>CM050651.1:29914273-35129273 GCA_027574665.1 Rhynochetos jubatus
AGCACTGCACAGCTGCCCACAGTAAATCTGTCCAGAAGCCAAGCAGAGGATCTTGGTTTGTCATGAATTCTTTTAACCATGTAACATACACACTCAGGATTCAGCAAATGCCAACACCTTAGCGTCCTGATTGCATAATAAAACATACAGCACAACCACTTTATTTTGACCAAGTAAGTGAATACAGTACGTTTTTATAATAAAAACAAAGAGGCGAGATTCAGAATAACAAATGCCAGCTAGCCGACCACACCACTCCCGTGGCTGTTTGTTGTTGTTTGTATAAATTTATAACTATAAAAACCTGAGGAGAAAATCTACATATCTTCAGAGAGAAGACAATACATATGAAGACTGAACCGATCTTTACCAGATGGCTTCTTGAAGTCGAGCGCATTCACAGGCCAGCATGGGAAAGTTAGTAATTTTCCTAACTGTACTTCACCTGTTGTGTAAACATCTTCCGTTCGCTGAGGTACTCAACACCCAATACTAGCAACTAAAAACTGAAAGTCACACCTACAAACAGAAATCACAACTAGGATGGAATCTTTGTTACAACATTTTCTTATCATTTGGGGTTTTGCTGATCTTCTGAAAATTCGTCTGTTAATACAGAACTAAAAAAAATTTAGTTCACCAAATTTAGATCCCCCCCTCATCAAACCACTGTCCATGAAGACCCACAACAATTTCAAATACTGATAGACACAATAAAGGCTTTTCCCCACTTCAGCACTCCTTGTTTCTAACTTCAGTTTTCATCTGGCAACCCCACAGATCGCATATGCCAGACAAAGCATTTCAGCCTTTGCCAATGATTGGATTATTCTATGATCTAGTTAGCAGAATGGACACAAATGTCTGCCTGACAACAACAAAAACTGCTTTTTCTTTATGAAGCACAGCTGATGCAGATGCAAGTACAATGATTTCCTAGAGCTTACATAAGAACACAATATCATAATGTTTTTTCTATATAAATCCGTCTATACATACGAGCATTAGAAAACTGCTGCAAGTAAAAAATACACAGGCCATGAATGTTATTTATATATGCGTATATACAAACATATACGTCATATGAAGTGAGAGGCACATAGGAAGAATGTGGAAAAAACCACAAGTAAAATAAAATTTGGGGTTGTGTAGATTTTCACAGACATTAGATAACAAAAATGTACTAACAGATTAATAAATTTAAAAGAGCTATTTTAACAATTTTAATATATTTACAAATTTCCTCCTAATTTTTCCCACACCTTAGAGCAATGCTCACCTGATGAACAGACATCCGGAAGGAATGAAGAATGTGCAGCTGACTTTCCAAATCAATGAGACCTCAAAAATTGGATTTTGTACTCCTACCTGAAGCACTCTGCCACCCCTCTTCACAAAAACATAAATGGCTAAACCATAACCAACACTAAACAAAATTTTTCTAGCTTTTTATAAACACAGCTGTCTTTTCCAACACATTAATCTATTTTGCACCCATCATGATCCCGAGTTCTTGTCAGCACTTGGTAAATGTTTCATAAGCTGTTATTTTTAAGTTGCCTGAAAGGGCAGAATTCTAAAAACAAGTGTATAAGGTAAGCTAAGTAGTAAAATGTTTTGAAGTGCTCTTTAATGGATCCTCCTTTACAATTTGAACAGCAACTTTTCATATCTGACATAAAATCCATAGATATAAATCACATTAGAGGGTTATTCTTTCCCCATTATCAATCTCTGTCTCTTTATGGAACATTAAAGTCACATTTGACCTTAAAACATGATAAAATGGAAATCAAACTAGAATGTTTTGTAAAAGATATAATGAACTTGTACCTCTTTAAAAAAAAAGTCTCTTTATGATGTAATTTTGGATACATCCTTCATTAAATACCAACAAAGATTTTCAAAGTGTAACTGTGACATTCAAATGAAGCAAAAACGGGTATTTTATTGTCCTGACAACTTCCATGAAAACAGAATCAGCCTGTTAGAAAACACAGAAATGTATAGGACTCCACTTTTCAGCAACTTCAGCATTTAATATGAATAGAAATTTGCAGTAACCCACTAAACTGAAAGACTTCCATATGCAGCAATGCCGTAAAATTGTATCACTCCGGAAGGGACTCTTAACCATAACACACTCTTTACAATATGTACTTTACAAACAAGAACAGAAAGAAGCCACAGTTCTGCCAAGTATCTGGCACACGCGTGTGTAGTTACTCACATTAACAAAGTTTTGCAAGAATAATCTTCTCTTTGAACATACAGGTGACTCAGTAATTGTTCAGTCATTTCTAGCCAGGATATATGCCCAATATTCAATGAAAAAAGAAGCTATTTCTCCTCCTCCCTCTCTCAAATAATTTTTAATACCGGAGTAAAAGATTGGCTCCACCAAACAAATGGAAAGACATCCACCCCAAAGTAGCCAGTCACCACTATCCTGTTTTGAAAGCCCTAAAAAGCCTCTTTTTCTCTACTATATTTTTTCATTTTCCAGATGCTTTCAGCTTCACCTGATCCGCTACTTCCAGAAAGGTAATACCAGGATACAGTGTGGTACGTGTTAATACTTCATACTAATTCCTGATCATTCCATTTATGTAAAATAAACATTCACCTTGATTTCAGTTTGTGCACAAACTCAAAACCACATTTTTACAGTTTTATTTCTTCTTTAATCTTTGATCTCTTGTACTTGCAATATGCACCCTGTCACGCTTGAAAACGGTTTCACAATCAGATACACAGTTGCGTGAAAATGAATTTGTCAAACCTTCCTTTCACTAGTGCTTTGGCCTACATGATTTTTGTTATCTGTCTGGGCAAGTGTGTAATGAAAGTATAATCACAAAGTACTGCAGTCACACTCATGATGAAACAAAAAACACTGAAAGGAGAAAAATGTATTTTCATATATACACTTCAGAGGTTATCTACAAAAAGTCTTAAATTCAGTGGCTGTTAAAGGTTTTACAAAGGGGACGTATTAAGCAAGAGTCCTTTGACACAGCACAGAGCAGAGGAAAGACCCTTGTTCTCTATCCCTTAATCCAGGATGGAACAGAAACCTTCTCTTTGCCATTATCACAGAGTGGAACAGGGTTTCTTCCTCTCTCCTGTTCTGTGCTTGGACAAAGCTGCAGGCTATTTGAACATGTAGGTTATCTGAAGATTTATTTTTAAAGAATAGTAATTCAAAGGAGCACAAGAGTCATCCAAAATGCAAGTTACAGATATGAAAATACAATACATTCTGTATGCAGGAAATAAGCCAGAAATACTATTACAAAATACTGACAAGGTGAATTAGGCAATTCTGCCTGTCTATATTTCAGTGAAGAGGATTAATCTAGTATTTTCAGAACTATTTTATCTTTGATCTTTATAAAAATATCAAGTAAAACATCTCCTCTGCATGGTACCATCTGCATGTGCAATTACAGTGTAATGCTTTCTACCAATTACAAAAAAGTTTGATAGCACAGGGCTTTTAAAAGCAATATTGCACCTTTTCACTTTTATTCTTCAACTCAGAGATCACTAGATTTTTTTTACATATGCTGGTTCCTTTGTCTAACTTGGCTAAATGCTACCTATTTTGTGAACAACCTGTCTCAAAGGGTGTCATTTAAGAGGAAAAGTCATCCATAAGATAACACGTAATCTTGCCACTAATGCAAATTCCCTACAAATAAGGATATTTTAGTAAATGAAGGAGCTCCTCAATCCTCTGCTTTCACAGATCTTTGCACTTGACCTCTGACCTGAGGTTTAAAGTGTGGACTAAAAATGCTACCCAGGGAAATCTTACAAAGGCTCCTGAATAAGACTTAGAAAAATGAAAGCTTAAAACCTCAACAGCGAACAAAAGTCAACCAATGACAACGTCTGACAGCCACCGTCAATTCTGAAGTGATGCCTCTGTCATCCAACGACTCCAAGTATTGATTTCTCTCAGCATGAAAAAAGCTTAAGCCAATGAAACAGATATAGCATCATCCCCCGATAATAGCCATCAAGGTTAACACCAGCAGAACACTTATCAATGTATCTCTTCTATTTCTTCTTGTTTTAATGGACTGAACACAATGCAATGGCTTCTCATCTCTGCAACCCATAGTTTTCCAAACCTCATTTATCCACTTTTCCAGCCTTTTATCTGATTTGAAGATTAAAAACAATCTGCATCTAAATCAACTGTTTGTGATACAAATGTGAAGTGGGGGGAGGGGAAGGAGGGGAAAAAAATGGGTTTGTAGACAGACATTCCCGGGGAAAAAAAACCATGCATTTAAAATCACAAGAAGGAGGGGAAAAAACCCTGCAGTTGACTTAGATCACACCAAACACAGACTGGTAAAACTATGGCCATGACCAGAAAAAAAACCTACCACAGTCAATTTGGGTTAGTGATTAGAGAGAAATGCAAGGATCTTAAGAGACATCTGGTTTTAATCTGTGCTGAGTCAACAGCTTTATTTTCTACCTTCATGTCTCACGGTATTAAGCTTTAGTAAACCCAACGGAAGACTAGGCAACAGCACTTTTACTGAGATTGCATCTTTCAAATGAACTCAATTTACTAGAGTAGCTAAATGAGACAAACTAACAGGAGTTCGACTGGATATAAAAACAATTGACAATAAATAAATAGTAAAGAGCAGAAAAACAACAACAGATTTATTCTGCAGTATTAATTAGTACCACAGACTTTTTTTTTTAACCTTTTTCTTTGATGCTTATCTAATTGATGTTATTTGTGTTACAGTAGTACCCTTGGATCACAAAGAGAAAGCTTTACATAAACAAGCGAGAGCTCTTACTCCTAGCTGGAAACTGGGATTTGCTATACATGCCCTACATTATTCCAATATTCAAAGTCTCTAAGCATCACTGCTAACCATTGGCATAAACAATATGCAGAGACAAGTGTTCTTTTTGAACCCAAGACGACAGTTCTTACTGCACATATGCCCAAATACTCTGTATTCAAAGCAAGCACTTAGACACTTTCCTCCCTCTGTCTTTTGCAAATCCAGTTTATGTCTGCAGTCCCTTTTTACTGTTCTTGTTTTAAAGCAGGCTAATATCCTAAAAAAAAAAAAACAAACACCTTTGGGATTAAATTTGAGATTCTTTGGGACCACATCTTCCAAGTACAAGGCATTTTTCAAGCTAGACATAATCAAAGTATAATTCCCCTATGCTCTAGAAACAGTAAAGCTCAGCACTTCTGCATAGGTGGCTCTGTACTCTCAGATTATATATTAAGCCAAGAAGGAACCAGTGACGGTCTTTCAAGCTACTTCCCAACCACACTGCATCAACCTTGTGACATTCAACAGCTTCAACACCACCATGGAGATTAGCACTGTAATCACTAAAGAATTTAGGGTCTAATGCAACAAATGAATCAGACCCACGAACAACTTGTGGAACTGACAACCTCACTTATTTTATAAGGAACACCCACTCTGTCGAGCAAACGAGACATATACTTATATGGTCTAAGGATTCACTACATATGCTTACCGAGAGCCAAATTAAGGATGCACTGCTCTGATTTTTCATAACTGTTGGATACTTGGTTTTGCCATATTTTCATATTGCCGCTTTTATGCAATTTCATTTTTAAAACGGGGAAAAAATACCTTTTAATCATGTAAAAACATACATATGCCTCAAAGCGGGCCAAATACAAAGAGTTCTATCACTTCAACCAAAGCAAAACAGTATTTGATTGTTACCTGGCCTGTAAACTGTAGTTAGAAGTGTGAGCACCTTGTTACTGCCAAGAGAGAAACAGAAGATTTAGTTACAGACTCCAAGGGTGCAGTGGAGACTGGCCAAGGAAACTGTCCCAATTCTACTTTCAGTGCTCTCCAGCTTTTCCTTCTGTTCTCTTTTATCTGCAGGTTCTTTCTCACATCACCCACCCAAACTTCACCTTTTATTCTTTCTGTTAGCACCTCACTCTAGCAATAGCTAGGTACTTCCTGACAACAGCCAGGATACTTCCTTCCGTACAGTATAAACATTAAGAGGAAGCAGGGTAAATAGTTGTCATCCACAGCAATGGTGCTGCTGCCAGCTTGGGAAACATTTACCAAATTAGTCTTCCTGTGGCTTTCAAACCATTCTCCAAGATCTCATGAAAATCTTCCTATGACCAGGGGCCAGATGGCACATTTCCAACAAACACCAACGAACTAAAGCTCCGAAATGTCCACATTCACTAACTGTGACCACCACCTCCCCAGCTGCCTTGTTCCGCTGAGGCACAGTAAGGACTCCTGTTACTGGTAAGGTAGGTAGAAAGTAGTCCAGTAGTTTTGGCCCCAGCACCCGAGCACATAGTTCCCTAGGATTCAGATTGCCAGACACCCTACTGCCAGCCTAGGTCCTCTACAACTTGCAAGCACCAAGACTTGGCACAGGAGTGACGCTTGAACAGACTGAGAGTCACATGCAGTTCAGACGGCACAGATAAACCTTCAATGAAGTCTCTAAGTGCAGGTTCCTGCACTCGTTACTGAGTATTTCTGAACAATGGAACTTATTAAGAAGTCCTCAACGGTACTACATAAACAGGAATTTTTCACAAGTTTTGTGTCACATGAATTCTGAATCACTGTTCGTAGCAGGGGCAAAAGGTACATTTCTGACAGTGGGGGGAAAATAATATCTCAAAACACAGAAAAACTGGAAATTCTCAATGAAATAAATTAAAAAGTAACATTTAAAAATGTTTTAATTTTGAACCATTTTGCCACAATTCTTTTCCAAAACAAGAAATAAAAACCCCAACTAAACATTAAAGTAATTCAACTTTTGAGAGCATAAAGAATGGAAAAATTTAGCCAGAATTATTCAGATAAGCGTATAAAATGGAAAGATACTTTGGAACCTTATTACAAAATACCTTGTACCACTTCAATCCATAAATGTGGTTCCAGGCTGTGGCTATAACAAAGTGAAAGGCATTTGCATGAGTTAAAATTCTTTGATTTCTACAGTTATCAAAAACACAGCTATAAATACTTAGGTGTATTAGTATTTAACCCAGCTTATATTAATTGTCTCAACACCAACCTCACAGGAATGTGTATTCCAATGTAGGACTCATTTTTCTTATTAAATAAGAACTCACATTCATACTGTATGTAGAACACACTGCAAAAATAATCAACATATCTCTGCTGATTTTTTTAATTTATTGTTTGATATTCCTGCTACATCACACTCACTAAATTTCTTTATAAATTTGTGAAAGACATGCAAAGCAAAGTCATTTCCAGCCAAAATCTCTACATAAACAGTTTCCAAGATTATGTAAAGTTCCAGATTTCCAAAAGACAGAAAGATTAGCCCCTTGAGATATCCTTGCAGCCTTGTGTCTGGGTTTCTATTTTGTACACGGCTCCCCTCAAGCACAGTTCAGTTTTTCCTGTTTAGCACCTTGGTTTGAGAACACAACTCTGATCTTAATCCAGGAGCTTTTTAGTTTGCCTTACTGTAACTCGGTTCTTTACTCCAGTAACAGAACCAAAGGCATGGTTTTTTAAGTATTCTACCCTGTATAGTAGCCTAGGACTCTGTAGACATTAAGAGCAAACAAAGGGGGAAAAAACCCACCAGCACACAGTACAATCAGTGTATACACAGGGATACATAATGGTCACTAATGCAGATGTAGGAACAAATCACCTAGCATTCTGCAGCAGCAGGAGCTTCAAAAGCATTCTGTGCCGTATTGGGCAAACCTTTTGTGAAATCTCAGCTATGAAACATCAAATGGGACGACTAACTCCTGACCCAAAGTCAACCCAACTGTCCTTCCCCAGCTTCTATCATGCTTACTCCAAGAACTAATTTAGTGGACTTGATCTCTGACAGTTCAGGACCTTTTCAGCCTTTCACAATGGAGAATGATCACCTTGACTAGTGCATATCCTTGAGCAACACTGCTGGATAGGGCAAGCGTTTGCATTTCCTTCCCACACACAGGACAAAAATTCCAGTTTCTGCCATGAAGTCACTGCACCTTTATCTGTATCTGCAGAAACATTTCAATTCATTATTAAGGAAAAGTATTAAGGGCTTCTTTTTTTTGCCAGAGGAATTTCCAATAACTATCAGAGAATCTGGGGGAAAAAAATGATTATATGGAATGTTATTAAAAAACATTCTCAGTGCTGCTGATTCACAGTTTTCTAACTTACACTCCAAACTTGCTCTTTACCTTATGGTAAACTAACTCAGAGGAGTTTTATTCTTTGCAGAACCAACTCTTTTAGAAGCAGGATATTTTGATTAAGAGGATGATGAAATGGCAAAGATTAAAAAAAATCCAGAAGCAAATGGGAAGGATGCTTAAAATATGGCCTTTCATATCAGTTACTCTTTAAGTCATTCCTAGCCACTTACTCTGGAAACATGTTAAGCAGTCACAATCCCAGCTTTAGCTTAACCTCTGCCTTAACTTTAAGCCTCCTGTCAGAATCCCTACGGCATCAAACTACGAAAAGTAAATTATTTAAACTTTATTTTTTCCCCTCTCCTTTATTCAGTAGTCTGTTTTGTATTTCATTCCAACTAGCGTATGAGTTTTCTTCCTTTGTGATTGATTCTCGCGCATTTATGTAACACAATTTTGGAATTTCAGAACAGCAGGAAATACGTATGAAAAGATTTAGGTTTTTATTAACATTCTTTATTCTGAAAAAGTTCTATCACTCTTGAAAGGTTAGCATTTGGCTCTAAAAATTGTTGGGGGATGATAATTTAATTTCTTGTTAATAGTTTGTGATTTTATTGTCCATAAGAGACAGCGTTTGAAATATTCTGACTATTCTAAGTTTCAAACTACACTAGTTTGAAAGTCTCTGCTTTAATTTACAGCAGTCTAACTTTAAAACACTCATTCACACAACTCTAGATCCTTACAGTGACCAATATGGAACAACAACCAAAAATACTCCAGAACAACTGGTTTAAAATTTATATTTTCTTGCTCACTTGGTTTAAATGAAAAGACCCCAATGATGCGAGCATCAGTATTGCACCTACCACGGATACTACCTTTAGAGAAATGAAGCACTATGTAGCACCAGGCAGTTTCTACTGAAATCACCCTTTACACATTGTCAACATTTAAAAAAAAAAAAAAACCAAAAAAAAAACAAAAAACCACACCCCATAAAGATATTCATTTTCTTAAGAATAACATATAAACAGAAAACACATGAAACGGGTCTTATTTCTCACTTCAAAATTAAATACCAGAACTTGTGAAACCTCCTATTCCAAGGGTCTGATGTTCACGTCAAGTTTATTTTTGGCTTTGTTCCAGTCCATCATGTAAAGTTTTTTTCTGTCTGGCTGTTTTTATTGGTTTTTTTAAATAGTATGAGGGTGCTTTCATGCCACCCCTTGACAACAGTTCTCAGCATTCGTTACAAACAGCTGAACTCATGGACACTGGTGTAAAGGCACCAAACAGACTACACAGTACAACTGCACAAATCCTGCTTAACTAGAGTTCACTAATCTTTTTTTTTTTTTTTTTAGCAATTTAATTGCAAAACCCTTATTTAAACAATTTTTGTCTCTTTTCAATCATCACTCATGGAGATACTTATTTCTTCAGAGTAACTATTCAGAACACAGCATTCTCAATGAAAGGCTGAAGCCTTCATCGAAATGCGGAAAACTAATTCAGGGTAAACTGTAACACTAGATGCAACATTTTGCACAACTTCCTCCTCAGTAATATTGCAACAGATTAAAGACAAAAACAGCCTACGTCACTAAGAAATAGAGGTAACATCAAAAAACTTCACTGTAAATGACTTCAGGCTCTACTGATGAACTTTTCTAAACAGCTCAGTATCTTAACAGAGGAGTTTTAATGTGTTTACTTCCCACATTGCCCAAAGTTGATGTTCGTAAGCCACCTTCATGGACGTCAAAAAATAAACCTGCCTGATTCAAACTCTGTCGTGCCTAAACGAGGAGACTGCATTGACTACAGGATGAGACTCTGCACGCTACAGTTTGAGTACAGGTTAATGACAAGTGCATCAACAGCTTACGTAATCAGGAAGCCATAGGCCAAGACAAGTAACTACTCAAGCTATGGACTAGATGTTCAATACACACTTCTACAGCTCTGGTGCGCTATGGCTTCTAGGCACACCCAAACCTGTTCCGCGGCTGCAAATAAACCGAACATGAAGACACTTGTTCTCCCTTTCTTTTATAGCAATACCATTGTGCAATCGCTTGCATAAAGCCTCCAGATAAAAAGTGACCTTCGCTTTCCAAATCTGACAAGGGTCAGTGTTTTAAAAATAAAATTTTTTGAGGATATACACGTAACTACGTTCAGCTACAGACAGTACGTAAACGGGTTAGTAACAGAAAGCATATTGCCAGTACACCAGCTTGTACATGGTATGTTTTTGTACACACAGCTGCAGAATGAACTGACTTCATAAAGCCATTTCTAAATTTGCCTTTCAACCATCAGCCATTATAAAAAAAGTTGAAAATTTTACACATAACACTACTAATTACATCTTAATACCTGTATGCACCAGTCTACCCTGGCAACTTCACAGCTGCAAAGGTTCAACATGAAACCCAGGTGTAGTCCAGAGGAATGGGCTGTAACCCAAGAGCCGGAACTCAGGTCAGTCATCAGCTGTATTTGCAACTCAGGTGCTTGTGCCAGGAAAAGTCAAATGAGCAAACAAACATGCAGAAACAGAACTAGAATATAGGGAAATAATTCACAATTTTGTGATCTCCTCCTTCAATCCCTGTTATAAGCAAGCTTCTCACATAAAACCAATACTTTTGAAAATGAAATTGCATTTGAGAGAATATTCAAGGCTACTGCCAGACGGCTGTCAAATACATCTGGGCTACAAACGACAATATGTTAGATCAAAAGTTATCACCCATTTAGCAAGCAAATGCATATTTCATCTTTAATGAAGGCCTGAAAAGAAGAGTTCACTTTATCCTGGATGCAGGTATCAAAGCAGATCTCACAAGGCAACATAGGCGCATCATCTAAGGATCTTTTTCACATTAGGAATCCTATTAGAAGGAAAACACTAAAAGGTAATTGAATTTCCCTCAGTTATCTTCATCTCTGTCAGCTCCTGCTACAATAACTTACTCTCCAGAGCAGAGATAACTCAATTCTGTCCAGCAAGCATATGTTATGAATCTCCAAAGCAAACTTGTCTAAATCATTCTGGTCTTCTATCAAGGTTGGCTGTGGATATGAACTCTGACAGAAAGCAAACAAATTTATTTTTATCTTTTCAATAATTCACTTCCCTGTGCCTTGATGGAAGAATCTAAAGACATAAATGCTTCCACTAATTCTTGAATTACTCGTTGAAAATATCTATCTGGAAATTAATGCCATTATAAAACGTTTGATTCAACATTCTGTTTTAGCAGAAACAAAAAAAAGTGTGTTACAGCAGTTTCAGGTTCCTGTAGGTATACTAAAACTAAAGCTATCATTTCATGCTATAATTACCATTTTTTTAGAATGGTTTTACATTTATATTTTCACCTTCTATGGAAATGTTAACTGTATAAATAATAAAGACAAAAGTATAATCTAACTTTATTTCATCAAAGCTCTTAAAACAACAGAAAGTGCAAATATGAGCTAACTACTTTGACTTCAAAACTCACAGTTTTAGGAAGGTGTAATGACTTATCAAGACCAACACCACAAAACAAAAGCAAAACATAAAACAGTCAAAGGAAGGGTAAATGACAAGGATCAGAAAAGCTACTTCCAGAAGGAGATGAGAGAAAATACTAGATAAGGTTCTGGTCAAGCTAACATTAACCATAGGATTCCTGTCAGTCTGTGACTGTTTCAGGTTGTTCAACATGTATGTAAAGTTTGAAGAATGGAGTGACAAAGTTTGTTGCTAATACTAAGCTGTTCAGCATTGTATAATCATGAAGGAGGTGTGAGGAACTAGAGTGGGAGCTTGGAAGACCAAGTCACTGTGGTAATAACAGCACAGGAACTTCAGTGTGGATAAAAGCGATGTAGGAAATAACCTAATCTTAGATATAAAATGATGGATTCAGAGTTCATCTTTATCTTCACTCCTTCATGAGATGGAATTACCAATGACAGCAAGTTCCACTTAAACATCAGTTCGGTATGGGATAATCAACAAGAACACAGGAATCAAGTAAAGAACTGGGAATCACTGTAAAGAGAACAACACAGATGTGTATTTATAAAGATTGCTGATGGTGTGCCCACACCTGAAATGCTGGGTACAGTTTTGTGTGTTCCATCAGAAAATATGATAGAACCAAGAAGCATTATGGAAGGTCTCAGAACTGGAATCACTATCACAGAAGAAATAACTATGTAACAGTAGGATTTTTACAAGGTGGGGAAGAAAAACAACAACTCAGGAGGGATAGGAGAATTCTGTAAAATCATGTGGCATAAAGGACCCTTGCCAGGTGAACTTGTGTGAATGGGCTGTATAGATTCTTACAACATTAGATGGAGACAGCCACCAGGAAAAAGCAGGCCAAAGAGATGGAGAATGCATACTGAGAATCATAGAATCAGGTAGGTTGCCCAAGACCACTAAGATCAAGTCCAACTGTTAATCTAACTGTGCCAAGTCCACCACTAAACCATGTTCCTAAGCATCACATCCACACACCTTTTAAATACCTCCAGGGATGGTGACTCAGCCACCTCCCTGGGCAGCCTGTTCCAGAGCCTGACAGCCCTTTCTGTGAAGAAATTTCTCCTAATATCCAATCTAAACCTCCCCTGGCGCAACTTGAGGCCATTTCCTCTTGTCGTGTCACTTGGGAGAAGAGACCAACCCCCACCTCCCTGCAACCTCCTTTCAGGCAGCTGTAGAGAGCCATAAGGTCTCCCCTGAGCCTCCTCTTCTCCAGGCTGAACCCCCCCAGCTCCCTCAGCCGCTCCTCACAGCACTTGTGCTCCAGCCCCTTCCCCAGCTCCGTTGCCCTTCTCTGGACACGCTCCAGCCCCTCAGGGTCTGTCTTGCAGTGAGGGGCCCAACACCGAACCCAGGATTCGGGGTGCAGCCTCAGCAGTGCCCAGGACAGGGGACAGTCACTGCCCTGGTCCTGCTGGCCACACTGTTCCTGATGCAGGCCAGGGTGCCATTGGCCTTCCCGGCCACCTGGGCACACTGCTGGCTCCTATTCAGCCACTGTCCACCAACACCCCCAGGCCCTTTTCTGCCAGGCAGCTTTCCAGCCCCTCATCCCCACGCCCGTAGCGCTGCAGGGGGTTGTTGTGACCCCAGTGCAGGACCAGGCCCTTGGCCTTGTTGAACCTCACACAGTTGGCCTCAGCCCCTCGATCCAGCCTGCCCAGATCCCTCTGCAGAGCTTCCTGCCCTCAGGCAGATCCACACTTCCGGCCTAACTGGGGAACACCACTTGTGACCGGCCACCAACTGGGTTTAACCCCATTCACCACCACTCTTTGGGCCGGGCCAGCCAGCCAGTGTTTTTACCCAGCAAAGCGCACACCCATCCAGGCCGTGAGCAGCCAGTTTCTCCAGAAGAACGCTGTGGGAAATGGTGTCAAAGGCTTTACTAAACTCCAGGTAGACAGCATCCACAGCCTTTTCCCCCATCCACTAAGCGCGTCACCTTGTCACAGAAGGAGATCAGGTTAGTCAAGAGGACCTGCCTTTCACAAAGCCATGCTGACTGGGCCCGAGCACCTGGGTGTCCCGTACATGCCATGTGATGGCGCTCACATGATCTGCTCTGTAACCTCCTCCTGGATGGCAGCGAGTTCCTGCCGGAGCTCTGTCTGTCTGGGAGGCTGCATCCCTCGTGGTGGGTGCCCGGCGGAGACGTGCCTGGCTCTCTGCCGGGTGGGTACCATTGCTCCCACTTCGAGCCGGCAGAGCTCCAGCGCCCTTCCCGCGTCCCTCCCGCACCGCCCCTACGGGCCGCCCTCGTGTCGGGGTGGCGCTTGGCCGCCCCCGCCCGGGCCCCGCCGGACGCTGCGTCACCAGCGGCGCCTCCTGGCGGCGCCCTCGGCTCCCCGCTTGGGGACCGCCCCGGTGCAGGCGCTGGAGCGCCCCGCGGCGGATCCCGCCGGCACCGCAGCTGCTCGGGCCTCGGCGAGAACGTCCCGCGAGGGTTTCCCAGGAACTGGGAAAGCCTAGGGACCGGCAGTCCTGACGAACCTCCGACACAGGATCAATCCAGAACAGCCCGGGTCTGCGGAACCTGTGCGCCGCCGCCAGCGCGTGCTAGTACCAGCAGCAGGCTGTGCGACTCAGACAACATCCAAGAGAGTGACGGCTACTCTACGCCAACAAGGGATGCAGGGCTGTATATATACACCTATGTATGCTATATATACCACAACAACCCCCGTGAACCAAAGGACCTTCTGCCCGACTTCCTGAAACTACTGGAATGCCAGTAAAGCCCTTCATTACTCTTGCTGGAGGATACAGCAGTCAGCTTCCCAACTGTAAGTGATGGTGGTGTGCGTCATTTCCAGCTACTGACATTAACAGCTTTATTCTATTAATTACAACAGTATAATGAAGAGAGGGTGTTCTAAGAAATACTGGTTGTGATCCATGTGAACCTCCAACCTGACTCACTACCAGAGAAAAGGCATTTTACAACACAAGAATGAAACTACGATGCCAGTACAACTTGTAATTAACTCAATTAAACTCTTAGCAAAAGTCTACGTGGATTCAACATTTTACTAGGGAAACAGGGGAATAATCCCTTAAGGGGTAACTGAGCAAATGGCCATCATTTCTGGCAAGCAAGAATCACAAGTCCCTGAATTTCAAATTGCAGAATGGTCAGTGTATTCTGGAAAAGAGAATAAACTCTTCCTTAAGTATCCTTCCACAGTTTGAGATGAGATAATAGGCTTGATAATGGACTTATCAGCATGATTAGTCTTGCTCACCCATGCTCCCGTAGGAATTAATATTCCAAGAACAGACACAGAGTAGACCTACTAGGATGATGTAGAGTATGCAGACACCACCTTAGAAGAAGAAAACTTGGATAAATAAAACTCATTTAGCCTGGAGAAAGGAAGTGAGGAGATTTGTAACAGATTAAAAAAGCAAAAATAAGAAATACTGAAGAAAAAAGACCACTGAAGCCAAAAGACAATAATCACATAATAACAAAGCAATATAAAATGAATACAAGTAAAAATAAATTAGAAAAAGTTTACAATTGAGCGGAATATTCAAGTCCAATCTACTGGTTGGAACAGTGAGAAAAACACCTTCGGGTATTCAGACCCTGAAGACCTTTTCTGACCTTGTCAGCACCAATATCACAATTCTTTTAATAAAATGTCTGTCTCATTTAGATCAAACAAACCTATAAAAAAGCACATAGGACAGATGTGTGCAATCACCAGATTTTTTTCTTCAAAGCTCAACAACTCCTAATACTGTTGTTGAAAAGGTATATAAGTAATATAAGCTATCTCTGGACAGGAATTTTAGAAGAAATCTCCAATCAAGCACAATAGGATATTTGCTTTGTTGATGCTAGAGATGTACACTCTACGTACACTGTATTACTTCAGTCAAGAGTATTTTAGAATGACTGCCTGACATAACCTACCATAAAAGTCAGTACATGAATAATAAACAAGGTAAACACTACTGATTTATTTTTCATGAGTAGGTGAGAACAACAACGCTTCTGATGGGAACATCCAATTTGAAGCAAGAAATTTCTTAGCTAGCTAGCCTAGTTTTCATATTATGAGCATAAAAAGATGCAGCAAAACATGGAAAATGTTTTTATAGACAACACAAAAACTGTATAAAAAGATATAATAGTAAGGGTTCAAAGGAAACACATGCCATTCATCAAAAGGCTTTTTAAAATACAAAAAAAAAAAAAAGCTGGAATGGTTAAACTGCAGAGAAAGAAGGGTGTAAGAAAATGGCATTCTTCAAGAAGGCTGTTCAAAGAAGAAAACCAGAAAAATATGTCAGCTATGGTGCATTAGTTTTAAAACCAGAACAACGCAGGCCAAAAGAGTTTGAGGAACACTTGCATAAAGGCATAAAAGGCAGTAATAAATTATTTTTCAAACACATCAGGAGCAGTAAGCCCGTTAAGGTATCTCTGTAGAGCTAACAGAAGATTAGTCCCTTCTTACTCTGTATAATTTACTTTGAGTAAATAAAGAAAAAAGACCACTGAAGCCAAAAGACAATAATCACATAATAACAAAGAAATATAAAATGAATACAAGTAAAAATAAACAACTACCATACAACTACCAACAACTTTCAAATAAGTTAAGTAATAAGTTTGAAACTTAGCATTTGTAGTAAGAAAAAAGAACACACAGAAACCAATTCTAATAAAGCGCTGTTTAGGTATTACCTTATTTACGTTAACGAATCTTGTAAGCATGCACTAATTGTTATTCTGGATTTTGCCTGGTACTTCACTAGCTAGAGATAAATAATTAAAAAACAAACAAACAAACAAAAACCACAAACAACCACCCTGTCAGCTTTACAATTATGGATTTTAAACAAATAAAAAAAAGCTAAGGAGCACTACCACAGCAAAAGGTAAGTTCCAAAAGGAAGGTCTTTTCCCAGTCTAGCAGAGAGAGATCACGTACAACAGTGCTCTCCCTTCTTCCAATTACCCCATTTTCTTCATGCCTATGCTGTTTCAATTCAGCCATTAAAGTATCAGAGCAAAATTATAAAACATCAGTGGTTACAGAAACTGAGTCTTTGGTTCCTTCTGGCAGAGGGGTTTTTTTTCAGTTTCCAGTGTCTACAAATGCCAAAATAACAAGGATTCCAGAGCCATGGAGAATAGATTAATTTAGATCATTGATAATCTCTAGTGAAAATAATAACCTGTAACAGTATTCACAAGAGAAGGTAAAAAGTTTTTAAAACAACGGAAAGTTTATCATTAACAGGAGTTTAAGAATAAGTAGATGTATTCAATAAGTAAAAGGAGAGAAAAAGGCCATAAAAAGTTAAAATCTCATACAGCTAATACTGTGAAACACTGTGCAGAAATGACTCGTATCTTCATGACATTCCTGGATTTTTTTTTAAATTACACTTAGTATGTAAATGAAGCATAGCATAGATTATAAAGTGTGGAAGACTCTTGACAAGATACTGCTGAACAGTAAGCATTAATTATAAAGTAATAAATTTTATTATCATCTGAATAACAAGAATAGATTTTTTATAAATGACATAGCTACAGTTATGAATCTATTTAAATTCTATATTCAGTATTATTTGAAAAACTCTATAATACGTTGATACTGATTAGATTTAATTCTTCATATGGTTTGTCTCATAATTTGCCAAAAATATTAACCAAAAATGATAATAAAGATGACATGTCTTGTTTCATCAGAAATGTCTAGAGGAGAGAGTAGTTCTAAAATGAATTTTCTTTCTAGCTGCTTCAGAAACAATATTATTATATCTTTGATACCTCTTCGATGTATTTCTGTAATGTATTTTGGTTTAAAACTGAGATACAACAAAGATACCTCAGTATTCCAGGGCAAGTTTTCATTCCTTCTCCTCCCATTGCTTGGTAAAGCATAGTGAAAGAGAACCCACAATTTTTCACTCTTCCTTTCCTATCCAGGCAATACTTTATCCCAACACTTCCCAGAGCCCAGGGGAAACGTTATAATGTTCAAACAGAAAATGAACTTCTCATCTGAGTATTCTTTGACTCACATGACACAACGAATCTTAATAATTGCCACTTCAGGTCTATAAGAAACAGAACTTTCCAGTTCGGGACTTACCAACATGTTTTAGCAGAACAAAACTGGTTAGGCCTCAGTCTTCTGTGAGGGTAGTTTTGCAATCTTACGGGCTATAACTTTGGTTACGTTACTACAGGATGCCTACAACTCGCACTGTTATCTTCACATGTTCTGAAAGATCCATTGCTGATAAGCCACACTGCTAGCCAGAATACCCATTGAAAGCATTCCTAAATCTTTCGTTCTAGTAAATAAGGTCATTGCCATTAAGCGTACTGCATAACGCTTCCTATAAAAGAATGCTGTGAGAGCCACTGAGAGATGATTTGATGCACAAGTTCTATAACGAAGCAGCTGTTACTAAAAACGCCTGGAAAATTATGTCGAGAACAGGGACCCAGTCAAGGATTAAAACTTTCTTCCCCACAGTATGTTTGTTATTTCTATATGTAACAATCATCTACAGAGACTACAAAGACACTAAATACCTTTCCATAATTCTATCAAAGGTTCTCAAGCATTCTCTTTGACTTATGTGTATTCTGCCACAATTGATTTGCAGTACTTTAAGTTACTTCCTCTAATACAAATAACATCATCTAACATTTAATACTTAGCACACCAAAGGGGGAAAAGGTGCAGAATACACAAGATTATCAGTCGATGGAACCACTGAATTTTGTTTTCTGCCGAGGAAACAAAAAGCAAATAGCCTCATCCAAGTCACTACTGGAACGCTTGCCTAGCCTTGCATCTTCTCTCTGTCAAGGCAATGCTTGCATTAAGATTCGTTTCACAGCATGAGCCATGAAGTAAAACATTCCGTTTAATACACACAGCCTATAAATTGATACTGAGCAAGAATTAAAACTGTGAGGAAGTCCAAGTCTTCCGCATGAAAAAACACAACTGAAAAGAAAAGGGCAACAAATTTTACAGCAGCTGGAAATGCTAGATTTAATTATTGAAGAGAAATCATGCAGAGAAGTTAGCTGCCTAGCATGATTTATAACTAATGCAAAGGGAAAGTCATGTGAAATTCTCAGTTAATCAACAGAAACGGCCAATAACAAGAATGCCAGCACTTTGTATTTCTATGGATGATGAGAATTTGAAAAAATAAGACCAAAAATTCAAGGGAATGACACTACACCATCTTTAAAAAAGACACTTTGAAGCAGCAGGGCAGTTTGTAAATTACAGCAGTAGTTACATTTTACTGAAAAAAAATAACCAAAGTGTCTGTTTTCCTCATATACTCTGAAAAAAAGAATCATCCTCCACCCATTCTAAAAGTTTTCCGAAAATTATTGTGTTGCACTGTCCATTGCTCCCCTAAACCCGCTCATGATGGGCAACATTATGAATAGTTCCATACGATAACTTTTCCCCCATTTTCCTATTCCTTCACGTGAATCCTCCAGGCAAAAGAAACCTATGTTGCTGGAAGAATATTCCAAGGTACTTTGCACAAGCACTGAGAGACAGTAGCACAGATTTTGGTCAAAATCCAGTAGTGCCGTCTGACAGCTAACTGAACCTTCGCTAGAAAGATGAAACACTGATGCTTGAACAGTCGAGGCCTAAAACACTTGCAGGTTTACATATTTAGAATTCTATAAATATGTATATTCACACACAAATACATGAAGAGATTTATATAAGACAGGGTGCATATCCAAGACAATGGGCACTCCTGTCATAAATTATAAAATAAAGTCAATTAGAGTACAAAATTCCCTCCCCCTCCTCACACAAATCCAATTATTCTCATAGGCCCGAATCCACAGCATTCTGCACACATAATCTAAGACACAGTGCGAATCACCACATTTTTCAAGGTCATTTATAGAAAACAGTCCAAGTATTAGCATGAAGCTAGTTCTTGGAATTCTGGTGTAAACAGAATCCTCTTCAGGATTTTCAGCTCTACCAAACACTCAGGGTGAGATTTGGAAAAATGCCTATGAGACCTGTGCATATAAATCCCAGGGACATCGGGCAAAATTTAAGGTTATAAGGGCTACAAGTTATGTTAAGAATGCTCACGTTTCCACATTCACTGTAAAAACATTTGCTTCATTGCCACCTCACTAGAGAAATGAGTGGAATATTGCTTCATCAGGCTTGTTTGAGGCTTAACAACACTGTGAAATGGGTAGGTATGTCTTGGGTCTCTCTGTGACCTCCCCAGACCTCTACATTCATAGTTGTAACTACTTAGAGAGGTAACAGTGAAAACACAGATGAAGACAGGAACCGGGGAAAAAAAAAAAAAGAAGAGGAAATAGAAAGGTTGACCTTTGTGTTCAGCCATAGAAAAACCTCTCCTTCACCTCCATAGCAATTTTTGGGGTCTTTCTTTACAATATCAGCTTAGAAGACAGACAGCATAACTGGTTTGCTCATAATTTATGTTACTTGTATTCTCTCCTATGCAAAAAAAGGACTGGCTGGGCACCAAAGAGGAAGACTTTTTCGTTGTTGTCCAGGCTGCCGAGTGGTAAGGTAGAGCCCTCTAGAGAGGGTGGGACACTGCATCTTCTGCGAGGGAAGCTGAGCACCTCCAGCTTCAAGAAGCTTCTGGAGTGCAGGGCTGCAGAGGTGAAGGAGGGGTCTGCAATGCAAATGGAGGCACAGACTCCTGACAAAAAGGAAGAAACAGAAAAATAGCCAAGCCAGGATGGCAGATGCCCTTCTTGCCACTGGATGTGCAGTTTGTTGTTTTTCAAGACACTTTATTTGAAGTTGCTGGAAGAGAGACAATTGCCTTGAGAAGACATAGGGAGGAAAAAAAGAGTCCTTTCCAAGGACAGGGTATAGCCACTTTCCTGTCAATGTTCTGGCCAACACAGGGCCCCACCAAATGGAGACACAGCAAACAAAGACCCAATCAGACCTTCTGCTGCAAAGTGAATATGTGCCACATTTGCTGCTGCACCTCTCTCTCCTCCTGGCTGTGAAAGAATTGATAGGTGGACATTTCTCAATCTGCTTCCAAAAGGGAAACATCTGTCCTGTACTTGCAATGAATTAAGAACCAAATAGGAGTGGTACCTTCCCCTCCAGACCCTGTGCAACTTTTAAAATGTCATGTGACATACACTTTCTTGCACCACATTTCTAAAGTGCAGTTGTTCAGCACAGCAGCGCCTTTCCTAGCATTACCTATTTTCCCAGATTTTTCCATTCTCTTACAATGACCATCCTTCCCCATTTATAACCAAATACTGTACAATAATATATAGCTACAGAATCTCATTATGAAGCTTGTCTGAAGTGCCCATTGCCTTCTCCTGCCTCTATGTGCCCCAAGTACCCAACTTCAGTTTTAAATGATGACAAGATTATTTGTCTTTTATTTGAAAACTGCCCTTGCCTAAAAAAAAAAAAAAAAAAGACAAAAGAAAAAACAGGTTCTGCATACAATTCTGTAGGACTATATTGCTCTATCACCATGGTGCAAACCTGTTCAAAATCTGACACACATATTGCAAGGCTCACCTTCATCATGACTTTTAGAAATGGGAGAATTAAAACCAGGTAGCAGTAAACATACTACAGATCTTTAAAAAGAAATTTGGGGATTGGATTTTTGCTGACCGCATGTAATCATGGAGTATTTCACGTGCAATCTGAAACACCAAAAATGCAAGTCTGAATCAAAATGAGAATTGGGTAACAGTTCTTGCCGCATACCTCATCTGTCTCTAGATTTTTATCTCTCACTCAACCAGCCTTTCTCCCCACAGCCCAGGTGGCAAAGCTGGCTACTGATCTGAACCATGCATGCTCATCCTGACCATTTTTTTAAAAAAAGTTGCAGATCTGCATCTAGTAATTATCACAATCACAGTATTATTTTAGATGTTATCAAAACCATACTTGTAAATACCATTCTTCAGGGTTAAATGTTATAGGATCGCACTATTTTCCAAGGCATTTTTAAATCTTTGTTGTACACATGATCTGCTCACTTTCTTCAGCTATCACAGCAGGGAAATTCTTCATCCTAGAACATTATTGGTGCAAAATATTTGCATCAAATTTTAAAAGTAATTGGAAAAATTCACCGCAGACAAGTCACATCACTATTAAAGACATAACCTATGGTTAGGGAAGCCTCTGAGCCGCAGATCTCGACTTGATAAGACTGAATTTATGGAAGTATAGTCTATCTGCTTCCTTGTACAATTGCTCTTTTCTGGACATATGCCATGGCAGATGGGATATTGCATTCCCTGGACTGTCCAAGCAGAGTCCCTCTCATGCCTGGAAGAAAACATTCTTCAGCTGAACTCATTTCTCAAGAACAGATGGAAGATGAAGCAAGCAAATCAAGAAAACGGGTGCATGCAGGTGACCAAACCACACCAGTCAGGCTAGTCAAAACCACCTTTAGCTTAGGGATCACCATCTGCTACTCTACTTCCTTAGAGGTCTTCAAGTTCAGAAATGAGCCGGATCAAAGGCTGTATGACTTTTTTGAAAGTCATTTTTGGCTTCTTTGTGAGTCCTTCCTGTCACGTCTGTAAGTGTGTCAAAACACGTGTTAGGACCAAAACACAGGCGTCAGCACTGACACCCATTTGTACAATGGGAACATACCTGCCAATTGCAATACACAGCACAGATCCATTCCCTGTAAGTGTTGGCTCCAGTCTAGTCAAGGGATAGATCCATTTCTGGGCATGGCAGAAGAACGGCAAGTTTGCTATAGCCTGGAGCACCACGATAAAGGCTATGAGGAACACCATGGCTAAAGTACCCCACTGTGCTAAAACAAGTCAAGCATGCTTTGACAGGCCATGTGAGAACCAGACCATCCCGTGGATGGATGGAACACAGTACACAGGAATTTCTGGTTGTTGATGTGATACCTGCAGATCTGAATGGGTGTGACTAACAGTTCCCCCTTCCACAAAAGAAACATAACGCTGACTGAAGTCTGCCACAGGCATCGCTAACTTCATGTGACACCAGGTTTGTTATTTAAGCATTTGGTAGAATCCAACAGTCATATAGCCTCAATTTGCACACCTGCAGAAGCGATGCTAGACCTAAGTTTTTACAACACAGTGACAAAACTAAACTTGATAAACTGACTGCTGCTATTTTAGTACACTAGTTTCTGTTTAAGTTCAACCTGATGAGTTAAACCCCTTGAGCCATCATACTGAGATAGCAGGCATTCAAAACAGCATCAGCTTTAAAAAGTATCGGCCAACTGTTATCCTGGAGTGTTGTCACAGCAAAACTCAGAGCTATATTAAAAATGTAAGTTGATGCTCAGTGTAGATTTCTTCCAGACATCATAAAAGGTGTCTTGAGACTGAAATAAGGCTAACAGGGAAGTTGTCACTGAACATCTGTACTCATTGACAGCCCCATTTACATGACAGCACCCTTTCCTTCACACAGATTTCCCACACGCATGCACACCTTTGCAAATAGTTTGCATCTGAAGAAAAGCAGCAGGCTGTTCATTTAATCAATAATGCCATGTCATGCACGGAGCTTCTGCATAAATCCAGAGCAAAAGATGTCAAGCACGTCCCACTCCAATGGTTATCAGGCAACGAAGTAAAAAGATGCACTTTTCATCTCCACAGGACTGTCGCCAAACCCTTGATGTAATAAATGAAACACGCCTGCTATTTCACCATTGCAAAATGGTACTGTAGATACCTCACAACATCTCTGTTTGCAGGAGGGGGTAACTAGCTCTAGATGAAGTGCAGATATGTTATTAAACAATGCACAGCTTGAATCCTGAGGCCAACACAGATGACCTTTAGAACATAAGCACTGTCTAAGACAAATATGCTTTCATCTTTGGGGAGTATTTTTTCAAGTAAAGATTTAAGAGAAAAACAGTTTAGAAATACGTTAAGCACAAATGTGCCTTCAATCTCTTAATGCTTCATTTTAAGAACAAAACCACAAGCAGTATCACATGTCAGAAGAAAGATTAAGTACTCTTTAAGCAGAACATTAGTTAGTCTAGTGAGATCTTAGCTTCGTTTTCAATTAAACAACCCAATAATTAAAGCACAGAGAAAGGAGATACGTGATATAACTGAGATCCGAAACTGGAGGTATGGCTAAAATGAATCAGAAAAAAAGCGCTTTTTTCATTACAAGTCTATAAAAACAAAGACCATTATTTCACTTGAGAAACCCTTAAGTGGGCTGAAAATACAAAAAACGTAACAAAACCACACTGAGGCACATAAAACATAAGAAAAATGTATTTAGAGATGGATTAAGTGAAATAGTAAATGATACAAAAAGAGAAAAAGTAATTTCTCATTTTGCACTTAACAGGCTGTTATCATTTATCTTCAGTAAGGGTTTTATTCAGAACTGTATCTTGACTGTGACGCTGAGCAGCTTTGACACATACAGTGATATTTGCTTCATGGAAAAGAGCAGCATTGGTATGATAAAATTCTTTCCCCCACAAACTATGGTTTGCAGATTCTGACAAGTTCTGAGCTGCTCTGCACAGCCTGTTTTCCCATGAAAGTTAGTGACAAACTATCACAACACCCTATGACAACCTGCAAAGCACCTTTCAGGATGGAGCCTCCTGTGCCTGAAAAGCCTGTATCACACCCTGGAATCTTCAAACACATTGGGCTTGTTATGTTGGGGGGGGGTTGTTTGGTGTTTTTTTGTTTTAAAAAAGTTCATTTCTTACCTCAAATTCAGCATGGCGGTTAATATCCTCTGCTCTCTGTCTGCTCAAGATAAATTCTGCTTCATTAGCCACTCTTACCAAATGGTCCTTCATGGTTTGACTCAGCAACCTGAGGACAGAGAATATTTAAGAACTGGCTTGAGAGAAGAAAGTCCTAAAACAAAAAACTGTAAATACAGTATATATACACAAATATTTTGAGCTCTCGTATAAATAAGGTTGAAGGGTAATTTTCTGGCAACTAGTAAAATTGTATTTCAATAGTAAACCAAACTAAATATTAAAGAAAATGTAAACACTCTAGACAGTCATTTGTTTTACCTGAAATACAGATATGTAAGAAAACCTTTCACACACACACAACACAAGATAAAGAAAAGCAAGCAGTTTATGTATATAAACACCCACAGTGAAAGCCCTAACGTAACTGATGTAAAGTCCATATAAAAAATTGTGAATTGCACTGCAGTATAGTTTTTTCTCCAAATGTAAAATTGGAATTTTATGGTAAGTATACATTTAAGTAATATTTTCAGGATTATAAAACATCCTCAGTCTCACAAATGAAATGCTAAGATATACATTGTTCCAAGTTATGCACAGAATAAAGCTGTAATTCAATCTGAAATTTCTGAGGCCTTCATAAACTCTGAGTTTATGAATGGCAGCAGAGCTGACAGATTGAATTACAACCCAATTATTCTGTGAGTTCACATATTGTTACTAAAAACATTTCCTTTTTAATTAGTTACATTGGGATTCATAAAGTTAAAGCCAGCTCTACAGGAGCTACACTGTTTTAGAAGGTGTACATTTCCATAGGATCACTCAAAGATACACCAGGTAAATCCATTACATGCTCTACTGGTTAGTTTTTCAAAATATCCATTCTTAAAGGTTGGGGGTTTTTTAAGGTTTTTCAGTTTGTAATGCAGAAAAGAGTAGCAGAACATAAACTCACATTTTCCTTGCACATATAAGCTAAAGTACATTTCAACAAGTTCAGTCTACTGAGAGCCTTTCTTACCAACACAGGATTTATTATGCAGGGTGCCTTCTAACGCATGCAATGTTAATTTTATCCCCTAGAACTTATTATCTGAACTAAGGTTCCCCCTGTCTCTACCTGTACATTTGATAGTATGATTATCAATGTTCTGCCCTCTTCTTTTTCCATGCTATTCACAAGTCCACACTTGCGATAGGCTTGCAGGTCACAAGCCTACTCCAGTGAGAAGAAATCCAGAGGCAGAACAACACCTGAAGCTCTTTGTTCATGGCCTCTCTCACTCCAAGGCTAGGAAAACTGCAGCACAAGAGCTAAACAAGGCTGTGATCGTGAACCACTTAAGTCAGTGGATTACTGTCTCCTCATGGATGAAGTCTTGAAAAAAGACGTATGAACAATTCATTACTTGAAGTACGGCTGCGCCTACAGTTTGAGGAGCCGTGTACAGAAGCCACTGATTTAGAACCACATTAGATGGTTCTATTTTTTAGAACGGAAGTAGCTGTTATCAACGAACATACAGTTTGGCCAATTTAGCTGCATGCATTAGTGACAAACTTTTACTTTCAACAACTTGCAGAGCCACCATTGCTGCAACAGTGTAACTTGAATTTCATAACTTTTCAAGGCTTCAAAAAAAAATTGGGAAAATAAAGTAGATTAGGCGGCATTACTCATACACTAAAAAAAAGAAAGCCCAAACCTCCATCTCTCATAATTTACATTAATATTCAGCTAAAAATAAATCCCTACTAATAAATGGGCAACAAGGAACTCTGCATAGCCAATTTCATAGTCTGGGCAGATCCTAAGCATTTGATCCCCCTCTTTCTCCAGGATCCCCCAGCAGCACATTCAAATCTGTCACATAAGCATTTAAATAAACTTTTTTTTTTTTAATTAAACTAAGAACTGTCTAAAAAAAATATTGGGATCATAAACACTCATGTATTACAATACCACGCATTACGATTTACCACTTAACACAGTTGGACAGTATCCCATTATTTTCATTCAGTTTGTCAATACCAATACCTCCTGCTGACCTGACTGGATTTGAAAAAGACTAGCTATCCTCTAAAAGTCCCACCTTTTTCATCTGTTCAACAAAGTACCATATATAATAGTTTTTAATGATTTACAACATGGATTTTCCTTTTTATCTACTAAACGTAACCAGTAACCAGACGAGTACATGAATGGCTGCACACTGGCCCTTACTACGTACTTGCAGAGGTGATGGATGTGCCCCAAGCAAAGCACTACTTTCTGTCACACAGGAGCAACAGTCTCAGAACAGACTAAAGTGTACACGCTAAAACCAAATAGCTTTTGGGTATCGGAGCAGCTGTCACTTTTGTCACCTCCACCTCTCCTTACTAATCCCACACACTTTCCTCATTTTCTCTGTCATTTTCCATAGAGGGCCAGGCAGCTAAAACTTTACACGTGATTTTGCAGATAAATCCTAGTTGAATTCGTCGTTTTGGCAACCAAAAATTCTTATGGCTAACAGCTATGGAACTGTCCAAGCTTAAGCATAATCACCTACTGGTAACTTCAAGCCGTTTTCAGAAAAAGGTAAAAGCTTCATATGATTAGCTATCAATTATTATACAGCTACTTCCCTTCTTGCAAATTGCCAAATTCAGTAACTAAATGTTTTTAGGAGATGAGGATAAAAATAATTTACTAATACAAATGAAGCCGATACGAAGTAATTTCCTGGTTTATACCATGACAGCAGTGCTCATCGTTTACATTCAAGAACTTCAAATGTTACCCTTTCTTTTCAGTCACCTTTTCCAAACACGGCATATGCCCAGATTAACTTTATTCTATTAATTCAGGTTGTATCATTATCTAGGTCAGTGTGGATTTTTTTGAGAGAGAAGAGTATCCACATACATAGCATTCCACTCAGATTTCTATTTTGAATGTACCTCTAAGTGTGGAACTTAGCAAACTAAATATATTACTATACATAAATTTAATGATGGCGTGATATAAGAGAGTATACAGCCATCATCAAAAACCAAAGGCAAATGCAAGATCTCAGCATCTCTACAAATGAACATGTCTCTGCTTAGATGTCTAAAATGAAGCTTTAATCTCCTACTTCCAAACACTAATTTTGGGAACCTTGGCAGGTGCTACTTTTCCATTTGAGGCAAACAAAACGTTGAACAGAAATTTGTTAAGTGTAGCTCGCTGCTTGCAATAGAAACAACCGTTTCCAGATGAGCAGACCACTGCTGAGGCAAGGACAGGTACCTGACTCTTGCAGAAGTATTAGTTCAACCCCAAACTGCATACAACACACTTTGTGTGAGTGTCTAGAAACTGTATTACCTAGATCAGGTAACTTTGTGACAGACACATATTTTCTTCTAAAGAAAAAAATTATGTTTAGAAAAATCTGATTTTCCCCACTAAGACAGTGAGTACGCTTCCAGGATTTAAAGGATCATAGTGGTCCTTACTGGTACCTGCTCTGGCCTCCTACACAGAACTGATCATGCATGCTTCCCCCAAAATAATTTCATTTCCTCCATCAAGTCTGTACTTCTGTTTGGGCCACCACATAGCTTTCAGAAAGATGCCTGAACTTTTTATTTTTTTTTTTTTTTAAGATTTTAAGATATTTTACACCATGTTCCCCTATAAATATATTTTATAATGAGGTAATCAGTGTTAACTGAAAAAATTAAAACCAGCCCAATAAACAACCACAGCTATTCCTTGTCTGCTTTTATACTGTTTTGTATTCCAGCAACTAGATCACATCAGTCCTTTTTTTTGTTCAGTTCTATCCAAAACATCTCTTCATAAATGCTTTTTTTCCACAGCAAAGGGACAGCTTTCCATTGACTAAATAGATTAATTGAATCTCTTGTGGTTTTCAAAGTATGCACACCCAAGCTGAAAGAAAAACTGATCTAATAATTTCCTTCCTGCCTATGCATTATAATCTCTAGATGCAGACCCACGGACCATGTTTGCCCTGTACTATCTCACATACCTGTTTATTTTTTTCAGTGTTAAACACCAAACTGCTGTGGAATGTGGTGATTTACACTCCTCCTTCCCTGATACATTCCCTTCTGGTTTGGATTTATTTATGACGAGTTACTCAATTCAGATTTTTTCTGATCTTCAACAGGAGAAGAGTGTGGATGGAGCATGGATGAACACATTCTGTACAAGTTAGACCATAATACCTATGCGGGTGAAGATTCTGGATACCAGGCCTAGGTGTGCTTCCAGTGCACACCAGATTCAAGCTCTCAAACAGACTTTTCTTCCTTGATCTAAGCACTTTTCTTTCTGGCACTCATGTGATTAACTTTGAAAAGATGAATTCCCTAGTAAAAACAAGCAAGGGGACGGATCCCATGCTGGAAGTTAAATATATACTTGCATACTTGGCTGGGTCAGGAATGAAGTGCTAAACCACTGAGAGAAGGAGCTCCAGCCAAATACATGAGATGGTCTGATTTTTACTGTTACGCTGGAAGAGAAAACTATGAGACACAAAGCAAGAAATCTTCTTACTCTGATTTCTGGCTGCTGAAGGCTTAGATGATGAAGTAAAAAGGCAAGTTTCGCCTTACAACAAGCAAAAAGGATAAGGTACAAGAGGGAAAAAATGAAACAGGAAAATACGCAATATATGTATGCAAGCAAATAAAGTGAGAGATGGATAAATTCTGGGTTAGTACTGTGCTAGTTACTGATGCCCAACAATTATCAATTTTCGTCAAAATATGGAAAAAGCTTTTCAGGTGATATTTACAACAGCTGTTTAGGCATAAATCTCCCAAACTACTACAGAGAGAGATTATGTATGTTCCAGATGCTACCACTACAGAGAACTCCGATAGCCAAGAAAGGAGGATCAAGGTAAGCTTTCCTACTTGCACTCCTCATAAACCTAGCATGTAAGAGATTCTCTTACTTCAAAAGGAGGTACGTTCTACATGGGTACACACTATCTTTTATGGGATCAGACTGCTCAATGTGCTAAGTGTTGGAATTACTGCTGCAAGGAAGTTTTACAATTGCTTTGTGGAACACAGGTACTTTACAGATACGCCGTTAAGTCATCAAAAAACACAGACAAGTCCATAAGGTCCTAAAGACTGAAGTTTAAACACAATTAACCCCCTTAGGAGAGGGGAGGAATAGAAAAGGAAAAACAAAACAAAGCAAAACAAAAACCCCCTACAACACTCCAAAGGACAGCTAGGAGGGGACACACCAATCCAACATTTTCTGTCTAGGATAGTCACTTAGGCCATGTCAGAGGCTCATGAAAACTGTTCTGAGGTTGTGTCACAATCTGAGAGACCGCATAGTAGTACGACATGATTTCTGGAAATTTTCGAGCAGATAGCGACAATACAATACATGTATACACACACAGTAGCAGTATAAACACCTTCTTGTTACTCCTGCATTAATTCATTTTTAAAATCAGACGTTACTAAAAACTTTCTACATTAAAAAAAAAAAAAAAATTAGGAATTCCCAGGCACTCAGAAGTGTTTCATGATTTTACTCTTTCATAGACCCAGCAAATGAATGACTTATTCTCACAAGCAGAACCTATCTTTGTCACATACATACCCTCCAAAGTTGCTGGCATCTCCAGTAATAAAAGCTTACATTAATTTTTCATCATTAAGATCTAGCTCTCCCCAAAAAGCTTCTGCTTACTCATTAAGGTGCAGCAAAGATCGTATGTTTCCAGTTACATAAAAATGATGCAATTTAAATCCATGCACAGATGATCAAACAAAACTCAGTGAAATAAAAAACTGTTTTAAAAATGGTTGTGCATGTCGCACCGTACCTCAGTGCACACACACACAAATCAGGTAGTGTCAAGAACCCCACCCTGAGTCACTTAGCCATCCACAAAAACACATCCAGTCTACAACTTCTAATTTTCAGCACATTAAAATTGTTGCTTAAAGTCTAGCCTAACAATCTTCTGTACTTCAAATTCACACATTAACAAAGCTGCTTCTGCTATGAAACCAAAACAATAACATAAAAACTCAGAAAACAGATCATCAAAAGTCCCTTGTACTAAACCTACTACTTAAAGAGAACAGATTGTTAAAAATAAAAAGCAAGGAAATGTGGAAAGCATTTTTTTCTCTTACAAATTGAGGCTAAGGTGCAGGTTCTATGTTACCAGAATATCTGGGCAAGGAGGCTGCAATAAGGGGAGCAGACTGGTAGTAATCAATTCTAGTTTGGATGTGACTACATTTATCATTTTTTTCCAGAGCGTTTTTTGGTCAATTATGCACAAAGCATAAGTCTGTCAGTCAGTCATCATCCATTTTTTCATTAATAGCTGTATTTTTCTAACTATTTTCCATCACAGTATTTGCTCCTATGGCAACACATTCTGTAACATTCATTCCTTGAGAGTGACCGCACTATTGCGAGTGAAAGACAATTGAATGGGGCAGCCTACATCTGTCCCCTATTTTCCGTTAGGAAAGTGTGCAAGTAATTGGCCAGCTATTTCAATATTAAAAAATATTTGCATCTATGACCAGTCAAGAGTAATATATACCATTTAAGAAAAGGAACAGCAGGTGACATATGTTGAAATTTTCTTAGTACAGTTCCTTCTAAAGGAAAAAAAGCTGCAGAAATACAGATGATTACAGCATTCCAGATTTTATACTGCTGGATATTATGTATTGGGAGAATAATACTGGTTACATCTGGTTATTTCTGGAGAGGTTTGGGGCTTTTTTTGATTGGTTGGTGGAATTTTTACTTGCTAAGGGTATTAGATTTGCATGCTGTCTGCCGTCCTCCTCTCCCAGTAACTTTTGAATTCATTGAATAATGCCAAGAAATTTTTTTAATAAAAGGCTAGTTCATCAAAAAATGTTATTTTTATACAAGATTTTTATCCCACAGAGGACAAAAACCCCTGCAAGCATCCTTAAAAACAAACAAAAAAAACCCCAAAGCCTGTTTTCAACTGCACCGAAAGCCGTAACAGAAAATCCAGTACAGGAGGACACTCCTCTAATATGGCAGGAGAATTTTGATTAGATTTCTCTCCTCATTAGACAAAAGACAATCTAGCAATGAGAAAAAGCTACAGAACAATAAACTTCATTAGTTCTGCTACTCCTGGATACACTTTGAATCCTTAAGTTTTGGGTTGTTTGTTCTGGTTAAAGATTTGAAAGGGCAAACACGGGGAAATTATACATGTATTCTGCTAGTTTAATGAGGTTATCTTTCAACCAAACTTTATGTGACAGTTTTTAAAGCAACTACTGCCTGAATATTCATTTACAGATGTACAAAAATGTATGTACAGAACACAGTGCTTCATTCTTCGGATGACCAAAAAAAACTATGCATGAAAAAATTAAGCATCTTCAAGAGTCTCTTCAACTGAAAATCTGAAAGAATAATTGCTGCAGCATGCTTAGGAGACTGATCCCTCAACCCCTGCCATGCCAAACCCATTATCAACCCAAAGGGGATAATAACTGTCATGCCTAGTCTCAAGCTCGAGTACGTTTGTTAGTGCACTGACTGATACTGAAAACAAGGTCTAGCATAAGAGATGTTTCACACTAAAGTGTGCTAATGAATCAAAGTGACAGGACAGTTTTAACCTTCACAGAGCAAAGGAGTTGTTTGTTAACTAGTCAGGTACAGGATATAAGAGTCTAACCAAAGAGACATTTGTACATGCAAGGAAGTAAAACAAAGCTTCCTTTTTTTGGTTGGTTTTTGGAGGGGGGTTGTTTGTTTGTTTTGGTTTTTTCTCCAGTTCAGAAATAATCATTTGGCCATCTCCTGCATAAGGAGGAAACAGTTTCGGGGGGACAAAAAAGGAGCCTGCCTGGACACCCTGGAAGTCCCCAAACGAGAGGAGCGGCTATGACAGTGAACCAAATCACACCTAAAGGATGGTTCTGGTGAACAAATTCCCGCACCAGTAAGTTCTTGGATTACGGCTCCAAAGGGAGCCCTAGATGGAGGACCCAAAGGTGAAAGGCAAGCATTGAGACTGCAGTTTAGACTGACAGAAGTTCAGCAGGCTAAGGAAAATGTTTCGCAACCTATACTTGGGTCGCACAGATGGCCCAGTGCATAAAGAAGCAGTGGGTACAGGCACCTTTTCAACAAGGTTTCAAAGAGCATTGATGGTGTTTCCAGACGTTACAATAACAGTGAACAACACATTAATTTTTATTAAAAACAGATTCATGTTCAATGCCTCAGCGTTCTGAAATGGACATTTCATGCACAGAAATATTATTTTCCAATACCTGCTCCTTTAGCTTTTCACTTACATTCTGTACATTCCTGTTTTTCTACAGTTTGTTTTTTTCTGTTACTATGCTTGTAACCTGGCCTTCAAAATACTTCAGTTGTGTATTTCAGTTTTAGCTAGGTTTACAGTTCTGTGTTTTCACATACTAGTCTCCTGTTTATAGAGATTTTTTTCAGTTCAAGATTCAAAGTTTCACTGGGCACAAACAAGTCAATTCTGCTATAAATGTGCAGTGGACCTGATAGATCTGGAAAGCCTGGGAGCAACTCTATGTGTACAACATCAGTTACTTGTGAACATGATGAAATTCAGACCAACACATTCTGAATGCAGCACACACACTGCAGCTCTTATGAGTCCCAGAGGCAAACTTTCTGCACATATTTCTGTCCAGGGAATCCTAGCCAAAACATGGCAAGCCTAAACATAAAACTTTCAACTGCTGTGAGAGAGAGAGGTACATTCATACCTTTCACATAAAAGCAAAAAATATATTTGAAGGCAAGTATAAGAAGAGATTCAGATCTCTTTCTCTCCTTGCATGATTTTCCGGTTGTCTTATCTGACTGATAAACAACAGTAGAACACACTCAAATTGGAAGATACTTTGGTATCGTTAGTCCAAAAAAATTAGTAACAAACACTGGGAATAAACCCCTGATTTACAAAGGTTTTAGGATGACCAAGACTTTCTCCACCAAGGTAGCAGACAATAGCAATTCTGTGATTCCACCAACTCTAGGCTGTTCTTCCAGTCCTTAATTTTATTTTATTTGTTCTAACACACCACATTGCAATTTCCTTTGCTGAAATCAGTTCTGCCCTTTGCACAACTACCTTGTCTTCTTTCTTTGAGTACTTACAGAAACATGTTAAAAATTCAACTTTTATTATACAATTATGCAGTTAACATCTAAATCAGAATCATTTGACTATTCTCAGTTTTAATTAAAATATTTCAGCTTTTGGAGTTTTTAAGATTTTATGGCAAAAATACTTTAAAAATAACAAATACAATAAAATACAAAGCCTGAGATGTTTCCGTATAAGTATTAGTATATGTGCAAGATAATGTGCAACCTGCGTGAAGGGAAGAAAAGGGTAGTTCTGGAATCTAGTTCATGTCATATGAGGGATAATAGTTTCATTTGAGTGGATGCTGAGAAGCCACAAAGCACAGCAATGATCAATCCAGCAATAACTTTAAAGGCTTCTATAAACAGCAATGGAGGAAAACTGAGATAGATAAAAGGAGACATTTTTAAGAAATTAATTCCCGCTTCTTTCCCTAGAATGAAAGTTACATTCCCACTTTTTAAAAAAACAACTCTGCTAAGAGTCAGAAATGAAATGAAGTAACAATTACTTAGATATTTTCTGCTAACCAAAACCACACTTTTCAGTCTTCAAGGGATCATTTGTCCCCGAGACAACTGCTCTGCTAAGGCTAGACTGTAAGTTATTGATGTTGTTTATGGAGGTGGGGGAGTGATTCCATCTGTCTGTGATGGGCGCTGCAGGTTTTTAAAAGAAAATAGTCAATTCCAAACAGTTTACTGATAGAATGCTCTCTGAAAGCTTGACCTGGACAAGCTGAATAGCTACCAAGTAACTACTACTTACAACTCTATCTCAGCAACTGATTTGTTCATGATAATCATCTTACACAGATGAATCTTCCATTGTGGTTTACATGTGTGTGGGATCTCTATGTTATCTGTGCTAATAAAACATTAATCAAGGGCCAAATTTATAGCAGGCACTTTATAAGTAAGGTCAAGACAGGTCAGCCTCACATAATAGGAAACAACTACAGGCTAGATCTTAACACTGTAACTGAACACCCTTGTTGCTTTACCTTGGCCCTTGGGATCATGACTAGTAGCAAAATGTTTTTTCTGCCTGAGAATGGTGTTTCCCTCACCATAAACTGAAATGCAACCATTAAAATGGTCATTATATTTATGTGTCTTGAAAACATCTATACATTTTAAAGTGAAAATCTCAAACAGCCATTTCCCATATTTCTACAATGATGTAAAGGTGTTTATATAGGACTTTAATTTATCTGATAAATTATTTGGGGTTTAATTCAGTAGCTGTTCTAATCTTGCAAAATGTATTTTTTACTGGGATTCTTACTAGCTCAAGTTACTCACTAACCGAATTTAGGTTAGATAAATGGCATTTCTTATAACACTCCTTAGCTAACTCATCATTACAACATCTTTTTAAAAAATCCTTTAGAAAAAGTAAATATTGCTCTTGGTCTGCCTCAACAGTCGATTCGTAATGGAGAAAATATTGATGGTTCTGAATAGTCACTACAAGTCAAAGAGCATGGCCTCATCACCTGCTCTGTCATTTTCTATAAGTCCCAGTAATATACATATATAGTTACGGATAGAACAGAAAACTAACTGGTAATATTAACAGATTATTTTTTTACCTTAAATACACTCTCTTCCTTTCTATTTTATGAGGTAGATAGGAAATAAATGGGCAAACTGAAATCTAATTTTTGAGACAGAGGCTTATCTTACAATTCCTAGCTATAATGTCTTCCAAATATCAATTCCCTTCCTCAAGAGATTAGCTGAATACAAATTATAGTTTCAACGTTAACCAGTGCACAAGGACAGGAAAAAAGAAAATCCACGACATACCGGTAAGTGAAATATTTAATGAAACTAGAGAGCACTTTGACTCTGCAAAATTCCATATTCAGTATCAGAACTGAACTGGAGTATTAAAGAATGTGAAATCTGGCTTGTAAAACTCAAAGAAAGTAACACAAAAAGAGGCAGAAGAAAAATTATTTTAAAAAAGTTTCAAGCCACACAGCTTACTGAAGGCTAGTGCAGAGGTGCTATCAAGTGTTGTGACTTACCTTCCTTCATTGACAAGCTCAATAAAGGCAAGGCCAGCATTCTTTTGTATAGAGTTCTGCCACTCCTGGGGGAAAAAAGAAAGAGAAAACTAGTTGTATAAAAACAAACCTAAGAAAAACCATTTTCAGCTATAAGGTCGTGCACTTTCCTTTCAATTTTAGCAACTTACACCACCATCAGCAAACACAAAGCACTAACTGTGTGCTAATCAGGAAGGAAATATTGCCAGCATGAAGAAACAGAACAGTATCATTTACTCAAAGTCATATTCTGTAGAAGGGAGAAGAAAATACAAAACATCCCACAAACAACTGCATAATTTTTCCCTGTTACATAATTCTGAACTTACTCTCATTCACTGATGCTTTTTGCCTTACTGAATCTTGATAATGCTAGAAACAAACTGTTCAACATTAATGTACGGCTCATGCTTTAGACACGAATTTCTCTTATAGCTTGAAGTCTAGTTAACATATATTCTGATAACAATCCTCACCACAGCATCACATAGCCAGCTCTACTCAAAAAAGTCTGCTAACGACCCAAATATTGCATCATTAACACCCCGTATGTCTCCAAACTTTTTAACACGTTTTTAACACACCGAAATGATGGTAACTGCAGACACACATGCACTGCACATTTCTTACATCCAACTGAACCCTGAATTACAGCAAAATTCTACACCTCTTAAACATGTAAGCAGGTTTTGCCTGGCACCCAGAAGAGTCACTTGGATAGCAACCAATCCAGATGACCTCTCTCTGGGGCTTGCTTTGAAAGCTGAGATGAAAACAGAATTGGTTAACAAAAACACAAAGAAGATTTTTAATTCTAGACTCAATAGGAACAAGTTGGCAGAGGTAAAACTTAGGGTAGTAAACGTATGAACCTTATATTTTGGGTAAAGTGTAGAGGCACTTGGATAGAACAGGCCAAATACACATTACACTCCTGGTGTAAACTCTACAACTCTTCTAAACTAATACAAAAGAATGATTCTGCAGCAGACAGATACTTAAGTTTCATATGCTTTTCCACATCAGCTTCCTTGATTTTTCAGTTTTTGTTGAATGAAATAATAATCCTAATGCTTATTCACATCATTACTTCTATCACTGTGGTTCTTCATAAAAATCTCATCAGCTCCAAAACAGGCAAAAAGTGCAAAACTGCAAATACCGCAGAGTACATTTCTTGCGGCTCAGTGTTGCAGAATTACCTCTCAGGCAGTGACATAAAGGTTTGATCAGACATACACAAAAACCAGTAAAACAACGTTGTTTATTTACAATTTAAATCCTGCCCCCCTGACACCTCCCCTCTTCCATCCCCCCAAAAAAAGATTTCCAGATTTCAAATGCAGGGGAGAGATTAGAATCTCAAGGCTTCACATAATCCAGGCCCAATATATTTTTTGATTTTTGAGTTGCAACAACTTGCAACAAATTTTCAAGTAGTCAGAATTAATAGTATAATTGGAATTTGTGATGTATAATTACTCACCATGAAATATAAATGTATTTCATTATTTTTTATATAACTAGTTTCTCTGCATTAATAGGCAAGCAACATTCTAAGCGCCTTCTAAATTCCATCTACATACTACCACATATGGGCGTTTTTGGGTTCTGGGGTGTGAGGTTGTTTTTTTTTCTTGAGGCATCATTGGTCCTTATTGCTACAAAGATCTTAAGAATATTTCTCCCACCATCTTTCCCCCAGTTATCCTCTGTTGCCTTCTGATGGCCACCATTACATGGCTTCAAGTTAGTCTGTAAGAGGCCTCAAATAGCTTTAAGAAGCAATTATCCGTATGAAGAAACAAAAAAAGGGATTTTTAACTGCTAATATTCTAAACAAAATAGCATATGCAACTAATCTCAAGAGTTTTTTTAATATGTAGCATCGCGTTTAAATATTTAGCTTCATATGATGATAACTGAAAATATTCTGTTAGCTTAAATGTGCAAAAACTCAAGAAAAGCAAAATATATTTTTTCCATTTATGACACTGTCCATCTGTTGCTCTGCTCTTTAAGAGAGCTCATACAATCCTGGAAAATTTAATTGGTGAAGATGGAGGTTGACAAAAGTGAAAAGAAAGTGCATTTATCATGATACTTTTCAGCATTTTTCTCTACATCAGACATCATCAAAGAAGGCGTTAGTCTAAACAATTTCATAAATCACAGCTGAACACACCCTAAAGCTAATTTTAATAGTTGAAAGAAAAGACTAATGGTCATCATCTTTCATGATCCATTCAATATTTCCCCATAGTATATGTTCTCTCTCAAACAATTACACTCAGTATGCATGTTACATTATTATATCAACATCTTAGTTATCCATCTCCCAGCGGTATTGGGGAAAAAACACGTTAAAAGCCTCAAACCCAACCACTAATGCAACTAAATAACTAGAAAACACATTTCAGCACTTTCCTAAGGAAGGACTGTAAGGGAAGATCAACAAAGTCAATAATTTCATACCTGTTCTAAGCTGTACTTAATTGCCCATCATTTCCTATGGCCATAAATGCTTAGTAACTCAGAGACGTAAGGTACTTACTTGTAATGCTTTTGGTCACTGTACACTCAATAGTGAAGCAGGAAAAAAAACTAGAAGCACTAAACGCTATCACAAATAGCTACAGTGAAAAACAACCATTACAAGGAAACAAGTAAGAAATCACATTTTATTCAAATACTATGTCTGATGTGGAAACTTCCTAGCTCATTATTGTTTCACCTACTTCCTTAATAGGATCTGTAAACACTTCCGTAAGTACCCCAGATAAAACACAACTACTATATCCTTTCCTGAAATGGTGCTTCAAACCTCATCTGAAATATAATTCTGTATGCAACAACATATTAATTACACTTCCAGTAGCTACAGCACAACTCTGCCATAAACAAAATTATACCCCAGTCCTCGACAGCACCAATTTTAGATCATCAACAAGTTTCATTAACACATTCATTCTGAGTGCACTAGAATCATTACATGAAAATATTAAACAGCACTGGTCTTGAACCAGTTCAGAAACTAATCATTGCCCTCAAGGGTTATATCATGACCTACTGTTGCCCCTTCTGAGTCATGCTGGATTTTTTTAATCTATTTTACAATGGGTTTTTTTTAATTAACTCTAACTAATGATCAGTCCTATGACAGTACCAAACGCTCTAATAAAACTCATATAAATTACTACATTTCCTTTGTCTAGGAAATACATTTTGGCCAATGACTATGACATGCATTAGACCATAACCAACAATGAGATTAGTCTAGCAAAGCAATCTTCAGTATTTATATGTCCCATTTTATTTCATTTGAGCTATATATGCATGTGTAGTTATGTCAGTCTTCAAATGCATTGAAGTCATCTATACTACTTGATCCCCCTATTTCCTTTCTTAAAAATAAGGTGTGTCTCTAATCATTTGGCATCATCAGATAAGTGGAAAAATTCTTTAAAAATTCAGCACTGAACTGAATTTTGCAGTGTCAACTCTAACGATCAGTCATTTTCTTCCATTTGTTATTGGCTCCCTACTCATCCTGAATATCCTCATTCAGACCTATTACTTCAGGAGCTTCTTATTTACCCAAACAGGCCTGTCCAAAGCATCAGCTAGTAGAAGCCAGCTTCAAAACAAAGAAATGCAGGTGGTTCTCTACACAGTGCATTACAGATCAGTGTAATCTATTGCCAAAGGATGCTGTGGTGACTAAAAGTTCAATAGGATCAAGAAGAGACTGCACAAGTTCACGGGATGGAAAATGCATTGATATTGACTAAATACACAGAAACAACGTTCAATCCAGAAAATACCCCAGGCTGAAAATAGCTGGAGAGAGAGTATCATACACACGTCCTATTTTATTCTTCTTGAGCATCTCTGTGTCTATAGTTGGAGGTGCAACTCCAAGCAAGGTGGAGCCTTCATCTAACACAATACAGCCATTCCTGAACTCTAATCACTCAAACAAATGCCAAGAAAATTTTGTTAATAAACATTTCTGTTGGCTTGTAATTTGAAGTGCTTGCCTGTAGGTCAATATCCCTCCTCACCTGTACACGTCTAGGAAAGCAATATAATCATATTTCAAACAATTAACCCAAAACATATGTTCTTCAAGCTATATAAAAACATTTGCCAGACCAATCCATCAACTGGTCAGATGGCTAAAAAATTAAACCAAGATCTTCAACAGAATATTTAAAACATTTCCAACAGATGAAGACTGCTTTATTTTCAACTGTAGGAAACCGTACATACACATGCACACTCCTTAATAATTCATTCTTCTCAGAAACTTAAAAAACTATCCTTCTAACATGTTAAGGTTAACATATTCCACAATCAAGAATTATATCTAACAGTCACAATACACACTCATATCAAGCGGAAAAGAGCAAATTCTTTGGTAATCTGCCCTTCCCAAAAAGCTCACAGAGGTTTATGAATTTATTTCGGTTATGAAACAAAGGAGAAGGATGACTTTGGTACTGACAACTATGAATGGAGCGCTAAGGAGCAGGGTGGGAAAATGTGTTAACATATGACTAAGAGACATATTATATCCTAGAGTAAAGGTCAAATCTGCATGAAAAACTTGTTCATAGAGAGATATACTAATCTTTAAGTGCCTAAAGTAAACTATCAAGAACTTTTCAGCAGTGTTTGCACTTGGTGTCAGCACTCTCTCAGCACCACATCCACTACAGGCTTGAATGAACTCAGCAATAAAGAACATATAGTGACAAGTAGATTATATCTCAGCTGGGTTCTTCATAATTAAAAAAAAAGTTAGACTGCATGTTAAGCAGAATATCTGCAAACATAAATTACTTTTAAAGAGCTGAAGCATGTTTAAATTTTTTAATCTGCAAAGCTCCATTGAACAAAAACCTAAAACCAACATGGAATTATGGGAAATCATATCTAGAAACTCTATGTAGCAATTTAATATCAAAATTAGCACATGCTAAGTAGTGTGCGAAACAGAAAAACTTTGCAAGGATGTGACACGTTTTAATATAAGAGTAACAACAAAACACATTTAGAGACAATATTATTCAGTATCTATACAGTCATACCTTAATGTTCAAATAAATTTTAAAAGCTACAAATCAATAATGGGAGAACTATCAGAACTTGATTGAGAAAAAAAATAATTTCACTAATTACATTCACGGTATTTTCCTCTACAAAAGAACATAATTGCTGCTGAATCTTGACACAGAGAGAGCTTGCGAAATTATTTATTACTATCCCAAAAATTCAGAACATCTTGTCGGGGGCAAACTTCTCAAAAGGGCTCTAATTTATTGAAATTTAAACAATGGATACTATTCCACACTAAACAGTGGCTTGTCCGTGAAAGCTTTAATGCGGCATCCACATCAAGCTATGTCGCTAATCAATACCGAGGTTTTGATTTCAATAAGGGTGATAAAAGTTACTCTAACCCTGGCCAACTACAAGCTCTCAACAGATGATCATCATTAGGCCGCTATCGGGGTTCCACACACTCAGGCTGTACAAATGTGTCCTATTAGTACATGGTCTGTCTGTTTGGCAACTCCAGTCTTAAGACAAATGGCAGCTGCTGCCCTTCAAGGTCTGAAGTCAAGTCCTCGGGGAATCTAAAAGCCCAACTGGAAAAATCAAGGCCTGTTCATTAGAGACTGCTCCAGGGGAAACTTGCAAGGCTGCCATTAGAACTATATAAAAGAGCTAATTATTTTTATAAGACTTTTAAACTATCAAACACACTCAGTTACAATAAAAAGTATTTACTGCTGGCATTCCATTAAAAAGGCATTGTTTTTTGTCAAAAAATCAGCTAGCAATAGTACATAACTAAAGTCTTTGTATTAAACATTTTAATGAGCCTTCTAGGAGAAAGCTGTGTAAAAATTAACTAGATTAGACTGGTTCTCAAGTGGAAGTATAACACCAAGCATGCTGTTTGGAGAAAATATTCCAAACACCCTCATATCAAACTAACTAATGAACCAGAAAGGTGGGCTGAGATTGTGTGTCTGACTATCAACACCTGAAAAAGACAAGAAATTCAAGAAACAAGCACACTCATTGTTGCACAACTGCCTGAAAAGCACAACGTCCTTGTTTCAAACCTATGCTGTTAGCAAACAACTGAAAATGCTGTGGTACACTAGTGGTTTGATAAATCAGTTCAAAAGGCATGTGGCCTAGTTAGTATCGAACACCACAACGAAGCAGAAAACAATGAAAACCAGAAGTGTCTCAGTATTTTTCCTCTGATAAAACACAGAAACAAAGATTATTATAACAATAGCTACTTTCTTAAAACATACTCTGAGGAAAAGAGTATATTGGAACACGTTTTATATCTGTAACCACAAAATTGTTTACTATTTAAACTATGAAACAGAATCAAAAGTTTCTTATACGGAAATATTTTTCCAGCTGCCCAACATGACAACACCATATTGAATTCTAATGATATAACAGATCACTACTATATTTATTACACAGTGTTTATTACAAATCTTTTAAAAGTACTATATGAAATTCATTAGCGTTCCTTAATCAATTCTTGGATCAACATGCACATTAGCTTCGACAGCCTAATTCAAAAAAACAATTACAAGTCTAGTCCTTCTAGGGTGACAGAAAGAAGCTATGTTAAACCAGTTTAAAAGAATGAAAATGTAAAGAAAACGGATTAGGAATGATTTATATCAATGCCTAGTGCTGAAGTTAATTACAACTAACCCAATAAAATAGTGCCTTTATTATTGTACAGCAAGTAATAACTTTAGACGCAGAAAACAGAACTCTCTGCTGACTTTTGCATGCTCAATTCCACAGCACACTACATTAAGAATTAAAGAAGTAGTAAATAAGCCATACAGAAACAGCAGTGTTTTAACTAAAAGCAGAAGACTCCCCTGCTGTTTAACCATTTGGGATATTCCATGTAAACCGAGCTTCCTATAAACTGGCATTATGTTGTTAGTGGTAAATGCCTAAAACTACCTTATAATGAGAGTTTAATTTCAATACTTGAAAGTTTGAGTTCAAGTCACAGTAAGTTTTTATAGATTCTGAAAATAAATTATACACATATAGAGCTGGAGTAGTTTGCATACTGAAGTACTACGTTGTTGAGTAAAATACTAAATAAAAAACTGTCAGCTTGTCAGACAATGCCTTTTCTGCTATGAGATTATTCTCAATGTGATAATGGTTGTCTTCTCTACAAAATAAACAAATCTGTCCTAAAAGACACAATATTGTGAAAGACACTACATAAAGTGTTACAGCACACACAATCTTTAGCAATTGCATACAGCCAGAAAATCTCAACACAGGTTGCAGTTGTCGTAATTTATAGTGATACCAAATATTCTTCAAACAGGATTTTAGTAATAAAAGAAAACTTGAATCACAATTAGAATGTTCATATAAAATTATGAAAATATCACTGCATAACTAAAATGCTACCGGTAACAAAACTTCTATACTTTATGAATTACAGGTTTTTGTATCTAGTTTCAAGAAAGTATGAACATGTATATGGAAAACATTTATTACATGCCTTTTATAGTGCTCTAACTCATGACTCAATGAATGAAATTTTGCACCTAAACCAAGGTCACATTAAGATGAAACAGGTATGTCAGCATTAAACTCCAGTTCATCTATGGTCCCGCTACAGCAACAAACTGTAGAATGGCGAAAACCTGAATGTGTGGATCCTCAATTTCAGGTCCACAGTTTTTGATGGAGAAAGCAATTTGCCTGGGTAGCCTCTCCCTTTCTCCCACTAGTGAGCTGTTGCCATGACTCCTCATGAAACGAAATGAGAGGTCAGGTTTGAGTTCATCTAGCAGCAAACCTTTTCCGCTGCAGTTTCCTCTTCAGGTTCCTTAACCATCGGCTATTTTCAATGCTGAGATGAAAGACAATAGCTTCAGGAAGAATAGGAACAGAAATCTTAAACATTAACTGAGGAATCAAAGTATGGAGCAGTTCTGTAAATATGCAGCAATGGGAAGCAAGAAACTAAGTCAAAGGAGATGAGTGAGAAAAACAAAAGTGAGGAAAAGGGACAACATAAGATGAACCAAAGGAAGAGATCCAAATATTCACAATGCAGTGCCAGCATCATTTTTATGGAGAAAGGAAAACAAATTGAGGAATAGCAGGAGTATAAGGCAACTGCCTCTAGATTTCAGTGCTTTTTTATTTAACTGTGATTTTAAGTTGAGTTTTATAAAATCATTGCATGGAAAAATTGTCTTATGAGGTAGACTACTAATTATAAGGAAAATCACAGCATGCTCACTGCTACACCACTGAACTAGTAGTGATGGACTGATCCACTGATAGCAATAATCATCATCACTACCAGCAAGTAGCAGCAACCTTGTGCTCAATGTCTATTAAACCTTAACTAAGTAAAGTTAACTAATAAAACTCACCAACATACGCAATGAACACTATTTTGGAACCAAAAGCCCTTTATATTACCCTTTTTCCCCAGTGCAGCTTAGTTTGGATTTAAACTCTCGTAATGAATGCATGCAAACAACAAACAAGATTCCTGCTATCATCGTACCTTTGAGGGAAAGAAACTAAAGTATGTAAACCAATCCCACCTCTTGACTCACAAGACAGGATGTCCAAACCTGTCTTTTATGCTTCTCTTGGGTAATCCTATCCTAATTCAGACCTTTTAAGAAAATATTTAGAGAAAAGGAAGCTAAATCAAATCGAAATTTTTAAAAAGGGGGAAAAAACCTAATGTGTGTGTCCTCCATTACACTCCACTTCCATACTACATTCCCTACCTCATCCTACATCTGTTGCCTTCATTTAGACTAAAATATTCTGGGTACCCATTACTCCACTGTTACACAGAATCACACAACAGTTTGGGTTGGAAGGGACTTTAAACACCATCTAGTTCCCACCCCCCTGCCATGGGCAGGGACACCCTCCACTAGACCAGGTTGCTCCAAGCCCCATCCAGCCTGGCCTTGAAGACAGTCATGACACGTGACAACACAGGGCTCTATTCTCATCTATCCCAATATGTTGCTACAATAAACATAATACATAATAATTTTCTGTTCCTTTCACTGCAAATCCTCCCCTGCACTCACCAAGCAAATTTTCCAAAAAGAAAAATATAGCCATTTCTGTTTTAAGCAGAAATAAAGGTCTTTGTAAATATTCAGAGGGTATTGGAAAATCCAGCTGATTCTTCTGAATCAAATTAGACTCAGAACTAGGACCTAACGCCTAACAGACACACACCTTAGTATCCTACTGACTGCTGCATAATCTGAATTATGAGGTTCTTCACTTTAAAAAGTTATCTTAAAACATGTACTGAAAGATTAGTGCATCATCAACATCTTTGAGGAGACAGACGTTTTCCCAGTTGCAGCGATACATACAAGGCACAGATGAGTATAAATAAAACTATGGGTTAAACAATAAACTGAACAGCAACACTGTGCAAAGCTTCTCCTGCCAGAACTTTGAGTAAACAGCACTGCTCCCCAAACTCTGAGTTTCTTAAGCGGTATTGCTTGGAAACAGAGCTTACTTTGTTTATGAACGTGAACAAAAATGTTCACGTATTTGTAATTAGTATAAAGTCAGTGACAAGTGTTGCCGCTCACTGAACTTTCCATAATCTCCTACCCCTCCCCTCCACTAAACCTCTTTCCATAGTCTCAAATTGAACAGGCTGGCTGTAAAACAGCAGGGTGTCAAATTAAAGCACACTTTATTTTCAGAGGTCTCCACACTTCGCGGCTGACTTCCTGTCAGGAAGAGTTCCATTTCAGTGCAGAGCCCCATCAGCAGGGAGCTCACAGAATTAAGTGCAAGTTGATATTACTTTGTTTTGCATTTACCACCCATGAGAATATTGTTCAAAGATCTAGTTATAAAGCCAGCGTGGTATCATCCTTCTGACTAGACTGCCAAGCCACAGGGTGTGCTCTCGCTGCACAAAACGCACCTTAAATGGTGGTGTTTTTTTAAGTCCTAGTGTGCTGGTGAAGCAACAGGATGCCTTTTTTCTTCAGGAAAGTCTTGCTTCTGTAGCTAAATTATCTGCTCTTAGTTTTGAACATCTGCAGCAGTGTACATTCATGGAAATGAAGCCGTCCCGTTCCCCTCTCACACCCCCAAGATTCACATTTACATTAGACAATCCACTCTCCTCCCTAAACATAAAAATATATGCATTGATCATACAAATTCTCAGCAACACAGTTTTAAAGGCTGGTATTTTTAGCTGTAGCAGACATGTTTTCCCTTAAACCCACACCAACACTGCGTCTTGGATTCCTGATCAAATTCAAGTAATTTTCATTTTGTAACAGAATTTTTGTTAGTAAGAGCATATAATATCTGAAAAAAGTATAGAACAACCACTAAAGACTGTACTTAGGAAAAGAAAACCAGGGAGGAAAAATCCTCATTTCCCCCCCAGAACTTTACCATAGGCAACAATTACAATTACAATTAGTAAGATGACCTTAGGGAAGTTCATCTCTCTCCACCCCAGTGTGGCAAACTATTTCTAAGAAGGATTTTGTGGGTTTTAACCCTATCTTTTATCCATTCCTCTGTCCTAAGTCTGTGAGCCATGCTGACTTCTCCAAGTGTATTGTCCCAAGAAACAAAGCTTCACCTGAGTCAATACCAAAATATGGCTTTACTACACCTACACACTTGTACCTCTTTTCACTCCTTCTTACTCCAATATATAGCACCCATCCCAATTTCTTTACATATATATGTAATTTTTTTATTTTTGTTCAAACCCACAAAGCTCATAATTACTTTCCAGACAACAGCTGCATAGTATAAACCAAAACACAGGTTCTTTCATATTACTTTTCTAAGTTCGCAGCTGCAGCTGATATAGCCTGCTTTTGCTGAATACTTCAAATGCAGAGGGCGTTTTCCAGTGGGTCAAAAGTAGACCTAGATAAAATAAGTTTTAGATAGGAAGCCATTTTTATTGCTTTGGCAATTATTTATATTTAATATGCAGAAACATCCACCTCATTTAATAAAGGGAAGCATATCAGATATTCTTCTGGTTTTCTCATACTAAAAACATCATAGTTCTTGCTCATCTTAAAATCCCACATCATACAATTTATCTCCAAACTGGAGAGTGAACAAACCTTTAAAATATCCTCCTAGACTAAGAATTATAGAAAGATATAAGAAGATAAAGACAAAGTAGTAGCTCACACATTTTAACTACTGTGGCCATTATCTGTCAGGATATAACTATAAAGCACTTATTGTACCATTAGTCAAGAAAAAGTCACTTATTAGTCATGCAGTATTGGCAAATCATTCCCGATACATTCCAAACTATTTCCACACTTACAGCAAAAGCAAAAAGTTATAAACTTATTTGATTTCTACTACTAAGCAAACTGTTAATACGCATCCACTTCATAGACTCCCACGAGAACCAATATTCTACCAGATTATTTTTTTTAATTATTTTTTATTTAGCCAGTGATGGACACAGATGCTGTAGACACCCCAGCTGTAGGCCGTGCTAACAGTAAACAGAGTATATTATTGGTGAGGCCAACAACTACACCTAAGAGAAAAGAAAGCATTCAAATATAACTTAAGCATAGCAAACTAAAGTGGGATCTGGGAAGTGTGAACCTGAATGATTATTATGAATAATAGGAGTTTGAAAGAAACTCCTGTTTAAACATGTTAGAGTGCTCCCCAAGCAATTCCATGGAATACAACAGGTTAAGTATTCCAGGCAATTATAGGCAATTAAACTATCAAACAATTTAGAAGCAACAGGAAATGTGATCTCCAGTTGTAAACACTTAGAATGTATAACATAGTACACTGAAGCAAACAGTAAAATATCTGTACGCAAGTAACCCGTTTGTAATTATTCCAAGTACTCTGCTCAGTGACACATACTACGCATGAAAGTCATCAATATATGCTTTCAGTACCCAAAGTGAGATCCTCAGAGATGGAGGAAAAACTCTCACTCGGGAAGGAAAGCATAAAAAAATCCAGATATATCAAGTGCAATGGAAAATCCAAGTGATCTAGACAACAGATTCAGCAATTTAACGTTCTGTTTTGTTAGAATGAAACTTACTGACAAGGTAGTGTCTAAAACCCAACTACCAAGGGACTGTTTAAGGAGTCTGGATTCCACGGCTAGTGCCCGCCCACATCTTCCTGGCCTGTCATTCAGTTTCTCCAGAGTTAATCCTACTGACCACCAGCCAAACAGCTCACTGTGTTGCCATCAAGTGTCTTGCAATGCAGAAGCCCTAAACTTTACCCCCAGGATCTTACAGAAAAGAACTGATGCCTTTGTATCTCACAACCAAAGAACGAAACTGCAATTGATGACAACACAGATGAACCACAATGTTGCTTTTACAGATTGAGAGAACTTAGTTTCTTCCAGAACTGGACTTTTCACATACCTGGTAAACGCCTTTAAGCATAGACTACTAGCTACACTGGGAGGATATGTTCAAGTATTATCCCTGACAGATTATTCTACTTAGTGCTAATAATAACAACTATTACCTGAAACATTAATTGAAACTTAGGTCTCTTCTATCCCAGGAGAGCACTTGGATAGCATGGCCCTTGGCTACTGTGGGATCTACCTTCCCTTCGCTCTAGCTTTGACCACAGTCTCCATCCTGCAAAACCCAGTCATTGTAGATGAAAACAGACATTGCAGGGGGAAAAGAATAACAAAAGTTTTTGAGAAGGAAATAGATTAGAATGAAAAATCACTTCACTGAAAATATCCTGAAGTAGCACTATACATAAAGCTCAACACTTCCCAACTACTTTTCATCCAATAGCCTTTAAAGAAGAATAGGATCCATTCTGTCTATCAGTCAAAGGGCCGTGCAATATTTGTTACAAAATTGCACTAGGAATGTTCCTACTACTGCCTGCATAACCTTTAATAGCATGCTTGGCAATCCCAGGTTTTCAAATGTTAAGATTTACCCAGTTTTTTACTAATATGTCATTTGGCACAAAGCAGACCTGAGGCAGCTTCAGAATCTAAGTAATCCATAGCAGAGCAAGATGATTTGGGATACTCTCACTTCCACAGCCCCCACAGCTACACAAAAAGCTAGGCTGGCAGATAGTCTTCCAATCTTCAAATTCTTCAAAGGAGCACAACAAAAAGTACGCTATGAAGTCTCCGGCACACCTGCAGTATTTTGCTGTGCATCTCAATACAATGTCTTCCTACCAAAGTGGAAACAATGAATACTCCACAACATTGCAAATAAAGTTAGCAATGCAAGGCAAACGCCCATGGACATGATTCATGCAACCTCTTCCCCTGAACACAACAGTTTCGACTTCAGGAAGGCCTTCTGTCGATCTTTATTTGTTAAGTTATAAACCGTTTTCATTTGCCTAAAAAAGTTATGTTTCTAACCATGTTATCATGAAAGCAATCTACTACTGAAGTGGGTTTTTTGCTCGAATACAGCTATGCTCATCTTTGATAAAAACAAACATCTTATTGGCAGAAGTACACACTATACAGAAAGAAAACCTTCCAAGTCCTGGTATCTTCCAAATAGCTTTCTAAAGAAAAATTAGAATACGCATTAAAATTGATAAAAAGTCATTTGGCAGCTTACAAAATCCCTACAAAATCTACTCTCTGTACCAAAACATATATGTTTTTTAGATTATGGAACTAAAGCATCATTTGATCCTTTCTAAACTTATTTTCAGCTCTTAGAACACAAAGTGATTAGACAGAAAAATATTATTTGATTAAAATGTCATCATCTAACAACTGAGGCACATCAAAAAGTATTCATACAGCCTTCCTTCTCTTCATATCTAAACCAGGATATTGTTAGTTTTGGTGCTTCTGTTGAGTTCAGCTACCATGATACCATAGTGACGCATCTCTCTACCTATACCCAATTCAATTAAAACTTCATAGCGATCACTAGTTATCCATCACATCGCACTTAAAAGTAACTTAGGATCCAGTGCAGATCAGAGCATCAGTATAATGTGTTCCCTCCGCAAGTAACAAACACTGAAACCCAGCTATCTTCTACATCAACTACAATTTCCAAGTAATTCAAAGGCTTCCCATATTTTGAACATGCTGCAGTAATCCATTCCTGAAGTAATGAATTTGGATCACTGATACAAAGCCTTTTAGCTAAGCACAGGATACCCAGAAAAGCCTGAAGATCCTATTTCATTTTGCAAACTTTTAAGTACCGGGATCAAGGAGGGGTGTGTGTAAAAAATCTGCTGAAAAATCAAAATCTTAACTACCATCCTATTGCTCTTCCTTAGGAGAAATACACTATCATATTGTTTCTACTGGTGCATGACTGCATGGCAGATGTGGATATTAAGTAATTAAGGTTCCTTATCAGACTAAGAGATATGATGCAACTGCCTATGCAAAAGACGAATACTGACTTCTTTATGAGCAATGGAATCTACTGGCAAAGGAACTTAGTAGAATGTGAAAGACCATGCTAAAGAGAGACCTTTTGGAAACATTTCACCATTTAACTAGTGATAATTGGTCTGGTGAGGTGAGTTAGACCAGTAAAAAAAAAAAAGAGCGCTGAAGACCTCTAAGTTAGCCTACACAGGCAGTAAGACCAACTTTCACAGTGTCATTTTTTTCTGCTTTAATACTACTAATCAGCCTCTGCTGTATTTTTAAGATGCACATGCTGCCTTGGATCATGCTTTTCTCTCCAGAAAATAACCCCCAAAACTATCAGCATAGCACATGACATTCAACCATAATCCTATTTCCTTAGGCCATATGAGCAGATGCTATCACTGCACACAAAAAAAAATCCTGTGTATCAGAGCTTCCCACTTCCATCTCCCCATGAAAGATGCACTTTATCAAGGACCAATGTAAATTTAATAGCTACAGATATGTAGTTATATTGCAATATATCATATTAATATTTCTAGAAGATAAAACACCTAGAGATTAAACATATTAAAACATTGGTCTTGGTTTTATATATGCCATCAGATATCAAGAATGTGCCCTTAATCCCTGTGAAACAACAGGGGACAGAGGAAGGAGGAACCTTCAAGCTTTTATACCTTGAACAAGCAAGCTCTGTGTGTGTGTGTGAGTAGTGGTGGTGGAGGGGTCATAAAAGTTGCTGCAGTTTTCATTAATTTCTAATTGCAAACTTTTTAAAAGTTAGGGTGGCATTCCACCAATTTTAGAAAACTATACAAGAGCTGAGAAGTATTTGAGTAAGTTAGCCTAATTTTATTTCATAGTCCATAAAATTTAGATTCAGTAGAAAAAAGCACCTAAGTCAAAGATGGATCTGACAAGAACCACCTAATTAGTTCTTACACATATTCCACTGACAATTCAGTTTATTTACTAGAGAAAGAAGCATTTTTCATGTGCTGCAAATTTTGTAAATTCAAAAGCTACAATAATGGGACAAGCTCTTCGTGTGCGTGAACAACGGATAAATGTTTTTAATATCTTCATGAGAAAGCAGAGAAGACCACGGGTTTTCCTGCTTAGTCACGTATTTCAAGAAAACATTTGACAAATTAAATAGGCACAGTAGCATATTTGCTTTATGGATAAACATGCACTCAGTTCATACATGCCCCTTTGTATTTTAGGCATGGAGTGAAAGCCCTTTTAGAGGAAAATGCTTCATTCAGGGGTGATATCACGGTTTCCCCTTGCAGAAGCCTTGTGTCACAATAGCATATGAGCACCTTTAGTGTCCTGACGTCACTCATTTAAAAGGATAATAGGTAGAGGACTTCTCTCTTTTGGCTGGTTTAATTACCCCAACAGGATGCCAGGCCAGACTAGATGGTGCTTCTAGGTTCACTGTACTGTATGCATTTCTGATAAATGGGAAAAGAATAGATGACCTGGCAGAAGGCTCAGACAATAACATGTGATTTACAGGACATGAATGCAGCTACTATAAGATTTATCTGACAGCCCTCTCCGATAGTGGACTGTTGAGTATCCGATGGAATGATTTCTAGTCTGGAAAGTCTGCTACTGAGTAGCCATACACATTATTTATTTATTAGATGTTTTGGGTTGAAACCATTTTTAAATGATGCACTTCACAATGCTCAGCCATAAATTTAGTTTTAAACCCTAGAAGGGAGGTAGTGTTATTGGAATGTGTGTCAGACTGAATTAGGATGAGCAGCACAACGCTTTTATAAAGTGGCCTTGAATGCAACGTCGATTCTTTCAAAAATGATATTAATGTCAAATAAGCAGGAACACTTTGCAGTAATATTAAATGAAGGATTTCTTTACGATTTGATAGATTTATATAAATGTAAGTATACACACAGAGACACGTTTCAAAAAGTGGCGTGTCTATCAAAAAGCACAACTGTTGTTGTCTTCGCAAAAGCCTGTGGTCTGTATCTCAAGCCACCTGTTTCTCTTTTTACCTTGCGTTACACACAAAACCATATATAAACATATAAACACAAAGCTAAAACACCAAAGCAGTGGTCTTTTTCCATATGTCTAAACATAGGAACTTTAAACAAGAGAAGAAATTAAGCAGGTGTCACAAAGAGTTTCACCAAATGCTAACTTTTGATGGTTTGTTTTGGGTTTTGTTTCTTTTTTTTTAAATCGTTTCACCTGGGAAAGAGCTTTATTTCCACAATTTTATGAAAAAATTACTTGTGAGATATTATTATTCCATTCTGCACATGTGAGAAAGAAAAAACATATTCCAGCCACAAATCTAAAGAAGCATCAGAAAAATTTCAGATGTTTCAGAAAACCAAAATGCTTACATCATATATACAATGCTTAAAAGAAATATTCAGAAAGAGGTTAGCATAAAAAACACCAAAGATATTAATCAGAGCAATCCTTCAATTTCATAAAATGATGGCTGACAAATTTGTGAAGTTTTAAATCAAATTTGCAGATACTTACTTTGTAACTATGCCACATTACTTATGTGATTAAAAACTAGTTTTTGACCTGATCTTTTGATCTTTGGCACTTCATCCTCTCCATCTCCTCTTAAAAATTAATTAAAATTTTAGCAAAAGGGTATCATTTCACTTCCCACCCTATCTTGGGCCAAAAAAAAAGAAAAGGAAAATAAAAAAAAAAAAAAGAGGGAAAAAGAAAATCAATCAAGCTCAACCCCGTCTCCTCCCAGTATCTGCAAAATGTCGGCTTGAAATTCAATTTCATATCTCTCAAGCTTTCATGTAGCAAAAGACAGTTCACTTCTTAACAAAATAAATCACTTCTGTGATTGCCATGCTGACCTCTTTGAATTAGGAAAATTCAAAGTGAAAAATGTAATTATCACCCCAGAACAATCTGTATACATCTGGAGCTAATTTTAGATTCATTTCTCACATCATTTTTCATATTCTGCCAAAAATTACAGCTGCTATGTAACTTTAAAAGGACTTTGAGCTCTTTGTAACTTTATTGGTTTATTTCTACTCTTTCACAAAGGACAACCTCAGTCTCTGCAACCAGCACTGCTAAGCGATCACGATATCCTCAATTTGATTAGATTAGCATTAAGTGGCACTGTGACACGTATGACAAATAGATGCATTAGAGCACGTCATTTATTCCTTACTCTTTCCACTTCCCAAAACCAAGCAAGTGACGTACAGTACAGAGCACAACAAGATTTTAAAAAAAGATTAGATTACCCTACCAAAAAGAAGGAAAGGTCAACCACGAATTACTGATACAAGCAGCATGGATAGCAAAAACAAATTTTTAAAATGGTAGTATCAAGCCGTCAGGCACATATTTAATATTCAGATTAGTTTTGCTCTAACACATTAACAAATGAGCAGTAAAACTTGTGCATGGATTTCTTGGTAGAAAGGATTCTTATCTCATGTAAATCAGCAGCAAATTTGTAATCCAGCAGTTGTGAACAATGTCCCCTTCCAGTATTGCCATATGTAAAATAACCACCTCTAAATTCCAAAAGTTCCATAAGGAATATAAAATTCCTTTCAGGGTAAAAATGTATTTTATTTCCTGAGGAAGATGGAAAACTAGGCAAGCAAAGTTCTGGATACATTCATTAATAATAAACTCACTAGAAAACATAACTACTCTTCACTAGTTCATTGTAAAATCTATTAGGTGTAATCTCCAGAAGTAATTGTTCATATTGCACTTTATTGACAATGCAGACTATCGATCTTTCACACCTTCTATGATTCTTTCATTTGTATTCATGAAATGTCTATCAGCACACTCTAAATAAATTTGGCGATATAGGCACTAAAACGAATAAATCGATGTGAAGAAACACTAATTTTGCATTATCCTTATTCGTCAGGCAAGCAAACCATAAGGGTTGTAAATGAAGGTCAAAGGTTTTGAAATGGGTCAGAACCCTTGACCTCGAGACCAATACCATTCCCATTAAAAAAGGCTATTTTAAAGTTTTAAGTAGGGGAATTTACTACCAGAAAGGTATCATTTTTAAGGCACCAAAAGAAAGGCTCAATAAAAACAGCCTTCCATTTAATTACAAAAAAGAAAGCAAGAAATCCCAAAAGAAAATCCAATTAATATAGCATATACAGTTTTAAGAAAGATCCTCAGGCTCTGGCTCTTTTCTATCCACAGGAAAAGGCAATTCTCAGGTTCTTAAACATCTAAAATCACTTTGCCTTTAGGAATGTAGAATGTCCCAAACTGCTGACAACCAGGGTTGCTTTCTTTGATTTTCCTCAAATTCTTAGTACTTGTCAAATCAATTAAGAATGACAGGGTTTCAAAAGTATTTATCACTCATTTTATAACCTCTACACAAAAGGAAAAATTCTATTCATCCCAGAGGATTCAGCATGTCAAGATGCAGAAATCAATCTGTTTCTATAACCTTAATATTTTATTGATCCTATTTTATCTTACAAAATGACAGCATGGAATTACTCGGGCACAACACCATCAAGGTTATGTAAATGCTCAATAGTGGGGTAACATAAAACCTTAGTATCTTCTCTCTCCAACTGAATAGACACAATGACTATGCAATTTTTTTTAATCAAAAAGGCCTTGCACAAAATCTTTTTACCTCTTACACGTAACTTTAAAGTCAAATCTAAAGTAAAATTTTAACTGTAATTTACACAGTGCTCAAAGACAGCCATTTCAGACAACGCTGTTACTTAAACCTCACCTGAGAGCAAAGAAGCATCACCAGCTCCACAACAGAACTGCTAGATTTCATGCACACAAGACCTACAATAGGAAAAAATGGTATAGATAAATGCATGCTTCTATGGCACCAGCTGTGAACACAAACTATTTTGAATTGCAATAGATTAGAAGCATTTTGACAATCAAAAGAAAGCAGAAATTCTCATACCACTTCCAGTTCAATTTTGTACTTTATCAGCACAAAATAAAAGTATGTATGTGAGAAGGAGATCATAAATTCCATGCCTCACATCTAAAGATGCAGCTAATAGTAATGCATTACCTCCATTACTCACAGTTTCCTAAATGTTTATATGTCAAAATGATCAGAAGTGTGGTTAACATATGTTGTATTAACCCACTGTATCTACATTTTGCTATTTCTTGAAGGATTGGGTCATTATATATGCAGAGAAGGGAAATGGCTTTATGACCTTTGCTTTCTCCGTTGCGCATTCTCCTTTCAGCCCCCAGCTATCAATCAAGTTTCCATTTTGTTTCATGGCAGCAGACATCCCAAACACTCTTATTAGTACTTTGACCCTTAACCCCACACTAGACCTTAGCAGAAGTGCAAGCAATAACCTATTATATATTCTCAATTGTTTATAAACTAATTTTATTATTTGCATTCACATTTTGGTTTGGGTTTGTCTATAACTGGTTTTTAGCCCAAAAAATTGATTTTGTGTGTTTATTTTTGTCTAGACAGTTCATACACTCTCAGTAATCTTCCTGCCTTCTTTTGGTCCTCCAATCTATGAAATGCTCATCTCTCTGTGTATAGCCTATACTACAATCAAAATACTTTGAAACCAGATTATATTTTCTTTATCTTCAGACAAGAAAAAAAAAGTAACTAAACAGAATATTTACTTCTCTGGCAAATAAAGCTTTGATCAACATCTCTTTCATGTTATTGTTATTAAATGAATGAATTAAATTTATTCACAATGGAGCTTCCATTAAAATGTTTATCAGGTAAAGCAAAGCCCACATGTATAATCAAAAATAGAATCCCATCTTTCTCAGCCTTATGGAAGATAACTCATGCACTTCTTTCCACCACGTCTTCCTACCCCAAAAGGCAGGCAAGCTAAATTCCCAGATTAACTAACTTGAATGTCAGTGAAGTTTAATGAAGGCTCTATTTTTGTATCAGCAGTCTTCGGTAAAACACTTCTCAGCATTTGATACCCTAATTGTGTTTCTGAGAATGTTAACTGTATTATTCAGCACTACATATAGGATCCCTGTCCTAATCCATGCAACAAGTAGTTTCAAACATGTTTTAAAAAAAAAAAAAAAAAACCAAACACCAAAAAAACCCACAGAAAGCAACTAGATCTATTAGTGCAACTGCATCTCGTGCAAGCCATCAGCTCAAGCTAAGCAACCATGAGCTTCTAACATGGGAATGCTTCATTACTGGAATCTGCAACAACCTCAGGCTCTGATTCAATTTAGTGCTCTGCCTGGACAAAACCTGCTGTTTTCACTGTGTGCAAAGAAACTTATATGATATAATCAAATTAGGAGAAAACTGAAAAACTGTGTTTACAACTAAATTCACAGTGTTCCAATAAACCTGATCTTTTAAATTGAGGCTGTTAATGTCTGCATTGCAGAACTGAGCCTTCTTTTTAAATGGAGAGGAACCCACCAGTAGAAAACTGAATCATCTCAAGCTCAATCATTTTAAGCCAACAGCAGGAAGAGCCATGACAGTTGTTGCATATGAATCTTCATATTCTCAGAAGTACAGAGAATTCTTCTCAGTACTGACACTGTATTCCTCTAACCTGTAGGTCTGCCTTCCAATTAGAAACCAAAAAGATAGAACCAGACTCACGTGCAAGAGATACACCCTAACATGCTCAGCTGACATAGTTCCCAAGAACCTTCTAGTACAATATCATGGAAAAAATGCAAGTTTTTTGCACTTAGAATCACAGAATCTTAGAATGGTTAGGGTTGGAAGGGACCTTAAAGGTCATCTAGTTCCAACCCCCCTGCCATGGGCAGGGACACCCTCCACTAGACCAGGTTGCTCCAAGCCTCATCCAGCCTGGCCTTGAAGACAGTCAGGGATGGGGCATCCACAGCTTCTCTGGGCAACCTGTCCCAGTGCCTCACCACCCTCTCCAGGAAGAACTTCTTCCTGAAATCTAATCTAATCTCCCTGCTTTCAGTTTAAACCCATTACCCCTTGTCCTGTCACTACAGGCCCTTGTAAAAAGCCCCACCCAGCTTCCCTGTAGGCCCCCTTCAGGCACTGGAAGGTGCTATAAGGTCTCACCAGAGCCTTCTCTTCTCCAGGCTGAACAAGCCTTTTTTCATAGCAGAGGCGCTCCAGCCCTCGGAGCATCTTCATGGCCTCCTCTGGACTCATTCCAACTGGTCGATATCCTTCTTATGCTGAGGGCTCCACAGCTGGACACAGTATTCCAGGTGGGGTCTTACACTTAACTTTCTACACTACCCTCTATACTTTACATCGAAGTGTTGGCCCTGACACCAAGATTTCTTTTTAAGGCTCACAAACCACATTTCATCCACCAGCTTCTATGGGACAATTCCCTAAAAGAGTTTAAAAACTAAGGAAGAGTTCGTGCTGCATAATGAGATAATGGAAACTATGAGATGCAGGCAGAGGTGGCAAAGATGAGGTGGCAATGACAACGACCTCAGTGGTCTAAAGAAAGAAGGAACAAGAGGCAGTGAAATTGAGTGGACAGCACTGTGTGGGAAGGCAGGAAGAAAGCTTCTAAGGCAGAGCCAGCAGAAAAAGAGAAATTTTCCATCTCCAAGGTAAAACAAAGCATACATAAAACCCCACTTTTTTAAAATGGAAACTTACTTGTACCTTCTATCAGCAACTCCTGCCCATGGCTGCCCAAAAGAGTCCGAGAAAGAAAGGGAGCAAAATCCACAAAAATCTCTCTCAGAAGTGGGGCAGCTTTTTCCAAAGCATGTTCAAGCCTGTCTGTAATACTAGTAGAGAGATACACATGATTAACCAAAAAAAGAAGGAAGTCGCTGAAATATTGTAGAAAGGAGTATAGTTTTTGGCAATGTTCAAGTGATACACATGTATAAGAAGGCATCAATAATCCGACGCTCGTTTTCACAAACCTTCATTAGGTACTGAACATCAGCAAAACAAAATTCTTAAGTGATGTGGAATTGGAATATTAAGTCTAACATCAAAAATGTGAGCCCCAACACAGCTGTTTAGACGTCCAATTGAAGAAGTTACCTCATATTTGACGCAGAATCCTCAGGCACCGAAGAAACTGTAGGGACAGATGGCAATTTTGAATTAGATGATCCCCTTCCTACAAGAGAAAGTAATAAATGAACAAACTATATAAGCAAGCATGCCAGAGGTTAAACAACTGGACAAGAAACTAAAGCCTCGAGCTCAGCCTCTGAGAAACCATGGTTTCAAGTGTTTGTGACGACCAGGTAAACCCTTTCACCTCTTTGTACCTCAAACTCCTTTTTGCCCTAAGACTTCTATTTACTTACATTCATATTTACCAGGTGTGCCATGGCAAGGTTTTAAAATTTGTTCTAGCACAAACAGAAAGTAATTCAAGGAGGCCCTGCAGTTTGCTTTGTGAAGAAGTCAGAGTGGACTGCCGTGATGCCTTCTGGCCTTATAAGACAGGATTCTCTCTGAAGAAATCTAAGAACACTTACAACTTTAAGTGTGAATATAAGAATGTCTTACAACCTTAACACTCCTGTAGTGTACTAATACATAACTAGTATATATCAAGATAAAGCAAAATGGTAAAATTTTAAAGCATCTCTTTTTGTTACTGGAAATGCTCATCCAATTTTAAGTAACTCGCACAGAAAACCCTTCATTTTTCTTGTCTAAAATTAAAACATATTTGTGTCATAATGAAGCAAATACAGAATGAGTAGGTATTTTCAACAGCCTGGCTTAAATTTTTGCAACCCTGGGACTCTGACAGAGACAGCTATGATAAAATTCTCCATTGCTCTGCCAGCATCATTAGCATGATGGCAGTGGTATAACCTCATTTATGAGTTATTAACTTTGCCACATCAATTATTCAAAGGTTGATAGGGAAGACTGGGTCATTTATGTATCCTACACTTCAAAAAAAAAAAAAAAACAACCCACTGCAATTGTGTTATGTCAAATTGACACTACATGGCTCTCATCAGCAGAGTAGGAATCTGTAAATACTAAATTCTGCTGTTCAGTATATAAAGAGAAATACAACGTCCATGCTGCAGAATGGATTGGTATTAGCAATGATGAAGAGGGGGTAAGCAAGACAGCCAGAGATTTCACAGATATTTGCTGCCAGGATAGGAATGGTGACTCACAAATCTTGCATTGCATTCCAAACTATAGAGAGGAATGAATCTTAGCAGACAGATTTCTGCGCATTTCCCAAGAGCATGACAGCTTCTAGTCCATCTGCAATCCTATCTCTTTCCAACCTTAGACCCTGTCCTATTCTCTTTCCTCTCACCTCGCCAGTTTCAGATTCTTATGCTGCTGGAAAGGGGGGAAGGAGAGGGGGAGAAGAAAAATAAAAAAGGAAAAAAACATGAAAGGAAAGCGTTTAATCATTTCAGTTCTCGCATCTACCTTAGCAAAGATGTGACCTTTCTCATAACTACAACTACAGAAAAATTCTTGATTGTCCCACCTACGCTGGAATGAGCTCCGTTACACACAGCCTCTCTGGAAACAAGCCGCTAAGATCTTGAGAGTGTCTACCAAAATGTATCCAGTGCAACTTTGCAAAGTCCTTGTACTTGATTGAAGTGGAACAGATTTGTAAATGGATGGCCAAGACGGATCCCTGAGATACTAAGTTTATTTCTCCTGTCAAATTTCAACTTCTGCTCCAAAACACTGCAACACAGAGTTCCTCCGCAGAAGTGTTGGGGTTTTTTGGTGTTGGGTTTTTTTGAGGTGGGGGTTGGGTGGGTTTTTTTCGTCTTCTATCTGGGGAAGATGTTTTTCTCTAATCTTGCTTCAAAGGCAGCACAGAAACTAAGAAATTAAACTAATGCATCAAAATGGTGAAAGGTTTAGTTATTCCCAAAGAAAAAGGAGTCAAATGAAGTGCAGAAAAAACCAAAACAAAGCCCACAGAAAGCAACAAGCCACAAGATTCGCGGGTTCCAAAGACTCCAGTTGTTTGTTTGTGTGATACTCAATAGAGACATCATTCTTTTTTTTTTTTTTACACACATACATTCATACTTAAGTATGCACAAGATGCTGCCTGTTGAAGATTTTAAATCAATTGTTTCATGTTCACAACAACCTTTATATTTAAATAATATCACTAGAATTCCCAGCTTTCTCCCTAAAGTGCAACATCCCTATAGTCATTTCTAATTTGAAATTATTAAATCCACATGCCTAGTAGTGGACTTAAGTCCATACACCACCCATAAGGGAATCTGGGTAGTTCAACAGAATACAAAACCGAAATGGCATCCAAAGCCTTCAAAATAAGAAAAATCCTGTCAACATGCAGATTGCACATGCAGTATGTTTTGTTATATGAATGCATGCACGCTTTTGACTACATATAAAATCTGTGACCTGTAATCCACTAATTATTGGGTATGTTAGAAAGGCAAACGCATAGAAACTAAAATCCCACCATATGAAATGCATAGCAAAAGCAAGGATGGCTTTATCAGTAAATAATAAGACTTTAACAGTACAGCACAGTAGCATGAGTTTTACAATTAAATTATATTAAAATAATTCAATGCAATATGTAAGCCACAAACAAAATAACTGAAAAATTAGAAAAAAATTCATGGGAAACATCTGCAAGGACAGTGGTAGGGCACAACAGCCATCACAAGGCTACTAAAGAGACATACACTCAAGCTGGGGTAACTTGGTGTTTTTGTTGTTGATTTTGTGGGATGGGTTGGTTTTTTGTTTGGCTTTCTGCTTTCACACACAATGGCACTGGCAAGAATGGCTAGAGTGGGAGCAAAAGGAAATCAGTGTCAGCACAGAGAGGACATGACCTTTTTTTCTTCTAGAAATAAAACCAAATTGCCTATAAAAGATTATGTATAAGTGTAAAAATCTTAAATTTTAAGTTAAAATCAACTTTTAAATATAGACATAACAGAAAAAGCACTGGTAATTTGAACCTGACAACAGCAGAAGGCAGGAACCTACATAAACATATTCTTTTTGAAGATTATGTAAGGATATTTATGGCCTGAATTTCTTTATACTTATCATCACCTAAATCCACATTCCACACTCAGATATATTTCATTAAAAGGAGTGAATCTCAGACTTATCACAGCTGACAATTTCAGGGGTTTTTTAGACATGATTAGCACAGTGGTTTTTGCAGTCAAATTTTGTTTTGTGGAAGTACTTTTTTTTTTTTTTTTCTTTATTCAACTAATAAGTGGCTTTTTATTCTACTGTTCTGAAAATACTTCAGTAGCATATTTTCATCCACAACACACATGTGGGTAAGTGCAGTAGCTAATTCAAGCATGTGGAACTAAACTGACTTATCTCTTCCTTATCCTTTCACTGATAAACTGGCTCCTTCAAACTGACAGTTTTACAGACATTTGCAAGAACATAAAAGAAAATGCAAATAGATCATCTGTCTAGCACCCTTACAGTGAAACGTTATTGTTTATTCAAGGTCCCCAAGGATCTAAACAAATAATGTCTCTAGCAATAATATATTGTTGAAGAAACTCCTTGTGCAAGATCCTGGAGCTTTTGCATTTACACTTACAAAGTGCGCTTGGCCCTACACAAGGAGTGCATGATAGACTTCACCGTGGGAGGATGGAGAGGAGGTAAAGAAAGCAGAGAGTTGAATGAGATAACAATACCTCTTAATTTTGTACAACACACCGACCTTCCATGAACACGCTGATGCCCTTTATGAAAGGAGTATCTGATAAAATAATGAGCTCATTCAAAAATACACTTCCGGGGCTGGAAGTGTACAACGCAAGACTACAATGAAAGGTTTCACAGGCCGATATGAGGGATGCGTTACATAAACACATCTGTAGGTTAAACCAAAACAGGTTTCATGAAACACTGGTGAACTCTCTAAAAAGAAGTTGCTTTAAAACACTTTTTATACTGAAACAGTATTAAACCATTTCCATTGCGTATCATCAGCATTTCAGGTTTTGAAGTGTCATTCTGCTTAAATTAATTAGCCTTAAACTACCATCACTGTAAAGTTGGAATTCTCCTTCAAATAGTTACTATAATACAATTAATTTCTTAAATGAGTTACCATCAGTGCAGAGGCAGTTCCACACTCATTTTTCTTACTTTAGCTTGTCTCCCATTAACTTACTTCACTGCGAGACTTGAAGGTTATTTTCACCTACGTATAAAAATCAATGAATACCAGTCTTCTTTGAAAAACTGTAGGAGAAATCTTTCATTTTCCTGTATATACATTTCCTGGGATTAGAATTCAGGAGTCACAACTCCTTTTTTATCTCCTGTTACTGCTTATTCTCAGGTTTCTTCCAGGCATCCACCCCCTTTTTCACCTCAGCCTTGTTTATGACTTCATGCTTTGGGGAACAGCCCATGTTTCTGCTCAGGAGAAGCAGAAATTCTGCTGGTAACTCTGCATGGCTCAGAGGCAAAACAAGTGAAACTCAGCAAACTTAAAGTAGGGGAGGAGGCAGGCAACAGAGATTGAGTGGAACTTCTCAGTGTTTTCTACGCTCGGAGTGCCAGTAAGGACAAGACGCAATTCACTCCTTCTTACAGACTTTTCATACTCCCTCTTCGTAAAAATGGTATTTGAACAACCATTTGCAAACTAAATAGTGAAAGCCTTCAAATTGCGTTCTCTAGAATGCATGTGAATGTAATAAAATGCATGTGAAGTCCTGCAAGTCCACATACAGAGAAGCTCAGAGCACCAGAGAAAACAGTGGAAGTGCAAACTCCAAAACCATTCAAAACAGTTCACGTCACTTGAAGACATTACAAGTGTTAACTGAAACACTTAAAAACTAAGTGACAAACAAGAAAAACAAGCATCCCACTAGCATAGTCAGAATAGCTCAGTCCCGTCAATCCAAACATGAGTCCTGCCTTTCCAACAGCCCCTCCTGGACACAGCATGTGTAAAATCCCTGCAACAGATCTCACATTCAGCCTATGAGCCAACCCCAGGAAGAAAGAACCTGAGTAAATTCCTCTTCATCACCACTACTAGTAAACATGCTCTTACGCTCACTACCACCCTACCTTAAGAGACACATTTGCCTCAGCATGGGCCACAAAGGGGTTTTATTTCCCCCATTCATTTCCAAAATGTTTCAGCAATAGGAACAGCAATTCCAGCAGTCCAACAACCCAAATATCAGCCATCAGCAACATACTGATGGGCAAGTTTGGACCACAAAGGGCATATTTGTACTCAGGAAAGGTTTTTTGTGCTGTGAAATACTCTGCAACTTGAACGAGTAAATGCAAAAAAAGTTCTCCTGCAAAAAGGCCAGGCTGTCTGAGGCCAAAACATGTTTTCACCCTCTTGCAAAGTATCAGAGGAACAGAGTGAGCTTAGATGGTTATCTTTCCAACTTGTCAACACCTTGTATTTGGTAGGCCAGGACATGTCACAACCACTTGATATGAGCTTAGGACAATCTCAAGGGTCAAATACCTGAGATACTCACAGACCTTGAGCTACAGGCAAGATGCAGGAAAAAAAATATTTCAAAGGAGGTTGATGAATTCTGAGCACATGCAAGTGGACAGAGACATCTGGAACCACACAAACTGACTCACATTTCAACACAGATCCTACCTTGACCAAGCGCTTTTGACATCTCATCTACAGGTGGAAGATGCTCACACACAACATAAAACTTATTCCCAAATAATGCTTACGTACACATTACAACCAAAACAGCATCACTTGCTGTTTAATCCCATTTCAATGACTATCTCCCTTTCATCTCAGTTATGGAGTAAATCGACTCAGGTCTTCACAGTAAGGCATTATGACATGTTATTATATTAAGGTTCCGTTTGCTTAATCAGTTTTTAAAACTTATCAAACAAATGCATATAAAACTCACTTAAAAAAATTCTTTGGCTTTAGAAAAAACAGCTGAAATGTATTTTTAAATATAGCAATAATGTTTAAAAAATAGCCTTCATACAGAACTTGAAAAAGCCCCAAATTTATATTCACTATGTAAACCCCTGGTCTCAGCACTTTTTTTAAAAAGGGTGTAGGCCTTTTTTTTTGTTTAGGCCTTTTTTTTTTCCTTAATTACAACAGTAAACTGACTTACAATTAATTTTACCTGGAAAAAATGAAAACAATGTATTGTTTCACTGCTACATGAAAACAAATATTAGTGAAAAAACATGTCATTTGAACTCAGAGGAAAATGCAATACTTGTTTTATAGGAAGCTTGCTTTTTGCTACTGGTATCCTCAAATAAAACAGTTAAAGGCCTTATACAGAACTTTATTTCAAAATTAAATGTGTGCAATTTACACGAGCAACATAACTGTAAACCACTCCAACTCTGCAAAATTTTTATTTCCATCATTTTACTGAGTTAAAAAACAAAGTGTCACGTTTTAATCTGTTTTAGGCATGATTTCATTTATCCCCTTACTTTTTCCTTTAATTAATTAGATTGCCAGTCTAAACAAGTCTACTATTTTTAATCCTGATTAGCTTCTTTTTATGCATATCAGTTCAGATTACAGGTCCAATTTTTGCCAAAACTTCCAGACATGCTGGAAGTCACACAGTTACAAACTACATCAGTATTGTTTATTGTCTGGATTTCTTATACATTCTACAGGCACAGGAGCATATTTTTTTTTTCTTCTATATGTTCTTAAAAGATTGACTAAATCTGAAAAATCAGTGTTCATCTGTTTTGTTTCTATTAAAAGCAAGTGATTACTGACTTCAGAAATTGTAATAACGAAGCCCACACCTAACCCCGGTAAAACAGCAAGTTAATATATTATCAATTATTTTTTACAAAATCATAGAATCATAAAACAGTTTGGGTTGGAACGGACCTTAAAGGCCATCTAGTTCCAACCCCCCTGCCACAGGCAGAGACACCTTCCACTAGACCAGGTCACTCAATAAAAAATAATTCAGGGTAGGTAAGGTTTTATTATTTTAAAAACAGCTTAGCTGCTCAGAGCCAATCTTCCCTAAAGAGCTGTGACATTTTAAGAGACAGCTAATTTTCCTGTTCCAAACATTACCCCTAGACTAGTATAGTGCTACCACATGCAATTTCAGTGAGAAAATGGATTCTCCCTTTTGCAAAGAGTAAGAACATGCTAGATTTCAATAGCTTCACATTTCCTTTATAGTGGTTGGAACAAAACCTTTCTGATTTTCAAAAAAAAAATGCAATGGGCAGTTGAAGATGGCAACAAATATCTTCCAGGCACACGGATACTAAAGGACATGACAACAGACTGCGTTTTTTTCCTCAGTCTCTGCAATTTGGATGTAAGTTCATAAAAACAGGAAGCAAGAAACTCAAACACTGAAAAGAAACACCAATAATGAGTCATAGATCAAGATTTCCTTGATGAAGATGCAAATCAGTTCTAAGTCTTGACATTCAGCTTCATGGGCACAAGCAATTATGAGATCCTCCACAGCCTTGTGACTTAAACATGGCTAAGTAGAAAAGCATGACTTTGACACAGCATATAAGGTTAAACACCATTTATCTCCTAAGAACGACCAGAGAAACTAAAGGTTCAAAGGACTGCTTGCTTATAAACAACCTACTCAATTTTGTCCACATTGAAAAAACTGTCCGAAGCAATTAGTTCAGCATCAACACTGCATGTGACCTCAGGCTAGAGTTATTGGAAACACTTGTAGATAGTTTTAAGTTCAACTTAGTATTAACACATATATCCTTGGACAAACGCCCTACACTTCAGAAGTAAGATTATATGTTAAATAGCAAAAAATCTGTAACAAAAAGTAGCCTTTAGAATATACCGTATTTATAATAAATACAAGTTAATATAGTATGCCTGCTTTACAAAAACTGAGAAATCTAGAAATTACGAAAAATATTGCTCAGACATTTGCATTTGTTCTGCTAGATGAATGCAAGAAGAAAACCCAAAATAGTTTAGCAACGCTTTTTTTTTAATACAACACTACTTTTGTTTTTTTTTTAATTTATAAACAGGTTATTTTATAAATTTGTGTAGCTACACCATCAAAGCTAGTAATTATAAAATGATTGGGGGGACAAACTCTCAGAAAATATCAAAGAATATGAACTCTTACATTCATGAACCGAGATAATGTCACTGACAATCAGTCCGGTTTAACCTAGAGTCACATCTATTTTCCTGTAGAGTAACTGGTACTGGTCTGTGTTTGAGGCACAGATACCGACTACCAGCCTGCAAGCTGCTATGTGAGGACATAGGACAAAGATAGAGACAAAGTCGTATGCAGGATACAAAGGTCTCAAAGGTCCTTTTGTTTGACTTGATAATTTAGGAAATGCTATACCATATACATAAACACTTAAGTACTTCAAGGAAAAAGAAAAAATGTAGAACACCATCTTCCCAGATTTTTGGCACATTTTCCCCTAAGAAAATACTACCAGTAATAAGTATGAATATTCCTAGTATAAACATGACTCATATACAGACAGATTATATATATATATATATATATATATCTCCATATCTCAAAACCTGATTATATAACTATTGAAAAACATCTCACCTTCAAACATAACATAAAACATGTAACAAAAACTTGTTCATTTGTATTCAGAGTGAATGGCAAGGGAGAGAGAAGCAAAAGAGGAAGGGCTGGGACTTAATTTGTTTATTTTACCCTTACTCACCAGGAGACTCTCCTGACAAATCCAGTGCTTGGGCTGATTCTAAAGAAGAAACCACACTGACAGCATTTGTAGGAATACCCATAGCAGCTGTAGAAGAGGAAATGGTTGATTTCTTCGGGGGTACCACCACACTCCTGAATTAAGACAAAAAGTTAGTAAACAGTACTGTATGAAAGTTCACACATCATGATCCTTGTTTACACATGTAGCAAATAGACTTCTACGTCCTACAGAAGTACCATTCCTTCCCTATTTTCTTTTTCCATTATCTTTGGCAATCTACCTTAACCTAAAGGACACCTCACTCTTATCGAGCTTTTATGGTACACTATTTCATCCATTTCTGCAAATCCCTGACAAACAAGCGCATAGAAGACCAGCAGGAGAAGTGACCTGCAAGTAGGTTTTACTTCTCACCTTAGTTTTCCTGAGATTTGGCTTTAAACTTTAGGCAACCATTTACAAAAGATATCACAGAATTCAAAATGAAAACATTAAGATAAATTACCAACACCGAAGGTTGCCTTGACAATATACTACTTCTGATATTCTAATGCAGAACAGAAGACTAATTGAAGAAGGATATCCTACGGCTAAAAACATCCTAATGCCTATCCATGTGCATGTACAAACATTTAAGCATCTTAAAAGTATGGCTAAGGCATGAATTTGAATATATCGTCAGTCAAGTTTTACTTATAGAAAAAATCAAAACATTCTCTGGAGTTGAAGGGAGAATCTCCGTCCTGTATACAAGTTAAATGTCATGCCTTCTAGTCAGCATTAAAGACAACAGAAGAGGAAAAGCTGCAAAGTGACAAGTTAGGCATGGAGATTTATCTCACGTTACTGAGACTTCTATTTATACTATACCAGTTTCAATTAAATTGTAGCACTTTATTCCAAATACCTAAAAGGCCTTGTTAAGCATACGTTAAAGGCATTTTTAATTGCAAGTTAGCTCCATAAACATGCAAAAACCCAGCTAATGAGGTAAAGAGTACAGCTGATATATAATGCACTCCCACAGCAGCGCTTACTTTTAATTACCTGGTGTTAACAGTAAGCCGAAAGTCTTCAACATTCAATTTATTTAATCACATCTTTTGTTGACAGTACTATAACTACACACTGGGAGTATTCCCTTAATAGCTTTAAAATATTCATTTTCTAAATAAAGTAACTAACTTAGAAACTTGACCCAAATTCAGGTGTGACAACAGCGACCAAAGAAGTTCTGTCAAATATTTCTAAAATAGTTCTTGTTAGAATGGAAAAAAAGGACTGTTATTGACTCCCTTCTTCAGCCCAAAGGATGTCACAGAAGCTAGACCACGTTACTGATTAAATCAACCCTCCTTAATGGCAGGAGTAGGCAGGCACCATACTTGGAGGCAGTATATGTCATATCATTATAAGGGTGACTGCTGATGTTAACTATACACTAAAAAAACAGAAGCAACACCACCTGAGCCCCAAGTCAAGATACTGTGCCTAAATCATGCATTTTACTCATATGTTCATGTCGGTTTCCCTGAAACACGAACAATGCGCTAAAAGAAACGCATACACTTAGACTGTCTTCTCAAGTATAGCCACAATACCCGTTAATTTTGCAACACTCAGGTATAAGAAGGCAATCTCTCACTCAAGGTTCTGTGACATTCGCTGTCTGGAAACTGTTACTACTGTCCTATAACACACATTCAAAGACCTGGAATGGGCTGGGAAATTAATACAAGTTTACTGAGTGCAAGATGCACCCACACCTAGTAAAATTTTGGAAATTTCTTCAACGTTCATGATTCAGCAGCTGAAGGGTGTGTTCCCCTCCAGATTTTAAGTTCTTTTACTGTATAGCTATCCAATTCAAGAAATACTGATCAATAATATTAAACCCAAATCATACAGACATATTACAAATACGCGTCTGTTCACGTGGACTCTATGAGATCTCAGTGCATGAGTTGGAAACATTTATTTGCACACTAAGTTACAGAAACAGATATCCATACGCTGCTAATACACACACAATTATATGGGATGCAAGGTGATGTGGGAGAATGTTTAGTGACAAATTTTGATGCAGATGGCAATTGTGTATATATAGCTGGTGTCTGTCCAAAACACACCATTCATGTAATTAATTTTAAACTGGAAAATACCAAATCACTTTGCAGGTAAAAACAAATCGTCTAGAGAAGTTTTCTGTTTCCAGGGCTTAAAGTCGATCAGAATCCTCTCAAAACATCAAATCAAAACAGCCATGCCCTCTGAATGCTTATGAACACTACTGACCCTACTCTCTGCATCTACTAAGAGCCCTAGGAACTGTGAAATGGGTGGAATTTTAAGTCATAAAGGGCAAGCCAGACCAACACCTCAAAAAACCTATACAGAAATGGCTGAACTTTGACAAATTTCATATATTAGAACCACTCCATTGCAGATGAAAATACAGAAAAGAATTGAGAACCAGAGCAATTTTTAACACTACTACATGAAGTTCCTCATAGGGCAAGTAACATTCTGGAACCGGACAGGACAAGAAGCCTGTGTGCAGATGGAGCTGTTACCTTAACACTGCTCATCTGCAGCTGACAATGAGTGGAGACAAAAGAAATCCCAGCCCCAACCGTCTTCCATTTTCTGTGCTGTTTCTGACACAACTCAATATATTATCATTCCTTCCGGTAAACTTCTACTGACCCTCCACGTGCTTAAGTATAGTTGCACCGAGGGAGTAGTTTCAGCAAGTTGTCAGGCTCTCTAGAGCTACTCAAGGAGAGGTGCACTCAAGCAAAGGAATTAGGCTTGGTTTTTCCCCCTGGGCTCCGACAGACAGCAGTAAATGACCACAATAGTCCCTTTTGCCTTTTAAGATCTTTTATACACCTTCTCACCTTCAAGTCTGTAGAAGTTTGAGAATACAAATACAGCTGCTACTCTCATCTTCAGTAACTCACTTTCCATGAAGTACATAAAAATGAAATTATATTCTAACACTTCCATTATAATTTTCAGTATCCAGCAATGGCATTCACTTCAAGGAAGGTACACTGATTACTAGCACCAGAATATGGCACTAATACACCGCTCCAAATTAGAGCTGTTAGCAAGCTTTTTAGTGAGCAGGGGTGGGGGGGTGGGTGTTGTGTTTGTATGTTTTAATTACTGAACATCATGCTTGTTGCTTTGATTCAAGAAGGAAAAATGAGTAAGTACATGTTTCAGACTTTGAAATGCAGGAGAACATACGTGCTGCCTTCCAAACAGTACACACGGGTATGCATATGTGTATTCTACACACAGTCGCCACATGCTTTGAGCAGAAGACACTGACTCTCACAGTTTTCTGAGAAACTTAGGCTGTTCTTCATATCCTACTTAAAAAAGGTTTTACCTTTCAGCTGAAACAAACAAAATTAAAAATCTACTTCATAAATTCTACAATAACTCCTATATCTAAAGGTCACGTGAGATCTTGGTCCCCTCTGTTACATGCTTGCTTAAGGATTCAAAGTGTTCGTGATGCACCACGGCCAAAGACTTCCACTGTGCTCTGTAATTATTCAGCAAGATAAAAGGCGACAGTACAGGGGCTGGAGAAATTGCTGCTTCACCTTAAAAAATCTGAACTTTGGAAGAAAACGGAGGCTTTGAACAACTCACCGTAAAGCTGTTTTCTAGCCTCAGAATGGTTCTGAACAGAATTTTAGATAGTGTTCTTCAACAGTCAACTGAAATGGTTCTGATTTTTCCAGCCAAAATAAAATAAAAAGCATTTCTGAAGGTGAGGAAAGCAGGTCCCTTCTCTTGACAGCTGCGTCAATCTGAAGCACACAGCCAAAAGAAGTGCTGGATATTGTCCAAAACCATGATGTAAAGAAACCCCAAACCCTGAATGTACTTTCTCTCTGTCTTCCGCTAAGTTGCCACGACCTTCTGATACAAAAAACCCTTAAAATAGTTCAAGAACAGCAAACCAAAACATCGAGGAATGTAAAGTAACATAATTACTTCATAGCTGCACCTTGCTGCACTATGGGTAACGTAATGTTGGCTGCTATGTATGTCTTCCCTCTCAACGTGTCAACTGACTAATGTTACAGTTACAGGATTTGGTTTGGGCGATTCCACTGCCAGGCCTTCTGCAAGGTATGAAAGTATGGCTCAACGATCATATACAGATTCGTATTTACCACATATTGGAAAGCAAATTGAGATATTTGAAGCACAAACAGTGCCCATGTTACCTTATATTTTGAAATTCCCACATTTTTCCTTCTTAGGAAAAATTAGTAGTAATACAATATTTTCACTGAATATTTCGGTGGAAATGCAACTGTTCAAACAGAAGTATTTGCCATTAACCATCCATGTTCCTTTGTGTTTTGATTTCAGAAGATTATTCAAATGCTAATATAAGTAAAATGAATGCAACTGGCAGAAAGAGCATAAGAAACAGTAGAAAACCAAGATTTAATATTGTAGTAAATAAACTACGTGGAAAACATTGAGTGTTAAGCACATTATTAAATCAGGTAAATTTGTCAGAGAAGTGTCTTAAAAATTAATGCGCTTGCAACTTATCTCAAGTAATAGGACATTTGCTTTCAAAGAGTACACAGATGAGACAGTCCTTTTTTGGGGGCTAAGCTGATAAGTATTTCTTTACAAGCTAAATATCACTACGTTTGTGAATAAAATATTCATCAATAAGCAGCCTTATAGTCTATTTCTTTAGATCCACAAAAATAATAAATTTTTTACAACATCTAACCACACATTAATTTTATCAGAATAACAACGTACATTAACCAACCTCACACATGGGTAGAGACGTGTCACGTGGAACAAAACCATCAATATATTTTACTCCTTAATGTCCACATTATCAGACCATTTCAATTCACTCTCTACTTTTTGGTTACATTTGTGTATCATAACATCCATTATCATAATATTGAGATACAGGAAAAATAAAATAAACTAGAAAAATTGAACACAAGATATTCTTAGGGTGCATTTCAAGCTGACCTCAAGTATTATGGTAAAAATGATAGTTTAGTTGCCTCATCTACATGACTATAGTCGATGTCTGCCTTTTTATTTTAAAATCAAATATTCAAGGTTTAAAGTAGGAATTCACAGCACGTGAACTGACAAACGTAGGTCAGGCATAGTGCGAACTAGCCACCATAAATACATCTTAGCCAGAAGGTCAGTCTGTTATTAGTCCCAATTATGCTGAAGTGTAAGAAGCCTTCGTGTTGCAGACAATTATTCACTGCTGAATGAGCACAGACCACTGAGCTGAACACTGACTTCCATCACAGACAAAGGCTTACACAATAATGATCATTCTGCCAAATTCTATAAGGATTTTCTTATTGAAAGCTGTCTTGGTTTCAGATCACTGATTCTTCTGTTTCAATATAAAGATACAAAATATCTATAAATACCTCCTAAATTTTGAGTACATTTTCCTAATTTTTTTTTTTTTAAGTCAGCAAGTCTGCAATTAATTTTAAATACATTTCAAGCTACGAATTTTCCTTGGGTTTGAGTCAAATATTCCTCATACAACATGGGCCAGGCCAAACTGATGACCTCAGTATAATTTAAAAATACTTACATGAGCTCTAATTCCTCTTGACATACAGGAATTTCTACAGATTTAATACTTAGCATTCCATTTTTTAGCACTGAACAGTAACACAGGTGACAGTTTGTCTGTTTCCCTATGGGATAATGGTTGTAATTCCAAAACAAAAGAAGTTAGTTTTGTTCAAGGCTCCCAGAACAATGCCCACTGTAGGGCTCCTCTGAAATGAGCAAAAGACCAATAAAGAGAATCAGAGACTTATTTTTACTCTACTTTGTGAGCCAGGAAGGCAGCCTGCCATGTCAGTGTCATTCTGTGTGCTTTGCTCTCTGTAGATAATACTCATTCTTTTATGTCCCCCTTGAAATACCCAAGGAGAAAGGAAGAATAAGAGACTCTCAAAATCATGAGATTTTGGGGGCAAGGCGGGACAGGAAGAAGAGATGATAGAAGGAATACAATCAATTTTGTAAGAGAACTTTAAAATCAGCTTGTCAGGGAAAAGACTTTAAATGGTTTGCTTCTTCAGTCCCTGCAGAATGCAAATTGTAGGCATGCCAAAAGAGCTGAGCTCTCATCACAGTGTATGCACCTTGATCTACAGATCTTTCATTCTCATTTCCTGTCTCTATCTCTACCTCGTAGACTTAATCCTGTCAACAAGTTTATTCTTTTAACACTTGAGATCAAAATCAATGCAGTCTAAACGTATTCATTCCATATTAAAAGAGGACTTTGACTAAATTTAACTGAAATACCACAACCAACCATGACAAAAGCACACGCACACCACCGACTGACAAACGCGTAAACATAGGCTGAGCCAAACTAAGCAGCTTATAGGCAATGTTCCAAAAAGATAAACAAGCTTATTAACATATCTGTTCTGTAAGTTACAGCTTAGCTGCAGATTTAAGTTCTGTGGTACAAGACTATGATTTAGGAGCCTATATTCCTCTGAAAACTCAGCATCAGCTTCCTATAATGACATGATTATTGAACATTTCCACAAAGAGCAGTAGAAGCCAGGAGAGACCAAGGTCTCTTAAATTGCACAGTAAAAATGGCAAGAGATAGGTTACGGGTTTTATTAGACTAACTGAAGAGAAATTTCATCTCTTTTTCTTTTTAATCCTAAGCTTTTGTTATTTTTATTTCTGTTTTATTTAAATTTGCTTGCATTAGCCCCCCCTCCTTTTCTACCAGGTTACTACTAAATAAGAAAACTCTTTAAAAACACGCTGAAATTGGAACATTAATTCATGTCCCTGTGGATCTTGGGAAAAAGCCAACGCAAGTCTTGAACTTTATCATGATAAACCCCTGGCACCCACTAATCACAAGATTGCATCTTCACGTAAGATAAGGGGAAGATTTTTGGCATGGGAATGAACACATACACCTAGTTGTTTGCAAAGGCTTGCAACCTGGCAGCCTTTCAGTAAGGTTTCACTCACATAGCTGTTACTGTATACTCTCCAGCTATGGCTGGGAAGTTGATAATCCTTAAGATATGAGGAGAGTTTTGATTTCTGACACAACATTCCTGAGATAAATGCAGGATCAGAGAGATGCTTTCGAATTCCCAGAGATACCCCACTGGTAAACCGCTACATGGGAACAACTTTTAACAGAGGGTTTTTAAAAAGAAAAAGGAAAAAAGTTAACTCCCAGAACTTGCGTTTGCCATCAAACAATATACTAAACGTAAAGCAGACACAGAAAATAAGAGAGCATCCCAAAGCCTATTTTTACAAACTTTCCCAATGTACGTTAGTATTTTTGCCTACCCCAGAGATAAGAGCTATTACTTCCAACCCTATCATTTTCTTGTAAAAATGCTTTTCTTTCCCTGGTACAATTCCTTCCTGTTGTTGTTCCTAGGTGTGATTTCAGAACATAAACTTGTATTTTAAGCAGAGTCGCACTATGTAAAGATAGTCACCTTCGAGTTGTCAGGAAAGTTTCCTGTCTATATAATTTTAAATATAAATGTCTTTTTAACTGATTTATTAGCTAGTTACCAACATACCTCATCATATACCAACACACTTCCCACAGTTGCAAGATTGCGCATGTCACTACCAGATGACAACTGACTCGAGGTAAGACTTCTACATCATTAAGTACACTTTTGTATACCTGACATACCCAGAAAAGGAAGGGAATGAAAAATCAAGCCACCTAGGAGCAAAGTCACTGACATATCGAGGTCACATGCAATTGCTGAAGGACAAAATATTTTATAGTAGTTTATGACTTTTTCCTCACATATTTAGCCAGACCCACTAAACACAGAAAGTCATGAGAAACTAATGCCCACAGGTTATCACCGCGGAGCAGTTTGGATAGCTACATAAACCCCTACAAAACTCCCTGCCCACTGCTCTTCCATTCACAGGCACGGTGCTGCCTACTGCTCCAGGCCATGCACCCCTTTGACTCTCCTTCACCAGACTCGCCTCCTTCCAGTGTCGGATACAGTAATGATGTCCCAAGGTTAAGTGAGAGGATGTGGAGAATTGTGGGTACAAATGGCTGGCACTTGGAGGTGGGAAGAGGAGAGACGATTCCATCTGAGACAGTGCAGCATGGGAAAAGTAAAAGGGCAAAACAGCAAGGAGTTCAACTTTTCAGTGACTTGCCTTACAAAACACGCAATTTAAGGATTTTTTTTCATTATTTGAGCAACTTTGTAACTATACAGGAAAAAGAATACAGAATCACAAGTGACTGAAGGGTTGCTACCAATACCCGGTATTCCACTGGTGTACGTTATCAAATTAAACAGCACAGTTTCCTTTGAAACAGGAAGGTTTTGTAGGCGTAATCTACCTATGTCAGATATCAGAACTGCAAGTGCCCAAATACTTCCCATCTAGTCAACCTGCTTTACACCAATTCAAATCACATTTACATGGGCAGCACAAACCTTCAATTTCAGCAATAGCTAAAAAGTAATTCCTAAATGCAACATGCACATCTGCACCACATCTCCAGACAAATGTACTTTTGTGGTTCAAATCTCTACTGCTCAGCAACAAAACATAAGAATTTCTTGAGGAAAAACACAAGTCACAGGCTAAAACAACTGCTCACTTGCTGTAAAGAGCAATGATAGGGCTCAACGGGGAAGTGCTAAAAGCACTTGGGCAGCAGCAAGGAGAAAGGTGTCAAAAGTTCTAATTCAGTGACCTCTTCTCCCAGTTTCACCCCTCTGCCTCCATCCTACAGCTGCTCCCAAAACAAGTCCTCCTGTTTAGCACCACAGTTCTCTTTAATTGTTCCAGTTCTCTTTAGTATCTTAATATCTTCATCAAGGACCTGGACAAGAAGATCAAATGCACCCTCAGTAAGGTTGTACATGACACCAAGTTGGGCGGGAGTGTGGATCTACCTGAGGGCAGGAAGCTCTGCAGAGGGATCTGGGCAGGCTGGATCGAGGGGCCGAGGCCAACTGTGTGAGGTTCAACAAGGCCAAGGGCCAGGTCCTGCACCGGGGTCACAGCAACCCCCTGCAGCGCTACAGGCTTGGGGATGAGGGGCTGGAAAGCTGCCTGGCGGAAAAGGGCCTGAGGATGTTGGTCATCAGCTGGATGAATAGGAGCCAGCAGTGTGCCCAGGTGGCTGGGAAGGACAATGGCACCCTGGCCTGCATCAGGAACAGTGTGGCCAGCAGGACCAGGGCAGTGACTGTCCCCTGTACTGGGCACTGCTGAGGCCGCACCTCGAATCCTGGGTTCAGTGTTGGGCCCCTCACTGCAAGACAGACCCTGAGGGGCTGCAGCGTGTCCGGAGAAGGGCAACGGAGCTGGGGAAGGGGCTGGAGCACAAGTGCTGTGAGGAGCGGCTGAGGGAGCTGGGGGGCTTCAGCCTGGAGAAGAGGAGGCTCAGGGGAGGCCTTATGGCTCTCTACAGCTACCTGAAAGGAGGGTGCAGAGAGGTGGGGGTTGGTATCTACTCCCAAGTGACAGGACAAGAGGCTTTTCTAGCAGCAGGAATGGAAGAGTTATGGGATTCTTTCTTTTGGTCTTTATTTTCTTCGCTGGTTTTGGGAATCCTGAAGAGTAAGTCAGTAAGTCAACAAGCATAGTAAAAGACAATGTGGTCTACTACACTTGGGAAAAGATAAGGAGCTAATGAGACTGAGATGTAGGGGGACACCAGAATTATTACCAGGAAAGAAAATCTAAAAGGATAAGAAGGAGAAACACAGCAGGAATGCCCTGTTCAAAATGCAATGCAGCATTTGAGTATTAAGAAAGGTAGATATTTATTAAAATGAAACAAAATTTTTAAAGTTATTACAATGACACAGCAAATATAACAGTTCAGGGATATTTATGAACAAAGGCCAAAAGATTTAAAGTGGGCCTTTAGCACCAGAAAGGTGCATTTTCATAAACGAATAGGGAGTATTCTAGAGGTAGGACACCTAGATGATTACTCCACTGTTTTCAATCCATTTGTAACTATTACTAAACCAGTATTCCTTTGCAAGCCCACAGTAACAGAAACTAGATACAGCTTTGTGATCAATACACAAGCTAATCTAGACATCATTACCTTAAGTTATTCAATGTCCATTTTATTTCCCGAGCCCTTGAAAACTGACTACATATGCACAGTACAGCAGCATTCATCTGGAAGTGCTGCAGTTAGAATAGGAGAACAGGAAAGACAAAAGAACAGCTTACATCCTTAATCTTTTCTTCTAGTCTTGCAGTCATTCCTAGGCAATTTATTGGCTCCCTTACCATACTGCTTCTGAGCTGTAACATGCATGGAGATGGAAGAGTTAACTCCTATAAAGAGGTGCTGGCTTCAAGACCTTCAAGTATAACCCAAGCATCAGGTATTTTTCACTTCCACAGTATTTTGCAGCCTAACACAGCATCCCCATGAACTGCAGAGCGTACCTTCATGATGAACCTATGTGATGTTGAGGACTTTGTAGGCAAGGGGTTCTACTTGTAGTTGAAAGCATCTTGATTATATACTAGATGACACCGTACATAAGTTCTGGTGAACTGAAATATGAATTTTTCTGCTCCTTACAGATATCTTAAGCAAAATGAAATAGCTCAAATATTTCAGAAGTTACATTACCTGTCAAAGGAATGGAACTGTACAGGCTGCTCAGCAGCCCCATCGCCGAGCACTCCAAGGAAGGTTGGTGGCAGAAGAGCAGAATCCACTGCAGTCCCATCAGCTGGTGTGCTTACCAAGCTTCTTAGGATGTCTTTTACATTGACATTTTTTGCAGCTGGCACAGAAGCTGTAGGTTTGCTATCCTCAGTTCCTGTCTCACTTCTGCCCTCCTGAGACTTATTTACTTCCAATGACAGCGTGCATAGTACTTCACTGATTGCATCTGGACCTGCACTGACATTCAGAGGTCCTGTTTCAGCAACACTACCGGAACTGTTTGTTTGTCCTGAAGCTGGTTCTTCCCCAAGACCAGAATCCCTTCTTCGTACAGATGCTTTACTTGCCGAATCTTCAGTGGCGGCTGAACCACCAAGAGCAGATGGGTTTTCCACATCTGTTCATACCAAAAAAACACGTTTTAAGTCCATGATTAACAGTATTGCATGCACCACACTGCTCCTAAAGAAGTAACACCATTAGGTGACAAGGCAAATAGCACAGCTATAAGTATTTCCTCTTGTCTACTTAGCAATTTAATATTATCTGTAAGTATTTAATAGGAAACTTAGAACAGGAATTTCCTTCTAATTTTTGAGAAGCCTAAAAAGTTATAACATCCAAAAATTGAGGTAAGAAAATAGACGATATTGACTTAACTGTCAGAGAATGAAAAATTAATTGATTGCCCTAAAGAACAAGAGAAAAGTCTTACAGTGGAAACAAAAAGCTGCCAGTCTATGCTTATGCATACTTAACCTTACACAAAACAGTAATGTTTCTGCAACAAGCATTCATGAATACTGAGCGACTTCAGTGAGATTAACCACCTCTATACTGCAAAATCAACCTATGGATTAGGTGGTTTTGAGATTAGAAAAAGACACGCACAAATACTGAGGCAAATCAAATATTGTAATGTTGTTTAAGTGGTTACGGTGCGCATATTTCTGTATCACATGGACTTCTGGAGAATTTTAACATAAGCGACATTATTTCATTTGGATAAATAATTAACAGCTCACCTGTAGCAGGAGTTTCATTATTTTCATTCTCTGATTCCTTGAATGACTGGCTATGGTTTGGCGGTCGCCTTTCATTCTGGGGTTCCAGTATATCTCTGTATTTTGAAACCATGAGCACAGATATAAAATATACAACAGCCAAAGCCAAAAACTGAGCCTGCTTACTATCCTCCTGCAAAAAAAAAAAAAAGGACACACACACAGATTTTTCCATTACCATTTCAGCAGCATGTTTATTTTTCTGTAAAGTATGCCCAGCGCTACCATAAACAGACCGAGAGTAAGCTCATGTGTCAGCAATGGAAGAACAATATTCTCTAGCCACAGTTTGTCTCACCTATAAAGCCAGGAAATACAGCAATTGTATTCAAGTGGCACTAATCCTTTCATTTTTCATTTATAAATATGACAACTTTGACTAAGGTTGTGTGTTTTGACTACATGCTTCAAATTAGTGCAGGGACTCAGTCCTCTTTATTTATTTACAGGTGTTTCCTCTATTACATTTCCTCAAACGTGCCAAGTTATTAACAGCATTTGCTGTAAAGTACAACCAGGCCAGTGCACTCAACAAAACTGTAAAAGCATTTATAAACTATTACATATTAATAAAGGGCATGGAACAAATTCCAGAACCAGTATAATTTTTTTTTATCACCAGATTGTCCAGATGGGTGTCCTGTACTATGCACCATTTAAACAAGAATTGGCAAATATGCATTTGTATTACGGATGTAACTTTATGAAGAGATTTTAAGATAATCTTATAACCAAATCTTAATATGGACTATACCAGATACCTCCCCAGAGCACTCAGTTACTCCTGAAACAGAGGAAAAAGCCACGTCCCAGATCTGACCAGACGTTATGATTTAGCCTAAGCCTGTCCCCTTCGGCTGTCAAAGGAAGAAAAGCTTCGTACACTTTGGGATCACAGGAGAAAGTATTTGAATCCTCACTTACCAATCACCAAGAGAAAGGGTGGGGCAGGAGGGTTGCCCCTCATTTACATAAGGGCTCAGGTAGCATTCCATTTTTCCCTCTGAGCAGTTTAAGAAAGTTAAACTATAAAGTTCATTTTATCATGCCTAAATAGGCCTATTGTGCCTCCTGAAGCCAATGAACAGTTCCTTAATAAGCTATTCTGCGAGGAAGTTTATGAGAAGTTCTCTATTAAGAACCAGATAACATAGCTGGATGCTATCCATTACGTTGAAAAAACAACCTATATTCCCCTTGGCTTGACCCAAATCCTTAAGTTTTACAAAACGAGACAGAAACAGTAAGCTCGTAACAAGTTAGCATCAGGCAAGCACAGTGAGAGATTGATGGAAGTCCCCATCGATGATAAATATTAGACAGAATTTTCTTGCTAGATGAATTTTTCAAGACAGTTTCCACCTGTACTCAATGAAGTTATGATCCAGTGAATTAGCACTACGCCTTCCTTATTTTTTCAGCTGTTTTTAGAACTCCTTGAAATAAAGTTCATATACTACTCGAAGTACTACTACTGGTGGTTAAGAGGAATCCATCCGAGTTCCCCCTACTCAGGTTCAAATCACGCCAATCACAATTCTGTGTGCTGAACTCAATGTAAGAAACCGCACACAAAACAAACATAAAATATTTAGATGTAAGTATAAGCAGGTCAGATAAAACCGATTCCAAAATAGATCTTTTAAAGTTACTTTTTCTCCACAGCTCACCACAGTAACCAAAAACCAGAGCTGCTGCATCATTTTACGGTTACTTGTGTAACAGAAAACCTGGTGGATTAGATATGCAAAAGCAGCAGGGGCTGTGTGTTTATTACCGATTTTTTAAAAGAAAAAATGAGTACACAAGAAGTGCTTGATTTTGAAGACTGCATCATTAGGATTATTTTAGTTGACGCCAGTACAGAAGATTCACGTCTGTTACTCTTTTGCACGCTGGTACTGAAGTAAGGGTTGAAAGAAGCTTGTTTCAACCAATACTTCTTGTAAAGATAAAAACCAAAAGATCTTTCGCTATTCTGGACAGAACAAAAGTCACTGTGTAAATCATTATACTTGCTAAATAGTTCAATTATTGTAAAAAAAGTTCTGGTGTCCAAGCCTGTGGCCACCAATGACTCATAGACATTGCAGCTGCTCTATTTGCTTACAGAGGGTTTTTTTTAAGCGATCAATCTCAATTTCCTCAATATCAGCTATAAAGTTGCTGATACAGGGCAAAGATATTTTTAGTCAATTCAAGACCAAAAAACGTATGCATATTTACAGCACATGCACACAAATTGGTTCCTCTGAGGGGAAGTAAAGGAGCTAGCGATGACCTCTAATTTCTAATTAGCTACATACTCATTTTTCAAAAAGTATACATTAACATCTTCATGATGCACAGTGTACATAAACAGTTTGTCTACGTCCAGCATGTGGAAGTATATATCAGTACTAACCACAACATATTTCATACACAATAGGCAGTATTCCAGAGAATCAGCTCTTCGGAGCACACCAAGGATCAGCAGGCAGGCATTTTCACCTCTCCTTCTTTCCAAACCCAAACCCTACAACAGTTGCAGAGTATTATATGTTCCCAATTACTGTGCGCAGTACTCCTTTTTTGTCAGTTCAATTTATCCAAACTCTGTAACACATAGCAAGCGCTCAGCAAACAGATATATGCACAAATCTAGCTACAAAGAAAACAGCAACATTGTGATTATTTGTAACTTACTATATCTCTGAACACCACTGCTCGAAGTCGATTGATATCCATATCCTGCAGAAGTCTGTCGTGGTCCCGTATTGGAGAAATGCCACCAGTCACAATGTCCACTGGACTCTGTTCCAAAACAAAAGCAATTGTTTCAGATTCTATTTTTTTAAATCATTCTACCAAGATTCATTAAGCATGTACAATCACCAAGTGTATATCACACTCCCATAACTACAGCACGAAGATCAGATATGCATTTCAACTTTAAAGAAAACAGAAATCTGGCAAATTCCTGTGACAGATTTATTTCACCCTGGAAGGTTAAATATTTAAGTGTCAAATTCACATTTTGGAAAAACTACTTCACAATTTCCAGCGTTCATGTCCTACAGCTCTATTAAAGTCACAGTGGTGCAGGTATACATTTAATAACTTATCCCTCTGTACAGAGTAATAACTACTGACTTTCGTGTTCCTTGAACGTGGTCTTGTACTTGCCTTTGCGGCAGACTTTCCTGTTCCCATAAAGCCCTGCACTGTTTTGTGGTTCTTCCCAACGTCTCCAATAGGCTTCATCTGTGCATGCTGCTGACACTCCAAGCAATTTCTTACTGCTACCGCACATACTTGAAGAGAAAAGATGTGTTAAGAATTACTCTGGGAAACCTAACTGTTTATATCCCTTACAGAGATGTCTCATACATTTCTGTTTATCGCTTAAACTAAAAAGTTTAAGCACATCAGTAAAATGATATTTTGCTTCCATAAATTTTAAATAGTCACAAAACAATGCTCAAAATTCTTTAGTAATTTATAACTTATAATTAATACTAAGCTATTAGAACATGTATGCTCTATCTAATGGATACTTCAAAACGAGTGAGTTAGCATCGCTCACTGAAATTTTAGCATGCATACAACCATGGGTCAGGGAGAGTGAAGACAGCTAAATTTCACAGACTAGCAAGGAAGAAAGACAAGTGACACGCTAGTGAAACAAATGACTGTTTGCTTCACAGCACTCTGTTACTCTCAGACTAAGTGTTCTGAAGTTACACAACTTATTTTTGTTTAGCTTCACAATTGTACCTGCTTCATCTTCTAATATTATTTTCAAAGGAAAAAAGAACTACCCCACCTCTATACCTGTTTGCATCCCATAAATCTTGTTCTACCTGCACAAAGTTTTAATTGCCTAGAAAGGGAGAGGAAGGCTAGTTACTGTTGAGGCTCTGAGCTGCTCTGGCACTCATGCAAATTAAACTTTTCATTGTAAAAAGTCTTACAGCATGCAACTAGCATGAATACTCTCCTCCTGTATTAACTAACTAAACCCAGTTATGATCTTGTTCACATTTCCAGAATAGTCATTACTTTGTTACGTAACGACCACAATCCAATTTGATGCAAACATCCTGTAATAGCGGATACAACTACTGACCAGTTTGAATCCTGCTCTTTACAAATTTACATCTCTAGTTTTCACCATACCTTTCCCGACTGGCCTCAAGAGTTAAACCTCTGTTCTACGTATTGGTAAAGGTTCATGTTTTTATAGTACAAGATTTCTTTTTCTTAAAGCAGCTCTATTCTCAGCCTTGACTATTTGGGGAACTTTGGCAAAAGTATCTTCCTGGATAAAATGAAAACATGCATCCACAACAGTCAGGCTACCAAACTTAATCATTTATGTTATTTAAACTTTAAAAAGTTTAAGAACCCCATGTAGATGCATTGCAGAATCTAGTAATAGTAAAATAGTAGAAGATCCCAATGCTCCTCTGATTAAATTTAATCTTGATTTAACAAAAAAAGGACAGAAAAAAGATAAAGATAACAATTGCTAACTATTTAGTAACAGCAAGTTCCTGTGCTCATTAAGTGGTTTTATTTGCTTACCCAGACGAAGACATTGTCGCAGAATTCCTCCAGATGACATATTTTTCTCAGACTCAATTTCAGTGAAACCAAGGGAGCTTGCAAAAATTAGCACATCCACAAGGTTGATTAATCTCTGGAGAAATGTTAATGATGCTTCTACTGAAAGTCCTTGGGTTGGTTCAATATTCTCCAATTCATGCTACACAGAGAAAGATTGAAAGCAACATTTACTTCTTCACAAAGGTGATATGCCTACAACTTAAATGAAGACAAATGTATGCTGGAAGTCCATTTTCAGTCACATCCGAAAGTAGTAATTAGTCATATTCTAGGAATAATCATTAGTATTGGGATTTAACCCCATTCCAGACAACTGTGGGACAATGAAGCTAGGCAACTTCTTTTTATGTCTTCAGGCAAAGAGGGCAGGAACCCAATTTATCTTCGGGAGAGCATGGAGATAGCAAAGGGAGGAAAGAGATGCTTTTGGAAGTATCCCACACGCATTCCTGTTTTCTAGATACAACAGTTAATATGCTGCATGCATAAGGCATCCTCACACGAGATAAATTTTCTAATAAAAATGAAACTTCTTACAGTTGCAGATGTGGCAGCAGAAAGCAATGGCAGTATACCACCGCAAGCCATGATCATGTTGTCCATCACTTGAGAGATGAGGTGAATTGTGTTGTGCACAAATATGACATTGTCACTGCTATTCACGAAGTCCATCACAGTTTTTGTAGAATGGCTGTCCAAAAATAATTAAAAAAAATATTAAGAATACAGCTTTATTTTTGTGGTATTTTAGCATCTTTATGCTTTCATAAACCTAAAACCAGACAGTTAGCAGGGGGGCATCAAATATCACATGATCTTGAGGGTCAACTGATGTACCTTAATCCGAATCTAAAACTACCTCTCCTTTCTGTTCTTAAACCTCTCCAGACCACAGCTTGCTAAAAATATCAAGACGTGTGTTAATCATAGTTTGAATAAAGGTACATTATAGGCTGGTCTGCAAATACGTGCTGTAGCAAAAGTCACTCTACCATGCAGTACAGTAGTTCCCTGAAAGTGTGAACTAGGTTTGAGCTGAAATCTTTGGAAAAAGAAAGCACATACTCAGGGCTTCTCACAGAAATTTAAAGTCAACAAAACACAAAAACTTAAATCCTGTTAACCGCATAAACATATTTTCAGAACAGCACCTAAACTAAAAATATATTTTAGCTATATCTGATGATGCCCTGAGAAGTTAATACATCCTAAAAATTATAGTCAGGCAAGAATTCACCTCAGTTGATATTGTTTTCACCATTTAAATACTCTCTTTCTTCATCCTTACATTCCTTTTTATCAGGTCAGTACAGCTAGATGGTTCAATTTGACATTCACTAGCTAATTACAAGCTAAAAGTAGACACCACTTGTAGAAGTTATTAAATCTTAAAATTAAAATGCATAATTACCACTGTTTTCAAAGCTTCCAATTTTACTAAATTCATCTTGATGATTACGTTCCAGACTCCTCTTACAAGTTATTTTTTTAAATTAACATCTTTAAATGAATTTTTAAATTAACATCTTAAATGAACATTTAAAAGAACATGTCTGTGTTCAAAGAGCGCTATCAAAGCGGCAACATCATGTGTGTAAATGCAGAAGTAATAAATATTATTTGGGATAGATTTATAATTTTTTTAGCCCATATTTAGATACTAATAAAAGACAAAGTTGCTTGCACATGTTGGGAACGTGAAAATCATGGTCCAATAAAAATCAACAGCGAGACTGCCATTGACTGAAATGTAGCCAGGATTTCAGTCAAAATATACGTGCAGGCCCTTGACCAATACACACTTATGTCTGTGAAGAGTCTTAAAAAACAAATCTGAGAATATCTGGATATAGGTCACAAAGTAAGTACGGCTACTGAATGAGTAAAATACCAGATGTGCAAAACTTGAAATCAAAGAGCGACTCCGATGCAGTTGCAAGAAAATCTCAAGTTAATTATAAGAGAAATGCCATTCCAGATCACTCCATGTAAAGGGTAGAAATTTACCTTCTCCACATCTGTATATCTGTTTCTATGGAAAAGAGTAAGTCTGTGAGCAAGCGCTGGTGCATCAGTGACCACTTAAACTCAGGAATACGGAACACAGTTGATCTAGAGTCTCTTCTCTGCCCATCTGATGTAGCAACTAGCTCTTGTCCTGAAGAATCTTGCTGCCTTGAGGTCTGAATACAAAGTTTGCAGACAAAATAAAAAAAAACAAAACCAAAACCAACACTCTGGTAATTAGTTTCCATGGCATACACTGAAACGCACTTAATAAATCTGAGATTTTAGATATTCAACAGGTTCAGGCTATGTACATGACTACAAATAAAGCTAAAACTATTGCACAAATGCTATTTACTGGATAGACCGAACCTACAAACTAGTCTACAGCTGCACTACCACACCTGTCAGTCTAGGCATACACAAGCAGCAACCCAACCTTACCACAGGGGAAGTATATGTTGCTGTAGGCAGTGGGTTTCCTCCTTTAAGGAAGAATGGTGCAGAATGAAGAGCATCCATTAGCAGGTATGTCTGCAGAAGGGAAGTACTCAGATACGTGACTATTTAACCATGAAAAGCTGAGTTAGAAACTAAAGATTAGATGGGTAGAGCACTGCGGAAACTCAATTTTAAGTTACACTTGAACATAAAAGGTAGGCTGACGTGATGGAGTAACAATCCTATCAAATTTTATAGTTTCAAATATATACATATAATTTCAAATAGACTAGTATAGTTTCATGTATATGTATATATGCGTGTTTACCTCCTGCAGAGTAGCTAGTGAAAAAAATATCTTCACAAATTCCATCAGGATATGAAAGAAACTTAGTGCTATTTTTTTCTCCACAAGCAATGTTTGCTTCTCAATCATTATAGAGTTGAGATTATATGAGACCAGATTGAAAAAAGTAAAATGGAAGTTTAGTAAATAAGCAGAAAAGATTCTACATAAAATCCTCTCAGAATATATAAATGTTGCTTTCAATTCCTCAAACTTTGAGAGCAGAAGTACCAACACAGATGAAGTGTCCATCTAGCCAAATACTCAGCCTTAATCAACACCCGTAAGTGGATGTACAAAGAATAAAATCTTACAGACTTCTCAGTACACAAATTAGTAAGAAATATGGCTATTTTAAATCAAGGGTTGAAAGTATTCTTTAGACAACTCACAAAATCCACACATATCAAAACCCTCAAAATGTGTATGGACACAATTTTTCAAAAATCTCATAAAATAAGAATTTCCTATTGTTTTTAAGCTAGACCGATGAAGGACAGGTGAAATTTACCTCAGGCAGGGACCTGGGGGGCTGAGGTGCTTCCAAACATGTATTGGCTTTCAGTTCCAGATTCTCTGTATCTGATGCAACACTAGAAACATCAAGCTTGGCAATTCTTCTGTCAGAGGCTCCAGCAGGCTCTGACACATGTGCATTTGCGTTTTCTTCAGCTGTTTTGGTTTCATTAAAATGAATCTTTTCTTCTTCCAGCTTCTTTTTTCCTTCTGAATCTGGAAGAGTCTCTACTTCTTGAACTTCAGAACTCAATGTTTCTGGTAAAGCAGTCAGTTCTTGTTTTCTGCCATCCACACCTTCTGTATCTTCGGATTTTAAAATGACAGGTTCAGGTTGCTTCTCTATTGACTTTTCCTGCTTTGCCCCTTCACTTTCATTAGAGCTATGTGCCTTGTCTGTTTCTACAAACTCTTCCGAAGGTAAAGACATATTACTTTCCTCTTTCAAATCAACAAAGTCGTCTTCATCTTCCACCTCTACTGCTGATCTTTCCAGTCTTTCCGAACTTTCAGGAGGCTCTCCTTCCAAAGTAGTTTGCACTGCTGAAGAACCAGCAGTAACAGCTACTGTTTCTTCCACAAGCTCATCAGCTTTGCTCACAGAATCTTCAATTGCTTCAGCTATTCCAGTACTAATTTCTGAAACACTGGGCTTTATTGCTTCTGGTTCTGGAGAAAATGCCACACAAGACACTGCTTTTAAATCCTGCATAGTCTCCCTGTCTTCCCCATCTAACTCCTCCTTATGATTAGACACTGAATGAGTTTGTTGGTCACCATCTGATGAGGCATTTGTCTCTTTTTTATTAGCACCACACTTGGCATCACCATCATTAATGCAGGAAGGAGAAGCAGCATCTTCTTTTAACTCCAAATATTGTTGCTTTCCCTTGGTTTCAACTTCTTTGCTAATTCCAGATATTGTTCTAATTGGAGCTGATGAATGTATTCCACTTGCTTCACCTCCTTTCCCTTGGTACTCCCTGTACATGTGAGAAAGACTCTCCTTGTGCATTTCAAAAGTTACCTAAAAGAACAGAGTTGAAAGTGTGGGAAAAATTACATACCAATGACTGTTTTCTCTGAAAAAATACAGTCCCACAAACTCAGAGCAGACCGATACATGTAAGGAAGCCAAAATCCCAGGGATTTCCAAAGAAACCTAAAATTCTCCAGAGGATTTTTCCTCTGGTGAATGCTATGCACAGAGTTTAAAAGGCACATGAGAACAGCTACACACTCTGATTAAAGTGAGAAGACCTTCCTGTGCATGTGAAAAAAATTATTATTGTTTTGAAGTATATTTAAAAAAAACCACAGAAAAATTCTTTACATACATACTGATAAAACTAATTTGTCCAAACAAACAGCTGTGTGTGGAAAGAAAATCTCACTAGACTAAGTGAAGTTTTTACTACATTGTCATTCAATTCAGTTCATCCATACCTTTCTATTTAGGATTTAGATTTATCTTCTGTAACAAGGTATTTATCTATTTGTAAGCTTAGTTTTCAAGATTTTCCCTATATATATAAGCTGCAGCTGAGGGCTTTAGTTTTTTAAACCATTTTCTTTATCATAAACATTTTGCATAGACAAAGCAGAGCAGTATATTTTACTAAATATATGAATGTACATTTTCTTATTCTCTTACGTACTAAACTCATTCATTTGAATCTCATCTAAAAAGTTCCATGTACATGGCATTGAAAGTGACAATTGGTTAGTAGGAATATTTTGTCTTAAGACGATAGATTTAAGTAAAAAACTAACCTGACAGGTTAAAAAGGTACTAGAAATTATAGCTATCAAATCGGAGGGGAGCAAAAAAAGAACAAAGGTAAAAAGGGATATTCTTGGCAGGTTGTGTTGTCAACATTAGCTTTTTAACATACTATTTTCTCCATCAATCAAATATAAATTTAAGTCCTGTAGGAGCAGCATACTATTCTAACACATGACCTGAAGCATGTTACTTGTTCAAGCTGATTTAACTGAAATTTGTCTATAGCGACAGAAATGGGATATCTACCACCTCCTGTTTAAAAAAAAAAAAGTCTTCCTGTACTACTTTTGAATCAGTTACGAACAAACAATAAAGTGCAAATGATTACAAATGACCAAGTTCATCCACCTGACACAATGGATCTGTAAAATATTTGATTATATGGTGTTGCTAAATGGAGAGCTATTATTTCAAAAATACTTTCCTCTTGAACTGTACTACAGTGAGGATGTCAAAATCAACCCAGAATAGGCTAAGCAGCACTCCCTTCCACTTCTGTTTTCAAAAACACGATTAAGCAAAGCTGCTACTTTTGGTCAAAACATTACTTTTCTGAAGTCTTGATGTGTTGGGTTTCCATGGTGGGAGGTTTTGGTAATGAGAGAGCAGCCACATGGGTGGCTCCTACGAAAATCTTCAAGAAAAGCTCTCCTGGCTCCAAGTCAGAGCTGGGCGTGTTGGAGCCATTCAGCGCCTCTGCCACTAACATGTTTCAGAGAGGAAAACACAAGAGGAGAAGCAGCAGTGGAAGTGGAAACAGAGTGGAGAGAATCAGCATGGAGAGAGAAATGGGGTGTGAGAGAGACCACCAGACAGAGCCCCGGGGCAGTGCAGAAAGGCAGAAAGAGGTGCCCGGAGCAGAGGTTCCTCTCAGCCCATGGGGAGAGGGCAGGCTGTGCCCTGCAGCCATGGAGGGTCACGGGGGGAGCAGAGACACCCCTGCAGCCCAGGGAGGGCCCCACACCAGAGCAGGCGGCTGTTCCCGAAGAGCCCGTGACTCCGGGAAGCCTGTGCCAGAGCTGGCTGCTCCTGAAGGGCCACATGCCTGCGGAAGGGACCCACGCCAGACCAGTTAGAAGCGAAAACTGCAGCCGGTGGGAAGGACTCATGTCGCAGAAGTCGGTGGAGGACTGTCTGCCCTGGGAGGGACCCCACGCTGGAGCAGGGGCAGGGTGAGAGGAGTCCTCCCCTGAGAAGGAAGGAGCGGCAGAGACAGTGTGTGATGGATAGACCACAACCCCCATTCCCCATCCCCCTGTGCTGCTCAGGGGGAGGAAGTAGAGAAAAGGGGAGCAAAGCTGGGCCCGGGAAGAAGGGGAGGGGTGGGGGGAAGGGATTTTTAAGATTTGGTTTCATCTTTCATTGCCCTACTCTGATTTGACTGGTAACAAATTAAATTGATTTTTCTTCCCCAAGTTGAGTCTGTTTTGCCCGTGACCACAATGAGTGAGTGATCCCTCCCTGTCCTTGTCTCCACCCACAAGCCTTTCCTTCTATTTTCTCCTCCCCATCCTGGGGGAAGGAGTGAGCGAGCAAGCGGCAGCATGGTCTTTTCTTGCCAGCTGGGCCTAAACCCCAACACTGGTCAACTTGATCTTGGCTCCAGTGAGCTTTTCCTCTTCTCTCTCACTGTTGCTTCCTCCATTTCCAAAACTACTAAAAAGTTTCATTCCAACAAGTACTAAAGAGACATTCAACAAATAAAAATACTCTTGGTTTATTTCACCAAAATTTATCATATGTATACGCAGGTATGTGCATTACCTACCCAATGCAAGTACAGCTGTAACAAATCTGTGATAACATAGCTACCCATTTCTGTCTTCAGTATTAGACATGTTATTGCAACATCCATTTTGCAAAACACATGGGAAAAATGAGTCCTCAGAAGTATTCGCAGGCTTTAGCTACACTGCATACTTACTTTTTTAATCACTGTTAAGCTACACCCAAGTATGAGACCTGGACTCTACTCTGGTTATGCACTACTTCCAAAACATTCAAACAAGTCTCAGATCTAGCCTCAAAATCTTATGCCACTAGCAAGATAAAGATGAGAATGGCACTTGTTTTTTTCTTTTTTGTGGAAAGGGGCAAATGAGGGAGACATGTACGTCAAATTCTATTACTGCTGCTGCCATGTCTCCCCTATACAAATGGGGATAGGCACGATGACACTAGGATGAGCACAAGACAGTGTCTGGAGGGACCTGTTACAAAACACGATTTTCTTCAGTGCTCAAACTTGAGTGCAGTGGTGAGCAGTACATGATTCAGAACATGTTCAACAGCAACAACAACTCAATCTTAATGGAATGAATCATAGAGATGTTTTGCAGAGCTGGCAGTTACTAAACCCACCTTGCAAAAAGAGCACATCCACAGTGTTGCAAGAGTTCCATCAAGCGACACTCAATGCTTACATGGGTTCTTACAAAACAGAGTAACCTTTAACAACAACATGAAGTTCTAAGGTCTGGCAGCCCTACCTGCATAAGTGCTTTGATAAATTACCAGTCTCATTCAAGTAAATTGCAAGCATCAAGGAACATAACTTTAGAGGCATTCTAAAAGCCTATCATCAGTTCTGCTTTCCCCTAACACTTCAAGGAATTACTGAGGTTAAGGCCATAAAGTAACATCAGATCATCCAGCCTGGCCCTTGATTTTAACCCATGTTCCTACTCATCGAGCCCAGTAACATGAATTGGATGACATCATCCAGAAAGTTGTTCAGCTTGGGTTTTAGAAATCAAGAGATGAAATCTCCTCTGGATCCTTTGTTCCAAAACAACTCTAACATATTAAAAAAAAAGTATTCTTCTTCATTCTGAAAGTCTAGCATCATTTTCTAGTCAGTAATTATGTCTGTAATTCTGAGTTATTAAAAACATTTCAATGAGGAAGAAATACCATGTTTCAGGGTCGTTTTTTTCTTTAACATACTATAACAATGTTTTTAAAAGCCCAAAAGATGGGAGAAGTAACTGGGCCACCTAAAATCACTCAACTTCAATTCTGAAGTACCAGAAACCTTCCTGTGACTCCCTTCTGCAACCTTTCCAGCTCTTCAAAAAAATCTTGAATAGTGTGAACATCCATACGCATTTTTAGGAGGAGGAAGTTATCAATGAACTCCAGGAACCTCACAGATTGCTTGTGTCCAGCTGTGTTGTCCCTCCAGCATATATCAGGCCATGAGTGTGAGGGTCTGCAAACATGAGGCTGCTCCTGTCTGTAGAGGACCTCATCTACTTTTTCTTCCCAGTCAAGCAGGCTGTAGAATATGTCCACTCTAGTGTCATCTTTACCCGTCCTCTCTTTAAATCTAATCCAGAAACTCTCAGTTGGCTCCTTATTCATCCCCAGGCAGAGCTCCATGCATTCCAACTGCTCTCTCACATAAAGGACAACTATTTCTCATCTCACCAGTCTGTACTTCCTAAAGAGCTGGTATCCCTTCATTACATCCCTCCAGTTATGGGACCCAACCCACCACATCTCTGTGATCCTAAAAAGATCGTTATGTGCATGACATACTCCATATTATGCTACTGAAAGCTCCAAATTTTCTGGCCCCTCAGTAGCAACTTCCCTGCCTCTTTAATAAACATGCCATAGCCAAGGTTTCATTTACTCTTAATAGCTTCTGTTCTTATTTCCTTGTAACAATGGAGTCCCCCTGACTCCAAGCTCTTTCCTTCCCACTATGACACTTAAAATTTCAGCACTGGAAGAAAAGTTCATTTAGATCTAAGACTTCCTATATTTTTACAATCTAAACAATCACAAAAGCAAATTCTATCTAAAAAGTAGCCACCATTTCAGCAAAGCTCCCAGTTTAGCAGTATATACTTATCTCGTTCATTCATTATTCAAAGTCTTCCCATGCTACTTTCTCTCTTTTGTCGTTTAGGACAATTTCCTGTTGCACGCTTTGTTCTTCCTAATAACCTACATGTGTTACCTTGAAGTCAGGACAGGTACCACAGGTATTTGTATTAATTTTGCATGCTAACATGTGAATCATGAATTACAAATTGGGCAGTTTTGGTTTTCCAACTGAGACTGTCAAAAATTAAAAGTATGAGTTCTACTGACTGTGTAGGTTAGAGATACAACCAACGTTGCAGCAAGTTGATCTTTACCCAGCTACGGTCAACAGTCAAAAATACAATGTATGGTACTGGGATGCAGTATAATTTCACAATCAGTCTCACCCAAAACAGGGAATAGACAAGGGTTTGGAAGCCATTACTGAGCAACACTCTGGAAACCAAACTCTGCTTTTCAGGGCTGTTAATTGCTACTACAGAAAAAAGGAAAAAAGAGTGGCAAGAAGGTTAATAGAGATAACTTGTCTTTACAGATGGGCAATGTAAACTTACAGAAAATAAATCCAAGCACAATCTGATGAGAACCTATGTTGATTTAAGAACAATGCAAGAAACATCAAGAAGAGACACACAGGTAAAGAAAATTACACAGTACAGAACTACAGGAGAACACCACTCACAATAAAACCCAAAATCCACTTAAAAAGGATAGCGATTTTTACTTCCACCACAAACATCAGGAAGAACTCATGTCACTTAATGTATTAAATACTATCCTTCAAACAATATTCAAATTAAAATAGGAATGCATAAAATTATGCAGACTATCTAAAACAGTATTTATTGAGGTTTTCTTATTCATATAAAAAATAAAACAGATTTAAGAAATACTGCTTTGTAAAATCCAACTTTTCAACAACCCTGTGTAAACAGTCCTGTTCACTACATTAATTTGTAATTTGGTTTGACAGGAAACCAAGAAATAGCGGTAGTACAATGGAGGCGCTGGACAATTCTTCCCCTACACTTCCGTTGCATGACACGGCATTTAAGAAGCATGCAAGTTCACAAAGCCAAACAATACACCCTACTAAGGAAACACCTAAGGTCAACAAAAGAAGACTCAAAGAAAATGCAAAGAAAAGTAGAAGTTATGATTACTAAACACAAGTAGACAGAGATAGTCCATAAAGGTGTGAAAGACTGAACATGAGGATCTACAAGCATGCAACAATTTACAAGACTATTAGCTTGAAGAACCTTAGAAGTACTTAAGCCAAGTCATTTTTTATTTTCCTTAAGGCACTTGCAACTGTAAAACTGATAATACAAAATTAATTACTAGAAATTGTTCTAAATTAGTGAGCTAAAAGGCCAATCATTAATCTTCACCATCATTTGATGGTTAATCCATAGCTGTTTGCAATGCTTGGAATGCAGCTCTACGCACTACTAGTTAAAGACACTTGTGAGCTAATAACTGCAACGTTCGCCTCTGCCATTAATTTTAACTTAATTTGACATCCAACATTTACTAATTGCCAAGGAGAAAAATTAGCATACAGCAATGAAAAAGGTTAAGATGATTGACATTTGCATTAAAGGACATGGGGAAAATATTTTAACTATACGTTAAGATTTTGTCCTTTTTTCATTATCAGGTGGGCAATTTTGTAGAGTAGAGAGAGGAAGGGAATGTCTGCCAGACAGGCCAGACAATTATGTAGTACTGCTGTTTCCTCACAGAGTCTGCTCAGTGCAAACTAGCTCCTGTGCGGCTGACACCATCAATAAACTCTTCATAATTCCAGAAAGCGTTACTACTTTTTAAATCTTAACAAGGACTTTATTGACCTGTTTTTCCACTTCCCTAGCAACATTAACTGTCCAAAAGTGGAAACTAATCTCCAAACAAAACCAGGTCTGTTTAGAGGGGAGGCACCGATATCTGAAGATATCAAACCCAATTTTCAATTCAGTGAAGTGAAAGATACAAAGGTACTGTGTGCACCATACAGTGACTTACAGTCTGTAACACACTGACCTGAGGAATCTCTGGGTTATTTCTGACTGGTTCACAGAAGAAAGCTAAGAAAAGCAAATCAACATCTATTACGCAGGACACTACATAAGAGAAGTTTCTAGGAGTCTAAGCTTCCACCAAAAAAATCATTCACTGACAAACAAGGGTCAGGAGGGAATGAAAGTCACTGTGCCAAGACATTTTCGTGTTCCTGCATCCTGCATTTTCATCCAAGTAGCACGACTTTTGCCTTTTTTCTCCTCAGACTGAGAAAAAAACGTGCATGCAAATAATTTCTAGAGTAAGAAAGCAAGTGCTAGTCAATATAATTCATAAAAGTCTTTGCTTATGACAGATAATTTGATGTGTGTTGACAGCGTTTTATTTTCAAATCAAGGTACAGCTTACTGTGATACCACCACACAAGAATAAATTGAAACAGCATACCAAACATCTATTGGCTCGTTTTCACTAACACAACTATTGCTTTTAATTTGTTTAAATTGCAAGCCTTAAGCACATTATCCTCTCAAGGTATGTGTTTCCTCTGTATCTCAATCCCTGTCACCATTCCTACAGTCCAGCAGATTGGCAAATTCTGCCCTGAGCCCAGTTGATATCTAGTTATTAACAAAAATGCATTGTAACTAAATTCAGAGTTTACCACTCTGCACTGTCATAATTCCCAGCTATAGGCCTAGTGCACTCCTCTCTTCAGCCATCCTTTTCCAATGTCTCCATGTGTTGTAGGCAGCCCTGGAGCAGAGACTCCACATCCATCATCTCAACCCATGGCCCAGAGGCCCAGTTCAGCACCCACGGCCACAACCTGAGCACAGGTAGCAGCAAGTATGGAAGAGGCTTGCCTCAAACTCCGCAGCCACAACAAAGGAGGCCGCTAACAATTCTTGAGGCTGCAGACACAGGTCAAATCTTCCAATAATTTTTATACCAAGATTCACAGATGAGAATCCATTCTCTCGTCAGGTCATCTTTGCTGAAGAAGACTCTCTCATAGCTGTTTGCCTCTTTATGCATCCATTCTTTCTGCTGCAAATGTTTCCCCCTTTCTTCTTTTTGAGATCTCTGGCACTTCTCAACCAGTACCAAATCCCTATTACACTCTTAAGGTTTCCATGCAGTTTCCTCTACCCAGCTGACCTTGTTCTTTCCTGCTTCATAAGTTCTCAGCTTACCTTGCTCCTCTAACCCTATCCCCTAATTCACTTTTTTTCCCCCCAGGTTGAATTAGTGAAATTTTAGCATTCTGCAGCTTTATTCATGACATTCCACTCACTCAAACCGAGCGAATAATGAGATGGAGCAGCTCCCCATCAACCATACATGCTGCACATGTAAAAGCCTGCAAGTGGTACAGATCCCTGCTCCTGACTGTTCTACCTGCTGAATAATGAAGATACTTTCTTCTTCTCAGGGGAATTAATTAGGGAAAGCTCTCCCACACACCTACTACAAAAGAGGCTGTAACAAGGAAACACCTGGAAAAGGTGGATTGTGTCACAACCATGCATCTCGAAGGGTAGACAGCTCTAAAGGAGGCTGCACATTCTAGTCTCCAAGTTCCTTCTCCTCCCTGAAAGTCTGGTGATGTCCCTGAGGTAGGGGGACCCTACCTGCTGCAAGATAGGGAGAAAAAACATACAAAACCATCCTCAGTAACTCATGAATGCCAACTGGGATTTGGACTCAAGAGATCCTGATGGCCTGCTCCCTTCTAAAATTCCTGAGCCACGTTCACTTCTCTGCAGATTAGTTTTTCAATTGCCATCATATATTAATTCCTCTACTACCTAATCTTTGCTTCCTTTGCCCATTTTCCCTCATCTGACAGTGATGAAAATCAGGCCAACATAACACAAGTGAATGCTGTGCACTCTATTTTTCCTCCTGTATTAAATGAGCAGGGCACCAAAGAACCTACAAATTTACTTAAGACTCACCAATATTTATTACAACTGTCCTTCATTAGACTGAAAACTCACAATTATTTAGAAATCACTGTATATTAAAGTCACACTACTAATGCTCTAAGATTATACTTTTTCCCATTCAGATCAGTGAACAAAATTTTTCCACTTATACAGCAAATTCCACTTGTACAGCAGTAAAACTGTAGCTTATATATATATATTAACATTTCTGAGTCGTACTCAATGAAAATTTTGTGAGCGACTAAAAAAAATAATCGGAATTTACCCAAATATTTTCTCTTTAACCAAATCACATGGTAACACGAAGCAACTTTTAAGTCGTAAAATATATTTAAGCGCCTGAAATAAGCGAACGTTAGTTCTTCCAAGTAGTTTAAAACATTCAGATAGTCTAGGAGTGTATTATACTGTGTAAATCATTATACCCTTTTAAAACCTGGGGAAGCTGAAAGGTCAAAAAGGCAAGTTGTCCACCATTCTTTACTTGTTTCCTATTATTAACCCCAAAATCATTGGTAATTTTTACAAAGTAACACGGCTAGATAAAATCTAAGGCCCAACTAGCATTGTTACAGTGTTTAAAAAACAGAAGTTCTTGGGTGCTTTCGTAAATTCAGCACTGCCTGGTTAGATCAAATTGGAGTTGTGATTTAATTTTTTCATTAACATTTTTATTGAACTAGTAGCCGCAGAATAAACACCTTTGTGTACACTCTGTTAATATCTGGAAAACATCAAAAAATATAATATGGAAATGAGCAAAATACGTAAGTAATACTAAGAAATTTGGCTTTAAAAAGGTTACACACACCTAAATTCTGAGTGCAAGGAAACCAATGTAGTGCAATTATGCTGGAAAAGCCGTTGCTGCTTATAAAACGTTGTGCAGCTGTTGGAGGAGAGGGTTACAGTGACAAACAGCTTCCCTGCTACAAAGGTGGCAGGAAATCTATCAAACTGGACAATAAAATTGCAATTGAGTTTCTTTGGCTTTTTATAGCAGCTGCATGTATCTTGATGTGTAGCTCTGCAAAACCTATCCAATTCCGTAACACTAGTCCTTTATATACTAGTTCTTTATCATAGAATGGTGTTATAAATTAGTGGCAAGAATGGCGCTAAGGGTTGTAAAAAGGAGAAATAAGCAGTAACCCAATACAATTAGAGATGAAATAATAAAAAACCCTGAATTGGTCATTCTCTTAGCAATGTTAAAGAAATATTTTTGTTCTCAAAATTCCCACATTACTTTGAAAGCATGCTAGGAATCAGAAACATCTGAGATGCCCTTAGCATTGAACAACTTGCCCACTGAATTATGTCTACGCTATATTATGGGTGAATCTGTATGAATCTCAATATTGGCATAAGAGGACACAAGAATACTTAAAATAACTAAAACTACGGAGATTAAAAATACATTATCATTAGATATTAATATCAGTTTATAAGGACATTTTCAAGTGATTAGTAAGGCTTTACCACAAAGATCTTTTTTTGCGATTTATCCTAATTTATGCTTATGTAATTAAAGGATAGTTACGAAATATCATCTAGCTTTACACTGTTAGTTGCATAAATTGCATGGATTATTTACAAGAAAATTCAAATGGTAAATGCATAATAACGGTGAAAAAAAAATCCAAGTTTAAGATCCTTGATTATTGCATCACTATTCATATCGCTATTGTTAAATTAGTTTGTGGGTGGTTTTGTTGTTTAATCATTTCCATTTAGGCTCGGGGTACTGAAGATTATCACCAATAATCTTTGAATTTTACGATTCCTTCCAAATGACAACACCACTCTGGTGGCTCTGCCCAGACTCACACACTGCTAACCTTGCCATTGTTCAACTCTGACATCCATTGGAAGAACAGCAGTCCGTACATACTGACTGGAAAGCCAACAGAGTTAGACTTAGGAAACCAGACACAGGAAGTTACTTCTCCAACCAAGGATACCTCCCTATGCCAACATGCCATGAACCAAAAACGAGAACCACAAAGAATGAAGCACCTCCGTGTCTCATTCACTAAGGTATTGCACAAAACCAGACAGGCTTTCAGAAAAAAAAAAAAAAAGTAACATCAGCTGCACCTTGATTTTTCTGGTAGTTTCTAAAACCAAGGGGGGCAGAGGGGTCGTTCTTAACATTTGGCTGTGGCATCACAATAAAATCTTGCGTTTTCATCTATGAACTCCAGACCATTCATTAGCCACATTAAGGCACTGTTGATAATGACCAAAAATCCATATAATCATTTTGACATAGGAGCTGTTTGAATGAGATTTCCGACATTACCTTATCTTACAAAAGAGTCTAAGAATAGAACTACAGCTTGTAAGATAATGTGCTAGATAATTTTTAAATTCAATACACCAAAGCTCGGTATATCAGACGGAGAAAGGTGGTCACTCACCTCTCCATCTTTCCTCAAGGACAGTTCCCCAGCAATCACAGAAATGCTTTAACTTACACTAGTTTCTAGAAAAGCACACTGGGGATCTCTACACTGGCCACAGCTTGCCCCTGTACAACCTACTCGAACCACGCCCCCTGCATCTTGGGGGAAAGAGAGGAAACAGGTTTCTTGAAGACCACAGAGCCGACACAAAAGATTAAGGTTATTTCAACAACCAAAATGTGATCTCTGTAAGGGTTAAAATTTAGCCCTGGATTCCTTGCACCTGGATTCCATTTAGCTAAGTGACTATTTAATTATGTTATTTCACACACTTATTATATAGATTTCTACATTTGTCTCCCCATAGCCAAATAATCCACCATTGAGCTATGAATGCGATAAAAAAACAGCTGCAAAACAAGTGTTCTTGCTGTCTGCAGAGACTGACTTTCTCTGAGAAAAAAAAATCGTACAAAATCAAGGACCTCAGAAATGCTAACGATTCCTTAGAATCATAAAGTGATCTTCAGAATTCACAGATGTCCTTTTCGCACCGTTAAGTTGCACATAATTGAAATATATAATTTATCATTTAATTCACCTTAGGTCAATATTTCTGATAAACCTGAATAACTACGAGGCCTACACTGGCCTCACGCTTCTGTTCAGAACAGGGCAAGGCAGTTATTTTTTATACTGCTGCGCCTTGTTCAAAGCTCCACTAATAACTTTTATGATATAATTCTGGTTGTAACAACAACAAAAAAGTCAGACAGAAGAATAATGAAGGGTAATAGTCTCATTCATACTGAAAGGATTTGCGTTCTCACCCTGTATTCTGTGACAGCTTAACAGCTGAAGCATCTGTCTTAACTTTGATTTCTTTGCTTTTTACTGGTTTGTTTTACGGCCTTTTGATGTTACTAAAAGGTATTTTTGTTTATGAATAGATGCAGTGCGCCACCTTGTGTTTGCGCCATTACTAAAAACCAAAACCAGCACTAAAATTTTTCAGAAATGCTCCTGAAATTTGACTATCTCTCATTATTATCTCATATACTATTTTCAGTATAAACTATCACAATTTGAGCAACAACAAAAAAAATTGTGTTCAAACCAGAACATTAACATTTAATTGTGAAACTTAGAAAAGTTATGCCCAGTAACAGATATAAACACTGGGCTTTTATTTAACTACTGACCTTCACTTAAAGACCACCTCATGGTATGATGCAGCACTTTAAAGCTCTAAATTTAATTACACAACGTAACAAAATTTCCCACCTATTTCAAACACTCACCTTCGAATGTGTGATCGACAGTGTATCCACCCAAACACGCCAGCCACCCCACTCATATTTGATTGCATGGTAGAGCAATATTCGAAATATGGTATACACCATCTCCGTTATCTTCTGTTCCTCAGAAGTCTTTGGGTTAAAACAGCAAAGGGAAAGCATCCACTCCTGCCAGACAGAGCACTGCAACAAACTCCTGCAAAATACACACATGCTACTTATGCAAATTTCTAAATATATCTTAGGAATATATATCAGCTAAGTCAGGAATTCAACATGTTTCAAACAATTTCTATGTGCAAGCTTCTCCAATTTTACATATCAAAGACTATACTAGAGAACAGAATTTGCTGAACAATGAAGCTGTATCTGCTCATTGAAGCTAATTTACTAGGAGACTGTTGCTTGGTATATGTGTGCATATGGCAAGCTATCTTACCTCCTATTTTCTCTGCTGTTATTAAAAAGTTTAATCATATCTGAGAGAAAGGCTCGCCGAACCTCCAGGGTTTCTGGACACTGTGGAGAATTACGTAGCAGGACTGCAATAACCTTCAAAATCTCTGTAGAAGAGTTCACGAGCAACAAAATATTAATACTAAGCACAGCATAAAATACAGGACATCTTCCAATACTGTTTGTAAAAGAAAACTGATGCTACATAAAAAAAGTTTTGTATTGAAAAAAAGCACACTGCTAATAGGTATGAGGTTTAACTAATACAAAACCCTTCTTCCAAGACTTCTCAAACCTGGTCACCATCACACGGATTTGCAGGCCTATGCAACTAAACAAAACAGAATCCAAGTGAAATTATTCTGAAATTTTTTTGAATTATCAGGTTTAAACAACACAAATGCTAGTACCTGACAAAAGAGAAACTATCAGAATCTGTCAGAACCTTTTTCATGGAAAGTTTGCATAATACAATGCATCCTTTATAAAATCAATATATGAGAAAAAGGCATAGGTTTTACTCTAATTTAATAATACTTCATTTTCAAAGAACGTGAACAACTTCCAATTATACGTAACAATTTCTGTAAGAAAAAAAGTTTGAGAAAGGTGACAAAACCTTCATGATATAAAATTTCAAATCTTATGAGCAGAATGTTTGCTATCTTTTTAGGAGACAGGCAGAACTGTGTGCACATTCCACTTTTTGAAGCAGTGGGGCAGTCACTGTTCTTGTTAGTTTTTTAAAAACGCTGACTTTGTAAATAAATTAGGGTGCAGTTTGAACATGGTCACAGTAATAATTTCAGTTCATCTTGTACAAATTCTTTTAAGAAGAGAAATTCCTTATTTGATAATATTAGCACAAATCCTAAAAAGGTGCTCTAGAAGTCACTCTTCTTACTAGACCTAGATAATTCCAGACTCACACCTCACACTACAAATAATCTGTATTAACCACAGCAGTGACTGCCAACTTCAAAAATCCTAGGAGCAAGTAACAAGAATCTCCTCACATCTCCTGCTTCATATAGATTTACCAGAAGGCAAATCTGGCTGCAGTATGCCATTCCTTTCCTCTGCATCTGCTTTGCTTTCCTTTCTCTTCTCCTACTTTCTGCATGAAGAAAACCCACAGCTATGACCTACATTTAATGACAAATCAGCTATGAAAGTGAAAAATCTATTATTTCTCCAGAAAAAAATGAACTCCCAAAGCTATCATAAGTCCATTGTGCTATACACAGAGCACATTAATAATGCATATAATTCAGGAAAGGAGATCAGTATTTTCTCTTAGTTCAAAAGACATCTAAAGTTTCATTTCAAGATATTTCCCATAAAGTAAGCTAACCAAAACAGTGAGCAGATACGTTTCTCTTACTTTCCATCTAGTGTTGTTGTACCAAATGTAATTTAAGATGAAGGCTGTTTCCATATTTCAGGTAATTTAGTCTGACATCACTAAATAATGCAATCAGAATTTTGCTGGAACCTTAACATGTATTAAATCAAAGTATCCTGTGCATGCAAATCTTGAAAAACCATTTCATAACATGACTGCACAGCCAACAAGGGTGAGTTATAAACTACACACACATTTAGACACATAAAACATCTTTCAAAAAGCTATAGAGGCAGACATACTTCCTACATCACTCCAACTAAATGCACATCATCTACCCTGTTGTATGAGAGACATTGTAAAACTGAGCTCTGAATTAAGACTGGTGGATGTAATTAATAAGCTTCCTCATGGTTTTGGGGGTTTTTGGGGTTTTTTTTTGAAAGCAGACTTTTCTTATGGTAGCACTTAGAAATGTATATCATTCTTACGGGGATTTTGTATCTTCACTGATGAATCTGGGTCAGGATGTTGTTTATGTATCACTTGAGTGCAAATCTGTTCAGTCAGAATCTAGCAAGAAAGAAGAAGATGCCATATCAATTGTAAAGACAGTTTACGGAAAAATAGCTGGACACATCCTTCATACAGCACCATCGTTATTTCACAATGGTTCTAAAAATTATCCCAAAACCTCACATGTTCTCCTCCTTGATAATGTATTTTATCCTGTTCCTAAAATTTCATTCTAACCTATTATTTTCCTTTCTCTTAAGCCAACACAGTTATTTCAAATACACTGGAAGAGAAACCTGAAACTAACCAAAACAATCATCCTAAGATCATTGCTGTAATAAAATTCCACATACATATGACTGCCTGCTTGAAACATTCAGGTTACTCATTATCTAGAATTATTCATAAGGAGCATAACCAAGTTATTGGGGAGGGAAAAGCTCCTCAAGTAGTGAGCTTGATAAAAAAGAAAAAACAAAGCAGCACTCAGCTGCATCAGGCTAAGGTTTAATGTCATCTGGAATATATCAGTGCAAATATGTAAGCAATTTTCTAACAATGTCTTACAAGTAATTAGGAAGATTGGATCCTAACTACAGTATATTACTACCTCAAATAGGACATTGTATGTGGTCATGGTGATTAAGCTTGTCTGAAGCATCAGCCTCTCAGCCAACAAAGAGAACAATCCATGTCCAAGCATGACTTCAGCTTTTCTCCTAAAATAGTACAGAAAAATAAAATAAACTTAAGTATTCAACTTGCTTTAGGGGGAGAAAAAAAAATGTTTAAAAAGTGTGCCTCAAGAAATATGAAATCACTGGAAACATTATTTTCTTTTTTGTTCCTTAAGTCTTTCATTTTTGGTTAAGGAAAAGGGCAAGGATTCAGCTTCTGAAAGGACAGGTCATTCCCTGAAGACAGAAGACAGCTAACTTTCTTCCACAAATAGTCCACTCACCCATGGGCCCAAAAAGCTGAAACACACCCTTAGGGATTTCCTGACAAACACTGAGGAAAGGGCACCTTTGCCCTCATTTCACTCAAAAATACGACCATGGACAGCGATCTCAACAGGCATCTCCTATTGCAGCCAACTTGAGACGCATTAAATCTAGTTAAAAATTAAATCAATAAGCAACACAGGGTTCAATCTCACCAGTCTAAGTCTTGCTACTGATTTCAGTGGTATTACGAAAAAGACCACTTTAAAAAGCATGCAGCCATGCTGCAAGTAAGTATTAAATGAACTTGGCAAGGATGTGATAATGTCTGGACACTAGTTGCCAGTAACAATTAATTCCACCACACCAGAAACATATTAATGACAAATTGAATATACTTGAAGAATACTAGCTCCTATTCGGTAAAGCATATTTACCTGAAGAGGGCCTACAAGAAACCTGGGGAGGGGTCTTTTTACAAGGGCCTGTAGCGACAGAACAAGGGGTAATGGGTTTAAATTGAAAGCGGGGAGATTTAGATTAGATATCAGGAAGAAGTTCTTCCTGGAGAGGGTGGTGAGGCACTGGGACAGGTTGCCCAGAGAAGCTGTGGATGCCCCATCCCTGGAAGTGTTCCAGGCCAGGCTGGATGAGGCTTGGAGCCACCTGGTCTAGTGGAGGGTGTCCCTGCCCATGGCAGGGGGGTTGGAACTAGATGGTCTTTAAGGTCCCTTCCAATCCAAACCATTCTATGATTTAGTGATTAACTTCCAACATAGCTTTTTCTTTTTCTACTTTACATACAAATGTGTGTATACACACAAACCAAATAATGCATACACAAAATAATATACGGCATCTATGTGTAACAACCTACTTCTTTTCCTCCTTTTTTGTGGGCATTTAAGACCTAAACCAGTACTTACTTTGGAGCAAGATGCTTTAAGAAATATCCCATAACTTTTAGAGCTTGCACTCTGATGCCTTCACTTTGTGATGCTAACAGCTTGTAGACAACCCTAAGTGGAGAAAACACAAGGCTTCCTAAAATAGTTGAAATACACACCAGTTTTTGCAATGACCAACTAACGAGTAGACTGCAAATAAATTTATATCCGAGATTAATTTAAGATAATGACTATTAATAAGACTACAAAAATCAGCATTTCTGTTTTAACGTTTCTGTTAACAGCAGTTTATGATTTCACAGTTTGTAGTTTGATTTTTAATCAAATTTAAATATCTCCCAAATATCAATACATAAAATGTGCTGTGAAAGGCTGCTGCACTTCCTACATTGAGAGCTCTCTAATTCTGATATTTTTATCCAGAAAACTAAGCAAGCAATCGTTTTAGTAAAAATGTGGCTGGACAGGAACAGCCATAGATGGAGAGGGATTTATTAGTGCACTAATATTTGACGTCTGTGCAGGCTGTTGCTCCCTCAGGAGGGATAGAGGAAGACACCAAGTCAGGAGCCTTTCTTCTTGTTTCACCTACATCGGTTTCTGCTCTACCCCCGCTTAGGATTCTCCACTAAGAACGTTTTAAGAACAAATCCAAAGGGAACGATGGTCATGGCTGCAGCAAAGTACTAGACTTAAAGAGCTGAACAGTTCTAGCTGAAGTTTCCCTGAGAAAGAAAATGAGTGGAACAAACACTGCAAGGAGTGTCAATGTAACTGATAAAAGTCTAGTAAATAAATAATCAATAGTAGAGTCTTACAGTGGGAAGTGTCCAGTAAACTTACATATATTTGACATTACCAATTCAATCTGTAACATTGCACAGATCTCATCACATGTATCTATGCCTTCCATTCCCTGAATAAAAAGATATCAGACCAGTATTTAATCTTAACTTTGCAAACATTTATCTGAAGTATATTAAAGTTTAAGCTTTCATTAAATGCAGTTAATTTGCACAGTGAAAAACTCAAAAATTGGCTTTCTGTCAATGTGAAAAACAACAATTGCAAGTTTTTGATCCTTGCAAATCTCCCATGAAACATAAGACATCTAAAGATATTCATCAGTTACATCATTAATTCATTGCTTACTTTTTAGACAGTAAAGTCCTTATGACCATGTCACTATCTGGCTTCAGTTGGGCTACGGTTCATGGTATTGGACAGATCCTTGAATTTGTGAAATATTTAGCTTATACCTACACAAACTACTAAGCTCTTTCTGAAAAAAAGAAAAAAAAACTTCCTAATGTTCCATGAAATTATATTGGAACAGAAGGCACAATACACAGCCTTTACTGTGAATATTTTCTGAGAAATTTTTGGGGAAAATTGTATCAGTTTATTAAAATGACGGGAGGCAAAGAATCTAATTTCAATGATTCTCAAGTCTTTCCAAAACTATTCCATGTTACAACAGTGCATTTCAGATCAGTCAGTTGTGAAGAAGTCAAAGGACTTAAGTTGTTAGGCCTCATCTATGCATAACTGAGCAGTCATCACTAGGTTAGATAATCCTTCATTTGTACGTACCTAAAAATATTACCCTAAGACCAAACAAATCTAGTTCTATACTAATTTAAGTGAACACCAGGAGTGATTAAAAACAGTTATCTGTAACAAATAACTTATCCTGGAGAAAGCTGCAGCCCCAGCAACTACAGACTCAAAGAAATGAGCAGGGCCATAATACAATGGTCATTCAAGCAATATAATCCATTTCCCTGCTTGTCTTAACAGAACAGTATGAGCATTACCTAATTGCATAGGTATATATTTCTTTAGTACATTAGTTACTTCTACATTTTTAATTATTAAAGAATTCCAAATACTTTTAAACCTTTATAAAACGATTTTTAAATTTCAGGAATACGGTGTTTTAATTGCAGAGAGTCGATGTACCAATAACTGTGCCAACAACCTGTTAAGTGACTGGAGACAATACAGGAGCAGGGAATGTAACAAATGAGACAGGAAAACAAAGTGATTTCTCACTGTGGACTCACTATTCATACTGACTTGCCTATATACTAGTTTATAAAAAAGAAAATGTCTACTGCCAGTTGTTAAATAAAAACAAACATATTGCATTGGAGACCCAACATGACATTCAAATACTTTATTATTTAGACTTTTTATTAGTTTCCCATAGCATAATACATTACCATACAAATGAAGTCAAAGCTGAAGAAAATGGGTTTAAAAAAAAAAAAATCAGCCTGGCACTTAAAGGGGAGAAAACAATTATGAACATGCCTGAATGTTGTCTCTTGAGAAAGGGCAACTGAAAAAAAATATATGTATAAATAGGGGTTAACCAATAGGTGCAACAAAATGTATGAAATAAGACTCTGCCTTAACACAGCGAGAGAATTACTACCCCACATAGCCTTCTAGGAATGGTTTTACATTTGTTTGCTGGTTCCAATTTTTTCCCCAATATGTCCAGGCAGGTTCATTTTAAATTAGAGAAGTTCAATAGTGTGACCACCCTCTGAGAGCCACAACACAAAAACAAAGTCATAACCTAGTCTTTTTCTAGCAGAACTTCTCTTCTGCTTTTACTGTTTGTAAAATTTGCTACTTCACTCTCACAACAGTGTTAAACAGTATTTTTCTGTTTGTTGGAAAAGACATTGTGAACAATCCCTATGACAAAGTGCTAAATTTAAATAAATAAAAGGTTTCTTCTGCAGAAGTCCCATAATGTTTTACATGTTAAATAAGAAGGAAAGAAATCTGAACCAATTTTTGTCAGCCCACCTTCAGTTCTAAATCACATGTAAGAAGGAGGGGCTGAAGACTAAGCACTAGTAGATGAAGACTTAACATCGACGTAAACTAACTCAAATTGATCATTACCTGTTTAAGTATGACTGACAGCTTGAAATCATTAAAAAAAGGCCTCATTAATAATAAATCTAACATCACCTCGTGTCAAAAGAACACCTGGACAAAAAAATCTCCCAAGAAAAGGAGTTTAAGACCACAATACAGACATTGACGAGGACCCTTTCAGATTTCGTGGGAATTTTAGCAAGCAACAGTACAGTCAAAATATTCTTTCCCACTTAACAAAATTCAAACTTACTGTAATCCATTCCTCTGATCAAAAGCAGGGATCATAGAACTGGGATGCTCTGACATCAGAGCAACAAGCAACTGCAAGACATCCATTAGATTGTCATCCTGTGGAATAAACGTTACAAATTTGAATTAAAAATGAGTGTATGCTAGAACACGGTTTTGGGTGAAAGAACCACTACAAAACATTTCAAAATTTTCTGGAGAGTGACAGTAGACCAAGGACCAAAACAATTAGGCCAGGATCAAAAGAGCTACTGATCTGGAAGGCAAGTGCAGGAGAAAATATTACCAAAAACCTCACTTCTTTTAGAGTGAAAAGTGATACATCTGTGTCTGGGACTTAAGCGTTTGACAGGGAATGGACTATTGGACTATGCCATTTCCTTTCACACACATGCTCATCTGTTTGTATGTACATTTCCCCCCCTTTACTGCACAGGAGCTAGAAATAAATGGCTGCACATTTTCTGGGGCACAGGGTGGTGTTTAATGCAAGATGTCTACTAATAAATGTCCACCCTACAAAAAAAAAATACCACCATGTGCCACAGACAACATTTAAAATGGGTAATTCAAGTCACTCAGTAAAGTTTTTCATACTATCAATCTAAAGCACTCTAAACTACAGTTTATTAATTTGTTCCAAGTTAATTATAACTAAAAGTAACGTACAAACTAGCAAAAACGCAACTGTCTTCCCATTCTTTGTGGTTTTAAAATGAAACCTTATTCAAAAAAACCCACGACAATTTCCAACACTTTTGAACAATATCTTGATTCTTTCCCTATTAGAAAACCAGTTTTACACCCCTGGAACAACGGCGTTCACCTGATGATATTATCAGATTACACTGCAGATGCTATCACTGATGAATGAGCCCTGCGACAAGGCTGAATTTTTCTTTTTTGTTGTTGTTTTTCTGAATTTACAACCAGATACCTCATTCCCTGGGACTCAGCATTCATGGATCGTTTAGACTGGACCATGCAAACTGCTCCTCAGCTGAAGGCTATATAAACTTCTGCTATTCTGACTGACTCTTACATGTTACCAATACTTTTTTTTTTTTTTATATCTCCAGATAAAGTAGAATGACTTAAATTGCTTGACCATGGTACTATCAAGTAGTAATAACCAGCACAGAGAATAAAAGGAAAATATAGGTGTAAACAAAAAAAGAAAAAAATCCATACTGCTTGAAGTGAAGTTCAATTAATTCCTTATTTTACCCATTTCAAGCACCCTTACAGAGATGAGATCAGTTAGATTTATGTCCCCATTTCCCTTGTCTTTGATGTTGCATCTGGCATAAAGTGCCTTTTCCTGGTGCTAAAATATGAAGATGCAGATGTATCAGTGGTAACCAACATTTTCTCCCAATTAAGTTTATATGCTTCTCTTAGATGCCATTAACATACATCTTTATTTTTAATGCATGTTTTCAATTTTATTGCTTTATTTAAGAAGCAAAATAAAAAGGAGAGCAAAAAAAACCATAACAAAAATATTACTTAGGCAGCATAAAACAAGATTTTGTCTTTTTTTTTTTTTTTTTTTTAAAGTCAGTCTCACCATCTGTTTTTCCCTTGGTAAATCGGTTTGCAGAACAACATAAGAAACCATTTTGACTTGCTGGCGTAATGAACTTCAATCTAACGTTGAACATAGTGCTTAAATCACTGCAAGAATATTGGCAATTCAGCACACCACACTAGAGTAGGACAATATTTGCTGCTTCCTCTCCAGAGCCATCTTGTGGCATAAAGGTGGTAATATTTGAAAACATTCACATACTTGGTGGTCACAAACAGCAGAAGCAGTACCTCTCTCCCCATCACGCCCCCCAGATTAAAAATTACCTCATGTATGGTGAGCAGATAATTGAGGATAGCCTGCAATTCATCTTCTTTTATTCCATAGTCCTTTAAAAACAACCAGATTTTAGCTATCATCTTTCAAGCACAAAAGTACTGTTCTCAGAAGAGCATTACAAGCCATGGTTATACACAGAGCAAGTCCCTCAAGACAAATTTGTTTTCACTTAGTATTATGATAGCTTCAGAGATGGAAAGTAGCTTTTTCCCCGCCCACCCCACTGCAGGCTATAAAAGTGCATTAAGACAACTCCAGTACAGGCATAAATTAAGCTAGATAGTAATATAGTACATTAAATTGTTGGAGTAACACATGTTAATTGATACAGATAATTTAAACTGAGAGCTTTCTATTAATAGAAGAATTAAATTAAGGTGGCAAAGATGATTCCAAAGCAGACCTGGATGTTTAATTATAAGCCTGTTAGGATTCTGTAGTGAAAAATAAGAAGCAAACTCAGCTCCAGGCATAGCTATCTTCAACAGATAACTTTGCAGAAAGTTAGATCACTTATGTCGTCTATGTCAGGAACGTGCCTTAAAGTCTTTTTGGTGAAAATAAAACGTAAAACAACAGTTTCTAGCAACAGGATGAGTGAAGGGAAAAACAGGCTTCTTCATTTCTAGGGCTTTTATTTTTTAAATAAAGTCTCTCATTTCCCAAAACTATTTGACACCACTGTATACAAATAGAAGATCTGCAGAAGAATCATGATGGACATGCCTTTTACTGTCCTTGTGAAACTCGATCCAAAACTGTCCCAAGTAAAATCTCTGAGAGAAAATTTAAAATACACTTTAAATTAAGACAGCACTGAATGAAAGTCTTTTAGAGTTTGATAGCTAAATTCTCCTTGATGCTTCCATTGCAGAACATCCAATTTAAAGAAAGAGTACAAGAGTCAAGAACAGAATTTTTCTGGTAGTTACTCCTCCATATGGCTGGAGCTAAGGGTACCATCACAGAGAGCATACTGGGTCCCAGCAACACAGAGGAAGAGGGGAAAAGGAAGCTAGATTCAAACACAGAAAAGACAGTCTACAGAAGGGAGAGAAGAGAGATCTCAGAGCTTACACTAGGAAAGGGTTAAAAAGAGTCCATAAGCAGCAGAACTGCTGCATTTCAATACTGCACTGTCTAAAAAAAGTTGTGAAGCTTACTGATATACTTTCTTATCCTCCTCTGTCACACAGCGTGTAACGTCAAATGTTCCTCTCTGGTCTTTAAGCACTTGTGATAATTTATCACTTTAGGCAAGTTCTTGTCAGAAACAAAATATGGAATCAAATACTAATTTCCCTAGTAGCAAACATTTCTAAGTTAATGATCTTACAGCTCTATTTTCGATAAAACAGCTTAAAAGGGAGAAAAATACACCTTTAGCACTGCTGCGTGTGGCACGAGCCACAACAAAAAGATGCACTTTACTAGTATTTCTAGTTACTTATTTGTTTACAAAATTCAACGTGCTTAGAAAAAAAAGCTACATTAAAGTATATTTCTTTATGAAACTTCAATATCCCATCATAATTTAAAGTTTTCCTACCTTCATCACTAGCTGTTTAATGAACATCAACAAGAATGCTCGTAGAGATAAAATCTCTTTTTGAGTAGGCCGTGGCCCATCTAAAAAAAAAGAAAAATACATATATGAAATGCAAATTAACAGTTGTTATTAGCACAGTATGCATTTTCACATAGAGAAAAATAAAAGGCATTTTTTGGGTGAAGAGGACCTAATTCTAAGGAAAGTTAGCTTTCCTCCACTTCAGACTACAAACATAGTAAAGCGTTTTATCACTGCTTATTAGCAAAAAGCTCAACCAGTGAGTTCTACTAAGGCTTTCATTAAATAAGTTTTTCTAAACTCCTCTAGATTCTTTTCATGATTTTACCACTTCTTTGCAGTGTCTATGAACCAACCTCTGGCAAGGAGTAAGACTGATACATGAACTTCATGTCAGAATTTCCAGATCTCGAATTTTTGCAGTTTTCTATTGTTTTTAAAGTTCTTCTGCTAAATCTCAAAGGAAGAACTACATGCCTGGTTACATACACAACAAAGATCAATCTTACAATACTATATATGAAGATTACCTTGAAAGCCAAAGACAATTCGTTAACTCAAAGTCAAAAGTGCTTGCTTTTGCCATTCCTGTGTAAATCAGAATTTCACTGCAACATTTTAAATACTCAAACACTGAGTAGTTCCCAGGAGAGACAAGGTTAAAAAAAACAGGTGCAACCAACTGTCAGTGCCAAGTAAAAGCTTTCAGACTCAAAGAAAATGAACTGTTGCAAATACATTTCTAGGGACAGTTTTCACATTTGCTCATAGTTCTTACAATCGTAATCATCAGGGAAAAGCATCTCAACTAGCAAGTGTAAGTGACCATACGAGTCTGGTTTTATACAGTACAGGCCCACAGGCATATTTGGTTTAAGAATAGTTATTTTTAATATAGACCAGTCTAGTCAGAATAAGCCATCAAACTGTATTAGTAGGACTATCCCACACATACACTTGCCTTAGACTCAATAAATCGGTTCAGAAACGCATTAAAAAGAGTAATTAAACTTCACTAAAAAGAAAGGAGAAAACACATGTGCTTTGCTCCTTACAGGACACACAATACTGCAAGACAATCTCTCTAACAGGAAGGGTTGGTCCTATCGAGAAGTTGGTGGCAGGAGGTTGGACACATCTAAAGGAGCATTCAGTCTCAGTACATCTAGCTCTATTTCATCACTGGCTTCTCCCTCTGAAATTCCAGAGCCTTTCTTCACTACAGAACCGAGATAAATCATTCTCCATTTGCCACAGCAGTGCGCCCAACCCCATAAAACCCAAAACGACTCTTAGAAGAGTTGTAAAGCTACACTTCTAAAAAGTATTAATCCCCTTATCTATGCCAGTTCCACCCGCACGCGTTTGTTATGCTGGTGCACATTTCACTACTCCAAGTTCCTTTTACAGCACTGGATTTCTGTGACAAGCAGCTATTCCTGCTGCTTTTTTCTTAGGATTGGTATTCTTGTTCTTTGTTCCATGTCAATGACAAGAACTTAACACCTGTTCTAAATCTCTTATTACTTCTTTCATCATGAGTTTGCTATCTGGATTACGCATGCTTATTAAGCAGTTTTTCAAGAAATTCAGACCCCTATGCCTGTCACACTCAGTATGCCTGTTTTCAGCCATATTGCAATTATCAATAGCTCTTACAAGCACTTAAAGCCCGTCCAGTACTTGAACAAGCGCCACAAGACCATATTCCCAGGCACAGCTCCATACTTTCAAAACCCTACTACTTCTCTGACCAGTTCTTTCTCGTATGAATTCACGCAGGTCTTTGGTGACAGAGGACAGGACTTCTGAAGAAAGTTTCCATTAGGTTTAGAAAACAAGCTTTCAAGAATATCCTATGGACAAAAGCACACTGCTCGAACTGTTACAGTGAACCCACCACATTAAAATAAACTACTTTCTGGAACATTTACAGTTCTATTCTATACACTGTACCCAACATTTTTTTAAAACAAACATCAGCTTGTCAGTAGAGATACATACATACCTATGCCCTTGGGAGTTATACCACTGCGATCCTGAGGATTCACTACCCAGTAATAATACTTTAGGGTATGCATGACCAAAAGAACCGTCCCAACTCGCCGGATCGCACCATATATGTTAACAGTGCCGATGAACTCAGTAGATAGGTAAGTGTACAGGATCAGCTGAACCTACAACACCCAAACAGGAGATCAAAAATCATTACAGCAAAATTGCAGCACATCAGACAACTGCATTCTTAAATTTCATCTATTAAGATACTTCAAAGGAACAGATTTTCTCTGCTTGGCTCAGTCACAAAGCTCTTAAAATCCTTGCAAACGGATGAAAACTTTCTTTTTCTTTCTAAAACTATAGAGTGCAGTGGGTTTTTTAAGCTGGTCCACGCTCATAGGAGCATGAAAGCATGCTATTCACGCAATCACAGGCAGCTGAGATTGGAAGGCACCTCTGGAGATCACCTTGTGGAAATCTCTGTTCAGGACAGGGTCACACATGAAGTATTATAGAAAGGTGCATATTTATTATAGGCTTCAGCAATCTTTATAGACTTAATTATTTACACATCTTCTTTCCTTTTTTCTTCTGAGAAATCGTGACTTAAACAATACTTAATAATTTCATTTAGCTGGAGCAAACATAAATGTTTTACGACTTCCAGCAGCATTGTTAGTGCTGTTTCAGGTTTTGAAATGTAAAACAAACCCTTATGGAAGGGATCAAAACATTCAAAAAGAAGGTTTAAAGCAAAAGCAACTGGAAAATTTCCATCCAAATTGTATGCTCTCAGAGAACACAATTACCCGAAGAAAAATACTCTGCAGGGAATATGCCAGTTTAAATGAACACTTGAAATCTGACACCCAGGATAAATTTCTCTTAAAAATTGCTGGGGTTTTGCCAATCAACCCATCCAAATTCCTTCTCTATCTACAATACTGACTGAGTCAGGGACTCCGGAAGTCACTCCCAACCCTGCTCTGCAGAACACTGCAGGTTTCCAATCTCCCTGAAAACTGTGGGAGTCCACACAACCTGACAGCTACACGTACAAAAGCAGAGTCTGAAAACAATCAGTGTATGATTTCTGCTGGGGAGCCAGGATTCCTGGAGTCTGGCTTAGTCTCAACACTCTCAGATCAATACATCATAAGATACCTTATTAATAATACCTTACCTTTGACCCTGCTCATGGCAGAGGAGCTGGAACTAGATGGTTGTTAAGGTCCCTTCCAACTCAAACCATTCTATGATAATAAGACGCAGCAATTTTACCTGTGCTGGGATATGAATCCATATTGCTGGATTAAGGAGAACATGATCACACAGCTGCTTCAGTAAGGGCACCCCATTGTGTAAGTTGCTCAGGTATTTTGAAAAGGCAAGGCAAAGTTCTAGTACAGCTCGGGTAACATGGGCTTTGGAAGACTGTAAGAGAAGATCTACTTAAGCAAGAGCTCTGCAAGAGTCTAGGAAAAGTATTTCTCTCAAAAAAATTGAACATTAATGTTAGACATCAAGAAATATTTGCCTTACCTTTTCTAGGCTATATCCTATCACAAGGAAGCCCTTACAAGAAAGCATCTGTTCTTGCATAGCAATGGAGTTCTTCAACAACTCCATGATGAAAGCCAATAAAGTAGAACTGAAAAATATAATGGTTTCGTAAAGAAAAATGATTTAAAGGGTAACAATGAGACAGAAAGTATTTCCAAATTAACACCTCCATCACATGGCCCAGAGATACATTTAATGTGTTACATAAATGCCCAGATCAGATTTTTTTAAAACAAAAAGCAAGATTAAATTTTAAAAGCTCTATCTTCTTGTTCTTAATTAATGCATTTCTAACTTGAAATCCTGGATTCTAATATAACTGTGCAACAGCAAAATTCTTCTGAAATTAACTGTTGCCTTCCTGCAAGAATGTAAGTGTGTACTTCTCTCTGCTTTGCATTTCACTTACAAACTTTGGCAAGACCAGTAATAAATGCCGCTCCACTTCCTACTGCGTTCAGGTGAGCTATTAGAAATATTTTTCTAGACACAGCTTTACTACCAGTTCAAGCCCCTCCCCTTGTGTGACAGCACTAGTGCCTATGAATCGAGACCTTAGCCAGCTGAAAACCCCCCTGTTGCTGGGCCAGTTTGCAGCTGGATTCATCAAATCCCTGACTCATTACCTAGATGCCCACACCCCAACCAGCTCAAGAGAGGCTCAGGAACGTACAAATGGGCTGAAGGAACACTGTGACCACCACTTCTTAGCAACAATATGGATGTAGATCATCTTTAAACAGTCATGAAACTACAATTGCAATGAAACAGAGCAAACTACACCAGGATTCTGAAAACCTATCCCTTTGCTATTAATACTACTCTCTAACTTAGGCACTCCACCAGTTTCTGTGCCTGGATGTTCAGAAGTTGGACTGCATTAAAACAGAACTGAAACCAGAGTAAAAGCCTGGCAGCAACACTGAGTATGTTCCAAAACATCTGAAGATAAAGAAACAAAAAAGGAACCATTCCGTGTAGGTGAAAAATTCATCCTTCCTGGAGTTTCTCTTGAAGCCTTCCCCAGTGGATTTTCTCCATGACAGGAATAAGCTCAAGAGAATTCGGTCTGTAATTTGGTTACACAAAAAACTGCGAAGTAGAGGCGTGTACATTTTGATTCTGTGTGAACTTTCATAGAAAATTTGGTACAGATAAACATTTCACTTTGAGGTCCTGCCCGTAACAAGGCCATCTTTTTGTTGTTAGACATAATTTACTGTTATACACAACAATTTAAACCTCTATGCCACTTAATAAAGCAAGAGGTAATTTCCTTTACTTAAAAAGAAACACAGAACAGAACATGGTAAGAACGTGCACTCACCAAACAGTGGTGTCGACATGGTCCGATGAATATTGCCTGTAATCTAACTGTGCAAAGAGGGGGAAAAGTACCTGCACCCCTCCAATGGAGTGCAGGGCACTCTGGATAGAATGCGTCAAGACTGCTTTCACATCCTGACAAAAAAGAATTAAGAAATATTGAAATCTCCTTCAGAAAATGTTAAAGAGTTTGCTAGAAAGGGTTTGACATTTTTTCAATACAAAACTTTTATTATTATAAATAAAAAGAAACAGCAAAAAGTACAAACTGGCTGCCCCAGCCCTGCAAAATGCCCAGCCTGGCTAACCTACTGCTTCAGATAGCCTACAGTGTAGATCTCAGATGAGTACACAGCAGGAGGCTTGCAAACTCTAAGCAAGTCTTTAGTAATAGAGAAACTCCAGAACAGAACACACAAAAATCTTCTGACAGATTAAAAGATTAAGGCTTTCAAAAGCGAGAGAAGAAAAAGGTATCATAACAACAAGGCAAAGGATGGGAGATAGATAATATCTGGGGGGGAGTGAACCTATGTCAGAAATGAGGTAGAAGGATTTCTTTGGAAAGCTACCACAGTCTTTGTAATAGTGACTTTTTGAGGTTGTAACTTTGACAAAATTAACTTTTTTCCTTAGGATTCTTGTGCATCCACATTAGCTCAAGAAACAGCGGAGGTAGCAGTGGGGACTACCCAAAAAACCAACCTATCAGCAGTTCCCTATCTTGTCTAAATCCCTATCTACCTTGATTTTTAGGTTTTCAAACAGAAATCATCTGTATCCTCCAAGTCTATGAAAATGTTGAAATACCTGCAGCATGAGGGCATGTGGTGAGTGGACAAAAATAGAAGGGTTATCCTTAGGGGATGACTCTAGACACAGCTGTGCATCTGTAGCCCTTGGATTGTACATAAAAGCAATAGCACTGGAGAGTTTGCCATCATATAGCAACAACTTGTGATGTTCAGCAAGGAAGAGATCACTTTCTGCCTTGAATTTGAATGTTCCCTGGATTAGGAAGCAGGAAGGAAAAAAAGAAAAAAATTAGATTACACACACTGAGAATACAGTTTAGTACACAGCTATTGCCAACAAATGACTAGAACACTGCTTCTGCAATCCAGCAATATTTCATAAAGAAGGGAGACCATAAGAACATTTTGATAAAATTGACAAAGTCAATTTTACAGAGTTAGAAGAGCAGAATTTCTTTTTTATCCCCTGAAGAGTGACATTGCCAAAATGGTGGGTAATGCAAAAGAAACACATTAGCTAGGAAGCAGAATGACAGTCAGCAATGTTCACTCAGAAGGAACTAATAATTGAGAGGCAGATAGAATAGGAACCATCTTTTATAGCGTATGTTTGTACAGCTGCTAGGGAATAACAGTCTTCAATTAGTGCCCCTCAGGCTATAACAAAACAAATAATAAATCACTGCAACAAAACTAATCCTCAGCACTAACTTCACACATTAAAAAACCTGACTAGCACAATCAACTAGAAAGCTACATTCCTACAACAAACGCATTGTGCTTGATCTAAAGTTTTCAGCCTCAACAAAAAAGTGAACCTAGCCAGCGATAACAGTCATGTTCTCCCTCCCCCAGTCACCACCACGGAAATTTTAAGAAGTAAACAGGAACACAAATTTTTTTTTTTTTTATAAGAAATAACTGGATTAATGCATACTTGTAGTTTTTGAGATGATACAAAGACTCATAGAAAAAACATGGAAGAGTTTAGTAAAAACAATACGCAGTAAGAACATCTTTACAGTGACACAGAGGTGTCACAACATTCTTAAAACCCACCACAAAGGGCCTTATCAGAATTAAGCTTTGGAACCTTCACAGTCAGTTCTAAGATACCTTATATCCCAGACCAAGCTGATAAATGGCAAAGATCTGAGCAGCATTCAGAGCCTCACTAAACAGGTAAACGGACGTCATTTGCCCACAGAACACTCGATTGGCATCTGCTGTTTCTGAAGAACCCAGGAAACACTTGTCAAATGTCTGAAAAAGAAACAGAGCCCAGTAACAGGGTTTAATCTACACTATAAAAGCAAATTGTGCAAAGAACACACACATTATCAGAGAATATTATTTTTACATAAACAAGCATTTGAAGGTCTCAGAAGAAAAAAATTTTAAGTTGAGACATATAAAAGCAAAATCTACTCCTCTACCAAGAAGTTATTACATTTTATTTCAATAGTTTTTGAATGCACAAAATGGGGGAGGTTTATTAACAAAATTGCAAAGGATATCTATTTAATTCATCAAGATTATCAACTATGGATATTAGTATACAGGGATTACTCACATCACTGGTGTTGACGAGCCATGTTATTTCTCCATAAGATGCCAGTTCCCCATTCACGTAACATCGAAGTTCACTATTCTTCCAGCGGTTATAGATGTGCACTATAGTAACCATGTACCACTACATGACAAGACAACAATTGATGCAATGCTATAAAGACTTAAAGTAGCTTAAGCATTCAAGTGGGTCTTAGTAGAACAAATCAAACTATTTATTTGAATATCATAAAGATTAAAAGATTTATTTTAAGTCTCAAAGATAAAGCTATTGGTGAGTTTTCTTGCACAGCTATGTCAAAGGATAGTATGGCATTTTTTCCACAAAGAAAAGTAGGCAGAGAAGCTTAAAAGATATTTATGGTGTAGAATTCAAAAAATCTTCATGTCAGTGAAGCTGAACCAAATTTACACTGAAATCACTGTGTAAAAAATTTTTAAGTTGGGTTACTCTTAGCATGATGGACTACAGCAAATGTCATTCCAAAGAGCAAGGATGGCTCCAGACTAAAGACTTTCAAAGGTTGTGCATGTCAAATTATCACAAACAGAATCCATATTTACAGCAAAGGATTACTGATAAGAAATTCCTCAGGAGGCCTGTTCTCCCACAAAATGTTTATATCAGTTGTTCCAGAAACATTAGCAGAATATCTAATTGAAAAAGAAAAATTGTCAACATAGCACAATACGACCTCATAGGCAAGCAAGCCTTGAACATCAAAATAAAAATCAATTCACATTTTAAAAGATACACAGAATAAAGCACCATATGCAAGGAGACTATTTTCTGAACAATCTGAATGAACATAAAGCATAACACACTTTCAAGAATGAATCCGTTGTACTCCCACATGTAACAAGACCAAACTCCTATTAATGGTGCTACCTCGATTAGAAAACTGAAATGTGGGTTAGTAATCATGCTTTCTTAAAATAACACTGCATTTATCCACATTGAGTAAGGACTGACATAACGGGGAGCCTTAGCAAAACACTTTAGGAAAAGGAGAAGAGAATGCCTGGAGGTAGGAGAAAATCCAGTATAAACAGAAGGGAAAACCCACAAGCCTGGTAACTTTCAAGCTGTGTATGTGTTTTAAGAGTTCTCAGAGAACTCACTCGTGTCTCACAAATTTATACAATTTCTGGTAAACTGCATTTTCTAGCTCTTTCTTATACATTTTATAAGTAAAAATAAAATCTTTAAGAATTCAGAACACAAAGGTTTTTTGCTTTGTGTACAGTGTAACTGTTCTTATACAGAAAGACAAGCCCAACCAATAGCCACACCACTCGCCCTAGGCTACGTTTTTTAATCCATGAAACCTGTTTGAAATATTTTATTATTTTTACTCACCTTTTGTGGCTTGAAATCAAATTTTACACAATGCTGGAAACCTTTTCCCTTTGATTTTATAGACGTTACAATCAAGCAGCCTCCAACAAAGTGAGCAGAATAACCAAGTCCTTTGTTTGTTCGAAAACTATCAAATTAGAACAAAATCAGCACACATACAAATAGAAGCAGAAATCATTGAACAATTAATAGAAATTGAACATCAGAAAAGATTGTTTACATAACACTCACCAATACAGGTAAGGTTTATCCTTATCCACATTGATATTATTTACAGGATCCATTCTTAGCCAGGTGTGGAAAGTAAACCCATTCTGGTACGGCCACTTGGCTATAGGAGGTAAGGCAATAGCCTACAGAAAGCAGAAAGTTATTCACGTAGAAAGATCAACATCACAACAGGAACAGTATACAGCTTAAGGTATACACTATCAATGTATACTGATATACAGATACACACCACACACGCGTACACTACCAACGTGTACCGTTTCTCTACACGAAAAAAAATCTGGCCTAACTTCTGCACCTTTTGTAGTCCATTGTTAAAATAATCTAAATATTTAAAAACTGGTCTTTATATGTCAAAGAATATTATTAATAGTAACCTACACTTCAAAAAATAAATGCTTTAGTGGAAGTCTTACAGCATAAACACTCCTTAAAATGCAAATTCAAGTTGATTTGGTTTTGTGGTAACCTGAGGGAATAATCAGACTCAAACCTATTTTCACATAGAGTTGGTGTTCAGGAAAATAATTGATTCTGAAAAGCATCTGGCCACAAAAAGAAAATCATATACATTTCACAGATTCTTTTCTCTCTTGAAATTCATGTCTATGTAGCCTTCCAGTTAAAATACAACAGACTTATAAACTTCCTTAAAAGAAAGGTAATACAATCCCCACCAGCCAAAATCTTCCTATCAAACACTGTGTTTAGGTTAGCTCAAAACCTCTTATGAACTGTGTTGGCAGGACCCTTTCTTTTAAACAGTTCAGTTTTATCGTGTGGGGTTTTTCTGTTTGTTTGGGCGTTTTTTTTACCATTACTATTATGTTGCCACTGTTTTGCTGCATAGATTTGCAATACACACTTCACCTAAGACTGCCATATCCTTTGATCAAAGATGCTGTCCAGATGATCAGTACCAATGAACAAAGAAACATCAAAGAACTTGAGTGTCGCCAGACTCCTTATTATGCTCCCACGCTCCATTCAGCTATCGCCATCCGAACAAAATGCTATAAATCCTTCTCTGTACCAGCTAACTAATCAGTCTGCATGTCTGAGCCCAACTTTTGGGAACTGGTAGCACTATCGTTCGGTTTAACTCAGAATGGATCTTGGAGTAATTATATTAAATACTTAATTTCTCAGAGATCTTAATTTAAAAATACATGAGATTATTCCTGTGAAGGCTACTGAGGCACTCCATTATCACCTACAGTTCAAGCATTCAAATACAATTATTAGACGTTAAATACAAAAACAGTACATAAAAAGCTAGAAAGTACAAATATATGTCTGTCTACTGCCAAGTTCTGTTGCACATGATAAACATCTGCAGGAACATTTTTCTAATAGTCTGCATTTTTCAGTCTCAAGTTTTCATTCAAAGAAAATCATTATGTCATCAAGCTGATGAAATCTAATCTCAAGCCACTGAGGGAGAAAGGTAACGGGTTTATGTGGAGAAAACAGGAGTCATCTGATAAATCTTATTCAAATCTTGTTCTGAAATAAGCATGAAATTTTGAACATACTACTTCATCCTACAATTTTAGTAGCGAAAGCGTTGACATACTTAAATTCCTACAAAAGATACTGCAAAGCATTTCACAGCTACCTATGTAGTTTCAAATTCTTTTTCAAGTGAACACCACAGAACCTGAAAATAAATCCATCACCTGAACAATTACAAAAAGACTATTCAGTTTTAAATAGACATTCTATGATTCTACAAAATGTAATCCTCTTTCAGTCTTATTCAACCTATACATGTCTAGGATCCAAGTTTTCTCAGAGAATTCTTAAGTAACATGTTATTCACATCATCTGATCATTAAAAGAACTAACAAACAGTGTAAGCATGGCCACTTCCAGTTCAACCCTTTCTGTGGTTTCACTAGCAAAGGTTTCTAGATGTAAGGCTGTGCTGGGTTTGCATGGCAAGGTTTTGGTAGCAGGAGGGCTACAAGGGTGGCTTCTGTGACAAGGTGCTAGAAGCTTCCTCCACGTACTACAAGGCCAGTGCCGGCCAGCTCCAAAATGGACCCACCACTGGTCAATGCCAAGCCAGCCAGTGACGGTGGCAACACCTCTGGGATAACAAATTTAAGAAGTGGAAAAAAACTGCTGCGCACCAGCAGATGGAAGAGAGGAGTGAGCGTGTGCGAGGAATAACTCTGCAGACACCAAGGTGGGTGAAGTAGGAGGGGGAGGAGGTGCTCCATAAGCCAGACCAGAGCGTGGTGAAGCCCACGGTGAGGCAGGCTGCACCTCTGAAGTCCATGGACATCCACAGTGGAGCAGAGATCCCTCTACAACCCATGGAGGACCCCAAATCAGAGCAGGTGGATACCCAAAGGAGGCTGTGACCCCATGGGTCACAGGAGCAGGCTCCTGGCAGGACCTGTGGCTCCATGGAGAGAGGCACCCAGGCTGGAGCAGGTTTGCTGGCAGGACTTGTGACCCCATGGGGGACACGCTAGAGCAGGCTGCTCCTGAAGGACTGCACCCCGTGAAAGGGACACAGGCTGGAGCAGTTTGTGAAGAACTGCAGGCCATAGGAAAGGACTCATGTGGGAGAAATTCATGGAGGACTGTCTCTCGTGAGAGGGACCCCACGCTGCAGCAGGAGCAGAGCGTGAGGAGGAAGCAGCAGCAGCAAAAAAAATGTGTTATGAACTGACCGCAAGCCCCATTCCTCATCCCCCTGTCCCAGTTGGGGGAAGGAGGCAGAGAAAATAGGAGTGAAGTGGAGGAGAGGTGGGGTGCAAGAGTTTTGTAATTTGGTTTTAGTTCTCATTATTCTGCTCTGATTTGATTGGTAATAAATTAAATTACTTTCCCCAAGTCGAGTCTATTTTGCCCGTGATGGTAATTGCTGAGTGATCTCCCTGTCCTTATCTCAACCCATGAGGCTTTTGTTATATTTCCCTCCCCTGCCCAGCTGAGGAGGGCAGTGATAGAGCAGCTTTGGTGGGCACCTGGCCTCCAGCCAGGGTCAACCCACCACAAAGCCACTCGCACACTGGACACTAACACAAGCACCATTCCCACAGAAACATGGGAGTGAAAAGCAGGCAGATTCTCCTTGAAACAAGATTTATACTGAACCAGTCTGAAAAAAAACCTCACCCCACCCTCGTTTATATCTATTTTAGGTAATAGTATTTGTCCTTTTATAGTGATAATGCACATTTATTGTAAGTGTGATTTATTTAGGCATAATGAAGGTGTCAGGCAGAGAAACAAATTTGGTTGAAACCCTACATCTATGACAATGACAGATGAAACAAAAGAACACCACAAATTAAAATAACCAATGGCTGAAATAGAGCAACAAGCCAACAAACAAGAGACTTAAAATATCTACATACTGCAGCACTTTTTCCTGGAAAGTTGAAGAAGGCATCAGGTCCATACTTCTGAGGCATGTGTTTTAACACAGACAATAACTTCCCAGCATGTGGAGGCTGACAAAGAGAATTATTATACTTGTAAATAAATAAAAAACAGCCCTAAAAAGGAAAAGACTATACACACAAAAAATGAATTTTGACACATTTTAAAGCTTTGCACAGAGTTGAGTAATACTCTGCTAAGACATTTAGCACTTTCAAATAAACAATAGCAAAATGTCATGGCTACCTTCATACAATATGCAGTAGGTGCACTGAAATACAATTAATTGGACAACTAAATTAAGGACTTAAAGGCCAGAGCCACTTTAATCCAGCATAAACTAAACTGACCTGAATGTTAGTTCCCCCCTCTATCTGTTCATGCCTGTCAGTGTTACTGTTTGTGTGGATATGCAGCAAGCTAAAGAAAATTAACTGATCCAGCTTAAAACTAATTTAGGAAAACAAATGCAAACCAATTTTCAGTCACAGCAGTTTTGCAATGTGGCTACGTGAAAGCTGTGTCAGCACAAGGGATATGGGGAATACCTAGCAAAAGGGAGAGGGAGGATCAGCAGACAGCACTATTTTCATCAGAACTACATTCATATACTGAAGTGTCTTTGGTTACGTATCTCCCTTCATTTAAGTCCACAGAGAAAGATTCAAGCCTCAAGGGCAGTTCGGAGTACCTAAACTGAGTAGTCAGTCAGTATCAACACTTAACACTTCCCAACCACCAACTATTTCTGCACTGATTTTGTGGCAATACTCAGCAACTACAAATTCCAAATCAAGTATATGAGCTCACAACAACAGAAGTTGTTCTGGCAGAACAATTTTATGTATCTTCTTTTACTAGTTGATAACTTTCCAGTAGATCTAGTTTTAAACTACGATGTTATACTTCTGATCTTTTCATGACATTGCTGGTTTTCCCCTCTTGTAAGCAGCCACCCTCTGAAAACCAAGCAGTGCACGATCTGTTACAACTATTGCAAATGTACCAAAATTATAGTCAGATAACCAGTGCTTCACAAATCTGAATTAAAATTGAGGAGGAAACACTGAGAACTGCTTAGACGTCTTCAGCACCATAGAATTCAACTAGGTAATTTGTGTTGCAGCCAAATACTTTGTATCTTTACAGCGCTGCTGATTTTAAGATTTATGGAGTTGTACAACTCCTTAGCAATGCAACTGTGGCATTTTTCTCTTCCTTTCCTCTATATTTAGCTTTTAATAAAGAAAGGAAATTAAATGCAAATAGCAGAAAGACAGGAAATGAAAAAGTTAAAGTCACAGTGACAACTTGAATTCAGCTACAGTTAAATATACTCTGTATGTTCAACTATTAGGTTTAAACCCTTTATTAAGTTTAGAGTATTTTTACTTGCACAAGTAAAGACCTCCAAAGTTATTTATTTCAAAGGATCTTTTAAAATTTGCTGTATTATTTGTGAATACTGGCTTTGTATTGAACACATTTTTTTTACATCATTTGAATTGGACAGACACTACTTTTTCTCTGCATTAGGCAAACTATCTAGAGATAACAGGAACTGAGTTAAAATTCACAGCAGGTAAAGCAATTGTTAAAACAGTTTCCAATTCCAGCAAAACAACAAATTTGTGTTAAAGAAAATTTTATCTGTTGGCCTCAACAACGCACACATTTTTACTTTGGGGAAAGAGGTTCTCAGCAGTAAAAGGACACACTCTTCTCCCTTTCTAGTTCACACAGGAATAGGAGAAATCACATTATTCAATTTTTCAGCTGGAGCTTATTTCCTTCATTTCAATTTCTGCCACAAATTCTCACTTCCTTAACTAGACCGATTTTTTCAATCTTCAGGTAGAAAAGAACAATGTGAAGATACAAGCACGCTGAACTGCCTATGTAGACGTTCTTTATTTCTTTCTCAGTTTAATCCTTTTTTGTTCAATTTCACGTAACTGGAGTTAGAAAAATAAAAACATACATAAAAGCACTTAGAGTCAGCATATTATTCTCAGGTGTTCAAAAAGGCCAATCCAGTCCACAGATCCAGGAGAACATTTAACTTCATCACTATTTTACTCTCTGTATTTTAATTTCTTGCAAGTAAAAAGGTTCATTGACATAATACCAGAAAGCATCCTGTATTTCTTGGTACATTCAAAATATGTGGATTATAAAGGTTATCAAGCAGCCTTTTAACCTGCGAACATTAGGAAAAATGTAAGTAACACTATAAAAATTTAGTTTTGTGTTTTCTTTTACCCATCTCCCTTTTTCTCCTTGAAGCTTGCTGAAGAATAACTTTAGCTCTCGAACTGTCAAGTTATAGCTAGCCAACACACTCAGCATATCCACTAAGAGATCTGAAAAGGAAAAAAACAGCAATATAATTGCTTAATAAAATGCAATGTCAAATTTCTATCACTTCATTCATAAGTATTTCCATGAGATTTTAAGTAAGAAGAATACAGTTTGAGTCATGCACTGGGTGAAACTGTACCTGCAATCATGTTGTCAGCTCTATCAATTCTCTTGAGCACTTGTTCAACAAGCCCCACTTCTGTGCATGCTTGTAGGTTGCGTATACTCTTCTTCAAGATCGCCGTAAACATGCTCCACACCTCAGCCTGGCAGGTGATATCACACTTATCCAGCAGGTCTACCATGCAGGTGATACTCTCTCCTTCTTGGATGATAAAGTTCATTTCCAAGTCAAACTGGCCCCCAACAAGCTTTCAGACAAAAGATTAAAAAAAAATTAAGACAATTGTATCAAAGTACCATTCCATGTTTAAAGTTATTCATTCTGCAAGAAGAAAGCTATCAAAGACATAAGCTAAAAACAATAGAATCAAGGAATGGTTTGTGTTGGAAGGGACCTTAAAGCCCTTCTAGTTCCATCCCCCTGCCATGGGCAGGGACACCCTCCATAGTGAGGCCACTATCCATATATCAAGTCTTATTCATCCTGTTTCAAGTTCTGTTGAGTAACTTGAATGAAGGTGATCCGAAGGTGTCACCTACTATCACACAATCACTGAGAAGAACATTTGGGTAGTTCAAGATACAGATGGCCAAAGCTGCCCCACACAGCTGAAAACTGAAGAGACCAAGCGAGTGTTCCAAACCAGGTGAGAAAGCCACGTCAGCTAAGATACCTTAAATGGCCTGGAGCGGCCCCAAAAGCTTACTTTTGCAAGTGCTTAACACTCTTCAAATAAGAGAGCAACTCTAGCCCAAAGAAGCTGATGCACATCAGAAATATTGACACTTAGAAACACTTAAGAGTCATTCCTGAGATACTGAATGAAGCTGGTTAAGTATTAACTGCCAGTTTCATCAGTAGCCATGGAAGGAAAAGGCAGCAAAAGCTTGCTGTATTTGCAGGAATGTGAAACAGCAGCACTGTTTGAAGCCTTTGACTATACTTTGGCTCAGGCACTTAAATCCTGTAATATTTCAGGTCTCCTAGATGCCAGCTTTGTTTGAACATACACTGAGTAACCACATACACAGGCGCCAAGGAGGTGGAATGGGGAAGGAAATAACCTACTTCGTTCTCATTTGTGTACTCAATAAAAAAGAAATTCCAGTTGAAGGAAAGACTGACTGTACTAACCTAACTCCTCTACTACAATTCTTCAATTTTAAACTTCTCTTGGCTTTTTGAACTTTATTAAACTCAATGCTTGCCATAATACCCATTACATACCAGCACACAAATAGGATTTCTGGTGGCACAGACTCAAATGATCAAAATGGACTCATGAACAAAAGTATTTCAGCTCATTCTCACTTCTACAAGTTTGACTAATAAAAGACATGATTTCTATCCTACGTGGTGTTCCTTTCGCAGGCTTTGACCATTAGCAGGTTCGGTACTGTCACTTGCCAAAGTCTTACCATGTCAAAACTGCCCCAAAATATATATACTAACTTGCTGCCATATTAGCTCCAACAGCTTCTCTCAGCTAGTCAGGATCTGAAGATAAACTTACCCAACAGAACAGAATATACACTCTTCATTAACTACTGAAATTACCATACATTTTCCTCAAGTGTCTAAATCTTGTCACTTTGGAGAAGCAATCTTTGGTCTTCTGGGCATAAATCAGTAGTGCCAAAAACCACAAGAAGCAGAGAAAGTTACTGCTTTTATGACAGAACAGACAATGTCTCATGGCAACAATTTCTAAACAGTAATTTACACTTCTCCATTTTCTCCCCTCTTGGTCATGAAAAATAATTATGCAATTTACTATCAGATGCTTCCTTAATATCTAGGAAAACCACAGGAACTGAATGGGGAGACTTAAATTATATTCCCAGCTTCTCTATATCAACTCATGCTGTCAACTCAAACAAATCTATCAAGTCATTACCATTCTCCATTCCAAGCCTCAGCTTTCCCCTTCCACAAGATGAGGCAGAGGCCTACCTCAAGAAAGCTCTGTAAGTTAGAAATCAAGGGAGAATGCTGAACCGAATGGATTAACGTGGAATTATCAGAAAACACATGCAAAGGAAAAAGTACACCCCCCTTAAAAAAAAAAAATTTGAAACCATATAATACACAACCAATGTTACACTTCAATTTACACTAAATTCATCATTCCCTACAAAACTGAGGTGTTCCTCAAGAAGCCACCCTCTTTCTCACCATCAAGGTAAGAAACAAAGAAAACACCACATTCCGTGTACAGACAGAATAGCTGGCGGCTAAATTCCCGCCACAAAACACCTGCTAATTCTTAACAAGAAATTCAACTCCTTACACGCTTGGTTTTAACTATCAGCCAACCATCAATTATCACACCAAAACCATACAGGGCAACTAGAGGTGACCTTACCTTCACCCTAGTCTACACCACCCATCTTTCATTTTTGGCTAGATACACTATTATCAGTAACCACCCATCCAGGAAGCTGTCAAATTAGGTTTCCAATCTAATCTGCAAACATAACCGTTTCAGCAAGTACATTCTACAATATGCTGTGGTAGAAATAATTACCACTTTAACATTTCCTTTAAGGGAAGTGAGGACAAAAAAAATTGAGAGAGAAAGCAATATAGCAAAGGCACAGTGCAGTTGATGTACTATATGTATGCATACCCATTAGATACACATAAGCACACACACCCCCCACAGTATTTCATATTAACCCTTTCTAATGGTGATTTGAAACTGATCAACCTTCAAAACACAAATTTGTTTCCAATGACAGGGATCATAATCCAGGTCCATGCATTGGCTAGTTATTATCTGAGCTGCAGTAATGGCTGTGCACAGCAAAATGTAATCTTCCCAAATGTCACAGTAAGTTATGAATATCTGAGCAGCTTAATGCACCTTACTAGCCATGAAGTGTGAGAATGTAATCTTATTACCTTTTTTATGGTTGTATTTTTTTGAATAATGTAGCCTTTGAACTGATGTATAGTCTTTCCTTGCACTTTAGCATGATTTGGTCTCCTGTGTCGCACAGTACATTTTTCAAGATTCTCCAATTCAACGTATTTTAAGTCCCATGCTGAGCTGCATAAACAATCTTTATAGCAACCTACAGGGTGGCATAACGTTTTCTTTCTTCGGCATGTACGTATAAGCTTACAGGAATGGTTTTAAAGTGCAGTATTCTATATATTCAAACACATCCTCACAAATTTTACATTTTGCCAGTTATATTTACCTTTGAAAAATATATAAACTTAACCAATAGCTCAAGCTTTTTGGTAAAATGTTTCTACGTTTAGCTGATTGAAAACAGGGAGAATACCTTACAGCAATTTTTAACTACACACCCAAGAGTGTGATTCCCCCCACACACACACCTTAGAGAACCAGACTAACAAGAAGTCAACATAATAGCACTAATTTTAAGTATAGAACAGCACTACATCCCTTCGAAATATAGACAAAAAGCCAATTTAAAGCCATGAAACCTCTCTTTCCAATGAACCTTTCACCTAACATAAAAATGGGAGAAGTGATCCAAGATATAAAAGAGATGGTGCACTCTATGGGTGAGCAACTACCAAACTACAGCATGCAGAAAACAGCTCAGAAAAAACAGTCAAGCTCCACTTTCAGGAAAGACCATGATCTCGATTATTAATCTAATTTAAAGTCATTTCTCCCAGTAGCAGATATAAAATATTTCCAATTCTTGTAAGAAAATGTGAGGAAAAGTATTTCCATTAACTACAATAGAAAAAAGAGAAAGCAAGTCCAAGGCTACAGTCAGCCTCCTGGAAAAGCCAAATTGGCTATTCTTGGGAGAGCTACAGGGCTGGATCTCCAGTTTTACATCAACCCTCCAAAAAGAGACTTCATCCTTCTGATTACAAGGTAAACTACACATCACAACAAACACACTTATTTTGTTCCCTAAAGCCAGGATGAAAGAACTATTAGCCAAGCAAACCATGACCTCCCTTTTCCTCAGGATGATGATTTTTGCAGTATCTGAATTGTTTCTTTAGCATGTCCCTAACAAGAAGGATGGACAATGCCTCTCCAATGGAGAAAGCCTATCCCATGAAGAAAAAAAAATGCAGTCAAATAGACCAGTTCTATCTCAGTGGAAATATTAAAAGTTTATGCTTAATAAGAACCCACAAAGCTGTGTGTACAAAGCTGGTAACTGCCCAAAATCTTCTATTCATAAGAGTACGGTACTTATACAAGATAAACATTAAAACAAGTGTGCTGAAGCTAAACCAGTTGCCCTTTCAATAATTAAACGTTTGATATGCACCCTACATTTTACCTCTGTTCACAAAATAGCTGTACTATCCAAGATTGCCCTGTTCTTACTGCAATTTTACATCATGTCAGTCTGCTCAAGGTTAACAAACAAAAAAGCCTCCATGTTTTCATCCCTCCATGATGAAATCTGAATGCAGTTCCTAGAGAAGACAAAGAAGATGGATTCATTTTAGCCATTATGTTTCTGAGTAACAATAAGAGCAAATGTAGGCAAAGAATATTATATTTATCTTCCACAAAACTAATAACCCACATACTGGGGGTTGCATTCCCTTTCATGTATTCAGAAACTCAGAACAAATTTACTGATCGTCAAAACTACATGCCAAAGATTTGGAAAGTCTAAGAACTAAAATCTCTTTAGGGCAATGATCTCATAAGCTCAGGAGTGATCACAAGCCAGTCAAATCCCCTGAGGCACACAATAAACAAAAGTCAACACCGCGGTACACATCCTGGGCGAGATAAAAAGACAGTTCTGATGTGGAAACGCCTCTACAGACTAGAAGAGGAGAAAGGTGGGGAAAAAGATAAACTCATACATAGTAATTTGCAGCAATCCATTCTCTGTCCCTCAACCCCTAGCTTTTCCATGCAGTCTTCTATCATTACACAACACTTGGAGCTGAGAACATTATTACGAGTCCTAAGAGCAGATCCGGTAGGAAAGCGAGTTGATAGTTTGAAAAAGTATGTCCAATAGTGACATGAGCATCAATGTCAAGTCAGTGAAATCATGACAAACAGGGCTCAGGCCCAGAGAGGTTATAGGGAGGCAAGAAAGCGTGGATGATGTCAACCTTTTTTTCTTCAATATATTGCCACTGTATCAACCATAACACAATCAGAAAAACTAGACAAAGCACAAAGAGCTCTGGGAAGACCCACTCATGAAAGGCAAGCTCATAACCTTCCAGCAAGACGCCCACGATTTAAAGCCATTTGCTACCTTACCAGTAGTCCAAAGTTTAAAGTAATATGAGACCATGAACATGCAAGTCACCAGTGACTCTTTCACACAAGGAAAGGTTCTACTCTGGCCTCCTCTGTAAGCATCCTCTTTAACCTTGCTCTAGCCTTGGACTTGCTTTCTTCCATGTTCAAAAATAACAAACACCCACAAAAAAAAAAAACAATCAAACCAAGAGCATACAGGTATTTCTTGTGCAGAAAGCCACAAACTTTTCCTGCTGATGTCTCAGGCTGAAGCCACCAGTTTCCCACCCCCCCACCCCCCATCCATCCAACAGTACCCAACAGTTACACTGTTGGATAAAAAGTAAAGAATACTAGTAGTACCCATCTTCCCTGCTTTCTAAGGGAAAAAGAATGGTACGAAAGGGAAAAAAAGTAAATTTTCTTCTTAATTAGCTGCTTCCTCTCCTGTTGCCACATTCGTAACAAAGCCTAGACTTTCACTTACCTAGCAAACGAGAAAAGTCCATTTTAAACCAGGCATTTCAACAGTGGCATTGCACAGTAACACTGCACCCACTCTAACCTTGATGCTTTCACATGATTCTGTTCAATACAGTTATTAACTATGATCAAAATTGGATAAATCAGGAAAAAAATCATTCCCACTGCTTTCCTTCATAGCGATGTAACATGAATATTCTGTATATTAAGACCAAAACAAGAGACAGACTTGAAGAAATCGTAAAACTGCCTGAAAGTACATTTAACAAGCACTCACAAGGTGTTAAGAGTCTACTACTGCCACCTAATGTTGTATTTGAAACCGTTAGCCCAGCACTGCACGTTTTTAATACAGCGTCTCTGCACGGTGTAACTCTTTTCCTCCTCAAGACAGCAGGTTATACCTCATGCTCTGTCACAACGAAGAAGAAAGCTGTATTCCCGGGAAATAAGACTGGATAAGATTTCAAATTAGCAGATAAGTTTACATTTAAGTATTGGCTTATATAAAACCCTAGTTTCTTCAACTTTGCAACTGGTAACTAGAGATGGCACAAAATTTACCCTGTTTACACAGGAAAGAGTAGCAAGTATCTCCTATCTGGTTAATCCAAGACATAACACAGTTCATTAAAACGTTTCTTTAAAAAGGCACTGAGCTGTGTCTATGCATACATTAAAATTACTCCCTCAGGCAAAATAACAAACTTAAAAAAGCAAATTATTGTCCAGGAAGGCACAACACATCTGAAGCACCCTTATGGTGACATTTACTTATGGGCTTCTCCTTCCCAACAGAAGGGGGAAAAAAAGCAGTTTGGGAAGATAATTATGCTGTAATCAATGACACTGTATTTATCCTAGCTAACAATCCAGTATTTTCACTCTGCTTGCAAGCATTTTTACACCAAATTAGTTCAGTTTGTAGCATGCAGTTGAAGCCGCAGTGCAAGCAGAGCAACGCAAGGAAGAATTAGCTCCACACAATGTTTTAAACGGGGAGTAGCACTATGTATTTCAAATCTTATATATTTTGGGGTTTAATCTATTTTAGGAAAATATTTAGAATTATTTTTTTAAAGCACGTACCAGAAACATGAAAATCAATCAATATCTTACAAAGGTAGCAATCACAGTTTTAAGCAAAACAATTAAATTTTATCCTAAAAAAAAAATCCTACATTCGTTTTAGCAGTTCGGTATCCATTCAAAAACTGACCTCAATACAAACAGTTCAAATGAAAAATAAATACCAGGCTTGAATTCAAAACAGTTACAGTGCCCCATACCATCATGCACAGTGCGCCTGTCTTCCCTTTTGGAAATTCAACAGCAGATTCCAAAACCGGAAGGCACAGAGAAGCCCAATATTAAGACATTTACCCTTCCCCCAGTCTTTACTGACCTATCGAGAGGTGGGACAGCTGATACAAAGAGAACGATTGTCAAGAACGTGACACAAAACACAAGCACTCAGGGTCCAGGGAACCACACTCGGACACAGCCCACACAGTGGATATACCCAGCCATCTGCAGGCCCTTGGGCAAGTTGGGAGAATTCTAGAGGAGACAGTACAAAACTGATGCTCTGCTGGCTTTTGTCCAAAGCGCAATGCTGAGCGTAGAGGCCCTTCGCCCCTGAGGAGGCCGTGTGACTGTAAGCTTTATTTCAAATCCCTGAGGAAACAAAGGACTACCAAGTTGAATTTTGCAAGTCAAACAGTTTTAAGACAAAATTTCAACACACTCCAAATAGCAGCTAAAGGCATATTCACATTTTCCAAGTTCGGTTTATATTAGAGCTCTCAATAGATACAGACAATATCTAAATCCACCTGAAATCCGTATCTTTCCAGTATCCATATTAATAGCATTAAATTCTGCTTTTGTTTTAACTGACTTTTTTCATTGTACCCTAACCTGTGATACGCTCTAAAACGTACAAGACGCAGATACGACTCCCAGAGATGGTTTAATAATATGCAAATTTGTGGCTCCATACAGGAAATGAAATATCCTAAATCTTTACATCACATCAGATTCATATGTGCATTGAAAGCAAATAAATCATTTAAACCATGATACACAGAACCTTTTTAAATTTGCATTTAACTACAGTAAATACTGCCATGTTCTTTAATAGCTTGCTAGTGCAATCTTAGCAAACTAATGATTTATGGTTTTGACATTTTAAAAATCAGAAATCTGTCATTTTATGACATCCAGTGGAAAGTCAGCTCCAGTTACATTACTCTGAATTTAAACTCAAATACATGAAACACACAGAGCAAAGCACTATACCATACTGTCTATTTCATTATCCCAGAGTTTCTCTCCTTAGCTACACTTCTAAAAGTTACTTAACATTTCTATTTAAATTTACAATAATATTAAAAATAGACCTTTTTCAGGATCCAGACACATTTAACTCCATCAAGCATATAACCTTCTGTCAAGTCTGGAAATACCACCCACCAGCAAACAAAACCAACCTGCTATACACTCAGAGAGACTAACCACAGCCCAGCCACCAACCTGCATAGGTCGGCATCCTATCTTACCTTAGTCCTTTCCCCTCAAGGAAGGAGCCCAAAAGATAACATTTCTAACATGTTACGACTCAACAGCAAGTCCAGAGTGGAGAACAAGCCATACTATCAGGATGACTTTACAGAGAATGCCCTGCTTGTGCCTACCTCCATCAGTCAGGTCATTCACACCATATGCCGCTGGCAGAAGCAAATTCATTCTGCCCACAGGCCAAGTATATATAGTAATACAAGTATAATAATACTGGGATAGTATTATTAGTATCGCTACTGTTATTAGTATCATTATTTTATTTCATTATTTCCAATTAAATTGTTCTTAACCAACGAGTTTCCTTGTCTTTTCTTCCAATCCTCCTTCCCATCTCACTGGAGGAGGGAGGAGCTGAGTGAGCAGCCATGCGGTACTTAGTTACTGGCTGGGTTTAAACTCCAACACTAATATTATATTATTTTATAATATATTATACAATATATGGTATATATTCTGAAAATTGCAGCTTCCTAAGCTAAGAAAACTAGAAAAAAAAGTAAAGTAACTCACTCTTAAAAAGTGTCCCAGTGCATCCAAAGTGAGGTCCGTGCACTCCAGAGGAGGTGCAAGACAATCCTCTGGGGTGTATAAAGATAATACTTTTTGTCTAATTGCTAAATACAATTTTAAAGTTTAAAAGCTTTGATTTTACCTCACCCTTTTTAATTTCTATTTTTTGGGTCAATCAATGTACACAATACACTAATACAGCAGCAAATATACATAATTTATAAATAGTTATGCATTTATTGGGGGTGCATGCTCAAAATTTTTTTACTGATGATGTGTGCAATCAAAAAGGTTTGAAGACCACTTCCCTAGATGCTAGAAAACAGACAATATAACCCAATATATTTCTACAGAAATAATACATCTGACATTTTACAGTGGACTGGGGGGGAGGGGAAAGCAGCTACCACTCTTAGTGGAATCTGAAGTTTTCATCCCAAGAGTCTTATGCAAGTAAACTTCCCATAACTTCTATAAATTGCATATCCACATTGTAATACTTGAAAAGAACTTTATTTAAAAAAACTGTGTAACAATGGAATTCTAGGAGTGAAAGGAGGTTAAGACGTTATTCTAGGAAACAGGTCTGCAAGTCTTTCGCCAGCTTGTAGAGAGACTAGGGGCAGCTACAAGTAAGACAAAGGCAAAAGGAACAAAGAAAAATCACAGAAGAGGAATAAGACGGAACACGTTCCAAACATGGAATTGTATCAGAAAAGCAAAGAATGACCTTGCAAGAGGAATAAAATGAAGCTCAAAAAGCCAAGAAAGCACAGAAGATGAAGTGAGTATTCAGTTTACTTATACAGGTCTGGCAGGTTTTATCAGGTTAAGTATTTCCTCTCCTACTGAAAGTCGCAGCCCTCACACAGCACATGCCAGAAGCAAATGTGTGCCAGCTCCTCAACTACCATCACATTTCATAGCTCAGCAGATCAACTGCAGAGAATTTCAGCACAACTAAAGGCACCGGGTTACAAATTCCAACAGAAACCAAGAACCAGCACATCTGTTTCTGCCATTTCTGACACTACCTCGATCCAGAACAGCTGGAAAAGGCCACACTTGCCTTTTCAGAATTGGCAGAGATTTCTGCTACAGCTAAAGCAGAAATGGTTAAAAGTTTGGATGGAAGAAACACTAAATGACATGCTACAGGAAACTTAACACTGGGCTTTCCCTGTTGCCATTTTTTTTTTTAATTTTCTGTAGCTGGGATCAACATGGAAGAACCATGCAGATCCTGGCTAGAATAAATAACTAACTTCATTTATTCCTACCAAGAAACTACTTCCCTGACCCTCCTCCCCCCTTAAGATTCCACCCCCCACCCCCTTCCAAATACGCTACTACATTGTACAGTTAAAAAAAAAACATATTACTGGAAGTCAGTGTATTAAATGTATTGAAATAGTAAGTTTCTTAAAGAAGGAAAGAACAAGACTCAAGTGGCATATCAAAAGGATTAAGAGATTTTCTTACCACACAGCAAATCAGTAATACTTCACTGAGCTCAAAAGACCCACTACCAGCTCAACTGCTCTTTTCGATCTAAGCCGTGTACAAACACAGGAAGTCTAGCCAGCACAACCATACAAGAGCGAAGGCAGTCACCAAACCTACTGCAGTCACAGCTATGTTTGGATGACTCCTGTCCACCTGGGCTTTTATAAGAGCAAGACTGCCATTGCTAAACTGATGATTTCTACTAATTACACCAGAAGAAAAAGATGCCTTTATGAGAACAGATACATCAGTAAAGCCTCTGCAACTAGCCCGTTTTTTCTTTTATTTCTTTCAATTCCCACAAAGCAATACTGAAAGCAGCGCCAGAAATGTGACTCTGACGCTTAATGTTTGTTACAAGTGGCTTATGGTTCTATGTTTACAAAAGCATTTTAAAACTTCCCACCTCTCACCCCCCATTTGCCACAACACTATTTTCTGTTTGGTTGGGGTGTTTTCCCCTCTAGTACAAAAGCTACTACTATTAGATTAAGGCTCTAACCCGCCTCGATTTGTCTGCCACTTTTCTCAACATATAGGCAACGCCTGAATGCAAATTGTCTCCAAGGAATAGTCACAATAGTAAGAGAGAGAAGGAAAAAAAGAAAAACACACCCCCAACAACCACAACCACCCCAAAAAGAAACAAACAAGACAAAGACTAAAACAACTGAAGTGTTGCCTGTGTGATCTCTATCACCTACAAACATACCCTCCTGTTTATAATGTCCCCTCTCTTCTGGTAAGTTGCTTCTCTCCATAAACTCGTTCTCTTGATCACCCTGTATGACAACTCTTTTTGCCCTTGGGCTTTTCCATTTCCACAGAAAACAACATCACTCCGACTCAGCTATACAACATCTGCCTATACATTTAGCTAAGCAGCTCTACCCATCCAGTTCACGCCACAGTTCCCCAATTCCCCTGGGAGAGCCACCTCCTACACAGGCCAATGCACAAACAACTTATGCAATCACAGGCACAGGGGGGGATTATGTTATGACCAAGCTTATTATTGACCAGAGCTGCCCATGAAGTTAGACCTAAAAAGACAAAAGCATCCTCGATCAGTACAACTGCAAGTTATGTTCTGTTTGAGTTGTTTTAATCTTGCAATCAAATACCACCAACAGCAATTGTCAGGTATTCTCCCGAAAACCTGGCAAGACCCTCCCACTCCCCTGTGACCAACGGCAGCTTAGAACAGAAGAAAGCAACAACTGTTAGACAAAAAAGCTTTGAATTACAGAATGAAGCAAGCATTTAGCCAGTAAATCTAGCATTTGACAAGGCTTGGCCTCCAAAATTTTTAACTTAAAAATAATTTTAACAGCAAATTCAACCAATTTCTCAAAAATTCTACCAAAAACACAGCACTAACAGAGTTCTCAACAGTCCTTCATCAACACTGTCACGTCACACATTGGGGCTTCTAAGGCAGAAGGCCGCCTTCTGGAATTACTACACCCATAAGGATATAAGAATTTAGAAGGATGCTTAAACACCTTCCCCACACACAAATCTGTAAATCAAAACTGATTATCCGTGAGTGATAACACCCATAACCTGAAAAAGGCTACAGACAAGCACCATAGGAGTATGTGAAAGAGTGTTTCTTGGAATACTCTTCGCTCCGTGAAAACTGTGATTAACTGAACAATAGATCTTGCTTCAGTGAGACAGTGAAGGATAGAACATCTGCCACTCTGAAAAGCTACTCAACTTGAGCAAAGCAGAGGTTAATGTCATCAAGAACAGTATAGTCTTTTTAGAAAAAACTTCTATTTCATTCCATATCCAAATTATTTTCCCTTTTTTCTTTAGTCTTTACAGCCACTGTACCCCTACATAATTTCCTTTAAATTCTGTAAGTAGTAAAACCCCACAATAATAGAAGAACAACTAACCATCTTCCTAGTTTCTTAAAATCTGTCGCTCCTATAAAAATTGTATTTATTTACTAAAACAAGTTTCAAAGAAAACACGTAATGTCTATCACAGCCACTGATTGTGGGGCTGCAAGGGTAACGACAGAATTTGTAAATAAAAAACCCTTTGGGAATGATAGAGGACTTCAATATTTTTCATCTAAACAAATAGAAAACTATCTTCAGCTTATAAGTAAAGCATTTTGATTTAAATTCTAATACTGGAGATTCAGTGAAGTTCTAAAGAGGAGCTATTTTGTCTTCTTTCCTCCTATGGGCACATTATCTCTAGAAATAAAGTTTTGCCGAGCAAATTCAGCACTATGAAGAATCACAGATGCGTTCCTCGACCCTTATCAAATCAAGCTCTTAGTAACAATATTTCCTGTGGCTTCCCACACATGTAAATATTTACTTATAAGAGAAAGATTTCCCAGTACAACAAAAAAAGTAATTACCACCAAAATCATGAGACAAGTTTCAAGACAGCAACCTGATAACAGTAGAAACTGTGATCTTTTAGGTGTGAAGCTGAAGACTGGCATGAGAACCTCCAATATCTCACTGCAAGTATCAGAATGTTGAAACTCTTGAATACATGTGCCTTAAGGGAAAGGGGAAGACAATAAAAAAACCCACAAGATTAAAGGCTTTTGTTCTGGGTGTTCTGTTCTGGGTGTTCTGTTTCCTTTTCCTTTCAGTCTACCCATTACCCTTTGTTCCAGTGTAACTTTGGAGAACAAAGGCAGAACACTACTGCTAACTACCATCTGATCTAGTACCTGCACACTCTCCTGCAAAGCTCACCATACTTTTCCAAGTAGAAAGACAGCTTTAATGTGGTAGCTGTGACTTCATGACATTAAATTACCATTAAAGTTATACCCATTTTATCAATACACTAAGATTTAGTAGGGCGTTTTGTCAAAGATTAAGACATGTGGCACTGTTGCAGAACTCCAGCCTTGTTATAGTGTGCACATTTTTGTGTAAGGCACATCAAATCCACTATCTTCTTTCACACCACACGTTCATCCAACTTAAAGTACATTTCTCTACTCCCCTTAACTCTGCAACAAAAGTACAGAGCTCACTGTATTTGTACTTTTTTCTACACTTCTGTTCCTGCACAGAAAACATATGTTCAAAAAAATTGGCATTTGTTTAGTACTATTTCTGCTGCAGTTTTGGAATTCAGAAAATTCTTCCCAGAGCCAAGATAAATCTAAAACGGAGTTTCCTGAAACTTAGAATTCCACAATCTTCTCCCACCAGGTTGGAAAAAATGGTTCCAGGGGGGAAAGAACATTGCTTAACTGCAACATGTCCAAGGTAACAGCCCTGGTTTCCTGCCATATTACCCAGGAGACACCTGAGGACCCTACAGCTCTTAGCCTCTTCTGCTGGGAAAGAGCTGCAACACAGGCGCTGAAACTGCAGTCCTCAGGACTTCCAAACTCCCATGCAGACCAGCTACTCTGAAACCCAGAGTTCAGAGCTGCAGCTTGCCTGGGCTCAGACTCTCACAGAAGGAAATAAGAAGCTTTACAATCCAAGAACTTCAGAAGTTTCTGTGCTTTTAAGTCACTAGCGACCCATCAGATAAGCTGGCACAAAATCACAGAAGTATTTGGCTACACCAGTATCCATATCAGATTGACATCACACATTTTTTCTAAACAGAAACATTTCTTGTTGTCAGAAATGTCAATTCATAATAAAATTCTGAAGTGAAACGGTGAAAATAACTCATAAAAGCCTGTTGCATATTCAAAGCTTAATTTCTATACTTTGAAAAGTGGAAGAATCCACAGCCTCATCTCTACTACTACAAAAAAAAAAAGTTAAAATAGGTATAGCAGAAATCAACTACTGCAAGCAACCCATTTTTTTTCAAGCTACAAGTACCCTGGTGTAGGGATGTATTACCAAAAGCACTTTTTTTTATAATGTAATGAAGATTTAAAATGGTTAAAAATAATCCTACATCAAATTTGAGATTCTACACACAAAAAACTTCAAGTAAAGGTATGGCTGTCCAGCGCAGCTCCCTGTGCTAGTTCTCCCATACAAGTGATCAGCACAGAATCAGAACTGAACTTCTATTTATGCAGTTAAACTGTAATGCAACAGCAACCCGAGAAGGGGAAAACAATCACTTCGTACCTTAAAGATTTAAAAGAGGAAATTGTCAAGTTCTACATAATTTTCTCTCCCACCCCTTCTTTAGTTAACTAGTAATGGCAAGAAGCTTCATCCCATATTCAAATTCCTCTAAAACTTAAAGCAGACCATGTATGTGCCACTGCATTCCAAATTTCTAGTGCCAAAATAAAGATAATGCATTTCATCACGTAATCCCTCTTATTCTTTTCATAATGTCTTGCGTTTTTCATAGCATCTTGACACAGTATTAGTTTAATAACTACAAATAAGAGCAATAAAAGGAGGTATGAAAGAATGATTAGTGAAATGTCACATGGTCAAATCCACAAGCAGACTTTTTTTCATTATTCTTTAAAAATACTGATAAAATACTATACCAGCACGAAGGAATACAGATTGCAGAAAACAAGTTCAAAGAAGCAAACATGAACCTGATTCATTTAGACACTGTTTGACATATAGGGAAAACTACAAGGTCTTTAAACAGGTTTCCTGACAAAAAGAGTCAGTTTAATTTATATAGACAACATAATCAGGATGTAGTACATGAGAAACTGATACTACCAGCACACTATGAACCTCTCTATACTCATTTTTGGTTTTCTCTATTATAACAATTTATTCACACTTTATCGTGAAAATATTTTTGCAGTGGACTGCAACCAAAAGCACACTCACTCCTACTTCACATATTTCTTAAGTCAGTCACTCATGTCTCCTAACATCATGTATTCTAATCAGTCAGAAAATTCAGCCATTTGAGTTTTTTTACATTTTAAACTGATGAAAACCAATATTTAATTGGCAGTGAAAGATCCCCATCACTTACTCTACACCTGCTTAACCTGATCTCTCCAAAAACTAAACAGGCTTGAAATCAAACACATGGGTCAGATGCCTTCTGTGCTTCTCAAAAAACCAAACAATTGATGCTGACAGCTGACTATGAGCACAGTGGTTGGAATAGCGGGTTAGCTGCTGTTTCAAGGAGTAATAAAATATTAAGTTTCAGGATACTGCCTTCAAAAATGAGTTAATTTTAGTAAAGTAATAATTCATTTTAAATAGATTATTAAGACAATAATAATTGTTTGTTGTAACTAGGATAACACTGTTTCACAACTGCTGAACAGGATGGGACTGATACTCCAAACCCTACTTTCACCTCAACTACAACACATTATATGCATTGTTTCTTTCAAATGTTTGAATCAGGGAAAACAGCACCTCTTAGTGTAAAGCAAAACCCACACAAGTACTTCAGCAATCATTTCAGTGTATAGCTGTTATCTTAATTTACAATAATCAGAAAGCGCAAATTAGGTATTCACATTCACACAAAACAACATTTTGTATCTTACGTTTTATTCTTAACAAATTTAAAACTTCTACCATCAGTTCAGTAAATGGCGATTCATTCAGACAATTCATTTATTGATTATGGACCCATAAGCTTACACACAGGAAGCTTCTTGCTTGTTTGTTTCTCATTCTTCCACATGTACAGAAATGTCCATACAAACAATCCCGGGTAAACAGCGTTGCATTCTAAGTTGCAAAACATTTGTTTCCTCAGAAATACAACTGCTGTCTTTTTAGAGTTACTATTGCAAGACCTCTGGCTTTTTTTACACCCTTCTATGAGAATGAAAATACTGATTTCTGGGAAACTACAGCTAAACTTAATTCTCTGAAACTGTACTTTCTTGGACTTGTTCAAGATGAGATTGGTGCTCTTTGAGAAATACCACTGTCTGACAGGAGATGAGGTTTTCTGGGCCATGAAATAAAAATACTTTTTGGAATAAGAACAATTCTTAAAAATGACATTTTTAAAAAAGTCCAAGCAGTTTAGATTAAAAATGTGTGATTTTATCCTACGAGTTGTAGACCCATATCCTCCTCACTCATAATGACCCTACTTTCAGCCACACTATTTTTTTCTGACACCAACAGAACAATCTCCAGGAATTCTTTCATAGCCTATCTTGACCATTTCCATAACCAGCAATTTCCTTGAAGGACTGTAGCAGTGTTTCATGTTAAATGAAACATTCCAAAATGAAAACTTTCACTTCAGCTTTCCCAGATGAAAATTCACCCAGAAATTTTCTTGATTTCCTTTCATAGGAACTTTTTTTCCTCCATTTGAAATTGTCTGATCTAGAACTGGCACACCTTGCTACAAATAAAAGCTAAAGTAAATCCATAACAAAGTATTTGTTTTATTTGAAGAATTAGAAGTATAAAGATGTACAACACTGACGAGGTGGTAGACAGGAAAACGTGCAAATTAGTGAAGGAGAAAACAACAACAAAAAAACCTGAAGATACAAAGAAAAATTAATTATATTTAAAGGAGAATAAACAGAATGAGAATTACAGACTTTCATCTTCGTTAAACAGTAGGTTGCGAAGATTAAATATGAAGGCTTGTGTGCTGGGTTCAGTCAGGAAAGGGCTAACTCCCTTTACTCTGGTTGCCAGGGAACTCTGTTGCTGGACAGTAAGTGAAAACATTGATAAGGCCTCAGCTGGTGCTGGGGATGGCCTGTACTGAATTCAAGGTCTTTTGTCCACTTCGGATACTGTAGCTGACCCAGACTGACCAAGGAAGTATTTCATTCCATAGTACGTCATGTTCCGGGCTCTTTGGGCGGGGAAGAGGGTCCGGTAGCCATTACTCTGCCCTTCTCTCTCTCCCCCTTACTCCCTTGCTCATCTCTCCAGGCACTTGCTAACCCTCCTGCGTTAGCTGCTTTGCCAACTCCTGTGCTGGCTCCTTCGTGTGGGAGTTGGGGGGTTGTTTAGAGTTTTCTGGCCGTGTTATCACTGACAGGGTTCACTCGGAATCTGCTGCACCAGCTCCCGGGCTCCGGCCTTCAGGCCACAGCTCTCGGGCTGTGGGTCTCGGGCTCTCTGGGTCTGATTTTCATCACTCAACATCTGGGTGTGCATTGGTCAGTGGATGGTGGGAAATTGTATCATATTATATATATTGTACTATATGTTTCATTTTCTACTATTTTAATTATTTATTATTAGTAATACCTGTATACATTGATTTAGATTTAATTAGTAAATAGTTCTTATCTTAATTTTATGAGCTTCCTTATTTCTTTTTCCTCCGATTCTTCCCCTCCACTGGAGGAGGGGAGGGGGATTTGTGAGAGTGGCTTCGTGGTATTTTGCTAGCCGGAGTTAAACCACGACAGCTTGCAAGACACAAAAGGTTTCAAGGGAGCAATGCCAGAGTCTGAAGAGAAGAAAGTAAGACTGCTTTTCTGGAGATTTATCTTCTGTTTGTACCTCCCCGTGGTTTCCTCTTCTGCATACAATGGTAGTTACTCCCAGCTCCATTCACCTTTTCCATAAGTGTTCTTACAGCAGAAGTCTCCTTTGTATAGCACTGTCTGCTCAGTGTGAAGTAGGGTTAGAAAACCAATCATTCCTACCGTCCCTTTCCATTCTTAAATTATAGCTGATCTTCAAATACCACTCTTTCACGTATATTATTGTCCCAACACAGATGATTCAGCAGCATCCATACACAAATGATAGAATTTCTTCTTTCACCATCAATATTACCATCAAGTTGAAAATAGCAAAAAAGAATTCCTGAATCCTCCTTGCCCATCTGTCTCCACCTCCAGTAACAACTGTGCAATGCATCATCTTGGCTGTAATGTGGCATCATTCTAAACTCTGTCCCACTCACTTCAGCATATCCAGAACATGCGCAATTTCTTCTGTTCCAAGCGAAGTTAAACATTCCAGAATGACACCTTTTAATTCCACTTCCCCCAAGGAAATAATGTACTTTCCACCACCACCACACACACAGAGACACACCCCCAAAACCAGAAAGAAACCCTGCTGTTCAGCTGGGACTTGTCTTTAGTCTCCCCTGTGTACAGTACTGCATCCACTTCTGGTTTTGTCTCCATTTTCTGTCAAGATACTTTTCTCAAGCACTTCAGTATCTTCTATTCTGTGCTGTCCTAACTCTGCTTTCAGCAGTCACTGACAGAACAGAACGTACAGGCAACTATAACTCAAGTTCCTTACTTGGTTAAAGCTACAGTGATTTGAAAACAAAAGTAGCCTATAAAACACACAAAAGAAACATTGATCATAGCACCATTCACAGAATTTGGAAGGGAAAAGAAGTTTCCAGAGGAAAGAGATTTTCCTCTGCCCTCTTGGCCTGGTCTAACTAGAGCAGCCTGTACAAAGACAATCTTTGTACAGAATCAATCTTTGAATACCTTCTCTAGATCAACTCATTGAGTTTAAAGCTGTCCCCATTTTCAGAGGCCTGTAATCTCTGCTAATAATACTCAGGAGATACTTTGAGTGTTGTCTTAGCTTAGCCAATTATAACAGTGGTACTAGTCACTTCATTCCAGTTTTCATACAACCAACTCTTGTTTTCATACCCGTTCATCATTACTGAGAGCTCCTTTCCTGGGAGTTGATCTCTGTCAGTTGTGTCCTCTTCCAGATCCCACCCCCCCCTCACTTCCAGAGACCATTCAGGTTACTACTCTCAAAATACCAGTAAGAACAGTCTGAAATAGAACATAAAATAACACATTTGGCTCTGCTGTGCCGCAGCCCGTTCTAATTCTGCAACCTTTCTTTAGAACGAAGACATTGTACTCTAATCTCTACCTTTTATTTTGCTGGTTTTTTCTCCCCATCTTTCCATCTGAAAGTACACAGTACGCTCTTGAAAAACAACACTGGAGCTTCTAACTCAGTGAGTGCAGCTCAAAGAAAGAGTGTCCTCCCTGCCTTAGTTAATAACAGTTTAACATTTCTCCCAAGGCTCAGTGTTCTATGTTGCTTGTTACAGACCGTCTGCATAAATCAGGGGGGAAACATAAACAAATCAAACTAATGAAACTCCCACAGAAAGACATGACAGAACAGAACACATTGGTGCACATCAGTAGCAGAATGTTTTCTGTAAAGAAAACTCATGGATCTTTGAGAAAAACAGCAGCACAAAAAGGACAGATGTTAAACTTTTTTATCCTTTGGCTATTTAGAAACTCATTTTTAAGAAAGAAAAATAAAGGCATAATTTGTAATTTGTGTAAACTAGCATCAAATCAATCTTTCCAAAGATGAGCAGAGATATAAAGACTGGTTTTATGCACACTTTAAAACAGCATACTAATAGATACTTTGTATATTCATTCAAGATACTGTCAGGCGGTTCTTGTTCTTTCTCTCTCTCAGGAAGACAACAGTGCTAACCACTGCATCCTCATGCACAGGTCAGAACTATGCACAGATCTGCTGCTACACAAAACAAGACTGATGAGCACCATCTCATGGGCATTTCAAGTAACAGGTTTTGTGTAGAAACAAACTGAATTCTCCAGTACATGGATCTATCCTCCAAAATAAATACCCTGAAACTGAATGATACACACGCATAATTTCAAAGTTTCAGATGCTTGGATGTGCAAATATGGTACAAGTTAAGAACTTCTCTAAAAATCTATCACTGCAAATAAATCTGACAGGAACATTGTCACATCCACACAGAAAGAATTTTTGAAGTATTTAGATGCATAATATAATTATTTATAAGCAGTTGTGTACACACAATTAACCTCATCCCGAAGAATCCACTTTCTTGCACAGGGACTCTAAAATAAGTTTTTAGAAAATGACAGCTGTACCACAGAACTCGTGTTTTCCCCTTTAAGCCAGTATGTAATTAAAAAAAAATAACTTAAAAGCATGATTGCATAGTCGTATGTTTTCTTTTCAACTTTACAATAGTCAATGAAACAGATAGTTTACAACCATTGCTGCAGACCCTAGGATGACTAAAACATGACTTATGGACCATGTTACTTCAAGTACTTGTAATTCAACAATACAGTTTGTCTGTGACCTGAAATTTTACCCAGTGCTAGTAATGCCTCAGAGACAACATCCCCTTTCACTGGTTTACTAGTTCAGGTTACAAAGATACTCCTGTTGTAGCACATAACATTTTGATCTTTCTTCAGCAAACCAGAAAGTTTAATACCAAATAAACTTATGGGCAATTAACCTTGTTAAGCACACTTCTGATAACTATAAGTTTGTTCATTATGGCTTCTGTAAGATTTATTGGCAAACATCTTGTAGTAGTCAGTCACAGTCAAACTAGTTTTACTCCTTTGAGTGCTAGCTTTCACCAGCCCTGCACATCAAGCGAAACTTTGCTTACTGTTTTTATTTATTGGAGACCACTAACAAACAAAAATCACCTAAACCAAAACAAAAGATTAATCACAGTGTTTTAAGCATTACTGCAGAAATTAAGTTACAGTGAATGCAGATCCTGCTAGGATATACAAAGCTGCTCCTGGCAAAGTATTCCACTATGAAAACTAGACTGTTCGTTCTGGAGAAACACCATTTTTTGAAAGGTATAAAGCACCATTGTGACCCTGCTTGCCCTGAGCACAATCTAATCTAGCTCTGGGAAAAGCATTACTTAGAACAGCATGGTCTGCAACTGGAAGAGGAGGCCACAAGTCTCCAACCACACACTGTATTTTGTCACTGCCTGCACCACCCCTGCAATCATTTAACAGCAGCTGAGGGTGTAACATTTCAGATGCAGATCAGAATGACTCTGTGTAATCCTTCTGAGCAAACCCTACAATGTTTCCTTGACTTCCGTCCAAAACTCACTACAGTGATCTTGATGCACAGCCTTCTCAGCACTGAAGCTTAGCCAGCTCCCACTCACAATGTATTAGTAAATTAACCACTCTAGATCCTCTGGAATTGACACGAAGGAGGATAATACGTTATAAATTCCTGTTACCCAGTTTGTCTTGTCACCACATGAATGTCCATGTAACCATCAGGATGAGAATAGGCATCTTTTCTCAAGTTCACTTTGACCAGGACAGGTGTATGAACCGTCAATCAGCTGAAATAATTCTGCTAGTTACGATAGGAGCCCAGATATAACAACCCACCTGTAGAAATTCACCACAGAAGAAGCTACATTTGATCACTGACCCTGCCTATTATGACCCCCTGGCCACAAATATTTCAGCTTCATACAGAGATCTACATCTCACACTAAAAAGTGAATACTAGGACAGGACATACTCTGAATGAAGCAGAACATAATTATCACAGCCAAGACACTTTTAAACACCTTTCTGTTCCTGACTCAGTCAGGTCCATAACACTTCAAACACCATATTATCCAGGTTTCCGGACTTCCCTAACAAAAATGATATTACTGTAAGGCCAAACACACAAAGTAAAGTTTCATCCAATGTATTGAGTCAATTTTAGCATCTTTGGTTGGGCTTTCATTAGAGCACTGGATTTTCTTCCCTTTGCAATCAAAGTTTATGCATCATTTATTGTAGTATTTCACAAAAAGCAGCTTTTTCAGTTAGTCTGCAAGGTTGAGCTGCACTCAGTACAGCATTTCTAGTATCTTCAAATCTCTAGAAGAACACCTCACATAAGAAACACTTGGCTATTTTTTAGTTTTTACACTGTTAAACTTACTGCCACTCAAACTTAAATGGCTGCGGGTTTATTGGCAATTGTTCCAAGCTGTCCCCCAGTGTGCTTTGTGAAGATTTATCATTTACACTTAGACTGTAGACTAATTGCATAAAGTATTAGTTGGCCTTACAGCTGATGTTATGTAGCAGGTCACAAACACATTGATCACTTGGACTTACAATCTATACTTGACAGTCTTTCAAGGAAAGCTTTTATTGGCAACTGTAAATTTTTAAGCACTACTCCAAGATAAGCCTTTCAGTATCTGAATTTTAGGGAGAACGCTGCTCTTCTCTCAAACATTTCTATCTGGGGTTTAACACTTTACGTATTTGATTGGTCCGCTATTACAAAGCATCAACTCTTGCCTCAAACCTTTTAATTTCAGTCACCACAATTATGTCACAAAATACTACACCTCTAACTTGTTCCATGCTGCTTCAATGGAATTCTAGTAACTGGCTTTGTTAGACAATATTACAGTTCCTTTTACTTCTACGGAGGACCACAACTGCAAAAAATCCACAGGCATACCTACGGACAGCATGTGTGCGCAATACTATAGAGAATAAGACCTGCCTCATATGCAAGAACAGTATTTTACAGAAGACCAGGAACTGAGACACAAATCAATGGGACAAGAAAAACAGAACTGAGATGACACTCAAGAAAAGTGTAATAAAACAGAAGCTGTGAGCACATAACAAAAAAAATATATATACACTAGAGGTCAGAGGAAAAAGAAGCCCTGCAATAATGCATGCAAAATTATCTAAGCTGAGAAATAGATGTTAAAGGTATATAGCTCTGCAGCCCTACAGCTGTACAGTATAGCCCTCTCAAACTCAACTGTGGGCTTTGGCTAATAATGCAAACTTAAATAGAAAGCTAAAAAAAATGCCTGTAATACATACTATGTAAGTTTCTATCTTAAATTCATGAAGTTTGAAATTAAATAACTTCCAGTGCAAACTGGTATGTCTTAATGCACACTAAGTACACTGCAGACAGCTTTTATACACTTCACTGCAAACCTAACCCAGGTTGTCTCTAAATGTAAACATCCCCATTGTGTTTTCCAGATTCAGTTAATATAAAAACCCTAAGTAAACCTCTCATATCCTCCTACTGGCATTACAGGTGAGCACACCATTTGTATTACAGAACACTTCACTTTCTGTAACTGAAAAATTAAGTAAGAAATACAAATATAGGTTTTGGCATAACCACCACATGATTTCAGCTCCATCAATTGCCAAGTTAAAAACAGCAAGAAAAAAAAAAAGCCTCTATTTAGTCAAACACTTGCAGTAAGTGCAACAAGGTCTTCAAAATCTAATTAAACTTAAAAATGCAAAGTTTTCTGCAACACCTTGAAGATGCTTGGAAAGTAAGGTATTTTCCACCTAGCAAAGACTCAACTTGCCTTCTGAAATTCATGATATAGCTGACTTTTTCCTATTTAGTATTCACTTAAGACTGAATTATGCAGTATGAGTTAAGCAGATTAACTTTTTATCCACATTAAGCCCTCTTCAAGGGACTAAGTCTGTGGAGGCACATGGGTGCTTCACGTATGACTAGTCAGGCATATAATTGTAGCTTTCTTATTTTATCCATTGACACCACTACTTGAATATATTTATACTGCAAAACCAGGTTATTTTGTCTGGGTTTAACACATGTAAACTGAAATACTTGGGGGGGGGGCACAGAAATTAAATTACCAGCATTGAGGAAAATACAGTAACAGTAGATGGAAGGTGAAAGGAAAAATTGTAGGATTTTCTTCATGTACAATTCCAAAAAGGGGTAGGATTGTCTCCTTTCTGTTTATTATTGGACTCTCTTTGCAAAGCATTCAGCACAGAATACACTTGCTTAAGGAACCATCCGTATTTCAAAATTAACCTAAATCTTATTTCATCCTTGATGCTAGTCACCTGTTTTCTTTAATGTGCAATGCAGCCTTCGGCAGCGCTTTTACCTCAACACAGCTGGTCAATGACAGATCTGGAATATGAAGGGTTGTTGTGACACAAATACAGACACCATTGTCCATAATTCAAAAAGCACTTCAATATAAAACATTTAACACTATCTTCTTTCCTTCCTGTCATGCAAATTTCAAGACAACAGACAGGACAGGGACTTGTGGAACACATTTATGTTCAGCACAACCAAACGCTAATGAACATTTAAGTCCATGTTTGGGAAGGAAAGTAAAAGTTATAGGAAGATGAAATTCAAGTTACACTTACTTGTAACCTTATCAAAGACTAGTTTCAATCATGCTCATACAAACTCCAGTCAGCTAAAGTTCGTAACCTTTGTTCAAAGTAATTTAAAGACAAGCCGGAAAAGAAAACAGCCTTCAGAAACTAGAATAATGTTAACAAATAATCATTTGATTGCAACGCTGATAAAAGAATTTTTAACTGTTCTATTCCAGTGATTCTATCAACTCAAAGATCTCTTTCTTACAATCAGGTAAACAAAGCTTTAAGAAGAGATCAAAAATACTTTAAATGTAACTGCCAATCTACTCTATTAAGGAATCACAAGTATCTTGCTGAATGTCACCACCCATCCAACTCAAAAGGTCATATTAACCAAATTTCTTCTCTTTCTGTTTTTCAACATTTCCTATCAAGTGCTCAGTGCTATATTCAGCACTCAGTTTCTTGAACAGACCGTGTGCCACTTGCAAAACTTTGGAGCTAATTTAGCTGTTTAACTCCAGAGACTGTTACAAATCCCGATGCCACCAGAACAAAGAACAATCATCACAGTGGTTCTCTCTCTTTCTGTATGTGGGCACTCCAGGCAAAGAGGAGAGGCTGCAGTGAAGGACAGCTAAAGCACCAACACAGTTCTTACTGTGCAGAATACAGATGAAACACACAGTAACAACATTTTCTCAGAGAAAATTTACCAGTGGCAATCACTTCCTTGCCACCATAGTTCTGCACTGAGAAAACCAAAGAGGAAAGCAAGTGAGTTACGGAAAATAAAGTTACAGATAAAATACCCTCTTCTTGGAAGATACTGAAATTCCTAAAATATTACACACTCACTTCCTCAGCAACCATTTTTAATTTAACTGTGTCTACTTCCAGGCTAAGCCACTCCTCACAGCACTTGTGCTCCAGCCCCTTCCCCAGCTCCGTTGCCCTTCTCTGGACACGCTCCAGCCCCTCAGGGTCTGTCTTGCAGTGAGGGGCCCAACACCGAACCCAGGATTCGAGGTGCAGCCTCAGCAGTGCCCAGTGCAGGGGACAGTCACTGCCCTGGTCCTCCTGGCCACACTGTTCCTGATGCAGGCCAGGGTGCCATTGGCCTTCCCGGCCACCTGGGCACACTGCTGGCTCCTATTCAGCTGCTGTCAACCAACAACCCCAGGATATTTTCCACCAAGCAGCTTTCCAGTCTCTCGCCCCCAAGCCTGTAGCGCTGCAGGGGGTTGCTGTGACCCAATCGCAGGACCTGGCACTTCGCCTTAGCCCATCGATCCAGCCTGTCCATAGCCCTCTGCAGAGCCTTCCTGCTCTCAGGCAGATCCACACCAAGGAGGAGAACACCACTTGTGCTCCTGATCCCCAACCAGTCGTCCCAAGGCCCTGAATTCTCTCAATTGCCCTCGGACTTCATGGTGCAACTTCATCACTGCCTACCTGAAAAATCAGTAACAGAAAAATCTGAGGGCCATGCCTGGGTGATATCCCATGAAGATGGCTGTAAGACGGCTGAACTGAATATGATTTCCTCCTTCCTTTTAAAGGCAAAAGTAATTCAGGCTTCACAAAAACACAATGCAAGAAGCACAATGAGGCAGATCTGGAGCCAGGTACTAAACAGTCTTAACTCTCCTTAAATTCCAAGTAGGAAGTATAGTATAACCTGCTGGGTTGAGAACTAGAAGTCCAATATAACTGTCCTTCCTTTCTAGCTCCCAGCTCAGCTTCCTAGGCGTCTGACTCTACCCAGCAGAAAACATGTATTTGCTGCTGCTTCCAAAGCAGCAAGAGTCTGTGTGTTAGAAGAGTTTCTCTGAACAAAGGCTGAACTCACACATGCCTCTGGGACACAGTATCCTACAGTGGCTGCAAAAAATTAGTAGAACTTCAGAGTAAAACCTTAAAGGTTTCTTGAAAGGGAAGACATCTGGTAATCTTAACGTATGAATCACTGATTTTTAAAAGCCACTTTTCCATTGTTTCAACATCTCTAGTCTTCATTTTAAAATCCTGACATTTCATTTGAAGGAACCAGATTATTCCTCATTTTCAGAGCTTCAAAGCTGAATATTTATAATTTAACCCAAGTGAAGCAGTCCAGTAGAAGTAAAGATGTCACTGCCTTACATCTGGACCAGTTTTACAGGGAGAAAATAGACATCAACTTTCCAAATGTTTCTAAATAGTTTATTTATAAACTCGCATCAGCTTCTGCAGGTCAAGCTTTTTATTGCCAACACTGAACCTACACTGTGGATTGTAAGAGCAAATGATACAAAAATGAGAAGACAGAACTTCTGTGGTGGGTTGACCCTGGCTGGATGCCAGGTACCCACCAAGCCACTCAATCACTCCCCTCCTCAGGGTGAGAAAAAAAAATAACAAAATGCTCATGGGTTGAGAGAAGGACAGGGAGACATCACTCAGCAATTACTGTCATGGGCAAAACACACTCAACTTGGGGAAATTAATTTAACTTATTACCAGTGTAGGATAATGAGAAACGAAACCAAACCTTAAAATACCTTCCCTCCACCCCTCCCTTTCTCCTCCGCTTAACTTGACTCCTCATTTTCTCTATCTCCTCCCCCTGTGCAGCACAGAGGGACAGGGAATGGGGGTTGTGGTCAGTCCATCACACACTGTCTCTGCCGCTCCTTCCTCCTCAGGGAAGGACTCCTCACACTCTGCCCCTGCTTCAGCGTGGGGTCCCACCCACAGAAGACAGTCCCCCTCTGAACCTCTCCCACGTGAGTCCTTCCCATGGGCTGCAGTTCTTCACAAACTGCTCCAGCATGTGTCCCCTGCAGGGTCACAAGTCCTGCCAGCAAACCTGCTCCAGCATGGGATCCTCTCCCATGGGTCCGCAGGTCCTGCCAGGAGCCTGTTACAGTGTGGGCATCCCATGGGGTCACAGTCTCCTTCAGGCACCAAGCTCTGCCTTGGGGCCCTCCGTCCCACTCCCGGGGCTGCAGAGGGTTGTCTGCTCTGCTCTCTGATGACCCTCCATGGCTGCATGGGCACAGCCTGCCCTCTGCCCACAGGTTGCAGGGGAACCTCTGCCCTGGGCACCTGGAGCACCTCCTCCCCCTCCTTCACTGATGTTGGTATCTGCAGAGTTGTTTCTCTCACATATTCTTACTCCTCTCTTCAGCTGCAGTTGCACAGTTTCTGTCCCTCCCTTTCTTAAACATGTTATCCCAGAGGCACCACAACCATCTCAGCCTTGGCCAGCCGCAGGTCCATCTTGGAGCTGGCCAGCATTGGTCCTGCTGGACATGGGGGAAGTTTCTGGCACCTTATCACAGAAGACCCCCCTGTAGCCCCCCTGCTACCAAACAGCTTGCCACACAAACCCAATACAACTTCCCACTGACCTATGTTGTCATTAGAATAAAGGAGCGATTTTGAAATACCTCTTGATGGAGCAGTACAGAAAGCACAGGAGGAAGGAAGGCATCTTCCAACAGCAGTGACTGTTGCACACAGTTGCCTTCAGGCACTTTAGTTTGTGTCACCTATCCAAAATTATCACTAGCTTCAATTCTGCCATTTCTCTGCAGTCCTATATATGAATGCTTCCAAAGCAAGTAGCTCCTGTACAGCAGAAGTAGCTATGTATGCTTACAATCTTGTCAAAAATCTGGACCTTCATTCCTCTTCCTAGGAAACTTAAATCTAACTAAAAGTGCTGCATCAGTCACGACCACCCACTTGGAGCAAGTAAGACTTGAGTCAGTCTGCAGACACTTCGTTGCACCTAATGGATGAGAAGGAAAGGAGCCCAGCCTGACTCTTAGGGGCCCTGCTACTTTTACAGAATTAGCAAATAAAAATAACACCGTCTTCTCCTTGCTTTGATATGGAAATCATTCAAGCAAGAGGCATGAATATATTTCACAGAGGAGTATGGTCCTTCATAATACCGAGAAAGTGACTAATGAAACACCTTACTGGCTCACAGCACCCGGACATGGAACCACACCGTACGATCATGACTAGAGCATTACACATAAAGCACTGCTTGAAGACAAAAAATCCAACCCACCACCACCCTTGGGTAACTAGTATTTAATCAATACAGTTGCCATACATACATTTCATTATTACTTTGACACCACAGTTAATTTTAATCAGAGATGGTTAGCTTGCATGCTGGTAATGGACCATAGCTCCTCTTGGCCAAACTACAAACATTTTTAAACAAAGGCATCTTGGCCTTCAAAACTCTGGATTAAGTTTGAGGTTCAGGCACTTTTGAATATAAGAATTTGCACCTACAACTGCAGCAATTGAGAAATCAATGCCAGTTTTAAGAATCTGTATGTGCTTTCAAGCACTTTTTTCCAACACACACAGTAAGGTCACAGGCAAACAAACCCATTTAGAGGGATCCTTGACAAACAAAACAGAATGTAACTACATCTCCATCCTCATATATGTAAACAATAGGTCTATAGGGAATATTAAAGCCGACTCTTATAAGTTGTGAAATTGAGTAGTCGACTGGAAGAAAAATACAAATATGTATTTAAAGCTGTTCACCTCCTACCTCATATAGCCACCTTCAACAGGAAATTGAAGCATCAAGATCACCTCTAATTCAGTGCTACAGAAGTCAAATGCACTGGCAACCCCCAGAAGACATACAGAAAGTGCATTCCAAAACTGAAGAGGTATTCCACAAAACAGGTGCCACATGCCAGATAATGGTCATTAAGCCTGTGTCTGACTAGTCTTACTGTCAGTAAGATGCAACATTACTACACTGAAATGCACACAGAAGGCCACCAAATTTGGCAGGCACGATTTGCCATGTTGGTTGTCACCAAACACCTCTGTTTTCCATGTGCCTTAGTGTAGTTTCCAGGAGGATCTGCTCCATGATCTTGCCAGGCACAGAGGTGACACTGACTGGCTTGTAGTTCCCCAAGTGTTCCTTTTTTCCCCTTTTTAAAAATGGGAGTTATGTGTCCCCTTTTCCAGTCAGTGGGAACTTCACCAGTCTGCCACATTTTTTCTAACTTGATGGACAGTGACAAAATCATGACATTCAGAGTCAGAATTTGATATCAAAAGTTTGGATTTGAAACAAATAGTTTGTAGTCAAGTTTTACTACAGCACAGTTACAGTAATTAAACTAAACTGTTCATTTGTGATGTTAAAGACAATTTCTTTGGGCTGAGTCAAGTTGCTCCTCTAAAATTTAACCTCTACCTCTATTCATATGACTGGAATTGAAAGACATCCCAACAACTCTGCGTATCTAATTAAAAACCCCTATGAACAACATATCCATTTTTAAAGTGCTAAGAAAAACAGCAAAGGCATCAAGATTAAGTTAGCTCTCAAGTGAAATGTCTTTTTTTTCCCCCCCAGCTTCCACTTTTCAGCCAGTTTTCCAGGCTTCTCAATTTGCCACACAAAACCTAGCTGAGGAGAAGCCGGAACTGCCAAGTTTCCTTGTTACAGTCATCTACATTGTCTGACAACACGAAAATTATTTTTCCCCTATACAGGTTGGGTTTTTGGTTTTTTGGGGGGACAGGGAGGGGGCAGGGGGGAGTGGGGAGTGTGGTGATACAGACAATACATGACACTAACTTTTCTTAGAAGGATTACATGACATTTTTTCAGCTTGCTCATGGCTTCTCTCAAGACAGGACACAGAAGTACTACGCAGACTCCTAAAACAAGATCTAGTTGGAAACAGGGATACCACTTTTCTGGAAAATGACAGCATCACCCAGAAGCAAGAAACCCAGGCTTCTGACATCTAAATTCTATCTTTTTGAAATAATGTCTAACCAACTCTGGTGATCTTTCAGTCTCCAGCAAAATCCAGCCACCTGAAGACAACTCACCTTCCAGGAAGGAAATCTTTACGCTACATAGAATCCCGAAGACTTTACTAAAGCTCTAACATGCATGCAAGACATCCCCTGTCTTCCAGCTCCAAACCTTTCCCGTCATCTATGAATGACTGGAGAACCTTATTCAACGCCTTAACCACAAGGTCTGAGACTTGTTTCTTTCTGTGCCTTCACATACCCACAAACCTGTCATTCCTTATATGAACCTAGTCTTTGCAGAAGAGGCGTTAGAAATGTCCCCTTACAAGTCACTTACAACACCATCGCTATGCACTCCTGACAAACGGCAATTTGAACCTCTTCCTACTATAAGGATCAGGGCGCCTTTCATTTCCTGCATAGGTGAGACTTTACTAAGCCAGCAAAATGCCCAAGGAGCAATCTACATTTCACTTTAAAAGCAGTACACAGGAAGGGCACAAGCCTTTAGTGTCAGGTCTCAGATGAGTCATGGAATAAACATCTCCCCAAAGGCAATACCCCGCCAGTCAGCTGATCCCGCAGCACACAGTGGCATTCACAGCTCCCCAGCCCACTACAGAACCCAGCCAGTGCTCAGGACTCACTTTTGCAGCCCAGGGCTAAGGCAGCAGGTGCCAGGTCATGGGAGAGAGGAGGGGAGCACAGAAAGGACAAAGCAGAGTTTCCTGGTGTGAGGTTAAACACTAGATAACCTAGCATGGCACAAGACTGGGCCGTTACTTTTGAGGAAGGACTGGGCAAGACAAGAAGACAATCTTTTCCCCACAAGCATTTACTGATTTGCATAAATGGGAAGCTGCTGGCACAGTTTCTGTGCCAGAGAACCTTCTTCACAGCACTTGAATTTTGCATTGGGCACCACTCTACCTCATTTAAATCAAGGAAGTCTGAAGTGTTAAGAACATCACAGCTTCAGAAGGTGACCCCTTGGCTGTAGATTACAAAGCCAACAATGAACCTTTGGCAATCCCATTCCCAGCATCTTAGTCTTCTCCCATTCTACAACGTCAGCAATATATTAAACACACACAGCTCCCCATCTCATGTTAGCTATTTCAAAATTCTAAACACACAGTCACAGTTACTTGGTTTCATACTCATATCAGATACCTAAACGTCAGGCATTACAGCACCGAAATTATACACTGGAACCAAACCCTACAGTATAACTAAACTCCCATTAGAGAGAAAAAAAAAAAAAAGCTTGCAAGTTCTTTTCAACCAAGATCACAACCAAAACTACAGACAAATCACATGCTTAGTTTCAACAAAAACATTAGCAGGAGGCAGATGCTGACTGGACTGATAGTTTCCATTTGTTTATTTAACAGTCATGCACCATTACCAACATTAGTCATTTGGCTCCTATTCTCCCCCCAATTGCATTGTTTTAAGGCTTATCAGCAATTCTACTTCTGTATCACTGGTCATTTTTTTGAACTTACGTCTATGATTCCACATAAAGAACCTTGGGGGGGGGGGCGGGTGGTATTGGGGTTTTTAAGCACCACTTAACTCCACAGTCCACCTGAATCATTAATAATCATGCAAAAAAATCAATTAATTGCCCTCAGGAACACAGCTTTAATCCCGAGAAGTGCAAGCATCATAACTTAGACTTCTCTAATAACCGAGTACTAAAACTCAAAAGTTGCAGGATCTGCAAAGCTTCTATTAAGCAATTCTACAGCAACAGGTAGAACAGCATTTCTATCAAACAGCTCCCCACCTCCCCCATCCCAGTCATATTTGAGAAAGCAAAATGATGCTACCAGTTCTCTTGCTGCCCTGATAATAAGAGAAATTGCTCTCCCACTGCAGTGACCATCTTACCTCCTGCTTACTGGTGCCTCTAGCCTTTCAGCATTCCCAAAAGAGAATAAATAAGCTACATGTCACCCTATGCACTGTTACAGTTACTGGTTTACATGGCTAATCCAGTATAAAACCAGAAATCTGGAGTATCTAAGTGGGGCAAAACCAACAGACTGCATTTCATTGCTTCATTTCTGTAACTTCTGTCCACACCATAGAGAACAACAGTTGGCAAAGTGGGGAGGCAGAGGCAGGGTCAACATGAACACACAAAATATGCTTCTATAGAACAGATGAGCCCTAAGAGGTTACTCTGGTTTTGACTTCAGTTGCAAAGGAAAGCTACCCCAGCAGCTCTGAGTGTTGCTTCTTCAGCTGCACCAGCAAAACCCAACAGGTTTTTGCCTGAACAACTCACTTCCAGCTTTTCAATCAAACAAAAAATAATCTGAATTTGCTGTATAGTGCATATGAATTCTTTTGGCCAGATGTGTGTGGAATACAAAAACATCAACAGAACCACTCATACACAGGCTGGTGAAAAGAGACTTGCAGCTCAAACTCACAGAGCACTTTACAGAAGGCAACAGAGCATATCCTATTCCCACTAGCTATTCTCACTTAAATATCATCTCAAGGCAGCTATTAACAAGAAAATCATGCCTGGGACATAGCTGGTCCCACCTGCCTGGTTATTACTAGAGAAATCCAGTGCAATGGAAGGCATCAGGTTTTCTTCTCCACAGATTTGTTTCTATTTAGAAGCTACTTACAGCTATTTGTAAAGCTTTGGAATCTAAAGCACTGTAGCAATGCAAGCTCTTCACACATTACAAGAAGCTTCTGGTCAGCACAAAGACTACAGTATCTCAGGAAAAGGTACAATTACAACTCATGTAGCATCGTTATTTAGTGAATTTCATTTCAGCAGTTGTGTAAGGATGCATCTCAACCGCTATCTGCTCTAAATATGGAGCACTGCATACTGGAAACTACAGTCTCCACTGGCCACACATGGTATTAAAAAAGCAGGTGGCAATAGTATCCTGTTTTATGCAAATTAATTACAGCCCCCAGATTCCTGGCAAATGGCCCAGAGCTTCCAGACAAAGCCTGAAGGTTTCCCAGACTAAAAATAATGACCAAACTAGGTTTTAGGCAGGCAGTAATATGCTCTAGCAGGATACCAAGTCTAACAGAAAAATCCAGAATTAAAGCAGAAATGTAATCTAAATTAGGACATTAGTAATTAGGTCAAGCTAATACCAAAAACCATCATGCAAAATGTTATGAAGAGGCCAGCAAGGCCTCTAGGGGCTGGGGAAGACACTCGAATGGCAGAAAGTTATCTAACTGTAATTAGTGATTATGAACAAAAACTTTCTTCCACACTGACCTATTTAAAATAAATAGAAGCTCTTCAAAAATATATGCAAAAGTTTAATGCATGCAAGACTGAATTTGACAGAAAATATTCTTTAAAATATTCTGGTTTATACACAGAAACACTGAAGGTAGCAAGTAGCTATTTCACATCCAATGAATAAACTGTACAGTTTACTTAATCATAGAACCATAGAATGGTTTGGGTTGGAAGGGACCTTAAAGACCATCTAGTTCCAACCCCCCTGCAATGGGCAGGGACACCCTCCACTAGACCAGGTTGCTCCAAGCCTCATCCAGCCTGGCCTGGTTGCTAATCTGTGCAACAGATTAAAGCTTCCTCCTTAAGGTTCATAAAAAACTTCATAACCACATAAAGACAGAAGCTATAAATGCTTTAAATTACCAACTTAGCTAGTAAAAAAAACCCCGAAAAAGTCAGAACACCACGTTAAGTGGAACACAATTCAGAACGACTGCAGGTTTCCCAATAGGTGGTAAAACAAATACACAGATAGTGAAAGAAACCAGAGAAAGCTCATTTTTCTCTCTCATCAGATTTGAAATCTTAACATACACCAAAAAAAAAGAAAGTAATGGCAGGATGATTTTCAGAACACTGGGACTTCTCAGCAACTTCGGCATCTGAATGTACCATTAACTAGACACTGAGCACTAAACACCGTACCAAACCAACACTGCCTTAAAAAACAATTAAGCAAATACCTCACCTCTGATTTTCCTCAACCTCCAGAATTTGTTCAATACAGCCCCTTCAAAAACCTTCTCTTTACGCACACTCCTCTCGCATCCGCACACTTCGGTTCATCCCTCCAATAATCTTTCAACGGACATGAATAATTATCTATTTTTATCTCACGCCACAACATCCAGCCTTTGTAGCAACCTTGACATGCCATCCACCTATTTTCCTGATGCTTTTGACTCATTTCATTCTATTCCCTAATCCGCAAATGCTTTCCCTGAGCCAGTCCATATGGTCACTACATTACTGTGCTATCTGCACTACTGGGTCAGCCAAACGGTCCATCTAGCCCAGTATTGTCTGACAGAGGTGATACAAAATACTGCTTAGAGAGAGCAAAGCTGCCACAACAGATACCTGACTCTCTCTCCTTTGTTACAGGACACCAACTAGAAAAAAATCTGTCACTGAACCAACGCGTTCCGCTCTACAGGGGAATTCTAAGTATGCTATGAACAGATTTTAATCAGGCTTACTTGTAGAACGGACTGCTCATTAAAAATTGTCTACCAAATATTGCATTATTAAGATATGACATATGTAAATGCCTGGTTCATCCTTGCTTTTTTAGCTTTATTTTAAGTTTATACAGAGCCTACTAATGGTAGTACAGGATGCCAACACTTCTGGAAAAAACACAGCACGTGTTATTCACGGGCTTTCACAGACACTTGAAACTTCCGACTGGTCACAAGAAGCTATAAAAACTGGCCAGTCAGAGGAAGAGTGAGAAAAAACGAACATTTTCCTGTGTGGTCTCAGGACTTTGTCCTCAATATTTTTTTGTCCTATGTGTTTTAAGTTGCAGTCATGTGAGTTGATGCCACAGCCAAAATACAAATCGGCTCCTCTGCAGAGCCATCTCCTAAATCATCAGCTTGTCTAATTCAAGACTTCCATTACCATCCCACTTACTACATTCCATGTCTTTCTCAACTGATCACGAAATTCCCCTAAACTCCTACACTTACTACGCAGGGTGACAGTTCCACCTCCTGCAAAGTAATGTCCAAGTTGCACCAATACCTGAAAAAACACGCAATACACATCACTTCAATAGTAAGTGTAACTACCCAGAACACATTCTAGCAAGATGGAGGTGTGTAATTCTTACTTTAAGTGAAGGAGAAGTGACTCCTATTACTCAACAACTTTGAGTAAAGTAAACAATTTTAAGTAAAATCTGGTGAAAGACATGTCTCAGACTCATTTAGTCAGCTGAACTTACCCAAAACCATCGTTTACTGCTACCAGAGCCCAAATCAGATGTCTTCAAAACCATGAAGATGACTTGGAATCAAGGAGTCTAAATTCACTCATCAAACTGGGCACAAGCCGCCCACTGTAAAGGGGTCAGCAACAAGTAAGTTGGCATCTGGTGGATTTTACAAAAAGGATGTTGAGACAGATTTGGAGGCATTACAGATCTTTTGCTAAACTCTACTGATTCACCGAGTAAAACCATGCATGATCACTAAGACAGCTGACTGTTCTATTTACTACGATTTAAAAAAAAAAAAAAAACCCACCACGCAACACTACAAGCTTGCTCCAGCTAAACCCACAGACTTACCTTATCATCTACACCGTACATGGACAGAAGTGACTGAACTAGGACAACTCTAGCCAGAGGTGTACTTCCTGGGAACCTACCGGGGAGACTGCATATATTCAGAAATGCACAATATTCAGTGATGCTCTAGAAACTATTGGTTACTCTCACTTGGCATCAGCGCTGATAAATTTACATCGAAAACAAATCCTAGTATTCTCTAAAACCGTACAGTGAGGTAATGAAAACAATGCATTGTTACGAAGACTTTTATGACACGTTTACTACTGTAATACATTTGATTCTACCAGCATCAGCTTTGGGGGGTTTCTGCAAGACGGTACATGCAAAAAACCATCTGTGACCAGAGATGAAAAAACGGGGAATTTCTACTTCATAAAAATCCATTATACTAGCATCTCAGAAGCCTTCATACCAAATTAGGAACCCCTTGTATCAGCAGGTGATGCCATTAGCTTTCAATATGAATAATGATAAAGAATTTATAGTGCAGAAACCATAGCAATAGAGGCATGACAAAGAAGAGCAGAGGGCACACTAGCAGAAGGCAAACAAGTGGCAGCCCTGACACTTATCTTAGATTTGTCCTGTAAAACAAGCCAAGTGGGGTTGGGGAAGGTTACTTTAAAAAGAAGAAAACAGGGAAGTAAACAGCAGGAACTTATAAAAGTTACATTGACTTTTCTTTGTGGTTTAAGTCTGGCAGAAGTGAGAAAAATAACAAATGAAGCTTTTAAAGTAATTTTAGTCTTTGTTCCTCAAATCCCATTATTTTTCCTCCAAAGGTGACAGAAATCTTAGGGGTTTTTTTCATTTGCACTTTGTCACTAGGGGACTCTTGCTCAGTACCTTATAATCCATGAGCAGAATCAGCTGCAACAGCACATTCTCCTCAGCAGAGACAGACAGAACATTTTTTAAAATGTCTTTGCAACACAGACTGAGGGAAAGGAAAAAGGAACTGAAACAAATACCTGTATCTGTATTATAGTCAATAGAAAAATTAGAAGTGCTAAAGCTTTCTAAAACCAAACTGGCTCAGAGCAAGGCAGGGCATTTCTTTAGAGAGGAGCAGAAAGTCTGGAGTACCTGTTGTCTCTCTACACCAGTCGACTTGAGACCTGAGTAAATTCTGGCATGAAGACCCCACACTGAATTACACCAACAAAACAGAGAGGGACAATAGCCGTACAGTCATCTGCCTGAAGCATCGCAGAATTTTGCCAAAAATCCATTTCCCACTGTAAGGCTAATAATGCAGCATAGTTAACCCCTGCACGTACAGCATTCACTATGAACAAAACACTTGTCTCTCAGTAGGTACAGGGCTCTCGCTGACAAGGATATCCAGTGACCTAAGTTTTATATATAAACAAGAAACTTGCAACAACTTGCAAACAAGACAACATTGACATAGGATACAAGACAAGGCCAGTTAGAACAGAGTAAACCAGAAGCTCCACACAAACATTTAATGTAGAAAAGATTTGCACAACCTCCTATATTTCCAATGCAAGTTGTATAGTCTTGGGAACAGAATTCATTCTCTACATCGAAAACTTCAGATTCTAAACATCTTCTTTGACGCTAGTAGCACTGTACGGTAACTAATCATATATACACGTTTAACTTTTGCCAATTGCTGAATTATTTTTACTACTCTATTTGAAAGTTTCTTCATTAGTAGGAGGTCAACTCATCTTTCTGTTTTACTGTGAAAAACAGGTAGCTATTTTAAGCTAGTAACAGATCCCACTGTAAATAATTTATTTTTCCATTCTATTATCTTCTCCTACCAGGAGGTTTTTTATTTTAACAAACTAAGGGGGGAGGGGGGGCAGGGGCAGATGCGAGGTAATGAACAGGAATGCACCTCGTTTGTATATAAAGGAAATCCAGGGAGTTGTTGCTGTCCAAAGCCAATTAAAAATATAATTCACAATGCATGAGCCACATATACCCGTAGTTTAGCTTACTGTGCATCAGAACAGTAACAGAACAGATTAATACTTGAACATGAATGTGGTCTCCGAGTTTCTTACAGAATAATAAGCCTCTTTAAAGTGAGTATTCTCCTTCTCAGTTTTAAAAAGTGCTGAAATACACAAAGCCATATCTAACACGGGCTGGAAAACTAGGTTTTCGGAGAACACCAACCAAAACAAAGCAGATCAATTTGAGTATTTCTAAGAGTAGAATTTCCAGATACAATCAATTGAGACTACTAGGTTTCTGATGCATGCTTGAAGTGAGTTCATCAAGCACTCCGTTACAATGCTGGACAGAGAAAGCGTTACAGGTGGTTCTCACCTCCAAGATCCAACACTGGGGACTGACCAAGTTATTTGCTCAAGGAAGAAGGACCACACAAGCTTTAATTTCTTTATTAAGCAGCAGGCCAATTACTGTGCACTTCAGACTTTTGACGACCTGAGTCTTTCACATATAAAGCATGACCATCTTTTATATCCTTAAAGGTGAGGAACATCCAGACCGCACTTTGGGCTTCTCTTAACTCTCCATCACAAAAAAAACCAAAGAAACTCACCATCTCACCATAACCTCCATATCCTACAGCAAGCTTGAAGAGCATAATTAGAAGCAACACGCTTGCTGAAAAATTGAAAATTAGGTCAGCTAACCTCCTTTGTAAAAACCAAACTCTTCACGTTTGAGGGTGGTTATGTTATGAAGAATAGGTATGTAAAAACTTACCTTATTTCGACACAGATTTGCCCAGCCCTCCTTCCACCCTGGTCTAGAGATGTCTCACTTCAGTGACCAAAAAATCCCCCAAATACCACACATCTCCTTTCAAAGTACAAGAAGCGAGCTACCTGATTTCTACAAACACCACTGAGGTAGTGCAGTTATGAGTCACCAAACTGAACGAAACCAAACAGGAGGGGATATGTTGGGCTTAACCCCATGAGTAGCAGCAGATCACAGCACGATTTTCATAGCCCCAGATGAACCTGCACACACATGAGGAAACTTGCTCCAAAAGCTATTGGGAAACCAACTACCAGAAGAGCCATAGCTAAGAAACACTTTTTCAGATACAGGTTAAGCCTTTCCTGCATACACGTACAGAAAACTAAGTACACCATTATTACCCAGTACTTCACATCCCTTAAATTCTGAACAGCCTGACTTCAGAGCTACTAATCAACAAAGAGGTCGCAGCTAATGACTGAACAGAAGCAGAACTTGATGACAGATGGATGAATATTGCTTTGTGGGGAGATCTCATTATCCCAGGAGTCAGCTTAACAATTTGTACCAAAAAAAAATCCAGAAAAATAGATGCTTTCTGTAACAAAAACTGAGTTAGGTGGCTGGTTTGATTTTATTTTTAAGCATTCCAGTTTTAATAAAACCACAGAACATTGAGACATCTCCTTCCAAATTAAGACACCAGTAGTTATACTTTCCTGGGACTCAAAGAAATCAAGGGACCTACCTTTTTTTATTGCTCAAAAATTTGGATTTTGTTCTCAGGTAATCCAGGTAAAGTGTCCTTACTACTAAACTACTGGTTATTTCATGATAGCTGTCAACTGACCACGTCTGCTCCAATAAAATTGCGTGGTGTGGGAGCATGAACTTTAGGCTCCCACATAGTAAGCAGGTGTGCTGGAACAGTTGGGGAATCTTCTTGGAGATGTCAGGGACGTTGCTTCACTTGATAAAAAGTGAAAACTGATTTTCAAAATTTTCCAGGACCAGAAACTCTCTCCTACTCCTATCTGCGAAACGCAGATCCAGGAGAATGCAGTCCACAGGCCAAATCTTAAATCTAAAAATCAAGGATTCTCTGATTCAAGCTGAAGGTTTTGTTCCTCTCTTGTCCAAAATAGAGCTGAAAAAGAATCCCAGGATCAGGGAGCTGTTACATTTTTAATTAATCTGCTGAACCTCTTTCCACTGCTGCCATAAAACACACCCGCAGTACACCACTCAAAAGAGCATGCTAGAAACAAAGGAAAATTTAATACACCTGTGAACAGTTTCCCCTCACACAAGTGTCCTAAATCATAAACTATTTACCAGAATTTCCTTTTGAACCTCATGTCCATATATCTGAGCACTGGGGTTTATCAGACAATTGTCAAGTGGACGCTTACGAAACTTAAATCACTTTCTCACACTTGAAGCATCCATGAAACCTCTGATCTGCCCTTCATTTTTGCCAGTACTGCAATTCCTCTGCATTGAGACTTCCATCCAAACAATTTAGACTATTACATTCTGTTCGTATGAAAATACTCAAAAAATAAACATTTATCACAACCCAAGAAGACAACATCAAAGAAACATTAAACAGACACAGAGCACAAATATTTAGTGATCATTAAAACTTGCACGTAGCAAAGAATATTACTAACAAAATAACTGAAAGGCAAAGAGGATTTAAAAAACAGCATGCCTTTTGCATCAGCTTTCCTTGTTACCCAGCTCTGTATTATTACGTGCTCTCACTTCCTGGTTCGGCAGAAACCACACTGTTTTAAAGTCAAAGGTGCTCACTAAAAGGAAGAAGGAGGAACGATGAGTACTCCAGAGATGTTTTGAGACCTCTGAAAAGTGCTACAGTATCTCTGTAAACTTAAAGACAGTTTTTTCTCCTAATGTTTGGTCTCTTCCAGCAAGCAAACATTAATAACCAGCACATTCTTTGAAATGTGGCCGAAGAAGTTCACCCGTGTATGTCTGCAGCTTTGACAGGAAAACTGGTATCCTCAACTTTTAGTGAGATCTGTTATGAAGTATTAAATACGTCCATACTGTATTCAAAAAAAGCACCTGGCTACCTAATTCATTAATAAAAAAGGACACTGAAGCCACGTTCTACTCTTCCCAAGAAGCAGAGGAAGTAAAGCACGTGAATGAACTGCTTCCTGACTCCCCCATCCCTATAGAGAGAACATGAAAGTTCTGCCTACTTCAAAACAAATCGGAAGCAAGAAGGGACATAAACATCTTCATGGGAAAAGTTGTTTTGACTTAAAACAACAGCATGTGTGATTTGATGACAGTTTGAGTTACTAAATCAACATTTAACTTTCTTGTTGAGTAGACCTGTTGAATGTTTAAACATTATACTTCTCAGTCCTACATAAAGCAACAATTTCTCTGAGGCAAACTAAGGAGGATGCTGTTTAGAGTTGTTTCAAGCCTAAATGTATGTACAGAGGCTCATATGCTTTACTTTCAGCTTTTGTGGTATGTAAGCAAGAGCCACCGAGCTGAAATGGTATGGTGAAAGTGCAAACATGTAAAAAAAAAATTATTGGAAAAATAACATCAGAAAAGCATGGGATTCTTCTGCACACATACACTGTTCTTTTCTCTCATGCCCAAAAAACCAATCAACTTACCAGATTAAACACAGTTTCGACTATGTCTCTGTTGGACACTTCACCAACTTCCACCAGTCCTGTCAGCACGGCAAATTTCATCTTGATGCCTCGGATGGGGACTCCTGGATTCAAAGGCTGCAGCGTACTTCCCCCTTCAGCAGCATTTCCTTCTCGTCCCGCTCCTCCTCCACTACCTCCTCCTCCTCCTCCTCCATCATCACCTGTTGGCTGAACAACTTGTTTGTCTTCGCTCGCCATGGCTAGTTCACTTCGGGTTACGGCTCGAAACGCCCGCGACACGCTCGCCGCTCCGGGAAGAAGGTAACGGGCGGCCCACTCCTCCGCTTCAGCTCCGGCTCCTGGAGGAAACCCGCGTCCGGCGGGGAGGGGAGGGAGGCAGGGCGGGCGGGAGGACGCGCCCTCGGAGTCCCAGCTCTCCCCTCAGCAGGAGGCGTCTGTCAGCAGCTCCCTGCCCCCGGGCAGGTATTTACGGCCCTGAAGGACAAGCAGAGGTACTTGCCGACTCGCGGAGCCAGGCGCTCCCCCACAAGCCCGAGGGTCCCACCTCCGGCCAGCCGCCCCGTGCCCTGCCCCGCGCCGGCGAGGCGGCAGGGGCCGCCGCAGGATCCCGCACGCCCCTCGCTCCCCGCGGACCCGCCGCACGGGGAGAGCCGCGCTCCGGACACAATCCTGAGGCGTTCGATTTATTGTTTAAAGGGAATACGCTCTTCCTTCCCGCCCGGCTCCCGCCCCCGACCGCTGCCGCCGCGGACAGGTGCAGCGACCCGCCGCCGAGCAAGTTCGCACTCACCGCTCCGCTGCCCGTCGCCGCCACGGAGGGGGCGCGGGCTGCCCTCACGCCCGGCTGCGGGGCCGGGAGGCGGCTGCTCTGCCCCGCTCGCCGGCTGCCAAGGGCAGGCTGCGCTGCGCCGCGCCGGCCGCTGCTCTCTCCGAAAGGCGCCTCAAGTTTGAGCCGCTGCCGCTTCACGCCGCGGTCTCGATTAGCCCCATCTCTTCCTGCCGACGCTGCCGCTCGCTGCCGCCATGACAGCGCCGAGCCCCCGGAGCGCTGCCGGGCGAGGAGCCGTGCGCCTGCGCGGCCGGGCGCGGGCGGGGCGGGCCGGGCCGTCCGCCGCGCGGGGAGGGCGCCGCCGGCTCGCGCACGCCCAGGTGCGCCAGGTGAGCGGGGCGCGCGCCCGCCCGCGCGGGGCGGAGGCGGGAGAGGCGGGAGGCGCGCGCGCGGTGGCGCGGGCGGGAGCGCTCCGTCCTCTCCGCGGCGCCTCAGGGGCCGGCCCCGGCCTGGCTGCCCACCTGTGCACGGTCCGCGGCCGCGGGGGCCCGCCGCGCAGCAGCCTGCCCCAGGCCTGATAGGGCTGCTCGTAACTGCCTCCAGCGCACCGCTCCTGAAGCGGTTTTTCTTCTGGGTGGAGGGGTTTTTGTGGTGGTTTTGGGCTTGGTTTTTTTAAAGAATAAACGAAAACCATAGGCGAACCGGAGTGCAGGAGCGAAACTAGCTGTGCGCTCCGCGTTCGCGGCCCCAGCGAGGAAAACGGCAAGCGGGCGGCACAGCCGGTACCGCCTTGGCGGGGGAGGGGGAAAGGCTCCCGCTGCGGCTCCTGCCTCCGGTAGGGAGGCGGGGGAGGCGCTGCCCTGCCGTAAGCTCCAGGCAGGGCGGGCGGGCGGGCGCCCTTCCTCCGGCGCTTCCAGGCGCTGCCTTCTGCGGAGACGAGACGCCTCGTAGGTTTGGGGAACCGAGGTAAAAGGGAGGAGAACTCGGTCTCTCCCTGCAGGTTAAAAGCCTTTGGCGGTAACGCCGGTTGCTGCGGGTTGGCGTCGGAGGCACCTCGGTTCAGAGGCGGTCCCCAGGGCGTGCCCCGGGCAGGTGGTGGCGGGCCGCACCCCCGGGCCGGCCGGTGGCGGGGGCTCGGAGGGGCAGCTCGCGTTCCCGGCAGCCCGGCGGGCAGGGGCGCTGCTGGCACTGCCCGACAGGGCAAGTCCCTGGTAGCTGTGAAGCACAATTGGTGCCCTTTCTGTGCTTCCTTCCGAGGTGACTTAAGCTACAAATACACGTGTATGTTCTCTCAGATGCAGGCAAGCTCTGCTTGGCCTTTTATACTTACTTGTCTCATATCAATCTGAATATCCGGCAATAAAGAATTAAGAAGGTCTGCTCTGAATTCTTCATTCAAGGAGTCTCCAACTGTGCACTTTCAATGAGACGGCTTGTGTTTGTGAGGATTATACACCCTTCTAAGCGCTGCGGGATCTCCTAGGAGCTGTTTAACAGACGGGCAAGCGTATGAGTTTTATTAACCAAGTATCGCAGCAACATCACAGCATCAAAGATTTCCACAGCAAGGATCGTTTCAGGCACGTGGGCATAACTTGCAGATAGATAGAGGAAAAAAAAAATAGATGCATCTTTTAACACTTCACAAATAAGCTTAACATCCCCTGTGATACTAAAAAAATCTATCATTTAATTCTACGGAGGGAAAGGGAATGAATCTTTAGATCAGTACGAAGTTCTGTGTTTTGAAATCTGACTCTTGAAACTCCAAAGAGGCCAACAGGTGCTTTGCCTGAGAAATAAAAATTGCACGTCATTCTTGCTATTGCGCCATGCCTGGGACAGAATTGTTTGCGGGTACGCCTCCCCGACCCTGGTTACACAAAAAAGGTACAAGCAAAACAAACCCACGGTTTTTCTGCCAAATGGCTTTCTGAAGTGGCATGCAATGTTATTGATAACGCTGAAGATGACTAATTATTAAACATTAACTATTATTCTGACTGGGTATATTGGTATTAAATAATATTTTAACTTGTCTGTGGCCTGATTTGGGACTGTCATACTTTGTGTGTGTTGGTATCAAATTTCCCATGTTTTTTGAGCAGAGTATAAAAGACACTCTGGAACATGTTCCATTATAATGCTTGTTATGTTCCCTTCCTACATAATTTTCTTCCATTCTATAGTTAAACGTAACAATGTATGTCAAGACTAGAGTATTTCATAGCTGCTTTCCTGTTTGAATTTCCAATTCCTAAGAAAGCAGTAAGCTTTTTTTCTTTCTTTCCTTGTCTCCTTTAGTTAAATACATACATTATTGAGAAGAGATGTTAATCTCTAATCAGAATAGCAAACATCTGCAGTTTCTTCCTCAGAATTAGAAATGTTTAGCACTGTAATGCTGACGCATTCAGTCTCTCCGAAGCTACAGTGAGCTTGTGTGGTTACACACATGCTGTGTAATCTTGACGCTTTAATCTTTGCGTTTCCCAACGCCATCATTTTTTATGCATGTTGTAGATTTCTATTGTTTGAGCTTCCACTGCCTTTCCCTGAGTCACCTGTAGTTCCCTGAAGTATTGCCTTCCCTCTTGTGAGGAAGATACGATTTTTATTTAAACCTTTAAACTAACCAAGAGCACATTTTCACAGGTCAGTTTCACCTGCCTGCTTTTAAGTATTCCCAACTCCATGGTTGGCCTTTATCTGTAAGCTCTTCATCAGGCCATCCGCCACCAGGCCAGAGCAGAAATTAAGTAACGTTTGGCATTCTTTCTGTACCCAGTGACTTGCAGTACAAGTTCCATTTGTGGCCCTTCCTGTTACCCACGCAGAATGCAACATTCGTTGTTAATCTTTCTGCTTTCTTCTTTGGTTTAACGTCACATTAGAAACAAAATAAATAACAGAAAATGACTTGCTTAAATCCAGCTTAATGGATTTCAGAAGGTTTCATCCAAACTGCATACTCTAACAGTGAGCCAGTCCAGTTTGCCAGTGAAGACAGCACTGTCCCGTTGAATCCTGTCAGATCTTCCTATATTTTCTTACAGATAAATAAACACCCTTTGACTGGTCTTGATTGTTAAAGGCAGCGGGGTGTGTGCATCAGTCAAGGCAGGTGATGTTCAGCAGACTGCCAGCTTAGGGTTCCAAAACCAATTGTTTTGATTTTTCAGCCAAGTAAAACCAACGTTAAATTCTCCAGGTGATCTGTTCTCCATTTGGGCTGGGTTTATGTTCAAGCAGCCACGGTAGTTGCCAAAAACCCACCACCCAAGATTTGGAGAAATAGTCAACGTTAGGTAGAGGTTATTTAAAGTGTAGCTGAGAACTGGGAGTAAACCCTGTCTTAATCCTTTGCCCTGAGCTTTCCAGGTGTGCTTACAGGTCTAATGCTGGTTCTGCCTTCCACAATCAAACTGGAAGTGCTGAGCTAAGGGAATAAAAAATGGCAAAGTTTGCTCTAAACCTTACCACCCAAAAGAAAATCACAACGCATGGATAAAATGAACTTAACCCCCAGATTGATGAACTCCATCAGATTTTATGGAACGTACCAGTAAAGTCTCTGCACTCAATTGTAAGAAACATATACTTTCTGGTTAAATAGCCTTTTAAAGTATTACCACGTGTGCTGGTTTAGAAGCTGTCTTCAGATCTTCTGAGTCCTCTGTTCAGCACCGACCAGTCCCCATCGGGGATGCTGTCCCCCATGCTGGGCTCCCCAGCACAAGAGACATGTGCATACAGGAGCGGGTCCTGTGAGGAGCCACACAGGTGGTACAGAGGCTGAAGCATCTGACTGATCTCGGAGGAAAGGCTGAGAGAGCTGGGACTGTTCGGCTGCGGGGAGACAAGAGTCGGGGTATCTTTCCAGTGAGCATTGCCAGCTAGTGGGGGGAGCGTAGCAGAACAACTGAGGAACGGCCCACTGCCAGCTGCCTTGCATCTGTTGCAAGAAAAGCAATTCTTGGCAGCTGGAATCATTAACCTTTTTAATTGCTGTAGCTAAATCTGAACAGTGCTCAGAGATCATATCTTTTACATTAAAAAAAAAAAAACCAAAAAACATTTAGTTCTTGCAGGATGAAGGGGCTGGAGCACAAGTCCTGTGAGGAGCAGCTGAGGGAACTGGGGGTGTTTAGCTTGGAGGAGGCTCAAGGGAGACCTGATCGCTCTCTACAACCACCTGAAAGGAGGCAGCAGAGCAGTAGGTGTTGATCTCTTCTCCCAGGTGACAAGTGATAGGACAAGAGGAAATCACGTTTCTTCACAGAGGCCCTATTCACCAAAACCAGAGTTTAAATGTCACAACCATCAGAGCGGGTATCTGATGTTTGCAGCGTGTGCTGGAGGGAGGTGGCCTTGAGCCTGCGCTTACCTGCCTTGCTGTGCTGGACCTACAGGGTTCTGTGAGGTTGTGGGAGCAGCTGCCCTGGCCTGGCAGCAGCTCTACCCACCCATCTCCTCACACCCGGCTTGCACTGCACTCATGTCTCACGTACTGTTCCAACGCTCCAGCCAAACCCGGGTTTGCTAGTTAAAAGGCAAGAATTGAACGCAGAGTCCTAAAGAAGCAAAAGACCTAGAAATAGCTCCATATTAGTTTTGAGAGGAATTATGAGAGGTTTTCTGCATAAAACTCTAGTATGATCTGAGAGGGTGTTTGGAAATCCCCAACAAATTGCTTCTCGCAGAGGCTGGATTAAGATCTGTAGAGTAAACGCGGTTACAGGCCTGTGCTGCCTCACAGAAAGGGATCGGAAACTCTTGGTACGCACTGTGATGCTTCAGTCTTCCAGCTCTGTTGTATGGTTACAACCACAAAGATTAGAGCTGCTCCTGTAATGAACACATAAGCTAGATAATCTCCCTCTGGCTCTTAGTACTTCTCTGGATCACAACGCTGAAGTAAGAACAGGTAGAAGAGAACAGACAAGCCCGAGGATTTGGGCTAAGTCATTGTTTCCCAGAGACCATGCAGCAATGGTGGCTACACAAAAAGAAAAGAAAGTGTGGGGGCGTGTCTCTGAGAATTCACGCTGCGTTTGTTTTTCTTCTTATAAATAGCTTTCATACATTCTGGATGCTGTATTAATTTTGGCTCACCTGAAACTTTTACGTTACATCTTCTAACTAATTAACTTTTAATGTGTCACATCTTTTTTTATTATCTCATTTTCTTTTCAATATAGCTCCCCCTGAAGAGAGAGTGGTGTAGGATTCAGAGGGAGGAGGCTCTGCTTGAGGGAGAAAATTTCATAGGGCTGTGTGTAGAAGGATGAGCAGGACAAGGAAGAGGAGGTGATCATGTTTTGGAAGGCAGGAGAGGGACTGTATCAAAGTAGTGAGATGAATGAAACAGAGAACAGAACGGCAGAACGTGAAAGGAACGGGGACTAAGAGACTCTTTTAATAAAAACGGGGATCAATAGCAAGGAGGTGTACAGGGAGGCGGTCCATACAGAGCAGTAAAGAATCAAGGGAATCGGTGTTTTGTGAATGGAATGAAAGCAGAAAGAAAAGATTTAGAAGGTTAAAGCATTTACCAGGCTCTTCCAAACTGCAGTGCCTTTCATTAGAATATTGTAATAGCCAGGTACCAAGGAACATTCTTTTACGTATCTACGTATTTCTAAGAAATCACAGTGAACTAGAGTGACCAAGGATTGTCTGAATAGATCAGCTGTGGTATTTGGCATGTCAAGGCACTCAAACTGACAACTTTGCTAGGCAGACAGCTGCTGGAAGGCAGTAGCTTGCTGTTAAGCATCAGGCACTATGGAAGGTAGTATTTCCTGAAGATACAAATCTTTTGCATAATCCTTGCTGTATTATCCCCTACATCCTATCTACATTTATGAATCCAGACGTCCACCACCAATCTGATTACTCCGGTGAGCACCAACTGGAAACAAAAAAAATTGTACCTCCACCGCGAAATGCTGTGAGCATCTAGCTAACTCTGGGGAAAACAGGAGCTCCAGAGAAAATCTGGGATCTGGCTGCAGGGATTGGCTGTGATATTAGGACATGGTGAATTTTTAACTGAACTTAAGAAATTAATTGCACAAAGGTAGATCTAAACAACTTCCATGGCCTTATGTCCATCTTGGTTTGGTGACACTTAACCAGATGGTAATACTTTGAGAAGTGGTGCTACTGGCATTAGAGGAAGTAATCTGTTGGAAATGCCGACATGGAACACAAAGCCAGTCATGGATGAATACTCTGTGTGAAGTTTATTTTCTTTATGTTAATAAGAGGTGAATTATAGGACAAGTCGATTGAGTTGTGTTGTGACTTAATACGATGTCAAATTATCACCCAAAACTGTTGATTATAATGTTACTAGTGAAAGCCAGGTGACTATCTCTTGCAGCTGCCAGCCACTTACCTAGCTAAGAGATAAGCTGAACGGTTTCTGTTAATTAGAATTAGCCACTGTTATGGAAACTATTGATTAGCACATGTACAGATAAGTGAAATTAAACTTGTGATACGCTCTTATACTTTCTTAAATAAATTAGCAGTATGCTAGCGCTTGGAAAGCTTGCAAAAATTCTGAGCCAGACTCCGATAGGATGCAACCCCATTGTCCTGATGAGTATCTAGGATTATCTGTCATTACTGCTATCTGCTGCAGGGTTTCACACACGTACCTAAGGATTGTTTCACGGCACTGCTACTGCAGTCCTGATAAAGGCAAAAAGGCCCCAAAGATCCAGAGGTTTTTTCCAAACTCAGTTTAGTTATCATAAGTCCTAAATTCACCCAGAAAACGTTTCTGGGAGACTTTGGCTTTTGAATTCAGGCCTGGAAGGCCAGAGATGTTCAATAGGATTGTTTTAATCAAGCAACTGCATCAGACGAAGAAGCTGTACAATTCACATCAGCGAAAAATGCCAAAGGGGGAGGAAGCAAAAGAGTGGAAGGTTAGCAATGCACATCTTATTTTCTTCATTGCTGGTTCATTTAGGAATGGTCATTTCTAATGTGGCAGAAGAAGAGAGATGGGACAATGTGGCAGAAATAATCACACAACTCAGATTATCTAAGAGCCGAGTAGGCACTGGAAATCTTCAGATGGAGCTTCACAAGTCGTGGCACACAGCCCATGGCCGAGCAGCGTGCCACCCAGGAAGGAGCCAAGAGCAGCTGCGATGGTGGCTTTCAACAGCAATATCAGCTACTGCACTTGTCCTCCTCAGGCCTGGCCTGGGTCCCCAGAGCACGCTCCCAGAGGTCTTTGCAGGGGGACTTTGTGAATCCTCCTTTGGTTAACACTGTGTGATCTGTTTCCCGATAGCTCCTGTATCTGAGCGGTGATTAACACGCTAGGCCGCTCCATGTTCTACACCTCAGTAATTCTGAGGTAAAATCATTATGCCTAAGGTGGATTATTTTCCAAGCATAGCTAATGTTGCACTATAATAATATTTTTTATTATTCTTAATTAAGACTCTTGCCTTTTTTGAATTCTAATTTTTTAATTGCTCTGCCAACTTCGCCACTAATGGGTCCCCTTTATTATAAAAAAGCCCTACCTTTCCTCTTTGTGTTTCCATTCCTTTCTTATGTTCTTATGAGCTTGCAAATCTGTAAGCACTTTTCTCCATTTGCAGACCAATGCGGGGAGGTCAGGATGTTTATAAGGACCTGGAATTCCAAAAAATTCATGTTGTATTTTCGTTTTGATTACTGTCACTTAAGCATAATGACAACATCCATCCAATTAAAAGTTCAGTTTCGTTGGAAATTGCTTTTTTTTTCCAGTGAACCACTACTAATCAAAAATGTATGAGCAATGCTTTCAGAAGTAAAAAAAAATAGTAAAATAGTCTCATAAGTAAAATAAAATAAAAAATGGAGAGCGAACAACTTTCTGTTCTAACGTGGCCATCTGTCATTTATAAAGACATCACCCCATTAACCTGTCTAATCAGCTCCATTCTTTTTTCAAAGTTGCTTAAGTAAGTTTATGAGGAGACGTAGATGTTCTCTTGATTAAATCTGTTGTAAAACCGCCTCCCTGGTGTTCTGCTTTGTGTGCATTTACACATAGAAAGGTAATTACAAGTACGTATCACTACTGTAAATTCCATGCTTGTCATATTACAGTACATGACATTTTCATTTCCTCCTGGTGAAAATGAAATCTGATATTTTCTGTTCAAGCAATAATAACCATTTACAATTTGTAATTATTAATGTTTGTCCTAACGTGCTCCAAGTCATGAGGTGGTTTCCTCCTAGGCAGTTGAATTTATAATGTGGAAAAAAAAGGGGGCTGACATGCTGCTATGCCACCTTCAACCATTCCCTCTCAAGCCTGGTTATTCCTTCAACAAACTGGAAGCTCCCTATGGAAAACCCACAGTGTCGGGAAGAATATTACTGAGTTCCAGTTGAAAGCGGAGAGCTGAAATAACTGATTCTCCTCAGCAGAGATTTCTGAAGTCGGTCTCTGACCTTTCCTCCCTGGCATTTAGCTTTTATTGCAGGCACCAGAGCTTAGTTCTCTTGCAAGCGAGCGTCGCTCTGCAGAAGTCAGCGTCAGTTAAGCTGCATCAGTTCTGATGCAACGTGGTCAGCTGTCTTCATCGGGCTGCCTTCAGTGCCTTCAGTCATTCTACCAGTAATGGGGAAACTATCGGCAACTGAGCCTTTGAAGAACTGCCCCAGGAATGAACTCAAACAACTGTGCTACACCTGGGAACCACCCTAGGAAGGCTTCTGTAATATGCAGACAAAGTTTATGTAAATAGCTGAAATACTGAACCGGTTTTAAATGCTTTACTAGTCACTGAGATAAGTTCCAAATAGGTTATATTTGATGAAATGCCAGTTTTATCACTGCCAATTGCAGCATTTGGATTTTTGTTGTTGTTGTTGCCTGATTCTTTTGTTATTTAAAATAAAATAGGCATCCTCAAATCCTGAGATTAGTAGATTTATGCATATGGAGATTTTTTTTTTGTGAATGATGATGGAAAGCACATTTATTTTTAGAAGAGTACTGACCCCTTGCTTTGAGAACCAAATCCCTTGCTAATACATGTGAAATCTTCCCTCTAGAAACCTTCCTCTCTAGAGGTAACCAGACAGGTGACAGACAAACCCGCAGAGCAGAGAGGAGGAAAGACAATTCTGTATCGCATGTGGAGGGAGAGAGCGTTAAAAAGGCACAAGCAGTTGGAATTATGTTGTGACACGTCATATGATAGAAAGCAGATGACAACTTTCGGAGTGCTCCATTTGGGAGATGGAAACGGGTCTGCTCTACTCTCACTGAAACACCACGGAAGGGGCTGGTAAAGCGTCGGTAGTGGAGTGTTACAACTCAGGGAGTGGCCAGCACATCTCCTGACAGATCTCAGGGTATTAGAAATTCAAGGGCAGCCTAAAAATGTTCAGACAAAAAAAAAATTACCCATAAACTTGTCCCCAGCACACAGACAGGAGAATGCAGAATTTATTTCTGAATCTGGTTGGCCACTTTTTCCCCTTTCCCAGTTCATAAGCACATGTAGCGTAATCACAGACATGAAGGGACAATTGTTTCATCACCTTTTTCTCGCCTTGAACAAAACACATTTTGAAAACAAGGAGTAAGCTTACGCCACCTTTACTGGCTGAAGGCAACTGGATGTAATACCACGCAGCAGCTAAAATTCTAATCCCATGTTGGCAATTTTAAAAATTGAGTGGGTTTGCACAGTTTGAGATCTACTTTCCGAGCCCCTGCCTCACAAATTTTGATTTCCCAAAAGAAAAGGGAGCTTGTAGTAGCAGAGAGTAGAAGCAGCAGTGGCGGACTTCAAGCTCTGAACTTCAGCTTGTTCGGACAGTGGGCAGACAGGATCTCACGGGAGGCTGCTCTGAAGGGGAAAGGGCCACAGAGCGCTGGCCAGACTTCGAAGCCAGCCTTCTGAAAGCACGAGGTGGGCCACCCTGAACCGCAGGAAAATGGGTGTGCAAAGCAGGCAGCCAGGCCGGCTGAACAGGAAACTCCTAACTGCGTTTGAACGTGAGAAGGGAGCGCACGGGCTGGAAGCGGGGAGGGGCTGCGCAGTAAACACAACTATTGTGGATATGCGGGGATGGAGTTGGGTGGTACATGCTGTTACATGTTGCCCAGAGAGGCTGTGGAGTTCCCAACCTTGGAAATCTAAATAATGTGAACGCGTAAGACCCAAAGCAACCTGACTGAACTTCGAAACTAGACCTACTTTGAGCAGGAAGCTGAAGCAGATGACCTCCCGCGGTCCTTTCCAACCTAAATTACTCAATGACCCTACATTCTTCATGGAATCAAGCGTTGTCCAGGCCAACTGAGACCGCTTTGCTCAGTCCACCTGAGTTTTTACTATCTCTACAGCAAGGCCACTCACAATTTTAACTTAGATGTATGAACTGAACCGAATTTAAACTTAATCCTTACTGTTTCATTTCTGGCAGTCTTTCTTTTCAAATTGTGTGAAATTTCTGTACCACTATGTGGGTTTCTTCCTTGCAGGGGATGTCAGTTTTCAAAGCAGAATCTGCATTGTCGTGAGGATTTTAAAGATGAAATCAATTAACAGACTGATTTAATGTAGGCTAAAATTGTCTTTCTAAAAGAAATACAGACCAGAGGCTACCTTTTGGTTGTTTCTTTCTGCGGGTATAGGCAGCTCATAAAAGCATAATGTGATATTTTGAAATGAGAGGTACTTCAGGATATTGTTAAAATTGGCCCCTTTCTGAACATGGGGAGTTATTAAAAAAAGAGGTTTACAAATAGTTTCTGATACCCAGTCACATCAGAAGAATAAAACCCCCTGTGTGTTAGCTCAATGAGAAATACACGATATGAGAGCAGCAGGGATTTTCTACCAGCATTCACTGCACTCCTTATTCAACAAGTTATATAAATGGGTCTAAAAGTATTTATAGCAGGGAAGTCGACTAAATGACTTCTTGGTGGCACTTCCTGTAAAATACTTCTGTAATTTCTTTTTCAGGATATCAAATTATTGCAGACCTGAGCCCAGGGTTGAGAAGCCTTTCTGCATAAGCCCATGCCTATTGAAATGCACTGAGGTGTCTTTAGTTAGAACATCATATTTAGCTGAAAGAGAACCAAAAAAGAAGGGCTAGGTGCAGAAATAAAGGTTTACTTGTTCTGGTAGTGCAGCCGGACTGGTTTTGAACACAATGCCATGGGTGGGGTTTTTTCCCCTCTTTTCTTTTCGAGTACACTTCCAGTAGAAGGACAAGGGTATTTATCCGTTTCAGAAGGATCTCTCTTTTTCAACCTAAGTTTGTCTTTTAAAAGGATACAAAATTAAAATAGACGTTCTCATTCAGTTGCATATAACCTCATTGTTTGAATTTACAAATACTGCAAATGGAAGTCTTGCTTGAAGAACAGAGCAAAAATTGAATAAAGGGCTTGGGATTCAGATGTAGAAAATAACCCTAAGTATCCACATGTTTTTAGAGGCTTGAATCCCAGTGTTACAAGAGCATGAATGGCGCTGGGGACTGGATATAGTACTATTCTAGTCACAAACCTATTCCTACTTTCTTGAAAAAGGATTTTCCACTACGATTATGACTGCCAGATTTCCTACACCCCTTGCTACCCTCAAATATTTTGGAGGCTCCCACCATCTTAATACAAGTTGTAAAAGGGATGATTTGGCCTTGGGACCACATATGCACCAGTTACTGTGACACTGCAGACAGCTGCTTGTCTGAAGATCACAATTTGAAACCCCTTACGTGAGCAAATAACCACGTTTCCCACTTACTAAATTAATCTAACTAGCCACATTGTAAAATTATACTGCAAGGCATTCATGATCCTTGAGATGAAACATGTTACTCTTCAAATAATCTTTTACAGTGAAATATTTATTGCTTGGAGGGGGAAAAAAAATCACAGAAATATCTTAATTTAACTGTGGGATCTGATCTTTCATATTTTTAATATATCTACCTAGTACAACTGATGATTGGGTAAATAGACCTTCAGCCATATGGCTTTTAGACAAAAACTTTCACAGCCACATTTTCTTAATGTGAAGTGGGTGATGGATAAAATGCCTGAGAAAAGTCAGATTTTTCTGCTAACTACAGCATAGTGGAAATCTTCTTGCATAATGAAGTGTTAACTAAGTCATGCTTTTGCAGAATGATTTAAAGTGTGGTTCCACCACCAAGAGACTGTAAAAAAAGCAGGGCTCCATGGTGTCTCAGTAATTTCAGCATAAGATATGCTGAGTTTGCAAGGAAAAAAGGTGGGAATGTTTGGTCTGGGAATATTTCCCCTCCTAATTTCCAGTCCCCCAGACTCCTCCTTTGGACTTTTTACATCTCATGCATCATTAGCTGGAATAAATTATCATCAGACTAAATTGCATGATTAACTAACTATAGCTGAGCTGGCAATAGAGAGACTTCAACCTGCACCATATGCAAAGTTGGTAGGGAATAACTGATAAAGGAAATGCTCAATCACCTCACTGGGGCACTTTTACAAAGTAATCTTTTATAGAAGAATCAGAGCTCTAAGAAAAGCACGATAATGAGACAAAGCAAGCCTGTATAAAAAGATGCATGACATCCCAGTTTCAGGAAAACTCACTACAGTCAGAAAACTATCAGTTTTGTGGATAAATTTCAGACTGTTTTATAAATCACCAGGAAAAAAAAATCAGAGAATTGAGAAACACACAGATAAATAAGATCTTGATAATTATTTTCTTGGAGGGGGGGGGAAAAGGTAGAATCTATGTTTTGCAATGCAAATACTTTATACAGAAATGTCCTAAAACAGGTAAGTCTGAATAATCCACTGAAGTGTATTCTAAAAGGGCAGAAGATTATAGAGCTCAAGCACTATCTGTCCCGCCACCCTACTTAATTTGCAGAAGTAAAAAATTAAGAGGCAGCCTATAACGTCTGGTCTGTGCAGGGAACAGAGACCAGATCTAATTGTACTTATCTACAGAGACCATGATTTTTGTCTGAAGGGATTTCTGCTCTCTAAGAACCTCCAGCCATAGTACTCCTAGTATCTTGGCTCTGGCGGCGCAGAATCTCGCCGACCCACCCTCCAAAGCAGCAGCAGCAGGAGGAGGAAATGAGTGGTGGTTTTCTCGGGGGGGGGGGGGGGGGGGGGGGGGCAGAAATGGCCTATTGGCACCCCCACTCCCCACTGCTGGGGCAGGGGGACACGCACAGCAGAAGGCTGTGACTGCAGCAAGCAAGAGGAGAGGCGAGAGGTGCTGGGAAGGCAGCGTGCTACCCTGCTGTTGCAAACGCTGGGAAGCGACCCATGCTAGCGGTAGGCTTTTAGTTCGTAATTTATGTGTTATGCCATCAGGTTTTGCTACAGTGGGATTCAAACCATTCAGAGTACTTTTAATTAACAAGGACCCACAAAGGAAGAGAGCTGTATTCGCACAAGGAAATAGGACAACGCAGTGGCACTCATGTCAGCCAGGGTTCTAAAGAAAATATAGTCAGAGGCGTAAGGCTGCGGGCATCTAGACGTACGCTGTGGTGTAAATACTCAGAGCTGGCTAAATAAGGTAAATCTGAAGCAAAATCAAAAGCGGAACATTAAATAGGCTATAGCAGTGCTCTGAAAAAGCATATACTCACCAAGAATGAACACTGCCTGGCAAAGCATTCAAACCCTCATGTTTTCTGCCTGAATTACACCTGAACCACTGACTAATGAAATTTAGGTTTGCTTAATCTGTTCCATAATACCTGCTTGCTGTAGGCAAAAGTAAAGAGTTATACAGAACAAACCTAAATATTTTCCCTAAAGTAGAGACCTTTATGTATAAAGTTAACTGAAGTGAATTTGCCATGGCAGCAGGCCATCAGGCTGTAGCGTGCTCTGCAGAGATACAGACTTGGGTTTGCTTTTCTGCTCTACAAGTTGCTTCTGTAGATTTACCTTGTCTGTACAATTTGCTAAACTGGAAGGGCAAAAACAGCTGTAGGAGTTATCTGAGAAGGGGAGAGAGGAATTTAAAACAAAGAGCTTGTGTGTTACTTTGCTTGTAAGCTAGAAGGGGGAGGATAGTGTGTATTATGCATGCTTTATGACAACTAAAATAAAAGGGAAGATTGCTTTTTTTACATCTAGAAAGAATAATTTTCCTGATTTAGATATTAAATGAAATACTGATAATTCCTTCCTCAATCATGAGTGTAAATATAAATAAGTTATACAAGAATACTTGTTGCGCAGCATAGTCATAAATATTAGATAAGAAAACAAAATCTCAGTTACCGAAAGCAACAAAAGCTAGTGAGGTCTCTTGAGTTTTCCTTTCATTAAAATAAACTGGTAGTCTTGCCTGGATTCTTAAAAATAATTTATGTCCAGAGTTAACCTGTTTAAATAAACTGACTGCATAGATCTTCCAAAGAAAGGAAGGCCCAAAACTACAGTCAGATTTTTGGAGAAAGTTTCTTTACTTTATTCTGGAGGCTTAAAAAGTCTGTGTTAAATAAACATGGTTTCTGTTGATTACTTGATGATAGTTTGCATGGTCTGTGTACAAAAGAATTGCCAGTTTCTATAAAAGAGTGTTTTGGTAGGAACTGCTAGTTTTCACTGGTGGGTAAAAAAAAAAGGAAGTACCACAAATTACATTTCTTAAGAGCACTTTAAAAAAATCTTTGACACATGTAGCAAGAAGAAAGCGTTATTAAAAGGGTGATGGTCTAAACAGAAATAATTTTGTTTAGACTGAAAACCGGAAAGGACAAGAGCAAACAAGATTCTCGTGCTCCTTTTTTTAAAAAAAACCCAAACAGTCCTACCCTGACGTGCTGACTGAGCTGTACGCTGTAAGCTCTCCTTGACTTTAAAGGTGCCCTTCGCGTCGTCTGTGCTGTGTGATAACGGTAGTGACTTCTCCTTTCTCCTAACCTGTAGAAAGAGCCTTGGGACAGATTTGATTTAGGAAAGCTGGGACAGGCAAGTCTCTGAGAGTTACACTGTCCTTATGTAACAAATAGTAGAAAAGGATACTACAGAACCCCTTCATTTTGAAGAAACTGATTGTGGAGGCCAGTAATTTTGTGTGGTACAAAATCTGAAAATGGTTAAGCAGTTTCATGGGAAACAGAGAAAGCTGGAGGAGAAGACAGGAGATGTTGCTTCCTCTACATTTCCAAAGATTTACAGGCAGCTACATAAAAAGTCTTGGCTTCTGGATTATGAAAACACATTTATTCCTAGGTGGGGGTTGCAACCCCTTATAAGGGGGCAAATACTCCTGATCCCAACAAAGCCTTCCCGCTACAAATAATGGTGCTAGACCTTCATAATTAACGTGAGAACTTACTTCCATGTATCTTTCAAATCCAGTTCTTGTATGGACATGTCTTTCATAACCAGTGCTGGCCACAGGAAATTATTTCGTTTTACGAGGTAGATATAAAAACCATGTTGCACAGCTCACCTCCCCTTCTCCTTTCTCCCACCAGTTGCCAGGAATCTCCCTCATGGGCCAGTCTGATGGGACAGTGGACAGGAATACCTCTGCTTCTTACAGTCTCTGGTGAAGCTGCCTTGCTTTGGGCAGTAGCAAAGTCTAATGATCCTTCCCTCTAGTCAGCACTGGTAAGGCCACACCTGGAGATTTGCATCTCAGCTTTGGCCAGAGGAAGGTCCTTCTTGCAGCTGGCTGGAACTGGCTCCATCCACCATGGGTTCAGGTCCTAGTGTCTTCTTGCAGAACCTATCCCTGCAGCACCGCTGCTACCAAAACCTTGACCCATAAACCCAATACAGAGACATGTAAAAAGAATTTTAAAAGCGAGAGGGTATAAGAAACGTAGGCAGGAATTAAAAAATAGGGACACTGAACCACATAGGAGATTAATAAAGCAGTAGGCAACAAGATATAGGAGGAGGAATTCATCAGTTACATTAGTGAGTGGATCGAGTGCACGCTCAGTAAGTTTGCAGATGACACCAAGTTGGGCGGGAGTGTGGATCTGCCTGAGAGCAGGAAGCTCTGCAGAGGGATCTGGGCAGGCTGGATAGAGGGGCCGAGGCCAACTGTGTGAGGTTCAACAAGGCCAAGGGCCGGGTCCTGCACTGGGGTCACAACAACCCCCTGCAGCACTACAGGCTTGGGGACGAGGGGCTGGAAAGCTGCCTGGCGGAAAAGGGCCTGGGGCTGTGGGCTGACAGCGGCTGAATAGGAGCCAGCAGTGTGCCCAGGTGGCCGGGAAGGCCAATGGCACCCTGGCCTGCATCAGGAACAGTGTGGCCAGCAGGACCAGCGCAGTGACTGTCCCCTGCACTGGGCACTGCTGAGGCTGCACCTCGAATCCTGGGTTCGGTGTTGGGCCCCTCACTGCAAGACAGACCCTGAGGGGCTGGAGCATGTCCAGAGAAGGGCAACGGAGCTGGGGAAGGGGCTGGAGCACAAGTGCTGTGAGGAGCGGCTGAGGGAGCTGGGGGGGTTCAGCCTGGAGAAGAGGAGGCTCAGGGGAGGCCTTATGGCTCTCTACAGCTGCCTGAAAGGAGGTTGCAGGGAGGGGGGGGCTGGTCTCTTCTCCCAAGTGACAAGTGACAGGATGAGAGGAAACGGCCTCAAGTTGCACCACGGGAGGTTTAGATCGGATATTAGGAAAAATCTCTCACAGAAAGGGCTGTCAGGCTCTGGAACAGGCTGCCCAGGGAGGTGGCCAAGCGCCATCCCCCGCAGGTACTGAAGAGCCGTGTGGACGAGGCGCACAGGAACGTGGTCTAGTGGTGGCCTGGGCAGTGCTGGGTCACTGCCGGACCCGGTGATCTTGTGGGTCTTTCGCAGCCGAAACGATTCTGTGACTCCACCGAGCACAGGGACGGAGCTGCCGCGCCGGAGACGCCGGCCGAGGAACTCAAGCCGCAGTGAAGCCTTTCCGCCACCAGGCGGCGGCAGCGGGGGCGGAGGCGCCGCGGGCCGGGCGGGCGGTGCCGTACCGCGGTTGGGCCACCAGGCGGCGGCGGCAGCAGCGAACACCCGGCGGGGGGCGCTCGCCTCGGGTCGGCCCCGCGGTGCCGCGCCGCGCTCTGCCCGCCGAGCGCCGGCCGCGACAAGCCGCCCACGCCGCGCACGTGGGGCGGCGCCGCCGTTTCCTCACCGGGGTCAACAAGGAGGGGGGTGGCGCCGCCTCGCACGGGCGGCGGCACGCGTCGCCGTTACGGGCGCACGGCAACGGGGAGCACGGCGGCGCCTTCGCGCGTGCGCAGCGCCGCAACCGCGGTATCGCGTTTCGGCCGTCGGGCGGCAGCGGGGGGCAGGCGCGCACCACCGCGCATGCGCTGCTTTGCGGCGGAGGCGCAGCGGCGAGCCCGCCGAGCCGCAGCCGTCGGCAGCAGGACCGCAGCGGGGCCGCGGCGGTAGCGGAGAGCACGCTTCGCCGCACGCTGCCGAGAGCAGCACGGCCACCCGGCAGCCCAGCGCCGGGAAAGCGCACCTCGCGGCATGCCCCGGCAGCCGGCGTGGCCGCCCGGAAGCACCGCGGCCCGGGACCGCGGCTCCCGGCGTGCCGCGGCCTTCCCTGCTCTCTGACCCTGCCGGGGCAGCGTTCCCCTCCCCAGAAGGAGGGGAGTACCAGAAACTGGTCGTGAGCAGCACAGGATTAAACGGCAACAGCCCCTAGATTACCCTGCACTGACCGTGCTTGGAAACACGTTGTTGAGGAGAACTGACACATGCGGCTCCTTCAAGCGCCCCACCACACGCCGTCAAACCCAGCTGATGCTATTGCGTCACCTCGGGGCAGGACGGACTGCCCAGAGCCAAGACAGGAGGCAAAAGGAATTATTTGTCTTGAGTCACTCAGAGGCTTCAGAGTGGTCACATCGTTCAAGTACAGTCCAGGCAGTTTCGCTGGGCAGCATTAAGGGAAATAAATAAGCACAGCCCGGTCTCTTAGAAAGATGCTGCTTTTCGTCCTACGGTTACAAGTTGCTGAGAAAGCTTGCTCTGGCACCCTAGGGAGGCGCTGCAGAAAAGCAGCGTCTTGGCTACTTGCTTTTTCCTTCCGAATACCTAAGTAAGTGCGACAGGTGCTGCAGCACTCAGTGCAGATCTTACATGGTAATTGCTCCGAGATACTCAAGTTACCGTTACAGTCTCAGTCCCTCTCCCATCTAAGGCGTTGAAAAATTCCCGTTGCCACTAGAATATCAAGTGGTTTATGAGCTGCTGCCTGTTAGGGAAGCACACCGCAATGCTGCAGGAGCACTGCAGTGTTGTTTCACTGGGGAGTTGTGTTCGCCTTTCTTCCATAAAGCGGGCAGTGCAACATGTGCCATCAAGCAACTTTTGGGGCCTTAGCGCAGCTTTCTCTTGCCTTCATGAGCCAGCCGTGTTGGGATGTGGACCCTACGCGTGCCTCCCATCGACCAGAAAGCCTGCACACAGAGATCCCCGTGCAGCAACTGACCTTCAAGTAGCAGCTTCCTGGGTGACGACTCACCAGTACTTGCCTGTACTGGGTGCGATGCAGGGACTGGTGCTGCTGGACAAACATCTCCAGGGGTTGGCACGGTCTTCCAGCCTCCTCACACCTGGAAGGATGGCTTCGGGCCTGGGGTCCGGAGAAGGAAACCTTTTTCAACCTAATCCATTAAAAAATAGAAAAAAAAAGACAGAAAATAACTGTACCAGTACTACTTAATATTCTTAAAATAAAAATGGATGGTAGGTGTGTATTAATGACCCCTAACAGTCCATCTCAGCATGCCTGTGTGGAGTGAAACACTTCATTTCTTCAGGCCAGGACTTTCCCCTCTTGCAGTTTTACAGCAGGAAAGTACGCTGAGGAGAAAGTGTTGTCTGACTCCCTTTGGGGAGGACTTGCCTCCAGCTGCTCTGAGGGAGAGTAACAATACTGCACTACTAAGAAGTCAGATGTTTACATCAAAATACCCCAGGGAAGAACCTTAGTCATGAGCCCTAGACAAGCAATCATCTTCTGCTGGAGCCCAAACCCAAAGGCCAATGACTCCCCTGAACTGGGCTGGCCCTGACCCAGGCAATGGTCCAAGACTGGTGCCACCAAAAAGCATTGCTGCTGACCGTCAGGGGTGTTTCTGCTGCACCTGAAAAGCACAATACCGCTTCTCCCCAGGCCTGCAAAACTGATCATGAAATGTATCCCCGTTCAGTGAAGCAGCAGCCAGCAGTGTCAGCAAACACGGGATGTCTTCACACAGAAAACACAACGAAGAAAAAACATGTTTGATTGATTGCCTCAAAAAAGACAAGTCACACAGGGAAGAGCAAGCAGGCAGTCTGTGACTCTCTCGGATCTGTATGCTGTTCTCTGACGGATCCCTTTTGGACTTGGCTTGCCCAGGAGTTTTCAGCAAGCCTTAAGCCGACCTCAAGTCCTCTGCTACCTGACCTGGTCTGTCTGTCCCTGTAGGACAGGCTTGATTGTGTCCCAGGACGGGCAGCGTGAAGCAGCCCACCTACTGCATTTGAGTGCTCCAGCAGACAGGAATACCTCTGCTTCTTACAGCCACTGGTGAAGCCACCTTGCCTGGGGCAGTTAGCCCTGTCTAATGGTTGCCCTGGCAGGGATGGAGACCTGAAGCGCAGGTTTTGCTGAAGCAGGGTTGGGTTGTCTGAGAGTGGGGTATCGGGGGAACCCAGACACATGAACTACTCCTGCCTGCAGGCAGCACTACTCCAGCACCACCCTGGGGGTTTCCCTCAGAAACCAAACTGAAGCAGGGAATTTAAAAATGGGAATTTCCAACTGTTGGCTCACGTGGCACCATGTAGCTGATCCCTATGAGAGCTGCTGGAGCAGGGGGCACACAGCCCTGGCGAGGCATGGGATGAAAGAGCAACGATCTTGTCTGTCACCCACGGGCTGCAGAAGGTCTCAGCAGGACTTGGTAGGTGCTCCCCCTTTGTGCTCTTTTTCTTCATGGAGTTTGCTTTGCATTCGCAGAGTCTTTTCAGTAAAAGGAAAATACTTTCTAATACAAATCGGTGCAATAGAAGTTGCAATGCAACTTACTTAACTGCCAAGCGGGTCATGTTACATGACACATTTCTGTGCCAGAGTCTGAGGTTATATTTAATGCGCCCTTCGGATTCTCGCTGGGTGAAGAAGGCAGATGGGCGGACACACACCTTAGAAAAACTGCTGTTTGCAGGTCTGGTCCCAGTGACTAGCAACAAGATACAAAAGTATTTTTGTCAGTGAGGAATGCATTTATAAGAACACTGCATTTCCAGCGGAGCAGGCAGCGACTCCTCTGTACAGACAAGGGTACAGGGGAGGACAGCTCTGTGGAGAGACACACTGTTGCCCATGTGGTGATTCAGGGAAAGGGCATTAGAATAACTTTGCAGCCTGTCTGCCATCTCACTCCCAGCTTTTGCTATTGCCTGCTGTGTGTACGAGATGCAAATACTCAGATACCCCTTAGTCTGGCCTTTGGGTGGTTTTTTGCTTTCTTCTTTGTCAAGGTACTTTTGTCTTCAGTCTTCCCATAAAACACTTCCCATAAGCTGTGATTCTGACTGCAGCATGTTTAAAGAGGTGGGTGGTGAGCTGGTGTTGTACAAAGTGGTGAGGTGGGTGGCTGTAGCACTGTTTGCCCTCCGACCACAGGTAAACCCGGCAGTCTCATTCTGGTGAAGTGCCAGTGACTGAACCAGCCTTCAGGTCAGTCACCTGCTGAATGGGTAGGGAGGCACATGATGAAAAGCTGACTCAGTGCTGCCGTGGTCCTTTGTATGTAATTCTACACCTAGTTTAAGAAAAGCCCAAAATCTTGAGGAGGAGGTTCTCTTAACTGCAGTGTCCTAACCAAATGTACTCTCCTTTAGCGCCTGAGAAGAGATACAGTGTGAGAACCAAATGGCAACATCTTCACCCATCAAGCCTGCAAATAAAACCAAGTGGGTAAAAGTCACCTGAAAATCTCCACAGCAATCTAGTCATTCCAGATAAACACCCACACAGCACAACAGACAGGTTTTTGGGAGTCGAGCAATCAAATCTCTATCAAGGTATAAATCAAAACAGCAGCTTACAAGTTATCATCTTAAAACATTGCTGGAGGTTATGTTTCTCTGTTGCTTTCCTAAACTTTACTAACATTGGATCTTTCTGGAATATGCTCTTTTAGATTTGTCAGAGAATAAATCAGAAATGGAATTCAGGTATGAATTCAAGATGAGTCTTAAAATCTTGAAAATAATATTGTGAACTTTTGTTGAAGCTGCATGTGCTTTCATGGGTTGGATATTATACTCACTTGAATCTGTTTCCTATTATTATGCAGATATATGCACAGACATAAAGCTATCATCAGATGTGTTACAGCTACTCATTGCGTTTGCCTTCAAAGCATCTGAAGGTCTGTCCTGTCAGCTGGGTTGTCCATCTATAACTGACACCCCCGCTCCCCCATTGATACATGTTGGGAAAGTGCCCAGCAAGAAGCTGGGCCATCTGCAACAGGTGGCTCACATCTTGATTGATTTCTTACTATCATAGACCAAGGTCTGTGAAATACAACTTCACTGCACTACAGGATTACTTAAGTGCATTACATTTCCCTTTGAGACAAACAAATTAAATTTGCTGCTGCTGTATATTGTGTTGTACTGGGCACTCTGCCTTTTCTTTCTTCCAGCTTTATGACATCAAAGCATTCGTAGAAAGAAGATGGTATCATGCTGTCTGCATTAAGTGACAGTTTACGGTGCAGGTCATGCTGGAGTCTTGTTAACTTCCACCTCTCTTATGTTGTTTCTAGTCAGATGTTTGAGCAATTCCAGTAAGAAATAGGGATAGTATTTTGTATGGCTTTGTCAAATATTTTGAATGCAGTTTGTGCAAAGGTCAAGTGTTGCTATGTGGTCAACAGGTGATAAGCAGTGTTTAATAACGTGCTATTTAAAATGAGTTAGTTAAAAGACAGTCTAAACCTGCTGCTTTTCCAAAGGCTTACACAGTAATACGCTGAATTCAGTGTCTGCCGTGGTGATTGGAGGCCTCAGACGGTGCAGAGGCCAAGCAAAAAGAGACAAGAGGTGCCTGTGGAGAAGAGGAGGTATAAATCTTGCAGAAACAGCAGACAACTCAATTTACCTTGATGAGGGTATTAGCTGTGACCTTAACACCTGGCCATCTGGTCTTGGCTCCCCTGAAATGAAGACCCAGGGCCCATGTCTCTGCAGAGATCAGCCTCTGCAGAGATGTCTCGGGAAACAACTGGGTCTCCTTAGCTGCCCAGAGCCTGCTCAAGGAGACTGCAGCATGCAGAAAGGATTCCCCACACAGCTCTGCAGTTTCAGCCCAGGCCTAAAGCAGCATATCGGAAAAGATGCACTCTAGCATCTCATTCACTGCTCACACTGCGAGTTAGGATTGACAGCTGTTAAGACAGAAGCAGCATGTGTACATGTTTCTGTTTGCTGCAAGGGCGTTTAAAAACAGACCTTGCAAATCCTCAAACAACAGTGGTGATGGCAGGGTGCAACAGCAATGCGCTGTGCTCTGTGTAAGAGGGAACTCTGTCCAACCGCAACCGGAGCGTGATGATCCCAGGGAGGAAGGAAATGGGGCCAGAGAAGGGGGAGATTTAATAAAAGTTAAATATTACTTTCATGGAGCATCTTGGCTGGTTCTGTTCTGCAGTAAACACGCCACTGGCGTCCATAGGAAAATTCCCGTTGATTTTATTGCTATGAGATGACTCCCTCCAGCCCCCTAGAAAAAGAAAGTTTGGAAAAAAACATGAGGTATGGAGTGTCATTAATTCCCTATGGAAGTACATTGTTGAAGCTTGTGGACTCAAGTGCTAAATAAAAGCACTATTCTTACAGTTGAGCAAGACATGCTGGATGTGCCCAACAGTACTGTGTTTCCCTAAGGAATGGCTGCACTTCCCTATGTCCTGCACCTCTCCAAGATCTTACCCGCATGTGGGCTGACCCGTTTATGCATTTGCTTACTTGTGGCACCAAGCATAAAACATGCTTTTGCTTATTTCAATATATGGATCAAGTCATATTAGAAAAACAGTTGGTTTACAGTTGTATAGAAAAAGATGAGTTCTTAAATACAGGCTGGGGGAACCTGAAACCCCAGATGAGAGAGAGAACATAATCCTGCGCAGATGCAACGGCACGAAATGAGTCACCTGGAAGGTGAGGACAGAATGGGCCAAACAGCTCACAAGGGTCTCCAGGAGCAGAGCCCCACGGCATGCGGAGTTAGGAAGCTAAATGCAAATATTCCCTCTTTCCTCTCCGTGTATTCTGTTGTCCTGCAAACTAAACAGGCCTTTTCCTTCAAACGCTGACAGTATCATTCGTTTCGTTGTGCTGAAGAGACTAGGTGCAAAGGCAGAAGCAGGATTAACTGAATGCAGAGGTAGGGGGATGGAGTCCCGTTGATTTTGGCTGAGCTGTGCTCTCTCCCATCAGTGGGGGATTTGGACCTGAAGCTGAAGGTGAATTTTTGAAGATGAAACCGATCTTTCTGAAAGTGGTGAAATGTTTCCATAATGTTTGCATGCAGGCCCTGTGCTTTTTGGGATTTTTACAAACACGTATTTTAACTTGAATATTGCCTCAGTTTTCGTCTTACAGAAGAGGCATGGATTTATAATGCTGAACGCCTATTATCCTATTCTTCCTATCTGCTCTTAGGATGAAGTAGTAACCCTTCCATGATAGCAGGCAGTGGTTTATTAACAACGAAGCAAAGATGAGTACAGCATCAACATGAAATAAAAGCTGTTACTAAGTACAATAGTGCCCCAGACTACGTCACACACAAGCTGACTTTAGTGTGATTTCTACCTTCACAAATTTCTACTAATTTCTGCCCTCAAAACCACAAAGTAGCAATCACTGCCAGACAGCACTCTCTTTTTCTGTGTAAGTTCTAGAAAAGCCTTTTTCTTGAGAGTTACAGAAAGAAAAGCATGGCCAAGCTTTCCTACCGATATGCAGAGCAGGCTTACCTAAAGAAACACAAATAGCAGAATATTCTTACTCCTTAAGGATGCCCATCAGGGATTACCTCACTTTATCACCCTATTTTCCAAGTCGCCCAAAAAAGACCACGGAAACCTAGCTCTGAAGGTCAAGAGACGTGGGCTATTTCAGACCAGCAATGCAGTGACTGTCAGAGACACTGTCACTGGCAGTCCCTCTTCTTCCCTCTTGAATACCTGCTCCAATTTTAGCTCAGGCACAGAGGCCAGAGAAGCTGCCTGCCTCCCAAAGCAACACCCTGATTAATTCATTTAGGATTCTATCGGTAGGACTTGGCATGTCTCACCACACACAGAAACCCAGACCTCCTGGGTGCCAGGGTAGAGCAAAAGAACTCGATGTACTCAGCACTGTATGTGCTGAGGGCACAGCAGGCAGCTTTGACGTGCTGTGCTAGGCCTGCCTCTGTGCCTCTCAACAGTCTGAGAGAGAAGCCTCATGTAGAGGCTTTGCAGCAACCAAATCCCAAAGTAACAAAGGCACATAGTGAGACAGCATCAGAAGAAAATTACTCTTACTCCTTCCTACTCTATGGCAGCAGGAACAAGATCCGACCTCCCAGCCAGAAACAGACAGGTCTGTCCCCAGAGACCCCAGCGCCACTGGGGCATGCAGTCAGGCTCTTGAAGGACTCATGCTGAACGCCAGGCTAATGACCTCTGTTAGGAACACTGTTAAACACATTGCCACTGAGCAGCATTTGTTTTCTTTAAGATTCTCGGTTCAGTTCTGCTAAAGCTGCCTTAAATCCCAGATGTCCATAACAAATAGGGAAGGCAATCCAAACCAGAATAAATAAATAACTGTAAAGCTTTGGAGGAGGGCAGAATTTTGGAGGAGAGCTTTGTATTAATGACACCATTAACCCAGCTAGTGGCTTTACATTCTTGCTGATGGTAAACACTGAATATGGGATGAAAGGATAAATAATCTGATGCCCCAGACACTGGGGATAAAAGACAAAAAGCCCCCCAAAAAGACTACGAGCTGTGCTCAGCTAAGAGCTGAGATTGATGCCTCGTTAAAAGGGAATCACAAGTCACTGGCATTTTCTTGGGGAGGGGGGTGAGGGGTAGATGAATGAGAAATAAAACCTCCATTCCTGACAGTCGCTGGATGAGAGAGCAGCCAACAGTGCACGGGGCCAGCTCCTCCACCCATCAGGGCGCCTATGCTAGCTCTCCAACAAGAGGTGTGTCCTTGCACGCCTGGAAAAAAGCCTGGCAGGCTTCCCTCTATGCGCCGGGGCTGTTGGACAGCAAGGAACTGTGCATGACCTGGCAGTGTTTTAAACAAGTGCCTCTAATATTGCAAAGCTGCTCCAAACCCAGCGTGGTACTTAATAGCGTGCGTCCATCTCTCATGAAGAGTAGTTGCTAAGGAAACCACTTAAAAGCCTGCTTTAAAATATTTGCCACATACTCAAAAAGCCAGAATAATTTCCTGCTGTTAAATTACAACAGCTCTTCAAAGGTCATTAGGAATATTCTTTAATCATTAAGATAGAAATGTGCTCATGGTTCCTCTCAGCAGACACAGAACTGAATTCTGATCTGGGATATTATCTTTGTAAAACTGAAGTCATGTCGTTCCAACAAAATCAGCTGTGCTACTGCGCAGCCAATTCCAGAGGCCAGATTTTTCAGCTACACACGTCAAATACAAAGTGACCAGGTCTGAAGTCCTAACGTTTTGAAGTATCACAACTGCTAACTTAGCAATGCTTCACAATGGTTCAAGTTCAAGGGCAAATTCAATTTGCACAGCTAAAGTGCTATAAATGGAGAATGCCAAAGGCACAATGCGAAGGACTGGGAACACTCGGTTGTAACTCACTTTTCCCTGCATTTCAGAGGACAGATTTTTCACAAGGGGTACAAAAAGTTCAGACAAAAAACTTTTGCTGTTTCCAAATAAACTGCCTGAATGCTCAAAAACCATTTAAAGTTTCAGGATAAACAAAACTTTTTCATTTTGCTTTTATGTAAGCTCTTTCCAGAAAACATGACATACTGGGTCTGGCCGAGTTAATTTTCACCATAGCAGCCCTCTTAATGCTGTGCTTTGTAGCTCAGGAAGTATTGAAAACAGGCCACTGTTTTGGCTACTGCTGAGCAGAGCTGGCACTGCAGGCCGAGGAGGGGTGTGAGACAGCGGCTTGGTGGGCCCCTGGCCTTCAGCCAGGGTCACCCACCACCCTGGGATCACTAAATACAGAAACATGAGTTTTGTTTTAACTACAGCCAATCCTCCAGGCATGCTTGTGATCTGACCTTGCCAGAAAGTGTACAGTATTTGGGTACAAGAGTTTGTTTACCATCTTTACTGCGACAGAAGGAAGCCATGTCATCTGAACTGAGAGGAGTTCTGTGGCAATAGATGTCCAGCTGACTCCAGCCTTTCCTACGAATGAGAATTGGTTTAGAGCCAGCAGTTTGATCTGGGGAGTCCTGTGAATCTGCTCAAGTTGCACCATAACCATCCTGTTTCAGAATGCCTCTGTCTCTCTGTAAGTCACGTGTGCCAAACGAGACAGAAGCGTGTTCAGTAAGGTAACCGAAGGAAACAGGACTATCAGTGCAATGTTGAAGCACACAAGGGATGTCACATCAAAGCGTGAGTTTGAGAATTAGGCATTACACATCATTTGAATGCTGTCAAAAATAACGCGGTTTCACTTTCCTAAATCTTGCTTCTAATCAGAACACTTATTAGTTTTCTTAGGTGTGTTTTGATGTTAACACTATTATTATTTTTGCAATGGCAATACCTGGCAAGTGTGCCAAGAGGCTTGTTTCCGGAAGAAGGAAACAGCTTTTCACCCACATCCTAAGGAAAGAATGCAGTCCTTGTCAGCAAGGAGAAACATGACTGCTCCACCTGGGCTGGCCAACTGGCGATAAGGGTGGTGGTGAGGCAGGCAGGGACCCCACTGACAGCTCCACAGCACCTGAACAAGGAAAGCCAGGCCTTCTGGTGGTGGCAACAGGGATCAGACACGGTCCAAGGACCACCAAGCCTGACCCTAGAGACAACACAGGCTCAAGGTCAAGCCAGGAAGTTACATCACCAAGGGAAGCACAACGACCAGCGAGGCACACGGCCAGGCCTGGGCATACCTACAGCATAGTTTGGGCAAGGGCCTGAGCATAAATTCAGTTCTCACATCAAGGGACAGAGAAGCCGAGTAAGGTTTCCCACAGCTCCCTTCCCAGCACCAAGGTCCGTGCCGACAAGCCGGGCCATTCCGGGCCTGGCTGTGAGCACAGGCAGCCAAATGCCCACGGCAGGAGTAGAGCCTATAGAGCTTTTTGGCGTGCTTAGGATCTGACAGCATGCCTTTCCCACGTTAGCTCACCTGATTTTGAAGGGCTGCCTTCGGAAAGGGCCATGGAAAACAATAGCTATTGCCAATTGTCTGCAGGCCCTTGTTAAGGGGTGGCTACTTCCCTTCACCACAGCCACGGGATGCTTCCTGGTCTCTTCTGCTAGCAAACCTCAAGAGTACGGAGAGATAAATAACTGGGAGCGTACCGTAGAGAACAATTAGTCACTTACGAGGACAGAAAGCACGGCAAAGAGGTTTTTCTCTTCAGGCTTCCATTTTCAAGCACCCTTGTCTCCAGCGGACAGCGTGGGGTCAGTAGCAAGGTGCGTTTCAAAGGCTTTTGTAATTAGCCTCATAAATTCCCCAGATAGCGTCACAGGTCAAAGACGGGGGCGGTGGCTCAGCGCCAGGCCAAGGATCGCTTTAAACTGCCGTCTGGCCGCGGGTCACTCGAGAGGGCGGCAGCAGTGGCGGGTTTTCATAGAAGCAGCTGCCTCGGAGCAGCACACCGACCGTGTTGTACACCGGGGCAGCGCCGCCAGCCTCGGCCAAGGCCCCACCGGTCTTCCTCCTCCCCCGGCGCCTCGGCCCTGCCAGGGAAGGGACGGAGACGAGCGAGAGCTGTCTCTGCTGGCACGGCACGGCACGGCACGGCAAGGTAAGGCGCGGGGCCGCCACACGCCGCCTCAGGGCCTCGCCCTCCCCGGCCCCCGGCGGCCCGCCACAGCCAACGGCCGGGCGCGCGGCTGGCGGGCGGGGCGGGGGCGGTGGGGGAGGCTCGGCCGCCGCGGCGGCCGCCATTGGGAGCGGCGGGGGGCAGGACCGCGGCGGCACAGCCCCTTGCGCCGCCCGATTGGCCCGGCGGGCTGCGGGCGGCCGGCGGGGCGGGGCCGGGGGAAAAGCCAGCGGGCGGGAGCGGGGCCCGCGTCCCTGCAGCCCTGCTCGGGGAGGCGCCGCTCTCGCACCGCTGGGGCGCAGCTGCCCGCCGCCGGCCGCCCGGGCGCGGAAGGAGGTAAGGGCCGCCGCCGAGCGCCGGGGGCCCTTCACGGCCCAGCCTGCCCGGGGACTGCGGTGGGGGCAGCCGGGGCTCGGAACCGTATCGCTCCGCTCGCCCGTTTCGGCGCGGGGAGCGGGAGGGGTGGCGCGGGGCTCCGGGCGGCGGCTGCGGCCGGGCCCCGCGGCGCGGAGCTTGCCCTGGGGAGGAGGCGGGCCTCGCTTCCGCTTACCAACACCGGTCCCTGCCGGCGGCAGGTGCAGGCCGGCGGCTTGGCGGGCGCGGCCCCGGCTGCGGGGGGCACAGCGGGCGGGAGGGAGGAAACGGACACCGCCGGGCTCCGGGCGGGCGGTCGCCGCGGGTCGCCTCGCCTCGCCTCCCTCCCTTCTCCGCGTTTCCTTCCCCTCCGGCTGCGGCTGCCGCTCGGAGGTGGCCGCCGGGGCCGGGTCCCGGGCCGCGCCCGCCCTTAGGCCGCACGCCGGGGGCGCACAGCGGCGGCGGCCGGAGGCGAGGGGGAGCCGCATCCCGGGAAGGCCGGACCGCAGCCGAGACACCGCTCCCAGCGCGGAGCGGCGGGCGAGAGAGAAGAGCGTGGTGCTGGTTCCGTCGGTCCTTGTGCAGAGGCTCAGACGGCCTAACGGAACCGCACCGTGCGTGGCCACGGAGTAAACCCGCCCGAGCTCCGTCAGGCGGCCGTGTACTAGGCGGTAATTGGTAAACGGCAGCACAGACCTCTTTGAATTGCCGCTGCCTGTGCAGGTTAGTATCCAGGCAGGGCTGAGATGACACCGTCTCGGATTTAAAACCCCCTGTGGTTTAAGATGAGCTCAGCATACGGAACCACCGAGCGCTGCCCGCGGCTGTGGGGTTTGGAAGGCACGCAAGGCCAGCGCGCTCTGCGTGCGCAGGGTTTTCAATCCCGTTTTCAGTACGTCTGATCCCCTGGGGCAGCAGGCATGCCTTCTCTTTCTTCCGGGTTTCAGGGCTTTGTTTATTTCCCCTTCTCAGAGTCTGGAAGATTTCCATCTGCCAAGAAGCAGCCAGCCCGTAAAAGGGACACCGTGCTCGTTGCGCTAAGCTTCAATCGCTCACCTCATTCGCTTTAAGCATTGCGTTTCTGTGTCTGCCTGCAGGAACTATTTCTTGAAATTAAACGTGTGCAGGTTAACAGGCTTAGGTGGAGCACCTCAGAGCAGGTTTCCATCGACAACTGTCTGTCTTGGACTTTGGCTTTAGCGCCAGCGCCCCCCTCTCCAATACCTCGGCCTTGGTTTGCTCAGATAGGCTTGCCCTGTGTTTGCAAACACACCAGTCAGGAAAGCACAGACTGTCACACGCACCGCCGTGCAAGCCTAACTACATCACAGAAACTCAAGATCACGTTCCTACTCCTGACTTGCAGACACTTGAAAAGCCAAACTGTCATCAGTATTTATACTTGCCTGGAGAAAAAAAAGCCTCTGGAGAATTGAATTTGAAAGGGAACAAATGCATTAATTAGCCTGGGATTTTGAATTAATCCTCTGATTTGTGCTGTGGATCCTGGGAAATCTAAATATAGCCAACACTGCATGTTCTCCCTTCAAGCTGACAGAAGTAAAACCAAGCGTGGGGTTTGGTAATTGGCAGGCTTTCAATCTGGTTGCGCTGCGTTTCACAGAAGGAAGTTTACATACTGTTGGCATGAGTCAAGGGTAACAGAAAAGTAAAAGCAACCCAAGAAAGTAGGTTGGTTTGTAAGTGCATGTAAATATACTGAAACTAGGATGTGATGTTTCCATCACCCTGCAATAAAATGGAAAATCTTAAAATTCCGAGCGGTCAGTTCCACTCACCTGGTGGCCTGGTCTGCCTTCGCCTGGCGCAGCAACAGCGATCCCCCCCTTTGGCCTTTTGTCGAGTTGACAGTTACCAAGTGCTAACCAAAGAAACCTTGCATCTTCGAAGAACTGCATGAAAGGTAAACCCAGAGCATTAAAGCCACATGCCTTGAGCTGTGAACAGGAAGCTTAATGGAGCCTCCCGAAAGCCCATGTCACAGCCATTTTCTACTAAAGCAACCACTTGATGAAGTTACCTTTGACCGTGTGGTTTTGCAAGCACCCAGATTTGTCTGGTAATTAAAAAAAGTAGCTTTAATAATTGTTTCAGATCTACAGATGCTATTGTGATTGGCATGGGGAAAGTACAACAGCAAGGCACCCCAGCCCAGAACTGCAGTGTCTCTGGGGTACGTGTTGCACTTTGCTGCTTGATTGCGGTTGGTTTTGTGCTGGGTGGATTGTTTTTTTCTTTGGCATTCATCATGAGCCCGCATATTTTTAATTCCTTTATTATGGCATATAATACCTTTCACTCATCGTTTTGCTCTCAGCAAACTTTGAGCAATTAATTTAAGTGCCCTCACTTATAATTTAGTACAGTTAGTTACCGTGAGCGATCGGATGGGCCAGACTTTGACCAAGTTGGGTGTTATTCTACAAAAGGTTAAAAGAGCCAATCTTTCTACATTTTTCAGCATGCTAGGTGATCTTGCTTGCCAGTGTTAGCCAAGGGAGCTCGTTTTAGGGTTAGGTGGCAGAGAACTTCAGGCCAGACTAACCAGCAAAGAGCTGCACAGGTGTTCTGGTCTGTGTGTGCAGGTGTGTATGGGTATGCTCTTAGTGGTTGTTCTTAGACAGCCTAAGAAAATCACAGTTCACAAGTCTGTGTTGAAAAATATTGTTCAAGTCCTCAATAAATGTGACAGAACCAAATATCAGATGAAAAGACTCTTCAAGATCTAAGCAAATACATTTCACCCGCCTTCCCCCACAGTGCAGATGTTTCAGCAACTGTTCGAAGAGCATGCATGATAAGGCTCATTTTTCACAACCTTACCTCACATTTTCACACATTCATATTTTAGCTGACATGGAGCAAAGTCATTATCACTCTCATTTGCTCCATCACCACCTTTGAAAATTCAGGGTATCGTTATGCAGGTGGCCAGCAGAAATGCCTTACCTTGCTCTCTCTGCAGCGCTCCCCATTAGATGTGGGCTGGTCCGTGTAGGATTGTTTCTCGGTGAGTCATGCGAATCCCTCTGTACTTTCTTCTAGGCAGTGCCGTGCTGTGCATGATTAGCGGGCTGACGGTGACATTGTTTCCTGAATGATGTAACTGAAAATTCCCCTTCCTGTGCTTCTTGTTTCCTGATCAGTTTTCCCATCGTTCTTGAAGATATTCCAGCAGCTGTGTATCTTTTATTGCTGATCTTTATTCCTACGAACCTCTGTGAAGACAAGTTATGTCAACAGCTACTTTAATTAATTTGGTACGAAACGGAGGGTACCAAGTCAGGAGAAGAGCCGTGCTGACATCCCGCCTCTTGCAAGACGAGAAGCGTCCGACAGCTGCCTGCTTTAGCTCCACCTCCGAGCGCCGCTCTTCCCGCTTCGATCCAGACGGGAGCGGCCGACCTACCACATGGGACACCTTTGGCATCTGGGACAATCGCATTGACGAACCTATTCTCCTCCCCCCGAGCATAAAGTATGGGAAACCGATTCCAAAAGTCAGCCTGGCCAACGTGGGCTGTGCTAGCCACATCGGGAAGCGTAAGGAAAATGAAGACCGGTTTGATTACGCTCAGCTGACAGAGGATGTCCTGTACTTTGCCGTATACGATGGACATGGCGGGGCAGCAGCAGCAGACTTCTGTGATAAGTACATGGAGAAATACATTAAGTAAGTGTGCACCAAAAGGGAATGCGTGTCGAGTTACAGGAGGGATTCCTTCCTTAGGACTGAAAGGGAACTGGCGGGTCCTACACTGTCGCTAATCCTCCCAGGTTACACAGCCCCTAGCCCAACGACAGCAGGAACACCGGGCTGGTGCAGTCCGTTACAGCGGGCATGCTGTGAACTTCTTACTCTGGCTGGTGCCTGCCCCATTGAGCCACCCTGCAAAGACCAGCGAGGAAAACAGATTGTACTCACCTTCCAGGAGAGGACTGGGAACGCAGAGAGAGTGTGAACTGCCTGTTTTCAGATGGGGTCACTGTGATCGCTGACCTGTGGCTTGCTTACACTCTTCTGTATCTGTGTTACATCCCTGGGTGTTGGAAAAGGAATTTTATCCGTTTGCAAAATTACAGGATTATGCTTCCAGTGCGGGTCATTAGTAAAACCATAGTACATTTTCGCTGAAATCCAGCATTATTCAATGCATGCAGGGAGGAGATAAGGCTATGGAAGAGAGAGAACGAGATGTGTATTTCTTGGCAAGAAGTTTAATCTTTAGTTTGCTTGTTTGTTTCCAGAGAATTTCTCACTCAGGAGGAGAACTTGGAAGATGTTTTGAACAAAGCATTTCTAGAAATAAACAAAGCATATGAAAGGCACGCTAATCTGTCTGCTGATGGTAGGTAAAAAAATATTCTACTCATATAGATGCAGAGAGTAAGGGTTTTTCTTATTTGCTCAGTAGTTTTGTAGTAAAATGTCCAGAAAAATGCTTGAAAACAGTTCTACTTAACATAGGATTTTGCTCTGATCACTTACTACAAATGAAACAATTATGCTTTACTTCCTTAAAATGAAAAAGCTATAAAAAGTCTAAATCTAATTTACTGGGGAGTTATTATTCTGAATGTTGGCATAATCATCAGTGAATTTCTCTTAATGTGATTCTGTCAAGGAAAGTGTCAGGTTATCAGAGTGATTTACATTTGCAAGGAGCATAATTTTATTGTGTAAGAAACTTGGAGGAGGGTTTTGGTTTGGTTTTTATTTGTTGGGGGTTTTGGTGTTTGAGTTTTTTTGGGTGGGTTGTTTGTTTGCTTGTTGAAGCTGTTGTTCCTGTGGGTTAAAAGCAACAGTGTCAAAAATTCCCCTTTCTAACCTGGCTGCTGCACCTGGAGAGGAACGTATGTCAAAATTAATAGGATTGGTATTGCTTCTGTACGGATAGGATCACAGGAGTAGCTGAGTGTCAAAGGGGAAAAATGCAGTGAAACAGAAGACAAGGTTGGCTGTGGTAAAGCTGGCACCAGCCCTTTTAGACTCCTTAGTCCTGGCTGTGAATCATGTTCCTGTAAATATGCCTCCAGACTAAGTACATCTGAAGTTCCAGTTCCAGCCACAGGAGCTTATAGAGGATAACTTGGGAAGGGAGGTAGAGGTGCCTGTCCCAGCTCTGTCACAGTTTCCTTAGGCATGAAGTACGATTTTAAGAGTCAGTTTAGCCAGTCTTAAACCCCAAACCAACAAAATTCAAAAAACCCAAAACAAAAAGGCAAACAAAAAACCTGCCCCCATGCTGGTGCAGGTGCTGACAAAACGACTGAGGTGGTTTCAGAAGAACAGAAACTGAAAGTTTTCACTCCAAGGAAGACTGGAAACCAACAACCCCTCAAGGGGCTGAAGTGAAACTCTATTCTCAAGCTACTTTTCCTAAGCCATGAATGAATACAATCAAGTAATGGAGTGGCTTCCTGCACTTTAACTGCTGGATGAATCTAGGTAGACTGAAATGTTGCCTGGCAGGACAGGCAGCCTGACTGTTGCAGCACCGCGAGGGATTCGCACCCTTCCTCTTACCTGGCACAAGCCAAGGTATCAGGCGCATCAGGAAAAAGGTTTAAGTCCTGATACGTAGCCCTTAAAAAAGGGGGATTAAACCTGTAATGGTCATTTGCCCATTATATCCCTTTTTAAAATTGAAATGCTTTGTGGTAAAGAAGTCCAGTCACTTTGGACCTATGGGGTGAGTTTTACCTGAGCTTATGAGGAACCCAACAGTAGAGCAGATGTGCTTTTTATCCAAGAGCATCCTTAAAAGCCCAGTTTTAAGAAAGCATCTGAATACAGGCTTACGTGCTTCCCCGGATCAGGACCTTTCATTTTCACTAAGGCGAAGATCTGTTACGCTTGTTCCCCTCCCGCCCCTCTGTTAGTAGAACAGCTCTGGGTTTGGCTCATGGAAGTGACCTCGGTTAAGTGTCAGAGCAGCTCCTTGAGGAGGAGGATGGTGAACCGTACTTGGTATATTATTGTTATTCTGAAAACAGTTTCTGATTACAGCATTTGCTACGTGAGGCTTGTGGAACTGGATAACAGTAATATTTGGCATAACAAGTTATGCAGCAAGCTGAGCATTTTGGAACTGCTTATAGGATTTTTTTCATATCATTTAACTAACTGGTGCTGCTTAATGAAATATAACGCAAATGCCAGCAAATTTAGGTAACAGTTACCAAGATACTGGGTGAACCCTCTTCATTAACAAAGCTCGAGGTCAAGCAAAACGGAGGGCAAAAGCCTTGTCAAACACCCACAGGGCCACACTCTGGCCAGCACTCAGTGTTTCTCAGGTAGGCTGAGCACCTGCAAGCTGGTGCAGGAGCCAGGGGGATCTAAAAGTGCCCAGTGTTCTTGGCGGGTTGCCCAGCTGAAAATCAAGCCGTAAGGCAAGGAGTGGAGTAACAGGGCGCAAAGATGAGCGCGGATTGCTCAACAAATTGAACTCTGCATATCTGTGTTAAAATAATTCAGTGCTGGGTTGGCTGCTTGGTGTGGATATTTCTGTTGTTGCTGCTGTTCTGAAAGTTACATAAAATTTCAGTGCTTGGGATGTGTCCTTGTTAGAAGCTTACTGCCAAACCGATTCAGTTTGCCAGCAGAATTTCTGATTAACTGTGGCTATTCTAGATGTGACAGTCAAGACTGGTGCTAAAGTATCTTGAAAACGGTGGCTGGTTGTGTAACACTGGGTATCTGGGATACGCTGGATGCTCCCCAACACTGACCTCCTTTTGAAACCTGGCAATAGCTGACAAAGTGGAAAATAATAGCTTGGCCTTGTTCCGGTAGATGGCCCTGCCAGGGTTCGCTCCTTTCACTCTATCTGCAAAAAACCAGGTTATGTTCGGGATGTCCAGGTCTTTACTAACACACAACCACCTTTGAAAGTCTGAGCCTGGGCGTTTGAAAGAACGTAAGTCCTGGGACAAACCCCTGTAGCCAAAATAGCATGGATTTTGTTTGACGCCTTACTTATAGTACTATTTAAGGGGTAAAAACTGCATCTAATGGCACAAACTTACCAGGACTAGAGGTGTGCCTTGTTGGAGCACCTAGCTATGTCTTCGAGGGCACGGCCCTTTGGGGGTCACTGTACAATTACAGAATATTTGAAATTATAGATGGAAAACACATGGCATAATAGTTTCTGTTAGCTCACGGTTAAAAAACAGTAGATGTGTGTTTTAAATCATTGCTAAACTTAGGTACAGGACACAGTAAAGGACGCTCACGTCCAACAAACTTGTCGTTGTCCACAAAACAACTGTTAGCACAGATGGACAGTTTTCTCATGTTTTTGACTAGCCATAAAAACTGAACTGTGAAGGCTGAATAGCTTTGCTGAGCAAGGTCAGAAGTAAGGAAGTGAATCATGTGCTTGAGGAAATTTGAGCATCCCTCTGGAGAAATGTAAGACACACCCTCTCTCCTGGCCTAGCGGGGTCCTACAAGGCACTGCTACCGCTTCTGTTCACTGCAGTACACTACTCGGAGGGAAAAACAGGGAGACTTGCCGTCGACCCCCATGTCCAGTGCGTCCAACTCTAACCACATTGGCCACTCACTTCTGGAATAGCCATCTTACTAAAACACAGCCAGGTATTAACTGCTGCATCTGTGTTTGAAAGGCACTCCTGGAGTCCTCTTATGTTGAGCGAACAGCAAACGTTATTTAAAGATAACAGAATTTAAAAAGTAGTGGGGTTTGGTTTTGTTTGTTTAAGTTGCCATTCAAAAGTGATTTTTGTTTCTTTGAATATGTTAACCTGCAACACTGAGGAAAAGGGAGAGCTGCAGAAATTGTACTTAAATATTTCCTAAACCCAGCAATGTTGCAAAGGCAGCCTTTTTATCACGGCCCTTGGATTATTACCTAATCAAGTTAGAAGGTACTAATTACTGTATTAAAAGGGTGTTTATTTTGCATATTTTCCCCTGGGTCCAAACAATTCGTATCCTTCTACTCAGTGCCTTTAAGATGGCCCCATTTTAGCCAACAGCGGTTTGAACGCCCTATTTTTGTGTTATATGTAAATATATATGTAAAAATAAATAAATAGCCTTGAGGAAACAGGGTGAACCATATTCGGTGCTGAAGGTGTTCTTCAGAGTGGCCACTCTTGCCATGTACGAGCAGCTGGCCCTCTGGCATTGATACAATTCTTTGGTGGATTGCTGGCTGGTTACTTACCTCCACAGGGAAAAATAAAAGAAAATTTTAGGTTTTTGTTTTGGCTGAATTTAAACTGGTTTTGTCAAACGGTTTTAGTGAGAAGGTGAGAACGGTGGCAATTCCCCAAAAACACCACGGCTGATTTATCTGTGGCCACACATGCGTGGGTAAGCCTCGAGTACTTCCTATACTACCTGCGAAAGCCAGTGCAGGCAACCCCAGAGTGACTGCCTCCCCTGTTCTGCAGCCCTCACTCTTTTATCTCCAGTGTTGCAGGTTTGTTTTGTTTGAACAAAGTCCCTGGGTGAATTTCCTATTTGCCTCTGTGTGCGTGTTATTTGTGGCAGACACTGTACCTGGTCAGCAGCTCTAGAACTGGAGGCCCTGGACACTATATGCTGGGCTTCAGTGGAAAGAGAGATCTGCTTAATTTTGTCCCAGGTGAAGGAGTCCGGCGGTTCCTAGCCCGGACTACTGGAAGGTTCCCACATCCTCTTTGTCACATTAGTTGAGATGACTTGCAGTAAAAGTTGTCCAGTGAGTGTTAAGAACCTATTGAAAGATCTTAGTTTTATAGTCATATTGTTAGGAAAACAAAATAAACTCTTTAATTGTTAAAACCAATATAAATATGCTGATGCAACGTATTTTGATATTATTAAATAACCTAGCAGCAGTTGTAGCAAAACATCAGAAATGTTATCCCATCGTCATTCCTGTGGTTTTGAGCTGTGCTAGAAACCACGTGATGTGTGCAGTCTAGCTGCATCCATGTTCCTGCACTCCGACCCACATCACAAATTGGTTCCAAGGAAGACAGCGTGAGCAGCATTTATTTTTCTCGGTGTGCTGTTTAACTAATAAATATATATAAAGCTCAAGTCACTGTGACCATTACCACAATTCTGGACAATATCTTGACATGTTCTTTAGTGCCATCCCTTGATTTTGTGACAGCGGCACGTTTGGCTTTGAGAGTTTGCCCTTGAAAGATGCAGATTCACCTGGATGTCAAATGTTCCCGGTCACTTCCGAATTAAAAGACTACAGATCTTAACTTTTTCAGAAAACGGCTTGTGTTTGCCAGCATAGCTCCAAAACCGAGGAATGAAATGGGAGAGTAGCAGCAATTCTGCGTTAGTTTTAACATCCAAGTAAAATATATTTTCTGCAAAATAAAAAGGTAGTTTTACGTAGGTTCTTCATTTCACTTCCTTTAACTGTTGGCTAAAACAGGTATTTTACTGGTTCTACTAAAATTTCTAATCACACTGCTACGTGTTAGCACCTTACTTGCATCGTGTGCCTCCAAGTGAGCCTGCACCGGACTAGTCCTTGCTTCAAATTAGAGACGGGATGTCAGAGCTTACCTCAGTCAGAAGCTACTGGCTTTGGAGTAGTTTTTAGATTTGTCGCCCACACGGCAGCCATAACGCAGCCCAGGCTTGGACCTGGGTCACCACGGTCGATGCCGTGGCGTTTAAGTGTAGCTAAGCCAAGTCCTCGCTGCAGTAATAATACCTGTTTTAAATAACACCACAAGCTTGGTTTAGACCGTATTCTGAGTTTTTTCGGATTCATCAACTCACTGCTTCCGCTGCACAACAAGGCTCAATGCAACTTCAGGGCTACGTGCACTTCGATTTACTCCCAACCCTGTTTTGCTTATGGGGCGCAGAGATGTCGCAGGGCTGGGGAAAGAGGCCGCCCAGAGCGCTCACATTTCTGTTCCCGTGGTACGCAGAGGGTCGTGCTGCACGTACGCAGTTTGCTGGCAGCTGGTCAGAGATGGGGCAGCTGGCATTTCTCCGGCTCAGGCGCGCCGTCCTGTCTCAAACCCGTCCCACCTCCCTGGGGTCGGGGCTGCAGGGCCAAAGGCAGGAGGGCACGTAGTCGTAGCTGAGCTCTGTAGAAGCGGTGGTGGAAAGATCTTTAACCGTGTGAAAACAGGAATGTAACTGGGGATTCTCCCTCCTAAGTTAGCCCCAAACCCATCTCATTGGCTTGCTTTTCAAACCTGGAAAAATGGGAAAGTCCCAGAATGCAGGAGACCTACAGAGGGCCTGCCAGAGGGATCTGAGTGGCTGTGAATGCGTGTTCCGGACAACAGCCTGTCCTGGCCAGGCCTTTTTCATGTAAAAGCTCAAGCTGGCAGGAGTCGCTGCTTTCCAGGCACCTCTCACTGGGTTACCTTTGCGTAATTTGCACGAAGGGAAGATGCTAAGTGTAAAATGGGACTGCTCCTGTCAAAAAGTAAACAAAAAGGAAAGCTGGACAGTTCTTGTGGCCTTTCCTTCACCTCAGATAAAGCTGCAGTTCTTTTCTGAAACAGGCAGACTTGCATTTCTCCTTCTCGAGCACTTCTTTTTCCAGAGCACTGTAGGAATTGAAATGAGAAGCCCTTAAGTTTACTTGCACTATTTAATCCAACTAGGCCCCTGAACCCAGTCAGCCCAGCTCACTCCCTCACCCTGCAGGAGGAGGAAGACGGCAGCCCGGGGTCTGTTTTGCCCTTTTGGCAGTAACTGTACACCCCTATGCCGGGATCCCACCAGCGCCCTGGGCCGATTGCCCCGAGAGCCGCTGCCAGCCGACTGCAGCCGTTTGCAGGCACAAGGCAGAATCCACCTTCACCTTTGCGCTGGAGGGTCTGAAGGGAGCAGCCTCACTTTCCAAAAAAAGCTGGTGACCTCCTGGCTGAACCCTTCATCTCTGGGCAAGGCCGGGGGAAGCCGAGGGAGATGGTAACAACTCTGACAGCAGCGGGAGGAGCCCACAGGCTGGGGTGAAGGAGCCATCTAGAGTTTCCCTTCAGGTGGACTACGTGAAGGTAAAATCACTATTACTCCATTGCCTGCTTCACTGCCTAAGAGAAGGGACGAGCTTTACAGTGGGCTACCTGTGCAGTCACTGTGCCCAGGGGTAAGGACAGTAACCTGTAACTGGAGGTGAGGGACAGAATAATGATTTGTACAAGCCGAAGGAAAGCCACTGTACCTTGTACAGCTTTTATTCCACTTGCTCTCTTTGCATGGAGCCATGTTGTTGCACGGAAATACTTACCCTTTCCACTTCCTCTCTCCCTCGGGTCCTACATGCATGCGTGTTTGCTCTATTTTTAATATGTAGATTTAGTTTAAGCTTGAAAGCAGTTACTGGTGACGTAGGGCACAAGTTGCCCCCATTTTACCAATTGAAACTGTTGCTGTTATAAATGGTCTCACGCTTAGAGGCAGTGCTAAAACCTCTCCCTTTGATGTGACGTTTGTAGCAACTCTGATCAACTCTGGGACCACTGCAACAGTGGCTCTGCTCCGGGACGGTATTGAGCTGGTTGTGGCAAGTGTGGGAGACAGTCGTGCTCTGCTGTGTCGAAAGGGAAAGGCCATGAAGCTCACCATTGACCATACTCCAGAAAGAAAGGAGGAGAAGGAAAGGTACCTGTCGGCCGATGATGGGGCTTCCCAGGGAACGGTCAGGATGTGCTTGTATTCTGCTGCTGGGTTGGGCCTGGAAGAAGGCAGAGCGTTAAACACAATGCCCCAAGAGCACCTCTGAGCTGGCAGAAAGCACCACAGCTCCAGCTAATTCATTTGGTTCCGTGTAGAGGACCGGAGATGTGGAAAGCCCTGCATGAGCGTGAACTGTCTCAGCAGTAAGATAGCGTAGCTGGGACTCGGCACAGAGCCGTGACCATGTGGTCCAGCTTTGCCCAAGACTGCCAAGTTAGAGCCAAGCCCTGAAGAAAGGCACTACGGTTCCCTGGCCAGCCAAGCCGCATCCCTCCCGTGGATCCCTTCAGACAGCAAAAGCCAACCCCCAGCTTAGGTCCTCCGCACCCCATTCCACATCAGTCGCTAGTGACACGAGTTGCAGATAGAGTCGGGGTAACAGTGTGAAGCTGTAACTCACATTCCCATTTTCTTTTGTGCCTCTGGACAGGATTAGGAAGTGCGGTGGCTTCGTTGCCTGGAACAGTTTGGGACAACCTCATGTGAACGGTAGACTTGCAATGACGCGGAGCATAGGAGATTTGGATCTTAAAAACAGTGGTGTGATAGCCCAACCAGAAACAAAAAGGGTTCAGGTAAAAGAAGGCCTGGTTCCCAGGGACAGCAACGGTCGGACTAAGGGGCAGCATAGGTGTTCCACGCAGGTGGCGGTACCCACACGGCATGTGCCCTCGTGAAGCCTGATGGCCAAGTGTGGATTTTTATTTGTGGTGAAGTAACCAGAGACCAGTTCTAATGAAGTCACTTCAGGTGAACACTAACAGGTCAGAAAAGAATCTGGCCCTGATACTAAATTTAACCAGATCAACATCAAAATCCTATTTATCCTACAATATGGGATGAGGGAAGAAAGATAACACGTGATACCCGCTACCGAAATACAAAGGTTTTAGTCTATTTGGGGCTTGTGGTCAAATGAATAATTTTGAGGTTAATGCTGATATAAAACCATCACTGAGAACTGAGTGGGATATGGATGGGCTGTCACTGAAGAAAGTAGAATATGTAGACTTTGGCATACCTGGGAGGAAGGGAGGAGGAAAGGGCAGCTGCGTGCATCTTACCATAGCTCCACTTGTCCAGAAAACAAATTAACCACCCAGCAGGCATTCAGCGTGGTTGCCTTTGCAGGAAGGCTCTCCTCTTGGCTCTTGTTCTGTTGATCGTAATTAAATGCCACCCACTAGGCCTGAGGGGTCTGGGGAGATGACCGCAGTGCCATCATATCTTCCGTAAATCCTCAGTTCAAGGAAGCATTTTGATTACTGGGTAATGTACGGATCCGGTGGTTTGGCCTCAGAGGGCTGCCTCCCACAGCTGGAAGCGCCTTAAGACGCTCTCCTCCAGTACAGGGAATGCAGCCTGTGTGGCTGATGGATATGCTCGAGGGCAGCCTTGGCTACCTGAGGGTTTGGGGGTTCCAGTCAGTCCTTGCTCAGAAAGCAGGAGAGCACGCAGCACGCCCAGAAAAAGCGCGTTGCAGCGCGGTGTAAAAACGCAGAGGCAGTTCCTTTGCCTTGCGGCACTCGCTCCATCACTGTGCATGCTGTGTACTCCGTTTGCAGCTGCATCACGCGGACGACAGCTTCCTGGTCCTTACGACCGACGGTATTAACTTCATAGTGAACAGTCAGGAGATCTGCGACTTCATTAACCAGTGCCATGACCCTGCTGAAGCCGCCCACGTTGTTACTGAGCAGGTAATGCTGCGGCTTCTCTTGGCAACAAATGCTTGCGGTTGTTTTTAGTTTGGTTGCATTTTTTGGAAACCAAGCATAGCACCACATGTCCAGGTCAGTTGAACGGTGCTGGTTGAGACGTTCACTGGTCCCACCAGCTGGCCTTTTTCTTACCCTGGGTCTTGCCACATCTTGCTGGGCATCGTTTCAATTAACTTGCTTAGCTGATGATCCACTGAACGGCCTGGGGCCGGAACCGTGCTTTATTCCTGCGCTGAGTATGTCGTCAGCACAGACAGAAACGGCCAGCTGCTCACCAGGGTTCGGGATGGTGGCATATCCTATGGAAAGCTCTGGGGCATACCAGAATGCAGCATCAGGGCTGGAAAGGGGCATGAAAACCTTGGGCCTCAGGGCATGGTGTCCCGTGTGGAGCAGGACACTTACTTGCTTTTCTGGCAAGATGACGATGCTCACAGTTCGTTTCTTCTCCCAGGCAATGCAGTTCGGAACAGAAGACAACAGCACAGTTGTCATAGTGCCATTTGGAGCGTGGGGAAAGTACAAAAACGGCGAGATCAACTTCTCCTTCAGCCGCAGCTTTGCCTCCAGCGGGAGGTGGGCATGAAGACCTGCCACAGCTCTCTTTTCCTGCCGTAATCTGGACACAGCGTGCTACAGGAGAGCACATCCATCTGTTCATAGGTTGACTCAGTGTCTTGTCCATCTCTTCTGTTCCCAGTGTTAGAGAAGATGCCACTGTTCCTCGGTGCGTAATGCCCCATTGTTGCTTACGGCTGATTGCATTTGGCTGCGTTTATTTATTTCAGTCGGCACTGAGGCAGCTATTTCCTTGGCTTTGTAATCCCAGCAGCTCTGCACATCACTGTTCACGCAGACGAGGCTCAGAGCTTTCACGTGAGGCTGGGGGTGTCGCACAGTCGTTTCATACCTACGTGTATTGCCCAGGACCCTCGGTTACCTGGCAGCTGCGTGAGTCCGAGTCTCTGAGCCACATGCTGGCTTCCTTGTACGTTAATACCCGGGGGAACAAACGCACAATGTTCTTAGGTAGACAAAAAGCGGGTTTGTTGCCTTCCTCTGCTGTGCAGCCACCCCAAACTCCCCTGGGCTTCAGGAGGAGCGGGTGAAAAATGAGGGAGAAGTTTCAGAAGCGTTTGGGTTCTGATGCCAGTGGCACTGGGTGCAGCTGAACGACTTCTTGAGACAGTGCTGCTTTGCAGGGCTTTAAGCTCTCACCATCATCTGTGACCCTCCAGGTCCAAGGAGACGGAGCAGGCTGGAGCCACGTGCCGTTGGACAGATGGGAACGTTTCTCCATTGGGTCCAAAGCCTGTATGGTCTCTGTGGACCATGCAGCAGCCCTGCGCACTGTCCTCTCTTTGGTGTGCCAGTGCTTGACAGGAGCATGGAGAAGGGACAAAGCTGCACATTATTCATGTCCAGAGACTCATCAACTTGAATTTCTTTTCGTTTTTTTTTTTTAAAAGCTAATTTCGAAGAGTTTACTCATCAGGATTCTTTGGATGTGTAAGACTGGAGTTCATTTCTTCATAAATGTATGAGGATTTTCCTGCCCTTCGCTGAAGGTTTCTTTCAGTCAGTCGTCATCTCCTGTGTCCCTTCAGGGTATACAGGGAGCTGTGAAACACCCAAAGCAAGCAAGCTAGAGAAAGGAGAGAGCATTATAGTAACGTAAGGCAATTTGTGTAAGGTTTGGGTGTTGTTTCTAGTAGGTGTCAGGTATTCAGGCACCAGAAGGTAGTTTTATACTTACAGGAAGCGTTTCCATTTCCCTTTCTGGAGGGGCTCTGTGTCCAGTGAGGCACGGGGTGGGCCAGAGCTCTGAGGCAGCTCGTATCACTGCCGTGACACGGACTGCAAGTGATGCGTTGCCGGCAGGTGAAGATCTGTCCCAGCTCGTTCAGACCTCCTCCTCCTTCTGCTCTACATCGGGTGTGCGGCTCCCGTGGCCTCCTAAGTCACCCTGCCACAACGGTGCACGGGCAGAGAAGAATTGGGCTCGTCAGGCTTGCCACAGTATTTTTCATTCTATGGATGTTTCCAACAGCACAATTGTTAAAAAACCAAAACACTGAAAGAGAAGTTGCCTGATACTAGATCACCTTGCAATAAGGAAAAATATTTCAGAGATGCCTACCCTGATTCTCATTTCCCAGCATGAAGCACGCATCTGCATTACCCACAGCCCTTTCCTTTTAGCCCAGGATTACACCTTAGACGTGTTTTTCCCTGCCTCCGGTCGAAGGCCTAGCAGCACCCAGCAGAGCAGAGCGTTGTACCGACAGCATTATGGACTGGGTGTTCAGAGCTGGTTGTGTCCCCTCACTTGGGGCAGTACGTGGTGTATAACACGTGTACGTTCTGTTCGTAAGTACGAAGAGCTTGTGAGCCGGTGTATGTCAATCTCTGGGTTTGGATGCTGTTGCCCAGGCCTGTGTAACGAGCGCATCACAGGTTTACAATAACAATCCCTTCTCTTGCCCCACGTTTTCCCCAGGGTCGGGGTTCAGTGATCACCTGAGGTCAGGACGTTTGCTGGTTGTGGTCCTGGGCACAGCCGTGCTTACCTGAGGCAGATGGGCTCCTTTAGTTGTTACCAGCGAGAGCAGGTTCTCAGGCTGCGGCGAATTTGAAGATTCCCACAACTCATTTGTGGTCAGATTGGCAAAACGCAGCCTCTCCCAAGCCTTGAGGAGAGCTGGCACCTGCAGAGGTTTAGGGAGCTGCTCTGGGAACGTGATGATGACCCGTTTGTGCTGCAGCGGGAACACGTGACGGCCTTTCTCCTTGCCAAAGTGACCTGCTGAAACAGCAAGTTGCAGAGTTGCCAGCAAAGGGTTAACCACAGGACACCGCAGTCTCTGGGCAGAGTGAAGGGTTAGAGGCAGCTCTGGAGAGGGAGTTGCTGTGGGGGTGGCTTTGGTATCAAGTGTCAGACGGGCTTGAGTGATTTGGACCAGCTCCATCCGCATTGTCCTGTTCCAAACGCTGCTCATTTCTCTTGGGCCAGCGTCTATCCAGACGGAAGATATCGAGGGCATTGTGGGTGTTCGTGACAAGTACACGTCATGGTTTTTAGCAGTGCTGGATACTTGCCAAGCTAAAGACGTGGTATTAAAAGCAGGCTGCTGATGAAAAACACTGCAGATGGAGAGCGGGTGCTCTGAGGAATGACCTGGCAGCAAGAGCTTCTAAACACTGACCCAGATGTACCAGGAAACGACAGTTTTTCTTCCCATCGGAGGTTTTGTGGCATTTTGTTTTATCCCTATCTGGCTGCCTGATTTCATAGAAGGAAAAAATGTGGTTAGGGGCTTTTATTTCTTGTAACAGAGTGGTTACCCTCTCAGAGGAAGGATCCATCTGTAACTTCCTTTGAATTTGGTAAAGGAAGGGATAAGAGAAAGCTTTGCAAAACAGCAGATGATTAGATAAGGATGTCCTGGCGGTGGCTATTGCTGCCTTTATACAATATCCCAGAAAAACCTGGATTGGAGAGGCCTTCTGGGTGTCATCTTGCCCGGCCTCCGGCTCAAAGCAGGGCTAACCAGAACTGCATGCTGCAGCGGAGGGATGTCTCCGGTCATGGAAATGCAGCGCCTGCAAACGGATGGGAGAAAGGATTGGGCGTGCAGTGCAGTTTGCCTGTGGAACCACTTTGCTGTACTGAAGTGGAAAACTGACCAGTATTTAACAGGCACTTTATGCAGCTACCAGTGAAGTTCACAGATAAATTAGCACACGCCTAAAGCTCCGATAGGAGCCGTTTTGCTCCAGGCAAAAGCCAATCAATAACTGACAGGAGGTTAGAGATGCATTTCTTACGCACAAGTTATTCCCTGCCTGTTCACTCTAGTTTTCTGCATCTTAAGTCAACGAGCTACTGATGACGGTGAAATGCTTTGCCAAGCAGCCCAGTAGTCTGCCTGTTCCTCCTCCCGCTAAGAACAGAGGTACCTCCACGCTGATTTGTGTGGGTTCCTTACTTCATGCTGCACGTGGCAGGACTCCGAGTGCCAGCTTTCGGAAGAGCACAGCGTTTTGTAGACACGTTGGTTGGTCTGTGCCTCCTGAACCACAATTCTGCTCCTTCCTGCCCGGGTGACAGTGAGCTCCTCTAAGATTTAGTGGCAATTGCACCACACCTCGGTTTTTTCCAAGAAGTTGGGAAAAACCTGCAATTAATGGATCTTTCATCATTCGACACCTCACGGAGGAGTCCCTGCCCCTGCGTTTCAGTTCTGGGGCTGTTCTGACACCGACACTGTGTCGGCAGAGCGAGCTTTGGGCGGGTGGGACATGGGTCTGTGGCGTCGAATGCGGAGCACGTGGACTGTGAAGTTGGGGGAGTAAAACCATGTTGGGGAAAGTGGAAGTGGTTTGTCACCGCGGCACCGAGGGATCAAATTAGCAGTGCCGCGGTGACGTCCGGCCAGCAAACCTTGGCACGGGTGCTTTGCCAGAGCCACGTACTGCTCGGCTGTGATGAAGCTGTACTTCCAGGGTTGTGTTTTCTCTCTAGCCAGTAAGGCTCCTGCTGCTCTGCAAGCGTCCAGCTTTACACCCCAGGGACCAGCAAAACTCTCACCTAGCAGAGAGCTCCTCTCAGCTCAGGGACGAAGAGCAAGTCGGCCGGCCAGCAGCAGTCGCCTACCAGAGGTTTATTACTGAAGGATCACTCGAGGTACCTCACATTTGGAACGGAACCGAACCTGTTTGCTCTCTAGCTCCTGTTCCCACGCATCCGTTGTTGCAACAAAAATGCTATTTTTTATTTATTACAGACTGAAGGGAACATTAAGGGTGACCTACTGAGCAACGCGTAACAAGTGTTTGCTTTTTTCCTGCCTTTTAGGGCTGGAGTCTGAGCGCCACTGGATCTAAGAGGATTTTCTTGCTTGAACACTTCCCCCTGAAGCAGTGCCATCTCTCACTGTACAGGCAGTGCAGCAGGGTGGGCTGTGGGGGCAAAAAGGAGGAAAATGCTGTCCAGCTAGATACTGGGTTTTACTGGGAGCATATGGAAGGCACAGGGGAGCTCATGTTGCTGGAGGATTTACTAGGAGAGGTGTTGAGACTGACGCTGGAGTTCAGCTCGGTCACTACCACCTGGCGAGGGGGGGTTCGATGCTTTGCAGAGGGAGCTCACTGAATGACTGAGGAGGGCTGGTCTCTGGAAAGTGAACGTAGTGCGACAGTTCATTTCACACGGGGTCCCCAGTACAGTCAGCCCCTTCTGGTTGAAAAGCTCCGGGTTGGAGAATGCTCATGGAGTTTGTGGTTGAGAACAGGGGTGTGGAGGGAAATTGGCAATATTACTGCTTTTCACATGCTTTGGGGAAATGAAAATTGCGAGGAGCTTAGACTCACCACAGGATTCCCACTGACTTCCACGGGATCAGGGTATCGGGTCACCTTTTCTGTCTCAGCGGGCGGACATACTGTGGCCAAAGGCACTGGGATTTCTAGCTAAGGGAGAAGCACAACACAGCAGATACCAGAGAAACTGGTTTAATATTAACTTTTTGTAAATAAATTGAGTTGGGCACTGCCAGGTCCATCAGTCACTCACCCAACGAGCCAAACACACGGTACAGCAACACTTGGTATTCCTTGGTTCCAAAGCTGCTGTTCCCAATGCAGAGTTGTCCCGCGGGACATCAAGTGCTTGGGCAGCGGTGTGTGTCGTAACTTTCTAAGGACTTAAGTGCAATTGCGTACGTTCATGACACAGTTTGCCTTAGGACTGCGTACAATTCCTGTGGTTTGACGTTTATGTTTGGTGTCCGTAATTCATCTACTTAATTGTAGAGACGTGTCCATTTTGCCCTTTTTTTTAAAGGCTTGTTTGTCTTTATCAACTCAAACCTACTGTGGAGCAGATAAGTCTGTACTGGAAAGCTTAAAAGATCTTTTAATAAAGAATTGCCTTCTAGAGTTGTGTCGCTACAAGTGGATTTTTTCTTCTGCTGCTGCATTGCAAACTACCAGAAAAGTTCCTGCTTCTCAACCTGTGCTGTTAGCGCTGGGCCTCAGCCCCTGCCGTAAAAACCTTCTGATCCCCAAGGCGTTCCCTGCAAAGCCATTTGCCCAGCGATAACCAGTGCAAAGTACCTTCTCTCTCTGCTCCGTCAGCGTCCACAGGCTTCGCTGCAGCAGGGCCACGTGTTCCCACTTGCTGGCTGTGTCTGTGACGCTTTGATACAGTGCGGTACAAAGAAACCCAAAACCCGCTCTCTAAAATTAGCCTGTCTTACAAAGCAAAGGACTCTTGTGAAGCAGGAAAGCACCCTGGGTAGTTGTTGTGGTGAGCGATGCCATCCTGTGGCAGTGGAAACAAACAAACTGGGCCCCCTCAATAAAAGAATGCACTTTGGCTTCTGCATGGATTCAGGACTTTTCAGTTATCCTAAAAGAAACAAGAAGAAAATATCATCCAAGGGTTTTAACTCATCCGTGGAAGTAACCCTGAGATCACTATTAGTTTTAATCACTACGGCTTTTACCGCTGAGCTCAAACCTACTTTACTCTCTCCCTTGAAAGTGGCAGCCTTGAGTTCAGTGATGCCCTGGCAGTTTCCTATGGCTGAGCCCCAACCCCTCCATTTAAGACTAAAGCGAGTCTTTTTTTGTTGTCCTTTGTGGCCAAAGCTCTTCTCGGCCCAGTTCGGAGCTTAGCAGCTCCCATATCTCCATCTATCCCACGGTGGTAAGCATGCAGTAATCCCTGCTCAGGCAGGTGAATTGTAAGAGCATGGGTAGTGTGTTGGGAAACCCACTGGGCAGCTCTGTCCTTTCCCACGGCCTGCCCTTTCCCAGGAGTTGGGAAGTGGCTCCCAGATTACTCTGCAGTCAGAGCATTGGTCCTGTAACGAGCATCCCTGTGACCTGCTGGTTCATGCACAGCTGCGGGAGAGGAGGGCTGCCGAGTCCCAGCAGCACCGTGGTGCTTCCCTGCCCAACTTCACCAGGGTGAGCTTAGGAGAGCCAGCCTTGCTCTCCCGCTCACAGGTGGCAGCCCCCAGGAAGGGCTGGATGCTTTTCCAGGAGCTGTGGACAGCTTGTGTCAACATTCCTCCCACAACCTACCTGATTACACGGGGTTTTCATCACCGCTGTTGGGCAAAAGCCTTGCTCTCCGTGCACTCCCTCCCCCCAATACATCAGTATGGCCGTATGGAACCAGTATGGAACCAGTATGGAACGTACTCCTGCCCAGGGGTCACCTTTGCTCTTGCTCAGCCCTGCAGCGTGTTAACCTCCCTGCAGCTCCCCAGCAGAGCAGAGGGCACAGACCACTGGGACACCAGAAGTGGGGAGGAGCAGTCCCTCCTGCCGGGGGAAGGTGCTGGTGGAACAGCCAAAGGACCAGCACCTGGAAAACTGGCTGGATTTGAGCTCTCGGCAGCCTGGTTTTACCCGTCATTGATTTAATGCGGTCATTACATTTTCTGGTCATTCCCCTTCACGCACTAATGACTTCACAGCTTTTCCCAGACGTTCATGCCTAGACAACCTGCGTCAGGTGTCCTGCTGCCCTGCCCGTCCCGCGGCACAGAGGGCCTCAGCCAGGCTGTGGTGGATTCCTGAGCGACTGCGCTTGTGTCCATCGGCGGCCAAGCTCAAGGTTTACCCCATTTCTTACAAAGTCGCTTTTTGGGGCCAGCCACACAGCCAGTACAACGTCGCTCAACAGCCCTGGCAAGACGGGGCAGGATTTGGCTCCCAACACATCAGTCCTGTTTCTGTGCTCGCTTACCCAGCCCTCCTCTACACCGTGCGATGCACTGACCTCACCCGTCGATCAACACCGTGTCCTGGCACGGAGACAGACACGTGCCACGGCCAAGAATTCTTTAAAAGCACACCATGTAGGTTTTACTGTGGTACAAAGCACAAAACGCTTTGAGCCTAGAAAGCAGGCTCCAAACCTCACCTTTCTGAACCATCCGAGTCCTCACAACCATGAGGAAAGACAACTCGGTCACAGCAAATTGGCCACAGATTCGTTAACAACAGGCTGGGCTATGGCACTGTCGCAGACTGACACGCTGCATTTTTCAGTCTGAAATAGCTCCCCACTGGAAAACAGGCAGCAACAAACCCTCTGTGGACAGCAGGCACACCCAGCAGATGTGCTGGAAGACCGGGCTACTTGTTTTAGTTGCTCAATAGAATACCCGGCCCCAGGAGGTGCTTCTGCCCAGGGGAACTGTGGCGGAGCTACTCACAGGCTGGGCACTTGCAGGGAGCTGCCCCGTCACTCGCCAACTGCCTTGTTTCACTCCAGAACTGGCTGCTGGCCTGTCTGATGCCAGCTGGGGATTTTACGGCTCCAACATCACCACTTGAGCTGCCGTGAATGTCACAGGGCACCACTCTTCCTTTTCCTGGACCCAGATTTCCTGGAGGAACCTCACAAAAGGGTTTCCTAATTAGCCTTTCATTTGCCTGGAAAGAAAGGAGCTGAACCAACTCTCCCAACACCTGATTTGCAACAAGGCCCCTCCATCTTAATTGTCAACACCGCAGCCTGTGCTCCATGGGGCAGGACTGCACTTTCCCAATCCAAAGGTCTGTCAGGACTGTGGCCCCCTGCTGCTTCCCCTTACTTGCACCTCCACTCCCCATGGTGCCTTTGTTTCATCAAGGCAAGCTTCCCTGAGACCCAGGGAAGGGAGTTTTTGGATGTGCCACAGGCTGGCAGAGGTGGAGAGGGGCACCAAGGGCACGTGGGAGCCACGAACACTCCCCCGCGAGGCTGGCTCACCTTCCCGAAAGTCCGGCGATGCCCTCCAGGAGGGCGCCCAAGCTGCGGGCGGGGACATGCCGCAGCACAGTCTCTAGGCAGGATGCAACACCACCTGCACGTTCTTGGCCTCATTCAAAACGCTGCACCAAGTTAAGCACGAGTTCGCTAACAACGTGGCACAGACCAAAAAGACGGTGGCTCACTCAATTTTTTCCTGCGGGAACATGAGGTTGAAAAACAGCATATGGCATGATCCAGCTGCATGGAGCTGCTGTTAGAAGGGCACCTCTCCCCCCAGAGAGCAGGCAGCCTCTACAGTCTGCCTTTAGCACAGTTTACTGGCTCAAAATGCTTTGATGAAGTTTGTTTGTGACCAGCCAGGGAACACGGTAGGCCCAAGTGCACCAAGACCTGGTTTTCAGTAAGAGACAATCTGTTAGCAACCAGTGCTGGCACGTAATTAACTGCCAACGTGAAAACCCACATTCTTTAGCACTACCTGCCTAGGAAAGGGTATAAAAATGTGTTGAAGAATTAGTAAGATATTTCAACATTTGGGGAATCTTAGGCTGTTTCTCACCAGATAAGGTCAAGTTCTGCTCTTGTAGTCATTCTCTCCTTGGGAAAGATGATTCAAACTGGATTTTGATACTTCCCTCTCTTCCACCATCCTCACGGAGCATGACTTAAGTCATTCTTTCCTGTCTGCTTTCTGGGTATCGGTACAGCCTGTTCTTCTACACACTCCCAAATTCTGCTGGCTTCACTCTCTACGACACTGATAAAGCAAAGAAGAACGAACAAAGAGACAGGATGTCACACTGACCATCGCGATGGCCGTACTCTTGTTCAGAAAGGAAACCCGTAACAAGCAGTAGAAATCTACTCCTCTTGACGATACAGAAACATGTTACTCAGTAGTTACCGCTCCCATGTTAAAAACATTTATTCAGCTGCAAATGTCTTTCCAACAAATGCAAACCAGCTTTTTGGTGGTAAATAGCAGGTATTTATTTGAAATGAAAAAAATACTTCAGTACCTGAACTATTGCATTTAATCATGTATTGTTGTAATTGTGTTACTCTACCTTTTTGCATTGGAGACAAATATACAATGAACATTCAGATATCACAGATTGCACACTAGATAGTAAATCGTCAGGCCTTTTACGTAACCACCAAAAAACAGATATTGGATTCTGCAATATAGTACAAAATTCCACACTCCAGTCTTAGCCAGTTATCTTCAATTTACTCCTGATGCTGTACAAATAAATGGCCATTTAACTAGGGCTTACAAGTTAATAACAGGACAAAAAAATATACATTGCACTGACACAAAAAGTCAGCTGTGTTAATAGTCATGCAACAAGTAACCAAACTTGCTGAAATTAAAAATACTTTCTAAAAACAGTTTTAACTGCATAAATATTTTATACACAGTTCATTTACTGAAACAAAAGGAGTCTTTAAATGATACAAAGCAAATATAAGTTTCTACCAATTTTATACATAAGAAAGTGCAAAATAACTTATCTAAAGTGTTTTGCTATTGAACTGATGAATGTCGGCCGGAGGCAGCCAACCCCCGAAGCGTGACATTACAGCTGCACACTACATACGAATGTTAAGAGTACGTGAGTAAGTATACTACAAAGAACAAGGCAGGAGAAGACATGTGAGGTACTCGCAGGGAATACAGTCTACCAATGTTAGTGTGCATGAGGATATTTTCGCTCAACAGATTTTTACATGGAGAAACAAAACAAGTATTTGCATTAGAAGCTTGAAAGAAATGGAAAAAAACCCACTCCCAAGTGAACAAAGCAGTTGCCCACAGCACCAGCCGCCAGAGGAAATACGAGCAGGTGTGTTTTTTCCCCTCCACCTCCTACAAGCAAGAACGTGGGTTTTGGAACAGCGCAACCAAAGGAGTAAGTCAGAGGACTAGGGTGATTTGTTTGCAAAACGTAAATTTGGACTAACCCCTGCACTACAGAATTTGTAACGAACCACCACTCTGGTGTTTTTAGTACACTGCCAAGCATCAAAAGCCTACGACACCACCCGTCCAACGTGCTCACGTAGCTGACTGCCTGCTATCCTCAGGACTCCGCATTAGTACTACATGCCGACTGTTTGCTTTCGTGTTTAGATTCTATCAGTGTTATTGTCACAAACCTTGGTTTTATTAGGGTTTAATTATGTGGCTGTACAAGTTCCAGCCCGTAGAAAGGAAGACTTCCTTAAGTTTGGTTTTAACATCTGGAGGCAAGGGGAAGAAAACTCTGTGGACTCCAAGGCATTTAGGAGTTGTTAAAAGAGCCTTTCCTTCAAACCGAAAACGTTAAGGCCACTAGCCTGTCTCCTGAACTATGCTGGTTTCGCATCGTTTTGGGAAGGGTGAAGGCAACGTTAGTGAGAACAGCTGAACGCAGAAATTCCAGTGCTCTGCACACGCTTACTGAGGACTTCTGCTTGTTCTGAAGGACAAATCTGTCACGGTAGCCGCGCAGCGTGGCTACTCGATCATCACTCTTTGGATCCAAAAGGATCTATTTGGGTCAGCTAATCTCAACAAACCTGCATTTACTCAACAGTGTGCAAGGGCTCTGGAGAAGCCTTTCCGTTCATTTGGGGACCTAGTATACATACCGAAACAGGAATATATCTCATTTTACAGACCAGCACATACATAATAAACAAACATGTATCAAAATACATCATTTAACTTTCAGTGCATAAACATGTGATACCGGGGTAAATAGTAAGTGGTCAGGATTAAGAAATTATTCACTGCTAGAAACTCAAAACAAGAGAAGACATGATCAAGAGAAGGTGTGCCCCCATGCTGCCAGGGACCCCCTGGCAGGAGCTCACACCACCCCAGAGGGTTTGGCATCGCAATCGACAACAGCGCCGGTTTTAACCGTTCACTGTCCCAGGGCCAGAAGGTGCCCAAATCGTTCCAAGTGAGGGACAACCTCATCCCTCAAGTGAAGACACTCACTGAAGCATCAGCCGGCCACCTGTCTTCTGTTGGTTTGGGTCATATCCTTACCGCTGTTTAAAAGAATCCATTGTGAATATACCTACATCTAGATCAGTTTGTCACCCATTTACAAAATATATACACACACGTTAAAAAATGGAACCAAACCAAACACCAACCTGCCCCCTTTCCCCCCCTCCCCCGCTCAACCTAAAACCCACTGGCAAGACCTCATTCAGAAAATAAGCCCATGGGCCTACGCGATGCACGTGTTCCGATCCCAGTGGATATCAGTGTCTCTACTTCATCCCACATGTAGTGCAAAATAAATGACAGAGTAGTAAAAAAATACTGCAATTAAATTCATATTGGAACTTAAAAACCATAATGGAAATCTACTGCTGTCCTCGAGATGATGCCATGTGCTGAAACATGAAGATAGCTCTTAGAAGCACTTCTGCCATGACCAAAATCACCCTGTTTTATGCCTATTGTTCCAAAAGGTTTTTTGCAAACAAGCTACAGGACAACAGCGGTTAAATTTTATGCACAAGGAATTCATTCTGTACCTACCTGCAAGCCAATTGCTATTGACTAAAGAAGGTAAAAGCTGGTTCTTGCACTGCATGAATCAGCCGCTGAGGAACGTTAAGTAATTAACAAAACGGCAGCTCTGACATATGTATAAAAGAGGCCTCATTAAATATGAACAACACTGAGGTGGTAAATAGTTTGGTATAAAATGCAACACAAGTGTACAGTTTAGTTCCTGGTTATCTTACAGCTAGAATAAAATACTCCAAGTCCTATCCTCAAAAATGTTTTCTTTTGAAAAAATCCATGTAATTCTATGAATAGCCTTACTTTAAATTAAGATACCGTGGGCAACTGAAAGAACAAACATGCACAGACTGGATTTTTAACAGAAACACACATAATGCCTTTGAGTTTTCTGTTTTTGGTGTTTTGTTGTTTGTTTTTTTTTTTTTTTCTTTTTAAACATTCGTATTTAAATCGATAGATGAGATAAAGATGCCACACAAAGTACAGTGGTTAATCTGAAGTCCCATGTAACAGGCAGTTAAATTCATATTTAGATAAAAAGGCCATTATACCTATTTACAATATACACAGTTGCTTGCGAAGAAGGCAGATTTACAACTATCTTCTAAAAAGCCTTCCCCTCCCCCTCCCCCAATAAAGATGACTAGCTCTACAAAAACAAGACAAGAACGGGTGTTTAGGATAAGTGAGGATTTTCTCAATAGCCATGTCAACATAGGTTTAGGGGTTGACAGTTCTATTGGATTTGTGGTTATTCATCATGTCTTCCTGGGCCTTGCTCTCCACTTAATTATGCTGTTAGCCTCATTTACCTTCTTTCAACACAATTCAATGATCCCTTTTTGCTTTTAGTGCTTAAAACTCAGTACAAATTTAAGTGTAAACAGACAATATTCTAATCCCTTTGGATTAGAATATTGTATCCCACGGCACGATACTCTCACTAGTTCTCGGAGTGACAGCGGGGCTGGATGGGGTCTCTGTTTGCCAGGACCCCATCAATTTCTGGGCCCCTCCTCCGAGCCCCGCTCATGCTGCAGGTTGTAGAAGCAGTTCTGGCAGACTCTGACCGGGGATGAAATCTTCAGACGCTTGATTTCGGACTGAAACCTGCTGCACCTGCAGAGGAAAACAAACACTATGGTGAACACAGGTCCTCTCCTGACCTGGCCATTTACTATCCAGGCCTGGAAATTATCATCATGACTTCAAATACCAGGCAACTGTCCAAACTTCTCCTGACAAAGAAATGGAATGCAGTGTGGCAGAAGTGTAATTTAACTTGTATGATTGCCACAGAAGCACTGCAAAGACTCTGCGTAAGAGGTAGCCTAAAAACAGCTGTCATAACCTGCTTAGACTCCAGGTATAGCTACAGAGATGAAACTGGAAATCCCAACTCTGATCCAGTGGACCAAATGGGAGACTCCCACCTCAGCAGTTCCTAGGCAAGAGGAGCTCACATACATCCTCTGTGTCACACATCTTCCTGTCTGAGGCTGCATGCCACTCACTCCTAAATCAGCATCCTTACAGGCCTGCCCACAAGTTTACATTTTGACCAGGTTGCTTGTAGACTGACAAGAACAACAGGCCACTGCAAAAGAAGTTAGTTTGATTTTGGGTTTTTTTTTTTCTTTGGTAAGTTCACTTGTCCAGAGTTTTTCCCAGGTGACAGGGAAGTTTTCAAAGCAGCAAGCAGATTTCATTTTCTCCTGATAACTGTCTTCCTAACTGGACTTATAAAGAGGCTGATCCGTCTTTTCTAATTTCCCCCTGGAAGTTTTGAGTATTTTGATGTTTTTTCTTCATCACTTCTGTTTTGACCTCAGCCTTTCAGCACAGTTCTGTGGTAGGCAACAGCTTTACCCAGCCTAAAACTGCATGGTAAAGAGCCCAAAGGGAACTGATGGCTGGCTTACTTCTGGCAGAAGAGCTGTCCGCAGTTCCTGCAGTGGTGACGCCTCTCAGTGAGTGAAAAACGGACGGCGCAGCCTGAACAGCTGTCTCCCCCTTCGTCCTTCACCCAGTGATCAGCTGCAGATCGGCCAGGCTGATCGCTTACAGACCAGCTGAACACTCTGCCTCGACCATCCCCAATAAGAATTCTGCTGTGATCCCTGCAAGAAAAAAGCGAACACATTCTTGCAGTAACTCCTGCACCGTAACACACAGGCATCGATGACCCATTTTTACGTGTCAGCATATCTAATACGTTAAACTTCTGGCATAGTAACTAAGGCACAAATCAGCACGGTCTGACTGAGAGAGTGATAACAACACTAACATAATGCAGCTGAATGTCTACTTATTTTAGTTTTTTTTTTTTTTTAAATCTCAGTCCTTGAACAAGGCCGCCCTAAACACAAGCCCCACAAAACAGCATTATGCAAAGAACAATGGCTGCTTTGCACTGCTTCCCACCGACAACACTGAAAGAAAACATGCTAGGCAATCGCTTGCAAGCTACTCACTTAGAGATGCCGAGTGCGGTGATTTCTGCTGGGTGTGCGTTGTCTTTGCGGTCAAATGCCGTGTGCATAGTTAGTTTGCTTCTAAACACCAACTGACGCTCCCATCTGTATCCTAGAAATGAGCAGAAAGCAGGAGAGGAAAAAGCAAATTTGCTTGTTCTCATTTTTGTTCCCTCCTCCCCCGACAGCCCTGTAAGGTGTGACTTTGTAGAAAGGAAAAAAGAAAAATCACACTCCCCCAGAGATAATGCTCTGTGACTCAGTTTCACTCAGGGCAAGCACATTTTTCAGCTGCTCCCCAATGCATGTAAGAAAGGAGGGTACAAAACAATGCACAGAGCCACCAACTTCTCTCAGTCCAGTTGGGAGCTGCAGAGAACGGTGACATACACCCTGTACCAAAGCCTGACAGGACCGGGATAGCTCCATCATTATTCATTTTATTTTGAAAGTCAAGACTCCAATTTCCAACTGCCATTAATTTTCTTCACAAAAGCTCACGTGATGCTGTGTTTTGGGTATGTGACTAAACCAGCTTTGATGACGTACCAGTGTTCTGGCTGTTGTTCAGCAGCACTTGCAGAGCATCAAGGTCTCTTTTTCCCCATTCTGCTCTGTTTCCCACACCCTGGCAGGAATTTGGAGGTGCACAGGATGTTGGGAGGGGACATATGCTGGACCGCTGACTCAAACTGACCAAAGGGATGTCGCACACCACACATCACGGTCAGCAATAAAACAGAGGAGGGGGTTTGGGGGAAGGCAGCCATTGGCTCAGAGACCGGATGATCATCATTCTGCTTGCGGGAGGTGGGGAGCGATTGCCTTTGCATCACTTGCCTCATCTTCTGCTTTCCTTTGCTTATGGGACTGTCCTTATCTCGACTCGGGAGCTGCCTTGCTTTTGCTCTCTCGATTCTCTCCACCATCCCCCTGCAGGGGTTAGTGCTGGTAGCAGCAACTGAGTGCCTTAGCTGCCAGTCAGGGTAAACCGACCACAGCTCCTCAGGAAAAACCTGAGCAACACGCAACCTTTGCACACCAATTTCTCTCTTCACTGACTGTTTTGGAATTGATCAGCCAACCCCACACTCAAAGCTGCAGAAAGAGAGGCTGCCTTACGTGCCAGTGCTGACCGCACAATTATCTGACAGAGGAAGCGTACCCAGTTTCTCTTACCTGGTTTAAGCTTGCTGTAGTGCCGCGCTTCCGCGTAGCTGGGGTGTGGGTGGTTAACCTGAGCATGGGGATGCATTTTGGCTTGTCCCTCAGAATAATTCACAAAGATAAAGCCATCTTTCTCATCCAAACTGAGCTGGTCTGACCAACGCCTGGAGTCATCAGAGCCGCTGTCTGCTGACCACGCTGCTGCTGCTCTGTTTGATGATGACCTAGGCCTGTGGCTGGTGCTGCTTGGTTGACTCTGGCTCTCCTGTAGTTTTGTGTCCTGGCCTGCACATGGATCATCTGCCTCGGAGTCACTGCTGTCCTCTTCGTGGGCTTCCTGCCCTGGATTCACCCAACAGGACAAAAAGTAGTGTTAGCAAGGCTGCCTGTAGCCTGAGTTTTTTCCCTATGCTGCTGCTGCACTGCCTACAGCCCAACAGGTACCATCACAGCATGACTAGAGGGAAATGGCATGCAGGCATCTCAAGCCTTTGCAGAGATCCAGCTCCTGCCAGGAATCACACTGTTCATCTTTTTTGCACTGGGCTGTCAGAAAACAGCACTCCTTAGCTGAAGCCACATCCTACCATAGTCCATCTGAGATACACTGTGATAGACACAATGAGTAAAATTTTCAAAAATGCTCAAGTTAGCAAGACCAAATCCTGTGCCTTTCAGCAAAACTTACACAGAGGCAGCTATGCCAAAATTCCAGCTGACTGAGAAACGTGATGCAGATTTGTTAACAACAGATTTTATTAATATAAAAAAGTAACTGCTGAAGATATTTATATTCCTAGTATCCTGCTATCCAGATCCAAACACAGATCATATCTTCAATACGAAGAGGGCAAGAGGAAGATGAGATGGCTGAAAGAAACACCCATCAAGCATGGACCAAATCCTCTGACAGGAGAAAGGATCTTGCCAGAGTTGCTTGTCTAAACAGCATGCTGTTCCATCAGTGGATTTTTTAAGTCTGCTGTTATGCTATAATTCCATTTTAAAATAAAGATAAAAAACTAGCTTTTGAACAGTGGTAACATCCAGTGGGTTTCCTGATAGCAGAAATAACCACACACAGAAATGTTTGATCTTCACACAAATAAAGCTATGATAGGCATGATTTTTTTTCTTACCGTTCTGTACTGTACAGCCACAAGATTTTACCTACATATAGTGAAGACCAGATAAAAATACGAAACACTTGTCAGGAGACATACCTATTTGTGCTTCCTGACAATCTTCTTGCATTTCCAGCATCTCCACAGGCTCTGGAGCTGGTGTTTCTGGTACTTGCAAGAACTCCATCCGCCAGAACTGGAGGGACAGGGGATAAGCAAAGTGGCACATACTGAACTCCTAGCTTTTTTCCTGAGCTACTTCTAGAGTTAAGATGGCTTATGACAACTGTGCACCTGCACAAGTCACACGAGAGGCAGGTCACATCTCCATACTAAGCCTTGTTTTTGGAGGCTAGATACTGTAAGAGGGTATCTGTGTTCATGCCCGAACCACAGAACGAGTCTTGTGCTGTTATTTAACATCTCAGCTCTTCAAATAAAACCAAAATCCACTCCACAGAGCAATCTGACCAGCAGATTCCGGTTAAGGCAGACCCAGGACTGTGCACAGCAACGTACTGAAAATCAGGTTGGACTCTCAAATGATCAGAGATACCACTAAGTTCCTCTTTACTTTCTAGGTAGCAGGATGAATTGTCTCAAGGTGTGCAAAATGAAAATGGCCAATAAAAACTACACTCTCCAGGCATGGTAGCTGGTGACCAAAATAAAGCAGGAAGGAAAACATACGTTGCTGACTATTGCAAGTCACATCACAATGGGTGCGTTGATAAGGAGAAAGAAAACTGAAAGACGTCACAGGAATGTCAGCTCACTGAAAGAGCCTTCCATGAATCTTCAATGTCCATCTAACTCGTGGAGAGGACACAGCGCACCACGCTGTGCAGAAGTGGCACAGCTGGTTCCAGCACCAAAAGCAGTCTGCGTCATCTCCCCAGCCTGGATGCCTCCTTCCCACAGGGCTAGCTGTTTAGGTGGAGCACCTAAGTCTAGCAGGACTGCTTTTGGCACTGGCCAGGACACTGTCCTGGCTAGGCATGACTTCTCTAACTACTACTACTACTAAGCAGCAAACTTACTTTTGCAAGCAGTGATTCCTGGTACTTACCCGGACAACTCCATCTGAATGGCCCGTCACTATGACGTTCTGGGTATCCCACTCATTCATCTCTGACACAAAACAACACATGATTTGCTGGCTTCGGCCAGTGAAAGTGTTGACGCTTGCGGTAGGGCTGCCATTAATGCTCCAGACATGGATGTAAGTGCCAGCACATGATACAATATCCCCCTGCAAAGACAAGTAACACCTCAGTATTTCAATATAAGTCTTGGGTTTCTTCAGAAAAAAAAGAAACACTAAAAAAAAAATTGGGAAGGTTCATTCGGAAGCCAAGGTCAGCCATCAAGGCTGGAAGTTCTGTTCAAGCTGAGCTTGGCCACCTCAGCAAATCTTTAGGAGGATATGCATTTTTTTTGAAATTGTATAGAGGCTGCTACTAAGTCTGGTTTTCTATTTGTTATATTTGCAGCATACAATGAGTAGACCAATTCCTCCACTTTTCATAGTGTAACAATCTAACAGCATATTTTCAGTACTTTCCCTTCTCAGTGTTCAAGTCTCTGCTCTTGTTGACTCTGCCCTTTTTCACAAACGTATGAATTTCATTTGCTTTCTTACTGGGGAAAAAGCAAGAGATGATCCAAACTAGTGCAGAGGGGAAAAAGGAGGTGCAGTTTAACACACTGGCAACACTACAACCACCAGACTACTAGCAGCTGATAAACTGTACCTCTTGCTACCCCGCTCCTTGCATTACAGCCTCATTTTGTCTTGGTCTCAACCACTACATCTGCTCCAGTTGCAACATGCTACATAAAGTTTCAACTCAGGCAAATCCTTGGAAATGCACAGGAGCTGGATAAATGGCAACCTGTAACTTATAGGACCACCAAGGAGAGGGGCTTTTAGGATATGTCTGTTTCCGCTACAATTATCACTGCACCTCCATCCAAGGCATCCTCTGCTTCCTTTAAATTAAGTGTAAGAGAACAGAAGTCAACCAAGGTCACATATCAAAATCTTTTCCTAGCTCCTGTGACAGGTTTGACGGCCCGCTTTGAACGCCTCAGTAGTTTTACTGCTGCCAGCGCTGTTAATAAGCCCTTCTGAGCTCAAGTCGCTCTGCATGGAATAAACCCATGTGCCTTTCTGGACCAAGGGCACAAGTTATTCCCTAAACCAGCTAATTGGCTTTCAGATGACTTACACAAATTTCACCAAACCAACTGAAGAGCCTAGTTTGGTTTCCTCTGGTTTAACGATTTCTGTAGTTCCCACTGCACGCTGGGGAATGGTGTCTGGTTCTTACCGTTAATTCATTTATACAGAGTGCTGAAACTGGAGCCCTGTGACCACGAAGCTGTGTTAGAAAAGAGAGTTTATTCAAATCCCAGATGATGCAGGTGCGATCCCGTGATCCACTCACAATTATGTGATAAGCTAGGGATGCTGTTAAGCATGTGACAGTGTCAGTATGACCCAGTAATGCCTGCAAAACAAAAGTCAGGAGGAACAAGCTGCAATCAGGAGAGAACACAAAAATTACTACATTAAACCCGCTTATCTGAAAAGATTCAGATAGTGTAAACATGAATATCTTATCAGAAGATGCAACTGAATTACAAGCATTCAGCTGGCAACTATTTTCATAACTAAAGATATTTTTTCCCTTTAGATAGTACTCTCAACAAAACCAGATTTCAAGGGTCTAATGTTCTATAGCCTTCTACTGAAAAAACACCAACCCAAAATAAACTTCCAACCCATTTTGCATTCTCCATCTCCATCAGCAGCCTACTTATGGGGTCAGTATGTGTTTCGGGCTGCACTTGAAATTACATTCTGAAAACAGCTTTTCTCAAACACCAACATAAGTTTATATAGGAGCCATTGTATATTTACAAAGAATTTCTAAGAGAGACAAGAAAGAGTTGCAAGCAGAAAGGCCAACCAATTGGAAGGAGGAGAAAATTACAAGCATCTACTTGTACTAGACCCTGCTTTTACATTTTATGCTTATCCTAACCATTGGAACAGGAGTCTGGAATACAATCAGATTACTGCAGTTTACTCAAGTTACAAATCGTTGGCTGAAATATAGTAAGTGGCCTTCAATATGCTGCCCTGAAATTCAAGATACAGTGTTTAATCTTACACAGTTCTTAAGTAAAATGCTTTGGAAACACAGCTTTGGACAGCTGAGGGAGACCACGCAAGGGAATTTATTAAATCATTCCCTAAATTTCTTCTCTCAAGTTTGAGTGGAATATTTCCACTGGAAAGAATCCTGCTCTTAAGGTGCTAAGGGGAACAGTAACACTTAACCTGGCTACCTCTAACAATGACACACAGCTTCTAGACTATTCTGAGGCAGTTGGGGATGTGCGGTGTGCTTGTTTTGTTTGTGGGTGGTGTGGGTTTTTTGTTTCAGTGAACACAGAAGACTTGCTCTGCCCTTAGCTGCAACTGACTTTAAAGCACAGGTGCCCGTTTGTTAGTTTAAAATTTGATGTTTTGAATTAACAGAGCAAGAACAACTTAAGGCGATTCTGAAAAGTATATTCTGCTCCACAAATATCACTGCCAGTAAGAGCAAGTTTTGGGCAAAAATGTAATCTAAATACATATATTTTTAAAGAAAAAAGTAATTAAAAACGAGTAAAAAGGAAAATGAACCTTCAGAGACAGCCTCCTTCACTGCCTTCCCGGACAGTTTTCAGATGGGGATACTTTACACACAACAACAAAGCAGATGATTTCTCAAAACACACCTCTATAATTTTGTTAACATCACCACCAACTTCCTCATCTCTCCAAAAAGCTCCTGGTGATCAACTATTCTTAAAAATAATGTCGTTTTAAGAACTCATTTGCCCATTTTCAATGCAGATCAGTACCTCGACTACTCAGTTTTCTAAAGGTCTGCTGGACTCATGGTTTCAAAGCATACTCCGTGAGCAATATCCCTCTCATAATTCCTTTGATCTTGTAACATAATAGATGTTAAAGGTATCTGTACTATATTTTACCTGTTTCAGTGTCAGGGCTTTAGCTTTTTCTTTGGAGATGCCCATTTCCCACACACACACCGCTGTGCTTGTTCCTCCAGTGATAACTAGTTTGGGGTTGGGGCAAATGGCACACAGTATCTGACCCCATTCTGACAAACATTCATAAACAATTACTGCCTGAAAACAAAGAAGAATTACATGCAGGATTAGTGTTCGGTAGGATCAAAATAAAAACCTGAGTGCCACTCTGAGGCCAGACCATTAAGTTAATAAGATATTGCTGCTACCCCATATGCCGTTTTTCCTCAAACATAAGCAATTCCAACCTCTGCCATAAGATGCCTCCTGAGAGAACATGAGAGATGAGCTTTAACTGCACAGATTGAATTCATTCACATTTTGCAGACCCAGTAGAAAATTACTATTAACTGGTTTATGTCATTCTGCCAGCATTCTAATGAAGATCACCAGATAGGGAGCAATAAAACACATGCAATACCAGATTATTTCCTTCACATGTGAAATAAACTTCCATTGATTTTTTTCACAATTGAGTACTAATTGCTTTCAGTACATTCAGCACTGAAACAGAGTTGAGATTACAAACCTTGTCTGACTCGTAGGTACCCAGTCTACAGCTGAGGTCTGCATAGCCCCAAGCAAAAGTTTTATTCCACGTGGGTGGGATAAGAACCTTATTCTGTTCTACTGCCAGAATGCCTTTATCAGTACACACGATCTGTCCCACAGGCTCCTTCAGCTCTAAAAACAGAAGACGGGGTTATGTTTTATTGCTAGCACAGACAAATACTATCCGATCCCATTAAATACCCAATGCTCTGCAAAAGCAGGGTCTCTGTATTGGCTATGTTATACACGGCGTTGTTTCAGCTGCCACAGTGGCAACTTTTGCTACGTTCCCAATGAATGCAGGGCTAAGCACCATCAGTAGCAGTGAGAACACTCTGAAGATCACAGCTAGCTCTGATCCCAGCTGCGATGCTGTGCAAGGTGTTCTTCAGACAAGATGGCTGTGGCCATTAAAAGCGACTGCACCATTTTCAGCACAAGTGAAAGTAAGTTTCTGGTATCGATTCCAACATCTTGGCCAAGCATTCCCACAGGCTACATTGCTGACTCCAGCCCATGGTGTCCTACCTGTTCTTCCCCAAGGTTTGCAAATATAGATTAGTGCTTTCTAATTTCCTGTCTTAGAGCGTGGCCCTGCTATGTTCTGTAGAACAGTACATCCTTTTCTCTTTACAGCAGACAGGCACAGATCCATTTAATCAATTAGGTAGGAAATTACTATAAACCATTTACCTACCTCATGGACAATTAACTTTTGTACAGCCCAGTGTCAGACAGGAAGTCAAAAATCACCTTGTTTCCCCTCAGCCCACCTACCAACATCACCCTTTCCTGCCAACATTTCTCAGTATTCCTTGGCACTGCGATAAAGAATCCTTCTGTTATGCAAATCACAAAAATTGAGGTTACTGCAGGCCCAGAAGCAATCTACCCTGAACATCGTTAAATTAAAACTTTAAGGAGGTGCTTGGACCAAATTTTATCCCTCTATTTTAGAGTTATATTAAACTGACACATATTTAATGCTTCCCAAATACACATTAAAGTACTAAGAACATAATCTTACAGCGTTAGGATATTTTAAATTTATCTTTCTCACAAAACTATAGATGTTCAGAACATTAGAACTAAGCAAAACATGGAAAAGGACGATCTGGCTGAAACTCTGAATGCTCTGACAAAAGAAACAGGAATAATCACCATTGTTTTACAGTTTACCTTTAACTGGGGCAAGAGATGGCCGTAGGTTGTCCAAATGATGGAAAAAAATCTTGTCACATGTGGAACCAGGAGGCACAGAGGCTCCCACAGCCTCACCATTCAGTCTGCTTCTAACACGCTTCGGTGGGTGTGGTTTTTTAAAGAGCTGAAATTCATCAAGACATTAATTATCACAAAAGATTATGGGTTTTGGTTTAAAAAGGTTTACAAGAGCACAAGATCATCAATATATCTAATTTACCTTCTGAAAATACTGCAGTTCATTAAATGTTACTTAACTGTTCTCAGTATTCACTAATAACTCATGGCAACCATTTCAATGAGACTTTAACAAATAATACGAAATCCAACAAGGATAACACGAGCAAAGTATTTTTGATGCTACCTTCAGTTGCAAAAGCAGCTGAAGTAAAGCAAGCAAAAATCCCAAGCTGATGCATAATGTGGTATTAAATTCTAACCTAGAACAAACTGGGAGCTGATTTTTGGCTTTGAAACAAACTATGTCCCATAAAGAGTAGCTCATGCGCTTGGAGGTGGCCAGGCTACCAAAGAACAGAGTAACAGCATGGGTGGGTATGTAATCAGACCACGTATGACAACTGTGCACAAGAAATGCAACTTAGCGCCTGATGATCATCTGCCTTTTCATTACGAGTGACTGAATTCTCATTTTACTGCTCCAGTGACCATTCCTCCTATCTACGACAGTGTTAAACAAGCCAATCTTCGCTTCTCATAAGCCATGATCATCAATGACACAGACTAAGGTTTACCACGTGATAAATTCATAATAAACATCTTGGATGGTAGATGCTGTGTAGACTATGTAAATGACAAATATAAGCATTGAGTGATATTTTGTAGGATTTCAATCACTCTTGCACTGAGAGTGGATCTGAAATTCCAAGGCTGAAAGTTATTTTCCTCACAGCCCTTCGAGATGTGTTATCTGTGTGCCTATCCAAAGCAGAGGGAACACGCCTAACATGCTCAGCAGCCTGTGGCAGCTGAGCTATGAGCATGCACACATTTCTACTCCTGACACCTACACTTTGGGTACGAAGGGTAACAACAGACTTATGTGCCACAGCTGTCCCTGAACTAGAGCATGCCTCCAGTCTGGCTGGGCTATGAGAAGATGGAGAGAGAAGGCACATCACACAACATTCACACGGACAGCTGATCTCAAAACCCGCCAGTTCCAGCAAGGTAAAAAACCCCTCTTTTCTCCTTTGAGTGACCGTTCCTCTTGCTTATTCATTCTCCTCTGCCCTCCCTGAGGTTGTGGCATCTCAGTATCCTTGCAGAGTTGGCAAGAGCCCTCTTCCAAACACAGCGCTAGCTCTGGAAGCTTTTGTAGGCACTTTTAAAAACGGGAAACAGAACTACCAAGGGCATTGCTGGTGGAAGAGATGGGATAAAGGAGATGTAACAGGAGGACTACATCTTCATGCAGCAAAGGAGTGAAAAAGTGCACAGCAGCCACGTCACTGAGACAGCCTGCCCTAGGATCCCCTGTGCAAAGTCACAGAGGGTCAAAGCACAACTCTACAGTCACATTAAAATGTGCTCCAAGAGCGCTCACCACAAAAAATTACTTCAGGAAGGAGTTTTGAGTTTCCCAAGTTGATCGCAGTCTGCCTATGTCCCCCAGCAAAGCATCATACAATTTCTGGTAGATCTCATCGTAGGTTTGTACCTAACGGGCATTTGAAGATTCGGGCAGGCCTTTGGACTCAGCTGCCCTGCCCTTCCCTTGCCATGCTCTCAGCCCCAGCCTCGGCCTGTTCATCTGGCTTTAACTGAGCCATGTCTGATTATCACAACCCTGTGACTGATCATCACTTGAGAAAGCCCCACAGCCAGTACATAGAGTACTGAGAGAGAGGAAGGAAGGAAAAGGAGAAAAGCAGCCACAGAGGATAGATAAGCAGTCCTTAGCCTTCCTTCCAAGCAGTGAGAGACAGAGCTGCTAGTGGGTCCCCACAGGAACTATCTTGTGGCTGTCCTGAAACATTATGTGCTGCTGTAGTCTAGAGTTACCAACACATGGGTTGGGTTCCAAGAGAATTGCTGAAGGTATCTGTGGTTTCCACCAGATGTAGGATTGGAGAAAATTCACCAATAACATTTACCAGTTTCACTGGACAGAAAAAAACCCAACACATCACAAGACCACCAAAAAACCAAATCTAATGAAATGTCTAAGTAAAAAAAAAAAAAAAAAAAGACACCCTCAACCTTCCCAAACACCTAAAACCTCACACAGTAAAACTTCAGATTTAATATTACATTTAATAGCAGTATAATTTCTTAAAGAGAACACAAACTTTAAAGCTACACCAAAAATGTGTCTACATAGCTCCTTTACTATAGCTGGCCTACAAGAGACAATATTCTTAATTTAAATTTTGAGATTATTTTCAACAGATTCTTCAAATAAGAAGTGTGGTCAAGTCCCGGAGAATGCCAGGAGAATGGTGTAAAAAAAAAAAAATAAAAGGAAGCGTAACTTATTACAGAAATTATTTTATTACAAGATAACTTAAAATGCCTAAATAGTAGGCATTATTTTTAAGTTGCACTCTTCCCCTCTGACTTTGTAGCTGATTTTTAGAGTTGAACTATAATTCATTTCACCTTTAATTTAAGGATGCGAAGAGAAAGAACAACAAAAAACAAAACAAAAAACCAACCAACCAACTGACTATTTCTAGTCTCACAAGCCAAGACCAAAGTTGATTTTTGTTGCACTTACGATGGAAATGATTTCACATAATTGGAAGAATATTTATGGAAAAACGCTCCTAAAACACTTGCCAATTCTATACTAATACATTGCAGTTCAAGTGTCATCTGGCAAATAAGAATTCTTTGAAGGCTATACCTGCTTTGGTATCTGTCCAAAGTTATTAATGAATCCTATGGTTGCTGTCTCTTTCAATGGATCATTGATGTTGTATATGTCCACTTGCCCCTCATAGAAGAGATGGTGAAAGACATTTACAGCTTCTACTGCAGCAGGACCTTGCTGTTTATAGCCAAAGATCAAGTCAATCCACTCATGCAGATGTGCACTCACAAAGTCACATTCCAGAGCCTGAAATTCAAAGGGCATGCATTAAAACTAGCTGTATCAGAAAAACAGAATATATATTAGCATATTCTTATTATGTTTTCATAAAGCTTTTCATTGAAGCAATTCTTGCCTCAACGTACTCCCTGGCCAAAAAGGAAGGGGAGGAAACACCAGTTCTACAGACTTTTGCACCAATTAGCCATCAGCCCAGAACCCATGGACTAAAGACTGCATGAAGCGAGCTTAGATTAGTATGCAAGGCAAAGTCCCAACTCATGTTTTCTGCCGTCATTATTAAAATGCAAATTACCTCCCGATGAACTCTGATAAATTCACGAGGATCTCCTTTAGCCCACGGGGGGAGTATGACATCACCCAGTTTAGTGCCATTTTGTTTGCAACCTATTAAAAAACCAAAAAAATTGGAACAGAAACTGCACTGCAACAGCAACACTGAAAAAAAAAAAGCATTAAAAAAGCAAATTCTAAAACTTTCTTTCATAAAGCAAGACATTTCAGTCTTTTCTTTAAAATACTGTGTGGTTTTTACATGTCAGGCAATAAAACATGAAAATTTTTCCTTGCTTGTTCATGTAAGATTGCTGGCAGGAGGAAGAATTCAAATGTTCCTTGCCAAGGCTTTCGAAGATGACAGTGTTTCAGCATACGCTCTTCAAAACAAACATTACCCTTCTATCTAGGGGCGTTGATTAGTTTACTCCTCCTCTGTCTTCACAACTTCATAATGTATAGTCTGAACTCAAAAGCTTTACGCTTCCCCATCAAGTGTTCTTGGAACATGATTATTTTGTCTTTATTTTTCTATTCAAGTATATTTTTGCTTCTCTCTCCTCCTTGTGGGAAAGACCCACTGCAGTCCATGAACGTTAATGAAAACAACAGCCAGTAAAATAGCCTTCTGCAATCACTGCACAGAGCTCAGCAAATGAGGAGCCTGACACCACCGTGAAGAGTGACACACCTCCTAAGGAACATGCACCTCTCATGGTCAGTAGGTGTGAAATTTGACTCCTGTTGAACAACCACTCTCACAAAAGCTAACTGCGACATTTCAACAAAACCTTCAGGAATACTTTAAGAGGAAGTTCTAAAAGTGAAGACTGTCAAACAGACTGTGCAAAGCTTAAGAAAATGTGCAAAAAAAGAGAATGAACGCTATCATGGAGTAGCAAGTTACTGCCCATATCATGGGACACTTCTCATGTCAGGCTGTCTGGCACTGCTCTCGCACCCACAGCGTTGATATCAAGCTCCTTCTGCCTACCTAGGTCAAAATTGTTGGAATTGAGCAGGAACTCAGGGAGGTAGAAGAACTCTGGGATGAGCTCCTTCACGTCTGCCATGTTGTGCTTCGATGCCGAATACCAAGCCTCCCGTACGCTGTGAAACATTCGGTCAGCCAGGTCGAAGTGACCACCCTGTGGGACAGAGTGAGAAGCATGTCAGCACCAGAGTATCTCTCAGCACAGCAGATTCTGCCAAGAAGGCAAATTAGAACATCCTCTGCCTAATAAAGACACTACAGAACATAGCATGCTTCTTTCTCTAACACAATGGATTTAAACAGCTGCATTACTTGTTGGTAAACAATAACAGTAAACAAAAAGCACTGAGATAGAGACATACAGAATTTTAAGACAAGTGTCATCTAGTCCTGCTTTGAAGTTTAGTCTCTTGCAGAGAAACACTTTTTTTTTCCTGATAGCTTCTGTCTAGGAAAATATGTGACATCTAGTGTTACAAACCTCATTACCCATCAAACTGGCAAACAGTTCCAGGCTCTGCAAACATTTGTTATTTTAATGCTCAGTACTAAACTGGCTCTTTGGATAGACATGCTTGTTTAAAATAACAATCTTTCAACACCTCCAGCATAGAGTTAAACAACTGGCATATGATTCTTTCAATAACAGACAAATAAAGCATGATGAGCAAAGTGTTTTTCACAATAAAATTTCTTTGGTTTTAGTCTGCTGATATTTTGTTCTGAACACATTTAGAAAAATGTTCAAACTACAAGAGAAAAAACCTGTGAATTCCATTTCATCTTTTACAAAGAAACATCAAAAAACTCCCAGGCAACAACTACTCTGCTAAAAATATTTCTTCTACCATATTTAATGAAAACAAAGTTGATTGATCGTATTTTTCACTTAGGTCTCAAATGTACAGCAGGAAAGAAGCACAATGTGAGGTGATGTAACTTTCACCTGTAACCGTAAGAAAATCTGAGTAAAAGGCTCCATCCGGACAAGATAGGAAGCCACTATCATGGCCGATGAATAGTGAGTCCCATAGTGGTAGGCTGGAGTTTCCCCTGCAGAAGATTAAAAATTCATAAACATAGAACAAATAAAACCAGGTGACAGAATCAGTAGTAAATGAAAAGAAAAAGAATGTATTAAGTGCTGCATTTTAATTACTGTGACCTTGGACACATTCAAAATTGGAATTTGTAATTTTCACTCTCAAGAATCTTAAAGCTTTATGTTTTGTCATGGCCACCACTTGAGTTTTGGCTACAGTCCAGCAGCCCTACTTCAACGGGCTTCTGCAGAGCCATACTGAATTGTTAGTCATTTTTTATTTTAACTAACTGAAATGTTGCAGCGCAGATACGGCCATTTCCGCTAAAGAATTTTTGTTTGGTTTTTAACTTCATCTTATTGGTTACTGTGGAATTAAAGGCCTGGGCAGAAATAGGTCTCAGAATTGTTGGCTACAGATTTTGTACAGTTTTTACTTTCTTAAGTTCCTGGCGAAAAGGTCTCCATAAATACACTTAGAACATACGGACTCATTTCCAGAAATGAACATCTTTGACACCTGCTGCTGTTTGGTATGGAACAGCACTGCAATAGTTAAGCAGGCTTGTGTCTTCAATAAAAGCACATAAGAAGAAATATAACATCTAATAGCTGCCCTGCCAAACACGTTTTATTTCCAATATATAAGGAAACTCTGAAATCAAGAATACATAACTTGCACCTCATTCTGAGGGGTTTTTTTTAGCTAAGAAAATGTTGCTACCTTGGCAAAAAAATACACTGAGAAATTAAAAAGCTAGAATAGTGCTAATGCAGATGTAGACCCATTCCTTTGTACTACTTACTGGTTTTGCAGCAGCACTCAAACTGTGTTAGTGGAGACAGCTGGTTATGTGCCTCACGTGCCTGCCCCATTATAGACAACGTTACACTGTTCTGAATGTCCAACTGTTTTGTCTTTATTTCAACATATAAACAAAAGCTGCCATTCGGATGTAAAACAAACAACTCAGCAAGAAAACTAATGTCCCTTTGCTCTAATTCAGTATTTGCTGGAGAGTCACTAAAACACATGGTGGAGCTTTGCATGACATCCAGCCCTCTCGACCCATAATACAAAAATCCATGACTCACTCCCATCATGTGACAGTCACACATTCCTCTACTCCTCCTGCGAGGAGGTGTCATTACTTACCATTGGGATCTTCCCAATCTTTGTATCGCTTCTTGTACTGGGCTAACCTGTCTTCTGTTTGAGCTCCCATGGGCTTGGCCAGGTTTCTGAATGTCTTGGGATTCATAAGATCCAGTTCCTTCAAAAATAAAGCAGACACCAATTTTATAGAAAACCGCCAAACCCGAACAAACCCTTTCAACACTGATGATTACCATATTTAACACCACATACCTCCTCAGGCAGTCATCTTTGTTTTCTACACACACAGCACATGCAGCGTTGGATATGCTCAAAACAGCCTCATCTAAGAGAGTCGGTGTTTTTTTATGTTAAGTCACATTGCTCTGCTCCCTTCATCCTGTTCCCCAATTCCCCCTAATTCTGTTCTTGAATACTCAACATACACCTCAACACTTTATATTATGGTCTGGCCGGTAGCAACGGCGTTAAAAGGATGTTTCACCTTTTTCAAAAGCATGCATTTCACCGCGGGGCCAGATTTCACAGTAGCCCCTACCACCGTCTTCTGGACAAGCATATTCTCTCTGTGCACATAACGTACTTCAGGATATTCAGTAGAAAGCTAAGGCAAAGGCTTACAGGCCCTCCCCTGTGCACAGTCCAGTAACATCCATAAAATCAGCACAGGCAAGGACCTGCCCGCACGGGACAGCCAAGAATCTCCAATATCCTACCCACTGACAAGTGGGAAGAAAATCACAGAATGGATGAAAGCAAACAACTGGTGATAAAGATAAGCCTCACTTTTACCAATGCAGTATGAGCCAGCTGTAATATTTGCAAAAGCTCCAACACGTAAAAGATTACCGATAAGGCTGACAAGAAGTTTTATTTACCTCTGAATCATAGTCTGCGAGGATCCAGGGGAAGACAGGGTACTGCATGAGATCATTATAGGATCTGCCCGCCAGAGTGTTTAAGTGCATCAGGTACTGGAAGTTACTGATTTCTCCTCTCTTAAGGAAGACAGATAACAGCACTGTAAAGTGTTCACTTTACAACAATCAAATATCTACGCTGCCAGGCTGTCAACGTGTTCAGCCCTCCCCAAACACACGACGCTTACTTCAACATAAAGCTCACTCTGGTTTTACTGTAGTCCCTCCCCTTGCATTTTCAACAGTAGAACCATTTCCCGTTTGGTGATATCACAAAGTACTACAAGCTAAAATGCTGAGATACACTTTCTACAGTAGTATATTCCACTGTAGTTTGAATAAGAGGATGCAACTTATCTGCACTCATTAATTACATATCACTACAAAACAGGGCATTTAATATAAAAAAAAAATTCCAAAATTTTCATACTTACTTCCCATCTTTGAGTAACAGATTTTTCTCCCACTAAAGTGCTAAGCAGGCCAGACCTAATGGGAAGAAGCAAGTGCATTTTCTGACTCAGCAGTGAGATCTGGGTTACATCTTCAAAGACAATCTGAAGTTTTAAGATTGAAATTTGTAAGCTGTAATGATTAGAAAAATGGGGCTTTGCTCCTTTTTGCTTTAGCAGTGCCTTTTTTTAATTTCTAAACCCAGACTTAAAATCACACACATTAATTATGCAATTCAGTGCCAAGTACAAATGTATCTAACAGGTTGCCGAAGAGGAAAATGTCTTTAACAACTTGGACAAAACTAATGGCTTTGGCACTCCAGTTCCTTTCAGAAGGTGTCTGTATACAGGTAACGTTAATCCTGATAGCATATATTAATTAGCAAGAAGATACACCAACACTGCCAATGATATTAGTACATTTAAAATAACTGGAGCACATCAGCACTAATTACTTATTTTAGTAATAAGCAATTTTAAATTGAGGTTGCAGTACTCTCCAGTGAATCCTGACCTCAATTATTTATTTGAAATTGATGAGCTTGTGAGGAAGAAAATCACTTACCCTTGCTCTACGCTAGTGTTTGGTCTTTGCCCAGACACTGACTCCGAACTGTCAGTTAGAGATGGCACCACAGCCAAAAACCTGTATCAACAGTTAAATGGAGATTAGGATTAGTCCTTCTGTCCTTGGTATGTCTTCTCCTTAGAAACAGACTGCTTTTTGTACAGTTACAGACTGTTTTGAGCAGCTACATAACATTTTCAAGAAAATTGTGATGACCCTTTTCTCACTGAATGCATACTGTAAGTTTCGTGTGTGGGCATTAGTGCACGTAGTGGTTGTTCCCTGCAGCACTAAGCTGCTATCAAGTTATCTGCTGCCTAACACCCATCACTCCTGCAATCTGCTTCTGGCTGTTAGGTCACTGTAGGCTCAAACATGGCTCAACACAGAGTTGCAAATACTCAGATTAAACGTACTAACTTATTTTACAATACCTTTGATAAACTTTGTTTCTAACCCCTTTTTGGAAAGCTAGAAGATAGTTCCGTCCGTCTCCTGAGAAAACTTCAATTGCAATTGGCTGAAAACAAAGAGGACAAACGCATGTCAACACCAACACATTTGCTCGTCACGTCTGAAGGTCAGGCACAGACCAGTTTAGTCACACTGTGCTACATCTGACACCAAGTTATGGTGAACAAACTTTGCTTAGTGCAGACAGATGTTTTATTTTCAGAACACTGAAATTCACTAATAAACACAAATAAACTTAAACATGGTAAGCCAAGTGTTCAAACAAGTATGCCCAACCTAAGCACTTCACTTTCACCACAGTGATAAATAGCTTCACTTTCCAAATACTGACCGGTTATGTTTTTCCCTTACTTTTTAAAAACAACAGTATTGTCCAAAAATTATATTCATGTCTAAAAGGCAAAAACCTCAATGCAAAGACAGTTGCCAAGTTACCTGCAAAAGGTATCTCCTTTTATGTACTTCCTTGATATCTTCATACGCAAAAATGCTGCATGTTCTTTTGAGTTGACTTGGACCTTGCCTTGCTCCCCTAGGGATGATTGGCTCGTGCATCCTGTAATTGAGCATAAACAGGCAAGAGAGAAGTGATTAGAAAAAGATAAATTAAAGGAATTATTCTCTTAATTCACATGAGAGTCGAGTTACAGGAACAGCTGATTTTCACAATATACCACACTACACTGAGCAATTTGTGAGCACAGAGAAAACCGCTCCTGAGGTCTTTCTTAATCTGACATCGTTTTGGAGCTGACTTCTCTCATTAAATACTTCTTGTTCAGCTATTACACACAGATTGAGGAAGCTTTCCATTAATGTACTCACTTTGGAGGCAGTGTCTCAATATCCCGTATTTCTCTGGTGACTGTCATGGTAAATCCGTCAATGACATAGAAGTGCTCTTTCCCAAAGAGAAGCAGCCCTTCGCTGGTGTCAAGGCCCTGAACCCGAGCACAGCGGTACATATGCTGAATCTGTAATGAAAAGCAGACACTTAGCAAAAGCAGGTTAACAAGCTCAGACTGTTGTTTTGTTAGAAGAAGCCCCAGACACTGTTTTACGACTTGTAGATACAGCAAAAATTCTGCTATTTTCCCCCTTAATCAGATATATACTTAATGACTGCAATCAGCAATCGGGAAGGGAGTTAAATAAACCTCCTCTGTAGGATATAGATATTTACCAAGTTTTCCACTGGCACAATGCTTCTTGAACATGTTTTGGAATCTGCAGCCCACACGACTATGATCACAAATGTATTTACTGGTACATACAAAGTCTGAAATACCAAATATGCAGCACAGTCGTTCAACACTGTTCTTGGGGATAAAATCCTAGTTATCAAGGGTTTTCATTCTAATGAAGGGAACAATGAATTATAGACAGTCTGCCAAGATCAGTATTTACATTTTCAACATATATTTTCTGTCTGGGCTCATTAAGCTGAAAGGATAATAATGCAAGCATGGAATAGCACGCAGCTTTCATTTCAGGTCAGGGTCTTTTTTTTCCCTAGCAGACATAAGGAAAGAAAAAGAAGGTTTCTAGCATGGGTTTTTCAGCTCAGGATCTCTTTGAACCAGAATACACACTTGGTTTCAAGGAAGAAGCTGATGAAATATTAAGCAAATTCAGCTGTAGATCAGGGAAGGTATTTAGGACATTCATACACGCTTGTGACATGTAATGCAGAAATTCCAATACAGTAAGTGCTTAGAGTGTTTCAAGTACACAGTACCTTCTCTCCTTCTTCGAGAAGTCGAAGCAAAGTTGTATTGTCAGTCTTCTCCTCTTCATCAATCGAACTCCCCTCAACAATTTGATCCTGTGATTGGTCCTGGTTCTCATCATCTCCTCCATCAGGAGCAGAGCGAGATCGTTTCAGGGGAGGCTTCACCAGGCCTGGAAAAGAACAGAGAGAGACAAATAAAAACCTGACACAAAAAATTCACTTTGCAAAACCTACTGAACTTTGAAATTACTGATCCAATGCTAAGACAGAAAAATAAGAGTCCTATGGGATCCTTACACCAATCTGAATGCAAATGCACGAGAAGATATAAAGGCAGATAAATTCAAAGAACACAGTTCAGGACAGAGCAAATGTTCTAACCTTTGACTCGTGCAATAGTGTCCTCCCCATGTTCCGGCTCCTGCTGAGTTGTTTCACCCACTGTATTCTCTTCTATAGCATCCTGAAAGACTGCAGGGTTTCCAGAAGCCAGGCGCATATAGTACTCCTTACTGTCGTAACTTATAGCTCTTCGGTAACGAGCAGGTTTCTTAGAAATAATTGAAGAGATTGCTTGGTCAGTCAACTCCTCACTCACTTCTGTGAATGTGTTGCAGGAATACTGTGTTCAGCACAGTGCATGCCCATCAAGTGTTTTGTGCGTGCTCAGTCAGACACCAACACATACAGAAACAGAGACTCTTCGGTAGATGCGATCTGTCAGCTAATTTGCAAGGGAGCTATTCAGCCACTCAAGTAATAATGGGGTTGCAGAAACGCCTGCAGATAAACCTACAACACGGGAAATAAGAAGCGTGGCCAGGATGTTTTGAACTGTCACAAAAGGCTGGGATACTTGTGCTTAAGCCTGACAAATCAGATGGCCATGTTATCATCTTTCATAACTACCTACAACGTACACAGCTCATTTGTTAACCAGCTGACTTCTTTGCTAGGCAATAGTTTGAATAAAAACTTGTCTCAAGAAAAGATATAGATATGTGCAAGCTGATAGGACCTAAAAGCCAGGGATAGGCTTCAAGGTTTAGAAATTCTTAATTCAGTTGTTTCTTTTTTAGTAAAGATTCTGTTCATTCATAGGCAGGAGACTGGCACAAGAATATCCATTTAATCCAAAGTAATTCTTCAAGCACAGTTTGTGCTTTTGAGTGATGACAACAGATTATGATATATTTCATTATGGTGGTGGTTTGGTATGGGTTTTGTTTGTATGTTTGTTTGGTTTTTTTTTGGGGGTGGGATGTGTGTGTTTTGTTTGAGGCTGGTTTTATTGAAGGTTTTTTTGTGCCTTTTTTGGTTGGGGATTTTTTTCCCCTCCCTTTGTCCATCCTGGCCCCCCCCCCCCCAGGCTAATTCTTATGTTCCTCACTTTATTATGGAGACAACATTTGGAACAGAACTAAATAAGGACAATTAATATGTCTGAATGATCACAGGAGATACAGGTAAAGGTATTAAAAAGCCAAGAGGCTTTCAGGAATGAAGAAACACTGATGATGCACATGGATGGAGAAACCCCATGGTTTATATGCTGTAATTGAGAATTTTCTTCTCTCACTGTTGTTTAACCCCAAACTCTAGAAAGATTTGTAAATGTGTTCTCTATAACAAATTATTTTTTTAGCAGTGTTTCCCAAGAATTTCTAGATTAGATTGCAATAATTACAACTTATTATTATTATTATAAATCCTGTTCAATGCTTTATATTATGTAGAGTATCACTGCCATTTCAGTCAAGATTTTCCCTTATCCACTTTTGCAGTAATAACCGGAAATACAAAAAATGGGGGGTGTTTATTTTATTCCACTTTTGGTTCATCTGTATGACAGTACAGTGGGAAAACTAAATGACCTATAAAATCAAACTAGCTTATTACAAGTGGGTGCTCAGGATGACAAAGATATTAAAATCAGCAACATGGAGAAAAAAATAAATTAAGGCACTGTGATTTAATTTGCTCACTTATGTTCAATTAAGTCTTCACTCCTTATCATCACAAAAATGCCACTTAAATGAGACTTAAAACCTCTGTATAGCCTACAAAGAGAAATCCTAACTAGCACTGCTAACATGAAGAAAGGAAAACAGTAACAATTTGCATTAGATATTCTGTATAATAGAATTACTTTCATTTAGGTGCATTAGTTTGTTGAACGCAATTAAAAATGAGTGAACGCACATTGCACACTGTACTTAGTGATGGGCAAGACTGAGAATGAAATTTAGTAGAGAAGCAGCATAATATTGAAATTCTCGTAGAGCAGCTGCTTTCAAACAGGTCTGTTATTTTCAAGGCTGGATTCATGTATTTTAAAACAAATGCGTGTATTTCATTACTAGTACAAATTAGGAGAAGAGTCAGCTAAGACAAAATTAACCTGGGCTCTAAGAAAAGTAAGCCTGTTGCGGGCCCATTATGGCCAAAAAGGAGAAAAACTGCTCACAAGACCCTCCCTTAGAGAGAACCACTTATTTTCCCAGTAAGTGGTTCCAAGTGATCATGTTGCCCATTACTAAACATGTTCCACCGACCATTAGCTCGGATCCCAAAGCCACAACACTTCACACAGTGAGAACAGTGATAGCACAGCCCAACACAGCCTGTTAGTGTGCAGCAAGAAGGTAAGATCTAAAGAAAGTTTTATTAGGTGAAGGTTGAGGAGAGCACAGCAACATCTTCTAAGGTGATTACTGAAAAAACCGTTTAGGCCTGGAAATATTAAGTGAAAGAGCAAGTTGAAAGCCAAACGTAGAAGCCTTGTTAAAATTGCCTAACATGCAGGAGGAAAAAAAGGTTGTATTTATTTGACATTCTTTCAGTCAGTGTACTTTGCTCGTTACCTTTTGAGGAATGGTATCATCAGATGTCTCAGGAAGTCTACTTGAGAAGTCAGACTGAAAACAGGGCATCAATTATATAAGCATCAGAGAAAGAACATTTTTGAGAAGAATGTATGATGGCATGTTCTCCACTTTGTGTGAATTCGACTGTCACTACAGCTATTGTGGGTCAGATTGCAAGCAGACAAACATACCTAATGGTTTACAACTGGTTGTATGCTATTTTTTGTTTGCTTGTTTTAAGTACTTTGACACTCACACTTGAGGGAGAAAAACCTGCATGCAAGAAGAAAGACTGCTCCATCTCTTAAAAACAGTGTTCCAAAACTAACAGGATCTGACTCCCAAGCTTTCAAAGGCCACATGCACTTCTACACAGCCCATGCTTATATTCATGGATGGATAAAAGTACATTTTACAAACTTACTCAAACCAAGGCTTGCAACCTGTATTTTTTTTAGATCACTGTTTCCCACCATTATATCTAGCATAAGGCTGAGAACTCACACTGAAACTTCCTGCAGTTATGGTACTTCTCAGCCTCTAGAGGCTTGTGAAAATGCAGCTGCTGTTCACTGGCATGATCACTCAGCTGATGCAAGCACAACTCACCTTATGTTGCAATTGTCAGTCTTTAAGTTCGCCTAGTTTTGAGCCAAGTGATTCAGTGTCCTCCCTAAATATACTATGAAGAACAACTGGACCTTACCAACCATTTAGGACATACAGACAGAATACCATGTAATACCACCAGGGTAAAACACATTTCTTAAGAGAAACATAAAAAAATAATGGGTTTTACAACAGGGCATAAAACTACTCACAACAAAATCTTGACTACTTACCAGCAAGTTTGTTTCTTGCTCAGCTTCAGGCATGTAGGGATACTGAGTATAAAACATGTCATTTCGCACCATCTTCTTCCTCATTCTGCAGGGACCCTCAGTCATCTCCAACATCCACTTGTCAAGATGGGAGCCAATGGGGGGACCCCACAAACCTCGCTCTCGCAGTAACTCGTATTCAATTTGAGACCACTCTTCTGTCACGTATTTTAATGCATTCTGCTGACGCTGAATACAAAGACATTGGTATATGCATCAGGAGTGATGCTTTTAAGTCTCTTTCTGATGTGAGCAGAGATATTTTCACTACGTTACAGCAAAATGTGTAAGAATTCATAATTCCAGTAGCATTTTATAATACACCTTAATGAAATTTCTGGTGTCAGTTACCATAAAAGCAGGGTTCATATTGCAATCTTCTTAACAAAAAAAGAAGGAAAAAAAAAAGGTAAAAGCTCTGCTTTTGGTTTGTATCATTAATTGAATGTACTTCTAAATAGCAAATACAGGAGAAATGGTAACACTAATCCACTGATTTTGAAGAAGGATTTTAAGAATGAAAACCAAAAATGGTTTGGAGGCCCTCCCTGCTTGTATTTACACTGGAGAGAGAAGTTAAATGAAGCAAAGCTTGCTGGTTGGTTTCTTTATCTAATTGCTTTCAACTTGTTTCTCTCAGAAGCTGATTTCTGAAGATTTATAGCACACAGCTCAGCAACTAGTTTGAACCAAAGGTCTTTGGGGATGTCTGAAAGACACCGCAGGGTGCAATGATTTCATTCTGGAAGGCACAGAACAGCCACTTTCTATCACTGCATGATTTTGGAAAGGTGCCATAAAATTTTGTGTTAATATAAAATCCATGTTTGTACACAATGCTTCTCTGCATCTTCTCTTAAGTTTTTGTACAATGTTATAGAAAGCCAGAATATTCTAATAGCTCTAATATCTCTTAGAGATATTAGATAATAAAAAAGTAATAAGTAAATAATAGATAATAATTAAGATTTAACATGTAATACTGCTACAAGAGTTTTCATCTACCACTGTATCAAAATGAGTTTCCTCATTTCTTTGGTTGACTGCATTTAAAAAAAAGCTTAAAAATAACAAATGCTTATATCTAAACATTCAAGCATTTCACCAATGACCACCTAATATTTTACAAGCCCCATACTGGGAAACAGGATCAGTACAGCCTAAGTGTCAGGTAAGTAATTCTCTGAACCATACCTCCTGATATTCCTTATACTGCATATCAACCAGGTCCCGAACCACTGCAATGTGAGTAAACATCCACTGGGAAATTTCCTAATACAAAGGTAAGAGGACAGAATGACATTTTATAAAAGCAGGTTTTGTTTGCATGAGAAGCCTATGAATACACCATCTTGCTACTCTTGCCCACAAAGGCTAGTTCTTAAAATAAAACACCAAACAATGTAGATGACGAATTTCAAACTACCACATGCAACAGTATTGAAGGTTTTGTTTGGGGTTTATTGGGGGTGGTTTTGTTTGTTTGTTTTTAAGGCAGTAAATTGATGTATAGGAATATCCTTTAAAAGAAACTGGCAAACATTTGGAAAATATTGCAAACACATGACTAATAGTTCAGAACACTCCCAAGCTGCCAACGACTGACACTGGCATACATTACTACTTTTCCCTATTTCCTTTTAAGTAATATTTTGTGAATGCTGCTTAGCTTGTTGGAAATCCTCAAAACACCCAGCACTCCTAACTCTGTACTGAAATATACCTGTTTTCACTTCCTGCTCCCTCTACTGCTACAGCCAGCAATAGCTCCTGTCAGCTCCATTTGTGAGTCTTCCTTTTCATTTAAAAAGGGTATGTTTGCTCACCAGGAAAAGGACTAAGAGCACTCAGAATTCTTTATTTTATCAAAGCCACTGAATGATTTTCACATCAGTAAGAGAACTGGCAATGTATTTTTTTCACAGGGAACAAACTCTGGTAACGTCAAGAGGAGTTCTACATTTCCTTGTGGCAGGAATACACCTGCCCCCCTTGACCCAACATCTCCCCAGTGTTTCAACTTCTAAATACAATAAGAACTCAAGCCTCCAAAACTTTTAAACCCCTCTCTTTCTTTTCTTTGCAATGCCTCGAATATGTTATACTAACTCCTTGCAATGCCCCACCCCCGGTACTGTCCTACTGAGAGAGCCACTGCTGTGCTACAAATGTCCTGTTCTACAACCACGTTGTTCTGTTGAACTCCTCTCTGTAGTACCTAACAGCGCAAAGCAGGATTTGTTCAGTCATGATACACACACATTCATATAAGGATTTTCCTAAACCACGTAACCTCGGGGGCAGAATGGAAAAAAGGACAAGCACCTATCTCACAGCTTCCATTTCAGAGCACTACTGCAAACTGAATTTAAGACCTAGAGTAGCAAAACAATAAAGCATATAGGTAACCAGAAGCAGTTCAGTCTCACCAACAACGAAGAGTTTAACTCGTGGTTTAACGTTACAGATATCACAAAATGGTTTGGGTTGGAAGGGACCTTAAAGACCATCTAGTTCCAACCCCCCTGCCATGTGCAGGGACACCCTCCACTAGACCAGGTGGCTCCAAGCCTCATCCAGCCTGGCCTTGAACACAGCCAGGGATGGGGCACCCACAGCTTCTCTGGGCAACCTGTTCCAGTGCCTCACCACCTTCTCCGTGAAGAATTTCTTCCTGATGTCCAATCTAAATCTCCCTGCTTTCAATTTAAACCCATTACCCCTTGTCCTGTCAATATGCAGTTGTTGCACCTACTAGGTTAGGACCCACAGAAGCAAGATGCCCAGTCTGGATATTCAAAAAGGGGAAAACCAAGCACCAGATATCACTCCACACTCTGCAGGTTTCCTTACATTGGGATATTTACCACAAACCCTGAGCATACCCTGCTGGATTTTAGATTGTGTGTTATTAATTGACAGAAATTACCTGTGTAGAGAGGTTGTGTTTATGGAGCCCACTCTCCTTGCGGTTTCTCCTGGAACCAGTTAGTTTAGAGAGGCCGAACCCACTGCTAACTCGTGAAAGTTTGGACTGTGTGGTTGGAACCAAAGCTTCCCCTCTACTGATGCATTTCTTCTCATGAGCTGAAAAAAATGAGGAAGTGTTGGGAACACTTTCTAGGCTTTTTTTCTTTTTCATCCCCCCACTATAGTTCTTTATTTTAAATACAATGATGTTTTTCACTACTTCAAAAAAGTTGGGTCTTTGGGGGATTTAGGAAGAGGGTGGGGGTGTGGGTTTGTTTTGTTTGTCTGGGTTTGTTCTAAGTGTGCCCAGGAGCACTCACATTCATGTCAAACATTCATGACTTGTATAAAGAAAGATCCCCAGATGAAATCTGGGAATTGCTTGCATTTTGAAATCAAGCATGACAAACAGATTTGTTACTCCTTTTATCAATTATCAAAATTGGGGTCCATGAGCTATGAATTCTGCCCTCATGCAAAGATATGAAAACCAGCTATTTATAACAAAATCATCACCTAGCCTCCCTCTACTCTGCTTATTTATAACCCATAATGAAAAAGTGGGCATTCTAAAGAAGGGAGACAGCATCTGGAAAAATACATTTTTTTTCTCAAAACAGTTACAAAATAATAGAATTTATATAATTTATGTTGTAAACAGCAGATACTAGCAAAAAAAAAAAAAAAAAAATCCAGCTGAGCAGCCATATCTCTACCCAAAACGGAGCTACAACATGACCCCACCAACTAATCTGGCAGCAAAAGTACATTGCTTTGAGCGGAGAAGCTAGATGGGTCTACTGCATGGTTTTGTGCACATATAACCACCCCAGTTGGTAGTCAACTCCACAAGACTGGTGTACTTACTTTAAAACTGAAGTTGAAAAATAAAAGAATCACAGCTCAGTTCAACTCTCTCAACTGGTTTAACATTCTCCTGACATTCAGCTAATGGATCCTACTGCACATCAATTACCTTTGATTTAGAAAGTATATGCTCATGGTCCTCACCATGAGGTTTCTTTAGTTTACTCCTCCTCTGAGCATTCTTTTTCTTCTTTTAAAACCACTGGTACTTTCTTATAGCAACAATTTCTCCAAAAGATCTTTCACTCTACCCAAAACAATTCTGCAAATATACTATCAGTGAGACACTGAAACTTCAGTGAATATCAGCCAGGGACAAAGCACATCTAGAAACACAGTTTCCAAAAATGCTTTCTGTACATCCACGTTAACATCAATTATTTTAGAGCCACGTAATCTTCAAAGGAGTTGTGTCTATGGAATTTTATCATCTGCTGTCTAAACTCATGTTAATTCAGCCCAGCAACAGTTGGCCTTCTTTACTAGATGGGCACAGAGCTAGCTCGTGCTTAACTTGCTGTCCACCAGTATTCCAAGGTCCTTTTCCTGCAAAGCTGCTTTCTAAGATGAACAGACTTCCTAGCCAAGAAGTCATAGTATCACTGCTGCTAGAAAAGGACTGCTCAGCCCCAGATTTCCAATCGTATCACCAGACCAAAGGTTTGCAGGCTGCACCCAGATATATGCTCAAGAGGGGTCCCACTCTCACTGCCTCGCACATCCAGTACTGAGAATGGTAACAGAGGTCACCCCAATCCAAGCGTTCATGGGAAGGAGCTAAGTGACTCCATCACCGTAATCCACAACACACTATTTGGTGTACGCTGACTCCCAAACACAAAATGATGTTGAGACCACTGACAGTGATGAATAAAGTCACTGAGTGCAGTGGATATCCTATGCATTGGACAGTTTATAGAGTACTTACTGCTACAGAAGCTGAGTCTGTACCAAAACATCCAGTGCATATGGTTCACTTCAACGAAAGCTACCATTCTGGACAGAGAAAACCTCAGTTACACTTACCCAAATGATTTTGCCAACACTTTAAACTTGCTTCCTCAATAAAAGGTCTTGCAATAGTTATATCCACTTGGCCACGATCATTGACAGGTAGTGTCACTTTGAAAGCTTCTTCCAAAACCTGTTTTTTACTATGGATCAGCTCTGTCCACACTCTGTTTATGGCTTTTAAAAGAAGCTGGCGACCTGCATAGGTACAAGATCACAAACAGCAAGCTCTCTACGGTGCTTATAGAATCAATATTTTTACAGTAGTGAACTGAGTAATTACGGCAGTTATACTCTACTTTCTTCTCCTCTTGCATGACTTGTGAAATGCCTCTAGACAGACTCTTTTTTTCTTTTCCCCCCATTCATATACTATCAGAAAGTACCTAACAGTTAATTTTGGCAATTTTTCCTCTGTGAATCTGAAACACTGGCTCTGATTAGTTGTGATTCTTCTCCCACATCCATCTATTAACAACATGAGATTCAAAAAAATATTACAGAAATGTAAGTCTATAAACACATATATAATTCCATACATACATTACACTTCAATATTTTTACATATGAATGCATATACACCCACATAAATATTACATACATACATGTTAAAAAATACAAACCAGACACCAAACCACTGAATTCTTTCTTCCACAGTCAGTTCATAAATTTCCTTTGAGTGAAAGATCCTGAGTATGCCACTGGATAATAATTTTACAGCTTATACAAATTCTTTCTTACCCAAGCTCATGTAAGATCCAGCTAATACAAAACCGTGGTGCACAATGAAAATGACCCATTTCTATTGTATTCAACTCAGTGCATGTAAAGCACTGTTTCTAATTCTGATGCGTGTCCAGAAAACAATGAAAAGCGCTCGCTATTTTAACAAAACAGTAACTTATCCTGAATATGTCTGTCTTGGTATTTGTTGTTTTTAATCTATTTTTAACATATTTTTATACACACACACATCCCACTGCCCCAACACACCTCCTTCCCTAAGAGTAACTGGGGCAAAAGATTAGTGACAACAATAGAAAAGTGGCATTAGCAGACACTGGTGGCTTTGTCACTCTCAGGTTACCTTCGCTGACATCCTGATTGTAGACTCCATCTGGTTCTATATCAGAGGGGATCATAATGTGCCAAGTTGTCATCCTGGCTTCTGCTTCCAATCCAAACCCATCAACGTTGCTACAAATACATAACAAATTAACAACCAACAGAATAAAAAAAAAACCAAAACCAAAACCAAACAACCCCAACAAGCTAAAGCATTTGATTCCTTGTGACAGTGTCACAAAGATCAATACATGCTAGTACAGCAATGTTGCTTCGCTTGTGTCCACTTGAGTTCTGATCATCTGTGGTCACAAGCTGATCTGAAGGTTTATGAAAAATGACATGCCATGGGCACTGATGTCACTAGAGGAAGGTGGTAATATGTGACAAAACACTAAACAGCCGAGGCCACGAACGGAGAACAGTAGGGTTTCTGCTGCTGACACTTGCCCAAGTGTCTTTGGATGAAATACAAGTTGTACATCTTTTTAGAAAGCAAAAATGAAAATGCCAGGCAGGCATTTGAAGCAATGCAGGAAAGTAGGTGCCTACAGCATTTGTCACGGGCATCTGATTTAATGCCTGACTGGGCTTAATCAATGCTATACATCCAAGTAGTAAGATATGGTTATTTGTAGGAAATGATGCAATAGACAATAGATCTAGTGACAGATCTCCTTTGACTATTAATTACTTAGCACCAGTATTTCTTTCTACCTTGAAAACATTTCAAATTACCAAAGCAAAACAACAGAATGCTTAGATAAGCCCTTACATGAGCATTATTTTAAAACACCTTTGGCAAAGGAGCTAAGAACATTCTCTATACTTGGGCTGTTCAAACCTAATTTTGTTTCAAAACAAATCACTTAAGCTTGTTTGCATTTCACTGGCTGGGAAGTTATAAACAGATGTCCAGAATTTGCTGACTTGTTCGCAAAGTGAGTGTCATTGCTGAGAGAGAGAAGAGGTCACTTCACAGCTCTGGTTCTGGAATGAACTTCTGTCTGAGATATTTACCTTCCCACATGCAGATTAATCAAGCAGTGAGCTAGGCAGCTGATGAACTCCTGATCATGATTTCCAGGTCCCAAAATTAAGTTTCTGTTCACAGTAAGAACCCTTAGGGAATCAAGAAGAGCCACTTGCTGAGGAACAGTTTTGTGTGCCCTTGAGAACTGATACAAGATGGTCCTGTTCAAGCAGTGATAAATAGCATCCAGCGATAGTCCCTGAGATCTTCTTTTTGACTGATGTGAAGCAAAAAAACCACGATCAGATAGTAGCAGAAAATCAACTTACTGGCACACAATATTCCCCTGAAATGACCCATTCTCATTTTTCAAAATCAGTATTTTACTAAAAGTGTCAATTCCATGATTTCAAGAATTGAAACTACATTAACATATGACGATACTTAAAATTTTAACATCTATAAAGATGCTGCTATTTCTGACAGTAAAAGTCTTCTAACAATCTCCAATAAAAGTCCACGAGGAATCTTCCCAAAAATGGCAAGGTAAATTTAGGAAGCTTCCCAAAATTCATGTGAGGTAAATTTTGTTGTTTATTTTGGAGGGTTTTTAGAAAACAATATAATCTGAAAGCAGTTTTTACTCAACTGCCCCACATTAAAGCACACACTGGCAAGGTGTGCTAGGGAAGCTCAGGAAAGAGAGAAAGCCTGAGGAAGAAAAGTGTACTTCTGTGCTGACCTGACATACATCACTAGCAGGCTGCTTAGTGACATCATTCCATGGATTTTAATGTAACTTGTGAAAATGTTTTCGCAAGCAGACTAATAGAACACTGTTACCTGTGCAATGAGCTGAATTATGAAGTCCACAAGTAGTTTGGATTCTTTGTTGAACATGCCCTGCCAAAGCTTATCTACCACACGCTGTGTGAAATAAAACACATTGTTCACCAGCACTTGGTAGCTTCCTCCACTCGTTATAGGCAGAGATGCATCTTCACCTAGGTAACAAAAAAACCCAAAGTTTTCTTTATTTATCAGAAACACACGTCTGCACAAATACATTCACATTAGTCTGTGCTTTCTAAACTTCTGTAAAAGAGACTTTTAGAAGCGAAACACATGCTGCCCCATGACATCTACGATGCAGACAGAGCAGACCAAGAGCTTCTCAAACTCCAACAGGCCACCATGAAATCTGACCAGGCACTTGAGCAGATTTATTCCTACAGGCCACTTCACAATCCTCTAAACCCAAGTTCTGGTGGGACAGCCTACCCTACTGACAGCCAAGTTACAAGCTTCTAATTCTCTTCCTGTCCATTTATTAACTGGACCAATGGAATGCTAATCCCAGAGTTCTGGGGTGCTGCACTCATAATAAAACTACAGTAGGAGGAAGCAGAAACAAAGCTAACTCAAAAATCAAAGTCCCACCCGTGATAAATTGAAAAAAGCTTCAGATCCTCTACCAAGGCAAGAAGGACAAGAGAGATGATGCACGATCCAGTTTCAGTTCTTTCTGGCATGACTGCAATTTGTCCGGTTTACATATCCAAATGATCTCTGCCATATAGTTTTTTTGAATAACCTATTTTACATCTTTGGCACAATCAAGATAGTGAAGGAACATGCACCACAGTAATGCCATTTACACATTAACAGGACACTAATAAAGAACAAGTAAATAATCAAAACCTTTTGCTCAAATCAATAAATTTTACCCAATAAAACATCAGCTGCAAGTAAGTGGTCCATCACTCCATCCAAAACATATGTCTGAAACTCCTTTTGCTGTGTTCGTGTTGATCTTTCAGGGGAAGCCTGGTAACAGAAATACAGTGTTAAGATAATTAATACCTCTGAGTGAGCAAAAAGACGGAGGGGGAAGGTATCCTAGATGAATGTCTCTTTTCTCAGCTTTCATGAACTGTATTTTTTTTCTCTTAACATCCTGTGTCAAGTAAAAACATCTTGACTTTATCTAAAAATTTAAGAATGCATGTCAAGTATACATTGGCTATCTGCAGTCTTAGAGAGTAGGCATTATTCTTACTTAAACAGCAGAAGATAAATTCACTGGATAACAGGAACTGCAAAAGAACACATTCCAAAAAGGTGCACAAATCCGTAACTAAATATATGGTTAAACTGTGATCTCCTCAGTTCACAGTGTCACCTCCATCAGTAAAAAATGAGTAAATGGGACAGATCAGAAGTGTTTAGGGAATAAAGTGTCACAATAAGTTCAAATAATAAAAATAAACCACAAAACCCAAAGAAACTATACCTCTAGCAGAAGATCAACCAGTGGAGTCTGTTTGCTGGCTGGTGTGAGACATAAGTTATCAATTATCAGCACACGCATGAAGTCAAACACAAACTTCTTAGCAGGATGGTTGGTTAGGTATGTCTTTGTGCCAACATTGCAGTATTCTGACTGGCTCCTGTTCATGCCAGAGTCAGCTGCAAAGGCTTTAAACTCTTCAGCTGGGGACCCAACTTCATCATCAAGATCAGTAACCTGTGAAAAACAGCATGTTAAAACACTAGAGATCAGCAAATTGACAGCAGTCTTCTCACTACTCTATTTTTCACCTGCCTTTCTAAGGCTATTCACTTCACATTTTGCTTCTTAAGAAGCCTTCTCCTAAGATTATGATGTTCAGGATCACATCCCAAACACACAACAGAAGAAACATCCAAATTCTAGTTTCAGACTCACAAGGCAAACGGGAATCAGTGAAGACTGCATGAGTTATATGAGCTAGAGATCACATTTCACATTCACTTACCAACAAGAAGTTGTTGGTAATCATAGAATGGTTTGGGTTGGAAGGGACCTTAAAGACCATCTAGTTCCAACCCCCCTGCCGTGGGCAGGGACACCCTCCACTAGACCAGGTTGCTCAAAGCCTCATCCAGCCTGGCCTTGAACACTTTCAGGGATGAGGCACCCACAGCTTCTCTGGGCAACCTGTCCCAGTGCCTCACCACTCTCTCTGTGAAGAACTTCTTCCTGATATCTAATCTAAATCTCCCTGCTTTCATAAAACAGTTAAAATCAAGACAGAAGCCAACTAAAAAAGGCTATGAAGCTTACATGACAGAAAACAAAAAAGGAACTGAGCCTTTTCATTTTGTAATAAGACACCTTCAGAGTATATTTATTGGTAGGAAACCAAATAGCATGCCACTAGTAAGTATTTCCACAACTACTTTATCACACTCTCTAGTTCTATCATTTACCAACCTGCAGCCTAACCATCATTCCACGTTCTTAGTAAAATTACTTGTATTGGTTGGCTAACAATAATTGTTTGTATCCTTTCCATTCATGTTCTAGAAATAGCATCATTTATAAAGGACAGCTCAAAGAATACTTCAGGCAGCAATGAAAGCAAAGTTGAATCACGCCCTCTCCTGGCTTGAACTCAGTTCCACATAACATGATAACACTTATGTGGTTAAGCCACAAAAGAAGAAAAGGAAAGTGGGAGGAAAAAGAAGTTTTAGATTTTGTCATACCCTCCAGTGCAGTGGGCTGAAAGCATAGGCTGACTCAGTCTCTTGCTTTGGTAAATCTGAGCTAACACTCTTCTTTTGACTGAAAATAAAGGTCCACTAGAAAACAAATAAACCTCGTACACTCCCTAAAATGCAGTTTCAGATGTCACTGCACAGCAACTGCCCTTTAGCTGAACGTGCACTTTTCTCAGTTCCAAACACAAGTACAAAACATCCAGCCAAGCACTTGCAACGACCTCTATCTGCAGGGTAGGTAGAGCTTTATGTTTGTGTGACTGTTAATTGATAAATCCTCCAAAGTAACAGTCAGGGGAAAAAAAAAAACCACACCAAAAAAACCCCAACAAAAGTCCAGCTAACTAGCTGTATTTCCTACCATCTCAGAGTAAGGTCGGATGTTGAAAGGAAATACTGTTGCGGCCAGCGCACACAGGAACTCTGGACTCATCCACAAGGAAACAAGGTCCGGCACATTGTGATATAAATATCGGAAGAACTGCATCAAGGTGACTGGATATTCTCGAAGCCAAGAGCCTTCTTCCTCTGACTGCCAAGGCTGCGTTGAAAAACAAACAGCACATTAGCACAGATGGCACTAACTGAAGAATGCTCATTTCAAATAGGAGCTGCTTTAGGGTCAAACATGCAATGAAACACACTGTCAAACATGCAATGAAACACATGATCGTGACACGTGATCAAAGATGGGGCCAAATATGATCAATCATATGGACAAGCACTTGTTGAAACAGAGCAGAAATAAGTGACCCAAGCACATGTGGCCAAGCACATGACCTATTGTGAAAAACACATCCAGAGCATGTCAAATGTGTGTTGGAGCACTTGTCGGAACACATGACCAAACGCATGTCTAGAACACGATTGAAATCAGTATCCAAACACGTGACCTAATATGTGATCAAACAAGTGACAGGAAATGTGTTTGAGCACATAACCAATGTGTCACAAATCTGACCCAATGTGACAGAACATGTCTGAGCATTTCACCACAGGATGAACACCTGACCAAATGTGACCACACATAGTTAATCTTGCCTCCAGAATGTGACAACTGAACAAGCCACCAACTTCGAACAACACATAAGCCACATGTCCAAACCATGTGCCTGCAACAGGCAACAACAGAACATGTGATAACAGAACACGTGTCCAAGGTATCACAAACGTGACTGAACACAGCAGCATGCCACCATATCATAAATGCATGAGAAACATGTAGCTGAACACAACAGAGATTATAACAGAACACCTCGTGATAAAACAGGCTGGAACAAGTTGCAACCTCATGATGAAATGGAACCAGACACATGACCAAATGTCTAGTAAACCCACAGCAATAACACATGGCAGCCTAACACATGACAGTAGCCTATGCACGTGTTCAAGCACAGTGAGACTGACCACGTTTACAACACAACTGACCATAAGACAAAACATGAATCCGAACAGCTAATGATTCTAAACATGTCAGTAAACATGACCTGGCTCATGTCAAACCAATACGTGATGGTACATCTGAACATATACCTGATGGCACAGCACAAGACAGCAAGGCAAGAGACAGCACATGTCTCTGAGCATGTCACAAATGTGTCCGTACAGGTGAGGATCAAACACACGACAAAACAGGTCATCAGCAAGAGACAGAACACGTGGTAACAGGAACGTGTACAGCAGCAGGTCATGAACATGTAACCAGTAGACACATCCAGAAGACACTTCTGAACGTATTACCATGGGAGAAACATGCAAGCAAAGCTTCTCAAGAGTGTATTGCAAACACATGATGACCAAACAGGCAACAGCCAAACAGGTGCTGCTTTTCAAACATTTCAAGAGATAATTTTCAGCAGATTATACACTCCACTTCCAAGGAAATACAAAATTTTCCCACTGAGAAACCAAATTTCACTACTAGATTCAAAGACGAGAAGACAACACATTTTTCTGGCAGCAAATTCATTTGCTCCAGCATGTGGCTATTAATAGTCAGGGGACTTCTCTGCATGTGGAAGGTTCATGCATGAAATCTGCAACCTGCATAGCTCTGAGCAGATGGGATACAGACTCTCAAGCATTACCCCACAATGTTAATCAGGAAAGAAATTCAATGATCTCTGCCAAAGGCATTTTATCCTTCTGCTTTCTTGATTTGTTTTAATTGCAGCAAAACACAAAGCCAAGCCTTTCTGTGAAAAAGCAGCGTTAATTTTTTGGCCATTATTTCTACAGATACTAAAAAATAAAGTAAGATAGAATAATCCACTGACAACGACTGTTTTCACCCAACTATTATGAGCCTAACTAACAGCTGAGTGTGTCGTGACACTAACAAATTCTCAACTTTTCTAATTTGGTTTCTGACCACATGGCAAACTTCAACAATTCTGTATATTCAAGTACAAGCAAAATTTTGTATGCTTACAGAATTCAACATGCTCCTCAGCATTCCCAGTAACAAGAAGGCAGCTTCTGTGCAAACACTGTGTATTGAAGAGGTAACGGTGCCACTGGAGGCAGGAACTCCAAATATGAATGTCCAAATAGAGTCTAAATCAAACTGTAAGAGGTGAAGGAGAAGAAAGACGACATGAAATAATCTCTTTTCCTGTGCAATTTGATACTGCTTTTTATTAGACAAGATGTTCATTTGGTGGTATCTAAAAAAATTAATTGTTTCACATCCTCAAATTTTATCCCCAAATCCTTATATGAAGGTCATGTCATTGAAGAAAATGCCTTCTAACCATGGGTGAACATAACCGCGACTCTCATCTTCTCGAAGTATTGAAGTGTTTTGAAACAAGAGACCTGTCAGCACAAGTGCTGCACAATCACCTCAGTTTACTCACATCTAGCAGTAAACCCCATATGGTATCTCACAGAAAAAACACACAAACAAACAACCTCCACCAAAACCAGCAACAGAGAACAAAACAAACAGAGTTGCATTTTTTCAGCAAGTCCAAAAATTTAAATCAATTAAGAAAATAAAAAAGGACAAAGTGCCCTCCTCTAGCATTATAACTGCTGCTGCTAAATACTTCCAGTAGTCGAATTTTAACAGTGCTGTACTTCAATGCTGTAAGAAGGAGGCGAGTTTCATGCCCCTACTTCACTGCAGAACAGTGCTGAATGTGCTTTCAAATACTCCTCTTGAGAAAACAGGCAGGCAGAATACCTTCTGGTCTGAAATTTTTACTTCCCAGTTCCCACTGATAAATCAGTGTTAGCACTGCATCCATTCTAAACAGGCACTGAGTGTGGCTTTTCTCCATAATGCACTACACTAAGGCTTCCTAGGACTCTCTGTTGCAGACCATATCATATCTATCCTTTTATGTATAATTAAGAAGTCCAAAATTGACCTGTTCAGAGTAAGGACAATAAACGTTTTCCAGCAACAACTGAGATGCCTCTCTACAAAACCACATAGACTTTCTGAAATAAAAGCTATCTTGTTTGGCGTGAACTGTCTTTACCACAGCAACTTCCCGCACTTTCGACAACAAAACCAACAATGAAAGCAAGCAAAAAATTATGCGCCTTCAATGCCCACACCATGCCAGCTCAAACCAGGGATCTGCTTCTCATTTGATTCCAAAACAGACCAGAAAGACACCAGCAATAGCTATGCCATAACAGACTGGCTTCCACATACTCCCACGGTACCTTGTCCTCCCACCCCAAAGACTCAGCACTGAACTCCATATCGTGACTGTGAGTCAGCTGCAGAGAAGGAGGAGGGGGCCTGGTTAATCCATTATTTTCTTTCATGACAGACAGAATGACATTTACATCTTACTAGATAATCCCTACCTGGCAACCCTGATTACATCGGCTGCTGGTGACAGGCGCACTGACCTGCAGGTTTTCGGGCAGTTCAGTGACTGGCTGCTGCAGGAAAAGGGCCATGAGGAGGAAATAGAGTGCAGGTACATTAGTGTGCTTCGGGAGAAGCGACTGCAGAACAGGAAAGCCTGGGAAGTGACAAGCATCTCGGTTAATCTCCCGGACTGTTGATCTGCCACCAGCGCTCCTGCCAACGTTGAACCCTACAATGAGAAAAAATACAAAGAGCCAACAATGTTAATAGAGCCTGTGAAGCTCACTCTTGCTCAGCCTGAGAGGGTACCTCCTCAGAAATTAATGCTGTAAAAAAAATGAATGTGTGCATACAGACAATCTCACACATGTTATGCAATTCTGCTTCAGATGCCTAATTAATCAGTTAAAAAAAAAAAAAAGGAAACTACTGCCTTCCAGTACCACATAGATGACACGGCTCCCTACAGACTGCCTAATGCTACTGCATACACACACAGATCCATTTTCTGACCGTGATCACAATTTCAGACTTTTAAAACACCCAAGCTTCTGAAAAAAAAAGGTATTTCACTGGCTGAGAGGGAAATATCACCTTAATCTCAGTTGTAGTTCTGTATTACCAAGCAGCATGACCCATTTAAGTCGATGGGTGGTTTATTTATTTCCAAAGATGTCTCATGGGCATTTTGTTTCAGCTGTTTTGTTACTGATTAATCAGTTACTATGATGCATTAAATGCTCTTCTTTAATCTTCAGGTGCTGACAGAGGCACAAAACTTGCCTCTTGTGTCCCTGCTCCTACCTAGGTATATCATTTTTCTATCACAAAAAACCACCAAGTAGTACAGCAGGACAGCAGAAGCGCTTATTGTCAAGTGAGGAAGGAGGCAGTATGACAGTTCAGTCTCCACATCAGCACAGAGTGAGCCATTCTTCTGATGCTACCAGAGATCAGGTGGTTTTTCTGAGGCTCTAATACAGATATTCTTTCCACCAGAAACTGACTTTCTAAACAGGAAACATCTACCAGGAATCAGACTAATGAAACCTTTGCTACAAGGTTGCAGGAATTCCATCAGTAACCTTGAACAAAAAATGGCTCATAGCTGGTCTCATGAGAAATCCTGGAGCCAATGTGCTGCAAGTTATTCACAAAAACACAGGGTGTAAAAATTAGATAATCTGTCCCTATCATTTGATGAGACACAATTCTAAAAATATCTGTTTGGTCACAGTCTAGCGTGGATTCAAATAAAGTGATATTATAATAAGAAAAATAGGAAAACTCTAGAAATGGTCTCCAAATGTGATTGTAAATCAAAAACTTATTTAGAAAGATTTGGTGACTGAAGGATATTTTTATCTTACTGGACATTTAAAGTGGAAACTGAATAAACAACAGTCAATTCCCTAAAATATAATTTTCAAATCTTAAGGCACACGCAGGCAATATGTGCGCATATGCAAAAACATTTCTTAAATAAAATACAGGACCTTAATCAGAATTAGCCAAACAACAGATGCTACAGTATGTTAATAATAAGCATTTGCACACGTAATGTGGTTTCAGAAAAACTGTGTTCCTTAGCCTAATTCATTGATAATACAAAGAACCATCCTTTGTTCCTAGATGAATATCCTGAGGGATATATTATGGGAAAACACTAACCAGACTGACCTCCTAGGCAGTTTTATTTCTGCAGAAAACAAGATAGCATAAGATACCTTGATAGATTTCAAAGTGACAAAGCAGAAAAAAAAAAAAGGCCTTCACATTTTCATTTCAGGAAAAGTCCTCCTCCTGGAGTAAAATCACTTCAACACTGGACGATTATTTCCTTATAATGATGCTCTAACTATTGAAATTAAACAATTTGGTAAATTTTCCTGAACCTTTATTAGTTGTGTGCATAAGGTCCTACACTATGCTGCCTTTGCATCTAGCTCAGATGTGCCTGCTCGTGAGACGCAACTTAACCTTACCAGAATGGTAACAGAAAAAATGGATTAGCTACCTGGGATTTGTGCAGATGATGAGATAAGACTGAACAATAATGAAATCTGTGTAACATCAACTGCAGGGCATTTTGTTAAACCGCTCCCTTCTGCTTAGGATATCTAACTCTTAGTTCTAAGAAAAACGAAGTGCAGAGGCATCTGATCACAGCATGTGCAACAGAAAGGATCCATCCGCCAGAGAGCATTCACACCATAACCCCTGCCTCAACACCTACGCACATGTGCTCCCACACATGCCTTCAGTCGCTGAGAGGCCAAGATGCCATACCTAGCACAGTACCAATCTTATTGGTCAAGACAGAATCCGTCTGATCCAGCCAGCCTCCACCACTGAGACCCTCCTTGAATTTGATAAGGATGGACTGATTACTCAACAGGACCACAAGAATTCGCATAGCTGCTGTGACCGTGGTGGAATGCAGGTGCTCTTCCATAAACATCATAATCCAGTCAAAACCCAGTGTCTTGACCAGTTCTTCACAAGCCCTAATTAAACAGAGGGAGGAAAAAAATTATAAGTCACAATTTACAGCATTTAGCCTCCTACTAGGTAGCAAAAATCAGTGTCCTCCACTCCAGGGAAAGCCTTAAGATCGGAGTAAATTTCAATCTATCGAAGAGTTAACTGAATTCTTAGGTAGTTTACCACACAATAAGAAATGTTGCTCACCAAATCTTTGTTAATTGGAACACCTACATTGTATTGGTTTACCAGAAAGTGAAGACTAAATACAGCTACTGGGACTATTCCATTGCATAAGATTTCTCCAATTGCTGTTTTTGAGAACAAATGTGGAACACTGAACTGCAAACATTTGTCCACAAATTATAATTTCCAAGTACTTTTTGTTGAGCCAAACACAGGCAGAGAGTTTTCCCAAGTCTTTTTAATAAACCAGTATTAAAAAAATGAAGATGGGGTGTTTTTTTTTTTATGAAGGAAAGAGTTGTTTGGGAATATTTGAAGAGTATGATAATTTTCTTTTCCTTTTTATTTTTTTTAAAGCAGTATTGCTGAAAAGCTCAAACAGGTTTGGGCTGTATGTCAACCAATGCTCAATCACTACATAATCTACATACAACATACACCTACAAGATGCCTCCAGCAGTCTCTTCTCCAACTGACCATATGACTCTACTGTTTCATTAAACTATAATATCATGTTCCCTCATGTGCAATTTTAAGGAACTAAGGGGCATTCTAGAGTCAACAGTAACCCCTACTGAAGTCACTTGGTCTTGAACAAATGAGAAGTTGACTATCCCACTTCTCTAAAAATGTCTCCTCTTTTGATAGTTTATTTTCTCTATAGCAATGCCTGAAATTATGAGAAAACAGCATGAAGAAGTATACAAGGAGAGCAGAGGGTTAAAGAACTGGCTCTCCAGATAACAAAACTTTAGAAAAAAAAAATCAAAGTAGCCAGACATCCACACTTGTTCCCACTGCATCTCACTCCCTTGTGATCCTCTGTCTCTGAGTTTTAAAAATAACAATTTGACAAATGCTATTTTTCTTCCATGAAGTAACAATAAGAAGCAACCAACCTCCCTGAAAATCTACTAGGTATTTTCCTCTCCTGCTGATATTTACTTCTGTTGTTCCTAACTTGAAGCATACGTTTCTACTAACACTGCCAACCATGGTCTTTAACTTTTTTTTTTCCTAAAAATTCAAACAAAAAACCAGTTAACAAAATAGCTGAATGGTATGTGTTAGTTACACCAGCATCTGCTTAGTACTATCATTCTTGCTACCACAACTGGCAGCATACAACTCAGTAATCATGCATTAAATTTCTGGTAGCATACCCAAATCTAATTCAGTGACATGTACACAAATAATTCAGTAGTTCCTATAAAATTATGTAATTCAACTAGTAAATCGAATGGGGGCTGTATAATTCTCCCTCTTGAAATGAAGAGATCATATTCTTCCTGTACATCAAGTTTTTTTGTACTTACTGCGAATTAAGAGTTGTCTTTTCTTTGGATGTATACAGAAGTTTCAGAAGGATATCTAAAAGTCTGTTCCGCAGTAAAATAAGATTAGCTGAAACAAGTCCTCCAAAATCATCCTCTGTTCCTAAACACCAAGTACAGGGGGAAAAAAGAAAACAAAGAAAAAACAGGGGAGGGGGGGACAAAATTAGGCTTTTCAAACTTAGATATTTTAAAGGCTATTCATACATAAGCAAACACAATCTGATCGCACTCAGGCCAAGAGAAAGCTGTGCTAAAGTGCAGGCAGTCTGCTACACACTGCTGAGGAATGCTGGGTGCCCCATCATCATCATACAGCATTTGGTCAGTTTGAAGAACAGGCAAAAGAGAATCACAGCTTCTCGGGCAATAATCTAAACTGAGATTGTCTAAATTATCTAAGCTGGTCACTCCTGGCAAGTAGAGACATAAAAACAAACACACACGTCTCCATCTTGCCCTCTCCCCCCTGCCAAAATAAAACCACACACAACATGGTAGTTGGCTAAATGTTTTGCATTATGCACTCTGGAGGAAGAGGGAAATCCCAAGGAAACTTGGGATACTTCCCAAGTTCCTCCAAATCTAAGTGGGGAGAAAAATGAGTTTCCTTTTTTTCCCCGACAGATCCCCAAACTCATCATCCATTGAAAAACACACTGCAAAACAAGCCAATACATGCAGCTCTGGGCTAGCTTTACAGCTGTTCTGTGAAAATCTCTCTGCTGTCAAAGAAGGACCATGTTTTCACATTATTTAAAACACCAAGATAATCGCAACTAGAGGTGATGTGCAAAAACGAAGACAGCATATAAATGAACACTTTCTGGGCCAAGGTCTTGTGCATAAGTCACAGACATAAAACACAAAGCATTTTTATGGCAGAAATACAGAGGAACTGGTAAAGACCAGTAACCTAAAATTCTCACACCCTTTGCCTCAAAAACTTCTCTCTCCCCATTCTTGCCACAGCCTGAATTTCTCCCCAAGGTTCAGTCCCTCAGGTAGGGAAAAAGCAGCTCAGGCTGTGGCTAGCCTGGGAAAAACAAAACAGGGCTGGCCTGTAGTGAGAGCATCAATCTGGATCTCTCTCCAATATCCACTCCCACTTTTGTACTAAAACCCTCAAATTTAATCATCTTTGAGACCACAGTAAGTGAAAGTATTCAGAAGGAACAGGAGAGGCACAGGAAGATAATTACAAATAAATGGATTGTCTAAACCTTGTTCTTTGGGAAACCAGACTAATACAGGTAACTGTAGAGCAGAAACACTTCTCTCTCACTTTTCACAAGTAATGCCAAAACACAGGAACTTTGGGCATCCCCTTCTAGTTATCTGGGTGACATCCACTGTGGGAATAAAACATTTCTGTTTAGGGAGACTGACTGAAAACAACTATTTTCTTTAGGAAAACATGGGTAGAAATGCTCTCAAAACAAGAGCTTGTAAGTATTCTCCAAGGACAGTAAGGAAACGTCTTTATTTAGCCTAAAAAATTAACTTGACTTGGTTAATTCTTTCGCTTCCTCCACACCTGGATGGCAGATGCACCTAGCAATCCTTTTTTGCCACTTTTCCCACAAAGAAGCAGAGATGCAGAGCTGATTTGACAGAGCGACTAAAGGAAGCAGAACAAAATCATGCAGCGTTAAATGAAGGAAAACAAAACAAGAGTACATGGGTTTGGCGCTGCGCTGCATGCAATACGGAAAACTCAAGTACCACAACTTCTTGGGAGCCAGGTTGTAACAAAATTATAATGTTGCTAATGACACTGTTTCTACATTTTAAGTATTGAAGTACAGAAGAGATCAAAGTGTTTCTCTTCTACTGTTTCTAAGCCATGCCATCACTTACCACTATCAAGCTTTTCTTCATTGTTTATTTCCATGACCACAAACTTCTCACAGACTGCAAATGTAGGTAAAGTGGAAGAGATGAACTGCCCAAACCTTGATGTGTTCAGAAAAAAACCACCATCATTCACTGACATGAAAGATGCACACTCACCTATCAATAAATCACCTTAAATATAAAACTAACACTAGTGAAAGGGCGATACCCAAAAATATCGACTCTTTTCACATCTGAAGACTGAGGAAAACATTCTCCATCTAAAGTTACTAGCCAAACCCCAAATAACGTTAGTAATTAATGGAATATTTGCAGACAAGTCTGCAGGTAAAAGACCCTGAACATGCTAGGATTCAGGAAAGGAAACAGGGAGGTACTGCCAAGTCCTAGTAAAAGGAATGTGACAAGTTAAAGAAAGTAGAACAAAAAGTTATTCTCAAACCATTGCAGATGAAGAAATATTACATCAAAAACAGTGATTACTCGACCATTGTATAACATATATGCCTACAGCTTGAGGTGATGTAACGGAAGATCATGGTTTTCTAAGATGAGATGATGACGTGCTACTCAAAAAAAGGAGATGCAATGTATTCCTCTTTCCTCTGAAATTAACCTGAAATGATCCCTAACTAGTGCAACTTTTTCCAAGTTATACAATATTTTTAATTTTTATTTCCAAGAAGGAGATCAAGAAAAACATTCTACAATCCGTCCAGTAACCATTTAAGCATAAAATCAACAGTTTTATTCTTGAATCATTTTTTGTCCTGTGTATTTAAAACCAAACAGTAAGATGTTCAGGTTGATGCTTCTGACACCTTTCACTATACTTTAAGTGAGAAGCTGAAAACATGACCACTTGTATGCGAAGAATCCTCAAGTCCTACAATATTTAATCCATTTCCATTATAATGAAAGTGGAGACAAGAAAAATTAAGTTTTCAAGGAGTTGGACTCACTGAAAAGCATTTCAAATACTCCTGTATGTATGAACTGCAATTATTTATGTAAGTTTCATTTGTCAGAATTAATAATACTCTATCTCACAGCCTTAAATATTTTTCAACACAGTGATGATTAAGAAAAAAAAACTTGAACTAAACCTTTCATGTGGAAAAGTAATCAAAGCTGCATTTAACCAGAAGTATCATTATACTCCATCATAAGTAATATACAATGGTATTTAAGAAAAGTGCTCAGCGCTTCACATGGACAAGGGAGCTGCAATATAGCACCTTCACTTTTCACCTGCAGAACATTAAGTCAGTTTAAATACCTGTTTTGATACAAGCTGAATGTAATATGCAAATCAAGGCATTAACAAAATATTGCCTACGTCTAGTTCAGTTACTTCTTACAGAAAAAAATTCAGTACATAAGCGATTCCCATTACTCACTCCAGAGCAGTATTACCATTACATATTTTTGACTAAGATCACCAACATAATTAAAAACCCCAAGAAAGCCAGAATTATCATAGGTGTGGGCTACCTGAGCAAGTCATAGCTGCTAGGGAAGCCTTGAAGTAGAAAGCTCAGCACATTACTAATTGCAGCAATAGTAGGCTGGGACAGAGACATATCTCGAAGTGTCAAGAGCAGTCTTGGGATGAGTTGGAATTCCCTCATTAACTTTGCGTTCTTTGCCGCTTCGCTGGAAAAAGGAAAGAAATGAGGTGGCAATTTAATACTGGAGCATTCTCCACATATTACCTAATCTCTAAGTCTCATTACTAGGGTGGCAGCAGCTCATACCTGGACTCAGTAAGAAGTTCTATGAAGTGCTCAAATAATGACAGATGAAGCTCATAAGGTGCATGAAGCCAGACCTGAAACACAGAATGAACAATGGTATGTTTTGTACACAAATCCACTTTAAGATCAAAAACTGACACTAATATATCAAAGGTTATGAAAGGCTTCAAGAGATTTAAGCTGTTTGTCTACAGGACTATTGACCTGGCCACTGTGCTTACAAGTTCATAGTAAGGTTCTCAACTGTTTATTCTTCAAGTAAGTATTAAATATACTAGAGAAGACTGAAGAAACACACATTGGTGCCAAAGATATTAGCATGTCATGCTGAAAGCTTTTAAAGAGTTCTAGACAAAGAAGTTACACACTATCTGGAATTTCTGTTTAAACAGATGGTGCAGTGACTCCAAAGGCATTACTGGGCTTTACAAGGCTGACGTGAAATGCACTGTTAAGTTTTTGGCTTAAGTGAAGATCTTCGCTTTGTAAAATTAACTTCTCTTCTGCCAAGATTGAATTCAAGGTCTACCCTGACTTTTTATTTTTTAATCTGTACCTAGCATTTCCTGCACACCATGTTAAATGATTTAGATTCTCTTAAAAAAAAAAAAAAAATCAATTGTTTAATCAGTAGAAGTAATAAAAGATAAAAAAGCCAGAAAGTTCAGTTATAGTTGCAAATCTTACAATTGACTTGCTATTGAATAAGGTATAATTAATACTTGTGCCCTAGTGTATAAAACTGGCTTAAATGAAAACCTTTCTAGCTTTTGCTTTTCTTCTAATCTTCTAATCTAAAATGATCAGAACTCATCTTTTTATTTCCTTGTTTAGCATAAGAATAAGACCATCTAATTTAGCCAATATAAGTGAAATGTTTGGGTCATTGATTTCTGAATATAGAAATTAAATAAATAAAGCCAAAACCTGAGGCTTTTGGAAAGCTTTGTCTTAGTGACTCACAGACCTATTACTTGCATATTTTTTTATTTTTTAAATCTCTTAAGTCTATTCATTCTCCAGTTGTTCTTGGTCTTTAGGAATAAAAAAAGGACAGACATGAACTAAACAATATGAAATTGGATCTTTTGTACTGTAGTTGCTATCTGAATGACTATATAGCATTGATGAAATTTCTCAGCTGGTTCCTTTGTGAGGGAAAGGAAAGAGAAGAGTATTCTTCAGCAGACTTCAGGCCTCACTGTAAAAGGAGCTGGGCCGTGAATCACACTCTGCTGAACAGTTCACCTACCTCAAGAACTCTAACTCACATATTGCCTCTTGTAGATGTACTAACTTCTAATAAGTCTATATTTGATTTTGTGAGTGAAAGGAAGCATGATTGTAATTTTAAAGGTTTATTAAAGAATAACTGCTTACATGATACTGAATAATTTATGTTTAGACATGGCACAAACTTATTTCCAGCTGTAATATTAGAACAAAAAAAGAGAAAACTTCGGTGGGTGACAAATTTCCTCTGTATTAGATCCACAATAAGGTTTAAAAAAAAAAGCTCCGGTTGGCCCTTTTCATTACCTCTTTTTTTTGTGCCATAATTATAGTGTATTTGTTGATCATGGCAAGGGGGCCTAGTTGAGTGCATTGAAGACCCTTAAGATCTAAAAAAACCCCAAAGTTAACAAAGCCAGTTGATTTTATTTTAATAAAGGCTACAGTAAGCAGTAGGGTTTTTTTTTCACTGACAAGACCAATAAATAAAGTTACCATGAATGCTTTGAAACACTAAGACATCTAAAAAAAGGAAAAAAAAGGAAAATACTGAGACATCTAACAAGAGCCAAGTTACCATGGCTCTATGGTAACTCCGTAATAATAGTGCAACTCTCTCTTGCACTGTCATTAACTTGTAACTGGATTAGTAGTGACAGCAGTACATTTCTTTAGTGTATGTGAATCAGGATACTTTTACTTGGACTGTGTCGGGTACAGATAATGCCAAAGGAGCCAACACTAAACAACGAGTTCTACGCATTGTGTAACACTTTTATCAGCCTCTATTACATTAGCGTTTCCTTCTAAACTTTCCTGTTCTACTTTCCTTAGTTTAACACAACAACACTTAAACATTTAATAGTTCATGCAAGCAGAATTTTAACTGTCTTATTATTAACTTTGCAGAAGGCGCACGCTGTGTTTAAACTTCACGTCTAATTGTTATTTTCAGTACGTTTTTCATGCCTCAATATATATCTACTGCAGTAAAACACATAGGTTGAAAGAAATTGCAGCAGAATAGAAAACTACAAAACATACCTTTTAGAACAACAAAAAGCAGAAACATCTGTGGTACCCATGCATTGTTTCTACTGTGATTCGTCATTTGAGCAGGAAAATTTACAAATAATCTTGCTGCTTAGCTGCTTTACTGTGCTATACATGAAAGAGTAAGTTCTCAGGATAACAACCTAGTTTGCTGTTGTTCAATATTTAAGGTATGCTATCAGCACCTGACTTAATCACTACCCAGTATAATCACTTTTCTGTGTAGCTTCACTTACTTCAAAATCACAGAGCAGATCCTGGAAGGCAGCAGAATTTGGAATAATGGAGGTCTCGTGCCCGCTATCAACAGTTCCCACCAAGGAAAAGGTTAGATGGAGTATGTGGCTGTTCAGAAGGGATCGTTTCTTCTTCAACAGCATTGCCAGCAACTTGAACAAGTAAACAGAGAAGGAATTAGTAGCCTATGAACACACAGCAACGTTGTCTACACACGAAGAAGCATGGATGAAACATCCCTGTTGAGAAGGCCCTCAAAGCATGCCTGATAGTTGATACTCCTGATGATAAAGCTTGCAAGTGGCATTACAGTTGATTAGAAAAGGGGCATATCCAGCTCACAAAACATGTGTTCTACACTGCAGACCCTGAGGATTATGCACACGCAGACACACCTTTCAGCTCTCTGGTAGTCAGTCACAGCTTAAGACAGTACATGATGCATTCTTAGATAGTCATATACCTAGACAGCAACCGTGGACACAGCAGACTTAGAACAGAGCACCTCAGGAGTACTGCCTGCACAAATGAGAGGCATTCTGGCACTGAAGTAGTCATAGCAACATAAATTTGAATAAGCCTGACTTTCTTTTTTCTTTTGAGCCTTTGTTGCCCTAGGCATGACTGTAGATGGCCTTTCAGTCCTCATTTCTGCTCTAACTTCTCATAATCTGGGTTGGGAAAGAACAAATTGCTAAATACACTATTGCTATTTCTTGTCTTCCGATGCAAACTTAATTAAATTCTCAACAAACTGGCCTGTTCAGGTTCACCATCTTCCTTGAAACATTACTAAAGAAATACATGTTCCTGGGAATCTCTCTCAAACCATGCTATTTGCTGAGGTCAATACAAGTGGAATGTAAGGTCATACGTGACGATCTACTGACTGCTTATGGTACGAGGACGACACTCTAGATTTGTTTGGTGAAGGTAAGCCAAGGTCTGCAACAGGCTATATGGAATAATATGTTTTGATGTAACTGTATTATAAAGTCTGTGCAGTCTCCTCAGGATGATGATTCTAGGAGTCCACTTGTTCGGCTGTCTTCATGCATCCCTATTATCCTATCTTGCTGGCAGATCACAGAGACAGAAGGGGTGGGTTCACCATCAAGGGAAAAGAATTATCTAAGTGCCATAGCTGTGCTCTTCCTTCCTATTAATGAAGGGTCAGCTTCAGCAAAACAGCTAAACATGCACAACTGCTTCGCAAAACTTTCCAGCCTCTCTTTTAAAAGCCATCCTAAATAACTTACTTATGCTAATAGGCCAAGAGCTCAGTAAAACTTTAGAGCAGAAACTCAGGTTACCACAACACAATAAGCAATTGCCATCGGAACTGCTAGGACAGTGAAATTCAATCAGCCTGGTCTGTTTTAAGACATTTCTTACATACCTGATAACCTCTGATTCTTTCCATTTCTTTGCTGGCTAGTGGATTGCTCTTTACTACACAGACCAAGGCCTTCACAGCTGCATACAACCCTTCTACATCCGATGCCATGGCTACAAGTCCCAAAATAGCAGCAGCTCCACCAATGTACTGCAGTGTAGTGGCAACAGGCTTGGGGACAAACGTTCTTACTCCTGAACACAGGAAGAGAAAGTAAATTAAAATCAAATTAGATCTAATTCTTGTAGAAAGTCATTATGAATACAAGCAAGTAATTTGTATTCTAGCATTGCTTGAATTATGTAAAGAATATCAGTAGAAGAACTGTGACACCTCAGAAGAAGAGGTGAAAGAAATGTAGCACTGGAAAAGCGTTTATGACCCAAGGTAAATTAATTACCTATATTTTCATGATAACTCATATAAACTGAAACAAGCATCCCATGTGAATAGAAAAAAATATGGATGTTCAGAAAGATATAAAAATGTTAAATATACCAATGTACCATTAACATTCATCAATTACATGATTTAGCCTATAGACCTAAGTTCTTATTGACAAGTAATGAATCATGTTTAAACACAATAATTCCTAAGTACTCACCCAAATATCCTATTAAAGCTGCACCAATGGAGCGCGCTGGTCCATTCAAATGCCCTGCTGAGTTATGAAGCAGCTTCACAGGTGTGGCATTTTCATGAGAAGAAATCGCCAGCTGAACAAAACAAGAAAAAACAAAAGCAAGGGCTAAAGGGAAGAAGGTTTTTTTATGCAAGCCTGAACATAACTTCTGTATTTTCCTCCCGTGATAAAGAGTAAGTAAAGTAACAGAAGAGAACTATGCTATAGTCATTAGGACATTCTCTAAAGTGAAAAGAAATCTCCAATCTCCAAAGTTTAAGGAAGATTAATCTAATTTTAAAAATAATCCCACCAAGTCATACGATGGTTTGGGTTGAAAGGTATCTTGAAAAATCATCTAGTCCAATCCCCATCCTATCCCCAGCCTTTCTTCATAGGTGGTCCTTTGTACAAATAATTCAGTGACTTATAAGGTACTGTGAAGAAAAATGTAAACCTACATTCTTGTTTCCAAATCTGAACAACAGTCAGACAACTAAGCTATCAGCTCTGTTCATCTGCAGCAGTACAAATATCGTTCAACAATATGATCTTAACTGTTTTTCAACAGGATTACAATTGCCATCTAGATTAAAAAGCCAAAACACCTCCAAAAGGTGCTAAGATATATACCTACTAGAAATTTCAAGAATGCAAATAAAATCTAGGAGTATAAACTCCCTCAAATTTTTAAATTTATTTTTAAAATATGAAAGTGAAATTGGGCAGATCTTCTGACAAGTACTTTATTGTTTCTGGCTGCATTGAGCAAATTGCCTTGAAAGAAGTTAAAAGAAAGGGAGAAACAAGTACTACACACTGACCAACTCATTTCCCAACATACCTGTTTGGCAATAGCTTTGCTATCCAACTTGTTGTAAACTTTCCTTATTTTTGCCACTGTAAATGAAGAAACTGAGAGCGCATAGAGCCCAAAAGAGACCTTCTCTTCTGGTACCAAAGATACTGGTGATGGGTTGATTCCTTCAGACTTTGAATCTTTGCCTTAAAGATAAAACAAAAGTTCATTTCAGCAACAGCGCTGTTTTTCTTTCTAGTTTTAAGAGTAAAATCTTAAGCATATTATATTGCAGAATAGGTATAGAAGAAACGTTTTACAAATAGGTGAGATTTGATATTGTCTTTGCATACTTGCTCACTGTACCAAAGAGTAGCTTGACAGCATATGAGTTGTAGAATAAATCTGCTGTTAAAGATGAAAGGGCAATGAACAGCAAACATTTCCTTTCAGAAAGGGCTACAACATTAACCCATAAAGGCAACTGGCAGCCCATGCCTTGGATGAGCAATAGAAGATGTGGTGCTGCTTCTTCTGCATTTCTGGGAGGGAACACTACTGGTGCACTCAATTTGCATACAGCCTAAGGGCTGTTCCCTTCCTACCTAAAGAAAAACAAAGTAACCAAAAACCAGAGAAGTATTTGGTACATCTGCATCGTTGCCTGTGACAACGGACCTCTTACAATGGTTTGTTGGGAAAAATGCCTTAGATACTAGTACAAGAGATGCAAGACTGAATAAAGACTAAAAGGCCCAGGCATCAAAGAGAACATATAAGTGTATCTATACTATTTTATAACCCCTGCTCTGAAAGCAGATGTTTCTCGTGAGGCACTGTAAACACTGTGATTGACAGCTGCCTACAATGCTCAGAGGAAGTGTGCAAAACTTAGCTCCTGAAAGCTCACCACAGAGATTTATTTCTGCATCTCCATTCCAGGTCACAAGGTGACCACCAGAGCTAATACAGAGTCTCTTGCCTGAATGGTTAAGAACAGGGCTACAGAGACACATTTCTAATAAACTGACTCACATCTTTTGGGTCGCACTCCTCTCAATTTCAAACAACAACACTTAAAAAATGTAACAGAATTGCCCACATTTGTTCACAATGAATGCTTAAGGACTATCTGTGGCACCACAATCCCCCCCTGTTTGATCCCCCCGCAGTTGACTTATTTAAGCCCTACAAACAATGAAATTTCAAGACAGCTGTGTTTAAAGTACAGAATACACTGCAGATTTGCAAATGAGTGCTATCACTAGGAACTGACAAGTTAAAATGCCTTTGCAATTTCACTTTTTACAGATAAATATAATATACAGTATGAATAATGACAGCTTCAAGCATTTCTAACTGATTTAAAACCAAAGTGAGGAATATATATACAGGCACTTTTACCATTTCTCAGTGTAACAACTACCAGGAGTATGTTAAAACAGTAATTTGGATTTCTATCATCCTCCTCAATAGCAGCTACTAATCTTCTTCCTGTGAACAGCTAGCTTTTCCTCTTTGCTACAGCATACTCTCTCACCTCTTCTGCCAATATGCACATGAAAGATTCCACTACACGCAGGCCAAGTTCCTAGCTGCCATGTGAATTGTACTTACACGGTACGTATACTGCTTGAAAGCTTCCAACGTAATTTGGTCCCAGCTCATAAATGGTGCTAACACCTGGGGCTGGCAAAACTTCCTCCAGGAAATGCGTAGGGCCCAAACGCCACACTAACGAAGAGAGCTGGCGCTGTGCGGGTGGTGTGCCAATATAGGCATAGACAGTGCTGACTACAGGTGGATTGGCAGAACCAGACCCACTAGGGCTACTGTGAATGTAGTGAAGCTGTAAGTGAGAAAAACACAGTGAAATTACTGAGAGAACATGGATACCATGAAAAGAAAGTAAGCAGGTCAGAAATTTGGGAAAGTGATTTGCAAACCAGGGGACATACCAAATGACTGACATGTAATGCATGGTATTCTGATACCATACAGCAAAAGTCAACAAAGAACATTAACCAGAAGATAAATGCAAAGATCAGAATTGGCTTTCAAAAGATAAAGGTGTGTATGGGAACACAGGATGAGAACATGTGAGTGCTGTGCTTAAAAATGCTAAAGAACAAGGGCGTATCTTGCTTCTAAATGCATGGTGCTTTATGATGGTCATTATTCATATTTTTTTTGCAAGAGCAGTAAGATGATCTCATAACCTTGTGTTCTTTCTCCTCCTTTTCCAGCCGGTGTAAACGTGCATTTGGTAATTACACCGTTTCAAGCTGAAGTGCAAACATGATGAACTTGATAAGATTTTCAGATAGCAATAGAACAAATACACAGAGAAGATGCTGGCCTATATATAATGGCAGTAACAATCTTACAGGCAGTTTCTACCTACCTTGTAAAAATTCTGTTACCAGCTATTGAATGTAATCACGTATAGCCAGATACACTCATGTATTACAGCTATTAGCATAACAATTAAAGTTACTATAGTCCTCTTTCTGCAACAGGAATACTGAAAGGTAAACTGTGAAAGTCAAAAGATTGTTTTACCTGCAGCAGTACAGTAATACTAGCTAATTTGCACCCCACAGGAGGTTTAGCTTACTCCCTTAAAGGCCCACATGCTAAATACATTTTGCTTATCAGTTACAAGTCAGGAATACTCTGTGCTCATTGAACAGCTCCTTGCTTTCAGCCTCCTAGCTTCTTCCACCTAACAACAAAATATTGACCTGTACAACTAAAAGTGTTTCATCTACAATTAACTAATAATACCGGACACCTCAGTGGCCATCACTGACAAGGGGATGCTATTTCTGGGGTGGCAAGAGGGTTGGAAAAGGAAGACCATGGCTAAATGGGCAAAGCTCTCTTACTCTGTAATCTCCCCTATTATTCAAAGTTAGATCTGCTACATGGTGCTGGGCTAAGTTGTCTTCAGCATTTTAGCAGCCTTCTAATTAACCTAGTCAGCAGCATAGCTGTGCCACACCTGCCTCATTCAGTGCAACATGCCACTTCACTTTAGTGTTACTATCACTTCTGCCCAAGAAAGTATTCATTTTCTTCCTAACAGGACTAGGGCTGGGTCTGAGCTGTGTAGTGAGCAAAGACCCCTTTTTGCAAGGCTCCTCATTTTGGGTTTGGTTTTTAGTTTTGGTTTGGGGTTCTTGGTGGTGTTTTTGTTATTGTTGCTGCTTGTTTTGCATGGCTTTTTACACATATATGCACAGAGAGAAGTCACTCCAACCACTTAAAAAAAGGATTTAAAGATTTATTTTACCTTAACAGTATTAACAAGCTGTCCATCAAGGTAGAGCGCAGCTGTGCTGTTCTTGAGCATGCCTTTACTCATGACCAGAACTAGGTGATGCCACTGGCCTTCCACAATGAGGTCACCACAGCGAAAACGGGCACAACAAGGAAGGATTTCATAAAATGACGATTCCTCGCTGAAGTCATCGACTAAAGGGAAAGTACCAGATAGTGGGCACCAGAAGAAATGTTATTTGTCTGTTTCAAGCTTCTTACATCATCAGACTTTACACAAAACAATCTACAGCAATACACTAAAGCCAAATTTTTGAACACACATAGTTAATAATGTGACCAAAAATGAAATGAACAAGGTATGACTGTGATATGATTAATAAGATCTGACTTTAGACCTTCAAATAGAAGAACTGAAGGAATGGAACCAGAATTTTTGAGAAAGTATTCAGATCAATTTGTCACAATCTGACAGGCTGAATGTCCTTAGATACTTGTACACTAACAAACCAGTATAGTTTTGGTAGTATCAACAATGGGTTTCCTCTTCCTTTGCCTTAATTCTTCCCTAAGAAAATTCTCAGGATACTTTTAGACCTTTCACAAGTCCATTTTACTTCTCCCCTTCTATCCTCCCTTTGACATTTTAGTTGGAATGACTAGTTTGCTCAAGTTTTACTAACTTTCTCATGCCATTATGCAGGCCACAGGTGTTTTTGTTGTTTTTCTAAAACAGTTTACAGCAGAAGTCCACAAGAAATAATGGATGCCTCTCCAAACCCACAGAGCTGTTTTTCACCATTCTCCTACTGTGGAGAGGAAGATACACATACTTCCCAGACTTTCTCCTCACACCCTTTCCTGCTCCACTGTGGTTTCCTCCATAGGCCTCACTACCTGCTCTGGTGTGATCCTCTTCAGGGGCTGCAGGGCATCTCTGCTCCAATGCCTGGAGTGTCCTCTCCTTCTGCTCTCACCTTTGTGTCCTTAGTGTGCTTTCTCTCGCATCTTTTTTTCCCCTTACTCGTAGTGCCATGCAGCATCGCATCCTCTCTTACGTGTTTTCCCAGAGCCTGGCTGCTGGGCTCAGCGGTGCTCTGTAGGAGGTCTGCTGTGGAGCTGGCCATGTCTGGCACAGGACAGCCCCAGCCTCTTCTCACAGATGCCCCTCCTTGCCCCCCAGCACCTGGCCACAGACACCCTGTATAAGCTTGCAACTATCTTGCTTAAGCAATTAGGGCAAACACAAAAGAAGATGAAAGGATTGCCTTTCAAAGTACCTGTGTTAGAAACATGCTAAATTACAAAGCATAAGTGAAGTTAAAGATCAGGGTGAAAGCCTGAGACTTTTTTAATAAAAGCTGGACATAGAGCACCTGGCTAGTAAGACACACATCAAGCACAGACCAGGGGGTACTCATAACTCAAGCCTCAGCACCATGGCTTCTCTTCTTCCTTTTTTGCAGTTCTAAGGAAAATTAATCTTCTGAAGCGCTGCTAACTGAAGGGGTAGCTGAGGGCTGAGACATTTCTGCCCAAGACGAAGACTCCATGACATCTCATCCATTCCATCTCGGTACTGTAACTGCAGCGTCGCCCTCGCCTTCCCTTCACTGTATTAGTAGAGCCTGGGCTGTAAGGCCACTGACCTGACATGAGCAGCAGCTGCGGCAGCATTGGGGAGCTGCACCCACATACTGAATTATCTTTTTCTGAATGCTGAAATGCACTTTAGAGAAATTAAAAAATTATGTGCTAAAACTAAAAGGCATCCTTTGACTTCATACCAGAGGGCATGATCAATTTGCAGGTGGATTACCTTCTCCATCACAAAGCAGAATGACCCACACTCTACTTCAAGGCTGCCCCCTCCACACAGCCCCCTTCCAAAAAAAAAAAAAAAAGACAAAAAAGACAAAGTTCTGAAATTCTCCACCAGGGAATGCTTTAACAGAAAACAGCGGCTTTTCAGATCTGTCTCTTCATTCTTAGGAACAGAAACCTCTAATCCTCTTACCTCAACAGCCGCCTGCACAGAGGGAACACTCATTTCTTTAGAAATACCACAAGGAAAATGATAAAAGCAAAGTACTTGGAACTAACTCTTGGATAAAAAATTTATCTCCAGTTCTTTTTCTTAGCCAAACGCCTTGGAGCACAATCCTTGGTCACAAGAAGGATCCTTAAATCAGACCATTGATTCTTACAATAGACCGTCAGCACTTGGCTGGCAGGGTGGCCACCCAGGGTGGCAGGCCTGCCATGTCAGTGCTACACGTACTTACCTGCTCAATAGTCAGGAGTACACCACCCACTATGACTTAGCCACAACAGGGTGGCATTCCAGTAAAGCAAGGTATCCCATTCAATTAAAAAACAGTTGTTGTAGGCAGAGGCCTTCAGATCTTCTCTGACAAAGCCTCTTCAATCTCTTTGAAAGAGTTAGATAGTAGGGGCTTACAAACTAAACACATACCATCTATAGCTCCAGGGCAGGCTAAAGCAATTCATATGAAGATAAATTTATTTAAGAATTTGGTCTTCTGAGAAAAACACTATTAATACCTTTGTAATTTAAGAGGTTTTGTTTCTCCCTTATACTATGGGTCTTCAGCTCAAAAGTTTTAGGTTTTGAACCTGATTTCTGCTAAAAGAAACTACTGCAGTTAATGATGCAAATGTCTGCTTATTGTGAAAATAAAGAATATTCTATAACGGCCTGCTTTGCTGTTTCTATGTTGTGGGTTTTTTTTTTTTTTTTAAATAATAACAGTTGTATAAATTCTTTATTAGTGCCTGCTATTCAAAAGGAAAGAACAGAAGGCAGGAACAGATTTTTGATAACCATCTGTAATCCAACATGTTGGTCTGGTAAAGAGCTAAGCCTGAAACATATGCAGAAGCTGCCCTGCTCCTCTCAGCTCCTCCACAGCCATGGCGCATAAAAGGCCTGTCAAAACTGACCATTTTTGGAGGCTCTGATGGAAGGCCAGGCAGGAGCTGGGAGATGGCTAAGCCTGAAGCCCCTGACCATACCATTGGCGCTTTCTAGCAAGTTCACTGGCCTCAGAAGCTTCACTTAAATCTTCACAGCACCTCATCACAGATACTGAATGAAGCTACAGGCTCTGTGAAAACTGATCACAGCATTAAAACATGAAGAGAATGACTGATCGCTTTCACATAGCCCTCCATTTTTGGGACCATCCAGATTGAAAAAGCATTCACAACCTGTTAGTTTACTATTTCCAAACCTCTTCAAAGCACAGATAGTTAACATTCGCACCACAAGAGATGATGTCTAAAGTGAATGATTCAAGATAAGTGAAAGGTAAAAATCTTCCAAAACCAATCAAATAATTCCTCTTTCAAATCTGTAATACTTAGGGGTTTGGCAAATTTTATTTTTAAAACATGCAGATATCAAGTCTTCTTTGGAAATTATAAGAGCTCCTTAATTTCTGCATGAATGCTTACATTTTGTATTTTTCCACTGTCAAAACCCATTAGGAGCTGGTGAATCTGCAACTAAAGTTCCACCACACACAATTCTTCTAGATGCTAGTTTCAAAATAAACTTGCTGTTGCATCCCCATAATATCATGAGGATTAGCTGATGACATGACACAACTCTTACCATAATTTTGAAGCAATTCTTCTTTAGTTGAAACAATCAGCGACCGGTCTTTTGCTGAGAGGACAATGGCAAGGCATACATAATGCTGCTCTGAGGAGTTTGCACGCCGCACTACGGTAAGAAGTCTCACGGGATGGTTATTAGGAGGTGTATTAAAATGTTCAATACAAAACCAGGTTGAGTAGCTTAAACCAGATGGTGGTGGGAAAAATCTTTCACCTAAAAACAAAATTGAAACCCCATTATATAGCTGCAGTAGCTAGTACTTAGGATACCTACTTGTTCCTGTTCCTTTTTTCACATCAGCTCAGTTGATATCAGCTGTGCTTTCTCAAACTTTTCCTTCATGGACTTCAATGTTACTTCTTTCATTTCTGACTTGAGCGGGGAGGAAAAGCCACATAAAGCTAGCTCAAAGGGATTTCTTTCAAAATAACGTAAAGCAAGAATTGCACGCTATATTCGCTCCTATTCGAAAACCAAAAATCAATTCTGAAGCTGTGCTTGTTCAGAACAAGCCTGTTTCAGATACCCTAAACAGAAAAAAAAAAAAAAAAGTAGAAATGGATCAGACCCTCAGAAACTGTTATCACAACGAGATGCTTCTTCTGTATGTGTGACTCACTGAAGAAGCCGTTGTTGAAGATCTCTCTACCACCTACACTTGACTCCATTTCATCTCCTGGGGTGCTCCCACAGAACAAAGAGCTCACAGACTTCAAGTACTGTCTAACACTAATCCCATCTTATTGCAGTAAAACCTCACCTTGGGTAAAAAAAGGTGTTAAGTCTGAAAACTAAGTGATCACGTTCAACTAGCCCTGCAGCACACCACATTTCTGTAGGTTAAAAAGCCGATAGTGAACAAGTATAAAGGAAAGCAAACAATTTAGATAGGTTTTTTGTGATGATGTAACTACAGCTGTAATAAATTCAGTCAAGAATTCAGCAGAACAAAGCCACAACTACAGCATTACAATTCATTCCACATTCCCTATGCTCTTCACACTACTACCTCAAATGGTTCTTAATGTATCCTGGTTCATTACTCACATGCTTCTCTTGGCTACAATTTAACCTTCTGCGGAAGGCCTTGTGTTGTAAAGCAATCACACATTTATATTTTACTGCTTCTCGTTGACCTGAGGGCAAAAACCCAACAGGAACACATACACAAAAACCCCACAAGTTCTCAATTATGAGTGTACAACATGCAACACCGTATGATCACTTCATGGCTAACAAAGAAATATAAGAGAATTAAACATGAGATACACACCACCGCTGACAGTCATACTCGAGTACTTACCAGTTCCAATTCCACTGACAACTGCGCCGTCAATAAGTCCTGTTGTAACAGCATTATTTGTAGGTGCATTATGGGGAGCCAAGCTTGGCAAAAACAGGCAGCTGTCAGACAGAAGACCAGGAACACACCAGAGTTAATGAAAGTCAGTGTAACTGGAGTTCAGTACAAACACGATACAGCCTAGGCAAACATACCATAAGCACACCATCGCTTTCCTTAACTGTACATACTCATGAAAAGTAGAATTGTCAAGATTTCTCCTTGCGAGGCTAAATTATCTCCAGTTCAAAGAGCTTTGGCAGCATATGTCTTTGGTGCAAAGGCGCAGAGACATGCCCCACATAGCTCCATAGCGTAAGGTGCTCCCTTGTGGGCAACCATAATGCACTGCAGTCGTGGAGATGTTCTGGACTCTCAAAGCAATTGGAATAGCTAAATATTCGAACAACATAGTAATTGCATACTACAGTGTTCTGATTTTAAGTTTGTACGCGCTCACAGTAATGTCACGTTTCACCACATTAGCTATGTTTGAACCTTACAAGGGCCATCGACGCTGTGGACACAACAGAAACAGATATAAGGAGTGCCTCCTACTACAAGATTTTAAGAGCCCAGATGGTTTCAGTGACCAGCCTACCCACAGAAGTTCATCTTTCAGTTTGTATAGATTGTCCTACTGGAGGTAAAATGACAGCTCTTCCACTTGTTGAAGAACCACCGTTTTGTTGACACCGACACTTGAGCAGGCTAGTTTAAGCATACTGTAGCTGAGCTGCCTGACAGAGTTAGGAATTATCTTGGTCTCATGTAAGCTATAAAGACTTAACTTGTCTACCCATCTTGAAAGCAACAGTGACCAGAACCATGAACTGCTATTATCTTCCTTCTGATTACAGTTCTCATTATATACTTCCTCCTCCCTCCTGAAAGTGTTCTTCTCTGGGTGGATCACCCATGGCCAATGGTGTTACAAGCATGTTCTTTCTAAACAGGTAACTTACAAGGGTCTACCAACTGTTGAATTCATGCAACACCCTGGCACTTGAAAATAAACCAAAAGGGTTTAGATTTTTTTTTTTAATTATTGATTATAGCAGCCTTGTAGGTAACTTGTTGAAATTACAAGAAGTCACAGCTGCATTATGTGGATTACTTTTGGACATGTCACAGCACCTACTAATCTCCTGCAGAAAACACAGTGACAATTAATTTTGTTAGCCTATTTCAAGCTCTTCTTAGGTCCAAAACATTTTCTTTTCTCTTACGAAGGATATAGAACAGAGCTTTGAGCACCATTTGTTTTCGAATAAAAGTCTGTCCCTGACTATGCTGGATATGAAGGAGAGATGGCAAACAGGCACTGCATCTTTACTTCGCAGATCTGAAAAGAATGCAGAGCAGCAGAGTTCTCAAATATCCAGGATGGACTCTGCTCTCAGACCACTCATCTCAAATAAAACAGAACAAGCGCACTAAGATGCAAGTGGCTCTGTCAAAGGCCACATCAGAACAGAAATAGATTTAAGAAACTCAGTAGTACAAATAGTAGGTCCATAAAGAAAAAGAGAAAATGAGTGATTCTGTCAGGTGGAGCTGTTTATGGATTTATGAAATTGTGGTACAGCTGTGGGCAACAGATCATTTCCACATCTGCTCACAATTCTTTTTCAAAAGAGATTGAAAAAAAACCATCGAGGAGCTACTCATCTCATACAAGAATTTGTCACACTCTGGGCTTCATTTTTGTTGTCATTTTTGGTGGTTCATGTCATTAAAAGCCTTTTAATAAAGTTTCCAGTAAGGGTTTTTAAACTTTTAACCAAGCTTCTGTGAAATTCTGAAAAATTACTTATCATTCAAGGTCCTATTCACAACACTGTCCTCTGAGATACTGGGTTTCAGCCTATATGTGAGCCTTCGCCTTTGGACGCAAGCAGTTAACGAATACCTGCCTGTTCCTTATACTATTGGTCTGAATTTTTATAGCAATTTTTAACATTTTTGCCTTTGAAACAGAACAAAATGAGTGTTTCGAGCTTTTTCTGTTTCATTTTTTAAACCAAAAAGACAAAACATTTTCCTTAAACAGATGCTGAGAACAGTGACATGCTTTAATCTTCTGAACAGTGAAGTTAAATCATATTCCGTGATACTCAAAGTGCCTCACTCGGCAGGTGTTTAATGAGAGAGAGAAAAACACTAAGTGAAGGCAAAACTGACTGCTAAAAGACAGAAATGAGTTAAGCATTAAATTCAGGCTACACCTCCCGTTAATCAGTGTTTTCCAGTTACTTGGACTCAACACAGCTGCTTTCTCTGCTTTATTTTTATTTCCGATTAGTCCACTTTCGCATTTCCAAGTTCTTCAGCTATTTTAAATGGGCTTCAGAGCACTTGGGCCATCCAAATGTCACACATAAATCCTAGCAACTGAGTTTCTGCAAGGGTATGTTGGCCTTCCGCTGTTTCAAAAGGCATGTGAAATCAAGAACTGAGAGGATATTATCAATGTTTAGACACATACCTACTTCTACTTCACAAACTGCAAGCAAGCATTTGGTTTCAAGGCATTAAATGAATGACAAAGTGAAAATTTATGTGGCTTAAAGTAATCCTTTCTTTTTGTTTAAGAATTTATTTGTTTCTGGTTTGCAAATAGTCCATTAAAAATTACAAGCACTTCTTTGAAAGAAGAAAGTAAGAAAACACGGCACTGTGCCCCATGTTATTTGAGAGCACTACAGGACCTTACCCAAACCCTTCAAGAGACGTGTCAAACTCAATGAATGCTGGTGTAACTGATGATCCGTGAAGCCTGATATCATGTGGGGTTGTCATGGAGACCAAACACTTCACTCTCGTCAGGGGTACTGTGCTCCCTTCTGCTGGCTTGAGCAGGCTCTTGCTTATCCGATAGTGACTGTCTTCATGCAAACTGAAGATGCTGTCAGAACCCAGACCGTCCACTGAGGTAACCATGCTATCTACAGTAGAAGCCAAGAAACAACAAAGCATTGCGAAAGGGAGACATTTTCAGGCTATTTATTTGGACTTTTCAAGTACTGCTTCCAACGCAATAGCTGAATTGTCAACCGTCATCAACTAGTTCAGCCTCTCAGTTAGAAGATTATGAGTTGGAAAATATTGCTGTTGTCATAAAAACGTTCTACTAAGGCAGAGATGAACATTTGCTCAAGGTATTACAGAACGTCAGTGGTAAAGCGATAAAATTGAGCCAAGAGGTCATCTCATTACCTAACATGGGGAAAGTGTCCCTTTCGTAGAAGCTCCGTTTCAAGTGCATTCCTGCTCCCTGACTAAACAGGCAGAAAAAATTCTGTTTCATGTTTTTCAGATGGAGTAACTCTGAGCTGGAAGTCTCAAAGCTTTCAGTAAGCAGAAAGGCTCAGTAACCTTAGTTTAGGAAATTTAACGTGGTAAACTTGCAGTATTCAGGAAACCGGCTTTGCCTTCTCTTTCCTGGGTTACAAACTTTTCAAACTCACATTTTCATAATTTTCATTGCTTATTTTCCCCCATGATAATACCCTATTAAAAAATAAATAAATAAATAAATAAAGTGCTGGCCAAGAGAGAAGTTGAATTTCTCCTCTTTTTGAATGTACTGAACCTGCCGACATAACATGAATTGTTATTCTAGTTATTATTTAATGCTTGTAATTCCATACTATCCAGGATACTTTCTAGTTCCCTTTAAATAATTTAGACATTTAAACCAAGATATTTTTAACTGTGTTACAACTGGCCATGCGACGACTGAGTTGACACCTAGAAATAAGTATCACGTGCTTTGGAAACTTACCTATTATATCTTTGTATTACCATTCACTGAGACTCTCTCATACTACATGAACACCTATCCTCAAGCTCTACAACTCATGAATAATAGGAAAGTGTGAATGTAGAAGAGAAGAACCTATCAGCCTGAGGAACTGGTCAGTTACAGACATTCAGTGCATTTTCACAGACAGATTCATTAATGAGCTGGAAAACAGATGTAACTTTCCAGGGTGATAATCAGAGCTGATGTGTAATTGTTTTATGAAGTATTCTATCAGATGGCTGAACTTCCATGACAAGATGCCACACAGAAGAATAATGAAAATTTCCACTGGACAGGTGTACGTATGTGTATCTAATCTAGGAATATCTAGTGAATATCCTATGAAAATACATTGTGAATACCTTCCCAATGTGTTAATCCCAGGACTAAAACCTAAACAGAGTTGTTGTGATGTCGCACCCCCCTTCTTCTCTTTTTAAAGCTGATGTAACTCTGCTTTTTCTTGAAAATTTTTAAATTACTACGCACTCATAATTCAACACCTGCTGACCATCTACTATTAAAGATTCAATTTTAATATACTACAAAAGTAAACATTGAAAATGAGCAATGAGTAAAACCATTGTAAATATTTACCTTGAAAAATTAATGTTTAGAAATGGAGTGCTGAATTTTAAATAATTAAAAGTGGGTGTTTCAACTCCAAATTCTACCTCTTTATAAGAAAGCGACTATTAGATTAAGATTCTGCCAGGTTTGGTAAATTGTACTTTTTTTTTTTCCCCCTTTTAATTCTTTCTATTTCTCCCTCATTACTAGTGATACTAAAGATAAGCCAGGTTACTGAGACAAGCTGAAATAAATGGATTTATGCTTGAGTGTAGGAATTTCAGTTATTTTATCTGACACTTTACTGAACCCGTAAGAGACACTACATAATGACATGATGTGCACATGAAATTATCTGAGAAAAATGTTTTTCCTTTTCCTCTTAAATAACTACAAACTCAGGATCTAGTCAAGACCTGAAAGCAAATTATTATAACACTTAATAATTACTCTTCATAACAAATATTTACAATTACCTCACTGGATATGTATTAAATACCAAGTACTATGTTCCCTCTGCTTTTAGAGCTTTTTCCAATCAAACTGTTTTGATGATTTTACATTCATACAAAACAGAGACAAAGTTTGGATTTTCCGGATGCTCATCTACACAATTTTACGTAAGTAGGCAATTGGGGGATGTCAGTAAAACATTCTTTATGCAGATTCCTAGTACTTCAGCACCTACTTCTCATTTCCGGTTCAAAACTCAGTGAGCTGGGTTTGTGCACCCGGTACTGTTTCAACAGCTTTTTGTCCCAAGCTCCGCAATTCAAAGGATTTCCCAAGCGTAAAAATTCCCTAAGAAAGAGAATAAAAAGTTTACAAATCATTTTGTCTATTTGCCTAGAATAGCACCAAATCTAACATAATTTTTAAGAAAGACAGTAATTATTTGTAATAAACATAACTTTTAACTAAGAAAATAAACTAATGCATATTTACAAGAAACACATCTGATCCATTTGAAACTATTTAATTTTGAACACATGCTCTCAAAAGTTGACATTATTTTAACCAATTAAATAATGTTGATAGAGCTCTCAATTCCTTTCTCTTTATGCCAAAGACTTGGCTGGAGACTGTCACATCCTGTGCAAGAACATCAGGATGCTCACAGACGCACATTCAGCAATCTGAACTCATCTGGAAAGACAGACCACAGGCTGAAGTAAGTGACCTGAGCTTTATTTCGTCCACGGGGCCTATTTGGCTGGGGGATAGTTTCACAGCTATCAACTTCTGTATCTATATCTATAGGATCTATACCTACCACTGCCTAGCTATCAGTATCTATGCTTAGGGAAACTTAAGTCCCTGCAATGCGACTACCACCAAGCGTGCTCCCTGCAGAATCATTTCTGACACAGCTACATGCCACTCAAATGAACTGACCGGCTTTCCTGGCTGCAGGTCAGCCAGGCATTGCATTATCCATAGGAGATAACACAATGAATTTGTATTCCAGCTGAGATCACAGAACCACCGGATGGTTTGGGTTGGAAATAATCTTTAAAGATCATCTAGTCCAACCCCACTGCTGTGGGATGGGACATCTTTCACTATATTGGGTTGCTTAAAGCTCCATCCAACCTGACCTTGAATACTTCCAATGATGGGGACATCCACAGCTTCAGTGGGCAACCTCTTCCAGCATCTCACCACTCTCATAAAAAAATGTCTTACTTGCGTCAATCTAAATCGAGACTCTGAGTTTAAAACCCTTGCCCCTTGTCCTGTCACTCCACAACCTGGTAAAAAGTCCCTCTCCATCATTGTTATAAGTCCCCCTTTCTGTACTGAAAGGCCACCAGGTCTCCCAGAAGCTAGCAAGCAATCTCAAGTATACAACTACGTGGGTATTTAACAAATAGTTCAAAATATGCACCTAAACTTCTCAATCTTGCTTTTCTTGTGCCAGTACAGCTGTACAAACCTACTTGCATTAACATGCAGAAGGATCAATTTTTTAAAACTATGCATCCCCAGATTTTTCCAGACACCTCTTGTATCGCATTCCTGCATTTCCTCCACACAAACAAAGTGCTAAATAAAACTGCTGGCCTGAAGCTTTTCCAATCTCAGGTATTTAACATTGCACAGAAAAGTCTTCTATGGCAATGCTGCTTTTAAAACCATCATGTTTCCTCTTCCTGAGGACCTAGCCGGAAATGACATTTTTGATACCCTCTCAAGATTCACAGGAAAAAAGCAAATATTTAACTTCAGTACAATCTCTGTGAAAAGCAGCAGAGAGATTTCCTTGTTCCACACTTCTCCCTCCTCCCTGCTTTCCAATTCTCAACATCTCCAGGGTTACATGCCGATTAACAGAAAGCAAGAGAGTCTATTTGATGTGAAATAAAATGGGATCCCATGCCATTGCTACCGCACATGGTCACTTATGCTCTCTACCAATCCGAGCCATTTACAGCCAGCAGGGCTCAGCTCAACTAGACTTCAGTATTATCTTTCTGACTTCAGTATTATCTTTCTGACCTCAGCACCATGGGCTGCAGCGCCTGGGAGGCCAGCCTTTCAAACATCCTTTGGAGCGGCGGATGCAGCGAGTGATCCTCATCAGCCAGAGCAGCACTGCATCTTTGTAGAAGCCGTGCATGGAGTCCGGCTTCACACATGACTTGCTGGTTTCTCTCTGTGTGTACCAGAGATTGCAGGATATTGGCCACTGCCAGCTGGAGATCCAGCGCGTGCTGAAAAAAAAAGCACACAACTTGAGATGCAAACTGAGAAGGCAAATAAAAGAAAGCCCTTACACATAATAACGAAAAAGCGAAAAAGAAACTACCATTAGCAATAAATACAAAAACTTCCTATATTTAATATATGTGAGTTGGGGTGTGTGTGAAGACACACTTCCAACTCTTTATGGAAAAGGATAGTAAGTTCTATGAAGGATTACACCACCGTTGCAAAGAAAAACAATTCAGGTAGGGATGGTTACGCTAACTTCTTTTCTCCACCAGAAGAGAGTTTGTTTAGAAGTTCTACATGCTTAGAATGTACTAAGAACTTTTATTTTTGTGACTATAAAGCTATTCCTAGTAACTTAACATAGAATCATAGAATCTTTTAGGTTGGAAATGACCTTTAAAATCATTCCAACTGTTACCCTAATACTGCTAAATCCACCCTTAAGACATGTCCCTAAGCACATCTACACAGTCTTTTAAATACCTCCAGGGATGGTGACTCAACCACCTCCCTGGGCAGCCTGTTCCAGCGCCTGACAGCCCTTTTGGTGAAGAAATGTTTCCTAATCTAAACCTTCCCTGGTGCAACTTGAGGCCGTTTCCTCTCGTCCTGTCACTTGGGAGAAGAGACCAGCCCCCACCTCCCTACAACCTCCTTTCAGGTAGCTGTGGAGAGTGATAAGGTCTCCCCTGAGCCTCCTCTTCTCCAGGCTGAACCCCCCCAGCTCCCTCAGCCGCTCCTCACAGCACTTGTGCTCCAGCCCCTTCCCCAGCTCCGTTGCCCTTCTCCGGACACGCTCCAGCCCCTCAGGGTCTGTCTTGCAGTGAGGGGCCCAACACCGAACCCAGGATTCAGGGTGCGGCCTCAGCATTGCCCAGTGCAGGGGACAGTTACTGCCCTGGTCCTGCTGGCCACACTGTTCCTGATGCAGGCCAGGGTGCCATTGGCCTTCCCGGCCACCTGGGCACACTGCTGGCTCCTATTCAGCCGCTGTCCACCAACACCCCCAGGCCCTTTTCCGCCAGGCAGCTTTCCAGCCCCTCATCCCCAAGCCTGTAGTGCTGCAGGGGGTTGTTGTGACCCCAGTGCAGGACCTGGCCCTTGGCCTTGTGGAACCTCACACAGTTGGCCTCGGCCCCTCGATCCAGCCTGCCCAGATCCCTCTGCAGAGCTTCCTGTCCTCAGGCAGATCCACACTCCCGCCCAACTTGGTGTCATCTGCAAACTTACTGAGCGTGCACTCAATCCCTCATTGGTTAAGATAATAAACAGAACTGTTCCCAGTACGAACCCTGTGGAATGTCACAAGTGACCGGCTGCCCACTGGGTAGCCATTCACCACAACTCTTCAGGCCCAGCCATCCAGACAGCTTTTTACTCAGCCAAGTGTGTGCCTCTCCTAGCCAGGAGCAGCTAATTTCACCAGGAGAATGCTGTGGCAAACTGTCAAAGGCTTTACTGAAGTCTAGGTAGACAACATCCACAGCTTTTCCCTCATCCACTAAGTGGATCAGGGAAAACATGAATTAAACACAATGTTTGAAAACTTATCTGATGGCCACTTCACACATTTATTTAAATTTACATTGTTGCCAGGAGTTTGGAAGAGACAAATAAAACAAAGCCTATGAAATAAAATAATTTCTATCAGACCTCTATGTCATTAGTTATTCAGTTTGATCAGTCTGTGCAATGTATTCGTTTCTCAGCTAAAACAGAGGACAACATTGTTTTTCTTACTTCCCATAGCTATCCCTCTTCCCAGTTGCTCTCAAAGCTTAAGATGATAGAATTTTTTTCCCTACCTCTGGGTGTGTAGCTGACCCAACAGAGGCCAGAAGATCCAGCATTGCAAGCATAGCACCAGGGTGGATAATGACTGCATCGGAGCTTTGTACAGATGTGGGTCCTGTTTGGAGTTTCACATCAGCTATGTTTTTCTGAGGGCAAACAGGAGGTGTTGAAACAGAATGATATGCATGCCTGCAGGACAGAAAACATCCCATGGTTACAACACCCGTCTATTATGAGCTTTGCATTTTTCAAACAGCTTTGAAGTTGAACTGGACTGCAGACATTATATCCCTCTCCTTTTTCTTCCCTCAGTTCAACAGACCAAGCACTTTCCTCTTCTCAAACGTGTTGGACATGTTTCCCCAAAGACAACCTGAAAGGGTCCATTTCTCGACTATGCTTGAACTTCAGAAGTCTCTTCCCCAGGTGCTACACAGCTTGAAGAACTTAAAGGTTGCCTTTATCATCTCCCTCTTTTCATTCTAGTTGCAGTGGCAGCACACAGTGACAGCAGCATGCAAGCTACCACTGCTCCCACTCTGGGGGACGATTTCAGCCTTGAATAAGTTTCTTCCTATTTGCTTTTCATTAACAACAGATTATAAAACGTGCTATCGCAAAACTCCCAGCAATCTCTAAATAACCTACAGGAACAGAAAGTTGGTGTCTCTGCTGTGCCAGCAGCCTGTATGTTTTCAGTCTTTCCATGACCGCTATGACAATTTAGTTTTACACTGAGCTGCTTTGGTCCAATCCAGGGAAAAGAAGCTTTGACACACCAACTTAGAAGCAACCACTTGAGCTGACAGCTGTAGACGCGTTTTTTATTGAAACTCTCAGGTATCAGCTTGATGCCATTCTTCTTTCAGCATAAGATTCAACACACAAACAGCATGAGCAGCTTAGTGAACATAGGCTTTCAAGCCGGTACTTTAGAAATAAAAGATAGCTGAAAAGGCTCATGCTCACCACAAAAGAAAAAAAACCCCACATCAACAAAAAATCCAAAACAGACCAAACACACCCATATTTTCACAGTATTTATCATTTGTGCTTATTTGTAAGAGGAAAGAAAACAAACTCTATGCAACAATGTTTCTTGAAGACTGAATACTGCCTGCCATCTTACAAGAAATGAATCCAGCTAAAAAGGGTTGTCTTCCTACCAAATCAGTTGAAAAAGGCATTTCCTCTCTCCTGTTCTCAGTGATGGAGATTTACCTAACCCCTAACCCTTACAGAAATAACAAGTGACTTGCTGTGCCTCACCCATTAGGCACTTCCAACTAGGAAATCTTTTCTCCTGGGAAAAACAGGACACAGAAGGGAGATGAGGAAGGCTGCAAGTGCAATGCTGTCCTAAAGACTTTGTAAACACTAACACGTACTAACACACACACAACCCCCCCCAGCAAGAAGCATCATTTGTGGGGGAAGGCTGAAGCAATGGCTTACTTAACCTAAGACAAGACACTAGGAAGTGCAGCACAATCATCTTCTGCTGTGTGGAAAACCGGCTGGATAAACAATGTTTCAACAAAAGCGCTCCTATTGAAAAGGCCCAGGGCAAATCAACAACTTGATATATGGAACAATTAAAAGTTTTTGAAGAAAGGTAAAATTACTGATGCTTTACTCGTTCAGCTAATACTTACAGCAAGCATGAAATAGTATGGCAATTCTTTTGTAACCAGCCACTAAGGAAAAAAATCTATCCAAATCAGTATTTCTAGCATTTTTACAAACTCTTTAACCATCAATTTCCTAATCTTGCCCTATAGCAGACTCACCAACTGAAACATCCTGCAGGTAGAGGAAGGCTTCATTGTCTCTTAAAATTAAGTGGAATTAAGAACAGCAGAACAACTGGTAATACTATTATAGAGAGATGTTATCTCAACCCTTTTCTCTGTCTTAAGGCAGAGATTGAAACGCAGGCAATCTAATGCATCCTAACAGCTCTTCATCTGAGGAAAACTGCTACCTCTTTCCAGTGTCACCTTGAGCACCACAACGCAAGTTTTACAAGATACAGCTTAAAAATTAAATGTTCATTTGTATTTAAGAATGCCCTTCAGTCTAGTGAAATTCCAGTCCCCAAGACATTCTTGAAGATCAAGTTTCTGCCCACTTTTTAGCACAGATTTTACTTCCAAGCATCCTGATCTGCACTATAACATTCACCTCATTAGGTATACTGTGAGGTTATAACACAGTAGTACAGGGAGATCCTAATAAAAACCCAAGCCATTGCTCAGTATGATTTATGAACAGGTGTGATCCTGGCCTCAAAGGGCCTGGACTTCAACATTACACACAACAAACTGAAAAGGAGATACAGTCAAGACTAAGCAATTCATTTTTCTGTTAGAAATCTAAGTAAAGTTATGTCCTTAAAGCATATATTATTGAAAGTTTTCATATCATTTTAAAATACCTTCTATATTTAGTTTTTCCATAAAAGGAGTACTTGTATCAAAACAACAAAAAACCACCACCCAGCTCACAAAGATTTCTCTAGGCAGGGAAGAAAACTATAGATCCTACAAAATTCTGTCAAAGAATTCATCAAACATTACAGTTCTAAGGTCAGTGAAGGACCTGCAATAAATTAATGTAGCCATGCTGAAATATTCTTTATATGATCCCTTTAAGGGAGAAGAAAGGAAGAAAGGGACAATGGAAAAAGGGAGCGTACTGAAGACGACACATAGATCTGTCTAATTTAACAAAAAGTAAAACTGAAGAAAAATTCAAACTGAAATTATGTAACACCATTTTCATCTGCAAAGAAATACGTAGGATTTATAGTAGATAAGCCCTCTGCATACAATTCCCCAAGGGTGATTGCCACCCAAACTTTGCAAAAACAATGGCTAAACGTAGCTTAAAGACAAAGTTATATTCTGTTCTCTATTTCACCCTGTCAGGCCCAAAGCACTCTCTTACAAAAAAAAAAGTTTCTCTGCCAAAATTTACAGTAATCAAGCAACAGGCAAAGCTGTAGTTCTTGACTCAAATTATACAGGGGGTTGGAAGAAGAATGCATTCCAGGTAACAGGGAGAACAGCTATGTACCACCATCCGAACTCATGTGCTGGAGCAGTCCTACCCACTCTGTTTACATAAAGATTAACACTTGGAGGGCAACACTCCTCACGAAAATATGGCTTTGAGAAATGGCAGACATGTCTGAGAGAGTATTAGCATTTCCACGTATCCAGAACTGTTCTAGACTGAATACATCAAAACCAGAGCTGTACTGGGTTTGTTTAGAAGAGTTGTGTGCACAGTTGTCTGCTTTCTCTTTTAGTCAAACACCACAGTGCTCTCCCTCAGGCACCTGTCTTACAAGTCAAAAAGGCAGAAAACCACACCACAGCAACAAGGGAAATCCCAGGGAAGCAAAGTAAAGGAGACAGAAAACCATAGAAGAACAGCAAACTCTTCTCAGAAGAGTCAGCATCAACAGAATCTGACCAATCTGTCAATTAAAGAGAGAAAAAAAGAACATCAAATAATACTGGACTACAAAACTCAAGTTGCTTATTTTTGAAATAGGAAGATCCTAGCTACTGGCACAGAATTCACCAGGAATGACAAACACGATGCTGAACACCCATGAGAAAGCAGACAGCTGCTCAAACAGACTTTTTGAAAAGCCTAGCCCTGCCTGGTTTTTTACTTGAAAACTTGCTTTTACAGAAAAGATCTGAAAAGTTACCCAGGCCAACACAATCACTCTTTCCACTTTTGTTTTGAGACTTACACAACTTGTTATCACCCAAAGGCCTTTGTGAAGATCCATGTCAAACACATCCCTTCATCTCAGCAAGCACCCGCACCGCTATATTGGTGCTTACCTGAACTGCCCAAAGCACCCCGCAGGGATACTGACCTTTTAACCTAGCCAATCTCTACCTCGCCTTATACCACACAATTTTCAAATAACTGCTTGTATTTTCAGCACTACAAAAAACAAAGGAAGCCTAACATATCTATTCATATACAGATATATTTGTATTTTAATTACTACGTTGCATCAACTACCCACCTGGCACCCTTTTATTCAGTTCACCCTGAAATCAGCTCCTGTTTGGCAGGCATTGCATGCGTTCTGCTGCAAGCTTTCGCATACCTGTGCATTTGAGTAATCCAGTGATCCTCAGCAGCCACACCAGTTACGCCTGGCAGAACAGCAAGGTGTAGCACAGGAAAGGGCAAACCATAACGCTAGAGGCTAATACCAGGGCCAAAGCTGTACTAAGTCTCCACAGGAAACACCGTTTTCTTCCAAGTAAATGAGAGGGAAAGGAGTTTGGCAGCTAAGGTTTTTCTCTGTCAACTGCAACTGCTGCGTTTGTTCCTAAACAAGTCAATGTTAGCAAAGAAAGGAAACAACAGTCTAAGAGGTTCTGGATTATCAGGAAAATGGCTTGTCCTAGCCATACCCTGCAGAATACGCAGGTATGACTTGGGTAACATCACTCAGCAAGACAGAAAAAGGCTTGTCTTTAACCTGCTCAAGTACAAACATCTCTTTTCAAAGCAGTTTCCAAAAGCAGCTATGGTTATTTGCCTTTAAAATATTTTACATTCCAAACATGAAACTTGATGGCATATTTTAAGCCGAACACCAAGCAAGAATGACTATTTTCCACACGTGCCACCTCCACCTCAGATAAAAAGCCATTGGAAAGATGGGTTAACTTTTCAAAAGTAAATCTCTGCCAAACCTTCATCTTCAGGTAATGAAGGGCTGCCCCCTTCCTTGGGAGCTCGGGGGGGGGAGGGGAAGAAAAAAAAAAAATCTCCTTTTCATCATTTGCACAGGCCTGTAAGTTACAATGTGTTAAAGAAAAGTTTACTGGTTGAACAATAAACAAACAAACATCTACTAGACACACTAAGATATGTATGAAAAGATGCTAGATTGGGCAGAGAGGAAGTGGGTGCTAGGATTTGAGTTGTGCTGTTCGTGATTTCTTTCCAAACACCTCTACATCATTTTGTAGTCAAGTACTGACAGGTTTATTCTTTATTTTTCATTCTGTGCAATTACTAACAAACAAGCACCTTAACAATCCATCCACCTTCCTACTGAAAGTACCTTTTCTTGAAAAATTAGTCAAGAAAAAAAAAATCCTGCTGTATTAATTGATAAAAGAAGTCTGAACTTCTTTATATTACTCCCAAGAGTGTAATTTTTACCTCGCTTAGATCATTTCTTATACTAGATATTATTTGTTTTTTAGTCATGAACTGAACTTTACATGCCTCAGGAGTCTGGACACATCTTATCTCATACATTAGCATCACTGCCTAGGATTCACCATGAAACATACCTTCACATTTATTTTATCCAGTAAACACAGAAGTGAAAATGCACACCCTGGAACAAAAAATATCAACTTGAAAAGAAAAAAAACCTAAAAATCAACGAAACAAAACACCAGGAACTAAGACACACAAAAGTGAGAGAGAAATCAGAAGCAAGATCAACTTCTCTTTAAAGTGTCGGTACCTTTTCCTGGACAAAGCTGGCGTACCCCAGGGAGAGGGGAGAGAAGTCTCATTTGTCAGGCAAGGAGGGATCTGTTCTGCACGACTACAGACAAAACAGACAGGGGTAGGACAGAAAGGTTAGAGAAGAAACCAGAGGCCATAAGCTTGTTAGTTTCACAAAAGCACCAACAAAATCATTACTAGGATCCATTCTTCAGAAGCAACGTGGATGACAAAGGACATTACAGAATGACACGCAGGCATGCAAAGTGTGTACTTGTTGCATAGCATGACTCTGCAGTGCTTGTTCATTACTCCACAAAGGCTCCTTGATATGACCATGCTAGCAACACAGAACATCTTTGCATGTTATGCAGTGGAAACTGAGAGGAGAAAGTAAAGCCAGAGAAAATAAAGTACAACCACTAGGGGAAAGAAATAAAATCAATGTAAACTTTACAAAGAACGATGATCAGAAAAGAAGGGACAATACAGTCACTGAAGATGACAACAAAACAAACAAACAAAAAGGAACTGCATGAGGTAGTTTATGCAACATCACCATGGGATTTACTTACCCCATTGATTCCTCCTATTATACTGTTAGCCCGTGTTATAACATCCACAGTACATGCAATACATTCCTAATATGCATTTCCCTCCCCTTATCTGAATCATTTAATAATACTTTAAAATAAGATCAAGTAAATTGATTTCTGTGTTTGGCTTTGGGGTTTTGTTTTTGGTTTGTTGGGTTTCTGTGTTTGGGTTTTTTTTTGGTAAACAAGAGAAAAGTAGTAAGATTTACTGCTTTGGAGGCAAAATTTTCATTAACAAATACACAAAGTTTCTATTTTATTAGCTAGTTTAAGAAAGCCTGACCAACTGGCAGCTCTATTATTACCTCAACGTACATGGTCACACCTTCAACACTTGGAAAATCAGACCCTGTCTTTGACAACTAGGTGGCCAATCTTAGAAAAAGAGGGTCACATTGCAATAGACAGATGACATGCAGCAGCTCCAAGGTCCCAGATGTGAAGCTTATGTCTGTGTTTTACTTTTTTGTACCTTAAATTATGTGACTATTTTCAGATGAGTCAATTTTCAATACATACTTCAGTAAGTTTTGTTGTCATTTTCAATCAACTTTAAGATTTTACTGTTCATTTCAAATCTCAAGTATAAACTTAAGTATAATTTAAATCCTAGTTGTTTCATTCTAGGAAATGAAACTAAATTTAAAAACCAGCTAAATTTAAAAACCAGTAATTTACAGATTAACTAGAACTTTAAAGAACATGCCAATCCATCTAAAACAATACAGACATCTAGTCTACATGTGTTTAGCCTGGAGAAGAGGAGGCTCAGGGGACACCATCTTGCACTCTACAACTACATGAAACGAGGTTGCAGGGAGGTGGGGGTTGGTCTCTTCTCCCAAGTGACAGGACAAGAGGAAACGGCCTCAAGTTCCACCAGGGGAGGCTTACATTGGATATTAGGAAAAATTTCTTCACAGAAAGGGTTGTCAGGCACTGGAACAGTCTGCCCAGGGGGAGGTGGTTGAGTCACCATCCCTGGAGGTATTTGAAAGATCTGTAGATACAGTGCTTAGGGACATGGTTTAGCGGTGGACTTTGCCATGCTGGGTTAACGATCAGGCTCAATGATTTTAAAATCTTCCAATCTAAATGATTCTATGATTCTGAACTCATCATGATATTATCTAATTACTTGAAGTCCTGTATCAACAGAAACATGAACTTAAGTTGTGACATTCAACAACCAATTTTTCGTTTGATTTAATAAAAGCATAAAAATCTAGTAGGTCTGTATGATAAAGCAACCAGTCTGCCTGGTTGCCTCAACGTGCCAAATATAACCACAAAACGACATCTGTTTTAATTGCTGCCATGACAAAAACATTCCATACGAGAAAGAAAGCTGCATACTCTGGAGAACACCAGCGAGCTAAGACAATATTTGGTCAGGTGTTGACACCTTATATTCCTCTCACTGGAGTGAAGGACAAAGAAACATTAAAATGGAAATACAAAAGCTTGCAATGAACTTATTTGAAGAAAACTATTTTGGGGAACATTGAGGCAGGTGGGGAGGGAAGGGAAAAAGAAGGAAAAAAAACCCCAGCAAAGTTCATACCTGTCGAAAGAATCTGTTGCTACCTTGTAAAGGTAGATAAAAAGTTTGCTGCAGTGTCTTAGTGTAGGTGACACAGAATCCAGGGATATTAGGTCATCCTCCAAAAGTCTTTGAAATAGTTGTGTATTTGAAGGGAAGACATTCAAGGGACTTATTTTTCTCAAGTCTGAGAAACAGCCAAGTAATCGAACAGCATCTGCCAGTTTTTCATACTGGATCTCTGTTTTGAAGAAATGAGAGTTTGCTGGCTCATAGCGCATTGCTGCAGTCAACGTGCAGAACACAGTGTGAAGCAGTTCAAACACTTGATTCTGGTTTACTTTCTCCCAGCCATTCTTAGGCGGCGAGCACAAAGATCTTTCCATAGCAACGAGTAAAGATGTGACATACACAAATCCACCAACTTTTCTAAAAACAGTTCTTGTGCGGTGACTTTCTCTCAGCACCGAGAGTAGGGCCTGTGGACAAAACAAACAATCAAAACAAAGAAATAAAAAAAAAAAAGCAGCAGCATTACGAATAGCTTGGAAAATGGTAGCTACATTTTTGGTTTATGCACTAGCAAAACCCTCAAGTTATTTGTCAGAATTTGGTAATGCCTGAAGTCCCCAAAGGTCAACTTTGCACTGCAAGAGTCCCCATCCTCAAGTGCTTACAAAATAAAAAGAGAGAGTGTGGGGGGAAAGTAAAGCATTACCCCTAATTTAGAAAAATAAATTAAGATGATAAATGAACCTGCCAACAGAAGACTTGACCCCAAGCCTAGATTGGAACCCCAGATCCCCTGGTAATACACTTATTGATAAGGCAGAGAATTTAGCTATTAGAAAACAATCTACTCTGCCATCATACTTCACAATTTCAAACAAGAGTGGGCTGTAGTAATGAGAAACCCAAACCTTTCAGCATCCTAACATAGGTGTCCCAGAAATCTACAATGCATAAGCACCCAGCAGCTACAAAGCCACAACAGCACTCAAAGATAACAACTACAGCAAAGAATTAGCCCAAAAAACCCACTTAATATTAGCCTTCCTCTACAATGAAATCCGTAAATCTCTGAATTGAGCGAAACTTGAAGAGTTGCTGTTCAAAAACAAGCCTGAGAGAAACAAATATGAATAAAACCTTACTTGCTGAACAAAAAAAGCCACAGTATAAACAGCAGAAACTACAGGAACCTAGGTACTTAGAATAGTATTTATCTGTGCAATCAGAGAGTGCAAAAGATTAGCAGTGAAACAGTTAGACAGTCATTCCTTTGAAGGCAGTATCTCAGTTCCTGCCAAACCTGGATAAACAGCATGGGACACATCACTGCACCATTCCTGAGTTCCATAACCAAAATTTCTCAAAACCGATGGCAGACAAATACAATAGGTCAGATGAAGGACAAACCCTAACTCTGGATGTTAAGGGAAGAGAAAGGGTATTGCAGTTCCTTTAAGCGTGAATGAGATGCTCAGAAAAACTGAAGACCTTGATAGACAAAATATGTCAAATTAATCAATTAATTACTAGCTTTCCTTTCTGTCTTTTGGAATAATATGAAGCTGCTCATCTGCCAGAGAAATATTACAGCTCCTTTTAACAGGGATGAATGCAGATGTCTCAGAGTTCTCCCCAGTTAGACTCATTTACTTATTACTACTTGCCTCAGCTTTTCTACCCTAAAATAACAGTACTGTCTCAATTTACAAAAATAATGTTAGCTATTCTGAGAAGAAATTGCGGGTCTAGATTAGCAGCCAATAACACTAATATGACAGAGAACAGATGAGAGTCTTCTCATTTCCTCATCCACTTGCAGCCTTACTTTCTTACCTTTCCACTATTTTGCTTAAGCAAGCAAGTTTTTTGGCTTTATCTTCTACTCTACTCACTGTAATTCCCATTTATATTAACTAATTCAACATTTATAACTAGCAAATTGGTAAAATAAAGTAGGTCTGCCACAGAAAAATGCAAGCCAGCACTGAAAATGAACTTACGTGTTACATGCTTGCTTTCCCCACCCCCATGTATTCTCATTATTTTTAACTGAAAAATATTCCACCAGGGAAGATTATCATAACTGTAGAACCTTGTTTTCTATGCACTGAGGCTGATTATAAGTGATGATGCTAAAAACACATACTCATTCACTAGCCTTCATCTCTCATTCTGAAACCTGCCATGGACAGATGGAAGAAAATAAACCCCATGCATCAAACATATGCATTTCAACTCCAGAGACAATCTACATTCTGTAGCTAAATACGATCCATCCAAACCAATCCCCTTATCAGTGGGGTTTGGTTTTTTTTTTTTTTAAAGTGCCTTAGAAGCAAGAGTCCTGAGCAATACTTTATTTACCCTTAAGATGTCTGTTTTCAGCTGCAATTCCGTAGGTGGAGCTGAGTGCATCAGTCCCAACAAAGTGCCCATGTCATCTTCTCCACTAGGCGATAACACCAGCTGCTGAATGATCATCAGGGCATGCTGTCTGCACTGGGGATACTTTATGATGTTGTGCACGCATCTTGCGCCACCAAACTCCCTGAAAATACCTATTAAGGAAAGGGGAAGCAGGGATAGGCAAATACGTATGAAAAATACAATCAGTAACCAATAATGACAACAAAAAACTGAGGGTGTTTATTTGCATTTCTACAGATTGAATGGCAGGGGTTTAGCCCTATGGATCTTTAATGACTTACTGCTATTTTTCCTCTCCTACCACAAAAAAATCTCAATATTATTCTGACATTTTTCACTAACAGGGTTGAGTACAAGGATGCACGTAATTTCTAAGAATTTCCTCAATAATGCTGTTACTCCCAACAGCAAAATATGAAACAAATTTAAAAATATAGCACACTCTCCACCTTTAGTGAAGACTATGTGCTGTTCTGGTTAAGGATAGTGTTTATATTACATTTAGTTCATTGCCAAAAATATAATTTGGCTGCTTCTGGACAAGACAAGCAAACCAGGAACACTGGTTGAGAAGTGATTTGGTCTATGCACAATATCTCTACAATTCTGCAGAATTTTCTTGTGGCAAGACCTATGTCGGTAGCGATAAAGCTTAAGCAAAATAATGGTTCTCAAGCTTACTGGATACTCAGAAGCACACATGTGCAATATTAAGTGAAAATTAAATGAAAATTGATTCTGAAAACATCATAAGATCCAAACTGGAATATATATGGCACATATGTGTTTATTACAGTGTTGGCACCTAGAGTACTGCCCTATACTAATCACTGAAGATGGAAACAGAGTAGAGAAATGGACCAATGCTGCATTACTGCATCACAAGAGATCGTTTTCCTTGTGACCATAGCTAAGAGAGCCATTTAAATGATCAAGTTCAGGATTAACAAACTACTCAGGACAATCTTTATTCCCTCCAATGCACATATACAAACCTTAGTCCCACTATCCATTTCCGATTTCCTGCCTCCTGTTTTCTCTGTCATTCTTTGGATGAGACATGGACTTGGACAAGGCAAAAGGAAAGGTCTTCAGACCCTGAAACAGTTAAGCTGGTTGCATCCCCTTACAGGCAAAGGGGACATCTCAGTTGTCAGGTCTCTTGTTTTCAGAGAGACTGAGATGCCATTTTATACTTTCCCCACTCTTGGTCTAGATTCTCAACTATCCAATAACAGGTCAGGGTCTGGACCCAAACTGCTGGTTTGAAATTTGGTTATCAGTTATGCAATAGTCAGGAAACCTTATCAGAGGTACTGGTTTAACATCAGAAACCAAGCTTTGAGTGTGGTATGAAGCACTGCAAGGCTGCTTAATGCCTATTTATGCCTCTTTGTCATTACCTAAAACCTCTGCTGGCCACTGGATACAGTGCCACTGGGCACATCCCAGTCACACTGCACATATACCAACCACAACTACTTTGAGAAATGCTTTCTTAATTCCTCCTGTACAGCTCTGTCATACTGCTGAACTTGGAGAGCTACTGATGAAACGAGGCCCTTGAACTCTCCACGAGCACTGAGAAACATCATCTGCGGTGTCATCCCACAGTCCTGATGCATTTGACACTACCCTCTTGTTTCCTCTTGTGGATACTCAGAGATTAACTCAGTATAGAGAAGTAGCAACGAGGTATTTGGTGGCTGCTTCAAGCTTCCCAGGTGAGGTCAGGAACACTGTTGAACAGCAGCCAAGGATCTGTCACAAGTCAGGTGGATGCCACCACAGTGAAATCGTAATCCCTATCTCACAGGGGCAAGGCTCAGCTACCACAGACCCAGACACTACACAGGTACATGTAGACCAGTCCTGTAAACCAAGACCGCTTCTAAAATATAAGGTGGTTCCAGTCCTTCACGGATGTTACCACATACTTACATCACCTCCTCTCATTCATCCTTAGAAATCAAACAATTCTGAGGTTTTGGGGAGTGGTTTTGGGTTGTTTTTTCCCCCTAAAATATTTCTTCTTACATGGAAGCCCCCACATGTACCTTCAATGGCACTCATTTCTAAATCTGCCTTTTCTTACACGGCAAAACTAAAGCTGAATGATAAATTTACACTTGCAATCTAAACCAATTCCTCTCTAAAACCTCCTTATTTCAGCCTAATTCACCTGCTTCTTGGTTCATCATTGAACAGATTCATCTAGTAAATCAAAGATCATGGTTTTTTTCCTTTCCATTGACAAGAGAGGTAGCTTGGTGGACAAAATGGAAGTGGCAAAGGAGACATCTCAACTTCAGGAAAGCTTTGGCAGTGTCATCCACAGCTTTCTCATAAGCAACCCAAAAAAATACTCTAAACACAATCATGACAGACTGTACTAATGTGTAACTAATTGAAACATCAGCTTGGAGTAAGCTCCACTTCCCTGCAATACCTTGCTGTTTTGAATAAGGACATGCAACTGGGGTTTATCTCGAGTGCCATGAATAATGCCTTTCCTGATAGAATGAAGAACTTGGTTATCAAGTATGTGGACAAAGCCAAGCTGGCAGATGTAAAAGCTCAGTGGGCAGAATTTAAAAAAACATCTCTGAAAGTGGTTTGAAACCACAAACTGAAGCATAATAGTGAACTGGCACAGACAACACTGGAGGTTACTCCAACACCAGGCCTAAATTTAAAAAAAAAATTCCCATGCGAAAGCAGAAAAGGAACAAGTTACAAGCTTTACATCAAGCTCAGGAGCTAATGTTTAAACAGTGGGTTGTCAACCAAGCTGGACAATTTTTAGGATTTTATTCTTATGCATTTGTCATAGATTATAGTTTCTCCAACTTAAATAAAAACAAAACCAGAAGTGAGAAAACACCAGTCAGAACTGAGAAAAGGGAAAAAAAACCCCTGCTGAAACAAGAATGTTTCATGGCCTCCAAGGCCAGAAACCTCCTGGTTCCTCAGGGTGGTGTCTGTTCCCCGCTGCTCACTCACTTTCTTCTGTCTTCACTTTCTTGTCTAACAGAACAGACAAAAAGGGTTTACAAACAGTTATCACCCTTTCTCAACCTATTTCAAGCTCTCAGAGAGTTCTTACTAGTAAGAGATACACATACTGTCTATTTCAAAGTCACTAAGTGTTGACTAATGAAGCATAATATAAGCCTGCTTGATTTAGACAAGGACACTCAGAACCCTATTTACACTTACTGACTGGGAAAATGCCTTTAAAAAAGAAAAGCCATCTTTCACTAAAGATGCAAGCATTATTAATCACATTTAAGTAGACGTGACACTCTCAACAGCAAATTACATGTCTAATTATATGCTTAAATTTTTCAAAATACAAGCTGTGTTACAAGCCCTGTTACAAATTATTATAGTATCGTTAGAGAGTGATGGGTTGTGGTGGTTGCTTTCAGGTAAACAATAGCAAAAGCCAAAAAAGAAACACTATCTTGTATTCCTTTATTTTATGCATTCTAGTTTATGCTGCCTATTCTGTCTTCTGGAAAAATTTGGCAAGAGAAAAAGCGTATTTCAGTGTGTTTGACTACTTGCCTGAAGATAGGAAGTCAAGACTACTTTGCTCTCAGGCATGATTTTCTGAGTTGCTTTTTTTAATAAATATTTTGACAGCAGTCTCCCTACTTACCTGCATTTGTGTTTGATCCTTGTAGTAGTACTGTCAAGGTCTCCATAACCAATAAAGCCAGTTGCTTTTGGTCCTCAAATGAACTGTTTCTTGAATCCCCTAAAAATAATTTCAGAAGCCAAAGTCATAATAAAAGCCACTGTTTTCTAAACCACTCCTTAATACTTTCCACCAGCACTTTTATTTTCTTTGCGTCTGCAGAGGACGTGCAGCCTAACCATATTCCAAAGCAAATTAAGATTTAGTCTAAACATGCGTTCCTGGGAAAGCTTAACTATGAATCAATTGAAAGGTTAATTTGTAAAGACAAGAATTTAAACAGAAGCTTTTGAGCACTGTGAGCTCAGTGGCTGACACTGCAGCTGTATGTGCAGTTTCATATCCCCAACTGTTGTCTCTTGAAGCTACAGAACCATACCACAATTGAAGATTCAACTGGATTTGTTCTTGTTCAGCATTCTGTACTTGAAAAGAGAAATTTCACACAAAAGCACAAAACTACATTCACATAATTACAGTAAATGTGCTGATGATTCAACAGGTGTAACAGACAAACCTACACTGCAAGTAGCATCTTAAACAGAGTAACACTCCAGAATTAAACATTTTCAATGACTAATAAGAAGCAAGCCGCAACACATGGGCACATGCACCCCAGTAGCACCCTAACAAGATTGTAGCTTGGTCCGTTTGTTTACAGGAATGTGAGAATTTATGTGGTTTTCAATGGCGTTGCTGGCAACAAAGCTTTCTAACTCTAATCAGCTGCTACCAGTCACTAATGAAGCTTCAGAAAACAAATCCAGGTGAACATCCAACAATTATGATTAATAAATGTCACACATGTACACTAAATCAACTGCAGTTTGAATAAAGAATGCAAGAAAAAATCTGCGTGTATGCGTATGTATGCACATACGGCACTTGGCAGCACCTGCTTTGCAGGATAAGCAACTATGCAGCTAATCTCAGAGATGCTCAGTTCTGGAGATAACTAATTTTTTTAATTTATTTAAATGTTCTTAGAAAATTGTAAACCCAACTTATGAAAAAAATCTGCAAACTTTAATACATACTCATATTAAGAGCTCAGATACGTGCTCTATAGTATCTTTTCAAAGCTGGGGCTAAACATAATGAAATGCACAAGTATCTTTTGTGAGCAATGAGTACAGATACTATGTATTGCTTCTTCACTTGCTCTTTTCATGTTAAGTAACAAATATTAAACCAATACATTAAAAAAAAAAAAAAACATTTAAAAAGGAAAATATGACCTCCTACTATTTTGAATTCATACAGCATCTTTCATTAAAGCTTGCCTCAAGCTTCTTGTAGGATGTTGAGAGAAGCAATTCCTATGAGCTTTTAAGACAGCACATCAGGCCCCTGCAGAACTCAGCCCTTGAGATACATGTTCAGTGTCTCCCTCCTCCTCTTAAGTGCTAGCCTCCAACATTCTCAGCCAAAAAAAGAGATGTATTAGCAAAATGGAAAAGCACACACTACCTTGATCATTCAATGCCTGAGTGGGATCTTTCAGAAGGGCTGCATATTTATGAAGAAGATTTACCATCACCTCCAGAAGTCCCACTTCCCTGAAGACATCCTTAAAGATGTAGTCATGACGGGTGAACTTAAGAAGTGTCTTCATGGCAATGATGCTACACTGAAAAGAAGTGCTGGATTTTAAAAGGATGCTCACACTGATCAGTTCTTTACAGGGTATGTAATTCAAGCTGAAGACAACAAATTCCAGCATCTCAAAGTATTTGGTCTGCACATCTGGAAGTTTAGGAATTTTCTCTGCAAACTGAGATAATGTGTGCTGCGATTCCAAAATGAAGTAGTTGGCATTGTCCGCCATATAAATATTTGTGATGGCATCAAGGATGATTTGTGCTAGATAGTTGGTTTTTGCTCTCAAAAATGCATTCTGGAGGACTGAAAATGCTTGAATATTCCTCACACTGTGACCTAAATCAAGAAACAAAGTGGAATGGGAGGAAAAAGGAAAGAGAAAATATCTTAATCATCATAAACAATGAGTACACTGAATAATGATCCATGCATTTAATATGCATGAATAAAATAACAGTATGTCACGTATAACAGAAAATTTTATTAAAACTGACTCTTCAAAAAAGTTCCTGCACAATCACTTACATTGCAAATCCTACAATCTACCGATCACTAAGGTGGCATCATCATCTCTGAAAGTGAGTGTATACATTAGCAGCTAAATGAAAGATCATTCCTTTAGAACAGGTAAGTAAGCTGACCTATTGTTAAAACATGCAACAGCATTCAGTTCTAGAGACAAAACAAAGCCTGCCTGTCACCCTCCCAGGCCATAAGAAAACCCATTACAGCCACAGTAATGTGTTCTGTATTCCATAATGTAGAAGGCAACTCTGTCCTCTACAAGTATTTGGCAGGCTACGTTTAGAATAACAGCCATCTGTATCCCCTCACTCAACAGAGCAATAGGCAGTGACAAATCCTTGTCAGCCGGATTCAAAGCTGGACAACATGCATGGCCTCCAAATTATCCTCTTGCTACCACTCTTTGCCAATTGCCTTCAAGGAGAGAGCTACATGTAGCAGAATTCCGCAGGGCAGCGCAAGGCTGGCAGTTGCCTGCCTTCCATAGAGAGGCTGCTCTTGCTCAGGTTTGGATTAACAGGCATGCATGACCATATCAGCATTACAAGGTGGCACAGAGCTGTCTTTGGGAATCAGGCCTGGGAATAAGAAATCTTTGGCAGGGTCCAATACTGTTAACAATTAAGGAATTAAAAGGGAAAGAGTTGTAAAGTATAATGTAGCTATAATACCAGCACACAAAGACCTCATCTCTTTAAAAGCTCAGTCAAATTTCTTCTTCTAAGTACCTTCAAGTTGAATAAAATCTCATTTATTGAGCCAAAGAAAGCTCCATTTATGAGTGCTTCCTGTGGCCCCCAGAATTTTGTACGGGCATATATTATTCTACTAACAAGAAGCCTGAAACCAACTTTAACTTCTACAGAAACAGTACAAGTCACAGTGGACATGATGCAAAAAACAATTAATGGTTAAAATAATTTTAAAAATAAGCAATCAAAAGGAAGAACTTGAAACATGTTCTAAACAAAGCATTTAGGATGCTCTAACAATAAAATCTTACTTTCAAACAAGCTATAAGCAAACTGTTAACTTGATTTTAAAAACCCTTTCATAAACAAAGAATCCTGATTTATTACATATGCTCTGTGGAATGCTACTCTTCATTGTTCATAAACCAAGTTGTCCAATTTAAAAGTAAATTCAATTATCTTCATGGGTAGCCTCACCGACTTCCCTGCCAATATTTCTCCAAAAAGCAACAGGAAACTTCCTTGAAAACTAACAAGGAACAATTTCACATACTGGAAGAATATTAACGCTACATTGTAAGTCACACTGATTTGTTTCTAAAAATTTTGACATGCTTTCTTTACAATGAAGGTTGTTGAAAAGTGGATTCAGAGTTTATTAAATATCACAAACAGAAGTAGTGACATATACAACTATTTATATTCCAATTTAGTATCAACAGTTGTTCCAGGCAATCAAGCAGATTAATAAATTATCATTGATTATTACAAGGACACCTGAAGCAGCCAAATCTTAACCAGCTCTTCAGAGTTCAAGAACAACAAGGATTTAAATAGAAGCAATTAAGAAAATGAGCTAATATGGTCTTCATAAAAAGACAGCTTGCCAACATAATGAAAAAGCAGGTGAAAGGAACTGAGAGATGTCATGACGAATACCAGAAAACGAAATAATTCCTTTGGAGATTGCAGTAGGCCATGGGTCTCTTACGCTATTGTATCCGATTAGCAAAAATAAGTAAGTTATTATCAAAACATGGAGAAATTAAGCTCTGAGTGTGACTATCACCTTCTTTCTCTATTTAGTGCAATAGGAAAACGATTCTCATGAACAATGAACTCTCAATACCAGAGAAAGGAAGCGATTGTCCAAGGAACCTAGATATATATGAGAGACAGTGGAAGTAAATCCATCAGCCTACAAATCTATAAATGTAATTCTATTACCAAGAAATTCCAAATATCCCTGATAGTACTAAATCCCATTAGAAGTCCAACTAACAAACTAGATCCACGGTCACTATGAAATTCCAGACTCTTTAGTGACATACAAGACCTACCTAAATTTTAAAAAATATGTGAAAAATATATTGTGAAAATATATAAAAATACGTGAAAAAATATAAAAATAAATTTAAAACACTTTTCCCCCCTCAGACTTCCTCAACTTTACCTCCATATCATAATTGACTGTGGTTGGAAGCACACCACAGATTTCACACCATTCTGAATACTGGTGATGAAACAGCAGATTTCAGCTCACAAGTTACACTTGACTAAGCTGACAAAAGCTAACAGAAAGCAAATCTGGCTAAAGAACAAAACAAAAAAAACCCCATCAAACCAGCACATCAGCCTTTCACATCAGTTTACTAAGAGCAGCTTGAAACACCACAAATCAAATCAGTTCATCGCTCCATTACGATACTCTCCTAAAATGTCCACAAACTGTCAGCTTTGCAGTCAGAGATGTTTGACTCAGCCTTCAGTCCTCAAAGACAAAAGCCCTACACTTTCCTCTTTGAAGAAAATAGAAGCTTTGAGACCAACGACTAAGTATTTGTTATGCAATCTTAGTAAAAAAGCCTAGACTCAATTGCAAATGGTTCATGTAGTACACAGCTTCTCTGTATTTTGTTGTTTACATCTAAACCCTGCCACCCTCTCCCCACCCCCAAACCAAACAGAGGGAGAAAGAAGAAAGCAGACTTACCTTTGCCTGCAGGTTGTGGGACTGCAAATCCAGGTAGTAGGAAAGGTACTCCAGTGGTAACACCAGCTGGCTTTAATTCATTGACACCATATGTTGTTAAGGAAGTTATCAAGTTAACCAAGTCCTTCAAAGCATCCTTAGATTCAGCCTCTTTTGCCTGTTCTAACCTAAGGAAAATACAATAGATCCAAGTTAGCAGCACTAGTTTACTTCAACTCAAACCACCTTGGTAAGATCTCCCTTCCGTTTTACCCTATAGAGACCACACTTTTACTGTCCTGTTCCTGCAGTATTTTACATGTTCTCTGGTCATATTCCATAGCATTAAGTAGTCAAACGTTACTGGATTTATGAGAGCATACGTTTATTTGCCATATAAATTCACCTCATAAATCTTTCCTTGAACTCAATAGTCTGCTAAAAAGTAGCACAGACATGAAAATTACTTTTAAAATCCTCTTACAAAGATGAAGCTGTAACACAGGAAAATACCTAGATAGTCTGTCATTAAATAAATCCATAATGACTTGCTAGATCGTATCTGCCACTTTGAGAGTTAATATTTTATACTAAGGAAACAGCACTTTGGTAGAAGCCTAACACTAAAGCACACAATGAAGCATCTTCATTAGAACCACAGACCCTTACCTCTGAACACAAGAGGATGGAAATGCTAACATCCCATTCCAACCCTCCAGCACCAGGTTTTGCCACCAGCAACATGCCATCAGACCAAACCCAAAAAAACTGACTCCAAACCCTAGAACAATTCTCATTTTCCTTCTACTTCACCAAAAATTAAACCCCGTTTAATTATTTTCTATCTGTATAGATCTTGGGAGACAGTTGGGGATCACAATCCCTCATTCCCTCATGCAATGTGAGCTGGTTTTCTTCCTGCTGACAAGTGACTGTGGGAACCTTTAGAAGCAGCTCATTCTGCATCCTCTATCTCCTCCTCAGTCAGACATGTGGCTGAACCTCAAGAGCCACAGGGAAGGTTCCTGTGAGAAGCTTCGATTGGTAACTAATTAAATTGATTTTTCTTTCCCAAGTTGAGTCTGTTGTGCCCAAGACCGTAACTGGTGAGTGATCCCTCCCTGTCCTTGTCTTGACCCATGAATCTTTCCTTGTATTTCCTCCTCCACATCCCAACAGGGAAGGAGTGAGCGGCTGCCTAGTCTTTTGTTGTTGGCTGGGCCTAAACCAAGACAAGCTGAACAAGTCTCAGTAGGTTTGAGCCAAAACATGTCCAAGGAGAATACATTCCCGTTGTTCATCACTAAACGATACGTATGATTGTTCACAATAATAGTTTTTTGAAACAGATTACGTTTTGATTTGAAGATCGGATAAATTAAGACTTGTAAGAAACAGCATGAGAGATGACCATCAATGTTTTGAACCATCTTCCATCTCCCTTACAACTACCAAATTGCTAACAAATACACCACACATTGTTGGCGTGCTCTGTTCACCTTATCTCAGGCATTTCTGCAGGAGTCTTAGCAAGTTTTCTAGAGCCACATGGGGAAGAAGTGAGCACAATGCACTCCCACCCTTTTAACCTTTACTGCTGTCAACTGAAGAACTCAGGTGTTTTCTTTTTCAATCAGACACACAAGCCTCTAGTCTTCCTATGTCCCTGTCAGGGATCACCCAGTTTTTGATTTAAAGGATGAGCAAGCTCAGAAGAGGGTTTGTTCGACACACTTGATGTACAGAGGATTGCTTTTGTACCTGAACGTGAAATTGCTAATGACATGTTCCCCCCAAATTCCACCTAACACTGGTTGACAGTTTCTGGAAAACAGCCAAGTTTGAATTACAATGCTTTGAACAAATGTGTTAGTAAATAAACAGAACATACTCAACAGCACCACTTATACTACAAGAACAAGAACAATTCCTTAACAGGTGTTTTCATTTTTGTGGCACACAAGATTGAAATTCTTAATCACTATTAAAATTATTCATAAACAAATGCCACCTCCATGTCTGGCATCCATTTAAAACAAACAAAACTCCAAAACCATACCATCTAGTAGAAAAATTTAGTTCAAATATTTAGGTGCCAAAACGTAGCATCGTAGCACCCAAAATGGTTAGCTTCAAAGAGGGAGATAACATTAACACTTCTCTTTAATGGCCATTACAGGACTCTTTCTAAACATCCTTGACAGAGTACACTTCATAAGGTATAGACTCATAGACAGCATTTCCCAATTTCTGTCTTGGATTTTAAATATATATATTTCAAGTACTAAGCACATTTCTTCAGAACTTCATATCCAAATAAACCAACAGACTGACTACAGATTTTACACAAATAATGCAGCAGATACTAATTTGCTCACTGAGAAAGAAAAGGAAGAAAATAAAGAAGTTCCTTTCATGGAAAGAAATAAAATCATGGATAGATCATACAGCCAAGTTTTGTCTGAGCAGGCATTTTCATTACCGTATTTTGTGATGCATTAGCAGGTTAGCAGTACCTTTAATAAAAATTACAAATTAAAAAAAAACCCCAACACATATATACACACTGATTCCTCAATAACGTGAGAGTTCCTTCCAGTGCTTTGGTATTAGAGCTTCTGTATAAAAATGTCTCCTCAATATTAAGTAGCATGTCTCCAATACTAAGTAACATGCACCAAATTTACATATGTGATTTTTCATTATGATACTACATTAAAACAAAACAAAACAATGCCAACCAAACTAAAAAAATCATTAGTTACAGTCAGAATTTTATTTTCTGGATTTTCTAAATTTTTAGTACCAGTTGGTTTTAGGCAACTGCTTTCTTAGGGCATACAGAAACATTCAGTAATAAACCAGTACCAATGAATAAAAAGTTAAACTACGTAGTTTCATAAATGGAGAGAGGCACATAATCTCATGTTTTCGTCCCATTATCTTCATTTCACAATAACCTACAGTCCTTTTATTTGTTCAAACCTATTCTTCATTAAGAACTCTTTTCCAAATACCTCATAAGAATCTGTCTGCATTCCTTTAAGCACTTTTGCATACCTGAGGAGGAGGTCACAGAGGAAGTTGTATCCTTGCCATATCCTAAAATCATCCAACAACGTTTGGGATACATCACTGGAGTCTTTGAGAAAACAAGAAAGTCCAGCAAACATCTCAACTATTTCTAGCGGAGAAAGGTCATCAGACTGCTGCATGTTCTGAACACACGTGGACAAACATTCCTTTTCTGAAAAGAATCGCAATTAAGAAATTTAGGATTTACTGACATCCATGACGGCAAGAAGCATAACTAGTACAAAAATCATGGCAATGAGGTAACTTAGTTAACTCTCTCTTATCACATAACATTTAATATCACAGAGCACTTGAAAATTAGTAGGATTCTCAAGTGGCTTTGGATCTGAATCCCAACCTCTTTTTGCCAACCCCTTTCTCCCTTTTATAATCTTTACCCTTGCAAGGAGGAGACTGTATAGTCAAATATTGGGTTTTACCCAAAAAAATCTGACTGGATAACTCAGCAGAATAAAAAGACAAATATGGCATCTGTAAATAATTCTAAAACATCTTCTTTTCTTTTAATACACAAAGTTATACAAAGCAGTGACTTAAAATGTTACTGATGTTAGGTAACACCCTACATATAACCCTTTACACCATGTCTTCTTACTGCTACTCTGGTTAGCATTTCTTTGGCTGGCATATTTGCTTGCCCAATAAATCTGGATCAAAGAGAGACAGCTTGTCTCGTTCTGCATACCTCTTATACTCCATCAGTTCTCTGGTCAGCTGCAAAAAGCTTTCCCAAAAGTCAGGTTTTAGGTGGCATTCTCCTATTTTAAAGATGCTCCCTTCAATTATCTCCTATTTTAGCTTTGCAGCATGTGCCAGACAAGATTTTTTTTTTTAAATCAACAAGCAAGAGGGCATGCTGACTAGTTTTCTTTAAGATTTTATTTCACCTTTTCAAGAACCTAGAATACCTTTAGATGTGCCACCCTCACTTCTCTGTGGATCAAACCCATAGAGAAGCAATAATGGTAGCAGCTGCAATATGCCAAACGACACAGCCAAAACTCAGTTATTTTCTTGTTGCACTTCATAACGTTTTCACATATACACATACACCTTCTGCAGTCATCAACAACCCATCAGGAGACTTAGAGAGGCAGGAAAAATACCTATCACCTTTCAAGTCCTATCTGAAAATACTTCACTGATGGCTATTCTGTGCTTCCAAGCAATACTGTACACTCACATCTTTCTGACTGGAATTGGAAACACATTGGAAAAACACAGACTGAAATTTTTTGTGAAGTATGCTGGAGCAGGGTAACATATTTCATAAACTGCCAAAATGGTTTTGTGAAGCCTTGTAACTACTTTCTTTCCATTGTATGAGGAAACTGTGGTTTGGTGTGGTGGGTTTTTTTCCAGTAGGTGTACACTGTTAAAATATATGATAACGGTGTTACCTCACTTCAACAGTCACTCCTATTTAAAAACTACAAATGTTTCTATGTGATCCTACAGTTTAAAAGCCTTAAATATAATAATAGAAACAATATTCTATTAAATACCCTACCTCAAATCCTACATACCTAAACACCCATGCAGCTTTAAATTAATGCAACATGAGTATTTCATATATAAAGCTGCTCCCGGGAAGCTAATACCCCTCTCCAGCACAGGTTTTCATCTTGCTTTGCTTTCAAATTCTTTGTCATGATCCAGCTTGGCAGCTGCCCTTGCTAAACAAACCATGACCAGTCCCCAGTAAAAATACATGATGAATAAAGTACTTCTTATATTAGCTACCAAAATCTGTAATGAGCTACAGATAGCCTACAGTTTCCATGCCTGAAACAGTCAGGATGCTGTTTGTCTTAAAAAAGGAGATGTCCTTAAAAAAGGACAGGAGATGAAATGGAATTATTCTGGCTACTTCAGTCATTCAGTGGCTCACAGGCTGGATGAAGCCCATGAGATTATTTTATTCTGGCCTTAAGGATGCACAAAACCTACAATCTGTAAGCAGCATGGCAATGTGGGGAAAACAAGGGCTGAGCAGAAGAAATGCAGGCTGGCTGAACGGTTAGCCATCTAGTCAGCCAACCGACAGGGAAAACATAGGGGCTGCAAACCCATCCAGCCGCTGTTTGCCAAAAGGTCCACACCAGGTTGTGACATAGGCTCTAGGACAGGCTACATGTAAGCTTCCTGGGAGCACTGGTTCTAAGAGACCACCCACCTGGGCAGAGGTTTGGGGTCTCAGCCAAGCAAAGGGACAATGTCTCCCTGGGCCCGGCCCTAGGGACAGTGTCCTTGGGTTGGGGACCCCACAGGAAGAAGCCAGCTGGCTGTTCCAACATGCCCTCAATAAGCACTTGGAGGTTTGCGACACGCATTTCTGTGCCCATATGCTGTGCTCCCTCAAGGATTTCCCAGTGCCTGTATTTCCCAAGTTTTGCTGTTATGAGGGTATGCCAGCCCCTGATGCTCCGGATAGTGTAGAGTACACTGCAAATCAGAAGTGGTTACAATGGTCTGACCCAACCTCTTCCCGCAAAAGCAAGTTATCTTGGAGAAAGAACCTTCTCCCAGTGTACTCAAATTAGCTCTCCCTGGTTTGCATAATGCTCCAGTATTTACTACATGGGCTTCTAATAGCTCAGACTGCGTCAGCAGAACACATGGAGCTGGTTCCTCTTCCTGCGGCTTCCTCAGATGTCTCTACACTTTTACTGCCAGCTAGCGTGGTACCCAAACAAGCAGCTGTGAACAGGACACTGCTAGCTTGCCTCACGCTTCTGTGAGAAGCTGCTGCTGCTATAGGACACAAACAACTAAATCCCATTAAGAATTAATGATCGCAGCAGAAGCGACAAACCTGTACAACTCCCCAGTGACTGTTTTTCAATACAGGCAGTTACTGAAGTTGCTGAAAGCCTTTCCTTTTGGTTAGCATACACTCTACATCAAAACATGAGGGGAAACTCCATTCTCCAACGTTAACTTGAAATACGGATGAGGCAGACTTGGCTAAAAATACACCTCTCACTTCACGAGTGCTCCGAAATTTTACCTGGAAGTGCCTGCATGTCAAAAAAAAGCAAACAAAAAAGAACCCCCCCAGCCTCTAAGCTTTCCTTGATCCATTATTGTCATGCCTATTTCCTACCTAAGAAAACTGAAAACACACCTGGAAAAAACCCACAGTAAATAATATTGGATGAAGACACATACCATGAATGTATTTCACTACATTGACACTAAGGCCGTGACGCGATATGGTCATTAGTACTTCCCCTGCACTCTTCCTCCAAGGCAGATTATAGGGAGGGCACCATGAGGTTATTGCACTGAAAAGAAGCTGGAGATCATCTTTTTGAGCCAGTTCTTCTGCCGGGGACACAAAACTGCACAATTTCACTAGGATCTGAAACAGTAAGCCATTAAACATCTAGCATTAATACCATGATCATTGCTATTTTTGTCTAGACTTAGTAAAAGGCAAAACATTCTTCCATTTAGCATAAACATTAAAAAAAGGCAATGTGCTGTTTTCCCTTTGCGTGTTATTTCTGTAATTTGACTTGAAGACAAGGTTATTCAAGACATGGGTATTTCAAGTCCCAGTTCAGTTTAAAATGACTAGCAAAAGATTAGCAGAAGAGTTTACATCTCTGAGGCTGACACCACCATACTTGTATGGATACCAGATTATTCCATTCTTGGAGAACCTGCTCGTTACCTAGCTCACAGGCCTAAATGCTGCAGTAGGGCGGAGGCTCTGCAAAGCAAACTGTTGTAGCCTAACACAGGACAAAGGCTATCGATATGTCGTTGGCAGAGCAGCATCCATACCCTCCTGGTCACATGAAAACAGCCAAAATAACATGCCAGGAAAGGATAAAACTATACTGTAGACCTACCTGGATGACTGACTCCTGTTATCTGAATTTCCAGGTTACCTTAAACAAAACAAAATGCAGCCACACAATTGAAGTTACTACATAGCACTCCCTTTTCTCCATGTTTTGAGGAGGACATCTGATGTCCATTTTCTGTCTTGTGCAGGAAAGGCTGAGGTTCCCTCTCGGAAACTGGAGGAAGAATTTGCAAGGATACCTGCATCTGGAGAAGATTTGGAAACCTATCTGAAACCTCACCAATTCCAGCCAGCTCATTTGAGAGCACAACTTTACGGCCCTTGAAGATGGACAGAAAAGAGCTGAGCTGTAGTATATTGGGGAGACTATGTCGTAACACGGTTCATTTATTAACTCTGCTGACTGAAACACAGCCAAGCATTTTCTGAAAGACAGATCACAGCACACCATGATTTCTGCTTTGGAAGACAGCCTGCAGTACTAAAACAAACAACAAAAAAAAACCAACAGGAAAAAAAAAATTAGCAAATGGCTATGTTCTCATGTAGCTACTGTTACTGGGTAGACACTGTGGCTAGTAATTGTGGGAAAAAAGCTCCCATCTTTATTACTGTAGTTCAGGTACATTATACTTACTAATCTTAACACTACCTTCAAATCCCTGAAGGATGTGATTACTGAAAGACCTCTATGGTTTTGCATATGTGGCTACAATGACCCGACATAGTGATGCACCCAATTTGCACATGGGAACTGGTAGTCATCGACCCCTTTCTAACAGTAACTGTCAGCTCCTTCTAAGTGTCATCAGGAAAACATATGGGAATTCTTTGCAAGCTCTCCAACTAAAACTTCAGAGAGCAGGAGCAGGTCAGATTGAGTCCCTGGGAAACCTGGGGGATAATTTCAATAGTACCTGGAAGCTCAGATGGTTTATTCCCATATTTAAACAACTCCTTTCCACACTGATGGTTTATTTCCATAATTAAAGGGAAAATAGCACGTTTAATTAATTCATAGACTGTTATCAACACCAATGGATTTTACTATGTTTGTTTTAATCAGTAACTGCCAAAGATGCCAAAAACTAGGACCAATTAGGTTAAAACAGAATAATAGCTATCATGTTGCTCCTTTTAAGCAGCTGCACAGAAGAGTTGCATGTGTTTTTATGCAAGAGATACTTACCAAGGACAAAAACCACAGGGTAGTAGAAATTTAACCTGAACTGTTAAATTTCAGAAAAATCCATCTTGCTATGAGCCATCAGTTTGTGAAAAATCAAGGAAGAGCAAAACCAGGTTCAAGTGAAAAGTTTCTGGACTTACGTCACATGAAGTATTTTTATTCCTCTTGCAAATCCCATGATCTATTTTATGTTTCTTACCTGTACAAAGACTTTCTGTAGTAGCGCACGGCGCTCTGCGAGAGGTAGTTCGTTCTGTGCTCCTCCAACTACCTCAGGCACATGTGGAAGGTCAAAAAACAGATATAGACATTTAACAAGTGTGGAAGGCACCGACATGGTAGTCATGCAGTCCACAGTTTTCTGGAGAAAAATAAAACAGAGCAAGAAAACAGTTCAGCATATTACTACATTCGAAAAGTCACGCTCCTGTAATGCGGCTGACTCAAATGCTGGCTTTTCTTTCTCACACCTTTGGTGCGGTGTCCATGTGGCAGTACAGATTCACCATCTATTCTTGAATGCCTACCTAAACACTAACCTTAAAAATAGGATCATAATTTATTTACATGGTATCAGCATCTAATAGCCACAGTTCGGGGCAGCCATTGCATAGGAGAGAAACAGAAACTAACAGTCTCTGCCAACAGAAGCGTACAAGTTAATTGCAAGACCTTCAGCCAAGCCCTCATTAGCTATCTATTCTTTGCAGCAGTAGAAATGGGAGTGGGAGGAGGACTATTCAATTTCTGTGCTCACTTCGCAAGAAGGTAAGGAGCAAGGTAGTAGAAAACATGAAAGTATCAGTGGGAAGGAAAGAAAGAGAGGCAGAGGCTGGTGACATACTAAACAAGGATAAGACAATGTGCTGGATTATTAAGGCAGATTAGAGCAGAAAGAACAAAGCACGTCCAGCACATTGCCAGAGATCGGCTCTTTGATGGAGGCAGCACCGAAAGCAGAGGCAGCAAAGATTCATGATATCACCCACTCATCACTGCTGCTGGCTTCACTTCTTGCAACTGCTGCTGCCCGTTCAGGGTAGCTCAAGTTCAGAGTCTGAGTGATTTAGGTGCGTATGCCACATGCATCTCATGGGGCACTAAGCAGCAGCATACAAGAGAAGCCTTTGGGGAACAATAAAAATTGCATGCACAATTCAAGAGAACACTATCAAGTTCCAAAACGATAACTTTTTTAGGCAACTGAAACTAGAAGGTGCTAAAGCAGAAGTTCTGTGGCAGTATAACAGAAAAAGGATCTGAACATAGAAAGCAGAACATAGTTACAACACCTTTTAGTGTGTGTTCATGCAGCTCATTATTTTACTGCTTTTGTCTCTCCCACCCCACAATTCAGTTTCAGCCTTGCTGTTTAAGACTAACCTGTCCTGATGAAGCCAGTAAATTGATTGTGGTGAGCAGCATCCAACCTCTACTTGCTTCTTCACTTTGATTGACCTCCAGAAACTGGACTATGGCACGACTTGCAGCCTCTGTAGGGGAGCAGTTAAAAAAAAAACCCACACAGTAAGAATCAATCTGATAGTCTGCAGAAGGGAACATGTTCTCTCAACAGTCCCAAGCGCTGAGCATGAATTCACCTCTTCAGCACTACTTGAAAAAAGGACTAGGCTTAGATCTACACTCTCCAGACACACATTCCAGTCTTCCACACATGCTTGGCTTTGACACTAAGACCGCAAAAAGGTACATTTTTAGGTCATGCATCATAGTTTAAATTAGCAGACAGATTTCAGTAACATGCAGCATCTTTTGTTTGAGTATTTTGGCTTCACCAAATACAATATACTCCTTTCCAAAGACATGAAGTCATCATCACTTAGTGGTCTCAGTGGGAAAACATGATACTCAATTTCTGAAAAATGCACTGCACTGAAACAACAGCACAGAGGATAATGGAAAGGATTGGAGGAAAGGAGAGGTGCAGAAAGACAAAAGGAATAAACCCAAGGAAAAATAGTAAAGTTACAACTGTAGTCAGCAATTACCACATCCCCATCCTACATTTTTTTGCCAAGAAAGGTTGGACCAGATGATCCTCGAGGTCCCTTTCAACCTGGCATTCCATGATTCTATGATTTTTTTTGAAAATGAAAAAGTTAACAACTGATGGCTAATTCTTATGATCCAGGAACCACTTCTGGAATCAGATACTATTTCCTATCAGTCAGAGCCAAAGGTAAATATTCAGCCTAGTAAACAAGTTATCAGCCTTTATAAATAAATCAACAGAAAATGCAATCCTATTTCACTGCTGTCTGAATACACACTTACGTTAAGAAATCTATAATGCCAGTCATGATGACCGTCCATTACCCTAAAGGGAAATCTAAAACCATTTTTCATTAATAATCAACCATCTTCAGTGCTTTTAGTGTCAGCTAGGACAGAAAAGGAAGGCACATGATATTGCTTAAAAAAGGAATTACAAAGGAATTACTAAACAGAGGAATAAATCAGCAGCTGAAGAAAAATCCAATTTAAATCTTGGTGTATTGGCTTCATCTGCTGTCAAGATTCCTCAGCATATACTTGTGAAGGTTTGTTCTAAACACGTTTTACATGGCAAAGTACTTATCAAACTTCTATCATTGACTACACTGGAAAGACAATTTTCTAGAGCACCAGACTGTGAATGAGCTGCACTAGTAAACCCACGAAGCAGACAATCCGTGAAAAAGAAAATGGTTGTTCTCTTTACACTGCTAACATTAACTCTTCCCACCATACAAAGCCAAAGCCATCAGCCACTACAGGTACTGGTGAATCAACACAACAAAAATCAAGGTGTAAAGAAACATTAACAGGAGGACAACTGGTAGATGAAGAGAAGTCACTACCGTCTCTACACAATGCTCATTAGATCACATGTGGAATACTGCATCCAGTTTTGGTCCCAACACAATACAGAGAACACAATTATCCACAGGAGTTTGGACACGGGCCACCAAGGTGTTTTGGGGCTGGAGCACCAATCCTGTGAGGAGAGGCAGAGGAACCAGGGCTTGCTCAGCCAGAAGAGGAGACAGCCTCAGAGGCACCGAATAGCAGCCCCAGTGCCCATGGTGGGGGAAGCTATCTGACTCTTCACAGCTCTGTATGGCTGGAGAGGGAGAGACAACAGGCTTAAACTGAGAGAGCCTGACTGCATCTAAGAAGAAATTTCCCCCCATCCCAGGACAGAGGTGCACTGAAAAGGAGCCCAGAGAAGCTGTGTTGTCCTCCACCTTGGAGGTCTTAAAGACACAGCAGGATCGAGCCCTTCACAACCTGGTCCCACCTGACAGCTGGTCCATCTGCGAGCAGGAGGTCAGACAAGAGACCTCTCTTATTCTATTGTTGTTTCTCATAGGGAAAATAGTCTATTTGATGTCTCACTCAGGGATTTCACCCACACTGGTGTCAGTTTCATTCCCTTATAGTGAAAAAGAGGATGCATTTTTCCCTAAAGCCCAGAAACCCTTTTACAGTCATAATCCTAGACAAAAGAAAGACAGACAGACAGATTTAAGGTAAAAGTCCAGATTTGGTTCATTTGCGCAATGGTTATTTTCCCATGTTTTTAGTTTGCAGCCTTATTCCCATAACAGGTTTTTGTACAAACCACTGACTTTTCAAATTCTGGTGCTGAAGCAGGGGGAGGCACCTACCATATTCCTGCATGAGACTGACCGAGACAAGACAAAGCTTGAAATACCAACGTGGAAGGTAAGGCACGTTTTAAAACTCCCACAAATGCAGATGTGCAGCAACTTCCCAACATGCTGACCTGAAGTACCTGGTGGGCACTTTGTCTTCCAAAACCATCCATTCAAAACATTGGCTGGATGGTTGGTTGTGCGAGTAGACAACACAGAAAGTGCAAGGGCCATGCCACAGCCATCCTTCCTACACCAGACACATACGCAAAATGCCCGAATTCCTGGCAAAAGCCACTTCCCTAAATTCTGAGTGTCAGGCATGACTAAAGCATGTGCTGCTTCTACCATGACCACGCCCCACCAGGCCAGGTTAGGAGTGACATAGTAGGCTTGTTCTCTTTCTATTTGACCACAGACAGCTGGGCAATCAGGCTCTGACTGTAAGCAGGTACAACTGGTACCAAACAGGGTGTGGAAGTCTCTTTTGGGTATGGTCTCCAAGAGATGCCTGTGGAACTAGGGCTCTTTTAGTCATCTTTGAAAGTGATACTCAGGGGTTAAGTGTATGCTTCTGAAAAAGCTGTCATGCTGCTGGCATCCTAAATGGCTAGCAGTTGAACACTATAAATAGCAGTTTCAAAACTGTCAGTCTTAATTAAGCACTACCTAAAACACAGACAGCATTTTAAGTGCAGGAAGAAGTTCTCCTGTCATCTGCTCTGAGCAAATTTGATAGCACTATCATTTAAGATTAATTTCTATCATCAGCACTAGTCAAGTTATTTCTTGTACCTTTTCCTTGGTTTTGAAGTGCTCAAGTAATCTTTTTTTAATACAACATCCTCTATGTGCCCCACCCAGATGTCCTTAGCCCTTCAACTCCTGCAGAACAAGCCATGAAATCTAGAATTGGGATATGCTGGCTAGTAAAAATGGCAAAAGAGCAAAGAGAAACAAACCTACAAAATCATATGTAAGTATACATAACTTCACAAGCAAGCATGTACGACCAAGTATGATCATGATTACATAGTTATATGGTTAATACACAGCAGTCAGATTTTTCAGCATGGATTCACTATATATGGGATAGAAGCTTTGTAGAGTAAAACACAAGTTTCATACTCAAGATCACATGGCTGCTTTGTGTCCTGGACTTCAGAAAAGCAGCAGATGGAAAGCTATGGAATTAGACCCATTCAGATTTTCAGCAGAAAGAAAGCAACATTATTGCCTATAGCTATAGCACTAAGGACAAATTCAGCATACGAAGGTTTTACTTAGATGTTCTATACCATAAACAGCATACTATAGTGTCATCAGACTTTTGTATAGCTTATTCTTACCCTAGAGTGGAATATTAGAGCAAAAATATCTGTGCCTGTGTCAAACAAGGTGAGGGATGTATGGGTGGGTGTGTCAGGGGGATGGTGGGGAGCATCCTTCTCTAATTGAGCCTTCAAGAAGTCTCTACTACTTCTCACACGGAATGCCTGGCAACACAGTCAGATATCCAGAGGTAAAAAATATGAATAATTCTCTCTTATCTCGGCAGTTGGAACATCAACCCACAAAAAACTGGAGTGGCAAAAAGTCTTCCTTCAATCATCAAGACCAGTGCAGTGCTGTCATCACAAGCCGCAGATATGAAGTGGCTGCTGCCTTTGCAGCGTGCAGAAATGGAGAGCTGCTCTTCCAAAGATAAACAACTCAACTCTGCCAGCACTTAACCTCACTAAGCCAGCTGATAAAAGAATGGGCTTTCTAGGATCTCTTGGAGGGGCACTACACTTCCCTTATAAGATCTGGTAAAGAGCATAAAAAAAATAAATTGAAGGTTAACCAAAAATAACTAAAAATAAAAGATTTAGCAGTCAGAACTAACTCCGATGAGTAGCTGAGAGGACAGTGTTTCCCTTTCAGAGCAATGTCAATAAATTTAAAACAGAAGCACCTCGTAAGCAAAGTCACCTACAGGATGCAGAAAAAAATATATAATATGAAAAAACCCAAGACACGTGTAGTCACAAAATGTCAGATCATTCCCAACATACTCTCTTCTCAACAGAAGAAAAGTTAACATACTAAAAAAGTCTGAAAGCAGCCCCTTATTTCAGCAAGAAAGATCCTCAACTCTTTGAAGAGAAGCAGACACCACAAGTAACATGATCAGGAAAATTTCAGACTTCATTAAGGGAAGGACCCAAAAGGCTACTTATTTGTAGAAGATACGAAGCTCCCTTTAACTACCCTCAGTAACTTACCCAAAATGCAAGATGCTCTTGAACAAATAACGCTCTCTTACGTATTTAAGACAGACATAAAATTAGTTCTGTTGATATCATAGAAGTAAACTGTAATAAAAATGAACAACAGAAGCAGAGCTTGCAGATCAATGGCATTTTAAAAAGAACGAAATAGAGGTAGGCATTGTCAGAGGCCAAATACAAACAACTGATGTGGTTAAACATTATGATGATGAATGTTTATCAATTTGGTTCCCAAAGTGGTCTGAAGCTGAGATAATGATAGTCACCAGATCTGTTAGAGAAATGCCTGAAGAGGTTAAAAGCATTTTCACTGGTGAAACAGTGAGTAAACCAGTGAAATTAAGAAGAAAAAGAAAGGGGAGGCAGGGTGGGTGAGAACAACACCCCCACTCCCCTCCAAAAAAACCCAAACAAAACTAACCAACCCATTCAGAGGGTATAAACAGTAACAGAAAACGTTGTTTCTGGAGGTAGGAGGGATCAGCTGAACAGTCTAGGGGTATGGTAAAAATAAATTTAGCATTAAATAGTAAATATTGAGACAAATACACACAGAGAACATTGCACACATCATTAAAAGAAAAAAAAAAAACAACACACACACACACAAAGCCAAAACTTTTGAAACTGATGTTGAAAGGTGGTTAAAATGCTGCAGCCCTGTGATGAACCATTCTGTTTTCTCATTCTTCAATTTTCTGCCCTTCTGCACAGGTTTCACAGACTATCCCCACAGCCACTTATATTCTGACTGGGGAAGGACCGTCCAGGTTGCAGGATTGTCTATCACTGAGGGAATCATTCTGAACCTCCCTGCGATAACCAACCAGGTTTATATACCATAGAATGGTTTAGGTTGGAAGGGACCTTAAAGACCATAGAGATCATCTAGTTCCACCCCCCCTGCCATGGGCAGGGACACCCTACACTATCCTAATGCATTAAATAATGGGGGCTGTTAGTGTATCATTTGATGCGCTTGAGGTGCAGACAACATAAGACTGAATTAGGAACCAATTTTAGTAAACATGGAATAACCACTACAAGGTACCAAACCACAGGTCTGCACATCCTCAACCACTGAAAAACGAGCAGCTGTTGAGAGTGAAACAGAAAGGTGTACTCTGTTCTCGCCCTTTTCTTGCTTTTTGTTAGTGACTGCAGCATGGAACCCACCACTTGGTTATGTGGGTTCACAGTTTGATCCAGGAGGACAGCATTATGCACTTATATTAAAATTTGCAATGTGAAACTATTTGGTAGTTGGGATTTCTTATGTACATGATACAGGTACTCACTGAAATGATAAACCAAAGGGTCCCAGGCTATTCATCTCACAACACCTGTGTCACAGAGACAGCAGCTCTCCCGCCTACCTGAACAGCAGCCACCTCCACACAGGACTTTGGGCACCACACTCCACTGTGCATCAGCCTGGCCAGACACCTTGAAACGGCACACAAGTCCCGCCCTCTGTACCAGAGGGACCACCTGAACTAACCTTCCCTGCCGTAGGCCTAACTTTGCATTGGGTCTAAATTATGACGATATGCCAAACACTCCGGGACATGCTGTCGAAACATATGCAAAAATCACAGAGGAACCAATTGCATCCAGGGTATGTCTTTTCAAAAATACATGAAACGGAAGTGTTGCTTCCCCTCTAGTATCAGCAGCCAAAGTACCCATTAGTAGCCACATTTATTCTACAAAGATTCGAGCTGTCCCTGTCCCTTTTTTTTTTTTTTTAAGATTACTCTTTTTCAGCCCTGAGACAGATGCACTTGCTCCCAAAAGAAAGGTTCATTTCAGAATTGAGACTATGCTAGAGATAGCTCTATATACTTGAGACTTTTAGCTGCCAAATTTTCCACAAATAAATCTAATTTTGTGTCTGATCAAAAAATTGTTGCAGTACTATGCTGAAATATATGTTCAAACATCTATCTCAACCATGACCCCACCATCTTCTAAAACAGACTGGATACCCCGCGGCAAGGGAAGCCATGCATTAACCCTCACAGATAAGGTGACTGTCGTCACCTGCAAATTATCACTGTTGTGCAAAGACTTAAACGTACAAAATAATTTAACTGAATTTTAACTGCTTTGTTTTTCTTACTCTCAGGTTACATTCACACTAGAGAACAAGTCAGCTGAAACTGTAGTTGAACACGTAACTACTATGGCAGTGTTCAGAAACTACTGAAGATCAGGTGCTGGCACCATTACTACTGAATCACAGAACACTGTTCTGAGAAAACTACTAGAGTCTGCCAAGAATAACTGAGATAGGCCTCTACAATGGCAGGCATTACTCACATAGCTCTCAGCATAAATATTCAAAGGCTTGATGAAAAAAAAATTGCACTGTGTTCCATTATGAGATGGAGGAGGGAAAAACCCACCAACAAACCAACCAAAAAAAAACCCCCAAACCCCACGCACACAGACCCAGCACACCAACAGGTACATTTTAATCATACCACACTCCCAACTGTAAACCACTGCCACTGCATTTCTCTACAGAAAGCAAACAACTTCTTGTAAAATTTCTTCCCTTTGGTAACTATCTAAAGTTGACTTTTGATAAAGTCTGTATGGAAAGCTTGTCTCTAAAACAAGATCAGCAATGTTGTTGACTTAAACAGAGCACTCCACACCATCAGGAATTTGCACTTGCCTAGTATCAGAGACATTTCCTGCACACAGTAGTTACTGAAGTTTTTCACTTTCAAAAACATGCTAGAATTCATAACTACTTGTTAATAGCTATTAAGATATGCTGTATCTTTTTGTTTGGTACACAAAAAAGTTTAAAAAAATGCAAAAGCCTTCACAATCCATAGTCACAATATTATGTCTTTAACATTAAGCATATTCTGAAAAGCCAAGATTTTCTTTTTCCACCCTCCGGTATCAAAGGAAATGTGTATATAGCTCTAAATGGTTTAACACAGAACTCTGCAAACTCTTGAATTTTAACAGCTTGTCAATCCATCATGTCTGGAGAGCCAACTGCAACTCCCTAGACTGCCAAAAGTTGCAATGTAATTGCAGAACACAGACCTATCAGGCCCTCCTAGTGAGGTCTGAAAGTTTACTCAAAGTAATAGCAATCATGGTAACAGAGGAAAAATTACTGCCTTCCATTTTAATAAAAACATTGGTACTCATTATATTAAAGCTTAGAGGAGTACCAAACTCACTTTAAATCTCTGTGGTTAAGTTTCCAAGTGGGGTAGAAAACCCCTAAAAACCACCACCAAAATCTACCTCTTGCCCGTGAGGTTTCAAGGATGACAACTGGATTATCTTGGAGCAACAAGCAAAGGTATGGCTTAAGTGATGAACACAAAAATGGCCATTCTTAGCAGAATCCAACTGACTATCAGGCACAACAGATGTTCCCCAGAAAAAAAGGTCAAACAAACACCACCATTCTGCCAGCACGGCTGTTGGACATTCATTTCCCCTAAGCATCCAAAGAAAAGACATTTTGTGCCTGTTTACCCATAGAGAACAGGTTTTGCCTAAGATATCTGTTTAGCCATCTGGAATGTTTCACTGTTAGTCACTCTACTTAAAATGGAAAGAAATTGTAATTGGCACAGTTTGTGACTCCTGACTCCATGCATAATAATTTGCATGGCCTTTTCCAGCCCGCTATTTCCTTATTTCCCACCAAATCCAAACTAAGAAGCCAGCACAGATCTTAAAATTACCTAGTAGACAAAAACTTGATACTTTTCGGAAGTGCTCCTCTTCAGAAGAGGAAAGCTAATCAAACATGCCTTCTTGGCAGATTGTCCTCAGTTATGCAACTCCGGATCACATCAGGTTCTCCTGATGTGTCAGGTTCTGACACATTCAGGGTTCAACAGAACCAAATCTTACCCAGACATGTAATAAACAGAGCAAAGGAGGGACCCACTAACATTTTTCTGGGACTGGCGGTGTTGGTCCTAATGTGAGACTCACAGTACTTTCACATCTTATTAGCTTCCAGGTCAACAGCTAATTTAAAATGCATGTTTTTGGAATGTTAACATATCCGAGGAACAAAACATACCACCAACAGGCACCTCAGGCAAGACACAGCAGCTGTCCACATGCATGTTCTTGGTCTCCTTCTACTAGCAGCTGATGCAACTTAGCTCACCCCTCTCTTTGATGTGTTGTCAAGGTTGTGGAACTTAGCTTTCTCCATAACTCAGGGAGGAAAACTCTAGCTGCCACCTCCTTTCTTTCTCAAGCCCAAAGAAACAGAAGACAACACATTTCCACTGTAAAGACTTCAATTTCTGAGCCTGCACAGTTGCTCATAGTATTACAACTGATCTGAAATCAATGGTGCACATTTAAAGCCCAAACTTGTGCCCCATGCCATACCTGTGGACTTATTCGATGCTCTCCGTCGAATTTCAGTCACCATCAATCGTGACACTTGAGTAGTAAACTGCAGGAGGTCAGAAAATTTTTCTGTCATTGTACTTGGAGGAGCATTTCCAAACACCTAAAACAAGAGAAAAATGGATGCATCAAAAAGTCATTCTGTTTACAAGGATCACTACAAACCACCACCTTCCTCTACAACCGAGCCTTACTATGAGGATTACAAGTTTTTGTTTTCCTGCTGCAGTATTCATCACTATACTGGTTTGCACAGTGCATGCTCTAAGATATACTCATAGCTGGAATTAACTCATCATTCAGGGAGGTCAGATCTGCTGAATGAAGGGGAAAAAGGGAATCACAAGTTGTCTTGCAAGATGAAAACCCCACAGAGCCTCAATAGACTGAGACTACACATATTTGGGTAACGACTAGATACCAAAGCAAATTCTCCAACAGTTTTGTTTTTAAGAGCAAATCCTTTACTATCTGCTGGACTTAAACATCCTGCAGGGGTGAACTGCAGGTAGAGAAAAAAGTGTGTAAATCTTCTAGAAGTGACTAGGAAGCAGAGCTGCCCTGTTTACTCTTCTCTCAAACTGTGGGTACCAGGAAACCTTCCACATTGCTGGCATCCAAAGGCCTTACTCTCCTCTCTTGAGATCCTCCTCAACATAAAAGCAGTAGTTACTAGGGAGGTTTTTTTAATATATAAATTGTCACTTAATTCTAGTAACTTATTCTTCATGATTAAGCATTAATTTGGTTTTTACATCATTAATTGACATTTAACAGGGAGAAGTGCATTAACTCTGTGGTATTGCACTAAGCTATGGAACACAACATTATCTCAAAATGGATTAGCTAGTTGTTGAGGTAATTTACTTTTCATTCAAGACTGCACACAAAAAGGAATCTCCATCCACACTTCTGATGTAAACCTCGCACTAAAACGGTCACAGTAAAACAATGATATTCAATATCAAACAAAGCATGCAATCTGAATTCTGGTGTCATCACTTGTTTCAGTGCTAAAAAACCAGAACTGCCTGCTAAACACCTAATGGTTTCAATAATTCACTGCTGGTTGACATTTTTCTCCCTTGTGGCTATTCACGTAACCGGCAGGAGTGTCACCAATGAGCCAGGAAGCATAATAGATCACAGTATTTTTCTAATAAAACTTTAGTTCAACACATTATATTTGGCTCTCAGAAGGAACATGCAATTTACAGCTTACAATTGACTTGGACTCAACAGCTGCTTCACCCTCACCTCCTTTCCCTGGGTGACCCAGTTATACTCTTGCAGTTGACATACTTGACTGAGGTCACTCTTAAATCTGGGGACATGCAGTGAAATCCAAAATATTACAGCCAACAGGGATGCAAGATAATGGCGGTACCAACTTACCTTGGAACCTCTGAGTTACAGAAGAAAACTTGAAAGGCAGAAGACAGAATTACCCTTGTTTAAGTGACTTCTTACTCCCTTTAGTATCAGTTGCTTTGGCACATTACAGAACAGACAAAAATATTTTTCCTGCCTACTCGCATTGCAAAGTCATAATGAAATGGACCCAGATATACAACACTGAAACTGAACACTCCGCTTCCTCACCATAAAAATGCTGTTCACCAAAACCAAGCATTTCTCATACAGGAAATTTCAACCACCACTATCAATAAAGAAAGACAACAGAAGCCCAGACATTACAGGCAGACCCCTCAGAATACGCAACATTCCCAGTAGAGACAATCCAAATCTCCCTAAACCTTTCACAAGACCTCTTTTGCAGTTGTCTGTGTCAGCTCCCAGTTCATCCAAGAGCCTGTACTTCCACAAGGATACAAAGAAGGGAAGAGGCCCTCAAGGCTTGTGTGTTCACTGGTATAACCTAAGCAAGATTATCTAGACTAGAAAGCACATTGGTAGAATATCTTGCCATCATCAACTGTTTCAAGCTCTTTCACTCAGACCAAGGAAAGAGGAAAAACGAACAGCCCTGTTACCCGCCCTGAGCTTCCCTGGAGTTGTCAGCAGATCCCAGGAAATGCAGAGAGCTCAGTTATAGTAAAAGGTTGACTGAGGTGAACTGGTTTTTAGTTAGTTGCCCCAAAACCAAGTCTGCACTAAGTAGAACAAGCATTTGCATTGGGTACTGATGTACTCTTTGACTAAAGGTGGTAGTAAAAACCAGAAATAGGACATCAAACTTGTTACCAGTAAAATATCTTTTTAATAAGGAAAAGCAAAGCTCTTCCAAGACAATGTAAAAAATGTACCATTTCTTCAAAATGAGCCTCTGCATCATTCCATCCACTTTTTCCATATACTGCAAAAGCATTACTACTGCACCAGCAAAGCAATGCTTCTGTGAACACACTGAACTCTGAAAGGAGCCTTTTGAGTACTCTTCCAGAGGGCAAATCTTTTGTTAATTATGTGCCGATTTAGCTTTTCATTACTATGTGATTCATCATTTCATAAGCCTCCATGAATAATGAGGAAACAGAAATGGTCTGTAAACCCATTCGTTACCAGAACTGGCAAGATGGTTTTAACGGCAGCATGTCTAAGACATGTTATATCTATAAACCCAAGTTAAGAATGCTTTAGCTCCTTTAGATTTACTGATTAACAATTCCCAAAATATCAGGAAGAAAATGGAAGTGCATTTCACACAAAACTTCAGATACCTCTTGAGAGGAAAAAAAAAAAAAGAGAGGGAGGGGAAAAAAACCCAACCAAAACATGGCTAAGCAAGAAAGCTTCAAAAGTGTTCTGTGTGATACCGGTTATTTAACGAGCTGCCTGCTGCTGGCCACTCAGATGTCTATGGGAAGCAGACTTACCTTCCTTACTCTAGAACTCTGTTCAGTAAAAAAAAAAAAAAAAAAAAGTCAAGCTTCTTCCAGAATTATTTCCTGGATTTCTCACACTTCCTGCTTCTAGTCAAACAAACACAGCTGCCATTTCCAACAGCTCACTATTCTCTACAAGAGACATTCTGAAGTACACATCAAGGTGTGGTATGGAAGTCTTGATCTGTGCTCCGTAATTTATCCAGTGTTTTCCCCTCCTAACACTAACATTCCAATCTTGTAACAGATAATGCTTCTATGGTACACCCTCATAGACTTCCCCTAAGGCAGCAACACAAGAAGTACCTAATTTCACTTAAACCTGTTCAACAGAATACAGGTAACTATGCAAAGTAACTGAGGGGTTCAGAGTCTGAATTTGAATCAAATTGTTAACTGATACATTAAAGCATTTGTAGCTAAGGACTATGTTTGAGAAATTAGAATATTTCTTAAAAGGAACCTCTGGGAATGCTTTAGCTTTTCCTGTCAGCCAAAGTAGATCTTGGAGGAAAGTGACCTCAGAATTTAGAGTGAGGCAAGATTTACCACATCTCCCACCGAAAATCTCATATGAGACTCTTTGGAATAGAAGATAGAACACAAGAAATGTTTCATTTTCCAATGAATTTCAGAGTTTGTCTTTCTCTGACAGGTAGTTACTCAGCTAGCAGGATTGTTGCAAAACACGCTATACCACAAACACTTGACACTCCAGAAGACAAAACTAGATAAGCCAAGGACGACACAGCAGACACTATAGGTAAGCCTCAAAAGAAGAACGTGGCATTAACTGGGAACCTAAAAAAGTAAACTGTGGAAATAGAAATAAATAGATGACATCACAACTGCTCAGCCTCTTGAGCACAGGAAGACAACAACACATTTATATGAAATGCAAGGAAAAGGTCCCCCTGTAACAAGGACAGATGAGACCTGACTGACCAAGAGAAATCAGTGTTGTTTGTGCTACAGTAACGGTTCACTGACGATTGATAATGGTTATCAGGGACTGTAAGTGAAAGAGCACAAACAATACATGCTTCCTCTCAATGTTCCAGACTGCGATTCAGATTTTAGGGGCTGGAAACTGAAGTGACAACACTGGGCAACATCCTGTTTTTGTGGCAAGGACAACTCCAAGAAAGTCACAGATTAAAAAGCAGCCAGAGTTTGAGGATGGTGATGTTTAAAAAGGAAACAAGAGGGAAGAGAGACAACTACAGAAGGAGTGTCTTCAGCATCACGTTCACCTCAGTAAGGAATAGAACAAAAGAGTCTCCAGGATTTAGAGAAGGGAAAAGAGCCCAACCACAAAATTAAATACATTCTTCAAAGAATAAAACAAACATAAGGAACCTGGGGGAGAAAAAAAACTGTGATAAACAAGGGAAAAGCTCGGATCTAGGGGAAAAAAGTAGTCAAGATCTATTCATAGAGGTAGAAATCGCAGAAACCATTCATCTTTTCAAGAAATCTAAATGGTACCTGAGATTAGTTAGGCAAGAGCTAATTTTGATGAAGTAAGAAGAAAATTTGGGGTTACTGATTCATTTTTCAGAATTCTTTAACACATGAGCTGAATTAAGAGAGAACACACGGTGCTAAGACATGAGGCAACTATAACTAGGCTTCAACAGGGTCAAGTGGAGGGACTGAGAATTAAGACAAAGCCAGCGAGCAGCGTAAAGGAGAAAGAAAGTTGCGGTAAGAAAGAAAAGGGGGAGGGGGGGAAGAAAAAAGGAAGAAACAACAGAGAAATTAAAGCTTAACTGCTCTTTTAATCTCTTAAGTCTAATCAAAGTCTAAGTAAAGAGTGCTGCATGGAAATAGGATGTGCACTGCTGTACTAGTTTGTCTTAAACCCAGTTATATCAACAACTGTGATTTCCACAGATACAACGATACTACAGGTAACTACCACAAGGACCAACAAAGACCTTCTTCTCCACCCGCAGATTACAACCAAGTGCTGCAGCAGCCATAGTGGGTACATGCTCTTTTTCAGAAGCATCCACCACCAGTAACCACCAGAGGGAGATTTCCAAGCATAAATGCATCAAAATAACCTTCACGGGCTCAAGCCAAGATTAAGATTCCATTGTGCTAATTTGTAAAAACAAATTAAGAAAGTCCATAACTAAAGGGCATACAATCCAAGCAGACAGAGAGGAAGCAGATGAACTGAGCTTACTTCTCCCACACTCACACAACAGGTTACCAGTAGAACTGGGAATAAGACCTAGGGCAATGGAATGACATGTAGGGGTTCTATTTACTAAAGCATGCTACCTAGTAGACTGAAAATCCTAGTAATACTATGCCTTAACTAGGAGTAATTTTTCTACACAGCATATAAGCAGTTCAGTGGCTAACACCATCATAAGCCATACTTTCAACAAAACATCAGTCTAGAAGACAAAATGCCAAGTTGATTTTCCTAACAAGTTTTTGTAGTTTAGTTTTTGAACAATTCCAGTTCTCCATGGTAGTATATAGAAGAACAAATCCATCACCCAAGATGATCTTCAGGAGCAAGAGTTCAGGTCACAGCAGGAAAAAAAAAAACAACAACAACAAAAAAAAAAGAAAGCTACTACTCTTTCAAGACCCTAAAACTACCTTCAGTGTTACTACTCACAATGAATTGGCAGAGTAACTGAGTGACAGAAGACATCAGGAGGATTTAACTCCTAATAATTCCAGTGAGAGCCATCACAGTCCTGCCTCCAAACAAAATCTCAGTGCCTAAACACAAAGGAACAGGGAAATATGAATGGCACTGTAAAAGTGGTTATTACATCTTCCCTATAGATTGCTTGTTCAAAGGCCCCTTTATCCAAAAGGAAGAATTCAGACTCAATATATAGGAAAAGGGCTACAAGGGCGATGAGAATATAGAGAATTTATCACGAGAGGAGAGAAAAATTTTTCAGCTCCTGTAGCCTAGCAAAATCAAGCCTGACAGGAGATATTATGAGCTCTAAATACACATCAGTACAATAAATGTAAAGAAGGGAGAAAAGTTATTTAAACTTTTTATTTAAAAAAAAGGACAGTGCTATCACAAAAACAAGTGGGTATAACTTGCTACAAGTTTAGGTTGGAAATCAGATGACTAATACCAGTAAGTTCTGCAGAAAAGCTGTGACAGTCTACATGCAACAGTGCATTATGCTTCAGAAAAAGCAATAATGGAAAAAATCTTCAACAGCAGGTTTATCCACTATCACAACCCTATGCAAGAAGGGGTAAATTGAAAGGATGCCAACAGAAGAAAAGCTTTTGTTGTGCAAGAAGAAAAGATCTTAGAAATACAAATTAAGAGCAGTCAACGAAGATAAAGAAAACACCTCCTGCAGATGCTCTAGCTTACCCTGTTAAACACCGGCAACATCATGTAAAGTTTTTCTTCTTGTTCTTTCTGGGTCATGTGCCTCGGAGGATGACAGAGCTCTGTAAAGAGTCGACGCAGATGCATCAAGCCCAGCGCATTATCCTGAGGGCTACACTCCTCCTGCCGTGGCCGGCCCATGATTCTCTTCACCATATTCATCTTGACTGACTTCTGGAAGCTCTCTTGTATCCTGTTGAGGAAGGAAAACAAATTTACTGAGTACAACAGATTGAGGCATTAATCCATCAAAGCCTTGAAATATATTGCACCATCTCTCATAATAAGTACCACACTGCAGATAAGAGCATTAGCTAATTTTATATGCTAGGCATTGATTAGTACACTCCTGGAGAATTTAAAGACAACAACTTGAAACAGGAAAACATCCGATACTCTTCAGCACAAAACACGATTGACCAGGCACTGAACATCACAAAACTCCTGTACTTTTGATTAGATGATTTTTATGATTATTCGTTGCACATTCCACAGTATGTACAGCAGTGTTATCTACATATTGTAAAGTATTCTCAAAGTAATTCTAGAATAAAATCAGTACCAGTTATGTACTTTAGGATCTAATCAAACAAGGCCTTCAAACTCTCTCAGACATTGGCTTTATCACACAGAGGCATTCTTAACTTTTTTCCTGACTTTACTATGGCAATGCTATCCAATGGAGCTATTGTTCATGTCACAGCTCAGCTGTCAGGTCTGCTGGAGTTTTCTCCCTCCTGAAGCACAAGAAACTTAGTTTAGAATCACAGAATGGTTTGGGTTGGAAGAGACCTTCAAAGATCATCTTTATCAGCATATGTCAGGATGGCTGAAGTTGCCTAGCAGAATCAGTGCCTGCAAGTGTAATGCTTCATGTAGCCAAAGTCAACAACATCCTACCCCTTGATATACAGTCTGTAGTAAACGCTAGCCATGAGGTTTCCTCTAGTGGCTTCAGCTCTACTTTTCACCCATAGCTCTGTTTTTCAAAAAAAGCACTATGCAATCAATCCATTTTTTAATGCAGAGAGCTCTCCTTCCTTGCCTGTCCCTCCTGAACAGTTTCTAGCCATCTAGCACAGCAATTGCAGTGCTCCAATCACATGACTCATCCCACCAAGTTTCAGCCACAGCGGTCAGATAACAGCTTTCCAGCTCCCCCTGGTTGTTACCCGTGCTGCGTACATTGGTATAGAAGCATTTTGGTTTGACTGTCAACCCTCTCACCTTTTTGGTGGAACATTTTTGGAGGGTTGAGGTGCCTTCATCGCTACTCTGGTAGGTGCATTCATCCACCCCTCTGCCTGTGAGCACACAAGTGTCCTGGCTTTGGACCCTATCTCCTCAAGCTCATTAGTTAAACGTGTGATTCACTGCACCAATCTGCTCCCAAATATTCTCTTTCCTCTTCTGGGTAGGTGGGTCCAATCTCTTCCCAGTAACTTCTGTTTGTCAAAGAACATCCCATGATCACAGAAGCTAAAGCCCTGGTGATGACACCAGCCACAAAGCCAGATGTCAGCCTCTGCCTGCACCCCTATCTCTGACTGGCAAGATGAAGCAGAAGATCACTTGAGCCCCTGTCCTCTTCACTCATGCCCCCAAGGCTCTGAAGTCCAGCTTGGTAAAAGCAGAACCTGGGCAGTTTCATGTCATTGGTGCTCATGTTTTAAAACATGTATATGTTATGTATATAACACAGCATCTGTATTTAGCACTGTATTAGTCTTCAAAACAACATGGACCAAGTCTTCTGAACATGAGAATGAAGTATGTCAAGTAATTCCTTGCTCAAGAGTTGAGAGGGTCAGGGCAGATAAATGCCTCAACAGATGTATCCAATTGGACGCTGTGGCAAAAGGGACTATTCTCACAACTGCATTCAACTAAGGGAAAGAGTAGGGGGGAAACAGGGTAACCGCTTCAGCTCTACACACGAAGGAGACCAACAATGAAATACTCCACAAAATTGCTGTGTCTACCTCTCATCACTTAAAGGCGAAGGTCAGTAACTGCTATAAAAATTATTCAAGAGTAGAAAATGCCTTACAGTAAGAAACTTGAATTTAATTATTTAAATTATCAAAAAGAGAAGTTACCATGAAAGGTCAATTATTAAAAGGAGAAGTGACGATTCTAAATGTGATTAGAGTAATGGACAGAAAACACTCATTACTGAAGAACTCAAACCCAGAGATTAAGTTTTCAAGACAGACAGTGGTTGGGTACTAAAGCCAGGAAAATAACACCAGCTACACTCAAGAATTACACTTTTAAAACTGAAGATAATTAACTGCTAGTGAGAAGCATTAAGAAGAGAAAACATTCTCTCTCTAACGCAGGAAAAAAAAACCTTTCTGGATTTCACATTAAAAGAAAACCAAGACAGAAATAGACATCATCTTTTTGTGTATTATCTATAAGAAATAACACAGGTAACAGATTTCAAATCTGCACGATTCGTGCAGTTAAAAATGAAACAGCAGAGCTTCTAGTGGTGTTTCCTCCAGAAACTCACACTTTCCCAAATTCTTCAGTTGGGGAATTCTGCCCTCACTGTAACAACATGCAAACTAACCAAAACACAATGACCCAAAACGTCACTGCCTAAGTAGCTGGAAAAAAAGTCCGTATTTTCCTTTTCCTAAAATCTTTTAAAGATAATATTTAAAATTTCTTTCTATGATTCACAAAATGCTGAGAACCCTAAGTCTGACACCCAAAATGCATGTTGTCATGGACTCCACTGCTGTAGACTTTAACTAGCACAGCAGATTTCTCTTTTATATCCCACTGCTTCATTCAGTCTAAGCACACACCTAGAACAGGAAGTTGCACTGGTTCAGCCACACAATTTCAGTTCAAGATCTGACAATTTTCTTATCCTCAGAGAAGTCCAAATAAATGCTATGCGCTGTTTTCCCAGTATAACAGGACCCTGCTAGAAGTTTCTCCAAGATGCAATCTATTTACCACCACTGGGGCAGTTTTCACCCACAGAGATGACAAATTGTGGTGGGTTGACCTTGGCTGGATGCCCAACAAGCCACTCCATCACTCCCTCCTCAGCAGGAGAGGGCAGGGGGAGGACATAAGATGGGGGAAAACCAAACAAACAAACCCAACAACAGCAACAACATGTGTGTCAAGATAAAGGCAGTTTAATAAAGCAAAAGCAAAGGCTACACACAGAAGCAAAGGAAAACAACAGATTTATTCTCTACTTCCCATCAGCCGGCGATGTCCAGCCACTCAACAGGAAGCAAGGCTCCAGTATGTGAGCAGTTGCTCCGGAAGACAAACTCTGTAAACAATGAATGGCCTCCCTTTCTCCTTTTTTATCTTAGCTTTCACTGCTGACCTGATTCCATATGCTATGGAATATCCCTTTAGTCAGTTGGGCTCAGCTCTCCTGGCTGTGTCCCCTCCCAAGATCTTGCCCACCCCCAGCCTACTGGTGAGGGGAGAACGCTGGAGACAGCCTTGATGCTGTGGAGCACTACTCAGCAGCAGCCATCAACACCTTTCTAGCTATGAAGGCGAAGCACAGCACTAAGAGGGCTGCTATGGGGAAAATAAACTCCATCTCAGCCAGACCCAATACACAAATGCAGAGAACAATCAAAGTAGTCCTCACTTTCTCAACACAGTCATGGTCCCTCCTGCCTATTCCCCAGTATAATCACACATTCAACCTCACATAAGATATGGGGCAGAGAGAAGGGGAGAAGGGAATCTAACAAGGTGTAAATAATACCCAAATTAATTTCGTTTTGGGTTTTTTTTCCACAAGTAACACCAAAGACACTACAAAATTGACACATTTCTTGTGTATAAAAAAAAAAACCCAACACACCACACACCCACAAAAAACCCCACCACACCTAAACACCACAATATGATGGAATACAGATTTCTGTCCCAAAGACAGCACTGCTCGAGAAAATCTTGCTAGAAGACACTGCTTTGAGAATATCTCCTACTGTGAAGCATTCACTCTCTTGATATTTTTTTCACAGATAAGGAGTCCCTGCTGCACTGTACAAAGTGAAGATGGAGGTAGTAAGAATGACATTTACACACAGAAATCTTTGCAATATATGCTGCTTTTCAATGATGTTATCTGCTCTGGGAGCTCCAGCATTAGGCCCAAATCTTACAACATGTGAGAAGGATTTTTCATGGTTTACAGCCAGCAAAAGCTTCCTCATTGTGAATGTCAGTACCAGAACTTACTTATCCTAAGAAAACATTGTGATGTTTAAGCTCATCTAAAATAAAAATATAAATAAATAAAATAGAATCTTCGAAGGAATGATACATTAGAAATACTACCCCAGAACACCACATGTTTGCTGAGTGGAAGGATAGCAGTATGTTGTTATTAAGACCTATAAATATTTTGATCAAGAGTTTTTTGGTTTAGGCTTAGGCCTGCAAATGAGAAAGCAGTACACCTAAACTTTTTACTACTAACAAAAATATCTAAAAGAAAGGACCTTCCTATTCTATTAAGTGAAAGCATCTGCACAGTCTTCACAGTCACCTGTGACCACCACATGTGACTTGAATTCAGCATTAAGGCAGTACCTTACTGCCAAAAATAAAAAGATTCCAGTATTTTCAGTAACAGCCAAAGTCACCTCTTCACAACTGCTTGTTTATAGCACCTGACAACCAAGCACCCTGCACAGCAAAGTCCTATGGGAAAAGAACCTTAAGAGAAGCAAATTCACAAGTTGCAGAATACCTTTCTTCTAATTGCTTGTAGAGCTTGAATGTGGCCTGGCTCTGCACATGTATTACAGCGTGGTCTTTAATTGCATGCTCACTTCCTATAGTCCTCCAAAGGGCCTTCTGCCTCTCTCAGCAGACAGGCTGGACACAGCCCTTGATTCAGGAGCAGCTGCTCCATATTTTGTTAATTCATCCCTCCGAGAGTGGGGCTATACCTTGGTTACTGCAACCGGGACTGAAAGCCTGCTCTGCATACACAGCAATGCACTTGCTCATGGGTTCTTCCATCCTGCTCATTACTGCCAGACCAGAACACCTCACAGCCATTAAATCGACTTGTTTTCGTAAATCTGCCCCGCAGCAGGGGCATGTTAACAGTCTCAATATACACACAAACAGACACGTGTACCTTACACTAAAATTGGTGGTGTCTAATAATACGGATATCTAGTTTAAGAAACTTTGGAGAGTAGCTAATCCTACGTGGCATCTTGTAATGCTTCAATCTTTCTGCTTGCTTGCGTTGTATCCCTTAGAGACCAGCTGATGTCCTTCTCCCTGTCAGTTTGTGATCTCAAAGCTAGACAGCCAGCACACAAAGGATGCAATCAGAGAGCAACTCCAAAAACCCCCATGAGGAGTTTTGTGGAAGAAGCAGGGACAGAAGCTGGTTCTCAGAAGGGGAGGGGCTCTTCCCTGCCTTGCATCCCCTCTTTTTGGCAGGTAAACCCAGTGCAGCCACATGTTCTTTACTACCTGGCCCTGATGAGTGACTTCCCCCAGCAGGTCTAAGCAGGCACACTCCTCACAGGGAACTTTTCAGTTGGACAGTCCAGCGGTTGAATCTTTGGCCTTAACATGGTAAAAATTACTTTGAAAGAGGCAACTAAGCAAGCAGAAGCTCTATAATGCAGCCTCATAATGACAGACACATGGTTTATCAGGAGGGTTGTTTGACCCACTGCACTCATCTTCTGCTACTTGAGCTACAAAGGTGAATGAATGGTGGTCGCATATCATCATGCTCTGTATGGATCCAAACTAAAATAAGATATTTAACAAGTAGATTTCACACGTGCACAGACAGCAACAATACAAAAGTTGCTCTTGTAAAACACACTGCTGTTTTCTCTTATTGGTAAAAGTAGAAAAGTCTCCATGCCGGGAGAAATGAAGCAAGCAGTAAAGGCACAGCATGAGCATCCTTACTTAAACAACCCCTTTGTTTTCTTTCGCTAGCTGTCTGCAGATGACTGCATGTCTTCACGTGAGCATAAGCAGAGCTGACCCCTTTGAACAGCTCTGATACAAACCCATTCATCAAGTTCTTCACTTTACTGTTAAATGTATATGGAAATCCTACAAGGTAAACCCATGAGATTCTTGAGAAGTTTCACTAGAGTTAGTTCAAGAGGTAACTTCTACCCTTTAAAATATTTAAAGTGTTTTCTACTGTTCATGGAAGCTGTTGGGCAAATGAGCATAAAGTACCAACAACTTACAGAGTTCAAAGGCAGACACTGCGAGAAAAACATAACACGCACACATAGTCATTAACACGAGTTACAGTATGATAATGTATGGGTAATACTACTAGAGCTATCAAAACGTTTGTGAAAAAAAAAAAACCCAGTAGACAGAAGCTGCACAAGACACACTTATTTTCACAATAGCTATTATAGGTCCAAGCTACCCATCTAGTTCCAAAAGGGTGTTATTTAAATAAGCAGCTCAGTAATTATCTGCTTTGTAATTACAGTCACAAGTGTTTCTCCAGGCTCTATATTGGTATTACATCAGCAGCTTAGCAGTGAAACAGGAATTGATTTCTTTCTTTGCAGATTATAATGGGACACCAGGCACACACCTCCACCCCAACTATCTCAGGAAAATAATGGGACACCAGGCACACACCTCCACCCCAACTATCTCAGGAAAATAATGGGACACCAGGCACACACCTCCACCCCAACTATCTCAGGAAAATAATGGGACACCAGGCACACACCTCCACCCCAACTATCTCAGGAAAATAATGGGACACCAGGCACACACCTCCACCCCAACTATCTCAGGAAAATGGAACTTAAGTCTCATTGCTACAATGAATCACAGAAACCCATTACAATCAGTAAATTCCACACCTGTTATCTCCCTCCACACTGACTGTTGTGTCTTTCCTGATTTTAAGATTCCCTACACATGTAGTTAATGCTAACATTCTGAAGATGATTATATGCACTATTAAAAAGGACCTTTTTTCCCTCCCTTCAAAAGAAATAATAAAGAGCTGTTACAGGCTACATACACATCCATTTGTCCTTAGAACTGAACAGGAATCATAAATTCTCTTCGTAGGCAAAAAGATCAGCAGGAGGGGAAGCAAGGAACACAACTACTTCCTCCAGTTCTCCCTACATGAAATGAAAAACAACTAATTACACACAAAGATGGTCATGCACAAGGAAGCTGTGTTACTGAAAAGGAAGCCATCCGCTCTCCGACAGACTTGACTACCACATGCTCATTTGGGGAATATTGCCCGGTCCCTGCATGACAGGACCTGGACCAATGCCAGCGTGCTGACTCAGTAATAAAAGTGCCTATTCCTGTACTAAGTTTTCCTCTTGTTAAACAGCTAAGCATCTGGTTAAAACAGGAACTGTTTCATTGAGAAATCCTCCCAACAGGAAACACCATCAACTCCCACCCCATTTTTATATTGCAAAGTACTATTAAATAAGAAAGGTGTGCAGGCAAGGATTTGCACGGTCACACTATTATTTCAGGGCTGTGGGTTTTGTGGTTGGCTTTTTTATTTCCTTTGCACTAAAATATTTTAAAACTTATCTCAAGGAACCTTATGTTATCACCTGTAAGCTTAACCTTCCCTTTTTTAGATGAATCTAAGTGCAGAGGCCAACCTAATAGTACTGCTTGGTTTCCACAGATTGAAGAGAGGCTTACAGAGGTCTCTCAGCCCACAGGTAGTGCCGAAACCAGAGAATTCCATGCGCTTATTTTCTGCTTTAACATCAGGCGAGGGAAAGAATTGCTATCCTAGTTCAGGACATACTATTCCTGTTCTTTGAACTCAAATCAGATGAGTATTTTAAAGACACATTCCTTTGATACCTGCAACATTAGAAATGCTATTCTTCTGCTCACTCTGACCTTAATGCCTTGACATTGCCGCAAACAGAAATTCTTAGTACTTCAACTTAAGTAACTGTTTGGGGAGAAAGATACAGGTATAACCCAGGGACTATCAGCCTTCTTTCTAGGTCCATTTTCCACAAATTATTCATGATAATGACACATAATAGCAAATGCTGATAGAGTAGATTTCCTGTGGTTTGTACCCTCTTGAAGGTTAATGTTATATATTCAGTGAAAAAGGAGGACAAGAATTAAATAAACAGATACTTTAGACCTATGCTCAGGGATGGAGGAAAGCAGTCTCACTAGAGAATAATAATGCATCTATTTCTTATATAGCATTAATTTAAATGAAAATGACCTTCAGTTACATCAACTATCTGCACTTAATTTTGTCCAAATAAGAAAATAAAGTACTGCTTTTTACTTCTGCATATAGCCTGTTTTTTTCCTGACTTACTAGAAGACAACCCTATCACTGCATTTTCTAATTCTTTAATTAATAACTACAAAACCATACTTCCCAAAATTACTTCCAGTGCTTTAATAAAATAATTCCAAGCTACAAACATGTCTTCCAACACCTCTGAAATATAAAGCCCCTAAACCAAAGTATTAAATCCTACCACTGCTGAAAACAGTATATAGTACTTCTCCAAACCACAGTTCAAGTTGCATCTTCTTTGCTTCCATTTCCATACACAAAAAGCACAGATAACTTCCAGCTCTCAAGTGAAGACCCACCATGCATTATGCCCTTGGAACTGAAGAGCCTGCTTCAGCTTTATTTTTTAGTGCAATAGCCCAGAACAACAGATACCTATGAATACTGATGCACATGTGGAGGTAAAGGCTGTGAATAAAATCACTGTCCATAGGTATTTAGGGATGGTGCTCAAAACTTGTAGCTTTATCGAACAGGAAGGAGCTACAAGTCAGTGCTGGAGAGAGAAGAGACAGCGCACAAGGAAGCAAGCACATGTACCACCTTTTCCTAGCAGAAGCAAAATGTAATTTTTGGCTGGATCCTGATAAAAATTGCTTCCTATATCTTTATTTAGCACACATTAGGATCTGTCGTCAGCATGAACATAATTCTCAGTGCTGCTTTTCTTTAAGAAATCCTCTAACAACACTTAAGAACTCCCAATTTTCCATCTCAGTACTAACTTGATAATCAAGCTAAAGAATTGCAAATGCCCAGCAAACTGGGAAATGCCCAGCAAACTACCAGAAAGCTCAAATATTGGCATATTTAAGGTTTTTGCTTCTGCCTTTTCAACTAAAATTAAAGACGAATTCTCATTTTATCTTGAACTACCACACACTACCCCAAGAACCAACAGGTAATTCTGCTTTTGTAAGCACCTGAATAGACATGTCCACCACTTGTTTAAAAGTGGCTTTGGAAAAAGGTCAGTGAAATTTCACAATTAATTTCCACATTTCAGAAGCCAAACAGGATGTAATAAAAATTGAATCAATCAACTACGATGTGCAGAAAGCCTCATCTGTGCGGTACTTATAACAGTCCTTCACCTCTTCACAAAACAAAACCAAGATATACAGTCCATCCTTACGGCTACCAAAATCCACATTTAACTGCTGGGTTCTACACAGCTTCATCTGTGAATTTGAGTGCAAAGTCTTCAATCACGTCATCTGCACATAAACACAGCTCTGATCTCCAAAATCTGGTTTGGATTTGCTAGCCATGAAGGAAGTCAGAAATTCCATACCTCAAACTGTTCATTCATGGCATCTCCCAAGGTTGGAAAAAATAAGGTAATACTTATGCCAGAATAAGGTTTTAAATCATCTGTGCAGGGCTCGGCACCAAATAAAACTCTTCATGTGTAAAAGACGACCTTCTGCTTTAGGAAGAGAGGAATGGTCACTCCAGAAAAATAATCAAAATCCTACCATGTTCCATTAACCCTACCCATCATTTACAGTAAAGATCAAAAGTAGTGGCTCTATATAGGTTTTACATCAGAAAGGACAGACCTGCGTTAGCACGTTCAGGTGGTTGTTCATAGACATTCAGACTCCGAGAAACTATTTGCTCATGCTTGAGCAATCATTCCATGGCATTTTTTCCACTCCTTTGATCTGTTCCAATGTGGTCTTAAGCAGGGAATCCAGCCCTGACTGCAACAAAGTCTGAACCAGTTCTGGGGGTACAACTCCTCCTCTCCTTGCAGGAGTGCAAAGGACACTATTTACCAGAGAAATATGGTAACTGAGGAGACAAAAACGTGTGCAATGCTAAAACCCTGGCAGGCTGAAGGAAGTGCAAGTTGGCTGGAGCACAGACACAAGATAACAACAAAAATAGAAATTTCCCACTGACATGTATTTTGGGACCACTCATTTATAGGAAAATTGTGCTTAATAAGTTAACAAGTTTCAGACTGAGGGAATAAAAGTTCTGGCTTCCAGTGTTCTCAGTCTGCGTACATTATAAACACAGCAGATTATTTCTGGACATTACAATTTACTAGATTTTTGTTAATCTGGAATTTTGTAACCAGACACTCTTGCAGGGGTGAATAATCCCCATTCACACCTGCTAGCTGGCAAGACAACAGAAAAGCAAACTCAAATTACTCTCCAGACCCCAGTACTGCTATTAACACCTAGAGCTGAAAAACCTTGGAGGAAGTACTGAAATATTGTTCTGGTTTTGAACTTCTTCTGGAAGAATTGTAACATCTCAAACTTTTGTATCTCTGCAAAATCATCTGAAATGGAGGAATTGATAGATTTTTCAGAATCAGAACATTACACCAAAAGCTTACAAAACAACTAATCTCTTCAGTGTCAGGAAACATTTGCTGAATATTATAAAGACAGGTAACAACTGGTTAAAAAAAACCAAAACAAAATAGAATGGGCTATTTGCTTCCTCAATATTTTTGGACAGCAAATTCTAATTAACGAGTTCTTGCTATGTTCTCGCTATCTTTGAATGCTGTTTTTCTTGGGGTTTTTTTGTTGTTGTTGTTTTCAAAAGGCCTGAATAAACTGATTTGCATTAATTGGACAAACAGAATGCCAGTTACAGCCTGTTGGGAATAGAGCAGAACTGAAATTTTACTTTGCCAACCTGAACTGCATGGCAATGACTAAACCATGCCATTCAGGAGAAGAAATGCTGCTAAGAAGCCCCTATAAAAAAAAAGGGTGGTGGGAGTGGCAGGCACTAAATAACAAACAAAAAAGTAAAATAATCTGGGATATGAAGAGATAAGCATATGCCTGGTTGGCACGCAGACACCAACAAAGGCACAGGAAAAAAACCCAAACTGTTCCAGAGGGTGGTTCTTGCAGTGACAGTACACAAGAGAATTAAAAATCCCTTCCTTGAAAAGTTATTCTAGTAGAATCAACAATGAGCCATTACTAGGAAGGGGGAAGAGTGCCTTGGTCTGTTTGCCTTTCCAAGTAAGGGGAGGGGGTGAGATGGGGAAGGAAACCTGTGAACTTGAATCGGGGACAGGCTGTTACATCTTAAGCAGTAAGGCCATGCACTAGACACAGTAGTCCCAAACAACGTGTTCAACAGTAACAATAGTGAGTCTAACCATAGTTCTGATATTTGGCTAAAAAGCCACCTGATTTTTTCAAAAGACCATGATATTCCGCAAAGTGGGTCCCCGTTTGCAGTAGGGGTGGTGGCAGCATTTCGTCTTCCCAGCAGCAATACAAAGCATGAACTTCCTCCAGCCAGGTAAAACAGTCATTAATATACCCCAAAGAAGAACATTTCTTTAGCCTCTAGGAAATTTACATATGAAAGCAGCCTATTACCTGTAAAATTTGTCTCCATAGAGCTGCCCTTGTTTTTAACCACCTGGATAAGAAAAACAACAAAATGATCCTACCAGCACATGCTTGGCTGGTGTAATAAAATTCCTCCCTCTGCTACCATCTAGATGGAAAGAATGCAACAGAAGCAACATCCTATCAGCATTAAAATCAACATTAAACTCTGGGCACAAATACTTGTTTATTTCTGAAGCAATGGGAAGTGCTTCAGAAAAAGTAAGGGTGAATGATCGCCTCCCTTAAGGTGCATGTTCATAGTACTCCTAAATGCAAACCGAAATGAAACAGCCCAAGACCTTATAATTAGCAATTCAGACCAGAGATGTATGGAAAAGCAGTAGAAATACTTGTATACACAACATATTACCTTTTAGACAGTAATGGATCTCTTCCACCTACTGCAATATTCCACTGTGTGTCTGCACCCCAGAGGAAGCTGCTGAACTTGACCACCCCCTACCTATCCCCAGGCAAAGGCCCCTCTACAAGCACCATGGGGAGGGAAGCTGAGCACCATGAACCAGGGCATTGAATGGGCTACTCTTGAACTGACTTTTCTTAGACAGAGTTCCCTTCCATTGAAACCAGGATGGTCCAAAGACATCCACTGAGCTTCACTGGAACCAAGCACTGCATACCATACAGCACAGAATCGTAGAACCGTTTAGGTTGGAAAAGATCTTCAATATCACAGAGTTCAACCATTCACCTAACACTGCCAAGTCCAACTCTAAACCTGTTCCTAAGTGCCACATTCACACGTCTTTACCTCCAGGGATGGTGACTCAACCACCTCCCTGGGCAGCCTGTTCCAGTACCTGACAGCCCTTTCTGTGAGAGATTTTTCCTAATATCCAATCTAAACCTCCCCTGGTGCAACTTGAGGCTGTTTCCTCTTGTCCTATCACTTGTCACTTGGGAGAAGAGACCAGCCCCCACCTCCCTACAACCTCCTTTCAGGCAGCTGTAGAGAGCCATAAGGCCTCCCCTGAGCCTCCTCTTCTCCAGGCTGAACCCCCCCCCCCCCCAGCTCCCTCAGCTGCTCCTCACAGCACTTGTGCTCCAGACCCTTCCCCAGCTCTGTTGCTCCAGCAGACACACTGCCACTGGGAAAACAGTAGAGTCCTGTGTTTCATGTAACTAAGCAAGTATTGCACCTTCCCTCTCTCCTGCTCCTCTGCCCCTTCTCTACTGAGTGGCAGAAGATCTTCTGGGGATGATAGTCACAAATTGCAGATAGCAGCAACTAGACCCTTCTCAGTCTTACCTTCAGCCTCCAAACACCAGACTATGCTCTGAGGGCGTCAGGCAGAGCTAGACTTCACCTTGGGCTCCCAGTCCTGCCTTTGGAAACAGCCTCCCCACGGTGCACATGGAGACACTCCTCGGGAGCCTCACACAGAGTGAAGACAAAATAGCTGATTGTGAATCCTTCCTTACAGAAAACAGCTCTAGCTCCCCACTAACATGCAAGAGATGTTGCTGCTCCTGGATGACAGGGTAGAGTCTATCAAGAGTGCTACCAGGCTTGCAGAGGAAGCCTAGGACAGAACCAAAGCAGGATACAGCTCATCTGATTTAGAAGTATCCCATCAGAGCCACAAGACTTCCATCCCCCAGCAGTGAACGTGTCAGACAAAGGATTAAACAGAAAAAAAGGAAAAACAAAAAACCAAGAAAACCACCCAACACCAAACAAACCACAAACCAAAAAACCACAAACACAAACCTACAAGCAGTTTAAAACTGCAGACTTTTAAAGAAATATTAATAGCTCAAGTAAATGCATTATTCCAGTTTTCCCCAGTTCTTCAATCAAATATTTAGCACTGCTGAAAAAATTTCTGGTGTTCACTAGCACTAATTAAATGACTGGAGTGTGTGTAGATATTCCTGGACATTAAAGTTGGTGTCTCTGATACAGGAACAAAGCTGCCACATCTTCACAAATCTATTCTTATTTAGCTTACTTTTCATTGCCAGTAATGGGGTTGGTGGATGTATTATTTACCATGACTACTTTCAAAACTATTTTTGTTTTCCTCTTCATTACCCATGTTCTAGTCCTGCTTGTCAATAATGCAAAAATGAAAGCATTTATTCACGGTGAAATCTAAAGTTTCTCGACAGGAGTTTATGCAGTATAATGCAAGATTAAATAGGACAGCTAGAAAACCCCCAAAAGTGAGCTTCTCTTATTCAAAGAGAAAAAAATTAATCCTATAGCACTCAAAGACAGGCAAATTACTTTTTCAGTATGATGGGTTGTTCTCCAACATTGCTGTATTTCCAAGAACACGATCTAACGTAAGTCGACAACAACCTTGCTTCACAGCAGAACTACTGCACTTGATAACAGGCTCCTATTAGCTGCATTTTGAAAACTACACACATGACAAACTAAGATCAATTATTTGCTTCCTTAGGTGGAATGACAAATGTAATCTACCTATTTTTCACTTCCGTACAGCCAACGTCCTAAACACAGAAAATTACACAGTTACATTACATTATCTAAAATATGACTATATTTTGGCTAAATCTCAGCTTATCATTTGGTTCAGTTTCTAACAGCGAGTGCAAGTCATGAAGAGTCTGACAAGAAGTAGTACAACTTAAGCTAGTCATGTAATTAAATGTTCGTCTGGGTAGGAAATTATCACGCAAAGAAGTACAAGTAATCCATATTCATTTAGGTCTAATCCTACCTCGAGTTCTTGAAGTTCAGTGCAAGCATCTTAGTTTTCAAATCCTCTCCTTGTAAGATATTATTAAGAGGAGACGGCAAGTTCCTCTGCCTACAAGCCATTGTTAGTAAACATCCTTCTGGCAGTCAGGCAGATGTCCGGAGCTTTGCGACGGCTGTACCAGTGTCCAGGCTGGTTTGATTGTGAAGCACAGCTGGTCCCTCCCAGCCAGCACAGGGATCCGGGAAGGGGAGGAACCGTGAGGCTGAAGGGAAGGGATACCTCCTTCTGCCTTACAATGCTCAGGCACTAGTAACTGAGACAGCTGCTTACAAAAATAAATCAAAGTCACATAAGCAGCAGCAGGAGACAAAAAACTGTATGCTCAAATAAAAAGACAAGATGTAGAGAAAGAGAATGATGTATCACAGCTTAGAAATTAGTTTGTAAGGTGACATTTTTCTTTTTTCTTCTATTAAAGTAAATTTGCTTAAATTCCAATTGCAATAGGATTAATTATTCTGGCACAATAAAAGGCGTACAGGAGATGCTTCTTACCAGAACCTAAATCAGATGCAATGTGGATTTTCCTAACTTTAGCTTCAAATTTTCTGTCTTTTTAGGGTTTAAGTGTTTACTATTCTAGGTTGCAATGCTACTTTTCTGCACAGCACCACACAATATAGAACGGCTGGCTTAGGTCAACACTGCCAGGTGTTTTAACAACAACTATGCAGAAATGGTAGCATTTCCTAAGGAAACCCGTTATCAATAACTATGACTACTTGCCTGTTATACCTTGCCACTATAGTAGCCCCTTTCTCCAGTAATAACCAAAAAGTACAGAAAACAAGTAAGGATTGAAGCTGCAGCTCTCTGAAAAACATCCTCCCAGTGCCACAGAAGGATGCTCAAATGAATACAATGGTCACTGCTTTTTAACTAAGAAAGAATGCTTTTTAACCATAAAAAGAACCTGAACATCCACATATAAAAGTATAACTACTGAAGAAGAGTTTATTGCCATTCTCCCCTTGGATTCATCTACACATACACACAATACAAACACTGAGGAAATAGTCTCCCTTTCCGCACAAGAAAAAAGTAATTGTATATTAAATGTGCTGCAATGTCATTCACAGCTGCAGAAATTACTTACTAGTTGTTTAGTACAAGTCCTGATTTCTGCAGTGCTTCTGTGAATGTGTATGGACTCACCTGGACATCCTGCAGTGCCTGGCCATTTCTGCATAAAAAGAACCTGCTCTCCACAAGTGAGAAGACATGACTTTTTCAACACTACCCCTTTTCTCCTGTTTTGTGTCCCTTTTAAGCTTTGATGGCAAGTAGTGAAAAGAATGGGGATAATTATTTAAGACAAACACAATGCAATAAACAGAGTGAAACCCAGTAATACGTTGCCAAACAAATACACATTAAAAAATTAGATAAATAAATGCTAAATACTAGGATTTAATTGTAACAATAATACTACAGCAAAGGTTTCTTCTCTTATATGTCCATATATATATATATGGACATAGGTATTCCTTTACATTTTTACCATACAATCCTTTCTTTAATTTGATTTTACTTCGCTATCAGAGTTTGCAGATGTTGCCTCAAGTACACACTGCATGCTGCTCAATCTGGGAGCAAGGAATGACAGAAGGAAGAAGGTGTTTGTGCTTTTCACATTAACTTGTTTGATAACAGCTGTAAGCTGAACAAAGAAAGTATACTGTGAAACCTGAGTAATTTACACAGAGGTCAGATGGGATATATTCAAGGACTGTTATGTATTACATAAAAATATATACACACAGACATGCACATTCCCATAACTCAACCAGATGACAACAACCTTCGGCACAAGAATGTATCCTGCATGCTGAAAAATAACCACACAGTCACAGCACGGACTTCACTCTTGTGACCAAGTTAAAGATAACCAATTATTCAAAAGAGCGACCGGTTCAACTCCAACAAATTGCACAGAAGCAACAAAGTCAACTTCTTAGCAAAGATGCACTTCGGTGTAAGGTACAGGGCCTTTCACCGTAGCTGTACATTTCTTATCAGAGGAAGTATTCGTGCAAGACTTCTGTATTAGAGGACTAAACAGAAGATGTAGTAAGATATCCATCTCTGTTGCAGGAAAGTTTCATCATCCTGAACCATGGAGCAAAGCAGAGTAGGAGCCTCTTGTTATAGCTTCTCTCATGCAGGTATGACAGGGGTGACTTTATCTTGCCTTTTTTTTTTTTTAATAAGAAGGTGACCTTTTAGCAGAGTAAACAGTATTTCTAACAAACTCTCGCTGCAATACAGCCAGACGGCAGCCCACTTCTCCACTGTTATTTCCTCTCATAAAAATTGCTGCATATCAGTTTCATCTTCCAGCACTTTGAACAGTTATTCCTGCATCTAAAGGAATATGCCTTTGAGATTTCTCCCAGGCAACTTTTTGAAGTTATAATCAAACAAGAGAAAGCTCTACAACTAGGTTTACCGTGCCCCCAGTTTGTTTCAATTCTTGGGGCCCAGAACCTTTCCAAGGGACTGCCTAAGGCTTGCTTTTCACAGGCTATCACTTATCACTAGTAGCTCTTCCGATCTCATTTGGGGGGTAAGATGGGGCATGAAACATTCATAGCATTCTACTGGTGCACCAGGTGTCTGCTGCTAAGGTCTACCTATTATCAACTTAATTTGTAGTTAGAACATTTGCTAGGATACCAAAGAGTGAGAACCTTACTCCAAGGAGTCAGGAAAACAGCAGTAGGTAGGGATTACAGAACCAAAGAGCAGCATCTCCACAGAATTAACTACAACAGAGAATTTTTTCCCTTGTTACATTTCACATCCATAAGAGACTATGGCACGACCAATAGATGGAAACATGTCAAAGGGAGTTTCAGGTGTCAGCATACCACTAGCAAAAATTACTGGCCGTGTGAGACACATGGGTGTTTACCTCTAAGGCAGACAGCAAATTAATCCTGCACAATAACCTGACAATGATGGGAAGTGCATCGTGTATGCAAAAGCATAGCACACAAACATCGCTTTCGACCACAGGGAGCTTAAAACAAAGCAGTATGTCAGATTTCTCAAACACCATGCTAGATGACAGTTACTTCCATGCTTCACATCTTATTTTACGTAAGCCCTTAAAAAATATGGGCACTCCTCCTTACTCATACATCTTCTGTGTGGCAGACTAAAGGAACTACTACCAAACAGACAAACATTACAGCAAAGTCCTGCAAGGAAAAAGGCTTAAGGTGCTGAAGAAAGCACTGATAACTCCTCCAGCAATCTAGCAAAAAGGGTACAGAAGTTATTTTTCCCTTCATGTACACCTTCAACTAGCCAAACAATAATCCACACCTCGAACACCTCAAGCACTGCTTCTCTCACAGCCCCTCAGACAGCAGTGTATGTTTTGGACCATGCACACCAAAATGCAAAAAAAACCCAAAAGAAGAAAGAGGGGCCACAGGAGCAGCCTTCTTTCAGAGTCCAGACAAGCTGCTTTAGCTGTATTATGGAGACCAGATGAAGGCAGCCCTAGTATTAGCTGCCTAACTGGAACTGCTGCTATGTCATTGGTGGAAAGGCAGGGAGGTGCCACTGCTAGAAGCTTGAAGAACAGCTGCCAACACCACAGTGCCTAATCTTCTGCTCTCCTCCAGCACTCTCGGGGCTTCTTCCCAAGAGTGTTGCTAACCTTCCACATGTGTAACTCAACAGAGTCCAAAGACCTCAAACCCAGATACACCATTTTTTAAGGTAACAACCACTTCTGTTCAAGTACTAGGTTTTAGCGCTGCAATTTTACTACAGGATAAAAAAGTACCGCCAAAAACCAAAAAGAAGTGTTGGAAGTGGCCATCCAACTCAGTAAGCTCAATATACTTAGGTTATATATAATCAGTTACTGTAGTATAACAAATAAACATCAGATGAGTCAGGTCAAATGAACACATGCAAACACTTTGCTTACCCAATTATGAAGTCAAACACCTTAATATAAACCCTTTGTGGTGCCCACACCATTTACTCCTGAAATGACATCATCTGCACATTTGGAAGTAGACTCTACTCCATCATCTAAATCATGGATGCCAGTATCGACAAATCCAGACACAGGAAGGTAGTAAGGAAGCCTACTTCAAACGCCCTTCTAGGTGATCCCAAATCCCCGTTAACTGCTCCACTGAACCATTTTTAATGATTTTTGCTTTTGCAGTACAGTGATTTAAAGATCCCATCAAAAAAAACCCCACTACATTTATTACATTCAAAAGAGCATCCTTCAAAACCTTACATACTACAACATGTACCATTTCTATCCTTTCCCTGCCTTATGCAGTAATCCAATTCGTCTGTCAAGGAATCAGGCTGATGAATTTGCCAAGGAGAGAATTACAGCAATCTAATGTTGGTTGTCTTCTTCCTTTATCTAATTATCTTCTATGCGTTTATGAATTGCAACATGACTTTTATTATTATCCATGTAGCTGCAGGTAAGTCATGCCACAGCTGGAAAGAAGCTCAACATTGCCCCACAGAGAGCGCAACCAAATCAAACATAGCAGGCTCGGATCTGGAAGGAATATAACCACAGCAGCGCTAAACCCAAGCTAGTAAGTCCTGCCAGTTCTTGCATGTCCTCGGAACTGGAAGAACAGGATGCACATAGTGCCAAGGAAGTATTACCTCCATAACTATCTGAGCAACAGATCATGATACTAACAAGACAGTCTTTACAGATTCACAAAATAGTCTGCATTCAGTCTGCTTGAAACTAACGGCTGTTGCTATGTCAAGGAGACTAACTAGAGAGGAGATGAGCCTTGCATCTTTTATTCTCTATAAAGGAGAATGGTTTGGTTCGTGGTTGGTTTTTTTAATCTGAACACAGGTTGAAGGAAGCAAGGTATTTTCTGTGAAAGTAAGAAAAGGCATATTTCTATTAGAATCCCTTGTGGACAGATTTTTTTTTTTATTAATGAATAAAACATTGGAGACTAAAGCAGCAGCACAAAGCTAGAATAAAAGCACTGGTGTTGTAATGCAGGATGTCATACAGAAGGATGTGTTTTGGGGGTTATGTCTTTCTGTGTGCCTTTGTTAAATCAGAAGTGACACCTCCCCTTGAACGTTTTACAACTCTCAGTTTTATACCAGATAAGATATAGACAGTGAGAACATCTAAATAACTAAAGCTCTCCATAAGAAATCGTACCACTCACAAGAACAGTTGTTAAGCTCTACATGCCTCAAAAAAAAAGGCCAACTAGCATTTCCTTGTACTAACGGGTCTTTTTCCACTGGGTCACCTTTTCACTTTCTGTGACTGTGACATGCTGCAGCATTTTTTCCACTCTGTTTTTATCCTTTTGCTCCAAAAAAGTCTGTATATTGAAGGGTATCATAGCAAAGCTTGGACAGTTGCCATACCACACACATCTATGCTTTAAAAGTAAGCTAACAAAGACTGGAAATCCTTTACAGTCAGAGAGGTTTAATAAATTTTTAACTCAATTTTTCCTACGGAAATACACTTCTTTGCTTAGGAGCACTTCAACATGCCCACCACGCCAAACCATCCCCCCCATCATATTTTACTTGCTACATTCATTTTGCTGATGCAAAACAAATCATTACTGAATTTGATAGTTGTAACAGATTGACTTCACAAGTTAAGAAGAAATCAGTTGGATGATAAATCCACTTACACTTCTCTAGCACTGCAGAAAAAAAAAGTGTAAGAAAACTAGATTGAACTTTCTGCTTGCAAGAGGAAGCCTCTTGTAGGCCATAACAGGTTTTCAGAGGGCTCTGGACAGGCTGGATCAATGGGCCGAGGCCAACTGTGTGAGCTTCAACAAGGCCAAGTACCAAGTCCTGTGCTTGCGCCACAACAACCCCCTGCAACGCTACAGGCTTGGGGAAGAGTGGCTGGAAAGCTGCCTGGAGGAAAAGGCTGCTTGACAGCGGCTGAATAGGAGCCAGCAGTGTGCCCAGGTGGCCGGGAAGGCCAATGGCACCCTGGCCTGCATCAGGAACAGTGTGGCCAGCAGGACCAGGGCAGTGACTGTCCCCTGCACTGGGTACTGCTGAGGCCGCACCTCGAATCCTGGGTTCGGTGTTGGGCCCCTCACTGCAAGACAGACCCTGAGGGGCTGGAGCGTGTCCAGAGAAGGGCAACGGAGCTGGGGAAGGGGCTGGAGCACAAGTGCTGTGAGGAGCGGCTGAGGGAGCTGGGGGGGTTCAGCCTGGAGAAGAGGAGGCTCAGGGGAGGCCTTATGGCTCTCTACAGCTGCCTGAAAGGAGGTTGCAGAGAGGTGGGGGTTGGTCCCTTCTCCCAAGTGACAAGTGATAGGACAAGAGGAAATGGCCTCAAGTTGCACCACGGGAGTTTTAGATTGGATATTAGGAAAAATCTCTTCACAGAAAGGGCTGTCAGGTACTGGAACAGGCTGCACAGAAAAGTGGTTGAGCCGCCATCCCTGGAGGTATTTCAGAGACATGTGGACTGAAGGACATGTTTTAGTGGTGGTATTAGCAGTGTTGGGTTAATGGTTGGATTTGATGATCTTAAAGGTCTTTTCCAACCTAAAAGATTCTATGATAATATTTATAGCAGAACTTTATAGCTATAGGGAAAAAACACTCACAGCAAGCAGACTACCCAGTTTGTACGTAATCCAAAGAAACTAAGATATAAAACCAAAATACAAGTCATTTGAAGTAGAGATGATGTTACCTTTCAGCCTGTCATTCTGCTGAAGAGCAAACAGGAGTATTTTTCTCTCAAAGTAAAAATGAGAGAATTTAAAAACTCAAGAAATAATTATGTATTGTGATCATTCTCGTCGGGTTTTTTTTTACCCCACCAATAAAAACTCCAAATGGAATTTGACTTGCAAGCAAGTCAAGCATGCATCACACCATACAACTTTCTGTGACCACCCAGCTATGTATTTCTACATTATCTACACAGACAAACAAAACCCTAAATTTTGTTTGGGCAGAGCAATTTTAAACTGACAGTGTTCTGACAGTGCCTGAATCAACTCTCTTTCTGTGACAGGCAAGTGAATTCTTGCACACAAAATGTATTGAAGAGTGTGCCAATTACACATCAAAGGCAATTTCTAAAGAAGCTCTTAAGCATCCATGTCACTAACCTCTACAGCATTCCTGGGATCAGGGCAAACAGCTTCAAGAGAACAGGGCCCATTCCTTTTCAAGGTTTCTCTTCAACACCCAAGCTCTTCTTTCACTAGGTAAAGTAAAAGGGAAAAAGGTTAGAATATAAATGTGGCAATAAAACCACCCAGGTTGGGCACTGTAAAATGGAAAAGCAGTCACTCCTATGACAACTAGACTTTCACTAAACCTAAGAGATCCTTTAAATAGCTCCTGGAAAAGGAGCTGTAGCAAACTAGAAATTGACACACAGTATTAAGCTTAAACAAACATTATCTTCCAAAGCATATAATACTCGCCAAGAGCACAAGAACTGCTGAAAGTGTTACTATAAAACACAAGCCCAGTATTTAATGCACTAGCAGCCTGTGATCAGCAACAGCATCCCTCCAAGGAACTAAGTGATTTCTCATCATTACAACAGGGGAATAAGAACTATGGTCCATTGACCCCAAACCAGCTGAGCAACTATGAAGCTGTTGAATGTGTCTAGTTTTCCCTGGTCTCTCCCCTAGTTTTCCTGTCTCTTTTTTCAGAGGGGCTTAACTTAGAATTTACAAGTGGGCACATATAGGCCAACAAGGGGCACCAAGTCTGAGCTCACTTCAGTATGGCTCCATGAATCCATCACAGCAAGATCCCCTAGCTAACCCAAGGCAGGTGGCAGAGGCAGCAAAACCAGCACTATTTACTGTTGGACCTGGCAAACAACTGGGTACCCTCAGTGACATGCTGTACCTTGGTTAATTAGCCATGAGATGGCAGACCATTATTTTACCTTTGATTTCCAGTCAACCCCATTCAGCACTAGTAGTTCAGATGCTCCTACACTACGGCGCACTGCATAGTACAGGCATACCTAAAGCAACAGGGAAAACTTTATAACACAATTCACATCGTTTGTTGTTTTATTATTTTGTACACTGAAAGGAGCAGGGAAGATTGGGGGGTGGGAAATTGTGGACAGGAATCAACACAGGTCACGTAAAGCAGCACAGGATCAAGTAACTTTAGAAAGGCTTTCTGAGAGAGATGCTTAAAAACTTAAGTAACTTGCTGACCAGTGCAAGAGTTCAGCATTAACAGCTAAAGCAAGAAGCTTACTTCTAACTCCATCTTCCATGACTACAAAACTCTCTACTACTCCTAGGACAGCAAAGGGAAGTCAATTTGTAAAGTACACCATTTGGAACTCTGAGGAGTTTTTTAATTGTGTTTATTTCCTTGTAAGACTCAAGGCCCCTGCTTGTTGGATGAAGCCTACTTTTAAAGAGAACACTCTTAATCTAGGAAACTGGTAAAGGCACCTGAGCAGCAAACTATAAAAATACACCAACATCCAGTATACAGGACTAACAAGTTTGATTTCCAGAGGGATCCATCCACTCAGGCACCTCATGCCCTCATTCCACTAGCGTTCTCAATAGCATCTTCACTGCTTCAACTCGCCTACCTCTCCTACCCACAGGCCATACAGCATCCACTCACAATTATTTTCTCAGATTAGCTCCACCAACTCATCTGCAGTGGCTGCCATAACTAAAATAAACTAGACAAACTCAGAGCAGCAGCTACCCTAGAATCCAGCCTCATGTATCACTGCATGCATGGCCACGATTTATGCAGTATCTTAGGTGCTGCTTTGCCAGTGTGAAAGTCCAGGTTCATGCCAGGCCTGGGCAACACAGAGCAGGCCCATGCTGCCACGCAGAATCATCAAGCTCAGAGAGCCACCCTACACTATCCTCGCCTTATTAAACATGACACGCCCGTGGAAGGCCTTCATTCTCCACTTCTACCCATCTTCTCTCCCCTGATTTTCATCTCATCGTCATGCAACTGTTTGTTGGGAAAAATAAGGTATCAGCAGCCAGTACCCAAATACTCGGTGTGCAGAGTGTGTGAAACAGTAGAAATTGTTCTGCGAAACTCAGAAATGCAAGAAGTAGGGTGAGCGCTTTTATTTTTACCTCTACAGAAGCAAGCAAACATTTAAACTAAGAGGATAAACAAATGGTCCCTTTCTCATAGGCACAGTTACTGGGACTAGCTTGGCAAGAAACCTCAACACAAATAGGGAATTGTAGTTTCTGCTACCTTCAACTGCGTTTCACTACTAAGAACTTCATTATATCACCAACAACCTCTCAGGTTCAAAACAATTTTTGTTTTTAAATATAGACAATGAAAGTCTCGGGTATAGACTCCAAATTAGACCAGACTGTGATTAAACCAAACTTAATTAACACTTGCTATGTTTGCAGTTACACTTCAAGTGCTCAAAACCCACAAGCTTACTTGAGCAGAAAGCACAGGGTAGTATCAGCATCTTCTCCAGCTAAAATTTCAGAAACACCAGTAGGAAGTGAAACCCTGAAAACAGCTTTCTACCCTCTTTCATATGTGTTATTTACTTGGTCTAACAGAAACCAGGTGCAGTAAAAACAATGAATGTCATGGGAATACCAAGGAGCCATGCCTCCAACTGGGTCTTTTGGGGCCTGAACCACCTAGTTTATCTATATTCCCAGAGCACACTTCAAATGCCTTGCATTTATCCTACTTCCATATTTTAAATTTGTTAGGGTCACAATGGCTTGAGAAATACTTCATCAAAAGCATCTGCACAAAATGAGGTGGTGTAACTTGCCATTTAACACAGGGGGGCAGGAGGTGCCTTTTAAACACAGTTAACAAGGACTAAATGCCTGCCTCATTGCCAAAAATAAGCCACTCCTACTTTACTTATATCAACCTATCTTTAACATTACCCAAGGTTAAACTCTCTGTGTGCTCATCAGCTGAATTAAGGAAAGTGGCTGCAAAGCAAATGGCACACGCCATTTATACTATAGCACTGAGAAAGAGGAAGAAGTTTTCAAACTTGAATATCCCAAAAGACTGACATCCTCCAAAGTAGAACTAAACTTGGTAACAAAACAGCTTAGTTTTGAACCCACTCACCACAAACAGCAAAACTCTGGAAGCACCCAATGCAGGCCAAGCGATGCCAGTCTCCCCACACCCTTTAGCCGAGGGAAGGCTCAGAAGCATCACCCAAGCAGAAATGGCAGCTAGTGTACGTCCTCCAACTATGCTATGCTCAGACAGAAACGCTGCTGCACGTTCTGAGAAAGGAGAACCCTTTCTGTTCAATGCCAAGGGGTGCCTGCTATACCCTTGTTATTTTCCATTTAATCTAGGCTCCACTGTAAAGGAGAAACACCTCTGGGAAATACACTGACATGTTAACGGCTAAAAACAAACGCTTCCTCTTTGTGCTTGAGGAAAAGGTCTGTTTTCCAAACAATCAAGACTCAAATTTATCTTTCCTAGGTTTCTTAGGGCATTCACCCTCTCTCCATCATGGCTAGGTTCCTAACCCTCCACAGGGACAAGAGACCTCCTGGTGGCATGCAGGAACGTTCTAAGGCTGCACTGCCTCCAGGCTTCCTTACCCAACCCTATCCACTGAAATGGGGCAGAAAGGAATGTAAGTTCATCCTGAATCAGACAGCACCTTTCCAGACACACAGTGAGAAAACATACAGCACCTTACTCTGGCTAATGTCTTTCCCGTTTGCATATGCCACACTATGCAGAGGCTGCTGAAACCCATAATGGAAGAGAAGCATAGCAAAGAACCATTTCTTATTAGGTGTCTTCTCATGGCCATTTCAAAAGCGTGTAAGCAGCAATTACCTCATGAAAAAGTAAATTACAAGTAACAAATACTAAGAGTTGCCATGTTTCCACCTGCTGTGCACAACATACCTCCATGATTCCTCATCCACCAGAATACATACGCACTGATGTACATACAGGCAGCGTGTGATTCAGCAGACGCCAGCAGAACTGAGAAGCCACGCTGCCAGCTCCCAGCTCTGAGTCACTTCATTTTCATGACCCACCACTGAACTCTGGCAGCAGACACATCTATTATTTTCCAGAAATCAAGTGTCATTCAGAAAACAAGTTTCAGTCACCAAAAACACCCCCACCCATGGCTTACATACAGCTCCCTGCTGCACTGAAGGGCTTCCTTTGGTTCAAAGAGTTAGAACATGTCATTTGCAACTATTGTTTTACAACGTAATATTAGGGTGGCTAGCTTCAGCACAGCCAATAAAAACGTGACACTGTACAGCAGTTACCATCACGTTTAATAGCCATTTTCTTTTTCAGACAAGTCCCAATCTACAAGCATTTCTTGAAGTGTTTATTTACTTAGGTTGTACAACTACGTAAGACTATAAAAAGTATCTTTCCTTCAGATGAAGGAAAGCTTTGGGGTTTTTTTAAGTGTAACACATTGGGTCTGCACATAATTTATAATAAACGCACTTTATAATAAACATCTTTTTGTTAACATAAAGGATATAGTCAACTGAACTTTGACTACTGCTTATCCGCTCTTCTCCAAAACTGATGTTGATAAGTTTAAATCAATCTCCAATATGTGTGTATGATTTGAATAATTGCTCTTACCTGCCGTTACTTCTTTCTCCTTGTCATTTAAATTATTTGCTCACTGTAACATAAAACATTTGCACTCCTGCATCCAACTACGTATTTCACCAGGAGTTTTACTTAGGTGTCCATTAATATTTCAACTCAGTATCTCAGTACTTCTTGGCACTGTTTTTAGAGTTTAACAAAACAAATAGAATTTGATTGTTGTCCTCAACAGACATCTCAAAGTGCTGAATAACAAATCACAGCGATGACAAACTACTTGGTTCCTGCAAAGAAGCAAATGGACAAAGTAACACCATAAGAGCTGCTTTTTTGTACATTGCATTTCCGAAAAAGAAATACAAATGCTATGCAGGCTTCCAACTTAGCTGTGCTCCCCTCATTTATGATATTTTGCCAGTACTCCTCTGTGGATAAACTATGTTTATCAAGTTTACACATATGATGCTGGTGCCATCAGAATTAAAAAAAAGAAAGCCCCAAAATAGCATTGGATTTCTTCTGTGATACACACTGCAGCTATTCAACAGAAACCTATTCAGACCTAACAAGCTATTTTCCTACCTGTTTCTATGTTTTGCAAAGTTACAAAACTCACATGTTATATCAGAGAGAAGTTAAGGAAGTCATTACCTACAAATAAAATGGGCATCAGTGGGAGCTGAACAAGCCACTGAAGCTGAAGCTCAAAACAGTTGCTGCTAGGAATTACAGCAATTGAGTGCTAGTACTTACTCCACATCTGATAAAGATAAAATCCTGCTTCTAACTGAAGGAAATCAAAGTATCATAAACATTACATGACCCGAGTCCAATTTCTGCCTTTTCTAATAGAGATATGTGCATAGCACACATTCTCTAGATCACTGGTGCACTTTCAGATGCACTACAAGGGGCATGAAGACAAGGTACATCTTTGGCCAGATGAGGTGAGAGGTCAGGACCGTATATCACCAGGGCACAAAATTCTGCACAGATGATGTCCTGCCTCCAAACTCCAGAAATGCAGATTAAGAACACATAAGCACTATAACCAGTGCTGTATTTCCATCTCCCCTAGAAGTGTCCTATACACAGAGAGGCAGAACACCAAGCAAGAACTTCAGCAATTTGGCACTGGGTAGAATTTAAAAGCAAGGCAAGTTCAACACCAACAAGTCAAGCTTTTTTAAAGCAAGACAGTGAAAGTCAAGGAAATAAATCTAGTCTCATTTACTGCAGGCAAGCTCTGTTGGAGAGTTCAAGTCTTGCTTCAGTTGGAAGAGTCGGGAAGACTTAACCAATCCCTGACTTCTATGCCACTGGAAAGAAGTAGTGCTCCATAAACTGTATTTATGTTAAGTCAAGGCCAAAATTAGACTGAAAAGGGAACAAGAAAATTGTCATACATGCCTGATGTTACTTTGCTCTTTAATTACTTCCTAATTAAATTTGCATGCTTTGATAATATCTACTAAGTTGATGCTCCAAATGGAAATAAATGCTAATTCCCCCTCCAAATGAACCATCATACGCATGTACATTTAAATAGATTAGTAAAATTTATTTTAAGTTGTCTTCAGAATATTCTTATCTACTATACTTTATCCTCAATTTGCACATGTCTTTACCAAGGAGTCATTAATCCACAATCACTCATAAACACCTCTGCTCTTAACAGCAAAGAAATGCGCTTCTTGTAGAAATAAATCACAATCTGTCAGCATTAAACTCAAGATGTTCCCTACATAGGTATGTTGAGATGACTTGCAGGTCACCTGTGACAAAATTTCATTAATTAAATTGCTTGATAAGAAGCATTATTTTCACATAGAGGTTTTCAAATTAAGTAATTGGGTCTTAATGTTACAGCACTATGATTCCTATTATAGAAATACTGGATACTGGTTACATGTAAGTACAGAACAATATAGGCTGGAAAGCACCTACAAGGGTCACGTGGTGCAACATTCACTCAGGTGAATCTAGGTGAATTCTGAGCATCTCCAAGGGTGGAAATCCCATTACCTCTTTCAGAAACCAATTCCAGCGTTTGACTACCTTCACGGTGTAAATTTTTATCCTAGTTAAAATTTATCTTGTTGCTGCTTGTGTCCAGTGCCTCTCATCTTATCCCTGTGCATCTCCAAGAGGATAAGGATAGTCAAGCTTTCTACAGTGGTCATGTCTTCTAAAATAAAGATTAATCACCATGTACATACTTTATAAGTTGATCAAATAGCAGAAGACAGGGCCCTTAATCAGATCAGTCAAATACACAAATAGTAAGTCTCTACTGTTTATGCAAGCTATCATTTATGAAAGAATAAAATAAACCTTCATGAACACAAATACCATTTTGCTTCATCAAATCAGAAACAAAACCTAGAATAATAGAGAGGGGTTCTCTGTTTATTTCAGAAAGCTAATGCCTTGCTAATCCTTTAGCTCTCCACAGGAATGAAAAAACCCTCTGGATACAGAGACAAACCCTTTTTATCTAAATCACTGGTATCTAAAATTCTGAAATCCAAAGGTCAGATACTTCCCTGGAAGACAGATGCTCTAGCATCCCTAAGAACAGATCAGCTACCTTGATGGTATTTGGAAGCTTACAACACAATCTTAAGTACTATGTTCAACTGCCTCGGTAGTAAGGGGACGGTTATTTGTTTCTTTTATGAAGTGTGTAAATCGTTCCAAATAATACACTCAAAGTAAATAAAGATTTTTCCCTCTTAATTAGCATCTACATGCTAGCTAGCTCAATATAGCTATATTCAGTGATGTTATATTGCATAATGTAATCAATATATCACTATGTTATCCCTGTCATTAATTCCAAGCTCATATTCATTTTTATTTACTTTAATTAATCACAAAGTTACAATTTCATCATCATAGCACACAGTATTTCCTAAAAAGGACTGAAGGCTGACCTATATTAAAAGGTGCCACAGGCTATTGGGAAACCAAAGACAAAGCCAGGCTTTCCACAGCACTGCACGGCAGAAGGACAAGAGATAACAGGCATAAATAGATAGATGATCATATCGCATATTAAGAGAAGCTTTTTTCCTCCACCAAGGACAGAGAGGCACCATAATGGGGGCCAGAGAGGCTGTGCTGTCCCCAGCCTTGGAGGTTTTCAAGACACGACAGGATCAACCCAATTGCAACTTGGTCCCATCTCACAGCTAGTCCTGCTGTGAGCAGGAGGTTGGACTACAGGCCTAATGTTTCTTCCAACCTGAGAGATCTTGAGAGGTTCTTTTCACCACTGTCATGTCACGTATATGGCGAGTCTTAATCCCAGAGTCCCATTCTAACATTTAATGTGCAAAGTGAGCTGACTGACTTCTCTGCTTTCTCTAATGTCTCAGCTGTATGGATTCCTTTAATTCTCATCAACAGCCTTCAGCTTCCTGCCTATTCTGCTACTTTACAACAAGGAAGGCAACCTTTCCACCAGTGCATAGAGTTTTCTCTCTAGGCACCTGCCTAGGAGCCAGAATAACAGTCATTAAGTCTGCAGTAAATGAAAAACAGGAGGAAAATATCAGAAAGCAGACATAGAGGACATGTTGGGCAGAGGACAGGCCCTCCCAAGCATACAGACCTCCTGACTAGAAGAATCTTTTGTATTTGACTCATACCCAGCCCCAAAGGATCCAAGCAGGTTCCTCAGGACCTGTTCCAGCTGCCGTGTCCTGTAGCATGAGTCCTGCGACAAGTTTTTCTCCAGCTTCCCCAGTGTGGAGACAACACTTTGACCTGCGCTATCAACCCTTTCTTAACAAGGATCACAGGGAATCATGGCACACCCGCATTTCAGTGGTCCTACCTGGTGTCGAGTCCAGGATACTTCCCAAAAGCAGCTGCCCTGGTGAGCGGTGTCTGACAACAGCACAGCTGTTTGCATGCTGCTGTACTTCAGGTAACATCTTCATAAGGGCAAGAGCTGACCTTGCATCAAGTTAGCTCTTACATTTATGAATCTGGTTTTTTAATCCATGTGCAACACGGAGAAATTGCCTCACAGATCATTGAGAGGTAGCCATGCTTCCTGGCCAGCAGCTCTAGCCTACACACATCTCAACAGTGTCCTCACCTAAAAGCCTAGAACAAGGCTTCACAACATGCACAGCACCAAGCTCAGTATGTGCTGGGTGAAAGGCAAATTAGGGCAACAGGCAAAGAGGAAGCAACCCTCCATGTAACTGGCCAGCCACACTGCACACATTTCCCATCAATCCTCCCATCCTGGGCTGAGCACACCGGTTTGCAGGCTGTGTGCTGCAAGGTCAGTGCCCAGGTATTCCCAGGGATCAGTAGAAACAGTTTTGCAGAGGAGGTTTCATTTCTGGGTTGCCAGCTAGCTATTTTCATTCTACAAGAACTCTTTTCTGGTCAGCAACTCTGGACTTTGAGTGCATGTATTCCAAGAAATTGGTTCCTCTCTGCTATAAATGTTACTGTTCTCAGAAGGTCTCTAGGTCACACCTCTTTTTGCTAGAGAATTTTGCCAGCTCAGACAGTTAAGGCAATAAGACTAGCACATACTCAGATAGCTCTCTCCAAGTCAAAGTAATTTCTGACTTAACTGTAGTAACAAGGCATGTTAGAAAAGGAATATTAAGACAAGTGTCCATAAGTGTGTATTTTACTGCACAGTTTACCAGCTTCTGATTGTACATGAGATGATGCCTTACTCCAGTACCTACCTGGAAACAAAGAAATCTACTGAACTACTACCACCATCCTGATAGGAGAAACACCTTCTGAATGTTGCCCAAGATACATTATTTACTGTGTTTCCGGGACGCAGGGTCTACGGGACAGCTCGTTCTGCAGACTGCCTGCAAAGTCCTCACAGCTTTGGGTTCTGCCTTCTTGGCAGCTGCCAGGGATTACATTTTGAATCAAACTTTTCCTGTCTTGACCACCTTAATATAAGTGTTAGAAGTAAAATTTTTTAAATCCCAAACATCAACAGACTAAACCAACACTGGATACCCCAATAATTGTTTCAGCCTGCAATGTGAAATCAAAGAGTGTCCAAAGTAAAAAGTCAGCTCTTCATTTAGTGAGCCCTAAGCTGAACAGAAGACTATCTCCCACAGCCAACTGCGGGGGCAGTATCAGATCTTCTCATGTAGCTCATCACTGGCACTTAGTATACTAAGCTAATTGATGTTTTTCTTGAAACAAAGGGAAACTAAGGTACTACAGAACAAGTCCTAAAAAGAAATAAAAGCAGCATCTAAATGGAGACACTCAAAGTCTTCTACAAAATATATGACCATGTGCTCCTTTCTCCTTTTCCAGAAAGTAGCATTCCGCACTTGAAACATGCTAGTCCAAGATTCTCAAAAGGACTTGACTTTGCAACTGGGAGAGCTCAACAGAATGCTCAGCTCGTGGGCTTTAATTTGCTCAGGCACTATAGCTAAATCTTCATTGTGTGCATATTTAAAATATTTCCACACGGTGGACCTCATGCTGTTAAGTTCACATTCAAAACTCAAACCAGCTTTCCTTAGTGCCTTCCCCAGACCATCCTTTCGTTCTTCAGTTCATTCATCACTTCTTCCTTTCCTTTCTTCCAAGATGTTAGATCCAAGAGAGCTATCCCAGGCCTACAAAGATATGTCATAATATGCACTACTACTGATCATTATTGATTTGGATTAGATTCAGACTACTAAATAATACCCATTTTTATTCTCCAACTAACTTGAGGCATTGCATAACTTGAGGCATTGCCTAGGAATTCCAAAAGTTGAAAGTGGAAGAATGCAGATAACAGATTTAGTTTCCAGTGATTTTTTTTATCCAAGCATATATTCCACACAAAGAGAACATTTTCTGCCAAGACTTCAGACATGTATTACACACAAAAACCCATGGGTGAATTAAAGCCTTCACTTTGAAGCACAAAATCTGTAAAAAGACTCAGTAGGAAGCAAGTTTCAGATCCAAACCATTTCAAATGGGTAAGTTTTAAAACACAAGGAAAAAAAAATATTAAAGACACTGAATGACTTAAGGCAATGTCACTTGCCAGCATGAAATTGTGATGTTCTCTTCAGTTAGCCAGTAACCTCATTATCTGAGTTGTCTGTATGGTCAACCATGAAGACTGATCTTAAGAGGAGAGTATTAACAGATCATAATTTTAACTCATTTTCCACAGTTATCCAAGTTCTCTCTGTTAACACGGGCATAGGATCATATCTTTATCAGCAAACATTTCTAACGGATTTCTAGTTATTAAGTATGTGTATGCGTGAATTTTAAGCTTCCATCTGGACTTTTGTCTTGGGTTTTGGTTTGCGGGGTTGGGGTGGTTTTTTGGGGGGGGTGTTTGGTTTGGTTTTTTGCTGATGGAGCGGGGACAACATTTAGGAAGAGGAATATAGGAGCTACTTGATGATACAGCTTGATCCTTCCTTCCCCTTAACAAATTCTTACACAACTTGTTCCAAATATAACTTGAAGAATCGCTTCGTCCTCTGTCTGTGAGTCACCCACAATATAATTTTTACGATTTCTTCCTCTACTATCCATTTGGAATGTTTACCAAGTAAAAAACATCTATTACTTTTCTACTAAATGCAATCTAAGTTGGTCAAAATTATTTTTCCTACTGTGGAGTTAAGACTACTCAAAAATTCTGCACTAGAAATATCAGAGTAAATCAGAAAAAACATTATTCTGGCTAAAATTATTTATGTCATAACCAAAGTGTACAGAATATTATGTCCATAATGAAAAAAGTCAACCCAATATCATAAAATTATATTACCATTCCACTCAATAAGAAATACGTGACTATGAAGTAAAAAGAAAGCTAAAGACTGGTGAGGTGTAAAAGCTGTCTGTTTATTTAAACTGTTGTTTATTTCTGTTCAAATTTATTTTTCAGGAAAAAAAAGTTCCCTTACAGCTAGTTTGATAAATACCATTACAGGCGCCAGCTAACCATAACTTGATGGCTGTAGATTCCCACCGATTCTGTAAATAAATGTCATGTTGGCTTGCTGCCCACATCATTAAAATAATTGTAATAAACCTAAGTTCACATGGTGTTATCTTGAAGGGATCAGGCTTTTCACAACACAATCAGAAGCCTTTCGGTTAGCCATGACAAAAGGAGGAGCACTGCTGAACACTGCAGGAACAATCATGTTTACAAACCGGTATTTATTTAAACAGAGCTCAAGAAAGGTATCACAGAATCTGGAAACAACATACAAGACAAGTCATTAATCTTACTGGTGTCATCACCTTCCTGATTTATAGGTACTTTTTTTTTGTAAAGCTTACCCAAGATACAAGACCTGCATGCTTTTCAACTTCCAAACATCACAGATTTTCATATTGCAACCCAAGTCTGTAAGAAGATCTCAAGTTGGAATTACTTTCTATAAGGAGACCAACGTTGGCAATAATACTCTTGCCTTCTTTACAGTGAAATATCACCACCTCAGTTCTCTCCCTGATAAACATGGGAAGTGTAAGCAGCCTCTGAACAGTGTGACCAAGTACCACTCTTGATTAAAATTCTTTTCAAGTCTCTTCTTACCAGCTAACACAATTGAGATTTACTATTGTAAGAGCAAAGGTGTGCTGGACAGATCAGTCTGAGCTCTCTTTTAAAAGGATTAACATTTCATGGATATGTCCTTGGTAGTTATGTAGAAAACTCAAACAGCACTAAATAGGAGACACACTACAGACTGATCAAGACATTCTTCCAAGAATATTACTGAACTTGAGCTCCTGTTCATTTCCAGTGTATTCCTACCACCACTGTAAATTGGTACCCACACTTACCTGCAACTTGTTAGAAGAACATGCAGAATTATCATTTTCCATTATCTTTAACAGAAAATAAACTCTCCAGTAACCAAACTCAACACTACACTATGGCTCAAAAAGAAAAGGGGAGGTTTAGGCAACTGCAACTTGGAAGAGAACCCACCAATTTTTAAAAAAATTAAATCTTTTCTCTGAAGCAGCAAAGAAACATCTTCCTCCTAAATTGTTCAATTTCTAAGATTTCTGGCTTAACTGCTATTTTGGAAACAAGTAGCAAGGGTGAAAAAAAAGTCTTTGAAGTTACTAATCCGTACCAGACCTTGTCAATGCACCACGACAACCAGAGAGTCACACACTAAGTTATATATCCATTCACTGAAACTGCTAAAAAGTGGTTAAATCCTTCTCGAGGATCGTACCACTTAACACTAGATAAATCAATTGCAAGACCCACACTTACAAAGCAGAGACATGTAGGTAAACAAACACTCCAGGAACACACAGATTCAAATAATCACCTTTTTTCCTGCAGCAGACAGGACACACAGATTCCTTAAAAAACATACAGTGGAGTGGTTTGTATGAATCACTATTATTTTGGAATTCAAATAAGTTCTTGGGCAAATTCCTGAACTAACAGGTTTGTATTTCAAAAAGCATCTGACGTACTTCTCAAGTCCAGGTTAAAGCATGTGTATTGACTTCACTTTCGCTGTCCTTCAAGTGTTTGTTTTGGCATCTGGAAATACAACATACACAAATCTGACACAAAGATACTTTATGCAGGGTCATAATGTGATGTTTTCCAAACAAAGTGCTTTGAGGCAGGTCTTCTCTGACCTTTCCAAGTTAGCTAGTAAATTATAGACTGATTTCCAAATTTCTGCCATTACTTTATTTAAAAAAACAAAAACAAAACAAAAAAAATACACCCAAGCAACCACATCCATTTCATGGCCAGAGATGACAGTTCCCAAAAGCCACAGAAATCTGTCTTGGAGAAATCCTGAGGTCACTGAGAACTCTGGGATTAGGGCCACCGAGCAACTCAGCCAAGAAGGTCTGCAGAATGATTTCAGAATTCTCAATGAAGTTATGGACATTATGGAAGGATTACATTTGGGAACTCAACATTAGACCATCCCCACCACCATAGTGACAAAGAGGTAGCCATTGCATCTAGATGTTTGACTGGGTTTGGGGTATTTTTCCAGAAAAAAATTTGCAATCCTTCCCTCCTCATCATTGCTTTCTGGGCTTTCCCAGTATCAGGAGCTTTGATAAAGCACAACTGCATTCACAGTGCCAGAAGTGCAGGGCTGAGGTATGAACCCTAGCAGAGTCTTCAACGACAAGGGAAATCCTCAAATAAGTCAGTGAAACGTGGCTATCAAAGATAGATTGAACATGCATAGCTGGGTGAAGCTACACTTGAGGAACAGTATCTTCTAAGCCAGAACTCAATGTTCTTACCATGAGAAATTCTAGAGATATGAGTAGACAGAACTGAAGTATACACTTTAGTCATCCAGTTTTTTTGGTTGCAAAAGAGAACATCTTCTGTACTCCTGGGTCTAGCTAAAGCAGACTGAGCTATATAGTGACTGAAGGAAAAGAAATGCCAATAAAAATAGCTCAGAGCAAAAGGACCACGATTTCTTACAAATGACAGCACTTTCAAAAATCGTAAGACAACCTTTCATCTCTTCAAATATCTGATCCATAGTACAGACACTGTGAGCAAGAAAATTCATCCTTTGCATTCCCTATAACTTGTTTAGCATAAGACTTACAAACTAAATAAGGACCTTAAACCCTTAACTCCAATTTATTTCCTGATATAGGACACTAAACACTAGAGCCTATTTATGACTGATACAGATCACATTTGACATGGAAACATAATCAGTGTAGCAAGTAGTGTGGTGTCACAGATAAGTTATTTCTCCTCTATCGGCGTTGTATGTGACATACTCAGTTCAACTGTAAGCAGAGAACAGTGCCACAGTCTAAAAATCTACAACCTTTTGTTCCATCACACAGTACCGTACAGGCAGGTCTCCGAATGTTTATCATGGATGAAAACAGCCTGTCTATGGTCACTTAAAAGCTCACAGGAAGCAATCTGACACAGAAACAGCACGACATAAAAGTGTAAACTGAAAAATGAAGTGTGAATAGGGTAAGATGTACAGCATTTTTACAATATATCAAACGTCTTCATTACACTGCAGTGAGAACACTTGGCTGTAAAAGCCTAAAGATTTACAACTACCTCATCTTATACACAGGAGTACTACATTTTATTCGGTGATCCCTGCGGGAGAGGAGGGGTGGAAAGAGAATTCAAATTTCTCTCTGACCCACCCTTTGAAGGGTGGAGGGGAAGGGGGGAAGAAAACACACAGCTTTTTACATGCTTCTACCATCATGGCAGTATGAACTCGTAACTTTTGACCTTAGCTTCAAATGCCATTTGCAGTAACATTTCATTTAGATCCAAGCAAATGCTTTTTCTTATGTATCCATAAATAATCAAGCAATTCTACTTCTCATGAAAACAGTCATTTCTCTATATATTTCACACTTCACATGATACACAAGGGCAGTTTGGTTTTGCAGCATACTGAATTGAAGAATAAACGCAAATGAGCCACAGTCTCACTGTTACTACAGGAGAGTGAAGGAAACAGCAACATAGGAAAGAAAATAACGTCTTCAGAAATGAAGTGGGGGGTGACAGGGGAAGAAAAAAAAAAGGACAAAAAAAGCAGCAACCAGAACACAAGCAGCTGGTGCTCAGGGACTAGGAAGGACTTCGGCTTCACAATAACAGGATCAGTTGCATAATCGCTGCTGCCTGAGAAGTTATACAATGTCCGCCCTTCTCCTCATTAGGAAAACAAATAAGCAACAAAAAAGTCCTTTTAGCACACAGTAGGTAATAAATTAAATGTCATGTGTTAAATCCTACTAAAGATGAGGCCCTCTAGTTTCAAACATTATTTTCTAGCTTACTGGAACATAAAACATCACATTCTATGTTAAACATTTCTAAAACCATCTTATTTCCCCTAAAAGCATCACGTCCTAATGCCAGTGCCAAGCCACAAGAATTTACCACCTGGCTTTTCCAGCCCTGCTCCTAGTGACATGTCCACATTGGAGAAAGCTGTCTCTAAGGCTAGTTGCATGGAATGTGACCTCTCCCGTTGCTGCAGAACTTCATGCAGTCTGTAGCTATCATGACATTTGAACCAGTATCATAAACCACTGAAAAATCCCAAACACTAACACAATTCTAATTCTCTAGCTGGATATTTTACAGATACTTACAGCAGAACTGGCAAAACATAAGAAAAACGAAGACAAGTCAACCTACGAGGAATGACACATCACTGAAGAACAAGCAGGAAAGAGGATCTCCTGAATAGTTATGTATGGTGCAGACCTGTACACTGTGGCATTGAACAAAGAGTGAAAGTGAGGTTTGACTCAAGCGTGAAAGACTGAAGATGCTGCATGCTGATTAAGAGGCAGTTGAATCTTAGCTTGCCAGCACTGAATCCATAAAGAGAATTCTAGCCTAATTATAGTCCTCTCATTAAGGACTTGGACCAAAAGAACAAAAGTTTTCTCTCCTCACCTAAAATTCGCATTTCTCTGTGATTGTCTCTTTTTTGCTGTAAGTCTTGTCCATTTGGTTCTTCTTACCTCTAGGTCAGATGGTTTATATTTCCCACCGTGATTTGGGCTCACAGCCCAGCGCTGCTGAATTGCAGAGTCAGCAAAGACATGATGCAGCAATATTCCTGAATTTCTTTCAATGTGGAAGTACATGGCATAGCTGCCAAACCCTGAAAGCCATCCAGATAAGAGTCAGAGGCTCCCTGGCACCTCAGAAAACATAAAAAACCCACAATAATGATGCTAAGATGGCCGATTTGGCCATTTTATGCCCTGCTATTTTCTAGCTAGCATCCATAATATTCCGACATTCATTGTGCAAAGACAGAACAAATTTTCACTCTTCTGCTCACTCCCTGTTTTAGGTTTGTGTGTCAGGGGTTTGGTAGTGGGGGGAGGGGCTACAGAGGTGGCTGCTGTGAAAAGTTGCTAGAAGCTTCCCCCTCAGACCCACCTCTGGCCACAGCCAAGCCAGTCAGTGATGGCAGTAGCGCCTCTGGGATAACACTTTTGAGAGGTGAAAAAACCTGCAGCAGGGAGGGAAGTGGAGTGTGAGAGAGACAGCCAGGCAGAGCCCCAGGGCAGTGCAGAAAGGCAGGAGGAGGTGCCCGGAGCAGAGGTTCCCCTCAGCCCGTGGGGAGAGGGCAGGCTGTGCCCTGCAGCCACAGAGGAGCAGACCACCCTGCAGCCCATGGAGGGCCCCACACCGGAGCAGGCGGCTGTGCCCGAAGAGCCTGTGGCTCTGTCAGAAGCCCACGCTGGAGCTGTCTGCCCCTGAAGGGCTGCACATCCATGGAAGGGATCAATGCCGGAACAGTTAGAGGAGAAAACTGCAGCCCATGGGAAGGACTCATGTTGGAGAAATTCATGGAGAGCTGCCTCCCATGGGAGTGATTCCACGCTGGAGCAAGGGCAGAGTGTGAGGATCCCTCCCTCTGAGGAAGAAGGAGAGGTAGAGACAAGTGATGAACTGACCACAACCCTCATTCCCTGTCCCCCTGCGCCACTGGGCGGGAGGAGGTAGAGAAATGGGGAGCAAAGCTGAGCCCAGGAAGAACGGAGGGGTGGGGGAAGGTGTTTTTAGGATTTGGGTTTATTTCTCATTGCCCTACTCCGATTTGATTGGTAACTGGTTAAATTGATTTTGCTTCCCCCAGTGGAGTCTGTTTTGCTCATGACCATAAGGGGTGAGTGATCCCTCCCTGTCCTTGTCTCCACCCACCAGCCTTTCCTTCTATTTTCTCCCCCCCATCCCACCATGGGGAGGAGTGAGTGAGCAGCTGCCTGGTGCCAAGTTGCTCACTGGGCCTAAACCACAACACCCCTACAACTCCAAGCATTACTCCATTACAACCACAGTAACAGGAGAGCAGCACATTTCAAACTCCACTTTTTCTTTTTTTTTTTCTTTTGTGTTAGGGATTGCTGCAGACAGCAGTAATCCAATCCTTAAAGCCCCTTATTGTGAATATGCTACAAAGCAGCACAGCTTTAATCGTAACGTCTCAGCTCTGAATTCAGTAAGCCACTTACCTTTCCTAATGCTTCTGCAACAACTCAGAATTTTGATTAATGACTTGCTCTGCACCAAATGCCCCTTAACAGCAACTCTATCAGCAGTCCTCCTCACTTCCCTCCTGGCTGTCTGGCAAATTATGTGAGCAGTTCTCACATTCAGGACTCAGGCAGAAGTCAGGCATTTTACCTGTTCAAAAAGTAAAGCAATTCCAGCCCACTCTTAAGGAGCTACTTTTGTACACTAATCCAAGTGCAACTAGAACAGCTACTGTGGATCAAGAGTGTGATGCCCTGGTGGAGAAAGCAAGAAGATCTGAAAATCTCACCCCCACTCCCTCATTCTTTTTCATTTTGGTGCTAAGGAAACAGAAAAGCCACAAGCATAAAGTGCTCCAGGACTCCATCATGCAAATTCTGGCACTGTTCATAAATTTACTTACCAGACAGATACCTAAATGTTAAGTAATCAAATCAGAAAGCTCACAGCTAAGCTTCCAATGTTACTAACTGTGCTACCCACTTTCTAATGCACAGGGAAACAGTTTACTAATAAGATATTTTTTATGTAAAGTTACCCGTCTACAAGATAATCAACCTAAATGACTCACTTCTTATGTGTCTAGGGTTGCTCTATAGTTGATTATTTCCAATTAAACAGCTCTCTGGAAGCATGATCTTCAAACCAGCATCTAAGGTAATGGGAATCAAGCACCTGCAAAAGGCAATTATTTCTTCCCAAGGCTCTAAGGGCATCCTACACTTAGGAGAGGTGAACTCTGCCCTCTGTGTGGCTCAGTTGCTGAGCAGTCTCTTTTAACTCCATCACCCACTATCAAAGACTTCAAGTCTGTAACAACCTTTTTGTGCAAGGAAGAATGGACAGACAACTAAGAGTCACTGCAAAACCCCTCCCTTCTAAGCCACTAGGCTTTTTACAACCAGGTAATGTGTCTTTAGGCTTTGCAAACATAATTTAAACTCATTCCAGGTCCAGAAAAATCTTCCCAATTAAATTAAAAGTATCTCTCGTTCTTCAAAGGGAGAAGAGAGAAAGGAATAAACTAGAAAGAAAAAGAAAATGGAAGGGGGGAGGGGGGCAGCGGGGGAGAAGGGAGAGGACAAAATAATGAGAAGCAAAGTAATTATCAGTAACGTCGAAAAAATGACAAAATTGTGTGAGCAAGTTCTGGATGCAGGAGGGAAAAAAAGGAGATATATCCAGAAAACACAAAGAAGATGCAAAATTTGTGCATGCAAAATTGTACACTACAATTTTGAGGACACCCAAGTCCTGAAAACCTATTTCCTTAAACCACTAGAAGCTCAAACACACATGTACGAATCTGACTGTTCCTGCTTTAAAACCCTAAAGCTTAATTTGGGAAGAAGTCAAAAATTAAAGTGGCAGTAGCATAAAGCAACGAAAATAACTGTCATTTGGTTTTCCCTTTCAACTTTTACAAGGCTTTTGCCTGCTTTGTCAGTAGCACGCTCTAGGAAATCCCCAAGCTTACTGTGTTTTGGCCTGAAATGAACATAAACACAAACATACCATTTCTTAAACTTGCCAAGTCTCAACAAATACTCCCCTGCCCAGGACAAGAAACACATAAAACTTTCATCCTTGCATCATCCCAGTCAAGACACTTAAGAAACTAACACAAAGAAACAAGATTGAGACTGATGTATCTTGTATAAAACTGAAGTTCTTTAACTCACTGATCACCAGTCCTATGGACAAATGGGAGTCAATCCAGACTCTCCGAGTCAGAAACAATTATAGTGATCCCAAATTACCTGTGCATGAAAAAAAAATAACAGAAAATTTAAATCTAAAAAAAAATCAATAATATTTGGAATGTCAAAGATAATTTCAGTTCATCAAATCCAGGTTATCAGAAGCAATTAAGGAGAAAATAATATTTATTTTGTCTTCAATGTATTATCCCTTTGATTTTTAGTGTTAATTAACAAAATCTCCATATTAGGGGGAGGGAGGGGAAAAAAAAAAAAGGCAGGGAGTGGGGGTGAATTTTGAGAAGGGTCTGAGTGTATCAACCTCATGCTGCTATCTGTGGTTTCTCCCCTGCTCCAAAGAATTTCCACTAGAGGAATTCTCTGTAGCAATCTTTTTCCAAGTTATATTTTGGCATGAATCCAAAGCATTTGTTTTAAAACGGAAGCCCAGCAGACTGTATCAGCAATGGACCTGTAGAAAGTCCACAAAACAGTTCTGAAATAATTTTCTTTCAATGACGGATCAGGCAGGACATGCAATTGAGATTATGACACACAAAAAAAGACCTCCCTAAAAAATCCAAATCCAGCAGAAAGGATAAATGAATGCTCTGGCAAACCAGCACACACACACACACACTCTGCCTTGCTTTCTCTCACGAGCAGCACTTTTTGCAAGAGCAAAATATCAAAACAAACCAAAAAAAGGAGTGAAATAATGCATTTGTTTCATTTAAAGCACTCCCAGAAGCAACAGTAGCACGTATGCCAGATTTACAGGAACAGACACTGCAGGAGAAACACTAACTGTGAAACAGAGATGGGTCACTAACCTGGGTTCTCTTACTTGTGGCAAGCTGACACATGCCTTCCATCTGCCTGCCCAGACCTGTCAGTATACGCCTGGAAGCGGCTGAAAAAAAACTTATCATGATGTTGATAATGCAGAGGGTAGGTTCAGACAGCACCTCCTCCTCTGTCAAACGGTGGTGACACCCAAGGGGAGAACAATTACTCTACCATCCAACAAGAGGTGCCCAAAAGGTACCAGTAACAAGGGGATAGAGCATCACCAGCCAGTGAGCTGGACAAAGGAAACGAACAGTAGGCACACTCAGGGTGACTGAAGAGCAAACAGCATCAGAAGTGGAAAACAAGTATTCTCTCTGCAAACCCCCAAACATTTTCCTCCAATTACATAGCAGGGAAAAAAGCTCTGCCTACGTCCAACTGAGACTGACTACTGCTACTTCCTAATCTGAAAGAGGATGAGAAAAAGAGCATTGCACGATGAGTGCAACACAGTTTTCTTAGGCTTGCAGATCCACTAGAATAATTCCTCTACAAAGCTCAGAAGAGGAATGGTCTTCCAAGAACTACCATGGCACAAGTGGCACTGCTTTGTCTCCATCTCCCTGCCCTGTTGGCAACACAACCACCACAGCAGAATCCCAAAAGAGACAAAGTGGTTTTGTACCGGGAGGACCTCATGTTCTGAAACTGTATGACGTGCTTAAATTATTGGGGGGGACGGGGGACACCACACACCAAAACAACCACCACCCCACAAAATAAAAAACTCCAAACCCACAACCCCTCCAAGTCCCCACCTACTGGGTAGAGCAATGAAATTCCTACCATTTTGAGACTAAATTGTGACTGTGATAATGCTGTTTAGACAAGCTATATTAGTTTACATTTGCCAGACATCTTTCTCAAAGACATTTATGTTTGTCATCTCAACCACATTATTAAATTGATCATTTTGAGATAAACATGGTCTCCTCATGTGAATATACTCATTCACCACCAAAGCTGGCATGTGCTGCACAGCATCATTAAACTGAGACCTTCAGCTCAGCAACTTTGTTTAATCACATTAGAAGTACACCAGCTAGTACAAGCAATTCATTAACAGGAGCCAGTAATTCATGCACCTGGATGACCACCCAAGGGGGACACGTGGTAACTGCTGACTGATCTGGATCCCTTTGTAGACAAGGCACCTTCTAATGTCATCCATTTTAGTACCATCAAATGCATGGTTGCATGCTAGGAACCACAGTGGGAGAAAGGGATCAGAATACATAAAGAACAAGCTCCAAAAGGACAATCAGCAAGCCCACGGCAACATGAGTTACACGACCCTTGGATGCAGCAGGAGGCAACCCTGAGTTGGGGGAAATTAGTGGGGAGAGTTTCAAAGCAGGCAAGAAATATTGCTCAGTATACCAGAATGCTTACAGACTACCCTGAGATATATAAAGGTCACTCATCTTAAAGAATCTTAATAGCAACTAGAATACAAACAAAGACTACCAATCACTTCAATATATTTTATTTATCACTGAAAGCTAAATTTATTACTGAAGGTCAAGAGAAAGCTAAAAAGAGACTGGGTCATCTTCTCTGTATGCAGATCGTATTTACACAGCATAGGGCTCTTTGACCTAGTGGATAATGGTATTACAACACACGCGGGAAGGTAAGCAAATTCACTTTCAGTCTGGAAATGAAAACCTCTTAGGAGAATGACAATTGGCCAGGAGAACTAGGAAATTACTAACTGTGTAAGATTTCCCCCTAACTCAGACCCATTCATTACCCAGGACATCTTTCTAAGAGACACTTCCATTTAATTGAAAGGTGTTGCAACCAATCTAGTGACATGTCATTGCTTATGAGGAAGGATAGCCTTTTCTTACTGTAAACACCATTACAATCATCCAAAGATCACCTCTAGAGTACCAGATTCTTCAAAAGACAGTTGTTTTTAACTAAGAAAGGACACCACAGAGAGTAAAAAGATGTCAGGCACTGTAATTACACTGCTCCAGTACAAACATTTTTCAGACCATGCTCTGAAACATCCATGTTCTCAGTCCCTTTTCTCTTTCCCTCACCCCTTTTCCATGCCTTTTTATTGAAAAAAAAAAAAAAAAAAAATTTAGACTGAGCTAGCTATTCTTCAAGATGAATCAACAAAATCTTGCACAACAGCAACAGCAGAAAATAGAATAACCTATTAAAAGGTACAAATTTTGTGATAGTACTGTATTTTCAGTACAAGCCTCCAGCTCACAATGAAGTTTTGCCACCTTCTTCCCAGTCCTGTTCCAAACACTCTGTTAGGTCTTAGGAATCCCATCTCAGCAACACCTATTACAACTGGTATAAAGAAAGACCAGAAGCTTACTTACTAAAATCAAAATACTTAAGTGTAGCAATAAAAAAAGAAAGAGAGGTTGAGAACACCGCTTTTCATTCTGTAAGAGAGAAATAAGGAATGGCATTAACGCAACACATAAGCACACAGGGATGTGTCCTGCCATTTATTGTCAGTTCATAAATAAAAGGGGAAGACACTGAAAATGGAAAGCAGAAAGCTGCAAGGATAAATCAGAAGAAACTCACATAATGAAACTCACTACTGCTTTTACCGAGGTTGCTATAATTAAGGAACAGCATTATTCCTCCATTGGACACAATGAACACTGCTGTACTTCCAATGAACACCGTTTTAAAAACACAACTATAAACCCTGATGTGTGGAGGAGATCATTCCCTACAGACAAGTGATTTCACCTGTGAGCCACAAAAAACTGTCCTTCCTTCTGTGAATCTTCTGGGGCTGGCCAGCATCAAACTCATGGCTGCCCAACAGGTCACAATGACAGCAAGGCTGATGCTCCACATACCACCCTGTATTATTTCCCCAGCGTGCAAAGCCTAGAACAGCGTATTTCTGAGCACTAAAGCAATCAAGTGCCATTCTTCTCTCTTACCACGGTTCAGTCCAAGCCCTGTTCTAACAGTACCTGATGAGAGAGCTAGAGAACACAAATTTTTTACCCCAACACTCAGAGTCACAGTGAACTGGTGGAAACAAAATCCTCATGACTTGTTTGCCAGACCGCTTTTTTGTTCTTTTCCTACAAAAATATTTAACTGTTGTTTCTGGAGAAACTGGGGGAAGAGGGAAGGGGATCTATTTGGCTCTTTTTACTTTGTATTGATAGATTTTACTTGTTAACTGGCAAACTGGCCGTGTCCACATAAGCAGTCATTAACAAGAATAGGGAAAGAAAAAGGTCAAGTATTCTTGGCAAAACAATTCTACAGAATTCTTCAAGATACCTGCAGACAAACGCCCTTGTCCAGTCTAAAGAAATGTTAGCATTACTTGTATTAACAGATGAGTAATAAAAAGCCTTCTTCTGGCCTCCATTTTCCATTCATGAAGACAAAGCTATCTTCCTAAAACAGTTACACTGAAAACTATTCAAGGAGAGGTTGCATAGGTTAATAAGAAAACACAACACTGTGCACCTATCACATTTTTTCTTTTAAATATCCAGATTATCCATTAATCCCAAGAAATACAGTTGTTCTAAAAACTTGGGTTACCCAGAGACTTTTTTCTTTTTTTTTCGAAATTTATTTAATGCTTTAACATGAAAGTATGACTTCTGACCACTATTCTTTGTGTTCAAAGTTAATAGTAAACTTTCAATCAAGTCAGGATGTTCCTGACAGAGCTCCTGCCCCCCTCCCCGATTAACTACAGGCTTGTTTCCTTGTACATACACCCTGAGCAAAGCAAAAGGGTCAAAGGACACATTGTTGATAATTAATTTGTTTGAATTCACATAAGCAGCCCACTTTCTCCTCATCAGGCGTGTAAGAACCTTCCACACGCTGTGCTAACTTTCCAGTGAGGTTTACATTAGCCACTGCCAGGATCTCATCGCTGCTGACAGCAGTCACTGCTGCTCACCACTCCAAGAGCAAACGCAGCAGAAGTGTCAGCAATAGACCAGTTATAAGCCCAATAGTGAAACACAGTTACAGTAAAATACCCAGTACTTCCATATCCCATCAAATAACAAATGATCTTACCATCTTCAGTATCACACCAAAAAAAGGAAAAAACCAACACCTTCTGCTTAACTGCCACAGTGCTTCACAGCACACCTGAAAGAGTCACGTTTTCATTTGCTGCTTAAAGCACATCAAAAGCTCACCCCACACCCACCACCTCTTATCTCTTGCTGTAAAAAGTTAGGCCTCCAAAGCCCATGCTCCCAACTAAAACACACTAGCAAATGTCCTGCTTCAAGCAGGACTACATGTCCCTTCCAACCAAAATTTATCTGATGTGTTCAAACTGTACTAGGTGAACTTAAAATTTAAGGACAGTCCCTCCTCCCAACCTTACCCCACCATTAATGCCAGAATAAATCCTTCAACATGGTCCTGATACCCATAGATACTGGAGAGTCTTTCTCAGAGCATGAGAGAAATTACTTTTAGAATACATGGCAAAATAGAACTGCTAAAAACTTCTGGGTTTGTTGGGCATTTTGGACAAGACCCAAGCCATAAAATAATTTTTAATGCATTTTTGGAAGTGACCAGAAGCTCATCATGCCTCTTTAAGCACACTTTTAAGGATGAGTTTACAGAGGCAGGCTGTGAAAGTAAAAACAACTGACATCCATCCATCCCTCTCTCTCCACACACATACCAGAACAGTCTCAAAGTGTAGCTGAATCCTGTCTAACTATTCACAGAAATAGTTACAAAACCACTGCATTTCAAGAAAGCTCCTAGAAGTAACCTTCATCCTCTTATAAACAAGAAGAGAGCAAGAGACTACTGGTTTCTGGACACAGAGCATTTGGCCCTCCATCACACAAGTTCATGGGCCAGTTAACTTCTCTGGTAAGTTAATGTGGAACTACTGGGAAATTAACCAAAATCAAGAAATGTATTTCAATTGCCCATGACCCTGCAGTGTTTGAGGAGCCTCACTTTCCTACTCAAAGGTAGCGTTGAAAGGAGTAGTACAGAAGGCACACAACAAGCAGGTCTTCCAATGACCTCCACCACCACAAACCTCAGTTTAATGCAAGAAGACAGACCTGAACTGAACTCCACACAACGTGAACACATACTAAAGGTGATATCTTTTTTCTTTTTTTTTAATTTAGATAACATAATAGCACAAGTCATGAGAATAAGCTTTTCATTTGAAATGTTTGTCCTTACCCAGGCTGCAAGTTCAGCTTTCCATCATCCAACATCATGGAAAAGAGGATGGGCAGGAAAGGAGTTTTCATCTTTCAAATTTATTCTACCTGTGCCAGAGGAAGCTAAACCCTCACTTTGGTATATTCTCTACTCAATCTGAGCAACTTCAGAGAAACATCAACTATACTGATCTCCTTTTATAAAGAAATATCACAATTTAAATACACTTACAGCTAGACAAAAGATATTTTTCCAGGTACATTATTTGCAATACACACACCTTTTCTGCTTCCATTTATTTAAAAAAAAAAACCAACAACCACAAAGAACCCAAAACCAAACATTCAGATGTGTATTTGAAGCATATATACACACAGATATGTGTTTTACTGCAATAAAAACAGGTTATAGCTTTAGGTGGTTTAACTGATCAGTAGGCTATTCCAGTTTACACCAAAGAACTGAACAAGTAACTAGACCAAAAAAAAAAAACAACCACCACCACACCAAAACAAAATAAAAGCCCCCAGTTCAGCTACTAACACTTAGCATGTGCAGCTTCCTACCTCCCCAAATACAGGGACATCACCAGTGAAATTGCAAGGAATTTCAAACAGCAAGTAAGAAAGCCTCATTTCCCCCCCTCTCTGATCCAACACTGCTAATAACATGGTTATGTTCCTGGTAAGAAACCGGAAGCAAATATTTCTATATCCAGAAATCGCTGTGGTGAAAGCAAAAAGTGCTGCTACTGTACCTTTACACTCTCTAATAATGACAAGCTTGAAGGGTTAACTCCCCGGTTACTTCATGACCCACTCAAAACCTAAATTAAATATTCTTCACTAGCTTATCCTCACCGCTCAGAACTGTGAAAAAGAAACTTTTGCAAACCTAATTAACAAGCAAATTAGCATCCTCTTAGAGCATATCCACAGAGACTGTGTTTTTACATTTCTATTGTGGCTCGCTGCTCCTGACTCAAGTATTAACATTTAATTTGGGATGCAATACCAAAACTGTTTCTATGCCTACTCTACATGACTGCTTATAAAGAATGTTCACTTCTCCCTGTTCAGAGACGCATCCTTTCTTCTGCAAGTGTAAAGAAACTCCCAAATAAAATTATTTTCACTGCTCTTCAGTCAGACAGAAAACCAGCAATGACAAGAGTATTTGCTAGCTCTGACCACATCCTTCTCAACCTCATCATATTTGTGGCATCCCAGCTTCAAGCCTTTTGCCATGTGAAGATTCCAAAAATTCTGTAGCCCTCACAGTTGTGGGAAAATTTTGAAAACTGCATGTTCAAGGCTCAAAAATCAAAAAGGAAATCCATTTATTTTGTGCTTTTAAATTCTTTAAAAGTCGTAACTTGAGTCAATCTCACAACTGAGGGCCTGCACTGACATTTCAACTCTTAGGTTAGGAATCCCAAGAAGATCAAAAAGCTCAACTTTTACATTAAGCAAACACACTCGTTATCTGTTTAGTCTGTCATTCTATCATACAACACATTCTGTACTCTGTGCACTCACGCAGATACAAAACAAGGCCTTGATCATGTCCCTGGCTCACACATGAAGACCTAAGGACCTCCATAAAATCCCTTTAGAAGTGAGTAAGTCTTGGCAAGAATACAACTGCAGAGACTAGTCTTAAGACCATCAATGGCACTCTGAAGGGTAGGGAGGTGGTGAATCTTAGCGCAAAACCAGTAGACAGCAGTCCTATTACCATCAGCCTGCAGTGAAAGCAGTCTCTCCTGTTCCAAAGTCAGAGCACTAAAGCTCACTTTCTCCCGCTCAATGGAAAATCAAAAGCTTCTGGCATTAAGATAAAAACGCACAGAAAAACCCAAAGTCCTACAAGTTTCTTTCACTGTCAGAACAGTAAGGGCCTGGTTCTACATGACAACTTCGATGGATACACAGGCTTACAGTGTTAAACCTGAAGGAGCTGAGAATTCCCAGCTCTTGGTTCCCATTACTCCTCTGGCTGTCCTCAGCCAACTGCTTTGTTGCATTTTGTTTTCAAAAATTAAGGATCATTTCTGAGCTTGCTCCCTACTCTCCACAGTTTGAGTGCAGGAATCACTTCAGCTAGTATTGGCACTGAAGCCTCCATACCATTCAGCCAAAGGAAAAACAAGAAAGGCTTCCACTAGTACAGTCCACCTACTACGAATAACTCAAAGGCCAATACCTCACGCCAGTCTAATAAACCTCCAACAAAAGTTGAAGCTGATTATGCCAAGCGTGCTTCTATCTGATTAACCTTCTTAATGATCTTTACCCTCGCTAAGGCATTCTGAACAGTCCTTCTCCCTTTCGGGACAGTCCATCATCCAAGCACTTGAAAGTGTTTTATTACCAAGCCAAGTTGATATTTTCTCATACTTTTAATGAAAAAGCACCTGCGTTCTCTCTTGTGTGCAATTTTTTTTTTTAAACCACATACCTTCTGGACACTAGGTATTTTCCTAGCCCTGCAATTTTTCTTCCTATTCCCTTAATCTCAAATTATACAAAATAGGATATACTTTGGTGCCAAGTAACCAAACATAAACTTTTGGAAGCCCTTGCTGTACAAACCCCCCCCCTCTTTCTATTACAGCTCATCTACAAGTTAGGCTTTTGGTTCTCAGCAGGAGCTAGGGGCAGCATGCAACACTACTTACCACCACGGCATTCAAATACAGTCCACTTTCTGAAGCAACATCTCATTTACACAAATTTACACAAATCAAACCACCCTGTTTTGAACTATACTGAGATATTTACCATGTCTTCATTTGAAAATAATAAAGCATCTGGTAACATAAGAGCATAAAACATGGTTCACCTTCACCTGGCAGAATGATACTGAGAAAGGTAACAGCAAGGCAATCCAGGCAGAGTTACTCTCCAATACCCACTGCATGGTGATACCTCTCACAGAACCAGCAGTGAAACAGAAAGCCAGATGAACATTTCCCTCAAGAACTCCTGAAGCACATTCTTGCTGAAGTCACACCATTCCAAAAATGAAGGATCCTAAAAAGCATCTAAGGAACACACCAAAAAGACACATGGCTAGAAAGGGGAGTTAATCTCATCACTACCAAATTGTCAGCTCCAAACTCTTTGCTTTTCTCCATATGCTTCCACAGCTGCTTTAAGTTAAACATCAATTTTGGTAACTCCCCCTATACTCTAGAACCCTTCACTGCAAAGCCTCACACAAACACCCAAAATCAAAACTGGCATTGGCCTTTAGAAAGCAACTGGATGAGTCAAGAATGGGAATGACTTCTTTCCCCAACAACGAAGGTCATAGAAAAAGTTGATGGAAAAAAAATAGACAAAAGCTAACTATAAAGGGTCTGACTTCTCTAAGATAAGTGTCTTGGAAGTGAAATAAGAAGCTTAAGTTAGGCAGGTAACTGATGAATACCCACCCAACCTGAAAAAGTACAAGTTTAACTCTTACATACTTTCAGTGTAATATGCAATTTCTCTAAAGCAAGAGAGAAAGGGATGAAATAAGCCATCTAGAAAATCCACTTCCACATGTTTTCAAATTTATTAATGGCTGTAAACTACAGTAGCCAACCTGCTCAAAGCTTTTTCCTTGTAGTATTGTAATGAAATGCATGACACGGAAATAACAGTATATGTGAAAGTACAAGAACTAAACATTCTTTTAATGCATATCTGATCATTATAATTCAGATGCATCCATTTTATCTTTCTCCTACACTTCTTAATGTTTACCTAAAAACATGAAGCTATGTGCATTCAACATCCCTTATTGTTCATTTCTTCCACACAATTCACTCTTTCCTAGCATAACATTGTTCTACTGCTTTCAAAATTTTAGGGTTTTTACATGTGCTACAGTATCTTCTAAGTTCTGCAAATCTGTACCTATTCTGCAATATGAAGGCATCCCTGCACATAGCATAGGGGGGGTGGAACTAGGTGGTCTTTAAGGTCCCTTTCAACCCAAACCATTCTATGATTTTATGGTTCTATGATTAAAGTCACATGCTTAAGACAGGCAGAAATCCATCATGGGACATTGATTAAACATCAAAACCAGCAAAGCAATCAAAACCGTTTTCCCTTAAAAGGAAAAGATCCCACAAGATAATATGTAGCTCTCACTGGAATAATCCAATTCCAAAGAAACGTCCATTTTTTTCCCCGCATCTCAATACAGACAGTTCTACTTCCACACTCACAGCTTTGCTCAACGGGTGGCAAGAGAAAATAGAAAAAATACACATCATTAAAAAAAACCAAAAAGATTCCCTGCTGTTATTCAAAATTCCAAAAACATCAGCACAATTGTCAAAAATTGTCAACTGCACATTTCCACACAGAACAGAAATCAGAAAGTTTTGCCCCAGAGCTGCTGATGGAAAAAAACAAAAGATGTGTGTCATCTTCACTCACAAAAGACTTAAGGGAAAGAAAAAAACCCACACCTCCTGAACATTTAGAGTAAAGCAAACAGAAAAGGAAAAAGACCTATTCTTCCTTCCTTGCAGCTACTGGACAAAGCTGCACTTCGCACCTGTTTTGAAAGCCTCAGTAGTGGCCAAGAGCTCCTAGCAGGCCTCAGCCAGTTCCCCCAACAGTGACACCAGCACCTGAGACCAAAGCCACGGCCTCTCCACATAAGCTGCTGCTATCTAGTCCTCACCGCAGTCTTCAAGCCCCTTTTTGTAGCAGCTTCTAGCGAGAGAAGAAAAAGATGGCCAATGTGTGAAACCCCGTTTCAGCTGAGTTAACTAGCAATCTTCGGTACATTCTGACTAACCCTCACAAAAGAGGAGGCATGTTGAGCTGGGCAAGGGCCATGGGGAATAACGAAAAGCCTTCAGCTACTTTAAAGACCAAGTAGAAAAGCCCAGTTCCTACAACCCTTAAAATGATGCATTTAAACTCTCTATAGGCATGTATACTACAATGGAAACAGGTAAAGATTGTTCCGCCTTCACTATTCATAAAAAAAATCCCTTTTGATTACAGGTCAGTATCAAATCAACACAGAGGGTTTAAACAAGCCACTGAGTCAGAAAATGCTACACAACACTAACCCAACACTGTTACACAGTATTTCCTATTCCTCCTTCACCTGTTCAGCTCTGAGACAGTATTAGCAAAAAGCTCCAGCAAGATATGCAACAACCCCGCTACAGATCATCTAACTTTGGTTAAATAATTATCCCGCTCATCTGATGGGTGACCCAAACACCAAAAGCCTGTAGGTAATGTTTTATCTTTTACTGTCAAAAAAACTGAAGGTGCTGTATGCACTTACCTGCGGATGCGACCAACAAGCAAAAGCTTGCAGTACTACATCACGCAACATGGATTGCTTGCCAAACAGATGGTCCCAAGGCCAGATCACCAATAATGCATATTCAGTCTTGCAAAGTTTGCAGTGCTATCACTCGAGCCGAGATGCTGCTCTCATGTTCGCATCGATGACCAGTTAAAATGTTACGAGCCACTAGCAGAATTCTGTACACAACACCAGAAGCTTTAGCAATGAGAGTGCAAACAGGAATATAGGACAAGGCAACACTTTCTATACGGTCTGTGGGACAGCTGGTTAAAATAAATGTGCATAGCAGCCTTGTAATTATGCCTTGCCTTCTCGTACCCAGCCAGGACAAAGCGTATGAACAGCCTAGAAGCAGGCTGTAATATCTCCAATAGAAGATAACAGGAGCTATACAAGAGTGAAACAGTTTATTACAAGATGGAAACTGAAAACCAAACTACAAAGTTAAAGAAGCGAGCTGTTACAGGAGATCTGCCAATCTTGCATCAGCGTGCCTCAGTCCCTTCGGCACAGAAGGGTGCGTGAAGTCTCCATTATAACTCAAGTTGTCAGTCCCCCAGGACACATAAGTAACAAAAAAAGCATTTTTAAAAACAATCAGCATTGCCAGTAACTCAATGAAACTAACAGAGTAAGTATTTGTCATAACTTAGGCACTTTAAATGCTGTACTATTGCAATTAACAACACAACCAACAACAAGAAGAAAAGAACCAGGGAGGAAACTGGTGAAGTTAAGAGCTTCAATATTAAAGCCATGAAGAAATCATTTGTTTCCCCCCTACATACATATTCAGAAATTGTAGTACAGACTAACAAAAATTCTATTTCTCATTTCAAAATGCAAGTTTCATTCCAGTAACATATCGTTAAGAACAGACTTCCACAGTTCTAATTAGCAGAAAGGCAAGCACTAGGGGGTAAATTGTGAATAAGATGCATGGTTTCTCACAGCATACCGTATCCGGTCTCTCCAAAATCTGTTTATTTTGGACAAATGATACAAGACTTCCTTATAGCAGGAAGTCCTGCAAATCAAGGGCCACTGCTGAAACAGTATTTCCACTATTTTGCAATAGGAACTTAAAATCATTGACTAACACGAATGAAACTTCTAACCAACATCAGCAGATTTGTCCTTCAGCAACCTAACCATCAGAGAGGGAACTATTGGCTTTTGTTTACTTTCTTCATCTTAGCACATCTTCAGAAACCCCAGTGAATCCCCACAACCCAATGCTACAAAACAGTTACCATCAACATTTGGGAAGTGAAACTCCATGTTCCAACACCAAAGTTTCTAAACAATCTCATGATAGTCCTGAGCATTTCAAAGGGTAAGCAGAACATCTGCCTACACTCACCAAATGCTCTGCATGTAAAGCATCCCAGAAGTTTTCCATATACTAAAAAAATCCAACTGAATGCTTGCAGAAAATATGAGATAGTTAAATAAGACTGGCAGACGTGAAACACGCTGCCAAAATCCCCTAACAGCAACACACATCAGTACATCCTGAAGACCTGCTCACCTTGTATACTTCTGGCAGTTTAGCACCAGTAAAGCAGAGCTAAATACCAAGGCTTTCGTACCTACCCCAATAGCTCTTAGCACACTCTCTCAGCCCATTCACGTAGCAAGATGAAACAAGACAATGTAGCCTTCTGACCTAAATTTGTTATTTGCAGGTTGAAAAAATTAAGAATTATAATAACGTTGTTACTTAGCATCTTTCTGTTACTGTTTTCAAAGAAAGAAATGAGAAGTCCTTTCCCATAGTACTGATACCACACAATACTATAAAGTAACAATCAACTGGACCTACTAACCCTTACTTAAACCTTCATACAGAAATGTTGTAATACATTTTTAAACAGGTGCTGAAGACACTAAAAATCAGAGCAGCGTTGTGCTTAACTTGCTTCAATTTGAATCAAATAGATAATCACCTTGTTAAAAGTAACTGTAACCCAAAACATACCACATTTTTATTTCAAATCTAGCAGCCTAACACTGCCTGGCAAACTGGAAAAGCAAACAAACAAGCCCAGTTCCTAGCAAAAACCTCTCAAACTGAAGAATACCATTCACTGCTCTCTAGTCTACCATCACAGGTATTGGAGGCATACATCTACCCACAACATGCTGCTATCAACAGTGTTGACCATTCCAAAGCTGGCTCCAATTGAGCTCAACAGATCCACATCACATGGAGATACTCATTCACAGTCCAAATATACATCCAAAGTTAGATTAACAGCCCTTCTTGACCAGGATCATGGAGCAAAGGCACCATGCCATATTACACGGAAATGTAAATTTCCAGCACCCAATACATTGTTTCATAAACATGCGTGCCTACAACCTAAAAACATAGAGAAGGATTTGGTTGACTTAATGCAATTGACCAATTCACACAGCAGTAAGGTTCGTATTTGCAAATGCTGCAAGACTACCAGCATTGCATAGGGAGAATGAAACACTTCAGTTCACGCAAACTGTACAGTTTGTTCACATAGTCTACTTCAAGATACCCCTAGCTTGTCACCAAGATGTGTCAAGGATGCAATGAAGCTGGCTCTCTGCAGAACCAGCCTGGATAAATGGCAATCTGTGAGCTCAGGGACATCAAACAACTCTTCAGCCGTAAGTGGGCACAGGGGCTTGCACAGGCAGCAGGTAGCAACACAGCTCTGTTGCGGTTTAGGACTTATCTGTTCATTTCTGTTCGCTATAACATGTAAAATTTACTTTTCTTTAACAGGAAACCTACAACTTGTTTTCTGTAGTAAAATCTCATGATCCCTATACATGGATATGCACAGACATTGTCACAAACATACACTGCCAAGTAATCACAATTCAATCGTTCAAATAAGGCCAGGACTCACTGAAATCTTGGAATTTACTCTAGTTAGCCAAGAAATTTCAGTTACATTATTCATAAAAACACAGGTCAAAATACATATGTTTATTCCTCTACACTATTTCTTCTATAAGCCTCTATGCAGGCATATGCAAGCACAGCTAGAAATTATGGTCCTAATCTTTCAAGGTGAACATCACACAGGGTCTCAGCACTACTGACCGGCCTCTATACAAACCTCTTCATCTATGCAGGTCGCCTCCTAGAACTGCAGGGCAAAACCCACGTTGAAGACAAGCAGCAGGTAGGTCGGCACCTCTGCAAATCCCCCCGCCACGCTCCAGATCCCCCGGGAGCCACGACCTCCCCCGACCCGGGGAGAAATCCGCGGGGCGCTTTAAGTGGAATGTCCCTACCGCAGCACGGGGTCGATAGCTCGAGGACTGCCACCAAAATAACTAACTACAGAAACAGTAAAAATAAAATTAAGGGAAAACAAGCGACCCGCCTGCGAGCCGGGCTCACTCGCCTCGCTGGTTCCCTCCCGCAGCCCCGCCGGGGCTCCCGCGGGAAAACCGCCCTCCCCGGCCACAACAAAGGCCGCCGGAGCGGCCCAGCGCCGCCGCAGCGCCCGCGGGGCTCTACCGTCCCCTCCGGGCCCCCTCGCCCCCGCCAGGCCGGGACCCCGACACAGCCCCTGCCCGCTCCCCTCAGCCCGGCGGGGCCGAGCAGCCCGCCCCGCAGGCAGCCCTGCCCCGGGGCCCGCGGCCGGAGAGCGGCCCCTGAAATACAACATTCAAAAGCCGGGGGGAGGAGGGGGGCTGCCCCCGCAGCGACAATGATCCATCACCCGAGGCACCTGCGCCGCCGCCCCCTTCCCCGACCCGGCGGCGGCACGGCATCCCCGGAGAGCGGGGCGGCCGCCGCGGCCTGCGGCCGGGCGGAGCCAAGCGGGGCCGACACCCCGGCAGGGACGGGGGCCGCGGGGCCCACAGGGGCGGCGGCTGGGTCTCCCCGCGGCGGGGTCGGGCCCGGCGGCGGCGTAACAAAGCGCTGGGGCCCGGGGAGCGGCGGCCAGGGCTGCCAGGCACTCACCGGGAGACGGCGGGGGGCTTCGTCGGTGCCGCTCAGCCCGGCCCGGCCCGCCGGGCCGGGGGGGGGAGCAGCGAGCGGGCGCTCCTCGTCTCCTCTCTTGGCTCCTTTCCGCGGGGCACGGCTCGTCTTGGAGGGGGCGGGGGGCGCTTACGCCACGGGGTGGCCGCGGCCAGGCGGTGCGAGCCGGGCCGGGAGGGCGGCTCCCCCGCTGCGGCCCGGGCGGGCTCCGGCGGGACGCGTCGCCGCCGCTGCAGCCTCCGGGCGCTGGGGTCGTTCCGGCCCCATCAAGGCCGGACCGGGCCGAGGGGGCCGCGCGAGGCGGGGCGGAGGGAGCGGGGCCGCTCCCCGCGGCTTCTGGTGGCCATCTTAGCCCTCCTCCTCCTCCGCGGCGCCGAGTGCCCCCTCCCCGCCCGCCTGCCAGCTGCCTCCTCCCTCCGCTCCTCCTCCTCCTCCCGGCTGGCTCTGGTCACCGCCGCTCCCGCAGCCCGGGGAGGCCGCCTGAGGAGAGCCGGTCCTTAATGGCGGGCTGCGGGAGCAGCCCCTCAGGCACCGGCCCGCCGCCGCCCCCTCCCCTCAGCGGGAAGGCAGCGCGCCGGGGGGCTCTGGGCTCACCCACACCGGACCGCTTCGACAGACACACAGGCCCCTTCTTAGTTCTGGGGCTTTTTACAATTCTCTTACTTTTTAGAGCGGTGGGTTTCCACCGGTGTCCTCCCCCGTCCGCCCCCGCCGGCAGCCCCGACGCCACAGGCCCGAGCAGCTGACACGCGTGCCGGGAGGAGGAACTGTCCCAGCCGAGAGCCTGCATGTGGGATGAGGGTAAGGAAACGCAGGTCAATGCAGGAGCAAAGAAACCACCTTCGGGTTGGGGTTGAGGTGCTTCCCCTTCGCGTTTCGTGAGGTGTACATCTAGGGAAAGTCCACTGGAGATTCTAGTGTCAACCTCAAAGAGGATAGTACGCTGGGCTGGCCAACCAATCTCATCTGTACGATCCACATGTTTAAACACAGAAATAGTTACTCTTTTCCTAATTTAGCCAAAAGTTCGGTTAAATTCCCAACGGACAAAGGACTTCTTTTGGGCAGGGGGACAAAGGGTCGATTTAACCATGTGCTGGGCAACCCTGGGGCAAAGCTTATCTGCTTGGGGAACGGTGCAAAGGTGTGTCTGCGCGTGTGTGACCACATACCCTTTTGCCAGTCACTTATAAACTTAACTCCTTCAGGAAGAAATTCTTCCTGGAGAGGGTGGGGAGGCACTGGAACAGGTTGCCCAGAGAAGCTGTGGATGCCCCATCCCTGGAAGTGTCCAAGGCCAGGCTGGATGAGGCTCGGAGCAACCTGGTCTAGTGGAGGGTGTCCCTGCCCATGGCAGGCAGGTTGGAACTAGATGGTCTTTAAGGTCCCTTCCAACCCAAACCATTTTATGATTCTATGAAATCAGCTGCTAATAGCCATTCACCCCCTAGCAGTATTGTCTGGAGTATTTTTTCATTTACAAAATCCCTTCTGAAGTCTTCATTGAAGAGACTAAATAGCAGTTTGGAGAATCTGGCTAATGGGGTAAAAGCTGAAAGAAACAATGCACAAACCATCAGAGACCTCTGTGTTTCATGGCCAAATTATCACAAGCACCAAGACCATTGCCTCTCTCCTCTGCTAGGGGTCTTATTAAATGAAGCTGTGTACTCTGACATGAGGACAAATGGAGTAAATGCCATTTATCCAGTCTTCCTTCTCTGGCTATTGGCATCAAACATGTAAATCCACTTAATGTTTTAACTGGCTGACATACTGCTGTTCAGTTGGCTATGGAAATCATCCTATTCCCATTTAGGTTGAGGAGGTCTCCACTTAAGACCCACGGATGTCTGAAGTGAGGTTAATTCAGCTGCTAAGGAGCACTCACTGAAGAAAAAAAAAAAGGTAACTCCAAACAAACCCCACTTCTCCCAACTGAAAAACAAAATAAGCAAGGACGAATTTATAACCTCCTTGTCTACACAATACAACACTACCTTTACTTGTTAAAGGTGTCTTCAGACACCCCTAAATTCGCTGTATTAACAGGCACAAGATTTAGTCCGTCTCAAGAGAACAGCCCAGGTTATAGTTTGAGTTGGAATGGGGCCAACCAGCTCTTTGCAATACCTGTATTTTTTTCTGTGCAGGTTAATCAGCGAAGAATAGGCACAGAGAGAAAAATCATGCACCGTGCGTCAGCCATACTGCTACCACAGCAACTGTAATGTTATAGTGGCAGAAGCTCTTAGACAGTCAGTACTCTTGTGTCCCTAGAAAAAACTTAAATTTTATGCCATGTGTATCTTGCTTTGTCCCTCCTAACTAAATGCCTACTTTTCCTCAATTTTTGGTCACAGTATGTTTTGACCACCTTTTCCCCAAACACTTTCTGTCTACCTAACCACTCTTCACAGCCTCCTCTTCCCACAGCATATGGTAACAGAAGTAATTGTCACTGTTTGCTATGGGAAAAAAAAAAAAAAAAAAAAAAGGAAAATGAGGGTTGTCTACAGCTAAGGCCATAAGAGAAATGTGACAAGAACAGGAAAGGAAAATGAGAAGGGTCAAAGCGTGAAACTATAGTTTTGCTTGCAGGGGATGCCTTTTGAGGGCACTCACGGTATTTTGTATCTATCATGGAGTAACGTATAACCAGAAGGAAAATTATGTGTGTTGAGTTACATTCTATAACATACCAGATCAAAACAATTTGCCCCTGGAGTGAAGGCTAAGCTCCAAATCAATGGAGGGCATAACATGCATGGGGTTTTTGCACATCTGAATTTCTACAGGTGCATTCTCCTTGGTTAGGAAGCCATGCCAGTGTAGAAACAAAACCATGATGCATGCTACTAAGCAGAATTTGGCCCCATTTGATACATTTTCATTCTGGACTGCAGCAAGGGGAAGCACTGATTTCATCAGCTTGTTCCTACAGTTATTTCCCTTACTGTGCAAGATGCTGTCTGTGAATGGTACACAGCAGTTACTCTTCACAAAACAAACAAATCTCTGTTATTTATGTGTAGGAGGACACTTGCATCTTTCATATGTAAAGGATTAACAAGATCTATCTTAGCCAGCTCTACTGAGTAAGAATCACAGCTATCAGGGATGGTGCTGTTCCTAATTCTTTATCAGTAAAGGTAAACTTAGTAGGAAATCACAAAAATCCTCCACGATGGCAGTGGGAGTTGCATGGACAGCTGTATGCCAGATAGAAGCTTTGCTGTGTGCCAAGTTATATTGCTGTTTTCTTCTTGCACAGTTAATGCTCATTGCATTCCTATTTATAGTCCCCATGTTTTGGTCAGTTGTCACAGTTCCAAAATAAATAATGGCAAGCTATAATGATCCATACTGAGTGACACCAGACACCCATTTTACCTTCTCAGCATCTCTTCTCCTCTTGCAAAACTCATCATGCGTACTTGCTTATCTTTCTTAGGTGCTAGTTAGTGATTATAGTGGTATAATTAGACAAAAGAAGGTATTTACAGTTAATTTTTCTTCCACTTTGCACAGCATCTGTGCACAAGGGATTGCATCAATCATTAAAAAACATAGAACTGGAAAGAAATTGCTACAAGAATGTGAAAGAAAATTGAGGGAATTTTAGCCTTTTTTTTATTAGAATATTTTTAACAGAAGAAAATAGCATTGTTTTCCAAATTTACACAGCCTAACATTTTCATCATACAAGATGCTTATGACTTCCTTTGAGAAATGCTCTTCCCTCCCTCCTTCCTGCCTGTTTACAGATAACTAAATAAGAGGAAGGGTGGAGCTGCGGAGGGTCTAGTGTCCCTGTCCTGTGACACTCACGTTGAATTTGGCTGAAATTTGAAAAAAATTAAAAGAAAAATACCCCTTGTCACAAATATTCTTCAGAAAAAAAGAATGGGCTGCTTCTTAGAAGTTTATAAACTAAATAGTCCACAAATAGTCTACCAGTGATCTCATAGCATTTGTAAAGCATTAACAGAATCACCACAGCAGAAACACCAGCAATCCAATGGAGTAACAGTCTAAGAAAGCAGCAGCCAGGGCTACTCGTCCTTCAGCCTCTGGACCCCAGCAGCCCAGCCCCATTTTGGATAAACAGCCTTTCTTCTGCTGTCTGTTGATGTTAGTCACATGGTTCAAGTAAACAAGCATTTGCATCTCAGCGCTGCAGGTTCAGAGTTCAAAGGTAGATGATTTATGAATAGTTTGTTACAGCTGATCATAATGGGGGTGGGTTTTTTTGTTCTATGACAAAACCCCTGATAAAGCAGCGTTGGGTTTATAAGAATGAGGGGAAGCACGGGGAGGGTGGTGAGGCACTGGCACAGGTTGCCCAGAGAAGCTGTGGGTGCCCCATCCCTGGCTGTGTTCAAGGCCAGGCTGGATGAGGCTTTGAGCAACCTGGTCTAGTGGAGGGTGACCCTGCCCATGGCAGGGGGGTTGGAACTAGATGGTCTTTAAGGTCCCTTCCAACCCAAACCGTTCTATGATTCAGGACAGTGTGACAACAGAATTCCCAGCCCACAAAGCTTTAGGCTACCTCTGTAACTGTAAAAGAAACCATAGCTTGCAAAATTAAGTTCTCAAAATCCCTGCCCTGCCTTGGATTATTTATGCAGAACAGAGTTACAAGCTTGGTCACACATAACTAGTCATACATAACTGGTGTGCAATGAGACATTATTACAAGATTCAAAGAATAAAGCATTGACAGAAAAGAAAACATGCAAAATTCGCTTGTGAACAGGAATTACATTGTTCACGTGCATACATGGGAAAGAGCAGGTAGTTAAAAAGAAAATCAAATGAACCTTATGATAATATTTAGAGGGTTAGGGTCTAAATTCTTACATGCCTGTAAGCTAATGATTCTTATGGAATCTCAGACCTGCACAGTCAAAAGGCAAACAACAATTTCAATGACCTGGATTGCATTCAGGCCACCTGAATGTGACTCTACACCTCCAATGAAAGCAGGAAAGAGAGCAAGTCATGACAGAGAAGCTGCAGTTTGTTTGGGGTCGTTGTGGTTTGCTCAGTCTCAAAGCCTGATGTTCCCAGGAGTGAATCGAGAGGATGAGCTCACACTCGGAGTAAGGGAAAATGCTGCCATCTGGTGCCTATGGAAAAATAATTAAAAAAAAAAAAGGCTGTCTTGGAGGTATGCTTCACCTGCACTGGTGTCAATGCTGCCAGTTCAATCCTACAGACCTCTGCTTGTCTGTTTGATCTTCAGAGGTTCAGAAGATGGCAGATTAAAGGGTACCTTGTGAAGGCATACACTGAATCTCAAAACAAACAGGCTGAAAAAGTGCATGTTACAGTGGCCTGCCCAGAAGAGAAATATCTTCAAGAATTAACGTAGGCTTTAAGGCACACATTATTTTAGGAAAAGACGGTTTTAAACAAAGTCCCTTAGGTCTGAGAATAACATCTGCTTTGTTTATTTTGATGAAGTTGTGCATATTCACACAAAGAGATTACAAAATTTTCTTCTATCACAAGTCCCATATGCACATATTTTACTACTGGCTGTCAGAAGAAACTTGAAATCTGTACAGTACATCTGAAAAAGAACCAAGAAGCTACTCTTTGCTATCAGGTTTTGTGAAAAAAGTTGGTAGAGCAAGGATTTAATGCATTTATTTTGCAGAACTTACTTTGACAGTCACTGCACAACCTCTAACACCCACTATTTTATCCCATGAGCATTGTAGATTATACTTCAGTCAGTACATGTCAGAAGCCTCAGAGGATACAGGACAAGACACTAAACACTGCTTATTTTTATGATGAGCCTTTTACAGCAGCCTGTTTCAGACTGTTGTTGATACAGCCTCTGAGGATGTGCCAAATATGTACTGAGACACTCCACCATGTTGGAATGAGTGAGTGTTATTTTCATCCAAGATATTTTAATCTTACAGACTTTCACAGAAAGCCATAACGGTATCTTAGAGAAACTGAAATGACTGATCAAATGAAAACCCATACATGTTTTAGACACAGCAGTAAGAAAGCTCTTTCTGGGAACTTACATTTGTTTGTCCCTTGACCAATGCATAAGAAAGATCCAAGGTCCACAAGTCAGCATCTCACCGGAAGAAAACTGAGTGAAGCGGGTTATGTACTTCATTTATTTATAAACACATCATTTTTGGAACAAAGTGGTCACAAAGCCTTAGGCATGCAGATAAATGAACTTGCACACCACCATCGATTTCCCAGGAAGATACCCTGATCCAAGAACAGCTTCAGTTTCACAGAATAATCTCAGGACCAGGTGGTCTTCCCAAGAGTTTCTTGTACAGCTCTGCAGAGCATCAAAGAAAAGGAACATTTACAAGAGAAGGGATTTGTAAAGTTATAACTAAAGGGGCTTTTTTGTAACTGCCTTAACATGCACTTTCCCACTCAGCTAAAGTATCTGATTTATCAAGATACAAATTCAGTGCAAACTTTCTTCCAGTGTGCAACTGACGTAGCTGAACAAAACTTCTGCAACCGCAGGCTTATGTTACACACACCTGCAGACAACCTGAGTCTGTCACGGCACAGACTTCAGTTAGTACAGAAAATCATGAGACCAAGTAAATTTAGAACGCACTCATTTCCTAAATCCCTAGGGGACTGCTTTTATTCCAGTTTTCAAAGAGTGGATAGGTAATTAACAAGGAACATGTTAGTTAAAAATATTTACTTTTACTTACTGTTTATTATTATTTACCATGCCCTTTGAAAACAACAAGCCAGGTTAACCTTTTGGCCAAATTACTAAAGTGCTGTGGAAAAAAGGAAGAGTTACTAGATGAGCTGTATGAAGCTTGAAGTCACTTCTGAAAGGCTGTTCCAAAAAGCTTACTGTTTCCACAGTAATAGACTTCTTCCATTTAATTCGTAGCCTTAACATATTTACAGCCACTTTATACACGTTTGTTCCTAAGAAAGTATATTTTTATTTAAAACAGAGCTATATCCTTCTATGACCAATGTTGCACTGGAAGAACTTGGGAATCCCTCTTCAACAACATTAGAACTAAGTGTTGGTAAGGAGTCATTTCTTTGACAGTCCCTTGCCCATGAACATACCAGGCAATTTGAAGCCCTTCTAATATTAATCAGCCATATCATATAAAACTAGTTTTAAGAAACAACAAAAAAATCTTGTCAGTGCCTGTGGCAACCTTGTTAATGGCAGCTTACATCCTCAGCCTCCCTTCAAGTTACAGTCTGGGAAGGGCATTTCATTTCAAACAAAAGCGCTTTTCCTGTGTCCTCCATCTCCAAGTAGAATAATTATAGCACATTGGCTAGGTGATCCAAAGAGACTTCTCAGCCCAACCTCTGACTATTCCAAAAGCAGATGATGAGAATTTTCTGTAGTAGATTGCTAGGTGGGCTAAGGGTTACTTCTGAGCAAGCCATGTGAAACATGACCGAAAAAAGCCTATGCCTTGTCAAGAGGCTTAAAACCAATCCACATCTCCACTGGATCATTCTTTAAGGGTCTGCATATTGAGAAAAATGGAAAAACACCAGCATGACATCCAGTGTCCAGAGAGGGGAAATTGTAGTACAGATAAGCTACATCCACAGGTATATTTGTGTGGTCTTGAAGATAACAAAACACAGTTCGTGCTATCTATAATTGGAAGTTAACTGGTGCTTTTCAAATGGCTAGATGTGTTAGTTTCTGGGCCCATGTTACCACAATACTATGCAATTTCCTTACAAACCCAGCTGGTTTCCCAGAATATTCTAGCTAGCATCTTACAATCGTCGCTCAGTGTACACATGCATTGAGAAACCTCTATAGCAGGCTTGAGAAATAGATTTAATAATTATTAGAGTCATGCTCTCCTAGTGTGACATAGCTTTTTATTGGTTTATTCAGACTATCTGTAAATTAGTGTGTGCTACTTTAAATATGTAAAAATGACATTTTACCCTGAGTCACAGGAGGAAAGAAGCAACTGCTGGCTTTGCATGGTTCCATCATTTTGGCCACTTAGCTTTTGGACTAACATTATTTTTGATAGGTGAAATGGGTGCGTAACCAAAAGCTCTGGAAGAAGAAGTCACATTGAAACGCCACGTCTGTGGCATAACTACCCCCAGCTCTGTACTTGGGTGTCAGCTTTTTTTATGCTATTTACATTTTTCATTTAAAAACACTGTCTAAAAGGGCAAGTTCTTCTCTTAACACCCAATTGGGACTATTGGATGTAAAATGTGGGCTTCTGAATGTGAACCTGAGCCCCAACCACAGTCTGTAAGAGTACCTTCTGAGGCAGAAAAGTGGTTGCAACTTGATGTACTCCACTTCTGAAGCTGAAGCCAGCCACACAGATCAGTCAGACAGGATGGGGTTTGAACCTGCCTTGCCAGATGTGCATTCACCCCAACAATGCTTGTGACTAACATGTGGATTTATTTTATTACTAATGGATAAGCTCTGAAAATAAGACTCAGGTACGATAGGTAGCAGTTTCCCTGCATAATTTTAGGCTTACTTTTTTTTTTGAAGAAGAAAAACAAACCAACTGATCAAAAAGCACACAAACTAGCCTGCATGTTCATTTTAACCCCCTTGTCTGTCCCCTCACCTCCTTCTTCTCCATCACGTGATCCTTTCTTCCTCAAAACACTGGATAGTTTTGTACATTGTCAGCAGTAAGAAACCAAGTGCAGGACTCCCTGGCATTTGACAGTCCTCTGGCAGAAGACAGTCCTGAGTGTTATTACACGCTCCCTGTCACTGCGAGAGCCACCCTCCTCTCTCAAAGCATCCAGTGAAGGATTCTGGAAAACAGTCCCCTCCCAGAAACTCCTCCTGCTGTTGTTCCCTTATTTGGGGCACAAATCTTTCCTTTTTCACAATTAGCTTTCTCTCCCCATCATTTCCTCTTGTCTCCGCTGAAGAGAGAAACCACAAACCCTGCAAATGATTTTATTTCCGCTTTCAGGCACAGATCAGAAAGGCATGGGGTTATACGCCTGTTAAGTCATCAGCCAGAGAAAACGCTGACTATCACGGCTGAGCAAAGAGAGGATGGTTCCTGCAAACGTTGTGTTCTGGGAATTGGGAAGCGGCCAACAGAGCTTGAAAAACCTCTCTTAGCCGGTTAATAGGAATCCACGTGTCTGAAACATTACATTTTCCAGCAGGTGCTACAGGAAGTAAACTAAGGTAAAAAGTGATATCTGCAATGAAAATAATGAACGTCACATTCAGTTGTGACAGGTTAGAGATGGACCTGTACAGACAACACTTGAGCGGTTCCTTTTCCTCAGCACCTAATGAGAGGTCATGCAAGGAGGTTTTTCTTCCCCATCTGAAGGAAAGCACAAGACACTTTTTTTAGAAGATGACTGCCCTGACTAGCTCTTCTTATCAAAGCCAAAGAGTTAATGTTTGCAGAAACAGTTACCGCAGTAATTCCCTTCTTCAGCATCTTCAAGAGATGCAAATATTCTGGCCACCCAAAGCCTCAGTTATCCTGCATAAGGAGGTCTTTGAAGTAGCCTTTTCTATGATTTGTGACACAGTATTGAATTTTTACCAAAATGACTCACCTTTGCTCAGAAATAAGGATTGCAGGAGAAGACATGTTGGATTTCAGCCTCTCTGATAGAGCAATTACAGATGCTTATCTTCTCATTCCCCTCACCTGGGAATCACAGCTGCTTCTCAAATGTACCTATTGCAGGTTTGAAGATAAGACTCCCATGGAAGTGGTCTTCAATCCAGATTCTACTAGAACACCTAGTGCAAAGGAAAATGAAGCAAATGTAAACAAATACCAGGACTAAAGCACATCCTGAGCTCACAGCACAATTCATACCAAGAACTGGCAGTATTGGATTCATTTAGGGGACTTTAGCCTTTATAAATGATGCAACCGTAAACAGGAAATATTAATTGGGGAAAAAAAATCAACATAATTAAGTTATAGGATTTGTCTTTTCCTCCATGACTGTCTAAAGACCGGGGAAGACAAGACAAAACAAAAACCTCCCATTATGTTGGCTCACATACCTCCTAATACTCTGAGAAAGGAATAACATTTCTGTGACAATTTTCCAGTGGTAAATTAGCTTGTAAATTCAAGGTGAGATTGCTTTGTCAACAGGGCTTGATGGTGTAGTTGTACCTGCTGTAGGGGATTGTATTACATAACCTATGAATGCCATTCCATTCCCATTTCTCTGTCACACAAACTGCCCATCAGATTTACCTAAAATTGAAAGGTGACTCAATCTCCCTATCCAGAAATAACACTGATATTTTTGCATGAGTGTAAGCTCTAGCTTGCACTCATGATAAACTCCTTCCTGAGATGCCCAGGGAAGATCTCTACCACGTAGGAGTTTCCATCACTGTTCCTAAAGGCTTACTGAGCAATTCACATGCTTCCCACGTACCACATTTCCACCATCTGCAGCTTTCACGTGGTTTCCAGATGTCCTATTGCCACTGGCAGCCATTTGTAACACAGCCTCCAGATCAGGGCTTTCTCACCGTATCCACGGCAATGCCAACTTGGTCACATGGTAGCACCAGCACACCAAAACACCATGTCCAGTCTTGGCAGCATCTCAGCACCTCACCACCAGCCAGAAGGCGAAACTCAAGTCAGACTCATCTTGCTCAAAGCTGCTTAGTTTCTGATTTACAGTCATACCCTGCTTTTCTGCCTTGCCAGTCCATTTGACAAATTTGGCCTTTCCTTTACCAGGATTTTCAGAGCTGAGCCTGCCCTGCCCACAGCAGCAGCAGATAATCACACACCCTTTAGAGACTTTCCCAAATTGCCCTCCCACAAGTGCTGTAGTGCTGGGAGTGCCCTGCTGCTGCGCACACACTCCAGCTTATGTGTTTTTCCTACCTAGGAGCAGTGGTTTGGCTCAAGAGAAGTTGTCCAACAGGCTGCAGAGGGGATCTTCTGGAGGTAGGTTGCAAGTGGAGAGAGTTGCTGGAAAGAGGTAGGTACAGGGAAGGGCACAGAGGGAAATGTTTTGTAAGCTGAGAAAAAAGAGGAGGCGTATCATTTGTGTCCTTCAATACATTCAACTGGGCTAGCCAGCTTCGGTCGGGAAATGCTCCTTTTTGGGGCCAGACATAGCACGCTAGTGCATGTGAGCAGCATGGATCAGGGGAACCCACCTCTGAGTTGGCTGCTTTGCACAACTGCTTTCATTTTGGGTCATCTCAATCCATATAGAAATACCTTCACCTGCTTCCTCCCTCATCCCCTTCCCAGAATACACAAAAGGCTGTATTGGGGTTTTTTTAGCTCAATGAGCAAGTGAAAAGCAGAAATGGCCAATTCAGAAAGATGGTCTGCCCAGAATTGTAGAAGACATTCTCATGCTCTTGTGAAAAAGATGTGGAGCCTGGAGAGATGACTTGATTTTCAAGTTGTTGCACCAAGACAAGTCTGAAGTTTGAAATTTACTTGGTCCTTTAAATAGCTGGTTCCAGGAAAGTACAGTCTTTCCCTCAGGTTTGGGGTTTTTAATCTATGAATACAGCTAATTTAGGCATTACACTCTAGTTTCATAACTGAGTGGGTGTTGGATCAGTGAGGCACCAGGTGGGTGGGTGCACTCTGTGCCGTGGGCTGCAGGCTGGCCTTCAGGGCTGCTGGCTGGCCTTCAGGGCTGCTGGAGCCTGACAGTGGCACCTCCAGCACCTAACACCCTGAAAGTAAAGCCATTTTTGAGCTACTGGCTCTGCTTTGAGGCTTTTTGGCGTGTTTTTCAGAAAGCCTTGCAGAGGAGATGCCTGGCACAGCCTGTGCTCCACAACTGAACAAGTAGATCCTGCAGCAGGGCTGCCAGTTGCAGACAGTTTGCACGGGGGGAGCTGACCACACATAGGAGGAGGGAATCAGCATCTGCTCTGAAGCTGCTAGTAGCTTATTTCGGAGGCATCTATGCAACCAAACTCCCTCCTCTCATCTCTTCTTGAACTGGGGGGGAAATAAAAAAAATCAGGCAGCATTCAGGAAACTAGGCTGGGTGTTGTGGAATGAAGGGCAATACTCTGAAGACATTAGGAGGAGGCATTGCATCTCACTTGGTCATTTCAGTCGGACAAAAGGAGATAAGTTTCATTTGAACTATCAGAATATATTCTAAATTGTTAGACACAGGCAAAAGTACCGTTTTCCAAAATATTGCATCCAGCTGTCAGTCTCTTGGGATCCATGTGACTACACTTCATTTCTAAGTTTCTCCTTGTCTCTCAGAAGTCTTGCTGTCAGGATTTTTGCTTTAGTGTTTTGTGTGTTTGGTTTTAAATCAAAATAATTTAAAAAAAGACAGCTATCTCTACAGCCTATCTGAAAAGGCACACAAGTATAAAATAGCCCACTTGCCAATTGTTAAATAGAGAACAAAGCTTAATGTCGATAAGGCTGACTTCTAATGCATTTTCCCAAAAAACAATTACTGAAACAAGAACGTGAGAACCAGGCATAAGCAATGGAGTAATTGCACTGCATTTAAAAAAATAAGTTGCTGTGTTAATCCTCAGTAAAACAATAGTTTCGTCCTTCTCTACTCTAAAAGTATACTAGAACTACAGTCTAAGCAAATATAAATAATATTAACCCAACTGTATTCTCACTTAGGTCAAGTTTAATGAAGATCCCTCTTAATTCAAACAGTAATATCGCATGCCTGTTAAAGAACAGGTTAAAAACCCCTTGCATTGAACACCATGATGTTCCCAAGAGTTTCAGTGTTAGCTCAAGTTAATTACATTTAAATTATTTCCTTTGGTGTACTGATGTAAAGGATCATTATCTGACACTTTAGAACAAGAGCCATGAATTAAAGCTTTCTGCCACTTACAGCAAAGCCTGCCTTACCGTTGCACACTGGAGGTGGAGTTTACACGCCTTAAATTTTAACACTGAAGGACTATGTTGTGAAAAAAACAAAACCAAACACCACTTACATTGGCTTCCTACCTCCTAAAACTTTTTCCAGAGAAGTTTTCAAGATCCTCACCTTGCAAATGCCTTTACCTGGCAATAGCATGAAAGCAAAAAAATCCCTGCAGTCCCCCTTCATGCTTTCGCTCACGGCTAGTCACACTGGACTGAAGAGTGACTGCAAGTCCTTACGCTTTTAAATCTAGAGAACACATTAATTATGTTGCTAGCTCTCGCCACAATGTTGACGATTTGCAATCACTGCCTGGGTGAACTTGCTAGTACAACAGCAGCAAGCTTAAAGGCAGTAGCAAAGGGGGCCAGCTGGTTTCCTTCACTGCTTTGACGGGCGTAAGTGCAGACTGGGTCTCCAGCGAGCGGTCATACTTGGGCATCGCACCTACAACTGAGCATAAATCCTTGCCTGTGGAAGTATTCAAGCATAGGAGAGTGTAAATTGGAAATAATTTCTGGCTATGGCACAGTTAGAGAGATAGCTTCCAAGTGAGGCAATTAAGAAAAAACCCTGCATTTCTTGGGCAACATTCCATTTTGTTTGGTTTTGAATGAGCACTCCAAAAAGGAAAGGGGTAGGAGTGGAAGAGACTGGACAAAATGGCTCTCAATTAAATCTGCTTTACAAAATGCTTTCAAAGTTTTTAGCCAAGGAGCATTCAAATTATCAGGCAATTGGGACCTTTTCCACATACTGGGAGTATACAGATGCTCCAGCCACAAAACCAAACCACCATGAACCCTAAGAATTTGTCTGAAGTTAATGTCATGGATCCACTGTGAATAAATCATCCTTGCATTAAAAACACGCTAAATCTCCGTACATATTAAAAAGCAACCATGAAGTACACAAAGCAACCCTGTCCGAGTCTGAAAAATTCTCTCTTCTGAACTTTTGTGGTATGTGAGTTTCTACGGACTGTAAATAATAATTTAAAAAGGCATTTAAAGCTTTCTCCTAGAAATCAGAGTTGGTGATCTGGTGACCAAAGTCAATACCATCTGCAGCAGACAGGCTGTTTTGTTGTCCTGCTGCATATGGGTCTTCATGGAAAAAAGCTCAGAAGCAGCAGAAGACTGCAAGCCTTTTCTGCCTTACAGCCTCTGTTCAAAAGGGGTGGTATTACATTTGCTGTATACCAGATGAGATAAATATGACAACCTCAGTGCTGACAAATTATTTAGAAGAGTGTAGAAGACAAATTCCATGTTGTTTTCCATCCAAAACTTCAGAGGACCTTGTCCTTGGTTTAAAGGGAGGTCAAATACACCAACACCTACAGACTAGCACTCTTTTCAATACCACCCTAGCAGAAGCAGGGTTATCTACTGAGTCTTATGGTGATTTAGCAGATTAAATCTTTTGGTTTAACGGTTAGTGCAGTGGAGGCTTGTGTGCCCTCTCCGTGACATTCCTGGCCTTAAGAGCTGATACGGATGTCAGTCTCCAGGCTTCTTTTATAGCTCTGCCTTCTGTTTCTCTTTGGATAGGAAGTGTTTGTAAACAGGTATTTTTGCAACGTGCAATTATTTTGGTTGCATAAGGACTGTAACTTGTCAGTTCCCAACAGAGCAGGCTAAGGTCAAATTTACATTCTGCTTTTGAAGACACATCTGCATTCCAAGAGGTGAGGATGCTGCAAGCTGCAGGAAAAGCTTCCCCGCTCCTCTGTTCACTTCGCTAAGCAGCCTCCCTAGTTTTTGTTTGAGGCTGAAATTAGTTATCTTGGGACTGTTTTGGAAATGTGTCTTTGCTGGAGGGAGGAGGATCATTCAAGCATGGGAAAAGCTGTTTAATAACAAGGCACCAGACCACTTCGAGCCCAAGTTGAAAACCTACATTTTTCCTTTCTGTTTACTGAGCGTATTTAGCCTTGAAGTACTACTGATTGCATGGGGGCTATTTGGTCACTTTGCTCCAATGTCTGGGTATAAAAGCCCTTGGGGGAAAATCCATCAAGGTAAACCAAAGGCTTTCACATCAACGTGACGTGCTTTCACTAAGCCTGTTCCAGCTAACGTGAAAGCTAGAGCTAGCAGTCTTCGCTGTGTGCTTGGGAAGCTGCCTTCTCAAAATACACTTGGAGCTACTTTTGCTCAGACAAACAGAAAGGTTAGGGGGGATTAAAATAACCAAATCCAGATTTATCCTCTGCAGGATTCCTGCTCAGCTGCTAACTAAACCAGAAGGTTTTTGAAAATGTAAATGCCTCTGCGTTTTCAAATTAAAGCTCCCCAGGTTCACCAACATCTAATTCTGTGAGTCCTCAAAACATGGGTCTCCTTCAGCCTGAGGATTAGCCTGCAGATCCATGCTTATCTGGAACACACCAAGCCTGCATATAGGGCCTTCCACATCCTCTCCTCAGGAGGCGCATGGCACACAGCATCTGCCCATGCCCACTTTTTCTAGAAGGGAATGGGAAGACATGTTTGCTTCCCAGCACAGAGATGGCACTGGGAGCTGGGAGCGAGATCTGCAGCTTTGGAGGTAAACACCTTGCCCTTTAGGATAACTAAAAATGTGTTTTCCTTCTCAGGCAATCTCCAAATCAAAGATTTCTGCTACAGCTACCGTGGGAGATAAGGAGGGTCTCATTCCTGACATTGCACAGGGGTGATAGCTGCACCTCTGCCCTGGGTGTGGGGGGAGCAATGGTCATTGCTTGGCTCTCAAGAGAGAAGAATTTGTTCTCAGTCTTCAGCAGTGGGTACCTCAATATAAATCACAGCAGCAAAAACTGTATTCTAACTAGAAATTAAAAGGTGTCTAGAATGTAAAGAAAGTTTTCTGCAGCTGGCTCTGCCAGCCTCCCATTCTGAAACCACTAATTCTTAAAGACATCTCAAATCTTACCTGATGCCAAGATTATCCTGAAGTCCCCAAATACATCTGGGCATCCAGCCTTCTAGCTCCAAAGTGGCATACCCCTGGTGAAACTGGGAGTCTGCTGAAGCACAGCTCTGCCCAGTAGAAGCTGTCCTTTCTGCCTGTGACCTGTGCCACGGCTGGCTGTCCCTTGCTGTGCATGCCAAGGAGAGCCCACCACAGGGCCATCTTTCCCAGGGAAGCGAGGACCAGGGAAGCAACCTGCATAGAGATGCTGAACTTCAGCAGGGCTCGTTGGCTTTGGTGCGGAGCTTCCAGCCCAGACAGCCTGCATACCTGCCAAAGCCAGCAGTACTTGGCCAGCTCTTTATATCTGTTCTGGTTTCCTCCTTGTGGTGGCCGTTCTACAGCTTCCAGGTGCTCTTGATTGTTTTGAGAAAAGCACTCAAGAAAACTGTATAAATGATGGCTCAAAGGCTTGTATAATTACCAGGAAATTGAACTAATTTTTCCTTCTGCTGTTGCTCAAACATCTGTCTTCAAGACTTTGTGCATTAACAAAGAGACTGACATGGGGATCACTTTGTTGGTGTTTGCAGCTGTTCCACATCAGGTCTAGGAATAACATTAATAGCATCTAATTGAGCCAGCCACAAGTTTTAGAAAGCACTTCTGACATGAGAAGGTTAAACACACTCTTGGAAGCACAAGAAAAGGCTTGTCTCTTACCCGAGTTTCAGCCAGCTGCAAATACCACCACACACAGGGTTTGAAAACCTAGTGTCTGGAGCTCCTGAAGCCCATTTAATCCCCAGAAGACTGATGTGTTAGCACCTCCTCTCCCTGTCATGGGTGATAGGGTAACTCCTCCTTCAGAGAACAGCCCAGGTGCTTTTGGCTGCTCACATCAACGAAATAAAACCGAGTGGTCACCTGATGACCCACAAACAGGCTTCAGGTGGAGACCATTCAGTGCCACGAGTTTTGCCATCTGTGAAGGAGCTCAGCCTTGGACATTTATTCAACTCCCTTTGCATGTTATATCTCCAGAAAGAAACTATTTCTTCAAATTTGAGTTGGAAAACTGCCTCACAAGAAATAAATCATTATAATCAACTGCTTATAAAATAAAGCTACTTGGTGCTAGAGAGTTTGTGAATGAGTCACCTCACGCACACAGCACCCATAGCACTCAGAGCAGGCTTGCTGATGAGGAGCAGGGTGCATTTAACCAAGGCACAAACTGCACACTCTGAAGGGCTTAAAGCTATTAAAAACCTAAGTGTATTCCTTATGGAAAGCCAAACTAGGTGTTTCTCCCCTTACTAACTCCTACGTCTTGCTTTTTCCCCCCTGCCACAGCCACATGGTTCCAGTTTGGTGTCCCTGTCCAGCCTTGCAGGTGACCCCACATTCACCGCAGCCTGCGCTGCAAACTATTGTTTTGTGAGGACATGGCACAGGAAGCAGGGAAAGGTTATCACACATGCCCGGGCACCACAGAATACCACAGTACACTGCACATTCCCCAGGACTTACAGCAGGGTTTACATCACAGGCTTGCGTGTCTGGAGCACAGTGGGCAGTTAACTGGGCAATTCCTGTCAACACACCCCCTTTCACCAGTCCTTTTGCACCTCTTCTTTGCTTAAGCAAGGCAGAAAACTTGTAGGCAACTACAGCAATGTAATGGGAAAAAATCTGGGTGAAACTTTGTTCTGTTGAGGCCTCAGGGTCGAAAGGCAGCTACGCCAGGAGCAGGTAAAACATGCATGGTTCTGAGAACAAAAATTGACTGAGGGTCCTGGGGCTGGCAGCCCGTGACTCCAACACACGGTGTGCAGGAGAAGGCCATGAACAAGAGAGGTTGCAGGAGCAATAGAAATGTCAGTCTAAGGATACCTGCTACTGCACAGATTGTCAGTCACCTCTTCAGATCATGGAAACGGATCATAATGCTAGAAACTGCTGACTAGCTTGTAGTGGATTACTCTGCACTACTGAATTAGGGTTTCCAGAACACTGCCTCTTTTAACAGAGCACCTTGTTGCCTTTAACTTTCCCTGAAGTCCATACCCAGAAAAAAAAAAAGGTAGCAGGACGTGCTGTTGCAAACTGGTTCAATGTCAACTCTTAACTCATGGTAATAAATCAGTAAGAAAATACGGCGTAAAATAAAATCACAAGGTACTCAGGGCAAGCTTTGCAAAGGGCAGCACTGAGTGTCAGCTAGAGTACTCATTCCTGTGCTCTGCGATTGGGCTGTGTGGTCAGCTAGCTGACTCTGTGGTCCTTGCTGTTGTTGGTATTAATAAGAGGCTGGCTGGATGACAGATGCCTCAGCTCGCCAGACCCTCACAGCTTCTCTAGTTTTAAGCTGGTTCTATGCGGGGTTGTTTTTTCCCATCAGGGCGATCATAATGTGAGATGGCTTCAGCTAAGGGGCTGTAGCTCTCTTCAGCACTGAGCAGCAGGAGGCTGTAGCAGCTCTCTTAAGGCCACCCTTGTTGTGCAGTCCCAACCCTCAGGGTTTCTGTGTCCCCTGGCAGGGGAGGGCTCTGTGTTGGCCTGGAAGCTGCACTGCTCTGCGGAGCTGAGTCACATGCAGTGTATTCTCCCTCGTGTTCACCAGCTGCTTGCTTTTTGACTACTAAAATCTCAGGAGGCTTCAGTGTGATAAATAGTCTTTTCTGTGACTGTAACACCACCACTTCCTTCACCTACTAGAAATGTGAATTTTGTCGTACCTTGATGAGGGTGCTACTAGCCAGACAGGGACAAGCTCTCTGCAAGAGGTCAGTGCTCTGCAGGCACCAGCTGGTCCTTCCAGATGTGTCCGCTTGCAAGGAGACTGGAGGAGGAGGCTGAAGGGAGGTCATGGAGAAGGAGGAGCAGGAAAAAAAAAGGGTGGCTGGAAGCATGACACAGCATAGTATTACTTTTGTCAGTCATTGTAGGAGTTACCAGCAGAGGTACTAATTTGTGCTTTGTAAAATTATGGGGGATATTAGTAGAAGGGATTTTGTTCCTGAAATCTTCACATTTACATTAGCAACCTCTGCATTTAATCCCCATGAAGTCAAGTACATAATTTTCTTGAAAAGCACAAGCATTTGGGATTACAGACTTCATAAATATCCCTCTGAGTGAACACGGGCAGTTTGAGATGCTAGTCACTGTAGCCCTGATGCAGGCGCAGTGAAGGCATCCGTTTTGCTGTACCCAGCAAGGCTCCCCCCACAGCTCCAGGCCTCCTACTGCGGTGTCTCTCACTGAAGATGCTTTCACGGTCCAGGTTTGCGAGTTCTTCCAAACTGTGACGGCATCACTGTTTCAGCTGAGTTGGCACTCTTGTCCTGTCTAATCTCATCCCTCCTCATCTAGCACCTTCCTCTGTGTAATGGCCTTTTACTAATTTCTCTTGTGCGTCCTTTGTCATAGGATCATAGAATCACAGAATTTTTCAGGTTGGAAAAGACCTTCAAGATCACCAAGTCCAACTGTTAACCCAGCACTGGCCAGGCCACCACTAGACCATGTCCCTGAGCATCACATCCACATGTCAAATACCTCCCGGGATGGTGACTCAGCCCCCTGCCTGGGCAGCCTGTGCTAGGGCCTGACAGCCCTTTCTGTCCAGAGACTTCCTAAAATCCAGTCTAAACCCTGGCACGACTTCAAGCCGTTTCCTCTTGTCCTGTCACTTGTCACTTGGGAGAAGAGACCAGCCCCCACCTCCCTGCAACCTCCTTTCAGGCAGCTGTAGAGAGCCATAAGGCCTCCCCTGAGCCTCCTCTTCTCCAGGCTAAACACCCTCAGCTGCTCCTCACAGCACTTGTGCTCCAGCCCCTTCCCCAGCTCCATTGCCCTTCTCTGGACACGCTCCAGCCCCTCAGGGTCTGTCTTGCAGTGAGGGGCCCAACACCGAACCCAGGATTCGAGGTGCAGCCTCAGCAGTGCCCAGTGCAGGGGACAGTCACTGCCCTGGTCCTGCTGGCCACACTGTTCCTGATGCAGGCCAGGGTGCCATTGGCGTGGGTCTTGCTGGCTGTGTTCAAGATAGAGACATTTCCTCCTCCAAGACGTGAAAACCAAGCTAATTTGCCCAGCGTATGCTACGAGGCCCCTGGGTGCAATGATTCCATAAAAAGAAGCAGCTTATGCTCATTGACTAGATGCCGACGTCCAGCCGGGTTTAGAGCCTGGTCACTTACCCAGGTGGGGGCTTACGAAGACACCCACCGATGTAAAGCCCTGACTTCTCCAGAGACCCAGCACAGGTGGGCAGCTCTCGAGCGGACCCACGCTGACACAAGGCTTCTGCGTGACAGGCAGTGAGAGGGATCAGGGCTCCCCTGCCAGGTCTTACAGGTTCTGGGGCAGGTGTCTGAGAAAACCAGGCAGCAGGTAGGACGCTGTCTGCTGGGCTCAGGTATAATTCAAGTGGATTGCAATGTGGTGGATGAGATACCTTCAAGAATTGCTAGTGCCAGTTGTGCAGGGGTTGAAAGTTAGGAAGAAAGGACCTGGTCTGTAATTTTAGAGTTTCTGTCTGAAGTTGAAGACTTCTGTCTGAAGTTGTTGGGTGCAGCTGGACATGGCACAGCACAGAGGCTGGCAGAGCGTGCTTCTCACTGCCTCAGGATAGCCTACATTTGGCGGTATGATAGTTTGTCACGGCAGAAACAAGGTCAAAGTACACAGAACTACACACGCCCTTCAAATACATAACAAACCCCAACGATTAGCCACGGTTGTGTAGTTAATATAAGCCACTCTTGGGCAATTAGAACTCTCGCTATGTTTTCTTTAGAGGTGTGCACAATCCCTGCCAGATACAGCACAAGGATTTAATTTCCTGTGATCAAAGAGCAGGGTCCTAACAGCAGAAGTGAAACCCTCTCCTCTTGCTCTGAAAGCCACATGTGGGATTAGCTCAACACTTGAGTCCCTGCTGGGCCGGGGGCAGCTGGCCCGGTCGCTTTGCATGGGAGCAGCAGCCGCTTGAGGAAGCGAACGGCTGCTATTGCACCTCGGCTTTGGTGCCTGCAAGCGAACTGGTGGCAATTAAATGGGGCTGAAGCTGTATAGCTTGACTTCCCTATATGTTGCCTTTTCATACTCATTTGCAAAGGATATGTCAGTGCTAACAAAATCCCAATAATGCCAGTCCTTACAAAATGTGTGCCTGTGATTCGCAGAACAAGCATCCGTGGGGGGAAGTCAGGGTGCAATACGTATGCAAGGAACACCACAGCATCTGTAGTATTCAGAGGTACATTAATGGGCTGGGCGGTGTCAGGTGAACTGTTGGACTCAGTGATCTCAAGGGTCTTTTCCAGCATAAATGATTCTATGATTCTTTGACACATTACCGTCTGTTTCTGGAATCCTGTCAGATTTACATCTAAGTTTAAGCAATATGAAATTGTCAAACCATGGAACTGAGTATCTATTTTGTAATTGAGAAACTATTTGTGAGAGAAAGCGCAAGTGTATCTTAGCTACATACACTAGCACGTGCAGGTTCCAGTACGAGCTGGACAAAGGGGTCACTAATTCCTTCTGCTGCAACTGCACAAACAAGGATTACTGTGGCTGTCAGGCCAGCCCACTGCTACGCTAGTATCCTTGAAAGCAGCTCCTTCCTCAGCAAGCATGTCTTGGAAGGGTTTTGTCTGCTGAAGGTAAAAATTTCCCCTTTCTGTGCAATTAACAGTCGAAAATCACCTCATCCACACATCTCTTCAGTACCTGCAGGGATGGTGACTCAGCCACCTGCAGGCCAGGGTGCCATTGGCCTTCCCGGCCACCTGGGCACACTGCTGGCTCCTATTCAGCCACTGTCCACCAACACCCCCAGGTGCTTTTTCTTCCAGGCAGCTTTCCAGCCCCTCGTCCCCAAGCCTGTAGCGCTGCAGGGGGTTGCTGTGACCCCAGTGCAGGACCCGGCCCTTGGCCTTGTTGAACCTCACACAGTTGGCCTCGGCCCCTCGATCCAGCCTGCCCAGATCCCTCTGCAGAGCTTCCTGCCCTCAGGCAGATCCACACTCCTGCCCAACTTGGTGTCATCTGCAAACTTACTGAGGGGGCACTCGATCCCCTCGTCCAGGTCATTGATGGAAGTTATTGAACAGAACTGTCCCCAGTACCGATCCCTGGGGAACGCCACTGGTGACCGGCCGCCAACTGGGTTTAACCCCATTCACCACTCTTTGGGCCCAGCCAGCCAGACAGTGTTTTTACCTAGCCAAGTGTGAGCCCATCCAGGCATCCCATAGTTTCCTGAAGTCCAAGGAGGTGTGCAGCACAGACATGATTTGCTGATGGCTTTTACCAGATGTTACATCATCTTTGTGACGCAGAAATTGACGCATTGGTTACCCAGCTTGTCTGAGGCTGCAGGAGGTGAAGGGCCTCAGATCCAAGACCTAAGAGGGAAGGAACAGTAAAGGAGGGGAGAGGCAGCTGCCAGCTGCTGCCCCATCACCCCCTCACAGGAATGCTGACAGACTCGTGCCAGCAACAAGAGGAATAGTGGGTGGGAAGTGGGGTTCCAAAGCAAGAAAATTTCACAACCCCTGACAGCAGGTAAACAGAAAGATGCCTTGTGTTTCCAGAGGCAGAATGTGGCAGGGTTGGAAAAGGAGCCACTGAGTCCTCCCCGCGATCTCCTTTTGGAGACGAGGCACACCATGAAAGTAGCTTGCGGCAACAGACAAGGATGGCCTTAAGTCCTGAGGGGCAAAAGGTTGGAAATTAGCAGCAGGCTTTGCGATTAAATACGCAACTTTAAGGAACAATATAAAGGAACATGAATTCTTGTTAAGAAATCTCCGCCCGCTGCGCATGCTATAGGAAACACACGACGGGAGGATTTCTGTCCCAGTTTTATTTTATTTTTTTTTAACAACACCTGCTTCAATGAAAGATTGAAACAGTCAAACTAAGCCAGACATTATATGCTCATACCATTTACAGTATTTACATAATATACACATTTTTTCTGCTCAACGGGTAATTATAGCAACTCGGAACAAAAGTGCAAGTGAGAAGAATCACTGGTGTAAAAAGTTAAAGTTTCCTGTTGATCATGTTGCACTGCTTGAACAAGTGGGGGAACAAGTGGGGTAAATGCACTTCAGAGTAAGCGAGTGTAGTGACACGTCCTGCTGAACTTTATTTACACCAAGCCGAAGGCAGCAGGAAGCTATTGCTCTCTCCAGAAAATTGATGAGTGAGTTCACAAGTGATCCCTTCTTCATTTTAACATTGAACAGCTGAATCACAGTGTTGAACCTTCTGTTGTGCAAATAGGTAGCAATTCATTGCAAAGGCTCTGTAGTATTAAATGCTAAAATATATTTATTTAACTTCCTTATTGTACACGCTATAAAACGACACTAAAAAGTTCAAGTTTCCGCAGTAACAATCACCCTTCCATAGAATATATATAATTTTTAAATGTCTAAATTTAATTCTTTTTTTTAAATACCCACGATAAAGATACACCAGCTCCAGTGTGGCTGTGTTTCTTCATAAGCATCTACCAGAGTCTCGTACACAACCAAAGCCTCACCTAAAAGTTACTTCTCCGGGTATGCTACTTGGGTCGCTCTCTCGTTCCCTTCCCTTCCCTCCTTTTTAAAGCACCTTCCCGCCTGTCAGGCTCCCCGGCTGCATTACCCTCAGCTATGCTGTCCTGCCAGTGGAAGGGCTGAAATTCAGCCCCCTCCGATGAATGAACCCACGGCCACTGGTGGACAAGCAGCTGGCAACATTCTTCACCCCTTGGTGCACCTTCAGCGCAGTACTGCGACCTCCGGCTCGGACACAACCTAACTCCCTCAAACACGGGACGTCAACAGGAATTACTTCAGACTCGGACTTAGTTTTGTAGCCATGTACAGGGGTGATTTTCCACACACAGGCTGTACGCACGCTGCCACCGCCTAAGTAAAACAGAGTGCCCGGTGGTCTCGGCGGCATGGTGTTCAACACAAAGCAGTCTGAGTTCTACAGGTACAGCTTATCACCCGCCCCAGTGATCTTCTCCATGGTTTTGGCCTCAAGTAGCACCAACCACTTAACATTTTCAACTTTAATATATATACATACACTTCTGAGAATTTTATATACACACACACGCGTACATGTGGCATCGGTACGTTCACCGCAGGAGAGAGTTATTTACAATTAGTTGGAAAAATTAAATTGTATCAAGTTACAGTATACCAAAACAAAATTGGCATTTGTGCTTTCTGTTTGTACAGGAGTCATTTTTGTAGTTTCCAAAAAATTTCTATTATTACTTGCATCATCATGTCACATGATGAACAACATTAGAAAACAGCTAGGGCTGAGAATTACAGAGCATCAGTTTTCCTCATTTGCCCCGCTAACTCTGCAGAATAGGTGCTTTCTATAAAAATTCTCCATTCAGACAGCTATGTGGTTACCCAAGCTTGCTTGAGGGCCTTCTTAATAAATAATAACACACAGCAAAAGAACCACGCACCCTGTCTTGCGCCGTGCACACTCATGAGAGGAAAGTTTCTGCCTTCGACAAGTAACACGTTAATAAAACGGCACTTAACCTTTTCACTCGGGACCTCAAAGTGCTTTTAAAAAGAAGGAAATACCCCATTCTATGTGGTAGTTAAGAGGCACAAGGAATAAGGCTTCAATGACTGTCTTTTCTCTTGGAAGCATGAAATAGTTTAGTAAGAAATATGTTTAATTAAAAACAGAGCTAAGTTTAACCTTCATAGTGACTTACGAAGGAGGGGTAGTCTGATAGAGCAGGCTCTGAGTACCCCTGTGACTGGGCTAACAAGTATTTTCTGGCCAACTCTAACTTCAGCACTGGGCTACATAAAAGTGACTGCCTGCCTCGTCGGTCTACGCTTCAGTAACCACTGGAGACCAAAAAAGTATTGCCAAGATATAAAATATTAAATAACTCATTAAAAACTAACAATGAATTTTTATTTTTTTTAAATACACAGCCTGTCTCAGGCTGTGTGCTAGAGGAAGACTGCTGCCCTCCACTTCAGCAACTAAACCAGGCAGCACGCGTACTCCTGCTTTGCAGCGTGGGTATCGTTCCGGGAGTAAGAGATCTTCTGTGTCCTAATAGGAAGGCATAGCGTTCACATTCATTTCAGGAAACGTTCACCTCTTCAGACCCCAAACTACTCTTCCTTTCGCTGTTATCCATGTGCACATTTGCAATGCTTGTCCACCGGCTCTTGTAAATGCAGGTTTCTTCTAGGCCTCTCTTCTGACAAACTACACTCTCAGAGATGGCTGCAGGATCCCTTTTTCGATGAGGTGAGATTTCAGGGTTTTATACACACTCAGTTGCTGCTCAGGCTGAAGTATCAACAGCTGTTTCAGTAATTTGCTGGGATTTGGACCCCTACCAACGAAAAAAAGAACATTTTTTTGTGAGCAGCAGCTCTAAATAAACTTTTCAACAGCTTTCCATTTTCCTCTTGATGCGCCACGTTTTCCCTTTTTGGGGACACTAAGTTACGGATTTCTCCCAGTCTGCCTCCTCAGGAAGCATGGGTGAGCACTACTGGCAAAGCATTCTCCTTAGCTCAGTCTGAAGGGAAACTAAAAAGCGTCTCTTGTAGTGGCCTTCAAACGGTAGTTACAGAAGGCTTGTGACAAGTCAGATTCACGGGTTCATCCTTCATCATGTCACCAACATTTTTCGTCAACACATCATTTTTAGTTTAGTATCTGTTGCCAGGTGAGCTGTGCACTCTTGAACTAAAGGGAAAGTTGGCCAAGTCGGTAAAGAAAACCGCAAATTAAACCAAGCTTTTCTAAATAACGGCCTTATTTTTAGCTGATCACTTTTTTACAGTCTGCTTCTAAGAGGGACTGGAGAGGAGGCAAAGAATCTGTTGCTGATTTGGTATCCAATAATTGTTTAGCCACATGCATGTACAGAACGAAGGGCATGTATGAGTTTGGGCACCCACAGCCGCCTCCCTTGACCCCCCTACCCCAGATACCACAATGACTACTGCGAGAGATTTGCCATTCCCATGATTTCTTCTTGGAAGCTAGTGTGGTTCCGGGAAGATGAGCAGTATTTTAAAGAAGTTGTCTCCTCTCGGTTACCACAGAGTTTTCATCTTGAACGGAGAAGTCAAGTGGCTGAGAAAACCCTCAGACTTTCCTGAAGAACTGCAGTCTCACAACCAACAGGCTCCTGAGGAACCACACAGGGAAAGCAGATGCTGCAGAACCCTCCTGCCCAGGCCCCATCCTCACACCTCCCCGTCATCACTGAATTCCAGTAAAACTTCTCAGAGGCTGCTACGCCAAACTTCCCGGTATTTAGGGTACACAGGTTACCTTTGAGGTACCTCTGAGGTACCGCCCTCAGAAACAATAAGGCATAGCCTGAACCTGACACGAATCCTCGGTGGCAACACACGTTTACTTAATAGTCCCGCGCTTGGAATCACGGTGTAAATCAGGTGCAGAGACCGGCAGTCGCCGCGGTGCTAGCAGCGCAGAACGTAACTGGTGTGAAGTACCTATGGCGCAGCGCCTACGCCGGCTTAAGGAGCTGGTATTGTAAAAAGCCCGTACCTTATGAAACTGGTGATATAGACGTGAACAAAGGTGGCCATCAGGTACTGACAGTCAAAGCGATCCATTATCCCACCGTGCCCAGGGATTGTGTCTGCGAAATCCTTTTGGGTGTGAAGGACGGGGAGGGAAGGAAAAAACCAACATCACGGTCAGTGATCCCGACGAAACACAAACCTTCCGTCACTTGGCAGCAGCACGTTAAGGCCGCAATCAAGCTACGGTTCCACTGCTCTGAGCCGAAAGTTAGCAAGAGCTTCCTTTGCTAAAGGAGTTTTCGAACGCAAAGGTGGGTGAAGAAAAAGAAGAGATGAAGCAACTTGTCCACAGTATCACACAAGAGGACTGCGGTAGGTCAGGTGCAGGTTGGCCAGTACGGAGGACACCTGCGTGCCTCTACATACTTGATTTCGTCAGCAAGCCTCTTAGGCTAATGGCCGTTGCCTCTTGGCTCTGCAGAATCTAACTCCCCTCTTTAATGCTGTTACTGCTTCATCCTCTACTGCTGCTGAAGCCCTTGTCACCAGGGAACATATATCTGCTGCAAGAGAAGCGGTAACCCGAGGACTCTTTCTAACGCCGGCTTTCAAGTCGTCCTGCCCATTCACCTGCCCCTTTTTAATCTGGGTTCTTGGCAGCCCCAATTAAAAACCATAATGTGTGCACACAGTATAAACCTATTTAACAGACTCAAAAAAACCCTGTCGTGAAAGAATTATCACTCATTAAAAAATAAGAGTTCCTGATGCAATCAAAGCTTGATACCCTAGCTTTGCGTTACCCGATCTTGTATGTGGAAGAGCTTTATCAGTCCAACTACCCTCATCTTATCCTTTCTGTGGTCCACACTCACTCGTGTACTCGCTGCCTGAAAACCCTGACCTTGGTCACGCAGGGAGGCTGCCAGCAGGTTAAACCAGTCCTGTGCCGGCCCTCCAGCGCTGGGCAGCCACAAGTGTCTCACCCATCCTACGTGCTGCCTGCAGCAACAATTCCATAATACCCCTGTCTTCCCAACAGTCCTTTGGCCACCACCTTGGGGCCCTGAAGTATTTTAAAAATACACTTTTTCATGGTCTACTTTAACAATAAGTGCTGATTTTTTTCCCAAAAAAGCCCTTCTTAGCGCAAACAGCCTGTTGCTACCTGGGCGTATGGCAGCGCACGAGGCTGTAGCTAGGACGTGCCGGAGAAGCTGCTCGGACCGGCATGAGAAAGAGGCGTAGGTACAAGCAGGCGTATGGGAGTTCAGCGCAAACAGGGAGGTTTTTATGCTTCTGTGCAAAGCACGTGCCAAAACTGGTGGGCATAGGGAACACCAACAAGCAACAGGATAAGAATTACGGCAGTCCGACCAAGACATAAAGAAGGACGAGAGAAAATTTGGGGCTGCCCTCTTCCCATACTCCTGCTGCCACTTAATACCAGCCAGGGACAACACTGCCACAAGCGACAGCGCGCACCTTGCAACAAACAGAGGTTAGCACATCACACCATTTGCCAATACACACGCCTGTAACGAGGCGGCACTGTACTGGCAAAGGTAGCCAAACATCTCATGCTTGGGTGAACCTGACACGTCAGCATACGACGCAAATCCTACTGGCACAACACAGCCGGCCACAGTCTGAAGGGTAAGCCGCTGCGCGTGCTTCTTAGGCATCTACAGGCTGCCTTTCGTGTCACGAGTGCGGCACATCTGGCTCGTCTAAAGCACTTCTGCAACATGCCTTGGAAGAGTAATTGGCAACCAAAATATGAACCAAATTACTTAGATTTCCAACACTGAAGTCGCATGCTGATGACGCAGAGTTTTAAGAACAACACATACGTGTATCCAATAAAACTAAACACGGCCGGTGATCCTAAAAACCAGCTCAAACATCATCACACCGTAACAGAAACACTAGGTACTACAATGAACAATTAAAAAACCCCCAAACCTACCCAAACCAAACCCAACCCACCGATTTATCTAATTCAAAGAGAAAACCAAACTGCAACTGGCTTACAGGAGTCCTTACACACCTTGATTTTGAAAGCTCTTTTAAATCCACTGGCGAAGAATCCTCCGAATGGCCCAATTAATGAGGCAAACGTTGACAGTGCGATGCTGTGCATCTGAAATGGGTACATATGCACCGTTTCCTACAAGAAAGAGAATTAGCAGTGTTACAAATCTGTTTGGGTTCGTTCAAGTTCTTACAGAGAGACTTCGCTGGCATCAGGTACCTGTGCTGCTCTTTCTTGATACAGATTAGTAAAAAGGGGCTTTGGTTTTTTTTGTTGGTTGGGGTGTTTTGGATTTGTTGGGGTCTTTTTTTGATTGTTTTTGTTTGTTTGTGTTTTCTGGCTTTCAGTGTTGGTTTGTGGGTTTTGGGGCTTTTTTTGTAACTTAGCTTTGAGCACTTTCGAGTCAATGGTACAAGCTCCAGCCTTTGAGGGAAGGCTACGCTGGCCTCATCCCTGAGAAGAGAGCACACCTCACCTGGCAAGCACCCTCTGTAGCTGAAAAATCCTGTACCGTGTGGTTCTGATTTCCACCACAACTGGCCAACACCAATGCACTTCTAGACTGCTTTGTGCAGTTATCTTAAGACACCTTTCTTTTAGGCTAAACCGTTCAGCTGGTCAAACAGAAAAGTTGATGAGTTGTAAATATTAAGACAATTTTGTTGGGAGAACACAAGGCCTGACATCTTTTGACACCGAGCAAAATATCTTCCAAAGATAACATCTGGTCATATTTCTGAGAGAGAACGTCAGCAGTTGAGTAACAGAGGGAAAACCAAAACCAAGCTGTTGTGCAAACAAGTAGATTCAACTTGACTTTTTACAAAGAGCGCTAAAACTAATTCTCTCCTCAAAAGGCTTGTTAGAGCCTGGCAAAAGTACTCCAGAGCTGCACGTGGAACAACCACCTCTTTTTAGAGTGAACTGATCTCCCTGTCAGACTGCCACAGAGCTGGGCGTTCTCACTGCCTTGCCCTTTACCAAAACACACAGTATAGCTGGACACAGTAGGGTTTCCCTCTGCTCAGTCCACACTATGTTTCTGTGCGGCAACATCCTTATCAAACTGCAATCAACCCCACAGTTCCTGAAGCAACAATACATTCTTTCGGTATGAAAATATCAGAGCTCTTTCTCCCTGGTGCCGTGCACTCCCTCTTTCGAGCGAGGAAGTAGGATTTCAATTTTAACCAAAGCCTTGGTTTTTTCCTTACCCATCCCAACACAGCCTGAAGCAGCGGTGGCACGGAGTACTTCTTCAGCTGGAAGAGCTCTGAAGGTTCACACTCTGTCACAAATCTGTTGGTTTCACTGTTATATTCCACAGGGCAGACAAAGTACTGATGTTGAGCCAAAAAATAAGAAAACTGCAAAGCAAAACAAGAGACTCCTGAAATAAGCATTTGTTGTTACACTCAAAAATCATACTGTAACGGATGGCTTCGTCATAGCAAGCCGAGGATAATGGAAGAGACCCAGAATGGAGTAAAATCAGCCAGTTTAAGTTGGAGAATGCCTCAAGAAGGCAGACAGATGTGGAGGTTCAATGCACATAGTGATGGTTTCGTAACTTGTTTTCCTTTTCACATCTCTCGGATTCATGTCAACTGGACGTTTCTGCATCGTAAAATCCCAAACTGACGAGTCAGCCACTCATCATTTCTTTGCAGTTCGCTTCTCCATTAAAACTTCACCTATGGCTTCCACCAAGTTTGGCAGTCACAGGTTCTGCTGACCCCGGTGATAAATTACTTATCAGAACAGTTACTATGCTGTTATTGTCTTCGACGCGTATTGTCAGTGTAAACGCCGCCTCAGGAGAAATGTCAGTATAAAGTACGTAATAAAAAAGTACTACTTTACAAAGCATAAATAATGCTATCAACACACTATTTCAAAATAGGGATGCAACTAATACAGAAAACAGTTCCAGATACAGCAACAGCAATGCCAACAATGGCCAGTACAACCCGTTCAGGAGCGGTGCAAGCCTGGCCTCCTCTTTCCAGCTAGTTACAAATTGGCAGGATTCTCTAGCCAAAAGAACCCCAAACCCTAATCCTTAGGCCTTCAGCAGTTTGAGATAACCAAATATGTCACTTATTTTACTTCAAGTGAAAACAGGGAGTTGAAGACTGGACCGATACAAGGAAAGTCCTGCGGTTACTTACAATAAATCCAAATACAACTGTGGAAAAGAAGCCTCCAATGAACCCTTCCCAGGTCTTCTTGGGAGACAGCTAGGCACAAAAGAGAGAGTGTTAGCCTTCTCGACTGCAACACTGAGCCCTTTTTGACTTGATTTCTGGACCTCATTTGCAAAAATGACGCTCCTACTTGGGTTTTCAAAGGTATGCGTGAAATACAGAATGCCAGCAGCTGCAGCCACGGAACACGGTCAGCAGAGGAGTGTGGCTAGGACCTGTCCCAGGCAAGGAGGGGGAGTGCCACAGTTCGGCTGGCGCCGCCGGGCAGCTTGAGGGAACAGCGAGGTCCTTTCCCATCTGCTGCTGCCTGCCGCTGGCCACGGCTACCCTGGTGAAGCAACTGAGCTCCTTCAAGCAGAAGGCTTGGAAAGCTGCATGAGCATGCTGCAGCTGTGTTGGAGACTTCGCCAGCGAGTGCACATTTAGGTAGTGAGAGAGACCGCGTGCAGACGGCTACTGCTGGGGACGCTCCCTGGGCAACACTAGCTTCCTACCTATAGGCTGGCAAACCAATCCAGCGAATAACTGCAGGCCTAGAGGCCAGTGTAGCAAGCTGTTTTCTTCATCAAATTCTATCGCGTTTTCAGTTTAGGAGCAGTTTAATATCACAACCAACTAAATACCCAGAAGTTAACATGGCAACGTCATGGACACAGTAATTCATGGCTTTCTGTAGGGTCTTGCATATTCTACCAGAACAGGAAGATTACGGCTTGAGCCCTTCTCAGTGCCGTGTCAACACGACCGGATAAGGAATACATGTGACCTAGTGACTTATTTCAAATTACAGTTTCTTTACAGTAAGCGTGCAGTTAAACCTGCATATGAGATCCAAAAAAGTGATCCTCAGCGATGATACAGGAGCCTTGAGCGGAACTACACGGAGTGTCAATATTAAGTGCACATGGATCCCAGTTTCCATTTATAAATCTCCAGACACAGGACAGTCGATTTGTTTTTCAAGCAGACGTGTATCATGCAGAACAGAGGAAAGTATTTTTCCCGTGAACATGTTTTTGAAGAGGTATCAAAACCGCTATAAATTGTACAAGCTTGTTAGTGAGGAAGTGCCTAAGTACATACCTTAATTAATGGAGTTCTGCCAAAGAAGAATCCAAAAATGTAAGCAGCAATATCATTGCAGATAACACTTGAAATTGGAACCAGAAACCTAGAGAAAGACATTAAAAGTTGTACGGAGAAAAAGAAAAGCTGCCCGAACTTAAACACAGGACAGAAAATTGGAACAGCAGCATTTCTTGCTGGGAAATTTTTTGGTAGTATTTAGGAATAATGATGTTTCATCACATGTTTGCCTAGTTCCCCCACAAGCAGCACATTTAGCTATACTGGTTTTAGGCTTCAGCCAATCGAAACCATTACAGATCCACGTTAGTTCAAGTTAAAACACGATTTTGGTGCATGAGCTTGACATGCGAACAGGCTGGCTTTTCCCTATCAGGCGTGAAGACTGGTACCACAGTTAAGAAGAAATCAACAGATATCAACGTGTTAATGGTATTGGTAACAACAAAGCAAGCAAATTCCTTGTAAAGTTTAATGATGTGTAAATTAAAAAAAAAAAGGGTTTCCTTTTTTCCCCTCTTGTCAGTGTGGAGCAGCCTGTGTTAGCTTTCCAAGTGTTCTTTTCATGCAGACGGCATCCGAGTTTGCTACTCAAGCCTGTTGAACCCTCTTTTTCCCTTTTCAAAGCAGGGACGTATTCATAAGCTAAAAGTCAGATGTTGCAACCATCTGCCACATTGCCTGGCACCAGTGGAAATCAGAAACAGCAGGCTGGCAGGGCAGCTAGTGTCAGTCACAGCAACACGATCACCATGAACATAATCTCTTTATACAAACTTTGTCAAAGGCTTTGGGTTTTCTTTCTAACTATAAGCACATCTTTTCTGCAATAATCTCCCTAGCTGTACATGTATCAGGAAAAGAAAAGGGAGAACACGCAGCATTATGTCCTTGGAAGAACACAAATCCTCTTCCATGTGCTTCTTCTGGCTTTCTCAACTTGTAACTTACCCTGTCCCTAAAGTGGCGTATGGGAAAAGAGCACACTCTCTTTGAGGAGCGGTTTTAAGTAATCAAATTTAACTGCATCATCAGAATTTAATATGTTGCTGGAAATGGGGCGTTAAGATGACCCAACAATAGCTGAGATTTAAACTCTAAGTAATCTGAATTTATCTTAACAGGAAAGGCAGCGGGGAAGGTGGCAGGGAAGACGGCCAGACTGGGGATTTCAAATTAAATGGTCCAACTTCAGCAGCTCTGAGCATCCTGAAGCTCCCAAGTCACAGAGAAAGAACTGCTGGATATTCACACCCACTCAGCAAAATGCCATCAAAGGATTTCACCAAGCATGCAAAGCAATCCCATCCTTGCAAGTGAGCAAGTGGCTGTTCAAAACTATCATACTTGTGGCTGCCGATCTAGTTAAAAGAGGTTTCTGCTTCCCCTCCTGTATCCTTTACCTCATCACTCCCAATTCCTCCAACACCCCTTCCAACTAGACATCAATGCTCCTTTAACTTGTGCTGCTTTAACGGTTCCCACCAAAATTCCCTAACCAGATCCAGGTAAAAGAACCAACCTTTCAATGCAATGGAGTTACAAACCAGTTCATTACTGTCCCCTTACCAGATCATGCCTTCAAAGAGATTTTGGATGACAAGATGAGATTGAGTTACAGTGATCAGCAAAGTGACATGAGTCCATGCGAACTGTTAACAATGCAACAACACAACAGTTAGTGAGAACACCGACCCGTACACCTTGATAAATACTGGCGTGTCAGCTAGGGGAGCTACTTAGGAGCTCCCAGAAAAGACCAGTTGCAGCGATAATGCAGGAGGTGTGTGCATACAGTATATCACAATCAGCTGGCTTTCTGAGGCAAGTACTGGAGCTTTAACGGGTTTCCCCACCACTTACCTCCACCCAGAATTTTTTAGCGTGCGGTTTAACGTCTGATTTAGTGAGACGTACACCCTCAGCACGACAGCAGCAAAGCAGCGTAAGCAATGTGATATTCTGCATATACACGTAACAGACATGTTAGCGCGGGAACAGCAAAATGGCACTGAACTACTCATGAAAAAGTCATGTCACGCTGATGTGGGTATCTCTCGTAACAGAATACCAGTCCTCTTAGGAAACAGGAAAATTCTCAGCATTAGCACAAACAAAGTGCTCATTTTGATGCGCAGGGTCATTCAAACAGTCATTTTCCTCAGTATTACTGCACGTACTCGGTGTTTATTCTGTAGCGCCAGTGTACAAGACAGTGGTTTCCAAACAGCAAAGATTCTGCATTAGATTTTATTTCCAACCATTTTTAAATCAAGAACTGGTTGGTTTTGCCCTGAAACATCAAATTTAATCACTCTAAACGTCTGGGTGATTCAGCACTCAGAGTGTCCTACTTCTTCGATTCTCCTGTCACCTGTGTTTTCCTGTGGCAGCCAGCATCCACCTCCAGTCAAGACAACTCAAGCAGGCTGAAAGGGAGGGTGCGAGAACTGACTAAAGCTTTCTGAAAATCTACCTGCTGGTTAATTAAAGCACCTCTGCAGCAAAAGTCTTCGTATTTGTACAGTGACACTGGGACACCGCCTAAAACCAACCGGCTACTCTCCCTGCGTGACAAACACCGGGTTGCTACACACTGGATACGCGGCTTCTCTTGGTTTTACTGCAGTTTTCATGGGGTCAGACCTGAATGTTTTCTGGGCAGGCACCAAGCCACGTGACTGACACATTTTTTCTGCCTTCTTTCAGAAGGAAAAAACCCCTGAAAAATGAACCTATTTACTTTGTGCCAATCTAAAGACGATGACTTTTTTGCAGACAAAGACCACCACTCCTAGAAAAGCTGCATCTCCCTGTCAGGCAAGTTCTCCCACAAACAGGGCACCTTTCTTTGAGCAGAGGGTTTCTTCACATGCCCACACAGGGCTCACATAAGTCCGAGTCTAGAATTAGGGATCCTCAGTGGTGAAGTGCTACCTGAAGCACTGTAGAAACAGAAGGGTTAACCGCAGCCCCAGAGCTGCAGGAAATCTTGAAGGCTGCGCTGACTGCTCAAGTTCTTTAAAGACAGGAGCTGTACTGCATTACTGTGTCACTGTTGCTTCTAATTCCTATACAGAAGTGGGGGAGTTCAGTAGGGATCTTCGGGTTTGGTTTGGGGTGCGAGGGTTTTTACCTGTGACGTTACAAAGTCAGTTTTCAACCTATCAGATACATGTAAGAAAATGGTTCACGCTCTTGATTAGCTGCTATGCTGTTTACGAGGTGGACAAACACAAGAGATGAGAATAACGATCTACTGCGGCACAGCAGAACAGAAGACCAGAACTGCTGCTAAACGTCACAGAATAAATCTTCCACACCGGGGTTAAAACCAAGTTCCCTTCGCGGTACTTCAGTAGGGCCTCTACTAAGTAACACTTGAGTCACAAGAGCCACTTCCCACCCTACGCTGAACGATTTCCTTTCAGACCCGGGAGGGAAGCGCACCCCTCTTTCTCCAGGAATCTCTTTTGTATCGGCCTATCGCCGGGAGAAACCTATCACGTTGCGTACGCGCAAGGCCTCACCGATGACAGCCTGTATTGACCGAAAGGCCGCACCCCGTGGTACAATGACGATAAGCTGCAAGGTGAACAGATACCCAACAGCCCAACACCGCTTGGTTTCACGCTACTGTCGGTGTAAGCACGTTTTCCACACCCCTCTTCCGAGCTATGTTACGAGCACAGGGACATGGCTGTTTCTAGCGACATTCACAACGTGAGTGACCACGGCAAAGTGGGTAATACACACCATGTAAAACTGCAGACGATAATGTTTCTTCACTAAACTCAAAACAAACATGCAGAAGCCTGTAAAACAAAGTAAGTGTAGTTTGTACCAGCTCATATTTAATTACACTGAACTGTGACATACCAGTAATTTTCTTCCCTCGGAGCAGCTTTTAATCCCTCTGCTGCAAAAGCATTTGCTTGTATTCAGTGAAGTGTGCATACAGAATTTTTCTCATCAGAGCACAAGATCCGTTAACATCAGTAAAGACCACCCATTTCATTATTCACAGGGTCCCACTGTAGACATCAATTTTTAGGGGAGGAGACCGTCACCTTTAAAAACCACCCAAAACCCAGGCTGACCAGGTGACGGTCTCCTCCCCTAACAATGGATGTCTGCAGTGGGACAAGACCAGCTTGCCTCTTTCCCCCAGGCAGGCACAGGGCTGCACGCAACGCAAGCGGGAAGGCGTTGGAGAAGTCAACTGACTGGACGAAACATTCTGGGTGGCTAACAGAGCACCGCTTCTCTCCTAAGGCAACCTCCTGCGCCAGCAGAGTCAGAGTCCCTCAAAAGACCCCCAACCCTGGGGACAGCCCCTCAAGTGGCCCCACGATCCCAATGCGACAGTCGCCAAGGGGCTCTGCTACGCCCTGCCTCCTGGTTTTGCTCATGGCTGGCTTGTCTCATCTCTCCCCTCACTGCCCTTCAGCGGTCACAAGGCATTAGTTAAGTTAGTTTCCTCCAGTCAAAGCCAGCTGACAAAGGTCAAGTTTTGCAGAGCTGGTTTCATGCTTGCGATCTAAGCTCTGAGTAGAATATTTATCTGGTTAAAAAAAACAACAAACAAAAAAACAGCATAGTAGGCAGACAGTTCATCATGAAGATCAGGATATATTTTAGAAGTATTTGTAGCCTAGCAATCTCCTGTCCCTTAGGCCAGCCTGAGTCGTCAACTGATTTAATTTTAGGCTAAAGTAATACTGTGTTGTCGAAAATACAAATGGACTACATCCACAGGTTCACACAGCAGCACCACACAAGACTACCAGCTTATGCCTCTTCTTCCTACAAGAGAGGCTTTTAAAAACTCTCTCTTTGGACAGGGAGCAAGATCTATCCATGAGGCAAGGATCTGAAGAGCTTGCAGACAAAATAATGCCTCAGGCATCTTGAAAAATCAGTTTAAAATATCTTGGTAACTCTCATTGCTGTGGACCTAGCAGAACGCTTGCACAATAAGGCATCAGCACAGCAATTACACATACAAGTCACCTCCACAGACTGCCAGAACAGCACTCGTGTATTCAGGTACCGAGCCCCAGTTCTTCAGCGACCAAAACTAACTCATGCCAACTTCTCTTCAGCGCTACTAGCTCAACTTTTTCAAGATCATCTACGTGTTTCGGCTTTTCACAGGAAAAATGGAACTGTGGACACCTGATTTCCTTGAATATCAAGAGGAAAAAGAAACTGGAAGTGCATAAAAAGATAACTGCTCCCCAGCTTAAAAAAAAAAAGGCACAGAAACAATTGCAGCATGAAAGTCTTTCATTTTTGCAATTTCTCACGCTTACCTGTTAGATAGAGTGCAAAAGATATAAATCTGTGGTACCGAATTAGGAATTGAAGCTGTTCTCTTCTCTGAACAAACGTAACAAAGTAATCAGCTACAGTCTCTCCGTAGAAGAAGTAGTTCACACACAGCAAAAAGTACCTACAACATACAACAGCTAGCAGTTAGTTTAGCGAGAAACAGATACTTAAGCGTCATTCTTAAAAATCAAAACTAACGAAAAACCACAACAACAAACACCACACAAAAGGAGAACCAGAAGGGTACAAAAAGATGTGAGGAAAATAAAATTCGACTATAAATCCAGTCTAATACTTGTGGGTCAGTGTCTGCTCTGACAAGCCAGGTTTTGCAACTTACTTCTAAAGCAACCGCACGAGGAAAAACACATTTGGCAGATACAGCTGGAAAATTCATCTCATCCTTAACTACGGTATCGAATACTCCACAGCTATGCAAGTCCTTTTCAGATATTCTAAAAGTACAGAGCAAGTATCTGCTGTCATCGATACTGCCACAAACAATCCTGCGTATTCTTTTCCTGTATGCTAGTAAGGGTAGCTTCTGACTTCTGCCTTACAAACGGGAAAAAAGGCACTTGCATAATGAATCCTCTGAGGTTATAGGACAGTGAATCTGACATGGGGCTTGAGGATCTGAATGTAACTGCATTTTTGCCATCTGGCCTGAAGATTCTCATCTGAAAGAGATACTGCTGCATCACCTGCTCCACTTCACCGTGCACCTCACCTCTTAGCTTTCTTGACCAAGCAATAATCTTACAGAGTTTAATCCATCAACTACCTAGTAAATGCAGCTATTTCTACATCTTTTCCAAAACAATTTTAGAGTCACAGAACGGTTTGGGTTGGAAGGGACCTTCAAGACCATCTAGTTCCAACCCCCCTGCCATGGGCAGGGACACCCTCCACTAGATCAGGTTGCTCCAAGCCTCATCCAGCCTGGCCTGGAACACAGCCAGGGATGGAGCATCCACAGCTTCTCTGGGCAACCTGTTCCAGTGCCTCACCACCCTCTTTGTGAAGAACTTCTTCCTGATGTCGAATTTAAATTGAAATGCTTTCAATTTAAACCCATTACCCCTTGTCCTGTCACTACAGGCCCTTGTAAAAGGTCCTTCTCCAGCCTTAGGCCCCTCCAGGTAAGGTCTCCCTGGAGCCTTCTCTTCTCCAGGCTGAACAAGCCCAACTCTCAGCCTGTCCCCATAGCAGAGGGGCTCCAGCCCTCAGAGCATCTTTGTGGCCTCCTCTGGACTCGCTTTTTATGTTGAGGGCCCCAGAGCTGGACACAGCACTGCAGGTGGGGCTCTATGCCAGAGCAGAGTAGAGGGGGAGAATCACCTCTCTCGACCTGCTGATCATGCTGCTTTTGATGCAGCCCAGGACATGGCTGGCTTTCTGGGCTGCCAGCACACATGGCCGGCTCATGTTGAGCTTGTCATCAACCGACACCGCAAGTCCTTCTCCTCAGGGCTGCTCTTGAACCATTCTTTGCTCAACCTGTACTTGTGCTTGGGGTTGCCTCGATCCTCAAATGCCAAGGCAGCACTCAAACAATAAATAGCAAATCCAAAACCACTAAGAGATGCACCTCTCTAGGCAACGTGCTCTTCAGCTCAGAGGAGTCGATTGAGCTCCACATACGAAAGTGACGGTGATCAACTGCCAAAGTATACTAAGAGGCAGAGTGCACAGCTCCTCCTCTAAAAATTTCAGCAAGTTGCTTCTAGAAACGAAACAGCAATGTGACAAGAGACAGAGCATAACCTAGATATTTCAATTCCATAAAAACCAAACCCAGCACAAAATCAAAGCAACACAACATCGGTCATGCCTGAAGAATTGTCCTTAAGCACCTTAGAGACTACATGCCCCAACACCTTCCCATAACACTGACTGATCAAACCCCTCTATTCTTCCTCCCAGAACTCAGAAGTTCACTTCCCCGGTTCTATCCAGCCTTGTATAAGCTGGACATTGTCACAAATATCTGGGATTCGCCAGAACAAATAATCTCGTCTTTTGGCTTTCAGAAGTTCCCCCGACACTGTATTCGTGCAGTCCTGTGATTAAGTGCATGATTGGAAAGGATTTGAAACTTGCATGTTATTATTTTCATTCTCTGTGTGTGTGAAGAGGAGCCTTTAAGGTACCTGTTTTATTTACTTCTTGTGCAAGGTTAACAGCAAAAAAAAATAACCCCAAACCTCGTAACAGTTCAGGAAATACGTATCAGGTGATTATTTGGCTATGTGTATTTTTAGATAGCTTATACATGCTCAATTCTGACTTAAAGCATATATACATGCTTTAAAAAGTTTGAAGTAGTAAAAGGCCAACTGACGTGTTCAAGGTGGAAGACAACTACAGAATCCTGTATTAGAGACAGATGTCAAGTCTTATGCCTGCCCATGACCAGCGAAGCTGTCATTTCACCATGACAGGACATGAAGAACATGAAGGTTTAAGTTTCACATCGCTATTTATTGATGTTCTTGCTCACTACTCACCAGCTGAGGGATCTAAACCACGGTAAATCATACGAGTGGTAGACTCTGTAGCCTATAGTAATGATTTCGTGGTAACACTTCACTTGGATGCTTAACACCTAAAATAAGAGAAATAAAAAACTCTGTAAATATGCTGCAGTTGTTCCTTAAAGTCAGTAAGTAGTACCGCAACCTGCATTAAGGGCAGAAATTATTCTGAATTTAAATTCCACACAGAAAACCGCGAGCTTCAAAGCAAGTCCCAAGAAAAACTAAAGCTCCATTTAAACACCCCCAAAACCTCGAAACCACTAGGCGTGCTTAGAAAAAACACATTGGGCTAGCTGCAAGAATACGCCTGTGAAACAAGGGAAAGCTCCTGGCTTTTCTCCACTAGAAGAGTTTGGCAGCAGGTGGTCACAAGCACTTTTTCTAAAGAAGGCTCTTCTGTTTCTTTCAGCTAAGTTTTACCTTTAAACTCAGTTCACGAAATAGTTTCCAGGCCCAATGGAAAAAAAGTAGATGTGCAACACTACTTGGACACACAGGTCTTCCACTTGCAAGCGTCTCATTAAGGGCAATTAGCATTGATGATTAGAAGCTAAGCTCGTCTAACCCAGGTCTGAATGTCACACCCTCCACAGCCTTCATTTTGTTTTGCTGATGTCACTACTTCAGTGCTTGTCCGTGCAAGTCTGGTAGTACATCCCGTCCGTCTTCGGGCTCCGCCGGACTCCACCAGTTTTGTCTAATCCAGCCAGCAGGCAGATCACCCTGCCCAGATACGAGGTATTGCCAAAGACCGGCTATCAGTAATCCCGTGCAGGGGCAGGAGTAAGAACCTACCCATGCCGATTGCGCACGCTGCCTTTGCAGTATTCTCGTACCGCCCGCGTTCACGAATAAATTTCATCTTGCTCAACGTGGGATCACTGTTTAAAACAGTCTTACGCCACCTCAGTGAGTTAATTTTAAGCTCCTGTCTCTCATGCTCTTTCTTCTGCTTGGCCTGCGATCTAAAACCTAATGCTGTACGCAAGAACAACATTTAAGGATTGCACCTAACAGTGGAAAAGGACACCGGGGTCCAAAGGCATGGAAGCTTGTGCCTCTGACCTTAGTAGCAGGCACACATAAAACATGCCTCCCAACTTTTTAGAGCAGTCTCAGGGCTTGTCCTCCAAACTTCCCTGGATTACCCGTCCTACAAGTCTCTGGGCGTTTTCAGTCCCAGTACTAAGATTTTATTTCAACACGACAACTCTAGTTAAAACATAAGCTATTTGATTCCAGTGAAATGAAATAATTCATGAAGAAAACCTGGTTTTCCCTCCATTACTCTTTTTACATAGTCTCAAATGTCAACTTTATGAACAGTTTGTTGTATTGAAAGACAGTTTTTGCTTTATGGTACAACAGAAGTAGTAGTCTATTCCAATTCTATACTAAGTTTAGTTACTTTTTGGTTCATCTCCTGACAGCTTTGCCCAGAATTGCAGTTTCAGAGTATACCATGAATATACCAAATCACACTGCAACTTGATTAGTTCCTTTTTGTTTGCTATCATCATTCTCAATGGTAGCAGGTTACTAAAGAAAGGATTGCAAAAAACATAATTCTCTCTACACTTTTTTGTTGTGTTTCTTCACACAGAAAAAAGAAAACCCGCCACCAAGGAAACAATGAATTACTAGTTTGTTATGTCATTCACCTGAAAACAGGAAATATAAACCAGACTAATTCAGATGTAGAGACTGTAATGCAGACCATAATACTGGTGAAACAGCATTCCAGTCTCTCAAGACAATTCAGGAAAAAACCCAGGTGTTTATGACCTTTGGAGGAAGGGGCAGGGAACTCAGGAGGTCTGCAAGGATGTTGTGAGGTTTTGCAGGGAGAAAACTGGGAGGGTCCAAACCCAACTAGAACTTAACTTGGCCTCTGCTATAAAAGACAACCAAAATGTTTCTATAAATACATTAGTGCCAAAAGGAGGGCTAAGGGGAGTCTCCATCCTTTAGGGATGCCAGGGAAAACATAGTGACAAAGGCTGAGGTACTTAATGCCTTCTTTGCTGCAGACTTTAATAGTAAGACCAGGTGTTCTCCTGGTACCCAGCCCCCTGAGCTGGAAGGCAGGGACAGGGAGCAACATGAAGCTCTCATAGTGCAAGGGGAAATGGTCAGCAAACTGCTACACCACTCAGACATCCATGAGCCTAGGGGACCAGATGGGATCCATCCCAAGGGTACTGAGGGAGCTGGCAGAAGTGCTCACTTTCCATCACTTCTCAGTCCTGGCTAACCAAGGAGGTCCCAACTGACTGGAGGTTAGCCATCTACAGGAAGGGCCAGTAGGAGGATCTGGGAAACTACAGGCCTGTCAGCATGACCTCGGTTCCATGGACGGTTATGGAGCAGATCATCTGAGTGCCCTCACGTGGCACGTACAGGACACCCAGGTGCTCAGGCCCAGTCAGCACGGGTTTGTGAAAGGCAGGTCCTGCTTGACTAACCTGATCTCCTTTTATCGTCCACTTAGTGGACAAAGGAATGGCTGTTGATGTTGTTTACCTGCACTTTAGTAAAGCCTTTGACACAGTTTCCCACAGCATTCTCCTGGAGAAACTGGCTGCTCAAGGCCTGGATGGGTGTGCGCTTTGCTGGGTAAAAATCTGTCTGGATGGCCGGGCCCAAAGAGTGGTGGTGAATGGGGATAAACCCAGTTGGCGGCCGGTCACCAGTGGCGTTCCCCAAGGATCGGTACTGGGGACAGTTCTGTTCAATAACTTCATCAATGACCTGGACGAGGGGATCGAGTGCCCCCTCAGTAAGTTTGCAGATGACACCAAGTAGGGCAGGAGTGTGGATCTGCCTGAGGGCAGGAAGCTCTGCAGAGGGATCTGGGCAGGCTGGATCGAGGGGCCGAGGCCAACTGTGTGAGGTTCCACAAGGCCAAGGGCCGGGTCCTGCACTGGGGTCACAACAACCCCCCGCAGCACTACAGGCTTGGGGACGAGGGGCTGGAAAGCTGCCTGGCGGAAAAGGGCCTGGGGCTGTGGGCTGACAGCGGCTGAATAGGAGCCAGCAGTGTGCCCAGGTGGCCGGGAAGGCCAATGGCACCCTGGCCTGCATCAGGAACAGTGTGGCCAGCAGGACCAGGGCAGTGACTGTCCCCTGTCCTGGGCACTGCTGAGGCTGCACCTCGAATCCTGGGTTCAGTGCTGGGCCCCTCACTGCAAGACAGGCCCTGAGGGGCTGGAGCGTGTCCAGAGAAGGGCAAAGGAGCTGGGGAAGGGGCTGGAGCACAAGTGCTGTGAGGAGCAGCTGAGGGAGCTGGGGGGGTTCAGCCTGGAGAAGAGGAGGCTCAGGGGAGGCCTTATGGCTCTCTACAGCTGCCTGAAAGGAGGTTGCAGGGAGGTGGGGGTTGGTCTCTTCTCGCAAGTGACAGGACAAGAGGAAACGGCCTCAAGTTGCGCCAGGGGAGGTTTAGATCGGATATTAGGAAAAATCTTCTCACAGAAAGGGCTGTCAGGCGCTGGAACAGGCTGCCCAGGGAGGTGGCTGAGTCACCATCCCAGGAGGTATTTAAGAGACGTGTGGATGAGGCACACAGGGACATGTTTTAGTGGTGGAATTGGCAGTGCTGGACTTGATGATCTTAAAGGTCTTTTCCAACCAAAATGATTTTCTGAATACAATTCAAAAGGTGTTTCACAGGAGACCATGAAAAAAAGTAAAAGCACATTTTGACAGTTAACAAGAAGTACCAATTTCAGTATTTTAGAAATATTTTAACCCTGCCTGTTACTTGCCATGCCTGGGAAAGACAATTAAACCATTAGTCAATAAAAATACTATCAATAAAAATTATGGAAAGAAGCAGTACAGGCTGATGAGGTATGCAGGGTGTATGAATATTATTATTATTTCATTCCACAACCTAAAAATTCGCTTCATCTCTGTACCTTGGGAAGAGACCTGGCTCCATTCCACAGATAAACTCGAGGCCACGAGGCAGCCCGTAGGGAACTATTGAGCATGCCTGAGGAAAGCCTTTCAGTGCCGCTCTCAGACAGCAGACCAGAGCTGCCTGCTTTCCTCAGCCTCAGAAATGAAACTCGTATCTTCGGGGTTTCTGTGGACTGTGGTGTGTTCTTTATTTTTTTAAAAAAGAAACCTCAAAGAACATAGCAGTAGGTGATGGGAACTGAACGAGGAAATCGATGACAGTAGCTTGGTAAACTTCAAGGCAACAATTGTTCAACTTAGAGTTACTTTAATTCCTACTTTAAAAAAAATAAAGTATATACAAAGTCCTTAATCCACAAGGCCCAGTAGTGAATCTGTCCAGTGTTTTCCAAAAGGATTTACATTCACACAAGTAAGAGACAAATTGCTCTGAACCAGCTGTGCAGTTTGCTTCCAACTGCCTTACGCATGAAGAACAAAGGGATCAACTAACTTTTGCATGGCAGAACATATTCAAACTTACCAGAAGCATCAGCATAAATGATCCCAGGTATATGATCAGAAAGAACCCAGATATCATAGCTAGAGTGAGAATTCCACGAATCCACCAATTTTTCCATCTGTTTTTTTTAAAAAAGAAAATAAAAAGCAAGCGGTTATAAATGAAAATAAATGCCACTTCCTTTATTAACTAGAGATTAAAGTGTATTAGAAACAGTGGGAGTTCCCTAAGTTTTCATGCTTAAAACACATAGCCACAAACACAAAATCAACAAACTATCCAACTAAACAGGATACGCAGTAGAACAAACTAGAGTTAGCCACCTTTCTTCTTCCCCCAGGCTGTGCACACCCCCTAATGTCATCTGCAATTAAATGGATCCACCCCATATTGCAGCTGCTGTGAAAACACATCAGAACCCTCAAAGAGCATCATGTAAAGGCTTACATATGAAAGAAAGGCTGCCAGGCAAAAAGCATACAATTCTTTGAGGAGTAACAGACAAAAAATCCCAGGCAATCACCAACTTTCCATAGTGGCAAACTGCTGTTATGCCAGGTAGAGGATTATGTCCTGAAAGCAGCCCTCTGCTTTTGTGAGCACTGGAACCAAAACAGGAAAACACATGACAATGAGGGGTGATGGGTCAAACTTGCTGTACTCTTTTGCCCTTGTGGCTACCTAAGGAAAGCAGATTAGAAAGTCCCCTTACCACAGAGTCTTTCAGGTTGGAAAAGTCTCTTGAAGTCATTGAGACCAACCGTTAACCCAGCACTGCCAAGCCCACCACTAAACTGTGTCCCTAAGTGCCTCATCTACATGTTGTTTAAATACCTGTGGGGATGGTGACTCAGCCACCTCCCTGGGCAGCCTGTTCCAGAGCCTGACAGCCCTTTCTGTGAAGAGATTTTTCCTAACATCCAATCTAAACCTCCCCTGGTGCAACTTGAGGCCGTTTCCTCTTGTGCTATCACTTGTCACTTGGAAGAAGAGACCAGCCCCCACCTCCCTGCAACCTCCTTTCAGGCAGCTGTAGAGAGCCATAAGGCCTCCCCTGAGCCTCCTCTTCTCCAGGCTGAACCCCCCCCAGCTCCCTCAGCCGCTCCTCACAGCACTTGTGCTCCAGCCCCTTCCCCAGCTCCGTTGCCCTTCTCTGGACACGCTCCAGCCCCTCAGGGTCTGTCTTGCAGTGAGGGGCCCAACACTGAACCCAGGATTTGAGGTGTGGAATGCCTTCTTTGAAGAAACAAGGGTTCTTTAAAAAAAAAACCAAACTAACTAACAAAACAAAAAAAACCCACACAACAAAGAACTGGGAAATCTTTGCTAGTTTGGGTTGGTTTGGGGTTTGGGTTTTTTTTGGCTGTGTGGGTTTTTTTCTTTTTTGTGGGTTTTATTTTTTGTAATTTATTTGCCCCCACCCAGTTCCTGGATCGCTCTATGGATTCCCATCCAGCCTTGGCCATTGTGCAGTCAGTTTGGTGGTTACACGCCCCTTGCCCATACCAAGCACTCCTGCATTCCTAAGGTAGGGAACAACACAATCCGTACCAGGAGTTCAGTTGCCTGACCAGGAAGCGTACCAGAAATTCAACCACTTAGCGGTGGAGGGAGTAAGAATGGAATCACTAATCATTCCTTGACAACTCAAACTCAGGCAAATTGGTAACATCAATTGTTGACATCCTAGTAAATACCAACCTGAGTTGTGACCAAGTGGAAAGTTACTGATGCCTAAAGTCAATGATCTTACAATCCTGTAAACAGTGGTTCCAAGAAAGCCCCTTTGAGCTCTCCTGGACCACTGGGCTGTGCCCAGCATCTCCCTCTGGGTGGGACCCCCCTCAGAGTGCACAAACTCTCAAGTCTCTGAAATCAGAGGATCTCACAACCTAGGCTGAAAATCTCCCTGAGGCTCAACTCGTTGCACGTTGAGAGATGCACTGCCATCCTACAGGAGCATTTTTACCGAACTCGGGGAAATTTTAACAGGTGTACCTTTGTATGTGGATCTGTCTCTATAACCACGTCTATAACTCTGTGTGTGCGCACCCAACTTTACGTCGACGACTTCATTAAGTCTTTGATTAAGTTACTGAGTTGATTCACTGACAGTTAAGTTTTGCTGGGGAATTATATAATCTGTGTGATGCATCCTAATAGTGTTAATGAACTTTAAGTTGCTGCTATCCCAAAGTTACACAAAATCACCACACTGTGATCCCTACACCTAATCCCTTAGACAAAGAGTTGACTAAGTCTGGGACTAGGAGTGGATTCAGCCGCCCCTAGACTCCCCTTTGGGAAGTTCAGAAAGCAAGGGGGTCCACTCTGAACCTCCTGACTCAAAAGGAAGAACTTCCTTGCCCTTTTCCTCTAATCTATATCACACCAACCCAATTTGGATTCAATTTCCCCTGACCCCGTGTAAACCATTTTTAATTTGTGCACAAACCATTTTAACCCAGTGCCAATTTGATTTCACCTTTGTGTGCTTTTCCCTGTCGAGTAACTAATACAGTGGACCTTGCCATCGAATTCTGTTATGTCATGCTTTTCACAAATTCACATTAAAATAGCTTTTGCCCCTAATATTTGTGATGCTGATCTTTTAAGTGGCCTAAATCTCTCTCTTTTGCGACAGTTATTTCCCACATCCCCACCCCCTCCACCCTCAAAGGCATCAGGAAAAATCAAAAGCCCAGTTAATTAAAAAAACCCCAGTAATTTCCAGAAATTCATCGCATTCTCCACTCTGCCATGAAAATGTTTCTAGTTATCAATGGTCTGTATTTTATTGTTCATGTTACTTTCTAGTAAGTTTCTCCTCCTCTTCTGCCTGTGCTTTTCCCTTCAAGAATTTTGCCTCTAAGAGTACGCTGAACCAACTACACAGATTCACAGAGTGTTGGGGTTGGAAGGGCCCTCTGGAGATCATCTGTCCAACCCCCCTGCCAGAGCAGGATCCCCTAGAGCAGATCACACAGGAACAAGTCACAAATTGCTGCTAAACACAAAACCCTACTACAGCTTAAAGAAATCCTTTCTAATGTTTTGCTTCTTATCATTCTTGTGCTTCATTGCGGCATCAGGAGATAGACCTGCTTCAGGGGATATTGTTAGTGCATCACACTCCAGTTTTCATGTCAACTTCAACGATATTCATTTGATTTTCAAGGGTGTTATTCATTGGCAGGTTAGTGACAGCTAAAGCCACTCATTGGATTTGCCTTAAGTATCAGACAAAGGCACAATGGGCTTTATCGCAACAGATTCTTTATGGCCCTCTGCGATGGGGGCTCTAAGCAGCAGCGTGCTCCCAGTGGCACATCTCTGTGAGCAAGACTCCTTGAGAAGAATTCAACTTCCCTTAGGAATAATGGAAAAATAACACACAGTATCTTCAGGGTGTTGACACGCACAGCACTGGAAAGACAGCTTGGGTAAGTAAGACAGGAATCCACAGTCTGGGAAGCCACCTGACAAGTTTATTGTATCCCAACTCTCCACTGGGAAGTTCCACAGTATTTCCCCTACAAGCAGATATAACACCCCCCCCCCCCCCCCCCCAATGTTTCTGAGGGTTACAGTGCAACTCACCCCTGTTGCACATTACGACAACAGCTCCGGTGGGACTGCCGGGTACTGCCCTAGCGGGCAATTCTGAATCTAGCACTCAAAGAGCACCGAGAATTTAATTTTGCACTCAAAGCACCTTTGCGCAAACACACCAACAAGGAATTTCAAGCACGTGAAACAGGAAAGGTTTTGCCTGCACCTCTCCGTTGCGAGGCTTTGAGGCATCACCATGCAAGTGCCCTTCGGAACAAGCCTGATTTGGAGAACCAAGACTTCCACATTTAACGTGGTAAGAGAAGTCCGAAAGTGACAGGAAGGAGGTACTCCTTGCAGTGTGGTGCAGCAGTGACCACTCTGCTCGCAGCTGGCGCAGTTTAGAAGCGTGCTTTGGGAAACCTGGGCACAACACGTTTGTTTATAGGTCCCCGACATGAGAAGAGAAACAGGCAAGAGATTAGAAAAGCAGCAAGTCAAGAAACTCTATAGTTTCACACTGCTATTGGGGCTACCTACTGGAGATGAGGCTTTTTACAAGGACTTGGAGTTTTTAATCGTGGTCTGGATTGGAGGTGCTTCTTCTGACTCTCGCAAGACCTAAGTTTGTCTGAAATAGACACTGTGTATCGCTTGGTTTGTGATGTTGGGCATAAGGTATATACAATCCATTCATTTTACGAGGTAGTTTTTTGGTATGTCATCTATCACACATCTAAATGCTCTTTCATTGCATTAGTGAAAATCAAACGTACTGTGAATTACCACCTCTACAAGGGTTTGGCCGATGAAGTGTTGTAAAGGAACTGGATAAAAAAATTATTCTAGGAGCTTTAATTGTTAGCCTCCGTGAACATGCAGGTCCCCATGACTATCTGTCTATCTATACATACACACACACGGCATTTGCTAGCCCTTAAGTTCCTCTGAACAGGGGCTGGAGACAGAGACCTAGGTTTGAAAAGAGACAGCAGGAAAAAATTAAACATTGCTTTTAAAGGTATGAAAATAAGAGCTATGTTGTATTTAACTGTAAAGAAAAACTATTTGGAAGTAGAAATGCTGTCACAAAAATTTAGCAAAGCTCACCTCTTCCCTTCTCTTACACTTCTTCCCTTTTCATTTATACACAGATATCACACCCCCTTAACCTCAGATGTAGGAAATCAGTTTATATAACCCCCAGAAACAGCTACTCTGGATATCAAACCCAGTGATTATTCTTTAGCCCATTTTATTCCAATGCTCAGACTGAGCAATGGCAAATGTTTATGTGAACTGTAGCTAAACATTGCAGTGGGTTACTGAGAAATGGGAAATCTTCAGGTATACGCAAAAAATATTACACTCAAGGGATTATCAAAGCATAAATAAATCAATGATATCCAGTAAAAAATTATCCTTGAATTCTCATGCGTATCATGCGAAACTGAAAAGTGCAGTACAATCTGTCAGAATTTCTACTGCAACATAATCTGCAAGAATTTTAGCCAGCACCTATTACATTTGAAAGCTGTTTGTTTTACTGTACCTGGCAGACAAGCCTGACAAGGCCCTTTTGAGGATTTCTGGAGTGCTGTCTGTTGGTAGAGGAATGTCAGGAACATCTGAATCACTTCTAAGATCCAACTCACCAAGTCTTTCTTCCAAATCCACTTCCTGTGATGGGAAGGAAAAAAAAAAAAGAAGAAAAAATATTAACACCACAACACACAAGATTATTAGTTAGGTCAGAAAACAGTATTCAGAGTCACAAGCATTACTTCAGGAACCGATGATATCTACACACCTTCTAAAGAGACAACACTGCTCTACCAGTGAAGCTGTAGATGTTGTAGAAGATAAATGTATCCCAGTAAATGTTTCTAAGAAGGGCAGTACTTGAGAAACTTCATATTCTAGGAACTTTCTCAACCCACATACATATGCATGAGGACATGCATTTCCGGAAACACTACATCTGACCTAGAACATGAGATTAACAGGAATCCCCGACCCTCTAACATATTCCCTCACCTACATGTCAAACTAATCTTTTATGGAATAAAGACAAGGGTCTTCTGGTGGTTTAATGTCACATTAAGAAAAAAAAAAAGAGGAATGGAATGCATGAAAAACCCGTCCCTTTGTACAATGAAAAGAGGTTGCTGGCCCAGTCTCGTACATGCTAGGACTTGAACCCTCTGGCTTGAAAAGAATGATCCAAAACCAAACTGCAAAGTGACCGAGTGTCCTACGGACACAGTATTACTCAGAATAATTTCTTGTACGACTCCAACATGGCAGTTGTTTCTTCAGCATTCACTAATGACCACCCAGGAAGACAACATCTAGACAGACTGTGTGTCTAACCCAGATGAACAATAGTACATACTTTGGTGACAACATACAAGTTGTCACCAATGGCCAGAGTACATTGTCAAGATTATTTTTCCCTCAGTCACAACCAACAGTAAGGGTGCTGATGATTTACTTCCCTTGTTCTAACAGAACTCTGGGGAGTCAGAAGGCTGCACTCGGCCCTGGTGCAGCAGTAAGGCAGAGCTGCCTCTAGCTCAGTGTCTGGCTCTCTCAAGACCTGAACTTCCCCCCGACCTCCCTGACTTGCCTCACCTCCTTACAATCCCAAACACCTTCCACCCTTCCCTGTCACCTCAGGTTTGTAATTTCTTAACAGCTCTGGGGACTGCGAAGTAACTATGTTGACAAACGTTTTTCACCACTGCTATACTCCTAGTTCTCAGTCCCCCTCTGTTTCCAACTGCCTCAGTGCAGATCTCCATTTAACCACGGTAAAGGGAGTTAACCCTTTCCTGACTGAACCCAGCACATTTGTCCTTAATCTATTTCCATGAACTTAACTGCTTTTCTTTCCTACTTTTCCTTAATAATATTATTTTCTTCCCTTGTTCTGAGTCTTTTTGTTATTTTGGAAGACAGCAGAGGCACATCTTCCCTCTTGCCCCTTCCATAAGGCACCACAGAATTAAGGCTGGCGATCAACCCCAGCCTTCTCACGGTTGCTTTGTTTATTGGCTGTCACCTTTTCCTCTCAATCCGCCGGCCTTTTCAAAGAAGACACACGTCAGTGTAACCACTGCCTCAGTGACGACGTCTGTAAAGTACCCAGGTGGGAAAGAAAAGGCTTTCCAAACCTCGCGGTACCAAGCCGAGGGCCAGCCTGCACCCAGGAGCTGGGCAGGAGCGGCGTGGGGCAGGGCCGGGGTCCGGCCCGGGCCGGGAGCTGACCAGGGTGCTGCAGGCGGGCGCTCCGCGCAGCCCGGGCGGCGCCGCGCCCTCCCCCGGCACCCCCACCGCACTCTGCAGGGACACTAGTCTCACGCCGAGGGAGAACACCGTCCTTTCCATTTGAAAACTGGGTTTGTCTTTTTAGAACCCGAGACCGTGAGCTGGCATCACACACATGCACAAGGCAAAGGGGTAACACCGGGAAGAGCAATTCACTTTAACATGAGATGCCTGTGTTTTTCTCATTCACTTTATGTCCCACTCACATGCCCAAAATTAAATTCTTGAATGGATTTTACATCATTTAATTCTTTGTAAAACATGCTCAGTGCTCTTCCTATTCCTTGAAACCCCACAGCTGAGTAATTATTAGACAGACATTGCCTAAGTATAAAGAGCAAATACTCCAACTATGGCCCAGACTTCAGAAAGTCTGCAGAACACCTGAAAAAGCACATTAAAAAAAATGACTGTGCTTGCAACTTTGTTATTCAGGGATGTTTCTCACAGTGTTGTACCACAGCGTAGGAAGTCAACTATAGATGTGATCGGGATGGGGGAGGGCACGGATCACAGGTCTCTCCCAAAGCGATGTTCCAACCTGCACCTGAGTGCAGCACACTGCCCGTGCAGTTCTAGAGGAACTACCCACTGTGCAGATGATGGGCTGTAATCCTGGCCCTAAGACCGCAACTCAGCATCTTTAATGTTAATACTTCCTTGCACATGGCAGAGATGTTCTCTTTAAGTACTCAGAACTAAGAATATACCCAAACTTTTCTGTTTAATTTTTGGGCTTTTTGTATTGCAGAAAACGTTTCCATACTCAACTGGTGTTTAAACATTAAAAAAACAAATCACTTAGTTTTATCCCTCTGATATTTAACACACAACTGTCACTTATGCACCTCATTAGAAGCAATGTTACAGATTTACTATTTCCAACATCTGAATTGACAGGTACGTGGCATTTTTCAGAGCACCTGAACACCTTGAAGGAGTCTGTGTTTATCTGATGTGTTTGTTTTTCAGTAGCTTCTGCTTCATACTTCTGATACTGGGAGCTTGGCGGGTGCAACCCGCAAGTTGCATAGAACTTGGTGCATTTAGTAATTTTTTTTACTCTGCTTTACATTGCTACAGTAACCAGTGGGAGACAAACGCTCAACTATCTTCAACTTGCCTTTGTAACATACCTCAAAAATGACCTTGAACACTATATTTTCCAGCTAATTGCTAAAATGGCCATAACCATTTCCTCAATAAGGCATTTCATTTGCAAAGTCAGAAGCCAAAGAGGAGGTTGTTCCCTAAAAGCTCATCAATTGTCTTCTGCATCACAAAGTGCTTAGAGAACCCCATCACCGGGGGACAAGTCTTTCTTGCTAATCATTTTCTTAATTATTTTACATGATTAACTACAAACATTCCAGTTTATAGCCATGAACAACAACAATTATTATGGAAGGAAATACTAAATTAATCACTGCCAAAGCCCGTAAAACAAAACCACCAAGTCTTGCTATTTTAGCTTGACCTTGTAGAAGCAGTTTTGGAGTTCAGTATAAAACCAAGCAGGCCTTCCTTCCCCTGCGCTTCAGGTTTGGGACTTGGCCAGGCTGAACACACAGTAACAACAAGGACCTGCGGAGGGGTTTTAATTGAAATGTCACGGGTTTCATACCGTGAACAGGTATTTGCAAGATTTTCAAAGGTTAACTGAAAACAGCAGAAGTTGTACTGTCCAAAGTGACTAAGACACCTTCCAACCTCAACTTCAAATTAAATGTTTGATCTGAGGTGTTTTCATTTTTTTTCTAGAGTTTGCAAACTGCAGGTGACAGAGCCTTTTACACGCAGAACATGTGCTGCTCCCACCTCCTTGATTCACATCCCAAGTGTCCGTAACGGACAGATGTTGCAATGAGGTCATGGCATTGTTTCTCTTCATTTGAAGGCACATGTTCCTTCAAGAAAGCCTACCTGATCAGCGCATAGAATACAAGTCCGAAAAGGCTGAGATGATGCAGGCCTAACAAGTACAAGGAAGAAGGCACACATGACAGTTATTCACACGCTACAAACAGCTCAGCGTATAATAAACACACCTATCTGACATATGACACTCATCAGCTTTCATCATTTCCAAAGTACCCCAAGACAAAGGTTTATTTAGTTGTAGGGTATTGGTTTGTTTTAATTTTGCTGTTCTTAAAGGCAAGACTTAAGCTAAATCTTCTGTACAAGACCACAAGTACTTGGCTACACAAAGGAGGGACTCAAACAGTCAAGAGCCTGAGCCTCCCTAACAGGAATTCAAAACGTGACATTTTGCCACAAATTAAGTTTCCATGTGGATTTCTCCTTGCTGGCTACTTGCAACAGCTGCCAGAATATAGCTGTGTGTCACACAGAAAAAAATAGACATGTCAACCTTTCATCATCTAAGAAGACACACTCATCTGAATTCCTGTTTCGTGCTACACGCCCTCCACTACAATTACCATGTGCCGAGTGAACCATGCACAGAAATGAATCCAGTTACAAAGGCACTTGCAATGTTTTGTTTGTACTGCATTTCTTCCAGGACATAACAAGGAACTCCCAAGTAGACAGCAAGTATGTTCTTCGTGGAGAATGCAGCACCTACATAAAAAGCAACTGACAAAATGAAGACACTTTCCAATAGCTTATGTGAAAAAAGTTTGCAAGCAAAATAATTATTTTTGTTTTTCCTAAGCGTTAAAGTGTTTTCTCCTCCAACTTTGACCTTTCTGCAGTCTCTCACACGTTTTACAATGAGGTCAATAGTTCAGTTAGACCGCATTGTAGCATATTCAATTAGATGTACCTCGATACCTTCCTCTGAAGTCAAGATATCAAAGTGTCAGAAGATCCTGAATAATGAAACCCTTTTTTCCCGAACTGTTAAAGCCTGACACATGCAGAAACACACGCAAGAGAACTGCGCAAACCCACCGACCCTTTACTATCTGCCCGAGAACTGACTCACCACCCCTCCCAAGAAAACAGTGTTTTGGAAATAGTGTAGTGGGCCCTTATTATTATCACACTTGCAGCAGACAGCATCGAGGTCAGACTTCTCTGTGAAAATTAAACAGATCCATTGTTTGGATATTCGAAAAGAAGTACGTGATATGAAGTAACTAATTGATCCATGACAGACTCCTATAACAGTTCCACCGTAACCCACACTGCCACCAGGAATTTCGTTTATCTCCAAATGGGTTTGGGAGGTCCCAAAGACCCAAGTCCCAAACCCAGTTTCACAGGTCTGAGTAACTTACCTAGCAATGGATTCCCTGGAAGGGCTGTCTCACCGAACAGAAACAGCTTTTTCAATACCACAGCAGAAAAGCCAGTGATTCCAGGCTTGGTTTAGTTACAAATAATTAACAACCAACCTAGGCAAACGGGCAGTTGTTCCACAGCCAGCAATGCAACACGATTCCACCAGCCCTCCCGCCCTGTCCTACTCCAACAATGCTACACAGTACAAAGCGGAATAACGGTGTGATTACTTCCAGGATACACTGGTTCTTTTGAAGCATTTGAAAGCAATGTCCCTTGCTGCTTAGTGAAGAATGCAAACTACTGGAATTTTAAAAGCAGCACGAACACATGCAGATCAATCTGTAAAACTTTAACTGACTTAGACACATTACGTATTTGAATGCCAAACGTCCCAAGGGCCACAGAGTATTTATGAAGGAACTTTGAGGAGGCATTCTTAGGAAAAGAGTGTCCAGGGCAAGCAGCAGCAAATAAGAAAGGGACAATCAAAGTCACTCCTGCATATCACAGGACAATGCAAAGAAACAACAAAACTCGTGAAACTGCAAAGCGCTACAGGGCAAAGGCACGTTCACAGGAATTTTGCCAGGAGTCATCAGCTCAGCAAGCCAGTGAGCAACTGAAGACACCGCGCCGTGCAGTGCTTGGGAACTTCAGGAAGAAGCTTCACAAAGGACATACCATATCCCTTCATACAAGCCCAAGGAAGTTAACTTTTATTTGAAATTAGAGATGTAGAAATGGCTACCAGTTGTTTCCACTTAGTGGTAAAAAAAAAAAATGCAAATCAGAAAAAATCCCCAAATGATTCACTTAAATTCAGTAGGGAATGAGCATCTATGGACATAGTAAGCATAACAAGAAAAATATCACACTGCATACTGAAAACAGGACTAAAAGTACAAAAGACAGAAAACCCCAGGCATACTTAGTGTTCCTGGAGTTCTTCAGCAAACACAGCGTGCTTCTCTACTCTGGCAAACAAGGTGCTGTAAAGCATGTCGCCTTCATGCATCTGGAAGTCTGAATTAACTGGGTCAACAAGAGCAGAAGCAGCACAAAGCAGTTACCATACGCAAGGAGACAACCAAGTTTTCTCCTTCATTACGAGTGAGGAAGAGGGTGCTGTTTCTGAGCTGGAAGCAGCGGAAACCCACGGCATCATGACCTTCCTAATTAGTTGTGTCCAAAAGAACAAGTTTTGGGTCCAAATACGCAATTACCATGCCAAATAGGTCATGTCAAAACAGCCAAAGGACAATATGCTGTCCACCAGATGCTTCCCATCAGGTCACCTACAGCAGACATTACCTGTGTATTCAAAACAGAGACCCAAAGGGTGACCCAGTGATAGAAAACTCAGTACAAAATGCTTATCTTTGCATTAAAGACAGCTCAATATGTAAAAACAATCCTTAATGTTGCTTGTGAGCTCTGACAAGGGTCACCGGTGCTGTGCACATAGGCTGAACAACTCTAATGGGAACAAGGAGCATCCCCCAAATAACCCATCGGGAAAAGTCTTCTGTATGTAACAGTTCAAGCAATAACCAGAAACGCATGTTGAAATTCATCTCCTGTAACCAGCTAATCCTAGCTGCACGTGCAGCAGAGCCCTTTTGGTTCAACATCACGTGAGACTGGATGGAACACTAGACTGTCGAGCAGCTAAAGCGCAGCAGGCCCATGGGCAAGAACAGCATTTTCCTCTCCAGAAATCACACAGGTAAATCGAGAATATCAGCAAGTTTTAGGTGCACCCCTCCTTGAGGTCTGGAGAGTAAAGGCTTTGAAGGGGAAGAATTCTTTGAAGGCAGCTCAGTGCACACCTCAGAAATTAACTTAGCCTACGAAATAAGGCAAACCTCAACAATTTCACCGGCAAACAGCTTTTTGAGCACACTGCTACAAGAAGTCATGTATACAAGTTAATTCTTATCTACAGAGAAATACCCTCTGAACAGCTATAGTCCAAGTGGCCCCTTATTTGATCACAGCCCTCAACGCAGCCCAGGACCGCAAATATTCAAGTTCACTGATTTTGAGCTCACACAACCAAAGAGTGGAACAAAGCCTGACTACTAAGTTTCACTTTCCAATTCCTTGCCACAAGGCCTAGGGCAGACTGCACGCTCCCCAGCTTCGTCACCCACGCGGGAGCCCTCCACCACGTCTTGCAAACTCAATTTAGCAATCAGAAAGGGCCTTTCTTTAAAAAAAAAAAAAAAGGGCAACACAAAAAACCAGTTACCAAAATGAGAACATCCCTTTCATTTTATGCAGACAGCTAGCAACTGCGACGCGCTCAGCTTTTGTGGCGATAAGCCTTAACTCCCCAGCAAACAAAAGAACAGCACCGTGGCTGTTTTGCCACTATAGCGAGCCTGATGCACAGATTGGTGTTTCGAAAAACTCCTGCCTTAGCAGAAACGCCGTACTGTAAGTCCTTTCCGGGCCAGAGGTGAATGCCTATCACTTCAAAGGCCATAAAACAGAAACAGTTGCCGAGCAAGTGCTGAGTCGGCCTTTACCCGGAGCGGGCGGCCGTTCCGTGCTGCCACACCGGCCCCTGGAGCACGCCCGCTGCCCGGCCACCCCCCTCCGGCGGCGGGCGGACCCCCCCGCGCAGCCCGGCGGCTCCGCGGCGTCCAGCTCTCGCTGCGGGCCCGCGGACGAGCCGGGCGCTCCCATTCCTGGCCGGGGGGGGTGGGGGCGGACACACAGCAGTGGGTAGGATACGCGCGGGCCCCTAAACCCCGCGCAACGGACCTGGCACGCCGCCCTCCCCCCGCTGCCGCCGCGGAGCGGTGTCACCACACGCAGGGGGCGTAACGCGGCGCCCCACGCGCGTCGCAGTCAGGGCCCGACGATCCGCGGCGGTGGAGGGGGGGGAGAAGCAGCGCCGCTTCCCGGCCCTGGCGCGTGGAGCGGGAGCAGCGCACGCCCGCACACCTGCCCCACCAGCCCTCGGCGCGCACTCACCTTGTCGCTGCCTCCCTCCTCCTCCTCCTCCTCCTCCTCCGCCTCCTCGGCGGCCGCCCTCCGCCGCCGGCGCGCCGACATCGCGCCGCCAGAGCCCGACGCCCACCCGGCGGCGAGCGGGCGCAAGCGGGGCTGGGCCGATCGAGACGGGGAGGGCGCCGAGGCCGCGCCGCCGAGTCCGGCCGCCGCCTCTTCCTTCTCCTTCGTCTCTGGGGTGCCTGGCGCTATGCCCCCCTCCGGGGAGGGGGGCGCTCTCACTGCTGCCGCCGCCACGGCTCGGGGGCACGGCCGGACCCCGCCGCCCCGGGAGCGGAGAAGCGCCCGCGTTCCCCCGGCGGCGGCCGGGGCGGAGAGGGCGGGGCGGCGTCGCCCAGGTGCGCCCGGAGCTCCGCCCCCGGTGCTGGCCCCGCCCCCGGCCGGCGCAGGGGCGGGGCCGCGCCCCCCTGCCGGTGGTTCCCTGGGGCCGGTCCCCGGGTGAAGCCCCCGGGGTGACGGGGCGGGCACCTCCACACAGCCCTGGTACCAGCTCCGCGCGGACACCCGCGGGCGCCGGTGCTGCAGCCCACGCCGGCTTCGCAGGCCGTCTGCGGCGTGCTCTGCAGGCTCCGTGCCTGCCCCCTTCCTGCCCTGCCGAGCACAGTGCCGCCCGCCCCTACGGAGACGCTAACGCACCTGCCCAGGGGGTCGCAGTGGAGAAGAACGCCCTGCCAGGGCAGCCGCACGTACCCTGCGCCAGCTATTACACCGTCAGCTCTGTCCTCCTCCCCAGATAGCCACCGTTTTTCAGACAAGTACCCCAGGAGCTGTGCAGAGGGTGGGTGTGAGAGGCGCCCAGCGCACAGTCCCTCTTCACCCGACCTGTGCCCGTGCAGGGTACAGCAGGGTCAGGCTTGGGTGCAGAACGAAGCGGGATGCATCCCTGCAGAGACGAGCAGACCCTGCTGAACACCGTGACCCGATGAGCTGTCTGGAAGTGCCCCCTGTCTGTCGGTGGCATCCCGGCTCTCTGGTCCAGCCCAGGTGACCGTGTCAGAGTGCCTCCCAGCTCTAGCGCACTGCTGTTGGGTGAGCAGGAGAGCAAACACTACCTTCGCTTCCCAAAGCCTGCTGGATTCCTCCCGTCACCCCGTTACAGCCTGCTCCGCTGTGCTGGTACGGCTACTGACAGGTTGGTCATGGCAACAGCCAGCTGCGTTCCCATAAAGACACTCAAGTCTACATGTCACCCCGTGACCACATGCTGGCTTACTGTGCCTGTAAACACAGGGCCAGCACCTCTTGCAAGGCAGCATACAGCTGTGTCCGCTGCCGTTTACATCATCCCTATGCTGACTCTTTCACCGAGCTTGACTAGTTTTATTATGGTGTAGTTTTATTATGTAAGCAACATTATTTATTATGTCCCTCCGAAGGCATGCTTGGCATGTTTTTAATGACAACTCCACAGTTCAGGAAGTTAGAGTGAGCTGCTGTGAGTGGACATGGATTATGGTGTCGATAAAGCCACTCTGACCTCGCCGCCGAGAAGCGCGGACCCTTCAGTGTTCAGGAAGAGCAGCTGTTTCTGTGGAATGTTTTATCCATGCACCGTTAAGAGTGTCAGCAGGTAGCCTGCCTGCAGTGTCCCCACGCATGTGCACAAACCTGGTATGCTAGGAGAAGGGCTGCTCCAGCAGAAGGCAAACCAGAGACCCAGCGCCAGGCCAGACAGGCCACAGAGGCGCTCCTGCCATCAGGTCCTGGATGGACAAAGGCGACAGCGGCAGCCCACCGCAAATCAGCGATACGGCCGCGTGGCCTGGATCCTCCAACACTTCACTCTTACTAAGTATAATTCTAAATGAATTTCTCCATAAATTAATTATGGGGGGATATGGAGTAAAAACTCAGCTCTCCTTCCTCAGAATACGCAAGGGTGGGAAACAGTTCCCCCGCAGGGAAGAAACATAAACCATACGAGGTGAGCTGGGCACAGAGTGGATCCCAAGGAGTAATGAGGCATTCTTTCCACTCTCTCCTCTTTCAGTATATCTCTACTACTGAGTTTTCCCTTGCGAGTGTTTATCCAGCAAAACTTTCAGAAGAAACCACAGTTTCCCTTACTTCAAGCACAAGACGTGCATTTACTCTGTTGGCCCTGCAATGGGACTAGTTTTCTAGAGGAAAGCATAAAAATGTATTTTATCTGTGCAGAAAAAATAACAAGTAGTTTGCCTGGCCTCCGCAGCTTTGCCATCCGTGGTGGCTGCATCGTGTGGAGCAGACATCCAGACATCCCACACGTGGGTCAGTAGCCTGATGGACACTGACCGCCTGAGAGACACCATGGAGGAGCTGGGTCTAGCTGAAGAAGTACATGCCTTGTTATAGACCATCCTGGTAAACCCAGCCTAACAAATGCAGGGCTGAGAATGACTAGATGCTATGCTTTTGCCACAGAAAAGGCCCTTCTGCGGTGGACAAGACAGACACAACACTTCAATACCTCCATAAAGATCATTAAGGAGGTCTTTACATCCCATCCAGGAGAGGAGAAAGAGCCCATATTTCTCCTAACCTAACCTAACCTAACCTAACCTAACCTAACCTAACCTAACCTAACCTAACCTAACCTAACCTAACCTAACCTAACCTTTCTTTCTTAACCTAAACAGTGAAGGGGAAAGGAATTCACCTAGAAAATCTCAGGAGAAAGAATCTTTGTTTAGCAAATGGTATGATGGGAGAAAGCAACAATAATGGCAAAAGAGGAAAAGGTGAAGTACTCAAAACATATTAATGAGCAGAGGCGAGGGAAGTGCAAGAAGATGAGTCACTGCCTTTTGGGAATAAGAAAGAGAGCAAGCAATGAACAACTGGTGACACTGGAGTGGGGGAATGAGCAATCTTCTGGGCAGGGCCACCAGGAGAGAGAGAATTGAAAACAAGGACCAGGGTCTGGCGGGATCAGGCAGGAACCCAGTGCCAGCCTCGCTCCCCTTCTCTCTCCCAGCCACGTGCTCCTGCTACTGCCACACACCTTTTCACCCATGGAGCGTTCCGAAACACAGGGAGGGCCAGCGAAACAGCTGTACTGCAGCAAAGCATTTCAAGCCTCTCCAGCCCAGAGGAAAGAAGCAAGGGGTTCCCAGAAGAGCTGCGGGGCAGGGGGCTTAGACAGCAAGGGGAACACGGTTGTCCCGCTTCTCTGTCACAGCCCCGTGCACCAGCTGGTTAGACTGGTTGGATGGGAATTTTCCAAGTCAACACCCTGTTACTCAGGTTCCTTTGGGGCAAGTAACTACACTGGCTGGAATGTAACATCTCTCCTCTCAACGTTTTGACCCTGCGTGGTTTCACAATTTGTGGCAGAAACCTCCGTGTTCTCTGCACACAAAGGTATTAGTGTGTCAGGCACTGACTTTTCTGATATGCAAATATTATCACCTCTCGTGTGAAAGTTCAGCATCTTGACGCGAGAGGCCCCAGAGGTTTTTGTTGCTCTGCCTTGCTTTTGCCTTCTCCTTGTATTCCCACATGAATTTAGTGTCTCAAAGCAGCCAGGAAGTAACTCCAACCTCAGCGACCTGGCCCAACATTTTCTGCAGCACAGGAAAGCCCCTAACAACCACATTCCTGCACTTCCCCCAGCTGCCCAAATTCAAGACACATCACCTGCCACGACCACGCTCCCCCCTGGCCTGCACTCCAGTTATCCCCAGCAGGCATATCCTATCTGCCTCTCTGCTGTGTGCCTCGACTGACATACAGAAGGGGGAGTTCTCTGCATGCAGACGCAAAACTAAATCCCTGACATTAAAACAGTTACATAAGCCCTGCTTTCACGCACTTACATAAGCCGCACACAGCCTCCTGGCAGAAAGGCAGCCAGCTAGGGGCTGCTGTCCTCTCTGCTGACCAACAGCGCGAGAGGAGAGCGGAACTGCTTTGTTGCTGCAGCAGCAGAAGCAAATGGAAGGAACTGGTGCCCTGTCCACTCAGAGGCTGAGGAACAGAAGGTACCCAGTTCAAAATGCCTCCTGGAAAGAATGGCACATCTGCAGATGTAACACTGAGGAGCTGTCGCTGTTTAACCCTGGCCAGCGACTCACCACCACACAGCCACTTGCTCACTCCCCCACAGCGGGACTGGGGAGAGAATCAGAAGAGGAGAAGTGAGAAATCTCGTGGGTTGAGATACAGACAGTTTAATTAGGTAAAACAAAAGCTGTGCACAGAGGCAAAGCAAAATAAGGAATTCATTCACCACTTCCCACCGGCTGGCAGGTGTTCAGCCATCTCCAGGAAAGCAGGAATCCATCACATGTAATGGTTACTCAAGAAGACAAATGCCATCACTCTAAACGTCACCCCTTCCTTCTTTTTACCCCAGCTTTATATGTCATATGAGCATTCCACACCATATGAGCACGACGTCATATGGTATGGAATATCCCTTTGGTCAGTTGGGGTCAGCTGTCCCGGCTGTGTCCCCTCCCAACTCCTTGTGCACCCCCTGCTGACTCGCTGGTGGGGTGGGGTGAGGAGCAGAAAAGGCCTTGACTCTTCGTAAGCACTGCTTAGCAGTAATGAAAATACCCTGTGTTATCAACACTGTTTTCAGCACAAATCCAAAACACAGCTACTAGAAAGAAAATTAACTCTAGCCCAGCCGAAACCAGAACAGGACCCCTATTTCTGGAAGTCTCGGAAACACGAGTTGTTTGCAGCTTTTGGGTTTTTTAAGTGGATCCTACTAATGCGCAGAACAAGTGAGACAAGTGGAAAATGTCTATGCTAGTCAGCATGGGCAGCTATGTCAAATTATGTCAACAACAGCTCGGTATCCCCTCAGATAATATTAATTATGAACAAGACTGTAATGTGCTGCATTTAATCAATTTTAAATCTTTTCGTGTCCCTAGATCCTTATAAAGAAGTATAACCCCAAGCCAGAAAGAGGCATAGAGAAAACAGCAATATAACAGCCTCAGATCACGCTGAGTGTTTGTTCTCCAAAGCACAAGGCGAGCTATTAATACTCTGTGCTCCCCTGACAAAACCGAGAGCTGCAGAACGCTGGCGGGTGCTGCCTTGAGACGGCGCGTGGGAGCAGGGCCCGGAGCCCAGGTGCTCGGGATACGCTCGAAGCTGAAATTCCAGGTCAGAAGCTTGTTATTACACAACCTGTGCACTCTGAGATGAATCCTCCTCCAGCTCTAAGCACTAGGCTCAGATGCTGAAAAAAACAGGAAAGCTGCACTGGAATATAGGAGTGTATGAGTCAATCAAGAGGCTGCTTTTCCTTCTCTGAATACAGCATGAGCTCTAATACTGTCTTGCTGGGTTTAACATGGGTCGAAAGCCAATGATGGTTTGCCAAGGCATCCTGAATAGAGCATACGTAACTATATTTTAGTAATTTAAATCCACTGGCAGCACTGATTTGTTGTTTTGTGTTTAGTTAACATGTCATGTAATCTGTTTACATTCGCTAGTCTGGCATAAAAACATCACAGACCATGGTACCTGTGGTTGGGAATTATTTGCTTATTACTTGCACATTTGAACTTCATAAAGCAGGCTGCTTGTATGCCAGAAAAAAAGAAACAACAAACAAACTGACCTCATTATTTCCAAATTAAGCACCAAACTCTGAGGAACATAATCTAGTGACCACTGTGAAAGGTCTGGCTGCAGAAACCTCTGCCCCAGGCAGCTGTCACCTTCTGTTTGGTCCAAGCGGCTGAATTATTCTTGATCCTTCCTTCCTAACATAATCCCTGGGGTACTCTTGCTTTTTCCCAAAAAAAAAGGGTTCATAGGCAGTGGGTGTTTGGCAAGCTGCTGCTGTTTTCACATAAGACGTGAAATTAATTCTTGAATTTACTCGTTGCGGCTGTCTGAACATGCCATGAATCCGCAACACACCCTTCCCATGTGATTTCACATGCACTGCATGTTATATTATCCATGCAGATCCTTTCTTTTAACACAAACCTCTGTCTGGAACACCACAATTTATCAGCTTGCAACTCTTCACTGTGCAGGGGTAGCTTTTGCAAGGAGTGTGTGGGCGTGGAAAGAGGTAGGGACACGCCTGGTGAGGAAACAGACCGGCAGATGCCAGGGGCAGGGACTACACCTTTGCAAGTCCAGCTGGGCAAGGGTCAGGGGGTATCCACTGGGTCATTTAAATGGACTTACGGCACTGCTCTGTAAAACACAAGTGACTGACTGAAAAGAGGAGATGGCTCCAGCCTAGACAAGTGCCACAAAACATCGCACTGACAGAAATCAGCTGTTCCCCACCAAATTCAGTCTAAAGTCTTCATAGAAATTACTCTTTGGGTGTTTTGGGCAGGTCTGAAGAGCAAACTACTCTCTCTAAGGTTTCTTAAGATGCTTTTAAAAAGGCCTCACTAGATACACAATAGTTCCTCTGAGTGACCCCACAGCTGGGGCTGCCACACGACAGCTCACCAGCACCTTCAGAGTGGTACCAGCCTGGCAGAGATTCCGGGGGTGCTGGGACACCCGGTCCCTCACAGGACAAGATCAGGAACCCTAACCCACAGCTGGCAGTGGGCAGGGCAGGAGGGAGGAGGAGGAGACCTATTGCCTCCTACGCAGCCCCTGCCATTCTGTTTGGCCAACCCTCCTTGACGGGAGAAACTTGGCCAAGCAAACTCATTGTGCCCAGTGCACTTCCCAGCAGTTCCACTGGAGGTGGAGACCATTGATGTTAACACACATATGGCTGGCACCAGCCTTGACGCCACAAGTGCCTGCATCTCATAGCCAGCTGTCTTTGTCTGCAAGAGACAATCCCTTCTGCATGATCTCAGGGGCTTGCGCCCAAATTTTATTTTCCCTCTTCACTCTCAGGTTATTCTGGTTCTTTCCATGTAGCCACAAAGCTCTCCGTTGGCTGGGCTCTCAGGGAAGAGGCTTCCCTACCACACTATGAGCAATCCCCATTTCACCCTCTTGCAACAGACACGTGCTCCCCCACATGCCAGACAGAAGGCTGAGCCCCAGTCCCGTCAGTGGGTATGTTGCCATCCCCTTACATGGAGGCAAAAGCTGCTCTGCAGTTTCAGCAACATCTTCTCCTATTCTCAGGTCAGAGTAATGCTTCCACACGAAGTATTTACTGTTTACTTGATTTATGGTGCACAGAGCACAGCTTGCACTTGTCTCTGCCTTCTGCCACTGGAGTTGCTCCCCTCCTTTTTATACTGCTTTCAAGAAGTTCTATGTCATCTCATGTAATCGAACTCTAGTACTACCCACCCTATTACTTTCCAGTTCGTAAGAAAAGTTCATCTGAGGTATAAGCAGGCATATCACCATTGATTTTTAGCAGTTTATGAAATATCACTCTGTTTTGCCAGCAATACCATCTTACTATCTTATCTCAAGGGACAGGCGGAGCATTATGGCACACTCAGAGTGTATTTTATAGGTGGCGAGCAGTCAGCAGGACACAATTAAGCCAAGTATTACAGTCACGACCTGGAAAGGCTGCCCTGTAAAGCCCTGGTTTGCTGCCATTTTTCTGTGGTAGTCTTCAGACTGAAGTACATCTTGTGCTTTATAAATGTGTTCCTACATATTCGCACAGGTGAATTCTCTGAGTTATCTTCCAGTGGTATAGCCATAAAAATACACCAGAAATTACTAATTGGTTATATCTTTGGCATCTTTCTCCAAACCCTGTGGACTGAAACTGTGTTACATGAGACCCTGAGCTCTTTACTAGGGGGATACACGTGGAGAGAAGTGTCTTCCCCTCTCCTAAAAAGAGCCAAGAAAACGTGAGCTACAAAAGACACTCAGGACTCTTCTCTTTTTCAAGTTTTTAGGATTGTGATTGAAAGCCCCTCAGCAAATCTTGACTGGTGACTCCTGTTCCTGATCTCACTTCTCCCTAAGTCACCAGCACACACGGGGGTAGCTGTCGGCAAGTTCATCTTATGCCCCTTTTTCTTACCTAGAGGTGCCAGATTTATTGGAAAAGCACTTGATCCTGAACAGACAGCTTCTTCTAGAGACATGCATGTGTGCTAAGTGGGCCAAAGAAGCTGGGGTCAATGAGCCTATTACCTGTCCCCTAAACCCCTCAGCTGTCTGCGTGCTGCATGCTGAGATTATGGTGAAGGAGGGATCTGCAACACCACAATGATCGGGTACTGGCTGCCCCAAACATGCACCATTTCAGCTTCTTAGCATTTTTAGCTCCTTCTGAGGCTCTCACCAAGCTGACTGGTCCTCAGTCAGGTACTGCTGGAAAAGCAAGAGCCAAAATGGGAATGGAGAGCAACCACAGCAAGTGGCTTTCTACTGCTTCTACTGTTGTGCCAGACAGCTGCCTGCTTACCTGAAGCCTGCAGTCCAAAGCTAAAGCAAGAGGAAGAAGTCCAGAACTGTACCTTCAGACTGACCCACTCTTCAATACAGGTTTTTCATGCAATTACAAACTAATGAAATTCCCTGTTAGCCCAGAAGACTCACTTTCAGCCAGCTGCTGTGCCAACATGCTGAGAAGGTGCTTTCTGAACAGCATCCTTCATGCCACCATGACAGCTAACCAAAGCTAGTACTGGAAGAAATAATTTCAAAATAACAAAGCGTCAAGAACACACCTGGAGGCAGAAGAGACAAAACCCCTGGGGGTCTCACTGCAGCCAAGCAATCCCTGCTGCCCTGACTCCAGTACCACTAGAAATTCATGCAAGGTGTGGAACATGACTCCTATTGACACCACTGGTTATAACATAAGGGAAGGAAAGCCTGAATGTGAAGAGGAGCAGAAGCCGGTAGAGGTGACTGAGAAACCTGTAGAAAATGAGTTTCCTTTGTGGAGCAAGAAATGGCAGTGATGCTTTATCCCAGGAGTCCTTGGCAATACCACTGCAAACTGAAGTGAGAAGTTGGATTCGAACTATCACAGCAGGAAATTGTCCCTTGTGGTTGCAGGCTTTTTAGCACGCCTGTCTCCTATCCTCTAGAGAGAGGAAAGCACAGCAGAAAACAAAAACCCTGAACAATCCTTCTCTCCTATGGATTCGACTTATTACAGAAAAATCTGACCATCAGTCTTCCTGCTTACCTCAGCAGCTCCCAGGCTCCACAGAATTCCCCCTGCATTCCCCATCACACCTCTGGAGAGCATCCTCTCTCCTGGAGAATGGGGTTGAGCCTGGCAGAAGCCACCACATTCCCTGAGGCCTCTGAAGGTGCCACTCAGCTCCTGATGGCATAGCGCTTGCAGACCCTCTGACAAAACCCGACGCCACTGTAGGGGCCAGTAAGGTGCCCTAGAGTTTGCAGGGCTGGATGGTGCCACATGTCAAAGGGAGGGAATCACAGAATCTTTTACGTTGTTGGAAAAGACCTTTAAGATCATCAAGTCCAACCATTAACCCAGCACTGCCCAATCCACCACTAAACCATGCCCCTAAGCTCCTCGTCCACACATCTCTTAAATACCTCCAGGGATGGTGACTCAGCCATGTGCCTGGGCAGCCTGTTCCAGTGCCTGACAACCCTTTCAGCGAAGGGAAAGGAAGTAACTCCCTGACGCTCTACCGCCATGCTGCTCTGTTCCAGCAAATCCCAAGGAAGGCAAGGGTGCACACCTACAGGAATGGTGCAGCCTACAGCCCTGGCCCCATCCAGGAAGAGATGCTCTTGCCCCTTCCCTTATGGCAGGGGCAGGCAGAAGCATCATGTCCTTCACGATGACACATACGGGTTTCTATCTTCCCTTATTGTATTCTGATAAGGTTACAAAGCAAGCAGCCAGCCTCTGCACAGGGCATGACATGGTAAAGTTTTATGGTGATGGGAAGAGGAGCACAGAGCCTGTTCTGCCACACTGCTGAGGCAGGGGGCCTGGCCCAGGCAGCACATAGTGACATCCCTCGGTATTTGCCCGCACACTGAGATTAACCAGCCACTTGTCCTCTTGTCACCGGTTTGTACCAGGCCAGGACCAGGATGGCCAAGACAGCAGGGTCTTGCTGAGCTCCCCCGGGTTCAGAGAAGAAATGAGGCAAGAGGCTTGGGGCAAAGGAAGCTCAGTGTGACCTGAGTGCGTTACGGTGATTCACAAGCCAAGAGCTTAGGGGTGGCAGTTCAGGTAAAGTTCATTATGGAGATAAAGCCCCTGCAGACCAGTTGAGGTGTGTTTTTTCAGCAGGCTATAAGGGAGGAGGTGAAAGCATCAACCTTCCATCTCGTTCCTTATGCCTTTCCCTGGACAGGACTTCTCTCTTCCAGCCTTGCTCCTCGGGAGGCCCGGCCAGGCGAGCCGGGTGCGTGAGCTGGTCCTTGCCGCTGCGGGGCTGGAGGAGAGCTTGCCCCAACCCAGGCGGGACCAGGGCCGGGGAGGAGGGGGAAGCCAGGGAGGCCCTGCCTTGCCCTGTGGTTTCCAGCGGCGGAGCCGGGGCGGGGAGCCCGCACGGCCGGCCGCGGAGAGGGCTCCTCGCTAGGTGGAGCTGCCGGAGCGAGCACCGCGCCGGCTGCGGGAGGGCAGCCTGCGGCTTCCCGAGCCACGCCGGGTCCCGGCGCTGGCCCCGGGGCGCTCCTCGCGCCCGCACGACACTGAGGGTCCCCGCCGTGGTGTTACACTCGAAACGAACCCAAGCAAGCGAGATTGGTTGGACTTGGTGACCTTAAAGATCTCTTCCAACCTAAAAAAAGGAGAGATGCTCAGATCTTTCCTCAACCGGCACCGTGTTACGAAGCATGCTGCCCTTGGTAATCTTCCCTGTCATTTAGTCTCAATCTGCTAATCAATGCAGCCCCGTCAGCCTGAGATGTGATGGAAAATGCTGAAATATGATTTTCTAAAAATCATAAAAATATGCACATAATGATAGTGACCGCCGCCGCTTTCTCCCTCCCATCCCCATTTAGATCGTCAATTTAACGATTTCCAGTTCCCTGACACTGGACCACCCTGTGCCAACAATTTCTAAGCAAAGCTCTCTCCGCTGATTTCCATGGGGGTCTGCTTAAAGATCAATAGCCAGCGATGGCCTACCGTACATATATTGGTCTCATGGAGCGAAAGAAACTGGATAAAAGCTCCAGCTACGCCAGTTAGATTTCCATACATTTTTGCTGCTAATGTGAAACCAAAGTAAAGCCAGACATTAGCTTTAGCCTCAGAGCGTACCTGGTTATCCACATCGAGACGGCACACACGTGAGTGCCAGGGTAGTGCCTGGACCCACAACTGCAGACGCGGGAACGCTCACTGCCAAGCACCTGATTGGGTGGCTGGACTGGACAACTGGACTGGGGGGTGACAGGTGAAAGTCTGCTGGGTCTGAATCGGGGTCTTTATCCGCACCTCACATGCACATACACTGCAAAGCGGGAAATTTCTGTGAAGCCATTCACGATGGAAAGAAAAAGGACAGTAACTTGGGAAGGGTGGCACCTTCACAGCCCTGAGGCAACGATAGATGAGGGAGATGGAGCACTAGTGCTCCTTGCCCCTGCTGTTACACATCCGGCCTAGGACACACACATTTCAGTGTGACCGCTAACAGTATGTTTCTAAAATAGTTTCCCTGCCTGTGTGTGACCAGCCACATGCGCCCAGTCCTCAGGGGGTTCCCTAAACCCACCTGGAAATGGAGCAGGCCACTCAAAAGCAACTACGTGGGCAGAGCTGCAGCAGTCCCCGGCGCTGCTGCTCCCCTTCCCAGAGGAAGGGCGGGCCATCCCTTCCGCACAAGCACAGGGCTGGAGGGAAATACCTTGTCTGCATACCATGTCCTTCAGGGGCACATCCGTGCCAGCTGCAGCTCTCGTAGCACCAGGCAGGAGTAGACAAACATGGCAACGTTGAGAGATTCGTTGTGCGCTAATTAGCTAGGATAAACAAAGACCTGGTAATCAGTAATGCCACACGGCTATCGCTAGCAGGGTTTTGGAGCCAGGATGCCAGCAGAGCGCTGGGCGTGCCTGCAGCAGGCCCACATTAAACACACACGTGTCGCTGCCGTGCTGCAGCACAACGAGGGAAGTGATGAGCAGCCTTTGGGAACATAAGCCGGGCAAAATCCAGGTGAGGCTTGTAACTGCGGAGAGGGGAGCGTGCGGTGAGGGTAGAGCCCGAGCCGGGCACAGGCCTGGGGGTGGGAGAGAGGTTTGGAGCAGGATTGTGCCAGGAATGGTGGCTGGTGGATCGCAGACAGACGGACACTCTGATGCTGTAATCCTCTCCCTTGGCTTTTCCCCAGCAGGGGTCAGGCTGGACCAACGATCGCAAATCAAAAGTAAAAGTGACGGCTCTGCTCCGGCATATTTTCAAATATCGCCAATGCTCCAGAAAGGAGAAAAATACTTTGCCTTTCTGAGGATACAGAAAATACTTGAACATCTCATTTTTAAAAAGCAAAAGAAATATTGAAATGGCAACAGCAGCTTGCAGCACTGTCCTTGTCCTTGCAGCTGCTTTAAAGAGACAACGACCAGATCCTGTTTCCACTTGGTCTCATTTATAGTCTCAGCATCCATTACCAGTTATTCTGGATACACTTCAGCGTAAACAGAAACAGAAATTCGATTGGGATGTGGGGACCAGAGCATTAGAACAGCAAAGTGACAGGAGTGTGTCCTCAGAAGTGACGGGAAACCCACAGCATCTGCCACCCGCTGGAAAGGGGAAGCTGTTACCCACAGAAACCATTCCTGCGCCGTCAGACCAAGTAAGTAACTCAAAGCAGTAGCAGTCCTCGGTTGATGTCTCCAGTACCCCCCAGCTAGAGCTGGCAGCGTTTCATGGCCTTTGGCACTTGGAAAAACAAACCGGGGGGACACAGTGCAGTCGCCCAGAAAGTGATGCCTCTGCCTCTGGCTGTCACCAGAGGTCCACAAGGCAGACACACTCTGGGGCAAGAACACGAGAAGCAGGTGAGATGTATCCAAAGGCCTGGCTCCTGAAGAAAATCCTGGCCAGCTTTGCCTCGGTTTATCGCTTAGCAAAAGAGGACACAGAGGATGGCATTTCATGCGTGGAATTTTAATGATAACTTTATTATATTTTAGTGTATTATTGGCTTGCGATTCTGTAGTCTTACAAGAAATTTCCGTTTCCACATCTCCATTAAATGTCTGATTCATTTTCTTGGCTCGTGGTAATGCCTCAAAGCTACATCACTAAAGAATTAGTGCTCTGCATTAGATAAATATAAGACTGAGTGTGATTAACCTATTAACTATTTTTTATTAGCTTTTACTGTTCTTCAGATATTCTGTGGTTTTGAGGAAGCAAAAAGAGAATGAGAGCACACCGGTACTGTAGAGCTGTATAGAGCTAGCATATGGACCGAGATTATTCATCATCGTTGGCAGGAGCTCTGCTGTAGGGAATCTTGCAACAACATCACAATTTTCCTGCTAGAGTGAACGCCATAATGGACACATTTGCAGTGTGAATTATGGGCAAGAGTGAAAAATTTTAAATCTTTATAGCATTTTTATGTTCTGTCTTCCTTTTTGGTAATCAGATCTTGATTAAGAGTTGGAATTAGCACCCAGAAGAATATTAGGATTTCCTGGCTCAGTTCCTTTTCACCATGTAGGGCAGGCAACAAATTATTCAGGGGCTTTACAGTGCTGCTACAACAAAAAGGTGTCTAAATACCTATCCATCACTTTAAGAAAGTAACCGACTGCTTGCTTGCCGTGAAGAACATACGGTAACGGCACAGCATTTTATGTGCTAAATAAAGCGATTATTTGATTTAGGTGCTTTCCGGTGTTTCCACCCTTATTCCCTCAATCCCAGACTTTGTGTGGGCACGTGCTGTCCTGTACTGTCGGTAGATCGCCAAATACTCACTCACCCCTCCCTCGCGATAAGTACCCACAAGGAAAGAAACAAAAAGACAGAGGAGACCGGATCTGCCCCTGTTCCTCGACCTCCTTCCCCTGCCCTGAGCCAGCCAGATCCCTCTCCCGGTCACCATGACGTCCCGGAGCAAAAGATGGGCAAGGTGGGGTCCCTGGCATCTGTCCCCACTGCTGGTGGACTGAAAGGGCTCTGGGCAGGGCAGAGCTAACCCTCCCTTGGAGGGACCACCGCTGGTGGCACAGCGCAGCAAGCTGCCCTTTGGGTCCCCATCTCACCAGCTTGAAGAATATGCTTTGGACCTTTTTAATTTTAGGTGTTCTCCGGGTGAGTTTGTTGGTGGTTTTTCCTTTCAGGTATGCTGGAACCACCATTCCAGCCAACGTGAATTTCAGCGGTGCAGCTGCTCCAGCACTTCCTACGGCTCCAAGGAGCAAACGAACACTCCAGCCTCTTCTGACAACGCTCCTCCCGTAACTCCTATCTCTTCGCTCCCGCTCCGTGTGACCGGGGTCTCCATCGCCCCTTCAGCCTCTCTCCCCGCGGCCGCCGCCCCCCGCCCCCGCCAGCCCTTGGTCCCTCGCTGCCCGCGGCCCCTCGGCAGCCGCTGCCCCTGCCGCCCTCCGGGGGCTCCGGGAGCCCCTCGGGGCGGGGACGGGGTGTCCGCTCTTCTCCCGCGGCTTTGCCTCCTTCCGGGGGGGCGGCCGCTCGCCCCTCCTCTCCGCCCGCACGCCCCGCTCGTTCTCTCGGCGACTACTCTGCCTTCATTATTCTTCCCAGGGGTTGCTTTATCTGCACCACGGTAAAGTTTGTTACTGGGGGTCGTTTTACTCCCATCGCTGCCTGGGGTGCCCCCGCCCCCCCCCGCCCCGCTGCCCAGATGCTGAGCGGCACAGCACAGCCCCCGGCTGCCTACAAACAAACTGAGTATGGGAAAGGAGCTAAATAGCAGTATTTTCAACTATTTCCGAGTGACAGTTATTACGGACACGGCAATGTTGATGGCTGCTTTCGAATCCGAACTAGTTCTCACGCCCGGGTCAGCCCCGTTGGCGCTGTCTCACCTGAGATGCTATTTTTGGGACAGAAGTTGCACAAGCCGGCCCCCCAATAAACGCTCGTTTTCCAGATGCCATCCGTTCGTTCCGGAGGGAAGGGAGGAGAAGCGGGAGGCGTTGTTACGGTTTGCTTTCCCGAGAAAACGAACCCGGAGGTGCTGGGCGGTGAACTCCCGCTTTGGCCGGGAAGGAAGCGCGGAGCGAGCGGCACGGCCGGCGTCGCGGGCGGCGGGAGCGGGAGGCGGAGCACAGCGCCGGCACCGCCAGCTGCTCGCAGCAGCCCCGAGTGGGACCGCAGCCCAGCCCGCGGCTGCGGGGCGGCCGGATTCCCCGGTTCTTCCCACCCTCTCCCACCCGCTGCCGCCAGCGCGGACCGGCGGCCGCAGCTGCTGCTCCCTCGGGGCGCCCCGAGGCGGGAGGCAGCAGTGTGGGGCGGCGGGGGGAGCCCCTGCCCTCCCCGGCCCGAGCCACACCGGTGCTGACCCCGGCCCCCGCACCGTCTCCTCTGCAGGCGGATAGAAAAGCGGCTTGGCCGGGTGCTGGCGGCCGAGCTTCCAAAGACGGTTTGACTTTTCTTGCCCCCCCCCCCCCCAACCCCGTCCCCAGTTAGAGTGGAAATCGGTCATTTGCAGAGGCCGGCTCCCGCCCCCCACGCCCCCAGCCCGAGCCGAACCCCGCCGCGCCCGGCACTGGCGGTGCGGGGCTGCCGCGGCCGAGCGCTCGCTGGTTCCACTCAAACCGGCGGGAGAGGACTTCCTTGGGTTTACTTTTAGATTATTTGAGAAGTGACCCAAGGACCAAAACAAAACCCCAACCCCAAACCCAGAGACTTTAGGCGAGCTTCTCGGAGGCGCGTTCGTGTGGCTGTGCAAAAGTTGCGGCGAGGTGAGATCCCGCTCTAGGCGCCCTGCATCCTGCCGCGGGTAAGGTACACCGACCGCAACAGTTCCGGGCAACTGGGCGTATGTAGAGGAACCACGGCCGCAGGTCGAGGAGCACCATGTTTCCGCTTTACCTAAGATCCGTAATTAAAAAAAAACAAAAAAAAAATCGAAATCCCACACCAGCCCTTTTTTCCACGCTCAAGGAACCAGAGCTCCCCACAGGCACACGCACTCGGACACAGACAGCACCGGGTTAAAACTGTCTGTGGCTTCGCTCCACTCTTCTCTCCGTGGGACGCTCTTTAGGGGCCACCCGGGATTTTTTTCCCTTCAGGCCCCAGGTGACGGGAAGAGCGGCAAGAAGCCAGGGAGCTGGGGACAAGTGTCGAGGGGCTCGTTACCACGGGCCTCGCGTGTACAACATCGGCCAGGGGCCGGGGGCCCGACGGGACCCACACGCGGTTCCGTCGTGCAGTGGGTACAGAGGGCACCCACGCGGGTCCACAAGCGTGCGGGAGAGTCGGGCCGCCTGCCACCGGCTCGCTGAGAGCGCATGGGGTGGGGGGGGTGGGGCGCCGGGCCAGGCCCGGCCGGGAGCGGAGCGGATCTGCTCCCCGGAGCCGTTGTCGGGGCACAGAGACAGAGCGAAGGAAAGGAAAGGAAAGGAAAGGAAAGGAAAGGAAAGGAAAGGAAAGGAAAGGAAAGAAAAGAAAAGAAAAGAAAAGAAAAGAAAAGAAAAGAAAAGAAAAGAAAAGAAAAGAAAAGAAAAGAAAAGAAAAGAAAAGAAAAGAAAAGAATTTTAATAGAGAAAAAGAGAGAGGGGGAAAGAGAGGAATAGAGCGAAAAATAAAATCAGGGAGAGGAAATGTAAAATAAAAGATAAAAGGAAATGGAAAAAGGAAACGAGGAGAGAAAGAAAACTGAAAGAAAAATGAAAATGAAAAGAAATAGGAAAAGAAAAAGGAAAAGGAAAAAAGGAAAAAGGGAAACGGAAAAGAAAGCCCGAGAGGAAGGAGCGAAGGAAAAAGCAAATGAAAGGAAAAAGGAGAGGGAAAAAGAGGGCGAAAAAGAAGATGAAATGTCAGGAAGAAGGTAAAGGGAGAGGAACAAGGAGCGGAGAAGGAGGAAGATGAAAGGGAAGCAAAGGAGAGGAGAGGAAGGCGAGACCGAAGTTGGCGGCAAGGCGGGCGCGGCGCGGGTGGGCAGGGCCGCCCGCCGCCCCGCCCCCGCCCGCCGCCGCCGCCGCCGCGCCCGCTGCCGGCCGTGCCCCCGCTAAAGGAGGCAGGGAGCGGGGCGGCGCGGCAGTGCGCCCCGAGCCTCGCCCGCGCCCGCAGCCCCGACAGCCGCGCCGGCAGCCAGCCAGCCCGCGGGAACAGCGCTGGGAGGGATGCGGGGCGCCGGGGAGGAGGCAGGGGCGGCGAGCGCGGCCTCCGCGCCGCTGTGAGCCCCCAGCTCCTCGCAGGCACAGGGAGAAGAGATATATACGCGTATACGCACGGACCCGGCGTACATACGCGTATATACACCCCCGCCGACAGCAGCGCCGCTTTTCTCCGCGGGAGCGGCCGCCCGGGCGCAGCCCTGATGCCCGGCGGGGCGGCGCGGCCGCCGCTCGGGCGCGCAGCTCCCCGCTAGAGGCGGCGGCCCCCGCGGGCTGGATGCGCGGCGCCGGTGCGGGCGGCACCCCCGGGCCGGCCGCCGGGGCCCCGCGGCGCTAGGGGCCACCCAGGCCCCCCGCCCCGGCCCGGCGGCGGCGGCGCGGGGATGCTGGCGCTGGGACAGATGGACGGCGCGCCCCGGCAGGGCGCCTTCCTGCTGGGCAGCCCGCCGCTGGCCGCCCTGCACAGCATGGCCGAGATGAAGGCGCCGCTGTACCCCGCGTACCCCCTGCCCGCCGGACCCGCCTCCTCCTCCTCCGCCTCCGCCTCGCCCGCCTCCGCCTCGCCCTCGCCGCCGCTCGGCTCCCCCGGCCTCAAGGCTCCCGCCGCCGCCGCCGGCGGGCTCTCGGCGCTGGGCTCGGCCCCGCCGCAGCTCTCGGCCGCCACCCCGCACGGCATCAACGACATCCTCAGCCGGCCCTCCATGCCCCTGCCGGGCGCCGCGCTCGCCTCCGCCTCGCCCTCCGCCTCCTCGGCGGCGCCCGCCGGGCTGCTGGCCGGGCTGCCCCGCTTCGGCAGCCTCAGCCCCCCGCCGCCGCCGCCGCCCGCCCTCTACTTCAGCCCCGGTGCCGCCGCCGCTGCCGCCGCCGTGGCCGCCGGGCGCTACCCCAAGCCGCTGGCCGAGCTGCCCGGCCGGACGCCCATCTTCTGGCCGGGAGTGATGCAGAGCCCGCCCTGGAGGGACGCCCGCCTCGCCTGCGCCCCCCGTGAGTACCCGGCGTCGCGGGGCAGCGGGGGGAGAGGGCCCGGGATGTCCCGCCGGGAGTCCGCTCCCGGCATTGCGGGGAGACCCTCCCGGGCCCGGCCGTGGCCGAGGGGGCTGTCGTGGCCTCGCTTTCTTTTGTTTTAGTTTCTTAAGTTGGCTTTGCTTCCCCCCTCCCCCTCGGCCGGCGCGAAGCGCTGTGGGACGCCGGGTCTGGCCGGCGCAGAGCGGAGCCCTCTCGGGGGCAGGCGGCCGCGCCGCCGCCGCCATCCACCCTCCCCGCTGGCGAGCCGCGGGGCCGGGGCCGCTTTTCGGAGCGCGCACAAACTTTCCCCGAGCAGGGCTTTGCCGTTACCTCCCGCTTGCACCAGCTGCAGCTTTTGTAGGGGAAAAAAAACCAAAAACCAAACAACCCAGAAAGTCGTTTGCCCGCTTGGATTTTCGATCCTGAAAGGAAAAATGATCGGGGGAGCCGGGAGGCTGGCGCCGCCCCGTTGTCCCGGCAGCGGTTTTGATACAGACGCCCACCCCCGCGAGGAGAAACCCCCATCCCCCAGGGCCGCTTGAGCGCGAAGCGCTTTCCTAAATCCGTAGATTAACGTGTCTGTCCGTGCCTTCCCTTTCTTTTCCCCCCCCGCCAGATCAAGGCTCAATTTTGCTGGATAAGGACGGAAAGAGAAAACATACCAGACCCACTTTTTCTGGCCAGCAGATTTTCGCCCTGGAAAAGACTTTTGAGCAGACGAAATACCTGGCGGGCCCGGAGCGAGCCCGGCTGGCCTATTCGCTGGGGATGACGGAGAGCCAAGTCAAGGTGAGAGAAAGCGGCTCACGCACGGAGGGGTGCGGGGCCGGGCGAGCGCAAAGCGCCCGGCTCGCACCGGGCAACAGAAGGGCCCGGCCGCGGGCACCGGGTCCGTCTGGGGCGGCGGGCCGGGGCGCCGGCGCACGGCGAGGGCTTTGCCTTCCCGGCGGGGCTGAGAAGGGTATTTTAAAGCGTATCTTACTTTAAAAGACAAACCAAACTAACCCAAGCAAGAGCGAGAAGCCCGGTGCGTTCAGGCTGAACGCCGCGGGGATGGCCGCCGTGATGGGAACGCGCTGGGGAGGGGGCGTCAGCGCCCTGCCAGAGGGATAGATACGTCTGGGGAAGGATTCAACCCGAAACGTGTGTTTCCCCCGCCCCGGGCAGGAGGGCAGGGAGGGCCCCGGGCCCGCTGTGGACCTCGGAGGGCCGGGGACGGCTGTTGGCCCGCGCTGGTGGGGGACCCGTGCCAGGCCGGGCGGCTCCGGCAGCGGGGAGTGCGGTGCCGCGGGGCTCGGCGGCTTTTCGTTGGCGGGGAATATCGCCGGTGCGGCGGGAGTCACCGGCGCTCGCTGGGGAGGGGGGAAGCGCGGGGCAGCGAGGCGGGGGCCGAGCGGGCGCGGACGGCGGTGCCGGTGACAGTGACGGTGGCGGCGGGGACAGGTCTGGTTCCAGAACCGACGGACCAAGTGGCGGAAGAAGCACGCGGCGGAGATGGCGACGGCGAAGAAAAAGCAGGACTCGGAGACGGAGCGGCTGAAGGGCGCCTCGGAGAACGAGGAAGAGGACGATGACTACAACAAGCCCCTGGACCCCAACTCGGACGACGAGAAGATCACGCAGCTGCTGAAGAAACACAAGCCGGGGGGCGGCGGGCTGCTGCTGCACCCCCCCGAGGGGGAGGCCTCCGCCTAGCCCGCCGCCGCTTTCGGAGATGTACAGATCTATTTTTCTAGACTCTACGCGCCCGCGAGGAGGAGGAGTGGGAGCAAAGAGCGGGAGCGCCCGTCCCCCGGCGCCGCGTGTTATTGTAGGGTCGCGGGGAGCGGCGGGGGCTGCCCCGGCCCGGGTCCCGCTCCCGGCGGCCGCCTGTTGCCGGCTCTTTGTAAATAAACCGTGAGTCACCGCGACCATAGGCGTTCCTTACTGTGAATATTTAAAATGTAAAATACCTTCTTTTTTTGTACAGCGGGGGCCGGGGGCACCGCCCGTCCCCCTCCGCCCCGCGCTCCCCGCCGCCGGGCGGCACCAGGGGCACCCCCGGGGCCCCGAGACGGCCCGCACCGGGGCGGCTGAGGAGAAAGCTGCCGTGGCCGCCACCGGCCCCTCCCTGGGGCCAAAACTGCAGCGGCCCCGCGGGCTATTTATTAGTATTTTTGAAAGACTTTCTGTTGCGGTCGTCGTGCGGAGGGAGGGGGGAGAGGGCGCAGGGACAGGGTTTGCTTTCACTTACACCGTTTCCAGTCAACCGCGCGTTCAAAAGTAGCTGGTGGGAATTGTCACAACCTCTTTCAGTCACAATATAAAATCCATTTAGTTGCTGTAATTGAATTTAAAGTGTGTTTTCTTTTGTATCATACGGAATACTATAGAATGTAAATTGTTTTTCTTTTTTTTTAAGCTAATAACGATGATATATCGTGATATAGCATCTTAACATTTATTAATTTATATTAAAAATAATTCGGTTTGTAAAGAGAAGAAAAACCCTTTGCAAGACCAGTTAAATGTAATGCACTTTCTGTTTAAAAAAACCTGATAAATCAATTAAACCAGTTTAAAGACGTCTGCTGCCTTCACTAAAGGGTACAGATAATCTGATCTCGTCAGAGATTAAATAATGAAACCACGGTATAGGAGGAGAAAGAAAAAGAGATAATTTTCAGGATCTGTTGTTCAATCTCACTGTTGGGAGCGGGTTTTTGTATGTTAGTTTGTTTTTACCAGTGGACGTTGTCCACTTTGTTGGGGGGGTGGGTTAAATAAAATAAGCAGCGGCTCGTTTGGAGACAGGACTCCCGGAGCGGTTCGTCTCAGCCTAAATTAGGCTGTATTAACTTTTTAAGAGGTCAGCGACGTAAATTTATCGAGGGCAGAGTTGCCATTATTATGGGAAAGAAACTGCTGAGAAGAAAACGGCGAATAAAATAAGAGCCCGGCTAAGGGTCTACAGTAAATAGTTAGACCCAATACCGAAACAACTGGATTAAATTGAAACTCATTATCTAGACGCGATCATTTCCATATCTAAACAGACCAGAAACAATCGCTTTTTTTTCACTGCTGCAGCAGAACAAACAGAAGCGCTGACATGAGAGAGAAAAGGGCCAGCTATTCTGGGGGAAAAAATAAATAAATTAGTATTCTTCTGTCAATTGGTGAATCATTTTCTACACGGGGAAAAAAAAAAAAAAAAAAGGTGAAGCGGGATTTTATTCCGCTTTCGGCTCAGACAATGCCGGGGCCGGGAGGAGGGAGCGAGCCCCGGCGCTCTGCGGCCGCCCCGGCGCGGCTGCCCGGGCTCTCCCGGGCCGGGATGCCGGGGACTGCCCATCGCCCACCGCCTCCCCCTCCCCCCCAGATCTCTCCCGACGCCTTGTAAAGGCAGGAAAGGAAAGGCCGGGCGGTTTCCAGGGCGCCAGCTCGACCCTGCCGACTCTCGCCGTTACGATTTCCGCGCGGGTTTTGCGCGGCCGTGGGAAAGAAATGAGAACATGGCGGGGCGCGGGGCGCCGGGAGGGGACCGGCCGCTGCCGGCTTCAGCCCGGCCGGCGGTAGCGAGGCCCGGTCGGTCCGGGGCGGCCGGGGGTCCCCGCCGGGCTGGGTCCTCCAGCACGCCCGCAAGCGCCTTCCGCCGGCAGCCGCTCCGCCGCCTCCGGCGGCCGGCCCGGAGAGCACCGGCGGGCAGAGCCAGGCCCCCGCCCCCCCGTGTGCCCCCGGGCTGCCGCCGGTACCGCCCGCCCGGCGCACCCCTTCCCCTTTTCCAGCTGACTGCAGCACCGACGGAGCCTTTCCAGTTAATTTACTCCTGCGCAGAGACCCAGCTGGCCACCAGTTGAAGTTGGCACCGTCAAAGCGGAATCGCAGGGGGGGAAAAAGCCCAGCTCTGATCGCTTGGTTAGGCCGGTTTTGTCTGGGGCGCTGGAGAAAAGAGCAGGTTATTCACATGAGCTCACTGAGCCCCCCCCACCCCCCTTTTCGGGGCAGGTTTTGGAAACCAAAGCCGGCTCGGCGGAGAGGCACAGCCCCCCTCTCCTCCAGGAGAGGACTTTTTTAGGAGGAGATCCAATAACTAACTAACGGCGGGATCGCTGCCATGGGCTTCGCGGCGAACAATTAGGAGACAAAATGTCAGCGGGTTTCAAGGGGCGTGAGGCTCCCCCCGTGCGTGGGGCCCGGCCGAGATCAGTTTCGGTTCAATCCTTCCAACACGCGGGGGTTTGCTGCGTGACGGTACACACGCTCACGGGGAACGGCGTCGGCACAGCTACGTCTGTCGAGACGGGCGGGAGAGCAGAGCCGCCCCCCCCCCGCCCCTCGCAACCGCCCTGCGCTCGGGCCGAAATCTCCGCGGGGAGCGGCAGGCACCGGCTGCGCGGCCGCGTAGCGAGGCGGGCGGTCCGTGGCTAAGCGGTGGGTGGGTGCCCACCGCGGGCTGGTGCCCACAGCTCCCTTCTCAACAACTTTTGCTTTTCCTTTCTTACTGCAATAGAGCCCTCGGGTTTAAGCCCCGCTCCCTCCGCGCGCGTGTGCGGGATTTCCCGTCTCAGGGGAAATAAAGGCGGCTGTTCCTGGGTTTGCCCTGCCTCGGTCCCTGCCACGTGCCTTCTCTGGGGCGCAGGAGGTACCGCGGGAGAAATTTTGGCTGTGCAAGCCCAGGGCGCCGAGAGCATCCTCCCCGCTTTTCCAACGCCGCTCCTCCGCCTAGCTACTTCGCAACGGGAACCCGCTGCGGTCCCTCTCGAGCCACAACGAGCATAACCGGCGGGCGGAGGAAACTTTCTGCCCGCGGAAACGCACCAGCGCCCTGCGACAGCCGTCGGCACCGTGGGGCTCAGGGGAGGGATGGAAAAGGGAAAAGGGGGCCGGAGGCCAGCCCCGCCGCCCGTACCCCGCTCTCGGCCGGCAGCTGCTGCCCGCGGGAGACATGCATATGGATGTGGGACATATGGACGCGGCCAGGATCCGCACGGCCGTGTCACAGGGCCCCGAGGCCGGCACTCCGGGCTTCGTCCCGGGGGACGCGAGTTCCAAGGGGGAGCCCGCGGCCGGCCGGCGGGCAGGAGCGACTGCGGGGGAGGAAGGAAGGGCTCTCCCCCCCGCCGGGCAATGAAGTGGCCGCTCTTCTCGGGGCATGTGCGTGGGGGGCGTCCCTGTCCACTGTCACCGGGCCCCCGACAGGCCCTGAGCCAGCGCTGCCGCAGCCCCCGAGGCCTGCGGACTCTTTCATCCTATCCAGGGCCCCCAGCGTGGCAGCAGGCGAGGCAATGCCTATACCCCTGCTGTATTCCAGACACCTTCCTGCCAGAGGGATGCCCAGACCGACAGACACGTGTGGACAGCCCCACCATGTCAGGGAGTGCTGACCTCTCCCACCCTTCCCCTCACGCGTGTTCACCTTGAAAGCTCCGTTATCGTTCATCACTCCTCAGTCATACTAATTTCTAACGCTTCCCATATTAAGCACGCGCCGTTTTCGTCCCCCTTTTCCCGCTGTTTGCCGCCGTGATGTCGTTTCGTGCAACACTTTCGTTATATCCGTGCCAGCCGCCCCAGGGCTTTGCTTTCAGCACCCCTTCCCTCGGGACACGAATCGTCCTGCACCCCAGAGAACCCGGGGATATAAACTGCGGGTGGTGGGCTTTCAGCCCCGGCCCGGTCCCCACCGAGCTCCCCTTCCCCGATCGAGGCCGCTGGGGGAGAAGCAGGCAGAGGGATCCCGCCTTCAGAACCGGCGTCGCTGAGCGCAAATCCAAAAGTAAGACGAACTGCTCCCTCCTAATCGCAGCTCCGCGTTTACCTTCTGCACCGATAGGTATTTTCCAGATACATGTTTCTGGCAGCGTTTAACCAGCTGTCTCAAACAGCGGTTACAAGTCGCCGGGAGGGACGCAAACATCTGCCGGGGAACGGGCGGCGGCGATGCCGCCGGGAGCGACGGGCACCCCGCACCGCACCCGCCGGGGGCCCGGCAGCCGCTCCCCGCTCGGGCAAACGTGATTTATAAGAACCAAGTCACCCACAGCACGACGACCCGGGCAGCACCGCACCGCTCCGCATCCCGGGGGGTTTAAGCCCGGGGCTGCGGGGCGCGCTCGGCAGAGGCAGCGCCGCGGGGCCGATCGGTGCGGGGAGCGCCTGGCGCTGGCCCTGCGGCGGTGCACACCCCAGTGCATCCCTGTAATAACGTCCTCGATCATTTATTAAAAGTCGTGTCAAGCGAGCCCGTATAATTCATCTTTATGCAAATACATCAATGTCAAGCCATTAGTGTATTGCTCGGGTTTTTTATTAAAGTGCATTCTTTTTAATTCAGCTCAGTAAAATACGAGCCCTATTGCTCAAGAATTATAGCAACTATTAGAGTAACATATGGGCAACATGCACTCAGAAAATAAAAATCAACAGATAAAGTGGCAGGGTCACAACGGGGAGCAAACACTTAACAAAATGGCAGCGGGGTAATAGATTTTCCTCCCGCGCCCCCGGCGCCGGGGTGGCAAGGAGGAGCCCGCCGGCGCGATGGCGGGGCGGCCCTGCCCGGAGCCCGGAACCCGGAGCCATCCCAGCCCAGCCCCGGCCTCGGCCCCTCTCCCGTGGGGCCGCGGGAGCGCTGCCCTGCCACCCACCGACACGCACCTCCGCACCCCCCCACCCCCGCTATCCCGGATTTAATGAGAGAGTTGCCCACATCCTCATCACCCCAGCATGGTAATTGAGCAGATCTATTAACTTGTTACACTAGATTTGTTTAAAGAGACTATTACACAGTCATTTAATCAATTTGTTACACTGGAGGTCCTGACTTATGAGACACTTGCCGTATGATTCCTTAATGACTGAATTAATTTGTTTTAATAAAACCAACATTGTGTACAAGCACATTTCGAGAAATGTAATTTTGGAGACGGAACAGTCCAATGCTTCATCTGATTAGGTCTTTTCTATGGTTTATCAAAGTCGGGAGTTGCCGTCATAAACTGCATGTATGGGGTATTTTTCTTTTTTATAGCGTCATTAATTTAATATGGATCATTAGTTCTTTATACACATGCATGTTCTGACAAATGTACCCAATGAATAATGCACCTAATGTGTTTGGGCTCAAATGCATCACGCCATAAACAGAAACTGCCGCAAAATAAATAATAATAAATAATAATAACAACAACTAATACCGTGGCCGCCCTGTCCTCTCCCACCCCGCCGCGCTCCGGGCCGGTTTCCGAGCGGAGGAGCCGGGGCATGGCCAGCCCGGGCTCACCGCGGCGGGAGCGCAAACGGATTTACGGTGAATTAAGGTTACCCCGAGAGCAGATGCAGGACAAGAAAATCGGGTTTGGTCCTGATGGAAACTGACGTGTGCGGAATAAATGTAAATAAACACGAGGGTCCCCAAGAAAAGGAACTTGATGGTATCGATTATGTAAAATAATCGCCACATTACAAATGTTAATGCACTATGTTAATGTACTACACAGAGCCGGCATTTAAGGTCCGACTTCGCGCCGGGGAAGGAAGGAAGGGGCAGCCTCGAAACACGCTTCGGCAACCGGGACGACAACAGCCATACGGACAACGTTAGCGACGATTAGATCGCTAGTGGGGATGATAACGACGCCCCCTCCCCTGCTCCGCCACGGCCACACGCGCGGTGCCCAGAAGCGGCGGGGCCCCCACGGGCGGGCTGGCCGAGGCGGCGGGCAGGCGTAACGGCCGCGGTGTGAGGGTTTGTGAGGGCAGAGCGGGTGCGGAGCCTCCGCCGTGCGAGGGCCGGGAGAGCGGCAGCGCGGCGGCTCCGCGCTCCGCACCGCGCCCCGCACCGCGCCCGCCGCACGCAGGGCAGCAGCCGGGCGCGCAGGCGTTAACGACTTCTGTACAGAACGTCCCGGCGCCTTAATGTCAATCAGAGGAGACGCCTGAACAGATTGTTTTCATCTAAATTCTTACATGTTGCCTTTGAAATTCTTTGCCCCGAGAGCGTATTTTTAAAAAAAGTCATTTCCACCAGTGACTTTGTGAGCCGGGAATTCAACCGGGCATCGACTTCTTTTGACTTTCTTTTTCCCGGAGCCCGGCGGAACGCGCAGCTGAGCCCAAAACGCGCCAGCGCCGGGCACGTCCCGCCCCGGGGGTGAGCAGCCGTGAGAGCAGCGACCGGCCTCACGCCGTGCCCTCCTCACCGGCACACCGGGAGCGGCGGCAACCCTTCCGCACACGGCGGCGTTCGGCGCACAGCGGCGCTTCAAATGAAAACCAGAAGAGGCTCGCTGAGGAAAAACTAGGACGAGACGGTGAAAGCACAGCTCCGGAGCCGGTTTTCATCCTCCTCCGGCGGTTTCTCACGGATAGGCTGCCCTATATCTTCGAAGCTACATCTTCTGCCCCTTGAAAAACGCAGGCAGCGCACCCGCCAGCAGTGTGTGCAGTAGGTGTATTTAAATAAATGGATTCGACCTCTTGCCCATTTTAACAGATGCTGCTCCTGACCACCCCAAAAAGCTTGTTTAAAGTTAACAACATTAAGCATTGGAGGTCACAAGGCCAATTCAAGGTCACTTTAATTCTGGCTAAAGGTTAATTAGATCACTGCATTAAAGCAAGAATAGACTATACTCAACTTTACTCTAATGAGGATGGACAGGTTTTTTTATATACCTCTTAACTGCTCCCTTTATGATAACGATATAGGGCATATATCAGGGAAGAAATCTTGCTGTCAGTCCCACAAATTGAGTTACAGCAGCTCCTCTGGCTTTACACCGCTAAGGCATAAATGCAGTCATCGGTCCATCTTAATCCTTTTTTCGTTTGTGAGGTCGGGCATCTGGGTCTCCCATTACTCTTTTCCCTGGTCCCCCCCAGAGAGATCAGGGTTTCTCTGTCCACTTTGAGAGGCGTCAGCCTTGATATTCAAATGTGCACGGTGGAGGCGTGATCGTTGGAGCCACCAGAACTTGTAGACAGCAAGGCACTTGCCTGGGAATGATGTTCAGATGCCAACTCACAGAGCCAACAAGCCTCGTTTGAAAAATACCACAATATTGTACTTACGAGCGCTGAACCAAATGGGAAAGTCGTTTCCGATCTGGCAAGTGCTACTGAGCTTTTGTAATACTTTCACTCTGCACTGGGGAAAATCCAATTTTTTCAGAGTTTATTTACAAAAAAAAAAAAAAGAAAAAAAAGAAAAATCTGGTTAGAAGAGAGCATGGAAACAAGAGACCCTAGTTGAAGCCCGATTATCCCTGCTGAGGAAAAGCAAAGATCTGAGACCTGTGTCTCCTTCCTCCCAAGCAAAACCCCTGATGCTGGACTGCAGGTTGCTCTCGTGCGGACTTCTCTCTGGATGGAGCTGTTCAGCTTTGAGTCAGTAAGTTCATCAGAGCCGAGCAGAGAGGCCAGATGTCCCTTCTTTTTAGGTAAATACCCTCACTCCTGGGCCTGTAGCTTATCAGAACTCTCTTATCCCTCATCTCTTCCCAGATTGGATGTGTAATTTCAATCTCCTTTAGAGAAACTTTCTAAAGGAGGACTTAGTCCAAATTATGGTTTCTAGGGGAAAGATGTGGTTTGACAGATATTTTTCCAGCAAAAATCTGTTTTGTAAGCAAAATGCCTAATCACTTCAGCATCCATATTTAAAATCATGCCATAACATCAGGCTAGAAATAAGGGTTCATATTGATTATTAGACTACGGGTATTGGATGAATCACTGACAGGCAGGGATAATGATCTGACCTCTATTCCCAATACCACCAGTCCTCCAGAAAAATTGTCCAACACTGCCAGGGTTGGGCATGCTCTAAATCTCCCACTCTGACTTGCCATGGGAGAATGACTGGAGTCACCAGGACAGGGCTGAAAGATACCAAGACACAGCAAGGTGTCGGCATGCAGGGCAAGTCACCAGAGGGAAAGAAGTGAAGAAGAGGGAGCTGGAGAACTTGTGTGCCAGACAGAACAACAGAAAATGTGAATTCCCAGTTCATGGCGCCCCATCACTAATGTTATTTTCAGCTTAACAGCAGGGAGCGTGAGCAGCACAATAATACCTAGTGAGGTACCCACAAAAGGAATAGCCTGAAAGCAGCCCCTTCTTCACATACTTCTGGGTACCAAAGACATCTACTGAAATCAGGATTGGGTTGTTGGCTATTTAATGATCAGCAAAAGGGCTACATTTATTGGGTAATTTATTTATAATAAATAATTCAACCAGATTTATATGCAAGAGTTTAATTTGCTTGGACTGTTCACTCGGGATTCAGCGAGGCTGCATCACTACACATTTTTCAGAGATTTTTCTGCTACTGAAGTTACAACGCGATCACTAAGTTCAAAGCTACTTATCTCTTCTTTTTTTGCCTTGATACAGTGATTTCAGACACTCACTGCTTCCAGACCACAGCTTAGCACATAACAGGAGAGTGAATTACTCCTGTAGCATTTTTGGGGTTTTGCCCTATATTTTTAAATGTATTGCTTTATTAAAACAGTGTTATTCTCCGTACAGGCTGCTGGCCTCCTGCTACCACTGCATCCTGCATCACTGTGTCCTTGTGCTCTCTTCCCACAGCCATCCGTTGGATCTCACCCTGAGACTGCCTGCAGAGCCTGCAACTGTCTATGTGCAGATGCTTTGCAGAGCTGGGTTAGCTCCTGACTGGGCCAGCTGCCTTCTTCCCAATACTTCCATCAGGACTAACTCCAACAAGCACTCGCCTCACTTTCCCTATAGTGAAGGTGAGTCAGACACAAGTGTACCTTCACTGGACTTTCCCTCCCCAGGCACCTTAGCTTACCAAGAAGCTCACTTCAGTATTTATTTTGTCAGTGGTATGATGTTCCTAGGCAACAGTCCTCTGGAAGAGGAGCCCTATGGACCATATTCTTGGTCTCGTCCTGAGGAAGTACCTACAGAAAACTGTTGCTTGTTTTCTCTCTTGGTTTTAAGCATTTTCTTTGCAGTACAAGGTTTTCCAAAATCTCAGTAACTCACACTTTAAAAAAACACTGATAAAATTAACACTTGTAATGGACAAATGCACACTAAATAAATGAATAAGCCGAGCAGTGATGAACCTGATTCTCTGCTAGGAGAAACTACCTGTCAGGTCACCCACTGAGGACCTCGGCAAGTATCTTCCCTCTGGAACTGACAAGCTCCTGACCAGATACGCTCACAATATCTTCCTAATTTTGGCAGAACTGTCTTCCATTGGAAGAAAAATGCTGAGGTCTAATATATATATAAAATACATGTGTATGTAAAATAAACCTTTACCTATCTACGGATATCCCTGTAAGCATCTTTATTTGAATAGCTGTTAATGGCTGACATTCCCTAAGGAGGCCACCAGAAAGAATGTCGGGGGCCCTGCTCATAACCCAGCCGAATACCTGACTATTTAAGGTACTCTGGAGCTGCATGAATCAGAAAGAAAACAGCTCCCCCTACCCATTTTATTAGAAGGCAATAAAATCCGGTGGTGTCTCATTAAATTTAATGAGTCTTCATAAAACAACCATTACACTGTGGAAGTAATGAAAAGAATAACTATGATGGTTAGTAAATAAACCAGCAAGGGTGATACGATTAGATGTCCCAGATACCTACAGGTATTGGGCAGGTAAATGACTCTCAGAAGGAATTATGCTGCCTTACACCCCTTTGCACCCATTGCTATCTCCTTCTCTATCAGTTTTGCGGAATTTCTTTCCCCTCTTCCCATACAACACCAGCATGTTCGATGAAATGCCATTTGTTTTTATAGTGCCAGGCTGTACGTGTAAAAGCCTGAACGAATCAGCACATAGATAACCTTAAAATCTAGATGCAAATTTCCACGAGTGGCCACGGGTTCTGTGCCTCCCCATTTCTGAAGCTTCTTTCACTTCTGAAAACGTTACTGCAGAAATTTCTGGGACAAAATCCTCCTTCATTTGGTATAAATCAGTGCCATCCCATTCTGCATATTCTGTAATCACGGTGACAGCTGCAGGCACTAAGATTTAAAAAGTGGCCCAAAGTCCAAGTCTTTCTTATCTGGCTCATGGATGGCACAGAAATAAAAGAGTTAAGCTAATTACAGGATCAACTCCACCCAGAGTTTCCGACTGCCTGTAAAAAAAAAAAAAAAAGAAGGGCTGAGTAGAGGCTAGCATAAACCCCTGTAGGCTGCTGTAGGAAATGTGACTTTCGCATTTCCCATTTCACCCGAAATGGCACAAAGAAAGATTTCAGCACAGTGAGACTACTCATGGGAGCAAACAAGGAGGGTCTGATCTGTGGGCTTATTTCTATTCCCTTAGTTCTAGAGACTCCTCTTGCTCCTGTTGAGCTCAACCGTAGGATTATTACTACTTCAGCTGCTAAACAGACACTACATGTGGGTGTGACGTGTCAGAGTTACATTTCAGTTCTGCAGTGTTAATTTCTGCGTTTAATTGTGGAACTCAAATACAAACACTGAAGACTAATCTTTGTCTACATTTTTTTGTTACAAGAATGCATCATGATCCAAAAGAGGCTGAGCAGTAAGAGAGCAGAAGTTGTACTCTTCCATATAGACCTTTTTACAAGAGATGACTATTTTCCTGAAGCTCACAGCTTTCATCTCCTGAAAGGACTTAAAACGTGTGTGCTTCTCTTTTGGGACACGCCATGTACAAAACCAGGCTGTGAGATTGGTGATTTTTGTTTATTGCCTTATTTTGTTTCCTGAAACAAGCACAGTAGCAAACTTCCTAGATTTCTCCCAATCCAGAGATCTTGTACTGTCCTGTGTAAGTCAGGGGCAGCAGAATTCTAACCTATAAACATCTTGAGGAGGCAATATCCAAAACACTCCACTGGATCTTATTCCCCACCCCTGCCTGGCTGCTTCTCTGCTGCCCCAGCTGAAGCAGATACAAACCTTCCCTTGACTGCTGTTTGGCTGCTCCCTTATCCAAGAGAAAGATGAGCAGAGCTGGACTGCCCCGTGGTCCTGCTCCCTCTGCACTCTTGCACGCGTGCTTCGCGCTCACTTGCTCTAGACCGGGCTCACCACGGCCGTACAGCACATGCACCTCTGAGCACAGACTTCTCCCCTGCGGGAGGAGACCTTTGTACCAATGTAGCAGCGGTCTTACCAGGGAGCCCTTTGGCTAAGCCAGAAGCCGTTTCTTATCAATTCACAATCATTATTATTATTTTATGGTAGAAGCAGTGCAATTTTTGTCGAATTATAAATATTGCAGATCTATTTTTCCGTCCCTTCCCAGCAGTTCCCAAAGACATGTAAACCCATAGTGTGATTGCTCCCTAATCTAGCTGAGGTGATGAAATGGTGCCAAAACTCTCATTGCAATTTCATTAGCATATTCATGAGTCGCACTTTTGCAGTGTTGCAGAAACAACACAAATTGGTTTGTGAATTGTGAACTCCCCCTTCTTCGCCGCCGTCGTCGTCTTTTTCTTCAGAATCACAAATTGCGGATTAGAAAGGCGAGTGTGCTTGGGTGACTTTGGGACCCGACCACTGAAGTTCGTTAACACAGCTCTCTGGTTTTCACCCTAGTTTTTCCCCTTGCCCGGCATGCGTGTGCTCCATTAACAGCACAGCAAGAAGCAGGGCAGCCACAGGGCTGCTAGCTCTGCCATCGTGGCCAACCTGCTACAACCACCACAGCTCCGCTTCCTTACCAACACCAAAAAGGATTAAATGCAATGGGCACAGACCATTCCAGCCTTTGGATGAAAGGTACTAAAGAACACAAATTGTTCTGATCCTGTTTAAAAGCAAATGTGCCCCACAAAAGAGTGCAGCAGGATCGGCAGAACGCTCCCCCAGCAAGGTCTCCCTCCTTTGCCAGCTACTAGGTGTCTCTGAAGTCCCTGTCAAAGACGGTGCCAGCTTACTGGGAGAAATCCTCCCACTTCAAGGGTGAAAGGTGGGCGGGCACGGGCCAGGTGCAAGGATGGCAGCTGCTGTGGAAAAGGCAGCAGCCTTTACAAGGCCATTGCTCTGCTCCTTGGATGGATTACTCAGCACACCAAGAACACCCGTTCACTATATGGGTGGTAGGATGCCACACGAAGACGTGACCTGACATGAAAGCTACCTGACACAATGGGAAACATTCCACTCTAGGATTGTATAAACCACGTGGTAAGAGCACACGGAGAGGTTGAGTCAGATGAGGAAGGTTGTATCATCCTGTTCACAATGTAATGTTAACGACACAGGAGATCCAGACTGTAACGAAAGCTTGAAAACTATGCAGGGCGCTGAATGTTGTACACCCCTCTGCCCTCAGCACCCGTGACCAGCCCACCCTGAGAGCGTGGCACCAGCTGTGGCTACCTGCCTGGAAAGGTCTTCACTGACCTGCCAGCAAGGTGCCTGACACTCGGCGGGAAAACCTCCAGGGCACAGCTCATGGGATGGTTTGTCTTTGCAAATTGCAGCACAGCTCAAGGTACGGGTCTCCCTGCGGCTTGACGGTAGGTTTGGATGCTGTGGGCGAAACCCGCCGGGTTAGAGAGGGAAACACGTTTGCAGGTGAAACACCAGCCCCTGCCTCATGCCGAGTTGCTCCAGCAGTACAGTTGTTAAAGCACAGCGGAGTTCAGTACCTGCTCCCTGAGCACAGGCACCCGCAGCTGAGTTTCGCAATCAGTGAAATAGCAGCTTTTAAATACATTCCACTCTAACTAAACATCCAGAGAGGCCTATTCGTTAACTTATCAGAGGCTGTAATTACATCTCTTAGAGGGAAATCACTTCTGTACCTATGAGATATTATTCTAGTACTGTGTTTGGAAAGTCCGAGGAGCTCTCGAGCTCCACGGAGGACACCAGTGGGAAAGGGCAGTGGGAATGCTGTTTCTGGGGGGCATCTCACATCTAATGGTCCTCTTCTGCACAACCCAAAGCTGTTACGAACGCTGGATATGAAATACATTTGAAATGGCAGACTTTCATATGGAGCTTGATTTAATTTTTCTGTGGAAAGATCACTTTAGACTTGCATTGTTCACATGAAATAATGAAACGTTACTGATTTAATTAGAGCTCAGTTTTTCAGTCTGTGCTTTCTGTCTTGTTGAAATTGCATTTAGCATGGGACAAAACTATCAATAGATAAAGCAATTTAAAAGACACAGCTATAGATATATTCTCTTCCCCTTTTCCTTTGCCAGTTTCAATTCATTGCTCAATCTAAGTATGGAAATCATGTTTGTCAAAGATTCCTGACACATGAATTCCACCAAAAAAAAAAAAAAAAAGCAGAGAAAGAAAGATAAAAAAACCCGATCAGGGCATATCCTGCTTGTACTCCTAACCCATTTATGGTACAATATACAGATAATCCAATCTACTGCTGAAAACAAGGTTTGTGCAGTTATGCTCCGCTACTTCACAATGCTTCACTTAAAACTTGATAGTTTTCTCATATTTTCTTTCTCCTTGAACTGACAAAGCAGATTGGGCAGGTCCCAGCTGACAGAAGTAACTGTTGACTCCTCAGCACTAGCTCTCCGAGGTTTCACATGGGGGCCATGAATTAAATTTAGGGAAAACAAGGGGTGGGCTTGTGAGGTTACCACACATCCCTGAAGGCAGGGCAGGGCAGTAAGTCCCACTGCTAGGCCCTGGAGCAGGACGGGAACAGGTCATGGGTCCAACGGCCAGGGTCCGCTCGCTCCAGGCAACGCTCCCACTGAAGATCCAAAGAAACACAACCAGAATCACAACTTTGGGGGTTTTTTTGCTCATTCAGGAAAAAAGCCTGAAAAATAGTTTTTACTATTCGATTAACTGTTCTTTCAGTGCTAGTGTAGCTGAGAAATAACTGCAGCCCACTAGCAACCCAGGAACAGATGCTCAGCCCTTCGGTAAGACAGCTTGGCAGCAGGGCCAGCAATTTCGACTTACAAGCCCTACCACACAGCCAAGGCAATTCTCTCAATTTTCTAGCACATATACAAGCACAAAGCACGTTACATCCCAATTTGAGGCACATGGGGTGCAAACCGAAACAATCCCACTAACTTTGCTAGTGTAATGGGAATAGTGAAATGAGTCCAAATGAGGAAAAAAAAAACCCAAGATGTAAAACCATCGAAAACTTACACCCCTGATTCAAAGGTATAATCTGGTGACATAGTAATCACCTATAGTGTCACCTCTGGCAACAAAGTCAGCTTGTTTAGGTAATAATTATTCTTGATACTGATATTTTTGCAAGAATGACAGCACCAGTTGTGTTTCACTGCCAGAGCTGCAGGATTTGTCTGTTGGCACCTACAGGGACTAAGGAGAGCTTTCCCTAGAGTAAGGTTTTTTCATTGTCTTGTTTGCAGTAAAGAAGCTTTTCCAAGCAAGCTGACATCCGCCCTTAAATTACTTCCCTGTGTAGAGTGTCTGTATCTGTGCTGTATAGTGGGAGACTGCCCATTTCTCATATTGATTTACACAAGGCAGGGTAGTGAACATACAATTAATAGTTGACTTCATTGGAAGCCAGCTGTTAGCCCCATAATTTACAATGGGAACAGTTGAAGAATAGGAAGAATTATACTTCTAGAAACTGTATTTCTGGGTTTTAAAGGTCAGATCCAGCTTCCACTGAGGTCTTAGAGACCCTAATGATCTGAAAATGATGCTATGCGCTGAAGCATACAGCCATGACTTTCATGTCTTACTGCAAGAATGACTTTTATGGGACATGTGATCCTTAGCGTAGGAACAGGTATTTTCCCCAGGCCAAATCAGAAATGGTACTGTTAAATCTGTGCCTCTGACTCCAGCTTTGCTCCTGAAATAGGTCTGAATTCCTGTGGCACCAATCCAACAAAGTTTTTTTTCAGAAAAACACTGATGCCTACATCTAAATCCTACTGGAGTTCAGCATCTGCTTAGCTGCCTCTGCTTTCCTGCAAGAAGGGCATTCAGGGGCATTACCAGAGCATAATGAACAGGAAACTCAGCAGTGCCAACCTCTAGCCAACCCGAGCTTCAAGCATAGGACTTTCTGCGAGAGCAAACTTGAAGAGACTTACATAAGCACCCTTCTGTTCAGAGACAATGAGCGACTGCAAACAAGCAATGCTGCTTCTTTTAACTTTTACAGGATCTAATGAGCCAAGGGGAATATTTTTAAGAAACACCCAGGTCTTGATACTCCACAGCCTCCCGCTCAGCACAGCTGAAAACCCTCTGCCCAGCTCCACACTCCAGGCTAGGGTGTGAGGGTCCAGGATGCAGCATCACTCCCTGCACTGCTGTTTCCATGGGAAGGAGCTGGACACACGGCCAGGAAGATGCTCATGGGCAGTCCAGTCAGACCCCAGCACAGAGGCTTCATTGCCTGGCACCTGTAAAAGCAGCATGGTGAATTTTCAGTGACCTGCCAGTTAGAGTTATCTATCCTTGAGTATAACTGAAATTCCACCCAGATGTGTCTTAGGTACTGTACTTCTGTGAAGAAACATACTCATTTCCCAACTACCCAACCCAGCTGTGCTGAGCAGTTCATTTCTGGGCTACTAAGCTAAGACAATACATACTTTGTATTGCTTCTGTTCAAATATCGTTTGTGTGCATGTGCCGAAATTAATCCATGCAACACAGCTTGGCTTCGCAACCGACATTAATTTATTGACAGAGAATTCCTCAATATATCAGGTCAAATATTAAACAGCATTTATTTCGCTGATGCCCTTGAAGCTGAAACGTTATTTCCATGTGCTGTCATATCAGGAATTCATGCTAGAGGGTCACACGTTCATACTTGGTGTACGTTTCAAACCTGCTTTCCTCAGCCTCTGTAAACGTAAGCGTTAGGAAGTTAAATGCTCTGCACTGCAAATAGACTGGCCTCTGTTCCCAGGTCTGATAACCTAAGGGGTGCCATTACTTCACACATTCCTCTTCCTGGTGTCACATACACCAGGGGGAATACTGAAAAGAAGATAAGAGAAGAATGCACCTTTCGCAGGACCAAAGGCCAATACCCTACATCTAGGAAATGAAACCTGGGAGGGTTTCAGGACTTGGCAAAGAAAACCCAACTGTCCCAAGGCACCTAACAGACAAGCCTGTCCCTACGCAACTTTTCACGCCAGAAATTTTAACGTGAAAGATAAGATGCCTGTGTCCTCCCGAAGGCCCTGCCACACGCAGCAGTGATTTGAGGCTAGGCTTTGGCGTTCCCTGAGGCAGCAGGTTGTTTAAACAACTTCCTTGTGCAGCTATCTCTGGAAGGGGATTGGAAGAAGATGAAGTCCTGCCAAGGAGGACTGAGGAGCACCTGAAGATTTTTTGCCTTATGTGGTAGAATCAAAAGCCCTGGAAATCTTGCAGGAGGTTGGGACCAGTGTCTGTATGGCTCACCCCAGCTAGGTTTGAACCCAGGGGATATTGTCTGGCTGCCTGTGGGCAGGCTGCCTCCAAGGGCAACATTCATTAGCGGTGTTGGAGGAGATGTCTACACCCTCTTATCTGCACTTACCATCAGCTGCTTTCGGTACTGACTGCAGCGTTTTCCAGCAGTATGGACAGTTCTCACCAGATGCGCAGGGATGTGATCAGGGCATTTGCTAACGTTACTGGTTTGCACAGGAGAATTCTGATCTCATTAGAGAAAATTCTGGCTTAACATCACTTCTACGGGGTTTATGGCAGGTGGTGCCAACATTCATGGCAACCAAACCTTTAGGGTCAGATTTAAATCTACAATTCCCTTGCCTTCAGCAGGGCTCACCATAAGCCAGCTGGACTTGGCAGTGACTATCGCAGGCTAACCCAGCCTCACAATTTGTGCACTGGAAAGTACAAAACTAGTAACAGTGGTGCTTGTTTTGTACTTGCCTGTTGTTCTGGGTTTGTTTTTCCAGGCACACATCACTCTTCACACAGCACCCAACCCCTTTGCCGTGGGGCACCACACCATTACCAAGCAGGGCTAAGTTTCGGCAGTTGCCTGAACCGCATCAGTCACCCACCGCAAAGGAAAACACTTTGCGAGAATGACATCTCTCCAATACGTTTACTATTTCTGCAGGAGACAGAGAAATCCCTCCATTGTCCTTAGCCTGCAGTACGGCTGAGACAGGAGTTTAAAAATGAACCCTGCAAAACCCCTGTGGCTCTGGGGAAGGGTGACTGGGTGTTTACAGGGGTGCTCTCCGCTGCTAACCACCAGGATCCCGCGAGGCTGTGGGACAGCCAATGGAGCCAAATGCAACAGTCAGAATAATAAACAGAGATTCCACATGATTAAAAGGAAAGTTTCTCAGAGTTAATATTAGGATGAGCAGCACACTGGGTCATGGGCTGAATTAACCCTGGAAGAATGGGGTAGGATTTTAAATAACTTTTCCAGTGCCTGACTGGAGCTGAATGCCTCTGCTATTCAGGGGAAAATATGCATGTTTCTTGCCATTTCTGTTGTTAATTTTGCATATTTAACTGTGTTACTCATTAAAGAGTTTAAACCTTGAGGAAAGGAGGAGAGCTGGCTTTGGTGGACTTCATATCAGCCCAGTCTGATGACAAAAGGTGCTGCTGGCTCACGAGACCCACGCTTCTGTTGTCAGCCTCTAGGAAACAGCACCATTATAGGATTAACTGGTAGGCTGCACCGTTTGGTTGGAGAATGGGGAGGGACACAGCTAGGTCCTTACTGTTCTGCTTTGACCTACAGCCCTAAAAAATTCAGCCCTAGTTCTGCTTGCCAGATAGTTAGAATGTGAGAAGTTATGAAAGCTTTCTGTCAAGAAGAGGAATCTGGACAGTAAAATAATTTAGTGTAGAAAGACCCTTTTCAATTCTCCTGTCCTTCCCTCCAGAGGTGCTTGGTTTAGGGCAGAGGGAAGAGACGGCAGATGCGCTGCATCAACAGGGGATTTCTTGCCGCACCCAGTGGATGCTAAACCAACTTCTGCTTGTGACTTCATCTCAGAGACTCTTCCCTTCAAGCAAGAAAAGGAGAGATGCTGTGGTTTTATCTCTCCAAGCCAGCTAAAAGAGTTGCATGGGTTTTATAATAATAATGATTTTTAAAAAATCATTAATGATCATTATAATAATGATTATTTTATAATCACTAACAGGGAGAATGGAGGAATTAGCAAAGCAAAGGAAGTTCCTTGCAAATGAGACTAACAACATCAACTCAAAAAAAGAATTCCTGCACTTCGGTTCAAAGTCTGTGGCTCATTCTTTGGATGTATTCATCCGGTTAATGTAAAGCAGACTTTTGTTTAGAAAAGTATGAGCCCAAAGCCAAAGTTTTGGTGCTTATGTTGTTATCCTTTATTTGGGGATTAGGTCTTTTTTTCTGGTACTGGAATCATATTATTTGCTCTTTTGCTGGTTGTTTTAGGTTCTTTACTGATCTTACTCCAGATCCTATTTTGGGACTTTTGCACGATTTAAACAAATAAACAAGCGATGTAAGACTGCTTCCTCTCAGCAGTCCAACGTGGGGTGCACGGCTCTACTGAACAAGTCCTGCAGTGGTGGAACTGCCATTTTTCTGTAGAGAAGCAGTGACAATTCACAGCAGCACAAGGCTCATCACTGAAAGTCTCCCAGGTGCACAGCGTTGGGGTATAAGACAAAATTGCTCCAGTCATCCCCTTACCTATACTGAGCAGAGGTACACCTCTGCTCCAGTGGTGTTTATTCAATTCCTGTGGATAAATTTTACGAGCCTGAAAGAAATGCTAATTTCTGTCACCATCATTCAGACAGTTGTGCGATCACCTCCTAGCACTCCCTGATCTTGGCAGCGCTGCAAGGCCCGTACTTTCAACATACAAACTCTTCTTAAATAGTTTTCCCAACTGCATTAGGCACAAACAGTCTTCACTTCTATATCGGGTTTGCTAACCCTCGTGGATGGCCCTGTGTGCTTTCATCTGGATGGAGCCAGCAGAGTTGCACTCTACAGAAAGCACTCGACAGGACAGGAGAGCTGAGTTTTCAAAACCACCCCGTGATACGGTGGAAAGGCAAAACACTTCACACATGCTGCATCCTCCGTCGCTGCTCCCAGGGATTGTCTTGTGTGTCAGAGAGCAGAGCCCACAACCCTGCTGCCGGCTTGCTAACTCCACTGGCGTGCTCTCCAGACCTATGCTCTCTTTGCCGTAGGAAAGTGGGCTGTGATGAAGCAGAAAAGGCATAGATAACCAAATAGTCAATTCCCATTGAAATCAATGTATGTCCTGAATTAGAAGAATTGGAAGAAGTGTGAAAACAGAGGAATGGACCCTGCTCTAGTGCAAGGTGGTGCCGTGTTGGGGAGCGCAGCCAAGCAACGCTGACTCAACACATTGGTGGGGAATCTGAGCTAGGACTGGGATCTCCATCTATGCAGAGGCTACTGGACAGGATAAGGCCTTGAGAAGCTCAGCCTGACTTTGACAGTAGCCCTGCTCTGAGCACAGGGGTCACCTGGGTGACCCCCAAAGATCCTTTTGGCTAGAACTGTTCCCTGATTTCAGTCAAATATTTCCTGAATCCATGTCAAGCTCACAGAAACATTTGGTTAATGTTTTTCGGCATGCTCACATTTTTTTAATTGGAAATATTTATTTCCGTAAAACGTATTTAATTTGATTACAGAAAGCCTGATAATAAATGAAATATTCAAATTTTGGTTGAGAAAAACAGCTTGTTCAATCTCACAGACTTTTGATGGATCTTCTCTTATCTGCTGAAAAGCAGAGTACCTTTATTTTTGAGTAAAGCAAATACACTTTTTATACTCTACAGGGCAAGGGAATTGAAGGAAGGCTAGGTGCATGGTTTCCCTACTATATCTACTGCAAACAACCCTTCTGGAAGAGAAACTGCAGAGAGAAGTATTTTGCACAAAGCTTTCTATTGCACCATGTTAGATTCATTGGGCTTCCTTGAACTGTTTTTGTTAACAGGAATTTGAACTGCTTACAGGTGTCCCTGCACATACCCACATACGCACCACCAACACCCTTCACGCAGCCAAAATTATTCCTGCAGGCTGCCTCTGCGTGGCTGGTAAAGGACTAAATCCAAGTCATCTGCTGGGAGAAGAAAACAAAATGCGAACAACCGGACAAATGCAAAAATTGCATCAGGGATTGCAGACAAGCGAGATTAGCACGGCCATCAGCCCCTTTCGGGAGCGTGCCATAAGGAGATGCTGAGCGCTCACATCCCCCGTCGCTAAGACAAAGGGCAGCGCAGGCAGGGGCGCAGGCAGGACATACTAACGAGGGCAGTAATGACCAGGGAGCCGCCGGCTGCGCACCGAGCCGTGGATCACACCGAGACTGGGAGCCTTCCCTGTCTCCCTCCTTCCTTTTCAAGATTGATTTTCTTCTGATCGTTCAATTGTTGTTCATATTACAGCATCAATGCTCCCCCCGCTGACTTACAACTGATCGGGGCGCACGCTCCCTTCCTAAGCCGGTATTTGCTTTCTCCTCCGTATCCAACCTTTATCTTTGCATAACGGAAGAGAAATACCCGAAAAATTTACTGGGGGTTTTGTTAATCTCGTTTGCTTGTTTTGCTTTCTCTAGCGGCAACAAAGGAGTTGTCAAAAGTAATGTTTATAATAATTTAACGGATTATTTGCTTATTAGATATTAATCATTCTGCTGCGGCCGGGGCCCAGGCTGGTGCTCCTTTACTAGAACAGCGATTCTGATCTCAATTAGATTATGTCTCTCTCCTTTACCTCCCCATAAATCATTCCGGCAAACTGAAATTAACAGCTACTGGAGCGCATTAATAATCTGCCTCACACATTGGAAAATGCATTAGCCGGAACCCTCCCATCACTCTGACTGTTAAGCACATCATTTTGTTTATGAAATATAAACATTTCATGGAAGAGCTCTCCCACATTTCTCTGGGCCTTGTGACAGCTAAAATGATTGCCCACAATTGCCAGTCAGTCAAGCGCCCAAATAAAGTTTGTTTAAAGCCATGGCTCTGTGACTGCCCTATTTTCTCAGGCATTAAAAAACCCGCATTTAAAATAAAATTCCTCTTTATCTGGGGAGAAAGGAAAAAGAATAGCTGTGTATCTGAGTTGTACGGAGACAGAGGTACAGAGTGCAAAGGCTCTGGGATTTCAGTATTTGGTTTTGCTTCATACAGGAGAAAGTGTTGCCAAATTCTTTGCAAAATAAAGCTCCGGAATAATTATTTTAAGGATGATCTAATCAAAATGTTTCATTTCTGACAAACTGACATTTTGATCAGCACGCTGAGTAACGTTTCAACTTGCATTTTAAAAGCTCGGTATCATAAACCACGTTAAAATCAAACACAAAGCCCCAAGAGTTTCATTTCAAAATGAAATATGAAAATGCAGCACATGAAGAACATCGCAGCAGCATGTTATGACAACACTGGGCTTTCTGATGGGTTTTTTTAACAAAGTAAAAAATCGGCTGATAATTAAATTGCTTCCAAGCCCGCTCGCTGCACAGCTCAGCTGCATCACTTCCACTGCAGTGCTTCTTCCACCCAGCCCCAATTTTCGGATTTGCCACCAGACAGGAGTTTGGGAATTTTCTCTCTCCTACACATGCACCTGGCACCTCAGGAACACAAGCAGATCTACAGGGATGGCACTTCTCCCTTTCTGGGAAGTTGTAAGTCCAAGTCTTTTTCAGATCATAGATTGTTTCCATTTGATCTTGGGTGAGTTTGCCCATCAGTGAAGTATCCTGAATATATTAGTAACGGCACTACCTGAACCCAAAAGGTTTGATGCTGAGCTACTGCTGGGGTGAAGACCACATGGACTAAATTAAGCAGGAAATCCCAGAGGACATAGCATTAAAATATAACGTTAAGTCTTACAGGGGCTTTAATTGGTATATGTAGTTTACAAGGAATTTATGTCCATCTACTTGCAACAACAAAACCAGGGTAGTACCTTGTGTGTAAATTAAGACTTCACACCTGAGTCTACCTAGCAGTCGGATATATTACTTGAAGATAAGCAAACTAATGGTACTGGAACCATCTTCACTCCCACCTTTGCCAAACTCTTGATCTGAAAATAAGCATTAGTACTGTAATTAAAGCTCTGTATTAAAATAATTAGGGCCATGTGACCACCTTTAGTGGTTGGGAGGACTGCTGTCCACATCTTCTCTCATCTGTGTCTGGAGGAGTAGTATTTGAGCCTTGGACTGAGCAAGCTGCTTGAAATGTGTGCCTGATCTAAGCATGGGCTTCTGGGAGCGTGCTGCCCTCCCAAAATCCAGGCATGTGCTTGCACCCTTTGCTGAATCAGAGCTCATGTGAGTGCAGCTGCTCAGGTATTGGTATGAAAACCGAGTTTGCAGCCGTAAATTCCTGGGGGTACAGGCCCGCTCGTTCTTGCTGGGCTGCGGTTGCCTGTGCACTGATAAACAATAAATAATTGTAATGAATGGCAGTATTTTTTAAATACAGGAATGAGCCCATTTAAGATTTAGCTGAGTTTTGTTTATTATTCTCAAAATGCATTCGCAGCATATAGAGTAATGTCTCCAGAGGGCTGTTCTGCCATGGAATATTATGCGACTCTCTATCAATAAATGACACAGCTTTTTACATGTTTTAAGTAAAAGAAATAATTGCTGCTCCTTGTGGAGTTAGGCAATTAATTGCCTAATTATTTTGTTAAGTGTCACTACTAAAAGAAAAACATTACTGGAGCTTTATGGGCAAATTCTCATCTGAACCAAGGGTGAAATTCTGGGAAAGAACATATATGCTGTATATCTGCAACATACCAAAGTGCTAAACTCCTAATAAAAATGTCTTTGACTTGGGGAAAACTAAATTTGCTTCTTTATCAGTAGCTTGGTCTAATTTTTCCATACTTACATTTTTGCTGCCTCATCATTTCTGATCTCTCCCAGGCTTCCTCCAGTGCTGACATGCATCTCGTCAAAGCCAGGCTAGGAGAAAGGCCATGGTGACTTCTGCTGCTCAGAGTGTGCGCTGAGCTTTTGTAAAGCACAGGGCTGTGGAGCCCCACAGTTGTGTGCACACACTTTGAAACATGTCTTGTGATAAGGAGCAGGAATTATAGTGCCTGCAAGGTAAATAAAGCATACAGCATCCCTCCTAGCACAGATTTAATGCTGGAACCTGGAATTCGGGGTTCTTGATACCTCAGGGCTATCACCCATTCACTCCCTGTAGTGATCCTGTCTCACAGATCTCTCCCAAATTACTGAACTTCCTATCATTAGCGATGAAGATGAAGGCACAGTCTGATCCCTCGTGATTGCTGCCAGCCTTCAGGCACATAATTGCAAGTGCAAGCCCAAACTACAAACTCCTGCTTCTAGTGTGGCTGACATTCTTTCAGAAAGCACAAGTGACCCTGTTTGCCCAACAAAAGAGGCTGGGATGAAGAAAACCAGAGGGGAATAATGCTACCTGGACTTGAAGTTTGAATCCCAGAGTAGCAAACTATGCCTCTCATGGTGGTACAAACCCACCTAGGACAGGCCCTGCCTGGGGCAGGAGCGCTGGGGCAAGGACCTCCAGCATCCCTGCCCACCTGCCTCCTCCCGTGGCAGGATTTTTCAGTTGCCTTGAGAAGGGATCCCAGAGTCTTTTGTCCTCTTTGTCAGAAATCACAGTGTCAGGGTCACTGTGCTTGGCCAGAGTGACAGATGTCTCCCCATCTGCTGAGGATGACGGAGATGAGGGTCCTGGGTTAGCAGACCATGCCTACAAGCCACGGCTGCCCGTGTGTTTGTCCACTGATGTTTGCAGCTACATGCAAAACGTCTCCAAGGCATCCAAGAGGTTCATCTCCCAGGCAAGAAAGGGGAAGAAGAAAGCAGGGCTGACAGAAATGGGCATGCATGCGAAGCTTTCCTGCAGCCCTCCTGTGAGACCCCCTGGGAGCACTGTCACACCTCACCTACAGACCCTAGGAAAACCAACTTTCCCTGTGGGCGTGTTTTGGGCTGGAAGAGGCAGCCGGGCCCATGAACCCAGCCTGCAGTTATCAAGAGGGCTATGGAGGACTCTGTCATATAATTATCTTCATAAACCCATCAAGCTTCGTCTTAAAGTTGGCCAGGGCTCAGTTCCTTCTTTTCCTATTAGAAGGCCCTTCCAGAGTCTCGTTCCTCTGCTGGTTAGAAATAATGTAATTGCTTAAATTTATTCACGGTCAGTTCAAAGCCATTTGTTCCTCTGCCAATATTGTTCTTTAGCTCAAACAGCTCTTCTCCGTTGCACAAGGGGCAGCAAATTTCAGTGTCTCTGAACCCAAGGTCTGGGACGCATAAGGATTATGCAGGGGCCAACAGCAGCAGAGTTGGAGGTTACACAAACACGCAGATGTGGCTCGCTGTACTGTTATGACCGTTAGCCCACGTTACCAGATGCTGCCTTATAGCTTGACTAAAGCTGGCTCAGCTCTATTTCACCTGAAATTTCGGGGGGAAATTTTCAGGTCCACGTTAGTGCAACAAGAGACTATTTACTCTGACAAGCCAGTTGCTTACCCTCAGGAGGAGTGCTGGGGAAAGGTCACTACCGCCTGTAGCATTTCATCTGAAGCCCCACACTTTAAACAACACAATACGGTTAGACGTGACAGACATCAGCGCTTTATTCCATCTCCACCTAAACTGAAGGCAAAGGATTTTTTCCACAGCCTCCTACATGCTGAATGTAAGGCGGAGGCACAGCTTGCTGCAGTCCATCCCCTGCGATGTCCTCTCCCATCTACTCCTTCCCAGAGTCAGCCTATAGTGTAACATGTAGTGCTTGCTTAGTATTTATTTTCCTTCTCCGAGATCGGTAGGAAGCTTTTGAGAAATGGCTGGCACTTGACGTTTATCAATGTTTTTCTCTCACTACGTAGGAGAAAGTATGAGAGACATATTTCATGATGAAGTGGGTTTCTAGTTTACAGGGCAAAATGAAAGCCAAGCCATAGATCAGCGCAATATGTCAAAAGAGAAAAAGTGTTCGATTTATAGTAAATGGTATCCAAGTTAGAAAAAAGCACAATGCTAGAAATCAAGATCCTGATTTAGGAAAGTACTCCAAGATGTGCTTAAAAATCAAGCATATACTTAAGTCCTACTGAAGCTGAAGGATGTAATTGTTTTCTTCCATTAAAAAGATTACAAAAAATATCTTTTATTTAGACACTTCTTTGGTGTTGCACTTAGCACTACACACATTACGCTAACGGAGGCAGTGTGGCATTCTATCCCCCTTGTAAAAGTCTGGAAATATCTAGGACAAAACACAACTTTGCAAATATTTTCTGGGCTCCAATAACATCAGGATAGTAGGAGACAGGTTGTTGTAGGGCTGCAACATGCACAAGGAACAGGGCTGAAACCCCAGTGTGTAGTCAGGTTTTTATTGCCCAATTTGACCCTGAAAGGTTGAGGAGAGCTTTGTGCCTTCTGAAGTGAGCAAACACCGGGGTCACAGAAGAACTGTGGTCATTGTGTTAGTTTTTACAAGGTAAGGGGTTTTTCCCACAGGAAAAATTTTGCCTGGAAGTTTCACACTTCATCACTGCACACATCGTCTTTGTCAACCTGGGTATTTACTGTGGAAAACACAGAGCACAATCTTCACAAACCTCGTGTTGCATCGCCTCAGCTGTTTTTCATATCTGCTGGAGGAGTAAAGGTGTGGAAGGCTTTGGTGAAAATCTCTAACTAAAGACAACAGCTACCAAAAGCACACAGTAACTTTTAACCTGCTATTTGTAAACAAACACCATGATAAGCCTATGGACAGCAGCTGTAATTTAAGGGGAGTCTGTTACTAGCTGCATATAGCAAACCAGCTACACCTGCCATAGAAATAAATAGGATTTGAGATAACTGCATCAGGACAGGGAATTTGTAACAGTTTATCAGCAAACAGCAATGTTATTTGAATTTACAACAAGATAACTGAAGCAGGAAGTAACTCTTCTAGCTCTGCATAGTACCCAGGAAGGACGTGCTGGTTTTAGTGCGCTTGGGTTAAACCACGACAATGGAGAACATAATTTGACGTTGGATTTCAAGAAACAAAACGAACTGTGGGCAGCCTTCTCTCATCGGGCGAGACACTGAGCTGTGGAGTTGTGTTTGCCAGGAGAAAATGCTCAGTGGATGAAGGCAAATAGATAACAAAGAGTGGAAATGACTGACTTAGAGCAGCTTCCCGCAACACACACACAAAATTAAAAATCTACAAATCTTTTCATCACTTCTGTGGCAGCAGCGAAGGGTGTGATTTACATCCACTGATTTTTCAACTAAGTTGGACTGATGTATAGCCATTGGCCAGTATCTCCCAATCTCAGCAGGATCTTCTCCAAATAATAGACCCTCTTCCTTTAACCCTGCTTGACAGCCATGGATGGGAGAGTCAGTATCTGCCCCAGGCTTAGACTGGCAAGGATGGATCACACGACTGCATCTTCCTCTGCAGCACGTCAGAGGACAGCCCATATTCACTGTACAGACCAGCAATTCACATATCCAACATGCAAATATCTACCCTATGTTAGTTTCTGAGCTTTTTACAACAGAGAGCTACAAAGCAAGGTAAAAATCTTCATACCTGCATCCTACAAAGTGGAAGCTCTCATATGATGGGACTTGTGTCTGGCCCAGGCTTCACTAGGGAGCTGAACCAAGCAAGGTGTTTGTGCAGACATGGCAGAGGCATTTCCCCAGCTGTCAGGGACCTGCCCTACCCCCTGCCCAGCCCCAGGCACTTAGCGGGCCTCTTCCTCTAGCTGTTCCCCCCAAATGAAGCACCATCAAAGCCTTCACTGCAGGCCAGCTTTAGCAGCCCAACAACTCTGGGAGACCTCTCTAGGACTCTGCACTTCTTCAGACCTCTTCTCCCACTCATTCCCCCATCGCTGCTCTGATTTATAGGCCTAGTTTGACCTCACATGTTTTAATATGATGGATTTTTTCTTTTTAATTTATTGTCAGTGAGTAGGTGTCTCCTGACATTCAAGCAAACGGTCCACGTGCAGTCTGGGATGCTGAAATAACCTTGCTAAGCTGGAACCACGCTTTAGTACAGGAGCTTATTTAAGGCAGAGCAAGAAATCCATATGCCTAGACATAATTACCCCAGCAATTACAATCACTACCACCGTCCTGGCTCGGGAGGCTTCCCTGAGACCTGGGATCACAAGAATGTGTTGGGGTTCGTGACTTTGTGTGCAGTTGTGGAGGAGACTGGGCAACCCAGGAACTCTAGGGATTCACCTGAAGTATTTCCTTATGGAAGGGCAATCAGATATGTCCCATTTAACCTGCAGGCATTAGCTGATACGGACACAAACAACTCTGCCATTGGGCACCGATAAGTAACCTGACTTTGCCATTAACGGAAGCAGTAATGGTCTAACTGCTACGGCAGCTATCAGCCCACCTACGCCTAGGGTGCAGCCACAAGATTTCAGTGGTGTTGGGAAACCACAGCTTTGTCACAGGCTGCGTGTGTGTGCAGGCACGGCGAGCCGTACGGGGAGGTGTGCAACCGCACCAGCAGCTGTGCTCCGTGCTGTCCCGCTACGCTTATTTTAGCTGTCATAAATAAAAACATGAGCAGAACAGCGCCACGGAAGTATTTACAGAATAATTTTCAATTGCTGACACCGCCAGGCTAAGCACTGAATGCTAAAGTTTATGATGTGTAATGCCTTGGGCTACCACGGCCCCAATTTGGACAAACCTGCCATTAACACCCGTGTGGCAGTTATTTTACTGGGGGTGACAGATTGTGAGGTAGGGAGAGTAATTCAGACTATTACCCAGGTGAAGGCATGAAAGCTCAGTGATATATGAAGACCACTTAAATTCATTGTATCTTGTACATCACATCTTTGATAGATTATAGCTGTGGCATTAAAATGGAAATGGTTTCTCTGAGGCCTGACAGGGGCTGGGGTGACCCGTGACCTCCCTCTGAGGAATGTGACTGACCGAATTATCAGTTAAGAGAAAAATCTATGGGGAATAGACTCACAGTGATGGAGAATCCACCATGCATATATATTTTTTTTAACTTTTGCTTTGATTGAAAGCTGCGGTACTCAAGCATCTCACCCCCCTCCCTGCTCTCCCCCAGCCAATCCCAGACTCCTTCACTCTGATTCCAGATCAGCTGGGCCCCCCATATTGATTGAAAAATTGTTATTAGAGATAGTAGGTCTTCCTGCATGCTGCCTACTGATTTAATTTGGAAAACATTTAATTTTATGAAGCGGTAAATGATAGTGGCACGCTCTCTCATGTTAGGGAGCAGCTGGCTCTTTAGCTGTTCGCCGTCACTACTCCCAGGTGTCCTCTTTGCAATCATGTGTTCCCTTCCCCTTTGCTTAACAAGTTATTTCAATTTCTAAACGAATGCTGAACAAGAGAAAGACAACATGCAAATTGAGATCCCAGCCGCCATTCACACATGAAAAAGTTCCCCTGGAATTCCCTCAACTCTGCCCGTCCCTCCCGCCCTCCCTCTGCATCTGTCAGGAAAAAACAGGGCCCTTGTTCTCATCAGATTGTTTTTACCAATGACCTGACACCACCATCTATAATTAATTACATCATTTACATTAGACTATTGACTAAACAAATACATAAATCATAGGCAGAGTCAATAGACACAGACATATTTAATCATGTTCTAAATAATGATTACTGCTCCCATAATGCAATAATTATTTTCAGCAGCTGACTTGAATTAATCTTCTGTCAAAGTGCCATCTGAAAAAAGAGAGCGGACCACAACGAAGATGAAGGCAGTGGCTCTGGTGATGGAGAAGCCGTCTAGTGTTTTGCTTTCACTCTCCCCGTCTCTCTGCCTGCTTCTCTGTCCCCACGAGGTCTGTGGGCGGTGGGTCCCCGAGGATGCTCAGCACTGCACAGCCAGTGCCCCCACCCACTGCTGGGGAGCCCTGCCAGACCCCCAACACCACCCCATGGGGCTAGCCTGGCCCCTTCTCAACTTCCACATGACTCAAAGCTCCCTGCAGGCAAAAGGTGACCTCCCATTTACTCCAGTGGGTGCCTGGCACTGTCCCTACGGACATTATGGGATCGAGGTGTTGGCTTGGGCACCCTTGCATCCATCCTCCCTCCTCTCCACAGGAGCCCGTTTTGCAAGGTGCCGAACACATCTGAAAACCAGACCGACGTGACCCTGAACAGACACTGCTCTCCATAGAGGCTAATGCAATTAGGGTGAATTTAACTCTCATTTACTTAAAAGCATTTCAAAAGGCATTTCATTAATTTGCAAAACACACATCTGGTCTATCGTGCCGATCCGCCTGGCACGCTTCAACCGTGGCATGTTTTCAAAGGGCCTTGAGAATGGTGCTGCGCTCCTCCCCCTCATTTCCACAGCAGCCGAAAGCCTCCTCCCAGCAAAGTCCCCCCGACCATCCACTGAGCAGCAAGAGGACAGAGCTCCGGCTCGCCACAGGATCCCATCCCAATGGTTAGCTTATGGTGCCACGATAATGGAAGCACAGCATTTTACTGGAGAGAGAGGCTTTATTATTACAAGGGCTGCTCCAGCTCTCAGTTGTGTTCTCAGAGGAGAAGGGAAAATTCCCCATGCAGGATAAGTAGCAAAAGAAAAGGATACCCTGGCTTTAAGTCTGGAAATTCCCCAAAGAGGAGTTGAGCCTGTCAGGACCATGGACCTGCTCAAAACCACACACCTTGTGGGATGGCAGATCTCTGTGAGAAAGGCAGAGAAAAGGATTTCTAGCTGGGAGAAGTTTGGGTAATTTAGGAGGTTCTCTATGTTGCAGCAGGCACAGAAGTGGGTTTGGGGAGGGAGAAGACATCTTTTAACAACTTTCCTCTTCCTCCTCCAACTATTGACTAGACTAACAGCCTCTTGGTTAACGAGATGTTTGGATAACCTGTAGCTTGATAAAGCAGGATTGCACTCCAGATAGCTGCAGCTGCTACAGCCATCTCGCTGTGTGCTGAGACAGAAATTACCCTGCACCCGATGCTGGACAAGGGTTTAACGGTTCTGGAAGAACAAACTCTCCTGCCTCAGGTGCGATCCAACTTCTAACAGAAAGGAGTTAACACATCTCTAAACGGCCCACTGCATAGCTTTTTTCCTGTCTTCTTGCATTGTCAAGAAACTACATTCAGTAAGTTCAATCCAGCAAAGCCCTTCTTCTACTCCTGAGGATGAAGGGTGCAGTAGTGAACACCAGATAATTTAAGATGTGGAACTGTCTAGGAAATTCAATGGTAAAAATCAAAGCCTCCGCTCTTTTCCTAAAATTAAAAAAATTTTTAAAAAAAGGCAAACTTCAACTCTCAGATTTTAATTTCCCAACTAGGAGGTAATTATACCATAGGCTACTCAGTAACACCCTCATTATACATGTACAGCTGATTCTTCCTATCAGTACATGTTTGTCACAGCACAAATCCAAATCAGCCTCTGGAGATGTAATGAACAGCATTTGGATGTATAGCTTAGTATTCATAGAACTTCACAACACAGCACTTTTGAATGCTTTTCTAAAATAGAAGAATTGGGCAGACTACACTGAAATATTCATGAAGGATAATAAAAAAACAGCCATCGATGGCAGTGTTATAGGTTGGTTAATATTGTATGATGAGTATGTTATAATCATAAATAAACAATAAATGATAATGAATATAAATAATCATTAATACAAATAATAAATAAAAAAATATAAGCTCAAGAGGGTGATGTGATAGAATGAGGACAGGCATCAACTACTGAATGGTTTTCCTTCCTACTCTTTGGTCTCTCAAAAAGCTTTCAGAGCCAGTATTGTTATTGTGCTATCAACACCGGAACAGTGCAGTATGCTGTGCTTCTTTCTCTTTCAACATGCACTGATAGCATTTCAACAATATGCTATTGTAATAAAAAAATAGCAATCTTGACCTTCTAGACGGTACAAGCCTTAAATGGGCCATGGGCACAAAAGGAACAAACCAGAAGAATGCATTGCCAATAATGTTATTTTCTTCCCTGGAACTGAAGAAACTTTTACGAACCATCCGTAATTGCAGTTTACTTAGATGAAACCTTCAGCCTCAGTCTTTGGGGAAAAATGCTAAAATAGTTGCATTGGTTGTACACGTAAAACATTTAATGCGGAGATGAGGATGAGAAATCTTGCAAAGAGAAAACAAACAAAGAAAAGAGAAAAACATTTCTGAGCTGGACAGGGACTAAGAGCTGCAGATGCACCCTCTGGGTTTGGTACACATCTTAAAAGAGAGAAGGGGCAAGTCAACCAACTCTCCAAACCACTTTTTCCAGCAGTATAATAGGAACAGGAAATTCCTGATGGCCTGTCCTGTCTCTATGGGTTACAAGCTTCAACAAGAAAGAATTTAGCATCGATGAAGACAGCAAAACCCAGCAGAAATGTGCACAGCAGCAGTCGCACAATGCTGGATCACAGTGGCAAACATCAGCTTCACTGCTGTAACCTGATGGGGCAGCTCTAACACCCTCCCCCAGAAAACTCTCTCACCCCCCGAGTGCACAGAAACCAGCATCATCCTTGGGAAACCTTCTGGAGGCACTCTCTCCTTAAACTGCTGCTCAGTATTAACTGAGCATCCTGAGGAGCAACCTGCAGGACACGGGTGGAAGGTCACAACAAGTAAGAGAGCTTGAATGATCGCCCTAAGACTGCGCAGGTGCCTGCACACAGGAAAACATAGAATACTTCCATCAAAGAATTCACATTCGCTCCTTGTTTACATGATGCCTTAGCCTTTTGGATTTATCTTATCTAGGTAACCTGCTGTGTCACACCCAAAGGCCATACCTTAATTACCCCATTATGCCTGGGCCTTTGAACCCATTTGTTATCTTGGCCAATCTTCTGGTCCCCCTACCAACCTGAACACATTTGTGAACAGTAGATGGTTGTTGAGAGGCTGCAGTGCAGCTGGAGGCTTTCTCAGGGAAATGCCTTGCCTAAAGTGACAGCTCAAAGCCTATTAATCAGAGCCATGACTGGATTCACATGAGAACTGTCCCGATAGGAGAAAATTCTGCTGCTGCGCTCCTGTCCCACCTCGCTAGCAGGCTTTCCCATGCCAGGAGCAGGTAAATCAACCAGCAGCACATCAGTCACTCCGTTTCATGCTGCACTACAAGGGACTTGGGTGCTGTGTCAAAAAAATATTCTCTGCAGAACAGGAATCCCAGCCTCACCAACTTCAACCAGCTGTACGAGTCCTACATGCCTTTTTGGCACTTCCCTTCTTGCATCCCATTTTTGCTCTGTCAGAGTTAAAGCACTTATCTCTGCTCTCCACGTCCTGTGCATAGCCTTGCCCTATTGCCCCACTAAGTTGCCATCTCAAGATGCCAGTGTGCCGCTCCATCTGTCACACACACCTGTTGTCACAGCCCCAATTTCTTCCACGCTGACCCCAGAGCTGCCTGTAGTTGAATACTTGACCTTTACTATTTGATTCTGGATGTCCAGTTTTTATTTTACATGCGTTGTTGAAAGGACTGTCCACACTATTGTGAAACTTTTTTCCCCATAAACAAATCCTTAATCATTTCTTTATAAACCTGGCTCTGGAATGATGTTTATTAGGGACCACTTCTCCTTGATTTGTTTGGGTTTACAATAGCTCAGTTTTGAAATGACTCTTCCATTGAGGTTTGGCTTTTCAAAGCCAGAAGAGAAGTCATGGCCAAGCTCCTGTCATTGGAGATAGTGGCCAAGACTTGGAGAAATCTTGCTTTCCCATCACTTGAACGTGATCCTGGGGGAATGGTTGCCTGCTGGTGTAAACAGCAGCATGAATATGAGCTCATAGCCAGCCTCAAAATCTTCCAAAAAGAAATAAGGCTCACTTATTACAGACACGGGTAAGTAGCCAAGTGATACGGTTATTTATAAACTTTTTTTAAGTCTGTCATTTTTAGCCACGCTTAAAAGCAACCTTTTAAAATGATGTTTCAGGAACAGAGTCAACAGCAAGGCAAGCTGGTCTTTGGCTTGATTAGATTTTGCTCCCTTTACCTTGATGAAACGATGCCTTATTAGCATTCCAAAATGAGAGTGTGCTCTAAATGTAAGTGGATTTTAATACAATCTTTTTGAGGAAATGTCAAACTGCATTGGGTATGTCTCCTCCCTGCCCCCCTTCTCTTCCCCGAACAGCAGAGTTCAGCAAGGAACCGTGCCAAAATAATGAGCGAGGGACAGGGGGGAATTTCAGAGTCAAGGTAAAAGATGAGAAATAAATTCTGCCAGCAGTAATGTCGCTGTGGTTCTGCTACCACCTGCTTAATGCAGTGCCTTTCCTTCGGTTTTGCACCCGTGTAACCGATAAGGCTTTGGCTTCATGCATTTCTCACGACTACCCAATTAGTACTTAACACCACATACCTAAAGCTGGAGGCTTTGCTGTTGTAAAGTGATACCAACCGGCACAGTTATTTATACCGGCTGGAAAAGTCAACCTGTTCAGTTATCCTCTGTTGGGCACCCTGGTTTATTTGGGATTACTGCAGCTGTGAACACATGGGCCTTAGGAGGTTAAAGGGTCTCCGAAAAATTGTTGCCCGAAGTTACCGGTCTGGAGTAACAAAAAAACCAAACAAACACCCTCAAACAGGCAAAGCATACCTGCTAAAATTAAATTAAATATTAACATCCCCTGCTTTAGAGTTGCACCGTGAACGTAATATGTGCACTGTTAATGAACCGCAATTTATTTACACCTCAAACAAAGAGTATCCTCACTGGCCTAAAGTAGTTAAATTGCCCTCTTCCTAGTGAAATTTATTGCCATTTAAACATGCCAAAAGGCCATTCTGCCGGTCATTACAATAATCTATCATTTCTGCAACTGCTGGTATCCTGTTCTGTGGTCAAATTCAATCTGAGAAGGGTCAACAGAATTTTTCCACCAAATGCTTCCCTCTTGCCTGTCATCAATTTACTTTTGTCAACAAAAAGGGCATTACTACCGAATGAAATAGAAGATCCCCTTAAGACCTCTGGCAAACAGCAGAGCTCCTCTGACGTATCGCATCTTTCCTGCTTGCAGATGCATTTGTGAGTGTGTGTGCTAGGACTGTAACTGTACTGAACGCATGAGCAGGAATTCTGTAGCTTGTCAAGCTCCTTTTACTGCAATAAGCATTCACATTTTAAACGACTGTGGATAGTTGCACAATACTGTCAATTTTTCTCTATCAAAATAGTTTTAAGATGTTTTCCATTAGGAAATTATGCTGTATTAGTAACTCAGCTTTCTGTCACACAGATTTCTCATAGGCACACAATCAGAGCGCACACTGAGACTTGTTTCACCTCACATTGCATCCACCTGGTAGCGATACAGTCCCAGCTACACACACAGGCAAGGACAATAGAGCCACTGCTCAGAAAAGCCACCAGAAGACATCCGAAAGTGCACTTTCTGCTACTTCATGCTACTTCTGTTACTCCTCAGGTTGGAGTTGCTGCCATTTCAGCCAGTAAGGCAAAGCAAGTTACTCGCTGCACGTGGCTGAGGCCGTTAAACAGTCACACACACACACAAAGGGTTAGGACCACCAGTTCACTAAGAGAAATCCAACTTTGACCTGCCACTGCCTTCTACGTTTTAAATGGCTGATGTCCCCACTGGTAGCACCACACTGAAAACTGGCATCATTGTAAGTGCTGGGGAACTCTTGACTCTATTAAGAGCATAGCCCGATTTTGCCTAGATACCTACAATTTCTAAGGAACAGTCTAGGGCCATATAATGCAAATACTGCTACTAATAAAACCGTAACAGTGACCTTAAATAATTTTTAATATACCAGTGTCAGGAAACACAAACCCAAATTAAGTCGATCAGGTCACTACTATTAATTAGCATCCTCTTCATGTAGCTGAAGGACACAAACACTGTGCCCCCTTCTTCTAGCATACTGTTAAACACTTAGTAGGTGCTACTCTACCTAATCCTTGTCGCAAAGAGCTAGGAGACTGCCACTTTATGTACATATAAAACAGAGGGAGAAATGAAAGGCAGGGAAGAGAGCCAAGTGTGTAGCGAACACTGTATTACCTTGGTCTGCAAGCAGTGCGTCCCAGACCCTGCAGGGAGCTGAGCCTGGGAGAGAAGGCAGGGAAAGGGCTGTGTTCTGGCTGGAAGAACGGAGTCTGAAAGTGTTTCTCAGCGCAGGAGGCAAGCAGTGGCTAGACGTATGATTACCAGAATAAGAAAAAGCACGAGTGGGTAATCAGGGTTAAGTAAGAAAGAACAAAGCCACAAGCCCCGACAGGGAGTATCTAAAGCATCACCTATCACACTGGCTTCAAGCACCGCTGCTCCTTGCAGGGCACACTTTCATTCTAGGGGTATTTGCTCAGCACTAGCGGTACTGCTGCATTTTCAGATGAATGAAAATAATTTTCACTGCGTTTTCAATTTATCTGAAGTATAACAGACATGACAGTTTATTTATACCATCTTATCTCTGTTCTTCTTTCACATGGGTAACACACAGGTATCAATCTGGGGTGAGTTTTTCTGCTTTCTTCTCATCTTTGACCTCTCCAGGGTGATCACCCAGGAGAAATCCTGCTGGTGTTGGTCCCTTTCCCATTTTGGAAAGGGCCATTTTGTTTCCCCTAACATCCCACAGAGCTATATGTTCTGATGAACCACTGTACAGATTCAAAGAGCTGCTTTTCTTCAGTGACTCAAGGAACAAATTCACAGGTAGTAAAGAAGATGGATTCTCTTCCTTTCAGAGCAAAGAAATAATTCCTTTACTCCACCTTGTCTCCCCCATTACTTCTGTGGCCAAATGATAGCAGATTTTCCTTGGAAATGCTCTAGCTGATGTGGCACACGGGCTTTTCCAAAGCCAAATACTTTCAACGTGATATCACATTGAGCATTCAAGCTAACATCCAGACCAACTAACAAAGAAGGGTTGGTAAGGGTAAGAAGCAGAGAGAGAAACAATAACAAGACAACATTTTTGAGTGAAGTACCTGAGCTTTGTTCAATTTCCTTCTTCAGACTGTTTTCCTGCATGTGAGAACACGCAATGATCAGACACTCCCTCTCTGGAGTGTCAGTTGGACGACAGTGAGGACACTGCAGATTTGGAAAGCTGGTCTGTCTCATCGTTTTGTTTTTGTACAGGAAGCCAGAGGTCTTGACGGGCATATTTAATAAAAAAAACATTGCTTGGAGCCAAAGATTCACTCACTTTTGTTTGAGCTCTGAAGAAAACACCCCCTCTCAAAGAGCCTCCAAAATAATCGTGTCAATGTTATACAAAGGCTAACAATTTATTCCAAGAAAATGGAATCTGCTGAGGTGAGACTGGGAGGTGTTAAATCTTAATGAACATAAAAACATACAGCCTTGCTTATACAGAGCTGAATTTTCTTGAGCTGGCTACAGTCCTCAGCATTTCCTCTTTTGATTTTTAATCACTTGGAAACATCCATATTATTTTTCCTGTGCTGGAAAGATGATGAAAGTCATCCCCCTGTTTGAATATGATGTAGGTGAGGAGAATAGCCTGTCACAGCTTATAGCAATTACTCATCTTGACTTTTAAGGAGAAGACTTGGCCAGCAAAGCAACACAGAGGAGAACAAAGAGATGTGAGGTGCCCCTCTCTTCAAATGACCTACAAACATCCCTTGTCTCTGTGCTCAGGGGAACAGCTTGCATGCAGACAGAGAAAAGGGGGAATGAACAGAGCTTTATCTCCACTAGCCCTGCTGCATCAACCAGGAAATCTGTACTAATAAGTAAGAGTAGGAATAAATGAGCCTGTTCTTCACATAGGCCAGATTTGTATTCTTTTCCACTGTAAGAAGAAACCAGGGAAAGCACTGAGGTTCTCCAAACATCTCTGTATGGCTACTGCCCTTCAAAGCATTAGGCACAGCCATAATTTGAACGTTCAGAAGCAACTTTGCAACAACCAGTATTTTATCAAGCAATATATGGATTCCCCACCCAGGATGGGGTAATCCTGCTCATGTGTACAAACTGGGGGATGAGAAGCTGGAGAGCAGCCCCACAGAAAGTGATCTGGGAGTTTGGGTTGATGGCGACTTGAATCAACAGTGTGCCTTGGTAGCCAAAAGGACCCACCATGTCCCAGGGTGCATCAAGCACAGCACAGCTAGCCGGTCAAGGGACACTACTGTCCCGCTCCACACTGCGCTGGTGCAGCCCCACCTTGAGCACTGCGTGCAGTTTTGGGTGCCTCAAGAAGGACATCAAACTACCAGAGTGTCCAGCGGAAGGAGACCAAGATGGTGAAAGGTCTCGAGGGTGAGACTTATGAGGAGCAGCTGAGGTCACTTGGCTTGTTCAGCTTGGAGAAGAGTGACCTCATCACAGTCTACAGCTTCCTGAGGGGGGGGCAGGGGAGGGGCAGTTCCTTATCTCCTCTCTCTGCTGACTAGCACCAGGACACAAGGAAATTGTATGAAGTTGCACCAGCGGAAGTTCAGACTGGACACCAGGCAAAGATTCTTCACTGGGAGGGTGACTGGTCACTGGACCAGGCTTCCCTGGGAAGTGGTCATGGCACTAAGCCTGTCAGCATTCAGGGAACATCTGGACAACACTCTTAGTCATATTGTTTAATTTTAGGTAGTTGTGTGAGGAGCAGGGAGTTGGATCCTTATGGGTCCCTTCCAACTTGAGAAGTTCTATGATTCTGTGAATATACAGACCAGCCAAGCCAGGTTGTCTGCTAAATCAGGGCCAGTACCTGTAGTCTCCATGAGGGGTGTGCCAGGGCCTGTGTGTCAGTCAGACTACTCGCCGAGGCTGTAGAGCTCAGAGTTGCACAAAACCCTCTAGCTTCCTTGTCTTATCAGTGATCAGTAGTTTTAATAAGAGGAACATAAACTTTTATTACTTCCAAAAGTCACACTGCAAAAGGGAAACGATCTCCACAGATCTCCACAGGAGGCTCAGCTAGAGCCCAACGCAAGCCCAGCTCCACAGTCAGGCATTCTAGCATGACCCATCTTCACATCCCTGTGAGTGCTGACCCCCAGGGTGTGGGCTGGGGTTCAAGTCTGCTTCTAGCAACTCAGCTGTGGCAGATGCTCCTGGTGAAAGGGCAGCTTCAGCCAGTGAAATCAGATCTGTCACAGCTCACCTGGCAGAGCGAGAGTGAATTTGCAGGGTTTTTCTGTACTGTTTTGTACAGGAATGTAACTTGGTTCCGTCTGGAGCTTTTGCTCAGCTCGATCTCTATTGCAGTGGCTTGTATTGCATCTGCATGACAAGTTTCAAAAGCTGAATTAACTTGAAAAGGAGAAAATTAAAGGTATTGTGAGAACTGAAGGTAAGCATCAAGAACTTTGTCTCTGTCACATAGGAAGACCTCTTCCATGCTCATCCTTGCTTCAGATATGAGGCATGAGATAAATTTGGAAGAGGATTTTCATGCCAGGACAAATGCTCAAGTAAGAGCATTTCATCCAAGCAGCAATGTGCTTCACCAGTTATTTTTCAGTGTTTCCTTTGCCACTGTTGAAGGTGTTCGTGTTCGAATACAAACTCTCTTTTTCACGTGGGTCAGATTTGGTTTTGTGGCTTACAACTCAAGTGAGACTCTTGAATGTACCCACCTGGCATCATTTGTAAACTATAAAATGAACAGGAACCTCAGAAATCGACACTGAAACAGAGACTACCAAGTCAGAGCAGGATGGAAAGATAGACTGCGTGGAAGGGAAAAGCTTACATAAACACAAATATGTATGTGGCAGCACAGTTAAAAATCATACAGCTCATGATGGCCTTATCCAAAACTTACTGAAATCAGTTGAGAACATTCTTGCACATTCAAGGGTTCTGGGTCCTGATTTGTATCAATGAGTTATTTTACAAATTCTGTGGCTAAACAGATCTTGCGTTATGCTTCATGTTTTTTTGCCCCCAAGGAAGGTGGAGTGCTGAACAGTGCCTGCCAAACACAGCTCTTAAGCACTGATGTTGTTGGGACAGTTTCCCAGCTGGAAGAATGATCCAGCAGTAGTACTGGGATTTTTGCATATCAGAAGAGCCATGGAGAAGGAAGTGAGACATCGTCACAGGCACACAGATCATGACAGCCTTTCAGTTTTAATCCACTGAGTATGTTCCGTGCTGCCAGATGATATAGTCCATTGACAATGGTTGTTTTACACAAGCCTGCTTGTTCCTCATAAAAAGCAAAGAGTCATGGCTTGGCCATAACAAAATTTAAAGAGGCAGTTATTCTAGTTTTATCCAATAGGGAAAATCATGATCTACGTGTGTCTGCTTAATATCAAGATGCCTGACTTGAAAAACTGAGTCAGACAAACCAATAATATTTTGCAAGAAAATACTTGAGATTATTCATCTATATTTAATAGCTTAAAAGCATCCAGCTAGCCTGCTCTAGCACATCAACCTGGCAGGGTTAAAGCCATTAAAGATATCCTGGATCCAAGGAACCGACAAATGTCTCTCTCTATGAAAATCCCATGCCTCATGTTTTTTGTCACTGCTGTCTAGGCGATGACAAACACCAGGCCTCAGGCAAAGGCACAAAATATTTTATGTCATCAAAACATGAATCTGAGCTTTGCTTGACACTTTTTCAGGGAAGGACCAGGGCTGACAGCTTATGGGCATACAGAATTATTGCTTGCCTAATGCTGAATAACATAAACCCTCACAAATCAAGCCTCGCTTTCCAGGTACCCTAATAATTCACGATGCAGCAACGTTTCTTCCAATAACTGTATGCTGAGCCACAGACGCCAGTGGTAGCGCTTGGAAGTGTTTGGCATAAAACCACATCTGATACTGATCATATTGAATGTTTTGGGTTTTTTTTCTTATGTGAATACCCTGCATTTGTTAACATCTTGATACACAACAGGCCTTGCAAATAAAGAGTGGTCCAATGGGGCACTTGGACAGTCAGTCTCCAACAAACTCTGTCTGTTATTTCCCTACCACGGAGCCAAGCACTGAGAACTTTGGTACGGTACAGCACAGCAGCGTAGCTTGTTACAATGGAAAATACACTATTTTATGCCTCAAGAAGTGCAGGGATCCAAGGCTTTCTGAAGTTCAAAAAGCCGCTCTGGGCACATGTGGTGAGCACGCAATTAGCAACAGTCCCTCTCCAGGCAGCAGGTGTTCACTGGGTTCAGTTTTTTCTTGATGCTTCTCACAGTGCATTGTGAAAGTGTACATCATGTAAACCCAATGGGTTACTATAATCTCATTGAAAAAGCCACCCTACTCTTCCATGTCTTCCTCAGTTATGAAGTTAAGTAGGGAAACGCTTGTACTGCTTGTGATTCCTCAAGTTACTCTCTGCTTTCAGTATGTACCTGTTGGGAACTGCCTTGCAACAGCTTCACCTACAGACGATATTTCCATCTCTTCTTAGGCTGACAGTTGGCTTTGTTTACAAGGTGCATTACCACAGTGCCAACAAAGAACAGAAATGGTGCCCCATATACATAGCCAGAGGGAAAAATGCAGGTCTTCCCCCAAATAGATAGGTGAATGGAAAGACAGTTTGTGCGTCAGACAGTGACACATTATATTTCAACATATCTATACACTGTCCACACAGAAATTATCCAAGACAGACCACTGTACAACAAAGATCTGACTGCAGAAGCATTTTTTCCCTCTACACTCCCTCAAACTGGCATTTATTTTCTGTTTAGTGTTACTTGGCAAGCTCTCATGGACATTTACTCCTGGATTCCTCTAACACAACTAGCAACATTTGAAGTTATGCTTCTGAAGCAAGGTTTTGGGACTGAACTCCCATCCAAGAACAGAAGTCTAACAAAGCTGTGATGAACTGGTTTTCTGGAGACACTGCTCGCCTGAACAGAGGATTTGAAGATGCTAAAGAGCAGCAAGAGTAAAAAAAAAAAAAAAACAAAACAAAAACCCCAAAAAAACCCCCACACCAACAAACCCCCCTTCCTTTATTTGTCAAGTAAGCTGGTGACAGGTTAGTTGATCAGATGGACTGCCTTCCCTGATCAAGTCTGACAATTTCTACAGTTTTATCTTCTTGCAGAACAGAAACCCAGGCTGAACTGTTACTAGCAGTCAAGATATCTCCCCGAAACGGCCAAGGGAAACAAATCTCCAGTTATTGATGCACCAAGAATTTATTTTTTAAAAATCAGACTACATTAATATTTTTCAAGATGCAATTAAGTCAATAATTAAAAATACTCTGCTATTTACTTTGGCTCACAAGCAGACTCTCCCATGCAGGTGCAACTGCATTTTGCCTGTTAGGGAGTTACAACACAAGGAACCCCCTCCCTCTCTATTGGGAAAGCTAGGTTTTTCATGTTTGATGAGGTTGTTCGCTGAACTCCTTTCTCTTTCTGCCTGTCACTACACTTCGCTCGCTGTTGATATCTCTCAAAGGTCACTCCCTTTCTTCCTTGTTGGGCTGAGCACAGCTTGAACCAGCTTCATGAGCTCTACTGTGGGTGATTGTGATGCCCATTCTCACCAATGCTCATCCTGCCTTCTTCAGGGAATTACGTCTTCTTGTAGCTGAGCAAGCTCCTGCAGTCCACTATCTTAATTTCTCTCTGCATAGCTCCTAATTTAAAAAATGAATACATCAGGTGATACCTACTGAGTTTAAGAAGTCAAGATCCTACTGACAACTCTCGATGCGACAGCTAGCAAAACCTGAAAATGTTTCGAGCTGGATTGTGCTGTTCTGAACACAGCAGCCTAGAAAGTTAGATTTTTATTTTTCTCAAGGTAATATTGGATCAACTATAAGAATAGAAATTTGAAAGAGTTCATTCTTCAACTCCAAGATCTTCCACAGGAAGGTGAACAGTAGAGCTCTCAAAAGGAACAGTGGTGAATGGGGCTGATTCTCTGCTGGCTGGCAAGGAGAGTTGTGTCCCACTGAATACCTCGACCTACACACAGGCACTCAGCTGGGTGTTTTTCCTCCAAAATGGGTTGGACCTAGAGCCTCTTGGTCAGCTCACTGCTCGCAGTTGCACAGTACTGCTGTTACCCTTCCGTTTCTGTCATCTGACAATACCTGTAGTTTTCAAAGGTTCATCTTAAAACATGAGGTATTTTGGCATTACATCTCACTGCTCCCCCTCCCATACTGAGTTCTGCTGGAGGCACTCACAGGTACAAAGAGAGAGATTTGTGATATTTTGCAGTCCATTAAATGCCTTAAAACACCAAGCATTTGCATGCATAAACAAAAAATGTTTTTCAGTACATGCTTCTAGGTACTGTGACTAGACAGGCCTTACACTTGGAAACTAACAGAAGCGAAACCGCCATGCTGTTAACAAGGGACAGATCTCCTTATGGACAACATGATTTTGAAGAAAAGAATCAGGAAATGAGCAAGGAACAAATAAATCGCATGCCCAGATTAAAATCAGTTGACTAAAGTGAGTATCAGACTGGCCGACAAAGCACCACCCTGCACAACAAAAATGATTGAACACCCATGAAACTGCTCCCTAAGTGCCCAGTTTCAAGCTTTAAGGAGTCAGCATGGGTTTGCCATAACACCCATAAGCTGCAGCAGCTCAGAAGCCACTTCTCCAGCAGGCTGGACCCCCACCATGTCGTGGCAACCTTTCCCTTCCCCTGTGCACAACAGCATTTGAATCACTGGGGTTTAATCCAGGATCACAGGCACGGGAGCTCCAAATCACATGCTGTCCTTGCCTCCCTTCTGCTCTGCAGCCAGATGATGTTGCATTTTGCCTGTGGGGAATGGGTTATCCCTGAGACCATATCGTGAAGCAATCATAAGCCAAAGCTGGAGATCTGCCCTGCCAGCATCTAATAATGCCCTCAGCACCTTCTTCCCGCTTGCTCCAAGGGACCAACACGCAAACAGCCAGCACTTTTTCCCCAGGCCCAGCTCAGAGAGCTCTGAAAAGGTCCAGGAGGAGAACAGGAAAACTTTTGTATTCTCCTGTTCATCTGTACAGCCAAAAAGAAATTCAGCTTCGCGTAGAGACCCTCTTGTCCACAAAGGCACAAGGAAGTCACAGCTTAGCTGCTGTTTCTCCATTGCCATTCACTCCTAGGAACCTATCAGTTTACTATATATCCATAGCAATGCTTGACTCCAATGGCTCTATTTGATTTAGGAAAACAATAGTCACCACAAAGCAGACACTTTGTGTTCAAAGCCAAAGATATCTGAAGACTAGCTTACAAAATATAATTGCTTTTCAACGCAAAAACAAAGCCTAGAAACGTGCAAACTTAGTTCAAACTGTGAAAGCTTCCACAAGGTCTCTCACCAAAACTCAAACTCTTTTCTCACAAGAGCAGTTGTTCAACTACACAGGTCAACACTTGCCAAAGGGCAGGGAAATAACATGGGATCCCCACTGACGTTCGTGGCCCAGGATCTTCCTGCACACCATACCCAGGGTAGCCAGCTCAGCCAAGGCAGAGACCATTCCCAAGCATGCAAATATCACCATCTACCACCACATTATCAGAACAGTGATAGTAACTAATACTTAATGAAATCTTTGTTGTGCATTCCTCCAAGGAACTCCATTCCTTGAGTGAGTTGACCTCTGTGTGTCCTGCATTCAGGGCTTCTTGTATTGTACCCTTCCTTCAGTAACTGTTGGGCAAATATTTCTATACTAACTGACAGAACCATAACAGTGTTCATAATTCATGGTTTATGCACGTTACAAATTACATATTAAACTTTAAGCTCTGTAATTAATATCTGCAGCTTATTACCTATATTTTAATCAAGTGTAACATATAATTAAATTACCCATCAGTATGGGTTTTGAATTTATAATCCAGCTGTCACAACAAGGTTTTTTTTGTAGGTTACTTTAGATACATTATTCAACAAAAACAATAATTACAAGTGTAAATTAGGTATACAACTGATCCACTTAATTATGATTGCCTCATATACTGTTCTACATATCTATAGGGAAATACTTGATCTATTGTGCACTTTAATAAAGGCCACCTATTTTCATTTTTTTTTCTAATAATGTTGATTAGGTTTTGCAGACATGTCTCAACACAGCAACATTGTTTGCTATACAATATTAATTTCCTCGAGACACCTCTTTTAAAAACTGTTACAGCGGTACCTATTGGAGTCTTAACAGAAAACCCAGGAGCAGGGTGTGTAACACAATGAGACTGTAGTCAGCAGCCTCATCCTGCTCTGCAGGAGAAAGCAGCTTTACAGCTTCCAACTCAGAGGTCCTGCAAAATTGAAGTGACTCTTGGCATTTCATATCCTCACCAATTACCCACGTGGTTGATTCTACCACATTCAGACACTTCTATAAACCAAAAGCAAGGATACTCGCCTAAATTAAAGCTGGAATTTGATTGCAAACATGATTGCCCTGTTTCTAGTAGTGTTTGATACAGCCATCTCCAAGGTCTGAACCCGCCCGCCCTGAACACAAGCAGCAGTTAGAGCAAGCACATTCGAGATGACAACTCCGTTGTACTTTAACAATGTCACCTTCCCTGCAGCATGCAGTGTTCAGGGCACTGCTGCAAGTGCAAGACAGACGGAGGGGGATGACATAGCGAGTGTATCACCCCAGTCACCACACGGCTTTTGGATGAATGCCCCTCACGATGAGTAGCGAGGGAGGATGAAGTGGACAGGAGATGGGGTGACGGTGGCTAGAAATACCAACATGTACCTGCACTCCTCATTTTGAACACTGGCTGCGATTCTCAGCAGTGGAAGTAAAACTGCACTTGGATTGCTAATAAATGGCATCCAAAATGCAATCGTCATCTCAGCATTTTGCTATGCAGATAGGGTTGTGCCTTCTGAGCAAAGCAGCATGCTGCCCTCAACAGAAAGCCCTGTTTATCACTTAGAGATGCAATAAAAATAACAAATGTCCAGAGTAAACCTAATTCACTGTGCTACTTAGTATCTGAAATACATAAATATGTCAAGCAAAAGACCTCTAATAGACCCTTTTATCCTGGTAATAGTGTACATATAATTTTCCTCTCATTAGTACAAAAACTACCTAGGGAACTATCGGCCCATCCTTCATCCATTTAATCTGCATTAGTTTACTTTTACCTTGTGTTTAATCTGCTTTCCCTCAAGGTATTTTGAATAAATCAATAGGAATACATGATTGTTTAATGATTTTTAGAAGAGCTCCCTTCGACCACAGCTGCATGATTTAGAATGACTAATTCCACTTTTTACAATTGATCCTGCCGTGCACAGCCCATCCATTCCTGCCACATCTGGCCAAAGGGACCAGGAGCTCCATGGTGAGGGGGGTCTTAAAGGGGCTGTTGAGGGTCCCCAACAGCTTAGGGGAAAAACAAGCAATGCACTAAAACATTAAAAACAAATGCTCTTAGTTCTTGGCAACAGGCTCCAGCTCCCTAATGTAGCTCAGCACTGCAGCTTGATCATGCCTCCTATGTACCTCAGCCTTGGGTGCACCACTGTGCCTTGCTCTTCCAAGGGCCTGAGGGTGACAGAGGGCTTTGTGCGGGGCAGCAAACAGAAGATCCAGTTTGGGTGTAGCAGGAGGGACTCCCAACACTGGGATTTTGGCCTCAAGTATGAACACGTGCTTGCTGAAGCTCAGCGTATAACTGGAGCTCGCTCGCTTAACAGCAAAGGCAAAGCCCTCGTGATTTGATGCACAAAGCTTCCATCTCTTTTTGACAGTGTGAATACACCAGTAAAGAAGAAATATCACTGAAAAGGAGTGTTATACCTGTTTGTCCCACTCACCGTGAAGGTGGTGTGATGTAGTGTGTGTAAGACTATGGCTGGGATGAAGAGAGTTCATAGCTACACACATTCCTGCCACTGAGCTGTTGCCTGACGGGAGATGTATCCTCCCCAGCTCTGTTTCTCATCTCACTAGTTGTCTGATCTTACTTAAAAAGGGCACAGATTTCCACAAAACCCTCCAAACCTGTATTACTACATTTTAACAGAGCTCTGAGCACAGCAGAGCCCTGGTGTCCGTTAGAGCCTCTGGACACTCGATACAAACAGCACAACCTTATTTTAAGGTGATCATGGAGAGAACAAGCCACTTAGCAAGTGCCCAGCCTAGTGCCCTGTGCCCCAACTGCACTATTGTCCAAAGAGTGGGCCTGCTACCCCTTTGAGGAACATTTTCAGTGTGAAGCCCAGCCCAGGCACCCTTGTCCAGTACCAGGACCAAACTCACTTCCCTCTCTTTGGGGATACTTAGCATGCAGTCCTCTCTGTAAGTACAGACACCGTGGGTAGGAAGCTCTCTGAAGTATAAAGGTACCCACACCACGGCTGAAGAGACAGCCAGCACCTCTTACGTACCCATGTGACTCACACAAGGATGCAAAGCTCCTGCTGAGGGCGGTATCTACGGAAACAAAGATTGATAAAGACGGGTCTAAACACTGAACCTTGTGCGGTCCTCCTGGAGGCGGTGGTTGCCTTCTGCCAGACCTCTCTCTGCTGGGCCTCACACTACTCAATTTTGGGGGATATTTTGAGCTGTCGGCATAGGGCACAGAGGTCTGGGAACTGCAATTAGCAGTATCACTAACAAGCCTGATCTCTTAGATGTCTGAATTCACAGGACACAGACATGCACAAGACCTCTCCTCCCCAACACTCTCTTTTAAAACATCACTGGGTTCTGGACTAGGCCATACGTAAGATACAACAGTCCCGTTAAGCCTAAATTCACCTTATGAATGGTGAAGCTACATGATATATGAGAACATTGGCAAAGAGACCAGCATTGTATTAACACTCAAAGCTGACACTGCGGCAGCACTAAAGGAAAAAATATTGGTAGTTAGCTCCAATAAGTTAGAAATTTTCTCTGACTGGGACACAAAGTGATTGAGACAGGCTGCATGAGTCCTTACAAAGTGCCAAGGTACAGAACACAATACAGTTTATGGTGAAAAATCTAGTGTTCTGGGGTTTGTAAGCTGACTGCAGTCCAACAAAGACTGTCAAGAAGGCTGGCAGCTGAGAACTAGGCTAGCATTTGCTATTTATGGAGTGAGTTGGCGTGAGTCAAGAGATCATCACGAAGATGATCAGGGGGCTGGAGCACCTCTCCTGCGAAGACAGGCTGAGAGAATTGGGCTTGTTCAGCCTGGAGAAGAGAAGGCTCCAGGGACACCTTACAGCAGCCTTCCAGTACCTGAAGGGGCCAACAAGAAAGATGGGGGGGAACTTTTTACAAGGGCCTATAGTGATAGGACAAGGGGTAATGGGTTTAAATTGAAAACGAGGAGATGTATATTGGACATCAGGAAGAAGTTCTTCCTGGAGAGGGTGGTGAGGCACTGGGACAGGTTGCCCAAAGAAGCTGTGGGTGCCCCAACCCTGGGAGTGTTCAAGGCCAGGCTGGATGAGGCTTGCAGCAACCTGGTCTAGTGGAGGGTGTCCCTGCCCACGGCAGGGGGGTTGGAACTAGATGGTCTTTAAGGTCCCTTCCAACCCAAACCATTTTGTGATTCTATGATTTATTCTATTACCAGCTTACTTGATCAGTTCCCAAAGCTCTTAGCAAGATGGTAAGGACTTTTGGGGAGACAGAGACCTCTCACATAAAGATCGGAACAGCATAATGCTATGGAAACTGTAAATCTCCAGGGGTTCAGGAGAGGTAACTATATTCTTCACTGGAAAACTGTTCCACACATCAGAGGAGCATCCTTGGGGTACCAGGAGGAGATGGAGAGCAGAAAACACAGTCAGTTGCTGCCACTGCTCACCCTCCTCAGCTTGTTCCCAAGAGGAAAAGGCAGCTCGAGGTTTTAGGAAGAGAAAGTAGATGTTTGCATCTGCATGACAAGTTTCATAAGATGCTGAAAGGGTCTTTGATAGCAGGGGAGGGATGTGCGTGTTTGATAACCGCTGCCAAATGGTTAGACCAGCGTATCGAGAAATCTGGCAACTGACAAACATCTCTAATCAGTCCATACTCAAGTGTCCCAGGACTGTCCCTGGCATATTGCAGCACATTTGACAACTGCATAGGGGAAAACCCTGTGGGACCAGAGCAGGCATTTCTCAAACCACCTACAGACAACCTCCCTCAGGCTCCCTGACCGCGCAGGCATCCCCCCATTGCACAATGACCGTTTGCCCCCTGCCACCTCTGAACTCCACTGGAGATACACCACTACAGAAGCAACAAGGGAACTTGGCATTTCTGCTTCATACACCCTACTCACAGGTCAAAGTTTCTGCCATAAGCAACTACATACCCAGTTCTTCTACCTGCCATCCAAAGCTTCAGGCCAAACAGGACATAAGGATCTTACACATCCAGACATTCACTTAAATTCACAAACACATGCATTTTCTCCTCTTATATTTAAAAGGAAAACGTATGGAGGAAATTCTTTTTCTTAGTGGTAAAGTAATATCTTGTATATTTTGTTTACTGGCACACGTTACTTTTTGGCTGTTTCAGAATATTACGTCAACCACCTCAGAGTATCTTTTTTTGTTTTTCAGCTTTCATGCAAGTAAAACATTTATATTTTACTGGTTGACCAAATGATAAAAGTCTGTTTATATCAGTAGAGCCTGAGTGGTCAACCTGCAGCTGGAAGGGAAGAAGGTAATGTCTTTGAGAACACAATACTTGCAAGCTGAAACAGAAAGAATGATTTTCTGTTTCTTTCCCTCCCTTCTTTTATCCTGTCTGTCCTCTACTGACTTGCTGAATTTTTCCCAACCTCATTTGATTAATATTGTTCTGAACTTTTTATTCACCCTTGAGCTAAACATAAACATCTTTCTCCTGCAGCACACTCTTGTAGCACAGCCCTGGCATCAGCAAGCATTCCAGGCAGCCCCTATAGCTATAGGCTCCTACCAGTTTTAAAGGGCCTCAGATCTCCATCAAATGAAAATGTCAGCTACTTAGACTCTAAAAGTTCATCTGATTACATCTGCAATAAAACAGACACCGGGTAAATGATTTTCCTGCTTCCCTAGTATTTTCCACAACTGCGCCATCAGACCATTTCTACATTTCTTGTTTCTGTGTTAAGATATGAGCATTTTAGAAGTTGCCTAATTATCACTTTTTTTTTTTTGCATAAAATACACACCAGTGTTTGTCTCTGAGGTCCAGCTCCCTTGCTAACTTCAGAAGCACCCAACTAGTGCAAGGTGAGCCTATCTTCCGAAAAGCAGGCTCATCCAAGTGGCCTGACACGCATACCAAACTTGTTTGGCTGCTATTAGCTGTGAACTCTGAGCATAGAAACCAGCCTCACAGCCCCAGAACTGTGAGCTGCCTGCTGGCCCTCAAAAAATCCTGCCCTGACTGGGGTGCCCAAAAGGGAGCTGGTGAGTTCTTCCCCCAGTCGAGGCATTTCAAACCTAGCAAGTTAATCTGCCATGCTTTTAGTCAAATATGCTTATATCCCTGAGTTAATAACATGTCAAGGGCGCTTTCAGTTTGTCTCCAGGATTGCAAATCCTTAGACTATATATGCTTTTGCTTACACTGCCAGCTCTCTGGAGCAGCGCTTGCTCTGGCTCTGCGTGTGGGCAGCAGCGAGCAGAGCACTGGTGCCACTGGGACGCAGTGAGTATTAATAATGACACAGGGTACACGCCTGCATTCCCTCATTAGGAACTAAGTATGTTTGTGCTGCAGTTAAAGTGACTGATGGAGCATTTGAGTCTTGCACCTAACATCAGCTCGTGGCAAGCTTTAAGACGAAGTAAACTACTGTTCCTCTGCTCACTTACTCTATCGTTGGTTACTTTCCCTATCCAAGCCCCAGATACTGCCAGTTTTCGAAGCTCGAATATCAGCTGTATAGCTTTGGAATTGCTAAAGAGTGCCAGAAAACAGAGAAACAAGAAACTGACACGTTATTGGCTTTTGTGAGCTGTGAAGCTAACTAGCCCGCAAGCCTCCAACTGGGGACACTCAATCTCTTAGCTGAAGTTAGAGAGATCATGCAAACTGGGTTCGGAGGCAGCAGGGTAATAAACCCAGGGTCACATCAGCACGCTGTGCCACTTCTTCACCTTCCTCTCTGGGGATTCGTAACAGAGAAAACTTAGCATAGAGAGATCTGTCTGTATGGCCGCTCCCTCAGTCACCATGCAGTGAAGATTGCGTTAAGAGGAATAAAGCATTAATAAACAATTGTTTCATAGTTGCTTTCCACTCAAAGCCACCCCATTCACCACAGGAAACATAGGTAAAGTTTTGTTCTTAGCAGCAAGCCCGAAGCAACTCTTCTGACCTTACAGCAGTACAGGTGTAGTAGTTAACCTTGCTTCGGGCAACAAGCAAAATACCATGAGATCCCTCTACCTGTTGCTAAGAACAGAAGAAACCAGCCTGCTACTCTAAAGCGCACTCTAAGGCAACCCCCCTCCCCCAGGCTGACACGTCACTGACACGCAAAATAAGGTGCTATGCTCGTGGGTGCTGTCTTGCCTGTCCTGGGAACCATTAATCCTATTAATTGCATATAAAGTCTGGTAGCAATTCTACAAATGAGTAAACACCGAGATAAAAGCGTAATCGTACTAGTACAGCAAATTGGATTCAGGTCCTCATTGAACAATCCTGTTTCATTTCAGCAATTTTATTATCACTGTTACTGGAACAAATTACTTTATTAAACAGAAAGGGCTTTTGTAAAAGAATTTCTTCTTGTGGCCAATATCATGAAGCTCTGTAACACAAAACCAGCAATTACACTTGTCAGGGGATTTCTTTAAGCAATTCAGCTAATGGCTTGTGACAGGTAAGACTTGAAATGTTCATTCAAGCCTTCTCTCTGCTGTATAGATACATTTTGTCAGCACAACCCCCCCCCCCCCCCCCCCCCCCCCCAGTTTTAGTGAAATGAATGATTTGAGCAGTGGTTTGCTTGAAATCCTGCAGAAGGGAAAAAGGCTTGGGGTAGGCTGACGTGCAGGACAAGGGGACTGGGCAGGCCTCCTGGATTAAATTAGGAATAAAGTCCGATGAGTTATACAGTAACCAAAACAGAAATATCTGGAGAAACCAAGACCTCCAGCTCTCGATGCTTTCACATCAAAATGGAAGGACAACCTGTATTTAGAAGATGTTTCAATCAAAGACAAGTTATCAGGCTCATTGCAGACACAGTCGGATGATCTGTAATAGCCAGTTTGGTTTTATTTTTACATTTTTATTTTTTTAAAGCAGTTCCATAGGCTATACCATTTATTGTGCATAAACAGAGTGGTGCATAAACTGCTGTCCTGATGAAGCATACTTTGACAAGGGGCTGCAGGATCTATGGAAGACAAGTATCCTATAAACAAGAACCACAAAGAGCTATTTTAATCCCTATTAAAGGCTTAAAAGGACTGTCAAAGACAAAGCAAAATGCCCAAACAGCACTGAAACCTGTAGGCACTGAGGTCTACCTTTAGGAAAGCTATTAGGAAGCTGATACCTCTGAGAAATTAGGGCCAGGGTGCCCCAATTGTATGATGGCTTTGACAACATCAGCCAACAATGCTGTTGGTTGGTTGTGCTGAGACATTAGACATAATTTCCGTCTATTCTGCAATTACCTTCCTCCTCTCAAGTTCCCCTCCATGCTTCATGAAAAGGGATGGCCACAATTTGACTCTATCCCTATGCAGAATGGGTAAAGAACAGAAAATAACAGATCATAAATGTAAATATGCCACCAGAAGTAAGAAAACCACACACTTAGGCATCTCTTCTACCTCAGGGTTAATGCAAGAACACAAGGGCTCTCAGATGGCTGGCCAACAAAGCAGTGTGACTATTTCAGACACTTCACCTTTGTAGTGCTTCACTCCAAGTTTCTCTGTTGTGTATGTCATGAAGTTGAAAGTCCAGGAGAGTTAATATAAATCCTTACATTCTCATTCCCCGTGTACACGGCTGTTTGGAATCAATAGCTGGGGTTCCTAAAGACTGATGTGGAGCTCAGCTTGGAGGTCTGTGCACAGCTCCATTCAGCCCTGGTGTCCTCCATCTATTCTTAAGCCCTCTAATTCCAAAGGCAAACTTTCTTTTTTTTTTTTTTCTTAAGGTCACCTCACCCCCCACCTCACTCTCACACACACAGTTCTTCAAAACGGGAGGCCTGCACTGGCCCTGTTTACTTAGAGCACAAACATATTCAAGCCAGTGATGTCAGATTAAAGGAAGAAAGGGGAGAGAAATCAAAGCCTCTAAACTGCACATAAAAGGCAATCACTGGCAACCAATCTGTTCTACTTCCAACTCTTTGCACTTTATGAATAAAGGTCAAGCTGGTATTGGCACCCAAATGTTAATGTTCTTATAAGGGTTTAAGCTGCTTTAACAGCTGAATAAGTGAGAGTGATCCGCAGGGCCACACCTAACCATGCCCTTACAGGAGGGAAGGCCTCAGCTTCCCAGAGCCGGCTGCCTGCAGGGGCACCGGCAGACCTGCAAGAGCAAATTAACTGCTGATTGTCTAAAGAGGGCTTGAGGTTAACTACCCCCTTCCCTGTTACTCCTTCCATCTGCTCGGCCTGCTGGCTGCTCTTTTACCTGCACCTATTTTGTGCTTGTTGGGCTTCTTTCTGGCTGTGTGGCTTTCAGGACATGAACTGGCATACAGCAAAAGCATTCAAGATACTTCCCACCTCAGACTTGCCAGGAGTTCATTAGCCTTTCTTGTTTTTTTAAAGATGACACACCTCTTTATAAACACCTTGGGTTTTTTCACCCCCATTTAAGGTTAACAAGGCATAACTGTCCATTTGCCTCTTCCACAGCAAAAAGCATTGGGCTAACTGGCAGCCAGACCTGATTCCCAGTTTTCTTTCAAAGTCGGCGATCCTACCCTCTCTCTGTTCAAAAGGTAACTCAGCTCTCACTTTTTCAGGCTTGCCCTAGGTGTACTGGAATAACGCAGCTCCTAAAAGCAGCTACTAAATTCTCTCACCTAACTCTCCGGGAAGGAGCAGAGACCTAGCAACTGCATGTCCATGTTTCCAGATGAGCAGCACACTGAAAAAGCTTCAGTGACTCAATACCAACTCACTGTATCAGACAGGGGCCTCACCCAGAAAAGGAAGAGGTTTTACTGAAGAAAGAAAAAGTCAATATTTGGGATATGTTTTCATAAAGTCAGGATGAGCGCACTGCTAAATTAATTCATGTCTGGCATTTACAAACAGTAATTTGATCTTACAGCTGGTGCCCTTGCCAAGTCGAGCAGTTTTTAAAAATTTAATTTTTGTAAAGGTGAATTTAGTGCTAATGAAATTGAAAGACCAGCATCAATATCTTGTGCAAGGCGCTGGCCTGCCAGACTCCGCAGGAGCTTCCCTGCTGCTACTGACAGGGCATCTGGATCCTGAGCTGCACACAATGGTTGCCCAAGTCCCAGGCCTTACCCCTGCTAGGGCAGTCAGCTGGGATCGCTTTTTGCACATGCAGCGAGAGAAACCCAGTCATTCAACAGGCTACTTAAGGCAAGCTGCCCAGCACTGAGCAAAGTTACACATTATGGTGTTTGGAGGCACGGCAGAGGAGGAGTTACCAAGTGTGTCATACTTTGACCTGGCACTTGGGTGTTTGGCTCTCACCATCTGGCATTGCCTTTCTGCAATGAAAAGGGATGGAGATGAGTTGATCGGCAAAGTTTCAGTCAACATCCAAAAACTAACTTAGGAACTGCTGAGGGGCAACAGGGATGCTTTCCTGAGGCTGAGCAGGTACCTGAAGCCACCCCATTTACAGTGCTGCCCCACTCCTCCTGCAGCCCCCATGCGAGGCTAACCCTGCCCAGGAGCTGCCTGATCTCAGCAGGCAGCACCTCCCAGCCAAACCCCACTGATCCCAAACAGCTCTCTCCTGGTGAGCAGAGTCTCTGCCACATAGCACGTGAATTATTTTCTGTCAAAAGAGGATTAGGGAATACTGCTTCAGAGCAGTTAACTGGCCAGACTCTCAGGGAAAGCTCAGCTTTGCGGGCTAGGTCCTCCCTGCTTCAAAGGGGCCACCGCACGCAGTCAGCACCGGGATGCTAGCGCTCAGTCACCCCACGCACCACCGCACATCTTCGCGGGATCTGATTTGTTTCTGAGGCATTAGCTTCCCATAAAAGCCGACGTGCCCGTTCTTTTCTATTTGCACATTTACAGCAAAGCGATCCTCAGTCAGGAGTACCCTCCTCGCACAACCTCAGCCAAGTCTCGGTGCCACCGGGTATCTGCTGAACTTGTTTTCCGCATCATTAACTACAATTACCCACCCAGCGAGGGGGGCAAAAAACCAAGCTCCAGCTTGTGGCTCACGCAGAGACACAAAGAGGAGCGCTATTTGCCCGTCCCAGCTGCCTTCTCGCTGCCGACCCTGCAGCGCAGTTGCAGCGGTGCGGGGAGGGAAGCCCACCCGCGAACAGCGGGCGCGTATCTTGGACTCGGAGCCCCTCGGCAGAGACGGGGGTCACTCGGCTGCACTCAGCGGGCCCCGGGTCGTGCCCCAATCGCCCCCCGTGTTTAAGGGCCTGGTTTGCCTCTCCACCCCGGCGCTCCCCAAGCTGCGCCTCGGGGGACCTTCCCGCGGCGGGGTCCGGCCCCCGAGCGAGACCCCGGCGCGGGCAGCTCTCGCAGGGCTGCGGCCGGCGCGGCTCCCAAACGGGCTCCAGCATTTCCATTTTAAAGCCCCAAGTTGGTTAAACACACAGACCCCCAGCCCCCTCCTCCCCACCCCGGCGTTAAGAAATGCAAATGTGGCCAATCCTATTTTATGTTAAAAAGCGAAAAACATTTCAATGTATTCTTGTCTTGTATGACTGGCTAAGAGCCTCTAAATCCCCACCATTTACCCAATTAAACTAATTGAAAGAGCTTCCAAAAGCCACATCTGTAGGCTGACGTCTGTCCCTGCCTTTCGCTTTAGGCTGGGGGAAACTGTTCTCCATCCCATTGATCCCTGAATAGTCACGCCTGTCAGGAAGCCACATCAACCATTATCATTCTAATTTTACTGCCTTTCTTGGTCCCTAATCTAATTTGCAATGATGCTTAAGCATTTCGCGAGGCCATAGCACTTTCTTCAGAATTTCAACAAGAGCATTAAACCCCCAATTTACATTAATGAAGTGCACATTTAATTAGGGGAGAGGGTAAATGGAGGGCTCTTCAAGAGCAGTTTGCGTGATATGATAGGCACTTGAAAAACGAAGATGTACCTGATAAAAGACTCTCGATGCAGCCTTCGTGCCTCATTTCACTTCTCAGCTTCCTTCCCTGCTCCCACCCCTCCTTCGCCCCGGCCAGCCCTCCTCCCTGCCCCAAAACCACTGGCACCGAGTCCAAGAGAACAGGGTCGGGCAAGGAGAGGGGGCAGCACCCTCTCCCACAGATGGGGAGCTCTGGTCTCGGGGGTCATCTGTGATTCAGGCTCCATCCTGCACAAACTTGGATGGAATCCGCATCCAGCCAACCCTGTACTTTCACACAGTCAAAGCCATAGACTTGCGTCCTCGAAATGGTTGAAAACAGCCCTCTCCAGCTAAGGCTTGGCCTCCTCAAGAACATCCCAACACAGGCACAGAGCCAGACCTGTTTCTGGGGGCAGAGACTGTATCACACCAAAGGTTGGCCTTTCATTCAACACAACCAGACTCCATGTGCTACCAAAGCACTGCTCATCCAGACACCACTCGGAAAAGGGAACAGAGGATGGGTTCCAGTGTTTAAAGATCAATTCAGTACACATACATCTGCATTCTTCTGCTGTTACACTCCTGTCCTGCTATACCTCTGAGTGGCAGGGAACTCAAATCTTCTGAGGCCTCTCCTCTGAAACCAATGAACAAAGAAACAAAATTGCAGGTAGAGTTGCTGTGAGATGCTAGCTGGGCATCCCTCCGCTCAGCAGCTCATCAGTCACTCCCTTCAAACCAGCCCTCCTTTGAGGGAGCTGACAACTTCCTCATGCCTCACCTCAACCCTGTGTGCCCAATCCAGCGGCACAGGGGCTTCCCTGAGGTCCAGGCCCCTGCTCTGGGAACATCTCCCTTGCTTCTCCCACTGCTGCAGGCAAGCCAGCTCAGTGCTGAAGCATCTCCCACAGTGAGGCACCAACAGGACACACAGGCTCTAACTTGCACCTCCGTCATCACACTAAGCAGAGAAAATGACTCTAGAGGAAGGCTTGGCAAGCGAGTGCTTTCGGTACCATGCCACGTCGGCCGGCCTCATCTCTCCCAGCGCTTCTGGTCTCCTCACTGCCCGTGCAGGCACAGGGCTAGCTATGCAGAAACAGCCACAAAGAAAACGGAATTTGGAGCAGCCTCTGTGCTGGATTGCGGGTCAGCAAGAATGAAATACTTAAATACTTCCTTAGCAGCGTGTGAAGAAAGTTTAATATTAAACGGTTTCATAGAAAAGGCTCACATGAAAGTTTTCTTCTGAGAGCTGTCCTTTGAAAGCTTTATCAAGACAGCAAAATGTGATAGAGGAGACAGGCAGCAAAGACACTGTGTATACAACAGAAAGGACCATGCAAAATTTGTTATGGTAGATAACACAGAATGTGCCATAAAATAATCCCTGAGCCTCTGACAGAAATATTGTCAAAGAACCAGCAGGAGGGAAAACGTAACAAAAGAGCACACACAGACAGTTATATTGCTGTACAAGTGGAGGAGTCTGAGACGTAAAATGAAGGAAGTGATTTAGAAATAAGTAAGTAGCTGACAGAGTGAGCGCAGAGTGATTTCTAGCAGCAACACAGCAGGAGACAAGCCTGAAGAAGGCGAGGATGAGGGCGAGGGTGAAGAGGTTAAGCAGCAGAGAATGAAGACATGAGAGAAACGCGAGAGCAATGCCTCACAATTACACAAAGACTGTTATGTCAGCTGAGATGCTTTGAGGAGCTACACTTCAGCAGAAATAGCAACATGAACAAATACATTAACGTTACAGACTACCGCTAAAAACTTTCCCACCAAGTTATACACCCTCTCCCCAATGCTTTTCTCTCCCCTCCGACTGCAATATTGCGATGTTTTACTTTGGATTATCCCCTTGACTGAAGGTAGAAGTGACCAGCAGCTGCTGCAAAGTGCAGGATGGCCTCAGCTCCAAGGCTTTCTTCAGGGAGCAGCGCCAGGAGTCTCTGCAGCCCCAGAGACCTATAAGAGGACACCTGGCTCCAGGCCCTGTTTGCTGGGGTACACAGTTAGGTTTACACGTCTAGAGCCTCTTCCACCCAAACTCCTGACCAGCAGCAGCCTTGGCTACCACCCAGAAGCAATGGCAAGGAGGCTGTGCAGCCCAGCCAGCCCAAAAGGGCAAAGGAACCCCCACTCTGCTCAAGGCAATACAGGAGCAACACAGCATGCACTTAAGCAAACCACACCTGCGCATCAGCCCCTCCAGAGCAAAGCAGTACCAACAGGGTCTTCATGTAACTCTATTATCTCATGTCGCCACTCTGCTCTCTCACCACCGCCACTTACAGTTTGTTGTGCTAGTGAAACAAAGGAAGCCTGGACACAGACACATCTCTTGCTGGGGATCCCCATCTCACCCAAGGGACCCCACAACCTGCCAAAGGCCTCCTGCAGGCAGGTCAGACCCCTCATCTTACCACCCAAACACTCTCCTGGAGCACTGGTGAAATAACCACCAGGACCCAGCCCCACACCTTCCCTCAGGGCATGCGAGATGGGCCAGGTGCCTCTGGTGAGCAGGTGAGGCAGCAAGGATGCCCAGCTGTGACTAGGAGAGAGGGGGTTGCCCCCCTCCCCCCCCCAGCACAAGGCACAGCTGCAGCTTGTGTCCTCATTCCCCAGAGCAGAAGCATTGGCTGGGTACTGCTATCCACAAAGTGGGGTATGCCAGCCCAGGTGGGGGTCTGCCTGGCCGTCTCTGGCGAGTGCCCATGCTATTTTTGCTGTCCCAAATGTCACTTGCAAACCAAAGTAGCACATTTGTGGAAGAGACTGCAAAGGGAAAGGTGGGAGGAATTTCTAGAAGAGGCAAAACCCAATGCTGCTGTGAGCCTGCTTCAAGAGGGTGTTCCAGCACAGCTGCATCTTGCTTACACTGGCTGGGATACCTGAGCTTCCAGACTTGGGTGACACGGGTCTACCACTGCAGACAAGAGCCTATGTTTAAGCACTTCCTCAGCAGATCAGGATTTGGTTTGTGTGCTTCCGGTGTTTCTTTTGTAAATCAGAATGGAATCAAATTCTTGTTTCCAGGACTTTAGTGTAAGCACAGTTCTAGAGCAAGGGTCATTCAAACCCTCCCTTGGTTTGTTGACACTGGCGTTGTTTCTGCCGTGTTACTAATACAAGAGGGTTCACACCAGGTAATAAGATAAAGCAAAAGTACTTGGCTAAGTTCTAGTTCTGCTGCTTGCTAAGCAGTTACACAAACCAGAGGACATGTGACGTGGACACAGCAGGTGTGGATAATCTACATGAAACTGAGACCCAGTGCTGCAGTTACCTTCTCTTCCCAGGCATCATCCCTCTTCTGTGGGTCCTAGAAGGAAGTATCTGGGTTGGGACTGCCTTGCACAACAGCACTGAAGATGAACTCTCCTCAGTCACCCCGTAATAACGCTCCTGTCTGACCTCTGGAGCAACCAGAGCTGTGGGCAGCAGCAGCAGATGTACCACCTCAGCTCTTCATTTCTCACAGCTGGGAAGAAAAGCAGTGCTAGACATTACTGCCATTAAGTGTCACTATCACTGCTATTCCGTGACCAGAGGCAGGATGCTTTTTGACGGCATGGGTGAGTGCTTAGAATCTGCCAGCGCAGCTCTGTGTGGCACCGACTGCTGCTGCTGGCACTGTCCTGGCAAACCAAGCAGCCTTGGAAGAGCCACGAGGAGCAGCTAGTACTCAGCCCTGCCAAGGTCTTTGTTGCCTGCATTCTTACTGCTTGCCATTGGAAATCTGCCTCAGCGGGTACCCTGTGGGGGATTTTTGGCCCAGGAGTTGGCAGGTTTTGCTTTACAAAGGGCCATGCTACTGGGCCATGCCGCCATCCATCTGTGCGTACAATGTGCTGCCTGTGGGTGAGGATGGAGATTTCTCATTGCTGGAAAGCAAATACTAGAGTGGCTTCTTTTTTCCCCTCGCTTTGATTTCATGGCACAGAGATTGTTTTTTCCCAAAACTGTGAGCAAAAGGTATAACAATGTAAAAAACATGGAGCCTTTTTTCACTCTTTTTTCCCCTGAACAGTTTAGCGGGATTTTTTTTTTTTCTGTTCACAGCAGAGGAATTTGGCCCAATTTCCTTGTAAATAAAATGCTGGATTGAAAGCATGTTTGTGTCTCCACTCACAAGTAGCACATGAGCAGCAGGATCACAGGGCTGATGTAGTATGGAATCCCATTTCTAAACAGAAGAGTAGCATCCAGCAGAGTTGTTGAAGCTTAGATAAAAACAAACCGTTTAAGGTGGAATCAAGCAAGTTAACACAGACTAAGAATACAAAAGCAATAATGAAAATAATGAATTGCTTACAAAAAGTCAGAATCTGGGAAAGTGTTCACTGTTTAAACATCATTATGCCTTTTTAGTCACTCGTTCACGTAACATGTTAACAAAGTGAAACTGTTCTTTTTGATGGCCATGTGAACGAGTTCATGTCGTAGACGGCAGCTGTGCTAATTCATCCATGCCAGCAGCCTGTCTGCTGAGATGATAGCAAGCCTCCTTCAAAACTCTTACAGCTGTGCATAGGAACTCTACTTTTGCCTAGAAACTTCACCACAAGTCCCCTAAAAGTGAGAAGGAACTACCAGAGTTTTGTAGATTTAAAAAAAGTCAACAGAAATCTCCATCAAATAACTTCAAACACCTAATAATGCATGGTGCTATTTTCCACAGTGCATTTAACAAAGCATCTGGATGCTATACTAACATAAGAGTACCCTTCCAGCATACCAGGAAGCTTTCTGAAGGCATAACAACCTTTTATAGTTCTATTTTCTCTGTCTCAAAACCACTATGTCCAGTTTATATTAGTTTAACCTTATTTTTTACTAAAATATGCTTATATACCAGAGGACCATGCACAAGATGTTTCAGATGCCTTAGTTTCCTTCTGGCAAACTTCCAGAAGGACTAAGTGTATAAGTTATCCAAAACCATCAATTAGAGAAAATAATTTGAAAAATACTTTGCTTTTAAAATTGCCCACTCCCCATTGTCTGCAGGACCGCAGGAGCTGCTGACCTCTGGCAGTGTCCTTATAAACTTCGCAGATCTGAAACCCCTTCTATAAATTTAACTTGTGACCTGAGGTTAACAAAATAATTGAAACACGATTTCAGTAAACTGACAGTCCCGCTTCAGTGGCCTCCAGGACAGGGTGGGTTTCTGCAAATTACCGCAAGGCTGCTCAGTCGGTGCATGGTGCCAAAATCAAAGCGGTCAATAAAATTGAATGTTTGTAGACTTCATAACATTGGGCATAATTCAAGTATTTCCCAATCCGGGGGTAGATGGAAAGTGCACTGATAGCATTTACCATGTTTTACTGACTCCCAAACCAGCTCTGTAAAGAATTCTAGCCTGGAGACTGGAAGCAAAATAGTGGCAAAGGTCAGAGCTTGGCATATGCTAAGTAACCCATCTTTTCAGCATCTTAGTATTCTATATCTGGGAGTGATGGTCAATATCTCAACTCTTGGGCTCTCAGTTGCCCCTGGAAGATTCTCTTTTTACCCCACTGAATTTACAGAAGATTTACTGTCTTCTGAGTTGCACTTGAATTGGTTCTTTAAAACCAATGGATGAAGACCTCACCTGGAGCAGATCTCTCCACGGTGTACTGCCACGCGCAGCCTAGGCAGGGACCACGACTCCGACTGGGTCTGCTGTGCCACAGTCCTTGTGGCACCTCCACCTCAGGCAGGAGATCTGGGTCACAAAGAAGGTCTTGCATTTTTTGCTTACCTTCTCCGTGGTTCCACGGTGGGTCACGTTCTCTTTGATACATGTTTCACTGATTAAGAATAGTTTTTGTCATATGGCCCTTTCCACTTCTACAAAAGATACCAGGTGAGTTACCTTTGAATGCTACCCAGCATTCAAAAATGTAAACAACAAAAGGGAAAGCAAAGTGGGTTTGGTCTGGAGGCTTTCCAGGGGCTTCAAAGAGCTTTGAAGCAGACCCTTAGCCTATCAGCAGTCCTCAATATTGCTCCAACGCAACAGCGCAAGAGAAAGCAAGTGGTAGTGAGAATGGGACCACCCCATCTGCAGGAAATCTCAGCCTGTTTGATGTTGAAAGGTGCAGACGTTCATCAGGTTTCCCACCGCTCTTTTCCCGTTTATTTGCCCAGTGTTACGGAGGAGCTAACTCTAACGCGAATCTTTGCCATGTAACACGGTGTAACTGAATACAGTGCCATGTAACTGTAAATGAGACTCCATGTGATACTGCCGGTCACTGGGCTGCCCGTGGAAATGAGACGTGTGTAATCACCAGAGAGGTATTCTACACATCCAGTCATAAATAATTAAGACTAACCTGCCTTCTTCAGCCCACTGAAAGAAGATAATGTCATTTGGCTCAGGTTTGGGGAGTTTTCATTTCCCTTTGGTGCAGCTTCAAAAAGCCTTACAAATACATTGCACTGACACAATCACCTGAGGGTAACTCCAGCAAAAAATCCTCATTCTTGCACCCAAGTCTCCCAGGCAGGGACTGTCAATAGGATAACAATCTGTGTGACGAAAAATTATATAGTAACAGACAGTTATTGCTCTCTGAGAAGGATGTGGATCGGGAGACAAAGGGAGAGGATGAATGAATTGAACCCTTTAACCGTTCAGAGAGGGCGGTGGGAGGATAAGAACAGAAACACATTTAGGATTCAGTTCTCAAGGGAGGCTGTAACGGGTTTGTTAGCAGAAACGCACTCCCACTTGGCATGCTGCTGAGACCCTACAAAACCTGGAGCACCTGCATTTTCCAGTGCACAACCGTCTCTTGCACTCACAGCCTCCCGATACGCTATTTCTAATTCTAGCATGTCAGAAAAAGCATTTCTGAGCATAGGCTGGCATTTCTGAGCATGCATCTGTTGCGCACTCTTGAAACGCTGAAATTTCTGTAATGTAACATAGATATTTGTCAGTATTTTTCCACAGTACAACTGGGAAACCTTTTCAGATACACACATTCAACCACACTGCAGCCAGCTGAGAAATTCTAGCAAGTTCAGGATATTACCATACCAATTTAAAACTGAGTATTCGTGTAGGTAGCTATTTTCCTTTCCCTTTTCCATACTTATCTGCACATGCTCAGCTCACAACAAATGTACCTTTTTCTTTTCTCGCTTTTTCCAACCTTCTGTTCCCAGACGATTCTAGGTTACGGTTTGTACAGCTTTACATGCGCTCAAGGCTGTAAAATATTCACCACACCTTCAGGTGCCCATAAAGCTTACGGTGAAAGGCAATGCTGAATATTTTATGGAAGAGAGCATATTCGATTTTTGCCTTTTGGTAAACTACAGAACTTTATTCCTGTACAAGTGCTTCCTTTCGCTAACAAATAAAAGACAGGTGAACCTGTGGCCTTATCAAAAGTCCACTAGTGTCACTCTGAAGAGCTCAGGGGAGCGGATGAAATGGTTGATGTTGACGTGGATTCCTGAGAGGAAGAAAAGCCGCCTGATTTGCCTGCAGAGCTGACTTCACCTGATTATTTCTGTCTATTTCCTCCTGCTTCTGCTTTTTGTTTCCTTTGCCCCTTTTTATTTTTCATGTTTCTCTCTGCTTCATGTTTTAAGTCTTGTTTCGGTTGGGTGCTATGTGTGAAGGAGAGCCGTGCTAGTAACAGGACTGCATATTTATCAATCACAAACTCTTTCACTGAACAAAGCAACTGAAATATTGGAAGCAAATTAATGGTAACATTCCCTGTTAGATGTCAAAGCTGGGACCATAATTATTATTTTGTTTACTGGAAACCTAAAAAGTAGGAAAGGACAGAGTGATTTGACCTATACTTCATGCAGAGGATGAAGTGGCAGAAATTTGAGTGCAGTGCCCAATTAATTGTCGGTTTTACTACGCTGCAGCCCCTCTCTGCTCCAACGTTCCTATTTAAATTTAGGTACTGCTTAAAATATAACTCAGAGGTATAAGTTTTGATGTATGCAGGTCCTTTCAGGGGTTAAGAATACACTACCACCATGGGAATTTTTCCTTACTGTGGCAGTGGCTGAAATTCAGCCTTGAGCTGCATCCATCAGATACACGTCATCTTACCCATTCCTGCTTCCTTCTACTTACTCCACACATTGCCATGCACTTGCTCCATCCTTTGACACTTCTACCTCTACTTCCCCCAGATCCATGGTATTTACAAATCTTCCTGGCTGAAATGTTCTTGTGTCTGCATCTCATGGCGTCTCTGGTCTCTGCCAGCACAATTCCTTCCCCAGTGTTGATTTCCTCACCAGGAAGCTGAGCCTCATTCTGAGCTGTACAAAGTGCAACTACTTAGAGCATGAGGAGGAAAAATAATTCTGTGTGGATCTTCCAGGTAGCCTCACCATGCCTGACCCAGGCAGGTGAAGTCTGCAGAGCAATCTTACTGCAGCTTTTGTCACAAGAGGACAGTAACTAGCAGCATTCAAACCAAACAAAACCTATTTTAACACTTACAAGGAAATTTTGCCACACACCTCATTAGTAACTAAGGAAATAATTATTTTATTCTTTTTCTAACATCTCCCCCCCGCCCCGCCTTCCACCGTTTAGCATACTCTGAACTTGGTTCATTTGTTCCCTTTTGTCCTCACAGCCTTAGGCCAGAAAGGAAAAAAAATATTCTATAGTCTGACCAAGGATGTTCCAGGGAAAGTCAAGCTCGTGTGCTTTGCTCTGAAATAAAGAATCAGGAGAGCTTTTTACATATTCACTTATGAGAACCATAGCCTGAGAGACAAGGGTGAAATAGTTTAAAGGGTGTTGTCATTCAATGGCCTAGAAATAATCTGTGTCACAGAAATCATTTGCTAAGAGGTTACTTTAAGTTTGCTAAGTGTTCATCATTGAATTAGAAAATTTATCCACATTTCATGTGCAGAAAATGAGCCTGACAGTTGAGGAGCCTCTGTTACAAGGACCCCCCCAACCCAACTGGAAACATTCTCCAAACCAAACCCTTTCACTCCCTATTCAGCAAAACACTACCTATTTCTAGGCTTCTACTTTTTTTTTTTCTTTTTTTTTAAATACCTAGGCTTTCAGTAGAGATCACAGACTTGGATTACAACTCTTGGATTCATCTGGGGAAGAGAAGAGAAAAAAACCCAGAGGACACAGAGGGGCCTGGCAGTTTGGGTGGTATTAAAAAAAAAAAGTATTCAGGCAGAGTGTAGTGAGAATAGTGATTTGAAAATACAGCCCTGAAGGAAGAGTCTCCAGAGAAACAATGGGAAAGGAATAAATAAAAAGAAAGTTATAAATTCATCTATTTGCTCTTCCCTGACCCTTGCTTTTACTCCTCTTCACAGCAACTACCCTGGGAAAGGCACAATGCTTTCCCCTGTCACAATATTGAGAAAAATTGAAATGAGGAAGAAAGACCACCAGATGCTTTATTGTCTTAGGCGTTTCCACATAATTAGCTGGGAATAAAGGTCCTCTGCATGGTTTCATTGCACTGAATGAACTTGGATATTGCTACACAGTAGTGTGTTTTATGATTCATGCTCTGTTATCCAGTGGCTTTTTGAAAACTGCCAGCTACTTTATCACTGACGGCCAAGCCTAGGCCTGCAACTTAAAATGCAGCAATGCAAAGTTAACTGTGCATGACAGATGTCCATGAAATTGTTTAACACATGCACGCATGCACACCCCCCCACACACACACTCTCTCTCTCACAAAGCTGTCTCTTGCCCTCCTACTCTCTCCTGCATCTCTCACTGTGCAGTCAATGTCGGTTTTAAATATAAATAAAACCCAGGCACTGCAGAAGAAATTGTGAGTGCACGGTGAGGACCACAGGTTGCTGCAGGATTCATACTCTGCTGGCAAACTTTCCAGAGAAGCTGGGGGAATCATGAAGCTCCTCTGAGTGTGTTGAGAGGGGGTCGGGTCCTCTCGTCTCCCTCTTCCCTCCTTCTCTCCCACACGCTCCCTCCTTGCAGCTCTCCTGCAGACGGGAATCCTGGGGCTGAGGGCCCCAAGATCTTGAAGTTCTTACTGGGTTTTCAAAACTGCCAGGGTTTTACCTCCGGAGCCTCACCTTCAGAGGAGACACCCACAGAGCATAACCGTCCTGCCACTGCACCTTGTACCTAATTGTCCATCGACTTCCACGGCAGAGGATTAGGATCACAGGGTCTACAGAATCTTCACACTAAGTGTTCCTCCTCTGAGGAGAATGGGGCTGCCCTAGGTGGAATTACTGCCTGTATAAACTGGGCCAAAAGAATCTGACTCTTAGAGAAGGACTAAGTTTTGGGCATGCAGAGAGGAGTTCACACCTGCCCGGTGCCTGGCCTGCCTTCTCTCCTGGGAAGCATGGCTCCAACCTTGTTCCCCAACTCGCCTGTCAAGCACCGTGGCATAAAGCGAGAGGGGGATGAGCATATCCCTCTCCTTTTTCTGCCTTCCATGAACAGCTCTATTGATTGCCATCGGGTTATTAGCATGGGAAGGTGGTACCCAGTGTGAATGCAAGTGACAGCAGCGAGCCAAAAGAAAGGAAACGGGGAATTGGCTCCCCTCAGAAGGAGAGGCGAGGAGTCCCCTGACCCTGCTTGGGCCTATTTTGTATTCTGGAAGGGACGAGCGCTTTCCCCGATGTTTACTGGCTGCTCTGACAGGCAGGAAATAAACCATGAGAAACCTTCCCACTGCTCAGCAAATGGAGGCTGGGGACACACAGGAGAGCATCAGATGAGCCTGTCACTTCACAGAAAACACCCACAACAAATGAACATGCAAAAAAAAAAATTCAAACCAAGAATAAACCACAGATTTCTGCTCTCCATTTTCTTAAGTCTAAACAGACACGTAATTCACTCCCCTTTAACTTCCAGGTATTTTGCAAGGAAAGCAGTAATTCTGCTATAGGGACTATTGGGCCAAATTCTCTGCCATCAGGCAAGCATACTTCTGTTTTCACAGAGGCAGCACAACTTCTTCCGCTCAGTGATTTGGGCTTGTGCTCCTGCCTTTTCAATATTAAAAGCAGCATAAAGCTCAGTCTCCAGGAAACTACAGCAAAGCCCACACGGAAGAGGATGGTCACGATTCACAGCAGACCTTGGTGTAACTTCTAGAAGGGATTTCAGAATGGGAACCAAGAGGCTGGAGTGACAGGTGTCACTGATGCAATCTGCCCACGAGATTTCTTTTTAACGGGTATTTTTTCCCCTCTGACACCCACTAGGAACTCAGACTTATTTTCTATTGTCCAAGTAACCAGTTCCATCTTTCCCCGCTCAGGGCTAAGCAAAGTTTATCCGATATAAGGCAGTCAAGATCCTCCAGAAACGTCATGAAAACGATGCGCTTTTGATCTTTACTAGGGGAAACAAACCCCACAGCTCCCCGTCAAAGTTCTCGCTCCTTCGGCACAGCATAAAGCAGCTCAGCGGGTCACCAATTAAGCGCTGTGGGGCGCGGTGTGTGTTTCTGTGTGTCTGCATGCCTGCATGCCTGCCTGCGTGTGTGTGTGTGCGGGCGGTGGGTGGCCTGCTCAACATTTTGGTGGATGTTTCATTCCCACCCCTTTTACTACGACCCTGGTCAGGCCACTTTTATGCCAGTGACAGCTTCATGAAGCACAAAACATGGAGCAATACATGGCATGAAATTGGCAACAAAGCCGAGCAAAAGAAGGAACAATTCTCTGGCAGGATGTGATCACAATATGGCTGATTGGATCTGGAAGCAGATGCCAGCAGCGGGTATTGTCCCAGTGACTGAAAAGACATGACCCCCGAGGTACAGAAGACAAGGAGGCCCTCCTTATGAACCACAGGGGGAGGGGAGAAGAGGTGAAACCAATGAATAAATCAGGCGATGGAAACAGGGGAGAAAAGAAAATGCTAAAGAGGACTTTTATGGGGGACGGGGCAGCTCAATATGCAAGAGCTCTGCCTCCCCAGCTAGCTGAACACTTGCTCAGACAATGGCTTTTTAACAGATGGGAGCCCTGCTGAAAGGGGCCAAGTTTTGTGCAGTTGAGAATCCCTGTTTGTTTAGTCTGCTGCTCAGGCAGGTGTCTGCAGAAAGGCAATCCAGCAGGTTAAGTGTCTCGGGGGTGGTTTAAGACAGGCAAGCCGGCCTATAGAGGAGGATTGGTTTTATTGGTGGGGGACTGATCTTGTTAGACTTGTTTGTGAAGCCCTCGGGAAGGAGAGGGGAAAAAAAAAAAAGAGGCCTCTTTTCTCCTTTCCTTCTAAGGACAGATTTGCTCGGTCTGAGCAATCAGGCCCCAGTAATAAACCCTGCCAGTAAGGCTGCTTCATGTCACAGGTACCGACAGAGCACGAAACACTGCGGCTTGCAGTGTCACAACTCTTTGCTCCTACACACATTTGTTCTTTTCCTCCTTCCCTACAATACATTTGAAACCCCAGCTGTTTACACTACACTTTTCTGAATGGGCTTCTTCATCTATTTCGGCATTTACTAGAGATCATTGAAATTCGACTCACACGGCTCCTGACCTCAGCCTTGTGCAATTCTCCTCTGCAGTAACGGAGATGCCGCCATTCTCCTTGGCTATTGATGACATCCAGCTAAAAGGACCGGTGGCGTTGATTTTTCCTCAGTCACATAAGCACAGGGACACCAAACGCCACGTACAGGATCGGCAGACCCCAGCATCTAAGTGCGTGTGTGGGGTGGGACCTACCCAGAGATGGTGAAACCCTCACAAAATACTTGTTTCCAGGCTGGGGAAGAAAGTCAACTTTGTGCGAAGGCCAGTGCCAGAGAACGCGGCTCTGATGACACCTCCGGCAGTGTTTCAGCCCTGAGCAAGCCGGCAAGCGACAGCGGGCACAGCTTCTCCTCGTGCTATGAGCAATGGCACTAGTTGCAAACCCCTGACCTGTGCTCATAAGCAGCCTCTGGTAATGCCAGTCTCCCAGGCTTTCACAGAAGAAACTGCCCTCTGTCAAACCACAAAGCGGTGATATACTCGCCAGCACCCAAGATGATAAAATCTTCTTGCATGTCCCTACCCAAAATGGCAAACTCGTAACAATATGAATCATGCAAGGAACACGAAGCATGGAGAGAAGGGGAGGAAAACACATGCAGCATTATGGCTGAGTGGCAGCAGGAGTGTTATCTCCCCTCACGCTGGATCACAACAATCATGACAGCCCTGAATGTCAAACGTCTTAAGGAAAGGATGAAGAGGCAGCCATGTGGGTTGAACATGGCCTCTCTCGGTCTTGAAGCAGTGCAGCTATGTGCTGGACAGGCATATCTGCGCTGTACCCAGTGCCATGTGTACCAGTGGGGTTGCAGTGCCGTGCAGGGCAGGTGCGCAGCCACCACATGAAATGCCCACCTTTAATTCCTACCTGTGCTATTGACTTCCTCAGTGACTGCAGACACGGGACATCACTGTGCTCCCATTTCCCTGGAATGTGGAGGGCAACTCCATATCCTTTTCCTACTTCAAATGCAAGGGCAATCAGTCTTGGTGAGAGTATGGATTCTATACACCCGATAAGACTTCCAGCCTGATCCAGGTATTTCTAGCTATTCTTCCTCTCAGGAATGTGAGACAGTGGCATTTCCTATGCTTTTTACCTCCTTATTTTCTCTGACACCTCCCTGTGGTCATGATTCACATTGAGAACAAAAACATTGCTCTAATTCTATCTAAGCAACACTCCAGAGGCTAAACAGGGATCATTACTTTTAGGGGCTGGAGGTAGCACCATGATTGCATGACTAAATCAGGGCCTTTCTGCTCTTGGCCCCTCTCACAATGTCTTCTCCAGGTCTGTTTTGAAAAGAGGGAGATGAAAGCTTTTTTTCTGAAATACACTATGTTGCTGCATGGCTACCGAGCCCACCCACAAGAGGTCTGCAAAAAAATGTGAAAGCAGTACTTACTATATTGAAATCTTCCTCCCCCCCTTTCTGCTTTCCTTTATCAAAAAGCCAAACTTTTCTCTGGCTGGACTAGGGCAAACAGCAGAAAATACTAACCTCCGCACACAGTTACACATGCAATTGCACCTTTGATGTCTATTTTCTGGCATGAAAAACCCTGGGTCTTGAACCAGCAACCCAGACACAAAAGGCCTTCCTAAGTTACTTTCCAGCTCGCAAAGCCTCTTCTTGGAATATTTTTGATACAAAGTTATATGGGTTTCTTCAAAGCGCCTAAGGACAATGCTAATGCTCCTTCTGAATTTGCCTCTTCCCATTTAGTTATCTTGGTATTATTCATTTTTAGAGGCTTAAAGTGGAGTTTATGCGGCATTAGTATTCATAGGCACATGCTAATTTACTCTGATGTTCGGATACCTAAGTGGGTTTTTTCAGATGAAACAGGGGGGATTAGATCTAGATCACTTGCTCCGAAGAAAAGTTGTAACGTGCCTCAACTTTCTGTTCTTTTCAACACAGCAACAATTACTAAACCTAGACTTCTTATTCCTAAAAAACCCTCTGTATCTGCTGCAGTCTCGGAAAGAGAAAAAATATTGTATCCTGGTATGAGAAAGTCACAAAGTCCCCAACCGCTCCCTCTGCCCTCCTCCTTTCTCCGCAGGGACGGGGATTATCACCACCGATCCCTAACGTCTCTCTCGGTTCCTCAGCTTTGCGCTGTTGCTGAGGCCCCGGCTGCGCTCCAAACCCTCGACGCAGGGCTGGCTGCGGTCACCGCTGCTCAGGAGGGTGGGCTGGACGTCTGACCACCGAGATGCCGGAGCCAAGGACCGTGCTCTTGCTGCCGACTGTTAGCTGTTGCGGCTGGAGGGAAGGCAGTGGTTTGGGTCTGCCCTGACCAGGCAGTGCTCAGGGAATCGCCCTCGGGGACGTGAGCGCGCTGTAAGGTCAGTCTGTCCCTTGCCGAGGTCTCACAGCCATAGAAATTTGCTTCAACCTACAAATGTAGTTGAAGGAGAAACTCGTAACATAAACTTTTCCTGAGTGTTCAAAAGCATTTGGATGGAGGGGAAATACACTGCCTTCTTGATTCACTTTATAACTCAGATTTTAAACATTATTACTGTTAAGTGTATCAACATTTGAAAGTAAACCAAAATTTTCATCACTTTTTCCTGTATTTTCTATTTGGAAACAAGAGAATTACCTCCCTGAAATCCATTTATGTTGTGAATTTGATTTGGAATATGTAATCCTCCATGAGACAATAATGCGGTTAGGTGGGCTATGAACAAACGTCCCATTTTCCTCTCGGGCAGCTGTAGGGTAGTATGGACCCAGCACTCCTGTGGACCCCCACTGCACCCCACAGACCTGCCTTTGGCCCTGCACAAGCACAGACAGCCCAGAGTCACTCCTGGACCAGCTTTGATGTTGTGTTTCTTCCTGATGCCCTGCAGCAGCCAAGGCACTACTGCTGCCAGGTTAGGAGCGCTTAAGCACCTGGGGTGGATGGGGCAGGCTCTCCTGGCAGTTTAGCAAGGTCTTCTTCAGACCCCTGTACAGGAATGGCTAGGGAGGAAAAGGTTTAATTCTGCACACAGGTATTCACTATTAAGGCATACTGGGTTTTAATTTCTCCCTTAGGAAAGAGGAGGAGATCAAACTATCTCAAGAGGTCAGAATTCACTGTAGGGTAAAAAACAAGGAAGGTCAACACTGAGTACCTGCACCTGCATGCCACTACTTGCAATGTGTAAACATAAACTACTCATATGCTTACGAGAGTATATCAAAGCCATTTGGTGATACTAATTACCTGACACTGTATCTCAGGTATGGTATGACTTTTAATGGCCATTTTATATTTTGCCCTAAATGTGCCACTAATTTGCATCACTAGAAGCCACATAAGCACAAAGAAAGGTCTTCACAGACAATAATTTTACACGGACTACGTCGACCGAAGAAATACAGCATCTTCACTGAAGCTAAGGGATGACTGCCTGGCCAGACCATCAGGACCTGGGTCAATCAGACATCAAGGATATATCAAGACGAGGGCATTAAGGAGTGAGCGGACCCGCTCCTGGGTATGGGAATGAAGTTGTCTGTCCCAACAAACAGCTATGACTTTACCTGACACAGTTTTGGGCCATGCCAAACACAACCTTCTTAAAAGACGTCCAGGCACAAGTCCACAGGGTGCACGTCTGTACCTGGGATCGCTCGCAATGATCGATGTGTGTGCTTCACCCTGCCCTGGAAGCTAAGAGGATTTACAAGCAAAGCTTCAAGCTGTTCCTCACCACTGGCCTCTGCGCCTGGGAACGCTCCAGGACATGTTTAATTGTGTCATCTTCTGTAACCCAAAGGCCTGCTTTCTCCTGGGACTCTGAAATTATGGCTGTGGCTTGGCATCAAACTTTAAGGACATTGCACTGCTTGTTTTATATCAAGTCGCAATATGATTTATTGCATCATGCACAGAAAACTAGGGGCTGCAAAGCCATTTCTGAGAGAGGAACTTTTGCTTTTAAAGCTGCACAGACAAAATCTGATACAACCTTTAACCACCATCACTACCTGAGCCCTTCGCAAGCATTACTGAACTCACTTCTGTAAAGTCCTCATGAAAAGCAGTATTTTTAGTGCATTCATTTCATAAATGGGAAATAAGCACTGGGAGATCCAGATAAAGAATACACACCCTTTCATTATTTTAATCAATTTGAAATACATCTGCTTGCTTTTTCCAGGTGTTAAATTTGTCCAGTTTTAGCCCTGAATGCATTCAAAGTACAGTTTACTGTTGCCTTCAGCTATTGAACTTACTGTCAGATGCATTACATCCCACCTCAGGCCCCAGTTTCCCCTTGCTCTTTGCTTTTTCTTGGTGGCTCCCAGGAACACACTATCTCCCTGTCCTGGTTCCCACTTACTCCCTTGCCTGAGCAGTTCATGCATTAGCCCTGCTACCAACCTCCTCCCCTTGCTTCTTCTTGCAGTCTCAATCTCTCCACTTCCAGCTTACTGTTTCTGTCAGCTGCTTTCCTTGTCCCTTCCTCACACGGGTCACGGGGTGCTGCAAATGCACAGGGATGTACATCACCTGCTTCGGGTTGCTGTGCCCAGGTGGGAATGGCAAGCGAAGGGAAAGCATTGCTCTCAGTTCAGTTTACCTTTAGACTTGGAGTCAAGCCCAGGAAGGACAGATCCCACAATCAAATCTGATTTTCTATTAACTGTGTAAAATATCTTTTTCACTCATCTTTCTCTTAGAATCGTACCATCTGCTTAGGCTGAAACTTCATACTTTGGGCATCTAACACAGAAAAGCTGCCTTAGGGCAGGCAGCTGCAGAGAAAAAAGCTGGTCCTGGGAGCCTTCACAATGGCCCTACTTCTTCCAGGATTTCTCTCCAACAGCTGGGATTTGCCTGTAGCCAGTGAAGCACGCTTTTGGGAACAAACTGGTTAAAATTGCTGGTGGTGTTTAAGTATAAAAGGCCATGGCTGGTGTAAAATAAAGCATACAGAAGGTCAAAATGTGTAAGACGAAAAAAAAAGAAAAAGTGCCATTTAATGTCACTGGAACTGCAGTCCTGCCAGCCCTCAATGTTTTACTGTGAGTTTCATGAAATATTCTAGTTAATTAAATACTCCAGCAGAGGCTGGACTGCAGGAATGCCTCAGGTTTTCCATGGAAGAACAAACCAGGATATCTTAGTCCTTCATGCAGCACAGAGAAGCTTGAAATCACCACCCCCAGACACAGCATCAGCTTCAAAACCAAAAGGCCCTTTTCCCCCTCTTCCCAATTTGTGATTTCTGAAAAGTTTGCCGTTTCTAAACCAGCTTTACATTGCTTTGGTCTCTGCTTGTGCAAGGCTTGGAGCTGCACGTCCAAGCAGGGACCCCCTGTCATGTCATTTTGGATATGAACTATGCAAATATTTCTGCTCATGAACCTGTTCACAGGCAAGTGGCAACTCAAGCCCCCCGAAATTGGTGTGGACACAGCAAGCCTCCCCAGCTGACCTCCTCTGGGCTGGGAAAGCTCATACCCTCAGACATCCAGGGCCCAGTCTGCCCGGGGTAGCAATGTCTGCTGACTGGTGCTGAAGCGCAGAAGGGACTGAACACGTTGCCCCTTTTGTAAACTGGTTGAAAATGGACAGTGTGCTTGATGGACTGGGGCATCCAGCTCTACTTGCTTAGCAAAGGAATGCTCTTTCAATTTCTTATTATGGTACAGAAGATTTAGTGCAGATTCTTTAATATAAATGGCAGAATGTGAGCAGTAATTTATTTCCATAAAACAAAAAGCAATAAAGTCAAATATATTAAGATCTAGCTGTGAGAGCTCAGATTATAGGATTTATAATTGTACAAACCACAAACAGCAAAAAACTACCCTACAAAGGATGAGTTATTATCACTCACTTAAACATTTGATTCAGGGCTGGTGAAAGCAGTTGCAAGGAAAAAAAAAGTAAACTGCTATTGAAAGAAGAAAGAGAAGCCAAAGCATATGGGACACTGAAAGGTCCTTGCTGACAGCTGAACGTGGGGAGCAGGAGCAGCTGAGGTGTCCCTATTTACACCTGCCCACCTTCCCAAGTGCTCCTCCTCTGCTCCTCAACTACTCTGTACTCTGAGGCTTACGCTGACCTCCCATTTTCATACTGTGGGACCGATTCTTGGTTACACCTCATCAACTTTCATATGTGCATTACACCACCTAAAATTACACTTCCTGACAAATGATAAGGTACACAATGGAAGAAAATGATGTATTCTTTGCAGCAGGGACCATCTTTGTAGCTGAGTGCTGCACTGGGGTCACAACAACCCCCTGCAGCACTACAGGCTTGGGGACGAGGGGCTGGAAAGCTGCCTGGAAGAAAAAACACCTGGGGGTGTGGGTGGACAGTGGCTGAATAGGAGCCAGCAGTGTGCCCAGGTGGCCGGGAAGGCCAATGGCACCCTGGCCTGCATCAGGAACAGTGTGGCCAGCAAGACTGGGAAAGGACTAGGGAACTGTCCCACCTGGGCACACTGCTGGCTCCAATTCAGCCACTGTCCACCAACACCCCCAGGTCCTTTTCCGCCAGGCAGCTTTCCAGCCCCTCGTCCCCAAGCCTGTAGCGCTGCAGGGGGTTGTTGTGACCCCAGTGCAGGACCCGGCCCTTGGCCTTGTGGAACCTCACACAGTTGGCCTCGGCCCCTCGATCCAGCCTGCCCAGATCCCTCTGCAGAGCTTCCTGCCCTCAGGCAGATCCACACTCCCGCCCAACTTGGTGTCATCTGCAAACTTACTGAGGGGGCACTTGATGCCCTTGACCAGGTCATTGATGAAGTTATTGAACAGAACTGTCCCCAGTACCGATCCCTGGGGAATGCCACTGGTGACTGGCTGCCAACTGGGTTTAACCCCATTCACCACCACTCTTAGGGCCTGGCCATCCAGACAGTGTTTTTACAAAGCAGAGAGTACACCCATCCATGTCATGAGCAGCCAATTCCTCTAGGAAAATGGGTGCAGGAAGGGCTTAATTGATAAAAAGGTGTCTGCTGTGCTTTTTAAGACAGGACAGATATGATTCTGACACAGCTGCACCATGTGTGAAGGTTTATCAGGACCAGGAGGAGTGGGGCAGTAAATTTTGGAACCTATGTGATTTCCTTGCTGTTTCCACTTCCAATAGGCCACAGAGCTTTAAGAGTGGCTCTTCCAACACCACTTAATGCCATCACTTGCAGGCTTCACTAAAGCCTGAGGAAATACTGATTAAGAGTATTCATCCCGGACCAGGGCTTAGGCACTCCCCTCCTTTTTGCTAACCCTTAATGTATTCATTGCCTTATTTTCATACATGCTGATTGAATAGCGATTTATTCCTCTGCTGCTAGGCTAGTCCCCCCATACTAAATGTGAAATCTTTATTCTAACCAATGTCTAAATCATTGTTTTCTGGCGGCGCAGATCATGTGGCACAGATTATTAATAGCTCTGGTCTCTACACCACTTGACACGGCGCTCCAGCTGTCATTCTGCTCCCTGGTTCGTATGATTCTTGCACTGGTGAAGTGCCAGGCCCGGGCCGAGCCCATCAGTCACTGTCACCCACCACCCAGTGATGAATAGCCCCGCGAGCGCCGTGGCGAGGCCCCGGCTCCCATTCACACACGCCTGACTTTTACCGAGTCCAGCACGCCAGCTGAGGCCGGTCCCTGCCGAGGTGGACCGCGGCGACCTGGAAAGACCACCCCCCCACACACCCCGGATTAGTTAAAAATGAAACAAATCCTAATGCGATCATGTCACTAATTATGCATTTAATTCAGTTATAAGGAGCTAATGGCTCCCTCAGTGACAGCTTTTACTGCTAAAAGGCAATTCATTCCTGAAACTGAGAAATCTAATTACACAAAATGCTTCGTCCTAATCCTTTCAAAGAATAATCTTATTTGTAGACATTAACATCCCAGATGCTGCTGCTGTTTGTCCATTATGACAGTGTTTGTCCTGAATAATGTATAAATAGCTCTTTCTGGACAGTTGCATGTCACTAAATCAATACAATTTGCTGCCTTCTGTTACATTAAGTCAGCCTGGGCAAGCTGGAGAAAATTAACCTTTTGTTTCCCACTCAAAAGGGCCTTTGAAATTAGAAACAAGAAAGGGTTGAAGGGCCTATGGGAATCATGAGGTCTTTTTTTTTTTTAAGCCCACAAAGTATTCAGCAGATCCACAAGGCTGGTGAAGGATATATCTTCAGAAAAATTGGCAAACCACCTCCAGGCTGCGGGAGAGGCGCAAAAGGCAAAATTGTGTTCCGCTTTCTCGTCTCTTCCTTAAATGTTTCAAGTTTCTTCTACCGAAGCAGCTTAACTGCAGTAAATTCTCACCATAGTGTTTTGTTGTCAAGGGAACGGTACCGCTGCTAATTTGTTCCTTAGCAGTTGTGATAGCTCCCACTGCTAGCGAGGTGGGGAATATCCCTGCGGAGTTCCTCTCTCTACAAAAAGCCCTTCAAACACACAGAAAACCCTAGAGAATAGAAAGTATTTTTCTCGTGCGGTATATAACTGAGAAGATGAGCTGAGGGCACGTAGCTTGGAACAGCAACACCACTGAATGCAGAGCTGGGTTTCAGTGGTTTTGCCTATTTATCTTAGGTATTAAGAAAAAGCTGCCTGCACCTATTGCTGTGTTAAAGTAACCAGCTCTCCCCTAGTTTTAGTCAGAGTTCCAAATTTCCATGTGATGTCCTGGCAGTATCCCAAGGGACACGCATAGGATTCCCCAAATGTCACTCATATTTATGAAAGCATCCAAGACACTTGTATTTAACCATACGCTCAAGTCCCACAGAAACTTGTCTGCTTTTGCCAGGGACCAAGAACCCAGCTAAGCAGTGCTCAGCAGGGAGAACAGAATGTGGTTCTGAGTGAAAAGGAAAACATTGCTCCTACCAAACCCACCCCTCAACTCAAAGTAAGTACAAAGGGTACATATGCAGTGTTCCACTATAAAGTCATTAAGAAGCTAACTTACTGGAAAAAAATCCAGCGCTGAGGAATTATGTCCAAGCTCCCCACAGAGTAGAAGTGACACCTTCAGCTCTTATTCTGCCCCCAGCTTCCATATGTCTATCCTGTGAGCTTACCTGCAATGTCCCTAATTATTCTGGCTTCTTCAAACAGCCCAGAGGGAGTTCTGCAGGCAGAAGGATTGGGGAATTAAGAAGTAATCTGCTATTCAAAATGTATAAAGTGAAAATTAGAAAACACCAAGTTTTCCCATTGTGATTTGGGTTCTGATTTAGTAGGAACAGCTTCCATGGGCTATCTTCAGGGCTTTGTAGGGGATGAAAAGTGGAAACCAAACCACAGCTTCACTAGCACCGAGGCACATACCTGTCCCTCACACACAGGCTTGCCCAGAAGTAAGTGCAGAAACACACCCCTTGCAAGCACACAGTTGTAACAGACACTAACAGCAAAAGAAGACATCAAAAGTCCATCTCTTGGAACCAAAAATCAAATAAGAGTCTATTTACCCAGAGAAATAACAGTACAGTAAAGTATTTCTGTCTGCTCTCCTGTGAAAGGATAAATGAGGGAGCTCCCTGAGGTTGCACATGCACTGCATAGCCTTAGGAAGAGTCCCTTGCATGGTGACAGGGGCTATTCTGCTTCCCGTACAGACAAACCACATCTAGTGGTATTACCGACTTTGCTGCAATTTCAAAAGCATTCTCTCCCTGCTTTCTCATTTTGCAGATGATTTTTTCTTGTCCCCCTCCACCTGGGTTGCTTCATTTTACTCTTCAAGGAAGACTTATGGCAGGTTTCTCCTGTGAGGGTTGCGATTCGTCCCTCCAGGACTTCGTGCCATTTGTGGCTTCCTGGACTAACTGATGGTAGTTCCTTTGCTAAACTGAGCTTCTCATTGCTTCCTCCTCCTACCAAGAAACCAGATGTGGAGAGTCACCTGCCCAGCTCCTCCTTCATCACTCTGCACTGCCATATTTCCACTGCTTTCCATGGGGACGGTCAGATTTACAGGAGCTGAGGGGGTGTCACTTTTGGCCCCCTCGTCATAAGAGCAGTGTTTGACCTGAGACATCACAGATTTCTTCAGGAAACACACACCTGCGAGGCACATGCAAAGCTGGCCTCACAAACACTGTTTGCCCAGTGCCAGTGGCACCAACCTCTTACCCTAACCACTTGCTCCGGCTCTGACACCATCCTGAAGCAGGATCTGGGAATGGTTTTAAACTGATTGCATCGCTACAGAAAATGTAAACCCACTTCTTTAAACTCCCTGCTGTTACTGCTCTGTGGCTAGGAGGACACAGACATGTAGTTATGTCAGGTCAGCACTTTCCACATGTACTAAACGTATTTAAAATATTCAGTGTATCCATTTGAATATTTTTAGGGGGATTAATTGTTCAAATCTAAAAAGTTTATGCCACTCTAATGGACTACTAATGGAAGAAGCTTTTAAAAAAATCTCTGCATTGTTCTGAGACCAGACTGTGACCTAGCCACCAGGTATAATATGTACCAATATCTCTCTTACACTGTGAAATTTAGATTGCAAATCCATTATGATAGAGTCTGTGTCTTTATGTATTGTGCGCTGCTGAGCAAGCTCACAGAGCTCAATAAATAATAAATGATAGGAACTTGACCTTGAATATTAAATGTGTTCTGAACGATTCTTCACCCAGGAATTCGGGTTCATTTTCCCCAGAAGCTTTATCTTGGGGACCAAGGTGCAGCTGTGACAGCAGAGCAAAGCTAGCACTGTCTTCTGGCTGGGCTGGGTGTGATTCTGAGTGCCAGCTGTTTGCTGACAGAAGCAAGCAGACAGCGCTGCCTGTCCGGGTGGCTGGCAGGGCTTGCCAACTGAGATGGTCCATCACTGCCCACGTCACCCACAGAGTCCAGAGCTACCTTGCTGGACGGTAGATGCCTTATGGGTGAGCTCACCTGGGGCAGGAAATGCAGCTTCCCACAAGATGGTTTTCAGATTGCTAAAACAAACCAATCTGATAGGTTCTGGAAAGCAAATAAAATTAGTAAAGCTGATTTGCAGTGTGAAACCCAGATCTCATACCTCTTAATCGGTTACAGAGAAAAAAGGCTGTGATTTTCTCAAGTGAGGACAAAGCATTTCAAATATTCCTGGAACAGAGACTATTTCCTTTTGATCACCTCAGAAATAATTCCCGTATTGGGTAAAGAAAGACAGAGATAAAACACTGAAGTACTATCTCCTGACCACAGCGCTTTGAGCGGGTGCCTGGAACCTCATTTAGTTATCAGGATACCCTGAGGTTACTAATTTATTGCTGTTAGTGAGGAGGCCACATAGAATGGGCTCTCTTACAGCTCTCATGATAAATAATGGTTCCCTCCTGCTTAGTCAGTAACTATTGCTTAGTGGCGGGTTTAGTTTTCATTTAATTAAACAAATTGGACATCACCTCTGGTTAGCTGTAAGAAAAGAACACAGAAACTGGGAGATGCAGAGTCAAGAGGGCGAGGAAAGAAATTGATGATATATTTTCCTTCCCAGAGGAGTCATGGGTCTTCAGAAAGGCCTTTTCACCCATCATTGCATGCATTGCCACTGTTTTTTGATGTGCAAAACATTGCTGGAGAGAATAAAACATTCTACCCAGGAAAGAGATGAGGACTGGGGATCAGAGTGTGACATGGCTGGTTTTAAGCTACTTCTGGGGAGATGGGAAGCTTATGCTACTTTGCTCGCAAGCTCTTTGGATAGCAGATGATTTCTCTGTGCTACGTTTTACAGTATGTGGCTTAACTGAGCTGGCCTTCTGTGGGGAGCTGCTTTCTGCTTCTGAAAGACTAAAGACTGTCGTGATATAGCCAAGTGTCTGTTCACTATCCTCAGAGCTGACCCAGGTGAGGTGAGAACCATGTCTGCTATGGAACAAGTGGAATTAGAGATCTGGAGCAGAAAGGCAGGCATGGAAGAGTAAGTAATAGACTGAGAAGTGATAATATCTCCTGGTTAAAGAGTACATTACAACTGAACCAATGGGCAAGATAAGGGAACCCCCTGTAATAACATAAGTCTTTTGAGCTTTTGAGTGCTGAGAGTGCATGGGGCCAAGGCAAAGCACTGAGCCCATCCTGTCAAAGGGGAACGCAGAGACTTGTGTCCTTCCAAGGGTGCACACGTGCCCAGGGACAGCCTCAGGGAAAAAGCAATGTGGAAGGAAAGAAAGGGAATGGACGAGTTCTTGACCTTTCCTTCAAGGCTGCTGTTGTTTTGTTTCCAGAGTAAGAGAGAATTTATTGAGAGTGGTGTCTGAGGGCACACCTAGCGTTATCATCACGCATCTGAAATTGGAAATCAACATTACAGAACATTTCCTATTACATTAAAAAATTAGTTCTATTTTCACACTGTGGAGCAACACCCAAAAGGAAAATCTATCACAATTAAGAGGGAAGCAAATACTATATCCCCCAAAATACACCTAAGAGAAATCGGTTGGGTACTGGCTACAACATATGACAACCTTTTCAGCTGTACTTTCCCATGTTCTAAGATTCCTCACTGCTTAGACCATTTTAACAATCAGTGAGAAACATGAAGAAAACCATCATGTGCTTGACATCTCTTCCCAGGACAGAATGAATAGCATCAGTTTCAGAGCTATAGAAAAACTACAGATTCACATAAGAAGTACTTTTAAAATGTAAAACAATAAGCATCATGTTATTGCTTACCAAACAATCAGAGCAGCATTTTCATTCAAGCTGAAAACAGCAAGATGACCCATGCACAGTACTGAAAGGCTTTGTCCCTTGGGATTGCCAGTTCAGGTACACCACTTGCACTGCACCGCACACTCAAATTACCAGAGTTACCTTAGCAGCCTTTTGAGCAACATCTGAAGGTAGCAAAGGAAAAGGAAAACCAGCATCTAGTAGACAACCATTAGCTCTGCTTTGCCACTTGGTTCATTGGAAAGGTTGTGTCTGCCTGAGCAGGCCTGTGTGGTCAGGCAGAAAACACAGCTGAGCAGCAGGGCTTAGGCACCCCTCCATCACTGTCAATAAGTGAAATGGAGGGCCCTTACATCATTTCATTTACTATTTCAATGATTACATAGATCATTGCCTTCTCATTGTTTCAGTGATAGATTTAATTAACTTCCAATTAATCACAGAGGGTGATATTTAATGCTCAGCCCTGCACTGAGCACGGTGTCACAGACCAAAGAATATATTTTGAAGGCTTCAGTAACCAAGAGGTCATGGAAGATAGATGTTCTTCACCAAAAGAGAGAGAGAGAAGATAAATTTGTGTGTCCACTCTGCTCTGGCTAACTGTTTTAGGATAATTGTTTCACAACCAAATTATAACTTTCCAAAAGGTCCATCCATGCACAAAGGGATGCATAAAAGGGAGGAAGGGGGGCAGGTAACAGGGTCATGTTATAGAGACTTCATAGGGCTGTAATTCCCATCTGCAGGCAGCAGTGGTGTATGCAGCTGCAGCGGTTAAGGCCCTGACAAATGGGCAGAAAGAAATTTCTTGTAAAGATACTTCCATTTAGATAGAATTACATAAAACCTAAACCCAAATCAATGACAAAAATGAGTTTCATTATACTAAGCGCGATTACATGCAGTGTAAACCCTACATCTCATCTGCTGTCTTTCTAGAGGCAGGGTGTCAACGTCAGGCCATCTGCTGGAAGCCTTTCAGAAGGGGCTCAGAAGATCGACATTAGAAACAAAAGGCCCTATTATTTTAAGCAGAAATTTTTAATTGGTAGCATTTTCCTGATATATCTAGTGAACATACTTGGGGTATGTAGGACACATGTCACTTAAGAGAAAATGAGATGGTACATATAACAGGTCTTTTCGACATTCAAATAAATTTTGTTTCTTTTTAGTCTTTGACAGCATTCATGTCAGGCTTTCATCTGAGGCAGTGCCCAAAGGTACTATGGTAATACAAAAAGTGACAGAGTGACTAAGGCTGAGAACCCTCCAAGTTGGCTCTCTGTTTGCTGGGCAACATCTGATCAGTTCCAAAATTCCCAGCTGTGCAAGCTAGGGGACATGCTCAGCAAGGCCAGAGCTTGCAGCACATCAGCTCTGCATGGGAGCCAGAGAACCTCCCCAGCTCACCACTTCGTAACTTCCCACACAGCCAACATGCCCCAAAATCCCCACAAGCCTTAAAAGACTAGTTATTCAACCTGAAAGAAAGGTTAACAGTATGAAATGGGAGGATAAGGAGAACTCAGAGAAGCTGGAAGGACCACGAAAGCCGAGGAGATGAGTGGTGAAGGGAGAGAGCACTGTCTGTGGTCTGAGGGGGCCAGAGCCTTTGTGACGGCCAAGAGGCATTTCAAGAAGTCCCAGAGCTGGTAAGATAAACTGGTGCAGAGATGCAAAGAGCTGTTGGTGTATGCACTGAACTTGCCCTGAGCATATGGTTGGGATGCCCTGGTCCGATGTTTGTTGCTCAGCCTGAGCTTTCTTCTGGCCTGAGCAGGTCCCTGCACCCTTGCCTACCCTCACCACCTCCACAGACACGCTGCCCACTACCTGCCCCAGCTCCAGTCCTACCTTTTAGAAATAGTCATGAGATGGGGGGAATGTTTTCAAGCCCTCATTAACAAAAGCAAAGCATCAAAGTCCATCCCGTCTGGGGTAACTTCTTCTGCAGCCTGTAGTGTAAAAGCAAATACAGCAAGAAAGGAGTGAGTCCGTGCTTGCTGAGAAATCTTCCCATAACGGTTTCTCCCATGCTGGCAGTCCTGGCTAACCTGACACTGTGACAGTAAATTCAGCTGTGTGCATGTGTGTGCATGTGTGAGTGGGACGGAGGGATAGCAGGAACCCTTCCATCGAATGCAGAGTATAATTCTTCCCTTTCCTTTCCTATGGCTAATCTCTGACTGCAAAGTAATTATCTTTCTCATGACTTTAAATCTCTCTCTCTGGTATATTCTTGCCTGTCCAACATGACTTTACAACTCCTTCATCTGGCACACAGCTGGCATGCCTCACGGTGGATTCCTCTAAAGAGTGATTTAAAGTTGCTTTCCATCAGTGTAAAACTAATGAGCAAGAAACATCTTGACACATGGTAACTGTAAGCAACACACTTGGTCAGCTGCGTATGAGAAAGACACCCTCACTTAAGGCTTTCCAACTGTTCTCTTACAAGCACTCACAAGGCTCAAAGCCCAGGATGCGTATTTATTAGTATCTTCACTTACCCAGGTGTCTCTTTTCAGATAGACACTCCACACTACTAATGCAGCTTCCCATCTGGAAGTACTGCTTCTCTCTCCCTCTGCTTCTAGAGGTGCACTGGAACATATCAGAGTTTTAAATCACAGGACATACTCACTGTTTGCAGTTAAAAATTTAACCTGAAGCCTCTTCTGTAGGACTCAGCACCTTGTCGCAGCAGTATGGATACAGACAGCCTGCTAGCTTCACTGCTGTGATCCCAGATTTACCTCAGCTGAACTGCAAGCAGTGTGAAATTATTTCAGACTTACCAGGTATATGTGAGAAGAGAGTTTTGACCCCACCTAATTTATCTTCGTTTTTCCCCTGTGAAACAGAGAAGTCTGCGCAGAAATGAAACCCTGGGCCAGCATCTTCTTACACAAATAACCAAAGCGAGACTCCAAGCAGGTTCAAACCTCTAAAGGAAAGCATGCCCATTTACTGTAATTTAATCTAAATAACTGTCGGCTGTCAGGAGATTCAAGAATTCAGCTCAGTGAAAAGCCGGCTTCTTTATTTAGTACTTGGATGTGATTTTATGGTTGGTTTAAAAAACATGAATGCAAGCGTGGTGATAAATACTCATTCACTATTGGAACTAAATATCTAACACTCGAGGGTTTGCAACTCCGTGCTTCAGGAGCCAAATTTTTCATAGTAAGAATTTAAAAAATGTTGACTGTAACACATTCTTAACACAAAATCATCTGCAGAGAGAGAATCTCTTCTCCTCAGATGTGTGTAATACCATCAACTAAATAACAGGGGAGTCGTAAGAGTATCTTCAGACATGGTGCTGTCTTACTTGAATATATGTAAGGCAAGGTTTGTAGGAACCCAAACAGATGTACTTGTGGGAAACAAATAAAACCAAACAGAAAAAAAAGCCTTTGCTGACCAAAGGTTTGAGGGTAACCTGAAAGAGAACTTTTGTGTCTGAAAGTTTGTCTGCTTCTTCAAAACATAACAGACTTCCTAGGAAGAGGCTCTCAAGACAGCACACGCCAAGCAGGCCAACATTACCAAACTGCTACCAAACTCACAAGCATTTTCGTTAAAGTACTGGAATTTATTAGTCCTTCCTTTACTGTGTGCTTTCTGCCTTCCTTTCCAATGCATCCTGAACTGTAATTACGAATGAATACTTTCACCTCCGGCCTTTGTGCACTCACGGCGCTTCCAAGTGCCACCTATGTGTTTTAAAATAAATACATCAATCTGCAAGCTCTGTGGGCACTGAGAGTAGCCTTCTCTGCAGTGAGGTGGAGATGGAAATATCCACAAGGCGCTGTAATGTGCATCAAAGGCTGTAAATGGCAAAACTGAAAGAAACTGTCCCCACAGAGAGCAGAGCAGCCAGAAAGGATGTTCATGCCTCTGAACACCTCTCTGCTAGCCCAGCTGAGAAGGCAGATCACATTACAGAGACCAATAGTCTTAAACAAATTGGAGAAGGTGTTATTGGGAACAAGGGAAAAGATTTCTATAGTATTTCCACTCCTGCCAAAATTAAAGTGTATCCACCCCAGGTCTACTGAAAATAGATGGACTCTGGATTATGAAGTTTGAGTGACCTTTCCCCAAACATCCATCTCTTGCAGAAGGCAGTAATTTCCTATTAGCTTTCTTAATGCATGAGGAGCTCTGCAGCTTCGCTAGTTTTCTGCTTTCTTCCTGCTCCCCGAAGGCTATTTCCACTCCCAGACAGAACTCCCTGTCTCTCAGGCATGTACAGATCTTCATCAAATGGGACATCCTCTGCGCTCCCCTAACATCATGGGAAAAGTGCTGTCTCCATCCCTCATATATGCTACAGAGCTGACTGCAGAGCAGTGACTTGTAATTACATTTAAACTTCTCCCACCCTTCAACATCTTCGTCTACATGCCAACCACAGCACTCACCACAAAATTGCCAAAGAAAAATAAACAAAGATCAGTCCTTCTCGCAGTCTAGCCTTTCTGCCCCATTACAAGAGCACAGTATGAGCACTTCTTCAAAAGAGGCTCTGTCAGCACCGAGCAGACATTAAACGTGGAGAGGGAGCGAGCACACATGCACACGTGTGTGGGCACATGCGTGTGCACATTGTACTGTCCACGAGTGTCCCTTTGTCAGTGTACTACTGACCACGGGAGGAAGGTCTAGCAGCAAGCCTGGAGCAGAGGAGTATCCTTCACTTGATACTTGCACTATTTTTAGCAGCGGCAGCAAATGCAGCCCCAGGCCATCCGGCGACTCGGGAGAGCTGAGCATGCCTGGGGCTCTGGCATCAGTCGCTGCCTCAAACTAATCAAATGCAAGAGGAGAAAAAGAAATACAGGAAAGGGATGCAGCGTGATGAAGCCACCTCCTCACTTGGCAAGCCTGCGGTCGGGCTGAATATAAACCCTAGCATTTCCAGTATCCTGGCCGCTACCCCTCTGAAATATCAAATGTAGAAGGTAAAGGCATGTTAGGACCCGAAAGTACCTTCTGCACAGACTCCTCAAGATACTCTAAGAACAAACCAGGTTCTGCTAGGTACTTTGTAACAAAGCTAAGTCACTGCTTGCTGAAGGACTGGGCAAGACAGAGAAGTTACTTGTATCTTGCACAATACTACTACCTAGCTTTGTGAAGAGCAGCATCACCTAGATAGAACAGTGTTCCCCAGATGCTGGATGTCCACTGTACTCGGCAGCACACAGGCACTTCCCTTCCAAACAGCAAAGGCTGAGCATCATGGAAAGGCAGATCGAGACATGCAGAAACATCGATTCATGTCCACATGTATCTAAAAAGAGGCACAGAGAAATTGCTGACTTATCCAAAGTCATGAACGCAGCCTGTGGTCAGAGCCTTTCCCCTTAGTCTCATCCCAATGCCTTCAGCTCAGCACCCTTCTACTTCTCATTCCCTTCTGGAGACAGGTGCAAGGAGAAACCACACAGCCAAAACGGAATACGTAATTTTGGGCTTATTTTAAAGAGGCAGTACTGGATTTTGGATATGCCTCAGCTTTGAGTCAAGCCACACACAGGGAACTGCTACCCTTTTTCAAGAACATGATGGTTGGAGACGCTTTTTTCAAAGAACTACCCAGCCCTGTGCTAAGCCTGAGTTAGATGCTGTTTATTTCTTGAAACTGGCTAGGATCCTTCTCTGATTAACTTTCATTTTCTCTGGCCCAGAGACCTCCATAGTGTGTAGGGATAAATCCAGGTCACGCTCTCTGAAGGCAGATCGATAACTCAATCAGAAACAGGGAAGATCTGCGTTTGACACGCGTGTTGTCAGTGATGGAATTTGTCGATGGAGCTGGCGCACTTTTAGCGTGAGGGTGGCAGCAAAGGCCCAAAGAGCTGTGAGATGCAGACATCCATCTTTGCTCTGACTACAGCCAAACCTTCCTGACAAGGCCTGGGATGCGTGTGGATCCCAGAATTACCTGTATGGGCACTGACACAGGCAGACTGCTGGCGGGCTGTGAAACAACACCACAACACTTTCCCCCACAATGGCAGAAACAAGCTGTATGAAGATTTCTCCTTCTGCCTCCAGCCTGTATAAGATGATGTTTAGAAAAATTTGCCATCTGAATTTGGCCCCTGATGATAGCTGTGAATCCTGTAGGTGGCCATTTCCCAAAAGTTACAAAAATTAGGGGCAAAATCCTATTTGCAGTACAATGAAGCTCTGTAGAGCTTGCTGAAAGTCTTGCTTCTTCCTTAAAAATACCTTGTGATGGCTGCTGCTAACACTGGAAAAGATGAATTGCTGGTCAGATTTAAGGCAATTCTAAATCTTTCCAGGTGTCTATCTCTCCATTTAATTTCAGAGGTTATAAAACACCCAGGGTTCAGGGAAGATGTCCCGAGAGCTGAAGGCTTCTGGAGATGCAGGCAGTGAGGAGAGCGACTAAAGTCCTGAGCAGCCAGACCCTGATAACCTGCAGAGTTTTGGTTTAAATCTTTCTCTTTCTCTGCAGATACTGGAACCTGCCTGTTCTCCATTAGCAGTTAAACATACTGAAACCAGAGAGAGCAGGCGACAGCATTCTTTTTTTCAAGATGCTCATGTCAGAGGTGGATAGTGGCTCGGCAGGATGCAGGCAAGAGCAGTGTGTGTGAGACGAGCATGTCTGTCCCTCTCCAGCCACACCTGTCTGTTCCTTACAAACTGTGGGTACAAATCACATGGGGGCAACATCCAGGCGCCATAACCAGTTTGGGGGATTTTACTTTTTTCAGGGACTTCATAGGAGGACTGCCTATCTGAATGAAGTAAAAGTTCAGAAAGGATATCAGGATAAAATTATAGAAAAAGAAAAAAGGTTTCAATCCTTTAGGGAAAAGAGAACATTTTACGTGTCCAGTACTGGAAAAGGATCCTTATTCTGCCTAATTGCCTTGAAAGAGATGATCACCGCATGGGCACTGATTCGCAGCTCATCAGAGATATCCTGACAGACCCTGCTAATGGGGGTCACACCTGGGCTGCTCCATGACACCCTCCCACCCGACCCAGGGATTTGGCTAGCACTGAATGATAGAGCTCCACTGCGCCTGTGGGGAGCACAGCTAAACCCATGGTTTAGATGTGCCCATACGTGTGCTGGATACTGGTGTTCACCACTTTCTCTCAGATGGTCAAAATCTCAGCCTAAGGCCCCATCTCTTGGTACGGCACGTTGCTCCCTTTCACCTCTTAAAGCACTTCTCCCTGGTTTGGTGTCCAGCTCTCCCTGGCTCTCAGAGTTCAGATCACAGAATTACAGCCACGTGAGTAGGTGGGAAGGAACCTTTGGGGCTCTTCTGCTCTGGACCTCCCCTCTAGTTCCCCAAAACCCACTTATGGTATCCATATCCGTATAGCTGAGGACGCATTTACAGCAGCCTACGCACTGACATGGAACCTTCCAATATCCCCATCACCTTAGTGTAGTTTCCTTGTATCTTCATAAGGTGCATCTTTTGCTTGGCTGCACCTTGTAACTCTACTGAACGAAGACCTTTTACATCGCTGCATTTATGGTAACAAAAAAGCAATATATTTCTGTATAATTATGTGGCCAACCCCCTAGCAAATAACAAACAAGTTAAGAGGGCATCTGTCGACACGGTGTCTTGATGGATTTCAATCTTGCAACCTCTGCGTCTCTGCCTCTGACTGCATCAGCTTATTTGGCCTAATTAACCTGAGTTTTCCTTGCTCAACAGAAATCATCCCCATGAAAAAGACGTAGCTTGCAGATTCTGAGAAAGGTTTTTCTGTTTTGAAATATGAATGAGAACATGCTCCAGGCCATCTGGCACTGGCCTTAGTAAATTCCAAAATGGATTTATTACAAATTAAAAAAGAATTTTGGAAGTGTATTTTTCTTTTCAGTTCACTCTCGTGTTTACATATAGCTTGAGACTGCAAAACTGTGGTGATGTGCAGTCAATATTTGAACAAAGGTTCCCGTCCGCAAATCTTTCCCCACTTGTAGTGATTAACCCTAAGGGTTGGGGTATTGGTGTCAGCGTCGAGGAGCGGGTAACATGGCTTCTCAAAGACAGTGTTCTTCTCGCATCACAACAAGGCCATGGATAATTAATGTCTGCACACCATTTGCTGTGTTCGAGTGGAGAACAGAAGTGTTTATGGAAGAAGTCAGCAGGACCCATTTGAACAACACAAAAACCCGGGTGGTTTACCTCAACTGGCTCCTGTTGCAGCAGCGACTGGGTGAAATACCAGCATGCTGCACACTTACCATCACTGCCCGTGGCTAAGGTGCCATCATGCAACGTACTGCAGTGGAGAGGTACCCGATATGCCACTAGCCAAAGCAACCGCAGAACCGAGAGCAGCGTAGCAAACGCGTGTGATACCTAAGACAGTACAATTGGCTTAAAGGCCAGAATTATTAGCCTGAGCACCATGAACATTCATGCACTTGCACTGCTGATGAGACCTGAGCAAGTACCTCCACATGGTGATGTATCAAACTCTTTGGGGAGCTCAACAGTGGACATGGCTGCATGGCATGGGCATCCCTTGTGGGGCGCTCCCAGAACGTTTGTTTCCTACAACAACTTGCTGGAAATTTGTTTTCTTACACCTCGGTGATATTAATTTGCCAATCTAGCAGCAGACACTGGGTGTTATCCTCTAACCCAGGAATGAGAGCAGATTTCTTTCTCTGCTGGCTTGTCAGATAGGAGCAGAATTTGTCCTTTTGAGTGCAAAGGAGAGAAATAAAGATGGTGGGAAACTGACCCTCAAATACTTTGTTGTTGCAGGAGTGAGAGCTTTAACATGGCAACTTTGAAAGCACAGTTCTCTTAAATAAATAATCCGAGAAATTGGGAAAGCTGATTTTCTAGTCAAAGAACAAACTCATTTCTGAGTAGTTTCATTCACTTGGGAATAGTGCATATTTAATAGAAAAGAAATATCTACAAAAGCCCAGATGCAAGATTTACATTCAACTAAATGACAAAGGATACTGAAAAGAATTGCTACATTTTGGTAGAAATCTTTAGCTTGCAGCATTTGTAAATTTAGGAATACTTTCATTTAAAAAAAAGCTTTCACTGAAGCATAGTTATCCCTAAAAAAATGAAAAAGCAAACTTGCTGAAAAAATTAATTTCCAGTGGCTCTGTTCTATTCCCTCAGGTCTTTAAAAATCTCAGATTGAAATGGATGAATATGCAAGTGCCACTTATTGATGGCCTCCCACAAGCAGCAAAATCCTTTGAAATCATTGTGGAGGTAATTGTAAAAGAAGTTATATGCATAAAATTACTTCTCTGGTGCAATACGGATCATAAATCAGTTCACAATCAATCTACCCACAACTATTTCAATCTAGAAGATTTAAAAATATATATCTATACATAGGAAACCAAAGTTAAACGACCGGTAACAAAGGAATGGGTGATTGAAAGATGTATTTCTCTCCTGATGCAATGCAGCATGTAGAGCTATAGAATATTTTCATATTCATTAGATTTAGCACAGTAACTCACTAGCTCATGGGTTTTTGTGTTACTTAATTACACTAACAACATGGTGAAAGTGTTTGGCTAACACCTGGCCACAGCGGTTACTGAACTAGCTAAAAGAAAATGTAAGGTGAGCATGAATGACTAGACACCAAGATCCCTGGATTTTGGCATGTTCTCTTCCCATGGCCACACTGATGGTGGCCAGATCTAGTCTTCTGCCTTGCTCCTTGTCAGGAGCATGACAGCTGCTTCGTCACACACAGGATTACAAGCACAGCCACATCTGCAGGCGGTGTTGATCCACGTTTTGAGTAGTTCTGCTAACAGAGTGGGATAGGGTTGGGATTTTACTGTTGTTCCTGTTGGATTCTGCTTCTGGGTAAGCTTAGAGGTATAACACAGTATTCTGTTATTTTCTCCTTAAATCATTTTGAAAGTCAGTAAGCCACCCATACAGAAGCACAAGGGCTCTCACTGCTGCTTTACCTGGTCATTCAGTGTAATGGTGTAACTGGTTTTAATGAGTTGGCTTACACGGGTGGGGGAAGAAGGGAAGGGAAGGCATCTACTGCAGATGAATCAGCCAGCCTTGGTGATGAGGAGAAAGATGAATTTTTCCAAAGAAGGTGACAAGCTACAGGTCAGAAACAGCACTGACATGGGGTTGAAGTTACTTTCCAGACTGTCAAATGTACAAATCTCTGAAAAGGATACGCTCCATTTAACCAGTCCTGCACTTGGAAACACAAGGATTTCTTAAGGTTCACAAGAAGGAATGGTGGGGTGGGCTGAGATGAAATGTGCAGTGGGTATTTCCCCTTCGGTCAACATCCAAATTTTAATTCCTCTTAAGACAAAACACCTTAAAGCAATCCCCTAGATCAATTGCTTCATTTTATAAGTAGAAAAATATTTGAAAATGTGAAATAAGTATGTTCAATGGACCCTGCGCTTAGCAGAGGAAGAGGTTCTGCAAAAGGATATTTCCAGAGGACAACACAAGCAGGCACTGAGCAGATTCTGACTGTGTTCACATACTTACAATAACAGTAGGTGAAATACATTATTAGTGACGGTTGGTGTTGACTTTTACATTTTCCAAGGGTAAGGTTTATGACTAATGAGTCCCATAGTAGCCCCATGTTACAAGAAATAACACCATTATAATATCAAAGCAGTAACCAGAGCGCAGAGGAGACTGCAGTATAAAGCTGGAATGGAATCACGCTTACACAGAGGGTTTTCTCCCCTCTGCTTTAAAGAGATTGGTTTTAAATAAAAAATGAGGAGAGTAGCTTTTCACCTCAAAAATTATTTGGAAAATTACCTTTGGCCTACCTAAATTTCCCTGTCTCGTTTGCGGATTAGAAAGATGTCGCTTCCCTTTGTCTCGCAACCTGCCGGGCAGCATCGCTCTGCACCACTGAACAGATGCCACGCTGTGTACCGGAGCAGTTGCGGTCTCCGAGGCACGGGGAGCTGGGCTCACGTCCCTGCTCCAAGTCAATGACAGGATCTAGGTCATTTGGCTCCCTGGCCTGTACTTGCAGAGCTGGATGCTGTCCTTCTGCTCAAAAATAGCTGGTCACTGCATCTGGATTCTCAGATTAAAGGATTTTAGCTTAATAAATTTGGTGGGATGCACTGGCCACTTGGACCAAGTGTAGAAGCAGCTACCATGGGTTGGTGGGAATACCCCCTATTTCCAATTTCCACAATTTCCAGCAAACAACTCGTGATACCTTCAAGAAATGTTGATGCCCTAGAGAGCTAAGGATGAACATTTATATGATGCACCTGCAGCATGTCCTAGCAAGAGGATACCCAACTGTCTCAATAATTTGTTTCATATATTCTTCTGTTCCAGGTATTTTTAATACTTTTTTTTTTTTTTTTTAGTTTCATAATCTGTGAATTATTCCTGAGCAGTTGCTTCTGCTGACTTGAAAGAATAAAGACTGTTCTGGGTCTCTTCCCCCTATGCACACCCAGTTTTTATTTCTCTTTTTTCCTCTCCCTAGAAATTCGTTTTGTTTGTCAAAACTATCTTGACATTTAAAGAGTTAGTGTGGACAAAAAAAGAAAATAAATTGTAATTCTTCTATGGTCAACTTTTGAAAGTGGAAGCAGTTATGAAAATTATATTTCTTATGGGTTAAATTATCGAAAGTGTTGCACGGAGAAGCCTTTTTCCATTCTACTGCACATAGTGTTCGAAAGGGATGCAAAAGGGAAAAGCCCAAGCTGCTGAAAGTTTTCAAAACCAAATTTTCCATTTTAATCAGAAGAGGCTTATCTGGTTGCATTGTAAAATCTCTTGTCGAGAGTCATCAAAATGACACATTCCTGTGAGAAATATAACTTTAAAACACAGTCCATAAAAATGGAGTATATAACATTACTGACATTGTGATAAAACATTCACAGGAATAGTAAGACGCTCTTATAGTTCTCTCAACATTAGCAACACTCCTGCTATGGTATCCATATCATGCGAAAGCTGAGGAGGATCATAATTAATTAGCTTTCTGCTCTATTTACTTATCTTGCTGATATAACTAGGTCTGTTAAAAGTACAAATCATGCCCACAGTATGACAACAAACCTCAGTGACACACCTGACATTAAAAAAACCCCACAAAAATCTCTTTGCTTGTAGGACTTACTACTGACTCTTCACACCGTCAGTCTGAGGTGTTTGAAGGTTCGTTGTTAGAGGCTCTTGGGGCTGGGCATTTGCCAGCCTGGCTCTCCCCAGGCAAGCAGAGGTGCACACACAGCCCTGGTCATGGGCACAACCCTCATCCTGGAAGATGCCCAGGAGGGCGGACACAGGGGTGCCATGCAGAGCCAAGCTGCTGAGCACAAGCTTGAAAGCTGGACAGTAGAAAGGCAGACAAAGCTCAACGCAACTTTACTGACAGAAACCCCCTCATTTTACAGCATGTTACAAATGCTGGTGCTTGCCTGTAGAGCAGCTGAGCTGTACAACAGACTCACAGGTTTTGAAGTACAGGCTAGAATAAACCTGAAAGTTTCTATTCCATCTTTCACGGCTGCACTTCTTGCTACTGCTCTTAGACAGCAACCGTCCAACTTGGTGGCTTCAGCAAGTGTAGAAGTTCATGCTTTTTCCACACACGCTCTTGTTTTTAAGAAAGTGCTTGCATGAATATTCATGGCAATAAAATACACATGTCAAATCAAACAAAACCTCCAACTAAATAAATGCTTCCTAACGCCTCGTCTCCGTCACCTGGGCAATGCTCCTTCCGTGACACGGGCTGCTCCACGAACGCATCCTTCCCCTCCTCAACTAACGTTACCATTGCTCAGCTGAATAAATAAATTCTTTTGGGTCACTATTTTTATCCCGTGTCCACGTCCATTCCCAGAGATCATTCCTCCTCTTCTTGCTACAGGGCTTTCACAACCTCTTTTTGCAGGAGGCCGTTGGAGCCCTAACCAGCCCACCCCAGCCTTTCCCAAGGGCTGCCCCTCTTTCTTCTCAGTGTTGTCATCAGGAGCGGGAGGCAGGAAAATGCACACTGCTGATCAGGGTGGCACATCTTTTGCCCCATTGTCAACTGTTGACACTTTTTTCTTCTATTACTTTAAGTTTCCAAACCGGTCATTACATCCACTTTAAAAACCTGGAAGCACACCAAAACAGGATTTGAGTGCTTTGCATGATTTTCCCTTATTCCAACTCAGAGCCTACCTAATCAGATGAAAACTGTTCAGAAAGAAGCTGAAACTGCCACTGAAACTGCTAGAACCCACAATGGGGTCAGATCAGACACCTCTGACAAAGTCAGTCAGTAACCACCCCTCTGTAGCCTGTCCTCCTCTGAGGTTAGTCTCTTTGGCACATGTTAAGGAGGGACCTACTTGCAAGCTCAAAGATTACACGGGTTTGAAAATATTATTTTCAAAATATTGGTGCCTTAGCTACAAAAGTAGTAAGAACAGAGGCATCTGAGCAGCTTTCCAGTCCTCGTCAGCCACCTCTTTCTCCCAGCACCTCCCTTTCTCATACCCACACGCCAGCATTCAGAGAGTATTTCTCTGACAGCTCCATACGTACTACGAAAAGCACGTAACTGTTCAGGCCAGGGAGGAAGCAGGGTGATGTCGAGCTGGTTTCATTCCCACAAAGGAGGCTGTCTTTCCAACAGCTGCAAATATCACACGGAAATTAACAGGACAAATTAACTGAAATACCATGTGCAATTCATCTACCGTTTCACTTGATTGACGTGTGTATCCACCCACTTACTATTACCCTAATGAAGACACCATAAAAACTCTCAGTTACTTAAAAGCCAGTAATTAGTACAGTTTAAGGATGTATAAACTCAGGAGCTGTCACGCCATCCACCCAGTGGGGTAGCTATTAGTGAAATAGAAACAGGGAAGGCCTGGCATGCAAAACAGGGGCTGTGTGATCTGAATAATTCAACTTCTGTGAGCAGCACACAGCAGAGCCTGATGGATACTCCTATCGGCAAGGGACCCGGCCTCATGCCTGCTTTTCCACTGCAGTTTTGCGCCAGGTTTGGCTCTGTACAGAGCCTACCCCGCTCTCTCAGTTGCTGACGGGGTGATCCAGTGGCACTGGCAGAGGAATCGTCTGCTGCACTGACATTAATGGAGCGTGGCAAAATTATGTTGTTTGAGGCTTAAGCTTTGCATTAGTGAAGATTCATAAGATTAACCTCTTTTTCTCAACCATTCTCTCTACTGCCAGACAAATCTGAGTTAAAAGTAATATGTGGGTAAGGATCCATCAAGGAGTCCCGGTGCTTATCTTGGGAACAGCCATCATCTCTCCTAAAAAACTGAGAGTCGAAGCTTTCCATGAGAAACTGCCCTTTCACTGGCAGAACTTTTAGGGAAAGCAACTCCCGTCCACCTTGCAAAAAAAAAAAAACAAAAAAAAAAAAAAACCAAACCACCACAACCCAAACTCAAATAATTCCTGTTTTTTCAGGGCAAAATCACTTTTTACTTTTCAGTAGCATAATGGGGAGTTGCAGAGTAAAACCATCCCTACGAACCCTGCTCTGTTGTGACATAATGTGATAACCACACCATTGTGATAGCCTGACACATCAGATAAAATCACACAGACACACTGTTACACCACATCCCACTAGAAGCAGGTTATTTATCACTCCTTGTGAAGAATTTCAGTTCATTAAACCAGATGGTCCTGTATTAATTTAATCCAAGAGCCACATTAATTTAGTCCACCTGTTTGGTTTACAAACCAAACCCACATCAGTTTTAAGACCGTGACAAGCTTGAAACGACAGATCACCGTGCCAACATGGGGTGATGTCCCAGGGAATACCCAAGCGAAGCCTTCCTACACACCATAGGTGAGGGGCTGCTCTAACGCAAACTCATTGTCAACTTCACTGCAAATTCCAAAACAGCAGTCAAAATGGAATCTCTGTACCAGAATAGACCTGAATGTTTGAAACGTGGATCAACATCTGAATTATTCAGCTGAGCTCATTCTCTTGTTCTCATCTATAAAAGCCACAGTGTTCAGAAATGGTGCTTTTTGAAATAGGTCGAAATGGGGTTCATTGCCAAGTCAGTGTATTTGTTTTGATTTTTTTTTTAACATGACTAATATGGAACCACAAAGATCTTGCAGAATAAACAAAAGAAAGGTTGGAGTTTTTTTAATAGAAAATTTCATAGTGATGATTAGCAGGCTGTGGAACTTTTACTTCACAAAGAGACACTAAAAAGGAAGTGGCTGTTTATCCAGTTCCTGGGAAAATAACTAAATGCTGGCTGGTATTTATTCAGCTGAATTATTAGAATAGCATTTGCTCCTATACTTAAAGTTGTGTCAGCATTTCCATTATGAAGCTCAGCACTTAAGAAAATCAACCCAGAAGCAAATTGGTTAATAAATAAAAATAGCCCCAATAAATCAAATTAGCTTTTTACAAAGTTAAATTGCTTTTTAAAATTCTGACTATTTAAAAAGATGTTGAACAGAACAAAGAGACGCTAGTAACAAACTGTACCAGAAAGCCTTCAGGATGCATTCCTACTGATAAATACATTAAAGGTCCATTGAGAAGGAGTTAATATTTTTTTCTCAGTACGTATCAGAATAAAGACAAAATTGGGAATTATTTCATGGACAATTTTGTCACTTTGAAGTAGTTTTCTTATGCAAGGATAAAAATGAACTCTTATTTTGAGTTTCCATTAATTCCTATGTTTTTCATAATATTTTATTAGAGGCTGGTTTCCCATTACAGAATTTCAGTGAACTGAATATCTTTATAAGGATTTTGATTAATATGATTAAAAAGCCTTTTCTCAATAATTACAAAGTACTGTTTCATTTGAAAGATATTGACACTCTCCCAAATACTTGAAAAATAGTAATTTTCAGTCACTATGAAAAATTGACGTATGCTTTACTCCGGTAATACGTGTGTATCCACACTTTCAGTCCTATTAAATTGAGGCTACTCTGGTGTGAAAAGTTACGCACTTGAACAGGTTTTTGAAAAATCATCGTCCATTCTTCTTTCTGTAAGTACTGAAATTGCCAAATCTCAATGTACAGAAGGATCTTTGCCAGAACCACACACACACCTTTCCCACATCCACAAAATAACAGCACCCTAAATAACCCAGGTGCGGAAGGCTCGGATTCAAAAACAGTAGACTTATGTGGAGAGCACGGCACTGGCAATGCAGTTGCTTCTTGGGATGCCAGTTCATTTACTCCAGGCATCACTAGCTAATCATGCCGACTTCTCCCTCTTCCTCAGCGCCATGTCCCAGCACCTCATCCTCCCTAGTGGGAGGTAGCTGTTGCTTCTCTAGTATTCAGTTAACTTGCACTACACCTCAGCACGTCCCCCTAATGATATTCCTTGTATTGAGCACTTTCACTCAGTATGAACTGCCCACAGGAGGAGAGAGACAACCCACAGACGTCGCTGTGTCAGCATCCCCCATCCCTTGCTCCAAACCAAAGCATGAAAGCCCTAACACTTGTAGTTACAGAAAGGTTCACAGACAGGACAAACTCATCGTGCTGCCACAATATACACCCTGTTATTATTGATAACATTATTACATAGCCAAATGCAAAGCCTTACCTCACCATTCATGAAACCGCGTTAACAAAAACATTCAGAACATTGGTCCTGACATCCGTGGGATTATGTTTAATGTGTATGTGACCCGAAGGAACCCCCGATACATAATCATGATGCTAAGCTGTTTATTTATTTATTCTTCCTTATTTCAAACGGTGGAGATGATTAATGCTGCTACCTTTACTGTATTGACCTCCGCTTTCTGGGGGTTGTCCTTGAAGGACATTCGCTTAAAGAAAACGCTGATAAATCTAATCTTTCCTCGTCAGGCTATGCAAATGATGACTCTATTAGAACCTGTGAACACCTGCTTCGTAAGTGTGAAAAGGCACTGAAAGAGACTTAGAGACTAGTGGACACAGCAATAATCCTTCGAAGGAAAATAAAGCTCTGAGAGCCAACAGTAGTGATGTAAAACACTACACCTTTGAAAGATGATACAGCACTGTTCAAACCAGTTAATAGAGTAGTAGTAACACGCAACTGGGAACCTGGAAGTTTCAGGACACTGTCTTTAAGATGAAGATGAGCCAAGGAGCAGTTTTGCGGACCAACCAGCAGACCCACATGTTTTACACAGGCAGTTACTCCATAGTGGACAGCTGTTACTGCAAGATCTAGAAGAATATTTTGTGTTAAACAAATGAGGCAGACTCGTCCATTTCCTCCCCCCACCCCAATCCTCAAGCAGATTATGATTTTCTTGGACAGTATTCATCCATCAGAATGATTCACCATGCAGTTCCTGTGAACAACCCCCAGTCTCTACAGAGTTTCTCAGAAGCTTGGTTAAAGCTAGACTTGGCAGTATCCCATTTAAACATTTGCAGAGAGCATGTCTGAGGTTTCCCTTGGGATACTTCCTACCTTTATTGGCACCTTCTGCTCCAGACTTTGAACACACTTCCTGGAAAATCAATGCCAGCTGCAAAACCACCCAGATCTTTACCAAATACCCATCTGCAAAATCATAATTTTGGTCTCAATAAGTTCATGGGATTGTATTTTAGGCAGCTTGTAATAATTTAATTTTTATTTTCTATACACATCCGCACGGATGTGCTCAAGGCAAAATTGTAGCTACAGCATACTGTCATTTTTGAGTTGGGAAGGTGTTTTCCAACAAAGGAGTTCAGTATAAACTTCAAAAAGCAGACAGACTGGATGAACTTGGTCATCTCTGGCATACAGCAGCATGTGTTAAAGGCTAAGCAGTAGTACTATTGCCGCCATGGCAGTTCAAGTATATAAATGAGGTGAAGGTAGCAAAATGTAGTATCTTTTCAGGTATGACTGAAATTTGCCATTGTTTTTCCAAATGAGTCGGTTGTTCCTAGGAAAGAATAAAAAATAAAAATATTCTCCCTGTCATAAATCAGACCTTGCTGGTGGACGAAGCTGTTTTCCTTGGGCAGACAGGACATTAAATGCCTGTTGTCTTTATTTCTCTCAACAAAGAACAAGTGGAATGGAGGAAAAGATAGGGGCACAAGTTAATTGCGCCTCATTGACTGGGTCACGGTTACCTCTAATATGCAGTGTAGCTTAATGCAGCATACCAGTTAGGATATGATATATAAGAAGGAGCTAGAACTACTACCCAAAATTTGTTCCAATCCAAACAAATTTAGTGCTGGGTTGCATATTTGGTTGGCTAAATTATGTCTGTATTTAATTTGCACATGCCTGTGCGTTTCTCTGAGTCAGCTGGAGTAAAAAGTGAGACATTATAAGCAAGCTTGCTCTTGTGGTGTTCCCAGCTGAGTCAAAAGTAGGTAACCTCCAGAAAAATCCACTGGGTGAGATTTCCCACCACTTTTTATCCAGATTGGGGAGGTTGCAGATTCATAGATCCTTAGGTGAAATGAAAATGAAAACTTGAGATTTGAGCCTAAAGTTCACCGAGCCAAAAGGAACCAGGGAGGTGACCCCATGCTCCACGTCTGCTTTCTCAGAAGAGAGATGGGGAGGGAGGGACTGGCTGGGGACGCTGCAGGTTGGGGTCCCTGACGGGAGCAAACATAACCTTGCATGAAGGGGACAGGTTGGCTCGTGCGTTTACCCTACAGTCCCGTGTGAGCCCTCTTCCATCTGACAGACTGACGTTGTGCACAGCTCTTGCACAAAGACCTCTGGAATGACACCTTTCGATCCCTGTGACTTCTGTCAGGGACGCTTCCCAGCTTCCAGAGCGACTGCTTCGCCTCTCCATTTCTTATGGACGTAGTTTCTGAACAGCAGGCTTCATACTTTTGAGGCTTTACCGTGTTATTTCAAAGAACAAAATTACCTGTCAGGGACATTTGCCATACAGTTTTACCACCACAGCAGAACTATTTTAAATACTACTAGATTATTAAAGTTCTCCTTCAGGAATACTTCAGAAATAATTTTGCTGCCCTCTAGCCTACTGTTGAAATCTCTCTAGCACGCCTGCATTATCCTTCAGGAATGCTTCTGAAATAGCTTTACTCTCTTTACTGTCCTTCTCATTACTATTGAAATCCTTCCAGAATGCTAAAGTTAACCTTCAGCAAGATGCCAGAGTAATGTTCACATTCTGAAAGGGTTTCAATAATGATTTAAAGGATATCAAAATGCAGTTTTCGCTCTCTTTTTTTTTTTTGTTTTGTTGTTGTTTCAGAGAAAGGATTGTGGTGGTAAAAGATAGATGTATGCACTTCACTGTGTTGTGTTTCGTGTTTATATAAACACATATAACCACTCAGGCTGCAGTAATAGTGGTCCTGGAACCCAGAGAAAGTTATTTTTAAAAGGAGCTTCTAAGAATTGCCAAAGCATGAACTGAGGTGACAGCAGGGAATGTGGTTTTGTTTGCTTAATGGACCTGCAAGTGAATTCTGCTGATCTTACTCTGACAATGAAAGTTTTGAGGGCATGTGCCAACTTCTTTGATTAAAATGAGAAAGATCACAAACCTTTGCCCCAAACTCTGACTGAACCCAAATTAAATCTATTTTGAGGTGTGAAAAGTTCCTTTTGTTTTTTGTTGCTGTGCACGTCTGGGTTCAGCAGGGGGAAACGTTCAAACACTGCAACAAAGACCGTGCCTGCAATGTTTTCAGCTCAACAGAATTAGAAAATCCCAAAGTCCTGGGAGCCATTTCTAACAAACTCACGAACACCTGAGATTGTCTAGAATGTCCCCATGTATCTGATTCAGAGCTCTTTTCATACTCATTAATTCCCCTAATTCAGGTCGTTGTATTAAATCAGAAAAAATATATACCGGACTGAGATTCCCACGGCTGACCTACAAGCAAAAAGCAAACTTATACTGTTTTTGCAAACAGCAGAGACTTCTACTTGTGTTTGGTGGGGAGAGTGCGGAGCAAGCCAAAAACTCACCACCTGTGTCATTTGAACGGAATACTACTGAAACAAGAGCAAGAAGCAGCATTCTTTTCCGGCTCAGAGTTGCCCTCAGAAAAGGACGTACACCTCGAGGGGTGTAAAGGCATCACACACCTTGGCAACTCCTCCTGGTCAGCACGTTGGTGACAGCTCAGCCTCTTGGCTTTTATGGGACCTATTCTGAGGCTCATCATCTTCCCCAGGAATTGTGGCAAAGAGAAAGTGCCTTGTGGAGTACTGAAAGGTGAAAGGCAAAAGGCAGTTCAGCATTCTTCCTGAATCCAGCAGGCTCCATAATAGGACCATTATTTAGGAGCAAATAATTCTGGTGGTTGCTGGTATTTTCATGCTCTGCCATGCAATCTTGGCCCTGTTCAAGAGTCTGAAGCTCTGACCAGAATCAACAGAATAAAAATGAAACAAATAATGCCTAAGCACTCACTAATTATTTCTCTGCCTCCTTCTATTCAAATAGATCTTTGACCATCACTAATTTTTCCATTTTTCTCTCCAATTGCATCCACGACTAGTGGAGATTAGCTAGAACTGTGGGGTCACTTGCACTTCTCAGCAGGAAGTCCAAAGAGTCTTGATTTGAAACAAAATCTTCTGAAAAGATTTCCTACTGTGTCAATAAAACAACCTTATTAAATTTTCATAAGGTATCCAATGTTTTTAAAATGGTTTGTCATGAATGGAAGCCTGTAGCTAAAGCAATATACAAATGCATTAATGTGATTTTTTGTGAACACCTTATATGAATATTGGTAGTCATACTACAGTGTAGCTTAGAAATACAAATTTGAGGATCCTGATTGCGTTTCTTCTTTCTGTTTTAGAATAAAACCCTTCTGCACAGGACATTGAACGTGCATATCCTCCTCTAAAAAGCTATGGGAGCTGCAAGGTTTTTATCCTTGTAGGAAGGTCAATCCCAGGCACAAGGCTGCCTGCTGAACAACCATGCTGCTCTGAACAAAAACCCCAACAGAGCCCGTCTCCACCGCGGTTGTGCTTTGAGGCAGTGAGCTCATGTTAACTGAGAACATACCCGCATGCAGGCAAAGGAAGTGCCTACAGCAGGGTCCAACAGCAGACGTTTCAGTACAGCTAGAAAGGCCCTGCTCCTGCGAAACTCTTGAACATGAGCTGAATGCTAAGCACATGAGTGAGACCTGGGGATTAAAGTGAGAAAGAGTCTCATCTTCACACAAGTGCTTTGCAGGATTACAGTCTACTCGAATGATATAAAGGTTCTCCTCTCCAGACTGTGAAACTGCCTCCCGGATTCAAAGAGGACTTGCACTTGTTTGCTTCATTCCATAGCAAGTTCATTTAACTCTTGGAAGAAAAAGACATTTCATCTTTCCCTTGTTCAGTATTGCATCCCTGCTTTGGTTTTTGTTACAGCGCTGTTGCTGGAAGAGCTAGAGTACAGTGGTAAAAACAGGCTTGATCCCATTCCCCACCTCGCCACGCATTTACACTTTCACAGATTTCCAGTTGTGAACACCAGCTATTCCTCATCACAAGGGGACCTTTACTACAACAAAATATTATTTTAAAGCCAAACTAACAGTAATTAGAGGCAATTGAGTTTTATCAACTAACACAAACTGTGGGATTTCAGACTTGGATTTCAGCTGGTATTTTAATGAAGTGTGCGCTAACAACACAAAATCTTCTGTCACTCCAGCAGCTGAGTTTCATATACAGACCTTTGATAGGGAGACCATGTGTTAACACTCAGATGGTTCCAGCACATGAGCGTACACACCAGCAAGCCACAGATCCATCACCCAGGTCAATTTTCTACCCCCCCTTCCCCAGCCCAGTGAACGATCTGATGCGGTGGGTACAAGCTCTGGTTCAGGCACTGGAAAAGCTGACTGCAAAAGATGATCTTTTCTGTTTCAGCCCATACGTCTGCGCTCCTCGTGTGGCACCCAGCACTATCCCCTAGTGTGTATGCACATTACAAATGCTGTGGTTTGCTATGGAATGGGGCCGATCCTGTGGCCATCAAAGCAGAGGAAAATTTTCCCACTAACTGGAGTGAGTGACTAGATCCTGTCCCTCACAATGGCACTGCAGAGGAGACCAAGTTCTGGACCTTCATCAGCCTACGGTGCCTTTTAGATTTCCAGCTACTTGGATCAAATCCCTTGACCAACCTGATTTTGGTCTCCTACATGATGTTGGCAACAAACTTTCTACTGGGTAGAAATATTCCACTGAGGGGGTTTCACTGAAAATCCCTCAAAGCATGTAGCCATCTTGATGGGAACAAGATATTTAAACCCAAAGTACCTACAGGAAAGAGCCAGGAAAGGACAAAGCTCTCATCAATACTTAGCAGGCGCCTGCACTCTAGAGGAAAAGAAAATGTCCTGAGTTTCTATGAAGATTGTCTATAACGTTGCACAAACATTTAAAGGTATATTTATGATGACTTTCCCTCCCCTTCCGGTTAGGCAATGAAGCAATGAAACGAATATGAAATTTCGTATCATGAAATCATCTCCCAAAAAATTCACATTCTCACAAAAAATCAACACATATATGAACATGTTACCTTTTCTACCTGTTGGTGAAATAACTGATTAATACATTAAGTCCGGAAAGAATAACAGTAAAATCATACTTCACTAAAAGCAAAAAATGTCCTGCATTTCTTACAGGCACCAGAAAGCACATGGGTTCCTTTAGACAGGTCTGATTCTTCACTGAGCATGAATTTTATCATTCGGATTTAATTTCTGTGGGTTTCTCTCCTCTAAACCTCATCTTGACACAAATCACAAGAACTAACTAGACTATAATTTTGATGAAGATAAGGCTTCTTTTTTAAGCAGCTGACCATAAATGATCTTATGAACTTGAAATTGAAGATGAACTACCAAGCTCATTGGTACAACAATTTGATTAACTTGGAATTCATTATCTGTAGTATTGCTATTTGAATAATTGCAAATTATGCCAGAGAAAAGCAGTATGACTTTGCTCAAGTTTAAGCTTTGCTCTTCATAAATGTGAGATTGGTGCTGAAGACAAGCTACTCAATTGAATTATATCCCAATCTGATTAGTCTAGAACATACACCTACTATATCTGCTTTCTGAATAAGCATAAACGAGGCAAGAAAAACTCCCCTTAATTTGTTTTGATGCCTAGAGTCCCAACCTGTTTTAGGCTGAGACATCTTTCTCTTAGCTGAACAAAGCTGAAAATGTTTTTCCTAACGTGCATTGTTGTTGATGCTAAAAAGTAACCCCACTCTTTGGACCTCTCTGCCAGCTGGGTCAGCTGTAGAGAAGGTGACAGCACAGAGATGACAGAGAGGAGGATTTTGAAGAAGAGAAAAAAGATGCTCACTTCTTGCATGGCCCAGAAATATGATAGTGGAGAACAGGTACAGTTATAGAAAAGGTGGAGCAATGTTTCAGCTGAAGCTGGCATTTAGTACAATAATGCCTGGATGTACACTCAGGGCAGGTTGTCATTCAGGCTGGAAGCACAGAAGCAAGATTCTATCAAAAGAGGATGGATCTGAAGCAACCTTCTGTAAGGCAGACCGACAGCTAATTAACTGATCTGTTTTACACGAGAGCTTGATGAAGGTATGACGAGGACTATTGGATGCGTAACATGTAACAGCTATAACTTGGATGGATTGGCATTTGAGGGCTCTTGCAGCATGATGCTTCCCTCAGTCCTCACTACTGAAGGACATATGATGAAATGATTAATAATGTTTTGAAAAGAGAGACGCGTATGGCCTAAGGGCTCAACAGTGACAGATGATTTACAAATTACCCCGATAGCTGACCTTGAATTAAGAATAAGATTCTTAGATGCGCTTTAGTGACAGACACAAATGAAAACAGACAAACCAGTACAGACTAACAGTAAAGGTTTTCTTAGGCTGCACATTTTCCTGCCTATGACACAAGAAATCTTAAGAGTATTCCAGATATCAGCTAGTAGATTTTACAGTCAAATACATTTTGAACTTTGTTACCACAGCATCTGTACAACAGGAGAACATTACTGTGAACTATGTCATTCCGCTGCTTTCCTTCCCAAACATACGTAGGAAGAAGGAAAGTTATTCTCATGCAAATGCATCATGCACAGATCAAATTGGATGCCTGCTGTTCTACAAGAAGAATTTGGGAGATCAAAGAATTCAGATCAGTTTTTCCCAGGAAGAGGGAGATGTTGAAAGTTAAGTGGGTGGATAGAAAAATCTGAGGAAGCGTGAACTTTTGCTCAAAAAATTTAACAACAGAGGGATGGCTGGAGAGACGGACATACAAATAGATCAACGAGTACAAATACTCGACGCAAACAAGCATTTCCGGCCGAAGGCTGGACTAGATGATCACAATGGTCTCTTTTTGTATCCTAATCTGCAAGCCATTTATATGTATGCAAATACAGGATTTGCATGTATAAAGCTGGTTACATGAGTATATAAAACCAGGCTCAATAACAGCACATAGTTTAGCACACTTAATTCTAGTAAGCTGATTTCTAATGCTTTGATTTCCTATGTGGTGTTCACAAAAATACAACACGTGTGCCTAAGTATTTCAAATGCAGTCAGAGGAAATTATCTTAGGACTATACGTAGTCATTTTTAGTATTGCTTATCCCACCAACTAGGAACCATTCAGTACTGGTTGTTTCAGTGGGATATCCTATCATTTTACAGTCACTGTAGAGGAGTCAGCTGTCTTCAGCTTCTTTTGTTGTCACCATATTTGTGCCAGGAATAATATAGCAGATAATATTTAAATAACAACAATTACTTTAGAGTAAATACTCTCTTCTAATAACTTGTCGTCTTTATTACTGTGACTGCATGGTGAGTTTTTTTAATTGTTCAGAATCAGTTGATGAAATTATTTATTGAAAGTCAGTGACTATGACAATGGAATGCAAGCAGCATCGGTAAAACGCATTTGGCCCTTTAAATCACATCCTGTTCTAGTCTCTTTTGAGTAGGGTCTTCTGTGAGTCAGAGCCACATGAAGAAAGGAAAATGTTTCAGAAGGATTTCAAGATTTAAGAAATTTGTTTTGTTTCAAACTGTAAAAAATGTCAAAATACTTCTAAATTTCCACATCGGAAAATAGTAACTGAGAGTTAGTTTAGGGCTGTCCAGTGAGATTTTGGCCTCAATAAGTTATATTACCTAAATCTGCTTCCTACACGTTGAGAAACTAAACTTTCATTCTGACTTCTCCTCCTCCAAAGCTCAATAGGAACAAAAGAAGGAGGATATTTGCTATAACTTGCATGTACCCCTGCAGATGAGTAAAATGCAGCAGGTATGATTTTAACATAGGTAAGCAACGGCAGAAACATTTCCGAGAGCATCCTGCAAGAGGTACAGGTCAAAATAAGACGACAGCAAAAAATTATTTTAAATTACAAGCTGCCCATGTTATTTCACATGGCAGAGCTTTACATTGCACAGCTTTCTACATACCAGCATCAGAAGCATGTAACTGCTGGCAGCTGTAGGATGTGCTGCTTAGTGGTCTGTAGAAAGGCCTTTCAAGTGAAGAACAAAGATGCCTCTCCACAGCTTTGAAACCTCTTCATCTCTCTTAGAAAATCATGCTATTCACTGATCCCATGGTGAATTTTTTTATGGGAGGATCCAAGTACCTGGATACAGGTGATAGGTTTTTTTTAAAGGGACACTTTAATATATGGACAAGAAGAAAGATTGCAATGATTAGTGTTTGCAACTACTTAGGTAGATATTATTTCCCAGTCTTCCTAAAGCAAATTACTACATGGACTTTACTCATAAAACAACTAAAGACTCCAACAAGAAATAGAGCAAGAGAAAGAAAACAGAAACAGGCAACAGGCCTGTAAATATGCATTATCAACTCTTCCCAACAGGATGTTTGGAACCTTTATGTTAGCAAAAACATCAAGTTTCTAATACGTTATTTGAAGCAATGACTCCATGAATAACTCCATTGTAAAAGAGTCAGAACTTAAGGAAACGAAAATAAAAACGATCCTGAAATAAATGCAAAAATCATGATAAAAAGGAGCAAATATTTTCAGTCACGAAACGGTTACGATTGGTGGCCAATAAGCTTATGACAAAGTAACTCTTTTCCATTGCAGAAGAAAATACTCGTTAATGAAGAATAATGCCCTGAAAATGTGATGTAAGTGCAGAAAAGTGGTGTTTATCTTTGGCTTGTGATGCTGACATCAACAATAGAGTGCTCATATTAACCCACTGCCCTTAAAAATAAACAGAAGTGCACTTTAATCTTGGTGTTTCTACTTTTATCCAAGATTAGTCCCTCTGCTTTGTTGAACTACAATTAAAGAGGGAGAAAACATGTAGAAATTAAGCAAAAATTATGAGTACTTTTTAGAGCACAAGAATTTTATTAAATCCTAGTTTAGGCTGTTATGTCAAAACATTTCTAAGATGCATGAAGCCCTTGCACCATTCCAGCTTTATGGCAACAATCATTTGTGTTAAACATTTTAAAAAGTATTTATGTTCCTAGTGTTAAATATTAGTCCTTGCAAACACAGCTCTGGACGCTTGCTCCTCTGCAGTTCCCATGTATTTGTTATTGGAGTTTCAAAGTGGGGCACCCCCCAGACACGTTGAGTTCTTCAGGCCTCCATCCAGCGCTACAGAAACTGGTGTGAGTTATGCCTTTGATTTAAGCTGGAAACGGATCAAGACCTTAATTTGGTGAATAAATGAGTGCCCATTTTTTGCAAAGTTCCCCTTCAGTGTAAAATTCCCTGCAGGGCAAATGGTCATAGGGAGGCCTGAGGATGGTGGAGCAGGTCCCGTGTCAGCTTTCTCTGTTTATAGGCTCCCCCATAGCTGTATGCTGCAGCACTCCCACATGGCACCGAGATGTTCCCATTCCTAAAGGAGAAATGCCTTTTTTCTCCATGGCTCTCTTTGCCGAGTACCCATCAATCCTCTTGTTAGTACTGAAGTGCCAGTTTCTTCAGCAGTGGAGAACAGGCAGGAGCCAAGGAGAGATTAGATAGACCGAGATGACCCCAAATATGGCCATCAATGGGAACAACGAAAAGCTGCAACACTTGCACTGTGCCTGGATTACAAGCAGGATGGCACAAACTGACAAACTCCTGGGTTGCCATTATTTCAGTTACAGGCTTGCACTGAGTAGCTTGCTCATCCACTTGTGCGGTGCTTAGTATCCCCAGTTGTTATGATGGAGATTTGCCCGGTTGTTACGCGCTTTACCCTGAGCGGCGGTGGCCAGAAGTTTGCTCTAAAACATTGCTGTGAATCCTTCAATTTGAGAACTTATGATTGCTTTGCTCTGAAGAGACTTCTTAAGGAAGAAAGGCCATTTTCCTGTGCAGAGCTGCCCTAGCACCAGTCCCATCACCCAAAGCACTGAAACGCAAACAAGTTAGAATAAGTGGGAGTGACCTCATCAAGAAGGGGTGACAATGTAGTGAAAATTTTAAGCCTGAAATTACTGGTTAACACTCACTAACTTCTATGAAAATGCTCCGCTGATATCTACCCATTGAAATGTGGGGGGAAAAAGGATAATAAAATGAAAGAATGACTTTTTTCACTTACTCTAAACATGAAGAAAAAAGAAACAACCCTTTCAATCTAAACAAAGGAATCAAAAACATGTGTTTCAGTTAACAAACAAGCTCTTTTATATCTGTTTATATCTTTTCACAACTTTTGGACCACTTTAAATGCAGCCTTTTCAAGCAACAGTTTGGTCCTCTGCATCTGCTGCTGTCAAGGTGCTGTTGTAAAACAGCATGTACACCAGTTTGTGTGCAAGCCAACAGCGGAAAAGAGGAGACCACCAAATTCTATCCTGCCAGATCACTGCAACTGAAGACCGGCCCTTTACTTTTTTCAAGTTATTCAGTGCCTCAGAGCCTTTTTAAAAATCACATTGCTTTATTTTACCAGAACACAAATTCCAAAACTCAGAATGACTGCTGTACCTGGGAGGTTTCAGAGCTGAGAGAGCAGTGAGCTGAACACTGGAAAACACAGGATGAATCTCTTCAGAGGAGCAGAGTGACAGAAAACACAAAAGACAAGATTTCTTTCCAGCTGCTTGTGTGTCAAACATACAAGCACATTTTCAAGGTGTTCTGCCTTCACACACCTCCATCCATGGTGTAAGATGAGATTTAAGAAGGTCAAGGCTCACCTAAGAATAGCACAGGCTCACCACACTAACACTGCCAGTAAGAGAGAAATCAGTGGTCAAATAATGAATGACATGGTAAATGCAGATGATTATTTTAAGCCACCTGTTGAAATGGAGGGAGGGAGAGAAGGAAAACAGAGGAAAAATTCATCCTTTCCCAGGTGCAGAGTAAATCTGGGATGTACCCAACGGGAGAGACTTGCCATGTACTTTTGTGATTTTTCTTGAGGAGTGGAGTAGGGACATGTGTTCTTCAACATCAAAGCAAAAGTTCTTTTAAGATGGATTTAACTGAGAATGTAACTCAGAACGTTGAGCGAATTTGAGCAGGATCCTCTGATCCTGACAAGGCTTTCTTAAAACAAGCCTGGAGGAAGGGCTGTGCAGCGACTGCTGTAAAGAGCTTCCTTCATCCTTTCCTGCTCCGCAGCATATTCTGCAGTACACATCAAACTCAGGACATTTGCAACATGCAGCTTGTGAGTCACGACCTCCAGGGACTACCCCGGCAGGTCGGAGGAGCTACGCGTTAACCTTGCTCTGGGAAGCTGGTAGTTGCCTGGGATCCACTTCTCCAGCAGTTCTAACATACCATCCATTGATTTCCTTTAATTCAGCTGGCGTTAGAGAGAAGGGCCTGGCTCCAGCGAAGAGCACATTCCACACTCCTTGCTGGATGTGTCGGGAACCTTTCTTCACTGTGGGGCTGCCCACGTCCTGCCAGGACTGTACGTCACTCCCTTGCGCTTAGTTTACTCACATGGTATTAGCTCATGGGGCCTGTACAAAGATGCATTATTCCCCAGATAGCCTGGTTCTTAGTACGTGCTTATTTTCAGTAGTTTCCTATTGCTCTTAGCATTTATCAGGAAATAGGTGAGAAGGCAGGCACCCTCTAAAAGATCTGTCTTTTCCCATAAGCCTGAGAAACTCTTTGGAGATGAATATACGACAGAGAAGAGATGTTTCATCTCCCATCAACTAAAGGAGGAGGTTTACAGCTCACTGGAACTCTTCTTATATGCTCAGTCGTCTCCTGAGAGTTCAGAAAGCTGTGCATGAATATGGAGGTATGCACAAGACAAGCAAAGCAGATGTTGCGCTGATCTCTGCTGGGGCATCTTAGATCACAGAGGCTAACCTATGGCATCTTTTCCAGCTGTCAATTTAAGCATCCCTTCCTCCCCTTGAAAACACAGAGCTCTCCCTTGCTGCAAGACTGAACAGCTTGAGCGTAAGAAGTTGGCAGTGCTGATAGGGCCCATCACTGTGGCTTTCTGTATATCTGTGCAATGGGCTCTGGAAGCAGAGTTCTGTGTCACCAGTCTATGACAGCTGACACCCAAGCATCCCCCACCTCCAGAACTAAGGACATTTGTTTAGCCCTGAGCCTCGCAAATGAGGCTGCTGCTCCTAAGCCATGCACTTCACTTGGACTACGCTGCGTTTACCAGTTAATCCCACATACGGAGTGCATGAGAATCACAAGGCGTCAAAACCTTCTACATTAATAAGCTGCAGCTGCAAGACTCATACTCACTGCCAGTCCCGCACCTCTCTACCCACCATGGCATCAAGATTTCAAGAAATAGTTACAGCATTTCCCATAGCATTTCACTGGTAGGAAAGAGCTTTTTCATCAGCTTTCCATGTTGGCCGAGGTAGGACATGGCCCTGAGTCTCACCACATTTCATGTCAGCACTCTCCCTGGCCCAGTCACTAAGTGGGCAAGGCCCAGGGCAGCTCAGAAGGGACCTGCACTGTTGTGCTAGCAGGGAAGAATTGCTGTCAAGAAGATTCCCTGAGCTTGTTAGTACCAGGGGAAATGCAGCTGAAGAATGGAAGGATGAAGGTTGCTGGCTGCAGAAGAGTGAGCTCACACCCCCGCCAGCTCCTGCAGGTAGTACTCACTTCCCTGTAAAAGCAGACTGCATTACTGTCAAAGCCAGAAGCCACCATGGCTTTTAGTAAAACAGTTTCTCACGATGTACAATACATCACTCCTATCCTCCTTCCTATTAATAAAAGCAAAAGTATTTTTGACCAAACTGAAGTGCAAGTAGCCCATTGAAAGCAAAAGCCAATACTTAACATGAGAAAGCACCGGTGAGCTTGTGCTGGAAATTCAATGAGTCTACAGCCTGATGGGCTTCCTCTTCGTTAAACAGCTTTTTAAGTCGTGAGATGAGGATAACTCTGTCACTTTGCTCCACGACACACACACAGACAGCATATCTTTGATAGGTCAGCGAAGAAAAAGGTTTCATTCTTCTGTAATAAGGACATAAGACAAATCTGACAGCAGACAAGCAGCCTGTACAAACACCTGTCCTAACAGTGTTCTCTGGCTGATAATGCTGGCTAATGGTCACCGTGCAACTTGAGAACGATGAAGTCAGTCAAGATACAGAAACAACCAAAAACAAAATCAAAGGTCAATATAGACTTCCACATATCTTAATATTTGCATAGACGTTATCTCCACTGTGCAATGTGAAAGCGCTTATGAAGGAAAGCAAGGGGAGTCAGACGTGGAAAACACCGGCAGCTAACTGCAATTCCCTTCTGCTCAGAGATGAGTGCTCAGCCCCCTCAGGGTCCTCTGAAAGTCTCAGCTTCCATTTACACATATGCTGGGTCATTCTTCTGTTTAGCCACAGTTACTAATGAGATCACGTTTTAGGTTTCAGCCAAAGCTTTAAAAAAATGAATAGAATAAATGGAGAATGATATTGTCTCTTTTCAGCACAGGGCACTGAACAAATAGGTTAGTACCTTCTGCTAGCACAATTTCCTCTGTCTGTTCCTTTGGGGACATTTTTGCAGCAGAGATGACTGACCACATACAGCTATGCCAGCCATTTGTGGTTTTGTTCCTTTCTGTCTGATTCATGTAAGAGCTTACAAGTCTACAGCTGTTGACATGCTAAAAGAAACAATGGGGGTAGCTCAAGCTGGGACACTTAGTTTTCCCAATGCAGAAGTCCCAGAGTTATTTCCCAAGGATGACCAACCCTACGAAACTGCACGGTAGACCCGACTAGCATGATACAAATCAGCCTTTGGGCATGCAGACAGGTGAAAGAGTCAGCACTCAGCAAGAATGCTTCCTCCTGTGCTGGGTCCTAATGGAAAGACAGGCTCTCAGTGTTTCCCTCTTCTGTACCTGCACAACTTCCACAGCTATTGCCTCCTGGCATCTTGTATGCTTCTCCAGGCTGTGTCTGTGAGGCTTACCAGCCCCTGTCCTCCTGCCCGCTCTCACATCTTGCTGGCAGGATTCTTACCAAAGGAAACCCTGTGGCTACCTCCAGATCTGACTATGTACTGCAGCCACTGTTCCCCCAGCTCCTTAAAAATACACTCACATTTATTCAGTTTCAAACGTAGCGCATTATTTGAGTGAGAACTTCACTGCAATTATATACTGCACTGTGGTTGGGATTTTCCCCAAAACCTCTCTGTCTCCCCTCCATCCTATGTATACAAGGTGGTAAAAACTGCTTGGTGCTACGTTCTGGGCGTGAAATCCAACGCCACTGAAGCAAGGAGGAAGAACTCCAGTGACTTCAGTGCAGCAGCCCATCTGACTCTGCTCAGGAAGACACCCACAAAAATAATTACTAGGGTGGTTTTGTTACTTTCTAAAAAAGACAGCAAGAGCCACAAGGCTGGGCTTCTCCAGTCAAATAAAACTGCACAAGCATATCTGGGAAGACAGGTCTGTTTGAATCTGCAATGTTTCTTTTGTATCCAGAGCGTCCACTGAGAGTAACAAATAGATTATGGGTTTTTTTTCCCCACCAGGGCTAAGTCAGAGAAGCTAATAATTCGAGGAGCTGGCATTTTGTGACTCACTCAGCCCAACCAAGGCAAGCATAAACTGTGCACTAATGCAGATGTTTGAAGGGGAAAAGGGCCGTATTTTCTCTGGGAGAGAATGAGGAAGTGACAGCCATTGAGATTTAAATGACAGCGTGTGGCATTAGGAGCCACAATTAAAAGTCATTACGGGCTTCACAGTAACAAATTATCATTGCATGTTACTCCATCAGGAAAACAGTAAGAAATTAATAGATAGACCAGTGGCTTAAGTCAGGCAAGAGAAAAGACCAGAAGGAAAAAAAAAACCCAACAAAAAAACAACCCACCAAAAAACCAATTCTCTGACCTCAAGTGATTTGAAGAGGAAGGAAAAGCAGAATCCTAGAGGTGACAAGTGCTACCTGGGTACTGCTAATGCTCCTAACCCAGAGAATACGGCTGAGGGCTGAGGAAGGGCCAAGTTCATGCGACAGTGAGTGTTCTTCTGCTAAGGCAAACTAAGAGTTCAAAATGGGAGTGTGTGGAGAACCTGCCTTTTCTTTTGTGCCTCTCCCCTCTGTTTCACAAATAGTGGATCTACCATCCTGTGTATCAAAACTTACTGTGTCTGGTCCACATTCATGGAAAACTACCTAAAACCTGCTTTGAAAACATCCATACTGTAGAATTGAACAGGTCTGGGAGAGAGCCTCGAGCTCCTTCACCAGTTTTTGTACATGCACTCCCAAGTAAGTGTCTTTGTGTAAAGGTTTTACAGAAAATTCTGCACAGCTCTGGTCACAGGGCAAAGCACCAAGACACAGGTCCCAGCACATGTGAGATGTAGTTCTGGATATATCGATAGCTACTCAATAAAGCTCACAATAATAATTTAGCTTAATGCCGTTTGGTTATTTTCAGGTCTGGAAGCAACTAATTCCAGAGAGAGAGAAGTCTTACTCCTTTACATGTGCCCAATTACTTGACATAATATAAAATGACAATAAGAAGGATCATCAAGGCTCTGAGTAATTTAGTAATGTGAATCATACTGGCTCCATATCCCTTGAGAGGTTCCTAAAGGTGATCAGGAGGTGTTTTACTGTCTGAAAGTTACCCGTCAGTGAATACGGAGAACACAGGTATCTCCCCCTAATGTTGGAGACAGAGACTGTGAGCCCCTGGATGGCTGACACCAGTCTGTCATTCAGTCCCACAGCACTGATCTGAGAGTTTGCACCTGGAAGCGGCGACAAGTTACCCCGTTGCTGGCTGAGCTGCGTGGGTGGGCTCTGCCCAATCCCTAAGGCTAAGTCTCTGCCAGGGGCAGTGAAATAATAACGTAAAAAAAAAAAAAAGTAAAAGGAATGAGCACGTCCAGGGACTGAATGTCCCCAAGGCTAGGGCTACTTCATCCTGGCTGTGCCTGAACAGAGGTTGTCTTCCTATATGAGTGTGAAACCCTCTTGCCTGGAGAGCAAAGAACTGTTTGAAAAGGAAACAGCAGAGCAGAAGAGCAAATGCAGCTTCTTGCTAGCAGTTGGTATTCAACCTTTTTCCTGCCGGTTGTTAAGTTTTCTTCTCCTTCACTGATCAATCTGAGTTACAGCACTCTTAAAACCACACGCTGCTGTGTCAAAACCTGACACACAAACTCCTCCTATGCTGTAAGCAACCACAGATGCAAAGCATGACCTGTATTTGTAAACAGTCAAAAGCATAAATTAATTTATTTCAAAATTAGAGATTTAAATTATTATTTTATATATCCGAACAGCTCCCAGCAGGTCCTTAAGAAACTGGAGCCCTGCAGTGACAGATGAGGTTGGATTCTCTCACCCAAACTTAGTTAAAGGTTTGATGTCTAAACAAGAGCTAATCACAGTAGGTTGCTTTTCTATTCAGTACAGAAATTTCTAGGAAGCATGTTTATTTCATCACAAAACAGGACGCAGAAAATAGGTCAGGTGAATTTTACCTTTGGAAAGCCCAAATCATTCTATGCACTGCCTACAAACAGGGTCCAAACAGCCACCTCAGATGCAAGCACCGCCATGGCAGATGTTTGAAAGCTACTCGACCATACAGTCATGCGACGCACTTCTTTCTCGAAGAATTTACCCTTTACACACACACATCCCCAGAGTGAGAAAAGGAGCATCATGCTTAGCCCAACCTGCATACAAGATCCCTGCTCTGGTTCTACAGGTCTGAGACCATACTTCATAACCCATTTACTTGCCATCAACTTATTTGCCAGTAGGTTACCACACTGCAAACCATTCCTTGGGAAAAAAAATCCTATTGGTCAAGAAGCTCTGGAGTGGACCCTTCCATTTCTCATGACTCAGTGTACAAAGACCTTTCATTACACCCAGAACAGATAGAAAAACAGGAATTTACAACACCCACTGCTCCTTCAAGCTCACATAACCATGGCGTGTTGAACAAGCGCATGAAAAAAAAAGGAAAACATTGTTATGAGTGGCTCCTAATTTTTGTTCCATCGTTCCATACAGTTTGGGTGTTGTATTAATTGTGTTTTGTTTAAAACAATCCTTGTGTCACCAAATCTCTTCCACGGAGACAGCAGTTTCCCTCTTCTTCAATATGTAATTAAAATCAACAGATGTAATAACAATACATAGGTCTAATAAGACACTTGTGTCACATCTAGGAAACAACAGTTTTAATGGAAAGATTATTGAAGTATATGAAAAGGCATGAAGAAGAAGAGTAGGACCATAACGCCAGATGAAAGCAGCTGATGTAGTCAGAAATGACAATTAGAACACAAATGCATGATGATTGTAACATCTTCTAAAACGTCAGTAGAAAAAGAAGCTAAAGATGAATGTTTTAACAGCAGGAGAAGCAAAAGACCTGTACTGACAAAAAATTAATTACGTCATCATAAACTGAAGCAGTGAAATGATGAATCGCATGAAATGACCTACCTTTGTGTAGGAGAATACTTTGCACATTGAAGAGATGCAATTAATTTAATTTCTCTTATTACTGCTTACCATGCCTTCTGCTAACTACCTGTATTTATTAGACATTTTTTGATTCAGAATGGTTCACTCGTTTTCTGGGGGCTGATAAGCTCCCACAGAGGCATTAGTGTCTTTGCAGACAAGCAAGTACGTGTTCATACCACTGATACACTCATCTTTCGATACCTGGTCTTTACTGGAGTAAAATGGGGTGCGCAGAGAGCAAATAGAGCCTAGGAAGACTTATAGAAGCCTAAATGAGCTGGGCAAGATTTGAGAAAAGCTGGCAGTCAGTACCTTGTGATTTGCTGAACCCTACTGCTGGATTTTGTACCTGTGGGGACCTGAAGCACTTCTGCTTGTTATACATATGCTCACTTGCATATGTAATGTGATCAGAACTCCTCCTGTGCCAGCAGAGCATTTGTGATGCTGTTTGCTGGGAGAATCTCTGCTCTCCCACCTCACACAGCCCTCAGAACACTCCAGTAAAACACAGTCTCCAGATCAGGAGCAAGCCTCTGGCACAGCAACAGCTGGGGGAACAACAGGGCAAGAAAAAAAGAGTAATATTCCCCTTCCACCTCCCCGCCCCTCAAAAAAGTTGTTTCATTCTCAGAAAACTAAGCCTGGCAAAAACTCCTGGTCCTCATCCCCTCCCTGGTTCTCCCCCTAGCTCCCATCATTCACACCCAATGTATTTATTCTTTTTATCAGATCAGAGAGCAGCATTTGGATTATTTCACACAGCTAACATTAATCATCAAGACAGAACCTGTAGTTTTTACATGGTGGGTCTGTGCTGAGCTGTGAAGCTCTTCTGCTGGCTTCTAGCGTGAGCAATAGACTGAGTGAAAGCAAGATCATCAAAGCCCGGGCCAGTGTCACAGAGATGGCTGCTCAGACTAAGACTCCTATGGCCCTTCCTTTTCATCTTTGCTTAAAACAGAGATGCTAACACAGAAACATCTCTCTGAGCCACTCAACACATCTTCAATCACACAATAGGATGTCAGTAAATACAAAATATATTTCACTTCTATTCAGATGAATCATTACACTATAGTGACTATAGTTATGTGGGTATCAGGCTATTTTCTGCATGCTGCACCCTTAAGTGTAAATTTTGCCCTTTAGTAAGGGCCATTCCCTTGTCAGTTTGAGATGGTTTTTCACTGCTGTGTTATTCAGATATAATACAATCTCCTACAGAAACATTCCTCTCCCTTCTTGCTTCCCTGTTTCTAAATTAAAGGTTATGGTGACTGAAAGAGCATTTGTCTGCTGAAGGAAAAAACAATGCTTGAACTGAAAGTGGGCTTCCAGAAACAGCTTCCCCTGCCACGGAGTCATTCATTTGCTTTTTGCAATAGTCACATTATTATATCTCCCTATCTTTCAAGCTGCTCTTCGTTTTGAGTGGCCATCATTCAGAAGCAAGCTTCAGAGCACCAGGTGGTCTGATATAATATTTATGGGTTTCAACCTTTTCACTAGCTACTCTTCTGTACCAAACTACATATAATAAATACAAGTTTGCTCAGGAAAACAAATTGAAACTTTAAACAAATGTAGCCTACATTATACAGGGGGTCAGAGAAGGTGTGCATAATAGTCCCTTCTGGCCTGAAAAATCTAGGAACCTATGAATTTGAAATAACTGCTTAAAATACTACACTCCGACCCTAAATTTTGCAGTAAACCTTTTCAAATATTAATGAGAAGCTGTGCAGCTGAGAGAGGACGATGCCCTTGAATCCTTGACTAAGGGATGTTTGCCAACCTGTCCTGAGGAAAATAAAAAATCCTTTTAGTTTCTGAATAAACTGAAGTAATTGCCTTATATGCTGAAGCAGTGAATAATGAATGTATTAGCTTATTAAAAGATCATCATCTACAGCATCACCACAAAACAACCAGGACACGTTATGGTCTGAGTTAGCTACAATGAAATTAGTTAAAAACCGTAAGTGACACCTCTGAGGCTGCTAAGACCTCTGTTTCTTTATACGGATGGAAGATTAGTAAGTTGGTGGCAGCAACGATGCTCTCTTTCTCAAAAGCCCCAGCATAGGAACAGGTCACATAAGCCCTGGACCTGGCCAGCAGCGCTTGCAAAAGACCTTTGGCACAGACCAACAGAAGCACAGGCCAGTTGTTCCTGTTAACTTCAAAGCCCTCCCTTGGTCCAGCCTGGAGTTGGGGATGCCACTACAACAGCAGGTAAACCCAGAAGGACTGCAGCAGCATTGGCCACAAGTCCTCTCTCAGTTGTGGTTGTGCTGGCTGAAGAAGTTACTGCTCCTCCACCGCTTCCTGCTCAGCTGCCACTGCAACAGCTCTCTGCTCTGTGCCAGCTACCGTGAAGGACTTTAAATAACAGGTCTTTGCTATTTTGGGCTGAAAAAAATTAGTGGCCTTTTACATGAGAGAGAAGTTGACTCAAGGATGCAGTACCCACCAGGAGGAGGGTAGGGATGAACAACTGGAAAGCAGATGAGGGCAGGTGCCTCCTCCCGCAAGATGGCTATAGCTGTTGCATACAAACTTTGCATAAAGCCAACCTCATGGATGCAGCCAGCCTACTCTCACAGCACCAGGAACAGAGGTGAACACAAATGTACAGCCTCCTGATACACAACGGCTGTCATCCAGTGGGCAGAAAGAAACGTCTCCCCCTATTTAGCTGGGTTATACAAGGAGACAGCCTTCTTCAGGTATGTTTTGTTGATCTTTGTCTCCTTTCTGTGCATTCCCAGGTATAATTTTTATTGCAATGTTTTTCTGTCTCTACCCACTCAGATACATACAGCACAGAGCTTCCATATGGAAGCACTATCCCATCCCAGGTGCTGCTGCTCGGCGAGGGGATGTCTTAGCACATAACCTCTATGTGCCTTAGTTCTCCCCATGTGAAGATAATTTCTTATCCCTCATCGGGTTTCTGCTAATTAACTGTCTCTCTGAGAAGTGCTGAAATGCTGCCCTTTTGCTTCCTAATACTCCTTGAACTTGAAATGTGAAGAAAACCTCCCAGGCTGGCATGTGTACATAGCTCACGCTCATCCTGCTCTTCAGGGCAGTCACAGGGCCCTTTCAGACAGCATTTATTTTGTTCTCCGCATTCTCAGCCATGAGGCCTTGTTCACTCACAGGGAAAAATAAAAAGTCCTTTCACTGCCAGATATAAGTATCATAATGTTGGTACTGAATCCTTAGGAGTCAATTTGAAGAGGCACTCAGGAAAAAACACATGGTTGTCTTCCTAGCCTAATTCAGGGCACCAAGTGGTTTAAAACATCTAGGGGAGCCAGAGAATATATCATTGTCTTAGTGACAGCAGTTACTTGTCTTATGGCAGGGAGAAGAAAGAAGAGACAGATGGCAAGGGCTTGAAGAGTAGCTTCTTCCAGCAACACTCCTCTTTTTACAGAGGTCACAGCCCTCTTTCTGACCACAAGGGAAGGTGGGCATGACAGCAACCACACGGGACCATGAAGAAGTGGACTGAAGTGCATGCCACTCTTCAAAAGTACTGGCACAAATCAGGGCTGCTTACTCTGCTGAGCTGTTTGGTTCTGCAATAGCCTGTTGTCCAGTTCCCACGGCTGAACCCACATGGCACATGTAACAGTCATACACACGATAATCTGTGCCTCCTCTTTGAAACATGCCAGGATGGTTTGTTATTGCACACGTGGGGTGTGGGCAGATAAAATCTGCTGAGCTAAATTATGCATCTGGCTCTTTCGGTGACATGCTGGAGAAGCTTGAGTCACTAGGGCTTGCTGAGGCTCTGTGTTCTTGGGGAGGAGGTTTGCTTTAGAAGTTGAGCATAAACAAACCAAAAGCACAAAAATAGCAGCAGCAGCGCCCGCCATCTAAAAGTTCCTTTGCATTTGGCTCAACCACATTTGAGCTTGGCAAACACGGAACATAGTTTTGCAACACAAACCACCAAAAAAGAAACTCGGTCCACAGAAGTTTACACGGTGGCTTTGCTGAGCAGCTCCCAGCAAAGCAGGAGAGACTCCTGAAGCGGCCTTGCAACCTCAATCTGTCAGCTCACGCAAGGCTGACCCAGGCAATGCCCTTCCCTAAAGTCAGGAAGGTGTCTGCCTGGAGGGCTCCCAGCTCAGGCACAGCCAGATCCAACAAGCAAAGTTCTTCCCCCACCGCCCCTGCACATTTGTGTTGTAGCCACGTACACAATGATGTGAGCTGTCAGCCTGCTTGAGTGGGCTTGCTATTAAAATGGCTTTAAAGAGAATAGCCAAGAAGCATAGTAACGTTATTTAAAGAACTTTCACAATAAAGCCCTCCCTCCTTACTTCACTTTTGGCTAACACTCTCAGCTGCAGGGAAAAAAAAAGTACAACATCGCATTTCTTAGAGAACACTTCTTAGTAACTTAAAATCCTTTAAGGAACAATACCTCCTACTCCCCTGAAACAATTAAGAACAATAGTGAGATTAACATTTCTGAACAGTGTGTGTGTGAGTGGAACGAGATAAGTCCTTTAAAAAGCTTTAAAACAATGGGGCAGCAATATCCCCCACAGTGAGCCCCAAATTGTCTTTCCACCATGAAAGAATTGAAACCCTCCTTTCCACAGATGCCTTTCCAGAGCTTGATTCTTCCCACTGTCCCCGTTTGTGTAGGAGGCCACACACAGCCAAGCTGCTGTGTCATCTGAGAGTGAGCTGCTGGCACAGCCCTGCATGGATGGTTACTTTTGAAAACTGTGTACACAATGCTGCGAGTGGATTTAAATCTTCTCTGGGATTTTCAAAGCAGTGAGCATTCACCTTTCCACAAACTGTTTTGAAAACTGACCTTCTCAGAGCAGCTGGTGGAGAAGAAAACCACAAATAAAAAAGGTGCTGCAGGCAGACTTCTACCTGCAAATTACATATTCAATGGTCAATGTTTGATCAGGAGCAGTCATGGACTTTAGGGGGGAATAATCATTTTACTTTGGCAGAAATTACAGAAAAAAGGGTGTTTTTTTTCCTCCAAGCAATAAGTTGTATTGGCTTTGACTGGGATAGTTAATTTTCCTCACAGTAACTAGCATGAGGGTATGTTTTAGATTTGTGCTGAGAATAATATTGACAGCACACTGATGTTTTCAGTTGTCGCCAAGCAATGTTTACATCAAAGGAAGGACCTTTTCAGTTTCTCATACTGCACCTGTGTTCCCAGCTGATTCTCTGCAAGAAGCTGGGAAGGGACACAGCCAGGACAGCTGACCCACACTGTCCAAAGGGACATTTCACGCCATAAGATATCATGCTCAATAGGGTGAGTTGGCCTGGTATCTCTCTCTCTGTCTCTCACAATGTTTGGGGGGTAGCTGGGCATCGGTCAGTGGGTGGTGAGTGGTTTTATCACTTTTTTTTTCTTTCATTGTTTTCCTTTTCATTACATATCATCATCATTATGATGATTAGTAGTAGCATTTTCCATTACATATTATCATTACTAGTAGTGTAGTATATATTTTTTTTCATTTATTTTCAATCATTAAACTGTTCTTATCTCAAGCCACAAGTTTTCCTACTTTTCCTCTGATTCTTTTCCCCGTCCCACCAGGGGAGGAGGAAAGTGAGCGAGCGGCTGTGTGGTGCTTAGTTGCTGACTGGGGTTAAACCACGACATCAGGTTCTTTTCATTGTGTTCAACCCACTTTTTTTCCTCAGCACCATTTAGAAACAGAGTGAAGTCTCAGCTAACAACAGTGACAAAGATCTTGCTGGCTTCAGTTCGATGAGGGTTTTATCTACACTCCTGTCAAACACCCATGCTGGCCCTCCCCATGCCACTATAGCTCTGTCAACAATGACGAGTTGGCCGAAGTTCTGAAAAGAAGGAAAGCAGCAAGAAGGGAAGCCTGAGGTGATATGACATGGTCTTGGAAAACACAGAGATAGTATTGCTATTACAGTCTCACCCTCCTCTCATGAAAAATCATTTAAATGACAGAAAGATACGATAAGAGCTGATCTGGAGAGGATGCAAGCAAAGAATGTTTGCTTCAATAAAGAAGTTATCTGAAGAAGGGTTTGCTGAATGGTACTGACAGCGTACCTGCACAGTACCTGGAGGATGTTGCAATAAGTGAACCCTCCACCACTCACCTGCCTGCAAGGCTGACTCCATATGAAATAACATCTGAAGACTTATCAGAGGCTTTTGAGGTCTCCAGTAGTAGCACTATTATTTATTCCTTGGATTGCCTAGTCCCCGGCACCCAATGTAACAATTACTGTGCAAATACAGAGCAGAAAAACCTTAACTGCCAAACAGCTCATAGCAGAATAGAGCTAACAAGAATCTAAGCCCAGAAGCCATCACACACTAGTAGCTTCTATACACAAAGTCTGCGGTGTTCTCAGATTTGTAGATGCAAAGAAAATTTACTTATGGTGAGCATCACTAGGAAATGTTTCTTTTAATGCTTCCAAATTTGAGAGGAAAATCATTATCAGGGCATTTCTCTTAAAATTCTACATAAAAAATTTCAAAACAAGAGGCCTATGATGGGATGTATGGGATCTACAGCCAGGAATGACATGACTAGCAGAGGTTCTTAGGTGCTAGAAACCGTATATGCTGAGCCATGGAAAAGTGCAAACTGATTGCCCATTTGTTGAAGGACAGAGTGAAAAGCCAAATCTTAGAACTTCAAAACAACAGGGAGGTAGGAAATTTGCACTTTTGTTCCCAAATGCATTACAAAAAAAATAATTCAGACTGGTCATATTTTAGGAAGATGCAGTGCATCTGCGCTTCTCTTTCATCCAGCATAGGTCCTAGGACCCAATTTACCCCCTCTTCAAATGCTTGCTGCACAAATTAGACTTCATGCATGGTTGGAAAGACATCTGTTGCACTTTATGTGTCTCTCTTTAACTCTTGTTCTAGATACATAAACACAGAGTGGTATGCACGTGCAAAGAAGTCTATGAAAACATGTGCTGATAAAAGGACTTTAGATGGCATGAGATGGGGAAAACTGCTTTGGCCACAGGAGGGAGGTTTCTCTCCCCCTCCAATAAACACTGCTGTGTCACAAGAAAAGAGCAGGGCAGGCGGTAAATGAATGAGGCATCGGCTTCTCAGTTGGAACCATAAACCATGAACATAATGAGAAAAGGGAGAAAGAGTCAAGGTTACTGGATGCCAGTCACATGTTCCTGTGGCTCCTAGCCCCCCACCCCCTCAAGGGACACAGCACAGGCTCTGTGTTATCTGGCAATACTCCTAAGGTTGGAAAAAGTGGTGCATCTACTGTATTCAAATTTGAATGCATCCTACAGCACTGTACGATAGATTCTCCACTAACATCATCAGCTGCACATGCTGCTAATTGTAGAGGCTGCTAATCCATGTAAGAAGCCAAAACGATATTACCTTTCAACAGGATTTACATATATTCAGTCTTATCTATGCATCAGTTAGCAATTACAGTTTAAACTGTTGAACATACAGCCTGCTGCAGGCCTAAGTAATATTTAATAGCATTAACAACACATTTCCCAATAAGCCTTCAGATCTCTTTAGAGGCTCATCGATGGACTAGCCTTGCTGTGCAGCACCACGGCCGCTTGCTGTCATCTCAGCAGCTCCCAGAGGAGACACCGTCACAGGAAGCATCACCCAAGTGCCTGCTGCTCCAGCCCAGGCAGAAAAACTTGATGTCAGTCCTCTAGTAACTAAAGTGGCATCTGTATGTCACTGCAAAGCAGGCTCACTAGCAGTAGTAAATATTAACCACGTGACAAACAAATGCTCAGAAGACGGTAGTGGCAAAAGCCTGAAGAAGAGAGAGGGGGCTGTGTGCTGGCTATCGAAGTACCTGCTTTCATGGCACACTGGCTGAGGTCACCCTGAGTCCTTACCTCTGATCCTTCCTGACTTTCATAAAGCTGGGCTACATGATCATGCCCAGCAACGAGATTTCACTGCCAGGATCCACCCTCGGAGCAATGCATCAGAGGAGGAACAAGGTATCCCCCCCTCACCTGCTGTTGTCTGGCGAGCTTATGAGCACTGATGGGCCAAACTTAGGTCTTGGAGACTCCCGTCGCCTGCTGATGGACATATGGCACACAGCATTTTATGTACATTCAGAAGATAAATTAGGGATGGGAATGTCATCTGGATTGCACGGATGATATGCCCATACCTGCTGTCATCAAAACCAGTAGCAATGTCATTTTCTTGACATGAAACAAAAATTGATGTGACTTAAAAGTAGGCTTAAAATTAGGCAGTAGCACAAGTGCTTCTCTGAAACAGAGCCAGAAGTGGGCTGCCCATGAAAACATGGGGGGGGGGTGGGGGGGATCAAAATATGTCTTTTAGGAGTATTTCTGCCTATAAACCCTTCTGCCAGCATTTTCGTAGAAACAGAGCATTTAAGGTTACGTGTCTGGTCACAGGGAAGCCATTATAAGTAAATGAATGGGGTGCCTCTGAATGACCATTTGATAATTCTTGTGCAGTATTCACTCTGCTCTGTCAAATAGTTATTTTCATTACCAGAAGGATTTAACACAGCCGATCTGCAGTAACATACTCATCCATTATTATATCATTCACACTTTATTTTCATTGTCTTGGCAGCACAAAACGGACCGTTCATTTTTCTCTCTTTTAAGCATTTTATACTTTGATATGTCATTATCTAAAATATCAGAAGAGAAAGAAAAGCCAACTTTAAAATAGAGCTGTCAGGATTGCTTTACCTTGGTTTTCTACCTCTGTGATACACTTAATTGACATCAAGTAAAATCAAGTCAATTCAACTCGAGATTAAGTAATCAGTTAGGGAGGCAGATGAGCACCAGGCACCTATGCATACATCCAGGCAAATATGGAGAGATGTAGAAAGTAGCCCTCCATCAAATAAAAAAAGAAAATCAGAGAATTCAACATGTACTGCTTTGATGTAATACAGGCAGTATATTTTAATAAGAAGCTTTTCCAGTGAAAGGTCTGTCAGTATGTTACAAAAGATCATATTCTTGCACAGATGGGGAAACTGAGGCCCAAAGAACGGAAACAATTCTTTCGAGTTCATTAAGTCAAGGGCAGAAATGGGAACCGTACCCAGCTCTTGTGCCTCCAAGCCCCAGGGGATACTGAGAGTGCAAAAGAGTGCAAAGTCACAGTTACACAAATCGTTTTGTCGTCACAGCTCTGGCTTCGCTGCTTTTTTGAGTATACTCTTAGAGATCAGAGCTGGGGGTTGGCTAGATGAACTCTGAGTGGAAGAGATGAAGTGACAGAAAAGGAGCAAAAAGAAGCTTATCGGTGAGCATTCGTTTGTCCTTCACCAGAAATTACTAGGCTGAATGAAGCTGTTCTTCACATTTACACAAGTTTCTTCTCCAGCGCAGGAGAGTCCAGCATGCAAAGACGCTGGCAGGACACTGATTTATCCAAACAGATAAGAACTTGTCTACAGAACAAATCATCATGGGTGCCACTTTTGCTGGGAACCTCTGCAGACATGGGGATGCTCTACTAGGACTCCTCTGGTATTAGACTGCACAACAGACAAATCCACTGAGACTGGACTACATTGCTGAAGAGGGTGCTGACACCAAAAAAGAAGCCCTCAGAAATGCCAGTAACATTCATAATTGAAACAATGTTGGCACCTCCTTTTCCTCCCAAGCAGAACTGTGCTCCCTTGTTTTGTCCCCACTGCTCTTTTACAAGTAGACAGTTATGAGTGTGATTTGTGATAGCATTTTTAGCAGTTTAAGAGAGATCACTCACAGAGACAAAACACCTATCACCACCCTATAACACAATTCACTTTATCAGTGGAGGTTCAAGCACCTCGCTGCTGGAACCCCAGCGTCACTCAGCATGGCTGGGAATGTTTCCCTACAAGCCACAACAGGTGAGTCCAACACACAGCTATAATCAAGGCTGTCTTGTCTCTGTAGGACAATGAAGCCTCCATCCTAACAACTACCTGATTTCTGGCAGGTCCCCTGACCAGGTAAAAACAATACCTGGGCCTGAACTTGGGTACTGGAGCTACCAGAGCTTGTAACGGCCAAGGGCCCAGCACTCAAAGAATAAACCTCCCTTTTTGCCCTGCGTGTGTGTATGCAAAAGCAGGTTTATATGTGGGTTTGGGCAGTGCAAGCTAGATACCAGCTGACCTTGGAGTTTAAGAAAAATAAAAAGATGAATGGCTTTCTCAATGTTTCTTCTTGGCTGTGTTTAGTCAGGGTCCAAGACCAGATGAAGCTTGTCACTTCTATGCAAGGATGAGGTAATGAACTGATTGGCACCTTACTGCTGCTTCAAAGTCACTCCACTTTTAGGGATGTCCAAACAGATTAAATATCTAAAAACCCCATGAAGGGCAGTTTAGTGAGCTGAAGCTTATGTCAAGATCAAAGAGAGGGTTTACAGATAGTCCTTGGGTTCACGTGAAGACACCACAGGGGGAGGAGTTAGGGGGAAAAAAGCCAATTAAAAAAAATCAGCAAATTTAAGCCACAAGAAACAAATATGTTTCCACAACAGAAAGACAACAGGCCCCCCTACCTTACATAAAACACCCCTGCAACTGCATCATTAAGGAAAACTAGGTCATTAAGGAAATCAAGGAAAACTAGGTGCAGTTAAGGGAGGAAAAGAAAATCAGTTATGAACAAAAGAGGAAAAGGTTGGAAATCTTTGAGAAAATGACAGGTTTGTACTTTACAGCAGCAGACCTGGGAAGCCAAGGGTTATAAGGTGTTGGTACATAAAATAAAATTATATACATTTGAGTGAATAAGGCAAGAAAGGCATCAAATTACACTACCTAGCCTTGCAAACCTGTACTGGTGCCAGAGCTGTATCAATCCGTTACGAAGGCAGTATTATCACAGCTGTATTTGCAGTCGGTACTTCTTGCCTCTTTGGGATTTTTATTGCAGGCTGGTGGGATTACCCACATGGTACCAGTGTTACTGCTAAGCCCCCAGTGTTAAATTCATCGGAGTGATATTTTGCATCAAGGGGCTTGGTCGCACAAGGCAGCAAGCATTTTGGCCCCAGCAGGGCTCTACTACTGAAGGAAAAGGTAACTAAGCACAACGATTTTCCCCTTTTTCATGTGAAGCAGTATGTCAGAGTATCACATTGGCTCTGGGCTTGAACCCCTGTATGCATCTCAGCCCCCTGGTCACCCACAGTGACTAGGCCTCACTCCAGTCTCTGGCTCTTCCCTGGCATGAGCTGGCTCCCTGTCTGTAAGGCAACCCAGGTTCTGGTCAGCCTGGTTTCCACTTGACCTCCATAAGAACAGGCACACCTAGCTTAAGTTCCTGGCCCTGGTATCTCCTGAACAGCTACCAAAGGCACAGCAGATGCAGATAGTCCATCGATATGCACCATACTGAATGCATACTCCAGAGCCAGCCTGGACCAGGGCTAGACAACATGCCTCTACAGCATAAATGTGTTATAAGTGATGAAGCAGAGCTTCAAAGGCCCTGAGCTGCCACTAACTTCAGTAGTGATGGCTTCGCTTTCTCAGAAGTTTTTTAAAAGCAGAGGTGCTTATCCCTCAGGCAACCACTGCTGAAACATGTGACAGACCTTAAAGTTATCTATTAATCCTTGAAGTGCCCTGAAATCCAGCCACTGAAACTCCAAGGTCTGACCTTCTTCCAGTTAAAAATGGTGGGATGTAATGGGAACAGGTTTAGTCACTAGATCTGCCCTCTGGAGAAAGGGGCAGGGGGTGAAGACAGCTCAACAATTGCCCAAAGCTGTACTCAAGTCTACTCTTTATAAAGTGAATTAGCAAAAAGGAAATCTATATGGAAATAAATTAGTAGCAAATACGTACTGTACATATCAAATGTAATATTGTGAGATTCTATAGCTACCTGTCTGTTTCTATGGACATCTCCGTATATAGAAGTAGACACTGACTTGGAGCCCCTGTGCTCAGGGCCCAGATCCATTTGGGTAAGGCACAGAAAAGCCTCTATAAGCTTTATTTAAAACCAGATATTATTTAAGGCGCTACACTATTAAACACATACCCTCCCCTAGACCCTGTACTCACAGTCTGGCAAGGATTTCTCTAACGATAGCTCTGGGCTGATGGCAATATACAGAAGATTCATACAAACACTGGCATATACTACAGGACAGGAGGTCAACACATTTGGCATCGGATAAAAAGATTTTTCATCACAGGTCAGTGGAAATCCACCTAGTGACTTTAATGGGCTCTGGATAAGGCCCCATGTAGACTGCCAGATGTACAGGCCAGACTTGCATCTAAGCAGGTCTTCCACCCTGCACAAAATAAGTCATCTGAAAAAAGCCTCAGTGTTTGAAAGCCACAGACTGGAAAAGCTGACTCTCATTCGCCTAACATTAAAGACTGTAATCCTAGGAAATAATTCATACATCAAAACTTAGGAGAGACGCTGATTTGCTTTTAAAAGCTCACCATAGAATACATGCTAAAATGCTGTGAATGGTGGTAATTTATACACAGAGATAATGATTGGTTTTAAGTGATGAGTGCTAAAGCAAGCCATGACACAAAACTCCCTGACTTAATGCTGGGGGTGGGGAAGGAAAAAATGATTCACATTATTTAGGATACCTTCATCTGGTATTTACTGCAAAATTGCTGTAACACTTTGTACCGAGCGTGTGTAACAGGATGTGCTGGACGCAGATCGGCTTGGAAAAGCAGAGAGCTCCCTTTCTGAGAAAGCCATCCCGGGTCATCTGCTTTCCCGAGCTGTAAGCCTTCCTGACTGTCTGTCAGTGTAGACACTGAACTGCTCCAGCAAGGTGACTGAATTCAGGGCTGCTGTGAGGCTCATGAAAGCACAAAAACCCATCAAGGGAATCCAGGGCTGCCTTTCAGTTGGCAGCAGTTCAGTTACTGTCATCATCTGACTGGGCACCTGTCTCATCCAATTCATTTTCTTTTTTTGCACAAAACCAACTCTTGCATCTACATCTATGAAATTTGAGGAAGTTTCCGCTGTCTATCCAGCCTGCGACTAAACACCTGTGACATCTGCCTGTGACCTCTGGCGAGGCTGTATGTGCTCTAGCAGCGGTGTGAAGAGACTGCCACGGGACGGCACTGTATCGGTAGTCTTTTGCTCTGGCTGGACAGAGTGTGCTACAGCTTTCGGGGATACATGCTGTTTTAGGTTAAAGCCCAGGAATAATTCAGGGCTAGAGAAAGAACACCCACAGAAAACTAGAAAAAGAAAAAAAAAAACAGGTCAGGGAGTGCAAATTTCTATTATTTAAATTTGGTTGTTCAAGAAAAATTGTGTCACCTGCCTCACATTTCTCACTGTAATGGTCACTTTATTTTTATTCCTTTCTTTTGCAGCATTGGTGTCAGCAAGCCTCGTCTGAAGCCACGTTCTATTGCAAGCATGTTTGAGATGATTGGAGCTGCTGTTCTCTCTAGATAACATTGTCAGAGCTGAACATGTTCATCCCTAAAGGTGAATGACAAAGCTTTTGTAACAGCGTATTTTTACAACTGTAAATGATCCCAAGTAATTTAGAGAACATGGGCAAATGACTGCCTTTAATCAAAAGGGTGAGGTGCAGGCTATTGAGCTATGCCAGCTCCTCACCTGGCATCAGAGCTTTTCTGCTGCTGCACAGCTGATGTGTGCGTGGAGAGTTTTCCACGCTGAGCGGGGCTATTTGCCTCCTGCATTTGCAGATTTTGCTCTGCCCCCCTATCAGCAAGGAGGACTGGGTACACCTCGCTGGTTGGTGCAACAGTGACAAGCCCTTTGTTTGTGCTCTCCCACCACAGTAGCACTATCCCTGATCCAAGTGTCCCAAAGCCTGTCTGTTTCATCAACAATGCATTGTATGAACAACAAAAAAAATATGTCCAAACAGGGCCTGATCGCAACCCATTTCTAACTATTTATCAGTAAAATATTTTATTTGCATAATTTTTGGACCTGTCCATTTAAATGAAACAAGATATTCCAGATAGCCCTTAGCAGGGATTAATCAGTTCTGGGAACCTCAATGCCACTGTTGGTTTTCAGTGCTGGTGACAGTTTACCTGCTCTGTTCTTCTTCAGCTGGGGCCAATTTTTGTTCCCTGGAAAGGGATAAAAACAGAGTGCTGTCTCTTCTGCCTTTATTCACCCTAGAGAAAAGGGCTGGAGATGTCCAAGCTCAAAAGGATACCAACAGGTCCAAAGATGAAACACACCAAACAAGTACTAACAAGGCCAAGTTCTTAAATGCGAGGGGACTGAAGCAATACCCTCTGAAGTCTGTGGACAGACTAATACATCACACTGTAGCTTCTAACAGTCCCATCTTTACTGTTGCTGATGTGTGAGCCAAAAGCAACACACTTTGACTTTCAGCTTCCAGGGAGGCTCTGCACTGCTGACGGGAAAACCATTGGATTGGTTGTAGCTAAGCACCATCAATATGAAATTGCTCGAAGAGGAGGGCCACAAAATGCCATAGTGCTATTTTTAAAGTTGCTTTTCGGAGTTAGACCGGCACTGCTAAATAAGCAGGATTTTGCTTTCTTGTGTATTAGAGTTACAAAATTTATAGCCTTTCTGTTTTCAGCTTCCAGTAAAATGAGCATCTTCTCTTGTGTCAGATATACCTGCAAAGTGATATACTTGTACTGTTATCAATGAGCTTCAAAAATACCCTTTCATCATCATGGCTGTTGGGAAGTTTGCCATTAAAAACAAGTGTAAACAGCATAATCAAAGCTCTTAGTTCCTACCTGCATTTCCATCAAACCCTTTTCCATTCAAAGGCTTTAGATTCTTTCCATTATTATCAAACTTTTCCATTTATGCTTGGATTGTTTGGTAGAATACATGACATACATATTAAACCCATAGGAAACGCAGAGCATGTATATTCAATAACTATAAACCAGACCCTTTTCTGCATATGATCTCATTGCTTATGCTTGTCTGGTATATTAAAACATGCATTTCTGGGAAGCTGCAATAAAATAGAGTTTAGTAAAACATACTTCATCACAGTGATAAAGAAATTAAGTTGCATCTGGACTGAAAGACCATTCTAAGTAGTAGCAGAGACAATGATATCTTGCCTGGTAGAACAGCCAAGGAAGCTTAAGCACAATGTTTACCCTAAGTATTTGCATAACACTTAAGAAAAATTACATCCAAATTCTTTTTGCTAGACAAGAACCATTTTGGCAGAACTATTTTTGCTTTCCACCTCTTCCGCCCCTCCCCATAAAGCAAGATGCAAGCACCCTCATAGCTGTATAGCCTTTTTGGTGTGATGCCCATAAGGCCCTGGCCAATTGAAGTGTACATCCTAGTCCATTACTGTATATCATACCTTCATATATATGTAACACCACTGTCTTCCCTAAGACCCTGCCTTCTCCCTGACCCCACCAGACACAGACAGGGACAGACCACAAACACACTATCACATTTTTTAATAGCACAGGATGAAGTCTAGCTGGCTGGTAAAAATATGTACCACTGCAGAGTGGTTAGAAAATGGGCCTAGGAATGGAAGGACATGGTTCTAACACTCATGCCTGACCACACTATGAAACCTCTGGAAAGATCCAGGACTGACACTTGGTCTATGTCACTGTAACTGCACTGGAGTTCGCACTCTGGATTTACTCCACATTCCCAACAGGGCTGCGGAGTCAGGCCTTGATCCTCCCATGACACCTCCCTGCCTCAGTGCCCTGCCATTATTACCTAGCACTGTACATCACCTGCCAACCCTCAAAAAGATGTGCTTTTCACAAAGAAAGAATAGATATAGCTCTGATACTGCATGCAGTCTATTTCTATTGGTGATAAGGTCTGTCCCAAGCTAGGAGGGCCCATTTCTTCTCATTGTATCACTTAGAAATGGTCTCAGTTCTTTAGGGGAGCTGCTACAGGTAGTGCTCTGAGCTCACTGTTGAAGCTATGGAAAAGTAGATGGTACAGCTCACTAACATGCACACTGGCATTCCACCCTGGGAAGCCCAGCTTCTCATACAATAACTGTGTTACCTTTTGGCACAGCAAATGATATTTAGCTCTATTTTGCCCCTCTTCAGCCTGTTTCTCATTTTCTCTTGTTTTGAAATCCAGTGCTTAGCACTGGTCTGGCACCATTACAATGTCAGGCTGAGATATACATTTCACAGCTGCCTGTTGCTGGTTTGTTTTGTGGGTTTCATTTCTGGATAGATATGAGCACTTTCTCGAAAGAGATAAGCACAGATATCACCAGGTAGCTAACCCATTAAGTATGTAAGTTATTTGGTTAAAATCAACTGACATTGCTGGTAGAAAGGTAAAAAAACTAGGAAAATGGTTTTTTAGTGAGCACATCAGACTGGCTTCATGCAGCTTGGGCAATTCAATGTCTACACCAATTGTAGCACTGACAAGCTGCAGTGCTCCTCTCTACACTAACCTTTCCACATTGCTGTTATAAGGTAGCATCGTATTCTTACTACTTATGTCCATTACCCTAGCAGAGGTGGAGATGTTGAGGAAGAAACCACCTTTTGAAATGAGCTCCTCAATCTAGCCCTTGACTGGGTCACCACAAAGACCTGAGACAAGGCTGACTGAATAGTGGAATGTATCTCATTACTAGTCTCGTGCTCTAAGCCCTACAATTGTCTTTGAACAGCAGTTCTCAAACTGCAGGATACAGGCAGCAATAACGTGGTATGTTAGAGGCATCACCATAAGTGTCCTTTTTAAGTTTATTGGCTAAAGTTACAGTCCCGCTTTACCAAGCCTGTTGGAGTTTAACCTGCAGTGCGTCAGCACGTCTTTGCAAATTCTTGCAAGTATGCTTTCCGAAGTTTAACTGAGCTGCTGCAGTTAGCTTTCAAGTAACCATTCAAAGTGGCAAGTGCTTATTTGTGGCTTTGTGGTTTATTTACACAGGAACATAAACAGTCCCCAGCTAGAAATCTGAAGAATTACTCTAAATGTTTATAGATACCAGTAAATTGAAAAGTAAAGCAAGATATGTCTGCCAATAAGTGCCTTTTTTCCTATTTTCATAATAATTTTAAAACATTTTACTAAATTAGAAAATTTTGCTTGAATATATTTGAAATTGTAGTTTATGTGAAAACCTACTAAAAAAAGAAGAGCCCAATGGAAAACATCTTTTAAGATAAATTAAGTAACTTGAAACATGCTGTTCCCGGACCTGGCACACTACACTAGTTACGCTTTTAAATTGCCATGCAAGTGAGATGTCTAGGCACCAGATTACAGCCGCATGTAAAATTCACTAAAAGAAAAAGACCAAAAGTAATAATTAATGGCAGCCTAGGAGAGCCAATGGGGTTGGCTCACTCCAAGCCAGGCCGCAATGCAAGAAAAGCAAACTTGCTTCTGTACCCACAGTACCAGTAGTACACAGCCCTGGGGCTGGACCCCTCCTGCACAGCATGGAGCATACCTACAGCCAAAAAACTCCCAGCAACACAAATATATGCAGGTAAGTCGGGAGTTTGTGCCTTTGGATGTTTCTTTTGGAAATTAGGTGTGTTTGGGGTTCTTTGGGACTAAGAGAGACAGATGAATGGCCTCTGAGGTAGCTGCTTGAATCTAGTGCTAGAGTGGTTTGTTGTTTTAGATTATTTATATGATCCACAGGAAAACTTTATGAAAATGTCATTCCCGTTCTGTTTTCAAAAGTTGTCCTTCACCACAGCTTTGGGAGAGCGTTCCTCTGAGAGCGTTCCTCCAATAGCGTCCCCTGGATATCAACACACATGGGTTTACAGGGTTCTTTGCGATTAATACATCATCCAAACAGAAATGAGTGCCTGCCAGCACAAACACCACACTGCTTATGCAAACCGCTTTCACTGGATAGTAGTTTGGAGCAACATGTTTCATAATTATTAACACACTGGCATTCCGACAAAAGATAGTCCGCTTTCTACTTTGAGTACACAGCAGTAACACCATCACTGCAATAGTTAAAACATTACCCTAGCCTGCCAGAATCACTTGCTCACAATCTGCAATGCTGAATTATAACATTCCTTCTATTCCCAATTACTTTACAGGTTATTTATATTTAATTTAGCTTTGGGTTCATGAACCATAACCACAACAACACTATCCCTTCCTTCCTTCCTTCCCTCCTCCTTACACCTCTTTGTGTGGAAGAACCGCGATTACTAGCTGCCTACCCTAACCACAGCTAGGCTTTAAGCATCTTTTGTGCAATCCCTGCTACGGGGCCGGAGAGCAGATGTCTCCCGCATTTGCCAGCCTACTACAGGCTAGACTACAGGCTTCAGCTCTCGCTGCTCCCAGCAGGCACTTGCTGGTGCATGAAATCTCACAGAAACATGACTCAAGTCAGCGTATCCTTGCTGTTAAGCCTGCTCAATATTGCTTTGTTATTCCATTTCGTGAGCAAAAAGACTACAACTACTGCACCTCTTTCTGCGGCCTTAGCAGGTGATACATACAGCCCTAATACAGCAAGTAAGTCGTAATCATATCATGCCTTTCATTTTGGAAAGGAAATACTGTGGAAGTGCCACAGCACTGAGGTGAGGCAGGATGGTGAAGTGGACTGTAGGAGATCTGAGCCTGGCTTCCACAACCCTCTATGCTTTCCTCAATAATGCTCAGTGGGTTGGTCAGTGCGATGCCGAGGCCCAGCACCCATCCATTCACTGACACTTTCCCTGTTTCTGTGTTTAGACTGAAAGCCTCAGATACTCTCTATGCATGTGTGGAGGCCCTGCTACAAAAGAGGCTTTGATCCTCTGATCCAAGTGAGGCTCTGATCTTGGTTGGGGCTCATAGGTGCAAATTCTGGGGAAATAATAACAGATGGAATATCATAGTGATATATTAAGTACCATATAGAATCATATAGAGCTAATAGGGTAACATTTCTGGGCAAAGATCTCATAAATAAACCAAATGTGAATGCATAAATAAGTAGAATGCAAACACATAGGGCCATTATAAAGGCAGATGTGTGAAACTTTTTTTTGTCTGTACGTTAAGCAGTCCTTGACCTATCTTTTAAAATGTATATATTTACACTGGCAAAAGAACAATCCTTTCTACCTAAACTACAGAGAGAAAGCAAAACCATGCTGGATAGCTTTACCATTCAGATCTATTTTGTCTGTCTTTTCAAGTATAATCAAATTCCTTCCCATGCCTACCTGCCCATTACATTTCTGAAGAGCTATGTACTGGAATCTGAGGGAGGTATTTGAAATCACATGAATGCACGCAAGGTAAAAAACCAAAACCAAGTAATGTCTTCCTGGAAGGAGGCATTATAAATCTTACTGGGGAAAAGCAAAAAGAGACATCAGGCAAATCTAGGTCCCTACAGAGATACTGGGCTTTCTAACGCTTGCGTGTTTTTCTCACTGTCTGTTTCATACCAGAGGCTCGAGGGACACTATTTTAAAGGTCAGCTGGAGAAGCAGAAGCACACAGAACCCACCACAGAAGCAGCAAGGACTGACCAGACCCCGTCACTTCCTGTGCCAGGAAGGTGCAGGGTGCAACACGTGGCCAGGGGAACCACAGCAAAAGTACCAGCACTGAGGACCCAACTCACTTCCAGTAACAAACTCAATATACCTTAGGAGAAGGATTAGGGAAACTTAGGCTGCTTGATTTCTGTTCCCTCCCCTCTCTCTGTACTGGGTTTGGGGTGATCACTTCAGCCACAGTTCTGCTGAGGCTGGCTGGCCAAAATCTCACCCCGAAAGCAAAGGGCTCCTTGTGAGGAGTTTGACCCCACTGAAGCATTGGAGCTCAGGCAGATGCTTATCCCAGGGGTGCTCGGTCCCCAGCAGCAGCAGTGCCCAGTGCAGCTGAGTCTCCCGTGCAGCAGAGCCCCTCAGGTAGGACAACCCCAGCCCCCTGCTCCCCTCATAAATTAATAATTTCAAGCTCACTCCCACCCAGCCATATGTCTTCCAGGTAAGTGGTGGTGCAAACGAACATTAAAAATTTCTTCAGAAGGGAAGTGTTCACAATCATACAAAGGGGCTAGGGCTATCAGGTATTTAACCAATGTATATGTCACAAGGCAGAGTTGTCCCCAATATTCTGGAGCAATAAGATCCTTTGATTAATTGCAAAGTGTATTTTTTAAAAAAATTACAAAGAGAATATCCTTTAAAATCCGTAATATAGCTGGCAGGCTACTATTAATGGTTATTTTGAACCCTGGCAAAGGATTTCCATAACTGCTTGTCCTCTATTGCTTGTAACTTTCCTTAAATTTCAGCTCTCAGGCTGACATTTTCCACACTTGAAGCCTTCCCAAAAAGAGAATTTTTTTGAAAGCTAAAGAAACTTTCCCTTCAGTTCAGCAGTGCAGTTTTAACAAGGGTCCCTCACACAACCCCGTAAAACTTGCCTCACTAGAACCAAAACCAACACACATTTTGGTGCCTATTGCCGCAGTCATGATGCAAAGACAGGACAAAAGAATTATTCAGCCCAAGTAAGACTTTTGGACCCATTAGGCTAAATTCTTCCATGGCATAAGCCCTCGCAGCGCCCCCCAAGCCAATGGGATTACACTGCTTTACACTCTGGCTGAGTGAAGCCTGCTCTCTTCCTGTGAGCGAGAAGCTCAGGCTTTTTCTCACTGCTCCCCGTGTTATTTAAAGGTTTGTTTTTTGTAGCTGGCAGGCTCTGCCTTTGAAGCGTTCAATCCACAGAGAGTTCCCCTGTTGCGAGTTTAAAATATTTTTGTGCCACACAGGCTGCCGGTCCCCACAAGTGGGGCTCCATGAATACACCCTGTCCGCCTACACCTCCTCCCTCCCACACGCACATCTCAATTCAGCTCTCGCCTCTCATTTTTTCTCCATTCCCACCATCGCAGCAGCACAGAAAATGAAGTGCAATTTTGGGAAGAAATGAAGGAGTGGAAGGCACTATAAATGCTACTTAGAAAACTATGCAGATGTAAAAGAAAGACCAGATGAAGAGGAGCACCATCATCACAGAACAAGCCTTAACTGCTCTGAGAACTGCATGAAAGCCAAGTGTCATGAATGAAACAGCAGTAGTACAAAAGGAACTTAAAAGGCAGGGCAGGAGAGGTCTGAGCAGAACTGGGAACACACCTAAAACCAGAGGTGCTCCAGTGGTCTCCCCACAGAGCTACAGCCACCAGTCCTGTCCTCCAGACCTGCCCCAGCCAAGCCAGCCCCCAAGCCCCAGCCCTGCCAGCCTCCACCTTGGCCTGCTGCAGGCAAGGGCAGCCCACCTCTCCTCTCCCCAGTGCTCCAGAAAGATGGGGAGACCCGAAGAAGTAGTGCTATCTTGTACCATAGCTCACTGCACCAGTGCCCGTAAGCACAGAGGAGCTGCTCCTGTTTTTCAGCACTGGAAAGTCAGGGTGACTGACAGCAAGTCCTCAAATCCAACAGGATCTTGAAGGGCAACTAGAAAGGGGATATTCTCTCCTGAGCACTGGGAACGCAACCCCCTTCTGTTTATCTGAAATACGGGGGATCTCAGCTGATCCTGCTGTCGGAGGGCAGACCCTGTGCAGGGAGGGTATGGCTCCCACAGAGGTTCAGGAGGATCATTAAAAAGGGGCCAGGCTTTTATTTCTACCCCCTTCTCTCTGTGCCTCTTTGACAATGAGCCATGTTTCACAAAGAGGAGCCTCTCCTCCCTTCACAAATCTCTGTGCTCTTCGCTGGGATTCCTCCTTCCCTGCAGGAAGAGCCATACGAGGTCCATCTGCCACGGGGTTCTCTGCTTCTGGAGGTCTTGAGGGTCCTGAAGCACCATGCCCATGGAGAGGGGGTTACATGTCCTTCACTGGCTCTAGTGTCCACCTGTCATCCCCTGTCCCCAAGTCCACAGGGTCATGTCTCGGCTACCAATTCTGCAGGGGCTTGTGTTTCAGGAAAACAAATCAAGAGCCCTTCTTGTGACTCTGCCAGACTTTCACCAGGAGGGGCCAAGTGCTCACACTCCCCACTCCATCCTCCAACCCACCAGATAAGACATCTCAGGCATCTCTCCAAAAATACTCAAAAATAGGTTGACAGAAATACCTGAAAGAGGTAAGAGAACAGATCTTACTGGCTCTGAACAGGACTCCTGACCTTAAATTCCTGATCAGTTTTTTTAAAAAAGTTCTCCCTTGGTAGTACTCGTTCAAGTGAAAATCACCACCTTGCTATGTTTAGGGGAACGGACCCTTTACAGCTATTAATTATCTGCCCTTTAAACACAAGCCTTCACCCAAACGTGCGGCTGCCCTGTGGGAAAAGTGTGCCTTTTTCACACCTCTCATTGTAAACCAGGCGGCAACTCGGGCTGGTGACAGACACTGGTGAAAACCACCTGCTTTTATTCAACAAGATACGTCACCACAACACCCCCTTCGAACCTCCCTGCTGGGCAAATGGGAAATAAGGATCTTATAGATGTATTTACTGGAATAAAAAACCCGCACCAAAAACTAAACACGAAACCCAGCCCCCTACTAAACTCCAAGATTAATAAAAATGATTACTCATGCTTTCCCGCAAACTCGACCCACATTGGCAAACAAAAGCCCTCTTTGTCACAGGGAGAAAATGATTCCCTCAGTTAGGCATACAGGATAGTGATCCCACTTGACACTTTGAAAAGAAACTAAGCAATTACTGACACTAGGTTTATTGCACAGGATTTTTTGCTCAGTATTCTGCTTTGAACTGACCCCAGTTTGGGGTGAAGATTAGGGTGATCACTATTCAAAATAATTACCTTCCCCATCCTGCACCCGGTCAATTTACTTATGGATTCAACTGTGAAGAAGAGGATGTTAGTAACAAATCAAGTATTTTCCCCACACTAGAGGCCTGATTCTCACTTGAAACTGTTAAGAGGAATTCTGTGTAAACAGCAGGAGTTAACTCGAAATTAGAATGTTTATGTCTGTTCTTTCTCCTTTTCCATGAAAAACACCGGCTATTTCACACGCAGAAGGATGATGGTGCCAAATTCTGTAACTAGGAAAAAAAAGGTTGTGACCAATGCGTCCTTATCACAAATCTCCTGGGATTGCTGCCTGGTGCTCCCAGGAGCAAGCAGCACCTTCTGAGCTGCAGAAGGGCTCAGCAGCCACCAGGTGACATGAGAAGGGAATTGCAGCAAGAGGAAAGTTCAGAGAGGCAAGGAAACAATTCCATCACACTGAAGGGCTTGTGTTTGGTTTGTTTTTTGGGTTTTTTTTTTTGTTTCTTTTTTTTTTTCTTTTTTTAAATGCACGATGGGTACATAGGAGGAAGTGCATACAAGGAAAACACTTATGTGTCAGTGCCCTTATTAAAGACAGTGTGTACGCTAGAGGAATTGGGACCTTAAAATCCACTTAATCCAACCCGCACTGCTATGAGCGGGGACATCTCCAACTAGACCAGGCTGCTCAGAGCCTTGTCCAATATGACCTGGAATGTTTCCAGGGATGGGGCATCTACCATCTCTCTGGGCAACCTCTGCCAGTGTTTCCCCATCCCCCCAAATTTTTTCTTTGTATCTAGTCTGAGCCTACCCTCTTTAAGTTTAAAACCATTGCCCCTTGTTCTGTTGCTACAGGCCCTGCTAAAAAGTCTGTCCCCTTTCATAAGCCCTCTTTAACTATTGAAAGGCTGCAATAAGGTCTCCCTGGGGCCTTCTCTTCTTCAGGATAACAACCCTAGCCTGGTCACACTGTTGTCATAGGAGAGGTGTTCCATCCCCCAGCCGTTTTTTGTGGCCCTCCTCTGAAGCTGCTCTAACATGCTCATGACTTTCCTGTACTGATGACTCCAGAGCTGGATGCAATACTGCAGGTGGGGTCTTATTTTGTTTGTTTTTAATTGCTCCAAGTTCTTAGATTTCTTCCCATCACTAAGGGCAACTTTGCCACATTGTAGGAACAAACCCTTTCAAATTCCTAAGGCTCTGAGATATTCCTGAAAAAAAGATGACTTCTTTGGGTGTTTTTTCCTTACACTTTTGATACCGGCACTGCCAGTCTCTTTGGTCACTCTTGCACATTAACTGCACATGTGTATCTTCTCCATATCGTGTCTCCAGAACAGAGATCTTCCACCAATGGAGATGTTTTTTTCTTTTTATCTGTTTGCCTTAATGATTTTCATCATTCAAGATTCAAAGTACTGACTTTGGTTGAATGGGTTACATCTGTGGAGCATAGAAAGCAAATGCAAAGCGAAGGACTGAACAGACTGGAATTCTTCAGCCTAGAAAAGTGATGACTGAGACATATAACAAGTCTGACAGACATGAGAAAGTAGTCTGGAGGAGGTGTACAGGAATGGACCACTTCTTCCGATACCAGAACTTAGGACTGAGAAATGAAGGTAGAAGTCAAGTTCAAATCAGATAGGAAGAAATGGCTCTCCACATAGTAAGTTGGAAACACAAGGAACTCCTGGGCAAAGGACAACGCGGATTCAGAACTCTGCATAAGATGCTAGACAGGAAGCTAAGAAATAAGATACTGGAAGTTAGACAATGGACAAACAAGAGGGGGGCATGAAAACTCTTTACTGAGCAAAGCTTGGGAGACTGCTGAGCTACTGAAGGGTGCTATTGCATCTATTCGTGCCCCTTTTACTTACTTTAACTCTTCTTGAGTGCCTGTTTGTTGGATATGGTTACAGATTTCCAGCTTGAATTCCCCTCTAGCACATCATGTATCTTTAGGTACACACAGAAACAGGAGTGGAACAAGGCTGCCCTCCGTAGCAGAGTTGCATAAGGAGAACTACAGATCAGGCATGTTTCTAGAGTAGAAGCCATCACTAATGAGATAAAGGCATTAGGTTTGCGTGGACTGATGCATTCCTCTGATTCAAACATCCTGTGGTCAGTAAAAGGTGAGCTCACTGTGCAGATGTAATGTCCATTCGTGACTGAAATGTGTCTCAGCATCTAGCTCCACTTAGTCCTTTTCCCAGACAGAGACTTCATCCGGATTTTTTTCCCCCACTCTTGTAGGTGTTGTGAAATGGACATCTGAAATATTGCATCATCTATACCATGTTAGCATTGTTCCTTCAGACAAGGGCTACAAAACGCTTCCGAGTTCTGCCTTGCACTTGGTGGATTCACATGCTGGGGTCAGGGGCCTCAGGCTTCCAAATTCCTGACTGTTAGCTCTGTGACTGGATTACAAATCTCTTTTTCTCCCACCCTCCACAGTATCCAAACTCATAACAGAGACCCAAACTTACAGAAGTATAAGGAGAAGGCACACAATAAGCTTTTTTTCCCCCTCCTTTCTTTTTCCCCACCGCTCCTGAACAGTGGAAGAAACAGAATTGCCAAGGTTTTCCCCTTCTCCCTTGCCAGCCTTTCAGAAGCATGCTGTAGGGAACATTAACTTGAGAGGAACTCAGACAGATGCTTTGCTTAAGCAGGTTCTCTTGATCCTGAACCTGGGAACATTTGAGTTAATGGGAAGTAGTTAACACTTAGGCTTGATGAAGTGAACGTGGCAGTTTATGCTGCCATTGTAAAGGAAGCTTGTGCAATCTCTGGGACAGCTACACTGCTATCAAGGTGGAGTAATGTATGGCCTCAGATTGCTCAGATTTCCTCAATGGAGGGAAAGAAGTCTTTGTTATAGCCACAGTAACAAGAGCAAAATTTAACCAGTTTTTCACTAGCTGCAGAATCTCCTCTTGATTTAACCTGGTACTTGAACTGTTCACTGTCAGTTGAAACGCTTAGTGCCCAGGCTATGCGCTTTGGTAGCAGCATGAGGAATGCTTGGCCAAGTATATATCGATGCTTTCCTCCTAACACTTAACTTACGCAACTGTCAACAGGTCTCATAGCCTTCATGTAACTTAGACTGACAAATAAGAGAAGTAGCACCAGGTTGAATTGAGGGGATCTCATGGGGCTTAACAGTAGTTTGTAAAAGCACATTAGACAAATTTAAACAAACCTCCTTTGCAGCTGAAAACTTCATCAATTTGTTAGACCATCTCTTACACCATAAAAATGCAGAAGTGATTGATATTACTCTTTCTTCTACTTAAAATGCAAGATGAAAAGCGAGATGTCTAAACTTACTTGTGAAGACAGGGTAAAGAAGTGATAATTGAATTCAATTTATGAAGAAAGTGGGAGATTCATTGCCACCGAAAGAGCTAAGATCAAGTAACTGTGCGTGCCTGCTAAATAGAGTGGCTGAAATTCTGCACCACGGCACAACACTATTGATCTGAAAGAATTTGGTTCCAAGTGCTGCAAAAACTGCTAAACAGGCATGGAATATACTCCCGGCTCTGAAAGACGTAATTTCAGCTGAGGTGTTCTCAGAGGTGCGGTGCTGTCTGTCAACCATACATAAATAATGGAGAAGAGAGACAACTTTCACAGGGTTGATAGAGAAACTGAATCCACAAATTCAGCTTGGCATTGAAGTTCCAGGATAGCAACGAGGAGTCACTAAGTGACAATTAGACACACTCCTACTTAGAGACTTTCCCTGAACAGAAAATAAAAGCAAAAACATTTAAAAGGTGAACAAATACCCACTGAAGGCAGGAAATTTTCTTCCATCTGTATTACCAAGGCAGGATGATTTCACAAACATTTTGCAACGTGCATGGCAAGTGCAGGCAATTTGTTTCCAAGATGCTGTCAAGCCAGAGGATCTGTGAGTAAAACAGTGATGACAGATGGGGAACTGCCCTTCCTGGTTCTCTTCCCTCAGGAAATCTGAGGCAATTTGTAAGGAGATTTTAAAAAAGTGCCCTCTAGCTTGCAGAGGACAGCTTCTGTAGACCGCTGACTTTTCCTTTTCACATAGACACTATGGATTGGCTGGCGATCAATGGAAGATGAAGCTCACAAGGTTAGAACCAAGCAGTTGCCATCTCTGAGCTGGCTCACCAATGGCTAGAAGTGAGGGCCAAAAATAACTTCCAGCTATGTTTGTTGGCCTCCCGATCCTGAAAGAAATTAGTCACTGACCTGGTTCACAGCATAAGATAAATGCACTCTTGTTTTTCTATATCCAAAATTCAAAGCTCTTCCTGCTTTTCAGACTGCTGGGAACTGGCAGTATCTGCCATAGGTGCTGTCCACTGCACACTATGCAATACTTTTTTCCAAACTAATACAGGGAAAAAAAGGCAAGAATAACTTAAAGAGGAAGGAAAAACCCTATGGCAACCTGGTTGTCTTGCAGTTCCCTTCCAATACAAACCAGCCACTGTCAGGATGGTAAATGGGTGCTTTCTAGCAAAGCATTAAACCAAACACAGAGAACTCAAATGCCTAAACCGCTCTCTGGCTTCAGGCTGAGACACAGGAAAAGTTCACTGAGTCCCTCCAATTTCCATAAGAGAGGCTGAAATAACGAAGCAGTCTGTACGATGCTCCCTTCTTACACACAGCATAAGGAGACGACGACAGGCTGCGGAAAGCCACTTTTTCGAGCATTAAGCTTACCAATTTGATGACTGCTTTGTACCTCATGCTTGCCAATCCTGTGCTTAAAAGTCTGCCTGCACTGAACATAAAGCCATTCATGTTCTGTTTGTGTTCAGTATATGATACCATTGCATCCATTTCTTGCTTCAAGTGCTTCTGATGACTTTGAAAAGAATTTGGGTTTACTGATATAGGACAGGTCAATGCTTTATATCCTTGCTTTGTCATCAGTGGCAGGCATATAGAACGTCACTTCTGGAGAGAAATGAACGATTCAATGACCATGAATATGTGGTAAAACTCTCACAAACTTTTCCAGACAGAAGAATGGGACAATGAGGGTGTGGGAGAAGGGGCAGAACTGTCCTCTCAAATGGGTCTCCAAAAAGCTGGTCACTGGCTACACTTTGGGTGCTCAAGACAACATCATTTGGTAAGTGACACTCAATCCCAAACACCTGGAAGCTTGTAATATTCACAGTTCATTCAAACTTACAGCTTGAATTAAGTAACAGTCTGCACATCCGAAGGACAGCATTCAGAACGTGTGGCCAATCCTCCCTACCCAACCCAGCCTGATGAAGTGCAATTGAATTGATTTCTCCCCAAAAATCACTCACTCTGGAAGTCAGCTCTCAGAAGACATCTCTGGTGCAATCTGTTGGCTCTCCGGGGGGGAGCAAATATGCTTCTGCTGCTTGTCACAAGTACTGATTTTTTCTCAATGACAAAGTACTGTCCTCTAACTTGGGTGAGTTCTAACTCTTCTTCAGTTACAAGACTACACAGAAATCAAATTATTTAAGAGCTGGCATCTTATTCCAGATCATCTTTTCCACTTCTTCACTCATTTCAATGTATAAAATGACCAACACTCATTCTTACTCAGCGAGAGACACATAAACACACACACAGATGGAAACAGCAAGAAGGAAGAATGGTAAGGAAATGAGAGGAGGAATTAAGTGAAAGCAGTTGAAGCAGTAAGATTATGTCTGATTTGGAAGATGATGAGAAAGTTTTGGTAAGGCTCATAAAGCCAGGAGGGGGATGACGGAGGTGTAAAAGTCAGTTATCCCAAGCTGTGGGAAAGGAAGTCTATTTTGGCAAGTATGTTTTGGCAGATGGCAGGGGACAACGTGACAAGCTGTGGAGGCAGAGAGATTGTTTTAGTATTGCAGACCAGCTCTTGTCATGGACACGGAGTTTTACAGTAGATGAGTAGGAGGCTAGAGGAATTATTAATCTTCAGGTTTTGAGACTTCCTGTAGAGACATCAACCTGTTCCAGCCTAAAGCCTTTTCCTGCAATTTAGTTCTTCAGAATTAAGGGAAGCACAACCACCTACTCACCCAGTTGCCAGGGTCTGTGATTCTCTGTGACTCCTTTGCAGTATGTACCGAGTTGTTGCTGCCTGTACCTTGGAACACAATTCTGGACAGGATCTATTCACAAAAGAGCCTGGACTCTGACTGCACAGTACAGATGGTAACAGCAGGTGCTTGTCTGTACCCGCAGTCCAAGGTAGGAATCGTGTACTTTTACTGAATGGATTTGCCTGACCATAGTTTCTGTATTAAGTTCCCAGAAAGTATGCATGAAGTTGCTGAGAACCAGGACATAAATGGATCCACAGTTCCCCAGGTGTCTGATCATGCCTGTAATAGCAGGAGGCAAAACGTAACATTATTACTAAAAAAGTTAGATGCAGTGGGGATGGGCAGGGAAAGTTTGACAGTAGCCCTGAAGTTCAGTGAAGAAGTCAGAGAGCAAGAGCAGCTTCCATGTGACATAATATTTTCATTATGAGTTACTGATTTATTGTATGTCATGCTCCAAAACACCAAATTAAGGCTCTTCTAATGCAGTGTTGACAGTGGAAGAGGGGAAAAATCTAGCTATGCTTCTTGGGACCACAGTCTTTCTCATGAAACTTTCATTACCTCCTGCTTCAAGGCAACACATCAATACCACAAACAATTTCTGGGAGCTTTAATTCGACCCTTCCCTGTTTAATCTAATCTAGTACCAATGCAAAGGCACTCTCAGTAGAAGTTATTATAAACAAGGCTCAATCAAGTATGTAATTTGCCACTGGCTTTTGAAACAAATCTGAGAGCTGCCCCTCACTCTGAATGTCCCTTTGGCATAAAGGCTTTCAAAAACTGCATTCTGTGAACACATGGAAACAAAGATCAGAAGAATACTTTAATGCCGTTACAGGCAGTTGAACAAGGCAGAAAAACAGAAAATGAAACTAAATCAACAGGGGAGCCGATGCCACACAGGCTGTGTTCTGTGCAGCCTGCAAACCTCCTCACTCACACACACCAAAAAAGCCTATTATAACAAGCCACAGCAGGGTGTTAAAAACATCAAGCATATCAGCAGTACTGCTAATTCAGAACTAGATATAGCACAGCTCATTCTTTCACAGCTAATGGAAACTAAGCCTGAGAAATCATTGTGTCTTCTCTAGTAACATTTTGGCTGATTCTTGCCTTAGATGAACGTGCACAATCCTGTTGCTGCCAGCCGGCATTCACAAGTGAACTTGGGATCTCCATCACCCTTCCCTCAGAAAGAGGAGAACATCTGAATGCTGGTGACCGAACCAGAAATTAATAGCAAAATACTCATCTTTGATATTTCCAAGCTGGATTTTTATAGATATGTCCTATATCTATACAGATGTATATATCAGAGCGTCTCACTAATGGTTTAACAACCCCACTAGTGAAATATATCAGGTGGTGCAGAGTTCAGCTCAGCTCCCTGACAAGATTGGTAAATGCAATCCCTATCGATTTTGTGACATTGCTGAAGAAAGGTGACGCCTGTCCAGGTTGCACAGCAACCTCTGCATGCACAGACCAGGAGACATGCTAGATCATGCCCCAGCTCTCTTCTTGTCCATACATCCAAGTTGACCCCCTTTGGAAATGAGAGGTAAGAGCTGAACAGCAAACCTGAGGCTGTCCGTAGACCCAACTCGAGACCATTCTCTGCCTCTTTCATCACTGGACAGTACGCCCTCCTGTACAGTTACAGAAGTTGGTGGCAGAGATCCACTTCAACTCGAGTTTCCCCAGTTTAATACACATTAAAAGCTAAGCAGGGCTTAGATGGATTTTTTTAATGCAGTGCCTCTTTCTTATTACAGGCCTTCTGCACTATTAACCCAGCAACACACAGCGCAGCTTTGAGTGCAGAGGTCCACAATTCGTTTTCTTGTCACAGCTAAAGCTACGATGGTCATCACTGGTTTGAATCTGTGTATTTTAAAAAACAACCTATTATGAAAATATTCACCTAGGAGCACCACTTGCCTTTTTTTTTTTTTTCCGTCATCTTGCACCTCTCCTTCTTCCCTCTTCCTTTATAAAATCAGGGAAGAAAGAGACTAAGCACAGGATGTCAGGACATACAGATACCCCCACATTTTTTTTTTACCGTTAATATCCAGTCATAAAAATTTATCCATAAACATGAGGGCAAACCTTCTCATTAGAAAGATACAAGGACTTCTACAATTGTCTCAGTTTGTACTAATTCATGTACATTTACTTTCTCAACTGTGGTTAAGAAAATTGTATTTTCTCAATTTGTGTTATTGAGAATTGTGTTAAAATAATTTAGGCAATATTTTTCTTATATTATCTTTGTTCACCATGCAGGAACGGGAAAACAATTCAACTAATATGCTGCTAAATAAAAACTGAAATTATGTAATTCAACTAGGTTGCATAATCCTATTAATTTTTTTAAGTATATCTTTAACAAGATGACAGATGATGTCTTACTCTCCCCTTCCTCACAGACAAACCTATTTAAGAAAAAAATATTCAGCATGACTTTTCAAAGCATCTGAAACTACCTAATAGGTACATCATATGCTCTTCTACAACCCCTGTGAAGATTTAAACTATGTATGCTCCTTTTCCCAGCCCTTACCGTCCTGCATGGAAATCAGCAGGTTTGGAAGTAGTTGTGAGAACCATCTCCGCCGTGGAGGGGCCGCTAGAAGATCTGGTTTATGATATGCATTTAAACAACTCCTGACTCAGGTGTGTGGTGCAGTCCTGATTTGCTTTCAGTATCAGCATATTCAGACCATTTTCAGCAACATAATGAACCTATATATTAAATCCAAAACACTAACGTTAATAGTTACAGGGTTTCTACCCTTAGATGACAAGGAACCTTTCTCAGCATCGCACAGTTACAATGCAGGCTTTGCTAGAGCTAAGATGCAGAAAAGGTTGCTAACAAAGGTCTTTTACAAACCACGTCCTTAATTTTTAGACTAGAACTCCACATATCTTTTAAGTCATCATAAGGCAGATTGAGGGGAGATTTTAAGTTTACCTGGGCATGATTCAGTTGCCTAAAAGATGACATCTCGCAGCATTTAAGATAGCAGAGATACCCACACTAGTCTGGCAGACATGAGACAGTAACGGAGAACCTTGTCCTTCGAGTACGGGAGCTGGAGCCAGGCAGAACACCCTGTGCATCTTTTGGGGAGAGGCAAACTCTTAAGTTTTTGGTACCAGAAGTTTTAATTTGCTTTTGTGGCTACACTGCACTACACATCATTCATTGACAGTAAAGGCAGTTCTTTGCTTTCCATCTGCCTTCCTAAACTGCTTTAAGTTCTCTACATCCTTGCCATCTATTGCAAAAGAAAGCTCAGAGGGGAATATGTCTAGGAAGAGAGGACACCAGATAGCACCTATACCAAATTAGCCATGTAACAGTGAACTGTGACGTCTTACTGCTACCACAGTCTCAAGTGCTGTAAAAATCTCAGTGCCAATGGTAAGGTTATTAGAAAGAGCTGGCCATGACCACTGCCTTTCAGCAATGTCCAAACAGGAACCTCAGCTGTGGTAGTGACAGTGGTGGTAAAAGCATGGTGTGAACCTGTGAAAGCGTACTATTGCCAACTGGCTTTTCCAGGTGTCTGGGGAAAACTGTGAAATACAGAGAGACTTGTAAAAAGGGTTGCCATTCTATCAACCCACTTTTATCTACACTTAATATTAAAAAAAAAAAAAAAAATCAAATGTGGGAGAAGACACAGGGAAGATGCCAAATAACCTGTTACTGAATGTGCTGCTGCCATGCAGATATCCCATAGCATTTTAGCCTGGGTCACCAGAGCTCAAAGCCTGCCGCATCAATCGCCAGGCAAGACATACAGTGCTAAATTCAGGACTTGCATTTCAAAGACCTGCATGTGTTACATAACAAAGGAAAACACAACCTAGGATCTCTCTCAAGAGGTAGAGAGAAAGTGAAAAAATGAAGCAACTGTGTATATTATTAAAAATCAACTAAGAAACTGCTCAATGCAAGGAGAGAATCACCTCAAGTTTTTGCAGATTTCTTAATGGAGTAGCAGGTCATGCTCTGCAATGCCCACAGCACTACAGAGAAAACAAGTTGCTTTTAAGTTTGACCTGTAGACACGCAGGGGAAAAACATCAGCAGAAATGTCGCACTCCTGTTTAACAACAGAAAACAAGAGAGCAGAGGCGAGCCGCTGCAGTACATATTGCGGTGGAACAACTTCTCTCCCTCCTTTAAGTAGTTTCTGTCACATTAGTATGATTATTGGGTACAGTGATACTACAAATAACAAAATGAATCACATGTAAAACAGGAAATCTTTAAAAAATGATGGATAAAGGAAACTTTTCAAAGCTAAAGAAATAATAATTGATTGTACAGACTAGTCTATGTGTGACAAACCAATGAAAAACAAAGCCTGCAATGAAGAAGTGCCCAAACTGAAAAAATACCATTAGTATACTAACCTGAAAACTTTTACTAAGCTAATATACACACTGATTTTTTTAACTAACTGTATCTATCTGGATCAAAGCTGATCAAGTTTTTCACTTAGGCAGTTTCATGAGAAAACCTGTACTTCTGTCAAAAGCAAAGCATTTTAAAAACATACAGATTGTGACAAAACCCAATCCTTTGAGCATATTCAGTTTTTAAGTCTCAAATTCAGTTCAAGCTTTTTTTTTTGTCTGTGTGTTTCTCATCTGATCCTATAACTTTGTATTCATCTTGCTGAGCTGTCCTGTGGATGTAACTAATAACTGTTCACATTCCCTGCTAGGTATGCTGTTTTGCCTACGCTTGCTGAGAACGTAAGTGTGTATGTTTGTGCTGTAAATAAGAACTGGACAATGGTTTTCAGCTGTATCCACTCATCCTACTCCACCATCCCACCATCCCCACCCCAAGGATTAACGTTCTCCAGAAATGCAGTAGTTTGCCAAGATTAATATATCTCCTGTCTCTAACAACATTACACATACCATGGTGATACCACTGTCAACAGCACCCTAATAATGCCCTTAAGGAATTAATAGCTCCATATCCATCTTTAAAGGACATTTAGCAATAAGCTATGTCTTAAGGCATTAGATAACAATCACTCCACAGCTTACATACTCCCCCTTGCCTGCGGAATGCACAGAACTGATGGTTCCATGAAGAATAGATCATGCTGCACCTACACCACCTTGCAAGTGTGCCCGAGGGCATGGCCCACAGCCAGGGTCTCACCCGGCACCTTGGCTGGGGATCTGCAGAGCACATCCCCACTACTAATCATTCCACGCAGCCAGCTCTGCTCCCCTTTGTAACTGAGGTACAATGAAGGGGTGGTTGCTCTGCACCTTCCATCCCACCATGGGATCAAGATGTGACCAAGGACTCACCTGGGCTTGGCAGCACAGAGGCAGTCACTTAGGTGAGATACAGCCCACACAATGATCGTGTCAAAGTTGTATATACGTAATACTTGCACAAAAGACCAGAATTAAGATTAATTATGTAAGTTGTCTTTATGGTGCTGTGCCTTTTTGCATGTTTATTTTGCAAGATTGCTTATAAGGTACGGAAGGAACAGCAAAACATGAATGATGTACTGAGCTGGTACAGCCAGTAGAAAAGAATGGGAGATATGGACTGTCAATAATTGATTCTGAAAGCTTTCAGGCCAGGTACAATCTAATACAGCTGCAGTGATAAACTTCATATTCCACCACAAGAGAGTATGCCAAAAGGCTGCCAAAGGTGAGTCTTAAACAGCAAAATCTTGAAGCACTGAATGAATCTATGCCAAGAACAGAGGCTATGGCAGCCAGGCTTTTTTCATAGGAAGGGGTGCCAGCTATACTCTGCAATGCAATCTACTCTAATCAGGCTTTACAGCAAGTTTAGTTTACAATTCTCCCAGTCTGTTCCATTTATCACCATGTGACCTCACCCAAAAAGAAACAAAAACCCCCACATCCAGCATTTTTTAGGGTATAGTTCTCGTCCCTTGATTTTTTTTTCCTCTTCCAGAAGTTGCCAGTCTAAGTGAATACTTGCAGCGTTTCTGTTCTGTGACCGGTCTCATGCGTAGCAGCAGGCACCAAAACTGTTCAGCCCTTGCTCTGATCCTGTGTTTATACTGAGCTGGGGATGGATTTAAACCATCTTCCATATTTGGGGTCTACTCCAAGTTGAGTGACCTAAGGGCAATCTACTGATGCTCCATCTCCTACATCTACAGAGGGGCCCTTTCACGCCTTGAGCAAAAACGACGTTGATATGTTCCCTTTCCCTCTCACAAGAACTAGGGCAGAAACTCTGTCCTGTATACAGACAGTATCTCTGCGTTATGCCTGATGGACTCAGGAAATAGGAATGTACAGAGGGAGAAATCCCATTTCCTTTTGTGCTGGGTTCAGTCAGGAAAGGGCTAACTCCCTTTACTCTGGTTGCCAGGGAACTCTGTTGCTGGACAGTAAGTGAAAACATTGATAAGGCCTCAGCTGGTGCTGGGGATGGCCTGTACTGAATTCAAGGTCTTTTGTCCGCTTCGGATACTGTAGCTGACCCAGACTGACCAAGGAAGTATTTCATCCCATAGTACGTCATGTTCCAGTCTCTGGGGCGGGGAAGGGGGTCCGGTAGCCATTACTCTGCCCTTCTCTCTCACCCTTACTCATCTCTCTGGGCACTTGCTAACCCTCCTGTGTTAGCTGCTTTGCTAACTCCTGTGCTGGCTCATCTGTGTGGGAGCTGGTGGGTTGTTTAGAGTTTTCTGGCCGTGTTATCAGTGATAAGGTTTGCTCGGAATCTGCTGCGTAGGCTCCCGGGCTCCGGCCTTCAGGCCGCGGTTCTCGGGCTGCGATCGCTCTCGGGCTCTCTGCGTCTGATTTTCATCCCTCAACATCTGGGTGTGCATTGGTCAGTGGATGGTGGGAAATTGTATCATATTGTATATATTGTACTATATGTTTCATTTTCTACTATTTTAATTATTTATTAGTAATAATATCTGTATATATTGATTTAGATTTAATTAGTAAATAGTTCTTATCTCAAATATACGAGCTTCCTTATTTCTTTTTCCTCCAATTCTTCCCCTCCACTGGAGGAGGGGAGGAGGATTTGTGAGAGTGGCTTCATGGTATTTTGCTAGCCGGAGTTAAACCACGACACCTTTCCATAGTTTTTGGGTAATGGACTGAATTGCCTGAAACAATAAAAGTCTCCCCTGAGACCCCCAGGACTCAGAGGCATCTATATGACCATTCAGATGCATCACTATGCTAAAGGAATACCCCAGTTCCTCACGGGGCCAGTTTGCCTTTCATTAGGCGTAGGTAACCATTTGCATCACGACAGGCGTGCTAAGCAGAGAGGGGCAGGCCGACTGCACGACCAGCCCGCCGCTATCCTGGCAGCCTCATGGAAACGAGCGGTCATGCCTCAAGAGGTTCTGCCAATGAGCAGCACTACGAAAGAAATGATAAATCGAGAAAATCTTCCTTAATGGATGCTTAAAAAAAATAAGAAAAAGAAAGAGAGAGGGGCCACTCGAGGCACCTAAAGCTGTTAATAATGACAAGAGAAGAAGGGATTTCTGGTTAATCAACATCAAGGTCAGAGTCTTGTGGAATAAATTTAATATACAGTGAATAACTCACAGAGGGTGATGGCATGTTTAGCATCAACTCTTGGCAAAGATTTGTTTGCTTAATGACTTTTCTCTTTTTTTCAGGCCAGCCACCTTTGACTGGAGAGAGCTTGTTAAAAGAGCTAAATGTCACTGAAAATGTGCTGTTAATCCTACTCATCAACAAATGTTAACCACAAAGTGATAATAAAGAGAAAAAAGAAAAGATGTGGCTCCAATCGGGATTATGCTTGGTAAGTGCAGAGACCCCCATGACTGTGTAACAGGCGGCTCTCATACTGCTTCTCCAAATATATGTCACCATCCCCGATTTTGCAGAAGTGCTTTGATGTTCGTTTGCAGACGGATACACTGTACTTTTCCTTTGGCTTGTACAAACAAAGAGAGGCATTTTGGTTTTCTTGGCAAATACTGTCAGATGTTTTATGTGCAGCAATGAAAATTAAGTAAATCTTTGATATTACAAGTCTTCCTCACTTGAAACAAGCTTGACTCAGCTACTGGTGGATGTAAAGAAAAAACATGCATTTTTTCGCTAGATAAAGAAGTTTACAAATGTCCATAATGTTTTGAAGACCTCAGCACTCGCCGACTTTAATGATCTCTATGGAAGCTATTGGGAAGCAAGAGTTGGGGAAATGAGCACATTACACTGGCCTTGAGCTCTTCCTAGATTCTGACCTTTCCTGCACACATCCCCCTCCTAACTCTAAATCATCTCATTCATCAACGGAATTAAGTTGTGAGCAACTATTTTTCTCTCAAGTGAAGTTTGCTGCTTCAATTTCATGCTGAAGGAGCACGTGAGCCTTCAAAAGCTCGCCTGTTCCTCCAAACTGCTAGTTCAAATAAAAACAACAAAACCTCACATCTAAGAAAAGTTACTGTTCCCCCATCAGTGCTAACCTCCCTCAGGCTGTGTTGTTCTGCTATTTCCCAGTGAAAAGCACCTTGCAATCTCCACTGTGTATACATTCATTTTAAGACCAAACAGTAACATTCTCAGGCATCCTGAAAAAAATCTAACACTAAGCTTCTCAAAGTTGTACATTTTGTAAAGTACAGTTTTTGAGCTTTTAATGGAGTAACTTTTTCATAGGTCAGCCAATAGTAATTTTTTTAATTACCTCTACTAAAAGCAGTAATGGAATAAGTCTGAGAAACACTGCAACACGGTAGATTTCCTTTTTCAAAAGTTTATTTTTTCAATTAATCATTATTCTGAAGAAAACTGTTTCTGACTTGCCTTTTTTTCCCTTATCAGACAATATAAAATAGTATAGATGAGTATAACTAGGTATATTATAGCTCAGCCTACGTATAAGATAGTATAGATAGGTACAAACGATCCTTGGCCTCAACCTCTTCAATGTCTGAAGGTCATTTGGAGTTTTGCTGTAACATTTATGGGAATAGGAGTGCTTTCCTTGGCCATTTCTGTTGTGTTTTTCTTCAGTGTTGCCTAACACAGTTCCTTAATATCTTGGAAACTGAAGGAAATTACAGTATAGCTACATATATGTTTGTGCAAGTTTTTAGATTTTTGCTTTTATCAGCGTTGGAGTCATTTTGCGACACCTTTACAGATCCACCAACATTTTGTTTTACTTCTGGCTTTATATTAGCTGCTACTTACTGCAGCAGTTAATGACAGTGAAGCAAATACATCAATTTCTTTCTAGGAGAGTGCAAAGCTTCTCATGTTCTGCAGTTTTAACCTATTTGGGAGAAATACATGCAAGGGTTGTGAATCTTATCAGAGCATTGCCTCCCAGGTGAAATGGAAGACATGAAGCTCCAGCTTGGTCCGGCAGGGGACCCAAGCCTCTCTACCGAGAGAGAGACTTCTATTTTAGAAGCTCTCAGATCTACTGCTCCTCACTTTCACAAGCCTCCAAAATACTTTATGGTTTTACCAGCAGTGCACAAGGTTTAACAGACTTTCTACACTACAGTTTTAAAGATGTTACTTCTAATCTCATGAAAGCATGAAAAAGTCCATTTTTAACCTCCCTGTTGCTGTTCCAATCAAGCAGTGATTTCAGCTTGGTGCCCATAGGTGTTTGTCTCTGACCATTTCCCACAAGCATTCATCAATACAACCCCAGCTAGAACTATTTGTAATTAATTGTATCTAAGACTCCAGCAACACAGTCTGAAAAGCCTGCCGTGTAGAATGTAAAGCAACAATAATTCAGCTTGTTATAGAATGCAACAGCTGGGAGCTCTGCTCTTTGCACTAGCTTCCCAGTTTCATACAGAGTCCAGTTTTAATGTTCATCTTCCTCCTCTGCAGTCACCAGGCAAGTGGTCCTGTCTCACTGAGCAGTGTTTTACAGCCTCATCCTACTGCAGTCAACATGCTGCTCACAAATAAAGTAAGCTTTGTCAGCATTTGGGATGGGATTAGAGAAATTCTCTCAGAAACAGGATCTAACTGAAATAATTTATCCTTCTTCATCCCCTTCAAAATAATGCTAGTCTGCACTGTTGCCAATAATAAATGCAGAGCTCTTCCTGAATTTTGATGACCTTCAATAAATTATATGCATATACAAAGACTTCAGTAAATGAGTTCATCTACTACTTCAGTTGCAGAGAAGAAGAGAAAAATGAAGGCAGATAGGAATATTTCTTCTTTTAAGTTTGTATGAAATTGTTAATCGATGAAGCGGAAGCAATATAAGTATCTCCACAGAAATACAGATTACCTCAACATCTGGGACAAGTTGGGTTTGGATTTTTCCTTGACTACACACACTTACTCCAAAGCAAAGCTGAATCCCAACTTTGAAGCAGCTTTGTTTCACATTTTCAATAAAGATGCCCCTTTTTTTCCTCCAGTTACATGCTATCCTTTAGCACATCAGCCTTTTGCAAAGGTCAAAATAAACAGTTATTACAAACAAGCATTATTAGTCACTCACTTTCATCTGAAATGATGAACAGTGAAGAGCAGGAGATCCCTGGCAAAGGACCATACGCATTCCATTTCAAAAGGATTTTACACTCTTGGCATATTTCAGTAGTTCTCTATGTTCTGACGTTGCTCCTTACAGTTTCACCATTCATGAAACAATTCCAGACTCTTGAAAATAAAATTCATAATCTCACTCATCACCACTGTATCATCTCATCTTCTCTCATTGTACACACACTAAAACTGTATGTGTACACTCCCGCAAGCGTACGTATGCATGTGAGCACATGCTCAACCATATCGTGTTACATTTAAATATATATATTGCTTTTAAATTTTTAACATACATGTGATTGAGAGGATCTCTGGTAGCAGAGAAATTAGATTGTGAAGTCAAGTGAGAAAGCCAGAAAATACAAAAGCATTTTCTATTTGAGAGGGGCAGAGATTGATCTTCTCTTTTCCAGTATGAACTCAGAGCAACTCTACTTAAGCTGATGAAGCTTAAGCGATTTAAAATTGCAAGAGGCAGGACAGCATGCCTCTTCTTCCCAGAAAGCCAGAGCCAACATTTTAAAGCACAAGTCTCTTTTTGGTGGTGTGAGCAATTGTAGGTCTGCTGAATCCAGACAGACTGTCAAAGCTTAATAGTCATGGCTTTCACGAAAAACATGTTTAAAGTGGGCTAAATCCTCCTTTCATGAACTTGAGATGTGCTGAGTACTCCTAGTTCCTGCAGAAACTTGTGGCAGCTCCAAGGTGATTATCATCATCTCGTTTCTCTGTTCAGGTACCTGTGGGTGTTCTCCACTTTATTCTCTAACTTCTTGTTCTTCCCAAGAGTTACAGAGTGAAAAAGGACACGTGAAATCAAGCACACCACATTAATTGTGCTTACAAAGAAATCTCCCAAAGCTGTAAGATACTCAAAGGGCACTTTCTCTTTCTGTAGATACAGCTAGGATCCATAAAGTCCTTTCATGTGTCTTCCACGTGCAGCCAACCACTGACACAAAATGCTCAGTTGACTTTCAGTACACCTCACAAAGAAATTAATCTGAGGGAAGGATGAAAACTTGCCCTCTGCTCTTTAGAAACATAGTTAAGGACTTGATTTTTATGTCGCCATTATTTAAGTAGAAGAATTACATTAAATCCTCCACGTCTTGGCAGAAGAGCCAAAGCATAAACTTCTCAGTTGACCCTATACGGGCAGAGTGCGCAGGGTGAGCTTTATCACCACACGCTATTCAGCGGGGATGAAGTAGATTATTCTCCCTGTCCATCCACTGCTCTCATCAAATGCTTCTGCCAGGAAATACTTCAAGGGGCAACAGTTATGCTTGCACACGTGACCCGAGCTCCAAGCATGCAATGATGCAAACTCATTTTTGCAGGTAACAGACCCAATGATTCCTATAGCTGCTGAAACCTACATGCAGACAACTCATACAGGTATTTTGCTACACATGCCTTTCATGCCAGTGCTAGCCAAATTGCCCACAAGGCACTGCAGAAACTCAAAAGAATTAGTGAACAAATTACCATTAGATGGTAGTCATTATATGACAAAGCTGGGTCACTCCCCAACGCAGAGTAAGTAATTTGCACTCCAGCAATCTACTGCAACATCAAGACTCAAAGGGCTTTGCTCTCCTGCTCTTGCTACCCTTTATATCATTAAAGCAAACATTCGCGTAAGGTATTTAGGACCTGCTTGCCAGATTGCAAAGGTAGATGTTGTTTTTGGCTCTCCCAACAGAGCTGAGCCCTGAAGTGAAGCCAAGACCTGTAATCGTTTGCCTTGGCTGAAACAAAAATAAACATACCCTGTACTGTATGCACTTCTGAGGTAATTACTGCCATTAGATCACAGGCTAGAAATGAATTTTAAACCACGCAAAGAGACTGAATACAAAAAACCCCTATGTTAAAATCATGTTAAATGTCTGATTATAACATGCCAAAGCAAGGAGGACTCAACTGGAAGAAGGAACTTTAGCCCTAGCCCATCTTGCTGGACTCAGCCACTGCAACCCACATGGTGAAGTTAAACCATCTCCTGGTAGGAGATGACCCGCCAGCCCAGCAGGAACCGGTGAGCTCCCCCATTTGAGGTAATACTGTTTCTAGAAAAATAGACATTCATTCCTTTAGTGCTGCTTAAATCATACATTGCATCTACCATGTGTTTCCATCTCCGCATTCCTTAATTTCTATTTCTAGCTGCTTATCTCCACTGCTACACGGGCATCTACCAGCTGAGCATCACCCAGTCAAATCTTATTTCACCCAGTTAACTCCCCCAGACCTCAACAGGGGAGACCTTCATTTCTTTGTAAGGATCACGGGGAAAAGACACAGTATATCAAGACGGCAAGTGGATTCCAAGTTCTCCATCAGCTTCATAGCCCAGCACAGCAGCTTTCCTGTAATGTCACAGCGCCTTGCTGTTTCAATCCAGTGACACCGTTCAGTGTTGTCAAGGAGGCAAAAGCCATCCTGCTCTCCTCTAACCTGGGCTGCTGGGCCTCAAGACATGGAATATCCACAGGACTTGATGAGAGCTCTGGACCCTGACTGCCCCAGGAGCAAGCCTTCCTGCTCAAGGACTTCCCTCTGAGCCCTCTGACAACCACATCACATTCTGGTGACAGCACCTGGAATTTCACACCGCCAAGATCACATATAGCTCTTGCTCTTCAAGTCCCACTTCTGTAACAACTCTCCCCTAGTGCCAGATTTATGACTTGTTGCACCATTCTGCCCTTTAAGGGCAATAAGCGACCAAAAAACCCCTGCTCTAAGGTCACACGAGACACGCTGGGGAGTAGGAAGGGATTTATGCCCAAGACTTGGCTGCCATAAACACCCTGCATGGCCACACTGGTGAGACTGGGATGCCTTTAACGGTGTTTGCCTTCTCCCTGACCTTGCTGAGGCTGCTGCTCACAGTGGCTTCAAGGTCCTTTGTTAGACTTGCTGCCATTGACCCAGTGACGACGACACGATGCCTTTAACTTCTGATTCAGAAAACAGTCATTCAGATAAAGGATACACTGACAGCCTGTTAACTACAGCAAAGATTGTTGCTGCTGCTACAGCTTCAGGGAGACCTATTTAAAAATAGATTAGGGTCTTGGAAACCGCTCAGCTTATTCTGCCTTTTTCCCCTTTTCCCTGCAAGACAAGTTACCAAACCTGGCATTTGCTTCCTCCCTGATCTAGTTACAACTTCATTACAGCAATATTGGCCAGCAGCAAGTAACTTATTAAATAAATGCCATTTAAGTGCTTCTACCTAGATAGTTGATTCAGATAACAGAGATAGAGAGAAGGGAGGGGCTGGCCTGGCTCTGCCCACTTTCCGCCTGCGCGTGCAGCAGCAGGGCCAGGCAGGCCAGTCCAGCTAGCCAGGCAAGGGTGGGCAGCATCTCCCAGCGCTGCAAGAGGAGAAGTGATACAGTCCTTTCAAGGCCACATCAGCTCTTTCCAACAATCACACACACAAAAAACCTTCAGTCTAATTACACAATCTTAGTCCTCTGCACTTTTGACAGATGTGGCTTTGTAGAAGATTTTTTTTTAACTTTCTCAGCTGAAACAGTTTTGAACCCCTAACATGATTTTACAATCTTTTTTTCCCCACAGAGTTGACAGCAGCAGACCAGGGAGCTGCCCTGCCTGTGGAAGGAAGAGGGCAAAAGACTCAGCATGGACAGTTCGACACAGTGTGACATGAGAAGGGTGGTGCTGGCTTGGTGCCAAGGAGCACAGATACTTCTTTTACTCACTGGAATTAAAACCAATCTTTTGAAATAAATGTTCCACCTCAGGTACTAGAGACAAACAAGACTAGCCACAACCACAATGCTACAGGCTTCTGGGGATTGCCTGCTCCTCATCTCGCTGCTTGACGTGGCTTCAACAGCATCTAAAGAACAGCTAAACATTTAATGAACATACAAAAGAGTGATGAGGACCTTCCTTTTTGTCCACAAATCACCAGGAGACTTGGTAACTGCTACGATGATCATTAACTACACAAATCACCCCCACCACCTTTCCCCCCATCCCTCCTACGGGAAGCTACGCAACACAAATTAGGTTTGCAGAAAGCAGGTGAGTGGTTACTTCAATCAGGTGGCCAGAGACGACTCAGCTAGACAGGACTAGCTAGTTTTAAATTGTTTGGGGTTTTTTTGTTCTTTGAGGGGCGAATGCACTTTACAAACAGATTTGAAGGAAATATAGCAGTGGGACCAAGAATATTTCACTCAGCATAAGTGTATGTATTCATACATTCAAAAAATACAGGCATTTGTGTTTACCATTTCTTCAGTATTGTTTGCAATGAATAGATACCTAAATTCTGACAAAGTAGAACAGAATGAGATGAATCCTCAAAGCTCATGACACATGTTTTAATCTACCAGATTCAGACCCTTTCAGGAATGCCTGTGTTCAGAACACTCACAGGCAAGACCAGTTAGCACGCTACTTATGCCATTTCAGAAGATCCCATCTTGGTTTCTAGTAAATATTTATTTCTCTGCCCAAGATCACAAGCCTTAACCATACAGAGTCATCCAAAGGAGAACACTTGCAACTATGAGATAGGAAATTTATCAAATCTGTGACCCATGATCAGCAATCCCCCTTTTTCTTTCCTACAGAATTTCAAAAGTACAATAGCAACATTGGGGTTTTTATATTTTAGAAGGATCATTTGAGGTGTCTTGTATTAACTTTGATGTATGCCTCCTTCAATGATGTAATATACTGAACATCTACTTCCTGACACAGGAATTTTGTAAAGATCGCTGAATTATTACCAGAAGGTTTATTTGCCATCTAACCTCCCTTTAAACCAAACGTACAGTGAGTTTTTCCCCCTACAAAGAGAAATTGTTAAACAACCTTTTCCGCAGGCCTATAATCAACCCTTTATAAATCAAACTTGAATAACAGACTTTCATTTATCAATTGATCCACCGGTTTTTGCTGGTTTTTTCTTTCCCCGTCACTTCTTTGGGTGCAGTAGATAAAAAACCTAGTTGTACTATCATAGCCCATTGCTTTGTAACCAAACTCTGCATGAGAGAAACATTCCTCTGTTTTGTGACTGGGAGAGAAGGAAGAGAGAGAGTTCAGTCTTTTCCCTCCTCAGCTTAAGCTTTGTTGTTGTCATTCTGAGGCTTTGGGAGGAGGGTAACCGTGGTGGTTGCTGTTCCTATAAAATCTTGGAACGCCATTGTGTAGGCAGGTCAAAGAGAAACCAAATTAAAAACTAACAACTTTTGAATTTCAGCAACCAAAGTTAATGTTGACTAAGAACTGAAAACGAAGGGGGAGGAGGTCAGAAAAAAGTGTCCCTATGGAAAGCGAGGGCCAGCTGAGAGACCTAGAGGACGGCAGACTCTGAAGGGGCAAAGCTGCTCCTTTTGATGTGGGAGGTCTGCAAGTAACCTACTGGGACACTCCCTGGGCTATCTCATTAACCATGTCACCAAAGCCCCCCAAGGTCCAGAGAATCATAACATTATCTCTGACATTACCACACAGATACAAGGTTCCTTAGGCAGTCTATAAACATGCCTGTACTAACCAATTCATCGTGGCTTGACACCCCTGCAAGGGCTGGATGCCCTTTAGTGAGCCACATGAATTGCCCCAGTCATTCATCAAAGTTTCTCAGAGTGCATTTCACACAGCATTAAATTTAATTAAAGCAACATTGACTGCATTGTAATCCTCTGGAGGCTCTTTGTCAGAAGGAGTTGGAACACTTTCTACTTAAATATCTATTGTTTAGGTGGGATTCTCCCCTCTCCCCCCCCTTCCGTTGTCTGAACCCAAGTGATTTGCTGCCTCTCCCCGTTTTTTTTATTTAAAAACTCTTATGTCATGAAAAAGTTCTGCCATGCAAACAGGAATCCCAGCCTGAAGAACAGTTCAGCTCCTATGCACTTGTCTGCAGATGCTGGAGAATACAGAACATGTTTTAAAGCTAACCAACACGTGAACAAACAACCCTCAACACACACACACACAAAATCAGTAGCAGAAAAGATGTGTGTAGCAAAATCTACCTAGTTATTAGCACACATTCCCTGGGCACGTCTTCCTGCTTTGGTGCATCAGCCATGGGCCAGTCTCACCTCCCACTGGTGCTGTAATGAATGGTGGCCCCAGATGTGCTTAGCGCTCCATCGTCCAGGCAACCCTTGCCAAGACCAGTGGTTACACCAGCGCCCCACATCAGTGCAGGGCTCTAGCAGCGGCATTCGTTTTGGTGCAGAAAGCATCAGGCAGAAACCAACTCTCCAGGTCTCTCTTTTGCTAGGTCTGTTCATCCTCACTAGAATCCACTTAGTTTCATTTACCCTGTATTTTGCTGACCCCTCCTAGATCAGCATCAAAGATGAGCTTTGTTTCCAGCCTGCTAGTTGCCTCTGGGTCCTTTCTGCCAGCCACCAGCAGTCTAAAAGCCCTACTCTTCTGTTTGGGGGGTGAGGGGGGAGCCTGGGAGAGGAAGATATTTGCCTGGGAACAGACAGGGAAAACAAGCCGTGCAATTCTCAGAAACATAAAGATGATTCCAGTATTGCAGTGAAAACTGATGGAAACACCATCTTGCACAACTGGGGGCAACTGTTGTGCCCACTTTTACTCCTCTTGACCAGGAGCAGTTTTGGGGAGCTATTTCTCTGTATGCAGTAGGCAGAGTGAGATCACACATCTTTCATGAACTGCGAAGGGGAAAACGTCCTTCGCTGTTGCAAAAGTGAACTGCAGAGAAAGAAAATCTTCCTTTTAACGCAGTCCTATGTTATCTGCAGTAAGATCTGCTGGCTAACCACTGATTTTGCTACCCTGTTATCTCCTCTTTCATATATAATTTCGTTTACTTCTGTTGTGGTGGTGGTTTGTTTTTCCTGTTACCGAAATATTTTGAATTTTCTCTATCTGCCTACTATGGACATGCTAGGAGTAGCATCCTCCTTGCTTTATTCCTACACAATCCTTCTGAAAAGTCAACCTTGTTATTACTCCAGTGGCCTGGGATTTTCAGTTCTATTTCTTTGTGGTTTTATTGAGGAGAGTAGAATAGAAAGCACTCACATTGCCATCATTCACAGTTACCAGTAGAGGATTAAAAAAATAAGTCAAGTATAGTTTTGTATTTCTCCGAAGAAAAGCAACTAAGCAATTCTGCCCAGAAAGGGACCTGCTTAGGCCTTGAGGTTTCAAAGGACCTCACAGGGGGGTCTTGAGAGAAATTCTGTGTTATGCTCGGCCAAGATCAATGTTATTGTTTATCTCGGAGAAGTATTTATTTCCAGTTCTCAGTACTTCTCATGGCTCCTCATGTGAGATCCTCTGCTACCATGTCGTCATGGAAATGGTTCCATAAAATAACAGGAGGTGCTGAAGAATCAGATCATTTTCTTCACAGGATGTACCCATCTACACCACAAAGGCATGGATTACAGTGCACCACCGTGCCCACTGTTTCAGAACTACCTTCCTATTGCTTGCCAGGCCTGAGATTTAAAAGAGGGCCCAAGAGCCATGAAAGCATTGGACAGGTCCCAAGCCTCAGTGCCCACGCCTCACCTAGGTAAAAGCTGGTAAACTGTTAAGCAGTAGTGATACAAATTCAAAAGCAAAATTGCTATTTCAAAATTGTAGGTTGAAAGCTTATGCAAGCCTCCAGCTGATAAGAACTGAAGATGCCTTACAGAAGGTACAGAGAATCTAGGCAATGAGCAGCTCTGGAATAAAGAGCCTCTGCTCCCTCTCTCCCTATAACTCTGCCCTATAGCAAAAAGGAGTGCAGCTCGCATAGACAAAACTAGATTCATTCAAACCACCCAACTTCACTGGAGTGCAAACATCACCTTTACACTCTTCATACGCACTCATTAACTGACAAGAGAACCTTACTAATGCAGCAGACTAGTAACTGAATTCCCCCCAGAAAATATTCCAAGTCAACATTTTTGCTTTAGAGAAAGACTCAGCTGAAGAAAGAAATAGCCTCTTTTTATTGCTTTCATATGAGTTTTGCCGTGTGCTATTTGAGTGGCACGGAGCTAAATACGAAGCTGAAATAAAGGTACAAGTCCTCCATGCCTTGCATACACAGAGGCCATCAGATAGCTGTTAATGCTGCACTGGGATTCTTGCCATCTGCGGAGTGCCGGACTAATTACGCATGGCACACTGATTTTACTACTGTAATTGCACACGTATTCACACCCCCCATCGCAACCTCAATGGTAAAACTTGTGCATAACATTATACTTTAGACGACCTCCTGCTGGCTTAGAAAGAAAACTCTAACTTTATTCTATTCTCCCTTGGTATTTACTTCAGTTTCCATTTCAAGCTTCTCAAACACACAATAAGCTTTTGATTATCAGGGTTTTAAGTGCTCCACTGGACACCCAGTGTGTATTTATGAATGGAATTAATAAAGAAGCAACCCGACTCCATCAAGAGAGCATTTGCAGCTACTCTTAAGTGTCACTGAGCAACACAAGTAGAAATTGAAGAGAGCTAGAAGTCTCTGGCCTTCATTTTTCACATTTACTTAGTCACACCCAGTAAAAGCCTTGGAAATTCATGCTTGTCATTTTGGGATCTCTGTACAGTCAATTCATTTCCTGAACTGAAAAAAATATTAGAGGCTGCATGCACAAGCAATCCAAACTATAAAACTACTTGCCTTGCTCAGGCAGGCAGTAATGTTTCTGCTACTTGGGGCAAATCATCTTGGTTTACGTTTCCCCCTCCTCCACATAGATTTTCAAGTCACATTTTCACCCTTTTCGTTGCAATTGTCAGTGAATTCTCATAGAAATACTCAAAGCCCAGATTGTGGGTTCCTTATCAACATAACATGAACTCAAATGAGTTGTCCCAAAAAGAGAAAGGAAGAAAGGACGCGCGTGCTAGACCTTGCCTTGACAATACACACACTGTCCTCAACGTTAAGGACAAGCAGTTTGTCCATAATATTAAAGGCTCATGAACATTTCCATTACTATCAATGGGAGTATTTATGTACATGCCTAAAAGTAAGCTAATTTCTTTGCGAGACCCTGCCTTCCTAGATGAGGAGGAGTATGTACGCCTTCCAAGGGCTTCCTCACATGCTTGACCGTGCTTGTGCCTGCGCTCTGTGTAGGCATTAATGCTTTTCCTAGTGTCTCCTTGGTTGCTGGCATTTCTCTAAGATTCATCTCCAATCACTTCCCTGATTTTTTCTTCCAGAAAAGGTGAAGTTCAAGAGGCTCTTCCTGCCAGTGGCAGGCACCTTGTGTACAGTTATTTCTAGTGCAGCTCTTGCCCCAGCTACTACCTTTAAAGCGAGACTAAACATAAAAAAGCAGAAAGACAGTACAACTATTTCGTTCTAAACCAAGCAAATCCAATCTCACCCCAAAGAAGGAATTCCAGTGAGCAACCATGGTACAATCCCAAAAATGGGTAAATACTCAGTTGAAAAATCCCCCATTCTCTGCATCGTGACAGCTGCCTGCCATCAGCAGCTGTCACAGGACCAGGGGTGGAAGTAAGCCACACTCTGCCAGGCAGGACCTTACAGTGGAAAGCAAAGCAGGGGAAGTATGGCAAATCTTCAGCTGTTGCTTCCACAACATGAGGCTTCCTCAGGTTTTAGCCAAAATCCCTTTCTTTATCACTTTATAGGTGAGGCCACTTCTGGGAGAAGAAACGAACATTTTCACATCTGTCAGTGTCAAGGCAGCTGCATTCTTCGAGGCATCCAGATCCGGAATTTTAATCTTTCTTTGCACTAATTCCATTGTCACAGCTAAAGAATATTTGTCTTCGGAAATATGCCCCAACACGTGATGTGGGGAAGACTAATATAAGTGTGGCACATCTTTAATCAACATAAACTGAGGAGGACGTTCTCCCACACGAGAAGTGAGTTCAGGCCTTCCCCTAACTTTGTCCACGTAGGGAAGTCCCACCCATTTTGCTAAGCCTACCTTGCCTGAACAAGTAAAGCGTGTGTCCAGCCAGCCCTCTGCATCAAAGCCGTGATAACATACTAGCTGCTCTCCCCGACAAAACCCCCGTGCTGTGCAGCCACAGCAACACTGCTACCTCCTGACTCATTGTAAATGCCCAGACTAGGCAAACAGGAAGACTAATGGTTATTCAGGCAAATTTGGGCCACCATGATGGGAAAGGTGCAGAGCGAAAACATTATGACCGGAGTTCTTTTGAAACAACCTGACAGTTGATAGATGAGCATCCATAAAACGACAAAGGCTCCCTGTGTAAAGCCCCTTGCTACCAACATCTTCTCCCTGGGAAACTAATTACCCTCTACTGTCAGTGAAAATATTATTTTTCACGTAATTATTTTCCCTTTTGAATGACAAAGTGACCAGGAAAAGTGCCCCCACCTCTCATTTTTGGCCATACTCGGGTTAAAAACATCACGCAATGTCGTTCATGTGATTTTAGCTAACGGACAAGGAAGATGTTTTTGTGATGCTGATTTCCACTTGCTGTTTGCAGTGGTGTACAGGGAAGGGCAGTGGAGACAGACACCAGGCTGCTGTGGCAGCTCTGCGAGAGGTATAACAGTAGTTAGATGGAAGTTTCTGAAGGCAAAGGGCTATCTATTAAAATGCATTTTTAACAAATGTTGGATGGTGAAATCTTTTTTTTTTTTCCTTCAAGTCCTGGGTTCAATCCCCTTTGATTAAACTTACGTTGTAAATTTGTCCTTACAATGCACACGTGTGAAAAAGCAGAGGGTTCCAATCCAGCCCTCAGGTTTAGTTAATCCCACCCTTTGCGATGCTCAAGATCCAAACCCATGCCAAAGGTTTAAGTGCTACCTGACTTTTAAATACGACCTGATTTACATGCTGCAAGATTTACAGAGCTTGAAAGATGAATTTCACCCCAAAAGCGGTTTTAGGACAAAGGGAATCAAATTAAGGTGTTGGGTTTGTGTTTGTGTGTGTTGTTTGTTTGGGTTTTTTCCAAGCCATTGAGGAGTCTGCCAAATTCTATAAATGTATGGAAATAAATAACACTAAGCAAAATCTGAAACTTAAGCCTCCTACTAGAAGAAAGTGAAGGTTTTTCTTCACAGAACAATTGATTTGATTCCTCAAAACTATCTGCCCAAGTCAAGTTTTTAGTGCTAATCATGGGGTTATCACAAGAAAAATGGGTTAATATAATAGTCCAGCATCCAGCCACAAAGACATATAGTCAAAACTTTCCTAATCTGAATTGACAATCCATTAAGGCTTTAGCTCTCCTGAAAAAAACAATAAAAAGGAGAAATAAGGTGTCCCTGAGCTAAGTGTGAAGAGGCATTATGCTCAGCCACAGAATCTCACATTCAAAAAATCTCACATTCAAAAAATCTCACAAACCGTAATGGAATAGCTCAACCTGTGTGTGTTTACCAGAGCTGAGAGCTGTGCTACTGCTGTTGCTTCAGAAAACCCGCTTTAATCCCCAGCGAGTAGTCAGTGGTGCTGCCACACTAGCCACCACCTATCCCTACCTGTCCCATAGGAGCAGGTAGGACAGGCAAACTGAAGTGGTTGACCAACCCAGAGAGGAAGAGCTTCTGGAGAGAAGTAGCATCTTTCACTAGACCTGTTGACCCAGTCATTGTGGCCACAAGGATCCAAATACACACAATTAACTCTATCATTCCAACTAATAAGTGATAATCCCTCTCAAACTCTTGCTTTAATATCAGGATACACACAGAGGGCTATTTGAAGAGGCACACTCATTTGCCACTGGTAATTAAATTACCAGTGTCAGCAAGCAGTTCAGTCTGGTTAGAAACAGCTAAGGTCAGAGGAAGCCTTCTGATGATCGATTCAGAATTCAAAATCTAGTTCTCTCAAACAGCGCGAGTGATGCTTTCAGGTTGTCAGCATCATGTGACAGTCTAGGACCTCCCAGTTGCTGCATTTCACGTTGAAGTTGTTGTCAGCTTCCCCTGGGCAACATTATCATCTCCAGTAAATACTTTCACATGATCTACTAAAGACAAAAGCCTCTGCTTTCCTGTACAATTCCTTCTACATTGCAGAGCACATTGAAAATCACCATTCTTACCACCTCTGGGAAAAAGCCTTATTTCTTCCTAGAGTTTCATTCAATGGGGAACAATAAGGAAGAAAAACATAAGACCTTCTCTGTTCATTTAATTCTTGGCCATCTTTCCACCAGTCAGGATGCAAAGTAGTAACTCAAATAGTAAGTGTCACAAAACTGTGCAGTACAGAAAGGGAAAAAAAAATCAGCTCTGATATTGTTTGGTGTCCTGGTTTCAGCTGGGATAGAGTCAATTTTCTTCCTAGTAGCTGGTATAGCACTGTGTTTTGGATTTAGGATGAGAATAACATTGATAACCCGTGATGTTTTAGTTGTTGCTGAGCAGTACTTACACTAAATCAAGGACTTTTCAGCTTCTCATACTGCCATGCGAGTGAGGAGGTTGGGGGTGCACAGGAAGCTAGGAGAGGAAACAACCAAGACAGCCGACCCAAACAGGACAAAAGGATATTCCATGCCACATGGTGTCATGCTGAATATGGGGGGCAGGTTGGACAAGGGGCGGTGGCTTGGGGACTGGCTGGGCATTGGTTAGTGGAGGGTGAGCAACTGCACTGTGCATAATTTTTGTTTGTATATTCTATTGTCATTATTACTATTTGCTTTTCCTTTTCTGTCCTATTAAACTGTCTTTATCTCAGCCTATGAGTTTTGCCTTTTTTCCAATTCTCTCCCCCATTCCACTGCCAGGGGAGTGACCAAACAGCTGTGTGGTGTTTAGCTGCCTGCCGGGTTTAACTTCAACATTTGGACAGACTTATTTTTAGTGGAGGAAATACCTGCTTTTCAGGTTTCTTATGAAACACCATTACTAATGTACAAGCATCTACTCTGTGTGGATTATGAAGAAGCAAAAAAAATAAGAAGAAATGGTCATGACACATCTCATCCATACAAGTAGCCTTGGAAAAGACACAGGTTATTTATGTAAATACACAATATAGTATCTGTAAGAACACCCATGCTAGGAAAGAGAACCTGTTTAGATAGCCAAATCTAAACCAAATCACTTAAGCCAAATTTGTTCTTCACTTCTCCTGTTCAAGCTTCTCCTTAGGAGGAAACTTCAGTGGTCTCTAACCTCATGTTACAGTCCTGCTCACCAAGACCTCACATCTGTATTTGGCAATCCTTTCTTTTATCTCGCCACTTGTCAAGCATTCTGGATCCAATAGCACTAGCCTTGCTTCAGCAAAGTGGCAAGAGTTGGCTGATAGACACAGGGAATTTAATCTGAATTGAATATTACGTGGACTTTGCTCTGTTAAAGAAAGACCATCCAGATAACGGCAGCGTGAAAACTAAATTTGATTCTCTGTTTGTGGCCACGTCAGCCAAGAATCTGGAGCAAAGTCCCTAAGCCAAGCAACCGCAGAATTGTCTGAAGCCCTCTTACGAACTTCAAATGGTGGCCCAAACCTGCCAATGCTGGGAAGATTCTGAGATCAGGTTTTTCTTTCTTCACTAAAACTACCATGGCAATTATTATACATGGCATTCATTCAAAAGGGTTGAAAGAGTTATTCAAGCCAAGGGCAATAAAAGTTTTCAGCCACACAATACTTTATCTGCTTCAACGAGAGTTACTTAATTGGAAAGAGTGCCTAATCTCCTCTTATTTTGTATGTACAAAGACAGAAATACATCTTTGAGCTACACCCAGGTAAATAATTCAAAATACTTCCCACAGTTATTCACATGAGTTTAAGTTTAAAAAAAAATATTGCAGCCATATTTCCATTCTTTTTGGTTTGTTTCAACAAAAACCCACAGAGTCAGGTTTTACACCTTTTCTCATAAATGAAAGATTAACTTAAAATTTATTTTGACTGAGAATTTGAGTGAGAAACTGAATTTTAGGGCTTAAATTTCTCCATTTACGAAGGATGAACAGCATCACGTGACTTACGAAGCCAATAAAAGGAAGGTCAGGTTTTTAATAGGAGCTATCAAGTTGAACTGCACCCTGCTAAAGCCACGCAGTATTTTAGTCCCAGCTTTAGTCAAATGTTTCAGTTCAGTAGTGTAAGCATTTCACACCTTGCTTTAAGTATCCATAACCTTCAAAGGAAAAATAAAACAAAAACCAAATCAATGGAGACTTACTTCCTGCAGCCTGGACTGTAAAAAAGGTGCCTTTCTTAGCCTGGTTGTTTGCCACCCCAGTAGAAAGCACTCCAAATTGCTTTTTACAAGGCATTTGGTACAACTACCATTAAGACCAGGTGAAGGAGGTACAATAGAGAGCCCCCTTTATCAACCATATTGTACTTTATTTAAGTGGCAGCACACTGAAGTGGGGGTTAAGAGTACACACTTAGAAATATAACATACTACTTTAGTCTTCTGTGTTAATGAAAATAAACTAGACTCCAGTGAATGAAGAATGTCTTCTTGTAACGAGTGAGCTAGGCTAGAAATTGGTTAATCACAGCTTCTATTATGCTTCAGAGTAGTACACAGGAGGTCAGTGACTGGACACACACACAAAAAGAGACACTTGCCATCTACATAGTCGTATGACATAGTTATTGGGGGATGAAAATATCTTCAAAGTACAGACGAACTGCTCTCACAGCTTTTTAAAACCAAACAAACCAACCCCAAAAAAATCTTACTAGCAACCACTGCAGGATGCACTGTAGAGAACTACACCAGTTTTAGTGAATACTGGTCAGTAAATTTTGCCAATGTTACTTTACCTGCAACGATTAAAGCCAGGCTCAAGGTTCCAACATACAGCTTTTTTACCTTCTCACTGATGTCAAATCCAACTTTTACCCATATTTCAATGAATCATCATTGTACTAGAATTACCATGTATTAGAATAAAGCTTTTCAGTGAGTAGGAGACATTACACTTGAGTTCAAGGCAAGGTTTAAAGCTCTCCTTGTTAATCAGTGATGTGTGATACAGTGTGCACGTAAGTTTTGCAAAAGTCACAGTATGTTTCTTTTTGTTGTGAGGTCTAACGTGTTCAAAGTACATGTCCTTCTTTACACTAAATTGACTTGAAATTTTACAGCTGTATAGATCCCAGTGTCTGGGAAGCATAAAACTAATTTTTTTTTTTTCACTCCTATGACGGGAAAAATAAAAAGGTTTACATACCATATCATTCATGAAAATGCAATGGGAAATAAAATGGAGGGATTTGTTTACCAGACTGGAAATTTAACAACTGGCCAGTATTGTTCTGTGACAGGTTATGATCTCAAGAAAATCAGCTAATTAACTTACTTGGCAAAGGGCCAAAGAAAATAGCTTTAATCCTTTGGAACTTGATAATCTGATCTGTAATCACAAGGGCAAAATCTGCATGTAGAGTTTCCACAATCCTAGCTACATGGACCATTATCCTAGCACAACAGGGAACTACAAAAGGCTGATCCACAGCCCAAACCTAAATGTTTAAATATGCCTTCAATACAGGTCTGGGAGATGGGATCTTTTCCAAGAAAAAGTAACGCTCTATCGGAGAAGAAAAAGAAAAATTAATCTTCAAGCCTTGGCAGAAGTTATACATGTATTTCTGAAAAGTGCCACAGCAAGATTTGGAAACTCTTTGAAACCATTTTAAATACCATCTGTGGCCTAGAAGTTGACCTCTCCAAAGCACATAGTTCTCGGTAGTCCTTGCACAATAAATAACATTTTTTTACAATAAAAAAAACTCAGTTAAATCTCTATTAAGTAAATCCTTAGATTAAGATCTCCAGTCTAGAAAAAAAAAAAGTTGAGCTACGTAAATTTTGTCAAATGAAACACTAGCCAACTTTAGTTCTTAAGTTTAACTTCCTTGAATGTCAAGCTACAGAAGGAGGCTTTGCAATGTTCATTTAGTTCAAGCGACTCCACATAATGTACTTTAAATGCCTGGGCTTACTTTTTGTGCTGCTAAGCAATAGCTCGTATGCATAAACCTGACAATGCAAATTGAACAGAAGGTTACTAGTGAGGGAGAGGGGCTTACAGTCTGACATGTGATAGCTGGAAACCTCACGACAGTCCTGGAGAGGAAGAGGGTAACAGGCCTTATTTTCACATCGTCCAGCTTAATTGTGAAAAACTCATCGGGTATCTCAACATTCCTCTTACCTGCTTGTAACACTAATACAAAAGGTTTGAGATCAGACAATCAGGCTGCTGGCCCTCTCAGAGTTTACAGCCCTTGCAAAAGTCACATTTCAGAGATCAGAACAAACAGAAAAAATACAGAAAAATGAGCCAGTGGTGGTCCTGAAGAAGGTACTTCTATGCTCTTTACTATGCTAAACTCCTGAAAGCTACCAGTAGAGTTCACAGTATCTATGAATGGGATACTTCTACACTCATAGCTGTTGTAATCCCCCTGGAGAGAGAGAGAGATTATATTACAAAGGGCAATGAACTACTATAGTAATTGCTATTACGAGCTCCACAGAGAAGACAGAGTGCATAACGTTGATGAACTGGTGCACTCTGAAAGTCATACTCTTAATTCCAATATTATTTAATAAATGTTAATTATTTCCAAGTGGTAGAAGTCTCTTTCAATGCAAATCATATCATCATAACAACTATTTAAAACCTCAACTGTATAGTCTTTAGCCTTTCTTCCATAAAACACATTTCCATACATTTTAAACACTATTTTTAAGAATTCAAGGTTGGTTTCCTCTTTCTTTACTTGCTATAGCCCAAGTTTTGTATTCTGTTGTTGCTGCAGTAAAGGACATCACAGCTACCCAAAACAGGGGCAACTAGAGAGTTGCATGTTCGTGATATCACTGGCTGTTGAGACCCATGTGAGACCCCAAAGACAAGTCCTGGTATGCAGGTAATGAAGGTGACAGAGGTTTTCAAATATAATCTCTTTAATGGAGAAACCAACATTTCATTACCCAGGCAATAAACAGTTTGGTTGTCTTTACTCATCAACAACACAATCCCCAAAGGTAACTCAGTGTTTACTCTTACTGTGTCCCTGCAGTGTCCAGCAGCACATGCCTAAGGAAGGCCTACGGCACATCATCCACCCAGTAGTCTCCAACGATAAAACATTACTGCAGCGTCTTCTTTTTAGCTTATATACCGCAGAATCACCACCAGTAGTACAGGTGACATGAACATCAGAAAAGAAGGTAAACACAAAGCCTGGTGAGTAAATCATGACCATCAGTGATTTAAAAGACTACTCACATGACTTACAAATACCTGTCTGCATTTCCTTCTCTGCTATTCATATACATATATCTGTACACACAAATAATACGGCCAAGAAACTGGATGAGTCTGAGAGCACCTTAACACACACTGTGGATTTCTCCGTCCAGAACGCACTTCTTTGTTACTGTGGCATTAGTGGTAATAGTCCCTTCGTGCGAATGTCAGGTGTGCCTGCCCATTGCTGACTCGAGCACATGGAATAAATTAACTGGAAACTCAAAATCCAACTAGTGTGGATGACAGACAATGAAGGTGTCTTGTGAGCATCTGATCCTCCAATTAAAGTTCGCAAGCCTGTTTCAGATACCCAGGCAAAAGCCGTTTTCATCATCTGAACCATCCAAAAAACAATTTGGCATAGTCTACTTTGTTCCACTTAACCTGCTGAATCCTTTATTGTATCTAGTACTTCAGCACATCCAAGTGGAGCTATGGTCCATCTTAAACATTATCAGGAATAAAACAATACCTGTTAGGCTTACTGCTGCTCTTACAGCCTGCCTTGTTGTCAACTGCCATTTGAATTTCTTACTGGTCAAATTCAGTAAGCAAATGTTCCATCATTTCCACTGCACTGATACTGGAATTGCAATTTTGTATAGCAAACCCTCATTTCTCTGTCTCTGGGCACACAAAAAATACAGTTTCTTCTGGTTGGATTATAGGAATGGATGTACTGCATCAGACCCCAAGTCTCATTCAGTCCCATACCCTGTCTTCCACAGCAGCCAACAGCACAAGGTTAAGGAAAGAGTAAAGGAAACAGAAGTATTGAATTATTTTGCACACACACACACATCAACCAACTGTGTCTTAACAATTTTCTAAGCCAGCGGTTACTATACTGTATTCAAAAGCTGTGAGTGGCCTTGACTTATTCTGTCTAAACACTTTGACACATTTATTGTTTTACATGCACAGAATTCAATAGAGAGGAGTTCAAAAAGGTAAAAATGCATGTGTTTTTCTTCTATTTTTTTAAACCAAATCCACTTAAAGAGACCAAAGTCTTGCTATCAGTTAATTTTCCTGAGGTGACATGATAAACAGCTGTTCTCTCCATTTTCCTCACTCAATCCTTGAGTCTACAGATCTTTGATAAACCCCATGGAATAACAGGAAAGAAATTGCATATTCTGATTTACAAGGAGGAAAAAAAAAAAAAAAACCCAGGGAGAAAAATTCTCTTTGGCTTAACCAGCTTGCTCCCTGTATAGTATCCTTTGAGGAAGGCTGCATGTTCATTTTCCTAATAATTTAAACAGATTCAGTGAGGGGATCTGGATCTAGGACAAGTTGTAGGCTTGGGATTTTTTTTTTTGTTTGCCTTTTTTTTATAAGAAAAAGGTAAATAGGAAGGGAAGAATTTCCTTCCATTAGGGGAGCTGAGAAAGAAAATCCTTGGCTATTAGGTAATTCGTCTCAGGGTTGTCCACCATCATTTTCCCTCTCCAGACCTCACAAGAAAAAAAGGCATCTCGGAGCGAAAGAGAAATGCTGGTGGATGTCAAACATTTAGAGGAGAAGATCACAGGCTGCAGTGGAGATGGCAGGCCTGTGAGCAGTGCCAAGAGCAAGTGATGCATAAAATCATTAAATGTGAAGGGCTGGGCAACAGTGCCTAGACTTATCTGGAAGTTTAATCAGAGAGAAGAATTGCAAAAGAAAAGAATAGAGACGGCTGGAAGCTGCAAAGTTATGTGTTTGACCTTTTTATAACAAACTCCCCCTTCTCCCCCCAGCCAGAAAGAGATGGGGGGGGGAAGGAAAGAAAAGAAAGCCCAAGTAATTTCAGTGCATTATTGGGGTTATTATCAAATGAGTATACACTTATTTCTCTCTGGCTTTCTCAGAAATGCAGATGTGGCTGGAGTACAGGCTGACAGCTGTTTACTCAATGCTATCTCCCATAAAGGGGACAGGCTTTCAATTTTTAGCTCACAGAAGATGCAGATAGCTTGCCAGAATGCTTAGGCCAAGCAACACATGTCTTTAAGTTGCTAGCATCACTGGGCAGGTTTTAGATATCAAAACTCTGCGATAATACTGAACGATTTCATGCCAAAGGACCTTGCTAGCCCCCTGTCAGTCAGACAGGCTCTATTCCTTCACACACACACCCCCACCCCCCCCACCCCCCAGTTAGTAGCTATTGACCAAAAACTCCATACAAATACAGGGGGGATGCAGACTGCAAAGGAGATCACGCTGCCCTTAGGGAAGGGTAAAAACCTACTCTTCCTCTATCACGATCTATGTGACCACACTGGGAAATAAATGACAAATGAGCTTTATAATTCTGATCTTTGGATACCATCTTCCAGAAAGCCAGACTCAGTCAAAAGGAAAACCTGGAGGCCCATCAATGCCAACTGGGACATAATGCAGCAAAACGTACCCATTTTTCTCCAGATGGAGGACCTGGCCTGATACAGAGTTGCTTAAAATAGTTACTGTTGAAATGAATAAGGGTGTTCTGAGCTACAGTCTAGTGCTAATAACCCAAACAAACCATTGCAATCTGGTTTCTGGTGAAACAGCAAGCTATGGTTGAGAGCAGTGCTTTGCATGTACTTGACAACCCCAGTTCTACTTACAGAGAAGGCAATGCCTCATGTTATAAACTTAAAAAACAAACAACAAACCAACGACAAACCCAAAAAAACCCTCAAACCATTCCAACAACAAACCCAAAAAACCCCCAAACCATTCCCTAACAGGGGTGTTTCACCCTGGTACATCACTTGCATTTCAAAAGTCATCTCACCACTTTTGACAGCCCTCAAGCAGCAATGAGCCCCCACCACTGACAGGCACCCAGCTATGAAGGGCCACCTTCAAGGGAACCAAGCATGGAGTGAGCAACCCAAAAGACCTGTTCAACTCTCAACCCAGGGTCCCGAAATGATTCCTGGTCAACAAGGACTTCCTGTGTAAAGTAAGTTCAGGAAGGACAGTGGTGAATCAATGAGCCCTCACTGCCATGCAGTAAAAAGCCAGCTGCTCACATAGCACTCAAGCAAATCACAAAAGGGTAGAAAGAGGAGCACGTGTGCCTGAGGCAGTCATTCTTCTTTCCTCTGTCTACGCCAAGTGACACAAGATAGCACTAATATCATCCAAAAGTTCTCCCGTGTCTAACTGTGGACAGATTTTTAAGAAAGCTTGACTTCCAAGAGCTCTCCTTAGTCTCCATGTGAACTGTAGGGAGCCGAGTGCTTTCAAAACTCTGCCTTGCGAGGGGGTGGAGGGAAGTAGGAACTGAACCCTCCAGAAAACCTGATCTGCTCCTCCTTCCTTATTCATTCAACCATTTATTTACTTCCATGAGGCACAGCCAGCTCCACACACTTTAGACCTTGTCTTAATCTTTTCCTGTCGGCAGAACCAGCTTCATAAACTTGCAGACAATATGCTCATGCAGCTGCATAATAAAGTTTTAAAAAAAAAAAGTGTCCTGCAGGTCACCCCATGGTCAAATAGTCTTCTTGAACATAACAAAGGTGTAGAAAAACAGCTGACAAGCTTAAACTAAATCCTCTGATGTGGGATGTCTAAATAGCCCTTTAAATGCTAATATCTGTCCAGACAGCCTGTTTCTCTAGGACTCTGTTAGGAAGAGTCTTACTGAAACAGCAACTTCCACGTTTCGCTCAAAATCAGAGACTGCCACCAAGGCAAACAACAGGAGTATAGGCAAGGGGGCTTCCCAAAACTCCAGCACTGCATTGGACAGTGACCATCTAGCGTTCAAGTGAAGAGGATGCTCCTTACCTTGCAGGCTTAGCTAGAGCTTCAAGAGCTGGACTAAAACACCCTTCAGATCCTTGCAACAGGACAGGGCTTCTGAAACAGAAAACAAAGAAACAATTTTTAATTTGTTACGCATAAATAAACATCTGAGTACAACACTAGATTAATGAAGAGTCACAGAAGTAAGTTGGACAACATGCCCTACTTGTAAAGGAATTTGCAGTTGGTGTGTTCCTCCTAATCTTTCACAGCAATGTGTGGGGATGCACAAATCCTGACGTGTCCACAGGCTCTTTGTCCAGTGGCATTTTCATATCAATGGCCTTTGAAAGGCCTTCCATGAAAACAGGGCTAAACACAAAGGGCTTAATCTCTCTTGTTTCCCCCAGCATTTACACAAGGGGTTGATATGCAGCCCAGGGTATTCTGAGGAAACTTGCTTTTCAGTGACATATGAGTTAAAATTCAGAGTCTCACAAAACTGAGAAAGAGCAAGATTAATAGCTAATAGCTACAGGGCTTTTTCCTTACTATTTTGCAGGATTTTATGACACTACCACCTTAAGGGATACTTTACAAGAACATGTTGTCTGTGAACACCAAGGTTAAGTTAGAGCTATGACTCAGTTTCGCTCCCTTCTTTATTTTTTGGCAAAGTAACACTATTTGATCTCTCTTCACTACCACCGTTCGATTTACTTATTCTTTTGGGGAGCACACCGCAAATCTAGTACGTCAGAGAAACTGCGCAGCACGAGCAAAATTGTGTTAGAGAGTGTGAAACTAACATCACAGATCTTGAGAAGGTAACTAAAAGCATCACTTTTGTCCCTTTCCCAGGGTAACAGCTGAGGCCAAACAAAACTCTGGGCGCAGTGGCTGGCAATACCACCAGTCCTGGGCACAAAGGCAAGCCCAAAGCAGCTGTGTGCTCTTCTGAGGACGTGGCCCTGGGTCTGACTTCACATCCCAGCTCTGCATACACAGCACACAGTGGGCTGTTTGGCCACTGGCTCTCCTTGCAGCTGTGCTGATTGCTCAGTGGGGAACATGTCTGCTCTCACAAAGAATTTAACAAATTAACTATGAACAAAGTAGCCTGGAAACGACATAGATTAACACATGCTGTGTCATGCCAAGAAGCAGCTTGTCAGCTTGTTGTTTTCTCAAATCTGAAAGGAAAATTCCCAGGACCCACTAAATATATGGAAATGTTTCCATGTTTAGCTGTGTTAGAAAAGAACACAATCATTGCTGAGGAGAAATGAGAAACACACAGCCCAGATAAAAAGAGTGTATAACAAGCCTCCTAGGAAGCATCTGCAGCACAAACAAGATTAAACACAGGGGACAATCTGTCATCTTTGTGTAAACTCCACAATGAGAGGAGATGCTGAGGATGAATTTGGGGTACATCACCTACATATTTTCTGTTAACAAGCATGGAAAAAAACCCCAAAGAGTCAGTGATGTTTAGCCCTCTTTGCTCCTATCCACGAAGGAGAGGCTAACCACCCTAAGTACCCTCCTGGCCATAACGCGAAATGGGTGTCTGCATGAGCCCGCAGCGTGCCTTTGCCCAGTTCAGATCTTCGCGGGGGCTCAGCACAGAGTAGCCCAAACATCTTCAAGGCAAACCAGATGAACCCAAAATGTGCTTGGCATAATCTGAGATAAGGTCATTATTAAAGCATAATATAAAAATTATCTATTTTTTAAAGCATTAATCGAAAATGTTGACAGGTAGGTTAAAAAAGTATTTAGGCAAAGCACTACTCAAAAACGCAAGGTTTGACACTTCTCTGCTATAATATAGGAGCTGCATGAAAAAGGTTTTGAAAGGCGTAAATCAATCAGATCGAGTTGAACAATGAAGACATGCTTTATAAATGTTTTGACAAATGCAAAACACTGGGAGACCATCTAGTCCACTGCTGAAATAGGCTAGTCTAGGACCGAGAAACAAGTCGGGGACTGGAAAATGATCACACTGCAAACAACTCTGATTCTGTCCAGTTCCCAGGAAAACATAACAACATGTTTAAATGATCTTTGAAAAAATTTCTGCAACAAGTGATAACAGATATTTTTTAAAAGCTTATATAAAATAAACACTCCTTATCAGTTCCAAAGGTTTTTCAATTGCCAAATTTTAGCCATATAAGCGAACATCAGCTTAGAGCCTTTTTTAAAAGCAACAAGTGTCTACTCTTCACCCTAATTTCAAACCAATTGTGTTTTCCACCTCATTGTACCTTAACAGAGGTTTTGAGTTTCTCTCAGACAGAACCAGCGTCACCTTTTTTCATACCATACATAGCACTCTGGTCTTCACTCTCAAATTGCCACTGCAGCAGTATTAAGCAGACATGAAAACAGAGCCTGGGTCCCACCCACAGCCAACCTGGATTTCTCAAGAACAAAGCTCTATGCCAAAACCATCTGATGTCTATCAGCAACAAGCAACAGGCCTGGAAGGTAAGAAAAGCAACATCACATGCTAAACAATTAAATAAGCCTCTTGACACATTTCTTTTGTTGGACAAACTACAATACCAAGAAATAGAGTCTTGAAACTGCCATAAGGTGGGAATAAAACTGGTTGGCTAGCCATAGCTAAGGCGTAACAATCGGCAGCTCACTGCTGACATGGAAGGACCTATTTTGTGTGGGTTTACAATGTCTAGTATTATTTGATGCTCTCTAGTTATTCAACAACTTGGATGTTCAATTTCCATTTGCAATTAAATCTGAAGATTCTATAATAGTGCAAGGGACCATGTGTTCAGGGACAGCATAGGATTTCAAACTTGTGCAAAGCATGTGACATTGTCCCACATGACATCCTTGTCTCTAAATACGAGAGACATAGATTTGACAGATGGGCCACTTAGTAGATCAGGAATTGGCTGGATGGCCACTCTCAGAGAGATGTGGTCAACAGCCTGATGTCCAAGTGGAGACCAGTGATGAGTGGCATTCTTTAGGGGTCAGTACTGGGACCAGGGTTTTCAACATCTTTCAGTGACATGGATGGTGGGATCGAGTGCACCCTCAGCAAGTTTGTTGATGACACCAAGCTGGGTGGTGCATCAACACGCTAGGGGGAAGGGATGCCATCCAGAGGGACCTGGACAGGCTGGAGAGGGGGGCCACTGCCAACCTCATGGAGTTCAACAAGGCCAAGTGCAAGGTCCTGCACATGGGTGTGGGCAATCACAAGTACAGGCTGGGTGGAGAATGGGTAGAGAGCAACCCTGAGGAGAAGGACTTTGGGGTACTGGTGTACAAAAAGCTGAACATGAGCCGGCAGTGTGCGCTGGCAGCCCAGAAAGCCAATCGTATCATGGGCTGTATCCAGAGAAGCATGGGCAGCAGGTTCAGGGAGGTGATTCTCCACTTCTACTCTGCTCTGTGAGACCCCACTGGGAGTACTGCATCCAGCTCTGGGGCCCCCAACAGTAGAAGGACACTGACCGGTTGGAATGTGTCCAGAGGAGGCCACAAAGATGCTCAGAGGGCTAGACCACCTCTCTTAAGGGGACAGCCTGAGAGAGTTGGGCTTGTTCAGCCTGGAGAAGAGAAGGCTCCAGGGACACCTTATAGCACCTTTCAGTACCTGAAGGGGCCTACAAGGAAGCTGGGGGGAACTTTTTACAAGGGCCTGTAGTGACAGGACAGGGGACAATGGGTTTAAATTGAAAGTGGGGAGATTTAGATTGAATATCAGGAAGAAATTCTTCCTGGAGAGGGTGGTGAGGCACTGGGACAGGTTACCCAGAGAAGCTGTGGATGCCCCATCCCTGGAAGTGTTCAAGGCCAAGCTGAATGGGGTTTGGAGCAACCTGGTCTAGTGGAGGGTGTTCCTGCCCATGGCAGGGGGGTTGGAACTAGATGACCTTTAAGATGCCTTCCCACTCAAGCCATTCTATGATTCAGAATTATCTAGACTGATTGAATAAAAGGTCTGGGAAGAGGATGCTGACATTCAAAAAAGATATTAATGTGGCAAGATGCACCAATTCTTAGTGAGGAAGGGCTAGCTAGGCATTGGGTCTTCAAGAAAGGACCCAAGATAAGGATCACTAATATCAAGATCATGATGCTGCTACAAACTAATAAAATGCCATGCAGAGGCATCTTAATTTATTTTACATGACCCCATGAGGATGTTCCTTAAATTCTACATCACCCTGGTAGTGGTACCCTTAGTATACACTGACCCCTTTTCATGCACATCAAAAGATGAACATGAAAGAACTGGAAAATACTCCCCCCACCCCACCCCCCTCCAAAAAAATGCAAACCTAGGAAAAGTATGCATTAAGAGTGAAGTCACTGCGTTGTTTTCACCTAAAGGGACCGAAGGAAAGGAAAAATTAACAGGAAAATACTTTTGCAAAGGCAAAAGGAATCATCTGCTCCAGCAGACATTGTTAATGGGATCAAACCCAACAGGATTAGGCTGCATCAAGGAAAATTCACATCAGATATGAGCAAAATGTTTCCAACAGGGAAATAAGAACAGGCTGCCACTGTCAGCAGTCCTGTACAACAGGTTAAGCAGACACCTGTAAAGGATATGCCTTGGAGCTGGACACTTGCTACATCATCTGGTCCCTGCAGCCGTATTAAAATTATTTTACCAAACTGAAACAAACAAATCGTAACCAAAGCACCAAAACCAAAACACAGGGAGTAGATGAAGGCAAAACAGTGTCTAATGAATACTCGAGACCATCAGTTATTTCTGATGGTAACTGTCACATTAAACGTCATTTTTCTCTGGGACGTGACATGCACAAAATTCAAAATATTACAGATGCTCAGAATACAAGCCCAGAAGCTCAATATGCAAGGCAATTAGGACACGAGGTGAGATGGCAAAAACTCTAGCCTCTGGGTACACAACCATGGCCGAGGAAAAGCAGAGCTGCCCCCATGGGCAGGAGGACCCTTTCCCCAGGAGCCCTGTCTACACTGCTCCCCGTGATGTGGCACAAGTTCCTTCCTTCTAGTACCCTCACAGGTCTCCGCCATCTCCCTGCCTGCCTTCCCCCGGGCCTGCTCCGCCCTGCCGGCTGCTGCCTCCTGCTGCTGGAACCAGCCACATCCCAGCTGGAGCCCGCGGGGCAGCGTCGTGGTTTAGGCCCAGCCGGCAAGAGAAGACCCTTTGGTGGGGTGGGGAGGAGAAAATATAAACAAAAGGCCGGTGGCCTGAGGCAAGGACAGGGAGGGATCACTCACCCATTATGGTTATAGACAAAACCTCGATTTGGGGAAGAAAAATCAATTTAAATTGTTAACAATCAAATCAGAGTAGGACAATGAGAGATAAAACCCCTTCCCCCCACCCCATTTCCTCACCTCCTCCCTCACAGCAGCACAGGGGGACGGGGAATGGGCGTTGTGGTCAGCCCATCACACAGTCTCTGCCGCTCCTTCCTCCTCAGGGGAGGACTCCTCTCACCCTGCCCCTGCTCCAGCGTGGGGTCCCTCCCGGGGCAGACAGTTCTCCACCGACTGCTCCGATGTGAGTCCTTCCCACGGGCTGCAGTTTTCTGCTCTAACTGCTCCAGCGTGGGGTCCCTTCTGTGGGCATGCGGCCCTTCAGCAGCAGCCAGCGCCTGCACGGGCTCCCCACGGAGTCACAGGCCCTTGGGGCACAGCCGCCTGCCCCGGTGTGGGGCCCTCCCCGGGCTGCAGGGGGGTCTCTGCTCCCCTCATTACCCTCCATGGCTGCAGGGCACAGCCTGCCCTCTCCCCACGGGCTGAGGGGAACCTCTGCTCCGGGCACCTCCTCCCGCCTTTCCGCACTGCCCCGGGGCTCTGCCTGGCTGTCTCTCACACCCCACTCTCCGCACTGTTTTGTCCACACTCTTTCTGCTTCCACTGCTGCTTCTCTTTTTGTTTTTCCCCTCCTAAATACGTTAATCCCAGAGGCGCCGACCTTCTCGGCCGTGGCCAGAGGTGGGTCTGCCTTGGAGCCGGGGCGGGGGGCGGTGAGGAGCTTTTCTCGAAGCTTCTCACAGGAGCCTCCCCTGTGGCCCTTCCCCCGCTACCAAAATCAGCCACAGAATCCCCTGTCGCTCCCACAGGGGCAGCGCTGCCGGCCACCACAGCCCGGCTCCCTTCAACTCCCGCCCCTTCCCCCCGCCGACCCACTGACTAACTTGGATTAAAGGAAGCCTTTGCTCGGGAACTAGCACATGGGCTCTGTGGCAGCGCCTGCCACGGCTCGCTGATTCTCCTGGGAACACAGAAAATGTCCCTTGCCCGAGAAACTTGTTATTAGAAAGTTTAAAAAAAAAAGCCCACAAAACAAATGGCCAAAACCCAACACATCGTTCCTTGAAGTCCTTTCAACTCTTCCATAATCAGGAAAAACAGAAGCACGAGGATGGCAAAAGCACTGGCCCTGGCAAAGGTCCCTCCCCAGCCATGTGGCTGCCTGGGCTCAGGAGCTGCCCTGCGTTAGACACCCCTAGATGCCTTAAAGTTTGTGCAGCCAGAGGATGTTAAATATACTGGTCACATATCGTTAGTTTACTCCTTGGCCACATACCATGCGTTTACAAACTCAGAATTTGCGTATCAAATGGGCATTTACCACCCCTTCTCCAAAGATGATTTTGAAATAAACGGGTTTACTCAAAGGAGAGGTGGTTTCTCCTGTGAGCAGTGCTTGGAGGCTTTGACTCACCCACGCAGCTCAGGAGACTCCCATCAGCACAACGAATGTCTGTTTTCATCTCCCACAGTATTCGATTTCAACACACAAAGAAGCAATATTTTACACTGTCTAGTTTATGCAAGGTGAAAACAAATTTGTTTTGATGGTGATAACCTGCAGTGTTAGTTTTCCCTTATGAATGAGAAAGCCAAAATTACTCAAGGGTGTACTCGGTGCATGTGTCCTCTGAACTTATTTCTTGGCTTTCATTATGAAAGAGGTGAAGCAGAGACAGCTCAACAGTTGGGAGAAGGTCATTTTGATGCTTTCTTTAATAACAACTCCTACCCTTGCTGCAGCTGTAGCACCTTTTTGTTGTGGATGGAGGGGTGGCAACCAGTGGTTACAGATTAATCTTTTCTTGTCAAATCCAGACCATATTTTATTTCACAGAACAAGGAACAACACCTCACAACAGTTACCAGAGGCTGAGGGCTTCCCAATTTGAGGAGAGCAGGGCAATTTCACAGGACATTTCAATCCAACTGCACATTTGGACAATTAATGTAGAAGTTAATGAAAACAAGGCCTAAAAAATAGAAGCCAGCAGTGAGTCAGCATTTTAGATATTCTTGGGTTGAATAATTTATTGTTTTCATCAGCCTGATGCCAAAAGAAAACACACTGCAGTACCCTTTAGAGAACAAATACATTTTTCTCAGAAAATGAACATCTACAGAATCCCAGCGAGGGAAAAACTGAAAGGTAACCATTTGGAAAGGACAAGAACAAAGTAAATTAAAATTTCATCAATTGGACAGCAAGTTTCATCTGACAGCTGTATCTGATATGAGTCTATTACCTGATGTATTTGAAGTTGCCTCTTGAACTAGGCAGAGAAGGTCATATGAAGTACCAGCAGTAAAAAACACTGGAAATACAGAGCCCTTCTTTGGTTTGTTTATTGTTCATCAACTGACAGGGGCTTCTAATAACCAATTCCATAGCTATTGGTTTGATCATTTGGCCAAACAGATTGCAGACAGTTTTGAAACATGTTGAAAGCCTAGAAGTGTTGGCACATGAGAGTGTGTGTTTTCAGCTGGCTAAACCTTTCTATCTCTAAGTAGGAGCAATTTAAGAAGCTATCCATCAGTTCCTGCTCTAGCTAAACCTGAGTAACTAGCAGCCATTATCCTTAATAGTGCCACGCATCAAGGCGTGTGAAGTACACTTGATCCCTTTCTATCCTGCTGACACTAAGGCTAAATTAATGACAGCCACCGGAAACACAGAAGACCACTGGCAATGATGGAATGCACAAGGAGACAGGAAAGCAGGGATCAGAAGTCATCAAGATATGTCCTCACACCTCTTACATCCTGCGACTTGCTGATAACACTCTTAATATCACTGCGCTGTAATCCGTGGCATCCTGTAAAGCACAATAACTTTCCCGCAATCTGACTTTTCTTTCCCTGCTTGCAGCATGAAACAAGCCTTGATGATGTTCTGCCACCTGCTCCAGCCCAGCTCAGGCCTGACCACCTCTGCACCTCTCCTCAGTCCAACAAGGACTCCATTAACTGTGACGGTAATGGCATTCCGAGTGAGGCAGCAAGATCACCAAATTAATTTCACTTGGATTAGCGAACACTGGGAAGGAAATAGTGCTTTCTCACCACTATACTGACACCTGAACTAGTGAAAATTATATACATGGCAACGCACAAACTGCTATATCGAACGAGATAAAGGATGTAGGTGCTTTGGCACCTTGTGTCCATAGCCTGTTTTAGCCATCTTGGATCAAACTGAAAGAAACCCTACCAAGGAATAATAAACCTAGGAGAACTTCCTACTACAATTCCAATGCTAAGAGGGTGACTTACGCCCCTCAATATGCATATTTTGATGCATTGCCAAAAACCTAATTTAATTCATGACTAATTATCAACAGAATTGGTCAATGGTTTTTAATACGTCCCAGTAACGCGTTTGAATACAGGCACTCTTTCTTAAGTAGCTCCCAATGGCACAGCACACAGCCAGGACTGCCCTCAGCCCACATACTATTATTATGGGTAGAGTGACTAGTTTACCTACCTTAACTTTTTGAAGTGTCTGGATACAGACAGCAACAGGCGGGGGTCTCCACTGCATATTTGAGAATCACTCAAGGCCTGGGCCTCATATTACCTTGATCAAGACACTACTGCTGAGTTTTTCCCCAAAACAACAAATTAATTGCTGCAAAATGCATTAGGCTTTCCAGAGGCACAAACTGACTTAATTTAATTTACATTAATGAGGAAAATGTAAATTTATCTGAGATGTCAATGTGGTCAACAGTCCCTTTCTATCTCATCATATTTTGCATCTCTGCCTGTGACAAAATGAAGCAGTACCCTAAATGCATGATGGTCTTTCCCTTTTGTTCACTGCATACATCAGCAACGCAGGTAGATTTCAAGGAATACTGACAGCATGACTGGTAGGTTTCAATTTCTATTTGCTACACGCAAAATGATGATCATTTTTGCAAGACAAAAGGCAGCACATGCTTACGTGAGTGTGCTCGGAACGGGATGTATTGGAGCCTTTTTCTTGCGGCCCAGGATATGCTTCAAACACACATAACAAGGCAGAAAAAAAAAAGGAACAAAAGAATGCTTGAAGGAATGATTAAGTGCTTCTGAATTTACACAGTGAAATATGGACAGTTTAATGTCCCAGCTATTTGCTTCTCTTCAGCTGGTGAGCAGTTTCGAACACCCCATGGTGCACTAAGATTAATTGAGTTGTGCATGCTTTTAGCCTGCTTGGGGTACCAAGGAGAGAGAATTGCCACAGAATCACTATTCACCAAAGCAAAGAGAGTATCTCATTAATGTATGATTAATAGCCATTTGTGAAGCAATTAATTAGTCATTTCGACAGTAAACTTAGCCAATACACATGCTTTTGCCAGGCTACAGGTTTACCTAAAAAAAAAAAGTAGAAAAAGAAGAAAGTTCTTTCTCATACCCAACCGTCTAGAAAAGAGTGAAGGAAGAGAAAGAGGGGGGGGGCTTTGCATATTCTGGTCTTGTCTGATTTCATCTGGTGTGTCTTTAAGAACAACATCGCTAGAATGGAAGCTCTCTAACATGATTGATGGCTTCTCCTGCTATCTGCAAGTTGAAAATTCAGAAAACGGGTATTTTTTCATAGGCCTCACTGCTTATTGGTATAAGAGTTATTTCCACTTTGCTGCAGAATTGATTTGCAACACCGGCATATGAGTTTGTATATTTTTCTCACCAGCCCGTCATGAAGTATCACTCAGCGAGCCTTCGGTGGCATGATGGATTGTGGAAATGAGAGCCTCGCGTTTTCGTTTGCCATCAAAGACCGGGGTAATTGTCATTAACTTCCGCAAGTAGTGAAGCATCTGCATCCTTGCTCTGGATGTCTGCATTTTGTAAAGCATATTACACAGCAGATGTACAAAGCACAGACTGCCATGCTAATTTAATTTCATTCCAAGCGGGAAGCCAGACACCTTCCTTCAGAGCAAGCTGTCCTACTCCTCGAGTAAAAGAGCATGGGTTGCATGTCAAGTTGTTCCGATTCACAAGGTGATGGTAAATTGCTTACCTTCCCCATGCTTCAATTAGTCCTTCTGGAAAACGGGCACCTATGAACGCTGCCACAGACTTGTTTGTGTTTTGTTTGGAGGTTTTTGTTTATTTGTGGGGTTTTTTTTAATTATTAGTTTTGGTTGGTTTTATGTGGTCTTTTTGGTTTGTGTTTCTTTTTCTATTTAAATATAACCCACTATTGAGCATTTACTGATTTTTCACAACCATCACTGGAATCAACACAGTACTACAAGAAGCATCACTCCATTTTTCTTCTGTACCAATAATTCTTTGTTGGTTTTATCCAGGCATCACCAACTTCAGCAGGCATTACAGTAATGCATTTGAGCACAGCGTTAACTTCAAGCATGGATTTACGCACATGGATTTACTCCTGCCTCAGGCTGACACCTAGTTCCTTTGATGCACAGAGAGGCAGATCACTTCACGTGAAGGCCAACTGTTTCAGGGTAAGCTATGATCCTTTTCGTACATCTCATAAGAGTCTGAATCACTTGTAGAGACTAGGACACAAGTATTATTGTATTATTTGTCCCCTTTACAAGATCCTTGCATTTGCATTGCAGCCCCCCTCAAAAAATGCAGATGGACAAACATGTGAATAAACAGATGAGCTGATGGAGCCTGTTCTAAGCACAGCATGCCTTCTACAGAACAAAGCACATTGTTCCTTTCTGGTTTTCTCCTCCACTACCCTGGGATGTGCTTAGGTACAAATATAAAGACAAGGTCTTATATTTCTCACTACTTTCAAGCAGTACCTTTTCCTCTGCAGCAAATCTGCCTGATGACTGACTTGGCAGAGCTCAAAAGTTCCTACCTTTAAGCACATCTCTAAAAGTGCACAACACACAAGAAATATTTTAAATGGTAAAACGGTATCCCGTTACACTGACCGCAGTGAGATACCATGTCTATTATTGGTATCATTTTACAAAAGGATTTTATTCTGGACTTCCACACTAACATTCACAACTAGTGCTCCCATGCCTAAAGCTCAAAATTAAAACTAGGTAGGGGTCTGTAACATCTATGTCCTGTAAACCCTTCTGCACTAACACACGTTGCAATTGCGGAGAACTACCTTGTTATTTCTAAAGATTTATTGACAGTAGAATCACAGGTGGAAAGTATGAGTGGCCAAAGCACTGCTGCTGGGTCTACCCTCACAAGCAAGTGTCCTCTCTTCTTGAAACAGCAGCTTCTAAGTCAAGATCCTGAGACATTTAAAGCAGCACAGGCCTCTCCATTGATTCTAGGGGGATCTGGATTGTCAGAGAAGAAAGAGGACTCTTAAGGTACCTTTTCTTTGACCCATTTTTTCATCTTTCCTATGGGGATAACGGAGATCCGTACGGCCCATGGAATCATTAGTCTGGTACCTTCAGCCAGCAGTACACAAATTTAAGTAGGCATATCCCCCCACCATTTCAGTCAACCCGAGAGGTGAAGGAAAACTCTTTTTCCTCTATCACCAGTACTGGCACATCAGACTTAAAGATCCCTTTACTCCTGCGTAGGGATGTATTAAGTAAAACCACGGAATCTCACACAAAGCAAATTACGCTTCTGGAGAAAAAGCTGGGGAGAGGAGAGGAAGCCCATTCGCCATCTCAGCACTAGGTGCGGGGCCTCAGGGGACTCCACTGTAATGGGGGGAGGAGAAGGCTTCAATGGTCAACTGCCAGTGAGGGCAAGAGGGTATGTGAGATGCCAGAGCACACAGAGACATTGGAGATGGACTCAACAGACAGTCAACAGGGATCAGAACCTGAACTCCTGCAGACTGCCCGATTACTGCCACAGTAACTTGCTGGTTCTCTTTAGGATGTTGCTGTAGCTGGGAACGGAGTCTTCCATATCCTCCAAGTGCTACCACTATATAAATGGAATAGCATTATAAAAGCAACAGATATCTACACCTTTGCATATTAGTGACGTGTCAACATTCTGGAGTGTGCCAGGATTTTTAATAAGCATGCTTGCCAAAGCATACAGCAGAGTAGATACATAAACACATCGAAAAGCAACCAGGACCTGCTTGCTCCTGCTCAGTGTTGCGGAGTCAATCCACAAACATGGGGCCAAAATATTTATTTCACTGTTCACAATCTGTGAATTTCCAATTTTGCTGACTCTCTCTCCATGATGACATGGGGTCTAACTGTCTACCACAGACTGCAAATTAACCACAGTGGGTAAGATAGTTTAAGAGCTACATTCAATATGAGAAAGACTGATGAGAAATTCAGACTATCAGCTGATGTGAATAAACAGGTACCAAAAAGGAGACTGAGCAGTCTAAACAGCTCTGGATATTGCTTAAGGCTGTAGACAGGAACACAGGACACCAGCTAAATACAATAACTTGGAGATTATTCCACCTATGTCCAGGGAAACAAGCAGACAGATCAATGCTCTGGCTACAAGTGACCTTTTCAGCTACTTAAACATGTATTTCTATTAGCATTTGTGTACCAATTGTTCTTGTAAAAGAAAAATATTTGTTATTTAAGTGAAAATAGTCACAGAACTTTTGCATCTCTCTTATCCTGTTACCCTCTGCAGTATTTAGAGCCCTTTTTCACCTTTTTCATCACCCCAAATAAACTCCATTTGACAGACCCTTGGAGTTGAAGTCCCAGACTCATTTTCACAGCTCTGAATTTTCTCCCCCACAGAAACCTCTCCCAGTTCTCAAATATTGGGGAAGGTTCACTTTTGGGGTACTTTCATCCATGCTGAGGCAGAGTTCAGCCTGGGCACAGGAACTGCAAGAAGGGCTGCCTTCATAGCAAGGCAGCTATTGCCCAGCAGAGGCACAGGGGGTATAGCTAAGCTGAACTGGACTTAGTAGCAATGTTCAGCTCAAAAAGGTGTGACAAAAGCAGAGCGGGGGGGGGGGGTGGGGGGGGGGGGGGGGGGGGTGTGTGTGGAAATCAAGCTTTGATTCACAGTCCATTGTAATAAAATTATATTGCCTTCATCAGGAGCAAGTTCTGTGCAGCCTGCCACAGAAATCGAGACATCCACCATTGCCATCCTTTTGGCTGTAGTCTCTATGCTGTTCAAATGCATTAACTGACACTAATCTTACAAGAACACTTGTTCAGAAATTATCACACCGAAAAAAATAATCAATTTACCAAAAACCTGTCTATGGGGGGAGTCATCCAGAAAAAAATCCCGCCTACCCACACCAAGACCTTGCTTAGGATACTTAAATATCCTACGCGAGGATAAAGCATCTCCTCAGAGACTTGCAAGGAGTCCCACTAACTGTATTTTAACTGTGTCCTCAGCCCATCCTAAATCTCTGACCATACCCAATAAGCTTCCCAGTAGAAGACAAAGAAACCCCCCCTAGACAGGAATAAAAACCTGGCAGCCTTAGATTGCATGCATCATCACAGCATCAGCAGCTGCTTCCTTGTTCAGATGCAAAACAGTAAATCTAGGAGGGCTGCTGCACACATATCATGTGGTTGGGAGGAAGCCGGAAAGAACAGAAGACTTGGCATGAAAAATGACCTGCTGACCAGCAGAAACTTACTGTCCACCTAAGAAAGGTTCAGCAGTGTAATGCCTGCTTTCCATTCTGAGGAATTTAATAGTGCTTGAGCAGCTCAGCCCATGTTTGCCATTCTGTCTGTACTCAAAGCTGTCAACGATCATAGCACAGCCCCAACCATGCAGCACATTCACTCTCAGATTTTGCAGAAGCATTTTGACACTGACAAGAACAACAGAAGTGGCTGACAGACTATCTAAGAAGTTTCCTGCAGGTGCTTTTACCTGCAAAAGTTTAAACGGTAAGTCTTTCATTTAGGGGAAGCTGTATCCCCTTTGTACTCAAACATCTGGCGCAAGACCATACACCACCTGAGAGGCTCAACTGAACAGGCTCTGGGCAGGGAGAATTTTCATTTCTTATCCTCTCTTACTGTTGCTACTTAATAAAGGTAGAGATAAAGCATAGCAATCCGTGGCGAAGCAGGAGCACACACAGGCAGAGGCACAGTTGTGGTATATCTTGTGTGATGGATTTGTGAGATTGTGTGAATTGCAAGGCTGATAAATAATTCCATATCTATTGAAATATCAAGTCAAAAAAGTTCTCTATTTTAGGAGCTGATTTTAAAAGAGCAATTCTATTATCTTTCCTGTCAGATGAAGTGTGTCTCCAACAGGCACCTTACTAGCATCCTCACTGCTTCAGAAGCAGCCCCATTCCCATTCTGTGCAAACCAGCCCTGGCACGTACCTCACTACATGGAGACAAGCTTATAGATAGGGTGTGACTATTGCCTGTGACAGGCACAAGGACACCCTGTACTTCTGATATTTTGTGTATGCATTACATTTCTTTCCAGATAACGTTATTTCTGCAAATGAGAAATGCAGGCAGCAGTATGCTTGGGAACTCTGAGCAGAGGGTGATGAAGACAAAAAGACCAAGGTGAAGAAAAGCTGGCTGATTGTTCGTGGTGTACATTCATACTTCCAAAGGGCCCTGATGTTCACCTCTGTCAAGATGAAGGCATTCTTACATTAACAATGGAACACAAAATATCAGGATCCCCTAATACCACTATATGGCACAGTGTCTCTGACACTCACTCTTAAACACACATTCATATTCTTTGGGAAAATTCATTCATAAACTCAAAATGGTGTGGGTTGGAAGGGACCTTAAAGACCATCTAGTTCCAACCCCTCTGCCATGGGCAGGGACACCCTCCACTAGACCAGGTTGCTCCAAGCCTCATCCAGCCTGGCCTTGGAGACAGCCAGGGATGGGGCACCCACAGCTTCTCTGGGCAACCTGTTCCAGTGCTTCACCACCCTCTCCAGGAAGAATTTCTTCCCTATGTCCAACCTAAATCTACCCACTTTCACTTTAAATTCATCATAAAACACTGCACAAGATAGAAATATTATGCACTGTCTGGTTAACAGTGACTTACATACATACTTTAGTGCTTTGCTGGGCAGAAACAGGCATACAGGTGTAATTCAGCAAGGTATTATGGGCAGGTATTTGACTTGGGTTACACCAGGGTATCTCAGAGTCAGTGCAGAGCACCTGCCTTCATGGCTTAGCCTGAGACTTGTGATGGTCCTTCCTTTAAAGCCACTATTAACAGAGTAATGGAAATCTTTGCACCCTTTAAAAAAGAAAAAAAGTCCCTAGAATTGCAGAGAAATCTTGGTAGCCTGACAGAGATCCTCCACTAAAGCAACGACTTCCTTTGGTTCAGAGCTGAGGCTGAGTAACATCCAACAGCCTTTGATAGCTGCAACAGAGCTCTGCCAGACCAGTATCCTTCCTACCAATCCCTCTTCCTACCCCTCTCCCCAGGGGGCCATCCTTCTCTAGGAGAATCATCCATTTCCATGTCCTGTCTGTGAAACCCAGGTAACAACAACTTCAAAGCTCCACAGATGTGCTGATAGGAAAAATCCATTACATTTTATAATGGTTGAAGACACTTAAGTGCTTAATTTTTACTGGATTAGTTTTCAATGGATAACTAACAACTTAGAGATCTGCACCACACCCAATGATGGGAGAACAGCCATTCTGGAAAGGCTTTTGCAAAGCCTAAGGCCTGGAAGAGTGCTATAATTTCCCCAAATTCACGTTCACGTCTGCGCATGGAGCACCGCTTCACAATGCAGACCACGTACTCCTAATGTGGGCACAGCCACAAAGGTAACGCTACAGTCGGTGTCATCTGTCCGCTCCCTGCCCATTCCTAGCAGAACAAGCTAATACAAGCAGACCTGTTAAGCGTTGTTTTGGTTGATAAAGCCTCCTGCACGCTGAACAACTCTCCCAGTTTAGTCCTGCCTGTTCCTCCGTCTCTCCAAGGCGCACATGTTCAGAGCAAAACAGACCCATCTCAAAAAGGTGTGAAGTCATTGCGCAAATAAACCCTCCTAACAAAACGATGATATGGCGTGAAGCCTCCTCACCATGCTAAACTTGGGATGAAAACTTACAGGCTACATTTTTCACCCAGATTTCTAAAACGTTAGCATACTACCGTTCCGCTAAGATAAAGCTTTAATTCTATTGTTCTTTTATACATTCTTACACATATTTGGTGTGGGTTATTCCAGTGACATACATCTTTCCAGATGTTAATGTTTTATCGTACCATTTTGCAGTTTTTATCAGGTCCATTTACACAAAATGTACTATAAATCCTCCATCACTTCATATAGTATATCATGTGAGACACCCTGATAAACATACAGATACAGATATATGAAGGCTAGTAAATGTAATAGGAGATTTAGCATGCTACTTGTACAGATAGGCTATTATTCTTAATCTTGTGATTAATATGGACTGGCACTACTGTACAGATTTATTTTTGACCATATGCTCTTTAATTGTCATTGCTTCCCCCAGTTTACCCCCTTGCACATCTGCAGCATGTGTGGGCTGATGCTCTCTCCCTTTGCCTCAGCAAGATGGGAGAACAATTTCTCAGCTGGACACCACGATGAAGGGAGAATTCCACGTCTCCCAAAGAGCGATTAAAGTAAAATAAAGGGTTTATTTAAAAACTGAACAAGCAGAGGGTGGGAGGGAGGAAACTCACTGTCATTGATGTTCTTCATCTGCCCAAGCTCAAATTAGCTGGAATAGTGTTTAATTGTGAGCTGCTAATGTGCTGCCTCAAAAAAACAGCTGTTGCTAGAGCAAATGGAACCAGGGAAAAGACTTTCAAGACTAAGAGTGGATGAGCTTGCAGAGAATGTGAACACACTACCACAGCTCTCACGGTGACAGGTCTTACTGATTTAAGAGCCTTTTGACTGTAAAACTTGGCTAAGATATAATTCAGCAGAGACTTTGATTCATTTTGAAAAGATTTACACTACAGTTTAAAATGAAGCCCAAGTTAATTAAGTGTCTTCCTACATTACCACAGAACAGTTCCTCTAAGCTATTGTTCCCCCTTGTGAAATTTAGATTTTAAGTTCAATAATCTTGTTCCTCTGTCCTGAATTAAATATAAGAAAACAAAACATGTATTGGCGAAGCAATTTTCAAGCAAGTTCCAGATTCTCGCACTAAGTACATGTTGTTGAATATTTTTTTTTCCATCTAAAGAAAAATATTTTGGAAAGGGGAAAAACACGTGTTTTCTTCTGTTTCTGTTTAGTTATAGCATTTATAAAACCTTCCTTAAACAAGACTTCTCAGTGACAATGAATGCCGTAATTTTCTATGCAAATCAGATTAATAAATTAAAGAAATTTGCTTGCATATAAATGAGAAACCAGTCAATTTATATGCCTAATAATTACTTCGAGGCTTCTCTGTGTGAACTTTGCTAGGAATATTTTTCATATAGACAGGTTTACAAAAAAGTGCCAGTTAAAAAAAAAAAAGCAAAAGCTTTTTATATCTGCCATTAAATTATTTACAAACTTGCTTTACAAAGGAACTTTTTATATGGTCCCTAATCGGAAGGGGAGGGAAGTGAGGCCCAAGTCCCAGCTGTGAATGTGTCTGTACTGCAGTATGCCACAGACACAGATCCCTCAGCTTCTTCAGAGACCAGACACACTAGGGTGAACAGTATGATGCTGCAGCTACACCCTTGCTGTCTCCCGGCCACATCAGCTAACTTGAATATGTTCACATGGGCTTCTCTTTCTCCATATAATAGGAGTCTGAACAACCAAAAACTCAGTTAAGAACCAGTTTGTGCAGAGCCCATCCTCCCACTTTGATACCTTTCCATTCAAAAGTTGCCAAAGCAAATTTGGCAGTCTTTTTCTCCAGAAGGGCAAAGACATCTCTTTGTTTCTTCAGAGATGAACTGAAACTTCTTCTCACTCTGACCTAAACCAGAGTCAAGCCCACAGCAGAGATCAGGTTCCCACCTGACTCCCACTGTTGTTGCATTGTTAATGTCAAGCAAGCAGAGTCAATTAATGTGACCTGACAATCTGGCCAGAATTCCCTCAAATTGGAGAAAATAACCAATGCCTGCCACGAATTCTGTCTACAACCAAGCAGTCTCTGGGATATTCAGGATAAGACAATTCTATTCTATACCGCTTTAAAATTATATAGGTTAAGGCAACAACAACTTTGTTACCTAAGAAATACTGTACACTTAACAAGACCATTATTGGTTTTAGCACCTGTAATGAGATGCAACTTTGCTGATTTCTGAAATACAATATTGTCATACCTTACAAGAATTTGCCATCAAAATGTTAATTTCTCCTTTTTCTGCCTGTCAAGTTTAGGACAAATACAAAATGCCTGAAAACTTACAAATCAAACAATGAAAAAAAAAAAAAAAGCAAAGAAAATAAGAAAGAGGGGTAACAGCAGAGAATAAAATCCTTCCAATCTCTGACTCCTTGCAAGTTCCACATTCAAGGGGACAGGAATTTTGCCTTCCTGAGAGCTCAACCCCATCATCTGACTTAGACAAGGAGTCAGGTTAGCTAAAAACACCCTTCCATACCAGCACAGACCTCCACAGTGACCTTGTCCAAGACATTCACAGGTGTCCTTAAAAGCCAACACTGATACTGCTGTAACCATAGCCCTGCCTGCCCCTGTAGGCTCTAAGTAGGAATCCATCTTACTTCATGTATGCTTTGACAACTGGCACAGTAAATCTACAACCCCACTGGTGAACTGTTTGCTCCTCTAATACAAATACCCAGCCATTCCTGCATCAGCCAGAGCCTACAGAGAAAGTTGTCAGGAGGGAAGAGAAATATTTGAAGAGTTGCATTCAGACTCCACATTGTGATACACTCCATGTGGTAACAAGCAATCTGTGGGAAGGGGCAGGAGGAGGAATTCAACTGACAAAGGCTGTTCCTTTACTTGCTTCTCCTTTTAATCGTGTATGGCACCTAGCAGAGGTGTTAACACCATGGCTGCCAACTCCTCCCAACCAGCCAGCCTGACAGCCCAAGGCAATGCAGGACTCCCCAGCTCCCGCTCAGCAGCTTCAACTATCTGTCCCTTTCAAAGACTGACAGCACCAAGTTCAGAGAAAAAACAAACCTCAGTTCCATGGACGGTTATGGAGCAGATCATCTGAGTGCCCTCACGTGGCACGTACAGGACACCCAGGTGCTCAGGCCCAGTCAGCACGGGTTTGTGAAAGGCAGGTCCTGCTTGACTAACCTGATCTCCTTCTCTGACAAGGTGACCCACTTGGTGGATGAGGGAAAGGCTGTGGACATTGTCAACCTGGAGTTTAGTAAAGCCTTTGACACAGTTTCCCACAGCATTCTCCTGGAGAAACTGGCTGCTCAAGGCCTGGATGGGTGTGCGCTTTGCTGGGTAAAAATCTGTCTGGGTGGCTGGGCCCAAAGAGTGGTGGTGAATGGGGATAAACCCAGTTGGCGGCCGGTCACCAGTGGCGTTCCCCAGGGATCGGTACTGGGGACAGTTCTGTTCAATAACTTCATCAATGACCTGGACGAGGGGATCGAGTGCCCCCTAAGTAAGTTTGCAGATGACACCAAGTAGGGCAGGAGTGTGGATCTGCCTGAGGGCAGGAAGCTCTGCAGAGGGATCTGGGCAGGCTGGATCGAGGGGCCGAGGCCAACTGTGTGAGGTTCAACAAGGCCAAGGGCCAGGTCCTGCACTGGAGTCACAGCAACCCCCTGCAGCGCTACAGGCTTAGGGATGAGGGGCTGGAAAGCTGCCTGGCGGAAAAGGGCCTGGGGGTGTTGGTGGACAGTGGCTGAATAGGAGCCATCAGTGTGCCCAGGTGGCCGGGAGGGCCAATGGCACCCTGGCCTGCATCAGGAACAGTGTGGCCAGCAGGACCAGGGCAGTGACTGTCCCCTGCACTGGGCACTGCTGAGGCCGCACCTCGAATCCTGGGTTCGGTGTTGGGCCCCTCACTGCAAGACAGACCCTGAGGGGCTGGAGCGTGTCCGGAGAAGGGCAACGGAGCTGGGGAAGGGTCTGGAGCACAAGTGCTGTGAGGAGCGGCTGAGGGAGCTGGGGGGGTTCAGCCTGGAGAAGAGGAGGCTCAGGGGAGGCCTTATGGCTCTCTACAGCTGCCTGAAAGGAGGCTGCAGGGAGGTGGGGGCTGGTCTCTTCTCCCAAGTGACAGGACAAGAGGAAACGGCCTCAAGTTGCACCAGGGGAGGTTTAGATCGGATATTAGGAAAAATCTCTCACAGAAAGGGCTGTCAGGCTCTGGAACGGGCTGCCCAGGGAGGTGGCTGAGTCACCACCCCCACAGGTATTGAAGAGACATGTGGACGAGGCACTTAGGGACATGGTCTAGTGGTGGACTGGGCAGTGCCGGGTTAACAGTTGGGTTTGGTTATCTTGATGGTCTTTCTTGATCTAAAAGATTCTGTGATTCTAAAAAGCATCTATGGGCAGACTGTTATACAGTTGTAACTTGGATACAGGCTTCTCCTGTAATGTCTCTTTTAGGACACAGTTGTCTCATGAACAGGAAGATTTGTCACACCCTGTTTCCTGAACTGCTCCAGTTCAATGCTGTTTAGTCCAGTTACATTTTATTGTAAAATATTTACTGCTCTTCCCCAGAAACCAGAGAGAGCTGGGAGTAAGATAGGCCAAGCTCTGCACTTTGACTGGTGAACATCTCTGCTGGAAGGTATCCAAATTGCAGAAGAACCATTTGGCATGTGTCTTTGACATCGCAGACACATAGATTAATAGCCTGCCCCCTCCCCTACCCCTGGCTTTAATATCCTGTCCTTTGAGTGACTTTCAGACTCGCTTTATATTATGTTATCCTCCCAGGCAAGTGTTTGTTTTGTGGGTATTTTTGCACTTAAACAGTAATACAATTGTTTTCCCTACTGAGTTGATGCTGCCTATGAAATAAGATAGCATACACTCACCTGCTCCAGTTTAAGGCACCATGCTTGCTGCCGCTCCAACAGACCTCTCCAAAAGCTGCATAAGGACAATACTCCCTCACACATATATCCCCTTATAACATCCCTGAGACTTCTGTTTCTTCAAGTGCTGCAGATGAGAGGATTTGCCACTTGAAGCTCTGGGATTTAATGCTATCTAGCTCCTGCTGGACAAGCAATACTCAGAGCTATTGCAAGACTACACCTTACACAAGCAGCGGCCAGCTCAGGAGCTTTGATTTATTTATTTCACTTTAAAGGAAAAATTTCATGTTACAAAACTTCATTTACAGAAAATAAATAAAACCCCAGAACATTAGTTTGCCAAGTTAGATTTCTACTTTCAATTAAAAAACGTGTTTGCGAGTTAGAAGAAACATAAGCTGTGTAGTTGTTTCACTTAGAAAAAGAGCACTGGTTTTAAGGTTTGGGAAGCCATTATTACAGTCGCATAATACGTGTCGTGTAATTTCAGTCTAGCCATACCCACTCTCCAGCCTGCTACACCCTCCTGTTAGAAATGCCTGCTCCCTACTACACCACCGCCTTGGTGGCAAAAGTGCCGAGGGTCAAAATATCACGGATTAGAAAAACAGAAGTCAGTACTCCATTGCCTTCATCAACAGGCAGGGGTGGGTTGTGTTTCTACAGTTCCTTTGCAAGCAGCTGAGCCATAACAGACAGTCTATCAGTGGGAATCACTATCCCTGTTTTTAAGTCAGGACTTCTACATGCTTCATTTTTAACCTTCATCCTACCATTTAAATGGGGGCAATGTTTGTTACCTCAAGGGGAAGGGAGATGCATTACATTTAACAGGTGTACAGAGCCAGGGGAACATCAAAAGGAAGTGTACTAGGTATAAACTTATATTATTCTGATTTTGCTCAAAGTAGAGAAAACGCTGTTCTGCAAAACGCAGCTGCCCAACTGCAGTGGAAACACGTGACTGTCAAAAGGCTTGCAAGCATGCTGTAGAGAAGCACCCCTAAAGCTTCAAGCACTCAGCTCAACATAAGGAAATCTTTCATGCAGGAAGTCATTTTCCAATACATGATCTCAGGACTCAAGGGATTCCACACCCTTGCTGATTTTTCTTTTTAATAGCATAGAAATAAAATTCCACCAATATTCTGCAAATTCATCAATGTCACATAAAAGGTACAATGGGAAGAGGCAAGCAGGAGAAATATTTTTGTCCAAATCCCAACAAGTCCAAGAAAATTCACTGCAAAAGTATTTATTAGCTATCACACATCATCTTTCAAATTTCAAGCTGAATAGAGAACATCCTGTGGCCTTTTTTTAAAGGCAGTGAACTTTTTAAGCTCTGTGTCTCTCACCCTTATTCATGCTGAGGAGCTTCTTACTGAGAAAACAATGTGCAATCTGTACAGGCGCTCTTTCACCAACGACAATGATTGGGTGAAAGTTGCTGATCCAGGTCTTAGCTTCAAGGTTCAATTAGTCATCAGTCACCTTTGCACAGTGAGAACTTGCATTTTAGTATTAATTAAAGTCTACCTGGGGAAACACAGATAACTGTTGGATTGGGTGGCACACGTCTCCCCCATTTCAACCTAATCTTGCCCACTTGCTTAATTGCTTGCACTAAGATAAATGCATGAGCAGCAGACATGAGGTGACAACACTGTTGCACTTAAACATTCATTTTACTCAGTTCTAAGTGGCAGCAATAAGACACAAATTCCAGAAGCATCTCTGTAGTTTCGATTGTACCCGTTGTTTGGTTCAGATTCTTTGCTGGTTAATAGATTAATAAAGATGTGCTGATGGAGATACTCATAACATGCAGACACCCAGGCTGTGCAATAGGAGAATTACAGATATATCCTCCATTATGTGCGAATGAATGATTGAGGGGCAGAGACAGTTCGGCATACAGGGGACAGTGACAGAAAACATACTCGATTATTTTAATTTCCTAAACAATACAAGATCTGAATGGGTCTTTAAACTTCATACGCTCTATCATTTGTCTGAAGCCATTATCTCATCCAAAGCTTCCACCTCTGTGCAAGCCAAAGAGACTCCGATACAAAAATAGTGAGATCTAATCAGAGTTTATTGCTTCTGGTATAAGAACTGAGCCAGGGTGGGTTTTTTTAATATCTTTTTTATTAAATTTACAAACTTGAGCATCCATATTTGGGATCAAAAGGTGATTCCTGCACCCTGCTGCAGAGCAGTAGGCTGGATTCCTCATACAATAAAATACCTTTTCTTGTAATTTGTTGGAAAAATAGGTGACTCTTCATTACTGAATTGGGGCAAGATAACTTTTCCTCAGATTATATTCAGAATTTATAATCTCTTTATATAGGAGGGGGCAAGTCCCTACACCTGGACCTCTGCTACAGCTTCACTGCAATTGCACAGAGTAATCCTATCACTCTTGCTGAGGACTGCACAAGGATTGCCTACACAGGAGAAAACTGAAATTTAGGGAAATGGATTTGGTAGCACTAAATCACAATTGCCCCATATTGCTTAATATGCGTTGCTACACATGCAGTCGCTCCTCAGGGCACTTTCATGCCAGCACAGTTCAACTTACTTTAGGGGAACTTCTTTTGATTTACACCCGCATAGAAGAGCATCACTTTGACTAGCTTGCCTCAAAGCACCAGGACCACTCAAAAAACCAGGTGATGGGGATCAGCACCTTCACATACAGTACTACAATCTGTCCAAAAAAGCCAAATCTGAACCCAAAGCTCAGAATACATATAAAACAAGAGTGGTAGTTAAGATACAAGCCAACACATTTGTCTGCGGCTTTCAGTTTGCAATACAAGGCACCCAGATGCCACCGAAATTCTTTAACTGAGCCACTTACACCTTACATATCCCTAAACCTGCTCTTCAACAACTAATCTCTGCCGTAGCTCCCAGACTTCGACTCAGACCTGCTTCACCAATCACAAGCCTTTCCAAGTGTGCTCAGAGTACAGGTTGCAGTTGTCTAGAAGAAAGTGAGACGACTGTGTGCAGAATCAGGGGTGATTTTTTAATTTGGTATTTTGGACAAAAACCAATCACATGGTTCATAGGCATAAGCACTGCACAGCAGCAAACGCAATGTTTGTTCACATCATGTCCAAGATTCCTAGTAATAGTTAAGAAGCCTGAAGCTCTTTTTGCTAAGATCTTCTAGAGGTTACACAAGCTCCCCAAGTTAATTTTATTATATCACAGACAATTCTCACTAAGTCAGAAGTAACACAGCTCAGTCAAATAGCAATAATTTTGCCTCACTTCTGATTGTTTAGTCTAACTTCTTTAAACAAATCGCCCTTTTTCAGCCTTTTCTGTTTACTGAGAGAAATCTGTATTGCTGCCCAACTCCTTCATTTTACAGCCATGATGCATTTACCAAAAATAAACAAATAATTCACATATTAATGCTAATAGCAACAACAGTCATGACCATATATCATGAGGTTCTCTATTTGATCCAGGGACTTTGGACCTGCAAGGCTGGCACCCATGTAAAATTCATTTCTTAATTCCTGCACTCCTTAAAACTATTCATTTAAATGAAGAGGTTAGCAACAAAATAGAATGAAAGTTAAAAATGGGATTTAAAAACAAACAAACAAACCAACCACAAATCCATCAACTCCTTTAGTGAGGTTTTATAGAGAAACACCACATACCACAAGTTGGCAGTGACATATCAAGACAAAATAATGATGAAATATCGTTACATTGCCATCTGGTGACAGCAAAATGGCTTATTGAAATAGGTTGACGATATCACCTCTGCTCCTGCTATAGATATACCCATGTCCATACTGCAAAAACTACTATTTACAGGACTGTGCTCACAGCTGAGTATATCTGTAGGGATAATTTCATTATAGTGCACTTTTTGGTCACTACAGATTGCTTCTGTGTGTGCTCACCAGGTGTCCTTCAAGTGCTAACACTGCAAATTCTTTGGGACAAAATCAGTCTATTTTTATACACACCCCACATGTATGTATATACATACATACAAGACATGCCCTCATTTTCATGAAAATGACAACTGACAGGCACCACAGAAGCCTGGGCTCCATCCCTCAATATTTTGCAGAGGAAGCGGAGGCCCGAAGATCTCAGTAGGTCTGAGCTTTAGAGTCTCCTTAACCCGCACCCAGGTGTGGGTGCAGTCGCAGTTTTCCAGCTTAGCTGTGTTGGATGGAGCCTGCCACCAGCCTCGCTTGCCATCTGGAAAGCTCAAGTGCAGCACAAGGTATGCCAGCACCCTTCGCTGTGTGTGCCCTCTCCCTGGGACAGTAAGCAAGCAGGACCATCAGCTCACAGCTCAGCACCGCACCCTGGATCCCTTCCAAAGGCTACCACGACCAGTGGAAAGATCCCTCTGGGCTTTGGGGCTCAGGTCCTTCAAGTCTTTTGAATTCAGTCTTCCTGGACAACACTGACATTAGACACAACTGCCATCCCAGTCAATTTCTTACACGCTTGCAGCAGGCCATAACGAAATTAAAACCCATCACCCAAAAATAGAGAAATAAAAGAATCAAACTTCAGTGATAACACAATTAAGGTTTCTCCAAAGTGGCTGTCATCCCCTAATGCGTATTTAGACAAGTAGTGAAAGCCCAGATGCATTATGGGATGATAAAACTCACCTTGGAGGGACTTAATGCTTAATTAAAAGGACGAACACCGCAATAAATGCACTAATGAGATAAAATCACCCTAATTCCTAAATCTTATGGAGCCAAAGTGTCGGTCTGAGTTTTAATTAATAGAGTTCTATATGGGTTTCTCAGAAATAATAATAAAACATTGAAGTAGTAAATCACACCTGAAAGCTGTCACAAACTTATTTTAAATCCTACAGAATTTTTATTTAGGATTTCACAATTCGCATATCTCCAAAGATGACTAGCCCTTTTGAGATGTAATTTCATGCTACTGCAACACTTTCCTTTTAGATTACAACGGGGGTTTTTTTGTTGTTAGTTTAGCACATTTTATATGAATACTCACCACACTTTTTTCCTCTTTCCTCAGTCCCTGAGAGATACTGACTCAATTATGCTACACACAGCCCAGAGCTCACTGGAAATTTCTATTTTCATCTTCATCATCCTACCCCCCAACTCCACTGAATGACACTGCAGACACTAAAGAAACCTCAGCACAAGAGCGGGATGCATAACACTCAACCTATTATCTATTTAGTGGAAACCAACAGGGTGGGCACAGATGCTCCCTGAAAGCCTCATGCATAAGCAGGCAACCAAGGACATCTGAGGAAGGCACCTAACACCTTCCTGGTTCTTTCAATGCAAGTCAGGTGAGGCTTCAACTCAGCCCTAGCTCCTGGGAAGTTACCAGCTTTCCATGGAGCTTCCTTCCACCTCAGATCTAGTAGCGACCTCACACTTCCAGTTTCACCACCAGAAACGTGGTATCCTCCCATTCACATGTGGAAACCCACATGGGGTGTCTGAACTGGACCAGTTCAGCACTGCTGCTCTGCAGCTTTTGGTGTTTCCAGCTCCAAGCATCAGGCACAGGTTTCAAACCCTGGATTTAGTCCCAATACTTGTACAGGCATGGTAACGACTACCAAAATTGTTAGTTTTTCTAGTTCGAGAGGCATTTTGTGGGGCAGATGTCCCTCACAGGGCTGTCATGCATCATGCTGCTAAATGGCATTTCTCTGCAGAGGCAATGTGCTTGGAGTACCACAGCCAAAGGCCACTGCAGGGTCTCTTTCCAGCCCAAGGGCCAGCTAGGTTTGTTGGGACACACTGTGATGTGCCTTTCTGCTGTGGTCATGATCAGAAGCCTAGCCAAGCCAACAGCGCACCTTCCCACCAGCTTCAGCAGGTTTGGAATAGGCCAGCTGGCCATTGGCTCGCTGAGTTAGTTTATAACCATTTCTCCACACCTTCTTGTCTCATCTGCTGGCCAAACTGACCCCGTAACACACAGCTCAGCCTTTGCATGTGGCACTGTGGATAGCGTCAGCTGTCCTGCACCTGTTCTCATATTATTCCCCTTAACTTTTAGCACAAATGGAATGTGAATTGTTTCCTCCATCTCATGATGCTCGGAGGAGTTTCACGATGTGGTTACCATCCGTGAGCTGACGGCCCAGCTCATGTTTCTCAGGCAGGGACGGTTTATGCCATTAGACATGGGCATTTTAAGCCTGGCAGGTGGAACAGGAGGTGCACCCCTGGCAAGCAAGGAGGATGCCAGGGGCTCTGGACCCCTGATGCCCAGGGGACAGTGTCACCTCCATGTTCCTAACGTTAGGCTTTGCCACCCTCTAGTGGGCTACATACAGAGCCTTGCCATCTCATAGGCGGTGTCCTGCCCCAGGACCTCTGAAGAGCACGAACACAGAGGCTTAACCCTGAGAGTCAAGGTTACCAGGTTCAGTGGCTGGAAACTCATGAGTGAGATGACTCAAACTCTCATCACTTGCAAGTCCTCTATTTTCTTTTCTCATTTAAAAAAATAATAACACACACAAAAAAAAAAAAACCCACACCACCACACACCCACCACAACAAAAATCCCAACCTATAAACTGTCTCTGAAACAGCAATGAAGCAATACTAAAATTATATCAATGTATACTGGCAGAAGGTACGAGAGTATGCCCGCATTAAACTTTTATGTATGTATTTATGTATTACACATGTACTACTCAGCAAATCTATATTAATTTGTAGAGGATAGAAATTAATATTAATATACTCATTGCACATATTAAGCAGATTATGACCCATTTTTTGCATATTAGCACACAAAATGTGCAGTACTGCTCATTATTTTATGCCCTGAAATACATTAAAGAGGCTAGGACTATGACAGCTTGAAGGGGAATACAAACAAGAGTTTTGTCTCCTAAAATAAATGCATCTGCAGCTTTCTCTAAATAATTTACTGATTTTTTTTTTTTTAAGGATTTTGTAATTATGGTCTATTGGTACATTAAGACTGTACATTTTAAAACAGAGTGGCTTTGGGTTAAAAACCTCTGAGTAACTAAGCATGATTAGATGCTTTGCCTCTTTGTTTTTCATATACGTAGCTGGCAAGGCCTCATTTTTTCAGGCAAATTCTTTAAGTAGGAATACCTTGTTGAAACGTCTCTGGCTATCACACAGGCAATCTTTTCTGACTTCTTTTCCATGACCAATGAGTAGTGAACACAGAGCTGGCATTAGGGTTATCAGGTTGTACAGTTCTTTGCAGCAAACTGGGATTGCTCTTTCATCAGTTTCCCCAGGCCACTATTAACATGCAGTTCCAAGGAAATCGGCAGTAAAATCACCAATCCTTTTTATCTCTAAAATGCAAATTTAAGAGAAGAAAAAAAAAAAAGGAGAGATAAGTGGCACCTACTAACATCTCTTCAAAACGAGATGATCCAAATCCAGCAAACTTTCTCCTTAAGAACTACCTTCCAAACTCGCAAAATGTAGCCTTTTTTTGTGGTCCTGTTCCATGTTGTTATATACTTGCAATGAAATTACAACTGGAATCTCCGTTTAAGGATTGTCTCTACAAGCTGCCAACACAAAATCATCTGTGTCCGGAAGATGAAGTATTTACGACCTAACAGAGTTTGATGAGATTTCCTAAGTTCCCTCGTTCATGATGGCAGAGATCCCATGAATGTAAATGAATTCGGAGATCTCTCCCAGTTCCCTTGCACATCTTTTAGGCCTTATCCCTGTCTGAGACTCGCACCAAATTTGGGTCTACACATAGAGCGTTGCACCCCTGCACCTTGGTTACTACTGAGGAAAGCACACTTCTGCATACAGCTCATCACTTGCACAGGACCACAAATGGTATGGCCATCTACCAACTCAAAGCGTACCCCGGCGAAACACCACCTAGCCAATTCTGCTCAACCAAAGCACAGCACAGAGGAGCTACAAAGGAGGAGCAGCAGCAGAGAAAGAGCCCTGTCCCCAGCAGTCACCTGCCATCCCTCTGTGTGGGCACAGCAGCCCTCGCTCCCAGCTGTCACAGCAAGGCAGACACTTACAGTGTTTGACTTTATTACAGCACAGCCAAATCAAATGCACAGCCACTGCTTCCTCAGATGTCTATATTTCATTTAAACTGGGATAAAGCAAAGAAACTGGAATATTGTCTCATCATGCATTCTAAATCAGCCAGGGTAGAAAATAATGGGGAGTTAATCAGATCACTGAAACTCTAATTCACTTGGTATTGATCGGGCACATTCCTAATGGGACAGCAGACCAATTTCAAATTACAGTAAGCTGACTTGTCCTGGAATACCAATGACCAGCTCCTGAGAGGAGCCTGGGCAGACCACAGGCTCTCCTCTCATTATGGCACATGCTCGACTGAATGCATCGATGTATAATACGATACGGCATTTGGCTAATTAATAGGAGATTGATGAAAGGTGCAGTTTTGAAAGCAGAAATCTCACTTGAATAAACGTGGGATGAAAGTCCCAGCAGGGATGAGGTACACAGAGCCTTAGAAACAATTATAAAAAAAGGAAGAAGGGAGCTAATGGAAGGTAATGCAATTAAAACCAGGCTTTTCATTATATTAGATTTCAGTGATGAAGCCTCTGATTAATATATGCTGCATTTAACTCTTCACTGCCTCTATTTATAATGTATTTAGAAAAGGCTTTGAATTATGACCATGGTATCACAGACATTCCATCCTGAAACGGATGCCTGTGAGCAGAGGGAGCCAGGGGAGAGTTACCTTCATTCACACTGCGTTTCCATGTCAGAAATCCTTCCTCAACAAACTCTCCTCGAGCACATCCTACTGTCTTTAGGCAGTGACAGGATTAAGGGGCTTGCTATTGCAACTTTTTTTTTTGCTTGCTGAAGCTATTGGGAAAAAATGGTACCTCAGTTGCTCTTTAGAGCAGGGGATGTCTTTGTCCTGTTTGGGACCGTATCACAGGGCGAAAGTTGCTATCAGTTCCTCTCACAAACATTTGTACAGTGGAAGTTGTATGCCACTCATCTACACCTTGAATTGTGATACTTACTGCTCATTTTCCCTATTGTATTTTAAAGCTACATCCTCACTTTCATTTCACAAGTACATTTAAAGCCTGAAGCCTGTGCAGGAGTAGAGCAGCACATAGTAAAGGACCTGCCGAAGCCACTGGGCTTCATACTGGCATAGCCCACTGTTTTTTGACTCAAGACACAGGGTTCAGCATTGGTCATCTCAGTCCAGTCATTCGTTACAGATAAAAGACCATTCAACGCAAAGGAGGACTCCGTGACTGACAACGTCCTCCCACCTCCCGTTTTACTGGCATGGCTCACCTGAACAGTCAGAGGCACTTCAACCTCTGCTCAGCCAGTGCTTGCTGCCATCCCAGCTGTGAGGCCATGCTGAGCCGTACTTCTTAGAGCACACTGACACAGGCTCAGGTTGCCATGTGAATGAAAACTAAGGGCTTGGAGTTGCACCATGAGAGACCCATTGCTTTAACTTACAGAAATAAATTGAGGTAGTCCTCTCCAGGTCTACCAACACAGACAAGCTTAGGCATGGGCAAGGGCTCACTCTACTGTTTAAAGACACTATTATATACTGCTACAACCACAACAGTGCCCGGACAATTTAGCCTTTATGAGAGCAACTATTTTTGCCTGCAGCTTGCAAACATAAAATATTACGACAAATACATACATGTTTCATTTTCAATTACTGCCTCGTGTGATTAGAAAATGAATTCTAACTTCCAAGAATTATTAGAATATACCAATTGTTCAGATTAGTAGTTTTAAGTACTTATAAACCACTAACATGTAGGGTATGAGTAATTCACAAGTCACTGACTTACAAAACCAGCCATCATGTCACACGATCACTACCGTGAGGCACAGTGTGATTTTTACTTTCTGATTAAATGCTTAAAAGAATTTTCAGACAAATAGTGTACCCATGTAGTGATTTTTCAAACAGATTCATACAAAAGTTCATTAGACTGTGTGGAGAAACTGGCAGCCATCCCATTTTGCCTTATAATAGCCTACCTCCTGTCATGTGCTGCACAAGGCCTGTCTTGGGCCTTGTGTGTACGGCAGTACCTCCGAGAGGAGGATTTATCCCTCCATGCCCACCAAAAAGCAAAACAGACAAAAGTGATCCAAGCGGGAACTGTGCCAGGCTCTTAACACAGCGAATGACCTAGAGACAGTATGTATTCCCTTCTGGAACTAAATTTAATTTGCTCATCTGCTCTGGGTGCAAAGATGACAGTACAGATGGAGAAAATATATACACACATGGAGATACGCATACAGATACACCACTGGAGATGTATTAGCATGTCATGCACATAGTAAAATGTACTATAGTTTTTTTGTTGTGAACTTGATAGTTAAATTTTCTATTTTAATTCCACATTTTCACCTGTCTACACTCACCTCTAAGATGACAGAGCTGAAGTATTTTATGGCTTGCCCTAAAACTGGTAAAGTCAAAGGAAAAGAATTTGAGGCTTCTCTAGAACTGAACTCTACCTTTAGCTAAAGGAAAACAAGAAAAAAAACACCCACCCAACTTTCTGAAGGGACTTCTGCACCCTCCCCTCTTGATGTTGGGTGGTAGCCCCATACCTGGCTGATGGGCCTTGATAAGAGGCTGCCTTCATTTTCCAGACCCACTCAAGTGATGTGTCCATCTCTCATCCCAGCCTGACTCCAAACGTACCTTTAACCACTGTCACACGAGGCAGTACAGCTGCAATACAGACGTGCTTATTCTCTGAAGCATAAGCACTCAGAAAGGGTGCTGAGAGCCAGCTGCAGCAACAGGCACAGTGACGGAGCCGGAGTAGATCCTCAGCAGCCTTCCCCCACTCCTTCTTTCAGTTCCCACCTGCTGGTTGGAGACCCCCATCCAACACCTCCTAATCCCATACCAATATCCCCTAACTGGGTGATAATTAACTGCTACAATCTGGTCCTTAAAGACACCTCAAGGCTGGGATTGTTTGGAATCCAACTGCACATGGCTTCTTTCTGCAAAAAAGCAAACTACATGAGACAGAAAGGCTGCTGCAATGGCAGGAGCGTGAAGGGTAGAGGTCTGGCTGTGCTGCATCAGGTTTCCGGGGAGGCAACAATGGAAGAGACTGCACAGTCATTTGCTGTCCTGGGAATAGCTCTGATTGCTTTTGGCATCGTGTTTGATGCCAGGTTTCCCGGAGTAGAGGAACTATGAAGCAAAGCTAATAGGGCAGTTGTCCTCAGAGTAGTAAGTCGTAATAAATCCATTCGTGCAATCATGAGGCTGTCAAGCCATTAAACAAACAGCAGCTTCCACTTAACCTAACACACAACAAGATCTCATACAAAATTACCATCAACATGCATGCTATTTACTTAAATTCCTTCCTTCACTGCGTTTCCCTTGTCCTTTTAAGCTACCCAAATGAAATCCTCCCTACAGCCCAATGCCAGCTGCTACTCTAAGGATACAGCCTCCAGAAAAAGGGGAGATGAAAATACACACTTGATCCATCTTGACTTGACCCATCCATCTTTGGTTATGTCTCTACCTGACAAATACCCTGAGCATAGAGTGGAAGATGGGGCTCAGAACTCTCCAGGTATGGGAGGTAAAATTGTAACAGTACTAAAAGTTGCTGTACAAGACAAGAACATTTACTTCTTGGGGGGAAAAAGAGAGAAGGAACATCACTGCTGCACTCACATCCACCCTAACATGGAGGGTTCCTCCAGTTTTCCCCCCAGGGAAATGACCTTAATCACTGGGGACAGAAAACTTTCATTTAGCATTCAGGGTTAGAAATTGCTTTTTTTAATTTTTTTTTTTTTTTAAGAGGATACTAAAGTTATTAGCTTTGGATCACCCACAATTTTTGAAAAAAGTTTACTCACTTCCACTGTATTTTTCAAGATTATTACTTAGTATTTCCTCCTCTCCTTCCATCCCCTTTACTATTTGCTGAATTTTGCTAATAATTTATGAATATACATAAAGGTATATGCACTTGGTGACAGTTTTTCAATAGAACATTAGAGAGCTGCATTCAAAACCGCTCAGCGACGGCCAAACTGTTCCTACTTGCAGGCAGAGCACTAGAGTGAGTGGAGCTATGCCAATGCCAACGATTTTTGAAGTAACTGACCATTAATGAAATGAGTTTCCAAAAGCTTTGCTCAAAGAGATTGAGACACGCAATATTACCGAAGCATCTTGCCTAGCTAAGGTTGGAGTAGAGAAACATCAAGCCACGCACACCAGGGCGGTTTCCTTGCCTGTATTCAGGCAGCCGAATATGCGCGAGAAGCTTTGCACGCTCAAGGCGCATAGAGAGCAACCAGGCAGATAGAAGACAGGTGTTCCCTTCACATTTGGCTTTGTAACCTTGTGGAGTTCTTCAGGAAAAATCGGGATCATTTTAGAAGGACTGACAGCAAAGCACAAAAAAGTGTAGCATGGCACCTTTTGAGCTTTTTTCCCTGTCTGCTTAGAACAGATTGTGCATCACCACTGGCTGTTTCTCTACTTGGAACAGACAAATCACAAGCTTCAAAATACACCCCTGACTTACCAGAGGCAATTCAGAAAGAATAGCAAGAAGTGCAGAGTAGCAAGAAGGAATTTCCTCGGGGTCTTTTGGCAAGGTTCACTATAAAGGAACAGCTCCTGCCCAAACAAATATCTCCCCCCACCACTCACCAGAAAAACTAGGGAAAAAAACCTTTACTGAAGACAGTCTTTTCCTACAGGAAGACTGACCTTTTAGTCTGTAATTGATGGGCTACAAGAAAGGTTGGAGAGAATGCCACTGCATTTAGAGGGTTTCGCGGCATCCTCATAAACTTAACTGAAGATATTGATTGTGCTGCTCCAGGAAGCCCTGGTGGGGACGCATTGTTAGGCTTCAGCTGATGCTGACTATTTTTCATAAAGCCATATACATCTGCTAGAAATTGTTATTGATAGATGCTTTAGCAAGGTAGCAGTGTTTTCAGATCTGCACAGCCACAGAGAATACCCTGATACTGAGCTACTGCTGGTCTGTGCTGAACAGGGAAAACACCAAACTACTGATGCTGGCCATTTGCTGCTCGTACTAATCACAGAACACTAGTGGTTCATAGAATCATAGAATGCTTTGGGTTGGAAGGGACCTTAAAGATCATCTAGTTCCAACCCCCCTGCCATGGGCAGGGACACCCTCCACTAGACCAGGTTGCTCCAAGCCTCATCCAGCCTGGCCTTGGAGACAGCCAGGGATGGGGCATCTTTTGGAAGGGACATTATGATTCATAGAATGGTTTGGGTTAGAAGCGACCTTTGGAGATCATCTGGTTCAACCTCCTGCCAAAGCAGGTTCACCTCTAGCAGGTTGGATAGGAATGCATCCAGGTGGGTTTTGAGTATCACCAAAGAAGGAGACTCCACAACCTATCTGGGCAGCCCATTCCAGTGTTCTGACACCCTCAAAATAAAGAAGTTCTTTCTCATATCGAGATGGAATTTCCTGCATTCCAGTTTGTACCCCTTATCTTGTTGCTGGGCGACACTGAAAATAGTCTGGCCCCATCCTCTTGACACTCGCCCTTTAGATATTTATAAGCATTGTTGAGATCCCCCCTCAGTCTTTCCTTCTTCAGGCTAAACAGACCCAGGTCTCTCAGCCTTTCCTTATAAGAGAGATTCTCCCTTCCCCTGACCATCTTAGTAGCCCTCCTCCACTAGTTCCCCATCTTTCTTGTACTGGGGAGGCCCAGAACTGGACATGTGGCCTCACTAGGCCTCTAGTAGAGTAGAGGAGGATAACCTCCCTCAACCTGCTGGCCATACTCATTTTAATGCCCCCAGGATACTATTGGCCTTCCTGGCCATAGGGCACATTGCTAGCTCATGGCCAAGTGATTGTCCCCCAGGACACGCAGGTCCCTCTCTGTAGAATTCTTTCCAGCAGGTCAACGCCCAGCCTGTACTCATGCATCGGGTTATTCCTTCTCAGGCACAAGACCTTACACTTGCCCTTGTTCATCTTCATGAGGTTCCTCTCCGCCCAACTCTCCAGCCTGTCCAGGTCTTGCTGTAGGGCAGCACAGCCTTCTGGTGCATCAGCCACTCCTCCCAGTTTGGTGTCATTTGTGCTCATGTTTTCCCTCATCAAGAGCAATTGTCTTAGTCTCTCATCTTGATGCAACAAATATTTACACTTGCCACTGAATACTTCAGTGACACTGATTTCCAAGCTTTAAGTTAACGACCCAAATTTACCTATGCTTCTTGGATTATTTCATGTAAACAGATAGTGGAAGAAATACAACTTTATTCCCTCTTAGGCTGAGCACATTCTACTGCAACAGAGTACTGCGTACACCAGACACTCGCATCAGTGCAAAAAGACACAGATACATCAACTGTCACTGCCTCCCACTACCTACATCCAGGCACACTTACATCCAAGTATTGATTTGCAGAATTTCTCCAAGGAATGCCAAAAATAATAAACAAAAAATAAATCAAAAGCAAAAGCCTCTTTCCATTATGTATTAAATATCCCCTCCATGAAGTTAGAACACATAGGAGATGTATATAGAGTGCAATGGAGACATAAATCTAGTGTCGTAATAATCGATTTCTGCCTTGTTCTTTTATTTCCAGTAAATAATGATCTTCAGATCTTTCATGGTGGCACTACTGTAAAGTCTGCTAAGGGAACACAGGCAGTGTTTCATCTTTGATACAGCCAACAACATCGCCACTCTAAAATCATTACACTCACTTATTTCCTGTAGCACACTGGTAACAACATTTAGCAGGATCAAAGGAAATTTACAGAGGGTATCCCCTCCACTAACCTCCATCCAATCATGTATATGATCAATAACACATTTTGTATTGCTCAGCAGTGTGCAGAAGGTACAGATTTCTGCACAAAATGATGCAGTCGTACATTCCCAGTCAGTCTTCAGTTTTCTAAAGAACACTCCTGGAAAGCATAAGCAGCAGTCGTGCCTGGTTAGACCGATTATATATAGAGATACTTCTTGTGCTTAAATTAAAAGGCAGAAGAAACTTCCCTAACCAACCTTATTTCCACAAAAACATGCATGGTCATTTGTTGCTAGTGTTGTGCAAAACCTTACTATCCTCTTCTGCATTCAGTCTGAAATAGGTTTTTTGTTTTGGTGAATGATCAAACAAGGATATCAAGTTATAAACTATAAGTGAATTAATTAAATAGCAATCATGGGTTACTATTCAGATCCTTAAAAACAACAAAACCCACAACCCATAATAAAGGAATCTCAGAGTACCAGAAAGAAAAGTTAAATTACTTTGAAGTCAGTATTGTAATCACCACCCTTTCCAATAAATGATTAATACACACCTTTCTTGCTATCAATTGCTACAAAGTCAAAATGTCAGCCTTAGACACCAACAAGTTAATACAGCTAAGTTAAAAGGAAAAAAACCTAATCTATTTGCCTGTGATCCCATCAAACACAATCCAGGATAGCTGCTCATCATTCTAGTCAGCATAAAGAAGTGGTGAATCCATCTTATCTAGCCTGACATGGCGAAAAACCTCCAAACATTACTATTTAAGGTGGCCCACTTTAATGGTCAGTGTAGAGAACAAGGCAAGACAAGGTTTGTAGATCGAATAACACCTTTCGTTAGACTAAGTGATGTAGTTGGGAGAAAAATACATTAGAGTGATATACTCATCCGTATCTCAGATTCTGATCAGACAAGGAAAAGCACCTTCTCCCCATCACTGTCACTTTTCCCTCTCATAGCTGTTGATTCATCAAAGATACTATTTCAAGTTACAAAACTCATTCTGTCAGACCCTGGAAAGGACTCAGAGGATTACGGTGTCAGCATTCAACACAGGACAGTGATTCTTTAGCTGCTTATCCCCTAAATAGGGGCAACACAATACTTGGTACCCAATTCACCAATAATCTACTGCTGCCATTTTGCTTTTATTATTTTGAGCATTTTGTACCAAAACAAATCAGAAATAGTTTAGCTTAAAAACTAACCAACACACATACCAAGGAGTGAACAGCATTTTTTACATAGCAGACTAGCTTTGCTGAGATGCAGTAGGTTGTTCCAGCGGTCCTGTTATCAGAGATGTAATCCATCCTCTGGTACAACTAAGGAAACGCAGATGCGCACAAAGCCAACTTTGAACTTAAAGCACTAGAATGAAGCTGAGCTGTGACAGCCAAGCAGCCCACCTGAAGGCTTAGCCACATTTTCTCACCTGCTTCATTTTATGTGCTACGACTTCGGTTCCAGTGCAATTTCTCAAAGCAGCCCAGGGCTTTGCACTTGTGCGCTTTCACAGAAGGGAAGGATGTCCTTTTCTTCAATATCTTTGGCTAAGGCAACCCTGTGGTGGGACAAAATAATGACTCTAGTGACAAATCAATTTGTTCCTCCAAGTGTAGGGAACAGCAACTGGTGACCATGCACACCCTGAGAAGTCCTATGTTAAGAGAAAGCAACTCTTTTGTATTAAATTAGTATCATAGAGATGAGAACCATTAAAATCTCTAAGAGTTCTATGTTAGGTAATCATTCCTTTGACAATAATCGTCACAAATAAAATTTCTTTATAGAATTTGGAGTTTTTTTCTGAAACAAAGGAGACCTCAAGATGCTTAGCAATCCTGAGCTAAAAGGATTTAAACATTTAATCTTAGAGATGTTTCCAAGTTCCAGGCCAAAACAGTTTATAAAGGTCATAAAAAATTAACTTATCTTGCTGACAGAAGCTTTTTTAATGCACTCCAAGTTACAAAGGAATCACAACTGGAGCCTTTAGGCCAATGGTATACTATATTTTTCTCTCATTAGCAAGGACAGCAAATATCTACATTTGGATTTTACCACAGCAATGGTCCCCAATTCATTAGTCTTCACCACTGAATATAAAAGCACAGAGCTAACTGGGTAAGTATATTTTATGCTTGTTTTGCTGAATAACCTTCCAGTTGTTTTCTGCAGGTATTTAATAAAAAAACCTGCCATACTTAGGCTGAGCCCAGTTCTTTCTAAGCTCTAGAAAACAGGACTCATCAACATGCTAAAGACCACTTTAAGAAGCTGGAAGGACAATACCCTTTGTCTGCAAGAAGAAACCTGGTTACAGGGGATGCAATTCAGACAGCTGCACCAGCATGCGCACTTGCATGGATCCATCAGATCTTGCATGGTGAAGCCAATGGGGGGATTTCTTTTCAATATTTTTTTTCTTCTTGCTGTTCAAGATTTCCAGCTTAGAGTAAACTTATCAGAGATAACATCCCTAAATTACATCGTCATTCATATCAGAAAATTTAAAAGCAAGTCCAGGCCTACCAAGTATGTTACTAAGGTGGTTCTTTGGAGTGAATTGAATTCTCCCCATTTGTACTAAGAATGAGATCCTTAGCTATTATGATACTGCATTACTAGGTAGAGTGGATAAAACCAGAGTTTTTTCTACATTATCTTTTTAAGCTGAAATTTCCCCCCACTTTGATTAAAATAGATCCCCACCATCCACATTACTTATTACATCTTCAAGTCAGAAAGGGTCACCATTCACATCCTCCCTTCATCACGATGATGACAACGAATCTGACACGGTCCTGATTTCCAAAAGCATTACAAAATCTTACACCAAGCTTTGATTTCTTCAAAACCAGAATCTTTAATCTCTGTTGAGGAACAGTTGTCTTGACGGCCCTGATAAAAGGGTGCCACAGATGATCTCTTGTCAAAATGCAGATACCAAACTTTGCCTTTTAAAGCAGTAGCTTTGTTTTAGAGATGTGAGCTAAGAACAGAAGCCTGGAAATGCATACGCGTGGCTGGCATCTGGAAGAATTTCCAAGCATTTGATAAGGTTGATTTTCCACTACGACCATTTTTGTGGCTATACACTCTAATTGCAACAGTCATGTCCTTTGTAGAGGTCGAGATGTGCACTACGCTTCTAGTTACACACAAGACTACCAAAATGGGTAGATCTGTCAATCTGAAAGCACATTACAGAGCTAGGTATGTTCAGGTATCACAGTTATTAGCTAGACAATACATTTAAACAATTCTAAAGCCACTAAAGTTTTATTTACTCTTAGGTGGCTCTTTAGGTCATAAAATTTTGAATGTTACCCAACGATGCTTCTTATAAAATACAGGACCACACTTACTGGGATAAACACAGTCTTTCAAAGTGACTGCTTAATTTCATGAGAAGCTAAGTGATTTTTTTTCCTTTAATTAAAGCATGGCCATACTCTAGATGACTGGATGTTAGTCTAAACCTGCAGCTAACTGTGGCCAATAGTGACATTAACGGGAAAAGAATTAAAACCAGGATGACTATGCCTCATGTTAGGATTATAAATGGACTACAGACACACAGTTTCCAAGTCATACATCCTTCCTAGTGCTAAAGCAATGATTTTTTTTTCCAACAATAGTGAGCAGTGCTTAGAGCCAACTTTGCTGTGCCCAAGTCCTCCGTGAAAGAGCCCTCGAAGAAATTCACAGCACATTTCCAGCATATGGTAAGTTTACCTGAAAGGCACTTGTGGATAGGCAAGAAGCTTAAAAGTTAAAATATTGGTCTGCATATGGACTGACAGGCTATTTTTCTTTTTATCTACATCAAAAGCACTTTGGATATCAACCCAAAATGCTGAGGCCCTATTAAGTGTGGCATGACACCAAGTCATCATCAAAAGATGGTTAAGCCTAGGTAATAGATCAAATGTGATAAGGCAGTTACCTGCATATTTTACAGGTGGGGACTTTTAAGGAATAATTACGTAGAAGTTGCCAACATTTATGCAGAAGACCTATGGCAGACCCACAAACTCAACTGCCATTCATACTGAAGCAGTCTGGTGCCTTGTCTGAGAAATCCCCCCCAACCTCAACTTGCAGCCACGATGGCTAGGCCCTAACAGCACAGGTTTTCATCAGCCTAACCAGATCATCAACTTGAAAGAGTTCAAGGAAGCCACTCTAGCACACCTTTCTCTGCCAGGCAAGAGACATGAAGACAGTTCACTACACACTATGATCACACCAGTGCCACTCTCCATTCCATAATAAAACAAGGTGACAGTCATTGAGCTTTTACCTTGCTGAGCACTGATTGTACAGCTTTACCAAGAAAAACGTCTCCCTAATCAAAACCAAAGTCCATTGCAACATAACCTTTTCATCGATATTAAGCAACAGAGCTGCCCTTATTTTCCACAAGTCCTGGCACTTGAGATGTCAAACCTTTTCCTATCATGAATCATCTGTTAATTCAAAGATTAACCTACACCTTCATCTTACTCCTCATTGTTCAGATCACATCCCTCTTGCAGATGTAATCTATGCCAACTACAGCAGCTACTTCAATAAGCTAAGAACTTGAGGGCAAAACGCTTATAAAAAACCCTGAAGATGAAGAGAATAAGCACCTGATATCACCCACATACTTGAGAATATCTAGTTAACTTTACAAGTTCCATCATAGATGATGACAATCAAAACAGTAAGTTGCCTAGACTCCGATTCAGCAAGGCACTTAGGCAGGTGTGTAACTTAAAATGCACAATTAAAAGCATTCCAATCCATCAAAACACTTAACTTGTACTTAATACAGGAAAACTAGTACATCTTATTGACTTCCATAAACATCAGAGGAGAGGAGGATCATTAAATCAAAGCAAGTTGCTGCATCAAGGTCATACTGTGGAAGCCCTGACCCTTTTGAATGTTTTCAGTACACGTCACAGTGAAAATGCTAACTGAAGGAAACTTAGGTGGCTAACGGTGGTACTTTCCATCTGTACAGTAACTGCACAATGAAGGGCTTCGGGAACAGTGAGTTAAATGACCATGTGGCAGCAGGAAAACATCACACACTCCTTATACAAATATTATCCATTGTACAAACGGGGAAACATGAGGTAAAAAGCTTTAAGTAATTTGCAAATCCAGCCTTCAGTGCATTATCAAGTCTGAAAAGACTGTTGTGATATAATGGTAGGTATGGGCCACACATGGGGGTGGATCTTACTTTCTTATTGTTCAACTGTTAATGTCTTAAATTATTTTTATGCTTCTTTAAATACTACTACTACTTCTACTACATTTTCTTTTACCCATAACTCAGTTTGACAGTTCTTACTTTAAAGAAAACAGACTTTGAAGTCAGTTGGAGTTGTATGGGAGTGAAAGGCAAGCCTCACAAGTGTCCTGTGCATTTTATCATGAAAGTAAGTATTGTTTAATCACTGAAAGCAGGTATTCTCACAGATGCTCAGTGTTTGATAGTATAGTTCCCAACAGCACTCTAAAAGCCTTTAGGAACCCAGCATCTTCTAAAACACCTAGCTGGCCGTAAATACTTTTTCACTGGTGAGTTTAAGTCCCTCTCTCCAACAGACATCTTGGTCTCTTACAAGGGATCTCATCAGTGATAACTGATAAATTTCAGGCCACCGTGAAATCTGGCCTTATGCTTCTCCCCTACCCTTACAGTGGTACTCATGTTCTGCTTTGCCAATTCTTTCCAGCAAACAATACAGTGTGCTTTATGCAGTGCTCATTTTTCAGATCAAAAAGCAAGATCTGTATGAATAACTAATACTTCTTTTTGTGAAGGATCCTATGAAGAACAAGCTGATGCCAGCCACAGAATAAGATCTCGAACACTGTAAGTAAAGATTATCAATTAGCATCATGATGACATGAAATGGGATTCTAAATACATGACATGTATCACGAGATATATAAGGCTGAGAGGCGTTTGAGTGCCCACGGTTTCCAGAGCCAATTCTGACCAGACAGTTAAGCATCCAGACCTTACATTAGCCTGTCTGGGGCAGTAAACAATTTTCCTCCCCTGTTGCCTTTAAGAAATCTCTCATGTCACTAACACCCACAGTGACTGTATTCCCATTCAGATACCTTTGAACCTGAGCTGGTCCATGAGCCAGGAAGGACTGTATCTTCCCAGTTAATGTCAGAAATCCCAATCTTTCCCTAGGAAGTTGGCATCAGCTGTATTTCCTCTGCATGAAATACTACATCTGCACTGCATAACAGGTAGCATGCATGTCATTACCACAGCCATCTCATAGTGCCTTCCTTTAATGGTACAGGTGATAGGAGAATAATGAATACGACTAGAAATGATTTAACAAGATAGATAAAGGAAGGTAAAAAAATGTGCTTTTCTGATAAGCAGAAAAAAGCTTGTGAACGCACTTTAAGTCAAGATGTACAGACCCCTAAGTTCTAAGGCCAGTTATAAAACCTATGCAGAAAGGTCAAGACAGCAAGTTATAATACAAACTTAAACCAGTTTGTAGCCATCAGAAGGACCCTTAATTTACAAGATGCACAAAATGCCATGTTTGGCCCAACATAAAGCTGACAAGCCTGCAATTAGCCCTTACTTTATTGTTCCTTCCTTAAAATGGGCATTTGCATTTCCCAGGCCTCCCTCGATCACCATAATCTTTCCAACCTTTCAGATATAACTGCAGTGACATCAACTATCTTTCTCCGCATCCACAGGCACATCCTTTCCCATCCCTTCCCAGAAACTTGTCTACATCCAGTTAGTGGCTCGTTATCCAATTCTCTACAACAGGTAATCTCTTGCTCCCCAAACAGTCCTGCAACCCAACCTTGCCAAAGATCAGCACCAAGAGAGCAGACGCCTGCCTTTTCTGTACCTGGCATCACTTACCGTCCCCTCCTCATTCAGTTGCGAGCCCATGCTTTTGCTTTTTTTCTTCCTTCACATCCCACACCAGTTTAAAATGCAACTGAGTTTTAGCATTCCTAATTTGCTCCTAATTATAATTTAAGCCTAGTTATTCATTCCCAGCATTATGGATGATGCTTCTATACATTTCAATAGCTAGTCCCTATTTCTGTCTCCAACATTTTTTATATTTTTTTTATTTCAGCTCAGGCAGGATTTTCCAATTTCATCTAACTGGCCACCTTCCTTGGCTGGTGATTTTTTTCTTGCACACCAGGATCAAATTTGACTGTGCTTTAAGAAGATTGTCCTTGAAGGCCAGAGAGTTTTTCCAAGACTTATTTGCCCTACACAGCAGCCTCCCACAGCTGATCCTTGGAAAGTCAAAGCTTACTCTCTTGCAATTAGAGCTTCATCCTGCAGTTAGCCTGCCTCATTCCCCTTTGGATCTTAAACTCTACCAATTCGTGTCACTGCAGCCAACACTGCCGTTGACTAGCAATAGCCCAACCAGGTCTTGGTTATTGTTAAAAGGCAGATTCAGCAGATAACCTCCTTTAGTGAAGGGGAATTGGAAAAAGTTCAAAAGTTTGATTTCTTGGAAGTTTGTGATTGATCCAAGAATAGTGTGGGCTACTTGTCTGGAAACAAAAGCAAAACTAAACTAAGGAATAAGTTGCTAAGAATTACAGACCTACTGTAACAATAGAAATTACATTAGTAATCCAGTATTATGTTTTAACACAGTGATAGGTTTTCATCCAAGGTAAGACTTCTGCGCAAATAAGTAAATACAAGAAAACCTGATTTCTGAAGCTAAAGGAAAGTAGCTTAAACAGGTTATGACACATGCTGCCACTTACCATATAACACACAGTTTGGAGGGGAGGGCATCATTCAGTTGGAATGGAGACTGAAAATAGATTGCCACTGGAATCACAGATTTTGGGGGACTTTTTATCTTAAGAGTAATTTCTTGTGCTCTCATTATCGTAACCTAGAGCCCTACAAAGGTAGGGGGCAGATCCTTGCCAAGTACAAACCGGTACCCATGCAGTGAATTCCTGTAGGGCACCCTCAGGCTGCAGGTGTTAAGAAAAAGGGGATGAGCTCCGAGCCTTAGGTTGGGGCCAGGGGAAGGTGAATGCCTGAGAACCAGACTTATTTAGGCACACAAGTCCCATTCCAATACCGCTGGTGCACAAGTACTGTGGAAAACTTCAGGCTCTCAAAACATTCAAAATTCCAGCTGTTTGTGAGGATCAGTATTTACAACTCCCTGGACTAAACCAACCACCACCGTGAAGAACATAAGAACATCCATTTGTAACAAATATATGGCAGCGCAGCACCTAACAGCCTGGCTCCACGAGAAAGCCCTGCACAGGGATTTGTATTGTGTTGAACACAAACGCATTTGCATGTTGAAGCAGAACGTATTTATTGCCTTCTAGTCCCTTAACTCTGCTGACCTGCTCCAGGCTCCAAATACTCACATGGAAGGCAGCCTGTTTTCAAAAAGGGTACAAAGCTACCTAATCTTTTTCTTTCCATTTGCATTTTTATTCCATGATCATCTTTGCTTTGCCTTGTTTCATTACCCCTCTTATCCTGCTAGCCTCCCTGCTTATCTAAGAGGAAACTAAAAACCTCCCACAATTCCGTCTCAGCTCCTCACAGACAGTGTATAAATAGCACTGGTGTATACTGGTTTGCCAAAATACAAGAAGGTCAGAAAAAACATTTTCTTTTGAGATGAAAAAAAGGAGGCAAAACCTAAGAATTTTAATAACAGCCTTGACATGAGAGCAACATAATACCAGCCTGAATTACACTTGGTACCAGACTCTCATTGGAAACCCTAGATTGCTTTGTTCCTGTCCCTGACATAATATTCAAGACCGGGTTTATATTTGCACAGAATGGGGCTGTTCACTAGAGTCCATGCAAATCAAACACTTGATTTATGCATCATTCCACTGGAGGGTGTAACATTAAATTTAATTTTGTAAGAAAAGCCTGAAGTGCCTCTACGCCTGGGGCTGACATTGTGAACTAGGGAGAAAGGTGCACAAGAATTCATTACTGTTTCCAATATGCGAAATGCAGCATTTGAATGAAACATTTGTCTCTTGTCAAAAGGGAGTAATGTCTGTTCTTTGTAAAAAATATTTCTCCCCCCACTTTGATTTTTATCGCCAATTCAGCATATTGGGAGCTGAGGTTACAAGTGTAGTTCAGACTCGCGATGATGGTGGGATGAATTACACAATGAAATGGAGAGACGTTGGTTGAGTTGCAGTACAGCTTCAGAGTATAGCTGTTGGTGGGTCAAGTCGAATGCCTCCTGGTAGCAGCACTTCATTGGGACAATTAAGAATAGTGCTGTTTGTTCTGAGCTTATCCACCAGTTTCACAGGAAAGTCTTCTGTTAGCTCCATAGACTTCCCAGTTACCTACACCTACGCCTACCAATTAGTTCTGAAACCAAGCCTGGAGAACACCAGGAACAAGTTTTCCAAACTTCACACCAATGCATATTCAAGTTCAATTTCTCAAACACTGTCAAAGGCTATCCACTCTGTCTCTCAGCCTAGGCAGCATCAGATGAGCTTCAGCAAGAACAAGGCTTTCCAGTTCAGAAGCATTTCTCAGCTGAAGACCATTAAAAAGTTCCCCCCAAAACCTTTCCACATTGCAGATCTGGATAAAACAGTGTGGAAGAGACAAAAGTCAAAAAGCAGAGCAAGAACTAATTCTAGTCAGCATGAAATTCCATCCTATGCCGCGGCACTCTTGGGCACCACTCCCACCTGCACAAGAGCAATATTAATAGTTTCTTTCAACCCCTTTTTTCTGTTGTTTCCTCCCCCGTGCTGTCCTCTAGCAAGCTTACACAACCCAGTCTGACAGCAGGAATTCTGCTGCTACTGTAGTACCAGAAAAACTGAATTCAAGCATCTCATGGGCATTATTACTACTCCAATAGAAATAATGTGTCACTCTACCATTTTCTAATTCATGATGTCAGCTGAATGACTTCTCATAAGACTTTTGGTGCAGTCTGTATTGAATGGTGCTAGACAAAGCCACAGAACCATTTACAGTCATCTTGTCCAAACCAGAAATAAAAGGCAATGGTACAAGACAAGTTGCCTAAGTTCTTTGGCAGTACTGAACAACACTGGAATTCAATTGTATTTGAACAAAAATTTATATAATACTGCCTTTTTTTGTTTGATTTGCACACTTCTGCTAAACTCAACTTTCAGAAAAATCATCCATTGTTGCCTATTCCTAAGACCCACTTCCTATCCTATGGCTGCAGGCAGGTAGGTGCACATGAGACAAGAGCTGGACACTGGTCCTTCACCAGAACACATGTGAGTATCATGCAGTTTTCACCTTATTTTCCTGAAGCGGGCTGTAAACTTATGCGTAGAAATACCTTTTTTAATTCCTATTATAAGTCACAGCTAAGTAAATGTAGTATTTGTAGAGTGTTTTGAAAAGTGTATGGAGTTTTGATGTAAATTTTTTTTTTAATCTCCATGAAAACAAAAGGCTTCTGAATAGTTTGTTTTCCATGCTGAAATAATGTTTTGCTTCAACATCATTAATATTTTAAAGAGTTAACCAAAATTAAATATTTCAGGGTCATACGCAATATTTAACATTTCCCACAGTTCACTATGTTTTGGTGTTCTGTTTCAGTAAGGGTATTTGTACTCTTGGGTCAATCCCAGAGCATTTTCTGATTTCACAGTTCAGCTAACAAACCCAAGCCCCTCCACCTCCACTCACACAGCCCTACAGCCATGACACTTCTGTCCATTCTGTCCTGCAAAATCACGCTTTCAAGGTCACTCCAGAGCATTCATATCCCACGAGGCCAAGCTTCTGCATAAGTTGTTCAGCTTGCCAAACCTTGATAGACTCTTGATCTGAAATCTCGAAGCTATTTTCTTTGTTCAGCTAATGAACAGTATGGTGATGAATACACATAAGGTAAAATTGATCCACTTAATTCATCATTTGTACATATGTATAGATTTAAGCCCTTTTAAATGGATTCTGGGATTAAACACCTATACCTACATTCACGAGCTGTTGAAAAATACCTAAGGGCATTGTGGTAAGTTTTGTCCCTTAATTTCTGAAATTAAAAGACTGACCTTATGTTTAGCATTCACACTTTAAAAAACAAAATGCATTTTGCTGGCTTGTTAATTAGTGCCCATGCAAAGTGTCCAGCTGTATGGCCCTGCTTCCTGGGTAGCTGCAGGGGATAGGTCCCTGCAAGCTGCACCCAACCTTGTAAGGAGAACAAAAAAGTTGTTGCTCTGCAACCAACCTTTTTCGAGGAGAACAACAAAAGAAGTAAAAAAATAGAAGAAAAATCAAAACTGCCACCCCAAACTGTAGAAGTCAGGCAAGAACATATTAGCTACAAATATAAGCTGAAATACTGAGAAAGGAAGAGTAGAATAGCAATCACTAGGGTGCAAATTTCATCCCTAGCTTTGGGTAACATTAACCCTGATAGTCTTCACTGCAGTCCTTAATAGCAAACAGTCAAGAGCCTTTCCGGTACCACTGACCTTGGTCAAACAGCTGTTTAAGTCAACTTTATGCAAAAGAAATACTATAGGAAATACAGTTCAGTAAGAAAGGTCATACCAGGTATCTCAGTTAACCGCCTTTTTAAAAAAGAAGATACTGATCTCTACCAAATCCTTAGTCCCCTGATGATTCTTAATTTTTTTCAGTTTATTAAACTTGAATCATTTTTCCCCGCTGCTTAAGCTGTGGAATTTAAACTTATCAAACTAGGTTTTGGAATTGCTCTTTGATTTCCACAACTTTGCAGAAACTGGCTGGAAACAAACTACTGCATCGCAGTCAGGTTTCAGATGGAGACTCATCATAACATTTGCTGCCTGCAACACTGAAAAATTATTTAATAGTACCAAATAGGGCCAGGTAGACAAACATCCAAATTACACTGAAAGAAGTCATGATTTTCAACAATTGCTACTCAAAGTGACACAAATAGATCAAAAATCGCCTTGTCTTCATCACTACACGGTGGTTTAGGCCCAGCCGCCAGCTCAGTCCCACGCAGCCCCTCACCGACTCCTCCTGCCAGTGGGGTGGGGAGGAGAAAATACAAGGAAAGGCTGGTGGGTGGAGACAAGGACAGGGAGGGATCACTCACTCATTGTGGTCACGGGCAAAACAGACTCCACTTGGGGAAGAAAAATCAAGTTAATTAGTTAGCAATAGAATCAGAGTAGCATAATGAGAGATAAAACCAGATCTCAAAGACACCTTCCCCCTACCCCCTCTTCTTCCTGGGCTCAGTTTTGCTCCCCATTTTTTCTACCTCCTTCCCCCCAATGGCACAGGGGAATGGGGGTTTCCCAATCAGTTCATCCCTCCTTCCTCCTTAGCGTGGGAGGACGCCTCACACTCTGCCCCTGTTCCAGTATGGGGTCCCTCCCACAGCAGAGAGTCCTCCATGAGCTTCTCCAACGTGACTCCTTCCCACAGGCTGCAGTTCTTCACAAACTGCTCTGGCGTGGGTCCCTTCCATGGATGTGCAGTCCTTTAAGACCAGCCTGCTCCAGCATGGGCTTCCCACAGACTCACAGCTGCCTGCTCCAGTGTGGGGTCCCCCCCAGGCTGCAGGGGGGTCTCTGCTCCCCCGTGACCCTCCATGGCTGCAGGGCACAGCCTGCACTCTCCCCACGAGCTGAGGGGAACCTCTGCTCCGGGCACCTCCTCCTGCCTTTCTGCACTGACCTGGGGGTCTGTCCGGCTGTCTCTCTCACCCCACTCCTCTCTCCACCTCAAATCCTGCAGCAGGGTATTTCTTTTCTCCCCTCTTAAGTATATTATCTCAGAGATGCTACCACTATCACTGATGAGCTCAGCCATGGCTACTGAAACAGGTGAGTGTGAGTGAGCCATGGAAGCTTCTAAGCAGCTTCTCACAGAAGCCATCCCCCTTGTAGCCCCCCTCCTGCTACCAAGACCCCACCAAAGAAATGCAATACACATTTTGGAAAACTGTTTCCCCTATTAACTAGCATCATTATGAAAGAATTTTCAAGCCATTTTTCCTTATAATTTATAGCATTAGTAGTCATTCAAGGAAAAAGCTTGAACACCTGCCACTCCTCCAGGAAATCAAATAGCTGCTGTGTTAACAGCAGGCCAGCATCAACTCTTGCAGTCTGTTTCTCAACCAACACAGGGCATTCAAGCGTCTGAAGGAGATGTACATGACAGACAAGCTGAACCCACATCAGATGATTTCAGAGTTATTATTTATATGTTCCACAAAGGCAACAGACAGGACTGTTGCCTGAAGCACACTTACTGAGGCAAGGGTTTTGATTTCAAACAGCACGAATGAAAAAATCCAACATAGTTGTGCTGGTTGGGATAGAGTTAATTTTCCTCACAGTGGCTAGTAGGAGGCTGTGTTTTGGTTGTGCGGAGAATATTTGTAACATAGTGATGTTTTCAGTTGTTGCCAAGCAATGTTTACGTTCAGCCAAGCTCCTTTCCAGTTTCTCATACTGCACCTGTGTTCCCAGCTGCTTCTCTACAAGAGACTGGGAGGGGACACAGCCAGGACAGCTGGCCCAAACTGACCAAAGGGCCATTTCATGCCATAAGGTGTCATGCTCAGTACAGAAGTTGGGGGTAATGGGTTCTCTCTCTCACTCTGGGTCTGACTCTCAGGCTCTTGCTGCTCAGGAACTGGTTGGGCATCAGTCAGCAGGTGAGTGGTTGTACCACTTGTTTTCTTTTCTATTATTTCCATTATTACACACATATTACCAGTAGTAGTGGCAGTATTATTTTCATTAGATATTAGTGGTAATAATATTGGTATTGTTAGTATTATTATTACTATCATTATTTTAATTTCTTTATGATTTAAATTATTATTAAATAGTTCTTATTTCAGCCCACAGGTTTCCTTGTCTTTTCCTCCAATTCTCCTCCCCATCCCACAGGGGCAGGGAGGAGGTGAGTGAGCAGCTGTGTCATGCTTAATTGCTGGCTGGGGTTAAATCACAACAATTTGAGGAAATTGCTAACATAGCTATTTTGTCCCATAGTCCCACATAACTTTCTCCCCTGTGATCCAGGACACTGTTTCTGTCCCCCACTGAAAATTTTACCTGTCATGGCTGGTTCTTCCTGACAGGCCACTAGTAGTGTTAACTCAGAGCCAAGAGTCAACCCCAATAGATCCTGCTGACTACTCAGGAATGAGTGGCTGCTCAGAAATACCTTCTGAGACTTAATCTTACCAGTGTTTCAAGCAATACCAAGTGCTGCATCAACTTAGCATCATCCTAGTTTCTGTATTCCAATTCTCATGCAAATACCAAGCAGCACAAGTCTCACCATAATTTAAGTATATATTTCAAGATTATGATCAAAAAGTCCTCAGTCAATTCTTGTACAGTTCTTGAGAAGAAAGTTAGTGGAGCTTTAAGACCCCCTACCCCACCACCTAAGGAGTATCCAACTTGATGATGCTGTTTGACAACCCTTACCACTGCTGGAACAGAAAGCCAGATCAACATCATGTAACGACCATCTGACCTTTACTGCAAATAAAGGACAGATACTTTGCTTGATAAGCTCTGCTTTTTTATCCCCAGTTTTATTCTCCCTCCAGAAACAGACCAATACTATTTCTGAGATATCTTTCATTCCTAATACAATTAAAAAGATGTGTTTACTAACCTTAAGTATGCCAGCAACACATGTTCTTGCACCTTTTTGCTTCCATGCCGGCTTTCTACTATCCTTATCTTCTGATTCCCACTACCATCAGCTTTCCACTTTCTTCCACATGATGTCCATGCTTTTCTAACTACTTTCAAGGCCCCTTTCTGAGCCAGACTAGTTTTCAATTAGGACAGTGCTCATCTGAAGATTTCCATTAGGACCTCCCTCATCTGAAGCGCTGGGGAGGAAAGAGTTGACCACGCAAGTGAAGGCCACCACCACACACATCTTTCACACACAACTCAAGCTCCATCCTACCCCTAGGTGAGGGTCATAAGGAGCTGAAAGGAGAAATGCCTTCATTATCCCAATGGGCAATAACAGAAAGAAAAAGTCTTCTGGTACCCAGCTGAAATCAGTTCACAGTTTATATCCACAAGTTTGTGCTGACAGTAGCTCCCTCTCAGAAATTTACTCTCCTGATAGATTTATAGGAAACAATGATATCACCTCTGAATACTGCTAGGCTAAGCAAGCCATGCTCTTTCAGTTCTGTGGTGACAGTCAGAGCACTCCTTTAATTATTCCCAGGTCTCTCTCTTGCATTTGATTCACTGAGTTCATCTTTTTTCACACCATATCTGAACAATACCATGCATTCTCTGTGAGCTCTCCCCAGTGCCAGGTACAATAGCATCACCTCACCCCTCCACAAATTGACATATATGTTAGCTGGAGAAATATTTATTTTCCTACCACCTTGGCTGTCCCAGAGCCAATCTTACTTTTCATTCCTTCCTTATCTTCAGCCAACCACAAATCATATTTTCCTCACCTTATTATAGATGTACTTGATATACAAGGCACTGGGTGCATTTTGTGCTGCTGTAAAGCCCTTTGGTTTTTAATTCCAGTCTTTGGTACCCTCTTCTGCCTTGTGATATCCCAGCTGTCCCTGTTAACTCTCATTTTTTCCAGCTTCAGCACAAAAAATGAATGTGCCAACAAGGTCACTGATGAAAATTTGAGCAAGAGCCACTGAAGACCAATTCCAAGTGGGAAAACCCCTTAGCAACCTTCCACCAAGCTTTGTAGCCACACTGTCTTTCATCAGTGGCATTCCTCCCACTCTAACTTCTCATGAGGATGAGGCTTTAAAGGAGCTGTTGATTTTGTTTCTTCATGTGATCCTCGACTATCCTGACTACTTATATATGCCCTATAGATAATGATATTTGTATCATCTACTCTGTAACCAAAAGCTATCTCCTAGAAGCACTCTGGAGTATTTCTCCAGTGGAGATCTTGGTAGTGCAAATATCCCCAAGAGCAAAGAAGCCACAGATGCATAATACAAGACACCGACCTCCCTATTCCTTGCAAGTACTTTCAACAGTTTAAGTTCAAAACAGATACTTCTCATCGTATTCTACCCTGCTGCTAATTCCTCTTAGTACTAAATCACTCATATATGCTGAAAAGCATAATTCCTAAAATAGTTTTGGGAGTAATATCATCACCTACCAAGAGAACACACAGTTTTGGGGTAGATTTTTAGCTTTTAATCAGAAGTCAAAAATTCAGTTGCTAGAAACTGAAGCATGATAAACTCATATTACTGATGAACTTCACATTCTTAACAATGAGGTCAAGGACCACTAAAACCACTTCCTTTGAAATAACAGATTGCGTTAATGTTATGTTCTTAAATGAGTTGGGTTGCCTTGAGAAACTGCAAAAGCAACAGCATAACCTTGGTCTTGATGCAGGATTTACAAGTGTGCCTAGATTAGTGAAGGGCCATATTCCTGTCCTGCCAGAGGAATTTTAGGCCCACATTTTTATTTTAGCTTTTGCTAAATGCTGAGTAAAAAAAAAGAAAGTGAGCATTTTCTGTTCTAGCTCTCTCATTTGCAACTGCCCCTTAGTGGTTATTTTTTGTAGCTGATTGAGTAGCCATGCCAGACTAGTAGTAGGCATAGTGAACATCAAAACCCACTAAGAATCCTAAGAAAACTGTGGTTGTTTAATACCTCTTCCTTTCTTGTCTTGGAAATCAAAGTCTAGGGATTAGGTAGACCAGTAGTGAAAATTGAGTCCCCTCCACTTTTGTCATTTGTCAGAGATTTACAAAGGGAGTGGGAGGCAGCCACTGTTTCTGCTTTTACTGATGAAGACAGCAGCACAGAACAAACCTATCCAGAAGGGCAGTAACAGTGACAAACATATACCCCAGATCTCTCTGTAGTGCCTTTTTTTTTTTTTTACAAGACCACAGTAGAGAAGAAAAACAGCCACAGTCCGACAGGTGTAGACATGAGAACCTCCTGCTACATTCTGAACGAAACATTTCATAAGTTTACCTTGCACGGTGGACTTGGCCTCTTACATTCACTGTCCTCACACTGACTTCCAGCAGCACAGATGGTGACCAACTGTATCATCCAAGGGTTTATTCAATTTTGTACCATTCAGAATTTCCAAAGTAAATATGACCACAGTATATTTTACTGGTTATTGCTAGGTGACTGCATAAGCAAAGACCCTGTCTCATACCTCAAAATGCCTAAGTAATCAAGGTCAAAATAAAGTACGCTGCAGCACCTACCACCTCATGAGGGGCGTCTTTCAAGTGCCTGTCTCTCATGCAAGTTTAAGACAGATCCTTATATTTCCATTACCAGAGCTTCCCCCCAACCCCCCCAAGAATTCACTGCATTTACACAGGTCAGAAATGCGTCAGATCTCATTATATGAATATTGATTTCAATAAGGAAATCAATAGGCATGAAGCAGCAGCATTTTCCAAATGTTTTTAAAAGGACTATAATTGAAACTTGTTCTTTCATCTTGTGCAGCTTTTCTGGGGGCTGCATTTGCTTCCTCATGCAACATACCACAAGTCACGTCTCTATTTGGTAAGAAGCTGCATCCTGTGAGGAGTGCCTATTTAAGTCCCACTGAGTCTCCTAATTGGTAGAGGAAGAACATTAGCATGTGAAACAGTTAAGTTTATTTTAAACAGGATGGCGTGAAGTGTGTCACTGATGTATATGCAGTGTACTAGATAATTTCCATGTTTCAGGAACAGAATACAGTTATAGAGTTCCCACAGGTAAGATGTAGAAGGAAGATTGTCCAAGGTTGCATAGGCCCACAGTCACAGACAGTTCAGTCCACCCACACTTTAGGACTCAGAAGTGAGACATCCAATAGTGGCCTCCCACATCCTTCAGTGTCTCAGCACAGTGGTTTTCTTGGTGGAATAGGAAAAGGGTTGTGTGATTGGGTCAGTTTGGGTGAAAGGGGAAAATTCCCAGAGTAAAAGGAGTCTTGGACAACTGGAGTTACTTGTGAGATGGTGAAAGACTTAACCCTATAAAAATTTTGCAAAAATAGCTAATGAAAAATACCTGAGTTGTTCTTCACTCAAGTGACACAAGGCTCTCAATATTAACTTCGGGTAGATGCAAAGCCTGATGTTTGTTTTGAACTACATTTGATGGAAATCAGGTCCTTTAAAAAATATAAAAATCAATGAATCTACACCGATCTAAACTGCAACTCCAGAGCTTAAATATGTTGTCATCCGGAGTCTCACTGGGAAACAGAAGAGTAAGAGCTTCATGAAAAATTTTCCACTATGCCAACATATTATTATTCTGATACAGAAGGTATCTGAAACAGAACAGTTTCAGATAAGTTTCATAAGTATTAGGATGTAACAAAAGCTAAATACCCTTTCTATACCTTGATTGCGATAATGAAACTTGTAGTTCATTCTCATTTTTTCCCCATGCACGTGCCATTTAGCCTGGGGTTGAGCAGAAAGAGGCAGTTAATCTCTGTGATTCTGAGTTTGTTAAAAATGCACATAGTTTTGCATATTGGAATTCTGAAACATCACAATTCCTTAGCAAATGAAGGATCACTGAGCACAAAAGCAAGAAAAGGATGTGCATGCTCATTAAAGCTTCCATCCCTCACAGCCCTTCACACACAATCCAGGATTTATGCATAAGAATTTAATGAAGACAATGTCACTGAAAACACAAGCTTTTTGTAACCCTGAGCCTTGATACTCTCTCCTCCAAGGAAATTGTATGGAAGCTGAGAGCACTAAGCATTTTGCTGGATCAAGGCTCCTGTGTAAACCAAAATACTAAACTCCCGTTATACTTGGATACTCTGGACATGCTCCTCCGAGCACTAACAAATGGTCAAAAAGCAGTAGATATTAGCTTTCAGGTACACCTCAGTCCTTTTTTTATTCATTTACTGCTCCCCTGCAGATCAGCATGCAGGACATTTTCCAAAGGCTTTTTCCATGCAACAAGGATGTGATATTTGATGACTTCACACCTACAGAAGGATGTGTTGGGCAAACTCATCCTGCATCATATTTAGTTCTATTTTGCATAGAAGCTGGGTAATGAAGTTTTATGCCTCAAATAAAGAAAATACTGTGCTTTGCAGGCCCTAATATTTTTGACGACAAGCAAGATTTAAAGCATGCAAGTCACTCATGGCTCAGGGGGACAAGGCGGCAGCAAAGACTTCTGCTCAAATCTTGACCCTACGTGACAAGCAAAATGGATGAATCCCAACAGAATCCCTGTCACTCACCAGGCTGCATTTTTCCAGTATTCCAGCTGCTTCATCTTAACTGTGGACATAGTCTCATTTATAAATACGCTCTAGTCAATGAAGCTATCAATTTCCCTAACCTCACGTCATCTGAAGCCTGAGGTCCCACACTGACTTTCTGTACAAAGGCTTAGCTTCCTCACTACTGCAAAACTGCTGGAAATTAAGGTGCCCTATGCAAAGGGTTTGAAACCTGTCCAGTAATGGAATTCAATGCAATATTAACAACCTCACTGGTCCTTTCCACTGTAAATATACTGGAATGCTGCTGCAAAACCGATTTCATCTACTGAACTCTTACCCTTGGACCAAATTATAATGAACACAGGCATTATGCCACGGACCCAGCCTGCAAACAATAAGAGCATTAAGCTAATTCTTTGAGATTTACGACAGACCTGTCTGCCTTCTACATGCATTTTATAGGCATTTGCAATAAATTAACTAGTGGAGGCCAGCTAGGTGGCACAGAGACAGTATCACACATAGCCAAGCAGTAGAACTGGGTATATTACAGGACTGGTCATCGCTCACTGAAAAGATGAAAGCTGGAGCTTCAACTGCCCAACTAGCAAGAAGCAGGGCAACCACATGCCATAGGGCAGCAACATCCACTGAGTGGTCACTGACTACACTGACAACGCCATGAAAGCCATTTCCTTCATTAGCAGCCTCAGGACACAAAGGTGAGGAGCAACACTGAGATCCTAAGTGCAGTGACACTACTTCTCCAAAGACAGCTTTGGGGGAGATGAAATGATTCAATTTAAGGTTTGAAGTTTTTGTTCCAGTTTTGGTCATTTCAAGGTGGAGAAACAAAGTAATGATGACAATATAAGGGATAATAAATGTTTGGTTTGTAGGAAGGAAAGACTATGGCTTGAATCATACTATAGGATAAAGGTTTTTCCTTTTGAGCCCAACCCAAAAATAGAGCTCCTAGGACACATCTTGCATTGTTCAGACTTGAGAACCTCCCCAGACAATTTTTGCCCAAGTATCTAGAGCTACAGGTATTAACCCACTTTGGTTTTGTGTCTATTTCGCCTGTAATCTTGACAATCGAATGTAGCTTGTGTTATTTCTACTTTATAACCAGAGCTAAGATTCCTACTCTTAAGGGAAGAACGACTGTGTAGCTTCACAATCTCCTGGGCCAACAGGACAGCACTCTCAGTGAGGAGAAAGGATGACTAAGATAAGGCTCAATGCTGAAGTAATTTAATTAAGTAATACGGTTTTCTTCACTGCATAACAGCTGTACTCTGTCTTTACAATGGTCAGCTACACATTACACAGACCTTCTATTTTTAGTCTTTCTGCTTTCCCTTATTCCTCCAGACTTTTTTTAATCCCCTTGCATTGGCCTCCAGAGCCTGTTTGGAGCAATATTGTGAGGCAAATGACCAGACATAATGACTTTCCAAGGTCCTTGTGATTCCTTATTAACATTCAATTAGCATAAGTCCTGACTTTATTATTGACTGCATTGAATACACAATACACTGACCTCTGCCATCTGCAACTAAATCTCTTCCTGCAGATCTATCAAAGTGATTTCATACACAGAGGAAGTAGAAGAAAACAAAGCAGTAGCTACTTATCTTTTTTTGTCCTGAGAAACTTTAACACTCTGTTGGAAATACTGCTTCCTTTCATGGTGTTTACAACCATCAGTATTCCATGCTTTTATTGCTGTGGCTAAACACTGGAGCATCATCTCAGAAATACAGGAAAGAAAGGAAGTACCATACAAAACCCCTCATTTTTCATTTAATTTTGGTAGAAGCAAAGTAGTGACAGAGAACCTGAGCAAAAAGACATGTATTTTAAAACAAGGTTAAGTTGCTTGCGGAAACAACTGTTTAAGTTACTAAAACATTGTGGCATCTTCAGGTGCCAAGGAAGGCAGTACATGGGCCACAAAGTGCATGACAAGAAGCAACATCTATTCCACACATATCTAGGGAAATTTTTTCTACCTCTAATGTTCATAAACTATTTTTTCATTCCTATAGGGAAATTAGTGCACACAGAACAGCATTATAAGGAGAAAATAGACCATGTCTGTGATAAACTCAAGGGCAAACCACAAGAGCCCTGCTTCAGCCACGTTGAGGAACTTTGTATGAGCCACAGGTAAGCATTTCACAGCACCAAATGCAGAGAAACCTTCAGCTTAAGCAACTGAGATCCTGGTCAAGACTTCAGAGGGCCAGAAGTGCACGCTCCTAAAGCTTGCTAGTGCAGAGCTACCAAGGGTACTTTGCTGACAACAAGTTTCAGTTTATGAAGACACGGAATTTGGCAACACTTTTGCCAGAAAGGCTGGGAAAATACAGTCTCCCATGCACACTAACCTGAAGGGTTAATCCTCTGCTGTGCACACAAGAGGCCAGAAGTTAGACCCTTCTGCTTGCCTGGTTCACGAGCAATCCCTCCCGAGACTCGCAAAATCAGATACAGTGGATGTCCATTCCTCATCTCTACTATCACCTCATCAGGCAGCTAGACCTACTCCTTGAAGAGCTTGTGTTCAAGTAAAGTCACATCTTTGCTTCCAGGTTACACATGGAGCTCAGGAACGAGGTCCCATTCTCCTCAGCCTTCTTTGAAACTCAAAAAAAAAAAAAAATCCTTCACAAATCTCCATTAACTGTCCTAGAGGGGGAACTTGTATTTCATTGACTGTAGTTTATGCAAATAGGATCAGAGGAATTAACATATTGGAAGGAGCTGACATTTGTCCTGATATATTGAATCATTAGCATGACAGAATCACTTAAGCTGGATCCACTAACATCAGGTTTCCTCTCATTATTGACCCCTGCAGAGTAGGCCTGACAAGTGGAACTGCTGCAAAGTTCATTAATAATGTGAAATAAATCAATTGTTCGGGAAATACTGAAAACGGATGACACTGAACTCAGACTTTTTGCAAATTCAGCACATATCAGTTTCCATCAAGGACACTAGTTATAACAACGTCCTTTTCTGACCTATATTCAGGAGCTACACTTTACTCCTAGGCAAGCTCACAGGGATACCGGGAATGGTGCCATTGCTGGAATAATGCCCTTCACTAGATAATGAAAAGCAGTATCATCTTATACACACTGACACAGATACCCGTACACATTTTAGCTTGCTGATTGACACTCTCAGCATGAATTATGGGCAGGACACATGCTTCAGAGGCAGGTGCCTTTTTTCATCCAGAAGGAGCAGGGAAATACACCACCTAACTTACTGGCCAGCCTGCTTTTTCCAACATGAGTGCTGCCCAAGCTAACAGACACTTTCTGCCTTATAAGCTACATAGAGTAGAAAAGTCTGTGCTCAAGTGAAAGTTATAAGAAAAAGACATATTGAAGATGAAACCGAAAATCAAGTTCTCTTCCTTGTGTTCCTACCAGAATTTAGAAGGCTAAATGCTGTGACATGCCCTACCGTCAAGAGAAAACCACAAAGCAAGTAATTGTCTTGATTAATGCTGCTTTTTGTTGCTCACAAAATGTTCATGAACAGATTGAGATTTTTGTTAATATATTCATGGTTCAAGTTTTGTCCAGTTTTTGGTAATTTTTAAGCCACTTTATGGAGATGTTTAATTTGTTCTGCAGATCACAAGCTGGTTGGAAACATTTGACAAACGGTAATTAAAACAGAATGCATCTGAAAAAAGCTATTGGTGCGTGCCACATGGCATTACTCAACCTCGGATAAAATAAGTTTAACTCAGGCGAATCAGAAGAGTGGAGAAAAATCTAAGTTACAGGGGATCCTGAGACAAGAGGCAGTTGGAGTACAGAATCAGTTAAGCAAATACTAAGAACTTAAGAACACAAGCTTGTTCCTTTCATGACAAATGCAGAGTTACTAAAAAAAACTAATTCCTCAAACAAGTTCAGGCATTTTTGATGATTATAATGAATTCTCCCTTAATACATTTATGATCAAGTCTTTGTGTTAGTTGTTTATCCTCACATATATGTACATGCAAGAGTTTGAATCCAATCCTTCTGTAAAACCAATGAGGTATTTTTGAAGTTTATTTTCCCCAGCTGTTTGCAAGTTCTTTGGTCACAGAAACATCAGGGAAAGGCCAGCTCTGACAGCAAACTAGCTACAAGAGAATTAAGTTTTGTATTGGAAGATCACTCACCAAAATTTTTGCCTATCATTCAACTGCTGATCTTATCAGAAGAGCCAATAGCTATGATCATGTGAACTTTGCTGTAGGGACTGAACAACTGCAAGGTTTGGTCACAGGTAGCCACAAAAGAATTACTTTTCAATTCTGTTTTAAAAATTACTTTGCCTGATTATGCATGATGACAAATTAAGGCTGCAACCAAAACCTGCCCACCAACTAAAATTTCAGGTTTAAGAGCATTCTTTTCCATCTTCAGAACACCTAGAAAGCTTGTTGCATGTGCTGAGCTAGTACAATTGCTCTGCACGTTATACACAAGCTGAAAAAACACTACAAATGTGTGAAAAAGTACATCTTAACATTTAGATGTGATATAAACACTCTCTTCAGAAATCGAAGTCTTCATTTAAATCATTAGGACATCAACTCATGTGGGCAGCAGGCTTGCACCCACTAAGGAATCAGGGGTACTGGTGATCAGTTTTCAAGATCACACAGTGCTCTTGGGAATCTCTGGTGGCATGTTCACAGGTCTTTTTAAAGAGCTGATCTTTTGCAAAGATTAGTTTCTGAAAGCCGCTGCATCAGGAAGAGGTCAAGAGACACGACTCCCCTTGACTCAGCCCCTGTGAGAGGCATCTTGTGCCGAGTTCAGTGCTGGGCTCCCAGTGCAAGACAGGCATTTTCTTTCCTGCAGCGAGTCCAGCAAAGGCTCACAAAGGTGATGAAGGGATTCATATGAAGAGAACCTGAGCGCTGGGACTGTTCAGCTGGGGAGGGGGAAAGGCTGCAAAGCAGCGTGAGCCAGGCTGCTCTGAGTGGTGCCTTGTGACAAGACACGAGGCAACTGGTACTAACAGAATGGAAGGAAATTTCTTTTAAAAGCAAGGAAGAAAAATCTTTTTAAGCATAAGGGTGGTTGAACAGTGCAATACCTTGACCAGAGCAGTTGTAAAGTCTCCACCAAGGCAGATACAGGAAACCCCCTTGAGCAGGGGTTGGAGTGACCATTTCAGGAGGTGCCTGCCAGCATCAACCACTCTGATTTTATAACAAATACAGCTCCTCAAAGCACCTAACAAAGTTATTACATATCCTTTCCTATTTTTTCTTTATTCTTCTTTCACCTCCAGTAAGTCTTTTGCTTCCTTTCTTCCAGTTCAGTTTTGGGCGGCTTCTTTTCAGTCTTTCGGTTTCTTACAAATGGAAGTAGAATTTTCAACTCATGCAAATTAAAACTCAGCTTCTATGCATAGGAGTATTGTCTTAGATTTAAACAGAGCTAATTTGCTTATCCATAATGACACTGCCTCGCAGGGTTACCCAAGTTTTGTAAAAGTTCAGTCATATTCTTGCTGTAAACTCCAAACATGGAAAAAAATAACATAAGGGGAATTTGTGAATCAAGATCTGAATCCACAGCTTCACTACAGTGGACAGTAACTTGCATCATTCTAATGAAAAGCTGAAAGTTGCACATGAACAATGTTGCCTTCAATGCACGTATAGCAAAGTACTCTCAAAACACAAATTCAAGAGGCACAATTCTTTTCTGGTTGAAAAATGAGTTATTAGGAACTGAACAGTCTTGTGCTCAATATCACACAAGCAGCTGATAGCAAACACAACACAGGAGAAACCTGACTTCTGTAATCGCTAGATATAGAAGCATTCTCTCCCCTCCATCCTCTGGTTCTTTGTCACATTATCACTATTTGAAGGAGTCTGCAAACAGGCCTAGGATCGCATCATGACTGATGATTATGCTGGTAAGCTAAAGAGTAGAGAAAGCCTTCTTTTGTGCACAACAGTTACTGCTCTTGGCCTTTTCTCCAACTTTACACTTGCCAAGGTTTGAATTACTGATGCTGTTATTTCTGTGCTATCACACTTTAATATACCACCCCCAAAAATGATAATTATGATACTGTCATGACTGTTGTGGTCTCCATCGTGGCCTTTCAGTCAGATTCTTTTCATTGGTTCATCATTCTTTACTCTATTGATTACTTTCGTCAACATCTTTCCTCCAGCTCATACAGATCTGATGAGGACAGGTAGAGCAAACACCGCAATGCCAAGTCAGCTGTTTGCTTGCAGATTTGAAAGGCAAAGCATTCCAGGGAGGTACACTGAGTATTCAGCTGAGTGCACGAGCTTTGCCAACGTACGATATAGACAGCATCCAGCTATCTTACACCCTTTATGATGCGCAGGACAGGAAGGTGCAGATAAAACTCATCCCTCATTGCCCTCCTGTTATTTTGCTATCACAAGCTGTGCGTCAGGCATTTAAGATTTCCATGCCTTCATCGCACACTGCTTCCTGAAACTTGTTTATTTTAGAAAAGCTTAGACTCAAACTCTGTATTCCTGGTGCACGAGTGTCTCACATGAGAACCTAAGGCACCTCTGAAGGCTGAATTGGGCCCTCTGCACTTCCCTCCTCTGACACATTATCCTGTATAAGAAAGGTCCAGATCTGTCCCACTTTTATTTCTTCCCCATTTGGCCACTATTGATATGTAGATCCATAAACTCTGACACTTCTCCTAGGTATCTGTTTTTACATCAATACCCAGGTCATACTGAACCCTCACCACTGTTACATTATGTTCATATGGTCACACCACTGACTTACTATGAAATTACACCTTTGTTTCCAACTAGGCTGCCTTTTCTTGCCATACCAAAGCCTGGACTAAGTATCTGAAGTTCTTTAATTAAACTGAAAAAAATAAGTATTGCAAAAGTAATATGCATATGCTGCCTTCAGCCTCTTACTTCCATTTATGTGTTTTGAAAGCATCACTGCAGTTTATTCCCTCAGTACGTAATTTAGGAGACAGATGTTTTCTTGCACCTGGAATTAAATGCACATGGCCGAAGCTCTCTGTTGAGCAATGCACCATCTTTCACTCCTGAAGCACTACCTGACTGTGCCAGCAGCCTGCCCTTTCAGAAGCAGAGGTATTTGTTCCTGCTTTTGTTTCATTCAATTTGAACCACTGTAATGCCCTTTTTGCCAGTCTCCCTGAAAACACAATTAACAGACTGCAGCTGGTACCAAATGTTGCTGCTGGGATTCTGGCTGGCACCAGATGGAGTGAGCACATAATTCCACTTCTGTCTCCATCATCCACTGCTTGCCAGTCAAATTTCACATTAGCTCCAAGGTGTTCTCCCTGACCTATACAGCCCTTTAAAATCTTCAATCGTGCCTTCTCACTGATGTGATAGTCTTTTATACTGTTTCACACCGGTCTGCTGTAGTGCAGTAGTAGCTAAGCATTCATGCACCACAGAAGTGGGCACAATAGAGAAGTCTGAATAAAATAAGGGGACAACAGCAGAAGAAAATGCTTTCCTTTTTAATAAATTGTTTAAAAAGATAGTTAAATAATTTCAATGAAAAGCAACACAAAAATGGTTGAATATTGCAGTCTTCGACAGATGATCTTCACCATGGCCCACACACTCAAATGACTTCAAACTAAAAAAAAAGGTCATCTAACTGCACTTGCATTATTCATATTTGTAAAAATGCAATCAGCTCTGGACTGTAGTTTATTTCATATGGATTTCTTTTTCTTGCTGAAGCAGTTCTACCGACAAGTTGAAGCACAATAGTACAGTACTGGAGTACTACTTTCTGCCACTGCACTCTTGCCCTGTGAGCCCGCCCCTGGCTGAACCCCTCAAGGATGCTGCTGTTCAGCATGTGCCTAGGCAGGAGATTCATCCTTCCCTGTTAAATTACCACCCTGAATTTATCACCTGGATCACTATGACACATGGTTAAGAAGAGAAACCCACATAGGTATCTCAAAACCAGTTTACACTTTTATTCACGGTAGCAATAGGAGAAAGTTGAGATTTTGCATGGGTTTGGAGGCTCTCAGCTGTCCACCACATATCAGTACAGCAACATCAACGCACAACATGCTGCTGATACCAGTTACCTGTCAAAGCCTACATGAAAAGGTCAGGGTTGCTTTACCAGCAAGCAGTGCACTCATTTTGCAACAGCATTTTATTTTGGCTAAAACTGAATCTGTCCCTCAGCCAGGACTGAGGGACTCCCTTTCCAACGGATGTACAACATGCACATTAGGTGAAGAGAAAACAGCAGAAGGCAGAGAATGAGTAAGGGAAGCACAAAGCTATCAGGACACCACTTCAACCAAAATAAACTGTTCTCACCACATCTCAACATGGCTAATGCAAGTAGCTGTCTAGCTAGTAACTAGCTCATTAACTGATTTCCCCAGTAAATTCCACGTGTAATAATCTTCCTTCTATAGGTTGTGGAACTGAGGCTCAGACAAGGTCCCACAGCAAATGAGCACTGCCAATGGAAACTAGAGGCAGCTTTGCATCTTAAGCTTCTCCTTAACCAGGCAGGCCACGGTGCCTTCCTCATCACTTACAAACATGCTGTGGGTGTGCAGTTCCAACAGGCTAATGTCATGCCCAGAGTAGCTCAGCTACGAGACAACAGGGGCAGGGAGTCTAGGCAATGCTCCCAGTGGCTTCTATTAACTCAGGAAGCCTTTTTAAAGTTACTCTAGTTAGTGACTTCTACACCACTGCAGACTCCAGTTAAGTTCAGTGGGACTACAAGCATCCTAGCATAACGGGGTTTGAGCCTTCCCCTACAGCTAGTTTACAAACTGAGCCTGTTCTGTGGAACAATCAAATAAACTCCCCTCAGCTTTGATGGGGATTTGTGCTCAAAACTTAGAAACTGGCCCAAGTTGTTGTCTTTTTTAAATCGTGTAATGAAGACAAAACAGCTGCCTGCCATGAATGTGACAGCTGCCAGAGTGTTTCAACCACAGAATACAGTTGAGAACAACCTGGCCTGGGTCAGGGCTAGCAGTCCAGACACTCAGCGGCTGCCTGCTGCTTACACAGTTGTCTTCTCTACAAAGATTCTAGTGGCAGCCACCTCTTACCCACTTGCTAACATGGATGAAGCATTTGCCAGGTCCAGAATGGCATAGACTGACTATATTCTGCAAGTGAGCTTAAGTCCTTGTGGGTCCACTTCAAAAGGGGCTAAGTAAATGCTCCTTATCCCACATTTTCTATTTCTTTAAATTAGTTGGTTTTAGAATCAGCACAATTAATTGAGCTACTGTAAAAATGGGAATTAGTTTTTTTATACCCCATAGAGCCCATCTTATATTCCAGAAAGTGCAGTTGGTCCCATTTTTCCCTCTCTGTATTTCTCACTGCATTTAAGTAACTAGTATTTTTTAAGCCCCTAGAAAATGCTCTTAGTAGAGCCTGTTATAAAATGGCTTTGTGCCATAAATCACATTCACAATAACAAGAGGGAAGGGGTAACCCTGACATTACTGGGTAAAGCCACCAGTGCACATGCCAAGGAACAGACAAAGCTAAGGCAGCAGAGCAGGGAGTTTCACTTGACCAGGTCAAGCATTCTCTCCACTTATCTAGAGCAAATTTCAAAGCTACAGAACAATTAATTCCAATTTATGTCAGTGTGAAGGAAACTATGTTTTCTCAAGAATATAAACACAGAAATGGAGAAGTTAAGGTTGAGACACGAGCCTGAAGCAAGCCCCATTGGGAACTGCTGCACAAATATAGGCAGGCTGTGTATCTGAAAGCACAAGACCTTGTACTGAGAGGCAGGTGTTCAAGCATCCAAGCAAGCTGCCTTTACTTCATTCCCAGGTAAAGATGTTATTGAACATAGCCATCAGCATCCTCAAGAGCTGCAATGAGGATCTGTAACTTTTTAAAAAGTCAGGACAAACAGAATTAGCATGAGGCTAAATATAGTGGCCACAGACTGACTTTCCTCTCCTGCTTCATTACCTCATTGTAGCTATCAGCCCCTCCACCCATTTCACCACAAGTCTGCCCTCACCCTGTATCTTTACCTCACCTTTATGCTTCTGTTTACAGCTGCACCTTCTTCTAACCTTCCTTAAAGTTTGCTTTTCACATACAGGCGACTGCCTAACTTTATCCAGTAGACTTTATCCTCAGCAAAACCCAAAAAGACAAATTTATCCTTTGTGCTGATGCAATTGACTTGTCATCTACTTTTACAGCTAATTAGCTCTTTAGTAGATGATGGTGGATGTCAGAGGTCATCTGATAGCTGATCCTGCTAAACTGACCGTAAATATTTCTTTCCAATTGTACACGATTGCTTCTTACTGCTACATTCCTCCCTCAAATTAACACGGCACATTTAACCTATTTATTCAGAAGGAAGAGCATTAAGCCTGAATTAAAAAAATGACAGTTTCATAAGGCACAAGCACTCAGAACCAAATCTTTCACTGAAGACCTGACCTAGTAGGTGAGCATGCTAGCAATGTCTAATTAGACCCTGGTAACAGTGGTCCTGAGCCATGTTCTCTCTTGACACTTGCAGCTATCAATACTACTGACTATGTATTGTGCATTAAAAGTATTACAGAAGAGTTTTTAATCATTAAGTGGCTACACCCAAGGTTTACCAACAGGACACTGTACAAAATTAAAAGCCTCCATCCCAAAAGATTTACAAAACGATTACATTAGCAGAACTACCCTGTGACCAACTAAGAAGCACCAGTGAGAAACAATCCCCTTTTGCTGCAGCTTGGCATAAATGAATTTAAACGTGGCTGTTCAAAAGAATTATTTTTTTTACACTTACTCTGTCCTAGGAGAAATTAATATGGAAGATGGATTCAGATGCACCAGTCCTGGTTCAGTCCTCTAAATGCCTACCACAGACATCAGCAGATACACCCACCACCTTGTATTTAGTGTTTAACTGACAAGGTTTGTCTTCATAAATAGATGTACTTTTGCAACAGTATTACACACACTATACCTGAACATTACCTGCTGGGATTTTAACTATGCATGAAGTCATTTCCGTTGCACAGCAAGAAAAATACAGCTTGATACTTGAGTTACCATCAAAGGACAAAGTTTTGTTTCCATTTTGAAAAACGGTCCCCGTTTCAGGACATTGGAAATTTCATTAAGTTGAAGTTACTCAATCTAAAGAACCTAAACATGCACAGAGTTTTTGGTAAAAAAAGATACATAAGAAAATTAAATATTTAATTAGTAAAATGGACCAAAGCAGTAACAATAGTTTTCACCCAAGAAGTTTCCCCCACAACATTTTGGGTATTCAGCAATACCCAGCAAGGATGCAGAGAATACCTCAGACATGGCCCCTGCCTAGCATTCGGCACCTGGAGTGGGGCTTTGCTGCCTCTTCCCCCTGACAGCAGGCTCACTCAGTCACCTTCATTTCAGCAGTATGCGTGTTTCCAGGAAAAGCCAGCAAGGCTGTATATGCTCTATAGCAGGGATGCCTTTGGCTAATGGGAAGGATGTTTTCCAACATCTGTCTGTGACTTCCCAGCAAAACCCCAAGAGGCCGCTCCCATATTTTGGCCATCTTTGGGAGCTCTCAGCTGCCAGGTTAACAGCAATGGCTTTGTTTCCCGAGAAACTTCCTTCTGTACATTTTTCATGATTAGATCATCAACATCAGAACCACGGGGGTTTCTACGCATCAGCAAGCTGTTGGCGCAGCACTGCTGGGAGGTACAAGTGAGTAGCCCTCAGGCTATCCCAGAGCAGCACAAGGGGACAAGTCAGGACCAGGGAGCCCCTTGAGGCAGGGGGGAGAACAGCAGGAGCCCCTGGGGTCGAGGGAGGATGCACAGGGGCATGAGCTTGTAATACTCTAAGTATCACATGGCTTGCTCCTGCACACATTAATACAGCACCATCACAGGCACACCTTGCTACAAGAGACTCCCTACTCCAGCCCAACCACAGGGAGCTATAAACACAAAGAGCAGGTGATGGTACTGTAGCTCCACAAGCTATACTGAGCAGCAGCTTTCATTTAATCAAATTTATCTCCAGAAACCACAGCTGCAGCTGAGGCCTCTGAGAAACACAGCTTCTCCTGGGAGCCCTTTGCCCATGCTTCAGTGAGAACATCAGAATATTTGCCTGGGTTAGGTGCCAACAGTTTGGTTTTGTACCTGGCTTCTGAGCAAGTGGAAAGCTACAGACTGCACGGTGAGGGAAAAGGACCAGTACCAAGCAACACCCAGCTCTCCAGGCTCAAGAGCTCTCCACTGGAAACCTCTCCTGCTTGCACCGTTTGGATAGTTTTATTCTAATATCAAGCAAATTCAAAGGGAACACCATGGGTAAAAAAAGTAGTGCAAAATTACAATCCTACATGCAAAAGAGAGGAGGGAACACCTATAAGACACCACATGAGCAATGGGCTTCTGTTTCTAGAAGTTTGAGGGAGTCGGGTTCCCGACACAAAAAATCTCTCCAGGCCCTATTTTGTGCCATTGGATGATACCTACGCAGCAAACCCCAAACCACATCTTTTCAAGCCTTCCTTGTGCCTCACCTAAACAGAGATACTAAAAATTAGGTACACTTCCTGTTACTATTGATTATGAACCTTGTTTCTAAGATACTTAGTAAAAAGTATCTTAATTTTCAATAAACACATCATAAAAAGGCAGTTTGTCATGTGTTTTTAGCTTGTCTGGAGCTTCAGCAACTATCTACTGCTCCATCTCTGACCAGAATGATTGCCAGGATTCCTACAAAGAAATTTAAGAATATAAAAGATTTCTTTACATTATCAACAGATGACTGTCTTCATCTCTAAGCTTGTAATCAAAACATCTTGCCTTGAGCAAAAGGAATACTTCACGCTAGCCTCAACCTAAACAGCCTAACACAAGCCATGCAATTTCTCCACGGCACAGTGTGCACTCAGAAGCCAGGGTGCTCGTGTTCCTTTTCTGTGAGTCAACTTACATAAACTGCATTAGTTCAGGGACCATCACTTGCAACTGGCCTGACCAAGAGTTTTGCTGCTAGCCATCTAATTTTAAGGTACATTTCCTATTTACCTGAAGACACTACTAATTTTTCTGTTATCCTTTTTTGGGGAAGGGGGAATTATAGACTGTCTTGTGCAATGCTTCCCCAGTATTTTTTAGCTACAGTCAAAGTACTAGCTGGCAAAATTCTGAGCAGTCATTGGTAATTTTACCCTTAGTTTGATGGTCCACTTGCAGGGGAACATGTGAATGGGAAAAGAACAGCTAATTTTTGAAGAACATTTTGGAAACATACTTACAATATCGTACTATCAATGTATTGCTGATTCACAGTTAACTAGCTTTGGAAAACCTGTTATCAAAGATAAGCTACCAAAATCAAAGTATTTATGAGGTATAGAGTTGTTACTGTAACTTTCTAGAAGAAAAAGCTTGAGCAAAAAAATTAGCTTCAAACACCACACAGTCAGAACAGCTCCTGTTTCACACAAGTACTTTCACGTTAGAGATTTCTGGCATTCACAGCTGTCTTCAGTGGCAATTGCTTGAAAATCATTTTGCTATTCTTTCTGTATTAAGAAATCAATGCCCCTTTTTTATCATTAATCTATCCAAAGATCCTCCTAATTTATTATCAGTTCATTAATGTACTGCCTACTACCTTTCAAGATCATTAAAGAATTTAAATAATATCTTAAACCTTCTTCCTCAGCATTTTGTCCCTTAGAGCTGTATTGTATATACATGATTAAGTTCACTTTACTGTTCCAAGTCTGATCACCCCTCACCTCTCCTCATTTTTTTTTTAAAGGGGATAAGACTTGAATTTCCAACCTTAAAATTTAAGTGTAACTAACCATTTCTTTGAGAGATAAGTCATCCTCTATTCATCAAGCACTGTGTCTTCTCTTCCTTTCAAGCTGAAAGGGGCTGTGAGATATTTCTAAGACTCCACTAGCATGCCAGAGCCTCTCTGACCCAAGTTTCCCTGGTTACTTTTGTGTTCTACTTCAGTAGCCATCTGTGCAAAACAAAGCAGGGCCCATCAATAGGATCATCTCTCCACAGAGGGGACCCAACTCTCTTCCCCATCTTCACTGGATCCCGTATATTTTGGTCATCAGCATGTTCTGTCCTCAGCCACAGGCACGCAAATCTCTGCCAGACACGGTGCCTCTGAGATGCTCACCATGTGTTGGTCCCCTCTGCCAGCTGAGCCAACGGATCTTTTGCTCTAGTTCAGCAGCTCGGTGTGGTGATTTGCATGTGATGCACTGGCCTCTCCTTGTACATGCTTGTGTCAATACTGTGTAATTACCGTTTCTGCTGTTCAGGAATTTTTCTTTTTACACCATGATACAGAACACCAGTTTTGAGCCATGCTGATGCACATGTCATTTCTGCTTTTTTCATATTCCTAAGGCTGCCTTTTCAAGCTGAGTTTGTCATTCAAACAGGCCTATTTCTACATGCAATCCTACACCCAGAAACCTTCCCATCATGTCAGCAAGACTTTTATTTGGTCAAGGAGTAGAGATGTTTGCCTTAAATGAGGAATGATTTCAGTGAGGAATGATATGCCAATTCCATCAGCTATGGATAGCCTATATTAGTTTATCACTAACAAACTACAGCAGCATAAATGACTGTCACATCTAATTAAGATGATGTTTCACATGACTTCATTCACACTCTGCAGATCTAACTTCTTCCTCCGTTTTCTTTCCAATCATTCAACTCTCTCTGCACAGTCCATCCCAACTCACCAATACAGTTCATAACATTCTCTGACATTTCTCAGAATAAAGCTGCAATTTAATGCCAAACACAAGATTAAATGCTTAGCTCTAAGAATCAGGTTTGGACAGTGTTCAAAGGACAGTGCTTTAGTGAATGAGATGCAGCAAAGCCAAAGAACACCTTGTGAAGAGCCGGCTGCTGCCAGGACAGCATGCCAGCTTGTTGAACGATACAAATGCCCTGTTCTCATTTCCACCTCTGTTCCACAATCTGTCTTTACTACTTCTCCCTATCTGGCAGGCCAGACAGCAGGAAAAATGACAGTTATGTTCTGACAAACAAACATCAACAATCCTGAATTCTAACTTGCAGGTTGTCTAGAGATGATGAGGGGTAAAAATTGTAAAGCATCTCAGATCAAGGCGAAGGCTAAGAGAAATGGTGTTCTCAATGGGAAGAGGCTTGCTTTCAGACTAGGTGAAAGAACTTCTGTTGATATAAATAGCTGGACAGCTGTGTTATCCCTAACTGCCCCATCCCCAGAGGGATGACAGACTCATCCTCCCTTTGGTAACAGGGGGGCAGAGTAATGTTCACAGAGGGTACCTCCTATGCTAGGGGCTAATTCTGTATCTCTTGAGGTAATTGCCAAGGCACCAACTTCAGTAACACAGGGTTGGGCAGAAGTCAAGCCTTACTGAGAACCAAAAAGCAAGCAATAAACAGCTGGGGCAGAGGAGTGACTCTACAAGCACACATTACAGAAGTCATTAGGAGGTAAAAGAAATACTTTGTTTAAGATCAGTTACAACTTCAATTAAATGAGGTCAAGGATCATGCAGTATCAGTCAAGATGCCAAACTATGTCACTTCCTTTAGTGCTGTCCAACTTTTTTTTTTTTTAACAATACTTGGCTAGACAAAACTACATCATTAACTAATTGGTATGATGTATTCCTTTAACACTCAAGCTTCTGTGCTTGGCAGAATATTCATAGCATTACAAAAACTGTTACAATAGAAGTAACTTTAATCTAAATTTAGAGATTTATAACTTAAAGCCTTATCACTGGTGGATTTGTGAACTGTGATTTTTTTAAGGTAAGCAAGCTTCATTTTCATGTTTCTGGTACATCATCCACTCACACTTAAGTTACAGTCCTTTACACAAACTGAGGAGTCTAATGAGGCACAGCTCTTCACTGCACTCTGGAGATCGTCAAACATGCGCTCCTGCACGGGAATCATCCAGGGAAGGAGTTGCAACACAGTCCCTGGAGGAGTTGCAAACACCTCACTTGTTCAAAGAGTCACTTGTTACTCTGCTACCCTAATGCACCGAAATCAATTAATCTCATCGCCCAGCCGTGACAGCCAGCTCCACCAGCCTGCCTGCCAGGAGTGCCATGCCTACAGCGTTTGCTTTATCCTCTTCAAGGAGTACAGTCTGCTTACCACTTAAGAAAGAGGACGTCACCATTCTGTGTGGGTCTTGGTGCAGATATCTGATGGCTTCAGTTATTTCCAGCATCATGTGGTATTTTCCACAGCAGCCTCACTCCCCAGCCTATGACTTCCCCAAGAACGGGACACCTAATGACGAAGCACATATCACCCGTTCTCAGTTTCACATGCAGCAGAGTTACACTAAAAACGAGACAAAGGCCACTACAGGCAGATTTCCCATCATCTGCAGAAACGTTCAGCTCACTGACGCCTAGCGCCAAACTTGAAGTTCTGGCCCGCTGGCTCCACATCTGCTGTGCAACTATTTTGAAAGCCAGGGATGGCACAGGCAAGATCAATAGAGGTTATGATGGGAGGAGAGCAGCTACGAACAATAGATTGTTTTTACTACTGTGTATCCAAATATATGGGGACCAAATCTGGGCAATTTGACTGAAATTCTGACCAGTGCTGCTGAAACTTCAGCTCCTAGAAACAGCAGGCAAGACATTTCCAGACATACTGATGGATACAAGAAAAACAGGAGAGAAAACAGTTTGTCTGGTCAGGATTAATTTAGTTTCTTCACAGTTTCCCAATACGACTTTGTCTTTCCAGCTGGTGCAATTGTATCAAGTTCGTACAACACGAGCCCCTTCTTTTGAGTTGTGGCGCTGCCTAGGTGTTGCTAAGGAAGCCTCCTTTATTTATTTTGGGTTTTGCCATTTTTAAAAGCAGTATAGTAAACGAGTTACGCTTTCTTCATGTCACAGGCCTCCTGGGCTGATTTTGTACACACAGAAAAAGAAGCTTCTGGCATTTTTCACATTTCAACCAGCAGCGGCTTGGCTACGTTATCAAAGCAGGCCTGGCAGATACACGGAACAGAGCATCCAAGACCCACCACAGACACTGCCTGCACAGATGAACTAATAGCACAGACACCGCTGGGCCACAGCAAGGAGGCCAGGAGAAAAATAAAAACCTATGGAGACAGGGCTAGGCCACGGCTGTAAAGAATCTGCTTTTCTTAGCAGGTGCTTTAAGTTCCAACATCTGCTGGCCATATAAATCAAAGAAGCTTCTACAACCGTTTACGCAAATGAATGACGTGAACATATAAATACACTGTAAGGATTTTTCCCTATTACTGTTCTTGGCACTGAACCCATATGGAAGGTTCAGCAAGTTTTTGTCAACTAGAAAGGTAAGTTTATGGTAAGAAAAATACCTAATCAACTGGTGTGTTGCTTGTGGAGGAATTCTCAAAGTGTTTTTTGTTAATAAAGGATTAAAAAAAATAATAGAGTACCTGAAGTATTTTAGAATATGTTTCCTTCCTACTTTAAGCTCTACTGTACATTCAACTTCCAGAATTGAGTCCTGATTTTATTCAGGTTAAAAGGAATTTTAGAAGCAAAATTTGCTTTTAAATGAAGCTTGTATTTATCACGTGACTCACGAGAAAGAAAGCAAAGCTTCTGAAACACTCAGAACATTTCCAGTTGAACATCAGCAATTGTCAGGTGTGACAGCACCACACAGTTGCGTTACTATTTGCCACCTAATTACACGATTCAAACCATTCCTTATAAAACTGATTTTCTGCTCTATAGCTACACACTTATCCCCACCTATTACAGGAGACAAGGTCCTCACACCTTCAGCTGCTCCTTTTTGCACTGCCTTACGAACACCTTATTCTTGTTTGGAAGGTCTAATCGCTATCCTGGCAGAAGTGTCTGCTGAACTTGTACGCAATTCTCTAATAAAAAAAAATTGACATTTCATTCTCAGAGAAAGTGAGGTAAAAAAGTGCTCACTGGTAATGTTGGATAACAATTAATTTGCAGCATCCTCCTCCTTTCCCTCCATCCCCAGTATTTAGGGGTGGCAATTACTTACATAGCCTGTGTACACCATGCAGCCTCTCTGCTGACACGGTTCGAGGCAAATCACTTTCCAGTCATCTCTGGCACCAAAGGCTGGACTGCCTGCTTAGTCTGGCACTAAACGTGTCTCCTCCCCCATCTGATATTCACAAAGCCAGAATACAAACTCTATTTGCTGCTGGGCTTGATTCTCTGAGACATAAGGCTATGTAGACTCTGTGTCCGAACCAAAAAGCTCCAACGAGCTGTTCACTCAAGCTTCATGTTCAGTCCAGCAAGCCCCTCCAAGCTCGCAGCGTGCCCGCTGCGCACTCTCACACTGTAGTTGTGCGGAGCAACAGCCTCTGGGGCTAACACTGAGCACTTGGGTCTGGTCCTGCTGCTCAGCCCAGCCAAAGTAGCTGGATGAAATTAGTACAAAGGAGAGGAGGTCATCCTTTGTACCACACACCTGACCCTACTTCCACTGCAGTACACAGCAGTATTTCAAGACAAGGGGAACCTGATTTTGATCCTACCCACATCATGGTAAACTGTGAAAAAAACCTCCCGAAAAATTAGCCTGCCAACACAAGGGCAAAAATGGAATATTAACTCCAGAAGGGCTTTGGGATTCACTGATTGCTTGTTTTAGCCATGTGTACAACATGAGTCCCATCCTACAGGCCCTTTCCAATGCAGACAGTTCCAGATATCCCAGCTCTGCCACTCCAGTCTCAGCAGAGATACAGTACACAAGCAGTCCCACTTGGGTCCCAGTGACTCCATGTGGAGAGCATCCCATCAGCTGGTCAGCCCCACGATTTGGCAAGTGATTTTTTTTCTTATCTAGTGCATCCCTACTCTCCTTTCAGAAATACACAGAAATCAGGCACCTGAAATCTCAAGACCATATACAAAGGCTGTTCTCTTTAGTCTCCATTCTTAAGACAGTGCTATGTGCATTTTTACATGTTCCAAACCAATTTCTGTCCCTTGATGAAGCTTTCATACAAGGTGAAAAATCAGCCATTGCAAAGTGTTGCTGGCGCCCAGCTTCTTCCAAATATGGCGCTTACCTCTATTTGCAGGAATGATCAGGCAGACAGATCCCCAGCAACCGTAACAGTCATCTTCCAAAGCAAGCATTTCCAGTGCAAGGTAAACAGAGGTCACCTACTCCCTGCTGTCATCGGACACTAGAACTACTACAACAGAAAGATATGCCCATGGCTTTGCAGAGAGAGCCCCCTCCTCGAGTAGGAAACTGCACAGCCCACAGGCAGGGTCTGCGGCTCAGGATCGAGAGTCCATGATACTTTCCAGCTGTTTTGCACAAAGTCAGTCACCCATCAATTTTCATTGACATGTTTTCAAATTAATAGCTTAATATCTTGGAGTTATGGGTTCAACTCAAAGTGTTCAATGTTTCCTTGTTGTATCCTGTCACTAATGAGATTAAATCTGTGCAGCCTCTTGGACTGCCAAAGAAATCTCTACAATATGGAAGAACAACTGCATGCAGCCATCTACTCACAGAGGAGCTATTATAGACAGATATAATCATGTTTATTAAAGCTCATTCATCCTAAGCAGTGCAGCTTATCACTTGGTCACTAGAGAACAGGTGCTGAGCATTTTAATAAAAAGAATTAAGACTTCTAAATGATGGAGGTCCAAGCTAAGAATGTTTATGGACATCAAAAAAATAAATCCCTTGTCACTGTAGAAAATACGAGCAAGTGGGTCTAGAATGCACATGAGCAAAAAGTGTATTTAGAGCAAAGGAGAAACCTGAACCACTTAAAAGAACTAAAAACATGCCACAGAAAATACACACTAACAGAGAAAAATTTTATGTGACTTGATTTACTTTCCCAGCTTTGAGCTGTCCTGTTTTCACTCTTACCCTTTTTACTCCTTCCAATACTACAAGTGATCAAGGGAGGGGGAGCAATCAATAAGAATATTCCAAGAATAAAGTAAATAATGAAACATAATGACAGAGTCTATCCCTAAAAGACTAATTCCTTTTATTTTAGTCAGACCTCACCGAAATATCATTGAACCAAAAAATTATAATAATGATTGATATTGAATCCTTACTGCCCTGGATTTAACATAGACCATTTTGCAATATATCAGAGCAAAAAGTACTGTAAGAAGACTGTACAACAGCAGTAAGTATTTAAATGGTACGTGATAGCTTTATAAAACAAGTGATGGGTCTGGGAAAAAAGTCAATCCTTGCAGAAACTAATAAGCTCCTGTCTGCACAGCAGAGTTCACAAAATGGCAATAGTGTGTCATTAGGCTGGCACGACAACTGAATCGCTGATACACCATCAGCGAAGCACGTGCAGAATTAAATCTGTGATGTCACGGACTCCTGCTTCATGCCTGGGCATGCTGGAAGGGCATCAGCCCTCCCACAGGGCAGGGATGGCCATGCTAGACAGGCACATACTTGGAGCGATGGAGCACACGTTCAGACTGACTCCTGAGGCTTGGCATCGCCAAACAGGGTGCAGATGTCTTCTCCATGTTCAGAGCTAATCTGCACCTCCACTGCAAAGTAGCGAATAGACGCTGCACAAATTCAGGAGGACATGTCTTCAGGGCAAGGACAAAAGCAATGGCCTATCTACCAAAGAGATGATTCCTCTCTCCCATCTGAACACATGGGTGATGCTCAGATTCTTGGTAGCTCCCTGCGCACTTAGAGGAGGGGGAGAGAAACCTGTACTGACACTGGAGGGACGTTCCATGTCTAGACACTCTCTCCAACAACTGTGATAACTGCTTTTATCACCAGCTTTTTTCCACCCATCACGAAGTACCTCTTTCTGTTCTCTGAATATTTATTTGCCCTGCCAAGTTTGAGGTAGGGCAGCGACTCCTCTGATTTCAGCACAGAGCAAGTCCAAACCCCAAGTGCTGGACGTGTTTCTGGTCACTTATGCACCCCACTGAGCAGCATGAGCACTACTAGGACAGGCAACTGTTCCTGAGCTGCCAAAACTAGCCATGATTCTCATGTAGGATCTGTCACTGGACACAGAGCAATAGCAAGACTATGCCCAAGTAGTATGTAGGCTGGTATCCAGGAGTAATATGCTTTGGCCCTTAGTCTGATATAATAAACCCCCAAATACCAGCAAAGCAAATACTTAACACTAGCAAATGCCTGTATTATCAAAGTCCTGAGCAAACAATGGGTAACAAAGACATTTCCTCCAACCAAATAAGGTCAGATTAAATATTAGAAGGTTAGAAGACAAAAGTATGCTCCAACAATTCTGAAGGTAAACTGATTAGGTGTATCAGCATAAAATGTGGCCTTTGGTCTGAAGGAAGGGCTTCTTTGTGAATAAAAGAAGCACAACCCATTGGTCTAGAGGGGAAAAGACATCTCAGGCCATATATGGATGAATAAAAATAAAAGTACCACAACCAATTACATACAGAAACAGACATACTAGGCAGCCTTCTGCTAGCATAAAACAAGCTAAAATTAGAACACATTTGTCTAGCTGAAATTGAATTATACTTTCCCTCCCCAAATCAACCTAGTTAACATGACCAGCTAGGATGTCATTCCTGGCTACTGAAAATGCTGACATTAGATCCGCAAAGTGGGACCGGTCCCTAGTAGTTCAGGTTCAGATGCAAAGCATATCATCATCTCTACCTTGGAAGAGTTCACAAGAAATTATGACAAGGATCTAGATGCAGACTTTAAATACCTTTTGGTCAGGTGTCCTTAAGCTCCTTTTCTACTGTGGTTATTGCAAAAGCAGTTTGAGAAATTTCACACCCAATCTTAATCAGCAATTTGGAGCATATGGTTTATGTGGTCAAAGAAAAAGAGAATCCTCAGCCACTGACTACACAGAGCAAAAAACACAGATGTGAGGCACATTTTATTTACAGATTTTTAAGCATGCCTTAGGAACACTGCTGATTGCTATTCTGCATACATACTCTAGCATCACACTTATTCTAACATTTCATAAGCAGATGGACTAGCAGTGCGCAAAATTATGTGCTGATTTCGGTAAACCAACTGCTTAAGCGTTCAAATTCCTTTTAAATATAAACACAAAGGGAAGAAAGCTTCCCTGGTGGAACCCAGGGCATGGCATTTTATCAATTAATTAAATAAGTGCATTGCCTACCTTGCACAAAAACATTAGAGATCTTCAAGCTTAGCACATATGAAGCCATTATTGGCACTCATTTGGCAAGATCTGCCTGGGCAATGCATCCAGAGCCCTGCACTTGTGAGCAATGCAGCCAATCCAAACGTACAGCATGCTCCATCCATGCACACATTCAATGTCTGAAAGTTTCAAGGGTTACAGTGAAAATGCTGCTTGGATACTGTTGAGGTTCTCCAAACCCTAAGCACGTTCAACTCCAGTACAGCCAAAGTTAGGGCAGAAAGTCCAGTTCCAGACCTTTAGAGCACAAACACAACAAATGGTCTCTCAGCAGCAAAGGGCTGTTAATAACAGCATTGCACATCACACAAAGCATCTCCGTAACAGCCTGTGATAGTGCCTGCCACGGCAGGGTCACCAGTTACAGGACAGCCACTTCTACAGAGAAAACATCTACATCACTACCAGAAAGAGGCAATTGACTTTTTAACCACTTGTGGGAAACATGACCATTTCCTAAGAGATCACAGCAGTGGACGTTAAAGTATTCCACCTACCTCACAACACAGGGCAGACATACCCAAAAAGCCTGTTCTGGTCTGGATCCAATTCATAAGCAAGTTTTCCCAATGCCTTGCCACACGGATACACAGGTGATTTCTTCTACCTCATGAAGTTTACAATATGAGTTCCAACACAGCATATTTCCAGAGAAAGGGGGGTGTGCATGGGTAATATCCCATTGAAAACGATTAAAATGGACAGAAAAAACATCGCAACAAGCTGCCTGAGCAGAGTTAATTTAGTTAAAAGGTATCAAAGGCCATTCACAAGCTTCCTAACCTTAAATAAAGGATATTGGCCTTCTCCCACATCCACTGGGCTTCTCGCTAAGGATGCAGACTTTCAGACAAGCAGGTACCTCTGATCATGCTAGCTAAAAGTCCTAGATTTTGCTGAGCTTTGCTAATTTTTAACATAATTTTTAATAGTGCATCAGCAGTTAAGACCAAAATAAAGGACACTCTTCCTCACTCATGCCCCAGTAATAAAGCTAAATACTCAGCTTAGCTGAAATACAAGATTAAGAAAATGGAACTACACCAAGTTTAAGTTTTGCTTAGACAGTCTAAGCAAAAGAAGTAGCTTTGGGTGGCTTAGGAAAGAATCCCAAAATCTGAAATGATACCTGAGAAAAATCTATGATAAATTACATAGTTTCCATTTATAGCTCTCAAGGAGAAAAAAAAAAACAAAAACAAAAACAAAACCAACCAAAACCCACAATTTCTCTGTAGGGAAAAAGCAAACACATTTATTTGTCCTCAGTTCTTGGCTGGATTAAAGGGGCATACAGCGCAGTGAAGTGCGGAGAAAGGCTGGTTGCTATGAGTAGTTTCTATACAGTCCTCACAGTCTACAGACCCCAGAGAGACTCCACCACATTTATGAAGGCCTGGGGTGCCTACTGTATTATTAGTGCCCTTGGAAAAACGCTGCCCATTTCCTACCTTTGAACCCATCTCTCCCTCTCTGTTCTGGGGCCTGCAAGGGAGCATGTCTGCTCGTTCACAGCTATAGTCCTTTGAAGTGCCATTGATCTTCAAACCTCGTGGAGCCTTCTAAATCGTAATGGCACCCTCAAACACAACTCGGGCCACACTACAAATAAACTTGCTCTGGTGAACCTGCTAGTCTCTTCAGTGTGCTGACGTCAGCCTACCTCTGAGAAAAGGGCTCAGCAGCATAAGCCTTGCAAAAGAAAATAAAATCCTCAGCATGGAGCCCTGGAAAAGAAAAACAGTGAGATATTTAAACCTAACCGTTTCTTTTTAAATACTTGGGTGTTCTTTATATAGAGGGAATTTCCCCCTCCCCCGCTCTCCACCAGAAGCGTCCAAAGTGTTACTCACTTTATTTACAGAGCTTTGATGTGAGCCTCCAAATTTTTAGTTCAGCTTTTAGGAATGTGAGGGTCAACTGATTTTCTTTCTGGGGAAATTAGGCTGAATTTCATACCATCATTTATTCCAAACAAGGACACACGTGGAGGAGTCCTACTTTAATTCACAAAAGTGATTAAAATCTCCACCATCAGAGAGTTTAGGTACCCTACACCAACTCACATACATTCACTAGTCATTTTTACATGCAGAACATGCGATGCTGCTCGTTTGCAGTGGCTGAACAAGACTCATTTGCTCTCAATGTTCCAAAAGAAAAGGACATCCCTCCTGGACAGAAGTTGGGATCATCACTTTCTAGTGGGAAAGAGATACTTGTGTAAAAATAGCAAGCCAAGAAACAACTGCAGTCCTTGAAAAAAGTCAAGTTCAACTTTCCAGTTGTACCCTCAGAGGCAACGCCTCCTGCCAAGAGGTTGGAGCAGGTTTTTCACCCACAGGTAGGGCTACTTCTACATGATGGATTCCCCCCCTTCAGGTAACAGTAATTGCTCTGAACTGCATCAAGTACATGCTCATAGCCCCTGGCACTTCCATTTATTTATTTTGATTTACTGACTTCATTAGCTGGTGCCCGAGGCATTTTTTCCTGTGGTTACAGCAGCCCCTCAGGTATGACATCTTTCAGGGAGAGAACAATTTTAATGACATATTGAGTGCTCATCTGTAAAAGCAGCCTTAGTCTCATTAAAACTTTCAGCAGTCACATCATCCAGAAAGCTCATAGCAATCATGACAACAAATTGTCTAATGGGAACAGTGAGAGGATCCCACACAGTCAGAATCCACCCAGCTCAGGTAAGATCAGTCAGTGACAAACATGAAGCCTCTGGTATCTACTGGGATTTGAAAGAACAAACATTTCTGACCCCAGAGTCCAATGAACCATTAAAATACAGCTACAAATCTAGGAGCTTGTGCTTGCAAAACACTCCTGACTTCAAATATTCCTTCCTATTGGAAAGCATTGGAAACGGTCAAACACAACAGACTTTGTAAGACACATCTACATATAGGATGGTGGAGCAACTATTTAATGTTCCCTACGGAATATCTTCTCTCAGAGCTCATGCCTGCAGAAGCATCCCACCCACAGCTCTGTGCCAGACTCATCTCCCTCCCAAAACCTGGATGGGAAAGAGAATTAACTGAGTTCATGCCCTTGGATGCCAAGGTCTTACCTGAAGCAAAGTCATCTACAGAACGTCTGTATTTCTCTACCTGGTCACAGGTAAATAAATATATGCACAGAGCAATCCCTTGTATCGTAAGAACATTTATAACACATATCAATCTAAAGTCAACTACTGTTGAACTGGCAAAGAAAAAAAAATATTCCTTTCTCTGCTAGCTTGTCTTGAGCAACCATCGTGTTGAAGATGAGGTGGCTTAGGCTTTATCAACAACAAAGCAACATAACAAACAAGTTATGCAAGGAGTTCATTCCCACATTTCTGTCCAATTCTGGGTCCATTTCCAATCAAACAGCCCTGAAATCGGTAATCAGATTAGTTCCTGTCCTGTCCTTTGAATGGGACACACACTGAGCAAGCCATTAAGAGATGTACTGTAACCACAAGTCCTATGTGCCTTACAAGCAGCTTGCTGCATTACTAATCTCACCTCTGATATTTAAGTTACCTTTGGATAATAGTGGAACAAATCAGGTACATCAAATGAGTGCTACTCAGGGACAAAACAGATCTTACTTATAATATCACAGCCTTTTCCTACTTAACTCCCTCAACAGAAAAAACAATATCCACTTCAAGCTGTGAAAGAGACATCAAGCTGGTCCCTGCAAACATGTGCTCTAGCAACATTAAAACAAGCAAATGTTTTAACTATGACTTGGTTTCAGTGCATTTGCTATCCCACTGGTTAACATGCAACAACAGGAGCCAACATTTTCAGATGTCTTTATATCTACTTAACTAAGTATTTAAGTGAGCTCATTCAAAGGACCCAAGGTTGCTCTACATTTGTTCTAGATACACAGTGAAACACATTCAGATGTTTGGCTTAACAAAGACAATGGCTGATGCATAACTCTTACCTTCTCTTCTACTTATTCAGGAGAGAAACCAGAATTCCTCAAACTTAAATGGTGGTAAGTTTCATGTGCCTATGAAGTGCAATACTTCATACAAGTATTGCAGCCAACTTAAAATTCTGCACCTGTCAGTGATTCATAGTGATGTTACATAGAAGGATTTCATATATGTAAAGTGTACATGTTTTACAAACTATGCAATTACGAAATATTTACACAGAAGGTCCAGTGCCACATTAAAACTGTCTACCACCCTAATCCATGCCACTATCAAATTATACATGTTTCTAGCATTAGGAATAGTTAACCATCTCATACTTGTTCCCCGAGAAAGGATTTCTGGCCCTGAAACTCGCAAAATGCTTTGTGCACACTTACTAAATCAGGGAATGTGTTGTACGTTCACCAAGTTTTCCTGTGAAGCAGAGTAGATCATAATCACCTACGCTCCTTACTATAGGCTGGAGCATCTAGAAGTACAAGGTTTACATGGAGAACAGTAAGCAGCTCACATGTTTTAAAGCACATCCATATTTTCTCTCCCTATGCCTAATAGGAAGCATTACCTCCAATAACAAGCCATGGCAACTTTTAGAGTCAGGACAGCACTTGGGACAAGAAAATTCCAATGATCTTTTGGCTCTGGATGCAATTGTCCTATAAGCCTTGAATTAAAAGATATCCTAACCTCACACAGAGTCTTTTCCAACTTCCACAGAAACCTCAAGTACTTGGTCTTTCCATGTTTAGATACACTTACAAATTTTTAGCTTTAATATTAGAGTTCAAAAGCTCAATTATTCTGTTCAAGCTGTAAGGATATTTTTCTTCAATTCCTTTAAAGCTAATAGGTGCTAATTTTTTTGCATATCTTTAATAGTGACCTACTGTTTCTGCCAGCTTTTGGACAGGATTTTAATATCCAAAAAGGCTCAAGAACAGTTCCAGTTACATGTTAAGTGTACTAAATTCTGCATGTGTAATTATTTCCTCTTAACATGCTTTTCAGGACACACTAGTAAGCTTCACAGTTTCGAACTAGTCACACGGATGTCATTTACTATTCATTTTCATGCTTACATTCCTACTAATCCAGTAAAGGCATTTGAGGTCCTGATCCCACAGAGCTTTAAGCACGTGCCTAACTTGAAGCACTCAAACTTTCTCGCTGAATTACACTCAGTGATGTAAGTATGTTAGTTGGCGGTTTCACAGGAAAGCAATAAAGATGAATTCATTAATATTTGTCTACAGCAGTGATGGTTGCCACAAAGAACAACATCAGGAAATTATTAAATGCAAATTTATTGCAGAGTGTACATAACCCCTGGCATTGAGCCATCACTACAGGAAGAAATATTGTAGAGTTGTTTCACACTTCGTGCATGGTTCATGCTGTGCACTGAAGCTGGTAGTATCTGGAAGAGAAACATGCTTTTATATAATTGAAACCCATAACAATGTGCACACACAGATACACACACACATTCACAGAGTATGTGATTTAGAAGGCTAGGTTACCTTAAATATAGTATTTCTCAACTTCTGAGAGCTGACTTTGGACCTTGGAATATTTCTTTGATTAAAAGGCTTTGGGGTTTGCTTGTTTTTCCTTCCCTCCACCGCTATCTAATAGGTTATACATTTACCACTGTAAAGCTAGTGTATTTGCAGTAAACCATGTGCAGTTACCCAAGTCTTCAACCTTGTTTCAGCATTAAATCATCCAGAAAAGCAATTTATTGCTTCATATATTCCAACACCATGAACAATATCCATTAAATCTCCATCTCATATAGTGACCACATTGCTTTATGCTTGGATTGCAGTCTCATATTACAGCCTTTCCAAGACAGTGGATTACCCTCTCCCTGTCACTGTTAGACTTATTACAGCATCCCGTGGTACCCAGATACCCAAGATGTGCTATGAATTCCCATCTGCAAAAAAGCAGTTCCCAGTTTAAGTTTACATCTTGTATGGAGGAATACACTGAGCCCAAGTCAGTATTTGTTCCAGGAACAGAGGAACCGCCAAATTGTTCCTTCCAGAACAACATAACCATCTCAGAAGTTGCAATAACACCTGAGTGCTAAATCCCATATGGAACATGAATTGAAAGTCTCATAAATGTACCACATAAAATCAATTACAATGTCAGAAGCATTTAGCTTGTTTTTTTTCCCTGAGCCTGTACATCTTGTTGAAATAAGAGCCTTTCAGTCCACATTTAGCCAAATCTGAGTCTAATGGATATTGCTTTTTAAGACACTAAAATCACTTTTATTTCTTTCTTTGACTGTGTAGAGCAGGCTCTCATTAGTGTACTGTGACTATTTTTTAAACTTTTCTTCCTCCACAACCATTGGAAATGTCAATTCAGTAATTCCAGCCTTTAGTGCCTACCGCACAGAAAGGATTTACAATAAGAAATTACTATCACATACTCAGTGAGATAATTTTTGGCCAGTGGTTAGAAAAAAGTCTGTCAAGCAATCCACTACCAGTGGCTTAAAAAGGTTAGCAAAACTAGTTTCTATTTCTGCAGCAGCTTCCACGAGATTTATCGCACCTTTTTACCTAACGGTCTGACACACTGATGCAGGCAACCCAATGCAAGTCTAGAAAAAAGCCATCACGCAACAGGTATTATGGGAACATTTATTTGTCAGCAAATGCAGCAGGCTCAGAGTTAGGGTGTCTCACCCTCCCAAAAAGAGGTCACAAATCTCAATTTAGGTGCCTACCACATTGAGCATTTCAGGCAGCTTTTTCAACCTTGGAGGTTTGGGCAACCTGCCAGTAATGAAGATGTATTAATGCTTAATGCAGCTTAATGTAATAGGTGTCATGTTCATAATTTACAGAAGCTCTTTCTAAAGCATTAAATTCATTTATACTCCTTAAAAGCTACTCAATCCTCAGGGCTAAGTTAGTTTGGTTGGTGGGAGGAGGCTCTTTTTTAGGATCAAATGATACATAAATTGTTAACATATCCAAACTCATCCATTAGTGCGTGTGAAAGCAATAAATGTGCCAAAGTAGCAATAACATGATCGAGGAAAGTCATTGTGGTCATTAGGGCTGAAAGGGTTTCATTTATGGTCCTGCAGAGACTGAAGGCTATAAAATAAGCCTTGGGAGCCCTGGTGACCAGAACATTTGCCTTATTATGTTAAAATAAAGAAATAAATAAACCACATTTTTGTTTCATAAACATTTTTGTGTTGTAGCATCAGTTTCACCACGACTCCTGTCACCATACTGTCCCTCTGTGGTGTCATGTCAGATTTACAACTGAATATAGGGCACAAGTAATACAAGAGTGGGACACCCAGATGTAACACTGATCACCTGGACTCTTCCACAGCCACCCAGAGACACTCAAAGATTTGCAGTCACCTAGAAGGGCCACACAGGATTGGCAGTTTGAGACTTTGTAAGCTCTAGGATGTGCCGACTTGACAGCAGCGCTCTTGGTGCTGTAAGGAAAGGTTTGTGCTGACTCCAGACTGAGGTCTGAGCAGACACACCACATTGCCATCTTAGGACTTTCTCAGAGATTTCACGCGAAGGCGTGAAACGCCTTCCTCAAAGGCATGCAACACTGGCTGCAACAGGCACAGAGCACTTGAGAGCACCGAGGAGTACTAGGCAGAAAGGTCTTCTTGTCCTTTGTGTGTCAGCCACACAAAGCAGGCCCTGATACTAGGGGTGTCTGTGTGCTGCTAACAACGATGCAGACTCAATAGTTATCAAAACAGACCAGATCTCTCCTTCATGACAGCTGAAGCTTAGTCCAATTTTAAACCAGTGACAAAACACCTCTGGAAACCCAGGATTTGGCATTTTAGATCACTCAAGATCCTCAAATCCATACTGGCAATACCGTAGTTACTGTAGTCCCTCTAGTGTCAGAAATCTCAGCGACTCACCACATCCTAAATCACAGCACTATCTTTGTCCTGATACAACCTTAGGTCATGTTTAGAACTTAGTTGATATTGCAACTTAAAAGCTCCATGTGATTTTACCTTTTTCCATTTTGTTTCCAAAATGTTTTCAAAACCAGCTCCCGAGCTCCGTTCCTGCTAGCCTAGAGATGCCTGATCCCAGCTGAACAAGCTGACCTGTAGTCCCACCAAAAGCAGGGTTTGACCAGAGGCATCCATGAGAGAAGTGCTCCACAGAAGACTACTACCTGCTCTTTGTCCACCTCATCCTCAGGAAAGGGCAGGTATTCCCTAAGGAGAGTGGTCACCAGACAAGGAGGAGCTGGTCAAAGACCCCACCAGATTTCCCAGTGGCAGAGTATTTTGACTGGCTGCCTGGTTTTTAATCTGTGTTTCCTACCACAACTGAGAGCTGTCTGCAGCAACATCAGGAATCAGTGACGAGCCTCCCACCAGGCTACATCTCCTAGTAAATGGGTGCCCGCACGTGTGTTACAGGTACGCAACAAAGCCGAAGCTGTACCGCTACATGCGCCACTATGAGATCAGACAGTGCGTCTAACAACCTGTAATTAAGTCATGTCATGTAGCCAGCTTTGACTTGGAGAAAAATGCCTACAGTAATTGCATTTAGTTCATCTTGTAGCATGGTCCCCATCATAACTGCTAATTCAATTGTACGTTCATTCTGCCAGCTCATTGCCATTAAGCACACATTTAATTACTTCAATAAAGGATTAATATGCAGTACACAAAAGAAAGGACATCACGCCGTGCCAAAGCACACAGCTGCCCCACCATTTAGTAAGGAGATAAAGAAAGAATATCATTGGGCAGTATAATCCTGTTACAAATACATCATTATTAGATGAACATTCGGGACTTTTATTTTCGTGCTTGTTATTCACCACTCAGCATACATATCTTTCCTTGGCACCAGAGAGAGTCATAATGTGCAAGTGACAGCTCTGCCATTGTTGTCCCAGTGATGGCACTGCTGGCCCCCCTCCTCGCTCCCCCACAAGCTTGTAAGGTTGCTCTTATCTCGTCTCCAGGCGAGGGCTTACAGCAGCTACATTACAACATCCTGAGATAAGGGGCCCTGCTTGACATTATTTCTGTCTGTGCTGCAAACAACTGACAAGCATGGCAAGTATAAAAAAGAGCGAGAGCAACAAAGGCAGCTGCCCCCACCCCAGCTCCCCCCTCCCCCCTCAGAAGACAGCTCATCAATTCTCCAGGATGTACACAATCATTATTGTAGGGGAAACAAAGACCAGTGTCAATTGTGCAGTGTTATAAAGCAGTCCCTCAAATTAAAACCATGTACCTAACTGCATCTGATGGCAGAAGCTATTTAGCAGTGATATTTTACGGAAAAGCAATGAAAAGCAATAACTGCTTTATTTAATGTATCTGTTCAATCCAGCTGCCTTGGATGGGCCTTAATAGAAGCTGTCGATCAATGTCAGTGCCTTTGAAATAACTGCAGCAGACTGCAATAAACATGAAGGAAAGATAACTAAAGCTACTGATCAGCCTCTTGTTACCTTCCTGCACCCAGAGATTTGTCATTTGTTTGTACTGCTTATAATAGCTGGGGGTGGATGATTATCATGGGAGCATGGGGCTGCATGAGTGCAAGAGGAGGAGTGAAGCCAGGTGGGGAAAGGCACTGGCCAAAAAAAGTTCACACGGGATACCTCAAATTTGGATGGTGCATCTCTGCAAAACACAGCTCTGTTGTTCTGCTGTTTCAGTTCAGCACAGCTACTCCCTCACACTTCTCTGATCAACAAAGCAACTCAAAAACCAAAGTGTTGTGGGGGTAACCCATCTCTTGCTCACCCACTACTTCATGTTACAGCACCCCAGCTCTTCTAACACAGGGTCCCTGTGAAATAATTACCAGAAACACTTATTTACATATTCAAACAGATGCTCAAGGTGGTGATGTAGAAGCAGGTAGCATGCCTTCTATGGGGTAAACTTACAAGAGTCAAGGCAGCCAGCTGCTTGTGACAGTAGCAGCAGAGCCTGCTTGGCTCGATTTGGGAAAGCAATTCATAATCCACCCCTCCCCACTCAACCAAGCATCTTATCCTCAGCACAGCTACTCCTGCAAGTAGATCAGGCAGCCCACAGCCGTTTTCACAAAGCAGCATTCGATGGCAACAGCAGGGAGCTGAGCAGATCCTGTTCCTCTGAAAGCAGAGCAGCCTAAGCAAAAGTAGACTCCAGTAGAGTAAAAGCACGTATGCTTCTCTGCAGCACTTCCAGTACACAATTGCAACAGGAGACAAAGATAACATTTAGGAAGGCACCAGTACAACAACTTAATTCAGCAATGCAATCATGCAGATCTGGTCAACCCATTCACCTTGGGTTTGACCCACTCTTTAAACAAGTTTTGATTATCTAGTTTTCGCCACAATATTTTAAAGCTTCACGTTTGCAGCTTTCACAGCAACAAAATTGTGGTCATTTTAGCTCTAGAGTCTCAGCAGGCTGATTGTTATTTGTTTTGCTTCAAGGAGGCCAGGAAAAGCTCAACAGGGACCTGTAAAAATTTCAGGAACATGCACAAATATTCTTCCCACTTTTTGAAGTCCATTGATTTTCTCAAAGACTGCTATAATATCCTGCAACATACTGAAATCTTGGTCCCCAGATTTTCATCTGCTGCCCTCCAAGGAACAGCAGGTAGAAATTTTGTATTACCAGGGAGTCTGTGACCAGTATCCCATTATTATATAAAAGACTATTACAGTATCAGGCTGTAATATTTGCACAACTGGACTAGGAGTTTCTCCTTTTCTTTCCAGTATCCAAATACTATTAGGACAAAGTCTAAATGGAACTTCCATTAATTACAGGTAAAGCTGTACAGGTTTGGTTTGCATCAGCATCCAAACATAAAAATTCCCTTTGTGAGTTTTTCCTTGACAGTTTTGTAACTTTTTAGAGAACAGATCCTCTTTTCATCTCATCTTTTAATTACATGGCCCTCACCTGTGCAAGTGGACTCTCTGTGTGTAGGAAAATAGCACCAAATACATGCTATCACTACTGTTTTATAGGCAGAGAAAGTAAATTGACCCATCCAAGGGCACTCAAGAGCTGCCTCAAATGCAGACAACTCCTGAATGTCCGAGCCAAGACACCCAGCACAGAACCTGGCCACAGGTCCCCAGCAGTGCAGCAGCACTCACCGCACTGGCATCCAGCTGCACACTCCAGAGCATTTCACTGCAACCATCGCAGACCACAGCCTTGCACACATGGGCGGCTCACCTCCCACTACTGGAAACCGCACTTGAAACTCTTAGGACACAGAGCAGCATCTCCACACAAGATCCACACATCTCTGCAGCGCTACACAACTTAAGGGAGAAGGCAACAAGGACAAAGTTCTGCTGACAGCTTGAGACACAACCTATGTTTAAATGTCTCCATTTGGTTATTGCATCTGTGAGATACCCTTGCTAGTTCCCCCTCGGCAGGGTGCCCTTTCAGCTCAGTGATGTTACTTTCCAATCCGTATTTTCTCATAACATATACTTCATTCATAGCACTTTACAGCTTTTAAAAGAATATTTTTCTTGCTCTTGGGTCTACAGACATGAAAAAGAAATAAATGTGTAGCAAGAAGATAGATGCAGACTCGTATCTATCTCAGTGGTCTAGATGAAAGCCTGTTGGGAGTGAGCAGCAACCACGCATTTCATAGCTCTACTCCTTTTCAGTGCTAATGCCTCACTCTCTGAGAAAACCAGAAGGTCCATTAGACACCCGTTACTATCCAACTCATACTAATTGTAACATCCAAAGTCAAGCCATTTCATAATCTCAACATCTACAATGCAAATTCCCAAAAATTGTATCAGGACAAAAGCACCAAACCCCCATAACTTGTGGCATAATTGAATGCCCTGGAGAAACTCTCGGTGTGCAAATACTGTTGTTTTAAGCAGAAAGTGTCTGACCCCAGCATTTACTTTGAAGGTGTAGGGAACACACTGTAATTGCTGCATGTGCAAGGGCTCCTGCAGCTCGTGGTAAGTTAACAGGCTACTCAAATGGCCAGCTTCAGTCCAAACCCTGCCCCAAACTTGTTCTAGCTGGACCCTCCTAGGCTCCAAGGGACACAATGCCTCCTGACTTACAAAGCATAGCTCTTTACGTTCCCCCGCTCCTTCTGCTGTGGGTACATGGGCTGACCATGGGAAGATGGCCTCAAGAACTCCAGCGAACAGACCACCACCCATATCACCAAAAGCCTCAGTGAACCACAGCAGATACTGAGATTACCTGTCAGGCTCTGCTCAGTTGAGTCTTGTCTGAGCAGCCTGGTGTATAAACAGCACAAACACTGGGGCTGTGAGAACAGCCTTACTGCATCCAACCCAGTCTAGCCCAGCATCCTGACTCCACAGTAGACCATAAGAGATGTCTAGGGAATAGCATGAAGAAAATCAGAAGTATATGTACACTGGGATTCCTGGCCAGGTATAGTCTCTCATCTTATACTAGCACTTGGATTAGACATTTCCTGGACCAGGAGTGGTTACTCTGTATTTCATAGGACAGGCAGGCTATCAAGGAGTGAGATTTAGACCCTTCAAGTAAACAATCACTTACTGGAAGTCATTTGGCAATCAACAATTTTCATGACCTAGCATTTAGAAAATTAGTTACCATTATTATGGTATACAGGAAAGAAGCCTTGAGAAGTAAGCCTTTCTCCCTGGGATCCGAGACAGTGGGGTTTAGCCCATTTTGGCCTTCAAAAGCCTGGAGGTGCACATTGGTAACCACAATTTCTATCAAACTCTTCCACTAACCATTTTCTGTTGGAGAGCCTCGCCAGTTTAGAGGTACAACGCTTATCATTCACACTCAATTGTATGTACTGGATTAAGCTAAAAGAATCCTGATAACTGCCTTTAAACTGGTGTTTACAGACAACTGCCTTGCTCACTAGGACCTGCAGTGAGAATGGTGGGTGTCAGCTGCATGAATAAATGCTGATATCAAAGTGGGAAGAGAACAAAGAACTTGGAAGAAAGTGATGACTTTCCATATTCTCCCAGCACAGAGGGGCCTTGAGCACCCAACAGCATGCCCTCATACTGCACAGGGCATGCCCCAGTTCCAAGATCTGTTAATTCTACCCCACTAACCATCTGAAAGGAGTGTGATGAATTGCAGCTCACCTTCCTAAACCTACAGACTGCACATCACCCTCATTAGGATGCATAAACATCAAACAATGAAGTCCTGATACAGACCATACCCTGCAATTAAGCTAATAACCCCAAACACTAGCAAGTTGCAAAGCCAGGGCTCTAACACTGACCAAACACGTGGTTCCGGCCCGCAAGAGGAGCCATGTGCACCCCTTGCGGTAATACTCCGCAAATAAGCTCCAGGCACTTAAGTGTTTGGCACAGGGGATCCAGTCTTCGCTCTACACTCAGAGGTAATCACTGTTATCAGTCTGAAAGAAAATGGAAGTTTCTCAGATTAATGGGGGTGGGGCAAAAATAAATAACCCTGTTGCAAATTAATAGTGTGCAAAACACTGCAGGAAAACTACTTTGAGCCTAATTTTTACCTCCCACCTAGGGGCCAGACAGCTTGTGGCCAGCTGCATAGGGCAATTGTGCCTACAGAGTCAGTCCACCGTGCGTTGGCTGCATGACTACGAGGCCCAGCTGTGGGCTGGCCAGCAAAGTTTAAAATCCCTAGGCCATTAGCAGAAAAACAGGCACAGCCACCATACACTGCCCGATCCTCTCCTGCTGCTGGGCTGCCCACAGTGCTCCCACTTCAGTCCTCATGCTGAAGAAATTAAGAGGGCAGGAAGTACACAATTTAACACAGCAGCAAACACATTTTCAAGGCACCATGGCTCTTTAGCCCGGGAGGAAAACTTATTTCTGAGGTTTTGCAAAGTAGTTAAGAAAGGAAAAGGCCCCAGGAAAGATGCAATAGCAGCAGGTGTATTTTGAGGCAAGGTACGAGAAGCAATTCCTGTAGCTAAATTAAGGAATGGGTGAATTTAAGCTTAGAAATGGAGCAGATTACAGCCAGAGACATTTAAACAGCTTCAGCTCTACACAACATTGACAATCTTCTTCTTCCCTCCCCATTTCATTTCAACTTTGCACTTGTTCACTTTCAAACCAAGAGCAAGAGAGTCAACAACACTGATATGTTTTAAGTAAGAAAGAGCCATTTCAGGAGACTGAGCAAGCTACTATCTCCTAGAGTTTACCTTAGCTGTCTACAACTTCCATCCTGAACCGGCAATTGTTAGAAAGTAAGACTAAGTTCTTTTCCATCTAGGACCCTCCAGCATCAGCCAGCACCCACTTTGGAGCCCATCACTCAAAGATTGTCATCTAATGATCTTCGGATCCATCCCTTTCCCATTTTTGCAGCATTTATACGTCCCACAGCCTCTTCTTCCAGCCATCCTACTTGCTGAAAAGCATCAACCATTCAAATGAGCTCCCACATTTGCCACAACACTGCAGGAAAACTTGATTTCACGCCGTAAATGTGCTCCTACCCACTCTCTTTGTGCAGCTCCACAAACAGTAACGTTAGCCTCAGTGGCTGATACAAGACAGAGCAATGCCCAAGAACCACCATGACATGGCCACATCCTAACATCATGACTCCTCTCTTGCCACTACAGTTTTACACCCTAGGTATCAGTTCCCTGGAAAAAGTATTGTTTTCGTGTTTCTATTTGTCAAGAGCCCCATGCTTTGAAAGGTGGGGCAGAAGTTACAATATTTTGAGAGCCAGAATTACCTTCCACCAGCACTTGCTTAAGCACTTAGCAGTGTGAGTACAATAGAAGTCCAGTTTCAGCCACCGCAGTCATTTCAAGATAAGCTTTGTTTTGGGCAGCACTACAATAAGCCTTGCTACAAGTTCAGGTGTGTGTTTGGGTTTTTTTTTTTTTTTTTTGACAGCAGCAAGACAAAAATCTATGGGAAGCAGCGTGAAGCAGAGCAAAGATGATGTTTTTTCCAGGTACAACTGCTGAGGCAGTACCAGCTTCCCCAGCCTCCCTGACAACACTGCTGGCCATTCCTACCATTTCTCACAGTGACTTCATAACATAGACAAACGTCCACTGGAGATTAGCCTGAGGTCACTAACCTCCCTTCCACTTGTGACCCAAACCTGAATTTATCCTACTGTCTCTCAAGGGGTGAAGGGCTAGCACACTGCATCAACCTAAAGAAACGGAGGTGTTTTTCCAATTGTCTCTTGCCTGTTCAAGTTGCTCCAATTAACATGGAGCCTCTGTTCCTCCTGTTGGCCAAGGCACCTCATAAATCTGTTTTGCTTTCCTGGTTTTCAGAGGCTGACAGTTCAGACTTTGCCATGTTCCCCAGCATTATGATGCTTTCCTCCACCCCTGCAAGTGCTGCAGGCTCAACTGTAAGACAGGATCTTTCTGTTCAGTCTGTCCAAACACATACAGCACCACCAATGCATAATACCTCGTACCACCTTTTAATGCTACACGAACAGCCAAAATACAGCAATAAAGTATCACAACCTGTGTTTCTACACTACATACAGAGCAAGAACACGTGTGCTTTTGGAGGAACAGAGCTCCTCTGTCTCCTACACAAATGCTACTTCCATGTCATCCGGTGCGCATTTTCCTCCCATTTAGAGGCCAGACTGCAAATTTGCAACTGCTTTCCACTTAATCAGGTTCTTCATTAAGCAAGACAGTGTGTAATCCAGATTTTAGATACTGAGGTCCTATAAAAAAACCCTAACATCATTAGAGACATCCAATTTCTTCACTGAACTGGACAAGCTAATGAAAAAGTGAACTACTCAATATAGTTTCTAGTTTCCTAAACCACTAGTGGAAAACATAACTTCTGAAAGTACCTATTACATATACACACATATCAACAGCTAATACACAAGAGGCACTGACACTGCTCTGGAAGACCAGAACCAACACTTGGCTGTTCAAGGTAAGTCAGGGACAAACACAATAAAGCTATGTAACACATCTCTAGCTCTACTCAAGCAGTAACAGCTTTTTTTGCATGATGTCACATCATACAACAACTTACATAAACTTCATATTCAGGTTCCTTACAAGAACATGAGTCTAAATGACTGACGAGGGACAGGATACAAAGAAACTTCCTTTTCCTTATTTCCTTCCCCTTTTTGCCAGCCATCTTTGCATATAAAAGGAGCTGAAGTAAACAGGTTAAAAGATTCTCCCATATCTGATGAAGCCAGACACAAACCACATATCTCTCAACCTCCCTGTATTACTTTAATAATAATTATCCTTTAAATCAGGGTTTTGCAAAGTTGTTTGCAGTATTACCCCCATTAGTAGAACATGTGAATACACATACATCTCGTGGAACATTCTAAGACTATGTGAAGCAATCTAGGAGACGCCCCCACCATCACATTTTGTGGTAAAACTAGCTATGAGTTTTATCTCAGCCTATGAGTAAGGAAACAAAGATGACCACTCTCTGAACTAGACAACAAGCATTAGATCTGCCATATGCAATCACATCTGCTTTCTGCTGTAGTGTAAATGCTCCAAATCCTAGCCTGCTGAGGGCTGGAAAAGTCAATATTCCACAGCACACAGATAGACAGGAGTCCCAGGCCAACTTGGCATGTCTGCTACTCTGTATGTATAAGCTTAGTTAAGTCTTCTCTTATGCAAAAGGATATCCCTGCAATTTCATTTCCATTGCACTCTGCTTTCTCCTCCCAGAACTTTCACATCCCTGAGATTACTCTGTGCAAGAATCTTTGCATTTAGACTTAACTGTCCATGTATTAAAGCAAAGCCAACAAATCACTAATATTAGACAAGAAATTATAATATAAATTTACCAGTACCTCTGGAGATGTAAGTAGAGTAGTCCCAAGGGGTGAACTAAGAATAGCATCAAAGAGCTTGGCTAAGGTTATTGTCTTTAATGGACAAAATTGAATTGACCGCATACTGTCTGTAGTTAATGGCAAAAGTAAATTAATTTACAGCAAATGACACCACAGTATTGTCAAAAATTGGTGTGATCGGCTACTGACAAGTCAATGACAGGCGGCCCACAGGATACCACTAATGTAAAGACAAGCATTTAGAGAGTTCTGTAGCTGCAGGACAGCAACACCACACCTGATCCCTCTTCAGGGACAACAGCAAGATCTAAAGCTTAGCAAGCTTTGCCTATTTTGCTGGAAAATTACCTGTAGAACAAGACGCTACCTTTCAAAAAAGGTCGAGTTGTCAATTTGATTTTTATTGCATTTCACTAAGCTGTTTGGAAACAATTCTGGTTTGCTTTTTTGAAGAGCTACACAAAACCATCCAAAAACACTACACAAGCTTCTGTTGCTTCATTTGAAAAACAGCGTATGTTCATATGTAATTCAGGTGGGCTGCGAACAGCAACACCACTGTTCAAGTTGCCCAGTGAGGTTGATCCCGAGTTTGGAACTCCAAAGGACCCATTAAACCAATGGTTAACACTCACTAAAGGGTTGTAAGTCAAATCTGTGGTCTAAGTGATGCAAGAAGCCAGGGGTTACTCCATTTGAAGTAACAAATGCCTTCTGATGACCATCTCTGAAAGGTTCAATGGGTCATAACACCTCCCTAGGTCTCTCAAAATACAGCAAACCTACGTTTTGTGACTCAAGCGCTTGCATCAGTTCCCTATGCTTTCCACAGCATTAAGGGTTCAAAACATTTCTCAAAGCCTATTCAGTTCTTCCTTTCTACTGAAGTACTGCTCTATGCTGTCGCCTTCTGTGGCACTAAAACCTCTGATGAAAACATATGAAAGCATATCCCATCAGCAGTGGGGCTGCTGAAGTGGTCTCCCCATGCTGCCCACCATCAGGTATATGCCTCCATGCAGGCATCTCCACTGCATCAGACTGTCAGCTGCAGCTCTGACCCCAGGAAAAGCAAAGCACCCAGGCATAGAAGAGGTAGGGGAAACCACTGGGGGGAAGAGTTGATGTAAGTCTTGAGGAATCAAACTATGTTAGATTTGAAGTCTTGCATCACACAGAGGGTCCTGTTGAATTATTGACAATAATAGGCACTTTAATTGCAATACTTAAGTTCTCAACTAAAAAAAGCCAGCAAATTAATATTCTCCCTTCAAATTGCTTTGATTTTCCTCACATACTCTATACACCTTCGTAATTACCCTTAACTGCTTTTCCACAAAGTCTCAGTTTCAGTTATATCTTAACAGCTTATGACTGAGACCTAATTTCTGTACTCCCCAACTAAAACCAAAAAAGTTCCTGAAAAGGTGCAGACTTGGCACCATACTTCTATTTGTAAAAATCAGATATTTACAGAGCATGAAGATTTGGCCCTAAAAGCTTCACTTCATCCTCAACATTCCCATCTTCCCTTTTTCAGTGGAGTTACGTACACAAAAGATTTTAGCTCCACACTTAAAGTAGCCACCAGCTTTCATTAGCCTCTACGTACATCCCCTCTATCTCCACAGAACACTGGAACTGTTTTGCTACAGATAAAGTCACTAGAATCACATAAATTAAAGAGTCAGAGCAGCTTGGCACCCCCAGCCCTTCCTGAGTCTTTGCTTACGAGATCACCTTGGAAAGCGGTGATACCACTTAAAGCATCCAGGGAAGCTGAAGAAGTGTTCTCGCTGTAATCTCTAATACCTTGTTCCAGCCACCACAACCTCTGAGGAATACAGCTAGTGTCAAAGATTTAATGCTTTTTCACATTAGTGATGTCAGCACAAAATGGCCATCTTCTCTGAATAATTTATCTTCCCACTGCATAATTTTCTTATCTCTTTTTCCCTTTTGGCTTTTTACTGTAGATGGGAAGGCAAGTGGCTGTTAGTCCTCGAAAAAACCTATGGAGCATCCTTCCCATCAATCAATTAAAAAACACTTACCTTACACTCAACATGATTTATTTCTTGTTAATACAATTGTCTCACTATATCCTTCTATTATTATACCCTTAATTCCATTAGCCATTCACTTAATGCTCTCTTCAAAGCTGACCCCAGTCTGGGGAGAAGAGAAAGAAAAGTTCGTCTAATAGTGGCAATGCCAATAAAATTCTGCAGCTCTTCTCTTAAAATCCTGTAGGTCACAGGAAAGACAGGTCCAGAACATATCCTGCTTGCTCTACAGGAGATTATTTATTTTTCATTCATCTTCAACTAAACGGTTTGTTGGCTCCAAGCTATTTGTATTTTTATATTTCACTCTGTTGTACGACCCAGCAACTTTCACAGAGAAGGGAACCCTTTACCCATTCCTCCTCAAACAAATACAACTCCAATTTGCTAAAAGGTGAGGCTAACAGAGCACTTCACCACGGCTATCATGGCAGAGGGCCTGGTCACATACTCCTCAATGAGCCAACATTCCCATTAAAGCCTTGGCAATCTCTGGCTTAGAAACATCAGCTTATTCCTCAGGTAATGTTAGGGCCTGTCACCCTCCTGCTCACCAGGCAATGCTTGTTAAAGGCAACGCATTTACAGCTGGGAGGGTACTTTGATACAACACCTAACTACAGAATCCGTATCAGGCAAGGCTAAGCTTACCCAAGTACGCTGCTCACATGACTGACAGCATCCTCTGTCAAATAGAGTTCACAGCTTAAGAGGTACGCAACCATCAGGTCAATCCTTGGGCACAAGAGTGTGCCAGCACCTCAGCCACAAAAAGACAAATCCATTGGAATCAGGTTGCTAGTTTGCTTTCCTGACAGCTCCCCGCCAGCCATTTTCTACATCCAGGTAAAGGTTCAGCTGAGCCTGCCTCCCTGAGCACTGAGAAAAGTCAACGCACACCACAGCATCAGTCCTGAAGGTGGGTCTTGCTGCAGCACCAATTTACAGCACCGAATTTTCTCCTCCACTGGGAATCAGATATGTTGTTCCACACATTCAGGGATATTATTCTAGATATATTTAAACCCTATGCTTTGTGATCACAGTACAGTTAAAGCCACTTAGATTAAATGAATAATACGGATAACATCACTGCTTAACTAATGAGATTCAGCTTGCGCCTGAATACATACACAACCTGAACCCATGTACGTCACTGCCACATACATGGCCACAGAGCGGCCATGTCTGGCTAGTAACGTCTGGATCCCTTCAGCCAGCATCACTGACAGCCCATCAGGCACAAGGGTCACCACACTGCTGATCAGCCACAGCTTCCACTTCCTAAGCAGTAAGTTCCCAGGCAGAAAGCAGAGCACCTTTCCTCGTGTTGAATTGTCACCTCAGCAGTAGCCTACGCACAGCATACCAGGCCCCTCCTGCGCAGCTCTGTGCTACAGAAAACATGCATCTGGGTAGCTCCTCCTTCATAATGACAGTCAGGCCACAAAACCCACAAGTACAGCTGCCGTGGTATAGGCCCAGCTGGCAACTCAGCACCACAGGGCCCCTCACTGATTCCTCCTGCCAGTGGGGTGGGGAGGAGAAAATACAAGGAAAGGCTGGTGGCCTGAGGCAAGGACAGGGAGGGATCACTCACTCGTGGTCACGGGCAAAACAGACTCAACCTGGGGAAGAAAAATCAAGTTGATTTGTTACCAATCAAATCAGAGTAGGGCAATGAGGGATAAAATCAACCTTAAAACACACTTTCCTGGCACCCCCCATTCTTCCCAGGCTCAGCTTTGCTCCCCATTTCCTCACCTCCTCCCTCACAGCAGCACAGGGGGACGGGGAATGGGGGTTGTGGTCAGCCCATCACACGCTGTCTCTGCCGCTCCTTCCTCCTCAGGGGAGGACTCCTCTCACCCTGCCCCTGCTCCAGCGTGGGGTCCCTCCCAGGGCAGACAGTTCTCCACCGACTGCTCCGATGTGAGTCCTTCCCACGGGCTGCAGTTTTCTGCTCTAACTGCTCCAGCGTGGGTCCTTTCTGTGGGCATGCGGCCCTTCAGCAGCAGCCAGCGCCTGCACGGGCTCCCCACGGAGTCACAGGCCCTTGGGGCACAGCCGCCTGCCCCGGTGTGGGGCCCTCCCCGGGCTGCAGGGGGGTCTCTGCTCCCCCATTACCCTCCATGTCTGCAGGGCACAGCCTGCCCTCTCCCCACGGGCTGAGGGGAACCTCTGCTCCGGGCACCTCCTCCCGCCTTTCCGCACTGCCCTGGGGCTCTGCCTGCCTGTCTCTCACACCCCACTCCTCTCCCCGCTGCAGGTTCCCCAGCAGGTTTTTTTTTTCTCCTCTTAAATACGTTATCCCAAGGACGCTGCCACCATCGACTGCCTCGGCCGTGGCCAGAGGATCTGACATGGAGCCAGGGAGGCTGCTACAGCTTCTCACAGGAGCACCCCTGTGGCCCACCCCCCCCCACACTCCCCCACACCCCAAACCCAGCACAACAGCACACTGTTCCACCTGCTGACCAGCAGCAGGCATGATCAAAGGTTGGAGGACCTTTAGGTAATTCTTGTCCATTGATTGTTTCAGGACCATTATGCTTTCTTAACAGCTTCCAGCCAATTCTTCTTTTCTCTGCATCTGGACTCTTTCCCTCAGTTTTGCTTTTAATTAGAATAGTATTAAGACTATGAACTATTTCCTACTTTCCTCAGTGCAGACACACCCAGACCGACCCGCACCAAGGGATGTATGTTTGTAAGCTCCACTGGTATCAATGGAGATTAGGACTGATTTTGCCTCAGTCCCTCCAGGCAGTGGCCCAATGGTAGGTTCCAATTGCTGGATCCTTCCCATTGCACACGAGACTTTCATGCACACTACTGCCACAAAAACCAAAGCAGTTTGCAAGCTGTGCGTATTAGAGCTTTATTTTCTTCCCTTTTTTGGTATGTAACAAGAAGCGTTAATTCTTATGAATTCACAAGCACAGAACACAGTCCATGAGCTCAGCCGAAGCCAAATACATAGGATGGGATAAGATCGTGCTCCCATCTCCAGAAGAATCACAATGTCAACTTTACCCACCACAGCATCACGGTTATTCTGTGCAAAACTAAAGGAAAAGAAAGTTGTATCTATACTGAGCACAACAGTCTTAATCTCCCACAAAACCTACACATGCTACCAGGGGACAAGCTGTGCTCAAAGCAGGAGAACATGCCCAAGAAAGAGCTGCCCTCACAAGTTCATTCTCTCTAATAACTTTCTTTGTTCCACCTCTATGACCAGAAATTTAAGTGGTGTTGCCAGTAAAAACTAACAGGTTTTGGTGTCATATTTTATTACGTGCTTTTTATTACTATCACGATCATTGACAGCAATTCAGGAGCAGAATGCTTTTCTTGCTTTGGGGTAGCGATAACAAGACAATGAGAAACCAATGTCTTCCCTGGCACTTGCAAAAGTTTCAAGGCGTCTAGAACAGAACTACTAAGCAGGCCATGCAATACACAAGCAGCTCACCGCACGGCTTCCATCAGCACTGGCATCCATCAGCTGAACCCTACACATGGCACTGGAGTTTTCTTTATCTGTGGAGTTTCCTCCTCATTCTCCTCTGAAAATCCCTTGCTGTAACACAGTATTTCATGAAAACAATTAACAGTGGAAAGCGTGCATATGCGTGTCTCCTCGTATCTGGTATGTGTGACAATCTTGTAGGTATGTTCTGCTACACCTGGTTGGCATGTTAGGAGGCAGCAAAGCGGTCACAAAATGAATGGGATTCCAATTTGTTATTGATTTACTTTCAAACTTAATAAATGACCCTAATGTTGATAATTACCAAACCTCTGTCCAAATAAAACCATGACACTTCATAAATATCCAATAGAGCTAGATCTACACATGTTCAATTTTCCCCAGTATTTATAAATATATACCTTTAACACTGAATCTTCTGTTAGGAAATGTCATCTTGGTCATACCCAGATGTTTGATTTTAAACATGAATCTTTCCTGCTTCAACCATTTCAAACAAACACCCCTCTTACTGTAGGTCCCACACATAAACAACATTCGACCACATGCATTCCTATTAGCAGCTACAGAAATAAAAGATGAAGAAAAAAAAAATCAATCCCCAGGGTAATCTGATTGCTCTACTGGCCTCTATCACAGACTAACCCCATACCAGCCAGATCGCTTCCCTGACTGTAGGTATGCTGAGGAAGTACACCGCTAAGGAGACAGCTTCTGATCCAACATACCATGCAGGAATGTTTCGTGCCTGGCAAGCACTTCCAATTTTCCCTTGCTCTGTTTAGTGTCATTGTTTCCTCAAGAGTACATAGAGTGGTTCTCCCTTGTCCTAGATGTTCTTAACACTCCCTGGGTACTTCCAGGTTCGGCCAAGTCCCCGCTGCATGCCCAGAGGGCACGATGCCCCACAGTCTAAAGCCCCAGCTTTAGCTTGATTTGAGACCCAGCTTACGTGAAAAGAAGCTGTCTGCTCCTTTCAGCTAGCTCAAAAAGACAGGCAACGTTTGAAACCACACAGCTTGATACCACCACTGGGATATTTGTTAGGGTAGGCAGACCCCTGAAGGTTGAAGGTAGGAGGCTGCTGATGCCCCCCCCCCCTTCTCTGCAAGGAAAGCCTGTCTTTTGGCCATTATTAAAACCCAGATCTCTCAGGCTAATAAACATGGGAACTGGACTGTTCTTTGTACAGCCTGCCTATGGTGCTTTATTGTTTAGACTGAACTGTTTTAACAGTAGGGGGAAAAACTTTAGATGTGTGGTGAAGAGGAAAGGGTATAGAGGAAAAAAAATTGGTAGTTTCTCTCCACACAACGTGAGACTTTCCTGTACTATCACAGTGAAATGAAAAGGCATTTCTTCTGCCCTGATCAGTCATAACATTTAAACCACAGAGCTAGCCATGAAATCCTATGCATCATTTAGATCTTTGATGCTGAACTGACTTCATAGTAAAAATGTCTTGGCAGGGCTAAAGCACCTGCTGTCAAAGGGAAACACTGATTAAAGGGGTGTTGTGGGCTTTTTTTTTTAAAAAAAGTTCTTGTTCACTTTCACAAAACCATATTACAATTATCCCAGAGTTATAGTTATGATGAGTAATTACTCCTGCAGCACGCTTAGAGAACTGCTACTCAAAACCCTCATTAAAATGCTTATGTATTTCTCCTGCATTTGCCTTTCAGCTATTATCAATTAAGATGATCCGTGTATAAATATACACTTTCCTCCTTGATGATTATCCCTATTTCTCCTGCCTGATTCATTCAGTAAGGCCACAGTTCAATGCTTTTGAGGCCACAATGGCCTCTATGGGAATTAAGTCTGACATCAGAAAAACTGAATTGTGGCTTCAGTGAATGAATTAAATGGGGGTGTGTGGGGTGGGGGAATAAATCACACAATATCACTGAGATCGCTCCTACTCACATAGCCAGTAGCAACCTATTTACTGTGGAATGAGATAAGAACCTCACTTTAAGTATTGCTCAGTAAAATTAATTTTACAGTTTGGGACAAGTTATTTTGCTGTTGTTTTTAGCAGCAGAAACAGAACATAGTTACACAGACAACACTGATTTCTGTTCATTCTGGCAGTGTTTATCGGGTGGGATCTCCTGACCAGTGTGAGAAGCTATTAGGTTTGGTTCAGTTCACCTGTAGCCTAATAACGCAAAACCTATATGCACAGCCCAGGAGACAGTATTTTCCCTTCTGAAGAAAAAACATATTAAAAAATGATGCAGCTGACCGTTATAAATAAAAATACTGATGAGCACCAGGCTCATTTCCAGCAATGTGAAATAAAGTTTGTTAGTCCTCAATTTGTTGTCTCAGTTATCAGCTTCTTACTGAGAGAAGGCTGGGAGAGAAACACCAGTGTTACCACCAACTTCAGAAAGCTATGCCAGGATTAATGGATCTTCAAAGGTAGAAATATTAGGAGTAAAGTTCATTCAGCTTCCCTCTACCTGAGGCAGTGGCAATGGAAAAGCATACTGATGAAACAAAGGAGAGAAGAAAGAAGAGCCCAGATTTTGAGAGCCAGAAGAGAATGCAGAAGCACAATCCTCAAGAACAGAGAGAAATATGTAACAAGCACAAACCCTTTGCAAGTTTTGAGACAACCCGCGACTCTCAGAAGAAATTAATCCCTAAATCTAAGCAGCCTCTTACTCTGCTAGCTTTAATCCATTTATACAGCAACTTCCTTAAGGCTTCCTTGGCCTTCCAACCTTCTCCTTGAAGCATAGGTAAGGCACTGCATTGGGTTCTACTACCTTCTTATTTCCTCTGTTTCTCAGGGGGGAGAATAAAACCTGTTTTTACAAGAGAGCATTAGAAGGGTCACCACCTACACAAGTAGCTAACTTTCCTTGCATCTCTGTTCAAATAAGGACCTTGGCAATATTAGACACTAACAAACTCAGTGTCTCAGCTGCCCCAGAATCTGGTCTAATATAGCCCCCTTTTAAAGAGCTAAACACTATGGGTTTAAGATGCCCCAGGTGCTATGCAAGCTTTTTCAGTTCTATTCCCTAACGGAAAGGGCAAAAAAGACCAGCTTGGACAACCGTATCTGGCTACAAAACATTATCTGGAAAAGTCTTCTCTCTTCATCAACCCTACAGAACAGCCTGGTAATATGTGGACTATGAAAGGGTGCTGCTCTGAGGCACATTAGAAAATTTATATGCACTTGTTCTATTCTTTGCATAAAGGCATTGATTGTCAGCGCGAAATACACTGGAAAAAAATCCCTTCACGAACTGAGCCTCCTTCCTAATGGCTGTCGGTTTTAGACACAGCTCTCAGCAAGGGAATAGTTGCAGTGCTAGCAAAACGCTACAGGAGTGGCAAAATCACATGATTTTTCACTTTGCATAGAAAAATCAGTCAAATTAAGAGAATGAAAGACTCAGATCTTGAGGTTAAATGGAACTCGGTAAATACACAATTATTCAGTGTGTCTTTATTATAAATACGGTTGCAGTCAGTGAAACCAGGCTTAGGGCACTACTTTGTTGATGAAGAGGGTGTTGTAGAAAGGGGTCAGCTCTGCAGTAATGAATCTTTTTTTCACCCATGGTCTAAGCAACAATCAAGATACACTACATCCAGAGAGCAGAGGTGAAAGGGACAGTTAAGAATAAAAAACCTCAAGCGAATCCCTGTGCCAACACAGGGTTTCCACAAATCACTTAATGCATTAAGATGACACATCTCCCCTTGGAGAACAACTGTCCCACCAGCGAGTTAAACTCTTCTCATGAAGCACATCAAGTTTCCCTAATATCTTATCCTATGATCAGTTAACAATTTTTTCATTTGGTATTACTGCCTCAAATGACTTCACTAAATATTTAAACTGCTTTATAAAGTTAGAAAGCACTAAAATGTTACCTGACCATCCAAGGTTATTTCCTTTATACACTGAAGAATAAGCCTGTTCATTATTCATAGACATGAGAAGAAGATTGCATCAGTGACAGAGTAGACCGGGATAGAGATACACACAACAAACAGCAATTTAAATTGCCTGAGTTTAGGGACAGAGAAAGATGCAAAACTGCATGGCAACAAAGTGTTAGTGGCACTGAGTACAGTAGCTGTGTCTATGACACTTGGAATAGATGCTTTCTAGTGATATCCCATGCACACAACCATATTTATCTTTTTCCAAAAAAGATGCCACAGTCATCATGTTTGCCAACAGACAAACTAATTGCTCTAACATACAGTTTGAGAAGATTCTTTTTTACTTTGCCCAAAAACTGTACAAGTCTAATATCTTAATAACTCTTAAATGCCCTTTGAAATGTCTAGGGTGCATTCAGCAAGAGCACATTACGGCTCACTCAGAAAATTCATTTCAGCACCATAAGTACATCGACCAAAATCTCTATGCAAGCACTGAATTTGAAGGGGAGGTACACTGTGCCATAAACCCCATTGGTTCATGAGCCACACCACAGAGAGAAATCTGTTTGAATTATTAACTATTATCTTTGAGTGACTCGCTGGGAATCAGTTTCAAATTGCTCTAAATATTATTCAACTGCAACATTCAAAAACCAAATGTCTATCCAAAAAGAAGCATGAGGATTTAAAATAGTAGAAAAGTAGCTAATTTCCCTCCTGTTCTATTTCTCAAGCCCTATGAAAAAGCCCAGTTAATAAAATGCAAGGAAGGCCCTATCATTTGCAATACAAACGTGGATGAAGCAACAGACCCCTAGGACAGTCACTAACTGCACTGGAAATTAAGCACAATGAAGACAATCAACGACAGCATTTTCTAACTAGCATTCCCAAGAAGTGGAGCTCCCTGGGACATGACATGCTGTGCAAGCAAAGGAGATCTTGCTTATAGCTCCTATTGGGCCTGAAGACTATGCTGACGTGATGAAACAGAGTCTATTCTGGGTCAAACTGAATTGAGGCAATAAGAAGTCCTTCTATTACCACACACAGAATGATAATACCATTTAGAAACTGTTTAAAAGTATTACATGAACAGAAATGTTAGTCTGCTTCGTTGATAAATAAATGGCAGCTGTATCACCATCTGAAGGTCTCTTAGCAGTTTCAATAGAGAAAAGGAGTTGCAGCAATGGGTCTAAGGAACCTACAGCTACTTCACAACAGGATGACTATCCCAGCATTACTCTACATGACTGAAAAAGCTTAGTATAATGACATGTTACCTAGTAGAGACATTTGAACTAAAGCTGTGGCTGTACAGTCCTTGTGTAACAATTATTAACATCCTCAAACAGATGTTTTGAAAGCTATTTATATTTGCCTCCTTTGTCAAACCCAAATAAAACATGCAAACTCTAGAAATTCAGCACTGTCAAACATTGTGAGATTCTACATATTTTTAACTCTTATTAACTCAACAGAAAATTGTATTAGCAACGTATTTGGCAGTACCTGTTAGAGTAGCAGGAGCAAGGCTACACACAGCCCAAGGTTAGAGCAATCCAGGAACCAGAGAAGAACACAGCACTCAAAAGATGACAGCAGAGCAGGCTGGTAACAACTAAGGTCAGCCACAGCCCAGAGATGCTCAAAAAAGCCTTCACCAAGAAGACATTCAAGTAATGAACACAAGACACATTAGAAAACAGTTGTACCTCTTGCCTTGAGCTTAAATAGGAGTCTTAAGCCAATGGGCAGAGAGTGTGGAGTCAGGGCAGGTGAGGCTGCTCAAGGCAATTAGGGCTCCAGGTGTCCTCAGGGCCTGCCACAGCTCTGCTCACTCACAAACGATCAAATTAATCTCACCTGGTCTTTGAGTAAGTCCCTGCTACCAGTGACTGGCTGGGGAGAACTGAAGTCAGGCACTTCAAAAGTGTCAGACAAATCACTATCTAGAGGTGTCTCTTCATTGACTCTAAAAGGCACCTGGATAGCTAGGAGATGTACAGATATCTAAATTTTGTGGAGGTGAATCACTCCCAATGACATGTATGCTACAGAGAGCCCTAGTCCAGTCTCAAAAGCAAACAAGGAAGACAACTGGAACTTGAACTGTCTGGGGACCCATTTGTTTCTTACATGTTTCTGTATGTTTTTAAAAGCATTTTCCTTTTTCAGGAAGCTGCTGTTTCCATTGGTCCCATACAGTGCCATAAGGAAAACCACATGAGGTTGTTTCTGACTATAAACAACCTGTTTACTGTTGTAGCCCAAGAGCTTCTATTTTTGCAGACCTGCAAAACAGCTGGGCTGAGAGCCATTTCTCAGCACATAAGCTTTCAGGAAGAAGTTATTCCAAAACATCTATTCTTGTCATTTTTTTCATCACTTCAAATGCATGGTGAGGTTCATGCATGCTAGGAAGGCTCCCTATTTTGGACTGAACAAAACTGAGGTTGTTTAAGAGCTAGAAATAGCCATAAATTGTGATCATCTAAATGGGAGTATCATTTCATAAAATGCTTTTTATGTGAACCCTTTTTCACAACCTAGTTAGGTAAGTTGTTATGGCCACTGTATATTTTCAGCAGTTGTACCTCTAACTTAAAAATAATGGTGCTGTATTGACCACAAGATAACCCTTCTTCATTATGAGTAACATCAGAGAATATATCTTTCACACGTTTTTGCTTTATTCAACAGTTTTTGGTGTGCCTGACCTTATTCTATTAATGTTAAGCAGAATTAATTAAAGCCACAGCCTTTTTTTTTTTTTAATACTGCAACACATTTTGCTTAAAAAATAATGTATCACTTCCTGATTAATTTTTCATGACTTTAAATTATTACCTTTTCCCCATGGTTGTCATTGTTCCATATTCTTTTTTATGAGCCACTATTTTTTTTCAAGTATAAATTTGAACCTGCTTTACTAACGTGAACAGCTGTTGGGCTTATATAGCCAAGGCAGGGCTCCCAGCAGCCTCGAGCTGGAAGTTTGGCACCGAGACCAAAGGCTATGCCTTTACTGCAAAATCATTCTGCACACTGAAAGTGTGTTGCAGAGTGAAGGGAGACATTTGGAGCCTGCTAGATGAAAAAGCCAGCATTTTGGTGATGTTCACTCTCCTTGTTAAGTTCTCTAGACTTACCAGGTTCACATAGCAAAGAGGAGTTATTTTAAAACAAGCAGGACAAAATGAGACATTTATATGCAGCAGCTGGCGCTGACACTGGCCATCTGAGTTTGAAAGCCCTCATCCAGTTGAAGCCACAGCCTCCAGTTCCTTTTTGGCCCTGCTTTTCCTACTACCAGCAAAAAAAAAACGGTTACCTCACCCTTGTATTTAAAATTGTTCCACCGCAATCTCTGAAGCAGTCACCTATGTCTACCCTACACATATATATACTTGTGCCATGCCTATCTCATCGCCCGGTCAGCCACAACCTGCTAGCTTTTTCCCTCGTGCGTACTGACTAGCTCTTTTCAGATACCAGACCAATACTTGGTTTATAATGTTATTGCAACTGGGCTGCTCTTACGCAAGAAGCAATAGAAGGTATGTAGGAGGAGTCACAGCTGTTAATAGACCCACAGGTATCAATGAGGAGTAGGGAGATGAGATTTCAAGGTATTTTGCAGGTACTCTGCCCCCAAGGATTTCTCAGGCTTCAAAGCAGCTCAGATCACATGTTTGATCTCGTGTGTCTCAAGTGGCAATAGCCTATGTTTCCACATGTACTCTTCCTATTGCAGGGCATTGCTTATATTTGTGAAAACAAGGTATGCCACAGATTATGGGACACATGGAAACCATGCGTGGATGTTGTGTGAATGGTTTCCGGCTGGTTTCATCGCTTCCCTATAAAAGCTTTTACTGTGCCTGAATCCCACGTGTTTGTAGAGTTTAGACAGCTGCAGTGAGGCAGGGAAAGACTTTCAGTGTCTCTCCTCCTGAGTTTGTGTATGAGAATACTGGAAAAATGGGATTTATATGTCAGACCCTGCTTACTGTGGTGAAGGAAGATGTGTTACTTCCTAGTACTCAGAGAATACCCTTCTCAACTCTGTGTCCAGATGCAGAATTCATCATAAGTAATTACAGCAACCCTCTGTAGTTCTATGTTACAAGAGAGACAATGAAGTTAGAATAACTGTGTCAAGAAATTGGTGGACAACAACATTGGTTCACAGAACAGACTGGATGACAGTGAGCTAGCGTCACTTTTGCAAAACATTAAAGGAAACGTCTGATGGGAAAAATATTTTCCTAATCCTCAAATCATACAATCACAGAATGCTTAGGGTTGGAAAGGACCTTAAAGAACATCTGCCATAGGCAGGGACACCTTCTACTAGACCAGGTTGCCCAAAGCCCCATCCAACCTGACCTTGAACACTTCCAGGGACAGGGCATCCACACCTTCTCTGGGCAACCTGTTCCAGTGCCTCACCACCCTCTCCGAGAAGAATTTCTTCCTGATGTCCAATCTAAATCTACCCACTTTCAGTTTAAAGATATTGCCCCTTGTCGTGTCACTACAGGCTCTTATAAAAAGTCCCCCTCCAGCATTCTGGTAGGCTCCTTCAGGCACTGGAAGGCTGCTATAAGGTCTGCCCAGAATCTCTGTGAAGTAACGGCTCTAACCCGACACAATTCCATGCTAGCTCTTTGCCAGATTTTCTGCACCGTGACTAGACTTGCTTGCTGCATAGTTTCATCCAGAACCTGACTCTCTGCCTGCCAGTAAAGCCTGCACTAAATTCTGCAGTGTGCAGCGTAGGTTCTAGTCTGTCAAACTTCCGGCGGATGGCAATATCTTCTGGACATCGTGACCTAGCTGTTTCATAGGGAAAAGCTCAGTATCCAGCTCTCTGTTCCTGAAGCCATGCTTCCCTTTTGCTTGCTAGTGCTACCTTCATTTCTGCATCACTGACACAGGATGTTGCCGTTCCTTGACAATGCAGGAAAAGCAGCAGACAAACTAACAAAGCTCAAACTGCAAAATGCATTAAAACCTGCTTGTTTTTTCCAGGTTTTCGTGGCAGGCTTAAAAACCTTATATAGTCTGCCACCAGTTTTTCCCTAGATTACTTGTAGCGCGGCTAATGTGTTTGCAATTAAAATGCAGGGAGAGGAGGAGAGTGTGGTGGTAGATTTTTACAAGCAGTAAGGTCTGGAGTCAGAAGTGAAGCAGTTAAAGTAGCAGCAGCATGTTTACTAAGCCATTTGAAGTTGATAGCCCACACGGCCTGGCTTTTTTCTCTATCTTCGTAAACCGCAGTGAATTGATGGAATGACCTGGACTTGATCTTCAGGGCAATATGTCTGATGGCACTGCTGGATTGATAAATTGATTCAAAACTATTACCATGGTGAAAAAGCAATAAGGTCATAAAAATTGCATCAGCTGGCTAAGTAAATCCTGGCATTTCATGACAAGTAATGCAGAAGAATCGCAAGAGGATCTGGGCATGAGGCTGAATGAGTGAGCGAGAAATGACTTTGAAGAGCTCATCATCTCCGATCTATTCTTCCTGCCAGCGATTCATGCCTTCGCATAGTGCCACTTCATTATGGGGAAATAACTGTACACTTCTAGCATATTCCTGGCCGTCCCTGGCGGCCCCTGGAGGACCCTTAGCTGGTTAATACCTCATCATGGGCTTCATTGAACACTTTAATCTGCACTTGTGTGATCAATAGAATCCTGGTGTAAATTAAAAGGACAATTTCATGTAATCAAGCCTGTTAATGCTCATTTTGAAAACCATTATTTGTGGAAGGCATTTAGGAGAAAATTACAAAGCGACAGGCTGATGCACTCGGAGCCAATTCAAAAGGAGGTCTTTTTTGTGACTCTCTGCGTGTGGATGGTGGGGGCCGCCAGCAAATGCACCGCTGTGCTGGGTGGGGGGAAGGGGGCAGGAGGAGGCAGAAGGGTAGTAAGAGAAGCAGTCTGGCAGGAATATTCGTCTGCCTGCTTGCCTTCATGCGGGGAAGAAAATGAAATTTTCCAGTGTTCTATTTCTGTGGCAAATTCAATTACTGTGGGGACTTGTTCAAAGCGGTGTAACTTCCAAGAGGCAGAAATTGAAAACCTGGCAGCTAATGAAACGGCAAATCACTAGTAAGTTCAGACAGGGGCTGTCAGTCCGATCAAACACCTAGAGAAAAACAGCTGCTTCCTTCTGGTTTTCAACAGGCAGCCTTTCCCCCACAACACTCACACACCCCCCGTTAAAAAGCAAAACAAAACTTTCTAGGGCACCACAGTCATTCTTTCCCTGGAATTAAAATAATCATGTGTCACATGCCACTTATTCTAAAGGCTGCGTACGCCTGCCCCATCCTGGAAAGCAAATCCTGCTCCTACTGGGTACCTGAAGTTGGTTTTAAGCAGATGCATGAGGGTAACACCTGCCCAAAGCACTAAGCTGCATGCTCATCTGATTAGTTCCAGGCTACACACCTGCATCTGTAGCACTGCAACCTCCCATGTTTCCCGTCGTTCAGAAGGTGACAGTTTTGCACGTTTGGGAAACGGAGAGATGGGAAAACCACAGAATGCTTTTCAACTATTTCAGAACGTACAGTGTGACCTCAGCTGGCCAGCGCTGCCTGAAAGATGGGTGTCACTTAATTTGAACACGACCTGATGCTTTGCCTTCCCTACAACAACTGTATGGGTCCACCAGTGAAAAAGTCACACTTGGAGGATGAAGTTCCATGTAGGGACATGGCCTAGGCCCCATGATGCTTGAAATGCTTGTTGTTCACACCCCCTGTACACAGAATCATACCCCATTATTAAGATCTTTAGACTTCTGTGAAATCCTGTCCCTCTTCGGTTTTCTCTCGATTCTGGAACAGACTACTAGACTCTTTGTTGGTTTGTTCTTTTCATCTAGATGAGCCTTCTCACTGAGCTTCAGCAAAGGTAACAGCAGAAGATGCTGCTATGGACTCCAGTCTGAACTCTATTCCAAAAATACCACTGGTTCCCAAGCAGTAGAAAACAGAAACTCACCAACCTTCCAAGATATCCATGTGTGCGGCCCTTTCAGAACTCCCTCCTTACCAACACTGATTATTTCCTTAACAAGATGTGTATTCACCTCCACTTATTCGTACCTGTGCTGTGGGCGAACAGCCATTCAACAGTCACCCCATCTCTTCTGAAATAAGACATTGAAGTGGATGCAATACATTCAGCGTAATAGCAAACAGCCACTCGCAGTGCCATCACAGAGGAACAAGCAGTCTAAATTCAGGGTAAACACACTGCAGCACATAAAACTTGCAAGTACAAGGAGATAAACTTCCCTTTTTACTTCTAGGACAGGATTCAATGGATTTATGCCAGTATAAGTGAGAAAAACTGGTAAGCAAGTAGAGTCCTTGTCCTTCATAAAGGGAGGGCACCTCCCTTTCTCATGTGGTAAAGGCTATAAATCTGACCTTGTGTTTCTGATACAGGTTGATCTTAATGTCAAGATAGAAGCGAGCACCACCTATCTGCTTTGGTCACTGCTGATGGAGAGTACCATTTGGGCTCTTCCACAGGAAAGATGCTTGTAAACACAACAGCCATGTGTCATGCTCCTTTGTTGCTTGTCTTTTTGTGCCACTACTTTTCTCAATCAAGTCATTTAAACTTCAGGCACACCCTTTGCTGCCACCCAAACTATTTGGTTCAATTGCCCTGGTTTTATTTCTCTTCTGGAAAGGGCCAACTTAATAAAAAGAAAAGGTGGATGAAAATGGGTGAAAGAGGGGTGTGTGTAGTATAAAAGTTACATTACCTTATATTAAATATACATTATATAAAATACATTACAGTATATTAAATATATACTACGTAAAAATATTTATTTCTGTATAGCCAGGTTTCTCAGAGGCCTGTAGCAGGTTGGTTGCATGCAAAGAGAAACAGTGAATGGTGTGGGGAAGACTTACTTTATGCATGCTTTCTTTTTCTGTCTGAGCCAGCCCAGATTGCCAGGAAAACACAAGCTAATTTGTCTAGGAATTACTGGGAACATGCTAAAGAGCTGAAGATTAATCAGGGGACAGAAATAAGCAACTGTTACAAAAATTATGAAGGAGAGAAAGCCACAAGGAAAGACACTAATCACGCAGTGTTTCTGATACTTATTTTTATCTCATGGTCTGTTTTGGAATGAAGATCTTTTTACCCCTCCAAAACTAAGAAAGCAAGAACACTAAAGTCTTGGTTAACGAGGCTAATCAGCAGAAGACGTCCTGTGAACTTGACAGAAGTTTTTCATTGTCTGTGAAAATTTGGGTTGGCTGTGCAGATAGAAGTTCAAGTTCAGCATGTTTATTTTGAGAAGGACTACAGAAAATAAAAGGAAGTGGGAACAACATGAGTGAAGAGAGCAGTATTTGACCCTGCAGACTTAGAAAAGGAATTCTTCAAACGGATTTGGAAGTAGCAACGATATCTTGAGCTAGTGAGAATTTAGATTTCATCTTCAGTTTTAACAAAAGTGTCCTAAGCAAGTAACATGACCCTGATTTTCCATTGCCCTGCGTAGTTGTAAAAGCCAAACTAGGTATGAAACCCTACCCAGTCAGCATACCTTTGGTTTGTCAGCTCTACATTCCCTACTCCAAGTCATTTAAGCTGCATGTCTGATTTAAGATGGATAAGCAAATAAGAATTTTGCCTGGTACTAAGAATGGCGGGATCCCGATGCAGAGATACAAAATTTTTTGTACAGTTAAAGGAAAAGCTTATCCCTTATTTATGGATATATAAATCATATCTCAAGTCAGTGCACAAATCCTAGAAGAAAAAAGGAGGCATCAGGATGATATTGTAGCTTTACATTCAACATATTTTAAAAGGTTTTAAAGTGTGACTACCCCACAAGTGATTTTTAGCCTGACCTTTTCTTGTATTAAAGCTTGTATTAGACACTTTTTTTTGGTCTAGGAATAATATTTTTGGTTATGACTGTTAACCTGTTTCCCAAAGAAACAAAACTTGCAGTCGTGCTATCTGTCTGTCCAGATGTCCCTCCACACTAACTTTTCAACGCAAGAACACATTCTGACCAACTCCAACAGGCAGATAAAGCTCTCCATGATATAGAATTCCCATATCCTTAGGAAAATGGGTGGCCAGAGAGAAAAAAAGAGAGAGAAAGAACACAAGCCTCTGTCAGTGCCCCAGTAGAGATCAAAGCTGCAACATAAACTCACCATCAGGGACACAAATGCTTTTGGACTCCTTTCAGAGACTCTGCACAGAAGCACATTCTTGACAGAGACCCACACAGAGCCAGACTTTATCAGCTCCCCTGTTAAAGGAACTGCTTGTTCCACCCCTGCGGTTCTGACAGTAGTAACCCTAAATGACTTCTACACCCAAAGAACTGTGGTTACAGAAAGCAGGCAAGGAGGTGGAAGGATCAAACCACTTTCACTTGGAAGTGATATAATGCTAGGGTGGTTTCCACTGCACTGGTGAGCCTATTTACATTACAAGGCACTTTTACACCAGGGCTGATGTCAAGGAGCTGGAAAAATGAAAATCAGAATAATCCAGCAGTAAAATTCCCCATGTGCATTCTGGTTTTCTTGGCTATTTTTGAGCAGAAGCTACCCAATCACATTGGGTATGTTTCATGTTCTGCCAGCGTGATCCATTAGGTGCCAACAACCTCAATGGCAAGCAGAGGGCCAGCAGGGTCACTGCAGAACTGCTTTTGTCCAAGGTAGTTTAGCACAGGATCATTTTGGGTATGCCTTGCATTGTGCAAAGTTTATGATGTTGAAACAAATGTGGTTTTATCCCCTTACAGTCACAGGCTCTGTTTTGAAACCAGCTCCACTCAAGCTGACCCTGTCTCCAGCAGAACTTTGCTGAAATCAGCAGAGCTCTGCATAGGAGGTGGCATTTCAGCTTGGACTGCAAGACTGGGACTGAAACTCGCGTAAAGGAAGAGAGAAAAATAGTGACTCTTAAAACACGTGATTAAGTCTAAGCATTTACAGGATAATAAATTATTTGCTAAAACTCTAAGACGAACTGGAGCCTTATCATGATTTTACTGTTAATTCAATCATTCTGGAGTTCTTGATGTTAAGTTAATTAATTGTTGTTGGCATAATTATAAAATATCTTCAGTTTTATAATGGGTATAAAGTTCTGAAATATAAATTGAAGATACCTCACATTTTTATTAGTTATTCCTTAACCTTTAAGGCATTTAGTTTTGTGTGGTCAATTAAGTCAATGTGAGCTTTTTTCTAATACATAGAGGACATTATCTGAGATATTATTTATCAGGCAACTTAACAGGTAGAGTTTTGTGTTCTTATTTTTCCCCATTTGTCCCTCTGTGATGCTTCCATACCACACAGGCATCTATTGTAGGTCATCCCATACTGACACTCAGCAGATATACCAAGTACGGTCTCCGTTTGCTCCATTTTGTCCCTTTCCAGTTTATGTAGAGTAACCTTTCATACAAGCTGCAGGACAACTGCCACTCTGTGGTCCAGAAGATGCAGTGGTCTCGCTACAAAACATGCCACAGCATTGTCTAAATAGGCCAGTGCAAACTGAGAGAGATGATCTAAACCTTATTCCAGTAACACCTACAAGCTAGAGGAATCATGCTACAACAAAACAGGGTAAGGACGCTGTTGATCTTGCCTCTGTGGCCATAACAGCTCACCTCAGCACAGTGTACAACTCTGCTATTCTATTCAGCATGCTCTCGATCTTGCTGGGAAGCATAGGCAGCCAGCTGCATCACCCAGGTGCTGCTTTCCCAAACTGTCGCAATAGTGCTTTACAGGAAAGTAGTCAGATTGGCTGCCAGGCCGATAGCAGGGCATGGTGACAGCTCAGTAATGGTTAGACAGCCTGAATGTATCTCAGTGCTTTCTACAAGATGCCACTTTATTCTTGCTGTGGTTGCACCAACACCTGGAGGATGTCCTCAAAAATTAATTATTAGGAATGGCCCTCCCCTCCCAAAACCCCAGTGACTATACCTTGCAATGACCACACTGGCATTCAGAGGCATTCTTCCCACTGTCTTTCCACAAACCATGATGTTACAGTAAATATTTCCCCATTCTCCCTAACCAACTCAGAGCATTATCAATTTCTAGCTTTACTGGGTGTCAGCACACAACTATTTGGTGACCCAGCCTTGTTTCTGGAAATCTTACCACTGTAATGCCACATATCTCTGAGGGAATTGCTTTTCAAGGAGCTTCTTCAAGGAAGATGAAAGGTTTTTAAAAACCATGAACTCATATTGGGTATTAAGAAATCTAGAGATAGGAGTAGAACAAGAGTTAGTCAGACCACAAGCACCAAGAAATACTGACTTTTTCACAGTAAGTGAGAAATTATAACAACCAGTGATTCTGGGGGTTGTTTTCTCTGCTTCTCCTGTTTCTATCAGTCACCAGAATGTCAGATAAAATTAATTCTCAAGGTGTTTTTGCCACCCTGCACCTTCCAGACTAACAAAAGGTATACTGTTCTAGGGATAAACTCTCCCCAGTATGATCCCTGAGAGCTACATTCAGAACCCAACTTATCCCTTAAGGGTTTCCTGTAATCCATAAACTTGCTGCTTAATTGAAAAGTAATGAAGATATCTTTGCTTAGCATTTCCCCCCAAGGCTGTTGACTGCTACAGTCAAGCTTTTTCCTAGACATGTAAAGAATGCTTGAAAGTGCTCATGTCCCTTGGGTGTTGCCAGGCAGCTTTGTTTACTGGCTGTCCAGGAAATAACTCTATCAGTGCGAGGTGGTTTCAGAATCTAAAGACCTGGCTGGTACTTAACTTGACTATAAAAAAAATTATTTATCCATTCTTCCTTCAGACCAGAAGTGAAGGATTTAAGTCTCAGCTCAACATATGAGCTGAAAAAAAGAAATAATCACATTTTATACAATCATGTAAAAGAGAACAATGAACACCGCTCGTTACTAGTTTTTGACAGGGCTTAGTACGTCAGCAGCAGAACCCATGTGAGGATTATAACATTTTGGAGTACAAGACACCAAAACCTGCCTGGATAGATTTGAAGTGCAGCGTGCTACAACGTAACACAGAAAAAATAAGCTCCCTATGAGAAGCTGCAAGATTAAACCCAAAAACGTTTATGATGGGTCCTGGTAGCATCACCTCCACAGCTTAACTTCAGCGAGACAACGTCTCTTCACTTCTCGCCCAGAACTTAACACTGCCATGCAAAAGAGTCCACTCGGGTTTCTCACCGGTTCCTGTCGCTCAGCTTTCTGTCCAAGCTTCCAGCATGGTGAAGGGTGTCCTTCCGTAAGTTTTGACTGAAGGCTCGAGGCTGTCCCTTATAGCTGTGTTCTTGCTACATATCAATAAAATATGGCGTATTTTATGAGTCTGATCCCCACTCACCCGCGGGTAGCTTGTCTTACGGCATTGTACCTGTGAGTGCCACATTCCAGGCATCTCACACCAACACAAAGTGCTACGCCGTTGTTCCTTCCAACACTTAAAATAAGTTTTGAACAGAGATCGTCTCTTTACTGAAAAGCAACAAGCAGAGAGGTGTACTGTTCCATTACCGTTTCCCCCTGAGCATGCTAAGCCTTAGGCCCACTTTTGGGTATGTGTGTTAACCACTTCATCTGTCCGAGAGAAACACCAGCAGCAGCACCATTTTAATAACGCTGTTCCCTGCACACACTGAAATTCATTACCAATTGATTTTAAGCAGACTGTCTTTTAGGACTGATGCTCTTTTCTTTCACTGCCATGACAGGAAATCATCCATTCTAGGTCATGAATAAAAGAAAAATGTATAGACTTCCATCAAATCCTGATTTTCTTCCTTCAGCTACAGAATATTCTCAAGAACACAATTAGTAATGAGAGATCCGAGGTATTTTCCTTTCACCCATTCAGACTCTATCTCCATCTATCAATGAGAACAAAGTCACACGATTCCATTAACCAAAGATACCAGCGCGTTGATGAGGCTGTGGGAAGTTCTAGTTGGTGAGACTGGCTTTTCCAGCTATGGAAAGAGATTCACTGCATCCTCTGCATGCTTAAGCATCATTAAAAGTGGATTAAAAAATACTATCACACTCATTTTATAATTGCAAGGATGAATCAATAAGCCACACAAGATACACAGGGAGAGAAAGCTGGTAACTGCAAAAGAGTCGGGGTTGTTCAGCTTGAGGAGGGTAAGGTGTATGTGGGACCTAACAGTCACAAAATACGGTACAATTTTGCCGCAAACAGGAAAGGAACAACTTGTGTGCCACATTCACAGTGGATAAGCCAAGAAAGAATCACCATAAACTGTGGGGAGAGAAAAAAAGCTTAGGCATCAAAAAGCTTTCTCATGGGAAGAATGATGCCGCCTTCCAACAGATCACCTGGAAAGGCTGTGAAGCCTTCAGAAAGGCACATCTTAAACTCTTAACTGAACAGACATCTGTCAGGAATGCTGGAAGTATCACTGAACCCGCTTGGGGCAGAGGAATGTGCAAGACTGTCTTCAACATTCCTTCTGCCTTGTTTTTCTACAGTTTCTGTGGTCAGTTCAGGAATGCAGCTGAGGTAAAAAGCATGGCAGTGGAAGGAGGAAATCCTCTACCTTTTTTTAATGAAGGAATCTGCAGGTGCACCTGTGTCCCAGAACTGTGCCTGTTTTGTGTAGAGGAATGACACTATGAATAAAGTCTAGCAAGGCCTAACAACATCAACACTCCACCTTAAAGCTGAGAGAACAAGCTGTTCAGATTTGGATGCTAAATGCTCCCCCTAGTTTATTTAAAATATTCTACTGGAAAGTGTATAGCTACTTAATAAAGACAATTTCTGCCTACAGCCTGCACAGAGAAAGACAACTGGGGAACTGATATCCACCAGGATGATTGGATATACCCTGTGGCACAGGTAGCTAGGTGAAACCCCAGGTCTCTCTTCAGCAGGCCATGTTCAGAGGAAGAGGACTGCAGAGTTTTGTCTTACCAGGGGAGGTAACCTTGGCTATTTAACCTGTTCTGTTCACCATAGTGCACGTTGTGATACATCTTCCTTGTGGACAAACGCTACAGGAACTCCACTGTTTTCTCATTTGGAAATCTGCTTTGCATTCCAAGTCCCAAGGCTGCAGCAGATCTGTTGGCTCTCCCAAGTGCCAGCAGAGCCAAGGTAAGATTGGTTTTGATTGACATGCAGCCATGTATAGTCTTCTCATGGAATCACTGCACAAGCACGTGCTCAGGCGCACACATGTATTAACTGGGTTGTAAATAGCTCAGTGAAAAGACTGTCTCTAACTATCTCGAGCCTTGTATTTGTACAGCCCCTAGCACAACAGTGCTGAGACCATAACTAGCTTCTCCATGATAACCTGTAACAGAACTGTGAAATGCCAAGCTAAGTCAAGAAGCAAGCATTTAAGGGAAACCTAGGTGACTGCCAGAAGCTGTAATTTGACAGTATACACATTTAATGCTCCGTACATTTAATAGTCAATGTTTCCTGAGGCAAATCACTGGCAAAAGAAGTCTGGGGACCCATATGAAGCCCTTTTTAGAGCTGAGCCAAAAAAACAAGTCAGGCAACAAAAAATCTCCTCTACAGAAAATGTTTATTACAACCTTTTTAGGGAGAATGAAGGGCCCATTTTATGACACTTCCAGTTCAAGGCTCAGAAGAAAAACACATTTTTAAAATGCTAAGTAGGCAGAGTTGTCCATTTGACTATTTGGTTCAAGAAAGTTCAGAGGTTGCTCTTCTGACGCACTAGGCTGAGGCTATCATGGAAATTATGATAAATGTGTTTTCCAATGTACTGACCTGGATGTTAGCATATTTTTTTGCTGAACATTATGGGGTACTTTGCCTATTACATAATTGATTTTCCAGTAAAGCTTAGACTCCTTTCTGATTCCAATAGAAATCTGCAAACCATTTTCTTTATTATCATCATCCAGCACCGGGGGCAGGGGGGGAGCAGATTATGAAAATCCAGCAGTGTTGCAGAGTACTGGTTTGGTAGCTCTGAAAATAACATATCAAAATTTTTGTGTGCATGTGCACACACTCATATATTCACATAAACAAGGACATCTGCAAAGCCCTAAAGGTCTTTGAAAGCACAGTACTAGTTAAGCAACTGGATGTGAAGTATTCAGAGACATTGGAATGAGACTGGGTAAAAACTCACAGCTGGTATTTTATTTTTTCCTGTTCTATATATGTTATATATCTTAGTTTTTCCCTTTCATCCTCTTACCTTCAGCATGAGTATTTTTTCAATTTTCAGAATCCTTCTACAGAAAGCTATTTTTTTATTCCTCCCAAGTTTTTCTCCAAATTGAACCCAAATTATCAAAGCCTCCTAACAGACAAAAAAAAAAAAAAAAAAAAAATCATCAAGGAACCTTGGCATATTTATTTGCTTTTGAAACATATGAAAGATGTAATTTGGAAAAAGATCTCAGGGTACACAATAGAGGAAACTAGTGTGTACAATACAATGTAATCAATGCCACATACGGTATGCATTTTATCACCTGCCCATAATTAGATCATCTGCTATATAATATATACCATAACATAGGTTACACTGATCAAAAAAACCACTCTCTCTTCTTCTACTTGATATACCCAGCCTGCAAGATTCGTTATTTCAAGACTGTTTTCACCCAAGGCACTAATATGTATATTGGCCCTGCTGCATTCAGAGAGAACTTAGGATTGCCAAACCAAAGGAAAAGTGCTGGGTGTGATGTCAACCTGCAAGTTGTTGGATTTCTTGGCAAAGCATCATTGAGAGCCAACTGGCTGCCTTCCGGTCTCACATAAACAAGTCCCTACTCGCAGGAACCACTTTATAATATGTTTGACAGTATCTAGATGTGCAAGACTGCCCCCTTCCAGCGAAGGGGCACAGCGCTGGACAAGGATGTAGCCCTCAGTGTTCGATGCAGGCTTGCTTGCCACTGCTAGTAGTACACCATTGGCACAATGGGAGCCGTGTGGCATACAGATGAAGTGCAGCTGTTTTGCACTCTTATTCCTCCAAGAGCCGGTCCAAGTACTACAGCACTTAAAATGCAGCCTGAAGGAAGTAAAGCACAGCCGCTAACACTAAAACTGGCATAGGGGTACATGGCAACAAATCGAGGCACCTTCCCATTTCACTTGCCTGCTCAACCCTCAGCCTGACCCACCCACACTAACTGACGCTCTTTCCAGCACAGTCAGATTGAAACTATGCCCCAGTGTAAAAGCCCACAAGGATTTTGACTCCTTTCCCCTCTACAGTAATTTACTGTGTGATCATGCTTTCCTCCAAAAGATCACAACATACATGGGAAAAAACGAGGGCATGAATAGCAATAGTACGTGGAGAAGGCGGGAAGAACGGACCACGTGCATCAGTGCATCTATGGTCTTGCCAGAGCCCTGTTTCTAAAAAGGTTCATCATATTCCAGCAGCGATGGCTTTGACTGCTTTAATTCAGCGGTACGTGTCCAGGGGCTAAGGCCGCCTTGTCATTGATACACTTGACTGGCAGGCATGGATCTTCCCTGTCAAAATACCCAAGTGTTTAAGTAATAACTAGTGCCACTTGAGTGGAAAAAACTAGGCAAGCTGTCAATACAATGGGTGTCAGAAGCACATTGTTACTCATCCTAATCACAGTAATTGTACACGGGGACAGGCAGGGAAGAAAAGGAAATGAGTGCCTATCTTCTGGCAACAATGCAACTTCATTTAACCTTAACAGACCAGGCATTGATATCATTTCTTCCTGGCACTCTCTGCGATCCTGATGTCAAAACAGCTTCTCATTTGCAATGTATGACAATTTCCTCACATCTGAAAAGACACTGCTGCAAGTCAATAGACTATAAATTGCACTTGGAAATGGGATCATCTTAACTAAAGCCTGCCAGCTTTCCCCAGGAGGCCCAAGCCCACTCCCCCCTCCTTTTAATAATTTGTATGTTTAGGTGTTCGGTCAATTTACTCTACACTTGTAATGTCTTATAGCCAAGACCATCAATCAGATTCGGTGTGACAAAAATATCCTGCTACGATATTACAGGTTATTAAAGGGATGATAGGAAAAGGCTGCATGCATTTACTGGGCCCCTTTTTTCTCATCTCAGGAAACCTGTCACAGACCTAAGCTGGTGATTCATCTTCTGTTCACTATCAACAGGTAGCAGCCAAGAGTGGACTTTGATGAGCTGCTTTCACTACTCTGTTCTCCCCACCCTCTATCCTCCTCTTGCTGCCATCCCCCCACATCGCATTTTTCCCCACTCCTGGGTGAACGCATGGCCCAGTTGCTGTTGTGAAGGCCAAAGGGTTAATTAGCTCACAGCTTCCAAAAAGGCCAGTGAAGAGTCCCAGAAAAGTTCAGTGTCCGTTGAAGGGCTTTCAGGAAGGGGCCCACCAGAGCCTGAAGCACTGTGTTTTTTCAGGGAGCCAGGTTCACCTTGCAAACATTTTGCATAAAGCTCTAAAATTAATGTTTACGAAATGCTACCATTCAGGTAATCTTCTTAAGATTTTTAAAGAAAAACTAAGATAGATTATATAGAGTATTCTTACACATAATGAAATATATAAATCATTTCACCTATTAGGCCTCACATAATTTTCTTTGAGCTTTACAGCCTAGGGCAAAGGGGGAAGGAGTGGAAGGGCAACAGCTCACTCCCTGATTTCCCAGGCTACTAACTGTCTGCACTCAGGGTGTCTATTTATGACACTGCACATCACCACCAGAGCCACATGTCAATCCCGAAATTGAAAAAGAAAGGGCTGAAATAAAGTAATAAGCACAAAGAACAACGCGAGGCCTACACACTACCCTGGGATTTCTACAAGTGACAGCCTGGGTCAACTAGGGTCTGAAAGGATGCAGCAGCCAGCGCATAGACGCTGAAGAGGGATATGTGATCTCTCTTCCCATGTTTAGTTCAGTGGGAGAGAGTGTCACCCTGACTGCTTGTGATATTCCAGCAGCCTTAACATTTTAAGCCAAGGGTCTTATTCCAATATTGTAACATTTCCTGTCTTCCTTTGGAATAAAGATGATACTGTATGCCTGACCCATAACACCAGTGCAGCACCTCTGTGCTGGCAGACCTGACACACAGAGAATCTGTGGGAAAAACAGGTATTTATTTTCTGCAGCATATTTGTGCGGTGGTCAGGAATGGGGACAGTGTTACTCTCACAATAAAATACACGACTGAAATGGTGAAGCTCTGCTGAAAACCAAGATACGCACAGCCCATCTGTCTTGTGTACTGAAGGGTGTTTACTACGTACATGCAGAAATATCTAAGCTACAGACCGATGCTGGCCCCATCACCTTTCCTCATACTTTGCCATGTTCTGTTCCTCTTTAATACACCCAGGCTCCTATCACCTGGTCACACAGAAAAACTCCATGCTACTAAGGAAGAAAAAGAGGCTGTACCCAGTGAGTGACCAAACTGTAGAAATCCAAGTGAGACATACTGGTACTAGTCCTCCAGCCTTGTTTGGGACCAAGTCTTCAGCAGGACACTACTTAAAAGAACTCTGCCATCATGAGATACAATCTGGCTTAGTATCTAGGAAACACACTAGGCAATAAGAGACTATGGTCCTTTTGGGCGTTTCTGGACGTGGGGTCTATCAAATGGTTGCCAGTTTCTGTGAGGGAGCTGACACAGTGATGTCCATGGTCCTTAAAATCCTGCACTCCTCTCATACAATCCTTGAGAAGAAATCTAGGACTGCTTTTGGAACTTAATTATATCTCGTATATAATTCAGTTATTGTTCTCTATATTTAAGTCTCTTCTTTTTAAAATCAATTTATCTGTTGTGGTTTTTTAGCACTAGCAGCCCTGCAAGTTTGCAGGAACATATACAGCATTATATATTATTCTATATTATACATATACAGGGAACATAGACAGCATTAACCCCAAATTGCACTCACTGGTCAAAATGACAGCATTGCCTGGCTGTGAACATTCCATGAGGTGACACGACTGCACTCAGCTGAACTTATGGCAGGAAATGGTGGATTGACATGGGTTGGGCTGATGGTTATTCATGTTTTCATGTAGGCAGGTGCCTACCAATATCAGTCACACTGTGAAATGAATGTGAGAAAACCATGAAGCACATTTACAACATCATTTCATCATGTTTAATCCTTTCAACTTCAGATTGCTGTTTTACCACGTGCCCATTACTCAGATTCCTCCATAGATGGTGTTGTCTAAGAAACAGGGCACTGGAATAGACCTAGAGAAAGATATGCTTCCTACTCCCCTGCCCTCCCGTCTTGTGTGCTGGTTGAAAACCTCCTAGTCATCCTGCCCTTAAATGCAGTTTCCCACCAATAAAAGGCAAGGAAATATTTATCCTGGGCTATGCAGGGTTGGGAGGAATCTTACATGATCTAACACAGACTAAGATGGTGAACATACATTAGGCAGAAAAGTTAACTGTTTACGTTCAAAGAGATGGAACAATCAGCCCCAGAGAGGCCATTAAACAAGCAATGCATGAGCGTGCAAATTGCATCTAAAGCTTTACGTGGAATGACTGAGGAAGGAAAGACTGGAAAAAAGCATCAGTTGCTGGGAATATCATAGGGCTCTGTCAATGGTATTGGGAAGGCAGTGGTAGTGCACTCTTACCTTCAAGAAGGTGTTTCAGTCACAGGACACCAGCTACATCCTGTGCCATAAGCTGGACGTACAAGCAGCAGAGCCCCTGTGAGACTTTCACCAGGTGGTAGGAAGGGTGGGGGTCACAGCACAGGGGCCCTCCAAACCAACAGCTTTTTACATGTTATTGGTGACTGATGTCAGCAATGTTTTGTTTCCCAGAGGGGAAAAATGTAACAGCAGAACGGGACAAGGAAAGAAAAGTATGACTAGAGCTGAAGAGTGATGGAGCCACAGATGTGCATTCTTACCTGGATGCCTGTTGGTGCTGAGGCTCCCCCCTCTCCTCCTGAAGTTAGCTACCAGTGTGCCCAGGCCCATGGGCCAGCTCCAATATGTCCCAGCCATGTTACCATGACTCAGGGTGCCTAGGAAAAGCTGTGAGATAACCTGCAGAAGGAAAAGAAAGGTGAATACATCACAAACAGAGGCAGGACTGTTGAAAGACGGGATCCCAAACGAAAAAACAGCCTTACAAAGGTGTATAACACTAGAGAAGGAAAGCCCATGGAGACGGGCCAGGCAGGTAGGTGCAGCCAGGACTGGTCTTAAGGGGCCAAGCACATATACCTACACACTTTGCTCTTTCTTCCATATTCACATCATCATTATCCAAAAACACTGTTTGTTTTTGTGTTTTTCGAGAGCGCAATTTTCAGCATGGTTGGTTTTTGTATACTGTTTATTAAGAGAAAAGGTCACAGTGATTTTGCTTTGCAAGCCATTAAGGAGGATATTCATAACGCTCAGATCTTTGGCACAAATTAATACAACCCTCAAAAAACCCTGGGCTTCACAGTTCGCTTTTCCTTAACACCGGTCATTTCTGCAATTTAGGCAGCCCCACAAGAGGGCAACAGCCTTATCTGGAATACTGAGGAGGAAGGGGATGAATTTAGTGAATGCCTTTTTTTTTTTTTTTTTGAGCTGTGACGAATTTAAAAGGAGCAAAATAGCATTCCCAAAATTACAGGCAATTTCACTAATTTACTATTATCTAGTGTAGCAGAATTTTGACAGCAATGGCCATGGTGTGAGTTACTGCGAGGCGTGTTGTAAGATGCTGTGATCTTTGCACAGCCAGCCCATTTTTTTTATATTGAACTTTGAACACACTGTAGCGTCTGCGCCTGTGGAGAGATGGCCCAGGAAACAGCTAGAATATTAAGTACCCAGTTATATGTCTCCCAAAGGAGGCTGCTGCTAATATTATACATTACAACAACATTGCCTGAATGGTTTATTAATGGTAGCAAAACAGAGTGAATACGACATACAATGATAATAACAATAAATGTTATTTATACGGTGCCTATTGGCGACAGCGCTCTAGAGGCCTCACAAAAATACACTTAAAATGCTAGCACTGCAGTATTAAAATGGGCCCAAAGCCTCAGAAAAGAAAATAGAGTTGATGTTTAAAACACGAGTTATTTATATGCAGTGTCCTCAGCAGCAAATTTACATTTCAGATAGACAGACATTTCTAAAAATCATTAATGGTTCTGTTTGCCCAAATGTTTGGAAGCCAACTTAAGCCGATATAACAAGATTTTGAGCCCCAGCCATTTGCAAGTTCCTTTTAGGACTCAGAGCAGATTATATGGAAAGCTCCTGAAGCAACCAGTTAGGTTGGGTTATGTGTGCATGCAATTACAACTGCTAGGTAAATGTAAGTTAACATGGGTTTAAAATGCACCTAGAGTGTAAGGCAGCCAAGATAAACAGAATGCCCCTGGAGTCTTGGATCCTCCTTTTATACTGCTGGATAAAGTGTGCTGCGTGTTTGACAGTCCTTCTCTATTTCCCGTGCATTTCCAGCTTTGAAAACAGCTTTCTTGGAGGTTATTACGTGCATTGGGACTTACCTCCTCGAGCAGCCTGCTCCTCCCTGTGCAGGCGAGGCTGTGCTGGAGCAGGCAGTGGCTGCCTGGCCTCTGAGCCCAGCCTGCCTTCCCACAGGGGGCTGGAGCAGGTATGCTATCTCACACCCGCATCACCCCGCTTCTCCTTCCAGCATCCAATGCCTCTCCTCAACACTCTGAGTCTAATCTCATGTACATAAAACACGGCAGGTTCGCCGGTGCTGGCATCAGCGTAAAAATGAGCTACTTTTAGAGGAGCAGCAAGTGCCAAACTGCAAAGTCAACGATTTCCAGGGCTCACATCTCCCCTCCAGGATTACTGGGTCTTTCTTTTCAATATTATAACTTCAAAAGATACCAGCAAAGAATGAATGCTAGAGCTGCCAGAAATGCTAGAGCTAGCCTGGGGAAAGCAGCTGGCAGTAGGCGACAGAGACTTTAGTTAATGCATTTATGTATAGTTGGTGATGATAGCTGGGTTAACGGAAAAACTCAAACCTGACTCTTCATGCTTAAACACTGTATCTGATCAGATAGCTAAAATCAGATTCCACCATTGCGCCTGGTGTGTGATTAGAGCCATCTTCTAGTTCTTTTTCCTACAAAGTGTTGCATAGCCCAGAGATACCTGAGCACATTTGAAAGGTTTATGAAGAAGTAGTAATGAGACCTTGAACAATGCCCTATTTATCTGCTAAAAACCCTTCCATGTGCACTTCTGACAGCATCACAGCATAACTAAAAGAAGCATGAGCTCATCTTCCTGCCTGAAGACTTCTCCCACTGAATGTTCTGAATTAGGAACCAAAACATCCCACATTCCCTCACCTCATCTTTCCATGCCCAATACATTTAAAATGGAAACCACTGAGCATGTAAGGAGTGTGTGTGGCATAACCCGGAAGCACACTGTGCTCATCAAACGCTATTTTACAAAAGTTCATTTTAATATGTATATATACACACAAACATATTTACCCATGCAGCTTTCTAAAACAATTGGCATACCATAGACAACACACTTTGGTGCAGATTTGCCGCGCAAGAGGCACAACTGCAGGGAAAATACGCTAGTATGACCTTAATGTTACCATTGATAAATACAGGTTATTAGCATATATATACTTTAAACATACTTAGGCATACGGTTATATGTTTCTGGAAAAAATTAAAATCTGAGGTCACTTACAGGGAAAGGTCTTAGACTCCGTGGAACAGAATTTGCCAAATAGGCACAACCTGGGGGGGGGGGGGGGGGGGGGGGCGGAAATCAACTAATAAAATTTCAGTGGCTTGCAAGCAGCAGCAGCATTTTAAACCACCAGAAAACTTGGCCCCAAATTCTCCATAGAAAAGATAGAAATAATTACAGTAAAACTGTTCTTAGTCCCAGTGCTTCTCTGTGACCACACAAGGATCTTCCACCACCCCTCTCCGTGTCATAAGCACGGCCTTTTTCTTTAACTGCGAACAATGACAATTTCTCCATTAACAAAGAACCCGGGGGAGAAAAATCGTCTTGTCTTTGCATAAAACACCACTCGTTTTTATGCTTTATATAAAATAATAATGAATGTGGAAGGATCGCTAAGTTCCAAATCAATCACAGTCTTTTGATGTTATTATTAACTGCACATACTCCATTCTTGTGGTTTATGGTATCATCAGAACTTCTCAATTGATTTATACCCTGGTGATCTAGTTGTCTCTATTCATTATCCCATATTTAATTAATATATGCCTCAGAAGGAGTTGTCAAAAGACAAAGTTAATTATAGCAGAAAAAAAAATCTAGTTGAAATCATGTCATATTTTAGTTTAGTGACAGCTACCACAAAAGATCATTTTAGCTGCTTTTGTATTTTTTCATCTTCTCTGAATAAATACTATTGTATTTTCCTACCCAAGTAATACAGAAGACTTGTCTCTACTATTTACAAGGCACTTTATACCACACAAAGGTTTCTTACATAATTAATCTTTTACTAAACCCTTGCAATTTTGAACTACGCTTAAAAACCTCATCCTGAAGAATGGCACATTTGGCAACAGATTATTAATCTTATTCATCAGGCTCAAAGAGCACCCTTTATTAGGGGAAAGTGAGTATTATACAACCTGTAGGTAAATACCTCAGAATTTTTATTCAAAATTATTCCAGCTGTGTGGGCAACCTTTTTTGAGACGCTTTCACAGTGTTCAAACAAATGACTCCTTCTGGAGGAATGTTTGCATAAACAGTCCATTTTAAGTTCATGTTGGAAAATATTGATATAAAATGAACATTTTAAGTCTTAAGTATAAATATTCACTGTGGGAATTTGACTCAAAGCTTTATACTCATCCAATCAGAGGTGTGAGGCTCACATATCCAAAGAAAGCTATCCTGCTTGTCTTGACTTAGGTACATTTAAAATGGTGTCTGTCAGAGCCCACTTACTAATAATATTGATTTTAAGACACATTTGCAGAATTTTAGTGATTTTGAACTGTGAATATATTGAGAAAATCCTATCTGTTCCCAGGTATAAATTATTAAAAGAAATAAAAATGGAAGGAAGCTGGGGATAAATACTGCTCTGTACGTAGCACTTGCACTCCTTACATTACATATGCTGACTCAAGGAAACTATGAAGCTGATATTTTTAATACTTTTTGGTTTGGATTCTTTTCTCATATGTCTGTGTTCATTTTGCTACTGACATTTTACTCTAGATCTAACCGTAAAAACTCAGAGGGATGGCAAAGTTAGAAATGTAAAACATATCAAAAAATGATCTAAAACTATTCCACCCATTAAAAATGCCCTTGTTCCATATGCTTATACCTTCCATTACACACAATCTTACTGTATACAGCACTCGCCTAGATTCCTTTATAGAAGTCCCTTTATGGGACTTCACTACACAGCTGCTGTCCCTTTACTACAAAGATTCCCAGACATTTTAGACTGATCATTGGTGTCACCCTCCAAATTTTCTCCACTGCCAGCACTGCTGCTTAGAAATACGTGATTATATAAACGTTATTCCAGGTTACAGGTCTGCAGACCTGTCACAGACCACTCATCATGACCTCCCGGACCAAAGACTACCATGTGGGAGCCAGGGCTTTGAGACCAGCTGTGCGTGTTTACATAGGGTGCACCAACCGTATATGCGAGACATCCGTGGAATAAAAGGTGTTCCTGCAAAGCATTCAAGGACACCCACATCAAGAGGCACAACTCTGCTCTTGATTACAGTACTGTACATATAAAACCACTATAACACATCTACTTTATTTCCTGAAATCTTTCGGGGGGATTTTTTGTCATCAGCAGATCCTTAAACAAAGTGGAATTTCAGACTTCAGGTTTTCCCCATCGGATTTGACTACAGTGTTTCTGGCTGCCACTCTGGGGTAACCCAATCCTTCCCTTGGAGACCCAAAATTTTCAAAACTCTTCTGAACGTGGTTTCTGATTTAGAACCTGTAACATCAGCATCCATGACAGCTGTAGTGCACTGGAATGTGAAACTGAGAAGTACCTGCTTCTGTGGACAACAGTAACAATTAGCCCGTCCAGTGGGAAAACATACCTCAGTGTCCTCGCTGTCCTCCACAAGATTAACACTGCCTCATGAGCTGCCCAGACATCAACAGTGTGTCCCAAACTGGGGCTTGACAAACACAGTTGCTATGCCCTTCTCTAGAAAAGACGATTATTAATGAAGACCTGACCTCCCTCAGCCCCTAAAGCTAACATTTTCAAAACTGGGTGGACAAAACTGGATTTCTTTGTCAACGTTTCAGCATTTGCTGTTTTGATTTTGCAAAGCATGTACTCATATTCTTTTCTCTGTGGCAGTATATTTCACGTGTGAAAGTTTAACAAGCAAAGAAAACATCTAAGCCTCGCTGCTTATTTAAATTTCTTGAAGGTGTGACTTAAAAGATGTGAAATAATGAGGACAAATTAAGAACATAAGAAACAAGTATAGAACATAGAGATGGATAAATAGATTATTATATAAAGTATTGGTTATATAACTAAAATAAATATAAAGATGTTGTTTATGTAACTAAAATAAATATACTGTGTATATAACTAAAATAATATGGTTATGCAATAAATAACACTAGTATACGTACAAACAGAAATAAAGAACATAAAAAACCAAAGAACACAAAAATCAAGCTAGACCCTATAAGTATCAGGAAAGGAGGTGCATCATGAACAAGTCATTCAAAAGGGGAATATAGTTTTGCAATATTTGCAGTATTTGACCCATTAAGATTTCTAAGAGTAAGACTGACCATAGAACACCACAGTTCATAATCATTGAACCTATAGAAATCTGTTCATCGACTTTCAAGTTCCTCCCTTAATTTTCATCCTTGTTCAATACTTTCTCTCCTTAATACATATACCTTCACAGGTCTGGGATTTTCTAATACAGCTGTTTAGGCTGTATATTCTGTATAGACTGATATATTGGTATATATCAGTCAATCAAGTATTGTGCCTTTTAAATTCTGTCTCAGCTGGGACAGCATAGCAACCAGAATCAGAGAGCTTGTCTGTCAGGGTGGGGACCATCTTCTCAGAGGCACTCCTTGCTCCAACAACCATATATTTAAGGATACCTTGTGGTATTCTCTTCAAGTAATGCACAAATACACGCTGGCACTCACAGTGATAATGGATATGGGCTGAGGAAAAAAGGAAAACAAACTTGTATAGGATAGAGGGTATTGATGTTCTTTCATCAATACCAGGACACTAAAAACACATTTAAAAAAGCTTCATCAGAGCACCTGTGTGCATTCCTGCCACAAATCACCACGGTCCTCATGAATTTGCAGAGGAATCTAGTAAGTAAATACCTCTTCTTCACTTGTATAGTAAAAATGAAAGAAAAAAAGAGGTTGTGAAGTGTCTGCTTGGGAGTACATACAAACTAAATCAAAGGTATTGTTCAAAATTTACAGCAGGTCATCTCTTCTTTTTTCCTATTTCTTTTCAATATCGAATGAAGGGCTGACCAGCAAGGTCAAACTTTCCTTATTAATGAGGCATTGCTAGAGCTTTGTCTCATTAGGGCACTCAGAACTATGCATTTACTGCAATTTGCAGCACTTAATAGAGAAAGGTCAGAGCGGGTTACGTTCAATTTCCACTTGGCAGAGGGAGGAAAAATGGAAGCAATTCATTTGCACAAATTTGAATAATTCTTCTCAGTCTCCTTTTCTTTATCTACGTCTAGATAATTCCTGCATCTTAGCCTGCTCACAATCATCCCAAACCTGCCAACAGCAGGCTTTCTATGAAGGCTGTAATGGAGCTGACAGATTCTATGAATCCAGGTGTCAAAATAAAGCCATTCAGCTCCCCCCCTCTCCCTCTCTCACAACAGGGAATAGAAGCTGCCTCTAGTGAGCTCTTAAACTTATCATAAATGTATCAAGATTGCTGTGGGCCATGAAACAGCTGTAGACAATTAATCTTTCCACAATTCTTCGGCATAAGAATTGCTTTCCCCGCAAAGTAACATCTGCCATGCTGAGGTGATTATTCATGGGCAATGGGCGCCACCGTAGTTTTATGCATAGAGCCATCAGTGGCAATGAAGCAAAATTTATAGTTTTCCCTGGTTCAGTAAAAATAACATTTCAGCTGCATTAAAATGTCATCCATCAGCATTGTCCCAGAGCACAGGGCCCCATCTCATCCAGAGAAATTAAAAAGTATTCATTTTAATGGTAACTTGCGAAGCTTGCAGTGACATTGCCTTTTTCCATGCCACCTCCCCACCCCCCTCTTTTTTTTTGTAAGCAATATTGAGGAGGAGGAGGGCTGAAGGAAAAGGTTATGTGGTGCAGCGAAGCTGAGGATTAAATGTGCTAGTAGGGAGTAATGATATACCAATTACTGGGCTGCTGGTTCTTATTTATTCATAACCCCTGAACGCTTAATCAAAAATCCTTGAATCAAATTGAACAACTAAAGAAGGAAAGTTATTTCACAGAGATAATGTAATTCCTCAACTTAAAAAAAAAGAAAGAGACAGAGAGAGTGCCAAACAGACATAAAGGCAAGACATGGCTCTTGCCAGAGTGGTAGGGTTAGTCTTTTAAAACATTAGCTTAAAGGAGGAGGGAAATTTAAGCCGGAAATGTAATGGTAGTAATTTACAAGCGAGTTTCTCTTCTAACTCCTAGAGTAAAGCTGATTAATGTCTGCTTTGGCAGCACACTCAAGGGAGAGAGGTGTGCAAAAACTTACTGTGTGAGTCTTAAAGTGCTCTGTGTTGCTCATGTGTCATGGGTAGATAGCAACCATCGGGCTGTTCAGGTAGAACCTTGCTCTGGCAAGCACCAACAAGTCATGGACTGCTTAGGAACCAAGGTGCCATTCACGTGAGCAAAGACAGCACACACCAGATTTAAGAGTATTTGGATACTTATATGGATGAAAGACATTTTTCCTTGGTAAAGAAGCGACTGAAAGAACAAAGCACATCTGCACTTTTCAGAACCGGACCTGGACTGTACTTTGGGCTCCGTGGCCCAAAGGCAGTGGAGAGCTGCAGCGGGTCCAACTCGAACTTGCACCTCTGAGCTACTACTCATGCTCCCTTTTTATTTTAGGGTGAAAGAAACAGTGTTTAGAATAGGATATTATGTACGGAAAAGGTGTCAAAATCTCCAAGAGCTAAATATAAATATGTCTACATTCAAATTTTTCAACAGTGATAGCAATCTGCACATGCAAAATCTTTGGAATGAGAATTAGAAGGTATCTTATCTTAACCTTAATGGATAGACTATTTACAAAGGTGCATTGGCAGTGAGCTGATAGATGAAGAACGACACCAAAGAGCTTCCTCACTAATGCAGGCTTGGCTCCAGGCTGCCTGGAGCACACATGGAGCAAGTTTTGTTTTTACCTACTAGGTGTTCTTCAGGGTATCCACAGACTGGGTTTACTGATCAGTTTTAGAGCTGTACCTTTACCCACCCAGGGTTTTTTTTTCCCATAGCATTTTGTGAAGACAAACTTTCCCTGAGGGTTCAAATGCTCCATGTTCTGTGTTTCTCTCTCTTATAAACCACCTCATTACAACATGAGAGCCCAAAACAGAAATTCAGGCTTGGACCAGGAGTCAGATCTCAAATCTTTCAGAAAGTTAAGTGACGCCGACGTGCATGCTACGGAGCCTGGAACAACTCTAATTTCAATGAAGCAACCATAGCAGGTAGATGGACGGTTACTGCAGTACCTAATTCTGCAAGTAGAGCTTGCTCTAAGAAAAATACCTCCTTCTCTTTTCTGAGAGTCTCTAAAAAATGCCAAACACACAATAAAGAGACAAATTCCTGGTCTAGTGATTTTATCTGAGAAGGCAATTAATTATGGTCTAAAAGAAAAACTGCATTCCCTTAAGGGAGAGGCAGGCCTCTCCGGAGCTGAGTGGTGGTGAGCAACTCCAATGAGGAATAAAAGCAGACTTGTGAGAGATTGTTACCTAAAATGTTTGGGTTTAGCTTTGTTCTGTTTCTGATGCAATAGGAGGGCTGACTCAAGGCTCACATCTAGGATGAAGGAGGTTTGAGCTGATCTCTGATGGCTCCTACACTTTTTACTGTTTGCTGTGGGAAAGAAAAATCTTGTGACACTATAAGACCTATCCCTAATATGGGAACAAACAAAATCATTTTGATGGCTTGCATAAAATTTTTCAAACCCACTGCTGATTCATTGGAAAGGACAGGTTCAGCTCTTGGGTCCTGACTGACCTCACTTGAATTATGAGGGGCCTTGCCTGGAAGAAATATTACTGTTGGCAAGATCAGAAAACAGCAACAGTGCCTGCCAGGCCCTCTTGAGACTTCAGCGATCAGCTTAAGTGGCACACTGAAGGACATGAGACTCAAGAGCAAAGAAAATACGGAAGGGGAATTGCAAGTAACAAATCCTGTCTGGATTCAGAGAGAGAAGGTAACAGCTAGCGGGAAATTATCTAAGAAATAAATTTGACTTAAGGAGAAAATATGGATTGACTCATCAGTGTTGGAAGGAAAAGATACCTGATGTTTACTAGAATCCTTTGTTGACTGAGAAAGATTAAGTTTAAGGAGGCAAAAGAAAACCCTGTAAGAAGCCAGAGAATGAAAGATGAGGGAAAAGCTCAGGCAAAGTTGGGAAGGCAAAGCATAACATTGGGGGTGGGGTGGAAATCACGTAAAGGAGAATGACAAAAAAAGTAAAAAAAGTAGGCACTTGATACAGTGAATTTCCAGCAGCCAAAGGCTCTACCATCTGCAACCTTACACTCGACTTGTGAAATTTCATCTAGGGAACGCTGATTGAGACCCCTCCCAGTTTCCACAAGCAATCTGAAGTTTCCTGGATTCAGCCTATGCACAGAAATAGTAACCTCTGGGTCTTGCTGCAGCTGAGAAAGCACAGTAATCCAGAGAAAGTACACACTTTGCTTTTTCATAGAGATTTTACATTTGTCTGACCTGTATTCCTTAATCCTAAAAAATATGGGGTTTGGCTTATGAATATGCAGCTCTTCATGAACAGAAGTAGTCCACAGACTGTGGATGACTAGCTTTAAAAAACCCATGAACAAAAAAAAAAAAAAGAAAAAGAAAAAATGCAAACCCTTCCTCTTTTACTTTTCTTCAGTCAGGGAGGCCAGGAGTAAACAACCCAGAAACTTGAACAAACAAAAAAGTCTGCTAAATTTCATATGCTTAACTCTGGGAATGAAAATAAAGCAACCTTTATTTTATGTGCTATGGAGCTGCCTGCAGGCTTATATCAAACTATTTCAGTTATAAGGTAAGAAGTAGGTTTCACAAGCACTAAGAACGGACTCAAGATCCATTCAGTACTGCACCTATCTCTGACAGCTACAAGTAGCTGACTCCTCAGGAAACTGTGTAAGATCAAGACAGCGCATTTGTTCTCCTTGGTGTTATTCCCAGTTTCCAACAATGAATTTTCCAGGGATCTCCTGGGCCAGAGGCTTCGGCTGCCACCTCACCTGCAACATCCAAACCTCCTGAACAGTGTAATTGTGCTTTTGATGAACTAACAGTTTTGAGCAGCTCTGAAGAGCTGCCCTTAACTCGATGCTGTCCCTAGCCCCACCCCCCTCCCCCTTCCCACTACCACCCATCTCTGGAGAAGGGCATTAAGATAGACGTTGGTCAGTGCTACTGGCAATGAATGGCCAAGGCAGAAGAACTTCATGTGAAGGGCTCATGGAGAGCTAGGCTTCCCTTGGCAATACACCTTGAGCTCTCCAGCTTTTCCCAGCAGCTCTCAGGGTATTTGCCTTCCTAGGAGGCCAGGACTCTTGTGCATTCAAAGGAGAGAGAGAACTCCACGTGACTTCTTTGAGTTTCAAGAGGGGAAATTGGCTGAGGTGTTCAAGTAGGTGAACCTTTTTCTAAATGTTAGCAATACAAGCATGGTTTGGCTTTCAATTTAAAAATGTTTCCACTCAAATGGTAAGCCACTAGGCTTTTAAAATTTGGCTCTTTTTTAAGCTGTACAATTACCCTTCCAAGAAATGTTAGGACAAGACAATTAACCATGTTATTGATTTTCTAAAACAGCAATCTTACTGTGACTTCATCAGGAAATCTGCTGATGTCGGGCCATAACTGCACTCACTGGCCACACCAAGCCATCTTTTCCAACTGGGAAGGTCTCTCTCACCTTGAAGATGCTTGGGCTTCACCATGACACAGGCTGAATACTTTGAGGAATTCATGAAGAGCTTTTCACTATCATTTATTATCTGAGGCCCAGAAACCCCAATGGAAGCTCATTCTCATAATACAGATCTGCACAGTGTTATCCAACATCCCCTCACTAACTTGTTCTAACAGACTAAAAACGTGCAGGGAAGCACCAGTCTCACAGCAGCCTGGGTATGTCCCTGGGGTCTCCAGGGAATCTACATCTGAGTCCCCTAGTCAGGAGGAAACCAAACCTCTGTGTGATCCCAGTTGTGGTCAATCATGCATTGGATTTAATTCCCCAGGCTCTACAAAAAAGTGCAACTGTACTTCCCTTTTGTTGAGCAAATGTACCACTGTAATTAAGAACAGTGTGTCAGCTCCAGCCAGAGGAGTTGGTTACTCATGGGCAAAAAAGAATAGGGAAACCCTAGCAGATAAGTACTGTTAGCCACTTGACAGGTGAGGTGATGAGAAGATTACAGATGATCTACTGAAAGTCATGTGAGACTTCAACCAACCTGGGAACTGTCCCCAGATCTGCAGTCACACTCATCATCAAGCACTCCTTCACAGTCGTCTTTCTTTTTGGTACATGGTGAGATTCACACACATGAGTTGCTGAGCAATTTCTCAGCAGCAACATCTGTGTACACTAAAAGAAGCTATTTAAGGAGAGCTGAGGGTCTTCTGTTAATTCAACAGATTTTTTTCTATCCTATCCACCATTTTTTTCTATCCTACCAAAGTCACCACAAGGAGAGAATCTGCAGTGAGAAGAAATGACCTGTTTCTGCAACATCAACTCTCAGCCAACAGCACCCATTCATTCACTTTCTAGCGATAAGAAAAAATATGAGGTGTTCACATTTGGAGCCAAGGAGACAGCAAATTAAATATTTTCTTATATTCTTCCCAGAGAGCTGAACACCTTTATATATATAGATACACACACACACATATATATATGTATGTATGGTTATTTACTATACCTTTAATTCATTAGTGTTAAAGACATTTCATGTTAAATGTTGTGGGTCTTTTAAAATAGCAGACACTGGGAAAAACAGAGGGTTGCTTTATCAAACACATTAAAGTCTATCTGATTTTAAAAAATTGTGAAGCACAAATTAGCTGGAGCTTAGCACTCAGTGTCTCTTCCTTGGCCTATAAAGTCAACAGTTATGGTGTTAAAGTTTAATCAATCCCATAAAATGTTACTCAGAAAGTGACCCTGGTGTTATGGCTGAAGTACATCTCCTACATTAAAAAGCACTTTCGTGGAAGCCAGAGCAGTGTTATTGAAAGAGTGAGCTAATAGGTATGAGGTTAAGAAAGGGAGGTGGAAGTAAAGGAGAGCTTTGGGAAAGGCAGTGGAGGGAGGAAAGTAAGACGAGAGGGAGGAGAAAATCCCTTTTTTTTTTTCCTCAAGTGGTTCCCTGCAGAAGTAAATGTAAATACATGAATGTTCAGGTTGGAAGGATAAAAAGCTCTCTTGGCAATTGCTCAAGAGTAGAGTTCTTCATGAATTTCATAGCAAAAGCGAGTGCAATTTTCACAATCAACACAGGAAGATTACAGCAAACAAGATGATGGTAACATCACGTAGACAGATGACAGAGCATGACTGACTCCTGCAAAGGACAGGGTTTTGGATACTGTTAAGATGAGGCTAGTTAAACTACAACTTCATCAGAACAATATATTTATTGGCAAAAAAATAAAGCCAGAAGATCACTAATTATGGTACGTGAACATTGGTTTTGATCATTATCATCCTGACTACAGATTCATTTCCTAACATCCAGCTACCTTCCACTGCAACATGCAAGCGCTAGATAGGATATACTTGGCCTTGCCAGATATTCTACTTCACATATGGTTTAGGTTAGAACAGCCAGCATCCTTCAATATTTGTATCACGGTACTTCATAACTCTGTTTGGACATTGTCACCAGCAAAGACAGTGAAAACACAAACGCTTCTGAGGGAAGAAATATGGCTTAAAATCAGAACAGTTAAGCCTACCAAGAAGTTCAAAACTGCAGAGCGTGCTGCCAGATCTCTGTTTTTCACCCAGCAGAATTTAGACTCCACCATTCACCAAGAGATTCATAAAACTCTGCCAGATTTCTGGTCAAGATTAACTATGCTGAACTTGTGGTGCAATATATCACGTCTTCCAGACCCACGTCAAAGCATATGCAAACAACTAAGATTATCAGAGGCATTCAGAAACTACTTAAGTTAGTTAACCTTACCAGAAATAGTCCTCTATGTTAGATTATCTGCAGAAAGAACTAGAAACAGAGAACAACTCAGTTTTAAGAAGCAGCCAAACAAAAACCATTTTAAGATGGAAAAACCAATATTTCTCTTTCAAAGGCCTCTGCCTCCAAATTACCTGTCAGTGATTAGCAGCGTATTCCCAAACTCTAAAGAAAACATTTGTTTGCTTACTACCTATGAGAAATTTCAAGTGACTTGTTTTCTCAGGGCTATGGATGAAGAGACAGTCGTATTGTAGAGATTATTTCAAGCTACTTATACCCTGAAGTGAGAATGTCATCTGCAGCATCATAACGTAGTAAGGTGTTAGTGTTTCAGCCTGTTTTAACTAAGGTAGGTAGTATTTGCTATTTTATTAAAAGATTATCCAAGCCTGATCTTGGGTGGATTCCCACATTACTTTCCAGAGCATCTTTGACTGCAGTAAGGATTTTCTTATAGTTCTGAAGAGGAAAACAGGAAAGCTCTCATCTTAAGGAAAGAAAAAAAAAAATATTGTAAGAATTACCACTGCAAAATTCACCTAGAAAACAATGCTGGACAGCTTCCTCAGTCTGCGGGGCCCTTCAAGACAGACCTGTCAGCAGCCAGCCCTCCTTCCATGGCTGTTCTCCTCCAGAATCTGTTACAGCATCCAAAAGGAAACATTCTCCAAAGCTAATCTGAGCTACGTCTCAAATAATCACATGTTCATTATCAAATGAATAATATAGAAGGAAGCAGATACCTGCGATGACTCAAACAGAAGATAAGTGCTTTGCAGGTTAGACTGCATGTCAGTGACAAGAGCCCAACCTAAACAGTAAATTATGACAAGTTATTTACAATTCCTACATGTTTGCAGTTCTGCACAAGTTAATTTGTAAAGCCTATTATATGTTAGAACTCACCTGAACAAACTTGAAAGTGCAAAGGCATCAGAATGTATCATCCAGGCTCACATAAAATTATATTAATCTGAATTTCACTTTGAACCTCTCAGTTCACACAACCTGGAATTCCTCCAAGTTTCAATAGTATTCAGAGATGAGGTTTTGACTAGTTTAATCTTGAAACATGTGGCAATGCAAGAAATATTTTAATAAATGTAATCCTTTAATCAGAAGGGAAATCATAGTAAGAATTCAGTTGTTACTTCAAAGCAGCACTCACAACTCAAACACTGAGGCATTCTGTACAGTGTTTATGTCTAACTATGCCAAAACTTGTCTTTGACATAACTGTTCTGACTCCAAGGCAAAGGTATTGAATCAAATAATGAGAAAACCCACCTTATTAACTAAAAGACTGTGATTTGTTCAGATGAATTTGCAAACATGCAGAAGTTGTCATCAATGGAACAAAACTTCTAAAGTCCTCAACTTGTTCATAGATCCAGATCTCCAGAATGACCAAAGCTGTAAGCTCAAAACACTGACTAACTTATTGTATGCATCTTCCAGCCCATTGAGGTAGTTTACACGCTTTTTTTACCCACCAGGCTACCTTTAAAGATCTTAAACCACAGGTTTTCCTCCCTGCTGAGAGACTACTGCAAAGCCACAGCTGCCACCAGCAAAATTTTCCTTCAGTATTTAAACTAAACATTTTGCCCTCCTTTTCATCTTGCTATTCTAAATTTTTATGTCCTATATACAATAAATAATTATTTCCTTTTTTAAAATATTTTTCCTGACGAAAAATACTTGTAGACCATGATTTCTTGCTCAAAATGGGGATGTTTGTAAGGCAAACAGTAAGTCATTTGTTTTCCTGCCATGTCTCAGAATAAGAAAAATCAAAGTGAAGTCCTCTTTGAATAATTTCACAGCAAAATAAAGCTCTTTATCATCATCTCGACTAGGAACACATTGCTAGTGAACACACATATAATCTCCAATTATATTAAGGAAGGGGAAAGGAAAGAAGCAATGAATTATGAATAAATAAATGTAAGTATGCCTTAACTACACAATTTAGATACAGACTAGTGTTTAAAACTCCTCAGCTGTAAGGGAGGGTTGCTACTTCAGTATTCTTCTGACCAGTCTATTCAAATTATGAGCTAAAAAGGGCTTCCTTTTTTTGTTCCCTTAAATAACTTATTAGTTAAAAGGATGTGAATTAACTTAGAATGAATGTTCAATTCATATAGTAGAATCGCCATCATCATTATTACAGGAAGCTCTAATCATTACGCAGCCACTAATATAAGACATTCTGCTAGCTTGCCTTTAATGAACATGACTCACATTTCACTTTAATGATTCCTCCACCCGTGTCTCCTCCTTCTACCCAACCATGGGGGAAGGGTGGCCTACATAGCTTTTTAAAGATGAAAGTCTACCTTTTAAGAAGGGAGTCACTTCCAGTACCTCTGTGTTATAGGAGCTTACACTGCAAAGCCTTGGAGGATCCTGAAATCCAGTAAGCACTCAGAGCCAAAATACAACTGTCATTCAAACTCCACAGGGTGCTCCTAGCAAGGGTCAAGGATGGGGCACTGAGCGCCGTTCCCATGTTAAGAGACTTGACTGCAAGCAGGGGACACGTAATATTTTAGGAACAGCACAGGGGAAAAAAAGGAGTCTCTGATCCTGCACTAAAGTATCAAGGAACCCTTTCCTAATTACTCGAGAAAGACAAGAGATTGCCCTTTCCCTACACCCTGGCTACCATTATATGTGACATTTATGCCCATGCTTAGTTCCTAGTTTTATGCGCTATCTGTTTAGAGCACATCCCTTCATGCCCAGAGCTCTTAAGAGATGCAGAACTTTCTTCCATTTCAGTTTTGGAGTACCACAGCTATTATTTCATGCATTCAGCTCTTCTGTGGTTGCTTCCTATTACTCCTTAAAACTGTACAACAACCTTTTCTCACTCTTTGGTCTACAGCACACAAAGATTTAGAAGCATAGAATGGTTTGGGTTGGAAGGGAGCTTGAAGATCATCTAGTTCCAACCCCCCTGCCATGGGCAGGGACACCCTCCACTAGACCAGGTTGCTCCGAGCCTCATCCAGCCTGGCCTTGAACACTTCCAGGGATGAGGCATCCACAGCTTCTCTGGACAACCTGTTCCAGTGCCTCACCACCCTCTCCATGAAGAATTTTTTCCTGATATCTAATCTAAATCTTCACACTTTCAATTTAAACCCATTACCCCTTGCCCTGTCACTACAGGCCCTTGTAAAAAGTCCCTCCCCAGCTTCCTTGTATGCCCACAGCAGAACCACAACTGAACTATTCCTGGAAATGCTAAACATCTCATGCCCAAAACTTGTCTGTGGTATAGTTCAGCAGCTCAATCCATCATCACTGAAATTGGCCTAACACGTTTGAATAGTTTTGGAACAGAAATGGAACAAGTGTCAGTTAAAACAACATTTCTGGTGTGAAATGTTGGCCAAAGCTCTTAGTGATCCCAGAACAAAACGTTTTCCTTCTTGGTTTTGATGATAACAAAATTAGGATCCTCTCCTCAGTACTCACCCTTCGCCCTCATCCTGCTTCAGATCTCTTACAGTCAAGAATAGAAGCAGAACTGCTGATTACCACTGGAAAAATTGTTTTCTATGTTGACTGGCCGAAGAAAAAGCAGTTAACCCAGAAGAAAATGCGATACAAGTTCAGAAGCCTGCAAAACCATCCCAAAGCACCCAGGCATTGCCCACGCAGAACCCCTGAGTCTTTCAGGCCTAATTCAGACATTTCAGCTGGTGCTGAATAACATCTTTCTCAAGTGGCTGCACAACCAGTGACTGTGAGCCCATGAGTTAGACTCTGACCCTCACAGGCTTGTTCAAGTTCTCAATTATCCCAAACTGTATTCTTGTCAACAACATACAATTTTCAATACATCACTTGCTTTTTGAGTCAAATTAACACTTCACAGTCAGATTCTGCTTCCTGGCGTCTCTATCCTAATTGAGACTTCCGTGATTTTACTTCAAAAGAGAGCAAGAGCTTTCATTTGTGATTTTAGCTGCAGGGACAGATAGATAATGAACTGTGTAGGTTTCTCCAAACAAAATATCACGTCCCCTGAACGCAGCTACCTGACAAAAGACATTAGACTACAGGAGCTGGGACTGTGCTTAAGCTCAGACATGTATTGTTAAATGTGACATGCTCAATTTATCATTAGTTATGAAGTGAAAACGGATGAATACACATTCAATTTAGTTCAGCTGCTTTCTTCATTTATCACACTCTTTCATCATCCATCATTCTTCCTCACCACCCTTTTGATTTGAACAAATAACACACTTTCATAAGTTTAATCTAATTAATCATAATTGTAAGGTAATGTTCCCTTAATGAAGCGTATATTTGGTTTATAAAGTTTGTTGCAATTTTAATAAAATCTGTTCCAGATAAAATCTACAAATGTTTTCAATGGAGCCAAAACCAGCCCTATCTCTCTCCCACTCATTACTAAGGTTGATGATGATGTAGCAGTACAAAGAGGTGCTCAAGCATATTGTTCTTTTATAGAACTACTGTTTCAATAAATTGGAAAGCGTTCATCATTTTATGAGACAAGACACACAGTTTAAAAAGTTAATTGAAGTAGAAACAAATTAGAAAAACAACCTAAAAGATTTTTCACACATTATTGTTATGAAACATACAATACTCGCTATCTTCTGAGGGCATCTTGCATGCCAAAGGTGGTATAGAGAAGTTACTCCTTAGCAGCAGAAGCAGTGTACAGAGCTATGAGATTTTGTTGCAGTTCTCCAATTGCAGCTAGCCCAGAAGAGAGCCACTTGCTAGCAACATCAGTGAACATGTATCTTCATTCTTTCTCGCGACAATTCTGGTTTGCTCCCTGAAAATTTGAGTCATGATGACCCCAAATTTCATTTCCCACCACCACTGACTCTGCTAGACAAAATTGCTTACCTCATCTTGCTGTGATTTTCAAAGCTTCATAAAACATTTTGGACCATCTGGATGGAAAGTGCTGTGGAGATCAATATTACTTATGATGATTATTAATGAACAATTTCATTTGATCATTATTAACATACATGGGCTCTTCATATCAAGATTAACATAACCTCCATCTGCTAACACCATAGTATACTCATTTCTATCTGTTTCCACTCTTACATTGGCAATTATTTCTAAGTTGCAAAAGCAGAAACAGTACATTAAAAAATTGACTTAGTTTCCCACTGACAGGATTTCGCATCTCCAGGCCACTAATGACAAATGTCTGTCCTTTTCAAAATCTGGTTAAAAGCTGTACTTTGCCCCAGGGTGTACTGACTTGGGAGAAGATCCCTGGTCATAAAGATTGCTGCAGAAGTATTGGCCGGTTCATACTCTACCCATCTAACCATTTATCCAAAATCTAATCTCCATATTTTAATTTTCAAGTGCAGTTTTACTAGCTCTACTTCAGGCTTTTTCCAAACCAGTGAAAAATTTCAGCTAGGGGAACAATTCTAAGCATTATGAGCTACAACCACCACCTCCATTGAGATGAAGGTTCACCTGGCAAGATGACAGGTGAACAACTCAGAAAGCATCTATTCCAGCATCTTATTCTGATGTGAGTCATTATGGGATCCTTTCTTCTTTCATCAGGAAGGAGGAAAGACAATGTAGTTCTACAGCTTGTTCCCTGGTTTACATTGAGGAGTTGCACAGCTTTTTCCTTCCACTTTGTGAAATGAGTGTGTGATGGTTTCTGGCAGACTGTTAGACAAAACGTGATTGTGACTTTCCCTCAATGCACACAGCTGCACAGCTGCCGGTTGTCCCTTTAGACCTGGCAAGTTATTTTACATACCACATGAGCAGCAGTGGAAAATAGGGATTTACTGGTTACAAAGACAAAGGCAACACTAACAGGAACTAACTTCATGTCTAACATGGACTTACTGTGGCCAATTGCCGCTTTTAACAGCCGCTTATTTCTATAACTCACCCCTTGAAATATAGGAGTACAGGGCTTAATAGTTCACCAAGGACACAGAACACCTAAGCAGGAATGCCAGGAAGAGGAAATAACACAGCAGCAGTAACAAGCCCTTGTAGTTGGAGTTCGCTCCAATAAATTAATTTGTAATGGAGCAGATACCCAGGAGAGATACCTGGGTCAGCCTCTCTCTAGACAGAGGCTGGTACAGTGATATTATGTGCGAGAGAAACTTCAGACACGTAGTTCTGCATTCCTCTGAAAAGAGAAAGATTGAAGTACCAGATGGCAAGGGAGAAAGATGCAATGCAAGTTCTTCTCTCCAGCCAGGGGCAGTTTCCACATCTTCCCAGCTGGGTGCATTCCTGCTCTTCCCGTCACTCCCACTTTACCCACAACAATTACATGGGCCAGTGAGGTGGCACTTTCTGTTCCTTTTCCTATGCCCCTTCACTTCATTTTTGACTCTGAATGAGTATATCCTCCAAGGCTAAGCTGCTACAGCAGTCATTGCAGCCAAAGCACTGCTACCAATTAAGTAAAGTACAAAGTATGAGATCAATTAATCATTCATTATCTTTACAATGCAATAGCTGAAGCTCCAGGGTAGGCAGTCCAATAATCCTTACAACCCCCAAGGTGCTCATCTTCTCCTAAGCTGATCATTCATTATCCAGAGCATATCAGCATAGAGAATTCTTCATTTTTCAAGGCAATCAGTCTCAGAGAAATCACAACTAAAGCTCTGGTCCACCTTAAACACATTAAGTTTAAGAGGCCTGTAAATACATATTTGATCTTAAACAGTTTTAAGGCCTCATCCTGCTTTCAGTGAAAGCAAAGGAAAAAGCACTTGGAATTCAGGTTCATTTCACAATACTGCCAAAACCAGGTAACCTTTACAAGTGCACTAGTCTGCCCTAAGTGCTACCTCTGTCCCAAAGCAGAAATACGTAAGAATCTAATACAAGAGATGCATAGGCAGTGAAGAAAGCTGCCATCGGTAAACTGGATGTAGGCAGGAAGTGCCTTCAGGTTTCTGGTGTATGAAAGCACACGTGCCAAACATCCCAGCTCCTGCCTTGCTCTGCAACCACCTGCAACCTCTGACGCAGAACAAACAGCAACTTGGCAGCACAAATCACAGAAATCCCAGGAGGCACACACATAAGTTAATTCCCTACTAGAAAACACTCAGACACAAAGTGATGTTAATTGTCTTGTGGTATGGTGCACCCATTCACTTTTTTTTAACAAAAAGGTACTTTAGGATGAACCATCTCAACTTTATAGAGGAAGATTCTGCAGGAAAAAAAGTAACGCAATGCATCTCTGCCTCTTAAAACATGTCAGTAACAGAAGAGAAAAAACAGTGCTATGGGAACATAGCAAAGCCTGTGACCTTAAGCTCTCAAAACAGGACCATCCAGAGGAATATAGAGCTTTATTTAGAGAAAAGTCACTGTCAAAAAGAGAATAACGTAGATAATGTAACGGGAGTGTCCAATTGAAAGGAACATGCTGGTCAGCACCAACTTCCATTTACCACCATAAGATCACACAGCTGTCTCCTCCTACTCCCTTTTGCCCTTAGAACCTCCTTTCTGTCAGGCTCCGACCTCCAATGCCTCCCACATAACCCTGTATCCCAGTTAAAGCACAGTTCCTAATGTGGAGGCTGCTGCACAGGCCACCAAAGAGCCAGAAGGTCTGGGACCCTTCATGCCAGGGCAAGGCAGGCACTGGGGCAGGGTGGTGTGTGTATGGGTGCACACACCACCTGTGGTAAGACCTAGGCACCACCTGTGGTAAGACCTAGGCACCACCTGTGGTAAGACCTAGGCACCACCTGTGGTAAGACCTAGGCACCACCTGTGGTAAGAGGTGATTTAGCCAAAAAAACCATGTGGAAAGCAAGGAAGGAAGAGCATTTTCAGTGGTGGGGAGCACAGACAGCTCACAGATCTGCAGGAATAGCAGGGCTTGGGGAAGGGGTTGGAGACACTATCCAGAGATGGCAAGCCTCACCCCAGCAGTATACAGGAGAGCTTACACAGACAGTTAAGTGTCCTGGATCCTATGTGGCTATTACCCACCTGTGACTTTGCCATGGTTTTGGAAACTTTCCAGACGTAGGATGGCATTCAAAGTCCACTCAGACATCAGTTTAAAGAACCTTGCCTCCAGCCCTTTCCCTCTCTCTGTGGGACCTCCTTCCATACAGCAGGACTAAAGTGGTTTGCACACATGTGGGAAATGTAAATGAGTAGGAATGATATTCCCTAAACTGCTGAAGAAATCTGGTCCAACTTTTCTGAATAAATATCTCCTATGCAAAAAAAAAAAAAAAAATCCCACTTCTTCCAAAATGAAAAAATACAACAAAGCCTCAGAATCTACTTTCTTTCTATTTTTTCATAATTTTTTTGGAAGGAAACTGATGACTGAGAAGAAGATTTTTTACTCCTACTTTTCCTTGGAAATAAAAGCAGAAGAAAGGATAAACCTTAATGCACTTGAGTTCTAATACAGTATTTTTACTAAGATCCTTCCAAATTCAATTATTTCTTTCCTGCAAAGCACATAAGAAAAGGAACTTGACCATTTCCATAAGATTTCCACCAGCTTTCATTCAAAGAGGTAGCATTCCCGAAGCAAACGGCATCCCTCTGAACATATCCAAGTTAAGGGTCTAGAGGCACCTCCTCCATCTGAACAACAATACTGCCCATGTGCGCTCCAGGCACAATTATTGCAGCAGTGATGCTTCTCTTCCAGCACAGGGGGCAGGACCTGGCCTACAGGCTTTGACTTCACCTGCCTGCAGACTAGAGCTGCTGCACTGTTCCCCTCAGAGACAGACTTGGCCCTTTACTTGCAGCCACTGGCCAAGACAATCTCACCACCTATTATTTTTGCAGTAGTTTTCTCTTCTGTTTTTTCCACTCCTACAATTCACATACCGCAAAAGACTTGAGGCCACTCAGAGGTTGTGTCCTACTTATTACTGGGAATTGTGTCCCCTTCAGAACACTCAGGAGGCTTCATCTAGCAAAGCTGCTGGGACACCCTTCTATTTAAGAACTAATTTGTTACAAAGGACAATCTCTTGCATTTGGTGGTTGTTTGTTCAGGGAGTTCCTTTGTCATTTACTTGCTTGGTGCAAGGTATTTACTGAGCTCCGCATTTCTGGCAGCAGCACAAGAAAGCGCTTGAACTCAATTCATTAGCGTTTACCATTATATTTGTACTAAGATCCACCACTTAAAAAAGCACTAGCAAACAACACCACCGTATTATGCTGCAGGCACAAGGTAAGAAGAGGAGAAAACATACTAAACATCATTTTTGCTGCCAACGCTAAATTTTCTATATGTGGCCATTATAACCTTGCCTTCCACTCTCCTGAAACAGCTCATAAAATCTGCCTTTGCCTTACAGTGCTGCCTGCTCACAGACAGTGCTAATATTTAATTAAATGGATACTGCGTAGGAACAGCACAAGGAAGGACAAGTACCCTTCTAGTTCCAGCAAGACCGTAACTCACTCACACACAAACATCCACCGTTTGAACTTTATGAGGATGTAACAGCACACAGTCAACACACCCCAGCTCCTGAGCTATACAGGTGTATTGGTTCAACACCCACACGCAACGCAAGAAAGCATTTCATTTTGGTGAGAATATGACTTAAAAGAAAATGTCAGAAAAAATCTTCACAGAATGTTACCATTCACATTTTCTTAAGTGAGCAATTATTTTGTCTTTTGTTTTCTAACTTTTGGTTAAAAAGGTGTTTTCTTGGAATTGTTTAAACAAAAATTGCTAAGGAGTGGAGCTTAACACCAGGAAAGAAGAATGTCAGGCATATGGATACGTAGAGAGGAAGTGCAGGGAGAAAAAGAAGTGGTAATGAAGAGGTAGAGAAAGAAACCAGTGGAGTGTTTCCTGTGAACCGTCTTCCACATGTTGGCACCTTATCCCAGCTTTGTAAAGGAGAGACTCAGTCTAGAGAGAAAATGCAGCATTATCTGCTTGAAAGGTAAAAGCAAACTTAGACCCTGACAATTACTAAATAAGAACATAATTAATTATTTCTTCAGCTGAATAGTCCTGAATCCTACCACAAATCAATCAGCTCTTCTTGCCTAAGAAGCTCTGACTCTATTTTAGCTCAATGAAAACAAAATCAATGAAGGCCAATTATAGCCCATCTCGTTAGAGTATGCAAATAGTGCACCATATAGGCAAGCTGCTATTGCTTAGGGCACTGCCGAGGAAGACACTCGTCAGGCAAAACGTAACAGTGAGCTGGTGCTGGCCCCTAGCTGCATGTGCTGTAAAACACCAGCTCCTTTCCGAGTTACCTGACTGGGATGCAAAAGTGGCAGAGACTAAATGTGCCCCAAAGCAGTGACAGGACAAGGGGTAATGGGTTTAAATTGAAAGTGTGAAGATTTAGACTGGATATCAAGCAAAAATACTTCCTGGAGAGGGTGGTGAGGCACTGGGACAGGTTGCCCAGAGAAGCTGTGGGTGCCCCATCCCTGGAAGTGTTCCAGGCCAGGCTGGATGAGGCTTGGAGCAACCTGGTCTAGTGGAGGGTGTCCCTGCCCATGGCAGGGGGGTTGGAACTAGGTGGTCTTTAAGGTCCCTTCCAACCCAAACCAGTCTGTGATTCTATGACTCCTCCTCACTACTTTAAGGTGCAGAAAGCCCACCATTGTGTCTCAGAAAGCAGATTCAAGGTTAAGTACAAAAAGTGGCGAATGCAAAGCCACAGAAAACTGAGTAAGCCTACCTTCCTTTCATCATCTTACATCAAGAATAAAAGGCACTTAAAGAAGCACGTAACATATTGCAAGGAAAGGATTTCATCCAACTGCCACCTACATGAATTAAACATCTTGCCCTTGCAAATGACAAGTGAAAGCTCTGAGTCTCTAGAAGAGATTTCTGGCTACCAGTATAGACAATAGTACACACCCACCATGCCACCACTCTAATCTGAGCTTGCTTTTTCCACTACCAAACCCAAACCAAAATTATAGCATTTCAGGAAGCTTTGTCCTCTTCCCTGTGCAAATTCAAAACGTGAAGTTTGCCAAAATTCTCATGCATGTAACGTTTGCTCCATAGCCGTGTCTGGGGACACAAGGCTACTGCACAATGATCTGTTATGAGCTGAACCTTTTTCTCCTGCCAATGCTCCACAGCTCCGCATACCTCAGCCACACAGAGTATTGACATAGTGAATGGTGACTGTACATGCCTCCTTGCAGCACTGGCCCACCAGATCATGAGATCCAATTCCACACTCCCGTAAAAATCTGGCCTTCCCGGGCCCTGTTCATCCTGACTGATTTTCCCATAGTTTGCTCACAACAGACAGGATTATTCCTTTCAAGGAGTCACCTGCAAGGACTAAGTGTCCCAGTTCGCTGGCTACAGCCCAAGCACATTCTTGGCCAAAAGCCTCCCGCACAGTGGTTTCCTGCCCATGTAGTGAGACTCTACCCTTGGCTTCATAGACAACTTTGGTAGACAGCTTCATCTTTCCATTGGTTGCCTAAAAATCATGATATAATACTTTTACTTTACTGCCACACTTGTCACTGTTGCCAGGACTTGCAGTAAGCTACATAACAGCAGCTATGTAAGGACTTAAAGTGAAGTATGTGGCTTTTGCAGGATCAGGATGCCTCCAATTTTGTTTGTGGTGTTGAAACTCTGAGGTCACAGCATAGCCCAGGTTTTTGGGTTCTGCACGTTTGGGGGTTTTGGGGTTGTGTTTGTTTGGGTTTTTTCCCCCTCCTATTGTTATTTTTATGTTAGTGAAATTATTGCTAGGGTTTTATTGAAGCACCTTGCAAAGAAAAATAATTATGCTGTATTTGAAGCATGGAAGACAACATGCTACAACACTAAATCTTGACACACATGCCCTAAGAAACATGAGGAGCCAAACCTGGGGGTTCATCTGCTCCAAACACAATTGACCCTCAGCCCATTACTATATTTGCAGGTAACCCTGATTTCTAAGCTAAATCCAACCATTAGCATTTTTGTAATCAAAAAAAATTTCTTCCTATTTAAATACAGTATATCTCTAACTTCAAGAACTGAAAGTGTTAGAACTGAAACCTTTAAGGTAAAAAAGTATAGAAAAGAAAATTGTTCGTTACTTCATAAGCAGCTATATGCAACCAAAAGCATCTCATCAGACAGTTTTGAAAAGAATTAACAAACCCTTGTGCAAAGTAACGTGAGACTCAATAGCATTAAGACCTTCCTTGAAACAGTATCCTTGAGAATTTATTTCACCTTTCTGCTAAGAGAATAGCATGAAATAACTACCCTCATTTCAGGCCGCACACACAAATGCACACAATTAAAAGGCTGTCTGAGACACTGCAGTAAGGGAATTCTGTAAGCTGAACAAGGTCTGCTGGTATTGTCATCACATGGCCATGAAAACCATTTCAGGGCATTCTTGAGACAGCACTTCTGTCACATCATGGGATGTATTTCTTCTGCTTTCTCTCTGGGTCACAACCAATTCAAATAGCAATTTCCTTAATGGCTGAGAGTTTTACTCCCTACAGAGTCCGTCTTCTTAAAGAACCACAGTGACGCACACTAGCAACCTTATTCTTTTTCTACTTACTGACCTCTCTCTCTCTTTTTGTAAGCCTACAGGAAAAGATGTTCCACAGCCAGAAGACAACAGCATGAGGAAGATGAGGAAGGTTGCCTTACTAATGGAAAATCCCAAGGACAGCAACAAGCCTGCAACAAGCCTGGAGAATTGGCAGAAGTAATATAACTTGCTGTGAGGAAGGCAGGCCTACGTAGAGGAGGCTAAAATGCAACATGATGCAAGCCTCAACAGTGGGCCCATTTACACAGGTTCCATCTGCACCCAATTTCATTTCAGTTGGTGATGTAGCAAGGCAGATAAAGCTATCTCAAGCAAAGATTCATCCAGTTTAAGGTCCCAAATTGTTAAGCCACTTCAACTCTGCAAAGCATAACAGTATAGGTAAGTAATTTCATTTTCTGACAATAAGCCTGTACTTGGCTGGCTTCTCAAACTGGATTTCTATAATATGACTTCACTATGATTTAGCCAGATCAAACTCAAATTCTATGAGAGAAGCTGGTGTGTATTTCTGTCAGAAGGAGCCAAAAGGTCTTATTTGCTCCCACAAATAAAAGCCTGAAGAGAGAGTAGCAGTATCCCCAAAGCAGCAGAGTTTCCAGTTCCTGGTGCTGCCATCAGCAATGACTGTAAAACTCCCACACCCCATGCACACCCCATCAGAGAACCAAGGTCTGGTTTGCTACATGCAGATTTGAATAACCTTAGAGTACGTAAATCCCCATTTCCCTATGTACTGATCCTCTGCAATACCACTTGCACCTTTGTCATCTTTAAATTATTGGTGCACACAACAGTGGGGTTGGAGTTTTAGGGTTTTTTGGGGTCTGGGTTTTTTTTGTTTGTCACTCTAAAGCCTCAGGAGATTCCAGTGCAAATTAGGAATCTGAATGTCATTGGCATAAACCTTGAGGCTATATGGGAAGCATATGGATCTGTTTTTACTGAATTACATGCAATTGTTTTATTCTTTTTCCAGAAAATTTACCATCAGTTGTGTCCCCAAAACTTGTTTATCTAAAGAGCTGGAAGAGTTGCTAACAAACTGCAATGGTTCCAATGACTTCAGAATTTTCTTCACCTAGGAGTGTTATGAGAACATGAGGTAATGCAGATTTCCAGGAGCTTTTTGCCAAGAAATCAGGCAAGATGTGAAAATGGAGCCTGGTCGTTTTACACCATACACATGATGGTACTTATGTCAAAGGCATATTCATTTCTCATGAAACACGGAAGATTCAAAGAGGTAAAACAGTTCATGGTCTGAGATTTTGCCAACAGATTCAGGCAGTATTTTGGGTTCATACCCATTCTAGGCTGTGTGAAAGAGAGATCTATAAGTGGAACTTGAAGCATATATATATATAAAGAAAAATGCCAGACACTCACTGCCAATGTCCTGCTGGAAGATGCAGATGAAAAGAACCTAGAATGAGGAGTATAAGCCATTTAAAAGGATGTGAAATTGATTTGACAGAAATGTAGTTATGCCAGAGGCCGAGTAGTGTATAAAAATTCTAACAGCAATTTACAGAAAGTAACAGCATGCCTTAATTTTGGCAATTGGAGGTGGCACCTGAAGTAGTGAGTGATTAAATAAGACAGGCTGGTTACTACTTGCTGGTGAGCACACACATGCGTCTGACAATCTTTCCTCTACACTATATAGCAATATGACAGTGATGCCACTCTATGTAAAAGTTAACTCAGTCTTAGGCCTTTTGCCAAACCACTCCAGCCCTCTCTGCGCTTTGAAAACCTTCTGTAAATACAGCAGCAAACACCCTGTTCAAATAATTTATGGACCAGAAATCAACATGTCTATGGAAACTGGAAATTCTAGCCCTGAGATTGCACTGATTACCAACTCCCCATGAGTTTTCCTAGAGAGATAAATGAGTGCATGTGATTTCAAGGGAGGAGCAGGATGCAAGACAAACACTGCTGCCATACTCAAGGTTTATTTTGAGCTCCTCTGAAACAGTAAATCCTGTACTGACTGAAGTGGGAGCACAGGTGAATCCTGACCAAAACACATTCAAAACTGTGAGGACAACATCTGAAGTGCAAACACAAGCAAAGGTTTGGGCCTTCTGGTGCATGAAGAGGTGGTTGTTAGACGGGCCAGCACAGCTCCAAAAAATACTGAGAGAAGTACGGATGCAATCTGGCTCAAGCACTACTTTTTCAGAGCAGCAAATTATGTCAACAGCTGTAACTGCCTTCTCTCCCCAGTCATGTCTTCTTTTTAATTCATCTGTTATCTGTAGTTTCACAGAACTAGTCTGAGCCTGTGCTACTTCTGAAATTACTAAGATTGAAGACTTACATTTGGGCCCTACCTTTCTCAAGATGTCAGGGACAATTTCCAAAGATCTTCTGGCACTTGCAGATTTAAGATAGAAGATTTTTAGGCATCCCAAGGCAGCACCTAATACCCAAGAGGCACTTAACAACCCTAGAAGCCTAAGTACCCTCTCTCACTCCCCAAACCCTCTTCAAAACTCCAAGGAAATTATTTAATTTTTACCCTAAGCCAGCCCAGCTAAATGAGCAGGTGGGCTTGGGACTTCAGTCAACCACTGGTTTCTTCATATGGCTACCTTGGGGACTGACTACCTTCTAAACAAGATTCTTCCTTTCTCTCCCCAACAGGTATTGTCATTGTTATTGTTGAGCGAAATAAGGAAGCAATTTCTGCAGCTGACAGAAGACCACGCTTCTGAATTCCCATCCCTTCCCCTAAGCACGAACATGGCATTAGGGGTCGAGTGCATGAGTGGAAGTTTGATTGCAATTGTTAGAAAGGATTAATCCCTGCCCAGGCAGCTGACTTCCACAGTGCAATAATTAAGTGGAACCATTGCAGGAGATGAAGCATGAGAAAGAAAATTAGAGTATTCTGTGCAAGGGTTGTTTTGTGCTAGAGCTGTCCCCACATGGGTTTGCACTCCATCATGCTCACTTTATGCAATGCTGTCAGGCATCTGGACTAATCCATTATCCTAGGATGAAGTGAGGAGAACACAGGGCCAGTCTCATCGTTCTTCTATGTAACTAATTGCAGGAGATAGTGACTTGCTATTGTATGGGAATGGAAGTCGATAGACAGAGCCCACAGGCAAGCAGGATGCGAAAAACAAACCTGAAAGTACTTACAGACATCATTCTTCAGTGACAAAACTTGTGCCTTCCTTTTGGAAAAAATCCAAAACATCGGCCATGAAACTGCACAGCCAAAGAACTTAAAAAAAAAAATAAAACTAGGTTACAACAAACATGTGACAAAAAATAGGGAAAGGTGGGAAGTCCTGATGAGCAAAGCACACATAACCCACTGCTGTTCAGTAAAGCCCTGACTCACATCAACAAGTCACCTCAGACTTGGCGCGTCCAGCCTAACACCGACACAGGGCCCCAAACTTTAGCTGGCAGTGCTCTGTTACGAACCCCCTTCACTTGAAAACTCCAAGAGCATCAAGGAAGAATTATTTAAGTAAAAGGCATGAGTGCCCCACTCCCATCGTAGCTCAGTGCCAGTCCATCCCAAAAGCTCTCTTCACTACCCAAAGCAAGAACGTTTCCACCGTTCTGTAGAAAGAGAAGGTTATAAGTCACTCCCCAACTAATTCATTGCACAAGGACATAACTTGGGGGGAAAAAGGCCAACCAAACCACCAAACCAAATAAACCTTTGTGCAGCTGTCAGCTGATAGACAGGGCTGCTTTGCAAGGAAGCCTCTCCTACAAAGTATTCAGTAGGTGGCTGGATTATAGCAATGGCCTCAAGATTCCAGAGGATATTTCCTTTAGATTTTTCTGAACAACTTACTTTTACATGAGACAACCCTAAAATTATCAGGACTTAAAAACTTAAGTACTAAGACAGGACATGTACTCAAGGTATAGCTACAAACCTCACTCCCAAAATCCATTCTTGTTTTAAACTGACATGACAGTAAAATTAACCGTTACACTGGTGGAATGTCAAGGCATCACGTGGCAGAGCCATTCACAGAAGTGTTATAAATCTCATGCACTCTCCAAAATTAAAATCCCTACAAATTTAGGTCTCCAAGACATGCTGTGCACAGAATATCATCTGGTGTGGGAGAAAAAATAGGACACAGTCCAACCCATGAGTTGTACACTACCATGGCATAAGGACACGACAGAGTCGGTACCACTGATGGGAGCACTGGAAACATCCTGGAATTTGGTGAGGTCAGATGGCCCTTCCCACCACACAGATGCAGAAGCTGCATCTTGGCTACATCTAGTTGAATTCCCACCCCTGTGCCATGCCTGGCCTACAGAGGAGAGGTAGGAAATTGGCAGGAAGATTTCTCTGGGCCTCCTCCCCATACTGCAGGGCAACTCCATACTCCCCTGCCCCAAAGGTAGTTCTATCACCAGTCTGCAATTTGAGAACTGAGCTAAGCACTTGCCCAAACTGCTTAACCAAAGTATCAGTCTTACTCATGGAACCATCATATCTTGTGTCCGTCTCATATTTAAAAACAGTATCATTTTTCTTATTAGCCAAAGGGTAAGAAGAGGTCACACAAACCGTTATAGAGCCTTTAAAAGCCAGATACTAATTATGACAGACTGTAATAGCTTTGTGATTTGCGCAAAAAAAGGCAAACACAAACCCACACATCATTCCAGATGATGTCTTACATGCACTGGCTTCTCTGTAAAATGAATTTACCTTTTCATTATTATTTACTGACTGTGCTTGTATTTCATTTGTATGGATTTTACCCAGCAAATCAGGGGGGAAAACAGCCTCAGAAAATCTAATATAAAGATGGAGACAGTGAACAATCACTGGAGTCTGTATTCTGACTCCTGAGGTCACATTTCTGCCTTTTTTATGATGTTCATTTGAGGAAAACAAAAAATTCTGGATGGGAACACATCAGAGCTGGTAATGGCACAGACACATTCTTCAGGAGCAGCAGTGCCAAAAAGCACAGCCATGACAAAATCAAGACATCACCTTCACTGTTAGGCTTGAACAGCTAGTTTGTCATCCAAACCAATATTAAAAATCCTCAATACTTTTTAACAGCTTCCTAGTCCAACTGCATAGGCTCACAGATGGCCCTGTCAAGATCCATGTCTTGCAGCTCATACTGGCCTACAATCCATGCTCCAAGTGGTGGCCCTCAGGGGTCTGTACTGGTCCCAGTACTGTTTCATATGTTCATCAGTGTCACAGACAGTGGAATTCAGTGCACTGTCAGCAAGTTTGCTGATGACACCAAGCTGTGTGATGCAGTCGACACGCTGGAGGGAAGGGATGCCATCCAGAGGGACCTGGACAGGCTGGAGAGGTGGGCCTGTGCCAGCCGCATGGAGTTCAACAAGGCCAAGTGCAAGGTCCTGCACCTGGGACAGGGCAATCCCAGCACAAGGACAGGCTGGGTTGAGATCGGATCGAGAGCAGCCCTGAGGAGGATTTGGGGGTACTGGTGGACGAAAGCTGAACACAAGCTGGCAGCATGCGCTGGCAGCCCAGAAAGCCAATCATATCCTGAGCTGTATCCAGAGAAGCATGGCCAGCAGGTCAGGGAAGGTGATTCTCCCCCTCTACTCTGCTCTCATGAGACCACACATGCAGTACTGTGTCCAGCTCTGGGGCCCCCAACATAAGAAGGACATTGATCAGTTGGAGCAAGTCTAGAGGAGGCCACAAAGATGCTCAGAGGGCTGGACCACCTCTCTTATGGGGACAGGCTGAGAGAGTTGGGCTTGTTCAGCCTGGAGAAGAGAAGCCTCCGGGGAGATCTTACTGCAGCCTTCCAGTACCTGAAGGGGCCTACAAGGAAGCTGGAGGGGGTGTGTCTTTCTCAAGGACAAGGGGTGATGGTTTTAAACTGAAAGAGGGTAGATTTAGATATAAGGAAGAAATCCTTCATGGTGAGGGTGGATTGGAAGTAGATGGTCTTTGAAGGCCCTTCCAACCTAAATCTTAACCAGAAACCTCTATCAATCTGTTCAGTAGTGGATAGGACAAGGATATTTTAAAGTATCTTAAATCTCAGGGTAAAACAGGTTTTGGCCCAGGAGCTTCCAAAAGTAATACAGAGTTTTTCACAAGTTTCCAAGGACTCTCAGTTTGGGTATTTTCAGTAGCCTCCATGTCAACCATGAGTTTTCTGACAGCCTGCCTATGTTTCATGTAAGGCAGAGCAACTTAACAGGATACAAACAGAACCCTTGGGTATACCCACTGTGCTAAAGGCAGAAATAGCATGTAGATTTCGGCAACAGGAAAAGAATTAACATTTGAATCTGATCCCACCACAATCTTAAAACCAACTACTTTTATTTTCCTTGTACAAAGCCAGCAAGAAACATAAGTTTTGTCAGAGCCTGAAAGGCACGACCATTTCTCCAAATTCATAGGTCTTCCTTCAAACCTAAACAAAAATTATGTACTTATGTCCTTAAATAAGAATCAATGCTCTGTGCACCCTGCACTAGGCACTATGACATGCAAGTTCAACCGCTGCATGGATTTCTTGAGCCGTCTCTACTGATCCAACCCAATTCAGCTGCACCATTTCCCAGATTTGTCAGGGAAAACTAAGAAAGTAGAAAAAGTTTTCCAAAGGCAGTAGAAAGAAGAGAGTAGCTTAACTTGCATTGAGCCAAGTAGTATCTTCTATTCACTGTTCTGCTGCTGCAAGGCATTATGATACACATTTCTCTCCTACAAAATTAATTCTCCAAAGTTAATAGACTAATTTCTAAACCACTGAAAGAATGTGGATCTCACGTCTGTTACAAATTTGGGATATAGTCCGAACCATCTATTAGTACTCACCACAGCTCTCAGCCTCCCTGAACACAACATTTTCAGAGATCTATGAGAAGCCTAGGGATACAGCGCCAAAACCCTATCAAGTCAAGTCAAAGAACAAGCAAGAGGACATTTTGCTTAGTAAAGATGTATGAGCCACTGCAGGCTCAAGAAACCTCATCAACTTATTCATTCGCCTACATCTTCTCTACTCGTGCAGCAAGTAAGAACCAAGTGATGCCTCTTCTCATGGCCATACATATATAGTCTACTCATGCAGTTCTTATAGCATCACTCATACAGCTAATCTATAAGCTTTCTGGACAAATTCTCTCCAAAATACGGTAGCTTTGTTTAAGGCAGCATTCAGTAGAGGGTATTTCTAAATCTGTTGAAGTCACAGTCCTGGAGTCCAAAAACTTCATTTGGCTTGCCAGAAAACATTTCATTACAGCATCATAGCATTACCCTGTTGTCATCATCCTTTGACATAGCAGGGCTTTTTCCCTTAAAATCCAGTTTTGCCCTAAGCAAGAAGCAAACTGCAGCCTTTGGTATTTTTCCCCAAAGCTTACAATCCTCTTGCTGTAAACATATGCACCTAACAGGGCATCCCAGTGAGCCCAGTTAAGATTTCAAAAACCGCAGCAGTTAAGTTACTGATGATCAACTCCAAAAGCAGGAAGAAAGCAGAGAGACATTGGCCCATAAACTGACTGCAAATATTCTCTTCAGAATCATATTTAAGCCCTTCACCAAAACAATTCTTGTTCCACCACCAGAGGAATACATCACAATTGATATCTTAGAAGAAACATTATATACATACACACACCCCAATATTTATATAATACTTTTAAATGTGTTACCAAGTTGTATTTTGCATGTGTATGCACATGCACATGCTAAAAAAGGTAAGTTGTATTTACAAAGCTTCCTTCCATGATTACAATCCAGGAAAGCTCAAGCTCACATCTAATGTCCATAAATTATGACAACTACATTCATTAGCCCAACGCTTGCATGCCCAGTTCATCTTAATAGTAATCATTCAACTCAGTTCAAAGTTGAACTGGGTCCACATTAAGCAAAAACACTTTGCTGTGTCTCACTTGCCTTGCTACTCTTAACAATTTCAATGTAAACAATTTTGTTCTTAAAGGCCTGTCGTGCTAAACTTGACAGCATTTCTCTAAGAGCCACTTCCCAATATTTTCTTCCAGGGTCACATACCTCCAACAGGCTTCATAACCAGATTGCCAAGAGAAAGTACAGTATGCTGCATGCCTATATAATATTCAAAGAATAAATATATTTGTCCTTACATGGACTGAGGGATAATGGAAGAGAGATCAGGAATCCTTTTTTTGCAGACTATGTTCAAATAGATTTTTAAACCCGATTATCACCTGTGGAACAGTAAGTTTTATTTCAGGATGAAACTGAAAATATCTTCGCTACAAGAAAAGACTACTTACAAAACCAAACTGTTACAAATCTGTAAGCTCATAATTGTTTTCCAGTTAATTATGACTCATTAATTGATTCTGCCTGATGCGACTTCATGTTGTAATTTCAAGTTCAGTCTGCATGATGAGTCGCTCCGACTCTAGAAAGGATGAACACTAAGCCATGTATGTTCCTTAGAGTCTAAGGGGGTAAAAAAAAAAAAAAGGGAAAAAGTCAGGTTAGAAAGCACATATGAGCTCAACTACAATTGATCCTTTATGTCACAAGGACTGAAGTTTCTACGACCTTAAGCTTTCCAGAAGTAGAATTGTTTTATTTGCCCACATTTAGCGAAGAATATAAAAAGCCACACAAGACCCATTAGAAATATAGAATTTATTTCTCTTTACAGACAGCCACATATTGCAGATTTGAACATGCCACGTCTTGTATCATAGGTGACTTATGGATCCTATGTTTAACTGGGCTAGCTGTCACAACTGTAAACACAAGATGTGTTTCTGGAGTGGCTCTCTTCAGATCTTTAAGCCATTAGCAGCAATTTTTGCAGAGGGGTAGTCTTGAAAAAAACACTTCATAAAAATACATCTGTCATAGCCTACATTACCCAGCTGCTTACTGTATATCTTACCTTTACAGCTCCACATCAAGAAAGCAATTTCAACAGTAGCAGTGGACAGGGAGACTGAGGGCTTGACTCCCTCAGGCAGCAGTTCTCAATAAAGGCAACACCATGTTATAAGGCCACCAAAATCACATGGTCCATGAACTGTGCTTTTAGCAGGGTAGCTCCTTTCCATCCTTCAGGGTCCGCAGCCCCAGCTTCCCTTCCCTCCTTGCAGATCCACGTGCAAGCTAACCGAAAGAGTCTCTCTACAGTTCTGACAAAACACGTTAAAGTCATCTACAACTAAAAGTCTGTAAGCAACATGAAAAGACAAAACTCTTATGTTTAAAGCTCTGAAGTACCATGAACAAGAGGTATCTTCACAACCAGTGAAGTGTAAGTTCCTGACAGCATCTGTTCTGTATACTTCCCTTCATTCTTACGAACTCAGAAAAACTGTGGTGCTCTTTTCTTTTGGTCTTAACTCTCCACATATTCAGCTCAAGAATATCAGGAGCTGCAGTGCATCATCATATGAAGATAGGGAGGGGCAGGGGGAGGGAGAGATGCAGAGACACTGCCTTTTGAGAGGCTCTGCACCAGCCATACAGAGAATATGCATACATATGATGAGGGGTTTTGTTGCTCCAGTTTTTGGGGGGGGGTTAGGTTTTTTTTCATTTAACACACGTTATTCCTGCTAAGGCTGGTTGTGCAAAATTGGTTTTCAATAAACGCCATTCAGTCTGACTCTGTTCCCGTAGACAAATTTCCTACTGATCCATTTCTCACTAGCATCTTGCTGTAGTTTTTCTGCTGTTCTTCTTTAAAAGTATCTTTGACTTTTGCTCGTTTCAGACCTCCATCCCTGGAACAGAGCAAGAGAAAAAAAGGTAACCCATCACGATTGTTACCACTATTCTTATCAAACAATGTATTATATTATCTTAGGCAACTCTGGACTCTTCACCTAGAAGATTATTAAAAAGGCTCTTCTTCAGAACATTGAAGTTAAAGCACGTTTATTAAAACATTTACCTTAAGCCATAATGCTTATGCAGTCCATATTTTGAGTTTAGCCCATTAAAGCAGCTTACTCATGCTGGTAACAGGTTACACCTACCATCAAAATCTCTGCCAATGTGGGATGCTATTTCCCTAGATTGTAAAGGCAGACAACCTTGTGCAACACCATAGGTGTCTCTTGCCTTACATCATTCTAAGGGCCAGCTGAGTCTCATAGCTGAATCTGTTTGCCTGCTCTCTTCATTAGAATGTTGCTCTCCAGTTTGTTTCACAAAGTCCTATGAAATCTAGGCATTAAGCTACCACTTACTGAGATAGACATGAGAAAGAGCAGAAGGCCTCAAGCTCTGTGTTTTACTGTTCATCAGTTTTGCCAAGTAACTTCGCTTCTGCTCCTTAACTGCAACACGAGAAACAACTATAAAAGGGTCCTCTTCAAAAGCATCAAGCCTTTAGGTCAAACTCACTGCATGAGCACTACATGCTCAAGATTTTGTGCATCTTTATTTTTACCTACACATATGTGTCTGTGAAGTTAATCCCTCGTTTTCTCCTGAGTGGAATAAAGTCATGTTGAATGTTATCTGTCACAAGTTAAGGGAGGAAGCACCTCTCCATCAAACTAACAACAGATAGTCCATGAAGTCTAAGGAGGATGGCATCACTCACCAGGGAAGTTCAGTCAGTCCTCCTTGGCGAGCAATGGCTGACTTCACTCTGTTGGCAAACTGGACAGCATCTTCACCTTCCTTCAAGGGTCATAAATTCAAAATAATCAAAGCAGAAAAGTGAATTGAAACAGACTGCCATAACACTTTTCATCTGCTGTCTCATCAAATTAGCTCACTGCCAAACAATCCATCCCTTATGCCAACACAATCTGATGATCAAATGTGATAATAATTTAGTTCATTTTTTCCCTGAAGTGTTGAAATAAGAGGAAAATTTGCTCCAACAGGATGGAAAATTGACAGTATAACTGCTGTGAACAGCACTACATTTAGTGCTATCCTTTGCATATTTGATGCACTACTGACAGTACTAAACTACATCAGGAAAAGCTGATCCCAGTCATAAAGTCAACACTTACAGAACTCTAGTATGAAACTACTCTGATTTGGAGGCATGAGGTGGGTAGGGGTTTGGGGAGAAAAAGAGTAAAAAAGAGGTACTTGCAGACACAGTCAGGTTCTTGAATAGCAAATCAACCAGCTGCTAGATTACCTTTCTAACCATTGGTGGCATGTACCACACATTGCAAACAATGGCCCAGCTAGTCATTATTCGCAGCAGATAGCTCACGATGTTGTATTTGCTGCTGTTCCAGAATGCATCTCCAAATTGAGGATCATACTGTAAGGGATCACAAAATAACAAGTGATAAAGCCTTTACCTAGAATCATAGAATGGTTTGGGGTGCAAGGGACCTTAAGAATCATCTAGTTCCAACCCACCCTCACCATGAAGGATTTCTTCCTTGTATCTAACCTAAATCTACCCTCTTTCAATTTAAACCCACTACCCCTTGTCCTGTCACTACAGACCCTTGTAAAAAGTCCCCCTCCAGCTTTCTTGTAGCCCCTTCAGGTACTGGAGGGCTGCAGTAAGGTCTCCCTGGAGCCTTCTCTTTTCCAGGCTGAACCACCCCAACTCTCTCAGCCTGTCCCCATAACAGAGGTGGTCCAGCCTTCAGAGCATCTTTGTGGCCTCCTCTGGACTCGCTCCAACTGATCAACGTCCTTCTTATGTTGGGGGTCCCAGAGCTGGATGCAGTACTGCAGGTGGGGTCTCACAAGAGTAGAGCAGGAGACCTCCCTCAACCTGCTGGCCACCCTTTCCCCACAGACCATTACAGCCTGTCTCAGATCTGCAGTGGATGCTTTCACTCATGTGTCAGAGTAAGAAAATTCACAACTAACATGTCTGCTTAGAATGAGGCTTTAGAAAAATTACCTGGTGCTTATTAGTGCTGCTTGTGATGACATGACAGGACCAGCAGCAGATGTCACGCATTTGACTGAACAGCCAAAAGAGCTAAGTCTGCTGTGAGATACATGCTTCTCTTCCCTTCAGCACTGGGAAGGACTAGCTGGATCTCCCTTCCTTCCAGCTCTGATTCCTACCAGCCAGGCTCCACAGGTGTAAGGACTTCTTTTTCTCATTTGAGCCACTTATACTCTAGGAGTCATCCATGGCATGTCACCAACTGCCAGATCTACTGTGCTTTCATTAGCAGCTGTACCAAAAAAGCTTCCTACCCCCCGACACACAGATCGACATTTTCAAATTCAGCAGCCAGCTATTGTCACTTACTTTGATTGCAACAGGGTATATTGTCCCTCCTATTTCAAAGCTCCCCTTCTTGAACATCATCACAGATGTATTGTTTATGCAAGTGCCTGTCCAGAAGAGAAACCAAAGTCATTTTTTCCACACAGCCTACTGCATTTCAGTAGCAACACACCCCTCAACATACAAGTCTTAACACTCACTGAGGAGTAAGTGTGCGCCCTTTATGGGTAAGTTAAGCATCTCTCCTGTTTGCTGTCACTCTTTGTCTTGTGACTGACCTCCTGAATGAAGTCAGAACACGTGTGAGACAAAAGGCACGAGGACGAGCTTCGATCTGTAGGACAGTGAATTGATATTCACAATGAAAAAAAGAAACAATCTTCCCACTCTTCTGTCTACAGCTTCTGCCAGGAGACCCAACAGCCAGGGACAGCATTGTACTGTCTTTGTGTAATCTCATATTAAAGATGAAAAATAGGAAGAAAATCTAAGCCAGAGGTGAAAATATATTTGAGCTCCAGAAGCCATGAAAAGAAAACATGGATGGCATCTAGACTGAATGGAGATGAGGAGCAGTTCAGCTTCTTACCTTCTGGAAAAATTAAGATCGGGAGCTTGCTTTTATCTGTCACATGTTCCCTGAGTCTGTGGAAACAGAAGGAAAGCTTGAAAAACAGCTCTTTTCCACTTTTCTTTACCAAGGCAGGTGCATTAAAAATACCTTTACATGCAACACATTTGTTTGAAACCAAAGCCTTTTGCTGGACACTAATTTGTACTTGCTTTTCTGTTTCTGATAAACCCAAAGCTTTGTGCAAGCCACCCCTTAGGCCTCTGGTACATTGCACTGAGGCAACATCCTCTTTTCCTTCCTCTGTATTATTTTATTAATGACTGTCAGAAAAGCCAAACAAATGCATGTCATTAAGTCAGTCCAATTAACTCTGATCGACTCAACCTGCAAGAAGTTGCCTACATAAGAAAAGTGGCTTGCACAGTGGTCCATCCAGGCTTTGCTGACTTCACAGCAGATTTCCTAAGAAGAGGACTCCAAACTTCCTGCAGCTCACACTATGCGAGTAACACATCTTGGATGACTTGGCCAAGCTGTCCTGCTGCGCAGAGGCCAATGAAGTGGTGAAGAAAACATGCCAAAATGAACCTAAATGTTCTTTAAAAACTAGGAAGAATTTCTGTTACCGTAATACAGTGCTCATGAGTATGCCTTTGGTGACATTCTGCCAAAAACTGCTTTTGTAAGAAGCTCAGGTTCATAACTAGACACATTTTTGCCCCTCACCCAAACAAGCACAGCTTATTATTTCTAGTGGCTCACAATTTCAAATGAAGTTGAGACAGTTTTTATTTCTCTTCAACAAAAAGTCCCAGAATGTGAAGTATCTTTACATCCTTTCAAAATGTATATCTGAATTCAGACATCAGTTATTATGCTGATGGGTATGCAAATGAGATGTTTTGTGAGAGTCTGCTGCAATCCAGATCTTACCAGAACCTTTGGTCTGAACTTTTTCAACCTGTATAAATTTTCCAAGCCTTCCTTAGTGACCTGGGTACCTGACATTTTGACCGCAGCCTACTGTAACGAAGCCCACACAAGCAAGCATATTCAGGTCATTCCAAGTGATCCAGTTTGCTGCATACCACCCCTCCAACTCACTCCAAGAACCTTGTTGAGCCACCACTATACTGATTGCTTCCACTCCTACCTACTGCTACTGATTTGCAATACCCTGCATCATACAGTAATGCTGAATTACAGACAACTCATATCCCTGTGACTGGCCATTATAAACAGCAGTCAGCATTTGGAATAAGACAACTAGATATGGCTCCTGCTAAAAGATGATGCTTTTGCAAGTCAGCCTTTGGCTCTCTCAAGATCCCAAGGTTCCAAGTTCCCTCATCAGCTTATTGGGCTTCTGTCTTTCCAAAGGTTTTAATTCCTCACCTGGGTCTTCGATTGTTCAGTGACTCTACAGGGTTTACATACCCAGGTGTGGGCTCTCAGGCACTAGCAGGACCCAGAGTTACACTAGCAGTGCAACCCCCTGCTCCAGCCCACACCTCACCTTTTTGTCACGAGATGGCGATCTTTGATTTCCGAGCGTTCAAACCAGATGTGAGGACAGGCCTTGACTGTGGCTCTCTGAATAACTCCCATTAGTCCACCATGAACCTGGCCAACCTGCAAGCCCAGTAATGCAAATCAGTATGAGACACCTGAAAAGCAGAACTCCCTCTTCTGCACGCCCCTCAAAAAACCCCAAACACACTGGAGACTGCAAACTAGGATTGGGCAGTGTCCACAGAAGCTATTAAAATGCATTCACTTGAAAGGATCTAGATGCACGCATGGAAGTGTATCTCAAGCATTTCACCAGATTAAGAGCCTAGCACTGACACTGCCAGGACAACTTCACCAGCACATAAATTGCAGACCAACTTCAATGCAATTTATACTTTTCACCAGTGACTAGTACTCAAAGTAACATCTCTACTGTGAAAGTTAAGTACTGAACTCCACAACCAATACCCCACAATCTTTCACTCTGCCTTTGCTGCAGTCAACATGGATCTCTTCATACCATTGCATAGCATCCATCATTTATCAAAATGATCGCATCTATTGGTGATGTGTGGTTGGCAACACAAATTCCTCCTTTCTGAGGTTTGTTTTCCCTGCAATTACATAATTTTTGTTAGACTACTAGCACATTAAACACATTACACACACAACAGTTCCATAAAGCTCTCAGTTGAGTCAACATCTAGTGTGACATTAACCTGCAGGTCGGGAAGGAGCTGCCCCATTTCAAATGGGATACACGTGAAGGTGTACACACGGTTTTGCTATCATACTGTCAGCTCACTCACTTGTTATGGTAATGGACAGTACCAGACAGGGCTCTGACAAGGATGCGGGAGCATGTGAGGTGGACCACTTCACTCAGCTGGCTTTTCACACTGAAAGAAAGAAACCATAGGCGTCTGGAGCATCCTGGAAGGCAGCTAGACACACACAATATCCTCTAGCCTACTCAGCACAACTCAGGGGTGAAATTTTCCTGATATTCCCAGCTCTATCATTCACTTGCTACAGCAGCTCTAAGACATGTCATACCCTTGGTCTCACCTACCTAGGCAAGGCTGCCATCTCCTCACTGGGTATTTTTTATACCAGCACTGATATCTCCCCTACAACGCTCCCTTTGAATCTCTGAGTCCATCAGAAATCATCAGCCTCAGTGCCAAGCCTGGCAAGAAACCAACTTCAACACAAGTTCAAAATGCCACTAAAAGCAAGGCCACACATTTGTGGGTGGAGTGGCCTATCAGTACTCTATCACTCGTAAAATCTGTCCAGTCCTAATCTTGAGCTGTTTGCACTGATGCAACTTGGCAAGCTCATCCCTCACGCTGCACACAGTACCCACCTGCTGTTGGGCAGCTGTCCTACTATTGTTGTCCCCACAATCATTGAGGTAATCCCAATGGCAGCAAGGGTAAAGCTGCAGACAAAATAGACATTAAATCAAAATAAGTAGTTTTACTCATTTTAATATCACTTTCTCTTTTAAAATGAAAAGGGGTTGCAGTAATTCAATTATTCCTCAGATACTTGACATATCCAGTTCTTTAACTCAGTAATTCCTTGACACATTACTAGGCCATGATTTTTTAGTAAAGGCAGCCAATTCAAATACCCCATGCATATAGTGTCAGGGAGTCGTAGAGCTCACCCAACTTACACTTACATTGCCAGTACACATGACTTAGGGGAAGCATTCAGAGGAAAGATGACCACTAGCCCTAATCTACTCTCACCAGTAAATGGCAAAATAAAGATCTCCTGAATGGTCCCTCTCTCAAGGGAGAGTTTAACCAGGTTCATCTTCTGTACCTGCTAATGCTGCTTTCGGGTTAAAAAACTGAGCTGATATTTCCCAGGAAAACACACGTTTATGTGTTCCCAGACAGACAAAATTCCCTCAGCACCCATGAGCTTACCGTAGGGGCAGCAGGAGGCAGTACCGCACTATAACCCCAACGACCCACACAACAGTCAACCTCAGGCTGATATAGTGGAAGTTGACATTAGTCCTTGTGAGGAGATTCCAGGAGACCAGCTCTTCAGAGGAAAACCTTGTGGTGACTTCATCTTCCACAATGGCCTCAAACCCTTTTCGGCAGAAGTAGAATATGTCAGAGAATTCAAAGTCCACTCGATGCAGACGCGCAATTTCTTTCTCCAAAGGCGTTACATCTTTTTCAATGATACCTTGGGAAGGAAAAGGTAACCATATGAGGAAATAATTCTGTACAGTAACAGTCATCATCCAATATCACTCACCACTCTGCTTTACTCAAAGAGACAAGTTTGCTGCCAGAGCCTCTGAGAGCAAGATCAGATGGGTAGTTGAACACGGCATACTCTTCACTAGGTCAGTTCTAGCTCCCCTTCCTCACAAACACCTTGAGCAGCAAATACATCAACTTCTGTTGTCTACTGAAGGTGAAGCAAGAAGGCAAACCCTTTCCCACCATTTGACAAGTCCTCAACTCAGCAACTTTTTTTCCAAGACCACCTTAGGCTTCCAGAGGAAACCACATGAAACCTTGACCTTTCCATTTCCTTCTCCTGGTGCTTCATGGGCATTCAGTCTCCTCCACGGAGGCTTCCCTGTTCCCTAGACCCCTCTCTTGTCAGAGATTCTGGCATTCCACAGACACATTCAGCCAAGATGTGCCCTACTGCTACCTGCCAAAGCCCCAGATTGCAACAGCTACTTGACATCTGTGCATGGACCAGTTTTGAATCGAATGCACCTCACTCCCTTCACATCACAAGTCTTTTCTACAAGAACAGACAGGATCACACTTCATTTAAATCAAAGAAAAACCCTCCAAAGAAAACACAAAGTCAAAGAAAGTTGAGCCTATAGGTGCCTTGATATAATTTAGTTTGGGACTAACAGTTATGTTTCAGTTGAACTCTGCCCTCATAATGCCTGGCAATTGAAAAGGAACCTGGAGAGTTCAGAATTGCAGTACAAATGGCAAGTATCCCCTCTCCTCCTTACTTTGTTTGTCATACTTAAGGTCTGATAAGCACAGATTTCTCACTAGAGCTTTCAAAGGCAAGGACAAATTGTGTAAGCTAAATATAAAGATCAATTAGCTGTTTTCTGGTAAGCAAGTCTGGCTCCAGAAATTGATGACTGAAGAAATCTAGAATAACATTTAACCAGAACAACCATCCCCTGAGATACTCAATTAGGATTACAGAGGCCCAAATTCAGATTGCCACTTTGTCAGACACCCTCTGACAAATTGCATAATCCCTGTGCTCCCATGTTGAGATTAACTACATGAGAAAGGAGGAAGCAACCAACTTTCTCCAGCTACTATGCACTTTCCCACAAGTACACATCCCACATTGTGGAAATCTACTTCTCAAGGAAGTCTTGCCAGCAGAAAAACTCTGTGAATGTATTTGCTATGCAATCACACACAACATTTAAATTACAAGTGACGTGGAAAGTCTTTGTATTGCACTGTAGCATACGTGGGATAACACAAGACGCTCCAAGATACAAGTCCCACAAATCACTGAGGTAAACAGTAAAGAACAACACACAAGAGACATGTCACACTGCAACAAAACCTAGTAGCACCTTCAGCTCCAAACTAGGCAGCCACAACTTGCAATTCTACCAGGAGACTATCTCAGTGCATCGTTCTGCCACTCACCTATAAATACAAATCATTAATATGGCACACCCAACCTGTGTAATATTTTAAACCCAAAGCAGAGCTCTGCTTTGTGGTTCCATTTTCCTCTCTTTCATTCCCTTAAACCTCTAAGCTGTGAAACATCCAGGACTATAGACAAGTCAGCCCAACCTGTCTACTCCATATTGCTGCTAGGGTAGGAGACAAGTTGTAGCCAAGAAACCAGACAGCAGAACTCTCCGGCACCCATCACACAAGTACCACTCTTTTCTCTCCAGTTCCCAGGAGAACTGAGAACATTTCTTCCTTATACAGCCACTGGTTCAGCACAGGCCAAGCAGTTGGCTCCGCTGGCTCCTACTTCTTAGCTGAAGACAGCCCAGAGTTCAAGTTTAACACACTGCTGGCACACCCAAGATAGCAGTGCTACAATGTCTTGCCTCACCAGCCTGCGCTGTCATTGTCACACGACACCTCCATGCGCAAGCTGGCTTGCGACCTTGGGACAAGCTACTCCAAGCCAAGATCTGAGCAACACCTGAAGGTATTATGAACAGAATTAAGCACATGCAGCTCAGGTGACATACTTAGCCCTCTTGTAATCAGAAGTAACATCTAATGGCCTTTAATCCCTTGGCCATAGGCAGAACTGAGTTTGCCAAACATGGCTAAAAGGCAGCATTATGCATGAGTACAGCAAACATCACTCTCAGCCAAAAAAAGCCATAGCTGCTGCTTTGCTCAGTGTCACAGCACAAGCCCCAAGCCTTTGAGCTCACATACTCTAGTCAGCTAATTATACCTGGCTCAAGTTTAACACTATCTACTTAACGGTCATGTTATTTCCTTAAGCTTTTCCTTTAGTGTATGTCACTTTCAAACCTCTGACTTAACAGCATTTTTGTGTTTTTTAAACCCACCAACTTGAAGAGGACTGCCTTTTGACAGCCAGCACCCACAGTGACAGCTAAGAGCTGGTTATTCAGCTGCAACAAGATAGACATCTAGCCTCCAAGTATCTGCTCAGCCAAGAGCTGCCATAAACACAATGTCCCTAACAGTGGAACATTGAGGTGACAGCACCAGGTTAATTCCCCACACAGCAACCACACCAGCCAACTATGTCTTATCCCACCACTAACACAGAGACACTGGCTGCCATTTCTGCCAACAGATGTGAAATACACTAGATTTGGTATTGCAGAGAAAGGTGGTGTCTCCTTGGTCATGCTCTCTCATCTTTCATAGAAGGACACTGGATTTTAAAGTCTTTGGGAAGGACCATCTTTGTTCTGCCTGAGGACAAGAAAACTTGATCTTGCACATGCACGTGCAGTGCTCCCTCCTATCCTGACCCACCTCCTAGTGAGGATGGATGGTGAGGAAAGACAGAAGAGGTGCTACACATGCCCTTCAGCACTTAACATGCATATGCATACACACAGATAGACACTTACCTTTACCCTGTTTTAATCGGCTGCTCTGTAATTCATTATCACCAGGAACATCTCCTCCCTCAGTAAATATTGTGTAATACAATTGGGCCTCTCCTCCTGCGCATGTTCTGCCACCTCAGGAGAATGCCAACTTATATACTGCACTGTTAGACCTACACCTGCCCTGACCCTCAAGTACTTCCATCCACATACAGGAACCTAGACTCCTAACCACAAGCCAGTCAGCCCTATGCTTAAAATACTCTCAAGAGCAATACACAGAGCACAGCTTGTCACTGCAGATTCCACATCTCCCCCACCTCTCATAACTTCTCAAGTAAGGAATAGTTAGACTCTAAGAGCCACCTACAGTGGGAAAAGGTTAATTTTAACTATAAAAAGATTAAAAATTGTGCTTCAGGCTACCAGTATGACTGTGTATTCACAATCAGAAGACCACTTGAACATAGCCTGCATCCAATCATCTGTATGAATTACCTCAGGCCAGTTCTACTTTCACTTATGCTCCAGCCAGTGGAGCACACTAAGATTAGTCCAGGTTCTGAACTACAGCACATATTAACACTATACACCTCTCAGTCACACGTGTAGGGGGAATAGGTACTCATAGTTTTATGGAAAGATAGCTCATAGAACATAATCTACTAGCCAGGTCCTCTCTCCCTTTAGCTTTCTTTTCTAGAGAAGAAACTACGTGCCAGAAAGATCAGATGTCTAGGAAGACAAGAGCTCCTGCTATGCAGCTAAAGCAGCACAGTTGGATCTCTTGCCCTCCCACTGACCCATGACATGATGGGACACTATCATCCTTACAGGAAGAAAACTGATATCTTGCTGCATCACTGACAACCTGTGAAACAGAGCAGGGCAGTGACATTATTTGAAAGAATCACTCACCTTGCCTTCCCCCACACCCAAAAACCACCTCACAACTTTCAGGACACTGGTGATAGAGGACATAATTGCTCACTTTAAAGTGACTGAGAAGTAAGTAAGACAATTTTAACCTGTTTTAAGGGCTGCCGTGCAGCATACCATGACACTCATACAGCATGGGTTAAGTTATAGCAAAAGAACTCATTTCAAAATTAGGCTAAAGGAAGAAATATGAAGCAAGCCTTCAGCTGTCTTTCTACAGATTGCAAGACTTTCGTCTGGCAAACACTGAGGTAACTCCAAGGGGCAAAAGGTGAATAGCAGCAGACTGAAAAAAAAGGGAACAAGTATAACACCACACACGTCCGTCCAGCAGTCCTACTACAGAGAAAGCACTGAGCCTGGGAAAGTGCTGTCCACTGAACATTCAGATCTCCTCTGAGAAAATATTAAGTGTAATCTGATGACTGCGACAGTTGGCCAGTAGCCCTGCAAGCAGTGACCTAGACAAATTAAGACAAAACCCAAGCTCGTATTGTAACTTGAAAATTTCCGTCAACTAAGGACAGTCTCCAGCTTAAGCTCTACTTTGTTTTGTTAAACAATGTTATTTCATACCCTTCATTTCCTCATCCCCTGATTTTTCAACCATTCAGTACAAGCCAGTAAAAGAAGCATTTCATTCTGCAGGAACAGTTCTTGTGCCAGTAGCATTGCAAAACAATTAGATGAAATAACTTGTAACCACCCCACCTCTTCTCCAGTTCTCTCATGCTTACATTTAACTCCTCCAATTGAAAAGGACTCAGTTCTACTTTAGAACATTAGCCTTATCAATTTGACTTTACCCTGAGTTCTCACCATTAGCAGCAGGACTCTTTAGCATCTGTGGCTGTGGCTTTTTGACACCTTTTTCTATCCGTCTAGTGGCCCACTGTTGAAGAAAAAGAAAACATCAATTTCACAAATGTAGTATCCACTTAAAAAAAAATCTCTTAAAGCAACAGTTAATCAAAGACAGGTTGTGATTTTCAAAGAATATCTTCACCAGGTAATCATCACCCATCTTCCTCAGATGTCTTCACAAACCCATACACAGTTCTTCCAGAGAAGCACTGTCTCAGTGTATTTAATAACCAAAAAACTCCATTCAGTGCTAGTCAGTACTTCCCAAGTCTGCTTGCCAGTCTTCAGAGAGCCAACTGAGTGCTTCACAGATGTTTCAGTTCTAGTTCAGATACACAGTCACCAAGCACCCAATAGGCCTCCATCAGCCTTGTTACTTGCACACCAGCCACTGAGTCACGGCCGCATGGGAAGCTCCAGGAGCTGAGCCAGTCAACAGCCCCTGATCACACAGCATGTGTCCAACAGAGCTGACAGACACATCACAACTCAGCTTGTCTTCTTTCAGAGTAGTTTCACCATACAGAAGCAAAAAAAAAAAAAAGTAATAACTGGCCTGTGTGCAGCTAACTCCATTAAAAACCAAACCAGCATTTGCAGTCATGGGAAGTCTCATTTAAGTTCGGTCTCAGTCCAAAGTGGATTGCACACAAGATTTTTCCAAGCTGAACAAAACTGAAATTTCCATTGACTCTGTACCTGCTCATTTCTTGGCATTTTAGAGCTCTGAGCAGCTGAGAAACAAGCCAAATCACTGGCTCTGGTGTACAGCTTCCCCCTGCCATTGAGAAGGGCTGCCAGCTCACTGGGGTTAACCTGCTCTTCTCCAGTGGGTGGGCTAGGAGAATAAGACTGAAAGAGGTGATAAGTAAGCTCTGCCCTCCAACAAGTGTCAAAGCTTCCCAGCAGCTCTGCTCCCTGCACACCCCATCAGGACACTTCCTTCCATTTCCAGCACCGATGGGGCTGGAACCAGTTTAACCTGTTCTCAGGCCAAAAGGCTTTTTGACCTTGAGCTGACTCAGTTCTGCACAGTGCTTTTAAATAGCTCTTCTACCTCCCACATGAGGCTTCATTTTTACTGGGTTAACGATTACAACCCCTCTGCCACCCTAAAGCCTGGCCAAGATAACAGAGGAACCCTTCTGGCCTGAATCTTTCCTTTCCCTGTGTGGCAGTTTTGTGAAGGAATGGAAGGCTCGAAGAGGACAGACTTTGTGGCTCACTGTTATGCACATTAATTCCTCTCCCACAAGACTTAATCCTATTTCTAGGAATACTGTTACAACAGGCATTTCCAAGACAGACAGGTGAACTGGTAGAAACGAGCTCTTATCAAAGATCAGGATTATCCTGTTCAAACCTTAACAACTCACTCTTCAGTCCTTAAGCAGTATGAAAGGCACATACAGATGGTCCTTGCTGGTCTGCAAAGAAAGGATACAGACCAGCGCTAACCCATGTGGTTTCCACCTCCTCCCTCTGTCAGAGCTGTGGGGCATTTGCAGATGCAGTTTCCTTTTGAAGAGTCAGTATCCTGACTCATGGCATTACCTCCACCACATAACTTCCCAGAAACAGCCAGGACTGCTTACTATATCAGGTCTTGAATATATTCACTTCTTTTCTCAGTTCTTCTGCTGCTAATGCAATAGCTGTTCCAGGAACTAATTTTATTTGCAGGAGTAATTCAGTACTTTCCAGCTACACATCATCCTCAGCAGTACTATGGCCATACAAGTTCTGGGAAATACCAAAACAAAACATTGTTCAAGGAATAAAATATGCACAATACCTCTATTTCCCCTATTAAATGGATTTGGGGGTACAAGCAGACTGGCAAGTACATTGACACAACCATTCTCTGTCCAGACTTGAACCACTGTAAATCAACAAATTAAAATCTCTGTAAGCAGACAAGTCACTTGTTACAGAGTAGAGCAAGAACATACTTGGCTAATGGTCTCAGCCATTTACACTAGCTGAGAAAATAAGTCATCTGCCAAATCCTCTCAAACAGGTAAGCAAAACCTAGCACTGCCGCCTTTTGCTTTGCAAAAGGTGGGAGAACAGTTTCTGTTTGGTGCTCAGAAAGAGCATGCAGCACCCCCATCACCACAAGTTTGTCCCAGACAGGGTCACAAAGTTTGAGCCTCAGCACAAGCCACGAGGACACATGCTATTGAGACAAGCCTTTGTAATGCTCCTAAGGTTGCAACAACCTACTGTACTGCTGTATCTTTTGACACTTTGCTATGCAGAGGAGACCACAGACTCTTCCCAAAGCAGACAGAAATTGCAGGGTCATGTAACTCAAGTAAGTTTCTACCACTCAGATGCATTTATCTATTCAGAAAAGTACATTCCTGCTTCCAAAGTAGTATGACTTTAGGTCCATGGGTTCACCTAACTCCAGAAAGCTACAGTACAGCACCTGGGGGATAGCAGGGACAGAGACAAAAAGAGAGCCTGGAGATGATAGTTCCCTTTGCCCTTCTGCCCCTGTCTTCACAGGAGATGGGAGCACCACCACCAGTTTGACCAGTGTGGCACCATGTACAAAGGTTGCACAGAGCATTCCAGAGGACAGTTGACTTGTGCTCCACAAGTCAATAGTTGAGGCAGTCACACTTTTGCAGTCAGATCTCCCAGGGGATTTAAGCATGCATCCAGCCTGCCCAGATCCCTCTGTAGAGCCTTCCTACTCACAGGCAGATCCACATTCCTGCCCAACTTGGTGTTGTCTGCAAACTTACTGAGGGTACACTTGATCCCCTCATCCAGATCACTGAGGAAGATATTGACAAAACTGGCTGGGCCTGGTCACCTGGTTGTCCTGTACATGCCACATGACGGCACACAGATGATCTGCTCCATAACCTTCCCCAGCACTGAAGTCAGACTGACAGCCCTGTACTTCCCCAGAAACTCCTTCTGGCCCTTCTCATAGATGGGCATCACATTTTCAAACTTCCACTCCACTTGGACCTCCATGGTTAGCCAGGACTACTGGCACAAAATAGCTTGGTGAGTACTTCCACCAGCTCCCTCAGCATCCTTGAGTGGATCCCATCCAGTCCCACAGCCCTGTGTGTGTCTAAGTGGTGTAGCAGGTCACTGACCATTTCTCCTTGGATTATGGGGACTTCATTCTGCTTCCTGTCCCTCCTTTCCTGCTAAGTGGCCGGGTACCTAGAAAACAACTGGTCTTTCTATTCAAGACTGAGGCAAAGGCAGCACTAAAAGTACCTCAGCCTTTGATCCCCCACATCCAGTAAAGGATGATGATTCTCCTTAGCCCTCCTTTTGTCATTAATGTATTTACAGAAACATTTTTTGTTGTCTTTAACAGCAGTAGCCAGATTAAGTTATAGCTGAACTTTGGCCCTTCTACTTTTTTCTGTGTATAACCTCACAACATCCTTGTCCCTCCTTGAAGTTGCCTGCCCCCTCTTCCAAAGATCAAACTCCCAAGGTTCCCCACCCCACCCCCCCACCCCCCGAGTTCCAGCCAAAGCTCTACATTCAGCCAGGCCACTCGTTTTCCCATCAGCTCATCTTCCAGCACATGGGGACAGCCTGCTCCTGTACCTTTAAGGCTTCCTTCTTCAAGAATGTCCAGCCTTCCTGGACTCCTTTGCCCTCAACCCATCATATTTTAAAAAACCATGCATGTTCCAGCCACAAAGCAGATAGACATTTTTACTTATCTTTACTCAATCTAATCCTTCTACTTATTCTTAGGTACCTGAAATAAAGGCACTATCAAAGCCAAAATTTGAACTTTGATCAAGTAAAAAGCTTGTTTACATCCAATTTGGAAAGCAAAAGAGACACCACATGCAACAATGTAATTACCCTTCCTTCCTGCTAGCTAGGGATTTACACCATCCATCCACATTTCAGCTGGTTGCTATGCTAAAGTACAGCTTTATCCTACAGAGAGCTGTCACAATGTAACCTGATCCATCCCAGAGGGGAAAATAATGTTTGTGTACTAGAGATCAAAAAACGTGAAACATTGTAATTTATCAGCACCTTAAAAAACCAAACACAAGAACCCAACAACCAACAGCAAGTCAATAGCCTGTACAAAAAAACTTTACCTGCAGATAGGATAATTGCTAGGTACGGCAACTGCCTGGATTAGTCCCAGCCAGGAACAAAAGACCATGCACCTGCTCAGTCACTTATTCCGCTCCCCTCCTTGTGTTGAGACAAGGACAGTTTAATAATCAAAAGAAATGAAAAGCAAGTAACACATAACACAACGGCTCACCACCCAGGACACCCCTCCAGCCAAAATCCCTCAGCCAGCTCCCCCAGTTATAGCCAAACTATCTCCAAACCCAAGTTTAACCTGTTTGATGAAAGCACATCTAGAGTTATTTTGTCAGGACCAACCACAAGTTATTAGGAGCACTTCAGGGACTTGCCCTGTTTCCCTAACAGATGGAGCTTAGCCTTTCACCCCATTTATCACCTTTACATCACTTCTGGCTTAACAGCAATGCTTGATGATTCAGAAAAGGAGAAAATTACTGATGACAGAGATTTGTACTCATATGGAGTTAGAACACTGGTGTTCCCCTACTTAAAGGCACTGCCAGGTCACGTTCACAGCAAAAGTTTATATGCCAGTTTAGGTGAATGCTCCTCCTTAGAGGCTCTCCAAACCTCAGTAAGAGCAGGAAGGTTTCTTAGTATCTCTCACACAATGCTCTGTTGTTTAATGAAGAAAAATCTGCATGCTAATTACTGGGTTGTTTTGTGCGAGGAGGCAAGGAAGACACCACCTCCAAGGGAGCAAACATTTCTGAGTGAGGGCCCACAGTTCTCTGTGGTCTGCCATGCCACCTTTTCCTCATTCTGATGGGATATCCTTGTCACTGCCTCCAAGCAGATTTCCAAATTCTACTGCACACAAGTTGTATAGCAAGTCCTTCCTGGTGGACAGGTATCCAAAGAATAACAAAAATTCCAGCTTCACAGGAAAACACTTGTGCATTAGGGCATGAGCAACAGAAATGCCAAGCAGCTTTACCAACTGTTACTTTAAGGCAAGTTCAGAATACAGCTAATGTTATTTTTTTAAACAGCATTTGCTTACCAACAGTATCAGAAATCCCAGTGTTCACATGCTGTGAACTTGACAGCAATTTCAGACCTGAGTTGTTGAGAAGAAAGATGCTGCCTTAACTAGGATGCAACCCCAGATCTGCCGATCTTACTTATGTGCAAGGAGCATGTAATTATCCTTGATTATTAAATCTGCGGAAAACATACAGAAGTCCTTCATAGGACTGGGGTCTAGGTTAATACAGCCCAGGGATTTACTTCAAGATTATGCAGCAGTTTTGCCAAATCATTATTCCAAAAAATCAGTCCAAGCCCTGTAAACAAGGTGCATCTTCCATATCAGGCACATCTCCAAGGTGTGCTTATTGTTAACATCTGAGCTGGCAGCCTTCAGAGTTACTCTCCCACTTCAGAGGTCTCAGTTTCTCCACTGCCCAGCAGTCCTTAAAGGACACCGGTTTCACAGATTGAGGCCCTCACAAGCACTGTGCAACAACATTAGTCAGCAAAGCTTGCTTCAGAGGCCAGTGAGTTAAAGAGGAAACAGTCAAAATCCCACAGTGATTCATCTATTTACTAGCTTACACGTTCTCCTTTTCCCTTCCCTGCCCTTACACTCAGCACCATGTTCAATCCTGATGGTGGTTCCTAGGAAAAGCTGCAGCCTGACATACTTGGGACAGGACAGAACAGCCCATCCCACCTACCCTGCACAGCCACGACCTACAGTTTGACCACAGCCACCAAAAGGTCCTTTTTCCCTCCCCACAGGTATATCATTCTCCAGTTTAGGTGCACTCACCCTGCCAGGTCATCTGCAACACACATATGTTTGGCTTCACCTCCTAGTTATCAAATAATGTTACACCCTGGTCTAGCAAAAGCACGTTCCCTGCATGGCAGCAGAGTAAGTTATTAGAAATTGCTTCTGTTACAAGGGGCTGCTATTAAACCCAGATGGACCACTTACAGAACATGAAAAACACTTATGACTTCAAGTATCTGGTGTGCATTACAGCACAACCGGCAAAACCAACCACCCAAGAAATGCCTTCTCTGCTAACTGCAAGACCCACAATCAAAGAGACTTGAAAGATCGAGGGGGGTGCATATGAAGTGCTTGCAAACATCAACAAACCATTAGCTCAAAAATACACAATAACGTGTTGTTAGTTTATAGCTAGGCTGCTTCTTAACACAAGCATGACCTCGTAACTTCACTCCCCTCAGGCTAGCTCATTTCTTAATATTTCACAAGTAACATGCACCACACAGTTTAAAAATACAACAAATGTTTTTTCCCATTAGAAAGAACAAGTAGGGCAGTCTGTACAAGTGTTGCTGCCAAGTCAACCCTACTGTCTCAGGGAGGTAGGCACACCCCAAATAAAACTCAGCAGATTGGAAAAAAAAACAAACCCAGACTATTGGGTTTAGTTCTTAACAAGATGAGCTGCAATTTCTCAGGCAGAAATCACTCAGGGGGGCTCATCGCTATTGCAAACACATAGGCACACTGTCTAAACTAGTCCTCCAGATTTCCTGCAAACTGATGGAAATGTGGAAACAGACCTCTGTGGTAGTGGCTGCTCTATGGGCCTTAATGAAAGCCAAATCACTTTCTGATAGGCTGGATTTCTCCACTGCTTGGGAAGGGAGCTCCAACAGCATGCTTGCAGGGGCCTTATTAGCCCCAACTAATAGCAGCGCTTATAAAAGAAGCAACAGGCTAAGACAGAGAAAGAATGAGACTAGAGGTCTAAATTTAAAATTGGAAGCTATCTGATGATGTTTAAAAACAAACAGGAAAAAACACAGCACGCTGTGATGATCACAAGGGACAGTCCCCAGCACTTCAGCAACTGGAAAGATTTCTGTGGCATGTGATTCCAGTCATCAGCATGACAGGTGACTAGCCCAGACTAGCTCCTCATAGGAGCAAACAGCTGCTGGAGATGCTTTTGTAGTAGTAATCAAACATTTAAAAAATATATATATACTAACATGGTGCCAAAGATCGTTCTATGAACACTGAAAGGGAAGCCACAGGCAGAAGTGAGCAGTTTCCTAAAAGCTTGTTTAGTTTGGTAAGGCAATTCAGAAGCAAGTTAATGTACTTCAAGGAATACCTACACAATGGAGGAAGCAGGTTTTCTAATAGCAAGTAGACTGCCTGCTTTACTGCATTCCTCTGGTATTAGCAGAGGCCAGGCTTCTCTGCTCTTTTCCTCCTTATCACATGGGAAATAATATACTTACATACTCCATATAGAGCTGGTCATCCCTAGTGCAGTAAAGGGTCAAATGCAACCCAAATGGAGAACATTCTCAACACTGCTCGTCTGTACGTGCTGCATCTTGCTTACAAGCATGTGCCTTGCTGAGGCAGCCCAGCAGAGAGAAAAAGCGATTGTGCACCAACTGATCTCCCTTGTCACTAAGGTCAGATGCCAAAGGACAAGAATGCTTTGTTCCCAAAAGGAGCTTTTCTTGGACCATGCCTGCAGCACTGGAAACAAGTTTCTGCCCTCCTGAAACAAACAGTAACAGATTTATTTTTACTGACAGGAAAAAATTCAAGCACACGTCCAGTATCATCCTCAATTTGCTCCATACCACAACATAGATGACAACTAAAGACCACAAACCCATTTTTATATGCCTTGTTTCATCTGACGTGACAGTGGACCAGCAGACGTACCCCAGCGAACTGTAGAACTCTCCATCTACTTTGTCCCTGGACTGTGGTGCCAAGTTGACAGACATGGACCCTCACAACAGACTAGCTTTAACGAAGCACCTGTTGTTACCTGACAATATATGCTCTGTAGGAAACAAACCACAGTTACTGTGTCCCCTCACTATGTCAACACGTGGGACAAACACGCAAAGCCAGACAGCAACTTGGTATTCAGCTGGTGTGCACAAACGGTGTGCACAAACAGCCCCCACTTTGCAGACAGTTCCTGCGATCTAGCCCATCGAAGAAGCAACGAAGGCAGGGAAAGTAGCAGCAGCACCACTACCATCGTGACTGAGCACTCCGCAGGCCCAAGAGCAAAGAGACAAGGGAGACTGCCTGCGAGACCCAGGGCTGGAAGCCGAAGAGGAAGCTTACAGAAGCAATATTAAGTTAACCACTATGTTGAAAAAGGTCTCAGCCACCAGAGACTGCAGCATCCTATGACTCAACATAGCTCCAACACACTGTACTGTTTCTCAGGAGAAAGCCTGCATGCTCTATTCAACAGCCCAAGAACTTTCAGACACCCAGGAAACTGCACAAGGCTGGCAGCTACATATTGAAACCTTGCCATTGTTAAAATCATCTCTGGCAGGGAAAAGTCAGGTGCAACAACATGTATCTTCAGGGGCTCTTGCAGGTGCTGCTTGGAACTGGCAGGTGGACTATCAGCCTGGCTCTGTCAGGCTGCTAACCAAGACTCACTTGTAAGCCAAGGAACAGTAGATATTTCACATGAAAACACTTTCTTTCAAGGATTCTCCCCATGCAGGTATTCTGAGGGCATGAAGAAGTCGCAGGCAAAGCAAGACCAAATTGAGATTAAGCAGATTACCCACATGATTGAGCTTCTTCACTCTCTCACAGCAAGTCCAACTTAACAAACACTTCTCAGAAGATTTCGCAATTTGTCATTGGCTTTCCTTTTTTTCTAGGTATTCTATTTTATTCAATAATATTTACATACAATATAATTATATATTAATATCATATATTTTAATATTATCAATGGCATGTAATTCCTGAAAGTATTTGATGCAAAAGTAATGGCAGCTCTCAAATAAGCCATTATTTCCTTCCTCAGGCATCAGAAAAACTCCTACAAGTTATCATCACCAACATAACACCAGCTGCTTCCCCATACTCCTGCCCAAGACATTTTGACCCACCTCTTGTCACATTTGATGACACTAAAAAAAAATAATTATTCATGACCTAAGAAGAAAGAATGTAAATTGTGGATAATCACAGGTGAAGGCAAGTCATGCAAACAAGACTATCTCACTAGGCCATCTAGACTGCTCCCTCAGGCCAGTGTGACCTTCACCTCCTCAGCTTCTGCTATCCAAATTTTTTTTCCAGTAACAACTGCATTTTCTACCTGTAACAGTTACCCTCATACCATCCAGAGCCCCAGAAAGTATTTCAAGCAGGTTCATTGTCACTAGAAGCCTTAAAACATTTTTACTTAAGATGCATTTAACAGATGCCATTTTTATTAGGTGGTTGGTGAGGTTTTTCGCAGTTGAGCACCAAGGATCTTGAAAGCACTGAAGTACGAGGAAGGTTTGACAGAAAATCTCATAGAACAAGACAAAATTAGACAACTGCCTTTCCATAGTCACATACTGTGCTGGTTTTAGTTGGGATAAAGTTAATTTTCTTCACAGTAAGCTAGCATGAGGGTATGTTTTGGATTTGTGCTGAGAATACTATTGACAGCACACTGATGTTTTTAGTTGTTGTCAAGCAATGTTCATATCAAGTCAAGGACTTTCAGTTTCTGATAGTGCACCTGTGTTCCCAGCTGTTTCTCTACAAGAGACTGGGAGGGGACACAGCCAGGACAGCTGACCCAAACTGACCCAAGGGACATTTCATGCCATAAAATGTCATGCTCAGTACAGAAGTTAGGAGGTGGGTGTCTCTCTTACTTGCTCTCCCTCACATGGCTCTCGCTTTGGGTGCCACACTCTTTCTTGGCCTTGGTCTGGCTCCCATGCTCTCCAGCTCTGGCTCTAGCTAGGCATCAGTCAGTGGATGGCAAACAGTTGTATCATTGGTTTTATTTTCCATTATTTCCATTACATATTAGTAGTAGTAATATTAGTATCATTGACTTTGTTTCATTGTTTTATTAATTTATTTCCAATCATTAAATTGTTCTTATCTCGCAACTTTCCTTGTCTTTTCCTCTGATCCTCCTCCACATCCCACCAGGAGAGGGTGGAGATGAGCGAGCAGCCATGTGGTGCTTAGCTGCTGGCCTGGGTTAAACCATGACGTATACTGGCATATATTGCATTGCCACAGACTCTGCCTTGCATCATTTTACTTTTCCTCCTTACAACTGTTTCGTTGGTTTGGGTTTTCCCCCACATATGAACTATACCCCATCCAGAAAGCAGTTCCTTTGCCAGAAAGTTGCTTTCCCAGAGAATCTGGGGGAAGATGGTAAGAGAGGTGCTAGACACACTCGACTCAGATGGGAGTCCATGTCCGAGCATCAGCACTCCTGACACGTGCTGTCACAGACACTGGACATGCTGCCATGCCTTCACACCCTCCAAGAGCATGACCCAGCACGGTTTCTCCCAGGTGGAGACCAGCTGATACCAAGCAGAGACAACTGCGCCCAGGACATGGTACAGCCCTAGATAGCATGGGTTATTTCATGCTCCTGAGGGTTCAAGGTGCACATGCCAGAGCCTCCACATCCACTAAACCATCCAGATTTAGGTTTCTGCCCATGAGCTTGAACTCCAAACCTACAAATAGACACACGATGCCAGACAGGACATAACCTACCCACCCTCCTTCACAGCCCTCGCTCCCCAAGCCCGGTGGGGAGTCCAAGAGCTTCTCTGGGCTCCCCAGCCCTGGCCAGGGCCTCCCGGGCGGGCGAGGCCGTCCCCCTCCCCACACCTGCCCGCGGGGCCTTACGGCCCGTGCTGAGGGCCCGCCACCGCCCAGGGCGGCTGGAGGCGGCGGCGGGGCAGTTTCCTCCGGCCGGAGGGAGCCGCGCCCCGCCAACAGAACCGCCGGGTCTCCTCGGGACGCGGCAGAAGGGCACCGCCGGACAGCGGTAGCCCGGGCCGGTGGGAGACAGGCCCAGCCCCTCCCCGCGGTGCCCCCCGCCTCACGCCGGCCGCGGGCGACACCTCACCGGGGACGCCATTTTGGAGTCCCCCGGGGCGGCAGGACAGGCGCCGCGGGGCCGGCCCCACTCCCCTCACGCCGCGACCCCGGGCTGAGGGGCCGGCGGCCCCGCCTACCTCCAGCGTCTTTACCAGCACCCACATGTAGGCCTCGGAGATGCCCAGCGAGACGCCCAGCGCCGAAGGCAGCACGATGAGGGCGAGCACCAGGGCGAGCCACACCGCGCCCACCCGCGCCGCCGCCGACCACACATCCTCCATCGCCCGCAGCGTCCGACGCCGCCACCGACGACGCCTACACTGAAAGGGCGGGCGCTGCCACCCGCCGCCCTAAAGCCCCGCCGCCGCCCCCCTGGCCCGCCCCCGGCCCGCCCCGCTCCGTGCGCCCGGCGCCGGGCGAGGGCAGGGGCGGCGGGGGCAGAACCGCCCCGCCGCTGCGTGAAGTTGGCCGGGGCTATCGGCATTTTGTCTACGTAGGTGTTTGTGCAGCGGGTGTAAAGGAGAACAGAGGGTGCCGCTCACCCAACACATCACATCCTTTTGGAAGCGCAGGGCTGAGGAGACGGGCTTCGCCTCGGGAGGTGGCGCGTGCCGGGCGGAAAGCAGATCAGAACAGGCCACGGTCGTGCTGGAAACTCGTGTAGGAAAAGTGGCTCCAAGGGAGCTGGACGAGAGGGCAGCCGTTGTGCTTTATGGCAGGTGTGTGGGCAGGAAGGTCATAGGAACCCCAAAAATCGCCGCTCGAGAAGTAAAGGAGAACAGGAAAATTGGGAGAAGCCCCTGGATCTATGACTAGTAGATAAGGACAGCTGAAAAATGCGAAGGGACAAGGCCTGCACTTCAGCCAGCAGCACGCCTGGTGCATCTGTGTTGTGTCTCGTGCCTCGAGCTGGGAAGAGGCATCCACTGATTCACTGAGGGACAGGCCCCGGCAGTACCAGGCACTAGGCACACTCCAAGAGAACTGAAACTTTGTGGGAAACAGCTAGAGGAGGGTTCATCTGCCCAGGCCTGTACACAGCAGTCATACAGCACATGGCATGACACAATCTATACCAAGAAAGAAGTGTTAGCAGAAAGAATCTGAAGTACAAGAGGGATCACAGCCTTGTCAAAGCATCCTGGGGGAAGGGAAGAACTTCCCTCCAGGAAAAAAAGTCCTTCATCCTAATGTCTGCATGCATCTTTCATAGGCGTTTCTTAGAAAAGGGACATTTGATTTCCCTCAGAATATTCAAGACGTCAGAAATGTATCTAAGAGCCAAGTGCTTAGGATCCAAGGAAAAACCCGAATTAGACTCCAGGGACGTAAGTATTTCCAGGAGAGTCATGAGGACAAGGGCATTGGATCCTGGCTCCTATTTTTGGCTCTGGCACTGCATCATCTTTGACAAGCCTTTTCTGCTCTCAGCGCCTCGCCTCTCCTCCCACTCTTTGCCCCATCTAGGCAGATAATTTCTCTGAGGCAGAGACAGGATGATCTCTGATGAAGCCTCTGGGCACAACAACTACAGAAACAATCATCCAGATAGATCTGTGATTGCCAACCAGTTCTTAGTGTTTTCATCCCTCTGAGTGTTTAGCTGTGATCATGCCCAGAAGGCCCAGTTAGGACTGAAAGCAGTAGCCTGCCAGTGCCATACACACATTAATGCAAGAGTCCTACTCCGAAGAGCTGTACTACAAGTGGTTTTCAAACACTAGAGCGGTGTGTGGATCCACATCAATTGAGAGTGCTCGAAGTCTGGAACAGAAAGAAATCTAAAGAATATTACTGTCCAAACTGGGTGACATTCACAACACAAACACCCATGGGTAGCTTATTTTAAATTTGTGTTTTGTCCGTTGCTTCACAAGCAGAAAATGGTACAGGGCATTTTGTACTTGCTCATGGATTTTCATCAGGGGTGCAAATGGCAGAGCCCAAAGGCTTGGTTAGTTGGTTTGTTTTTACCTGGCATTAGGGAATGTAAGTCTACATCCAAAGGACAGATGTAGCCCAGGTGGCAAGAGTGGATGCTGTGTAACTCCTGAGGAAATCAGTACGGCGTTCACAGTAACATGTCATACAGATTTCATCTCCATTGCTTTTCAATATCTTCATTTAGATAGTAACATCTTAAATTGCCATCTGCAGGAAGAATTGCAGTACCCATAATCCTGTGCAAGGCAAAGCTATTTGTGTTTGTTGACAAAACCCTGAAAACTGAAAATAACATATTTGTTTGACTTGGCCCATGTGCTTGTTAACCTCTGCTTTAGTAAAATGTAAAAAAAAGTCTTGACTCAGCACAGCTTATGTCAAATTTGGTGGCATGTGGCAAATTCCTGAGTCCCAGAGAGCTGAAATCCATCAGTGTCCCTGAAGCACCAGAAGAAAATTCTGGAGATGTCTACTGGTAATTTTCATCATGTCGACTTAGGCATTGCTTTTCTGCCGCAATAGCCTGGCCGTTGGACCTACTGCTGCTGTCCACAGGCTCCATAAACAAATGAGCAGTCTCTATCAACATTTGTGTTTTAGAGCAGGGGAAGGCGACTTCTTTGATCCCTGCTGTCATTATACACCCGTGGGGAAAAAACACTGGTGAAAAGGTATTTTGATGGGAGGCGGTTTTAGGCGCAGAGAGCTGTTCTGTATAAGCTGAACAGAAGCAGGACAGAGGCATGTTGTAAACAGAAACTCTTATTTTATTGCATGAATAATTCACAAAGCCATTAATGTTAAATTGGAAAAAAATCAATTCTGTTGCTGTGTTGCTCGAAGAACCACCTTCGCTGCCCAGGACAGCAGGGAAGAAACATGCCTGCTAACCTGCCAGCCTCCTCCTAATGACAGAGCTGCTGGCAGAGTCGTATCACGAACGTGCTGAAGTTCATCCTCTGCACACATCTTGCACTCCCATCAAAGAGTAGCTGGCTGTTAAATGGAAAAACTGTTGACTTCTTTAAAAAAAGAATCCAAAGAGCTTGCTCTCTTTACCCAGTGGCCTTTGTCGTTTAAAAAGATATAGCTGTTATAAACCACTGATCACCTATCTACTGATAAATTAGTTTCAGATTAATTCCATCATTACATTTTATTTGTTTGCTCTGTACCCCGTGAGAACATACAATTTCTCTACCTCACTTTTACCAGTGAGCTGGTTTTCCTAAGAGGGAAGGACTTTTTTCTTCAAGCACTAGGACTATACTTTCAGCACAGGTAAGACAGCATGAGGACAGGGAAAGAGTGCTAGTTTTAACAATTTTCCATGCTTTTGTTTTTCAAGGGCCTGTTTTATGTACAAAGGCTACACGTAGTCATGATTTCTAGGGAGTATTTTCCAGTAAAAAAATGAAAACTATGAGAAAGAGTCGTCCCATGAGGATATATCAGAGTTCATAAATTTGGAAGAAAATATTCTCATATATCCTTACTTTTCAATTTATTTCACAAAGTACTGTGCATACAAAAAAAGCTTCTGTTGAAATTATATGCTACAAGTTTCTCTAAACCAGGTGCTCCAAATAGATCCAAAATTTTTGGTTTGTTTTTGAACTTTGTGAGAAGTTATCAAGATTCTTAATTTTTGTTCTATAAACACAAGTAATAATGTATTTTTATGTCCATAGTAAGAATACATTTATTGCCTTAATATGCAGGGCTATGTAATGTAATGCACGATTTTAACAGGGGATTGGATCGAATCACAGGCTGAGAAAAAGCACGTGTAAAATTCTCATCGGTCTTACCACACTGCTTTTCTGAATGATTTATTTTAACATTCCTTTGGCTATACTTATTTTATCTTGCTTAATTTTCAGAGCCCATCAAGTTTTGGTGATGTGGAGCATGGCTGGAAATTTGGTTTCCAGGATGAGGGAACTCTTGCTGAACCGGCTTGGGAAGAGAGCCCTGACAGTGTCCCCTCACGTGGCAGTCACACTGTCCCTTGGCTAAGTTACTGCACACACTATTGGCTTCTGGTAGGTCACATCTAGTAAAAAGTAACTTTTCATTTGTCTCTTGTCAGTGGAGCGGGGCAGCTTCAGAATATCAATTTCAGCTCATTTAAATATCTGAATTTTATTGGAAATAAATAGGGTCGGGGTAGTTATCCTAGTACTCCCTTTTATCTTCTGCCATTGAGGAATGGCAGGTAGCCAGCAAACCACTCAGGGGAATTCTGCACTTTCTCATCTGTCTTCTAGCTGCAGGCAGGTCATGCTTTCTCTCCACCACTGTGTTTGCTATAACTCACTGTAAAAACTGATACCCTTTATACAAGGAGTCAGATGTTTTCAGCTTCACTTCGTATGTGGGAACTGAAGTGGAATTTTACCTTCTGCTGTTTGGGACCTCCAAGTCTTATTACACTGAAAATAAATCCAAGTAGCCTGATGGAGCTGCAGCCTTGTGTGTTGTCTCCGTCAAGGATGAGGGCTCATAAGCACTGTGTGCTTCATAAACACAGCACCCAGGTGTGCCCCACCTCAAAAAATTTAACTTCCATAATGTAGAAATTTAGGTTTCTAGGAGTTCAGCAATCCAGCTACAACTAAAACCCCATTAAAAGCCCTGACCTTACACTCTCTTTACAAGTGGGAAGATGTGAACACCCGAGGACATTAACAGAAGCAAGCAGAAATGGAGGGGATTCTAGCTAGGACACCTAAGAGGAGACACACTACGGTGGAGACAACTGCAGGCCACAGAAACAGCACACGTGTTCCACACAACCCTGAGTGTCTCACAGGTGCCTGTGCTGAGGTGACTCAGTGAGAAACTGTTTAATGCTTGCGGGGAAGACGGAGGAGAGGGATCTTCTCTAATGCAATGGTGATATGAATAAATCCCAAGGGCAGATGCTCCCAGGTGTTCAGCATCCAGTGCTTTTCATTTGGATACCCTAAGCACAGGCTTTTTGGTCATTTGGCCTCCCATCTGCAGCAGGATTTTATCACTTGGAGCACAACAGCTGAGACTCCCCATTAGTCTTGGAAACAGGACCTTGAGACCTCTCTAGCAAGCGATACACTTGCACATTTTTCAGTGAGATGTCTCAGTAACTTCTGCAAGTTACTAAATATTATGGCCTTTATGCAACAAAATATTTAAGTGCATACTTCAAGCTTGGTTCTGTACAGCAGAGGAGCATCAGAAGGCAATTCAGCAAGGGTCTTCCCTTTGTGACTTTACAAACATCTGCACTCAACTGACCAAACCACACAGACACCTTCTAAACTGTCTTAACGTGGAAGGCATTTTGTGAGTATCTATCTGAGCAGTTCTGTGTATGAAGCACTGAAGGAGATGTAGACATCATTTTCAGAGCAAAAATGCTACAGACAACCCAGCAGACCGGTGAGAATCTGTGGCAGCAACGTAAGGAGCACGCCACAAGGAGGGCACCTCCTTTGACTGACCACCGTGACCTGAGGACTGGCAGCCTGGCTTTCTACTGCACTTGGAGTGGCGAAACAGTGAAGAAAAAACATACATGTATTACTCCAGAACTTCATGACCTCTTTAATGACTTAAGCTTCTAATATAACAAAATTACCACTTAACACTGTACTTCTCTGTTCATGTCAGTATTTTAAGGAAGAAAAAACATGCTGGTGTCCAGTAAATTAACTTACCTTTTCATCTTTCCTTTTTTCTTAAGTGACATTAAGGCTGGTGCTTCCCAAAAGACCTTTAATAACGTTCTAGTCCTCACGGCAGTGTTAGACATGCATACACCGCTGCCACCTCCTGGCCCCAGAGCAGGGGTGACTCGTCCCCGTTTGACAGATGAAGCAGGCTGTGCAGCGTAATGTACACACATGATGCACCCACCAGCACACGTACAGTGCGAAGGGTGAGGGCACAACACGCAAAGGATAACTTAAAAAAACACGTGTATAAGAGAGCATCTGGATAGAAATCAGCATCAACACAAATCTAATGTAAATGTATTTTTTATATAGGTACCTCTCCTTACAAGGTTTATTTTATTGGACGCGTGTACATACTTATGTCATATGTAAAGCTATAAATTATGTAAGTAAAGGAGACTGCCCATAGCCATATATAAATGTTTTTAATCTATTATATAATTAATCAACACAGTATCGCATGAATAAATAAAGGAACGCTTATGAGGTAGTTACAAAATAAGCTGCTTAATAGATGTCTGTATAAACTTAAAAGGTAGTATTTAATAGCTATCCCATATGAAAATAATAAATATCCCTTTCTAAATTATCTAATAACCTATTTCTTACAAGTCTGATATGTAAGGATATAGTATTTTCCCCAATATTATTCTATTTAATATCCACCAGGTAGATATTAAATGTGTTTAACCACATGCATCTTTTGAATAGTCAAATACAAATACCAAGACATATCAACTGATGTCGATAATCCACAATTGCACACAAATCATGACTACTGATTAGTAAAGCAATTATCATATTAAAAGAGTTCAACAGGGCTTAACATACTGTAAAATTAGAAATCAGTCAATGCCACGGGCATTATATAGAACACCAATGATTGGATGTACTAAACGCTAGCCTTGATGACAATTGATCACAATGAACCCTGCTCACAAAGGAGGCTGGTACACTAATTGAGGAGCCACCGTTAAACAGAATAATAAATAGAGGAGGAGGAGGAGGGAAGAGGAGAAATGGCCACAAAGCTAAGGTCCTTCCTGTCTGTGCAACAACAAGAACAATAGAAAAGCCACGAATGCCTCTGTCTCTACTGTGTCACCACTAACTTCCAAGCCTACTTTTCCAAAGCCAAATGAACCTGTGAACCCCTTGCAGGTCATCGCCACAATCTGTGCCACAGCTCAGAAACATGCTCAAAAGAGCCCGAGCAACGGGTATTTCACCTCAGCACAAACATTTCCAAAAGCAAATCCTGCAGAGAGGTTAGAAAACGCAGACATCCTGACTGTAACGCAGCTGTGACCTATCTCCATTGGCCTACTTAAAATCAGGCCTCCAACTGCACAAATGATCAAAATATGTTCCTTAGAGTGCCTTTTGGTTTCTTCTGAAAATGTCCCAAGTCCCAGATCAGGAGCAAAGAGTATCAAGGTACTGGAGAAACTCATCACAGCAAATGCAAGTGTTGTACTGCCTTCAGGATTATCCCAGGCTTGCCGCCTCTACTGAATTTTACAATACAAATAAAAGCTCAGGGGTTAGAACCATACCTGACTTTGAAGTAAATAAGGGCCAGAAGTATTGCTGATTTGGGTTTGTGGAAGGCAAGAGGCGACCTGGGCTACTGAAACGTAGAACAAGCACAAGCTTTGCTGCTAAGTACACCATGACTGATAATCAATAATCTGGTGTTTGGGGTGTAGAATCATAGAATTGTTTAGGTTGGAAAAGGCTTTCAAAATCATCAAGTCCAACCATTACCCTAACACTGCCAGGCCCACCACCAAACCATGTCCCTAAGCACTACATCTACCTGCCTTTTAAATACCTGTGGGGATGGTGACTCAGCCACCTCCCTGGGCAGCCCGTTCCAGAGCCTGACAGCCCTTTCTGTGAGAGATTTTTCCTAACATCCAATCTAAACCTTCCCTGGTGCAACTTGAAGCCGTTTCCTCTTGTCCTATCACTTGTCACTTGGTAGAAGAGACCAACCCCCACCTCCCTGCAACCTCCTTTCAGGCAGCTGTAGAGAGCCATAAGGCCTCCCCTGAGCCTCCTCTTCTCCAGGCTGAACCCCCCCCAGCTCCCTCAGCCGCTCCTCACAGCACTTGTGCTCCAGCCCCTTCCCCAGCTCCGTTGCCCTTCTCTGGACACGCTCCAGCCCCTCAGGGCCTGTCTTGCAGTGAGGGACCCAACACCGAACCCAGGATTCGAGGTGCGGCCTCAGCAGTGCCCAGTGCAGGGGACAGTCACTGCCCTGGTCCTGCTGGCCACACTGTTCCTGATGCAGGCCAGGGTGCCATTGGCCTTCCCGGCCACCTGGGCACACTGCTGGCTCCTACTCAGCCACTGTCCACCAACACCCCCAGGCCCTTTTCCACCAGGCAGCTTTCCAGCCCCTCGTCCCCAGGCCGGTAGCACTGCAGGGGGTTGTTGTGACCCCAGTGCAGGACCCGGCCCTTGGCCTTGTTGAGCCTCACACAGTTGGCCTCGGCCCCTCGATCCAGCCTGCCCAGATCCCTCTGCAGAGCTTCCTGCCCTCAGGCAGATCTACACTCCTGCCCAACTTGGTGTTGTCCACAAACTCAGTGAGAGTGGATACTGAGGTATGCAGAATTATTTCTCCATTTTCACAGTTTCCTGGCAACGTAGGAGAAATAACAGGCTCATTGATGGGAACTTAGGGCAACTCTGTTTTAAACGAAATGCTGAGAAGGCTGTGCAAGCGAGTGTTTGCTACCACTAACTAGAGGCCCCTAGATGGCAATCTCTGCATGTTTCTTGTAACACATGAATGTACAACTATAGAAATGCATCTTAAAACAACAGCAAGTCAGAAGAAAGAGGTGTCTCCCAATAACGTAGAGCTGGTCAGCAGAAGTTGGAGATCTCACACCCTGGTATAATATGGCAGGCCAGGTCATGTACAAGGAGAGCTCAGTTCTGTGCTACTTCTGTGTCATGCAGCCTCAGGGCAGTGAGCACCTCTGTTAGCCTCTCCCCTGAATATTAGTTTTCTAGGCTCCAGGGCTAGGCAGTGTTAGATCTGTGTTTGTGTCTTTCTGCTAGGTGTATTGGTGCTCCATCTCTGCTGAGACCTCAGTCAACAGGCTGCTGTCATGTAAACCTTAATTTACAGATTCTTTAAGTGCACTTGCTCTATTTATTTCTGAAGGGTGGGCTTGTCAGAGGGCAAGTCAGTAGCCTTCACATCAAGCGGTAAACACAAGCAGGTGGCAGTCCAGAAATAATTACAACAGCCGATAACAGAGGTCACATCATAGGTTTTCTTTAATTTGTGTAACGCATACAGACACAGAAAGGGATATCGCAAAATCAGAAGACACAATACAACTTAAAAATGCCATATATTTTTCTACAACACTGTCCTTGGCTGTGACTAAATTATCCCAGCATCACACACGCAGGCATCAGGGATGCACTGCCCTGGATGCTGTTCTGCTGTTTGTCAGGGGGAACCTGGAAAACTTCCTATGTTGCCATCCCTCGTATTGTGACACGGGGGGGAAGTCAGTGACTGCCTCTTTCCCTCTGACATCCAACACTTCCTCTCCAACTCGCAGTTCAGAAAACATACTTTGGCAAACTGCTTAATGTCTTCAGGCATCGGGAGATCCCTCTATACAGCAACAGAGTGGCTGTGGTTCACAGGAAAGCTGCTAGTCCCAGCTGTTGATAGAGGCTAGGAGTACAGAGGGGTTTTGTCACGAGTTAAGAAGTTTCCATTTAAGCCTTCAGGGTTTCACAAAGCTTTTTAAAAAATGGTGTTTTAGTGAAACCAAGTGATTTTATTGCAGATTCTTCTCACTCAAGATCAGAGAGAATTTTACTAGCATATCATAAATCTTATTTATAAAATTATACGCTTATTTAATACAAAATACTATCTCTTTATGGTTTGCCTGCTGTGTCATATGCAAAATATCTTACTAGGACAGAAGGAAAATATGCTTTTGTATAAAAAAATAACCCATTTTCTGGTGGAGGTAAGTCATGGAAAAATGAGATAAAATAAATACCATTTAACAAACATTTCCATTTCCTACAGATCCATTTTCTATTACTATCTGGCAATATTTTTTCTGTTGCTCTTCCTTGAAAGACTCTTTGACCTTTTTCCTTTTCAGTCCTCCATCCCTGAAAGATACAGAAAAGAAACAGCCTTGAGCTCACTTCAGGGTCAAAGCAGAAAAACAGCACAATATTTAGACAACATAGTCCAAACAGTTTTCACCCTAAATGTTGGCTTTTGCAACACAATGCTGAATGGTCCGTACTGCCAAGACTTACCACACAACACAAGCAATGCTATTCCTTTAATCCAGCATTTAACAAGCAAATAATTTCTTTTCACCAAAGAGTACCTGCTGGCTAGAGCCACCTGTCAGCTCCGTTTCTCTTCTTACACTACATTAGTCCATTCATTATTCCTTCAACAGTTCCACTAGAAAGTAATATCTTCTGACTCAGAGTCAGTAAGGGTGATGGACTACAGCCCAAGCAAAGCAAATCTAGAAGTAGTTTTAAAAGGTTCCAGGCTAACGTTTCAGAATACAGAACACCTAAACACGCTTTAAACCCAACCTCAAAGGTGTTGCTTCTCACCAAGGAAGCACAGACATTCCCGCCCGAGCGGCAATGACAGCCTTGACTCTGTTGGCAAAGTGAACAGCGTCTTCTTCTTCCTGCAAAAAAACCCCAAATTATTCGCTTTTCCACTTAAACATTTTCTCTGTGTCTTAAAGAGGTACTTCTTGTCAAACAGCAGGCACTTGGGGTTTATGCCAGGCCCACAGGAGTCCGTTTGCTCAACTGCAGAGGACAAGATATATGCATTACAGCAGCTTCCCTGCCAAGACCAGGGCTGAGCAAAGAGCAAGGTAGGCAGCAAACTGGGGCATTGCTGGAGCCAAGGCCTTGACCACTTTGTCACCAGCAGGTTGATACCTGGGCGCAGTGGGCTGAGAGGCTGCGCCAAGCTGTGGGGTAAAGTTGCGGTGCGAAAGATTAGCTGGATATTCTGCAGAGCTGAGAAATGAGGAGGTGGGAGGAATCTGTGCAGATTGTGGAAGAGGGGGGACAGAGAAGGCAGAAGCACCCAGAGTGAAGAGAAGGCCCGAGTCTATATATCACATCTGGAGTTAAAAAAGGGAGGTCTATGCCAGGCTAAGGGGCAGGACTCCTGCAGCATAAAACCACATTTTAACATCTCTTCTAGTCTCTGGGAGCAGAGCAAAGCAAGGCAGCTGCACCCAAGTAAAGCAGTTGTTTGGGAGCAACAGAGAGCATGGTGCAGAAATGTCTGCATCTCTGCAAGAGCAGTCAGTCCTTACTTGAAGATAACCAACCCACATAAACCCAAGCTCGCTTAATTATAAGACTATAGTGTTGCTTTCTGGCCCTTGTCCACGAAGCTGTCAATAAAGATTCACAAACACAAGGCCAACACATCATGCCTAGTAATGCAGACTTCCTCCCAGACTACGTTTTATGAGCATTTTCAAAACATATGGAAGAGTAAGTAAGTACCTCTTTGACCATTGGTGGCAGGTACCACACATTACAGACTAGAGCCCAGCTGGTCATCACATTAAAAACATAGGTGATCATGGAATGCTTTGTGCTGTTCCAGAACGCATCTCCAAAGCGGGGGTCATACTGGAAGACAACAAGAGTAAGCGAAAGGGCATGAACCCGAGTTTAAATCACGCAAGTTGCTCTTTTTTGGCCCTGAAGTCACAATTCAACTTGTTAAACGGGGGGACAAACCCAATCACACCTCCAGAAAGCCACCGTAAATTCAGAATAAAGCTCCACATTTCAACATTTATTACAGGTTTCTCTAACAGTCCAGCTTTACAAGCAATGCAGGACCCCAAACTGTGACAGACGCACTGAAACATCCCTCAGCTATAACCAGACAGATCTACTCAGAATGTGAAGACTTGCCATCTACAGATAAGGTGGCTACAAAGATTTCCTTAAAAATGCTCACACCAGTTTTAACCATTTCCATAAGATTAGGCACCATTATAGTCCCATTCTAGAGCTAGGGTGACTTGGCTAAAGCCAGGCAGAAAGCCTTGGAAGTGCCATGAGAAGTGTCTTTATCCCCAGAGCACACAAGAGCCAGGAACCCTAGGACAGAAAGAGCAGGCAGGACTGAGATGAGAAACTTCTGCAAATAATCCTTCCATGTTTGGAAAACTGCAGCTACGTTACCTTGATTGCTACCGGATGGATGGTCCCTCCTACCTCAAAGCTTCCCTTCTTAAACATCATTACTGATGTGTTGTTTATGCAGGTACCTAGCCAGAATTAAAACAGATGAAGAGTTTAATCCATTCTAAGGAAAGTATTAGCAAAGGAATCCTAAACAGTCTTAAGACGACTTAAGTTGCTAAAGGAGAAAGTAAGCTTTAGTTCTGAAATATAATCCCAGAGCCTGTTCTCTCTTCCATTTTGCTATACCCTAAAGCAAACAGACTGTCATAAAGCTGTTATAAAAATATTAGAATCTGACTTTTAATACCTCACAAGAGCTAATTAATTCTACAGACTGAAAACAAACACCTCACTTGTAAACACTTGGAATAATAAACTGCACTCAGTGGCAAGAAGTGAGGAGAGCAATAAAATCAATATAGTTGTTTCCTACCTTCCGGGAAAATTAAAATGGGTAATTTGTCCTTATCTGCAATGTGTTCTCTAATTCTGTGGAGAGAAAATAAAATCTCAGTGTATACTTCATTTTCACATAAGACTCATATTTGTATTTGGCCAAGAATCTAAACATCCATTACCTCTTACACAGGACAAGAAAGGCCCTTGCCTAATTGCCCTTTGCCAGTCAGCAGCCTCAGCCAGGATGTGTGCTGCTTTCAGGCCTTTCTCTCAGAGGTCTCTCTTGGAGCAAACCTACTTTTTCAATTAGCTGAACTAATTACAATTTTATTTCACCATTTTAACCCAATTAACTCAGAGCCAGAGAACAGGGGTACTTGAAGCATGTAAAAATCGCTTCCCGCATACCTGTGACAGACTCCACCTATGAACAGAGTCACACTTTTCTTTTCACTGAAGTATATTCTGTATTTCAAATTTTCATGCCTTCTAGGATCATAACATCAGTTTTGATATGTATCTAATGATTCTCCACATCTAGTTAAGAGATAGGCCACTATTTTACTACATTTGCTGCATCACTTAAAGCCAAATGTATTGTCACTAAACAGATTACTGACACACAAAATCTGTTGGTTTCTGAGACGCCTCTTTCCTATGACTCAAGAGCATGAAGTTCCTCTCCAGTCTGCATTAAAGAACAAAACCAAAACATCAGACATGAAAAAGGAGAGAATGATCCAGCGTGGGGGGCACCTTCTCCATTTTCCTAAGGACAAGCTGTCATAGACACTTACTTAACCTTAGCGGCGTTGCACCCTATTTCATGAAGATTTAGGATGACTAAGAACAGCCCCTGTAAACACCTGAGAATATAAGAACTGCCATAATGAGTCAATCCTGTTCATGTTCTTCAAGTCCAATGTGCTCTCTGCCAGGAATCAATACTGCAGGCCTGGAGAGCAGTATAGGCATTAAGCAAACATGTTGGCACTTCTCCAGGATGCGCTTCCAGCTTCTAGTAGCTAGGTGGTACCTTGGCCTTTTTTGAGCCTCCCTTTATCCTGTACTCAGAGCAGCTATAACCACCTTCGATGGAGCTGATGAAAAATGTATCAGGGGGTGTGGCGTGGCCTGGGCATCAGATGTGCTGACAGAACTCCGGTTTCCATCCTGAATCACTGGACTCAAAGCTGAACGAACAGGCCTCTGCCTGTGGCAGGCAGGGCAACTGTAGGAATGTGGAAATTCCCAGCGGTTACAGGGCAAACCATCAAACGTTCAGATGATTGCTAGACCCTGCACCTCCCACTGATGGAGCAGTTCCAAACCTCACACTGATGGCAACCTACAGCTGTTCTACAAGGAGATGCAGGGTGAGAATAGGCCCAGCTCATGCCTGGACCTTAAAATTACTAGGCCTGATAGGACAATTAAGCGAACACCTCACTACCTTACCTTTTCCTCACCAGATGACGGTCTTTCATTTCTGAGCGTTCAAATAAAACATGCTGAGAGGTTTGCATGCAAGACCTCTGAATAATCCCCAGAAGCCCCCCGTGCGCCTGGCCAACCTGCAAGCCCAAAGAAATTGGTTACTATGCAAACACGCGCACACTTCTGTGATAAAACTGAACACAGATGTATCAGTTTCTAAGCTCATTCACAAATGATACCAATCCTTTCAGTCAAAAATGCGCACACACCTGCCTGTATCTATTATTTTGCAAGGCCTGAACACTGAGTTTGAATGCTATCAACTCCCACTCTTCTACCAGTAAGTTTATCCTGTTACACAACACTACATCTACAGGCATCTCAATGTTACCAGTATTTACCGACTCTCTTGTTCATACCAAGGAATAGCATCCATCGCTGGCCAGGATTAGAACATCCAGTGGGGACGTGTGGTTGGCTACGCAGATGCCTCCTTCCTGCGGCCTGTTTTCCCTGCAGTGACAACCATAAGAGTACTTACTTAATGTTTATTCTCCAGACTACAGGCCCCATCGGCTGACCCATCCACAACTGACACTCCCAGTGACAAAAACATTTCAGGCACACAGCTCACCTGCAGATCCATTGAAAGTAGAACACAAAACATTTTAAAATACTAATATTACTATGATTCGCCTTAGAACTTCTGGCAGTACATTACAGCAGCTAAGTCATCTTTCCTCCTACTCTCAAGAGTCCCTTCACGTTTCAGTAGTTTTGGCATTTCACTAAAACTAGCTGAGAATACAAGACTTAATTGGGGTAGGCATTTTAGCTGTATACATGATCATTCATGGAAGTATATATCAAAAACTGTTTGGACACTAAAACTCTAAAAGCAAAGACACTAGAGCATGATTTTGCTTGTTTTCTAAAACACAAACAAACAAACGGAATTTCAGAAGCCTCCATTATGCTAATCTCCACCACTAAGCAAGTAAAATGTTACAAAACACCTTCCATAACTTACTTTAGGAGAGATCGTGAAGAATTATGTTACCAAACAAATTGGCTAATACAACAGTCAAACATTTTATGACAATGTTCTTGCGTGTGATTATAACATGTTCACGGCAAAGACTGAGAATATTGTTTAAGTGTACAGTGAATCAAGAACACAGTACTACTCCCCATTCACATACCCTGCCAGTACACAACAGAAAACACAGTGGCGCACGCAAACATCTTGACAGAGTCTAGATGACCTAAACAGCTTCTTGGATCAAACTGCACCATTACAGTATCCTTGCAGTGATGGAATAAGAATCCTGCTCTGAAACATGAGACATTGAGTACGGCAAGAAATTAATACCAAACCAGTAAGAGCAGGGTGGCCCCACTCACCTGTTGTGGAAGTGAACTAGACCACCCAGACATCGGACACCTAATGTGGCACATATCATCTGAACCTGGTTGCTCAGCCAGTGTTTCACCCTAAAAGAAATGAAGCCACACATACATTTCCAGTTCTGTGCAGTCACTCATAACACAACGTAATGTAAACTCTCCAAATTACTCCCAGTAACCGTTATTACAAAGATGGTACTAAGAAGATTCAGTTGTACTAACAATGCCACGCAGGAGGAGCTTATTGGGTATCCAAGATATTCTTGGTCCATTCTTATATTGTAATATATTCTAAACTCACCAGATTCCAAGCACAAAAGATCATAGTAAGGAGTTTGTTTTATAGATTTTCTCTGGAAGCAACTGCAATTGACTCATTCATTAACATTTTAATTAAATATTAAAGTACTTAGCTGGTGCATCACATTGAGTTTTTTGCATTGACAGGACATAACTATCTCACAGCATTAATATGGAATTGCTCAGGACAGATGACTGACTTGTCCTGTTCTGACTCAAGTAGAGCATACTCTTTATTTTCCACTCTAACACATGCTTCCACCAGTATCTATTCGGCTTACATCGCATGTCCACTTTCAGGCGGCATTACCATACTCTCTTTCACAATGCTGTGTGAGTTTACAGTAGATAACAAAAATCATCCCACAATAGTCCAAATTAATCCTCCAGACTCAAGCAGATTTCTATTCTAACGCACTAATTCAAATATTTAAAGAAATGAAAAAAAAACCCAAAATTGGAAGAGCCCTCAGCAAACACCTACCTGCCATTTGGAAACTGTCCGACTACTGTAGTGGCCGAGAGCAGCAGGAGGATGCTGAAAACAGCCAAGCAGACACTACAGAGTAAAATAATCTTAATTAAATGCTAAAAAGCAAAACTGAAAGAGCAAACACAAAAATCTTTTATATATTCCTTTGATCCACTTCACAAGGCTTCCCTATACAATTAATAGCATCTAACGAGCAATACAAACCAGTTAAGGCCAATAGGATAATATGAGCACACTTTCACACAACTAATCCTGCACTGAGTACAAAACCTTGTGCTACCTGCAGCCTGTCTTCCTGCTCCTTACAGGAACACATGAATATTTGTTATAGTCAATATGATAAAAGGCTGGTTTCGCTTAGAAGAAATATTGAAGTCTGAAAATTTAACACATTCCAGGCAGTTTTCTCTCTTTTCCATCCAACCCTGTGCTCCTAGAACATCGGCTCTGCTTCAACTCCCACGTGTTCAACATACAGTCTCCCTATCTCTTATTCAGACAGGTAGAGCCTGATCCTTTCAGTTGAAACAGCTAACAAAAAGATCTCCAGATCATTTCTATAAAGTTCTGCTGGATCTAAAAAAATAAATTCCTAATAAAACATAAGGAATGTGAGAAATGTACATCTTTAGCGCCTTTTTTTCTTTTGGGGATATTTGAGTTTCAGTGGCCTCTTGGAAAACAAAGTCATACCAGGTTCTCCTTTCTGCACTAGTCAATAGCATATTGTTTCACATCCTTTGTAAAAAGTAACGTGAAAAACCAATCCCCGCAAATTATATCTGGCTCACCGAAAAGGCACCAGGAGACAATACCGAATTAGGATCCCCATGACCCACACAACACTCAGTTGCCAGCTGACATGGTGCAAGTTGGCATTGGTTCTGCTGAGGAGATTCCAGGACACCAGTTCCTCAGAGGAGAACCGTTGGGTGACTTCGTCTTCCGCAACCGCCTCACACCCCTTCTTGGAGAAGTACATAACATCAGTAAGATTGAAGTGTCCTCGGCACTGGCCAGCAAACTCCTCTTCCATGGAGGTTTCCTCTCTCTGGATGATCCCTGCATGAGGAAATGAGTCTTCCTTCCACACAGTGGAATGGAAAATACAGATTCCAAAAGGAGTAAGATACACATGCTTTTTAGAAATAGCTCTCTTCCCATTCCAAGCAATACAATTGCACTGTTATGCTTCACTGATGTGCTAGCATTTGGTTCCACAAGTTACTTCCCTAATCCTATGCCATAACACACCAGTAAGTTGCTGAAGAAAGGAGAAAAGCGCTCAGAGCAAGCTGCAAATAAAACCTTGAACACAACACCTACTTAACTTTCATTTGCCAAACGGCATACGTACACACACCTAGAAGTGTTGACTGCCAAGACTGCAGACCCCTCCTGGTGCCTTGACTCAAACTCAAGCAGTGTTCGTGTAGTTGTTGTTCAGTTTTACTTTTTCCCAGCTGTAACAAACACTTTCCTCTGGTATTTTTTCCTCAGAGCCTTCTCTCTTCCCCCATCCTTTCTCATTTAAGAGTCACTTGACTACCAAGAAACCTCCAAGTGTCTAGATTTTTCCCCCGAGATATGCATAGTGTAACACAGAAGCATCATGCAAGAAGAATGACAACACATTCATACCCCATACCTGTAAAATTACACCTCGTAGGACAACCACACAGCAAGTGTGATGTTTGCCGAGGTCACTCAGACCAGATTCTTATCTGGCTGGTTACAGTGACTCAAACTGTATTGATTCATACCAACTAACACTTGGCTTTTTTGTTTGCCTTTCCCCCCTCCCCCCGAGGAGGGGGGTATTGAATGACACTAAATATGCATTATTCAAATTACATTTGATTTATCTTAAATCAACATACTACCTCTGATCGTAATCACAAAACTTTCCTCTAGCTCCAATTCAAACCTTCAACATCCAGGAAATCATCAGACCTGAAAATCATTAGCTGACAAACCAAACAGTCTGTGTGACTGATGACTAAAAATAGCACTGCAAGTAGAAGTATTATTATGAGAGCTTAACCCAGTGCCCTTCAGTCAAAGAAGAAAGGAAAAATAGTTGGGAAGAGGAAAAAAGTGCAACTCCTTTACAGGAGAGACCCTGAATTTTTGCATGCTGGGAGTTACATGAAGCAAGAGAGAATCCATGCAGAACAATGGCAAGGACAAAGAATACTCATTTCTCCTGATCTTGTAAAGAGAGCACTGAGAGTGCCAGAAAGTACAAAATATTCATGAAAATGGGGGCAGCTTCCCAAATGCTTATCAGCAAGGTCTTTCTCTACCCACACTAGTCTCTAACTCCTTTTATTCAAAAGACTCAATCATTCACAGATTATCTTGCTTAACAACATACTTAAGGTCTCTTTTGTAGGTTTGTAACGTCAGCAGTTATCTGCCCTTCAAATTCAATTTTGGCCATTCCAGTTTTCTTACTTAACATCAGATGCAATTCATGTTTCCTTTTACTCAAGATAAGATTAAAATAGTTGCCTTTTAACAAGATAAACAGTGCTGTGTCACCTTCATTCAGAGGTCTTACCAGTGGAGATTAAATTTTCAAGTGCCAGCGCCTTCTGTTTTTTTACTCCTTCCTCAATCTGCAGGGTGGCCCACTGTTCCCAAAAAAAGAAAAGTAGATGGTGAAGGGTTTCATTTCGTCATTTCCAGGCATTCTGTAATCACCCTTAGGTGAACTGTCTGAGCCCCTCTTATAGAAGCCAGGTCTTAGATTTTCATTTTTCAAATCCGTCCTGAAGGCTGTCCTGCATGCCTCCCGTTTCATCTGTTACATAGGTTACCGTTTGCCAATGTCAGGAAAAATAGTTTAGCTCAAACTGCTTGTCAGGACACAGGCAGTTGTTTCGATTTTGGGGGTTCCCCCACCCCGAGTCTTTTTGTTGTTTTTTCTTTGGTTTTGTGTGTTTGTTTTTTGGGTTTCGTTTTTATTTTTTTTACAGTCCAACAAAACTCCCACAACACACACCACCACCACCACCACCCCCCCCCCCAATTACTGAGCTAACAAAGAGACCCTGTGAGGCCCATGGGTCCAAAACACTCTCTTCCCCAGTTAGCTTCCGGTGACAGAATGGTGCGAAATACTATCACTGACATTAGAGACATGCTGGAAAACATAAATCTAAAATGGATTATAAGAATAAAAAAATATTACCTCAGCTTTAGGCCATTCATGCAGTTTTTGTTAAGCGAAGACAGAGGAGGAACCATTTCATAGCCGCAGTATTTTGGGAGTAATAGTTTTGTTAATGAGCTTTCACCCTTCCCTGTCTTTCCCTTTTTGAGCTAAACCAAGTTTCCCCTCCCCATGCAGGGCAGCATAAAACTCCCCCATTAGCAAAATCAAATATACCAATATGCCTCATTTTTTAATTTTTCATGGGTTTCAGTGCTTTCATCATACATATATAGACACATAAATAGTAGCTCTCATGAGGACTACATCTCCCCATATTTACACCAAGGTATCTTCTGTAACAAAGGACACATGATGTTTGCGTGTAGGCTCTGCTCATTATTAAGGAATCAATGACCCACTCAACTAACATCCTCACCTGTTATTAGGGCTTCCCACCTACAGCAGGTAAGGATACATCCTTCTGCTTCAAGGTAAACTCTTGCTAAACAGTTTATTTCCCTCTTACTGAAACGTGCAGCCATTTAAGTCACTATGCAGCTTGATATCAAACTGTCTTCAATCCATTACAACACATGTTGCATGTGCCAACAACAGTGACTAGGGTTTTTTTGCCTTTCTTAAGTTTTGCATGCTCTCTACCAGTTCCTTCTGTCACTATTGAAGTTTAAGTCAACAACAAAAAAGGGACACTTTATCACAGCATAAGAAGGCTATTTTAGTTACCCTTAGTTGAGTTTTTTTATCAGCCATCTCATGCAGAGGAAGAAGGGAAAAAAAGAGAAAGCAGAATGGGCATTGATGTGATATTTTCTCCATGCAAACCATCTGTTATAACACCATGAAAAAAAAATAAAACCACAGACATTCACCTTGTCTATATTTGCCAGTTGTTCCCTAGGAAAGGCAAACTGGTACATCATCTGTCTCAATCTTTTGCAATACATGGAGAGTCATTCAGAAGCGGGGAGCCAGGGGATGTCATGAAAACAGCAGCCCACACACTGAGACATGAAAGAATATTCAGAACAGGAACAAGAACATTGCAAAAGAGAGTGAAGTCAGACATGTGACAAACTTAACCTCTTTATAATGTACTGCTGGTCCTCACCCCTTCCCCAGTATCCTTTAGAAAAGCTGGATAGCATAAGAAGGAAAAAATCACCTAGCTTGGCAAATGAAGACTTTGCCTTACTCTCAGTTTTCCTGTCTACCTGCCTACCACCCTTATCTTGCCCATCACAGTCCTCCTACGTGAGCAGGCACCTGCCAGTTGACAAGTACTGTCAGCCATGAGCTTGCTCATACTATCTTGAAGGATTTGGAATACCTCAAGGAGGCTGGCTTTTGAATCCCAGGTAGAAAAAGGGTGATAATCACTGACCAAGCTGACTCATAAAAACATGTTACCAAATTCAAATGAGCAAGACAAGTCAAAAACAAACAAAAATTTATAAAGTTTACCAGTCAAGTATAAAGTCCTGCCAGGTTATTATCTAGTGCCTCATAGCACAGAGAAACAGTAGGACAAAAGTGGCATCCTGTAATTATGTAGCCAGCCAAGGCTACAAAAGATAAGAGGCCAAGGCAGATGAGGGAGATCTTTCAGCAGGTGATGGTTACACTGGGCGAGTTAGCCTGGAAAAGAGCTGGCAGAGACAGTGCATGACAGAGGCCTACAAAGTCTGGACTGGCACAGAGCAGGTGCATAAGGAACAGTTACCCATTTTCTCTTCTAATACAAGAGCAGGAGGGCATCATATGAACATGTTGGGCAGAGTTTATGAGGAAGAAAAATGTAATATATTTCCGCAAAACACAGTTCAATTGTGGAGTTAATTGTCCAGGACATATTGCCAAAGAACAACCAAAATGGGAGCAGTTACGTAAAGACACGGACGAAAATCACCACGGGCCACAAAACTCTCCTAACTCATGAATCAGCATGGAAAGCTGAAGCAACAAGCAGCTGGGAGGGCACTCCTGGCAATGCAGCCATCCCATCACCCAGCTCTTAGACCCTTTTCATCAAGCCATCGAGCTGACGCCTGTCAAAGCCAGGCTATCTGGCTGGGTCAAACTCTGGACTGACCCAGCAGAGTAGTTTCTATGTTCTTCTGCATTCAGTTGCATCTCTATGTTTAATTTGTTTTTAAAATATGAAATACAGCTTTGTGTTTGCCTTTGTTTTGCATAGTATTGAGACAGAGCTGTCGTGCTGGTCTTTGTTGCAAAACAGTAATGAAAGGGTGTTTTAAATACCTTACAAAAACACAGATGTCGCAACTAACACAGAATTTAAGTGTTAAATGGAGCAACTTCATTCCTAAATTTGCTGACTGAATGAGATCTCTGGTCTGCGCTTTCCTCCCTCCCATTTCTGAGGTGACGAGGACACAAGGAGTCCAAACATCCAGTGGGTAATCCCACTTGGAATACTGAAGGCATAACAGCTTAACTCCAACAGCCCTTTTGTGTTTGAGGCTTCCTATAATTACATCCTGCACAAAATAAAGGTGCCTAATACTTCATTATATTACTTCTTTCTTCATAGTACATGACATGAAGAGCTATGGGATGTTCATTTTTTAAAGTCTCACTACTTCTGGTTTTTCCTCCTTTTTTCAAGTACAGCTCGGTGTGTTATTTAGCATTCCATTTTTCTGTACCGTGTATTAAATTTTTGTCCTCTCTTCCTCTATATTCCCATATTTTACTATCTGTTCTCCCATGTTCTTACAAAAGCTTTTTCTAAATCACTCATTAAACAGGCTTTTTTTCAATCCTCTGCTTGGCTTTGTTCTGGTGTGACAAAGGCCTTGCAGCAATTACTCCACATGAAGTCTTCCCATACAATTACAACGAGAAGGTCAGTAGGTTTTTAGTGCAAGCTAAAATCATCATCTAAGATTAAGCAGTTAATGACTTTTTCATCCAACAGTCCTTTCTGTCTGGCCTAATTTCCTCTTTCAGATCCCGAACAAGAACCCAGATCAAATGATCTGCATGTTATATTGCATATCTGAAAGGATGTGCAAGCAGTGACTGTCCACAAACAGGTGGTGAAAAGCGCTCACAAATCTCCTGGCTGCTCTGAGGGCAGATGAAATAGGTCATGAAAGGTCCCAAACATTTGCTGGGAATAGAAGTACAGGGATCATTTCTTTGTTTTTCAATGCAGTGGCTAGCTCAGGATAACCGTGTCTTTGAAAGCAGAGCAGTGAGCTTTTCCACTGGCTGAAGTGTCTGCAACATCTGCCCATACTCCAGCGGGAGTTTACAGCATATCAGCTACCTCAATGCATAAGTGAGCTATCAAAGATCATCCACAGTTATTAGCTGGTTGGTGTCTTTGTTACACATGAGTACGTCTCAAGAAACAACAATACTCCACTTTCATACAGAAGCTCAGGTCTCAGAATTCCAGAAAATTCTGGGCAAATGGAGCTACAACTGTTTAACATGTTTATTTGACTCTCCACAGGACTGCGAAAGCATGGCGTAGATTTTGATCTAGCAAATGCGTTTTCTTGTTGCAACTGCAACACTAAAGAGCTGGGATAATGTCCCTAGCACAGCTTTGCTAGTAATGGCATTTCCACCAAAGCCCGTTACAGACAAGCAAATACAAAGCTTAAAGAAAATATGTTATTTCACAAATAAAAGCTTACAAGCATATGGGAAAGAATAACCCCATTGAAACCAAACCAAATTCATCTTTACCATTTCCAGAAATATTTTAAGGATAAGTAAACAGTAATAATAGTAATTATGGGCAAAGTTATGCAATTGAGAAATTACTGTCTTGTAGATCTTTTATTATTATAGTATCCATATGTAAAAAAAAAAAAACCACAAAACCCAAACAAACCAAAACCACACCATCAAAACAAAAAAGCTACACAAAACTAAAAAAAAACAAAACAAAACCCCACAACCACAAACAAAACCAATCACCCCCCAGATTTTCAAAACCTTGATTCTTGCTTTTGTAAAAAGATTTGTTTTGTCTCTAAAAAAATCCAAGTATATAGATTCCTCGATGGAGAAGCAGCAGAGTCTGAACTCTTTCCATACACAGATTCCCTCATCCCCATTTGTTCCGGCCACTGTTTACACTGCTAAAATACTTCAGTGAAGTCAGGGAATCAAAATGACTTATCACATACCACCATTATGTACTGCTTAGTACTAGATCTGCAGACTTGGGCTTTGTCCTAAAACACCTAGAGCTCCTGGAAAATTCAGTAAGGGTGACAGATATGCCTTCTTTGAAAGCACAACTTTGAAAAAAATATCTTTTGACTTTAAAGTCCTTGATTTCAGTGTCTACTCTTCTTAAATTGACAAAAGATGGAGGAAAAGAAAACAGTTTTTTCCCTCTGCCTCCCTATTTGTGTAGTCATTTAAAGCTGTAATAAGTAAATATAAAGTGTACTCAGGTGAAAAGTTTTCTATTAATTTTGCTGCCCTACGTAACAGACTGAACCAAATGCAACACAATGGGGAATCCAGTCATAGGCCTGAAGGTTGGACTTTTGGTGAAACAGCAACCAGGTGTTTGGTACTTCCCAGAGCGCAAATATTCCTGCAATATAGTGAGTAGCATGCTAATACATAACTAAGCATCTGCTCTTAGCGTTTTCAGTGCAGCTGTCCTGTAAGACATCCTATTTCACCCTCCAGGCTAGCAACAGGAACCAAGGACAGTCCTCGTGCATTACCCTGTTAGCAAGGCCTCAGGAAGATAATGCCACAGCTAGAAACAAGTCGACACATCGCTAGGCTATCAACGTCCAGTTCTTCACTTTTTGAAGAAAGGGCACATGTAAGCCTGCTTTAAAGTTAACTGTATCCCAAGCAGCAATTTCAGCCATATTCTGGTGACTGAACCCCAGGACTCCCCAAAGAGGCTCAGCAATTGCATACACAAGCTTTAACCCAGCATTTTCGAGCTCCACCCTTAATTCCAAAGGGCCAAGTGGCCCACACAAGCAAAGGGAACTTAACATTCCTTCTGTCCTCTCTCCCTCACATGTGCTGCCAAGATAGCTCTTAGTTACGTTTTTGGCACAACGGGCAGCATTTGGACAATACTTCAAAGAAAACAGCTGAAATTAATCATAAGATGAAAACAGAGAGAACTCATTTTTTTCCCACAGGACAGTTAGGGAACAATTTTCACCTAAAGATCGAAACAAGACAGCCTGAACTGCAGTACAGGAGCTGTGCTTTTCCTGTTATTAGCTGCTGCAGCGACGAGGAACTACACATAAAAGGCTATATCTGATTGAATAACAATTAATTTAATTACTTGGGTTTTGATAAATTAATCCTCCACACTGTGTACACAAAACTGTCATGCTCATAACCAGTTACAAAAACCCTGGAAAGAAACACATTGAATGTGCTTTTCCAAAGAGAAGTGCCTTCCTATACTAGGTGCCCACCACCGAGTGGGTCAAATGTCCTTCAAAGTCGGGAAATGCACAGGGGAAAAAAAAATACAGAAGTTATTTTAATGCCTGACAAATACAGCAGCAAAGTTGTTCAAAGACCTCCTCAGATTTGTGTCTGATATGAGAGCACCTGATGAAATCAACTCCACATACAAGTGCTACAAGCCTCTTACTCAAGATACCAGTAAGAATGTAATTAGCGTACCACTGGCTGATAAAAAAATAAAAGTATCACATGTAAAAGCCAATATTACACCTAGCCACTGCAGGCAGTCATTTCTCACTGACATCACCATCTGAAAAAACAAGTAACCCCTGAAGTTTGCAGTCATGTCTACTATGCTAAATGATGTTCATACAGCTGAAGGCAGTCCCTGCCCAAGAGCTCTTAATTAGTACTTAAAATAAAAAGAGACACACCGAAGAATCGTAAGACAGACTTGGCAAGGACAGAAGGAAAGATGGTGCTGGTATTAACTGTATCACCTAGTTAGAAACATATGCTACTGCACAAATAAATGGATCTAACAGCTTAGTAACAGTAACAATACTACTACTAAGTCTTCTGCCACAAGAAGAAAGTATGTTAATGAAAAGCAAGTTTATGCCAGAAGAACAAAGTTAATCGGCTGGAAAACGTCAATGCTTCACTGCTCATATGATGAATTCACAGCACCTACTTTTGGCCACTGATGGATATGAAAAGTCAGACTTGAAAAATTAAATGCAATTCTAGCTTATTAAAAGCTCCAGAAAACTTTTACTGATATCAGCAGAATCAGGATCTTAGCCATGACCTGTTCATCTCTAGAAAAATTACACGTTTAGACGGTTGCATAAATTTCTTACGTCTCATACAGCAAAACTTGTGACTGCTGGTTCCCCCAGACTTATAACTGGAAGAAACAAACACGCGCAGTCAGTATTCTTACTTAGAACAGTACCCATTAATACCATACAATTAAAATAATCCAAATAAAATCACTGAAATTTATGCTTATCTAAAATACACATCTTTGTTACTTAGCAACTCCCATGAACTAATACATCTTTGACTTGTCACGAGTGTAGCGTGAAGCATTCTAACCAGCTTGATCTAGAAGCAATATATCATGGAATCTCTACTTTAACCCAAGAAAAAACTCAAATCAGTACCAGATTGTAACCCAGCACATAACTAGATATCATTAAAGACACTATTCTAAAGAACTATCACGTAAGTTTAAGCTGCAAACAATACATCCAAGTTAATGGAATTCTTTCTGCTGAGTTCTATGGCATCTATATCAAATGTACAGATTTTTATTTTTTATTAAATATGTCCTGTAGTAAACACATACCTTTTAAACCCAATTCTCAACTTACCTCTAACATTTTTATTACTGTTTTCACATAGAAATGAGAAATCCCCAATGACACTCTAAACATCGAAGGCAACAAAATTAACACCACAAACAAAGTCGTCCAGATAGACAAAATCTTGCCCTCTGCAAGGCCATAACTGTCTCTATTTTCTTCCATGCTTGTTCCTTCAAAATGCCAACCCGCCGTCTCTCTGAGAATATATCATCATCTGTAGTGGAGAATCCAGCAAGCTTCAAAAAACAGAGACAAATAAAAATAACACATTCTAAGAGCCAACGCTATCTCCAGGAGAAAGCTGCTGCCCTCTGAAACATGATGCCACAGATGCTCTCAATGATAATGTAATTTCTACCCCTTGTCCCGCCCTAACTCCACCCACTTCTTTTTAATTGATTACCATTTACATCCCACCAGCAAACTACAATACAAAACCAAGTAGGTGTGGTTTTCGGACTGCCTAAATCTTCTCTTCTAAAACTCATTTAATACACATGAAGCGCTTCTCCAACTGATGTTCACTCAAATTAGTGACTTATTTGGTTAGACTTCCTATTTTGTAGTGAAATGACTGCCTTGTTTTGGTATTTGACCAACTGAACCAAACTGAAGCCTGAGGTGCAAGTCAGGCTTATTTTATTTTATTTTATTTTATTTTATTTTATTTTATATGCAAATTTCAACAGGCAGGAATCGACAATGCAACAGAACCTGCTCTCTCCACTGTTCTATAACAAATGAGCCAAACTGTATCATAGGGTTACAAAATGCACTGTGGTGAAGTAACAAGTCGCCTACCCTTGCATCTATTTGACTACAGAATTAAATACAATAGATAAGCAGGTTTCTCTTTCTATCCTATCAAATGCCGATAATTTAATTCGTTATGTTTCAGGAAAGACCCAGTTCAGCCCCTTACACTGATCCCTCTTCTGCCTTTTTGTACGTACCACAGAAACATAGGTGAATGTCTTTATCTCTAGAACCTAAAAGGAGCCCACCAGATGCTCATTTACAACCTTAACACTGAATAAATTAACTAACCTTGGTGGAACAAGCATTTAGGGCATAAATTCCAAGACAGTGACATGCTGGTCTGTGAAAGATCTTTTCCTTTGCACATGCTTACATTAGCGTGTTTGCCTAAAGTTGGGGCTGTCCTTTATAAATACCCCCATGCCCATGTACCATTGTTTGGGTTGTGCTGTGGAGCAGCCATGGCACAGGTAAACAGGAACCCTTAGAAATGAAAGCAGACCTGAAGATCCTCTGTAGAAAGTGCGCCCAATACTCTCCTGTCAGTAACAGAAGCACAGATATCAGTGGGCTGCACCACCACCAAGTCCTTTAGTTTATACCATGCACCCAAATACCAACACACAGGCTCGTGACATGTTACAAGCTCATGTGATACCGTGACATGCTTCTTGTGCCATATGATGAGTCAAGTAGCTTTGGTATCCAGATTTACTGCTAAATGCCATCCCTCAGGTCCCTGTAACTATATCACATCTTCTTCAGCAATCCAACTTTTCTTTTGCATCTTCTTTTCATTATTTACCTGCTTTCCTTTCTCTCCCCTTGCTGACCTCTTTCTGAGCCTTCTGCATCTTCTACAAAACCTGGTTGGTTTGGTTTTTAAATTCTTTCTGCCTTCCCATCGTTCATTCTCTCAACAGTGACCTCAAGCGCCTCACTCTCTCATTACACTGCTGCTGCCAGGCACACCATTACCCGCCTCCACTCCCCTGCCTCACCAAAAGGCTCTAGTTCTAGGCTTCTCTAAGAACAAAGTTTCATTGTTTGTAAAACATCTTGGCTCACCCATTTCTAGCTAGCCACCATTCCTTACGTTCTCATTTCTGGCCTCTTCCTCGAGTGGCTTGCCCAGCTGCCACACGTTCCCTAGGATAGCATATGGCAGGGAGCTGGATGAGAGGGTGTTGATCCCCTCGCGCAACGCAATACATCTCTGATTAGCTACCTTCAGCCATGGCACAGAGGATCGGTATGTAGTCATCTGGGTGCTAAGAAACGTGGGTGGGAGGGCGGAGGTAGTTTCTGGGACCTGATTTGAGGCAGGAAAGATGGGCGAAATGAAGTATTGATAGCACATCAAGAACTAACATGAAGGTGTGGTGACCATCTCAGTGGGACGTCTCAGCAATAAGCCTAGGCACACAAAAAGGAGACAGCTAGCACTGGCATATCCCAAAAAAACTAGAACAGGTTTGGAGAGGGAACAAACAAAACAGAGAGGCTTTGGCAGTCCATTGTTTTTCACCCAACATGTCACACTTGCCACACAGCAAACGACAATGACTACACCCATTCCACTCAGTTTGCTCCTGGACATGCAGCACTGCAATAATCCACGGCTGTGAAAGCATCACCTAGAATTCATGGGCCAGCCTGGGAGCCCCGGCCCCTTGCAGGGTTGTGAAAGGGGAGGCCATAGGAATGGAATTCCCACATAAACAGAAAGAAGAGGAGGAGTTGCTAGTAGCCTCCCTACTGAGGCGGTCAAACTGTCTAGCCCAAAGGCACTACAAGATCCACGTAGCCACAGGTCTCTTCTTATCTTTATTCTTTGCTTTATCTGCGTTGTGCCTCCTGAATCGTTCTTACTGCTCTATTGCAAACCTTTAATGTCACATGGTTGCAGGGTGAAAAAAAAGCAAAAAACAAAGACCAAAAACACCCAAGCAGGGAATGATGCCGAAATCAAGAAGCGCCTCTATGTCTACCTAATTAACAATATGGAATAAGAATTCTAATGTCATGGAAAATTGTCCCCGAAAGCACTAAAGAATGAGCTTGAGTACTGGAATTGATCCAATCACAATCAAAGGGTTCAGTCTTGGTTAATTTTCTGCCAAAAGTCACTGGCAAAGCTTCTAAAGTGTCCTTCTGCTCTTGGGATCATGAGCATGGAAACAACTGAGACATGGTGTCAAAGCAGGTCTACTTCTTAACTCCAAAGCACTCAGGATTGCTATAGCAGTAAATCTGGACTTGAATTGTGTCTCTGGCCTGCATGAAGGTGATGCACTTGCTCGTGATGTGAAGAAGAAAGGAAATTCTTTATTTCTCCAGGCAATTCAAAACACAGCTTCCTATTTTCCAGTCAGAAAGTTGCCATAATTTATTACACCCCATCACAATCATCGGGGGTTTTTTATTGTTTCAAAAGAACCACTGAAATGCACGTTTGTCGAATTCCAATAAGAATAGCCAGGCATCCAACACTATGAGCTGAATAACTAGAGTTTGCGATGGGGCTACACAGAATTCCTCGGCACAATAATTTCTTTAAGAATTAGGTCTGCCATCAGCTGACTAAACAGAGCTTCTGCACATCACCCCTCTGCCCTTCTTGCATTTATCTCTCTTACCAATAGCCAGCCTGCTGCAATCATGTCCATTTTGAAGCTGGAAGAGTTACTTTATCCAGAAGTGTGAAGGTATTGCAAATAACTCAAATAAACATGCAGCAGTAGAATGTAGTTTCACTCATTTGTAAGGTCCGGTAACTAAGAGCCCAAATGACTACAAGCACTTCTTTGTGATGAAGTACCGTGTATTGTCAGGAAAAGTCACAAGACAATGTACAAAACTCCCTGTTCATTTGGAAGAATGAAATTCAACTTTGAAGAAAGAGATGCTGGTGACACAAGAGGAACTCGAGAGCAAAGCTCTCTTTAATCTAACGAATCTCAAATTGACACCGTCAAGCATAAGAAAGTCACTTGAAACAATGAAAATATTCCTGGTCTCCAAGGGAAATGAGAAGGAGATAGAGTGGGTGTCAGCTGCCTGCTCTGGCTCTCGATCCTTGCTGTCATACACTTAGTTTCTTATTAATAGGCAACGTTTTGCAATTGTCTGAGAGAACTGGAATTACAACTCATTTATTTTTTTCACTGCAAGGAGAAGCGAACACAGCACTGACCTCTGCCTATCTGAAGCGCCTTACATGGAAGGGTGAAATCAGGTGCAAAGAGCCTCTTGCTGCACAGGAGTGGCTATGCAGCAGTCAACTTTCAAGCAGGTGCATAGAGACTGTGAACAGATAAAAACTGCAATAGGATGTAACAGCTTTCAAAGAGCACCACTAGGGTTTTGCCTTCCCTCTGTTATGCCACCTAGTGTGGACAGAGACTAGAAAGAACACGCGACGCGGTCTCTTTGGAACGACACAAAAATGTCAGGAACCAGTCTTTACAGGTGTGCCTCCTATTCCAGTGACACCAAAAGATGCCTGGAAGGATATCATAGAGGAGAGTTTGCAGCAAACACTGGCCTGCCTTTCACATAACGTCTTTCTTATCAGACTACCAGAACATCATGTGTCTGTAGCAGATACTGCCCCAGAAAAGCACTGACACATCAACTTCAGCCAAGTGGTGCTCCAGATGCTGAAGTAATACATTCCCTACAGGTTAACACAGAGATATTTCTACCCAAAGCAAAGGACAGTAGGGTCCATGACTATCAATTTTGGTCAATCTTTTATTGGTTGATCTTTTTTACAGTAAATATACAGGGTACGTTATTTACCTGCTTTAAGCCACAACATGATCAAAAGCTGCTTACATCTAGAAGTACACCCTAGCATTGTCATTAGACCCATGAAGGTGTTACTATTGCTGAAATTACTCCTCTGACTCCAGTTGTAGGGCACCCTAGTATTTCTGTTCAAGTAGTGCCATGCTACAAAGACAGCAAAGCAAAGACTGATCTACTTAGAAAAGCCCTGTAAGTCAGTGACACAAAGTCAAGAGAGCAAATCTGGGCTGATTTCCCAGCACCTCATAACATCCAGGGGTTCTGGGATTATGTTTTGCAGGATAAGAAAATCTTTCAAACAGGACTGACCAGAGCATTTTGCACTCCAGTAATTCTGATGTGTGTACTCACATGCGAAAACTACTAAGAATAAATCTTTCTTAATTAAACATTTACCAGCTATAACAACAAAACAAAACAAAAAAAAAATCCCTTTTGGTTTTTGCTTGTATCTTCTCAATGTTTCAACCTCACATTCGGCAAAATCCTCACCTGATTTTTACTCAGGAATGAAATAATCTCTGGTAGTTTTGTTCTGATTTTTATCAAGACTGAGGTTCATGCCTCACTTGTGAAAAATCCTCCAAAAGGCCAGAATAACTTCAAAGATCACCTATTGCATTGCAAGCGATGTCAGGTACGATATTTATTTACAGAAAACACACTGTATTCACGCACTAAAGTGCAAATATCCACTCCTCTGCATGCATACTCAGATCTATGTCCGCTGCTCTTTAGGTCTGCACAGATCCCATCTATGCCACTAAACTGATCTGTGATTATATCTGACTGCAGTAAGATCGTGCTATTTATGGTTTATCTTTGGCCACCAACTGCTGCATTATGAAAACATTGAAGAAGCATGTTTACTGTATCGCTCACTAGAATGACTGTAACACATTTAGTCTGACCACACAAGCATCATTGTTTCCACACAAGATAAATGCAACAATTACAGAACCTTATTTTTCATATCCTGTAGCTTACAACAGGCTTGCCCCTCTGTATTACGAAAGAGGAGAGTCCACTACATGTTCTGACTACATCTGGTTGCCTCAGCACTGTATAGATACCCATCAGATGTGTGGGCATTACATGACAACCTCATATACTGTCAGCATAAACCTTGTATATGGTTTGCTTATCATCGACGTTGAATGCAACAGAGTAATTTGTCAATGCCCAACACGCATTGCACTGATTACATGCGTAACATTTTCTCACAGCTCTGGCTCAGGAGTGGCTGCAACCACAGCAGAGGGTCATTGGGGCAATTTCTGAAAGATGTTAGCAGTCGTGTTCGCTTTCCTACTTGTCTCCACAAACGGCTACGCAAGCTGGTCGTATCCACCTGCTCTCGTTGCCTGCACCGTGGCAACATGGTCCATAATGGAGTCACTTGCTGCAATGTAGCCCTGCAGTTGTGTTGTACTATTACCCATTTGTTTAATGCCACGTGGCCTGCATTGCAAAAAGGCATACTAGCTCTTTCCCATTAATCTTGTCAATCACTCTGTATCACCTGCAGACTCATCACCCCCTTATTCCGAGACCTAGATCATTTGAGTGTGTTGAGAAATAAGTGTTTTAGCTGGTCCCTCTCTCTGCTGTGACAACCGGTAAGAATCACAACAATTTTCCGCTTCTAAATATTGGCACTATTCGCATATATATTAAATAATACTTAAGGAATTTTATTTAAATGTAAATATGCCAGAACTAACCATTCTCCTTCTAAATCTCGACAACAAGTTTTAAGGAAAAAGAAATTGCACATAAAAGGTTAATTTTACATGCAACCTAAAAATAGGTGCGTGTCACTCCAAAATTGTGTAACACCTCTTGAAAGACCACAGGAGCACACACCCTAGTTCAAGAGTCAGGAAATGAACGTCTGAGGCTAAGAATATGCTTACCTATAGTGCTGGTGGGGCCGAAATCAACCCTTTGCTCTCCTGAAGTGAAGGGGAAAAAATCCTGTGGCCTTTAGACCGGATCTCTGATCACATTTCAAAGAACGTTGTCACTTTTAACCCTCCCTTCCTGAATTTTTTTTTTCCTAGAGCTTTTTTCTGACTGATACGGTCAGGAACACCTGCCAGAACATGAAAAAACGTGTTACTACAAATATTAAAAAGAAGTAAAGTGAGACTACTGAAGACAAACATTCTGACAATTCAGTCTATACCTTAGGCAGGAGTGGTACCGTTTACTGCTGTCAGACCATTGTTTAGCGTTACCATTTTATTGTTTCCTTATCACAATTTGATAGGGTATTAACACAAAATATCCTCACCACAATCCTACCAGCACAGTGCACCTCCAGACAGGCCCACAGCTGCTTGTCCTGTACAACCTCATGGTAGCTAGATCAGCCTTTTCCTGTCGCGGGCTGGCACGACACCGCCCTCCCACTCCGAAGACACGAGTACAGCCCTGTCCACCGGCACTGGGTGATGGGCCAGGCAGCTCGGTTTAAATGCTGTTTGGACGCGTTACTAAAGCTCTTCCTCCAGATTAACGAGGCGCTTCTGAAGCACGTGTCCGGACTTTCAGCCTGGCGCTGTGTCAGGTCGCGGAGCCTGCAGGCAGGTGACTGGCAGGCACCACCGACACCTCCGCTTGCTCTCGGGAACAAGCCCGTACTGCTGCACCACCCGTGAGACGCGGGGAGGCTGCGCAGCCTTCCCGGCTCGGAGCATTGTTTCACCTTAAAACGGGAATTCAAACCCAAAATTCATGCCGCGCAAGGCAACCGCAGAGGGCCGTTTCTGCAGGCAGCCTCGCCGGGCAGGAGGCGGGGAGAGGCCGAGAGCGCGCGGAAGGACTGGAGTGGGTGCGGAGGAGGCTAGGCCTGACGCAGCGTGGGGAGGGGAGGGCTGCTGAGGAGAGCCCGCCGGGACGGGCCGCTGCAAGGGCCCCACACGCCAGGGCCCCGCACGCCTCCTCCTCTCTCCCTCGCGGGCCGGGCCGTGCCCCACCGTGCCCGGCCCTGCCCTGCCCTGCCGCCGCCGGCCGCTGGGGGCTCCCGCCGCCGCGGTGCGGCCCGCCATTGTTGAGGGCATGGAGGGCGAGAGCACGTCGGCTCTGGTCTCGGGTTTCGTCTTCGGCGCCCTCGCCTTCCAGCACCTCAGCACCGATTCGGACACGGTGGGTGCCGCGGGCCCCGCCGCTGGGAGGGGCGGAGCGGGAGAGGGGCCACCGCGGGACGGCGGGCAGGAGGAGCGAAGGAGGGAGGGGCGGCCATCGGTGGCGGGAGCAGCACGCAGCCGCCATGGCGAGGCCCGCCGCCGGGCCTCCCCCGCCCCGGTCGTGCCCCGTAGGCGCACCGGGACCCCGCGGGCACGCAGGGCCTCGCAGCACGCTGTGCTGGAACACGGTTTGGCAGCGTAACCTGCCGCAGTGGAGGGTGCCTCCCGTGCAGACTAGTGCCGGGAGACTGGCTTTTTCCGTTCAAAAGGCGGAGGCGCGGGCCACCGGACGGCAGGTGTGGCGGCGGCAGCGCCCAGACCACCAGGGACCCACGGAAATGCTGGTCAGGCCTGCCTTCTGGCCTGAGCCTTGGAGGTGGGCATCGCCTGCGCTGCCACCAACCGTTCAGGTGCGAATGGAAACACCGCGGGGATGGCAAACAGATGAGGACACATGCCAGTGGGGGTTGTTTCTCCCCCACTATGGACGTGTATTGAAAAATGAGAACCTACGCAGCTTAAATAAACCCACAGTTCACTGGCAGCTTTTTTCCTCACCTGAAGGCAGCATTTACACTATTAATATTAGAAAGTCCTGTTCAGTGCTACTGCTAATGTGAACTTTTTTTCCTCTGCCCTGATAAAGGAAGGTTTTCTCCTTGGAGATGTGAAAGGTGAAGCCAAGAACAGCATTACTGACTCACAGATGGATGATGTCGAAGTTGTTTACACAATCGGTTAGTCTGTCCACATTTTTAATACCGTGCTTGGTTTCAGGCAATATGCAGCTGCCTACAGTTTGGAATGAGGGCAGCCAACACCTTACAGCAAGAGCAAAGCTGCTAGATCATGCGTCCATGTTGAAAAAACCCCACACAGAATTTTAATTACTAAAAAAAGCTATTTTAGTGTAGAAAATGACAATAATTTAACGGAAATACTAGTTCATAGTTCCTTGAATAGCTCCAAATACTGTGCCACATTAAAGGTAGACTCTTCCTTTATCTTGGCCGTGTCACAAAGTCTCGTGGACAACAGTTGCCTTGGAAAAACTTGGCCTGTTTCACTGATGTGAAGTGTAATGCTCTCCAGCCTCATCTTTCTTACTAACAGCATCCATGCCTTGCTGCAGAGTAACTCAAGTGAAATCTCTCATATTATACATGACTACTGTACTCCACAGAAGGGAGGGAAAAGTAAAGTGCCCAATTTGATTTTTCACTTGACAAAACAGAAAAATGTAAAACCATTTTTTACATTTACCAGTTTTTACATTAGTAAATGTAATTAGTTCCCTTTACATTTGAAAAATTAATTAGAATATTCTTAAAGAATATTTCCTTTCTTAACCTTATCTAATTATATGTTAATGCATTTGATTTTAAGAGATACTGTATAGAATTCTTTCTTAGTACTTCTACCAGTTTAAATCTCATCATGGCACACAGAAGAATATACACCTTGAACTTATGAACCCAGAGTATCATTACCTTCTCTTTCCAGATATACAGAAGCATATTCCATGCTACCAGTTGTTCAGGTAAGAATCTTACGTAAACAGATATGAAAAAGGTAAAATTAAGCCTAACATGAACTCTTCAATAGTTAAATGTATATTAAATTACTGGGAAAATCACCCGGCTGTAACTGCAGTAGCTATATCAACCCCTTGGAATTACAGGTACAAAATGCCTTACGTGATTCCTAGTCTGGTTCTTCACGTCCTTTTTGGTGTTTGTGCCTACAGAAATAGAGAGATGGCATACTGCATCTTCTGGTGAGCTATGATACTATATAAACTACAGAATAATGTTAACATTCAGGGAAAAAAATCTGCTTTTCTAAAACCATTCATCCCAGCCCCTCAGCTTCCAAAAAAGAAAGAAACAAAAAGGTAGCATTAGCCATAGGCTCTTAGGTGGATGAAAAAACCCTAACACTTGTTAGCCCCCTGGCAAGAGGATTTCAGAGTTCCAACATAGATGGGAACACAGCTGTGCAGGTTCATACCCCTGTAAGGAGACAGTCACAACTCAGTTGCCTTCTGAAATCTTCCTGAAAATCAGTAAGCCCAGATGTTATTAGAAAAGCATTTCATATCAAATTGAAGGCATCTTACTGTTTAGTAGTTGGGAGAACATAGATGCTACCTTTAACTTGTGTCCCGGGATCACTGATGCCTGAACAGCACCTGGGCTGTACAAGACCACCTCCATGGCCAGCTCAGGAATGGAATTAAGTGCGCTGTCCGAGCAGAGCAGCTGTGTCAGCGTATCTTTATGCTTACCAGGGGGAAAAATGCTGTTAAAGTGAGATGATTGCCAGACTGCTAGGGAATAAATATGTTACAGTAGCATTTTTTTTGTTTTCCTCTAATTGTCCTAATTTCCTTCTAGCTTTTATAATTCTGCAGGAGAACTGAATGAAGTTGCCCTGAAGAAAATACTGTCAGGCTGTACGAAGGTATATTTCAAACATAAATCATACCAAGGAGCTCGCTCAGATTTTGGGGGCCATTCTGGATACCTCTTGTATCAAGCTTTTTTCTCCTCTCCTCTTTTTAAAAATCTTGTATCTAGTCCCTCGCACTGCTGGCCAAGGTGGCTGCATCATCTCTTCCCCTCATGCAAGAACAGTTTAGGTACTTTGACGCGGGTTTGCCTACATTTATGCCACAACTTTATTTTTTCTTACTCATTTCTTAAGTGAACCATTCAAATATCCCAAAGGAATTCTACTAGTACCTAGCTTAAGGTCAACTGATATCAGCTCACTCAAGTGATTAAACATCACTTGACCAAAAAAATGTACAGTCTTCTCCACAGAAAAAAGTTTCACAGGGGGAAGTAGAAGGTGGCAAGAGACAAACAGCAATATAGCAGAACCAAGTTTGCAGAGTTTCAGCTCGAGCACAATCTCAGAGAAACAGGCCAGTTCAACACATGGTTTTAAAGGAAAGAAAGAAGTCATCATATTGGAATTAAGCTTAGATGTTTTAAGGATTGCAAGTTAACCAACTGCTTGAATATGTACGCATCACCAAACAATTCAGATTTGTCATTTTGTACTGAATCCTCTAACTTGCTTCAATATAACACACAAGGACAGCGTGATTCAACAGTAACAATGAATTTTCTTCTGCCTGCAGAGTGTAATAGGATGGTACAAATTCAGACGGAACACAGACCAGATCATGACGTTCCGGGAAAGACTTCTTCATAAGAACTTGCAGTCACATCTATCAAATCAGGGCCTTGTGTTCCTTTTATTAACCTCTAACGTGATGACAGACAGTTGTTCTACTTACAGGCTGGAACATGCCTTACATCGGCCACAAGAAGGGTAATTGGTCTCTTCTCTGGTTTTAATAAAGCAGTAGCACAGCATGTGCTGTAACTTAGAACAGGTTTTGGGTTTTCTTCATTGTTGCAACTGAATTGTTAACACTGTTTATTTTACCCTTGATACTTACACACTAAATAAGTTTATTCCTTATATTGCTAGAGCCCAGTTGAAATCTTAGCCTGGAGATCTGTTCCGGGATTTGCCTTTGTATCCATCTGTACTGCCACCATCAGCAGGCAGACACCGTCAGCACATTTTACGCACACAAGCTGTTCTTGATCAATTTGGTTTTGCGTATACGGCTTCAGTTATGCATGGTGTTCATCTTCACATACGACTGAAGTATTTAAATGGGTAGTGACTTCCCGTTGCCTTGAGAAACGTGCTGCCCAGAGGCTAGGCTTAACAAACAAGTACTGCATTATTGCGACTCGTGCTCGGAAACAGGGAAAAACAACCCAGAGGCACTGCTCAGTCTTGTTGCTCATGCAGCTTGCCTTTAGCCATAAGTAGTCATCTGTGTGTAATATAACACATTTAGCAACAACTAAATAAACCTCCATCTGGGATGCTTAATGGTCAAGAACCTTTAATTATCAGAGGCCTTTGGATGTTAATAAATCATGTTTTCATACTTCTGCTTTTTAAGTCTTTTCCAGAAAGTTCCTTTGGTGATTACCAACTTGGGTATGGCAGAACAGCAAGGCTACAGAACAGTGTCTGGTTCCTGCATATCTTCTGGTTTTGTGAGAGCAGTAAGACAACACAGGTACAATACTTGCCAGATTTACTGACAGATGTAGCTTTCTGTTAAGTATAGTTTTCTTTCTATAAAAGTATTTGAAGTGCTTTTGGAAATGCTACAGCCATACCCTGCTCACTTGTTGATGTGTTTCCTGCAATTATTTACTTGTCCATGGTACTCGGAAATCGGTTCAGTCCCGTACTTCCCCACAAGAGCAGCTACATCTTAACATAGACACCCAGTGTTAAAGCTCAAAACGCTTCTCTATTCATTTTAACTCCTGCTAATTAAGCACTGTGATCATTAACTTGCAATTATACAATTATATTCTCGGTCTGCAGGTCAGAATTCTTTTATGAAGATGGATCCTTACAAGAGGTTCATAAGATAAATGAGATGTATGCCACCTTGCAGGAGGAACTGAAGGTAAGTCAGGCATACCTGCTGATTCTACCTTTCAGCAGAACTACAAAACCAGGTCAAAGCAAAGGGTACACCATCTTGTACTAAATGAGCAACAAAGCTGTGTCTTGGAAAGGCGTACTGAAAGATAAGGGAGTTCCATTTACTATTGTCAGCTGTACACTGACTTCTCAAAGTTTAAGCCTTAAGTTTCCATTGGATCCAAAGTAGACTGATAAATCCTGAAGTCCACTAATCGCTTCTCACGAGAGGACTATTTTGAAAAAGTACTCCGTGCAGTTTGTTAGGTCTCCTTTGCTTAGATGGGAACAGACAAAACATCTCGCACCTCATTCAACACAAAGTTTAAGTTCTCTCTAAAATCCACCTCAAGCTCATTACTTCGACTTTTTACTACTTAGCGTCCAACTTAAAATCCCGAGTACCTTGAAGGACTTTGCTACAAGGCTGAAGTCAGTTTCTGTGAATACTCTTCATTCCATCAAATGCTCTTTTCCTTGCAGAAAATATGCTCCACAGTAGAAGTTAGTGAGCGATCTGTAGAGAAACTCTTAGCAGAGGTGAGCCAATTAAAAGAAGAAATACAGAGGAAAAAGCAACAAAGCTGTTCAGGTAAGTCAGATACATGTAACGTCAATCTTAGAAAGACTTCCAAACTGGATTCAGTTGGCAGAAGCACAAAACACTTCTGAACCTGAGGCAGCCAAAACAGCGGTGGTAGAAGGAGGCAGGAGGGACTACAACTCTAGCTTCTTTCTTTTTTTTCCCAGGAGAAGACACAGACTACCCAGGAGAGCCAAAAGAGAATGTTCTCCTTTGTCAGGCACTGCAAACACTTTTCCCCAATTCTGGACTTCAGACATGTATTGTTTCCTTCAAAGGCCAACAGATATCCAAGAACTGCTGTAACACTGACCATAACATTAACGTCATGGACACACTGACTCTAATGGTAGAGGAAAGAGACTTCACTGAGGCCGAAACAAGACACCTAACCAAGCGTAAATTCAGAGGGACCACAGCAGGATCAAAGTCATTCAAGAAATCCAGATCACTGCAGCTTCACCAAAAATTACTTCGAGACCAAGAGGACCTGGACCAGGAAAGGAAGCCTATGCTGAGGAGCACTGAAACAGATGAGGAGGTGTTTGAAAAAAATACGGACACAAATGAATACTCACACTGTACTACTTCCTGATCTGTTAACAATTTGTCCAGATGACTTTGCACCAAAAGCTACCACCAGCATATTCAGGTGACATACCGATTTATAGCACTGCAGGGATGGAAATACAGTGCATTTTTGAAAAACATACACCAAGGGTTGGGTGGGTTTTTTTCCCAGTGCTTGAGTCCTGTTTGGCATAGACAAGTCCAGGTGACATTCCCTCATTTTGCCTTCCAGAGCTACAGCTGTATTCTCTCTCTCTCAGGGTTTAAAGACACTGTTAGCAGGATGTTAGCAGTCGTATAACCATGTCACATACTCCTCAGAGTACTACAACTTCAGGCTGCTGTTGGAGAAGCAGCACCACCCTTCCCTCAGCAGAAGCTGAGGTAGGGAGCATCAAATGAACACAGGTAACATGCTTAACAGCATTAGCTGTCTACATAAAGTATTTAAGTCGTGGCAGTTGGTCCTTAGGTATCCAGTACTTGTTTATTCCACACGCACACCCCCTTCCAGTCCAGCAAGGCATGACAGCCATCTGAACTTCAGCAAGACCTGTGAGCAGAGGAAGTGGTCCATACAGCTGCCAATTTGTATTAGTTCTTTCATTTTTCATACTTCCTTCGGACAATAAGTTTCAGAGACCTGATAGTTCATTAAAAAAAACGGCATCCACCCTTCAGTCAGTGATGCATTATGCAAACCAACCACATTTCCAGTAAACAGTATATATAAACAGGAAAAGTAGTTTTATTGTTTGTTTCTTTACAGTATATTACTCTGGATACTTGACATTACATATCTTGGGGTCTGTGAGAAATGATGGGTTCTTAAACATAACCGGCATAAACCCTGTAAAAAGATAAGAGGCAGGTTTTCTTAATAAACAGTAGGCTTGATTTAACAAAACTTAAAAGCATAATCATACTTACCAAATACATGAGCTCTCTTAATGGCTTTTGTAATTTCCTTCTGCTTCTTGTTGCACAAGCCTAAAGAGACAAATCATTTTCAGCCTCTTAAATCAACAAGAACCAAACCATTAGTTTAAAGGGGAAAGGGATATTACTGATAATTCCCCCTAGCTTTGTCTAAGTCTTCCTAGAAAAATGCATGTATATTTCACTGCTAAATACAAAATGCATACAATTACGGGATGTTTCCATTCTTTGATGAAGGCTGTTAAGTCAGAGGAATACTGTTACAAAATGTATACAGGTGGCAGCTGTCTTTCCAAAAGCAATTACTGAGATACACAGTTAGACCCACAAGAACATGAATATGATCCAGTAAATGATGTAATATAATAATTCACATACCTGTTATATGCCTGCCATAAATGCGGCCAGTACACGGAGAAACAAACTGGGAAAGAAGCTACTTAAGAAAACCAAAGTCAGTTTTAAAATTTTTCTTAAAGTGCTTTATTTTACTACTTACATTGTTTTTCCTTTTTTTGATCTGTTTTTACAAAATTCAGTTCTACCCAGAGACAAGAAAATGTGTATCTTGGAGCTAGACAGTACTTCACATGCCGTAACATTTAAGCTACATAACACTGGAATGAGAACTGAGGCCTCTGGTTTTTACCAGAGTTGTAACACCTGCGCATAGGACCAGTGCACTGAACAACTTATCAGCACTGCATTATTCGACCCTTATCTGCAGGCATTCTTACTCTTAGGTTTTAAACCCAAACACATATGAATTTTCTTTTTTTAATCTTTGTGGACTTTATACACACATTTAAAAACAGTAAACCAGTTATCTTCATTTAATGACAGGAATTTTCAAGCTCACCTGCACGTTCTTGTAGTCCACATTTACTCCACATAAGATACATTTTTTAGGAGGCTCTTTATAGGGGTTCTCCATTTGTATGGGCTGAAATTAGAAAATTGTTGACATCTGTTAGCTTCAAAAGAAGTAGTATTTGTTGGTTTTGTCCTTTGGGCAAAACTTGCATTGAAACCAGAACAGGTATTTAGTGCATCACTGAAGTTCCTCCACAACTTTGTTTCCGTTTCTCTAATGTACTGACAGGTACCAAGCAATCTAAAAGACTTCAGCTCCACAGCCTTTTACATCTGAACAATCATGTCTTAATCATCTTAATTTATATTAACGACAATGTAAGGAGTCAGTTAGAGCCATCAGTAAGGTAGCACCTATATGCTTGACTTAGAAAGTAGTACCTACAGAAGCGGGTAGTAAGGCCGCTCCATCCGAAAAGTTACAAGAGATGTTTGGAAACGATTCAAAGCGAACGGCCGGAGGGAGCTCCTGTCTGCTCACATACTTCAACAGAGAAATTCCCAAATCCCTCCCAAGCGCCGAAAGGCTCCTCAAGCTCCAGAAGACGCCCAGCGGCAAGTGCTTACAAGATAAGAGTGAAGGGAGAAATTTCTTTTTTGCAGACAAAGATGAAATTTGGGCAGACAAAAAATACTGGTACCCGACACAGCCACGGCCAGTGCGTTCTCTGAAGTCTCTCGCAGCTGTGTAGAGGGCATTAGTTAGTGCTGCCAAGCGTTTTGCTCCACCTCTGAGTTACCGAGACAACTGGCTTAAGGAACTGCAGTTAAAGACCCTGACTACAGAAGGGGGGGGCCTTGGTTCCCACACCCAGCGACTGCCCCCAGCGCTGGGCTCCTAGGCCGTAACGCACCGGGAGCGCCGTGGCAGCCCCGGCTGTGCAGAGACCCAGCAAAGCTCCCTCGGATACCGTCCCCCGGCGCGGGCGGCGGCAGCCTAACAGCAAGCAGGGCATGGGGAGCCCGCCACGGGCTGCGCTCGGGGGCCTCACCTGGTCGGAGCGGCCGAGCTGCTGCTCGTGCTGCCGGCGGCACGGCCGCTCCCACAGCGACGCTGGGAAGGAAAGAGCGACAGGGTTAACGGCGGCGGAGACCGGCCACGCGAACTCCCCACACAGCCCTACGGCCGCTACCGCCTCGTTCGACAGCGGGAAACGGGCACGCACCGGGCACCAGCCTCCGCCACGGCCTCAGCAGCGCCACAGCCCGCACCTCCATGCTGTTCTCTCGCACGTACTGCGCGCAACTAACGTCACTTCAGCTCATACGTCACTATTTTGCGCCGGCCGCTGGCGCCTGGTCCTCCCGCCCCTGGAGCTGCGGTTCGCCGGCCAATGGGGGCGCGGTCTGCCGCAGTCGGGACGGGCGATTGGCGGCGGCGCAGGCACGCCCCTCTGCTGCGCCCGGCCGTTGGGGGCGACTGCTGCAGAGCCGCCGGGAGGGCTTCGCTCTCCTTGCGCTGCCTCCGGTTTCCTCTGCCGGCTCCGTCGCCCCTCGTCGTGCTCCGCAGCGGCCGTGACGGTCTCCGCAGCGCTTCCTCTAGGCGCCCTCTCGGAGCGGAGGCAGATACCCCGCCCAGCTCCCCGCGACGGCGGTGATGGCCGAGCCCAACCTCGCGGTGCGGAGGAGGAGCCGCCCCGGCCCCGTCCGCAAGCGGAGCCGGGCCCCGCTGCAGCCTGGCGCCGTATGCTCGCCAGCGGCTGCCAAGAGGCTGAGCTCTCCCGGCGAGGGGCCCGTGACGGAGACCCCGGTACGGGGATGGTGGGGTGTGGGCGAGCAGGCTGCTGGGGCCGGGCACCGAGCCGCGAGGTGACCCCCCTGGGAGGGGGCTTGGCCCAGGCCCAGCCTGCCTGAGGCCGGTCGGGGAGGACCTTGCTTTGTATGAGAAAGGGCGCGCTTTGGCTTAAACTGGCTTTAGGAAACACCGCCCCTGCCCAGTAGCTATGCAGGCGTCACGTCTGCTGGTAGGTTAAGTTTCGCTGAGTTACAGCACGCGGCCCTTCAGAGGTGACGCTGGGCCTTCCTCACGAACGCCAGAGCCACTTCGCTGTACCTGTCACCCTGGGGAGGAGTTGGAGACTTACACCCCGTGGGTGCTGTACGGAGCTGTTGTGCTGCTTCCCGTGGTGTTGCTCTGGGGGTTAACACTGGTTACGTTTTTGCAGTGCAGCGACAGCGAAGAAGACATGTTTGGCGACTACGACAGCTTTTATGGAAATGATTCTCTGCTAGCACAGGTTGAGGATATAGAGCATAAATACCTGCAGGATAAAAATACGGATATTAAAACAGCTGGAGATGTACTTGGGAATCCTCAGTCAGGAATTCACCAGAAAACAGAAGATGCTTTGTCTGCGTCAGAAAACATGGTTATCCTTAAAGCTGACAAAGAGGATGCGTTCCAAACGAATGAGAATGACGCGGTGGATAGCAATCAAGAACTGAGTGAATCTATTTTAGATGACTTGCCATCATCACAACTTTTGTATTTTGAGAAAATGGATGAAATTTCTTCTGGTTCTAGAACATCTCCAGTCTTAGAAAGGGAGAATGAATGTGTGGATTCTTCCTTGGACAAAATCAGGAGTCATTCATCTCTTTGTCCTGATCCTGAACACAGGAACAAACCTACTGACTTTTCCTCAGACTCTAAGTGTAACTTGTTTAAAACTGAGAGCCTTAAAGATCATCTGAAAAATGCTATGACTGGAAATGCCAAAGCCCAGACTCTGCAGGTCTCTAAGACCAAGCGGCTTAAAGAAGCTGTTTTATCTGAAGAGATGTGTGTTGCTAGGAAAGCTATTGAATCTTCTGCTGTTGATATAGGCCCTTTTTATGGATTGCCTAGCAAAGTTAAAGATCTGTTCAGACAATTGCGAGGGATTGAAGTGCTTTATGGTAATGTAACTAATGGTTTGTTGAAAAAAAAAAAAATTGCTAGTGAAGTGTTGCTTGTTTTACCCACTATACCATAAAAATATTCAAGGTAATATTTAATGTAAACTATGTTGGAAAGTGGTGGTTGTTTTGTTTTATTAAGTGGATATTTTGGGTTATTTTAGATGGGTGGGAAAGCTTGATATGCCTTAGAGAATACTTGGGAAGGCTCAGTCACTGCAAGCTTTTAGTGGTTTAGTGAGGAACAACTCTCGAATGCTAGGCTTAAAGTTAGTTTTTTAATGAAACAAGCATTTTGATACTGATTACCGTGCTCCTGGGTCTTGCTAATATTTTTTTTTTTTAATTTTGCAGAATGGCAGCATGATTGCTTAATGTTAGAATCTCTACAGCAGAGAAAGAATTTAATATACTCATTGCCAACCAGTGGTGGAAAAACGCTTGTAGCTGAAATACTAATTCTCCAAGAATTACTCTGTAGGCAGAAAGATGTTCTGATGATCCTGCCGTATGTTGCCATTGTCCAAGAAAAGGTCTGGATGCAGTGTTTCTGATACTGCTTATCTTTTCTGATACACCTTGTTACTTGGTGTTACTGGTTTGAACACTAATTTTAGCAAATCCCATGATTTTAATAAACATATGGTGGGAAGTGAGCGACTTCTCTCCTAAATGCTGCTCTGCGGGCCAGTAATTTCATAATAAAACAGACTTACGTTATGAAGTGAAGGTGCTGAGTTATCAAGTGTGCGCAATGTTGAACTAATAGCTCTTTTGCAACGTTATGTATAGTTCTGCAGTCGTAGATCTGTACTGCCCAACTTGCTAAAGAAACGGTCTTGAAATAAAAATCAGGTGGTTTTTGATATAAAGGACAAGTCAGTTTTAGAGAACAGCTGTAACCTAATCTCGGTAATATTTGTAAACACTTCAGCTTTGCAACTGGAACAGGAAGTCGTAGCTAGTATGTTTTCACTAATTCAAGCAGTTGATTGTGGTGTGTGTTGGTTTTATGCCTGTTGAGTTCTTGAGGCAGCTCTGAAATCCAAAATGAGCATGAGTTTGTTCTCTAATGGATCTTTGGGTTTTTTACAGGTGAGGGCTTTATCGAGTTTTGGGATAGAATTGGGTTTCCTGGTTGAAGAATATGCAGGAAGTAAAGGAAGATTTCCACCTATCAAGAGGAGAACAAAAAAGTCTCTTTATATTGCTACTATAGAAAAAGGACATGCTCTAGTGAATTCCTTAATTGAAACAGAAAGAATTGATAACCTTGGTCTGGTTGTAGTAGATGAGGTATGCTACAACATTTACTCAGGTTATAAGTTGCAAATTTTTGTATTAATAATATACAGTTATTAGCAAAGAGCAGTTTTTTGATTATTTGGTTTTACTGTGAGCGTTTATTGTGAAATTATTGCTACTTAACTAAGTTTTTTTCTGCGTTGGTGCATAAGTCCATAGTATTGAAAGCTATTCTTCTTTAACTGAAGCATTTGTTGCTGTATCAGGATAAGAGATTCTGTATTGAGACATCTACTGTTAGTAGTTGATGGTGAGTTACTTAGTAACTACTCGTCAGTCAGACACCCCTAATGGATCAGAAAAAACATGAATCCCATTAATCACATGGGCTGTATTTTATGAGTCCCAGAACTGAACTCTCACCTGTCGAACCAGGAGACTTTGTGTCTGGTATTAATAATGGCTAAATGAAATGTAAAAAAAAAAAAGTAAGTAACATTTGACTGTGAGACTTGCCTCTTACTGTGCTTTCTAGTGGTGTGGCTGAGCTAAGGTTGGATTGTGGAGTTGTCACATGTAACATCTAACAGGGATGTCTCATTCGTGGACTGCCCCATCTTAAGACGGCAGCTTCTGAATGGGAGGCAGTTTAAGCATTAACTTCTGCTTTTTCTGGTGGCAGCTGGCTGCTAGAAATTTTCTTTATATTAACTTCCACTCTGTGTGTTGCTTAAAACACAATTTGTTTAGAATGGCTTTAGGCTGGTGAATACAAAGACTTTTTTGTCAATGTAAACACTGACTGTTTACTGTCAGGAGTTAATTGTTTGTGTCCAGGTAAATGGAAGGTAAATCTTGTTATCTGTGTTTGCTCTCGGGTCTGTTTTTCTGTGATTCTTAAAGGTTTCAGTGAGGCTATGGTTCTGGAAGGGGCTTCGCAGTCAGAATTTACCAGAGGGATATCGTGAGGGAGTCCAGCAAAGACACTTCTGTAATATTTGTTTAGGACTCTACATAATAAGAGTATTTCTACAAGAAAACCACCGCTCTAAACTCTAATACTCTTGCATTTTCTTTTTCCCTCTCTGTGCACAGTTGCATATGCTTGGTGAGGGAAGTCGTGGAGCGACGCTGGAAATCACTCTTGCAAAAATCCTTTACATTAGTAGTAAGTCATGGCTGCAGTTAATGCTGTTAAAATACTTGTCGTAGTACTAGCTACAGCGTCTCTAGAGAGAAGTCTTACTTTTGCTTTCTGGACTTGTTTTTCAACAGCAGCCAGATCACCACGTGGTACGACTCCATGCGTGACCAGCGCTTACTCATTTAGGTGTTAGTTGACCCTGTAATGATGGGCTGGGTGTTTCTGAAGCTTTTTTGATACTACTTCTCTGAGAATTCCTGAGTATTGTCAAATGTCTTTCATTTCTTCGTAGGAGCCCCTTAGCCATCCCAATTAAATGCTTCTGTAGAGAAGGATTCCTTTTTTATGTTTATATCTCAGGTAATATTTGTTAGCTATATCCCTCTTCAAACCTGCTGCTTTGGCATTTAAAAAGACTAACAATGAGGAAGCAGGCTTATGAATTAAATACTGAGCAGATGTCTTAAAACCCGTGAACGTGGCAATAAATTCATCTCACCTTCTGTTTTACAGAAAACACGCAAATCATTGGAATGAGTGCCACTTTAAATAATGTCGGAGACCTGCAGAAGTTCCTGCAAGCAGAGTACTACACTAATAATTTTAGACCGGTCTGTATACAAGATCCCATAAAGTAGTAAAGACGATAATTGGGTTTAAAATCATTGCATAACTCTTTAACGTCACATCACAGCTTCTGTTCTTAATTGCATGGTGTGACGTCATATAATGCCTGCTACTGCTTGCAGTTGTACCAGTGAAATAAGTAGCACCATGCACTTGTAAAGGCACAAATGCCACTGCCTTTATATGGTTGTGTTAAGCCATTTGTGTCCTTTCAACGAAACCAACTTCTAAATTATAGCTACTGTGGTAATTCATAACAGTGCATTTGGTATAACTAGAATCTGGACTGCTGATGCTCGAGCACTATCGTGACAGTGGCTTGAATAGCTCATGGGATACAACATTTGTCACGTTTTTAGTTATAATTAGATGCTTTCTTAAGGCAAATAATTAAACCAATTAAATTCTTGATGGGTTGGAATGTGTGCTTGTGTGCATGTAAGGATGTACGCATCTGAAATGTGATGCTTAAAAAAAAAATTAGCTGTACATCAATAATAGCTTAATCTTTAGAGAAGACTTGGTAATTCAACTGAAGGTTCTGTTTATGGCTTATATCTCCCTAGGTAGAGTTAAAGGAATACGTAAAGATACGAGACACCATTTATGCAGTTGACAGTAAAACAGAAAAAGGCTTTACTTTTTCACGTCTTCTTAATTTCAAGGTAAAACTAAGGTGCTTATAGTTTCTTTAAACTATAGTTATGAGAAGTACTATTTTACACTGAATTGTTTACAGAGCTTTACCAAAGAAATTACGTAAACATGACAATTCGTTTGTAATACCGATGAGAAAGAAAATGGTAGGCTTTGGGGAGGAAAAAGACTTTTTAAATACTGCATGCTTAACTCTATTTTCACTCATTTGATGCTCTTTAGAGGCTTCATCAGTATTGTGATGTGTGAAGAGCAGATACCCAGTGCTGTATGTTTTGGGGTAGATTTTATCAACAGCGGTTCACTCTTCGACGATACTAAAAGAAGACATCTTATTTTGGTTTTGTTCGTTTATTATTGCCTTGTAGGGATTCATTTCAAAGAAATGAAGACATGATGTTATGGTAGACTTCCAGTGGCACAAGTAACATCACTATGGTGTCACTAAAAGAAATTGAAGTAAACGGGGAAAAAGCAAAGCATTTAAATCTTACATCCGTGGATCAGCCAGTTCAAGCTAGCTGTGTTAATAAACCCTTTCACGTGAGGGATTGGGAGAAAAACTTATCCTAGATCTTATGGCAATTATGTCACGTTAAAGTAAATGGGAGTATTCTGGTGAAGGTTGAGAACTAAACTTGAATGACTTAAAAACTTTATGACTTAATTTCTAAGTTTAAATGTTTGCCAATCTGTTTATGACAGTATTCTAGTAATCTGGAGAAAGCAGATCCTGACCACATCATTGCACTGGTTACAGAGGTTATTCCTAAATATTCCTGCCTAATCTTTTGTCCCACTAAAAAGAACTGTGAAAATGTGGCTTCAATGGTGTGCAAGTATCTCAAGAAGTAAGTTTGTCATGATTTTTTAAATTGTATGTGGAATGATTGGTCAGAATTTAGGATTTACCTTCACTAGTTTGCAAGTGGCTTTCCCTGGTGGTCAGAAGTAAATACTTTATGAACAGTAAATCATGTAAAGTTCCTAACTGCGTAACGTAGCAAATTGCTCAAGACTCATTAAACAAATGTTTTACCAAAAAAAACCCCACCTTATTTTTTAAACAAACTAGTTGAATAAACGGTTATTAGAGGACAAATCATAAAGAAAAAAGGAGAAGCATACTAAATTTAATCCAACTTCGTGTCCCTTTGTCACTGGTCTATGCAAGCTTAGAAAACAAACATTTTCTCTATAGCCCTGTGTTTGGTCATGTAAGTTACTAGTTGACTGAGTAATCTGTTCCATACCTACTTTAAGAATACACGTTGTTAAATCTAAACCAAGCTTTGTTAATAAAGAGAAGAAAGTTAGACTTAGATTTGGTTTCATTTAAATGTGATTTGATCAACTCATAGTGGTCTAGCAAAGTTAAATTTTGTGTAGGAAGAAATAATATTAAAATAAACGAAACCCCTCCCTTGCCATCAAAGTCGGAACCATTTCTGATGTACCAATAATCTTCACTACAGGCTGATACCAGCCCTGTTTGTGTTCTTCAGCACACTTCATACCCCCAGCCTGTCAGTATTTGATCCCACCTGTGCTTACAAACCAGAGAAGAGCTCTGCTGCAACCCAGTCTCCTACGTATTGTTATTTTAAAGTTACTGGAAATAACTCTTTCTCCAGCCTGGATGTTAGAGGCATGGATAATGAACAGCAGTAGGCAGTAAGCACGTGTCTCTCTTTTTAAGTAGTTAGTGATTGATCCAAGTCTAAAGAAATGCTTTTCCTCCTCCAAGAGAATTTATAGCTCACAAGGCAAAAGAGAAACAAGATCTCCTCAAGAACCTAAAAAATATTGGAAATGGAATTGTCTGTCCTGTTCTGAAGCAAACAATCCCTTTTGGTATTGCCTATCACCATAGTGGCCTTACAAATGATGAAAGAAAATGTATAGAGGAAGCGTATTCCACAGGTGTCCTGTGTCTGCTTGCTTGCACAGCTACGTTAGCTGCTGGAGTCAACCTGCCAGCTAGAAGGTTAGTGACTGAAACAGATTTCATTGACGTGTTGGGTTTTTTGTTTTTTTGGTTTTTTTTGTAGAAAAATGGCTTTAAGTTGGAAATATCAGCGCTGTTTAAAGTATGTTTCTACTTTTGCTAGCAAATTGGAAGCATAAGGGTTTTTGTGTTCAACCCAGGACATAAGACGGCTAATTTGTGCGTAGGAAATGTGAATCAGTAGCAGAATACATAGCTGAAGAGCGTTTATTTACTGGATTAAGGGAATTTTAATAAACTGAGGAAATGCTTCAGTATTTTAATAACGCTATCCAGAAGAATAAGGAATTCATGGTGGTTTCTTTAGATATCGTCCTAAGAACGGTGTTTAAATTGTAAAATAAATCCTTCCTAAGGAGATAGTTTTAATACGTTTCAACACAAAAATGTGTTATCTTTTCTTACACACGTGCTGATGACCTGGCTGCTGTACTTGTGCTCTGTATGACCGAAGGCTGTTTGCTAAGAATCCAGTTTGGTGTGCATGTATGCTCAAATAATGCATATGAGGGGAGAAGAAAGAAATCACACAGACAGGTGGTGTCTTTCTGGCGTAACTGATGTACGGCCGGTGTTGCCTATGTCTTTTCAGTAGGGTTTATTTTATATCTCTATGCTTTTCACTCTTAAACTCAGGCTGTTGAGTAGATGCAAAAGATTAGCTCCAAAGGCTCTGCAAAACATAATGAACATGGCTTATCATTCAATAAACCTTTATTTATGTAAACCGACCAGGAAAACATTTAAATGCACCTGTTTGAACGGATGTTGACTTCCATTAGTTACTATGCCAGGGGCATCTATAAAGAATGCAGTTGTAAAATTTTATTGCTGCTTTAGTAATTTTCATGTAAAGCAAAACTTACTAAAGACTTCTTCACAGGGTTATTCTCAGAGCTCCTTATGTCGCTAATGACTTCCTGAAGAAGAACCAGTATAAACAAATGATTGGCAGAGCTGGTCGAGCTGGTATTGACAGTGCTGGAGAAAGTATTCTCATAGCGCAAGAGAAAGACAAACACTTGGTAATTTTTTACAAAGCTGTTGGTAATTTAAATTGTTGGATTAAGCTGGTGGGATAAACAGGAGGAGCTGAGCTGCCTAGCTTGATTTTTTTTTTTTTTACCCCACTTCTTAATGTTGCAAATATTTGACTGACTTACCTCTAAACAGCCCTTGTAGTTTATTTTCAGATGTGAACTGTGAACTTTAGACCGCTACACTTAGTTTGCATGATTCAAATATAAAGAAAATAAACCCAGTTTGAAAAGTGTAAAACTAATGCATAAATACTTTCCCTGAACTAATATCTTTCTTGCTCTTTTTAGGTTCAAGATTTAGTTCACAATCCTTTGGAGAATTGTTACAGCAATCTTCTGCTGGAGTTGAACAAGGGGATGCAGAGCCTGTTGTTGTCTTTGGTTGGACTGAAGGTATCAGTTAACTCTTCTCTGTGAGTAACTTCAGTGCTTGGGAATGCAAAGAAAATCTGTTGATTCTACGAAAACCAGACTTTTTAAACAGATTGGCTACAAGTTCAGAATAATTTCTAATCAAATAAGAAGGACAAAGATTTGATTAGTCTTTTTATTTAACTCAGCTGTCAAGTTATCATGTAACATGACCATTTCCTTATGTGTAGAATTCAGTTATGTCTACCTTATGATACTTCACAGTGCTAATAATATTTCCATTTTTGATACTTGATTCAAAATACAAATAGAAGCAGTGGAAACAAATTAACATGATGCGGTAGCTGGAATAATAGGACAGAGCAGTCCCATCAGATCGATCATAGACTGCCTGTCATTCCATTTGTTGTCGTGTATTTCTGTAGAAACACATTAACAGGATATCAAACTGCTTCTCTGTTCAGTAGTTTCTCTCGTATAGCTTATGAAATGTGTTACGTGAAATGACACCTTTAAACATGCTAAACACTTGCAAAACTGATGCAGATAGCTGTTACCCTTGAGGAAGTCAACCGTTTCATGTGCAGTACATTGCTGGGTGTTCAGCAGCAGCTGTTGTCTAAAGAGAAGAGTCTCTCAGAGATAATTAAAGACGGGCTAGAAGACCTAATAGAAAAAGGACTTCTGAAAGGAAGAATATCTGAGAAGGACGACAATTCCAAATGTACGCTAACAGTCACACTGCTGGGTAAAGCTACGTATAAAGGTAAGACTTCTTTCATTCTTACTATAATTTTTATTTCAACACACACTTTCATCCCAGCCTTATTTCAGTTCAATGTTTTCCCATCTTCACTCTGAAACTGCAATGAAAAATAAGTTGTAGAGAGACAGTTTTGATTACTAAATGATGTGCTAGACTGAAAATGGAAATGAACAAATAGTGAATGACTGAACCTGATGGGAATGAAGGGTAACGACATTGGTCACAATTGGAGTAGAACCAGAACTGTGTCCCCAAAAAAATATTTCAAGGTGTGATTGTAATAAAAATGGCTCATGACTTTATGATTTGTTATGAACAGATGATTTCTTGACCTAGAGGGAAGCTTAAGAAGGAAAGGAAGCATATGACATGGAGACCTATTGTAATAAGGAAGAGAGCATACTGGGAACTTCTGTTTTCCTGTCATAGCTTAAAGATAAGGAGTATGGAAGGCAATTGGAATAGGACAAGTCTCTGAAAGATAGCTACAGTCTATGAGATTGTTCCAGTATTTTATTAAAGCTGAGGCAATTCACAAACACCCCAAAACCCCACACAGAATGGACATACATGGCAATAGGTGACTGCCGCCTTTCTTCGGTTCTGTTTCACTGTTCATGTTAGGTTAGAGCAATTATTCAGGTGACAGTTATTTTCCTTCAGTTTAGATGGCATAGCCAGCTTTTCTGAAAGATGTTAAAATCTACTACACTTAACTATGCCTGTTTTAAAATTGCAACACACTGTGTGCTTCTTATAGGGTCCATAGACTTGGCATACTGCAATCATCTCTACAAAGAACTGAAGAAAGGTTTGGAAGGGCTGATTCTTGAGAGCAATCTTCATCTTCTGTATTTGACAACTCCGTATGATATGACTTCTAATTGTAGCCCAGATTGGATGGTGTACTTGAGACAGGTGAGAATTTACTAGCAAACATGCATTGGGGCATACAGTAATCCTCTTTATTAAACTAGGTAAGTTTATACACATAGGAAATGTAGGTAGTAAGGTAGTAATTTGATAAAAAGTTAAAATACACTATTTTCAGTCTCGGTGCAGAAATGCTTTCCTTTATTGCAATAAAATTTAAGTTCTTTTTTGCATCTATAAAATTTGACCCTGTTTGGGGTAAACAGTGGCATGAAACACATTTCTTGAGTTGCCAGTACTCCAGATCCGACTCTAACCTTGGTGCTAGCCTTGCTGTCCCCAGAGTATGGTTAATGTTAAACGCTTCCCTATAAACCAGTTGTATGTAACCACATCATTGCAGTCGTGCAAGAAAACCACTATTAAATGAATCCAGGGCCATATTTACCTTCTGATGCTTGCTCATTTATTCTGTAATTTAGGGAGCAAAATCCACTAGAGAATGTTAAGTCTTAGTGTTATGTCTAATGCTTAACTCCAGCCGTAACTGCAACTGTTACACCGTGCCCAATACCTTCCCAGACTGCTATGCTTCGGTCAGCCTTAGCAGCACAGCCCTTGTCCTAGTCGCGCACACTCAGTAAGATTCACCCGTAATTCAACTATGCCCTTTACAGAGAAGTGTTGTATACAAAGGGTAGGACTAAAATCGGTTTAATTTTGTTAAAACGTGGCATTCAGAGATGGACAGTTACAGATAATCCAAAGAAGTAGGTGACGAAGCTGCAGATCTGACTGTCTAGTGACTACAGTACTATATAGAGATACTGAAAACATTGTTTCACTCTGAGTAACAGACTTTTATGTTTTGTATAACATTAAGATAGTTTTATGAAGAATTTTCAGATATTTAATTATCCTGGAGCCTGCAGAGCAATTGTTAAGCTTGAAGAGCTTGTTAAGTTTGATCACCATTTGGGAAAGATGCTAAATCCAGAAGATACTTGTAATGTCGGTGACGTATCTTGGAAAAAATATTTGAGCACTTAAAAGTGACTTAGTTCTCCAGGGGTTTTAACGTGTTCATCTTGAATCTTAATTCTGCAAGTAGACATCTGTTACCAAGGGGTGTGAGAAAAGTGGTGCTGTATGCACCTTGATACTAGAGTAGGCTACACATGTATAAAAAGATAAACTTCATGTTATATGCACGCCAGATGTTTATCAGCAGAACACATAGGTAAATGTATTTCCAAACCAGTGAAGTTCAAGATGAAAAAGAATGGAAGGTTGTTATTCACAGAGGAAAAGGGAGAGCAAATTATCTGTGTGTAGGTGGCATTGGTATTATACAAATTTGAGGTGAATTATTTTTTTTACAGCTAAATAGAGCATATTGACATTGTCTTCAGCTCTTCTGATGTGTAACACTTGTAACTTCTAATGAGTTGTTAATAAATAATCTTGACTGTAGTCAATTTTATTGTAGTTCAACCAGCTAAGTGCAGCAGAGCAAAAAGTAGCGGATATTGTGGGAGTACCTGAAAGTTTTATTACAAAAAAGGCTTCTGGTCAAGCCATCAGAAAGGTAAGCTGGAGGTTTCTCATACCTAAGATGACAGTTTAGTCATTTCATTTGATTATTTACAAATACTACTTTTGCTTTTCTGCTAGTGTTCTTTATTACTTACTACTTGTTAAGGTTCTTTTAACCTCATTGGTTGGTTTTCCTCATGTTGTTTAAGATCTTTGGTTATAATATAGATGTGTTTTAGGGATGTGAAGGAGTAAAGATGAAAATAATTTCCTTACAGCTTTAACAGAATACCTCGATACCGGCTCTGAATTCTGCCTTGCTTTATTCCTAGAATGTGGACAGTGCTGTGGTGAACAGGCTTTACCTGTCGTTTGTCCTCTATACCCTGCTGAAAGAGACCAACGTATGGAGCGTTTCGGAGAAATTTAACATGTCCCGAGGATATGTGCAAAATCTCCTTACTTCCGCGGCTTCGTTTGCCTCCTGTGTTCTACATTTCTGTGAGGTAGCTTGTTAAATGAGTTCCAGTAAGTTCTTTGGGATTGGTTTCGTAAAATCTGGAGTTCTGTTCTCTTACGTTAGAACCGAACCACCGGTGTTGTGTTTCACCTTTCCTGTGCAAAACTGTCTTCACCTTTCCTGATCAAAATTGTTTCCTGTCCAGAAAAGCATGCTCCTACAGTGATATTTCCTATATTGAAAGTAAGTTTTGTCCACTGAGAATGTGAAAACGTACAAACTGTGCAGGACATCGATCGGTGTCAGCGCTGTTGGTGAAATAATTGACAGTTTTACCATTCTCCTGGAAATAAGGCCATCTGGTTGGGGAATGTCGTCTCAGGAGTACAACTCTGCAACTAGCTGAAAAGATAACTAGAAACAGTAGTGCTTCCCCAGTCTCAAAGCCAAATATATGCTTGTTGCTCAGCAGAGATCTCACCAGCCATACCCCCCACATACAGAACTTAGGATCTGATTTTTAGTGGTCTTTGTCTCTGCAGGAACTGGAAGAATTCTGGGTTTATAAAGCCTTGCTGACAGAACTTACCAAGCAGTTGACATACTGTGTTAAGACAGAGCTCATCCCCCTGATGGAGGTAGCAGGGGTTCTAGAGGTTAGTAAACCTGGCTTTGTGAGATTTTTCTACATAAGCTTGCATGTTAAATGTTACTGTGCCTTTCAAATATATCTGGAAGACCAAACTAGTTTCTTATTGAGAATTTGGCATAGTGCAGATATCCCACAACAGCACTGGAGGCTGAGGGAAGAGTGGTCAGTTGAAGAAATGTGAGCTGGAGCCAGTAATGTTGTTCTTCTGTCTGCTACCACAGCAACAGTGAAAATTCTGAATGTGGACAGTAATTTAGCTATATGTCCTGTTGGAAAACAGAGTCCAGGTTTCTTTTGTGGTAAGGATTCTTCAGTTTGTGGGAGTAAGGAGGTGTAAGAATTTACGTATTAAGTTAGAAGATCCTCACAGAAATACATGAAGCCCTGTTGGGAACGTAGGCTGTTACAGCGACTTGCAGTGCTGCACGCACTTTAAATAAGAAACTCAACTGGGTCTTCATTAAATCTGAACATCCTTCTGGGCTTCAGTGCAAGGTTATAAGCAACCACTGGACCTCTTTGCAGAAATGCTCTAATTTGCCCGTCCAGCCTATTGTAGAGTCAGTTTGTCAGCAAACCATTGACTTTACTGGCAGTAAGGTCTTATGCTGAGAAGCTAAGCAGTGATGAAGAATTAGAGCCTAATGGGGTTTTGCTGGTATATAGCAAATTTTCTGAATTGGATGCCAAAGGTAAATAGTCTTTTTTTTCATGGCTCGCTCCATATGGGAGCATTTCTGCGTAAGGACAAAACCAGCCTGGACAGTGTGATCCTGCTGAAGTTGTGTTTTAAAGATAGCTCTTCAAAATTACTGCTCTCATCATGGTACTTCTGCACTGGAGTTAAAACTGTACCAACAGCTGATAGCTGTAGCAGGTAGACTGTCATCTTGAACAGATGTGATTTGCTGAGATTTCTGTCGTGGAAATGATAAAATCAATGAAGGTTACTGTAGTGAATGGGAAAATTATCTGCACGTTTACTTGCACAGCTTCAAAGAGCAATCTAAAACCTTTTCATGAGGTTTAAGTCACTTATAGGCAAAGATTCTGTATCGTCAGTCATACTGTGCATATAACAGCCAGATAGAGCCCAGAAAATACCTGCTGGCAATTAGTTGTTATTGGTGGTGAAATTAATGATGCTCATCAATGAACGTGCATAGTCGTGCCATGGGGGAAGATGACATATTGTAAGCCATTACCTGTTGGATGCTAAAAACCCCCTGCACATGCCATCAAATAAATGTCTTTATTCCTTGTTGTTTTAAAAGATGAAGAGAGGGAAACCAAACGATACTTGACCGAATGTTTGGAGGTGTAACAGTTGTTCAGCAAACGGGTATTTCATAACTCAGGATACTAAACCCTTGGGTATACTAAATTACCCTCCAGTGCTAGTGTAGCAATGCATTTTAATTTAAACTTTGTAAAGTTCTAGCAGTGTTTTGTTTTGCAAAAGAAATGTTTGCCCAGAGACCCTCTGTTAAGCCAGTACTGCTTGGCTACTTCACACAGCCACAGGATCAAACCAAGGTGGGAGAGGCAGACAATGCACACCCCCTTCATTGGTGATGATCCCGTTCCAGAGAGTCTGCCCTGGGATGTGTATCTCTCCTGTATATGTGAGCCCACAGCGTGACTTTGCACAAAACTAGAGAAATACAAAACAGACTGTGATACCTCCCCAATCTTATATTTTTCCCTTTAGTAAATCTAAGGGGTAAAGCTGTATTTTTGGGGAGTAAAGATTCTCAGTGAGTATTTATGTTCTTAGAAAGATAAAAAGAATTGGGTTGATACGCAAAACCAAAATGTTTGAGGTTGGCGCAGAGACTGTCACTTAATGGTAATGCTTATTGCCTGATCTAATTTCTAACACAATTTTGGACTTGCAGGCACGGGCAAAACAACTTTATAATGCAGGGTACAAAACTTTAGCACACTTGGCTAACGCAAATCCAGAAACTCTAGTCAAGACGATTGAGCACTTGTCACGGCGTCAAGCCAAACAAATTGTGTCGTCTGCGAAGGTAAGTTACAGAGTTACAAAAACCTGCTTCGCTATGTCAGAAGTGGGTGTTTGAATGACATTAAAAGTGAAGGATTCCGTTTACTGCTCAAGGCATTAGTGGATATTTGTGATCCAAATACCGATCCGTGTTAAGAATATGTTTCCTGGACAGTATCATTTATCTGAGATGGTTAAGATTGATGAATCAAGCAATTGCTGACCTTCATGCTCCTGCATGACAGGCAAACTTAAACTGTTCTTAAAACAGTGTTATACAGAGGATAGTTGGGCTCTTTTTCAGAGGGGAAGCCATGGACAAAAATGTTTGACAGTTTGATGAAATGCAAGAATTAAATGATCACCTTGATCTCCGTGCTGAGTTATAACTGAAAATACTGGATTCTGCCAATATCTCGGGCCTTCCCTTACAGAAATTCTAGTGGTAGTTGTGATTAAAAGAACAGGATTTTACAGGACTGCGGAAAGGGAAAACAAGAAGGTATAGGGCTAAACTCACCTATTTAGGTTGCTTTTGCCATGCTCTCTTATCCTTTATTCTCTATTGTTTTCCGTTTTGAATATGTATCATGAGAAGGGCCTTCACTTAATATCTGCCTCTAAGGCACACTTGGTGCCTCAGGCACATGTAAATAATACAAGGGAAAGGATCTGTAAACAAAAATTACAGCCAGTATTTTATTTATCAAGTGGTAGTATTTTCTCTCCTCAATCTCCATTAATCATCTGCTGCTGCAATGGCATCGCCTTCCTGTTGGGTTTTGCTAAAACAGCAGGGTTTTGGTAAAGTGAGGGAATGCCCAGAATAAATGACAGGGTGGGTGGTGTAAGGATGGTGCTGTCAATAACAAAGTCTTGGTTGGTATAGTTTCATGGAGTAAAGGTACTAGGGTTTATGTGCTTAGAAGGTCATGGCCATCTGGCACACGCTGCCCAGAGAAGCTGTGGGTGCCCCATCCCTGGCAGTGTCCAAGGCCAGGCTGGATGGGGCTTGGAGCAACCTGGTCTTGTGGAGGGTGTCCCTGCCCACGGCAGGGGGGTGGGAACTAGATGGTCTTTAAAGCCCCTTCCAACCCAAACCCTTCTCTGATTCTATGATCTCATGCTGTTGCAGGCTCCTTACGGCTTTTTTTTTGCTGCTGTGTTTGCCAAAAGAAAAGGACATATGCAGATTCCTCTTCTATGTCAGTGCCAAATCCAGCAATCTAACTTTTGCTCGTGCTCAGATACTAAAACTGATGGAGTTTTCTCTTACTGGGAAGTTAGAATGTTTGTATGTGTTATGCTACTGGGGAAGAACTGCCAGCAACAAACAGTTCAGGGTAGTAGAGCAACAGTTGCCCCTGTCAGGGTCCTGTCTGATGTAAAATGCTGTAGTAAGAAATTGGCAACTTGGCAGGCACAACTTACAAATGTTTATTCCAGCACGGAAGATAAATGTTTAAAGTTAAAAATGCTCCTGTTGAACAGTTTGAGACAAAACTGTTTATGTTCTGTAAAATGTTGTTTATTATATGATGGCAGAAATTAGAAAACCCGCTGTGTACTGTATGAATTGCTGTGTTGATGTTTCTCCAATGAGCATACCCTGAACAGTAAAAGAGGTTGGTAGCAGTACTTGTGAAAGCGTGAGTTCTTTGAGGCAAAGGTAATGTGGTGCTGTGAGCAGCAGCAGAAGTTTTTTACAGGACAGATGCAAGTTTGGAACGAAACATTGGAGTGTTAACCCATCCAACAGTTCCAGCTAATGGAACTGATTTCCTAATATTAAATGGAACTGATTTCCTAACATTTTGTCCGTTACAGATGCTGCTGAGTGAAAAAGCTGAGGCTCTACAAGAGGAAGTTGAAGAACTCTTAAAGGTGCCTACAGATATCCCAGAGACCAACTGACCTACTGTCATGAAGAAAAATCATGAATCCAAAACTTGTGGTGTTTTTAACTTTCCTGTGTAAAGCTGCTCTAATTATAATAAATATTTAATGTCTTTTGTATACCTCAATTTTGTGTGAGTTGAGTTCAGGATGTTTCTTGGAAAGTGGAGTTAAAGTGAATGCTTTGAGTGTGAGCCTCTTGAGCAGTAGACTAGGATCAATAGATGTGACCTTAGTTCATTCCTGGTTTTAGCCATAGCCTTAGGAGGGCTTCAGGGCCTGGACTAACAGGCTGGTGTGTACTTCTGCCTAGAGCTTTGGATCAGAGCTGACTTCATCCCCTTACATTGGGTATTCCCTTTAGGACATATGTACTTTAAGCTACTCCAAAATTCCTGCCTGTAGGAACTCTGCTGGAGAGCAAAGGGAAGGAAAGCCGACTTTAATGCAGGTATTGCCAAAAACCACAGTATGATGCACGTCATGTTCTGCTTCATTTAAGCATTGATTGGATTGGCGGGCCCAAAGAGTGGTGGTGAATGGGGATAAACCCAGTTGGCGGCCGGTCACCAGTGGCGTTCCCCAGGGATCGGTACTGGGGAAAGTTCTGTTCAATAACTTCATCAATGACCTGGACGAGGGGATCGAGTGCCCCCTCAGTAAGTTTGCAGACAACACCAAGTTGGGCAGGAGTGTGGATCTACCTGAGGGCAGGAAGCTCTGCAGAGGGATCTGGGCAGGCTGGATCGAGGGGCCGAGGCCAACTGTGTGAGGTTCCACAAGGCCAAGGGCCGGGTCCTGCACTGGAGTCACAGCAACCCCCTGCAGCGCTACAGGCTTGGGGATGAGGGGCTGGAAAGCTGCCTGGCGGAAAAGGGCCTGGGGGTGTTGGTGGACAGTGGCTGAATAGGAGCCAGCAGTGTGCCCAGGTGGCCGGGAAGGCCAATGGCACCCTGGCCTGCATCAGGAACAGTGTGGCCAGCAGGACCAGGGCAGTGACTGTCCCCTGTCCTGGGCACTGCTGAGGCCGCACCTCGAATCCTGGGTTCAGTGTTGGGCCCCTCACTGCAAGACAGACCCTGAGGGGCTGGAGCGTGTCCGGAGAAGGGCAACAGAGCTGGGGAAGGGGCTGGAGCACAAGTGCTGTGAGGAGCAGCTGAGGGAGCTGGGGGGGTTCAGCCTGGAGAAGAGGAGGCTCAGGGGAGGCCTTATGGCTCTCTACAGCTGCCTGAAAGGAGGCTGCAGGGAGGTGGGGGTTGGTCTCTTGTCCCAAGTGACAAGTGATAGGACAAGAGGAAACGGCCTCAAGTTGCACCAGGGGAGGTTTAGATCGGATATTAGGAAACATTTCTTCACAGAAAGGGCTGTCAGGCTCTGGAACAGGCTGCCCAGGGAGGTGGCCGAGGGCCATCCCTGCAGGTATTGAAGAGATGTGTGGACGAGGTGCTTAGGGACATGGTTTAGTGGTGGACTCGGCATGTTAATAGTTGGACTTGATCTTAATGGTATTTTCCAACCTAAAAGATTCTGTGATTCTATGATTATCGGTGCTTGATGGTGTTCCTCTAGAGTTTGAAGTTGTCTTGCATGGATTGGGGAGGGGGGGCAGGGAAGAGCAAATTACTGAAAAATTGTTCACTTTGAGTTATTGCTATAATTGATGGTGTGCAAATAACCCATTAATTTCCTACAGTAGTAGTTAATGAGCCACTGACCTCTGTCACAATACCTTCCATTATATTTGTACTTGCATGCTAATTTAACAAAAGTGTACATTTTTATTTTTATGTGGTGGAGAAGAACACCAAGAAGAAATTCTTTCTGGCAGCTGTCCATCGCTAACTGCCCATGCTTACGCTTGCCTATATCACTGTAACAACCAGCACGTCGCAAGATCAGGTTTTGAGGGGAAGCATGTTTAGGAATGAAGTCAAGTGTTCCCTACAAACACAGCACCCCTTTGAAAACGGTAGCAAACCTGATTTGAAATGAGTGGGTGGTTTCAGGACTGCGTGAAGCTGGTCTGGAAAGACAACAAGGTGGACATTTGTTGTCTCTGCTGCTCTGTTTATACAGACTGTGCTTTGCCAGATGGATGAGTGCAACTCCCCCAGGGCTTCCTCTGTGACCTTTGATAAGTTCAGAATTAGAACAAACAGAACTACAGTGATTTGTACTAAAACTTTGCTATATGTAGGTTGTCTTATTTTTCTAAAATCAAACTTATTGAGCAAGGCAGAACACATCTTTCACATTGCTTTTTCTTTCTACAGTATGTATTAGCGTGTGATTTAATCATCTGTACAGAAAGCTTTCTTACCTGGGCTTTTCCCCTGGGTGGAGATGGGAGAGGGGAAAAAAGTATGCACTAGGTGCTGCTCATAGAATTTTTGTGCTGCTGAGGTGCTTCCCTGGCTGTGTTCAAGGCCAGGCTGGATGAGGCTTGGAGCAACCTGGTCTAGTGGAGGGTGTCCCTGCCCATGGCAGGGGGGTTGGAACTGGATGGTCTTTAAGGTCCTTTCCAACCCAAACTGTTCTGTGACTGATTCTATGATTCAGTGTCAAGCACAGTACTGGGCTCATAAAATGCAGTAGAATGTGCAGGTGTCAGAAGGGGTACACGCTGGTCTGGTGAATGTCTGTTACAGGTGGTTGTGCTATGGGAAAGCTCGTGGTAAGGACGGGTTCAGGAAGTTTTGGAAGGCAAAGATTTCTCACTTGTTTCAATGAGACTTTTGAATCCTAAAGCCTGTGTTAAAGGGAAAGAAGTAATGATGATTAGCTTCTACGTGTAAAATAATGATAGATGCTTCAAAGCTAAGGTGGGTCGTATAGATATGCTCTGTAAGATGTTCCTACCAGTTTCTTCATAACCCACAGTAAATTGGGTGTGTGTAAATCTCTTCAGGTTGCAACTAGTGCAGTGTAAGTGTTCTGACCAAAAGCCTTGGAGCATATTTCTCAGTCTGTATGCCTATTTACTTTCCAACTTGCGCGTGTAGACCAGTTCTCATGTTTGCGATTCCCTTCTTTCCCCAAAGTCTGTAATTCTGTACTTTCAGGAATCCCTATACAAAACTTACTGAAAACTCTCTCTGGAAGGACTGGTAAGAAGGTCAGGCTTAGGTTAACTTTTAGCTGTTAATTTTCATTGTGTGACCGAGACCTATTGTGTTCCCGTGTTCTGGAAAGCCGCTTCCATGTGAGCTAGTCCTGCCTCGGCAGCTCTCGCTTTGTCCTTCCTTTTAAAGCTTCATTTCGTCACTTCCAGTGTGGTGGTCCAGCACTGAGTATCAGTTGTAATGAAAGCGAAATATTATTACTTAAAAGCTTTATGTTTAGATGAGGAGGGAGGCTGAGTGATTTCACAGTGCCCTGAGGTGCTGGAGCTCTGCAGCTCCTGCAATACCTGAATTTGTCAGCTGCAGACTCCGTGGAAACGAAGCCTTTTAGCAGTATCTATAGAGCTGTGTGCACTTCGAAGAGAACGGCTAAAAACTAGACCCAAGTGTCACGTCCATCTCTGAACAAACAGAGTAGCTGCCACCCGGGAGTCTCAGCTGGGTTCAGAAATAAAGGCAGCTGGGAGTGCCAACCGTGGTGTGCTCTACCAGGACAAGGTCTGGCTGGGGGCGCGGGGGCAGGGAGTAAGGATCGCTTACGGAAACACCTTGATAGGCAAGCTTTTACAGTTTCTGGGATTTCTTGTTATAAGCTTTGTCTTAGTTTTGTCTTCTTGAGGTTTCTTATATAAAACATAGATTAAGTGCTTCTCTGATAGGGGTCAGCTCTGTTAATCCCCTCAAATGCTGCTGTGTCACAACAGCCTTTTGTATGGACAACCCTTCCCTTCTGAACCCCTTTATATATATATATACACATATATATATATATGTGTGCTTTATCTGTGTGTCAGTTCTTGGTTCTTGCCCAGGAACTGCGCTGGGGTTGCTCTTAGTGATAGCCTGGCGCTTCTACCGTTGGACGGTTGAAATTCCTGGGAAGTTTTATTTTTGGTTCTTCCTAGTTGTAAAAAATTAGTCAGCACAGTGTGTCTGCTATCGGCATCGCTGGCGTGGGAGAAGCAGAACTGCCTGACAGGAGCTGCGTGACAAAAACCATTTGAATACCACAAGGCAGGGGCTGGGCTTTCTGTGGAGTGAGGAAGCGGGATGGGGTGCTGGTATGGAGCTAGTTTCAAACAACGCACAAGTGGGTTTAGTTTAAGCCTAGTCCCGGTTCTGATGCTCTCCCCTTGTAGCTCACAGGGTGTCCCTCAAATTCTGCCCTAATATCCATGAGAGTCCGCATACCTCTGTCTCGATCACCCTTACTTTGCAACATTTAAAATATGTATGGCACAATGTGAAAAACACCTGAGGAAAAGCTACCAGTTCCCATTTAATACCTGTAGGTCTTCCAGGTGGTAATGCTGGAAGGCGTTATTTTCCGGCTGCAAGGTTTTGCGGGCTGCTAAAGGCATGACACGCTAGGCCTTTCGTACCCACATGCAGCAATTGAATCCAAAACGTGGCATGGACCATTTGAAAGACACACCTCGTGCCCCCGCCGTGAGAAATACAGCACGGTGGCAAGTGGCCCAAAGCGCCTCTCCAAAGAAACACACTGAAGAAATTCAAGGGTAAGGAGCGAATTCCAACAGAAAAACGCCCATGTGCAGGCTGCATCTCACCTGACAGCTACGAACGTTTCCTGTACCTGTAGTAAAGACCTTAATCTCTTCTGTGGCAATGACGTGTCACACACTGAGACGCATTCTCAAATCCTTGGTCCAGTCCTGGGGCTGGGTAGTTTGTACGGTGCTACAGTCATCTGCTGATAGACAGATGAATTATTCCTCTGGCAGAAAGTCACCCCAGCCCTTCCTGTGGGTGTAGGCATATAATTGGTGGGATGTCCCCAGAATGGAAAGCGTTACCCTGACTAAGATACTGAGACAGTCAGGAGTGTCACTGATACTTCCTTTCTGGCAGAGCCATGGATGTGTTTATCACAAACAGGGTTCATTTGGTCTAATTATTCTCGCTCTGGTGGTGAATTACTTAACAGTAGACAAGCGTAGAGCAAGCGGGAACAGGAAAGGGCCAGGCAGGCGAGCGCCTGACCCGCGCTGATTAACGCCCTGCGTTCGGCGGGCGTGGGAAGTGCTGCACCCCAACAGGGTCACAGGTGAGGGCTGGACAAATTGCGGCGTGACCATTTTGAGAACAAACTTCGTAAGAAACAGGGGTGTTTCAGGAGAAAACTGGATACAGGTGGGCAATGTAATGGTGGTGGTAAGTGTAATTGTTTAACAAGCCTGTGGATGTTTCAGTAGTGTGCAAATTAGGCAACACCTGCCCCGTGGCTGCAGCTGGCTCTTCCCTGACAGGGCTCCCTGGCAAGGCTGCCCGTTGCCAAAGGAGTTGGCACAGGCTGGGCTCCACAGGGAGCACCTGGGGAGCAGGCCCAGCACGTGCTGGAGTCCTGATTTTATAACAGCAATTCCAAGCTGCACATTGGCTGTCATGAAGACATACCCTTGCCGCAACAGCGCGGCAGCACGGAGAAGGTGGGTGTCCGCCTGACGGCAGGCTCGCCACGGGGCACTTGCCACGGGCTCGCTGCGTGCTGCCATGGCTTGGCTGGCCCGCGGCAGTGGCCCGTGGCAAGGATGCCGGGCTGGCACCTCATCCCTTGAGCAGCAGCGGTGTTGAGCGTGCAGCGATTTTCCGGCCTGCTGTTTTTGCACGCCCAGGGTCGCAGGAGCAAGGCAGGGAGCTGTAGGAGTTGGCTGGTCCGTCCAGCTGGTCCAACCTGTGGTCCGTCCCAGTGCTGCGATACCGGAAAGGTCCGAGGAGGCGAGGCAACCCAGGTTCATTTCATCATGGCTGGGGATGCCGGGCGGGTAATCCCGGGATTCAGGTGTCTGAGCGCTGCCGCGAGACGCAGCAGAACGGCAAGGGTTCGGGGAGCGGGGCCGCCCTTCAGGGATGCTGCTGCGGCCCTTCAGCGGGTCCTCCAGGGGGGTGTTTCGGCGCCGTCTGCTCATGACAGCCCCGTCCTTCCCGGCGGGGAGCGGAGGGCTGCACCCCCGCCCCTGGGCCGTGCCCGCCCCCCGCGGGGTGGTACCGGCACTGGCGGCGCGGCGAGCCGGGCGCGGAGGATGCTGCTGCCGCTGCTGCTGGTGCTGGTGCTGGCGGAGCGGGGGCGGGCGGCGGTGCTGCGGCTGGGGCTGCGAGGCAGCCCCCGCGGGGAGGTGAGCCCGGCCTTCCTCTCCCTCACCCTGGACGCCAGCCTGGCCCGGGACCCGCGCTATGTCGCCTTGCTCAGGTGAGCCGCCTCCCTCCCTCTTGGCTTTGCACTAAACAAAAAGAGCCGCGGGGGGTGGGGGGGTTCCCGGGGAGGGGAGCCCGGGAATCCCGGCGGGGAGCCGGCAAAGGCGCCGCTGCCTGACGCGCAGCGGAGAGGCTGGGAAGGGGGACACACACACACAGGGAGCCCCCCATCCCTGGAGCTGCGGCCGGGGGAGGCTGCTGGATCCCCTCTGCCCGGGGACGAGTGGCGGGGCTGGGTGGGTGCGTGGAGGGGTGGGCAGCTCGCGGGGTGGTCGCTGGAAGCAGCACCGGGATAAACTTAGGAGAGGAGCTGCTTCGCGAGCAGGAGAAGAAAGAACAGGGTTATCCGGGACTGGAGGCTGCTAGCCCTACCTTCCCCAGAGACGGAACTCATCTCGGACCTCGGGAGCTTTACAAACCTTTGCTGGGCGGGACACTGTCAACGTAAAGTCAAATAAATGCCGAGGAAGGTCTATCACTATCGAAACTGAATCGAGAGATCTTAAAAATTAAGTCCTTTTCCACCCTTGGACAACACCGAACGGCTCTAGACTGCCGAGTGACGGTGCTCCCTGCCTGTCCTCTTGGCTCCGACTTCTCTCTTGGCCTTTCTTCCCTGTTTTTTCTTTTTTTGCACTCTATTCCTTTTGATTCTGCCATTTTTGGAAGCTATCTTTTCATCTGTCTGACACTACTTTTCACCCCCAAGGTATTTCTCCAGTCCTGATCTTCCTCCTCACCAAGGTGGGGAGAAAGGTGACACCACCTTTACGGGTGGGTGCTCAGGTCTCCAACCTTCATCCCCAACGGCCCACCTTGGGGTTACGTCTGGGGCCGGCCCCCCCCCCCCCCCCCCTGCGCCATGAGGAGCAGGAAGTACTTGGTGGCCTCTAATCTGCTGTGTGTCACCACCGAGCAGATAGCACTTGTGTGCCCAGCATCCTCCGAAGCCTCGCGGCTTCCCCTGGTGAAGGCTGGGTGTCGGAGCTGTGTGCCCTGCGTGGGGTGTGTGTGAGTCCCAGGGGCAGAGCCTGTGTTACTTTATAAACCTGCTTTGCTAAAGCTAACGCTTGTCCCGGGGTGGACTCCGGATCCCTTGGGCACAAAAGTGATCCCTTTGGCTGTCCACCTTCTCCTGGGACTGGTAAGTTACTTTTGTATAAACAAAACCAAAAAACCTAGGGGAGATGGATGCTTAGGACAAAAGAAATACCTGTTCCGAAGTATTCCCCTACTTTGGCCCCAGGATCTGGCTCCCTGTGAGCGTGTTCCCTGGGGCACGTCTTCACCTTGCTGCCTCGCTGATGCTCTCCTGGAGCAGCGTCTCTGTTGCATGGAGCAGGGGGCTGGGGTGCAGGTACAGCAAGGGGTCAGGAGTGCCCCGAGGTTCCTGGGTAGCCCCAGGTCACCTCCTGCACCACGTCCTTCTGAGCACTTGCCATGTTTAGCCTCTACGCCGAAGCTGTAGTCTGCATTATTATAGTATTTCTTACGTTTCTTGCCATCCCCTCCTCAGCAATCCCAAACTGCGTGCCCTGGCAACGGCCCTGTCCCCAGGCTTCCTGAGGTTTGGTGGCACCGAGACAGACTTTCTCATCTTTGATCCCAACAAGGATTCAACTTCAGAAGAAAAAACCCTCTGGGAACTTCAGGCCCAGCAAGGTAAAATGGGCATTGACATGTTAGACTCAAAACTATCCTGGGTTTAGGAGGTGGCTTTGCAGGCTGGAGATGCCACAAGAGCACGGCAGCAGTGCTGGGGGTCCTCCATGGGGTGGGCATTGCTCTCCCCCACGGAGAGGAGATCCCTGGACCTTCCGCACAGTCTGTGGGAGGAGCTATGCCAGCCGTAGGAAAGCGAGGAAAGGTGTGGAAGATCTCGTATCCACCACTGCATCTGCTGGGACTCTCCCTTTGCCACCCTATGCTCCCCGCAGCAGCCTTGGGAGCTCCCCCGCTGCTTGGGAGGTGCTCAAGGTCAGTTCCAAAGTTATGGCTTCATTATGACAATTAGGTAATGGATGGAAGAAATAATCTGATGAGAACAGAGTGTCCATTTTCTCTACCTTGTGGGAAGCCAGAGCTAGACTGGGGGCGCAGTCCTGTTCTCCTGTCACTTCAGCAGGGCAAGTGCAAACCCCCCCGACCACAGCCGACTGCGCGAGCGTGGTCCTGATGTGAGGTTTCCCACTGTGTTAAAGTCCATTTCCTCTTTAAACTTAGCAAAACCACATAAACTCTTCTAGAGGTGATTCAGATGAAAAAAATCCCTTCTGTTCCTGTGGCACACAGCACAACAGCGCAATCGTACATCACTGTACCACTGGTGGTGCTTGGGTTTGAAGTAAGTGGTACTTTTACCCACCACCACCCTGTACTGCTTTACTGAATGGATGCCACCTCCTCTCTGGGTGACTGTGACTCCGGCTTGTGCCTTCCTCTCTGGTTATGGCTTGTTCCTGGTTTGCATACCGAAGAAAAAACACAAGCTTTGAAGAACAAGTGTCTTATGACTCCTGCCAGCATTGCTGTTGGAGCCGCGCGGGGCAGTCAGCACTTTCCCCGGCACAAGATGGGCAGTGCAGGAAGCACTGCCCCGTATCTGCCCGCAGCAAGGCTCCTGTGAACCCTGCCGTACCGCTGCGCACCGCGGTGGCTTATCTGCTCCTCGGGCACCGCAGCCAACGCTTGGTCAGCTTGCCCGGATGAGGGTTTCTGGGTGGTGCTCCAGCTAAAATAATTTATTGGTGATGATACCAGCCTCCAGAAGCACAGATCAGCCTTCCCCAACCCCCCCACCTCCATCACCTTAAATTGGGAAATACACATTATATTTATTTATCCATCAAACCAGCCCTCTTGTTCTATGTTGTTAGTTTTGTGAAAGTAGGGGTGCGTGACTGGCTCTCAGCCTGGCATTCCTCCTGAGGAATGCTGGACCCTGGGCCGTAAGGATGGGGACTTAATGGCTATCAATCAACCTTCTTCTGCCCTACAGAGGCTTGTGGCTCGAGGCCTGCGTTTGCTGCTGTTGAGAAGCTGCTGCTGGCTCAGTGGCCCAGCCAGGAGAAGCTGATTCTTGCAGAGCATAACTGCAAAAAGCACAAAAACACCACTATTACAAGTAAGACTTTGATGGATTTTTCTGCTAGGCTTTATAACCAGGGGGCTGCAGATCTCTGCCCCATGGTAAAAGGGTATTAGGAGCGGAAACCACTGAAAAATATTTATCTAAGTGGGTGAAATGTTTCTAAGAAATCTTTTTCTACTGTCTGCCACCTCGTATTTAATAGTATTGAGCTGCTGCAGGAGTTGGGAAGATGCTGACACCTTGCAGGGTGGTGTGTAGTAAGATCCAGGCTCTTTCGTCCGTCTGGGAGAGCTCGGCACGTCTGCAGCACCAGGCTAAATAAAAACAGGCGGTAAAGATTGTCCCTTGGCTGGAGCTCAACTAGCACGCCGTAACCTTGAGATAAAGATCCCCTCCCTTTCTCCTCCATGCAGGAAACACGCTGGATATTCTCTACAGCTTTGCAAACTGCTCGGGGTTTCATCTGATCTTTGGGCTTAACGCCTTGTTGCGGAGAGGGGGTCTGCAGTGGGACAGCTCAAATGCCCAGGTGCTGCTGGACTACTGCACCTCTCGGAGGTACAACATCTCCTGGGAGCTAGGGAACGGTAAGCGCCAAGCCTGCTTGTGGCCAGAGGTCACCTGGAACGGTACCGCCACGGGGCATGAGCTGGTCATTTGGGGTGTTCTGGATGATGGCCCATAAAGGCAATGTGAGGTTTTCTTGGGGAAACCTGAAGGTCTTAGTTTGTGAGGAGGGATTCCACAGAAGGGCCAACAAATGAGCAACTTGAGATGATTTTGCTGCTCGTGCCAAGGCTCTGAGATGAACTGAATAACGCAGCGCAAGGTGCAGGATGTCACCTATGGGGCCTGGCTGGGGCAGAGTGCTGGAGAGCAGCACGCTGTGTCACCTGGGCTTTGCGTTTCATGCCCGTTGCCTTCAAATATCTCACCCGTACCGTGCCAGATCACCTGAAGCCGCAGGGGGTTGGTACTCCCCGTGTTGAGCGCGCTGCCCTGTTTTGTACCCTGAAACTAGAGCAGGGTGCTGATGCACGTGCGTCTTCCTCAGAGCCCAATAGCTTCAGGAAGAAATCTGGCATCTACATCGATGGCTTCCAGCTGGGGCAAGACTTTATTCACTTACGCCAACTTCTGAGTAACTATACCCTCTACCGGCACGCGAAGCTTTACGGTCCCGACGTTGGGCAGCCCCGAAAGCACACGCAGACACTGCTGAGAAGGTAAGGGAAGGTGTTGGGTCCCAGCAGCATCCCCGGGTTGGGCAGGTGTGGATAGTGGTGGCTTATCTGCACCCAGATACAGGGGGCATGAGGAGGCATCTGGGCATGGTTTTAAGTATTTTCTGCCCAAATCAATAGTAAGGGTGTACAAGTGGATACATCTGGTCTGAGAACTAATTTCCTGCATTTTTCCTTAAATTAGAAATGTGGGAATTTTTTTTCCTTGAATTAGAAATGTGGGAATTCTTTTTTCCTTGAGTGGGGATGACTGAAATCTTGCCTGCATGCATGAGCTCAAGGCTTAAATAGTCAGCCAGTTGAAACCAAGATGCCAGCAGTACTTCAGTGATCCCCGTGCCTTTCAGCTGAGCGCTGGCTCTAGTGCTGTGTTAACCAACAGGCTTTTCACCCTAGAAACCTTCCCATGTTACACAAGTATTACTTCATCCTCCCAGCAACCCGCTGAGGCAGCCAGGCTGTCCAAAGCCTGTTTAAAAGCCACTGCAAGTGTGGCCCCGAAGCAGTTCACCGTCACTAACAACAGCCGGGGGGTGAGGGGAGGGCTGTGCATGACAGCTCGCTCGTTGGCGGACTGTGACCCATCACCGGTACCCACTAACCCCCTGCTCTCAACCACATCCCCTCTGGTTGCAGCTTCCTGAAATCAGGAGGGAAGGTGATTGACTCTGTCACGTGGCACCAGTAAGTACTGCTCGGATACCGTCGTCACTCTGCTTATCACCCGTTTTCTTTGCTAAATGTCAATTTGGACATCTCAACAGGAAGGAAGGGTTGAAATTGCCCTTTTCAGCAGTTCCCCACATGCCTCTCTGCAAACCTCTGCTCAGAGTAAGAGATGAATTGAGTGAGTGCATCACAGATGCAGGTGGTGCCCAAAGAAAGGCCGCTGGGTGTAGAGACCCAAAGGCAGTGGCAGGGGTTTGTAACATAGGCACGGCAGCAGGGTGTGCGGCCTGTGCAAGATGGTAATTTTGCTTGCTAAATATGTACAGTGAGAAAAACAGAAGTGGGATGCGGAGAAAAAACCGGCATGACAGCTTTATTTCTCAGACGAGCATGAGGGGGTGGGTCACGGCTCACCCCTGCATGAGGAGGGTTCCTGCAGCGGTCAAGCCTTTGTGCACAGGCTGTGTTTCAACACGTACCAGAAGCTAGTGAGAGCTCAGCAGCAGGCCGGGTTGTCTCAAAGCTCCAAGCCGCCAACCCTTGCAAAAAAATGCACCTTTCTGTGGGAAGAATGGGGTGTCGTATAAAGGAAGAGAAGGTGGCTCAGACTTACTCGTCAGAGATGCCTCTGCTGAACTCCGGCAAGAGCAGAAGGTTTTTAACATCAGGTTTTAAACAACCTGTGGATGTTGGGGGTTTGAAATGGAGTCAGTACTCCTGACATTGGTGCTCTCCTTGGCCTTAGAAAGGCTGAACCTGCTTTAGTTTTGCTCCCTAAAAGAAAATTCAGGGAGTCAGTGATAACCCTGCTGGCAAATGCACCCAACTCCTTGTTAGTAATGCAGCTGAAGCCTTGTTAGCTGACGTATTACATGCTGGGTGTTTTTCTATTTATGTCTCATGTGAGTGTAAAGCCCTGTGGGTCTGGCTGGCCCTTACCCATAGAGAAGGTCTAGCAGCTTCTCCTGCTCCCTCACGTTTGCTCTGAGTCACTTTGGGCTGTGGGTGGGTAACAGATCCCACCAGCAGTGCAAACAGCACCGGTACAGCCCCAGCCCTTCCCTGCTGTGCCCGCGCACAGAGAAGCAGTTGTAAAGTGCTCCGGTGGGCAGTGGGGTAAGGTGGCCCCAGGGCACCTGCCACCAACTCCACTGGTTTGGAAGTGATTTCCACCTGAAGGTGGGTTTCGTTCCGGAGTCGGATGCAGCGCGGCGGCATGCAGCAGTCAGGTAACGGTGGGAAAAGATCCACTTGCTTATATGACATAGATGTATACATGTATGACTTATCTATATGTTTTGACCTGTTAGCAAGGCGTTAAAACGTGTCCTGTCCCCTTCCTGGGCTGTTCTGGCCCCGTGGCTGCCTTTGCTTTAATTGGGCATGTGTTATTTCTTTACTAATTTAGGATTATCAGGTTTTAGCTTCTTCCTGTGGCTGAAAGACTTAAGCTGTTTCTGGTAGGACTGAGTGATAGTGTGTTGACATAAAAACTGCAGGGATCCCTATTTCCTGTTCTTTATTCAGACAAACCAGCCTTAAAGGCTCTTCTCATGGTGGAGGGCAACCATGCCCGTTCCCCTCAAGATGGCCATAATACTCAGAGGGACAGAAGCTGGGAGGGGATATTTTTAAGGTGTAACTTGATACAGTAAAGCAAGCAATCGCATAGGAGTGTCAGACTCCTCAGCAGGAGAAGGTTTACAGAAGGTGGCTCTTACTCAGTGATGTTTTCCTCATTCTAAATGCCTAGATGCAAAAAAAAAAACCAAAAACCTCTAATACTTCTGTTGATTAAAATTTCTGTGATATCCTGCCTCCATCGGGGTAATCATAGCTGGTAGTCCCTTAAATACAAACAACACACCTAACATTTGGAAAACAGAAAAAGAAAAAAGAACAGGACAGAAAAATAGAGGTGTGGTTAAATGCATCAAGGAACGGAGTACTATTGGTGGTGTTTTGTACTGGTAGTGGTATTTTTCCTTAATTTTGGCTGTCGGGTTTTTTTTCCAGTTACTATGTGAATGGGCGAAGTGCAACGAGGGAGGATTTCCTGAGCCCTGACGTGCTGGATACCTTTGCCACAGCTGTACACAAAGTCCTGGAGGTGCCTTGTTCTGTTTAATCATTCCCGTGTTCTGTTTCTGGGGAGTTAGCAGAGAATCTCGGCTAAAGTAGTTTCTCACTAGCAGTAAAAAGGGATCCTCAAAGCTTAGGTGCTGCTGTCATTGTAAATGAAAAAAAAGGATGATGCTAATAATAGACGAGCTCCAATAGTTTGCCATGCAACAAGCATGGTGCCAGATACATCACAAACCTACAACATTCTCATTTATCGATGTAGTTGCTACTCAGGGATGTAATTTATGGTCATATCCCTGTGCCCCAATTTCTTTGTATTTTGAAATCCTGAGAGCAATATGACTTAACTTATAACTGCTCAGCACGAGAAGACTGACACAACCTGGCTTTTAGTGATGTTTGCTTTGTTCTACATGCATAGACGTGACTTTTTTTTTTTCTTTTGAGTGGGGGGGAAATAAAACTCCTAGACCTTTTGATCAAAATTTCCGTGACATTCCCCCTCAGCCACTCTTATCCCTTAAACGCAAACCCCATACATAGGCGTTTGGCTAAAGCACGAAATTTTGATTAGACATTATTTCAGTAGCCAAAAAGCTCAACTGTTGTGTCTCTCTGCTTCCCTACGCCACTCCATCCAGATTGTTGGTGGGACCGTGCCCGACAAGAAGGTCTGGCTAGGAGAGACGAGCTCTGCCTATGGAGGGGGAGCTCCCAGGCTGTCCAACACTTACGTTGCTGGTTTTATGTGAGTTCCGTGTCACGGGTGCGGGGAAATCACATGTTCTACCAGCGAAAGGGGGTTGCGCACATACCCCGCGGGAGGAACGTCTGCCTCGGGCTTCCCAGGGAGCACAGGCAGTGGGTGGGTTGAGGGTTGTAACCCTCCCACTGCTCCCTACGTGTTTCCCTCATGCCTGAGGTTTGGTGTAGGCCCACGTAATAGAAGATCCCTACGGGAAATGGGGGATGAGAAGTGTGAGAAAGTTGTATTTCTGCCCTCGAATCGGCAATGCTAACTTTGTCCTTTTGTGAGGATGGGAAGTCATTCATGAGATGGGTATCCTTTTCCGATGTCATCCTTCAGCCACCATGAAATAGCTAACCAAAGGGAAATTTAGTCATGAAAATAATTTTCTCCAAGGACTCAGGTTGTAGCACTTTGAAATAAAATAATTCAGGCTTTTCTTAGTACTTTGATCAGTTTGTGGATTCAGGGAGATAAAATTGCATGGGAACGTGTGGTTCACGCTGAAACTAAACCAAAAATATCGTTGCAATGTATTTTTTTCCCCTCCTATAAGGCATGATGATCTTTTCATCAAGGCCTGGTGGGTCAGCAAGTCAAAGCCTGGTAATGGCAAGCAACCTTGTCATTGGCTGTGATGATTTTTCTCAGCCTTCAGGCCTTTGGCCAGTTCAGGAGCATCTGCGGCCTCTCCTGGTTTCTACCGCCTGCAAACAGGGGACTGAAGCAACCGTTCCCACCAGCTCAGACCTCCAGAGGTGGTCTGAAATGATTTTTTAAGGTAATGGGTTCAAGTCTTGCATTGAAATGAGTTGTGTGATTTTAAGGAAGTCAGCATCATGCCCTGATTCTTGCGTTCCTACTTCCCGAGCTGGTTGGAGAGGGGCAATGCTGTACAACTGAGGTTAGCAATTTCATCTGCGTGTTGTTTGCCTCATTTTTTGGCAGGTGGCTGGACAAACTTGGGCTTTCAGCCAGGCAGGGGATTGACGTGGTGATGAGACAGGTTTTCTTCGGGGCAGGGAGCTATCACCTGGTGGACGCCAACTTTGAACCTTTGCCGGTATGTAGGCGACCCCGCTAACACCGTCTGAATGCTGCATGTGTTTCTGCACAAGCAGCGCTGGATGTGGAGGCACAAGTCAGCTATTTCAACAATGCCAAATAGCAACAGATTGTGTAGGATGGTTGCAGTTAACCTTGCACCTAAAGTTAGCTGATGTTTCATGTGTTATAGATACAAGATATTTACTGCAACTGCAGTAAAGGGATGCAGCTTGTCTTCAGCACAGCAGAGATTGATTTCTTGGACATGATGCTCTGATTTGTGTGCAGACACTTCTGGAGTTCACAAGGCTTTTCTGGATGGACTGGTTTGGACTGTTCCCTCCCTGGAAGTGTTGAAGGCCAGGCTGGATGAGGCTTTGAGCAACCTGGTCTAGTGGAGGGTGTCCCTGCCCATGGCAGGGGGGTTGGAACTAGATGGTCTTTAAGGCCCCTTCCAACCCAAACCATTCCATGATTATATCCCAAGTGAAAACCAAACCAACATGAAGTCAAGACTTAAGCATTTCTTGGGTCGTGACCATATTTAGCCTTGAGTAGTAGCTGAAGGATAATTAAAGGAAAACATGCATTTAGTATAGTTGGATTTATTAGGAAATAACGTTCTGCTGTGGTAAAATGTCATTATTTGAACTGCACACTGTTCTTGGCATGTACAGCATGTTTCTCTGTGCTAGTAGCACTAATCTTAAGGTGAGAGGGTTGCATCTTTCTTTTTAGCTTCCCTCTAATTTTTCTGCTTCCAAGCTGTGATTTTCACAGGCCAATAGAGACCATCTGAGAGGAAACTCAGCATGCAGGGGTTTGCTTTCCTGCCTGTTTGGCTGGTCTCTCTACCATGGGCTGCATTGTCAGGCTTGTTGCTTTTGAGGCTTTTTATTCCCTCATTCAAAATAGATTTAATTTGGATTGAAAGGATGTGCCTTGTTCCTCACCTACAGGCAGTACAGATACTAACCAAGCTAATAATAAGGCTTTAGAGGCAAGGAAATCCAAACCCAGGTCTGTCAGTTTTAGTTAGCATGGAAATGAAGAAGCACAGCAATGCTGGAGGTTGTGCCTCCTTGCAGAGAGGCTGGGCATGAAGGCCAATAGGAAAGTCACTTCCCCGATCATGGTGAGTCAGGAGAAAAACACAACAGTTTTCCTTCTAGAAAAACTTCCAAGACAGACAGATGAGCTGGGATAAGCTCTCTGAAACTCGCCAGCTGGAGCACATGCTCTCCTGCATCTGTGCTTGAAGAAGCAATGGTGCAAAATGCAGCCTGCCTACGGCCTCCTAGTCCCAAAACATGTCTGTGCGGACCACACACTCTTTTTGGTATGGTCACGGAATTGACAGAGGAAAAGTAGTGGTCAAGATGCAAGAAAAGGCAACCTAGGAAAAACATGAGTCTGCACTGGGCATTGCCCTGCTCTCTGACATCATCCTGGGCTGTCAGTGGATTTACTCTTGACTGCCATTCAGAAATTAATGCTGAGACCCATTCAAAAGCAGGATGCTAGTGAAAAGTATAAAAGTTGTTGGGGGCTTCTTCCCAGCGTTGTGCCTATGGATTGGGCACAAGCTCTCCTGCAGGAAGGGCAGCTCATGCCCTGTGGGTTCAGCCCTGAGGTGCTTTGTACCCTGCAGAAAGGCATTTGCTAAATGCCCCACAGAAAGAGCTCCCACATTTGCATATGAAGGGAAAAATGACTGGAGGTACCTTGTCAACACAGCTGCTTTGCAGCCTGGAGGCTGTGTTTTCTCTTTAGCTACCCTGCTTGTGGGAATTTAAGTAGCTACAGTGAAAAACCTTGGTAAAGCAAAAAAACTACAGGGGAAAAACCCCCTGAAATTACTAGCAAAATGAATGTTACATTAGCTGCTGTGTGGAGTACCTGGCACGTACACAAGTGCTTACTTCCATGTGTTTCTGTGCCTCCCAGGACTATTGGCTCTCGCTGCTCTACAAGAAGCTGGTGGGTACCAAGGTGCTGCAGGTCAGCCTGGAAGGAGCTGACAAGAGGAAGCTCCGCATCTACCTCCACTGCACAAACGCTCTCCAGTAAGCCTCCAGAAAGGGCAAAGTGTCCCAAAAATTTAGCCCAAGGCCACTGCCAGTCCAAGGAAGCAATTTGGGACAGCATAAGGACACACATTGTTTCTGTGAAACCTTTCTCTCACCTGATCCCTACCATCATCTTTTCTTGCCTTGCAGCCCAAAGTACAGAGAAGGGGACGTGACGCTGTTTGCCTTAAACCTCTACAACATTACCCAACACCTGCAGCTACCGAATTACTTATCGAGCAAGCACGTGGATCAGTACCTCTTACTGCCTCACGGCAAAGAGAATATACTTTCCAGGTAAGCGTGCAATTAATTACTCCTGTCTGTAGAAGGGGCTGTGGGTAGAGTTAGATGGCCTCTAAAACCTCACCTTGTTCAGTTTTGAAGGGGGTGGGGTGGGGGTGGTGGTGGTGGCAGAAAAAAGATACCATTCTGTCAACTGGGTGTTTTTTTCAGTAAGGTCTGACTTCTGTTAAATTAAGTCTTCTAAAACCAGGCTGCTGAAAGCTTGCTGAGGTACAAGGACACTTGTTTGATGTTAATTGGGAAGCTTTTTCCTAGCAGGTTCAGGGCTCTGGACCAGCTGGTAAAGGCCTCTCTGTTTTGCACTAGCACACGTATATTGCTTCCCCAAGTGCTGGCTCCTGACTTACAGCAATGTGTTCAGGCTTTGTATGGCTTAGTTTATTGTTACCGCTAATGTGTTGACACAGGAAGGATCTGCTCTCTGGGCATAGAAGGTACCTTAATATTTGCAGGAGAAAATCCAATTAACATTTATACTTTTCAAAGCCTGTTCTGCCATTAACCTCGCTAGGAGAGTAAGAAACATGTACCTTCCAACTTGCTTGTGCTATGGCTCTAAAGGAGTCCTTGCAGAGGGAGTGCTGCAGCACACTTAAGCCCTCAAAGGAAGTTTAGTTTGACTTTAGGCTGAGTTTATGTTTACACTCATGTCCAGAGCTGTTTGTGCTCGATGGCAAACAGAGCACAGCTGCCCAAACAGTCTCTCTGTCCCTCTCCAGGTCTATTGAGCTGAACGGTCGTGTGCTACGGATGGTGGATGACAAAACACTGCCAGAGCTTATCGAAAAGCCCCTTGGTCCTGGCAGTGTATTCGGCCTTCCAGCCTTCTCTTACGGCTTTTATGTCATCAAAAACGCCAAAGCTCTGGCTTGCATTTAAATGGTTAATACACACACAGGATAAATGTAAAGCACTCGGCTAGTAGGGAAGCTTAATCCTAGAAATGCACGTTTCTACCATGAGATTTAATTCTAGCAAGGGATGCAAATGTGGCGGCACTGGTATGATCTGTGGGCCAGGGAAAACATGAGGTCCCGCAGGGTGATTTGTAGGTGAAAGATGCTCATTAAGCTCCCAGGAAAATTATCCAGGTAGAGTAAACCCAGGAAGGGGTTGGTTTTTCTCTCCGTCCAGCCTGGGTCGCTGCACAGGGCCCTTCTCTGTGCCACGCGCAGAGCTGCATCAGCTTTTCCCGCTGCGCTTGGGGCTCTGCCAGCCAGGAACTGCAACCTCCCCTCTCCCTCTCCTCTCTGCAAGCACAGCTGTTAAAACGGCTCCTTCAAGAGCTTGCCCTCCGAAAGGGTGACCCGGGGGTTATTTTAGCTCTACAGCAGTCGTATTTTGCCTGCACCGTGTGGGGAAGCCCGAGGAGGGGTTGTGGTTGCTGAGGGTGTCTCGGGGTGGGAAGCAGGGACACACAGGGCACACTGAAGTTGGGGTGCCTGCAGGGAAAAACAACTTGCGGAGAAACCAGGTCCTTCCTGGGATTTGGGGCAGGGCTGCACTGCTTTCCCAAGCTAGGAGAGCTCAGTCACAAGATGGAGCTGTGGCCATATGCTTCCCAAAGGTGGGGTTTTGGCACGCACAATGCAGGTTGTTCCTGCAGGGTGGTCTACCCCTGCCCTCACACACTTCATCTCTGAGAAGAAAGGAGCCCACCAGCGCCCCAGCAAATCCTCTGTGGTCAGTGGGCTGCACAGTGAGGGCTCGTGACTCCTGAACCTTCACTGCCTTGCAGGCAGCTCAGCTGGAAAGGACTTCCCTCTCTTTTACGCTCCCTACCTCACTCGGCTCTCTTCAGTCCTCGAGGAAACGGGAGAGTAAAGAGGCTGAGCAAACCACCCACCCCTCAACCATCAGAGGGATGTCAGTGGCCTTAGAGCATCGTGGGGACCAACCTGCCCGGCCAGGCTGACATCCCTCCCGCTGGGGCAACACCGTTTTGGCCACAAATCCGTGTTGGTGGTGGCTTTTCTCCCCGGCAGCGCCTTCCCCGCGCACACCCCGCTGCGTCTTGGTGTGCCGCCAGCCGCTTTCTTCCGACACGTAGGCTGCCGGTCTGCAGGGTAGCAAAACGCCCCGGAGAATACCTGTGGTCTCCCGCACGTGTCCGTTTGCATCTACTTTCCTTGAAGATACGTGGCCCGTGCCGTTGTCGACGCCTTACCATATTTTGAGCCCAGCAGGGAAAACCAAAACACAGCACTGCGATTTGCTTTTTAAGCTTTAAAAGGATGCTACCAGGTACATGGGGTTTCAACACAGGGCGGGAGGGAAATCTTCTTTTAATAGGAAGACTTTAAAAAGAGAGGTAGTTTTTGAAGCTGTGATGAAAAACTGCACAATAAAAAGGTTCTGTTTAAGTTCAGAGTCTCAAAGGAGCATTTGCACCCAGAGCGCAGGTGCATTCTGTGAAGGGCTGTGTATCAGGGGGTGATGTAGATCAGATGTGAGAATAGGGAAGTTGAAGTTTTGTTTACATTGTGCAAGTCCAGTAAAAGTAGTAAAGGGAGTATAAAACGGAGTGGCGATTCTTACAGTCAACGTAAAGCTAATATACTGTTATTATTATAATGCAATTTACAACTGAGACATTAAAGTTAGTTATTGTTTGCCTGGTAGCTCCTTTTTAGAACTTTTCTAACAGTTTCATTTATTCCAATGCTTTTGACTTTTGTATTTGAAGGTTTTTAATTAAAGTGACTTATACCAGCTTTTGACGATCTTCCTGGTTGTTTTTTTTTAAGACTCCTTTTTTGGCATGCTGATACCGCAAAACTCCCTGCGTTTCTTTAGGTCATACATCTGCCGTGCTTCATCTGATTCCCAACAAGAGCACCCAAGTAAATGAAAAGGGAGGAAAGCACATCCAGGTTGGTGTGTTTCGAGTGTAGCTGACCACCGGTTCGGAAGCCCTCCACCCCACTGGCAGACTCGGACACGATACGTGGTGACTGGCACACGGAAACTCTTAGGAGGGGTACAGGGATGGCTGGGTGTGCAAATGCCAGCTGCTCTGGCTTCACCTCCCAGCCGTGTCTCCTTCTCTGAGCACGCAGCCTGGTTCGTCACACGGCGGGGTGGCAAGAGGCGCGATTTACAGCTCACGTAACCAACTGCTTCCAGCTTGAAAAGATCTACGCGCACACGGATGATTTCTCTTTACAAAGCGTTGTATGTTACGCCGATAGCTACTGTTAGCTCGGTACAGAGCAAGCAGGAGGGAGAGAAGCGTGGGAAACGAGATGCTGGACGCCAGCACACCAAAACAGCTACGGTCAGAACCAGAGGTGAACGTCCCCCTCGCAGAACCGGGCTGCAGCAGCGACGCCTGCCCCGCGGGCACCTTATCTCAAAGGCTTCTTTTCCTCTGTGAATGTCGTAAACTTTAGGGTCTTGGCCTTGAGCGTCAATGTATTTATATGCACGCACGCTTATCTGAGACCAGAGCAACAATTCCACCTCACACGTGTTCCAATTTGCTTTTACGTTTTTGACTCTGGAGCTTGGATTACTCACCTTGGGTTTGCTGTAAATCAGTTCCTGGAAGCAAATTGCGTCATTAGACCTTTGCATAAGGGATCATTTAATGTATGCGAAAATAAGGAAACCAATAATCTCCTTAGAATCAGGGGCAATTTGACCTTCAGCTCAGATTTGAATCAGACGAGGGGTTTCAAAGTCTGAAATGTGTTATTCCCTAGACTTTTTTTTCAGTCAGGGGGCCAGGCCATTTTATAATGAATGTAAATCTTGTGAAAATAAGTTTGCTTTTCTGCTTTACTTTCATGAGCTCCTTAAAAATCGTCTGCAGACGCTCCAGGGTTTGCTCACCACATCACACATCAAAAAAAAAACCCGCCCAGTGAAAATCAGCGTGTTGGGGTTCCTACGGACACGGCAGGCAGAAGGGCTGCGGGCACGCGTTGCCGGGACTCGCTCGCTGCCCTCCAGGATGCACCGTTTGACACTTCAGGCATTCGTCCGTACCCGAATAAAGCCCACGGTGACTGACCTCGCCAGCGTGAAACCGAGCCAAGGTCACACGTAAAAAAGAAAGTTCGTCAGGGTTGGGAAACTGGAATTTTTATGGTCCCGTGCGAATCGTTTTACTGCCGTGGAGTACTGCTCATTGAAAGAGCAAATGGAAAAATGTGAAAGTCACTTCTCCATTACACTGGGTTTTTACTTCCTCCCAACAGTCAACGTTTTGGGAAATTGACGTTCAAAATGGTTTCCCTTCTTGGTTTTTTTCAGTGTGCCAGCCATTAGAGCTGAAGGAAATGTGGAACGAGGCCGAAGTTGCACTTACAGGGGCACCGAAGTCTCCAAGAAATCTTTGAGCGGCAAACCTGGGTACGTTTTATCACCGAAACCGTGCCCTGCGAGACAAAGGATTTATGGCTCTGCCAGCAGCTCTCCCCCTCCCCGGTTTATGGCGTAACTCCCAGGGGATGGCGGGAGCAGTGAGCGAATGAGGACAGAGATCCAAAGGCCATACGTGAAACCAGAACCGTTTATTACCTACAGCCTGGAAAGGCCGGGGAGGGGAGACATGCTGATGCATGAGCACGTACGCCCCGATGGCGGTGTGTGACGGTACGATGGCGGTGTGTGACGGTACGCAGTCGCTCACGGGATTGCGACAAACAGCACGGAAGGCTGAAGAAATGTAGCAGTAAAACCAGCACACACGCTTTTAGTGAGGTGCTGAGGTCCAGCAACTCCTGATTACAGAAGTTATCAAATCAGCGCAACCCGGCCATCGGGCCCCCCTCAGGTGCTCGCAGCCGGCGGCCAGGCGAGGCTCCAGGCTCCCTCACACCCCGTAAGGGCTGCCGCCCTCGGTCCCCACGCCAGCACCGCGGCAGGCCGATTCCTCCTGACACCCGCCGGGCCCCGCCGCCCCGCCGTTTCGTTTCCCGGGCGTGAGGCACCCACACCCACCGGCCACCCGGCCGCCGCCCCCGAAGACGGGAACGCCGGGCCCCCGGCCGCCTCGGAGCCGGCTCCGCCCCCCTGGGCGCGGAGGACGGGCGCGCTGCGCCTGCGCGGCGCCGCGTGACGGCGCCGCGTGACAGCGCCACGCCGGAAGCGCGGCGGCAAGATGGCGGCGCTCTTGGCGCGGCTCTGCCGGGTCGCCCCCGGCTTCCGCGTCGCCCGCCTGCCCCTCGCCGCGGCCGCCACCCCGCCGCTGCGCCGCCCCTCCGCGCCGCCGGGACCCCCGCGGCCGCTCAGCTTTTCGGCGGCCGAGCTGGTGCGCGCCGCGCCGGTCCCGCTGCAGCCTTACCTGCGCCTCATGCGGCTGCACCAGCCCGCCGGTGAGCGGCGCGGCGCCGTTGCCATGGCGACGCGGCAGCCTTGGGGACGGGGTGGCGGGGAGGGTGAGGGGGGTCCTGCTAGTCGCCTGCCGTCCTGTCCGCGGGCCCCTGCTCTTCGTTTCGCCCCTCACCCCGCCCGCGGGTTTGCCTTCCCAGGGACGTGGCTGCTGTACCTGCCGTGCACCTGGAGCATCGGCCTGGCGGCCGCACCCGGCTGCCTCCCGGACTGGCACCTGCTGGCCCTCTTCGGCGTCGGAGCGGTGTTCATGCGCGGAGCCGGCTGCACCATCAATGACATGTGGGACCGCGACTATGACAGAAAGGTAGAGAAACCCCGGGGGCTTGCAAAGGCTAGGGAAGCGAATGGCTGGTTGACTGACCGAGTACGTGTCTGCGCATCGCCAGCATCACCAGTGATTCCTTGCCGAGTACAGGCAGAGAGCCCCAGGTTTGGAAATTCCTCCACGTTTCTGCCCAAGATGCATGCAATTAATTTGTCTGTGCTTCCTTTTACAATAGCAGAAATTGAGAATCTGAGTTTTCCCCTGGGAACTGCGGATGCCCCATCCCTGAAGTGTTCCAGAGCCAGGCTGGATGAGGCTTTGAGCAACCTGGTCTAGTGGAGGGTGTCCCTGCCCATGGCAGGGGGGTTGGAACTAGATGGTCTTTAAGGTCCCTTCCAACCCAAACCCTTCTGTGATTCTCTGCTGTATTTTTCATCTCCCTTTTGCTCAGAGGAGGGAAACAATCAAAAGGCATTGCCCAGTGTCAGATGTTGAAACATGCACAGGTGCAGGCTTGAGGGGAGACTATCCTGGTGGTGCATCACTGTTTGCTTGGACTGTTTTCTGTTCCTATATTGTTTCCCGTATTTTAGGTTTTGGTGCTGTCAGGAGAGAGGATAATGAGCCAATCCAAGTTCTTCTTAGAGCACTCTTGCACTTGGGCTGTTGGAAAGGCAATAAATCAGTACAGGTTTTGTGGCAGCTTTGGATGGTTTAGGGGTTATTAACAACTACATTTGCTAAAAATATTTGACAGGGTGGGGTGTGTGATTAATAAGATGGAATTTTCAGTATAATTAATTAATTAATCTATGCATCAATGTGATGTGGCTAGAGGTAAAGTTTTAAAAATTCCCATCCCAGCTCTTTCTTATCTCAAAAACATATATATATTCAAAACAAGTGCAATAGAGACCAGGTCAATAGCAGGATGTTGGTTTGGGTTGGTGATGGTGGTTTGGTGTGTTAGATTTTACGTTACTGGTTATTTGGCAAATGTTTTCTTTTCTTTAAATGAAACATTGAATGTTTGGTTACGATGTGCAGTGGAACTGGTCACAGATATGTTAAGCGCATATTTAACCTGCAAAAGCAGCATTTGATGTTTAACGTAACCTGATTGCTTGAAGGGGGAACAAATTAAAGAGTTTGCTTAAATTCACATTATTAAATCAGACGCAGAGCACTTTATACATAGTGTTCTGTAGAAAGTTACCTTTCGAACCTCTTCGGATAGACTGCACTATTTTCATCAACATGCAAAACTTGTGTCTTTTTTTTCTCTTGGCAACGGTCACCTTTGCAAGTAACTCACCATACGTTTCAGTTTAATGTTTTTCTGACGTTTGTTTCTTCCTTCAGTTTGCTTTGTGTGATTTCTTGTTCCAGACAGAGTTTCTAAACGCCAGTGCATCCTGACTAGGGTTAAATTAATTGTGCTTTTGTGGTTATTAACAGTGGCTATATGTGCTAGAGGAGCCCTGCATCTTTACGCTATTTTACATGGCAAACACTTCGAAGCGTTAAAGCACAGCAGTGCTGCTCAAAATCGGGATAGTTAGCTCACAGTGTTTTAAGTCTTGATTCCCCCTCCCTCTCCAAGGTAATAAAATTCCCATACAAGGTGTCTGCAGTGCTTCTAATCAACCTTGTTGCACACAAGTGGCACTTTATTCCTCCTCTTTTTTTTAAAGCCTGCAGACTTCCATTATAAACGCTGCTGCTGAGAAATGCAGCCAATGTCCGCGATGATATGCTAGGTTTGTATCGTTGAAGGAACCCCTCTCGTACATTCTGTGACCTGTTTCTGTTTATTTTTCTGCTTCTGTGCCAATGGTATGACTTTTAAGATACATTGGAATGTGTTATGTTGGATTTGGTATTAACATTATTCTTTCCATTTTTAGGTTGCAAGGACAGCAAGTAGGCCCCTGGCAGCTGGAGATATCTCCGTTTTTCAGTCCTTTGTTTTTCTTGGGGGACAGCTTAGCTTGGCGCTTTGTGTGCTTCTGTGTCTGAATTACTATAGGTGATGTATGAGTTACCTTTTGTTTTTTAAAATTTTATTCCAGGTCCAGAGTTAAGCACAGAGATTTTTCAGCAGAAAAGGTGTTGGGGGCAGAGGGAGGAGGTTATTATTAATGGGATTGTACTTGAAAGAATTAGTTCAGTACTACAGTGCAGTGTTACAGGAGCGGTATGTACCTTGTGATCTTTAGACTGGCAAGCAATAAACCTCTTAGTACTTTTTACAGTATCGTTCTGGGAGCAGCCTCTTTGGCTCTTGTGATCACCTACCCTCTGATGAAGAGAATAACATATTGGCCACAGTTAGTTTTGGGTGAGCTGGAAATATTTTTAATTAGTAATTGAACTTCAGCAATCTGATTTTTTAATAACTTTATATTAAAATAAAGATAAATTACAAAGTTCTGTTATGCCAAAAGCTTCTTAAGCAATTTATAACACACAGAAATGTTGATGTGTGGGTTTGGGGTTGGGTTTTTTTTTGTTAAAAACAGTGCCTTGTTTTGACAGAGCGAGGAAGAGGAGAAAATAAGTATTTGTCATTTGAGAATCAGCTTTAGTCTCAGGGTTATCTTGAAACCTTTCTTAAACATGCATTTGTCCTGCATTTCAGCCTCTAAAACAACTCCTGTGCAGAAACTGGTGGTGCTTGAATTTCAGGTTGAGTTGCTAAAATATATCTTTGTATCTTGGCCTTCACATTTCAGCTGCCTTCAGCTTCCTCAACCAAAACTGTCAGCCTTGAAGTACTATAGTTGCTCTGCACTCTGTTACAGTCAGTTGTACTGACATCTTTTGTTATACTGACATCTAACACTTTAACTTCAGACCCATTGTTTGAGTACACTGGAATAGTTCTGTGCAAATGTTTCCCTATGCTAATTAAGTAACATTTAAATTGGGGAAAAAATGTGTGGCTATACATATTGCTCCTTGTATGTCCAGAGTATTTAATGTCAAATTATTTGTCTTTATTATCTGCCTAAAAATAAGTGATAGAAAGATAGAGATGCCAGTATTGTATGAAAAGCTGCTGCTATGATACATGCTCCAACAAATAATGTTTAATTCTATGCATGTAATTTAGATTGCTCCTGGCCTTCTTGTAACTTTTTTCTTTCTTGTTTTGTCTCCTCTCTCTTTATGTTTTCAGGACTTACATTTAACTGGGGAGCCCTTCTTGGCTGGTCTGCTGTCAGGGGGTCATGTGAGTGGTCCGTGTGTTTGCCCTTGTACTTAGCTGGAGTAATGTGGACGCTGGTATATGATACCATTTACGCACATCAGGTAACAGTGGGCAATTTCAGATATCTGTGTATATTTGTGTGTTTCATTTACAGCCTCGTTCTCAAACAGCAGTACTAACCCTTTGCAGTTCTTCACCCTCAGCTGAGCTGAAACAGCACCAAACAAACCCAGCCCTTGTGCTTTTTATTGCTGTTGGTAAATGTTTTACATATCATGTAGAAAGCAGGAAGTGTAGTGCATTTTGTGTGCTTATGCTTTTGCATTGTGTAAATAACTTTGACCTTGGTATTAGCTTTTAGCAGCTAAAACAGCTCTAGGGACCAACCTGCTGATTTAAATTTTAATGTAGGGACCTACAAATGCACTTAAATTGGGTTCTGAATAAAAAGCATTGGAAATGTAAGCAAGGCTTCCCTTCTTATTTCCTGTATGAAGTGGCAGTTGGATTGTGGTTTTTTGCTAATTCATCCTTTCATCTCAGGATAAGAGGGACGACATCATTATTGGTGTGAAGTCAACAGCATTGCAGTTCAAGGAGGACACGAAGCAGTGGCTTAGCGGCTTCAGCCTTGCCATGCTCCTGAGTCTGTGCGTGGCAGGAATGAATTGCAGCCAGACCTTCCCCTACTACTCAGCTGTGGCTGTCATTGGGGCTCACCTAGCACACCAGGTTTGATGGTTTTATTTATACTTTCCCCGTGTGGGAGTTCTTGATAAGAAATCAGAGTGTTTTCAACCCACATCAATTTGCCAACTACCTAAAAAAGCCCAGTTCCTGTAAAGAGAACTGAGGTCATCTTTTAAATACCCTTTGCAGATGTCTTGTTTGAAGAGACCTCCAGTGGTCCAAGACTGTAGAGCACTGGTTTTCAATCAGTTTCTTACCAAAAACTACCTCATGTTAAGCTGTGATCTCAAGGGCATGTTTTTATTCTCGCTTCCAGCAGCAGCTGCAGCTAGATCCACCTCTGTATCCTGCAAGGACGTGCAGTTTTTACTGTTCTGATACAGCTCTTGCCACGTCTGGCGCATACGGTCTGGGACCACAGTTGATGCGTATTGGTGGTTGTTCATTTAGTTCAAAAGATTATCTGGTCTGCAGCATCAAAGGCACCTGCAGACTTGTTTGTTTTTTCTAACATGCAGTACAGTAGCTGTATTAAAATGAATGTTGCGTGTTCTGTCTCTCAGAGGTGGTTAATTTTACATCTAAATAATTATTCTGTACTGTGGTCTGGAGCTTCGGTCTGGGATCTGACAGTATCACACAATTTTTTGTGGCTTGTTCATGATCACCTGCAGCAGATGTTAATACTCTGATGGTATTTCACAGATCAAATTCACGGTTCTTTTTATGGCAGGGAACAATTCAGTCAGTTATATTAGTTCAGAAATTTTAACGAATAACAGAAAAAAAGAAATTAGCTTTGTCAGTAAAGGAAGCACGTAGGATCTTGCTACCCGTTTCTTTCTGAATCCTGCAACTGTGTTGCCCAGTCTTGTAGTGACAAATGAAAATTGCTGATCTTGATAGGTGAGTGATAGCAAAGGGGTTTGTGCGTTGCAAGTAGCAAACCCATCGCTAGTGTGAGCAGTTGTGTCTGAGGTTAACGTGAAGCTTTTTTAAGCATTTTAGGCTTATGTTACACTTTAATGGGGAGAGTTCATGCAGGGGATGGATATTAAGCATCTCTGAGTAAGAGAATTCTTGTGATGATGATGAAAAGCCACTGCTTTTCATAGTGATTGTGCTTGGAAATCTATGAGGGAAAGAATACTGCGTTGCACTGCATAATCATTTACAGTCTGAGTTGTTGGAGAGGCCTTACATTGTAGTTTTGGCACAAAGGGAAATCACTTTCCTGCAGGAAGGGGTTTTGGTTTTTATAAGTGAGAATGCAGTGCTGAATGTAAGTGGTGAAGAGTGCACAACAACTGTGTGGCTTGCCAAGTCACAAGAGCAGCATTGTGTGTATGACGGAGCAGCTTCTGGTTGAGTGATTATTTTAATATTAGTTAAGCATGAAAATGTTTAGGCAGATCTCCTTCTTCAGGATTTCTGAACGTGTGCTTAACTGAGTTTAGAAAGCTAAGTAAGCCGCATGGGGGTTAGGTTTTCCTTAATTCATTGAATTTGGGTCATGAAGATGGCAAATTTCTATCCCACTCAAAAAGCTCACCAATAGGAAAACAACATCTTTTATTTGCTTTGCATTTCTGAAGCTGTATCTCATGGGTTTTACTTGTCAGTGTTTCACTTTACGGTGTTTTCGGTTTCCTGTGGTTGATAGGTTTTCAAGGGTGTGGATAACATCATGTCTTAGAAGCTTGTGGACAGTGTTTCAGATTATTTGATCAGAACCCAGCCTTGTGGCCTCTGTACAGCAGCAGATGGCAGAGGAACAGGTTTCCCAGGGAAGCTTTTGCTTCCTTTAGTCAAACAAGTTCTGCTTTGATTTCTTCAGAGGCTGAACTGCAAGGTTTGGGAGGGGGGTACTTTTCTATTAATCCTTTTGCTCGTTTTTCTTATCACTTCCTCTTGTCATCCTTCTCAAGACTTTTGCACCAAGTTTTATTTCCAGAAATATATTTCATTAACTTTGTTCTTGCTGCTGCGTGAGGGTGGGGTTTTTTCACCTTTAGTTGTGACTCAGAGCAGCCAGCTGCCAGGCTGGGCAAGCCTTGCCCCTAGCTGATGTTGCAGGTGTTCTTTTTCGCAAGAGAATTGAACAGACATGGCTAAGAGCAACTGGACTGAACCAGCGCTCTGTGACTAGGCAAGGCCGGGCACCTTCCTTTGCATTCCAGTTAGCCTGATTCACTGCTGGCTCGATGGTGCCTTGTCTCAACTGAAACACGGAGCAACACCTTGCAGCAGGGATGTAAATGTGCCGGCAGGTCTTGTGTGTTCTTTTTATTCTATCTAAAGTTCCTGTTGAAGAATTAGGTGGCTACCTACTGAGGAAAGTCTTAAAAAGGTTTATTTACATGCCTAGGTATCTTTGCATTTTTAATATCAATCCAGAAACAACAGTATCCTGGCTGTTTATACAGTCCTTCATTGAGAAGGTCTGGAATTTGTGTTCATATGTGATCCTTGACTCTTCTGCTGTATGTTGAATAAATCTGTCAAGTAAATGTAGATGCCAGTTATGCAAAAAAATCCTTCATAAGCACTGACCCTGTTTATTGTGGAGGTGAGGGCAGACTTCAGAATCTGAGATTCAGACAGAGCTTTTCGTGTCTTTTTGTGATGTGTCACATATTTATGAGTCTGTAGAATACGAATGCTAGTATCTTCTACTGTGCTTTTGCAGATTTACACTTTGGACATAGATAAACCTGAAGACTGTTGGAAGAAATTTGCGTCGAATCGTACTATAGGAGTTCTGCTCTTCACGGGGATTGTGGTTGGAAACCTGTGGAAGCGAAAAGACTCAAAAAATGTGGAAGAGCCTTTAGAAAATAGGTAGTTGAAATTACTGTAAATACTGATATTTTAGTCCAGCTAAAATGTAAGTACTGTAAGAAGGAAAACACTTTTCATGTTACTTTAACTGCTTTATACCATTTATTTATAAAAGCTGGTGAAAACATTCTTGTTTCTAAAAACATACAAATGAGATTATCCTACCATGTGAGTTCTGATTATCCCTAAATGACTTCAGCCTCCACAGAAGCTTCAACAAGTGAAGCTGCTCTGCTGGTCCTACGTAGTGCAAGCAAACTCCTGTCAAGCTCTCAAGACCACAAACCCAAGATTTTATACAAAACGGATATCTCTTAGTGACAGCACATGGAAAATGCAATGTGTTTTCAGGATGTAAATAAAAGCTGGCTGTAGATGTTTGGTGTTCTGGTTTATTACATGAATAACTTTGTTTGAGTTGGGGTTGCAATAGTTATTTTTATCCTGAAGCAGCCAGGACTCTCTGAGTGTGTGAGGTCTAGAATCTTATAGGGAAGTATTTAAATGACCTTTTGCTCTTGCTGTGATTGCTAGCAGTGGTTCCTTTTCACGTGAAAAGAACAGGCTTCTGTGAAGCTACTTGCACAGAGTGAGATGAGGTTGTTTGTCAAGAATGACTTCTCAGACTACTGTCTTAAAACGAAACTAGAGCAGCCCAGAGCTATTGCCAAGTGTGCGTGATTGGTGGTTGGCCCTGAGCTGCGAGCTCATCCTGCAAAGTGATCCTCATTTTTTTCACTTCTGGTTTTTTGTTCTATTAGTTTTGTCTTATGTCTACTAGTTTTATTTGTAGTCTTATGGGAAGAACTTGTTTATAGGAGGGTGCCTATGAACAATAAAAATAGCAGCTGCAGGCTAACAATTACATTGCTCCAAACCATTCACGTTTTCAACTCGTTTATGCTCTAGCAGTTAAATGATTTGCATGGTAGGTAACCTTTTCTTTGACTCATGATGGTAAAGCGCTTGCGTGGCGTGTTGTGCAGTTAGTTTCTGTGGAAGGAGCAACGGACAGACCTGGTCTAGGAAAACAATACTGTGGAGATTACCTCAGTTTACATACTGGTAGGCAGTGCAGGCGTGCTTTGCTCCAGGGGCGCCTTTGCGTGTGCCTGCATGCAGGGCTGTGGTTCGGTTTGGTTGCCAAACTCATGGTATTCCAATAGCTTTTCCTGATGTCCGCTCTGCAGGGAAGTGAGAAAGTCAATGGCTTTGGTCACAGAAGGTCCTTTTTGGGTCTGGACAGACTTCTGTGGGTTCCGAACACTTCTTTTGCATGTACACCTTGTGAAGTTGTTATTGCTTTATATTTAAAACAGTGATATTAAATATATTCTGAGCAAATTAGAGTAGGTTTTTCAGCCTGACTTCACACAGAAATAAGTGAAAATGTTAGGAAGTGCAACTGCTCTTAGGGCCTCCTTGGTCCTTACATAGAAATTTTTCTTAAAAAGGGTTTCTAATTTTGGGGTGGAGGAAGTGTTAAGTTGGGGAAAAGCAGTTTAAAAATGAAGAATAGTAAGTTTCTGAACACCTGCGTGACAAAGATGCATTTTGTAGGGCAAGAATTGGATGCATCCAACTTTGAGTTGAACTTTGGTTATGAGGCATTTACAGTAATCAAAAAAGCCGCCTGGTGTAATCAGTGTGAATCCGTTTCTTCATACCTGTAATACTCCCTTAGGGAGATGGTGGAAAAAATCGGTCTGTTTTTAACCTATTCAGTTGTCTCTAAGTAGCTTAAATTTGGGAAGAGCTCACAGTCTGTAGTGCCGTTGAACCTACTGGTGCCCTTTGACCGATGTGTAAAGAGAGGAAGCAGGTGTTGCTAAATAGAGTAAAAATTAAAGTTTCAAAACCGCCCTCATGTCCTAAACTTGCAAATCGTTGCATGTTTTCTGTGAGGGTTTTCCAGATGCATTTTACAAGGATAAGCCATAGCTGCATTTTAGGATCATTGCCTGAAAAATGCGGCAAGGTTTAGGTTCTAGGCTATAATACCGAGAGTGTTACTTGCATGAGCATTCTATGATTAATACAAAGAAACAACTTTTTAAGTGCAAAAGAGGTAAAGGCTGAATTTACTTCCTGGCTAAAACCCTGTTTGTATCTGTTGGCAGGTACAGGTGCGTATCTTCTCTTACCTTTCCATTCCCAAACTATTCTATTCCAAATCTTCACGTGGACGCACTGTGCTCTATTTGGATAGTCAGTTAAAAATTTCTCAAATACACCCGTCCCTGAGCAGCAGCTTATTTATTAGCTAGTGTGCTTTTGCACAAATAAACGGCATCCTCGGGAAGTTTCTCCTCCGGTGTCAAATGTTGCATTTCTCCTCCCCTTCCTTTTCCAAATGTTTCTCTGGCAGGACATTGAGACAGCAGATGCTTTTGGAAGCTGCGAGGAGGTCAAACGTGCCTTGCTAAAGCAAATGTGAAATGCTGGCAGTCGCTCAGCGAAACAAAGCTAACTAACACAAGCTTGCCTTTATCCAGGAGCAGCCGTACGTATGCAGGGGCGCTAATTCCTGCGGGGATGCGGGGCGGGGGGGTTGCCAAGGCATTGTCAGCCCTTTGTGGTGGGGCTGGATCTTTGACGTGGAAGCTCGCTTGGGACAGTGGCATGGCAGAGCTTTCACACTCACCTTTGCCAGGGGAGGGACTTGCCATGGGGTCATCCAAAGCAAATTGTGCCTGGATTTTGCTATTTGTGTATTTCTTGGTAAATATGGTACTGTTAATGCAAGGGGGTCAGATTTTTCCCTCCCTCTAGTTTCAGGGAAGTATGTGCTGCAGGCACCTAGGTCAGGAACCGTGGGGTGCAAGCAGCATGGCCTGGAGGACGTGGGACAGCTGTCGTGGCTGGAAGGTGGGCTGGCCACAGTGGATCACCACGTCAGGCGTAGCATCAGCCATGGGTGCCACAACGTGGGAAGGAAAAGGTGGCTGGACTCAAAGTCAGAAAGGTGTGTCAGCCTGTGGAAAGATCAGAGCATCCTGTGGGCTGAAGTCACTTGAAAGTCAGCTGAAAATTAAGGTAATCCATCACCTCTACCAGCACGGCATTGTGGTTGGCCAGTATCCAAGGAAAACACTGGCAACACAACTGTTGGCATGAAGGACCGGTGTGGTAAACAGAAGTGGGATAATGTTTGTGGATGGTTCTTTCGTTTTCCTTTTGGTGAAAATGGGGAAAGGGCTGTTAATTTGTTTCTAAACCCATCACAGTGCAAATACCAGGAGAGAAGATCTGTTTAAGCTTCAAAACAGCTGACAAAGAATGTGGATGTTAACCAGCCATGGATAACATGAAGTTTTGGTACTAGCTGAAGGCTCCTGGCGTACTGGAGAGGCGACATCCCTGCAGTGCCTCCCTGTAGTTTGCGCCGGAGGCAAAAGGCCAGAGCAAATTTTAACACAGTGTGTGCTAGACGCAGTACCAGAACTACAAAGGAAATTGCAGAAAACCTCGTTGGTTTCACAGCACCACCTGGGTGGTGGTGGTTTTTTAAACCTCCTACCCCCAGCCAGGCAGCTGTACACAAGTGGTTTTGTCTGAGCTAAGCGGGAAGAGGTCTAATACAATTACCAAACCAACAAGAAGAAACTGTGTTCATATGCCAAGTTCAAAACTTGTAACAACACAGCTTTAATTTCTGGAAGAGTGAGCGGAAATCCCTGCCATAATGAGGGGGAAAAAACAAACCCAAACCCCACCCCTGAATGTTTACACCAAGAGAACACAACTGAGAACTGTAGAGCTTCTTGAGTATGACTGGTAGAGCGTCGAAGAGAAATACCTAATATAAAATACGATGCTTCAGCTGCATACCTAACAACCAAGCCTGCAACAAGCTGTGAGGGCAGGGTGGGCAGGAAAGCAACTGTACGCCCATTCAGCATCTCTTTGTTTTTTTCTTTTCCTGGACTGATGTCGAAGTATTGTTCAGCTCTGAATGAAAAGTATACTGAAGGGAAATAATTACAGCTCCAAGTTAACCCTGCAGGCGACAGCACATGCGTATCGTGAGGGGACTGTTTTGAGGAGAAACTTCAACAGTGTGAAGTGGCTGCATAACAGAAAGACCTGTGTGAATTCTGTGCTGGCTGGCATGCCGTAGCATGGCCAAACAGATTTCCCAGCTTCATCAGAGCTCATTTTCCCCCAAAATGCTGTCATGCTATTAACCACTTCTTGAGGAAATATACCAATTGAAATAAAATTACTGGAGAGAAAAAGGAAGGAAGGCCGACTTTATGTGCACCATAACGTGGGTTTTGGCAATGCCTGCATTAATGTTTTTCTTCATTTAAGCATTGATTGGATTGGCGGGCCCAAAGAGTGGTGGTGAATGGGGTTAAACCCAGTTGGCGGCCGGTCACCAGTGGCGTTCCCCAGGGATCGGTACTGGGGACAGTTCTGTTCAATAACTTCATCAATGACCTGGACGAGGGGATCGAGTGCCCCCTCAGTAAGTTTGCAGATGACACCAAGTAGGGCAGGAGTGTGGATCTACCTGAGGGCAGGAAGCTCTGCAGAGGGATCTGGGCAGGCTGGATCGAGGGGCTGAGGCCAACTGTGTGAGGTTCAACAAGGCCAAGGGCCGGGTCCTGCACTGGGGTCACAGCAACCCCCTGCAGCGCTACAGGCTTGGGGACGAGGGGCTGGAAAGCTGCCTGGCGGAAAAGGGCCTGGGGGTGTTGGTGGACAGTGGCTGAATAGGAGCCAGCAGTGTGCCCAGGTGGCCGGGAAGGCCAATGGCACCCTGGCCTGCATCAGGAGCAGTGTGGCCAGCAGGACCAGGGCAGTGACTGTCCCCTGCACTGGGCACTGCTGAGGCTGCACCTCGAATCCTGGGTTCGGTGTTGGGTCCCTCACTGCAAGACAGGCCCTGAGGGGCTGGAGCGTGTCCGGAGAAGGGCAACAGAGCTGGGGAAGGGGCTGGAGCACAAGTGCTGTGAGGAGCGGCTGAGGGAGCTGGGGGGGTTCAGCCTGGAGAAGAGGAGGCTCAGGGGAGGCCTTATGGCTCTCTACAGCTGCCTGAAAGGAGGTTGCAGGGAGGTGGGGGTTGGTCTCTTCTCCCAAGTGACAAGTGATAGAAGAAGAGGAAATGGCCTCAAGTTGCGCCAGGGGAGGTTTAGATCGGATATTAGGAAACATTTCTTCACAGAAAGGGCTTGTCAGGCACTGGAACAGGCTGCCCAGGGAGGTGGCTGAGTCACCATCCATGGAGGTATTTAAGAGACATGTGGATGAGGCACACAGGGACGTGGTTTAGTGGTGGTATTAGCAGTGTTAAGTTAATGGTTGGACTTGATGATCTTAAAGGTCTTTTCCAACCTAAAAGATTCTGTGATTCTATTCTATGAAAGAACTGACAGTTCACTGGAAAAGGTGTTGCGCTGACTGTATCTGTCAGAGGGCCTGCGAGGTCTTCTGTCTCCTTCCTGCTTGTGGGGAAGACTCGGGGCAGAAAGCCAAGGCTGTGTAAGCCCAGGTTGTCCCTGAAGCTGATGAGGCTGAGGTTGCACTTGTCAGTGTAAAGAACAGGCTGACGGTTGCTGTTGCAGCGCTCACCTCCTCTCCCAGGTGACAGGTGATAAAGACCCGGTTGCTCAACCCCAAGCATGGCTCTGGCACCCACAGGTTCATCCCTTGTTGGGTCTTTATCTGATGAGGGTGCTTTCCATAGGGTGCACCTGCGTTTTTCTTGTGCGGTGGCTAGGATGGGAGAGTGTCCTTTCAGTCTTTCCCATGTCTCAGCCCTGTCATGAGGAGCCTCTGTGCTCTCAGGGGTCCTCTGAGATCTTGGGACATTCATGCAAGGAAGGCAACTACTGCAGAGAGGGTTCGAAGGCAGTGACTATTGTATCTGCTGTCTTCAAGACTTGCTCAAGAAATCAGTGGCAGTGCTGGGGGAGGGAGAGGGACAGGCAAAGGGAGGCAAAAAGTTGCCTTCAAGAGTTCAAGCTGCTCATTGCTGGTTTTTTTACACCAAGGTAAGTCAGAAGGTACTTCACAAAACTGGAGGTTAAACACATAGGGAGATACCTGGAGAGGCTAACAGGGTGAGTGTGTTGGGTGTCGGGTGGATGCAGTTGCACAGGCAAAGTCCTGTCATACACAAGAGACATCTTGTGCATGGAGGGGAGGAGCGGGGCTGCCATTGAGCTGGAGGTGAGCACAGCTCTCTGAGGGGGACCCGTGGTCACAGGCATGCGGCAGGTGCAGAGCTGCACAGCTCCCGCCTCTGCACATCATCCCTCCCAGTCCAACTCTCTCAGACTGCCTTTTCCCACCTGTCCCAAAAAGCATCTTTGCTATTAAGAAGTAATACCAGCCCTTTTTAACCAACAGTACAGCTTATTCTGCTACATCAATACATTTAAACAGTACTTATCACATGTCAAATTCTGCTGCAAAGTGTGTTGGATGTCATTCTGCCAGTACCTTGGTTAATGTTGGGTTAACTTTGTAACGCGTTACGTGTGGCCGTTCACTCGGCTCCCGCTCAGGTGTTGGGCTAACGGAGGGCATCACGTATGCCGGACGCAAGGAGCAGGAGAAGGTAAGGTCCATCATCCCCTGCAGCGTGGTGACAGCAGCTGGCAGCTTGGGGTAAAACTCTTGGGAGGCTGTAGAAATGGCACAGAGCACACATCCAAGCTGGAAGGTAGACACAGGTCAGCTTACTCGAATAAAGGTCTCCAGAGCCGGTCCAAGAGCAGCCAGACTGCTGAGATTCTCCTGCTTCCCACCACCGCGAGGGGACGGGGATGGGGACAGGGGCGCCCGTGCTCGCAGCCTCTGGGAGCTCTCCTGCTTGTGCACAGGTGCAAGTCGGTGAATTTGCGAGTTAGGGATTTAATGACATAGCAGACTGGACTCTGTTAGAAGCGGGTTGATTTGGTTGTTGATTTTTATCTTGGTTGATTTTTACCTTAGTTGTTTTTTACCTCGTGAGCTTCAGAGCTGAAGTCTGATCCTCAGAGGGTGTTCTCCTCTACACCTGTGTGACCCAGAGGAAGAGCAGCACTGCTGGAAGGATGAGGAGAAGTAACAGTGAGCACAGAAACCAGCAGCTCAGCCGCACTGTGTGAAGCATCTCGTGTCTAAGGCAGTGTGTGACTGCAGATAGATGTGAAACCACTCTCCTAACGCTCTCCTTTGGGTCTGACCTGCTGTGGCTGTGCGCTGCTGGTGACCTTGGACCCAGCCGTGCGATCCCCGCTGTGCACTGCACCCCATGTTTGGGTGTTTGCGGCACCAGGGGTGCGGGCAGCTTGCCCAGGTGACAGCACCCCCAGCCATAACCCCAGCCCCATCTTCTGTCTGATCAGCCAGCCGAGTGGGCCCGCTCCACCGTGTGCAGTGTCCTCTGGCACTGGAGGGACGAGGGACGTGCTGGCATGGGACTGGAACAACTCTCTCCTTGAGCCAACTGCGGTTGCTTTGGTCTCAGTGAGATGTGAACCTGACCCGTCTAAGGGCAATGAACATTTCCCCTAGCACCTGCTCAGCTCCTTTCTCCTCTGGCTTTTGTAGTTGCAGGGATGTTCCTTTCGCCTGAGTCCTTCCAAGCTGTGGGAAGGAGGTAAGGTTTGGAGGAGAGGTGCTTTTCCACAGAACCAGCTGAGACATCTGGAAAAACACAGTTCCAGATGCAGAAGCCCTTCTCGACGTCTGAAACAAAACCCTGTTGAAACCCTGACGTTGTTACTCTGCCTCTTGAAAGGGCTGGTGAGACGAGGGCTTTGGAGAGAGGCCCCCAAGCACCCTCCACCGCTGGGCAGCCCCCCCTGGCCTGCACACTGGTGGGCATACAGCAGACCCTCTGTGAATGAGCCCACTGCTCGCCCCTCGGGACGCCACAGTTGGCGTAACTGGGAGCAGGAGGCAGCGCAGTGGGGAAGGTGGCTTTCCTCATGAGTGGTAGCGTTACAGGTTTTGTGATGGAGTCGTTTCGAATGGTAAGGGGGATGAGTGGGAACACCTGCATGTGGATGGCATCGGCGTAAAAGGGAGTATACTAGTTTCTGATTGCTGCTTCTCTGTAGAACTCAATGGCAGACCCTGGTTATACTTAGTTCTTTGCAGAGAAAGCAAAAATGTGTTCAAGTTTTTTTTTAATCTGTACTCCTGAGTCTTTATCAAAATTGCATTTACTGTAACACATATTAAAGCGGTGACTTAATTTCAGCTGAATTTTTCCACTGCCTGCTTAGAAATAATCTTGTATTCTTACCACATGCGAAAGGGCTTTTGCAGCTGGCTGCCTGGCTTCCTGCAGGGCTACTTCACGGACCCGGAGGAGCCACGTGTGAAGAGGACCACAGCCACCAGCAGAGCCCCCATCAGGCCCCATGGAGAGTTCCAGCCAGAAACCACAGCAGCTGCGCTGGAAGGCAATGGGTGCTCTTGGCCAGCTCTGGGCGAGTGATGCTCTTGCTGTGAGTTTCAGGAGTTTGTGTTTCGGTTTCACCGGTAAGGTTTCTGCAGGGATTTTTGTCTGACTTAAATGCCAGCTGGAGGGCACGAGCTGGCGTAGGTGTTTATGTTGGCATTTTCTCAGGGTTGCAAAGGGCAGTTACACTTCGATGCACCAGGATAGCAGGTAGCAGCGGGTTGCTTTTCTGCAGAAGAAGAAGCACTTGCAGGGCCTGGTGCTCAGACCGTCAGTGCCACCCCAGCTCTGAATAGAGGACAATCATTAAAATGTTGTTGATAAGTTTTTTTTGGGTTTGTTTTTTTTTGATGTGTTATCTCCTCTACTGACTGTGCAGCTTCCCATTTCCCTCTCTACCCAGCAGACTCCTAGGCTAGCTGGCATTTTGCATGAGCCTAGTCTAACCAGTGGGATGTCAGGTATCTCCTCTTCTAGAAAGCATCTGCTGAATTACAGCTTCCTGTAAATTTCAATTCCCGCAGCCTCTTGCAATGTTTTTTTGGGGGGGAAAAAAAAAAAAAAAAGGTGTACGATCCATCCAAGGGTTAGCCAGGCAGCCCTGACACAAAGCAGGGACAGCTGAGGTTAAACTTTAATTTTGGGAAAAGGGGCGGGGGAGGGGAAGTTGTGCTATGCACAGATCTTAAACTCTGTCGTACTGTCAGAGCACAGCTCCTAAACGTTCCCCTCCCACCATACTTGCTCACTGCTGGCAGCCAATAAAAGCCTCCAAGAGTAAGAAAGTGAACTTCATCTTCCCCAGAGTCTCAATGCACAGGGTCCTGGACGGCGAAGGAGCTAGCACTTACAGAGCCTGCTTGCCAGAAGGTTAGTTGTCTTGAAGCTTGGAAACAGTAAAAACTTGTTAGTCTGGGAGGAGTGGGATAATAATGCAAAAGTAAAGATTTTAGGTTTTTCTGCCCCCTCTCAGCACTTAATTTAAAGCAAAATCCTACTTGGGGAAGGGGGAAGGCTTTTAAAAAGCTATGCACAAAAGCTGGATTATGGAGATTACTACTTCTTCGCTTTCTCCTGCTACCAGAATTGTATAACTGTGTTAAAGGAATCTGGCTGGTACTTTGCTCTCTCCTTAAATTGGGCTCGCTCTTGTCTGCATGGATGCTCAAGACCAGATTCCTCTTTGCAAGGCTGCTTAGCTGTATGTGTGTTCTGGGCTGCTATCCGGCCAGAAGCTTGGATGTTAGCTGCTTGTATATGTTGCTGCCTAATTTCCCTGACGATTTGCTGTCCTTTTCGATGGGGTGTGTTGGTGATAAGAGCATTTTAATGTTGCAATCTCTGTGTTAATGACTGTAGCTAAGAGAGGAGGAAGCGTGTGAATAATACTTATATACCGAATACTGTGCAGTTGTAGAAGTGTAGAAAGTAGAGAGATTTACCCTGTGTCGGGTCGGCAGAGGAAAGTGCTCAGGGGCAATGCACGCTCACAGTTCCTCTTGGATGGGAAGGGTGCTCCCCCTGCCCCCCCCCCCCCCCCCCCCCCCCTGCATTTCCTACTTCATTTCAGTTTCTATTCTGTCTTCTGAGCTCAGGAGCTGGGTGGGGAGGAGCCAACCACCCAGCAGCATGGTCCTGCCTTTGCCAAGCTGTTTTTTCCATGAAGAAAAAAAAACCAAACCCAAACCCCCTCAACCCCAAATTGTAGCAAAAAGCCTCAACAAATGTGAGGAGGTGGTTTATTATCTTTCTTTTTTTTTTCATTGCCCTTTCTTCTGTTTGTGCATAACTGGATGAACTTGGCCTCAGGGCAAAAAACTTCCTTTTGTTATCCGAGAATGTTTTGTGCTGTCTTTTACTTGGCTGGGAGAATAGGAGCACAGAGATTTTTGGGGGTTTTTTTTAGACCTGAGCCTTCCCGGTTTTCAAGGTTTACTTGCTTGCTTAACCACAAGAAAGCAAGGACTGGGGTTCAGACTTGGGACATAGTGTTGGATTTCTGCCTTTCTGGCTCTCTACGGCAAGAAACGGGAGATTGTAGTTTCCTACAGTATTCCTCTTGCGTGGAGCCCAGCTTCGTCAGGAGGAAATGCTTCCTGCATGCTCTGTACCCATGCCAAAGCCGTCGTCTGTAAAATATGCTAAGTTCGACCACCAAAATGCCCAAGTCCCTGGCTTTAGCACAAGTTTACTGCCCATCCCTGCTTGGCACAAGGGGAATTGGTGAACTGTGTCTGAGCAGTAGCAAAACTGTTCTGGGATGGGCTGGGGAACGTCAATGCCCCGATGCTCTTTTAAAGGTTGAATAGAATGGCAGGAAAGGCAAAAGCCTTGAAAAGACTCAAATGCAGGTAGGATGCGGTTACGCTTTGCCAAGTCCAGCAGCAGGGAAGCAGGGCAAAAGAAGACCAGCTGAGGGGCGATGGCAAGCGGCTTGGATGAGGGATCAGGCCGACTGCAGTTTTGTCACTAACTGTCCCGTTTCCCTCCCGTCTCTTTCAGAAGAGCCACTGGAAATGGCCACCCCATCCGTTGTGGTGGTGCAGCCGCAGTACAGCATGGTTACACCCGTTGTCTCAAGGAGCTTGTGGCAGACGGGGCTGATGGACTGCTGCACCGACTGCGGTGTCTGTGAGTGGCTCGGGCAGCACCCGCGTGGTGGTGCACTGCCGATGGCAGTGATGTGCTGCTGTCGGTCCCACACCCTCTGGGGATGCTTTTCTCGCCCCTGATTCTTGGGTTGGTGGTGTGATCGCTACAGCCACGTAGCCTGGTCCTCCCCGTCCACCAGATCCTCACTCACCGCTGTGCTTCTCCCCCTGCCAGGCTGCTGCGGGATGTTCTGCTATCCCTGTCTCGCCTGTCAAGTGGCGGGGGACATGAATGAGTGCTGCCTGTGCGGGTCCAGCGTGGCCATGAGGACCCTCTACCGCACCAAATACAACATCACGGTCAGTGCTTAACCCGCCCCCTCACCATCCTGCAGGGCTCAAAGACAAGGTGCCCCCCGGGGGGGCCGCTCTCTCTGCACATCAGGGATGAGCAAGGAGTGTCAGCACTCTTCACCTGTGTGAAGCTGGGAGCACAGGACAGGAGTTGGGATGTCCTCGGCAGCGCTGATCCCTGGGCTGGTGTCTGACAACACACGTTGATCGGACACAGCTCCTTCCCAGCACCATTCAGCAGGGGCATGTGTCCTGCCTTCAGCTGCTGCCAACCACAGCAGCTTGCAGAGCCTTGACCGCTGCTTCCCCATGTCATTCCCAACATTTGAAAGACAGGAAAGCTCGGAGATAATTGTGGACAGACTAAAGAATATATGAAGTCGGTTACACAGATGAACACCTGTAATCAGATGTGGCATTTGTGTACAGTACTTATGCAAAATGGTTTCTTCCCACAGGGTTTAGTGCCGTCCCCAGTACCAACCATGGGGGCCCAAGTCCAGTTTGCCCCAGCCAGCTCCTTCAGTGTGTTTTCCTTCCCTAGTCTTAACTTCCAAAGCTGAAAGATAAGCACCTATCTGCAGCCTGCAGAAAGTACTCCCTCTTTTTTTTCTACTGTTGGGGGTTTGCCAGGCCCAGTTTTTAGTGTCTGCTGCTTGGATGCTGCAGCCACCCAGGAAGTTCAGGACACATGACATGGAATGTGATTAACACTTTCTTGGCCAAAACGTGGCTTTTGGGAAGTCTCCGTCCCTAACCAATTTCTTCCTAACAGGGGTCCATTTGCTCTGACTTCTGTGTCACCATGTGGTGCCCTGTGTGCTCCGTCTGCCAGCTGAAGAGGGACATCAACCGGAGGAAGGAGCTGGGCATATTCTGGTAAGCCAGGCCTGCTGGCACCGGTTTGTAAAGCCACCGTGGCACACAGCCGAGCGGGTTCCCGGAGTGGGTTCCCGGAGTGGGTTCCCGGAGTCGCTCCTTCTGCCAGCCCCTGACACAAGACACGGGGTTGCTGCAGTGGTGAAATGGCCATGGACGAGGGACAAGAGTGGCCTGTCCCATTGCTGGGAACCTCGTGCAGGCGGGGGGGCAGGACTGGGGGGCACACACGGTGTGGTGAGGCTGGGCCCTGCTCCCTGACCCCCCTCTCCCCTCTGGTTGCAGATGCCGCTGTCCTCGTCCTCACTGTGCCTTGCAGAGCCGCTGTGGGCAGGGGTTGCTGCTGCCCTGGCTTTGGGAAACACACCTCAGGCGGGGGGTCTGCCTGGATTCCCCCTTCCCTGGGTAACACTAGCAATAAACAGCAGAGTTTGCCTTCCTGCCTCTGTGTGTGTGTCACCCTTGCACCGCCCAGGAGCACCCATCCTTCTGCTCTGTCCATCTCCGCTGAGATCTCCCTGCACGCACTGCACAGAAAGTTTTTCACTAGTATTTTGTTACTCGCTTTGCTTTCAGAATGGTTGTTTAACACACAGGAGGAGTCCGTGTAGCTCATTCAAGTTGTAACATTTAGAAAAGTGACTTCTGCCCCAGGGCATGGCTGGGGCTTCCAGCAGGTGGGTGATGGCTGCAGGCCACCAAGTGCCAAGATGTCCCTTCTGTGGTGGCTCTCTGGGGCTGCTGGCTGGTCCCACCTTTCTGAACATAAAGCCACGGGGATTTTGGGCTGCCCAGCGTCAGCCTATGTCCTGCATTGTGGAGACATGCTCCCCTACAGACCCCGAGCACGAATTCCCCCCCTCCTGTGGTTATAAACCTGATTGGGTCACGGTTGGTTGAGGGTTAACTCAGAAATATGAAACGATGTGTTGGCTTTGTGCAAGATGTTGCTAAGTTGCATTTGTAACCAGAAGGGTGCACAGTAGGCATTCATCCACCAAGGGCACCTTGGAATAACCAGGCCTTGAAGAAACAGTTAATCAAGATGTTTTGAGGATGTTCTATGTACACTGCCAGCTTGGCAAGAAATCTCACAGAACTCCATGTATCCTTAACCGAAGTACCCTCATTATAATACTAAAAATCACACCCACAAGTCAAAAAGACCCTTGCCCAGGGGAAGACCCTTCCCCTGAGCACATGTAATAGTGGAAGTAATGTGTGTGATGGTGCATTTCTTCCCTTGTCAGCTCCTGGGCTGCTCTGTGGCCTTAGAGATTCCTGTCAAACCATAGTCATCATGCAGGGAGTTTGGTGGTTAAGTGTCCCTTGATGATATCAAACACTCTTCACTGCTACGGTGGGGAATGGTACTGGCCGGCAATGGCCGTACTAGAGTTCAGTCGTCTGGTTACATAAGAGATGAGTGGGAAATAATTGGGTAGATCGGTATCAGCATTACTAAAATTCTGGGAATTCCAGTGATAACCTGCCCAAATCATGGTCAGCATGGAAATTTACTTACGCCTAAAGTCAATTATCTCAGGAACCTATAAGTGGCGGTTCCAAGGAAGACCCTTTGAGATCTCCTGGACCTCAGCAGGCTGTGCCCAGCATCTCCCTCTGGGTGGAACCACCCCTCAGAGTGCACACACTCTCAAGTCTGTGAAATCAGAGAATTGTCGACTCAACCTGGGCTGAAAACCTCCTTGAGGCTCAACCCTTTGCCTGTTGAGAGAAGCACTGCCATCCTATGTGAGTATTTTCATGGAATGCAAGGAGAAATCATAACAGGTACCTTTATATATAAACATACATATATAATGGTCTCTATATCTGTGAGTGTATGCATACAACTTTATGTCGATAACTTTGTTAAGTCTTTGATTAAGTTACTGTACTGATTCATTGGGGAATTATATCATCTCATTGGGTGATATATCTGAATAGTGTTAATGAACTTTGAACTGCTGCTATTCCAAATTGTTGCTATCCCAAAGCTTTGCACAATTCACAAAACCCAACACACTGTGATCCTTTTTCCCAGTTCCTTAGACATAAACCGTTGACCAGGTCGGGGATTAGGAGTAGATTCAGCTGCACCTAGGCTTCTCTTTCAAGAAGTTTAGAAAGCAAGGGGGTCCACTCTGAACTTCATGACCCAACAGGAGGAATTTCCTTGCCCCTTTTCCCTAGTTCATATCACAACAACCCTATCCTGACATGATTTCCTTGACCGTACATCATTTTTAATTCATGTACAAACCATTTTAACCCAGCGCTAATTTGATTTCACCTTTGCATGCTTTTCCCTGTCAAATAAGTAATAGCATGGACCTTGCCATCGAATTCTGTTGTGCTTCTCCCAAATTTGTGTTAAAAATAACAGCTTTTCCCCTAATATTTGTGATGCTAATCTTCTAAGTGGCCTAAGCCACTCTTCCTCCCCTTCTTTCTGCGACAAAAGTGTCAGCAGTATTATTATTGCACGTAAACTACTAGACAGTCATTGTAAAGAGGATGGACTTGGAAAATTACTCACCCTGAATGTTTTGTGTATACATATGGCACAAAGAACCCTGTTTGGTGTGCATGCTGGGAGGAGCTATCCCTCAAGCAGTAAACCAATGGCAGCTTTCTCAACTGCCATTTGGTTTGGAGAGTTTTCTTGGTTACAGTTTCCGGTAACAGGTTGGCCAAGTCCTCTCCATGGGCAAGGCCTGCCGCTTCCCAGCATGCCTGCCTGAGCTGGGCTGTTAGCGATACGCGCTCCATCCAAAAGGCCAAAGTTACATCCACCCTCTCCATCACTCTTGGAGAGGTGCTAAAGGATTTTTGATCCCTACACATCTCCCTCAGCTTCACTCTCTGAGGAAAATACGATCAGTTTCCACCCCCTCTCTGTCTTCACCTTTACCACAAACCTTGTAAAGAGCAGGTTCAGTTTTTGTCAGTGCTGTGGGGTGGGTCTGCCTGACAGCCTAAACACCACATGGCCCAGACTGTCCTGTGGATGGTCCCTGGAAATACAGAAAACGGCGGTTTTAGCCTTAGAGTGGTAAAGGCCAGGCATGTGGAGAGTGGGAGAGAGAAATATGCTGCTGTCTCATCCCAGCACAGTGTGGTATGATTGTGTAGCTGTACCTCGGGGCAGCGCCTGTGTCACCCAGCGGAGGTACAGTCAGTAACTGGTGATGCTCAGGGAAGGAGAGGCGCTGCCCTTCCAGGGGCAGATGGCTTGCGGCATCGCAGGAGCCTGAATGCAAACTGCCCTTCTCTGGAAAGCGCTGCCGAAATCAGTGTGTACCCTCGGGGCTCTGGACCTGTGCGACACTGGGGTGGGGAAAGGTGAGGGGCGGCAGGAGCCCAGCAGAAGCCTCAGGGAGCGTGCAGCCCTCAGCGCAGGAGCTGCAATCGCACCGAGCTGGCGTGTCGCCTGTTAGTCAGAGGGAGCAGAGGTCAGCACCCAGGGCATATAAAGGATGGGAACCAGGAAAAGGATGCACATCTCCTGGGACAAGGACGGCTCGGCAGGTACGTACGGCTGGGCTTTGCTTCAGGGAGAGCTGCGGTACGAAACTATGGAAACTGCTCGTGGCTGAAGCAGTGTTGGTGGGGAAGGGGTGGAAGCAGAGGAGAGGTTTTGTGCCTGGAAAAGTGCTCCAGAGTGAAAGCAGAGCGTGCCAGGTGCTGCTGAGGTAAAGGAGGGCAGCTTTTGCGCTCTGTTGTCTATTTGTGCACATAGACATGTGCACTGTATAACAAAAGGCGGCTTTGTGACCTTCGGTATCGGTGAGGGGTGGCTGCTTGCACCTCAGGATCCATTCTGTTCCTGCAAGCCGTTCCAATGCTGCCAACGGTGCCATGGAGCTGTAGATCTGGGGGCACTCGGCGTGTGCCAGACCTGGGCCACCTCTCGGGCAATGGGTGTGCGGCAGAGGTTGCTCCACGCCGCAGTCTCCATCTGCGCAGGGACACGGGGAGGGGAAGGTCGAGTCCGTGGTCAGCCCTGTGGCTGTGAGCTCTGCTCCGCTGCGTTTTCACCCTGGGCTCATTATCTGGTGGGGGATGTGCCTCCTGTGGCACTGGAGGCTGGTGGGGTCCTGCCCCTCAACTTTCTCCTGCTGCTGTTCCCACGCACCCTCCTCCCTGTGGTCCCTGTGTCTCTGCTTGCTGCTGGGCATCCCCGTCCCTGCATGGGACCCCCATGCTGTCCCTGCCTGACAGCCCACCTGTAGTCTGTCCCTCCTCTGCCCCTCCTGGCTCCTGCTTCACCTTTGGTGAGCTGAGGGGTGTTACTTTGACTGCAGCAGCCGTGGGAATTACCTGGGACCTGGTGCATGGTCAAGCAGGGGCCGCCAGCCAGGGCAGGGGTAGGAGGTGTCTGGTGAGGGATGATGGGCACAGTGACCCCCGCTGCACCCACAGGTGCTGGGGGTGCCTGCGCTCTCTCTATAAAGGTCCCTGCCAACAGCCAGGTCACTTGCCCCAGAGAGGGTACAGCAGTGTTCTTACTGCTCAACAGCCCTGCTCATAGCAGCAGGAAAACACCCTTGCCTTTTAACCATTGCAGTGACTGAGGCAATCCCACCAGCTGTTGGTTCCCCCTTCAAGGCCACTCGTCACCCAGTGGGAGCAGATACTGGTGTCTGAGACAGGGTCAGCCCAGCCATGCTGCCACTGCCTGCAGAAAGCTGCAAAAAGTCATGAGCAAATCACATGGAGGCTTTTTACAACCTTTCTTCTCTTTTACGGTGTAATTCACCGTCCCTTTTCATCTCTGTGTACTAAGAGGGGACAAGGGTTGGCCATGCGGCACAGGCTGTGTCTGACAGCAGAGATGTGTCTGGGCCAGTCTGGAAATGATGGGGAGCCACAGGAGCTGCTGGCAGAGCCACTGCCCCCTTTGCTGCCTGTTGACAATAGTCAGTACTAATGCCATGCCACAGCCTGTATCTCCCCGGTGTCGGATGGGGGTAATGAGCTCGATGGCATCATCTGAGTGCTGGGCATAGTAATGTATTTATTCAGCCATATCCCTTGTTGTGCTGGTTTTAGTCAGGACAGAGTTAACTTTCTTCAGAGTGGCTGGTAGGAGGTTCTGTTTCTGGATTTACCCTGAGAAAAGCACTGATATAGTGTCTTTTTAGCTGGTGCTGGGGAGTGCATGCACCAAATTCAAGGTGTCTCTCAGCTTCTGGTACTGCCCCTGTGTTCCCACCTTCCTCAGTCCAAGCCGTGGGGGGGGACACACAGCTCAGACAGCTGGCCCAAACTGGCTGAAGGAGTACTTCGTTCCATAGCACGTCGTGCTCGGTACATGAGTGGGGAGTGGGCTCGGTGGGATCATAGCTCTTTAACTCTTTTGCTAGCTCCTTAGCACTTTTGCTAACTCATTCATTAGTGAGCTGGTGGGTCGGTTGGCTTTCCCGGTCATGCTGTCGCTGGTAGGGTTCGCTCAGAATCTGCTGCGATCGCTCTCGGGCTCTGGGTCTCAGGCTTTCTGGCTCTGACTCTCACGACTCAGGACCTGGCTGTGTGTCGGTCAGCAGGTGGTGAGCAGTTGTATCATATGTTTTGTTTTCCATTATTTTACTTACTTATTGTCAGTAGTATTGGTATTATTAGTATCACTATAATATTCATTTATATGCAATTATTAAATAGTTCTCATCTCAGTTAATGAGCTGCTTTGTCTTTTCCTCCGATTCTCCTCCCGCCCTGGGTGGGGGGGGTGGTGTGTGAGCGAGCGGCTGCATGGTATTTTATTGCTGGCCAAGGTTAAACCGCACTTGGGGTTAACACTCGAGTTCTGTGTACACGTTCTGACGTGAAAACAAGCCCATTAACTTCATAGTGTTTTAACAGAATTTACAGGGATTAATGCCATCATCCCTTCCTCCAAAAGGTAAATGCTTCTTCTGTTTTTCTTTTTGCTCCTCCCAGTGTCCGGAAACTCAGGCCCTCCCATGCCACACAAGGGCGGGGAGCCCCGGGGCAAGGAGGAGAGGGTGGCTCAGGCTGGGCCAGGACAGGCGAGCCCCCCGGTTAGGGGGTCCAAAGCTCAGGCTGCTTTCCCGCTGCTGATTTCTTTGCTGAGGATGCGTGGCTGTGCGCTGGGAGTGGGGGAGAGCCTTGGGAGCTTTGCATCTCATCCCCGTGCTGCTTAACCGAGCAGCGCTGAGGCTGAGCACAGCGCAGGGAGTGTGTCTGCGTGAGACTTCCCATGGCAGCATCCCCTGGTTTAGTTTTTTCTTTTTAATTAAAGCTCCAGAGTTGAAGGGAGAATGGCAGAGGGTGGTGCTGTGCCTTGCAGGGGGCAGCGGGGAGGGAAGGAGCCACACGTGGAGGTGGAGATGGAGGTGCATGGGGAGTCATTAGGTGGGTTTGGGGAGGGTGCTGTAGAGCAGGACTTGGCTGCTCTCAGGGGCTGCAGCCCCTCACTGGGGAAGGCCGGCCAGGAGCCACGGTGGCCCCAGGAATCTGAGGAAGAGGAGGACAAGGATGAGGCAGTGGCATAGACAGGCAAATGGAGGAGGGATGGGAACTGGGCTTAGGTAAAAGGACCAGGAAAACCCACTGCCTTGAAGCCTGCTACGAAAGCAGGTGAAGATGGGAGGGGGACAAACAGGCTGAGATGCTCAGGGAACAAAGCAAAGATTAAGGTGATTACTGAGAGCTTGGGAAAGCTGTAGTAGCTTTGGGACACTGCAAACGTAAAAAAAATTACCATTTTAAGCAGGTAATGATGAAAAATGAGCTGGGGATGAGAAGACAGGATTGAAGTGCTGAAGCACTGATGCTCTGAAGCAGGACCCCTGTTTTTACAGAGGCATTTTACTTGCACGGGCAGAAGGACAAGGTGCTGCTGCCTTTGGGGGGCATCTGGGTTTGAGGAGGACTTTGCTGCAAAGGATGGTGGCAGCTCCTGGACGAGCTGTGCCACCCACTTCGCAGGGTGAAGAGACCCCCTGCACTGCCCTCTCCACCTGCGAATGCAGTATCCTGAGCAAGGCACCCCCCTCAGAAACACGTGCAGCATGTCTCTGACAGCTTTTCCTTCCAGATCACAAACTGCCTTGAGGGCCCCACACTGGCAATGGCATCCCACCACGTCATCACAGTCCAGCCCCAGTTTGTGGTTCCCACGCAGACGAGCGAGTGGCAGTCGGGGCTGCTGAACTGCTGCTCCGACTGTGGCGTGTGTGAGTACATACGTACCCTTCGTTCCTACTGCTGGCTCACGATGTGTTGCTGGTGTTTCCCCCACTCTCTCCTTCCTCCTCACACCTCCGCTGCAAATCCCACTTCCGTGGGTACCAGCCCTACAGCAGCTCTCGTCTAAGGTCAAGAGCCACGGCTCCCACGGTCACATCCCCGGCTGCCCTTTCTCCCCTTTCCTCTTTCTTTGCACCCCTTGGCCAAGCCCGTGTCTCGCTGTCCCGCAGGTCTTTGCGGAGCCTTCTGCTTCAGCTGCCTGGGGTGCCAAGTGGCCAGCGACATGAACGAGTGCTGCCTGTGTGGGCACAGTGTGGCCATGAGGACTCTCTACCGCACCAGATACCACATCCCGGTCAGTGACCAACGGCAGGGCAGCGACAGCCGCCAGCTGGGTGCTGGGGTGTGGGCTCAGGGAAAGAGAAAGGGTGCCCAAGGTGAAGAGCAGCGGCGGAGAGTTGCATGGGCAGCGCCGCAGGGACACATTATCCCTGTGGTGAGCTGGGGGTAATCCCATGGCTGCCTCATCCCAGTCCTCGTTGGGCATGAGCAGCAGTGTGCTGCAGGGTCAGGGATGAGCTGCCCAGGGGGGTTAATGATGAAAAATGGGAAGACTTAAAAGCAGACGTGGGAAGAGATCATCCATATGGTGTCCCTCACTCTGCAGGGCTCCATCCTGAGTGACTGTGCTGCCACCATGTGCTGCCCTATGTGCTCCATCTGTCAGCTGAAGAGGGACATCAACCGGAGGAAGGAGCTGGGCGTATTCTGGTAAGCCAGGCCTGCTGGTGCCGGTTTGTAAAGCCACCGCGGCACACAGCCGAGCGGGTTCCCGGAGTTGCTCCTTCTGCCAGTCCCTGACACAAGACACAGGGCTGCTGCAGTGGTGAAATGGCCATGGACGAGGGACAAGAGTGGCCTGTCCCATTGCTGGGAACCTCGTGCAGGCAGGGGGGGCAGGACTGGGGGGCACACACAGTGTGGCGAGGCTGGGCTCTGCTCCCTGACCCCCCTCTCCCCTCTGGTTGCAGATGCCGCTGTCCTTGTCCTCACTGTGCCTTGCAGAGCCGCTGCGGGCAGGGGTTGCTGCTGCCCTGGCTTTGGGAAACGCACCTCGGGGGGGTGTCTGCCTGGATTCCCCCTTCCCTGGGTAACACTAGCAATAAACAGCAGAGTTTGCCTTCCTGCCTGTGTGTTGTCATGTATTTCTCTGTCCCCTCTGCAGCACGTCAGACTCACCTCTGCTCGCTCCTGGCTGCTGGTCCCAAATCCGCATCACCCCGCAGCCTGCCAGGCATGGAGCAGGGGCAGGGGGGCTGGGGCTGAGCCCCACCCTGCAGCACAGGCAGCTGCGTTGGGTATCTGGTTCCGCAACAGCCCTGCTGCTCTGGGCGCTCATGTATGAGCAGAGAGCACCCAAGGTCTTCAAAGCCACCCAACCATGAGCGCTGGGGTCCCCCCCTTCCAGTGACAGGTGTGGTCACTGCTGCGACCCACACTGCTGCGACCCACCCTGCTGCGGGCGGGGGGGGGGGCGGGGGAGTTGTTGTTGCTCACCCAGCCAGGGCAGGCCAAGCACCACAGGGCTGGCAATGCTGGGGACCCCCTCCCCTGTGCAGGGGCTGTGGGCCAGGCACGGCTGCACCAGGCTGAGAGGGGCGATGGCAGCCTGGGTGGCGTGCATCCCCATCCCCCAGGTACGTGCCACATGGGCACGTGATGGTCGCAACAGCTGGGTGTTACGATGCTGTAATACACAAGGACATGGAGGAGGTGTTTCTTTGCATTTATTACAAGTTAGTACAAATCCCAACTAGTAAAGCAAGAAATTACTTACGATTACGTACCTATAGGCACACCCATATGTATTATTCGAGGTGTTACTGGCACAAGCCCCGCCAAATTGCTGCCAGGAGCGGGGAAAACGGAAAAGCCTCTTGTGAGCCACATCATGTAGTCAGGAATCAGCCAGGCATCCTTGGCAAGGGTCTGTCTGTCCAGGAGACCTCTGCAGAGCAGCTCATCTTGGGCAGGAACCACGCTACCTTGCCGAAGGTCACCTCGCTGCTGTGGTGGTTTCTGTGCCTGCTGTCGCAGCAGTTTGTCCCCGGCCTCACACGGAGGCCTCAGCTCCCTGCTGAGCTCATCGGGGTTGCCTGGGGCTCCCGGCTCCCCAGTTGTCCCTGCGGCTGGGCTGAGGGACTGCAACAGCAGGGCTGGCTGAGCCAGCGGCTGCCCTCTCCACCTCTCACCCCGCTGTACAAACACACACAGGTGTGGGGCAGGCAGTGCCCAAAGGGGGTTCAGTGCTGTGTGGGGAGCCCCCACCAACCAAAATGATCCCCCCCAGTGGTTTTTGCCTCATGTCTGGGCAGCCGGGAGCTGCGAAGGGAGTTCAGGGAAGGTGGAGTGAGAGCTGCCAGGGTCCAACCCAGCTGCACCCCACTGGTAGCCCCAGTGCTGCTGCCTGTTGGTTTGTTCTGTGCTGCGTGGAGTGGTTTGAGCAAAACGCTCTTTCTCACCTCCCCTTCTGCAGAAATGTGACTCTTCCGGCTGAAGAGGGGACAGGGATCTCCTGTGGGGACTCTGGGGCTGGGCTGTGCACCCGGGAGCTCTGGCCTGGCTCCCTGGCTTTTTACAGCTCCAGCTACTGGATGCTGCAAATAAGCGATGCTCTTGGTTCTCACAGCTCCAGGTATTGGTATTTGAAGCTCCAAATCACTGCACAGTTGGGATATGAGATGGCCTGGCTAACAGACACTGCAGCTCCCACAGATGGATGCTTGGGCTTCTCCGAGTTCCAGGTAATTCCGGCTTCTGTTCCTGGACACTCCAGACGTGAGGTGCTCCTGCTTGTTACAGCTCAGCTGGTGGGACACTTCTGCTTCAAGTCATTTCAGCCCCAGACAACGCACGTTCCAGCCCAGGTTATATGAAGTCCTGAGTTATTTCACCTCCACCCGCTTCCCATGTTGGAGAGGAGATGCTGCTGCTGCTTCCAGCTCTGGGCTGTCCAGGCTCCTTCCTGTTACAGGCCCATCTCAGCTCTGCCCCGTCATCTGACAAGCTCCACCCAAGCACAGCTCCGGCCTAGTAACCGCTCCCTCTTGTTAACAGCTAATTAAAGCAGCCCGGGCTTTTGGCCAACGTGCCAATCAACCATTGGCATAACCTCAGTACTAACTCTCGTAACTGCACACTAAACACTGTTTCTTCAGGAACTATTCTGGCAGCTGTACCAACGGACCGAAGGGCCGGAGAGCAGCACATTTCCCCCACGACGGGCTGAGTTTGGCAGGGTGTGTGCCAGCCTCCGGACATCAGCACAGCCCTGCAGCCCGCCTTCCCCCTCCCTGCCCGCCTTGCTCCCAGCACCCCCCCCCCCCCCCCCCCCCCGGGCCCCGTTCTGGGGGCTGAAAGCTGGTTTCCAAGCTTCAGAAAGGCCGGACTGCCGCGTGGATTGGCACTCCCCAGCGCGGCACTCGGCGTCCGTGACGGGGGCTGCCAGCCCCGCATGCGTTTTCCAGCTCAGCACGGGGAGCACAGCCCCCCCACAGCCCCGACGGCCCACAGGCAGCTTCAAGGGAGTGCTTGGGCACTGGGGTGGGGGCCCCTTCCCCGCGGGGCGTGTGGCACAGCAGGGAGGTCGAGAAACCGGGAGTCACCCCTACGGCCACCAAGGAACACCCCCGGCCCCCCTAACTCCTGGGCTACCGCCAGTGCCCGCCTACGGAACGCGACCCCGCCCGCGGAACGCGACCCCGCCCGCGGAACGCGACCCCGCCCGCGGAACGCGACCCCGCCCGCGGAACGCGACCCCGCCCGCGGAACGCGACCCCGCCCGCGGAACGGCACTAACACCCCCCCACCCGCTCAGCAGCCGCCGATGCGCGCTGCGTCCCGAGCAGGCCCCCGCCAACCTCCGGCCGGGCTGTGCCGGCACAATGTCAGCCACCTGGAGCAAAACGGCACCGCACAGTAACGCACCAGCAGCCAAAACAAAACGGCGACACTCAAAAATAAGCATAGGCCGCGCCGGTCTGGCGCTTTTATGGGTAAACTAGGAGGCGTGGCCACTGCTGCCAGCCAGTGACGGCAGAGAAAAGGACAGGCCCAGCAGACTTCTCTAGCCAATGGCCGCTGCGGCTGCTGGGAGGGGGCGGGAGTTCCACCGGCCCTAAGCGCGGCGGAATCGCACTGACTTCCCTTGTGTAGCAGCGCGGCCCCTGCTGTTGGGGCAGCTCCGGCGACACCGAAACATCCCAGCCTTTGGTGATGCGGGGACGCTGCGGCACTACCAAATCCTGACCGTACAGTGTCCCCAGAGACACTGCGGTGTCCCCAGACTCGGACTGTTAACACCTTCCCACTGCCCGTGCGGCGCCACCAAACCCTGACTGTAACAGCCCGCCCCCGGGACACTGCAGTGCCACCACACCTTGCCTGTACAACCTCCCCTGGGACGCAGCACCACCGCCACATTCAGGCTGCGGAAGCACCCCAGGGGCACTGCAATACCACCCAGCTCCAACCCGCAGACCCCTGGTATGGCAATACCGCCCTCGTGCTGCTCAACGGGGGGCAGCTGGGGCCCCTGACATACCAGGCCCTCCGCACAGCCGCCACTCCGCAGCCCCCGGCGGGGTGTGTAGGAAAGGAAGGGGCAGGGAAGGCTCCACGGCCGGCACTCACCTCCCACCGAGCCACGGGAGCACCCGCGCTCCCCGAAGGCGCTTCCTAAGAGGCGCCTGGCCGGCCACCGCTGCCCACCTGAGTGCCCCCAGCCCACCTGCCCTGTCCGCGCCCCGCTCTGCGGGTCAGGGGATGGGGCAGAGCAATTAACGGCGAACCGGCAAGGCAATTAGCACTGGTGGAGCTGGGGAGACTGACACTGCCCTGACCCGCCGTGCTGCTGTCACCCTGCCAGCAGCAGAGGGGCCTGGCCTGGGCCCTGTGCTCCACACCATGCGCCCCACTCGCCCCTGTGCCGACTGAAGTCAGGGACGACACGTCTGCCCCCGCCCCAGCAGTGCCCCATCCCCTCCATGTTCCCAGGCAGGTGGAAGTGCACATGGGTCTGACTGACAGTGACCTGACCCCAGAAATACAGTCTAGGGGGTGTTCGCAAACAGTGTGAGGGGCCCCCAGAAACGGGAGAGAGCCCACCAGCTCTGTGCTCCGGCTGAGGTCAGGGGGCGGCTGGCCTGGAGGCTGTGGCGGTGTTAAGATCCCAGCTCTGCACACACGGCCTCTGGTGCAGCCAGGAGGAACCTGGAAGCATTTCTCCATATGCCGTGTGCTTCCATGCACAGCTTGTACTGTTCCATTCAGATCCTGCACTGTCACTCATGGACCACCTGTGTGCTTGGCCTCTAAGCAGCTCTGTATTTCAGGAATGTTCTATGCAGAATGAACCGGCAGAGCAGAGTCAGTCACTAGAGGGCATCAGGGAAGAAGGATGCTGAAGAGGCCCGCTTACCTCTGCTTAACAGCCCAGCCTCCGGAGCCGACAGTTCTCCAGAAATGCCTTGCTGCTGCTGTTTGCCCACAGGCAATTCCCCCGTGACGGGACATTTCTGCACAGGGTCACAGCAGTTTAACAGTGGGAAGGAACCATGTCAGTCCCTGGTATGTATTACAGCAGCAATGAAAGGACATAAAAACTCTGAGCGGTTCTATGAGGCTGTCTTTGCCCCTCTACTCGGTCATGTTTGTGACATTGCACAGTCGGTGCAGCGCTTGTCACCTATGGTGCTTCAACTCTCTCCCTGGGATTTGCTGCTTTTCCGGGGCATGGACGAAATAATTTGGTGTGTGAATGTTGATCCTTGCAGGGGAAAGGCCCATCATGTTCTTTTCAGACAGGCCAAAGGCACTCCTGAGCGATTTGCAGCTGCATGGTACCATGGCAGCCTGATCCGCAGCTCAGGAGTGATTCCTGGTGAGCATCATATCGAGCAACATTAGATTCAGGCTCCACAGCTCTTCCTGGTGTTCATCACTTCAAGTCTTTTAATAGCAATTACTCATACAAAACGTGTTCTCTTCCTAATAAGAAATTAATTACATTTTTCAAACGTTGCCTCCGAGTGCAGAGTCCTTTTCACCTCCGAACAAAGAAGGGGCAGACCCAGGGACCTCGCCGTGGTTGGTGTGGCAGCTGCACAGATTCCAGCTTCTGACCCAGTTCATGGATGGCTGGGGTGGTGACCTTCCGCCAGATTTAATATTAAACTGCACGTGCAAATGCATGAAAGCTGTTTGGAAGCACGGTCTGATAAGGCTATACCCCTTGTATATATGCTATGTGTGTAGCATCTCAGGGTTTGTGTGTTGTGACCTGACCAAAGGTCAGTCGCCTGATACGGGTGTGTCACACATCCGAGCACAAAACACAGGTCTGAAAGGTTGAACTCCATGATTAATCAGTTACTAATATGAAGAATTTTTGTGGTATGGCCACCCATCTGTCCAGAGATAGATGAGGAAAGCTTTATGAACACTTGTCACGTATTCTCGTCCGACAAATGAGCAGCTGGGCTAGGCATGGTCTTGAAAACAGTAAGATAATGTGTTGGGATTGTGCGGTGGGGTTTTGGTAGTGGGGGAGGGTCTACAGGAATGGCTCCTGTGAGAAGCTCCTAGAAGATTTCTCATCTCCAAGCTGGACCAACCTCTGGCCATGGTTGAGTCAGCTAGTGATGGTGGTAGCATCTCTGGGACAACATATTTAAGAAGGGGGAAAAAAACCCTGCTGAGGAACCTGCAGCAGAGAGAGGAGTGGGGTGTGAGAGAGACAGGCAGGCACAGCCCCAGGGCAGTGCAGATAGGCAGGAGGAGGTGCCCGGAGCAGAGGTTCCCCTCAGCCCGTGGGGAGAGGGCAGGCTGTGCCCTGCAGCCATGGAGGGTCACGGGGGAGCAGAGACCCCCCTGCAGCCCGGGGAGGGCCCCACACCAGGGCAGGCGGCTGTGCCCCAAGGGCCCGTGACTCTGTGGGAAGCCTGCACTGGAGCAGTCCGCTCCTGAAGGGCTGCATGCCCATGGAAGGGACCCACACCAGAGCAGTTAGGGGAGAAAACTGCAGCCCGTGGGAAGGACTCGCATCAGAGAAGTTCATGGAGAACTGTCTCCCGTGGGAGGAACCCCACGCTGGAACAGGGGCAGAGTGTGAGGAGGAAGGAGCAGCAGAGATGACGTGGTGAACTGACTGAAACCCCCATTCCCCTGTGCCACTGGGGGAAAGGAGGTAGAGAAATGGGGAGCAAAGCTGAGCCCAGGAAGAAGGGGAGGCATGGGAGAAGGTGTCTTTAAGATTTGGTTTTATCTCTCATTATGCTACTCTGATTTGATTGGCAGCAAATCAAATTGATTTTTCATCCCCAAGTGGAGTCTGGTTTGCCTGTGATCATAACGGGTGAGTGATCCCTCCCTTACCCACCAGCCTTTTGTTTATATTCTTCTTCTTCCCATCCCACCGGAAGGGGAGGAGTGAGCAAGTGGCTGCATGGTGCTGAATTGCCAGCTGGGCCTAAACCATGACAGCTAAAAAAGAATTTATCAGGGTAGAATTTATTAATGAGTTTTGCACTCACTTCTGGGCATGCAGGGTTTGAGCCTTGGAGCAGTACATGAGCCCTGGGTTCACGTGATCCCCTTGGGACCCCTGCAGTAACAAAGCCAATGAGATGGCAGTCTGCACTGTCTCTCTCTGATGAAATCTGTAGTCTTATCACTGAGGAATCATGTTCCTTCTTTTATTACTAATTATAATGTAAATAGCTCTGTACTATTTTTATGCGAGACTGTCAAGTATCTCGTCAGCTAGCAGAGTTGATAACACAGTCCCAGGCATCCTCACTCGTACATGTGCTCTAAGAGACAAAACTTCATAGTCAAATAACTCCTGGCCACCTCCCAAAACTGTATAAAGACAGGCTGAATACCTTTCATGCCGTGTTTCAGACTGTAATGCAAGCACGAGCTGTGGCTTTCCTTTAGATAGCCTACTCCATGTCTGAAGACAGGAACAACTGTGTATTGACACACTCAGAAAGGATCTCAAGGATACCTGTGCCTGTAACTTCAAAAAAAAAATCATATTGGGTTTTAGCAGTAGTACAAATATCTGTGAGAACACCACAACTATGGTTGTTAATCTCCATTTTGTTGCTGTGGTTTTGCTTTGTTTCAGCATGTGCTAGTCATGCTGGGAGCAATAGCCGCCTCTGACTGCGTTCTGCCCAAATGCTCTGGTTTTCCCGGACTTCCCTGGGAACAGCCCAGATCTGATACTACGAATGGTCTGCTGAGGTTTCCAGGCCAGACTGCAGATACACTCTTTGAATGAAGTAACAGTGGTTTTGCATCTATTTGGTTGTATGTGCACCTTCTCGAATGCTACTGGGACTATGCAGTGGTTTTCACTAGCTGCTAGGATGCCTGTAAGTCTTGTACAAATACAGTACAGAGTTATTCATGATAAAATTAGTGATAAAGGAAAGAACAAGATCCCAGGAGTGTGATTACTGAACAACGAGATATTCACTCATCCCAGGTTACAGCCAGCTAAAAAAATCGACCTTGGGATGTCCTGTCCCAGACAGCTCTTACAAGAAACTTTGGTGTTTGCTAATTAGTGATGAGTCTTGCTAGGAAAATGAGAGCATAAAGCTCATGCTTTTGACTGGAAACTGGCAGTTACGTGTGCTCTTCTGTGTCCCTCTGCCAAGGAGAATGATTGCAACCGCATGGATTCATGCTTTTGTCAAAGCGCTGGCAGAGCCCTCCCGCAGGATGGGCCTGGGACACTGGCCAAGCGCAGGCAGCCCAGCTGAACTGACGGAGCTCCTTCAGCATCCCTCAGAGTCTGGTAATCTCGTTGTCGGGGTCACTGGGCCCAGAAGCCACAGCTGTCCTTGCAAGCCAAGCCATGTCAGGGAGCACACGGGAGAAGTGGCATGCCTGTTGTGGGTGCCGCTCCAGATGTTAGCGCAGCTGCTGGAAAGCTGTGGCCTGGGCTGCCCAGTGGGCCAGGCAGACAGCATGTGCTAGGCACCAATGCCCCACCTCATCTAACGAAGGCTGCTTCAGCTTTGGTTCCCTCCATAGCATCAATTACCTGCCCACACATCATCCCGTGAGAAAAACCTGCTCTGGTGGGCTGAGTACAGCCTTTGCATTATCGCAGGCATTTTGAACGGAAGGAGAACATACCCACGTAGTACCCAGCTGCAGTCCAGTGGGAGAGAGGAGGTCACAACCAGCTGTGCTTCGTCCGACATGCCATGCTGGTATTCCTTGTGCCCTGCCAGCTCTGCCAAACTCGGCCATCGCTGCGAAGCTCTGACAGGTGGAGATGCTATACTTCATTCACAGGTCACCGCTACTGACGCGGTCGGGGTTGGGGCGTCTCCCGGTGAGGTGCTGCGCTGCAGCTCGCCTACAACTTGTTCAGCTAAAAGAAAAAAAGGTGAAAGTGGTGGCTTTTCCTGGCCCTGCCCTCCCCACGAAGCCCTCTGACTTCCCCAGGCGCAGGGAGAGGGTGGAGACTCCCCGGGGTGACGGAGCGTGGGGAACCCAGCTCCCAGCTTGCTGCAGTTTTGCAGCAGAGTTGATGACACGGGTGGGACTGCCCTGCCCCACAAGCTGAGCGAGCCGTCGGGGCTGCGTTCCTACACACCACGCTCTTCTCTTCGCTGGCTCCTGCATCCCTTCCACCGCCTCCACCTCCTCAGCAGCCCTGCAGCGCTGACCCAGACCTGCTGCTGGTAAGTGAGTCAGTAGCAGCAGCTCAGCCCTTTTACTGAGACAGATTTAATTCGGTTTACTGGCTTGCTTCCTTGTCCATGAATTGCTTACTCTGCCATTGCTAAGGAATTAGATTCAGCAGCTGTTTTCCTTCAACAGCCAAGGAAAACACAGTGAAATGCTTGCTTACCTTTTCCCAGCTTTTCAAGGGATTTTATTGAGAAATTTGGCAAGAAATTAATGAAAACATGTTTTATAAATGGGGGACGAGAGCTTCGAGGCTTAAAATTAAACCTGTAGAACGGTGAAAAGTTGGAATATTTTGCAGAAACTACCATACTCCGAGTTTGCCCGTGCACGTTAGTGCGCTGCAGATAACAGGCGTGCGAATGCCTGCACGCAGAGAGCGCTGCTTACTCGGTCCCCAATTAACACACAGGGCTCTTTTCACAGAAGGTAGGTTACAAATCCCTTGCAAATCAGTTGGCAATTAACTTACAGATTGCCTGAATCGCATTATCCTTATTTACTTAAATGGTTTTAATTTCCTACGAGTGCTCCTGAGAAAGAGGACTGTACGGTCCTGGGCTGGCAGTACTAAGTTGCGCTGCCCTCTTCGTATGCCCACATCCCTTCCCTGGCCACTCTACGCCCCTGTAAGTGCATGCAACTAAAGAGGAAGAACAAAGGTATGCTTGCAACTTCCGAGAATTTATGTGTATCTAAAGTCTAAAATGTACATTTGTCGTACATACTGTACTGTTTCAGCTTGCAGGTTGCAAGACTAAACACTGTACCCATTAAAAATAAGAGAAATAATAGCTCACTTAGTTGTGGTTTCGCTGGCATGTTCAAGTATTCAGAAAGAAAAAGAAAACAGGATATTTTTAAAAGGGTTTGCGACCGCTTCCTTATAGAATACTGAAAGCTGCTTGTGTCTCTAAAACTCTTCCTCCTTAATCTCTATAGAGATAAAATACTTTGAGTAACTGCCTGGATTCTAAAAAAAGCAAAACCAAAACCTAAATAAAATGCTCCTCTGAATTTTGCCACTTGAAATTTTACTACTACACCTATAGCATTGTTTTTTCTGTTTGAACTGCAAATCTCTCCAGTGCCAAAAGCTTGGCAGGAAGACTGGCCGAAATGAATATTACTTAGGTTTTTCTATAGACAGTGTCTATGTAAATACATACAGATTTACTGAAATTGCTTGAAAGACAGCAGGTATGGTATTGCTGCATTTCAAGTAGGTTTAAGTCAATGGAACTTTGCAGTACATTTTAGTGTTTTATGTTTTTGTTTACTGCCGCTGTGGAAGTAGGGAAAATGAGACTTTGTACGTTACAAGTTTCAGAAGAATACGCAGGAGAAGTGAGAGTTTCATTTTCTGTGCATTGAAACAGTGGGCAAAGAGATTTTGTGATAGTTTTTAAGAAAGTAGTTTCATGTTGCCATTAATGAAAGGTTGAATCTCAAGATCCAGTACTTTGCCTCCTGACAGAACTTTCTGAGACTAAGTATGTCTGAAGCAAATGGTTTTCTATTAGGCTTGAGCTGAAATCGATGCTGAAATCAGTGGCGATAAAAATATTTTAGAAATATTTTGGAAAACAAATAAAATTTGTAAAATTCCCAAAGAGTTCATAGATTTTATATTTAGCTGATGCAAAAATAATGTATTATACCCAGAGCTGATATGATGAGGGTATGAAACATTTCATCATACTAACAGATATTTCTGAATACAACAGGCAGCACATACCGTCATTGAATCTCCAGCTCATTTCTGATCCAGAGTAGATATTTGTAAGCCACCGGCAATGAATTTTAGAAAACTTCATTTAAAGAATTCTAGTTTGCATAGGAATTGATTTGATTAACATTCATCATGGTTCTTTGTCCTGCACATGCTCTGACTTAAAATGCTTCATGGCTGTATGTCACATTAAACACCATAAATAATTTTTTAAACAAGGCCTAAAGCAGTATTTTAAAAAAATCTATTCCTGAGGAGCAATTGCAAACAGCTGACAGTTGTATTAGCTGTAAAGGAGCATGTCCCTGTATTCCTACGGTGAAGCTCATTGCTAGATCAGAAATGGAAATGTTAGTTTGTGAAATATCAAACTGTTTATCGCACTGTACTTACCCAACAGTAAAAAAAAGGTCTCCAAAAAGAAAAGCAAATCAAAAGCCTATCATCTCTAGCACTCAGGCGTTATTTCTGCTGTTAGCACTCCATCTGCTCTCAGCACACTGTCACCCGAGATCCGAATCTCCACTCTCAGAAGTTTCCATGCGTCGCCCAGGCAAAGCCATGGCTGCCCGGATCTCTTGTTGGCGACAGTCCCACTCGGAGGCAGAAGCTGGGTTATGGGACTTCCCAAGGCCCCTTCCCACCAGCATGTCCAGAACTCCATCATTTTGTCATCCCAGGGAGCTGCTGCGAGGGAGTCTTTGCAGCAGGTATGCTCCTTTGAGAAGAGAGACAGCTAACACAGATTTCACAGAGCAACTGGTAAATAACCAGTCGCGTTTGAAGTGAAATATTCTGCAATAAATTCTAGTAGCTCTGAAAGTGTAAAATGCTATTTTCAGTATTAACCTAACATCTGAAATAGATTGTTTTACTTCGATAAATGTCATGTGCCTACAAATACACCTTTCTTGGAAGGGGAAGCCATCAGAAGGAACAGCACAGAGACAAATCCATGCCTCCCACCTTGTCCCTGCAAGTAGCACAAGCGCGCTGCAGCCATGAAGGGCCATGCTGATGGACACCAGAGGTCCAGCTAGACCTGAATCCAGTGTCTGCCCACAGCTGCCAGTAATCAATGCCTTCACAAGGGGCAATATCAAAACCCACCGTTTTTCTCTGGCAGATCTAGGCCATCAGTAGGCGCGGGCTGTCCTGAACTGGAGGCTTCCTGCTGACAGCTGTGTTAAATAGCCATTGTGGGACTGTCTGCCATGGATATGTCCAATCCTTCCCGCAGCTGACTGATTTACCCAGAGTCTGCAATGTTCTTTGCAAAGGTGTGTCCAACCTTATCATAGCTCAATTGATAAATTCAATTTAACTTTCACATACTGTCTGCTCTTAAGAACAACTCTGTGAAAGTAGTGTCATCCTATATTTATGAAAATAGTTTCTGATCCTGTGCTTATTGTCTGCCAGTCAAGTTCTGGAAGACTGAATCTATTTCATTCCTAGATTAAAGGTTTGTTTTCGAAACAGCATTTCTGAAATTGCAGTGCAAGTGCTGAGTTAGGTTTTTATACCTGTCTTTGGAAAAAACCACAACAAACCCAAATGAAACAAGGAAGATTATTACTCTGTTTATAATGCCTGAGGTCAGACTCTACCTCACTCTCCCTCATTTGCTCATAACATTACATCACTAATACTGAAACATTAGGCTGAGAAAAAAGTCTGATCAGGTAAAATACTGATCTAGATACCTTACAGATACAGTGTTACATCAAGGTCAGAGTCACACTGTCATCTTAAGAATTCTGCACTCACATCACGTTGCTGGTTATCCAACAGTTCATGGGATTTTGTACTGTCTGTCTGTGCTGTTGACTCGGCTTTGAGTGTTTGGTACCTTGCTTGGCATGCTAACAGTCTGCTCAGCGTATGGTGAGACTTTAAAGTTCCCACTGGGGTTGTGAAGGCACACCTCTATGCACACCAAAGCATCCTTTCAAATGGCAATGAATGATATCCAGCCAGATTAGCCCAGAAACTATGAGTAGTAGTTTTATAAGGCCATATAAATAGCCTTATAAAATTAGCTGCCCTGTAGGTAGAGAAGTCTTCAGCACAAGCAGAGAAGACTGTAGGCAATTCACCAATAAAAGGCCTCCAGACCTTAAATGTTGCACATTTAATTGATGTTCACCTTACTCAAAATAATTTTTAGTTTAAATTAAAGCTAGATAATTATATTTGAAACACAGTGCCTTTTCATTATAGGAAAATTCGTCCAAGATTACTGACTACTAAAACATTAAGATCTTGTATTTTTGCCAGCCTGGAAGACTGCAGTTTTGTCAGAAGAGGCAACCTTGGGCTAGATTTGGGATAGCATCACTGGGAGATAGAAGAACCAGCCCTTACATGCAGATAGGCCTGTTGCTGAAAGTAGGGCTTCCAGCGGCTTCACTGTGCTGATAACCACAAAGGAGAGTTCAGCTGTCTGTCAAGCAACCTTAGCAAGCCAACAAGATAAGGGCTTCGGTTTTTATGTGACCATATGACTGTGTTAGATTAAACAGCTTTTTTTGCAAGGCGTGTTTTATTAACTGCTCTAAAATTCACTCAGAGTGGCTGAAACAGTCTCATAATTTGCCATCTTCCTTGCTGCAAGCAGTATAACTATGCTAAGGTGTGGAACTGATCATCCCAGAGCTCCTAGCTGCCTCTCAGTTCCCCATGAACTCCTGCATTACTAACATTTCCCCTAATGACAATGAAAGTAATTAGTCTCTGATGATATATAAAGGCCAGATCCTGCCTTCTACCTAAACGGCCCTGTGCGACTTAGGAAACCCAAAGGGGACAAAGGTCTGCATGCACACAGACAGCTGGGGATGCCCTGAGGCACAGGTGGATGGCTCACAGGCAGGAGCCTGGCTGACAAGCAAAGTGAGATAACTTTAATTATTACACAAATACTTTCTAGTTTTCACACGAAAAGCAAATCCAAGCAAGAGAATTATAAGGCAGCAGCGTCAGTTCCTATGTTCCTATGCCCTTGGCAAAATTATTTGGATTAAAAAAATAAACCAACAATTTTTAAATTTCATTATCATTGCGCTGGAGTGCCAGAGGTAGGAGGAGTACCTTTACTTTCAAACCACCCCTTTAAAAGAGTACCTAATGGGCAAACTCTAGCTACATTCAAAACTGGAAAGAAGCCTGACAAAACAGATAGGCAGAAGGCCAGCTCCTTTCAGACCTTGACAATTTTGAGAGATCTTTCGGGGAGTCACCTGTTGTACCTGTGGTTTCCAACAAGCGTGCTGTTTACATACAGACCTCTTGCCAGGGCAGCCCTTCAGAAGGAGCCTAACGTCATGCTGGTGCTCGCCATGATCGTACCAGGAGAGCAGATGCAGCTGGTGCCCATGGCCAGGTGCTGCCACGGGGGGCTGCTGAGGGAGGCCTCTGTGCGAAAGGACCCAGGGTTGCCCCATGCTGGACATGGCCACCCCCAGCCAGTGCCAGTGGACCTGCTGCTGGCCAAAGCCGAGTGTGTCAGCGATGCGGTAGTGCCGCTCCGAAAGCCTGTTTAATGCAGGGTAAAAGATGCTGTGCAGTGCCTGTGAGAGAGGAGTGAGAAAAAACAGCCCAGCAGACACTAAGGCCAGTGAAGAAGGAGGGGGAGGAGGTGCTCCAGGCACTGGAGCAGAGATTCCCCTGAGAGGGCAGCTGGGGGGACATCTGGTAGCCAGCCAAGGTCAACTCACCCAACACTGTTGAGGTGGAGGGAGACTCTTCTACCCCCCTATCACTGCATATGGTGTGAAGCAATACGGCAGATCCAGCTCAGTGTCATCTCAAGGACCCAAACTTCCTGTCTGAGAGAGACCGAGGTGGACGTTTGCAAGGCCCACAGTAGGTCAACTGCCGAACACTGGACCCAACGGGCACGTCTTTCCTCTCCACACCAAATCTTCCCCCTCTGTTTCTTGCGTTTATAGAGGAAAAATGGCAGAAGGCCAGCCACACCTAAGCATTCAGATGTCGGACTCGAATACAAATGGCCTCCCCAGCAGAAAGCAGTCCTCTCCAGACGCCGTTGGCAGGGGAGGAAGCGTGCTAACTTTCCACAACATCTGCTACCACGTGAAGGTGAAGACTGGGTTCCTGTGTTGTAAAAAAACAGCTGATAAAGAAGTTTTGAGAGGTGTCAAGTAAGTATTGAAACATCTCTTTAAAGTATGCGTACATTTGATTTCTGCCCGACAGCTGACTCCACTCATGTCACTGAGCCACTAAGATAATATACAGAATACGGTCATATACAGAATTTGATCAAGATTTAGAAATATTGTATGTATGCATGGTTGCTTTGTGTTTGCTATCAGTTGTGCTTAAGCTTCCTGCTAGGCCCCAGTGTCCCCGCCAGTCGTCAGAGCTGAGCCTGTACAACAGTGAGCTCATGCTGCCGGGCGCCATTTTCCCCAGGCCTGGGGAAGGGACAGCCTTCTGGCTGCTGTCAGCACGGCGGCACACAAGCCAGCTGCGCTCCTTTCACACTGCCTGGCAAGACTCCCACCGTGCTGTGGTGTTAACTGAGATACCGACAGCCTGTCCTCGGTGCTTCCATCTCCTTCCCTAAGGTGACTTTTGGCAAGGTTAATTTTGGGGGTTTTAACTTAAAATGTTTGAGACACACTTGGAAGAGGGAAAGTTTTTTCTGTTTTTGGCTTCCCCCCCCCCCCAACACTGAACACTACTGCAGCAAAGGAATCACGTAGTTGTGGCCTTTGTTCAATAATCTATGCATAAAGTTTGCCCGTTCACGATTCAGTAGTTAAGCTAAGTGGCAGGTACCTCTACAAAATGCCATTCCAAGTCACCCGTGACTTTCAGCTCCCCAACTCCAATTTCTGTCATAAATATTCACCCTTTTGTGTAGCTCTGTCTGTCCTACTCTTTGCCAATGCAATTTCCACACCTCCTAAATGTGAGCTCTTAAAATCCTTCCCACTCTCCTTAAGGTAAAGCAATTGACTGACATGGGTCATTTGCACTGATCTGAGAAGGCAGCCCCTCTTGTGGCCATGTCGGTCTTTTACAAGACCAACGTTTAATACAACGTTACGCTTTACCCTTTTAGAAAATGCAACATCTGCGTTTGTTTTGTTGCATATTGATTTTTTGTGTTAAAATCACGTATAACATGTATAATGTGTAGGCCTTTTAATCTGTGGAACCATCAATTTCCACGATAAGAAATTGAAGGAAGCAAATATGCATCAGGAAGAGCGAAACCCAGCCTCCTAGGCTGCATGTCCCTAGCCTCCAAGAACCACTGTACTGGGCCAGACCCACAGACAAGTACTCAGATTGCTCATACCTGGATTGCTGATAACACCCAGTGAGTGGAGTTCAAGGTAAACCTGGTATCAAAACATACAGACAGGTATATGTGCAGCGTGATTCTTGTGTGCACCAAAGCTTGTTGAGTGCAGATTTTAGGAGCTAGCCAGGAAAAATAGCAGCGATGCCTTCATGTGTTCCAGCCAAAAGCTAAAAATTAGGCAGCAATATTTCCATATACTGTATCATTTCTATAGGGTCTTTTCCTCAAATACTTAAAACCCATATCTATCTGGCTTTTGAGTTTCATGTGACTTAAAACCAGGTACAGAGAAACTGTCAGCAGTTTCTGTAAGTACAGACTAATCCCTAGTATGTTCTGTTTACAGGGACCATTAGTCTCTCTGCTAAGAGAATAATATCCCCTTTAGAACCGAATGTGGTTAAAGCAAGTGTGTGCTGCATTTCTAGAGATCCATGGGGGAAAAGCATGCATACAGGTTTTGCTGCATTTTACTCAGGTTTATGTGTTGCCTTCATTATATGAAGATTAGTTCTTCTTGAATTAGGAATAAAAATTAAGCTGGAGATTGACTGATCATAGATGTTGTTTGTGATCAGGCAGCTTCATGAATTCCAAAATGAATGGGAGGCACGAGGTAGTTGTACAGATAATTTACACTAGCCTACCAGATGAAACAGTAAGAGAGATAAAAACACCCTATCTGTTTTGTAAAACCTATTATCTGTTTTGTCCTACAGTGGCATCATGAGACCAGGACTGAATGCAATTTTGGGACCCACAGGCAGTGGTAAATCTTCGTAAGTGCCCTCTTTGCCCTACACAGAAATTACACCAAGGAGAAAATGAACTTGCACATATTTAGCAGTAATGGACAATACTTTCAGGGAAAAATTTTGTTTTGATTTAGGTCAGTGCAAATCTCACTGGTTTCTGAATTCAAAAAAGATAATCAGCTTACATGGCAAAGACGTAATTCAATTTTAGTCCACACTTTATGTACCATTCTAGGTTAAGCTCATATTACTGAACAAATGGACACAAATGCACTAGGAAATCGCACAGATCTCATTTCCTTAGGAAATCAGAATAATAGAAACTCTGCCCTCGAAAGTTGCTGGGGGGTTTCTAAATAGCACATATTCAACATGGGATGCTTTTATGTAGCTGTTTGTTCCATGAACTGGGTCTGTGGTTCAGAAAGCTTACCTCCTGATCGCTCATCTGACAAAGTAACCAACTTCTCTCCTAGTCTACTTGACATTTTGGCCGCAAGGAAGGATCCCCATGGGCTTTCCGGTGACATTTTGATCAATGGAGGTCCTCAGCCTGCCAACTTTAAATGCACCTCTGGATATGTAGTACAGGTAAGTAATTGTTATCACCCTGTGGATTTTGTTGTCCCCTTCTGACTGCACTTGTAAGAAGTTGCTGCAGTGTTGCAAGTACCTTGCCTTGATGCAAGAATTGAGGCTGGTGCGATAGCAACTCTCCACACATCCATCCTCGCTGGGGAAGAGACTCTGCTTTGTATTTGAGTCCCTTTCCTTAATGCTCTGCAGTCAATGGGAGCGGATGCTTTGGATCCATCCCTCCTTGTTCTCCATTTTGGGGAACAACCACAGGCTACCAGTAAGCACGGAGTATTTTCCAAGGATGATGCTATCTGATAATATGCAGCTTGTAATTCCGCTTGCCCAGGGACCATGTCACTAACTCCTGTTCTGGAAAGCCTTTTCCCTGACAGGGTGTGCTGGGGAGAAAGACATGTGAACGTCAAAAGAAGGAAAAGTGCATCCCTCCTTTACTTTCTTTCCCCTCCCCACTGCCTGTGCTCAGCAGCATGTTTGCAGTTTATCAACACCTGAAGAGGTGCACCTATGAAAACCCCTTATAAAAGCACAGTCAGCGTCTTACAGAAAGGTAGCCTCCCAAACACGCGTAACTGACCGAACTTCCTACATCTGAGAGATTCCTTATGCAAGAGACAAGCAGCTAATATCTAAAAAACATACCCTCCTTCCTCCTTTGCTGAAACAAGCTCACTAAACTTTCACCATGCCCCACATGGACCCAACCTCTTCGTTCCTGCTCTTCTCCCTGCTCTTACCTGCGGTAGGCTTAGCCTGCATTAGCCAATGCACAGTGACAGTGACCTGAGCTGTAGCTGCTCCTGAGGTCCTTTTAGCCCTTCAGTACGTCACTCAGCGCCTCCCAAAAACTGAGGTAAGAATACATGAGGGATAGTTTTGACTACTTTGCTATTTATGCTTTGATATCATGCATGATGGAGGATGTTCCTATATTGCATTGCATAATGAATAAAGGCAGATATAACTACGTGCGTGAAATCAACCCTCTGCTGTGACACAGGCATCGAAGATGCCCCTTGCTGCATGTTCTGGCAGTTGCTACTGTCCCTCTGCATGCAAGGACAACATAAAACACAGGTAGATGCAGTTCTCCGAGGAAAAGATAGAAATTGCAAAGTGACCACAAAGTAACTACCTTTTTTTTTAATGAAGGATGATGTGGTGATGGGAACCCTGACGGTAAGAGAAAATTTGAAGTTCTCAGCAGCGCTCCGTTTGCCCAAGTCGGTAAAGGAACAGGAAAAAAACGAACGAGTGAATCAGATCATCAAGGAACTGGGTTTGAGCAAAGTGGCAGATTCCAAGGTAAGGCGTGTAAATATGGTGTTTAAGTCATGAACAGTAAAAAGTGATTTAATTAACATTGAATTAATGAACAAATTAAAGATTCATTATCAAATTAATGTTCATGAACATTAAGTAATGAACAAATCTTAAATGATTAATTTAATTAACTAAATCTGCCATGCTGCTCAGATTAAAAAAAAGGTAAAATTAAATAGATTATTTCAGTAGTATAACAACATTTCTGTATGGCGATCTGTACAGGCCCTGTGCTGGTACTGCCATATGCTGTTACGTTGCGGGAGAAAGGGAAAGGTGGTTTGTGGTTGGAGAAAAAGAGAACCCCTCAAGTAATGCTAACATTAAGAAGCAGCCTAAGTGTGAGGTAACAGCTACATCTGTACCTGAGAGTAGCGTCAAAATTTCTTGCAACTCATCCCAAATGCTGCCATGTTGGTAGGATGCTGTTTGCTCAAGTGTTTGTTATCAGGCCAAACAAGACAAGTTGCTTATTTTGTGGCAGGTTGGCACCCAGTTCACTCGCGGGGTGTCTGGAGGAGAGCGAAAAAGGACCAATATTGGGATGGAGCTCATCACGGATCCTGCCATCTTGTTTTTGGATGAGCCAACTACAGGACTCGATGCTAGTACTGCTAACGCTGTCCTGCTGCTACTGAAAAGGTGATGGCCTTTGAAACGGCTTCCTGTTTTCACCACTCAACTCTGCTACATTTCAGCTGTATCGGACTTACGTTACAGTTAGAATGTGCAAACAGGGAAAGCAGACATATAATTGTTTATCAGCAAGCCAGGGCTGCAAAGGGTGTAGGAAAAAGGCTGTATGAATTCTCTCACTCCAAAGCAGCTGCTTACAGCAGTAAGCAAAGCGCCTTGCAGAAAGCATGCTCGGACTGCAGTTTGTCCATGATAGCTGTCACGGACAGCTTAATTTATTTTCAAGTCTGACTGGGCCAGAAAAGTGATAAAAACGCCTGTTCTACAGCCTAGTAAGGTGATGGATTTTAGTATGGACGGTAGTTAGAACACAGCTAGCAGTTTCACCATCACAAAATCTCAGGCCTTTCTTCGGGACAACAAGCACAACACACCATTTGCAGTTTTTACATAATTTTGCATCTACTACAAACAAAGAGGACTCAACTGCCTCTCTCCAGAGCTTTCTGTTCGCAACAAAATCTTCCCAGGACATTCCCCTCCAACAACATTCCCAGTGAGAGGGAACTTCCTTTTCTCACACAGACACTAAATATTTTCTATGACCCAAACATTTTCTTTTTTTTTTTTGCCTTCCCTCTGTGGCACGCCAAGTTACTCAAACATAACCAAGGCTTAGCTGAACTTGCAAATTCTTTTATCTAAATGCTGAATCGACTTGCAAAGCTAACCCCTCTGTCATTCTTCACTTAACATTCAGGATGGCAAAACAAGGAAAAACAATAATCTTCTCCATCCACCAGCCTCGGTACTCCATATTCCGACTGTTTGACAACCTGACGCTGCTGGCCGCGGGGAGAGTGCTGTACCACGGGCCCGCTCAGCACGCCATCGAGTACTTCCAGACTATCGGTGAGCGCAACGCGCTGCAGGGCCGACTGCAGCAACACCTTCAGTGTGCGCCAACTGGAATAAAAAGCCAAGAGCGGTTGATGGGAACGGGACATAGTGTGTATAAGCAAGCCGAGGATTTTAAACAGGCTAAGCATTTTTCTTGGTGTTTCGCCTCGAGCCATACGTGGGTTTGGATGATAGGGCTGACCTCTCATCAGCTGTTCCTGGGCGTGTCTTAATTAGACAAAGCCCAGGCAAGGGTTGAGAAGGGCACCTTGCTTTCACTGATTGAGCTGTCTGGCAGTGCCGCTCTTCTCTTGGGTAAGCTCGGACCTTTTGAAGCCTGCAGTGCTTATGGTACCTCAACAGGCACCGTGGTGTGGCCGTGTTCATGACAGCCATTCACCGCCTTCTGCCAGTCACACAACCACCTCTTAGGGCTTGTAATGCTGTCACCGCAGGCTACGAGTGTGAGCCGTACAACAACCCTGCTGACTTTTTCCTGGACGTCATTAATGGAGACTCCACTGCGGTAGCGATGAGCAAGACAGATGAAACTAACTCAGGTATGAACCCTGGAGCTGAGTGAAATCATTATAACACGTATTTTGCCAGAATGTGTCCAGTGCAACACAAAAAAATCACAGAAGGGTCTCAAACAACCAATAAGCATGTTGTACAAGCGTGCAGTTATTTGTATGCAGGAGAGTATTATATTTTGCTGATCCACGTTGCCATTTTACAGAAATGCTGTGTTCAGCGTAATATTGTAGCTGGCAGCACATGTTGTATTTCCCATTGGAAAAGCATACATTGGACTAGAGTTGAGAAAAAGGGAGCTCCAGCTGAAATTTCTTTATGACAGCCTCAGAAGCTGACAGAAGTAGACACACACAGGATTACCTGGATCTAAAAGGCTGGGAGGTCTAGGATTATCTCATCAGATCTGTGAAACAGATCGCTTACAGAAATCTGCAGGGGAAAAAAACCCCTGCTTTTTGATTAAAAGCCAGATTGCTGCCAGTTTGAAACTTCATTGGCAGACAAGAGTTTACCTAGTCAGTCTGCTGTGAAGCCGCTGCCCGTGGGACAGGTTGCACAGGCAAACAAAGCTTTGGTCTTACTTATACCGACTCTTTAGAATTGCATGCTATGAGACTGAGTGCAGTGAATCACTGGAGCTAAATACGCATATTCATTCTTCTGGTTTGTTAGTAACTCTCCTACTCCAAATTAACTCTTCTGGCCTGACTCCTACACAATCTTCCCATCCCGTACATAAAAGGTCATATTTCTTTTTAACCTTTTCAGCAGACAGCATTGAAGAACGCACTGAATATGATAAAACCTTGGCTGAGAAGTTAGCAGAAAAGTACTCCAACTCTGCCTACTACCAAGAAACAAAAGCAGCGCTAGAGAATATTTGTCTGGGAAATAAAAAGAAAACAAAAGTAGTTTTCCGACAAATCACATATGTCAATTCCTTCCTTCATCAGCTGAAGTGGGTGTCCAAGCGCACGTTTAAAAACCTGGTAGGAAACCCTCAAGCTTCCATAGCTCAGGTAACGCTATTTATATCTATCCTTTTGTGGTATACATTGAATTTATTCCATTCCTGTATTAGATAATCCATTGAGAAGGTTTTGCTTCTTGGTATTTTGACTGCAGTAAGCAAGTATCTGAAAAAAAGAGCGTTCAAGGTTTGGAAATCTGTTTCACTAGAAGGTTTACTGAATGCTCCCAAATGAGCAGCACGAGGGACTGTTCAGTAATTGATTTTGGACTACTGAAAGACCGTGGGAGGCAAGATCTTTTTCAGCAGGATATTCTGCTGCTTCTGGCCAGGAGCAGATTATCTCCCAAGTAGTTTCATACCGTTGCTCAAGAACATTCTTCAGGCTTGACTCTAATTGTCCCAGCCTGGTGCTTTTGGGTTTGGCCTCAAACCTTCTCTCCCGCAGGGAAGTTCACAGACTACACCTGCATGCTTAATTAAACTTCAGCACACAATGAAGCACTGGCAGTTGGCTCAAGTGTAAAAATACTTTCACAGTCGCAATGTGTGTGTCAATTGGTCATCGACTGTTCGTAACGGCAATGATGTCTTGTGGAGAAGGTGTGATGAAGACCACAGGTCAAACGCCTGCCACAGAAGATGAGCATGTTCTACATGACTGGCCCTGTTAGTGCTGATCAACACCAAAAGCGTTGATTTCTTCAAAGCTGCACGCTGCCTTCAAAAGTAAAGAATGCCTGGCTGACCTCTGCAGAATGACTAATCCTCAGGAATTCCCTAATTCATGAGCCAACCTCTGCAGTCCCAGTCCCAGCGAAACTCCCACTGCAATTCTCAACAATTCTAGAGGAGCCAATAGAAAAAGTTGGTCCTGAGCCAGGGGTATAAATTTTCTTCATCACGGTTTATATAATGAGTGAACAAACGGCCAGTGTGGACGGGAAATGAGTCCAGAATCCCTGAGGTTAAAAGGCTTCAGTATATGTGTGTGTCTGTACGTTGACACTATGGAGATCCTTAATAATTGCTTTGTAAAAGCTTGACCTTGTGACAAGAATTAGACTCTCGAGGATCTCGTAATACCCCAAGGTTAATGGTCCTGACTTGTTTTGCACAATCTTTTCTATCATCTCCCCACCCTCATTAGGGATGGATTTTGCAAGCATTCTTTGAGAGGTACACAGTTCATTAAGCCATTTTTCATTAATCTGCTCCAAATTGGTCTTGATATGATCCCTGCTTTCCACTGCAATTGGCTTAGGAGCTGAATTATCCCTGACATTGGCTCCTTTCGGCAGGATCTTAGCAATAGGGTAACATGGATCAAGGAGTTTATGGTATTACGATTCATGCAGTGCTCAGGCTTAAAAAGTGACAGAACTGCCTGATACTATCAGTTTTGCTGAGATTTTTGTCATTTGTATTTAGCATGAATAAAGTGTGATGCACACACTTCATCCTTTTAAACTACATCCTTGAGGCAGCTGGTCTCTTTGTTATTGGAATTGTATTACAGACTGCAAGGATCAGTATACCTATAGCCGACAGTACTATCTTGCTCGTGGTAAAAACAGTCCCGTGAATAAGATGTGTGATAGACCCCAGCCACTACACAATAAAGTGTCATCCCCAAACCCATGGTCAGAAAAGACTGCTTTCAGTTTTCGGTTGCCCAGCTCAACTCAGCATTGAGATGACTCCGGAGAAAGGCCCGTGGAATCGCTACCCTGAAGAGCCGTGGTCAGCCCTAGAGCTGAAGTTACCCTTGTCACTGGCAGCAGATGGGGAGCTGCTGACTGTCCCGAGGAGGCTGAATGGTGGAGAGCATCTGCAGGGAGAGAGGAGCAATGCTGCAATACATCACCAGTTAACTTAATCACAGCGCCCAAGAATGGCTGAAACAGTGGTGGGGGAAAGGAGCTGAGGTGCATTTGATGCTGGAGTCCCTCTGGAGAAAGGTGTTACTCCCTCCTTCTAACCAGCCCCACCAAACCCTTGCTACCACCCTCCTCCCGTGGCTGGTGCCAGCACCCTCCTGGCACTCCCAGAGCCGTTCCCTCCGGTCACAGACCTGACCCGGCAGGAGCAGAGCTGCAATGCTGCTGCAGGACTGTGCCTCCTGCCAGCACCACCACACAAGAGCAAGCAGCAGCCGAAGATCCCGTGCTGTCCCTCCTTTCCAGCCATTCCAGTGCCTTGCCAGTGGCAGTGGCCAAGGTTTCGGACGCCTCCCGAAGGATATTGTGGCGCAAGACTCAACATACTGCTGTGTTGTTGCAAACCGCCCTACCAACTCCCTTCCCCGCTTGGATAGCTTCTCTCCTTTCTGAGAATGCTTCCTGTTAATCTATACACACCCACTGCATATTTAAAATAACCTACGGAAGCTTTGAAAGCCATAAGAATAATACTTTCCCATTTCTTTTCCTTTTTGCATTTAGGTTTGTGTTACGGCTCTCCTGGGACTAGTTGTAGGTGCCATTTTCTTTGGACTTAAAGAGGACGCCGCTGGACTACAGAACAGGTTAGTCAGCTTAGGTACCGGATATCCAAACATTCAATAAAGCTCCCTCATCACTGCGATAGGACAATGAACAGCTTGGGGGCTGAGAAGGAACCCGTGATCTCTTTACAAAATATATCTACCTCTTTAAAGGAAATGCTTCCCTTCACACCAGTAGATAAGGCCAAGCCTACATGAGTGACTCCCAAGTGAGGGTGATGTTTGGCCTCTAGGAAGGTCCCTGCAGAACTGAGAGCAGGGTGCAGTTCTGCTCTGCCCTGCTGAAGCAGGACCTGGACAAGCAGACCAAACAAAGTGAGTAACGCTCCTTCTGTAGGACGGTGTTTTTCAGCCCCAGTCAGGTTGCTGAAAACACCGAACAGCAGACATTGTATTAAAAAGGCTTAATTCAGCATGGCAGCATTTTAACTTCTTTTCTGCAAAGATTTCCCCAAGATGAAAGATTAAAGATTAAAATATACAGACTTCGTTACATAAACCTGGGTAACCAAAGCTTTGATCTTGGAACTGCTTTTATATACATGAGTTTACCAGCAAATAAGTCACAAGGTGCATCTAAAGCTAGATGTAAAAATTATTCTGGTCTATGTACCATCTTGACAGCTGTACCTACATGACCTGATAAACGAGTTTGCAAGTAAGAAAGCTCTGGGTTCTTAGTCTTGAAACACTTCATGGCATTTACTTAAAAATGGCCTCGTTCTAAACTGGATACGAAAGTGTGAAAGCAAAGCCTTAAATTTTAGTGGAAAAGGTGGAAATTTCTCACATTGCTTATGCAGTTCCTCACAGTCTGCATCAGACAAATGCCCCACAGACTGAGAATTTTTAATGTGTCAGGGAATTAGAGTAAAAAAAAGTAAGGAAAATCAGTTCATTTTCTATCCTTTGACGGCATCAGAGAACATGCTATCCTTGCATGCAAATAACAGATACTGCCTGTACCATGTCTAAGGCAGGCTTGTTACGGACTCAAACTTGTAGCCAAGCCTTTTCCCCTTGAATTCGGGATGGAAGGTCACATACTGCCGAGCTCCAGACACTACGCTTGGATTTACGTAGGCTGTAGTGGAAACACTGCATCATATTTTTAGTAACAGCTTGCTGTTTTGCTTTTTGTAGGGTGGGTGCGATGTTCTTTCTGACCACCAACCAGTGTTTCAGCAGCATCTCTGCTATTGAACTCTTTGTTGTTGAAAAAAAGATATTTACGTAAGTAAAACATACAAAAAGGTTATCAGGGGCTACTGTTAGAGGGTTTGTTTGCCCTGCTGTAGCTAATTGTCATTTAAGTAAACGTAGTGCAGACTTTTCAAATTATTTCACTGGTAGAACTCACTGCAGATGTACTCTTCTAGCCTGAGTTGTCTGCATGTCCCTGAAACAATACCTATGATTGCAAACGGTTCAGAGTTTAAAGTTATTAACATATATAAGAAAAAAAAACCACCTGCGTATTCTATGTAGGTGTTGATTAAGAAGCTTGTGACTTGCCAGTGACGACAGTAAACACTATCTAACTGGGTTCTTTAAAGCTATGCAGATCACACTGTACAGAAAAGGAAGATTATTTAAGCTTCACCCTCTCTGTTTTGATGACATGACACACACATTTACTAAAAATTACGTACATGAGTATCTATGTTCATTTGCATATGAATATGCCACCAACACAGTAGTGTAATGGAGCTTACTGGACATTTGCATTACAGCCTAACCATGACAGAATTTTATTTTTTCCCCAGTGTGAGCTAGAATTCATTTGTTCCCAGGTGAAAAGAATCTTACTGGTTTTTAGTGATTAAATCTGTAATATGCTGCATATATCTCTGTGTTCCAGACATGAATATATCAGTGGGTACTACAGAACATCTGCATACTTCATCTCAAAGCTAATGGCTGATTTAATACCCATGAGGACTATACCAAGCATCATTTTCACCTGTATAATTTACTTCATGTTAGGCAAGTATGGTCTCCTACAGTCCCATTACACCCCCCTCAATAAATAAACAAGGCACTCACATTTTATATATGTGCATGTAGGCAGCGGTTACTGTGCTTGCTTTGTGCATACCATGCCGTTTCCAGAAAAGACACACTTTTAAAGATTTAAGCATTCATATCAGAATCTGTGACATGTCTCATCTCCACTGTCCCTAGAAGAAAGCGTACCATAACCTTTACTACATAGGTGTCATTTATTCCTGTTCATTTATGGCCACCTTAGCTTCTGGTGACATTTACAAGCTACTTTTTCCATCCTTGAAAGAACACCTATCAAAGAAAAAGTTGTGCTTTAAGAACTTAATGTTGTGTGAATTAATATCAGCTTGTTCTTTATGGTGAAATGCCTTTTGGTTAGTAAGCAAGCTTTGAAAATTGCTGTCACCAATTTTTACAGCTCTAGAACACTTTCAGACATCATCCTCAAAACATGTCCCAAGCATTTTCCTAGGGTAAGGTTTCAGACCACAGCATCCTTTTGGGATGTCCCCAGAGCCTGAAAGTGCAAGCAAAACTTCACAATAATCGCAGTTCACTTTGGTCTGAGGCTTTTTTGCTAAGGAGTAGGAAGATAGGCTGCATCAGCAAGAGGCTCTCAGACTGCAAAAGTGGAGCGAGAGAGACCTTGCTGCCAAAGCCACAGCCACCCACAGGCCACCGGGTCCATTAGGAGAGCTCTGCTGGAAACAAGTGATATGCTGCACAACTGCTGCTCACGGAGTGCACTAGGAATTTCTCCCTTACTACTCAGCTGGCAGCCACGGTGAAGCCTTCACCTTGGACTTTGTGGAGTACAGTACTGTGACTTCTGCCCATGCCCAGTGTTACTGCGGCTACAAGTGTCCTCCTGGTTCATCCAGTCCTCAGCTGACAGGGCAGGCACATACGGGCTGTCACGAGCCCAACTGCAGCCTTGGGTCCCAGTGCCGTAGCCTGTGCTGTCAGACAAAATGCAATCTGTAGGCAGGACACCCTACGTGAGTCAGGATAGCGTTCAGTTATGGTAGAGCTTTCGGCAGGGACATACTGAAACCCTTCTTGTTCTGATCTTTAAGGTTTGAAACCAACAGTAGAAGCCTTCTTTACAATGATGTTTACCCTTATGATGGTGTCCTACACAGCCACTTCTATGGCACTAGCCATTGCAGCAGGACAGAGCGTGGTCGCTGTAGCAAACCTGCTCATGACTATCGCATTTGTTTTTATGATTGTGAGTAGCATTATTCAGTTTTCTAGACTGAATCCTGAAATCCTAGAAATGCTGAAATCTAGAAAAACTACCAGCACAGAGTTCAGCAGAATTCTGCAAAAAGACTGTGGGGTCGAGCATGCTGAATATCTTGATTTGTCTGATTTAAATATTCTGAAACCGTGGGGTGGAATATTCTGTCCTGTCCTTTTCGTTAACAAGAACCGGGGGCAGGGGGGCTGGGTGTGAGGGGGAGAGAATGGTTCCTCTGCCCTCTCCTATTGCTCTGCCAACCAGCGTCCTGCGTGGAAAGGCCTAGACCTACATTTCATTCCCTCTCCTTTAGCTTTGCCAAAGCTAAGACAAGCTGTGCCAAGACAAATTTGGCTGCCTGAGGACAGGACGTGCAAACTCCTGCTCTCCTAGACCACTGCCGTAGTTACCCTCCTCAGCTGCAGGGCCAACCATCAGACAACACACACAGAGCTACAGTTAGAAGACAGGCACTGTAAACAATGAGGCAGTGCTGAACCAACAGCCAGAACCCCACATTGCCTCGGATACAGGGCACACAAGCAAAACCGAGTGCGCACCTCCAGCAGCTTGAGTAACAGCAGGCAGTTTGTGTGAACCCAGGTGGGACCACAGACGGGAACCATCTGGGTCAGAGCATTCCCCATTACTTATTTTGGGAGAAGGACCACATGGGGTTATGGCCCAAAGCTGGGTAACAGAAATGATTCCTTCCCTCTCCTGTGTTCTTTCACTGGAAGAGCTTCTTCCTTTAGCAATGCCTTCCCACCTCTTTTAACCTGAAGAAGCAGAGTCAAGAGCTAGAGATGAACACATGGTAACAGCATGTAATTTGCCTTTTTTTCCCCCTTCTTCTTCTTGGGGCTTCTTTTTTTTGTAATTCTTGCCTCTAGATTTTCTCTGGGTTGCTGGTCAATCTCACAAGCATCATGTCCTGGCTCTCCTGGCTCAAATACTTCAGCATCCCTCGATATGGAATGACAGTAAGTGCTGTATTTCCTGCCTACAGACTTGGAAAATACTTGCTAGAAAGGAACGTCTTTACTCATGATAAAGGAAATGCCAAACTTTAAAGGCTAATGAGCAAAAGGTATTAATTAAATACAGCAACCTCAGAACATAGTGCACTGCCTTCAAACAACAAAGGCTTCTCATCAACCAGCACTCACTGCTGTGTAGAAGAGCTGATTTCTGTAACCTGGAAACACCTCACAGCAGAGAGACACTAAACAACCACATCCACCGGAATGAAGTTGGATGAAAATGGTAGAGAGTGAAGAACAACGTTATCCCTAAAAAATAATTCTTTTACATCAATCAAACAAAAACTTGCCAAGCTAAAACTTTTCTCCTAATTTTTGATAACTTAAGCCAGGGTGATGTTTCACAGAGAAATTTGGGCTTTAATATGCTGGTGCAGAAACAGTCGAGCCCGGGGGACGTGTTAAAGCATGGTGAATGCTCCTGTGAACTGCAGACATTCCTTTCTTAAAAGAGAAAGAACCGTGCTGCTCGGTTAAAAAAATGGGGATTTGGCCAACATAATAAATAGTGATACCATCACGGTTTTAGAGTAACTTCAGATTGAATGGTATCTCATCTTGTTAATGTATCATTCCTTTACCTACTAATTCCTGTTGTCTTTCTTCTATCTTAAAAGGCTTTACAAATCAATGAATTGACTGGTCTGAACTTTTGCGGCAGCGGTAACAACACAAATTTAATCAGCAATGATAACTATCGACAGATAAGCCCGCCGTAAGTATTTTGGTACACTAAAACGAATCCCACGACCAGTAACTTACGGAGTCTTAGAGCGCTAATCTATCTGTGAGACACTCACTGATCACCAGCAGAATCTGTGCGCTCTTATATTGAAAACAAAATTTTGACGGGGTTTTTGCATTCTGTCCACAGAGAACGATCTGCTTACTGTCATATTTATTATTTATAACACTAGAAACATCTGGTTTTCTAGTGTTTCTGGCTTCTCACTTTAAACCGCGCTTACTGGAACACACACACGGCAATTATACAGCCTCACAAGACGCACTTCAGCTTCTGGTAGGAAGCTACAAGAAAAACGAATTTACAAATAGAAAATAAGATAGTAACATACAGCTGGTGTTTGCCTGGCCTACTAGAGACATGAAATCACACTACTACTTCCAGGGACCTTCCTAGATAGCTCAAACTAAGTTTATAAATGTGAGTGTCTTTATCCGCAGGTGGTGTACCGGAGATGAATACCTGAAAAATCAAGGCATTGATGCGAGTAGCTGGGGCCTGTGGCAGAACCACCTGGCTCTCGCCTGCATGACAGCAATATTCCTTACTATTGCCTACCTGAAACTGCACTTCATGAAGAAGTTCTCTTAAAACCAGAATGAAAAACGCAATTCCCACTGTTGGGTGGTTTGATACACTGACTGTTCAACTGACTTGACTCTTTCAGGAGACCTTCCTTTGTACTTTTGTTTATGATTACGCAAGACAACAATGTGAATGCTGTCCTTGTATTTTAAACTCACTATTAATGTACTTGGCTGAAATGTCTCGCATGCCTCAGTTCTCTCTGCCATGAAAAGCATACAACTATTTTTTTCCTCAAGCGACTGTTCAGTCTTTCTGCGTGTTCTCACTGTAAATTTGTTTAACAGTGAAACAAATATTTAATGGCTTAACCTAAAAAAAAAAAAGTTTCTGTACTTTAATTAGCACCTACATTCAGCAGCAAGTAATTCAGTCCAAGGTGGTGCTTATCAGGACACCAGCGCAGTCTCGACTGCCAGCGTGGTTACCACCTATGTGAGACAGCGACGCAAACGTCCTCGCCGTCCCAGTGCATGTCTCGTACCGTTTTGTATTTGGGAATCATTACTGCTCTAGGGTGCCCTTGACTGATGCCATCAAGTTTTTTCTTACCAAGCTCGAGCGGTAGAAACACTGTTTTTCCAATAAAGTTGACTGTGTACTTTCTTATTCCACCAGTTTGTATAATCCTTGTACCGAAATTTGCATGTTCTCTGCGTAACTGCAAGACCTCTCCACAGTCCTGTTATTGCTGCTATCGCGAGTTCTTCGCCTTTTCTATGGCGACCAGTTCTGAGCGCACAGCTAATCAGGGTGGTGCCACAACTCTACGAGTCTGTAGGCTGCAGCAACCCTTTCCCGGCCACCCAGCTTTTCCCCTGGCAGCAGCGGTGGTTCGTCTCCTGCCACTTGGCACAGAGGCAGCAGCACTTCCAGCAAGGATCTCTGCCCTTATCACTCCCCGTTGTTATTTCACGCAGTAACACTTGCTCTGTTTTAAAGACCTGCTGCTTAATTTTGGCTGTGGTCTACGAAGTCCTCGCCAGTCACCCCTCCTCGTGAGTTTATTTAGGAGGCGCACATGCAGTGTAACAACATCATGGGGGAACGCTTGCCAAGCTGTGCTGCTTCCCCGGTGAACGTGCCGTCTCCCACAAAAGATACACACACACGGCTTATCCTCCATCTAGTAGCTGACCTGGTTTTCTCCTTGCACGCAGCCTGTGAGTTGCAGTACCACTACATCAGTTGCCCCGAGCTGAGGTTTTGACGCGTGAGACGAGGGAGAAGGGGAGAAAACAGAACTATTGCCATGCAAAAGATTTTACCTGTAGTTATGCATAAAAATGCATGGAAGACAACTTTCCATCTCTTTTTAGGGGCTGTTAGCATTGATCTCGTTGCTTCTGCAATGTTAGCTGTAGTTGGTATGGGTCATACACGGTCACGTTTGGAAATTTCTTAGTGCTGTCTGGCTTTTGTTGGTTTTTATATCAACTGATTTTAACTGGGCCAGCATAAAGTTAACCGTCATACAAATTATCATTACACTTTTCTGTCTCCAAATTTATTAGCACTGCATTTAAACTACAGCATATTAAAATCAGTTACTCCCCAGTGAATTTTCCTGCACGCCTTCTCCCTGCGCGAACATCAGTGAGCTCGGCTCCTGCAAGGGCTGTAGGTAGGCTAGGGCAAGCTGCTGTCGCACACCTAGAACAGCTGAGTTTTCTGCCTTTTTCTCCCCGTACTTAAGTATTATTAATCTTTTTCCTCAACCAGAGTTTCAAGACCTTATTTCTCTAAGAGACTTACACCACTCCTTCCACAATGGTCGCGGTTTTACCTCTGTTTCAAAAGTTATTCAAGGTAGAATGACAGAACCGGAGCGGTGGCCTGAGTGCACACTGTCCTTTTCCATCAGAAACAACTTGGTCTGGAAGCAGCAGCGGGGACCTGGGGCAGTGACTCGAGGCAGAGGAGTGAGGGTGAAGGAGAACAGGAAAAAACCTATGTTGTTCTCCAGCCTCCCGCTGCAGGCCTTGTAATGAGTGCCATGGAATGAGGCTTTCTACACCGGTGCCCTGTAGCTGAGCTCTGAAATATTTCACCCTGAGTTTGGAAACAAGCGACACAGGACCTGTGAAAGAGCATTTTAACCAAACACCATTATTCACAGCCGAACCACAAGAGAGGAAGCAGGCAGCGGCAGAACCACGTCCCACACGTACCCAACCGCAAGTTGAGTTTTATCACCTTGGCAAAGACGGGCCCTTGCTCCGAGTGAAGCTGTTCGCTCATATTCCCATGGGCTGTTGCAGCCAGCAGCGACTGTCCTCGGCTGTGACACAGGAGCAGCTCCACCGCCGCGGCCTCTCGTTGGAAGCCGGCACCGACGGCTTGCCCGCGAATCTGTAGTCAGACACTCACAGCTCTGCATACGCATCCAGCAAACGAACCGAAAAGATGAAACAGTGTAATGCAGAGAGTTACCGATTCACGGACACAATAGCACACATGAAGTTAAACTGTCGATTTCCAGCTTAGCTAGCAGGGGTATCTTGTACAGGAAGGTGTTGACATAGACCTGAATTTTAGGGGACCCCCCCCCGTGACTTTAAGGACACATGCACAAATAGAGTAACACAAGAGACCCCGACGTTACCAAGAGCCCTGAAAAACTGAGCAAAGTAAAGAACTTGCTTGAACATTCATATTTCTGCATTCAGTTATTTGAATGCACTTGGTTTTCAGAAAACAGGTTATGACCCTGTTAAGCTTTAAAATCCATCTACCTGACTCCTGCATTGCAAAATAGTTTGCTGTTAATTTATGATTTGGTAAAATAACTTAAGTCTCTGAAAATGCAGATTTCTCCTGAGGTTATCAGGAAACAGTCACCTTAAAACTATACTAACATTTCCCTGTATTTTCACTGCTGTGGCTGAACCATAAGTCTGACCTCATGCACTTCTGTGCATGGAACTAACAATTAGAACCCAATACGAGTGAAATCATGGGTTTGTAGCAATCGGGCACTGTATTAGTTCTTGGCAGATTTTCATTTTACAATATACTAGAAGGGACAGACATTCAAATTAACAAAATGGTCAAATAGAATAATTTTGGTTTTGTTTTGAAGTGGGATTATGAGACCCAGCCTTAATGCAATCTTGGGATGCACTGGCATGGCAAATATTCCTAAGTGTTCAAGCAAAAGATTTGTTCCACATCAGCTGTATTTACCATCTATGGACATGTCAGCAAGCAGCATATGACTACACGATTTCGCTATGGGTGAACAGGTCTAATAACCCTGAGCGTTCTACATTGCTCCTGTTCAAGCCCAGAATCTGGGACATGTACATTCCATCTTCATGGCACTTCTTCGCTCACATTAGGCAGTTTGATGTTCAATGACGTGATTTGTAGAGCAGAAATATTATTTATGGTATAAATTTAAGGTCAAGACTTTTGCAAGATGGTACAAATTTAGAAGAGATTTGCAAAATGAAACCCACGTTTCTCTAAATGGCTGTTCCAGCTGTACTTAGTGACAGAATTCATTTTTAATGTGGAGAGAACTGCACTTTATACTCAGCAGAGAAGCTACAAGTATCTATGTTAACTAGACAGGCAAGCCAGTTTTTACTTTGCTTTTACTTCTTTTCCTTTACTTCTCCAGGTTCCTTTCAGAACGGTTTTTTTTCTGCTCATGCTCTTAAGAAGTATTTCGTCTGCAAGGGAGGGTGCACGTGGGCTCCCTGGAAACATTTTGGTAAGCGTACCCCTGGGTATGCAGTAGAGGTAGGTAACTGCCTTTGCTGTTTATGTCCCCTAACGGACTATTCCGCATCACAACGAACTGAGTCGTTCCACACAGACTCGCACCGAGATGTCTGTGTAAAATGCTTATCCCCAGGACACAAGCTTCCCATACAGCTTGTGGGGAGGTGCTGCCGTCGCTAAAATGCGACAGTACTGTGGATTTAAACAACCGCGTACTTTTCGTTCGTGTAATTCAGATACTCCAGCTCTACTATGAAACGGTCTGCAGGAAACTTTTACCTCAATCTTCTGGTACTTTCTTGCTGATTCCTGGGGTAGGAAATGTCCGGTGAGTTGTGCTTTGCAGTCAGAATACCCTGCCTCCCCCTTCAAGGTTTAGTGGGACCCTAGTTAGAGTTAATGGCCAAGGCACCTGTGGCTTTGGGGGACAGAGGTATACAGGTATGCTATTCATCGTATCCATAGTTCGGTTTCTGAGACAAGGGCCTATTTTAACATTACTTTTTTTTGAAATAAATGGGGACCGTATCATCTCCATTCACATCTGAACTGGCATCTTTCTAACTTTCCATCTTCCTAATGGCATGAACCAACGTGCTGAAACTATTCACGCACTTCAGCTCGAATCCTTCCCTGAGCCCTTCGGCCCTTTACTGCTTCTGGCAGTGCTGGGGCTTTTTTTTTTTTTTTTGGTTTGTTGTCAATAATACGTCTTTTACTGCTCTTTTTAAGACTTTTCATAGCATTAGTCTGAGCATTCTTAAATCTTACCTCAGTCATTCTTGATGCCCAGTATTGTTTCATTTTCTTGCAGGTTACGAGTGTGAGCCATACACCAATCCTGATTTTTTTTCTGAGCATTACTACTGAAGAGTCAGCTGCTGTGGCATTGAAAAATGCACGTGACAGTCCTTCTGGCAAGACAAGACGGTTCCTTTATGACAAAAGAACATTTCACAGCTTGAGGACAAGCAACAATAATATTTTGCAAAATGGGAATCTACTTCCAATAGAATTATAATAATCAATATTTTGGGTTTTGGGGTTTTTTTTAGGCTTTAATGCAAACTTAGACACTACTTCTAAAAATCTGCATGAAATTTATATAGGCAGCTGTAAACTGAGACAGCAGGCAAGTAGCATACATAAAGCGATGAGACCTGTTACAGAATACCTTTTTGAAGATTTCTCCTCTCCTGTATGTTTGCAACTGTTTAAAAGACATCCAGCATGTCCGCTTCTGCCATCTTTCTCATGAGAAATAAATACATTTGCATCTGAAATTTAAGACAATTTGTGTTTGTTCTCTTCAAAACCCCAACATTTTAATGAAGAAATTAGAAAAAATCTCCACCTTGCTATTCCAGTATTCTGCTGAAATACCGCACAGTATTTCAATGTATTAAAACACGATGACTAATTCAAGAATTGGGTTGGTCATTACTAAAAGAAATAAACGGAAGCAGATATTCAAGCTTGTATTTCACAGCTTGCATCCACGAGTACCTGTGGATACAATTAAGGCTTATCTGCTTGGCTCAGAGCTGCTAAGACTGTAACATAATGCTGTATTTTAACCACCTGAAGAACCTGGGGGAACTTCTTCACATCCTGAACCTAAGAAGTCTTTTGTTAAATTTTTATAAGCTGAAATCACAGTGTTCATCCTATCATCTCTGTCTGACATCATTAGAGATGATACCCAAGAGAAATACTCGCTGCGTTAAATAAAAACACATAATTTCTTACCTGTGCAGCTTCCTTGATAGTTGCAACACACACAAACCACTGAGGCATACAAAGAAGGTAACATGGCTCAATGAATTCCTTATTCCTGCCTCACTTAAGCCTCTGTCTCATGGAATTGTCCCAGCACGAATTTCTCCTTCGATTCCTTCCTTTGTGCGGAAGGCTAGAGAGATGTGAATCAAGAAAGACAACAGAGCTTTGAGGAGCACAATTTTCCACCGTTTTCTTGAGGACGGAGTTTGTTAGAATTTGTGGTTCGATACTGAATCATGTACCTCCAGGCATGCACCATCATCTTTGGCGGTAGAATTCTGATCATAAAATATGAATCTGTTCAACTCTTTCAGCTGTGTTTTGTATGTACAGATTTGATTGATCTTCAATCTCAATTCAGACTTTATGTGTCTAGAACATTCAGAGCTGGGATACTACTTACAAGTGAATGAAACGACCTAAGCATTTGGGCAGTTCACAACATACTGTGAACTTCACATTTAGGACATACGTAGGAATTCGTCATTTTTGCTGAATCATTACTTCCCAATCATTACTTGTGTTGCTTTGATGTTCAGATGTAGCGCTGCTGGGGAAAATGAAAGTTTCCATGTACAAGAAGTGGCAGAAAGTGTTCTCTACCTTTAATTTACTTACACTTTTCCTTTGTAAGCAGAAGGACACAGGAAGGAGATAACAGTGATGTAGTTGTTCCAAAGAAGCGGGCAGAAAAAGTACTCCAGGCCATACTAGACGGAAATGAAAGCAGAATTAGAGAAGATGTCTTTGGATGGAAAAAAAAAAAAAAATCCATCAGGCCAGATTTAAAACTGTAGGGCTCTACAGCCCAGGCAGCTGTAGCTGATCCTTAACATTTCAACATTTAAGGAGTTACAAATGTGATCACACAGACTGAGTTCCAATTTAAAAAGAAAATAAATGTCAGTATACAACAGCGGCCTCTGAGAAAAGAAAAAATCAAATTAAGATAAACTACTCACATTTTGAACAGACTTTGACACAGTATTGCACAGATACTATTTACCAAGAAAGTCCTAAACTTTTCTTGCTCTCATTTTAGCAGTTGGCCTTCTATAAGAAGGTATTGATGCAAAACAAGTGTTTCTTCCTGCACTGTCCAATAGGAGACTCTGTATTGCACTCTGCAGAGAAGTTATCGTACTGCCGCTATGATTTAATACCCCTTGAAGCGGCCCAGGTGACCAGGGAGAACTCCAGCGTTGTTGCCAGGAAGAATTCCTGTTCCTCTCAAGGAAAGCACAGACGCTGCTACTCCTGTGTGCATCACTTGTTAGCTTACTTGCTCCCAGTGATTTTAAGGAGAATGCCCCCACACCAGTGAACTGACAGCAGCACAATCTAGCTGTCCAACTGTTAGCTGAGCGCTGCGACTCCCTAATGAGATTTACAGAATTCTGTACCTTAGCTGCATGAGCAGAAATTACAGCAGTAGTCATGGCAGACTTTATCGTCACACCTTAGGCTCTCAACTAAGATAATATTTTTATCCAGCATTCTACTTTCCACATATTTCCAGATCAGAAGAAGATAGGAGTAATAAATTGCTTGAAGATGACCACTTGTGGCAGACTGTTTTCTTGTACTTTGGAAAAAAAGAAAATCAAATTGGCAGTGGGCACTAATCCAACCTGTCCTCATTCAAGACAGAAATTAGCATGCCATGCCCACTATGGCATGAGAATCTTCCATTCTTTCTTCATTCCAACGGAGACACACACAAATCAAGCTGCGATGCAGAAGTGAAGTGATAAATAAAACCTTGGTTCTCCCCGTTTTTGGGGCACTGATACGGCAATTAGATCGTTTGCACAAGCCAGGAGATACAGCATCTGTGTGGGTACTATAACATGTACCTTCACAAGCAAGGAAAGTGGGGGTGGGGAGTGCAGAGAGTGATTAGGAGAAGAGAAAGTAGTCCAGAATCCCTGAGGTTAAAAGGCTTGAGTATATGTGTGTGTCTGTACGTTGACACTATGGAGATCCTTAATAATTGCTTTGTAAAAGCTTGACCTTGTGACAAGAATTAGACTCTCGAGGATCTCGTAATACCCCAAGGTTAATGGTCCTGACTTGTTTCGCACAATCTTTTCTATCTCCCCACCCTCATTAGGGATGGATTTTGCAAGCATTCTTTGAGAGGTACACAGTTCATTAAGCCATTTTTCATTAATCTGCTCCAAATTGGTCTTGATATGATCCCTGCTTTCCACTGCAATTGGCTTAGGAGCTGAATTATCCCTGACATTGGCTCCTTTCGGCAGGATCTTAGCGATAGGGTAACATGGATCAAGTGGTTTATAGTGTTAAGACTCATGCAGTGCTCAGGCTTAAAAATGACAGAACTGCCTGATACCATTGTTTTTCCTGAGACTGTCGTCATTTGAACTTAAACAATTGTGATGTACAGAATGTAATAATTCTGATTATGTCAGTAACTCCATTGAAAATGTGTTTGTGTCTATGAAAATTCCTGTTTCAGTTTGCTCACATTTAACAATAAGTGATTTAATCTGGACTCTAGGAATCTTTAGAAGACTTACTTACGTTTAGGTTCTATGTGAAATTATTCAATCTGGTTGAAGATTTTTTCTTCTAAATCCTTTGTCTGAACTACTTTAAGATAATTAAAAATTGTCTTAAAAAATTGTTGTTACTTTCTAAAGAGGTACTATAACTCATTTGAATTGACTAGATTGAAGGAAGCTTTATCATAAAAATCTCACAAGCTACTGCTTTTAAATTGTATTGTTTTCAGTACCAAAAGTAACATTTTTATATTTTCAGTTCCAGTAACTGAAAGTAATTCCTTGTTCCTTGTAATGAATGCTCCATTTGCTGTAATTAATAGCATAGCATTGCTACATAGCAGGGTTTTTATGTTCTTATGTTTTTACTAACCCTTGTTCCTCCTCAGCAAACCAGGAATCTAGTGGGAAGTGTTTTTCCCCAAATACCTGCCTATGTCATTTCTGACCTGCTCGGTATAAGCATTCTTTTCGCTCTCTGCCTAAAATACAACTTTTCCATCTGTTGGATCAGCTGTTACAACCTCCCAGCCATAAATTCTGTTACTAGCAAGCACCTAAGGTTATTGCTGCGTAACGGGCAAGAGCAGAGATTAAACTGTCTAGATACAGCTCATACTTCCAAGCTGTCCCAGTACTGCTCGGGAAGCAGCTGCCTCCTCTCTGACTTATTTTACAACAAGCAATTGACTGAGGTCCAGTTTTCAAAGTAATAAATAATTATAGGAAAGACATCCAATTCAGTTAGGTGTTGTTTGGTTGTTTGTTTGTTTGTTTGTTTTAATTGAAAACTCTACCTGTTCAAGGGAATTCAAGGTACTATTTGACAAGTGTATGTCTTTATCAACAAAGATGGGTTCAAGATACTAAGATTTCTATCAGAGTTGTCACATCCAACACAGGCCTTGTTGTGGCAATTACAGCACCTACTAAATAGGTTACAAGTGACAGATTTGATAGTTCTCGACAGAATTATCATTTGATTCTGTAGGGATCCAGTCTTGCCACTCATCCATCAGGAGGCGTAAATGGCCTTAATAACCCTTAAGACCATTTACAGAAGAAATCTGCTGTGAATTTACAATACCCCAAAAATGGAACAGTTCGTTTTTTTCAGTTTACTCCCCTGTATCTTTGATAGGATAAACAATTTAATTACTGGAAAGAAATATTTTTAACATACCCTTTAAAACAGAACAACCTCCTGGAAATTTGCAGTATGTTTGCATTATTTGGAACAAGGTCTGACAATGCCATCCCATTACTACACGGCAAACCTGAGGCCTATAATACATGAAAAAGAACATGTCAAAAAGGCGAGAGTGCCTTGTGCAGAAGAAAACTTCCATTTGATGCTCAGGGCTAGTCACTGCCTCTGCAGTCTCTGTTATTTTACACTCAGGTCTTTGACAAAAGCACTTCACCACCGTATCACCAAGGCTTCTGAAGTGCTGCTGTGCTGCTGAAAATCATCCTTCTCCAAAAAAGATAAAGACATTACGTGGAATTGAAATAATCACAAAACGAGGGTAAAAAGTCATCAGACATACTGATTAACCCATACAGCTCGTGAGTCCAAGAACAGGCAGGTCAAAATGTGTTCACAGAACCAGACTCTTTATCAGTTCTTGCCCCTGTTTTTGACTACATTCCTGCTGCAGAAATCCAAACATTACTAATGCCTAACCTACCCCGTTAAAATAAGTAAATTGTGCTTCTCCAGTCTCATGTGTTTTCTTTTGAGAGACATAATCTTCCCCTCTATATGGCTTTGCGTCATGCTGTCTAAGAAAGTTGCCTTGCCAATATTCGAGGCACCCTTCTTCAAAGAATACAACACTGCAATTACTCCCCCACTCTCCAGTATGACGGAATAGCCACCTGCCTCCTGTGAGGCATTGCTGAGACTTCCACTGACCTAGTGGGCACAGAGTCAAGTGCTTAGGAGGCAATGCCCTGTGCGACCGCGGACAGGCACCTCAGGTAACGTGAGGAAAATTGTTCCTGGACATGCGCTGGCGGCAGCTCCTGGTGAGTCGAACCTCTTGGAACAATCCCTGTGACAGATTTGTAGTTACATATTTTCTGTCTGTAGATTTTCTCTGGGATGCCAATAAATTGTACAAGTATTCGAATTTTTCCTTCCTGGATGCAAAAATTTCAGTGTTCCTCACTACAGCCTAATAGTGCTAGGTTTTCTGCACATTTTATTCAAATAATCTTCCAAGAGAGACCATAATTTAATTTGGAAAAAAAGGGTAATGGTTTTATAATATAAACTGGTAAAGGCTATTTCCATAAACATCAACTTGCTGCCTCTTGAACATTCAGCAAAGACCACTCACTCGCTCTGTGTGTTTGCACCAACAGTATAGCACAGGAGGAGAGAGTACAGTCCGATAATGTCAATAGCAGCGATGCCAACAGAGGCTCCTGGAGTCGCTGCCCTGGATCTTCCCTGTGACACACTTTTCTCTGTAACTTGTGCCTGCGTGATTATGGTTCTTACAGGCATAAACAACTTCTTTCTATCTAAGGGTTTCCCTCCTTTTTAATGAGTTCTCCTGTCAGACAGAGCTCACGTTCACCTCACTGTATCTACCAAGAAAGGCAAAAGTCTTCTGAATGCAACATAAATGCTTTTTCTCTCCCACTCTGAGTCTCCCTCCTATTGCTACCTGGGCACGAATTAACAGCCAGTCAGGCACTGAAAACCCATGTCAAACCTGTTTCTTCGCTTAATTGTTTTAAGCCAGGAAACCTAACTATTAAAGGGCTGTGAATGCAATAAGAACATCGACAGAAACAGAAATTTCTTACCAGGAGAAATGCATGACATGCAAGGAGCCCTCCCCTGCTTTCTGGGGGTCGCAGTCACAACGCAACCATTCTTCCAAAACGAAAGTTGGAGGTTCTTGCAAGGGGACTTGCTGCCTGTTTAGAAAAAGGGGGAGAAGCGTCACAAATTCTACAAAAATTATCTGTGCTCAGATTTCTAAAGCCAGGCCTCAGTAAACCTGCCTCAGACCTTGGTATGTGTTGCTATGATGAAATGGGTCAAATTGGTAAAGGAATTCCTGCTGCAGGAATCTCCTTCTCCTGACAGCTACCTGGCCTAGCAGGACCGGTTGGCCAAGCTCGGCTGAGATCTTTCCTGTAACAGCGTTAAAGGCTCAGTAACCTACTGAGAGAAAGTTACTCAGTAACTTAAAAGCAGAACAGCTGCACGCCTTCGCTGTATGATAAATACAAAAACCTACTTCAGTCGGGAGCTTTCCAGATCTGGGGCTGTCTCCTCCTGTGCTGGGAGATGGCTGGGAGGAGCGGAGAGAGTGGGTGCTGCCAGCTGGGGATGGAGCCTGCCCAGGAGGTCCCGGTCGTGGCACTGCTTGAAGTTGGCTATTCCTCTGGGTCTGGAGCCGTGGCCCCTGACGGCTCACGACTAAATGCTGGGTCTCCGACGCTCGCCAGGTCTGTCCTCCTGCAGCTCAAGGTACCTCACGACTGCATCTCACGGCACACGGCCATCTGTAACTGGGGCATCAGGGACCTCGGTCTTAGAGCGTCCATCTCGGCTGCAGGAAAAGCTGACAGCAGCACCAAACTCTGCTTATCTCGGATGTTGGGATGAACTGGTATTTGCAAGTTTAGCCTGAAAGCAGTGGGTTTTCTTTGAGTGTTTCTCAGAGTTTTCATCATACCACTCCATGCAAGTGAAAAGCACCCGCCTGGGCAGGCACACACAGGCATTTCTGGCAGTCAAGGCACTGTTAGGAGTATTTCAAAAATGCCTTAAATTTGGCTTACCTGAGAGCAAAGCTCAACTCTTCTCAGTCGAAGGTTTTGGTTTTTTTTTTTTTCCCCCCCAAAAGTAGAAGTCTCAAAATGTGGAAAGCAGTTAAATTCTAGCTCTGTAACAGTTTAGTATTGTTGATTTTTATTTTTTCATGAACAGTCTTTCAGTGAGCATTTAGTCCCTGTGAATATCTACTGATCTGTTTTACTCATTTCAAGGCTTTGCAAACGAATAAATCTACTGGTCTAAACTTTTGTCAAAATGACACCAGCAGAAGCGTGGCTGATGCAAACTGTCACCATCGGTCCTCCGGCAATCTAAGTATTGCATTTATTTCTAATAACTTCTGGAGAGCCACACAATTCATGTGCGGGTTAACTCGAGAGCCACACCATTCATGAACCTGTTCTGCATGATCAGGGCTTAAAAGCTGGAAGGACCATTGTGGCACAGGAAGTACACAAACCAACTGTGAAATCGGAATCAGAAATCTTCTCATGTGCTCCTGCGTTCCTGAAAAGAAGTCAGAAACCAAGCTGCTGTTTTTGTTAAGATTGTGCAAAGGGAAAAATGTTTTCTGACAGCTTTTTCGCATTCCTTCATTGCAGGAGACTGGTTTGTTTTACAAACCATTCTCTTTTGAAACGCAAAATTCTATCTTTTCTGGAATACCCCCAGCATGAACTAAACTCTTGCTGAACAGCTATGTAGCAGTAATGTTTTCTGCTATTTAACATGCTTTACTAGATAATAATTCATCATTTGTTTGCTAGCCATTGAAAACTGATCTTTCTTCCAGCCACCCACAACTTCTTTAATTTGAGTTAGTACTAAAAACATTTTTAGCAAAACAGAAGACAACTGTGCTCCTGAATTCACTCAGTTTGTGTGCAGAAAGGGAAGAACGGTTTGTGAGCATCAGAATTTCAGCAATTCAGTTCAGGAAATAAAAGAGACTGACATGACTCAAGTGTCTCCGAAACATTAGGCTCTGCCTTCCCTCTGGAAAGCAGTGCTGCTTACCTATCGACCTGCTACCAAGTACCTGGGGTTCCTAGAGGGCTTGCAGGTGTTTTATCATAATCGTTCCCTGAAACACAGGAGGAAAAGAAACCAAAGCGGGAATAGAGAAAGAGTAGTTAAGTTGCACAGCAACTGTGAAGTAACAACGAGACAGAGTTACTAGCAGTCAGAGCTGCTACCTGAGACGGCAGAAAACAGACCTGTGCAGTTGCACAAATGCGAATTTGAAATAAAGCATTAAAAAAACATGTTGTTTGGGCAACGAAGCAGTAGGATCAGCTCAGCCTGCTCTCTTCATTTACACCCTGTACACCCTCTTTGCGTCAGGTAATCTGAGAATAAGGCATGAGATAAGTAACACGCAAATAAAATGGAGGATTCTTAACCCTCCGTTATAAACAAACCAAGCGTATGGCACAACGTTTGCTTTCCAGACTATATAAAACGTTTATTAGGAAGTAAAGTGCTCAGTTTTACAGATCAATACATTCTTGATCATTGTAGAAGACTTGGCATAATTAACAGCTTCCTAATAAGACCAAACACTGTACATTACTATGCAAAAACCTTACCTTTGTAATAAGTGACAAACGATATTATACTTTTAAGTCGATAAAGGAAATAATACAATGTTTGTAACATTTGTCAAGTGGCCACGCACTTGCTGCAAGGCCCACTGTCGACACGCACGGGTACCCCATGAACACTTGGTGCACTTCAAGATGAAGTTTGTTATTAAGTAACGACACGCTACAGAAACGTACCTCAACAAATACAGCCACAAACACAAACATTTTCAGAATAAACACATACTACAAATGAAAGATGAACTGCAGGACTGAATTTACCTTTTTGAAAGATACATTTTTTTATAGGAAACCTATTTAAAACCACAGCGATAGGTTTAGTTTGGCTTCTTTTTCCCACTGGGAAGGCCCTGCCTCACCAAGAGGTGACAACTAGATCACCTCTGCTGCCACAAACCTCAGCCTGCCACGTGCTTTACAGGCCGCAGGCACAAACCCTAACACAAGGTATTCTTAGTTAGGTTCCAGCTGATCGCTGGACAAGTCAAGTTGGGTCATTTGGCCCAAGTCATTCTGAAGTGCGTGATTATTTAAATACTATCTTAGCACTTAGGTAACCCTTGACCCTATAAACCCACCATCAATTACGTGTTACATACATGTAATTAGTCAGCATGCCTCAGTTTAAGCTGTAGATCACGTCACATACCAACACTACACTTTTTGGATATGAATATAAACACAAGGCTACGTATATTTAAATTGCTTTGCATTGTATTTTCTATTTTCCTCACACACCAGCTGGCCATGCGTACAGCTGGTGGGTTGGTTGGTTGGTTGGTTGGTTTAGAGTCAGAAATGCCAGTTCAACATGGAAACGCTTTCCTGAAGAAGCTTTAAAGTCCCTAAACTTTCAATCAAGGCAAGACAGAGCTCAGTCTGAGTGTCTCTCGTTTCACACGAATGCCCTAAGCACTGTGCTGCGCACTGTTTCGGGAAGCTGATGGGCTCTCTTGTGAAAGGGTATGGATTTCTTCCTAGTGCAGGACAAAGTCACTCACAGAAAGGAAAAATCCTTCACAAGAATCACCACCTGTTTTCCCACGTCGTTTTGTTCTCGAGCCAAAGCTACTAAGAAATTCTGATCTCCACACTGAACTTCCTCCTGCTCCAACTTACGTTGAGACTCTGTGCGTAAAATCACTCGTAAACTTAAAACCAGGGAAGGCATGAAGTCTAGTGAGTTTTAGCAGGTTCTCTGGCTAGAGGGAAGGCATTCTGAGTCACTGCACATCCAGGGAACACAGCTGTAAGAACATATGCCAGACGTAAGCTCTGCCTAAGCAGTACTACCACAAGAACGAGGTGCTAACCCCTGGCAACAACTGCTTTTTGAAACAAAAAGCACCAATTTAACATATACATGCTACTTCTATTTGTTAATAGGCTTTTTTCCTTTATCTAATGCATTTGATTACGTAGCTTTCCGTTTTCCTTTACACCACCTCTAAGGCTTTAAATACAAGGCAAGTGCCATCTTCAGGCAAAAAGCATAACTGACAACCTCCCTCCTAAACTGGCATTCCACATAGGGAAACATATTCCTAGCCACAGCTACCAACGCTTTGCCTCAATGCTTTCTACAGCAAACCAAGGTGATCTCAGTGTCGCATCTCCTTTCAAAAACAAAGCTTCTCTGACACGGAGAGGAAACAAAATACTAAACACCAGTGATTATTCCACAAACACCTTTCCAAAGGAATCGCTGTTGCATGTCAGCAGAAATGCATATGTAGAAATACACCTAATGATCTTACAAGCGGTTCTGTTAAGTGTAAATACAGACTGCGTAGTTGAGATGTGATCAGAACTTTGATAGAGCATGAGACAGGATTTTCCCAATGGTCAGCAACTTCTCTGCCCCCTTCCCTGTCACACCCAAGGAAGAGTTAGTGTTTTTCAATTCTGTGTGCCTTTAAAGAATGTATTGTAAGTATTACAGTAACCATATTTACTTAAGAACCTGTGAAATGTTTGTCCCGGGAACACTTAGATCACGCAAACATAGCATAGAAAAAAAGGGCACTTTGCAACAAAGCTGACAATGATTACATTCATTGGGGGTGAAGAGGCAGGTCTCAAATATTACTTTTGAAATGTTAATGAAATGCAAAACCCACAAAATGCATACAGTTTCTATTACAGAATAATGTGATTTACAGTTGTAAAAACTAAGTGCACTTTCTTCTTTTTAAAGACACATCATATTTTTCAAAAATGGGAAAAAAGAGCATTTTAAGTTAATTTAAATGTTAGCACATAAAGTAACTCAAAAAAAGATAGCAATTACAAGTAAAAAAAGTGCTATTTTATCTCTTTGAAAAGTGTCAGCTGCTACAATGAATGAGACAAACTGATGCCACCATCTTTTAAAAATTGCCTTTAAAAGCATTTAAAAATCATATTTTCAAACAGAAAGCAGAAAACTTACAGCCTTATTTGAGTGGTTTAGCCACAGCACATTATTTTGCTGAAGCTTGCTGCCTTTGTGAAAGTGTTCTCCATAATAATTTTGGCTCCATAATATGGAGCCAAAATTTTCTCCAGGTAGATTTTGTCTCACCTGGTTTCAACTCTCTCTCCTGCATTTTCGTTGCCAAGGCTGACAGTCTCACTGTTGGTAACCTGAACGTGACACATGGCTTACACAGGTCTGAAAATGCTTTATGAATATTGTCCTTACTGGTCTGATCACGGTGACCACCTCTGGATGGGAAACAGTGGAATAGCGTATTTGCTGGCTTAATAAGGACCTGAAACATTCAGCATCACCTACAAAGTTAACCCTACACATGGATGTTATTCCCCCCGTTTCCTCCACCCCCATCAATACCATCTGACTGGGAGGAAGACGGCCGGGAGTTCCTTGAACGAGACTGGCCATTCACTCCAAGTGGTGTTCCCAACCGATGGCTCATTTGGGATGCCGTATCATCCGATTCCCATCGCTCCAACTCCTCTCGTACAAGTCGTTCCATTTGCTCCCTGTGGATTTCATTGTCACGACCCAGTCTTTCATCCTAAACAGATGAAAAGACGTGAGTTGGAAGCGCAGCTTCTGCACTGCAGTCTAAGCAAAACACTATACAAACGCGGGGAATTTCTGTACTGCTCAAGTATTTCCACAGACTAGTGCAGAAACACCGCTACCGCGGTACATTGTTTTCTTTCCAGTGACGTAATGTCCAGGTTGCCACCTTCACTTAAAGCACAATGTGTATGATAGTTTCTACTATTCAAATTCACCTCCAGAAACGTAAAATATACTGAGGAAAGCACACCCACAAGGAAGCCCCATCTCAAGAATCAAACAGAATTATTGACTGGAACACCAGTAACAGCCAGGAACACCATTATCTGTGACACGACAGCTCCAAGTCTGACCTACATAGCCCACCAAGACAGTCCATCCTGCCCAGCTGACAGGTTTTAGAGTCCACAGAAGTAACACGTCGCACTGGCCACTTCCAAAGGGCTCTCAAGAAAAAGGAGGTGGGAGGAGAGACAGTAAGACACTAGACGACCCTGCTGAGAGGACTGACCTGCATCCACCTGCCACACACTATCCCAGAAGCAATATGGGAGTAGAGCAGGCTGCAACAGGCCTGCTGGGCGAGATCCCTCAAACTTTAACAGACTAGTCCATAAAAAGTTTTGTATTAATCCTAACAGACACCAAGGGATGAATGAACTGCTTCAGCAACTACTGACCACCACTGCTGTCCAGTTTAGGGGTTTAAATGGTGCTCTGTTGCCTCAGCATGACAGAGGCCTGCTGTAAGATGGCTTGTCATATCTGCAACTTGCATCACGGCCCTTACATTTCACATTGTTAACATTTCATGTTTTCCTAACACAAAACTGAAAGCGCTTGACCCTGCCAAAGCACCCACATCTCCTTTACCACCACCCTCAAGCCTCCCAAGCCAAGCAGCAGGAAGAAGCGCTGTCAGGAAGCCATGCAGGCTGTGAGCGGGTTTCTTACCTCTGTCACTCCATCTAACAGTCTTCCCAACACATCTCTCCTTTTCAGCTTGGCTCTCTCCATCGCTTCGAGCTTCACAATAACTGCATCGATCTTGGAGACAATACTGCCAATAGAATGTTCCATGCGATCCACCCGCCTCATGAGCCTGAGGGCAACAAGTGTGAGCTCCAGTGACCCTGACAAATCTGAGTCAGTATCGCTCTAGCATGCCAACACAGAGCAGGTAAGGATGAAACAGCATTTTAATTCAAGCATGCAACTGACTTTCCACAAACGAGCCCTACTCTCCAGGAAAGGACAAGGTACACAAAAGCAAGGAGATAACACAGACAAAACTGATGGGGAAAACAGTACATATTCCACTCTGTTTTCTCTGCTTTTAAGGCATCCTTATCAAAATCTGTTGGTTCTAGTTACTCAAATTCTTCATTCAGCTAGTACAACTATAAAAAACATGGAGATCTATCATTTTTAGATAAAATGCACACTCACAAGTAACTTAATCATTAAAAAAAAAAAACCCCAAAGTTCTCACTGAACCTAAAGCAATCTCAAGGTTTTACTGCTAAAAAACACCAGAAGAGTCTTCTGGCATTATTGTAGCATGACCATTTCCTGTCCTTTCAATGACCACGTTTTACGGACAGGGGGTTTTATTGGGTGGGGTTTGCGGTTTTTTTGTTTGACTTGGTTTATGTTTTCTACCTGATTCCCATGAGCCTCTTTAAAGTACTTCCAGTTCAGCTATTACTTGAAAGCTACTAAAAGGAGAAACTTAAGCACCTTAAAAACATAACATTTACTTTTATGAATAATTTGATTAATATTCAGTTATAGGAGGGGCTACTACATAACTGAAAGAAGAAAACACACAAGGAAAAAAAAGCCAACCCCCCAAACATGCAGATTCGTTCCCCTCAGAAGGATAAACTTACACTTGGAACTCTTCGTAGGAAACCCCACTAGAGCTGCTGCCCCTCCTCCTGGAGCTGTGCCCGCTGTCTTCATCCTCATCCTCCTCGGAGTCATCCAAGCTCCGGGGGAAGCTGCGGCTGCTCAGAGGACGTGGCAGAGAGCTCCTATCCAGGTCCAGATCCTCCTTTGAGGAAACACAAGCCACAGAGAAGATGCAAAGACTTTCACCTGTACATGGGGGATGGGGGTAAAGGTCGAAGACCTCCTGCCCTCCATCAGCTCCTCCTTGCCTCTTTACAGTTCTGCTCAGACAGCAGGGATGAGAGCAAATGTGAAGGGAAACAACAGGATTCCTCTGGGGCAGCAAACCAGCACGGGGAGAAGCCTGGCAGACAGCGCTGGTGGCATACTACTCCTAACGCTGAGCTCACCCTCTCTTTCTCCAGGTCATCTCTCATCTGCTGATGTTCATGCTCTGTCAATTCCTGGTCCCCATCCTGGTCATACTTGGTAAATATTGCCTCAATCTCTGCATCTGTGTGCCCTTTCCTGAAAAGGCAGTAAACACAGTTCCCTTACCTTCCATTTGTCAGATGCTGAATGAATTTCAAGCGTTAGAAAAACACTTCACGACAAACAGACTTTCATCCCCAATCTAAAAGACATGACTGATCCCAGTGCTGCCTATAAATTCTAACACTGACAAAAAGCTCAGCCCTCACCTTTTATTAGTTAATAGCACTAACCTCCCCTAGACTGCACCCCACTCCTTCACAAACATCCCTTTTATACGGCCTTGATTTGTTCCCTTTCCTTGGGCTCCTGCCTGTTCACAAACTCCTGCAGTGGCTTTGATAGAAACATCACTGTTTCCACAAAGGCCTCAGACCTCTGCTTCCTCATACCCTTTCTCCCCCACAACACAGCAATTCAAGGAGGTTGGGCCCAAGAGCACCAAATTCTCTGCCCCACTGCAGCATTCAGAGTGCAGACTTCAGGGGCCAGAGCTCAGCAGCCCTCCTTAGTTAAGGCTTCCCTTCCACCTCAAACTGACCATCCTTTTCCCACTCCTCTTCCTCTGCAGTTCCATGCCACAGTTTGGATTTTCTTCTGTGCAATGCCTGCAGACCCACACGCAGAGATTGTTTACCTGTACACACCTGTTTGTTTACACTAACCTCCCACCAGACACAGGAAAAGCACATGCTTTGTTACTCACTAACCAAGAGAAAACAACTGTGCTGTGTTGTCTTTATTCACATTAGTGTACTCTTGCCACAACACAGAAGCAAATCAAAGACTTAACACCACATGCCTCTGGGGATACTAGTCAAGATAAGAACCAACAGCTCCCTCACCCTTTAAGATCTTGCCGGAGTTCATCAAAATTTAGTTTTCCCCCACCCTGTCTCAGACTTTCTGAAATATCATCAACAGTAGTTTTCTTCAGTTTCAGTTTGATCATGGCTTTGTTGTAGCCCTAAAAGGAAAAGTAAAATTTCATGGTTTACTCATCATGAAATGTTAACACTTGATTTCCAGTAAGTTTCTGGATTACAAAAATCAGCTAGTGGAACACTATCATCCAGCGTGTTCCTAAAGCCCTGCAAGAATCCGTCTTCTCCTCCAGTTTACCCATCTTTATTCCAGCATTTAAATGGGGCACATAAAAATACCTTTGCAGCTAGAGTTAAGACTTTCATCATTCAATCTGCACTGCAGATCAGTAGAAATGGAGTATTTTGTCCCACTAAGACACTTCTGGCCATTACTGACAGTTTTAAATAATGTTGACAAAAGAGGTACAACTTTTTGTGGTTATTTTGCTTATCTCTCATTCTTCAGTTGTAAGAATGACTTGTAAAAAACCAGTCCTCATCCCAAGGTAGCACTTTTCATTTTTCTCTGCTCTGTTTTAATAACCAGTTTCAAGTCTTAAACTCCGAGTTGCCAGTCATGCTGAGTATGTGTTTAGACATCTCTGACTACCGTACAGCACCACATCCGTGCCAGAGTGCACGCACGTGTGAATGTTTTTCCTAAACCGGGATTCAGGTCAAGCTCTTAACCTTGTATTTAACAACCTTACGGGAGCTGCTCCTGGGAGCTCCTAATACATTATTTAAGACTTGGCTCATCTTATTGCCTGAAAGGAGGTAAATCTGAATTCTGTGACCAAAGCAAACAGCAGTTTAGCCTCATCAGTTCAATATTTCTGCATGTACCTAGACAGACAAATGCTAGGTAGCATTCAGGAAGCTGAACATTCAACACACTCTCAGATGACTAAAATGAATGAAAACTTCCCATCACAACCTATTTAGTTTACACTCAGCTCAGATTGATTTAATTGAGACATGTATTTTCATCAGTTGTTGCCACTATTAGTTTGTACAGTTTATATAGTGTTTTATGGGGTAAGTTCAGATGTGAGCAATGAGATGTCAAACAAACAAAACGTTACTTTTACCTTTCTGATAAGGTCGGACAGCTCCATTTCTGCCTTCTGTTGTGCCATATCCGATTTGACTTCAGAGTATGTATCATTGATAATGGCCAAAAACATGTTCTGTTCGTGAGAGAAAAGAAAAAGGCCACTTGAAATTTTCATCAAGTCTGAGCTCTACTACTCCTATGACCTCCATGTGCAGACCTATACATGCATTCTTTAGAAAGGGCCAGGAAATGGGCTGTTTAAAAAGCACTAACATCAAGAGCTTGAGATGTTGAAATATGATGGACTGCAGTGTAACTACGTTTAATCAGGACTACTGGTTATTAACATAACTGCAGATTTACTTGCCAGAGAGGGTTCATGCCTAGGCACAGCAGTGGCAACAAACAATGCCTGTTTCATGTGGTAAGTTTGGCCTTCTACCTGCAAGGCCAAACTTACACAGGTAATAACTGTGAATTAATCTAGGCAACACAGCTGGCAACAAAATAGCCTCAGGAATCAAGTTAACTATTCACCCCATAATAGTCAGCACAACACAAGGTTCTTCTCTAGTTACAGCTGTGCTTGCATTTCAGACTGAAGATAAAAACAAAGAGAGCTTAAAATCATACACTTGGTATGTATGCCACCAGCTCTGAAAAGAGTTTGGTCACTTATTCAGACAAAAGAGAAAAAAGTTGGTTTCGCTAACCCTGTGCCAAGCATATAATTTACTTGAGCCATGCTGTCATTATTGCATGTCCTGCTGAACATGGGGTAAACAACACTGAATTGCAAGCTGGACATTCAAGCTCAAAAAGAATTATTCAATTAACTGGCACGTTCAGCGTGTCACTCTCACGCAGAAAGGCAGTGTTAACCTCTACGTCCTCACGGACTTAAACCAATGCATTTAGGAGAACAATGTTCCAATGCTGCATCTTCATCCGTTCTTGCTCAGCACCAGAGAAGTAAGAGGTAACTTGACTACTGTCTATTCTGCTTTCAGCTGCCTACCATTAAGAGTTGGTGCTTTCTGCCCATCTTCTCTAACTTAGCTTCCAGTCTCAAACTGGTCTCAAGGAGCTTGCAGCAACATTTCACTCCAGCCAAATATGAAACCCACTTCATGTGCTTCTTTGGCCAGAGCGACCCACATGTTGTTTTCTGACTGACTACTGGGCCATCTCAGAACACAGAAGATTCTCTGCTTTCTTACTATGTACTAGTGAATAGCCAAGATGAAATCTTCTCCCACAAATAATATCTGAATGCCATTTCTCCTCATCTCAAAAAAACTATAGAAAGCCTCATTATGTACAAGGGTCACTAAATAAGTCTAAACTTATGGTGATACAGGACTGCTGTAACATTTTAAGGTCAGTAAAATCCTGCTTTAATGCTGCCCAACTTATCAAATCACCAAGACACACAGTTTGGGGAATAATCTGAGGAATTCTTGCTCACATAACAGCTTCTGTCTGGTGATATCCCCAGAAACAAAATCACTATGCATTAATGTTAGTATCAAACTAACTGAAAACTACATCCAGGTAGAAGATACTGGGAGTTTCACTTGTATCAATATAAGATTCATTTACTATGTCTCCTAGGTTTCTAAAGGAAAGGTCTCCTCCCTCCACTTTGTTATATAAACTACTAGTAAGCCTATAATACGGATTCAATACTAGTATTAACAGAGAGCATACAAAAGATGAGTACTCACTCAGGATATACTCACTGTTTGAAATTATTTGTCAGACAATCTTGTCTAAATATTGCCTCCCACATAAACTGAGCTTCTTATAAAACTGTCTGTCAAAAAGCATACAGGTAATCTGCACTGAGAAGGTGAGAAAGACAGGGCCCAACTCCGCCCTGGAGAGGGAAAAGAGGATAGCCTTTGCAGGCAAAAACCTGCGTATCTGAAAGCTGCTGCACTGCTGATGGACCAGGCTATTCTAGCAAACAAGCTGTGTGTTGCATGTATGAACTAAGCTGCTGTGAACCCTGCCAGCCATGCATTAGAGCACTTTGTACGGAACTTTACAGCTACTTTTCACCAGAAGATACAAAAGATGCATGCTTGCTGTGTGTGCCAGCCAGGCACTATTACTGACATTTCAGAAATAAAAAAATTTTTATAAAAATTAAAAGAAAATAAAATTAAAAAAAAGTGGAGGACTATATGGGAACCATAATACACACACAATGCAAATATATTTTAAATAAAGAAAATGAAAGAGTGTAGTGACCAGTCACATAACAGCCAGGCCCCTACACGGACTGCACATTCACCATGATCAAAAGCAGCCCCTCAGTAGCAGTAGGAATCAAAAGAACCAAAGACAGAAATGGCCATCTACCCACCCCGCATGAACAAAGGCGTACATACCAAAAGAATGAAGAACATAAAGAACACAAATGTAGTGAAATAAATTGGTCCCAAAATTCGATTAGCTTCTTCAACCTCTGTGAAGTTGAAGTCTCCCAAAATGATGCGGAACTGAGTAAATCTTAAAAAACAAAACACATCCAGGAGTTGGAAAAAAATACGCTTTTGTAGCTGTGCAAGAATTCTCAATCTATTTTACCCTAACAGTCTGACTGATGGGCAGCAGAGAGGTCTGTGCTACCCTAACACTTTATCAGGCGCTGCAGCATTCAATTCCTCAAGCCCATCTCTAGGTGTAACCAGACTCACAGATGGATGCCACACACAGAAAACAAAACGGGGGCTGTTACTTCTGGCTTTCAGTCACAGCTGGTAACAAGGGCAAGAGAAAGCAGAGCAACCCAACGATTACCATTGTGAAGCTTTAAGACCCACTCCGCTCTCTCTCCTGCCCCTTCTGCCCAACAAGCCCAACCCTCTCCCTCTAAAGCTGCCCGTACAGTGCCACAGCCATTAGAGGTTTGGCACTGGCCAGCACCGTCAGCACATTTCAAGTTCCTGCACTTCTCTACAAGAAACATTTTGCAACACTGCCCCTATGTAAGGGGTCAGGAGGAAATTAGTAACTGGTAATTACCTCCGTTAGAATCAGGTTATGTACCAAATCAATAAAGGAAAAAGTGATTAGCAACCCTATATTAAGTCCTGTCTCTCCTGGATTCCAGCAGATACTTACAAATTTACTAGTTGGCTGGCTAAGATGGACTCTGTTTGTGAATCAACCAACTACACACACAAACAGGAACACACTGAACTCTTGTATGCCTAACAAACATGAGTGAGCATATAAACATTCAACTGCTGAAGACTACTTTGTCTAGGAACGCTAACAACTGTTATAAAAACCAAGTCACTTCCACCAGCCAAAGCCTGACAATTTTAGCTCACTGATCTAGCTATAGTATATTTTTAGTCTCACAGCAGACAGTTTTTGAACTAACACTGTTATAAAAAAATGCATTTGCTACTGAGCTACATCAACAGTGATATGTCTGCAGCTTATCTCTTTAGATGGATGTCACCAGATTAGTTTGGTCTCTGATGAGGCAACCAAACCCATTTACCAATGTACTGAGAAATTCTTTGCATGTTTTATTCTTGTACTTACATGCAGTCCTGGAAAGTGCTGAAGGCATCAATTTGAGTGCCAAAGACAAGGTAAGCCAACTGAGCATATGCTAAGAAAATAATGAAAAACATAATAGCAAAGCCAATGACATCTTTGACGCAGCGAGACATGGTAGTGGATAACTGACTCATTGTTCTGTTGAAGTTAACAAATTTGAAAAGCTGTTAAAAGAAAAAACAACAATTGTAATGACAAAACAGACAACAGTTTAACACCATCACTCTCCAGCCTTTTACACATGAGATGTCTTACTGAATTTGCCTGGAGACAAAGTCCGTTAATTTATATTTAGAAATAACGTCACTTGCTAAAAACACTGAGGCTTAAAATGTGAAGAAAATTCTGCGAGAATGTCAACTTCTTGTTTGGGTGCATGGTTTTGTTTGCTGGTTGTTTTTTTCACTCTGTTTGGCACCCTGGCTTCAGAGCAGTGTTACTGAAATGCTTCCCAAAGCCTGTTTATTTATCTTCAGTGAAGATGTTAGCTATGAAGTAGTAAAATGCGAGAAAAGATCTCACAGCTGACTTTGCTATGAGCAGGTGGTTGGACTAGACACTTACCGAGGTCCCCTCCAACTTGCATTATTCTGTTACTCTGCAGTTTACCATTATTCTTACAATAAGCCACGTTGTTTCTTAATCCATGATGCAAAAGTTAGATGCAACTTTATTTTATGAAATGGTAAGAGATTAACTAACTTGCTTGATAAACCTAAGTATCAGCTTGGAGTATCAGAGTAGAAATTCACTGATAATTGCCAATACGTTTTCCCCCCATTGGACAGTTTATTAACTAAATGTTCCTCTACAACTTTATACATACAGAAGACAGGAAAATGAGTATGGACATGAAAAGAAGTTGTATTGCGTTTGTGTGGTGGAGTTTTGGTAGCAGGGGAGGAGCTAGAGGACAGCTCCTATGAGAAGTTGCTCGAAGCTCCCCCAGCTCCAAGACAGACCCCCCCTCTCTGGCCACAGCCAAGCCAGTCAGCGACAGTGATAGCACCTGTGGGGTAACATATTTGAGAGCGTGAAAAAAAACCTGCTGGGAATCTGCGGGTTCCTCTTCCCCACAGGCTGAGCAGCTGTGTGGGGCTTAGTTGCTGGCTGGGCCTAAACCACAACAGAAGCATCAATAGAAAGGAGTCAGTAAAACAAAGAAATTAAGTAGTATATCTAGCTTTCAAATTAATTGGACTACCTTTACCAACCCTTCTACTAATTCACATCTGCTGCCCTAAAGCACTAGCACTGACCATATCTTCTAGACTTAAATGAGGCCTGACGAAACCTGTGGCAAATTACAACCTTGCTCTTAACCTGCAGCAAGTTACCCCTGTGCTCTGACTCTGTCACGTGACCACTTTTAGGAGAACCACGACTAAAGCTCAAATAATGCATCACATGAAACTCAGAACACTCTTTACATTCTAATGTTAAAATAAGGATGTGTGCCTTGGAGTTACCTTAATCCAGACAAAAAACACAGTGACCGCAGCAATGTTGTTGAATTGCATTTGCCAATATGCCAAACGTTCAAAATTGGGGAACGAGTTCTGATCTTCCAGCAGCTTCTTCAGGAGCATATCAACAGTTGATGTCCTATAGATGCTAATTCCTACAGCCACCACAGAGAGCTGAGTACAGAAGAAACACAAGGTTATGAAAGGCAATTAGGATTTTAAAACAACTTGGTTTAGCCAAATACCTCAGATAAAGTTAACATAGGAGGAACTTCATGTTATTTATAGCACTACCATAATGCGAACTTTAAGTAAAAGCAAATATATGTTTTTTTCATGTGTCCTGACTACAAAGCTGAAGTTTCAAACATTAAAATAACAGTTACGGATTGCACAGAACCTAGGAAAACAAAACAAAGAAATTACTGATAGAAGCTTCTCACAGTCCTTCTGTGTCAACCCCGCTGGTCACTGATCACATTAGTGCTTGTGGCCAGGCAGTTACAGGGGCTGCAGGGGGCCAGGTTTCACCACCTTTCACTGAGTAATTTAAAAGCCCACTGCTGTTTGGGATAGGATCCAAACTAGAATTTCTGGACGTATCAGAAAATGCATTTCACAACAAAGCCATTATAGTCCTAGACTACAGACAAACAGCCTGGGAGTAAGACGACTGGAACTGTTACAGCACTGCTGGCTTTGTATGCTTTTTAGTAAGCACAGCTTGATGTAAGTCTGGAGAGAATTCTATTACACAGCTTTAAATTCAAAGCTCAGATTTTCTGCTGCATCAAGATTACTGATGTGCAACACTGTCCACTTACACAAGAAAGCCGCCCTGACAGCTGCTAGCGCTCTACAACTTTGAGACACTTCTTCAAACTTGGTATTAGCTGGTGAGTATTTTAATACCACATTAAATCTCCTCGTGGTTCTTTGCAAACTTATTAAAATCCCAGTCCTGTTCTTCCAAATATAAATCACTAACGCAGTTGATTTTCTTACTTGAAAGCCACTGCAATAGTCGGTATCAGACATGTAGAAGAGAAATGAGGGTGAGTTGTTACCTCCCATAACAGCTGAGAGGTAACAGACAAAACCTCTGAAAACACACACTGCCAACACTCTACTTTTCACCAGCAGATGAAGGTTGAAACCACAGACGACAGAACAAGCAAATTTGAAAAACACACTAACATTACACCACAGACTGAAACTGTCTTAGTCAGACTGAATAGCCCGACAGCTTGCAAGTATCCTTCCTAACGATGGCCCCACCCCTTAAACCCACAACATTAACGTCTCCCACTAAGTGCATTTCTGAAAGGAATCTTAGCCTTATTATGAAGATTACTTACCACAATGATAAGGACATCAAGGCAATTCCAGAGACTTCTGAAGTAGTGCAGTCTATGAATGTGAATTTCTAAGATCTCTTCCACCACATAATAAAGAACAAAAAGACAAAATGCCATTTCACAAGCTGCCAGGAAAAAATCAAAAGTGGAGATGTAGTGAATCAGCCTCACTGGCTGAAACTGCCAAGATGTAACAAGGCCTCCAGTTGCTGGAAACTCCACTAATAACCTGCATTTACAAAAAGGCAAAGAAAACAAGTCATTTATACAGCACTGACGAAAAGCAGTAGTAAAAGATTTATTTGCATAATTGTTTAAATAACAGAAACAGGCAAAAGTCCTGTGAGTGCAGCTGCCACATGGGATTCTGCTTCTCTGACAAGGAGGCATGCCACTTCACTTGTCTGTCTCCTTTATACAAAACATATGCCCATGCCCACAAAACAAAGCGATCACAAGAAAACCCCAAGCCTGCAACCTACACTGTGCAACGTGAACACCTTCATGGTTCCGTTCATACCTGACAACGCAGAATAGGTTGATGTTTGCATTGTATACAGAGAAATCGATGAAAGCTGCTCTGGTCCCTCTGTCCAGCCACAGGTTCTTCTTAAGGCTAGCAATTTGTACAGCTGTCACTTCTCTGGTCCTCGAGAGGTCTTGGTAATAACCAGCCCCACTGTACGTGGCAATCAAGCCCCAGTGGCTGCTTCCATTCAAATCCTTCTCATTGGTGTATGTCCAACTAGCTCAGAAGGAAGTGAAACAGAGCACTTCAGTCTTTTCACTTCAACTTAGAATTAACAAAACAGCTACCAACAAATTCTGAGCAAAAAAGTGTATTGGTTACTTAAAGCTGCTTTCATTTAAGTGGTACTTGTAGAAAGCTTTGATGTAACCTGGAGACAGATCTCAGAAAGTTCCTTTGACTAATGCAACATAATTATGACAGAAAGATGGGTCACAAGTATTTTAATTGTGAAAAGAGCACACATCAATCCACTCACACAGAATTTCTGTTCTCAGGGAAAGAAAGAAAATTGGCATTTACATAGTTACGTTCCACCTCCAAAACCTTTTACACAGTTCACCTCGCACACTGCCCTCCAAGATAGGCAAGACTCTTCTCATTTTTAGCCAGGGAAGACAACAGGGTGAAACTCACTGCAGCAATACAATCTGGGACAGAACAGGCGCTCATGAGCTGCAGTACTGCCCTCAGACCACAGCGTGTCTCTCACGCACAACAGCTACCACTGGCACAACCTACAGAACTCATGTGGAGCAAGAGCACAGTCCTCTCCAAGTTCCATAAGGTTTCTCCACAAGCAGAACTGGCAGCTGTTCTGGATTTACCTATCTTTACAGACAGAACATACAGAAAATGCAGAGTTGCCTCTGCTATGTGACGTCTTGTGTAATTCAGCATAACCCAGGTCAGAAAAAAAACATGTCTACAGGACTACTACGTACGCTGTTCCATTTCGGAGTCCAAAAGGAGCAGTATCTTCATTAGCTACAGAATAGACATCATAGCAGTCTTTGATTTCATCCTTTAAATCTTCAGGTATTGAGCACGAACCATTTCTCACTTTCAGCTGCCGAATGCGAGGCACTCCTAGGAGCAGGTTCTCATAATAAATGAAGCTTTTGTTTTCTGCCATGGTTTTGTTGTTGTACCACATCTCCCAGTAAAGACCATCCAGCAAAGGGCCTTCTGTGAACTGGGGAAGAATACAGTTTTAGTTTACACGTTGCCAGCACTGTTTCTATAGTGATCTTCATTTTGTGGATGTGTTAATAATTGCAGTTGATAACTTTTCTGATGTAAAGCCTTACTGTTACCTGTCCTCCAAAGACATTCCACAACCTTGCCCTACCTTGCCCCACTAGCACTACTTGGGTTCTAAACTTCCACATATTAAAGGCCTACTTTGTTCCATAGCTTTGACATCATGCACACAGATCTTCATGCACAACCCCTACCGCATTTGAAAAGAGATCCTGCAGCTTAAATTTACAGGCCGCGACAGGACAAGCAAATCACAGCAACAGAGAGAGAAAAAATTGGTTTTAGATTACCTTCCAGAAGTCATCCATTGTGGACAAAGTTTTGAAATCAGTTTTCTCCATTTTTGATACAGGTGTTTCCAGGAAGAGCTGTGACATAATCCTCGTGTAATAGTACATACTAGAACTCACTGTCCCATAAGTCACTGCAAAAGATTTCGTAAGGAGTGAGAGGTAAAGGGGTGGGGGAGAGTGAAAAGAAAAAAAAAAAAGTACTTGTTTTGAATACATCAGGTTGTATTTGTATATATTTTGCACTAAAAGGTTTAAGCTTCAGAACAAAAGAAAATCCACACCAAGCAGTGTTTGTCTGCCAACTGTGATTAAAATACAAAGAGCAGTGAAGAACAGACCGATCAATCAGTTTACTCAGTTGTCCTTCCCACATCTCGTGCTATTACTAATACTTCTCCAAGAAACACAAAGGCATGATTCAGCAGCCTAGAGGGGCAACTGGTTCCTTCTTAGGTGACTTGTGCTATCCAAGGCATCCATAGAGAGCTGGCACGGATGGCGCAAGTCCTCAGGAGAACTATGCCCTGTTTGAGCAGGTAATGACGGTCAACCAGGACATCGCAGGGCTCTGCAAATGACATTAGCCGCCTATCGTCAGACAATGAAACTGCAGCCAAGACGTGCAGCGCTAAGAGAATCTCCCCACATAAAGTAAATGACTGTGTTACTTCTTTTCCTCAGCCTGGTCCAAGCATTTGGCTGAGAACCACCAATCATAAATCATCAAGTGACGTACAAAACCAAGACGGCACTGATACTGTTACTGCCCATAAATACGTCAAACCATTTTATGGCTAAAACTCAGAGAAGCCAGCAGATTAAGTCAATGCTGAACAAGCTCCATCAATTTTGACAATTTTATAAAAATATTTCATCACAGGGAAGAAAATGTATTTTCTTTAGCAACCAGAGAACAAGAACTACTTTTAACAGACTTCTGCTGTGGTGCATGGAATGCATCACATGACTGTGCAATACCTGGATTCGCTCTAAATATGTACTCTCAAAAATATGAGTACAAGAAATGCTCACAGTTCTAGCCTGCACTGGAAAGCTCTCTCCCAGGGCATGCCAAGCCACAAACCCGTCTGTCCCAGAGTTATTGCTTATGTGTAAAACTGAAAAGGATAGTACTTAAAAAAATACTAATGAGTTAGCGGTATCTGTAGATATTTAATACACTACACTTCTCCTTTATTCTGTTACAAAAAATATTATTGTATAGCAAAACCAATTGTTAACAGCCTGCAGTCAAACTTTTTCCACTGAAACCCATTTCACTTCAATTCAGGTCCCTCACTGCTACACCTCTCTCAGCAATACAGCATGCCACCCACCAGCAGTCTTACGCTGCTTTGTCCATAAACCTGCGCTAAGCATTCCCAAAGGACTCTGGAAGGAAAAAACCATGATATTTAGTATGCTTGCAGTACAACACCAAAACAGTTGTGTCAACGGTATAAAGTTTTTAGTAATTTACTCCAGGGAAGCAAGGCAGACTTGCTTTCAGAGCCAGCCTACCTATGTATTTTTGCATTTTATTTTCCACTCCAAGATTCCCTCTCATGAAAAATAAAAACTTCACCTTGTTCTGTTACAACTACTTATAAATAACAACTGAAGCATCACTGCCATTTCAGACGTTTAGACATTTAGACCAGAACTGCCCATACTAAAAATTGGAGGCTTGAAACATACGATCTTTCCAACGATACACTAACTTAATGCACACAGATTTTGTTGTTGTTCTCCCTGGTAACCAAATACAACATCTATTTCACAGCTCCACAGTAAGTTCTATTTTGCACTGTCTTGCTAAGTCTCATGTGAATGTATCAACATGCCTTGTTTTGACTATTAACTTAAAAAACCTGAGAAATCCTGAAATAGAATTGTGTAAGGCCTTCAAGTTCCCAAGGCCAGAAAAGAAGATAGCTCTCTGAAGCATACATTATACCCCCTACAGCTGTGATCCATATACACTTGAGTATATACAGGCTGCATTTGGTATCATGCAAACACAAATTAGCAGCTGTTTCTAAGTACCTAGCATTTTCTCTGCCTTTCCAGCTACTATTAAGAACTTTTACTCTCAGGATGACCTGTACATAAACTTAGTGGTAAATCTGAAACTTGGTGATTTAACTTAGTTTTTTGTCCTAGATGACTAATTCCTACTCTTGACACGTAACAGTTCTGTTCAGTAATTTCAAAACACACAGCAGAAGTATTACACTCCAACGTGGCACTACATTAAAGAAAAGCTCCCTAAAAGCCAAGGATAAGTATATTATCATCCTGCTTAAAGGTTCAAAACTTGTTAAGCCGCATCAAGTTGCATTATTTTCCATCTCAAGCAACAATCCATGCACAGAAACAAGAGAAAGATTTGATTCCAAATATTTGCCTACACACCTGCCCATTAATCCTTCTCCCACACCACTGAAACCACCTTTGTTCTGGAATCACAGTGCAGATAGTACAGAACTGCATGCAATTGTGCTCAAGGGTACTTACGGACACACAGGACCACAAGGAAAATCACATATGTAACCAACTCCCGTAGAACACTTTTCAGATAGCGCTCTCTGCTGGTGTTGCTTTCTTCCATGAGTCTGGTCCCCCACAGGCCTTAAAAGGAAAACATACATAATGATGTAGACCAAGAGTCAGTGCAGAAGGGCGGGAGGAGGTGCCCCGAGCAGAGGTTCCCCTCAGCCCGTGGGGAGAGGGCAGGCTGTGCCCTGCAGCCATGGAGGGTCACTGGGGCGCAGAGACCCCCCTGCAGCCCGGAGAGGGCCCCATGCTGGAACAGGCAGATGCACCTCAAGAGCCTGTGACTCTGCGGGAAACCCGTGCTGGAGCTGGCTGCTCCTGAAGGGCCTCACATCCATGGAAGGGACCCACACCGGTGCAGTTTGTGAAGAACTGCAGCCCATGGGAAGGACTCAGGTTGGAAAAGTTCATGAAGGACTGCACCTCGTGGGAAGGACCCCATGCTGGATCCCACTCCCTGAGGAGGAAGGAGCAGCAGAGACAACATGTGATGGACTGACCACAACCCCCATTCCCCATCGCCCTGTGCCACTAGGGGGAAGGAGGTGGAGAAATGGGGAGCAAAGCTGAGCCCAAGAAGGGAGGGGTCAGGGGAAGGTTTTTAAGATCTGTTTTGTTTCTCACTGCCCTACTCTGATTTGATTGGTAACTGATTAAATTGACTTTTCTTCCCCAAATTGAGTCTGTTCTTCCCGTGACCATACGGGGTGAGTGATCCCTCTCTGTCCTTGTCTCCACTCACCAGCCTTTCCTTGTATTTTCTCCACCTCATCCCACCAGGGAGAGAAGTGAGCAAGCAGCTATGTAGTCCTGAGTTGCTGGATAGGCCTAAACCATGACAGTATCAAGCCTTTATTAATTGACTTTCCACCTGAAAGGAGGATACCTCAGTCAAACATCATGTAAAGAAAACGAATGGCAACTTTCCTCTCTGAAATAGGCAAGGCACGTCCAACAGAAACACAGCAGGGATTTTGGTGACTATTTCTACATTATTTCTTTACCTGCACAAGCAAAAGTTGTAATTGAAACATCAGTAGCTGCCTAAATAAGCAACCACAGTCTAGCTGTCAAACTGGACAAGTGCATTAGCTGAACTAATTCCACCTGTGACTAGCTTCATATTATACTTGACATTCTCAAGAAGACAGTGTAAGAGAAGTTACTGAACCTTGGTGATTCCTTCCAAAAAGGTAACTGAAAATCAAAAGGATCTTTTAAAGGGAGTCTCTAAAAGCAACAACCATCTGAGAACAGAAAGCAGTCAGTAACCACCATACTTATTTCCTGTGCCTAACACAGAACAGAAAAACGCTGGGAAGAACTGCTGATGGTCAGACCAGAACTGCCACCTTCAAGGAACTTCCCTTCATTTAAGCCTAAATAAAGCAAGGTGATTTGATCTTAGTTTACGGTGGGAAAGAAAGCATATAAAAATAAAAATTCATCCTTACAGAAGCACATCAAACTTCCAGCCTTTTCCTTTTCAGGTATTTTAAATGGCCAACCTTTTAATATATCCTTTACATTCTCAGTAGATGGAAATGAAGTAACCTCAGACTCCCTAGGAGAAATCTTGGATCCAAACATACCGCAGTAATTTGAAGTCACATGGAACAGCAAGAAAGGATATCCAAAACACGTTATAAAGCTGACAATGAAGCAAAAGTTCAGTTGCTTTGCAACCACTGCTGTAAGACTAAGATGGACAAAGGGCTGATCTGCCTGCCTCAGAACTTCATCTGCTAATGAAGAGATGGGAATAAGGAAGCTCTTCCTTCTACCTGCAAATACGAGGTGTATTCAGAAAAAAACCCTACGTTTTATGTTTTTAGAAGCCTTTCAGCTACCACATTTTTAATTTGTGATCTAACCACAAAGTCAACCAGGAAACTTCTCCTGCATAGGCACATCAAGCACTAATCGTCTTAGCATTAAACTCTGTTTACACTCCTTAATTAGTAACTTACAACCTTCACTAGTGTCAGCCCCGAAAACCAGAGCTTTTTCAAAGCTGTTCTCTAAGGCAGATGGAGACTGCACCTTTACTACACAGAAAGCCAAATCGTCACCATTAGGTCATTCTTGAAGACAGAAACAGGAGAACAAGAACATTCACGGAGTCGCTAATAATAATGAACTCAGCAAACTCAGCCTCTAACACAGCACAGCGTTGCACTAGCAACCCTCATAATAAAGGCAGGAAAACATTACGGAAGAGAGGAAGAGAAGGCTAGAACAGCCAGTGAGCTAAGCTGGCGAGAGCGCTGAGTCCCGGCTGTCAGCACATTACTCACCAATAAGAAATGTGGTGAGCACAAAGCTTGCAAGCTCAAATTCTGTCATGTTAGAATATTGCTAGAAGTCAGTCAGCAAGGCACAGAAAGCTACATGTTAAGAAAACAAAAAAAAAACTACCAAAAAAACCCCACCAGCACCAGAAATCATACAAGGATCTTTTTGTTAAATGAACTCTGGATTTGTCCATTAGCTAGCTTGAAGCTTTTGTTAGTTGCCATGTTTTCGAAGACACGTACACTATTCCCTCTTTTGCCTTATTAAAATACTGGTTTAGATGCATCAAGAATAGTGGCACTAAACTGTGCTGGGTTTAAGTTGACATCTACTGCAAACACTAGAAAAGTTTTGTTTCTAGCCTCAATTAATAATTTTCAGTTCATTCCTTATATAAATTTGCTATCCATCAACTTTTTGACAGAATCTACATACTCTTCATCAAACAAATCTGCAACTAACAATTCTCTCATGCTCCTTCTGTAGCTCAAATGGCTTGCCCAAAGAGTATACAAACTCAGAAGGGGTGTCAAAAATAATGATCAAATGCAAATAAAAAACATGAAATTTCTTCTTAGAATAAAAAGTCTAGCTTATTAGGTAACATAGGAAGTGAAAATATTTCTGTTTACACATACATAAAATGTTATATACATGCAATATATATAATGTATTTGCACTTATATATATACCTACATGATCATAATGCCAAGTTTATAAGGCACAGAATGCATATGAAGTAATTCAGATTTATGTAAAAGTCTTACGTTCTGAAAGCGCTCAAGCCAAGATACATACCACTAACTAATCTGCCTACATGGAAATTCAGATGCTGGGGCAAGAACGGGGTTGGAGGAAGGAGAGGAAGGTGACCTTCAGGCAAAGGTGCTCTGTCCCAAAATCACAACAAAACATGGTCTCGCAATCTTTAGTTCATACTCCTTATCAAGGTATAGTCGGAGCCTGCATTAGCTCAATTCAGCAAAAAATGTCACGATGCGTTCTTTGTGAAAGTAACGATTAATGGGTGACTGGAAATGGTATTTGATACTTCCCTTCAACAACAACTAAGAAAACCTTTCAAGAAATGCCTCACATACACTCCTTAGTATTGACGCATGTAAGGACACAGTAGCACTGGGTGACCAAGCGCAGATTATGTTTCCAGCTTGGCTCTGGCAACGGACTTTGCTCTTACCCATCAAAACTTTTGATTATTTTCTCCTTAATAGAGTTGAACAGTTATCCTCTCCTTTCCCCTCAGCATCTGGGATGCTTGCTGAAGAGATCTGCAAAATTCGAGGGTCTAAAGCTACTTGAAAGACTCACGTTAGAATCTGAAAAGCATCAATAAAGACAAGAACCTAAAATTCATATTGTCTGAAACAGCTGACTTTCTATTCACTTAGTAACTCCTGTTACAGTCTCACAATAGTTGCAGTTACCAAAATTCCATTACCTTAAATCCTGTCTGCATTTTTATTTCACAACTGACAGCAAGAGAAGTGTAAGCTGCCACTCGTTATCCTTCAGCTGATGAGCGGCAACTTGTTTAGCTGTGGTAACAGTCGCTTTGGATATCCAATGGATTAATCCCTCTTGTTGAATTCTGTCTAGAGAAATGGAATTTCATTAAATAAATCTATGATAACTTTAGTCATCTTGAAATAAAACTTAGGGCTGAGCATGCCATTTTCCAGTCTTCAAAGAGTCTCACGGTTATACATGAAGTGTTAGAAGAACCACCGAGTGCTCTTTCCAGTACTAAAACCTCAGTTATCCTTCGAGTGCCCTATATTAATTTCGGGCTTGAAATGAGCCCTTTCGCTGTGTAGCCTGCAGCAATGCCATTCTTCGGGGACGGTTAGTTACCTGTGCAGCAGGCAAGTACAGCAACCTGCAGTTCCTCCACAGCACAAAGTCACACCTAGCCATTTACAGCGCCTGTGAAGCAACGGCAACGTTCTCATGAGAGCCAGAAAAGGATCTGTCTACTACAGTAACTTCAGCTACCCTTGCCTGTAAACACAAAATGTATGCAGGTCAGAAATGGACAGAAACTTTGGACAGTAACCACAGGAATAAATCCACTCTGAACATTCCTAGAACATGAAAACAAGTCTTTTCATTTTACAGCTAAAAATAGAATACTACCAGTGTATGCTGACTGTCTCGAAGAGCAAGAGGCAGCTTGGTCCACAGCCATTATTGAAAACAGTGCTTTTTGGTTTCTTGCACTAAAAGAACACTTAACTGTACCATTCTCCACACAGCTGTTTAACAGGCTCATACCCAGCAGTGTAAAGAGAACCCCACCAGTCTAAAGGATGCGTAATGTTACCACGTTAAAGGTGGTCCTCACCTTTCAGACAAGCCATGGATGCTCATCTGCTCCCAAACAGGCTATTCCAGCCCAAGATACATTGCTTTCAGGCTACAGGACAGGCAAGGGAAGGCAGGGACACATCATCTTCTCTGGCAACATCTGCCTGATGCTGATGCTACTGAAGGCTCACTTGCACTCATTCTACCCAGCACAGCATGCAGCTTCACCCAAAGCCAAGTCCTCTTGGTTTGGCTGCTTGCTCTGCTGAACAATCACAAAATCATAGAATGGTTTGGGTCGGAAGGGACCTTAAAGACCATCTAGTTCCAACCCCCCTGCCATGCACAGGGGCACCCTCCACTAGACCAGGTTGCTCAAAGCCCCATCCAGCCTGGCCTTGAACACAGAAAGGGATGGGGCACCCACAGCTTCCCTGGGCAACTTGTTCCAGGGCCTCACCATCCTGTCCAGGAAGAACTTCTTCCTGGCATCTAATCTAAATCTCCCCACTTTCAATTGAAACCCATTACCTCTTTTCCTATCACAACATGACCTTGTAAAAAGTCCCTCCCCAGCTTCCTTGCTTGTATTTCACAAGATGAAATACATATATAGGCTTAAAACCAAAATGAGAAAAAAGCATACCAGAAATAAGCAACCTTCCTCCACTCAAAGCCAACCCTAAGCTGTAGGCACAGATGAACTGGAGATGATTCCACAAAGCATTTTACCAAGGCCCTTCACCCCTTCATTAGAATGGCAGGGGGACAAAGTATGTCTGATGGACTGACTTTCCACCTGTGAATGCTCTGACCTTACACAAATCACAGGTTATTAAGCTCTGCCTTCAGGTTCAAAATGGCTCAGAAACCAGCAGCAGAATCAGTCCTAGTGTGGACACTGTTTTGAGTGTTACTGCAGAAACCAGGAGGGAGATGGAACAGTAGCAACTCATGCCAGGTCATCACCACATCACTCTCACACTCACCTCCTGTTCCAACACCACTATTTTTCAACACAGTTAAAAGCATATACAGAAGGTTCCTTCTTGGCAACAACTAGTACGAAGGGATCATCCCAACAGTCTACTTAAACAGGAATTTTTCTGGAAGGACTTCACTTTCTCCACGTGAAGCAGCTCCTTTCCTAGGCACTTAACGTATCTCAGCAAGAGACTAAACTAAACACACATTTGAAAACTCCAAACAGAGCAGTGCCAGTTAATGCATAACATATTGTTATCACTGATATTTTTTGCTGGCCATCCTGGTCTCTTGGTACGAGGCGACTTAGTTCAGTGAACACTTTCCCAGTAAAATCTGCTGAAAACATGCTTTATTCCATAACCTCTGCAAGTCTGACTTGCATCCAAGTAAACCATTGTAATGATCAAGAGGGATTTATTTTGGTGAAGACAGATAAGTCAGAGAAATCATTACAGCAAACGATTTTTGAATGCACAGGAAAATCAAAGCAAAGACACGCAGGACATACAACAGCTTAATTTGCAAGTCCCTGCTTAAAACAGAGTTCATTTTGACACATCTGCTGATGCTACACCAGCCACTACCAGTCCCATCACTTCAGAAAAGTCACAGTTTAGAATAAACCACCTTCTTACTCCCCATCCACCATCTCCTCTGCTGTGTCAAATCCTCTTTGTAACCACCTCTTTTATAGGGTGGAGGATGCTGAAAAAGAGAGACGAGAATTCTGCTCCCCAGTTCTCCAAAAACGCGGTGTGTTGGGTGGGAAAAGCCACATGTACCCAGAAACTACTCTTAGCCTGAAAGCAGCCAGGACCAAGAGCAGGGGGGCAGAGTGCTCCAGAGGGAAGCAAGGAGGGAGGTGTGCGTGCCTTTCTGTGTCCTGGGGAGCGTAACCCGGACAGGGATCAGAACACGGACGTGCGTGAAGAGGTGGGGATACAGCAAAGAGGGACAGCCGGGAGATGGGAAAAAAACAGGGGTAGAGGGGAAAGAGGGCAGGTAGCAAAGGGGCGGGCGGAAGAGACGGCAAAAGGGTCTGCCAAGAGCTCACGAGCGTTCCTCCCGGCCGCAGGCAGCGGGAAAGGGCAGCCGGGAGCGGCCCGCAGCCCGGCTCGGCAGGAGGGGCCCGGGCAGGGGCGCAGGGGCTCTCACCTCGCAATCGCCGCGCCAGGCGCTTGGCCCAGACCGCCCGGTGGGGCGCGGCGCCGTCGGGGGGCACCGGGTGGCGGCTCGGCACCTCCGCCCCGCCGCGCCCCGCGGGGAGCCTCCGCTGCCGCCGCCCGCCACCGTCCGGACCGGCCGCGCCGCTGCCCAACGACGACGAGGCGCCGGCCGCGCCGCTGCCCCACTCCACATCCATGTCCAGCACCGGCCCTGCCGCCGCCGCTGCTGCTGCTGCTGCCCCCTCCTCCTCGGGCTCGAAGCCCGGGTTGTCCCTGCTCCAGGCCTGCCGCGAGCAGGCGGAGAGCGGCGGCGACGGCGGGCAGGAGCCGGCCCGCGCCGCCTCGCCCAGCCGCTCCAGCTCCAGCTGCTCCCGCCCGCGCCGGCAGCCCCCGCGGCCCGCCATCAGCCCGCCGCCGCCGCCACTTCTCCGCCCTCCGGCGCCGGCCCGGAAAACCCGAGGAACGGAGGGAGATGTAGTTGCCCTGCCTCCCGGCGGGAGCGGCGGCGGTGGTCACGGCCTCCTTTCCTCCCTGTGCCCTCAGCGAGGGCCGCGGCCGCCTGCCCGGGCCCTGCTTCCTCCTCCTCCCCCGAGGGCTGGAGCCCCCGCCCAGCCGTGAGGCGGGAAGCCCTGAGCCGCCCCTGTGGTAGCGGAGCAGGGGCCGGCGACGGGGGATTTCAGGCTCACCCTCGGTAAAGGCAGAAGGAGATCCCGCAGAGGGCCTTTACCCACTTAATAAATTGCGGGGGAGCGGCTATTTCACATAATTTTAAGATGGAGAGATACTAAAGCTCCTCACGCAGCCAGAAAGCTTCCCTTCCCCGCCCCAACTCAGCAAACAGTAACGCAGCCAGAGGGTCGGGGTTTTGTGGGTTTTATTTAAATCCAGTTACAGCAACACACAGGCTGGCAGGTCAGAGAGCAGCACACCAGGGAGGTAACGCTCGCTCTGGGCGTCCAACAGCGTGCCTCTCGTTTTCTGCGCCTCTGCCGACTCCATCCCGCGAGGCCGGCACGACACGCGGCGGGCGCAGGGGCCTGGTGACACAACTGGTGGCCGAGGCCAGGCCACTGGTCAAGAAGCTGCCCCACACCCGAAAAGCCACCACGCGCTCTACATTTACAAACAGTTACCCAAAATGAAGCTACTCCCCGCTCCCCTTAGGTAGGAATGGAAAAAGAAGGGAAACATTGCATTTGCCTCCCTTTAAAGGGTGACTTCGTTATTTTCGATGCTGTGACGATCTTGAGCATCCTCTGCACTCTCCAGTGTTTGATTGCTGTTATCGTCGGGGATCTCGGCTGAAACATGGACTTGACTCTCCTGGCTTTCCATGCTCTGGTGGCTATCCCCTCTGACACCAGCCTTACTATCATCTTCAGCCTCATGGCTATCAAATTTCTGCCGGCTGTCGTTTTCCATGCTCTGGTCACGCTGTTTGCTGTCCAGCTCGCTGCTGTCCTGCCTGTGGCTCTTGTCAGCCCATTCCCTGCTGATGGCGTGCTTCCCCAGGGAGAGATGGGCAGCAGCAGAATCCTCCTGGGAGAGCCCTGCTTGCTGGCTGTCTGCATCCAGGTCACTCTCATCCTCGTTGGTGGCATCATACACAATGAGCTGTGTTAGAGAGCAAAACAAGAAAGCGCCATTGTCACTTCTGAGGAAGTGGTCTGTCAACAGGTGCTGCTATACTGCACCGACACAAGCTGCACAGCCTGCATAGACACCAAAAGCCCGCATGATACATCTCTGCCTGCAAACACAGCGGTCTTGGAGGAAGCTTTATGAGCCTTCCACATTACAAGAAACTCAAGTTTTAATCTGGACTCAGATTTCATGTGTGCAAATATGTCATGATAGTGCATATTGCAGTATTGCATAACTTGCAGCAGCAGGCTCCGCTCCCGCCTCGGCACATTGACAGCCATCAATACTCTCTGATTTGGGGTATCTGGGGAAAGGAAATACATTCCTTCACTTATGCCTACTTTCCCCTCACCAATCCCTTTCAAAACGGACTCCCATAAAATAATATGGCCATTTTCAAGTTCACTATCCTTTTCCAAAAACCCGGGTACCACTGCTCAGTGCTATTTACCATTTTTGCTGCTTTGTGGAGTTTGCTAGCCTTCAGTGCTGTGGCTTTTGCTCTCAACCTGTAGGCCACGCTGTCGCCTCTGCCAGCATTGTCTCCCCGGGTGAAAGGGAAAGGAGGGAAGGGTACAGTTACTGGAATGTCTGTGGGAAAACTCGTGACAACCTCATCGGATTCATCTGTGTCATTGGAATCATTATCATCGTCGTCATCATCCACATCTTCATGGCTCTTGCTTGACACGTCAGGAAAGTGCTGGAAAACATTTATTATGCATCAGGCAAATCAACATATATGTGAGATGTGCAGAATGTGATCTGTCCTGCTCACATAGGGCTTATGCACTGTTGAGGAGCTACGTTCAAGAATTGCTGTGAATTTGCCTCACCCTGCTGAAGCTTTGATTTGTTTAGGGAGAGATGTTACCACAGGAACCACATTTGATTGAGGAAAAGGAGTGCTGCTACACGCTGGCTGCCTTGCAGCACTCAGATGACATTTTGCCGTTCAAAACACTTACGGGTTGTACTGGGACACCTGCGCGTTCTTCTGAAGAGTAAAGAGTCTGAAAATAACATAAAACTCACTATTAGCACACAAAGGCATAAACGATAGAGCTGATTAACATGCTGACTGTTCTTTAGGCACTTAATCCTAACTTGCAATCTTGGCAACGAAAGGTGCTCAGCTTTCTCTTCCAGTTAGTAGCCCTTACCTGCTGAGGTGACGCCAGATCATTCTGTGGGTGCTGCAGACGCTCCCAAGACTGAGAATTCACGTCATGGTGGTGGCGATGGTATCTGTGTGAGTGATGGTCCCTGGGGCCCTTCAAGAGAAAAAAAAATAAAATGGGAGGCGGGAGAGAGGTGTTTAACCCAGAAAGGAACATACAGGAGCAGGTACAGCTCAACCTCTGTTTTCAGGCAGATGCAGCACCTGCAGTACATACTCCTTGTGTACAGGATGTGTCCTCCACAATTCATTGCAATAGGAAGAGGACTCAGAACAAGCCATGTTCTGAGGGACATTATACCCAGACAATGTCATACAGAAGATGTGCCTCTCCCACTAGCAGAACCTGAGGAATTTCAGTTAAGTTTCAGTTCAGTTAAGTTTCTCCAGCTCATTTGTGTTGAGTGAAATCTGGAGTTATATGTAACACATAATTTCTGCTAATTCTCTGGTCCTTTTCCCAAGACTGATTTATCCCTCACATCACGAAGACTCCAAACTAAGTGCAGTAGCTGACTGTCAGAGCAAAGAATCAATTTTACATAGACAGTAGCTAGTGATAATACAGTTCACTCATACCACCCCAAAAAATAATGGGAAATTGGATTAAAGTGCTCTTACAACACTGAATATTGTCATCTGATGAGTTAATGAATGTGGGTTATAGTAGTTCTGCCGTGCTACAGTCCTTTTCTCTTTTTAACTGATGGCTTACACATCTTTCATTAACAAGAAAGGTCTCCAGTGCTGGTCCACAGGTACAACTACCAGAAGTCCACAACCAGGACACCTAACATGGGAAAAGTCTACGGACGTCAGCGGCTCTCTGCTTTGGCTACCTGAAAAACTGGCTTGTAACAGCCAGGTGAGGGCTTGTTCTGCGAGCAGCTACAATCATAAAACAAGGATCAGACAATGTATATTGGGGAGGGGGGTGAATCAAAAAGGATTTATTAAAGGAAATTAATAGAAAGAGAAAAGGAGCTTACATATTTTTCTTCGGAGCTGGCGGAAATGGCAGGCTGCTTGGATTTACTCACCTTGAAGGGAGAAAAGACAAAAAAGCATTTGCCAGTATTACTTTTTTGCTAATATGCAAAGAAAATATGCAAGCGATTGCTGATACGCATTTATGATTTACTCACTGGCCATGCAGCAGTGATGCTGATAAGGCAGAAACACAGAACCGCCACCTTCATTGTGATGTTTTACCTAGAAAATACGTTGGAACAGTTTGTCAACAAGGTAATATACCACAAAAATGCCATAGATTTTTTCTTTCTCCTGGTGTACTTCATTGTGCCGAGACCAGCTCTCAGCTGTGGATTCAACCTTTGTCTAATCTTTTTCCTCTGTCCTCCATCACCATCCCACACCCAGCTGGTTTTGCAATGACTTGGCAACTCAAAAGCTACAAGTATTTTAAAACCAGGTACTGAGAGGTACTGAGCAGTGGTGAGAGTAGCCACACTGAGAAGGCGAGCAGACTCCTCCTGTCATCTACTGCCTTGCACTGGCAAAGGAAAAGCTTTGTGAAAAACAATGTGCTATAAAGAACAGCTTCGGTTTATCTTTGTTCATTTAACATAATTTTGTCAGAAGAGACAAGACAAGCGCAGCTTGGATTCTCTTTTCAGTTATTTTAAAACTAGTTTTCAGGGTTATTGACTGAAGTCACTGTGAGCAAACTTAGTTTATATCAACATAACTGCTTTTATTGATAGACCTTTAGTTCCCCCTCTAGAAGTTTGTACAGAATAGGCCGTGTTTCCAAGCAGGAGATGAATTGAAATCATAGACTCATAGAATGGTTTCGGTTGGAAGGGACCTAAGACCATCTAGTTCCAACCTCCCTGCCATGGCCAGGGACACCCTCCACTAGACCAGGTTGCTCAAAGCCTCATCCAGCCTGGCCTTGAAGACAGCCAGGGATGGGACATCCACAGCTTCTCTGGGCAACCTGTCCCAGTGCCTCACCACCCTCTCCGTGAAGAATTTCTTCCTGATATCTAATGTAAATCTCCCCACTTTCAATTTAAACCCATTGTCCCCTGTCCTGTCACCACAGGCCCTTGTAAAAAGTTCTCCCCCAGCTTCCTTGTAGGCCCCTTCGGGCACTGTAAGGTGCTATAAGGTCTCCCTGGAGCCTTCTCTTCTCCAGGCTGAACAAGCCCAACTCTCTCAGCCTTTCTTCATAGGACAGGTGCTCCAGCCCCTCTGCTCACCTTGCAGTTTTAGAAGTTTATTAAATGAGTGATTCCTGCTGAAATTCAGAGTGTGCTGAGCTACAGTAAATTTTGGTGCTGACAGTCCCAGAATAAGGAACATCACTGGGAAATTAAACTGATTTACTGATGAACAAGTGGCATTTAAAACTTCAGTAAATCCTAACAGGAAAGAAAGGCTACTAAGCGCACATTTAAAATACATTAGTAAGGCTGGCCCTGAGACAGGACACAGTACCAGAGGTATTGCAATTTCAAGAGTTACTCAGAGAAAGTGCGTGTCCCCACCATTCAGGAGTGTGCGGCACAAACTGCAAGCCTGCCAGGAGAAACAGGGACACTGCCAAGCAGTGGTTACGCGAGGGAGGAAGTTTTTGGTGTTCAAGTACCAGCTTTGGGTTTCCAGCACCAGATTCAGTGTTAAGGTTTTCAGTAACCTCCTCCTGACATCTATCAGCACTCAGGTTTAAAACTGTGATTGTGTTTAATACCTTGCGTCACTAAAGCAGCCTTGTCCCTCTAAGAGCACACCTTTTTCCCCAGAGAAACAGCAAACATCCCTGTCCAGTGAAGCAGCTCTCAGAGATTTCCTGCCCAATGCTGCCTTGACTAAAGCTGCGGACAGAATGGCACATGTCATGTAAAAAAGCAAAAGATTACCTTTTCTGGTGCTGGAGGAGTCAGCAAGAGCGCTCTTAGTGATCCCAGCAGCAGCTCCAGGCGGTTGGCTCCCAGCAGCTCTGGCTTTCTTCACTTGTCCCCTGACTGCCTGACATCTCCAGCCTGGGGGAATTTAAACCCTGTCCCAGGCACAGTCACCAATCCCCGTGTGGCGGAAAAAGATGATGTCAGGAGGCTCCTGGCCACCGTCCTGCCCACAGTTCTCCTAGACTTCCTCTTTGGCTTTGTGGCTTTTGAAGCAAACAAAAACTACTCTATGGTTAAAACATTACTTATGGGCAAGATCATTAACCAGCAGGTCTGTTGAATGCACAGCATTTGGCATCGTGTAGGAGGACTTCAGGGCACGTCTGTCCTCCTTTTGTGAAAAGACAGAGCCTGGTTTCCCAGAAACCTTTCCTGCTCTGTTCTGCAGGGGGTAGGAATATGTAATGTGTGCAGGAAGAAAGAGATCTGAACATAAAACTCACCAGAAAGATGTTAATGCTTCCACAAAGTAGCAGATTTTCTCTCCAGGGTATACCCGTTGCAACGGTGATTGCAAAGATAGGGTGCAGATAGGGTGCCTTTTGCCTTTTTTAGTCTAATTTGGGTGAAAAAAAAATATTAGTGTGTCTCAACAGGCATTCTGCATCCAGAAACTTGTTTGTAAAGGTATACGAGAGCCACTGATAGTCTCATTAAAAAGGGTTTATGCACCATTATCAGAAATTCTCACTCCTTTTCTTTTGTATCCCTCCTGGGTTCATTCTACTTTCATTCACTCCCTTAGGTGGTTTGGTTGAGTCACCAGCTATGGCTGCCTGCTGCACCAAACCTGCTCCAGAACCCTCTTTGGGAACCAGATGCCATGTATTTTTCAAGGTAAAAAAAAAAATTAAAAAGAAAACAAAAAATAGAGCAGCTATAGCTCCAGTATGAGGAGTGCCATGGCAGGCATTGGGAGACAAGGGACATCATGGGATGAAATTTCATGTCGGCTAGGGAGCAGTGCATCAGCCCTGCTGATGGGCAATAGATCTATTCTGGCAGACCCTCACTTGACAGCCATAGCTTTGGGTAGGTTCTGCCTCATCTGTGCTGTGAGACTCTCTGACCCTCTTCCATTCGGCGTTTCTTTAAAATGACAATGAGGTGTCATTCAAACACAGGAAAACATTCCAAACAGCCCTTTTCGAAGGCAGAATATTTATAACTGATTCAAACTGGTTGTCTTTATCCTCATTTCTGATACCCAGTTAATGTCTGATGTGTCCTTAAGTCAAGCAGCAGCAAAACCAAGACCTTGTTGTCGCAGCCCATGTTACCAATTGTCCTGTGCTTACTAACACTTCTGTGGCATGTTTAGAAACACCATGAGAAACATACCCAAGTTAGTTCAGCCACTGCCCATCACATCATCACACAGACCTATCTGATTCTGTTTTTGAGCTGAGATCAAGGACAGCTAGAAGGTTAGTCTACTCAGTATTCTAACATCCTAGGAGGAGGACTGAATTAGTATATCACTAATAGTTCTGCATTTCCATAAACCCATGTATGCATCCACCTGAATGAGGACTATCCTAGCTTTATTTTTGGACCTATGTGACCATTATTATTTATTAACCCAGGAAAGAGTTTTCAAGCGAAAAAGCCTTCAGTAACTAGGTTTTCAGCAGCATGATCTTCTGCAGATTTAGATAGCTTATATCATCTCCTGTTATATCTGCAGCTCAGGGCTTCTGGAAACCAGGCAATTTACTGAAGCCCTGCACTGGAGATGCGGGACTTGAGCTGTAAGCGGGTGCTATTTAGAAGTTTCGGCTTGAGCATTACGTAGTAGCTGATACACCTGGATTATAATACATCACTATAACTTAGTAACTAGGACTGCTTCAAAAGGCCACTGTTGCTGACTCCAGGGAACCCCAAACCAGGTCCTTAGGTAGCCAAGTACCTTTGATCCCAAACACCGGCGCAAATGAACGCTGCACCTTGCAGCTCTCCTGACTGGTAAGAAAAAACTACTTCTACCTGACAGAGCGAGAAACGGAGGCAGAGAATCTTACACCACTGGCTGTGGGACTGAGTATGCCAGGTCCTGCTCTCCTGTCCACACATGGGATCAAATTTTAAGCCTGCAAAAACCTACCTTCTCTACCAACCATCCATCCGGAGACATGGAACTGAAAAACAACATTGTACTGGAAGTTCCCCTAGAGCTGTTGCCTGGCCAAAACAAGAACATTCTGGCACCTGCAATCTGCATAACGGCATATTATTGCCTATCAGACTTTCAGGAAAATACGTATTATGTCAGGACTTGTAGACAACCTGTTTCACCAAGTTATCAATCATGCTGATGGAGAAGCCCAGAGCCTTAGAAACACTGTCTTCCTGCAGTTTGTTACAGACCTTCCTGTACAGGTCAGTTAGCACAGTGGCTTTTCAGGGCAAATGTTTTGCAAGTACTCAGAACACTTGTCTCCCAGCAGAGACCCCCAGGGAGTTGTTTGTGGCAAACACTGATACTTCCAGCGAGGTGGAAGATTGCAGCGTTTCTGAGTACCGTTGCCAAAGATCTATGGTTGATTTGGTCAGAACTAAGGAACAACAGCGATGTTTTGCAGTAATCCAGCAGCAGGACATGAAGTGACAGTTATTTCTAAGTGGCTTCATTTTATGCAAGATCAGCCAGTACAGAGCTGTAGTAAATTTAGCACTTGTCTCATGCCAGTAATTATGTGGTTATTCATCCTGTAAATCATTTTGTCTAGCCGAGAAAGCCTTTGCCTTGGCAGGAGGTAGTGCTTCTCGTCCTCTCAGAGATAAAGAACAAGAAGGGCAGAAAGGGGGGAACTTTCACCATTTTCACTTCCCACATTCAAATACCTAATTCTGGAGAGAGCACTCAGCTGGTGGCGGCACAGCAGAAGCAACATGCTCGAATTTGTACATGTGGGAGGGTACATGATTTCAGCTTTCAAAAGCTGTCAGGGTCTGTTGCAGAGCACAACCATGGCAGGCTGTAATTTGTTACACGTCAGTGACATTTTCTACTTGGCTATCCTGTCAAACAAAGCTTTTGACCACAGTTTCTTCCATCTTGGGCTATGTTAGGAATATGTGGTTAAGCTGCTGTTTCATGTTGTCAAGAAGCACTACCAGTGCCTCCCTGTGCAGCCCCAACACGTACCTGAGATCCTCAGGTGAGACATCAATGTGATGCCTGGCGATATCTCTGGCCGGCGTGGGAAATCCCAGCCTGCCTGCAGTGACCTGTAATGCCCAATCTTTCAGGACAGTTGGGTTTTTTTAGGTTTGTTCACCAAAAGGCAAGTCTTGGGCGAGACCAGATCAGCACCTTCTAAGTGGCAAAGACTAAGACTGGGAGAGAGAGATTAATTTCTTCAGCAGCGTTAGGAGTGCTATCAAGCAAATGCCCCAGGAAACCTCAGCTTGGCAGCGTTCTTAGAAACAACTGTTTTGCAACTAGAATGTCCCAAAGAAAAGCAGACTTAGTAAACAGTGGTTTCTGTGAAAAACAGATGAAAACCAAAACTTCCTTGCATTACTACCATAAAATACTCCTGAAAAGTACCTTGGAAACTCAGCATGTCAGCCAACATATCCCCAAAAGCCCTTAGATTTTCCCAGTTAAATCTTCAAAAGTGGGGAAAAGCTTACATTCAGCAGCTGGTAGGCTTCAAAAACCCTTCTGCTTCTTAAATAGACTACACAGACCACCACAGTGTTTGAGTCCAGGCCTGGGACAGTACTTGGTATGCAGAAGAGAGAGAGGTGCCAGATCTGTTCGATAAAGAAATGACGAGTGAGATTTGCTCCTCATATGTGCGAGCAGGCCACCCCAATCACACACGTTGTGCAGCACAACTGCTTGTCGTTCACCCTGCGCCACTTCGAGCATTTCCAAAACAGAGCAGCCGTCAAACGCAGCAGCAAGTTTCTGCGAAGCCAGAACCTCTTGTGGAGTGACAGGGCAGTTCAGAGCAATGTGGGGTCCGTGACCTGCCAGTCTCCGTGCCACTTATGGTCTAAAATGCAGCTCAAATGACTAGTTGCCAAGGCGAGCTCTATTTAACCCTTGCTCAGACCATAAAGGGGGTTATGTTACCTTACTTTCCCGGAGTTGGCCCTAGCCAGTGCTGGGGAGGGTGCAGAACTAGGCACAACACCGACCTAGAGCTGCGATAGGTGATTAATCGGGACAGAAGAAAGACTTTCTGGGAAACAACCCCACTATAGGCAGCCAACATGTTAGAAAGTGCCAGTGTTTGATGGATAGCACAGTCTTTTGGTCTGTCTGTATCTCCCTCTGCATAAAGAGAGCCCACTCACTTGTCTCTGACTTCTGAGACTCTTTGATACCTGTTCACATTTCCAAACGCCTTTTTAGGAGCATCTTTGGAAACTGAAGGAAAAAATAAGCATTTGAGAAACTGCCATACAGCTGTGGCCCACAAATCCTGGAGGCTGAACAGCCTCTGTCAGATCCCAGCTTTCACAGAGCCGAGGGGCTGCTGCTACTACAGCATAAATACAGTCCAGCTGTCTGTATCTTCCTAAAATGGAGCCCTGCTGATGTTTCCCCCTTGGACTTTTACAGCCAGCTAGAGAAAACAAATTTTCCAGATTTTTTTCCTGTTGAAATTCATGTATTTTAATACTGAAGTCCATGAAGCAGCAGGAATTAAACCAGCACAGAAATATTACGCTATTTTCGGGTCATCATAGTTACCAGCGTGAAGAGCAAAACACCAGATATTCCCGTGCTTGTTTGGTGGCTGTGTTTCAGCTCTGAATTGACAGAAAAAGAATTGCTTTTGTTTCAGTTGGAAAATTTAATAAACACAATAACAGTCTGAACTACTATTAGAAACAGAAACAACCAGTGAATGTATACATGGTGTATGTCATGTTTTCATGGCTGTGCCAGTTGGTGATGTATGTAACCCTCAAAAAGCAATTGTTTGAGAACAGGAGGATGTGACTTTTGGCATCCCAATGGGAGCTGAGCTCAATCTGCTCCCTTAAGATGCTGGCTCTGAAGCCTGAACACTGCTCCAGAGTCAGTGCTGTAAGATGAAGGAAAGCACGGAAGGTGCGTGTGCTTAAATTCTCTATATGCTCATAACAAAGTACCCATCAGTTTGCCAGCTCAGGGGTCACGCTCTGAGTACTGAGGGCAATTTGACAGTAGGAAATAGCTTCACGGAAGTCTGCTTTTTGGAGGAGCATTGCAAAAACTTTGTGACAAGTTGTTTCCCTCTCTCCCCTGTGCTATCTCAGTTCCCTGTTTCCTATCCTACTGCAAAATTTCCTCCTCCCAGTCAGAAACGACACTAATGGAAACGTCTGAATGTGCGGAATGGATGTGGAAAGAACAGCATTGTCTTGCTCTGCATTGTGAAACTGTTGGAAAGTCACAAGATGCCTGTTCCACCTAGTGCAAGGACTTTTGGCAAGGCACCGCAGGAAAGGTTCTGCACATCCAGCACCCCTCCGTTTGCATCTTCGCTAAGCTCCGCTTGCAAAGCACAAAGAGCCACCACCCCCTTGCTGCAAGAAACAGATTACAGCACAGCACGACAAAGGAGAGGTGGACAGGGAAGATGATGGGCCCACTCCTCCTCCATAGTCATCTGCACACTGCTTCTGGGCATAACCGAGGTGAACATTGCAACCCCACACAGCACGATGGAAGGAGAGTCCTAACTGTGCCCTGATAATCCTTATCACAGCAGCCTTGATTTTGCATTCCATGTATACCATATTGAGCTCACGTCATGTTTCCACACATGGCTCACAGCATGAGGAGCAGAGAGTCCAAAAAAGACTGCTACCCATCCCAGAGACAAACCTTTTACAAGGCACGCTTTCTGAGTGCCTCCTGGAAGGGGCTAGTGCAAAACAGATAATTTGGAGAGGTGCCGGGCATTGCGCAACGCAGGATTGCAGCCTGCATATCTGTGGTTATCTGCACACAAGGCATCTTTTCTGCAGCCTGCCCTGACTTTTCTATCTCCAGAAGGTCTGGGGAAGGTGAAGCATGTGCTGTACAAGCGGCGCGGGACGGCTAGAACGGATTGTGACCCTGTCAGTAAACCTGACCTCAGACCCAGGCTGGGCTACATACCAGAAATCCCTCAGATTTCACGTGGCTTCAGGTTTTGTTTTGAGCCGTTTTCTTAACTGTTAGTCTAGGGCTGCTGTGGTCTGAGGAGGAACGGATGCAGAACTGAGTCAGGACGAAAGCAAACATCTCCCAGGCACTGTGTGCCGGGGTGTGGAGCCCCTGCCAGTGGAGTGGGAGGAGAAACCCGTCCGTGGGCCTGACAAAGGGAAATTAAAGAGTAGGGGACTGGGTTTGGGGAGGAAGTTGTTTGGCTGAGAAGCTGATTTGATTTTGTGGAGGAACCAACAAAACCAGCAGGCTAGGGTCAAGGTCTGTGCCATCTCCAGTGAGTCATGTAGAGATTCCCCACAGCCTGCTTAAGCCTGGAGGTGATGAGGCTGTTACCCTCAAAGCCCATCCAGACAGGAGCCCTGCAGGAACCAGGCCCCACAGCAGCAATGGATCATTTTGGTTCTGACTTGGAAAGCCAGGACATCTCCTGCATGTCAGGATACTTCATCTTAATTGGTGTTGGGGTAGCCACCTCTTGTACAGCAAGTAATCAACGTGCCAGTAGAGTACATCACTCAGACCCAATTTCTCCTTGTGTTTTGCATATTAGAAGTGTATTAATCATTTCAGTTTTTAAAAATCTGGGGTTTTTTTGGAAAGTACCCACGTACTACCTGCTGAACTGGCAGTTCACGTACGCGGGGCAGGTGCCCTTACTCCCCAGAGCTGTCACCTCCAGGACCAGCCAGTCCCTGAGCCTGCCCAGCACTGAGGGCCAGGAGCCCAGCAGCCCGCCATACGAGGGAACTGCGCGGAGTCATACCGAGCTTGGCTAGCCAGGGGGGCAGACAGCCTGCTAGGCATGGGAGCACAGCAGCACAAACACTTTTGGCAAGGCCCTCCTCTCCTTCCTTGCTTACCAGCGCCCTTTGGAAGGGAGGTGCTTTTTTGGAAATACACAATTCAGAGATAATCACATCCAGATTTAGGAAATAACATTTTGTACATAATTCATACTGGCTACCTAGACAGATTATTGGTTGAGCGTGTAGCTATAAATTTGGCAGAATAAATGGCAAACTGTGGTTGGCATATGGATGCAAAGCAGGAAGCAAGCTGCAGCTATACATTTACTAGAGGAAAGGACAGCCCAAGAAACTGGGTTAATCAGCAGGCTCTGAAGCAAACAATAAGAAGGGGCAGCTGACAGGACAACTAACTTTTGAGGAGCATATACAGCACCAGTACTCTTTGCATTAGGTAATGCAGTCAATAAATAACAAGCCAGAACTGCTGTTTTGCTCACTTGTTTATCACAAAGAAGTCAAATGACTTATCCTCACCCATGGAAAATGTGAACACAGAGGATGACAAGCAATTTTGGGAAGCAACATCCGTTCTGTATGGAGAAACTTGATCTGCTATACCCAAAATAACTGATGTTGAAACACAGACTAAATCTCATTTAAGCAATTGATTAGACAGAATGAGGAAGTTCCAACTGCTTGTTGGAGCTGTGTTGGTCTCACCTCAGGCAGCAGGGCAGAGACATGTGGGCTGAGCCAGACTGGAAATCGCAGATCTGAGAAGGCAGATTGTCAGCAGATAACTCTGTGCCCTCAGCAGGCTGCTGAAAAGCATTTATTATGGCACCTGGTCCCTGAAGGAAGCACCACAGAAACTCTGACACTTGTACCTTCATTGGCACTGGCACAGTGGCAGCCCACTGGCATCTGTCTAAGCCCTGCAGGACCGAGCCACTGCCCGCATCCCTGATGCTTCCTACTCCTGCACTGCCCTAATAGTGCAGGCAACCATATTCAGCTATGCTACCCAGGCCCCCTGGGTGTGCAAAACAGAGGAAAAGAAATAGTCTGGTGGCTACAGCAAAAAACGGAGCTGGCTGCAGGTCAGCATTCAGCTAGCAAAGCTGTTTAGATAAATGACTGTTGTACATTAAGTTCTTATATATTTGCCTTTTGCAAAAAGAAGGTAACTTTCCCTGGGACAGGCTTTGGGACGGAGTTTGCCCCAGTGTTTGCCTCCATGCACAAGGTGGCTAGAATTTTACTGTTGGAAAAGTTGGAGGCATAATTGCATCCCAGACTGAAAGTCTGACCAGAGCAGGCTTCCTGAAGCACTGCTTCACTTTGGCTCAGCCACAGCAATACACACACAGAGAGATGCACTTATATACCAAGATACATATACACATATAGTTATTATTTTAAGTTCCTCTTTCTAGACCAAATTAAATTCTAGTACCTGAGTTGCATGGAAGTAACACAAAACCCGCCAAATCAATAGCAAAAGAGAGCTTTGGACCACTGCAAGTCCTAGTGAAACTAGTCTGAGCTCCCTATTTCAGGCCCAAGATGGAAAGAGGAGGACTTAATTTCAACAAGTATTCGTAGTCATGGATGCCTCATTTGCCTCTGCCCCAGGCAAAGAAGCCAGGCTGACACACTGGGAATCTTTAGGTATACCTTCCAGTCTTTCCAATCAGTTGATTCATTCATTCATCCATCCTACATCTTTGCTAGGTGGCTGCTGTCATGAGAGGGAGCAGTGTAAAACAGCGGCTGTCCCATTTGATAAATTCCTACAAGAGGAAATGCAGGACTGAGATGCAGATCAAGGGTGAGAGGAGGTGGGCTGTCCAGGGGACACTCACCATGGCGGTTTTGGGCAGTGCCGTGAGTGCCAGTGCTGAAATAACACTGCTGCTTTTACAGGCAAGTTACAAGGTATGCTCTCTGGTTTGCCTGGGGTCTTAAGATGACAGGAATAAAGTAGATTTTCCGATGATAACTAAAACAACAGCGACATCAAAATAATAAGACATGCAAACTACCATGGCAAGATTTTTTTGAAGTAGGCTTTCATTTAACTTCTTGTCTGCCACACCTGCCCTTCCCACACTGATTTTATAGCATGTGACAAATCATTATCCGTAAAAATAATATTTATTATGGCTCTGATCTTGCAAAGCTACTATATGGGCACAAGCTTTCTCTTATTGATCATACAGTTATTGGATCCAGTTATTGGGGACAGACTGTTAAATATCTTTAAAAAGGAGGCAACTACATCACTTGATACGACAGCAACTTTCCCCTTTTGTTTATCAGCTCCTGGCTCGATAACTGCCCACACATCAGACAAAGCAAAGATTCCTGAGAAATACTAAAAATTTCACTCTGAGCTCACCATTATGCTACTGTTTCTCTTAATACACTGATTTCCCATCATTATCATCATGGAATGCAAGGAATGATACAGAGGCAAAACAGGAAAAAAAAGTTAACCTGGCCAAGTAATTGCATTCTCTGGCTGTAGGTTTTAAATATCTTTCTTTAACAAGAAGTCTTCCCCATAGACTTCAGTGGAAACCAGCTATGTTCTCTCACAGATTGTGCACTGAAGGCAGGGAAAGAGAATGGCTTTTTTATATTACGTGGGATACACAGACACTGCAAATTGAAGCTTAAAGCAGAAGAGCTGCTCCTGTTTCACCACGATATGGCCTGCCAACAATTAGCCTGTCTGCTTGGACTGCTCTCCTTCCCTACCCCACCCCTGCATAGTAATTCAGGGGGGTGAAAGCAGGCCTGCGCCCTCCCTTTTTACATGTTGGAACAGCTGGTTGGGCTATTCAGGGGGTCCAGGTCAATACCCAGATGATCTTTCCTGGAAAGCCAACAACTCTACCAGGCCTGAATTTGTAATATAGGCAGACTGAAAGAGTCAATTACCGCGGCATACAGATGATACATAGCAGAGGGTAAGGATGAGTGGATTTTTAAAGCTAAACCAGACCATCTTCTACTTTGATCCCCTGCACAAATCACACTGAAGGACCAACTCCAGATACTACTGAGCTTAACAGATTACAGTTGGCCAAATGCAGTTATTCCTCCTGAACTGAGGTTATTAAATGTTAAAGACAATTTCCATAAAGTCACATTGTAAGTGCTAATTGCACTGCCCATCCGTAATTCTGAGAATTAGATTATGCTCAGTCTTTCCCACTGTTTTTGTGGGCGAAAGTTTACTCAGGCCATTTACACAATTCATCTATGTGCAAACACAACAGCCTGGCTCACAATTATCAGTTGTATTCCAGCCCCTCCAGAACTAGCATTAACAAGCTATATTCTGGTTTTAACAGAGGTAACGCTGCCTGAGGGTAATGCTGGTGAAGTTTTTCCAGCACCCTTCTGGTTCAGCTGAGAAAGCCTCCCCAGAGCACTGGCTTCTCACCCTGCTCCAGTTTCACACTTTGATGCCCAAAAAGTCTTTGCGTTACTCTACAGTGAACAGGTCTGTGCCTGCTATGGAAACAGGAGCTCCCCCAACTCCATTACGCTGCATGCACGTCTCCTGGCTTTCTGGACACAAGTGATGTGTCCAGAACACATCAATAAGGTGACAAGGCCCAGTTCCAGGTGCTCAGGCCCAGTCAGCATGGGTTTGTGAAAGGCAGGTCCTGCTTGACTAACCTGATCTCCTTCACCACAAGGTGACCCGCTTAGTGGATGAGGGAGAAGCTGCGGATATTGTCTACCTATAGTTTGACACTGTTTCCCACAGAATTCTCCTAGAGAAACTGGCTGCTCATGGCTTGGATGGGTATACTGTTCTCTGGGTAAAAAACTGTCTGTCTGTCTGGGCCCAGAGAGTTGTGGTGAATGGGGTTAAACCCAATTGGCAGCCAGCCAGCAGTGATGCTCTCCAGGGCTTGGTACTGGGGACAGATCTCTTTAATAACTTTGTCGATGATCTGGACGAGGAGATTGATTGCACCCTCAGTAAGTTTGCAGACAACACCAAGTTGGGCGGGAGTGTGGATCTGCCTGAGGGCAGGAAGCTCTGCAGAGGGATCTGGGCAGGCTGGATCGAGGGGCTGAGGCCAACTGTGTGAGGTTCCACAAGGCCAAGGGCCGGGTCCTGCACTGGGGTCACAACAACCCCCTGCAGCGCTACAGGCTTGGGGACGAGGGGCTGGAAAGCTGCCTGGCAGAAAAGGGCCTGGGGGTGTGGGTTGACAGCAGCTGAGTAGGAGCCAGCAGTGTGCCCAGGTGGCCGGGAAGGCCAATGGCACCCTGGCCTGCATCAGGAACAGTGTGGCCAGCAGGACCAGGGCAGTGACTGTCCCCTGCACTGGGCACTGCTGAGGCTGCACCTCGAATCCTGGGTTCAGTGTTGGGCCCCTCACTGCAAGACAGACCCTGAGGGGCTGGAGCGTGTCCAGAGAAGGGCAACGGAGCTGGGGAAGGGGCTGGAGCACAAGTGCTGTGAGGAGCGGCTGAGGGTGTTTAGCCTGGAGGAGGCTCAGGGGAGACCTTATCACTCTCTACAGCTGCCTGAAAGGAGGTTGGTCTCCTCCCAAGTGACAAGTGATAGGACAAGAGGAAACAGCCTCAAGTTGTGCCAGGGAAGGTTTAGATTGGATATTAGGAAAAATTTCTTCACCAAAAGTCTTATCAGGCCCTAGCACAGGCGGCCCAGGGAGGTGGTTGAGTCACCATCCCTGGAGGTATTTAAGAGGCTTGTGGAGGAGGTTCTGAAGGACATGGTTTAGTGGTGGTATCAGCAGTGTTGGGTTAATGGTTGGGCTTGATGATCTTAATGGTCTTTTCCAATCTCAACAATTCTAATTCTAACTCTGAAAGTCGACAAGGTGGTCAAAGTAGTTGAGCCACTGATAGAAAAGGGATTAGAAACATAGAGGTATTAAAAAAATCTAGAAATTAGTTATGGAAGTGACCAGTGACAGTATCTCTCCATTCCTCTCTCAATGCAATACAAACTCCCTATTGTCCATTGTCTTTTTATCCCACTCCAAGTTTGTCATAGAAATCCAGAGGAATAATTTTTCTGGATTCTATGGAATTAAAGCAGAAGTGTGAGAGAAATCCCCAGGTGGAGGATCCTTCTTGCCTGACACCTGTTCAGCATCTCTGTACATACGAGGCAGTGTCAGAGGTTTTCAGCTTACTCAGCCACTCTGTGTGAGGTGCCCACCCCCGAGGGGTCTCAACCATGTACTCGCTCCCTCTCCATGAGAGCCAGCATCTGTCATGCTGGAGCTACCAACACTTCTGTACGTTGTCATCATGCAGGTCCAGTGCCCAGCAGGAACAATTCTTTGTGCAGGTTATTCAGCTATTACTCTCCAGGAAATCTCTTCATTGGTGTAGGCCCTACTCTAATAAGCAGCAAGGCAGGAATTAGGCTCTCCAATGAAAACAACTGTTGGTTTATTTGTTTGGTTTTTGATTTCAACACAGTAATTTCCCTGCAGAATGTTCTAGGAAAGCACAAGAGAAATGTTTCTTCTGTGAAATGTAATTAACATGGTTTTCTTCCTGTTGCAAAGTATAATTGCGAATATAAACCAAAGCACAAGAATGGGGTTATTTTGGGCAATGGTTTGTGCATCAAAATATTGTGACGAGTTTGGTTTGTCAAACTGAAGGCAGGGCAGACGTCTCTCTCCCTTCCTGTTTAAATCAGTGGTCTGGGAAGGGCTGCTGTAACCTATAATGACGGTTAGCTCACCAAAAGCAACTTGTTTCCCCCAATCTATAAATGCAGTTTTCCAAAGATTGAACATATGCCACAACATGCACACACTTTGTGATCCTGTTTGACACGGTAAACCTTGTTTTGATCACAAGTAATATTAAAACTTACATAGAAATAGTCCTGACAAACCCGGTATGTACACTTTCTCATACACAGCTCGCACAAAGATGTGGAATATTCCTTCAAAGTCAAAGGAACGAGTCAAGCTGTCCTCTGCAAAAGCGTTTCCTAACCGTGGAAGAACTTGACGAACATGGGAGCATTCTTCATGTTTCACTGTGTATTTGCAATTGCTCTTCAGGCGGCAAAGCATTTGCACACATACGCAGCTGAGCCCCAGGAGCTTTTGAGAGAAGCGGAACACAGCATGACGTGGCTGCACGGTGGCAGCCTAGGAAAGCAGCGGCAAGGCACCTCCTGCCCGGAGGTCATTTTACCCAGATGGGTAATTCCCTGCAACGTGTCCACACATGCAAACATATAATCCCAGATGGAAATAGAGGACTGAAATAACAAGTGGTTTGCTTTCCCTTGCTCTCCAAACAAGGTCAATCATTAAACAAAAATTCATTAAACAAAAATGAAAAGTTACATTCCATCAGTGGAAAGCCTCACTAATATGAGTAGGTGTAACACACTTACTGGACTCGTTTGGCTCAGAAAGATTTACAGGAATGACTACTGAGCCCAGATTCAATGTACCTTAAAAAAAAATCAGCCGCTTCCTACCTTATTTTCTTAAGTCACTGCAGGAAGTTACAAGTGGCATGGCTGAATAAACCGCTGGGCAAAAGCGGGCAACAACATGGCATAAGCAAACTCCTCGCATGGGGCATAACTCAGGTAAAGTGAAACAAAGCTGGTCTGACAGGGTCCACACTGGGGCAATCCCCTTTTGCTTGAGAGCTTCTCTCCCCTGACACTTGAGCAGAGGCCGGCACTGCTGTGGCCCTGTCCCCAGTCTGCAGAGCCTCTCTGGCTGTCCCTCCATGCTGTCAGGATCTGGGGCTCCCGGCAGGCTCACACATCTGAGCGAGAAACATGCTGAGCTTTCAGCAGCAGCATCACTGCCGCTGCCCAGAGAGGGGGCGAAGCAACCCAGGGACATCAAGGGGTGCTTCTCCCAACAGTCAAGGCATGTGTTAGAAGGCTATAGGAGTGCACATGATTAAGCAGAAGCAGTATATGCTCATAGCATATATTTTAAAAATTAATTTTCTAGGTATCTATCAGCGGGTATCCCCATCCTAACTGGAAGGTCTTTGTTAAGGTCCAAACCACATTTTCCAAGACAAGAGGAGTGACACAGGAGAAAGACGGTGCAAAGACGACAAAATATTTTGATTTCCAGATAATTACACAGAGGCCACTGGACAAAACCTGAAGAGCTTCTTGAATCAAATTTCTGCTGAAAGCCAGGACCCTGAAAGGTGTCCCCTCACGTGTTTTACCATGTTTTGGCCCATTTGGTCTGGCAACTTACTCTGTCACAACACAACATTGACAGCTACAGCTCAGCAAGGATTTTCCCAGAGACCTGACACTTCCAGCGAGCATTTAGTACCGAATTGTGCTTCTAGCTCTGTGGAGTCTGTGACAGGTCTAGCAGGTGCCAGGGACAGAGATGCTGAGGCTGTTTCTCTCCACCGCCAATGCACCCCCCTACCCTCCCAAAAAACCATCAGGGTGCAACTGCAAGCAGCTGCCCTCCTGCCCACCCCAGTTCTGCCCACCTACGACTGGGCAAGTGCCAGCAAGCTACACACAGCCTGAGGCATCAGACACATTTCACTCTTGCCCACCAGTACAAACTTACAAGGAAAATTCAGTCACAAGCACATAAGTCACTTCCTTCCTCAGCCACACGCGTGAGGCACCAAATCCTAAACTAGCCCCGTTATTTGTCAAGGCCTCAAGGTCCTGCTACGTTTTGCGCTGTCTCAAGCAGGGTGCTGACAGCAGAGGATACATCCGTAACACCCAGGGCCACGGTGGCCTAGGCAGTCCTTGCCTGGCCAAGGGGATAACATGGGCAAACAGGTCCAAGGAGGGTGGGGGTGCCAGGCACAGCATGGTTTTAGCATTCACCTGACACTGACAGGGATCACTGGGATTGCCGCAGGGTCACGATCACAAGGACATCTCCACGTGGCCTGTCAGGGCATACAAAAAGGCTCCAAGGTTTCTTAAGGAAAAACAAGCAGGAAAAGGCACAGAAAATTTACAGGCAAATCACAGAGCCAGCCCAGTCCTGGGAAGGTGGTTTAAGCCAAACATTTTGTGCATTTGCCCAGGTAAGGGCTCTGCCTTGTGCACAGCACATGAGGAGCTCTGCTCGTTCGTGGGCCCCCATCCGCAGGCCCTGTTTGCCTGAGGCCTGTTGCAAGACACATCTCGGACCAAACACCTGGCACACCTGCAGGCTGCGGAGAAACAACCCGACCCTCAGGAAGAGCTGAGATCCAGATTGTCCCTTTGCGTGTCAAACACTAAGAAACACAAATCCATTCTCTGCAACCCCAGAGGTGTGACAGAATGCTTTGTTTCAGGAACATGTAAACCTTTGAAACTGGGATTGTCCCGCAGCCTTCCTGTGCCAGGCTGGTGGCTTATCAGTCATGTTTTGTATATCACATCAGCAACATAGGTGCGTCAATTCCTGCGGGAAAGGGGATTAAAGCTCTCTGCTGCTCACCCTAATGAGAGCAGTCTCCAGGCTGAGCAGGGCTTTATTCTCTTTGAAGAAAGAGGAAGACGCTCACACCAGCCACAGAACATCTCTCCAGTACAAGCTTTGCCTTCCTGGGAGTCTTTCAACCCCAAGTAAGTGTGTCTCAAGCACACAAACACTGAATATCCAGCAGTGTTAGAAAAACATGAGTAGCCGTCAGTAGGTACTTGTATATGTACTGAATGGAATTATACCAGCACTTAGCCACCTACACCACAAACTAATTCCTTTATGGTTTCTACCTCTTCTCTCCTTGAAGAGGTTAGCTTTTGACCTGCACCCTTGCACCTCTGTCGTGGTTTAATCCCAGTCAGCAACTAAGCACCACACAGCTGCTCACTCACCTTCCCCAGTGGGATGGGGGAAAGATTCAGAGGAAAAAGTTAAGAAAACTCATGGACTGAGATAAGGACAGTTTTTTTTCAATTTTTAATGATACTAATACTGGTACTAATAATAAGTAATGAAAATACTAAAAATAATGTTGATAATATGTAATAGAAAGGAAAAAACAACAACAAATTATACAACTCCTCACCACCCAACAACTGACATCCAGCCTGTCCCCAAGCAATGAGAGCCCCCAGTCAACTCTCCTCAACTTATATACCAAGTATAGCATCTTATGGAATGAAATGTCCCTTTGGACAGTGTGGGTCAGCTGTCCTGGCTGTGTCCCTTCCCAGCTTCTTGTAGAGAATCAGCTGGGAACACAGGTGCAGTATGAGAAACTGAAAAGGTCCTTCCTTTGATGTAAACATTGCTTGGCAACAACTGAAAACATCAGTGTGCTGTCAATATTATTCTCAGCACAAATACAAAACATACCCTCATATTAGTTACTGTGAAGAAAATTTATCTCTGCCAAAACCAGCACAACCTCCTACATCTCTGAGAACTTAAAACCCGTTTCCATGGTCCTCATGGCTACTGGAAATCTGCAAACTGTGAGAAGCAGAATAGCTGTTTTGAAAACAGCCTGACAGAGCAAGTCCATGCCAGAGCCCTGCAGAGCCCAGCATCCCTGGGAAGGGTCCCCTTGCTTTCCCTTTAGAGTGCCCTGGATAAGGCGCTGACATGAAGTGCTGTACCAGTCCCTTTGTTCCTGCCAGCATGCTCTTTGAACAGGACAGAAACCAAGCTAACATTGGCTACTGATGAGGCTTTTGTACCATGAGGCAGAAGTATTTTATTGCTGTCATTAAAAATCCAGAGATTTAATCTCACTGGTATCCTAATGCATACCTTCTTAACTTAGGCTCATTTTCTAGTTAGTCATGGACTCTCAGCCTGCATTCATGCCTTCAAAAGAACAGGACCTTCAGGAATGAAGCACGGTGCATAGCTTGCTGCTGCCAAACCCATCTAGTACCTTCCCTCCCTGTAGGTGTGCCAGAGCAGCCAGACCAGAGAGAACAACCCAGGACAGCACCTGGCCACAGAGTTCAGTCCCTGGGGCATCAGCGCCTCGGTTTCCACACCCGAGAAGCGGATGCAGTGGCCGTGGGTTGTGGCAGAGAGGATGAAAGCTTCTCCTTCACCACAAAACTCTGCCGGATGGCACGGATGCCCCCCAGTTCCCCTCCACACCCCCGAGTGGAGAAACACAAGCCCCCACACCAACAAACGCCTCCACCTACCAACTCGGGAGAGGTTTCTCTAGCTCCAAAACCCCAGGCCTGGGCAGGTCTTGAGCTGCATGGAGAAAGGGCCTGGTTTTGTTTTTCCAGTGACCATAGCTCTCTTCTGGGGTCTGACCTTTTGTTTTAAGTGGCCTAGAGCCAGGCAACACCAGTTAAGCAATAGCAAAACACTTTTGGCCTAGCACAGTCCCTGTTAAAATCTTACTCCTGGCTCAACGAACAGGAAGCTAAAAATTAACTACCTCCCTCGAGCACACCTCCACAAAAGCCCCTTTTGTAAGGCACACTGGTAAGGGCAGGCAGGACAACATGGGGGTGGGGGATGGAAAGTATCCAGGGCTTACAGAGACAGACTGTGCAGGACGACAACAGGGAGCAGATTCATCCTTCTGAGCAGAGCGGTGGGAGAGGGCAAGAACATGTTACACCTTGAGATCACAGCATCTCAAGCACATTTGGTACCCGCCATGGCTGGTCACAAGGGAGAGGGCACTCAAGGGGACAAAGATCACTTTTTCCCCAGGAGAAAGGCAGAATTTCCTGCCACCCGTTTCCAGGATGACTTATTTATTACTGGATAGTACTGAGAGCAGCAACTCTTTCCCAGTTCTCACACGGCAATTCCCATCATGCCCCCAGGCGTGTGTCAGAGCTGGTTTCCAGTGACCAAAGGAAGCCCACGCAAGCCAGGAGGCAGCAGCAGAGTCACTGGGACCAAACAAGGTGATGAAATCATCAGCTGCTTGTGACCCATCTCAAGCAACTTTGCTTCAGGCTATTAGCTTAGAGACCAACGTAGCTGCATGTTGGCATTTTACATTCGTAATACCTTAACCTCCGTGCATGGGAGCTGTCTGTGGAAGCCAGTGAGCCCATCCAGGGAAACCCAGACTGAGAGGTCCCTCGTTACATGCAGCCCAAGGCTCCTCCTGTTAAATGGAAAAGGGACCTGTGCAAACTAACCTGCAGGTCTTCAAATTCTGACTTCTCTCATCACCAGTATGACGGCTATTTGCTTTTGTAGCGTTGACCATTTCACAACAAGAACCATTCCTTTGCACTAACAATCTTGATTCAGACAGAAAAGATCATTATAATCCTAATAAACAGGAATAAGGGCAAAGATTTTCCAGGCAGCAAATGAGACTCCAAGGAGATCTGCCAGGCCATGGCAGTGCTGTGTCTTTTGAATTTCCCCCACACCCTTCCCCACAGCATCTTCCATTCACTCTTGTTTTGGCTCATTACAAAAAGCAGAAAATGAAACTTGGAAGCATAGAAGAAACAGATACACTGAACAAGGAGGAGACTAATCCACAAAAGTGATATCCAAGGAATTTAATCAAGGAATGATGACCTCCATTTGTCTGGGGATTTTGGACAGTTGAAGCAAGAAGCCAGCACTGTTTTTTTCAGGGTGGAAGAGAGGAGCACTGACAGAGCAGGGAGAAATTAAACACCAGGGTGGAAATGCAGAGCAGAAAAGGCAAGGCTGGAGAAACAGGAGTGGAAAAAAGGCCTAAGGGGAAAAATGCAAATAGAGGAGAAATGTCAGACGGCTGGCAGGGAGAAGGCTTGAACCTGAGGAAACTGAGCTGGAAATGAGAAGGGAAAGCAAAATATGAAAGAGGAATCCACTGCAAAAGGTGGAGCTGGTTAGTCAGAGACAGAGCGCACAGCCCTGAGCCGCCCTGTGTCCACCAGCACTACACAGCACCCTACCCAAGCCTGTGGCAATGGTCCCTGAGGGCAGGACTGCCAGTGTCTGTACTCCTGCCTCAGCTCTGCCTTCATGAGCCTGATCACTTAGTTATATATTGTCCTCAGGGAATTGATTTGCAAGCTCTGCCTCAGAGCTCGGTGGGTTCCGCATCAAAAATTGATATTATAAACTTAACTGCTGTTTGTGGCACAAATCTTGGTGCTTGCACAGTCCTCTGAATTTCTATAGCTTACCTAAAGGTGTACCCACCACAGCTGGCATGTACAGCATACACTGTCAGCAGGACTCTGCCAGCACATGTTCAGCTTTTTGTCCACCAGTAGCCCCACATCCTTCTCCTCAGGGCTGCTCTCGATCCATTCTCTGCAGTCAGCCCAGTCTGTACTTGTGCTTGGGATTGCCCACACCCATGTGCAGGACCTTGCACTTGGCTTTGTTCAACTCCATGAGGTTGACAGAGGCCCACCTCTCCAGCCTGTCCATGTCCCTCTGGATGGCATCCCTTCCTTCCAGCATGTCGACCGCACCACACAGCTTGGTGTCGTCAGCAAACTTGCTGAGGGTGCACTCGATCCCACCATCCATGTCACTGACAAAGATGTTAAACAATACCGGTCCCAACACTGACCCTCAAGGAACAATCCGTCAAATCCATGCCTCTCCAGCTTAGAGACAAGGATGTCGTGTGGGAGGTGTTGAAGGCTTTGTACAAGTCCAGGTAGATGACATCAGTTGCCTGTCCTCTATCCACCAAGGTCGTGACCCTATCATAGAAGGCCACCATATTCATCAGGCACAATCTGCCCTTGGTGAAGCCATGTTGGCTGTCACCAATCACCTCCTCATTCTCCGTGTGCTTTAGCATGATTTCCAGGAGAATCTGCTCCATAATCTTGCCAGACACAGGTGAGGCTGACTGGCCCATAGTTCTCTGGGCCCTCTTTCTTTCCCTTTTTAAAGACGGGGATTATTTTTCCCCTTTTCCAGCCAGCAGGAACTTCACCAGACCGCCACAACTTCTCAGATATGATGGATAGAGGTTTCACAATCCCATCTGCCAGTTCTTTCAGGACCCACGGATATATTTCATCAGGTCCCATGGACTTGTGCAACCTCAGGTTTCTCAGGGGTTCCCAAAACTGATCCTCACTGACCATGGGTGGCTCTCCATTCTCCCAGTTGCTGTCCTTGCCTTCTGTGACTCTGGGAGTATGGCTTGCACCCTTGCCAGTGAAGACCGATGCAAAAAGAGCATTGAGTACCTCAGCCTCCTCCATATCCTGGGAAAACAGCTCTCCCATTTCCTTCTGCAGAGGGCCCACATTTTCCCTGATATTCTTTTTATCCCCTATGTACCTATAGAAGCCCTTCTTGTTGACCTTGATGTCCCTGGTCAGGTTTAATTCTGTCAGGGCTAGGGCTAACCTGATCTCTGACCTCTCAGACGACTTCCCTATAATCCTCCCAGGCTATCTGTCTCTCCTTCCACTCACTATAGGCTTTTTTTTTTTTTTTTTTTGCTTCAGTTTGTCCAGGAGCTGCTTGTTCATCCACGCAGGCCTCCGGGCATTTTTACCCAACTTCTTCATTGGGATGCATCGCTCCTGAGCTTGGAGGAGAAGGTCCTTGAATACTTGACAGCTTTCTTGGGCCCCTCTTCCCTCCAGGGCTTCTTCCCAAGGAACCTTTCCAATCAGTTCCCTGAAGAAGCCAGAATCTGCTCTTCTGAAGTCCAGGGTAGTGGGCTTGCTGCGCCTCCTCCTTGTCTCCGTAAGGATCTCAAACTCCACCAATTTGTGGTTGCTGCAGCCAAGGCTGCCCCTGAGCTTCACATTCCCCACCAGCCCCTCCCTGTTGGTGGGAACAAGGTCCAGCATGGCACCCCTCCTCGTCAGCTCCTCTATCACTTGGAGAAGGAAGTTGTCATCGACGCATTCCAGGAACCTCCTGGCTTGCTTGTGCCCTGCCATGTTGTCCCTCCAACAGATATCGGGGTGATTGAAGCCCCCCATGAGGACCAGAGTTTGTGAATGTAAGGCTGTTCCTGTCTGCCTGTAGAGGGCCTCATCCACTCACTCATCCTGGCCAGGTGGCCTGTAGCAAACTCCTACTACTGTCCCTCTCCCTACCCTCCCTTTAATCCTGATCCATAAGCTCTCAGTCAGCTCCTCATCCACCCCCAGGTGGAGTTCCATACACTCCAGCTGATCTCTGACAGAGAGCAACCCCCCCTCCATGTCTCCCCTGCCCGTCCTTCCTAAAGAGCCTGTAAAGTATCCCCTTTCCAGCCACATTTCTATTTCCACCCCTACAGGTTCAAGCCCCTCTTTACATCTGGTTTGAGCAGGTTTTGTTTTTTTTTTTTTACAGTGCTGCTTTGAACAGCTAAATCTTTGGTCTTCAAAAGCTGACACTCCAACTAAAAAAAAATATATATATTTAAAATATGTTCCCAAAGCATGCTCTACAGCCTAGACAGAAGTCAGGTGTTTAGTGCAGGAATTAGTGGCTTCAGGTATGTCAATGCTGTATGTTGCAGCCAGTGACACCAACTCCTCTGTCCCTAATTTTGGCTGAGTGGAGTAATGCAGGCAACAGCAGTATCAGCATCACAGACTGCCAAGTTGGAAGGGACCTCAAGGATCATCTGGTTCAAGTTTCCTGACAAAAGCACAGTCTGGTCAAGATTGGCCCAGCACCCTGTCCAGCCAATGTTGGGGAATCCACCACTTCCCTGGGGAGATTATTCCAATGGCTGATTGTTCTCATTGCAAAAAAATTTCCTCCTGTGTCCAATCAGAATCTCCACAGGAGTAACTTGTACCCATCAACCCTCATCTTCATCATGTGACTCCTTCTAAAATGTGGTCTCCATCTTCTTTGAGACACCCTTTAAATACTGGCACATGGTGATAAGGTCTCCTCTAAGCCTTCTTTTCTCAAGGCTGAACAAACCCAGTTCTCCCAGCTTTCCCTCATGTGGCAGGCTTCTCAGGCCTTGGATCACCTTTGTGGCCCTTCTCTGGGCCCTGTCCGGCCTGTCCACATCTCTTTTGTATAGCAGGGACCAAAACTGGACACAGTGTTCCAGGTGTGGCCTGACAAACGCTGAGTAGAGTGGGATAGTGACTTCTTTGTCTCTGCTGGTGATGCCCTTGTTGATGCAGCCCAGCATCCTACTGACTCTCTCTGTCACAGCAGCACACCGATCACTCATACAGAGCTTGTTGCCCACCAGGACCCCTACGTCCCTTGCCACAGAGCTGCTCCCCAGCCAGGTAGATGCCAGCCTGTGCTGCTCTCCTGGATTATGTTTTCCCAGGTGCAAGACCTAACACTTGTCTTTATTCACTCTTCCTTCATGGACCTTGGGTCTGGTTTTGCACCAACCTGGATATTTGTTCCCAAGGCCTGGGGCCCAACAGTGCCAGTAAAGACAGGTGAAGAAAGTGTTGAGAACATCTGCCTTTTCAGTGTTATTCTTGACTATTTCACCTCTCCTGTTTAACAGTGGGCCAATATTTCCCTTCTGTTTCTGCTTGTTGTTTACGTACCTGAAAAACCTTTTCTTGTAGTTTTTGACATCTCTGGACAATTGCAATTTGAGCTGAGCTTTTGTGTTTCCAACTGCACCTCTGCTGTTTTAGTAGTAGGAAGGGATGCTCCTCAGCAAGGATATGGGATCATGACCTGAACAAAACAAACCGTTTAACATGTGATGTCTGATCCACATCATCGCTTCCCGCAGCGGCATCCCCTGCACCCTGCCAGACAATCATTACATGCTTTTGTTAGATTTCTATATATGCTCTTTTCTGTAAATTTAAAGAGATCCTTCCCTTCCAGTAAATTACAGCTTTCTTCTGGCTTTCAGGACAGTCTGCAGCTCATGTTTTCATACAGTCTGAGCTGCTCGCATTTGGCTTTTCCAAGGCTCTGACTGTGGAGAAGGTTAAGCAGTTCAGCGGTTGAGTTGCTGGTACAAAAACAAACCTACAGATTTCTGATTCACAACACACACCAAAACAACACACTATAGAGAAACAGCCCAGCTGGAGCCAAGTATACGTGCTATTGCATTGTACACACCTGATGTTTATTTACAGAGCAAGCCAAGTAGGACTACCGTCCCTCCAGGTTTCCTTAAACATGTACTTTTCATGGCCAAAAATTGTCCTTGGATCAAGTTTTTGGTGGGAAGAGAGTGTAAAGTGACTGTCTGTGCAGGACCGGCAGAGAGCAGGCTTCTCCAGCACACCTACCAAGAGGTGAAATGCAGGTGTACATGGGAGCACTTGTCCACAGCTGCTGCGGGTTCTGAGATACTGGAGGCAACAGTGCATTTTCTGCACCTACACTGTGCCTTACTCCCAGAGAGCACACTCATCATCCCACCCTGGGCACATCAGTTGTCACCCCAGAATGAAACACCTTTCCAGGGACTCTGCAGCTTCACACAGCCGCCCTGCGCACCACAGTCCACAGCACTGAGCTGGGTTAGTACACCCTCAGAATCTATGGGACCATTTCCAAGTTTCAAACTGGACCAGTCCAAGGATTGTCAACACTCACAAAGGGAGGAAAGTGATAGCAAAAATACCCCAAAAAAGGCAATTTCCCCTAAAGGCTGGTGAACTTGATATCAGCACCTGGAGCTGTGTACTGAAGCTTTTAACAGTTTTGCCAAAGCCTGGGTTTTTCTGCCCTCCTCATCCCCCTTACTAGGGAAACTAGGGAAAAAAGCACTTTTTCCCACCCAAGAGAAGAGATAGTTTAATTCTCACTTCAGCAGGGCTATAGAAGTCACAGCACAAGGCAGGTGAAAGTCCTTCACTTTATAACAACACATCTTTATCCCCCAAGATCCAAAACAAGCTGAATGTTAATAACCATTTTCCAAAACCCCACTGGCATTTGCACTATTTGTCCAAGGGTTCAAAGTCCTCTAGACCTATGGCTCCAGGTTCTTGATTACCTCAGTTGTCACCACCAGATTAACAAAGTGCTGGGAGGTGACCGAGGCTGCGTTACAGACCACAATGGTGAGAAGTGGTGATAATTCACCCAGGCACCCATGGAGCGAGGATGTCCATGGGCTGCCTGCAGGACCACGGCCACACAAGGTTCAGCTGCAGCACACTAAACACACAGATGGCAGAGCAGCTCTCTTCATTGTGTAAGTCCTAATGCATCCAGAAGTCATAAAGCCACAAAGAATAATTACCAAGAGAACGATTTTTAAGACACATAGCAAAGGTTTAGTGGGGTTTTTTTGGTTGCCTCCCCTTCCCTCTTACAGCAAAGATGCTGGGGAGTCAGATAGATTCTCAGTCCCTGACTTGCCTGGGCACAAGCCTGCCCTAGGCAGGAGAGCTCAGGAAAGGCTGGCCCTTACTTTGCCCAGCAAACTCAGGGAGGCCCAGCCTCACTTGCACCCCAGTGCTGGTATTGGTACCTGCAGTGCTGCCAGCCCCACAGCTGGGAGCACAAGAAGCTGTTCCCATCCTGCTCCGATGGCCTTAGCATCCACAGCTCTCTGGACAGGGCTGGGTGTGCAAAGGGGCCAGTACCAGTGCTTAAGAGAAGAAGCAGCTCACAGTCAACTACTACCCTCCTGGAAGAGCTAAGGAAGCTTCTCTAAGGGGCTAAATACTCAAAGACTGGGTTCAGCAGGTTTCCTTAACGAGGATGCTGCTCCAAGATATATCACTGGAAAACATTTGCATCTGTGTGTGCTCTAGGGCAAAGACCTAGCCTGAGCCTTGCCCAGCTGGCCTGCTGTGGCAATCCCCAGTTAGGGGTCATGGCTCACCCTTCCCTCATGAGGCTCGCTTAACTCGTGGAGGAGCTGACCCCCTTTTCACCCAGTGCCTGCTTTTTCCAGTACTGCTGCATGCGCCGTCCTGTGTGCAAAGGCAACGTCAACAGAAATCCACTTTTGCAAAATCTGAGGAGTTTCAGCAGCTGCTGTAGAAAACCCTCTGCACCTCACATGTGAGGGCTTCTAGGCTCTAGGAATTAGTGATAGCCTACAACAGCAGATGTTTCTCCTCTAAGCATTTACCCGAATAAACAACCACCCATACTCACCTGGCCGCATCCCCACAATCAGCATTTGTAACGGAAACTGGGATTTTTAGGAACAATTTCTTAGCACTTCTGTACCCCCAGAACATGCTCTAGTGTACATATCACCCTTCACTTGGGTTCACTGTGGGTGGGATGAGAGACCCTAAAGCACTTCAGCAACAGCCTCTGTAGTCCCCACGCAAAGAAATGCCTGTTGGTAAATCACTGCTGCCCTTGGGTTAAAAACAAACCCAACACATGGGAACAGGAATTAAATGCATACATATTACAGGTCTAAATGAAAGTTTTCCCCAAAACTACATAGCTTGGCAGAGCCATAGAGGAACACCTCCCAGACCTGGTGGCCACCTCTAGCCCAGCTATAGGCTTGCTGTGGGTGTGGGGGCACACAGGGTGGCAGTAAGCCACCCTGCCAGCTCCCACCCCACCAGTGTTCCTTGGCCCAGCCTTCACTGCAAGGACAAACCAGCTCCCCGCTGTGCTCCAATACACCAGGAAAACCCTCCCTCAGGAAACGTGCAGTTTGTTTGTTCAGTGGCCTCTTGTGCTATGTGGCAAGTGAGTTTTGGAAGAGCGGAGCCAGGCACCTCGGGGGTGGTGAGGAGTGGGTTAGAGGTCAGCATCCCAAAATGCCGTGTGCCCCAGGATGTAGAGCCAGAGTCACCGCACAATTCCAGGTGCTTTAACAGCAGCTGTGCAGGGAGGTAGTGCTGGTTTATAAATGTATGCCATTTATAGCTGAAAAAGCCAGTTTTATGCCTGACCTCACCGTTCAGGCAGGGCTCCCTGGGAGCTGGGGGAAGCAGAGGAGCAAGAAGGCAGCAGTGCCCATCCCAGCACCAGGCAGGGCTGGGCATCATCCAGCAGGCACAGAACGTTCCCAGCAAAAGGCTGTTTATTCCACTAGATGGTGCCCAGGCCTTGCTTATGGATGTTGCTTAATGACGTAGTCAAGGATGTGGTCAGACTGGGGATGGAGGTGGCTGGACACCACACCGGGGTCCCTGTGGGACTGCAAACCCATCAGTCCCACCCCTGCCAGTGGTGAGACCCCAAAACCACCCCCTTTGTTTGACAGGCAATGGCATAGGCTGAGCCCGAGCTCCCTGGAGCATGGCCGTGGTCCATCAGACTTGGGATATGCTGTGCCATCACAATTCCAGGGGCGAGGCGCCCAGCCCAGGCTGCCAGCAGCCCTGCGGCCCCTTTATCACTGAGCAGGTGGGCTGGCACAGGAGGTCCCTGAGCCTTTGGGGGTCTTGTGCATGCTGCCCCACGCCTGGGAAACTACAAGCAAACCCCTGCCCCAGGCTGCTTACACCTCCAAGTCCCCGCAGCACTGGCACCAGGCTGCCTAGTGCGGCTCCCCTGGGGGCAGTGCGGCCTGTTGCCTTGCTGTGGGGTGTATTGGGTGCATGCAATTTTTGATCATTTCTGCTCTAGCAAGGCAGAGCCCTGACAGCTGGTGCTACTGACAGCACCAGTGACATCCACAGCGTTGTCCTTTCGGTCCCAGTACCAATCACACATGCATGATCCCTAAGAACCAAGCCCATGGCCCGAAACGGGACCTGTCCCTTGCCCGTGTGTGGCTGTGCAGGGGGCAGGGAAGGAGGCAAGCTGCAGGTACACAGCTGACGTTATAGCTGCTCCTAGCCCTCTCCTCGCATCCAGCGGGGAGTCCCCTCCCGTGGGTGCCGAGGGTGACACCTCTCCCCATGAGGCTTGACGCCATACCCACTGTGCCGTTTGCTCCAGCACACTGCTGAGCGTGCCCAGTTTAGCAGCTTCTTGGACAGAAAAAGCAACCTGCAATTGCATAAACAGTGATTAAGTTTGGGTACCGCCAACAGTACGGCTCCAGCGTGTCGAAGCCCAGCCTGGCTCTCGTGCAGGGGCCAGTGGTGGGAATGGCGGCTGTGTGGCCAGGGTGCTACAGTGCTGCTGGAAGGGTGGTGGGGCTGGCAAGTGCCCCGGCAGCATGCTGGGGTGCGCAATGGGTATTTCTTGCTGCGGGAGATGGACGAGACGAGAGGGGAGATGCTCTGTGGGTCTCCCAAGCAAGGACATACTGCCTGGGGAAGCAGGTGGCCCTGGGCAGGAGCCTGTGGGGTTTGATAACCCAAGGGAGGGATGTGTGGGGCCGGTTGGGCAAACTGCAGCCCTAGAGGTGATGGCTGAGCTAGGGCTATGCTGGGGCCAGGAATCCGCCCATGCCTGGGGAGCAACCCCCCCGCAGCATGCTGCTCGTGGCAAAGCAGCTGCCTGAAGTCTCGCTGCAAACATCACAGTCAGCAGAAGCTTAGGGACAGAAATGCCTTTATTTCTCCATTAGGCTGGAAGTGAAACCATGAGGGCAGAGGCTTTTTCTCGCTGTTTATTTACTCGCTGCGCATCAGTGCATGAATGCTACCCTATGCCATGTAGCACGACTGCTGTTACACGGCTGTCTAGCACAGCAAACCCACACATCGCTGTCGCGGTGCTGGATGCAGCCCCCCCTCAAATTAACAGCAGGTTTGCATGAACCAGTGATATGTGGCTCCTGGGCAGCGAAGCGCTGCGTGACCCCCAGCAATGTGCAGGCTTCCCTCCGCCCAGGTGAGATCAGCGCTCGCAGAAGGGATGCTCAGGGGACATGACATGTGAGACCCCCAAACTCCACCACTGGAGCCCACCGGTGTGGATACCGGCAGCCCCTCAGAGGGCCCCCCGGCTCCAGCGGCCATAGGGGCGTCCTGGGGCTCCCCACCTTGAGGGCTGCAGTCCTGTCTGCCGGCTGTCACTGTGGCTGCCCCGCTCCCCCTCGGAAGACTGGCTGCTGTCGGCACTCCTGAGGTCGGTGTAGGGACTGCGGGGGCCGCCCCCTGCCCTTCCGAGGGCATAAAAGGCCCGTTCGCGGACATGGAGCTCATCGGCACGCTTCACCTGGTCCACCTGCCTGCTGTGGCCCAGCGCTGCGAACGCCCCTGTCGCCCCGGCCCCTGGCCTCCTGCCGTGGCGTCCAGGGAGACGGCCACCCCTGGCCCCCACCATTGGTGCTCCAGCCTCACCACCTCGCTCCCGCTCCTGGCCTTTGCCCACCACCACGCTGCCCCTGGCTTGCCCTGCCTGCAGCGTGGGGCGGCCCCCAGCTTCGGTGGCACGCAGCCTGCCCCTGGCATCGCTGCCATGGCCACCAGCCCTCACCTGGGCCCCGCTCGACACCTGGCTGCTGGCTTTCCCGTGTGGGGACAGTGCTTTGTCTGTCCTGGGTGTCTTGTTCTGCCCTGCTCCCCCTGCCTGGACCCTCGCTCCAGACCGTCCCTCCCCACGGGGCTGCAGGGTGGCTGGCCCTGCCTTCCTGCTCTCCCCTCTCCCCACCACGGCACTCTCGCCTGTCTTGAGGTCACCAGCCATCCCCAGGGTGGTGGTGCAGTCCCCCTCACTAACCCCAGGGGAGGCCACAGTGGTGCCCAGGTGGATGCTGGCCCCCTTGGCTGGGACAGCAACAGACATCTCATCATCGCCTTCCTGGCGGTCAGTGGTGAAAGCCAGGTGGCCTGGCCTTCCCTCAAACCTCTGTCCTGCACCTCTCACCTCATCATCACTGTCACCATGGGTGCCAGTCCCCGTGGGGATGGTAGAGTCACCACCAGCAACCCGCCATGGCCCAGGGGCCACCAGTCCTTCTACATCACCAATGGTGGTAACATCATCCACATCATCGCCTGTCGGACGGCTATCCCTGGGGCTGCTGCTGATGCTGTTGCGATGGCTCGGGGTGGCTGTGGTGGTTGGTCCTTCAGGCTGCCTACGAGCAGGGATGCCATCACCATCATCATTGCCATTGCGTGCCGCAGTGACATCCAGGCTGGGCAGGGTGCTGCTGGTTCCTGCAGTGGCGATGCCGTCATCCTCGCTGCCAATGGTGGCACCGGCCTGGGTGGTTTCTTGCTCACCCACATGGATGTTGGCCCTCCCAATGAAGATGTTGACCTCATCGTCCTTGTCTGGAGAGATTTGGGTGATGCTGGTGTCTGTCACTGCACTGCCCGCCTTCCCGTGGGTGATGGTGACGCTGCCTGAATCAGGCATGTAAGCGTATTCATCCACACCTTTGGCGTCAACCTGGACGTCCTCCATCTTCTCAGTGACAGAGGCAAGAGCAGTGCCTTCTGTCCCCTTGCCCCTCACAATGCCCTCCTGCCCTTGGCCAGGGACGGTGGCCTCACCACTGCCCTCATCCTCAGCCCCTGTGGTGGCAGGGGCCCTCTCCCTCTCAGCTGTCGTGGCCCCCTCCACTGGAACTTCCCTAGCATCACCATCGTCCCTGTCCTCATGCCTGACACCAGACCTGTTCCCTGCCACAGCCTCACTGGGGCGTCTGCCCTGGGGGAGGGTGGAAACACCACCATCAACTTCCACCACTAAATGCAGGTCGCCGCTGCCTTCCGAGCTGACCGGCATGGGACCTGTGACACTGACACCACCACGAGCTCGCATGCCAGTGCCCGGGTGAGGACTGTGAGCATCCCCACCAACGCCTGGGGTGCTGCGGTTTTCAGACTTGAGTCCAGTCACGTTCTCTTTCGCATCAGTGCTGCCATTGTCATCGTGCTCGGGGGCTGCCACATCCTCCGTCGGCCCCCGACTGGCATTGTCCTCGCCCAGCCGGCTGCCAAGAACGGTCCTCTGGCTGTCGGCCTCTTCTTTCTGTGCAGGGAGAGAGGGTCAGGGCCAGCCCCGGTACTTGCCGGCTGCATGGGGTGCCGCAGCCAAGCTGGGGTCCCACTGTACTGCCTGGCCACCTCCTCACCTTTATCTGCGTCTGGTTCCTCCGCGTCGAAAACGAGTAGACATATTTGAAAACATAGAAACCATGCTTGGCATTGCAGCCTTTCAGCAGTATCTGGTGAAGAAAATAACCAAAACCCACAGTTTTCTTATTAAATGTGATAGCAGGAGTTTCCCTTACCGCGCCTGGCACTGCAACCGGGTCCCACCAGCACCCATTGGGGACCCAGGATGGGTGTTAGCTCCCACCATCTCATGGCTGCCAGGGTGGGCAGGGACCTGGGTAGGTTGGCTTTCCCTTGGGCTCATTTTCTGCCTTTGCTTGCTTTCAGGAGCTGTGGGGTTTTGGATTTTTAGGTGTGGTTTTTTTTTTTCAAGGTAGCTTATGTCTTGAATAAACAACCTGGTTGACGGTCCCATCAGACATGAGTGATGGGACTGCTGGTGATTGAAGCACCGAAGGAAGCAGCTTGCTTCCGATAGGCAAACCCGGGCATTTTCTTCCACACTACTCATCTGAATTTTGCTACTCATGCATTTTACGCCACTACACTTTGAAAAAACCCCATAGCAGCTGGGCCTGCAAACTTCACAGCCTCACCTGTGAGTAGACCAAGCATTTGTGCTCTGGGACTGGGCAGGAGCAGAGGAGCAGCCAGTGGGGGGGGAGACCTTTCCCTTGCCTGAGCACATCACACCTTTCCCCTCCCCTGCTTTTTTAAGGGATGCTCGTATGTGAAGGGACCACCAGTCTCTATTTCTGTGGCTCACTGAGGCTGTCCTCCAAAAATTGGCTTTTTCTCCCTGCGCTCCTGGTGCAGGGCACCCCATGGGGTCTGGATGGGGCAGGGGGGACTTACCCGGTGCTGTCCCACACAGTTCCCAGCAGCTCTCCCAGGCATCGGCAATGGCACCTGCGGGCAGCAGAGCACAAGAACATCCGGGTGGCTGTCAGCACTTGCTGCCGGCCACCCGTCCTGCCCACCGTGATGGGCACACCACGGTATCCAGGGAAGGGTGGGAAAACTGTATTAATAAGCCAATAAATTCCCAGGCATTACCCAGGGTGCTGACTTAAAGCCAACCATCGTAGGAAAGGTCAAAACCCCATTTCCAGGGTCTGAAAAGAATTGCAAATTCTGCTACAGCATGCTTACTTTTAGTAGGATGTTGTTGGCCTGCAAATAACCTTTTACTGGATTCAGCTGCAGAGTATTTTTATTGCAGAACAGTTTTAATACGTGGCATTGCTGCTCACACCACAATGCTCCAACTTATGGCTGGGATCTGGCTGTGATGGGAGCTTGCAGATGGTTAACTGGTGGCAATTCCCAGTGTTTACTGGGCAACTGAACCTGTACCCTCACATTTTTCTACGTGTTTGCAAGCTTCCAGCTTCCCCTGATGGTCCTGGCATCTTTTGGGATGTATTGTCCAGTGCATCCCTTAGGGATTGGGGAACTGGAGGTGAGAGCATCCTGTGAGCCCCACCAAGCTATTTTTGAGCATTCCGTATGTGCCACAGGGGGAGATGGCCCCATGTAGGGGAGTGCCCTCCATTCTCAGCAAAATCAGCCACTCAAGTGCCCCAAGCCCAGCTGAAAAGGGCAGAAATGCACCCAGAGTATTAAATATTCCTAGTTTATTCCATTGTTTGTGAACAATGTCAAAGTTGCGCAGCATTAACCAGCTCTCTTCTGTGTCCCTATCTGAAACGCAAATCTGTACTGATTTATTGCCTTCCTCAGCGCTGCCCTGTGACAGACCCGGTTGTACAAGCCTGCCCTGGGGACTAAAGGACACATGGCCAGTGCCCAGCCCTCAGGGAAGACATGGTTTCCCCCCTCCTTACCCTGTCGGAAAAGCAAGTTTTTGCTAGAAGCAGATTTTTCACTCTAGCTATGTATTTAGTATGTGGACCAACAGTCATGCAGGACAAAAATGGCTACTGTGATATTTATCTTAGTTTGCCATTTGTTTCAGTTATATCTGCCCAAATTTCACTTTAGGAGAGCCGGACCGCAGGTGCCCCTCTGACCCCTGTTACCCATGTAGGTAAGGTGAGCATCCTCCCTGCACCTCCCTTTCTGTGGCTCTGCTTGGGCCATTCCCTAGCCGAAAGCTCTGGGCAGATCCCAAATCCACAGAAATCAAGAGGAAGAGTTACAACGTCCCAGACTGGCCCTTGCACAATGCCCTAACTGCTCAGGGACATGCTCAGGTACCTCAGTGCTAATATATATTATTCCTGGGTTCATTTCTTGCACCAGCCTCCCTCCCCGAGCCCCAGAGGTGCTATATTCAAGTACAATTCATGCTCTCCTGCTGCTGGAATTGTGCTGGTGCACACTGGGTGGTACCCCCCCATGCTTTTGGCAGCATGCTGGGAAACGGGGGAAAGCCATACTCACGGGTGTCGAGAGGGCCATGCTGAGCAGGCACAGGCACACGAGGGCTGTTTGCATCTTGGGCAGCTCCTGGAGGCACAAAGCAAGTGTCAGTGGAGTTCCTCTTCCTGGGACTTGTTGTTCCCAACAATCCTGCTCAGCAGCAACACAAAAGCTCCTGCTGTCCCAAAGCCCCCACGGCAGTGAGGTTACCCACTGACCCCGTTTTTCCCCAGCGTTTGCGGTGGCCCTCAGCATCGCTCTGCCTCCCTGCACTCCTCGCAGCCAAGGTGATGCTTTCGCCATGTGTGTACGGCAGCAAGGTGAGGACACATTTACGGCCAGCAGCACTGAGCGGGTGTTCAAGCTTCTTAAATCGCTCTGTCCAAGTAGCTTGGGTGGATATTTGCAATAAATGACCTCCAAACCCGCTGCAGGCTAAGCCATGCAGTCCTAAGGCTGAATTAAGAAACTAACACACTGTTTTCAGCAACACTGATAAACAGCAGGCAACGATAGCTCTGTTGGCTAATAATTCTCATTTCACCCATCCACCCTGGCTTGGGCTCGCACATCCAGCCCGGAGACTATTTTCAGCCATGCAAGCCTTGCTACAGAAGCCATTGGAAGGAAATTCATGCACAAGGATCAACAGCGCAAAGCGACATAGGCTCAAGAGAGCGCGACGCAGAGGTGCGCACAGCCAAGGCTTGTGCCGTCTCCCTGTCCCCACCACAGCTTGCCTAGAGTGAAAGCAGGAGATGCCCTGCTCAGGGAGGCAGGCAAACAAGGTAAGGAGATTACCTTTCCCCGTCGGAGGCAGGTCCCAGCGGCAGACCGTGGAGGCTGTGCCCACTTTGCTGAAATTTAAAGTTGGCCCCGGTTGCGCGGAGCCAATCAGCTCCTGCCCAGGGACATTTGTCAGGACTGGCAGCGCCCGCAGATAACAAGGGGGAGTAATTTCCAGCTAAAAATGTGTTTGTGGTGAAAGACAGCTATCAAATGTTCCACCTGGCTGGATAAACAGAAAGCACGGTTTATAAATATCTGTTCTGAAGGCGAAATTGCTCGATGATTAGCGCAGATCTTAGCATGGGACACATCCAGCCCGGTTATTGATAAGAGGGGCTGCAATGGGTCGTAGCGCGCTCACTGTGACCGACATGGGAAAGCCGTCAGGGCTGCGGAAAGGGAAGGGCGATACGCTGAGCCCAGGCCTGTCACGGCCATGGCCAGCACCGTGGGGCAGTGCTAGCCAAGCTGCAAGCCACCGCCACGCTGTAGCCTCCGACACTTGGTTTTGCGGTTTCAACCTCAACGCCCCTGAGCTAAGCCCAGTGCAAACGTAAATAGGAGAGTGGTAAAAAAGTAAAAAAAAAAAAAAAAAAAAAAAGCTATTTTTCATGTGCTGCTTGCACAGGTCCTTTTGAGCCCACCTTTGCTGCGGGAAGGATGCTGCAAGTATGTGCATGACGTACATACTCTCTCCCTGCCCCCCTCTAGCTTTGGTGGCATTGCTGGTCACTTACATGTATGCCAAGGGGGTTCCCCCTGCTTTGGCCAGCCTGGCTCAGCCGCTCACTGCGGCGATGGTGACAACAGCTCCCATCCCACCTGCCGCGCTGCGCCGACCCAAACCCTGGAAGCAGGCGCGACTGACGCAATAACACCAGAAATGCTGAAACCATCAGCATCCAGCCTCAGGTGGGAGCAGATCTCAGAGCCAGGAGAAAATTTGCCCTTTTTCCTGGGCCAGGGAGCCACAGTTGGATGCTGCCCCGTGGGTGTCGGAGCAGCCGGCTGGCATGCCTTGGCTCAGGGAGGCAGAGCTTTGGCTGGTTGCCCAGGGGGCTGACGTACTGGGTGCCCTGTGGGAGCAGGACCCAGCCCTCCGGCAGTGCCAGGGCCCTTTGTCCATGCTGGTTCCCTGACGTCTTTGGGCACCTCCTGGGGACTTGAACGATAGGGCTCTTGTGTCCCACCCACTGCCTGCGAGCATGTGCAGGACTTCTCAGTGCCGTCACAGGATTTGGCCCCGGGGGTGCCCACACTGCAGGCAGTACCCCCTGCCACCCCGGCAGCCACAGCCCGGCTTTGGCACATGGAGGCGGTTTTGTACAGCGGCCACCAGCTTGCTGCTGCGAGAATAGAAACTTGTTTTGCAGTTGGACTTATATTAGGAGCTGAACACAGGTTTCCTTTCCAGGAGTGCGTGGTACCTGCTGTAACCCGTGAGTGGGGGCTGTCACTTTTCCTAAAAGGGGGCACCTACCTGGAACCCAACAGGATTTGGTCCTTCCCTATCCCTGGTGGGGAGGTGATCCCAGCATCCCCATCCCTGACACAGGAGGCAAGCGGACACACTGCTGTCACTGTGAGAGCCCTGCCTTGCCCTGGCGACAAGGCTGTGTGGCAGGGAGAGATGTGGACCATTTGGGGCCGCAGCACCAGTGCCGAAACACGTCTGAGGTGACCGGCTTGGTGGGACCCGCACGCCTGGCGCAGGGATACAGGAGCAAAGCTCTCATTACAGGGGTGTGCATCTACAGCTAACGAGGCACGGAAAGAGAAATTAATGTCTATTATTAATATTCCCCGGTGTGTGCTCAGGCCATGGGAGGCATGTTACCAAGGAGTGGAAGATGTGGTAAGGTTATCATCGCCCACATATTGCAAATCCGCTTCAACTCTACGTAAGACGTGACAGTAATCTCACAGCAGTGACCCTAAAAATGCCCTTCCATTTTTCAGAGGGGACTCTGCAGAGGCTCTCCTAGTTAGCCTTTCTGTTCCTCCTTCCTTTTGTGTGCACCTGAGTTGTAATGAAGAGATTGAACCCTAAGCAGCATGAGCACGCGTAGCCCCTCAGCCCACCAAACGCCCAGCAAATTTGGCAGTGAACCCTCCGTCACCAACGAGCTCAGTTCGGTTGCTTTATTTCATTTCGCCTTGCGAGATACAAAAAGAAGCCTGGGACCGAGCCAGTGCACACTGCGAGCTGTCTCGCCTCCCCTCTGGCATGCGGCGGCTGCAGCGAGCCTTTGGATGCACATTCCTGAGTGGGATGGGGCTGGTGGGGGGCAGCACTGAGGCTGCCCCCCTGCCCGCTCACTGGCTGTAGTAGTAATCCTGGCCGTACGCATCGTAGCCGTGCCCTTTGTAGTAGCCGTACTCGTCCTCATAGGCCCGGTAGCTGTCCCCGCGGGCGTACTCATCCTGCTCCCCATAGCTGCCATCAGTGGTGCCCTCATCCCCGCGGCCATGGCCCCCGACAGTCACCTCGTACTCCCACTGCTCCGCAGCTGTGGTGGCATCCGTGGGTCCCACGTCTCCTGTGGTAGTCGCCTGGGACAGCCCCTCTTCACCCGTGGTGCTGGCAACGGTGGTGGCTTCAGTTTCCTCCTCCTCCTCTTCCTCCTCTTCTTCCTCCTCCTCTTCCTCCTCCTCTTCCTCCTCCTCCTCAGCGGCGCCAGTGCCTTCCTCAGCCACTGCAGTGCCATTGCCGTGAGGTCCGTCTGCCCCCTCGGTGGTGTTGGTGCTTGTGCCATTGACACCATTCTCATTCTCAGCTACTTCTTCTTCCTCCTCCTCCTCCTCTTCCTCCTCATTCTCGTCACTGTCTTCATTTTCGGAGTCGCCACCCTTGCCAACAGCGCTGTTCCTGCCCCCCTTCAGTGGTCCTTGGCAGCCCTTGCCCTGACAGGGGGAAGATAATGCAGCATTAGTCAGGAGGTTGGAGCTTTTTGGTGCTGCGTGGCATGGGGCAGGCGTGGGCACAGCTGAGCATCCCCCTGCACCTTGCATGGCAAGGCTGCCTTTTTGGGGTGCCCCTTCTGACCCTCCCACTGGGATAATGCCCAGAGCTTGTTCCAGCCGTGGGCATCTTGTGCAGCAGACCCCCAAGCAGAAACGGGGTGCAGGGCATTCTGTGGGTGCAAGCAAGCAAGCAAGCATGCAGTGAATATAACCCACCCCATGGGTGCTCCCCTCCAGGCCCCCAAACCACACCTGCTGGGGGGATGCGACGTCTCCTCCCAGCCCGCCCTGGCTGTCCCCAGGGGCTGCTCCGGCAGCGTGGCCAGCTGCCTCGATGCCAGCATGGGATGGCTCCTGCAGAGACAGGGAGAGGGCAGGGGCTCGCAGCAGGAGCGGCGCACAGCCCACCCCGCAGTGAGAGGGGCATGCAGCATTCCCGCATGGTCTTTGGGCGCTGTTCCGAGTTTCCCCGCTTTCCCACGGGTCTCGCCCGAGGCTAAAACCGGGAAGCTGCCGCAGGGCAACCTGAGCCATGCAATTAAGTGGTGGTGGCTGGAGTTGGGTGTTCCCGTTCTGGCTACACGTTTTGCTTTACGAAGCATGTAAAGCTTTGCCTTTGGAGTTACCTCTCCCTGTTTCCAATAAACAAAGCAAGCCACAGGTGCACTGCATGCAGACACACCAGTTGTAGGTGGCTGGCGACAGCTCAAAGCCAGGCATGAGCCCAAACCCCACCAGCAACAAGCCACCAGCACTGGTCAGCCCCAGAGACCCCGCAGCAAAGTGGGTCTCAGCAGAGCGCACAGCAGTCCCCGCGGCTGACAAGGCAATGGCTAACCCAAACGTGAGCAGAGTCTGGAGCAACCACCGAGGAACTGGTGGGGCAGCTCACCCTCGCCCCAGCCTGAGAGGAGAAGCACCCTGTCGCTGGCAAACGAGCCCAGCTGTGGTGGGTCACTGCCATCCCTGCCACGAGCCATCCCTGCATTTTCCAGGCCAAGACCAAGGATGCTCACCCTCGTGTTCTGGGCCAACTCAGACACTTAAAATACGGACGCCAGAGAAAACCCAGGCTATATTCATCTCCACCGCAGGAGCGACCAAATTGCACGGTGCAGCCGGCTGTGCCGATGGGTGCTCTTTACATACCTGTAACTCACCTTGGGGCCTTTCATCACAGTTTATCTTGCTGACCACCCACTGCCAGCCAGGGCACGCAGCATCCCTGCCCAGGAACAGCCACTGCTCTGGTACCCTCGAAATGAAAGAGCCAGCCCCAAACAGCAGCTGCATTCCTCCACATCACTTAATTTCTTCCTTGGGAATGAAATTCCCCCTTTGGCTGTCTCATCCCACTACTCAAAGTTATCCCTATTGATCACAGTGGTAGTGGAGGGCAACAGGCAGAAAGGTACAAATGGCAGGGAGGTGCCGGGGGCTGCACCCCAGCCCCAGATGAGCCTCCAAAGGGGGTTTTAAGACCAGATGCCCAGGCTTACACTCCTTAAAAAGACCCCTGATATTAGTATTCAAATCATTAAATTAAAAATAAAAGACATTAGACCTGACACGCTGGTTTCCAAGCATGCTGGATGCCTGCCGCAAAGCACCTGTGTGCTGGAGACCACTGAATTATTTCTGAGCTTTTGCAGCCTGGGGAGGCACAAGAGACCTTTGTGATCCCTGGAGTTTAATTTTGGACCTGGGTGACTCCCACAAAGGCAGCGGTGCCTGAGCTCATATCGACCCAGCAGACAGGAGCCGCATTACTGGCCAGGCTGGTACAAATGTGCATTTCCCAAAAGAGCATCGGTTTGAGTCCCCCGACACGTGTGCGTGCAGAGCATAACTGTATTTTCCATGGCAATTTTACCAGCACTCTGGGGGCAACGCATCCTGAAAGGGGAAGGTAAGAGAAGTCCCTAGCCAAGCCCTTTTGCCTTGAAAGCGAGCCTCCCTGCTACTGCCCTTTGGTCCATCCTGCTCCTTTCTGAGCCACTGAAAATGGAAACCCAGAGAGTTTGTCTCAGGCTTGTTCGGTGCATCCCCCGCCCATCCTCTTTTAAAAAAAAAAAAAAGAAGACAAAGGAAAAAAATAGACAAAAAATAATAAAATAAAGCCCAGAGTAGAAAATCCAGTCACAACCAGCGCACAAGGCTGTGGGTGGTCAGCGGCCACAAATGCTGATGAGCACAGACTACAAAACCAAAGAAAGATCCCAAATTCCCGTATTTGTTTTGCAGGCTGCCGGTTTGCCGTACTCACCCCCCCTTCCTCCTCCTCCGAGCCTTCCCCCTCTTCCTCCGATGAGTCACTGCCCTAAGAAGAGGGAAAACCAAGCTGTAGCTGGGCTGGCAGGTCTCCATGGGTGTCACGAGCATGACAGTCTCAGCCCAGCCCAGCAGGCCAGCGGCAGATGGGGCGCAGACCACGCCCCCATCTCATTTGGGCCAATATATCTGCATTTGGGGGGTGGCAAAGCAACCCCTCTGAAGCACCCACCTGGTACCGTCGCTGAGGGGGATGCACGTAGGCGTATCTGTACAGGTAATACCGGTGCCTGTTCTTGAACACCTACCGGGAGAAAAAGGGGGTAAATCCCATCAGGCTGGGGGCTTGGGTACACAGGAGTGACCGAAACGTCCTCATCCTCAAGGCCAGTGCTGTGTGGGGCTGGGCACATGGGGTGGGGGGAGACCCTACCGCATTTTCTTCCGAGTCGTCCGACTTGGTTCGCCGAAGCCAGCTCTTGACCTGGGGGAAAGGCTGGGTTGGCGTGTGCCCCACACCAGCCCCAGCAAGGCTGGGGGGGCCCCCACTGCCCGGCACTCACCGAGAAGGCGCACGCCATCCCCAGCAGGCAGATGAAGAGCAGGGCAGTCCTCATGGCTGCTTTCTCTAGGAACGGCGAAACACGGCGAGCGCTTGGCTTTCAGCTGGAAAGCACCGTCGCCACCCCAAACCATGTGGGTGTTTGTGCCCACATGGGTGAGCGGGGAGAAGCGAGGCTGACCTCCAGCCACCTCTCTGTGGGGTCATCCAACCCCGCCAAAACACAAATCTTTCTTTTTTTGGACAGATCTGCCTCAATTTCCATGAATACATTTTGATTTTGCAAGAAGCCACCAGGTACTGGAAGAGCGAGCTTCACCCGGTAGCGGACGCGCTGCTTTCCCTCAGCAGGACTGCTCGCTCCTGCTTCCCCACCACCTGCGAGGGAGTGGGGAAAATCAACCCCCACCGGAGATGCGACGGGAGCAGCCGGCAGGAGCACTGCCCACAGCCCTGCAGCCGGCTCTGGCTCTGCCCAGGGCGCGACTCCCCTGGGAATTACACCACGAAGAGCTTAACCTCATTGAGGAAAAATAAATAAGTAAACAAATCAGTGAATCTAATTGGCTTTTACAGCCTGCCACTGACGAAAATAGCAGTGGCAAGGCACCAATGCAAGGAGCTCCCCGCAGGCATATCCAGGGGGGAGGCTTGGCTCTGAGCAGGTTCGAGCTGCACCCCCTAAGCACCAAAATGCAACGTGTCCTCCTCCATCCTGACCCCAGCAAGGAGCACGCCCAACTCTTGCCGGAGCACCCCAGCCTCTCGCAGGGAGGGATGCTCCCGGCATCCCCCTGGGCTTAGTCAGGCCCACTAACCTCCCTTATTCCTACCCTTCCTCCAGCGAAACCCACCCTCAGCTGTGCTGAAGTTTGGGGGAGCTGTTATTATATTTATCTGCACTGGAAGTTACCCCACCTTCATTTAACTCAGCCTAGAGAACAACTGGCCACAAGCTAGCTTTCCTGGCCACGCAGGGAGGCTTGGATGCTTGTCCCCTCCACCCGGACGCTTCATGAAGCCACAGACCCAGAAAAGGGCTAAAAGCAGCAGCATCAAGCCCTGCCAGCAAGCCGAGCCCTGCCATCCCCTTGGAAAGAGCAGACAGCAACACACAACCCATCTGGAAAAAGCAGCTGCAAGCTTACCCCGTCACAGCACCGATGGCTACTGCAGAGTCGGCCGGCACAGATTTCCTCCTGCTGCTGCCCCACTGGGATATAAAGTCTATTTTTGCCCCCCCCCCCACCCCCCAAGCCAGTCGCCGCCCTGCCCGGAGTGACGCCAGCCCGCCGGCATGTGCCAGAAAACCCCCAAACTTCAACGCCGGCAGATTTGGTGCACAAACATAGCACCCCGCGCCGCTGCCAAACCCGGGGAGGTTTGCGCTGCGCCGCTTAATTGAGGGTCTGGCCTCAGGGGAACAGCTGGGAGGCTGGAGGGTATAATAACACTTTGGGTTTAAATTAAAATAAATATTGGGAAATCTGTTCTCAGGGGGTGCCTGAGAAAGGGTTCTCCCTTTTTGGGAAATTCTGTCACTGTTTTTTCAAGGAGACAAAAAAGGCCAACCTCAAAGGCTGGCTCCACAGTCACTTGGGCATAGCCATTAGACAAAAAAAGGCTAAATCCAAACAAATCCCTGTGCAGGCTGCCTGCAGAGGTGAAACGGGCCTTGGGAAGGGCATGGAAAGAAAAGGTGGCTCGGATACAGGTGTCACGATTCCCCCTTCGAGAGCCATTTCTGCCACGGCGATGGTACAAAATGTACATCTGATTCCTGTCTCATGCCCCCAGAACCACGCAGACACACACGGGTGCCAGCCTGGCCCCCCGCTATCCAAAATCAGGTATTTCCCAGCTGAAATCTGACAGCTCTGCACACACCGCCAGCTAAGGGGAATAAGTATGTGGGGCAAAAAACCCACCCTCGCAGACACCCAAAACTCAGCAGGGACCTTGGTGGCAGGATTCTGGCAGTGGTCAGAGCCCACCCCACCTGCCCTGCACCTGAGGGCAGCGGATAAGGGCACGTGGGTGCTGCAGCTGCCCCCCTGTACCCACCTATGCAGGGACATCCTTTCTCCTTTCCCTATATTTATAATTTCCCAGTGGAATTTCAGCCGCCCAGTTCATCTCTGCTCCCTCTTTCCCTGATTTTTCCTGCTCCCCGCAGCCAAGGCCCCTTGACCCTCCTGCAAGCACCTGGGCTGCAGCAGCTCAGGGCCCCGCTCCCTGCCGAATGCAGCTTTGCTTTCCGCAGTGGCAAAGAGAATTGCCAATCCTGCCTGGCGCCTTTCACCCCCACAGCCCTCAGAGAGGGCACTGCAGGGCTGGAAAACCATGCCTTTAAGCAGGTCGGCGATGCGCAGGTTAGCCAGCGACAAAACGATGGTGATTTAGGGCAGAAAAATGTGCTTTGCAGTGCAAGCCCTGAACGCTCATGTTTCTGCTCAAAATCGGGGGGGAAAAAGCCTCACCCGCATCCAGGGGAGCCCAGTTTGAGTGTGAATTTGATTGAGAAGCAAAGGATTTCCAGTTAACCAAATTCCCAGGTTTGGACTAGAAAGACGAAGCTTTTTATTCCGTTGTTATTTTGCCTTCCTGCTCGTCACCACATCAACACGGTGGGGAGTTGCTAACTGCTGGTGAAAGGCCATGCACGCTGCATGCTTTTGGGGAGGGAGAGGTGCTTTGCAGCCCCCCACGGGTCCGCAGCCCTGGCAGCAAGCCAGGCCACATGCCCACCATGCAAATCCTGGAGCTGCGGGGTGCAGCTGCGCCTGTCCCGTGGGCTTCAAAGCCCCTTGTGTCACTGCAAGGAGCCATAATTACAAGGGAGGCCTGGAGCTGGTGCCTTGCGCCAGGAAAACCCACACAAAACAAAAAAAAAAGGAAAAACATAAAAGCAGCCATGCAGTTTTCCGATGCCAGTGGAGCAGCCTCTGGTAAAGAGAGGCACCAGCATTGTGAGGGACCCAGCCCCGTGAAGCTGGGGCGGCTGGTGGGGCTGCCCTGGTGGGGAGTGATGCTGGGGGGCACAGGACAGAGATGGCCCTGTTTCCCACTGCCCCACGCTGTCACGGGCTGCCCTGCGCAGGAAAGCAGTGGGCACATCCCCAGCTTTGAGCTTAAATTTCATCAGGGCTGGGGAACAGAGAGTGCTGGTGGGAGGTGATTGTTAATGTAATTAAAGGGCTGCTGCTCCAGGCTGCTTAAAAAAGAGAAAAATGACTATAAAAACGCGTATTTCGCCCAAGATCCCTAAAAAGCACTAGGATAATTAACGTGTGCCAAAGTGCTTTGCATGGCCAGCACCTATGTTTAGCTCCCAGGCCAGGGAGCAGGTGCTGCCTCGGCAGGCCACCAGCAGCAGCGACATGCAGGGACACTAGCAGGGAAGCTGCATCTCAAATATTTCCATTTAAAATAATAATAATAACTACAAAAGCATCATATCTTAGGGTTGGAGCATTGGTCTCTTACTGCTTTGGCAAGAACTCCATCTCTCCAAGGCAGCAGGACTTGGACAGGTAACCCGTTTGTCCCAAAGCAGTGCTTGGTATCTGCTATTAACAGCGATGGCGGGATCTGACAGCTCGATGAAAATAATCCTGCCCTTGTAAATAAACAGCTGGAAACCAAACATGGAACAGCTCGCCTGCCTCCGGGGGACGTGCCAACAGGTGACAGCAGCAAAATCCCATTTTTTGGGAGCATGCCAAGAGGAAGCGGCAGGTGTGCAGCACGCAGCTGACGTGTGCAAGCGCGATGGTTCCCCTTCTGCACTCCCACCGCCTTTTTAACACGCACAAGTACACTGCCGTGTTGCTTACCACATGATTTGGCGAGTGAGCTGGGGGTCAGGCAGGCAGCCCCGCTCCCCAGGCCCTGCACGGGTGCTTCGCTGCCCTGGCACAGCGGGCGATGACGAACCCTCCAGGTTGCTGCTGCTGTGCCCAAGCCCTGCTGTCGGTCCGCGACCCGGTGTCGGTGGGGTTTGCAGCAGCTCTGCAGTGCAGCCGGGTGGGCTTGCAGCCGGGTGGGCTTGCAGCCGGGTGGGCTTGCAGCCAGCACCACCGGGCAAGGGGTGCTGCATATGGTTTTGATGTAACCGACCAAGGCCATGGAGACCTTGTGGTCAGAGCATCCCTGTCTGGCACAGGCTGACATGGCTCCTTTGTCCAAGCTTAATTATTATTTTTGCAGGGCGGTAAACGAGCGGAGCAGCGTGCACCCGTCCTGCCTGGGTCCACTGCGGGGCAGAGGCTGTGGTCGGGGCTGCACAGTTCTATTTCCACGCCCTGGTGCTATTCTGGAAGGAAACCTCAGGGCCAAAAATAAGCCGAGAAAACAAACCCAGGAGGACACTTTGAGTATGGTGTGGAGAGGCTGAGGTGCTGCTCCAGGCAGGGAAAGGAGCACCCCTCCCATGCAGCACAGTGGCCAGGGCACCTCCAAAACGTGTGGGGGGGGCACCAGAGGTAGAGCTTGCCCCAGCTCCCACCGCTCCCCACTGCTGTCAGGGACAGGGGCATGTGTGCCATGGCCACGAACTGGGGAGCAAAGTGATGAGCAAGGAGAGTGTGCACCAGCAACAGCATAAGAATAAGGGATCCCTCTCCCATCCCCATTACCTCTCATGGCACAAACCCGAATGCAAACCAACATCAGCTGGGCACGCGGAGTATTGTTTTCTTGCAAGCAGTTAATTTTAGTATGAAAGCAGACAGGGAGAACACCTAAAGCGCACCACATGTTAACCTCAGTTATCAGTACACGACCTTTACACATTGGCCCTCTGCAACTAAATATTTGACATGGTTTTCCTTTTTCTCTGAGGCAGGAGACAAGTTAAAGGAAATTAATTATATTTACATGCCTGGCAAAATGCGGGTCATGAGTAGCGCTGTGACGCGAGCCCTTTGATGGAGCCTGAACTCTGGGCAACAGAAACACAGCAAATCACTGGGGCAAGGTCACAGGATTATCACAAATCTCAGGTCCTCACATGTTTGAGCAATGTCTGTATAGCATATTTCCTCTGGTTTTTGCCTGTTTTGTTTTTTTCCAGGAGGAAAAAATTGCACACCATCTAGAATAAATTACCAGGACTGTTTCCACCACCAGTCTGCTGCCTCCATCCACGTGTGAGAGCTCTCAAACACAGCCACATGAAAGAAACAAGAGGGAAACAACCAAATAAACCCCCCAAAAGGCTCCATTTTTGGGAGGAGAGCAGCCATAGCGCCCGGGTTCACTGCAGAAGTACCCACCAACAGCCTGCACACCCAGCTCAGGAATTGAGCTCTTTCTTTGCCAAAATGACACCAGTGTCCCAGGACAGTCAGACATCTGGATGGCGTGGGGGTTGCAGTACAGGTGGATGTTAATGCTTGCTCTTTACGTGCCATCCTGTGGCGCTCAACTCCTTGGGGCACTGCTGGGGGGACCACAGAACTTCCTGGGCACAGCTGAGCTGGGGCAGGGGGAAAGTTATTTACCATTGAAGTGCACGGCAGTAAAGGGAGCTGGAAGGAAAACTCCCATAAAGCCTTCTAAAGGTTTGCAGTATTTTGGGGTTTCACTGAGGCCAGAGGCTGTTTTCCCACGGCTGAGACGTTTCTTTTGTTCAGACTGACGGCAGCAGTGATTCCGTCAGAGGTTTTTCCTCCCCATTGAAAAGGGAAGAGAAACGCAATCAAACCCTCCTGGCCTCACCGCGTGCTGTTCCCGTCACAGAAATCCATCACAGGGAGCACAGAAAACACAGACCCATTGGATTGTTTCTTCCACAGATATTCCCGTCTTGCTAAAGACAAAGGGGCCAAGGAGAAGCCCTGCAGCCGGCTGGGGTGCTCAGCTCGCATTGGGAAGCCCAGGGCGTCCGGCTGTGCTGCCAAAAAAGCCGCTGCTAGATGGAGAGATGCTCTGCGGGTTCTGAGGGTCTCTCTCTTTCTCCCCCCAAAGCCAGGAAGGTAACGGGGTTGAATACATGCAGCTTGCATGCTGTGGCCGCCCCAACTCCAGCTGCCGCAGCCGGGCCCAGCACTGCTGCCTCCCACCTCTTCAGCCACACCGGCTACCTATTAAAAATAGATTTTTTTTTCTTCTTGGAAAGGACAAAAAAAAAAATAAACAAGAAACCTTCCTTTTAAGATGATCCAGACTCATGTTTTCACAAACCCAAATGCGACCAAAAATATCTGCTTTAAACCCCAGTGCTGATTCCTGGGCAAAATCACTGTATTCAGCCCTAGAGGCCACCCCCAATGAACAAAAAATGCCACGTGGGTGGATAAGAGAAATGCATACATCAACGTGGGCATCTTTTATCCTTGCCTAACCCACGGGGCAACCTGACCCTTACAACTTCATTGCAGAGTCAGCCCAAAACGGGAACTCCTCCAGCAATGGCAGAGCCCATGGGCAACCTTTCCAGCTGCTTTTCCTGCCTGCCCAACAGCACAGAGCAGGAGCACCCCCCTCGGATGCTCACTGCGCACAGGCACGCGCTGCAATCACCACGCACATGTGCTGCTGTTAAAAATGCCTTAAAGCCCTCAAAACAAGCATCTTTTGGCCACGCTATCCCCAGCCATCCAACATCTCGCCCTGTGAAGCACTGCCCACCACCAAGTCCGTCCGGATGACAAGCAGGGTGGCCCTGCACAGGTAAACAGCCTTTGATGGGGACAGCCAGGTGCCACCAGTGTCCCCCAAAACCTGCCCAGCCTCAGACACATGCTGCCAGGTGCTGGGCACATCCCTGCGCCGGGCCGCACGAGCGGCTCCCTCCCTGTGGCCAGGCGGGAGGTTTCCCCATGATGCCTGGGAGGGATGGTCCTGTGGGAAGCCATCCCAGCAGGCAGCAGCCAGCTCTGGCACTGGCTCCCCGGTCTCTGGGGAGCAGCCAGCCAGCAGGAGGCAAATTTCGGGCGTTGCTGGCAGGGACGCGCGTGCAACCACAGCACGTCCCAGGGAAGGCACATGGAGACCCACGCAAAGGAGACCCACGTGCAGGGGAGCACAGGCAGCTACCCTCCAGCACAGGGTGCAGCGGGGAACCGCGTGCACCGTTTGCAAGGCACACACACCTCCCACTCAAACTAAAGCCAAACCAACACGGATTTTCTGTCTGTGTGTGAAACAAGAGGAGGACGAGTGCTCGCTGTTCCCTTTGCGGCAGGGGATGACGGCGAGCGGCCCCCTCCCCAGCTATGCCACGCTCGCACAAGGACGTCTTGGCCATCCTGCTCATGGGCTGGGCTCACTGCAGAGCTGCAGGACACGCCTTGTTTTCCTGAAGGGACCCGAAAAAACCCCTCCTTGTCCCCATCCCCACCAGCTGTCCCCATGCAAACACCACCTCCGATGGCCCCTGGGATGCGACCCAGCCCCACGGCAGAGCCGGCACCCAACCTCTCCCTGCAGCCTGAGCAGCGGCAGCACGGAGAGTTCCAGCAGCCTCCTGCCCCGCACTGCCACACAGAGGAGCCAACCAACACGTCTTTACTATCATTTTAAACCAGAGTGACAGCTGTCACCCAGCCTTTTTTGCACCGCTGGGCTGAACTTGCATAGCTGCTTCTGTGGATGTAGTGGGGTTTTTTAGGTAGAGCATTGAAAATACGTGGTATGTGCAAGGAAGGTCAGAAGTAAAACATGAGAGAAGTTAACCCAAAGGGTTAACAACCTAACCTGCAGCAACCTCTACTTTTGAAAAGGTTGGGTGTTTATCCTGCAGCCAAACCTGAGATTACCATCTTACGCCCCAGAGATGGGCCTGTGCACCAGTATTTTGGTACCTGTGGCCCTGCCAGGCATAATCACTGCCACAGCACCCCCAGCTCCTCACGCAGCTCATGCCAGGGGTCCAAAACTTAAAGGGACTTAAAACTTATCACAGCCAAGATACCCACTGTGAAGCAGGGACGAGCAAGGAGGCAGGGTTAGAAAACAAGCTTGTTCCCAGGGCAGCAGCTTGGGGAAGCTGCTCGTTGCAGAGCTGCTCTCATACAGAAGTAGAAAAAGCTTACACAGGGTGGAAATTAAAACAAATTCCACTAAAACCAAAAGCTGGTCAGCTCCCAGCTTTTGTAGTGGTGGAAAAAGTCTACAAATCAAGTGCAGTTTTGCTATAAGTAGTAGAAAAAATATTTCATTTGTTTACCGGTTCTTGAATTCAGTACTGCAATACCCAGCAATGCCACCGCTGACCCAAGGCAGACGAAAGCCACACACCCCCTCATGCTGACCTCTTGGAGGTCATCCCCCGTGTAGCCACAACTCCAGGCTGTAAAACCATGCGGCTACGCAGCAGCCCTTGGCTTCCTCTGTCAGCAGCAGTACCCGTGCTGTACGGCTTGCCATATGCACATGAGCAAGGAAAGGCCCAGGTGGGATTTTCATAGAATCACAGGATAGTTTGGGTTGGAAGGGACCTTAAAGACCATCTAGTTCCAACCCCCCTGCCATGGGCAGGGACACCCTCCACTAGACCAGGTTGCTCCAAGCCTCATCCAGCCTGGCCTGGAACACTCCCAGGGATGGGGCACCCACAGCTTCTCTGGGCAACCTGTCCCAGTGCCTCCCCACCCTCTCCAGGAAGAACTTCTTCCTGAAATCTAATCTAAATCTCCCCACTTTCAATTTAAACCCATTACCTCTTGTCCTGTCACCACAGGCCCTTGTAAAAAGTCCCCCCCAGCTTCCTTGTAGGCCCCCTTCAGGTATCTAAGGGCATCACAGACCTGTTATTGCTCAATCTTGGGTGGTTGAATGCCACTTGTCCCTCTAGGAAGTTGGACACCAACCGCTCAGGGGTTGTGTAGCTAGTTAGCATGCCAGAGTCTCATTCGTTATCATCACTTTAAGCAAACGATGTGTTGCTTGCTGGTATGAAAAAAAAAGGCACACAGTAAAAGAGGATTTACCCATCACCTACCCACTCGCAATGACCTCTTTTCCCCCACTCACCTGCATCTCTGCTGCAGGGGACATGGCACCAGGGCCCCCCATGGGCACCCAGAGCCGGTGGTCCCAGGGAGCCCCTGTGTCCTGGAAGATCTCCTTCCCAGCACCTCAGGAAGAGCAGAACAACCCTTGCTGGCATTGCCGCAGGTGATGGCCATAACACAGCCAAGCCCCAGGCCCAGCCTGTTGGGGTCATTAGCCAGCTTTTCCATCCCACTGCTGGGTCACCTGGGGGCAGGGGTGGCCCTTGGGGTGCCTGGAAATAGGGGGGTGGGAACACCCCTCAGCCTCTGCTTTCCCTCTCATCCCAGCATGCTGCGACACCTCATGCAAACAGCCTGCCCTTTGCTCCCCACACACCCCAGTCCCTCCCCAAATCACAGCACCTTACACCCCTGGGAGAGAAAAACAGCAACGCGTCCAACCACAGCTCTGTGGTTTGATGGTTTTAATGGTACTGAAAGAAATCAACAGGGTACACTTCAGCCTTGATATACAAGTGAAAAACGGATACAATATGTTTTCTGTACATTTCTTACAAAATATTACAAACATCCCATCCTGAAGTGGTACTTCACATACTGCTGAGCCCACACACCGCATGTCCACAGCCGCTGTAGCTTTTCCTCCTTACGTGCAGGACATGAAGCTAACAGGAACTCCCACTGAAGCCTGGGCAGATGCTTTTAGGGCAGCTGTAGGTAAATACAAGGGGCAAATGCCTTTCTGCCTAGCATGCCCAGGTGCAGCTCCCAGGGTGCTGAGCCACCACCGTGCCCTTGTGACAGGCGGGCAGCATCACCCTGCTGGCACTCGCAGCTCTCAGCTGGTCTGTGGTTTGCTATAGGAAATGGCTTTCCTCACTGCATTTTGGCGTTTTCCCCTGTGTCTAGCATCGCCCCACGTAGCGTGCCCAGGTTGAGGCCTGGCGAACCCATCTCCATTTTATCCACAGTATCTTCTCAGGAAGAAGTTGATCTGGCTGTATAGCAAATAAATTAACCCCTTCCTCCCCCCACCCCACCCAGCACCGAGAAGGCTGCAGGGCACATGTCAGTACCCGTCCTGGCAGTCGTTGTCGTCGTAGTCGGCAGCAGGCTTGTTGCGGAAAGCGCCCGGCCGTCGTTTGCGGCTCCCGCTCTCCAGGCTCTGTGGTGAGCTGTCGTCCCCGCGGCTGCTGGACTCGCGGGTGGCGTCTTCCTGAGAGTGGCTCTCGTCACCATCCTCCTCCTCCTGGGACTCGCTGTTGTTACTCTCTGTGGACCTGCTGTCCTCGCCTGCGTTGTCCTCCTGGCTGCCGTCATCCTCCGGGGATGCGCTCTGGCTCTCGACTGACGCGCTTGGCACGTCCCCATCAGGTTCAGAGTCATTCTCATCCTCCTTTGACTCCTCCACAGTGTCCTCTGTGGACTGGCTCTGGTCACCCTCATCTTCCCTGGACTTACTCTGGTCACCCTCGTCTTCCGCGGACTCGCTGTCAGGCACGGATGGTGCACTCCTGTCCTCGGCAGACTCACGGTCCTCCTGCCCTTCCTGGGATTGGCTGCCACTGCGCTCGCTTGACGTGCTCACCACCTCCTGGGAGATGTCCTCTGGGGAATCCCCTGGCTCTTCATCCGACTGGTCAACGGTGCTCTCTCTGGACTTGCTGTCCTCACTCTCCCTGGAGGGGCTGTCCTCCCCATCCTCATCCTCCCCAGAGCGGCTGGCACTGTTTTCTTCTGACTGGCTGGCAACAGGCTCTTCCGACTGACTGTTGTCCTCCACAGATGGGCTGTCTTCTCCTGAGTCAGCGTCCTCCACCTCTGGGGACCTGCTGTCGCCCTTCTCCCAGCGGTGGGAGCCAGCCCCCCAGCTGCTCTCTCGGCTGCTTCCCAGGGTGTGGGGGCCAGCACGGCGCCCCTTGTAGCTGCTGCCTGGGCCATCGAAGACAGAAGGGTCATCGCCCTGCATGGCTTCATCCTCGAAGTCGTAGCTCTCCTCCTCCTGGCTGCTGCTGCTGCCCCCTCCCTGCCTGTAGGTCTGCTCGTGCCGGCTGCCGAGGTAGCTCCGGTACCGCCAGTGGTCCGCCCCGATGCTCTCACTGCTGCTACTGCTGCTGCTGTCGCCATGGCCTCTGCCAGCTCCAGCATCCCCACGGCCAGCGTCGTGGCCGTGTTCGCCCGCACCAGCCACGTAAGTAGGACCTTCACCCCCCTCCTCTTCCCCATTGTCATCAAAGGTGTCATCTCCACTGTCATCCTCCTCATCCAGGAGCCCGCCAGCGTGGGAGGGAAGCCCATTGACTCTAGGGCCGTGGTGCTCTCTGTTGTCACCATCATCAGCATCGCGTGCATCCTCCTCCTGTGGAGGGGACAAACGGAGATAAATGCAAAGGCTTGCGGGTCACAGGTGCTACCAGCACCGCTCGCCCCACAGGCCAAGTGCTACACTGGCCAACACCAGATTTGGGCTAAGTGAGCTTTCCCAGCAGAGCAAAACACCCCTTTCCACTCACTCACCAGGAAACCAAGGCTATTCCCATCCCGGGCACTTGGATCCTCGTGGTCCACCTGGTTCAGGTGCTGAGCCTCCCCAGCTCTGCCTCCCTTGTCTTGGCCACCGTCATTGCCCAGCTCCTCGCCCACGGCATTCCCACCTGCCGGGTCCCCGGCAAGGGCATTGTCCTCCCTCTCTGCACCGGCAAGAGGATGTCTGCCATCTCCACCACCCAGGAGGTTGCCCAGATTGTTGCTGTAATTTTCGCTTGCTGTGTCCTAGGGGCAAAACATGACACAGAGCTTTGGTTTCGTGAACACCACTGCAAGTTTACTGCTACTGCTGCGGGATGATGCATCACTCCTAAACCATGCAAGCGCTCAAGGCTTTCTCATTGCTCACACTTCAGCCCTTCAGTTGTTTCTGCTGATGCAAAAGCAGCCACCAACAAAAAGGCAATGCAGAAAAGCCCAAAGCGTGATCGTTCAGAGCTCAGCAGCTCCTTTTTCAGGACCAACACAGCAGAAAGCACCAGGTGAATTTCACCAGGGAAGCAGGGTGAAATAAGGTGGAAACAACCCAGCTTGAAAAGACCAAGTAGATCAGCAAAGCTCAAAGACCCACAGCAGCAGCAGCTCATCCCCCAGGTGCCTGCCTGGGGCTGGCTCCCAATCCCAGACTTGCTCTGCAGGCGGCTGACACCTGCAGGACTGAGGCACCCCCCTGGCTTACCTCCTGCTGCGTGCTGCGACGGGGACGGGCGGGCTCACGGCCGGGCACCTAAACAGAAGACATTTAATCAGTGATTGGTGCGCCTTGGCTGGGCGAAGCTGCTGGGATTTGGGGTTTGAGTACCTGTCCAGTGGGTACTTACGGGGTGAGCACAGGCTACGGCCCAGAGGAGCAGCACCAGGAACGCAGCCCTCATGTTGATTGTGGGTCCTGTGGCTGCAACAGAGTGCAAAGCGTTTGCACGTGCCCCTGGATGTAACCTAGCCCCACAAAGCCCTTCCAGCTGGTACAGCCTTGCTGATCCAGCACATGGTAATCAGCCTGGCATGTCATCAAACAAGCCAAGGATTTGTCCTTGTGCCACCTCCTGGCACCTCCTCTGCAGGAACTTCCCTTTTGTTCAGGTTTTGAAATACCTGGCCGTGTTCTTGAACATTTATTTTATCTAAGCATCAACAGAGCGGGAAAGTTCCTGCGAATTCCCTGTTCCCACGGTAATGTCAGCCACTGCCCAGCCAAGTTGGGTGGCTGTGACAATAGCCAGCACTGCAGACGGGCAGCGTGTGAGACCGTGGGACGCACTGCTGTGCCTCCCACCTGGCGTGGTCCCACAGCCCTGCAAAACCTCCTGCTGCTCCGAAGCCCCCCAATAACCCCGCAGAGAGCTGCATGCCCAGTGCCCACTGGGTCAGTCTGGCATCCCAGTGGCGCTGCTGCCTGCGCAGGAAGGTAAAGCAGCGGGGGGGCTTTCCCTCAGCTCTGCTCTCATTTTCCAAGTCCCTTAAGCAGCCCAGCACCGCATCCCCACAGGGCACGCTAACCGCACTGCACATCGCCCTGTACCCGAAACATGCTGGAGCAAAGAGCTATGCTCCCGATTTCTTCCCTTACAAAGCAACACCTACATCCCAGCTCACAAGTTTCTCCTGCTTTCTACCCAAACTTGCACGGAAATCTACAACCCCTGTCCCCGAACATCACTTTTGCTCCAGGCAATACCAAAGCAACCAAAACCTTTACCTTGAGGTGTGGTGCAAGCTGGTGTCTCCTCCGGTGCTGGGATGGGGCAAGCCGGCAGCCTGCGTTGGGATGCCCTGGGCTGTGTGTCCCAGCGTGGCTGTGCAGGCATTTAACTGCTGGCCGGTGCCAGCCCCAGGCAGGGGGCAGCCAATGGCACCGGCGGGCAGCGCTGCCGCGCGTGGAGGTGTCTCCGGGAACTGGCCTCCCACGCTTCCTCCAGCATCCGCCGGGACGCCGGCCCTAAAAAAGCTCCTTGTGGTTGCAGGATGACGAGACGGGCTGGCAGTTAATGACCGACTGCGTCGGGCCTGTGTTTTGACTGCTAAAATTATTCCGTTCACACACTTCCCGCCGTGACACGCACGAACAGCTACAGTGTCACCCACGCCAAGCACCGGACCCCAGCCTGGCGATAGCATCCACCTAATGTGTGCGTTTGGGAGTGGCGTTTGCCCCATGCCATGGGCCAGGGTGCTGAAACCTTCAGGCGACCTTTCCCCCACCAGGACCCAGCCTTCCCCGCACACAAACTATGCTAGAAGGAGAGGGCATCCCTATTTTCATGCCCATACTCGCACTTGTGCAAGGGAGAATACTACATATCAGTGTACAGGGATGATCCCAGCCCCTGAGCAGAGGGAATGTAGCTCCCCTGGCACTTCTTCCAACTGCTGGCCAGGGGATGAAACCTCTGCTCTGGAAGACACGGGCCTCAACACGTGCACGCATGTATGGGCATGTATACGTGTGGGTATATATACACGCCTTATGTATAGGAATGTCTATGAACACACATACACACCCCACATATAGCCCAGGGTTTCTTGGCGTAGCATGGATTACCTACCGCAAACACCACAGCCAGCAGCGCAGAGAGCCCCTGCTCATTGACAGACAGCGCGAGAGGGAGCTCCCAAACGTCCACGGGTGCACACATACGCTCCGACACGGCGCAGCCTCACCTCTCTGCCCGTGTGGTTTAGGACAGGACCAGTGCATCCTGGTTGTACACCCAGCTTTTCCCTCTGCTCCAGCCTGGCCGGAAGGAAGGAGACTTCCTTGCCTGTATTTGGTCATTGCTAAATCCCCCGTGCCCGCAACACCCCTTCTCTGCTAATAAAATCACGCCGCAAGTGCAAATAGACTGCTTTGAAGCAGGTGGCACGCCTCTGCTCTGCAAGCTGGGTTCTCCCCACAGCCAAGCCATGGATGATGGGCACAGCCACGGGGCGAGGGGGCCAGGAGGAGGCTGTTTCACCGCGGGACTAAGTGTAAATGATGGCATTGATTCTCTGTGAAGAGCATTTGCACATCCTTCCCAGATGGGAGGAGGTGTTTCTGCTGCCCTGGGTAGAAGAAAGAGGCCTTCAGAGACCAGAGCCCCTCTCCCAGGAGCTGCCGTGGCAGGGGAAGCCTATGGAGCACAGTTTGCCCTCAGCAGCAAATGGCTCCTGGCCTGAGTTAAACCACGACACCTGCCCTGCTGCAAAGCCCTGGCAAAACACCGTCACCTGCAGTGTCCCCTTGGTGCAGGGACACAAATTTCCAGAGGCGGGGGCACAGCCCGGGGAACATGGTGAGGGACGCAGGTTTACAGGGATTCACAGGAAATACTGGCGCTGCAAGACAAGCGATTTAAGGAAACTTGAGGAGGGCCAGGATTGAGCCAGGGCTCTGTAAACTGCAGAGCATCTGAATTTGCCCGGGATGTATCGTTTGCAGACAAGACCAGGCAGAAAGCATCCCCCATGCTGTGACAACACTGTGGCTTGACAGAGCACCTTGTGAAAACCAGGTGTGTCGGTCTGCTGTTGTGGATGCCTGCCTAATCTCATCCTTCAAAACCTCCTGCCTTTCCACCCCTCATCACCAGCCAGGGGACCGCGCGTGTCCACCCTGCGAAGACTGCGCAAGGACCACGCGGGTGCCGAGTGCGACAAGCATCTTTGCTCTCCTTCCTCCAGCCCCCACCAAGCCGCTCGATCTCACACATGCAAGCACCTTTGGCAGATGTTTTCCCTTTTCTTCCCTACCCGACCCCTGCCGCAGATACCGTGGGACGTATTTTCCTCTTGACCTGTGACAAAATTATACCCCTGTCCCCGGCCAGATATGAGTTCACATTGACATCCTTTTTTAGGCACCTCTAACAATTACCATGGGTTTTTGTAAGTCAAACCTGCATTTAACTCAGCCCCCAAAGACCTGGTGCTGCCTCATGTCCAAGCGCCGCTGTGCAAGAAGGGGATAAACACCGAGCTGTGCATACCCAGCTTTTTAATAACACAGGTCACTTGCTGCCCCACTGGACACCCACCCTGAGGTCACCTTAATCCCCTCCGATGGCCCCAAAACACACATGGCACCAGTGCACCCAACAGCGCTGGCTCCCAGCACCCCAACCTAACCCCAAGTCCCTGTGACCTCCAATAGCTCTGGGGCAAAAGACCAAGGTCTGTCCCCCAAATTCCTTCCAGAGAGCACTCCACAGCATCAGCCAGACTGCCCGAGCAGCTCTGCTGTTGTTTTGTAAGGAAAGGAAACCCCAGCCCACACACTGTAACTTTATAATAAGCCTTTAAAAACAAAGCAAAACAATAATATTTAGGATTATTGTTGTTACACCAGAGGTAAGAAATGGTCCAAGGGTGGGGGAAGTGGCTGTCTGACTGGTGTTTTAAATGCCACTGTGCATTTCCCCAGTTTCTGCTCTCCTGAGATGCTCCGTCCCTGGAGATGGCCGGGACAAGGAAGATGTGGGCCAAGGAAAACGGGGAAAACCTGGCCAGGGCAAAGCTGGCACCCTCAAGCTACTGGGGAGGAGGTGGCTGAGTCAGAGACCAGAGGACCAGCAGAGCTGGTAAAAAGATGCAGGAATATCACTTTTCTGCTTGACAAGTTGGACGGTGCGGTGTTCGTAAGGATGGAGAAAAGATATGAGCGCAGACAGCAGGAAGGGTTAGAGATGCCAAAACTAAGAGGAAAGTTGGCACTGCAGAGGACAAGCTGATGGTGAAGGCATGGAACAGCCGCTCTCTTCTGCCATTTGAGACAACTCAGCATCAAAAACTCACAAAATTAATTTTGTTTCAAAAAAACCCGCTATTCCCTCTATTTTTTTTCCAGTCCAAGGTATTTTTGTAGTATTTATGTTGCTGGTACTCTTCTCTCCTGATTATTCCTATGGGTTTTCACAGCAGCATCAAAAGGAAAAGGGTCAATGAACTGGAGAAGGAGAGACCAGGATGAGAGCAGGACTCAAGGCACACAACCTCGGCCCTTTCCCAAGCACACGACACCGACTTCTGCCTTATGCTCAGATCCCTTTGCGGAGTGCTCACTGGTATTAGATGCTACAACGCAGCACTGCATTTTCAGTTGGGAGCAGGTAGGAAAAACCTCGCCTCCTAAATATTCCTTGCCCCAGTACATGCCACATTAGCCCCAGGAATTACCCGGCGCCCGATCTTAAGGGATTCATTCCCACACTGCTCCTCTAAACAGAGTGCTCAGCCTTGCCAGCAGCCAGGTTCTCACATAACCACCTGCTTTGCAGGTGGACAGCCCACAGCTGGTGGCTGCAGGTGCAGCCGGGAGCAGCAGCTTGGCTTTGGCTCCTCGGCACATCCAAGGGGTCTGAGCAGGGCTGTCGTGTCTGTTGCCTGACAGCTGAGTAAACATTACCTGAGTTTTGTAGCATTAATGTGACACATAATGCAGTAACTAATGGTACCATTTCAGGTGTCTGAAGAACAGCATTGATATTTCAACTCCTGCCTGCAGCGAGCCTTAAAGTTATAAACGCCATGATGTGCGGCAGATGGAAGCTACCATCGTGTTTTTCACAGCGCGGAGGCGTGCACAGGTTTGGTTTATGCTAAGCCTTTAAAATTTGCTATTTCTCCTCACTGGCAAAAAAACACATCATAGGAGCCTGAGTCCTGGAGTCCTGACACACACAAACGCTAGACCCCTGCACAAGACCCACAGCCCTCTCCCCTTGACGCCGCGAGAATGGGGGTAGAATCATTAACCCACCCTTAGGTGTCTACCATGGAGTTTCCTTTACAGCCACAGAAAACAAGCACTTTTAAGGTACTGACCATTTGCCCTGTTTCAGGCACCTGTTTCAGGCTGAAATGCATCACAGACTGAAGACTCCGTGACACTGACAAAGGAAGGCGACCAGCGTGCTGACCTGTCCTACCAACAGGATGCAGCCTGCTCTTTCCCAACACATGTACAAGGCAAGTTCTCCAAACCCCTGTCTCCCCACATCCCATGCCATCCCCACGCTCTCCTCACAGCCATTTCTAGCTTTTTCATACTGCGTTCCCCATAGCAACGCGCTCCAGGCTTTTTGCAAATGTTTTTCCCTCAGAAGAAAATGCCACCCAGAGGCGCTTGCCAAAACTAGACCTGCGTGGCCACCCCCGTCTCTCCTGGAGGCTGCAGGCAGATGAGCTGGAAAAGAAGGACCCAGCCCCACAGGCTCTGTGCAGAGAGAAGCGATTAACTCTCAGAGCTAAAAACAACTATGGGACTAACCATGCAATCACTGTTTTCAGATGCACGATGTGCTTGCCTAACAGGTGCCAGCTCCATTTCTTTTACAGCAGCCAAAAGTGCTTCTGGTGAATAACTGGGTACACTCCTATTGTCAGCTGCTGGGTTTCAGGCACACTCAGCCATCACATCCAAATGCCCTGTCTCAAACGCCTGCAGCAGCTGGGAAGTACAAATGGAGGCTACCCAGCCCCTTGCACTTACATTTTTGGGGACAGGACAAGGCTGGTCCCTCTGTATCCCCATCCATGCTCACTACCCTCTCCATGCACACGGCTCCAGCTTCTTCTGGGCAGGGGAGCCGCAACGCCAGCACATCGCCGTGACTGTCTGCCTGGACCAAGGCTCATGGCTGTTGTACCTGTTCTGGCTCCTTTGCAGTTTATGCTTCTACTCATTGCCAGAGCAAAATGCATGGAGCAATAATTGGCATTCACATTGTGCCCACAGCAGCTGGAAGTCGTGGCTGGGCAGGGACACTGTGCCATCTCTGATAGATGCTGACCAGGTTCTGAGGTCCTATAAATCCATTTTCATCAGCCAATTTGGTTGAATTCACTAATTTGAGGCCGTAACTTCATCAGCTGTGGACTAGGTGCCTAATTTCTGTCTGGCCACTATCAGATCTAACACATCGTCCTGCACACAGGCAGGACTTGCTACCCTCAGTCAAAATAAGGGCAGGGACAGATGCCCAGCTCTGCCCCACAGCAGGGATCGGTATGGCCCTGCCGGCACCGGCACCAGGCAGCACCAGTGCAACCGGGCTGTCAGTAGCTCAGCACTGACAGCAGTAATCATAGCAACAGCAATGGGTAATTACGTCTCCTAAAATTTCATTCAGAGTACGATACCTTCTACAAACATTCCCTGCTCAGAAGTCAGTCCCTTGGGAGGTGGGAACAGTAAGCATTTGCCAATCACAAGCTAGAAATGGAACAATAGCAGAGTCTTAATGTGAAAAGCCCTCTCCAGCCATCTCCCTGCGCTCGCCCCTGCTCCAACTGGCACGGAAGCGATCTGTGCCAGACACCAGCACAGCAGCACGACGTCAGTGCTCTCGGGAAATCAAATACAGCGATGAGCTGGGGACAGCTTTGCCCTCGCATCAGCTGGCAGCTTGGGGTAACCTGTGTGCCTATCAGATGTCTGTAAATGCTTCACAGTACCCCAATTTCTTGTTGGAGGAAAAATACCATCAGAAGGGAATGACTGACTGACACGATTGCATGTAACTGGGACTGCATGTGAACGGGTGATGTGGAGGCACAGGCTGCCCGCAGTGGGCAGAGAGGTCAGGACAGGGCAGGCAGCTCGAGGGATGAAGACATCTGCACGTTGAGCCAGGCCATCCTCCTGGAGAGAGGTCAGCACTCCTCTGTACTCCTTCCTGTACTGTCATTATGGCTCACTTGCTCTAAATTTATCACTGCCCAGTGTAGCTGGACAGGAAGCATTACCACAGTCCCCTGAGAGCCTGGAGAAACTGGACAGACACCCTCAACACAGCCCTGAGCAAGAGACCAGCAGCAACTTGGCTCCTACCTCTGAAGGACAGAAGCCAGTTCGCAGTGGTTTCTCCACTACAAGCTTCATCCCGTGAAGATGCTGAGCAGCTGTGAGCTGGGGCAGCCTTCAGCCAGCATTCTGGGTGCACAGAGTGCACAGCTCCACCAGAGAAAAACACAGAGAGATGGTGCCTGTCACTAACTGTGAGTGGAAATACTGCCCCATAGTCTAAGCATCATCTGTCATGACAATGTCTGTGCACTCCTTGCAGATGTGTCCTGCTTCAAGACCCATTAGAAGGGGGGTTACCAGACCCTTGGTCTGGCTTGGGATGATAAATCCTATCTCCAAGTTTGTCCTGTTTGCAATGAACTAAATCCCTGAAATGCTTGAGCTGAGGTGTTCTCCCCTGATGTTGACAGGATGCTTTTCCTTAGCCTTCCTCTTTTTTTTTTTTTTTTAATCTTCAAAACGTCAATAATGTTTGAGAAGACAAAGAAAAAACAAAAAACTACCAAAAACTCAAACAACTCAACCAACTCAACCCCTGCCCCAAAACACAGAAGTCTCAACCAATACAACCATAGAAAATAAAAGCAAGGCAGAAGACACTAAATCTCTGGGACAGCAGAAGCACTTTCCAACAGTCAAGACAACCTATTTCTTTATATGCAAATTTCCTCCTGTGCTTACAAAATAATTAAACCCTCATTCTTCAAGACCCAACCCAAGCCCTACTATAGGACCACATCATGCATTGGGTGAGTTTTCCTTTGAGCTCATTCAGCACAGCACCTGTGCCGCAAACAGCCAAACTCCTCATGCCACAGCAGAGGAGGGAGTCAAACCTTCCAGGAAAAGATGGGGCAGAAGAGACAGGAGAATAGAAAGTCCAAAGTTGCCTCCTTCCTTGGAGTATGAAGGACAGAGGAGGAGGAAAGAGGAATCCAGATGTGTTTGCTTACCCACAAACATTCTAGGCAGGTGTGAAGCCTACAGCTTTGCAATAGCTAAGAAGCTCCATCACTGCCCTTGTGCCCTCACCAGCGAAAAAGGCACAGTGTTTCTCCTATTTGATTCAACAAGAACAGTCTCATTTCCCATGCCAAAATACTTACTAAACCCTAAAGGCATTTCACAGGTGTTTTGGCAAATCCTCTTCACGTAGCTGATGATCTAACTCTTTATTAATCATTATTATGTGAGTTCTGTAGCCACATCTTTTGTTAAAGGGACCTGGGGTGTTGGTCAACAGCCAGCTGACCCCTGCACTGGGCACTGCTGAGGCCGCACCTCGAATCCTGGGTTCAGTGTTGGGCCCCTCACTGCAAGACAGACCCTGAGGGGCTGGAGCGTGTCCAGAGAAGGGCAAAGGAGCTGGGGAAGGGGCTGGAGCACAAGTGCTGTGAGGAGCGGCTGAGGGAGCTGGGGGGCTTCAGCCTGGAGAAGAGGAGGCTCAGGGGAGGCCTTATGGCTCTCTACAGCTGCCTGAAAGGAGGTTACAGAGAGGTGGGGGTTGGTCTCTTCTCCCAAGTGACAAGTGACAGGACAAGAGGAAACGGCCTCAAGTTTCACCAGGGGAGGTTTAGATTGGATATTAGGAAAAATTTCATCACTGAAAGGGCTGTCAGGCTCTGGAACAGGCTGCCCAGGGAGGTGGTTTAGTCACCATCCCTGGAGCTATTTAAGAGGCTTGTGGAGGAGGTTCTGAAGGACATGGTTTAGTGGTGGTATCAGCAGTGTTGGGTTAATGGGTGGGCTTGATGATCTTAACGGTCTTTTCCAACCTCAATGATTCTGTGATTCTATGATCATACTGCATATAGTCTCAAGGGTTATATAATAAAAATCCCATGGGAGTTAATCTGTATTACATAGGAACCTACACGCTTACATTAAGCCACTTTCAGTATTAAAAAAGGGGAGCCAGAGCAGTATAGAAGCAGTGTTTTGAATGTCAGAGGCACAAAGGAAAACCTGGAATGATTAACTGGAAATACTTTTCCTGAAACCAACACATGGAGCTGTAGGAGACAAACCCGTAGGAGCGCTCAACCAGCAGCCAAGGTGCTGGTGTGCATTTCCCAGGGAGGCTGTGCACAGAGTGCTGCCAGCACAGTAAAAGGCAGCTCAGGAACATCACCCCAGCACTTGACGATCCTGAGACAGAAATCTGCATTTCTGCTCCACATGCACACAGGTTACAGTAAGAATTGAATCTTACTACTTTTAAGACCTGGATTTAGAAGATCTATTTATTCACCCCAGGAATCAGTTTATCCAGTTGAGATACCAGTTATAGGGCTGGATCAACGGTTCACTCTCCACAACATGATGACTTCAACACTCTTCATCGTTTGATCTATTCATGGACAAAGCTTTTTTCCCTCCCCAGTTGTTCTTTGTAATTCTGTACCAATCAACTTAAATGAGCACACCGTAAATGACAGACTGAAATCTTACACAACAGACTAATTCTGCTGGACAAGTACATTCACACTCTGTTAAACTTCCAGCTGAATTCAATGCTACACCTCAAAGGAGTTACATATGTGTGATTACACGTGCTAAATCGCAACCTTTTGACTCAGGGTATTTCCTCCTTGCTATTCCCCCTGAAATCCTTCTTGTGACACGATGCACTTTTTTGCATGCTGAATGCCAAAGGATATTGCACAGGAGGAGAATACCAGCAGAAGTAAAAAAAAAAAATAAAAATGCTTGTAATAATTGAATACTGGATAAGCAATTACCTTTCTGCACAGAATTCAGACTTTTGCTTAACCAGTCACAAACAGAAGATGTGGAGGTACATTTGATAAGCAAGCAGGGAAGACTGATGCAAAGAAATTCAGGTGCTGGCTGGCAAAGCAGGGCCAAAAGCTGCTGGCCTGCTCCCAACCCGCACAGTCCCACAGCCAGAACAGGTACATCACACTCCTCTGCATATTTTATTTTTGGTTTTAGTAACTTCAGGGCTCAAGTCATTGACAAAAGCTTTCCTGAGGGTTTCTGGTATTTGTGCCTCTTGTAATGTCTGCAGCCTCCAGCACTGCCTGCCTTCTCAAGTCACGTATGCTAACTGTAAGGTGCCTGTGCTGCAGGACCAGCCCTGCCTTGCCCAGATCTAATTACAAGGTACGATTCATGGCTTACTATAGGGAATTGGTGTCACCACCTCTGTCTCCCACCAGGCACCTCTCCAGAAGCAGACCAAGCAGGAATGCAGAGCCATGAAAGGACTTCCTCTGTCCGCGCAGCTGGGCGGGAACAGGAGGATCCCTGGAAGCATCACCCCAGCTTACATGTCAGCACATCCCCTGCCTTCAGCAGGGTCTAGGCACTCCCTGAAGAAATTGGGCCAGAATCACAAAAACCGATCCACCTCACCCATAACCCTCAGCACTGTGGGCTCCAGTACTTCAGTACCCAGCTCACGTTCAAGTCTTGCCCGTGTCCGCAGCAGTCTTCTCTTCATGTGACTAATGTGCTCCAGCAGGTAAGCTCAGATCTTTCCATTCCCTCCAACACCCAACCACACAAATGAAAAATAAATGGAATAAAGGGAAGTTTCGTTTGATCCTCCTCCCAATTTTTTTTCCTTTCAATGGAACCAAACCCCAGAATAAAGTTAGAGAGACCTGGCCAACCATTAATGCAAATGGTAACAGACATCATCAAAAAAAGCATTCACTTTTGTGAACTTTGCAAGAAAACCCATTTCCCAGCATCGATCCATTAGCAAAGCCATCCCACACCGGCTGTGTTCTGTACCGGCTCACCTCCACAGCATGGCATTGCTGTTGCCAGCCATAAGCTTTCAGCTGAGCTGGTGGGCACTGGGACTGACACCAGCCAGGCTTGCTCTGTCTGAGCTATTCCTGACCCCCCCCTGCAGCGCATGTTGTACTGGGTTTGGCTGTGACGGCCATTTCTGCAGCTGGCCAGGTGCTTATGGCCACGACCCCAGGGCAGTGATGCAACGTAGGGAAATGCTGCCATGACAGAGGTGGGGGATGCAGCACAGAGGGGTACAGGTGTGGGGGGCAAGAGATAGGCACATGCTGTGCTCTGCTGACCCCTCCGCTATGCACAACTCACTGATGCTCAGGCCTGGAGATTCTGGCTTTAGGGACAACAAAGAAACTAGCAAATGTGTTGTATTATTGAGATTTTTACATGTAGAAATATTCTGAATTATTATTCTTTCTTTCTTTCCTTTTCTGTAATTATTAGATCCTGATGCGACAGTCATGGAGATCTTGCTCTACAATGTGTGGTGTTGCTGACAGGCATTTTTTTTCCTGGCTGTTGACCTCAGGGGTTGAATTTCTAGGGGAAGTCAGGCGACAGTCACAGCTCCCTGCAAGGTGGTGCCTCTGCGCAGTGCTCTGTTTGCTCCCAATTAGGGTCCTGCTTCCCTCCGAGCACAGGGAGACATACACTCGTGCCCACGCAGAGAGAAGGTGCAGCATCCTTCTCCTTCCCACCACCTCATCCCGTGGTAAAACTGTAATTTAAGTCCTCTCCCCACAGCTATTTTTGGATTTTCAGCACTGAAGTTATACTAACTTGTTCAGACAGGAAGCCGTTGCTACAGCACTGGAGAGGGGTACTTGGAAATGAATACCAGTCTTTGATTAAAAGATAGATGTCTAAAACCCTTTTAATAAAACATACTGAAACAGACATATTAAAAAAAAGACCTATCAAAAGAATGCTTTATTCCCTTATCCTTACTTCATTTAGGTAAAAGACAATGGAAACACTTTTATAACATAATTTACCAAGGAGTTTCTGCAAAGAGAAGGAAGCGATCAAAAAAAGCTCTTTAAATAAAAGTAAACAAAAGAAAATGAAATAACTAGAAATCAAAGTTTTACTATGTGAGACACCTCTTGGATGCCCGGAGTAAACACAATCATCTGGAGTCACCCACAAAGCCTTCACTCAAAAACTAATTTACAACCCATACAAAAGAGGCGAGATGGATTTGTGTAAAAATCCAAGGAGTTGACTGAGGACCAGTCAGACACATACGTTAAACCAGCTCAGCTACATTAAGCCTTGACTAACCCCACATTTTTGGCTAAAGCAGAAATGAGCCCATGTAACACCATCAGCGTTTCGGGTGCTGGGGGAGCTAGAGACAATGGACACCTCATGGCAACAGAGTTTCTCACTCCTCCCTTCTCAGAATAAGGTCCCTGTCACCCTGGGAAAAGCAAGCTGCCTCCTATTCCCCTCCCAGCTCACCCCGTCTCATTGCCCCTTTGCTCCCCTCTCCCCGATACAAATCCAAGGACTTGAGCTACCCCAAAGAGGCATTGGGACTGCAGTGGAAACCACCAGCCACTGTAACACTGGGTCAGCAAGACACTTATCTCCTCTCGCCCCCCATTCCCTTCACGTTCAGTTAATATTGTTTTGAAATAAACATCTCTTCAAATACCTTTCCCACCAGAGAACTAAAATGTGCAGGGCGTGGATGGCCTTCTAAAACTGCTCCCATCAGGTAATTCACAAGTGGTATTTTTAAAGTCATCACTCGCTGAACAGACATCACACCCACCCACGGACACCACTTCTTTGTCTTGCAAGAGGCTGGAAGCAGTGAGACATCACACGCGCAGATGGCAGATTTGATAGGAGCCTGACCTTCACGCTGTCACGCCTCAGTATTTATTTCTATTTGAGGAAGAGGCAATTGCACAAAGTCGAGGATGCACGCAGCAAGGGAAAAAACTGAGGGAAGAGAGGAGCAGTCACTCAGTGCAGAAACAGGGGGCACAGTGTCACAGGGGGTACCGAAACCCTCCTGTTCTCTGCAAAACTCCAGCGCAATGCCTAGCTGCCCTTAGCCAAGTGAAAAAGCCCCAAAGACCTGCCCACCCCAGAGCTCCCAAGAGCAAGGGAAGCTCCCTGAAATGCTGCCTTGGAGGCGGTGTAAGAGGGGCCCAGGAGCAGGGCAGGGCTCGTTTAGCTATACAAAACCACACCTGGTTTTTGCCTACTCCTGAGCAAGAGGGAGCCAGCGTTAGAGCTGAAATAAGCCGCTTACAGGCTGTATGGAATATTAGCAGCAGATCCAGGACCATGACAGAAGATATTGATACTCCAGGCTAAGGCCATGCTGTTCCTGAATCAACAACGAACAGATTAAATGCAAGGTTGCACAATTTTTGTGTCTCCTTATGGACAAAGGCTTTGCTGCTTGTCATTGGCAAAGATCATAGCACTTATTAAACAAACAGTCTTGACAAACTCCTTTTTGTTAGTCCTGACATGCTTTTTACATCAACTTCTCCATCACAAGCCGTTACGGCTTTTTTCTCCATTTACATTTGTTTCATGGCGTTCCCAAACAGCTGCAAAGCTGTTTCACATGGCAGTTGGTTCAATACCGAATGAAACGGCATCCATCCGTTATACGAAATGTGTTTAACCCCCAGCCCCGAGACTCAAATCCATCTACGCAGGCAGCCTTAAGGCAAGTACTCAGTGGAACATCAGCAACCAGGCAGATGAGCCACGACACCTGCCGCTATTCGGACGGCAGACTGCGCTGCGTACCTGTCTGCCCCTGCGCTGTGCTTCCCCAAAAGCCTCTAACTGCACTGTGTGTCCCAAAAGGTGAAGTGAAATAACGACCAACTTGTGAGCCATGCTGGGAGACCGCACGGCTTGTGCGACTCGTGTGCTTTCAGCAGCATTGCCCTGAAAACACCCACGCTGACCTCAGTCTCTGGGTCTCATTATTAAAGCCAGCGCACGCTTGAGTAACATGGCAAGACAAAGCACATCTACGCAGTCCCGAAGTACAGAAGGGTTTAGCTATAGATAAGATCATTTCAGTTTAGAGCCATGCCTACCCCTTCCTGGTTTAAGGACTTTTCCTGTACTTTTTGTCATCTTCTTTTTAAGAATTTGGTCAACAAAACATTCTGAACAATATAGATGATTAGCTGTCTGGCTGAAGGGCAAAAATAGCCATCCTTCAGTCTGAGCTTTAAAATATCTCCTCCCCAACAGGAGTCAAATGTTCCTCGGCTGGGAAAAGATGTTTATTTCTCTCCCTCTTTTTTAAACATTTAATTTCAGCGTATGTAGGCAATGTGGTCAAACATGACACAGCCTAGCGCAGCAGCTCACAGGAGACAGGATGAGAGTCTCTAATACACTAGCTGCATCACGCCTCGAAAGATGAAAGCCTGATTTAGCAGCAGCCCCGTCAGAGCCTCGGCCCTTTTTCGAACTGGCTCCCATGCATTATAAGTACAACTCGTGTCCATACATTCAGGCAACAGGGGTCCTGGCTGGCATTTGTTCTCTTCTCAGGCATCATGAAAATCATACACAGAAATACCTTCAGAACAGCACTTAATATAGATCAAGAAATAAAGACCAGCGATATTTAGAAAAAGCAATATATGGTTTTGAGAAATCAAGATTGTTGAAGGATTGGAAAATGCCACATAAAAATAAAGGAATTACAGTGTGCAAATAGACAAAACTCCTGCTATATGGAATAAGACACCGACGATGGAGGGCTCCTGGACTAGTGCATGAGAACCACCTGTTTGTAGACACAGAGCTGACCAAGTAACAGGCTAAAAAACACATAGGAGGACTTTTAACTTAGTCTCTCTGTGATTTTTGTAAATGTTTTTAATTATACGCCACACTTTGTTGAGATTTTTCACTGAAAAGCCTCTTAGGAGATGGCTCAGTTTCACAGTATTCATCATCAGCCCATATGCATTTATTAATTTGCTCCGTCTAAAGTGATGCTTGTTAATCTGGAAAGGACACCAGCCATTGCTGATCTCTAATTGTGAAAGGCAGCCTTGAGAGTCAAAAGAACTGTGCTGAAATTTAATTTTTCAGAGTATAAAAATTTCAGGCCAAATTCAGTACAAGGAGCCTTCAGAAGGCAATTGAGTTTTCTGTCTTTTGAGGTAAAATAGCAGGAAGGAGCAATGTACTAATATTACTTAGTCCAGATGATGTAATATATATGTTCATATATATACATACATATATTATACAAACACTATAACTATTAGTGATTTATTTTCGATAGATAGAGTAATTTAGAAAGAAATGCATGCAAAAACACTTGGGCAAACTTCCCTGTCAGAAAAACTACCATGAGATAAAGAGCCACAACTGGCCATACAGTGACATACGTAGACATTCTCCTGCCTCCTCACGAATAAGGCACGGAAAATCCCTCATGGTATTCCCTTAAAGCAGCACAACTGAACTGAGGTTGAACAGAGCTGGTCAGAGGCACCACCAGCCCCCTTCTGCCAGCACTGTCTCCAGCCAGTTTTTCTACCCAGCCAGCTCTCAAGAAAACTGAACTTCCCATGAAACATTGCTATGGCCCACGCCAACCCAAGCAATAATTTCCAATAGGAACGGACAAGGGTTACTTGCCAACGTTTCCAATGGGATCTGCCACAGGCTGTGGCCTTTTGAGAATCTGTTGATATAGGTATCCTAAATGAAGGCCATTTCACAGGCTCACAAAAGGCTTCAGGTGCACCATTTGGTAAGGAAGTTCTTACCAAGTCTTACAGAGACTTCTCCTAATTTCCTGATCAGCCGTTAATTAATAACTAGCAGGTAATCTGAGATATGCTTCGAGCCTTCTCAACACCATCTGTCAGACTCTGGTCTGCAACACCCTGGGAAGACATCAGCCCTGCATGATCAGCCCTGGCTGTATCAGACTCAAACTGTTTCATGTCTGTCCGTTGGTCTGTGGTTCTTGGGTTTTCTTCCCCCTCCAGTAAAAAGAGGAAAAGCAGGGACAGGAGCTAGGTACGGTAGCATGGATACAATAGCCAGTGTACGTGCACAGTTTCTTCGTCGACTCTAAATACCCCACCTGAACCAACCTGCTTACATTTGTTTCACTTCAGAGTAAAGCCTATTTGGTGGAAAAGTCAAAGTTTATTTGAGAACCCAAACGCTGAGGTTAAAACGTACTTTACATTTGCAAAACCTGCAAATTGAGCCCTCGTACCTGGCATGGAAGTGGATGGCTCAACACCACTCTCTTGTGGGCAGAGATCTGAAGGCCCATGGCTGTACCCAGCACACAGATGTGCAGACACCTCCAACAAAAACAAATGGCTTTTCAGCCTAGCTTCCTCTCCAGTCAGTCATACCCACAGACCTTTTCTGCTGGGGAATACAATGCAAGATGGGCACATTAATAAATGTAATGCAGACTCGTCTGAGCTTTTCCTCTTCTCCTCTTGTTTCAACTATCTGTTTAGCAGCTGTCACAGAAACACATGGATAAATCAATTTTTTTTCACCTCCCTGTACTCATTTGTCTTCTTTCTTCCATGTTTAATCTTCCTTCGTTGTTTGCTGCATATCCTCCCCTTCATTTTCCTCGACATGTAGCTTTTTTCCTTCCAACAGCCATACTCCTCCTCACTGCAGCTTAGCCTAACTGAAGATCAGCATGTAATATTCACCAGTAAGCACTCATTTTGCCTGAAAATACTCTTAAGGAGAACCCCACAGGTCCAGTTTTCCCACCTTCCTGCTGGATGATGCACGACTTCACTGTAACAGTGTAGGCTGCAATTAAAGAGCCAAAGTCTAAGATGAAACTGGGTATTTCATGCGAGGTGCATCCACAGTCACACAGTACAGCAGACACCCTAAACGGGACACACTGATGCTGCAATCACAATGATACCTCAGTGCTTCTCAAACCCGTGTGGAGGGAAGCTGTCACATTCACTGCTGTCTAACAGCCACGCATGGATCAGGCAATTCAGGAAATATCTGGTCTTAACTAATTTAATCGGGGTTTAGTCCAAAGTCTACCAAACTGAGAAAGCATCCGTCCACTGACACGGCTGCTGAGATGCATCCCACATTTCTGTATCCATCACACAGGCTACAAGCACCGCACCAAAGCACAAATGGAAGCCAAAACAAAGATCAAGCCAGGATGTCAGGACCTCTGGCGCGACACCGGCATTAAAAGAATCCATGCCCTTCTATTGTTGAGTCAGAATTGATGCAGCCGTATACTGCACTAAAAGGTCATCTAGCTGTGAAACGCTACTGCTCAAGTCCTTCCTCCTGACTAAAGTAGAGGTAGGGACAGGATATAATTTTTCATTTTCCAAGTTAAATCATCTAATCAGTCAGAACAATAATTTCTAAGTTGCAGTTTTCCAGCACAGCAACTGCTTGGCTTCCCCCCCACCCCCCTACTTTACCACGATGGCACAGCACCTCTTTCTGGTGAGAGAACTATTAATCCATCAAAGCAAAGGTTTCCCAAAATTACCTACCTGGACATGGTGGGACTGGCTACAGGCTTCCTCACTAGCACTGATGGCTCTGAAACAAGCTCAAGCTGCTTGATGACACTAAGAAAACAACCAGGGATCTTTTCTCGGCCAAAGCATTTTGTCATCAAAAGGAAAACCAGAAATTTTGATTTAATGAAACATTTTGTGAATTTGTACCAGCTTTGATAAACAATGTATAATCCTTCAACATCCTCAAACCCAAAACATTTCCATCACCCCGTAAGTCCCAAGAAAGCTGTTTAAACATAGAAACAGGCAAAGCTTAGAAATCACATACATGTTTTCCAATAATAACCTTCAAACCCCTACAAATTTCAGCTTTAAGTTCTTGCACAGTTCTTTGCAGTCTGGCACCCTTTTTTTTTTTTTTTTTTGTGAATTAACAATTTCAAAGCAATGTTAATAGCCATTATCTGAAAATGAGAGAGCTAAACACTTAGCTAGTGTAAGATTAGCATTGGTGTATTTGTCCTAATTTCTGGGGAGCCACCTGAACATCTTTCTTCTATTAGCTGAGGATCTGTCCATACCTGGAATATATAAAAATCACAGAAAACCACTTATCTTTTATCCCCCAGTAAAGCTAATCTGGTAGTACAAAGAGAGATGCTCATGGCACAAAACAATACAGTTTTGAAAAGATAAAACCAATCATTCAGTAATGCACAACAAAAGAAAAAACAAACGGGAAGTTCTGAACTATCGCCGCTCCTTTCAGACGCTGACTGGCTGACAGACCAGCAGAATTTCAACTCCAATAGGCATGAATTAGTTTCCAGGCAAAGAAGCAGAGATAAAAGGGGAAGGGATTTAAAGAATTTCTCATGGGTTTTGTCAAAGTTTTACTTTTGGCTTGGTCTACACAGAGAGGGCTCAGCTGTAATTTCAGCTTTTTTTATTCTATGAACAATAAACTTCACAGTCGGGCACACAAAACGTGGTACGTTTTTGTACATTTCTCACTGTATCTTGTCTAATCACCTTCACAAGGTCTATTACCATTTGGGATGAACAGAGTAAAGCTAGTTAAACCTGCAATCTTAAAGCAAAACATGTTAAAACGTTATCTAAAATGACTGAATTTACAGCATTTGCATTACCATTCTTAGAACTCATACACTTTATTTCATTTTACTTTGAACTGTCTTCCAATCATGTCAGCCCAAAATGCAAAGTGTCCTCATTAGTAAGAGATGATATTGGCAGAACAGGAAATTGGAGGCCTGGTGTACTGATTTTACCGCACACACTACTGGAAGTACCTCTGTTCTTACCTCGGTGCGTCCACTCCACTATTTCTGATCTGAGAGCCTTCCAGAAAGAACTCCAGTTCAGGAGGGGCATGTTATGGAATAACAAAATGAAAAGAAAAAGAGAAAGATTAAACCCATTAATACCGACTCATTACAAAATCAGAAGCCACAAAGCATCTGGTACAGGCAGGCACCACTTTTAGAGATTTTCACACTTACACCAGCTTGCTCTGCACCATCACTATCAAACAGCACAGCCATGGCAACAACTTCAAAATAGCTAACTCCTAAGAGTTATGCGAGACTCTCCAACTGATCCTATTTTTTTTATATATATTTTTTTCATTTACAGCTTCATTCTTCACTCCTCTAAATTCTTACTTTTTACAGGCTTACATGTGCCATGTACAGTATACTGAAACAAAACTGAGGAGTTTAGCAAGGACCAGCATGCTCTGTGCTCTGCTTTCCCCCAGGCCCACAGTCATGACTGCCCCAGCTGATCCCTTAGTTCAGCTCTTCTGGGGCCAGCCAATGCAGCAGAAATGATTGCACCTGCTCCCTTTGGCTCCCCTCTCCACAAAAGACTAAATATGTCCTTCCCACACAATGGCTGAGCTCCGCTGGCCCAAAGCCTGTGAACACTGAATGGTCTTTCCAATTCAATTAATTCAGCAGAATTACGCTAGCCCATTACCCCCGCCTCATCCCATGGAAGCCTAGGAGGTTGTTTCCTTTAGTTTTACCAAGACCCATAGAGCATCATCTTCCTTCACTGAAGCTTACAGCAGAACACAGTTGCTGAGAGTCCATGTCAGACACCGAAATACATCACAGGAAAAGCAGCAAGATTTTGCCAGGCTCGAGGATTTCCAGTTCATCAGTGCTAGGCAAGAAGGAGCACCTCTTCTACTGCTATGGTATTGTTTCTTCTTTATTTTTAATTAAAACCTCAGAATGCCTTGTATCTAACCCTCTGCATTTTTTTTTTTTTCCACTTATTTTGAAATAGCTGAAACTTTCATAGAGTATTGTTTGTTTTAAAGATAAGTCATTTCGGACCTGTATGCTGAGAACAGAAAGAAACATTCTTTATAAGAGAGAACACTGTGTAGTTATTGTGTTGAGAAAGACGACCTTTATCTTACTGCTGGGACCACTATTTTCCCTGTTATCCTGCAAAACAATAAAGCATTATGCGATGGCCAACAAGAGTCAAGGCAGCAAAATGCCTGCCTCTTGCCGAAGCATACTGAAAGCCAACTGAAAGCCACGGTGCGACCTGATTTCCCAACACTTGTCACAATCTCCTGTAATATCAGTTCAGGAACCTTAATCCAGTAGATAAGACAAAAAGCAGATTCACCCTTCTCTTTTCTCATAACAGAGAGGAGAGAGGGAAATTGTGGCTGGTGCTGAAGAAACCTTTCACAAAAATGTTGGTAGAACTGGTAAAAACCTGAAGCAAAATGGGCATCAACAAAGGAAAGGCAGATTTGGGGAGATGACAAAACCGACCATTTGAAATCTAGAAAAGAATACTGGCTACTAAACAGACCTCGTTTTGACCCTTTTCAAGGTAAAACCAAAGCAGATCTTATTGGCTTGAATGGGTCTTAAACTACACAAGGCACTGAAAACAAACCAACCAAAAAAACCCCAAAAAACCAAACCAAAACAAAAAAGCCAAACACACCACCAACTAAAAATTCAGATCTCAACAAGTAGAAAATAACATCAAATGGCAGAAGGGAAGCATAGCAGATCAAACAATTACATTAACTTAATGTGAATTACTTATTTTAAAACTGTTTTAACATGTCCTGAAATACTGTTGTTTTGGAGGGTTTTTTTTTTTGCATTCAGCCATCAAGGACTTATGGTTGATGGCTTTTGCAGCTGTAAAACTGATAGTGTAGAATCACAGAACAGTTTGGGTTGGAAGGGACCTTAAAGACCATCTAGTTCCAACCCCCCTGCCATGGGCAGGGACACCCTCCACTACACCAGGTCGCTCTAAGCCCCATAAGCATCAAAGGGATCGATTCTCATTAGCACCTATTCACTGGTACAGAATAAGTGGAAGAGGTTTATGCTTTGGTATTTATTTTCCTGTTACAATCTCTTCTTTTGCTCGGATCAGACCTCTGCCTCAAACTCTGCCCTTTATTTTTCTATACGTACTCATATGAACCAGCTTATACACGTATACATACACACTCTCACAAGAGCTTTTGAAACAGAGCTAGACATAAGGAAGTGCTGTACCGGTTGCAATTTAAGAGTATCATGCGTACAACTTGGTTATAGAAAGAACAGACATTGCATGGAGAATCCTCCATTTCTACACTCATGAATTTCCCCTTGTACACAAAACTCCATCCACCCAGAGTATTAGCGCTGTGATCATCACCTGGCTACGAGGACTACATCTTTGCAGCATTTACCAGTGAGGATGCGGGCATCAGCATTTCTTGCTAACAAGCTTGATGTAGCACCAAGCAGAGATTTTTTTGGCAATAACTGCAAGACATCCAATTTTACTGCAGTCCAAAAAAGCCTCAATCAGGTGATTTAGAAAATCACATTACATGGTTTCTTAATGATATTTTGGAGATATGAGTGAAAGCTCAATTCTGAAACTTCTCTGCCATTTTAATAATTATGAAAATCAGTGTCTTAAAACATTTCCCCTGACTCAAGGTTTTACAAAAGCTTATTACCCAACTCTCATCCTCATAAAATGAGCATTCATGCCCATCCCACACAATTGGAAACTGAGTTTCAAAGCTGCCCCGTTGTCTTCCAAATCTCTTTTCTAAACGCCAGACAACATCCATGCTCATTAGAGATGGCAGGGGATTGGGCAACTTCTCTAGAAGTTAGGTCTAAGGACGAAAGCCTGTGCAGAGTTTTCTGCCAATGCCAGAGCTGAAAGTAGGTCGATCTCCATGATTTCTTTTGTTAAACATGAGGCATTTGTCACCTTCAGCCACAGCCTTTGCAAGTTAATCACTTCTGGGTGGCATTTCAAAAAGCCTGCTAGGTCACAGCTGCAGGAGGGTTGCTATTTCAGTGGCTGACAACAATGCCAAATCAAAATACAGATACAGCAGGAAAGGCTGCACTCGGCATCTCATCTGTTCTTGAAATTCCCTCTAATTTCTGATTAGAGGTACAGACTTCCTGCTACAAGCAACGAGAAAGAGTGAGCCCTGCTGAGATTCCTGGGTGACTGAGCTGGGCTGGTAGTAGTCTCACAGGGAGTCTCCCTGACGCCCCAAGAGTGCACAGCTTGAGTTTCAGCAGAGATGCCAGCAGCTGCAGAACCATGCATGAAATAAGCCCTGAGCAGTAGTCTCCACAGTTGAAGTCTGAAGGACTCGAGCAGTCATCTCAGCTAAAACCTGAACTGTTGAGTTACAGCCTTTGGATTTCCAAGCAGGAGACAATCATGAACCTTTAAGTGGCACTTTTTCTATGCTCTTACCTTAAGGTTAAACTGATGTTTAACTTGTGATCCATTTTCCCAGCTCTCCTTACTGGAGGGGAAAGTGTTACCATCTGCAAGTTCAGCAAACCAAGTAGATGGATCAACATTCAATGTTTCAAAACCTTCTGATGTATTGGAGGTTTCGGTTACCCCATCACACACTTCTGTAAGTCTGATCACAGGCTGTAAGGGCTGATGTTCAACATGCCCTCAGGTGACAATGCAGGGCTGTTTCATGAAGCCCATGCTCAGAGAGGCAAATCCTCTTCACGGAGCAGCTCTGCTCAAGTACTGGCAGAGGCTCGCATGAGCTGGACACACTTCGCTGTGCAGCAGCTGCAGGATCCTACCTTGGGACTGTCCAACATGGCCCAGTGTATCTGCACTCAGTAAGACCAGGTGCGCCATAGTACCCTCAGCTCCATCTCAGCTCAGCAGCTGTGCACTGTCCTCTGAAAAAGGGTCATTCAGGGGTTGTTTACTCACAGTAATTATCACATCCACAGGAAGAAAAGCAATTTTTTTTTTTTTTTCCATTTCAAACTGAGCTACATGTATCTATCCTGCTGGAACCCTCCATGATGGAATAAATGACTCAGGAGATTTTGCCTCCTCCAAATTTCAGGCAAAACATTCTTCTTTCCAAGCTTGAAAAAGGGCTGGAGTTAGCATTGCTTTCTCAATACCCCAAGCTGAAGTATTGTTGAACTCTTCGTTTCTCGTTTAAAGAAAAAAAAAAAACAAAAAAAAAACCAAAAAAAAACCCACAACACCACCCACAAACCCACGTATTCAAGAAATTCATATTCATCTTCTGGCTAAGTTTTCCTACAGATTTTCCTGCAGAGTATAGTGACTGCATTTCTCCAGGGGGATGTCTGCTTTGCTTTTAAAATAGCTTCTTGTGTAATGGTTCTTGACTGACAGTTCTATTAATCTTAGATGTTACAAAAGCTTGGTTTTAGAAATTCTGTTCTGTAGGACAAATTTGGAAATTAAAGCAAGAACAAAGTGTCTTCACATTTACATTTCAGTGTAAAAAAAGTGTCACAATGTAGAACCTTGTGTCATATGACACTAAGTTAATGCTTAATTTCTCCCATCACCATCATCTTCATTGCCATATATTACACATGACCCACAAGAGCTCTCTCATCTCTGCACCTGTTCCTTCTATTCCTTCAGCAAAGATGACCTTTCCTTTCTAACACTGAAAGACTAAATGAGCAAGTACAAAAATCCCATTGCCATTTGCCACAACCTTTGCAGAAAAAAGGAAGAGTTCCTTGTGGTTTTTCTTTCACCCTCACTAGTAGCTTTACCCTTCAAGTTGCAAATCCCTTGGCTCCTACTCCAGCACATCACCTAAAGCCTTACATGTTGATTATGTGCGGCAAGAAAAAGGCTTCTCCCGGATTCTGGCAGAAGGTCTGGGCATATTACACAACCATGCCCCGGAGCCTAACCGAACGTGGAGTGGCATCAACAGAAACATTCCTTTCAACCTTGGAGGACAGGAGGAACCACAGGCCGATATACAAAGATTTTTGGGTTTTATCCCTGTTGAAGTGGCTGTTGTGATTGACTCTGCAGCTTTTCTGACAGTCGTCCCAGCTGCCCCTGCTGCTCTCCCTTTGTGAGAACTGTCAGAATTGACAAAAAGTCTTTGTGACTACGGCTGTCGAACTTGCCTGACTGCTTCCAGCCAAGAGCCCCAGACTGCTCCCTGGACTGGCTGCACAGGGGGACTGGCAGCACAGGAAGGAGACGCAAGACTACACCCTTAACTTGGAGTGGTCAGGTCCACTACGAGGGACCTTCTAAACTCCAAAACTCCTTGCTCTGCAAACAGTGGAAGGAGACACTTATTGCAGAGGAATTGGTATTGCTGCCATATGCAGAAAGGCAAACATCAGGAACTAACACTGGCAATACTTGCACATGCATTACAGTTTAAGGGTGTGCTTTGAAATGCTGCTTGATGTTTGGGGCAGATTATCCTACAGAAGGAAATGTTATAAGTCTTTGCAACCTATTTGGACTATGTTGACTAGAAAAAAGGATACTCAACTAGACTATATTCCTATACCCCATTTGACGTGGTCAGACTTCCCCTATAATTAAAGACTTACACTTCCTATGGACCACTGTGGGCTAGTTAGTAAGAGAAAAATACAAAAGCCCTGTCCTGCCACTTTAACTCACCTGTAGTCCAACCACTCTTGCATTATTTGGACAAAGGTGGCAGAGCCGACTTTCACAGCCCGTGACAGAGCCAAATGCAAAAATTGCAACTAGAAATAAAACAGAACATGCAGAGCTTTTAGTTTATAGCTCCCAAACTAATTTACCAAAACAAAGATGACGAATGAGATTTTTAAAAAAGGAAACTCAGTTAAGTGATATGCCTGGAGCTGTGGTGTTCACCAGGAGCAGAGAGAAACAGGAATCAAGACAACCTAATTCAAATATCTCGTTCCTCAGTAACTTGCCAGGCCTTCAGAAGCACGGTATGTAGTTTTTAGGGCTATACATGACACTGGATTATGCCCCTGCATTTTTGGCAAGTCGCCTGAATGACCCTCAATCTAACAAATCTTGCCTTGATCTGAAGTGACTGCCCATACACAGTCCTGTGAGGCATTTTGCATATGCTCATTAATGGCTTTTGTTTTATTCTGTCTTCCCCTCCGAAAATATTTTAAACAACTAACTTTGGATGCCAAAGAGATAATAGGTAATTAGGTAAGAGATAATTTGGGAATTAAATCAGTAAACTGCAAGAAAAATTGTTTGCATACTAGATATGCACCACTAATGAGGTATTTTGCTCTTTATTAACTAAAAGATATTGACATTAAATAATGTGTAACCCAGGGATCTTCCAGAGTGTATACTTCAGATCTAAGCACAGCAGTAGCCAGGGTGCTTTTGCAAGCTTCTACACCAAAAATCAATGTAATGCTCGAAGTCCTCACTTCAACCATTCTGGCTCCTATAAGCACAAGCTTCCCTGGAATTCTCCTTTCGGGATTTTGGGTACCTCCCCAAGAAAAAACATGTGGGTGAGCAACATTTTAAAGTCACACCTCGAGCCTCATGTGATCGAATATGGTTGACCGAACTGGCTGAAATCACTGTTAATTTCTTCATACCTCAGGCAGTTCAACCAGCAAAAGACAAGATGTTCTTCAGCTAAGGACACTGTGATAATGTGTTTCATTAGGAAAGGGGGAAGCAATGAAAAAGGACATATGTTAGGCGGAAAGCGAAAATATTTTAAAGGGCAAGAGAAGGTGAAGACCGAGAAGACAATTTCCAAGGAAGAACAGCCAGCAGAATGAGAGCAGAAACAGAAGCAGATTGCAAATCCTACTGATTCCATATGAATAGAGGGGGAAAAAAAGAACAGGAAGAAATTGAAAATAATAAGAAAGTTTTAGAGATTAATAAAAAAAGGGGGAAACAGAAATTATTTGCTTAGTTTTGCTTTTCCCAGTGATACAGCTACAGCCATAGAAACTTCCAGTTCGTGTGCACTGCAGAAGTGAGAAAATTTGCTGGTAACATCGAGGTAAAAATGAGTTGTTTGTCTTTCATTCACATGAGGGTATTACCATAAGCTGAAGAAATTCCTAATGCATTTTGTGTCCTTCAAGCCATCCATCCCACACACTCCGTGCAGCAGAGTTGGTTCTGTGGCTTACAAAGCACTGCCGCACTCAGGGGTCAAGCAGCCCAGACAGCATTTCTGGGCTCTGAGACCTGCTGAGTAGAACGTCACCATTTAATTCTTCCTACTACAGCCACAAAGGACAGCAGCCAGGAGACATCTTGGCCACAGAGATGCCACAAACAGGCATTGCCTTAGAGTTAAATAAAAATGGACATTTTCCATAAAGTAGCACCTCAGAAGTCTGGATAAAGATTTAGCGGGCTGAACCTATGTACATTCATACCCCTGCCTTTCAGTAACACCACCAGAGTTTGTGAACACAGCATACAGCTGAAGGCCTGTGAAAGAACTAAGACCAAAGTGTCCTCTAGATAAGCTGCTCTAACACATGAGTTTACATACAACTGGGCACTACATGGAAATTCTGTGGGTCTTCAGACTAAGCAAGTTACAGCAGCCACTGCACTGCTTCCATCAGTCATTTCTGGACCATTATACCCAAACCCTAACTTTATTTCTTTTCATGTTGCTTGCAGAAAGGAAACCTCTAAACCTTACCACTCTACCATTAACTGCCGTCCTCTGCAAGATCTGAAAAGCATGAAGGCTGTAGCTCTCTTCCTTTGTCTTGCAGGATCAGCTTTTGCTATTCCAGTAAGTCCTCATCATGCTGTTATTACTGGGCACTTAATTTCCCATTCTGTGGATACTCTACGTTAACCCACTGACCTATACAAGATATTTATTTACATGCAGACATTGACTATATTTATCTATTCTAGACCCATACCTTAAACTACAAACTTGGAACCCACGGACAGAAAACTCCAGAAAAGGTACTCTTCTTGTTCTTTAAACATTAGGAGGCAAGCTATATTATTCACCCCAAATAAATAAAAGAGATTAGCACATATGTAGTGGTTGGCAAACTGATTTAGGTTAAAAATTGTAGGCCCTCTCACCCCAACAATTAGTACTAAGCTTCTCATGCCTTGCATATTACAATGAAATGGAACAGGACAAAATCTGAAGCTCACAACAGAAGTTTCACTTACTTGAAAAAACTACCTTAAACGTATCCCCACATATAATCATTACACGCACATTTTTACAATCAATAAGTTTCACTGACAGTTAGAATCATAGAATCTTTTAGGTTGGAAAAGACCTTAAAGATCATAAAGTCCAACCATTAGCCCAACACTGCCAAGCCTGCCACTAAACCATGTCCCTGAGCACCTCGTCCACATGCCTCAAACACCTCCAGGGATGGTGACTCCACCACCTCCCTGGGCAGCCTGTGCCAGTGCCTGACAACCCTAACATACAATCTAAACCTCCTCTGGCATAACTTAAGGCCAATTCCTCTTGTCCTGTCAGTTGAACTTGTGGTTATTGCTCCTCCAGTAAACAAGAATTTATCACACCGAGTGATCGTATGCAGTCTCAATCATTAAATGCTAGCCACCATGTTTCATTATTCACAATACGGATCAATAGATACAGCCGATCTTGGAAAAATACGCTGAGGCTGACATGCCAGGTATACAGCCCTGATGGTCACGAGACAGGTAACTTCAGCAGCCCTATGCCACATATGCATGCTAATGACAATTTTGCATCCGTGGTTGACCCAAATTAAAATTCCTTTATATTGCACCATTCTAGTGAGCATTTGTGGTTCAGACACAATGGACCTTGGCTCCAGGCCAATTAATGTTTTGGAACAGCTAAATTCAGATCATGCTCTGTAGTAAGAAATGTAAAATCCCAACTCGTGTGCTAATTTTTTTTTAATTATGAATTATATCCTACTCTGTGTAGCTTTCCAGATGCATCTCTTGTCAATCCAGATGGTGATCTTCATCATGAAAACCAAAAAATTAACATTTCCTAATGAAGTATCCAGTAGAACAAATTATAGTATAAACAGTAGTTTGCAGCCTACAGCTGTCTCCCAGAAACAACTCACACAGAAGACACTTGCATCAAAACAAAACATTGCAATACCCGACGAATCATACGTTCCAAGTGAATAGGCAACACCTATCAAAGGTGGGATGTCCCCCAGCTGTAGCTAATTACAGCTACATTGACTGAAATGAGCCACTATATTAAGAGACCCAAGTATCTTCACAGGCAACCAAGTTCTAAAAGTTTATTTTATCCTAGAGACAAAGCTGTAACAAAAAGCAGCTGAAAGCCACATCCAGACACGTAACAAGGGTTCCTGTCAGGACATGAGCCACACCTTTCTCAAACTACTGCTTCAATTACAGGTACCCATAATAGACAATCTTAATGACTGATTTGCCTTATATTTTCTAACTCTGTAGAACTGGAAGCCCTTGGAACGGAAGACTGTTTTTTGCTTAAAGACCTACAATACCTTGTACACAGCAGTGCCTAAAAACACATGTAAAAAACCCTGTTCTCGAAACTTAATTTTCAAATGTTTTATTATCAGCTTGAGATGTTTGGTAACACACAGATAACTTTTTATAAGGTTTTCACAAAATGTGCATTTAATCTGGGAAAGCTATTCACTGAATTTCTGTTAGATCTGAGCAAACATACAATCTTGTACTCAAAAAGTTAGAGGTGGAAATGAGACAGTGAATAGATTCCCTGGCACTTTTCCTGCATCAGCGAGCACACTAGGCAAAAGATAAACTTGTCAAACACTCAGAGACCACCCTGACACTGGGAAAGAGGACATGGCTGATCTGCTAAGAGCCAAATTAATATTTCTAATCCTACCTTTTGTTTTATATTTGTATTTGTTAGTGGGCTGTTTGTTTCCAAGCAGTCATGACTGCTCACACTAAAGGAAGTGCTCTGCCAGCAACTTGGGCACCAAGAAGGTCTCATCTTTATAAGTAACCACCCCCAGAGCTTTAAGGAAAAGCAGCATCACATGCTATATTGTAGTAAGCAATAAGCAACACCGAACACCCATAGGTGCTGTTCAGAAACACATCAGATGTTGCTGCTATTGAAGTGCCTGTACTCACCCAACAGCTGCTGTGAGGCTAACAGCAGCAGAAAGGCAATTGCTACAGCAAGAGCTAACAGTCATTTTAGTACCTGCTTTCTCCTCAAGCATTTGAACCTTTTCCACTGAAGTTTTGCTATTGGTTTGACAGTGACTCCTGCTACTGAGCTTATGATACAGTAGCTGCCACCAAAGAGTTCCTGACGACTCCAACTAGGAAGCAATGGTGTATCAGACAGAGGGTAGATGAATATGTTGATTATGAAATAGTTAAGATGCAGCGCACTCCTTAGAAATAACTACCACAACACCTTGCAAAGGTGTCCCTCTTTTCCCAGACCTCTCCTTTCTCTGTGTAGGAAGATGAGTATCACATCCACCTTCTCTGAGGTAAGTCATAATTACTGCAGACTACAAGTGCCTGAAGGTATGGCACTAAATTACTAATTAAGTAGTTTCAGATTTCACAAGATACCCATATCCAACTATCTCCTATGAGATCTTAAACAGAGTTGCATAGACTCTTCAGAAACTCAAGCAATAAAAGAAGGGACAGAAACAAATTTGCTGAGAAATGGCAATTATATCAGCTGTGAATTTCATGCTCTAGGCTAGCTTAAAAGGAGCATTTACAAAGAAAACAGTCAGTGCCATGCTTTGCAATACAAGGCAAAAATGACTTTACATTGACTTCCAATAAATTCTAATCTGCTTGTTAATTCTTTGTTTAAGACTGAAGATATTCATCCTGAAGACCCAAAGGAAGAGAATGCAGGGTATGTAGACAAGGGTGATTTGCTGCTCAGTCACAAAAAACTAAACCCAGAGGTATCAGTACCAGGCACTGAGGACAGGGATGAGTCCCTGACCACTAGAAAACAAGGAAGAAATGGAAGTGACCATCAAGTGAAAAACAGCCTAAAGAGCATCCATTTCCTTGCACAGCACAATAAACCAGGTTTGGCTGATAGCCAGGACAGTGAGCCTGGAAGCAGCAGCAGAGAACAGTTCAGCTCTGAGCATTACCAGTTCAGGAGGCATGAGAAACACAGCAACACGGCCAACCAACATGTCCTGGGCAATGCAGAAAATCCAGTGCATGCTCTCAGTCTTGATCATGAGCATAACACGTGGAAATATAATAAAAATACGGTTGGCCTATCTGAAAAAACCAGTGAAAGTGATGAAGAAGGTGTGGAAGATGATGAGGAATGGAGTGAAGAAGCGGATTACAGAGATATGAAGCACAAAGGCCACCAAACAAACCAAGGTAGCCAATACAAGAGGCAGCAAAATGAAAACAGTATGCAATCAGATGAAATCCTGAGCGATTCCAGTCAACCAATTCAGATAACCAAGAGACATGGTGAGAAATTTGACCTAGAGGAAGAAGAGAGGGAGAAGAGCCAGAAAAATCCCTATGAAGAAATCTCCCTCTCTCAAAAAACCCATAACAAAGATCAGGATGACAAACAGCAAGGCCAAGAGAAGAAAGACAATATTCAAGTAAACTATCAGGGTGATCACGGCACAGTGGTGAAAAGACAAGATACAGAGGACAGTAATGTTGATGATGATGATGGTCATGACAGTGGTGATGTTGATGGTGAGGAAGATCTCAGCAATACCTGGAAAGAAGCAGCCTATGAGGAAGATGAGAGAATCCAGAGTAATGACCAGGAGAGCACCAGTACTGAGCATGAAGGTGAAGGAACCACTGAGGATGACACTGCAGGTCGTAAAGAAACCGAGGATTACCAACATGTCAAGATTAAAGACCTTGCTCACTCTGAACAAGATGATAATGACCAGGAGCCACCTAATTCTGAGAGCAAACAACTACTGGAAACGAGTAGCTCTGTTCAGAGCATGAATTCAATGGAAAGTGAAGATAAGGTAAATTTTCTTTAAAATAAAGTTTGAACAATAGAAAAAGCCAGGGAGGAAGGGACGGGACCCAGTCCCAAATTTCAGTTCTTGATGATTGACACAAGATTTTGGAGAAACACAGATGTAATTATTTCTTAATATGCAGAAATCTCATCTCCCCTTTTATTCATTTTTCACCTGGTTCATGCTGTGTCACTTCACATACAACATTTAGATGAATCGTACGAGAAAGGAGGTGAGCATAACCCATGTAAGAGCTCTAGCCTTAAAGGGCTGTGTAATGAAACATTCAAATAAATATGGATACACAGATACAAAACCTGGAACCCAGCCTCAAGCCAAGTAGAAAAGCCTGCTCACTCCTCTCTCCCAAAGATTTTAAACACTACCATACAAAAGTGAAAAGCTTGGAAAGGCAGGGCTAGAGTCCCCTAGAATAATTACCATCCTAGCGGCTAGGGCACTTTCCCACAAGATGAAGGATGTGGGCTTTGTCCCTTCAGACAAAGAAGGATGTTGCACTCAGATCTCCCGTACCCTGGTCAACCATTAGATAACCAGTGGACTATCAGAGATGTTCTTCAAGAGAAAGGAGTGAGTTTTCCCTATGGCTGTTAAAGAAGGATCTGCGATATTTTAAAAAAATGATAGGACGCATCCATTTGAGAGAGGGCAGGCAGCTCCCCACGGCACAAAAGGGTCAGAACTGAAGATACATCCTTCCCTTCTCCTCCTGCTTCACATGTCTAGCCTGGCAGCCCATGGTGTTGCTGCTCTCAGGCACTGTCGAGAGGCAGTTCCTGACCCAGTGCAAGGCTTAAAGCACCAGTTCTACCAACCTCGAGGCACTGCACTGCTGAATGTCAAGTGCTGCAGAATCTCCAGGTTCTCAGGCCCTACTGAGCTCCTCTCTCTCTCTCTCTCTCTCTCTCTCCACCTCCTACTCCTTTTTTTCCAAATAACATAGCACCTTAATACTACCAGAGGCTTCAAGCACTTCTCATGCATTTTGCATAGCAACGTCTTTCTGCTGCAAGCAGAGCAAACCACCTGAGTTCACTCTATATTTGGGCCTGAAAAAAATTTGTTCAAGTATTTTTTTCTTGACAAGATTTACTGTAACTTTTGCTTATGTCTCTGTGACTGTGCAGGTTAAGACTACAGGGAGTTCCCATGGTGAGGTGGAAAGTGCAAGCCATGGGAGTGAGGAGGCTCTCCTGGGTAAGCCACATGCAAAGCCAGCATGTAACTGCCTACTCTCTGTGGCTGGGGAATTTGCTGGTCTGCATTTCTTTTCTGCCTTTGGCAGCACGTGAACTGTGCTTATGCATAATCCTGCATCACAGTTCTGTTCCCAGAGAATCCCCTCCATACACCCTTGGATTTACTCATTTGTTTGTGAAAAACATTTGTAGACAGTGCACAAGTTAGTGTCAGTTATACAGGAATGGGAATTACCTTGCATTGAAACCATTCAATTTCAGAACAGTAGCTTGAATTCAGCTAGGAGTGGGATAAGTGCCAGTACTGGATTCAGGAAGGACAGATGGAACATGTTTCACCAGAGGAAGCTGAAAGTGCATGCCTGTCCTTGCAGAAGAAGTAGCTTTTTGAGAAATTTATTTTCCCATCCAACTCAAAGCTGGGATTGGTAGAAGTCTCACAAACATCCTCACTTAAAATTTGTCTTGCTTTATTCAGTACAAGTTTCAGCTGCATTTTAACAAACTTGCAAAAAGCACTTGACTTCTTGGGGAATATTGGGCTGTATTTTGCTTTTACTGTCAGTAGTACCTGACAGGAAAACTTGGCTTTGTCCCATCCGCTCTAACAGTCCCTCCTCGCTATGATCACTAGACCCATGTAGGAACTTCCACTGCAAAAGAGGTAAAGTCTGCCATGCGGACAAACAAGGGAAACCCAGCTGTATTTGCCAAGATCCTGCTGCTTGCCCTTCCACCAAAGACTATGAGCATGTAAGTATTTCATTCAGTGCACGGTGTGGGGGAAAAACAACTAAAATGTTTATGAGATAACACATTCCACTGCTAGTTTTTAGAATAATTCTACCCTAAAAGCATGCAAGTGGGTTTTGGCAATTCCAGTAGCTGTAAAAGTATGAAGTACCCAAACTCAATGACTATAGCTTGAGAATAGTATGAAAATATGCAGCTACGTAGTACCTAAAGTGATTTACTTCATTTAGTCTCTCAGGAATCACAGCTTTTACCTATCGCTAAAAGTTCTGTTTATCCATTTGGTATTTTAGAGCATATACTGAACACTAGTACATGCCTAGTGTAAATAATGATTGATTGTAATATGAGTGACCAGAATTTTTCTCAACATGGTGGTGGTGGTGTTGGTTTTGTTTTTCACTCCTCCTCTAGGTTTGTGGTACGGATAATAAGACTTATGATGGCACATGTCAACTCTTTGGCACCAAATGTAGACTTGAAGGGACAAAAATGGGACGCCAACTGCACCTAGACTATATGGGGTCCTGCAAACGTAAGGCTTGGTTTTTTTATGAATTCATCTACGTATAAAGAGCCGGTAGACTTAACCACCAGATAGCCCAAAGTTATCTTTTTTCTTCCTGTCCTCTCCCCTCTTCTGCACCAATTATCTGTTAATTAAGACCTTTGAACCCTAAACATGTCTAAAAAGCCAGTTCTACAATTAAGGGTATTGAGCATTTGAATCCTAAAGACATCCCTCCTATGCTTACACCAATTTGTTGTCAACCCTGAAGATGCTTTTTTAATACCTTGACCAGAAATCTAGTATTTAACAGCCAGTTAATAAATGAAAATGTCAAATTAAAAAAACCACCCTACTTATATGCCAAACGCAGAAGTCAGGATCTAAAAGCCAGAACTGATTTCCAAGCTTTTCAACTGCTGCATACCCTGGGAGGAAAGTGCACTCCTGACTATTCCTTGAGCTGAGAGCTCTGCTTCATCCAACTGACAACAGATATATAAAGCTTGTGGCTTGCACAACTGGTGAAGCATGTGCAAAGAACTGTAGATTTATAACTGAATCCATTAGCTGCATTCCCAATTTTATGTATTAACAGCTCTGTCAATTTTAAGCTTGCTGGAAGTTTGCTAGTGAGAATCAAATCTAACTCAGCTCAGAAAAGCTGGAATGGGGACTTAACAGATCACATGTTAACAAAAGCTTTCCTGTTTGGCACAGACATTCCCCACTGTACTGATTATGAAGTGGATCAGTTCCCTCTCCGGATGCGAGACTGGCTCAAAAACATCCTTATGCAATATTATGAACGTGATCTGGATACCTCTGGATTTCTAACCGAAAAGCAAAGGAGTAAGGTCAGCAATCCTTTTCAAATAAGACTATGCAGTTCCATTGTTAGAGCTGGACTAACCACGTGAAAAAAAGATGACTCACACCTTATGAGTTCTCCCATTTCCTATGAGCATCCCCTTTCTGGTTAAGGCAATTTAGACTCAATCAGATTCACAAGTAGCAAAATATGCTTACATGTCCCCTCACACTCACTTAAGCTGAGACATTTCTGCTATGAATGTTCCTTTTGTTCAAGCAAATGCAAGCCAAGCATATTATTTTGAAGTCAGTGTCTACAGGGAAGGGGCAGAAAAGTCAGAATTAGTGCACACCTAGATAAACATTGTTTGCTTGAGAAGACACGAAACAGTTTCTGTTCACGGAAGTACTTTGTGACCAACCTCTTGGAAAGATCAGCTAATACACAGATAAGGATGACCAAGTTCATGCAATCAATGCCTTTTTCCAAAGGACTTGACATAACTAAGCAGCCATAAAATTGAAGGTTTGTGTATAGATAACTAACTACAAGAATAAGAGGGAACAGCCAGCCAAGAGCTCACCTGTGGCACCCCACAAGTTGGACTTGTGCCATTCAGCTTTTATTAAATGACCTGGAAGAAGGTAGGGGACAAAATCTACTGACAATGCACACGCATGCAAAGGAAGGACTTGCCACAAAGAAAACTGCTCAAGGACCTCAGGAGACAGAGCAACTGGGCAGCCACACAGCATGATTCAAGACAGAATTACAATAGAGAGTTGAGGGGACCCTCATAGTGGCAGAGGATCCCTGCCTTGGACTGACCAAAAGTAGCTCCTCTTCCATATGTTTGAGATGCACCTTGTACAGGGCCATCAATACAGAGGTGCCTGAAACTGGGCCCAGCAGTTAAGGGTATCACTTGCACTTTTCAATCCAGCCACATGCACGGTCCACCTACACCATCAAATTCAAGGGCTATAAAATTAATCAAGTCTGACATTCAGTTTTAAGAGAAAAGACCTTCATTCTACCATCCAGTAGACCTGCAGCATCACACTACATTGGCTTAAAATGGAGGAAGTATGTTACCATTGGGACTTTATTTTTAGGGAAGGATTTATGACAAGTGAATTGGATGACAGTGGTTTGTTTTTGAAGATACAGATGCCATAATTGTCTAAAAAGCCATAACTGTTAGAAAATATCTTAAATTAAACCAAGACCTGGGTTGCTCTGACTCTGGAGTAGGAGCTGCACGCAGTAGGTCACACCAAGTTTATACAAAATAAGCTTGAGCAACACCAGAGGTGACTTACACAGTTAGCACATTACATTAACCTACTTTGCCTCAGAGCAGAACATCAACAAATGTGATGAAACTGGTTTCATCTCTTACCAACCTGAGGCTACTGCCCTGCTTAGCAGAGTCTGATGATTAGGCCATAGGAATTTCACTTTCCTTCCAGTTACCACCAAAGTTCATATGGACAGCAACAAAAGTCATCTGGACTAGTAGTTGAGGCAAGCTTTTCATGCTGTGTATGGTCACAAACACTAAAACCCATTTCCCTAGTGGTATTTTATCGAGTTTCATTTCTCCAAACCACTTCCTTGCTGGATTGTTCTCTTCAGGACAGATCTTCATCCCTAAACAAAATAATATCAATTTTTCTGTTGTATTCAGGTCAAAAAGATCTACCAGAATGACAAGCGCCTCGTGGCTGGTGACCACGCAGTTGAGCTGCTCCTGCATGACTTTGAGAAAAATTATCACATGTATGTGTACCCTGTGCACTGGCAGTTTTATCAGCTTGATCAGCACCCTGTTGACAGGTAAAAAATCATCTTTGCATGGTCCGTTCTAATTCGCTGCTTAAGCTCAGGCTATTTTACTTTTCTAAACCACTGAAATGATTCCCGACATACAGATCAGTCCTTCGGCTGATCAGAGCCAGTACTACCCTCCTTCTAAGGAGGCATTCATCTCTAACACAGAACTTCTCTCATTGTTTTGCTGGAGGCATGTCTTGGGTCAGAACATGCTATCCTCTTGCTTTTCATAATCATCCTGTATTATACGCTAAGCTCTACAGTATTTTAATAGCTACTAATGCCCTGAAGAAAACAAAGCTCATGAGATCCTGTTATTACTGAATTTGAGAGCAACAGGCTCAAAGGGCAGAAGCCTGTCAGCAATACCCCAGTGAGGTACCCATGGTTTCCAACTATTACCACAGAAGTCTCTCAGTTTAAGGAGCAGGTATGGTAAGACAGCACCAGTGTCACAGTTCATAGGAAGCCCCCAGCTTTTGAGAACGTAACTCAGCTTTCAGGCTTTTGGGTATGACACTCAGTGCGGGGATCCATGTTTCAAGGCTGCAGGTCCCTCAATACCTCATTCTGACCACACCTACTGTCTAAGAACATAGCTGAGCATCTTTGCAAGCTTGATCTCCTGAGGATTGACAGCAAAACTCCACAACTGATGTGTTGTGAACAAGACACAGCAATACTTGTTCAAGAAGAAAATGTTAGTAAACAAATCACGGTTAAAACAGTTTAACAGGTATTAAACATCATCGTAGTGACCTGGGACAGATTTACTACAGAAGCACCACAACAGAATCCACTGGGGCATCTGTTAAAGCCACTGTAGTCATCTTCAAAGATGATCTAAGCTTTTAGATGATCGGTAAATGAAATACAGCTCTACATACCTGCTCTCTTTCTTTCAGATTATTAACACACTCTGAGCTCGCGCCTTTGAGAGCCTCCCTTGTTCCCATGGAACACTGCATAACCCGTTTCTTCCAAGAGTGCGATGGAGACCATGACAAACTCATTGCTTTGAAGGAATGGTGCCACTGCTTTGGGATTAAGGAAGGTAAATCTAAAAGAACAGGCAGGTGATAGGACAAAATGTTCCTATCAAGACCAGGCACATTCTCAGACCACAACATATGGGAAAGAAATTGTAGCCAGAAGCTCATGGCTACTGTGCAGAGGCAAATGGAACATTAATGAGACTTGAAAAGGTGCAAGGTTCTGAATTGCTTTATAAAGACAGGGAAAAGTAATCTTTTCCATGAGAAAAGATTTGGGAGGTAGTTTGTACTAAATATCAAATCATTCCTGTGTGGTGTCTGTACCTACATGTTCCGCATGTCTGTCAGGAAACACTATTTTATCCTTTGGTGTCAAAGCAAAGGTAAAGCAAGCTTGGACTTTTAAATCAGTGGTCAAAGCATATTGATTCAAAATGCATTTAAATATCTCAAACCAAGCAGGGAAAACAGATCTCTCACTGATCAAGTAATTATGCTCACCTCTAGATTACTATATATAACACATATGTTGTCATCACACTTCAGTTGCAGGCCAAACTGTCCATTTTACCTAATCTGTCAGATGCAACACATGCTCAGATCGAGCTGTGGTGGGTGACCCTGGCTGGAGGCCAGGTGCCCACCAAAGCTGCTCCTTCCTCAGATGAACAGGGGAGACAAAATAGAAGTAAAGGACTGTGGTCAAGACAAGGACAGGGAAAGATCATTCACCCATTACTATCACAGCCAAAACAGACTTGACTTGGGGAAACTAGTTTAATTTACTACCAATCTAATCAGAGTACGATAATGATAAATAAACCCAAATCTTAAAAACAACTCTTCCCCCCCAGCTTCTTTCCAGGCTCAGTTTAGCTCCCCATTTCTCTCCATCCACCCACCAGCAGCACCGGGGGATGTGGAATGGGGGTTGTGGTCAGTCCATCACTTGCTGTCTCTGCTGCTCCTTCCCCCTCAGGGGAGGACTCCTCACGCTCTGCTCCAGTGTGGGGTCCCTCCCATGGGGTGCAGTCCCTCAGGAGCAGCCTGATCCAGCATGGGTCCCCCACAGGGTCACAAGTCCTGCCAGCAAACCTGCTCCAGCTTGGGTTCCTCTCTGCATGGGGCCACAGGTCCTGCCAGGAGCCTGCTCCAGCATGGGCTTCCCACTGGGTCACAGCCTCCTTTGGGTATCCCCCTGCTGTGGTGTGGGGCCCTCCCTGGGCTGTAGGTGGGTCTCTGCTCCCCCATCACCCTCCATGGGCTGTGGGGCTCAGCCAACCTCACCATGGTCTTTGCCACGGGCTGCAGGGGAATCTGCTCCGGCACCTGGAGCACCTCCTTCCCCACTGACCTGGGGATCTGCAGAGCTGTTTCTCACATTCTCACTCCTCTTTGGCTTCAGTTCCACAGGGTTTTTTTCTCCCTTCTTAAACACATTATCCCAGAGGCACCACCACCATCACTGATGGGCTTGGCCTTGGCCAGCAGCAGGTCCACCTTGGAGCCGGCTGGCATTGGCTCTGTTGGACATGGGGGAAGCTTCTGGCAGCTTCTCACAGAAGCCACACCTGCAGCCCCCCTGCTACCAAAAACTTGCTCACGCCAACCCAATACAGGTGTTCACCAGACTGCACACATCAGGACTCTTAGGCAGAGGTGATTTCCGAATCCAAAATGGGCTAGGCATATGTTTGGTTCAGCTCAATCCACATCCAGACTTCCCTAGGAAAGGCAAAGGCTAGGTACTACTGTGATGATATCTCTACAATTAGGCAGCAGGTGAACAGAAGCATCATGATAGCAATTAGAGATTTACATGACTACATTCAACCTAAGGTATTCTTTCACAATCTACCTTCTTCCGATCTAGCCCTGAGTGACAGGTGAACAATGCTGCCACCCGTTAAGCAAGGGTAGCAGTAGCACAGGTTAATCCTAGAACAGCTAGGTCACAGAAGGTGTTTCACTAAACATGCAGACTGAAGAATTGTGTTCAAAATCCTACCAGCAACTCCCTAATTTTAGAGTGGAGGCTGATTCTGGTCAGAGATCAGACATGCAGAGCCTTCACTCTTCCCAGAGTTTTTGCAGCTATTTTGATGGCAATTTACTAGTCACAAACCACGTGTGGAAGTAAGCTGGAGTTATCATAATACGCATGTATGCTGCCAGTGATTGTTCATCCAAAGAGGTGTCATCATTTGTGAAGAGGAGGGTAGAAGGGATTCTTGGTTCAAACACTGACCAAGGAGACCCAACACTGGAAACAAGAAAGCATCTATCAAAGGCTAAATGAATGGCTCTGGAACATGATAGCAGCAGCCATACTTGCTAGGGATAGGGTTCACCTACATAAGCCCTCTGAGACTTTAGCGTATCACTTCCTTGATAGTGATACAGCATAAAAATGTCTCTTTCAAATGTTAATAACATTTTCTTCTTTGTTGCAGAAGACATAAATGAAAATCTCCTGTTCTGAGCCTGGCTGAACAGAATCTCAATGCTGCACTAAACTGGTGAAATATATGAATCCCGCTTATTTCTGTAATTAACAGCTTCATAGTTTTCAAGACAAAGGTGACATAAGGTTTACTGCATTCTTGCCAAGTAACACAAGTGCAGAAAAGTTCCACATTAACAGAGAAATTTAACCACTCCAGGTGGTTCGTAGCTAAGCCAGTGTTTTCCCCTGCATGTATCCATGATCTCTCTGAACCAATAACTAATACTAACCTAATGACTGAGCTGTTCACAAAACTCTTCAGTAGAATTATAGGATGTGGATTTTACCATACACTGAAGAAAATTACCTTGAAATAGGACTTGTTTCCTTTATTTACTCTACTGTCGGTTTAACATTCTGTATAGGAGCCTCAAATAAAATAAAAGTCCTAGATATATGAGTTTTGTCAGAACTTTGTCAAATAAAAGGTATCAAGGCAACGGTTCAATGGAAATTTCATTTTCGATTTAAGGGGAAGAAATTAGTGTGTAGAACACGTACACCAGTCATTTAAGCGTAATTCCTAAAATACAAGAAAACAACCCAGTGTTTTTCAGACTCTTCTTCCCCCATCTCTTGAAACACAGCAGTATCAGTACCAATGCCACACAACAGAATTCCTGTTGACACACTGTGCAATGAGCTAATTGTATGAGCATGGTGAGTATGGATGAGTGACAAAAGACTGATTAGCAACAGGTCCACCATCACAAGAAGCAGAGGATATCACAGCTCCAACACCTCCTTATTCTCTTCAGCAGGCACACATTCTTCCTTCTCCCCATGGAAATACCACTACCATTAATCCTGAGATAGAAATGCTAACTATTTCTTTCACTACCTCCCAACTTCTGCTTGCCTGAAGACAGGCACAATTTAGACATAAAAACCAGGACAGAGATAGATTATTCCTGAATTCCATTAACTTTGTGATTTTAAGCCAAGCACTTCACTGAAAACACTCTAGGCATGCTCTGCTATAAGCAAGAAGCCCCAAATGCTATTCCTACAAAGGAAGATCATAAAACACCTTTCACCTGACCCATGCCACCTTTCCAATGAGAAGAAAATGGGATTCAGAAATGCTGTTTTAGTAGCTCAAATAGTGGAAGTCCACTTGCCCCTCACTAATTTGCTCTTGAACCAGTGAGGGCTGCTAATCCTAGTCCAACTCTGGCCTGATGCTCTGAGAGATAACGAATCGAGCTATGATTATTTTCACCAGAGAAACTTATTACGCCAAAGACTGTTTCCCACCAAAACCACTGACAGTTTCTCCCATAAGCCTGACTTGTCACCCACTTCACATTCTGTAACATCACACAGCAGTGCACATAAATCAACCTGAATTGCCTGTACAAAAGCATTTTCAAATGGATTAGCACAGAGAATAAGATCCTTTCTCTGGGACTCTTGAGGAAAAAGTAATTTTGACAGATTTTTTTTCTGCCTGACTGCAGCCCTGTTGCTCTTTCTATAGCCAAGAGTCAGCCACCTTAAAACAACCAAATACAGTCACACAAGGACACCTCACCAGGAATTGACCTATTCTCCATTGAGGCTAATACTCTGCTTAAACAAAGTACCAGAAAAAGATACAATTAAATTGAATTTAGCAGTGCAAAAAGGGAAGAATGTTTTCCTTTAAACATTCCAACTTCTGCAGGGCAACCAACCATCACCAGATGATTACAGCTGTGGCTATAGGAAGCACCTCATTAAGGAGCGGATCAGCAACCCACCTGCTTTGAAATTCTCTGTGATGCTGCCACTTCCACTTTTCCAAAGGAGCATTTGCTGATGTGTGCATAGATAGATGCTACAGTCACAGTACGAGAAAAATTGTCACCTGAGCTCTTTCAGTCCATGAGGAGGCACGCACCACCAATTTAATCTACAAATAACAACATTAAGAGAAAGGATGATAAACGAAAGTTGGTTTCTCCATTGGCACTTTAACTGTATTGTTACTATTCTAGCTTAACTTATAAATATTTCAATCTTCATTATTTCTTCATTTTGTGAAATAGATAAAGTTAGTGGTAATTTTATTGACATTCTGTACACCTGATTGTTTCCATTCAGTTTTAATGAACTTAAACATCTGCTTAGTCGTAAGTATTTTCCCTCTCTACAAGGGAGGGTCAACAGTGAAATCACATTCCTACCCAGACTGAGGCATCCTTTGAGACACACACACATATATGCACATAAGAGTACACTCACGAATGCACTCAGTGCTCACACTTAAACCATGGCACAACCTTATCCACTGCGTGCAGAACTAAAATTATCTAACCTACTGACATTCCCTCCATTTCAGCTAAAACAGCAGGTCAGTGAGAAGAAAAGCAGATGGGGACAGATGTTTTTAGGCACGTCCATTAATGGATATCAAAGTCCAGGATGCAGCCATAACTTCCAGTCCTAATGGAAGACTGACAACATGTGGGATATTCCAGGAGAAACATCAACCTGCCCTTCCTTTCTCCTCATATTCTAAGTCAAAGCACCCGCTGCTACAGACATAACACCCAATCAGACAGTCCTTCCCTCCGATCCAGGACAACCATTGCTAAGTCCTCTGCAGGTCAAGTCTGTCCTCAGGACCTAGAACTGTATGTGTCAGGACAAGCATTCTCATCAGCTACATGCACTAATCCTCACGGCGATGAATTCAACAGAAATGGCCTGCTCTCATCCATTTAGGGATCACCTGCTAGGAGGCAGGACACCCAGCTCTGAAGGCAAGCACGAGATCCTCCTCCATTAAATGTGGCTTCTTTGAGTCACTGCGAGTAGAGCTTTCAAGACAACACCAATATACTTAAAACCAGAAAAATGTTTAGCTGTATTTTGTTAGTTTAGGCTTAAAAATAGACAGAATGCCATCAATACCACAAATGAGCAACACCATCTCTGTCCAGTTTCCACCAAATGGCACCAAACAGCAGCTAACTCACAAAACCTTGCCTCCAAAATCTAGTGAAATTGCTCAAGTGGGTTCCCTCTGAGCAGAGCTGCAAGGATCTGATCCAACGTTAACCAACCAGAAGAATTCAGCTGTCAACAGCAAGCTGGCTTCTCTCTTTTCACTGACTTGCATCTGAACCTCCCTTTCAAAGATCTATCTCCTTGTCAGTGCTGTACTGATACCAGATGTGTTGGCATACAGTTTAATTTTCAGTCCTCCTGCACAGCCACATGGAAGACTCCAAAAAGAAATACAGGCGAATGCTTGCCCCCAGAAAAAAACACCAAACATTCTTAGGTTATAAACTCTGGATAACATGTTCTTCCTCTTCGTAGGCTTGCATGTACTCTGCAGAAAAAGAAACAGCGTTTCAGTACATTTCCCAAATATACCTGAAGCAGGGAGGGGGGGAGGGTTGTTGGGGGTTTGGTTCTTTTCCGTTGTTGGTTGGTGGTGTTAGTTTTGGTTATTCCCCACCCACCCCCCAGTCACTGTTAATAGTTACTTTCACTGAGGATAGTCTTTCCAACTGGTCAAAAAATAACTACACAAACACACCAATGCAAAAAAAAAAAAAAAAATTCCTATAAAAAAAGCATGTTTTCTTCCTTTTGCTCTTTCATCCCTGTGCTTTACGACCAGTATCCTCTACTGCTTCCACAAGAGGCAAATAGGCTGCCTTGTATCAAATTTACAGTTCACCTCACATCCTTATTAAGCTGCAAGTGCATGTGTGACTGAACAAGTATGTATTATGCTTTACGCCCTCAGACACATCCCCAGAAAAGAGCACGGATGAGCTGTTGGTGTCAGTGGTCTCAAACAGATCCAACATAATGCTAAGTCCTTCTGAATTGCATCCTGCAATATTTTCCCCAGATATATTAATTTATGTATTAAACTTGTTTACCAATTCAGACTTTTCTACTGAAATAATCACTAAACAGAAGGGCCAAGCCAACACTGTAATTGAGAACTTAGAGACATGCCCTTCGATAGCTTTTTGCTTAACCTGCATATACTCAGATGTCAGAAAGCACGGCTCTCAAACTGCAAGTGCGCGGCCAGCATACAGCTGGCCTCAAAAGGTAGCAGTGACTTTAATTCACAAATTCCTGTTTCTTCAGGAAAAAGGTCACTTCTGAATTTGTAACACTCCCTCTCAGTTAGTACTGTAGGCATTATCACCCAAGTATTCTCCCAGCATGACTGAAGCGCAGAACCCCCCAGTCAGAATATCTATATTGAAAAAAACACGTAACAGATGTTCCTTTGATAACACACTTCCATTGCCAAACCTGTCAATCCTCCAAGGATTAGTAGGGGTCATAAAAAAAACCCCTGTCCTCTTTATCAGCTGAGAACTAAACTAAACATCCAAAAGGTCTTAATGACGCATGACATGTTGTGGTTTTCTGATGTCAGCCGTAGTACTCCGAACTGCATATATAGACACCGGCCGTTCACACAACACTACCACTGAGGCCAGCCACCTTCACCTGATCCACTGACCAGCTCTCCAGCATGCAATCCAAAGATAATACCTATGCTTTAATATTACCTAGATGAAATCTCATAACTGCTGTTTGATTTTTCCTTTCTCTCTACATGGAGAAGAACCTCCCCCCAGGTTTTTCCTTCTGCCAAAACCAGGATATTAACTCATTGTTTTTAATCTGCTCCACAGGTGTCTCTCAAAATGCAGCTCCTGCTGATTTCTTGTGTTCTGAGCATGGTTCTCGCTGCTGCGAACGCAGTAAGTACTGAAGAACAAACTAAACAGGCATCCAGTGTGGGAAACGTTAACATTGTAAACTGAAATCGAACACTTTCAAACCAGCACAGCAGCCTTTTAATAACTCACCTTTGGTACAGGACTAAACTTCAGTTATTACCATTCCAGATTATCAACTTATTATTGAGCCCCACCTTAAACTTTCAAAAAAAATCGTAAGCACTAATAACAAGCTCATACCTGGCCCAACAACAGGGCCTGTATGTTCTGCATCAGCTATTTCAGCTGACAATATTAGAAAGATTAGTAAGTTCCCTTTGCAGAACTTTCTTTGCTTTCTAGCACAAAAAGAAAAAAAATCAAAACCAAAATGTTGTTTGAGTTTTTTTAAAAAAATACAAGCAGGAGAAATCATACCTTACTCTAAAAGAAAACTCATTCTTTTTCTACAGCACAGCAGCAGTGAGAGCTCCGGTTGGGACAGCGTTGCCCACGTAAGTCTTTTCTTTGTAAATAAACACAATCTTACTAATTCTAACATTTGTATTTAACTGGGGGTCTTGGTACTGAACAGGAAAACACTGACATAAGGCGTTTTTTTCCTCAGTACGTGCATGGGCCACTTCCTTATCTTCGTCATTTACTGCATCGAAGAGTTGCTGTTTTGTCGGCTGAGCCAGTTCACGTCTGAGGTAATGGAACTGCCCGGTAGTACAACGGGACATAAACTGCAGGAAGCCCTACCTGGCCAGGGAGCATTCCATCCAGGATACTGAGTGCGCAGCTTCTGAATGACAAACTACCATAGGAAGGAGCTGGGGAGGGACTGCAATTTATCCTTGAAGCTTGCAGTGTAATCCACTTTGCTTTCTAATTAGCAGACATGCATTCTATAGGGTAACTGGGTTTTTTTCATACACAAACCCCTATTTCTTCAGCTTGACAAGAGGTTACAAACTTTCTCAAAATTCTGCTGCTGTTCCTTAGATGTTCTTTGAGTATTTGTCTGGATATCCCAGTCCTTGGGGATAGATGATACCTCAGATACTTAAAGAAAGTAGTTTACAGGGCTGAAAAATATCACTTTCAGCACATCTGACTTGCATTAATATGCAAGCTAACAACACCCATATAAAGTTGACCATTTTCCAGAAGATTTACCAAACAAAAAGAAATGCCACTACATTTGCTTGCTTACACTGGCTTTATTAACCATGCAGTTTTTTCCATCTGAGTATCGTACTTTCAGAATTGAAAATATTTTCTCCTGTTCTAATTTTCATACGGTGCATTAAATGTTTCATATGCAAACAGTAACATTAAAAAAAATCATGCTATTTTGACATGTCACAGTATAGTCACCTTTATTCTCAGCCATGATGAGCTGCACATTCACCTCCCATGAACTTAAGGGTCTGTTGTTGTGGTCATGCTTTCAAAACCCGACTACACTGCTAGGGGCCTGCTCTGCATTATGTATTAATTGCACATTCAAGTAATTAATAACTGCTATTAATTCTAACTTGCTATTCTCTTCTTACTCTCTAGATACCTGGAAAACTATGGGTGTCTCCTACAGAACACTGCTGCTTCTACAAAATCTTCACCTTCCTACAGCTCCTTGCTGCCTTTTATCTCAGCAGTGCACTGGAAACTGAGGATAAGAACCAACCAAGTCCTGTTTCACATGCCCACCTCTGAAGCCAGCGTGGGCTATAGTGCACAGTGCTCTCAAACCTTGTCTGATTACTTATTAAGCTTGAATAAATGCTGAGCATCAAATTTCTCAGTTGTCTTCATCTTTTCATAAGAATAAAATATACCCAAGTCATTTCAGTGATCCTGTTTCCAAAGAGCAGGAGTAGGAAGGCAAGAGAACTCCTGAAGCTGACTATGCCTTTTGTCAATTCTGAGTTCCACAGGTTCTCTCATGTCTTGATCTGGCCCTACCAGATATTAGTCAGTCTCCATATTATGCAGAGGACAGGATTAATCAAAATTGTTTCTCCCTAAGCAACCACTAGATTTACTTAGCATTTGAAGGAAAATTTCTGTGTCAGCTGAGTCTGTGGAAGCTTCTACTGCAACAGAAAACATTTATGCTGTTTTACTAAGACCACAGAAAGAAATCAAACATGCAGGAAGAGGTGAGCAAGGATTGACCAAAATTAACAACTCTTTGCATTACTTTTTCCTTTGAAAGGAACATACTAATAACTACAAGATTCCCAGAGTTCCCCATATAAACGCACAGGACCCCTTCAGATGTCATTGGTTAACGGGGAGGAAGGGGTGGTATTAAAAAGGAGCAAACCCTAAAGTCATTCATTAGTTAAGCAGGATGAGGCCAGTCTCAACACCACCTGAGCATGTCACAGGACTGTTACACAAGGCAATTCCAGGCCACAACATTTATCACCACCCTACTTCAACAGATGGCTCAAAATTCAGATTCTCTCCTCAGGTCTCAATCACAACTTTTAGCTGTTACTGTCACCACCTCTTGACACTATTACACAAATCAACAATAATTACCCCTTGATTAAAAGGGGTAACAATTGGTGTCATCTCAAAGCACATTGAGGAAATGAAGCTAATCACGAGTAGTCAGCATGGATTCAACAAGGGGAAGTCATGCCTGACCAATCTGATAGCTCTTTATGATGGCATCACGAGACGGATGGACAAGGGGAAGTCAGTGAACATGGTCTACCTTGACTTCAGCAAAGCTTTTGGCACGGCCTCCCATGGCATCCTCAGAGCCAAGCTTAGGAAGTGCGGACTGCACCACTGGGTGGTGAGGTGGATCGGGAACTGCTTGAAGGAAAGAGCTCGAGAGTTGTGGTCAACGGGGCAGTCTAGTTGGAGACCTGTGGCTAGTCATGTCCCCCAGGGGTCAGTGCTGGGTCCAGCACTAGTCAATATATCCATCAATTACCTGGACGAAGGGCTAGAATGTCCTCTCAGCAAGTTTGCTGACCATACCAAACTGGGAGGAGTGGCTGCCATGCCAGAAGGCTGTGCTGCCATCCAGCGTGACCTGGACAGGCTGGAGAGCTGGGCAGGGAGAAATCTAATACAGTTCAATAAGGGCAAGTGTAAAGTGCTGCATCTGGGGAAGAACAACCCCATGGATCAGTACAGGTTGAGGGCTGTTCTCCTGGAGGGCAGCTCTGGGGAAAAGGACCTTGGAGCCCTCATGGACAACAGGATGACCATGAGCCAACAGCGTGCCCTCACAGCCAAGGACAATGGCATCCTGGGATGCACTAAGAAGAGTGTGGCCAGCAGGTCAACGGAAGTTATTCTCCCTCTCTACTCTGGTGAGGCCTCACCTGAAGTACTGTGTCCAGTTCTGGGGTCTTCACTTCAAGGAGCTACTGGAGAGGGCCCAGCGCAGGGCCACTAAGATGATTAAGGGCCTGGAGCACCTTCCACATGAGGAAAGGCTGAGAGAGCTGGGTCTGCTTAGCTTGGAGAAGAGGAGGCTGAGGGGGGATCTTATCAATGTTTATCAATATCTAAAGGGTGGGTATCAGGAAGATGGGGCCAGGCTCTTCTCAGTGGTGTCCAGTGACAGGACTAGGGGCAACTAAACTGCCATAAACTGGTAAACAGAAGGTTCAAACTGAACATGAGGAAACACTTCTTTACTGTGAGGGTGACAGAGCACTGGAACAGGCTGCCCAGGGAGGTGGAAGAGTCTCCTTCCCTGGAGACTTTCAAAAGCTGCCTGGACTTGTTCCTGTGTGACCTACTCTAGGGGATCCTGCTCTGGCAGGGGGGTTGGACTAGATGATCTCCAGAGGTCCCTTCCAACACCTACCATTCTGTGAATCTATAAAAACACAGAGAGAAACATCAGCAACTGTTGTGCAGCTCTCCTTCTTAGCATAAATGCCACAGAAGGCCCACATCAGTCTCCTGACTGCAAGTTACACTACCTAAACTGGAAAAAAAAGCCACCACCGTTTACAGGATAATACTTTAAGGCTGCTCTTCCCAAAGGCCCTGTTTATGGCTCAGTCTTCCCAACAGCTGTACTTCCATAAGCAGTGGGAAGAGAAGGTCAAAATCCAGCTCCCAAAATTAGTAATCGAGTTACATCCTCCAACAGTTAACTTTTTAGACAGAGGCACTGTCAGACATTCAGATGTAAATACTATCCGTACTGTAAACTAGAAAGCAATTCATTGCGAAAACTAATCTCTCAAAATAGAAAATCACTGAAAAAACATGTTAAGTGAAATGACTCAGAAAAGAAACTTCACTTTATTATGTAGCATTTAAGTCATTATTCACATTATCATCCTGCAAGTCTCACATCCCTTAAGGATTCATACTCCTGACAAGAAGTCAGTGCAAAAATACAGAGCTAAGGTGAACAGCCTCTGAACTACTACCAGTCAGAATCCCAGTGTTGTCATGCAAAGCTACAGATATTGCGAAACAGCTGCAAATAATGAAGAAAGCAAAACAAGGTCTCGGCAATCATCTAATTTCACACTAGCTGAGAAATCAAAAGCAGCAATCTGAAGTCTCTGAAAAAGCCTCTAGGTATCACTGCCAAGTGTTGTTGCCGGCTGAATTCCCACTGAAGAGGACCTTGTCCTATGTTTCAAAGCTGGAAAACATGTGCTCCCCTCGGTGTCCATCAGTTCCCCGTTTCCATCACTCTCAGCACTCAGGACCAGGATCCTCACTCCAGTGGGCTCCCCATTTCTCAGTCACAAGCTTAATGAAGTAGCTGTGATTTGCATACAGCTTGAGCTTCTCACTGATGTCAACCCACTTCACTACTCCAGCATCATCTCCTGCTTCCAGAGGCAAATTATCCATTGTCTCACCTGTTCACAAAACAAGAGTTAGGACATCCTATTGCATCTTTCCCGCTTTTTCTTCACAACTAAGCAGTTCCACCCTTTCACATGGCTCCTTCATAGGCAGCAACCTTCAATTGCTCCTCAGACAGAATCCAATTGCTCACTGATTCTGTGCTAGAGACCTTTTCCATACTTGCGCTATTTTAAGGCAAATCTTGAGTGTCAGAGGTGTTGTTAACTCCCCTTTTCACCACTCCTCGGGTACCATCAGCAGCATGACAAGTTACTAGAAATCATTATCACAACACATACACACTAACACAAGTTTAGCCAATCCCTGTGCCTTGAGTTTTGTTTGTTTGGCTAATATTTGACTGCTTCTTTCTCAGGTACTATTCTACCGGACAAATTGAATTCTGAAACATATATGCTTATAGAAACCCAGAATAATTAAAATTTTACTAAAGGCCCCCAAAATCAAAAATAGTACTTAAGTAGCCTTTAAAGTAGTAATTCTTTATGCAGAAAGGCTTCTGAATTGCTCTGCAAAGTTTCTTACTCTGCGTCCAAATAGTCACAGACAACAACCAAAGAAATGCTTTAAAAAGTACTATGAAATGTGCATTAGAAACAAAGACCAAAGGAACAAGATCTTCACTGTTTTTGAGGGCTGATAAATCAAGGACCAGTGGCATCTGAAACTTCACCACTGGCATCTTCTACACAAAACACAGTGGAAATGTCACTGTATCAAGTATGACTTGCACAAGCCAGACAACTAACAAGACCGATTTTTCTTAAAAGGTGAGAGATGAGAATCCGAAATAACAGATCAGTCTGAGAACCAGCAGTGTATGCCCATTCCTACTGATTTAAAGTAGTAAAATAAGGTCCAACAATTACTCTGGCAGAGTACAGAGATAAGAGATCTCAGAGCAATTACAACACCAAAGCAGCAACTGCAGTGAAAATTTGCCAGAGGCAATGTTCCTGAAGCACACACTAGCTACTAAAGGAGAAATAACAAAAAACAGACTATCCTTCCACCCCAGACTCATTAAAAAGGGAAATTAAACCAACTAGCTTTGAAATAGCTAACAAATTAATAAATTTTCAGGCTAAGTCTGCATGGTTCCTTATGTCAACTGGCAGAAACCAAAAGAGAATGACAACCACCTGTCACGGCTGAACATCTGTGCTGGGTTCAGTCAGGAAAGGGCTAACTCCCTTTACTCTGGTTGCCAGGGAACTCTGTTGCTGGACGCTAAGTGAAAACATTGATAAGGCCTCAGCTGGTGCTGGGGATGGCCTGTACTGAACTCAAGGTCTTTTGTCCGCTTCGGATACTGTAACTGACCCAGACTAACCAAGGAAGTATTTCATTTCATAGTACGTCATGTTCCGGTCTCTTTGGGTGGGGAAGGGGGTCCGGTAGCCATTACTCTGCCCTTCTCTCTCTCCCTTACTCCCTTGCTCATCTCTCCGGGCACTTGCTAACCCTCCTGTGTTAGCTGCTTTGCTAACTCCTGTGCTGGCTCATTTGTGTGGGAGCTGGTGGATTGTTTTGACTTTTCTGGCTGTGTTATCAGTGATAGGGTTTGCTTGGAATCTGCTGCGTAGGCTCCCGGGCTCCAGCATTCAGGCCGCGGCTCTCGGGCTGCGATCGCTCTCAGGCTGTGGTTCTCGGGCTCTTGGGGTCTGATTTTCATCCCTCAACATCTGGGTGTGCATTGATCAGTGGATGGTGGGAAATTGTATCATATTGTACTATATGTTTCATTTTCTACTATTTTAAGTATTTAGTAGTAGTAGTATCTGTATGTATTGATTTAGATTTAATTAGTAAGTAGTTCTTACCTCAATTTTACGAGCTTCCTTATGTCTTATTCCTCCGATTCTTCCCCTCCACTGGAGGAGGGGAGGGGGATTTGTGAGAGCGGCTTCATGGTATTTTGCTAGCCGGAGTTAAACCATGACAACATCTTGGGAGATAAGACCCTCATGCCCATTGGTTTTAGTTCAATATTTAACACCTGACTTGCATGCTCCCCCAGTTTCATTGCCAACCTCAGCCCAACATGCATCACAACTTCAAACCAGCACAGAGAGTAAACAGCATCTAAGAGCATACGTGGAGATACCCACCGGTTTCATCGTGATAGTTCACAGCCTCTGTCTCCATCCAGGCATTATCAGTGTTACGAGGGTCATCCACGTATCCTCTGTACACCTAAGGCCTCGGAAAAATAGAAGCAAGATCAGTGTCACAATGAACAAGGTAGAAAGAAAGAAATGTCCTTATTGATTCTATCCAATACATGTGCCCTTAAGAGTTTTCAATCACTCCATTTCCTACACCATGACAACTCAAGCATCACAGCTTATTTTCATTTCAGCTACACTTTCACAAGCTCCATACAGCTGCGAGTTATGTGTATAGCTCAAGAGGGTATCACAAGAGAGATGGAACTCACCACAAAGTGTTCCTGACTGAACAGCTTGTGGAGTTGCTTCTCCAATTCTGCTTTCTCCTCAGGCGATTTCTGCAAGGAGTTCAAGGCCTCCTCCCCAAATTCTCGCTTCAGGGTAGTGCTAATCTTCTCCCCTGGGTCCACCATTCCCTTGGAGGGAAGAAACGGAAAAAAGGTGACTACTCCTCAGATTCCACAGTTTTACTCCCCTTGGACTAGCCCTTAGCATATTATATCCACCCTCAACATACTCTGGACATGAGAGGAACTTTACACTTAGTTGTAAAGAGTAAGCATGCACATCCTTCAAAACCTGCCATGGACTAAATTGTGCCTGCATTAAGCAAATGACGTGGTCAGGAGAATTAAATACAAATACCACCTTCAATGTGGAAACAGCAGAAGGCACACTAGCTGACGCTTGGGCAAAGCTAGTTTAAGGAGCCTTTCTCCTCACTTCTGCAACATAAGGTCGTTTGTCAAAAAGCATGCTTTTATCACACGCACACCAGTTACCACCTCATGGCCTTACCAGTGGGGAAATGTCTACAGTCTCCAGACCTTTGCTCTTACCCCTGGAATGGCCCATTCCCCACAGTCTCTCCTTTTGATAGCTACGAACTGTAAGATGTTTTTGCCAGTAACTGGATGAGCCACTTTACTGCCACTTCTGTCCCTCTTCCACCTGCAGCAAACGACAAATAAGAACATGCTTTGTTGCAACTTGACACTACAGCCTAGGAGAGGATGAGCAAGGCACCTGTGCTGTCACCTGCAGGGGAAGGGGGGCAAACAAAGCAGGGAAAGAACAGTCACAGAGTGGGGGACCAGTGGGTGCTGTCCAGCAAGAACAACCAAGGGGAAAACACTGAGTTTTCCACACACCTCTACCAATTGTGGTTTCCTCAGCCAAAAGGGCAGAAAGCACCCAAAAGTCACATTTCTGTAGCCATGCTCATAGCAGCAGCTCCTTTGACAGCTACGTGCAGCACATCCTATCAACTACGGCACTCGCTGAGCTGGACGTATGCCTATCCAGAAAGAGAGAAGTACACCTTCTGCTAGAACAGAACATACATGCAGGGTGCACCACCTCTGAACTGCTCACACAGCACCAGGTCACAAACACGCACCACTGCCTTCAGTAAAGAATTAAGAAGAACCATCAATAGTTAAAGCAAAAAGCTGTCTAAAAGACAAAATAAAACCATTACTTCTTTCACTTTCAGGGAAGCAACTCAGTAGCACTGGCAGCCTTCGGAAAAGGGAAAGTAGTGAAATGCATTAGGACGATTTTTCACAATGGTTCTACCTTCAGCATGGCACATCCTAGCTTACACCTTTGTTAACTATGTAGTATTTTCTGCATGCTTTCTTTTTGTAAAATAGTTAGCATGTACACACAGATCCTGCTGACAAAAGCACCATTAAAACAGAGCTTACACTGACAAACATAGAGGAGCCTAACCCACCTCCTCTTACCATATACTAGGCCAAATGAGTACTTCTTAATTTGGCACACTGCTTTTTTTTTTTCAGTTGGGACATTGTGACAGAAAAACCTATTCCTGCAATTTAACATGCGTCTTTTTTTTAATCTGCTTTTCAGCATTTCGGAAGTGATTGCTTGTCATCAGCAGTGGGTCCTTACTCTTTTCCAGAGACAAAGAGTAAAAGATTATGAAATTCATGTTCCACGTGACTACATATCTCCCAATCCAGTACCTAGACCTGAATGGGCTTACACAGAGGGACACACACAAAAGGCATGTTCAGAGATGCAGAGAAAAAGCAAAATGCATGGGTTCTTTGCTCTATTGCAGGGTACCCTTCAGTCACCTGTCCCTTACCTAGTTACAATAGGATCAGCAGCATGGTTTGGTCCCCAGCGCCCTAATAATCCTCTGCCTGTGAGGCCAGTCCTTCCCACTGGATTTCTGAAAGTAGCACAGTACATCAAGCATTTATTTCCTTACATTCAAAATATGCTCCAAGTACTCTAAAAAAGCAGCTTTAAAGAACTTAAATAACAACAATGCTAAGGACAGCCACATGCATGTGGTGGCACCATATGCTTTAAAGAACCAGAGAGACAAAGCATGGTTTTCTTCTTCACCAACCTCTTGTGTTTGATAGCACAGGGAAAGGAAATGTACAAAATGACAGTCATTTCCCAGATCCAGAGTCCTGAGAGACTCGTGACCAAGCGCTACTCTCGTTGTGCACACAACCTTGCCTGAAAATGGAATCTGCATCCCAAGACTACAAATGCACAGAGCATTCAGTTCTGTACAAATGGCAGAAAGAAATTATTTTAAGGTGAGATTACCCATCTGTGCTATGCCAGGATTCAGCAGTGGAAGAAAATACTCTTCTGCTCTGCCGTTGCACACAAGTGGTGTAAATGCTTCAGAGCCCAACACCTAATCAAACTGTGGAAACAATAAATTCAACAGACCCTACTATTAACGGTGTTAGACATCTTTCAACTCCAGTGTCATCACAACCTTCTGTTGTGGTAGTACTGGTCAAGCTTTTAGTGCCTTCTCTGCCACATCCTCTTCCAGAAAGGAGACTGCCCCCGAGGTCATGCTTCCTGTCTCTAGAGGACATCACCTGCATTTTGTTCTAGCAGGTACCATGTATCAAAAATTACCAGTTTTGGCCTGTTTTGACCTCTACGTTTTTGACCTGTAACAGCTCTGAAACTACACCACTGAAATCAATATGCAAACAAAAATAAAAACCCACTCACCGGGGCCTCCCATTTTCAACCACATACAAGCCATTCAGACTCCTCCTCTCCACTTCTCCATCTCTCTCATTGAATTGGGGAGAAAAACCTTTATCACTGTGTGGAAAAAAATTCAATAGAGATAAGTTACAAAACACAAGACACCCCTCTGCCCCACAAAAGCCTGAAGGCCACCTACCAGATCAGTAACACCTGTTTGACCAATAAGCAGTTTTACCAGAACTTAGGCAGCAGGCCCTTCCTTTTCTACAGGTGGCTAGGAAGCCTCAACCTTTACTGACAACAGTATTTCTCCCTGTCAAATTTTTATTAGATAAGATTTATAAGAGTTACAAGCTAATAATCACCGTTTTCCAAAATCAGCTCAATGCCAATCTCCTACGTGCACCTCTGAAAACTGGCAGAGAAGCAGCTGTCTACAGAAGTGCATTTCCCTTCCCAAAATCAATTCCTCTCAAACCATCACACGTTTCAAACTACTGACGAGCTCCTTCCACACAATTCGTGTACGAAGTTACACTAATACCTAGAAAATAACCGCATTTTCAAGTACTACCAACATCTACTAAAAGGTTACCTGACACTTTCCCAGCTACGCCTTGGCAGAACATCAGCAGCCCTACAGAGTCCGAGGAGTAGCGTGCCTTGCAATCAGTAGAATATTAAACCAAATTAAGAGCACATGTTCACACAGCAATGGGAGACAAGGAAGGTAAGGCTGAAACCTCAAGTACCATTACTTTCTGATCTTTCTACACAGATGTACACACACAGGAATCACCATTTTACATTACCACAAGTTACACTAGATGCATGCATCTAACCTTCTAGCCAAGAAGCATACAGCATTTCTTGGGAGGAGAATATGTTCACAGAATCAATAAAAATGAATACACACATTCAGAAAAAAAATTAGTCATGCATTAAACTTGCCACATTTCCTGAGTCAGAGCGCTCAAGAACTGCAATTCTGTTTTAATTCTTTTCTCATCATGCAGTCCATCCACGAACAAACAAGTACATTATGAAAATGTTCTCCCAAATTCTTAATTATGAGTTGTTTCCTTAGCTCACAACAGAGAAGCAGCACTACACAGCATCAACAGCTGTCCATTATTCTAATTAACACTACTCTTATCTCAATCACCACCTCAGTAAAATCATGTGTCAAAGATCCTCACAGTTAACTCAAACCATTCCAGTTTTCTAACCGCCATTTTTCTAGGCCTTCACTTTCACACATCACTGTAGAATCACATTTCACTTAAGCTGATGATCTCATTAACTCATTAATCACAATTTCCTGCTTCCATGTGTACAGGAGAAAAGAGCCACAATTTCCACTCACTTGATCTGGGGATCTGCCCAACTGTGTCCAGCCAAAACAGACATTGCAGTGTACTCCACAGGATTATAATCTTTCCACACAATCAGCCAGTCCACTTTATCTTCAGGAACTTGGCTACGCTCAACATGTGATCCTGGATATGGGGAGGTGAGAGCTCCACTGTGGTAGAACTTAACATTGTAATTGTTGAACATGTTAACAGGATGAAGATGGGACCAACAGTTTGCAGGTGAGTTACTGAAAGGAAAAAAAAAAGCATCTCACTCATTAAGACTTTAACCCTGCTACTTAATCCCAGACTTGCATAGTACAGTAAAGCAAGTGGAACAGACCAAGCTTTCTCCACAAACCAGCTCTCAGCAACATATTACTGCTTCTTTCAGGCATCATGCAAACAAATTCTACCTTCAGCTTCTTGAAGCAGAAGAGTACTCTACAAGACACACATGAGTATTTCATAGCATGAGTGAGAAGCTGAGAACTGCCACTCTGGACTATGGAACACTGACCAGTTGTTAATTATATACAAGTAACACCTCAAAGATACTTAGCACAGATGCAGCAGCAAGGCCTGCTTGAGTATTAAATCTCTATGTGGGCATATCATCAACAAACCAACCCTCCCTGGCAAGTCCTGCTCTCACATCCAGTAGTAGACCAGGTAAGAGTAAGAATGAAAAATTCAAAAGCCTGAGCAACACAGCTCTGCAAGTTGCTGCGACCACCAAAATATGATTTTGTGCAATACCAAGTAGGATAACACATACCCTGGTTTTCAATTTCAAAGGCAGCTAGAACTATCACACTATTTAAGCTAAAAGAAAAAAAATATTTGAGACCTAATGATTTTGTCATGAGTTTTCAGGAGCTGAAAGACCAGTCAACAATAAAAATACTTAACAGTGGATTGAGTTACAGTGCCTCATCACCAGCTCTTAAAAATTCTACAGATTTCCTTCAACACACAAAGCAGCCTCCTGCACTCAAAGTTTGGGTTTTTTTAACTGTTACCAAAATAAAGAGGATTACTCTAGATAAGAGGCTCAAAGCTCAACAAGGGGCTATAACTTAAAAGAGTACTCTAAAACCAAGATATCTGTAAGTTCTTAGTGAAAAGCTTGCCTTTTTTATCAGTAAAGAATCACTTCCAGCATATAAGGAAGTATTTTTCCTTTGCAAAAACGCATCTAAGTTATAACAACATAACATCCAAGGAAGGTGATGATGGGACTAATCAGTTTCAGACTGAAAATAAAAGGCAACTCATGCATTATTAACCTTGCTATTTGAACCCAGGTGTGAATATTAGATTACACCTATCAGAACAGGGCAGGCTTTTTCAAAAACAGCAATTCCAGTTCTAAACTCCTCACTCATGATATGATCTCCAGGTACATCGAGGAGAGCAGGTTCTGCTTCACAGTGAAGTTGAGAATTCACTGCTCACAGTTACAGCACACGCGCTGCCATGCTCACTGCTGAGGTGATGTTCTCAAGAGCACAATTCAACTCACGCATCGCTTGAGGCTCCTAAAACCTTTAACAGAGACAGGGAAAAGGGCATACTTGACAGGGTGCCAACCTCCACACGCAGGTCACTATTACATTGCTTTTGTATTTTTCAATAACAGCATCGGTTAAGTTTTAAAGGCCAGCCCGATTTTTGGTTCTGACACGTCCAAAAGGGACGCCCTCAGGCACGCACCACATCCCGTGCCAAGCTCTCCCTCGGCCGACAGGGATGTCAAAGCAGCCAGAGAACTTGGACCAGCTACGAGGTGGCTGCTCCCCCGAGAACAGGGAACCACCGCAACAGCGCAAAACTCCACCAGAGCCACCAAGCCCGGCTCCGAGCCTCGGGAGCGCCAGGCCCAGCCTGGCCTGGGCAGCGCTAAGCTTCACCATCAACAGGCCACGGTACCTGAGGGGCAGGCGGCGCTGGAGAACAAACCGGGCAGGCTGGCTGGCCAGCGCAACAGTGAAAGACAACACGGCGACGGCCTGAGAGAAACCGGGCACCGTCGCCGCACGCAGGGCGCCGGCGAGGAGCAGCATCAAGGCCGCCACGGAAACACCTCAGCAGCAGCAGGCCCCGCCGCGGCCTCACGGGGCTGGCCCCAGGCCGGAGACGCGGACGCTGGGACGCCGAAGGCAGCCCGCGCGAGCGACCGCCCAGAGCCCCGCGGAAAGAGCCGCCAGGGCCCCTCAAGTGCCGTCCGCTACCTACCGAGGGCCGCTGCCCCCGCCGCCCCCCGCCGCTGCCGCCTGCCCTCTGTACAAGCCCGCCTCTCATTGGGGGAGGCGCTACCAATCGCCAGCGCCTCGGGTCCACCGGCCTTTCCCCGCCTAAGGTCACGCCCCCTCCCCAAGCAGCGCTCTCTGATTGGTTGCTGTGCCCCTGGGAGGTGTGGCCGGGCGGTTAGCGGAGGCCGCGCCTCGCTCCCCGATCGCAGTTCGGCCGCCGCGCCCGTGGCCGGCGCGTTTCACGGAGCCCCGCGCGGCGAGGGGAGCCGGGGGCACGGCGGGGGCGGCCCGGGAGGCGCGGGGGTGGCGCCGGCCGGGGCAGAGGCCCGTGACTGACAGGGGAAGCGGTGCGTGCGGAGGCGGGTCGCGCGCACCCCCTGGCGGCGGTGGAGGGGAGCGCCCGGCGCAGATCGCAGTCCGGCCGCGCCGGTGTGGGAGCGGCTGAGCCGCGCATCACCGCACACAGGCCCGCCCGCGCCCGCTGGGCGGCCGGCAGCAGTGCGGGACCCAGCGCTGCTCGGCAACCGAAGCCCTTCCAGGGGAACAATGAATCCGCTTCTGGATCTCCTCCTGTTTCTGGCCACGCTCACCTTCTCCTACCTGGAGGCTTTTGTGAAGCTTTTTGTCCCCGTGAAGAGAAAGTCCGTCCGTGGGGAGCTTGTCCTCATCACGGGTGCCGGCCATGGCGTAGGGAGAGCCACTGCCCTCGAGTTCGCCAGGCGCCACAGCAGGCTGGTTCTGTGGGACATCAACAAGGTAAGGCCACGGCTCGTGGCTTGACTCCTTGACCTCCGAGCCCACTGGGGTCCGAGGAGCGTAAGAGGGGCTGCGGCCCAATTGCACCCACATCGCCTCTGCCGCCTCCGCTCCCAGCGGCTCGCGGTCAGCTCGGGGACTGGGATGCTGAGCACCAGGAGAGGGTTTGGCCGCACCGGCACCACGGGCGGTAGGTGCCGGCTCTCAGGTACCAAGCGGCGAGCGGCGAGGTAGCGCGCGCAGTAGGTCACAGAGCCCCTGCAAGAGGGAACGTGGCGGTCAGCGAGCTGCTGTTGGAACCGCTGCCTGGGCTGGCAGGGAAGGGCAGGCTCAGACAGACACCTGTGTCTACGGAGAAGCAGGTTTGCTTCCTGCTCGCTCTCTCTCGAGCCGCAGGGGTGTTGTGCCCGTTGCTGGACGACGTGTCTCTTCACTCACGTCAGCGGGCATCGCTGTGTTGAGCTGGGTGTGAGCCCGGCTGCCCTGGCACAGTTACACGGCTGGACGGCTCCTGCCACACTAGTCCAAACGCCTTATTTCAGCCAAATTGACTGGAACGCCAAAGGACCTTGGCAAGCGGAGGATGGACAGATCCAAACACGCAGAATGCCATTCGGTAGGGCTCAAGGCAGAGCGCTGTGCGTAGGAGCCATCGGCTGTACAGAGGGGCGAGTGGCTGGGCAGCAGTGCGCAGGAAAGGTTTCTGACACCGTGCACCAGAATGTGCGGAGGAGTTTGTCGTGTCATCCTGAAGCTGCAAAAACTCAAGCCCACCACAAACAAACAAAACCCCAAGACAAGCCTTGTGTGAGGGATGTGTAAATGGGGAAGACATTGTGGAGTATTTTCAGTTCCTGTTCATGCTACCCACTGCGGCTAAGGCCAGACTCTGGAGGGGTGGGAGAAGGCATGGAACCACTCTCCCGATGTGTAAAGGGCTGCTGCCTAGTAGTGTGGTCCATGTTCACTGGAATGTGGGAAAAAGGAATAAACTTAGTAGCAAGTGAGACCTTGCTTCAGTGCTGGGAAATACATTGCAAAGTTGGGTATAGGCAGGCACCAAACACAGTGCTAAAGGAGGTGGTGGATCCCAAAGGTTTTAGGAGTATGCGTCCCCAATCCAACAGCTTTGACAAAGACCTCATTCCTGGGGACCATCAGCCTTAAGCAGCAGCTGTGCCTGAGTGGAGGTTTTGGTCACCACCCCAGGGACCTACACAGCGTCTGTCAAGTGCTGAGCTGTGCCAGGCCATTTGTGAACTGGGGCTTTTTGCTGCACAGGTCCCCGTTGTCACGGCTTTCTGGCACCTGGGGACAAGGCTACAGCAAAATCACTTCTGCTTTCATTAGTACATTGACATAATGACTTCAGGAGTGTCTGTTCTGTGTGTCAAATGTTGTTCTCCCTCCATTGTGCACTCTGGAGCACACCTCTCTTCTCACATCCAGTCTGTAAGTACAAAGATGCATAGGGCCTGTGCTTCATACCTTAGGGGTGTCAGCTGGGCCTGTGTTTGCTGTCAGGGTGTCTGCCTGCAGCGTGCTGAGTCACCAGATGCCCCATTTCTGCAGCATAGCTACCTGTGATTTACGGCAGCACCCAAGAAGCAACAGGTGGGCAGGCACAGTTGCACACACGTGTCTTTCTTTTCTGCCTCCCACAGCCCGGCGTTGAGGACACGGCAGCAGAATGCGAAAGGCTGGGAGCCACTGTTCAAGCCTTCGTGGTGGACTGCAGCAAAAGGGAGGAAATCTACAGTGCCGCAGAGAAGGTAGGGGAGCAGGGGCACGCCCAGAGGCTTACCCAAACATTCCCCGTTTTCAGAAAAGTCAGGCAAACAAGAGAAGAGGTATTGTACGCAAATCACGCAAACCCTCGAACTTCCCTGCTTTCCGTACGGAGGGCGAAGCAGAACTGCCGAGTTCGCAGCCAGCCTCATCCTCTTTGGTGAGGCTCCGGCGTATCACGCCTCGTTGCCAAGTTTGCTCTTCAGACTTCCGGCCCCTGAAGGCACTGGGCCTTCTGGTTACCTGAGCAGCGCACAGACAACACTGGGGACGTGTGAAACGTGTCATTGCACAGGCTGTGGTCCAGCTGGCTGAAAACCGCCTGTAGGTCCACAGTCCAGGCTGTGACTACACAGGGCACACTGTGTCTGTGGGCAATGTGTGGAAGACTGTAAGGGCTGGCAGTAATTAAGGGAGAAGCGTCAGATCTACACCAGATTTCATGGTACTGCCGCACAGTGTCTACCACTTCTGGCAATGAGGCGTGATTCTCTTCTCCCTGAAAGAAACAATGCTCAGAATCAAACTGATTGTTGCTCAACTTGCCCAGCCTTGCATTTTTTGATAATGAATGACACGTCATTTTCTGGGGTTTTGTGTCCAAAAGGTGAAAAAGGACATTGGGGATGTCTCCATCCTGGTGAATAACGCTGGTGTGATTACAGCTGCCGACCTGCTCTCGACTCAGGACAACCAGATTGAAAAAATGTTTGAAGTCAACAGTCTTGCTCACATCTGGGTAAGGACCACTACCATCTCCATACCGACGTTTTTCTGGGAGCATTGCTCAAGAGGCATATTTAGTTCAACTACTATTTTCATCTACCAGTGAATTACAAAAGCCTCTTTTGGGTATGTATAGCAAGGGGGCACCTGGCTAAACTGCCTGTTGGGAAACTTGATCAACCTCTTGCTGATCTGAGCCTGGCCCAGTTTTTTCACTCTCTCTTTTTTCTGTGTGAGCTAGCTGGCAACACCCTCATGCAGGTGTATGTTGGTCTCTGTCAGAACTGTAGTAGGGTTCCTCTTTGCATCTGGTAATTTGGGCACAGCAGTTGAGGACCAAGACCCTGCAGGCAGATGATATGGGGCTGAAAAATATAAAGCAATGTTTTTATCAGAAGCCCGGATAAAAGGCAGACTGCATTTGGGCTGATTGCCCAGGCAGGTTTGGGTTGGGCAGAGCAGGGGAGGGCCAGCCCCACAGCTCCCAGCACAGCCGAGCCTCAGGGCACAATGAGTCCTGGACCCTCACCACGATCAGTCTCCCTGAGTGCTCTTCCCCTCATGGTTTGCATCATGCTGTTTCATCACCTTCTTCCTGGCTCCTTGAGCTACTTCCAAGCCTGACTTCCATCATCAATGTCTCTGCTACTGGTTTGTACCTCTCCCATCTCCCTGCAGACTTGCTCACAGCACTCTGAGCTGAGGCTGGGCCCTGGGTCCTTGGCATCCCTGCAGCTGACCCCTGGGCTAGGGCAGCTGCCCGCAGGGGCTAGAGTGGGAGGTTTCAGCTGGAAGGACTTGTTTGCTGGGGAAAAAAGCAAAGCTGCACAGTGATCACTGTTTTGTTGTACCCAGCAGCATTGCTGCTGACACCTAAAAAGCAGCACAGGAAAGATGCGAGGATCAGCCCCTGTTTGTAGCCAACTTCCTGAAAGATTCCTGTTTGGAAAATAGGTTGCCAATTGCACCAGCTGAATGGAGAAGAGGTATCCCTGTGACCCCCAGAATCTGAGGTGCTGTGCAGCACACGGCATTAGCGATAGCATTAATGGCTTCATTAACGATGGTCAGGGCCAGTGTTGAATATGCCTAAGAAAACATTGTTCTTTTTCTCCTTACACTCATTTTCGCCTCTTGGTTTAAATGACTTCCAAGACAACAAGGGCTTTTCTGCCAGCCATGACGAACAACAACCACGGTCACATTGTCACGGTGGCTTCGGCAGCAGGTCATTTTGTGACTTCTTTCATGGTGGCTTATTGGTAAGTGATTTTAAAGTCAACTCTCTCCACTACATTATTTGTGTATCTCCACCAGAAAGCAGAGCAACAGCAAAATGATCCTCCCACTCAATACGCCTCATCCCAAGGAGTGTGCACAGAGTGTGAGAAGCAGGACAGAAGCACAACAGCCAGAACTTAAGGATGCCTGGAGGTTCCCACTCATTTGCTAATTAGCCCTGATTGAATCAGCAGCAATGCTTGTATGAAGGCATAGTCATGTGACACATGAACTAATGCAAGCTTCTCCTCTTTTCTCTCCCTTCCTGATCCAGACTTTTACTTAGCAAAAAAGGTATCCCCTTCCCTTCCCCTTCTTACAAAGTAGTGCTTCTCTGAGTTGTAGTGTTGTCAATGAGTAGCTTTTGCTCTTTCTACCACCGTGGTAGTGCCTAGTGTATAGAAATACTTCTGTCATCATGACATAAAATTGTTTCTCTACTTGAAGCACAGCTAGAAAATCATGGTGCACAAACAGAAAAACTGTTAGATTGCATATTGTCATTCTGCATCAGATCTAGCCCCTGTAATAGCAGCTGCAGGCAGAGCAATGTGCCCCTGGGTACAGTCCTTCTTAGCGAGTCCCTCGCTGTTGGCAATGTGAGAACTTCCTAGCCAGGATCACACTGGGATCCACACAAAGAGCAGTCAGTAAACTGATTCTCTGGTTCTGCTTTCTTCTGAAGGTGATTTATACTCTTGGCCTGCACCAGTGTCTGTGGCAGTATGTTCCTCCGTCTTGCATGCATAATGCTCCTCTGTTTCAGAACTCACACGCGACTGTCACGAGACACTCCTGTGTGGTACGAGATACAGCAAAGGGTTGTTCTCCACTTCCAACCTGCCCACCCTTCTTAATGTAGAGATTCAGGCTACCTTCCTTCTAAGAATTTCTCACACGGGCAAAAAGGGAAGTCCATTGATTGATGCACATTGCTTATCATTTTCTAAAAATTCCTGACATTCGTCTGTCTGTTCACCACTAAGGCAACTATTTCTGACAGACACCTGCTCTGCATTCCACAGTTACTCCCCCAGGCAGCAAAATCTAATCCAGCACAACACTGGCACAGGGAAAGTCGGAACTATTCCCAGCCACCTCTTCTCAGGTGGATTCCATTTTTGTTGCCTCTGACTCAGTGCTGTGTGATCTTTCAGGCCATTTCCCTTTGCAGAAAGCTCAAAACAGTATTTCTGCCTTCTGATTTGTGCTTTTCCCCCTCCCTGCAGCTCAAGCAAGTTTGCTGCAGTTGGATTTCATAAAGCTCTGACAGAGGAGCTCTCTACCCTGGGAAAGGATGGAATAAAAACTACGTGTCTTTGTCCGGTTTTTATAAACACTGGATTTGTCAAGAACCCCAGTACGAGGTAACTAAAAAGGTTCTGATTTCCCTCCTTCCTTCTTTGCATCAAGGCCCTACATATCAGCCCCAGCTTTAGGCCTTGTATTCCAACTGGCCACATAGAACCCGGGATAAACTGGTATGGAGCACTGGCTAACAAAACTCTGCAGCATCATTTAACCCCCATAAAGGCTGCGGTTGAATTTCCAGCGTGCGTGAAGTGTGCTACATCAGCTGGTACCACTCGTGTTTTACCACCTTGACTCTTACACGTATGCTTTCCTGCCTAGGCTTGGAAAGATTCTGGAGATCGAAGAAGTTGTGGAGGCCCTGATGGAGGGAATACTGACCAACCAGAAAATGGTTTTTGTTCCATCACATCTGAACATTGCTTTACTTTCTGAAATGTAAGTACCAAAAAAAAAAAAAAATCCAAAAAAGGGGGCATCACAAGGAGGAAAAACTTTTCAACGGTAAATGTCAGAGCATACAATCCTCAAACTTGTAACATCTGATTCAAGACCAAGTTTTATTTTTATGAGGAACTGCATTTTGCACTTCTGGTAGTAAAGGATACAGTTTGGCACCATAGAGGAACCCTAGCGTAGAAGCTGAACAGCAGATGTTCACATTCGACCCAGTTTCATATATTTTGTGTATCTTCAGCATTTGACATCACTATACTCAGTTATTTAGCAGTCCCGAATTGACATCAGTGTGCCTACAGTAACTAGAAAATAGGTAACTGTCTGCAGGAGAGAGGTATAATTTTGTAAACAACCACCCACCTGAAATGCTATGGCATAAGAAGAGCACATAACAGTGTAATGAAAGCAGTGGTTCTTTCTCATGACAACAGCACACATCATACTTAGATTTTTTTTTCTCAGCCCTCTCATAGGTCCTTGTGATCCACTTTCTGCAGATAACTGTTCTCAGTGGAGAACTCAACTGCTCTACAGGCTGATAGGGAGGGAGAGAGAGAGAGAACAAGAGAACACTTTTTCTTCACAGATTGCCAATTCCCTTGGTCTTGTGAACACAGTTTCTCTGAACCGGCAGCCTCAGAGAAGTTCCAGACAGAGGCTGAGGACCTGCTGCTCATTAGTATTGGTTTCTTCGTGTCAGCGCCAAAGACTGAGGTCACAGAGGCTTGGAAAATGGATTTGAAATGGCTCTATTGCTTAGCTTTGCTATGTGAAGCAAGAGTTGTCCTCTCATACATCTTTAATATCCAATCTAGCTGTACTGCTGAGAGGCATTTTAACCAGAGCTCAGGTTCCAAATCTGGAATTCACATCACAACAACTAAGTTCACTTTTCAGTGAACTTTTACAGTAATTCATGAAACACTTGGTAATTTCTTGTTCGCAAAACTCCAACACCGGACAGTGGGAAAAAGCTTTTAGGTCTTTCTGAATCTCCAAGAGCTGCACGCTGACAGTGCAGGTCTGGAGAAGCATAGAAAAGTCAGACCTAAAGCTGTCAGAGCCCTTAAGGAAACTATACTTTTCACCTTAATTTGAGGCACGGAGACACAGACATGACTCAAGGAAAGCAATCCTATGAGAGGAAACCACCTCAGTTATAACATCTCATCCTTCCATGGGCCTGCTGCTTTTCAGAGCATAAAACAATATGCACCTATCTCTGTTTAGTATTGAACCTCCTTAGATCCTGCTACAATACTGCAACCCAAATACTGCCCAGTAGATAACCTGGCTTTGGAACTGTCATAAAATATCGTAGGTGGGATTGGAGTGAAAACTAGGCAGATTTTGATGACAGCTACATAGGCTTTGGAAATCACGCCTGGTTTAAGCCTTGGCCTCAGTACGTGTGTGTGCATGCTTCTGCTCCCAGACCAGCTCTTCCCTCACCTATGCTGCCGCTTTTTCCCATAATTTAAGTTTCTTACCCTACATTTAAGTTCCTGTTATTATCTCTTTCAGGTTGTTTCCAGAACGTGCCTTGAATGTTCTGAAAAAGCTGACCAATGCCAAGTTTGATGCAGTTGTCGGGCAGAGAAGCACCCAGTGAAAAGCAAACACTGATTCTCATTTCCCAGTGGCATGAGTGACAAGAGGATGTGCTGAGCGGAGTCCAGCTGGTTTGATTCAGAGCAGAACTAAGACAGATGCTCCCAGGCCACCATTTCCAAGCACACCCAAGGGTTTATTCCACACCTGCAGCAGGGACATACCTGCAACAAAGCACAGATGCACCTCTAGAAGTCTAAAGGGCTGTTCTGGCTGTACGTTACATCGCCTCTATCTCCTAGTGCTGAGGCAGACAGCATTTCCTCAAAGCCTGTCTTTGGGACAGCAAAGCTGCATACAGAGTGCAAAGGGATTGCCTGAGAATCTGGACTCGTCCTGAGTGAAGGTATCTTGCAATTTGTAGAGGAGGTGGGGGGCCTGTTTCACCTCAATTTATCTTTTTACCTTTTAAAAACTGCTCTGCTGCACACTGAATGTCATGTGTTTTTGTAGCAAGTACCTGAAATAATACAGCCTTGTTTGTAATGTAAAACATAATGAGATCAATTACCAATTATGCATTAGCACCATCAACACTCCTTATTCCAAATAAATACAGTTCTTTAGCCCAAAGGTGCCTCTCAGTAATTAAAATGTTAGCCACGTCTGAGCAAGGGCATCGGAGCAGATGCCACAATGCTGAAAAGGTCAGCCAGAGTCTGCTGACCACCAGGCCAGGCTGCAGGAACGTGGCAGGTCCACAGTCACATTGGGAAGCCGTATCAGGACCAGTGAGGTACAGGGCCAGGTATGGCATGCCGATAGCACAGCCCACGACAAGGGCCAGGGCCCAGACCAGGGCTCAGATGTGGGTGCCAGGCTGGGGGGCAGAGGGTGCACAGGGGGAGGCTCCAGATGACCCTTCTCACAACTCCTCATCACAAGCCATCGGCCTGATCTGACAGGACCCACCTTGACCAGGGGGTTAACCCCCCAAAGGTCTTTAGCCCGTGGTACGAGAGAACAGCATCTGATGAAACACAGGTCAAAGACCTCTGTAGAGCACAGATTATCTTTGCACCCACTTGTGCAACTCCAGACTGTGCCAGGCCCTTGCTGGCTCACAGCCATCTGAGGGAGGCCTGAACATGCTGCCACCTTTGGCACAGCTGGAAATGGGATGCTGCAGTCAAATCTGTCCTGCTCACCTGAGCACTTCATGTTGTTCTGTGAACTGAGGATCTTCAGAAGAGGGAGAGCCCTCATCATCCAGCTCCCCCTGCTCTTAGGTGGCCACAGACAGAAGTTTGTGCCGCTGGCAGCATAACTGGTCGCTAAATGGTAAATGACACAAAAATGGTTTCCTTTCTGCTCATGTAACATTCACGTAACAGGACATAGAAGGTGTGTCAAAGCACAAGTTCCCAGCTTGGGATCTTCTTCACAGTGCAAGATTCCTGTAGCCAAGAAAGGAAAAGAAAGAAGGGCTCTGCAAATTTCAAGAAATGAAAAAAGGCATTAAAAGCCAGTTAACGAGTATCTATACATGGTTTCCATTTAAAATCAAAAGCAAATTGCACGCATTGTGCTGACACAGCTTTTTTTTTTTTTCATTTGAGCTGCATACTGCCCTCTTGCTAAGATGACAGTTCCTGCCGCTTCTGTGAGACACCTGAAGTCAGAGCACATCTGTTTGGCTTTTTCATTATGTTCAATTCCACTTATCCCTACTTCGTGAGGAGTCAAAGGGTCTAAAAATACAGGTGCTTCAAAAGCCCTGTCAGAGGGTGCGGCATACTGGCCAAAATATTTGTCCTTAACACTGGGGCCTAAAGGATAACTCAGTACTTTCCTTATCTGTAGGTATTTGACAGGTGTCTCTTGTATTGCTGGCAAGCATTCTTAACTTTCCACACAGCTTAGCTTCTCTTGTACTCACCTTTTATGTCTGCCATTTCATGGCTTGAATCTTTGCTCAAAGCAGGGTACAGTACGGTCCAGCGACTCCAGAGAAAAAGCTCAAAAAGACCCCCAGGACAGAGCAGTCAGCACCTTGACGAGCGGGCCCTCTGCGCTGGCTTTGCTGAGGTGAAGTTAATTTTGTTGGCTGTAGCTGGCATAGGGCTGCGTTACGGATGAGTGCCATACGCGCAAGCTGCAACACCGCGGAGCTGCTCACGCGGCACAAGGCCACCGGAAAGCGCGCTCAGCCCGGAGCTAGGGGAGGTAGTCCACTCCGCGAACCCGGCGGGCAACCCGGACACCCACCGAGCGCCTCCCCCGCCGCCGCCGCCTGCCCTCTGTACAAGCCCGCCTCTCATCGGGGAAGGCGCCACCAACCGCCAGCGCCTCGGGTCCACCGGCCTTTCCCTGCCCAAGGTCACGCCCCCTCCCCAAGTAGCGCTCTCTGATTGGCTGCTGTGCCCCTGGGAGGTGTGGCCGGGCGGTTAGCGGATGCCGCGCCTCGCGCCCCGATCGCAGTCCGGCCGCGGCGCCCGTGGCCCGCGCGTTTCACGGAGACCCGCGCGGCGAGGGGAGCCGGGGGCACGGCCAGGGCGGGGGCCCGGCACTAACAGGGCGAGCGGCGGGCTGCTGGTAAATCAACAACCCACGTCTTCGTGGAAAGAGATTAAAGTTCAGCTCGGCAACCGAAGCCCTTCCAGGGGAACAATGAATCTGCTTCTGGATCTCCTCCTGTTTCTGGCCACGCTCACCTTCTCCTACCTGGAGGCTTTTGTGAAGCTTTTTGTCCCCGTGAAGAGAAAGTCCGTCCGTGGGGAGCTTGTCCTCATCACGGGTGCCGGCCATGGCGTAGGGAGAGCCACTGCCCTCGAGTTCGCCAGGCGCCACAGCAGGCTGGTTCTGTGGGACATCAACAAGGTAAGGCCACGGCTCGTGGCTTGACTCCTTGACCTCCGAGCCCACTGGGGTCCGAGGAGCGTAAGAGGGGCTGCGGCCCAATTGCACCCACATCGCCTCTGCCGCCTCCGCTCCCAGCGGCTCGCGGTCAGCTCGGGGACCGGGATGCTGAGCACCAGGAGAGGGTTTGGCCGCACCGGCACCACGGGCGGTAGGTGCCGGCTCTCAGGTACCGAGCGGCGAGCGGCGAGGTAGCGCGCGCAGTAGGTCACAGAGCCCCTGCAAGAGGGAACGTGGCGGTCAGCGAGCTGCTGTTGGAACCGCTGCCTGGGCTGGCAGGGAAGGGCAGGCTCAGACAGACACCTGTGTCTACAGAGAAGCAGGTTTGCTTCCTGCTCGCTCTCTCTCGAGCCGCAGGGGTGTTGTGCCCGTTGCTGGACGACGTGTCTCTTCACTCACGTCAGCGAGCATCGCTGTGTTGAGCTGGGTGTGAGCCCGGCTGCCCTGGCACAGTTACACGGCTGGACGGCTCCTGCCACACTAGTCCAAACGCCTTATTTCAGCCAAATTGACTGGAACGCCAAAGGACCTTGGCAAGCGGAGGATGGACAGATCCAAACACGCAGAATGCCATTCGGTAGGGCTCAAGGCAGAGCGCTGTGCGTAGGAGCCATCGGCTGTACAGAGGGGCGAGTGGCTGGGCAGCAGTGCGCAGGAAAGGTTTCTGACACCGTGCACCAGAATGTGCGGAGGAGTTTGTCGTGTCATCCTGAAGCTGCAAAAACCCAAGCCCACCACAAACAAACAAAACCCCAAGACAAGCCTTGTGTGAGGGATGTGTAAATGGGGAAGACATTGTGGAGTAGTTTCAGTTCCTGTTCATGCTACCCACTGCGGCTAAGGCCAGACTTCATGTGTGCTTGGTCTTTCAAAACCGGTGTGAACTGGGGGGGCGGGTGTACATGGCACTACTCTCCCAGTGTGCGAAGGGCTGCTGCCTAGTAGAGTGTTGTCCATGTTCACTGGAAGGTGCAGGGAAAGGAAAAACCATAATAGCAAGTGAGTGAGCTTTGCTGCTGGGAAGTACATTGTAAGGCTGGAGATAAGCAGGCACTGAAGCACATTGCCAAGGGAAGCAGAGGATCCCAAAGGTTTTAAGAACATTTTGAATGATAGTAGAAGGTCAGAAACAACGTGACCCTATTGATCCTGCTTTGAGGCAGAAAGATGGGCTTACTATTTCTTCCACTGTAGTATAGAAGATGGGCATCACCTGATGCTCTTCACAGTACTGGTCACATCCAACAAAACCTCCAACACGTTTGGTCAAATGATGAAATGCCTAGGCCACACTAATGGAGAAAAATGTGGCTGAATGCAAATAGTATCTCTGTGATCCCGTGTTCAGACCCACGACATGATCTGAGATAATACTTCACACTTGGTTGATACTGAGACAAAAATAACCCTGACTTTGTTTCCAGGGAGCAGTGCTTGGTCTCTGGCATTCCTGTTGGAATCACAGTCTCAGTCCTTCACTGAGACTGGCGATGTCCACAAATGCATCTTAATGCAGTATCCATTCCACGTGTCGAATGCTGTTTTCGTAGGAACCGTCTCTCTATATTGTGCACTTCGGAGCACACCTCTCTTCTCACATCCAGCCTGTGAATACAGAAACATCTAGGGCCACTTTTCATACCCTGGGGGTGTCAGCTGGGCCTGTGTTTGCTGTCGGGGTGTCTGCCTGCAGTGCGCTGAGAGTCACTGAGTGCCCCCTTTCTGCAGCGTAGCTACCTGTGCTTTATGAAGACAAACTCACTGTTGTTGCCGATTTCCCTTTCTGGCAGTCACGCTGCGCAGGTCTGAAGTTTAATGTAAGAACACTACTCCTTCCATGGGCCACAGCTACAGCTCTTTCCCCCGGTTGCCATGTACTGTTCAGGGGGTTGGCAGCAGTTACGCAACCAAGAGCAATCCTCAAGCTGTAAATGGTTTGCAGCAGCCGTGAGCAGCACTATGTGGGCAGGCACAGTTGCACACACGTGTCTTTCTTTTCTGCCTCCCACAGCACGGCGTTGAGGACACGGCAGCAGAATGCGAAAGGCTGGGAGCCACTGTTCAAGCCTTCGTGGTGGACTGCAGCAAAAGGGAGGAAATCTACAGTGCCGCAGAGAAGGTAGGGGAGCAGGGGCACGCCCAGAGGCTTACCCAAACATTCCCCGTTTTCAGAAAAGTCAGGCAAACAAGAGAAGAGGTATTGTACGCAAATCACGCAAACCCTCGAACTTCCCTGCTTTCCGTACGGAGGGCGAAGCAGAACTGCTGAATTCGCAGCCAGCCTCATCCTCTTTGGTGAGGCTCCGGCGTATCACGCCTCGTTGCCAAGTTTGCTCTTCAGACTTCCGGCCCCTGAAGGCACTGGGCCTTCTGGTTACCTGAGCAGCACACAGACAACACTGGGGACGTGTGAAACATGTCATTGCACAGGCTGTGGTCCAGCTGGCTGAAAACCGCCTGTAGGTCCACAGTCCAGGCTGTGACTACACAGGGCACACTGTGTCTGTGGGCAATGTGTGGAAGACTGTAAGGGCTGGCAGTAATTAAGGGAGAAGCGTCAGATCTACACCAGATTTCATGGTACTGCCGCACAGTGTCTACCACTTCTGGCAATGAGGCGTGATTCTCTTCTCCCTGAAAGAAACAATGCTCAGAATTAAACTGATTGTTGCTCAACTTGCCCAGCCTTGCATTTTTTGATAATGAATGACACGTCATTTTCTGGGGTTTTGTGTCCAAAAGGTGAAAAAGGACATTGGGGATGTCTCCATCCTGGTGAATAACGCTGGTGTGATTACAGCTGCCGACCTGCTCTCGACTCAGGACAACCAGATTGAAAAAATGTTTGAAGTCAACAGTCTTGGTCACATCTGGGTAAGGACCACTACCATCTCCATACTGACGTTTTTCTGGGAGCATTGCTCAAGAGGCATATTTAGTTCAACTACTATTTTCATCTACCAGTGAATTACAAAAGCCTCTTTTGGGTATGTATAGCAAGGGGGCACCTGGCTAAACTGCCTGTTGGGAAACTTGATCAACCTCTTGCTGATCTGAGCCTGGCCCAGTTTTTTCACTCTCTCTTTTTTCTGTGCGAGCTAGCTGGCAACACCCTCATGCAGGTGTATGTTGGTCTCTGTCAGAACTGTAGTAGGGTTCCTCTTTGCATCTGGTAATTTGGGCACAGCAGTTGAGGACCAAGACCCTGCAGGCAGATGATATGGGGCTGAAAAATATAAAGCAATGTTTTTATCAGAAGCCCGGATAAAAGGCAGACTGCATTTGGGCTGATTGCCCAGGCAGGTTTGGGTTGGGCAGAGCAGGGGAGGGCCAGCCCCACAGCTCCCAGCACAGCCGAGCCTCAGGGCGCAATGAGTCCTGGACCCTCACCACGATCAGTCTCCCTGAGTGCTCTTCCCCTCATGGTTTGCATCATGCTGTTTCATCACCTTCTTCCTGGCTCCTTGAGCTACTTCCAAGCCTGACTTCCATCATCAATGTCTCTGCTACTGGTTTGTACCTCTCCCATCTCCCTGCAGACTTGCTCACAGCAGTCTGAGTTGAGGCTGGGCCCTGGGTCCTTGGCATCCCTGCAGCTGACCCCTGGGCTAGGGCAGCTGCCCACAGGGGCTAGAGTGGGAGGTTTCAGCTGGAAGGACTTGTTTGCTGGGGAAAAAAGCAAAGCTGCACAGTGATCACTGTTTTGTTGTACCCAGCAGCATTGCTGCTGACACCTAAAAAGCAGCACAGGAAAGATGCGAGCATCAGCCCCTGTTTGTAGCCAACTTCCTGAAAGATTCCTGTTTGGAAAATAGGTTGCCAATTGCACCAGCTGAATGGAGAAGAGGTATCCCTGTGACCCCCAGAATCTGAGGTGCTGTGCAGCACACGGCATTAGCGATAGCATTAATGGCTTCATTAACGATGGTCAGGGCCAGTGTTGAATATGCCTAAGAAAACATTGTTCTTTTTCTCCTTACACTCATTTTCGCCTCTTGGTTTAAATGACTTCCAAGACAACAAGGGCTTTTCTGCCAGCCATGATGAACAACAACCACGGTCACATTGTCACGGTGGCTTCGGCAGCAGGTCATTTTGTGACTTCTTTCATGGTGGCTTATTGGTAAGTGATTTTAAAGTCAACTCTCTCCACTACATTATTTGTGTATCTCCACCAGAAAGCAGAGCAACAGCAAAATGATCCTCCCACTCAATACGCCTCATCCCAAGGAGTGTGCACAGAGTGTGAGAAGCAGGACAGAAGCACAACAGCCAGAACTTAAGGATGCCTGGAGGTTCCCACTCATTTGCTAATTAGCCCTGATTGAATCAGCAGCAATGCTTGTATGAAGGCATAGTCATGTGACACATGAACTAATGCAAGCTTCTCCTCTTTCCTCTCCCTCCCTGATCCAGACTTTTACTTAGCAAAAAAGGTATCCCCTTCCCTTCCCCTTCTTACAAAGTAGTGCTTCTCTGAGTTGTAGTGTTGTCAATGAGTAGCTTTTGCTCTTTCTACCACCGTGGTAGTGCCTAGTGTATAGAAATACTTCTGTCATCATGACATAAAATTGTTTCTCTACTTGAAGCACATCTAGAAAATCATGGTGCACAAACAGAAAAACTGTTAGATTGCATATTGTCATTCTGCATCAGATCTAGCCCCTGTAATAGCAGCTGCAGGCAGAGCAATGTGCCCCTGGGTACAGTCCTTCTTAGCGAGTCCCTCGCTGTTGGCAATGTGAGAACTTCCCAGCCAGGATCACACTGGGATCCACACAAAGAGCAGTCAGTAAACTGATTCTCTGGTTCTGCTTTCTTCTGAAGGTGATTTATACTCTTGGCCTGCACCAGTGTCTGTGGCAGTATGTTCCTCCGTCTTGCATGCATAATGCTCCTCTGTTTCAGAACTCACACGCGACTGTCACGAGACACTCCTGTGCGGTACGAGATACAGCAAAGGGTTGTTCTCCACTTCCAACCTGCCCACCCTTCTTAATGTAGAGATTCAGGCTACCTTCCTTCTAAGAATTTCTCACACGGGCAAAAAGGGAAGTCCATTGATTGATGCACATTGCTTATCATTTTCTAAAAATTCCTGACATTCGTCTGTCTGTTCACCACTAAGGCAACTATTTCTGACAGACACCTGCTCTGCATTCCACAGTTACTCCCCCAGGCAGCAAAATCTAATCCAGCACAACACTGGCACAGGGAAAGTCGGAACTATTCCCAGCCACCTCTTCTCAGGTGGATTCCATTTTTGTTGCCTCTGACTCAGTGCTGTGTGATCTTTCAGGCCATTTCCCTTTGCAGAAAGCTCAAAACAGTATTTCTGCCTTCTGATTTGTGCTTTTCCCCCTCCCTGCAGCTCAAGCAAGTTTGCTGCAGTTGGATTTCATAAAGCTCTGACAGAGGAGCTCTCTACCCTGGGAAAGGATGGAATAAAAACTACGTGTCTTTGTCCGGTTTTTATAAACACTGGATTTGTCAAGAACCCCAGTACGAGGTAACTAAAAAGGTTCTGATTTCCCTCCTTCCTTCTTTGCATCAAGGCCCTACATATCAGCCCCAGCTTTAGGCCTTGTATTCCAACTGGCCACATAGAACCCGGGATAAACTATTATGGAGCACTGGCTAACAAAAATCTGCAGCGTCATTTAACCCCCATAAAGGCTGCGGTTGAATTTCCAGCGTGCGTGAAGTGTGCTACATCAGCTGGTACCACTCGTGTTTTACCACCTTGACTCTTACACGTATGCTTTCCTGCCTAGGCTTGGAAAGATTCTGGAGATCGAAGAAGTTGTGGAGGCCCTGATGGAGGGAATACTGACCAACCAGAAAATGGTTTTTGTTCCATCAAATCAACGCATTGCTTTACTTCTTGAAAGGTATGTATGAAAAAACCAAACAAACAATAAAACACCACAAACCACAAACAAACAAAAACCCCACCATGTATCAAATGTAACTTGCTGAGTCTGCAACCCACTAACTTGTAACTGATTCAATGTTAAGTTTTATTTTAGAACACATCACAAGGGAACCAAATAGTGCAGTGCTTCTTTCTCATGACAACAGCAGACATCATCCACAGAAGGATGGTTTTGAACCCTCTCATAGGTCTCTGTGATCCACTTTCTGCAAGTAACTCTTCTCAGTGGAGAACTCAGGTGCTCTACAGGCTGATAGGGAGGGAGAGGGATAATTAGAGAATACTTTTTCTTCACAGATCACCATTTGCCTTTTGCCTGCAAACACCACTTTCTCTGAAAAAACAGCCTCAGAGAGGTTCCAGACACAGCTGAGAACCTGTTGCTTATCAATATTAGTTTCATGTCAACACCTAGGTCTGAGGTTACAGAGGCCAGGAAGATGGCTTTGAAAGGGCTCTATTGCTTAACTCTGCCACGTAAAGCAAGATTTGTCCTCTCCCACAACTTTAATATCCCGTGCAGCTGCTCTGCTGAGGATGTGTTTTCGGCAGTGCTCAGGTTCCAAATCTGGAATTCACAACAACTAAGTTCACTTTTCAGTGAACTTTCACAGTATTTCATTCAACACTTGGTAATTTCTTGTTTGTGAAAGCCAGAAAACTTGGGTCAAATCCCAAATTTCTTTTCATAAGGAGCTGTAAGGCTTTTTGAGTTTTCTCCCCACCACCCCAAGAACTCCCAAAATTAACCAGATAAGGCTTTCAAGGCAAAGAGAAAACAAATGTACATGTCTGTGTTCAGTATTAAAACTTCTGGATCCGCAATACTGCAAGCCAAATACTGCCCAGTAGATACCAGTCCTGGAATCGTCATAAAGGGAGATGGGTGGGACTGGAGTCAAAGCTAGGCAGATTTTGATGAGGGCTACGTATTCTTCAGAAATCACGCCTGGCTTGAGTCTCATGCCACGTGTATCCATGCATTCTGCTTCCAGACCAGCTCTTCCCTCACCTATGCTGCCGCTTTTTCCCATAATTTAAGTTTCTTACCCTACATTTAAGTTCCTGTTATTATCTCTTTCAGGTTGTTTCCAGAACGTGCCTTGAATGTTCTGAAAAAGCTGACCGATGTCAAGTTTGATGCAGTTGTCGGGCAGAGAAGCACCCAGTGAAAAGCAAACACTGATTCTCATTTCCCAGTGGCATGAGTGACAAGAGGATGTGCTGAGCGGAGTCCAGCTGGTTTGATTCAGAGCAGAACTAAGACAGATGCTCCCAGGCCACCATTTCCAAGCACACCCAAGGGTTTATTCCACACCTGCAGCAGGGACATACCTGCAACAAAGCACAGATGCACCTCTAGAAGTCTGAAGGGCTTCTTTGGCTGTACGTTACATCGCCTCTATCTCCTAGTGCTGAGGCAGACAGCATTTCCTCAAAGCCTGTCTTTGGGACAGCAAAGCTGCATACAGAGTGCAAAGGGATAGCCTGAGAATCTGGACTCGTCCTGAGTGAAGGTATCTTGCAATTTGTAGAGGAGGTGGGGGGCCTGTTTCACCTCAATTTATCTTTTTAAATTAAAAAAAACTGTGCTCTGCTGCACACTGAATGTCATGTGCTTTTGTAGCAAGTACCTGAAATAATACAGCCTTGTTTGTAACGTAATACATAATGACATTAATTAACAATTATGCATTAGCACCATCAACACGCCCTATTCCAAATAAATAGAGTTCTTTAGCCCAAAGGTCTCTCTTGGCAGTGAAAATTATAACCAGGTCCTAGGGGTGAATTTGCAGTTCAGTATCAAGTAATACAACCACTCCCTGTATTAAGTAATACCCCCTTTCCTTTTCCTCGTAGCAGGAGGAGGCACACCAGGTGCCAGAGGTGGGGGTGAGGCAGGCATCACACCAATGGGGCACTGCCCCACAGCTCCCCAGCAAGGGCGTCAGAGGAGGTGCCACAATGCTGAAAAGGTCAGCCAGAGTCTGCTGACCACCAGGCCAGGCTGCAGGAACGTGGCAGGTCCACAGTCACACCGGGAAGCTGTATCAGGACCAGTGAGGTACAGGGCCAGGTATGGCACGCCGACAGCACAGCCCACGGCAAGGGCCGGGGCCCAGACCAGGGCTCAGATGTGGGTGCCAGGCTGGGGGGCAGAGGGTGCACAGGGGGAGGCTCCAGATAACCCTTCTCACAACTCCTCATCACAAGCCATCGGCCTGATCTGACAGGACCCACCTTGACCAGGGGGTTAACCCCCCAAAGGTCTTTGGCCCGTGGTACGAGAGAACAGCATCTGATGAAACACAGGTCAAAGACCTCTGTAGAGCACAGATTATCTTTGCACCCACTTGTGCAACTCCAGACTGTGCCAGGCCCTTGCTGGCTCACAGCCATCTGAGGGAGGCCTGAACATGCTGCCACCTTTGGCACAGCTGGAAATGGGATGCTGCAGTCAAATCTGTCCTGCTCACCTGAGCACTTCATGTTGTTCTGTGAACTGAGGATCTTCAGAAAAGGGACAGCCCTCATCATCCAGCTCCCCCTGCTCTTAGGTGGCCACAGACAGAAGTTTGTGCCACTGGCAGCATAACTGGTCGCTAAATGGTAAATGACACAAAAATGGTTTCCTTTCTGCTCATGTAACATTCACGTAACAGGACATAGAAGGTGTGTCAAAGCACAAGTTCCCAGCTTGGGATCTTCTTCACAGTGCAAGATTCCTGTAGCCAAGAAAGGAAAAGAAAGAAGGGCTCTGCAAATTTCGGGGAATGAAAAGAAGAGCCAAATAAAGAGTATCAGACAGGGGTTGTATTTAAAACTAAAATCTTTCAAACCCTAAAACATTTGAGAGAAACATGCTGTGTGCCCTGAAGGATAAAGGAAGCCAATTTACACGCCTGTTCAGGAAGTTATTTTGTAAGTCTGTTTTCCCTGCCATAGAGGCAGCCCCCAAATCTGAGAACAGTGATTTAATGTCATGTCTACTCTGAAATACGTTCTTTGTTTTGTTCTGCTTCTATATGAGCTACATATTCAGCTCCTGCTAAAAGGATAGGCCTGTCATAACTGAGAGCCACTTGCTCTTCTCCACATTGGATGAGATGATTACCAATCTTCTGCTTGGCAGAAAGAAACAGATGCAAAAGGACGGATTTAAGCCTTCATCTCAACACCAGTGACAGAACTGAATCATCAAACCTGCCAGGCTCCTCAGTTGTCTTTCTGGCCACAATGGACAACTGAAGCTTATGACACAGTGTGGTCATTATGCCTATGTGAGCGGCTTCATACAGCCACCTATGGCTAAGTCCCAGTTTTGAAGACTGGTACCTCACATGCAGGGGTAGGACTTGTTAAGAGTTGAATTAGTGACTTTGGCCTCGTGCTCTGCCTCCCTCTGAGGTGTCTCTTGGAGCTGGCGCTTCTCTGGCCACCCTGCCTCCACCGTCTCTGCCACAGCACTGCCTGGAGCCCTGTGCCAGGAAAATGACAGCACCGCTGAGCCATGAAATTAGGGTCTTACCCAAAGCCCAATGTGTTAATTAAGGACAGAATGGAGTTCCAAGGGAAAAGTAGGAAGTGCTTAGCTCTGAATCTCTCTGCTGGAGTCAACCCAGTCTCCCACAGACAAGATGAGTAACAGTGCAGCTAAAGCACTAGGGCATTGGCTTGAGGTCTGCGGAGCTCCTTCCCCAGCTCTTGCAGCTGTTCCACTTCCAGAAAGCAGAGAAGCGTGAAAACCCAACAAGGATGTTACGTACCAGGTGCACTGTACATTCCCTGAGCTGCTGCACCCTGCATGCAGATGCCACTGCTGTGACTGCCCTGCTAGCTGGCAGAGGGAGGCAGGAAAGAGAACTACTGGTACCACAAACCCTCTAGCTCTGTTTGTAAGCTGCATGGCTAGGCACCACGCTTATGCACTGGTTTGCAGTCATCCATACTGTCCAAGCTCTAGCATGCTTCCTGTCATTGTTTTGGCCCGTAACCATGTGCCTGGCAGCACATGCTCTGGCATAATGTGGGGGCAGTGCATCCCAGTACAGAGCGGCTGGGCAGGCAGCGTGGGTGAGACCATCTGCTTTGCAGAGGAGTGGAAGTCTATGGACTCAGAAACCTGCCAAGGACACCATCCAAATCAACACTGAATAAAACAAAGGAGCAGCTGTGATAGTTTCCCTTTGTCCGCTATATACGCAGACCTGACTGGTCTGAAATTTGAGAGGCTCATTGTTAAACAACAACATATAACAACAATATTTAACATTCATAATTACTGTCTTCAACATGATAGGTAGAATTTTCAAGAGTCTCTAAGTGACTTCATCTTATTGCCACTGACTGCTAGCACCGAGGTCCCAACCTCATGAAATTATACTGGCAAAAGACAAGATTCCAGTTTCTCTGGTGTGAAAAACAATGAGGGGAAAAAAACCTCAGTATTTCTCTGGAACTCAGTTCTCAAAGCCGTTAATGCACACACATGCAGTTGATGCCAGTTCTGGCTGCACAGCCTAATCATCAGTGTTATCTCCCCAGCTCAACACTTTGTTTAGGTGGCACATGTCCACTTCCATCCTCCTCTCTCTCTCTCTGACAAAATGGTACCAAGAGCCCTTTTAAACACAAGCACAATTCCAAGGGGATTTTAATGAGCTTGTCTGGGAGGAGACTACACCACAATTTACAGTGAGCAAAGTCATATGGGACAAAAAAAGATAAAACGTTTTAGATTAATTGGTTATTTCCTTAAAAGTACCCTTTGGGGTCACTCAAGGCTACATGTCAGTTCCTGTTAATATAATGAATACTTTCAGTCAAAAAAAAAAAAAAAGGCATAAAGCTTTGAGGGAGATAAATTGAGCTAAGTTTAATTTTACAGGGGCAAAACAAATGCAACCTTTTTTTTTTTTTTCCAAAGTAAGTTGCCAAGACAAAATATGTAATTTCCATGGCTCTGATATGGAAAAGAAAACCTACTTCATGAAGGCTCTTCATTTTATACATAGACTCATAGAATGGTTTGGGTTGGAAGGGACCTTAAAGACCATCCAGTTCCAACCCCCCTGCCATGGGCAGGGACACCCTCCACTAGACCAGGTTGCTGCAAGCCTCATCCAGCCTGGCCTTGAACACTTCCAGGGATGGGGCACCCACAGCTTCTCTGGGCAACCTGTCCCAGTGCCTCACCACCCTCTCTGTGAAGAATTTCTTCCTGATATCTAATCTAAATCTCCCCACTTTCAATTTAAACCCGTTAACCCTTGTCCTACCACTACAGGCCCTTGTAAGAAGTTCCTCCCCAGCCTCCCTGTAGGCCCCCTTCAGGTACTGGAAGGCTATACAATCATAGAATAGTTTGTGTTGGAAGGGACCAAACAGACAGATGTTTGTTTGGCCAAGGAAGCTCTGCTTGGACCACGCAGCAAATACTGGCCACAGGACACATCAGGATCCCACTATGCCAGTTTAAAATGACACATTTGATTACTGTTTCTCATTTTAGGAAGTTTAAAAGAGTACAAGTGCAGTAAGAATATTCTACTCAGCAAGAGCTAAACTTTATTCCTCACAATGACAAAGAATATAAGAGCAAAACCAATTAGCACACTAATTAACAGAGGCACAGTTACGGCTAACACAGCTGTTTCTCCTGCGATTCTAAGTTACCTCTGCACAGGACTATGGAGATACTTTGCAAAGGATACTCCTTTTATATCGTTAATCGTAGTGGATGCAACACCAGGAATGAGTAGCTGAGAATCATTCACAAATGCAACATCTTATGAAAGTAGTTTATACTCACTGTTATACTCACTCTACACATTCATTTTCTAGATGAAGAACTGACTCACAAGGATTATTTTGTTCCTAATCTGTAAGGTTAATCAGTGACTAATTTAGGGATAGGAGTGACTGTAGCTCACTGCATGCTCTCTCTCATCAGGAACAACAGATAGAAAGGAAGGATTTGTAACACGTGCCAAACAGAGGTGTATTGTCCTTTAGCAGCATAACATAAGTCCATGTATACCCTGGGCCTACATCTAAGAAAGCAGCAGCACAGGTTTTTCAAATAGTTATTTTTCAAGCTATGGGTTGTTTCAGTCTTGCCCTGTCACACACAATCCTGCCTTTACACCTGCAGCCTCAGAAGTCATGAAACTTAGGATGCTCCATACACAGTTAAATGAAGCAGAGATCTTCTCAAGTTCTTAAAGACATAATGTGGTCACAGACAACCATATCCTAAAGCATGATCCTGAAAACTCTAAAGGCAGTTTTAGATAATGTCAGTGCTGTGCAGTGCTGAGCTACCTCAGCACTAGCTCAAAGGCACTGAGAGAGAGATGTTTTGCCCGTATCAACAGCCCCATGCTTATCTGCTACCTTGGAGACCAGGGCCTGTACAGCTGCGTTAGTGCAGCTCTGGAATAACATCTCTGAGAAAGGGATTGTTCCTCACTCAGCAGCTCACTCCAGGATCTCTGGATGATGCCAAGTGACAGTGCAAACCTGTACTCCGTGCATGACACCTTCTTGCCAAGGTACCACTACCTGGCATTCAGTCTCTATCCGAAGCCTCCTAAAGGTGGGTGGTTCATGCTCCTGCAGGATCTCATCCTGTAGGCATATCTGACACACACTGATTTAGCTGCCCTTAGCACACAAAGTCACAGTCACTCAACACCCAAAGATCCTTTTCAACCAAGCTCATGGCCTGTCTCTGAGCTGTCAGTTCATGATTTCTGTTTTGGACCAAGTGAACTTAGTTTTTCCCCATAAAAAGTAACACTGTGCTGGGGAGGGAATCTATTTAATGTTTCACATTTGACTCTTTAGTCATATATCCGCCCTTTTTTTTGTTGTTGTGTTTTGGGGTGTGTGTGAGAATTGTTGCTATCAGAGATAACGATATTTTTAAATTAGGTTTTCAGAGGGCACTCCTGTTCTCAAAGCATCCCTGCTTGTTAACAAGTCTCTATCCCTTGCCTGACTGGGCACAGTTGGAAACCGTTTCTTAGTTTGTTAATATTAATCCTGAATACAAGAGGTACTAAAAATAGGCAGCAGAAAGATACATGACAGTAAAGGCCAATTTTAAGAATCAATTATTTAATTAGTTTAATTTCTCAGTGTAGTAAGTCAGCCTTTACAGCAATGAGATAAAGTACCGACGTCTTAGAGATCCCTGACAGCCAACCAACAAATCAAGTAGCTTAGCAACCATCCAGGCTCTAATCTTTTGTTGTAGATTATTTTAAATGATCACTAATCCTTCTATAAAAGTTCCAATTCCATAGGCTCTACATTGCCTATGCCTTCAGATACAATCCAAAGCTTGGGAGACGGAGGTCCCCTTCACTAACATGCATCACGCAGCATAGCATACACAGCCTGGTGTTCTTAAATTATCGTTGCAGAGCTACGATAATTTACACATGTAAATCACTACTTGCAAGGACTTAGTAGATATATGTATCTGAGGGCAGGAGGGGAGCATTGTGCCCTTTTAAACCCCCCACGGCAGCAAAACTAAACAATGGTGTCTTTGTGGGATGAAGGCCTGATCAAATCATTACTGGAGTCAATGAGAGCCTTTTTGGTGGTTTCCAGGAGCGTTGGACAAGAGCCATAATACATTACAAGCAGTATTGCTAACTCTCAAAACCAGAAATAAGAGCACAAAGGCGTTAGTTTCTCATTTAGAATAGCAGTCTGCCCACTGATCGTGCCATTTTACAGAACAGAGTGACAAGCTTGTTCCAGTCCCGGGTGCTTGTCTCAGGAAGCTGGGAGGTAAGATTTCCTACAACTTCTTACCTGTCAAGCTTTCATCTTGAAGAGAATCTATCTGCGAAAGTAAAGCAGCTGCCAGGCTGGGCATCGTGGACATACAATGTAGAAATAAAGGCCAATAAGGAATAAAAGCGTGCACTACAGTAAAAGGCAAGGAGAAAGCTGCGGAACACAGAGTTCTGACAAACTCGCTCCCTTCAGACCATCTGCTGCATGCCTGTGACTTCCAAAGCCTGCTGGGAAGCCCCCTTCTTAACCCTCTGACCAAGAGGTCTGTCCGTTTGGGTCAGTTTGTCTGTCCACAACCTTCTGGAAACTGCTGATGGCCAGGAGCATCTGTGCCATGTGCATACAGTACCTTTCAAACACGTGGATGGGTTTGGGGAGGATTGCTTGCGTTTTGTATTCAGAAAAATAGCCACTAGGGCATTGTTGAACTGGAATTTTCTGAGATGTATTTATACAAAACCTAAAATGTTTTTGGTTAATCAAAACTAATGCACTCACAGAATATCATGGAATCTTTTAGGTTGGAAAAGACCTTTAAGATCATCAAGTCCAACCATTAACCCAGCACTGCCAATTCCACCACTAAACCATGTCCCTAAGCACAACATCCACACACTTTTTCAATATCTCCAGGGATGGTGACTCAGCCACCTCCCTGGGCAGCCTGTGCTAGGGCCTGATTACCCTTTCAGTGAAGAAATGTTGCCTAATATCCGATCTAAACCCCCCCTTGAGGCCATTTCCTCTGGTCCTGTCACTTGTCGCTTCCCTTGTGAGAAAAGACCAGCTCCCACCTCTCTGCAACCTCCTTTCAGGTTCTTCCCTCACTTTGGGCAGTTCAGGGAATCACGTAATCATTTCAGCTGTTTGCCACTGAATTTTCACCACCTCTGAAATACATGGGCGGGGAGGGGGGAATAACAACCCAACCCTGTTAGTTATACTTTAGATAACGATTATCCCCATGGACTGTGTTCTAGTTCTTTCTCAAACAGGCCAGCTCATATAGCAGTGTTATTTAGTTGGATGGTTTTGCCTCTAAAAACCCCAAAATAAATGTGCCTCTCCTCCTAAACACAGTATATGTATATTCTGTCTGGAACTGTAAACCTCCAGCCACTCATGCTCAGATAAGCATGGATTTATAAAACACCTTCCTGCTTTTCAGCAGAATTGCACTGCATTCAGGAAAAAAGGAAATCCTAGAATTATTGGGCAGATCTGTAGAGGTGAGCTGGGCACGCAGCATCAGAGTCCAGCTTTCTGCAGCATGGAACTGGAAAAACTACTGCGCTATGTAGTCGTGGGGCTGGAGGCAGAGGGCATTCTCAGTTGGCTAGCTGTGCTTGCTCTTGCGCAAGGCGGTTATTTAAGAAGACTTCGTACTTTCCAGGGCGTGTAATTCTTTAATAAGGTCTGTCTATGTTTCTAACAGCCTGTAAAACACTCCTAGCCAACTCTTTTTATGTTCTCAAGTCAAGCTTTAAGCAGAATGGGACCAAGAGCTACCCTTATCGCTCCACTGAGAGTGAACGGTACTACAAAGAGACTGAAACAAACCTGGGGGAAAGTATGTCATGGGGAAATGTACTCCTGTGCTGAAAGGGGCGTGTGGCAGCACTGTGTGAGACCTGTACAGAGACTGTATGGGCCAGAGCTGGTGGACAGGTAGGGAGGAAGCAGCCAGTACAGCTTTTTCTTCCATCCCTTAAAGCCTCTCTCTGAACTCACGGAGATCAGTTCTGGCAAAACCTGAAGGGGGATCACTCTGCTCTGTATTACCTAGGAGACTGCACTAGTGCAGATTTTGGTGGGACAGGGTGATGGCATTTCTTGGGAATTATTCTGCTGGCCTGTGCTTCCCCCGGATGGGCTGCTTTTCTATGTACCAAGAGAAAGGCGATAAGCTTTGGTACATGGCATTGAACCAGAAAACGGGAACAGAGTTGGGAGAGAACCGCAAGTCAACAGACTTGTTTTCACTGTGAGACTGTCCCGGGACAGATGCCTAGCATGTGCTCCAGCAGTGCTCGCGTGCCTTTCCTCGTGCAAATTTTGTGGGTTTTTTTTTTTTTAAATTGGCCTGGATTATTTTTTTTCCCCACAGAAACCACTCTCTAATGGAAAAGAGACTAGTTAAGAGACCAGTTATAGCAAGAAGAGTAACTATTCTTATAAGCCGCTTGATGAACGAGTGGAGGTGGCACAGGATTAGCCACCCCGCACGGCCATCGGCTCTTCCTGTGCAGGGTGGGGCTCATCTGTCCCAGAAGATGAAGCGAAGCACAGCCAGAGCTGCTAATCGACAGCCACACTGCATCACAGCCTGCCCTTGGGGCAGCGGCAGCTTTCTGCAGTCACGGTAAACCGCCTGAATGAACATCAACTGCTGCTGCCGTGCACGTTATGATCTTTAGTGCGAAGCTTGCTTTCTCTCCTCTTTTCTTCCAGCACGTAACCTGACAGCAGGAAAAACCCCCACGCGCAGCTGCCTTCCTCGGCATGCCGTTTTGCCTAGGCTCCTTAAAGGGCGGCCCTGAACTACAGCTCCCCTAGCACGCTGGGCCCCGTCAGGTGCTGCACGGCCCCACAGCGGCTTCCCGCCAGCCGCGCGAGGCGGCGGCGCGCGACCCCACAGCGGCTTCCCGCCCCCCCGCACCGCGAGGCGGCGGGCCACAGCCCCAGCGGCCGCCCCGCCTTCCCCGGTATCGCGCATGCGCCCCGGCCCGCCGGGAGCGCGCGTCCCCCTCTAGGTGGCCGCCCGCCACTTGGCCGGAGCCCGGCTTTCCGCGGCGGCGCAGGTGAGCGCGGGAGGGGCACCGGGAGGGAACCGGGTCTCTCGTCCCAGCCGGCGGGACTACCTCTCCCTTCCCTCGCAGCGGGAGGGCTGCGTCTCGCTCCCGCGCCCTTCCCTGCCGCTTCCACCCCGTGCCGTCGTAACGTACTCCTCCGCGGTCAGGGCCCGCCGCCGCCATGGTGGGCTGCCCCTGCCTTTATGTAACCCATCCCCTCCCCTCAGGTGTAACGGGAAGCGGTCCTGCTTGCTTTGCCGCGGTCGGTCGGGATGGGTTTTCCTCCTCCTTGGACCTCCCCTCGGTCTTAGCCCTGAAACGCCCCGGCCGCCTCAGCGCGCCGTCAGCTGGAGGGTAGGGCGGCCCGGCCCCGCTCCCGTGAGGCGCGCCTCCGGCCGCGGGGCTGGTAACGGGCCCGACTCGATGTCATTGCAAACGGTCATTGCCGCGACCGGCTTCAGAGACCCAGACCGAGCGCGGCTATCTTGTAAACTAACCTAGAATCGGTGCAAATCAGCCGGGAAAGGATTATGCCTCTTGCAGCAGTGCACCAGCGTGGTTTGCTGCCTGGGCTAGCCTTAGCATCAGAGGACTTATTCTTTGGGAGGCACCCGTGGAGTCCTGTGGTCACAGGGCTCTTAGCTGCCGTATGATTCAAGCACGGAGGCAAACGCACACAAATAAACTGGGCTGGGAGTCCGTGCCTTTCAAGATACTGCATGTAATTTACTACTGTAGAGACCACAGCTCAGAAAAACTAGTGGTCAGCTTACTGCTGACCTTGTAATGGAGGCCAAGTAACATCACTTCAGTTACCCCAAAACAAATATTTCTTGTGTTAAAAAGCAGCAAGGAATTACCTGTTGGTAGCAGGGAGAAGCCTCGTGAGTTCCTAGCCTCTCCACCCCTCTCAAATAAATGAGAGTTTCAGATGCCACAACTCTAGCAGGCTCTTCATATTGCCTGCCTGGGTTTCCTTCCTGCCTTGATAGGTTCCACCTTCCCACCTCCACTCAAGCCAATTGCTTACTGACTGTTGGGAAGTATTGGTTAATGAAGCTCTATAACTGTGAAGGGTGTGGATGTAGTTCACAAATCAAATAGGGCCTCCTAGTTCATAGATCTGCATTTCCTTCTTTGTCTAGTCATTCCTATGTATTCTGCAGTAGTAAGTTATAAAATGCTGAAGTACCTGGTTTTCTGTGCCTGTTGCAGAGGCTTCTGGAAGTATAATCTAGAAACAAGTCACATGTGTGTGACTAGAAAAGTACCACAGCAGGTAAAATGTTCACAAGCTAAAACCACAACAGCTGAGTCACAAGGCTTTGACCATGTAATGGAGGTGAAGCTGCAAAAAGTTCAACCACCTTTAAGCAATTGGGTCTGAGGGTTTTGAATTAGTTGGGCTGATTCCCCTATAATTTCTGTGTGAACTCTTGTGCCATGTAAGAAGTGTGCCCGCTTTGTAACCTGCCAAGTTCGTACCTGTAGTTTCTGTGCAGCATGCAATCAGCAGTATACTCATGACCTGGTTTATTTTATAAATAGTGATGTGTCAGTAGTGTGGCATCCAGTTTTCTAGTTGGCCATTTATTTGTAAAAGCAAGTTTAATCAGTGTGGTCACATGAGGACAACATTGTTATGTAATCGCTGCCAGTAATTTGATGCAAGGCAGCATAATACCGTATTTACCAGTGTCTGTCTTCTTCCTCCTTCCTCAGCAGGCTTCACCAAACAGATTTTGTAATAATAATTTCTGGCATCAATAGTTGTAGCTTCTTGGGTTGTTGTGAAGCCTTTTATCTTGTGTTGCCTCTGCTCCCCTCCTGATTTCAGACAGCTTACAGCTGTCTCCTTACAGCTCTGGGACAAAAGGAAGATGATACTGCTTTATGGTTGGAGCCATTTGACTTGTGAGTGTAACATGAGGCTACAACCTCAATGAATCTCCACTCTAGGTGAGAGAATATGATGACAGTTGGCAGCTAAGGCAGCGAGCCCTGAGAGGATGAGCTAGTGGCTGTATGGGAAATGTGTTTGGCTACAGCTGTGGGATGCTGAGGTGCATGCCATGCCTTGATTTACACATCCAGGATAAAGGGCAGCTGGCAAACGATGTAGATATTATTTTGCTCTCCATTAACACTTTCCAGGAAGGGCTGGACTAAACACTGCTGTGGAGACCATTAAACTATTGTTATTTATAATTAGGTCCATCAGAGAAGCCAACAGTGCCTCTCCTTGGTAAGGGCCTGTTCTGTGTTCTTCAGAATGTCAAGTACTAGAAAATTTTTATTATATGTCTGTCAACGCTTCACTATGCTCCCAGGAATTGCAGTTAGTCGTTCTGGTGTTTGATGGAAACTGGGATTAAACCTCTGCAGAACTTTGTTAAGCATATTCATACATTGGATCTAAGGAAGCAGGGATGAAGTTGTCTCAAAATAGCATTAAGGGCATGCCAGGCAGAATTATTTCTAAAATGAGATTTCATGTGACTGCTTTCCATGCTCTACAAAACACCTTTTCTGTCCTTCTGTTGTATTTTTCCAAGAATGAGCAGTCCTCATTCATTGTTTGTGTGTCAACAGCAGGAATGGGGCTTTGGTTATAGAAGCAGATGAAAGATGGTGCCAACTGTACCCATTTCACTGCTTTCTGAACTATTTGTGTGACAAGGAACACAAAACAACAACACATGTCAGTTTTTGCTACAAAGAACCTTTGAACTACTGAAAGGATCTAGAAATCTTATGTTAGTGTTGTCTAAGAAAATATTTTTATGAATTTTTACAAAAGCAAGCCTGGTGGTTTTAAACAAGCTAGACCAGATGTATGGTATGGTTTATCTTTTTTTTTTTTTCCCCTCCCCTGTTAAAGTAACTTTCAGATGAAAAGTACAGTAGGCTTAGGCTTGTAACACAGTGTGTAACTTGAACTTTGGCCATGTTTTTCAATCTTGTCTGATTTGACCTAATTTAGCATGGGCACCTGAGCGGTTTTGCATGCAGTTTCCGTAACTCCTTTGATGGGATTGGTGAATGGAGAAGGGGAGAGCACTGAGGGTTTTTTTCCCACACTATTTTGTCTATCAGGTTTTTCCCTCCATATTCCTTCTTGGTGATGCAGCTGTAGCCAGACCGAACAGCTGCTTGTGCAGTCCCTGCCAAAGCTGCTGCTTGGCTGCTGTTTGCACTGCGGCTGCCTCCAGCCCTTCCCACTTCTCTCCCTCTGTCTCTTCCTTAGCTCTGCCAGTTGCCCTCTTTTCAGATGTTCAAGTTTTCTTAGTACAACACCAGACAACAGCTAGACTTGTTCTGTTAGCTAGATTGAACTGGAGAAGATCTCATACCTGCATATGCCTATCAGCAGCACCAGCGCATAACTACTTACACTTACCAGGCTGTGTGTTAGACGAGTTAGTTTTACACAGCCACACGTACAAACTTGTATATATTTATACGCGCACAGTCTGTTTGTACTTGAGTCACTTCCAAAACCTCCCTGCTCACAGGGCTATAAACTACATTTTTACAGAAGGCAAATTTCTCATTTCCTTCTGTTAAAAGGCCCTTTTGATTTCTGAGTGAGGTTAACTGCCCTTCTCTGCACAGATCATGATGGGATTTTTGTCCTGTGGGTGGGTAACCAAAACTGCATACAGGATAGTTGGTGGAACTTCACCTGTATCTTGATTCCCTCTGGACTTCTGCCTTCTTTTTTCTAACTTCAGTACCACTGCTTTTGAGGAGCGTTGGATTTACAGGTATCATAACACTCGTCCGAACACTGCCTAGTTGTGGTTATAAAGGGAGTCTTGTTTTTTGTGTTCTGTGTCACTGAAATGTCTTCTTCCCTTGTGTCAGTGGAAGAATGAGGACAATCCTCTCCTTCTGGGGTTCCTCTCCTTCTGGTACCTTGCAAGGTACCTGACAGGGGGAACAGACCATGTTCTCCACCATCATCTGTACTCCAACATGTCAGCCAGGATTCCTGAGGTTTAACTTCATGATAGGGGAAAACAAAGCCATGTTCATTCATGTCCCGTCACTAATGTCTTCCATTTCTTTTTGCTTCAAAATTATTTGAGGTATTTTACCTCCACTGAACATCAGTACTGAATGTGACTTGAGGATGTTACTGTTATCTGAATTGCAGCAGATATAAGATAATGAGCTTCTGCTTTGATCTCCCATCCGTGCTTGCTTTTCTAAGTTGGATAGTGAGGAATAGCTAGGAGGGGATCCTTGAGCCCCTTCCTGAGGACCAGAACACCAACTCTAGGGTCTGGAACAGCTGCACCCTGGGACCAGCAGACATCATCAGTATTTCTAAATATTTAACTTGAACAATAAATTGCTGAGCTCTCAGCAAACAGTGGTGAGCTATAAACAATGTGTGGTTTGTTTTTTTTTATGCAAACAGTTACTCCTTGTGGAAAGTGTCAAGCAGCTGTCTACAAGGAATAACAAATGATGTTATGAATGAGGCACTTCCTTTAGTTCTTTAGAGTCCGTCACTTTTGTGATGGTCACTTACACTCTTAGTGCAGTCAGAATGCTAGACTGTACCAAGGCTGCAAGACTTAATTGTCCAGATGGAAAGGAAGCACGTTATTGAGGTTTTGAATGGCTACGGCATTGTTTTGTTCCAGAGAGGAAGGACTCTTGTGTGTTTAAGTCTGCAGCATTCACCCAGTGCTAAACTGACCTCAAGTAGTTGGATGTTATTATTGCATTACTGTTGATTTAGGGAGCAAATCTGTAACCATTTCTTCTTAGTTTGTGGATTCTCAGTACATAAAATTAACAGAGCATCCTGCATGCTAACCTAAATGCTGATTAATCCTCCTGGCCAGTGGTTCTTAAACTAGTGAACTTCCGTATAATTAAAGATGTGAAAGTACAACTTCAACTTCTTGCATTTTTCATATGCTGTCCCTTTAAAGCTGTGCAGTGACAAAACTATTTACCATTTCACTTCAGGCTGGAAGGAGGAGTAGGTTGGGAGTTGAAATATACTGACCTTCCTGACTGCTTTGTGACCTTCGGATCCAGAGTTTAGCATCTTGATTCGAATGCTACTAAGCTCATTTCGGTTCCATTTAAAATCTAGAGAACAGTAAAGGCCTATAGCTAAGCATTCAGATCAGCCCAAACCTGTATTCTCTGCACATGAAACGTCTGTTCTCTCCTGTCTGGGTTGTGGTAGATTATGTCACACACTTCAACATATTACCTTAATACTGTCTTTTGCATCTGTAGTATTACCTCTCTTTGTGTTTAACTCTTATCAGTGCACCATGTTGATAAAACTGGCTGTTTACCGAAGCGAAGTATGGTAGCGGCTCTTGACTTACCTCAAACCTCTGATTGTGAAAATTCCTTCATTTTTCAAATAGATTGTGTAATTCATAACAGTGCTATTTCTCCAGCCAGATACAATTAACAGCCATGTGGATATACACAGTGACTTGGCCTTCCTTCAGAGTTAGCTTTGCAGCACTCTCATGGCTACAGCTGGTACTTTCCGTAATAGATGATGATTTGTTTGAAGACTCAAACAGTGAAATGCTGTAATTAAGACAAACAGGATTTATGGATAAATATCTAAAAAAATATTGATGATCAAGATGTATTACGGAAATTAATAGTGACTTTTGCAAAGGGCATGTTAAACAAAGCAAGGGTGTTGAGTACCAGTAGTGGAAGATTAATTTGGAGTTAAAAGAGGAGAACCAAAATATCAAGATTTTTCCTCCTGATGAAATAGAAAAACGTCTTAGTATGGTAATTGATCAAATCTGGCCTAATAGAGTTTATGTTTTCAGCAGGAAAAGGTATTCCTTGCTATGAACTATCAATATCCTAAATCCATCATGTCTTTGAGCTCGTTAGTGATTTTGGAAGGTCTTTCTTGTAGATATCTTTTAAAGGAGGAACACTTGCCTTGCTTACAGCACCATTAGCGAATATTCTAGGCACATTTGATCTTGCTGTAACCTGCCTGGCTGAGTGCAGCCAACAGGACGTGGAGCTGGCAACAACCCTGTGACCTACAGCAGAAATGAGCCTGATCGCTTCAAGTCACGCCCTGATTTCTCTGGTACTGATGCATGAGGAGTTCTAAATTTAGTAAGAGGCATGGACGCTTTCAAACTATCCCAGAAGAAAATCGGTTCTGCTCCCAGATGTGTGACTTACATTTTTACTGTAGAAGTATTTTCTGTTACTTCACTCAGTCCACTTCCTGCAACACCAGAGCCCATGAGCAGAAATCACTGAGCTACAGCAATCATCAGTTCCTAATGTAGAATGAAGAATGAATACATAATAAATTAACCAGAAAACCAAAGCTAGCCAGTGTAAGAGAGGAACATGCTACTAAATATGCTCTCCAGAGACTTGGTGTTAAAACCTTGCAAATTTATGTTTCCCTTGCCAAAACCTAACAGAACTCTTGCTTGTAAGCTGAATCAGTAATTCCATGCTTTCAAACAGGGTTTAATTTTTTTATTGTGGGCTTCATAATCTTCCACAAAGCATGTGGATGCACAGCCTAAATCTCACTGAGTGGGCTTTTGTGGCTTTTAGACACACAGAGCTAAATTTAAAATATGCTACCGAACTGGGAAAAAATTTGCTCTTCCCCTACTGCTTAAGTTTCCCCCCCGCCAAAGAAAAAGGTGGAGTTCAAGCTCAGCCTAACTGAAGCTCACAGTAGCAGGAAGAGTAAAATACTTAAGTGACGGGAGGAGAAAAAGCCTTCTGCCCATTGTCTGTGGTATCTGGTTTGTCTTTCAGCCCTGGGAAAGCTGTGATGTCAGTACAGCTGATTCCTTTACTTGTACCTGTGTAAATCTTAGACACCTTAAACAGACTTTTGCAAACGCTCACTTGCTTTAAATATCAAATATGTTGCATTAATAAGGTTGCTAGATAAAAGGAAATAGTTTCATTCCAAGATTTTTCTGTAATTTTTCTGTAATTCTTGTTCTCTAGGTTCTGTAGAAACTTTTTATATTTTGCTTAGATTTGCAAAAATGCACAAAACTCTGAAGGATTGCTTTAGCTTTTAAAGAGACCTAGGAAGGCTGAATAATAAGCATGTACAAAACACCCATCGGGGTCAGATCAATAGTCTGTCTGTGGCAGCAGTGATGAGAGATGCTATTTAGGGACCAAAGAAGCACAGCTGTCTGCCGGCCACATCCCTTTGTTCCTCTGCCATCCACAGCAGTGAGGTGGGGAATGTTGGAAGATATGTCCTTGCCTTTTCTTTTTCATGTCATGCGTGGACAAGTTCACAAACCATGACTATTCCTAAAGGTACCTGCATAGAGTTCTTGACTATGAGTCTTTCCCCCCCCACCTTCCCCAAATAAGATTATAGGTAATATTTAGAATGTGTAATCAAAGTGCTAGACATTAGCAGTACCTAATGTCTCATCTGCTTTTTTGTTTTGTTTTTTTTTAAACAGGAGGATGAACAGAACTTAACTGCATTTTAGGACTTGTCTTCTGATGGGCTGTATTTTGTCTTGGAGTTTTTGAAGATTCATGCAGAGAAAGAAGAAACAGTCAATGGCGTCAGAATCCATGGTCCCAGAGCAGGCAAAACAACATCTTGTAAAGGGAAAAAGGTGGCAGCAGCAGCAACAGACTAGGTCTTCCAACAGTGACAGTGAAGATGACGTCTTTGTGTTTGAAGCAAATGAGGCTTGGAAGGATTTTCACGGCTCTCTTCTTCACTTCTTTGAAGCTGGAGAGCTCTGCGATGTTACACTGAAGGTGGTATTGTCACACATCCATTGCATTTAACAGTCTGGAGATTAAGCTATGAATAAGTGTGCTGGAGGTGGCTGTGAATTGGGGCGTATGATTATGTCCTACACCTGATCAAAGAGTAAAGGAGGAGAAGGAAACCAGTTGTATGATTCTTGCATAGCGTTGCTTTAATGCATTCTTTGTAGCTCAGCTGTATGTTACTTATATCCTGATCACAATAAATTTATATCTAGCATCTGTAACAGTGGTTGCCAGTACCTACAAGTATGAAGTATTGCTTAGCTAGGCATCTTAGTAGGGCAGAATAGTTATTTAAGAAAAAGAGATGAAACATACCAAGAACAGATGCCTTTAGAAGAAGTTGTTGGCCTGCAACTTTTACTATTAGATGTTAACAGGGAAAATCCTTGACGGATGTGTGTGTCCCTGGTGGCCCCCTCTGTAGGCATCTCATCTTTCTAAAACACTTTGGGAGGTGATGAAAATCTCTGAGAGGAAGAGGGTTTCTCCCTTCCACACCAGTGGACAACAGAAGTAGAACAAGCAAGAACATTTTTCTGTTCCGCTTCACAGCAGGTGTTAAATTTCTGTCACCAGGCACTGAGTAGGCCCTAGATGCAGCAGCGAATAGGTCCAGTGGCTCATAACAGTTGAGTTAATGCTCACAGGACATAGTGACAATTCCAAAGCTGCTCCAGATAGCCATGCAACTGAACTTGCCTAAGAGCGCATCATCAGATCTTTTTACAACTATCATTTTAAAAGGTGTTTTGGGGAAGATGCATGTCAGAACTCTTTAACAACCTTCTTCTTCTTCCATTTTCTTGACCTCATCCCTCACCTTTCTCCCTTTCCACCAACCCTTGCATAAATGGGGGTCTTTTTGTTCTTTTTTTTTCAGGTTGGTTCAAAGCTTATCTCCTGCCACAAACTGGTGCTAGCTTGTGTTATACCTTATTTCAGAGCCATGTTTCTTTCGGAAATGGCTGAAGCCAAGCAGACGTTGATCGAGATCAGGGACTTTGATGGTGATGCAATAGAAGACCTAGTGAAGTTTGTGTACTCCTCCCGGCTTACTCTGACAGTGGATAATGTCCAGCCGCTCTTGTACGCTGCTTGCATTCTTCAGGTGGAACTGGTAGCAAAGGCGTGCTGTGAATACATGAAGCTGCACTTCCGTCCCTCCAACTGCCTGGCAGTCAGGGCATTTGCAGAGAGTCACAACCGCACTGACTTGATGGACATGGCCGATCAGTACGCTTGCGAACACTTTTCAGAAGTGGTGGAGTGTGAAGACTTTGTGTCTGTGTCACCACAGCACCTGCATAAACTCCTGTCCTCCGGTGACCTGAATATTGAAAATGAAAAACAAGTTTACAACGCTGCAATCAAGTGGCTGCTAGCCAACCCACAGCATCATGCTACGTGGCTGGATGAAATACTTGCGCAGGTAGGGCAGGCCGAAGCACCATGTGCCTGTCTCGTCACTGGTTTAGTTGTATCGTCAGCTGTACTCAGGCAGAGCTCAAGATGAAAAATGTTCTTAGCAGTTTGTGCCTTATCTGGTGTTCACAGTTGTGAATTGACAGTGAAAGCAGGTTAGGTCTCTTGAGTAGCAGGTAGAAGTCGTGTTCTCCAGTTTCTGTAGAGAGAAGACTACTCACTTTATGCTGGGGGGTGGGGAGCCAACAAAAAGCTGCAGTTAAAGCGGAAACATACACAAAGCAGAGATCATAAAGCCGTCACTTCACTTGGTTTCATACCAGTACAGCCTGAAACACTTTCTTCCCTTGCTAGCAAGTATTTGTACTTATAAAAGGAGAGGAAAGCTGATGAGGAGGTTTTTTACACGGCTAGGAAAGTGAATCTGTAGTGGAGATTTGTTACATCAAGTCATGCTACTTCTAGAATGTTCTGTATATTTAATTAACAAAAGACCTGTCAGACCTCCTCCTCTTGAAGTGTTAGGTAATTGAGTTATCCAAGCTCCACATGGGCTGGTTATGGGAGTTTAAAATACAGTATTTGAGGCAGGTATAGAGAAGCTGTGCTGGGGAGGAACAGGGTATATGCAGTGTGCTGCAAAATGCCATGTGTATCTCAGCAGGTAGGATCAGCTGTTTCAGTTGTCACTGAACTCCAACTTTTGAATATTTTGCATTTGGCAGAATTGCTCATACTGGTGTCATGTGGGTAATGAGAGGTCCATGGACATGCTGCTGTCCATGTCTTCACACATCATTTGTCACATTTCCTGGTACAAGATCCAAACTCTTTATTAACTGCCTTCCAAAAGCCTTCAGTTTCATCTAGATTAGCATGAGATTTTTGATACAAAAAAACTTCAGTACACTATAATTAAATTTTCAGGTAATATAATTTCAGATTTTAAAAAAAATTGATCATTTTATTGCCCAGTTGTGCTAGCAGATGAAATTAACAGCCTTACTCTGTCCATGGAAACCAGAGTGTAGAACCCCCTTCCTGCAAATATGGGTCGTTTGCCAGAGTATATGGAGATGTCAGGTGATTTGGACATTATTGCTAGCAGAAAACATGACTGGGCTTCTTAACAGTTATTATCCACATCATAATCAGCCTTACGGGTTTCGCTTTATAATGCAGCTCTGAATTCATCAGCCTTGAGCTCTTACTGCATCACTAACCTCATGAGTCTATTAGAAGGGCTACGGTGGTGGCTTTTAATCAGCCTAGAATAAGCCAGGCCAAGGTAAAGGAAGAAGAGGGACTGAAAGCAAGTGGGTAAGGAAGAACTTGAAGACAGGGACACTTGTCAGCTATATAAAAGCACCATCCTGCTGCTCTGAGAAGCACCAGAGATACTGGACTTCTCCTTCAGCATTGCTGCTGACTAACTGGGAGCAGCTTGATAACATTGACTCCAAACCTTAGGAAGTCAGATGGTGGTTTACTTCTGTTTCCCCCTGCTAACACCTGTCCCACCTGATTGTACTTCATATTCCTTGCTGTTTCTCTCACAGGGACAAATGAAAGGTTTGCTGAAATAAATGGCTGTGGGGAGGACAACATTTCAAGGCAGTTTTGGAGGGGCTGACCTTATTTCAGATCTGCCGTGTCACTGGGGACTGCTCTGGGCAGTGACCTCACCTGGAAGGAGCCTTCCATTCCTCAGCCAGGTCACCAGCTCTCTTCTGGGGAACCACAGGAAGATTTGGAGATGGAAAGAATTAGCTCTCAACCTTTTCTTTTTTTTCATCCTGTAGTCTGTCAAGTCCAAGTAGAGAAAGGTGTTACTGCACTAGCAATGCCTCCTTCCTTAACAGACACTTAGTTCGTGCTGATGGTGTTTCCTTCTGGATTTGCCACCCAAAGAAAATGGACCATTCTAGCAAAAGCCCTGCCATGCTGGCACAGCAGTGAGCTGAAAACTCACACCCTCCGACACCTAACCTGACGGGCTATCCCGGTAAAGCCGCAGATGCTGCCGGCATCGCAGTGGGCAGGCGCAGTTGCAGTACAGGCAGCAGCACTTCTTCCTCCACTCAGCCTGGGCCAAGAGACAGCTCTCCACTGCTGCTTAAATGCAAATGGTTGTCGCAAACATTTATCACTAAAAAGAACTGTTCATATTGCTGTTAATTCCGGAAAAAAATACAAAAGCTGCTCTTTTTAGTGCAGAGCACAGGGCTGGCAGCTGGCCCAGAAGCTGCTGTCGTTACATGTGTGTCACTGTCAACGGTGAGACTCGGTCAGTCCGGCCAGTTACTCCAACTGTGTTCATTTCTGTCAGGTACGGCTGCCTCTCTTGCCCATTTGTTTCCTTATGGGTGTTGTGGCAAAGGAAGATATTGTCAAGCAGAATCTAAAATGTAGGGATTTGCTGGATGAAGCAAGAAACTACCACCTTCACCTGAGCAGCAGGGCAGTGCCAGACTTTGAGTACTCCATTCGCACAACACCAAGGAAGCAGACTGCTGGTAATTAAATGTGTGTCTGATTATCGAGCAGGGAGTGGTGTGGAGAAAAGGCGGCACATCTTTGCAGGGTTAGGTAGCTTGGTATAAACGTTGTGAATGACGTAATGCAAAATTATCTCTCTGGTAATTAGGTAGTGTGCTGCGTTTTCTTAGCAGAACTTTAGCAGACATCTTCTTTCATCAAAGCATTATTTATTTATCCTGATCAGCTTTATCCGTATTGAGTCTAGAACTGTTAAGTGTGTTATGACCAGGCAGCATGCTCAAAGCTATACCAAAACCAGTGGACGCTTACCTTTTGGTGCAAGAAGGTTGAGCTAACTTTTAAACTCTTCGGCTAACCTACACCAAAACTGAACGATGAATTATTAGACTGCAAATCCTAATTTTTACATTGCTATATTTAACAAACAACCTGTTTATCTCTCTATGCAAAATCACAAAAAGCCTATTTCAAATAGGCATTGTTTTTGCAAGAGCATAGATAGTTAATTGCCATAGCAGCATGCCAAACAAAGGCCGAAATCCAGCCTCAAATTATGCAGGGCAATGATCATGCCCCTCGAAGTGAAATACAACTTCCCCTGAACTACGTAATTTTCAGTTCACTCTGATGTATAACTCTATCCCCCATCTTCCTGCTAGTTTTCTGGAAACCTGCTTTGTCTTCTTCAGGTGTGCTGTTCTGCGTCGGTGGTAGAGGTGGATCCGGTGACCCGTTTCGCAGCATTGAGTGTTACTCTATCAGTAAGAACAACTGGTTCTTTGGCCCTGAAATGAACAGCAGGAGAAGGCACGTGGGTGTGATCTCTGTGGGAGGTCAGTGAACCTGTTCAACCCTATTCAAAAGGCACTTGTGAGCTGCTTTTGCTGGAATTGGTACTTTTACTAAACAAATCTTGTCTTGCAACGGCTTAACTGTTGGATATTCTTCAATTGAATAAAGCTTCTTCCCCATGAAGGTGTTTTTGATTTGGAAGCAATCCGAGAGCATGGTTACTGAAAAGACATTACTGCAAACAGAGGTGGGGTTGTTCAGCCTGGAGGAGGCTCCGGAGAGATACTATTGCAACCCTTCAATACTTAACGGGGTCTTATAAGAAAGATGAGGACAGACTTTTTAATAGGGCCTGTAGTGAGAGGACAAGGGGCAATGGTTTTAAACTAAAAGAGGGTAGGTTCAGACTAGCTATATGGAAGAAATTTTTTTACGATGAGGATGGGGAAGCACTGGCAGAGGTTGCCCAGAGAGGTGGTAGATGCCCCATCCCTGGAAACATTCCAGGTCATGTTGGACAAGGTTCTGAGCAACCTGGTCTAGTTGAAGATGTCACTGCTCACTGCAGGAAGGTTGGACTAGATGGACTTTAAAGGTCCCTTCCAACCCCAACCGTTCTGTGATTCTATGAACTGTATACAGCCTCTTGCCCTAACAGGTGATTTCATTTTTTTAAATCCATTTATAAAGAAATGGCCTTACACAGTAGAGTTACCCAGAATTTGCTAGTACTCATACTAGGTCCCTTTGTACTTCAATCTGTACAGGCAAGTCACTAAGACCCTAACTCTTTCAAGAGCAGACCTACCTTTATTTTTGGGTCTCCATCTTCTGAACCCAGATCCGCGCAGTCCAGAGCAGCTTAGCACCCATGATGCAACTATTTTTTGTTGTACACGGTAGCCCCTGTGTTGCTGCAGCAGAACACAGGTCTCTCTTTCCCCATAGAAAATCTGGAGAGACTGCTATAAATGTCCAAAACTGATCTGCCATGCAGTACCAAGTTGTGGGACGATTTTGTTGCCTGTGTATCTCAAGCTTTGTATAAAGCCCACATTAGAACAGATCTCTGGTTGAGTACAGCCTATAAAAATATTAAGTGCGTACTTACTAAAATCCTGATATTGAAAACTTTAACCTTTATTTCAGTTTTTTGTTTCCACGTAGGCAGGGATATTACATAAATGAAAACTGAAATGTTGCCAAGCAATTTCTGCATCAAAAGATGTGTGTGTTTCAGGTAAAGTCTACGCAGTTGGTGGGCACGATGGAAACGAACACTTAGGAAGCATGGAAGTATTTGATCCTCTCACAAACAAGTGGATGATGAAGGCATCAATGAACATGAAGAGGTACATGTCCTGTGGTCCAAAATCTAAATCCTAGTTGGTCGTACATCATTTCTTGCTGATGCTGAAAAACATGTCTGTCCTGCCTTGATTTGGGTCCCCAGACGGTGCTATTTTAAGGACTTTTCCCCCCTATTTTAGGGCTTTATTCTGTCAAACACCGTTTTGCCTAGCTGTAAAGCAAACACGAATCTGCATCACATACTTGCATACATCACATTTGCACAAACACAGAGTTGTGCCTAACATGCTCTGAGTATTTCAGTGCAAAACTGCATGATACCTCTTCTCTAGGGGGAGTGCCTGGCTGGTAACGTTGGTTATGTTTACGCTTTGGTTTTAAGAATGAGCAAGATAACTGCCAGCAGAATGTGCACAGTGAAATACTTCATGCCCAGGAAATCAACAGCTGCCTGTGGTTTTGCCACTAAAGGCCAGAAGCACTGAAACACTGAAAGTCAAATTGAGGATTTTTCTTGCTTTTTGCCATTCAAGATTCTTTTAAGGAGCTAATGGACTCATAGATCTGTAATTCTTTGTTTCTGTTGTCATTTAAATCAACCTCCTTAACTCTACATTCCATTTTGTTACTTGTTGTTTTTAAAAGCATCATGTACAAGTAGGAGTAAAATACTGAGCATGGATAAGTCCTAAAGCTATTTGTAGCTGTGACCTAAGCAAAGCAGAAGACCCAGACTCCTAGAAGTGGCTTCTTGCTCCTCTTCCTCCCTCCTGCTACCACCCCAGGGCCTACTCTTTGCAAACATCCACCCTACCTAACTTCGCTCCTCCCATTCACGGAGGTGGTGTCAGAATACTGAGTTGAGAAAAAAAAGCCACCATTCATGATGTCTAATGTTATCTGTTGAGGCAATTTAAGATAAGCCCAGGATATTGCCACAATGTTTGTTCTGTACGAAGACTCTGCCTCCCTTGCTCCTGCCTAGGTACCTGTGGACTTGCCCTTGGTGTAATGAGGCAATTTCATGTGCTCAGTGAAATGGTAAATCACCTGTCTTGGTGATTAAAGCAGAAACTTAATGCTTACCTTCTAGACCATACTGACTGTACTCTCGTAGTGGTAGATTCAGTAGAAAAAAAATCTGACAACTATTTTAACACAGACTTCATAGAAAATAACACAGTGGGAGAATTCGCAATTGAATCTTGCTAGAGTGAGTTCAGTCAACTAATAACCAGCACAGCTTTGCCTTTTAGTATGGACTAATATCACCCCCCCGAAAAATCATTCCCAAACTGTAGCAGCAGCTATAAAGTGAAAACCAGCAGATTTCGTTTCTCCATCAGATTCAGTAAAACAGGATAGGAGGTGTAAAATTCAGTACCGAGATAGAGAAATCAAACAACTAAGACAATCTCATATAACCAAGCATGTAAGTAGAAGATTTGGGCCTTAGGTGACATTCAGTCAAAACAGTATTCCATGCTCCCCTGCCTTATTTTTTTTTTATTTCTTAAATGAGAGCTTTGTCTTTTTTGCAGTCTAAAAATATTCTAGCTGCAACAGTCCTGTCTGTGGATCACTCAGTAACATGCAGGTTTGCAGCCTCTGATGGGAGGCTGCAAACATACAGAAGGCTTTCAGGATAAAGCTGCAAGACTGACAGAGGTGTGTAGAGGGCCAGCCAGTTACTGCTCATCATTTATTAGAACCTTCACTTTTTAAATGTTCATTACTTTTTTCCCCATAGTTTGAAACAGGTGCCAGTCAGGTAGCACTGCACTTGATAGGTCTTTCCCATTCCCTCTCCTTAAGGTTCTGCACTGAGGTATTGATCCTGTGGTTTTCTTAGGAGAGGGATCGCTCTTGCCTCCCTTGGTGGCCCCATTTACGCAATAGGGGGTTTGGATGACAACACTTGCTTCAGCGATGTGGAACGATACGACATTGATTCTGACCGATGGAGTGCAGTTGCCCCAATGAACACTCCCAGGGGAGGAGTCGGCTCCGTAGCCCTTGTGGTAAGTGACCAAAGTTGGGGCCAGCTGAGGAACCAACCTCCTTTTCACATCTGCTTTTATGAGGTAGAACACAAGATTTTAAATAAAATGCAGCTGGTGGGTCTGAGCACCTCCGGTCATCAAAATCCTATGAAACTGTGCAGAAGGTGAGGATATTTAGGATAATACGTACTTTTACCAAATTGAACTGCCTGTCTTAACAGCATTTGAGGTACTGGGAGCAAGTACCAGCGCCCTTCTAACAACATCAGGCTAATGCTTCACATCTCATTCAGAAGAGTCTGGTTTGTCATGGTTATCGCGTTTAAAGGTACTGAAGGCATCTGGACTTTCATCCCTCTGTTGCCACATATACTTTACAAAATATCTGCAACGCTATTTAACTTTTTCACTTCTTTAATTGGAAGATAGCGTTTACAAGGTGTTAGCTAGTCTGTTGTTGGAATTCCTAAAATAATTAGGACTATATGGACATACCATTTTTTCCTAGAATTTTAACATAGCTTATGAAAAGCTGGGTAAATAAATAAACATCACAAATAATCTTTGTCTGTACAACTGTTTTCCAGAACCATGTTTATGCTGTGGGTGGCAACGATGGTGTAGCATCACTTTCCAGTGTAGAGAAATACGATCCTTATTTGGATAAGTGGATAGAAGTGAAAGAGATGGGTCAGCGAAGAGCTGGCAATGGCGTCAGTGAGCTCCACGGCTGCTTGTACGTTGTCGGTGAGTAGGGAAGAGGCATTTTGTAGCACTGTTTCTGCCAAGTACTGGCATTTGCAAGAGGCTGTTGTTGCTAGAGGAACTGGGGAACAGATAGACCTGAGCTGTACGTCATGTTCTTGGGCAGAAGAAAGTGAGCATAACCAGGGCAGGCTTAAACAAAGGTATGTTAGCAAGGAGATAAAAAGAACCCATATTTCAGGAGAGCTGTACTGTTCAGGACAGTATGTCTACACAGAAAATCCTCTCAAGACTGACTAACCTTGAGTTTCTTTTTAGGCACACAGTTCTTAAGTTTACACACTTCTGAAGCACTCTAGTTCTGAGTGTAGACAATGGTAGCTTTTTCACACAGTGATTATGCTTATTCCACAGCCTGGTATCCTAGGCCTGTCTTGTTTGGCTCTGCCTTGCATTTATCTGCTTTCCTGAGGGAGGAAGATGCCATAGTGATAGTCACAGAGCTCTGACTGATGTATTAAGTGATTTTAAAAGTTTTGAGTAAAATGCTTGTCTGTCAGCTGCTCCAGCAAGGGGAATGCATCACTGAAGTCTTACTTGGGGATTTTTTTTCCTACTTGAGCATTCAGCAATGTTGTAACTTGAAAAGACTGCAAGAGTGTGTTTTGCTTAAGCCAAAATAAGATCAGGACCGTCCTTTTACTGGTCTTAGTTTTCTTCTATTCCAAATTAGAAGCTGTTTCAGTATGACTATGTGTAAGCTGAATTCAAGGAGAAAAACAACAGAAATACCTCTCCTGGCAATTTGAGTAGAAGAAAACTGTCACTCTTGGTGATGCTTGTACAGTGACAAGGGAGACCTGTGAGGTTAATTTTTAGGAGCTTGTAAAATTCATGTAATGAAATCAAGCTGGACACTAGCCCACTGAGTGTTTAGAACAGCCTGACGATGCCAGTCCTGCGTATCACCAGCACTAGAAGTGGCTAAAAACTGGTAACGTGATGGCTCTTTGCAGGTGGCTTTGATGACAACTCTCCCCTGAGCTCAGTGGAGCGGTTTGACCCGCGCAGTAACAAATGGGAATACGTAGCAGAGCTCACAACTCCGAGGGGTGGCGTTGGCATAGCAACACTGATGGGCAGAATTTTTGCGGTCGGAGGTCATAACGGCAACGCGTACCTGAATACAGTGGAAGCATTTGATCCCATGGTGAATAGGTAATTTCAGGTTTTTTATTTGGCTTAATAAGACAATGAAATCTGCCTATATGAGAACACAGCACAACAGAGTGCAGCAGGAGTCTATCTGTTGTTTCCTGGTAATAACTGAGTAATATCCATGACTTGTAGCACAGGAGTGCTGCTTATGCCTCTAGGTTTTTCATTTAAGCACCTCCTCTCCATCCCTTGTCCTCTTCCCTTCACTCAGTAAGGATCTGCATTTTTCAGGTTGTTTCAGTCTGATACTGCACTAAATTTACCACAGAAATAATAAGAGTAAACTACCGAGGTGTAATTTTTGTGTAAACAGCTAGGCAGTATACTAGAATTTCAGACACAGAAAAGAGATACTTTCAGGTTGCTTAGAAAGGACAGGAACTTACTTCTTTTTCTTCTGCCATCTCCTTTAGGTGGGAACTTGTCGGCTCCGTGTCACACTGCAGGGCAGGGGCAGGCGTGGCTGTGTGCGCTTGTCTCAGCAGCCAGATCCGGGACGTGGGCCAAGGATCCAGCAACGTCGTTGACTGCATGTGAGCTCTGCTGCCTCCTTCACATTGCAGAGGAGTGACAGCGGGGAGGCACTGCAGAGCTTTTAAACACCGTGTTTTTATGGTAGGTTAAGAAATAAACCCAATACATTTTCTTTGTGAAAATGTTACCTTCTGCTACTGTAAAGCTTTTGGTGTCTATCAGTAGGGATACAGAAAAACCTGTGAAAACGTGGAATAAAAGTGTGACTCAGGATAAAACCTGCCAAGAGCTGCAGTCATCCCATTTCTGAGAAGCTGTAATTTCAGAATCATTTGAGGCAGCTGTGGATGGACTCACTGTTGAACTGCAAACCAGGCTTGGGCCAAGGACTGAGCATCAGTTTGTACTGCTGAGCCTTACCCAGCAGCTCTGCTACATATTTTTTGGAGGGCTCGAGTACCATTTAATATAATTTATTTTCAGAAGCGTAGTCTTAAACATTTCCTAATTGTACAAGAGCTTTGTAACACAAAGTACCTCAAGTTTTAGAAGGTAACGACATCCCTGTTGCACACCAAGATAACTGGAGCAGAGAAGTTCACTGCCTGCCTCCCAAGGGACTGCAGTAGCAGTGGAACTTGCAGATACTCAGTCTGAAACCTGTCTTTCTTCCAAAGCACTTTCTCAAGCTAATACTTTTGTTAGAAAGCTGAAAAAATTCTTGACCTGAGTTTTGCCACTGGAATTCTCAAGTCTTCAACAAAACCTGTAGTAACTACCCCCCAGCAAAAGGCAAGTTGCTGTTGAGGGGTCATTCCTGAAGTAAAACCAGCGTAATTTGTCCTACTTTGAGATGACAGTATGTGAAAATGTAGGCTTCGGTGGTATCCGAATCACCATTTTTATACAGAATGGAAATACATAATAAAAGTTGCAGTATTCTGTAAAGACCTTTACATGCAACTCTAAGAGATGACACGTCCAGTTTCAGTATCCAGCAGCAACTCTGTGGTAATTCTAGAGGTACTGCCTCAAATTTTAAGATAGTTAAGCCAGGAAGATCTTGCCTCAGAAACAGGTAGATGACTTAAAGCTTACATAAACCAAAGAAAATTGGCAACAAAAAGAAAGAGTGGGAAATAAACCAGTACCTAGATCAAAAACTGAAATAGGAACTGGACAGTGCTGTGTACAAAGGCATCTTGTTACCCAGAACTCCGAGTAAAGTCCCACTGGAAAGACAGCAGATTCCAGTTCCTGCCTCACCTTGAACAGATAATCCCTTTGTGGCCAAAGTTTCCAGGTTGTTCCAAGTGACCAGGAAGCACAGCAAACTCCTCTGCATTCAGTAGCAGGGAAGAGGCAGGACAATACAAGCATGAGGCACGGTCATGTTTGCCTGTAGAGGTACCGTCTTTCAGCTTTTCTGTTTCAGCTGGCTTGCGCTTTGGTAGTGCCCACGGACAGACTGAACAGTACTGTAAATAATGAAACGTTGCAATAAAACATTTGTTCTTCAACGCACCCTGTTTGCAGTGCGGCTGGAGCATGCTGTTGGGGGGAAACATTACCACCTTGAGTATTTTCTTGTGTCTGCAGAACATAATTCTCAACAGGAAGCCTTTGTCAGCAGGGAAAGTCCTGCGCGACAGCTGTGAACCATCATACCACCCTGCTACTGCCCGTGCCCCTGTGCAAAGATGTGCTCACCCTTGCAGCTCTTGATCTAGCTAGGTGGGGTGGAAAGAAGAGGTGCAGGTTCCTCTTGGACCAAACAAGTTCTTCTATGGATGCCCTGGCTAACAAGAAAACTTGACAAAAAAACCCCAAAAAGCAAGTTTTCCACAAAGTAATGCTGACCATCAAACCAAGTAGCCTGGCCATGCTGCTTGCCAACGTTTCTCCTTGGTGGCAAAGCGCTAGGAGCCTGGCAGCACCCACCTTCCAGGCACCAAAGGCAGACACGCGTGTTCAGCAGGGAAATAACGCACTGGGAGGAGCTCTGCTGTCGACCCTGTCGCTGGGAGTCCAACAGTCCTAGCTCTGGACATGATCCCCAGACAAACATTTCTGCTGCGTTTCAATTCGCACACCCCCCCCCGCCCCCACCAACATTAGTGCTCAGGCTTCTGGAGGCAAGTCGTTAAGGGCTGGCAGGAAAACTGTTACGGATTTACAAGGAACCACTATTGTCAGCAGGGTTATATCTGCATCATTCCTCTTAAATGGCACCACGAGTACAAATGTGCTGAGCAGAACTGTTTTTAGAAACACTTATCACCGAAAATGTGGTAATGATGTCAAAGTATCAAAAAAAAAAAAATTCTGAGATTACACTGGGAACAAACCGCAGTGACCTTCCTGCATGTAAAGCTGTTGTGATTTAACACCAGCAAACTCCCTTTTTCCTCTTCCAGTACTGGCACCTGGATAATGACAGTGACAACCCACACCGCCCCCCCACGGCTGAGGAACAGAACAGCCACCCCGGTTCCCTGGGGTGAGGCAGCCCTCCAGTGGCAGCAGGCCCCGACTCACACTGCGTCTTCCCTTAAAACTAAACTTGGGATTTGCAATAGTAAAACCTGTGTAAACATTCAGGGTCCTGAATCATCGCCTCTAAACATGATGCACGTCTGATCCCAACTATGGAACTGTTACTGCTTCTGTTAATGATGATGATCCATTTTTCCTGCGTCTAAAAGCCTTGACCTCGCCCATAAAAATCATAAAGCCCAAGATGTCCATTAGTTCATCCTGTAAACAGGAAAAATCATTTTGGAAGAAACAAGTGTGACAAGTACATCAAAGTTTCCAGCTTGCTGATTGTAACCATGTCATAGCGTGTTGGGTTTGTGTGGTGGAGTTTTGGCAGTGGAGGAAGGTCTACAGGGGTGGCCTCTGTAAGAAGCTGCTAGAAGATTGCCCAGCTCCAAGTCAGACCTGCCTCTGGCCACAGCTGAGCCACTCAGTGACAGTGGTAGTGCCTCTGGGATAACATTTGAGAGGGGAAAAAACCTGCTGGGGAACCTGCAGCGGGGAGAGGAGTGGGGTGTGAGAGAACCAGGCAGAGCCCCAGGGCAGTGCAGAAAGGCGGGAGGAGGTGCCCCGAGCAGAGGTTCCCCTCAGCCCGTGGGGAGGGGGCAGGCTGTGCCCCTGCAGCCATGGAGGGTCACAGAGGAACAGACCCCCCTGTGGCCCGGGGAGGGCCCCACACTGGAGCAGGCGGCTGTGCCCAAAGAGCCCATGACTCCGTGGGAAGCCCGCACTGGAGTGGTCTGCTCCTGAAGGACCGCACGCCCACAGAAGGGACCCACATGGGAGGAGAAATGCCTGGAAGGGACCCACATGGGAGGAGAAAACTGCAGCCCGTGGGAAGGACTCACGTCGGAGAAGTTCATGGAGGACTGTCTCCCGCAGGAGGGACCCCACGCTGGAGCAGGGGCAGAGTGTGAGGAGTCCTCCCCTGAGGAGGAAGGAGCTGCATAGACAGTGTGTGATGGGCTGACTGGGAAAACCCCATCCCTGTTGCGCTGCGCCACTGAACAGGGAGGAGGTAGAGACATGGGGAACCAAGCTGAGGCCGGAAGAAGGGAGGGGTGGAGGGAAGGGGTTTTTAAGATCTGTTTTGGCTTGTCTCTCAATTTGTTAACAATCAAAGCAGAATAGGGCAATGATACTTTTTCCCCTGAGTGGAGTCTGTTTTGCCCATGACCATAACTGGTGGGTGATCCCTTCCCTGTCCTTGTCTTGACTCACCAGCCTTTCCCTGTATTTTCTCCTTCCTATCCCACTGGGGGAGGAGTGAGTGAAGCGGCTGCGTGGTGCTGAGTCGCTGGCTGGAACTAAACCATGACACTTGGGCTTCCGGGAGGAGCAAGACCAGACTCCAGCCCACTCCTGACCCACCCCCGTGGCCACGGATCTCCAGTCACGTATGCAGCCAGTGCTGACAAGTCATCCTGCTGCCTGTCCACCCCGCTGCTTCCCCAGCTGCTGTGGCACGCTGCCTCCCCGTCTGAGCTCTCCTGCTGCCCCACAGCAGCCCTCGTGCACGATGCTGCTCCTCACCTCAAGACTTGGACTGTGGCTTCCCAATTCCTCCCAAACCCTACAGCTGCCAGGGCAGCGCATCATCTGCTGTGCCGCCCACAGCCATGCTTGTCTTAAGGAAATTGTAGTCTGAGCACCTTTATGTACCGAAGGACAACACAAAGATTTCCCTTTAGGTTAGATTTCTGATCACTACATTAAAACAGTAATTTCTGACCCTTTTTTTCAGGACATGCCATAACAGCATGATGATGCAGGATCACGCATGTGTTAATTTTGAAAGGACATATTACACAAAATTGAAATAAGCACTAATTCATACCTTATTATTTGTGTTCAGAGGGGATTGGGAGGATTTGGTTATACTTTCACAGCTTTGAATACTTTTTTAATATTGCTCTTCCCCACAGGCATCTCCTTCCTAAGAGATCCATGCTTGCGGCAGAACTGGATTAGACGCCCTGCTCAAATACTCAGATGCGGACAGAAGCCTTCAGAAGGGGCTGCGTGTGCTACTTCCGTATGTGAAAATGTGAACAAAATACAGGCATGCACTCAGTCCACCAGAAAGACTACAGACTCCTCCTGCTTGAACACCGGCTGAAAGAAAATGATTCACCGCAACGCCCGCCTGCAGAGGGGGATGCAGCCCTGTGTATAACTAACTCAGGGAGACTCCCGAGTAAATAAAGGTTTGCCGAGAGTGAAACTGGGGGCTCAGAATGCAACACGGATTGCGCAGCTGCCCAACAACTCCAGCCCAATGTAACTGCCCTGAACTGCGATGGGACTGTGAGCGCAACCGCTGTCCTCTGTTTGCTGAGTCCACTCTGCCTGCAGTGACAGCTGCACGATGCCCAGCGTGATCTCGTGTGACGGGACCACAGCTCTGACACCAAACAACACCGAGATTCATTTTACAAATGAGGTGTCATCAGGTGATAAAAATTCAAGCCAGTTAACCTGTTCAAGCTTAATTGTAACACATGCCTGGAAAGACTGTAACTCCAGATTACTCCCACAGTTAAATGGGGCCTTCTATCTCCATTTGCCCTGAAACTGCCTGACACCATTTTCAGCATCGCTGCAGTGCACAGTTTTGCAAACCCAAGTACTTTAGTCCAGATGCTCCACTGAAATTTTCTGCTGGCTGCTTTCAGCACATCTGTTTTTGTTTTCTAAACCTTTGCATGTTCTCTCGGCTGGAACTGGCAGCAAATAAGGCACTCCTAGCCAGGAGATGAAGCTTACATTTGTCATTCTTTCCTGGCTCTGCCAGCAAGGTTGGTGTTGCTGCCACTTTGCACCATTTTAACGCAATTCCTTGGATTCCAGACAGTTTCATTTTAAAGCTGTTCCAGCACTAAAGAGAAAAAGGCAACAAGCAGCTATGTAATTGCTGCTGCCTGACTCGTGTGGTGTGCAGGGGTGTCACGTTCCATCGCTTCACGTAAAAAGCCCCGGCAAATACATACCTGCCGATGGACCTTTTCCACCGAGATGGACTCAGTCGTTGGATGAGCACACACCACCTGCGTCAGGTGTGCGGCAGCCAGCGTCCCAACTGCGGTGAGACAACACACGTGCGCTGGGCTGTGACGAAGAGAAGCCCTGCACCTGGCGGCATCTCACAGGAGAACTTCTCTGAATGCTTATCAAATTAGTGGTCCTGAAAATTAATACTCCAAGCAGGCAACTGTGCAGCTATAGCTGGGAGCAGCAGGGAGGCTTGGCTCCAGTTACCACAGCCAACGAGAAACACTTCTGTGTCTTCATTTGCCTGACGGGTGAGACTTAACTCGGGCCAAGAACTGAAAGCAAATTATCTTCCCCTACACACATTTTCCAAGAAAGAAAAAAACGGGCCAGTGCAAGTCAGCACAGCTAGCTCAGCACAGACTGCTGGGAGAAAGGCGCTGCAAGTCCACGTGCTGTCCTGGCAGCCCAGGTCAGATGTCCGACTGCACGGCCGCCAGATGAAGCCAACAGCACGTTACAGCTGCCAACGTGATTGCATTTAGATGTCACGTTGTCCTTGCACGTTACGCCGCGTGGCAACTTTCTCCTCCCGCTTCTCACTTTTCTTTTGCACAAGCGGCTGCCAGCTCCCCAGCCAAAACCTTGGTCAGCGGAGGACAGAAAGGACAGGAAAGGAAGAGAAAAGCCCTTCTTTCTTCCCATCCTCACGGGACATCCTAGCTGGTCTGGCAGCAGTCTGGTTCCCAAGGTCTTCCTTTTACTGCCAGGAGACTGCCATGCCTCTCTCCCTCACCTCTTCCTTTCCCATCCCCACACCTGGCTCTGCTTCCCCCCCTTGCTTTTCATCACTTCCCACTAGACACGGGGTGCTGGAGCACCCCCAGGTCAGCTATCGGTGATCCATCGTACCTGCTTACCACCAGAGACCCGCAGCTCCGTGCTCCCCAAGGGCCAGCCCCTCTGCCCCACACACTCTCTTTTCCTGCTTGCAGCGCCTGCACTCGCACGCCCTGTGGCTTTCCGATGGAGCTGCTTTCACCTTGGCACCAGCACTGCTCTGAGGCATGCCGACCCTCCCTCCACCGGAGCCTGCTGTGGGGAAGAAAGGAGAGCCGATGGGGGCATACGCTTGCCCTGTTCCGTAAAGCCCGCGGCCGCAGAAACACACGGCACAGCCCTGCTGGGGTCGTCAGCCCTCCTCCCTCTGCGTGCGCGTGGTGGCCGATCACGCCCCCCGATGCCCGGGTGTTAGCAGAAGCTCAGTCACCACCCTGCATTAAAGCTTTCCTCACTGAAAGAGCGAGCTGCCAGACAAAACGAACTGGTGAAGCAGAAGACTAATTCTGTCTTCTTTTTCACATTATCCCCCAAAAGACAGAGGCAGCATTGGTCATTAGGAGAGGAATAAAGGAAAATCCATACGTACCAGGTATCCAGAGCTCCCGGGGACACTTGGGAGTAAAACACGCCCCAGCCTCAGGCAAGACATACAGGATTTGGGAACATGCTTGAGTATTTTGCCACAGTGGTACTTACAAATGAACCCCAGCATCCCAGTCCCATCAGGATGTACACCGGCATTTCAAACCTGACGGTTAGAAAACGTGGAACACACCGTTTTGGTATCCACCCTTACAAGGGGGCAGTGAGGTGAAGACGGGCAAGTCCGTGCTGTTGAGCATGTCGAGAAATTCAGCCACAGCCAAAGACACACGCGGCACAATCACACACCGCACGGCCCCGCCAACCCTCCCCTCCGCATGAAGCTGCGCTCGGGGTCTGCGCTCGTGCCGCTGTGTGTGGGCGCCGCACAGGAGAGCGCGAGACAGCATCAGATCAGCAAAGCAAGTAATTCCCCAGCGCCGGGCAGCTTGGTTTTCATCTCATTTTTACAATTTTGACCAACATCTCTTCCGTCTGAAGAACTTGAAGGCAAGCAAGTCAAAATTCATATTTTAATTTTTTATATATATATATACATACACACGCGGCAATTCATCCTCTGTACAGAAGACAAACAAAGGATCTGTGGCACAATTTCTTTGGAGAAATGTTTTCTTTTTTCTTTTAAGCTGTATCACAGATCTGACCTTTTGTCTTTTTCAAGGACTATAAATGGCAGCTACTTCTAATTCACAGAAGCCTCGGAGAGCAGATGCAGTGCTGAACTCAGACACATCACCCTCCTCCCCTCACTTATTTGCACATGTTTTCCCACTGGAGATTCCATTTTGCAAGAGGTTTGGCATCCTCCTTTCGCCACGGGGCTCTAAGACATTGTGCCTGTCCTGTGCCCAGGCCGCTGCTGTGTCCCCCCACGTGAAAAGCAGTGGTGGGAGGGAGGACTGCTGCACCACCCCTGTGGGACAAGGACCACTTAACAGATTTAAGACCAATGTTCCATGTTCAGGAAACCTGAGAGTTCCTTTTTAAGGACGTTTTCACTGAGAAGTGCAGATTTTATTTACGCTCTAAGACGATGAGTGAAATGGGGTGGGAAAAAAAATCAAAAAAGGAAACACCCCAAGCCTGGATGGTAAGAGCTGAAATAGAAATCCCACAAAAGTGACCCTGAAACGCAAGGACAGGGTGGCTGACAGCTGAACAGAGGGGCAGCAGTTTGACCAGCGTGCCACAATTCACGTGCTGCCCAGAGACCCGCTGGCACCCTCGGCACTACCCTGCGCATTCACCTTGCGAAGCAAATGCCACCCACAAGACCCTCAGCTCCTGCCCTGCTTCACAGATCGCACCTTGCTCAACCCCATCTGCCAGGGCCTTCTCAGAAAAGGCAAAGCAAAAGCCCAACCCAAACACTAACCGGCTCTTCTCTACAGAGCGAGGAGAGCTCATGAACAATGCCCCATCCCTGGCTGGCTGTGCCCCATCCCTGGCAGTGTTCAAGGCCAGGCTGGATGAGGCTCGGAGCAACCTGGTCTAGTGGAGGGTGTCCCTGCCCATGGCAGGGGGGTTGGAACTGGATGGTCTTTAAGGTCCCTTCCAACCCAAACCGTTCTGTGATTCAGCACCTGCTGCACCTCATGTCTAACAAGCAACGAGTGACACAGGCTGAAGCAACTTTCAGAAATACCCTTCAGGTGCCACAGACAGGCTGATACGTGCCTTCAGATACTGAAAGGGAGTGGCAAAAGCTGTCCGTCAGGATGCCATATTGATACAATATGAAACGCTGGAGCCAAAGAAAACCTTAACCTCAGCAATACTGAGTAGAAGAGGAGAAAGCCCAGCAGACACCATACGTTGACATAGCACAATGCAAACCAGTGGTGATCATAGGTTGCCACTGTAACACACACACGTCCTTGTTTCAGGAACGCAGAGTTTATGGAAACACATCCAGACATGCTGCTGATGGCCCGGGAACACTGCTGGTTTCGGGTCGTGAGGGGGGTTACCCAAAGTGCAATGAATATTAAAGCACAGGCTGCCGATGGGCTATTTTAGTATCAGCACAGGGCTGAGAAGCTGCTATTGACTTGAATGCAGCTGTTTGCCAAAAATAACATTTGTCTTTGGAAAGGGTGAGCCAAGGCAAAGAGAAAAAGCACACTCATCTCTAACGTACAACGAATCTCAAACACAGTTGCAAAATTAGGTTTGGTCAGTAAAGGCTCAATAAATAAACAACAACATCTTATTGGAAAACAATCCTCAAAATGTTTTTGGCCGTTTTAGCCCAGGGGGTGCTGCTGCCCCAGGCAGAAAGCGTAGCAGGGTGGTTGATGCTCTCCCTTCTCCCTCCTTCCCTCGCTTTTGGACAATCTCCCAGCTGGCACGCAGCACCTCTTTCCTCCACGTCCCTTCTTCCGCTCCTGATCTCCATCCTACCTCCAAAACTAACCCTCCTTGCTTTTGTCCCAAGCAGGGAGCATGGGAAACATACCTTTTGGGATGCGAGGGGGAAGGAAATGGTGGGAGAGAGGACACAAGCGACCCAGGAAAAGCCGCTGCACCCCAGCCAGCAGATGGGAGAGCTCATGCCCAACTGCCCCTCGCACCCCACCGAAACCACCAGAACAAGATCCGCAGGCTGTCTTCCCGTCCTCCTGCCTTACCCTCCGTGCCTCTTGCAACCAGCCTGGGGCCAGCCTGGTTTCACGCCACCTGAAGCATAAGCCTGTTGGTGGCAGTGAGCCCTCCTCGCCGGAGCAAACGCACTGCCAGGCTCCTCCTGCCTGGGCTGCAGCTACAAATCCCACCAGATGCCCATCCGGGGATGTGCCACGCTTCTTTTTTTTCTCCACTAACTAGATTTTTCTTCCTTTCATTCTTACTTCAGTAAGAAGTTTGCCATTGGGATTTTATGCAGTGAAAAAGTGCATTGACCCCAAAAAAGAGGACATTTCTCTGTAACAGCAACATATCTAGTGGGTACCAACACGGGTTCCCCTATCCGCTACAGCTTACACACCACATTAGAAAACCACATCCATCATTAGCAAATGTCGTCGGTGCGATGCCCGTTGCAGAAAGCACCTGAATCACACACGTGAATTGTGTCACGGAAGAGCACAGAGAGATGCAAACGTCTGTCTTCCAAGCAGCAGTGAGATTGCCTGACAGAAAACAAGAAGCAGGGAAGCCCCAAACAAGAAGCGTAAGGCCACTGCAAGGAGACACCCTGCACCACCATCGAGAAGCAGAGCTACCACGGGGCGTGAAATGCTGTGGCGTTCCCAGAGGGAAATCCTCCTCGCAGCGCTTCAGGAATGTATCCACCTTACTAGAGCTGAGCAGACGCTCCTCCCAGCACCGAGCCCCCCACACCTCAGTGGCAAATGGGGAGCAGTACGCTTCGGCCACCAGTTCTGTGCCTCGGGCTCCTTGTTTTGTTACTTGACTCGTTTGACTGCAGCGACCAAGCCGGGACATTGCCGTCAGTGAGCACTCAGAGCCAGGCTGTGCTGGCCACCACCGACTGACCCCAGCACAGGCTTCCCTGAATCCATTCCAGGGGGACAGGAGGCAGATGGCGAGTCTTGAGCAGCTAGACTTGCACCCATTCTTGTTCTTAAAGGAAAGGGCCTGGGGCAGCGAGCAGGGGAGCAACTGAAACGGAGACTTCTTGTACAGAAATTCCTACTTACACCTCTTGCAGAAGGGAAACACCAAGGCCATTCAGAGAGAAAAGGCAAATCAGGATTTCTCTGCAAGAAGCCAAGAACACGAGGACTCTTGCAACAACTCGTAACAAACGGGCTACTTCATTTATTGTTTATTTCCCCATAGGAATGAACCAACCATCTCGGAAACTCCATCACACACAGGGCAGCAAACGCTATTTACAAGAGGGACATATATCCCCAAAATAAGTTTAAGATGTACATATTTGTCATGGGAACCAAGAAGGGGGGAGAGAGGAGAAAACCAAAAACGGGGACATTGCAGTCAGACTTTGACTTTACGTTACAGAAGAGATCTCCGTCTCCACGAGTGGGGTTTTCAGCTAATAAATAAATGGCATCTGAAAAATAGAACATTTGACAATTTCAACACATATTATGTCTTCTAAATAAATATTGCATGGAAATGACGCTGCTTTGCCACAATAGCTGCCTCCTTTCCTTCTGGGACTCAACCAGCACCTCTGGTTTTCCTTGGATTCGTGGGTTTGTTTCCTAACGGCAAATGCCGTTTCCTCCACTGTTATGTTTTGGTTTCAGGCTTTTCTGTTTATTTTTCCTTTTTTTAAAGGCCTGAACAGGCCCAAGTGAAAACAATGAGCATTTTTCCTAACCCTTTGCAGGCCTCTGACCTGGCTCAAGGTTGAAATACCATGGCTTTTTAAAAATTACCTGTTAAACAGTCTTTTCCATGACCTGAAAACAAAACAGCTTCCTGCCACGTAGCTTGGTTCGGCTGACTCCACAGATCCTTCTGAAATGAGAGCCCCCAAGCAGCCCCTACGTGCCTGTGACACAAACCGCCCATGATCTCGTCTCCTCTGAAGCCTGGGGAAGCAGGGGCAGCCCTCACACGAGCACCTCCACACGGTAGCAGAGCTCCCAGCTGTAACGAAGCAAATGCCGCGCGGTCATCGGCCTTTCCGGGGTGTCTGCTCACCAACTTCGCTCGCCCGGCGCCCTTGCATGAGCCTTCCTAGGCGCAGGGCAGCAGACTATCCCTGTCGGAGCAGTGAAGCGCCCAAAGGGCAGGCGAGGACAGAGCTGGTGCGCCCGCAGGCTGCACCAAGCTGGCCGCAGGACAGGACAGCCGCACGCCCTGCCTGGTGGCTTGCGCTAGGCAGGCGGCTCTCCGATGGAAACCTGGCCTGGCAGCAGGGACGGAGACGGGTGTACGCAAAATGAAAGTGCCGGGCAGGCCTGCTTCACCTTGCGCTTACCCCTAATGCTCTGCTACAGCTCCTGCAGACTCCCACAGCAGTTTTCAGGTTCAATAAGGCTTTCTTCCTCCTCCTCAGCTGCTGATGCTAAAATTAGCTTTGTTTGAAGACAAAGTCAGAAGGCAGCATTGACCCACTCGTACGGAATCGAGCTCCAAAGTGCACATCAAGCCTTCAGGCCAGCTGGCCATCCCGGCACTTCCCAAGAACACAACAGTTAATGCTGAGCTGCTTTCTGTCGCTGGCTTACTCAGGGCAGTTGCTCCTCCAGCGAGGAGGAGTGCAAGTCAAGTCTGACAGGGTTGCGGGGAGGGGGGGACACGGACCTTCCTTCCCTGGCTAGGACAGCTTATCCCTGAAATGCAGTAAGGCTTTTAATAGAGTGAACCTGAAAGGGCAGTCCCCCGAAGGTGCGGAAGGAGCCAGTCAGGATGCTGGGGGGTCCTGCAGTGCCAGGGGGAGCAAGGGGAGAGCTCCCTTGTGCTCAGGACGGGGGCAGAGCCGCAGCATGCTCCCGCTATTCACCCCAGAGGGAAGCTGGCTCCAGGCTTCCCCGTGGCAGGGACCATTTCTACGGAAAGTACTTTTGGAAATGCAGACCTTTTGCTGCTATTTATGTACTGTCCCATTTTCGTGAGCCTCAACACCACAAGCAGGCATTTCACAAAGGGGGCCCGCGCCACACATGCGCAGACCTGTTCCTCCATCCTGAAATTACGTGGAAAAGGGAGACAATTCTTCCCTGTATGCACAATTACTTTGGGATACCATCCTTCGCCACTCCCACGGTCTGTCAGAGATCGGGCGAGGGGGAACCAGAGGGCTAAGGCACACTATTAGATCTGAGGACGGCAGGACGCTACTGTCACACAGCGGGAAATCTTTGGGTAGAGAGGGTGTCGCCTTAGTGAGCACCTGAACCCTGCGGATGCTGCCTGCCTGTCACCTGCAAAATCACCGTTTCAACAGCGCAGCTCCCGACGAGGAAAAAATGCTTGCTGGCAGCTAATTATTCCCTTTCGTGTTCCCTTGACAGATTTCTAAGTCGCTGGGCCCATCCTGTAGTTTGCTTGAGAGCACAAGTCATCTCGCACATGAAGGATGCCCGACTTTGGTACCAAATCCTGCTTTTAGATACTCACCGAGACCAGCAACGGTTACAGGCAAACATCCAAATGCAAAATTTGTCCTGTGTTCCACATTCAGCCACTTCGTCCCTCCTCAAACACAAGCGGTTGCTCCCTGTGTGAGCCCTCGGACTCAGAACTAGCACAAGCAATCACAGTGGCCCAGTACGGCTCTCCACCCCAACCACTAAAACGACAAAAAGCAACCGGACGAGGCGTCCTCAGTGCGAGTGACATCCCTCCGCCACAGGAGAGAGCAGAGCTGTTTCCAACACGCCCCCCCCCCCGGTCATTTAGCCACCCCCACCGTGTTTGGCTTACAAGGCTGAAACCAAGCGAGACCCTAAGTAACAGTTCGAGTGCGAAGGGCACGGGTGCGCGGTAAGGAGGACCAAAGCAGCGGTGACTGAAAAAGTGAACTTGCAGCACCGGAGGCAGTGCCTTCCTTCCCTGATTCTCAGGACAGCAGCTGACTGACAAATGCAAGAGGATGAGGTTGGGAAGCAGGCAAGGCAGACCACTCCGCTGTTTTTGTAGTAACATAATGCTGTTTGGTGCTGATGAGGTTGCTGCTTGCCACGTGAGGAACAAGGACACCAAAGATTGCATCTGTGCTTGCAAAAACACTTCTGACTTGTCTTCTGGGCACACAACGGTCGCAGACTGTGGGATGTTGCATAATAACCTCTGGAGACAGTTTTCCTTCTTGTCGGCACTTCTTCATGTGTGATTATTGTCCTGCTGGTTATTGGTAATAGAAATGTTTAAAGACCATCAAAGCATTGAGCCATTCGGACAATTCATTGCACTTCGTTGTTTTAAAGGAAGGAGCCATCAACACCGAGGCTTTCCTCCATCTCTTTTTTTTTTAAGGCAGCAGAGCGCTACCCTAAAAACACAGTACAAAGTTTTTCCAGTGTAACCAAATCCCTTCAACATAGTTTTATTTTCCCTTGCAGGTGCTTTGTATCCAAGGGGATTCAATAAGTCAAACTGTTTCTGAGGCTTCAAAAGTGCAAAAAAAAAAAAAAAAAACCATTCAAAGTACTTAACCACCTTGAGCACCAGTTAAGGCGTATTTATTTCCAGTCTCAGCCACTGTAAACCCTGTCTCGTGTAGTGTACCAGTTCGGCCATGCTACTGTTCAGCGCCAGAGCGCACGTCGCTGTGCTGAGGTCAGCAAAAAATTCTGGAAAAAAGAGGAGGAAGAGAAAACACTTGGTTGGTTTCACACAACAGGCACATCCAACAGGCGAGGGGGCAGCGAGGAGCAAGGACAGCAGGACGCTGTCGGTCGGCAAGCCCCGTTGCACACACGGTTAATGCAGAGCGCTCAGCGCTGTTAGACGGCTGGGGAGCGTAACAAGCACACGAGGCAGGGCACGTGCGCATCCCGAACTGCCTCCCCAGGCACCGGCTTTAGCAGAACATTGAGACTCCATAGTAGGTGAGCAAAAGTCTGGCTGTTCACACCCCAGTCCCTGCCACGTGCTTGCCCCAGGTTTAAAACAGGCCAAATGTGAGTGTCTTTCTAAGCGATGTTTGGAAGCACACGCAGCTTCCAGCGGTGACTGCTGTCATCGGACTGGTCCCTTTCCTTCATCCATCCTCAAACCTGGGAGACATCATGATTTCTCAGCCAAACAGGTTTAGAAATGTGTGCAGCTTGCCAGGCTATACTATACACCTCTGATCGGGGTTGCAGATTTAAGAGAGCCCTCCTCTGCTGCCACCAACTTCGGCCACTGTGCTGCTCCTCCTGCACAGGCAGGAGACAGCTCGTGCAGCGTATCTGAACCTGCCGGAAGGTGCTGCAGGCTGCACACCCCGCTCTGTGCCAGCAATCATCTGTGCAGGTGACAGCAAGTCATGGGAAATGATCATACTGCTTTCCGATCCCCTTTCCAGGATATTCCTGCACGAGTTGCCTTCCAGTGACGTGGGCTCGTCCCAGTCCCTCCTGCCTTGACCGTACTGCCAGGCATCTTTTCGCAAGCTGGCCGTTCACAGCTCTCCTTTTTCACACACGGATTGAACCTGGAGGCTGAAAATTTCCGCTTGGCTGTGCAAGGAACCCTTCAGAAGCAGAAAGCACAACGCTTTCCCTCTAATACATTCCAGCTCAGAAGCAGAGACCACATTTCCCCGACTCTCCTGCTTTGGTTTACAAAATGGGTTCCCCGTTCCCACCGTGGGGAACAGAAGAGCCGTAAGCAGAGTCCAAACCTCCTGCCTGAGCAAACAGAAGATAATCTGATCTGCGACCACAGCACCGCGTGAAGGAAGAGTGACTTCGCACGCATGCGTGTGACCCCAGCGTGTCCTCACTGTGGGAGACCAGAGGCTGGAAGACAACCTGTTACAGCCTCGTGACCCAGAACGCTCCGTGGAATTACAGCGAGGAGCCGGGTCCTGCGCTGGCAGCACCTGGTTGTGGAACAGCCAGAAAGCCCTTCAGCTCGGCACGAGTGAGTCAGAAATCAGTTACGGCTAACTGCTTTCCGCCAACTTATTACTTCCCTGTTTAAGGGAACTTGATAGCTGAAGGCCACTGTTCTTTCCCCCTCTTCTGCCCTATGAACTGCATAAAGGAATCAAGGATGTGGCCTGGGTTTTTTTAAGCTTTATGTACTCGCTGTCTGTACCTCTCAGTATCTGTGCGTTACGCTGAGTATCAACAAGTTCCAGTTCTGAAACTCCACCATCCTGAACAGGGACAACTGCCAAACCTACACGAGCATTTACTGTTCTCCTGCACAGATCCTAATTAATGCCAGGCTGCGCTCAGGCTGCCCTCCCGCAGGTTTTCCTCCGTGACTCATTCCTCTGGATTACCAGCAGCATCCGTTCCTTCTGTGACAGCCTTTTATCAGCCTTTTGAGGATACAATCTAAAACACTAGGCATGAATTGCTGCTGCGCGCACAGATTTGCTCTGAGGGCAGCCAACAACTGCCGTTACTTTATTCAAAGGTGACTTGCAAAGCCTTTTGGATTTCAGCCACTGCCACATTAGCGTGACTATTTTTACAGCCTTCCAACCATTCAGCCAGGCACAACGTGCTTATTTTCTTTTGCAGGTTTGCCAACAGATCGTGGCAATGCATCCCTTCGCCCACAGCAGCTCACAAAACTACGTTTTATGAAAAATGACACTGCCAGTGCCAGAAGGGATGGCAGGTTACAGGCCGAACTGCACCCGCTCTAGGGCTTGCGCTTATTCACCGCTGCTTCTGCCACAGGACAACGCAACATTATTAACAAGACTGTAAAAAAAGCAGCAGCAATTTTAGTTGATGCTACTGGCAAATACTAGTCATGTGCCCAGCAAGGACTCCAGTTCAAGTGCTGCTCAGCTTCTCTGTCACAGAGAGAAGCCAGCTTGATCGTTTTCAAGACAAAAATACCTGGAAGTTTGACAAACAAACTACAATGCAAGGCTACACGCCAAAAAGCCGTGTTTTAAAGAAAGTCAACCTACTCAGAAAAGCTAAGCCCCCCCCACAAAGGGAAAAACAAACAGCAAAAAGACCCTTATGCTTCTTGTGTTACCTTGAAGCAAGTTGGCTGGTTTCCTGCACCTGATACCCTCATCCCTTGGCCATTTGTGGATGCCAAGACAACCTTTTCATTGGAACACTCATCAGTACATCACCATCTCTACCCACAACCTGTCAATATGCCACAGCCGCCTGTTTCAACATATTTAACACTTTGGTCTTTAGACAGGGTGTTTGCTGCGCTGCACGTTCAGATTTAAGCAGGACATACACATAACCACAACACAGAAGACACAAAAGCCAGAGGGCAAAAACTTACCCGTATTCTTCCTGGCCAGTGCATCAGCCTGTTCCCAGATGTCATGTGCACAGAGGATGTAGGAAGTGATGTTGATGTAGGAAGAGGTGATGCTCGGGATATTACAGGGGACAGTGACTGAACAGCCGACGCTGTTGCCACTGCTCGCATTCAATCCCGGCTGAGAGCTCACAGAACCAGCGGGAGAAGGCATTGGAGAAAGTGGAGAAGGCAAGCCTGTGCTTCTGCAGGAGACAGAAACCATTATGAATGTTTAACTTCAGAGTTAAATGTCTGCCACAAAACTGTCTTATGCTGGGAGCTATCCGGTATCGCCCAGGCTTGCAGTAGTTGAAAACCTGAGATGTGTTCAGCTACAGAACAAGTTAATTATCCTTTGAGGGCAAGGCCACGGTTTTTGAAGTGATCCACGACTCCAAGGACTCCTCTTGACAAAAGAAAACATGGGACCAGACATCAGAAAGGGCCAGCCATCCACCTTCCAAAAATCTACACCTAATTGTGGAAGCCTTCACCAGACTATTTTTTTCCTGATGACTTCCATGCCAGGCATGCTGAAGCTCCCCCCCTGTGGAGGCTGGAGTTTTCTGACAGTCAGAGCAGCCAGGTCAGCCTCCACACACCTATTTATAGACCTGGGGAAGTTAAATGCGGGTCAGCAGCCCGCCTTCCAGACACAGGCTGGCTTCGTCACATCGCTTCACCCCCCCCGCTTCAACCAACCTAATTTTAGCCACTGGTATGAGAGGGCTTCCACAACTGCTCTTGGGAGACCATTTACTTCCCAATAAACTCTGCTGTGTAAGGTGGCAGAAAAATAACTGGAATTTCAGCATCGCTGTTGAAGACCAAAGAGCTGCAGAGTTTCAAGGGGACAGACGTGGAGCGGGGTAGCTGTCTGCCAAATGCAGTTACCACAGCACGCAGAAAAACGTTCTTACTCGTTGCCATGAAAACCCAGGCCCGGTCTGCTGGGCACCAGGTCAAACCTTGTACTTCTGCTGCCACATCCACAGCAACACTGCTGCAGGTACAGAGAAGGGACAAGATGTATCTCTTTCTTAATTGGTGACTGAGTTAAGAGAAACATATTGAAGTATCACCTCAAAATTATGCTGCAGAGGGTGAAGGCATAATCCTACTGAACAGTGGCCAGGGAGATGGGGACAGTGCCCCATCTCAAGAGATCCCTAACAGAACAAAGGTGACAACAGAGGCTCTGAAACAGCATGGCAGTGATCCTTTCCTTGCTCGTCTGGTGGAGAACTGCTCTGCTTGATGTGCTGTAACTCTGGACCTTGTAACAAACAAAAGCCCTTTCCAGCAAGAAAAGACAGGACAGAGAGAGCAGAGATGTGCTCCTGCCCCCCAGCAGTATGATTTCATGTGGCAAGAGCAAGCGAGGCACTCTCAAACACTCCAGCGACTGTTTTCACTCCCACCCTCACAGACACATTACAACCCAAGTATTTTTAACTCTTACCTTGCAACACGTGGAGAAGGTGCTTGTGTTGCTCTGGAAGAACTCTGCAGCAAGGAACAGAACTCGTGTTAGGTTGGGGCCATTCAGCCAACGTCAGTAAGTACTGCAGCCATCCAGCTGGCAGCTCAGTAAAAGGCCTGCCCTACCTTGAAGTGGTCATTCAGAATCCTGGAATACTTTATTGCAGTGTCTTTTTTGTACCCGAAGGTCGCCATGTGCAGGATGGACTGGCAGCGCATGCTGTGAACAGAAACACGCCCAAGTGTCAGTATTCACGCTCACTGCTGCCTGCTCTGCAGTCATCAGCCTTGTGGGCCGGAGGCAGGCACGCATCGGCTGTACCACCGAGTCAAGGAAGCTCTGAATTTCTCCTCCTTCTGCTCATCTTAAAAAAAAGACCCTGGAAAAAATAACAAGGGAAAACCACCCCACAAACGAGGAAGGGCCATGTCTGGTCTTTTATATAAACAGCTGCCCAGCCTCTTACAGGTGCCACAGGCAGAGTAAGCCCCCGCCCAGAAGTGCCGCAGCTATGTTCAGCTACAGCTTCAGTTACACTGCTCAAACGTGGGTAGCCAAATCGCATTCTTTCACCTTAGGTGAAAGCCCTTATGCACTCTCAAGTTACTAGCAGATCAAATTTTAGAGCCTCTGCCTTCCACGTGTGGTCCCTTGTGATATCCCAGCTCATTTTAGAGATGTCCCAGTTCATTCTGGTTTTTATACTGTGATTTTTTTTCCTTGCAGAACTCTGATTCCTATTTAATTCATTCCTTCATCCCTGAAAGGTCTTTCACTCTATCAAGTCTAAAACAAGAATATGAAGGCACAGACAGTTACGCACCATAACACAGCAAAGATTTTGTCCTGTAAGGATGCTGAGGAGTCCGTAAAGGGTTTCAATGTCATGACGTATCTAAGGAAACAAAACAGAATCTCGTCAGCCCCAAGTGCTCTTAAGTCCCACAGTTTAAGACAAACCCATTGTTGTGGTTTAACTCCTGCCAGCAAAATACCACAAAGCCACTCCCATACCTCCCCCCCACCTCCTCTAATGGAGGGGAAGAATCGGAGGAAAAAGACAAGGAAGCTCATAAAATTGAATATAAATGAAAAAAAAATATATGAATATATACAAATACTACTACTACTAAGTAACTGAAGTAATAGAAAATAAAACATATGATACAATAGCTCACCACCCACCCACCGATGCACAGACAGGTCGTGAGAAGTGAGCGTCTGAGCCAGCGAGCCCGAGAACTGCAGCCCGAGAGCGATCGCAGCAGAGTCTGAGCAAGCCCCACAAGCGAGAGCACAGCCAGGAAAACTAACAGAGCCACCATCTCACGAACGAGCCAGTAAAGGAGTTAGCAAAGCAGCTAACAAAGGAGTCAGCGAAGGAGCAAAAAGAGTCTCATGGCCCCCGAGCCCACTCCCCACTCATGTACTGAGCACGACGTGCTATGGAACGAAGTACTCCTTCAGCCAGTTTGGGCCAGCTGTCTGAGCTGTGTGTCCCCCCCATGGCTTGGACTGAGGAAGGTGGGAACGCAGGGGCAGTACCAGAAGCTGAGAGACACCTTGAATTTGGTGCACGCACTCCCCAGCACCAGCTAAAAAGACACTTTATCAGTGCTTTTCTCAGGGTAAATCCAGAAACAGAACCTCCTACCAGCCACTGCGAAGAACGTTAACTCATTTTCTGATTAAAACCAGCGCACCTGTGCACACCGTTATCGCAAACACCCGTCCAAAAGTCAGGAAACCTGCCCTGAGTTCTTAGTCCTGGCACCGAGTGCTTTGCTACAATCCTGAGAAGAGGCCTGTGTCTCAAAACGCCTTGTTTTCCATGCATCAGGAACAGACATGGCCCCTTACGAGACTCATTCTCCTCTTACGCTGATTAATGGGCAACATCCCTACAAGCAGATGCCCCCCGTGGGCACCTGCAGGCCTGAGGCCCAGAGGAGTTGCACCCACTACTGAAGGTGAAATACTAGTTCACATGTTTCTGGACAAGACAGTCATCTTGGTGAAAATGCTTCTTTTGGCAAAAAAACAAACAAGCAAATCTCCTTTTGGAAAAAAAAAAAGCAACAGCAGCATCTTGGCAATACAGTCCATCAACACCAGAGAGCAAACAGTGTAATTTTCAAAATTTGAAGTCCACCACAAACACACGTTTGACAACTGTTTCAGCTCTCGGGCAAGAGTCAAGTCAGCTCTCAAACATTCACATAGCCTGTAATTTCAAAACGAGTAAGCTGACACCTGTCTCTTCTGTCCGATACTCGGTTCCTTGGGCTGTGCTGCCTGCATAGGCCATACTGTCTACATACATCTACTGTGGCTGTGAAACAAAGTGGGGAAGGTTGCCAAAAGAAACCCCAATAAAGCGTCCCAGTAGAAAGACACATGGGACAAACCAGTAAAATCTGCTTTCAATCAAGCTGCAAGACCTCTGGGGCACAAACTGTTCTTTCACGCGCTATGTTGTTGCTGTGCTTTTTGTAACTGAAATACTGCTGAGCTCACGCGCAGAAGCTAAAGCAAAAACTCTTTCCTGCCCTTGATTGTCATAACCAGTGTCCCCTGGTGTACCGCAGCTGCACCTCAGCTGCAAGGCTGACCTGCTGAGGAGGACACGCTGCCACGTTCTTCTGATGAGCAGCACTGAAACACGCCAAAGGATTTGTCCCTGGTGCCTCTGGATGGTCTGTCTCGTGCCTGTACAGCAACCCAAACTCTGCTCCGTGGTGGGAATCCAGAGCTGCCAGAGCTGCAGACAAGCAGCACCGCTAACCCTCCCCCCCCAGGCACGCTGCCTACCCACCACCACACTTGGAGAAGCTCTTACTTGATGAGATTGATGGTGTCGCTGAATATGCTGTAAGCCGATTTTGGTGCTAGTCTGTCCGATTCCAAGGCAATCCCGTATTCGATGAAGTAAAGAACAGCCTCTAGGTATTGAAAGGCCTTTCCAGTCTTGTCGGTCTGTGGGGAAGAAAATTCTCATTTTTAGACAAAGACAAAACCTACTTCTCTCAAGTGTACCTGAATTCCTTTTCTCTCCCTAGTTAGGCAGGATCTGAGGAAAGAAAAACATGCAAGTCAGGCCTCTGGGTGATAATTAAAGGGTTCTCAGCAGAACCCCTAATGTGGTTCCAGTCATCAGCTTTGTGCACTCCGGCTGTCTGCACCTCTTCCTCTTGCTCAGTGTCTTCCTCAAGTAATCTATTATCTTCACATGTTTTGGATGTTACTGTCTGGTCTTGGAGGCCTGCCCCATGAGAAGCAGACAGGGCTTTCCTCCTGCAGTAGTCCCTCACTTCATTGTCACAGGTAAACGGCAGGTAGCAGAAGGACACGATCTGAGTCATAATTAGCAAAAACGTATGTTCATTCATGCGCGCTGTCAAACGGCACGTAGCGGGGAAAGCTAGGTGCAAAGGGTGCTTCCAGGTCTGGTTCCCCAGCAATACCATCACCATCAGGATCCTGGCTTTTCAGAATAAACCCTCTTAAAACTAACTGTTCCATCTATCTTCCAAGGACTTTTGAAAGCTCTGCAAAGCAGACAGGCCTGCTAACCTCAGACAACGTCAGTTCTGAATCCTGTTCCCTACGCATATTCTCTGCATGGATTTATTAAAAAGGGGAATGTCTGAACATTTGGTAAAGACAGCCTCCCGACATACGACCTGAACATACTCCAAGTATGGAAGTAATGCCAGCCAGCGAATCTTCATAGAGTCACAGAAGGGTTTGGGTTGGAAGGGACCTTAAAGACCATGCAGTTCCAGCCCCCCTGCCGTGGACTGGGACACCCCCCACTACATTCACGTGCATGCAGACATTAGGTCTAAATGCAAGAGCTGGCTAACATTCCCAGCACAGGGCCAAGACTTACCATTGCATCAGCTTTGTGCTTCAGCTTCTTGGCCTCTTCTATGTAGTACTCGACCGGATGCTGTCTGAATTGGGGACAGAGGGAAGAAAACAGAAAAAGGGTAGGATAATTGTCAATTTTACTTTCCTGTCTAGAGGATGCTGTGAATCTGAGCATCCTGTTTTGGGCAGCCTGTTACAGCCTGAACAAACACACATTACAGTTATGATAGTCACTAAATGAATGCTGTCTGCATGTTCAGATATACACAGCGGCTGAATGCACAGATAAAGTGAACTGAATTCTTTAAAAATGTAGGTCAGAATAACATTGAAAACTTGCATTTCAAAATAAAAAACCACGGGAGGTTAGGCTGCTTTGAGGCCAAGCTTACCTCTTCGCTCCCGTGGGAAGATAGTAGTTACGTGATCTCCTATTGTTCCTACCACAAATACAGTTTGTTTGATACAGGCAGTAAACTTGGTTCTGTGTGCAGTAAGACACAGAGCAGAAGGGCTTGAATGCAAGTTACCTGCTTACAAGAGCTGTGGTCACCAAGGTTCCTGCAGGTCTTGGTCTCAACCAACACATACACAACAATAAAGTTGGACCCCACACACGTGTCTGTGCACTGGGATAACTGCTCACTGTGCAAACGGCACACAGCCGCCTGTGAACTAGCAAAATGAGCCAGCAGAGTCACGTCCTCTCAGAAAAAGGCAGTTGCCTGCCCAGCACCATGTCACAGAAGAGCTTGCCACTTGTCAAGAATCGGACAAATCAAACCCCATCCCTTCCAGGCAGGCACAAGAGAAACCTCCTCCCAGACTTAAAAAGTACCTAATTTCTAGAGTAGCTTCCCTCAAGCCAAGAGCCGCCATAACGAGGCCTTTGCTTTGGGGGGCGGGGGGGTGTATGCCCTGGGCACAAGAGGCATGCAGGGCAGGTCTGAGATATCTCTCCCTCTCTCTTTCCTCCCTAAAGGGTGTACTTACTGTTCAGTCTTGAGTAGAGGTCTCCTTGGCTTGGAGGTACCATTTGGCAAAGAAGGCACTGGGAAAGGATGTGCGACGTCCCCTGCAGATGTCTGAAAAAAGCACAAAGCAAGAGAGAAAGTTGGCTATACAGACATGTCTAAACCAGTTCTAAAGCCTGGCTTTCCTAAGTTTCAAGAGAAAATGTTTATTTGTCCCAGGCACAGCCTATTCTCCAGGCTCTCCCCCTCTTCTTAAGGTCTTCCCCAACACCCCCCCCAATAATGGAAATGGAAACTTGCCTTCCTACCTGACTGCTAGTAAGGCTTCATACCACTCAAACTGTTCCCAAGCACAGAGAAACTAAGTAGCAGGTTTCCCTGCACAATGGCTAAGACAGCAGTAGGGCTGCAAGCAGCACATTTTTCATGGCCGCTAGCCAAGGCAGGAACACTTCTTTCCAGCTTAACCAGGCAGCAGTTGCCGAATCTCCATTACTAACTACATTATCAGGAAAAAAGCAAGCAGTTAGAAGCCAGCTAATGCAGCATGCACAGTCTGGCCTAACATGCACACAACCACATCCTAGACCACACGCACCCAGCCACTACTGGGTAGTGATAGCAGTGTCACTGAATTTTCTGACCCAAAACCGCAAAGGTCCAGCTGCAAGGATCATCAACAGTTTTCTAAGCAAACTGTACAACCTTATACCCAGGTGGCAGTCAAAAGCATAGGTTGTTTCTTATTTTTAAACAAACCGCTCATTGTGAGCGCTTATTTTTACACCAGTGTCGTAGCTGCAGTTGCCTGCAGTCAGAAACAGGTACAACCGTAAGCATGATGCTCTTGGCCTTTGGTTCTTACATGGTCACCCCTTCTCACTATGTTTCACTGATGAATGGAAAACAGATGATGGAAAGTCAGCAGAGAAGTTACAACACAAGGTTTTTGGGCTAGCACCATGTGGTTACAGATAGCCACTAAAGGGGAAAAAATGCTTCAAAGAGCTTTCTTTGGTGGCTAGTTTATCTTCCTTTTTAACATCCTCAAAGCATGTTCCTAAAGAGGAGCGCACAGCACTCTCAGGTCGCAGGAAGCGTTCCCCAGTCATACGAGATACCTACTTTGATGCCCTTCGGCAGTTCAGTGTGATTTCTCTCCACCTTCTTGTGCTTGGAGAACAGAGGATCCTTGTGGTCGCTGCTGTTCTTGGCAGTGATGTCCATGGCAGGCCGCTCTCCACTCTCACTTCTGGGTCTCTTTTGGGCCGTCTTGGTTGGTTTTGGTGCAGGATGTGCCGGAGACAGGGGTGGCAGTGGCAGCAGTGGGATATCTTTCTTCTGGGATTCAGATGAAACGTTTGATGCTCTGGAGGTGGGAAGCAAATTCAACAATTGGGATGGATATAGCACACATAGAAGGCAGGGATTTTTTTAAAAATTGGTTACATCGTGTACCAATTCTGTTTAAATTTCTCCGGAAGCGTGAGATGACTTGTTAACATAAAGATTCCAACAAAAGCAAAATGAAACTTCAGTGACTTCATCATGCACTGGATACCACATCTTCAGCTGCCAACAACATACAAGTTGCTTTTCCAGTAGGAATAAGCCTCAGGACTTGTCCTTGGCATAAAGACTTGCAACCAGGGTATTAGGATATTGCAAAGGAAAAAAGGCATCCTTCCAACACAGTCCCTTTTCACTGGATGAGGGAGATAATTACAGCAACAGACCCCTGGGACAAATCACCCAACAAGGCAAATGAACTGCAGCACTGCCCCTCTCCCCTCATCATGGTAGAAGACATCATCTGTGGTCAGAAATACTCCCCCTGACACTTGATCCCGTACGGCTTTGACAGAATTAAACTGAGTTGTTCCCTGAAGACTTGCCAGATCAACTAGACAACACTTACAAAGTTGAGAGGATTCGAGTGAGAGAGACTTAAAACGCTGCACTTTTAAATGGCAGAGACCGTCACATTTAATAATACGGTGCTATATCAGATTCCTGATCATCTGAAGTTAGGATTACCAGGGAACTCCAGCAGCTCTGAGCACTACCAAACAGCTCTAAACCTTGTTCCACTACTACTCATTTACATCACTTTTATTCAGCTTCTCAAATTTCTGAGAAACCACTGAGCAGTGAATCCCAACTCACGGACTGCAAGATCGGAAAAGGAGGAACTTAAGTCAGACCTGGTGAGAGGACTGAGGCGTGATGTTGCACATCTTGCTCCATTATGCCGTGCATGGGACAGTCCTCTCCCCGCTTCCGCAGCCCACTTTTCCCACCGTACAGTCCCTGCTCACTGCACACATGCTCCCCGGCTTCGCTGCCTCGGTACAGCTGACACTCCAGAGAGGACTACCACACAGAGCACAGCAGCATCTCCAGACCTCATCTCCAGCCTTCTCTCCCCAAAAAAATCATAAAGGTTTGGGTTGGAAGGGCCCTTTTAAAGACCATCTAGTTCCAGCCCCCCTGCCATGGGCAGGGACACCCTCCACTAGACCAGGTGGCTCCAAGCCTCATCCAGCCTGGCCCGGAAATGCATCCTAGCCTTCCCTCTCCGAAATCCAGAACATGGCTAAAAGGGGTGCTCATTTTCACGGAGCAAACAGAGGAATGAGCCCCAGAACTGAAGCCCTTCCACTGTTACCACAGCTGAAACAGGCCTTCACCCAACTAAACACTAGCCCCGACGTCTCAGTGCCTTAAGAGGCCGTCAAGCTTTTCTCTGCAGAAAAGCAGTTTACTTGCATTGTTGGGACACAAACCTCAACGTTACATTCCAATCCAAGCCAATATCCCAAGTCCAAGTCAGAGGCAAGCAGGGATTGAAGGCAGTAGCCCGTGACTAATGCATGAGCCTCCCCCTCCTGGGAACACTGCCCATTTGAAGACATGCTCTTGGAAGAGTTTGCTCTGGCAAAGGCGTGGCCAGAATGCTGGCAGGATGCTGATATGCAAATTATGGAGTAAGATTCAGAAGCACTGCAAACGCTGTGCTGGAATAAATGACAAATTCTTGGCCATAAAGGCCACCTGAAATTCCAGACAGTCATGGTTCAAAGACATGCTGGCCGTGCGCCTGTTAGGCCACATACAAACGAGACGAAGACAACGGGATGCCTTTTAGCGGAGAAGGGAAATGCTCCCTACTCCTGCCCACCTATACATACCAGGACTTCTGGACTGGCTTTACGCATTTCACCCCTATGCAGATTTGGACCAGTCACAGCAAAAAGCCTGTTGGCACTGCGGCATCTTGGTTTGGTTGGAGACGGGGGAGCTGGATAGCCACATGCTTCTGGAGCGATCCAGTTCAGCAGCCTTGCTCAGCAGCAAGGTGAGAAACCAGAGCTCTGCCAGACCCATCACATCCACCTCTGTGTTCACAGCTGGGAGAAGACAGGCCCCACCGAGAACAGACCCCGTGCGCACCAACAGCCAGCTGGTCAACGCTACTCAGAGCCTGTGACTGGTGACAGTGAAAGCAGCTGAAGCAGACAGTACGAGCATTAACACCTGACTTCTGTCTTTCACCAGGACCTGTTCAATTAAGAAAACGGCAACTATCACCAAGTCAAAATTTATGGACATACAGTTATGCCGAGTACAACATCTTTTCCCAAGAGTTCCCAGAACTCTCTGCTCTGGACGTGATTGCTCAGTCACGGGAACGAGAGTCACATCTTCCAGCCATTTCACCTGTTTGCAGCGGGAGCCTGAACAACACCATTTGTCTGCTCCTCAGTTTCTCCATGTACAAAATGCGTTTATGCCATCTTAACATCGTACAAAGACTTAAGTGCTTTAAATGCACGCCAAGTGTCATGAATCTGATAAAAAGCTTCCTGCTGCCTCCCATGCGGTGAGAGCACAAGCTTGACCAGAATAAGTAGAACAGCAGAACCCAGAATGAGGAAGACATTGGCAAAGAAAGAGGAGTTCACAGAATTGTTTGGCTTGGAAGGGACCTTTAAAGACCATCTAGTTCCAACTCCCTTTTAAAAAGCATTTTAAGGCTAGTTCTCATAAAAACAGAGGTGATACTTGAACTCTCAAGTCTTAGTCACCTAGAATCATAGAATGGTTTGGGTTGGAAGGGACTTCTAAGGGTCACCTAGTCCACCCCCATGCAACCAGATGGCAGGTTCTCTTGCCATCCCCTGAAACCCCTAAACTATCACACAGAACAAGCGTACTCCCTGCAGCACAGCTGCCACCTCCCTGACCATCCAGGGCAATCACCTGCTGACAGATCACCACCACCGTAGGCTGGAGAAGAGCAGGCTGTCTACACACTGCCTGCGTCTCAAACAACATCATTTGTTTGCGCAAATTTGTTTCCTGCATTTGGTCCGAAAGACAGCAGTGCAGATGGTTGCCTGCCAGCTCAGAAGGAAGACTAGTACAGGCACAACTGGCAATTAAATCTCTTGTAGCATAAAGAGATTTGTTGAGCTACGTGCAATATGTGGATGAGATCACGCAGCAACGTATGCTGCAGGATGAACAAGTTCGTGTTCAAAATGGAGAAGTCTTCATTCCTGTCTCAACTGTTAGAAATCAGGGCAAATGCCACCACATTCAATGCTTTTGAAGCATTCTAAACCAAGTATGGAAGGCCAACCAGCCACTGAAAAGTCAGCTTATGCTTGAATGATCAGAACCATAATCCTCAGCATTAAGAAGGGAGAGGAAAATAGGTGACACCCACAGATCGCTTCACATCTGCAACAAATAACAAGGCGAATAAATTACACTCCCAGAACCACATGGTTGGCTCCGGGATGTAAAGACAAATCTGCAGCAATTAGGTTTCAGAAGGCACATTATGTTATAAGCAAACTCGTGAGTATAAGGACAGGAGATGTAGTTCCTTGCCTTACCCTTTTTAAGAAAGACTCAGTTTTACACATCTTTCTGCCATCCCACCACTGTATACTCACTTGAGTTTCTTGGAGTCTTTGTTAGCTGAAGACTGCAATGATTTTGTTTCTTTTTCCAATTTTATTTTCTTCTTTTCAATCTCCTCTGCTTCTCTCTAACAGGAAAAAAAAATCACATCACTCAGGTGTTGAAAATTCATGTAAAGTACAGACCAACACAGCTAAATTCGATCAATTCTGGTTAAAAAAAAAAAAAAAAAGAAAAAGAAAATATGAGATCAGAACTGACAAAGTGGAAACCCAGAGCACAGCCAATACAGATTTCAGGCTCACTGACAAGTACCTTAAAATGACATTTTCCCTACTTTTGCTTGGAGGGATTAATTATTTTGTAGTGGCAGGGATGGAACTGCTAAGCCTCTTGTTGCTAACAGTACACAAAATTAAGGCACTTCCATTGCTGACAATAAGTATTTCATCTGTTCTGGACGGGCTTTTTTCTCCTACTCCGTATGAATCCTAGAGAAATGTATTCAGACTCCCCCTGGCAAAGTCATGAGCTGCAAGCAATTGTGTTTTGTGATACGCCTCATCAACGGGAAGGAAAAACCTGCATTCACAGGAGAGTTAGATCACTCAGATTCCCCAGATGTGCAGGGGGTTTGGGTTTTATTAACAAGAATCTGATATAGGGGAAATTTTAAACAGTCAGTTAAAATCACTGCCACTGTCTTCCAGAGGAACCATTAAGGCAGAGAGGTAATAAGTACTTTTTAATAGCACTCCGTAGATCCTACAACACAAAGCGTGCAAATCACCAGCTCACCTGAATGAAAAACTTCACCATCATTTTCTACAAGCCAAGAAAACAGAAAAGAGAGTGCACTCATCAGTCAGCATTACCCACGGTGTGCCTGGTAGTAGCCAAAATCATTCCAGGACGTAGTCTGTCTTCCAAGGGTACATCCAGGTTTACATCACTGCGACGGAGCTCAGTGGGTTGTGCTCAACACGGAGCCTACCTCTGGCAGAGCAGTCAGGGCAAGGCTCCAGCACCTAGATCTGTCCTTAATCTGTCCCTCAGGTTGAGCTCCACACTGCCGCAAGACGCCCGACAGCTGTACCTGACCTAGCTGGCTGCGATGAAGCCTGAGCCTCCGAGGACACTGATGCACGCTGACATAACGCGGACAGCGAGGCTCTGGGGTGGGTTTTCCTGCAGTCAGACACTTGGACTGCAAGGGGAGACATGTCTGACACCAAAGAGCTCCTCTCTTGGGTCTTTGAGACAACTGGAGAAGCAACAGATTTACTGCCCGTTTACCTCTCTCCCGCTGCTCTGCAAGAGAGTGAAGAAACTAGGGGCTCTCTGGCAGTTCCCATTTCCCTGCTCTTAATTCTCCCCCCCAACGACGGGAAGTTCAGACAACGACAAGGCTAAACGAAACCCACGTGGGAACCAAGGTTATGCACCCACACACGCTAAGCCACCTGCTCTGTGAGGAGGACCAAAAGGAACACAGGCACTGAAATACCCACGGTGAAGCCCTGCACCAGAAGGCCTGCAGCCAACTCCGTGCAGCTGAAGCAGCTGGCTGGAAGCACAGTCACAGTTCCCTTTGGGAATAAGCTTTCCAAAAAGCCACTTGTGAGCAACTGCCACCTCAGTTTAGGTCTCTCTTGCAATTCGAGGGAAAGCAACGACTATAGCCAAAGGACTCTGCAAAGGGGTCTGGAAAGCCCCTTCTGGACACACATCTTAAGCATCAGCATCGCTGCTAGCACCACAGCAGCTCCAAGTTTTCCACATATTTATCCAAGCACCGAGATCCAAAGCAGGGTTTAGGGATGGTTGTTACTATCCATGAACCTGGTTCAGGTCAAAGTTTGCATTTCTGGAAAGGCAAAAGGCTGCTGCCATCACCCCCAGTAACAACACAGCTCACACCTGCAGCAGTCGCTCCTCTTCGCGTAAGCAAGCAACCAGACGCGTTTCATGGCAATAACTGACTCCACACAGGAAAAGACTCCGCTGCTTGGACCGTTGCATAGCTAAGGGTGGCAGAAGGTGCACACGGACAAAACCCAAACCCCCAGCCTGGGCCGGTTCTCCCTCTGGGCACCCCACAAACTGCAGGCAAGGTGCTGGCTCACAACAGACATTGAACGGGTAACGCAGGTGGCTGCAGAGTCTGGGAGCTGCTTCAGACACCGTGCTGCTTGCAAATGCAAAGGGGTGGGTGGCAGGGGAGCAGGCACAGCAGCCCTACACAGCTCTGCTTGGGTTGGAAGCCAGAGAAACCCAGAGATGCTACCAGGGGGCCGGCCAGGCACATGCTGACACAGCCTGCTGCCAAAAGCTCCTCCGACATAGGAGGGCTGGGGTTTTGCTTTCTGAGAAAACTACTATTTCAAGAAAACACAGCAAAAAAATGTTTTAAACCACCAAAGCATTGCTAGACAGCTTACAGGGCTTTTCATTTGCTCAGCAGAGGATTTGTAAGCAGCAAGAAACATCCGTGGACAGTTTCAATACACATCCCCTTTAGAAGTTTGGTGCCACCTCTATAGGAGGAGCCTAGCGGGTCCACTCCCAGCCTGTGAAGCAGAAATGAACTCTCCACATAGGTTTTTCAAACACCACCGTGGTCCTTGTACAAACCCGTCTCCACTTCTCACCTTCCTCTTTTGGAGGGACACGTCAGGGGCGTCTGTGGTTTTCCTTTTCAAGTCCTGCTTCCTTGCACTGTGGTGTTCCTTGCCCTCTGCTCTCTTCTGGTGACTGCCTTTCCCAGGGGCCTGGGGGACTCCTGACAGAAGGGAGCGTGGTATTTTCACCACGAGGGACTGAGAGGCAGGGAAGTCTGTCACTGGGGAGAGCTTCTCCCTGGTAGGCAAGGGAAGCTTCTCCTTGTGAAAATCCTCTCTGGCCACCACATCAGGCCTCTGGCCACTGGTCCTGGGGGGAGTTGTGCCCTGGTCTTGAGGAAGGGGACTGAGAGAGGGATACTCCTGGACACTGCCAAGCAAAATGCCTGTCGTGAGCCTGGGGTCCAAGAAGGGTTTGGCATCAGCCTGGTGGGAGCTCTTGTGCTTTTTCTTGGGGGGCTTTTGCAGTGGCAGCTTCAGGTCTCTTCTGTCACTGTATTCTGGCTTCCCTTTTGTTTTGATTTTTGGCTTGTCGCTGGAAGACTCGCCTCTCACCTCAACAGCAGCAGGGTCACTCTCCACTGTTAGGCCTCCCTTGGGCCCCTCGTGAACTGGGGCCTTGGCGGGCCTTTTGATGCCCACAGTCTGCCTGGGCGAGGGCTCCTCGGCACGCACAGGAGACTTCTGGCCGTTGCGCTCAGTTGGAAGATGAGCGTCCTGAGAAGCCTCTTGGCCAGAGCTCCTGTGCTGAGGCTCCCTCGGCTCGGCGTGCTGGCAGGAGGACTTGCTGTTGACACCCTGCGCCTGGTCCTTGCTCTCCTCAGGTCCATCTCCATGGGTGACTTCGCCGAGACTCTCTGTTGGCACTGCTGGTGGGTTCACCTTGGTCAGCCAGTTGTCAAGCTGCCACTTATTAGAAATTGGTGGGTTGGGCTGCAGACAAAAAGAGAAAGGAAGGATGCACGACTGATGCCTTGATGGGCTATTTCCATCCTAGCACAGCTTACCAGAACCCAGGAAAATTTCTCCTTATGTTTAAAGAACCTGAAAGACCATGAGACAGTGGGGATGCCCTAGCGTGTGCACATCAACATTTCAGAAACACAGACCTCGTTTTTGCACAGGATCAGTCAAATGTGTTGAACAGCACTCCTGGACCTCTGCGGGCCCAACCTGTTACTCAGTAAGAGACCAGCCTACAGGAAAGCTTCATCTTTCCAAAGCCTGAGAGAGTTGGGCTTGTTCAGCCTGGAGAAGAGAGGGCTCCAGGGAGACCTTGTAGCACCTTCCAGTACCTGAAGGGGCCTGCAAGGAAGCTGGGGGGGGGCTTTTTACAAGGGCCTGTAGTGACAGGACAAGGGGTAACGGGTTTAAATTGAAAGTGGGGAGATTTAGATTGGATATCAGGAAGAAATTCTTCCTGGAGAGGGTGGGGAGGCACTGGGACAGGTTGCCCAGAGAAGCTGTGGGTGCCCCATCCCTGGGAGTGTTCCAGGCCAGGCTGGATGAGGCTTTGAGCAACCTGGTCTAGCGGAGGGTGTCCCTGCCCATGGCAGGGGGGTGGGAACTAGATGGTCTTTAAGGTCCCTTCCAACCCAAACCATCCTGTGATTCTGTGATCTTGGCTTGCTACTAACGAACATACAAAAAAATCAGCAACTGTAAAAACCGAGGAGGTGCTGCCCGAGCAATGCTTTCAGAAAGGCGTATGCACACAGCACTGCCTGTAAAACAGACAAGGAACAGTGACAGCTATCACGTCATTCAAGTCAGACCGGTAGGCTCTCAGGCTCCTGTGGTTTAACCAAAAGAAAACCATTAACCAAAAGAGAGCACATCAAGTCCTGCCTCTTCGAGTCTCAACCCAACACTCGCTTCCCTCTGGGTCAAGGCACAAGACTGGTGTCTGAAGGCCTCAGGAGTCACGGTCAGATAACGGTGTGGTAAGGCTTGCACAAGCCTTACCTAATCTAACAGTAGTCTGCAATTACAAGAAAAGCAAACCCAGCTAACCCTAAAACAGACAATAGAAGCTGCAGATCAGGGGCACGGTTCTCTGGGGCCCATTCTGAAAATACCACGTATATGTCAGCATCATTCAAATGTGCAGCTCATCACCTGGGCACCAGAGCACAGCTACACTCCCGCCCTCACCGACTCTCCCCAGTCACAACTCTGAGAAGAGCCACAACTCTTCCCCAAAAAGAGAAAGCCTAGTACGTGAAAAGTTTCCTGAGACTAATGAATGCTTTCTGCTATGATTTTCTCTACCCAGACTCAGCTCGCCACAGAACACAGGGCTAAACAAGACATGTCTTCAACTGGGTTTGAGTTGATCTAGAAACCTAGTTTAAAAAAAGTTTGGTTTTACCATGGATTTCTAAGTAAAATTAAACCACAAATTCCATTATTCTTTTCAGACAACACAAATCTGCTTTGTTTTCATTCTAATTTTAACTTATTAGCCACTGAAGAGCTGTTTTTTTAAGTCAAATACTGTAAAAACATGGCCAAAAGATTTAATACACTTTGGTTTATAAAGTAGGTAGCTCTTGGACAGTGGCATTCTCAGATCGCTTCTACCGTCAGTTATCTTGTTTGTGTTCTACACCATCACACAGTTTTTCATTAGCTTTTCCAAAATCCTGAGTCTTAAAACCAAAAAGGAGTTATTGCCTATAAGTCTTACAGCCTGTGCTTTTGCATGTGAAGAACTGACCATAAACAAACGGGCCACGTGCACTAACTTGCTCCTTTAGCAACATGGATGAACAGTTCCCTGAATAAAAAAAAAGGCTAAAACGGTCAATGGCAAACAGCTAGGACTTAACTGGAGTGAGAAGGATCGTACAATCTAGTGTTTTCAGGGCAAACAAGGCAGGATTTGGTAAAAGTAGTGTAACATGTTTCCTTCCAAAGACACCCACATTGCAGAGGGCAAAGCCTGTAAGTGAACTGCTGGCCGTCAGGAGGGTAAAGTGCACTTAGATGTGAGATGAAAACATGCCTTCTCAAAGCTTGTTTTCTGCACATAAAATTCTCCCTGTTCATGTGATTCTAAGGCAAAAGGAAATCTAGGGCTGGGGCAAGGAGGGAGAAATAAATTGCAAGGTTTCTGGGCCTTGTGAGAGTACCTCAGGACTGACAGCGTGTTGGTTTACATCAGCTGTGGTCCGTAGGATATAATCATGCGCTTCCCACTGGCCTGAGAATGTTTTGCAAGCTGGAGGAATGTTTGAAACCATGAGCAATTCTGCAGCACATTTTTTTTCAAAAGTGCAGGGTCTCAATTATGAAACTTTAAGGCACCAAGTTCTCTTTGTCTGCTTTTCCCTATAAAAGCCTCAGAAACGCCAGTACAGCACTATCTGAGCCAAATTCAACAGAAGCAAGTCTAAGCACATTCCAGCCCTTCCTGCAGGCCTGATCCCTTCAGCTGTGATCTGGGAGAAGCTGAATCTGTCACTCACACACAGGAGCTGCAGGGAGACAGCGGCTCCTCTTAACGTATCGGGAAACTGGTCTCACCCGGAAGCAGCCCCATAGCCTGGGCACCCAGAAAGGCTGCATGGGCAGAGGTGGGCCCCAAACACCCCAGGCAAGCTGTGCTCCTCATCTGCACCGTGCTCGTGTCTCACCAGTCAGAGCACTAATCCCTCCAGGAGTGCCAGACAGTGGTGCCAAAGGCAAACGGGGAACACTCCAAGGTTAGGCACGTGAAAGTCTAATTATGCTGTTACTAGTGGTTAGTTAACTGACAAACTCTAGAAGGGAAGCAGAGGGCAAGAAAAGTCTGATGATGCAGCAAAGATGTCAAGGGGACACCTGAACAACGACGGTGTTTCAGGTCTCCTGTCTAGATTGCCTTCAGACAGCAGAGAGTCCAAGGGAAGAGGCTGTACTAAGCAGCCTCTACATGTTATTTGCATTCACCTCAGGCGCTGACGCTCTCGGAGAGTCGTTTGCTTCACTGTCGCTTGAGCTGCTGTCCGTCTCTGAGTCTGAAGAGCTGTCTGAGTCACTGGTGCTCCCTGACTCCGAGCTGCTGGAATGTGCTGATGCCACGCTCTTGGGCTGGGACTGTAGGGCACTGCAAGGCCACCATGAGATAAAATTAGAAAGCGGCATGGGTGAAGGTTACTTATTATATTGACATGGCAGGATTCAAAAATAAAACTGAAACCCCGTGTTTTGGCACTGAGAGGAGAGGGGAGAAGGCCAAAGGAATACATTGGCACACTCAATAGATAAAGCACTGGAATAAAACCCCTCTGGAAATAATAAAACCTTCAGCTCCAACCCAGTCAGACACATAAGCAGGATGTCACTGCTACAATATGAAGCTGCATTTAGCCAACCAAAGCTTAAAAAGCAACCCCAACTGACAAGTGCTTTTCTGAAAGCCCCGACCCTCAAAAGAAAGGTTGCCACTAAAGGCTAACAGGACAGAAACACACGTCCCAGGACAGTTTCTCTCTTTTGTGTTCTCCCCCTTATGTTTTCACTTACTCATCTGTGTTACTTGGTCAAGGTGCTGTAGCCATTTCACTCACAGTCACGTCAAGCAGCAGCACGTTTGACGACACCTTCCCTGCTCAAAACTGTCCTTTCCTCCAGCACTGACAATGGGAGTGGATGGAACTGACTTTTACGTGCAGCTTCTTTCTGGTTTAAACCGGGCTTACAGATTCAAAATGCTGATTTTGAATTTTGTTTTTTGAATGCTGAAAACTGTTTCCTACATCAGTATCAACACGTGTCTATGATTCGGAGGCAAGCTCCTCGCTGACCCAGACTGAGATCGTGAGGACAGTCTATTTCAAGGGCTTGCAGAGATGCAGATCACACCGAGAACTGCCGTGTTCTTCTGCAGACCATTACCCCGTGCTTGAAGAATACCAATAGCAAGCCAAAAATGCATGTCAGTGCTCTCCTATAGGAAAAATTCTGGGCTTCTCCACCTTTCCTCCTCTAATGCTGGCATGTGGCTGTTCAGTCTGCCTCGAGTATTGCTCCTGACTAGCAGTACCCGGCAGGACCTGCTCACAGCCAGCTGCCGTATCAGGAGCTGTGAAACTGCTTCAGTGAGTCTCCCTGACCCCCTCCTGTTCTTCACCCGCTTGGCTGTTTGGGGCTTCCTTCTGAACTAAAACTGGACTCACACCTCGCCCACTACTACTACAACTGAAAATCCCACTGGCTCCAGCATGATCTACATACACACTGGAGGAGGGAAGAGGAGAAAAAAAGGGAACGGTTGGGGAAACACAGTTCTGGTTCACAAGCAAAATCCAGCATGACTGGATTATTCATTTCTAATTGGAGCGTTCCATAAAACCCCACACAACTAAAGCAAATTTTTCAACAGCAGCTTCAGGCAGCTACAAATCAAAGCCCGTATCTCCAAGAGAAATCAGGACCCTTACCCATCTACCCCATACGTGAAAATTAGTTTTTTCTCCTTATTTGGTCTAGCTAGTGGTTTTGGAACAAACCTGTACCTTGGAGAAGCAAGTGAAGAACGTGGCTTTTCAACAACCTGTTTTGTTCACAAAAAGAAAGAGGAGAGGGGGAGGAAAGGTTAGCTTAAGGAACTCGAACAACACAAGTCGTGATGACTTAAAGGGATGTCTGTGTGCCTAGTGTATAAAACATCTAAAACTGACTTGGTCGTCACCACTCTCTTCACTATCACTGAGCTGCAGGTCGTCCTGGAGCATTCTGAAAGACAACCAGAAGATAAATATCAGCCAAGGCAGACACATTTTCAAGCAGCAGACACTGAAAAAGACTTGGTTTGCGCTTGCCAAAACAAACAGACCTCCCACATCCTTTCTGAACATGCGGCATGCTCAACCTGCTCAACCCTGTCGTTACCTGAATGAACGCTAAAATGGTAACACGCAGCCTAACCTAGGCGTTTGGCTGCGCTTTCCAGCTGGTCTTGGGGCATTTTGCCATGGAGATCGGTATCACTGGCTGCCATCTACAGACAACAAAGACGCATGCTCCTCAGCAAAGGTCACCTCGCACGCTAACACAGCAGGGTGGGGTGGCAGAACTCTGACCCTTGTACAGCAAGAGACCGGCACGCTAGTAGCCCGCTCCCTGAGGGACAGAAAGCATCGTCTTCACACCAGAAGCCGTGCATGTTCGCGCTCTCTGCTCTCAGGGGCTGCGAATATTTCTTCTGTCACAGGGGTTCTCTTTCCCCTGCTGAAGCCTCCTATCACACACGCCTCAGTGAATGCCAAGGCCAAGCCCAGCTCCTGCGTCTTCTCTACACCACGAACGTCATGCTCCTGCACGTGCCGTAACATCAAGCAGTGCAGATGCTCGAAGCAGTTTACAAGTGAGGAGGCAGGGGCTCTGTTTTGCTATTGCTGGAGCAGAGGGCAGGCTGCCCACAAATGTTTCCAGAAGCATCACGTAGCTCTCTGCCTGCAGGTGTAACTACCGCTTGCAACCTGGGTGCATTACCGAGCTCCTCAAAAGGCTGGAAGGGATCTGGGGGGACAGACCCCAAATTGTTATCCCCCCTTCTTTGGCAATAGTACAGGCATGCCAAAAGGAGTTGGAAAACAAGCAAAACTCTTGCTATTGGAAAGCATTGTGGTTCAAATCTTGAAAGGGGCTGGAAACCGACTCCTCAACCCAGAGAATTACACAGGTATCATTCCAAAAACAGGACTAAAAGCTTGGGAACTGAAACAGGGATTTTAATCAATCAGTTCAAAACCCTGTTTATTTCAACCTCATTTCAAACTAAGGGCTCTCCCCAAGAAATTTTTCTCATGACCAAGTAAGAGAAATAAGCCTCCAACCCCTCATGGCAACACACTTTACAGCAAGAAAACGAATAGGTGAGACCCCCAGTGAACCACGCTACCTGGGAAAAGTGGGGAGCGAGTTAGTGTTCCTGATGCTTGCTCAGGAAACCACACAAACTTCATACTCTTTCAAGCCTTCGTGTCAAATTACGAACAAAGCAAAAAAAGATTCGCGGCTCTGGGGGTCATTTCTAATGACCCTGAGCAGTTTGCTTTTATGATTCTGTGACAACGGAGGAGTAAAAACCTTGAATAAAAAAAGCGATTCCCTTATTTAAACACTATTCCCACTAACCAGACAGGTTATTTTACCCTCACACCAAAGCAGATGACATGGCACGGAGATACTGTCATCGAAACAGCACCATGTTTACTGCCGAAGCTGGCCACGGTCTCACGAGAAACAATTCCACAAGCCAGAAGTGACGAATCCACTCTTGGCCACGGAGCAAGACAGCATGAAGAAACCCCAAAGGTCTCCTGTGCCTACCAGTACAGAGCCAACCCCTCCGGCACAGGCGATGCCTCCTGCAAGGGTTCTGGCCCCGCAGCCCCCGAGCGCCTTGCACTGGTGCAGAAGAGGCTCTCGGCGCACAAGAGCTCTGTCTCAGTACACTTGAAGAGCTACGTGCTTTCTTTGTCCAAGCATTTCAACTTTGCCATTCCCCTGTGACTACCCTCCTCCATCTCCCAGCCTCCGCTGCCTCATTTCCTCACACCCCACCTTGGTGGAAAATCACCTCTTGCCTCTTCTTTTACAGTAAACACTGAAGGGAAGCGCTGTGAGACACCACCTTGGAAAACGAGGCCCCTGAATTTCCTACAGAAGGCAAAGGGCATGCAGTCTGCAGCAATCCTGCACGCGGGCTAGAGCCAAAGCTCACCGCCAGTCCACCGAGACACGAAAAGAAAAAAATAAGGACAGCAGCAATACAGCCACTCTCCACGCTTCTGGGCAGTTTGGCCAAATGTCTACTGGCATCTCAGCCGATTCTTTTTTTTTTTCCCTCCAAGCCATTAGGGGAAGTAGTCCTTCAGCGGTGACAGCGAGCACGCTTCCAGGATCCTAAGAAGTTCTGAAAGGGTTTTTGCTTTTATGGTTTGGTTTGCTTTAAGAATTGCGGGCTACAGATGCACCTCCTTCAGAGGTAAGGGGATAATGCAAGTGAACGCCCCCTGGCTCTTTTTATTACAAATGGTAAATCAGATTTAAAGAACTGCCGCTCTCACCTGAGCTGCTGGCAACTAAAGCACATCGGCGTAAAAGAACGTTCTGAGTTCAGTTTAGACCAGGGAAGAACACTAAAGCTTTAAATGAGTCATGCTTCTGCAAGGATAGACAAAGCCACTTTCCTCAGAAAAGGTTTCAACAAATTGTCAAATAGCCTAGTTAAAGAAAATAAATCTGCTTTAATCATTTTCAAGCTGTAATTAGCTCAGGAGTTAATAGATGCCAAGTTTTCATTTGCAGGACCTGTTCATTCGCAGCTTATATACACACCATGAACCTCTCTGTAAAGCTATTTTAAAAGACCTCTTTTAGTGAGAGAAGCAGCACTAAAATTAGCACTGCTTGCCAAACAACCCCACCGAAAGCACAGGCTGGTCCCTCTCTGCCAGCCGGGTTAAAGATGCCTCACCCAGAATGAGCTTGGCATCTCCCCTTTTGAAAGAAGGGCTACTCCCATTCCAGTGCAGCCAGGTGCTAACTCCGAGGCTGTATTCAAGAATGAAAGCCATCTGGGAAATCCTTGCACGCTCTGTAAAGCTGAATGCTTAATTTGGGCACACAGATGCACTGGGATTTCAACTTCTAATTAACCAGCACAAACACTGTTTGTTTTCAGCCAGCTACACTTCGTAACGCGACCCACTCTAGCCAGCTGAATTTTCAGACAGTCACGTGTGCTTTGAACGGCAAAGAAAGCGAGCCCTGTGGTGCAAATGGAAACAACAACAAAACAGGAAAGAAGGGATGCATCAGTTCAAGGGAAAGACGTAGATGAAGTCCTCGGGCCCATCTCGCTTGACTCCGCTTTGGGCATAAACCTAAACCACCCCGTTCCTCCTGCTTCAGCCGCCTTCACCGCCTGCGTGCACGCCCGTCCCTGGTAGATGAGCGCTGGCTCTCAAGCGCCCGCAAGGACGCTGAGCAGAGAGGGGACGTTGGCTCAGGGGAGCTCTGTACCGTGCCAAACGGACAATTCTGGGCCTTTGGGCTAAGAAAGGAGTACTTTCAGATCCTCGTCTACAGTAAAGCCTCTTCTCTCTCTGCCGCCTGGAAAACGGACTGAAGTGCCAGAGGGGCTTCTACAAGCAGCTGAGAAGAGGCTGGAATAAAGACGGTGGTTCTAGGGTAGCTGAGGAGAAAAGGCAGAGCCTGGAGTATTTTTAATAGCGCAATCAATATTTCCAGAAATCGTTCAGGAGGAGCAAGCTGGGGTGGAAGAAGGAGGAGCAAAACAAAGAATGGATTAAGGGCGTAGCTGACTGCTCAGCAAGACACTATCCCACACTCCCAGCCAGCGAGGGCTCCTCTGCATGACGCTGGAACAGAATGAGCAGGGTCGTTTCACAGACCTTACAGAGCTTGAGTGCAAAATCCTACAATCTCAACCACGCGCGAGAGACGCTCTTCCTCTTACTCGTGACCAGCCCAGCTGTTTTCATTTTCTGAATTCAATCGTTCATGCTACGGAGAACCAGTGGAGTGAGCTTTGTAGTCTGTAGTTTGCAGCCTTCCATGGAGCAACACAAGATCTTTACATACCACTTAATGACTCGGCACGCGCCTTGCACACAGACCCTTCGCCTTCCAGGCACGGAAAGGTTTCTGTCCGTTACTTGGGGCTCACAACCTATCATGCTGCCACCTGGCCAGGTTAATCCCAAAAGACTAACGACAGCCCTCACAAAACTATTTTCAAGCAATTTCTGTAAGTAACCTAATTAATAGATAAGCACTTTCACCGACAAGGACAGTACCAAGTTATTTTATCCACCAACTTAACATTTTCTAGTGGAGCAATTCATTTATTAGCTGGCACTTCTTCCTAGCCCTGTAAAACTTCTCTAGAGTAAGCATCTTCACACTGAGACTCGAACTCTAAGAAACTTTCTTCTGAGAGAAAACGTAGCATGGTAAGGAAAAGAAGAAATATATAAAGTAGGACAATATAAATAGTATTTTTAAAAGCTGTAGAAATTTCATCTCCACCCCACTCCGTAATTTGCTAATGTCACTAGAATATAAATTGAGGTTTTTAAAAATTGCACATGAAAACCTGGCTTGTTTACTTGTTTAAATAAAAAATAACATGAAGAGTACACATTTTAGAAAACTGCCTTGGGCAATTGCAGGAAGTTATACCATGCAACTGCTTGAAAATGTCACCCCTCGTCTTCACCGTTTCCATAGCTATAGCCTTACTAGCCCTCACAGGCTTCACAAAGATGTGCAGAATGGATCGGATTCCGTCGGCAGCCCTTGCGATACACGCCAGTTGAATGCACTACTCGTCGTTCGAATAGCGCCAAGCGTGACAAGACATTAAGTAGCCACAGATTAAGAGAGAAAAAAACCCTTCAATCTTGTGTATCAATAGTTGAGGGGGTTTTTTCAGCTTTGTTTTAACACAAACAGTAACTGTTAGTGAAAATACCCTGCTTTGAAATTTTCTGAGGAAAATCAGACTGCTAAAACCTTAATCTTCAGAATCATCAAGTGAACATAATTCATTCCAACTGCACAGTAGAGATGGGAACTGAGTTGGGTTACTTACGATGTTCTTGACTGAGAACTAGGCAACGTTTTTGAAGGTGCATCACACTGTTCTGTAAATCAAAAATGCATCAGTTAGTTTTATTTGCCTCACTCGTAGCACATTTTACTCTGTGGTCTCTGAGCATCAGGCTAGAAAGTCACTTTCTTCCAGGACGTAATCGTTTTGCCATCGAGATTATTCGTCACTCCAAACGGGGTTTTCTAACAGAATACTGTTTGTTCTCTGCTGAACTGCTGCCTTACTTTCTGGGCAACGAATGCGTACAATCGCGGAAGCATTTCCTGCATTCATCGCTGTTCAACAAAGCACAGGAAACCATGCTCCTTCACGTAAATATCTGATGTTCCCTTCAACCCATGACACAACACACAGCTGTCAATACACACCTAACAGCTTGCTTTCTCTGGATTTTTACTTACTCTGATTCTGTGCTACAGATCCAATCTTCTGCCATTCCTAGAAAGAAAGGACAGTGCGTGAATTGGGAAGACAGTAAATCAGCCCTCTCTCAATAGCGATCTTAATGACTTGGTTGCCGGTCCGTACTGCAATAAATACTTTGACTAACTCGTCAGAGTCTGACTTGGAAGCCTCCAACAGTCTAAGCTGGCCTGACAGAGGTTAGCATGGACAGGAACGACACGTGCCACTGCCACCAGAAACACGCTGCGAGCACATTAGCGGCCTGTGTGTTTGTGAAGAAATATTACAGAAAATGTTATCAGAGCTGCCAAACACTGCTGTCGTATAACGCAGTCAGCAAATATTTCGGTTGACAATAAAGATAAAATGGGTTTTGTGCTGCAACGGAGATGAGATGCTTAAAATACTTCTGAAAAGCAGTCACACATGAAGCCCACGATTGTAACGAACGTTAAGTCATTGAAACATCATTCATTCACACCCTCCTGGCTCAAGCGTCTTGCAACTCCAAAAATACAAAGCTTGCTTGAAAAAGAAGAGAGAGGAAAGACGATGACGCTGCCGTGTAGCCCACTCAACACCAATTACTCAGAAGGACAATATGATCTGATTCTCAGTAAAACGATGCATTGCAAGCAGCCGTTACACCACTCAAGATCCACTGTGCTGCAATTTGTCTGATTTCTTCTAAAGATAATCTCTCCTAACAGCCTTCATCTGTGAAAGGGGGCCAAAATCAGATGAGAACACAGGGAAGAGCTAGGAAGCTCTCTCCTAATTTATCATAAGCTCTGGCGTAAAGAGGGGGTTTTACCTTTGCTGAGAACACAAATTTGAAAGGCTCTGCTGTACTGGGTGTGTGAATAGCTGTCAGGGGAGGTGGCCATGACTGGGTCATTTCCTGGAAAGAGATTGAGAGAAACAGCTCACAGTATTTTTGCTGGTACACGCAGGTGAGGCTTAACAGATTGATATGGATCTCCCAAAAAAGTCCTTGCTGGCCTGACTGTAAACCCGAGAAGCCGCAGCGAGGAGCCCTCCTTTGAGCGCAGCAGCCAGACCACGGTGAGGACTTGCTCCTTTCCCGCAAGCCTACTTGCATCGCCCAAGTAACAGCCACCTTGGTGAAGCTGGTAGAGACTCAAGTACTTACTGTGTTTGCAGGATTGGGCCTCCGCCTTGCAGCTATCGGAGTTAATAAAGGGAAAAGCAAATAAAACCTGTATATGAGTAGTTCTGGGGTTTTTCAAAGTGCAGGACTTTCCTATTACGGAAGCGCTTATATCCCCTTACAGCAACAACGCTCTGAAAGGCTTTTTGTAGCTCGAGGAGGTCAGCCAGGGAGCTGTGACTGCCGGCCACTCCCCATGCTATTCTGGCCTGAAACACTGGCTTTTGCTCGGACTGACCAAGACGTCGCTGATGCAGAGCTCCGGGACACGGTTTCAAACCAAAGAGACTGCCCAGTGTGCTGTGCTTTTAGGAATCCTCCTGCCCTGTTCCCCTGCCCTTACTGTCACCCACCATCACTACCAGGTACCAGCTTCCTGGGCTCAGCCAAGGGCCAGGTGAAAGGAGGTCAACCTAGAGGAGGCCTTTGGGGACGCTGGGGCTTGGGAATTCACAACCACTTTGTTCAGCTCGCACAGGATGGACTTTTCCTGGCTCCTGATCTTCAAGTTTTAAAACCTGAAGAGCATAATAATTCCTCCAAAAAGTAAATGAATTCACATGGCCTGGCACCTTCCCTGCCCTTCCAGGAATATTTATCTCAGGCTCTCCCCCTCCAAGCCCAAAATTACCCCTGTACTCAAGGTGTGCACCCCCCACCCCCACGCAGAGTGGCTGCCATCACAACCGTCGCCTGACACCTTCCTGAAGAACGCAGCGTGGAACACAACACTGGCACTTCGTTCAGCTCGGAGTTCGGGATGATGGCCCTGCTGAACACATCTCATGGGGAGCATGCCCCACACGCAGTTTGCTCAGGGGCTCACAAAGAAATGAACGAGGGGGGTCTCAGTGCAAAGTACATTTTTTGTACTTCTGGCACCAGGCTGAAGCTTGCAAATCTCCACTGTGTAGTAATTTACAAGTGCCATTTTTTCATCAAGACACCAATAGGGAAGTTCAGAAGTGTCCCCCGTTTCCTTACCTACGAGGAACAACCTGAAGCGCAAAGGGAATGAAACCACATTGCTACCTTTGGCTCTATAAGCAGGGATCAGAGCCATCTACAGAGGTTTCTGTGCAAGAACTAGAACCAGCCCACGACTAACCTGGGCAACTAATTGATGCCACTGTTACCACCTCTGCTTTCCCCTTGCTCCCCTCCCACCTTTCAGCTCATGGCTCGCTTCACTCACTATCTGTGTCATCTTCCAACAGACGACAGGCTCCCCGACACGCTGCACTACACCTCTTCGTGTGTTTGCACAAGCTTCCCTGTGGCTGCTACAGAAATAGTGTTACGCATCACTAACAGGCTTCACTGTCTCAGAATAGTACTTGACATCAAGGAACTGCCTTCTCAGTATCAGTGTGACCGGCTTGAAGATCACACCGCACTTTCACACCACGCACAGCGAACGGGTGACATGTACTGGGACCCTGCTGCTGGGAGCCTGGGCCCTGCTCACAGCGCCAGCGCTGACACAGGGTTAGAGCCCGTTTCGCACCCGAGCTGGCTCAGCTTTGCACAAATGGACTAGACTTACAGTGAAGGAGGAGTGTCCTGGCAGCAGGCGGGAGGGAAGGACACAGGTGCCTGCTCCCCTTCAGGGCCATGCCGCTAGGGCTGGCAGCACGGACAGGGCCTTTGGAGGAACTGCCCTCGGTAATGGCAACCCCCTGACTCAACGAGGAGCAGCTCTGGCTGTTTGGGATGACTTATCAGCCTTGCTCTTGGACTGCACCAGACTGTATTACACTTACAAGCTGACAGAAAGCCTAGCCTTTCCATTCCAGCTGTGTCCGAGGCTAACTTTTATCTACTTCTCCCACGGCGTACCCCAAGACACACTTCTAGTGACTGCAACATCCGCTGGCAGAACAGCAGAGCAGTATTTTTCCCACGCACACCACTTTCACGAGCGCAAAATAAAAGCACACACAGAGATCTGCTGTTGAAGAGCACCTACCTTCAAAATGTCGTCAACGGAGTAGACATCACTGGGGAAGGTTTGCTGCAGAAAAAAAAGAAAAGAAGTAACGTGAATTTGTTTTGTTTTTACCAACCGACATGGAGATGCTCTCGTTAAACATTTGCTTACCAACGGTTCTATGAATTCCATGGAAGTCCATTAATAATACAACACCAGTAAGAATTAAAAGCCCCATCAGAAGGGCAGTTAATAACGCACTTCTACCAAGCCTGTTCTTTGCAAGTTTTTAGTAGAAGTTACGCTGTGAGAAAGGTAGGGAGGAAGGCAGTGAAACAGAGCTTATTAAACAACGGTGCTCGCTCGGCTGACAGGATTCCCCTTGTTTCACGACTTGCCACCTCCTGTGCACCCGTGCGCACCCCGCAGAAAAGGCGGCTGGTGCAAAGCCCTAAGCTTGGGGAAGGCAGAGTGGAGGTGGTTTTAAGCGGAGGGATCACGCACCAGCCCCTTGAATGCCAGCTCTTGGACTCACGGGAACACCGACTGCCGTTACAAAGCAGAAAAGCAAGACAATTGCAACTTGTGCAGTGCAGAATAAAACTTTGAACATACTGCCGGGTAGGAGCAACGTGGGGATTTCTGGAAAAGCCAGCAGATGGCTGGATCGAGGGACTGCCTCTGTACCTCCCCACCCGTTTCGCCAGAGCCGAGGCAGGGACCACACATGCCCACGGCTCCCAGCGCAAGCTTGGTGAGGACCTCCGAAGGGAGGCCACCTCCGTGGCAGTGCCCTGGCACTCCACCTGTGCCACCCGAAGGCAACCTGGGAAGAGCCACGGAGTGCCTGCAGCTGCCTTCATCCAGGCTCACGAACAAGCTCTGGGCAGGAGTACAAAGCAAAAGCGAAGCTAATGTTTGCCAGTTACATAACAAACAGCAGACATTGCAGCTTGTGCAAACACATAAATCTGCTTTTAATGTATCAGCTTCCACACACTGACACATCGCCCGGCCACAGCCACTTCATTTTGACAGATTGGCTTCTCATCTGCTAGCAAGGCGTGTTCTGAAAGTACCTGTCATTTACACATCCTTTCTTAATGGATGTCATTAAAGAGAGCTGAAACGAAAACCAACCCAAGACCTGAGTAGTTACAAGCAGCAAGGCACATCCAAGAGCAGCTCTTGCCTATAAACAAGAGATTCGACGGAAACGTCCAGCGATCGGTGTAATGGCTGAAAGGGAAAGGGCAGGAAGACATGCCTCGTGTTAAAGAAGAGGGCAGAGAGCTCCAGTGCCTGATCAGGAGGCTTTTCCGCAGAACAAGGTAAACAGCAAAGCAAGCAAACACTTAAGTGTTAATAAACACTTTGACTTAATCAAGTGAATAAGCATCGTCCTTTGCGCTCTCACAGAAAGGTCACTCATCTGTTTCCCATGTGCTGCGCTATTTCCATTGGACGGAGAGAAGGAGATGAGGAATCTCTCTTCCCTGCAACCTCATTTGTCTGTGTCTACATAAAGCTCTCATCGAGCCAGTGCTCATTTGACAAAGATTTGACTTTCCTTCAGAAAATCACGCACGGATAGCTACTCCTGACCTTACTCACCCCGACACCCACGGAAGCTGAGCCAGGGCCAGATGAGTCACAGGAATTAAAGCAAGGGGCTGGGATCTAGCAGGGCTTGCAGCCTGCAGGAGGGAAGAGGGAAAGGGAGAGCAAACAGCAGGGAACTGCTACCACGTGGCAAGAGATCGGGATGCTTCATATTACACGGTGCCAAAAAGGGATCCCTCGTTTTCCTCCCAGCAAGCTTAACCTGGTAGCTCATCCACCGAATTTACTTCTGAATTTAATAAGTGGCGAACAGCCGAGGCAAACTTGCATGTTGCTGTACAGAAAAGCAGCATTCAACTAGCATACTGCTTCAGAAAGCTCCCGAGATATCCCATGAGAGCACCACAGCAAAAGCCCTTCCCACAAAACAGATATGGAATCAAGATACTGCCTGGACAAAGTATTCAGAAACTCCCTCTACAAGGGATTGCAACAAACCAAAATCAGTTTGCTTCTCCCATTCCAGAAACTGAAGTTTTATGAGGTGATAATTGATGAGAAAAGTGGAATACAATTAACCTGAGAGTCAGAGAGTATCTGCAACAGCCAGGTTGCACCTCCCTTATCCTTGCCAAACCACTCACACCCTTCCTGAAGTTCTTTCAGATGAGCCTGGAGAGGCTTAAAAATTGACAGGGATTTACATACAGTGAGTATTTATAGTGTAATTGTCAGGAGGATTTATCACAAGCCCAAAGGGCACTGCTCAGTGACTGCCTGCTCTTCACAGGGCTGGTGGCGTAGCAGGCACCGATCTCTTCTTTGCAGCACAAAACCCAAAGGGCAGCAAACGTGACGCTGCAGAAGTCTGCATCAGCAGCACAAGGACCTCCCTCTCTCTCTATTTTTAGACACAAGGTTTAAGGACATGCCCCCAAAACATGTGCAGCTCAGGATTTAAGGTATCAGGGATGCTCAGAACTGCTGTCATCTTTGGCAAGCAGTTTTCTCCCACAGCCACTAAGTTAGGACACGCTTGTGTCCTGCCCATGTCCCTGCTGAAGACTCTCCCTGGGCCTTGAACCTCCATTCTGCTATCCTGCTGCACCCCAAGGCTGAAAAACTGAGTGACACTTTCACCAGCAATAAAACGTGCAACGGGCAAACAAAACTGCTGCCCACAAATGGACTTGCAACACCCGTATCGTGGCGAAACGTTTGCTCTAGAGATGAAAATCACGGACTGTTTGGGAGGCGCACAGAAAATTTGCTGTTGGAGCCAAAGCCACACACAGCCGGTCAGATGGCACCAGGGAACCCTCCTGTCGCTCAGGTAGGGCTGCAGCTGTCGTATCAACCACGAGCCCACAGCCCAGGGCAGTCCCAGTGCCCCAAACCTGCTGACCCTGCAGCGTCCGAGGACGACTCCTCTTCCCAAAGCTACACATCCAGCGCCTCAAAGAGCTGGGCTTTTCTGCACTGCTGAGTAATTCCCCTACCCTGCTTTTTTTTTCCCCCTTCAAGTTACGTTTCGGCTGTGTTTCGGCCTGTAAACTACCATTAAGCTACAATTACCACCCAGCAGCAAGGGCTGTCCTTGCCAGTTCTAGAAGCGTTTAGGGAAGAGGAGAAACACAGCCTTGCTCAAAGAAGAGTTAAAAAGCCTTAAAGCCAAACAAACCACTGAAGCGAGATCAGCTCCGCTGAGGACTGTGGGTATAGAAGATCAAATACTACGTGCTGCTGTCTCTCCCCGTAGCAGTTCCACAGCCCTTACAGGGAACACTGTGACGTGCTCCCCGCAGGCAACGCGATTTAAGCCCCGCGCATACTTGCTGCCTGACACCACCCTCTGCACGGTCTCCAGTCGGGATTTCCTCACGCCACGCTCACTGTCAAGTTTGGGAATGACGCAGACACCTCCGAGTGCCACTCACAGAATGTTTTGATGGCCGAAACGTGATCACAGGGCATCCAGAACCACTGGGTCACTATGGTTTAGATTTGGTTTGGCTAGCGCCAGTGTTCCCGTCCAAACTGATGCTGTGCTTCAGGAACAGCCACCCCCAGCAGTAATACCAACTGATGTTCCAGAAACTCTGGTTTTGCTCAAGTGAAGGCCCAACACAGCGAAGGCTGTGATCTCACAGCCTCCAAAAAGGTCCGCGGAGCAGCGTGCTTCTCCCTTTGCCATCTCCCCCCCGCAGAACGTACCACCAGAGCCAGACACGCAGGTCCAGACGCAAGCGGGTACTCACATATCAAATATTCACACCCCGAATCCTGGGTTCGGTGTTGGGCCCCTCACTGCAAGACAGACCCTGAGGGGCTGGAGCGTGTCCAGAGAAGGGCAACGGAGCTGGGGAAGGGGCTGGAGCACAAGTGCTGTGAGGAGCGGCTGAGGGAGCTGGGGGGGTTCAGCCTGGAGAAGAGGAGGCTCAGGGGAGGCCTTATGGCTCTCTACAGCTGCCTGAAAGGAGGTTGCAGGGAGGTGGGGGTTGGTCTCTTCTCCCAAGTGACAGGACAAGAGGAAACGGCCTCAAGTTTCACCAGGGGAGGTTTAGATCGGATATTAGGAAAAATTTCATCACAGAAAGGGCTGTCAGGCTCTGGAACAGGCTGCCCAGGGAGGTGGCTGAGTCACCATCCCCACAGGTATTGAAGAGACGTGTGGACGAGGTGCTAAGGGCATGGTTTAGTGGTGGTAAGAGCTTTAAGCCTAACACTGCTAATAAGATGATCTTAAAGCTTTGTCTTTTCTAACATGAAAGATTCTGTGATCTGACAGACTCCAGCCCAGTTCCTCTTCTGATGCAGGCCCACAAACTCTGGAGAGGTTCAATAAATGCATGTAACTTGGAAATAAATCTTCAGAGAAACAGAAAACTACTTCAGGAGGGCAGGCAGAAGAAACTGCCACCTTTGTAATTTGCAGTGCTTATCCACAAAAACCCCATGGAACAGCTGTTACCGAAATACCGGAGTAAATCAGCTAGACAGAGACTGTGTAACATGGTTCATGCCTGTTAATGTGACCAATGATTTAAGAGACACATTTAAAATTATACTCATATGGTAGCATTTGATGGGAGCAGAATCTGGACCGATGAATTTCCATAGTAAGTTTTGCAAGGCAAATTTAACAGGTGACTGACTTCCTTTCAAACTTAAAAAGCAAAGAGAAAGGTTTAAAAAGGTCATCAAAACAAAATCAGTGTCTCTTTGATGAGGATTCACAGACTTAATTGGCATAACAGACATTTCACGATATCAAAGATAAGTTTGGTTTTCAGGTTTTTGGAACAAAAAGCTGGATAAACATAAAGCCAAAGCCACTGAATAAATTCTGACTACAGAAAAGGGCAGACACTGCCATTAATATGGCCTTTAAGCCTCTCCCAGTTCCCAAAGGACAAGCCACACGCTATTACAAAGGTGAGACACTGCTACAGCCTCTCCTTTTGGTAATTTTCACAGTATATACATTTTTCCAATTCACCAACCTGCACAACTGGCTGCTGAAGGCCAGGGAACGTTTGCAACGCCAATATTGCTACCAGGCAATACGCCTGGAGAGCTGTTAAGTACAGCTGAAGTTGTCTGAAAAGGACTTCACTCAAACCTTTTGGTTCAACGTAACTTCAACATAATCGCTCAGACCAGCATGACCTAAATCCCACATCCACTCTCTCCCCTTGGCAGTTGCATAAAATCACCCGCTTCCTTTTTCCTCACTAATAAAATTAAAAAAAAAGAGGTACTACGTATTTTCAGCAGGTGTTTTGGGGGGCTGTTTTGTTTGGGGTTTATTTGACAAGAACTTGCGCGCTTCCACTGAGCGTGTACTGCAGATAGAACACTTTGGAAGCCTGTGATATCTGCAAGTGCGTTGCCCAGATAATGATGTGGGGGAGGACGTGGGGTTCAGAGCCACTTCAGGCAGCACTGCTGTACTCGCTTTCCTTCTGGGAAAATGCAGTTCAGGAAGTTACTTCAGAGAGATCCATTGATTAATGCCTACAGATTCCAGCAACTCCCCTTCTGCTCACCTACACGCACAAAGCACATCCTAATGCATCCAGAAAGTCAGTGTATGGTTACAGAAAGCAAAAATGTACATAAATACCACATGCTTGGGTGATTTTAATGCAGTGCCCTTAGCAGAGGAATAAAGACATTAATGCCTTCACTCTATCAGAGCATAAACAACTCTGAGGCTACAGACCTGCAGGAATTGCCACCTTCAGGATGACCTAGTGCAGCTGACCAGATAAAGCATATCTTGCCTTGCCCTACAGTATCCTTCTTCCCCTGAGGAAGCTAAACGCTTGTCTCCTGTACCAGACTGCATTCAATCACACGGAAAGTAGCTTTCCTTCTGCTAAAGGAGATGAAAAGAAGCAGAATAAAGCGCCTATTAAAAATTTGGCAGCAAAAGATTTTGTGCTGTCTCTTCCCCGTAGGTACTGGGGTACCACACGATGCCGATTTGACTGTGATGGGATTTACTCGTGCCCATTAAAAGTGGGAAAAAAAGCTACTGAAGGATTCACTACCACTTTGATCCTGAGCTGAAAAGGACTTTGGATCAGGGCGAGTATCATTTCAAGCACCTACACAAACATAGGAAGCCCTAGAAGTTACGTGAGGAACTAGTCTGCCTTTACTACAACAGCCCTGCGAAACCACACAGGTGCGCATACCCGCAAAAGGAGAGGGGGAGCTCTTAATTTAGGTAACTGTAAAATCGGCGCAGGCACTCCGTTCAAGCTGCACAGAACTGCGTGACAAAACCCTCAGAAACACCTCCAGGTCCTCTCTTCAGGAGCAGTTCCAAAACCCACGTGCTTTCATGAGCACAAAGCCCTTGCTCACGCCCGGAGCCTTGCACAGCTCTGTCAGACGCACTAGGGAGGTGAATGAGGAAACGGGGATCAGAAGAAAACCACACTGAATGGCTCGCGGAACGACCTGGGACACAAATGAGATGCCCCACTGACCACGATGGGATGTGGGGCCAGACACCCAACTGTCAACCAGAAGCAGTGCAGTGTCCCAACCAGGGAGTGACACAAGAAAGGGACAGCATGAACCCTCCCTCGCGGAAAACGAGAGAGACGTTGAAAGGAGCCTTGGAAAAGCCCAGCTTTCTCCTCTCCGGAAGAACGCAGTCGACACTGGCCCAAGCTGGGAAACTAAAAAGCTTGGCATCTTTCTAAAAATAGGATTTTGCCACAGATACTCCAAGGAATAAGCAGTGGGGTGGTTTTTTTGTAATGAAGATAGGGTTGAAGAACTTCTAAGGTTGCTTCTTTTTTTAAAAGACATTCCATTAAAATTTACAGCACACATTTTATCCCGCTCTGACACATGTGCCAAACGGAGCTGAAGGACTGCATAGCTCTCATGCGTGGAAGTGGGGGGCTGAAGCTTCCTCCCTGGTTTTTCAACAGCTTGCCCCGTCAGGAGGCTGTGGCAGAATAGTTTCAAGCAGGCTGTCAAAAAAATTGTCTCCAGAAGAGAGCTGGCCATGCATTATTTCAGAAGTCACCGAGCGGCACCGCCGAGATGCGCGGGCTCAAACAAGGCCAGCGGCTGTAACGACGTGTAGACTGCGCAGCAGCGAGGACAGGAGGTCTGGAAGCGGATGTTAAGCGTAACAGATACGAGCTGCCTTTCAGGCAAGCATTAAGGTGTTGCAGACCTTTCTGTTCCTTCTCATCTCAGTACTTTCCACCCGACTGCTTATTTCGGCCTATTTGCATGCCTCCGCTGTCACAGCCCGTTTGGAGCTGCCCCTCTGACGCCCTGTGCCCAAACACGCGCTGTGCTTCTCCACATCCTTCATCTCAGGTGGAACCGCTGCCTGTGGATACCCGGGTGAGGTGACACACAGCCACAGCACGCACGGCCTTTCACGCACTGCCTGGCACCTCCTAATCCAAATGGACCTGCGGTGTGCGCCTGTAGCTCAAGTACGGCAGCTATTGCTCTTTGCCTGATTTCAGACGGAACTCGCGGAGCTGAGAAAACCCAAGCGAGCAGTGCAGCAAGGATGGGAAAAGCCAATTTCAAGTTCCATGCCCTTCACCGTGTTCCCAAGTTTGTTTCCCAATGAGAGCTTTGCCACTGCCGCCCCCTCAGCAGAGAAGGGCACCTGTTCATGCGCAAAGAAAGCTCCCATTTACAGCTGCTTCCCGTTCAATAGCGTATTTTAATATAAATATTTAGTTTGAAATTTATTGTTTCGTGTCAACTAGGTAGGCTTTTGCCACTTGAACCCAACGGCGATCACAAAACCGTGTATGTGTGAAGGGTTGGTCTGAAAACAACAGGCAGGACAAAATCAGACCAAACCCTACCATCCTGTCCTCACGTCACCCTTACGTGCTCAACCAGCTCAGAGCAGAAGAGCTTGCATATTAGATGGGCTCTCCTACTCGCACACAAGTCACGCCAGGGATAGCACGCAGGCTACTCTTGGAAGCAGCTCTCCACCTGCATTTTTGTGTAGTTAAAAATCCACCCTCTCCGTACCACAGAGGGGTGCGAGAGGCACACGTGCACAGAGCACGTTTCCAAAATGACCCGGCCAACAAGAGACAACACGTATTTCAACCAAGCCCCTACTAATCTTGATTATGGATGCAACAATGCTCTGCTCTGTATCGGAAAAGGCTGCTAAAACCTGAAGCGTGAATTACCTTTGTTGATCAACACACACACAAATTCATCAAGGTTTTGACACGCTCTCTTGAGGAACACCAGACACCAAGCAGATTCTCTGCCAAGGATGTTTAAATGTTCCGTACCACAACACAGATTAAAATACATCTGTGATACAGACAAGTCCAATGATCTCAAACCTGGCTTATCCCATCTGTCTTTTTTTTTTTTTCTTTAGAGGATGCGGTGACAAAGCTGCTTTCAGGGAAAGCTGAAGCTCCAATTCCTAGTTATCTACTCAGGGGAGCGTTTAATTCCTCGTTATCTATTCAAGAGAGCATTTATCAGAACAAATATGAAGCCTGTGTGAACACATTTGTGATTAAGATGATTTGTGGTGAGACAGGCACCATCCTGCGAGCGAGCTATCAGCACGGGTGGTCATTAAGCACGCCTTCACGACGTGGTTATATTTTCTGCAGCCACAGTGCGCTTGTCCAACAGACCTCTCTCTCACACGCTGACTGATACGCAGAAGTGCCTGATGCACGGGGAACCCTTTAAGGGGGCAAATACACAGTTTTTCCAACTCAACCAGCTAGAATTGTGTTTATAGACAGACAGGTTCCCTAACAACGCTTCAGACAGTCTCCACGCCATCCAACACCGTTTCCTTACCATCAGTAACAATTTTTAAGATATGCTACAAAGAAAACCCCCAAAAAAGGCAGGTGAGGGGGAGGGACAGGAAAGCAAACCAAGACGAATCAGACGGCGACACTAACAACATCATCACGCCCGTGAACTTCGCATTGTGATTTGTCTTGTCTGATCTCAGCCAGCACTAAGCAGGGGCCTTACAGTAAAGAGTGTTTGGTTTAGCAGCAATCAATCTCCGACAGAAGACATGAAAGCAGTGCTGTAAAGTAACCCCTCCTAAAACAGTAGCTTTGAAGCAAAATGTAAGCCCCCACCAGTCTCTTGGGCAGGCGAGCGAGTCAGCAACCACCGACAGCAGGACTCTGCTCCTGAGCTTTTGCCTCGAGTGGGAGCCAGGGAGGAGCAGGGAGCACAAAGCACAGATAACCTGAAAGCAGACAGAGTTCGAAGGGCTCAAGAGCGAGGTCTGACAGCACAGGGAAGGCAACAGAGCCCTTGGTGCTGACAGAAGTGATGGCACGGTGCCTGGCCACCCCTCTGCTGCCCTGCCCTTCCCCTGGCACTGCTGAGCCTGCCCTGAGCCAGTCCCGGCCTTGCCTGGCAGCCAGCCCGCCAGCCCCTCTGCCCACAGCACCAGGTGAATACCAGCAGCGGTGCAGCTGAAGGGGGGGGGGGGGGGGGGCATTCCCACAAATGCTCAGCCCCCCTGGGGGGAGCAAAGGTCTTAATTTTACACAGCTTCCAACGGTCGGTAAACCCTCTGGATCCAGAGCCAACCACCTACGGCCGAAATGACCTCTGGAAGCAGACGCTCACAGCTTAAAGCTGGTCCCGCAGCGAACTGCAGTGGAACAGGTGTGACAGTTCGTCCCCTCTTACCGATCTGAAGTGCCCCTCATGTTGCACCTGGCACTTGCATAACTTGAAAATAGTAATTCTTTCTTAAAGCTTTATGAACTGGGTATTTTACATTTTCAGAAAGACACAAAGAAAACCTCCCATGCACTAAGTGTATGCTTTGTTACCAGCACATTTCCTTTTCCCTAGAAAGCACTTAAATAGGTAAAATCGTGTCACGCTGCTCCATTTTCTGGCACGCACTAAGCTGGTCCAAGGCACTGTTTTTACCTCAGTACTCTGAGCTACGGATCAGGGGGTTTAAATTGCTTGTAGCTAAGCAAATTGGAAACAAAAGAAAGTGATAACTCGGTTCGGAAGTGCAGGGCATGCTGGTGAAACTTAGTAACCTCAACAGCTCCCTGGGGCATAAAACCACATTTTCATTTCCAACCCGCAGGCTTTATCAGCATCGCCCCCCCCTTCCGACAGAATGCAACTTGTTCAGCCCTAGCACCGCCGGCTACGCCGGTGCACCTGACTGCCTTCCGAGGGAGCAGCCCAAGAGCTACCCTCTGCTACCGTGCCAACCTTGCCTGCCCGCAGGTGGGCTCCTCGGCTCGCGAGAGCAACCTCACGGCAAAAGCAGACCTTGCACCGACATCACCCGTGGAGGATCGAGTCACCAAAGAGCCCACACACAGGGAGAGGAGATTTTTTTTAAAGCCAGCTGGCTCCTCTTCACAGCGCTGAGGAGCAGGGCAGAACGAGTTGGGAACAGTACGGAACAAGCCCCGGGCGCTCAGCAGGGCTTCGCCGACCGCAGCTCAGCGTGGCAGCATCCCGGCCGCGCGGCCTGGTCCACAGGGAAGGCCCAACCAGCCCTCGGCATCCTCGCCCAAGAGCTTCTCTCCCGCATTCCTGCGCCATCTGCAACGCTGCGGGGATTCGAGAACAGCAGGAGAAGCCGATTCCAAGGGCACGTGGTTAACCCAAAACATACGTAAAAGTCAAAGTGATTCAGACGTGTCACCCACGTTTGTAAAATCGTGTGGTTTTGCAAAAACCCACCAGGGGAAAACTTGGCTATTGCAGCTGCTGTAGCAAAAGACCCCTGCAAACCACAGGAGAGCTGGCTACCCAGGGGAACCAACACTGATGGAGAGCAAACAAAGGCAGCAAAATCGCATTAAAGGAGAGAGGTGCGGGCTGGTAGTTAATAAACATTTCCTTCTGATTTCTTTCAGGGTCAGGGGGTTCGGGTTTTTTGTTTGTTTCTTTTTTAAAGTTCATACCAAAAAAAAGTATCAGCCTTTTTAAAAGGAAAAATACAGAATTGGAGCTAAAACTTAGTGAGATGAGTAAGTCTTTGCACACTTGTCTGTGAGTTTTGGGTTAAGTCAGTAACAGATCAGACGGGAGTGTGCAAACACTTTGAAACAATCAGTATTTTAAGGAGAAGCCCATCACTTCCCTGACTTAAGTGTGGGAATGCTTGCATACGTTTTTGAGCTTAATACAAAACCAGCACCAAGGAAAACCTAAACGTTTATTTCCGAAACTTACAATAAAAATGGATTTTTTGATCTAGTAGTGACATCTTTGTTGATTATCATTTGTTTACAAACTCAAACTGTGCAGAGCTAAATATGTCCTTAATGCCTGGCTTTATAAATGGTAGCTGCAGATTTTACAGGCCATTTTGTTATGCGGAATAGTGCCTGAGGTTTCATTACTACTGTAAAATAATGTGCAGATACCACTTGGCAGCAGAGTCCCTGTAACAGCAGCTTGAGCTGTTCTAGGAAATTCAGGAAGCTGCTGTCAGAGAATGACAAACCTGTGAGAAAGGAAGGCAATTTTCTCAGCAGGGTGCCTGAGACAAGAATTAATTTTCACAGGAGGTTAAAAACTACCGCAAGACGCATCATTTTTAGCAGAGAAGAAGAAAGCTCATCTCATTTCAACAAAAACCTGACAACCACAACAAAAAAGACACATGAAGGTAGAAGAGAGAGGCACAAAAAGAGGAAATGAAACGCAGAGAAACCCAAAACAGAAAAACCAGTTTTATAAAACCCATGTTACAAGACTACCTTTGTGGAAATAAAACACCGCAGCAGCTGTAAAAAATACGTGTTTGGGGATGCACTTGTTGGAGTTTTGTTGTAGCTTTAGGTACCCAGCTGGGCGGGACAGGAGATGCAGGATGAGCAGAAACAAGCAACACGGCCTACGTCTCCCCCCTCACCGTCTTAGTTCTTGAACGTAACGGAGCAAGACTGGAATAATTGCAGCAAAGCAAAGCTGAAGTAGATCTGCTTGCCTGCGCTTACAGCATTAATGGGCACTTCTGCGCGTCATGAAAAACAAAACCCGTGTTATACTTTTTGCTTTATGCACACCAGAACAGTGCTGAGGCCCCACAGAAACGTACAGAAGGTCTCCACCTCACCCTGCGAGACAAACATCTTCAAAATTACATTATAAACGCATTTGTTTTCGCATTTGTGTTTACGCTGCTTGCTTGGTTTTGACCTGCAAGACTTCGCTGTAGACTACAAACCCACTCCACCAGTCTCAAAGTCCACGGGAGCTGCTAAAACAATTTCTCTGGGTGCTATTTCAAGGCCCTCTGCGGGCACCAGCGTTTAGCCAGCAGTTTGCTTATAGCCAAGTCCCCCGTGGACGGTCTCACAAGCACACTTAACCCGTTTGAGCGCGCTCCTCTCCTTTCCAAGGCAACGCCGAAGGTATTCCAGGGAAACAATGCCACAGCACCAGGCACTCTCCTGCTTCTGCCCCAGCGGCTGCCCGGCAGCCCAGCTCACAAGGGAAGGCAGCAGCTCCCGCCTGCCACCGCCCTCATCGCAGGTTTGAAAACAAATCAACCCATTTCCATGAACTTCTACTCCTGCTTTCTTCAGCTGACACTGAATGATCCTGGCAATTTAAGCGTTTTACATCAAAATGCTCCGTAAACAATGGTTGTACTGTCCTGTTCCTGCGTGGGTGCCTGGAGGAAATAAAACGTTCTTTAAAGATTTTACACGCTTTTCTAACTCTGAGATGGATTATTTTGCTCAATCTAAAAATAAATGCATAGGCCTCCTTCTTGTGTTCAAACAGCATACGAAAAAAAACATCGCTATTTTGTCTTCCTTTGTGTGAAGGAGCAAAAGGTTTTGATAGCTGGGGGAATGGACTGTTGGTATGTTTTAATAACGCAGTCTTCAAAACTCTCGAGTTGCTGAAAGCAATGCATGCATCCCTCATTAGCCTTCATCTAATAATCATATCATTGAAAGCCAAACAAACTGAACATGAAAATTAAGTGCAGCATCACCTGCATATAGACATGTAGACTAGAACTCCAGCCAAGGCTGATTGTTTCACTAGTTAATTGCTCTACATAAAGAATCTTTACACAAAGGCACCTCCCTGTTCTAAGTCCGTCTGTACAGTCTTCTCAATAAGCTAATTTTGACCCCTTGAGCCTGCAAAACTTTCTTACCTACTCCCCCCTTAAAGTCTATCCAGTAAACAACTGTAATACTGCTTAGCAGGAACTTCCAGGCATTGTGCCCACAGCAGGCTGAACCTGTGTCCCTCGTGCCCTGCAGAACACACACAAGGTATCCTTCTGTGTAAGCGCTGAAGGTGCAAAAAGCATTTGCGTAAGAGCAGCAAGCCACGATGTCAGGTATTTTCTGGTTTCCAGTACCACCTCGTCACAAGTTACGCCATCAGATACGCTTTTTGCAGTATTTTGAGTAGCCTGACGCCTAGCCTACTCCAGAATACCGCTGGTCACTGAAGCTGACACAGATAAAGCTGTACAAGTAGCAGAACTAAACAGAACTCGTGTCACAGGAGATTTTTGTTATTATCCACTGGATGGGAAAATAAATCTGTACTCTGCTAAAAACCTAAATTTACAAATTTTTGCTAATATAAAATAGTCACAGGAGAGGAGCCGGGCTGGAGGAGAAATCACAGCTTGGCTATTACTACCCTGGGGGCTGGAGGGGAAAACAGCTCAGACCTGGTTGAAAGAGAATGTTTTTTCACATTTTTTCTGAAGAAAACTAGCATGAAATTGCACATTAGAGTGCATCAATGTTACCTGCAAAACATAATACATGATCATGCGTAGGAATGTTGTACCAAGGCTGATACAGATACACGCGCAGGTGTTACATCAACTATAGCAAAGCTACTGGAAACCCACAAAGTGCCAGAATCAAATCAATGTGCAGCACAAGCTCAGAAATTCAAACGATGGGGTATACGTATCAACGGTTTCAATTTTCTCAGCAGCTGTAGCTTCACTTCTTAAAGTAATTTAACCATTTAGGGGTTTCATGTTTTGCTGGAGGTGAGCGGGAATTAGGCTGTTCAGAGCAAATAAATTCTGTCCACTTAGGTCTGAGCTGAGCATAGGTACTTTTTGGTTCTTGTAAAAAAAAAAAAAAATCTGTATATTAAAGCTTTTGTTAAGAATATCGAGTACAAAGGATGTACTTTGGTTCTCAAATTAACTGCTTTAACTAAAAGAGAAAAAAAAAAAATCTACCAACACTTGAAAACCTACACATGCTTCTCAGGTTTCCACTGTTTCCCGTCCTGTTCTTGGCCACTGCTGTGTATCTGGGTATTCATACTGAAAGCAACTTCGAATCGCACAAGAACTGGTGTCAGCTACAGGACTGCTGGTGTCCGCTGGAATCTTGGCACCAGTATGGCTTCCCCTCCATGGAAACAGTGAGGTAGTAGGCCTTACTTTATTGCAGCTAGTATACACTTCATTTCCAAATCCCCTAGTGTGAGCTTGAGAAATTACTTGATGGTAAAGCCTGATCTTCATTTGAGTTCAACGAAAAGGTAAGAAAACAGCGACTACACATTTGTTAAGACCATCAAGGAAACTGGGGTCTTTAGCGGCGAGAGGCGTCCCGTGGCGCTGGGGATCACCTCAGATAATTAACTGCTGCGATCTCTCAGAAGTTTTTTTCCCTTTCCAAACACCACTTTCCCCTTGGAAAAGGAGCTGAGTGAGATTTATGATGGCAGTGGTGACACTCGGTGCACTTCCCCTTAATGACTCGGTAAACACAGCTTGGAGGTGCAGGCGCTCACACTGCTCTAATACGTACCGGGACTGCTTTTCTGAACCGACACCTTTTACCTGTCCCCCCCTGCATTGCCACCGCCGCGAATAAAAGTTTGGAAAACCAAGGAATTGAAGAGGCAGGCTGGAGCCTGGAACAGCATCACCAGTCCCAGGCACAGCTCTGTGCTGCTGCCTGGAACAGACCACACAACCTGGAGGGGAGCCGGAAGGCATCAGCCACCAGCACCGGTGCATCAACAGAGAAGGCAAGCGGGAGCGAAGTGAATAAAGGGGTTCTGCTTCGTGGGTCCACGGAAAGTATTTCCAAAGGAAAAAACAAAGAAAACCTATGTGTTGAAAGCACAGGAGTTTCATCTTTTTCCTTAAGAAAGCCAAGTTCTTAACTGAGAAGGAGCCTAGGTGCTATTTTTAAACCTTAATGGGAATTTAAGAAATATTTTTAAACGCTTCCAAGTCAAGAAACTTAACCTGTGGGAAAAAAATAGCAGGATATCCTTTTGCTTGTAAAGGCAACTTTCGCCATTGTTTCACAGCTGACCCAAACGCAAACAGAATGTTTCTAGCTGTGATGTTCTGGGGTTGGGACAGCAAAGTGCCGTATTATTACACGGATGGAAGCTAGCCTCCTCGAGACGAGCACTGCACAAGTCACTTAGAAAGCTGCCCCACCTTGCCACAGGAGACCAGACGTCACAGCAAACCCTGTCCATTTACCTCTCCAGTACACACAACTACGTGTAGCTTAGCTTTCAGCTGTAAGAGCAGCGTCCAAGGCTGACAAGGCCTGCTCCTTGGACATGATTATTCTATCTTGGCTGAACGCGCACACAGACACTTCCATCCGCTCCTCAGCAAACAGCTTTGTGCAGCGTGAAGCCTGCAGCACGCTCAGTCTGTTTGCCAGGGACAGAGGCCAGGGCTGGACACAGCCTTCTAGGACCTGCTTTGCTCATGCTGTGCCTGGAACAACCAGTCGACAATTAATATTTAAGATCCGCGTGTAGAAGATACCTCTTACAATTCACATCATAAGCTTCCTTCAAAGACATTTTCATCATCCCCTAAGCCCTGCATTAAAGACTGCAGACGGTGGTGTTTCTCAGGTCCTGGAAACTCTTTGCGGCCAGGCTTACGCGCCGCAGAGCTGTCACATACAATTTTTATCCACAGCTAAGCGAAGCGAGATGTACTCGGCTTAAGTACCTGGCTGGCGTTTGAGAAGCGATCCCTCCAAGTCAGGTGTACTAGGAAGGCTACAGGCCATCAGCCTCGCAGGCTGATAGAGCTGTCAGGAAACAAAGCGACACTGAAAGTACAGGAGAGGGTCAGGGCACTGTTTCTTTCCTTGTCTGCCTAATGTGGAGGGAAGAAGCGTCTTTTTTACTTATTTAACATACCGTCTGAATGGCTTGTAATGAAAACCCAACCAAGGAGAAACGATTACAAGAATTACCAGGACACGAGCCAACCCCTGCCTAAGGAAAAGCTTTGTGCATCTTTCCCTGAAGCAGCTTTTGGGGACAGCAAAGTGGAGAAGACTTAATTACTTGTGGCTCTCATCCACTGTGCTCATTTCCAGATGTTCTGTATTACTCTTTCACTGCCCATACTCTCCTTCCTACATAACTGCTCACATGGTGGCAATACTTGGGTGAAAAGTTCCCATGAACCCGTGGGAAAACACTCAAAGCATCTGAAACACTTCAGGGATGTGGGCAGGCAGGTTAGTAACTTGGAGTCATACAATGGACTGGACTCAACACCTCTGTGTACAGCAATTTGTTCTTTATGTCCTCTCAGGCAAAGTCTCTACATGGGGATGGTCGCACACGCAACCCCCAAACAGCCTCCTGCAAGCTGGCCAACAAGCGTTTCCCTACGTGCGCGCCACAGAAGGCCGCGGGCCATGGGACTCTGAGGAAACGGCTAAGGAAAGGGTAGGACATACCCAAGAGGTTGCTGCTGCCATAGCAAACAGAAAGGTAAATACCACACTGCTCCTCTTCTTGCTTTTGTTATGGAAACACGCGTACTATTACTTCAGTTAGCGGAGAGGGGAAGGAACGGAGCTGGATCTGACCCCGCGCTGCAGCACAGCGAACCAAGGAGGCCAGGGAAGTCAGCCTGCCCTCTGCATCGGTGAAGCACGGGCGGTATCCTTTGAGCACATCCAGCCAAGGACTAACAACACAAAACTCCAAATAGACAACATGACAGCCAAGAGCGCTTTCCGTAAAACGCTTACTTCAAGTGGAAACGTTCAGGCTGAAAATACTGCACCTTTCGCCTAACAGATGGCACCCAACCAAGTCTGAATTCCAGCTTAGCCTGAACAGCAACGAGCTGACAGGCTGGTGAAAGAAATCAAAATATCCCTTGTATAAGGGGGAGTAGGTTGGCAGGATCCAAATGTGACACAACTTTGCCTCCTGTTACACAAATTCACCCTGCATCTTCCAACCTATAGCGTTCTTCATAAGCCGCCGCTACTCAAGATCCAGCGTGCATAAGGCGTGTTTTAGAAGCTCGTGTTACGCCAGGTCAAAAATAAAACACCACAAGCTTTACAAGAAATACATACTGCAGTGTTAATGAGGAATCATTCCACACGTTACAGACTTACAACGTGCAGTCACCCTGCCAGGGTTCGTTCTGGAGAGGCAGAAAAGTACTTGTCAATACTTACAGCAGTTGGCCTGAAGAGTGGGGAAGCGCTCACTCAAAACTTTCTGCATTTCTGTGGGTTCGATCTCTAAACTTTAGGAATTTCTCCCTTTGGGGGTGCTTTGTTTATTGAATTCAATAGCACATTAAAACAAATAGTTGAATTTAGGCACTGATTCAAGAGAAATAAGTTCTCTCAAAATTCTGCTAGTAAACTCCATTTTCTCAACTTAACTGAAGAAAAACGTAAGTATTGCTATGTTGTCGCAATTCTTTCTTATTTTTCTTTCAGAAAATCTGAAAACTTAACTTTGGGGTATTTTTTTAACGGACATGTTTTTCATTTGCCTTAATGACGCTTAATAAGCCAGCCAAGATATTTCTGGCTGTGGCACACCGTCAGCCCTACAGCAACGCGCTGAACAGCAATAGTTACTGTTTACCTTGAAAGGGAAGTGCCCCTCTGGGCGAGTCACCCAAACGGCAGTTTCTGTAAGTAATGCGAGTGCAGGTGAAGTTTCATTTTTTTAACTAATATTGAAGGTGACTAACCAGTTAAAAATTAGTCCACACGTCCAGTACTATTGAGCTGTACTTCCTTAGCAGTCAAGGGAAACATCACACTTGTTCCTTCCTCCTTCGATTCAAGAAAAGCTCCATATTGAGAACAGGCAGAAAGGCCAAAGTGACCATATTCAGCCTCCCGGAGAAGCAGGACTCTCAGAAAGCAGCAATGCCTTTTATTAGACGGAGGTATCTGTGGGAATGGAGGGGGCAGAGAACACTTTCCAGCATCGAGCCCATGCCGGCTCCGAAACAAACACCAAGTCATGTCCAGGGGCAGCTGCCGGTTGTTTTCCATGTGGCTGGGTATATGGAAAGGCAGCTGGGCCGATGGCAGAGCCTCCCTGGGAAATGCACCCAGAGCTTTTGCTCGGAGCAGGATGGACTGTGAAGGTCATGCCTCACACTATTTGCTACACCTGACTGCATGCAAAAAGAGCACCTCAGTATCCAACAACATTTATGAACCGTTTGACCAACTGAATAATTTGGCAAGAAAATGTAACACTGCTAACGCAGTTTAGAAACAGGAATAAGTGTGTGGAAAAGCAGGAGATCAAAAAGGTAGGAATATCACCTTTTCCAAATGGGAATTAAAATATTCTTCTGCTTAAAACAGTTAAGCACTAATTTGTTGTCTAAGTAACAAATGCTCATCATTATGATGGTGAAAACTGGCAGCTAAAGCTTGGGAGGGAGGGGGATATTAAAGATAAATCACACAGCAGCATCGTTAGACATCAGTGAAAATGAAAAACGAGACCTGAAACTTCAAAGCACAGAATAACCACATTAGGAACCAAGGGAGAGGCATAACTGATAGAAACCAGACTACACCGAGTGGTACGCCAGGGCAGACTACCACTAGTTTCTGAATGTCATTTCAAAAATTAACATATGGGTACAGTCGAGCTTTGGAAGCGGTACAGCACGTCAGCCAGAGGTGCTGAAATTCAGGATTGGTGTGCCACTGCTTTAGCACCGGCCATCGGTTTCAGAAGCAGCCAGTGCTGAAGACAGCAGCGGTCAGGTTCCCACACACAGGGCTGCTTGAAGAGAGCTAGACACCCACTCTGAGCCCATCCTTGGACCCCCCCTTCTCTGAGCCAGCGTCACTGACCCTAAGGCAGCAGTGGTTACACGCTGCCTTCTTCGGTGAGCCCTGCCAATCCCACGCCTGACCAGGTAATGCTGGCCATCACTTCTGCGATGCAGGACTATACCAGGCGCCCTCTCAAGTTTCTCATCACGAAAACAGCTGGAAATCTTTTTTCCCCTTAAAACTCATGCTCATTGGAAACCAGAGAGCTGACCAACACTTTAGTCGCAACTTCTCGCACCTGTATAGGGCAAGAGCGCTGAAGTCACAACAGAGGCCGAGAAGCAAGAGCAGTACCACCAGCCTCGTCACGACAGGCATCGCTGTGCTGATGCGGACCATGCCTAGGGAGCATCCTTAGGCTGCAAATGCCACTGCGGTTCACTGGTACCCAGCGAAAATCCCGTGGAGTAAGAAACAACATGCAGAGTGTGCGCTAACCATTTCCCTTCAGTCAAACTATGCGAAGAATCAGACCAAAGACCAGAAGCTGCTCAAAATAACATTAGGAGAGTAGTTAGGAGAGCAGGATGCCCAATGGGAAAAGACGAATCTGTGTTTTATTCCTGAAAATACATCTCTTGAACAAGGCACCAGAGGTATATTGCCAACATGATTCAGAGGCTGGAAACAGGCAATTTCGCTCTCTGAGGAAACATCTCCAGTGGCATTCAGGACCACTGGAATAACATCCCCCAGCCTGGCACTTAGCTATGAAGTGCTGCTGGCTGAGGAGGAGTGCAACTGTACCCTGGTGTTCTAAGACTTGCCTTGTTTATAAGCTCTTTCATCGTTCAGTAACTAGAGAAGTTAACTTGCCTTACGCGAGGCAGCCTGTAGTTACAAGACGACTCCCTGAAAACAGCCCCTCCTCTCCCCACCAGCCCACCCTTCAGCAACCTGCTCCTAGCCAGCCACGAAAGCCGGACCCAGGCACAGGCCCTCCAGCCTTCCCAGGGCTCGGCTGCCTGCCTGGTTTCCACCTCCTCCCGCTGAAGCCAACGCCTGACATCGCCCTGGCAGAGGTGGCTGAGTGCCGAGCCACATCTGTGTGGTGCACTTACCTCCGTGAACATGTCTTACTGCCTTCCTACATGGCAGGGGAGATTTCCTGTTTTCATACATTCCCTTGTCAGCCCTAATCAGTGTTAATAGGTTATGGTGTCTTTTGTGCTGGCGGCTCAGCCCTGACAGGAAAGAACTTTTAATCTCTTCCCTCGCACCGAGCCATGAGAAGCTGCGAGCGCTCCCAGGCATAACTCCCTTGGCTCCTCTCCGAAAAACGCTCTCAAGCACACGGTTGCTTAGCAATATTTGCCTTCCCCCTGTACGGTTCAAATTGGCAACATCTGTCCCTTTGGCATTTTCCACTTGTGCAAGAAACGGTGCGGAGAGCTTCAAAAACCTACAGGCAGGTTGGTGGAGGATGTGCCGCGGGAGCTGTTAGAGCTGCTTAGGCATTTTATTGCTGGTTTATTTCCAGCCTCGATAAAACGTGTGGCTTCTTCCAAAGAAGAGGCACACAAGGGAAAAAAGTCACATCCGGTGGGACTCACCTGTTAAATCAAATACAACAAGTTGCTTTTTCTGTTTACAGAATTCCACCTGCATGCTATGGCTTGGTTTAGGAAAAAACCCAAACCACAGCACTGCCATATAATTCCCCCATCCACTGGGACTGACTTTGATTTCTCCTAAGATGCTGCATGAACATCAAGGGAGAGAAAACAAAGAGAAGCCAAAATCTGTTTATGTAGTTAAGAGATGCAAAAGCTGAAGGCAATCCTGGCCCCTGTCAACCCCCCGAACTGCCTGTGTCTGTGAAACCATCTCAAGGAGCAGCGATCAGGGCTGGTGGCTCTGGGTGTACCTGCCATACAGCTGCTATAGCAAAGCAGGGGAAAAGAAATGAAATTAATGTAAGAGCATAAAAGGTACCAACTGTTTTCACTTCTGAGAGCCAAAAAGGGCCATGGAAAAGGCTCAAGTAAAAGGATACATCTTTGGGCACTTGGCATTACCAGCAGCAGCAGAGAATCCTTTAGTTAACCTTTCTCTGGCTGCAATTCATTTCAGCTCACACCACAATGCCCAAGGGTTACAAGAAAGGCCTTGGCCCACACAGCCTTGGATATTTACATTCAGGTTGTTAGGGATGTTTACTGGGGGGAATCCTGATGTAGCTCAGTTTCAGCCCTTATAGTGAAGTTGAGGGGATTTATTGCTGCCACGTGGTTGTGCTTTTCTCTTTTTTAATTTTTCTTATACAAAACAGAGTCAGATAAAGAAAGATGGAGCTGATCAGACTAAGGGCTATTACAACAAGCCTGAGTATTAAAGTATCATTATACATACACAAGAAACACATACAATCCATCCTCTTACAAAGAGGTGGCTGAACACCCTTAATGTCCTCCCAAGGTGCCCAGTAAGTGGACTGGTGGAATCGAAGTTCAGTTTCTTCTAAGCAAATGACACGTGTCGTGCTTAAGAGCGAGTGCCATCCCAGCTCCAAGCATTTTATGCCACAGCATGAACCCCAGTGGCAAACTCCACCCTGGGTGGTAGGAGATGTTTATAATGGGAAGGCTGATGAATGGCCAGCTAACTGTGTACTGTGAAAAGGTGGCGTATATACTTTAATAAATAAAAAAACCCCAAAAAACACAAAAACCAAACACAAAAACCAAAACAACCAAGTTCAGCAACTGCTACCATGTTCAACCCCCCTCATCTGGCACACTGCACCCTTCCCACTGCGCCCTGGCTTGGTACAGCCGGAGATGTGGTAGGAGAGAAGACGCTGGGAAAACTCAATGCAACATAAATGCAGGAGGACAGAAGGAAAAGAGAGAAGGAACTGTGATTGGCAGTCTCCAATGAGCAGTTTATCCTTTTTTGGCCTGTTTCATTTTACTTTAGCGGAGGGTAGGATAGCACAGCTTCGAGGCTCCATTGAAGCCTGCAGTTTTCCATAAATACTTCCAAAATACACCCCAACCAATGCAGTTGGTTGCAGAGAACTGATGCCTTAAGTGAGCAGTGTCCAGGACAGAAACATTTTCTACTTGAAACTCCAAAGGAAGTCTTAAATAATCATTTTCAAACAAACTTCAGACATCTGTCACATTTAAACAGACATCAGCTCAGAAATGAAGCTGCTGCTCAGCTTTTCATTTTAAAATGGTTATCACCCCAGGCTAAAAGAAAACTGTCTGTCGGTGCTGCCTAACATCAAGTGCAACACGGATTTTCAGAGTGTGGGCCTGTGGTTTTGGGTTGGTTTTGTTTCCCCCACCCTGAATTACATCTGAAATTAAAAAACAAAACAAAAAAAAACCCAACACAAAACTTTTATACCTTTTACAATCAAAAGCCTTACAGCTGCAGGACAATGGGAGTCTGGAGACCCGGCAGAGAAAGAGTTGAGGCCACCAGAGTCACCTCCTCCTCAGAGATAAATGTCTAGCTAACGGGGCTGCGATGAGCTGTCAGTGGCTGTGTTTTGTTTCGAGCTCATTAGCATGCATGTCGCCTGCCACCTCTCCCGGCCTTCAGTGCTTCCTTTGAAGTTGCCTGGCTGGAAGGTTTGGCCCTCATCTGCTCTTAGCCTTCTCCTCAGGCTCTCCAGATCACTTCTCCTGTTTATCAGCCACAATACTGGGCAGGAACAATTGTTACATTAGCAGTCCGAAACGCCTCTGGTAACGTTCCTGCTCCTAATCACAACCTCCTGGATTTCCGTTCATCATGTGCACCCACCCGCAAGGAACCCAACTTGGCTTTCCCTTGCCGTTCCCTCCCTGCACCAACGCCCCCAGATGCCACCACATGAGTACACACTACCCTGTTGTTCTTTGCACACCAGCAGTCACCACCTGAGACCCACCAGAACAATGAGCAAAGGGTAAGGTCGACACAAAGTTTTCTTCTTTCCACACAGATTTTTAGCAGGAATGTCAGGCAATTACTACAAACTATCACTATCCACACCTGGTCTGAAAACAACCACTTCAGCTTAACAGTTAAAGCCAACCAAACAATCCCCGCCCGACAAACTAACCAAACTTCACCCACCTAAATAAAATCAGACTTCTTGCTGTTCACAAGTCAAGCTATAATGCAACCACCTGTAAGGTGCAGTTAGGTGCTTGGCTTCAGAATACCGTACAGGGTGAAGGAATTCTTGATGGTCTCCAGGTGAGTCCTTCTGCCAAAATTTAGTTTTCACTAAGCAGCTGTGGCAAAGGACTTGACCATCATCACTGGGGGAGGCAGCACAGGTTTAAGTAATAACAGCCACAGTAAAGCCTTCAGGTTAGAAGATGGGACTCTTCTGGAAGAGCCAAGAGAGAGGAATCTTTCAGAGGAAGGAGAATGCCCAGCACACCACTCCCAGCATTACAGTGTGACTCCTTTTCTGAGTTCTGTCAGTACAACGGCTACCATCAGTGACACTGAAGCAATGGTATTTCTCCAGACACATAATTCCAGGTTCCCAGGAAGAGACAGTACTGCTTATTAGACAAAGTGCTTTAGCAGAAAAAACAAGTCAGGCCTTCAGATGCACAAGTTTTTCTGAAGGACTAAACCAGAGGCCACAGCCTTCAAACTAAGCACAGGTAGTGGACAAGCTCTGCAAGTTTGATTTGGTTTTGTTTAGCAACTGCAGGAGGTACAAACTCACAGAGCCAGCACCAAACAATCACGGCCTGGAAGAGAGGAAGCCCGACGGATCCAGCAAAACGGTCTCACTGACATTTTCCATGCTTGCTCACAAGCCAGACACTCATTCCTGCTGCCCTGTGCTTCAGGAATACTAAGCTGACGAGAGTTCAGGAGAAACGTGGGAATGCGTGCCATATAGACCTTTTGCCGTTTGCTGCGTTAGACAGGTGGAGCTTTATGGAGCAGCTTTTAGCACTTGCTGGTTTTCCCCTCACTTTCAGCTGTCACTTCTTGCTTGACGTACCAGAGCCCACTACTAACACCATGCTTTGGAGACAGGGTTATCAATGTCACTTTGATGCCTTCTCAGCATTGCTACATCACGTTTATTTACCTGCCTTCATAAAACTTATGTGTTAGTCCTGACTTCACAAAGTTTGGACAATTAGTCATACCCACAACTGCAGAATATTCATTTTACTCATTAACATACATGCATTGGCACAAAATGGGTTACTACAGGAAAAAAAAAAGTAGCTGTTTACATACACAACGTTTAACAAGCACCAATTTTGGTGTGCACAGCAATGGTAACTAGCAACAGAAGTGCTCTTCAGTTCTCCTGACACGGAGCTTGTTGGCTCCTGACTTTGCTAACTGCCGAAGACCACAGGTTTTCTTTTGTTGTATTGTTGTCTTTTTTGTTCTGTTTTGGTTTTGTTTTTTGCCTTTCCTCCCCACCTTTTAAACACAGAACTCTCTACAGCTGCCAGTGAGAAAGGCGATGGTCTAAATGCTGTGCTGGAATCACCAGTGATTCCAATAAGGATGGCTGATCACAAGCCCTTCACAGGAAGAACAACCACCTAAAAAGCCTCAACAAAAAAACCTTCCCAGTGATTAATGTGTTATGGCAGCTCATTTAAGCTGGAGTTTCTCTCAGCAGTCTGGATGAGACACTGACTTCTGAGTCATCTGGAAAGATGCAGTGTGGTTTATGGAAATTCTTGCCTGACCTTATCTATCCTGCTCTTGCTCTTTACAGGATTCACAAATCCCCACCTAACTGCTCTTTCTCAGTCTCCCACTGCTTTGCAAAGTGATGGGTTAAGCAAACGAATTTGGACAAGTGTTCTGCAACTCCGCCCAGAGACACTCTATGGAGAGAAGCCAGGTTTGGCAGAAGCCAGGTTTGGCAGAAGCCAAAGAGCGAAGTCCATCCACACCTGACGGGAGAAGCTGCAAGGACTCAATCACGCTCTCAGCAACCTGTTTCTTGGCACACCCCCCTCTTTCCCCTCCTCACCACACTCCAGGCAGATGCAGGACCCCTGTTCCATTCTTCACACTGATACTCCCTAGTTGGGCTTCTAAGCAGCAAGAACAAACACTACCTGTTTCTGGTGGCCTGATGGCTGAACACAGCACTGTGAATTCTTTGGTGTGTTTCTATTTTTTGTTTTGAACAATTCCCCTATTATTTGGTATTTTGCATGAAAGCCAAGCCCAGACCTTGGAGCCAAGCGAATGAGCAAGCATCTCAAACTTGAAAAGCCTTGCAGCCGAGAGTTGGCAACTGAACACTGGACCTGAGCGTACCTTCTCTGAGCATCAAAGGGGAAGATGAACAAGAGTGATGACTTCTGCAGTCCGACACATCAACCTTGAACAGCAGAGTCTGGTTAAACTGAAGTAACAATATAAGATGCCCTTTCGGCTTCTGAACCAACCACCTGCTTCTCGCCCTACATGCCCTCGCCCTCCAGCTCTTCCAGAGCACTTTGTTCCAGAGACTGTAAGCAAACATTAAAAATCTTGTAGAAACAATTGTCATTCGTGTTTGATCTGCTTCTTTAGCAGTCACATACCCACAAAGACAAATTTACACAATGCTTGTGGTGAAGAAAAGAAACCCTTCTCCAATCACATAAGGCACTTCTGACTATGGAAAGGGAAGCAGAAGAGACACTGAAGTAACATCTTGTTATCTCTCTTAGTGCAAAGAGGGGGGGGGGAGAGGAATCAAGAAAGGAAAACAAAGGGGAGAGGGGGAAAAAGCCCAATATCCTTCTATTCAGTAAATAATAAATATAAGGTTGGTAAAAAGACAATAGTAGCTTAATGCTAAATACTCCGTATTCATTCAGTAAGACCAAATGACAGTGCTTTATACATATTTTTTTTTATGTTTGTTTTTAAAGGATGCAGGATTAAAGCAATATATTTCTTTAGTTTACAGGGTTCACCTGTCTGACCACTCCTGCTACCAGAAAAGCTCAGTTGCCAGAGCGAGAAGTCAGTGAAAAATTGTTTATCTAGAACGGACTTTTAATTTTTATCATCCAAACTTCTATCCAGGTAATTATTCATTGCTATGTACTACACACCTACAACAAAACCAGCACAGCAACAATCGTGTTTTAACACGGTGACCATTCATAAACATTTACTGAGCTGAACAGAGCTGGATGACAGCAATCCCACTTGGAACACAGAGATCTTTGTGTGCACCCTCTGCTTCAAGGGTAACACAGGGCTACCAAAAAGATTTAACAGTCTGCGCTCCTTCGTTGCTTATTGTTGCTTCTCAGTTTGTAGGTAAGAGAGGAGAGTCTGATGAGGTCTCATCACGTGAAATAAAAGGAGCTACTCCCTAACGTTTAGGAAACTGCCAGGAAAACAGAGCCAAATCTTCAGTGAGCACCAAGCGCTATGCATGCTCCAGACACTATGCCCTTAATAATGCTTGAGGATTTATAAACACTCTCTCAAACCAACCTCACTGCTTGCTGGCCCTGCCGTCAAGCCAATTCCCTTTAAGACATCACAATGTCAATGGAGGTAATACAAGGGTCTCTGTTGGAGCTGTGGCTCTCCTAAAGGCATGAAAAGAGAGAATGGCTTTAAAAGCATCTTTGTTTAGGTGTTAGGGGAAGAGGTAAAACCTGGCACGTTAAGAGAAGGGATACATCTAGGCTTCACGTATGCCGTATTTTTAAGCCTTCTCACGCTAAGTTTGGAAAGACGCCTTAAAGAGATGGGGACGACGTTTGAAAGCGAAGGTTTTTATCTGGGGAAGAGGGAAAGAGTGGTTCAGTTTCTTTATGTGAATGCAAAGTGAGTCACTGCACAGTTATCCACTGTGGATTAATTCACTCTACAGTGAATCTGCTTGCCTATTCAGCCTGGAAGGCTTAACTTGTCAGTGTTGCCATGAACAGAAGCTGTCAATAATGAATTCACAGCTGCAGGTGACACACGCCTTAGAAATTCAATTAGCCAAAAAGCATGTGGTAGAAGAAATGGCTTTCCTAAATGATGCCAAGGGAGATCACAAGAAAAACTGTATTTGGCATGTGGCTGTTCAGTATAACCAGGGTCAAACAGTTTAAATAAAATTTGTAAAACCGTGCTCCCAGTTGCTGGGAGGAAAGGGGAAGAACAGCAGAGCTTGTGCCAGTCCAGACCGATTCGCAGTCAGGGTCACGGGCAGGCAGGAGCCTCCCCACAGCTCCTGTTTCACCAAAAACAAAAGGGAGCCCCAACCTTTCAGCCCAAGGACCCCTTAATTAGCCTTCCCAAGATCCTTTGTTTGGGGGAATCTTTCACCTCCATGTAACACACTGCATGTTTCCTACAAGCGAACCAGCCCTGTTCCCCAGTCACCTCTCTCATACTGAGCATCCAGCACACAGGGAATATATCCAGGTGTGCAACCATGCTGTTTCTTCCTCTTCACTCTCCAGGCCTTAGCACCGAAAGGCTGTATCATCAAATACATGTTAATCACTGAAACCAAACAGAAGTACGTAAACGTGATGATGACAAGCTTGAAACAAGCAGAAAATGAAGTCATGGATTTTTCGCTAGAGCTTACAGAGCTATTATCCAAAACGCCTATGCAGAGAAAACAGAGGTCACAGCCTAAAGATGCCTACCTCAAATGGGGATCATTCAGCATATGCACAAAAGGCTTCATCTGTTGGCTTCAAAATGGACTAAGAATGCAACTAAAACCTGGGGGTTGGTTTGTGCAAACCCATTTCTTTCATGATCTTCAATTCCTGGTTTATTGTGTGCTTACTCTGCCACAAATCCAGTAGCACTCCTGCACCAGCACGGGTAACACTACACAGGCTCTGGCAGCTGTAGGATTTTTGGGGCATTTGGATTGAGTCATGTGCACAATGGAAAGTGAGAAACGAGCTCCATTCAACACACAACACTGTAGCTAACACTGCCCTACCTAAAAATTGTGTTAAACCAGAGATACACAAGATGACATAAAAGGCACGTGGACTGGGAAAATAGGAAAGGTGAAAATAGAAATGGGACCAAGTGAGTTGGGAGAGGACAAGGAAGTCTCATTTCTGAAAATAAGCATGCCCTCTCAGAAAACCCCAAAGTTTTAAACCCGCAAACGCCCTTAATCTTTTGGCAATGTATAATGAAGAACAGGTTATGCACAAGGTAAGGCCCTGCACTCATTTACTTCTCTTCCAGGAGTAAAATATGCAGCCAGGCAAATAATGCAATGCAGGCCACAGTGCACTTCCTATTTTGAGGTATGATGTGCAATGCCAAACCTACTTTGAAGCAAATAGTCTCTCAGCATGAAAGTATTTTCACAACTTCTCGACAGTGCCATTTTGCCAGTTTCCTCTCATTTTTCACAAGAAATTGCCTACAGCCATTTGCAGCTGATCAACACCCTTTTCCATGTACAGCAGACCTCACCCACACTCTCCCTTTTTATTACAAAAGCAAAATCTGATTTGAAAACTATCTCCGTGGCTCTCCTCGCTCAGCTGCCTTAGGTCAGCACTGTGGCATCCCACAGAGGACACAGCAATATTCTCAGTGCTGAAGGATGAGCATGGTAAAGCTGCCAAATGTACGTGTGAACCAAGCACCTTTGAGCTTGGGAGAGACTGAGCCACAAGGCAGGCAGAATCTGTGCGCTGGTCCCGCAGCAAAGCCCAAACAATGAGCTTCGAAGGGCACAACAAAAAGAGTGTGGATTTACCGAACAACACACGTACAACACCACTGCTCCTCCTCTCCCACAGGTTTACCAGTGCGAGCTTCGAGATGCTTTAACATCAGCACACGTCTGAAAAATCCAAGGCTTCTGCCTCCATCTCACATGACAAATCACGCAGGCAGCCTTGGCGTCAGCAAAAACAGACCACCTGGTAAAGAAATGCATTCCAGCCAGCCTCTTCCCCTAAAATTTCCAAAAGTCTCCTAAACACCACACCTGCTCCTTGTGAAGCCACTGGCCTTTACAGCAGGGCCCACACATGGGTAAGAGATTCAAAATCTTCAGAGAAGTCTTCGCAACCACCCTGACCACTGCCCTTCTTCTCTCCAGTGAGAGCTGGAGCAGACTAATATAACCCTACTCAACTGCACCAGTCTCTACCATATACCGTGTCACGATCTCTAACCAACTCAAGGTGCAGGGAGAACTACACAAAAAATTCCATATTCTCCGAAGTTTTCTTCCCTCTGGCAAGGAGGCCACTTACGTAGTACAAGAGCAACAGCATTATCTTCTGAATTGCACTTGCTGATCTGCAGTACCCTGCACTCAACCTTGCTGCCACGACTTGGGATTTCTCAACCAGGAAAAGAACAATCCGTGAAAGTGAGCCGAAGAGCAGAAAGAAAGATGAAAGAGCACCCGAAGACAGAAATCTAACCGCAGACTGAAACGTTAGATTCTAACTGAAGATTGACATCCAAGCCCCAAAACATTATCCGTTTTTGAATGGGAGGCCAATGAAGAAGCTAGTGTTTCACCCTCCAGAAAACAATCCATATTGGGAAGAAGCTGTTTTCAGATCAGCAGCAACAATCACAGAGTTACATGATTTACCAACACGTTTTGGTCTTTGGCCCAACTGCCACCTCTTCACTGCAAGAGCTGCAGCTTCCCATCCCACGTCTTTTGCAACAAGCCTCTCAGCCCTTGGCAGAGAAAGGACAAGCGCAGTGACTAGAACAAAGGTACGCTCGAGCTTGCTGCCCGGGCTGTCTTCTGCTGATAAGCACACACAGACAGATCTCTGCTCTTTTTGCTCATATAGTTGGGATAAGAAAGCAGGCATCTTCTTTGCTCAAATGCAAAATTTTACAGAACTTTTAGGATCTTGCTTATCATTGAGAACTCCACCTCTGGACTACATTTACTTCAACCTTCAGAGTTTGGTCAGAAGGCATTTGATGAAGCGGGAGACAGAATGGTGTCGTGCTTCCCAAGGAAGCTAGGCTAAATCCACCTGGCAGAAATCTCCAGGATGTTTTTTTCTTCACATTAGTACTTTCCTGAGGGTCTACAGTGAGATCTTACAAACTCACTTAGGAGAACCCTGCGGTGTTCGCAGTTACTCATCACAAAGCCCCAAAACCTCCAATCTATCAGGTGATGCAGAACTCACCAGTGTCAGCTGTCCCAGTACTCAGTGAGAATCTGGGGCCTCTACCCCCAGCACTCTGGCTGAGAACTGACACTCTGCAGGGACTAACTGTAACTGCATCACCACTTGACCTTTTCAGCATATCATCTCCCCCTTTTCCTTTACAGGCGAAACAAAAATCATAGCAACAGAACCAGTCTCTCCAACCATGAAACATGCTGCAGCCTCACTGAGAAACCCACAGAATCAGGGCAAGCACTGCATTTTTACCATCCAAACAGCTATCTTGCCCAGGTCAGCAAAAAACAACCTCAAAATGCACCTTCTAAACACAGCAACACATGCACAGCCATCATTGCTTCTGGTAGTCTCTGTCCTTCCATGACCTGTTCTCCCACAGCTGAACTGAGCCTGCCAGCAATGGAGCCCCCCCCAACAATTGCACTTACCTCTACAGGCTCAGAAGGAATTTCCAATTTGGATAGTTTGGCTTTGACATTCGCCTTCAAATCTGAGATTTTTTCATAGGCTTCATCGTGGTATTCCTCCAGGAGAGGTTTGAGCTCCGGTGAGTCAACTGGTGTCTGATCTTGGCCATCCATTGGTCGGACATAGGCAGTTGGTTTCTGCTGCATTGCACTGAGTTTCGATGGTAAAGAGTGGGGGAAAGTCTGAGAGGAAGGCTGAGTGGTGCTGGTCAGGTTAATGGCTGAGCTGTCCCGGCTTTCCTTCTCCTGTGATCCTGTCACTAGGTCCTGAGATGATTTTGTTTGACTGCAGGTCAGCCCATGGCTTTTGCTGCTGTTCTGTGACCTGGAATTGGTATGCTGGCTGGAATGTAGAGGTGACAGTGGAGAAGCCAAAGATGACAGCAATGGAGAAAACTTCAAAATGGAGACTGGCAGTTCATTAGGACAACCTGCACCAACTGCACGCTGGTCATTTCTCTTGTGGTGAACACCTGCGTGACTTTCCTGGCCACCACGATTGCGTTCTTGCCCTTGGCTCCGACCGTTGGATACACTGTGACTCTTGGTGTGCAAGCCTGAAGCTGGTTCTGCTCCTGATTGTGCCTTTTGGTTGTGAATGGAGTGGCTTGGAGGAGGAGGAGCTGTAACCGTAGGTCCCATGGGTGGATGGCAGGTTGTGTGGTGGAATGAAGGTGGCAATGTATGGCTGGTCTTTTCAGGGACGTAGTGGCGATAAGGCTTTCCTCGTGGTGTCTGAGGAACAACACTTTTTGGAACCCCTATAAGATTCTGATGGGATGTGTTGTTGATGAATTCCTTGACCTCCTCATATTTGCCCAGCATGTTCTGAATTCGGCTTGACAACTCATCTTCTTTATTAGTCTGCAACAGAAGAACATCAAGGGGGAAATTCAAGAAGCACGGACCCCCCAACCCAACAGATCCAGCTCAAGAAGAGACATTCTCCAGGATCTTTTGATCACCGGGCATCACCACAAGTGACATTACACAAGCTCATCTCAATCCTGCATGCAGTCTCTCCAAAGCAAGTGGCACTGCCCTAGTCAGCATTAGTTCTCCTGAGCCAAGACTGCAGGTGTACCTGCAGACTTCAGGGACACGAAGTCTATCACAGCTGCAGACAGACAGACAGGCAGCCACGCTGCTCTTCAGCACCCTCCCTCAAACTCCCGGACTACAGGAGGCGCCCAAAAATCAATCTGCCCAACCCAAAGTCCATGGTGTGCTTACACCGTCTACAGAGCTTGAGGCACACAATCTGATGAATTTAAGTTAAGCAGACTGGAAGATGCTGTGTTTGTATGTATCATGCTCGAGTCTACTATACTGTATGCAGAGGCCACAGCTCTCCTCTTCCACCCCCAACCCCCTTTTCTCATCTCCCTCCCCCACACACTCCCCAGCCATTACCTTGTAGGGTTCTGCAAAGAGGGGAATCTTCTCAGGTAACTTGTCTGTCTCCTGCAAAGTCTCATGATTCCGCCTCTCTCTCTCTTGAATACGCAGCAAGTTTCTGTCCTCGTTGTACAAGCTTTAAGAATGAGAGAAAAGAAAAGGCAGTGAACACTTCACACCAGTGTTATCAGCAAGTATCTACTTTATGCAGAAAAGTGGTTTTCAGGCAATGGTATATGTCCATCATGAAAATAATTTTGAACTCCACAGGGTGGTTATAGCTGGCAATTCAATTATGTCAAGTATTTTCTGTACTGCACAGTAGTAATGTAACATACAAGGTCTAGTGTGCATCCTTCTCCGTGCTTTGTAGTCCTGATAGCATACATCAAAAAGGATGGGAAGGGAAAAATTATCCATCCATTTAATGCAAAACAAACTAACTGAGGAAGTCATCAACATGGGTGATAAGCACATGAGCTCACAAATCCAGCTGCAATGATCAATGAAAACCGCCATTCTTGTTCTCCTCCAGACTTCTATCCCAACTCTTCACCCAAGAGTAAACAGAATCCAACTTTGAAAGTGTTGCCACTTGCAGAGATTGAACCTTGCCTGTTATATAAACAGGCTTGAGAACTTTCTACTTTAAGCAGCCATTTGGAAAGCTGCTTACCTGGCAAACCAGGTAGTTGCATTTAAAGCAATCGCCTAAATGTAGTTAAAGAGAGGTCTCAGAAATTTGGAAGACAGCAGGTCAAATCCCCTTGTTCCCCTTCAACCACAAAGGCGTGCCCTCAATTCCACCATCCCCAGATCAAAACAGCAATAAAGCTGCGTCACATGCACAGCAGGATGACTTCATGGAAAACCACATCCTTTAAACTACACCTCCTCTGAGAAATACTGCTGCAAAATAAGGGAATCTATTGCTCCGTTTATGGACATTTTAGAAGAAAAAGCATACAGGCATAGTATACAGATGCAGGTTTTTCTCTCCTCTTTCTACTCCACTGCACAGTCTACCACATACATACGATTCCTGTATTATTTTTAGTACGCTCAACTTCTCAAACGCCCCAGCTTGGAAGGGAAGAGCCTTGTCTTCCCCACCAGTCACATTTTCTCAGATATCATCTACTGGATGTTTAATCATCCCTGAAGGAGAGGGAGGGGACTGGCTTCGCTGCAGCAGTTAACCAAGAGGTCTGACTACTGCCGAGGCAGTTTCTTGACTCAAAGCGAGCTCTGGACAACGATGCTGTCTGATGGCAAATTTCCATATATGGAGCTGCAGCAAGGATGTACTTGTGCCACTACGACAGAAAAACGCACTCAGGGGTTACACTCTGCACATTTAAAATAGTTTCCAACTTTGTTAGCGCTGTACTGTTTCCAAACATAGCAAAACAGGAATTTCCAGTAAGCTCTGTGTACCCCACTTCTGCAAACAATTTTAAAAATTAGAAAAATAAGAGGAATCACAGGATCACTAATTCAGTAAATATACACAATCCTTGTGTTACAAACAGTATATAATAGGAGCATTTCCCCTGTGCATCTGGTATCATTTTGCATGTGAGCGATTTCGTATCTATAATCAGTTAATTGGTCAGTTGCCCTGTGTGTGCCAGGAAAGCTTTGTGCAGCCAGATACGGGAGATGCCAACTGCAAAAATAAAAAATGAGGAGTAATTATAAGGCCAACCAGAAGCAATCTTGGCTACATCTACTACTTCAAATTGAATGCGTGCAAATGATTTTTTTAACTGAATGCATTTCAAGTTGACAGCAGTTTCTAAACATATCTGTTCAACTTATCTGGAAAATTTTTACTGAATGAAACACTATTTTCCAAACATTCCAGGAAGTAAAAAATGATCCTGTAAATATCCTTTATATAAACTTCAAAAGAAATCCCTTAACAGCAAGTATGAAAAAAACCACGAAAGATGGTTTTTACAGCTAAGACACTGGCTTTTAGCATGAAGACTTCCAAAAACCTCCTCTTCACCAATCTGTGACACCGTGGCCCAGGTTCTTTTTTTTGAGGGATGGGCATAATTTAACCTGGATCAATCAGCTCCTCTTCCCCACCGGTACCCAGTTCATTTCTCCCACGGCTGCAGAAGCGTTCAAGCGCACACATTGGGGAGGGCAAAGGAAAAACCACTGCCCTTGGTGGCAGCCTTCGCTTCGTGCCATTTCCCAGCCTCTTTGCTCTGCAGTTAGTACCTTCCCTTAACAAATTATACCACTTTCTTGCAAGGAGCTCCTCTATTTCTACGTGTCCAGACTAATGAAGACTCTTACTGCAACCAGGTGCTCAGCCCCAGCTCCCTCCCACCCACCTTCACTTTTTCCTTTTGATGCTACCACCAATTATGATTTTGAGCCTAAGGACAGTATTCAGTGCAATGCTGAAGGTACAAAAGGCCTATTTTAAGTTAGTTTTAAGTCCTGCTCCTTGAGCATCAGCTGTTTTCGCAGTCACGTTTTCCTCTGTTAGTTCTTCAGACATAATTTTCATCATTCAACAGACGGACATACAGGAAATTCAAATACACAAGGGGGATCTACTTTTTACAAGGGTGACAACTGTGTTAAAGACAGCAAAGTTTCTTCTCCCACTTCACGTCTTCGATAGACGTACGCATTCTGATCTGCACAATGCTGCTAACACCTCAGCCCGCACTGTTACTATTTCTGTGGAGCACTGCCACGAATGCCAAGCACTCAGACCTACACAGAACCTTTTTAATACAACTGCAACATTACACACACATACTTGGTTTTGTTTGTTTTCTCCTTAGTACTTATTAAATTACTCATGGTGTTGGCTGGAGTACACAGATATTGTGCTAGCTTTCCTCAAAATAGATGTTGCTACTGCAATTCACAGATCGTTGCGGCACACTTCAGATCCAGGCCTCCCGGGGACAAGCTGTTGGGCTGGCATAGCTCTCTGCTGAAGCCCAAGGTAAGTAATGAAAGCAGTATGAAGTGCTCACCTAAACAATACGTAAGGACAAAAGCCACAGCCAACCCATCTCTTTTATAAAGAGACCGTTTCAAAATGAGACAATCTCATTTTACCTTCCCAGGTAAGAGATTGTTTGCCTCTTGCAGAGGGGACAGAGAAAGGCACAAAAGCCACAAGGTCGAACACAAGTCTCTTGGAGAACACTGTCAAGACTAAAAGAGTAACTTCTAACAGACCCATTCCCAACCTCCATTACCTTTCCAAAACTCTAATGTCACTACTAAAGCATACCACATCACTTTATAATCTGCATTATTATCATTTAGTAAGGCACGTGCAATAGTATTTGAGATCTTTCAAGGTGCACTCTGTCATAGTGGCCATTCCTATAAAGCACTGAGGACTTAGAGTAACAGCCTTTGCACACTGCTGGAGTCAAGCATCCTATCTTGTAATGACTTCACTACCCCCTGCTTGTCTAGCTTTCAACAGTAGTCTACAATTTGCTCCTCTTCACGCAAGATTTATTAGCAAGGAGATAACGTAGATCAACTTTCTTAAACAAAAAATACACGCAATACTTTAGATGGATCCAGTCAACAAGCTGGGTGTCATTTCCACATGCCAGGTGGCTGCTGTGGGGACCCACATGCTCACATGTGGTCTCCCTTTGTATGATAACCTATACAGAACATGACATATTAACAGAGTTTTTTTCCTATGTTTGCTATGTAAAAAGGGCAGGAGCTGTAACCTACTCACATTATTATTCTTGCAGGAAAATACTAAACAGCATGCCACTATCAGCAGTAAACCAAGATTGAAAAGCATTAGTGATGACCCACAAATTTCAGCATAACCACATGAGTATCCCCCTGGCTGGAAGAGCACTAAGAGGTTGTATCACTGCACAGAAACAAAATAGTGGAAATTCTGACCAAGAGGTTTTGTGGCCAAAGCCCACTGAAACGGGCAAAAAAAATTCTTATCGGTTTCAACAGACTTTGTGTTGGGCAATGAGAGCGCATTCTTCAGTTGTTCAAAACAGGCCTGACCTTGGGCACACATGAGCAAACCTCCGGCAGAATGAACAGAAGTCATCATTTGGACACTACATCAGCTCACAAGGTTCAACGTCTGTATCTTGAAAAAATACCACCAAAAAACCACCGAAAACCAACCCCAAGCAACCCCCCCCCCCTCCAAAAAACCCAAATAAAACATACCACACACAAACCCAGCATAAAATAACCCCCAAACAACTCTCAAATAAATTAATAAATGTCAATCATAAGCCAAAGCATTAGCATAATATTACTAACATTTCATCCTCTTTACCACAAACTTTCTTAATAATTAAGACAAAACAACATGTATGTGCGCATATACGCACGAGCGAAAATTAACTGGAAAGGAGGCAAGCAGAACACCAGTCTGGCATGTTGGAAGAACTGGGGAAAACCTCGTGGGCTATTTTTATTTGTTCTCCCAGGATAAAACCTGCTGTCAGAGCTGGCCCATCAGAGTTCCTGTTTTACATTATGCCTTGCTGTAAACGTCTCACTAGATCTTAACTTAGAGCAAGAGAAGTACAAAACTTGCAAGTAGTTTAAGAAACCAGCACCAGCAATAAAATTTAAAAAATAAATAGATAAAAAAACCCCAACAACAAAAAAACCCCAGGTCACGTATTATGACCCTGCAAATTGTTTTCTACTGAAACACTGTGCTACATCCGTGTGTGTTACAGATATCCTTCTATTTCTAGGCTGGCAAGCATCCAAATTCAGAGCAATCAAGGGAGTTTGCTCAGAGGTTCTGATTACATTCAAACAAAAGGAAAACCCTAAACAACTGTAACTTGTATCTCTTGCAACAATAATATTTACAGTGAGAAGTAGCTATCTTTCCTATACGTATCCCAACACTGAACATAAAACATCTTACATGTCCCTGACTGCAAAAATCAGCAGCTGTAATACCTCTAAAGGCCTTTTCTTTACTTGAACCTTCTTTGACCCCAAGCTCTCTTCCCAGCAATAAATTCTTTTTAAAGAGTGTGTGAACAGAAAAAGAGGAGGGACAGAGAGGAGGGGAAAGGACACCACCTTTTTGCCATAATGCCAGTCCCTGCAGGTTTAAAAGACAGCGAGTTTGCCTGTTCCCGGTGCACACGGGTGCTCCCACACGTACAGGTCTGCTGGGCGCTGCTCAGCCAGTCACACGTTGTTACTACCGCAGATCTTGCCGGGCTGTCGTGGTGACTAGTGACCCAGGCTGCCAGCCACACATAGCTGACTGCCCATTCAACCAGGCAAGGGGGTCATCCCCCTCCATTTTGCTGTTCAGAATCGTCATCTACCCTCTGCCTCCCTCTCTGAAGCGGACCAAACCAGTTTTCATTCCAAGTTTTCCTCCAACTTCAGTGCACAGAAGGAGGCACAGTTTTAAAAGCAGAAGGATAAGGGAATAAACACTCAGTAGCTACTTATTTCGTCATGCAGTTGAGAACACCAGCTCTCCCTTCTCTTAAGTTGCAAACAAGTCCTTAAACTACTTGAAGACAACAGCTAAAACTCATTTTAATTTGTATATGTTATCACGTATCACGTAGGCGTCAAGTTTCCAGGTGTGCTGCCTCATCTCACAAGGAGGGGCCTTTATTTAAAAATAAGCTGTACTGCACTAGATGGCATTCCTAATTCAGAGCAGAAGGCCCTGCTGTCTACTGTGCATTTTTTTGAAATATAAGGCTCTAGTTATCCTAGCTCCAACATCTGTGGAGACACTGTTTCTGCCCACCATTAGCCTGGCCACGCAGGGTATTTGTCAATATGCTCTTCAAAGCTTCTGACAGCCCGGGCTAGGCCTTATCTCATAACACTGCACAGTTTCCCCAGAGTCTGTGCCTGGGAGCCAGGCAGAAAGCTCCAGAGAAGCAGAGTCAGCTCAGGCCCTGTGTGGAGCCGTGCCAAGAGGAGAGGAGGTCTCCCCGGCCTGCCAGGCGCCATCACGGGAGAGCTGCGCAGAGAAGCCACCTGCCAGGCCCCACAGCAAGCTTCCCCTCATCCACGCACCCACAGGGCCCCAACCCTGCTGTGGGGTGAACCCCACTTCAGGCACCTCTCCAGATCAGCAGCCTTGATATTTAGATTTTCCTAGAATGGGAAGCCAAAAAAACTCAAAACCAAAACCACCCCCAAGCTCTTCATACCGATTTGTGGAAATGCTCTGAGAATCTGGACCTCCAGGCCTAGCCCCAGCGTGCCAAGCACATGGGAGCTGGAGGACTCCACAGTCCCACCCCATCTGTCTTCAGGGGTGAAGCAGTTCAAAATTTGGGAGTTAAAAAACAGTCCTGCGCTCTCGGCAGCGGGCCTACACTTCACGTGTCGCCAGGAAAACCCAAACAGCCCGTTACGTTCAGACGGGCAGATGAGAATGAATGTCTGCCCTGAAACGTAAGTTCAGTTGCGACCGTTTTCAAACATGCTCCACTAGAAGCAAACGCAGGCACAAATCCCCCCCCATCCCACCCCAAAAAAACCCAAATCGTGCTTTGCTACACACTGAAACTGTAAAATACTCCCAGGCTCAGAGCAGCCCATGCTGGAGAGGGCAGCCCACTGCCTCCAGTAACCAGCGACTTGGCTCAGCAAGTTCAGCAAAGCATCACCCTGACCCATGACATCATCCAAGCTGGGTCTGTAACAGAAACCATGAAAATACCAACGTGCTCTGAAGCCACTCAGTGACATGACAATCCTTACTACAGGGTTTCAAATGCCGGTATGTGACAACCCAGCCCATGACAACATTTTCAAAAAATAGACTGGTGCAGGAAGAAATTCTGCCTCTACTCCTGTCCTGTGTGTTCTCCAAATGAAAAATAAATGAAAATAAAAATCTGCTTTACTTTTAATTGTAATAAGAGCTGTTGCTGGCTCCCGAAAGGAATTATACCAGCAGCAGGGAAGGAGGTGGAGAAAAGCTAAAAAGCAAACATGCAAACGATGCTCACTTCCTTCTGAACGTGCAAAACCTCTTCCTTTGAAACATTAAGAGAGAACATTTCCTTTTAGTACAACTGCAGGAAATCACAAATTTATTGAAGCTGTTTTGTCATTAAAATTGACTCTCTTTGATCATGAGAAGCCGCTGATCAACATTCCTCATGATTGAGAGGCATATTCGTGTTTAATTTCAAGGCAAGACACATCGCCCTGAAAAAAGATTAAATGCATGGACTGTAACAGCCTCACTGCAGAACCCCTGCTCTGCTGCTCTGGAAGTCTCCATGGAAGTCTCCACCAATTTATACAGCCAAGATCACATCTACAAAGATTAAATAGGCAGTTTCATTCATCAGCTTGAAAAGAAACACAGATAAACACATGGCACAACGTTACTGAGCATCACAGATGTGCTCAGCCCTCACGCTGTACGACCAAAGCAGCTTGCCTGACAGTGACAAGCAGATGAAAGGATGATGTTAGAGTTCATACCAAACAGCATCAAAAACGTCTCATCCCAACTTTTACTTCCTTTCCTTTACAGAAGCATCGTCAAGTTGTGACTTGCTGGATAATTTTAAGTTCTGTTTCACATCAAATACTATTTCACAGAACATACACAGTTTGAACAGAAACAAATGGTAACTGGAAAACATATGGCAGAAGCGCAACAGATGGTACAGTTAGTCAATTATTTTCTGCATCACCAACCACCAGCTTTGGTACATGCTTTCCAAAAATACATATCTCCACACTGGAGAAATAGGAGTTGGAATTTGTTTTTCAAGTTTTTGCTTCCTCTAGCTCCTTCAACTCATGAAGTCTACCCAGCCCTGTTTACTGACTACAATAGCAGCATTAGACCACTGAGCAAGAGATCAAGGCTTCACAGCCCATCCGTGCTTCCACGATGACTGTAAGAAACCTCCTGGAAAATATTTTTGAACAAAAATAATGTTCCAAGAAAATCCAGTACTGCTGCAAGCTTTCCTTCAAGCCATATGGAAAAATTATGCTGAGCACACCTCTTCTTATGTTTTAAATATACAGCCCTCCAGGTTACACAACAAAAAATGGAGAATGGCTGGGATGTTACAACAGGCAGCAGGGAACTGCCTGTTTGCTTAAGTAGAAGCTAAGTTGGCTTTTGCCAGAACACCAGTTCTACCTAGGTAACATTTAAGCATCTTCTCATTCTGCCTCTTCCACGGTAATCTTTGGGGTTCAAATTCCTACTTATTTGTTTCCTATTGCTGTTGCCAAGTTTAAAAATATATTCATTACTCAGCCATTAAAAGGTTTTTGCTTCCTTTTGGCATCAATAGGCCTTTCTTCGTCAAGCAGTTCCCAGGAGTAAGCCCGAACGTTTCCTGAGAAGAGCTAAGCCCCTGCAGCGCTCAGTGACTTTGGCAGGAATTGGGAACTCTCAGATGTTCTTCAAACACTCCAAACCCTCAAATGGCTATGCGCTTAATCCTGCACATCCCAGGATTCGGAGCAGTATTTCTCAGCCTAAGGTCTACAAACCACAGATGGCTCTAAAGAGGAAAAAGATTTGTGAAACAATGCAAATAACTGAGGCAACAATCTCTTCTCACCTACTCAAAAAAGGCAAACAAATGAAAGGTTTATGACTTGGATTTGCCCTCACATGAAATGTTTAAAATCTAATTTTAAATTTAGATGTAAGTGAAAGCCATTCTAGCAATACAACACTAGACAGCCCTTGGATACTTTCAAAAAAGGTGTGGCACTCTCCAGCCAAAAATGCTTCCAATAGGGGTGCTCCAAGCTGCAGTGCTCCCCTAAGCAGCAGGGCACCCTGCTCCTCCTCCCCTCCAGGGTTCTGGGAGCTCTCATAGAGTCGCCTCTTCCTCAGTCTCCACAGACAAACCATCTCCCCTGTGAGCAGAGTGACTGCAAGAGGCAATAAAGCCTCGCGTTGAATATGTAACACAAATGACCCCCTCCCATAGCGGCAAACCCTCCAAAGGCCAGAATACAGCATGCACACAGTCAGAGCCTGTTAGAAAGATGCTCCCAACAAAAAGCAGGAGCTCATGCTGAGGGCCAGCCTCACTTAGCAGCCACATACAGCAGCAGCTTAGAAAATTTGGAAAAACGTGACAATTACTTTAGTTTACACAATCTTCACTTAGTTGTCTTCAATAACAGCACGTAACTACGTTGCTGTAGTTGAAGCACCTGAACAAACCAAGAGGCAGTGTCTTTACTCATGATGCCGCAGAAATGAAGTCTCTAAAGAAACCCAGGCTTCCAACCTCACCCCATGTATGCTGACGTTAATAGAATGCTGTCAGAAAAGGTGTTAATTATAAGTTACACGGGGAACACGAAAGTTGTCATTCTCCATCTAAATGCAAATATACTAGGAGGGCTTCTAAGAAGGTGTGGATGTGTGAAGTGTAATTACAAGGAGAGCAGACAAGGCGTTGGAACAATGATGAATTTAAGGCTTTGTTTGATCTGGATGTGGCAGGCAAAGGAGGAAATGTGAAAAATTTAAATCACCAGGTAGGTGCAATGAAAAATCCTGACCACTTTGTCTCTTAGAGACAAGGCATACTGTATACAGCAGTCCAATTCATCAGGCACCCATCTCGGGATTTTCCCAAGCCAAGTAAGTGGTCTGCCTGCCTTTCAGCCCTGAAGGCACATATGTTTCTTTGGGTAGGTGAGTAGATCTGCAACCTGAGCACTATTTCAGTAACTGAGTACGCACAGAAGGATTCAGACAAAGCTGCTGGTGCCTTGGCTGCAGCACTGGCAGAGCAGCTCTAGATGTGCAGCCTAGGTTGGGACCCGAGCGCAGACTACTCCCCAGGCTCCAAGAACCCCCTTGCAGCTGCACACCAAGCAGCCTCAGTTGTGGTAACCCAACTGTGACAAGAGCGAGTTTACATGTCAGCAGCTTTTGCAGACAAGAAGAGCCCATTCACGTACCTTCTCACTTCAGCAAGGATAACAAATCTAGCCTGGTCAGGATGCAGACACACACCCAAATGACCGGGGTTACTTTGGAGAGGCGACAGTGAAGTAGGAGTTACTCAAAAACTTCACTCTTTGTATCAAAATGGGAGACTTCAGCCTGACACCAACAGCGTTACACTCCTCTGTCGCACAGCTGAACAAACACTTTCACACAGACCCAAGTGTTTCCAGAGATGCTCCCACAGCGCATGCTCAGATCCAAGACCGATCTGGTTAAGCTCAGCTGGTACTCTGAGAAAGGCAAATCCAGATCCCTCTGACAGAGTGTTACATCCTGGCTTTGCTGAGAAGCAGTCTGTTTGGAGAAACAGCATTCCCCACTGAGCAGATCCTGCTGTAACAGGGAGGGGACTCAGTCACCCACCATCACCCCAAGACCTGTCTGCAAAAAGGCTGGAGGAAACATTACACAAATAGAAAAGACATTTACCCTTCAAAGGTACTTACATCATGCCTTCCAAGATCAAAGGCTTCTGGAAGTAAATACAAGGCCTTGGCACTATCAGCAAACATATGGGGTGTAGCCTTTCTACCAGAATGTAAACTTTGAGCTAAATTTCCAATCAGACCCAGAGAGAAAACATCTACCGTCAAAGCGCAGGAAAACCAAATTTCAAAGGCCAGCCACTCTATTCCTCTTGCTGCCCCCACAGTGGTCACGCAGCTAATTCACATTCTTATCCCACTCCATTCCACTTGTCTTCTTTCAAGTGGTCCCACACTCACACCACTTCTAAGCACTTCCTGCCCTCCCTCCCAAAACCTGCCTCAGCATGCCAGTCCATAAGCTATTTCGAAAGGACTTCTAAGAAAACTCCTAGTGCAGCCTTCATTAAGCACCATCCATCACCAGAGTGACTGCAGGATCACATTCCAGTTTCCATCTATCATTCTTCTCTCTTCTGGATTCGTCTTGGTGTCATCTTGCATCAGCTTAGGCCCCGTTCTAACAAGCCTTGGATGTTATCTTCCTGATGGTTCACCTGTGCTGAGGCAAACTCCTTCCATGGCAGCTTATTTTCCAAATGAGGACGGCCATGCCGCTTAACACAGCCTAGAGCATCTGCATTCACACCACTGAGTGCCTCTGCACAACAGAGCGGGCATCAGCAACGTGCCCTCTCCTTTCCAAGCTTCAGCAGATCCACCGAATGACCAAAAGACACAAGGTGCCTGGCTGATTCAAGCCAAGGGTAGCTGAGGTGAACCAATTAGGCAACGCTGTCAGTTCAAGGCCACAAAACACTTCTCACATGAGCAGAACAGAACTTCTCACTGACATACCCGATGGCTGCAAGCTCTTGGAAATTGCTATGTGCAGACTTACCATAGTAACTCAATGGGCTCTACTACGTTGTTTAAAAATTCATGTGGATCGCTTAAGAAACAGCCAGATTCTGACATTAGGTGGACAAGCAGATGAAAGACATTGCTGAACAGGTTTGCTTAGTTTACAGAGGAGCATATACTTGGTGGATGACTTTGTATGCTTCCATCCTTCTCTTTTCCCTTCTCTTGCCCCAAAAAGCATGTTTCCTGACCTGACATTGTCTTTTTTTTTTTTTTAAGAAACACTAACATGTGCTCATTATTCTAAGTAACAAACATAAAACCAAGAGCTATTTTTCTCAGTAGAGCATAGTATGATAATCACCACAAGAATTAATTTTTTTTCCTTCAAAAGAGTTCTATGAAAAATGAGCACAGAAAAAGGATTTCTACACAGAAGGTGCTATCGATTTTGCATTTAAAATACTGTCCATAGAGGGCCATTTCTGATCAAAACCTTCATACACACATGCAATGACATCTCGTATAAAGCTATGCCTCAGTAGCAAGCTTTCCCCAATTATGAACAACAACATATAGCTATGGAAAGATACCCCTAAAAACCTAGGAGTCACCTTTACCACAAAAAAAGGCTGCTCCTTTTTTGCGTTTTTACCTACCAAGTCACCCACATGCTAGGACAGCAACCTTACTAGCACTTATATCCATGAATACGAATGTATTTTTACCTGCCTTCCTAGAGCCAACAGAGCTTTCTATGTAAGAACTTTGATTTCCAGATCAAAGCCCAGACCAAGTATTACGTATGAAAAAAACTGTCACAAAGCCCTCACCAAGTGTCACACATGCCTCTACAGAATTAATACAAAAAAGGTGTGAGGAAATGATAGAGGAAAAAGACAGGGAGAAGTCAGTCACAGAATTTTCTCCATGGTTTCTTCTTCTAGAAGAATGCCAGACGTCAAGAAGCCTGCCAAAAAATTGTCAATGGGCAAGGGAGAAATTATCTCTAATGATATACACTCATTTTGATTTCCTCAGATAATGAGGAGGAAGACAGAGTTGAAAAACACATGCACGCAAGGCACAGTCACTTTGCAGGGCTGATCAGGGTTGGTCTTGCTCCACCCAGTCTGAACATGACAATACAACATAGATGCAAAGTAACTGTAAAAGGAAGTGACCTAGGATCAAATCTCACTAGGGAAAGCGTGTGTTTAAGTCACCACAGATGTACCATAGTAACCCAAGATTGCAAAAGAACTGTTGTCATAGTACACAGTTTGCCCTCTGAAAAAGTAACCAGCCTTCTACTTAAGTGTGCTACCATCAGTCTGATTTTGTTAAGAAGTTACTGCAGGTAAGATAAATCTTCCTGTGGCCAGAGTTCAGCTTTTAAAGCCGCCGTTTTCACATGTAAACCCATCCTGAACACACTGTCAAGGTCTACTTTTTCTCAGAAGCCATCTTCCCCCATTTTTATGGATTTAAGAGTCATACAGTCATAGTGTCTCATCAACAAAAAGCAACCTTGTATTATTCCTAACTTGCGACAGGGTGATGAAAACAGGTAAAAACACTTCGCAACTGCTGCAAATTAAGACTGTACAAATGAATTCAAACGTGGCCACGTTAGAGCAGCACAGTGGCAATTGGTTTGGATGAGTCAGTGTTCAGACAGTGTGAAGGCAGTAAGAAAAATTGAGGCGAGTACATCCATCAGAGTCCGAGTTCAACACCTTCTACTCCCCACCAGGATTACAGCACCCAGAACAACTCCCACCACTTAGGACCAATCTGCTGTGCAGCACTACCCCCTCCCACAATGATTCTCCCTCTCTGTTATCTACATGCCACTCATAGTAAAAACAATCGTGAACTCTCAGTTGTCAAAGTCAGCCTGAGACACATAAGTAAATGTAACAAGCATTAGTTTACAAGCCCCAGCTCGGGAAAATTATGGGAATAAAGTGAAAATCAGTGGAAGGATGCTAAAACACTTCAAGTCCGGCTGGATCCTCTAGCACTGGGCAGTTCAGTGCACAGCTCCAGCTTTCATCTCTATGCCAAGTCTTACTGTTACGGCTCTGTAAGTCCGTTACATGAGCACAGGAACAGGGTAACTGCTACAGTCAAAGCAGCAAGCCTTTTAGAGCAGGGATAGTCTTTCTCTGCATGCCCGTGTGTGCACAACTGCCAGGCACAGGGAGAAGGTGATCCCCAGCAGAAACGCAGCGGCCGTGACTGTGACGTTTCATTAACTCACCCACCATTAGCAAAATCTCACTGTTTCCAACGCTGGTAAGGCATATATGAATAGACAGAAGTGGTTATCAGCTGCTGCCCAATCAATCAGAAGGCTTTCTTCAGTGCAGTACTGCATGACATCTCCCACCATACCCATCTGCCTCCAAATTCCTCCTCTCAGCAGCAGAAATCCAGCACCTCAGTTGAACCGTTCCAGGTTTGCCGAGGAGAACACATAGGGCAAAACCTACATTCTACCCCATATAAGACCTACGCTACCTGTTCATTTGCTTTAGCCATGAAATACCATTTTTGTTGTGATTGTTGCTCAGTACAATCAAATTTATTAGTAATAGGTTTAAAGGCAGCAAGAGAACTATGCATTCACAGTACCAATCTACAAAAAACAGAAGGTGAAAAAATAAAGTTCCTATTTCTTTAAAATAGGCTCTAAAAGAATGTCTTTTACAGGCAAATCTTGGAGATCTGAGAGATTAGGTAAAAAGGCTGCTGCAAATTAGTACTGGTTGAGAAAGAGCCAATAATCAAGTAAGGAATCAAGAAAAACAGTTTTTGCCTTTAGTATTTATTTCCCAGACCTATTTTAATTCATTTTTTCACACATTTACAAGATTTTTGAGTCCCACACATTTCCACCTTACTGATTGTAGGAAATGAATCCATGATTGCTTAGACCTACTTTTTCTTCACACCAACTGTCCAAATATTTTATTCCTGACCTAGCACAGAAGTACTCAGTAAAGCAAAGCCCCCCCCCCCCGACCCAGTTACTGTTTCCCAGGGTCCCCATAAAGATAAGCCTTTCAAAGAACTGTCTTTGAATAGAAAGAAAAGTAGGTTACAGCAACGTAAAAAAAAAAAAGTCTGGAAGATATCAGCTATTACATGTCAGAAAACCCCCAATGTTTAATTTTCCATGTGACATCATTTTGGTAGTTAAATCAAGGATCCAAGTCTTACAATCTATTTTTCTACCTCAGTTCTTTCTGTATATACAAATACTAACTGCAGGTGCAAGAACTCAAATGCAATAAATTTTCTACTTTAAGACTACATTAAAATTACTCAAGCGGATGTGCCTTTTGTTCACTGATTTTATAGAACTGGCTTCCTAAATGCTATTAAAACCCCCAACATTATTGTTCTCCACTATACCAAAGAATTTTAACAAGATATATAGTTAATAAAAAAGAAACTGAAATGTTTAGTGAGTAGCTGCTTTATGTGTCTGCATTTTAAATCTGTTCTCACATAGCTAACATCCCTGAACATCCAGCCTAGTGAACATGTCACTGGTTTTCCACAGGAGCCCGCTATCAGCTGACCTTGTCCATGCTTTGCCAAGCAGCTCCGAAGTCCATCAGCCACATTGCCAAGCGGTACACAGGTGCCGGATCATACATCTGTGGCCACACAGCACACCGCATCCTCACCGCACACGCAGCACCAGTTCTTCACAAAGAGCCCCTGCACACTCCCCACACCATGTCACGCGGTGCCGGGAGCACCAGCTTCAGCACTGCCGCGTCTCGCTTTGCGCAACACACAAATACACGCACATACACACTAACTTAGCTTTTATCAGTTCAAACAGAACCGTCCGTACCCTTACAAAGCATGTAAACCTGTTCTCTTAAACAGTTCCAAAACCCCCCAATGTTTTTCAAAGACCCGATTTCACCCAGCCTTTCCTGAATGCCAACAGCCAGTTGGCAAGGCTGGCAGCAAGACTGCTGCAGAGCCTAAGAGCCTTTCACCTCACATTCCCTGCACAGTCCGAGGGCTCCTCCTTTCTACCCTCTGCCACCATCCCAGCTGTGGGCTAGCCCGTACTCCTGAAACCCTACTGCTTAGCACAAATAAAGCCCAACTTACAAAGGAAAGTAACACTGGCCTTCACAACTAGGCATCAAACGCTCTTAGTGGTTTAATTTGCTATGAAGCATAACAAAAGCAAAACCTACAAATAAGAGCATTTAAACTATCTCAGATATATGGGTAGGTGCAATTCTCTCCCCTGAATCTTCAACCCCCTGCAACCCATGAAACGCATGACCAAATCCATCATACTTGTGGTTAAACATACTCTCTGTGTAAAGTCCTAAATCAGACAATGTGCTATGAACAGGAACAGGGCAGAACTGTAATTTGAGATTCAATTAAAGAATATTAAATCCCTAAATTCTTTCATACTTCATTGGAATTAGCAGCAAGCAAATCATGCATGAATTAAAAGGTTTCCTATTGAGTTTTCCACTTACATAACAGCGTGTACCGAGTAACAGGTTGGACAAGTCTTATCTGCATAGCAAGGACTAAGTAGGAACAGAAAGAGATTAGCAATGTTTGTAGAAAAGATCTGTTTATAGGCTGAAAAGCCTATTTAAAAGGCTTTCCTGCAGTCTCTGCCAGACTATAATTATTCCAGAAGTATTTCCTAATTTTTCCCATCTACCCACACAAGTGCCTGCTAGTTTTCCTATGGTCTGTAACTGTTGTTCAATTTTATTAACAGACACACACTCCGTATGCGGAGTACCTCTCTACCCTGGAGTTTCAAACTGCATTTGAATCATTAGCCTGATGTCTATATAACAAAGCAGCTCATTGTCATTCAAAAGGACTTGGAAAGCGTTCAAACTGTGCAAGAGCAATAATCCATGACAGGGTGCATTAGGCAGGTACCCATGCATGCCTAATGCACATTGCAAAGCATATGCCACTCCAAAACACACTCTGGAGTAGCTTATCTTTCCTTTTTCCTGCGTTTTAAAAATATTTACATGTGGCTCACTTTACACAAGCTATTACTTTTAGCAACTACAAAAAGCTACTTAAGAGAATAATAATAAAAAAAGCTACGAATACTTTTCCCCTTCAGTTCTGAACACGTTTATTCAACATCTTCCTAATTTTCCAGTTTAAAAAAAAGGGGAAAAAGCTCTTTTTCCTTGCACCATCTGAACCCCTACTTGAAAAGCTCCTATCTTTCTCTTGGTACTGAAAGCCAGATAAGAAACACTGAACTGCCTGGCTTTACCATCATTAGCAACACTTGCATGCAGGCAGTGGGAATATCACACTCTGGCTCAGATCAAAAGCAACAGCCAGCTCCAGTTCCCACGGGACTGCAGCGTGGGTTTGGCAGCATGGAGACCCACTGCAAGCACTGGGACTCTCTCCGACTCGCCCGGTGCGGGCACGGCGCTTGGCCTGCATCTGTGCGCGCCAGAGAGAAAAGGAGAGTCCAACAGGCGCACGGGATGTCCCGAACATGCAAAGAAAGGCTTGAGCAACAGAAGAGCTTCTGCAAGCAGGTGAAGCTGGGCGTCCTTGCTGTTAGGCAGCATGGGGAAACCACGCAGTAAACTGTGGGAAAGGGGAGTGCTGGTGGGAACCAGCAAGGCCACTTCCAAAACGCTTACCTTGCCTCCCTGAGCAGCATGTGCTCTTGGAGCGCGTATTGCCTGATAATCATGTTCGGTTCTGGAGAGCACACAGCTGCACACCACATCAACTGCCAGCTCAGTACTGAGCTAACCCTGGTTGTACCTGCTGCTGCCTAACCTAGGTAAGGTGTCCGGGATGGGCACAGCTTCTGTAAGGACTAATGTGTCTCAAAAGCCTTATGTAAAGCAATACCAAAAAATGATAATGTCAGTGTGCTTTTGAGCACATCTCCTTTACTGCTTAACAATATGAGGTATTTTTGTGTGAACAACATAACAGCAAAAGCCATGATTTTTACAGGGAGGCAGAGGGACAATGCATTTTCTAGCTGAAATGGCAAACTGCTACATACCAGGAGTTATCTGCCAATAATTGGACAATGTGCTGATTAATACTTTTTCTGGGTTGCCTAAGGACAGTGCATGCATGAGTATCTCACCACTATTAATTAATCACTCTTTGTGCATTTATCCTGGTAGAATTTACGTGTCCCACACAGTGAATACCCTGCATGAGGCAATTTCTACCTCCAAAAGCACTTACTATTGTCAGTTTATTTGCCCTGATTAGCCTGATGCTCAGATTGGCAATAAATCATCATTCTTAGCAGCTGAAGTGTTTAGTGTCTTTCATTCAATATTCTCTCCTCCCCACTGTTCCCCCTGCAAGTACAGTAATCGTGCTGAATAGTCATTTACAGCACTGCAATCAAGAGATTATTCCATTAGGCTTTGTATTTCTATCCGGTTTTACTTTTCCATTAAAAGCACTTTGTTAAACAATTGAGCAACAAACATCACGTAACCACAGTAGTGCAAGGAGCAGATGTTCGTCAGGCAGAGCCCCTGTGAAGCATCCCAGGAAGAGCAGGCAGCTTTCCCGGGTCGACAGAGACACCCCCCTCTCATGCAGGGTCCCAAAATCAGGGACAGGACAGGTAGCACGACTACAGATGGGCCAATGCAGAGTAAGCAATGGAGGAGTTGCCTGCCTGCTGGGGGTTTGGCTGAAACGGAGGAAGAGTCCCTGGCTAGACACCTACGTGCGCATTGAGTTCCTCTGTAAACACAGCGTCGGTGCTCGTGCCTCTAAGAGCAGAGTAAGAAATGCCAAGCAAGTTTCACTTCTGTAAAAAGTGATCGCTCCTGTCCCTTACGTTTCAGTACGCACGCGGGGCTTGGGAATTCAAGTATTTCAGGCACCTCCAGCGTTCACGCAGCCTCTGTCAATATGTTAACCACCAAGAAAACTACAATCAAATATGTTTGCTACTTCTGTGGGTGGTTCCCCCCATCCACCATTCTAGTTTGTTGTTTGGTTTGGGGGTTTCCCCTCCCCTTTCTTCTTTTTCTGTAGCATAGCTCTGCTGCTCTTTCCTAAGCCCTTGCCCTCTGCCTGATCCATTTTAAGCCTCTAAGAACTGGAAGCTACTGGTGAAAACCCCTCTCTCCATCACGTACATTAAGCTTTGACCCTCAGAAACAGTCAGTACCCAGTGAAGCCCTTGCAAAGTAAAAAGGCTTGTGACATATGAGGAAGATGCTCTTCCTCAGACCCTGGCAGGAAGCACATGGAGTGAATAGACATTAGATTCAACTCCTGCAAACAGAAATTAGAAAGGAAGCTCAACTTTAGTTGTATTAAAAATACGCTTGTCTCAGCTGCAAGAACATACAGTCATATCACAGCAACTTTTCTTTCCTTTTTCAAGGAGCGCAGGCTGACAAAGTCAAAGCACTTGTTAATTACATTATAGCTCTTCCATTTCATTGCCTTCCAGACTTTGTATCATTTTGTTTCCAGTTTTAACTTTCTAAGGGATTGGTGTCTTTCCAAGACTGTTCTCAACCTGCTGTTCTTTTGTCTGGGGAAACTACCACTTTCCAAGGAAGCCACGTCTGCCCAGATAAGTAATGATGGTGATTTTGTGCCAAGCTGGCAACCAAGGCTGGGAAATCACAACAAAGTGCTGCAGGAATACATGGGGGGTGTGGGGGGGTGTAGTTTCACCAGGATATGTAGCATTTTGTCCACTCAGTGGTGACTCAGGACATCTTCCACAGACACACCAACTTCCCTGATAACACACATCACAGCCTCTGCCCTCACAAGTATTTTCATGGTAACAACCAGTGGCCTCTGAGTCCCTGTCCTCAATGCCGTGGTGAGGGCAGGCAGTTTGGAAAGAGCATGAATCAGCACAGCCTCTCCCTGGGGCTCCTCACCCCTCTGGTTGTTCCCAATGACACTGACTCACGGTCCTGAGCACATGGCCTGCACTTTGCCCTCTGAAGGGCCAAGCAGATGCCTTACAGTAACCACTGCGCTCAACTTCTTCAGAAGGTTTTAAATTCTATGTAGGGCACTGCGTTTTCCCTCACCCCTGACTCTTTCTGTCCAAAGCTACATCCAGTCTCAAGCGTGGTAAGCCTCTGGAACAACCTGCTTCCAACCAGACAGCTTTCTGCGTCATCACGGGGACGCGCTTCCTCTGGATTGCTTCACCTCTCTGCCATCTCTCACTGTCCCAGGGACTCATTAATGAAGCGTCCACAAACACGATGAGTAACAACTCCAACACCAGCTAACACCCCAAATAACCCACGTAACATCCAGCCACATTGTCTAAAGAGAGCTAGGTACTTTCAAGAAAATGCAAGCTGATCACAGGGATTTGGAATAACTTTTTTTTTAAACCGCAGGATAACTAAATCTCCCTAAAGTCTCAGCACATACTTTCTAACACATTCTGTACCTTTTCCATCTTTCTCAATTGTTTAGTTGTCGCAGTTGCTAAACACGCAACCACAAAAGAGTAGATGTTTTGCACAACAAATGTGTTATGCATAAGTGTTTCTGGAAGCCACATGGAAAATGGAAGGAAATAACAGAGAGAGTTACTATTTCTGCATTTTCGTATTCCACCTGAAGCTTTCCTTTTATCCATCCTCAGAACAACTCATAGAATCCTTCCTGACCAGCCTATTGTGCCTTACCCAACATTTTTTCACTTAACAAAGCCCTGCTTAGGAACATGATGCTTGTAGCAATGCAATCAACAGAGAAGGAACCAAGGAAATGGTAAGGTTAGTAGTATCCCTCCCCTCTCCCACACCTCTTTTTCTGTCATGCACATGTGTAGAAGTCATTCCTCAGTTTCAAGCTGTGAATCAAGAACCCATTTTGAGCACCCGCTTATACAGACACATGCAAAAATGATCCCCCATGTTAAAGCTCCAGGTCAAGAATTAATTTTGAGCACGAGCTTGAGCATGGCTCTTTAACAGGAATGCTTTCTCGAATCAGACTTGAAAGCTTAAAGCCAAAGGAAACTAGGAAAACAGATACAGGTCTAAATTCCTCCTTTCACTAAAGTAGTTCACTGCCTTATAATGCACAGTTTAAGCCTCTCAAAAGACGCGAAAAGAACAGATTGGGTGGAACTGAGCTCACATGCTGAAGGCTGCAGTTTGGCCCCAAATGAGACCGATGTAGAAAAACCCAGAGAAACCTATGAAATTCAGAGCAGCAGCTGTAACAACACCTTGCACATACACCCTGCTGAGCCCTGGTACCTTGCCTCTCACCACTGCGTCCAGCTTCCAGCGCACCCTTGGCAGACCGAACTCGCACAAAACTTTCAACCCTCCTCTGGTTTCCTACTTGCCATCAAGACTTTGCCAGCACGATCCAAGATCTGTATCTAGTCAGTGCCTGCACCTCACTTTCATTCCATCTTGTGTGCACTTACTCACCAAAGGAAAAGCATGAAAGAATAGTTCAAGGACTTTCTAAGAAAACTGCATCACTTAATTAAGACCTTTTAAATGCATGACTGCTACGGGCTTTTCACCCCTCACACTCTGGTTCTTGTGTGTCCGGGGACTTCTCTAGGGGAAAGAAAGAAATACCGAACAAACAAAACCAAATCATTACTTGCTTGGCAGATTACTGTGCATAAACTGTCTTTAAAGTTGTTACACTCAAGTAAACACAGTTTATATCAATATCATTCATACATTTCCGTCATTAGGCTGAGAGGGAGGAGGATGGCCCATTTTCAAGGAAGCAATTTTTAAAAAGGGAAACCATTAACTTGATATTTAATCGATGTACAAAGGAATAGGGAAGTAGTAATTTTCCCAGTATTCCCCTTGTCTGTAAGTTTCATACTTTTTCATCTGCCCCATGCATGACACCCCTCGCCTACCAAATTAACAGCTAGAAAGCAATGCTCCGTAGGAAAAAAGAGGGCTAATACAGAAATTCATGAAAAGCAAAGCAAAAGATGAGGTGTTTTTAAACACGACTTTTGAGTTTTCATTTTGCTATAGCTGAAAAAAGGGACTTTTTCTCCCCCTCCCCACTGTTTTGGCTAGCACAAATCAAAAAGCTACAGGAATAAGTACTCTTAAGGGAGCTGACAGAAAACAGTACTGAACGTGACACCCTTGGCTGAGACACTGCGTGCTCCATACATGTCTCTGTAATGAAGTACAGCACGGATACCAAGCCACTTCTTAGGGTAACGACTGAAACAGCTGGATTTGGCCACAAACCAACACAAGGTTCAGCCCAAGGGACGGAATGTCAACTAAATGTTGATTAGATTTAAAAATGAACCCAGATCACTTCTAGCTTTGTAATCATTACAGGATAGGAGGCTTTTTTCTGTGTGTGGTTTTCTTTTTGCTTGTTTTGGGGTGTTTTGATTTGTTTATAAATAGCACAGTTCCTAAGTTTTCATGACAAATTATCTCACAAGTTGTTCAAATAAACAAAATGAACACACCACCAATACAGCTGCCAAAACAGAACCTGAGATGCTTTTGGTTGCAATTATCAGATTATGTTATAATTACAAACTGCTTTCACTTATTTAAGAACTACAGAAAGAAGGTTCTGGCTGTGAAATGAAGTACTAGATTACATCAGCAGTCTACACTATAAGAGAAAAGAACAGCAATGGGCTACCTGCACATAAATTCGGTCTGTCCCTCCAAAGAGAGATGTGTAAGCAGAGAAACCTTCCTCCTGTGGGTCAGTTCGTCCAGTTTACTTAACTGGCTTGGAAAGAAAACACACTTTCCAAATCATTAGAAACGAGACTGATTCACATATTTAAGTAACCAAAGAATCAGCTTGGTAGCCAAGTTTTAATGTTACCATTTCTGCAGACTGACAGCTGCACCCATCCACTTTAACCCCCTATGGTCTTACTTATGCAGAGTTGCACTGTCCATGCACCGCAGTACCAAGCAACAGTACTACGTTACGCTCAGTGACATGCTAAGGTAAGCGCAGGAATTCCAGTTTGGGCCTGTCTCATTTTGGCTCGCTTGGAACCAAGGTTGAGGTCATCCATTTACCTACTAAGAGTTTGAAGCTTGTCTGGAAAAAGGAGGAAACACTATCAGCACTATCAAGTTAAAGGCATCCTCAGAAGGAAAGTGTATGTTTTACTGAAAAAAGTTGTTAACCTGGGAGAGGAGAAGAAAAAAAAAAAAGTTCTTCATCCCAAACTGGCTAGTCTGCCTTGTATGCATAATTCCACGTATCTGTCTAGAAAGTCTTTTGACTAAAAAAATGAGTTTCCAGTGTGGTATATTCCTGCACAAAAGGCTGCAGCCTGTAGATAAAATGTAGCACTGTTCACAACCAAACCTTAAGCACACCTTTGTACTCAGAGATGCTCATTTTTGAGAGATTAATTTAAGCTAGTGACTTTCCCTTTTGTTATTAATCACTCTCTAATAAGCTACAAAACTGCTCACTACAAACACTGGTATCTTGCTAAGAAAGTCTAGATAGTAAAACTTCCCCCTTCCTCCCCGAAAATGAAACTTGCTGAGCAATATGATAAAAATAAGTTGGTTTGTTTTGTTTTCATAGGTAACATCTGTTACAGCTGGATGGCACATCTTCACAGCATTATTAGTGTCATCCATGTCCTCTTTCAGCTGTCTTACTGGCTACTTTTTGATTACATTATGCCATCTAACCTATGAACTCTGGGTTTTCCCAGCAGGGAAGAATTTTTGCCAGCTCCTTTATGGATCACATAATTTTCATCCCAATAGCTTGATGACACTAAAAATTCCCTATACCTAGAAGAACAAAAGCCACGAAGGTATTCCTTTATCAACATATGCTTTTAAGAGGAAAGGCTGGGATTACAAGTGCCCTTTTTGTTACAAATAAATAGGGAGCTGCAAAGGAAAGCCTTGTGGCACTTCATTCACTAAATAACAAAAGACTTTTTTGCAAAAGTGAAACACCGAGTCACTGAATTTTTCCAAGTTAGCCAATCTCAGATTTTTTTTTTTTTTGGTCTATTATTTTTACTACCTCAGTGTGTGAGTCAACCGCTTCTCAGGCAGAATGCAGTGGGAAAAATCCCCCATGTCTCTGAATACCACATCTCATTATTACGGTGTTTCTAAAAGCACAGAACACAATTCTAACTCTTTTTCTGTCTCTCCACGATTTGGGCAGTTACACAGAAGAAAAAAACCACAGTTTTTTTTACTCCTGTACACCATTACATAGAACCAGGCATTTCCTCTTAGGAGGGTCACAAACACCAGCTAAGCAAAGCAAGACTATTACTAGTTTGCTGAAGCCAGCCCATGTAAATTGGATAGGGGTTTGCAAACAGATGAAGATCATTAACGGTGTTCCAAAACCTCGGCAAAGTGATCACATTCCCATTAAATATCAAGAGACTCGTTCATCTTGCTTCCAGAATGAAAGTTAGACCATATCACATGTTAAACCGGAAACTTAAAATCAACCCTAAAACCCCATATAAACATTTCTGAGACACAGAGCATCTAAAGTTGAAAGCCAAGAGCTTTCAAGAATGAATGTGCATAAAACCTACTCACAGGCAGAGGTAAAAACCCACCAGCACTCAACTCCACATGCTTCTGAACTAACATTGTTAAAGATTTAAATCTAGACAATTATTTCTGAAGGGAGAAGCACTGCTTCGAGTACTGCCACAATATTCCTACCAGCCTGCGCAAGAGACAGCCATGGGGAGAGCATCCTACAAAGCTCCCTCTCCAGACTGGGATGTACCCCAAATCTGGGTGCCCATCAGCCAAGATTGTCCAGCAGCACAGTCACAGCCAGGCTCGACTTTCCAGCAGCAAATGCTGAAGAGAAGCACAAGTGAGGAAATGACCAGGCAGACCAACCGCAACTGGGTATCACACTGGTGAAGGCAGGCCCCACACCAGCCTTCTCTGAGAAGGGTGATGAGCTTTACTTCTCATGTTCTAGCTCAGGCAGCAGTCAGAGTTTAACACAAGGATCACAAGAGACAACGTGGTACAAAATCTCAAGTATCATCACATTGTTTCTAATGACTGCTTTCCATTCTCCCCCATTTTCCCCCCCCAAAACAAGCACCAGAACCAAATGCAATCACCTCACTCACACACTGAAGACTGAACACAACAGCTTAAAAAAAAGGAAGAGTGGCTGTACAAACTATTTTTGCCAAAGGACACCCAGCAGGAACAGAGAAGTAACTGCATTCCTCGTGTCCGACTCGCTAGTAATGGAAAAAAATAGTTTCTCCAAGAAGCACATACGATGAACCCAGTAGTGATTTATGCATGAGGCATCATCCTTTTTCTATCTATATAAACCACAGGGGTTTAGTGCTTTTTTAAAATTTATATAGACAGACAACTCTAGAAGTAACTTTAAAAAGAACATTAAAAGGTGGGTGTAACATTTCAGCAAAATTCAAGAGAGACTTTCAGGCTGAACTACAGGAAACATTGTGGTCCCACTAGGCAGAGATGGGTGTTTTCTGTCACCAAGTAAGAGTTAACTGCTGGACAAAGCAGACTGTCCCACTACAAGGAGTCTGCAGGCTCTCAGCAAAGGGAGACAGGGTGGTCCAGAAGAGCTCTTGAGCCAACACCGCTTACATCCACCATCCCATCCCCCCAGAAGCCTTATGCCAGAAGCAGCAGCCTTATTCCCTGATACCATGGAGTTTACACTAAGCTTTGGCCAACACAGTTCTCTCACCTCTGCAGTGTATTTGTTGCCTGTACTTTTAGCTATGCCAACAACACTTTTCACGGTAAAGAATGCCTCAGAGCTGCAGCGACAGAAAGACAGACATGGTAGCCGTCAGGGACAGGGGCCTCTAGGCAGTGGCAGTGTTAAGGGAGTCTTTAAAAAAAGCAAACAAACCTCCCTGCTCCGCAGCACGGCTAGCCCATGCTATCAAGCTGTTAGCACACATTATTTCAGCAAAGGTATGAAGAAATCGGTCCCTAGACTGACAGCCTGTTCTCAGCAGAACCACAGGCTTACTGGCACCAGGAAAACAACTTTTACTGGAACAGCTTGTTCTGCTGGGGTCTGTGGGGACAGGGAAAAGGGAGAAGCATTTCACCAAAGCACTTCTAAACTGCCAGCATATTCCCAGTCTTCAAGCAAGGATGATTTTTCTAAAACAGCCTCCTGGGGGGAAAGGATTCTTGAGAAATAGCTGCCGACCAGTTAGGAGGGAGAGTTTCTAAGCTGTGCTTGCGAAGAGGAATTCTCTCAGTAACACCTTCTTAAGTACAATCTAACACACTACGGAAGCAAAGGATACTGAAAGCAATTTTTTCCCGTATGTCCAAAACTCTCCAAAAACGTAAATATCCCTTTACTGCTACAAATTTTAGTAATACCTTTCAATTTTTGGTGCTAGCAGACACCCCTGTTTTGAACTGTAATGCCCGTAACAGAACAGGGAAGAGGCACGTGCACTCATGCTCTCACACATACTTCACATACACACACCAGCTGCTGAACACTATTGTGCCACGAAGGAGCTGTTCATACATCGATGAATACATCATTTGCTGCTTATAGATTATATGGTATTCTAAGCAAAAAGATGTATAGAATAAAAATACTACCATATGCTTACGAGATTGCTCTGTTTCTTTTTAAAAAGGGCTTCTGCTGTACTCTTCCTGCTTAGGCTTTGGTGAAATGGGGGTAGGCGTGTTTTTGTTGTTCTTTGGTTTCTTTTGGTTTGTGTTTGGTTATATTTGCATTTGTTTTGGTTTTGTTGTTGATTTTTTTTTTACAAGCACAAAATTTTTTTTTTTTTTTTTACAGTTCTGAGAATGAGTTTTACTGTTGTCTCCAAGGTTAAACATTAACAATTTGCTTGTTGAACTTTATCTAAAAATTAAAGCAGGGACATTATTTTCTCTTAACCTGACGGGTAGAGCATTACAAAAACACCTAAAGGAAAACTTTAGGTCACTGGCATAATAAACACTCAGTACAACTAAAAATGACAGCTCAACATACTAAACAATATCTAAAGCTAAACTAATCCAGAAGACAAACATCTTCATGAAGCACCTCTGATGAAGGTTGCCTACTCACACCTGCCCAGACACCTCAGCCTGACAAAGCTGAAACCAGTATTAACATTAGCAGAGCACCTCCTCAAATGCAGTTTTGTGCCCACACACCTGCTTTGTTTCCCTGCCTCTCCCTTCTTCCACAAGGATAAGGCTACAGAAGAAACGTACTTTCTAAAGGTCTCTGCAGTAAAATAACTTTCCGCACCTCAGCGGTGTACAAGAGAGCTGCGGGCTGGCTCCGCACAAAGCATCACAGCTGAGAGGAAGGACGGTTGGGAAGGATCTCCTGCCTCTTGACACTTTCCACAGCCGCTCAATTCTGTACAGACCTAGAATGCAACTTCTTTTCCCCAAACTGCCTGAAAATGCAACTGTGGAAAATCTGCTCATAGCACATGCAGTAGCTCTTGTCTGGTTCCCACAAAAGAATTCTGCTGGAGCAACGCAGCTCTATCTTAATCCACCTATGATAACACTGCATTTTGGAGCAATATGTGCCCCAGCAAGTTGCTCCACCCCAGCTACGTGTGTCTTCTTGGTTTTATCATGGACACAGATGAACTGCAGCAGCCAAAACTGCAAAATGTAACACAGTCAGTACTTTTTACTCTGTAACATACCACAGAGGAAAAATCTCCACACTGCGTTCAAGCCCGAACAGGATGAGTACTCTCCCTTTTTTTTGAGGCTCAGGCATCTCTGTATTAATAACTGTCAGGTTGCTCACGAGCTAGGCAGCAAACCAGCCCCTGCGCTCCCAAGCACCCTGCATCAGGCCTTAGGAAAACACCCTGAGTTCAAGGGAGAACTCTTCCTCACTTCACCGCAGCCCACCTCCTGAAGAACCACCTCTTCGCAGCATTCCTGTGTGCTTCACCGAGACAGCTGTTCTATCATTATTTTAAAGGCATTTAGAAGCTTTGTGCCATCATCTGCTATGACTACACTCAGAAGGAAAGCACTGAGGAGAATTTATGCAGTTCATTAAAAGCTTATTTCCTGCTATTCGTGCTGCATAAAAAGCAGTGAGAAGATGCCTCTCTCTAAATACAGATTCAGACCCAGGAAAATCACGTGATCTAAGGAAATATTCCCATCTATAGCAGCTCAGGTATATCACGACAATAGTATTTCAAGATTTTCTTGGGCCTATTACAACAGGGAACCTCCACTGCAAAATTAAAAAAAAACCAAAAAAACCCACAAAAAAAACCCCAAAAAACAACAAAACAAAACCCCACACAAACAAACAAAGCAACCTCCAACCAAACAAAAAAATAATTAAAAAAAACCAAACACACACACACAAAACCAAAACCCAGCAATCCTGCTTTAAAAATCCACTTCCCTGTGAGCATCTCTTCTCTGTGGGGGAGCTTCAGCTGCAGGCCTGCCCCAAAGCAATAGACTCCAGGCTCCGAAAGTTCAGGCAATAAGGAACTGGGAACTGAAAATCCCCAGCAGCCTGCCAAACATGCCGTGAATGAGCTAGGCATTTTGTTCTGGAGAAAACAGGGTTATATTTCTATAGGCAGGGCTAGTAGCAGTGTACAAGCAAAACTGACAGAGGTTCACAGGATGTTTTAGCTGTCAGTAGACAGGTAAACTCCAACAAGTCATTGTTTTAGCCCTTCTTCACCTACATGAGCTGGCTGGAATGCAGCATCACCAATACTGGTATTTGCCTGTATCAACAGGACCCAGGAAACAAACCCATTATGAAACGTCTTCAGATCTGGCCTGGAAAGCTGTGAAAGGACAGGAAACAAAACCAGGCTGCATCATTCAACATAGCTTCTCCCCAGGGAAAAGCCTCAGTGTTATTCTCTTTAGAAGAAACTGTTCTGTCGCATTTACCATGTTTTAAATGTAGATACGGCCACATTTTATTTCTGTGCAGTGTCACCTTTTTCTAGCCCGATGAGTGGTACAGCCTTGTTTCAAGACTCTTCTGGGTTTAGCCAGGATGCCCATCATTACCCTTCCCTGCAGTGCTGGCTTGGAGAAAGAGCAGGGTGAGCCCAGCAGGAATAGCAGCACAACACCCAGAGTTCATGTTGCTCTGACTGCTACCGGATTCACCTGTGTACAGAGTAGGAAACTGCCTTCATCCTGCATACCTGCAACCATACTAATTGTGACCACTTTGAAAGGCAAGGTACGTGACAGTTGGAAACTCTTGGCATCCATAAAAAAAGTACTACTTTATCCACCGATTTTAAATAAAATAAAGCTAACCAACAGGGTCTGCAGATAATTTACAATGATCCCAGACAGCCTGAGAAAATCAGCCTACATCTTTCAAAAAGCAGCTATTCATCTAAAGATTCTCAGCCTGCGACTGCTGCAGCAGAGCACACATTTTAATGAGGAGGGAAGCAGAAGAGAGATGGGCTCCACCACTCAGCTAAGGAGCCATATCTTCATGCCTCGGAGGTTGCTGGTGGTAGCTAGTGGGGAGCTCAGGTGCCAGTCTGTTCCACACACCTCCTAGGAGTCCTGCCATATCTCAGAGCAGCTAAACGGCACATGATGATATCACACCACATTTAACAGGAAAGTAAACTTGTCCTCATTCAGATCGATTCTGCTTCTGCTCACACGTTCCTGAATGTACCACAAAAACCTGACACAAGCCCTGTTGCCTGGGGACACTACAGGCATCGGATCATCCATGTGTTCCAGAAGCGAGTGCATAGAAAGCTACAGCTGCAAACCTACGGCTCAGCTAGCAACTTAAAAAAAATTTAAAAATCTACATTATTCACAGGACAATGCTAACTGGAGGATAGTTTCTCCAGCTAATGGGCCTAGATACAAGCTGTTAACAGCAGCCATTGGTAGAAGCTGATCATTCTCGAACAGCTGAAACAAAACCATACCCAACTCACCACATCATCATTTCTTAAGATTTAGTATTTTTAAAAATGTCACAGCATCCATTAGCACATCAGTTTCTCAATCATCACTATTACAGTTTTTACAATGTTGAAAAGCAACAACAGGCATGTTTTATTACCTTGTTTTCCTAACCCTTCCACCCTTCAAAAAAGTGAAATCCAAATGCTGCGTGGGTTGCCCAGGGTCACAGCACTGAAGCTGAAGAAAGGATGCAGGATTTTCTTTTTACCAAACAAGCATCATACCCACTGTCACATCCCTTTTACTAGCTGAAACATACAGCATGTGAGAAACAGCAAACTCAAGCAGACAGCGGAGTGCCTGAAGGCCTCATACAGAGCGATACCCTGAAGACTCCACTGCTCTGTATCACAGCACCTCATCACTGATTTACTGAGCTTACAGAAGTTTTTCTTGTTTGTTGAGTTTTTGTTGTTGGTTTTTTTTGTTGTTGTTTTTGGTTTTGTTGGTTTTTTTTTTTTTACAAAGGAGAAACGAAGACAAAAAGTTCACATGTATCTTTTGTGAGCTACCTAGCAGAGTAAACCCTCTGACAGCTTTTGGCAAATAAATTCTGGAAAGGTGTGGCCTCTCAGTCCCACGCAGTATAACTCCAATTATTTATTGTGAATATGAATTCACCCTTCACTACTGAATAAAACCTTCTACACACCCACAAAGCACGAATCTCTTGGACTGAGATGGATACCCCTGCTGACCTGTGCCACCAAAACAGAAATACTGCAAGCACCAGGCTTTCTGGCAAATGTAACCACTCTCCTGCAGGAGATTCAGTTCTGCTGCTCCTACTCACTCCTACTCTCTTTTACATGTCTTAACACTGATCTTCAAGCGTACAGAGGTCACAGTTTTACAGCTTGAGCACCTTACAGCATCCTGACAAAGGCAACAGCCAAGGCGCACGGTGGAGGAGAAGAGAGGGTACAGAACAGCAGGTGCACATCTTGTCTCCACATGGTCTCAAATGGCTGGTGTGGGGCACGGTTCTTTTTACCCACCCTGCAGCACCCAGCCCCACAGACCCACCCACTGGTCCATTTTCCTCACTTTCTGTTTGAACCACTCAACATATAAAACTTTATTCTCTGCACCTTACAGGTTAGGGATGCGATTTGCTGGCGCCAGCCCTGCCTGTTCTCAGCCAGTTTGCTGAGGCTGGGGCTACTGCTGGGACCTGGCTCCCATGTGCCCTCCTGCCACCCAGGAAAATGGCTGTGCGGCCTCTGAGACATCAAGCATGTCCCCGGCCCTGGAGCCCAGCCAAGCTTCAAGGCCAGCCAGTGGCACCAAGATTTACACTGTATCCTCTCTTAGCATGCAGGCCCATTAAAGCAACGCTCTGATAATGCAGGCCAGTAAATCATGTGAATAAGTGACTATACAAAGGGAAAAAAAAGATGTTGAAAAATTAAACCTTTGCCTCTGTTAAGTACTCCCAGCCTCCCACACGCAGAGGGAGCAGGCAGTCGGTGCTAGAGAAGAGTTCAGCTGTTAACGAAGCAATCAATCTTCCCCTCCTTCCTCCCCAAACCTCAGGGCTCTGTCATTTTCCAGTTTGTAATTTAAAGCCAGCTCTTGGCTTCAAACCTGCAGAAAAGCAGCACTGTGAAAACAGACTGCGAGTGCCAAACTTCTGTGTGGGGTATGCCACCATTTTTAATTATTTTTTCCCTGCCTGGAGGAAAGGGGAGCAGGGTGGCTCTTTGGTATGGGACTAAGGAGCAGAAAGAGGAGTTTCTCTCTTCGGCATTTCTGAAATGCCCATTAAAGCATCGTAAAAGCTAAAAGGCATTTAACAGGTACCTTAAATAGCACTGCTTCATCAAGAACCAGGACTTAAGAAAAGCTGCCTCCCCCATGCTGAGTGTGAAATTTACTTTAGACAGGATGCTCCCCCCCGCCCCCGAGCAGACAAGAAGTTGTTTCTTTAAAAACACAGCTGAAAAGTATTTAACCGAGATTAGCGTATTTGCTTGAGTTTTGCTCCCTGACGGCAACTACATTGGATCGTCCTTTCTCATACTTTTCCCTACGACCATTTTCTACCCTCACACCTACCCAGCAGACCTGCACCAGGCAGACACGACCTGCTCCCTTTTCACACAGCCAGCTTTCCAACCCCACCGAATATAAACCATCTACCTTCTAAAACACTGCGGTAAGCAAGCACAGAAACCTGGCTGGTTACGGGGGAAAAAACCCAAACTAATAATGGACAAGTCCACGAGGGAGAAGACAATCAGTTTCAGAGCTATTAACGCACTGGGGGAGATTTGACAGGGAGCAATTAAGACTTCGTTTTTTCTGCTAAAAGAAAGTTGATGGGGAGAGAGGGTAGTGGGCACTCCAGTGAACACATTCCATCCGGGACGCGTCTCCAGACCCATTTCTGTGAAACAGCGTAAAAATCACCAGCAAACTGCCTGAAAAGGAGCGAGGGCATCACCAACACGCCCCCCGGGAGACCCACCAACAGCGACAGAAGTTGTTGAATGCCGTACCTCGACTGGGCAGCCATCGTCAAGTTTATACTGCCAAGCGTCCTCTATCCATGAGCTCTTTCTCCCGCTGGCCAGGCTCTATCCCCCTGCCAAAGCCTTCTCTTCCATCTGCCGGCGGCCGCCCGGCCCGCCGCCCGGCTCCCGAGCGCGCCCCTCCGGGGTGTCGCCGAGCCCCAGCTCCCCGAGCCCGGGCTGGCGGCAGGGGCTGGCCGACGCTCATTTTGATCGACATCCGGGCACCGGGCCCTCCCCCGGCTCCCTGCATTCCCGGCCGGCAGGGAGGGCGCGCCGGCCATCGCCCCTTCGGCGGGGGGGAGGGACGGGACGCGCCGCGCCGCTCCGCAGGCGAGCCAAGGGCTGGCCCGCAGCCTGCCAGCGTCAGCGCCGCCGGCTGCTCCTCTGCCACTGTTCGGCCAGCGGGGCCACGCAGCCCCGGGCCCGCGCGGCGCGCACCTACCCCTTCCCGGCCCAGTTCCCATGGTACGGCCCAAGCCCCTTAAAGGGCCGCGGGAGCAGCGCCCGGCACCGAGTGCCCCGCCCGCCCCCGGACCCGCGGCGGCAGCTGCCCGCCTCCCCCCGCAGCGGCACGGCCTGGGCTTGCGGGGCGGCAGCGGGGAAGGAGCGCGCACACGGGAGATGCGGATGCTGCTCCGAGGACGGCTCCCTGCCAGCTGCCGCAGCCCCGCGGCTGAGTGAGGGGGTTTGTTTGGTACTGCAGTGGAACCAAACGGCTCACATCGCTGTCCGAATTTTCAAAACAAATACAGAGCCCAGATGCGAGCACGGATCCCATCGAGGCACACAGGTGTAGCAAATGAGTCCACTGCCGCACCCGCAGGTGCCCGTGCGCGAAATCGGCAGGCTAAGAAACTTCTAACAAACAACAGTTTCGCAATTTCTGCCGGGCTCTAGTCCCGGCCGCGGTCTGCAGACTCACTCAGAAAGCAGCAGTACCTGTCCTTTGCTCTGGGTGTTCCTTGGCACAATCATAAAAAACAAACTACTCCTGCAGCTCCTCTCAAGCAGTAATTAACCCGGCATTCAGCAGGCAGAAACACCTATCCAAGACCCACTCGACTGTTCCCAGCAGACTACATGTAGCTCACGTTCCTACCGACACTGCAACCACATTACACTCCTCCTAGTTCTCGGATTCACAGCACAACTTGTGTCAAAGTACTCAGCAGCTACCAGGGGAAGAGTTTATACCCCATCCATGGCAACTAATAAGTTACAATTTTAAAAGGCCATTTATAAAAATATATGCTTGCAGAAGCTTTATAAGTACATAGTTTAAAAATATAAAAACCTTCAGAAAAAGTCTGGGTTTTTTTTTCCTATTCCGTGTCTCTGCCCAAAAAGGAAGGACTGTAAATAGAAAACCACAAAAGAACAAGTGGCTGTGATTATAAACTAATCAGATAATACCAGTTATATCAGGTAATCACAGACTCAACTGCTCTTAACTGACAGGGGATTTGAGGTGTGACCTTGATATTGGACATCTATTATGAACTCCAAAAAACCACACTCAAAACCCAGCCCAAACAAACTAAAACGCACCAGCGAAACCAAAACCCACACCCAGCATTTTATGAAATCGTTCAAAGTCCTAAAAGCACCGGTGAAACCTCTATCCTCTCTGAAGACGAGAGTTTCACAGCAATGAATGAATAAGGAAACCCAGTAGGGCTGGGCAAAATGAGCTATCCAAGCAGCAGACACCCATCACAGTAACCGTAACACAAAACTCCCCACTCCCAGCCAAGCACGCATTTCACACTAACATGCACGCTCACTTGTGTATACACATCTAAAAAAACCTTAAAACTAAGCTTGCAAAAGTAGCCATTTAGTGCAAATTTCATATGTAAATGAGATAATACGGAGGGCAGCAAGGCATGATTGCTATGTGTGTCCTGTGGACCCACTGAAGCATGGGTCCACCCATCTCAACTCCAGGTCTGGGGTTCACCATTCTGCCATTCACTGTATTGTATGAATTAAAACTCATCTGCCAGGTACTGCAGAAAAACAAGCTAAAAAAATCCCCATCTACATCCTCTTGCTGTTGCCTTCAACTGTGTGATAACCTGGAGGGGGCTTTTTGCTTCTTCTAAGTGTTTTTTATTTTGCTGAAGCTGAACTCATTGATTTTCTAATCAGGGGATTTTTATCATTTTCTGGTGAAACACAATCCCAAGGAAGCATACCCTACCCTCAAGCCATTTCTCTGCCAGGAAAGGGCCAAATGAACAAAAAGCAACAGCGAGGCAGGAATGCTATGCAGATGTGCAAGCCTTTGTCATTAAGAGAGCAGCTTAAACAGGAGGGTTTTGGCATTTTAACAGAAAAACACCTCACTGCAGTGGGGACTACCGCTGCTGGAGCTGGATTCACAAATAGCTAACTCTTTTCAGGTGAAACAGTTTTTCCCTCTCCAACCTTAAAAAAAGTTTGAGATCCCAGATGAATGGGATCCCAGATGAATCCCACTGCTGGTCTCTCCTAAAGAGTTGTCACATTTTGCTGAGTTATTAGACAGCAATGAGGGAAGAGAGACTGAGGATAGCCAGGCTGTCACTTAGGGACACAAGAAACTGATGCTTCTTAAATAAATATTTCAAAAGGTTTAATTTAAACAAAATATAAATTGACAACAGGTCTTAAAAAGTTTGTGGTGGTTTTGTTTGTTTGTTATTTTGCAAGGCTGAATGACAGAATAATTTAGGTGTCTGGGATATCCAGACATCAGTTAATCCAACTTCTGCCCTCAAAGCATAATCAGCTTAGATCAAGTTGTACCCTCTCTGGGTCCCTGCTCTAATTGTAATTCCCTGTGTTGCAAAATGTATTGCTTACCTCCCATCTTTTCACTGTTCACATCTGAGAGAAGTCTGCTCCTGCCTGCTCTCTACCTCCATCAGGTAGCAACAGACAGGAATAACTCCCCATTGGCCTTCTCTTGCCTCCCAAAACAAACCCAGCTCTCAGGCTCTCCTGCACCTGGAGCACTCCAGCCTGCTTGTCCTGGTAGCTCTGGGCTGCATTTCCTGCAGCATCTTGGTGTCTTTCCTCTTAACTAGGGAGAGTGGTTTCCCCAGCATCAGACAGAGGGGAGGAATCCCTTCTTCTCACCCTGCCGGCCACCCTCCTGCTAACGCAGCCCAGGCGATGGTTTGGTAGAAGGGCATGCTGATGACCCCTCACCAGGATACTCAGCCTGCCTTACATCACGAAGCCTGGGATTCAGTGCAATGTATGTTACCAAAAAGAAAATAAGAGTGACTGCAGCACTCAGTGTGTGTGCTGCTTTTCTTCTTAGGGCTTAATGAGAGCATTTTATATCAATTTAAAAAATAAAAATCCCACATGAGGATGTTGGGAAAAAAATTCCCACATGTTGGCTTTATGGCAAGCTCACACATCACTCCAAGAAACTTGTTTCTTCTCCCTATGAAAAGCTGTGGAAAATAATAATTCTGACAACTTCAGAGAAGAGACTATATTTAACTGCTGCTATAAAGTTCTTACTAAGCATAACCAAAAAGCACTGATAATTAAACATACCAACACCAAACCATCAAGCCAACATTTTGGAGGGGTTTTCCAAGCAAAAGCAAAGATCCTATTTGTCCTGTAGAGTTATATGTGTAATTATGTTCTGCAATTTCAGCTGACCCGAGTACAAAACAGGGGAAAAGGAAAGGGAGGCATTTAATTATTTAAGACTATCCACTTATTTTTAAGTAATTAAGAGTTCATTTAGTTCTCTTCATGTATATCTTTCATGCAAGCAGTAACAAAACTCTCCTTTTTGAAAGAAAGGATACTGTGTGAAGAAAGGAAACAAGTTACAGTCATGCCGCTATCACTAAGTTTTGTCATCAAGTTATCCCCCTCCCCCCATCTATCTAGACCACTACAGTACTTTCAAAGATTTGTAGGCTACTGACAGGAAGAAAGCTTCCGCCAGCTAGTGAATTTAAGGTTCCTCCAACATGCCATTCTGCTGTTCAGGCAAAGAAACAAAGTGCACTGCTGTGCTAAATGGAATGCTGTGCACATCCAGCGCTGCAAATGCAGGATTACCAACACGGCAAATGACACTTCTGGCTACCCCGGAGTTCCCACATCTCGCTAAGACCTGTGGAATCCACACCTCCCTGAGAACCTGCTAACTGGTGTTTTCCACAGCTACTCAAACACACAGGCTGCAACTGTTTTCTATAGGTTACAAGGGATTTTGCACTTGATTCAAACCTGACACAAAATATTGCTAAACACAGCAACATATTCCAAATGCATACATGGGTAAGTGTACGCACAAAGCAGGCAGTCAAATTACTTCATTCATATCTACCCTGGCGAAATCCTGTGAGAGAGATGATATTCAGCATTTCACTCTCTAAGATCTACACTTCAACTCATTCCACCCCACCGCCCGGAGGTAAAGGGAATGCTACATACTCTGGGCTCCCAAAGCACTTAGGTCAATATCAAGACTTGGAACACACTTCAAGTCATCTGCTTGACTAGAAATTAATTTGTACCAGGGACCACAGTCCAGACTACACTTCCAGATGTGTAATATCTGGAAAATCATTAAATAAAAGGGTCATTTTCCTTTCCATGAATCAGTTTCAAACTTTCTGAAGACATGGCTGGATGCTTCAGTCCAGTATGAAGAGACGAACAAGGCAGTCTGGGATATCTTCAACCTTTCGCCTGCACTTACCAGGCTGGAACCTGGTCTCTAGTCAAGAAAAATTTTAAAATTATATCCTTCTAGACTTCTTCCTTGCTCCCAATACTAAACAAAGCTTTTGTCTGTACAGGCTGCACAGATACAGTGCTTAAGAAATTTTACAGAATGTGATTTGTTTTCTGTCTGGTAGCAGGTTCCACTGCTAGATGTGGACATACACCATCTAATATCACAGCATTTAAAAGTTTGTGTAGTGAACCACAGTAAACCGACTTTAGATCTGTCTATACACACACTTGATGTATGCAGCAGTCTTGCATTTGCTGTGTGCTCCAAGGTCTAAAGATATGTTCTCTTAACAACTCACAGCTTTAATAAGATATTTCACTGCATCATGTAGTCATGGGAGAAGCCAGTATTTGGAATATGATACTGAATGCAATTAGTTTTTTATTTGATAGTTTCAGGATCAATAAGCAGTAAGAGATCATTACTACTTCTGCCCTAGGATGTGAGAAGGGTAGAACACAGTGGAAACAATCAAGAAACCCCTAATGTAAGTGGATATACTTATGCAACATATGTAGACTTCATTCTTTTTTAGGAATGCTTAAATTGGGTAGGAGGAGGAGGTTCTGTAGGTCATATAAGCATTTTCACTGATGGAAAGAATTTGCAAGGTAGAAACAAAGGTAAGATCAGAAAACACTGCCCACTTCCCATCCTTATGTCCTCCCATCTCTTCCATGGCTCTCAGGTACTCAGTCACTTTTGACCACAACATGAATTTTTCCCCTCTTAAAGTATTAATCTGACCTATCACTACCTTAATTTCCATCATTTATTATAGCACAGTAGTGCCTAAAGATGACACCAGCTACAAGCACTGCTCCACTTGTCACCATATGTACTAACACATGGACATTTTTCTTGTCCAGTCAGAAAAAAGGCCAAAGAGGAGGGATAAACAAGTAAGAGGCAGAGCTGCTTTCTGTTTAAAACTCTCTCTGGCTGACCATATAAGTTTTTTTCATCCAGAAAACCTGTATGGAAATCTCCAGTCTGAGCTATCTCCCTGAAGATTACATAAAATTCATCTCAGCTCTTTCAGGCGGAACAACAAATAATGGGGGAAAAAAATATATATATACACAGACTTGCCACAACAGCTAAGCTTTCTCCAGGAAAAAATGTCAAGAACATGCTCTGTTTGCACCAAAACTTTCTAGCAGTTTTCTGCCTCTCCTCCTTGAAAAGCACTTATTTGAGTGCTTCTTGATTCCAGTATTGTGAGAAGGGACTGATGTTTAGCAGGGTGTTGGCTTTATGGCAAGGCCTTCTGCATTGATCCAAGGTATACAAAGCTGTGCCAAGGCCAGGCACCTGCACTGGAAGCACAGAGGCTTTCCAAGAGAACAAGGACTGTGAGGAAACGGGGCAAAAGGAGACAAACCTCCATGTCATTATTCAACTTTTGTGTTTCAGCACTCATCTCACAAATGCCTGAAACTCTCTGAGACAGTAAAAGAAAATCTAATCCCATTTCATGCTGCCAGGGGAGGGCTGCCTACCATCAGGTTCTTCAAAGCACACAGCAGAGACCTCTGCTGAGCCTCTGAAGAGATGGCAAACCTGCAGGTTACTCAAAAGGATGACCAAACAAAACTTTGGCATGAAATAACTGCTGGCTTTTTTTCCCCTCCCCTCCTTTTTTTTTTCTTTACATATCCCTTAAACACAAATAAAGGCGTCCTTTTAGTCGCAGTGTATTTTTGCAAAGGCAAACACTCAAAAATTAAGGAATGTTAATATCACTGGCACTGAGGCAACAATGACAGTCTTTCAAGACATGACCATGAACCACGTAGAAACCACTGTTAGTCCTCCCGACAAACCTATCCTGGGAGTGGAACACCTGCTAACAGAAGAAAGGGAGTTAATGTTCCTAACAAGCTCTCCAAGCCTTGTTCCTGAAGCTTCTACCTCATTCAGACCAAAGCCCAGCTGGGCTTTTTGCAGCAGTAGCACTGCTATTCCAGGTGGGTCCTAGCCACAGCCTTCCCAGAGCATCAGTGCCACAACAGACACAGAGCTGGTCCGAGAGGCCCCTGCAGCAGTGATGTTGTGCTACACACCCTGACATCTGGGCTGTACCTGGCAGAAAGGCTATTTTATTAGGCAGTATCTAAGCAACAAATGTCATTACCTTCTACTCATCTCCAAATCTCTGTGCCTCCTGGCTTTGAACTCCTGAGTTCTAGGGATGCTGCTGTATTTACAAAACAGCATTCAGTGGTGAAACTGGTGGAGAATCCAAGGGATGGTTAAAGGCAAGCACCCTGGGAAATCCTGGCTTTGGTACTAATTTGTTACTTGAACCTGACCTTAAATAATCTAAATCTTGATATATGGTATTCTTTACCTAATGGTTTCCTCCCTTACCCCAGTTCACGTCACAATGAGTCTGGTTTAACAGTGAATTCAAATAAAAAGTCGATTAATATCAACAGTTAAAGAAGATGAACAAAGAGTCACCATAATGCCATGCTACACATACCCCCTGAAAAGAGCTTGTAATTAAAAAAAGAAATACTCGGATCATTTGAAACCTGAGTGCAAAAAGGTCCCACAGCACAGGTGGGGAGTGTCAAGACCCTGCCAACTACTGGAGGGGTATCAGGAATCCAAGCAGTAAAGGACTGGGAGACAACGGCACTAGGACTATACTTTCCCTATGGATATTCACAGGGGTATGACAACATACTACTGCTGAATTGCAGGGGCTTTTTTGTTCTCCTTTCCTAGGAAGACATCTTCAAGGGAAGGAAAAGGCAAAGAGCACTGAAAGCATCATGTGTGGAAACAGCTTCTCAAATTTGCTGAAGACATAAAAGGAATTCTAAAAGAAAACTGAGCATTCTCTCTCTGGCAAAACTTCAGAGAAGATAATGAACTCAACAACAACACTGTATTACTTTCAGATTTTCTAAAACATCCCAACAATCCCACTTACTTACAGGGGTTTTCCAAATTGGCAGGGCAGGCAGGTACCTGCTTTCTCCTAACAGTAATAATTCTGTGGCTGTGCTGGCAGCCACTTTATATTTTGAAGGAAGGAGGGGAGGGGGCAGAACACTGAATATCCCACCCAGAGTAAGGCCTCAGAAATCCTATACCACAAATGTTTCACGTGAAGCAAATGCCATTCTGATCCCTTTTTTTACAGTTTCAGACACACGGTCAGGAGGCCTCGTGCTCCCCACCTCTGGTTTCTGGCTCACCAGCTGCCCTAAGAACAAAATTATGCCATTTTTGTTGGAAGATTTGATGAAAAATGCTAAGTTCCTGTGGAACACTGAGTCCAACAAATCAGTGTTTCACCCAAGAGAGCCTTCTGTCAGAAAATATCCTGTCAGCTGTAGACTCCTCCCTTACATCTGTTTTTGAGATTAGCAGACTGCAGTTTTTCCCACATGCTTTTTTATTCACCCATCAGGGACATAAGTTTCCTCTTTCAGGTGGTTGTTTCTGAACCAGCAACATATTGTAAATGAAGGCAACTGTCTCCGTTAAGTAAAATGCAAATAAAACTAATCAATAAAATAAGTGTTTTTTACTCTTCAACTCACTGTGAGCTCAGAAACGCACTCCTGAGGCAAAAAGGATTACCAAAGTAATACTTCTTAAAAACCTAACAGGAAAAACTTCCTATAGGTGATCATAATTCCAAACATATTTAAGCTATTTATGAGCATTTCAATTTTCGAAGATCCATTCTCATCTACCTAAGTGCTTAGTAAGACCATAATTCTCCAGAGATGAAGCTTGTGATTTAAATGCTGCATAGATATGCAAATCCAACTGAAAACCAAACGAAGGTATGCAGGCAACCTGGATGCCATTGTTTCTTAATTTTGAATTCCTGAAAATGCCAGATTACTGACTTCAGGCATCAGTGGTAAAGCACAGGATGTGGGTACATTATGTGCATTATCTCGCCTGGCCATATACCTACCCATATCTGGACACGTTGACCAAAAGGAAGCTGAGATTTACAAGAAAAAAAAGAAACCAAACCAACAACCCCAAACAAAAACCCCACACCACCCAAAACCCCAAACCCTCAGAGGTTTCAAGCATAAAGCGACATTTTAATGTAAGGTGCAGAGGCTGATATGCTGCTGAAAACAGTACCCACAACATCTACAACAGAGTCTGGCATGCCAACAGAAGGAAGATTGGTATCTTAGCTCACCACTAACAACGCCTGCCATACCTACATGCTGGTTTGGCACTACTCAGTTCACACACCTGTGGATTTTCGAAGTAATCCCATGGTATTTTATCTCCAGCCTTGTTCATGTATTCAATTTATTCCTCCTGAAGCATCTGAAATTTTTCCACATCTCCACAGAGCTTGAGGAAGCCTTTAAGTTAGCAATTTTTCAATTGCCATGAAATTTAGATACTCCTGGGCCTTTTCTGTTATAATGCTATTTAGGTGGGGTAGTATTAATAAAGAAATCTCTGCACATCTTTGTTTTCACAAAGTATTAAATAAAATAAACAACAACAAAAAGAAAAAGTGTTAAAAGCAGCAACCTAGCCTTTGTTGCAAGATTCCAAGAAATCTGAATCAGGGACTGTTTCCCTCAACTTGGGGAAAAAAATGTAATATGACATTATACTAATAAACATATGATAGCCCATTACGTTTGTGGGACAAATCCCAAAAGCTTACAGTATTGAGAAGCAATCAAGCATAGAGTACCAAGAAGGAATAGATACCAAGTTACATTAACATAATTTCATTAAATGCCTGGCCAGTAAGCTTTCCTGAAATATATCTGCTGTAAAGCATGTATTTGTTTACACCCAGTAATAGGTCAAATTCATGCCCTTACCACGCTTTTCAAAACATCTTACTGCACTACACCACATCAGTTTTTTTAAACAGACACACCCTTACTTTCAGTCCCCAAGAGTCACTGCCGTCCTTTAATTAAAATGCATTCTCCCAGCTCTGTTGACAAGAAATCCATCTTACCACTGGCATTTATTGCCACTGATGAGTCCGCATTTGGAGGTGAAAAGGGTCAAAGGGATGTCGTGAGTCCCAGCCTACAGCAGCCAAGGGTAGCCCTTTCCTTTGCAAAGGGGACTTTTCAGCAGGTCAGAAGGCAAGGACTGCACTCCGTGAAGGCTGTGCTGCCCCAGACCTGCAGGACGATCAGTTCCCAACCTCTCAGCCCCACGAGCCTCCCTGTCTGTCAGCACCCTTTTTCCTGGCATCTCCGTGCTATCTCTACAGAAAACCAGAGGCAACATGCCTGCAGAGAGATTAATCCTTAAACAGTTGCTTATGTTCTGGCAATCCCAAACCCTACACAAACCCCTCAAGGGCTTGACACTCTCGTGTCTGTCTCCACCAGCAGCCAAGGAACTAATCGCACAACAAATACAGACGCTGCTACTGCACAGCACAGGCTACCGACATAAAACATGCTATTTCAAGGGCTCCACATATTTGGAGGAAAGAATTTTATCCCCAAACTCCTGCCTCCAAAGTATAGTTGGAAAGCAAGCAAAATTCAGAAGCCATACATGCAAGGATACACACAAACCAGTTTAACAAGGTAAATGAAGCTGTGTGCTGTAAGCAGTGCCAAGTCTGAAGAAGGCTGAGGCAGCAAAACTCTGTTGACCCTGATTCAGCAAAGCACTTCTCCATAGACTTGCTTTATAGCTCTTTCTTAAACTTGGCACTTTCCAGAACCAAAGCTGACTGCCAGCAGCACATCCTTGCTGGGCAAATCATGACAAGCCCTTAGATTTCACCCGGTCTAACCCACACAGCATAGCTGCAGCGAGGCAGAGGAACAGCAAGCAGGGCAAAGGAAAGAAGCCGAGCCGAGCACAACACTGAAAGCAAGGGCAGAGAAGCATATAGCCAAAAGGATATTTCAACTTTAACAGCAGAAGACTAAGTTGGATGCAGCCTGTTATGTAACAAATTGCTCTACAGATGTTAGGTATCAAGCATTTCTGAGAAGAAACACAACCATTTGTCCTTCAGTATTTAAATTGAAGGAAACATTTAAAGAGGAAACCACCTTCTCCCAGGAACCAGACTGCACTAGAGGCTGCACCCCACTAGCTTTTGGCAGCCAGGAGCAATTTCCATAATCTTTCTCGGCATTACTCACTCATCACCCTGAATGCCTTAAAATGTTCCATAACCAGTATGAACTTTCACAAACAGTTAAAAACAACAGAAAGAAGTTTATAGTCCTTGTTGGCTTTGGCACTGGAGCTGTCAGAAACCACACTGTGAAGAGTGTTAAATATCCCGATTTGTATTCCAATTGAATCAAGATAACATCTATGTACAGAACACAACGTACCCTTCAGATTCACTACAGCTGTCAGACTCATTTTGTGGTGATATTCAATCCCTAGATGAGGCAGGGAGGACACTGAGCAAGTAAATGCCCGTGATTCTGGTTTGCTTTTTTGATCAGACTGCTATACACAATATTCCAACCAGAAGCTATTCAGAAAACTATTTTTTTAAGGGCCATTCCTTACAGATGCATTGCCCAACAAAAATATTAGGAAGTTAGATGTACTTTGGGGCGTGACAGCAGAGGAGGTGCAGTAGAGAGTTTGGATGTCTTCGCAGTATCTCTGCCCATCCATGCCTCTCCCCTTAATGTGACTGTGCAGTGACTACTGTCATTTCATGCCTCAGGATGGCTGGTATAATAGGGGAAGAGAACACTGACCTGGGGTATGAGGATAAAGCATACTGGCAGTTGTAAAGAGCTAAATGAGAAATAAATGGGAACTGCAGAAAAACAGCCTGACTGGGGAGGGGGGGAAATATCAATTTTTCAAGTTAGGTGTTTAAACATAAAATGTTCATTGCCCAAACTTCCAAAGATGTGTACCTGCCAGACTCAGAGCCCTGAGTCATGTCAGGATTGCCTTTCTCCACTCAAAGGCTTTAAGAGTGCAGAAATGCTTAGGGCTGGGTTGCCTCACGCAGATCACTGGGATGGCAATGTTGTCCCCTTCTGTGCTGAGGCTGTGAAACTGGACAGGCTATGAAGCAACAGGGCTGGCGTGCTAGAGACCAAGGCATGGTGTGCTATAAGCAAACACCCGAAGTTATGGGATGAGTCCAGTTTCCACAGGGCAAGGGGACACTCACACCAGTGGGAACCAAAGAATCATTTAGGTTGGAAAAGATCCTTAAGATCATTAAATCCAACTGTTAACCCAGCACTGCCAAGCCCACCATTAAACCATGTCCTGAGCACCACATCTATGTAAGGGTTCCATTGAGACCAGTATCAACCACTGTTCATTTCACAACATATTCAAGTTACAAAAGGCATCCATACTTTGGTAAAAGTCAGCATCTTAAATTTGCAACTCCTTTTCTCCCACTCAGTCATCACGATTCTTGCATTGAGAGGGAGGATTTTTTTTTAAACCACCTCAAAATTTGTCACAGCACCTGGGAAGCCAGGATTACATCAAATGAATTCCTACCTATTGCTGCTGCTCTTGTCTTCCTCTGTAGGATCCATTATGACATTTCCGTTTGAGTCATCTCATCTGGAACAGAAAAAACAAGATATTCAACATCTCTCTTGCAAAAGAGCAGCACATTGTACGCACTAGATGCCACCCAAGCTTTGCTTCAACAGTCACAAAGACCAGCTCAGGAACACCCTTCCTCAGAGTCAACAGAGGGAAAAAGGGAGAGTCAAATAAGCATGCATGAAAAAATGCTCATTTTCCCAAGTAGCAAGTCATTATAGTGATGTCTAGAATGCTTGTTACAGCAAACAAAAAATGAAATCTAAATGTTTCTTTATGTGTGTCTGTGCCTGAACTTTGAATTATGTTTGTATGTGTGTTACGCTGGAAATCTCCATTTTAAATTAACTCTCCAAAATTAAAAAATACTCAATACTCGCCCCAAACACACTGCCATGGATACTTTCAGAGTTGTGTGAATCCCTCAACTCTCCCTAGCAGTTTAAATCATCTTTCAATTACATTCAGGATGCTGGTGTGAAATACTACCCAACAGGAAGATGTAACCTAAGGAGTGGATTGCTCACCCAAGGCAGCAAACCATTTGCATTTTTGCTGGTACCTAGGTTGACAGCTTTTTCCACAGTCCTCGATACTGACAGGCTGAGGCACAATCTCTGTGTCAAACACACAGTTCAAGAAACTGAGTTCTGGAAAAGCTTGGGACAAAAGCTTGGGACAGGTCCTGTAAACACACCTGTTGGTTTCAAAGAGACCTGTTAGGACCACAAACACTCATTAGATATAAGTGTTTGCAGAAACGGGCCTTAACTGTTCAGGAGCAACAAAATACATTCAGTAATCATGTGTCTGGAAGAGCAGCAGGGCCGATTTTTTCAAAGGACTAACAGCTACCTAAGCTGTGCAGCATCTCTGCTGAGCTCTGCAGCGTTCAAACCAGGGAGCTGAACTGCAGCTGGACGGGTACCTGTGTACAGCAGGGAGACTGGGTCAACACCTCCAGGGACATGCTACGCACAGAACCTGGGATGTCCAACTGGCAGACACTGCTGTGCTCCTGAACATGCACGATCCAAACACATGGATCACACATAGCTGAGAACAGGAGAACCAAGACAGCTATTTCCCCTTACCCCAGCAGTGATGCCGCATTTCAGTTCAGCTCTTAAAGAGACCTACAGGCTTGGCCAAGAGCACGACAAACCAGGCTACAGCTACAGGCTCCAGGATATTTGGTTCAATTTTAGAGATAAATATGTCATTAGAGCACTCCCTTCAGACAACCAAATAGCCCTCTGATGAATGGGAACATTTGTAGAAAGGGGAAGGAGAGAAGAGGAAAAAACCGCAAGCAGTGAAAATATAGCTGTGGATTAAAAGGTAACACTGGATAAAAATTCAAAGCAGCAGTGTTCAGGACGCAAGGAGGAAACAGAAGGGGAAGGATGTTGCGGCAATTACTGCAAGTGAGCAAACCCTTCATATCACAGTAATAGCGGTTCCACCCAGCAGCACCCCCAGAGACAGCGATGTTTCAGCCACTATATAACCAGCACCATTTCAGCTGGTCACAGAAAAAAATTTTAAAAAGTTTTCCCCTTGTTTACGTCCACACACAAGCAATGAACTCGGAGCATACTCTCACACAAAGCCCTTTTTGCTCTATGTCCAACACCTATCTCTCACCATCCCATCTGCCCCATTGTCTTTAGCTCACAGTAGTGCACACAAAGCAAAATATGCGCAGAACTGATGGTATCAAAATAGTTTTCATGACGCCTGCCACATGGGTGCTCCTGTGCAGCTAAGATGTGGTCTACACACACTTCTGAAGAAAAGAAACACAAAGACATGGCCAGCAAAAGCCCAGATTAAAGTGCAAGATCACCATAACAGAAGAAAAAAAAAATCTCCAGCGGGCAGAAAAACTGAAATGTAGATATTTTTCAGTCCTACGTGACATTCATGTGCACCACCGCACACTCCTAAAGGAGCAAAATGATTTATGGCTGGGGAACAGGCTACAGTAGCATTATGTGAAGCCTTGTGAACCCACTTAGAGCAGCTGATATTAAACAGGAGTACAGATGCTTTGATGATTAGTTTAAGCAGCTGACCTCTAGGTCATGGTTTTAATCCGAGGTAAGATACCATCATATAACCATCCTGCAAGCCACAGAAAGGCCACTGAAGATGGGGGTCCTGTCAGACACCCACCTCAACCTGCAACTAGGAAGACTAAGTAATGGACACGCGTACAGATCTGAAAGCAAACAAACCCTTAGTATTTGTTCCTTCCTAAGAAACATGAAACCTGTTACCTTTGCTGGTAAATGAACAGCCTTAAAAGAACAAGGTGCCCACTTAAACTGAAAAATAAATGAAGGTGGGGGAAGCAGGAAGCACGTACTGGAAGAAGTAATTCCAATTTACTTTCAAACTTTTGTTTAATTCTACATTCTCCATCTTCAAATGTTCAGAGGAGCTCCCTCAGCCAATGCACAGACCTCACACTGTAATAACCTGGGCAGATAGAGATGCATGCACACACGACTGAACAGGGTGGTGAAGAAGCCTGTTCTGTTGGCCTGTTTATGGCCAACTTAACATGGCCATAAAGAATGTGAGCATCCAGCAGTGAAACCTAGATTTGACTGAACAATCTGCAAATTCTGTGAATGCCTTTGACAAGGCCAGGTTTTCAGCTACACTGATGCAGCGTGGCTTTGAGGTTGCACGGACATTATTCATTTGACAGATTTCAACAAGTTACAAATGCTTTTGCTTTTATTGTCTGCAACCAAGCTATGTTTATAAACACAAGCTTTCCTCTCTGATGTCAATTAGCCTAGCTGGCTAATTTAGTAAGAAGGATGCCTTTCCTTGTTCTCAAAGCAACAGTTGGTTATTCACAGTGCTTTCTGCTCAACAACCTGGAAATAGTTTCCCACTACTTCAGAGGTATAAACTAATAGTTTCAGTGATATGTGTTGCTTCTTGCCCTGCCTCTGTAGCCACCTTGCATGAGGAGACAGCCCCCCACCTCCTGACCCAAGGTGCAGCTCATAATCCACCTGCACTGTACCCTAATGAGCCAAGCTCTGTTTTACACATTTGGGTACAGATTAATCAAGAGATTAGCTAAAGCTGAGGAAGCAGAGAGCTGCTGGAGGGCAGAAACTGTCCAAATCTGCCCCTAACCCCAGGTGAGCCCACAATGCCTCCTAATCCATGGGACTGAGGGCAGCTGTGGGGCTAATCACTCCAATGCCAACAGCCGAGCAGCATACCACAGCTAAACAGCCACCAGAAACTCAAGGCCTAGCAGCTTCTGTTCCAATGACTCTCCTCAAAGTCATGAAAAAATAAACCTGACATGTTAAACAACACACTGGTACAGCCTTTAAAAGAGAAGCCCACCTAAAATAAAGATACGATACAATCCAACAGGAAGGTATCACACATACCCTGTGCATCTTCAACAGCTAAGACAGACATGGGTTCAAGGATTTAGCTGAGGAAGGTAATTTTTTATGCATTGAGAGGTGACAGAAATGTTCATAAGCTGACTCTGCAGGAGCTCAGGCTTTTATGAAAAGAAGGCAATGTAGTACTGCAAGCTGCAAGATTTACCAATGCATTGCAAAGCTCATGGATGCAGGTGTACTTCTCAGCTGAATATTGGGCTAAGTTTGCCACCAGTAAGTAATTTTCTACCAAAAAATACACTTTCTGGCAGAAAATCCAAATTTTGTGTCAGCTTGTACTTCCCATCAAACTGCCTGGAAGCAAGTAAAACATACATATAGTACCATGGCTATTTCCAGCTGTCGGTTTTCTATTGCTGCCAATTATTCACTTCTGCTTCACATTTGTCCCAAAAGAAGTGCAAGGCTAGTTGTTGATAAAGAAGCTGAACACTTCATAACCACTGTTTCTCATATTAAAAAGCTACTGTCACAGACATCCACAGCAAACAATGGAGATGAAAGCAGGCACCCAAGTGGCCCTTATCCGAATTCTTACAAGTTCCTTACAGTGCTGTATTTGGCAAAACTAATTTCTGTACCCCTTAGCTGCTCATATTTGTGTTCCCCTTCTGCCTTTCTCGATCAAGCCACAGGCAAATAGCTGCTGATGAAACACAGAAGCTGCTTGGCAATTTAAATCTTACACACGTCGAGAGCTTCCCTTCCCTTCGACACTGTTATTACTAATATAGATATGGTAGTATTATGGGCAAAACAATGTATCTGCATACAAAAAATGTGAAAGGATATCTCAATGTACAGTCACAGAAAGGTTTGGATTATTACAACTTTAAAAAAATCGATAGTTTTTACTTCACTTTTCCAATTTGGGTTTTTCCATGTACGCTTTACCATCTTCCTCTAGAATCGCAGTGGTACAGCTCAGCTCCAGGACCGACTAATACCCGTGCCCGAGTGAGAACAGTAAAAACACCCAGGATAAGCTCCTTGCCCAGGCAGATCCCAAGCTAACAAGAACCGACTTACACCGCGGTGGCAGGCGGGGAGCGGACGGGCAGAAGAGACCGCGCAGCAGCCAAGGAAAACTGCGGCGGCACTCGGATGCCGGCACTCTGAAAAAACCCCTTCGCGCACACTAGCCGGGTTCAAGTTAGCACCTCGGCAGCCGGGACGAATGCAGCTCCCTGCACCGCGCACCAACTTCTGGCAACTAGTTACTACGCTGCCGTTTGCCGTAGCATAGCAACATCCGCTGGGATGTCACAAGCGCTCGCGCAGGCCCTTGGAAACCGCCCCGCCCACCCCGCGGAGCAGCTGCGCGGCGGCCCCGTCCGAACCCGGCGGCGGGGAGCACCGGCTGCCGCCCCCTCCCACCCGCCGGCACTGGTCGCTGCTGCTCGACGGGCAGGCACCGGAGATGGGAGCCGGGCCCAGCTCACCTCGCCTCCGCCGCGCCGCTGCCGGCCGGGCTCCGCGGGAAGGGGCCTCCCCGACCTGTAGCGCCGGGCCGCCCCCTGCCGCCGCGGCCGGGCGAGCGCCGCGAGGTGAGTGGCACCGCGCCGCCCCGCCGAGGGGTTCCGACGGGCTCTCGCCGCCGCCGCGCTGCGTTCGGTTGTCACGCGGGGGAAGAATGGATTTGAAGACCGGCGCGAAGCCCAGGGGAGAGCAGCGGTGAAATCCTACGGCCTATGCCGAAATAAACTCCCCGGCTTCAAGACCCGCTCGGGGCTCGGAAAGGGCAGTTTCACAGATTGCCCTGGGGCTCCGGCAAAGGGCGAGAGCAGCCCTATAGCGAGCAAGGTGCTACCTAGCTAAGAAATAAACCACGAGGGGAGGGAGAACATGCTGTCCTACCTGGGAAGAGAGCTGTACGTGGTGTGGAAGGGAAATAAAAGGCCCCTTGGCATTGCTCTTCCGTGTCGTTGTAGGGTTAGGCAATGGGCTGCTGCGGAGTGCAAGGGCTGTGGGATGCCTAGATTCTCCCCTGCCTCAAGGACTACAACATACCTAAAAGGTTCAGGCACGCCAACCTTACCTAAACAGCCTCTTTCTATCTATCTAGTAAATTTTCATACACGCAAGCAAGATGCAATGAAGTTACTTAATCAAAGTTGTGCTTTCCTATCATCACACAAGACGTGATGTGAGACTTGTAAGTTCTTGTACTTCTGCTCAAACTCTAGAAGCAAATGAAGAGGATCTTACCTTCAAATATGTTGTGTGTTCCTAAGGGGTTTATTAGTGTAGGAAGCAAAACAGTAGCAACAGAAACACTGGAAGAGCTGATTGACTGAGAAACTTGGCCATAAATATTCTCTTGCTATCTTCCTTTTTTCTTCATGACAAGCAAAGAAACATTTTCACTGCCTGACTCAGACTACAAGAGAAATCTCTCAACACACACACATGCAGGCTGAGAGATGTTCATAAAAGCTGTGCCGGATCCTGCAGATAGCTCTTCGGATGTATACGCTTCCTGCATACAGAAGAGACCTCACCAGAGAAACCACTTCCACAGTACTCCCTGCTTCACACAGCTTCCCGTAGGCCCTCTTGATTTACTGATCAGCTCAAGCCATCAACTAAACAGTATGGGAAATTGCTCTCACCACAGAACCTCGCAGTAAACCTACCTCAGGATGGAAAACACTTGGTGAAGGCATTGACCAGTGCCTGGGCACTTGGGCTCCTACAGTCAAGTAATTACAAGCAAATAGCAACTTTCAACAACTACAATAGCAAAACACCACCGAGATATCTTACTGTTAGGAAAATGCGTGTAATTCATTTAGTAACATCTGTGTATCCTAGCATGTTCCAAGTCTAAATTCAGACTCATTGGAGTTCAAATGTGAATTTAGTGCTAGTCAGTGTCTCAAAGCTGCTTTTCCCAACCTTATTTAAATATCGATTGTATAAGACTCTTCATTTGAAGTTCAAATTTGAGTGTCAGCAGTTTGTCTAACAGGACTGTTAGACAAGCCCATAATTTTGGGAACACATTTTAGTTGTCCTAACTCTCAGGCTTCAGGTAAGAAGGAGGAAAAAGACAGATGTGACCCCCTCATCATAGCACTTTGAAATGCCTTATTTTTTTTTTTACAGGAATATGGTGACTGGTGTGTGCAGTGTCTGCATGTTGGTTTTCTGCACCTGATACATGGCAACTGCTGCATCAGCTCATGCTGATCCTCTGTCTCATCTTGTTTCAGTTGCTTGCCAGGGGCAGCTGATTCAGAGGAAACTTCAAGAAATCCCCAAAAAACTTTTTTTAGATCCAGTAGCTGCCCTAGTGGTAGCATTACTTCCTAACCATGCGTTAGCCCTTGGGTCTCTGCTTTGATACACTTCTGCTCCCCTGGGTGTTGAACTTGGCCAGCCTTGCTCACACCTGCCAGACAACTCTACAGAGCGAGAGACTTCCAAGCTGGCAACCCAAATTAAAGGGGTAGTTTTATGACAGAGATGTGTTTTTGCTACCGGAAGTCACACCTCTGGAAATCTTTTTTGTCTACCTTTTCCCCTAACAGAAATATCACGCACACGACACAGAATTTGTACTTGGCCAGGCTACTCAGTGCATGGCAGACACCTAGGAGTCACTGTCACTACAGAGCACTCACTCTAGAGGGATTACATGGCTATCCCACTTCTCAAAGAGAAATGTTTAAAACTGAATCAGCAGCAAGCCCTCCTGAAACCTTGCCTTCTCCACCTGAAATTCATTTGACACACTGCAGGCTCTTAAGTAATAATAGTAATTCCATAAGAATGGCCTTACCTGCAGTTTGTATAGTGAGGTGACTTCTTGCAGAGAAAAGGAATTCCAGCATTAAGCTTGGAAACCGAAGTAGGAAGAATCTGGAGTTAAAAGTTGCAGTAGTATTTTCTCTCCTAAAAAGGAAATAAGAGAAATCCAGGAGTTCTGGCAGAACAGCAGACAGCCACCAGGTTCAGTAACCCTTATCCCCCATATGTATGCACAGAGATCCAGGTCACAGACACTGTCTGTGTTTTCTGTGAGTGACAACTAAGGGACGGTACTGCAAAGCCTATGAGCATTTCTCAAGCCACCTGTAAAAGAAATAGTCAAGAGGACGGATACCGCTGAATTCCTGGATGTTACGCTTGCAATGTCTGCAACCTTCCAGAAATTAATGCTGAACTGTTCTGACACAGGTCATAATTTCACCATATTTCTAAGAAAAACAACCCAAAATTTAAGTTGAAATATGCCAAACGCAGCATTTATGACGGTTTTTCAGGTCTTAATTTTCAAGTGAGCTGCATGATTCTGATAGGCAGGTGGATGATGGCATGACTTTTAAGGGGAGTACTGATAAAACAGTGTTTCACACAGCACAGCAAGGGAATTAAGCCTTTTCGAGCCCTTGTATTCAACAGGTCACCTGATCATTTCCACTTCTCATGACACCAAATTTCTTCCTCCCATATTCTCTACAAGAACAGAAACCATGAAACGCAGAGAAGCTGTGGATGCCCCATCCCTGGAAGTGTTCAAGGCCAGGCTGGATGAGGCTTGGAGCAACCTGGTCTAGTGGAGGGTGTCCCTGCCCATGGCAGGGGGGTTGAAACTAGATGGTCTTTAAGGTCCCTTCCAACCCAAACCATTCCATGATTCTGTGAAACCCAAGTTCCTTCCTCCTGCTGGCTTTCAGCCCTGCAGGCAGCAGCAGCAGCTGCTGATGTATGCTTCTGTGCCATACCCACCGTGCTGCCCGCAGCAATTAATCCTGTCCTTTCCTGAAGGTTCATACCCGATTACCCATGGCCAAATACCTGACTTTGGGCTTACAGGTGCTGCCCTGGCTGCACAGCTATCTTCCGGGATCCTGCTGATCTGCACTGATGGAAGGGAGACTTAAGTGCCTGCCCTTTTCCCTCCCCGTTCAGATAAGCAGACAATTCCTTAGAGGCCCTATCCTCTGATGCACAGACAGGATTTCCAGACAGGGAATGCTTAAAAAGAAACAACCCAAAACCCAACACCCCCCCACCAAAAACTAGAAGAGCTAAAGAGAGACATACGGCCATGCATACCTTCTAGCTGTGCCTGAAGCAACTGGGGCTACGTCCCCAAGTGCCTAGGAGACAGGAGCTCTGATGTCACAAAGGCATTGCTAGGGCAGCACCAAGGGGTGTGGGGTGCCCACGGGGCCAGCAACCCTGGGACAGGTTGGCAGGGCTGGTCCGATCCACTAGCCCAGCCGAAGTTGGTAGAACATCAGGAACTAGATGGTCCCTTCCAACCCAAACCATTCCATGATTCTGTGAAACCCAAGTTCCTTCCTCCTGCTGGCTTTCAGCCCTGCAGGCAGCAGCAGCAGCTGCTGATGTATGCTTCTGTGCCATACCCACCGTGCTGCCCGCAGCAATTAATCCTGTCCTTTCCTGAAGGTTCATACCCGATTACCCATGGCCAAATACCTGACTTTGGGCTTACAGGTGCTGCCCTGGCTGCACAGCTATCTTCCGGGATCCTGCTGATCTGCACTGATGGAAGGGAGACTTAAGTGCCTGCCCTTTTCCCTCCCCGTTCAGATAAGCAGACAATTCCTTAGAGGCCCTATCCTCTGATGCACAGACAGGATTTCCAGACAGGGAATGCTTAAAAAGAAACAACCCAAAACCCAACACCCCCCCACCAAAAACTAGAAGAGCTAAAGAGAGACATACGGCCATGCATACCTTCTAGCTCTGCCTGAAGCAACTGGGGCTACGTCCCCAAGTGCCTAGGAGACAGGAGCTCTGATGTCACAAAGGCATTGCTAGGGCAGCACCAAGGGGTGTGGGGTGCCCATGGGGCCAGCAACCCTGGGACAGGTTGGCAGGGCTGGTCCGATCCACTAGCCCAGCTGAAGTTGGTGGAACATCAGGAACTAGATGGTCTTTAAGGTCCCTTCCAACCCAAACCATTCCATGATTCTGTGAAACCCAAGTTCCTTCCTCCTGCTGGCTTTCAGCCCTGCAGGCAGCAGCAGCAGCTGCTGATGTATGCTTCTGTGTCATACCCACCGTGCTGCCCGCAGCAATTAATCCTGTCCTTTCCTGAAGGTTCATACCCGATTACCCATGGCCAAATACCTGACTTTGGGCTTACAGGTGCTGCCCTGGCTGCACAGCTATCTTCCGGGATCCTGCTGATCTGCACTGATGGAAGGGAGACTTAAGTGCCTGCCCTTTTCCCTCCCCGTTCAGATAAGCAGACAATTCCTTAGAGGCCCTATCCTCTGATGCACAGACAGGATTTCCAGACAGGGAATGCTTAAAAAGAAACAACCCAAAACCCAACACCCCCCCACCAAAAACTAGAAGAGCTAAAGAGAGACATACGGCCATGCATACCTTCTAGCTCTGCCTGAAGCAACTGGGGCTACGTCCCCAAGTGCCTAGGAGACAGGAGCTCTGATGTCACAAAAGCATTGCTAGGGCAGCACCAAGGGGTGTGGGGTGCCCACGGGGCCAGCAACCCTGGGACAGGTTGGCAGGGCTGGTCCGATCCACTAGCCCAGCCGAAGTTGGTAGAACATCAGGAACTAGATGGTCCCTTCCAACCCAAACCATTCCATGATTCTGTGAAACCCAAGTTCCTTCCTCCTGCTGGCTTTCAGCCCTGCAGGCAGCAGCAGCAGCTGCTGATGTATGCTTCTGTGCCATACCCACCGTGCTGCCCGCAGCAATTAATCCTGTCCTTTCCTGAAGGTTCATACCCGATTACCCATGGCCAAATACCTGACTTTGGGCTTACAGGTGCTGCCCTGGCTGCACAGCTATCTTCCGGGATCCTGCTGATCTGCACTGATGGAAGGGAGACTTAAGTGCCTGCCCTTTTCCCTCCCCGTTCAGATAAGCAGACAATTCCTTAGAGGCCCTATCCTCTGATGCACAGACAGGATTTCCAGACAGGGAATGCTTAAAAAGAAACAACCCAAAACCCAACACCCCCCCACCAAAAACTAGAAGAGCTAAAGAGAGACATATGGCCATGCATACCTTCTAGCTCTGCCTGAAGCAACTGGGGCTACGTCCCCAAGTGCCTAGGAGACAGGAGCTCTGATGTCACAAAGGCATTGCTAGGGCAGCACCAAGGGGTGTGGGGTGCCCATGGGGCCAGCAACCCTGGGACAGGTTGGCAGGGCTGGTCCGATCCACTAGCCCAGCTGAAGTTGGTGGAACATCAGGAACTAGATGGTCTTTAAGGTCCCTTCCAACCCAAACCATTCCATGATTCTGTGAAACCCAAGTTCCTTCCTCCTGCTGGCTTTCAGCCCTGCAGGCAGCAGCAGCAGCTGCTGATGTATGCTTCTGTGCCATACCCACCGTGCTGCCCGCAGCAATTAATCCTGTCCTTTCCTGAAGGTTCATACCCGATTACCCATGGCCAAATACCTGACTTTGGGCTTACAGGTGCTGCCCTGGCTGCACAGCTATCTTCCGGGATCCTGCTGATCTGCACTGATGGAAGGGAGACTTAAGTGCCTGCCCTTTTCCCTCCCCGTTCAGATAAGCAGACAATTCCTTAGAGGCCCTATCCTCTGATGCACAGACAGGATTTCCAGACAGGGAATGCTTAAAAAGAAACAACCCAAAACCCAACACCCCCCCACCAAAAACTAGAAGAGCTAAAGAGAGACATACGGCCATGCATACCTTCTAGCTCTGCCTGAAGCAACTGGGGCTACGTCCCCAAGTGCCTAGGAGACAGGAGCTCTGATGTCACAAAAGCATTGCTAGGGCAGCACCAAGGGGTGTGGGGTGCCCACGGGGCCAGCAACCCTGGGACAGGTTGGCAGGGCTGGTCCGATCCACTAGCCCAGCCGAAGTTGGTAGAACATCAGGAACTAGATGGTCCCTTCCAACCCAAACCATTCCATGATTCTGTGAAACCCAAGTTCCTTCCTCCTGCTGGCTTTCAGCCCTGCAGGCAGCAGCAGCAGCTGCTGATGTATGCTTCTGTGTCATACCCACCGTGCTGCCCGCAGCAATTAATCCTGTCCTTTCCTGAAGGTTCATACCCGATTACCCATGGCCAAATACCTGACTTTGGGCTTACAGGTGCTGCCCTGGCTGCACAGCTATCTTCCGGGATCCTGCTGATCTGCACTGATGGAAGGGAGACTTAAGTGCCTGCCCTTTTCCCTCCCCGTTCAGATAAGCAGACAATTCCTTAGAGGCCCTATTCTCTGATGCACAGACAGGATTTCCAGACAGGGAATGCTTAAAAAGAAACAACCCAAAACCCAACACCCCCCCACCAAAAACTAGAAGAGCTAAAGAGAGACATACGGCCATGCATACCTTCTAGCTCTGCCTGAAGCAACTGGGGCTACGTCCCCAAGTGCCTAGGAGACAGGAGCTCTGATGTCACAAAGGCATTGCTAGGGCAGCACCAAGGGGTGTGGGGTGCCCATGGGGCCAGCAACCCTGGGACAGGTTGGCAGGGCTGGTCCGATCCACTAGCCCAGCTGAAGTTGGTGGAACATGACGACAAAGGCATGTGACTAAGGCAGTAATACAGCACAGACCTGTATGACAGAACCTCCCAACCCCCTGCCCAGAAGCTCATAAAAAAGCCATTTAAGGAAGCGAGGACCAGACATGCAGCTTCTTTTTCAAAGGCTGCAGTCTCCGAGGGATTAAATGAAAAAAGAAAGGCGGCAAGAAATTATGTGGCTTGCACATTTTGTGCAGGTCCACGCACTGTCAGAAGTGCAAGGAGGCTCTGTTTACCAACCTAGACATGCTAACTACTGGAGCGGGTCCTTTGCAACAATAATTTCATAGATAAATTTTTTGTTAAAGGTGTAAGAAAAGCAAAACAACACTGGAAGTCTGTAGCCAGCAAAATACCACAGCAGCACAACTTCGAGCAGGTCTATGATTCACAGATTCTTTACATTTCCTTCAAGTACAGCTAATTCTTGAAAGACTTAATATGAGAAAAGGCTTCTGCACACCTTCCTGAGCATCCCCATCGGATCGTAAATGAACTCTTAACTCATCTCAGTCACACACGCACAATTAAACTAAAAAAATTTAGCACCTCTCCGGTAAGGTACAAATAATGAATTCAAAGAATTCCTAATTTGCTGAACAAATCAAGGAGATTATTATTTTCTCACCTCTACACCGAAAAATACTTACCAGATGATTTTTTTTTATGAGAGCCAATTCATGCAGCTCAATTTCTCTAATTATCTGCTAGCTGAACAATTTTTTTTTCACATTCAATTGATATGCTTCAGCTCTACATCAAAAAAATCTTCTGTGGAGGGAAAGAATCCTCTGTCAAATTCCTAGTTAGGACAGCTTTCAATCACAACAGTAACAACACTTAAAGCCTGATCTCCTGCACTAACACAGCTTTGCTGGAAGAGGTCTCGGCTGTGAGGTGATTAACTGGTCTCCAGAGGCAGCATTGTTCTAACGTTCTAGAACCCAACAGGAGCAGAATGCTTCTATGTCATCAATTAGTCAGAACATTCTATGTCTTCCTCTCCATGACCTGTACACACATAAAGTCAGCTGTCAGGCTTCCAGCCTTTTCGAGAGAAGATGAGTGTAAGATGTCTGGCTTACACAATATGGTCAGCTGACTCATCTTCAATCTTCCTGCAAACAAATCTACATTCATTTGCATTTTTCTGGAAGAGCCATAGTCATTAGATTCTTTAACCAAAACATACTGCCTGAATGCTTTCATTTCGGTGCACAGTTTAACCCGTAGTTGATTGCTCCGTGATGGAGCAGTTCACCTTCAGTATGCCACTTCTTACAAGAGACCCAGACTCATTGAACAGCACTGAATTCAGATGTAAAACTGCAAGATCATTTCCAGCTTGAGAGCCCAAGGGACCTTTTCGCTGCCTGTACTGATCAGAGACATGATAGCTATTACTCAGCCTCTCTCCACCTAACCCGGTTTCCCAGCCTGAACTTCTACAGTCACTGGAAATAAAAACAGAAGTTAAATTAATTTTTTTTTCTTTTTAGTTCTGTTATAAGTTTTTCTACTTCCTCAGCTTTAAATGTGCAATTTTGTTTTACAGGACATAAGCTCCTTTGTCTTATTTTCCCATGCTTAATGCTGGCATTACAAGGAGAATCCAGAAGTATTTCCTTTTGCCCTTACAGTAATTACAAAAAAAGAAGGAAAAAAAATTCCACATTTCTTTCTTGGTAAACGTCCTCACAAGCAAGCTTGCCATTTCGCAGTTATCATCAGTCACTGTACACTTACGCTGCACGACCTGTCCCCTTCACGCAGTCCTAAGGAATCACTGAAGGGAGACAACACGCAGCGTATGCACCAGTAAGATGTCTGCACTGTTCCACATTACAGTGTGTGATTTTCATTTTTTTCCAGGGCAAATCTTGCTCTTAGACAAAAAAAAACCAGCAGGAGGAAGTAATGCTTCTGGCAGTTGTGCTGCTTTTCCTCAGCTAGCAACGTAAATACTATGAACCGTTTGCTTTTATGAATTGCTTGCCTCCTATTTAATAATCACCATAGAAAACCCACTGAGTGTCAAGAAGCAGGTTTAATGTGCCAAAATAAAAGCTGTGTCCGTGATATGCAGATTTCTCTTCACCTTTTAACTGAGTCAAACTGTTTAACTTGCTACCTGCACTCAGCTTACTGTTCCTCTTAACACTGAATATATTCAAAGTAAAAGGCTCATTTCTCCTAGCTCTGTGGGTTAGCAAAGATTTTGTGCAATGACTTCAAGGTATGTACCCCTAATACACCTGAAGTTCTGATCTGCATGCACTGTATTTCATAGACTGGGCTGTAGCACAACTACTCTTTGCCCACAACCTCATCTGTGCTCCAAAAGATTCCAGCTACTCCCAAGGCACCAAATTGTCAAAATAATGTATCCTTTACAGTCATTAAACCATCAGTATTTTTTAATATTTCCAAATAAAACTTAAACAAAGACTTTAATTTACCATAGCTATAGTTTCCAAGAGAAAGGGAAAGCAGGCATCTGGGGAAAAAAACCCCAAACCACAAGCGACAAGTGAAAAACAGATGCATTTTATTACTTGGAAACAAAAAAAATAATCTGAAATAGTTTTTCCATTTACAAACATTTCTCCAAATGCTCTATAGAGGCCAATGCCGGGAAAGGACAGGGCAGAAAATGGATTTCAACTTAAGAGTCTAAGAAAACTCTCTCCTGGTGTCTTTCATGCAATTCTTCATTTTGTTGTGTTCTCCCTAAGCATTCTAGATCAAAAGAGCCCACTGGATTTAGGAGAAAATATTTTCGTTGACTCTTTTAGCCTTTCATCAAACCTAAAAGTCAGTTTTCCTTTTATGTATACAGAAAATATATGAGCAAAACTCAGTTGGGATTAGAAAGTTTGTTCATTCTTATCTTGATGGTGTGTTCAGAATCGGGCAATTAAAAACAGCCAAGCAAGATGGCAGGCAGGATGGGGCTTCAAAGCTAATAGGAACTCATTTTGTAGGTGGGTACTGAGGAAAAAGTGGCAGTTTACTTCAGGTTTTTACTCTGTCTACAGAAGTGAATTTCATTAGGTGCAGACCATAATTTACACAAGAAGGAGGACATTCAGAGCAGCACTGGGTTGTTCTTTGTACTGCTCTATTAGATTAATCACTAGTTAAGAGACTTCGACTTGAAAGTGTTGAGCAGCATCCAAACACATGATGAAAGAGAGTTCAAGTAGCCTGAGACATACATAAAAACACTGCACCAAAAACAGAACAGGAAAAAGGCAGGGAGATGATTTTCCCTCCATGAGCAGAGAGACAGCAATACTACTAAGACAAGAGCACCAATGACTGCAGCTTCTTGCTCATGATTCCTGGTGACCCTTCACCCTCTTTGACTATCAGAATCACGGAAGGGGAATTTTTGGCTTGCTAATGCCAGGAAGCTTGAGTGCTACAATAGGCTCCAACACATGTAAGATACAATGGCAAATCACAGGTAACAGCAAACACTGGAAAACCCCACCAACCAACCAAGTCCACCAAAAATAAAGGTAGATTAAATATAGAGGAAAAAGTAGAATTAAAAAAAAAAACCCCACAAACCATTCAATTCTGTATCACATGAATCAACAACATGACTTCTCAACCTACAACTTCTTATTATAGAGCTTTAATTGTAATTATCTTCATTTTCTGTTACAACACTGATGTGACTAGACTGTAACATGAGCACGGAGACCAGGCTCACATGATGAAACCTACCTTCTTTCTCAATGATCAGGAATCTGGGGTTCTGTCCCCAAAAAGGACATGGGGGCCTCACATTAGTGAAAGTGAGTGGGAGACAGGAATCTGCCTTGAGAACACACACTGAAGATCCCAATGCCCTTGTTCCCTGTATTAGCAAATGGTGTGATGGGAGGGAGCCTGGGACTGGAAGAATTCCATAAACCTCTGGAGCCAGTCACTCACCACCACTGCTAAGCCAGCAGCTGTGTTCAAAAGATATTTAAATGAACAGTGGCACTTGGAGAGATGTAACAGTAACCAAGCCGTTTATGATCAACCTTCTCTGAGCCCTGCAGCATGCTTATGAGCAGGGCCTCTTGTGCACATAATTCAGTTTCCCCAAATCTTTTCCAGGAGCCTTCAAGCTCCTGGAAGAGCTGCCAGAAAGCAAACAGAATACACGTAGGAAAATTCTTTCTGTTCTCCGAGTTTAACAATGCAACAAAATAGGCTTAAGTACTGTTGGTGATTCTAAGACTCGAGTCTTACTAAGCACTCCCAAGACAAGACCTATGGAGAAGATAAGCCACAAAGTTGAGGCACCTGGAATGGCTGCAAATTCAAAAGATACCGAAAATTTCCTTCACAGAATGTGAAGACGCCCCAGATTTCATTTTTTTAAATTCTGTAAGATCTATTCTTTCTCTTGTACTGGAAACGTCACAGGCACGACCCCATGGAAAGAGCTTTCCAAGAACCAGGAAAGCATCCAACAACTGCTCATCAAGACATGCCCAAGAGACATGCTGTCACACTGCAGAGCCAGAACTAATGAGAAAGGCGATACCATCAAAAGAAAGTGTTGTTTACTTTCTGAAGCAGCACAGGACCTTTCTGATTAGGAGCTTATGCTCTCAAAGATATGCCTTCAAATCTGGTTGACTTGAGGAGACTCTACTATACTGCTCCCTCAGACCTGTGACAATGACACTGACCGCAGCCTTGAAATAGTCACTTGGCATGTGTAAAATGTGGCTATTAACAATTAGCTCCAGTGGTATCTTCAGAAACAGGACTAATTACCTAACATTAATGTAAATCGAAATATAGCAGAACAGAGCTCCTGCAGAGCTTTCCATCAGATAAATCTCAGGGTGCTATCAAGTAAATTACTACTGGCATCGGTATTTTACAAAAGGGGAACCATAGTACAGCATGGTTATACGACTACTTGTAAGGTAGAATCTGATGCAGGTCTACTCCAGTCCTATCAAAAGCCCCATGCAGAATGCAGAGATGCAGTATAGGAATAAAAATGGATATGGACATGACATGATAAAGCACAGAAGTATTTGCACTTGTCTTATTTTTTAAGTGCTTGATTGCTAGTTATGCAAACTCACGCTTACTCTGCAGCTAGAAAACATGCAGGCACATCTCAGCTTCTCGCTTAGTAGAAGTTCTGGGTGGCCTGAAGCCTGAGCAAGCCCCTGGCAGGTATGGCAATAGCTTCTGAATGCTGTTTCAGTGGAACTGCAGAGTGGGGAATTCAACTTGTCAATTTTACCTCCCACAGGAAAGCCCCTCTGTAAGTGTTAGATCACTAGTTGCCTCTCAAGGGCAGTGCTAAAGAACATGAACACTGAATTGAAGCTGGGCAAGATTCTAGCTCAGAATTATTACAGCTTCCTACTGTAATAATTTAAATCAAGAGGAAAAAGCAATCCACTTCTCTAAATCATGCACTAAATCACAGACTTAATTCTGTGGCTTAACTTTTAAAAAGTATATTTAGAAAAAAAACCCCACCAAACTTAATTTTTAACTTCTGACGGCAGCAGTTTCTTGGAGGAATTTCATATACCCCATCGATCATATCAGGATTAATGACAGCACTGAGTCAGACTCCAGAATGTAAATGCTAATGAAGCTGTGTTGCTTCCTGGAGAGTTTAATTCAGAGATGTGAAATGAAATGGGCCTATTATTGTTGACCTAAACTAGCTGCTTGACGAAGACCCTCCAATCTTTTTGTTGACCAAAAAAATTCTGTATTCTTATACTTGAGCATCTTTATGTGTTTTTGTGAACACAAAGAGAAAGTTTCTTTGCAATGTTAAGCTGTAAACTAGAATCTGATCGTATTTGAAGATGTTTGGCAAAAGCTCGTAATTACATTCAGACTGAAAACTATGATGGCAGAAGAGTTTCTTTTAATATGCACAATTATTTATGCAGAAGATGGTGCAGTAATTTGTTTCCTCTATTTTTTTTTTTCTTTTGAGACCTCCTGTCCTGGTGAAATAAACACTCATCACAATCACATTTGCAGTAGATAGTACTTTCTTTAATCATACCATGAACAAAACAAGTTTCCAATCCTAGGAATAATAATAATAATCATAACAACAACAATAATAAGGGAAATCACCTTCTTTTTCTGGGAGAACCCTAACCTTACAGTTTATTTTCAGCATACTGTATGTGAGTGCTGAAAATGTTTCAGTGTATTTACTTTTTCTCTTTTTTTCCCTTATAGGCAGAGATGCTGAAAAGACTTCTGAATTAAAAAGATTAGCTAAAATTGAATTTCTCAGTCTTTACTGGCACCATTGCATCCCAGGCCTTGGGAACAAAAATCCAGGTTGGAGCAAACACAGACACACCGTCCGTGAAGGAAGAGCTGGTGTGTGAACTCTCACAGGAACTCGACCCCTACAGATCGAGGGGCCCTACCAATACCCACCCAAGGGTGTTCGGGGAGCTGGCTGACTACATTGTGAGGCCACTCTCCATAATCTTTGAGAAGTGGAGATTGCAGGACATCCCAGAAGACGGCTGTCACCCTCATCTACAAGAAGGGTTAAGGGAGAATCCAGGAAATTACAGGCCCATCAGTTGTACATCAGTCCCTGGAAAAGTTATGGAATGAATCCTCCTGGGTCCCGTCACAAGTCAAAGGAAGCACATGACTGGGAAAAGCCAGCACAGACCCACCAAGGGCAAATGGTGCTTGGCACACCTGATTGCCTTCTAGGACAACGTAACCTGCTCAGTTGATGTGGGGCAGCGGTGGACATTGCCTACACAATTTTCTCCAAGGCTTTTGGTACGGATTCTCACAGCCTCCTCCCATGGAAGTGGATGCATTTTGGTCTAGACAAGCAGACTGTGCAGTGGGGTGGGGAACAGGCTGACAGGCCACACCTGGAGGGTAATGGTGAATAGCTCCTTTTCAAACTGGCAACCCCTCACACGTGGGATCCCTAGGGACAATACTGGGCTGGATGCTGTTTACTGTCTTTATAAGTGATCTGGATGATGGGATCAGGTATACCTGGATGAAGTCTGGTGATGATACCAAACTGAGTGGGGAAGGGGACACTTTGGAAGGGAGAGCCACCTTGCAGGAAGGCCTGGACAGGCTGACAGAGTGGGCTAACAAGAACCTTATGAAGTTCAGCAAAGACAAGCATATGGTCTTGCACGTGGGAAAAGTGTAGCACAGGCTGGGATCTACCCGGCTGGGGAGCAGCTCTGTGGAAAGGGACCTGGGGGTCCTGGTAGGCAACAAGCTCTGTAAACCCCACTTCCTTCCACTCTAGCCTTTCAGCTCCTTTGGGTGTGAAGGTGAATTTTTACAAAAAGAAACTGCCTGGAATGTAATACAATTAAACTCTCTGCACATGTAAGGTGATAAATTTCACAGGTCAGGTGCTGATTTGTGTTCTTGCCTAGTACCAAGAACACTGACAAATCTCAACAAATTAAGTGAATGAGACTGCTGGACAACATGACACAGCAAGACTGCACAATAAATTGTGCTAGAGGAGCCAGGAGATCTTGAATGATAAGGTACCTCCGTGCTTCCCTTGGTTGTACTTGTTTTCTGCCTGATTCCATAACCTTGTAGTGCAGAATAAGGTTACTGTATATCTAGGAGCCTGATACCATGCCTGAATCCAGAAAAAAACCAACAGAAAACTGTTCTCAAAATAGCATTATATGTCTGTGCTCTAAACCATCAAGTCACTGGTCACACAAGAGACATGGAAATAATGTCTCTCTCACAAGAGAACAGAACCTTAATAATAAAAAGAGAAGGTGTTCTGCAGTGGTAAAAAGGCAAGTGTTCCTAAGGCAAACATTCCTACTAGTACATCCATGTAGCTAGACATACAAAAACCACTCAAGGCAAATGTTTCTACTGAATCCTGCCCTAAGATAATGGTAATTCCTAAAGCAACCATCACCAGGTCAGTGCTACACATTACTAGACAAGCAGTTTATATCCAAAATCCATGGACCAGAAAGCCCAGGGCAAGTAGCCTGGGCTGCTGGGAGCACAAAACAGTGATGGTAAGGATTTATCACAGCACACAAGAATTGATGAATGCTTACAGCGATCCAGGGATTCACAACAAAAATTTGGGCTCCTGGGAAGAGAATGCAGCTGTGCATGAAAAAGCAGGTTATAGAAAGGGGATGAATGCAGAATAATTATCATACGAATGGACAACCTTACTTGTTTAACTGTATGCTTGGCTCATGCAGCTGCTACATAAATCTGACCTTGCTTCTAATGCTTTATGATTCACTGAGAAAAGCTAAGCAGAGCAGGTACCGGTGCCTTGGGAATTGTTTCCATTAGGGCACTGGGTAACATGACCAAATTGTGCTGATGGGAAGACTGGCAACGCTCTAGGAACACTACCATTGAAGAAATGCCTCCTAATAAGCCACTCACTTCCCCATTATCTGTAGCATCAGCACAATAACCTTTTCCACAGTGGGAGTGGGAATGATGCCTTTGTGTCATTATACCAACAGCCAGTTTAGGAGCTACCAGGTAGTGTTACAGCTGCTTCAGAGCATTCAGCACTTGTAAAAGATACTGACATAAATGGACATGACCTTACTGTATGATTTCATATATTGTAAATGAAGATTTTTCTCATGGATACATCAAGAAGACCCAGACCACTTATTTAATTATCAAATCAGAGGTCACTGGTCTTTGAGACATTATTGTCCATTGTTGGGGAACTAACTGCTAAAAGAAGCCTTGTCACATACTACGACTACACTGAACAATGCCAGAACCTAAAGACAGATTTGACCTTAAGAAACCTGCAACTTATATATTAAGGAGCACCAGAATGACAGCACAGGAAATTGTACAGACTATATGCACCAGGCTGACAGTCCCTATTTTGAGCATACCAGTAGCCTGTGTGGCATCAGAGCAAGGACAAATTATAATGAGACAAACAAGGTGACAGGCAATCATCTGCCTGGCTCTTTGGGGCCAGCTCCAATAGGCTCGAAAGGTCTGCCTTCCAATGGCCCTGTGGCAGCCATACCCTAGAGGCAGTCCTCCTTCTCTGTCTCAGAATAGGCCACACACAGGAGATACAAGGAGATGCAAGAAGATAGCTGCTACCGTTCTGCTACACTCTCGACTCTTGACCACTCAAGGCCAGGATATTTTTAAACCTACAACTGTTTGACATGAGAAATTTATTTGCCTGACAAGTATCAAAGTAGCTGTGGAGAAATTGATCCCATTCTACAGTGCACGGCCAAGAACTATCTCACTTTATCCTCTAACCCCGTCCAGCTTTCAAAAAGACTACTGCAGGCTTGCTCAGCACATTGAAGTTGGCTTACCCACCTCAAGGAGACAGAATTGTCATATGCAAAATGCTCAACGCACTCGGCTCCAGTTTCAGTGGGTTTGGTCTGAATGCTCAGCACTGTCAGAGGTGGAACCAAAATCAGGTTCCTTTGCTGAAGCTTTGAATTCCACCTCTGTCAAGACTTCGAGGCAAGAACAGTAACTTGAAGCGCTGCCTGCTCTTCACGAATGATCTGCTCCTTGCAATGACAACTACGGCACGCACAGCTGAAGGCAGAGCTGCAGCTATGACCGCAGGCAGATGCGCTACTGGGGAAATGGGAAAACAGAATCCCAGAACTCCTTTGCATACCTTCTTTAACTCAATCTATATACTAAGGCAGGTTATTAACCATACATTCAGACCCAATTTAGCTGTTTGCAAAAAAACCTTCCACTTTTGGAGAAAGCAGTGCCCAGATCAAAGGCTTATGTCAACACCTTGTGGGATTTCCCATTATCAAAGGCATAAACAATGTTCTAGGAGCTGGAATGGAGAGTTGTAACAAAAGGAAATAAGAAAATAAAGCAAACAGGACAAAGAAGAATGGAAATGCCTTCTGGGCACACAACTAACACCTGGATTTGGGGTTGCAGTGTTAGTCAGAGACATGGAATACATTTAGAAGCAGGCCAGCTCCCTGCGTGGTGCCGAGATGACAGATGGCCACATCACAACATACCTGCACAACACGCAGGGATATTCTGCTGCTTTGAGAAGCGATCCCAGCAAGCCATACTTCTGACAGAACGAGTAATCTGCGTAGGGTTTGCACAGACCCCGTGCCTGTTACCATGAGGGGCAAGGGACTTCACTTCCCAGTGCCAGCACTCCCGCGGATTTTCTTTAACCAGTTGTCAGTTTGCCGCATGGTACAAAGAGATGGTAGCCAAAGCATATTTGCTGCCTACAGTACTACTGCACAGATAATTCAAGTGTGGGAGTCTCATATGGTTCTTTTATGCACAGTCTGTCAGGTGTACGAGCAATTAACATACATGCCATGTGAAAAGGAGTGAAACTACTGGACTTTGTCAAGTGCTTCAAAAGACCAACAGACTTCAAGGGGAATAGGCAGCATTGCTGCCTGAGGAAGATGAAAAGAGCAGTGAAACTCAGATTGACAGTCACCCTAAAGCAACCCTAGCACAGCTGGACTCCATACACATTTTGTCAAGGTGCAAAATTGGCTCTGAAAAGCACTTGAGTTTATTTGAACAAAATACATCAAACACATGGAAAATCAGTAATAAGAGTCATCTGAGGTAACACTGAAACTTTTTCAGTGATCTTAACGCTAAAAGGAGAAAACGCTGAGATGGTTTTTGTGCTTAGCCTTCAACGGGCTACCAGTGACGGTGTACACAAATCAGACGCAATTGCTGTCCCAACCTTCCCCAGGGATTAATAATCCCTGTAATTCTGACTGGCAATACCAAAACCATTACCGATGTTGAAGGTGTGAGAGAGAGCATAACAGACTTACACAGCAACTTCTTTAGGAAGAAAAGGCTGAAAAATGGCAAGCTATTATAATTTCCACAGCAAAGCATTCACCTGAACTTCTATAAAGAACAGTAAAAATGGTTTATAGTTTGTGGAGAACCTGGCAATAGAAGAATGTGGTGCTGAACATGTACTTCCCCGTGCAAGACAAGTGATGTACTCTTTTTATGGGATATCCCAGTGTATCTGTTCTTGAGGACAGTGTGGAAATACCCACTCCAGCTTTAAAGAGAGCTAAGAAGTCAAATTAGTCCCTACAAAGCTCTTTGTTACTGGATACCAGGATGTTTTGTGATGAAGTTAACTTGTTTAGAGATAACACTTACTTTGGGAATCTGGCTATTAAGTAAGTCATAGCCCTACCAGAGCAAACAATTGATTATGGAGGTCATTGCAGTACAACAGGGAAGATGAAATCCATTTACTGTGACCCACTTGAGGAAATTACCAATTAAATCTAATACTAGCCCAATGATTTATCCTTCAGATCACACCCTCTTAGCCAGGAAGATCTTTCCAGCACTTCATTAAAACAAAACCAACCACCCCTTCTCTAACATCTCATTAAGAAACACAGCTCCCCACAGAGCCCACTTGGCTGTCCAACGCAAATCAGTAGAAAGAAAGAGCAACAAGTGATCTTCAGATTCAGTTCTGAACGTCAGCTGCAGAAGTGTGGTGTTTTTTTTTTTTTTAAAACCAAGCAGCACTGCTTCTTCCCCTCACCCCAGACTTCAATGTGAGTCACTCCCTCCCTACGGAAAACAGCAATGCCATCACAGCATGCAGCTGTTTTTCTCCTTACAAAAAGAGCTGGCTGAAGGTAGTGAACACTGGACCGCTCCTGGAAGAGAAAACCTTTCCCCACATAAAATAATCTCTTTCCAGGACTCGGCCCTAACAGCTTCCTCTCTCCAGCCCAACCAGGATTTCCAAGCACCTGCCTGCCATGCTGCTGTTTGTGACCAGGCCCTCTTTGAGCTCTGCACCACATCTGCTCCAGGATTCAAGGGGACCCAAACATACTTTTAGAGCATCCATGAATCAAAAAGTGCATTTTTTTTTCCTACAGACCCTTATATCTGACAACATCTTACCTTCAGACAAATGCAGACCTTGTTTCTTTGTTGATGGGTTTATTTGATTGCCTTGATTTTGAAACACCACAGAGGGAATGCATTGATTTGCTATTTCAACTTCTAGACAAAGAGACAAGCTAAATTCAGCAATGGAAATGTATTGTATACAGTGTACCAAGCATTTCTGTTTCACTGCTATGCCTTTTTTTCTTTAGTGCATTTCTTCTCCCCATCAATCAACAGGTACACACATTTTTTTCACACTTTACGTGAAAATAACTACCATATTACATCAGACACGCTTGCATCACAGGTAGAATGAAGTAGTATACCAGAGAAACCCCACAGAACTCACTGAGCCATGTTCTCTCAAAGCTGCTTAAATGATGAGCAACATTTCCCTGAGTTTTCCCTTCAGTTGGCCAAGATCAACTGCACTAGGAAGGCAGCACAGAACAGATTCTCCACTTCAGCCACAGCTGAAGCCACAAACCACTTGATGTTTGCCCCTAGTTTTCTTCTGAACTGGCTCTCAGTGGATGTCAAATTCAAACTTGTATCCTGATGATGACTCACATTCTGAATGTTAGCAAAGTGCCTTCCACGCTCCATTAAAGAAATTTGGCCCTCAGCTAATAGGTTTCTGCACCCCTGCTACCATACACAAGGGTCCAAGCTGCTTTGGTTTCTCAGTGGAAGATGAGTTGTTTGGGTGAGGTTTTTTTTTTTTACTATGGAGGAAGTCAGAAATACTTTGTAAGCATTTTACCACCTGCAAGTCAGCCATTTTTGAACCTTCAAACCTTAGATTAAAATTTTCTTCTACACTGTTAATCACATGTACTCCTTATCCTGGCCCAACTATTACCTTGTGCCTTCATTTATGAGCTTTGCAGGGGTGGGCATTGCACTGGTTTCTGCCACACATGCAGAGTCACCACAGAACACCTTCACTACAGTGTAGTTCATCTCACAGGGAGAGCTGTCCAGTTCTCAAGATTTCTCCCATGTTATCTTTCATTGTCCTCCTACGTCCCACCTCATAACAGAGCCAGAAGACTTTTTGCAGCTGCAGAGTCACCTGAATACCCAAGAGAATGAGCCTCTACTTGGGCTTTCACCACCAGACGATGATGCACAAGAGCTTTAACAGAAATAAAGGCCTACGCCCCAGTTATGAGCCTGCTTCCACTAACTTAAAGGAAATATTTAAATTTTTTCCTACCACCTTTCATGATCCTCCTGCAACACATCAGACATGCAATAAAGGAAAACATTCCCTACACACTGAAAAACTTGCTGTCATTCTTAAGTACTTATTTTCCCCAGACAGCTAGTTTTAGAAGGATGGAAGTTGTAAAGGAAGAGGCTGCGTAGTAGCATCCAAGCAGCAACAGTAATAAGACCTCAAAATAGTCTCCAAGGAACACCTGGAATTCCTCCTTTGTAAGTTGCTGCTGCTCTCTTGCAGTGGCAAAGACCAGTGAGAAAAACAAAGGTACAATAAACTGCTAATGGCACAGGGCTGCTTACGTAGCAAAGCATATATGCTTCTGACAGCTAATTCTGGTTGGAAGAAAAAAGGACATTAACTTGGATTAACGCACAAGGACAGTTCTTTAATGAGACCCAAAATGGGTTATACATCAGGTTTTTTTTCCCCAGTCTGGTAAACTTCATGCAGAAAAATCAGATACCTATAGAAAGGAAAATCCCTTTCAGCTGGAGCATGCCCTGGTTGTTTACTCAGCAAGACATTACAGTTCTAAAAGAAAAAAAAAAAGGGGGCAGGAAACAAAAGGGGAAAAAAGTCACTAAAGATTTCCTCACCCTGAAAATTATCTAGTTAGCATATTAAGAAAGGACACAGTGTTTTTTCCATTCAAGGAACCAGCTTCTCAGTAATTTTTGTTCTCATTTCTTCAAACGGGGCATAAAGATTTTAGGCAATGTCATGGTTTAGGCCCAGATGGCAACTCAGCCCCACGCAGCTGCTCGCTCACTCTTCCCCCAGTGGGATGGGGAGGAGAAAATACAAGGAAGGGCTGGTGGGTGGAGGCAAGGACAGGGAGGGATCACTCGCCCATTACCGTCACAGGCAAAACAGACTCCATTTGGGGGAAAAAAACCCTGATTTGTTACCAGAGTAGGATAATGAGAGACAAACCAAGCAGATCTTAAAAAAACACCCTCCCCACCTCCCTGTTCTTCCTGGGCTCAGCTTTGCTCCCCATCTCTCTATCTCCTCCCACCCAGCAGCATAGGGGGATGCGGGTTTCCCAGTCCATTCATCACGTCTCTGCCGCTCCTTCCTCCTCAGCAGGACTCCTTGCACTCTGCCCCTGCTGCAGTGTGGGGTCTCTCCCACAGGAAGGTTAAGCACGGGGTCCTCCTCACACTCTTCCCCTGCTCTAACATTCCCCCTCCCATCCTTCCCAAGCCCTGCACAGGTAGCTTAATCCTGTGGAGAAAAAGATGAGTATTGGTGTATTATTTCCAACCAGGTTCCACGCAGAAACCAAACTTGGGTGATCACACTGCATAAGCATATCCATTTTCTCATGACAAGTTTTGAGCTGTGGGGTCTATTTCAATCAAACTGGCAATGTGAAACCTCATAGATAGCAGGTTCCACCTGCTTAGAAGAAAACAGACACCTTTCCAGTGTCCTCAACAAGTATTAGACTAGGGAGTATTCCATCTTTGTTAGATATCCAGTTCCTGAAGGTTGAGATAAAAGCCCAAAGCAATTCAGAACACTTCTCAAGAGGCCAATGCCTCCTTTCACCATACATGCATGACTTCTTAGGAACACCTGATGTTTCCCATCAGTGCCCACCTGTTTTATCATAAACCAGGGTAATCTAGAATTTGGCCAAGAAAACTCCAGTGTAGGAACTCCATATTATTCCTGCATGACCTTGTTTTCAGCTACATACTGATGGTACTGGATGATTTCAGATGGAAAGAGCTGGATCAAACAGACTGAAGGCAGATGTAGAGGGGCCACATTTATCCTTTTTTGTTCAGACAAAGACGCTTTGCTCTACAAGATTTCCAGTCTCTTAAAAAGAGTTAAAATAGTTAATAAGTGAGTAGGGACAGCTTGATTTCCCAGCTGGACTTCTGGGGTTGGGGTCCAATACAATACCTACATATTAGCACGATAAATAGACAGGTCTATTTATTCACTAATCACCTTCCAAGGGTAATCATCTGAGAAACTGAAAAGACTGCCTGGGGTGGGGGAGTATTTCCTTTCTCTGAGGACAGGGAGGTTAGGTCAAGTTAATTATTTTCTGCTCTTCTATGTGCCCATCATTAGAAGGCAACTGGGTATATCATCCCACAGACCTTCATGTTTGTGAGGACAAGCAGCAAATCCTGGAATCTTGTACTGACTTGTGTTTCCCATAAACTGTAATCTGATGCAAATTGTTTGTGCCATACCAAGGTGGGCTACCTGTAGCATACTACATAATAATCAGTTCCTGTTTCTACGTTGTTTGGCAAGTATCTGAAAACATTAGAAGGAAGAATTCCACTGCCTTAACCATACTGTCTAATTAATATGATTTTTTTGTCTAAAAAGCAGATATACCCAAATCGTCTGAACTCACTATTTATATTAAAACAGTAGCAACAGTGTGTCAACTAGCTGCGGTTACTTACTATGCCTGTTGACAACTGTAGTCCTGAAAGTCTTCTGTCTTCACTTTAAAGCTCCTTCATACAGATGTACCGTCAACATGGCTAAGTCAGTTTGCTGCTGCTTCTATCTACACAGAATTAATTTTCCTTCCTCAAACTACACTGGTCTGAAAAAGCACGGTTTTCCGACTTTGCTGGTATGCTGGAGGGAATAAAAAGCATAGCATTACTGTGACAAGTGAAAAAAGGCTCGCTTCCTTTTTGAAGTCATGCTATTGCTAGCTAGAATACCATTAAACAAGCAAGACAGTGACTGGTTGAGTTTCAGGACACCAGAACACTGTGGGCTACTATTCTGTAGTGAAAACCTTGGATAATCACAGGCCTCTGAACATATTTCCACCATTGCAATGCAGAGTGTTGTCAAATTAGTCCTCTTATACCCTTCCTGACAGCACAAGTCACAAGTTTCAGTTCTAGCAAACACTGACAGGAATACTGCTCAAACCCCTGTGCTGGCTGATGGTGGTTATTCATCATCCAAGGTTCCCACACAGCATAAAATGCAGATTTTCTTGCAGAACAGTTTTGACTGTTTACAACATCATTAAAACACTGAGTTACTTAGAGCCAGATATCCTGCCTCCCACCTCAAGTCTGGTTGCTTTGAGCGGAGTAGGATTACATTGTTGTCAGATCACCCAAGTGCAAACACAACCAAAAAAGTGACATGGATCTTGATGCCCAGGTATGCTGAAAAACAAGGAGCTATGGAAAATATCCTCATCCTTTTGCCATAGTGTGGAAACTCTAGAAAGGAACCCACAGTTCTGCAGGTTTTTTGAACCTGACACCGAAGAACAATAGGACACTGAAAATTTTAAATGTGTAAAGTCCTTTTGTTGGAAATTTCTTACGCAGTGTAGCAACCAGAATGAAGGATGTGCCATGTAAGGCCAAGAAAAATCACTCAGAAGGACACAAAAATACCCAGACCCACTGATAGGTGTACTTTAGGTGTATTTTTTATTTACAGAGTGGAGATGCCTAATCAGTTATAAGGTTAGACACCTGATAATTATTTTTCTTTGTAAAAGTATATAAATATATACATGAAGCTATGAAGTAAACATTATTAACTGTGATACTTACAGTAAACATTCACTACTATCCTTATGCTAACAGGCATCTCTTAAAGCTTAAATGCTGATTTCAAGATACCCTCTATAAGATAGCTGAACCTGCTAAAAAGGAAAAAATTCTGTGCCATAAACAAGCTTTTAAAAGAGACCAGTAAAATGTCTTTGTAAGAAAGTTTTCCAGGATAAAAATACTGCTTCATCCCTCCCACTCCCCCTCCCCATAAGCAACAAATACCCCAAAACAGTTGCAGAACTGCAGGAAGTATTATAAGATGACTTTTTTCTTCTTACTTTTTTTTAATTAAAATAAGTATTTTATCACACATTAAGGAAGCTGCAAAAAAATGCAGCTTTATTAAATATTATTTACTGTTATACAAAAATCTCACATGTGTCCATGGGTCTGAAGACATTAGTGGTATTGCATGCGCTATCCCTTTTCCTTATAATTATATACCTTATTTGGAATGATGTAGAGATTTTATAGAAAAGACATTTGACAGCAGCTGAAGAAAGGGACTGGAAAACTATTGGCAGAATGAAGGAAACATGTGAGAGCCTCTAGACCTCCATGCTTCCTTATTTTAAAAATCACTTCTGCTTCAGTATTTTATTTGCCTCTCTGTTGTTCTTCATGTTGGAGATGATTCAGGACATAAAGGACAACTTGATAGCAGAAAATGTACTGATCCTGCAAAGGAGAGGAAATTACAGAACATGTGAGAAATGCTTGCACCACGTAAGCAATTCACTCTCACCAGCATTTCATGGGTGCACAGCACTGGATTTCAATACTATTTCTGAAGTTAAACAATTAAAAAAACCCACACACCACAAAACAAAAAGACCCACAGTGGAGAAATATGCAGCCTCAACTTAGCTACAGGCACTCCCCTGCCACTAAAGATATATCTTTATATGGGACATGTATCCTCCTTCCATGTAGTACTTTACGTAAGTAGAAATGAAGACAGCAAGTGAATTTCAAGGTCTTGCATCAATGCCAGTTAATACCGAACTCGGACGACAGTGCAACTTACCTTCCTCTCAGTGATCCAGGTGTGGGGGCTAATACCTGTTTTGGGGTGTGAGGTGGGGCTGATAGTTTTTTGGTTGAGTTTTAGGGTTGTTTTTTAACTATGATTTGACAATTGGTTCACATTCAAACAAAAACTGTAGATTTTAACAAGACCTTGTGATGTTCATGTCTAAGGTAAAGTCAATTAGCTCTAGATCTAGATTATTCCTAAAACATTCATTTAACTTCTCGCTGAGTAGCTCCGCAAAGGAGATTTCAGGACATCTCTGGTAGCATCAGTGATTCATAGCAGCTACCGTTTGGTCTTCAGTTTATAATGTTATTTGTCAAAAAAGCTCAGATTTTGAAGACAAAAATTCACAATTTTTTATTTTTTTTTAATTCAGAACAATACAACACAGCATGTTAAAAATTGCATACATTTACAACTGTTAAACATGTACTGCCACTCACTGGTATGCATCTGATTTAATTCTCATGACAGAAACATTGCATTAGAGGGTACAAGGACAATGATCATGCACAACACAAAGTCTCCTCACACATCAGAGATAGAATTTCAGTGTCTTTCCTCTAACGTGTGCGTGGGGAAGCCAGACTCACCTCTGTCTGAACCATCCCATGTCTCTGCAGACGCATCATGCGCACCAGGTCCGATATGTCAAACTACCAAAAGAAACAGGAAGTTAAACATTCAAAAAAAGACAGACATGCTTACAAAGGAAACACCCCCGGCATCAAACCAAGGAATCCAACTAGGTACATGAAACATTTAGTAGTGAAACAAATAACCATTCACCATAGCCTATGCATGTCTGGTAGATAACCAGCATGTGGTGTCTCTGTGTAATATGGATGTGGCCCTCCTACATCAGACACCCTCCTTGTTTGTTTTCCTTGCGCACAGGCGCTCTTGCTTATTCTTACTGGGAGCTGAGTGTGCAGAAAACAGAGCCCCTTGGTCCAACCTGACACAACCCTTTTTATTTCTCCAGGTCTATAAAGTTCCAGACATTTAGTGGGTGCTTAGAAACGCTGCTGAGCTAAGCATGACAGCTCATCTCCACAAATCCACAAGATTTGCTACACCAGGCCGCTGAAGGACACAGACATAAGGAAGCTAGCAGGCACCCTCCTCTGGATAACCCTAGAATGCATATCCCTGAATATGCCGGAAAAGGGAATTTACATACCCTCACCTCCAGCTGAGATGTTTGCACGCTGAGTTTTTGATTTAGTTGCCTAAACAGATAGTCTGACTGGCTTCTAGCCACCTTCCAACAGTTCATGGATCTCTGACGGACTGAGCACCACAACTCTCATCCCTAACACCACTCACTTAACATGATAGTTGCACTGAGTACACCCAACAGTTGCACTGAGTATGCCCAGCCGGGTATGGCAGGTGTTTTAACTTTTCATGCAATTGCCCAAGTCATCAAGGCAACACACTGGTGTTCTCAAGCCATACACCAGAAGTCCACTGCAGCAGGGGACTTGCAACATACCCTAGCACATCAAGTGACACCTAGCAATGCTGGATTGCTGGGATGTCAACCAAACAGGACACTGAGCAAGATTCCCTGAGATAAATCAAGAACCGGCAGATATTAGAGCTCTTTCCCCCAAGGGACCATCAGCGAAGAAGTACATTTCACAGGTACTGCTGTTTCACACCCTGATTTATGTAACGTTAATTACATCATGACATGCTACTCTCAAAAGCATGGCATATTCTTTAAACAACTGAATAAATGCAATGAAGGACTTTTCCTGCAAGTCAAAAGCACAGCTTAGCTCACCCTCTTGGGTACTCACTTCGAGGTCTCTGCTGATTAACCCTAGAACAACATCTATACAAATCAGGGTCCCTGATCGTCCAATGCCTGCACTGCAGTGAGTTATGATAGGTCCTGATTTATGGACATGCCGCATGTAGGAGATGAAAGTAAGCAGGTCATCCGGCTGAGAAGGGGTGTCATGGTCAGGCCAGGCGATGAAGTTCAGATGGGAAATGTGCCGTACTTCACCTGTCTGAGGTTTAAAAACAAAAATTACAACAAAATGTAACACACTGGAGGAATAAAAAGACAAAAGGTAAGTTCCCAAAGGAAAGAGTCTCGTAAGAGAGGGATTTGCCCAATGAAGGTGTCCTGTAATTCAGTGAGAGAAACAATGAGCTAAACTGAAAACGAGTATAAGTAATTGAATAGCATATGGTTCACTGTGCAGACTGAGCTGATTACACAGCGGAATGAACTACCGAGACTGAATTTCACATCCCTATATACGTTTCTGTGGCCAAATGCACCTAGGGAGCCAAAATTTAGAGTCTCATTAGCATAATGAAATCATGTCCTGGCCCAACTGCCTTCTCCTATAAAGGTCACAGAGTAGCACATGCTGCAGCAAGGAAGAGTTGCTGAGTAATGATCACTGGGCAAAGAGGAGAAGCCCTGGGTTACCTCCTGATGCAGACATTGCAATTGAAAGTAGGCAAGTCAGAAGTACGAGGATAAAAAAGCCAACACTCAGAAAAAAATCTCAGCATGCAGAATTAGATTCACTTACCTGAATCTCTTCTAGCTCCAGCACTCTGACGATAAAGCCCTTCAGCTGCTGGAGTCTTACAAGAGCAAGCCGTAGTCTATCATTTATCATGGTAGTTTTATTGAGTACATCTGGCCAGTAACGCTGGCATTTTATCTTTTCTCCTTCAACCTCTTGAGTCATCATGGCAATCACAGTACAGTTTTGCTCCCAAACCATTTGCCAGAAATCTGCTACAGTGGTAGGGAGAGGTCCTTGACATGCAATGTAAACAAACTCTTCATTCCCCACTGGCATGCGAATGAAGCTGGCATTGATGTATCCACCTTCAGTCCCAAGCGGTACTCTAGTGGTATCATCTGCAATCCCCACACAACAAAAACACCTCAGTGTTATCTGTGCACATAATTAGACCATCACACAACAGAGAAGCTGAGCCTTACACATTCATATAGTACTTAGATCCACAGATGCTTCCAGATCTTATTAAAAAAAATCATTATTCAAAGAGAAGTACTGATTACTACACTAAAGCAATTAATTATTGTAATAAAGAAAGAGATGGCTAGGGAAGAAATCTAAATCAGCAGACAGTCAGGATATGTGATTTGAACTGCAGCACCTCTGAAACTGAGGTTGAGTATTTCTCACTCAGAACTAAGCTGTGTCAGTTCTCACTTCTCCACACATCTAGAACAGCTCTGCTGCAGGGAATTTACTGACAATAGCACACATGTCTGTTTTTCCAATTTTACATGGGTAAAACTGGAAAAACCTTCTCTGGCTCCATATGTATATTGCATTTAAGACACAGAATCTGCTGCAACAACTGAGAGATCTGTAACATCCATGCCTACCCTACTACAGTAGTCTACTGTTCACTGATCTTAAACTTGCTTTCAATGTGTAGAAAATGAATAGCAGATTTAATATTTCCCCCTACTCAGTAGCAGAACTAGCATTGGGAATCAAACCATCCCACTTCTGATCAAATTCATCCAATTCTGACCATCCAGACGGTGACAAAACATCAGTGAACTTCAGGTTAGTCAGGACTTACAAGGAAGTATGTTTTTATATCTGTTCTTTTTCCTATTCTCCTTTGCTTGTCCAATCAAACACTGATCCAAAGGTTTTAACTCCTGAAGGTTCTGTAAAGAAGCAATGACACATGCATTAGAAAGCACCGAATGATAACAAGGATTAAAAGCAGTTACGTAAACAAGTCTTTAACAGACAGAATAAAAAAAAATCCTAATGTGGACATGGAAAATAATTCAATCACAGGAAGGAATCTAATTTCACAGAGCTGAGCAACACACACACACACACACACACACACACACACACACGTATGTCTTCCCCTCCCCCATTATCATGTAAATATTTTATCTCATTCTCCCAAAAAAGGTATCATGTAACACGGCTGGTTTAAGACTTTCAAAAGGCTGTTCTCACGTTCTGCAGCTAGATTTCCGCACCTTTATTTAACTTGCCTATGCCTGTTCACATCATATTCACTTGGTAAAGTACCAGAAGTAAGAATGATGTAAACTGTTCAAACTAATCTTGTCTCTCAGCAGCTAGTGGGGGAAGGGAGAGAAGTCCTTGGTAAAAGAAGTCTTTTCATCCCTTTAGAGCTGCTAATTAAAGAGCTGTGGTGTTTAAGGCAGTGATGAACCAGCCATTCTATTGCTAACTCTTTCATACCAGAAAAAGGACTTTAAAGGACACATAGTTACTCACTTCAATCTCTTTAGAAGGGACTCCCTGTTCCAGCAATCCATGCAACATCCTGATCACCGACTTCAGTTTGGCTCCTGAGTACTTGCCTCCAGGGAGCACATTCACAGTAGGGAGTGCAGAGATCTCTTCATTTGTCACTAAAGGGAAATCTAGCAGAAGAACAAGACTGATGGACAAAATATAAATAGCTAAAAACTGTAGCGCAGTGTTGGATTTCCTTGTTGCTGTTCACCACTGTACTACCTGTTTCCTCTAGAATGCCTCCATACAACAGAAAAAATACACAGATGCCCTCTCAGTTTTACAGACAAACCCAAATTATCTAACAGAAACAGTATGATGTAAAATCAGCTTGGATGAATCCAGGAACCAAAGGGAGCATTTTCCTGAACATACACCAAATACACTGAAACAAACTTCGAATACATTTTAAACGCAAGTTCTTCACACAATAACCTACAAAATTGATGAATGCATGCAGGGATGAATTCAGAACTCTCAAACTTCACAGCCTGTGACTTCCATTTTTAGCACTTCTACACAACATGTCTTTCAAGTGGTAATCATAAGATGTGTTAAATACATCCTTTTTTTTTCCTCCAATAAAGCTTGCTTTCTATCGGGCCTTCAGTGTTCCTCTGAAGCACAACAGAATTAATAAACCACAAGTCTTTCTGGCATCGCAACTCAAAGTATCCTAAATCTACTGACTTAGCCTTAAGGTTTACACGGGTTATCCTTTTTTCTTTTAATGTATGCAGACAAAAGGCTGCTGTATATGAATTTCAGGAATAGACATTTCTAATGCTATCCCAAAAAGTAACTCTAGATTCTGCCAAACTGAGTAGTGTTCCACCCTGCCACACTGAGCAGCAGTGAAAGAATGAGAGTCAACATAAAGAAAAGACATTGCCTAATTTGAGCATGGAGTATCTGGTATGAGAAGCACATAATATGTTGACCTGATCGCAGTCAAACATCTGTATTGTTACAGTTTGTCAGATAGATACTATGGAAGCATGCACCTCAGCTGGTTTCAACTCTACTACAACTACAGGCACAACATTGCCAATACTTATTAACTATCATACATATATTATGCAGAGCTGTAAGGAACCTTTCCAGTGGATTGCTGAGCTGCTACATTTCCCATTAAACCTAGTATTACACCCTCAAAACATGTGCAGGACATTTTTCTGACATTCTGCCTATTTAATGTGATCCTCAGCTTTCCACTGATGCTCTGCTAAAATTCTTGCCTTTATTTACACGTTCCTGGCTGACTGATTCAATCGGAAGTTCGTCACTTCCCCACGTGATTTCATCTTCATCTGCTTGGCTCAAGGGATGTTGTGGAGGAGATCTGTAAGTGGACAAGGTATGGAAGTAAGAAAGAACACCTAGAAATAACCAACACGTTTGCAATCTAATAAAACATCACCTCAATGTAAGTTGTAGCTACAAATGTTTCTGCACTGGATTCATACAAGTAATCTGAAAAAAACCTCTCTTTTCCCCCACTTTTTGAAATTCCCAGTGGGACTGGGAAAAAGAGACAGGAAGACATGAATCTATGTGTTGGGTTTCTGTGGTGGGGGTTTGATAGCGGGGGAAGGGCCACAGGGGTGGCTCCCATGAGAAGCTTTGAGAGAATAAATTATTTGGAGCCATTTGAACACAGCCCGTTACTTGTTATAACCACATATCAAAGGAATAAATAAAACTAGGGCACAGTAAGCCACATAAAGGTGACTAGTATTCAGGCAAATTAAAACATTTTAAATAACAAGAATAGACAGAGAGCAATTCAACAAGACGTTGCACAGACACTTTATTGGGTTTGTTTTGGTCTGGGGGTGGGTTTTGTTTTTCTCTCATTATAATATAACACTCTTCAGAGTTTCAAACTTCAAAGGTTTACTTTTAAGCAGCTCCAGAAAAGAGATCTTACCTTTCTGGCGTATCTTTTACTTCACAGTAGTCTTCACAACCATTTACATGTGTTGGCTAGTGGGAGAAATATTTCAAAACACATTAAAGGACACAGTTACAACACTCACTCACTGTAAACTTTAAACAATTAACAACTACATGGACTATTTCTGAAGGGTACTAAGTTCAAAGCAGCACATAATGAAAGACCTTCCTCTTTTAGACATCTCATTAACGCAAAATAAGAGGATGAGTACACTGAGCACGCAGAAAGAGGCTCTATTGTAACAAGGCCAAAAGCGATCTTAAAATCATTCCTGACTCACAGCAGCAGCATCTAAATTTTCTTCAGTTGACTTGGGGTTTTTTTATTTCTAATACTAAAAACCCCTTTACGAGGTTAAGTTTATAGTGAAAACTTCTGCCTCCTGTCAAGCCACCATTCCTAAATAGAACAGAACAGGCCTTTACCTCTAAATGAAAGATACTCCTATATACGCCTTCCTCAACAGATGATGAAGGCTCAGCAGAGAAGGCGGCATTCTGATCCTCCTTTCAAGAAAAAACTCTATAAAACCATTTATACTTGCCAGCTTGCAAGTTGCCACTGCCATACTCAGATTTTTACTTGTGGATCTCCTGGAGCACACTGACACAGAGTCAGACTCCTGATCTGACTCTCAGCTCTACTAACTGGACGGAAAGCTGCAACAGCCAGGATGTGCTAGAGAGAAAGTTCTGCTGATTTGAGACAAAACCTGGGCATCTAGTGACTGATGTAAAACAGAACACGCAATAATGCAGGGTAAACCACATACAGAAGTTATTCAAATTAATGAACATATCCTTGCAAACACTAGGAGGAAAAGAAATCTCAAATTTACATTTGAGCCTACAATGTAGACTCAAACTTGTCCACTTTTACAGTTAAGTCTAAACAGCATTCATTGTGACTGCTGAGCAGGAATCAAGGAAATACTTTAGATTAAATGCCTGAAATAACACTAACAAGGTAGTTTATTATTGCCCTTTTTGGAAAAAAAATGCTGCTGGGCTTTGTATGAGAAAGTGTAAAATAACTCTATGCTTTGAGCTCTTATATAGGTAGTTTATGATAGAATAATCATACACTATTTAAAAAAATAAACGTTTGTACACGATTTTCAGCTACTACTGACAAAGATACTTTTATTTAAGACATGTAAAGTTACTCCCACAATTCTTTGCCAATAAGGAAATTGAAAGAACATCTGAGAAAGCAAAATCAGCAGACATTTGTCTGCCAGCTTCTTGCCATCCCACCTCTGAAAAATCTTCAGGTAACGATGAACCATCACAGTCTGTGTCTTCAGACTTATCTTCTGTCAGCTTTCCATTCATCTCCACTGGAACAGGAAAAAAAATCAGGAGATACAGCATAAACACACCAAAAGATACTCATGAGTCACTGTCTCACAAATGTGAATGCTGTTACACCTGTCTGGCACTACACAGGGAATACAGGTGCTGGAATAACAAAGAAATGTCTTTTAAGTCCCTTTGCTACCAGTGTGTTGGAAAAGAGGTCTTACTGTATAAGACAATCAGACTTCAGGCTTCTTTCTTTTTTAACTGGAAGAGCTGTGCTTACATGTGAGGCTGTTTGCACAGCTAACACAGTATGTGTGCCATGACACAATGGATGGACATGCTAGGGCTAGTAAATTACCAGATTCCCATGTCAATACTGTTTCTGCAATTCAGTCACACTCAGACCAGCAGAAGGTCTAAATCAGGACTGCACTTGCTCTTTGTATTAACAAGACCCAACTAAAATGTGCCAGATAAAATCTGACTTGCATCTGCCTGCTACAAGTAGTTCCCTGCTGCTGTACCTTACGGATTCAATTAATCTCCAGTTGCAAAGGCAGGATCCTAGCTACAAGAAGTTGGAAGTAATGGAGCTCCAATGATATTCCTTAGCTGAGGTTCTGGCACAGCCAGAACCTTAGTGTTCCCTGATTTCTAACGTCATGGCCAATGACAATAATCCAGTGAACCTGAAGAGCAGCAAAAGAGCTGAAATTATACTAATTTTGGAAGGCATATCTTGAGTTTGAGAAGGAACCTCTACAGGAGTGGCAAGCATCTTGCTTGAAGTTTTGAAGCATACGCAGATAGTGCGTTACCACAAAGGAACTACAAATCCTACTCTATGCTAAATTTCAGCTAATAACAACTGCAGCTGAGAACTGGGAATGAAGGAAAAGGAAGGTGTACAGGCAGAAGCAGGTACTGAAAAAAAATAGTTTTCCTAAAAGAGACAAAGCAGGTTGGCAAATTGTTTGGTTTTCAGAAGTTCTCAACACATTTCCAAATTGGGCAATCTGCAATCAATGCAATGTTGAAATGCTTCAGCATTTCAATGTGACTGTAGCTGCAGAACCAGGTAGCTAGATAACATGAATTCCACTCAAGAAACAATTTCAGAATGGGATTCATTTTCTCACATTACTTAAAGCAAAAACCAGGTTTATCAAACCAGGACTTGACTTAAACTGCATCTGAAGTTCACTTGAATCAGCAGCCATTTGTTTGTTTTCTCTTGGGAAATTTTCAGTTCACACATCAATTCATGTCAACTCTCCCTCTTGCCAAATCAGTTGCTTACTTAGCAACTTGTTTCAAGTAGTATTTTGTTGTTAATGACAGGCTTTTTTAATGGCCCCTGTTACCTGGCAGGTGATCATCGGATGCAGCCTTCTTGAGATGTAGAAGAGACTGAGCCTCTGAAGTTGCATTATTACGATTTAAAAGGTTCTGGGCTTCCTCATCTACAACATCTAACAGGTACTGGACAACTTCATTGTGATCATCTTCATCATAATACTCATCATCTGGAACCTCTGTTTCTAAAGAGAAATAGTATAAAATGCAAATTTTTCCCTATATAGGATGTTTTGGTGAGAAAAAAAAAAATAATTAGAGGCAGCCACCATGACATTATTTTTAGCTGTTATCATGGCTTTCCTTCATTTCTTTCCAACACAGAATCCAATTTCCATAAATCTACTTCCAGCATCAACTGAATTCTCTAAAGCAGAGCACACAACTTGGATATGATCTTCTAAAATTGACTGCTAGTCTAATATTGACTTATTTTAGCCTATTTGACAATGTCTTGATTCTTTTGTACACTAAAGACTGAATAATGCTGTCCCAGGTCTCACCTCCTCTTACCTGGTTTGTCACTGTGTTTAGAAAAATCTGACATCTGATTGGTAAATCCAAGAGAAGGTGCATCTTCAGATCTTGAGAGATCCATTGGTCCTTTTGTGTGATGGATATTGTTTTCTGTATTTGCCTGAGAAGGTCCTTGGATGCCATTACCATTTATCTGAGAAAACAAAGAACAGTAAGAATTAACTCTTTAAGAGTCTGGCAGTTTGTTGAAACAGCAAGCAACCCTTAGTAAGTTCATCACTCTACTTAGCAGCAAATGGAAAACCCTGTTCATACTGTATTCTCATCTGAGACAGCTGGGTGGTTGGCGGGCAGCTTCTAGGGGTGTTAGAAGATTCACATGAAAAGAGCAAATAATGTATTTAAAGCAACCAAGAAAAAACCACATGCTCATGAAGAAGCAACTATTACAAGAGAACACATAGTAGTGTTTAACATTACTATAACCTCTATAAAACATATGCAGGTTTCAATACCTCTGGTCCCACCACACACCATTTCTCTGAAAAAAACCCAAAGGAGGGAAAAAGAAAGAAAACCATCTCGTAAATGTAACATGCAAGCATCTGCAGGACCTGTGAACAGAATGCAGTTTTCTGGATCATAGCCTTGCAGCCTCCTCATAAGACCATTTGTCTTTCAATAAAGCAGTCCCAAAGAAAGTGAAGATCAATTTAAAAACTTGCACATTTATTATGTTCGCTGCATAGTCACATCAATTGACAACAGTGGGTTTGCATACTTTCATTAATGTATTGTTTAACTTATTTATTTAAAAAAGTGTGTGTAAAGCAGATTCTTTTCTCTGGTTAATGATAATAGGCACAGTAGCAGCATATTTACCTTGGACCCATAAACATCGATAGTATTTTCTGTTTTATCGCAGGGATCACCACAGGAACAGCCTAAACAAAATGGGAAAAAGCAACAACTTCACAGCCACTTTTTCACAAAAATTGTATTAGCCCACATCAATTATTTTTATAAAAGAAACAAGGTATTTAATATGTTAAACGAATCACATTTCTGCCTGCCTGGTTACTGGGCATTACCAAACTTACATCTGATGGACTATAATTTATAATGGCTTTTTTCAGTGTTACCTTTTCAGTGGGATCAGAAAGCATGAATGCTAATACAAGTAACCAACTCTAAGCAAAGGAAAATGTTGATAAATAGCTTAACAACATACAGTGGAAACACGTACCTTCGGGAAATAGGACATGATTCCCTTTCCCTTGAAATATACCAAACACAACCCCACAAACACCTGTCAGTGAGTTTTTGTTTTTAAACATCATCCAATATCTACATCCTTGTTCAACAGTACCTTTCCCTTCTTAGTAAAGAGTGATACTACATTATCAGCGACCACTACCTTTGCTAGACATCCCATTACCAGGGTAATAAATGAGACAAAGTGGAACCAGCAGATGCTATATACCTAGCTAGTAGTGAAGTTTCGGATTTTCATACACATTATGAAAGAATGAAGAAACTTGTAGATGAAATAACTGAAGGCTAAGAATAGCGTTATGTCATGTACAGGTTCAGAACAAGGTAAGTTATCTATAGGACGGAAGCTTTAAGTGGGGTCTTCTCAGATTCGGTTACGAGGCTTATTCCTAATGAGTATCTTGACTAAGTTTTTGAAACAAAACATGCAGCACACTTGGAAAGTATGTGAGCAACACTAAACTGTAAGAGTTGCAATAATTTCATAAGGCAAGATCAATACTCAAAGTTATCTAGGATACATGAAAGGAAGCAGGAAAAACAAGACACATTTCCAAGAAGCAGCAAATGCTTAAGACGGTAAGTAACTGCATAAGCAATTGCTCTGCCCAGGAGCAAATGTAGGTAGGTGGTAAAGGATTCTGAGCATGAGCGAACAAGGAACTATTTAGCAAAATGAAATTGATCTCCCTGGGGATGTATTAACAGGAATGTGGTCACCACAACCTTGGAAATAATTCTTCCTGTCTTCTTGGCATTGGTGAACCTCACCCAATGCTGTGTGTGCGACCAGAAGCACCTCACTTGAGGATAACAGCAAGATGTAAACAAACTGAAGGGGAGCAATAAAATCATTTTGGGCTCCTTTGGTCTTGAAAAAGAGAAGACCAACAGGAGACCTAAAGCCCTTTCAAATGCAACAAATGGGTATTTTATGCCTGGTCAGAGGAAAGAACAACATTATTATTATTAATAATTATGATAATGAAGTGATTATTTTTAACTCCCTGAAAGACTTAGGCTTGAAATTAGACAGAATTTCTAAACTACAAGAGAAATCGGATGATAAATAGACTATTTGTTGAATCTTTTCTCATGGAGCTTTTAAAAGAAAGATCAAGCAAACACCTGCTGGAGCTGATCTCAGTAAGTGGACTTCTAGTGCAACCGCTGCACTAGGATGGTACCTAAAGGTCTGTATCAGTTCCTGCATTTTTATAAACTCATGCATTTCACTTGCAATATGTAAGCAAGCAAATCTTACCATTAGCTTTCGTTGGCCATGGATTTGAGCTATCGGGGCTTTTGGATTTTGGAAGCACTGCATGACCATCTCTATGAAAAAAAAAATTACAGAAACTTTTATTAAAAAAGTACATAAATCATGGTAATCTCCAGATGTTGATGTAAATACGTACTATCTGTAAAACTGCCAATCAAGCTTTCTATTGCAATAGTTTTGGAATACTTAAAATATTCAATGTGAGAGAATAAGCACTGGAAGTTAGGTTAGTTTCTACTTTAGGGAGTACCCAAGAGTTTGTTCAAGCTGGACTTACCTTCTATATTCTGACAAAAAGATTTGCCCTTGCAGCCTTGGGACTTTGCAACTCCTTTCCCTTCTGAGATAAAACCCAGTGAGAAGGAGAAAAGGACAGAAGAAGCAAAGAATGGCATGTCTGTAAGACCTAAATGTTTCAGTCCCAGGTAAATATTAAAACATCGTAATCTGGAGACCTTTTTTTAGGCTGTTGTATTGGCATAAAAGAAGCAGCAGGGATCAGTGAAAATACAGTTGCACACTAGGATCCATGCCATAGGGTTTTGACATTCACCAGTGTGCTGCGACATCCATGTGACGGCAGAACTATTGAAGCATGAAACATTTTACCTCCTTTTTATGATACTAGAACCCTCAGTAGCAGCTTCATGTATTTAATTGTAATTGTATTTAAATAACCTGTGTCATATTTTGAAAATGGTATTTTGAACACTTGCACTTCATAGCTGGACACAGCCTTGTACTCCCTAGAAACACAAAGCAGAGCAAGTACTAAGTACCCTGCTGATCCACTGAAGCACACACACTGTCAATACACAGACCCTTTTTGTGGCATCTGCCCTCAATAACATGCCACCCAGTACCTCTATGGTAAATCAGTTGCCATACCAGCACACGTTTTATCCATATACTCATACAAACCATGCGAGAAAAACAAAAAGTACAGGGACGCATTTGCTTCCAAAACATACCTGGTCGCTTTGAGCACCACTTTTGGAAGGTACGTTTCCAACATTCTTTTGGCCTCTTTCAGAGTCATTCCCTGTGTGCTTACTCCATTAATGTAATGGATAATATCTAGTGCACGGAGACTCTCCTCTCTGGCAGCAACTGATTTGGGAAGAATGTCACTAATATACACCACTTGGTAAAGGCTGTCATGACCTCCTGATAGCAACAAACCTTTGCAAGAAAAAGGAGGTAGGGTAAAAAAATCAAGTTCTTGGTAACCAAAGGGCAACATTTTGCTTTAGAGCAAAAAGCAGTATAATTCTGTGTTACCTAGCTCCTCCTTATGGCACGTTAGTGTAATATCAGGCAGTAAATGAGGCAACACCGGCATCTTCGGTAACTCCAAAACACGTCCTAGCACTAATCTGACAGTCTTCGGGGCAGCACGGAGAAAGTTTACTGCATCGGTATGACTCATGTTAGTGACATCAATGTCATTAACCTGCGAATATAAAATCAACAGAGATTTCCTTGTTAGTTTCCAAGTAAAACTGAGCATTACTGCAGAAACATTTATTACTGTTCCTATTGTTGACATTCGACATTAAACTACAAAACAATAGATGCTTTACTGACAACAGTTGCAGTTCATCATATTTACCCAAGGAGACCAAATACATAGATGTAATTGAGCTTTTGCAAGTAAGGAAACAAGTTTACAGTCCAAATGTCAAAATATTAAACAATCTGAGGAGGTATATTATTTTACCGTTCTTATTTTAAAAATTGAAATGCTATGACTGCATAGGCAAACACCTGAAAGTATGACTCACAACCTCATCCAATTTGACTTGTATTTGTCTGACTCTATTAAGGTTCATAGTATTCAGCAGTGCTTCAGTGTCCTGATCCAGCAATGACTCACACACATGCTCTGTTACACACTTCATCACTATTGCTCATAGTTCCTGTAAGCCTAAATGTAACTATAAGGGATGGGATGACATCCAGAGGGACCCAGACAAGCTCGAGAAGATGGCGCCATGTGAACCTCATGAAGTTCAGCAAGGCCAAGTGCAGGGTCCTGCATCTGGGTCAGGGCAAGCCCCAGGATCAATACAGGCTGTGGGATGAATGGGCTGAGAGCAGCCCTGCAGAGGAGGACTTGGGGGTACTGGTGGATGAAGAGCTGGACCATGAGCCAGCAGTGTGCGCTGGCAGCCCAGAAAGCCAGTCGTATCCTGGGCTGTATCAGGAGAAGTGTGACCAGCAGGTCAAGGGAGGTGATTCTCCCCCTCTGCTCTCATGAGACCCCACCTGGAGTACTGTGTCCAGCTGTGGGGCACCCAGCATAAGAAGCGAGTCCAGAGGAGCGTCATGAAGATGCTCAGAGGGCTGGAGCACGTCTGCTATGGGGACAGGCTGAGAGTTGGGCTTGTTCAGCCTGAAGAAGAAAAGGCTCCAGGGAGACCTTACTGCAGCCTTCCAGTACCTGAAGGGGCCTAGGAGGAAGCTGGGGTCGTGGGGGGGAACTTTTTACAAGGACCTGTAGTGAGATACAAGGGGTAATGGGTTTAAACTAAAAGAGGGTAGATTTAGACTCACTATACAGAAGAATTTTTTTATGATGAGGGTGGGGAAACAGTGGCACAAGTTGCTCAGAGAGGTGGCAGGTGCCCCATCCCTGGAAAGATTCAGGGCCAGGTTGGACAGGGCTCTGAGCACCCTGATCTAGTTGAAGATGTCCCTGCTCAGTGCAGGGGGGTTGGACTAAATGACCTTTAAAGGTCCCTTCCAACCCAAACTATTTTATGATTCTATGATGAACATCTGTACTACATGATATGTACCTGGCAAACGGTTTTAGAGCAAGCCTCCTAAAATTTATTTCCTAACAATATGCTAGCCTTAGATGTACTTGACCAACAGCCCTCCATGTATCTGAGTGACCATCTTATTTAATCAATGAATGCTTTTCTCCTTAAACCAGTTTTGCCATGGTGTATAGTGGCTGCACACATGCCTAGCTGTGGGACATACCATAACTCCCTTCAGCAAACTTCTCACATGTTTTCATACTCGTATTCCTTTTGTCTAAGTGCTACCAAACTATGCCTCTCGGAAGGTGCATGCCTTTGTTCCTCAAACACATTTACTGGCCCACAACAGAGTAAATACTGTTTATTTTTTTTACTCAGTTGTCCTTCTCATGCAAGCCCTGTATCTGAAAACATTCTCACTTTTATCAGACGGTCCCCAGGTCGTAGTCTTCCATCACTTTTGGCAGGATCCTGAACAATGTCATGAATGTAGCAGCCAACATTATCGTTCCCTTTGGTCACTGTAAAACCCAGACTACCCTTTTCTGACTTGGTCATAGTGACTCGGAGCTCTGCTTCCTAGGGGAAGAAAACAGCACTTTACAACACAGACAAACAGAAGCAATTTGACTGCTTTACTGAAATACCTGTTTGTTTAAGTGGAACACAAGCCTGGACAGTACCAAGCTCAGTTTAGCTGCTTCAAGTAAGCACCTCTAATGAATTCAGATGGCCTACTGTTTTGCATGGAGCTAACCTTGGGCCAACACCACATTTCTGGGGTGGCAAGAAGCCATCTCAGAAGAGTCTCAAAAAATATGCTGTATTTTGCAGCAGAGCAGAAAGTCTTCGTATTGATGAATCCCAAATGCAGGAAAGAACAGGGTCTCCTGATGGCCCTGCTGCCCTAAAATATTCTCTGATCTCTGAACAACCACATGGAAAACTAACAAGGCAGAAGCAAGGTATCTGCCATTTAAGCTTTGTCTGAATACATCATTTAGAGGTAAGTAAATATTTAATGACAAGTTTTCCAGGCTGAAATGACACACGAGGAATAGAGGTACACGGATCTACCTATGTACACAGGATGCGTCCACATTCAGAAGGCAACACACCAATTCCTCAAAAGCCCAGAGAGAAAATGCCTGCAGACATTTGTATGAGCAGCTTCAGTTCACTGGTTACACATCTGTGTGCTATTTATAGGGCACACACCCAGATTAGTGCAAGTATAGCTTACAACTATCCTATGTGCAAATTAATATGCCTAACTTCTATCCAGCCACTCCAATACCATGGCTAAAACAACTTCCAGTTGGCAACAGCAGTAGGTACATTTATGCTACTGAAAAGACAGAAATAGTAAATTACCGGCTCATATTCTTCAGCATTTTTTTCCAACTGGCTGAGTAATGAATCCATTCCTCTCAGGTGCGGAGTCAGCTCAGAAGCAGGAGTAGCATAACAGTCATTTATTAAAACAGATGTGGTAACATCAGGAACAGTTCTACAGATGGGGATCAGTGGCAAATCCAATAGCACATTACTACAGATAAACAAGCAAAAAACAAGGATCAGTTTGTACAACGTGGTTGTCACCCATAAATGAATATATGGGCCAATATTGACTTTATGCAGATCCAAAAAGCATAAGACAAAAGTATTTCTATGAACAGGTCTAATAAACTATTTTTGTAAACACCTTCTGCAATATTATAAGGATCATTATAAACAGCATACCTGTCCTCAAGCTCTGTCTTGCTAGAAGCTTCTTGATCAGAATATAAGATGGTGCGAACAGCCTCCTCCTGATCACCATGTGCCTCATACTGACTATATGCCTCTGTCATAGCTTCATCTGAAGACTGGTACAGTGCCGAACTCCAGCCAAGGCCTGCCTGTGCTGGCGAGTCTATCACCTCCTCATCACCGCTCCTGCTGCTGTCACTGTAGCTGTCTCTTCTAGAGGGAGATTTTAACCTTTTCTTGCTCAGATCAGTAGTTTCATTTTCATCTGAGCTGTCACCTCGTTCTCCATTTGATGGACCAGAAATTTCTCTGCTGACATCTGGAAATACTTGTTGGGGTGAATGGATGGGAGTCTACAGAGACCAAGGACATTGAATTCATCAAACTCCAGTTTTGATGACAAAAGAAAGTTGCAAAGGTTGCATAACATTCTCAAAACCAATTAGTCAGTGGCTCCTTCCATCTAGTTGCTGCCTCAACTGTGAAATCTTAACACAGCACAGCCTTACCAAGTTCAACACAACTTGGCCAAGACAAAGTGTGCAAACCTTTAAAACATAAAGATTTTTTACTTTTATGACCAAATTCTTGAGTTCATGAACACACTGATCTGCCAAAATATTATAAACAAAATCATTATTTGTTTATTGGTTCTTCTCTTAATACATGCACTGTTTTATTAAAGTTATTCCATACTACAAGTGGATTCATTGCAGCACTTATTTGTACTATTAGTTTGTTCAGTTGCTCATCTCTTACTCTTATTTTAACTTGTTAATTTTGTATTTGTGCATTTAAGTTTCTGTCATCAAACTTGAACTGTTTTTATTGTTTAAAAATGATATTAAAATAACTTAAATTGAAGACTTGTCTCCACCAGTTTTACACTTTCCTTTACTACAGAAAGCCTACTTTTCAGGCAAATTCCCCTCTACATTCTTTCTTGCTGAAACAAATTTAATTTCCACTTCTTCCAAGTATCATAAAATAGCCTTCTGTTCTTTCAATTTACTTATTGGGGCACGCTGAAAACATTCTTTGGGACACCTCTAATTTTCACTACATGAACACGGTAATCTGTTGCCTGGTTTCACATGCATCAAAAGCAGATAAATTGGTGTTTCACAGAATATTCTTCACATATGTTACAGAAACATCCAATTTCTATTTGGGATCAATTTCAAACTGTTGGGCTGCAAAGAAACACCTGCCACAGAAACAGAATATTAAGCAAATTTCCAATGTCTTAATCCACAAAATGGAGGGAAAAAAATATTATTTAAGCCCTGCATTCTTTTCACATTTCCACAAAATGCTTAGTACACTCCTGAGGGATTTACTAGAAAAAAACCCATTTCTGTCAGCCCCCTCCCCACCTTTCTATCCGCACCTTGCATTTAACTAACCCACCCACCAGATCGAATAAATGAACCTTCAAACAGAAATTAAATAAAACCTCATACGCCATACACCTTACCAATAAAGAAGGATCAATGTCTGGTAGTATGCCAGATGGTGGCCGACAAAGGAGAAGACAGACTTCCGGAGATGTTCCTCTCAGAGCAGAGATGACTTCCTACAGCCACAGTAGGATTCATTATTAGACACAGACCCTCAACACTTGCAGGACTACCACAGCACGAGTTTCACCATTAATATACCAACCTGCTGGGATAAACCCTTTAGCGATGCCCCATTCACTTTCAGAATGACATCCCCAATTTCTATCTGCCCACTTTCTGCAGCGGGCTGCCCAGGGAAGAGCTTTTTCACCCTCACAATAGTTGAACCCAGTTGCTCTGGCGTAAGGTTATCTTCACGGCAGAAACTGAACCCAAGACCTGAGCTATTCTTCAACAGCTTTACCTCAAACGTATTCTCTGCAAAAGAAACATTAACTTATTATTTCCTACGGGATGAAAATGGCCAGGAAAAAAGAGTGGCTGGCGCTCTTACTTCAGACATGACAATGCGCCCTCTCCCCATCACAGGGTTCTTCCACTTTACTGAGCACAGTGATGTCTAGAAGATCCCTCCAAGTTAAAAAGGACAGAAAGCTGATCATGACTTCTCAGTCTGCTGGCTTGCCCTAACATCATCGACACTTACAGGAAGCCAGGGTGTCTCCAAAACACTGTTCCCCAGCAAGTCCATTACGGAGCCTGTTAAAGCACAGAGTGACACCACTTTTCTGGCCACTGATCAGCCACTACAGAGCAGCAACTGGGGCTCCTGGCAGACAGGATAAATACAATGCAGAAAGACCAAAAGGTATCTGCAGTGGTTTCCCCCTGTGGGTAGGCTTCCCTCCGCTTTCACAAAGAGAAGCTGGAATATGCCTACTTCCTGTCAGCTACATAAATCCTTCTCTCTTCACCCAGCTCTTAATGTCTTTTCTCACCTAAACAGGAACACCAAAACCTATGGAAGCTCTCATATAAATGAATACCTTAACCTCCCCTTGGCACTACTTAGCAGCACCCCTTTTACTCTGACATTGCTACAGCCCAGGCCTGCAAGGCTGGTGAAATTGGGAAACAAAGAACAGTGAGAGAGCAAATAGTTAGCAGTAAGCAAACCAAAGTTACCAAGATGTGAAAGGAAAAAGAGACAAAACCAAAGAGACTGCATGATGTGCAGGGGCTTGGTATAGGTTCCTACAAGCACTTTCTCCTGTCTTCCTATTCTACAGAAGATTTGAAGAAAAATATTATAAAAACTGAAGGATGCTTTGAAAGTTCAAACAATTGTCCTCTGTGGCCTGACCTGCAGTGACAAAGCTGTAATCTTTGGCATTTGTAGTTTTTGTCGTTGGTTTCTCCTGTGGCTCACACTGCCCCACCTGACTTGGAGGCGTACATTGTGGTGTTACTGGAGCATGAACCTTGGCCGCTGAAAGCTGACCTTTTTCCAGAAGCAGATGCACCACCTAAAGAGATGAAACATTCTGTGGTTAACTGGCAACAGTCATGAAGATAGCATGGTCTAGAGTACATGTTTCTTCCTAACTTGTCAGTGTCCCATGTTTTACAGCAGCAAACTTTATAGACCTCTCCCTCCCCATACATCTGCCATTTGTTCCTTATTTTGAGGGCTCTAAGTGACAATGTCCAAAATACACTAACGGACTAGCAAGATACTTGCCCACACAGAGTAAGAAAGGGTTTTCTTCAAATGAGGCTGTGAGGGGGTTTAAGAAGCAAAGACAGTGTGATTTTCATGTGTGTACAGGTAATAGAGTTAAAAGTATTTTATAAAGGGAGTACACATGGTCCTTAGCAGCTCTGAATGTGTACGTTCACCGGCTATTTTCAGGTGTGCATGTACACATATGTGCTTCCACATATGAAACAGCCACCATAAATAGCCCTTATTAAATGAGGAGACCACTGACAGAATCAAGCACTGTCCAAAAAGGCCAAGACTCAAGTAAAGCTACTGACACAGCATGCAAACACAGCTGCATATACGCAGGTCCCTGTCTCCTCAGATTCAGACCCTGTCTGTAGCAGTCTGCTACAGCTGCTTTCCAATTTGGGCTTCCTCCAGAATTTCGCTAGGGTGGGCAGTGAGACTTAAGGCCCAGGAAGACAAGGAGCTCAAGAAATCACATCTGAAGCAACCAGGACACTGGGGAGAATTCCAGTCTTCAGGCTCCTTTACCCCTTCCCACTCATGAATATCTGTTCTACTACAGAAAAGGGTAGAACCAGCAGGCACTTACCTGCCCAGTGTTTCTCAGTGTTTCAACAGCTTGTTTATGGGTAGCACCTTCTAAACTAATCCCATTGACAGAGAGCACACGGTCACCTACAAATGATTAATAAATTAAGAAAAAGTAGGCAAATCAACATCCATAAAGTGCATGTGACACACAGAAACCTCTGTCTCAGCTAACAAGGACATTTATATAAGTAAACTCTTCCTCCTCTCCATACTCTGAGTCAAGAACTCTACAACAAAAATATATGGTTGGACTCAATGATCTTAGAGGTCTTTTCCAACCTAAATGATTCTATGATTTTATGGGATAACCCCGTGTCAAAGCTAGTGTTAACCATCAGAATGATAGCCTACCACAAAGCTCAGACGCTTTATTAAGAACAAATCTTACTCTACAGAGGGAATTTTCACTTCAGCAACGAACGTGGCCTGGCTCACCACCAAGAAAAGCCGTAACAGTTACAGTGATTTTCTGTACGGAGTTGCCCAGCATGCCAAGCAAGAAGGCCACAAATGCTACAAAGCCCTCTCTCCACGGCTGGAACAGAGAAGTGTTCTCCATTAACACAGGCTGCATTAGCAAAAAACTCCCAACCAACCCAAAACAAACAAACAAACAAACACCCCAACCCACATATATTCTGCAGTCTATCTCCTATTTTTCCCCTCCAAAGTCTCAGTAGTTTTCTGTTGGTTCTGCAGTTGTACACGTTTTTTTTTTTAAATCTTCACCTGCAGAATTAGCTATCAAGGCAATATTTAAAACGACAACTGCAAATGCAGTAGCTTGGAAAACCAGCTCTTCTTCCCAGTGATGAAGGTACAACAAAAGGAGGTAAACCAAGTTCCTAGCTTCTAGGCTACAGTATATTGTCAAGTCCACCACAGACACTTATCTGCCCTTTTTTCACATTAAGAGTCCGAATGGAAAGAACTGAAATACTACCTTTTTCTATTCTGCCATCTGCTTCAGCTGCTCCCTTAGGAATAATTGCTTTCACATAAATGCCACCATGCCTTATGCTAGTATTTACACCACCCTAAATGGAAAGCAAAACCAGGATTTGTTAGTCTTTCTGCAGTTAGAATCCTCAGTAATTAAACACAGTGTCACACAAGGAAAACTGTACTCAGGAAGCACTTGGGCTACTGGCATGTAAAAAGAACATCCAAACTATCAAACCAAAAATGTTACACAAAACGAGTTTTTGGAGTCACGCAATTTATTACAAATTAATTTAGGGTGGGAAGACTGCAAAAACACAATGCATCACAATGCAAATGCACCCAAAACAAAGAAGTGTGCTTCAGCAGAAACAAGTCTGCATTATGCTGGACTTTACATGCTCGCATGCATACCAGAGCTCAGAGGTGTGAGAGCACAGCATGCCAGAGGAGATGCATACCCATGCAGCGTTCTACTCCAATCAATACATCCTCTCTGATGTAACAGGAAACTAAGGAGCACCACTTTCTCTCAGCTCATACAAGCTGGAAAGTCTAATCTGAAAAAGCCTACTCAAGCTCAAATGGCATTGGTTTTGGAGGGCCTTAGCCTTTCTGCTCACAGTGCAGGGGGCTGGACTAGAATCTTTACAGGTCCTTTCCCACCGAAACCATTGTATGGTTCTGGCTCACTGCTGCACTCTCAGTGCTTCTCCACAAACTTGGAGGGAAGAGGGAGACCAACAGTGTATTAAAAAACATTCACTCCCAAAGTATTGCATGTGAAAACTGGAAACACAGAGCTAACTGTACACTGCTTGTCACCACTGTACTGGATATTCATCAATGTGCAAGGGGCACAATGGAGGCTGAAAAAGGAACAGTCAACGAAGACACCACATGGTCATCCTTCACATCGATTGGCCTCTTCTGATATTTTCTACAAAGGCAATGCATGCATACAACAGGCTTGATGTTATTCAACAACCAGCTGCTGCTGAATCTTTGTTCCTCCAGCTGTCTCAGGTTACAAGCTGGACAAAGCAGTATGACTCTGAGTAGACTGGGACGCTAAAATAACAGAACTTCTTTCTGCTCCTCTTACAGTACTGACCATACGTATGAAAGCAATGCTAGGCTTGTGAACTGGCACTCTACCTACTTGTCTGTACATATGGCCACATCTGGGAAAAGGCTAACTTAGTTTTAGGTGTAAACTACCAGTGAAAGCCATGAGTTTTGAACTACAGCTACCAACTGCTCTCTATTGTTCTAATTTAAGCAACTTCTCCTGTTTCAAATTACCCTGTTGTCTGGCCATCAACCAGAGATAACACTGAGTATTAAATTAACAAAACGCATTTTTGGACACAATACAAGAACAGGAGCAGTGAAAAATGTGTGCATCTCAGTTATACATCATTCTTTTCTTTTTTGAAGTGCCACTCTGCAGTATGGCAAGACCTAAACAAACTACTTAGAAAATTTCATAGCCTGAAGAGAAATGAGTCCATTAAAAACACATTTTTGTCTTGTACTGCAAGAAAGCACTGTCGGCTAGGTCTTATTTGGATTTAAGTGGTTGATTTATTTTTTTCATTCTGGCTTTTATCCAGCAGGGGAAGAACACTGAATGTGATATACATGTGTGGATCCATTATCTATATATTCTTAAAAAACACTATCTCTTCCACCACCTGCAATGCCAGTCAGGGAAGGTCTTATTTCTCTCCCCTGTAAATTTGCAACATTATTAGGTAGCAAGGGACAAAGACCACCTTGCTTTTTGTGCTCACGAAGCAGCATCTGTGGTAAGATTCTATGAGGACTTTGGGGCTCCTCCATAAAATAAGATTTACTTAAAGGGCAGATGACAAGAAAAGGGATATGAAATAGTATTACTTTGGTAAGATATATCACGCATCAGTAAAGCGATATACTTAACACTGACTCAGGAAAACATTTTGCTTCCTTGTAATTTAGCAATTTAATGGGTTGCTGGGAGTAGAGAAAAAGAGAAAATATCTAAAAACCTTGTCAAACAGTACCGTGACACTTATTCCCAAGCCGTTATCTTTTTTGGCTAGTTCAACCTCAAAGATATCTCCAGGTTTAAGAAGTGTTGCAGAAACCTTTTTAGAATTCATTTTGTTTGTTGTATTCGCTGAGGAAGATTCCTTTATTAAAAAAAAAAAAAAAGAGAAACAAACAAAACAAAGAGAGAGAACAATTTGCCATTAGAAGTTTACAGTTCAGACCCTAAAGGGTGTGGTCATGGGTTAAATGCAGCCAAAAGGAGTCCACATGGTAAAGTACCAATTGGTAAGACCCATAAGGCTCATTGCCTTAATCCTTCCATTGCTGCCACTGAAGAGGTTTAGCACAGAAATATGCTTGGTCTTCAGCAGCCGTGTCTTTATTGTTAAAGTGAGCTGGTCAGAGGACACACAAACCATAGTACTTCAGTATTACAGCAGTGTAGGGTCTGCTGAAGTAATATGCAGGAGCTGCCATGACTCGACTGAATAACCTCCATCAGCTGAAAAGAGGAATCACTGCAAGTTGGGAATCAATTTGCAGCACTTGCCATTGTGTGCTTCTGGAAAGGTGAAACAGCAAGCTGTCTCTCCAGGGCATCGCTCACTGCTGAACTTCCCTACACAAGAGTAGTTTTCACATGCATTAGATCAATCCCAAAAGACAACGTGTTCTGCTGTTACTCATTCCAAATGCATGACTACTACTTTAATCTAGAAAAAACTTAATTTTATCTGCCATGTGAATAAATTTACCTCTAGGAGTGGTCACTAGACTATGATGATATTGGACATACACACAGAATTGAAAGGTTTTCTACAGAATGAACAAGTGCCCTGTAAGTTCATCCCAAAGCACAATCTGCCTCTAGTAAGACATGTCTATCTCATGACGCTGGGAAGTTGTTTCAAGTTACAAGTGATTTTCTCCATTTATTTTGAACAAAAGTACCAAACCATTAGAAATTAGCTATTAGCATTTTCCACTAGAAGGGTAAGCTGCAGGCTAGGCTGTCCTTCCCCCACACCCCTGCACCTTATTCACACCCACAGTCAGCTATTTCACTACCACTGATGGGAAAAATTCATATGAAATGCACTATGCCTTTTTAGCTGGCTGTTGCTCCTGACTGCTGGAATAAGTTGCTTCATCCATATCAGAATCACCACGGTCAGAATATTCCACAGACTCCACTACCCCAGGCCGTTTCGTTTTTGCTCGAGTACTGTCAGACGAGGATCTTCTCTTCTCATTTGTTTTAGAAAGCCCCGAATAGGAATCACTGTAATGCTGAGGATCCTGCTGGGCTCTGCCACTTGCACGTTTGCCAAAGAAGCCGGCTGTCTGGCTCTGAGACAGACTGGCACTCTCAGTTCTGGAATCCTGGGAGCTCACACTTCCATCCCGCTTGGCTCCCAACAAACTCCCCGAAACAGGCCTCTGGTGACCACGGGACCGGCTGTGTTCTTCTGAAGAGGACTCTGCCTCATTGTCCTGCACCGACGATGGCCTCCTCAAATAACCCCTGGTTCCATTACTGATGTGTGCAGCGTTCGATGATGCTGAAAACCAGGAGATAAGGCAGTCATCAGCAGTTGGTAACATCTTACCTGGAGTATGACACAAATTTCTCAGCTTACAGCCACATAAGGTTTTACCTGTTCCTATTATGAGGAACACTTTCTGTTTACCATGCAACCGATGTGTCCTCACCAAAGGTGACAGTAACACACTTCTTCCTTCAGTCTCAGAACACAATTTCAAGCCTATACTAGCTAGGGCTGCTTACAGAAGTGAGCCCAGTTAGGGTGATGTTGTACAGCTATCTCATTGGGTAAGATCAGTAATTTTAAAGAAACACAAAGTACTTTACAAAAGGGGCCAGAGACGGCAGAGTGCTCAAAGAATAGCTCTTAATAATAAGGAATATTTCTCGCTGTACCTTTGGATAGCTTGTCCTTGGGCTGAGAGATAACAAGCGTCACATCTTCAGGTGCATTCTCCAAAATTTCTAGTGCTGCATGGTGGCTGACACCTTCTAAACTTGTGCTATTTACGGATATTAGTCGGTGCCCTGCACAAAAGGGTTTGTTCAGATACAATCTAACAACTATATTTGTATTCATCAGTGAGAATGTGGAGTACAGGTCTGGAAAACTCTACACAATGCATGGATTAAAAATTGCTAAAATTCAAGTGATGTTGGAATAGGGAACCCTAAACATTAAAGAAAACCCCAAAACAAGGTACAAGAACTGGTTGTGAGTATTTCCTTTTTTTAAACCTGTCAGTCCTTCTCACACTATGATTTCTACCTTCTCTTCTGCTGTAAGAAAAGGGAATGCAAAAGCAGAAATCAAGAAATGAAATAAGCAGTGTGGAGTTCAGTTCAAGATACAGACTAAAATGAAAAGGTAAAAAAGCAAGCAGATACTAAATAAAGGAAATTTTCTCCCCCATCCACCTGCTATAGTAGCTATATGGATTCATTCATTTTTCCCAAAATCAAAGTATGGATTTGGAGTCTTAAAAAATTGAAATTACAACGCATCTATAGAGAGACAATAGGAAATAAAGCCCTTTAATTTCATGCTACTTCAAGCTTTATGATTTTTGACTTTGATTTGAACGATTTTTGGTTTTGTATAGTTTAACAAAGAAGTATCACCAGTCTCCAGAGATTATGCAGAAGCTAACTGAAGGTCAGCGTTTGTAAGGGTCTGATGCCCGCAGCCATAGAAGGAAACAGTACTACACACGTGTATGGCCTTTTCTTTCATGCATACACCTCTTCTTATTTACACTATTTACCCGGTTTTAGAGATCCTTCCAAATCAGCTGGCCCTCCGGGAATCAGTGAATGAATAAAAATTCCCAGATCAAGTTTCCCCGTCTTCTCTCCACCAACTATTTGAAAGCCTATTAAAAAAGGCCAAAAGCAGGCAAAACAGTCAGTGATCACAGTGTAACTTAGCATAAAACAAGTCTGTACTTCAGAATGAACTAAAACTTAAGTCACTCTAATAAACGTGAAGTAAAGGAAAACTATACATCCCAAAGAAGCCTACACAAAAGTAATTGGTAAAGCTTTTTTGTTTAAGCCTTATTGCATCTGTTTTTGAGCAAGCGATTCAGACTTGGCCTAGCTGCCTTGCCAGAAAACTCCAGCAAAGGCTACAGACAACTGTGGCAAGAGAAACACATGCACAAACATATGACAAACTGTATAGTCACTGATCAGATGAAATGTATTTTCTCTTACTTAAAAAAAATCTCAGTTTCTCCTTTGTTAGATGCTTCACCTAAATGTCTGACGCTGATCTAAAGAACTGGTCTTTAGAAAACTCTCACCTTTCTTTTGGGGTTTCTAATCTATTTTTGCTAATTCTAACAGGCAAAACTGGGAAGGATATTCAAGATTTGAAAAAAAAAAATAAAAAAAAGATATCAGGTCTTCTGTATTCTATCTAAAACTACAAAGTACTATGACTGCTTGGGGAAGAAAGAAGAAACTGTGCATTTCATATGATTTTTTTTTTCTTTTTCATCAACTCTAAGTTACTGTGCAGGGTAAACACTAAATATAATTTTCTAGTAGGCTTTTCCTCTCTTCAAATTTACACAACAGTCCTATTTTGAATGACAGGACACTTTAGAGAGCCTTCCTAAAGCATAACACAGACACCAACTTATTCATTACTCATACAGGAAAAAATTATGTGGGTTTATGAAAAAAAACCTCAGTAGCAGAAGGAAGAATGGAATACAAATATCTCATCTTCCAGTCTCCTTAAACCTCAAATTAATGTTCCACCTGACGATACTATAAGAGTAAGAAAAACATGCCACAGTTAGCTCATAATGGCTTCATAATGTCTTTTTTTTGTATAAAGCCTTCACACTGTCACAGCTGCAAGGTGTCCACATCGACAAAAATCTTGTACCTGAACACAGAGACAAACTTCTATGGCCACCTTTTAGGATGATCACTTCACAACATAAACATTATCCTACACTTACAATATGGAAAAAGTGAGAAACAGACTTGCGTAGCATCACTCAGCAGATCAGTAGCAGGCGCTACCAAGTAAGTCCAGGTTTCATCTTAAATGCCTTTGAAATCCAGCTACTGGCTGCACTGCTTCCTCAGTCATACAATAAATACCTTAATACAGACCAGAACACTATTTTGGTTTTGGCTTCCAGGACAACATGACAACAGTTTTAAAAGCCACTTACCTAAGCCCAACTTTCCGTCCTTTTTCAAGTTCACCAAAGTGATCTCTCTTTCTGGTGAGGCAACTCTGCTCTGTGTTGCTTGCAGAGAGTCAACTGAAAAGCCAACATTTCATGATCAGACACTACCTGAATTCTTCCCTTGAGGTTTGCCTTCAAGTTCTACTCCGCTAAAAAAAGATTACTTCTCTGATAGCCTGAAAAGCTGTTCTGAACTAGTGGGTCCAACTTCCATTTTTCAAGTCCTGTCCAGATAAAAAAAACAACCCCAAACCACCACCGTTACAACTCTCTGCCAACATCAGCAATTACAATCTTTTATTCCTCCTAAGGAAACCACCTGGCACAGTCCCTTGGATTCACAACATTAGCCCTAGAATCTTCAGATTTATTAGTCTCAGTTCAGCAAAGTACTTAGATCTGCGTTTATGTGCCCTGCTCAGGTAGGCAGGATGCAAGCATGCTGATAAAAGTGAAACCAAGGCTTATCACATTAAGTTACTAAAAGGTTACTCAGAGTTCTCTTAATGACGGTCCTTCATTAAAAAATAAGCACCATTAAAAACATCTACTAAACCCTATCTTGTTCAGATTTATTTCCTCATTTGCAACTCCACAAGCTGCTGATTCTGCCTCTTCCAAAATCTGAACACTCTCACAATAGCTTTATGTGACTTCTGAGGGCTCCCAACATGCTGAAGTAGACCCAGGCACTTATGAGACGGAAGGAGCATGATTGGGGCGGGGGGGTGGTGGTGGAGACTTTGTGTGTCTGGCATACTTCTGCCTTAAGTGGAACACACGATTCCATACCAGCAGAAGCCTACTGAGCTCTACACATTGCCACAAGCAGAAAACAGTGGTGCAAGAGAGTATGACAGACAGCACCACCTAGAGTTTTTCTCCCACAAAGCCAAGTCAAATCTAAAGAGCAAAAGAACTAGAAAGAAAACAGTTATTGGGCTCTATAGAACCAGTAACCTCACAAGTAAAGGAAATGAGCTGTGAAGAGCATGCTATGTTAGGTAATAGCACCCTGCAAAGTCTCAAACTAAACATACACTATTCATACTTGAAAAATATTACACACAGATGTCAAAAACTCTCCCAAGAAGCAATCTTCAAGAAATATTAGAAGTTGTATTTAGGAAAAGGTCCCATCTAACTAACTGGGAGAGGTATTTGATTTAAGAACAGCAAAGGAACAGGATGGGTAGAACAGTGAAGCACTTGACAATTGCTTCACAAACTGACTGAATTAATTGCATAGGCATATTACTTATCAACGTACCGCTCTCTTTTACCAGCGTTGATGATGGAGTATTCCCTGAAGTATTCATGCTAACACCTATTGATATAAATAGAAATATTAGATATTGTTGCAATTTTTTTTCTGTACAAAAGCTACCAAGAAGTATTTCAGACTTCACACAGTACACATGAGCTCATTTGCAACACCAGATTACTTACTTATTTTAAAAATTAATAAGCATGAAAGTAGTTTTGAATTAGCAAATCCAAATTACTCATGTATTTTGGTTGTATTTCAAGGTTCAGACAGATGGTAGCTCGTGCAAAACCAAGGAATTAAAGGAATTCAAGAAAGGACAGAGATTTGGCATTTAAGACTATCTGTGTGCAATCCAATCCTTGCCAAGAAAACGGAGAAAGTACATCTGGCGTAGCTCATTGCAGGAGTGTTGTGGTGAACCACGCAATGCGCTGCAACGAACTTTTACATAATCTATTATATAAATGAGACCAAACAAAAAAGAACTATGCAGTTACTGCTCAGCGGTACTAGCTAAGAGCCAGCTCATGCCAAACTGAGTCCACTTCCAAAAAAATCACTTCCTGCACCATTTCCACAGAGAACACTTAAAAAGTTCAAGCTTGACAAATGAGTGCAAAGACTAGTAAATTATTAAAAGATCCATACAATAAGATGGCACTATGAGGTGACAAAATGGAAGATGTTTTCTGAAACAGCTTTTACTGTCAAGTACTAATACATTGCACGCCTGTGTACAGACCGGTATTGTCCAAAGGAAGATTTTTTGGATTAACTACAACAATTATTCAGGAGCAACAGGCGATTGGCCTGGATTACTTTAACACCATACTCTGCTCTCTTTTTCAAATTGAAATACTACCATCAGTTAATAAATATATCGAAGTATTACACCCAAAGCAATTTTGGAGGTTAGTTAGTAAATACAGTAATATTATTTTTTGCATGCTGACCTACAACATAGGCTTGACCGGTATCTTCAATGGATGAGGAGTCTGATTCATTTTTCTTTCTTTCAGGGCTTCTACTTAAACCTGCATGAGATTTTGAACTTAAAGGGGAGAAGGAGAGAAGGGGAACCAGACAGAGGGAAGAGAAGTTGGGAGAGGGAAGGATCAATGTAATAAAATAATGGTATGAATAATAATCAAAACTGATGCAAAATGTACATTAACTGTACACAAAGATATTGCAAGGTGGTCTGAGAGACTCTTACTTGCTCAGTTTTAATGGTCCCGCTGCTGATCCAGTATCAAATTTTGGTATTTGTTGAAAGACTCTTCCCATTATGTCTTCTATTTTCTGGGGGGAAGAGTCCAAAGCAGTAATAATATTTTTCTTTGGAGGGTAAGCCGAGATGTGGGTCTGACTCAGATCGTGAAATGACTTGCTCATAACCCTAGGTCTTTCCTCCCATGGAGTCTTCTCATTCTTGTCCTTTGAAGAGCCAGTAAGAGGCTGGAAGAGTGAGAGCTCAGAACAGGACAGCCTCTTCAGAATCTCGGCTTGAACGGACAGAGGCCGCACGGCAAGGCGGTTCAAAGTGCTGCTGGCCAGGCTACCAGTACTGATTGCTCGTCCCATGTTGAAACCTTTGACAGAGTCCGCATGAAGGTTTAGGCTCCTAAATGAAGCCCTTTCTGTGGATTTTTTTTTTTTTTAAACAACAAACAAACACATTTAGGTTATACAAAAGAGATAGTGTGATCTCCTTGTGTAAAGCATGCACTTTCAAAAACCAACTCATAAAAAGCGTATTTTTCTCTAGATGCTCAGAAGTATGTACCATTATCAGGTATGTATACACAACCACTACGTAGTTTGCTCAGGACGCAAAGTTTGGAGTTCATGACATTGCACTAACCTAACCAACTACTACACTGAAGTCCAAACCCACAGAACAACAGAGTATTTATCCCCTTATGAGTAAGAAGGCTCATAGTCCCTGTTAAGCTTCTGTGCTTTATATACAGGCACATCACGTGTTTCTGTAAAGCAAATTAATATCCTCCAGCCAAGTGACCTGGAAGACTACACTTCCTTTTACTTGCTCATACAAGTCTTTTCCAGAAAGTGAACAACTATGTCTCCCCTACCTCTACACTATCAGATCCTACCAAACTTCTCTCTCTGCATCGCTTAGTTTTCTTTGCATGAGTCCCTGACATACTCATTGTACAGCTACAAAGTCGTGGCAGCTTGGCAGCATCTCTACCTGGTTCAACAACATCAGTTCGCTCAGATGCACCTGGGGTCTTCCCTGCCAGAGACATCCTAAACAGTTTAGGACAGAACAGAACAGGTTGACTGGGGTTTGCCAGACTTTTTGACTCGTGACCTAGAATTCCCTTAAGCAGCAGAGAAACAGGTTTTGGATTCTAATTAAAGTACTGTCAGCTGAGTCGTGGGAACCGTCTGGGTGGATGTCCTTAACTGAAAGCAAATGCAAGATAATACAACTCAGCCTCTTATTTCAGAGCGAAGCTGAGCAGGGCTCATTTCTATTAGCCTAACTGCCACCTAAGGCTAGCAGTTAAGTTCCTGTGGCTTGGCTCTCTCACAGAAACTTCATAAGCTGTGGCAACATGTTCGGAGCCTTCAGAGGAAATCAGACCATCTGAACCCTTCATAAACTTCACTAATGTCTTGGAGTCAACTCACAGGGATGTCTGAGAAAAAGCAACCTTCAACTGTGTACGTATTTCTGATTTAAGGTTAACTGGTGTTTTTTTAAACTCTACATACAGCTCAAAATAAGCTGCTTTAGGAAGCTGCACTGTACCTCAGAAAGAAAATGCTACTTTTTGGTACATATCATCCATCAAGAGGGTGGTGAGGCACTGGAACAGGTTGCCCAGAGAAGCTGTGGATGCCCCATCCCTGGCAGTGTTCAAGGCCAGGCTGGATGAGGCTTTGAGCAGCCTGGTCTAGTGGAGGGTGTCCCACTAGTGGCAGGGGGGTTGGAACTAGATGGTCTTTAAGGTCCCTCCAACCCAAACCATTCTGTGATTCTACGATTAACTTTTCCAAATGCTGAAGTATTCACCATTAAAGAGTGTATTTGACAAATGCAACCTCAGCACTGTTATTCCAAAAGACATTCCTTCCTCCAATACCAAGGGCAGGAATTAACTGCAACAGTAACTCATGCTTTCTTTATAACAGGCATACAGATTGAGAAAATTTAGTTGTGGAAGGTCCTCTTTAAAGGTGAATTACTATACAACCTCCCCTTTCTTACTCACACCAAATACGTCCTCTAGCCATAGCCACCAGACAGACCAGATGAGCTACACAAGAATGGTTTTACTCAACCAGACCACAAATCAGTCTCCTGACTGACAGAAGCTATCACTGACACCTGCTCTTGTTGTGGTCCCATCCTGGGGAAGAGCACCTTAATAAAATATTTTAAGATCTCTTCTCTTGACATTGTACTTACCCTCTGTGAACAACAAATAGGATTTCCTGTGGATTTCAGATGAATACTTTTACATCATTATCTATACAGACATTAGGCTTTTCACCTCTTCTGCCAACCCCTTAACTGAAAGTGTTCATGTGCTCAAAAACACATCCTTTGTAAGGCTGACTTAACTCTCACTTCACCTTCGTGGCTTTCCATATGCCCTTTCAGGAATCCAAACACCCATCTTAGAACTCAGTGCTTGGTTCTATTCACTGTGTGGCTACAAAGTTGTGCAAAAACCAAACCATTAATTGCTCATGTAACAGCTTATCTCCTTTCTTAGGTACCATAAAATTGATAGTACGTTTTTGTTTTAACTTTGTCTCTCATCTCTTTCTATTCATGCAGAATGTTATCCAAGAGACATTTTCCTTTTATTATCCAAGCCTCATTCTTTCTGTTAGATTTACTATGTTAAAATGGTTGCTCCAGGTCACTGAAGACATTGTGCATGGATCATCACAGGAACTCCAAAGTGCTCTCCTTTATGCCTCCATCCTCTGTTATGTTCCATGAAAATTTGTTCACCATCACTACGCATGCCAGGCCTTGTCTCAAAACATCTTCTCCATTCACTGGCTGAAATCAAGTCAAGTCTTACAAGACACATACTGTATTTCTAAAGAATCCTCCAAAGCATATTAAACTTTTTAAGTCTGCTATCTACCACATGAACACTGCAATCATTCTGGGCACATGCTTGTGTTCACTGTGCTGTTAACCCAGAATCAGTCCTGAAGTAAGGAACCTTCAAAATGTATGCTTCCTGTGGTAATCAGCCTAGAGTTATTAATATTGTCACCTGCCTGTTTATTTACTGTTTCGCTGAGTGCCTCCAACAACCATTTTTTACTGACATTTTACAGGCTCTGGAAAAATAAAATACTTGCTGCTTCTGCAGGCCAAGAACAATGCTTCCCAAATACTGCCTGGGATTTCACTGCTCTAACAAAAGAAAAGCCGTACTTATAAGTAATATACTATCTTGACTGGCTGCTTCATCATTGTTTTCTCTTACCTGTATTACAATACCTTCTCTTTTTAAAAATATTATTCTAGTAACTCTGTTGCTATGTGCATATATATATGCAGGAAGGAAACATGGCTAATCAGTTTAGAACAATAAAGTTATGACAAAAGCAAACTTTTGGCTTGAATTGCTTTTGGTTTCATTAACCAAGTGCAATGGAGTTAACCATAATACTGATTCATTTGCTTCTGATTATGACTGATGAAATTTGAGACCTCTGAATCCCAAGGGATTGCACAGAAGCAAACTGTTGTTTTCCAGACTCCCAGAGCACAACACATACTGCATCTGTGAGAACAACTAAGTTTGCCTAGCCTAGAAAGCCTTTCATGTACTGCTTTGCAATTCAGGGTAAGCAAGCACTGAGTTAGAGAATTGTACAAAGGCTTTAAGTCACTTGGTCCTATTTCTTTGCACTGAATTGGTTGAGCCCAACAGAACGCAATAAAAGGCTGCATAGTTGTCGCATGCCACTACCCTCCCCCTCTTTTTTATTTTAATTAGAGATCACAATCACCACAGCAATAGGGTCAAGCTACATTGGTGGAAGTCTGGATTAACAGCAACTGGAATGCAGACAGATAAAAACAGGGAACAAAAAGAATGAGCAGGCAGACTGACCAAAATAGCACTTCCAGGCTGCACTGAAGGCCAGCCAGCTAAGTGAGCTCTGCTGCAAATAGTGAAGAAATTAGTTCAGAGGTTTTTTTCCAATGATTTCATTCTCCAATTAATATTTTCTAAAAAGAACACCTTTACATCTTCTATCATACACTAAAATTAGACAGCAATGGTGAAGAAAATTAACTAGCATCAGTGTTGTTCCTTACTAGGTTCACCAAACACTAAGTGGAATAAAGACAGCTACACCCACAGCTTACAGATGCAGCATCATGAAATGCTCCCTATTGTATCTACCCTCGCATGATCACACCATTTTATCTGTAACCCCACATTATCAAACCAATTCATTTCACAGTAAGCGAAAGGTAAAAATCCTGTTACTGAAATACCTTCAAGTTCTTTCTCAAAAGAAGCCAAAAGCCATTAATCAAATGGGAAAGTACTATTAGTGACCTATTTTTAGATTACTTTTATTTTAGAGGAGCTGTTGGGTGCCAGCTGCGTGTGATCTGCCAACTCTTTTATTCCCCTCCCCCCCCGAAACAAAACCTAAACAAACTTAGCTAGTAGATTCTCTTTACAGTATAAACCCTCCAAATGTAGAGCTACACGTACGTAGCACTCAGCAGAACTACTGAAGCGCAAGTTCAGTTTTTCTCCTTACAAGAATGCATACTGATGGCTGTTAAAACCAACCCAGCATCACAGTCCTTACCAATGTCCTGAGTGTCTTGGTTGCACTGCCTGGTTCTCATCTGTAGCTGGAACTTATGCTGGGAAGAGCAGAGATGCAGAAGGTACTGGCAAGTCTTACTGCTGTCAGTCTGAAACGCATGCTTAATACCATCTGATGTGTTCTGCAAAGTTATTTTCTTCTTCTACACAACCGAGAAAGAAAAAAGTTGAGACAATTATTTCCTTTAGCCTACAAAGGATTTTGTGTTTGCTTGTGCATAGCTACAGCATTCAAAATTTCCTGGAGCAAAACACACTGATGGGAGAGATTTCTGTTAAGATAGGGGTTGAAAGCAATTTGAGATGTACAAAGTAGCACTTTAAAGCTACTTCTGGGCTAGCTGTGATGGTGCTTTATTACTATTTAATCCACTTCTATTACTGTTAGTGCTGACTAATGACAGTACCAGTACTGTTGTATTTTGCAGGATGGGGTTTTCAAAAGCCTCCATGGAAGTCACAAGAGAAAAAGAACGAGATGTCTATCTAATTATGAAATCTATCAGTTAATGTTCCAGATCTTAAATTTATCCTTTCAGTAACTTCTAAACTTCAATTTACCTATTCTAGTTAAAACAGTATCACAGATGAAACGGACTGTAGCATTTCAGTAACATATCAGACAGGGTTAGAAGTACTGCTTTCAATACCCATATAAATGTAAGCATTTGAAGTCTAACTCATTAAAAACTGACACACGACCACCAACTTAACGGTATATCCACTAAAGTTGGCTGGTATGGTCCAGATCGAGCGTCAGCACCCATCATACGTCATCGTTTAACTTAACTCCTCTTGGAAATACAACATCTTAAAAGCAACATAGGTGCACCTCCTAGTTACACCGAATACTGGCATTTCTCAGTGCCCAGTCCTCTAATGCAGGTTTCTCTCTCTGGTGCTTCTTCACTACCCATGTCCCATACAGCAGCATGAGCAGGTTGCCCAGAAGCACAGTCAGTGGGCAGAGCTTCTCCTCATGTTAAGAGTAGCCCTAATACAACACATCTCAGCCACACAAAATGTAGTCTGATTACACTGTAAAACAGCAGCTTAATTGCAAAACCAACACACACACAAACCCAGTATCTGGAGACAGAAATACAAACATGGTCAGACAGGTAGGGGAAGAAAGACTGACTTACACTAAAGGATATTTTCTTTGTCTCTCTCCATGGAAAGCGTAGTACAGGTGTGCGGGCACCATTGTGAACTTCAAAAATAACGATTCCTTTGGAGCACACTCCCAGAAGGATACCTGTTTGGGATCTCTTCTCAGGCAACACATGATGAAGATGAACCCCATATTCCGTGAGCCTCTGACATAACTGTACAGATCAATGCAATGAAACTTCTAAGAATAGGAAGTTATGGCTATTACAAGTATTTTATACCTCTACATAAATGTTATACCCCTATAAATATTTTACTATACGGTTATATATACAGATTTTAGAAGATTCCTCTCTGCCTGGTGATTCCACTTACACAGTTTACAACAAAGACACATCAGCTGCTCTATATGGTTATAAGCCTTGGTGCTATCTCTTGACCTGCCAATCCCTACAGCAAATGAACCTAGCATTTATTAAAATCAAACAACGAAAGCATGACTCAAGAACGCCTGTGCGTAAATCAAACTTGCACAAACCTATCATTGGCAACCAACAGTAACTAGCCACATGCACTTGTTATTGACACAAACCTTAAACACAGAAATAGATTAACACTGCAATTCTGTGATCACATTAAGGCATCATAACTGCCACAGGTTCACTCAGTCTGCACTCCCTGGCATTCACTCTTGCTGTCTCTTCAGCAGCGGCATGGGGGACCAATGTAATGAATCAAAAGAGGGCATCTAACTGCTCTTCCCACCCCCAACAGATTAGGTTTAGTTAGGATTAAGTCCCCCTCTCGTGGTCTCTGGTTAAGTTACAAGAACACTTCCGCTAAATGAGCAACAGCCTTAGAAAGGGCAAAGTCAGGTGAGTGTCTCTTCCATCACCTTCTCAATGAGACTGTGGAACTACAGTGTGACTGTGCAATTACAGCGCAATAGGTATCCAGTGTCTCAGCAGCAAACTGTCAACCCCTGAACTCGTTTGCAAGCATTTTATCATGGCAGGATCTGATCATTATCTCATAAGCAACAGCAGCAAACCCCATAATTACATTTCTTAATGAGTCCTTTTAGAATAAACCGAATATATCTGTGATTATAGTTTTCCTATCATCTTACCTAGTACCTGCACAAGGAAGTCTGCTTGGTATTGCTTCTGGCTTGCTTCATATCTAGCACCATAAACAGTATCAGCTGTAACAAAACTTTCCATAATTTCTTTTGTCTCCTCAACAGAAAGAACAAAGGACATGGGGAATGCAGGGTGTGCTGCCTCATAATCTCAGCTTCCTTTAAACACAAGGATCAATAGCTGCTTTAAACTACTTTCAGCTAAAGCAGGAAAACTAATTATGGGAAAAAAACTGAAAGGACCTCCTTCCCATCTATTACGACCTCTTTTCACTTGGAATGATGTGTCTTTTGAGATGAACTTGTCAGCTTTCTTCCTTCCATTGTTATTAAGAACCTGAGCTGTTTTCCTGTGCTTTCACTTGAAGTCCATACACCCATATTCCCACAAGGAATTTTTGAAGTCACAGATTAAGGAAGTGAACTGCTGCTCACTTACCTTCAAAAACTCTAACTCTGTCTCTTTTTCAGATGCACCCACGTAAGTGCTGTGCAATTTTGGCAGCTCTTCCTTGATGTAGGACAGATCTAGTTTCTCCATCACTCTAGCTGGGACATAGTGTTCTAGTCTGAAATACGACATGCCGTGCACCTACAACACAAAACACGTTCGTACTACTGTATGAGCACGAATGAAGCAAAAACATTCTTTTTACAGAGAATCATACATTATAACTGAGTAAGGAGAGGGATTCAGAATCTCAACCCTGACTCAGAGCTTAAATTTAACATGTGGTTTCTTCCCATTCAAACCTGTCTCTACTTGCAATGAAGACAGAAGGTTCAACACCTAGATCCTGAACTAGATTCTGCAACAGCCCTATGTCAGACTAAGAGAAAACTTGCCCACAACAAAAACTGCCAACAGCATATCTGCTGAGCTTCTATTACAAGGCAGAGCTGTGAAGCACTTGTAGCAGCTTACAGTCCATTCTTGAATTAATCAGCAAGAACACAATTTCTCAAAGGTGAAATTAATGGTGTACCTCTGCCTGGTAATCTCCATACTCAGCTTGGAGAGCTAGGGATGCTAATAATAAGGCTGTCTCATCATCACAGTGCATCCTGTCTTCCAGGATGTCCTTCCGCAACTGTAGATAATACTGGTGACAGGTCAGTGTGTGCCTAGAATAGGAAAACAAAACAAAAAACACAAGAAAAACCCCACACCATCTTTGGTACTCTTCTTGTTATAGCACATTTCCAATGTCTGATTAATATCCAATACCCCAATGTAGGGCTTAAGGGATTTTTTTTTTCATACACTCACTGTATAAGACTGACATCATCCACAAAAAACTTTATGCGAAAAAACAGAATGAAGTTGACAGGAGGCTTGTTCTTTTTCTTGGATTCTTCTTTCCATCCTTCTGGAGCTACTTTACTCAGCTTTATGTCGGGATCAATGAAGAAAAATTCATTGTCTGCCATGAATGTTAGAAGGGAAGGAAAAACTATTAAAACCAAATCAAGATCCGATTTACAATTCTGAAATTTGGCTTTGAACAGTAATGTTTCCTGTTGACTAACAATGGCTTGTAAGAACAATAGCTATTAAAGGGAACACTGAATATGGGCAGAAGAAATAATTCTATAGTTATCCCGAAGGCACCAGTGGAAACAAAAGGTGGTTACCTTCTGTAATAGCTACCAAATAGGAGCTGGGGTTCCTTCAAAATTTCAAGGTTTTTATCCCATAGGAAATCCCAAATCTGTCATTTCTTCTCTCCCTTCCTACTTCTGTCCCATTTACACTTCTCCAAAATGTTTTCAAGGCTTTCTAAATTGCCAAAGGATAGAGTGCTCTTGGGTATGGACTCTGCCATGGATAGAGTCAGATCTTGGGCTGCTAAGGGCTTCTAGTGCCCAGAATATTGGTGAGACATACAGTTCTGCAACAACCTGCAAGATACATCAACAGGAAACTGAGGTCTGAACACATTAGTTCTGCCACAATGACCTCCTACCCACTCTGTGTGTGTGTGTGTTGGGGTGGGAAGTCCAGGTTCCGTCTGTCCTAATGGTGAAAAATTAACAGCTCAGGAGCAAATTCTTTTTCCTTAAGGCAACTCCCTCTACACAATGGGCCCTCCTATGCATCCTAACAGGTTTGCCTCCACAAGAGGCTGCAACATTGCCCAGGGCATATTAACAGAACCCAAAGCTCTTTAATGTCCTTTGAGGGGTACTGGTCAGTGACAGCGGCAAACAACAGGGGAGAAAACTCAGCAATCAGAGGGGAAAGGCTGCCCAAATAAGCTGACATTACTCAGGCAAATGTAGAATTTTGTTGTGCAAAGGTATTCTTCATTGAGGAATCTATTTTTCCTCAATACAGGAGACCGTAACTCGAAATGCTTTATAGATGCCAGGCACTTTCTGCTTATCTTTTCTCAACACCATGTAGCCAATTCTTCTTATTCTACACCTGCCAAATACATAAAATCATTATTCTTACCTCTTAAAGTAGCCAATCCAAACAAGTGATGCTCCACCAAGCCAATATGGGCAACAACCATGTCAAAGACATCTTTACATATCGTTTTGGTATCACAGGTCAGCTCCAGCTTCTGCCCACTCAGAAGCATCACGTTTACTTTTCGCCTGGTGTCATCATTCTTTCCTTTCTTAGTCTGCATTTTGTGAAATAAAATATTCCAACATTCATACTTGCAATAAAAGCGCATTTGTTGGTTTAATATACTTCCCCAGCCACTGCCTGCTGAATAGCCCCTTTCTCACCAAGATAGACTTCGGCAGATCCAAGGAGATGAATGGCTCAATCGTCATTTTCACAAACTCAGGGCCAAAGAAATTCTGCAAATCACAAGAGTATGAATGAACACTGTGTTGCTGGAACAACAGACTGAGGCACAGTTAACTCCTGCCCTGCAAATGCCAAAGAACCAAAGGCAGAAACCAGGAAATTGTACTGAATTCCTCCCATAAGCTGGTAAGTCTAAAGAACCTGATTTTGCCAGTTTGCATGCCAGATACCACTGGCAAGCTGCAGTGTTGGTGATGTTTTTACTCTACATATGTTCCTACCTTTGCTGGGCAAAAAGCCAACACTGTAATATTATTTGTCTTTCTTTATAATACAAGGTGAGGTTTGCATATTGGGACCATTTGGGCTTATCTCAGTAAGCAACTGCCTGACATTACTACGGTTTTCTGCACTGGTGGCGATTCTGCATTGAAAAATCTCTGCCTGTGACACACAAGTCTCATCTCCTGAAGACTGAAACGTTCCAGCCTAATTTTACCTGCTGGGTTCAAGCAGAGATCCTGGCCAATTTCTGTCTGTCTGTAGACAAGTAAGCATTCTACTAATTCACCCTGTAAGTTATAGGAGGTTACCTGTCCAAACTGTTAAAGGAAGTCCTCTGCACAATACCCACTTCAATACTTCATTAAAAAAGTGGCCCAAGATTCATCTTGTCAGGGAAAACCTCCACTGGCTACTACCAATGTAGTAGTAGATATAAAACATCTGCATGTACACCTCTTATGGGCCAGGGTGGGGGGAACCAACATGGTTGGTTAAAGCCTGAATGAGCTAACTAGTCAGAATTCTGTGAACTGGAAGATGCCAAAACTATTACCCTGCATTAGGACAGCAAATTCACCAGAGTCTTGTTTCAAGTTATCACATCCTTAAAAATATGTTAATAAATAAATCCAATTCACAGAAAGCAGCAGCAGAGGGCATCAAGCCATCATATCTTCTAAACATCAGCCACTCTAGTTTACTTCTACCTCTGTCTCTCTCTTTCTATGTAACCTTGTATTTCATCCACATACCAAAGACAGCTAGCAAATAAAAGGGGAGTTTGCACAGTGATTCAGGGTGAACCCAAAGGCCAAATCAATCCTCTGTCTGCCTTTCTTTACCTTCCCAACTCATTCATTTAATAACCTTTGTTGCTGCTGGGACACATTCAGATTCCACTAAAGAAATAAATGCAAATCAAAGTGGTGGAACACACAACAGAATACAGAAGAAAACTACACTTTACCTTTGTTAGGACACTATATTGTTTAATTGATGCAATCTTTAGTCAAGGCTTGCTGTCTGTTTTGGCATATTTTGATACTGCTTTAGGCTACGTAGCCACTCATGCCACAAAACCTCAGAAATTTACCCTGTAAGACTAGGTCTTTCCTATCAGGGCAACACCAAACAGCTAGTATTTAATCTGTTGATGACTGTTTATTGCAGGACCCAGTTTATGAATCCAACATTATTATGTTTCAGTCAAGACACTGCTATGCTCCAGTGAAAATAAGAGTTCACCTGAGATCAGGGCATTACCCTCAGTTTTCTTTGTGTCATGGCTGTTTCCAGGGCTATTTCTCTCAGTGGATCTCTGGTGATGTCAAGCATTGAGGACCTAATTGCATCTCCTGGGTAGAGGTTAGGTCGGGACTGCCTGAGAGCCATTCTAGCTTGCAGTTGCATCATTTCTTCTTCCTGACGCTTTAGCATCACTTCTTGACTTACTAGATTGCCTTCAAATGGTGCTTCATGTTGCCTATGGTACAGTCAGAGGGATGAAAGAGATCAGTAGGTATGCCTAAGACATTCTGCTGCTTTAAGCACTTACCTAAGTGGAAAGCCAGAGCACAAAAACTAGGTATCAAATACTACATTAAACACAACATTTACTCAGCAGACAGGAGGTTAGCACTCAAACACAAGACAATCCACCAATACAGAAAATGATCAAACACGGCACTTTTCTACAGCTGCCTGTCATTTATTCATATGAAAACAAACGCTCAGCTGCAGTCTGAAAAATACCTGACACTAGAAATTCAGTGAATCAGTACAAAACCAGTGAACACACAGGAGGAAGAAAAATGTTAATGCTTTGAAAATATCTTAACTTCTCTGCTCAAGCAGGGACTGTGAAAAAGGCATGCTCAAAAGCATGTTGTTAAAGAAAAAACTAAAATAATCGTTTACTTTATATAAGGAAATATTACTCCAATCACTTTCTCTGTTGCAGTTCTTTACAAACTCTTTGCACAGCACTTGTTTATTCCCTGAGTAGTAATGTAGCTTGAAATATTTATAGAAATATTTTATATCTATCAACATCCTATATATTAAATTATTCCAGACACATACTCTAATGTTTTCATCGTATTTTGCTAAAAAATTCCTTTCCTTTTAAACTCCTAAGAATGGCTTGGTTGATACACAGGCACTTCAAAAAATAAATTATAGTCTAAACTAATAATCTGAAGGAAAAAAAAAAAGAGAAAAACAACTCTATCAGTGTTTTGCGGGGGGAGGGGAAGGAAACCTATCCTTCAGTTCTTTTCTCAGCAGGTATGGATCCCAAATGCCCTACCAATTTTTTTCTCTGTGGCAGGAAAGAAATCCATGTCCCGTTTTGGCTGAACGAAAGCCATTTTCTACTTGAAAATCTGGAGATTAGGAAATGCGAAGAAAGGAGAGATCTGAGAAAGATAAAACCAACTTCCAGTCTCCTCCATCTGTCCCATGCTTACAGAAGAACACCTTAAACCCCAAATTAAACATAAACCAAATCAAGCCTTCTTTAGAAATCCTAAACCAAGAAAACAGCGTTCTCCCCCTGTTAACATAACTATACAGAGGCAATTTTTAAACACAAACAGACAGGGGAAACTAACAAGACTTCCATCCACAAAACCACACCAATTCTAAGCTAAGCATTAGTTTAGATTGTACACTAGAGTAACGAAAACCAGGAAAGAGCAAAGAAAGTGTTTTGAAGCCTGCATATCGCTGCACTGAAGTTTATGAATACAGATTGTGCTGGTTTTGGCTGGGATAGAGTTAATTTTCTTCAGAGTAGCTAGTCTAGGGCTGTGTTTTGCATTTTTGCTGGAAACAGTGTTGGTAATATAAGGTGTTTTCATTACTGCTGAGCAGTGTGTGCACAGCTTTTGCTTTACCTAATTAAATTGTCTTTATCCCAACCCACGAGTTTTCTCACTTTTACTCTTCTGATTCTCTCCCCCATCCTGCCATGGGTGGGGAGCGAGCAAGTGGCTGTGTGCTGCTGAGTTGCCAGTCAGGGTTAAACCACAACAGAGAGAAATGGAGAGTAAGTCCTGCACTGACACTGACGTACAGCCTTTTGTAGGAAAAGGTCATCTACAGACTTTCAAAGACACTAAGTTTATATACCTACTTATTAAAAAAAACCTATCCACACGTGTGGTGAATGATAAACCAGTTAATAAACTAAAAGAAAATGCACCTTGTCTGTGCTAGTTGGTGGATATGACTTCAATTTTTTTCATTTTTTTTTACAGCCAAGTTTCTAATGAACACCAATAGTGTGAACAGTGCACTGCAGTCTGTTTTTTAATAGTAAGGTTTCATTGGTTAGCATATAAAAATCAGCATTAAAATAATAAGAGTTGTGTCATCATGAAAGTCCAAACAATAAAACATCACTAATGCACCACAAACTGAGCAAAACAATGTCGAAATTCCTCAGATGGAATTTCAGAGAACATACAGAGCAGTTGCAGAGAACTGTATTAATGTAAGCCCATTATCCTTTCCATCGTGCAGGGCTTTTATAGCATCGCTTCTCTTCTCCCTCCTCTGTTCCTTTCTGCAACAGACTTAATAATGTGCACCTAAAAGGACAAGGTAATGAGAAAAGGCCTCAGACCTGCAAAGACTTGTGCACATGCTTCGCTTTTCACTAAGAGGAAGCTTGTTAAGATTGACATATGTGGGAATATTCACAATGAACCAAGTTAAATACACCCACGAGCGCCCTTCAGATCAAGGTCTAAGGATGGGCTCTGAAATAAAACAAAACAAACAGTTTCTGAACATAAATATCTATGAATTATCAAAGATGATATGAAAAAGACAGACATGTTGCAACTGGCTGTGTCTGAAAACACTTGCTAATGTGAAAATCCCTACTGCAGAAAAAAATTTTTCCTTTTTACTAGAAGCAGTCCTAATTTACTGTGTAAAGTATTAGCATTATGTTGGTTTATCACCTTCATTGACATGTGTTAGTTTCTTTGAAAACTGAGTTGGGTGTGGGGTATCTGGGGAGGAATCTCAAAAAATGTAATGTTTTAAAAGTTTTCCTAACTTAATACATAAGCACAATCACCAACCAGGAATCAGCGTGCTTCAGCATCCTGGGTAAGTGAAACTAACTCTGGCTTGGTCAGACTCTCAATTTTTTACTGGGAGAATCAGCATGATTCACTCTTCAGGTTCCAAGACAAGGAATGCATCTCATTCTACAGAAGAGGAGATATTGTTGACAGATACAGGTAGAGCTCTTCTGTGGAGTTCAGAACATGCAAGTATTATTGTTCCAACAAAAATCCCCAAATTACATTCCTAACAGATAACATCAAAGAACTGCGTTTCCTATGGTATTTCATCAGACAAGTCCTTGGCTGCAACTCTATTTTCATCTACGTCTGACTGCAAAACAGAATCTCACAGCTACTTATTAACGTGAAGATGGTAAGTGAGCAGCCACCTGGAAGGCTGACTCCTATAAAAAATATGGAAGTGAATTAACTCCTCGCCTAGTGTACTTACCAAGAAATTAGCAGGTATTGGATCAGAGAAGAGGTTGGAAGAAGGGAAGCAGGTAGGCATTCTCTAATGATTAGTGCAGTGGGAAAGTCAGGAATAGATTGGGAAAGATGGATGCCTTTTGGGAAGGTAGGAAGGATATGAAAATGAAATCTAGTGGAAGGAAAAGGCAACAGTAGGAAGAGATCCATTTCAGCTGCTGCTCCTAGAGAGAAAAAGGAAGAAATAGTAAAGGAGGAAAAAAAAAAAAGGGGGGGGGGGGGGGGTGGGTGGGTGGGAGTGGATGGGGACAATACAAAAATAAGGAACACAAGAAACAGAGGAAACAGACATAATTATCCATTGCCATGAAGAAAGCATTCCAAGAAGTTTAAAGGATAACAAGTCACAGACCAGAGGAAGGGTTAGAGTGTACTACTGAAAAATCTGTGGCTTCTGCTAGTTTAAAAGCAGGTCAGCCCACCCAAATAGCATGAGTCATGCTGGCTGATAAGTCTGAACAGCTTCACTGAGCCTTTTTAGGTGGGGGTGCCGGTTGGGTTTTTCTTTTTTTCCTTTTTAAACATGGACAGCAGACTCCCTCAAATCCAAATCCCCACATTTTATTTACAACTTGGTTTTACAAGGATAATTAAGCAGACTGCCCCTAAGAACATGCCACAGGAGCAATAAGTTTAATATGTATTACACTGTATATCTGTATAAGTACAGATGGTATCCTTGAACATGGAGAAAAACATGGAAACATGCTCCTAAGTGCTGATGGATTTCAAGCAATGGATTCAGTTGCATACACTTCCACAAACCCTGAAATCAAACAACCAGCCAAAAAATGTAAACTCTGAGAATCTGCTCCATGGAGCTACTTGTTATCAAGAGTTTTACTTTGTGACCTTATGTTTCTGAAGTTATAAAAGCCATGGTCTTCTGCAACACAGGACATTTTAAAGCAGCAACATGCAACATTCTAGATAAAAAAACTAAGTTAGTTTCTTAGAAGTCTCCTAGCTTAACTAGCTACCGTTTTTGATGGCATTTCTTTTTACACTTGTTAGCATTGGGAAGTTTTCACAGCTGCCGGAGAAAGACAGAAAGTGTACTGTTTTCTATTCAGCTCACATAATTAACAGAGATATTATCTAAGAATTATTTTTGGACCAAATTATGCTTGTGGCTGATTTCCTGTTTCTCAACAGGTCTGCGAAAAAAGCTGGTAAAACTAGCTTTCAGGAGCTCAGCCTCGTTTTTCTGTCCTGGATATACTTACTTGGTACTTAGTCAAAAAAAAAAAGTGCTTTTTCACCTTACAGAAATGGGGGGACAATTATGAAAAATCAGTAAATAACTCTCTGTGGTATCCTACCATGGCAATTTTGGGCAAGTACAAGGAGGTGCTGTTTTAGCAAAGGCACAGAGATGAGGCCAAGCAGATACAGGAGATTAAGCCTTGAAGTAAGACCATATAGTTACATAGATGTAAAATTCATTCCATTGTTAAGCACAACAGGCAAGTCTAGCACTTACAAAACAGTATTTTCCTTCTAGATTTCACACATATACAAATTACGTCCATTAAAGGTACCAGTCTTAACAGAGCAATATCAAGTAAATTAATGTAAAACAAACCATGAGAAAGTATGTACTGTTTTACCTCAGCATTTTCACTTGCATAATATTCCCTATTCATTTACGACGTGACTCGTTTACATACCACATACTACTTTGTTTCTGAAACATTTTGTAAATAGAAACAAAAGTTCTCTATCAGCAAATTACTGCTGTTTTATTTTCAAGCATAGCTACAGCGTTAAATTGGCAACTTTCCTGTGTTCAAGTCAAAGATGACTGAAGGTTGATGTAGCAGTATTCACCAAAAGAAAAAAAAAAAGCTACATGCTCATTCAGTACACACAGCAGCAATAGTCTACTTCGCCATTTTAGTGTGGTGCTAAGACAGCATAAAATGCAAAGCAGAAATCTACAGATTCTTAACGGGGTTACATCAAACATAAACCTGTAACCCGAGTCCTTGAAAATCTGCCTTAAAAGCTCACATAACAGCCAAAATATTTTTATGTCAAGACAGGCTGGATTTCGAGTACTACATAGACACATACGCTGTTACATGAGTAAGTTACCGTATTCCTGCCAACAAAACAGTGTTGACCCAGCTAAGCACTGCCTAAAGACTTCTTCCCTGCAGGAAACGCCAATATATACATTTCTAAATGACTAGGCCTTTTCCAGGCAAAGTGCAAGTAGCAAAAAAACCCCAATGCAGCTGCTGCAAGACTTCTAAATAACTGTTCCGTTGTTCATCTGCACTCATATACAGCCCATCTGAGACCCTGCCTTACTCAGATCCATTTAAGTCACACAATATAGTACAAGCAGCAGATGTCCATTTATTTTCATGTCCATGCTCAAAGCACTTCTCTAAGCCCTACTCACTGCGCATCACCCTGTATGTCAAATGTGTCCTCTGTGTTCATTTAACATGCTTGCCACATCACCTGAAACAGTTCCAGACACCTCTGAAGTTTCTTTCATAGGGTACAGCACAATTCCCATCCAACTTATGCCAAAAGCATTTAAATATCTCAAAATATTGAGCACAGCAGCAGTCTTTCTCCTCATCTGCTCCAAACAAAGCAAAATGCTGCTGAGATGCGGCTTTGTTTTTGTAATATGGTGAGGGAAGAGAGGGGAAGACATGGGTTTTTATTTTTTCCCTCACTACACAAACTACTTGATTCATTTTGATAAAATATTCCAAAATTACTCAGCATCTGTCAGAGCCTAGAAGAAAATTTTTGATCCAAAAGGTCAATATCAATAAAATTCTCAAAACATTTACAATGGAACCACTCAAAATCTAACAGGTATGGCAAGATACACTTCTGCTATATGATTTTGTATTAAGGTCATGTACAAAGCAGAACCTACTGTTTAAAAAAATTGATGAACAGCACTTGAAAAAATAAAACTCGAACAGATGTAATATTCAAATACACAACACAGCAAAATACATTTCAAAAAGCATAAATTGTTGGTGAACTGGCCTGCTTAATCAGTGCTGAGGTATTAAAAAAAAATCCAAACAACATAAACTGAGTTTGCCAGAATAAGCAACCAAATGTATGGCTTTTGGATAATTTAAAATAATAATTTCCTTATTAAATGAAAATATGTGAATTAGTCTGTATTAAAATCTATAGTTTCCAAACATTTATGTTGGAAAAGTTTAACCAAAATAAAAATTATTATAGCTTTCCAAGCAGCACACAGGTCCTGACCTTCTGAGAGATACAGCAACTTGATAGAGCATGACCCGTTTCTGTTAAATACGGGAACCGAATTTTAACTCCTAACTGGCATATTTACCGCGACACCACAGTGCATCGTGAGACTTTTACTTCAGACTGCAACATGTAATTCTGAAATGCTGTTTTCTTTCAAGTACCACATGCCATTTTTTAACCTTAAACAGAATCCGGGATGGGAGCGAAAAATTCACTTACAGACTTAGAATACTTTCTTTGATAAAGACAAAGCACTCTAAGACATTCTTTTCACAGGGCTTACCTTGCCTTCTGAGAATTAGCTTGACTTGATGTGGAGATATCATCAGCACCTGGCAAAGCACCACTGGCATCATCTCTCTTAAAACCTTCATTTCTTCTCACTAGGAAACCAAAAGACAAATTAATACCTGACCGGGCAACAAAGCACACAGAGTAATCCCTTCTAAAAATCAAGGACTTATCAGTCATATGAGATTACTTAGAAGGAATCAGATTCATGTGCTCTGCGCAGTGGCATTACAGCATTAGACAAAGTAGCATTATGAAGTTGATTTCAGTTTTCAAAGCTACCTTACAGTTTCCCCCCAACAAAGATAGCTGCACTACACGAGTCCTTTGAAGAAGAATACTAAGGAAGGCCTAAAAGACACTGCAATAAAAATCCCACACACAACTGCATGGACAACCTTCTAAGGTAAGACATGAGTTGAGGTACATATATGGCAGACACATACAAAACCAGCCCAGAACAGAAATACAGCTAGGTAAAGTAAGTATGCATCCAGTTCACAAGAAGGGAATTAAGAAAACAGTATATTTATTGCAGAACTCTTGTGTTTAATGTTTGTGCCTGGAATCTGGTACCTGAAGGGGGCCTACAAGGAAGCTGGGAGGGGACTTTTTACAAGGGCCTGTAGTGACAGGACAAGGGGTAATTGGTTTAAACTGAAAGCAGGGAGATTTAGATTAGGTATCAGGAAGAAATTCTTCATGGAGAGGGTGGTGAAGCACTGGAACAGGTTGCCCAGAGAAGCTGTGGATGCCTCATCCCTGGAAGTGTTCAAGACCAGGCTGGATGAGGCTTTGAGGAACCTGGTCTAGTGGAGGGTGTCCCTGCCCATGGCAGGGGGGTTGGAACTAGATGGTCTTTAAGGTCCCTTCCAACCCCAACCATTTTGTGATTCTATGATTTATCAAAAAAGTGGGTTTGGGTTTTGTTTGTTTGTTTTTTTCTTTTGGCAACATACTAACCAGCTATTCTGTTTGTAATAGTTATCTCCTTTGCTGGTACGTCTTCCTCTAGCAGCACCTGAGATGCTACACTCAGAGCTCAAATTTGCAAACTACTTCATTCTTCTCTTACTGTACCCTCAATAAACAGACCTAGCAGGAGAACACATTACAGCCACAATGATTCAGACACAGTTTCGACAGTCATTGCACCGAGTCCAGCAACACTACTGCTAGTAGCCAGAAAGCAGCACTCTCTTGCCTGTACAAGCTCAGGAGTTGTTGACTTTGGACTGGAACATATAAACAGCCTTTCTAAAAGCCAAGAAAAGGAAGGAAGCCTTGCTACTTGTTACTACTTCTGGATCAGAGAGTAGGAGGACAGACAAAAGACAAGGAAAGCTGAGAGAGCAGCAAGTACAGGGAGGCTGGGCTGGAATTTTGTGCTTACAGAATACACACGGTGCAGCTATACTCCAGCTTCCTAACTATTGCTTGTTTTTCCCATTTGCATCAAATGGTCTGTCTCCAACACTTGATTCTGTGAAGCTGTTTGATCAACTGTGCTCTCGCCTTGACCGCTCCAAGCATTTCCTTCCACGCAGTACTTCTACTGTGTAAAGAAACCCTTTCCTGCCATATATCAGCAAACAACGCTGTGTACCTTCTCCTGTTTTTCCAAGTCACTGCTTTCACAGAACTTAAATTTATCATACAAACAGGCTGTACTACTTTTGCATTACATTGAAACCCTTGATACCATTTAACTACCACAGTAAAACCCACTGATATAAAAATAATTAAAAGCTTCTGCAATTTACTGCTATTGTACACTAACAGTAACTTGATCATTTTTGTGCCTCTGAAAACAGCATGTTAATTAAAACAAGCACTGCACTAAAAAGTTTACCATTTCCAGCTTTTCCTAAGAAGTTCCCTTCCAGAGTGTTAAGTATCAAACTAATTTCTGAACACTGTCAATTATGCTGAACTGTATACAGTGTTGTAATGATCTGACAACTTTGTATTAGTAGTAATTATCAAGCCTCCTAGTAAAGATACTTCATACTTTTGGGGTCTATGTTTCATCCTGAACTTTTTTCTTTACTTTGTTGTTGTTGTTTGTGGGTTATTTGGCTAGTTGATTTCAGATTTTTTTTGGTGGGTTTTTCTGTGTGTGTTTTTTTGTTTTTTAAACACAGGTCTTACCTTGTCTGAAATCTGGTTCTGAAGAAATAACAGATGGACTTTCACTTGAAGTACTATAAACGTCGCTGTGGTAAGATTTGTACCTTCTCAAAGGCTCTGAAAGTTTAAACCAGGGTATCAGAGTAAGAGAGCAACAGTTATAATGCAAAAAAAATCAAACACAAATTTACATTTGAAACATCTTGAAATCCTTTCAGAACGTTTTTAAAATGTCCATCTCTGGCATGGAGTCTGAGAGCAAACACTGAGCGGATGCTGTGTGGTCCCATTCTGTCCCCACAGCCTGAGGGTTCAGTGGTCTGCATGGCCTCTCTTGCCTATTCTAACAGAGCCCAAACTTCTCTCCCATCTTCACGTTCAAAATAATATTTAAAAAAAGAACAAAATCCAAGACAAACCCCAACCTCTCCTGCAAACAAAACTCATGAAAACTTTTGGTGCACACCTCTTGCATGTGGAAAGCGACCACCAGGACCCAGTGCCTGGTGTCTTCATGACGTAAAGGAAAAATACCCAAAGACAAACTAGGAACTGGAAAATTCTAATTCATTCAGCTCATCTTTGACATCCCCAAAACAGGATTAACTACCAGTTAATAAGCCCCTCTAGGATATTTAATTAAACACAACAGCTAAATCCATATGATGAGAAATCAGTACAGCTGTCTCAGGTCCTACTCTCAGTGGTTTCTTTAAACAACATTCTGCAGCAAATGACTCCATGGAAGGGGTATGTACTTGACACTTGCAACAATCTTCCAAAACTTTCCTAAGCACAAGCCAATAAACCACCACATACATGCATAAAACCAGAAAACAGTAAGAGTCCCCACATTTTGGGATTACCAGTGTTTCACTAAGTGAGAGAAAACTTCAGGTCTTTTTATTTGCAGATGGCTGTCTGGTCCAACTACAGTTTATAAAATGTTTTGAAAACAAAAGTGGTGATCTAGAGAAAACACTTGTGAAGTCAAGTGCGAATCACTACAGCAAGCAATTCAAAATGTAAGAATAGAAAATGGGGAATACATGAACAGATGAATCTGGATGCTGCAAAAAGGAAGTTGGAGGTTCCAACTTCCCACATCCAGAACACAACACCTGGTGAAAAAACCTGCGAGAACAATAAACCTGTGGCATAACCTGTATGAGGTCAGAGGACAAGTTAAACACGTAGTCAACAGTACTACTTATTCCTTCCTACAGAAGCAGCCAAAACTCCAACTAGGAAAAAGGCATGAAAAGACGTAAGATAATGCAGCAGACCAAGACTAGTTCATGTTAATTTTGGACTACTGTTTCCAAAACCTTCCTCCTTAAAGCCAGCATTTCCCTCATTTCTACCAGCTCACTTGGGTTGTGCAGTTCCCCACTGTCCCACCAAATACAAGATTCTTTAAGAAAACTGGGAAAAGAAAGAAAAGTCACCAACCAACCCATGAAACCAACTGCTCTCACCAACCCATCCCAGTGCACAATTCAGCAGCATAAACCCCCATTAATCCTAAGGACATTTCACATTACTCCCAGAAACAAGCAACACTGCTTGCACATTTGCAAACCAACCTACAGCAAGCTGAAGAGAATTCACTGAGGTGGGGTGTGAGGGATTGGGGTTGCTTCAGTCTTTCACAATAACTACTTTCAGCATTCTGGATTTTACAACAAAGAAATCTACCACTGATCTAGCAATTACTTGTCTAACAAGGGAAATAAAACCCAAATCCTGTGGGTAGCGTTTGGAGATGTATTTTTAAAACGTTCCCAGCCCTTTGAGTAAGGCATCAATCCAAACACGATACTGGAGCCGCAGTACAGAAACATTTAACTGAAAACAGATCCCTTCTTTCCCAGTGGTTTTATTCACTGTAGGTTTTTCAAGTCTGTTAAACTGATTTTGAAGCAAGAGGATGGAAAGGCAACAATAAAGTATAACATGAGATTTTTAAACAGATTTTCTTTTTTCCACCTAGTCAGCAGCCTGGACTTCCTAAATCATGCACAGATTGTGGCTCCTCCCTGCTTCTTCAAGACACAAAAATTTGCTTTCTCCCTAAGCAAGATCACACAACTTATCCCAGTAACACAAGCAAAGGTGGTATCTTGTCTTTTGGAGGCATTTCACATGGGGCAGCACCAATAACTGCCTGCCCATTTGGACAAGGGGACAAAAGTTTAATGGCAATCACAAAGCTACAGCCTCTAATTCAGGGTAAATCCTCTATATTGTTCTTCACTTGGCTCAGTTTAGGGAAAACATAATCAGATGTGGAACTGTTTGCTGCTGAGCCATCTTTTCTTTGGCAACCACCTTCCAGTTCTCTGTTGGTATATACATGTCTCTGTACACCCTGTATACATCCCCCAGCACATCAGATCCTCTTAACCAAACTTAATCTTTCCTGGCGCATGGACAGGATATGCATTGCAGACCCGCAAACATTCAATTAAATTGTAAATATTGAGACTACTGTATCTTTAATGCTTGCAAAAATTACCCAATTTATACTGTCTTCTCTTCTCCAGCAAACTCTCCTCAATTCTAACATATCACAGTAGGATTTAACTTCAGAAAAGGCACTTGGATCATGTCCAAGCCAAACTTCTAATTAAGAACTGGCTTACAGAGGTCACAAAGCCCCAATTCTGGGATCAAGTTAAAATTAAGCTTTTACAACAGTTTCAAAAATGAGGACAAACTTCTAGCCTGTCTGGCTGGGAAGAAACTGAAAGACGTTGTCGTGGTTTAATCCCAGCTAGCAATTAAGTACCACAGAGCTGCTTGCTCACCTTTCCCCGCCCTCCCCTTCTCTCCAGTGGAGGAGGAGAATTGGAGGAAAAGACAAGGAACCTCGTGAATTGAGATAAGAACAATAACTGAATAAAAATTAATAAAATAGTAATACTAACAATACTACTAGTAATATGTAACAAAAATACTACTAAACAATAAAACAAATAATACAATTCCTCACCACCCATCAACTGATACCTAGCCAGGTCCTGAGTAGCGAAAGTCAGAGCCAGAGAGCCTGAGCGTGATCGCAGCAGAGTCTGAGCAAGCCCCATGAGCAACAGCACAAACGAGAAAGCAAACCAACTCGCCAACTAACAAGCTACAATGGCTCCCAGCCAACTCATGGCTTACATACCGAGCATCATGTTCTATAGAATGAAACACCCCTTTGGTCAACCTGAGTTAGCTGCCTGCACTGTGTTACTGTCTGTCCCCCCTCGCCCCGCTGCTTGTAGCGAAAAAGTTGGGAACACAGGTGCAGCACCAGAAAAAGTCCTTGAATTGGTACAAACACTCCTTAGCAACAACTGAGAACACCAGCGTTATCAACATTCTTCTCAGTGCAAATCCAAAACATAGCCTCATCCCAGCTACCGTGAAGAAAATTAACTCTGTCCCAATTAAAACCAGCACAGTTCAGTATCAATAAAAGCTAAAGACAACAATAAAATAACTTATCTTCCATATTTACCTTTTTCTCTGGGATTTTTGAATGGCATTGGTTTATTGGTTTGGGTTTTTTTGTTTCTTCGGTTGTGTGGGGTTTTTTTTTTAATTATTTTTGATGACTGAAGAGAAACTTCAGAATTGATTTAACTTCTAGAAACATCAAGCCCATTATAGCAAAGATTATTCTACCCATTACCCTCCATACCATTGCAGTAGTTAGTCTCTTACCAGAACACTTCAAGTCATTTTGTACCTTAGTAGAAAACAAATCTGAGTTTAAGCATGTTTTAAGAATCCATAACTAAAATGAATACATAAACCTTAATAATATAGGTTAACATGCAGTAGCACCACAACGCAGAGATGAACGAAACATTACAACATCAAGAATCTGTGTTTGTGATGTTCAGTGCTGCAGTGGTGCTTTCTCAAACTCCCTACCAAAGCCAGCAGAGCACAACCTCACAGGCACCCAACACAGCACACAATAACAAAGCGCACTATTTAAGCAAGGCAAGCCACGCAAGCCCAGACAAGCAATTTACAGAAAGCCTCATTGCAGCCAACTTCAACAGAAATTGGAGAACCACATTTAGCTTGGAATTTCATTATCCTGAACACATGACTCTCATTAGATACACAGGTTTTCAAATACACATTATTACAGAAGTATTAGTGGCTGTACAAAGAAGGAAAGGACAGAGAGGATGGCAGAGTTAAACAGGCAGTTTCGGCACAGGGAGGGAGCTCTTGTTCGCTCTTTGAGGTTTATTGGCGGGTGTCTATTATGTAAGCATGCCACTGTAATGCCATTTAAAACACATTAACTGTCCCTTAGGAGCTGCTGGGACTTGTTTCTTTCACGAAAGTTTAACCAATAGGTTACAGTCACATTTACTCTTCCTCTTTTCATCTAAGAAAACTTGAATTACCTTATGCAACACAGCATAGCTTTAGCAGGAAAATGCAGAGATCCAGAATAATCCCTGGGAAAGATTCATATCCAACAAGTGCACAAGGGAAACAAATCCATTCAGCCTTCCAGAGGAGCAGGCTCATTTTAACTCGAGATTTCCACTACCCATATTCTACATCCACAAGCTGCATTGTGCATGCATCCCGGCGACTCCCTGGAGAGCCTAACAGCCACCTGATGCATAGAGTCTAGGGGGATCTGAGTGACAGGAAGACACAAAGCCTGGTAAAACTGCAGAAAACACACACCTCTGGGGCTAAACTGGAAACGAAAATAGCAGGATTAAAAATAACTCATGAGTCTGGTAAGAACTCAGTGTCTTGTACTTGGAAAGACACCCTTTTCTGTAGCTAGATCATGCCATCTCAGATAAGGTATGTAAATGGACACAGACTGAAACTGTGGCCCATAAAGATGCTTGCTTTAATTTAAATGTTTTATCCAACTGAGAATGTAATATGTTGACTAAAAATTGATAATTCCAGACTCTGTGAGCTGCTGAAAGCTCGATAAAGCAGATGCCACTTTGCTGTGCAAATATGGAATTCTAAGAGCTGTTTTACTACCTTATGATAAACCATGTAATTCAGAACAAAATAACAGTGGCTGAATACTTGAACTTTACAGAAATCCCACAAATATTTCTTTTTCCCTGAAAAGCCAACTTCTGTTGTCTCAGTAAAATTAACAACTGAAAGTTTTCTATCCATCTAAAAAAGTCTCAGTCCATTATCCTGCCTTTTGGCTTCGTTAATACTGTTTCTGAACATTGTTCTAACTGCACCTTATCCATACCGGACATACCAACCACATGAGAACCCACTTCACCACCACTGAATTTAAATCATACTGCAGCACAATGATCGTAAGACATGTGTAAGCTGAGCCTTCATTTGCTTTCACATGCAAACAGATGCACTATTGTGGATGACTCGCATTTCCTCTGCTTAGCCTACACATGAACTGAGTCCATACAATGCAGGAGAAAAAGAAAGTATACACGTTTCATTGAATTTACAGACCCAAGTCTGTAAAGCAGCTATTGCTCTTCTGCCCTAACTCCAACCTCCCAATTTAATCCACTTCTACAGAAGCTCCCAAACTCAAATCCCTGGGGCTTCATTTGCTGGGATAAACTTACTACCAACAGCGCTCTGATTACCTGCAGAAATTTTCCCTTTTTCAATAAGAGCAGCTTCAAACTAAGACAGCTTTTAAAATCCAGACATTTAGAGTATCCCTAACTATAAAACTTCCCACCTAAACACATTCAGTCATAACATGGAAGTTTTCTAAATAGGGTCCAGATAAGTCTTCAGGGTAGCTAATGAAAACATTATTTTGTGAGATACAGACAGAGAAGACTTAGTAGGCAGAGACCCATCTCTAGAAACAGACTATTACTGCCTCTTCTTGATGACTGTATGAAGCACAGATCTAAGTGGAAAAAAAAGCCCCAAAACCAAAACAAACCACCCAGTAAAAAAAAAAAAAAAAAAAAAAAAGAAAAGAGTATTTAATCATCTGGTCATCTGGATTTTCAGTTGGAAAAATCAAAAGTAAAGAGAAAAATAAACACAACTTGAGACTCTGGCATTCACATGGTTCCCAACTGCAAAAACACTTAATAAAGACTTGAGAATATTCCCAAACCACCCCCGTTCCCCCACCCCCGGATTCAGCATTCCAAAGCTTCAGCACCATCAGCTTTTTTGGTATCCTCCCCTCTTTTTCCTCTCTGTCTGCTATTTATCCTGCAGCCAGCTACATTACTGCTCTCCGGACTGGTTTTGTGCTCCTGTACTGCACCAGGAGTAGGCAATCTTTATGCCCTGCTCCCTTGTGCATCTCATTTACAACATCAGCATAAGCAAAACCGCGTATGAAGCAGAAGGATGCACATTCACTCAAGTAACACACAAACCAATTCACTGTGAATTATGCACACACTCAATACAAGGTGGGGCAGCTGCCTAAGCAACTGAAACGGAGAGATTCATACAAGGCTACCATCCCACAGCCTTGTGCCTTACTGTCGTGCCACTTGAAGGCAGGACTGAGACACAAAAACTGAAGTCTGTTTACAGTTCTTAACTCTCAGAAGATACAATCAGTTTTGTGGGTGAGAAGGCAAGGAAAGCTGGGAGAATGGATGATGCCTTCATACTCCTAAGCAGCAGTGCAGGCTCTCAGAATGTAAACAGTAAAACATTATTTTCTCTCTGAAATTGGACACTATCAGTCGATGACAAGCAACATTTTCCACATTTCAAAAAACCAACAAAACCAAAATCTGCTTGGGCCTAATACCCAGCAATTGCACAACTCTGAACAATTCTGCCTAAGCTCACAAAACCTACATAACTAAAACAAGAATGAACGGTAACAGCGGAGATGCAGAACTTGCCCTCCCATCTCTTGGCAAGATTAACACATATTTTTGGAGTCTGTTTTTAGTGTTCAGAATAGGCTACACCCGAAGTTAAGTAGCAGTCTCTCCCTTCTCACCATCTGGCTAAGCACCTCATCGCAATCATCTTTAGTATACAAGTAATAAACAACATCAACCCTGGGACTGTACACCAGAATAACATACAAACCAGCAAGTTCACGAGCAAGGCACTTGCAGTGACAGTCTTTGCCTGTGAGCCTAAATCTGAGATGTTCCAACTGTAGATTATAGCGTAGTGTAGATGGTCTGCAGCTCACTACAGACTACCCTATTACAGCACAGCTGTAATTAAAGCTCTGTCATTCTTTCCACTATAAACTCTACTTTTCATGAGTTTATAATTTGGATCATAAAAATCTGTTCTGAGTGAAAGCTTGGCATGCCAGAGTCTGTGCATGAGAACATTTTCTTTTTCCAAGACAGTCAGTTCTCTAATTTTTTATGAATGACAAAAATGTTTGCCAGCTTCACCCAAATAGAAGTTAGAAAAGAACTAAGCCACATGTCACTTATGTTCTTCTGTAGTTTGAGAAGGGAAGTCTGATCTCTCCAAGTTTAACCTGCAGAGAGCCCAATGCCACTTCACAATGCAAAAACTGAAAAAAAAAAAGTACAGCTCAAAGCAGAGGCTTACTACAATTTATACAGCCTTAACTGTAATCTGGACTCAACCAAACTGAAAATATCCCCAAACCTAGCAAAGAGAAGGTAGATTGTGTCCCCTCTACTAAACCCAATCACCAACCCTGCACCAACAACAGAACCCTTATTCCTGGCTACACCAGTTTTCAAAATACCTTATTCTCTGTCTCTGTTTTTCCTTCTGATGCCTCTCCTTTGAGGCCATCCTGTGTCCCACACAGGGAAAGATCAGTAGTTGCTGTCATTTTCTGTGGACTTCTTTCCACTCCATTTTCAGTTGTTGCCCCCCTATCTGCTATGCGACTACCAGCTGTAGGCAGCAACATACCCTTGCATCAAGTGCTGCCCAAGAAAATGCCACTACTACCTTTATCAAGAAAGGTAATATATTTTGCCACAGCTTTCCATGCACTTGCTCATCTCTCTCAGCTAAACTGCGTTTATGTTAGAAGAGCAATTCCACACACACGTGATAATGCCTGACATTTGGAAACATCTGTCTACCTACTAAGTGCTTAAAAATTACATACAATATTAATACACAAAAAACTTAAACTGAATTTTGCATTTCTATGACAGAAAATTAGGTATAGACGCTTTTTATGAAGGAACTCAAGGGACTCGTCCGTTGTAAACAAGATGTGAGATAAGAAATAGTAAAACATATGGAGAAAAAAAAAAGGAAAAGGGAAAGAACTTAATAGACTAACAGACTTCATGTATTAAGGATTTTGTGATTCTGCTCATTAAGGCGAAATAGAATACTTTCAGTCAGGCTTCTCAAGCCCTATAAGGCACCACAGCAACTAACTCCCATGTGAAAAAGTACTCTCCATCCATCTTCCTAAAATATTCCTTTCAACTGACTCTCATTGAAAATTCACATTCACATTTATTTCTGACCTAAACCACTTCTTTAAGTAGTTAAGTAAGAAAAAACAAAAACCCAACAACCCAGAGAGCCTAAAATAAAACAGCAGAGCACACACACTCCTAACTTCAGAAGTGAAACATACCTCCTTCCTCTGTCGAAAATAGAACACTCAGAAGACAAGAACATTGCAACTCAGCTACCTTTTGGGAAGGTATCTTCATTTTTTTTCTGGCAAGCAATGATTGAATTCATAAGGATGGGCAGTGAGTCATTAGCTATTACCTCAATCTTCCCTACACAGATTTGTCACTCAGGTTCTGTGACTATTAAGCCCCAGTTCCAAGTTTACTGTGACTGCACTTTCACCCATTCCCTTCACGAATTGAGTAGTTTCACACATCTGCACGATCTCTGTTTGCAAGGCATGGGCACGTTATGTTTTCTGCTGTCTTCCAATCTGTTTCAATGAGAATGATAAACTCTTGCTCATGAATGGGTTTGGCCAAGCTTTTGGTTTTGCTGTTGCACAACACAAACCTGCACTCCTGAACAACAAGGCTACTGAACTTTCCCAATGCAGGGTGTGGCCTCCCGTTAAACTCTGTCAGCTGCCTATCTCCAAAGATCTGAGTTGACTCATATACTTGAGATGGTCCCCTTCAATTTCAGACTCTACACCGAAAACCAACCAACCTTCCCTGTACCTCATCAGACATCTCAGTAGATAATGACAAATGTTGAACTTCTATTGAGCTAAACAATGGTATCTCCACAGTACTACTTCCACCTATGCTCATTCCCTTACATTACAATGTAACCCTCATTGGAAGATGCTAATTTGATAGTACAAAAAATTCCAGCTGGCTTGTCCACAAAACTGGGTTTGGCTGGGATAGAGTTAATTTTCACAAGAAGCTGGGAGGAGGCTGACCCAAACTGACCACGCCAATATTTGATACCATATGAAGTCAGGCACAGGATATAGCTATGGAAGGGGGATCTTGGCTCACGTGGGGCTGGGCATTGTGTATCATCTACTTTTTATATTCTTTTATTAGTATTGTTATTTCTTCTTTCTTTGTGTTGTCCTGTTAAGTTGTCCCGTTAAATTGTCCCTGTATCAACCCATGGGTTTTGCCTTTTTCTTCTGATTCTCCTCCTCATCCCACCGAGCAGCCGCATGGCGCTCAGTTCTAGCTGGGCCCAAACCACAACTTGTACAGAAATCACTGCAGCTTTTTAAACTGCCTATACCATTTCAGTAACACTCCCTCTTTCTGAAGCACAAGGCTTACATGCATAGGAGAGAAAGAATTGGCTTTCCATGTTAACTGCAATAACCTGCTTCTCCTGAGATGTCTGCACAGGTCATGAACAGAAATTCAACCCTGATAAAAGGCTTTATAATTTCTCCTTAATAAGGAGGTGTTTACAACTCAGTGCAAGAAGAGGAGGCAAAAGTTGGGGTTTTTTGGGGGTTTGTTTGGTCATGTCCCCCCCAGTTATCTTTGTCACACAACAAAAAGGCAGATGTTAGTTTTGAACTATACGGATTTTGAATGTACCTGAATAAATGACCGAGCTAGCTCTGAACATACAGCTATATATACCTTAGATGACAAAGTTATGCCTTCTGGCCCAACACAAGCAGGATCCGACTCTGCTCGCAGTTTCTATCCACGTGTCCCAAATTTACAACCCCTGAAAATCACATTTTCCAAGTAAACAAAATTTACATTTCCCCTTATAGAGTTCTCCATAAAGATCATTTTATAAGCTTCCACAGAACTAATACAAATAATTTTCTCCCATGAGTTCTTTTAATTAACTGATGGAACTTTCTGTCAAGTATTCCCACTGAGGTAAAGATCTTCAGAGTCCAAAAAATTTTTACATCGAAGGGCTTAACTGCATCATCCAGAGTTAATCAGTGCAACACGTGGGATATCTGGAGATGAAACTGCCTTTCCTCTAGGGTATAAATCCATCTCTAATAGCCGGAGATGAGGATTTTCCTTCAAAGAAAATTACTTGACAGTTGGCTGCTACCAACTGTTTTTTTCTTTTTCTAATTTTAATTTAATTTACTTGATACAGGCTGACTTAGATCAACTATTTTCACTAGGTAAGCAATCTAGAAAGCTACATTTATCTTCATTGGCAACAGATGTTCTAATGCTTTCACTGTACCTAAAAAAAAAGAAGACAAAGCAAAGATCTCTGCAGTTTCAAGAGCTCCTGCAAAAGAACTCAAATTTACCACAGAGAAGTCTTAGTTTAATGACTAACGCTCAAAAAATTGAAAAGCTTCACTAACCTTCTACATTCATAGCTTCCCACAGAAGCTGCAACTTCTTCTGTCTCTCTCTTATCCTGTCAAAGGCACTTGATATTGCTGCAGAAGTTGATGTCTCAGGCACGTGGCGTGTTTGGTCCAGTTTTTGTGGTCCGAAGACATCCAGTGCTATGCTTCCATCAGAGTATCTTGCTTCCTTGCTTCTCGTAGCAGTAGAAGTCCTTACTGTAAATGTTTCACACTGATGGCTGTGCCTGTGGGAGCCTCCAACATGGTCCCTCTCAGCTGCCTTGTCGGTTGTGCAAAGCAAATCTGTGGAGGAAGCCCATACTTTCCGCTTGGGAGTGACATCTGTATGAAAGTGACCTTTTTTTTCAAACTCCCTGGTTTTACACCTATGAGGACAGAAAACATCTTCTTGTCCCAAATTGTAATCTGCAGAAACGCCCTGGAAAAACTCTTCCTCGCCTTGCGTTCCTCTAATGGACAGAAATCCCATAGACTTGCTAAGTCCTTTGTTAAGCATGGTCTGTTGAGAGAAGTGCGCCTTGTGTCCATCAGGTGCATCAACCACCAATGTTTTTCCTGGAATAAGGAGACATTTCACACATGTAATTTTGCATTTAATACATAAAACCACAATGCAAGCTACTTACCGTTAAATTGTACGCCAAGCACATATTTGGGCCTTGATTTTGCCACACAAAACACACAGACGGCTACTTAAAGGGCTGCCTCAGGCAACAAAGACAAAACACCACTACTTCATAGCTGACAGGTATTTTATTTCTTTATTTTCTGAAGTGCTCAAGAAAAGATTATGACCTACTATAATTCAGCATTAACATTTAAAAAAATACTATCACGTACATGGTGAAAGTTTTCTTATTAGTTTTATTTTTAAAATCATCTAGATTATCACCAAAAGCACTGTTTAATGATCACTCGGTCAGCCATAATGATCAATTTAATCAGCCATTCCTCTCATACCCAAAGACACCAACTACAATTTTTAATGACAAGTCCAGGTTTGTCTAGACAGGTTTACAGATACCTTGCAGCAGCGTCAGCAGTAAGAGAAGAATGACCGCGTAGTTCGGAATTTTAAAAATCCTGAATGTACCTTTAATGACTATTTTTGGTGATGACAGTGTTTCCAGATAAAGAACATAACAAAAGCAACAAAGCTTCTAGGATCAAAGTGATTCTGTGAGCCTGTACACATCACGTTTCATTAATAAATGGATCAGCCAATACTAATCAACACTGCCTCACTGTGAAACTATTCCAGAACAAAAGAAACCGTCAGAGGTGGCATAACGTGAATGAAATATGTGCTCTCTGAATTATATTCTATCACGGTCACTAAGAAGTTTTGATGACTGTGTATGTCTCATGCATAAAATTTTCTCAAAATATTAACCCAACTTTACAAACGTAATTACAAACATCGATAAGTATAATCAAATTTCTTCATATTAACAGATGACCTACAAGTTTACCTTTCATGTTCTCAATTCTTTCACTCGGATTTCAGGAAGACTTATACATGTTATAAAAGTAACGTCCCAGAGAAAAACTAGCATTGAAGACTACCCAACTGCTTGCTACTTACTTTCTGTTAGCGAACAAAAATTATTTAATGCTTTTGCATTATTAAGTTGTGAAAATCCAAAGTCTATTGTAGACATCACACAGGCAGTAATCTACTCTTAGCTCCAACTGACCAAGTATATTGCAAAAACCATTATGAAGATGAAGTCTAACCTTTCCAATCTGCAGCACACACGTTGCATTAATAATGGCAATTTTGATTTCATCACTGTACCCCTGATGAGAAAACCAACTAAAAATATTCAGTGCTGGGTTGCCTAAGCAATGCCTGCTCATCCAGGCGGAGTCAGGAGGGCATGTGATGCTTTTCTTAGAGCTAGCTGCCTCTCTGCTGTGATACTACCATGTAGATCTTCTATGAAGCAGCAACATTGAATACATCCTCACAGAAGAAAGCAGCCAGGAGCTCCAAGAAAATTACTGTGCTGTGTCTACTGCTTTCAAAGATGGCTCTATAGTGCTGCCTGCTACTCTTCCAAAGTTGCCTGAAATCAACTGCCCCATTTGCACAGTAGGCTCCTGCGGATCTTTGCCTAGAGTCTATTATCCTTTCAAATTGAGTTTCACAGTAGGCTTTAAGTATGCTCATAACTGGACTCAGAAACAGCTTAAAAGCGAATGGCTTTACATCTTTCAACTCTGATAATCTGCGTGAAGAGGGGCTGTTAGTTTTCAGTTTCTATTGCTGCAATTTTAAACTAACAACGTATTTTCCAAAAAAAAAAAAAAAAAAAGGCAAGACTAAAACCAAATGCGCCCAAGAAGTCCATTGCTTCTTACAAACACATGACGGTAAAATGTTATGGTTTGGATTGTCTAAAAAGTCTCTTGCAAGAAATTATACACAGTTCCCACGTGTTCCAGCCAAGAGAATAAACCAAAAAACTTTGCCAATGAGAATGAACCAATTTTCTGAAAGGATGTGACACATCACTTCCTATTTTACAAATATGGCTTTAATCCTAAACTCAAGTATACATAATTACCTTTGTGGTCAGGTAAATCTTATGTTATTAGCTTATTCTCAGACTATACATCTCTCATAAGGCTGGTTAATTACATCAATATTCAAGACATAAAAAAGCCTTTTAAAATAGCTGTATACTGTGAAGTTCCCACTATCTGTCTAAAGCAGGGGATGATGTCCATTCTGCAAACACATACTTCACATTCACGCACATGCACGTGAAGGACAGACATTCCCAAACACAGGATTTTAACTCAGTCATCTGGGAGAGAGACAACCCCAAAAATACTACAGTATTTAAGGTCATCAAAAAAGCAAATCTAAAGGAGCTGTGAGAATCCTCCTCACTAATAAGAGTTCCTTGATAATTTTAGGTAGAAAAAAACCAAAGCAACCTCCTCTACACACTGTTTTCACATTTTTACATGGAAAAAAAAAAAATCAAAACCCCACCTCTGAAGCACTGGAAGTATTTGCATGCACAAGACCTTACTGAACAAAACAATGGCAAACAAAGCAGAAAGAACCAAGAAAAACAGATAGCTGCAAGTCCAATGCACTACCGCGGCTGTAAATTCAGGATTACTTGGTACATCATCCATCATGACTCAGAACTACATTCCTGGTTCAAAAGACCATTTAGGACTCTGCACATTGAACCGTTCCTGCGTCAGGACCACATCCAGTGAAGGGAGCCACAACACACCCACTGGTACTTAAAGAATCCTCCCCCTAACACACCTGGAGAGACAATGTGTTGTATGCTGGTGAGAACGGCAGTGACGGCCCCGCTGCCAGTGAACAAGAGTGCTAGAGGGGAAGGTGCATCCTCCTCACCAAAGTGGTAGTTTCCATGGATTTGTTGCATTCAGAAGAGATTTAACAGAGGCTGCTTCCAGTTCATGCAGAGGATCAGAAGACACAAGCTCCCTGTCTCAGCATGCAAGAGATGCTTTCTATTCCCCAAGTCATCCACCCACTTGGGACTTCCTCCTGAGAAAAGTGCATGCCACGAACGCTATCTCATCAGCAGTGACTGGGAAAGTACTCATCACTACAGCTTTGCCACTCATTCAGCTAACTGCGTGATGGGACCGGAGATAAGCTGTCCGATCAGGATGCAGTACAAGAGGCACTCTGCTTTCACACTGCTCTTCCGCTCTGCTGAGTAGAAATGTCTACAGGTCTCTAATTCATACCCACGTTGACTTTTGCAGCCAACATGAGTTTTTAAGATAGTACCAAAAGGAATCTACAGTTTGCTTTAGTCTTGAGACTGTAAAATTCTCCTGGACATCTTTCATCTTTCCCTTTTTACTCTCCCCATTCCCACTTCTGCTTTTCACCAGTCTTGGCACTTCTTTGCAAAACCTATCCCTCTACGTAACGTTACTTCCACAAGCTCTCCCCGAACTGGCTCAGTGTGCCAACGTGAGCTGTTACAGAATCATCCTCAGAGAAAGGTAAAGAAAAGACTAGGGGGCACAGGGTGCAAAGTCTGCTCAAGTTGGGCATCCTGAGAAGGCAAACCAAACAAAGCAGTGATACAGGACTTTCAGATCCATACTTTGTATCAGCCAAGAATGCCTGCTGCTCTTGGCACCAGGGGGCAGAGGTCAACAACCAAGGACAAGACTTTTTGGTACAGAAGCAACTTAATTGCAGATTCCAGTGAAAAAACTGGATTGGGCAACCAGCAATCAGACCAGGCCAATTCTTCTATTTTTAATAACTTAAATCTGTCCTCATACCTCCTTACTTTTTTAAAGAACTATTATAGACTTTTTGTAAGTCACAAAATCAATTGCTAAGGTATTTCTACTCCTTTTTTTTCCATGTACTTCCTTAACACACTACCTCAGCATTCCTTAGATCAAGGGTCTTAAACAACTGCAGTAAGTCTTTTTCAGCACAAGGCTCCTAAGTCTAGCTCACAGCTAACAGTACCCCTCCAGAAAAGAGCAGACTGGAATCACATGCCCTTCTTTAATATACAAGTTTTCAGTTGAATTGCGTACAAAGTCCAAATTCAATAAGCCAATAGGTAGTTTAACCATCAACTTCCCCTCTCCCCCAGCTTTTTCTGACAAAGTGTGTGGGAAAACGAAGGGAATAACTACCAATAAGAATTTATATATGAAGAATAAAGATCCAACTAATCATCAAAAGGAACCCAACTGCATAATGGAACTTTTATATCTTTAAATCATAATAGATATAAAGACTCATGTTATGACGTTCCTTTAAAAACAATGGCTTGTATTTGTAACAGAAACTCTGGAGACCTATCCAAAGTATCTTGGATCCACTAAAGACGAAGTATCTCACCTGAGACCACACAGAGCTACTCCATGCTGCAGTTACCCAGGAGTACAACAGAACAGAGAAGCACTTTTCTACTTGTCAGTGGTGGTGATAGGACAAGCCATTAGCAATTAAGATACAGCAGCATGTAAGTAACTTCAAAAGGTGTGTTTTCCCCTTCCCCAATTAATTCTCTGCAGAACTAAACTCTTCTTCATGCTCATCTGCATAGTATCTGGGTTCTTGATTTCACGTATTGCCCTTGGGTGTTTATCCTCTACTTGATGTTACATTCGTGCAATTATTTATAATTACTGTAAATAATTCAACTGCAATTATAGTAATTGCATGATTCCAAAGTATAATATATAGTGAGGGAATATATACAATAAAAATCGCAATTAATCACCAAGAGCTCACAACGAAATTCCCTGTGGTGCTAAAATGAAAATCTCATTTTCCACAAACCTTCAACAGGTATATATGACATTTTCTAAATGACCATGGATTCGCTTCTTTCTTCCTTGGGGGTCTTCAGCTATGAAAACAACTACAACTTCTCAGACACCAGTGTCATTCACTCACACTGACAGTAATCTGGTTCACTTTCCTCTGAGCAAGACAGTTGTTATTTGGTCTTAACTAAATTCAGTCTGTCTGCAATTACTTGTGTACCAGCTTGCTCATACGGGCAATTAATCAAATATTATGTTAAGTGCAAACACGGTCAGTGCCATCACATACTCTATCTGTTTTTATTGAGTAAACTCAGCTCAAGTTTCTTTAAAATCTTTCTGACTGTCCCCTTATTTTGTTTCTACAAAACAGGATACCTTTTTCAGCTCCATTTCAGCATAGCTTACGGATATATACATAGATACACACACACAGCAGGGAGGAAGAGACAGGGCTGGGTGAGACAAAGAGAGATTGTCCACATGTGCATGGAAGCACACACCACCATTGCCAGACTCAAAGGCCTGAAGAGAGGAAATAATTATACAAGAGTTTAAATAACATCTCCCACACCATCTCTGTGCAGAACACAGAACAGAAAAATTCTTAACCCAAGACAATGTGGTTAGTTTCTCAAATATGAGTGGGTAGCCAATGGAGGAGCTGAGTTTGCAATCCCTTTGGGGAAGGCCAAGAGCCAAACAGAAGAAAACAGAGCCAGATGTGGCCTGTGGGTTGACCGCTAGGAACAGCACCTCCGCCTTTCTTTTTTAAACTGTTGAGAAAATCCAAGTTTCAGACAGAAGTACTCCTAAAACAATGTGTTCTTTGTGAAGGAATAAATGATCTGGACACAAGGATTGTTGAAAGCACTGTAAGTAATGGCCAAGCAATAAATCCTGTAGAACCATTTGAATTCTGCTTTGGATGGACATTGCTTCTCTGTCAAAATACAAATAGTTGCAGACACTAGACAAAACAGTGGTACTGAGCCTTGCCAAGCAGTGCTTCATAAATGGAACATTTTACCTCTTCCCTTCCTCAATACCTCTGCAGAACAGACAACTGCACCATTGCTCTTCCTGGGTCATGTTTATATACCAAGTTTTTGTGGTACATTTCTCAACCCACGTAAGCAAAAGGGCCACACAGCTATTCCCTTTCTGGATTTCTGTGTACCCCAGAAGTTCAGGGATACAGATGCTTTTCTGCACAGAGGCAGCACTGGACATCTCTGGTTTGATTTCCCCACTGATCTTTGTGTCCATTCTTGCTTTGTCTTCAGAGTTTGTCCTCGGCACCACTGTGACAGCAGTTCCAGTACTGCCAGGCTGGAAGCTCAGTAAAGCAGTAGCAACTATACAAGATTTAAAAGATCTCTACCAACACCAATGACCAGTTCTGCTGGATGCAAACAGAAACACTTGGAAAAAAACAGACATGGTTTCTGGAGTGCGAAAGGAATATTTAAAAAAAACCAAAAAAACCATCAACCCAAGAAATCTTCATCTGGCTTTCATTTGGTTTTGCTGAACTCTGGAAGTTATTCTCCACCTACGCAGTTCTTTTGTTCTAGTACTGAGGAGACGGGGAAAAAAAAAAAAAAAAGATTGTATTTCCAGATGAGAGATTTTTCAAGTCAATGGAATTAAGTTTGTGCTGTGTTTTTTGATAAATTAAACCTGTGTGCTTGGATTCAGCAAGAAAATTAGTACGCTGTTTCAGTTCACGCGCGGAGGTCACCCCTATAAACCATTTCTTTATAGACTAAAAGACTTCCATTTTCATCCAGATCAGGAAGTACAACATAACCCACAATCAATTTCACTGGATCAAAAGCGAAAGGGTACATTTTCTTTTGTCTGAGAGTAATTGATATTCCAGGGAAGGGTAACTAAGTGCTAGAATTTCTTGTTAAAATTAAAAGCAACTTCACTTAGCCTTCAAATCTTTTGTTCAGTTTACAACATCTACTCTTTTTGCTGCACCGAATAGAACGTACAGTCTAATTAAACAGGGAGTTTATCAACATCTAAGATTTTGTTCCAATTATTTCCTGCTACGTACAGTTAAGATGAACCTTAACGATATTTAAATTCATTTCAAACCTTTATTCATGTGGCATATAATCTTTTGGCAGAGATGAAGGTGAGAATTTTGCAGGATACAACTGCAGTACTGTAACATACCAGGTTAACACACGACAGGCTACCACATCACAGAAAATCAGAAACTCTCGTTGTAGGAAAGTGGAGCCAAGACATCTGTCAGCTACATTTCCTTTAAAGATGAAATTTCTCTGCAAAGGTCTGTGCTTGGTGTTCCCAGATCATCAACGTAAGTTGGAAATTTGTAAATAAACACACAAGGTGCAGTTTTCAATTACTAGGGGGCTGGGAAGCAGGCTGCTAAAGATCTACAAGTTACGGAGATTTCAACTGGGCTTTAAATAGACTATGAGGCTTTTTGAAGGAGGAGTGACAGTTTGTGGTGTAGAGTAACACGGTGAATTAAAATTTGGTTTATGTTTGGAAGAGTTTGACAGTTACTTATTGTTTTTTCATACCACAACAATTTTATCAAGCAACTTCCACAAATAATTATTGAAGTAAGGACTTTTGAGGTCTAAGTGTTTTGAGTACAAAACTTAAGTAACATTCATTGGTTCAGATGACTCACACCAGGTTTTACCACTTCTATTTCTGCTGGCTATGTCAGTCCCTAAACATTGTGTTCTGAGTAAGACTTGACTAAAAGCAAACATTCTGTAATGTCAATTTAGAATAAATTACTCCTGTAGTCAGCCCTGCCATAAAGCTCATTCACCAAGATGGCCACAGAAAATGAGTCACGAAAGAGGAAAAAAAAATTTAATTGGGGAGAATACAGGCATAAGGTTATTTATTAATTTAAAAATTATCTTCAAGACAAAACCAGAAATGAATAGCTGAATGTTTCGAACTTTAGTGCACAAGGAGAATAAAATATCTGATTTAAACACATTAAGTGAAAAAAATATTTCAAAACATTTGTCCTAAGCCAACAACAAAGCCCTGGCAATTGTAATTTTGGATGACCATGGTATGGAAAGCTGGTCTTAAGATTAATGATTTTCAAAGACTTAAAGCAAAAATCATAGCATTTTTCAAAGTCTGCAAATATCTAAGGTTGGCTGCTCTCCAACTGGGAGCACATCTCTTGCTGAACTAGCTCTAGATTCACAAGTTTAGTTGAAAAATCATGCTATAGTATGATAGTAACTATCATAGATAGTAACATTCTGATACTCTTAAGTTCAATAATAAATGCCTCAGCTCTTTCAGATTTTCACAATGACTCAACAGAACTTCACCTCAGTATTAGACAAGTTTTCTGTCCTCTCTAGGAAAGACAGTAACCACTCACTGCATTTACTTCCTTAAATATGCTGATAAAATGACTGGTGAAATTAGGCATGTCCTTATGCATGCCCCTCCCAATTGCCCCACTGCTAAACTGGGCCAAAAATGCCTTCTCAGAGCAAGTCAAACCCCAACATTTAGATAGAAGTTATGTCAATCAACTTCTAACTTATTAGAAAGACAGTTCACTCAGAATCACAGTCCTGTCTGGTCACTTCCTACCTTTGTAAGCGTTTGCTGTTTTGCAATGGGCCTAAAAGGTGCATATTTCAACTACACACAGCAGCAGAATAGTACACTGTCAAGAGGTAAAAAGGACTCTGTTGTTCCACGCTGGGTTTTCATTTCCTTTTCTTTTTTTTCTTTTACCTTTACTGTTTTTCTTAAACTCTCATCTGGCCTTCTACTTGTGGCTCCTCAATCTAAGAGATCATCATCAGTATAATGAGCACTACATTCCACAGCTCCCTTTTCCAGAAACCTAAAAGCTGTGCCCTGAGGGCAGCTGATTTGTGCTGTGGCTGACAGGATCTGCCCCAGCAAACCAGCATACCATTACAGAAAAAGAAATAACCAAGCATTAAATTTGCCCGAAACAAAAATGAGTTGTCTGTCATTAGTATCAGACAACCGTCTCACCGAGTCCTCATTAACTTTCAAATACATTACTCAGTATACATGCCACATGGAACTGAAAACAGTTAGAGCTGGTTTGGTTATGTGGGGGGGGGTTGTGTCGTATTTTCCTTGTACTCTATATTCCCTGAGGTCTCAGTGAAGTGGAGATCAAGGAATGTACCTTAAGATTGAAATACAGAGAAGTAAGATGGTGCTATTAAGACATACCAGGAAACAGGACTGATAACAGAAGTAGAATTGGGCAAGGTTTTGGGGAAGCCAAAAGGGTCATAAACCCTCAAAGGAAAAGGAGAAAAATAAGAGTGCCACAGATAAGGAATGGGATACAGAGAAACAGAAACAGGTTGAGTGGAAGCAGGACAGGCAGGACATAAAAAAAAATAAAGGAATGATTGACTTCGATTTATCTTGTTTTCTGAAAATAAAGACTAAAATAACAGAAAACACAAGAAAGATTTTCTATACCTAGGGATAGGGGGAAGAGAGACACATAACATCAAAATATCATGAAACCCACACGGTAATTGAAAAATGTTTTTGCTGGTTGACAGTTCATCGTGACAAAAATAGGAAAAATCAAGTATTCAAAAGCACCTCATTAATAACTTACATATGGGATGAGTCTTGCAGAAATGCAGACAAAACATCTGCACTGGAACAGTGATGCACATTCATTCCCTGCAATACCACACATTATCTGTAATGCTCTATGCGTACACATGCTTCCAATCAACTTAAGAGAAAAAGGTGAGAGGATGAGGACTATTCAGCCAACTTTATAGTCTGGGGGTTATCAAATTCACTCATTCCACAAATATTATTTGAGTAAAGATTATGTTTAATTAGATCTCCAGAAAAAGTGATGTTCCCTAAAAGAAAAAAAGAAAACTTTCAAAAAGTGATTTTGACTGAGTTCATTTAAAACCCTGGATTGAATTTACTGGTTGATAGCAGCTGAGCCAAGTGGACTCCTCAGTCTCAGAGGACCCTTAACTCTGGTTGTTCTTCCCTCACCCAGCAACTTCACATGTGCACACACTGCAGGGAACCTGTCCTGCTTGGCACCCTGGAAGTCCTAGGCAGAGCCAGAAGGCCAGTGAGCACACCGCAGCAAGACAAAAATTCAGCTCCACAGCACTTCAGAGATTCACATGCTGCATCCTAACTGATTTTTTTGGTAATTAAAATAAAACCCAACACTTCTCAACCATGCCAGCAGCAAAATTATACAAACTGATTAAAAAAAGCAAGGATAAGGGGAAAGAATATTCTAGCCATGACATCTGTTTCAAGTCAGAGGATACAGTAGAAAAACAGCAATTAGATCATTAGTCTATATGCTTTAAGTTAAAAACATAGTCCTCAAAGAAAGTTTCAGATATTACAGTACTGAGCTAAAAAGTCAGAGACATGATACTGGCTGGACTACTACAGCTGTCTCCAAAACTGAGTAGAACCTAAACCAAGAGCTTTTTTGTTAAGTCTTAAATATATCTTAGGGGACAAACATTATTTGTGGGAAGGAAATCTGCTAAACAGCTTAAACAAATGAACAAAATACCCCCTTCAAACCACACAAACATCTAAAAAAAAAAAAAGTTAAGGATTTTCTATTAAGATGAAAAGCAAACTAGAAAAAGACTATTCAGTTGTATTAGTGAAAACGAAACTAGAAACAACAATAAAAGAATAATCAGGGTTGCTAATGCAGTGAGAACAGAGTTTAAAGACAACCTTGCTCTGTCTCCAAAACTTGCGAAATATACTGACCACTATAAAAACACACAGTTTATGATGATCACGGAATAAAACGCAAAATAGTTGATTGAAAGAGGGTGTGGAAATGACAAAGCTTGAAGTAGTAGCTGGAAAAAAAGGGATGGAATACAGAATAGGTTAGTACTGGCAAAAGAACAAAGGTGTGTTAACCACAAGTACAGGCTGGGTGGAGGATGGATTGAGAGCAGCCCTGAGGAGAAGGACCTGGGGGTACTGGTGGATGAAAAGCTGGACATGAGCCGGCAGTGTGCACTGGCAGCCCAGAAAGCCAACCAAACCTTGGGTTGTATCCAGAGAAGCGTGGGCAGCAGGTCAAGGGAGGTGATTCTCCCCATCTACTCTGCTCTTGTGAGACCCCACCTGCAGTACTGCATCCAGCTGTGGGGGCCCCAACATAAGGATATCGACTGATTGGAGCGAGTCCAGAGGAGGCCACGAAGATGATCAGAAGACTGGAGCACCTCTTCCATGAAGAAAGGCTGAGAGAGTTGGGCTTGTTCAGCCTGGAGAAGAGAGGGCTCCAGGGAGACCTTATTGCAGCACTACAGTATGTGAAGGGGTCCTACAAGGAAGCTGGAGGGGGAGCTTTTTACAAGGGCCTGTAGTGACAGGACAAGGGGTAATGGGTTTAAACTGAAAGCAGGGAGATTTAGATTAGGTATCAGGAAGAAATTCTTCACAGAGAGGGTGGTGAGGCACTGGCACAGGTTGCCCAGAGAAGCTGTGGGTGCCCCATCCCTGACAGTGTTCAAGGCCAGGCTGGATGAGGCTTTGAGCAACCTGGTCTAGTGGAGGGTGTCCCTACCCATGGCAGGGGGGTTGGAACCAGATGGTCTTTAAGGTCCCTTCCAACCCAAATAATTCTATGATTCTGTGAACATGACAACAGCATTGGAAAAATCAGAAGAATAGGATTAATGAATAAACTAATAATTTAACAATCAGAAGAATGAGGTTCTGGTACAACCCTTGTAAGACTGGTGGAAACCAGGGAAAGAATTCCTTTTAAGAAATAACTTAAGTAGTTCAGAAGAGAAAGGCATTACATGCTTTACAAATCAAGTCAGTTAGACTGATCCAGTCCCAAACCCTGTATTCTTACAGATTGTACTATCACTACAGAAATATTCTGGGAAAAAAGAAAAAAGAAAGCCAGTAAGAAAACAAAGCCCCCAAGAAAGCAGTCACAACACTGCATTTGTGCCAGAAAATGAAGAGACAGTTTGTACCAGAAACTGTTTCTAAACACACAGTGCTGTACTGGAAGGGCTGGCAACCACTGACATAAGGGGTTTTTTATATAAAATGTAGCATAATCTAGGACTCCTCTCAAGAGAATCAATAAAGGAAGACCAGCAATGCCTTGCCAGACTTGACTCTCACTTTTGCAGTTTCTACTGCCACTATAATCCACTCCATGGATTATTTTGGTTCCTGCAATTCACTGCATTGTTGCTTGACACAAAACTTAAATCCAGAGCAGCAACTCAAACACATCAGCAATATAACTTTTTTTCCAAGTTTACTAGCGGTAAAAAGGCAGAGAGATAATGTGAGGCAGATGAAAACCCTGTATTGCTAACACGGTGTTGAGTATTTGTGGTCCATGTCACATTCTGGCACTGAGATACTCCATTTACAGATGAATATTTTAAGGCAAGAATGGTCTCACCCAATCATTGCCTCTCACTTCCTGCATCTCAACAACTTAGAGTGGTCCAAGTACAAGTTGATGCCTTATAAAATGCTCCTACCCAGCCCCACAGTTCTTCCAGAAAAATACAAGACAAGCCTTGTAGAAGAATGCATCCTCTTGTCTGAGAAGCATAGCACAGAGCTGATAGCTGATGCTGGCAATGACTTCATTAGAAATCCTTGTTTAAGGCCAGTGGCAGTGTCAACCTACATCACTTTATCCCTTCATTTCCACAGTCTACCTCTGAAACAGTCTGTCTCCTCCACGTCTCCCCAGTTTCCTCTTTCCTTACTTGCCTGAAGTAATAGTAAAAGAGGCCTATCTGGCCTCTGTGTCCACCTCCCACTGTCAAAACACAGCAGAACTGTGACAGAACCTATTATACCTCTCCAGGTAAAAAGAGGAGGCAGAAATAAGCTGTGTGTGCTGCCTGGAAAGGAGGGAAATAAGCTGTGTGCAACTACAGCTATGAAGAGAAAGCCAAGTCCTCAGCAAAGCAAGGACTAAGGTAAACTGCTTCCTGTTCCTTTAGTTGACCTACCTTCAGCTGAAGATTCCCCTTCTCCAGAAACAAAACTTTTGGATAAGCACCTTTATAACCTGTTCCTACCATCAGGACTGAAGTAGAAAGACATGTATTTTCTTGAAACAATTACTCTCATGTCACCATCACCAACACTTAGCTAGACACTGAACCGTCATAGTTCTGTGAATGTCAGCAAATCCTCCACTATTCAATTTCTTTGGCTGCAAAATCCACCCCAACTTGGTCTTCCACTGGGCTGTATGTATTGCTATAACCCTTAACACAGTGAAACACTTACCTCTGGGAAGTCCTTTTCCTCTCAGCCTCTCCCGAATAGCCTGGCTCCTGTCTGGCTGCAATTTTCTATCACCATTGCACGAAAGTTGATCCACCTGCAAACCAGGCAGTAATGTCAAGTCAAACATTGAAAGTGCTCACATTAGTATGAAACAAGTGTCCATTACATAAATGCACAACATAAGTTAGTGCCAAACAGTTAAGTTCAAGTTCAGTGTGAAAGTTCAAACTTTTTTCATAAAACCCAGGTTCATCAGTGAGAACATCCCCTAGAATTATCCAATTTGAATCATCTGTGCATCATTTCTACTACACATTTGGTCTACTTTTTTCCACTAAGTGTTAGTCAAGTTCAGAAGCATGTAACTTAAATACATTCCACCCCTATGGCAAACCGAAGGGACAGGAACACTTGAACACCATGTTCCTTGGCTGCAGCATGACTGGAACTTGTGATTGGCCTCCTGAGTTTTCTGTGTAACAGGAAGAACTGTCTTGTACCTGGTAGTTTTAAGCTGATACCTCACGCAACTTATTACAAATGCAAAAATCTTCTGAATTTGTAAGAAGTCTCTTCTTCAACCCCTCAGGCACATTCCTTTCATGCGTCAGGCTTAACTACACCCATTAACTTTCTTTTTTTAATCACTACTTCTCTAAAAAAAAATAAATTACTTCACATGTACAATCATTTAAAGAAGAGCTTATCTGCTACAGCAAAGAATCTTAGTACTGAGATCTTTCGATATAGTGGGAATCAACATAACTGACAGTTATTCTTAGCTGGGAGGTGGGAAGGAGAAATCAAGCAGCATTCTATCCATCACAGTTACAATGCAACTCAATTAACATTAAACAGACTGGATCAGAGTTGTGCCCTGAAAGTGAAAACATTCCAACAGGACCTCTCAGCTGTGCATCACAGAACACCAAACGACCAGTTAGAGCTAAGATCTCAGGAGCCTTTGAGAAGGCCAATCTAGACTGGAGGCACACTGACCTTGGAATAGCAAGTTGTACTATAGTTCTGAAAAAGCAATTTTATATATTTTTCTTATCGACTTAAAAATTCCAGCACATATACAGAGCACCAAACATGGAAAACAGCAGGGATGGCTAGCTAAGGTGCATGAAAATATAGCAGCACAACTGTGTCATTGTTGTTGTTCTGTCAACACTCAGTTCTATTCAGCTGTTTTGATTTTGTCTTCTTGCAAAGCCAATGTAATGACACGTTATGAATTAGGTTAAAAAGCTTACAGGCAGAGGAAATCTGGAAGATTAGCAAAACTTCAGCCCTGGATAACCATCAGGAGTCCCACTCCTTCATTATCAACACGGTATAGGAGAGGAACACACTTGCTGGATCCAGCTCTCCGCTGGATTTCAGTATGTGCATTTGGGACCACCATCGCCATCTTTGGCAGGCTGGTCTAGATGAGTCTGTCACACTAACCTCAGACTCCCTCTGAAAGCCTGCTGACGAGAACAAGATGAGGAAAAGCAGAAAATTTGCTAAACAGAAAGGGCCATTGGAGGCTAATGACTTGCTCTCCGCAGTGGCTGTTGCTATAGCTCGTGGCCTGATTTAAGGGCCATATCTTTATTTTAATGAGTCCACTGATTAAGGCCTTGTAGGCCTTTATTTCATTGAATCACAGACTAGCTCCACTTGGCAATTACACAAGACTTCAGATATTACAGCAAAGAACACTGGACTGGCAGACATAACCTCACAGACTAGACAATGCTTTGTGGAGTTCAGGCTCAGCACTATTTCTGGAGGCCTGTCATAATCAGCTGCTGTCACACATCAGATAAACACAGGGACCTCTCACCTTCTGCAAGTAGATTTAAGAAGAAACTCACTAACTATTAGATTGTAACAATTTTTTTTTTTTTCAAAAAAAGTAAGCATTATCAAGTCAAATGTTCTTCTTGCAATTACAATGCTGTCTCTCTAGACACCAATTTTTATATTGACATAATCCCCATGAGATGGAAAAAAAGTTTAACTGATATAAACCATAAAATTCAGGACCATCATGGGGCATCATTCCAGCAATAAGAAACCACTTGTCATTTTTTATAATCACAAACAGAACACAAAAACCCCAAGTACTGGTCAGAGAACAGTCTAAAAATATTGACAATTTATGGCCTTCCTTTCTACTCAGAGCCTTGAAATTACTGAACTATTCTGAAGTTATGGTGTAATGGCTTAGGTGAAGGGAGAGGTTGCCTGTCAGGAATAGTAACTTTGCAAGATGAACTCACGTAGTTTCTTTCATGTCTGAAAACAGTTTAACACATTTGTCATCATTAAACAATAACGTCTTCCGCAATTATCTTATCCAAGAGCTGAGCAAAAGCGCAAGAGAATTGCCGTACCACCTAAAAAGTTCCTCTTCCTGTTGAAAAGCAGCTCTCCAAAAGTCAAGCATAACTTTAAAAAGAAAATTCACAGCGATGGTTTTTGAAGATTTTCAAGTAGCAACAAATCTAAGGTTTGTCTCAGAGACTAATCTCTTTTGTTCTCTCATTTTCCCTTGTCTTTCTGTGAAGACAAGCAGTTCACAAAATTATCTTCCTCAGAAGCAGCAGTTGTGAATGCATACTCTAGGAGGAACTGTCAAGTGCACAAAGAACAGTTTGTACAAGGGGACAGAAGCAATTCTCTCCTTTCAACATTTACCCTATCAAAATTGCAACAGAGTAAAACAAGAGGAAGAATGACTGCAGAGTGACTCTGAATTAGCACCTTCGCTCTCCTCCTGCACACCTCTATTATTCCTCAAATGCTGACACAGACTTACCCCAGACAGGCTTCCCAGAACCAGTCTGACCAACTGCTTCACGTATGAAAAAGAAGGGGCACAGTTGCTGTTCCTTATGTGGGCACTGCAAGCATCCAGAACAGTCCGCACAGATACACGGGCATAAATGATGTCTTCACACATGCCGAGGAGTATGCTGTTGAGATGATCTCCAAGTTTGATAGGCTAGTGACAAACAAAAACAGGAGGGATAGGAGAAGCAGTTTTAATGGTAACTTGTGGCACACACAGGAGGAAAAAAAAAAAAAAGACATTCACCACAGTAAAACAACCATTTGCCTACATTTGAGTGCCAGTTCAAAAGTCACCACCTAGGTGGTGAAAAAATAGCCGTTGCATATGTGGGGATGGGCATTCCACGTGTAAATTTGATTCCTACTCTCCAACAATCTGGTCCAAACAAGCTGCCTGATCTGTAAGGTCAGGACACCAATGTTTTCCTTTCTCAAGGGCTTAATGACTAGTAAAAAGGTTCAGAGGAAATTTTCTTTTATTATTGAACATTCTGCCAGTCACAAGCAGAAAATTCAAACCTCATTACAATAACTTTGTAACTCTCTGTCTGCTATGCTCATTTTCTACAGTTCCTCACCTCACCAATATTTTGCAGCAGGTGTATTAGCCATGCCAAAGTCCAGAGGCAACATCAAACAGTGCCAACAAAAACGTAAGGAATAGAACAGCAAAGCCACTGGTTAAGGAAGCAGAGTGTCCTAGTTGAAGGACAACACCCATACAGTTAAGAACAACCCAGATTTAATTCTCTACCCATTCAGTTAATCCAGCGGACTGTACATGGAATATCACACCTCAGGGTATGCGATAGTCAGCGATAACATGTGTTCTTGGATGCCACAGGCACTTGGGACTTGAGCTTTCTGATCTGCAACTCTCCCAAAGTGGGTGGGTACCCACAAGGTACAAGCACTTTCATGTATTTTGCATCACAGAGCACTTCAAACTATTACAATCTTCCAATCTCCCCTGTACAGTACTCTTAAACTGTACCATAAAAAAAATATTCTGGGCCACCCTGCTTTAACTAGCATAGGCTTTCCCCATCTGCCGGTTTAGCACTCACATTCAACCACACTCCCATCAGCGAAGCAGCTCATTAACCAACATATGCAGGCAAATATGGAAAAAAAATTTTGAAAATGGGAAAACTTGCCTGTGCAAACAAACACAAGTCATGTCATACACGGACTGTCTGTTTGCCTCCACTAACTCTACAGGGCAGAAGCACATTATGGGAACATCCTAAAGGTAAATTCTAGACTTCTGCTCCCCCTTTCTTTCCAGGCATATGTCATCACGCTGTCTTTAGAAAAATATTGTTATATCAAGAGGTAGAGCACTCCTTCGCACTGCATTACTGTGAAACTGTTGCTACAACCTAATACCAAAGGAAGAAACAAAGAAAAAGTGGACTAAAATTCATGCCTACTTTCTGCTCAACAGCTACCTCTACCTACCTTAAGTCACACTCTCATTACTGCTGAACACTGTTCCTTTCATCTCCTACTAGGCAGGAGAGCAAAGAGAGAGGATAGCTGTCTGAGAAAATACTGGGGCTTTTGGGACAGGTACAGTAGGCATTACAAATAAGTATCTCTAAAAGTCACAGCTTCCAGACTTTTGCCTTCCAGCAAGTACTTCCAAATCAGTACAGCTGAAAAACCCACTACCACTTATAGCTTATCTACTCAAGCTGCACAATGCTCTGCCAAATCCTGCAACTGCAAGGCCATCGTTAAATGCTTTTTTGGATGCATTTCATCTTATTTTTATGCTTTTAGATATTCACTTCTAGAAGTTTAATTGGGAGCACAGAAAGAGCACCCAGGAAGGTGATGAATCCCATCATCTTAGTCAGTTTTGAAAAGTCAGTCTAGTTCAGCTGGGTGTGTGAAATAACCCTATTGAGCAATAACACTCGGCTCTAAGCAGTCTGCAACTGTGTCTGCATTGACTGACAAGCCAATACCAACAGTCTACTCCCTGTTCCAAACAATTCATACCCTTTCTTGGCCATTGTGCAACAGTAGTATCTGTATGTGCTAAGTCCAGACTCACAGAAGTTAGGGCAGCACAGAGAACAAGTTGCTTTATTGTGAGTAAAGCAACAATGTTATTTAAATATTTGTTTTTATATAAGCCTAAACCAAAACAAATAATTTTCTCCTTTGTCAGCAGCTTAAACTGTTGTCTTTCAGCCTGTGACACTACAGGACAGACTAGCCCAGATGTATCTTCATGGAAACGAACAGAAATGTAGTGTCAGCACCTTCTTTCTGCCAGATACCACCACCACCCTCTCACACTCCACAAGAAAGCTCCAAGTACAGGAAAGTATCTTACACTTCAGTGTTTCTGTCAAACGCAGATTCCGTCAATCAAGTCTGAAGTTACAATATTAAACAAAACCAAATCTAAACTTACCTGACTCTGAGGAACTTCATGGTCAGCTCCCCAAAAGAGTGCCATACCAAGGGAATAAATATGGACCTGCCGTAAGACACAAGACATTTGTCAACTCATTGAACAGGACTGGAAATGAAAAGCAGAACTTGAAAGGAGAGCAACTAACATCATTTTGCCTATATATACACCTGGTATTTAAGCTCAGTTGTCTTTCAAATTGTTCTCCTTTGCCATGAGGGTCAGAGAAGCAAGTCCTAGAGCTACAAAACGTACTGCATCTAACCAGTGCCTCTGTCTTCTCTCTTCACTTTTAAGGTTTTATCTCTCATTGAAGCCAGAAGCACATGCAACCCATGGGATCAGCCTGCTGTGAAGTACAGTCTGCATGGTTGTGTCCAAGGATTCTTAAAACTTTAGTCTGAAGGCAAGGCAGACATTAACAGGGCTCAAAACAATGGGTTACTACTGTCAACAGACCTCTGAGCTTGGGATCAAAGGAAAAAAGAAATGAACATGAGAGTATCAACATATAAAGCAGTCACCTTAATCTATCATTGATATTTTAAGCTACAAACGTGTTAATCATTACACGAATAATATCAACATTAATATATCTTTAACATATTAAGCCCACCAAGACAGGAAAAAACACCCCTTTAAATACTGCACAATTACAAGCACGAACACATACCATCCCTGTAGATGACTGAAAACAAAACAGGTAAGTGCAGGGAAAAAAAGGCAGTTTTTCTCAACCATAAAAGTCACATGCACTAGTGATGGCTCTTTCTATAAAGTTATCAGTAATATTTGTGCTAAAGCAATAAGTTTATGAAATAATTGCATAGGCAATGAACAACAATTACAGGACCAGCAATAAATTAAAAGCAATTTGCTTACGTCAGCCTCTTCACCAACTGAAAGCAAAACATCTTTCTTAAGTCCTGGGTACATATATTGACAAGATCTGTCCAGACGTTGGTACTTCATATACAGATTTTAAAAACATAGGTGTAAATTTAGTGTACAAAGGTAATGGATGGACTCAACACAACCTATGAAATTATAAAACTAATTTCCTTCTTTCCATACTAAATAGAGAGTTGTTGAAAATACACACCTAGACCTAGCTTAAGGTCATAAAAGAAAAATCATCTCTGTACTGAGGAGTCTTTTAGCCTACTCAAAACAACAAAACATATTCTCAAAGACCCACAAAAAGGATGGCACAGATTTTTTTTTTTTTTTTTAGCCAGATTGCTTGAAAGACATTATACTATTAATGCACTTAGCCAGGAATTAACCCTAAACCACAAGTATGATGTGGTTTTAGATGTCTATTGTAAAACAGAAAAAAGTTTCCTTTTTATGTATTCGGAAGAGCAATGCACAGCTTTGTGACAGGGTAAGGAAGTAATTACTAAATACACTTAGAAGCAACATGTTATTAAAATTGTTCTCATAAATTCAATGTGCTTTAAAACTGGAATTCAACATACTCAAAGCAGCACTCATTACTAAACTTGTGCCACTGAAACCTTGCGGGACGGTTTCTGCCTAGCCCAGTGTCTGAGTCAGCACAGGACAGAAAGGTTTCCACCGGTGTAAGGCAGTGATATACCAGATGCTGCTGACACATGCTTACTCCCTGGTATGGCTCAGCCCAGCTGACTGACAAACCCTGAAGACAGAGGAACAGGGTCAAGTTGGTGCACATCTGGACACAGATGTGCAAGAAGGATATTCAGGTAAAGAAAAATAGAGAAACAATGGTTTTCTTTGTGATAAAGCTGGAGCAGAACCATGGAGAATTTCTTCGCATTTGTGTTCAAAAGGAAAAATAAGGAGGCAAGTTTTGTTGCAGGTGGCGTGTTCGGGCTGGACTGCAGCAGTGTCGTACACAGGTGCAGATGAAACACAGCTTTATGCTAGACTTTATGTGTAGCCAGAACTGTGTACCTGACAGAGGCTCACCCATCAGCCTCCTCTACCGAGAAGCAAGCACTGGCCACCAAAGTAAGGTCTCTCTGTTCCATGCAAAGAACAGAACAGGACAAAAATCGCAGACAAGTATCAACGGCTCTCAGTTAATGCCACTGTTCCATTCAACCAAAAAATGTTATCTTTCAGATACTGAGAAAATTGTTTTGTATCTACTTATTACCTATTACCCCTTCAACTGAAATGCTAGAAAGTCTTCCTTACATACTCAGATATACCACATCTATACAGACAAAGGTGAACATACTTTCAGGGTAATAATGCATACAAAAAAAATTTCTCAGAAAAAGATACCCCACCCAAAATCAGAGTTCAAATAAAACACCACTCCCATACCTCCAAATGCAAGAACAGCACTTCAAAATCTATTATCAAAACAGTTAATTCTAATCTCAGAAGTGGTCATGGTCCTAAGTCTGTCAGTGTTCAAGTAGAGTTTGGACAACGCTCTTAGACATGAGATTTAGTTTTTGGGTTGTCCACTATGGAGTCTAGAGTTGGACTTGACCCTTGTGCGTCCCTTCCAACTCAAGATATTCTATCATTCTATTATTCTAAGCGTCAACATAATGGAAGGTATTTCCAAAACAGCAAAGAGGATCATCCTCAACCAAATTCTTATCGTACAAACACGCAATCAGATCTCTAAACTAAAACATGCTACCCTACTAATCTGAGAACAGCTTTCAAAAGAAAAGCTAAGTGAAAGAGTCTGTGATGCAGTACCCCAAGTCCATCAAAGGTATTTCAAGCTTTCTATTAACGTAAGGAGGTTTCCCAGGTACAGCACTTAGGAGCTACTTGCAAGCCAACCCTACATGGAAAAACAAATATTTATCCACTACATATGAGTTAAACTCATTTTTTGATTTTAACGTAATGCCTGCACACATACCATGCAACACCCTCCTACTTCATACACCTTAACTTCAAAAATCAGGTGAATAGTCATATTGCTATTTGACTGGTGTTTGACAGTTCCCCTTATGCATTTCTAACTGCTTCTAATAGTTAGACAGCTCTAGGTTGTGCGTCTGACAGTCAGGAAGGGTGGAGACCAACACAAAAGAAACCCTCAAAACACCACACAACAGTATGTTTACAAAGATCATTGCTGCTTGAGGTTTGTGCAGCACTACATCAAGTTCCTCACATAAGAGAGAACTTCAGCATGAAAACTATTGAAAAACTGTATTTTAAAACCCCAAGAAATTTGCTAACTTCAAATGATCAATAACTCATGTTTCTGTATACTACTACCTAATAAGCACTCATATTTAAAATACTGTCCCCTCCAGGTGAGGAAACCTTTGGTTTAGAAGCATATAACATTCATCTCTTAACAATGAAAGCATTTATTCAAAAATTCTAGTTAATTTTTGTATTATGATACTGCTAATATCTTCCACAATATATAAATCAACATCAAATTCATTTCCCAAATTAATCTTTCTTGATAGTTTTGAACAAGTTTTGCTTACTCTCTTTCCAATAAACTTCCTGTTACCTCAGACTTATTTTGTATTCAAAATTGACTGGGTGTCTTGGAACCAAAATGGTATTCATTGACTATTGTTTTTTCTAATAACTATCCTTGAATATACCGTTACTTTGCGTTAACAAGTGAAGCCATAACTCAACAGACGAATGCAACCCTGTTGCTATCTGTTACAAGGCCTTAAGAATCAAGAGTCCTCGCATCCTAGAGTTTCAATTCTGTCATCGCCTTCCAGCAAGCAAGGTTATACTGACATCATGAAACAAACCCACATAGCCACAATCGGAGAGGATTAATCAGCCCTGCATATGTGCAGAATGCCCGTATTTGGTCATCACCTACTGATATGCTCTGTGCTGGAGCTTACAGGCCACAGTGGTCCCTCTATTTCCTTCCTAAAAATTAAGATAAAGAAACAGCATATCATGGCTTTTAATAGTAACACTTCTCTACTTATTTCAGGAAGGAGAAAAAGTAACGTACTGAATGAATACTGTCACAGAATAAGGAATGTAATCAGCTCCGATGAAGGTCACAAACATGTCATTTCAAAGCTTTTGTCTGGTGCTTTTAAAGGCCTGTTTTGTATATTAGCTACAGAGTTGGCACTGAAGTAACACTACTGTCTTCAACAGTGTTGCTTCTCTTGAAAGAAGAAAAAATTCCGACAGTATGACTACAGAGCTTGGCAGCTGCATCCTACATAAATGATCCCAAAATTGCATTGGTATCAGTGTTATCTTTGCTCCTCTATTACAACTTTCAGCCTAGGTTGCTAATCACGTAGTTTTGACATAGATAAATATACACATATAAAATTAATGGTACAATTAAAACTATACTGCAGGGCAAGAAGATGTCTAAAGGGCTTGAGAGTAACAGAGGAAACTGATTTTTCAGTAGATATTGGGTGATATTGTCTTGAAGAAAACTAGCTATATACAAAGTTTAGAAGAAAAGGGCTGCTAACACAAAATATTCAACACAGAAAAACACAGTTTAATAGTCCTTGTGTACACGACAGCAACCGATGCCAATACCAGTTTCCTCTGGAGTAAGAGCACGTTGCTGTTCTTCCTGGAGGAAGACTGCCAAATGTCATAATTGTTCCCAGATCACAACACTGGCTGTGGCTAGCTTCCTTCTCTACAGATTACTGATCCAGGGAAGCCAAGGAGATGGAAATAGAGATCAGCTTCCTTCTTACTCATACCTCTAAACATCTTTGCCTAGACCACAGGAGTGTTTTTCTGGGAAGAGCATTACCATTTACAACAAATTATTGTTAAGAAAAGATTTGAAAAGCGAGTCATTTTGACTGTGCATATGAATGACCTGGAGGAGATCACACATACAAAGCCCACCTGCCTGAACATCTACCCTTGGGGAAGAGTTAAAAAGGGAAGGGGGAAAGGAACAATTCTGCACACAACTGAGGAATACTTATGTCCATTAAAATTTAGGGGTTTTTCTGTGATGAATGTACAAATATCTCATTTTTTTGAAGCTCTGGACTGCTTGAGTAACTCCCATGCTTACCTCTCAGATGCACCTGGCCCAAAAATTTGAAAAATTAGTATTATTGATGTCACCGAAATATTTTAGATAAAGGCAGTGAATTGTTGCTTACTACTAGTTCAATGGTCAGTTATTCTGTGCAGCCATTGCCCCAGTATGGCTGTTGGTAGCACACACGACAGGGACCTACACACATACACACACACTTCTTAAGTGCATACAACCACAATCACTATTCCATTGTTCCAGACAAAGTAGGAGGCATCCCCTTTCCCTCTCACAACAGAAATCAATGATTACACAAGTTTAAGAACCACATCAAGAACCACGGTTTAAAGCTAATTTGTGAAAGGATCAACAGCTGTCTGCCAAGGAGGAGGTACTGTACCTTTTCAACATCTGACAGAGATGATAGAGAATGGTTCTGCAGAACCTCTGGTGCTGTGAATGCTCGCAGGTCTTGCTGGGATACATTTTCATCAGTAAATGATACGCTGCCAGACGGAAGCAACAGGAGAGACCATGGAGAAATGATGAATCCCAGAGCAGTAGGATCAGCTGTATTTGAAAGGAAAATAAAAAAACAAAACAAAACAAACCCCCTGAAATTAAAGCAGCATTGTTTGATATTATTTTATTTGCTCAAAGACACATTTAATATCAGCCTACATATTATTAATGGAATAGATTCACATGTCCTTTTCCACCTATGGTGCTTCATGACAACAACCGCCACCACAGTTTTCATCACACAAAGGAGTAACACCTATCTTTACTTACTATTCTTTGCTATTATTCATACCAGCAAGCTCAGGAAGAGCCTGCTAAAATACTCACAAGCTCTCCTGTCCTCAGGTTGTTTCATTCATGTATAGTCAACATATAAAATGATCACATTTTGTACTATACATGTCATTAATACTAATTCCTATAAGAATGGAAGTTTTGATATTTGTTTGGTGCCTCAGTGTCACAATACAACTCACAGGAATGCCCAGTTCCCTAATAACACCAGTGGCAACTGAGGTACTGAAAGAGTTAAACAGGTTAAGTTTATAGATGTATGCATATTTCTAATGACTGCCATACTAATACAGCACTGCTGCAGCAGCAATGATTTCAAAAGAGAAGACAAAGTTATTAGAGAGTATTAATACTCTTTATTAGAGTAGCTGATAGAATTGGACAATACAGAAAAGATTTGAGGCACAGAAGTCCTTTTTAGTCTAAAGAAAAAATTAAATTTCAAAAGTGAAAAAGAAAGAATAATTCTAGGCAGCAGTGGAAGCGGGCAAAGTATAAGCCTGAAATCTTAGCACAGTCACCCATTCAAACCGTGCAAATAATACTTTAAAACAGCAAAACAAGCACTGAAACTGGAGCACCAGAAGTGACAAGGAAAACTTCCTACACCATGAATATGCAGTTTGCCAGCTCAGTTTTTGATGTCAGGTAATAATGCTGTCAAAATTCTGGCCACAGACCTGCTTAAAAAAAAAAAAAAAAAAAAAAAAGGAGGGTGGGGCAGGTGGAGGGTGGAAGAAACAAGCCTCACATGAAGGAAGGTGTTAAAACCCCAAATCTACCTTGAAAGTAGAAGTTAACTAAGACAGGAAAAAAAGAATTTCCTTGAGTCAAATTTTTTTTTTCTACACTTCAAACAGTAAATCAGCTCAGTTTCACTGCAGGAGGCATAAGCTTTTATTTAAGTAAAAATAAAAGTTAACTGTTGTTTTTCCTTAAGCAAAGAGTCAGTTGCTGTGTTACATGATGTATCCAAGACCTGAGGAAACATGCATTTGAAGAATAAGCCTTTCTTTTCCCTCTACATAGTAAGTAACAACCGCAGAATAATAATTTCCTCCTTCAGCTCCACCACTAACAACATTTTCCACTCTCCTATCAGCTCAGGATGTTCCTACACTGCTGGTTCCTAGCCTGTTCAATTATCTTGTAATCTAGAATATTTCTAATCTCCTAGGAAATGTATTGAATTACTGCTTTCAGGTATCAGATGTAAAAGGCTCAACTAAGTAAGTCCTTCAATTTCTTTAACTCCTTTTCCTCCAAAAGAAACTAGGAAATTGCTTTCAGGCTTTCTACATTCTGTGATACCAAAGCAAAAGCAAAACTATACGAGTAACTGGGAAGCACAATTATCCAGAAAAATGTTTTCAACTTTCAAATCCTGACACTCAGAAAGCCTGTCCTCCTACTGACGTGTGCAAGAGAGACCATTCAGTAGAGGACCCCATAATTCATTTTTCAGTCTAACATACACCTTTTTCTGAACACATCTTAAATTGCTATGCAGAGTTCTACTTTAAAAAGGAAAGAGGCACCACTGAGGGCAACAAGCAGCCTAGAAATGGAAAGATCCTAGAGAGTCTACTCCAACTAGTTATTTCAAGTTGTTTAATCACCTGAGAGCCAAAGCAGTTTGTTACTGTTCTTCTAAAGGATTTTAAAATGCTAGTGTGTTTTGCTGAAAGCCAGCAGGACAAGGTTAGGATTCACAGTGCAGAACTGGTTTCCACCTGCTCTGTTTTTTAGGACATACAAGAGAGGCTCAGTCGTCTTGCCTCAGGGGAGTGTATGTCATTGCTCTGGCTTTCTCCCCTGGATCCAAAAGAAATAAGTAATTGATGGCTGGCAACTCTGATCATGTAGGCTAAACAAATTTAAGCTCTCACACAGACCTGCTGAGCTTCCATGGAAACCAGAGGTCTTTGTCACATTAAAAAAAAAAAAGCCCAACACCTCCCCACCACCATCAAAAAGAAACACCCAAATACAAAACCATACATGATGATATCTCTCAGACACAGAAGACAAGATCTCAAGGTGTTTGCTTATCCCATTTCAGTAGGTAAAATTGGAAAGGACAAGGCAGTATGTTACTCAAACCTACCAATGCAAATATAATCTAAACTTAATAAATACTATGGCTCAACTAACAAGCTATACAAGTATCTTTCTGTTTCTAGACCTCTTCCAGTGTGACGTGAAATACTCCCAAATACGGAATTTATCAAGGTGTTATAAAAAACCCAAAACCCAGCCAACAAACAAAGAACTGCCTTTGCTGAGCTATAAATTTGGCCACAAGAAGATATTCTAGATTTTGCGCAGACATTAATTGCCAATTCTCATACTGCAATACACATTTCCTCTCTTCCCCACAGCAATACAACTGACCTCTAACTACAACATGATTTAAGCCTGGAATCACTCTCTTTAATGGCCATGACAAATATCTGCTTGACACAGTTGTAAACATAATCTTGTCCAAGATCATGGTTTCAGCACAGTGTACAGCAAGACACTCGGCATGAAGCAGATGACATTACCTCTACAGACACCTTCTCTTGCATGGCCAACTTCAAAACTGGAGTTTAGAAGGATCTCATGTTGGGGGGGGGGCAGGAAATCAAATATGTAAATTCAAACTCCCCCAGCAAAAAGTTTAACACATACGGAAAAAGTAGTGAAAATAGACTTCAATCAACTGCATTAAATAAAATTTTAATTAAGAATCAAAATAACATTATCTGTTCCTTCCAGCCCCAAGAGATGGCATTTTGCACTATACCTGTAACACCATCCCCTCTGAAACAAAACCGAACAACTGCTGTTCACTGTTGTGGCAGTAAGTTCAGATGCTAAACAAAAGAAACGCAAAGATGGAAAACCCCTTCCTATTACATGTACGTAAGAAAATATTATATTATATACCAAAATATTTTTAGAAAAATGCCCTTAGCTGGCCATCAACTTCCAAAAATAACCCTGAGGGTAACTGGATTTTTTTAATAGTTCTGTGTGTATACACCACTGATATAAAAAAATTAAACATTTTAAAATATTATAAGATTTCCGCTTAAAAGCCCCACCTCCAGAACCTTAAATAATGAGGTTTTATCCTTAATATTTTGTATGACAAAGACTTTCAATACATATGAACTCTTCATATTCTGAAACATGCTACAGAAAAAGAGTTAGAGACGACTTAGCTTTATAAAAAAAAAAACCAAACCTCCTATGTTTAGCCTGAAGTCTTCCCAATATTAATTTAAACCAACTTTGGAGCACGCATTTGTCCCCTGCAGATGCAGAGTCTGAATTTACTGATGCACATAAAATACTCCTGTCCACACTATCATCTCCATGATCTGAAGCAATGTATAATGAACACGGTTAATTTTAAGTTTAGAAAAAGGACTGATTTTGGTTTGTTGACATTTTCTTAGCTTCCTCTTTTAGTAGCTTTTAACTAATATAGCAGATCACACTACCTACATCACAATTTTGGCAATCTACTGTTACAAAGGATGAGAACAAAATAACTCATTCTCCATTTCCTCCCTTAAGGCATGCATCTCAAACCAAAAGAACAGTCGTAAAGCTCCTACTATGCAGATTTAACCTATGACAAATATTTTAAAGTAACTCTACTCTCACCATTGGGGAGGGGGGGCGTGGAAGTAACGAAGATGCAACACATCAAATAACCAGGAACCATAGGAAAAGAATAGCAATTAGTTTAGGGCCCTAATGTTCATGTTGTCTTCTGTTTAGGCTTTCAGAAGAATTTGTAAGAGGAGTAAGGGAAACATGCTCCCCAAAACAGAGAAGAAAATGACAAAACAAAACAAAAAAACAAAGAGAGATTCAAACTCCTCTTTCTAAAAGCACTGGAATTCAGGATATGGCTCCTGGTCAACTTTCTATCCAGCAGCCTTTCAGCTGCACTGGAGCTGCCAGCCTTCTGAGTTAACTTCAGAACTATGCAACTGGGTAACAAAACACTTGCGAGAGCACAGTTTATTGAGCAGTGCCAAGCCAGAGATAAATAGCCTGGTCTTAAAGCAATAAGGTTTTAAGCCTGGTTTTAAATGCAATAAAAACTGGAATAATCTTCAACTACAAGGCATCTGTCAAACAAATGGAAGACTTCAAACATGGTTTAACAGGATACAAGTAGCCAAAGATGAAAAAAACACCCCAGCATGTTATAAGTGACAGTAGGTTCAGGTAGAAATGTAACTATGAATCCAATTTTGCAATATTGACCGCAGGCAATTTCAAATTCCCAAACTAGACACACAATTCAAACTCATTCAGTTTTGTTTTTTCCTACTTCTCTCTTAGGTCGCAACCATTAGCAAAACCCGTCAGTTCAGCTCTTTCAGGACATAGAAGACCTTAGAAAGCACAGAACAACCCAAAAAATTACCACGCAAGGTTTTCAACACTAGTCTCATCTTCCTCTTTGCTTCTCTCTATGGCCCTCACTCAGACAAACAAGGTTTCTCTTAACACAAATGAACGCGAAGATTGTTATGCTCAGGCCAGGATTATAGCAGCACAAGGGACCACTCAGGCTGTGAAGTATTCCTGTAAGAGCTGGTGTAGCACATCCCCACACACCTGGTGTGCAGCGGAAGTGGCATTGCAGCGTTTCTGCTCCCTCTCCATTGGGCACAAATGGACGGACCGCGCAGAGAGTGTTGATGCGATACTGAACCACTTAGAAACCGCAGCGCACAGCAAGAGGCTAACTGAAATTTAGTCTTTCCTGAAAATACTGGAGCAAGAAAACAGGGTGAGCAACTAGCTTCTGAAATTGCCCACATTGCTCCTGAGATGTTCTGCAGTCAGTACACCACCACATTGCACTTTGTAACCTTGACCACATCCAGCAGGGTGTTACAGAAAGAGCACAAGTAGTAACCCAGTCTCACTTGAGGAGCAGGGGGAGGAAAAAGAAAAAAGAGCAGCCTTATCTCTTTCCTTCTCAGCAATGGAAAGAGTTACCAGAGGTGAAACAAACAAACAAACAAACAAAACATTCCTCAAGAGTTACTGCTAAAGGAAAAAAACTCTCATTTAACACCTGCCAGCAAGAAGTGGCTGGAAAATGAGGGTTCCCTTGTATGGGAAACAAACAAAAAAAAAATTGTTTCCCATATACAAATTTGCAAGATAGTCAATTTGTAGTCTCTTTCTTGGCTCAATCTGCCTTTATATTATCAGACTAATTTTTTTCCCTTTCTCTTCCCTCTCTCTTTAAACAAGTCTTGAAAAATAAAGTCTAACTCTTTTCAGAATCCTAAATACACGCTTTAGCATAGGAGTGGCTTAAGTGCCACCTGAAGTCTTTCCCACTTTCAGGTTTTGATAAATCTTTTCCAGTTAAACCTACCAAATTAGAGGGGCGCCTGGTTTATAATCCTCAGCAGCAGAGAGCACAGCATGCTCCTTACACTTACATGCTCACATTTGAGATACTTCACTTCAAAGACCTGTTCCTTTGACCTCATGGAGTACCAAGTACAAGATACAGCATGTCTGAAAGAGCTGATACACCCTTTCAACAACAAAATAGTTATTGCAGATAATTAAACAGATGTAAGAGAAGGGCAGGTCTGGTATCGGCCTTTTCAAATCTCCACATTAATCTCAACATCACTAGTACAACTGATGTCAGATCTGCAACTGAGCACTAGATTGTCTTTCTCCTCCATTTAACCGCTTATAATATGCTGACAAGACAGCTACTAGAGTCCATCTTCTTAATCAGTGATTAGCAACTGGGCATTTCATTCCATTCTTCCATTGCTTATAATGACTGAAATCAATTTGTAAATTATTTTTAAAGAGTTCAACACCTGTTAGAATAGTAAATACAAACAGGCATAAAAATAGGCACATTTCTGTATCAGTCACACAATTAGTCACAGTATGCCATGTGACTAACCACAAAAGGCACAGATTTTCATTCTGTGCTGCTTTTATTCAGTGCTTTGATGGATAAGGTAGATTCACTGAAAGACTTGCAGAACTTTCAAAAACCAAGAAATCAACAAATCTGTAACAGAAGCTTGTTTTGGGCATTTTTCCCTAATTTCATGAAACTAGTTTAAGTAACAAATTAATGGAAGGACACGTTCTCAGTTGATGGAGTAATAGCAAGGATTCTCAACTTCAAATAGACTACCAAAACTCTACCAGGATTACATAAATAAATGGTTACTTGAGCTGGTAATTCCTTTAAGTGTGTGTGGTTGCTAGGCTGGTGCAGGGAGGTTGCCAACAGCCAGCGATTTAAGAGTTTATGTTTTCCGTAGCCTTTTTATCCCCCTCCTTTAAAAACAGTTGAACCACAGACCATTGAACAGTATTTTTTTAAAGAAACTTAATATAGAAAGTGCTCATCAAAGCTTAGGATTTTGTTACAGAACAACATGTCCAATGACTACACAGCTATACAAGGTCAAAGAAACGAACATCTCTGAGATTGGTCAGAGCTGAGCATGCTGTGAACTTGCAGAACTTAAAAACTTGCCTCGTTACCCTCTGCCTAGGAGCAATTGGTCAGTTCTGAAAAGCTTTGGAAATTCACCCACTGCCTTAGAAAAACTCTTCCATGCTGTATGCTAGGTCTGAAATTTGACCAAGGAAAACAGGATTTCTCTAGGATGCCTCATTTGCTACAAGACCTCCACAAAAAGAGAACAACATTGAGTTAAAGAACCCTACAGGAACCTCTGCATTCTCTGTTCCTGCATCTCTGCAACACATCTTTACAAGCCAGCACAGAAAAAGATATTCAAGATGACCAAAAAAGGTTTCTAGATTGTTCCCTTAGCAAAGCCAAATCTTCATTAAAGACTGTCTGGTTATCTTAATCTTGCTGGAAGGAATAAGATTGCCTTTGTCAACCTTAGCTACACAGTAAAACTCTTTCATTTGGGTGGCTCCTGAAGTGTGTTTTACCACAGGGCTACATCCCAGGTTAATTAATAGCATGCTAGTGAAAATAGATTCCTGAACTAGCAGAAAAACAACTCAATAAAACAGCTTCATCTCCAAGAAGAGACAGATTCTTCTGGCACTGATTTTATCTGAATTCGTGTTTTGGTCTTCACTGATAGGAAGTAAGACCAGGAGCTGCTACCACTTCAGACAGTCTTAGCTGGCAAACACTCCCCTACCTTAAAAGTACACACCCCAAGTCCTGGGGCAGATTTCCTTTTTGTGCACTCATCTTCCAGTACTCGGCCCTCTGAAGGAGGGCTGAGTGTATTCTCATTCTCAATGCTTGCATGCAGACTTCACAGTAATTACAATTACATTTTCTGCACTACTTTCAGGGCAAGAAAGGGTGAGTTCTTTTCAGTGGAGACTTCCTTCTTGAGAAGAATTTAGACCTAAGATAGTATCTTAAGGGGTTTCACTACTATGTACTCATGTTACTGTGACCTTTCAGGTGGACTTCAAGATGGAGCTCCATGTGTTGATTCCTGTAAAGTGTACAAGGGTAAACCTCTAACTATTCAAGATCTCTCCTTAATCAAGGTCTCACTTGGTCTCAACAACCTGCCCTCTTAAAAAAAAAAAAAAAAAAAAATCATTCCTCTGATTTCTTCTGAGACAAAACAAAGAAAGGAAGAAGATGCCAGCTTTCCCATTCTTGCAATGCAAGGAGCAGAGGGACAGGACAGTCAGTCAAATTGCACCCATAAACTCAGCATTCCTAATAGGGAACACGTCTTACTACGCATGGGCTGACAGCTCACTGGTAAAAAGAAAAAGGGAAATTTGTACAGGGTATCAAAACTACCCATAATGTGCCTACCAAAAAACACTTCAGAGAAGTTGATAAAATTTCCTATTTATAATACTAAGTTAAGCTTGATCAGAAATCAAAAGCCGTATGGCAGTTTCTGCTGATGTCTGCCTTTGGAGTCTTTGTGAAGTATCCAGCAGATACTTCACTTCAGTGTCTGACTTGACAGATTGTCTAAACCAAATCCTAAGAAAAAAAAAACCAAACGAAAAAAAAACCCAAAACAACAAAAACCCCCCAAACTCCAAACAAAACCACCCACACCCCCAAAACAATTATTGAATCTTGATGAAACTGTAAGACAAACGCATGCAAAAAATAATACATGTAAACAATAAATATTGCCCTCAATAACAAAGATGTGCCCCTTGCATGGTAATGTGGCAAAACAATGGCTATTTTCAAAGTGTGAGCTTTTGATTTTCCTGAATACAACTGTGTAAGCTTAGACATGCAGAGATGACCTCCACAAATTTGCTGAAATACTAAGATGTATCATGGGAAAATACACTCTGAGGCCACCAAAGTTCAATATCTAATTTAAGCTTTTATTGCTATAAAAAGCAAAAAAACAAGGGAAGGTACTTAAAGATGTGCAGATTTTAAAGAAAGGAAGAGGAAGGGTTCTGTACTTCAACCTAGTGCTAAAACAGCATTGCAGTATTATATAATATATAGTATATACTTATTTATATATATATATATAAACATTGCAGTTTTAGAGAGAGAGAGAGAGAGCAATATTGCAGGTGCTCAACTTAGAGCCTACTAAGTTGGAGGAGTGGAGGAGAAGAGGTATTTCTACTCTTCTAAAGCCCAAGCAGCCACCACATTCCACTCGGTAGCTATATATGTCTCGCTAACTGCATTCTAAGGAATACCACCTAGCCCTCTGGTCAAGTTTTCTGCAGCTCACCTTTGCCTCACTGGAGACTAAACCTCTTCAGAAAAAACTAGTCATGACTGCACTGTACTGTGCTCATTCCTACATCCCCTTCAGAGCCTAAGTGCTCCAATGGTCTCAGACGTTTCTATCTCATTTCATTGAGTCTAAAATAATGCAAAGACCGTGTGGTAGCTTCCTACGAAACTGAGGTTGTCACCACGTGAAACAATGTGTCACAGGTCCTGACAGAACACTGAGCAATGGTTGAAAGCATCCTTTGTGTCGGGGTGCAGCTAGGCACTTTACCCAAATATAACCTAGAAGAATCTATTATTTGGGTTTAGAGCCTTCGAAGAGTAAGGGAGTTTACTTATATGACACGTAAAGCTAACTGTTTTCAGTTCTGTATATACCAGTCTTTAAAAATGCTTACCTTTTCTGAATAGTTCTTGAAGGCTCTCTGCACTTTGATTCAAAATAGCCCATATTTCCTCTTCCTGCAATGGCCCCCCCCGAACCTCCAGAGCCTCTGCCAGTGACACATGCATGTTACCTGTGAAATAAGACAGACTGATTTAAGAATACATAAACAGTTATTTTCTCCTTGTACATAGTACTCAAGGAGTAATAACCCATGTTCAATTCTCAGTCACAAAAATTCCCTAAATTAATAGAACCCATCAAATATAAAGACTACAAAACATTCACCATGACGATAAAGAACCTGGAGCACCTGCTGTTACAAAGAACAAACACTTGGGTTGAGAGAACAATGATCCATATTAATATTGTAGGCTACTAAATCAATAAACTCAACAAGCTGGCATTAGTCTACATGCTATGGTCAAGAATTTGCTCTGTTTTAAAGAATGACAGAATGATTAGTAGTTACAGGTTTATTAAAGGTAAATCAGCTATTAACATTATTTTGACAGGGTTAAGTCATTCAAGTTGCTGTTTGGAAACTAAGCTCTTCTTCCGATATATTTTCACAAGGCTGCTTATATTATCTCATGACCAAATAATAAGTAGTACCGCCTGAAAATATGTAAGCGAGCTAGCTGTGGAACTGACAGTTACCTCCTTTGTTCAGCTTCTTCATACACTTAAGAAAACAAAGTAAAACCATTAGCAGCACTCCATGTGTTACATCCCCAGAAACACATAAACACATAAAGACTTCCTTCCCTAGCCTTAATATTTTTTTCGAAGAGTTATACCATTTTCACCATACCACAATATGATATTCAGTTGTTTAAAACGAATTTGAAATCAGAAGAACGCATCCCTAAATATTCTGGCGAAGTCACAGCTTCATAATTTGTGTAAGATCTGGAGCGAATAAACCATGTGTCTGCTTAATTACTTCAGCTTTCTACGGACACTAACTATTCTCAGACTGAGCACTCACGCCAATTTATATTTCCAACTGAGACACAGCTGCAGTCGCTCTCTGCTTCTCTGCAAAGCCCCAAGAATAAAATCTTGAAGCAGTGAGCTGCAGTAACAGCCTAAGGTATATCGTCAATCATCAGTGACGAGTTTCTTAGGTCTCAAAGGCTTCAAAGCTGCTGCTGGAAATATTAAAATACAGTTCCACAAGCAATGCATGTTCATCCCCAGGATCAGTAACTGGTATCAACAGCCTGAGATGGCCTAATGGTACTGCTGGAGGTTCCTCCCCCTCCCTTCCAATCAGCTAGCCAGAGCCTCCCTGTCAGCATACCATCCTGGCTCAGATGCACACTCATGGAGATTAATCTAACCATTTACAAGGAGGACAGGCCGATTTAGGCCTTACATTTAGTTTTCCAACTGTCTAGGCAGTTTCATACCTTCCATGTTTTTTTACTTCCAGATAACGAGACTCATGCCCATATAATGGCAGTATAAAAGGCTAAATAGCCTGCAGTTTCTAGCTGAAAACATGGGCTTTGAAGGTACTTGAAGTACTACCCAGAGCTTTTTCAGCTAGAATCCTATACTACGCTGGTGAAAAATTACATCTTATTGGCTGCATTTCAATCACAGACAGCTTATTTTTCCTTACTTCACAGCTTGTCAGTTTTTAGTATTCGATTATTCTCCATATTTACTAAGCCAGATATATTTACACAATTAATGTTCAGACATCATAATGAAAAAATAATGGAAGGGAAAACATCTCCAGACCACATTTAAAAGAAAGATGAAACCCAAATCCCCAAAGAGAAAAATAAATACACCATTCAAAATGGAAAGCTAGAGACCAACACAGACCTGCAATGAATGGATGGAAAACCTGAGATAAATGTTTCTTTTCAGCATGAGATTCACCTACACCTGCCATAGTATGCCTGGTCTACCATCTGTTTCAGGGAAATTTGTGATTTCATGGCACTGTCTCAAATTTCAGTATGCATATGTAGAATCAAAGTGGATTATTCAGATTAAAAGATCCCATCTTCTCCTAGGGACTAAAACAAATATATGATCTGCAAATGAAAACTTTTGGTGCTAAATATTCTAAAGGACATATGCTGAGCATAACACCAACAAAAATCCCCCCCCCCCCCCCCCCTCCCCAAATCCTTCTCTGCCACTCACCTTTTCCCCCATCCTGTAAAATCTTGATTCCTTTCAGTTGTGATTAAATAATAGTGTGGACTGTTCTGCAGCAGATATAAGCCAATTCCCTATTTAACATCACTATAGAGACCATAAGTTTGTTGGTTCAAACTCCCAAACATGTTACATCGACAGTAAAAGAATCCTACAGAAAACAATTTCGCGATCACAGTAAGAAGCGTATGAACATCCACCCAGTCGTGCAGGCCTCAGCTGTAGCAGTGCAAGCAATAGAATCTGCTTGTACATTACAGATAGCAGTACCTTGACAAATAAAACTGAACATCACACCACACCAAACTCAGAACATTTCAAACTGGTTTTGAAAGCCCAAGCAGAATACAACAAAACATCAATCGTTACAAGACAGCTGCATGCCAAATGGCAGGAGCCAGGATGTGAGTGAGACTCCTGGTGACACTGGTTCAGTAATTTTTGGGTAACTTTTCTTCCTCAAAACTACCTTGAAGCTGCAGCCCTTGTCTATCACAGCGAAGAGCACACCAACACACTGGTTACGAGTTCTCCATCTGCACAATCGCCCTGTTAGCAGCCAGGCACGATTAATTTTACATGATGAAGCAGACAGTGAGAGTGTCTGGCTTGCAGCATGCTGCTTCCCAATCAGTTTGTTTGCAATGGATGTTTTTCACAAGGAGAAAGGAGAGATTTGAAGGAATGATTATGCTTGCAAAGCACAAATCTTCCCAATTTGCTGTTTCCCTAGGTTCTGGGAGCATTCAACAGTGTCTGCTCCGTTGTGAATACAGAAAATTAAGTGCTCAATACATACATAAACTTTTGTTTTGTGTAATGCCTGAACATTTTGATGAATTGAAATATAATGGCAGTACCAAGTAGTTGATATGTGATAGAAAAAAACACAAAGCTTTTGTAGAATACCGTATCAAAAATATACAGAATATTTATCTTCGAATCTTAGCCCTCTAATTGCAGTTACATCCATGGCTACATAGTTGTGTAACATTCTTTTTTCAATTAAAATTAATTGCTATTCAAAATGTGTATTTAAACTCCAATGGCTAAGAACTCAGAGAAAAGCAGCTGGGTGACAGCAACAGGGGACAACAGACTAAGAACAGCAACCCCTTAAAATGCAGGAAAGAGAGTAAAGATGAGGTCTCTGTTGAAGATAAACTTTTAGCTGATTTAAACAGAGCAAAGAGGGGCTAATCCAGGCAGAGAGGGTAAGTGGACCTCAGAAAAGCTGAGTCGGTCTGAAATGACAGAATACAAAACTGCAACTAAAATGAAGACTTTTCTCTTGTACTAACGGTAAAAACAGGTCTGCTTCAAACTTCCAAAGATTCTCCTGGCAGTCCCTGTATTTTTCATGGTATCAAGTTGACTGGCAAAGAAATCTAGACGCACTGGCAGAGTTCTCAATGGACTCTCAGGTTTCTTTCAGGCCACTGTCTTGCCATAAGTCTTCTCTCTGTCTCTTCTTCATTTAAGGTAAGCAAGAAATGTTGTCCTGGCATCCTGTGCCTTGCTCTTTTCCCTCCTTGCAATAACAGCAGGCAAAGACAGATTGAAGCTTTACACAAAGACAGATTGAAAGCTGCACCTTCTGTGCACGAGGTCACTTCCTTTTTCCTTGGGACAGCATTACAGTGGCATTTTAACATGAAGCCACACCACCACTTAGCTGGATGGGATGGGGAGGCTTACAAAGCCAAGTGCATCCTGTTTCTGCACCTGGCTTCACAAGGCGGGAAGTCAGGGTGCAGTCATGATCCAGAGGCATGTCAAAGGGCTAGGTGGTATGAACTGAGCATGAACTGTGAAGGTGTGGATTCCCCATACACCCAAAAACCACACAAGACCATAGCCACAGAACATCCATAAAGGGACATTCACACAGCAGAGAGCACAACACAGTGTAGGAAGACAGGGGACAAATCAAATAGTTAACACTGGATGAAGCACAGACATTAACAGGACTTTCGGGTTGCTGCTCTGGGACAGAATTTATTCTAGACCATACAGGAGTGCAATTTCCACAGGAAAGAAGTTGCATCATGTGAAGGCAGCTCTTTTTTGCTCCAGGACAAGAGAGTAAATTCAGGTGTAAATCATTTGTATCAACAAGCCCTGAGTGCGATTTCTCACTCTCCACGCCATTCAGCCCGAAGCCATGCAGGCAGGCAGTTCCAAGAAAGAAAAGGCCTCTCCCAGATCTCAAACACTTCCTTTAAAAAGCCTGTTTACCTCATGAGGACCAACTGCCAGCTCCTCCCTCCCAAACAGACAGCTTATACACTACCTGGTGAGCGGGATGGGTAGCTCTGTCTCTTTCCTGTAAAGCAAGCTCAGTAACCTCCTTGCACCTACACTCCACTGTCCCAACCACCCCTGTTAAAAGCACACCACCTACGGAACATCCAGGCAGTGTCAACGTGGTGCATGAGGCAGACTGACACTTTAAGGGGGAAAGCAGAGCAGGAGCAGAGCCTCACACCGAGTAACACTGTCAAAATTACTACTTGCAAGGCATATATTTTTTCCCCTACAATTTGCAAAGTTTTCAAGACACCTCACTTCTTAGTTCTTTTTTTGTATGCAGCACAGAAGCTAAATGCTCAAAACTCACATTTCTCCCAACCACCACCGTTTTTCCTTATGCATTTTAAATTTGAAATTCATGTTTCCAGCAGCAACCAATAATTCAGAAAAGTTTAACGGCCTATTAATTCCAGATTTTATTGAACTCTTGTTAGCTGAAATATTAAAAAGCTATTGCTATAACTGTGTTTAATAAAGACAATAGCAGTATTTTTGTCAAAAAGTTCCTAAAACCAGATTGAAAGTCAAAAGGCTAAACTGCTACAACTTAACCATTGTTTGTGTTTTGGTTATAGTAGCACATATCCTTTGCTTTTTTCCTTACCTTCTGCATCAGCATTTTTCCCTCTGTTGAAACTTCAGAACCAAAACTTTAAGTCAAAAGCTGTGCTTTAACAATAGCTAACCAAGATGCTTGGAGTATTTCATGCTTATTTGATATTCCATCAGAATACACTGCCAAGAAACATGCTCTGGCCTTGCACTCTGTAGGCTGCTTTTTTTCAGATGTGCTAGAAGCAATGACTGTTAGAGAAATAGCATTAGTTTCTAGGTTATCACATAAAATACTCTGGTATTTGTTTTTACCCTTTGACAAAATTTAAACCGAGAAGAGAGATAGCAAGAAGACTTTACATACATCAAAAATATTTTCTGCAACTAAAAAATCCACCTTATTTCTCCCATTGAAAACCCTGCTAGCTGACTTCATCTGTCCTGAATAGGAGCATTACTGTCCCTTTGCTCCACAGGTATATTTAGGCAAAAAGTGGTGATTTTCAAGGAGCACTGTTCTCTTAGTGGATAAGCAGAGAGCCCTTTTTCAACCTCTCCTTTGTAGATACAACTGCCTGAGAGTAGATGCACATTTAACAACACAATTCTGTCCAAAAGAACGTCTTAGAATTCACCTAAGGCCATGATTAGCTTCCTAAAAATAAAACACTGACACTTTTAATTCAGCACTCACTGAGTGTGAGGGGCTTTCTAAAAGCATGCAATATGCAGAAATCCCAGTGAAAACGAACTGGAGCTATACCTGAACAATTCTGAAAGTCTGAACTCTCCCATTTGAGAACCTGAGCATCTGGAGTTATTCCCATGCCCTGTAATTTCAGAATGCTGGCATCTATCCTATTTATTTACACTGACCCACATCTTACACTCCTGAATATGACCTGGAATGCATCTATCAATTAGTTTATTCCCAATAATACTGTTGCTGAAACTGCATGGAGCCCTGGAGCCAAGTTAGAAAGTTTGTGCTTCAGCAGTCTTTGATATATTACTTTCACATATGCACATACAATGTGGTTTCCTATAGCTGCAGGTCCAATTTGCATAGACTGTCCATAAACTTAGGCATTATTTGCAAATAATCAAGTCAAGCATGCAATCAAGGTGAATATACAAACAAATCAACTGTTTAAAGACTTTTTTTTTTTTAAGAATCGTGCTGTCAAGTTAATTACTGCACATTATTCTCATTTATTGTCTCGCAGGATAAGGAAACAAACACTTATGCCATGACGACTTTTCCACTTCTATGGATACAAAGCAGAAACAAAAAGCCCCATAAGATACAGATCCCGTCTCCCCTGCTCTTTTTTTATATCTCTAAATAGCTGCCAGAAATCATGTGAATTTAAATTTTTGCAAAGGCACACATTTCTGTGTATTTCATTCAATCAGCTACCTGATAATGTTATCTTAGTATAAGCACTATTCCTTCCTCCTTCATTTTGGGGAGGTCAGCAGAGATGACTATTACCACCCAAGAACTTCCTGCCCCTAGCTGTGGAAGAGACCAGCTTCCTCCACTTACATTTTTCCTTCCACATTTTTTCTCTCCTGTATGCAGACAGAATGAAATGCCAGCAACACAGCCCCATGCTCCTGGGCCAATCCCCAAACTCTAAGAGGAAAATGTCTTATAAATTGCATTTCCTCTTCAAACTGACAGTATGCTGCTTGAGCTCAAGCCTCCTAAGCAAAGGAACAGAAACTAGCTCAAATCTGTGATAAACCACAAAGAATCTGAGGATATTCCCAGATGTACAGGGCACTGTTGGCCTTTTATTTGAGCACACAGTGATGCTCTTGCACTCACTGTAACAGATGAGACATTTCTCTTTCCAAAAGCTTAAATCAGTCTTGTATTCCCATGTCTGGAAGACAGGAGAAAGTGACATATTTAGAATCTTAGTGCTCACCCCCCAGGGAAAGCAGTGTTTATTTTACTCGAGAAGCATGTGCTTTCTTTCCTGGAAGGTGGGAAGAAATCAGCTTTTGGCACTGGACTGAACTCGCAATGGAAGACAAGCAAGGGTTATTGCTGACTCCCTCCCATGCTTTTCTGTCTCTATCACCAGAACCAGATAAACTTGTTTATCTGAGGCTTCATGTAAGGCAAACTAGTAGATCCAGTCCAAAATGTATATAATAATCATGAAAGTCATGTTTTCTAGGCAACTGTAGAATGTTCTTTTATACATCAGGGTAGCTGATGTTTCACATCTGATATTAAAATTGTATTCAGAAGAGTATATAATTATCACTACAAAGTAAGCTTAATCCACATAAATCGGGGCATGACTCTTGTATCCCTCTCTTAGTTTAATTGTCAGTGTAAGATCCCTGGGCAACTCCCTTATTTTGCTGTTGATCTGCTCCACCTCGGAAAGGCACGTCTCCTTGGTGCATTTCTCATACTTGCAACTTTCATCTTAATTGCTAAGTAGGAACAGAGGACTTGTGACTAAGACAAGCTTTATACATGGAAAAGCAGAAATTTCAGAACTGCAGAACAACTTAACAATAGTGACACTTTTCAAATAGCAGATCAACCAACATGCCCTTATTAACACATAAGATAACTCTTCTAATGACATGAAATAATCACAAGCAAAACACCACTTACTACTGATGACATAACTGCACAATGCATTGTCTATCATATAACTTCACTTACAACAGACAAGTTCCAGACTGCGCAGCAGACTTTATTAATAAAGATTCCTTCCTTGGCATCCTTCCATACTACTTTTTTTTTTCTCGCAGTGCACAGTGACGGTAATGTTCTTCATTAAGTACTCCAGGGTACACAACTGTTGGTAGGTCTACGTGGGCAACATGCCTCGTCACTACAGCAAGGACAGACTACTCTGAAACTACGAACAGCACCTCCAACTTTAGCCCAGCAGTTAGTCCATGGCTGCATGCAAGAGCTACACATTCCTCACATACTATAGAAAGGTCACGAATGCAGCCTGTCCTTATTCACTTGTAGCTCTTCACACAGCTAAAGGGGGAATGAAAGTTACTGTCAGAGGAGCAGAAACTGTAGCATGCAGGTAATTTAAATATCATAGAGACACTAGGAAGCATTATTCTAAGTCAGCAAGTACGATTTCCCACCATCTGTGGCATTTTAAAAGGTATCTACAAAAACAGTAAGGCTCTGATGAGCAAGTAAGTAGTGACAATTGTACAGAATTGCTTTTTCATATCACTACAAAGATTATTTTCTTTATAGTAAGTCCCCAGTGTTTAAGAATAATGATCAAATATTTAACACCAAAGCATAAATTGCCATGAACTAGAAACTCAGGGACTCCACAAGTAAGTTTCACCAATGTAACAGGTACAAATTAAGCCAGTATTGCTCAATAGATCACTTCCCTGATGGATCAACTTACTCCAGAGTGGGTTTTTGAAAGCTTAGCTTAAGGTCTCTCCTGTGGTAATGAAGCGATACAAATATTACTGAATTAAATTCTCCAGTACTGAAGGGTTCAGATTCTGTTAGATATTAATCCTTCCAGTTTCAGTAACTGAGAACGGTACCTTGCTTTATAAAAGCCTCTTCTCAGTATGACACCCCCTTGCAGCAATGTAATAACCAGCGGAAATGAAGGCAGCACAACTGGATCAGCAAGAAACTAAACACGATATGCCAAGAGTAAGAATCCTTAAGTTTCCCAGATGCGGCATTAGAAAGAGAAAGAAAACTTGAGGAAGCTTTACAGCTTTTTTAACTCTGAAAATTGCAGACTTGCAGGTTAATGTCATGATACGGCTATATTTATGTGCTAAAATACTGGGGAAAATAATTTTTAATACCCACCAACCCTAGTAATGAAAGTGTTAGGATTGTAGTATATTTGCAAATCACTGTTAAAGTCAACACACTCTTAACAATTATAAAGACTGAACCCACCATATGTCATTTCAAAACCAGATTTTAATCCTATATATTCACGTTCAATCTGTCAACAAAGGGCTTTTGCTGCTGTTATGGTAGGTGAGCTGCGGGGTTCACACTGTTTTATAGATTTCTTCCCCCCATGGGAGAAGGGTGAACGTGAGAAAAAAAAAATATTTGTTAGCTTTGGATGTTTGACTACCAAACATTTTGGAAAAAGAAATTAGCAGAAGAGATCCTTTACTACGGCACTAGAACAGTTTCTCCGTAGTTAGAACAGTCTAATGGATGGTACTCATGTGAGATATGCACAAGCGTCAGAAACAATTCTGTTGTGTCTTTAGTTTGAAAGCAGCATGCCTGCACACTCACAACAAGAAAGTGATCTGCTAGCAGGGAGCATAACTTGTGTACTCAACCACAATAAACCTCTAGTACCCAGAGCACGGTTCATACTAACAGCTACTTCATACATCCTGCCTGGGAAGAAAACAATATCCAACAATAGAAGAGTAACAGAACAAGTTTGAAAATGTTATCTATCTGCATCCGACTCCTCCAGCAATGCTTTACCTGAGGTGTACACAGGCAAAGAAGCTGCAGCACTACAGTGCAAGGATTTCTTTGTTGAAGTAGCTGAATATGAGAGCTAACGAACTCCCACACAGATCACCCCACCAATACTTCTACTAAACTGCACTTGTACGCATTTTTTTGCTATGAAAATAAAAAAACCAAAACACTCAAACCAACAACCCAACCAATTTAAACATTACCACCTTGCAAGTGTTTTTTTCAGCTCATCAGTTGCTTAAAACAGCACAATGTGTTTCTTACCAATTGCCTTAAGTTGATCTACATCCTCAATCACAGTTTTTTCTGCTTATGAGTCTTGATGAAAACAGATGATGAGAGTCCAAACAATTACTGATGGAGGAGTGTCTCCTGAACACAACTCTCCTCAACCGTGTCACTGTTGAGTTCCTGCTAACCGTCAGCAACAGTTCTGAAGCAGCCCTACAGCTGGGGGAAGAAGTGATCAGGATGCCTGAGGGCATTATCCACCTGAAGAGTCTATCTTGCACCATTTCTTCAGTCTTTAATGCCCAAGACAGTAAAATTCCCAACTCCTTGGAAATTTAGACTTTAAGAGACTGCATATGCTCTACAACACAAGAAACACCACAAAATCCCAGGACTTGCAGCAAACAAAAATAAGTAATAAAAAAAACCCACAAAACAAAACACATTTGTGCTGCCTGATCAGACATTTGTGACTTTTTGATTAATTTCTGGAAAATAATAATAATAAAAAAAGGTAGATATGGCATAAGAAACAGAACATTATGAGTTCTGCAGCTAGATGACAACACATATCTTATCTGTGAACTCACCTGTCTGGGAATAAAGCTATTACACACCAGTGATGACTAATTCTTATTGTGAAAGTCTGAATTTCTACTCGGAAAAACAGACAAGACGGAACATAGGCCTACATTTCAGCTGTCAAGAACTGTATACACAAGAGCAGCTGCATCTTTAAGGCCAAGGCATAAGCTGAGAGATCCTTGCTCTACTTATCTGCAAGATGCTGATTCTTAGCTGAAGAAGACACTAATTCAAGCACAGTAGCAAAAATCAAGTCTTACTCAAAAAGCACTGTGTTTTCTTCACTCCTGTAGTAGAAAAAAAAAGTAATTTTGCTTTCAGGCAGAGAGCCTTTCTCTACTCAGACATGGTAATACAAGACATGAGATTTATACTGTTTATATGCTCAAAAATACAATTAAAAAGGTCTAGGATATATTTTCTCCTGTTACGTGTGAAAACCTGTACAAAGATCTACACTACAGAAATTTTAAGCATGGGGAATCAGTGACTAACTTTATAAAGCAACTTCATATATTTCCAAGGAATAACCATCTTCAGTGAACTACCTCTTTTGAAGAGAAACATCTGATGATACCCCATTCTTATACTGAGACACAGTCAGGAAACGTACACTCTGAGGAAACAGCAAAGATGTGAACAGGCAACTGGTTGGATTTGAGCTGCCTGTAGAACAACTGTTCCTATACAGAGCAATTGGAAAGACAACAAATAAGAAGCTGCTGCCTCATAACATTCTCCTCTAATGAAGGCAGACCGATTCTAAGGAAATGAGAAGCACTGGCAAGTCAGAATACATACTTGCTGCTCTGAACTTTATGTCAGCCTTCAGGAAGGATGTGATTTTTCATACCCATGTGTATGTATTATGTAACCATTGATCTATATAAATGCGTACACTTCATATACACCAAACAATTCACTTTTAAGTTTCTGCTGCAGAACAGGAGAAAAACCCTGAAGGGCAGAGTTGCAAAAGGGACAAGAACACTGATCTAATTTGGGAAGTCAACATCAACTACCTTAAAGCATTGTTAGAGGGTCCCTAAGCCTATTAAAGGTTTTGGCCAAGGCAGATTTAAAGTAAGATTCTGTAAGCATTTGTAAAAACAGATTGATACCAGCAGATGGGCTGCAACTGTAGTGGAAGACCTCCATCTGTCCAGAACCCAGGTCTTCGTTCCACACACGTTTCTACAAGAGTAGCGCTAAGAAGTCTTCAAGGGTAGAATCATTTCCTGAGAAGCTTTTCAATGGCATTCATCATCTGTCCCAACAAGAGACTTCACATCAAGTTCTTCCCTCCATAAGTGATAACTTTCCAGAGAAAAAGTAAGCTATTTAACTGCTACTTCTTGAAAGCACCTAGCTGCTGTTCAAGTGATACAAAAGATGTTTCCCCTTCCTGAAGTGATGCTGAGCTAAGGAGCAGACAGTTAGAAATTCATTAACATATACACTGCATATACACTCCCAACCAGTGATCAGTTTGCTGGGCAGACAAAAATCTGAGTGAGCCGAAAACATGCAGCGTGTACTTCCATGCTGTGAAAGAGACCCATTGCCCAGAAAAAGGAAGACAAGCTTTATAGGAAGGATATTATTCCGTACTGGTTCATTATAGGATTTCCCAACATTCTCGATCATTGGCTGCTGGTGTTTCCATACTCCAGTATTTCTCAAGCTGTTTAGGTTCTCTGTTAAATCATCCTTAGCAGGGTTTCTAAGTGCATTACTCACCACCACCTTGCAGGTATTGAATAAATGCTGGTTTTTTACAGGCAGGCTTTCTTTATCCAATCATCCATAGTTGATCCGTTTCCTGCAACTGATAACATATATCAAGATTTACCCTGCTGTTTGCCCATCTGCTCCACTCAACTCTGTAGATGCAGTACAGACCATGTATCGAGAACAGTACAGTCCACGTGACAACTGTCACCAACTCATTTAGCAGCATGACTAGAGATACCTATCAGCTGAAAGATTACACACAAAACATGAAATTTTTTGGTCACGGATGCTTGCTTCTTAAATGAGCTCTTTATGGAGGCCAAAACCTTCCCGAGCAGCTTACACTGTCTAGTTTAAATCCTGCAATTAGGAGGTTTTAGATCCAGGTTAATTAGTAGACAAAGCCACTTGAAGACTTGGAATGCCTATGGTTAGGAAATCACGATCTAGCTCTAAAACATGAGTTGACAGAGCACATATGGCTTTCTACCAAAATTATACAAGTCAGTTGGAACCTGACTGCTTAACTAGAGTCCCTCAGCCTGGCGCTCTGCTCACTGCACTTCAGAAAAATATATAATTATATACTGCATGATTCAGTATGCTGTTTATGACTTGACAATTGTTAAATTGACTATACTGCCCCTTGAACAAACTTCTAACACACACCCAATTTATGATTCATCTTAAATTCAGATGCTATGCATAATTTCTTCAGTCCTACAGCCATGATATTCTCCATGTCTTAACTGCCCTCAAAGGTGATGTGATAATTAGTCCTTTTCCTTTTAAACGGGAAAACATGTCATTTCTCTTTCACAAGATTCATCTACCTGTTACTGCCACCCACCTTCAAATCCATATCAAGCTTATGGTTTCTGAGCCAAGAAAGTCAATGGGATTTGCAGTGCAAAAAGGACCCTCAACAACAAATATGAGCTTCAGTATCATTTAATAGCAACATGCAAAATCTGGAAGGGTGATTTATAGAACTCTTATCTAGACCTTCCAAACAAAACAGACTGCCTGATCTATAGTAGAGACAGAAAGCCCATGACATAACAGATGTGATGTAGCTTCACACACTAGAATGGACAGAGACTCCATCTGATCATTATCTGTGCTCTGTAACATTTTGGTACTTGGAGATTACAGGACAGAACAAGCTACAGAAGATGGCATTGCCAAAAGAAAACAGGAAAAACAAGATAGCAGCACCTCCTCCCATGCCACAATGCCAAGCCCGCTGTCGCCAAAAAACAGAGTTCAGGAAAGTTTTGCTTTGTCTGGATGATAAATATATTCATGTTAGTAGAGTTACAGGACAAAGAGCCATATTACACACTTGGCTGCGTAACAAGGACAAACTAGCAGAAACTTTTCCTCTAAAGGCCTAGGAGCCATGAGAGGAAAGCGAGTCACAGCATCATCTCTTTTTTTAAGAACACTCCTGTGAAACATAATGGAGGGCTAGTCAGACTGAGGACATACACAGATAATGCCCATGTATAAATTATACTTGCTGTGTTGGAATGAAGACAAGCAGGTCATATTGACCTCTGAACCCATTGCCCTAGTCAGGGATTAAGTGAAAGGAGACTATAAGGATAATATAACAGCACTTGAATATTTTATTGATGCAGCTGGAGCAAAGGGATTTAGACCGGTTAAAGAATCTAGCAAGTTTTCTTGCCTTCTCAATCAGCAGCAGCTTAACTCCATAACTCTTCATTTCATGGAGACCCAAGGAAACACTAACTAGAACCACCTAAAATAAATGGAAACACCACACTGACACACAAAAAAAATTCATCCCCCCAAAACCCAAGAGCTCAAGTCTTACACAATATGGTCTGTACACAGCCTACCAACTTTCATCCTTCCCATGCATGGCTAGATTTTTTTACAACAATCCAAATTTTCTTCCAGTCCTGAATATAGTATTTAAATTTTAGTCTTGCAAACTCTAAAAAATGTATCTGTTATAAAAAAATATTATCTGTGATTTCAGTATATAAATGACACAGACTTCTAATAGAAAGTGCTTGTTGTGGTTTAACTCCAGCTAGCAAAATACCACGAAGCCGCTCTCACAAATCCCTCTCCCCTCCTCCAGCGGAGGGGAAGAATCGGAGGAAAAAGAAATAAGGAAGCTCGTATATTTGAGATAAGAACTATTTACTAATTAAATCTAAATCAATATATACAGATATTACTAATAATAAACAACTAAAATAGTAGAAAATGAAACATATAGTACAATATATACAATATGATACAATTTCCCATCATCCACTGACCAATACACACCCAGATGTTGAGGGATGAAAATCAGACCCCAAGAGCCTGAGAGCGATCGCAGCCTGAGAGCCGCGGCCTGAAGGCCGGAGCCCGGGAGCCTACGCAGCAGATTCCAAGCAAACCTTATCACTGATAACACATCCAGAAAACTCAGAACAACCCACCAGCTCCCACACAAATGAGCCAGCACAGGAGTTGGCAAAGCAGCTAACACAGGAGGGTTAGCAAGTGCCCGGAGAGATGAGCAAGGGAGTAAGGGAGAGAGAGAAGGGCAGAGTAATGGCTACCGGACCCCCTTCCCCGCCCAAAGAGGCCAGAACATGACGTACTATGGAATGAAATACTTCCTTGGTCAGTCTGGGTCAGCTACAGTATCCGAAGCGGACAAAAGACCTTGAATTCAGTACAGGCCATCCCCAGCACCAGCTGAGGCCTTATCAATGTTTTCACTTAGTGTCCAGCAACAGAGTTCCCTGGCAACCAGAGTAAAGGGAGTTAGCCCTTTCCTGACTGAACCCAGCATAGTGCTGCCTTTAGAAAAAAAAATCTGTGCAGGAAAAAAGATGGGCTGAAGTTCTTCAACTGCTATTTCCATGTTTCATTGCTAAATGAATACTTGGGAAAAGAAATTAAAGAGATTATTCACTGATACAACACAGAAAATTCATAAACGTAAGGCATTAAAAATAAAGCACTTAGGTAGAAGTCTGAATCAGATTTCAAAACTTTAGAATGTTTTATCAACAGTTTCAAAACATTTTCTATTTTGATATACGTTGTCTCACTACCATATAAACTCACATTCCCTCTAAACTTTGCTTACAAAATACTGAATTTGAATGATAGTTTAATCAAACTGTACCAGTTATATCAGTTAACCTCAGCTGCAAACACTTCTCTGTGTAGTACAAGATAATCAGTGAGAAGCACCAAGCGTTCAGCACTTACAGAAATACCCAATTTGATATTAATAAAAGGAGGCGAGGAGAAGAAAAAAAATGGGAGGGAAGAAACAAAATTTTACAACCTTGAGATTTAAATCTCAAAGACAAGAGAATATATCTTCTCAGTCCACAGTGGGAGGGTTAATCCATAGATTCCTTACTGTGCAGAAGCACAGAAACTGGAACCAAAACTTTACCAGACAGCAGAAAGAAAACATGCTTGCACAAAAGCAGACACATACTGGTTTAGCCAAGGGAGAAATACTCAACTTTACAAAGTAGCTGTCAGGCCATCAGAAACTTTCACGGAGGAAAACTAAATTAAAAAATGATTATAGGTGCCAAGTCTTGCTGGGAAACCTAGGGCATCCTGTGGACCATTACTAATCAATTACAGAAGAAAAATACTTTCCCCCTGAATAATTGGTTTGGGTAGTTTTATGATTTGGTTTACACTACTCGCAATTTTTCATCCACTTACCTAGAAGCTGAATATTATCCCAGTCATTAAGGGGGAAAGAAATGCATAGAACCATTCACAGGCTGCATTTTAAAATTTACAGATTAAAATATTGAGTTTTGGCCAAAAAATTAACTGAAGATTGCCGGCATTAACCCAGCTTTTGTCTTGTATCACACTGATGAATGACCTCTCCAATTTTTTAGTGATCATCTTCCACAATAATCAGACTTCTGTAAAAGTGGTTGTAAGACTTCACCCTTTATTTTACACCAACAGTCTACAAACAGGCAACAAAAATCCCACCAGTTTCTCCAACTGACAGGTGGGGGGTAAGGAAGGAGAAGGAAACCCAAACTTTCCCCACCCAGAAGTCACACACCATTTACAGTTGCCCTCTATCAAAGAGCCTGCTGGTCACTAGAACTTTGGTGAAACAGGAGAAAAAAAGTAAAATCTGAGTTCCACAAATTCTTTGAAAAGAGCTTAAAGACAGTATACCTCAGAGCTCCAAAACTACTATGAAAACTGATCGCTCTTATTACATGCATATTACTTCTTGGCACAACAGTTGTGTCGTTTGTTTGGGGTTTTTTGTGTTTTCTTTTGTTTTTTAACTATCCTATCATTGAAAATACATCGTAAGCCTTGAAATGAATGTTGCCTACATAAGAAGTAAATTCATATATAAATTATTACAGTCTAGACAGGCAATAGTTCCTCTTCTACTTCTCCAAAACCACTGAAGAGGGAAGCAGAACAAACAGATTTTGCATCATCAGACTTCCCAACCAGCACTTCATATTACGGTAAAAAGTTAATTTCTGTGATCTCCAGTTCTTTAATATTCTCAAAGCAGAGGCAACAGGTGGGACAGAAAGAGTGAGAATTAATGCATATATCAAAGAGTTCAGTTAATGCCAATAACAAAAATACGTTCTATAATATTGCAAACTGTATCCTGCACTGTGCAACCAGCAGGGAAATTTCCACATACCACATTAAATGCAGTTTGCTGATTCTATTCTGCTCTTTAATACTCAGTACTGAAAGACAAATTCCATCAATGTCTCAATATCATAACATTAAGGGGTTTGCACTGAAAAATTCTCTTTTTGACTATTCTACATTTATTTCAGCCTGCAAGGCCAAAGAGCACACGTACTAGTATCAACGGAGAACAAGCAGCTGAAGCTGAGGCAAGCAAAAGCAAAAAGAATGCTTTTTAACATTGCAGAACGCCTTTCAGTTCTTAAGTAATGCTTCTCATCTGTAAAAGAAATCAAACTATTGATGTCTCCACATTATGCTTTACACGCGATACCATTTAAAATTATTTATATAATCTATTATTTCATCAAGTAGTACATTTTCGCTGTCTTCTTTAACAACAACTAATTCTGCAAGCAAAATTCTGCAATATCACCAAGACGTTCCTGTCTTTTTGTCCTCTCTTCTTGAACAACTATTTTTATTCTAGGGTTTTATGTCTGACAAGTTAACTCCATTGATTACTTGACTATTCAACATTTAATCCCTCCTTAAGGCATCTGAAGAAAAGGGAATAAGGATTCCATGAAAGAAAGGCTAAAAAACCAAGCCAGGAGCTGCAGCTTGGACCAGAGAGCTCAACGTCCTGTTTACATTTCTTCAGCTAGGTGGAAACTTCTGCCATCTCTCAGGTACAGCCATGACCACTGCTGATGCCTCTAACTCAGAGCAATGACCTAACTGCAACCAACTCACTGCTGTAATACAGACTTTCATGGACAGCACAGCAGTTCCGCGTGTTCGGATTCCTTCAATTCAGTGGTCCCTCTGTGAACAGCAAGCCAGCCCGTGGGGACACACACAGCTTTCAAAGGCAGATCACAGAACATTTCTTACTAAGCTTCTTTTTTAAAAAAGAGTTAAAGAAGCTTTCAGTTTGGAGGAGCTTCCTATTTCTTTTGGTATTTAGAAGCCTGAGCAATGTTCACTACAAGAAGTGCTGTGCTGGATCAGACCACTGCTCCCACCACCCTTTCCTGACAATCACCAGTTTGAGTTGCTGAGCTAAAGGTTAGAGCTGCACAGTCAAATCCAATAGTCACTAATGCTCTCTGCTAATTTCTCTAATCCCCTTCTGAACACGTTTACACTTTTACTCCACTCCAATAACACAGCTGTAATTAAGCAGCTCACAGAGTTTTTTGTTTCCTGTGAAAACAGTAACCTACCTTCTTAAATTTCACTAGAGAGAATGATGCTAAGGGTCTTGAAGGACCCTGTAATCTCTCATTGTCACCTGACTTTTACCAGCCACGCAGCAATAAACATTTGTAGCTACCAAAAATAACAGAAAATGTTTTCTTCCACCAACCTTTACCGTGTGCACCACAGTAACTGACAAACCCAAAGCATGCATGCAAATGAAATTACAAAACTATAACAAAAAGGGTTTTCCTTAGTATTTTGTAACAAACCAACAAAAAAGTAGGGTTAAGGTTTTCTTCTTTTACATATAATTTTCCTCAAATTCACAGAAGGTAGAATAGTACCAGGGAGCAAGAAAAAAGAAAAAAAAAAAAAAAAAAAAGAGAAAACACTTCTTGCTGTAACTGTCTGCCCACAGATCAAAGCAAACATTAGTGCTAACGTGATACAAAGCTATCAAAAACTACTGAAAACAAACAAAGAAAACTTTGTTACAATGTATCACACTCTTCTAAAACACCAGTCTTGCAACATCATGAACTCACACATTTTAATTTGACTAAAGGAGCTTTGCAAAAAGCTGTTTCAGTAATTCAGTTCCACACATTAGCCCATGTGCTCAAAGCTCCAGGCTGATTTGACTGCTCCACGCATGTGATAGCCTAACTGGCAAAGCCACTCAATAAATGAGTCTATACAGCTGATGAAACAAACTTTCATCACTGCCAGCTAGCAAATCTTTATAATCAGATAATCTTTAAATTCCTTATTAAGGTCATTCAAGGGATTGCAACAGCAGGGCACACTGAAAACTTAAGCTGTTCAAAATTTAGGATTCTTGGGAATTAGCTTGTTTTGCTAAGCAAGTACATTTGCCAGATAAATAGCATCAGAAGAAACCTCTTTCAGCCTAATGTTTCGGGGTTTCCTCAAGAACTTGTGGTGTCTGTGTCTTGCAATTCTTTTTTAATGCATCATTAGAGTGGACTTCCTCAGCAAATTTCTGATTTTTAGAGTTTAAAAAACCTTACAAATAAAAAGGGACAAGGACCAACAGCTCTAAAAAAATACTAGAAAAAATCCCCAAGAAAATGACACCACACACAAGATAATTATTGACCCCTGAAGGTCTTGAACATGACTGCTAACCAGGGAGACCTCAAAGTACTTGCAAGTTCAAGGGTCTGAAAACTCATCCCAACCTTTATCAGGGAAAAACCTCAGGTCTCAGAAGCCTCCTCCACCCCTAGCACACAAGATGATAGGGACATTGTGGTAAGGCCTGTAAGACTGGACTATTGAGAACTCTAAGTGCCCCAGCACACCTTGAATGAGCCCACCCTTTTTTCTTTTCTTTTTGTTTGTTTTCCCTTTCCTTCTTTTCCCCATCTTCCTTTTTAAAACTGTGCACTGCCAAAATACTTGTTTTCTAATGCCTATAGTTCTAGGCCTTCTAGGTCAATGTCTTCCAGGTGCTGTACATGAATATCCTAGTTAGATTGTTAAATAATTTCTTCAGATACAAGCCATCTAACATCCCACAACTGATACTCCTGTGAGAGAACACTTTTTCTTAATTTACGGACATACATATACATACTGCACTGTCTATTGTAGTGTCACATATCAGTAAGGATGGGAACAGTGTTTATATTCTACTGGCATCCTACTCAAATTTCCAGTGAAGATAGCAGGGACAGTCTCATTGCTTTCAGAGTGTATCAGTTCAGATGCCAAACACCAGGATGCACAAATGCCAAGGTCACATTTACAGAAAAATATAATTAAAATCTTAATTTTCCCTAGATTGCAACAATTCTTTAAAATATTTCAGTGGATTCATTAGATGTGTTATTTTTTGCTGCTACTCCTTGTACAGATTTCTAAGATCACTATGTTGACTATTTCTGCAAGCGTTTCTGAAGCTCTCCTTCAAATGGTTAAGAGGACAAGTGCAGAGCACTGGTCTAAGAACAGAGAAAAGGTGACTGAAGATACACAAGAACTCTAAAAGACAGAGCCTATGAAGGCTGGACAGAATCTCTTTCCTCCTAAAAATCGGAGATGAAAAATCGTTTAATGAAAACTGCAGAGAAAGCTTATTGACAAATAAATCTCTGGTTAATACATGCATAGAGACAGTACTCCCTTATTTCTTTTAAGTCAAATTAATGTGAGGAAGTCTAGTTTTGAGACTTACAGAAGATGAAAGTAAACTGGCTTCAGAAGAACAAACAAACAGAAAATGAACCTCAATGATTGAAAAATAGTTAAAACACACTAAGGTACTTGAAAGAAATACCATAACAAAACCTCTGAAGGAGAAAACAGTATTTATCACCTGTTGAAACACACCATTTAAGGAAGTTACATATAGTCTTTAATTAGGCTGCTGGAGGAATAATTCTACATGAACCTAACCACACAGTTGTCCAGTCAGCGACATACAGTACAGAGATGTCTCTCACAGTAACACATGTGCTGTTACTCACCGACATCAAAAAGTAAAGACTGAAAGTAGCATTTGTACCACCGTTATCGACTGTTTGCTTGTCTGGGATTCAAACTCCCAAGTTAATTCACTGAAGGCAAATACAGCTTTGCACTGCCTTGGGTGAACCAAGCTATTACTTCACTGACCATAATCCTAAGCACTAGGAAGGGCTTTTCCACTTACTGATTTTAAAATGTCTGCTCCCTTTCCCTTCTCTAACTTTTCTCTTTGCTGACACATTAAATTATGCAGAGAGAGCAACAGGTAAAATCAGTAATAATCTACTGTTGCACTTGATTAATTGTGACAAGAGAGGAAGAATAAATAAGTTTTTTTACAGTACTGATACTCGAGGAAACTAGGTAAAAAAATTGTATAAAGTTTATGCACGTACAATATGGATAAAAGTCTAAATACTCCATTTTTTCATGCCTCTGTTACTTAAACTAATATCCAAGTCCAAATCTTTCATAATTTAAACCAGGCATGACTTTGCTAAGAAGCACAACTACTTCTAGCGGTTTAAGTTTCAAACTCTAATGTACTCCTCTCTTTAGTCCATCTAATCTTTTAGAATTACAATATATAGAAGTGGTTAGCAGAAAAAAAAGTCAACAGCCCCATCAAGAAAGACAGACCACATTTAACACCAAATAAGGTTGCTTACGAGTTTGAAATTTTGTAGTTAGTATTTCAACAGCAGTGTCCTACAGGGTCTCTGAATACCTCCTGCACAGCAGATACAGATTTATGAGTCAAATCCCATTACTTTTCCCCGGTGACCCTAGGAAAGCCTTGGAACCAACAGGTTCCAACAGGTTTATTAGGATTTTTTTTATGCCTTCCTTGTAGCCACTCATGTCTATAAAAAGCCCTGAAGATACAGCAGCCAGTCTCCACACACTATTGAGATGCTAAACAAATTAATATTAAAAAGGGAAAAATCCTCATCTGAAACATAAAATTAATCACTGGGAACCAATTCCCCTGCACAACCAGGGAGCTGCAAATAAGAGTGGCTATAACCCTAGAGATAATGAGATAAGCCACGTTCTATCTGTAATAACTTAGAAAGCCCTTGCACTCAGTTCCTTGGCTCCTTTCTGTAACAGGTTTTGAGGGACTGCCCACCCACTACCCGAATACAACACTACCCATTACATGAATAAAGACAGACTACAGAACGGACATGAGACCCCAAATCTCACGTCTCCAAGCATGAAACTTTACTGTAAATATTATCTACATTAATAACTATGCCTTTCGGGATCAATTCCGAAATAGCACTGAAGTCCACAGAGAACACAATTTCTGATGTACTGGCACAACCATGCTATTACAATGAACTAGTATCGTTAGTTTTATACAGCACACAGCAGCGGTGGTGAGATTCCTACATACAAGGACATCCTGGAACCTACTAGGAAGACTACTGTCATCTGGCTGCTAGAGACCACCCGCTGCACCTATATGTACATACATAGATGTAGCAAAAACCAGCTTTTACAGCTGTTGTGATACTGGGTATGAAACACAGGAGAGAGAACCCGGTACTTCCACTGAGTGATGCAGTAAGAGTCTAGCATTCATTATGGTGAAAAGCACATTCTACCTTTACAACATGAAGAATTTGTATGATTTAACAGCTTTCTCCCCTCCAAAAATCAAACAGCAACAAACAAAACTGGATTTCAGGGAAAGGACTGATGGGAAAGAGCCTCAGTTTAAGTTCTCTTACCTGAGAACGTTAAACAGGAGTGTTTCCTATTAAACTCTGCATCAATTTCAAGCTCACATCACAAATATGTATCACCTGCAGTGGCATTATTCAAGAAAAGTCACCCAAGCAGCCTTCCAGCTCAAGGTTTTTTTCCCCTAAATAAAGCAGACTTCAGATACACCATTTCTGAGGTACCCCTCTGCACATGTGCCTGAAACCAATACCTACACTACACGCAAATGCTCAGAAAAGATGCCAACACCATACGTAAACCATGTCCAGATGTACTTTCAAGAATTTCAGCTAGTTTATAGGATGTTCCTTCCCATATCTCTCCCACATACACAGAGAAATATTCTTTACCAAGACAATTTTCAACAAACAAACAATATTCTTTATCCAGAAGTGGAAGAACACCCCAGAAAAACACATCCCTCCTCTGAAAAAATAAAAGCAGTCTTTTCACGTACGGAAAAAAGCGATGTGTTTTTCAACAGCTTTGGATTAGTTCATGAAGAGGTTTGTGTTCAAACCCAAACCTGTGCACTGAAATTCTCATCATTTTTAGGTCAGTCAGTTCTTCTCTCTGCACCTTCCTTCTAGCTATGAAATGGGAGATAAAGCTTCCCCCTCCCCCCCTTTTCCAAGTGCCCCACCTTATCTAATTTAATGACAAACTGTTTGAAGCAGGAACAATGAGCTGACACAACACCTAGTCCTAAATCTGACATTACCCTATCATCTACAATTGCTTAGTAACACAACATCCTCCAAAATGACAGTATTTCCTATAAATACCAGCAATCAAAAATCAGCAACTTTAATACTAGGTCTCCTTTAATTCTTGACATTATTACTTGCAGACATTTCCATGGCATATTAAATTTACACATAAAAGATACAGAATGACAGATGAAACCCCGAGAACAAAGCCTTCTCACCTCTGTTATTCTCCCTACAGAGTTTCATAAGCTAACTGGAGCAGATCTCTATCCTGGCAATAGGATTTCAAATTCACAAGGCATATCATTGTCCCAAGGCAGCGTACTCAATTCACTGCCTTTTATGAAAGCATTTTAATAGATAATGATGCAAAAAGAATATGCTTAGTTGCTCACCAGGTATTTAACTGGCATAGGAGAAGCCGGACAAAATAAAAACGGCACCAAAGAGTCGTCTTCTGCCCTTCCCATCTCTAAATGCCAGCTTACTTCTCCACACTTCAGGAGGAGGTGGGGCTGGGAAACATTTCTTTCAGAAGTTCCACCCTTCTTTACAGATGCACAGATTTCATTAATAGTTAACTGGCGACATACAACATTAACTTGCTCTGGTATTCATAGCTTTCCATCCACGCTTGTTCCAAGGTAAGCGACAGCTTGGGGCAACTGCTTACAAATATTTTCTGCATCATGACACACTACCTCAAGACTTGCTTTTCAGTCTCTGTCTCGCTGACTAGCTCATTTTAAAACAGCAAAATTCCAGCCAGTTTTTATGTAAGAGAAGTGACAAAACAACAATAAAGTGACTGACAGAGCACCAGGCTGCTAATCAACACTCTCTCTCAACTATCCAAAATGCACTACCAGATCAACACTTACATGTTCTGTCTTCAACAGACTCGTGGCAAAATCACTTTTAAGTTTTACCAGTATCATCAATGCCTTAAAGGTTCTAGGCTTGTCGTGTCAGTAAACTGGAAAGCTCTTCAAAAGAGAATCATTCCCCTTAAAGAGCTGATCTGATTCTTCTTCAAGTTAATATTCTTGACAGGTGTTCTGGAACACTCACTGGAGAGACTCCTGAGTATAAGGTGTCCTTACCTGTGAAGGACTTGGAATGAGAGGATGCCTATAATAACCAGGCCCTCTGGGCCATATTGTCATGTATTTCAACATACAAATATTTGAAGCCATTTAATGTACAGCAGCATTCAGAGACTTCAGTGATAAAGAGCAGCTTTGTCCAACTGACTGGCACTTCAACAATAAACTCCATTTAAAAGCCTGCCCAGTCTCATTTTATCTGTCTAATTACTTACCTCTCTTGCAGGAATAGCATGCTATTAAGGTTTGCTGATTAAGATTTGAAGGCACTTTGAAGATTTATTGTACTATACAACTGCTAATTATTGTTGTTCGTACCTGCATTTGGTTGGGAGGAAAATAGTTATGCACCAAATAATTTCTGTTCCACATGTAAAAGTGAAAATATTTGCTTTGCTGTGCTCTTTAAAAAGTAAAGAGATATAAAACTGCATTTTAACTTGCAATCCTTCACTGTGATACTTACTCTATATTTATAAAAGCCACATGGCTGAAAAAAATTCCACTATAAAGGAAAAAAAGCAAAGAAACACAACACCTTCCTTCCCACTGGGACAGGCAAATGCAACATTTGTGCCTTGGTAACTTCCCACCTGCAGGAAAGTCATCTCCTCCTTTTCCTAGGCTTCTTCACTATTTCACTTTGAGGCATCTAAAATGACAGTGCTGTGCACTGTTATCACAGGCTCAAGATGACTGGTTACAGTGGTTATCTACCACTCACCCATATCACAGACCATTTTCACTTTCAAGGGCCTCTGAAGCTGTGAACAGACTACTGGATCTCATCGCCTCCACACACTATATTATCCTGGTGAAAATGTGTGCCGTGCACTCATCCCTTAACATTCAGCCCATCCTTCTCTCACAGTTACCTCCTTGTTTCATGCACACTCTTCCATCCATTCAAGTGTCCTTGAGTCTGTGGCACTCACAGCCCCCAACTCCACACAACAGTCTCAGAATGAAGAGATTTAAAAAAATTTTTAAAAAGCCATTAAAACAACACCCTGTTATACAGGCTGTCTCCTTTTACATGTTATATTCAGAAGTATTTACTTTTACTGCACCTTTAACTTAAAAAGAAAATCACACTCAATTAAAAAAAAGAAAATCAATACAAAACCCCTCACCTACAGAAGGTTCCATTTTTTTTTTTTATCATGCAACAGCAAAAGTAAAACGAAGTCTCATTATGGGAAGAATATATGTTATGTTCTTTTCCAGTCATCAGACAGCTTGTTGGGTTATAAACGAGTAATAGAGTATCTTTAAAACTTAGACTGTAGGTTTTTCTATTTCTTGCCATCATCTCTCCTTAAATTATTGCTATATTTTAAAACTGTTTGTGGAAAGACACTCCAGATGACATACATATGCCCAACATGAAAGCTGAACAGATAGGTACATTTGATAGCACTAGGAGTGGTAGCAAATTCTGTTGTAACTGCACTACCAAAAGATTCTAAGACTAGATTTACTCTTTCCTCATCGGTACTTCTTGCACAAGAACCAAACTATTTGTTTTCCTTTTTGTATCTGTATCCTGGTTGATTCTAACTCTTGCAGAAATGTCTTTAAAACATATTTCCAGTCATCCCCAGACTGACCTGCACAGGCAGTTTATCAGTCAGAGGCCTGACGCAAACACAGAAAGCAATCCTGCCCTGGAGTCGTTACTTCAGGTATCAAATACCATCACCTCACTAGCCCGAGCCCAAAGAAATGACCCGGGAGTCAAGACACCTAGAACACGTGTATTCTGTGACAGCTTTCTGACAGGACGTTCAGCCCCCAAGAGAAAGTCTGGGTGTTCTGACCCCATTTCACTGCACAGTTCCATAAAACACGTTCTGTTCCCACTGAAAGGGATTCATGAACTGATCACGGTTACTGCCCCAGCTAGTTCAGCACGCAAAGACTTTCACGCTCCCTTCTCCAGAGCTCGAACCTTATTAAGATGGCTAGACACAGATTACCTACAAGCAACCTTACAGTTTTCATGTCCTACATTTGCTTCTGATCCCACCTACAAAACCAAACCGGTTCCCAAACGTTTCCCCAATAAACAGGAGGGGTAGAGAGCAGCTCCTGGCGGTTCCCTATGAAGTCACTGCTTTTGTTGTTTTAAACATGCAATTTAAAGAGAATGACACAATCTAGAATATGAGAGAGATTATCCTGCGGTCTGCGGAGGTGTCGATTGCTCGGAGATAAAAAGCCAATGAAACCTACGCTATTTCTCATCACCGGCCAACAGATTTATACTCCATTTCTGTTTCTCAAAAAACGTTAATAAGGCAAAAAACTTCTCTCGGTTAAGAAGTTCGCGGAGTGTCTTTGCGTGGTTTGCGTAAGCGAAAAGGAGCCGCCGGCAGACGCAGCCCCCCAGGCGTTACCGAACGGCCGGTACTTGGACCCCAAAGGCGAGCCGGGCAGGCAGCCCAGGGGCAGCACCCCCACCGCCCGCCGCGCTTTGTGCGGCCTCTCCTTGCCCCCTCGCACGCTGCGCAGCCCGTGCTACCTCCCCGCCCCAGCGCGGTGCTTCACCCTGCCCGCACACCCGGCAGGGCCCGCCGCCCTCCCTCCACCCGCACCCTGCCCCCTCGCTGCCGCTCACCTGGCGCCGCCGGCACCCCCCCGCCACCCTGCGAGGGCCGAGGCCGACCCGCGACAGCGGGGGACCGCGAGGCAGCCCGCGGGGGAGGCCGCCCGCGGGGGAGGCCGCCGTGAGGCTCCCCCAACTCCAACCTCCAGAGCGGCCACGAAGGGTTCCCCGCCGAGCGAGGACGAGCGGCCTGGGGAACCGCGGACCTACCGGCCGGTCTAGAGAGGCCGTTCGCGCACGCAGGGCGGTGATGGAACCGAGGAGCCCGAAGCCTCGCCCTGCCCCGCTGCAGCGCTCGCGTCAGGCTGTGGTGGGCGCCTGAAGGGGAGCGCGAGGCAGCACTCGGCGCGCGGCAGCATCTCCTCCCGCGCCGGTCGCCAGCCCCGGCGCCCCTCTCCCGCACGGCGCAGAGGGCGGGAGCGACGGCTCTCCCCGCCCCGCGGCTCCCTCCCTCCCTCCTTCCCTTCCTTCCCTCCCGCTGCGCGCGGCCGCCCCTCGACCCGGCTAGCGGGCGCGGGTACCCACCGCGGCCGCCCGGCCCCGCCGGCCCGGCCCTCCCGCTGCCCGCTCCGCTCCACGCCGCTCCGCCGGCCGCTGCCCCCTCAGGGCCGCCAGCAGCGCGAGGAGGCGGCCGCGCAGCCGCCCTCCGCCCCCGACGGCCGCTCCCTCCCTCGCACCCCCGAGGCGGCGGGGAAGCTGCTGACACAAGCCCGGCCCCGCCCTCGCCCTCAGCGCCCGGGCCGGGCCGGGCCACGGACGCGGCCCCTTCCCGCCTTCTGGGCCCCGCGCGCCCCCGGCCCCTTCCCGCCTTCTGGGCCCCGCGCGCCCCCGGCCCCTTCCCGCCCTCAGCATCCGGCCGGAGCTCGAAGGTAACCTGGGATCTGAGTCTCTCGGGGGTACAACTGCTGCTCTGATAACGGCAACCTGTTCTTGGCCCCAAAGGCGGGTGTTTTCGCGGATGAACTTCTGGCAGCCCCCGTTCCTCGGTGCTTAAAGCGGCAGTCTTGGTTCTCTTCAGGAGGAGTCCCGGGTCCTTTCCTACAGTCACCCATCCCTGAGGGAGCCACCCGCCAACAGACCCTTGGTTTCCCATCACTGGCCAAACCGTTGACACAACAACAAAAACAGTTGCACGAAACAAACTTCTACAAACAAAACTTAATGAATGGCAAAGTTTCCAAATATTGGCCTGTCGGACAAACTGTGGCCAGGAAAAGGCCTACCTGGCTAGGTCAAAAGTTGGTTGTTTCAGGTTTGTTCTCTTTGGTTGGGGCTTTTTGGTTGTTTGGTTTGGTTTTTAAGTAAGGTTTCTTCTTCCACTTTGAATGTGAGATCCATTGTGGGGTCCCACTGACCGCTTGTGCCATGGGGATGGAGCTTCTCCGGTGGGTTCCTCCGGTTTGTGCATGAGCTTCCTCCTTCGTAGAGACAGGCTGTGAACGGAAGTAGTCCCAGGGTAGGAAAAGTGCTTTCTTTTAGTTGCAAAGAACACTGTCACCACAGATGTGGCTCCAAACTCAGCCTATGTGAAAATGAACTTTTTCAGAATGATAATCTAGAATAATCTTTTCTGTTTAAAAAAAACCCAACAAACCAAAACAAAACAAAACAAAAAAACCCACAATTTTTGTGGAAACAGTTGCTTCAGAATAAATAAAAAGTATTTGGCTGTAACTGTTTCATGTCTCAATAGCAATTCCTTTGTACTGAATAAAGCATTAAGGACTCAACAGGAAAGTGAGTCTGCCATAAGTAGTAGTGTGAGTGACTTTGTGTAAGTCATACAAAAATAAAGACGAGTGGTAGAACTAATTAACATTTTAAGAGGCAACAGTAATCTGAGATGTTGTTAGTTATGTAATTTAAATACTATTTTCTTGTAATGCAAGTTCCTTAAGTTGATAATTATCTACTTACATATTAAGGTGAGCTGAAGATTTTGGTATCTGCATTTCCAACATGAGCTCATTTTGGTTCTGTACATTTACACATTCCATGGCAAGGGCCCACCTCCTCTTTCTACAGGTTTGTGTCTTAGTGAAATAAGATTTTTTTCTATGGATGTTGATGATCTATAGTAGATTTTATCCTAAAACACGCCTTCCATGCCTCAGGTCAGTTTACAGTTGTTACAACCCATGTTACTTCACATTCTGTCTTTCTTTTAGTGTATTTGAAGATGGGGCACAGAAAGAACTGTGGGGTTTTGCATAGATAAATAATTAATTAAATTAAACAGAATGAGTAAAATGGTACTTAGAGATGTGTTAAAACCCAACCTACATACAAGGCAATATTGTATTCTTGTACTAGAATATGCCTCTGAATATCTAAGCTCCCTCCCAAAAAATGTCACCTCTCTTAAAAGACTGCAAATTTGATTGTTACTTACTTTTCTCTAAAGAAGATTTAGTTCCTTGTTCTTCATTTTGCTAATGAGCATCTGTTTGGGACAGCATTTTCCTTAGCTTTGTAAATGTATGTGAATACCTTAACAAGCATCTTATTAGATCATTTTATTTTTGTTTTGGTTTGGGTTTTAATTAAACATCTTCAGCATGGAAACTTGGAGCTTAGGATCAATGAAAAACATAATTTCCATCTTCACCTACTGTGCATTTTACAGGCATGCAAATACATGGAAAACATCGTCATAACTTTGGAAACTTCTTACATGACTGACCAAAAGAAAGACATAACACATCGCGCACAAAGACTGATGCCTTGGACTGCCTCCACCGTGGAAAAATGAAATGGCTTTTGTCAGGGTAGTACTTCTGCCATTTGTCATGGATGCAATGTACATCTACTGCCAGTACTTCAATAGATTCCTGAGGGTGACTTTTTTCCTTAGCTGTTCAGAGGAAGTTTCCATGCTAACCAAATTTACTAACTCAAAATTTTCCTCTGCAGAGTATGTCTGGCAAATAAATATACTCCAATTATATCAAAATCTTCCATCGCTTACTCATAGCTTTTGCATAGTGTAGTCCAACTTTGCTTAGGGAATAATAATTTAAAAAGCCAACTTACATTATCTACTCTTCTTGTTGGAACTTCCTTAATAAACAGGTGTGCCTCTATGTATGTCTAAATTGGGGGATTCAAGAGCACCTCCAAGTTCCTGGTTTGTACAGGAACCTGTATGTAAACTGGAACCCTCCCTTAATCTCATGGTTATGGGTAACTGGGGGGTCAAAAATTGTGTGGCCCACTGCAGTGAACATGTAAAGGTCAGTTTAGAGGACAACTCAGTCTGACGAGTCATACTTTGTGACTAAGGAAAAACATAGAAAGAAAAAAGCCCAACATAACTGCATCTTAGGGCAATTCACACACAAGTTCTTGGCCCGCAAAGCACCTTCTTTTTGAGTTAGACTGTATTAGGGTATTGGGTGTTGTCCTCACATTATCTAAAAATCCTAAGGAAATTACATGAGAAGCAGTAAGGAGAAATAGCTACCACAAAGATTAAATCTCTGAGAAGGATTAAGACTTGGTACAGTGACTGTCTGGGATTTTCAAAAGCGACAATTAATTTTGGGCGTCTCCCAGTTTTGGTGCTCGAACAGGGACCTTATTTTCAAAAAGTCCACACAATAAGTGGTGTCTGAAGTTCGGCAGCTTGATTAACAAATACCTTTAGAACTATTAGCCATTTCATGTTCTTTGGCTAAATGACAGTCAAGGGACAGGCAGAAGACTGCCTACAAACGTTTGATGAGGCTGAATGCCAGTGAGAGGAAGTACATATTTTTGGTCCCCACCTATGATGATATGCATCTGGTAGGCTAATGCCAGTGAGGTTTACAGTGTGCTTGTTGGCCTTATATGGGTACAGTCACAGAAAAGAGGCCTGAAACCTATTTGGGAGTGTGGTTACATCTGTACCATGTAAACCAGAAAAAATATTAGAGATTTTACTAGGAAAATATTTCCTACACTAAGACTTAAGAGTTCTTGAGGATAATCTTCAAGGAAATCTAATTTACAGAAGCTAATTAGCTTTACATACTTAAAACCAGACTGATTGAAATAGTAGTAAATACACAGTAGAGAACAATCTTGCCCAGACAGAAACTACTTGTTCAAACAGGTCCTTTATGCATTTAACTTTGGAGTCTGTCTTAACGAAGGTTTTGTTTGGGAGTATTACAGTCAAGAGTTAAATCAGAGGAGCGGAAGAGAGACATTAAAATGTATAGGGAGAGTAGGAGAAAAGGAGTTGTTTTTATTTTGGATTTGAAATGAGATGAAGGGTCACCGAGGTGAGAAATACACAAAGGCTGTCCCAGACTACAGCCTGTTTTGAAGAAAAGGCTCCCACATCAACAGTAGCTAGATTGTGCGGAGGGACAGACCAAAGTCTAGACACTTTGAAGAAAGGGGGAAGAGAGGGGGCACTGAGAAAAAAAGAATATTTTTCAAAATTGCAGTGTTTCTATAATTCCATAATTGATGACCCTCGGCTGACCAAATTTTAAAGGCCAGGCAGACAATTTGGGTTTTGAATATTCCTTTGTTGTAGCTCTCTGACATCTAGAAGCATTGTGTTTGTCTTCAATGAATTTATTGCTCCACTCAACTTCGTGTCATCCTGTGCGCAAGTGCTGGTACAGCTCTGCTAGATGGAGTAACAGCTTCGTAGTTCCTTTGAATGGAGAAGGCTGACTTGATACAGATGACAGCTTTATATTTTGCAGTGACCTTCAGTGCTCACATGCCAACAAGAAATTCTGCTTATCTGTTGGTAAAGTCTATCATTTGGGGGTCATTCTTTATTTCTGTTTTCGATGTCATGCAACAAAAGTTGCACAATGACAGTTTCAGTAAGCAAATGTCTGCAGACAAACAATCTAACCACGTAGATCCAGTGCTTACAGCTTGTGCACTATTTTATTACGCTTCCAGAGCTGTTGAAATTCCAAAGACAACTCACATAAATCTTTCTGCTTCACCAAATCTCACTTTTTTAAGGTGATAGAAATTACTGGAAACTAAGTTTCTTATACCAATCCTTAAGGATTGCGCAGTTTTGCTCTTTTTGACTAGCAAATAGGTGCATATTCAGATGCATGATCTTAAAACGAATTGGAAGGGATGGGAACTGGATATATTTGCAGTACTTTTCATTAGAAGGTAGCAAAAACAGTAAAAGAAATACAAAGCAAGTCAACATAACCCAACTTTTTTCCAGAGCATTTTTATCACTGATTCTCTTTGTTGACATCTAAGAAAACTTTTTGCAGCTTCTGTCATTGATACCATTCTCTTGGAACCCTGGTTGTAGTGTAACAAACTCTCTGGTCCTAGAAATTGTGCTTATTATTTTCTTTATGCTTTTTATGTTCCCAGTGCCAACTTTTCAGGGACAAAACCTGGGTCCTTGCATTTTTTGGTAGCAGCAAAGCATACATAAAGAGATGGCTGATATTACAGGTGATGAAGTATCTCAGTAAGGATTAAAATATCCGTGAATGAAGAGATAATGATGAGACACTAATGCAAACACATCTGTTGAATCATTAAATGCTTTGAAACAACCAGCAAAAAAACCCTGAAGACAGACTCCAGGGAATCAGAGTGAGAGAATCACAGAATTAAAGAACTAGAATCCCTGAAAAACTACTAAAAAATACTAAAAGAGTCAAAATAAAACAAAAATAAGAATATCTAATGCCTTAGAAATATTGTACTCCCTTTAATGGTGCTAGAATTGATTTCCATACTCACCAAAATCTTTTCTATCTGTAAATCCCTGAAGGGTATCATACTCTACAAGAGTTCCACCTGAGTAAATCCAGAGTAATTACACTGAAATCTGCAGAATTACTCCAGGTTTACACTGACGTTACAGTGACCATAATCTGACTATAGGGGACAATTATTATTTCCCCTACTTACTCTATTAACCACTGTAATTTACATTCCTACTCACATTTGCCATACAAAGCTGTGAATTAATTTGACCAAAAAGCTGTTTTATTGCTAAGAAATGCCTCTCTGTTCTCACGTAAGAATAAGCATTATTTTAATAGACTTTTTAAAGTTGTACAAAACTGGGCTTTTTAAAAGCTATGTGCTGGGATATCTGATTATAGTTTTGTACCTCATCAAACACAACTTATTTTGTCAACCTAAAGGGGCTGAGTTCCACCCCAGAAATTACAACCTTTTCACACAGTTATGCCCACTCTAGTGGGTTACTTTTCATTTTATCGGAATCACTGTACATGCTTGTGCATTTGCGCAGGCATTTTTTCAGGACTTTACCTTGCTTTCTTAATTGCTTGCTGTCACCAAGCTTTCACAGGAACATTACTTTTTTTGTAATGCATTACCAATTAGTTTTGCTCTCATGGATTTTCAATCAAGAGTCTTAAAAAAAAAAAAAAAGACAGACAATTCCCTTTGAAGAAGAGAAGTCCTCACACTGGGTAAGCGGCATCCCTCTATCGTGGTATATTTTATCTTTAGTAATACATACTCCAGCCGCTCTAGCTGACTTCTGTGGGAACTGCATGTGAACATGTGTAGAAGCTTCACATTCGCTTTGGCAATTAAAAGAATTATATTGACTAATTTCATTATATAATAATTTTTGGACACGTCTTTCCTACTTCTGTTTAGCTGTGTCACATTGCTTCTCTTAGTAACCTTTTACTGCTTTGTTAATGGGAAGTTATTTTTGAAGTATGAAGCAGTATGTTGGACAGCCTTTTTATGTTGCTGTTCTATATATTGCCACAACTGGAAATCTTAACAGAATTTGTAACAGTCATTAGCCCCAAAGAGAAATTTCTTTCATATCCCCTGGCCATAAATTACTTTTAGAACAAGCAGAGACGGAAAACTGTTTGCAATAGAAACATGCCCTTGGAAAAATTTCTCACTTCCAAAAGCCAGGTCATTGTTTAATCCCTATAAAGGGAACACTTGACAGTTTGGGTCAAATGTTAATGAAATGCTTCATTTTCAATTCTGGCTTTATAATCCCAATTATGTATTTTCATATGTCATTCTGTGACTGATAGTATTTTGACCTCTGTAGCTCCTACCTCTTGAAGCTTTCAAAGCAGGTCACTACGATGATATGCTAAGTCTCACAACACATGTGGAAAGGTAATATTATTCCCATTTCAAAGAAGGCAAAACTGAGGCATGACCTGATATATTCAGGGCGATGCAGGAAACTTGGCATAACGTACTGGAAGTTTTGACTTCCAGTCCCACGCTCTTTGTACAGAGGAGCTGGCAGTCCAGAAGGAACCAGATTCTTGCCTCAGTCTCTGGAAGGTTTTCTTCTGGCTACGCATAGCAATAGTTATTCATCTACTTTCACTTCATTACCTTTTATAATATGTCCTGTACTATTTTGAATTTAAAGCATGCCCTTTTCTCCCTGCAACTGTGGAGATGGTTAGGTAGACGACTATCTTATTTAAATTTCAAAGGGCTTCATTGTAAAATATTTCCTTATGGTGGAACCACTAGTTTATGCTTTTAAATAAAATCCTTACTCAGCATGTTTAGAAATTACAGGGCATTGCACACATTTTGGGCTACATTTGCAACAGGATTTAGTGCGTACAAGTGCAGTCAGAGTGTAAGAATGTTCTCATCTTTTGAGTAACTTCCATTGTTTGGAGGTTGCAACTCTTACTACTTTAACTAATTTACCTGTGCCACCTAAAAATCAAAGAAACTGTACCTCATTCTCTTTGCTTGGCAGCTTGCATTTTTAAGAACCCAAGCATCAAATGTACCATGTATACTTATCACATGACTAGTTACAGTTCAACTACTTTGTACTCACAGAATGCATTTTACTATGTCAATTACAATGCGTCATCGTCATTAACCATGCAACGATGGCTGGATCCATTAGTAGGAGAAACAGCAATAGAGAGAGGCCCAGTGCAACAGCATGTGGAGGTACATTCCTTTTCGTAGCATCATGGAATTCACAAGTGCTTTATGCCTCCTCTTTCCCCAGTGAACTGCAGCCGCCCATGGCACGATACCATCAGTGAACAGAGAAGAGGTTTTCACCAGCAAAACCACCAAGTGATTCCATGTCATGCATCCAAGACAGCATATACACCCTGAACAGGTAAGGAGAATTCAGGCCTTAGCCTTCTGCCCGCTTTCCTCCTCACATAAACATTGCCCATTGAAAGCAAGAGCTGCTGGGGATACATCTGTAGCTAACAAACTGGATATGCATTGCAAAGGTCAGGGCATTTAGCTGGAATTTGAGTTGGTGGGGCTTATGGAGGGAAACGTGCAGGGGAGGCCTGAGCGTAAAGCCTGTGACAGGTGAGCAGAGCTGCGTCACTGGTGTCAGTGCCTGGGTTGGTGTGACAGGCTGAGGAAATGTCAGGGAGCTGTCAGACAGACTCATGCTTGGCAACAAGGCTGGAGGCACAGAGCTTGTCTGCCACATTCACAACAGCTCTGGAGTTAGGCACATCCATAGATGTAGAGTCAGGAATGGGCAAGTCTGCTAATTCAGGTGTCTGCTGTGTGTCTGGGCAGCACAATCTACGTCATGACATTTGAGAGATGAGAAAACAGAGCCGCAGGTGAGACATTATCTGTGTTTTGTTACCACTGGTGCAAAGAATAATCTCATTCTAAAATTATAATCCTCAAAGAAGCTTTTAAAAGTATTTAATTCCCATTTAAGCAGAAAATGTGTAATTTTTCTCTGTTTCTTGTGCTAGGATTTGATTGTGTTGTCCACATCTCTGTGTAATTTATCCCATTGCATGGAAACAGAAAATAGTAGTGCCTCAGGGAAGGCACACTTACCAGGAATGCAAAATACATTCAAGGGGTATATTCAGATTGTACAGCATGCCATGACAGGAAATCATAACCACATTACCAGTTAAAGCTGGAGAAAAAAAATGTATAGAGGTCGTCGTTAGCAGAGTGCTCTTATTACTTGGATTATACTATTGCACAACTTCAAATAACACTTGGTCCCCTATGACACCTACCATAGTAGGTCTACCTGAGGTCAGAACTGGGAAACTGTCATTATTTACAGAGAAAAATATTGGCATATGTTTTTCCACAACATATTTTCTGACCCTCTTGTACTAAGATTCCATAGAGAAGTACCCTGACAACTTGAAGCACAGCAGCCTTTTTCTGGGCTTGGGAATGGAGCAGTAGTATATTTTCTTGTTATTGAATTTTTGTGTCTAGTTAAGGAGAAGCTGACCCTTCTCCATCTACAGGCTGGCACAGAGATAGCCCCTTTCTGTAACGACTCTTGTGTTTTCTGACTACCCGGTATTTTGGTTTTTTTCTGACAGTGGATGTTGTGCTTTTTCCTTCATCCCTCCCCAGCTGTGAACTTTTCATTTAAGTATCCAGAGATTGTCCTTCCTTAGTAGAGACACTCTCTGCTCTTTCTACAAACCATCAATAGTGAATGATCCTCTAGAGAGCCAGCACCAAGGATTTTGGATAACCAGAGCTGCATACCCACGTGGCAGACAGCAGTTGTCCAGTGACAAAGGGTCTGCAGTCAGTAAAAGCAAGGTGTGGGCGGTCATGACTTTGACAGCTCCCCCTCCCACCCCGAGGCCGAATGGGCACATCCTTCTGTGCGATACAACTGTATTTAGCCAGGTGTGGGCTGGGAAAATTGAAGAAACCTAATCTAGACATACCTGTAGTTCTGTGAGGCCTGCTCATTAAACTGTATTTACCTGGCAATCTGGAACATGCTAGTACTTCCAGGGTTTGAGAGAGTCAGCTTAATTTAAAAATCCACAGAGATTCTTGATTTGCAAGCCTCATAGACAGAGGCAGAAGCTGGCCAACTTTCATGTAGCTATTTGGAAGAAAAAGGAAGAAAAACAAGGTGAAAGAAGATTAATAGAAGGTGTCTAGTATGCTCTGTTAATCTTCTGTTTTGAAAAAAAAAAAAAAATTAGGGGAGTGCAGACAAATGCAGTGTGACTGTCTTTCCGTAACTTCCCTGGTTTGTGTGACAGTTTAAAATGAAGCTTAAGATAAGAGCATTTAGTATGCACTGTTGGATCAGGCGCTGGCCTAAACCATTAGCTGGGTGCTCTTTGGGAGAAGTCTCTTTTCTATTACAGGAAACTATCTGGTGTCAATTATTTCCTCTACAACATTTAAATAGAACCATGGTTTCCCGTGCTTATCAGGCGGAGATTTCAACAAGCAACCAACCATACGTTATACACATGCAGGAAACAAAGTATGAAAAAATACATTTTTCATTTTTTATTTTAATCTGAATGAATTTATCATTGGTAGATAGCCGTAGGAATACATTAGATAGGAAATCCCCTGAGGAAAATAACCACGTTTTTTAGGATGTGCAAGAGTGGGAGTACAAACATGAATATGGAAAATGAATTTATCTGTAGATCACTGAAAATTTGAAGAAGTTTACTTTTAACAGTTCCTGGGGAAATGTATTAGTATTTTAAAAATAGTCTTTAAGATTTGTATTGCCTGCTGCTGTGACTGGCTTATACCAGTACGAGGGGTGTATTTCATATAAGCAAGCCTGACAAGTTCCATTATTACATTGTCCTTTTTCTTTTTTCTAAAGAAGCAGACATGACATTACTCAATTTTAATATGAATTAACTATCTTCTTCTTGACAGTAGGTTTGTCTGTGTCAGCAATGCTCAGGAAACTTAATTGGTGAGTGGAACAAGGCTGAGAATTTAACCTATACTAGCTTAAAGGTTTCTGAAGTATTTAGCTGGAGAAGCCTGCCCTCTGATTTATGACTTCTCTGCGTGTAAACTGTGAACATATTTTTTAAGTGGTCTGATCAGGAGTGTGTGTAAATAAACATGAGGCTGCAGATGGCTCCTGTTTGTTCAAAACGAGGACAGTTTGGTTGTTCAGTCCTTTGAATTATTCAAGCAGACTAAGTGATTGCACATCCAAGTCAAATGCTGTGGTTGCTCTTCCATGAGTAGACAGCCTAAGTTTGGGGGCTAAAAGCAGATGTACCTTGCAATTAAGAAAAAACAAGATTTTCTTTCTTGTTGGGTCCTAAATCGGCATTCTTCGAGTATCACTATGCATAAAGTGGTACTCAGAAGAAAAGTACTTACAAAAGGAAGACAAGGGAGGACCGGAACCGTCTTATGATGTAATTTGGAAAAGGCAGAAAAGGAGGAATTCCTTCCAAAATTCCGCTGTGTGGGCGGGTATTTTTTCTTCTCAAATCCTTTGTGGTTAAGAGTTGTCCTTGTGTTTCTTGAATGGAAATAATGAAAAAACACAGCCCTGTACGGAGGTCTTCATAATTTAAAAAGTACCATATACATGAGCCATCAACAACTCAGCAGTCATTTGAGTTTGTTTGGTCACATTAACTTCCTCTTGACCCACTTCAGGCCAGAGCAGGGGCTTTCTGTTACACCGCTGTACACGCAGTCTTCTTCCCTCATGTCATTTCTCACGGTGCAGGAGACTTCACTGGGGATGACTGACTCACAATGGATGTCCCACATGCAATGCCAATGGGATCTGCTTTTGGAATGAAATACTTAAGAAAATAAGTTTTCCCCTGGCAGTAGCACATGGTAGCATCCTGTCTTGCCTGTCTGATGCTGTCCTGCACTTAGACTCTCCTGACAGTCCTATAGACAGACTCCATTCTTGCAGCTTTCCTAAGAGTTTCCAGATTCAGGGAGGCTAAAAATTCTGTGGCACGACCACACTCTTGCTTCAGGAGGGGCGATGAGATGACTTCATCCTTGGTTGCCTTCTTATCCATTTCTGTGCCCAACTAAAACTTGCTGCTCAGTCCCTACGGACCTCTTTCACCCTTTGATATGAAACATCCTGTATGTTTCCACCCACTGTCTCATCCTTTTCCATCTCTTTTCTGTCCTGCTCTAGCTGGGATTTGCTTTTACTCACAGTGTAGTATACCTAGAAAATCTCCTTTTAAAGCAGTTTTTGTTTAAGTGCATTAATTGACTCAAATGCCAGTGTCATTCGCCTGTGTTCTTAATACTTCCAGTGTTCAAATGCATATAAAGCATGGGAAGCATAACAAGAACTATTCTGTTTTAGAAAATGGAATGCAATGTGGTTTCTCTCTGAAGGGAGATGTTGCAAGTAAGCTCATTTACTGACATTGCCATAAATACACTGAAGTCAGTGGAGCTGCACTGATTAACTGTGCCTGCTAAAGCTCAGAGTAAAGTCCTTACCATTAGTCGTGTAATTATTACCCGAGAAGGGGTCCAGAGGATATTTTTTTATGACACTGCTGGAGTGCATTCTATTCCATAATACTAGCAAAAGAATAATCCCAAAGCAGGTATTTTAGCATACTGCCCACTTGTAACTGGCTTAACGCTGTAGATACTCTTTTCTGTCTCAGAAACCCACCTTACTGAAAACCACAGGTTCTTCCACAGACGCTTTAAGTCAAGTGACTTAAATGCTCGAGAAAACAAATCTGAAACTCAGCTGATTTTGTTAATGTCTTCGCAATGCTGCCAAACTGAAATGTATTCCTTGGACAAGGGACTGCAACTGATGTGCATCTGTTCTGCTCTGAAAAAAACAAAGCAGCTCCCTTTGGACATCTTTTCTTTCATTGTTAAAGCAAGAAATGAACAAAACCAGATCGTCTAAGAAATGCACTTGAAACCAGCATGCTACTTAAGCTGTCAGTCTAATATTTTGCCATCTGCATGCTTGGGCATTAAGCCTGTTTTGTATTTCATATAAAATGCTTCCAGTACTCTGAGTGACATCTTGGCACAGCTGGCACACTATTAGCATGGATGCTGTGACCAAAACCTTTTTCTCCTTCAGAACGCCACAACAGACAGCTTTCTGGAATAGCATGTTTCTCCCCAAAATCTATGGTCCTGTAATGCTATTTAAATAAAGAGATGAGCATGGCTGAAACTCTGGAATCGTTTAGACCAAATATTTTTATACACATACTTTCTCTATACCATCTTTAATGTTGTTTGTAATTACATTTACCTTCAGTCTCTTCCTATCTCCTGCTTGCTTTAGCGTTCATAGGTGAGTTAATAACAGATCTCTTACCTCTACTTCTCCATTCTGTAGGAAGGCAAGCTATCTTTTGATAATTGACAATGAATTAATATCCAGCTTCACAGCTTCTTAAATACAGGGAGGCCCAGGCAAATTTTGATTCAGACTGTATGGGATAGTAAAAACTTTGCATCATGAGCATAACAAAAGCTCTTCAATGGACATCTCAGTGTTCTTATTTGTGACACCTTGGACAATCTCTTATTTCTAATAAAAACAAACAGGGAAGAGGGAGGTGGATGGTTTTCTGTACATGAATTTGAGTGGAGATGTAGCCATCCTGGGATGTTTAGCCCCAAACACACTGAATTTGCAACTTGTTTAAGATACACTCACAGATGGCCAATCCTGATTTGCAGCGCTTCCACTAAGAGAAGTGAGGGATCAAAGTGTGCTGCAGGTAACAAAAGAGACATCGCATTCATGCAAACGGCCGACCTCAATGTATGGCAGCGCTCACAAGACAGTAACATAGGGAACAGGAGCACACTGTAGATAACAACATTGACATCCTGACAGCCTAAATATATATATATATACACATATATATATCAATATATAATGGTTAGTTTTTAAAACAATAGGATACACTGTGGTTGTGCTGTTTGTGCCAATGGATCTGCCCTTGACTAAAAGAAAGATCGAAATAATTTTATAAAAATCTAATGTCAATGTAGATGGAGTTTCGGATTTCCCTCCGTAAAACCTGATTTAATTTTTATCGCTTGGCAGAAATACCCTGGTGGTGGTGAAACTTCAGAACACTGTTAGAAATGTTAGACATTTTATTTACGTCTACTATCCTAACCAAAATTGTAACATAAGAAATGTCCAAGATAAAACATGAAGAGCACTTCACCTTTTTTTTATTTTTTTAAATCAGAGTACCTTCCTATTTCCATTACAATTCAATCTCTCAATGAATAAAGGTTACAGCTTTGTATAAAAAGCATTTATGATCAAAGTCTGGAGGAAAACCAAAGTTTTTCATCAGCACTGTGGTTGTAAATGGATTTGAACTATTAGAGGAAGAGTTGTGATCAGAGCTCTAAAGTTAGTAAAGCTAACATTTTTATACCATTCCTGAATACCAGAGTATTAGAAAAAAACCCACCAGAACTAACCCTAGCAGTAAATAGTTTTCTAGTTGACTATATTAATCAATTTTTAATTGTCTTGTCAACAAACAGGAGGAAAATATTGTATCACGTCAAATGTTTGCCACCACAAGCCAGAGTATTACCACAATACAGAAACTAACTACATCCAGTATCTCCAAATTGCTAGACAAAGTTTTTTTTTTATTTGCCCCACCGTTCTCCACAGGGCAGTTGGCAAGCATGACTGCACTACATTTGATAGTACTATTCTTGAAATGCAGGGTCTGAGAGGTGAAAGTGTATGAAGCAGCCCACACTATGCTTCTGATTTCAAAGACTTGCTTTTATTTTCAGTCGCGTACGTAAAGTAGTTATTTATACAGAGGACCTTTAAAGTCTGGAGTATCTTTTTGGTTCTTCATTCTAAAAAAATATAATTAGTTCAGGATAAGAGACATAAGTAAGGCATTTCCTGAAATTGTTATACTTTTCTGAAAAGTCTGGTGGTGGTTAGAATTGAAATTCAAGCAGCAGAGAAGGGGATGGGGCTGTCAGACTCTCACACCGCTCTCCTGTAAAGAAACCATGCCATGTGTTTAATTCCTTCTCACACCAGAACAAAATCAGTCACAATCAGTACAAAAGAAAAATGAGCCAAAACTGCTTGAGCTGCTATTTATTTAGTTATTTTACAGAAAATAATTGCACATAGTCTCAGCAGTTCAATAGTTTCTTTCTCCACCTCCATCCGTGCATAAGGTTTGACCTTGACTCTGACCTCCTTGTTCAGCCAAATCTCCTCTTAGGCAGTGAAGAAGGGGTTTTTGCCTAAATGAGGGATGCAGCCCTGGACCTGTGTGAGCATTGTTAGTGAAGGTGAACGTACACATAGATCTGTGGTGCAGGAATGACTGCAAGCAAGTTCCTGAGTCTCCTTGTCTCACTGAGGTCTTAAGTCTATGTTGCTGTGGCATCCATGACTGAGGACTAGTAAACTCTGCTCCTACAACATTTTTGTCCTGAAAGGGGAGGATGACATTCTAGTGTGTCAAGAACGTGGAGGGAAAGGGTTAAACTTTGAAGGATAGAAGTACAGCACCCCTACTTTTACCACCATCACATTAGTTCTTTAAATTGCTTTTTTAAGTCCTGCTGAGTTGAAGAACAGTAATTTCCTTTCCCAGCCTTAGGAGCTGCCCGCCTTAGTCTTTTAAGTTTGAAACTATCTGAATAGGTAGGTCAGAGCCACGTGAGCAAGCTAGAAGAGGCCTCCCACAGGCAAACCAAAGACTAGTTCTCAGCCTGTGTGACAATAAACATTCCAGTTTGCATTACTGAACCTCAGGGAAAACATCACGCGCCAACTGAAGCAAAACCTTTAAGTCAAACTATTTGACATGGAAGGCCAAGGCCACCAAACCAGCAATTGCTCTCAGAACACTGTGCAGAAATGGAGGCGTCCTCCCAGCACAGAGAGGAATGGTGGGGAGCCCACTGCTTCTCTGCAGTGCAAAACTGGCACGCCTGTATCCATACGGTGGGACAATGGACTGACCACCTCCAGCTCTCCATTCTTCCCTACCCTGACGCACACACGTGTGTGGATGTCTCGGTTGTTATCTTACACCGGGCTACAGCAGCACAAAGGACTGAGCAGACTTCTGACCTGGGCTGAAGGTGAAGTTCCGCTTTGGTATTATTTAAAAACACTTGCCTACAGGGAGGCCCACTTCCAATTAGCAGGTATTGCTTTGTTGTACTGTGCTCATTAAACTTGGTATTTCCTAAAAGAGGGATGACTGAGCAGCAGGGCTGTCAGGCTTTCATTCATCAGTTCAAAATGCTGAACACAGCGCCAACAACCTAATTGCTCGTAGTGTCAGCACTGTTTCAACCAGCTGCTCGACAGTCCAGTAGGTATCAGGTCATTAGTGCTGGTTATTCACACAGCTAGGCTGAAAGTATTGTCCCGCATTCTTAACAACCTGCTTTATTTTCTTTCAACAGAAAAACTCCTAAAAGCATCCAATGCATTCTCACATAGATACATTACTCATATAGAGTAATTGCAAAAAAGCCAGTAGGGCAGATTAATTTGTTACTATGACTGAGACAACTGTACTTCTCAGTAGTTAAAAGAACAAAAGGAAGAGAACATAAAATATCCTCTGCATTGCAGTGACCTGGGGGCGAGTCTATGGCCATATTTGAAGGTTGTAAAAAAACCCAACAAAAACAAACAAACAAAAAAAACCAACAGAAAAAGCTATTGTGCCAAAATGTTTCCAGGGGTATTTCCCCAAAACACCACACTAATTTGAATCAACTGCTGCCTGTATGCAATGTAATTTACTTTTCTGACTGGCCTTTGAACACAGTAAGCATTTGGATGTGAATTATACGCACACATAGCACACACAGTAGGTAATTCATACTCTAAGAAACACCTGATGGGAACTCATTGCCTGAGAGAGGCCTTACTGCATTCTGTTCTACAAACAATTTGCTAAGGGAATGTTTTCAGTTAAGCTTGGTGAATTAATTGCAATTTTCAGTTAGTTGTGATATTGTTATTACTCCAACTGTTCTTCCACTTAATGCTCTTTTGTGGAGAAAAAAAAAAAGCGCTCTTCTGTGCACTTAGAATATTACGTAGCTGTTCCCTGCGTATTAATTGTACATAACCTACACTACCGAGTCAATGAAAATATTAATTCCCCACATGCATTAGCTCCTCACAGCAAGATTGCAATGTTTACACAGTAATATTTTTTTTCTTTACTTGTAATACACTTCGTAGGGGCAATGTAGCAGGAATTCGAATGTACTCGTCATTTTAAGCGGCTTCTCTGACACGGTGAAATGAGAGATGTGATAATTACTGAATGCGATTATCTTTAACAGAGCTCATTTCCTGAGCTGATGGAGTAGGCCCTAATAAATAAGCACTAGAGCTTAAAACCAGAAGACACAAATTGTATCACTTGGCAAGAGGAATGTTTTCTAAAATGTTATGGTGTTTGCTCTGTGTGGGAGCATCAGATTCAACTGTATAGAGCTAAAGGAAAGTTTACTCTAAAGCAGTATCACTTACAGTAGTCATGTGTGGTTTAACTTCAGTCTGCCGTTCCTGTTTCCTCTGCTAAAGACACTACAGAGATAAGGACTAATTGCTATTATGACAAGGTTGATCTCTCCATATCTTAGTGGTACTGGTGAGACCAGTACTTAGTACTTAAAGGGGGCTTATAAAAAAGATGGGGACAAACTTTTTAGTAGGGCCTGTAGCGATAGGGCAAGGGGTAATGGTTTTGAACTAAAAGGGGGTAGGTTTAGACTAGTGACATGGAAGACATTTTTCATGGTAAAGGTGGTGAAGCACTGGCAGAGGTTGTCCAGAGAGGTGGTAGATGCCCCATCCCTGGAAGTGTTCAAGGCCAGGTTGGAGGGCACTCTGAGCAACCTGGTCTAGTTGAAGATGCCCCTGACCATTGCAGAGGGGTTGGACTAGATGGCCTTAAAGGTCCCTTCCAACCCCAACTGTTCTGTGGTTGTTCCTGGATAACAAGGCAGACGTTACTGCATCACACACCACACCGGACATAAGACTCATCAGTCTCCCAAGCAAGAAACACTGGAAACAGAGTCACTAACAGATTCAGATACTATGGCAATCTTTTTTTTTTTTCTTCAGGAAACAGTTACCATTACAGATTGTAATTACTTTTTTCTCCAGTTCTATTATGTGCCTTTTTAATCAGTAAGTATAGGTGGAATGGCTGGAGAGAGCCCATGTACCATCAGGGCAGAGTCCACACAAGAGGAGTCCTCAAAGAACAGGAAACAGCGACTGGCACATCTTCCTGCCTGACAATTGCTTTGTGTTAAATACAGCATTTAACCAGAACCAAGTTCTGCACAGACTCCCAAAGATACTGTGGTAAATCAGGAGGCTCCATCTTGGTTTTAATATTACCGGAAATTGAAAGAAGGCATGTTTAAGGTGTGGTTCAGCGAATGCCTTTCTGTTAACATGGGCATAAAAAGAAAACTAGAACAAAGATTTGTGGGGAAAGAAGCTTGACACAAAGCAATTTCCCAGCATGATATGTTGTACTGCTGTCTGATGACTGAGCTATCTACGGGGAAGAGAAATCTGCTTACACAGCACATCTATTTGGACATATCTTTGTATGCTGTGTTGGAAGAAATTTTCACTTTGTAATTTCAAGCTGGACACAGACCAAACAGTTGAAAATTACCATAAAAGGTAATGGCCTAAATTCCTCGTGGCATTTTACTTCCAAGACTCTAAAGGGTTTTGAAGAAATTGATGGTGGCCAAATGTACCCAGACCCTCAACTGGTTTAGCACCACTGTCATCTCCCCCCCAATTCTGCTCAATTGACCATCTTTCTTGTCATCCTCTGCGCTACAGGGAGTGATTTACACACATTCATACACAAAATTTATTGGAAAAAGAAGGAAAATTAACAAAAACTTACTGAAAATGTAGAATTATGCTTTGTCCAAGAAACGCTGGAGACCATCAAGTACACCATAAACTGTCCAAGGTCAGTCTGGCTGGAGAAGAAATGCAACAAGCAGATGATTTACAGGCTGAAGAGTTTGCTCAATTTTGCTCTTACTGGAACCTACATTTTTTGCCTTTAGGTGGCAACCTTCACCTGTCTCGTGCGTCTTCCCCGCTGAAGGGAGCTGTGTCTACACGGCTCTGCAGTACGGCATCCAGAAGAGTGAGATGAGCACAACATTAACTTGAGAGAAGTGATCTGAGCTAACACAGAGCAGATGCTGGAATGACCGTGGTTGTCTTCCTCCATCAGCTTTAAAAAAAACTCTCTGCACTGCACACACTGATATTTTAATATCCTCCCCCCAGTTACTAGATGGCCCCGTGAACTGGTGTCAGCACAGTGCAAATTGTGTGGAATCACAATCCCTCTGAATTCAGTATTACATAACAGGGGCAGTGAATTTTTGAAGTGCATGTGAGTGTTCATCTTTGTGCTAACTGCTTAAAAACCCAGTGCTAAAACCGGTGGACAGCTTGGTTATCCTGTCAGTTTGCTCATGGTAGTAGTTATGGCCAAACAGGGAAGTTAAACCTTCCTTCATATATTTCAGAAATCACATGAAACTGTTGGCAAATGCATTGTTTTAGCAATACATGCTGTAATTTTATTGCCACATCCATTAACGCTGCCTTGTGCTTTTGACAAAACAGAGCCAGACAACTAAAATCGATGAGTACAATGATGCTGAAACCTGGTCAGCATTCTCCCGCTGACCCACCTGCAGCCAGGAGCGTGGTATTCTGTTGCAGTGTTGTCCAAGGAGATGTAACTTTTCTCCTCTGTGGTGAAAAAAAGATGTCTGCACAGTGCCAAAAATTATCGTTTTCTTTCATGCACAAAATCCCAATAATCCTTCAACTAACTGGCATTTCAGAAAGGCACACACTGAAAGTCTCAGAGGACTTCTGCTCTGAGAACACAGCTATGCATTCTGGTTTGTTACATGGCACTAGGCTTCTGAAGAATTGGGACAATGTTCTGGCTGCTTGGAACTCAGGGGTATCCAGACATGAGATTTGATTCCTGGACTATTTCTCATATTGTTCATTGACTTTAAAACCGGAGCTTCATCCTTCAGTCCACTCTGTTACGTGCTGGACCCTAGAGGATTTCCAATTTTACTGAAGAGAGCAGTTGTACGTACTCTGAATTTATCTGTGTTCAAACCCCGTTAATGCTGGCTTAAGGCTGACATTAACACAGTCCATTCCCCCTACATCCACAAATCTTTCCCTGAAAGCCAGAGTGCTCTCTGGAAAACAGGTATGGGGTGAGCACATTTGACAGCCCTCTGTGGTGATGTACCTAGCTATACCTACACATCCTTACCTAGCTAGGGTTAACAGCAGAAAGGGGTCATTGTACAGCTTTGTACCTCATCCACACATTAAGCCATTAATTGTTCTGGAAAATGGAAGGGGTATTTTGTTGCAGTGGCTGCTTCTTTGTAATTTCTGCCTCACGCGTTTGTAAGAATCAAAGAACATTCCCCTTACTCTCTAATCTTAGATGTGAAGAAGAGGTGGCAATAATTTCACACATTTCAGATTTAGCCTAGAGAAACGTAAAACGTCCCCATTGTTAGTTCCAGGCTTATGATGCAAGGACGGCTAAAATCTTCCAGACAGCAACAGGACTTACTTAACAAAAGCCCCAGACTATCCATTAAATAGACATATTCAGAGAGCTATTTTCTCCAGCACCCTAATTACTATTCCATATATAAGTGCTCCTGGAATGTGGATGTAACATCATACGGAAACATCAGGAGACAAACACCACTTCCCCTTTCCCAGCTGTCGATTTCAGAATAAGACACCTACATTAGGAAATCAGTATTCATTGAACCAGCTAAACTTCCTCCCTGGTTCCTTACACTATACCGATAATCGTGTTTTTGTGAAGCCACAGCAGATTTGCAGTTCAGGATCCAAGCTTTACCGTTAACAGAGGATTTGGGAGAGCACATTGAAAAGCTACATAATCTTGGCCTTTGTCTGTATGTACTTCAAGCCAGAGGGCAGGGAGTGGGGCCTGCAGGATTGCTGCTTTCTGGGCAGCAGTGCATGCACAGAAGCAGCCCAAACTGAACAGCCTCCAGCAGCACATTCCACAGCGAGAAGCAAAGCTTCAAGTCCATCATCAGACTAGCAAGCGACTGCCACACGCAGCTTTCAACAGCCACACACCCCCTAAGGGGACTGTGAGCTGCCCTCAGTGCGTTTAAATGGGCCTCATGCCACCACCGTGTATGATCAGCGGTTTGAGCACAACGGTTGTTCACTGACCTTCATCCCATTCCTTTGCCTCAAGAGGAGAGGGAGTTTGGCAGAGGCGCTCTCATCTTCTTCCTTCAACTCCGCTTTAACGTGGGCGGTTCTGTTGATCTGGTATGGCCGATAAGCGTGCAGCATGTACTCCCCCTTACCGAACGAGGCACGCGTAGGCCATCACGCCAGCTGGCCGAAGAAAAATTTCAAGGCTGGTCTGTCGCTACAAAAGGTACTTCCATTGAATACCAAGGAGCGTTATTAGGAGATAGACCCTTCCTGTTGAAATACAACTTCAGAATGTCTGGAGTTTGGGGCTCTGGGTGATTTGAAGCTAAACGACAGTTACAGCTTCAGATCTGGATTCAGCGATGTGTAAATCACTGAAATATGCTCATAAAAATTCTGACTTCTGAAAAGGGCAAACCTCTCAAAAAGAGACAAATCTTCAATTGTCTCAAAAAGTACCCTGTGAAACAAAAAAGCTAGTCCCTATCCTTCCCGTTTTGCAGTAAGAATCACAAAGCCAAAATTCCCCAGCCACTGTGAATCAGAGGTTTGTATTACGTGTTGTACCTTAGACAATCTCTGCATACACAAACCGGGAGAAGAATAGACCTTGAATATGGCCCAGCTCTGCACAGAAGGTTTGAAAGGGCATTACTGTACCAACAACTGTAAGAATTTCTTTCTTTACAGTGCTTACAAAGTGCTTTAATTTGTTATTTTCGATAGCTCCCCCCTTCAAATTGTTTTGACAGAAAGCTGTTGGCAATTTGTCTTTTCATCTTTACACACAATAAATCCCAACATTAACAAGTCCTTTGTGTATTATAGTTGGAAATCTAAAGGGCGCAGAAAGCTGGTGCAAAACTTGAGAAAAACATCAATGTTTTCTCTCTCCTTTTTCTTCTTTTTTCACTTGAAGTGTGTTCAACTTTGTGAAAAATCAGGCCCCAGATAGGAGCTGCAGTTGGTATGGTGGGTTCGGGGTTTATTGTTTCGGCTGGTTTGGTTGGTTGTTGTTGGCTTGATTTTGGTTTACCGAGGGAAGAGATGGGAGCAGGACTCGCCTTTACTTCATAGTTATTCTTTATTATCTCCAGCCATGTGGTCATCCTCCTCCCCACCCCCCCAGTATTTTTAGGCAGTCAACCAGAGGAATAAACTCCTAAGTTACGGAAAGACAGAAAGTCTGTGTCTCGTATGCATTCAGATCCCTCTACATTTCTGCAGCGCTGTAAATGCTCCTTAAACAAATGGTGTCATACAGGATTAAGCCCATGAAGCACATCAGAAGGAGCACTAACTGGATTTTGTAGTCCTGGCAACCTCCACATGTTTACAACTTTATCTGTGTCCCCTCACGAGGGCTGAATGAAAAGAGACAAGAGGCCAGGAGAGCTGTACGAGCACACTTTGTATCTTCTTCATTGATACCCTTCATGCCATTCAAATAGGACTCCGGAATACACTATTTTAATTAGCAAAGCTTGTTGTAAACAACACAAACACTCCTTATAGAACAGTCACAGTCTCTCCTGCTAGACATACAGGCTTTTTTTGGCAAGATCACATTCAAACAGCATGAAATTCACCCCTGTGCACGGCCCCCCAGAAGGCCCTCGCACCGCTTTAACTTCCATTTAGCTGCTCTGGATAGGAGCGAGTGGTTTGTGGGATAAGGACCGAGGTTCACTACGACTTCCCTCCAAAAGACAGATGGTCCAAATCCATGTCTGTGAAGATCAGCAGTTTTACCACTATAAGGTCATAAGGGTGTAATATAGGCGTCATGCATAGAGTATATACCATATTCCAATTGAGTCCTGTCCCTGCATGACTTTGAGCCCCTGTCAAAGTACAGATGCACAACACACGTGTAGCGAAGCCCTCGATCAATGTGGTTTGCTGCGTTGTGCTCTTTACTGGGCACACTGCAAAGTCATTCAACCGACAGGAGTCAGGACAGCAGTGAGAAGACTATCCTCAGGAGGAAGCTCTGACGGGATTCCTTCTGACCCATGGGATAACGTGAGACTCCCACCTTAGTTCAGTAATTGCTAAAGGAACAGGGATCAGAAATCATTGATGCGACATTGACCCATAGAACACTGGGGACTGGGGCCCTGTTCTCCCCTGCACACAGGGAAAAACAGATGGTCAAAAGGAAAACAGGGAAAGAACAAAACATCATGGAAATCAGGCTGGTTCCTTAACAAATGTCACTACTGCAGTCCATTTATGCTGACTGACACTGGTGGTTCTTTTCAGCTACCACTGTGCAACAGAACTGGACACGTCTCATCTTCCGGTCTTGATACCGAGCTGTTGCTGATTTTCTTGTGTTGGTCAAGTTTTTCCTTTTTCTTTTTTTTTTCTTTTTTTTTTCCTTTTTTTTTTTTTTACATCTACGTTTATCAACACTGATACATTACAGATCTTGTTAGTTATACTTTGAAGTCTGGGCATGCAGAACTACAGGCAGGTGCAACTTAGATCTTATTACAGGATGGACATGGCAAGGTGAACAGTTGTTTTTGCCAGCTAAGATCTGGAGCTTTGTTACTGTTGTGGCTTAATGTATACTGGCCGTAAGTCCCGCTTACTCAATTTACTAAATATACATGATTCTATATGTACACTGAAACCTCCAGCACCCTCCTTTTCAGCATGTGGCTGACTTAAGAAAAGGTCAGAGGTCAACCATATTTAGGCATACAGTGGCCTTATTGTAAAAGATTTAACAGAAATAAGGTGTTGGATTATTACATATTAGTTACAGAGGAAGGGGAAAAAAAATCAATACAACTATTTACATTAGAAATACCTCACTTTCCAGAAGACAAAAATGGCCCTGTTCGGTGAAAATTAGCAAAAGAGACAGGCTTACCTGTCTGAAACGGTAAGCATGGTAGGGACACACTTATTTCCCAAACTGACTGTGTCTTCCTTCAGTATGTGCTTTTCAGCTTTTCGCTCTCAGGTAAAAAGGCACCATTAGCCTCAGCTGAAGTTTCTCAACATTCTTTTGTCGAATCAAACCCTCTTTAAAACTCAAACTTGCTGTGGGGTCAATGAGCCTGAATAGAAATTAAGTTGAACAGTTCACCTTCCACAATCAGTAGTTAATTAAAAAAGAAAAAAGAAAATAAATCAGGCCACACTGGCAAGTTCCTAATACACTAAGCAGATGCCAATAAATTCCACTGGACAGGTTTGTTTTCCAGTCACCACTCCTCGGCCTCCCCCAAGCATCTTACTAATTAAGACATTACTTATTTGTGGAATATTCAAACCTACTGCACAATGATTCTGTGAGTGTGTGTGAAAAAGATCACCTTGAGCTTGCAATTAGTTAACTGTGTCCTCTGTAAAGTGGTGGAAGTTCAAATAAGCACGGCCGTCAGATTCTTGAAGATGTGTGATTATGTTACGATTACGCTCTTCAGCCACACCAAGAGCTCGGATCAAGTATGAATAGAACACAGGCTCTAAAAGTCACATCCCTAGGCATTCCCTCTTTCCTACACACACATATGGAAGCAAAGAAAACCAAAAGCCTAAACTTCAAGTGAACAACTAACTCTGATGTTTTTGCCAAACTATGAAAAGAGAAGTCTAATTCTACCCTGCAGGTTTCCTTTCATATTGCTCTCCCTGGAAGCACAGTTTTTTGCAAAATGCCTTCTTTTTCTGTTTTTGCATGTTTGAACTCGCACATCTCAATAAGCATGAAAAAAGAAATATAGATAAATCTGAAACTAAAATAATTTTTGATCCTTTGAAATACTGCAGTTTGTAAGATGAGTCAGCTAACATGGGTTACTAAAAGTCACTTTGAATTAAACTATTCCAATTACATTTTACACTGATTTCAGGATACTCTAAACATTTTTCTTTTATTTTTAATAAAACACCTGGGAGATTTGCAGAAACTGATGCTCTCGGGCAGTTCTAAAACGGACCATTACCATACTTTTCATGAGAAAGTACGCTGGTGACAAAGAAATCACTGTGATGACTGGCAAGCATTAGAATACAATCCAAAACGGTTAAGTAACACTCGTTGGGGAAAATTCCTAAAGGCACTGCAACAAGTCTCAGTTTCTTCAGTATCATTAGCCCAAAGCTTGAAGGCAAAGCAGTACAGATGAGGGTAAAACCATATACATGAACCTATTCTTGGTTAGGAGTTTAGAAGAGTGATACAGTGACATGATCATCTGTCCTGTGTAATCTCTGGACGCCAGTAGCCTGCAGGAACTGGTGATTTCCAGAGGAAAACCATCAGTTCATTAGGGAAGTACCTAATCAGGCTGTCTGTACCTTTTTTTTGAAACGTTACCATCCTTGCACTCCAATTTAAGCTCCTCTTGATATAATGCAAGCTTGCTAAGATTCCTGAATCTCTCTGTGCCGTGGATAGTACAGGAGGATTATCAACCACAGTGCAACTCGCATAAACCAGTGTGTCACCAACTCAACTAGTTGAACTCCCTGAAGATCTATTACATTTTAAGGGAATATAGTCAAAACTCACATGACACTATTCCAGCTACCAAGTCAGCATCTGAGACGGATTTTAAAAATGCCAGAAGATTTTGGATTGAAAACATGCGTAATGTGTATCAACTCGAAGGAAACTAATAGCTCCTCCTCACTGAAACTCATCAGTGAGAAGGAAAATGAGGGAAGGGTTGGACTGGATGATCTTATAGGCCTTTTCCAACCTTAGTGATTCTGTGAACTCTGACTATCTTTTTTAGTTTCTCATACCACCCAGAAGTGCTCCATCTGAAACTAAAGCAGGAATGTTTTGCAGCAACTTTCCTCTCTACCTTCTCAATGCGATGTTTTGCAGCTAGTGCTCTGAGCGGCCACTGATAGTGAAGATGCTCCAGCCATTTTCCTCACCCTGCTGATGGCTACCTGCACGACCTGAGTAAGCCACTTGGGACAGAAGTTCTTTGGGTATTCCGCCACTTAAGATACCGACAGGCTCCTAGGCATATTTTCAAATACACCCAGGTCTCCAGCTGCCATTCATGCTGATGGAAGATGCGCCACTTCTGGCACAGGCTCCCTCACTGCCCCTCCTTTTAGTGTCCAAATACCTCGAAACGTGTCATACATCTCCAGCTTCCCAATTTCCTACATCTCTGCAGCGGGGGCAATTAAGCTTACAACTGCAAACCCCAGAGAACAAGGTGAAAATTGTTACTCAAGTACTGTTTAGTAGCATTTTACACAGAGGTAGATTTAAAAGATCACTGGCATGAAGAAGAAGAAAAGCATCTATTGTTATCAAACTGACCAGAATATTGGAATAAAGGGGAATAGACTTAAAGAGCAGGGCATCAAAACTTCCAGAATCTGAGAGAAAAATTTTGTTTACCTTAAAGACAGCTACAGAGTATCATCACTGCAATCTTCTGCTCAAGAGTACACGCATTCTTGTAAGGTATTAGCTGACAGCACCAACCTCCTGACACAAAGCAAAACAAATTATTCCTGTTCGATGTTTGCTACTTCAGTTTGGACACACAAAGACCAGAATTGTAAAGAACTATTGCTTTTCTTCATTGATGGCTTTTTTCTAGTGTCCAATATGGACAGCCCCAAGTCTCCTCCCCCAGACAGAGCTCCTCATGAAGGAGACCACTTTGAGGACAGAAAGAGATGCAGTAATTCTTCTAGGCCCCTTTTCAGCAAGGCACTTAAGCACATGCTGATGTCGATCCCTGCTGAGCAAAGGACAAAAGCATGTGCTAGTTAAAATTAAGTGCGCATCCCTGTGATCTCCATTAAATGTCTGTGCAAGCACTGGTACTTAGCGGAATCAGGGTGCCTGGGAATAAAGCCACTAACTGCTACGTTGTGGGTTCTTTAGTGCCCATCACTAGGGTATCTTCTGTGGTGACTGGTTCTCCACCCAGCGCTGAGGAACCCAAACAAGGCTGAATTACACCACGGGACTAAGAGCACACCTTTTGGCTTCCGTTGGTGAAACATGGCAATCTGTAAGCATCCATCTACTGCAAACGGTTTCTCTGCTATTGCCTATGCCATGTCTCCATATCATCACTGGCAATGAACTGTGGTTATTCCAAGTTTCTAGGGTCCACATCTGTGGTATTTTTCCAGTTTCTTTTACATCCAGCTTTGCCTCTTGGAGACATATTTTTGTTTTGTTTAAATAACACACCCAAATGGTGCACACTAAGGAATGTAAAGCAGAAACTAGTTACTTGAGTATTATTCATATATATCTATGGTGAATTAAATCTGAAGGTGATACACTGCATTATTGCTAAGAAGTCACCCTTGGTGTTATTGCCTTCATACCTGCAGAGCATTGCTGCCTACCTTTCAGTTCTTCTATGATCGCTAGCTTTGAAGTGAGAGTTACATCACTCAACAATGACTTGATGTTTCATGGCTTAAGAGAGAATATTGCTAAATATTTTTAGCAGTTCAAAATTATTGCTTTTACAAACACTGCTCTGAGTTTTTAGAACATTAATGACCTAATTTTATTCTCAAAAAAAAATTCCATAAAAATCTATAAAAAATATATCTGGGGGAAAACCCAACATTTCCTGCAGCAATTTTGAAACAGCAGAGACCTACCAAGTCTGAAATTATTTTACATCCACTGAAGTTTTTATGTGTCCTCCTCCCCACCCTGGAGAGAGAGTTTTTTTCTTTGCTTTCTTCCCTTTGAACAAAATCTGATTTGATACTCAATTTTCTTTCCCACCACAGAACAGCAGGCTCGTAAGCCACCTATCAGAACACTCCTATTTTGTAGAATTTTGAATCCATAAGAATTAGTGAATTTAAAATACCCAGTAATATACGCTAAACAGTTTCTCTATCTGACATTTGGAAAAGCAATAGTGTGATTTAGCTCATTTCAGTTTACATGGCACACTTGGGTAAGAGGAGAGATGACTCCAACTGTAGTTAATTTCCAACTCAGGTAACGATGACCTTGCAATGGACAATGCTAATTGCTGTTTTGGCTGGAAAAATATACAGCTGTTCTGAAATTCTGTGTGGGCTTTTGCCATTCTCTGGTAAAAACACTTGCTGTTACTTACCGCTGCGAATCCTACATATTATTGCCTGGTAAAATCAATTTAATATTCAGTCCCTGTTGGGTTCTTCAGGACTTGCCAGAACTGCCCAAGAGCCCCGAGTACGACCCCTCCAGCCCAGCACACTAGCTGACTGATATCCTCTGCTGCTGCTCAGAATTTAGGAGCACTAGATCCATGCACTCTGTGGTTCTTTTCCATGTACCACAGCTGATAAAACTTCCTGGGAGTCAGATATTTGTCACAAGCAAACAAAGAGCCTAGAGAAGGCCTGTTCTCTTACTTGCAGAGATCCCTGCAAGGGAAGGATTTAAAGGGAAAACAACCTCTAAGCTGCAAACATACCTGGAGAGGGAGTGGGCTGCAAATACCCTTCTCTGTTTAACCTAGGAAAGATCTAGACATAAAATAAAACCAAGACTTTGCATGTCTTTTTGATTGTAATCTGCCCGTTCCTCAAGCCTGTCATACCCCCTAACACACAAGCGTACACGTAACTCACAACAGCGAGCCTATCTATGAACTAAGATGGTCACTCACGTAACCGTGACAGCAGAAGTTGCTTACTGAGATAAATCTTTCTGGGCCTAGATATGCATAAAAAAACCCCTTCGCTCTTGTTCCCTGTGGCTTGCAAAGATATATGTGCTTCCTTCTAACCTGGTCTTAGGCTTGGCATATCTGCTCTAAAAATCAGAACAAGACTTTACAATCACAAACAAACATTTTTCTATGAAGCTCCGTGGCTTCTTCTTTCAGTACAAACTGGCTATTATTTCAAAATATATATACAACTCTCAGCAGAAATTTTGGTGCTACATCTTCAAGTGTCTGAGTGAGCCACAGTTCCATGTGGTTATTTACACTTCCACAGATCCTCATACAAGATATGCAATCGCATCGATGAACGAACAGATAGAATATGTACGGGTAATATCACCTATTATGTAGTTATGCGGTTCACCTGAAATGGGCCATTTAGTGGTGGAGTGCACACTGAGTACGTATGCAGGGGTGTGTTTTCTGACAGGCACACAGCTGCATCCACTGCCAGAATTCTGTTGGCACATGCGTGTGTATGTGCTATTCATATGTGATGAAAAATGCACGTAGAGCCCGGCCTGCCTCACCGGGCAGAAGATGACAGAGCAGAGAGCGAAGGCAGGTACGCACTCTTATGTCTGAGAGAGGCTACTGCACACCTTGTCATGCCAGTGTGAAAAGGACAGTTGCAGGTTGCTGGTTTTGCAGCCGTTAATTTTGCATCTTAGGGGGAGGGGGTAAAAAAAAGGATTTTTTAGTTCCTTTTTTTTTTTTCCCCAGTAAGCATCATTGGAAGAAGACCAAAGCACAGCAACTATAAGTTAAATATACACTTGAGCTTAGCTGCATTACATAACTCTGTAGGAGAAGCAGGCTGAAAAGATATTTTTGTTTGTTTCATTTAAATTTTTTGTATTTTATTTCTCTTCCTTTTCATCTCTTAACTCCTGTTAATTTTTCCTCCTAAATTACATCATCCTCTGAAGAACGCTGGGTTTCGCAGGCAGGCGGCTAGTCACCTGCAACAACCGAGGGGTCCCGCAGAAGCTTCCAGGCTGCTGTCCGTGTCAGACGCCAGTGTTTGATCCGTGGACATGGATGAGATGTCATTGACAGATGAGGATGGAGGGAGGCTTTCACTGCTGTTCACTGCTGCACCTGTGCTACGAAAATGAACACCAACGTGATTAAACCTGAAACCCCAGAACTTCTCACAATTTCAACAGAAAGGATACTTACCGTGTGGCAACAGGCACGTAAGTAGACAGATCATTTTAAACAATGGCAAATATTAGCATAAAACGGGCCATACAAACTCTAGGCATTGGATAATATTAAATGTTTTACCAGGAAGTTCTCTCCCCTCAACAGTCTGTCTGAAGAGCTATAGCTCATGTTTTGTCTGTTACTCCACTTCTTTCCAGCTTTCTTAGAGTTACAAGACACCCATCAGTCAGGTGCCTGCTAGGATCCCACAGGCACCAGCAAGATGGTTAAACCCCCAACCCAATCCTCCATACTCTCATAAAATCCCAGTTTTCTTGTAGGTAGTTTAGTAGAATGGGTGGCATCAAATCACCTAGTGGCAATGTAAAGAAGGCGGCTGGGAGGGAGAGGCAAGGCTGGTTTCTTCCTCTTACTTAAGGACTAGGTGCCCAAGCCCAGGATTTCAGTTGTGACAGTATTTTTGTGCATCCTCTGGAAAGTGACAACAGTACCAAGTATGATCCAAAAACATCGCTCTGACTTTGTGAAACGAAGAGCACATGTTCATGAGATTAACCTGACTGAACGTTTATCACCTCCCTGGATACTATCAGAAATTATCAGTTCTATAAACGTAGATCACTGTGTGATACAGAGCCACCGCGAAGAATGTATTTATCGCGCACCTATGGCTGCTCAACTCTCGCTCTGCCCATTCACCTCAGCTCACACTTAAGCCCTCAGAGTAGCAAACAACAGTTTGATTGGTATTATTTTTTTTCCATTGAACTTTCAGGCAATACTTTGTTGTCCTCTTTCCACCGAAATTAACACTGTCTGCTGTCTGAGGATACATTAATTTTAATTAAATATTCATGAAAATGAAATATGTGATTTTGCATGATGTTGCACAGCTGGAAATCGTAGCTAGTCACCAGATCTCTGTTCTGCAGAGAGATGCCATTGCAGTCTTATTGCCACAAAGTTGGCTCAGATGACTTTTACAGATTTCCATTTCCTCAAAATGGACAGAAATTAGCATCTATTGCCTTGAAAAGCAAGAAAACACACCTAGTACAACGACAAAACTCATATGTCCTTAATAGAGAAATTAATAGCCATCTAGACAAAATATGAGATGCTACGGGCAAAAGGAGAGGATTCCTGTCACTTTCTAGTTTGCAATGAAAACATTTGGAGAAAACAAGCCACCATACCATACCTCCAACCACTCCTCTGCTTTCCTCAACTTTTTCTTCCCTTTATACACATCTATAAATATGCACAAAACCGAGACACAGACTTTCTCATTCAGAGCTGCAGGGGGAACTGCTTCCTGCTACTGTAGTAGCACAAACATATTCTGACATTGGAACCTTTCAACTAGTTTACTCTCCTGATACATTTGGAAAATAAAATAGTTAATTTTGTAAATGCTGCAAAAAGGCAGAGCAATCTCAGTGACATCTCACTGGGGCCTGCAGACAGCAAGCATCTCTCTTTCCTGACTGAAGATTTGTTTTTCTAAGAGTTTACACGTGCCTCATTCACACTGATCAGTAATCGCCCAGTACAATACTCTTACTTCATGTTTTCATGTTATTAAGTCACGTGGCATTTTATGAAAACAGTAATCAGTCAAGGCAGATACATTTAGATATACTCAAAATATGACCGAATTTAATTATATTAATGACTGAACAGTGTATTACCTTTCCCAGTGTTTACAGTGCTGGACAGAAGCCAGCCATTAAGCCATGGATACTGTCCCAGGAATCAAATGGAAAGAATTCCAGTAGGTTCAATCAACTTTTGATCAAGCTGTTGCTGTGCAGCGAACTTTGATGGACGTGCGATCATTTATTTAGCTAGGCAAAAATAACTGAAGAAATAGCTGCAGAAATTGTACAGGTGGAAATTTTGTTATACTGTCTGATTCAGCACCGCTGAATTCAATAAACCCTGCTACGTTCATTTCAGCAAGCATCAAGTCAGCCCGTTAGCTCCTGGAATAAGCATTTTTATGGTGACTCCTAGCTTTTGGCACAATTCCACATGACACGACACACAGACCTGATAGTTACTCTTGCAGCCCCAAAGTGCCCAGACTCTCAAAATACCCACAAAACCAAACGAAACGACACCAAAAACTAGATGACAGAATTAAAGAATTCAGCAGCACAAGGCAGCACTCAGAAACCGAACGAAAAGCTCTCCTAGTCACTAAGTAATGCTCCCTTGCTATGCTCAGCCCAGCGCTACAAGCTCATTCCTGAAGGGATGGGTGCCAGGTGAAACAGCGCGGAAATGACAGAAGCGCATTCACAAAAGAGCCCCATTTATGAATTTGCTGTTTGACAGGAAGCTTCTCACTGGCTGCAGGGTCAGCGAAAAGAGCAAAAGGTTAGAGCAGGTGAGAAACAGCTCCTGGGATCTGTTCCTGGCTCTGCCTTGACTTGACAGCTACTCTTTGAAGCCACACATCAGCTTCCTCACTGTAAAGCAGGGATTCCTTCCCCAGAGGGTCCTGTGAAGCCCAATTAACACCTATGGAAATGGCCTTAAGACTTCAGCTGCGAAACAGTACAGATGCAGGGGACAAAACTGAAAGGAGAACTGCAGCTTCTGCTGTTTCAAAAAAAAAAAAAAAAAAAAGGCCTGGTGTCTGTCTCAGGGTTTGCTCATCTTCTTATAAATCGTGTAATTAGTAATTCGCTATCCCATGTCCCAGTGCTTGGCAAGCCAAGCCACTGCTTATTTTAGGCCCTGCACATGACAGAAGAGGGGTACTAAAGGTACCCCGTAGTTCCTGGGTGACAGCAACAGAACTGACCAAATCAGACAGCAACTAAAAGTCAGGGTGGGAAGAATAGAAGAGCAATTTCCAGCAAGGGAACTGCTAAGAATAAACCACACTAAGATCAGCGCTCTTTACTACATTCACTATCCAGAAATGAGAAGAGAGTTGAAAGTGTGAGGTGTGAAGCTCTAGCTGGGTAGTGAAGAGTAGGGGAGTGTGTGAGAGGAGGTTAGGTGGTACGCAGCATCAGAGCAGAGGAAATCCGCAAAGAGCAGCAAGGTTATTGACTTTGGACGGAACTTAAGTTTAATTCTAAATTATCTACAGCCTTTTACAAATCTTTTATTTAATGGAAGCACCTGCTATTGGATAATACCAGTCAAAACCACTTTTTAAAATGCATTAAGCAAATAGAAAACAGTATTGGTAAACTCATCCCATACCTTTCCAGAAAACAGTTTATATCCTTTGCTTCTCTGCTTCAGTAAAGGTAGAGCGAAAGAGTCCTCAGACTGCTTGTAAAAAGTTCTACTGCACTTCTGGGTAAAGCAATTTAAAATAAATGATACATCCTCTGCTGAACCCAGAAGGAGACCTCAACAGAAGATGCACAGATGCACGTGTGATAATCACATATAAGTATGTATCGTGGAGAGGATGTAGGTGCATAAAAGGTATATATCTTCATGTTATAAAGGTGTGAATTGGTCAACAATCCTGAAGGTTGATGAAATTTAGTGGTATTTCTCACATGTATCGTTGTGACTGAGTTCAACTGAGAAAAACATTCTAATCACACTTATTCTCTGAGCAGAGTAATGATATAGCGTAGACACTTGGAACAGTGACCATGTCGGTAAGGGGTACAGCTTCTGAATTTATAAATCAAACAGAACCATTCAGCAATTCTGTGACATAGAAAAAAACTACCACTGAAGACTGAATTCAGTGTTTACGTGCATGTGGCCGTGCATATGTTGTCTGCACCTGGTGCTTACGCACTGATGGAGCACATACATAAACACATGCATGCAATCTTTCCCCTCGGTTCAGCACTACTAGTGCCTTAAGCAGACCGGTTTGGACACTGTGCTGTATGAAAGATGGAAGGCCACTAGATAAAGTGTAGAGAAAAGCAGTAAGTTTGAAAGATTGAAAGGTGTGGGAGTGTAAAGTTCAAAAGGAAGAAAGACTGCTTAGGGATGTGATAATGGAATTTTCATGACCTAAAAGCTGCCAGAAAGATAGATGGAGGAAACTGTTCTCTGGAGACAGAACAAAAGTAACGGAGTTATCCTGCAGCAAACCCAGACGTAGGCAAGCCAGTACAAGAAGCTCTTTGAAAATAAACAAGGTAGACTACAGAGGTTTTTTGGAACCTGTTGGTCTCTGGAACCGTTTTAGATGTAGTTGATTGTGTTTGTTGGACATGAGTACAAGGGGCACATGAGGCTCCCCGCAAGCCCCACGTTTCAAACTTGTATGTTGTATTAACTAATTCTTCACAGGACAAGAGGAAGCACTGAGTGATTGACACTGATACACAGGCACTTCAAGAAGCCTGCACTATCAATGGGCAACTGTGATCTCTGGTGCTGTCAGCTTCAGCTGCCTCCCCAAAAGCTCTGATCAAGTAAACATGGAAACTCATCTCCAGCTTGCATGCTATGGCCAACAACAGAGCGCCAGATCTTAATCTTCTGTATTCCTGCCAAGAACACCAGCCAACCAGCGGTGTGCGTGTGAAGCCTCCCTTACACTTCGAACTGGTGACCCATTTTACCTCATTCTTTCAGTACTTCATCCAGTTGAAAAAGTCAATAAAAACCTTCCACATAGGAAAACCAGAACATGGACTACGTAAAAAATAAATCCCTGGGTAGTTAATTCCCAAAACCAGCAACTACAGCGTTTCTTGACCATAAATCAGACTGCAACCACCATTCTGCAAGGGAGAAAGATTTAAGAATGAGGATATATCAGGCACTTGTCAGGGCCCTCGATTTCTTTTGGTAAATTAAATCTGCGCATCCTGTACTTTATTTGCTACTTGGCAAGAACACAATGGATTGTTTTTAATACCCTCACTGCTGTCAAAACCCAGGCACAGTGCTAGTGCTCTATTACCACCAGCCAGCACCCTATTAACGTTCTCCATTGTTGCCACATTTCCCCTTGTCCTGTTACTAACGATGTATTCTTGTTCCAAAATTGTTAGTTCAGCAGCAAGGGAAAAATGAGAGTGTAAAAAAATAAATCTCTGAAAACATGCAGAGAAGGCTCAAAGTATTTTACTTTGAGGAAAGGCTCTGCAGAAGGTAGCTTCACCCATGAACGCTACTGGAACAGTGCTCAAAACCTGGGCATTTCCAGTGAAAGAGGATCTCCATAAATGTGTATTTGCGCGGGCTGGCAGACACAGTTTGCCTTTCTGTGCAAAGACTGCTGATGTGAATTTTCCTCAGGTAGAATTTAGCTGTCATTTTTTTGTGACAGGACTTGAAGGATCTGTTTGATGACAACTTTCTCTTCCCATCAAAGTGTCATCCCAGCTTGTCAGCAAGCTGTTCTAGCGTTCTCGGACTTCTGAAAGGGTAAGCTACCAGAGTAGGCATCAGATACTTACGGGGGGTGTGGTGTCATCTGTGTGTCCAACAGATGGATACACATTAACATCAACAATTTTGCTTATAACAACTAGCAGAGTATTAGCTCAGTTATCCATCCCTAAGCAGTATAATAATAATAGGGTGAGACAAGCCTCCCCACCCACAGGAACATAATCTGTAACCAAAGCTCTTTCCATAGAAAATACCAGGACAGCTCTATCTCAGCTAGCAAGCAGACCAATTTTTAAGTATTAACATGGCACAGGAGCACAATTAATCAAGGTCAACCCATTCAAAGCACTGGATTTCATAAAAACTCCTTAATTGGTCTGTGCAACTGCAAGTATAGCCCAAGTGCTTCAGCTGTCTCCACTCTCATTGTCAGCAGAGAAAACACACCAGAGTTATTCAATGGGGCTGAGTACCTGAAGGAGAAGGCTGTCCTTTTACTACGCCATTTTTAGTCTTTTCTTCAGAATTCATTACTTCTTTGTAGATGAGTTCTGGAAGAGAAAATTGCAAGTTACAAACAGGAACCCGTGCCTGCGATCAGGAACAAAACACTGATCATGAAACACAGCGTCGTAGCCCTCCCATGAGCTCCCTAGGTCTGTCCTACCTTGTCTTCATGAGTCTGACAGCTAACACCTCTCTCTTCCATTCCCCTCCTCCCCTACCATCTGTTTTTGGAGCTGAATTGAGACAAATAGGGTTAAACTAGAACACATGAACTGTTTAACGCTGCACTATCTGGAAATGAAGCAGCACAGTAATATGGTGCTTTTTACTGGGGGTAGAATTCTGATGCACCGTCCTGCTGCACAGGATTCTGTTGTCCAGATGATATCCTCAGATTTCAATGAAGCCCTGGAATACGCACCTCCGGTGTTAACATTAACCTGTGCAGATCATGACAGTCCTCAGGACATTTCTGATGTTTTTGCTACCAAAACACCAGTTCGTGGCCTAGTGCCAGTTCTTCACGCCAAAGGAATTCCTTTGGTTTTACACGGATTCAACTTGATGGTGGGATGTGGCCATTTTGCCCCTGAAATACTCCTTCCCATATAATTCTAATCTGCAATTACCTTTCCATTCCTCGATTGTATGTTCCCTTTCATCCAGCTGTTTATCATATATCTGAGGAGGTGGCTGCAGGAGAGAAACAAAGCTATTTAGTCAACTGTCTGCTATATTGCAAATATTTAGGAATAGTTATTTAAGTAAAGATAAATTCTCTTCTCCCTCTTTGCTATCCATCCTGTACATGCAAAAACCATGAAACACATTGGAATATTAAAAGGATGAACATTCTGGAATTCAACTCTTGATGTAGAAGAAATGGATATACTTCTCCCTTTCCCTCTTTTGAACAGGAGGCATAGTTGCAGTTGAAATAGAAATCCACAATGCCATTGTGCTTATCCTGAGCCCAGAAACACACACAGGTTGTTTGCACTAGCAGAGAAAGTACTGTCAGAGCACCAGACAAATACCAATCCTGATTAATTAGTAGTAATATTATAATATTAATTTTCAAGCTGCCCTTTAGACATCGTACTCCCTGCTATACAAACTTCTCAGAGTAATTCTAATTTTGAAGCAAATCTCTCTGCCAGAATCTCTGATCCATGTTCCAAATTCCCAAGCTTTCCAGTATACCTATTTTTAAGTAACTTTGCTTTGACCAGCAGAATATTTTTTAGTTGATGAGATTATCACAGAAGTAGCAGATCCTGGAATTTACTGAGACTGAGGCAACGAGAGTTTCCAAGAGCCTGAACACCTGCTTTCATGGGGCAACTAAGCCATGTGTTCAGCGTCTCTCCTGATGTTACCTGCCACATACAGCAGCCAAGCAATGCAGAGGACTCTCACATCCTTCCTTCTACCAAGAAGCTTCAGCATCCGAGGTAAGAGTATCTAATGAAGATAGAAACAAGATCTCCAATACTTTTCTCGCTCACAATTATTTCCTCGAGCTTTCACTGTGGGCACTCAGCCACTGCGTCCCTTTCAAAGCATCCTACTATTAAATGCATGTTTACCAAGCTGTTCCCTGATTCACTGAGAAGTTGAGAGTTTGCTCTGAGGACTTGAACACCATCAGTCCTCTAAGCTATTTTCATGCTACAGATACAACTGAGGAAGTAGTAGCTCAGTGATGTAATATGGATGAGGAACATTATGTGACAGCTGAGCCGGACAAGTCCACTGAAAACAGGAGAAGTTCCTGCAGAGTGACATTTGTGCCAGGGCTAAAGACAAGGGAGTTTGGTAAAGTCCTGGATTGCCAAGTCTTACACCTGCGATGGTGCTGTGAGGAAACCTGAAACCCGCGTGAGGAGTTAAAGGGAGTGCCAGACCTCAGCAGAGGTACCCAAGGTTTCACTGCATCAGCAAGGTAAGACGGAACCACATAAGAAATCTGAGCCCAAAATCACTGCAGCTGTTCTTATTCAGCACAACAACCCTTTTTGCCCCCTTCCAGTCAGTGCTGAAGCTTAAGGTAGATTCAACCAGAATCAATGCCATCTCCGTGGGGACTCCATGTTTCTGCTGGTTGCGATGCCAGGGAGCTGCATGCTACAACTCCAGCTGAGCCTGCTGGGCTGCTGCTCGGCCGCTCTGCCAGCCCTGCAGCAGGCACGTCCTTCCAGGGGAAAGCAGAGAAAGCTGGTGAAGACAAGAAAACTCTGGGGGGCTTGGAATTTACTTAGAAGGGCTGTTTGCTCCACTTCACAGCTGGCTCTGGGATTTTACGGCAGCAGCAGGGGAGGCATTTGGCTGAACTGCACTCTGAATCCTAGCGAGAACCCACTGCTGCTCTGTCAGGTGGAAGGAAAGCAGGTAAACCGAGTCGGGCAAGAATATCCTGCAAACACCTTTCTGAAAGTTTCAGAGAGGGGCTTACGAAAAGCACAGGCTATGGGTAAAATTGCTCCTACCATGTGTAAACACTGTTTTTACACCTTTCATAGAAAAACAGGGGTATTTCTCCCCCAGCCAGAAATAAGAGGATAGATTCCTTCACTACTTCCATTCCCAAACACAAATTACAGAACCAAAAGGAACAAGTGATCACATGCACACTCCTGGCCTCAGTTCACACAACCACAAGGTTTTTGGTTTACATCCCTTCTAATTTATTTCAGCTACGTTGTAAGCAGGGACAATTGCCTAATAAGCAACAAGAAAAGCAGCAGTAATTATTGCCTACGTTAACACATTCTGGAAACAAAGTCATTTTCCAGGGAGAGAGCCCAGAATAATCTCATTTGTTACCAAACTCCTATTTTGCCCTGAAGACAATCAAGAGAGACCAACCAAACTGTACGTCACACACGACAGGATGCCAGAAACTGCACCTGCACAGCGTTCTGCTGCTGTACCAGTGTCCACGCTGCAGACAGTATTGTCACAGCAACAGAACAGCTGCCATACCTGGGTCCTCCTGGGCACCTGATTTCAGTCTTGCTGCAAGGGTTGGCCTAAAAATGACTGCGCTGCCTAACTCAAATGCCTTAGAAAATGACTCAGTTCATCATTATCAGTTCTCTGTGCGGATGCAACTGCAGGATTATAGACACACTTCTAAATCCTTCATACAGCGCGCCCCAACTGAGAGTTACACGGTTTAGTTTGTGCAGGTTTCAGAAAAAAAAGTCTAGTTAAACTAGCATGAAATCAGAGTGTGGTGCAAGCCTACGGGTGGCAGCATCTCGCTTCAGTTTAAGGTAGCCATTTTCTCCCCAAATCAGATTCATTTGTAAGCAATTGCATTGGCAGCAATAACAAAGAGAATCTATTTTTGGATGTGGAAGAGAAGGAATGAATTATCTTTTTCTTGTAGATAGTAAAATAACTTCTTGTTGGCTTTTACTTTTTACAAATGGATTTTAAAAATGTTTTAGCAGTAAATTTAACATTCATTGAATATAATAAAGATTACAAAAAAACGCAGAAAATATCCACATGGACTTTTTTCTAAAAAAAACCCAAACAAACAAAAAAAACCCACACAAACCAAAACCCAAACCCCACAAGAGACAGTTGTTTTTCATGATAAACATCAGGAGACTACTGGATTTGTTAAATGCCTTTCTGATATCCAGGGAGGAAAAGCTTTTCACTAGGGAAAAAAGCAAATCCTATGTTGAGGCTGATGTACTCTCACCTTCCCAACGCAGTATGGATGGGTTTGTATGCCACTACTAGAAAGCGAAGGGAGTGGGCTGGAGCTCACCCCTGAATAAACCCTGCCATCTTTGTCCCTGCCTCTGCAGAGCCAGGGCCAGCACAGTGAGACCTTCAGATGAGCTGTTTTTAGAAGGTTTGGCAGGAGCAAGGCTTGATTCTGCATCCGTTCCCAGAATCGCAGGGTCTGGAGCAGCAGTTGCGGAGCAGCGTACAAGGCACTGACAGAATGAGCAATATGCAAATAACAGAGGCAATGGAGGCTGTAGAATTAATGGTGTGAGGTTAAACAATTTGTTAAATGGCTCAGATCCTCAGAACAGGTGTATACAAATTCCTTTGTGTTTTGCTACAACCGAGATTGCCTCACTGATGCCATTTATGTGTCTGTTTTTGCAGAGCACACCGGTGTGCCTCCACCAGAGGCCTCAAGGCTCTTCAACTAGAGAGGAAAGCGTCACAGGCCGTGGATTTCACTCCGTATTGCCCAGGGACTCCAGAGTGGGCTGGGTGTGATCTCAACTATGGATACGGGCGAAGAGAGGCCTCTGTGCTCAACAGCTCCTTGGCCTCTTTGCAGAGCCTTTTGGAAAAGTCCACACGCAGTACACATCAAAGGAGCTGTGGTCTGAGCTGTTTCTGCACAGCTAGACCGTAAGGACCGTGCAGCAGGAGTCAGGATTACTTGGCTACACACAGATGACTCAACAGCTTGCGGATACATACAACAGCAAGCTGGAAAAAAGCTTTGGTGTGGAAAAGAAGAAATGCTTCTTTCTCCTCTAACCACTACTGCTCACTGGCATTAACAAAGATTGCTGCCGAAGTGGTGCTCAGCTTCTGTAATTACCGTGCTATAAATAGACGTTGCTGACTAGAGGGAACATCTGTGCTCGTGCACAAAGCAGAGCTGCAAACTTCTTTTGTGAGCCAACAGATGTGCACCGTCGAGCTCTGAGCAGAAAACCAAACCCTGTAGCTGATGGCTGAGAAAACTCTCCTGTGGCAGATCGCCAGAGTTTAGATGGAACATCCACGCACACAGGGCTGAGCAACAGGAAAAAAATACCAGAAGAGACACGCAACCTGACGGCCTTGATTTTGCCATGGAGCGTCACACGTGGTGAAGGTGACACCTCCTCTGAAGTGTTGGTGGCCAAGGTCACAGTGCTTCTCCCTCATCATCGATGCTCAGCACTCACAGGTAAAATGAGAGAGGGGTGATTTTTGATTTTTTCTTATGAAAAACTAGGAAAATTGAAATTCTTTTGAACGGATCGTATTGAACAACTGGTCACAGACAGTTTATCCATGGCTGGGACAATACAGCAGCAGTTTCTATCCTGAACAGGTCCTCGGACTGAGAGCCGCAAACTAGGCTCTCTTCATAAGCCTTGAAGGAGCCAGTGTCCCTTTAATAGCAGGTAACACAGCTTGGCGTGCACGAGAAAACAAACGGTAATTCACAGCTCAGCCCCTCATGGCTGTTCCTACATACAGGGACACCCCAGGGAAGTAGAAATCCTATGAAAATAAAACCAATAACGAAAGCAGTGTAAGTTACAGTGAATAACCCCCCCAAAATGTACCAAAATCCTGTCAACACAGACAAGAACTTAGAAGGAATATTTTTAACATCTGATCTTTCCATTTTCTAGGGAATCTGTCTTCTAATGGGTGGCGTATGTCAGATAACAAGCAATAATTACAGGTATAGTAACATCTAAGATTAATTTTGAAACCAGTTAACAGAAAACATCAGATAATAACCTAGGGCAAATTTTGCTACTAGATGTGTTCCCATGGAATGGAACAATACTGTGCCCATGGAGGAATGAATATTAGATCAAACAGATATTCAAAAGGTTCCAAACCAAAGTCATTTACAGGTGACGACAAAATGTGCAAGATGAAGTCCTAAACAATTACCCCTAAACAGCAAAAATTCTTCAAAGACGGCCTCTTCCAGAAATGTGCAAGCAAATCTTTTTGGCCAAAATATACTTGGTTGATTTTGTATGAAATAATTAAATAGTTGAAAAATTAAGGGGAGCAACAGAAAGCAGCCACAGTCTTGCATAAGAATATGACTTTGATACTGAGTAGTAGGTGTCTCTCCCAGTGAAAAGTATTTCTGATGCCAACAATCTGTAAGGAACGAGACTAGAGACCAGGCAGCTCAGGCCAACACAGGGCTGGAGAACAACCAGCACAAGCGTTCTGAAATTTGATTTCAGAGCCACCCAGGCAGCAGTGCTAAAGCTGTTCTAAGGCACGCGTCTAGGAATCCTGTTCACGAATAACGTAGACATTTTGGGATAAAAAAAGTGGCACGTAGACAGGCAGCACTGCATAAACACTAGGGGAAATAGGAGAATTAATTATGAGATTTGGGATTTATTCACTGACCATCTCAATGAAGCGTAAGAACCTATAGCAACTTGAAAACAAGGCAGCTGTGTGAATGAAAGCAAAGTCTCGAGCACAGCATTTTCAGACAAGAAAACAGAGAAGCTGTGATGTCATCAGGGAGATACTGAGATTATCTGCCATAAGCAGGATAGTCTACATGTGGAGGTAACAGATGTTGGAAATGTCTTCTTTCCTAAAAATAGTACAAGAGCACTTTGAGGGAGAAAAGGTATCACGGCTCTCATTTATCATGGTAGCAGTTCAAATGCTGTTCTGTAGGTAAACTCAGTATCATAACACAGGAGTAGCGCACATAATATTTGTTTAAAAGGTTAAAAGAACCAAGAGAGTTTCCGTGTATGACATACAGAAAGTAGGAACCTTTAACTGAAACAAGAGAAAGAATCTTTAACCTGTAACAGAGAAGTAAAGTCTACAGGTTCCTATTCTGATTTTACAGGAGATTTCCTCCGTAACATTAGTAAATAATACTTTTCCCCTTTAAACTCTGGTTTCCCTACATGTGAAGGTGTGAAGATTGTCAAGAGGTTTCAACAGTTCCTAAAATCTGGGGAATTCCATGCTATCATAAGCACATTATTTGTATGTTTTCATATTTTTTTTAAACACATATGCTAGTTATAATTGGCTGAATGCAGCATCATAGAGCCTTGTAATGCTGCAGATCCTAAAGGGGAATTCATTAAGGTGCCAGCTGGTCCTCTGCAAACTTTCCCTAAGGATGGGGCAGAATATTAGTCTTTGCTCCTTCATCCTTTCTGCCACTCCTCCCTCGCCCCATCCGTGCCTGCGGTCATGGTTTAGGCCCAGCCGGCAGCTCAGCACCAGGCAGCTGCTCACTTACTCTTCCCCCATTGGGATGGGGAGAAGAAAATACAAGGAAAGGCTGGTGGGTGGAGACAGGGAGGGATCGCTCACCCGTTATGGTGACGGGCAAAACAGACCGGATTTGGGGAAGAAAAATCAATTTAATGAGTTACCAATTAAATCAGAGTAGGGCAATGAGAGACAAAACATCTTAAAAACCTTCCCCCCACCCCTCCCTTCTTCCCAGGCTCAGCTTTGCTCCCCATTTCCCTACCTCCTCTCCCGAGCAGCACAGGGGGACGGGGAATGGGGGTTGTGGTCAGCCCATCACACACTGTCTCTGCTGCTCCTTCCTCCTCAGGGGAGGACTCCTCTCACCCTGCCCCTGCTCCAGCGTGGGGTCCCTCCCGGGGCAGACAGTTCTCCACCGACTGCTCCGATGTGAGTCCTTCCCACGGGCTGCAGTTTTCTGCTCTAACTGCTCCAGCGTGGGTCCCTTCTGTGGGCATGCGGCCCTTCAGCAGCAGCCAGCGCCTGCACGGGCTTCCCACGGAGTCACAGGCCCTTGAGGCACAGCCGCCTGCCCCGGTGTGGGGCCCTCCCCGGGCTGCAGGGGGGTCTCTGCTCCCCCCATGACCCTCCATGGCTGCAGGGCACAGCCTGCCCTCTCCCCACGGGCTGAGGGGAACCTCTGCTCGGGGCACCTCCTCCCGCCCTTCTGCACTGCCCTGGGGCTCTGCCTGCCTGTCTCTCTCACACCCCACTCCTCTCTCCATGCTGATTCTCCCCACTCCTTTTCTGCTTCCACTGCTGCTTCTCCTCTTGTGTTTTCCCCTCTGAAACATGTCAGTCGCAGAGGTGCTGTCTCTTCCGTGGCCAGAGGTGTGTCTGACTTCAGGGCAGGGCAGCTTCTAGCAGCTTCTCTCAGGAGCCACCCCTGTGGCCCTTCCCCTGGTACCGAAACCCAAGACACTGGCCAGGTCTGCAGTCGATAGCTAATGCTCCTGTTGCACCCTTCTTCTCCCTTTGCCAGGAACCAACAGAGCCATTACTTCAAATCTAAGAGACAGGTACATCCCTAAATCCAGTGTTATTTCCTTGCGTAAAGGAAGAGAGGAAAAGACAAGAAAGCGCTTCTGTAAAAGTAAGTTTCCATAAAGCGCTCCTGATCCCTCTGCCTGTCAGAGGAGTTCGGATCTGCCTGTTCATCACACCCAGATGCAGTTCAGGTCGGATCCCAGACAAGGGAGAATTGGAGTGTTTTGCTTTTACTGAGTCAGACGACCAGGCTTTTCCTGAATTTCTGTCTCTAAAGCTTTGTTCTCAGACAGGAAAAAGAAATTTATGCCCCCTGGATGAGAGCAGTTGCAGAAACAGATTCTGACACAAGAGGAGATTCACTGAATGCAATTGCAAAAAAAAAAAAAACAAACCCAAAACAAAAAACCCAACCCCAAAACCACAGGCTCCAAACCAGTATGTTTCTAAAATGCAGGAGCAAGCAACTGCGGACTAGGAAGGCTCAAGGAAAATCCACAAAAAGAGGGTGTAAAAAATAAAGGACCAAATCTGATGCTGACTAACCACGGCATTTCCAGTGAAATACAAATCAGAAATGCCCACCTAAACCCTGTGTTAACAAAAAATTGGTATTCTTGATACCAGGGGACAATTGTTTCAAAAATGGCAAACATAGTAAAAATAGCACTTCTTAACATGAAATGAGCAGAGAGAATAGAAAACAAGAGTAAAACAATACTCGGAGAGCACAAATGCCAAATCCACTTTCTGGTTTATCAGCTAACTGAAGCAGCACAGCGTTAGAATAGCCCAGGCTCCTGATAACCCAACCATGAGACAATGCCTTTAAGAGACAGGGAAGAGGTAGACAGATGTTGCAAAGGCCATTAGTTTGAGTAAGAATGGCCACGGCGCTCCGTGTCGCTCAATCTCTTGCCATCACTTTGCTACTGTGTAAGCTTGCGAGACTGTGATGGAAAGAGAAAATATCATCACCTCTTCCTTGGGCTGGAAGTCTTCCAGACAGGGAACACAAACAATTTCATGCAACTTACTACACACCGAGAACAGAAACTTCATAGCAGCAGACTCGCCTTAGGTTTGCATACTTAGACACGTTTGCATAAACCTGTTGGCGGCAACCTGTTCCAAACATGAACACAGATCCTAAATCTGTACACTAATAATCCTAAGGAAAAATGGGGCTTGGAAAGAACTATGTAGACTCTAGCCTTTCAGTTGCTTTTGTCCTTCATTTATAAGAGCTGGCTGCCAAACACAGCTAAGAGACGTTGGCACAAAAAGTTGAGACCACGCTGGAACCAACTCTCTCGCCTGCGTTCAGTGAAACAGTTAATGCTGAGTACATGTTTCTCTCCCTTTCCCACCAGGCATTTTTCTAAGCTTCACAAACTACAGCTCAGTCTGTGGACAGAAAGGACCTAGACTGGTAGCACGAGGATTTCAACACACTTCAGCTGTAACGTGATCTAGCATCATCTGCTGGTTTACATCTAGAAACACGTTCAGCTCGAGAACTGAGGTCCAGTGGCAGACGTAAATTGCATTTCCACCTTCCAAAATTCAGTGAGCTAGATCCAGAGACCCATTAGAAAAATCACTGATGAAACATGCTGGTGCAGTTCCTTCATAGCACGCATTAATAAAATAGCCTACCAAGACAGGGAAAAATGACTCGTTCCATTCAATTTGGAACGGGAAACTTCAGATCTACACAACCTGGAAGAACCAGACTGCAGTCTGTTCTTCATACCTGTCCCTGCAGGGTTTTTTTTTGGGCAAAAACTAACATTAATGGGCCAGAAAAACATTTCTAGGTTTTTACAAGTCATTCAGACACTACTACTCCGTGCAATTGTACCTTATAATTTCTGTGGTTTAGTCCAGTATAGCCAAATCCCCAGAGTGGGATTATTAAATGAATCAGCAGAAGTACCTACCTCTCAAAGAGCTCATGTGCGGGACGTTTTTAGCTGAGCACCAAGTCCGACCCCTGCTACAAATTAGGAAAATCTAACAAAAATACTCAGGGTGACAGTCATTTCCCCATTGCCCATGACATACGTAATGCACAGTGTTCAGAAACGCTGACAGAATTTGATCCTAACTCTTCTGTGACTGCAACAAGACAGATACTTCAGTGATTTATTTGAGAGAGATGCAAAGTAACACAGAAGTAGAACAAGAGAATTGGCACAATGCAGAGCCTGGGACTGACGGCACGATATAACTACTGCACAAAACTGTAATCCTTTAAGACATCGGATGTCAGCGCAACGTCACAAGGCACTCCAAAAGGTATTCTGGATGTTGCACTAGGTTTCCCTGGCCCACGTCTGAGGTCACAGACAGATGGCCACCGCCTGTTGTGCACACCAACACAGATTTTTCCAAGAGGAAAGAAGTTACTTCGTGCTTGAAGCACTATATCACTGGTGTTAGCCACAAACAAGTTTATCACATACAGGCACCTTGCTGTCTTGCAGAGAACTAACGGCCCATCAGACATCAAGCATTCAGCCAGAAGTGGCGAGTTGTAACACGGATGTACAAATAAAACTCTCTCCAGTGTAGCATCAACTACTCCGCACAGAGGCACTGCCAGTTAGTAGCAGTCCCAGAACGTCAGGATGCGCTTCTGAGAAAGAACAGAAAGCCACCAATCTCCCATGAATCTTCTTGAGAAACTGACTCCATCACTGAGACACCACCGATGAAAAACACAGACAGACTAGCCTTCAACAGCTAAATCAAGAGGCAGAGAAAATCCAACTGAGCTAAGTCTTCTCCAGAAAATAATTAGGAAATGAGTCACAGCTAGCCACTGAAGGTGTGTCAGCACGGACAGGTGGAGATTTAGAATTTAACAGTTAATAACAAAAAGAAAGGCCTCCAGTTTAACTTTCCCTCTGAAAATGAGACTGGAAAAACAGTGAGTGTTAAGTGAAGCCAGGCTGTTTCTAGCACTCTGACAAAATACAATGAGTATCTGTTAATCCCACGTTCTTCTGTTTAGGTTACACTGCACACGGCATGAACCTTCCTGGGGTTTAACCCACTGTGATCCCAAGAGAAGAAGGGTCTGTGTACCACAGAGCGCCTGGTGTCAAAGCAATGCAGCAGCACTTCATTGTCCCAGTACTCATGACAAAAGTATTAGCATGATTCTACAGTACGTTATTGACAAGATATATCACGTTTTGGGAGAGAAAACTTTGAAGCTAGGAGAGACAGAGAAAGCAGGTGGGGATGCTGACGTTCAGCTCACGTTAACAACACAATAACTGCAAAGAACCAGGTGGGTGAAGAGAACAGTGTTATCTAAAAAGTCGCAATTCGGACTAAGATGCAAACTAGAAATAAATGGGCCAGCATCAAGCATTTGAAGTTGAACATTTAAAGGCACTGCTCCTTCCTCACAGCGTGTCCTCTGTCTCTGAGGTGCCATGGGATAGTTTTGTTTCCCACTGCTTTATGTCTTCCACAGTCATTGAGCAATGAAACGCAGCCAAAGTGAAAATGCAAGGAATGTGCTTTGATGGTGTGTGGCACCACGTTTGTACAGGTATCTATGGTGACAGGAGGTGCACGGGAGAGACTAATGCCTCAGGGAACTGGAATGTAATTACTGCAGGTTTCTGAGAGCTGGTGGGCCATTAGATTGCAGCCAGTTCACCTGGCAGGCAGAACAAGCATTACTCCTGTCTTACAGTTGTGATCCAAAGGATGTGGTTTGTTCTAGACCGTGTGAGGACTGTACACTGCAATCAGAAATTAAACCATTGCCTCCCCAGCCATGGAGGTACCCCTGATCTCCGTCTGCACGCGAGGACAGTAATACGTGCTTCAGCAGCAGCTGTAAGTCTAGGCATGTGTGGCAAGATTCTTCTTCTAAAAGGGCAACCTCATTACGACAAAAATTCAACCTCTGCTTCAGTGTGAAACACAACCATGAGCATACATTTGGAAATGGGGCAAATCACTCCGTCAAAATATCCACTGTACCAAATTCCCTTCCTGTTCTGCACCAGAAGTGCCTCTCCATGGCTAAATTCACAGGCAAAGCACATCTAATAGGGACCCAAATCTGAGTTCTGACATCAGAGTAGTTCCATAAAACGGAGCTAAGAAATGCATGGAAATACAACAAAAGATCTCACAATGGATTGAGTTCTTCAAGAGGGATGTGAAACAAAAACGTATGTGCCAGGGGGTAAAATACTGCAGGGTGTCAAACGTTCACGCTTCAGACTGACAAACTTCATTCTCAAAGAAAACCAAAGAGGACACAAAACCTGAAAGCTCCCTAGATAGCAGAACCGTGCCCTGTAAAGCAATCCTAAGTAACACACTGCAAAAATCCTATGCATGTGAAATTTGACGGTATTTTGTGCATTCCATTTACTTTTGAAGTTCACTGCTCTTCCACGAAGACACACTGAATTGCAGCATGCTGCTAAACACCGTGACATCATTCTGCAAGGTTTAGTGTCTTAGACTCCTATCGTGGTTAAGTAAGGTTTCTAAACCTGTTAGAATACTGGGCTCTCTTTTCACACACACTATTACGGAGAACATCTCTGATTTTATACCTGTTATACCTTGTCACTGAAGTGCGTACGGATTGTACTTAACATCAGCCTCATCAGGGTATACGGAGAGGTGTCTAGAGCACAACAGGATTGTAACAAATATTCCATTTCGGTTTGCACACAGTGTACGTGATACTGAACGTGAACTGTGGCCCAGGAAAACACGAGGCCCTGCTTCATTCTAGGGAGTAATTTATGTCCTGCTAAGATTTTTCTGAGTCCTGAGTTCAGGATTTGGTATTGTTTTGTTTAATCCTCCTCCTCCTCTCCACATATGTCTTTGAGCACAAACACAGGACGTGAGGTTTGCTGTTTTCCACAAAGAAATGTGTAGGGAGAAAGACAGTATCTTTTGCCCGACTGACTTGTACAGCTAGAAAAAACAGGTGAGCTGCTGGGTTCAAAATCCTTTCTTCATGCTGTCTAGAAGAAAGCAGACAATGGCTTCATATGCTTGAGGTGTTTTTGCTTCTCCCATCTGTTGCCAGTTAATCTGACAAAGAGATACGTCCTGTTCCTACAGATCCCGTTCCACGTACACCCGAAGACCACCACAGTCACAACAACATTGTTTCTGTGTAGCAGGCTCGTTATCAAGCTGCTGTAAAGCAATAGGAACGAATGAATCATATCTGGGTTTAGCAGTCTGAAGTCACGCCTCACTTACCGCCTCCACTTCTGCTGGGTCATACCAGACATTAATGTATGGATGCTGTAAGGCTTCATCTACCGATATTCGCTTGGCTGGATCAATGACTAGCATCTTTGATAAAAGGTCCCTGGCTTGGCTGGCTAGAACAACGAGATCAGATAAACATAGTATTAGTACAAAACAATGGCTGCCTCCAGAGCAGGGTTAATTGGGTTAGGAAAGGAACAATGACACAACCCTTGTAGAGATTGTTTAGAAGTACTTCTGCCCCTTGCCTTGTTAGAGCAAGAGCTCTTTGGTAATCATTTTGGGTTGGATTCGTTAGCCAATATCAGGGCTGCATATCATAAGGCCCCTAACAAGCTACAGCAAGATCTTACGTGTTGCGTGTGGATTCCATGTAGAAGGCTGAATAATATACCCAAGAAGAAGCTGGCATGATGAAGTGTGAACTCATGGCATTACTAAATCAAAGCCTGAAACCCACAGGTACTCTTACGGTGGCGCGTAAAAACCCCATACTTTTCTGTATGTCTTCAAGTTTGTCACCTAGCCTGCTGGCAGGCACTAAATGTTTCAGTGAGCCATAGGCACCAGGCTGATCTTAGGGCATCCCGTTAAAGGCAACAATGTCAAATCTGTAGCCTGGGGTCAACACGTGATCGTATGGAAGCGCCTTGAAACTGCTTAAGTCTTGCTTGTCCCACGTAACAAAGTTAAAGTCGGTGGGACCCATCGTTCTCCACTACAAAAATGCGCAGTCTTATATATACACAGAGTTTTATGGTGCAACATTGATTTATTTTACATAATATAGCCCATTGTGCCAATTAGGCCACAAAAATCCATCCTTCATTACCCAAATTGTTTTTACTGTTTATAGAATTTGTAACAAATATACTACTATCCAAACCCATGTAAAAAAATAACAACTACATATATTTCTAGTATCAGTACCAATGTAGTGTTGTAAGCTCTTCCATGCCCAAAATTATTTCCTGTGTAAATGAAGAAGAAAACGAAAGGTAAAAGAATGTAGAGAGATCTAAGTGCAAAAAAATATTAGGTATCTCGTAAAACATGGGTGAGTAAAAGTAACATCTAATTAAACCATTAACATTACATTAGGGTGAGATATTTAGTCAGGGCATGGGATGATACAATGATGCACAAGCAGAATTTTTTCAATGCACCGTTTCTCATTCCGTGACTGTATCTTCAAACCTGGCATTCGGTGTGCTCAAACACTTGTGCATCCTGTATCCCAAAGATAACAGCCCTGTTGGACAGGCATTTCTATTCATTAGCTCCAAACCCAAGAAAACTCCATTATTCAATTGTATTGTAGTAGGAGCATAAAATTCGGTGTATCCCAAAGCATCTGCTCAGACCTTTCGCTTTGCTCCCAGAGCCGAGACAGCAGCCTTGCTACGACACAGCTGGTAACTGGAAGAGTATTCTGGGTAACGTAGTGACATGCAAACTGCAAGCAACTGAAACCCCTTACATATGGGGCCACCACCGTAAACGCCCCCAGGTGCTCAGGTGGCGCAGAACTGATGCACAGCACAAAGCTGGCAGGGGTTCCGGAGCTGTGAGGAGAAATCCTTTCTATACTAAACACACGTTAACGGCTCTTTCCAACTGAAGATCAATGCCCTGTTCAAGTGAAACAAGACTTCAACATATAATTAAAATCCCCGCAACTTCTGCTTTTCAGGGGTGTATCTAGTCACACTGTAATTGAGTCAGCCCGCTACCTCACACACCCAAACCGACCCACAGCATTTTTCACAAGAAGAAATCCACCCGTAGCAGGTATCAAACCTCAGCTACCTCAAGACCACTTTGGCTGATGTTGCTAGTATCTTTCTGTTGTCTAGTAAAGGCAGAGCTATGGGGCAGGCACCTGGCTGAATGGACATTTTTCCCCTAAAACAAAACAGTGCCAGCACTAGGATCCTCCAGCGGAAGTTCTACCGTTCCTCCCTGTTACAAGTGTAAGAGTGAGAGTGAAGGAACACCTCAGTTCCTCGTGGTACAGGAACATCACACACAACACCATGGGAATACGCTCAGCACATCCGTCATAACGTATGTTTCCCTTAGCTGTCCCAGCACCAGGGCCTCCACAAATCATTTCCAGAAGCTGCCTCTCAGCTGAACAAAACCCATGCAGTCATTCGCCTCCGCAATTAACTTCATTAAAAGGGAGTGCAGCTAGAGAGAAGAACAATTGGAAAAAACCATCATCGCACTGTAGCTGTTGACATCCCTCCGTCAGACGTACCTTTGAGTTTGTTGTGTTCCGAGTCAGCTGGGAAAAGAGAGTCTGGAAAAAGTTTGGGGAAGGTGAGGCCAGCGTACTTGGGTCTGTTCTCAACGTAGTTCCGTACCGTCGGCTGCAGCTTCTTCATGAATTCTGGACAGGGTGTTCCCAGCTGCTCAATAACTTTATTCCACTGATCAATATCTGAACATCAGTAGTTAAGGAAAACAAAAGGCAAACCCCAGTGTAGTCTCCTGGCGTCTGTTTGAGTGTTCTCTGGGAATCCTCAGAGGCGTTTAACTCCGTAACATCTTTACAGTCACGGTCTTTTTTCATCATTATGCCTCTGGGTCCTACAGTCTGCAAGGGGCAAACGTGTCTCACAACTATAGTTACTTGACAGCATTGTGCAATCCTGAAGCCACCAAGGGAAAATACACCGCTTCCCCGCGTTGGCTCGACACTCGTTACCATTTCTATGTTTAACTTGCAACCCACTGACCGGCACTCCCTTTTTTCACATGCAGGTCATCACCCCTGCGTCGCCTTGGCTACGTGGGCGCAGCAGGGAAGGACGAGATGGTCACCTGCCCTCTCTATTCAGCCTGTGGAGGGTGAGACCCAGCTGGCTGAGAGGCTCTGTCCTGTGCAGAAGTCACCTTCAACTCCTCTGCTTCACCCTTGTATGCTTACTCTCTCCTGTAACTTTACCAGTGCAAGTTTTGCTGAAACCAATGTGTTGGGTAAGTGCGCTGGGACTCGTTTTCTATAGGCAGCTGTTTCTCTTTACCCGCAAGCGTGACAGCTACCCTGCTAAACTGTTACTGATGATAAAGAAATGGGCTCTCACACTTACAGATAAATTGTTTCACAGGCAATTTGTACTGAGCTGCTTTGTTGTTGTTTTGGTGTTGATTTTTTCAGTTTCCTCGAGGTAACAATTAGGCAACTGATAGCTGGAAGAGCTACATCACACCTATGTTCACAACGAGCCGTACTGTGCCAACAACCAATGTAGTATTAAGCAAGAGCCTATAAAATCAGAACTATCGCTGCATCACACTGTAATTCACAGAGCCAAGAATCTGATGGCAACATTAAAAAAAAGGGGAGCATACACACAGGAATGGCTACATTGATGATAAGAAATGTGATGGAGTTTCGTTAAGAACATACTGGAAATGAAAAGCTTTTAGAAGACAAACATTCAAAGCATTTCAGCGCAGAAATAGGGTTTTTTTTTTTTTAAATTGTTCTTCTAATTTATTATTGCCATGAGTGTCACAAGCATGGGGTTGTTTCCCAAATACTAAAGGCAGTTCCTCACAATCTGCTGAGGAACTGTCTTTAGAATTGTTGACCTGAAACCAGGTCAACAGAACAAAGATGACAAAAATGGAAACGTAGTATTTTCACACACCTTGAAAATTCAAGACAGACTTAGAGTTCACCTGAACTGTCTTTATTGAACAAAACCCAAATAATTAATTTTACAATTGCAGCTTTACTAACCAAAAGCGTTTAAAGGTCTGAACACAATTTAAACATAACACTTTAAGAACGCTGGAACAGTGTCTTGAATGGTTTTAATTTTGACTGAAAAAGGTGGCTAGAAAGAGCAGTGGTCTGTAAAAATTTTCCTGAAAAAAATCCATGTTTTTAAAACTAAGTTAAAGATTCATGTTGAACAACCCTCCCACACACTCCATATGGTGCCTGGATCTTTTGTTGTCCATGAAAAGGATCTTCTCACCAGAAAAACAGATTTGCAAAACTGCAGCTACCCAAACCTATAGCTGCTCAAAGAGTAGCCTGAGTATTCACGGAACGTTCTATTAGAAAATAAAGTGTTTTGACACCTTAAACTTGTATTCAGGTTAGCACACCTCACTGTTTGCTGGCTGAGCTATTGCAGAAGCAGGTCTTCATGGAACTTGAAAATACAGTGTGTAAATGCTTTGCAGAGAAGAACCGAGAGTACAGAAATGAAGGTGCTGTTAGTTGTGCCAAGAGAAGCTAAACGGGTGAGAAAGCCGAGCTGTAAAAGCATCGCCAGAAGCATTATCTGTGCAGATGGAGGGAAGGCCATTTGATAAACAGGGAGGGCCAAATACAGGACTTGCTCCCAGGCAGGCATCAGACACTTACCGTGCTACAGGTGAACCATCTCAGGCACTTCACAAAGGCCAGAGAGAGAGAGGTCTTTGGGAATACAGAATGCTGTGGGACTTGGACATGTTGAGAGGGAAGATGTAGTAAGATGCTCTGGGTGTGTGGGATAAAGGGAAAAAGAGTAAAAAAAAGATCCCAGAATAGGGCCTACATGGTGGGAACCAACGTCAAGGGTGACGGACAGAGAAGGAGAATCCTCACACAGCAGTGCCTGCTGCACACATTTCTTCTACACTGACAGCACAGCTCTCACTGAGAGACAACAGACAGGCAGGCGACCTCCCATGACTGGAATATGTTAACAGATGGAAGAAGCTTCACGAGTCATCAGTGCAAAGACGACAGCCAAAGCCAATGGAGACACCATGTTCCACTGCTTGACTGGCCTTGATTTGCAGGAGGACAGCACTGGAGCTTTTGCAGCCCTGGCTTGCACCAAGGGCCAAAAATGTCAGGCTTTACATCACAGCAACTTCAGGGACCGGTTTTGAGTAACTGAATGACCTGAAAGGGTAATCGTGCTTCTTTACTGTCTTGTTTGATTTACATTGCTCAACTTGTGCCCAAACCCTTAAATAAGATCCATTCATTTGCTCTTTATATAGCTCTATACACACAAAATTGATGTCATGAAGCACTCAGGACCAGATTTTGTCCTAATAACAGCAATAGCAAAACCATGCCCAGTGAGAGCAGGTGGAGACAGACCGTACTGCAGTCAGACGGACACTCATCACTGGTGTTGTTTCTCCACTTACCTAGGCCTTACTAGCGTGACGCTGTATTCCGAGGTGCAACACGTGATAACATGGATCGTGCAACAATGTTCTTGCTGAACACTGGTGAGGCTCCATCTCATTGTTACCGTTTGTACAGTCGCCAGGTGTAACACATCTATGGTGCACCCGACAATGAGAGGTTGTCCCCATCACGGTACAGCATAAAAAAAAAAAGGCAGTTTGGAAAAAAATCTGAGCTCCATTTATTGAAGGAAAACACAGCAGCTTCCTCTAGCTGGCACAGTCAGAATTCACTTCAGCCATCCTGCAGAGAACAAATGTTACCGTAGAACAGCCCTAATGTGAATCACAACCTTCTGTAGGTTACATGAGCCAAGGAGTGATTGTGACTATAGATGTTACTTCCGGACCAACTGAAAAAAAGGTACTATGCATCCACGATCATGCAATTCGGTCAGAAACTCTGCAGGCCAAAAAAGACTAACTTGTATTTGAGGGAAAAAATACTTAAAGAAGAAAAACAACTGCTAACAGAATACCCTGTTTTCCCCCTTGAAATTAAGTAGATGTTTGACAATGGGAAGTTAGAAAGAATTACAGCCTAAAACTCTGGCAGATGATGAAATGTCTGCTTTTTGAAGCTATTTGAATCATCTCAGCTGTCCCTTGCCCCGAAGAGGATCAAGGAGAATGCGTCACCGACAGCATCTGCATGACTTAAGGCAGAAGGAGGGATCTAACCTGGATTTATTAGTGTGTCCCCGGCACTAACTGCAGCATTTCTACTAACATTAAGATGGCCATACAAAGTTAGTGCAAAGACATTAAGAAAAGAGTTCTACAACTCGTATCTTTCCAATGAAGATTTATTATCGAGTGAGGCCTCAGGTTGCCTCGAGCTTCCTGACTTCCTTTTCTCTTTGCACTATAATACTGTCCTAAGGATTGTTCTCCTTTCCTTTCCAAATATTTGGTTACTTGGAAAATAGCCAGAATCTGAACTGCACATTGAGAGATGTATCTTCCTAAAGCAAACACATGCAACTGCTAATGGGAAAATTGCGTTTTGAATGCACAATCAAGTGTTTCTGTTGGAAAAATCAGATTTTATAGAATCACAGAATGGTTTGGGTTTGAAGGGACCTTAAAGACCATCTAGTTCCAACCCCCCTGCCATGGGCAGGGACACCTTCCCCTAGACCAGGTTGCTCAAAGCCCCACCCAGCCTGGCCTGGGATGGGGCACCCACAGCTTCTCTGGGCAACCTTCACGGTGGAGTCATCTGTTTAGAGGTACGGGCTGAAAGTTTAGCATTGCTTTTGTTTCTGTTCCCACTGGTGCAGGGTGTGCACTGATGCAATGTGTTTCAAAGTGTGAAGTAAGGCCCGCCAGTCTGTCCCTTCAGCTGGCCTGCAGGCTTCGCTCAAGTTACGTTTCTGCAGGTCTTCAGACAGCTAAGGCAGCTGAGCTTGGCTGTAAGAGGAAGCTTACAATACTCCCTGGCCTCGATTAGAAACTATTATAAAAGTATTTCTACAGTTGCACAAATTCATAGCTTTCCCTCTCATGTTATGTCTGTGTAAATTACACCTTACTGGTTGGGTTTTTTTTTTTTAGTGAAGGATTATATTTTCTTATGGTTAACATTTAGCAATAACTTAACTGTAACCATTCATGTTTCTTCCCCTGAAAGGCGGTGTGTGTGTGGATCTCCTGTGGCAAATCTAACAGCCAGTTGATCACCAGAGACCAAACATTGCTTTTCCACACTACTCCAAAGTGTGGCTGTGCTAGAAAAGCCTCTTCCTAAACTCCTCCTCAATCAGTATCTGTGGACCATGATGTGGAAAACACATGTAATTCTGCCAAAACGCCTGGTTATAACGGAGCTCTTGGAACTGTGCTGGACGGTGGGGGCTATGGAGAATCAAGCTCCCCTGCCTACCCAGCACACTGGGCTCCACTTGCTCCACCTACACAGCAGCACATCTGCACTAGCTTTAGCGCACTGGAGCTAAAGTTAGCTAAAGCTAACAAATCCTGCTCTTTCTGGCTCAATGTGTTTCTTCTGGAGATGGTGAGGACCAGGGCACGGCAAATCTTGCTTTTGTTAAGGTAGGCACAACAAAACCAAAACGGACACAGAGTTCTTCCTTCACAACAGACGGGGCAAGTTCATCTCTCTTCAATCTCAAAATCTTAAGGGAACTACCTTTCTTTCTCCTTAAATGTGTGTGTTCCACCAACAAAAACTGACTGCATTGCTTTGGGGACAAGTTTTTGATGCTCCTAACTTGTCAAAATCAGAATAATTGCTATGAACAGCTCTGTATTTCCCTCCCCAGCACCAAACTGTCACACCAACTGGAAAGTTAATAGCTCAACTCACTGTCATTTTTTTAAAGTTAAACCTTTTTGCAAATAAATCTGTTAATTAAAGCCAAACCAATTGCACTGGGAGAGACATCGGCATCAAATACGTATTTTTTTCCTCAGTCCCCTACTTTACATACTGATGTCAACACAGTTTACGAGCAGCACACAAATAAATTGGAAACACTAGCACCTGACAAGCCAGCGAGTGCAGAGCATTTCCAAGGTGAAGCCTTTGAGAAGGACGTGGCATTTGTAAAAATTAAACCGTAACAGAAAATACTTTGCAACTTTAAGAACAGTAGTTGCTATTTACATACTATAAGTGGGGATAGTATGGAATAACATAGAACACAGGGATAATAAAAATAACAGGTAGCACATAAAAAAAATGACTTCAAGAGATTACCATCTATCATTCGGAAGTTGGAAGACAGCAGTGTTGGTTGTGTAGCTGTCCTTACCCCCTGGATGCATATCTGTGATGACACCTTCCCTAAAATTTTCAACTGCTGGGTTTTTTTAGCTGGCACTTCGTTCAGTTGCTGAGCATCTTTGCTTTCACAGCAGTGAGCAAGTCAGTGCTCAGTGGATTGTTCAGATATTGCAGCGCAGGATTGCAATCGTGCCCATGGATAAGTACTACCATTTCCCTTGTGGACACCTCCTCACCTCTGCAGTATCTTCTTGTGCTCCAGGCCGTTTCTAAGCTTCTAGAACCTTCTGTTGTGGTACACTTCTGTCTTTGTAACATGCACGTGATCATGTACCTAGCCTAGGAGGCAGCTTATGAACATTAATTACCTTGCAAATTAACTGTGAAACTGTGCATGAACCCCCTCTACCCCAGCCTGTGACACACATAACATGAGTGCAGTTGCAGAATAAGGCTCCAAGTGAAAGCTTGTATGGCCATCCTTGATTTACACGAAGAGAAGCTGACCTCATGCTAACCTGCATCCCTCTACTGAACACACACTTGGCTCCTTGAGCATTCCCAGCTACAGAATTAAAAGGCAGAATTGTTCCTTGACTGCCCAAAATGCATTCAGCAGTTTAAAAAACCCAACAACCGGTGTAGAACTACCACTTTCACAGCTCCCCAGAGGGCTAAGGCAGTTCCCTAACTCCTTCACATCATTTATTCAGTGGTGAGAAAAGACCGAGAGTCTCCCTCATAAAATGTTGAACGCACACGGCACAAGAGTGAACTCGCAGTACAGTCAGCTTTCCAAATTGCTCCGCAGGCAACACAATTAACCGTGTTGCTGTTTTCTCCTCGCTCGAGGTGCAAGTCTACCCAAGCTTCACGCTAACGGTTTCCCTGTAAGCGGAACTACTGTTGTCAGCCTTGAAAAGAAATGTCATAGGACATTCAACCAAATGAGCTCGCAATTAACTTACACCAAAATCGGAAGAGAAATAGTAAAACTCCAAGGATCGGTAAACACCGTGGGGATTTTGGACACTGCGGTCAGTCACGACTGGAGGTTAAGGAAGAGTAGAGGTGTTCTGTTCTCAGCTCCCCCCAAGCAATTTCAGTGGATTCAAATGGATTACGGGAGTGGAACAGAGCTGCAGCCTAGCTATGCACTCCCCTCCGCACTTACTCAGCGGCGCTTCCTATTTTTCGGCTTGTGAATTCTCCAGGACCCCTGAGATGGCTCCATTTTGCTACAGGAGTCATTTCAGCTAGCTGCACGGGCCGTTTGGTTCTGTAAACAGAAACAGTGTCAAGCGACCTATACCCCTTAACTGCTGGAAAACGGCACATCGGAAGTTTTGCAGTCACATATCTGCCTGACAGTGCATTTCTCCTGAATATTCAATCTCTTGTTTCTAAACTGCTTTTCACAGTTATTTATGCATAAAAATTGACACCAATTAGTCCTAAATACTCTTCAAATCGCAGTGTGGTTGTGAAAGGAAGCACTGTCTGGGAAGAAAAAACCTGCTGATAACAGATTCTGGTACAGTGCCAGGCTTAACCCATTTTACACCCATCTCATGCTGAAGAGGAAGCTCTTTTTGTTTTGAAGAAACAGATTTCTACTTACTCTTGCTCCTTCTGCACTTACATACATCCTTCAAGATGCTGCCCTCAAGCTCTTGGGGCTCACAGCCCCTGCCTACGGAATCACAGAGCTGCCCAACGCCATCACACGTCTGAAGAAATAAGCTCTTCTTACAGAAACGCTCAGCATTTTCTGGGCAGATTGAAGGCAGAAGATGCCACGAGGCCATCAGTCGCAGCAGGCTGGGCCTGCCCTTGCAGCTCCGACTGGTTTTCAGCTGCACGGATGGGTACAGGAGCAGGAAGCGTCGAAGCGCTGACTACTCAGCAGCACAGGAGAGGTGGGGGGCGGGTTCTGGAGGAGAGGTGGCTGTGAGGAGGGGGGCCAGCAGCCTGGAAGACAGCACCGGCATCGTTCAGGGTTCGCAGAGGAGACACTCGTGGAAGAGCAGAAGAGCAGAGCGGTACAGAAAACACAGGGCAAATTTAGCAACGAATCATAAATACAAATGTAGAACGTGAACTCATTTACAGAACAATCCCAAACAAATCAGCAGCCGGTAGTGCCAATTTGGGAGGGGGAGCGTTGGATTGTTATTGCAATAATAAACAGCACATAACGTTTTAATTATAGAGGCTTTGCGCGATTTCTTTTTAACAAGAACGCAGCTGTGTCCAAGAAACCAGTTTCTGAAGCGCTATATAAGACACGTTCAATGCTTTTTGTACTTCCTTGGGGATTTCTTTAAATGGTATCTTACAAAATCTAAGTCTATTAACACAAAACCTGTTCCAACTAGAACACTGAACTGTGCTAACCCCCACACTTAAATTTCTCACTCCACATGCACAGAAAATGCAAGCACAGCCTGGGCCAAACCTTCCCGGGGCACAGAGGTGCTAATGGTTGACATTAACACAGAAGGGAAAGGTTTATTTTCACATATGCAGATGAGACGTACCCCAGATCATACAAAACACAAGGGAATTTCAGCCGCCTTCTCAGTACGCATATGCTCATCCAAGATTTTGGAGAAAACACAAATCAGAATCTTACTGGCAAGGCTGTGAAAACATTAATGATATCATTGTGTACTTTCACTTCTTTCATATTCTTCAGATATTACTTTTTCCATATTTTAATCAAAATATTGAACCTATTGAAGTGCGAATGAGGCTAAAAGTGAAGTGCTAAACTGAATTAGTAAGTATGTATGTATACACACACACACACACACAAGTGTTCACGCACATACATTCAGAGAAAGTTACATAAACCTGGATAAAGCCCGGGAACTGCTGGGTCATCTAAGCAGAGTTTAAATGAGGAGGAGAACTCGTACACAGGTCATCTCCATTTCTCATCTGGGTAATCCTATGGACCCTGAGTCACTGGAGTTCGACCAAGCATCCAAGGAGCTCAGTCACTGTTGTGCACAGGAAGAAACTGCTTTTGCAATCTGATAAATAATAAAGTACGCATCAAAGCTTTAATAAAGCATCAGATAAAGAAAGAATTATAGCTGCTTCAGTCCTGAGTGCAGAATGGTCTCCAAGGCAAACATACTTACACCTAGTCTGCTTGGACCGCTTGTCCGCTGATTTAGTGCATTTATCTGTAAATCGCTTCTTGTTGATGTCAAAAGTACACTCTTCTTTCACATAATAGCTACATGTACTTAAATCAAGGATGACAGAGTGAAGTACAGTTTCCAAGGAAATTCCCAGCCTTTTGAGTCATCAAATTGCTACGAAGTTAAGTAATAATTTTAGTCTTGGGAAGCAGAAGCCATCCCCAGACTGAAGCCGTTTCCTACTTCCATACCACCTGCAGAGCCAACGCGCAAAGAAATAAGCATTTCTAAAAGTCATGTCCGGGTTAGCCATACCTTCTTCCTAAATCGCGACCCTCTTGCACACCACCCTGAGGTAAGCGGTGGCTCGTGCTTGCCATGATACAACCCGAACGTCAAACCCCCTGTCGTTTATGGCACGACCCCCCTTCCCCATTGCCAAATTAACAGAGACATTTATAACACCAAAACTAATCCCAAGGGGTCACTGGCTGCAGAAAGCTGTTCTGAGGAACCACGCAGGACGTTGTTTTCCCTCTCCTCGCACTGTGCTCCCCACCTGAGGCTTCTACTGAGAGGCAGTAATGGTTCATTGACATTTTGGCTTGCGAGGATTCTGCAGTGGGACTTAACCCAGCTCTTCCGGTGCAGTGCAACTGTATGTCAGCACTCGTCTAGCGGGAAGGGGCTGGAGGGGAAAGGGTTGAAGTACCTACTGTGGCCAGGACGGCTGCTAGGAAGGATACGATCAGTGCCAGGAAACAACACAGCACCTTTAATCATTTCTCCCATGATGCACCCTACTGACCACATGTCAACTGAAAACAAAAATGAAATGAAGGTAAACAAGAAAACAGGAACAGAACAACAAATAAATGAGAAGACTTAGCCCATCATGCTATAGCACAGAGCCTGCGGCCCACACCACAGGCCCAGACCTGCCTTCCGCTCTCTGCGGATGCTTTTCTGCTCGGGCGTACGAGTTTCGTGACAACACAGCAGGTCTGAGAAAAATCGACTCCAACAGTTTTCTTTACCCCAGTGTGGATGAAAGACAGTACTATTAAATACAGAAAACCAAGGGAGACCCGCAGCTGCCTACCGTGTCATAATACAACTTTGTAATTAAAATTTACCAATTAATTTTGTCTTTTTAAAGTTTTCATTTGCATTAATTACCTAGGTTTATACTGCTTTGTATTGTAAATGAACGCCGGTCTCTGCATTCAGTGAGGATGTGCAAATTGCTTTTCCTTCATCCTTTCAGTTACCAGAGATCCATGCATATTTTCACAAGCTGAACTGTCAGAAGCCACAAAAGGAACTCGGGTCCTCGTGAAGACATCTCCACCTCGTATTCAGGGGTATGAAAAGGATTTGTTGAGATCATTCGACTCCCATAATGCTCGCTGGAGAGCCTGCTGGCTCGCTCCCACTGAATCTCAGTGAAGCCAGCAGTCCATAACAGGGCTCTTGAAAATCTCCTAAGATTTCCATCTGCTGTGATAGGAAATGGTGATTTCTAAATAGGACAGCTGAGACACAGAAGTACTAAGCTGTACCTTCCGCACTGAAATCCAGAGCAAACCTGGGGACTATTCACCTTGTACAGAGAGGAGCAGTTCAGCTGGGTCAAACAAAGCTAACTACAATTTACACTGGAACACGAGATGAAAATCAGACTCCTTCTACCCAGTACGGGGTTAAGATGGTGTTTTCCCCCATGCCAGTACCATGAAACCACATTACCGCTGCTGTCCTTGCTCTATGATAAGCCATAGGGCACGGAAGCAAGAGAAGGGACAGATTGGTATCTCAGGGCCAGAAACTGTGGGGAAAAAAGAAATGAAAGCGTCATGCTGCTTGGTTAAAGTTAGTGTTGAAATTCCATTTTGAGCAACAGCTTAAAGGGGATTTGACTTCGAAGGCAGATGTCCTACCTGTGGAAATCTTTATATGCCCGGGTCGAAGGTTCCCTGTTGCTTTATTTAGCATATGAAAAGCTTCATCGATACACAATAAATAAATCAATAAACAAATAAATAAATGGCTACTTGTTTGGAAGCAAAAAGCAAACCTAGAGATGCAAATTATTGCTGCTTTCACTGTAAGCTAAACGGCATGCAAAATATCAGGGACAGATAGCGCAAGCAGTTGTTTGTTCAGCTGTTAGTCGATCCTTTGCACTTTCAGAGGCGGCTTTCTGACACCAGGCGCTGTGCTGCGCGCGAGCACACACAGATGCTGAACTAACGACTTGCTAAACTGTAAACTGTGTAGAGCAGGGATGATTGTTCTCCTCTACTCCTGAGGTTTTCAGAAGGAAGCTTTTAGAAAATTTCCAAGTCAGAAGAAGCAAAAAGACGAACATCTGAATGAAACCAAAGTCCAAAGAGAAAAAATAAGTGCCTTCTTGACTGCTGCCCTGTTTTCCTTTCCTGAGCCAATCAGAAATAATTCCAATTGGAACCCAGAGTTTCTCTGCATGTTTCAGAGTAGTAGTTAGTTGGAGGTTAGAAACACCAGCATGTAAAGCACCGGCTGTCAGAAGCCGCAGTTACGGCTCTGACTCAGACTCATGCAAAGCTCCATAAGGAACTGCAGTACAGAGACCTAAGCCTCAGTCCTAGGTTTCCTTTAGTCTAACTTCAGTCCAGATGTAGCCTGAGTAATTCCAGTCATAAAAGCATCAGAAAACCAAATAAACCACAATCTCTAAACACTTGCACTCAACTCCAGAGCACGGAAAGTCTACATTTGGTTCAAGATTTTTCCAAATGCAAGATAACCACAAAGACTGGCAATGCTCCACCAACACGTGGAACATCCCTAAGCTGTAATCAAACACAGGCCAACTTACAGTCACAGGGACCTCTCCGTGACTCCAGGTAACACTTCAGGGTAGCAACTCTTTCCCTGGATGTTGTAGGATCACATGACACTGTGTTCAGGAATTAAACCTACAGCTTTTCACGATGCTCTGAAGTGAAATTGCTGAGATCTGGGAAGGCCTCACACCAGAGAAGTTGGTGGAGGACTGTCTGCCCTGGGAGGGATCCCACGCTGGAGCAGGGTGTGAGTCCTCCGCTGAGGAGGAAGGAGCATCAAAGATGATGTGTGATGAGGCACAGGGGGAGGATGTAGGGAAATGGGGAGCAAAGCTGAGCCTGGGAAGAAGGGAGGGGTGGGGGGAAGGTTTTTAAGATCTGTTTTGCCTCTCATTGCCCTACTCCTATTTGACTGGTAACTGGTTAAATTGACTTTTCTTCCCCAAGTTGAGTCTGTTTTGCCCGTCACCATAACGGGTGAGTGATCCCTTCCTGTCCTTGTCTCAGCCCATGAACCTTTCCTTATATTTCCCCATCCCACCGTGGGGAGGAGCGAGCGAGCAGCTGCCTGGTTTTATGTTGCTGGCTGGGCCTAAAGCACAACAGCATTTCTAGGACCTTACTTGAATTTTCAGGAAGAAAGATACAGCCTGTACTGGACAGCGCACCTCATTTTTACAGGTTTGTCTGTTCTTAACAATGGACATGCTTTACTAAAATACTTGGTAATTCTTGGTAATTCCGGGGCAAAGCTGCTGTTTTTTCACAAGACAGCACAGCTACAAAGGCTTCAGGCTGCCAGCGTCAAGGAAACTTTGTGACGAGCAGCACTCCTAATGACAACTGAGAAGATGGCTCAAACACATGAGAAAGATTAAAAGCCTCCAAAACCCACCAAACCCTTCCCTCCCTCAGTTCTGTCTAAATCATGGCAAACTCCCAGTTTTGTGACATTCCAATCTCAGAACCTTGCTGAGACACCAAACCCTTCCCGTCGTGCTGGTGTTCATTACACGCATGGATTCCAACATGCTTTAACAAATGCTCAGCACAGTATCAGCTCAGTCCACGAAGATGTCACGAGGAAGTCTTGCTAACTGGAAACGCTGCTTTCCATATGATGTGATTGAAACCTTAATATTTCTCAATATCATTAGTAGGGCTCCAAGGTGTTTGAATACTCTGTTACTGACTTCTAAGGTACCACCTCCAACTGAAGCTGTGATGAAATGAGAAATGAAAACACTGTAGAGTACAGCTCCTGTCCCGACAGATCCTAGATAGAACTGAAAGGAGTTGCCACAATTTTACAAGTATGATGCTTCAAACCAACATATGAATTTATCTCTTTTATAAACTTCCTGCGAGTTCCGAACCGACATGCCTCATGCCTTCTTGTGACAGCTGGGCTGCCCCTCCCTGGGATTCAGAGTAGCAGATGCCCACCTTCATCTGGCATAGACAGCACTGATCTACAGCAGACAGGCAGGTGCCAGAGCCTGGCACACCTGGAAAAACGCAGAAGGAGGTAGGAATCACATCCAAATCTGTGCTTTTCCTCAGAGGTTGGCTCTTCGGTTGCAGTACCAAACGAGTGCTGAAAAACTATTGTTTTCCCTTGGAAACTTGTGCTCCACTGTCTCCTTCAGAACAGAAGAGCTTGCAGAGGGACTGGAAGGGATGCCACAGGATATTAAGAGGCATGTGTATATTAAGAAAAGGCCATGGGAATCCTGAGATGCAAGCTCAAGAATGAGTGGAGGCATGAGGAATGACTCGTGCCCTTCCCTGCCCCCCATTTCGTTTTGAATATAACTATATTAAAAAATCATTGTGGTAAGAGAGACCTACGGAGAATCTTGCCAAGGAATGTGAAACACACTACACTACATCTAGCAGCAGGAACATTTAAAACGTGTTTTGCAGATCCTGCAGCTGCTGGCTTCAGATCCTCTTTTAGCGTGACTTAAATTTTGACTTTGAAGTATCTCTTTCCAGGTCTCAAAGTGTTCAGGCACACTCATTGTACCTCTTCCAGCAGGAATCCCACAGATAGTCTCTCCTGCTACAATACAAACAGATTAGCGTATCATTTAAGTATACTTATATACTTTCATATCTGATAAATTATATCACAGAAGCATAGAACGGTTTGGGTTGGAAGGGACCTTAAAGACCATCTAGTTCCAACCCCCCTGCCATGCACAGGGACACCCTCCACTAGACCAGGTTGCTCCGAGCCTCATCCAGCCTGGCCTTGAAGACAGCCAGGGATGGGCCATCCACAGCTTCTCTGGGCAACCTGTGCCAGCGCCTCACCACCCTCTCTGGGAAGAATTTGAGTGCGTTTCAGTCCTCCACCAAATACCTGCAGTGTGTTTTGTCAAGAGCGTGTAGTACTATCTCTTTTGTCTACAGGTTCTAAGTCCTCTGCTCATCTGTAGCAGTGACACTTAGCTCAAATTAGTTCAACTGCCATCAAGCAAAATCTGATTAATGGCCTAGAAAGGAAAAAAACCCAGAAGACGACACTAGAGACACCAAATTTCCACAAGAGCCAGAAAAGGCAACTAACTTGCCTTAGCTGAAATTCATGAGAGGCAGCAGTAGGTGTAGCACACATCTGCACCTCAGCACTTGGCCCCTTTGAAACTGCATGTTCAGACCAAAGCTGAAAATCTTTACGGTGAGTGCTGGGAAACGAGTAATGGACCATCTTCATTGCAGCAGCTGGGGCCCACTCCAAATACCACGCAGATCACAGACAGTGTAGGGCTCGTATACTAAGCACAAATTGCACTGTAAGCTGTCCGAGTATACCTATCTGAATTAAAAAAAAAGAATGGCAATGACCAAATTGTCCTCACAGCTACATCGAGATCAGTTTTGAGACAGACCTCATCTCACATGACCAGCTTCCCCCAGTAATATCACCCTTTTTTCAAACCCTTGCTATATTGTCAGAAAAATCCCAAGTCCAAACCCAACTCCCACATACCCAGGGAGGAACCATTCAGCTGAACAAAACCCCAATGCAGCCATCGATGCCACTGTAAGCTAACAGACACTCAAGCAGCAGGCTAACATGTACCATTTTTTTTTCTCTTAGGTAAGCAATTTCTTTCCAAACAAATTCCTGCAAAACCGCAATAGAATATACTCTGCCAGGTGTCAGAGAGCATCTCTTAATCCCACCACCCTCAAAGACAGCTGGAAGACAAAGGAATTTCTTTAGCACCTGGCCAGAGAAAACATTAACTTCATCTGTTAATGCTGACTTCTCTTCACAATCCATTTTGGATGTTCATAGCTACACAGAGTAAGTGGATTTTTCTCTCTCTTACTGTCTTAATGGGATTTTCTCTTTGGACTGTCTTAGACTCAGCTATTTGCAGCATGAATTTTGTTTTCCATATTCACCACTGTAATCCAGGCCTAGCCAACCTTAAGACGTTTGGTTGTTATCACAATATCTTTCTATGACTCAGTCACTCCCCCTTTGATCTGCTGAAGGGACTCACAAGTGAAATTGCTAGAGTGCCATCCTTTGCGTGTCTCCCCAGTACTGAAAAAGAGGTGCTCTTTGGTTGCTGTCTTTCCCCACTAAGCCATGTGTGCCTCTGGGACATCACTGTGGCCTCAGCACCTCAGATGTTAATAACTATCTCACTGGAAAGTATTAAGTTCTCCCTTCTCTTAAAAAAACCCTCGAAAATACATTTTCAATCCTTAAATTGAAATCTTATGACATTTTGAAGACATTATTAGCTAGAGCTGAACACAGCTTTGGGGGAAGTCCTGGAGTTTTCCAACATATCGCAGAATCACAGAATGGTTTGGGTTGGAAGGGACCTTCAAGACCATCTAGTTCCAACCCCCCTGCAATGGGCAGGGACACCTTCACTAGACCAGGTTCCTCAAAGCCTCATCCAGCCTGGCCTTGAACACTTCCAGGGATGGGGCATCCACAGCTTCTCTGGGCAACCTGTCCCAGTGCCTCACCACCCTCTCCAGGAAGAACTTCTTCCTGATGTCCAATCTAAATCTCCCCGCTTTCAGTTTAAACCCATTACCCCTTGTCCTGTCACTACAGGCCCTTGTAAAAAGTCCCTCTCCAGCTTCCTCATAGGCCCCTTCAGGCACTGGAAGGCTGCAGTAAGATCTCCCCAGAGCCTTCTCTTCTCCAGGCTGAACAAGCCCAACTCTCTCAGCCTGTCCCCATAGCAGAGGGGCTCCAGCCCTCGGAGCATCTTCAGATCATTTCCAATGGCATCCAAGAGTCTGGGCAGGTTTTAGTTGCTCAAACTCCTTTTGATTTAACTGAGACGTGAGTGAAATAAGCATCAAAGAAACTGAGCGACAAGCTCAAGAGTGGTCTCTAAAAGCTTACCAGCACTTGCCAGGAATATTTCAGTCTGTAAATCCACCTAGAAATCAATCAAAAGGTGGATTTCTTCTCACAAGGGACTGAGTTCTAACAAAGAAGTCTCCCTGACAGTAATTGAAACGTCTGCTTCAGGTGAGTAACAAGGAACAAAGGCACAGGCTACGCAGAGTCTACCGGGCGCTCTCCAGGAGGCTGGAGGGTGTTCTTACTTTTCTGAAAAGCAGCGGGCTCACGGCAAACGGACTGCACTTGCACGGGCCCAACCCGCCAGCCCTGCTGCCTCTCAAGTGTCCTGCTAGGTCAGTCATATTAAACACCTCAGCAACGCTCACCGAGCACTCGTTGGCTTTGTGCTGACGAAAACAGCAGTTAAGCCAACACATGTTCGGAGAACATTTTCATTCTGTTAACACTTTTTGGAAAATGCACAACCGGCCGTTATGCTAACCGGGACAGCCCTCATCTTCTGCTGCCTGTAGTCTAGTCAGATTTCAGAGCTTTCTTATAGTAACTTAGGGAAGAGTTGCTTATTCGTGTAATGAGATGATCTGAAATTAATTTTCTCTGTGCTTTAATTTCCACAAAGACTTTAAAAATGAAATTACATTTCAGAATAATTAAGAGGAACTGAAATTTTTAGTTTCTATAGAGACTTGCCTCTTTCAGCTAAGGAAACCCACTGCTGGAAGGCCTTAAGTAGTCCAAGGGAAGCTTTACTGTAAGCCTTCTGTCAGTTTACCTGCAGCTGCATAAACCTTTCTCCAGCTCGTCCTCCATTTAGGAGGTCATCAGCAGTCACGGAGGGAGGGGAAATGATATGGACCCTATAAACCCCAGTATTTCTAATGCTGAAAGTTCTTATTCATGGAGTCAAACTAGTGAGCAAATGCATACTAACTTGGAAATGAATGTACAGATTCCTTTTTTTTTTTTAAACTTCCAACTCACCTGAATCCACCCACCGCTCAAGTGAGGTAGCCGTTGCGACCCAGCACAGACACTGCATTCCAGAGCATGGGATTTCCAACGATTTTACAGGTCGGACTATCCCACAATTTACACAATGTTTTCTGCATTTTGAAAAAACTCAGTTGCTATTTTTAACCGACACTGGAGTGTTAAAAGGTATTTTAAGAACATTCTGTTGCTAGCCCTGAATAAGGGATAGGACACTGACATAAGAGAATGTTGTCACAGCCAGACAGAAACAAACCAGTTCTCAGGTTTGAATGATTTTTTTTTTTTTTTTAAAGCCACGTTGTAGCATTTTTTTTTTTCTGGAAATGAGCAGAACATCATGATTTAAATACCGTTTGTTGTTGAAAAAGGAGAGCAACCCACTAACCACAGTGCTATGTTTTACACTGTAACAGCTTTTTTCCCCCCCTGTATTCAAGTTGCTTATCAACTAAAAACCTCAGACTTCTCCAAATAGATTAAATGGAAATATCCTCAGTATCTAGAGCTGAATCTCAACTATATTATAGATAATTTGGTTTTTCTTTCTACATTAAAAAAAAAGAAGAGAGGAAAAGACCAGAGTGTTTGGAGGAAGAGTTATGATGGTGTTTCTGAGGCATTGCTACCACAGCAACACGGCACAGCTGTCACACGGAATGACAGGTCTCCTAAGTGCTGGGAGCTGCTCTGTACACTAAGAGTACAGCAAAAGGTGGGCATGCAGCCTGCTCCACATGTCACAAGAAAAGCTCAGCACCTACGGAGCGACATCCCAAAGCTACCCACTCATAATAAAGCCCATCATTCTTATTCCACTAATAATAAAACCCACCATTCATTGTCATGTTCTGCATCCGACATCTTCCCGGTCCCTATTCTTATAAGGCTGGAGGCCAGTACAACATTGCTGTTTCCTCCTCAGCAATCGGGAGGTACCTGCAGTTTCCACATCTACCTGTTAGTGAAGTGTAACTCCCTCTTCACCTGACTACGGGGCAGAGCTCCGTTAGCAGAGAAGGTCAACAGAGCTGGGAAAATAGGACAGGCAAGACCCAACTCTGACAAAACACTACAGGAGTCACTCAAGAGCCAGCAAAAAAAAAAAAAAAAAAAAAAAAGTACTTTCATGACTAAATCTACAACCTGTGTTCTCTCCACACCAGCTGCCAGTGTCTACTGATGTCAGATTTTTATGGTGTCTTTCTGCCAACCTGCTGAAAATAATATGCTTTCTGGTTTCTGAATGTTAAGTTGCTGCATCGTTTTCTGATGGGCAAAAGACACGCTACTTACACTTCCTAGTCCCCACAGGCAGCTTGCCTGGCTTAGCCTGTGATAAACCGAATGCTGAGACACCTCTTCTTTTGTTTTCATTTTCTAATATTGCTTTCACCACCTTGGAAGTGGTAAAAATAATATTACCCAAGACAAGAAGAACAAGATGGGAGGGAAATACAGTTTAATTAACACCACAGACCTCATGCAAGTCAAGGAAAGTTCATTTTTAAACCAAGAGAATCTGACTTCAGACCAATTTGGAAACATCAGTAGAAAAACAGTTACCTTAAAATGAGGAATTTGACTTGCCCAGTTTATTTTAAAGAAAAAAAAAAGCTGTATTGACTCAACTCTGAGCCCATACAGCATTGAGATGAATCCAAATCCACGATGCATTAGCAAGCAAAAGATTATGATGTCACCACAAATGTTATGAAGTCACTATTTCCAAAACATAAAAGCAGAAAAACAGATTTACAGGAATCAGATAGGCCAAGTTAGGATTATTTTCTTTTTTTTTTCCTCTTATTTTTCCTTGGAAGAATAGTAAGTAAACTTATCCAATTTGCAATTACAATGCTTGTTGTATCTCTTACTACTCCATTACATAAGTCTACATCAAATTGAATGATTACAGGTTTTAAAATGAAGCAACTTATTTGACTGAAATACTTCTGTGCATCTGTTTTTCATTTTCAATTTTGTTTGTATCAGTAGTGTGCTATTTTCATTTACTCATACCTCTGGGATTCAACTTTTTGCTTCTATCTTTGCAGTCCTGGTATAGTCATTATATAGGAAAAGGGATGGGGCGGAGGAGAGGAACAAATAATAGGTGAAGCTGCAGCAAATGGCACAAGGATACAGTCCCTTCCTGGAAAGAGGATTTTGTGGCGAACCATTTCTCCCATAATGCATCCCACAGACCATATATCCACTAGAACAGCAGAGACAGGGAAGTGAAGAAGGAGGAAAAAAAAGCAAAGTTAACTACGACATTTCACTCCTAAAGGAGGGGAAAAGAGCAGGTTGAGCAGAACAGTACAGTTTGTTTCGTGGTTCTGTCGGGGTTTTTTTCCATGTCTCACCAAAAGCTAAAATAAATAAGTAAATAAATGAAAGCTGTGTCAGTCAGCTCAATGGTAGTTAGTAACAATGATGGAAAAAGTTTTAAATCAACATTTTTGGGGAAAGGCCCACAGCTAGCAAGCAAAGATCAAGTAACAACTGCAGAGACCTGTGGTATACACCGAGTTTATGGGGAAAAAACAACCTTTTTTTTAAGAAAAAACCAAAAGCAAAGCCACCCCCAAACCCAGGAATACATCCTACTTGCAGCCAGGCAGTTTCTTGCCTTTACCCTGCAGGACTGAGTCTCTCTGCAGCAGTACACCAGGGTTCCAAACAGAACTGCTCACAGAGTAAAGGCTGCATGGCTAAATACCACCCTCAAGGCTTATTTTAAAACGCCTGCCACAGGATCTGTACCGATGTCCTGTCTATAGGTACCTATCTATAGGCGCCTGCCTGTATCTACACACTGACTGCAAAGAAGTGGAGGGTGTGACCTGGGCGGACTCCGCTTTTCACTGCCTCGGTACTCCAATGCTGAAACAAACCCTTTGCAGGACAAGTACCAACAAGACTAAGGGTATTTCTTATCTTCCTGATCCTGCCTTCAGCTTGGCGATGCCATATGCATAGTCACAGCATCTGCTTGACCTGAGTGGTGGTTCCTCCCCCCTCCCCCTTCAAGTCTTACAGGACAAAAAGGCTAGATAGGTAGTGACACAGTATGCACAGACAGAGAAGACCTGTATTCCATGTGAAGGGGAAAAACTGCTTTTGGATGCTTGAAAAGACTACATTCTTTCCCAGCTTTGGATCCTCATTCTGTGGTCGTGTTTGACCTACACAACCAGTTTCTCCTCTTTTTCTTCCCCCCCTTTTTATCCTTCAAAAGCAATCCAAAACAAACCAAAGAAACAAACAACTCATTTCTTGGTAAAACAAATTAAAGGTGAAATGTTCCATTTGGGAAAAGGAAGGTACAGGTATCAGGGCATGGGACAGCAAGAGCATGCCTGAGGCAGTGGCAGAGTGTTCTTCATAGTGACAGTTTTGGGACCTTCCACAGAAGTGCAGCAAACTGGTGATAATTATGCATCTTTAGCCAACCAAGTGCAGAAAGAAAATGAAAGCAGTGAACAGTCCTCATACAGGCAGTGTACATAGTAAGAGGGGAAAAAAAGTAGGGGAGCTTCAGTAATGTGGCAGCATAGGCCAGAGCAGGGAAGCAGAGAACAGCCCTTTCCTTGGGAGCTGGATCAGAGGCTTCAAGCAGACTGGGTCCTCAGACAGCTGACCCTCGTTTTCCAATGCTTTGTTTTCTTTCGCTGTTTACTTTGGTTTTGCTTTGTACAAGTAAGACGAGATCATCAGTCTTGAGCCAGATTCATTGCCCAGGGAAATCAAAGGAAGTCTCTCTGGAAACTTCAATGGGCATTTGATCAGGACCTTTGGACGTGGCAAACATTCTTAGTACCTTCCCAGCTGTGCACGTACTTCATTGCAAAAGTGTGTCTAACCTTTTCTTGGTGCAATTTTAATGATGGGAAAATCAAGTGCTTTCTCCACTCCCTGTCGTATCCCATCTTTTCCTGCTTGATCTACTTGGCACTCAGATGCAATTCTCAGTTTTGTTACGAAATAAGAATCACTTACAAAGTTTCCCTACATCCCCCGCAGAATGTGAATCCTTGCTTACCTGCTTCTCTATAGTGAGCACCCCCTACTCGCTTTGCACAAGCTTTCCAGGGACCAAGAGGTATCCAGATCCCTCACAGACTGTTTGAAGCAAAATCCTATTTACATCTAAATTAGTTGCATGGTTTTTCAGCTTTTTCCCCTTCTCTCCAACTCTACTTTCCATTTAAAAAAAGACTGAAACTGCAAAATTTATACCTAGATCTTGACCACATGCAAGCTGTCAGCAAAGCCTGGTACTTTAGTTAAACCTGTCAAAGACAGAAAACAATCCTGAAATTCAGATCTAGCTCTGGGTCAGGAGAAGTTCTGGAAGGGCTAGGATTCCCCATTTCAGCTTGTACTGCTTCTTCCTTCACACTGCTCAGAGACCCAGACTCAAATTGCTGGCACATCACTTGTCCAGCAATCCCAGTGGTTCCTGCACTATTTCACAGCCACAGCAGCCAAAACCATTCCGGTCAGCAAGAGCTAACGGCGTTGGTTAAGTTCAACCATAACGAAGAACAAGTTTCTCATCACTTCGCAATCCCACACTGATAAATTAACGAGCACCGCATCCCAAATGCATTCTGTAGCTGCAGTACACACCAGTGAGAAACTGCTCTAAGTGACCTGCCTTTTAAATTCGAGATGTCATTTCCCATTACGTTTCCTTTTCCTCCTTCTGGTGCCCCTCACACTTGTAGCGGCAGACCTTACACTTCAGGCCGCGCTGCGCTTTCTATGAAATTGCAGCCCTACCGTTCTCCTTGTAGCCCATTCCCAGGATGACCTCTGGTGCTCGGTAGTAACGTGTCACCACGTATGGAGTCATCATGAAGCTAGTGCCTGCAGTCCTGGCCAGTCCAAAATCCAAGATCTTCAACGTGCAGTCAGATTTTACCACAATATTACTTGGTTTTAAATCCTGTAGAAGATAGCAAAAAGACATATGACTGTCCTTCATAAAGCCAGGCACAGCTGTGATATGGACTGATATTTTAGGTCACCCTTCAAACCCTCTGTTCCTCTTCTGACACAGTACCTGTCAGAAATGCTTGCAAATGGACAGCCAGCCCTTGCTAATGTTTCTCTAGCACACTCTCCTGGAAGATATTCTGACTTGGCATACTGTGGGGCTTTACCTGGATAGCAGGAGTCTACTTGTGTTCATTGCATTTAGCAGTTGAAGAAACTAGGATTAGAGTACTTTTTTTTTTTTTTTTTTTAGTGCTGTGAGCCTCATGTAGACATTCCAACTGTATGTGTGGAGATAGCTTAATGCCTCCTTTACAACTCAGCTCATCCTTTGCTGGATGACTATCTGGAAGCCAAATCTATTGTCCTTTGCTAAACATACAACATGCCAAGAAAGATGACCTTTCGATATTTTGTCTATTTGTAACCCACTTCATCAGCTCTTCTTTTTTTCCTAATGGAAGGGAAACATTTTTGGATTTGTTTTGTTAGCTGGAAAACCCAAATTAGTAAAAGCCCATTTCAATAAAGAAGTTAACTCGGGCTGTTTTCAATCCGTTCAGAACTGCCCCCTGCTCACAGCCACACGAACCATTGCCTCTGTTGCCGACAACCACACATAGCCCTACCTCTGGCTCTCACAGCCAGGCACTGCATCCTTACCGGCCGCAGCACTCTGACACGGAAAGGTAACATGAGAGGATAATACAGACACAGCAGTCTTTTCATTTGTTTTAGGACACGTAAATAATGGCAAATACCAATTCCATATGCCCTGACCTCTGCAGATCCTGATCAAGCCATACTTGAACTGCATGCACTACAACCTAAATTCAGTGTCTGAATGTCACGCATGGCAAATGTAGCCAGCTGCATTTCTAAGAGAAATAACACTTATCTATAATACCTTTCAGAAATCCTAATCACTTTGATGACTTCCAGTGCTTACGATTTGTTTATTTTTTATTTTTAGTAATCACATTACCTTTTTGTCTCATCAAGTTCACAAATAATCTCATTCCTAACACAAGCACGAAGCTGCTCTGCTGAGGGGACAGCCTATGACTTGTAAGTCTACAGTCATTTTACTGGGAGATAGGGCTTCAATCCAGAACACTCAAGAAACTCAACTGTTTTCTGAAGTTTTCATGATGATGTCATATGCTGCCTTAAGTTTTAAGCCAAAGGCCCCTTACCCTGTGAATAATTCCTGCAGAGTGAAGATGCTTGATTCCACAGAGCATTTGATACAGCAGGTAAGACATTCGCTCATGGTCCAGCTCCATCTGAATGACCTGGCACAGGTTGGCATCCATTAACTCCATTACCAGGTAACTGAATGAAAAGGCAAAGTCATAGGATTATTGTCTGTGTTGAAGAGGAACCACAGCATCATCTCAAAGAAGTAACAATGCCTTTTCTTGCTTCAAAATCAACTTTATTTCTGATCACAGGAAGTAACACAGCTGGGGACTGGGCCCACTCACAATGACACCATTATGGTGTTTGTTTCTCCCTGCAGAGACACCATTCTGTTAGCGTTCCAGCAACACAGATGGATCGCTGCCCCTTTCTTGGTGCATTCCCTACGACAGAGATTGTACCCTACACGGGCAGGCAGGCAGCACAACACTGAAGTGTGCAGAAAACAGAAGAGCAGCAAGTACCAAATGATACAACTACTTGGCCTTTGACCATTACGAGGATTGGCTACTGCAGTACATGTAGGAATTGGAGAGTAGAAGAGATGTCCGAGAGGCTAAAATATGTATCCCTATGTGAAATGTCTCCAAAAGTCCTCCTAAGAGTGCATGACTTCACACAATTCTCATCACTACTGATGGGTCTTGCACTTCTGATAAACAAGCTTTACTGACCCCCTCAGCGGGTTGTTAACCAATTCCTTTAGTGGTAAGGTCATATGTTAAACAGACCAGCTCACTTCTTATCAGACATGCACAGCTGATTCCTACCTGTAATATTACATTAAAACGCTCTCACACTTTGTGGAAAACACTAGCTCTCCATTTCCACATGAGCTGTTTTCTCTCCAGCACCGGTTACCTCCTCAGCTCTGCACAAATCCGCAGTGACGACATCGTGTTTAAATCGTATATACCAAACCCAGAACAGTAGTCACCTGACTTCAGCCACTGCTACCTGTCTGTCATCCCTACTGATATCAGAGTACAGGACAGGAATACACTTCCATACAATGCAGGGAGAATATGGGAAAGACTGAAAGAGAAAAGGAGTGCCACCGTGTAAAACGCTGTGTATTTCAAACTTCATTCAGGGCAGGTTCGTGCCATGCACAGTAGTGACTGCAACAGAGCGATGTTTGGCAGAGATGCCAGCTGTCCTCTACAGCACTAGTTCCCCAGGCAAGTACTTTTACACAGTCAGAGGTTATATCAAAACCAATATGAAACGAGAAAACATTTCACATCAGCCTCTTTTATGGGAAATTATTTCAGAATTAAGTGCCACATTTCCAAACCTCACACATCTCAGGGACTCACACAACAGCCATCATTTCCCAAGCAAACTAATAACACAAAGCAGACCCTCTTAACTACTCATACCCCTTCCTCTTCACGCGAAGGTACGTGCAAACACACTAACCTTATCAAGGAGAGCCACCAGCGGTCTTTGCGCACTATTACAGCGCTTAGGAAACCTGGTAGTTGGCACCTTGTAAGCGTCACAAGCGTTCTCAGCGTGGGAATGCAGAATATCCATCTACCCACAGTGTAGACTGCACATGATCGCTTTTAGAGGGGCTTATAACCTCTGCATTTTGCTAAGTTATTGAGTTCAGTGTACACCATCACGGCCCACACGCCTCTAAAGCTTTAGTTTAGTTACTGCCAGCGTTACTTACACGTCCTGGAACTCCTCCAGAGATTTCTGTGGTGTGAAGACATTTAATAAACTGATAATCTGAAAAGCAAATTAAGACAAAAGGATGAAGCTAAGTGATAAACATAAGCAGTTGAACCCATTTTGACATACAAATTAAAGGATAAGCTCTGTTTTTTCACTTCTCAATTTATACTAACACTTCTCACTTTATGGATCAGTAAAAAGTCATCAACATTCAAAATAAAATACCACAGATGTCCAAGATTTTTTTCTACATGCATGTGAAATGGTTTCTGAGAGAAGGATTAGTGATGATCAGCGACAAACCAAAATGCTAAGGGTGAGACAGTACTCTGAATTTTGCAGTTTCCAAACCCAGCTTCAGCTCAATCTAGCATAGGAGTCCTTCTGCTACAGCCAAAAACTTCTTATATGTGAAGAATGCTCATCTGAGGGGACAAATAATCAAGGACCATCCTATTAAAAATAAACAGAAGACCTTCCTTCTCTCTGACATGGCCTCAATTCCTTTGGAGGCACACACGCGCTGACACAAATTCCACATGAGAGGTACCACATTTTAGTGGCAGCACTTAAAAACAGTAGGCGCAGTCTGTGCAAAAGGTTTCTTGCATACTGCAGCTCCTTTTTTGCCTTTTTAAAATGGGCTGGGCTGTTGAAAAACACTGATAAGAACGTGTGAAACAGCATAGAGGAAAAACGTGACCTCAGGGATCAAAATTTCCTGTGCTTCCCTTCTGTGTGGGCAACACAGAGGTAGAAGATATCAGCACAGCAGCCATGAAGACAGCATCTGAACGTCCCCACATCCATCACCTCTCTAGGATTTCTAACAGGAACGGTTCAATATGCTGTCTGCTCCAAGTGTTCTGACTGACTCTTGCCTCTGCACAGGTGTCTTTACAATCCTCTCCTTCCTTTGCACTTTGCTCTACAGACAGATTAAGACTGACCCAACCAATGTGGTGGTGTTATCAGCTCTTACGCAGCATTTTAAAAATTATCCATTTAAAATTATACTGCTGCTGCTCCCCTCTGCTCTTCCCAGCCTATGAAAAACAGGAAGTGAGAATGCATCATTCTCCTACCTACAGAGAGAACTACTCTCTCATCCCTGCATTTTCAAAGCCCCATGCATTGGTCTGACTGAGGGCAGCGTCCATCCAAGTCAACAGGGAAGAGACAGGTACCACCGTGGTCGCCACCGTGGAATTGTGTTGATAATGGATAAGTCAGTGCCCAGAAGTGGGGCAGAGGACACTATAGGTGACAGGTCCTGCTGTTTGCCATTTTAGGGTTAGTCCTTTTTCTTTCCATGTGAATTTGTGATTGCCAACAAGGAGAAACATTCTCAGTGAGAACATGTAAGAAGGAACAGCCCAATGTGTTAAGGCTTCAGAGGTTCTGGCTCCACGACATTAGCTTACACAAATACCTGAGAACAGAACAGTGCTTTTGGTTCTACGTCTTCTTCAGCAGTTTTGCCACAACCTTCGCTATGACCACCCCTCATCCTGTACGTTCTACACAATGCATCTACGCGACTAGGTTTCAGATGAAGTCCAGATCAAGGAGCGACACTTGTGCTTGGCTACTCCAACTCAAGATCTGCCACTTTTGAGCCGCAAATCCCAGTGACACGAGGACCGAGCCAGGATTCCAACCACCACTTAGTCATTTCTGGATAAGGAGGTAGCCAGAATGTATGCTGCTTTCTCCCCTTCTATCACCCCAACCCTGCTAGAAGCACCCCCATTTGGAATAGCCTTTAAATAAGCACATGGAAGATCCTCCCTCTCTCATGTGGGCATGTAGTACCAGAAAGACTGTGGTCCTTGGACATAATTTACTCTCCATTTCTTCCATTTTAAAAAGCACCCAACAAAACAATTTTCTTTCTCACAAACCAACATATCTACCACTTCTCTGGTTACCTACTGAAAACTTACATTTTTATGGTTCACACACTTCATGAGGACCAGCTCCCTGTAAGCTCGCTTGGCATGAGTTTGGTTCTGAAATGGTCTGCTGAGCTTCTTAATGGCCACGTTTCTGTCGAGGACAGCATCATATGCCGCACTGTAGTAATTACAAACACAGGGGTTATGCATCTTAGATGATATCCTGGATTTCTCATGGCAAATTTCTGAGCCTCAAGCCTACTATTACCTTTTTTTCCACTGAGAAAAACACTGAGATGAAAGAAGAGTTTATAGTGAGAAAAAATAAGACATCAGAAGGAAACATGTACCACCACATCAGCAAAAGACAGCATGCACCACCACTTCTGAACTCCAGTTCCATAGGAAATTGACACTTATTTTCAAGAGGTGGGAAAAAAATTAAGTAAATTCAAATAAAAATAAAATAAAAAGTGGACGAGACAAAAAGTTGTTCATGAAACAACTCTCTGTGCATTGGTTACAGCGGAGAGGCTTTTGCTTTTTCCGTTGTGATTACGGACACCTTCACCAAGTGGCTCAATGAACAACTGCCCACTTTTATCTAGAATGAAGTTGGTATTTTCCTTCTGATATTTCCAATGGAATCAAGTTATTTAATCATTCTTCATGACCACATCATCTAATTCCAATAATGTACCTAGAAACAGATCCATTTCACAAAACTTCTTTACCTTTTTGTTCTGATTATGAAAAAACTTGTTGCATATGCGTCCTTAAAGCATTTTGAAAACCGGAAGAAATATAGGATCTGGTTCGCAAAGCGGGTTTTTAAAGCAAGGCTCCTGAAGTTGTTCTGAAACTTTTTAATGTTTCGCACAGCCTTCAGTTATTTTGATTCACCCCCTATGAACTGGAGCCACTTATTTTGGCAGTTCAAACGTAACCACACAAATTTTGACTTACACATTTCACCAAGCACGCTAATTCTTAGAAGCGTTCCCAAACGGGCAGTCCTCAGACCCTCTTCCTGATTCTCCCTTTTACCAAGGATGAGGAAAGATATGACAAGTTTTCTGCTACTCCCTTAAGAGCAACGGCGTATTTCCCAAAGTCAACCAAACACACCAAGTACATCCCACAAATACAAATAATTGCTTGCTAAAGGTGATGAGGAGTTCTGTGAAGAATGCTTTAGTCCTTTGTTGACGTTTTGGGAGAAATCCCCCCATCCTGCCCCAAAATGTGTTCAGAAGGAAAAAGAGGATTTCTCATGACTGCCCTTGCAGGTATTTGGAAACTGTCAGAAGGTTCCATTTTAAACATTTTCACAGTGAAACTATTCCAGATCAAAACGTTAATTTACAGCAAGAGAGTAACAATAAATACTGAATCTCCCCAGATTATCAACACTGTGCAATGCGAAGCACTGTACCTGGGGAGGAATAACCCCAGACACCGTTACACACCTGGGGGCTGCCAGTCTGGGGAGCAGCTGCAGGGAAGGATCCAGGAGTCCTGCTAGCCAACAAGCTGAATAGGAGCCAGCAATGTGCCCTTGCAGCAAAGAAGGACAACAGCATCCTGGGCTCATTTAGGAAGACTGTTTCTAGCAGGTCAAGGGAAGTGATCCTTCCACTCTGCTCAGTAGTATGAAGGCTACATCTGGAGTGCTGGGTCCAGCTCCAGGCTCCCCAGGACAAGAAAGATAGGGACATACTGGAGCAATTCCACTGATGAGCCCTGAAGATGATTAGGGACTGCAACATCTGTCATACAAGGAGAAGCTGAGCGAGGTGGCGTTGTTTAGTCTGGATAAGAGAAGATTCAGGGGGGATTCTACCATATCTTACATACCTGTTGCAAGGTACTCTCCAGCATCATCCATTCTGTCGTTTGGTAACAAGTCTTTCTTCTCTTATTCATTAGCGAGGCATAGAACTTGTGACCCAGCTGTAACACGCTAGGCACATGCATAAACAAAGATATTGCGCTCACTAGTTAAAGCACGTATGAAGCAGCTGAGGTGATAAGGCTATCAAAGATCCAGTCTGATTTGACTTCATTGTGGCCAGATAATTCCACTCAACTAAACCTTACCTTAGGAAGAACCAGATGTGAGTTTTATAGCCTAATAATACATAGCAGAAAGCAAACCTCCCGTAGCAGCTGTCAGAGTAGCGTCTTTCATTTTCATTCAGTTCAGCCACAACAGGGCATCATAAAAGGACACAACCTAATTACCCCTTAATTCCATTCAGAAGGTATTGAGCAAATAAAATGCCAACCCAAAGGACTTAAAACCCATGATCGTTCAACAGTTAAAGGTTTTGTCTTTATCGTTCACGGACATATATCACAAATATACTTCAGCAGACAAATCTCTCAGCTAATCCATGCCACTTGGTCACCCAACTTCTTTCAAGAAAAGCGTACATGAGACTCATCCGAGCTATGTAAGAGTATTTTGAATCATTTTAATAATCTGCCTTTTCATATTATAATCTCATTAGTAACACCATAAAATCACTGACTAGAAGTTAGAAAACAGTGACACTGAAAGTTTTTCTGAGTGACCATTTTCCCAGTTTCTGAGCTCCATTTGCTTTTCTGAATTTTTTCTCTCCATCAAAACAAAAGATAAAAAAACCCCCACCAATCTGAATTCAGAAAACCATAGGCTTCTTTGGCTTTTATGATCCATTCCCAGGCCTTTACATACCAAAGAGGAAAATAAAACAACTAAAGTAATCCTTTGTACAGGCATATTTACTTTGAGATACAAGGATCTTGACTGCAATTCTCATTGTCTTCTATCAAATGGAAGGTGTCCAGCTACTACTTCAAGAGCTCAAAACGTAAATTCATTGCATTAAGTAAATTAATAGCACTGACTTTTTTTCTATTCACCAGAGAAAAGCTTTTTTTTTCCCCCCAGCCAGCCAACTATGCATTTTACTACAATGAGATTACAGATACCACAGGTAGGTCCTCTCTCTGGTGCTTGCTACACAAAATCCTTACCTTGGAACACCAAGGTTAGTATGGATGATATATCAGCCTTCTTAAGACAAGCTTCAATCACTGGCAGAAGAGTGGCTGTATCAAGAGGTGACTCAAGGGAGCAGCAACAAGAGAGAGACAGTAATGAGTGTCTGCGAACTGCTAGGAAAAGGCTAAGTGGGAAAGTCACTTTCAAGATCTCCAATAAGACACTGCACTTGCACCTAAAAGCCTGTGTTTCTTCCTTTAGAAACTATCATAGCACCGCATGCTCAAGCACGAACTTACTTTTTAATTGATACAGTTGCCCTATTTTTTATAACAAAGACTATAATTCACCCCAGTCCTGTAATACAATGATAGCTTTACTGCAATGGGAGCTCAGAAAAATCCTCCAGGTTTACTACCACATCTCTGGCAGCTGTACAGACAGAATATGCAGTAAATAGACTCTTTCCTTATAAATTCTGTTTATGGCCAGGTTGGCAAGGTAAACAGTAGTGTTAAAAACGCCTGTTTAAACTGTAAATAATTTGAAACAAACCTATTTAGCAGAGATGAAAAATTTTAGCCAGATGCTAATATAAATTCACGACTACCAAGAAATATATGGAATTACAGCTATTTAACAAGACTCTCTTGCTGACTTCAGCAGGGGAAAAAACAGTAATTCTAGTCAGATTTACACAAACCCAGATCATCATTAACCACTAATACTGTGTGCGAGTTCAGAAGGCAATGATGTACAGCAATGCTCTGCTATCACACACCTGAAGGACCAGGCACTTATTTTTATACCTATTTTAAAAAGCAAAGGAAAACATTCTAGTTTCATGTCGTAAGTTTCTACTTAACAGACACCTGCCAAGTAAATACTTAAAATTATTATTCCCATACAGGAATAACTCTTTTAATCAACAATGAAACTTAACATTTATCACTTCCATTATATTCTATGCCAGAAAAGACAGCCAAAAGCACAGAAACCATGTATTTTTTTAAATGACCCTTAGAGATGGGATTCTAAGCTAACAAATGGCAATTTTTGATAGTCTTTAGTCTCAAGATTATTTGGATGGGGCACGCACATCCTTTTCAAGATGCTTACCCTTTCTCAAGCCACTACCTTACTAAAGTAGTATTATTAGCTCTCAGATGATGGAACGGAAGCCCGAAACAGGAAGGGAAGCTCCCAGCCTCCTGGGGCTGTGAAATTGAGACTTTCAGCAATCTCAGCAAACAGCTTCATAGATTTAAGAAAGTCTCTTCATTGAACGCTGTAAAAATCCAAGGGATGGTAAACATTCCTCTTACCTATCACTACCTATATATATATATATTGCAACAAATATAGTATTAAAATCTTTCTGAAAAGCTAATTAATATTATATCCACTTTTTAAAGTGATAAATTTCAGTCATCTTTGCCTTGCTCCAGGAAAACTCCAGCTGCAACTCTGTTCATTACAAGTCATTGCTATTTGTATCTGCATTATGTGATCCTTCCAAGTAAGGTAGTTTTGCACTGTAATTAGCATTTTGCCTAATGTACTTCATCCCAGCACAGCAAGAGGGAAGAGAGCTGAAACTGATCTTGTTAAACAAAGCACTGATCTGTGTATTTGAAATAACCTGGTTATTTAGTGCTGAGATCTCCATCAGTGCAGAGAACTGGTAACCCTGAAAAATCACATTTAACAAGGAGGCTAATGACAGATCATCCTCAGCAATCACCACTGTTACGTGGAGTGGAACACATTCTATACACATACAGAGATTCCCATCTAAATGTATATACACAAATACATAAAAAGAAAAGCATAGATGGATGTATATATACATTACTGTGAAAAGGATTTCTCTGACTTCAAACTCCCTGCCCTTGGTTTCAGTTAACTATGATTTCTACCTTTTTTATGAACAAAAAGAGCCAAATCTTTTTCCCCCATATCAAGTAAAATTTCTGTAGAAGTGTTTTATGAAACTTTAACCATAAAATATTTGAAGTGTTTTTTCTTCTCTGTACTTAAGGTTCCAATTCAGGCAAGCACTGTAACAAAAAACAGGAGAAAGTGATTTTTGCCTTAAGCAAATTTTAAAGTGTGCTCTGGTAGGGTTTTTTGTGGGGCTGCTTTGCTTTTTATGTTGACCTCGCTTATTACTCGAATTGTAGAATGAAATCAGACCTTCACTTTCTTAACCTTTTTTTCCTCTCCTTTTGACATGTATCTTCTGAATTTCTAAAGGGCGACACTGAACCATTTCTATTTACAAACAGTGCATATTCCTCTCTTCAATAATTACTTCTAAACAACAACAAAGAATTCTATACATGCACCAACATGCAGAGACAGTTTCTCCCAGACAGTACAAAGCAAAGGCCGCTGTAATGAACAAGAGCCTTTCAGTGTCCTTATTGGGTTTGAAACCAAGTCTGTGTGCTGAAACCCCAGAAAATAACCAATATGACCCTAATGAAGAGATGCAGACCTGTTGTCAGGAATGGCTACTCCACACTCCAGGTCTGTTTCTCCTCAAAATGCAGAGAAATTCAGCAGCCTCTGAGACAATATTCTCAAACTCTTGCGTTTCCATCAGCTCGCAGCTTCTTGCAATCAGCTGGTAACAGTGGGATGAGGAAATGCATCAAGCTTCCTCCCCAGCTGTGACACAAGTCATCATTTACTTTTCTACTATTGCCTTAGATGTCTCACAGAAAAGGTCAGCCTCCGTGAGCATCCTCACCATAGCACTGACTGAGCTCACCCATCCCCTCCTGCATTGCGTGGGGCAGCAAACACCGCCAGCGATGAAGTGCAGCGGGGGACTCAAACACAGGCATCCTGCCGCACCAAAATGCCTCGCCAGCAAGGTGCTCAACTGGCGCCCTTTGGAGCCCCTCCACGTGTCAAGATGACACGAAACCTAAGCAGCAAAGACAGAAAGAAAGGTTGAACTAGGCTGCCTCCTCAGTGCATTTTAAATGGGATCAGGTCCCCTCTTGGGGCCTTTGAGAACACTGCAGCCAAAGCAAGGTAACTCACTGCCAAACACGCAACACGTGATCTCTCATCCTGCGTTGGAATGGAGAGAGGACAGAAGTGCTCGTTTGAGATTATCATCCTAGTCCTTGAATGAGAGTTCAACACTGCTGTCAAGACCACACAGGGGATTCTGTAGCACCTGAACTTCAAAGCCAACAATTAACACAAAAGTTCAAAATGCATAGCTCTATTTTACATGGCAGTGTTTAATCAGGAAAGACAGGTCTCTTTTCAAAGAAAACTCTTAAAGAATCAGGCCCAATGTTCAGTGTACACATGCTTTAATAAATTTATGGCAGGCAAAAATCCAGTTAAAACCAGAAAAGACATGTCTGGCGCTCAGCTTGCACACTACATTTCATGTAGTGTAGTGTACTAGAAACTGCTTGCTCTCAAACTTCGCCTGTAAGACTTACGGCTCTGACACTGAAATGAATTCCTCTGAAAATGAGGAATTTTATTGTCCAATTCATATTATGGATTTTACATTTAGATATTAAATATTTTAGAACAAAGAAGAGCATATGTGGCACATTTTGAGTAAAAATACCCACGTCTCCAGTATAATTTCATTAAAGCGTCACTCAAATTATTACTGTAGCATTTTAATACAGGTTTCTTCATTTAACTCCAACCTACTTACTCTATTACCTACTTTGCAAACTACAGCTCTCTAAAGGCCCTGTTTAAATGGAAATAGGTTTTAGCTGAGCTACGTTTTTTTTCCAGAAATCAGATCAAACCTCTCTGGTTATCCATACATTAAACAAGAAAAGATGATTTAAAGAGCTCTACACACATTTCTGTCTGACAGTGTATAGAAGTGACCAAAAAAACCTCAGGGCAACTAGATTTGAAAACTTTGCTGTGAAATCTGCTTTACAATTCAGTCATGTTGAGACAGCTCTTATCCACCAAACTTTGAGATGGATGGTCTGAAGGAAGATGATCAAGCCATCAAAGATAAGACACTATAAAAGAAGTTGCACAGAAAAAAAAAAACACTGCAACACTGATTTCTGTCAGCATATTTACAGTAAAAGTTCACACAGCATCTGTCACTGGTGGCTACAAATGTACTATATTATAATTTCGCCAGTTGTATTATTGAGTAAAATTGTACAATAATTCCCTACAGGGCAAAAGAAGCTACACAAAAAGCTGCTGGGAAAAAGGGGAACCACAGGCTGGAATCTACTGAGAAAAAGGAGTGTCTGCAGTAAAAATTTGCCCTCTATTACTTGCTGACAAATTCTTCTGTTACTAAGCTGAATCTGCTCTGCTGTTATCTTCTTGTAAAACAATTACAGACATGAAAGTATCAAATTTGTTCCTGTTAAAGTGCCCTTCCATCAAAGCCTCAAGGAATTCTTAAAGGTGACTGTCCTCTCCAGCTCCATTACTGCCAGAGACCACCAGCCTGCACATACAGAAGCTCCACACCTCACACGGACCAAAATAAATTCATTGAGCTGACAATTCAGATGTGCAATGTTATACCATTTTGGCTCAAGTTGTACAAAAATACCTCTGTGACTCTCATCCACAGCTTGAGCCTCAATTTAGTTATCCTTCTAAATACATGAGCTGGTGATGCCCTGACAAGAACCAGTTTGGAGTCCACTGATCAGTTCTGTACATTGATGCAAGATAAGCTCTTTCCCCATAGCCATTCTCACTTACAAAGCCAGTGCAGGGATGCAGTAGGAAAGGCAACGTGGAAACAGCTACCCTGTTCACACATGGCCTGGCACGCCTCCCATAGGGACTGCCATTTTAGTTTGCTTGGCAACTAAAATATTCACAAGGATGCCGAGTATAAAGTATATTTACATACTTCCCATCTGTATATACTCTGCTAATTCTTTACACTTGGCTCTGAAAGCGGCTCGGTTGTAGAATCCTTTTCTGAACAGAACTGTAAACCCAGCACTTTCTAGTTCTGCATTTCTCTTGGCACTAACTCGCTACATAGTCCGCTAGCTGACAATAACTTGTGTTAACTGCCAGCCTAGGAAATTCACCTTGGTCAGTGAAAGGCGGCAAGATGTTTTTCATTCTGCTTTAAAAGGGCTCTAGGCCAGAACGCTTTCCCTTACGTGAGTGACGTGTGTGCTATGACAATCTCATGGTTTCCAAAGTATGCTACACTACGCACTCTTTGTACGCTCAAGGATTCTATTGAAGCCAGGTAAAAATCTGAAAAATGGATCAGAGCTGGGGGTGCCTGTCAGTATTCAGTGGCAGAAAATACATGGGCAAAGGAAGTTAAAAGCATGATTTGTAGTGAAACCGTACGGAGTAAATGTTTGCCCAGCATTTGGAGAATAGGTATTAGAGACAATCTGGCAAAGATATCTCACATTCAGTGCTCTGAGCTGTCAGCAGGGTATGTAAACTTTGGACACTTTTCAAGTTGTGTTAAGCATCAAAGCAGCAAAGCCAGAAAAACTCCAGTTTCTTCATTTAACAGCCATTTACAAGACTAGGGAAATACGGACACCAAGGCAGAGTCTGTGCACCTGGCAGAAATTAAGTACCTAGCACATTCAAACTGTCAGTCACATGACAAATCTGTTATTTTTGGATCTGCAAACCAAAATAGAAAGCAGCTACTATCTTCCAGAGTCATCATTTAAAAGACTTGCTGGATTGACTGACAAACAGAATAAAAGCTGTCAGTTTGGAGTAAAAGAAATATTATTTCACAACTTTCCTTGCTGCATTTCTCCACTGGTTAAAAATCAAAATTCAACCAAGCACTAAAAATGTATTGTCAGCAAGTCATCATGTGGAATGTAGAAAAAAGTCAGCTTAAAGAGGTTAACCCTAAAAAACTCAAATTTCTGGTTTCCCAAAACTAAACCTGCAATCTCTGCAAGGTTATTCTAAGCAGACAGAAGCAGAAGATCAGAGATGCCTAAATGTCACTTGGTGCAGTTCTGGGAGGGAAGAAGGCCAGTGCTGTCACATACGCCACCTTCACCTGCCCAGCCAGAGGGCTAGCCCACAGCCTGCCCCTATGCTGACACAAACTCACCAACCCGGGTTGCTCTCACTCGCTCAGCACTCTCTCATCCAACTGGGGTAATTCTGCATCTACAGTCTCCCCTACTGAGGGACACCTCTCACAGGTAAGATGCTAACAGGTAAACCTGATGGTTTGCAAGGGTACAGTGTGTTTTACCTGCTGTATAACAAGCCAAAATGCCTTTGTTCAACCGAAACAAAATTAAAAAATACTTAGGTTTTCAAGTTGGCCTTTTACACCAGAAATACCAAGATGTAGATGCTCTGACACAATTTTAAAACAAGATTGTTTGAATTAGCAACTCTATCCCCTTCTGTGGCTCATCATGAATTAGCAACCCCAGAGCTACAAAGTTTACTTTCAGTTTGTAAACGGGCACCTAGCAATTTTAGATGGAAAGCATAACACCATGAATCCAAAAAAGAATAAAAGCAAAAAAAAAACCCCTAAATCAACAGCAACAAAAAACCCAAAACACCAAAAATCACCCACAACCCACCCCCTTCACCCCCCAAAAAAGAAAAAAAAAAAAAAAAAATCAAGCAAACCAACCCCTGACATCCAGTTTGCCACTTGCTTTCGCTCCTGCCTTTGAGTCTCCCCTCCTTCTGCTTCCTATCCTAAGTGCCTCTCTCTGTCACCAACTCTTACCCACCCTGGTGAGTTTTCCCACTCATGTCACGTTTCTGGCATTGTTCACAAACTTCTCCTAGCCTTCATACACAATCTCTTGTTTCATACTGTCTTTGTATTTTGCACAACTTGCGTTATATTCCAATTTTATCGGCTGTCACTGTTTTCTATGATTGCCTTAAGGACAGCAGGTCTTCGAACAAGTGACAACATTTTGCTTTCTGAAGGCACTGTGAAAATCCACAGACCACATTAAAACAGAGAATAAATATCAATTATACATGCTGACAAAGAAAGCTGAATTATCTGAGCTGCATTTCCTTCCAGGCTGGCTCTAGTTTTTCTGTTTCTGGTCCATTGCTTCATAGTTTTGATACCTGCCCTTTTATTTGGCGGCTCTGTCCTATAGCCCTACTTCTCCGATTCCATATGGTCACAGCTGTTCTCCAGTCACAGGAGAAATCCCTTGTCCCAAAGAGGGAGCAGAAGCGTTTAGTGCAATTGCTCTCATGTTGAGCAGATGCTAATCAGTGGTGACAATACAACAGTCTTCAGCGGTGACAGGCTTTCAAGTGACTGAAAGAAAGGGTAAGTCTGAACTCAGTTAAGGAATGGCTGCAATGCACTGACAGTAGTTAATTACAACCCTGATTTCCTCCTTGAACAGAAATCTGTCTGCAACTGAATTTCAGGCAGATAACCTGATACAACAGGAGAATCAAAGAAAGTCCGTCCAATATGTTGCAGCAGAGGGGTGAAATAGAACAAATGTGAGAAAATGGAGAGCTGACAGTGACGAGAAAGAAGCTTTTGATGGGGTAGGAGCAGATAGTGCCTGACATCTGTACAGGGAGTTATAAAATACTACTCCTTGATAGTGAAAAGTGTAAATTAAATTGAGTTTTTAATCAGCCAACACAGAACAAGCTTAAGTTACACAAACATCAGTTTCTTCTCTGCAGCCACAGCAATTATAAACAGCTGATAGATTTTTTAATGGCTCTGACAGGATCATAGATGCTTGTTCAGTCATGGCTATGAACAAATCTGCTCTATACCCAAGAGTTGTACTGATCCAACTGAAAATCCTGGGTGTCAGCACTCTGAAATAGACTTGACAGTGCCTTGGCACTACTGTAGTTTCCAACCAAGTAAGGCGAGTATTGAGGTGAGTATTGCTGTCAGCATTCACAAAAACAGGTTGTGCAGAGACAGTTTCTACACCAAGCTGTTTACATTCCTTTCATAAATTTGCAGAGTGAAAATGTGCCCACTTAATTATTGTAGTGATGGAAAATGTACAAGGTTCTTTAAGGAGAAAAGAAGTAAAAAAGGACAGTCAGAAATATAGGCAGTCTGAGTACTTTAGAGACAGAGACCCTCATCTCTTTGCTAGGAGAGGATAGCGTGGCATGTTTTATTACATATCGCTTGTGATTACCAGAACCTAAATTACATTTTACATTTCTGTGTACTAGCAAAGGGAAATGAAACATGAGACAACATGAAATACGTGGTGACTTCTGGCCTACCAAGAATCTCTGCAGTTAGGTAGAAAAAGGACTACAGAAAAATAATAATTTGTAATGTAACTACTTGTCAGACCTTAGAATTATTGTTGCATCTATTTTTTTTTTTTTTTTCTCCTCAAACATTACTTCTCAGGTACCCTGGTCATATTAAAATAGGGTTTCATCCTGCCTCAGGTGCCTTCATACACTGCTATTAGATATACCTTTTATTTTTTTGCTTTCCCACTTACATTAAAGATAGTGACAGCAGATAAGAAGCAGCTGTAAGAATCAAAGCAAACATGGAACGGAAGCTGCTTGTTCTTAAAGAGAATTAAGTTATCTCATTTTTCAGATGTTATGTACAGTTTGACATATGGCAGCTGTTCTCTCTGATCCTAAAGGCAGATTCCGCCACATCCAAGCTAAATTCTTTGTTGAGTCATTAGCAAGAGCACTGCAAGACATTGCCTCCTCCTCTCACCCCATATCCAAGCAAACTGTCTCTGAATGTGTGTTACTAGGTAAATGCTAACGGCAGCACCTTAAGAAACACAAATCGATATTCTGGAGCGCAAATCCACAGAGATACTCAATCTTTGCTGTTCCCACTGGGAGTGTCTCAGCACCTTAATATTCACGTGCTGGTGATCCAGATTACAGACATGATCGGAAAATTCGCTATCGTTCTGAAGACTCAAGGCATAGATATATCGGAACAACAAACTAGAAAGTGCTGTTCCAGATGTACATCAGATGGTAATCAATGGCTAATTGAACACCTGCAATTAAATTTTTGGCATTTCAGGGCAATCACACACTAGAAAAATCCAAAGAATACTACAACGTGAATGCAAATTGGTAGTTGGAGAAAAATCCTACAACGTGCAAATGAATGAGTGAGGCTTGAAGCTTATTATGAGTTTACTTAAGGTATTTCAATGTTTAAGAACTTCCCAAAGTGAAAAGAAATTCTGGCAACAGTTTAAACCACTTGTTCTCTAGAGAAAAAAAAACCAACAAAATCTCATCAGGTGTTGCCATTGTATGAAGTGATATTAGCACTGGGAAGCATGAGAGAATTTGTTTACACTGACACGCTTATTTCACTAACAGCACAGTAATAGCTCACAGTATGAACTGACAGCTATTTTCTGCATTGCTCTAACACAAAACATTTGTAAAACTCTCATCTTCAAAAGCCTCCTCAGGAGCGGAGTGTCAAAGCACATCAGCAAAGCACACAACAGCATGAGAAAGAGAACACAGGCTGAACTAATGGATACAATTCAGAGAATCTTTAACTGAACAGGATAGATCTGCAGTGCCAACTAACAATGTTAAGCACCAAAATTCTGCCAGAGGTGACCGTGTAACTGAAATGTAACTAACAACTCACAACATGCTCTCAGTACCGATTGACAGGAGAAGACCGGGACTGACAAAGATAACACTGCCACTCTCTTCAGGGCCACTGAAATTCTAGACATATCTGGGTACCTGGTTCACTTCATTTTTCCTCTGACTGACATGTATTCTTTTCTCTCCTCTTCTGAGGAAAATTACTGATCTATCCCACGGTGAGAAACCTCTGAACTTCAATGGAACTGTGCCAGCTGATACAAGCAGAAATGTTGACCTCTATCAAGGAATACAGTATTTCAGTTCAGTGGCACAAAGAAACCAAACCAGTACTACAGGGATAGCAGGGTCACAATGCAGAAATATATTTATATCTCAAAGTTTAATATACTAGTGTCCAGCTAAACAATATGTAAAACACTAGGATGTTCACTATTCTCTTTTTCACTGCACCGCTTTGTAGTGGATGAGACCTGTCACATTGCTCCGCTGGCCTTTGAGCACTATGGGAAGTGGTTGAGTCACCATCCCTGGAGGTATTTAAAAGATGTGTGGATGAGGTGCTTAGGGACACGGTTTAGTGGTGGGCTGGGCACTGTTAGGTTAACAGTTGGACTGGTGATCTTAAGGGTCTTTTGCAACCTAGAATATTGTGTGGCTTTATGATTACTTTAGGCAGTCATTAGCAGTTATATAAGCCACAACAAGCACCACCATCACAACATGCTGACTTGAAAGAACTCTGCACTCCTTAAGATTCAATCACCAAGTTACAGTTATATCAGCAAAGGAGAACCTATATTAACCTTAGCAAGTCAACTAGTAGTTTTCTATGTTGCCTGACTCTTAATTGTTACAGGGAACACAAAAAGATTCTGGACCCCCTTCATATTCAGACTCAAAGATATCATCAATTCACTAATTCCAAGAAAAAAAAACCCATAACAAATTACTCAATTTACTACTCCAAGAATATATTTTTAGTCTTCTCTATATCTGCAGGTATCTTTCTAAATTTATAATGCGTTAACGGAAGAGCTACTAGGACTCTTCAAAGCTATCCTCAAACCATCATTTCTGCTCCCATACTCCTGTCCTCCCATCTCCCCGCACCCCTCCCTCTCCCAAAAACCAATCACATAACACCAAGACGTGAAGACTTTTATGCTATCTAGTTTAAGCAAAAGCACTTCCCAGCTAACACGTCATTAGACCACATCCCAACATCATACAGCACGAAAGCCTGTCTTCCCTCTTCAGAAAAGTGCAAGATAAACATTCAGGATATCGGCTGAAAGACACTCTTACAACTTTGTCTTCAAAGCCAACACTGTCTCCTGATAATGTACACTGGTATAGGCACCAATGTGGTCATAATCCAGGCCAAATCTCTTCATAAACTGCTTCTGAGATTTTAAATACTGGTATCCTCAAGCCTGTAAATGTCGTCTTCACTACCTGCCATGGAAAACTGGACTTCACCCTTGTTGCTGTCATAGATTCAAAAACTATCACAGCCCCTTCAAATTGCTTTTGAAATTTGCTATACAACATCATTTTTCTAGACATCACAGACAGTATCAAAAATATCACAGGCAGTATAAAAAATGACAGCTTGCAAACCACAGCAGAAAACGTACAGATCAATTGCCTTATTTCCCCGCAAAAAGCATTCATTTAAAACACAAAGAAACACCCACTCCAACATCAGCACATTTCTGTTGATTTTATGGAACACGAGAATTCCTCTTCCTCCACCCTCATCTAAACACAGACAGTGACCTGTCTCTGCCTTGTAAAATAAGGTAGTTGTCGACTCCCTTCCAACGTTGCAGAGGAGTATCAACCACCTCTTCTCTCAGTGGTTTAAGTGGCACGTGTCTAATTCAACTCAGAAAACTGTTCTCAACTCGTGTTACCTTTAACATTTTCTGTTTCTGTCATAGACTTGAAGATCAACTTGTGGGGTTCAAAGCCTGCATAATTTTTACAACTATAGCTTGGTCTAATAAAGTACAAGCTCTGGTTCAACTATGCCCCATTGTCATCATTCCTATAACGTGATAATTTTATGTAAGCACACCCTATATAGTCTTTCTCACAGATGTCAGCATGATGTACCACGAACAAACAGCCTACACTTGCATGAAGATTCATTTTTTGCAGAGGGAAGAGGAGGAATTTCCCTGCTCAGGAGATTCCAAGCAGCTTTTTCTTTCCTCCTGCTGGCAAAAATAATTGCGTGAACACAGTTAACACAAATCCAACTGAAAGCTCCCACAATTAATTTCCAAAGGAACCGAACGCACCATGTCTACAGCCAATACCACTTTCTCCCTGATTTTACGGTTATTTCACATGGGCACCATGACAATTATAACTAACACACCATATGGCTTTCTGTATTTCACATAATTCAATAAATTATCATCCCCTGAACAGCTTAATATCTTTCCTTTAACGCTTCCACATGAAAAAATTGCCTTTGATATGATTTTCAGACTAATCAAGTGATATCAAGTTCTAACTTCTATCATAACTGCACTCCATGCATCCTGTGCCTGCTTCTGTTCCACAGGTGAATTATTTTCCTCTGCAATTCTCCTGCTTATATTGACACCTATTCACAGAATTGTATGAGAAAGATTTCATACTCTGTGGCTTTGCCTAGGAGTCCTGCAGCACCAGCTTCCAGAGCAGCCTGGAAAACATCACGTCTCTCTCGTGCCTCTACAACTACCTCTTGGGCTGCAGGCAGTTTGCTTGTCCACGTGAATCTGCCAAGGTGCTAAGACAGACAGCATACCGGGCACGTGGGGTCCCACATCCAAGTTAAGAGGGAAGCTGTTGCTAGCAAGTGGAGTTTGGTCCTGAAGTTAGTGCCTAGGCAGTCCTTGGCATGGAATATCTTGCTTCTAATTGGTACTGAGATCTGATGTCAAATTATTGAAAATTCTATTATTAAATAGGCCCATTTTTCTCAAGATGTGTGAATTACAGTCACGTGGCCAAGTACGAGACAAAGCAGAGAAGTTGTCAGCAGCACAGCTTCTCCAGTGTGGGGAAGACAGCAGGGACTCCACTTGCCAAGCAGCAGACGTTTAGACTAGTCAAGAAGCAGGCCACTGGCTGCAACCACTGGCAGCAGCTCAGTCCTGAAAGGGTAGTTAGCATTTATCAGTTATACTCCACCTTTATCACTCCATAAAGTCAGTTGTTGCTACGCACCAAAGCCGTCTCCAGTAGCTGGGTAGCCCACCCTCCAGCCAGACAACAGCTAGTGTCCTGTTACCTACAATTATCCAGAAGGAAAATCCCAAAATAGTGCATGCTCTGAGAAGTCGGAGCCTCAACCCCTCTGAGCTATCCTATCTATGTCTGCCCTCAGTAGAAGGAACAACCAGAAATCACCTGTTCAGCTCCTACACGTCTGCTAAATCTGGCACTAAGAGACAGAATGGCATCTCAGACCTGCCAAGCTTCTCAAAACCAAGTCATTAAGTATAAACAGAGCCACTGGATCTAAAAGAAAGTGTGACCTAGGTTTTCCCTCACTGGTTTTGTAGAGGCACTCCTCATGGCTACTCTTGGCAAAACAACGAGATGAGCAGGGCAAAACACCTCCTCCACCAGAGCCAGCAGCACTGCACAAATAGGCAGTTTTTCAGTATATTTTTTTCTCTTAAGTTCATCTGCTTTTTCTAGACGGAAACCCGTATCCATCAAAATACCTATAATTTCTAGAGAGTGTAAGTTTCTACAGTTGAACACTGCAACCTTATTATTATTACTATATATTTATTACTATGCACGTAGAAACTACACAGCTGAAGATTTTTTTAATCATGCATTGTTTTCCCTTAGCTGGACTACATATATTTATCTCAATTTTTTTCATTAATCACCCCACCAATGATTCTTCATGCTTTGCTCAGGTTTCATTAACGTATTTCTGGTAAATTATGCCTCATGACAGGCAGATTACAATGTAAAATATACTAAGCAAAAACGCTCATTATCTTCCCCATCTATCATGTAATACTTCTACATCCGTATCGTCAAACCATAAAAGGCCTTTGGTGGCCGCTCCATGCTGCTCAGCCATTTCAGGGGATTTGTGTTAACTTTCACTTATTTTCAGATTTCATTTTCTTTCTTAAGGCAGTCTTAATTTTTGGCTGTCAACTCTTAGTATGAAAAACATTCACAGGATGTTATTGATTTTATCTAGCTTAACTTCCATGCTTTTTGCTGCTCATAATTGATTGTTACAGCAATTCAGTTGCAGAGATGTTCAACCAAATGTGTTTGTCCTCTATAACGGTAAAAGATAGTAAGTAGGTCCCCGCTCCCATCTGTTGCTATATACAGAAGTGCAAAAATAGTGCAAAATTAACATTAATAGCACTCAACACAACGTATGTTTCTTTCACAAAGCTGATTTTAAACTAACCTTTAGCCCTTTTGTGTTTAAGATATGAAATAAAGCACTTGTTCATTTAGATCAAACTTGGGACTTGCATGGCATCAAAGTGCACTTGAAGTGGCAGACTGAGACCTAAGGGTGTGTTGCCAGTTGTTCTTACACTGTCAATTATGGTGCCAATGCCAGTGACCCCTGGAAGCCCACTTGCCCCGACATTAAAGGAACTTGTTGCTTTACCACTGCCTCCAACCGTAAGGTAACACACACTACATCACAGTCAGAAAAGAGCAGTGATAAACATGACAGATGGAATTAGACTTCATCTCGGATCAAATTATAGATAAAAGGTCACGTTAGTTCCCCTAATGCCTCATAATTTAACAGGTAACAAATGCCTGCACAGACACATTGAAATACAAGTGACTGAAATTTAAGAGCCACCTCTAAAAACGCAGAGGCAAAAAGCCAACTCGGGTATCATAGCTTCTGAACATTTTAAATTCCATAGGCCTCTCATTACTTAGGAGAGCTACTTAATTTGTGTCTTCGGTTCCCATTAGTCACATCACAGCAATGTCTCTCTTAAGAAATAAGGGAAACGTTGGCAGTTACCTCAATGCCAAAGGCTTCCATCCTGAATACTTGAGAATGCTATGGGATGTGGCAAGTTTCTATGTTGCTCTCAGTGACTTCTACTGTATAAAGATGAAAATTACAGGGTTTCCTTGGGATATTATTTGCAGGGCCTCTGGAAATAGTGCCACAGTTGTCAATTACGATAAGATCTTTCTCCCACTTTCTTGCTAGTTACGTTTTGCTGTGTGGAAAAACAAACCTAGTGCTATCACTCTCACCAGCAGAAGAATTTATTAGTCAACCACTAGACTCCTCCTGCCTCAGGATATCTGTTTCCTAACTGTTGTTTTTGCAATTTTAGACAATGTCTGTGGCTAGCAAACTGTGAAGAAATGCAAAAGGCAAATCCTATTTAAAAGCGGAAGAGAAACTGCTGATACTTACCAAACTATTCCCTGAGCCCCGGAGCCAATAGGTTTCAAGTTCTGGTAGCGTTTGAGAACTGTGAAGGTCGAGTCACCTACTTCCACGCTGTAGAACTGGTTGTCAACTTTGCTTTTGCTCATGTTGTAATGTTTGGCAATATATGACACATCCACTTGTTTTCCAAATCCCTGTTGTACAGAAGAAGGGAAGGGGGGAGGGAGTAGAAAACACACAGAAACCAAGGCTGGTAAAACATCGAATACTGATAAAACACAGACTAATTTTGCAATATAAATTCCTGTCATTTTAGGCTCATTGTCATAAATCTACATGAATTCCCAAATGCTCTCAAAGACTGTATCAAACCCGCTTTCACCCAGGAAGTAATTGCAAAAAGCCACTGATTAAAGAAAGCTAGTGAATGCTCCAGCTGATATTCATGGCACAGTTACTCTCAAGTCCTGGTGTCTGCGTGCTGTTACCGCTGCTTTATGACTACTGGCTTATACATTCAAGTTGATTCTGTCCTAATTTGTATTGCAATAAATATTTTAAAATGAGAAGACTTAGATCAGTGTAGAAGTGGGACAAGAGACATAGTAATTAGGCTCTTCATCATTGGTCAGATAGAGCAAATAAGTCTATTCACGAGCACTAAAACTTTCCCTGAGCATATGATAAATGTCTTGAGCCCCTTTCAACAGGAGTTGCAAAAGAAACAGCAGTTTATGAGACCTGACATGGCTCAGTATCATGGAGAATATTCAGTAGCTCAGATCATCTTCAAGTTCTGGGTTGCTAAGGATAGAAGAGTTGCACTCGGGACCTGACAAATGCATTAGTCCTAAGCGATGGCTAAGACAAGTTACTCTAAACTTTTCATGCTTGCACCGAAGCTAGCACTGCAGAGCCGAAACCTCACCCAAATCTGTAGAATAATTATGCAGAAAGTGACATGATAACCATTTTATGACTACTAGTGAGCTCAGTTCACTGAAGACTATGGAGCTAAGTGCATAGTAATTTGAGATAAAAATCAGAATGTAGCGTTTGTAATTTAGGGTTGTATACCACATGATGCTGAACTCGGGATGTAAAAGTTCAACCCAGTACAACAAATCAGTCCCCAAATAGTTGACAATTCAGTTATGGAAGGCAAGACTTTTCCAAATGCTTTCTACAAGGAGAAGCAAGAACCAGAAGTGCCTCTCTCTGCCTGTGCATTTATTTTCAGTGCTCACAAACACAGCGTCTAAATTTTCTTACTTGCTCTATTATAAACTGCATTCCCCACCAATATCTGAATAATCAACTATGTTATGTGACTACGGACTACTGAGCTGAATTTTGACAGATCAGGAAGAAATGTAAAGTCAATCTGGAGACTATGATTTCTTCAGCTTAAAAAGGACATGATTCCAGTGTTCCATGAAGCTAGTCATTGAAAACAGATAACTGGCCTTGCTGAGAACTTGGATTCTCATGTTTGCCTTAGAACAATTAATATTCTTTTTCTGTCCTTTATCTCAGTGGAAGGCCCATTGTCACTGGACAGCATTGGTTAATCCTAACCACCTCATTTAAAGACTATGAAACATTTTAATAAATGGCACTGTTTATTCAAGCAGAAAATCTCATTTCCAAAAAGGCAATCTGAAGCTTTACATTTACTTGTTAATCAGACACTGGGCAAGGCTTTTTTATTTCCCTCCCAAATGCATCAAGTGAGAGATTTATGGACACCGAGAAGCGCTAAATTCAAGATTACAGAGTGAAATTACTCTGAAAGAGGTTTGAATTTGTCTTATTTCAAGACATAGACTGCACACTGTGTAGCCTTAGTCTTACAACTCCTTCCATTTCGTGAAGAGAGATGCATACATTTGGCTACCTCAGCTATTCATACCAGACCTGGAATTGAGAGGCTTTATTTTAATACTGTGCTCCTGATAGACAGGAGATAATCACAGCTCCCTCTGGCTAGACAAACACATTTGCAGTGTGTTTTTTTCTGATGTCATTATCAGAACAATGCAGACGATATTCAGCATTAATACCCGTTACTCTGAAACCAGTGTTATATGAAGTGTCAGCATAAAAACTGCATTCCTTAGTGAGCCTGACTCATAGCCAGCTCCCCTGGAAGCACAGATAGAGCGATTTTTTTAAACAAGCCAGATGAGTGTGTTAAGGCTTGGGCAAGCCAGGCCTGCCATAACTTGTTTGCATCCTCACTCTTGAGCTACCCAGCAGTCTGTCACGTGGTATGGAGCTACGTGGGAAAAGATGCTTTATACCTCTACATTTAGAATCCTGTGCGCATCAAAATTACACGTTTTTAAGTTAGTCTGGCCCTGTGAACTGCTGGCCTCAGGAATTTCATACTGCCTACACTGGCAGTTCTGAGATACCTGCTGGAACTGCAGGTAAGTTACTTTAAATCCAGGCATGTCTTCAAAATCAATTAAAACAGCTCAGAAGAATGACTGTCATACCTCAGTTGTATGGATAATTAACATACGCAATCAGCTCAGTCATTTCTACAGCAATTAAAGTGACATTGATCAATGGGACACAGAAGACCACAACCAGGAAGACCAGGTCAGAACACACAAGTGCCCTGATGAGTAGCTCTCCTCTGTGTAACACTGACCATTTCTGCAACAATCCACTGCTAACTGAGTAGGAAAGGTAAACACTTATTTTTCATGGATTTCTTTTCTTTTTAGATTAATATTTTTCTCAAAGTCTGCCTACTTAAAAATCTGTGGGCTTTACAGAACTTTGATAGCAAGTATCAACACCGAGAATTACTTCTAAATTCACGACAGGCTGATTTAGTTTGAAGTTCACTCCAAGCAGAATGCCTCCTCTGAGTGACAAATACTTTGGCTTTGTGTACAGGAAAAACGGTCTCCAGATCATCTCAGGTCATCTCCTAATTTGTTTCCTCCCTTTAAACCGACACTGCTAAAAAAACACCAAAAAACCCCAAAACACAAACAAAACCCACCCAAACAACAAACACCCCCCACCCCCAAATTTTGGTGATTTTTACCTAAGCCTAAATCAGACAAAAATAAGAGTAAGCCTACTGCTTAAGCCCTAAGTACTCCTTACTTTTATGAGAACCAGGAGATGAATTGTACAACTATTCTTGTCATGACCATAGTTTAAACCAACGAATTAACAGCTTTATTGGACTAATCACATTTGATCAGAACGCCAAATCAAGACGACACGTAATCAAGTTATGAACCATCTCCAAGTTAATACAACAGACACTTCCCAAATGAGGACAAGGAAGTGGCAGGTTTGTTTCACTCTAAAATGAAGCGAAAAAGGCATTTCCCAATAGCAAAGAAATTCATAGTCTTAACGAGCACAGCAATGTTAGTTTTAGTTTCAAACCCAGATTAAAAAGTTGTTCTCAGAGTCTTCATACCCACATTGCTGATCTTAAGGAAACCTACACACCACATTTTGGTCTCATTCTGTTACATTCTCAGGGCTCACTCAAACCCCTTTCAGAAGCCTCAGTGTTGGTACATCCCCTTTCCTCATCCCCATCTACACCACGTAAGCTATTTTACATTCAGGTTTTACTGCGTAGTGCTTAAAAGTTCTGTACTGGCAGCTTAAGTTAAAGCTTTGATTATCTGACAGCAGAAAGAATCACTGGGCTAGGAATTTCCAGTATATACCCTTCTGTACACACACTGAAAACAAACTGCTTTGAAATTTGATTGATACTGACATCTTAAGAAATTATGAGTTAGCACTTCATTAAGAATTAGATGAGGAAAGAGGTTATGCATACGCATAGCAATCAGGTTTACTTCTTAGGATATCATAGTAAAGATGTATAGGGCTTGGATAGAAAGTGAATTTCACGGAGTTAATAAGTTTTCAGGTGAACTTCAAATGAACTTGAGTAATCTACAACATCAGGGCCCCAAAGTAATAGTACACATTGCAGGTGTGAAACAAAAGCAAATTTCTCCATCCTTTTTTATTTGAACAAAACATATTAGTTTCTCAGACCTCTGTGTAATACGCAAGATTATTCCTCAGAGACAAAGTATGCATTAGAGAGCCATTTGTTCTTGGTTTCCATAAATATTTTGGACAATGGAATTGCATCACTTACACACTGACCAGAACTTAACTTGCATTATTTTCTCTTTCCAGTATCTAACTGAAAACCTCTAATACACACACACCTAATATCATTGTCTTTCCTCCATGCTGAGAAATTTAAGAATAAGATAAGTGTAGGTTTTTCAGACCTGAAAACGTAGTTATCCTTGACGGGTCACTTAAACACAGCCAAAACTGCAATGACATTTGCTTTATATCCCAACAACTGGGAAGGAGGAAAGAAAATGAACTGTCAAGACTCAAACATTTGAGATGAAGGAAAGGGATACTTTCACCATTACTAAATGCTTAGAGAACATGAAATTTGGTTTCAAAGAACAGTTATTAAAAAATTTGGTGCAGCTCAACTTACTGCTTCACACACAGCTACAAGTTACATCCTTTAACTTTGTTTCACAGCACAGAGGGCAAAAGAGAGGGTTAAAAAGCACAACAGAAACAAAATGATTTTCTATATTATGAGGTGAATTGTTTCCCGATATCCCCTATTATTTGTCCATTTCTACCCCATAAAAGAGCTGTATTTATTATATTTCACTGACAGACCTTTGTTTCAGAACACCATACCTCCAATTACTGATGACCCTAAAATATCACAATTACTTACAGCTCAGTACCTCATACATCTTAGCTTTCATAAACACAAACCTTGCTAATGGCAGTTTAAGCTAAATTGCTCTTCTTTGATTACCCAGACAATGAGTGCTTTCACAGAGTCTGTTAGCAGGCTTCAGCTGAGGGGAAGCTTCATCTCAATATTAGTATCCTTCCCTTTCTGCACACAGAAATACATCAGCTTTCAAGGGTGCTGTGATTTGAGGCTACCGAAAACAACTAAATGACTCCACACGTGTGAACACAGTCAAGGAAAACAATTAGATGGAAGACTGAAAGTCTGAATACTAATTTGCAGCTGGCACAGTGCCCAAAGATGAACGGGATGAAGAAGGGGATGTTCTGAGCTAGCAATCACAATGGCTCCCCAGAGGTCCCCATGTCTCCACCCCATCTCAGACAGAGTCTGGTATGGAGGACAACACATTTCGGAGGTGGATGGCTTTGATTCCCTCAGGATCCGAACGGATAGTATTTTAAAGCTACAATTTGACTTTAAAAGTCAGATGCTGAGATTATACAAATTGAAATTCTGAAGCATGACAAAATCCTCAGAGTATTCTTGCCAGCTCCAGAAATGTACATACAGGCGAGCCCTGCTCACCTATGGGTATCTAAGTCAACAATACTATTAATGTACTGGCTAACTTTCCACTTGGACAGCTGCAATTTTCTCAGAAGATTTAAGTGCCAGAATTCAGGGATGAACAGACATTTACTGAGCCCTCTGCTTTGGATTCAATGGTCACCGGTTTTGCTGTGTAAATTAGGATGGCCACAGAAGCTGCCACTTGAGAAATACAAAGTATCTTTGCACAGGAAGGCTTACTAAATTATTTATTATGCATTCTGTATATGCCACATTTATGGCAGAAATGTTTTTCTCACCATAAAGCCTTACTTCTCACTAATTCTGTCTCTCCTTGACCTCAGAAGTCCATAGATCAAATCTCCTCAAAAAATAGGGTTTTCATCTTGTATGTGTGTGTTTGTATGTAGTATTACAGATTTTTATCTGCCACGTCATACTGCAGTTCCCCCTTCCTCTCATTCCCATCCTTTAAGGATTGTATTAGTCACTCGGTCTCCCTGTTTTTACTGTGTTTTGAGTGGGATTTTTAACAGGTGAATTCTCTGCCTTCTTCTAATCTCTTTCCAGCAATCTTCCCCTAAGCCCACAGACACAATCTACCCCCCTTTATGAAGTCAGCTTTTGTAGTGGCCAGCTGACCCTTGTAAACAAGGTAATCTTGATCAATTAATCATTGGTCTCTTTACTATATTTGTTTTGTTCACTCTATTTTAAAACATCATATTAAAACACTCAAAATGTCTTATTAGATGGAGTACAATATACCTAAGTGCTGGTTGGGTTTTTTTGTGTTGTTTAACCTCTTCTAACTGAGATACTAACAACCCAGCAGATTCAGAACTGGCTCTTACCTAGTACTGATTACACGAGAAGCAGCAGAGCTGCCTTCTGTTTCCTTTCCATTGGTACCTACTCAAAACGAAGTCTCTTTTCCTCCACATGTTCACCGAGCTTTAACTACCTATAACTGCTTCTTTCTCACAGGCACGAAATTTGTGTAGCTCATTTGTTACTATAGTATCCCATGTTGCTCAGAAGTCACTGTGGGCCAAAGGTGTCCGCTTCATTCCAAGCCAGATTTCTAAGAGATGAGCAGTACTCAAGTATCCGCACCACAGAACAACTAGTTCAAAGTGACTCTTCATTCTCCCAATGCCTGACAAATTCAACACTGACGCATGGGTAACATCCAGCCCTGGCCATCAAACCAGTAACGTAACGATGAGAAGACTGACCAAGAAACGCTGAGAGAAAGATTCCTTGAGAGGGAGGTTTCTTTCTGGAGAGGAACCTAATCAGTGATCCAGATAGAAAATATAGCCAAAAACACAGGAAAGAGATTTAAGAGTAGGTGAGCACATCACGGTAAAGTAGTTTGGAAACATTCTCATTTAGGCACAGCTCCAGAAATGGGAACCTAGTAAGGACACTCCGTGGAACTGTGTCCAAAACAGAGGAAAGCAACTGCAGAAGACCCCTCTAACACTCTCAGAAGAAATGAGAAGAGAGGAAACACTGCAGTTTGTATTTATCAGTTTGTTCTGAGGCCCTAGATTTGAAAAAGTAGTAATAACAGGGGAAGAAGCAAGATACAATTAAGATTAGGAAAGAGAGATGGGACCTCTAAAAGTTAGCCAAAAGATTGCAACACCGAGAAATGAAAAGGACACTCAATTTATCAACAGCAGGGAAGGGAACATAGAAGCACAGTGTGTTAAGAGCATGGGAGAGCCAAGATGGGATTAACAGCTCCTCCTTGTTTATTGCATATATTGAAAACACAGTATATTTCAAATGGTTTACACTTCTCAGGAAACTGGAATTACACTGAAATACTGGGATTAATTTAAGAAGCTTTCTTCTAGTATGCAAGGAGGGCAGCAAGAATACTAAACACACAAAATGCTATGGCCCAATGCACATCATGGCTTCCTTTAAAAAAGAAGGGTAACGAAGCACTAACAACGTTACAGATAAAGTATTAAAAAAAAATTTCTCAAGATAATTATATAATTACAGTATTCACTGTGAAGACAATAGCTAATGACAAGATTCCCCCTTTTATAACTTAAGAGTTAAATAATTTAATCACACCTTTTGTTAAAAATAGATGACTTGATACTAGGAAGTACCAATTTAGTCCTAGAAATGTAAGGTATAGGTCACTGCTTGTTGATGGCTTATGAATACCAATTAATCTTCCCCATTGCATAGAAGGCATAATTATAGGACTTCTGCACCAAGACAGTTCCTTTAATGGTCAAGTAGTAACTCCATCCCACCTAATTAAAGCGTTAGTTGTAACTAAAGTGGTTTATCAAAGTTAGGATAAAATTAAAAACCAGACAAGATGAGTCAACCAATCAATGGAGAGCAATGCAATTAATAAAGCTGGTCTTTTCTGTGTCTAAAATGAAAAGTTTTCTGAAATCATGTGATTTTTAAGAGGTCATTGATGCAATAATGCATCTAGGAAGTCTATACATGTTTTCCTCAAGACAGGTAAGCATAACTGGAAATAAAGCAAGTCAACAGAATACGGGGGGGAAAAAAAGATGTCTAGAGAAAAATAAAGGTATCAGAACCTTTTTGATTTGGGTTTTTTTGAAAGCACAAATTGAATAGAAGTTTGCAAAAATACCCCTGACATGCAACTGAAATTTCATTCTAAGGTTTTCTTTTGGTGGCATCAGTTCAACACAAATTTGAATTTCAGTATGCAAAAATGCTGACATACTTTATCTGGGACATAAAATTACTTAAACTAAGCAATCAAGACTAGTGATGATGCCATACCAAAGAATTAGCATGTGAATTTACATTCCCGATTCACATTAAACATTTTGTTAATATGCATGGCCAGGTCCTCCATATCTCATCTCAGTAATCCCGTGTCCTGATTTTCTGTTAAAAAAATAATTAATTGTTGTAGAACTCTGGAAATACTGCGTCAAACAAATGTAACAATAACAAAGACTTGTTTTTCACAGACAAGGAAATTCAGGACTACTGCTCCAAGTAAAAAAAAAAAAATAAAATTACAAAGATAGATTTGTATTCTAAATAAAGGTATCTTACGCAGCTACAGTTTAGAAAACTTGAAAATTCTGATAGGCTATACACATCTTGATCTTAATTAAAAGATACTGAAAAACTACATGAAGAAAAACATGGATGAAGTGGTCAGTATCCTTTAGACATTGCTAGCTCTTATACAGCACTTAAATGTAAGTGTCCTGTTCTGCTCAGAATATACTAGTCTGCATTACACTGTATTCAATAAGTATGTGTAGGATCCTACAGATCAAACTTGGTGGTGGTATCAGCCTTACAACAGACTAATGAAACTTTATAAGCCTAAAAAAATTAATATTCTTTTCCTGTCTTTCTATTACGATAGAAAAGATGTTCTTTTCCTCAGCCTTAAAAATGATGGCTGTTTCAGAACTATTTGGCTAGCAATGTACAGTAGTGCCAGACTCAGGTATTTTTATTCTACAAATGGGGTGGGGAAAAGGAATATTTACCCCACTTATGCTACTGAGTATTTCTCAGGAAGGGCTTTTCTGTTTTTTCTTACGTTGGAAATCCTTAAGATTCTACTCCCACTGTGTGAATTCATCACACAAAACTTGTACACACAATGACATAAGCTGTGTGCCAAGAGGGACAGCCCTATAATTAGGTACATGTCACTTTCTTGCATAGCACAGAAAACTCTGCCATTTAGACCATGGGAGAGGAATCGCCACAAAACATTTATTACAAGAAAAATATCTCCGCAGTACTAACAATCTTTGGAATACTCTTTAATACTGTGTCTTTAAAAAAGGCACATCAGCACAACTCTATTTTGTAGAAATTCTGCAAAAACAAGAGCAGGGCTTCTCAGTGATAAACATGAGTCAGAAAATTATAGTAGCCCGGAATAAATTGTATATTCTAGTACACCATCACTAGAGGCTTTCATCTTAACGGGCCAACAGGGCAAGATGGAACTATGCCACAGTAAATTTTTTTCCCCCGATACCTGTTGCATGCTCATACAGCAGAAATAATTTTTGCATTGGTTGGACCACATGGAAAAAACATTGAGTTGAACTGTATTCAGTGGAAACTACATTTCTGTGGTCTCTTTCCTAGATATTGCTGGGGTCCTTGTCAGTGGTACACACCTCAAAATTTGAGTGGCAGTATCTACCTCTTGCTGATAACAACCATTCTGCTGTCACATCATCATCTTTTAACAGGAGTCCCTGAACCTCTTGGGTGTACTGATTCAGCAGACAAATGTTTCCCAAAGGTACAAATGAACTTTGCACTTAGATCAGAACTACTAGTAAATCACAGAGCATTTAATTTCTACATTAGCATTATGAATAAACATGAAATAAACAATATTACTACCTGGAGACAGTCGAATAGTGCCTAAATAAAGATCTGGATGTTTGGACCAAGTATTACCAGGATACAAATATAACCCACACACCACCCTGTGCAATACTAATGAACAGCATCCATGGCAGCTAAGGTCTTAATGCAACTATGCATTTAATTTAGAGATGGATGTTTTACTTGATGCTAACTATGTGCTTATTTGGATCAGGGCCTATCTTTACGGAGAGAATAAATTAACATGAAGCCTGAAGCAGCTTTTTTCCTCAGGAGGACACATCTGAAGATCTGAAGACCTTGAAAAGGTATTTATGTGATAAGCGCTTGAAGGATGGAATCCTTTTTCCTGCAATGTCAGTATAGCATCTCTTGTGTGTATTTGTTGGATGACTCCTCTTCAGGTACCTACTGTACCCTCAAAGATGTTAAATCAGTTTCATTCAGTGATAAAAATTAATCCAAAATGCTGTTGATTTCATCATATATGCCTTGACAAAAGCATTGTAAATATGTTTGGTTCTACATGTGCCTCTGAATACCTTTTATTAAGTTAGGGTAACAGTAAAAGAATAATTACAGCAGCATGTTTGCACTGAATCACGAAATCGGAGTGCAGTGACAGAAAGCATTGGCTGTAGGTGGTCATGCAGTGGTTGATGCCAAGACTAAAGGAGGAATGAACATAAAAGGAAGTGATTAAGAGTACCTTTCCTTTGCAGGTGTAAAATAGAAATGATTCTGCAAAGCTCTGCTTTGGTCTAGAAAAGTTGTCAAGTAGAGCTGTGCAAAAGACTGTATTCTGCACATTGAAAGTAATTTTTTCATCAATGACGTCTTTTTCATACAATCTGAGGCAAAATCCTCTTTTTCAATTTTTGAAATTTTTTTTTTTGCAAGTGAACTCAGTCAAAGAATTACAAAACCCCTAAGGTTGACAAAATCCTTTCTTCTCTCAAAAAGAGTTGAAGAATTAAGCCAGTTAGACAAACATATGGATATGAAGAACAGGAGATAAAAAAAAGGACGTTTAAAAGGATTATCAAACTGAATAGCCAAGACCCATCCTAGAGCTGATGATACAACAGCCTTCCAGTACCTAGAGGGACTACAAGAAAGCTGGAGGGGGACCCTTTACAAGGGCCTGTAGTGACAGGACAAGGGGTAATGGGTTTAAACTGAAAGAGGGTAGATTTAGATAAGAAATTCTTCATAGAGAGGGAGGTGAAGCACCGGAACAGGTTGCCCAGAGAAGGTGTGGGTGCCCCATCCCTGGAAGTGTTCAAGGCCAGGCTGGATGAGGCTTGCAGCAACCTGGTCTAGTGGAGGGTGTCCCTGCCCATGGCAGGGGGGTTGGAACTGGATGGTCTCTAAGGTCCCTTCCAACCCAAACCGTTCTATGATTCTATCATTTACTAAGTGCAGAGACAACCTTCCCAACAGAACAAGTATTTCATATCCCTGAGTTAATAAAAGCACAAAACAAACCTCCCAACACCTGTCACTGTTGTGTGTTAAATACTTAATACAAGTAATAGCCCCTTCTTTTTTAGAATTGTACTTTCACTTACTTGGACATCACAAGCAATATATATAGAAATAATCCAGTGTTTAACATAATTCTATTTCTAAGAATGCGGCATTGTTCACATCTCTCTTTAAAAAAAATGAACTTCCCTAACGTCTTCGCTGCTAGTTAATTACTCGTGTCCCGTCTCACCAAAATAACTATGAAGAGACAGAAATGAGACACAAAACACTGTTCAGAAGTGAGCAGAAGTGTCATGTGTCATTCATAATGGAAAAACATGCACAGATTTGTGACTCATATATATCTTAACTTACTTTATCTAACCAAAAGAACCAAAAACTAGATGAATCAACACACTTTTTCCTTCATATCACAAAGTTAGTTTCAGCTTTGTTTACTTGTAAGCATTGTGACCAAACAATTTCAAGAGCAATTTAGAAATAAAGAAACAGCTATAGTGCAGTCTCATGACTCCAGAACCTGCATAGCACATGCTGTTCAACTGGAGACAAGACAAACCCCACCATTCCAATTATCCTCTAATTTCTAGGAAGGGTAGACCAAGGGACAGAAAACTGTAGTCACAGGCTACAACTGAAAAGGCTCTGTCCATCTCACTAAAACAGAGGCTAAGATAAAATAATTTTAATTTGCATATTTCTGTGAAAGCATCTGTGCACGTACAGTTATGTTGTTCTTTGATTCATCGTTAAGTGTATTGGAAGTACAGCCAATATTTTTGCAAACTCTATTATTTTTACATAAAAAAATAAAATCTCAAGACATTAGCTGTCATTTTAGCAAAACAAAATAAAAAAATCATCAAAAGCAAACTACAAAATAGACTTAAAAATAAATAGAAAAGTTCTATTTTTTTTATATTTACTCTCATTCTTATAACTATTTACTCAGAGTACACTACTGAAATTAATTTCTATTTCTTTCTTTTATTATGGCATGAACTGCAAAAATGAAGTACAAGTATATACTGTACCTTGTTTTACCTGTAAGGAACACACACCTGACAAAAGGCAATCTTCACATCCAGAATAGGTTCACCACAATAATACAAGAAATGGCGGCTCATAAATACCTGCAATTAAAGAAAAGTAAACGTAGAAATCTTGTATATCTGCTGATGTGCTAGTACAACGCTCTGTCTACATTTGGATTAGAAAACCAACCCGAGGTCCTATCCAGCTCACGAACAACCAAAATCAGTTAAAACACTATTGTAAATAGGCTCTATATTCTTTCTGATGCTCATCAAGTTTATGGTTTCAAATACAAGTTGGTTACATCTGCAAAATTTTACAGTAACTGATGCTGTTACCTCAAAGTTTATCATGTCACTTGTATGTTCATACATCAAGAAAAGTGAAAATCAGGTCAATAACATTCTAAAAGTGGGAATGGGAGCCATTTATTATTATGGGGTGGAAGAAAACAAGTCCTAAATTGACAATTATTAGGGAAGTTATAGAAATGGAAAGACTAATTACAACAGGGAATAAATTCATGGCACAATCACTTTATAATTATTACATGTTGTTCTGGTTCTCATCTTAACATCTTGCAACTAGAAAAGCTCCCCTCACTACAAGAAGGACACTGAGGTGCTCGAGTGTGTCCAGAGAAGGGCAAGGGAGCTGGGGAAGCGTCTGGAGCACAAGTGCTGTGAGGAGCAGCTGAGGGTGTTCAGCCTGGAGAAGAGGAGGCTCAGGGGAGACCTTATCACTCTCTACAGCTGCCTGAAAGGAGGTTGCAGGGAGGTGGGGGTTGGTCTCTTCTCCCAGTGACAAGTGATAGGACAAGAGGAAACGGCCTCAAGTTGCATCAGGGGAGGTTTAGATCGGATATTAGGAAAGATTTCTTCACCAAAAGGGTTGTCAGGTACTGGAAAAGGCTGCCCAGGAGGTGGTTGATTCACCATTCCCAGAGGTATTTAACAGACCTTAGGACAAGGTGCTGAAGGACATGGTTTAGCAGTGGACTTGGCAGTGCTAGGTTAACAGTTGGACTTGATGATCATAAAAGCCTTTTTCACCCTAAAAAGTTCTATGAAAAAAGGGCAGTAAGAAGGGTCCAGGGCACATACAGATTCCTTACATGAAACAACTGCACAGACTGAGACTTTTTTTTATCCTAGCAAAGAGCTGTCTGAGCGGAGATATGCTGGAGATCCATAAAATGAGTGGCATGCTGAAAAGTGAAAGGTGTGTGACACCTGTTGTGGTGGGGTTTTTGGCTTTGGGTTTTTTGTTGTTGTTTTTGTTTGGGGGTTGGTTTGGGGTTTTTTTTAGGTAGAATGTGGTGTCAAATTAAGCTATCAAACAACGGATTCAGAATCGGCAATAGGAGGGAATTCTTCATACACTGTTTTGTCAGGGCGTGAAGCTCCCTGCCTGGCTGCAGTGTATGTCAGAAGTTAACAGAAGTCCCAGTATGATTAGGCAAATTTACATAAAAAGGAATCTGCTGAAAGCTATTAACCTCAAAAGTATCACCTCTGACTCAAGACAACCCCGAGACAGTCTGCCACTATATACTCACCCCATTTTTAGATTCTTTTACAGTCATCTGATACTGGCCAAGGGAGCCATACATTAGACTAGACAGGCCTCCCTGTGTACCCCATTACAGCTGTTTTAACTTAATTCCATAGTACCACACTCAGTTCTGACAAACCAAACCTTTCCTAGCTGCATTCTAGCATGGGACATTAATAAAAAAGAGCCCACAGTAATGCCATCAGGCTGAAATAGGTAGCTATGTCACAAGACTTTGGAGCACATAGATTTTTCTGTGTGACTCCACTTAAAACAATAAACCCACCAAAATCCAAACTTTTAACAGAACAGTTAATAAATCAGCAACTTTTAGGTAAAAGAAATAAATAATATAAAACCTCTTTTCTTTTAAATATAAGCTCATCGCAAAGACTTAAAAAAAAAAAAAGCAAACATCACTCCATTAAGATATAGCCACAATTCTGAAACACTATGTGCCTCCTTACAGCACTCATCTTCAATAGGAAGAATTCACTGACTTCAGCTAGAAATGACAATAAAGACAAGACTCAATTTGGAGTAACTCCATCTCATACAAACTGACCAGGACTAAAGAAACTGTAAGAAAGTATTCACCAAAACTTGCCAACTTGAATGCATCACGTGCTCCCACGTATGTTTAATTTTTAATGAATGGATGAATGAATAATCCTGTTATGAAAGCAAGTGTATGACCTTTTCTGTATCACGTTACCATTTCTGAGATTGCTGCCTCATTGGCCAGTGAGTCATTATCAGAGCCTCACATTCCACAGAGGGTTTATATTAAAACAAGGAGAAGGAAAGATATAAAAAAAAAAAAAGCTTTTAACATTAGTCATATCACCAGTGATTTCTGGAAAGCCAGCAGATAATTACATTCTCACGCTGCAGATATATACACTGTGAAACCCTATTGGCTGGATGCATTATATTGCTATAATAATCAATGACTGAAATGCCATTAGTCATAACACACCACATCCAAGACAGAGTCCAACAGTGGAAAGCAAGGAAGGGAAGGGAACTGGGGAACTTTGGTTGCTTACTCAAGTTGCTGTGAGGGTCTACTGAAAAGACTTTGTATTATATATGCATTACTAGTCACATGCAGCTCCCCAGCTTTCCACAGGAGTAACTGTAGCTGTTAATAGCCATGCCAGGCAGAGCAATAGACTGGTGAATTTTATGAACTGGAATATGTTTTACAATTTATTATGTTGTCCTTGTATGCAGTTACTGCTCATAAAATAATAGAAGCATGATATGTTTTGATGGCCTAGATCAACACTCATATTCCTCTGTACGAGACATATCAAATGAATCACTAGACAGCCGAGTTCCACCAATTGTACAGCAGGAGTAAGAATACCGTTCTGTAGCACAGTGGTCTATAAGGCTGTATACCCAGGACAAAACAGATTTGAGTCCATGTTTTATGTAGTTTATTCATCTTCATGTATTGAATGCATACAAGACTCCCGTCAGTGCCCTGTACGTAATCACACATGTGTGTAACTACTAATTTCACGCAGAAAATACATTCACACTCAACTGGGTTAATACGCTTAATCATAACTCCTCTCGTGCTAGCTGACACTGTATCACTAGAGACACTGAAGCAAATAAAGAACTGGCCTGATGCTGAGATAACTATATCACAACATAAAGCAGTTATAAAACAATAAGCTACTGACAAATGGCCTCACTCACTAAGGATCTGAACTTCAGGTGAGAGCATAAGCATCCCGTATTTCTTTAACAAACTTCTGACCTTTTATGTTTTCAACCTGGAACAAAATCACCCAGGGCAGGAAGAACTGGGAGAAGGGAACAGTGTTGATACATCAAAACACCTTGTAATAACTCAGACTGGCATCCAGCTGGGAAGCCAGAGATCGCAGCAACATCACAGGGAGAAAACCTGTCTATGTAACACCAACATCACAACTAGATCTCAGATTTTCATCAGGATCAAGGCATGTTTATGTCAAACTGTGAAAACATACAAGTTACAGCAGCAAATATGTGATCTACTTTCAGTCAAGACAAAACCAGGAGGCACTAAAATAGGAGGAGGAAAGTAGATATGAACACAAGAATAAAAAAATCCTGAAAATCCTTGGAGGCTGTGCTACTGGGCAGCTCAAAGTGAACTGCTGCTTGAGATTATGAACATACCACTGAGGCTTGGCCTCTACCTAGCCTGCTGCTTCACCATCCTCTTCTTCACTCCACTCCTCCCCTAACAGCTACTCTTCCAAACAGAATGTGGGCCAATGACACGCCCCAGTTTCAGGCACGAACCACAGCATGGTTTGGGTTGGAAGTGGCTTTAAAGATCATCCAGTTCCAACCCCCCTGCCATGGGCAGGGACACCCTCCACTAGACCAGGTTGCTCAAAGCCTCATCCAGCCTGGCCTTGAACACTTCCAGGGATGGGGCACCCACACCTTCTCTGGGCAACCTGTTCCAGTGTTATTCCCCTTCCTCTTAGTACTGCTACCAAATCTGTCTTTTCTGGAGAAGGACTGTTTATTTTTAATAATGCTTGTCTTTCTCTCCAGGGGTCAGGAAGATTATCTCATTATTATTCAAACAGCTCTTTGAAGACTGAAAGGATTAAATCAATACTACTACTATAATTACTGAGAGCAGAGAGGAAACCACACAATGACAGTAGACAAAGCAGACTAGAAAACCAATAGCAACTGTAGTTCTCAAATATAGCCTCCCCCAGTAAATCCTTCTGCTTGCCCTCAAGTTCTTTCCTTACCCTCAAAGCTATACAATGTTGGTATCCAGTAAATGTCTGGGCAATTTGGAAACCAGCTTTTTGGCCTAGGGAGCCTTGTTTTCCTTCCCATAATTGGTTTCTGGGCCATTGATTGAGAGCCTGGGCTTGCCTTAGGTGCAAGAGATACAAACTTTGAGCCTGAGGGGCCTGAACTGTTGCTGTACTGGTCTGAGGAGAGTCTCAGCACTTGCACTCACCATGTTGCCTCTAAGCTTCTTCTCTAGATGACACTTAACAAGCTCTCTTGTCTGGAGAAAGCCTCACAGTCACTCTCTTCTCAGAAAATATCTCCATGATAGTTTTTCATCCCTGCCTCCTAATCAACAAGCAAATTCCTCATGCCCAATGGATATTGCCCTAGCCTGTCAAAGCATATTTAAAGCTTTTTGTGACAATTCAGAAGACAAATGTGGAGCCTCAGGAAAGTTCCACGTAACTTTTTACTTCAGAGAGACCAAGGAGCCAGCTGCCGTGCTGCGACAGTGCCTTCTTCATCATAGGCTAGACAGGCAGGCCTCTTCACCCACAGCAAGATCATCTATGGCAAATACACAGAACCAGGGTTGAAACAAAGTTCTTGATGAGAAAAGCTGCAGCAGCTGTTTGACATGCATTTAAACCAGAGTAGCTGCAGTTGAAAGTAAGTCCCAGGCTAGCCCCGGTGCTGTTCTTGCCACCTCCCATACTCCTGAGGCTGTACTCTGAGAGGTATTTACACATCCTACAACACAACAAACTGGAAACAAATCCTTCAAATCCTAAATTAAAAAATAACCCTATGTGAAAAAATTATTAAAAAGTACAAGTTCATATTTCAACAGAAATCAAACGGCAGCTGAAGATCTCGTAGACAGAAATACTTGTACCTAAAACATCACTGGATTTAAACCGGGCACAGTATGGCTGCAAACTGGAAGGTTTTAACAGAATCACAGAACATCCCTCAATAATATGCTATAATCTATTCCCAGTCCCATCAAGTGTGATTAAACTCAATAACAAGGGGAAACTATATATATTCATCTCAAGAGCTAAATCCCACATTTTGCTTATTTGATACTACTGAGTACAGCATGTGTGGACAACAGGTACAGTGAATGTGCTCCCTATCTTCAAACGCATGTAGTTCTATACTTGTGCTACAAAAAAGCTAATTAAAGTATTTATTGCTGCCTCATTATATTTCATTCATGAACAGAAAGATTCAGAGCATTAAAAAAATAAATAAAACAGCACAATCATTCAAAGTTATTAAAAAAAAAATGCATTCCCACTTCAGTGAGAGGTGGCAATTTATCAATTCAGCTGTCACTTAAAAACCTTCTTGAAAAACACTAATGTTCAAAGATTAACATTTATGAATTATTAATACTTCCTGTTTTGAAATTGTGATTGAATAATGTCATGCATTTCCAGTACTGTAATTCATCTCTCCTTCATCTGAAAACACATACTGTCATCACAGTAGCCGATCAGTTCTCTGATCTCTGTGTAATGTTCTCACTCCTGTCACTGTTTCCTTACTGAAATTTGGCTATTCTGCTCTGGATAAACAACAAGGAGAACAATAAAGAAGTTACAGAACATTGTCAGTATACTGTATCTTTCCTTTTAGTATCTTTGTGTCTGGAATGTATGAAACAATGAAGACCTCACCAAACTCAGAGTGAGGAAGTGGACCGTGAGAGAATGTAATTTCTGATCCCCAGACTCCTACAGAATTTCATATGCGGGCTCTGCCGTCTTTAACATGCTGGATCAAGAATGGAGGGGTGCAGTTTGCCTGAATTTTTCACACAATTGATGCCAGCTATAATTGGGACATATATATATGTCCAAATATCCTATCAACTTGGTCTTCAAAAACCCAACCTTAGGGCTTATCAGCAAACTTCATGGAACTTTTTTGGTTTTTAACATCTAATTTAGAGCACTGCAACGACAGGGCATTTTCAATATCAGCTTCAATGAGACCCACTGCTTGGCAAGAAGCTTCAAGACCTAACAGAAAATAAAGGTGAACTAAAATTTGCAAGTGGATTAATAATAAGACAAGGGGCGTGCTTCTACTGAGAAAGAGTATTTCTCTGTTGTGTCTATGCTCTCATTTTATTTATTCTTGGAATAGCTGGGGAAAGCAATGGTGTGAACAGGGTAATTATTAAGGTTAAGGCCCAGCAGAAATAGATCACCTTCCACTGGGAAGTGATGACATATTAAAACAACCAGGAACCATGCAAGCAGCTCTAAAACTGAGCTACTGGGAGAGAAGAGAGAGTGGTAAAGATGATCAGCACTGAAAAGGCTTTCAGAGGAAATACATATGAAGGAAAGAAGGTAAACACACTGAAAAGATAAGGGACTGAAAAGCAGGTTTTCCTAATGATCACAGCTCACATGCAGGTGACAAATAAGCTCTAGGTCTGGCCTTGCTACCAGCTCCCTGTGTATTCTGAAGTCAATTATGAGTCACATTTCCACACTTAATACCTGGTGTAAATGTCCAAGTTGTAACAGTCCAAGATATCACACACCTAAGTAATACTTTTTACAAAAAGGTACTATCAGAAAGAGAACCTGCTGCTGTGAGATGCTACAGCAGATTAATTAGTTAAAGTTTATGATGATCTTGTCATAATCTCTCCTACCAGCTTTTAATTTGTAGCTGAATATCTTCATTCTTTGATGTAAATTCAAAGAGAAAATAAAGCCTAGCCACTTCCTAGAGGCATTAGACTTTGATGTTGGAAACAGCCCTGAATTTGCACAGGATGAACCTCCAGTAGTAATGGTGCCAGACCCTGGCTGCTATTGTCACCAAAAACTGAAGAAAACCCAGCTAGAAAGAGCTGAGCGCAGTAAAACACTTACTACTTGCCTACCATAAGATAACAACCTTTACCAAAATGGTAAAAGATTTTTTTTTTCTGCTGCTTCCCACCCCCCTATTCTGGCACACAGTTTCAATCTGCTTTCTCTTTCTGGACACACACACAAGAAAAAAAAAAATTGAGGTAACCATCACAGCACAGTTGAATGAAAAATTCTGCCCTCTCAGAAATTTGTTTTCCTCTTAAATTTAAAAAATACCTATTTTTAAAAAGAAATCAATAAAAAGCTATTCCTTAGATAAGTATCAGTGGTAGAACTGCCTGAAGTCATGAATCACATCAAAACTACTTTAAATATACTCCCAAGTCAGAGCACGATCTCCAAGCCTAATTCAAATTCAGTTCAATTTGCCTTCAACACAGATGGCCCAGGCACGGTATGACTGGTGAAAATGACATACATTCTATATCATACATAGAGAAAAATCCTCAGTTACTGTCTGCATCAAGCAGTATCAATGGAATTAATAGATTTGACTAAATTATATATCCTAAGCTCTATCAGTTTGGAATTAATTTCTAATATATTGACCTCACTGGAGTTCAATACTATTGGATCTCAGTTTTAATATGCAAGTTAACCACCCCGTTAACAAAGGGTGCATGTGAAAAGCATGAATATCTTAGACAAACACAAACCCCTAACTTTGGGAGAAATGTATGAAGGGCCAGGGCCCTTAGATCCAGATATAAATCCTGTTTCAGGGTACCTTCATTTTGTGGGACTATGGTGAAGTAAACAGCCATTCCTGTGACAGTTTCATTCAATTTAGAGGAAAAGTGCATGGGTTTGGTCAATTAGGTGGATGAAATTACGTAAACAAAATAGTGTGTAGTCATGCTTCCACTTATTTGATAAAAAATTATATTACACTCTACCAATGCTTATCCTTCCTGTATCAAAGTTTATATGATAGAAATAAGAAAAACTGTTTAGCACTATGGAGTAACTTGCTCAACTGGCACATCCATAATTTATCATCATAACTTCAAAGGAACTGTATAACTGGCCACTGAATTGAGCTGGCCAATTTACACCTCACAATTATTCAGGAACAGAATCACAGAATCACTCACATTGGAAGGGACCTTGGGAAATCTGTCATCCAACCTCTGTGCTCAAAGCAAGCACAGTTGCTTCAGCTGTTTGCAAAGTCAGGATGCTCAATCCCCACCTTGGTTTGTATTTACATATTAATACAGTTGCTACACAACTAAAAATACTATTACTCTCAAAACTGTAAGAGGCTTAGTTCTAGAGTACAAGCCTGTGGCCATGAGCAGATTACACTGTAATTCTGCAGCTACAAAACAGCTTATTTCTCAAACAACTAAAATCCAGATTCCCTCCCTTTTGAAAAGCTTTCCCCCTCTCCTAAGCTTTAACATTTGTAAATTTTAATTACTCCCTTAACAAAAATGCTCCTAGAACTACTCATCTCAGGGACGCAAGCAGGATTTATTGCAATAAAAACCTGTTAATATCAAATGGCAGTTACATATTGTTTAAGAAAACATAGAAAATATTATGCTACTTTCTGGGTTGTGCTGATTAAAGCTCTAAATATGAGAAAAAATTCTTAATGGAGTAAGAAGAGGCCCTGTGTTTCTGATGATCAATAATCAATACTAATATTATGTGAGACTAGAAAGAACACCTTGCCTGCTGCTGGACCATACCCATTTACCTATGCTGCTGCTGTTCAGAATGTATGCCATGCTAGTGCAGAAAACCCAAAGAAACCAAGACTCCCTCTGAGTTAGGCAGGGTACAAACCCAGCAAGACGGGGTGTTTCCTTGCTCAGATCTGGCTGTAGTTAATGCTAGGTAAATGTTTTTCACATGATAATTGTCTTTGTGCTAAATAAAATACTAATACAGAACAATTTTCAGCCTAGAAGCTGAAGGACATAACCGCACAACATTTTCTTCTTTAGCTCCCTTGGCTGTCTGCATACAGGAGATGTAGCACGTGTACACTGATGTTACAATTACTATATTCTACTAATCCCACGTAGATTTGTTTTCCCTTCTCCAAACAGGCACTTCTCCTTACGTGCTACATCAGATCTGACCATGAAGTTCTTACATTAACCAAGCCCTTAACTACACAAAAACTGAAGCACAGCACCTACGCTTTCACTTGTGCCCAACTTCTTCATGACTGACACACTACTTGCAAAAAACCCGTAGCCTACTATATTTAGCAGCTACACCAAAAATAAAACAAAGAGAAATAAAATTATCCATTACTACAAGGAATAATAATGGTAATTATATATCCAGTGAATACAATTAAAGTTCTAGGGTCTCACAAAGCAATGAGAGGAGAACTATTTAAAGGAAGCATATCTAGTGCTGCTGAGTGTTGCTGCAACAGTGTCACTTCTTTTCCCATAAGCAAACCCAGAAATACAGTAGCTGATTAATGCAAAGACACAGAACCACAAAGGTTATTGTTAGTTACCTGTTATACAGATGACCACAAATAAGCACATTAGGAAAAAACTTAGTTTTGTGAACTTAGACAGGACAGGTAAGGAGCGATTACAGCCAAGTCATGTTCCTGCTAGGTTCTTGTGTACAAGCAAATCAAAGAATGGCATGTTAAAATGGTTAACTGCCCCAAGAAAGTAGATATTTCCCCCCCCCACACACACCTTTTTTGTTCTGTAGCACTGGAACAAAGTGATCAATAAAGTCAGAGGGTGGGAATTTCAAAGACAGCAAGTAGACACTCCATGTATATTTCTTTTTAGACTAAGGAACTGATTTACTTTTGCACTAAGTGCACCGAGGCCCGGAATTTAATAGAGGAATTAGAGCTTTACATGAAAATCAAGGCTATCCAGGTTTATAATAGCTAATGCTTACAGCAAAGATGATGTTCTGGTTTAGGACTTCAGTTAGGGTCCTCCTATTTGAGGCCTACAGTGCAGGTAATATCCTGTATGGTTATTTCTGGGTTCTTTTACTACTTGGGAACGTTCTGTGAGAAACCATGAGAAGCAGATACAGATAAGACAGCCAGAGCACTCCCATGTTCTGGCTTTACTACAACAGAAGCTTTGCATCTCTGTTGTATGTACTACAACAGCCTTTTCAAGCCTCTGCCATTTCAGGAGATGTATTTAGAATGTCTCTCTGTTTCAAAGTTCTTCCATTTCTAACAGGCTGTCACAGATTAAATAAAGCAACAGAGACAAGAAAACGTGGAGGAATGTGAACTTTCTTGAATCCTACATCCAGTCTCTATTAGCCTGGGATGCTGGCTCACTTCAAATATCACCCCACAAAACACTGCAGAGGGTCCAGCAGTTTATTTCGACGGCTAGGGACTTTGGAGGGCTGGGATATAGTGCACTCAGAATTGTGCATTAACATAATACTAGCTTTGGTTCTTTTCCCAAGTGTCAAATGACCAGCAGGAACCACATGTGCCAAATTTAGTCTACTTTTGTGCCAAGTGGCACAAAACAACTCAGGTGAAGTTAAAAGAGCAACACTGAGAAAAAGATAACTCTGCTGCAAAGTGCTTTCCTGCAGATGTTATCTTTTCATAATTAGTAAAAACATTACAGCATGAAAGACATTGTGTTCTCATGGGGCATCATGTTCTTCAGTTGCATTTGCAGAGCTATTTTTCTACTTATATTTCCCAATTTTACTTTCTGAAAGGAAATTGATCTCTCCCTCTCTTTCTCTCAGTTTCCATCACATTAGATCATCACATCATACCCTTGGAGATACACACAGAATGTGGATAGAACATAAGGAGATGTTTGGTCCTACTTCGCATCATGGCAAAAGATTCAATGATTTCAGGGACTTGGGGATTTTACATCAGATGTTATCTATTCAGAAAAGTCTCATCCATTCGAAACGGAAAATTTTAAATGCAAATTTTCATAAGCCATTCATTAAAACAACCAAAGAGAGAGGAAGAGAGAAAGTGGTTCATGGAGATGAAAAATTACAGCAACCTGAAAGTATATATCAAGATTCCAGTAACAATGTAAAAACTGTTCTTCACATCACTGCAAACTAAGCTGAAGGTGTAAGGGCAGAGGTGCCCTCCCAGCATGCACCTTTTAACCAAAGAGGAGCTTCTCCTAGTGCATTCATAAGAAAAATGGAGCCAAAGAGGTAAATTGGGCAATTTTCTAGACAAGTGGTTTGGAAAAAAGAGAAAATTGAAAGCAAAACAGGCTGTTCTGTAATTTCTCCCTCCACATCTCCACCAAGACACAGAGACACTAGCTCATACATCTTCCTGGCTGTAGGGAGACTGCCTGTCATGGTTAAACAGCAGTTTGGAATGGATTCTGCCAGGCACACACCATGTAGAAGCATGGCCCCCACATAAAGAGAAATGCTATAAGCGCATTAAAGCGGAGATACAGTGCAGATATTTTAGACACACCTAATTGTACCCCTCTCCTATTCTCAGGCAGCTGTTGAAAGTTTTCAGATATACCTGACTCTGCTGATAAACCAGAGAGTTCACAGACATGGATAAAAGACTTTTGAAATCTACAGAAACACATAAGGTCAAACACCTCATATGTATATTATGAAAAAAACATATGAAAAATATGTATATATAAAACACATGACTACTTTTTCTTAAGCACTGAAAGACAGAGACAAATGTCTCAAACATGATGGACTGTGACTCAGTTCCCACCCTAGTAACAGGGCCATTAGAACTGCATTTTTCAACCTGTGGTATATCTAACACTTCAAAAACATGTCCAAGTCAGAAATAAACCCCTAGTAATCAAAATTGCAAGACAACAACAACAAAAAAAGCCTAAGAAAATATATTCCTTAAAGTACAGGAAAACAAAAATGAATTGAAATATTTAGCCTTTGATAGATTTTCTTCAATTTCTTCCCCCACCCCTGCAAATGTTTCTGTTGTTAAAAGAGCTTGAAAAGTCTTCTACCAACGTTTTCTTCAATGAACTGTAGTTAATAATATCTCCTAAACATACCTCCAAGTCCAAATGCTCAAAGTTCAAAAAAATACATGCTCACATGTAGCCTGCTTCAAACAAATCCTGATCCTGTTCTGGGAGGGGGCTGTGAGGCGTTAGTGCTATCTGAGATTTGCCATCCTGGTCACAGCCTCTCCAAAGCTACGCTGTCTGGCAGAAAGAGCTTAGGATCACACAAGTTAAATCAGCGTCACCAGACACACTTTAAACACTGTTGTGTGTATCCTTTAAAAACGGGTGTGAGGTGGGAAGTGGCCATTTACAAGATAATTGGAAATACCTGCCCTTCTCTGAGGCAAGCGGCTGCAGCTGCCATGAGGACACAGGTGAGTAAGAGCTATTCGTTGGTGCCTGCACGTGAACCATTGCCATAATTCCCTTAAGAGAGCATTTTAAAACCGACTGCCACTTTCTCGGTTCCTTTTTCCATAGGGTTAGAAAATTCCATGACTTATTGTTCTTTCAAACCTCACAAAGGCCACGTGTCCAGAGTACAAGCATAAGGAGACAGCTCTGCTGTCTACTTTTCAATGCCAAGCTGAAAAAATGCACCCAAGGACACTGATTTCCTGTATCATAAATCAGATGGAGCCCTGCTTCCTAAACAGGAGCAGATGCCCAGAGAATCAGATATGACTATCCCTAAGTATTTTCTGATATCATCTCCAGCTCCCATAGAAGCTGCATATAAGGCAAATCAACTTAAATCCAACTGACCTGACATCACTTGCAAGGAATTACCCTGCTGTGAGACAGCTGATTGATTCCTCTTCTCCATTTCAAAGTGGTAGCACGAGCTACTGCAACATGCAGTGAACATCAAGGAGCTGCTCCACACAAAAATGACCCACTGACCACAAAAAACACATGAATTTAGACAAGAAATTTGCTTCACATGGCTTCCAGCCTCCTGCAGTCTATAGATCAGAGCGTACTTTCCATACCCTACACCACATAAACAACTTGCAATAATATGCATAGTTCATGTATTTCCTACATAATTGACGGTTTACTGCTTTTTCAGCAAAATCAGTGAGACAGGTTCAGTGATACTCCCCAGGGATGAAACCTGATGACAAAAATGCACCTTTTAGACTTTCCCTTTCCTCCCTACCCCAAAAGTACAATGGGCTGCGGGTAAGTAGAAGCTAGATGTTTTACAAAGTCAGGTTCACAACACTTCTTGAGCTCTTCCACATGTTTGACAGATAATAAAACCAAGGCACCAGCAAAACAAATAACATGTCCTCTCAGTCAGGAAGAGTGGCTTGTGTGCCTGGTTTTAATCCACCTTCCGAAAGCACCACTGACAGCTAATATAAATAGGATGGGTCAAATTCCTAAACTAAACAAAAGTTAAGGAAGTCCAGGTTTTGCTGAAACCCATCCTTCTGCCAGCTGACCCAGAAATAAAGGAACAAAATCCAATTTTGCTTGCTTAGCCAAGTGCTATCTTTTTTGTATCTCATTTTTGAATCCAAACATTTTGGAGTGTAGAAATGAGCAGCTGAATAAATGGATAGATTTCTCAGTAACAGCTAGTACTTTTTTAATCTTTTTTTTTTTTTAACTTTTTTTAACTGTTTAGCATGGGGGGTTTTTTTAGGACGTGTTTCTGGGTTTTGGTGTGAAATCAAATGGATGCATGAATAAAAACTGACTCCATACTTTTGAGTGGCAGGGAGTTTTAAGTTGGGTTGGGCAGAAATTTGTGAATGACGGTGGGAAATAGGAAAAGGAACATGCAGTTTCTGAAGTACAATTACCCTTTAAAGCACTTGTAAGTGTGGCTATGAAAGTAACCATCCCACTCTCTTGGAGCCAGTACAAACACCTCTTATCAGTCACTCCATGTCTCCCCCGATCTTCTTTGTCCGCTCTCAATTCTCTGTTTTCCATGGCATGGCAAAGAGGATGGCTTAGATTCTGTGTTATTCAAGGACCTAGGACTACCAATATACAAGCTGGAGCCTTAAACCCAAACAAATGAAAGAATAAATCTTTCTTACAGCAGATCCTGACTTCAGAAGTAATATTTAACGATATTGGACTTTTTCAAAATTTATTTTTAACCTAGATAGCCCATCAGCATGAATAACAATTTTCCAAAGCGGTTCTACTTTCACAAGTTGTTTTGGTTTGCTTGATGTTTTTTTTTGTTGTTTGTTTTCCTTTCCTTTGTTTGGGTCTGGGGTTTTTGCTTGGTTTTGGTTTTAGTTGGGGCTAATAGTAATAGGGTCCTTTGCTATTTTTGGCCTGAGCTGACCACCACTAACAATTCTGATTAAAAGCAGAGTCCTAACTCTACACCACAGATTTTAAAATGGTAACACATACACTGAACAAAAATTCCACTCTGGCATCCTTGCCACCATTGCCAAGCAGCATACCAATCACTGCCATGCAGACTCGGAGTTTTAGCTTGTTTTCCTACTGGAATAAAGCTTGTATGTTCATAATTCAAATTTAAATAACTTTGAAAAGGGTAATTAATCAGGAGCTAGAAATACAGAGAAAACCAATGTTTATAGTTTAAATGTTCATGAATTAATTTGAGTGACTTTACAGACTTACTGTTCTCTAGAATGTTTAACAAGTCCAACAAATTCACTGAGTAGACAACTGGCAAGACACAATGTTACAAAAAAATTTCATCTCTAATTTACACCAAACAGTTTCAAACTAAAGACAGGCACTTTTAAACCTTTATTGATTTTCCATAAATACATGGAGATATGTGGAGCAGTACAACATAAATAAAATGATTCACTTTCCCAAACTGAAACTCAATCAGCAGAAATGCCATGTATTGACTACAACAGAACAGCAGGTCCTGTTGTCCTTGTGATGGCCTGAATCTCTGACTTACAGGGCTATACCTCTGCAATAAAAAAAAGTGTCAGAATTAATACTTTGTGCCAGCCACTTTTACTTTGCTCATACAGGGACTAGTACCCCATTCTACATAATTTAAATGGAACATGTTCTCTGAAATAACAAGAGAGAATAATTTCAGCAGATTACTGTGAGTTGTGGTAGACCAGAATGATCCTTTCTATCCAAAAACTGTGTCTGAATTCAGTTCCCCTCTCACAATCTCTCAGGCTTTCTAATTTACAACATTTTATCTGCAGGTAGCATGTCTTCGTCATTTACAGCTGAAGTTTTGAAAAAAAGATGATTCAAGGAATAGTGTTACATTCCAACCATGTAATTTTACACCTCAAGAAACACTGAAAAATGATAAACTGAGTGGAACAGGCTTGGCAGACTAGATATGTGGAATATGTATGTGTTTGTGAATGCCCTGATTTCAGTTTCCAACATAGCATATCGATGTTCCTGGGCTGAACTGTACTGTTTATCCTCAGATGTAAAGCATAAAGAATTTCACATATTCAGCATGTTTAAAAATATTCGGAGATGTGTGTGGTGAGAACTTCAGTGTTCTTTCTTGTACCTGAACTATGTAAATAATGACTACCTTGGAAATTTAAGCTCTGTACATCTAGATAATAGAGATTATGGTCTCAAGAGAAGGACTGGGTTTGTTTTATTTTAAGCACATGCATCCTACCAAAAATGTAAAAGACATTACTTCTGGGGAGGCATGGAGCCTGCATGTTTCAGCCTGGATCCTCCCTACATTAGCCATAAACTGTCAACGCCACCATTTCAGTGACTTTTGTTGCCTGTTGGTTTGCTGCTGGAGCTGTTAGAGAGCTCCAATACTGAGAGGTTTCACTAGATACAAAGTGAAAAGGAAGAAAGGCCTTTTCTTGTACTCATCTAGACAGAACAGGAACCTCTTAAGGAGCATAGGTTGAGTGTGTCGTGCAGTTTTGGCTGCCATCAACTCTTCTATGATGCAGATTCCTAGGAAGTTGTGTCACTTCTCTAGCCTCCCACTGAGTGGTATGAACAGACCTGAATGTTATTATGACAATGCTTCTTCCAACAAAATTAATTCCTGGTGCAGGCTCTGCACCACTGTTCCCAGGCTGACCTGGAAGTGATGCCAGGCAGAACAGCTGGAACAGCATTGACACCTCCTCTCCAGCATCACCCAAGCATTGTTTAATGGCAGGTCATCTTAAAAAGACATAGTGGGGACCCAAGAATGGAACTTATTCCCATTTCCCATGCATCCACTTAACATGCCACCAGTATTTAGGACACAAAGTTTACCCGGCACATTCTATAATGAACTTAATTGGCTATGTGTATGAAAGTAAAAAAAAAACCCACCCAACAAACCAAGTTAAAACAAGAAAACCACTCACCAAGTAATCAAAAAAAAAAAAAAGGCTACATAAGATACAAGTGCGCTTTATGATATTCTGCAGCTGTTCTCAGCATTGCTTAGCAAATGAATTTAACACAAAATGTCATTCAGACATATCTTTAGTCCTTGTTAGTGTTTTAGCACATTATCATGATTAATCATTGTTATCATATTAATGTACAGGCACTTGAAGAGGAACTAAGAACAGTCACATTGTACTGGGTACTGCTAACTCATCTTTCATATTATTATTTACACCATCATTATATTCTATTTATAATACTACACATCTGTGCTACACAGAGAAGAGTATTACAAGTGCAAAAATTTAAATACAGGCCTAAAGTAAGTACCAGCATGTGCAATGTCCTCTAGACCACAGAGGTAAACATATGCCTAAGGCTTTGCATAGGATCCACGGCTGCACAGTCACAATCACAGAAAGGAGGTAATAATGGAATTAGATTTAGAGGTGAAACTTCACAGTAAGACGCGCAGCTAAATAGGTCAGGTCTACAGAACACAGCCTACCTCACCCACACTCTGTCCAGGCTTAGAGCTATCACACAAAACGTCATATTCATTCAATGTTTTTTCAATGGTTCAGTGACTGGTCAAATCAAAACCAGCTCTGTTATAACACTCAGGGATTTTTCATAAATGAAGTCTTTGGTCACATTCAGTTCTCCCTCACAGGGGGCAAACTGCAAACAAGAACTACAAACAACAGAACACCTTTAGAAAGTGTTTCTTTTCCTGTACTGATTCTCTTCCTATTACTTTGCCTGCATTTTTACAGTATAGTCATCACAGTGCAATATGAACATTTCACAAACATATAACATTTCTGTGGTAATTCACTTCTTCTGCAGGGAGTTTCCTTTGTACTAAGCTTGTTTTAGTCAGTAATTAGGTGGCCCCAGATGCCTTACCAGGGATAGGATAGCCTGACAGTGAAGTTTTACATTTTGTCCAGGTGACACACTTGTAATTGCTCTGAGGTCTTCCCGGGGAGAGCTGCAAATCTGGGGACCAGTGCTCAACAAATGCGGCCTGGTAAAGCTTCACCTCTGTCCCAGTGAAAGACAGCTGTCAAAGGAGTTAAAGACATGCAGGGTTAAGGAAGCCTGGGTCTGAGTCAGGACAGTTAGCCCATTTTGGGACCATCTGTTCCATTTTACCATGCTCCAGTTCAGAACAGCACAGATAACATGAGCAAGGGACACTGAGTGGTCCAGTTTCTCTCATTAAACTAGCTGGGTTTTTTTAAATCCCTCTGCAGCCTTTCTAAGGTCAGTACTCTCACCCACTGGTATATGCTGTCGGATTAAAAAAAAGCCTGGAGGTCACTACAATGGTTTGCAATAGTCAATGACTGCAACTCCAGCTAGAGAGCACTTCTGTAGCTGTGGACTTTTGGGTACAGAGAATAGTCTGAAAGGCAAATAATCAAGCCATACAATATTCCTTATATGTGCCATTATAGAAGAATAAGGAATCCACATCCTGGATCTTCTTCCTGCACAGTGCTGAAGGCTTACAGGAAAGGGAAAATCTCTTATTTGGAGAAATTTTGAAGAAAGGTAAATTGACCCCCAAAAAAACATCAGTGCTGAAATACTCAAGAGCAGAAATTTAAAAGAGGCAATCAATAAAATCTTATCAACTGTGTATCCATCAGAAAAGGGTCTATTAGATATATCGGTGTCTGCTCTTTAGGAATAGTATCAACACTTCAATTTCTACCAGACTCATGAAGTTACAATAACTGTTTCCCAACCTATCTTTTCTTGTTCCTGCCAACTATATATTTGTCATGGTTTAGGTCCAGCTGGCAACTCAGCACCATGCAACCGCTTGCTTACTCCTTCCCCCAGTGGGATGGGCAGGTGAGAATACAAGGAAAGGCTGGTGGTTCAAGACAACACAGAGGGACGGGGAATGGGGGTTGTGGTCAGTCCATCACACACTGTCTCTGCCACTCCTTCCTCCACAGGAGAGAACTCACACTCTGCCCCTGCTCCAGCGTGGTGTCCCTCCCACGGGAGACAGTCCTCCAAGAACGTCCCTGGCATGAGTTCTTCCCACAGGCCGCAGTTTTCTCCTCTAACTGCTACAGCATGGGTCCCTTCCACAGGCATGCGGTCCTTCAGGAGTAGTCTGCTCCAGTGAGGACTTCCCATGGAGTGGTGTGCCCTTCGGGCACAGCCACCTGCTCCAGCATGGGGCCCTCCCCAGGCTGCAGGGGGGTCTCTGCTCCTCCATGACCCTGCATGGCTGCAGGGCACAGCCTGCCCTCTCCCCACGCGCTGAGGGGAACCTCTGCTCCAGGCACCTCCTCCCGCCTTTCTGCACTGACCTAGGGGTCTGCCTTGGTACTCCCTCTCACATCCCACACCTCTCTCTGCTTTATGTTCCACAGGAGGTCATCCGTGTTCCCTCCCCACCCCCCAAACATGTTAATCACAGAGATGCTGATTGGCTCAGCTGTGGTCAGAGGAGCCAGGGAAGCTTCTAGCAGCTTCCCCCAAGAGCCACCCCTGTAGCCCCTCCCCTGCTGCCAACCCCCTACCACACAGACCAAACACAACTTTTCATGTTGCTTTTTGGCTTCGCTGACCTTAACAATTGTAGCAAGTCTTACAATCTAGAGAAGGGAGGAGTGGAGGGCAATGGCAACCAACAGCTTTGCAACTTCTGCCATGAATGTGTTCTACCGGCTTCTTGAAAGTCACTCACATACAACTTGGCAAAATACGCGCTTGCGGTGCAATATGCTGGATTTACTGCCGTAGGCCCTTAGTCTTCCACAAAGACATGTCCTGTATGCTGCAACTGCTTTAAGGCATAAACTTCAAAAGGAACAAACAGCTGTTTGAGGCCTTTAAGACATCCTTAGGTGTCAGGGGAAAACAGGGAAGCATGTGTGCAGTCAAGAACCTCCACATCTTCAGACATGCTATCCATGAGCATACACTGTTTTCTGCATATGGAAGAGTAAGCCCATGTCACAAACAACTGTGCAAAGCCAAGAATAGAAGATTAATAACCTTTCCTTTATCTTTTTCTCCTTACATGTGATTTTATGCTTTCTTCACTATTTGGAGTTAAATTCTGATAATCCTGGTAACAGAGCTACAGAAAATACTGCTGAAGGAGACCCAGTAAATTATCCAGTCCCTGCCGACAGCAGGATCAACTATAATTATTTCTGACAGATATTTTCATAACTTGTTCTTCACAATGGGACATGCCCTTGCAATTTAAATTACAATCAATAGAGAAGCTCCTGTTTACAAAGAATAAAATCTGTAGCATCTGAAGAACAGTGCTCAACAGAATGGTAGGCTTACAGAGATATAAAGGAATTCACAGAAAACTGATGTACTCTGGGCTAACTTAACCACTGGTAGATTAATCAGGGTTATTCCCACCTCCCTGATGAACCAGTATATGCTCTCTATAAAACTTCTTATCTGTTAATGAAGAGCCTGTATGTTTAGTATACTCTTGCATCGGATGCTTTACGCAAGGCAAATACAATTTTAAACAGCTGCTGCATTTGAAATACTGTAATCTGATGAAACAGATCCAATCAACCTGACCAGAAGAGCTCAGTGTTTCATTTAAATCAAGGAGTTTTCTTATCCACTTCATAACGAGCAGAGAAACTATACCAAACAAGACTTGATCTTCTGGCTCCACAACACTTTTCCACCACATTTGCATGAAATTTAACAACACTGAGAGTAAAGGCCTTTGCATGGTCATTTACCCCTGGCTTTCAACAGCCTGCCAGACAAGGACTATTAACCGGTAACTGCTTATAGTTGGTTTCTTTGGAGCGGGAGTGTTGGTTTTGTTTTGTTTTTAAATTATCAGTGTCACTTCAAAAGTAACAATGGTAATTATCAATTTCTGCTCAAGATGGGAACGGTGCCTACCCTGAAAGCTCACACAGCATCTCTGGAAGACACAAGAAAGCACATGGAAGCTGAAGGAGCATCTTACTGCAGCACATTTATTTTGTATGGGGATGGCCCTTGACACTCCCCATGGCATTTTCAAGGCCTGGCATCCATGAAGTGAATCCAGCGTTGCTCAATGCATACCTCATGAGGGACTGCTAGAAAATTCAGAAATAGAATACCACTGGCTTAGGTTCGCCAGAGATGAATCACAGACTTGGAACAAGATGTGAAGCAACCAATGTACACTGCAGAGCTCAACAAGGGTGAAAATTCATAGCACTATTTCATATCCACAGTACAAGAAACTTAAGGTTTATTTTAGAGCTTGCAACAGTATCCAAGCAGGACAAGCTATTTACCCCCCTGGGAACATGTCTCATCCTACTTTGTAGAAAATCTCCAACACAGGAAGTATTTTGTGTATTTTGCTGCTAGTACAAGGGATGTACAAGCCAACCAAACCTCAGTCTCAGAGATAATCTTCCTGGCTTGGTACTTGTACCGTGATATCACTCTTACTAAACAGATGCAGGCATGCAAAATAAACCACTATGTCCATTAACATCTCATAGCCACACGGGTAAAAATGTAGTATGCTACAATGAGCAACAGCTTAGAACACCCTTCTCCTCCAGAGGCAGAATGCTTTCATCAAAAATATGTCACTGTATTTTGCTACTTAGCAATTTCATTAATTCAGAGACATGTTTCAGAATAATTACTCTCCACTTCTTTGGAGATTTTTTCCCTTAAGAGAGATTACTCTCTCTAAACCAGACACTGCCTTTAAAAACATGAAGTTTTATTTTATCACTTGCCTCTGTCTTATTTAAAGTGTGCATTATTATAACTGTAGCTCCTTTTTCTCTGTGTAATCCAAATAATATCTGAAAGCTGCTTAATGACAACCCTGGTGCTTTATTTTAAGCAGAAGCTCCTACCTCAAAGAGACACTGAAAGAAGAAGAAATTCACATTTGTGGCATACTATTCCCACATGACTGCAAAACAACCCAGTTAGTCAGGCACAGAGGGTGGGTGACAATCAACCATTTTTCTGTTACAAATGCATCCATTCGTCCTATAGTAGATCAAAATTTCCTCCCAAAATTATCAGCCATATAGTAGCAGTCAAGCAATTTTACTGCTAGTAAAGGACATTATTCCTGGACTGATTTTATTATTTCAATGAAGTTTACAAATTACGCCTATTTCCTTTAGTAGAATTGCTTAATACTTAAAAGAATCAGGCAGCATTTGCTGTCAAACTGACATTTGAAGGTGAAACACTAAGCACATAGTGCAGTGTTTGGGAGGGTTTTTTTTCGGGGCGGGGGGTTGTGGTGTTGATAGCCAAAACTTACCTATAACACTTGAATGATTAGAGAAGATCATCAGATCCTTCTCTAGACTCATCAGGGTGTGCTATTCAATAGTTAATCAGTCCTGAAGAACATTCAACCGTGATGTAAAAATGAAATCTCCGTCCCACTGTTAAGCAGGATGCAGTTTATCAGTCCATATGTTGAAATAGATGTTGTGTAAATGAAATTCACAGCAATAATGAATTGGATGCTTAAAAAGTTTGTCTAAGCAAGATGGAGGACTCCAATTCTCAGTCAGAAAGGCACATTAAACCAGTCACAGAAAGACATTTACACCTCCAAGATATTTTAGTGGATTCATGCCTAGTCTCGGCTGCATTTCAATGAAGATAAAAATAAAATGCCATGTATACTACACCAGCTCCACAGTAGGAGCACTTCCATGACCGGGGATGGAAGAGACAATTTCTGAAGCAGAACTCAAAGACATGCCGCATCAGCAAAGCACAAAGCAGATGTTGCTGCTGACAGGAGGGAAACTGAATTTTCAAGAAGTCTACTTGGAGTTGGAAGGAGCAATAGGAAAAAGGAGAAAAGGAATGTGACTACTGCAAATCTTCAAAATTTAGCCTTCCCTGGACAAATTTCAAAGCTGTGATGGAAAGGCAATTTTAAAGCCAAACACCACCAGCACAGAAGTAGAGTTTGGTTGTGATTTTAAATAATCCTCAGCAACAGAAATGTTGTACTCGTTTGCATAAGTCCATAGCATAGTGTAGCCCGTCCAACTTCAGGTGTGTGCTGTTCTCAAAAGGATACGACCTACTGCCCAACATGACCAGCCTTTGCTCACTTTTCCTATCACTATGTCTGCTAGTGCTCACAACCCTTATTAGGCTATTACAAAGTGCGGTGGTATCTGTTGCTCTTCTCAAAGCTTCAGAATAAGAATTTTAACTTTAATTTAAAAGAAATTTCTGTCCCTCACAGTTGCAGAAAGCAACAGAGAACAGACTCAACAGCCTCAAAAGACAATAAACAAGAACACACAAAAATTCTTCATTTAAAACCAAAAAAGACCCAATAATTTTTGAGACTTCAACTCATGATTTATGAGTACACAGAGACAAAAATCCACTTTGCAAATGAAAGGCAGACCTAGGCACATGCTTATTTAACCAACCCGTAGCCACAAATTCAAGACGATTTTCCAAGATTTTTCATCAAGACAATTTTCTTGTCTTGAAAAGATTCCTTCATCTAACATCAGTATTTAAAGGACACTCTACTGGTTATATCAGTGGGAGGAAAACAGGTTCATTGGTGAGTGGTAGCAACCACTGCTAGTGATAGATAAATGAAATTTTTCACTGTAAACCCTCTGCATGGTTACCTCTGATGAATCCTAGTTACTGTAAGTGAACGCTTACTGAGGAAACACTGAATGGCAGTTACTTAAGACTGGAACAGTTTAAGCAGTTATAGCTGGGGGGAGAAGGAAAAAGAGAGAGAGAGAAAAACTGATTCTTTATGTTTTCTTTCTATTACATTGACTAAACCAGTTAATTTTGAAAAACACCACCATGAAGCAGCTAGGTGTTGCTATCACTACATGAATGGCTGTTTCACAGTAGAACCCAGAACCCTTTCTGTCACAGACATTAAAACCAGAAAAATTACTACAGAGTGGGTAAGTGTCAAATAACACATGGAACTGTTCTGACCTACAGAAACCATGAGGCACCTGATAGTGCAGGCTATAAAATAGCTATTAGGATTAAAGATTGGACAAAATGGTTAGGAGACATCCTTTACAACATCAATAGGTCATGTTTATAAACTAATACAAGATTTGAATGCAGTAGAAAAAACCTGAACTGTGAAAGCTCATGAAAAGATTATATCTGGTTTAATTACCAAGAGGCAATCATATACCCTTGCTTTGGGCTAGTTTTGGACAGGCAAGTCTTTATTTTAAAAATAATCTGATTACTCTGTAGGTCTTCACCCAGGAGATAACCTCTCCACCCCAGGATCTCTTATTTTAATTTTCAAAGAATGTATTTTGTCACCTTTTTTTTTTTTTCTGGGGGGAGGGGGAAGGTGGGGGAGCAGAAAGTAGGGATAGTTTATAAACTTTAACCAAACAGCATAAACCTTGGATTTCTACATGTCCTTTTGAAAGGAAGTGCCTGATAATCTGAAGGATTGCATCAAAAGTGAGGGGGAAAAAAGGAATTGGTTTTGGTATTGTCTGCTTCAGAAGGAAGGAAAGCAAAGTCCAAGGACAACGGACTTTGTTTCAGAAAAAATATAGGTAATTAAAAATGTAAAACAGCTTAAGTCATCAAGCTGCCTAAATTCCTACAGGTCATGATATTTCATTGCGATAGCATAAACCATAAAAGTGACAAAAATTTATAAGCTTTCCTATACTCCCACATCTGCAAGGCATTCGCTTCTCTGCTGCAGAAGGAACGTGTTTCCTTTCTGAGTACCAACATTCACCTAGCTTCACTAATCAGCCTCTCTTTTTGGGCCTGCAGCTGTATTCCTAGTCCTAATAATATACCAAATTGTGTATGGACTGCTGTGTCTGTGCACTTCGGGAGCAGCTCTCCTTATATTTTTGCAAACCTTATACATGTCGGAAGTTGCAAGTATACTATCTAGGATAAGCTGCAATTCTCTCCAGTTCCTTCAGGATTTTCCTCTTGCAACATGCATAGTCAAATCAGTGATGAAAAAATCTAAAGTTGGTCTCATCTTGGAGGGAAACATCAGTTTAAGTATTCTTGACTGTACTGATTCCTTCATTTCTGTTCACACTAAATGAGTCATGAATAGCCAAATTACTCCTCTGTTCAGGCTCATGTTGGAAAATACTGTGAAAACACTTTCTTCTTCAAGAAAGGTAATGACATAATTGGCAGACAGCCACCTGATGCTGAGCAGTATTTAATCACAAATGTGAAAGTGGCTGTAGACCACAGAAATACCATGCTACTACCCTATGTTTCTCATTTCTTGTCAACTCTAGCTCAATGTATACAACCACTTGACAGACTTCACCGACTAGACCAGCCTCTACTCACAAAGAGTATAAAATCATTAACCATGTACTACTACGGAACAAAGTTCATACTCTGGCATCAGCATGTTTTACTGTATCTTCCTACTTATCCCATACAAACCACAGAACATACCTAATTCACACTGCCTAGTGCCTAAATAGCAAGCTCAGACTATACGTATTTAAAATGTGTATTAAGGAAACATATTATCAGAGAAATGCTTTTAGAAACCATCCCACAGGCCATTAGGTTTCACTGCCAAACAGACACAGATTTTCCCACAGCACCCACAGTCCCCTTATATCATTCATCTGATAAGATTTCAGCTCATATGTGTCCATTACTTGTCAATCCTCAAACCCATAGAGGCACAGTGAAGTAGCACTACTTGTAAGTTACATCTGGGATTCCTCAGACCCACAAAATGAGTGTAGGCTACCCGTCCTTCAAAGAAATAAAGCATTAAGTAAAAACTAATCAGAATTATATTGTCTTGAATAACTGTCCACAAGCAATATGAACAGAAACAGCAATGCACAACAGAATCAGAAGACCATCCTATAAATAAAACAGCAGAGCACGTGGCACCATATTCTAGGGAGTAACAGTGAATTTACTGTGATGCACCTAAGAGTAGCTGCATGTAAGAAAAAAAACACAACAAAATTGCTTCTTCATCAAATGTAAACTCATCTACTGTATTCTGCACAATACGCACCACAAATTCTAAGCGTAACTCCTATAAAGATAAGCTCAGATTAGCCAGTGTCTGCAGCAGTCCTCACAAAGGTGTGTCTTTGTATAGTTACTCAAATAAGTGTATGTAATTGTGGAAAATGTATAAAATCTAACGTTTGATTTCATCGTCCTTTTGTGAAGTGCTGGTCAGTACTGGTTTTCAGACAAAGTATGTTCAAGGAGCTCATGGAATGAATAGCCAAGAGATACTGATGTCTTTGCAAGAAACACTGATATCCAATCATCACCAGTTATGGACTAGGAGGGTTAAAAATGACTGTCTTCAGAGAGCAGACATATACGCAACTGTTACCTGAAGCCAAGTACAGAGACACCACTACCTCTGAAGGGACCATCACTCTTAGCAATGTGGAGGTGGTAAGTTGAAAAATGTATCCCTATGTATCAGAAATTATCATTTCTTTACATCCTGTACAAAATCAAGTACAAGGAGTTCTGCAGGCAGGCTAAAATAACTATTGTAATTGGTTAAATGACCTTTTCATAAATAAATGGATTACAAAGGCAATCTTTGCCAATTTATTAAGGTACACAGGAAGAATTCAGTTAACATTTTTCTCAAATCCAAAAGCACAGCTATTTTAATATCCTTCCTGGATTTAAGACATCTATTTCTCTCTGCGTACTGCTAGATCACTAATGCTAGAAAAGAATCTACAGCTTTTCCACCTCTACAGTGGACTGAAGCACAAAAAACAGCAAGATATTTTAAAACCTCTCTGACAGAGAGCAAGCACGGGTCTTTGTCCTTGGCCTCTTTGTACTGTCAGATATGCATATTCTTGATGCATGTGAGCTCATCAAAAAGTTCAAAACAAAACAAAAAACCCCCCCTTCATTAAAATTCTGGCTGCATGCTGCTGTTCCTACAATCGTATGTGTCACACAGGAGGACATTGTGAAGTTTAGGGACAGATGAATAGGATGTGAGAGCCAACTCTCTCTTTGAAAAGGAAAGAGTTTGATAGCTTGGATCTTTTCTCTGATTTGTACTGGATCTGGACACTAAATCTAAATGCCTTCGTGTCTCAAGAGAACACAAACTTGTACTATGAATCTGATGTCCATGAGTTTCCTTATCTTTTCCTCCTATTCTCCTCACCATCCCACTGAAGGAGGGGGTAGGTTAGCAAGTGGCTGCGTGGTGCTTAGTTGCTGACAGAGGTTAAACCATGACTGACTTGTGTATAATTCCAAACTTCTACGGATGATGGGTTTATATTTAGAACTGAGCACAGGCATGTTGCTATTGTCAACAGCAGTAAGGAGGAAGACTACAGGTAATGTAATACAAACTTTCTGGCAGTTCACTGGTTAAACGCTAGGTTGATCTATCCTGGATAACACTCAGCTATGCAGTGTGCTGTTAGATATGAATGTTGTTCATATGGTTTTTTTCCCCCCTTTGGAACAGCTGATGATATTTTAAAGACAGCCAGAACTGTGGTCATCTATGGCACTTCCAAATGAGGCTTTCTGTGTTGTACCAGCGAAGTAATGGTACCTGTTGTACAGAAAACAAACAGAAGAATAATGAGACAAGACCTGCCTGGGAATTTTGTTCTCCATTTGCTTTTGCAAATCCTTGTGTTGATTCTAGGGCAAGAAGTATGGCCTGAAGCTAAGGGAGGAAGAAAGTTTTCACTGGATGTTAAGAAACCACTCCCAAACGGAAGAACAATTAATAAAATAAACAAGGTGATCATGGATGCATCATTACTGCAAGTAAACCCTAGCCTTCCACATAGAGATTGACAAGGTGCCACGCAAAGAATACAGGCTGAACTCTACCAGTTGGGGTATGCTGTGCCTGGAATTTTACCACACTTTACCACAGATTAATAGCTTTCATGAAATTGTTCTAGATAGTCAGTCGCATGTGCAAAATGGCAGGACCTCATCCTGAAATTACACTGCAGTCTGTCAAACTCAGTTTTCAGACTTCCCAGTGAATCACCTCTTAGACGATGTGCTTTCTGCCATTACATTTTAACTAATTAATCATAAATTTATATCACCATACAAAGTGAGTAATTTCAGGTGACGAATGCACTGTTGCTCTGGTTTTAGCGCACTGCTGTCCTTGATTCATGCACACTAGCAAGTTCCTAAGCATGAAAGAAATGCCATGGAAATGAATGTAATGACTGCTGTTATTGAAGGTAGTCACATAGCAAATTATTTTGCTGAATCAGGACAATGCAGACAAAGAAAAGTATCTTTGAAAAAGGAAGTATGTGGTTTTGTTTTGTTTTTTTTTTTTGGTACTACATTATAGGCATTAATACTGTACAACAGTTACCTTGCATAGTTTTTTATTAGGAAACAGAGACAGGAGGGTAGAATTTCTTGTAGTAGTATGCTAAATGTACTGTTTCCCTTAAAAGAGAGTAAGTTGTGATCTACTGTCTTAAGTTACCTCCCGTGTTGTTGAGACTGAAATGTAAGGTTACTTGGACTGACATAGCAAATTGTAGTCTGGAAAGTGAAATAATGGGCAGTATTATCCCTTTCATTTTTATTTAAGCCTGCAGAAGGTTTTTTATTGGTTTAAGGCACTGAAAAAAAGTCCCAGGCACATGCATATTCTAGAAACAAAGTCTTAAGTTTATAAAGTCACTTCGATGATCAGCGGCTTAGTGCTGATGTTCTGCTGCAGTGCTGGATTTGCAGAATACTAGCGACATTATCTGTGCTGCACAAGACAAATACAAAGAGAATTTCTGCTCCAGTGAAATCCCATCCCAGAAAGCAGACACAAAGAAGGGCTCCACTTGCTGGGCATTCCAGAGAGCAAAGGTGATTGTGGATACAATTTCATGCCATTAAATAATTTCTGGAAGGCTTCCCTTTGTGCTTGTGGTTTTTAGTGATTTTGGTTGGCAGCTGCAATTTACAAAATATTTGTCAGTGTCTGGGGGCTTTTCAAAATGGATTTGATAACCTCAGGAGCAGAAAAGAGTTTACTTTTTCTGGAACAAGTTACAGATTCTTACTTATAATAGTCATGATGAAATCAGTGAGGATTTCCTTGTTTGATGACTTGGATTTTTTTACTTTAGTGTCTGTTCTTAAACTTCAGATGTTAAGGACATCTTTCAACTCGGTACCCAGATTCTCTGAAAGTTAAAGGACAAACAGTTCACTGAAAGAAGTCAAGTTCCTTTTTTCTACTTGTATGGAAATGCACTTTCACTGGTTTTGACAGATAATCCTATAGTGACAGGCTTGTGACTACTGTTTGTTTGCTGTAGGGTGTGTGGCAGGAACAATGGGAGATAAATATAAGCTTGAAGGACAAAGATGTGCAACACCCAGCCAGGAATGGACATCGGTTACGTGTCTAGATTGCTGGCAAAAAATAATGCAGCTTCATAAAAATGAACTCTTGGAAAAAACCCTGTGATACAGGTACACTGAGTCTCCCTGGAGAGGGTTGGATAGGAAGAGTCAGTGTAGACAAATTCTCCTCTACAGTTTCTATTGCCTATGAAATTATTAGAACAGGCTTACTAAGCTAAAATCTACATGATAAAGCTGACAACCTTTAAATGAGTCACTAATTAAAGTCTTGTTTCATATATGAAGGACTCAGGATCTCAATAGGGCTTACCAACGGGCAGAAAACTTAAAATTCAGCAAATCAGTGTTTGTTGAGTGTGACTGTGGCTGGAAGTTTCTAATCACAGAAGAGATGAGAGAATTGAAAAAGAAAATCCACATGGGAACCATAGGGGTTTTCTTGTAATTTGAATGGATATTCCTCACTTTTCTGTACTACAGCAAACAAATAATCGTAAATTAGTAGCTCTGGAAAGGGCTAACAGGCTAGAAAAAACTGTAGCCAACGAAGAAACAGAAAGCGATCCCTAAGCAGAGTTAAGGAAAGAAAAACATTTTTCAGAGTGAAACATAGACTCAAATATATATATATATCTAAAACACCAGAGCATGCAGTAGTTAGTAAAGGGATAGTAATTTTTCTTCCAAAGAATACAGAGGCATTTTCCAGCAACCTTTCTGGTGTATATAAATTTGTTGACACATCAGCATGCCCCAAATAGGTAATTTTGAATAGTTTCCCACTGTATGATGCCAAAAGTTCCTATATAGTTCATATAAACACAAAAGGGTGGAAAAATGCTTAAAATACAAATGCTATGTCATTGGCTTTAAGAGAAACAAAAAAAGTTTTTTCCACACAAAAAAAGTGGAAAAAAAGCACAATCAGACATATTGTAAGAAAGGAAACACATAATTTGGGAACCAGAGATGTAGACAACACAGAGGTGTCATTTCTGAAAAACACTCCTATACCATGAAGAAAGCTGCTGTTTAAAAAAAGCCATACCCAATGAGTATGCTCTTTTTATGTACCCTTCAAAAGCAGGTGAAGCTGTAACAATAAAGAAGAATATCTGGAGAGGAGGAGCTGTTTCGGGCAGCGTGTCGAGAGCACACAGTCATCAACTGTCTTGGGTGCGACCGTGTTGCAGTGACAGAAGCCAACTGGGCACAGCACTTGATGTTCAGGGAGGATGTGTGCTGTTTAGGGAGAGGGAAGGTGAAAGAAATGGAAACCACTGAAAGCCTTCAGTAGTCTGGCAGCTAACCACCTCCTGTGATGAGAAAATAAAGAGCTACCAGTGGGATGTGGTAGGTTAGTACATTCAGCAAACTTGAAAGGAATGGAGACAAAGGGTTTCTCAGGGTTTGGTAAATAGTCAGGGTTGAGAGGTGGGGAGGGGGACACAGGGAGCTCTAAAGAACCTTTTTGCTTGCTTCATTTAATTTTGGAAGAGAGATTTTCTTCGTTGGTGGTAGACATTCAAGAGACATTCTCTTGGGAAAAAAAAACAACCCAAAGCTATTTATCCTTTCTGTTATTTTGTGGAAGAAAGAACTTTTTTTTACCTTTTTTTTTTTTTTTGGTATATCAGTTTTCTGAGGGCTTGACATCAGTATGAGAACACTAACAATTTGTTGACCTAATCTTTCTCTGTATTTGTGTTTTATGGCTGTGTTTTGGTGTCACAGGCTATATAGGTCTGGCTGACAGGCAGCTCATATCAACCAAAGTGTCTGACAGGAAGGCAAAAGCTAGGGAAATCTTGCTTGTAGTGAACCTTCAGCTTGTTTAACCAATTGGTTTAGTGAGTGGGGAACTCTGGCAGTGAATTTGTACAGGCTCTTGGGGTGAGGAGAACTGGGACTAAGCCACACAGCCCCAAACAAGATCTGAAAGGTGCCTCAGTTTTTTTCTTAGTAAAGCACTGAACTGTCCTTACGATCACTGTAGCAAAAATAGGAGTCTTAACATAATTAACAGCAATAATAATAGAATGATAATAAAGCATTAAAAAATAAGATATAGAGATCCATTGTTGCTTCAACCAATATATATTTTCAGCTTTCTAGCTGCCACTGACATTGTCTATTTCATGCTGCTTCTTTCTTGTTGTACTATTAATTGCCATTTTGGATAAACAGCTTTGTGGGGCACAGATCCTGTCTTTTTGCATGTGATTGCTCTACAAAGAACTGGTCATATAGCAATTGCCACAAAAAGCTATGCCTGCCTTCACCTACAACGAAGTAGTAACTGAGCTTTCCTGCTCCAGCATTCAGTACTTGATCTGAAAGCTGTGAAAACAGGTGGTGCTGTTCCCCACGGAAATCGCTTACGTATTATCAAGTGTGGTATTGTGTTGTATTCTTAATGATAAATTCAGTAGAAGATACAGCTAGCTATCCAGCCAAATAACAAATTTTATGGCTAAAATCCATAAAGGTAAATAACTCCAGCTAACCCACAGATAGCTTTAGGTGGCAAGCTGAATATATTGTGGGTAATAGAGTGGAATATTATAATCAGTCCTAGAAATCATAACATCAGCAGTGCAGGTGATGAATGTGTTTTGCAATATCTCATTTCTGGCTGTCTCTTCTTAAAATTGGTTAGGACCAGGCAGAGCCTCCAAATTCCAGTGGTGGTAGTGAGGTTAGAGCATTAACAGCTCATGCTCATAGTTTTATCAGCGAAGGTTACCTGCTGTACATATCATAGGTAGATGACTACCATGGTTGTGACTGTTACTTTACCTGTTGCCTCTGATTTTAGCAAAATGATAGGTGATTTGCCCAAAAAGCATTCTGCTCTGAGCAAGTCAGTGCTGTAGTGGCCTGCTCCTTGTAATCCAGACTGGCAACTGTGCCAAAAATCTTGGCAGTACTTCAGAAAGATAGCATTTATGTTTAAGGAAGGTGATGCATTGTGAAAGCTGTCATGTTATGTTGTATTGATGGAGGAGCCAGCTGGAATTACTGAGACAGAACTCTCTTCCATCACTGTAACCTGTGATTTCTGAACAGAAGAACATTTTTTTAAAGCCAGTGAAAATGCATTTTTAGGTACTTAGAGGCAAACCATGCTACAAATACTATAAATACTGCACATCTCATATTGCATACATAGGGATCTTTGTCTAAATATGCCAACTGCAAGAACACTTATGAATGGATTTTTGTGCAGGAAGTTAAACCCATGGGAAAAAAAAAGTACAAAGTAACACAGCAATGTTTAGCTAAGGTGCATGGTATCTAGGTCAACCAGTTACATTTCTGACTGACCTGCCTTTCCTTATGCAATGCAATCTGAAATAAAACCTTTGGCTGAAGAAAACAATCTAATTACAGCCTTGGAACTTCAGTGTTTGCTATTACCACATTTCTCAGCAATATTTATTCTTTGGGGCTCATAGCTGTGCTAGTGTAGTTTCTGTACAGGAAATAACTGGCTTGCGGGAAGTCACGGAATGCAATGCAGCAAGAACTGTTCATACATCACCTGCTCAGCATCACCTTAGGACTTGTTGCTAAAGTCAATTTAGAGTTGCAAAACCATGAGCTGGCCTTGTCCTTCAGGCCATTTTGGTGGATAGACCTTTGGTAATGTTTGAAGTGTTTTGGTAATGTTTAAAGAAGGTAGGTAACTACTACTAATTTCACTGTATCTTGCCTGCCAGCAAGTCCCAGACAGATGAGAGTTAGAAGAGGACATGGGATCAGGGGCACAATGGGGCTTGTCTGTGACTGTCCTCCCTAATGTTTCCTGTGTAGTTTGAATGAGCTAATGTAGCATACAGTTGCAGTCAGTAAGAGGTAACACCAGACATGGCTCCCCCTTGGGAAGAATGAGCTGGCTACATGAGTTGTGAGCATGGCAAGAGGTAAATATTGTAGCTGAGTCACTAGTTTTATAGAACTCCAGTGCAGTGCTATCATCTCACTTGATTTCTTTTTTAACTTTCCAGATGATGTGATGTAGTAATTTATATGATTCCCATACTAATATAATGTCTAATACCTACTTTAACCTTACAAGTCTTTTCAAAACGACTCCATCTGTAGCAGATGAAGTAGCTTAGGTGTTTTTTGGTGGGTGTTTTTTTTTCTCTCAACTTTCAAACATATTTTGGCAGTTCTGACTTACAGGCCCTCAAACAAACGAAAATAAAACCTTGGTCTGTAGTGCTTTGCTTTTGATTATGTTTGAAGCCTCACTCATTGTTCTGAGCAGTAGGAACGAAATCTTGTTTAGCGTGCACAAGGTCCCAGTACACCTACAGCAGCAGCCCCCAAGTCAGTCAGTATTCACATGTTGCCACAGATCACAAAGAGGTAAACAGTAACCACGTCAAGAGAAGGTGAGAACCAGACAGTGAATTGGACTCAGAGGAGACCAGAATTATGGCCCAAGCTAAATGAAACAGGAGCCAGTAATTTCACTTTGATATTTCAGCTTTTAGATATTCAGCTGCTTTTCTTATGCAAAATTACTTTTCAAAGGGTGGAAGAGGAGACAGAACTTCAGGAGCACTATTGTTCATGCACATTTCTCTACCTATCCTTCATACAGACCTTCGTGCCAAGAGGGTGAGCTAGTATTTAACTATGTCTGATAGTGTGAGCCCTGCAACATTATTATCCTCTGAAGTTATTAATGAAATCTTAAGAAATATTCATTTGAGACTGTGAAAGTGTCTTAGAAATGCAAGCCTGCAAATCGTCAGTGCCAGACCTTTTTATCTGACCTGTTTGTGGTTTGTTTGTGGTGGAGGTGTTTTTGGAGATCATAGGTGATTGGTCTTTTCCCTGGTCATTAACTAGGACGATGGCCCAGTGCTGCAGCTCGGTCACTAATGTCACACTGATTTATGTTAAGATATTAATAACTAGAAGTTTCTGATTTATTTTACTTTTGCTTTGTATTATGCAGCTTTGACTAAAATATGTCTGGCTGGTCTTGGATGTTAGAGAATATTTAACTAGTGGTAACTTTCTCTTAAAATTACAAAATTTTCTTACATGTGTAACACCGATCATAAGGGAGAAGAGAGCTAGTGAAATAAGGATGCTTTATCTTAACATTCAGCTTATCAGTTAAGCAATTTTCCATTTGATTTTTAGATTTGTTACGCAAAGTCCTTAAGCACATCCATCAGGGAAGCAGAATATTCTCGACTAATTACTTTGCTGAATCTGACTGTAAAACGTAACTGAAAGCTATTAGGTTGGTGCTGTAAATACAAGGCCTTTACTGCAAACCAGAACACGATTTAATGAAATAATCCAAAGCCCAGTGAAATCAGTAGAAAGATATCTATTGAATACACTATCTCAGTACCAGACAAAGTGTGACCTGCAATCATTGTTTTGAGATTGTCAATGTGTTGTAAAATCAGAAATGAAATTACTGAACTGGCATAAAAAATTATTCCTAATGTTGAAATATCTATATCAATCATGGAAAGCTTCTCTGTTATGAGATCAAGAAATATATTTTGTATTAAGAAATATATTTTATATAAATAATGTAATCCAAAGACAAGATGTCACTAATATTAAGGGAACTGAGGTCAACAATTGCTGTCAGTATCTGATTGTACAGGACGATTTATCTTGTCTATGACCCATTGCTAGCTTATTCTTACTGAGTGTTAGAGCCAGAGAGAGAGTGAGCCAGAGCTGGAGAGATCCAAGAGCCCCAAGAGCCAGACCCCCTCCAGTCAAATCCCCCAGATCATATACTGAAGATGATGTCTTATGGCATGAAAAGTCCCTTTGGTCAGTGTGGGTCAGCTATTCTGGCTGTGTAGAGAATCAGCTGGGAACACAGGTGTAGTATGAGAAACTGGAAAAGTCCTTGGCTTGATGTGAACATTGCTTGGCAACAACCGAAAACATCAGTGTGCTATCAGTATTCTTCTCAGCACAAATCCAAGACATAGCCTCATACTGGCTACTGTGAAAAGAATTAACTCTATCCCAATCAACACTAGCATGGTCACTTTTAAGTGTTATTTTGAGTTTTTACACACTGCAGCAAACCATACTGAATCTTAGGCATTGACAATAAAAGTAGATGTGAATTTGTCCATTTGACTAGTATATAGTATCTTTGTATTGCCAGGATGGCAGAATGTGTGCATAGCCTTAATCTGGATAAAGAAAGATAAAGCCATTGCAAATATAGGAAAAATCTCTAAATAAAAGGGACAGCATGTGGATGAACGAGCATATCAACATCTACAATAAATTAATCCCAATTTATTTTAGTAAGCTGTCCCAGATATTCCACTCTACTTAAGAAAACAAGAAGCACTGATAGTGATATAAACTAAAATTGATACAGAGCCTAACATATTTCCTATTTCATTTTCCTATGTGACAATAGGCACTATCCTGTAAAATATTATTTCCAAAACATTAGCAAAGGTACAAACAAGCTGCATCCAGAACTGAGCAAGGAAATTTAGAAATTGTTTCTCACCATAGGAACACATCAATAAGCAGAAGTCAGATGTGGTACATCTGTCCTGCACAATATGGTTGCTGTTATTTCCTTAACAATTACATGTTAAGGAAAACAGAAACAGCACTTCAAAAAGCAATTACACCTTCAATCACTTTTTATGTGCGAAATACAGTCTACGACAAAGACCTTCTACAAAGAGATGCATTTTGAAAAGTTGACATATTGGTGGAAATAAAGTGCAGCAAGACAAATGGCTTGAAATAGAACTGACCCAACCAGTACCATTTTTATTGGAACTCAACATGTTCAGAGATTAAATTATCTAACAGACCAGATGAGAATGTTTGTAACTGCACAAGCAACGTACAAATTCTATTTATCTGGGAGTACCCAGATTACTATTGTAAATTATTGTTGTACATACATTTCTCAACAAGGCTCTTCTACCCACAGTAAATGAGGCTGGAAATATCAAACATAAATCACAACGTCCGCATGGATATTGGGAACAATCAGATAAAACAGTCAAAATAAAATCCAGTAAGCCACACCCTACTACAGGAAACACACAGAGGAAAATGGCACAGGATGGCTATCAGCTCACTGAGCTGGCTGACACTGATGGCATCCTGTGCCTAACTGTTTAACCTTTCCAAGGCTGAGAGGTTTCACACTACTTTCAGTTCCAGGCAACACCACCATTTGTGCAGTTGCCACAGCATTTCTGATGGTATAAAAATGGATAACGGCTTACAATTCACAGGGGGCAGCTAACTTCACTAATTTTCTTCAGCATGACATTCAAAAATCTTATGTCAAGCTCTGACTATGTGAACTGTTTGTGACAGCAGAAATCTAGGACTAGTAGAAAACTCCTAAATCCAGTAACTTTCCATAGGAGTCTGGGCACAATAAGCACCTCAGAAAATCAGCTCTAAAGTATTTTTTCATTAGGAACTCAAAAATGAGAAGCACTCCAAATCAGTGGAATCCTTCAGAATCTTCCTTTAATTTTTGCATCTCTGATTTAACATTAAGGTAGTTTTATGTGTCTCATTAAATTGCTATGAGGCTTCCTAAAGACCTGCATGCAACTGGTGTCTTGTACAAAAGGTAGGAAAAAGAAAAAAAAAAACTTTTTAAGGTCAAATAAAAGTGCTTTAACCACTGTCTATAAAGATAGAAAATAAAGATCCTCCTTGTTCTTCTTCCCCTGTTTTCCCCACCCAAAAACTTGAAGCTAATGGAAAACAAAACTGGACAATAAAAAAAACCTCAAAATATCCACGGCTAATTCTTATGTATGTTCCTCAAAGAATAACTTCATGAAGTCTTAGCTTATATTACAGTAATTAAGACCAGATACACAAAAGTGTAAAAGAAACCAGAATATGGATCATATTTCTTTTTCCCTTCACTATCACAACTGTGCAGTAGCCAATGTTGTCAAGAAAGTTGTACTGATAACAGAAACAGAAAAGTATCTAACATCAATACAGAAGATTATAGCATAACATTTTGTGCCCATTTATTGCTAAGTACTTACTAAAAGTGCCATCTTGCCATCTTACTCTTGTCCTGTATTTTACAAACTGAAAATATGGGAAAACATCCTAAAGTACAAAATACCTCAGACAAACAAACATGAGGTATTGATCATCTCAATTCCTTGTGCAAAAAAGTCACACTTTATCACTCTCTGATTCAAAGCCTTCTACACATGCCCAAATCCCATGAAAAAGTTAAAAAAGGAAGGCTCTCGTGTGACAGCAAAACCAGAGTTCATACTAATGTTATTTACATTTCCTAAATCAAGAGGACTTCTTTCTAAAGCCCACATTATACTGCAGTAACTAGCACATACACCAGCTATATGCACTCTACATAAATTTTTCTAGTCATACTCATTAAATGTATGTGGTGCTTTGAGCATGGAAGTCTACAAAAACCAAGGTTTTTCATTTGGCAGCCAAAGCAACATTTCTTGCTTCTTCCCCTGTCCCTCAGAGTGAACAGTAACATTGCAAAATGGCCAGTGTTCTCATTTCTCACAGAATATGTTTCACAAGAAATTACTTCTATTTCCACACTGATCTATCAGCAGACTCTAATTTTACTTTGTTACAATAATTTTACTTTGTTATAAAGCACGCACCCTAGGAACTCTGTATACAATATATACTCTGTATACAATCTACTATTACTGTTTCTAAACCGATGTTAAACACAATCTTAATTCAAGGAGTAACAGCTGCTCAGTGTTGGGTGCCTTTTGGGGTGGTGGTGGGGAAGCAATCACAGTTAATGTTTCATATTTCGACTCTAAACAGCAGGTGTTCAGATGAAAGCTCTGGGATTTCAGTCTGAAATTAGCTCTGAACATTTTCCACTGTTGACTGTGCAACTGTTGCTGATCATTTTAATGGCACTGGCAAGTCTTTCCATGTCAATAACCACTTATCCTCAACCTAACATGGATTATTTTCTTCAACTTAGACACTGAACTATATAAACTGCTGATTAAACTTGTGGTTCTGATCTATGACAAGGGACTGAGCAGTCTGTGATTAGGTTTCAGTTCAGCAGGTCATTTTACATGCTGAAATTATTTGAAGCAGAAGTGGAAAGTTGGTCCTGCTTCACACACCAGACGTTTTTCATGGTCAATGACATTACACATTGAACCACCACCAAAATCCTGCCCACCCAGAAAGCATGAGCATCCTTTAGGACATGTGGAGAACTTCATTATCTCATATTGCACCAATGTTGTACTGCTCAGCAAATAACCAAACAAATCCTTTGGCTGATCAATAGAATAGTAGAATGGTTTGGGTTGGAAGGGACCTTAAAGACCATCCAGTTCCAACACCCCTGCCATGGGCAGGGACACCCTCCACTAGACCAGGTGGCTCAAAGCCTCATCCAGCCTGGCCTTGAAGACAGCCAGGGATGGGGCACCCACAGCTTCTCTGGGCAACCTGTGCCAGTGCCTCACCACCCTCTCTATGAAGTATTTCTTCCTGATGTCCAATCTAAAACTACCCGCTCTAAGCTTAAACTCGTGACCTCTTGTCCTTTCACTACAGGTCCTTGTAAAAAGTGCCCCTCCAGCTTTCTTGTAGGCCCCTTCAGGTAGTGGAAGGCTGCTGTAACATCTCCATGTTTTCCTACACTTGCTAATAGGAATTTCTGAGATGTGAATCTGTCATCAGACCACATTCCCTCTAATGACCAAAAATAGTACCTCTGTGCAGACTTTGTAACAGGACACAATCTGGAAGTCATCATCTCACTAACACCATTAGCAATGGTAGTAATATGGACAATAAATAGCGGTCTCTGTTAAAAACTAAAGGAACTTCTACTCTCTATCACACTAATGGTCAACTGCCTTCAGTAAGAGTCATCACCAGCCCTTTCACACAAAGGGCAGAAAATCCTGCAAAAAGTTTACAGAAGACACTGGAATTAAGGTCTGTCTCACCTTCTCCATGGCAAGAAAAGACCTAATTTATGTCCAGAAGATCTTTAGACCTTTGGGTCTTGTTTGTCTTTTATAATAACTTAAGGTTATTTTCTTACTTTATTTTTTGGTTTTGAGACATTGAATTCAGAAATTAATACACCATACACAATAACAATTTTTCTATGAATCACGTATTTGGTTTCATTGACTCCTGTCTCCAGTGCCAAGAAATAAACACACATGAGAGCAGGTGTTACTTACATAAAACACAGGTGTATGTCTAGCTACTTCATCTTCTGCTCATTACTAAACCTTGCAGAGGCAAACAATACTTGGATGCACTGTACCGAGCATAATATCAGCATCAGGCCAAGAGGTCAGGTCTCACTCAGAGGCATTTCACAACATTTGAACATTACACCAGTGACAAGAATATGAATGAGGTCTTTGCAACACACACAAACTGTCAGAGAGACAAGCAAAACACAATTTTTGTCACCTGTGCTGTCAGTTACTACCTTGAAGCAGCATGTCTCTTGACAAATACCAAAAAGGGGGTGAAAAAGCACAAAGAAAAAAGGGGAAATAAAGCAGGATTTTAGACTGCCTGGTTTTAGAGTGTTTACCTTTCCAAAAGCCAGAGATAAAAAACACTGCTGCCGACTGTTCTTTTAAAGTTGTTTCTCCAACAGCAAGTCATGTCTGCCTTGGGAGTCAGAAGAGTAGTCAGCAGCAGCTCACTGCTACCCTAATCAACAGTGGTCTAATTTTTGCAAGGTAGAAAGAGATTACCACCCATAATACTCACACAAAGCAACCACTAACTCTCTTCAATTACAGGCAACAGCTGCCATTCTAGAGCTTGAGAGGGACTGTAAACAAGGGCAGTGAGGAATTAGTGCATGGAATACAGACTGGGGCTGACCAAAGATGCCAGAGGAAGCCCAAATAGACAAAGGGGATCGACCTTCTGACATGCTTGAAGAAAAATGCCTTATGTGGAAACACACAACTCAGAGGATGGTGTCCTCCTTCACAGATTTAACTCCCCCTTAATTCCCTTCCTAAACATGCTTGCTGCCTTCACAATTCAAAGCATTCCTTCTTTCAAGTACCTTTTTTCCTCTTTATCTCATTTTCATTTTCTCTCCTTTCTCTTTTTTTGTTTCTTTATACACCTTTTAGCACTCTGTTTTCTGCTTTTTCTACCCATACTGCCTCTTCCTTTTCTATTCCATGCACTGCTGGTTTCCAGTGGTCAACACTTCACCTCTTTCCTTCTTCCTTTCTTCCTTCTGCCTGGAACATCCTCTCCTCAATTCTTCATTCTGCATGTCTCTTCCTGAGCACACCCTTTTCATTTCTACACTTTCCTTTTCCCCTCAAGGACACTTCTTGACTTTTCCCATATCTTTAGTTATTTCACTGTCTTCAGTCTCCAGACTGAAAGAGTTTCCAGAAATTAAGCCAAGCCCAAGGCCCAGTGTAAGCTCTGGCATAATCTTCAAGCATCAATTAAAACAGGAGGGCACGTTATTGCCTTTACTGGTCAAAGAAAGTGAAATGCACTTAGGAGAAACCAAAGCAATATAGTCAAGAACAGAACTTGGATCATATTGATGTTGCATCTCTAGTTGTTGTAGTTTGGAGATCACTAAGCCTTACTGCTAGACACCAATACTTTTTGCTGTTCTGCCTGCATGCTCTTTTGCTTCAGGAGTACTCATTTCAGCTGGGGATACTAGAATAAGATTTTTGAAGATGGGACATGATTCACACCAGACAGAGTAAGGGAAAGAGTAGAATCTCTATTCTATAACAGAGCAGACAGAATGGCATTTTTTCATCTACTTCACACAAGCCTTGGATCTCTACACCACCTGTAGACAGGCAGCCAGCACAAAGTCTGTTGGGCAATTAAAGACCTTTGAAGTAGTCTGTGAGCAAAGAAATGGTAGAAAGCCAGCAACTGATCTCCCAGTGATGTGTCCCATGGCTAAGTTACCCAGGATATAGGGAACTGGAATTTTCAGTTACTTGACAACTCTGCCTGCAATTCTTGATACTGCTGAATGTGTAAATAAACTCTGCACAATCTGAGGCACAGCCTCAGCAGGCAAGTAAAACAAAGAACACACACAAAAAAAAAATCACTTTTCATTCATTGGTAAAACCAACAAATGGTCAAGTCACCTCAAACTCAATTCATTCTTATGATTCTCCAAGCATAATAATGAAAACCAACCTCTTAAAATTTAATCCAATGGAGCACCCAGCTGCCAGAAAACATTGACAGGCTCTCAATTTAGAAGGAAAAAGTGCTCCCTGAGAAACATACCCTTACATAGTTGTTCTTTCTCAGACTTCTGAGGAAGTGCGTAAGGGCACAAATGCACAACACTCTGAACACACAATACCCATATTAACAGATTTTCTCCCTGCCAGGATAAACTTCATTAAAGTCCCTTCATACACAGCAGATTAAGTGCAATTGATCGCATACAGAGTCAGATGGAGTTGGAAAATCAGCTGTTACAGTGTTGCAGTGAGCAGTTAAAAGCAGCTGAAATGTTTTGTTCCATTTCCCTAATAAAGAGCAACAGTTACTAAATTTAGCATTACTTCTCAGCTGTGGGGGGGAAGCAGCTGTAAAATCAATTAAGACCTGCTAACATTCTGTTAGTTTCAGAAATTATCATATGTCAGTCTGGAAACAGTACCATTTTGGTCAGGAACACATGAGATTTTAAACCCCACAACATGTGACAGTTTTCTTTCCTTCCAAGTCCTTCTACTGATCCTTCTGGGAGTCAAGTGAGGAATGGAAGCCCAATTCTACATCTCCAACTGCCCCTAAAGGGAAGCAGATGACTTCTGAATGCCTTAGTGTCTATCTTCTTCTTTGCCTATCAAACAGTTGCCTAAGAAAGATCTAAGAGGCAAAGAAAAGAATAGCGCAGACTCGATCAGATTCCTAATGCTACAGGAATTGGTGGTCCACATCTGCGGTCACTCTTCAGTTCCCAAGTTTCCAGTGTTGGTTTAAGTGAGGACAGGCCAAAGAAAGGTGTAAGATGAACTGGATCACATGAAAATCTCTAAAGGAGGTAAAATGAAACAATTTCCCACCAAGTATGGTATCAATTGAGTAGCCCTCACATCATCCCAGAATACCAGTGTCCACCACCCTCTAATCCTCATTCTCACTCTCACCTGCCACGCTGTGATGGTTTTAGTTGGGACAGAGTTAATCTTGCTCACAGTAGCTAGTATGATGCTATGTCTTGGATTTGTGCTGAGAAGAATGTAGACAACACACAGATGTTTTTAGCTGTTGCCAAGCAATGTTTGTATTACGTGAAGGACTATTTCAGTTTCTCATACTGCACCTCTACAGGAAGCTGGGAGGCAACAGAGCTGACCCAAACGGACCAAAGGGATATTTTATGCCATGAGACGTCATGCTCAGTATATAACTTGGGGGCAGTGGGCTGGGGGTCTCTCTTGCTCTGGCTCTCAGGGGTCTAGCTGTGCTGGCTTGCTGGCTCTCAGGTCTCTGGGGCTCTGTCTCTCACTGCTCAGGGACTGTCTGGGCGTTGGTTGCTGGGTAGTTAGTGGTTGTATTGTTTTCTTTTCCATTACTTTCATTACATACTACTACTACTAGTACTGATAGTGTTACTTTCATTACATATTATTAGTAGTAATATTAGCATTAGTATTGTTAGTACTATTGGTACTGTTAGCATTATTAGTATCATTTTATTTCATTTATTCTCCGCTATTAAATTGTTCTATCCTCAACCCATGAGTTTTCTTGTCTTTTCCTCCGATTCTCTCCCAAATCATGATTCTCTGGGGATGGGGGAAGAGGGAAGGTGAGCTGTGTGGTACTTAGTCTCTGGCAGGGGTTGAACCACGACACATATGTAGGAGTAATAACCTCCAAATGACTGCTGAACAATGTCAGTTTATTCCTTAAAACAGTAATTTTCCTGGATGTATATAAAGAAAAGGAAGAAAGACCATAAAGCCATGGGAAGGGCCATCACTTCCACACGTTGTTCTTTTCTTTCAAGTGGAAGCCAGGAAGACTGGTCTGATTTTCATCCAGGACAGAAATTTTTCCAGAGCTTTCAAAATAGGATTACAGCAACTCTACTGGACATGTGGAAAGTTCACACTAAGTGTTTGACAGGGGCTAGGGAGAGTTACAGAAGTGCAGATGTAAGAAGATGATGCCCAGTACTGTCAGTAGTAATTCATTACTGATAATTTTTGCTCTAATAACTGTCTGCACAGGCAATGGTGAATTTATTATTTGTAACAGGTATGATTATTTTCTTACTCATAAGTAAGGTACATCTTATTGAGCTAAAGTCAGGGAGGTTTGTGGACAGAAATAGGGAGGAGGTACTGATGCACTGTTTAATTTAGCAACTGTTGCCATGGAAATGTCTTTTTACTGACTGCTGATGATTATCTCATGTTTGAAATGTGATTTATGCATATTCTACATGAGAACAGAGAAGGATATTTATAGATGAGTAAATCCAACAGTGGTTATTTTACCGTTACAATGCAGCGTTCTCCATGTTCTTTTCAGAAACGCATAATTTGTCAAAATAGACTATTAATCATGCAAATATATTGGCCGCCTGCAGTATATAAACCCAATTACCAGAGCAAAGCAGAAGCCCTCTTCCCAGATCTGAAATAAACAGGAAACGTAATGCAATTCTCATTTTCTTCTTATCCTCTCACAGGAAAGGAGAGCGACAGAACCAGAGAGACTAGCTGGTCCAGCACTTCTGTTGTTATGAATTTACAAATACACTGGCAGCTTGAAGACATATTCAGTACACTGCTGCAGGATTTTGTCAGTGTTCTCCATACTGGTCTTTGTGCCTAAAACTCGTTTTCTACAATCAACACTGCTCCACAAACTTAAATACATTGTTTTATCTGCTTTGCCCTTCTATTTGCCTGCTGATCAATCCTCTGACATTCCGCACACTTTTTTACTTTGAATGACCCAGCTACAACAAACAGAGTCCATGGGGATAACACGCTTACTTTGTTTTGGTATATGCGTGTGTGTAAAGCAAGCAGTATCTCAAAAAAATTCAGTATCTCCATTCCTTCTGACAATGCCTTGAAACAGTAAGGTCAGAAAGTGAGGTTTTCTTGACCACTTGCAATGGAAGACAATGAATGAAGCTGGCAAGGATGAAAATAAAAAAGCATGGTGGTGACTAGAGTAGCTTCAAATGTAAGAAAAAATGGTTTCTTACTGCAGACTGACAAAACAGAACACATATGAGGAAGTCCCAGCAACCAAAACAAAGGACCTATCTGAGAAATGAAAGTTAAGTGGTGGCTCCAGCTCAGAGTGACTTACGCTAGCTAGGCAGTATGAGCATCTAAGAATCAAGAAAATTAGCACCATATCTTTATACGTAAATATAGCTTGTTGATATTATTACATACAGCTTGCAGTACAACTGAGTAGCAAAGGTAAGGAGATGTTTATATTGCGTGGAAGGGCAGCAGTAGGTATGATCATCTGTTCTAGCAATGAACTAGTTCAGATGTACTTTAACTTTATATTTACGACCACTTTCATGCTGAATACAAAGGCAGAGGAAGAACAGACTGCAAACTGCCATCCTGGTCGAGCAACAGCTAGAACAATCAGAACACATTACTGCTTCAACTAAGATGCCCACCATTACCAGAGGTATACAATATAGAAATATTTAAATTTACTCTGAATGCTCCTCTCTTTCACAACATTTCTCCTTGCTATTATTTGTAAAGTTACCAAGAGGAAGCCTTGGTAACCGGTAAACCGGTACAGAGAGATTTCTTTTCTTCAGGAAATAAAGGTACTTAATGCTTGTTTTTAACTAGTTCTGGGTATGTCCGCATGTAAGAAAATAATGGCTTAGATAAATATAAGAACTCTTCAAAATTAAGGAGAATTACAGTTATAAAGCAATGGATAATGAAAGGATATTGAAAGTCCCTGCTTTAAACTGCAAAACCAATGTATAATTGCAGAGCCTGCCTTAAGTGCCAAGAACCCAAAGGTCTCATAGTGATCAGCCTGTGTAGCTGGCTGCAAAAGCAGTTTCAAGGTAAGAGAAGGAGGAACTGGGCCAGTACAGGTACACATAGAACAACAGGTCACACAAACTGAAAAGACTCTCTAATTGAACAGACCCACTCAGAATATGCTCAGGATTTGAAGTAGCAGCAAAAATGCAGAAAATTAAATGTCTGTTCTCCTACACGAATAGTCAAAAAATTAGCCACACGAGACTTACAAATTGTTTGCTGAACTCAGATGTGATCAAGCTGCTCTTGTGTATAAGGTATCACATATTAAGAATAATTACACAGTACAGTGGTTTCCAAACTACGCTTTAAGAGGACAAACAGACCACAAGCCATCTGTAGATGCCTTAACCCTCACACCAACAGAGACACTCTCTCACTACGTGCAAAATGTTTGCGTGAAAATAGTCAAACTGCAGACATGCTCCCTCTAAATGCAAACTATTAGCCAGGCTCCTTGGGTACACTGCTGTGTCTCACTTCTCAACTGTACAGCTGGGGAAGGAAACCTCCTAGAGTGTTGCAGATAGAGTGAGAGTGCATTCCACTCACAAGAGAGAAATAACAATGTATTTTATTGTTTTAAACAAAGTTCAACAGTAAACGCCACAGTGATTTAACAAGATTTGATGTCAAGGTACACTGGATTATTTATTGCATAGAGGACAGGGTCAGACAAAACTGTCAGGAAGACCCTCCTGTTGAGTCATGAGGTTCAGAAAGGACCACCTTGCTTTCTAAACTTCTCAGAGCAGAGTCTAGGTGCAGCTGGACCCAATCCTAGCCCCAGAATTGGTCAAGAGTTTACAGGACTCTAAAGGATTGATGTGTAATCAATCCTCTGTATCACCTAGCTAAGATTTCAAAGTTTAGCATGCTATTTTTTAGCATCATATTTACGTACAGACTGCAAATGTTAGTTTCTTCCAAATTTGGCTTGTGTCAGACATTGGCCAGCACTGTGGTTAGGTGGGCACATCATTGCCGTAAATTAGCCCTTGGCTATTGTGGTTATCACTTGAGGAGGGTTACGGGAAAAGGTCAGTCAGGTTGTGGGGGGGGTAAAGCACACCATCACATAGTGGAGTGGAAGGCTGCAATTCAACTGTACTTTGTGCAGCATGAAAGCAATATAGCTATGCATTTCAAGTTTGGCACTGCAGCTAAAATTAGTCTACTACCATGTATTTGAAAAAGGTATCAAAGGTATTTAAAAACCACCTGAATGTTGTGTTTGTAATATATGGAGATCAAGGAAGAGTCACTGGTGAAATCCTCCATTAGAAATGACAAGCAAGAACAAGGCCACTCTTCAGTTCTCCCCCACTTACAATGTACTATCAGCTGGATAAATGTATAAACGTAGCATGCATTATAAGCTTACTGTAAGCAAAGATGCACAACACCCAAAAAGAGCTGATTAGACAAGACCCAGAAATTCTGGTGAAGTACAAGAGTTCATGAATAAGCCCAATAAATACATGCATCGTTGAGTCACCACCATCATGTGTGGATGCAGAAATACATTCTTTGCAATGACAGATGTAAGGAGCCCTATACACAGAGATGTCAAAAGGAGGGACTCACAGCTGAAGCAAACAAGCCCACTCTACAGGATGATAGCCTAGCAAAAACTTGAGACACATAGGAAGACTAGGATCTACCTTGATTTCAGACATCTTAACAAGGCAGCATTCCTCGGTCCCTATACCAGATATTCAATACAGCCAAATTGCTAAAAACATACTTAGTAATCCATACAGGTACTAACAAATCAGATCAGATAATCAACTGTCTGAACCATGTAATTTCAAGGGGGGGGGGGGGGGGAAGAAAAAAAAATAATGTTTTTCCATCTACTTATTTTTGGCAATCAAATCAGCTGACAAAGTATTTTTGCTAATGAACACAGAAAAACCTGAAGGTGTTGCCAGCATTCGTATAATAGCTGATGACATGATAAGAGCATCAGTTCAAGCAGAGACTGAAGCTAGAGAGGGCAGAGGCCGAAGCAGAAAATGTTAAGGTCAGTCCAGGTAAAATCTAGTTTGTGATGCAAATAGACAAATGCGTGGGACACCTACTCTTATCTAATAAAATCCAGCCAGAGAATTCAAAGCCACTTCGAAGTCTGAAATTGTAATGAGTGTTTCAGAAGATCCAGTTGCAGAATATGCCAGATGAAACCTACTTTGACCACCGCGGCAACTGCTACATGACAACAGCTTAGCAACCAGGAAGAGCAGGACAAATATTCCTGACAGGAGAGCCAAGTCACCTTCTACAGTCAAGATTGTACTGGACATAATTACCACTGCTGCCCAGCACTGTAGTCACAGCAGATTGAGACATCAGCAGAATATCAGGGCAACATGAATGGGAAATACCTAACAATGTACTACGTGACATACATACTTATTTGTACTTAAACAACAGCAGAAGCAACAACCAATGTTTGCTCCAGCAGTTACAACCTCCACCACCATTTTCAGAGATGCCCTCCACATAATAAGTGTCAGTAAACAAATTAACGAGTGAAAATGAGTTATGCATTCTAGCTTGACAGTATGACATGTATGACAGCTTCACTCAAGCACTGCATGAAGAAACAGACTCAGAGAGTAGTAAAGATTGAGCTCTGACCAGTTAAGTGTTAATAATACCTGACACACATGGATGAGGATTAATCAGGGAGTTGTCAGGACTGTTATAATAATGTCTGCGTGAAATGCTGTTCAGTGGGAGGGATTCTAAAAATGAGAATACATTCACTTAGCAGTATATTGGAGTGCTCTCCTCAAAATTAATCACGCATAATCATTAGAGGGCTTCTGGTTGGAGGGAGGGAGGATTTCACATGACCCAGATCCTGGCTGTAGATCTACACAGATGGGATTATGGCTGTCTGGTATCTAATAATCAGAGGTCTGTTTCAGATTTACACTTTTTATTTCACTCTTGTTCTCTAATCCTGAAAAGCAATGACAGAAAGTTCATCAGCATTAGCCAACAAACATGCTGATACTGCTAGGGTTGAAGAAAACTATGATGTACATACAACTGTGCATGTGGGAGGTTGTCAAAGACATACACTGGGGAGAAAACTCTGATTTCTGCCCATGGAAACTTTTTTTTTTTGCTGTGTGCAATTATGTTTTTCTGCATTCAAACCTAATCGAGTAATGTTCTTACTGCTGTGCTTAAAATTAAGTACCTGAATAGTGTGACTACGGCATTGTTCAACTCCTAAAAGTTAGATTTGTCAGGATTATTCCTTTGCTTACAATGAAGTATGCATACAATTATCCTGATAAATTCAGGTCTCTCTTTTTTTAGTCCTATGGGTAGTACTGGATCCAGAAATACTGTTGACAGTAACAATAAAGCAGCCAGAAAGGACAGAATGCAGCTGAACACTTTTTTCCATAACAAGAAATCAATAGTTGACGGATGTTGTTATTTCTCAAAATTAACTGCAGACTATTAATGCAGACAAGTATCCCAAATTTTGAATTTCTTCCATTCTAACTCTGGTGCCTTGATGACATTGCTTATCCTGCTTCCCTCACTTTGATGTTGCCTTATTAGTCCTCCTAGAGTCTAACAGACTAGAGTTAATTCTAGTCTAATACTAACAATGCAGCAAAAGGATTATATTCTTTCTTATTAGAAAAAATTCTTTATCATAGTTGTTCACTACTAAAAAATGAACTGAGAAACAGCACTACTTTAATTTCTTCCTCCTTCCATTGTACTCAGGTATCAAACATTGTTTCATTGCCCCTTTAATCTGTGGGTCAAATATTAGTATTCCTGAATGAAATTTTCATTTAAGAATTAATTTAGGGCCAAATACTGCTTAGATATCGTAAGTACTTGAAGTTCTAATGCGCATGAAGGTTAAATTGTCAAAAATACATTACATTCTCACATCTTAATGACCTCTCCGGAAAGAACGGATTTCTTAGTTGTTAAAATGTTTCACCTATAAATTTGTAGTCTTAAATTTACAACAATAGATATAGACAGATTTATAAATACTATATGATAATGTATATACTGTTATATGGGGAAGTACCTTTTTCAGCCATATGGATGTAAGCTGCTGATCAATGTGAATGGCACTGACCTCTGTCTTTGTGATCTTTACACATACTACATAAATACTGTGATGACACTTTTGAAAAATATGAGTAAGCAACACTGGAGTTTAATATAAGTCAGAAGACATCAGCAGTCTTTGGCCACACCGAAATTCTCCCTCTCCTTAAGAGGTGGGCTTTTAATTTCCAGGTGGCTTCACCACTATTTATAATGGTTTGCTTCCAGTTTTTTCATTATTTTTTTCTTCTACTTTCTCACTGCGTGATTTAATTTTTTTCCTTCGGACGGCAGGTTTTCTATTCCTTGCCTGCTGTGGTATGCCTTCCATTGAGGCATCTCTAATTATTTATTCTGCATTTCCTGCTGTGGTTTGGTGCAGGTTAGGAGATATAACCAATCACTTCCAGAAATATGTTTCCTGTCAATTTATGCTAAAAAAATACCCCCCAGAAGACAAAACCCATGCAAGGTCAGCTTTTATCAGTCCAGCAATTTTACTCTACTAGTTTCTTAATTCATTAAATGCATCTTGATGAGGTCCACCTATCTACTTTCCGATAGAAAGGAAATTTTTCCCTATGTTAACATGACATGAGACCGCTTTATTTTCCTGCTTACACCCTTCTCAGTGACATATGCCTTGATATAGAAAAACATTGTGGAGAGGTTATATACAACGTTTTTGCTCAGAAGAAAATGAAAATACTTTGGGGACCTGAGAGAACACAAAGTCCTTCTAATCCAGCTTGGGCTGGGCATTTTGTCAAGGGCTGGATCAAAGTGCTACATACCAGCTAAGATTCAGGGTCTTACTTCCTGAAAAAATGAGCTGTGAAGTAACAGATTGCCCACAATGCTTTGCCAAGCAAAGGCTCATGGATCCCTTTCGTGGTCAGTTCAGAAATGACAGTTCAGAAGCGAAACTACTATTTTTATGGAAAAAGCTGAGCAGAAGACCTCAGAAAAAAAGGCAGATCAACCAAAACATCAAGCCTAGCCCCCAAAATCTCAGACACACACTTTCTGCCACAATGCCTATTATTTACCAAAAGCTTTTTCAGCTGCATTATGCATTGTTAAACCCTTTTTTTTTTTTTTAATTCAAACTTAATATTTAAGGAAATACCCAGCTACCTGCACTTTAACACTGTGGTCCACATCGTTGGAGGAGTATCCAGGAGCTGCCCTTTGCAGTATCTGTCACTTCAGAGCAAATCACTTACCCTCAATTATGACTACCCAACTGTAAAATAGGGGCAATAATACTTATTTTTCAAAGTTGATATGAAGTTTATTAATGCTTGTTTAAGTGTTTTGTTATGCTTGAATGGATAAAAAATTACCATTTTATGTGAAGCTTAATTATAAAACTGTTAACATAAGCATATTAGAAAAATGAACTCTGAATTGCAAGCCAGCAATTGCTCCCTTACTCTTAAAACAGTACAAGTTGATTTTATATGCATCTTGCTAGCACTAATCCCCTTTTCTAAATCCTGCATTTGCTTTCCACATTAAAGCTAAGAAGAGGCAACATGCAAATTAAATTTAGTGTCTAATCTATCAAGAAACAATACCTACTACCTTACTTGGTGACATGCCAACACCGGAATCTTGATTAAAAAATAACCTCCACATAAAACTATCCTGTTTGATAAATAATAATATAAGCTATGCATCTAATTGTCACTGGCACAACTCCTAACCTGGAAAATGGGCTAATTTACAGATGTCAAGTTACCAAGTGTCATAGTGTAGGCCCAGGCAGCAACAAAGTACTACACATCTGCTTGCTCACTCCTCCCCTCGGTGGGATGGGGAGGAGAAAATACAAGGAAAGGCTGGTGGGTGGCAAGAAGGACAGGGAGGGATCACGGACCAATTATGGTCACAGGCAAAACAGACTGGACTTGGGGAAAAACATATCAGTTTGTTACCAATCAAAGCAGAGTAGGGCAATGAGAAATAAATCGTAAGAACAACTTTGCTCCACGTCTCCCTTCTTCCCAGGCTCTGCTTCACTCCCCATTTCTCTACCTCCTCCTTCACAGTGGCACAGCGAGACAGGGATGTAGGTTTCCCAGTCAGTTCATCACACGTTGTCTCTGCTGCTCCTTCCTCCTCAATGGGGAAGAGCTCCTCACACTCTTCCCCTTCTCCACCATGGGTCCCTTCCATGGGCATCTAGTCCTTCAGGAGCAGCCAGCTCCAGCACGGGCTTCCCATGGAGTCAGAGGCTCTTTGGGCACAGCCGCCTGCTCCGGCGTGGGGCCCTCCCCAGGCTGCAGGGGGGTCTCTGCTCCTCCATGACCCTGCATGGCTGCAGGGCACAGCCTGCCCTCTCCCCACGGGCTGAGGGGAACCTCTGCTCCAGACACCTTCTCACACCTTTCCATACTGACCTGGGCATCTGCCTGGCTGTCTCTTTCACACCCCACTCCCCTCTCCTTATGGGGACCTCTTTGTTTCCTCCTTTTAAATATGTTAATCACAGAGTTACTAATTGGCTCAGCTGTGGCCAGAGGAGGGTCTGGTTTGGAGCCACAGAAGCTTCTGGCAGCTTCTCACAGGAGCCGCCCCTGTAGCCCTTCCCCTGCTACCAAAAACTCCACCACACAAACCCAATACACCATGTTACCAAGATAACATTTGTAAGAATTCTCTTGCAATGTTATACACAAATCCTAGACAGCACAGCTCTTCCTTGAATCAAACAGTACTATAAAATCCTTTAAGTAGCTTGCTTAGAAGACAACTTAGGACTGAAGTATATGATACGGAAGATAGTACTGTTTTTTAAGGAAAGAATTGAGCAAAATAACTTGCTTTTACCTGGCACGGTATGTTTGTCAAAACCAGTACAGCTTCAAATCCTTGCTCCCAAATCTTCTGCAAATACATTCTATGAGCTTAAGCTCTGTCACTTATACACTGTATGCAAGACAGAACTCGAGGCTCATTTTCAGACAATAAACAGAAACAAAAGCCAACAATCTCACTGCATTTCCCCCCACCCTACCATGTACTTGTACTTCAGAGGCTCATTAGAAGAGGTAAATAACCATAAAATCTGTTTAAATGTGGCACTGCTCACAAACCTTATTAAAAGGGGGCAACACTACAATAATGCATCTTTAAAAAGGCTTCCCTACAGTTGCCTGTTGGTGCGACTCCCTGCCCAGAATTGGATTTGAGAAGGCAGTGGCAGTTTTCAGAAATAATCACATGAAAAGAAAATAAACACTTCATGCTAGGGATGGGTGTGGCGAAGGGGTTTGTGAAGCAACAGCCCCCCACCTCCCCAAATTGATATCGAGTGAAGACACTGGACAGGAGTTGCAATGTCACTCAGATGTGGTTGGGCCTTGCACTGGAAGGAGAAAACACACAGCAGCTTGTCACCACTATCCCCTCCTCTGCAGTGCTCTTGAAGCATCATCTAACATGCCACCACCAACACCCCTCCCCAAGCACAAGATGGGAGAGGGGAAATGGAAAGATGGGAGAGTAAATCCACCAAAATCATTGGACAGAATTGTCTTGATGCCTTCTAGACAAAGGGAAAATAAGGCCAGTTGCAACAGTAAAGCCTTAGCACTAACAGATCTCTGACGGACTAGTGAACACACACCATGTCACAGAGTTATAGCAGAGTGTGGCTATAGAAGTGACCAGGAAAACTTGCAGTTAAGAACCAGAATGTGCCTAGTTTTTTTCGCAGCTGTACCTTGTCTCCTCCCTCTGGTGGTATTCCAACAGCAACTAATTCAGAGAGCCACAAGGTTATTCACTGGGTTGCTTGTTCTTCCTTCCTGCATGCAACTATAGTGCCCTTATTATGGCAATTTCCCCGTCTTCCAGGCAACTTAGTTGAAGGCAAAGGTTTTACTGATTTTGAACGACCAGCAGTGTCAGCACTCCTACTTTCCTACTCCAAAGTTTATTAACAGATCAAAATCATAATTTGAATGGATAATTCAAAAGCTGGGAACTGCTTGTACTTGTTCCCTTGGCAGGTTTTCCCATGGCACTGGCATGTCCTACCAAACAACTTCAATGACAAAGGCTTAATATCATATCAGCAAGATGCTTTTTCTGCCCTCTTACGCAAACACCCTTTACAGTGTCCTCCATGTTTCTAGACCGGTGGTTCTGCAAGCATAGCAAACTTGTCAGCTAGACTTAATGCATGTTTAACAAACACTAACTGACTATGTGAAAGTCTCCTGCAAAAAAACCTGCAGTATGTCACGTACAGCATCAAAACTACCCTGTTCTGCACTCCCAAGAACAACCATGTCAAAATTGTCATCATGTGCCTTTGCTCTGCACCATCTTCCCTTTCTCTTCTCATTGTTTGTACTCCTGGGTTTACAGCACATTGCAATACCAAACATGGTACTCTGCAAACACATGCTTATTTATGATATGCACAAATAAATTCATTCACTGTCTTAATTTTAATTCTCAAAAGCCAGCTATGATTTACTACATATTCTATTTATTTAAAAAACCCAACACTGACAAGTCAATGCCAATAAGCAATGCTGATGATGCATGGTGCTAGAAAATCAAGCCATAAAATTCTATAGCATGGAAAATAGTGCAAAATACCACATGCACAAAGAGGTCAAGTTCTGTGTCCTGAGAAAATAGCTTTGTATTCCACCAATTTACTGCATTTTATATCTCACAAAGGGAAATTACAATAAGCCCCAGCATAGGTTGCTTTGGTGTGGGTTTTTGTTTGGTTTTTTTTTTTTAATTTGGTGGGGGTTTTTTTGTTTGTTTTCTTAACTGCTGATTATATGTGTTACGGGGAAGCCATCATTAATGGCTGACATTTAGCACGAAAAATACAACAGAGTATTAGGACTAAGTGCCAAAAAAGAAGTGTAATACCAAAGCATCACCATTTTCTGATGGTAAATTTGAGCAATAATGGCAGCAGCTGTTCTTTTTGATAAGTAGGCAGATGTATTTTGGGCCTCACACTAAGTGAAAGAAAATGCTTGCACTGCTTACTGAAGAACAATATTTAACACAAACCCATAATACCAAAACCATAATGAAAATCTTACTCATTCTGATGACTTACTACCCTAGCAGAAGCTTTAGGCCCAACTTCTTTTTTTCTATAGAAACAAAGTGATTCTAGACATGAATTTCATGTTATTTGTCTGCAATGTTACTCAGTATTGAAGGTGGAATTATGGCTTAGACATTTCTCGACACAATTTTTTATTTTGATTCACAATAATTAATAAAACTTTCTGTTCTTTATGGACAACAATGAAATCTACCAGGAGGTACACTATTTACCATGAATATAAATTAAAATTTTGGGGTTTATGGCTAGTTATATATTCATTAAAGTTACTGTAAACAAGGTCAGGTGGAGCAGTAATCAACATGAAAAAGCTCTCCATGGGTTTAGGTGTAATCAATATTAAAAGCTCTTCATGTGCCATTAAGTGCAATGATGTAACAGATAGATATAAATCCAAAATAATGACATAGTTAAAATAAGTCTTATTTTGCTTAAACCTCATTATTCCTCTATCTTGCTACGTCTATCCCATTCTGCCTCCATCTGGTTGCTGAGCCTGCTAGTAATCTCTATATATGCTTGTTCTTTGGTGCAGTGCTACACAATCTTTACAACCTGCAGCTCACTGCTACAACACAAAAAAAAAAAAAAAAAAAAAAAAAAAAAAAAAAATCAGAGTTCTGCTGACATCTGCAGAGGACAGAGGAGAATTTATAGAACTAGTAGAAAGGCCACACATTCTCTCTTTTGGGTTTGGTGATTTTTTTCTTATCTCCGAAGCTTATTTGGAAGCATTTTGTTTAAAAGAAGTATATAATTAAGGCGAGAAAAGTTTATAGCTACCATAACGTATGGAAGGCTAAGACAACTATGTGTAACATTTATGCTTCACCATTATCTAAGTTAGTAACTTCCACCTTTAGCATGCAAAAAGAGTATCTTGGTAAAAAAATGAAAGGCATGAGACTAAAAGTCTTTGTAAATGATGATGCAGCAGAATCACTTCACAAGATCTCCTGCATGCAAGAGAACTGCATTAGTTGTGAAAATGACATTTATTTTAACACAAGTGCTCAAATGCCATACAAAGTTGCAAAGCAGCAGTGTTTATCTAGAGCAGCAAGATAGGGAGTAGGCGGTGGAACAGAAGTAGTTCACATCACAAGATCAGGAGAAGCTTCAACTGGGCTTTGTAACCCAGCAGCATGGTTAACACAGACCTGAAGCTTGAGGACTCCAAACTCCGTGTGAGGTGTTACTGGAGAAGGAAATAAGCATGCAACTGCGAGGTCAGGTTGCCCTGGAAAGACAACTATTGTGCAATAGCATTAAACCTACTTCAGTGGTATTGTTCTGTTCCCTGTTTATCTACTTAGCCAAGTTTTTCCTTTCACAGAATCACAGAACGGTTGGGGATAGAAGGGATCTTTAAGGCTATCTAGTCCAACCCCCTGTAATGATCAGGGGCATCTTCAGCTAGATCAGGTTGCTCAGAGCGCCCTCCAACCTGGCCTTGAATCTTTCCAGCAATGGGGCATCTATCACTTCTCTGGGAAACCTCTGCCAGTGCTTCACCACACTCGCCATAAAAAATTTCTTATATCTAGTCTGAATCTATCGTCTTTTAGTTTAAAACCATTACCCCTTGTAATAACGCTACAGGCCCTGCTAAAAAGTTTTTCCCCATCTTTCTTATAAAACCCCTGCAGGTACTGGAAGGCTGCTATAAGGTCTTCCCAGAGCCTTCTCTTCCCCAGGCTGAACAATCCCAAATCTCTCAGCCTTTCCTCATGGGAGAGGTGTTCCATCCTGATCAGGTTTGTGGTCTCCTCTGCACCTGCTCCAACAGGTCCATATCTTTCCTGTGCTGGGGGCTTCAGGACTGGATGCACTACTGCAGGTGGGGTCTCACCAGGCCAAAGTAGACTTGACTTATGCTTTCAGATGATTAAAATTAGCTCACCGAGCACCAGAAAGTTTCTCTACGATATTTTCAGGTATAAGGTCAGAGTTTAAAGTCTTTAGTGATCAACATTTACACGTCGATTAGGACTTTGTGGCTGGCAGTCAAATCCTGACAGAAGATTTAGAATATATTACTTATTTCTCTAATCTTTCCTATTAAAAAAAATAGATCATTGTCATGTATGATGGGCTACTGATTTATGTGACCTATGGTCTCCAGGAAGTAATGTTATGCATAGTATTTTTTGTCATTTTAAGAACTGCCACTATTGCCTTCACCTTGTTAGTTAAAGAAGGATGCACCTTCACCAGTGGACTTTCTTCTCACCTGACACAATTCCACATTACTCCTTTGAAAACACACAAGTAATTCTAGCTTGAACCAGCTCAAAGTCTGAGCTAATATTTGATCTATTCTGATCTCTTACCAGTCGTGTAATGCAGAGCTCACCCATAAATTAATCATTAGTTCTAAAGTACTCTTACACTGGGAAAAAAAACAGTAGCACTTGCACAGGATTAGCAGTTCAAGTGCACTTGATCTACATTTACTCTGAAATCTTGGATATCATGACTCAGCTATAATTTTCAAGGCCACTAGAGCTTAACTTGATTATAGCTGTCCTCTCTGCAGTTCTCTCCAGTTACTGAAACTTTGGAGCCATGAAGAAGAGCTTTTGGCTCTGTATACTAGCTAAACACTAAAGAAAAGCTGCAGCATAACCAGCTCAGATGATAACAGTACCACTGACAATTACCTAGGACAGTATGAAGTGTTCCTCACTATTGCAAAAGGGTTTTGACAAAGGAGACAGGAATGTGCAACTTCTTTATTTTCTTTTCATTAACACTACCAGAATTTACTGTCAAAAACCTTATGTTCCTGTACTCAAAATCTGAGCTGAGTTTTATTTTTTCTTTCATTAATTGACAAAAAGAACAAAGCACTAATGAGAGAGTAGCCTCAGAACTACAAAAATAGACTGCACAGCACAAGGGATACATGTACTTTGTCTTTGTCCGTACTGTTTCCACAACAACTCAAGTTCTGCTTCGTTGTTCAATAGGTATAGACTATCCGGTGTCCAGACCATTCAGGTGAATGAACTCCTAAGCCAACTAGCCAAGTCCATAGTAACTTTCAGATGGAAAAAGATTTGGGGTAATGTGCCTCTAAACTGATCATGGGAGATGCAACCCAAGGCAAATTGTCCTTCCAATTGCCCACCTTCAAGATACAATAAAATGTGTTGGAAAAAGTCCTTGTGTATAAAGAACCGTATTTCATTTTTAGAATTTTAACATTTGATAGCCATTTGGAGAGGATCTTTACAATTATTTTCAAAAAAACCACCCAAACTAAGAATTACTTCCCAGGTCAGATTATACCTGGTAAGGATGCTGGGCAGTTGATCCATGCATAACTGTTTCCATTAAAATTTTCTGTAAAATTTATCCCACCACTACTGACACTGAAAACTTTCGCTCTAATTTTCCTGTTAGTTGATATATTGCCTGGAGCCTACCTTAGGTATTTATGCCCTTTTGATTTTCAGAGGAATCCTCAACAATGAGACCCAAAGGTAGCCTACAGGCTAACAAAACAAAAATCAACCAACCTCTGAGCCTGTACATTTCACTCAAGGTTTTTCAGTACTTCAGTTTTGACAATACTGCTTCACCTGTGACAGTTTCAACCGCATGTGATGTTGACAGCCAGAGATATTTTTCCACATTAGTGAAACATAAGAACTCAGAGATGAAGCTTGGGTGAAGTGGAGGAAAAGTCTGTAGTTCAGAAACTCGGTCTCCATTGAATCAGCAAAGCTTTCTGCAACAAACCTCATGCCACTTAAAAAACATTAAATCAAAACTACAGAACGCAAATCTCAACAGGCGTTGTAAATAAATCGTCCCATTCTTAATGCAATCAGTGTAATTATATAGAAGATTTGAACCTACGCATGTAAGCTCAACTAACAATCACCACAGTTACCTAAAAAAGCCAAAGCCAAGCAGATATCCTTGTCCTTACTTTTTCAAATCCTCAAAGGAAAAGCAGACAACTGCACTACAGGTCTGTTAGATTGAGGAGTATACACAACCTTGAAATCACCGCTTTTGTGGAAGGATTTATAGCTCACTGCCATTTCTACAAACATGTAGGATTTTTTTCAACATTCTTATATCATGAAAGACATCCACTAGATTTTCATAATGCAGTTTGACAAATAATAAAATTAATTTTAAGCACAATGGCAAATCAAGCATTCATGATGCCATAAAAACATCTACACATTGATGACTGAAATCTAACATTAAATTAAGGCAGGTATTTAATTAGCATTATGATTCACAATTAAGCCATGCAGATCTTTTTCAGGAACAGCTCAGAGAGGATTTTTTTGGCATGTGGTTTTGGGGTTTTTTTTGTTTGGTTGGTTTTTTTGTTTTGTTGTTGTTGTTTCAAGAACAGCAGCATTAAATTTTTTCTTTTTTGCTTTCTTTTCTTAATGTTAATATTTAAAGTTATGAGAATCTTTAAATATTATCTCTGAATTTTCTGAAGTAAATGATATACACTGTATTTGGACTAGGCATGAAGTAGTGAAGTTAAATGGTGAAAACCCACCACCAACAGTAACCACTTAGGTTCAGAGAAAAATTTGCTTTGAGAGTACAGACACAGCAACATTTGAATATCATTGTAGGTCATTATGTCATCTGGTTGTGATGTGCATCCAAGAAAAACCTTCACGTCCACTCTGTGAAACACAAGGTAATTAATTTGTCCCTGCCTTACTCTCGTGTGCTCTATTTGAACCCTAACAGCTTATAAAGCAAGAAAATCCTCCCATCCGTTCCCCTCTCATGCAGTGTTGGCATGTCAGAGAGCACCTGCTCAGCACACTCTACGTGCTACTCCAAAGAAAGTAACCCTACTAGCTGGATACCTAACTGGAGTTACATTTTTCCAGAAACAAAGGCAGTAAGGAAGCAGATTAGGAAGTCTCTGTGCCATATGCCAAAGTGATCTAGACGAACTAGCTTAGGATCGTAGCCATGTTAACACAGACCTACGTGCATAATAAATTACTCCAGAGTCTGCTGTATAAATACTACCTTTAGCAATGATCTTGTATCATCTGCTATGAATCTGAACTTCTTATCAAGATGTTATTACATCTTCACAGTACTTTCAAAGCCCCTGCAGTATTACAGTAGGTTCACACTAGAATATTTTTTTTCCCTGGGACAGGACTAATATCTACACCTGACATCACCTTAAAAACCAACCAAATGAAAAAACAGCATTTGCAATACAGCCAGAACTTGTTCTTCATACTGAATACCTACAAAAGAAGTCATAAAACATGAACTGGGCAGAAAAAGTTGAATTAGGAAACGGTATTTTTAACACAAAGAAACAATTTCTGTCTCAAAAAAGAAAAAAAGCCACAAGAACCCCAGACTTCTGGAATACAGGAGGACACAGCAAGAGAAACATTAATGATTGCTTATCTTGTTCTCACATTTTTCATCAAATCTTTAGCTAATGGCCACTGAGGACAGAAGTCTTTGCTAGACGGATTTTTCATGTAAGACTACTGGCTGTTATTACAATTCTTAATCTTCTTTAAAGTGATTAAAAACTGTAAGCCTGAATAATTCTGATTTTTATAAAACAAAGCCAGAGCTATTCAACATCCAGGAGCTCAAGAATGCCTATCTAATAATTACATCTCCTCAAACTCATCACAGGTGAATTGCTCTTATGAATTTTGCCAGGAATTTAGACCATAATAATAACACACAAGTACTGCACCAGACCTGCAATGTTCACTCTTTTCTTGCCAACATGTTACCACGCAGCAGTCTGCGCCCAACACAACAAGGTTACTTCAGTTGCTGTAGATCTACAATGAATTTAAATAACTTCTGGATAACCTCACAGTTCTGATAGTCCTCCAACATATGTATTTGACTTTGCCCTTGCCCTTTCACTTGTCTGACACACCCCATCCCAACACACAATAATTAAGAGAGAAGGATTATGACATTAACATCACAGTTGCTGCATTGCATCCATAACCCTGTACGTATTTCTTTCACTTGTTTTATTCCTTTTTTATAGTTGTGAAAAGAGCTTAAAGCAGCTAACCTGATGCTTGTACAGCAGTTAGCTGTACTTGCTGCCTGGAGCCAACCTGACCTAAACCCTAGTGCAGCGAGCATGAATGGGATAGCTGATGCTGCCAGTTCTGCGGATGCTTCTCTCTACAAGAGCTATACTCTCCATGTGCAGTCAATGGCCCCCTTCTTTCCAATATACACACTGCACAATGAAGGTGAGCAGACACAAAACTGACAGTATTACATGGTGTGTGCAGGTTTCGGCTTCTGTTGACAGACTGTGGTAAGAAAAGGCTCTTTTGCTAAGAACAGTAGACAAAGAAATAGGCACAGAGTCAATACACCACAGTGCCAAGTCTAGAAGAGGAAGCAGGCGAAGTATTTCCTCATGTGATTACAAAATACTTCCCACCACTTTATATAATAAGGGTTCATATCCCACACCCATTAACATAGCTGAATTTACTGCTGTCTTGGACTCTTTTCCACCTTTCCCTGGCACAGACCTGTGCTTTTTGTTACTGACAGAGTATTTTCATTTATTCTTTTGCAGGCTACCCACATTATTTCAATACAACTCATAAGGATTACACTGAAAAAGTACTCGAAGGTTCAGAAGATATTTGTCTGACATTCTACTCATATTCTACAGCAATAGTCCTGGCTATTTTCCATTAGGCTGGGAGAGGAGCCTGCCAAATACTGAACTAGCCTGCCAGGTGGCACAGAGTTATTTTTTCCATCAGCAACTCAAAAAACACAGCAGACACACAAATATTTCATGTGATATGTTCACAAGTCACACCTGGCACAGGCAAGTATTCAGCTTGTAAAGTAAGTTCACTCCTTTTCAATAAGCACAGGCTGACATCTGGCAGAATCAAGCATCTGATGCATCAGTATTTCAAAGTGAAACTAAACAACTGGAGATCCCCCAAAGACAGACATCTGCACTTGAATTTTTTAGAAGAATTTAATTTTCTCTTTTTAAATGCACAAATAGCTTGACTTTCCATAGGCCAATCCAGGCTACTGGAGCAAAACATGGACACAGATAAGGAACATAGGTATCTCTGTGTCTTTACAAGCATTCAGAAGGACAGCAAATCTCCACTTTCTAACTAACACTAAAAATAATTTTTTTAAGACTATCAGTCCCAAACATCTAAGAACCATGCCATATGCCCCCAAAATTCTGGTATACTGCTAGGAAATAAACTTGGTGTGAGGTTTATACATTTTTGAAGATTCAACCTTTCACAGATTCAAGATTAATTCTTCTTCAGGAATAAGGACAAAGCCCCTACATTTTATTAAAAGAAAGCTCGTAGTTTCTCATATGTATGTGATGCTGAGCCTATGGCATTCAAAAACCCAGATACTGCAAGAGTCAACAATGCTACATTTCAATATAATTTAATTAAAATACTAATCTTACATGCTGCAGGGATCAGTAGAGATAAACCAAGGATGGAGGGTGAAAGTATATGAATCAGAATACGAAGTAACAGCATAAAAAAGAATGCTATCTGAGTTTAAAAGAGTGAAAATATGCTGAAAAACAATATCCTGGAGACCTAAAAAAACCCCCAAACTTAAAAAAAAAAAAAAAAAGAAATCAACCAGAAAAAAAGCAAAGGCAAGAAAAATCCCTTTCATGGGCATTTCTAGTGAAGTTTATTAAAATAGAAGGTAATCAAATGGTTCCACTGAAAAGTCTGTAATTCCAAGTGAAGATCTCAGCACTTTCTGGAAAAAAAATCCAGCCTCACTGAAAAGTGAAGAAGGTGAACAGTTAAAGTGTTGATAATTATAGGTCCCTCCTGGAAAACCCTTGTTTATATCTAGTAAAACTGTACTAAACTCACCGGAGCTATTTTACTTTTACCTGGCTAGATGGAGTTCAGAATTTCTCTTAGTGCAATTAGCAGTCGCACAGGGATGAACGTAAGAGAAACCAATGCAAAGTTTCATAAAAACAAGCCGCTCTGGTTGCAAGATACCGACCCAAGACTTTCTAAAGAAACATTTGAAGATCTTTCTATAAGCACTTAATAAAAAAATATTACTTTATCCCACATACTTTGTTCATCTGCATAGATACATCAAAGCCCCTCTCTCACATGATTTCTACCAAAATTACTAACTCAGCTTTACAGAACTCCAATCAACTGTAGCACTGACCTTATTTTCATGGTAAAAAAAAAAAAAATCCTAAGTTTTTTCATTACCTACTGTTTTTTCTGATTAATATTGTTAGGTATTTTTGTTCTCTAAATGCTACTTTTCCTGACCATTTTTAAGTTGTTTGACAGCTAATTTAACTTTGATGGTTAAGTTTTAGACCTGGTTTAACATACAAGTTCCACAGTTATAAAGCTTGCATTTTCATAAACAGAAACAGGTGAATGCAAAATACAGTTACATGTTCAGAGTGATTTGTATGCCTCAGCGACCAATATTAACTGGAGAGAACCTGCACAGAAAGCATAAGCACTTGCACATCAGGGCCACAAATTCCAATTTGTATTTGCTTCATGCATGTTTACAGGACTGTATCCCCAATTCACACATAAAGAAATCTTAAATCGTGCTAAAAGATTGTATTATATGCCTGAAAACACCTATGGACATTTTCTCTGGAGCTTTGGCTTCAGAGCAAGACCTTGAATTCCTTAATTTGTGTTGAAAATACTTAACTACTTTTGCCTGTTAAAATTATGTCAGTCGGGAGGAAAACTCCTCAAGCAACCCTTTGCCTAAGACATCTCTGAGTCCTTTTGATTGGTATCATACACTGTTTCTGAAAATCTGCTGTCTATTTGTACTGATCACCAATCCTAAAGTCTAAATTGAGAAGAACGAAGATGGAAGAGGTGACTGCTTTGAATGCAGAAAGTCCACTGAACCGAGCCATTGGTGCATGCTTCAAATACCGCACAGCAATATCCATAGCCACAACATTAAGACAATGACATCTTGATGACTTGAGGGACAAACGATCAAGCTGTACTGCTTGTAGGCAGCACTATCATTGTATTCCAAAATTAGCATTGCATATACTACTACACGTAAAATTGCTAAGAGTGGAAATTATGGTCATCCAACTTCTTCAAAAAGCTTTTTCTACATATACAGCAATTTTTAAAATGTTAATGGTGAGAGGAACTGAACTGTCATGACTATGGGCTAATTATATTAACATGTACATAACACCATAAAAATTGTTAACAAAATCCTTTATTCGCACCACATTATCAACTACCATAAAGCATATATGCCTTGCTCTTGCCAGTTTACTTAAAACTCTCATCATCTACAACGATCAAGTTACCCATATACTTCTAAACACAGAAATTAAAAGTATGGTTTTGCGCTTCATCATGAATTCAAAACTCACTCAGACACATTCATGTAAGAAAGGTTAAGTGTCACAGTTTTTTAGAGACCACGCATTAAACCAAGACGAAGGCTGTCTTGTTAACCAGAATTGCCTTAGGACAAAGCAGTAGGCCTTAAAAGCCATAAGACAAGTTAAAAACATACTAGTAGCAATACAGGGAGGTTTTTATGTTCTACATATTGTTTTGCTTCCACTGGATATCCACAATTCAAGGACACGAGCATCCAGGCTGGGCCTCTTCATGCCACACAACACTATTCATGTCTAACATGTGGTTTCTTCCCTTGGGAAACCCCTTAGGTTTCAACAGAACAGAGATTCTTTCAATGGACTAGTAGGCACTGCAGACTGCTACCTTCTCTCTTGTTTCACTCCACCACAGAGTCAGGTTGATTTAACTGACACCTGTTCATTTTTTTCCGCAGCTCTACTAAGGACAAAACCAACACGCCATCAGAGCATTCATTTCATTACTGCTGTATTGGCCACATATCACTACTGCCCACCAGTCGGCTTGTACCATGTGTTTCCATCTCTGCCTGACCTACCAACAGCAACAGGCTGCCATCTCCTCGCAAAAGAGTAGAAACATCTTACTGATTTGGATCTCCACCTTATTTGTGTTATAGTGCCAGGAATATTGGATACTGGACACTGATACAGGCCAGATCATATAAGATCAGCTTGAAGTCTACAGATCAACTTGGATCTGTGGCTTCCTTTTAAAGTTGCTGGGTTTCAGTTTATGTTGGTTATGGTGACTGCAGCTGACAAATATCTGACTAGTATTAGGGGGAAAAAATTAATATAAGCTTGTGAATAGAAAATTGGTTACCCCTAAGAGTTACAAGATTTCATAATAATTCTATTGTGATTACATGGGACATCTAAAAATGATTCCTTATCACCCAAAGGTATACCAAAGCCATCTTATCGAAATGATCATGATCAAAATGACTTATTATGTATGAAATCTGCATTGAAATTATTATCAGACTTTCAGATAGTTAAAGCCACAGAATATTTTTAAATGGGTTATTTGCTTTCATCACTATTCTCACAATTTATTTTCCTGTCCCAGGATAAAGAGATATGTAAAAAAAAAAAAAAAAAAAGTCACGCGTCTTCAGTCACCTCAAAGAGAAACAGAACACCTTTCTTCTACCCCACCGTATAGCAAAGAGTTGCAAAACATCAATTACAAAAAATCATGTAAAACAGTGGATACTATACAGAACACTGCATATGTAGGATTTTTTGGTAAATTATTTTCCTATCTTCACACTTTCACCAAAACCATATTCCCAATGCACTTCGACTAACTACATGTACAACGCAGAAATTATACCCTTGAGAAAGGAATTTATAAGAAGACAGCTTTATGCTCATGTGTACTAAGAATTACTAGAAGTTGTAATTTTAATGTTCTCCCCAGAAAAAAAAAATATTAAAAAATCAGCTGCACTCTGGCATTAAGTATTATTCTTTTATTTTTTTCCAAGGAGTATAATTTAATAAAATAAATACATTGTTGACTCACCACACTGCGTGCTATGTCTCATCTATAGGAAAAGGTTCAAAGGCATCAACTTCATGCATGTGTTGCCATAGCTGGTACTTGAGTCTGGCCTGCTGCTGGTACAGGTTTCTAATACTAGCCCTAAGCACAAGAAAAGAGAAAGAAATATATGGGGTTTATTTTTCAAGTCTGATAGAGAAGAAGTTCAGAAAACTAAGGTAAGTAATCTCAGTATTTGCACATCATACAACACCATGTAACAAAGACTTGTTAATGGTAATACCATAATGCATCCAGTTACAGGCAGTATCTGTACCATACGTTTCCCTTCTTCCATGCAAAGAAGAAAGGCTAGAGGGAAAAAATAATGCAGAATGAAGTGTTGTTTAGATGGGAGAGGCTGTCATAGTTATTTAAAAAAAAAAGCAACTCAGAAGATAAAAATCAAGACAAGCGGGCCCCAGTGCTCAAGATCTCACGTTCAAGACTGTTCAAATTGCAACAGATGGCACTAAAAATCATAAAACTATTCTAAAATAATTATGTTTTGTTTGTATCCTATCTTTCTCAGGTCAGATCTTCATTTTTTTCTTTGGAATAAGGAAGAGCAGAAGGTTTCACTATAACAAGTTTAGCTTTGTACACAGTCATCTGTCACTAATACCTGGGGATAGAAATTAAATTTGAGTTGTGTCATTATGAACAGCTTTAAAAACAGTGCGGTATGGATGCATATAGGCATAAGAAAAAGGCCTGTGATTTACAGCTGTTTATTAAATTAGTATCCTCTTAAAAACAAACAACAAAACGTGACAAAATACATTCAACTGACAAAGTGCTTGCAGCTAAGTAACTTACAGGCAACCTCAAGAAATGTGGTAAAAAGCAACTGTTGTGGTATTAAGACAGTGAATGAGAGGAAGAACAATCAAGCATGTATAATTCTGGTGTCTACCCACTAAACAAAATTAGGTGACTAATATTAAGCATAAGGTTTGGGCAACATTTTCTTACCACTGTTTCACAACATGTTTTCAAATAACTCAGAAGAGAAGTGAACGAAAACTTTGTACTAAGAATAGAAAATTAAAAATCCTTATGAGAAAACAACTGCTTAACCAGAGAGGGCCCACTACCTTGCAGAACTGGGACAGTTGCACATACTCAGGCTCCCTGAAATCCCACTTCAGATCGCAGTTCCTAATTTCTTGGGTATCTGTCTGACCCCTTAGTGTAGAATCCTGGTGAAGCACCTATTGACTGGAAGGCTCTTCTGGACCTCCAACTTCTATTGCTTATTACTGTGTAAAAAGCTGAGAGCAATCCTGAGAGACTAAGCAAGCCCCGTTTCTCACGTCACTACTGTGATGTGACCAAGGGTCTGCACTCATGTGGTCATCAATCTCTTCTTTTCCTTGGACAGGAGAAAACCTAGAAACCTAAAAATACAACAGCTGCTTTTTCTTCTTGCTGTAACAAGGTCTCTGACTTTGTCCTATGCTCCAGGCATAGTCATGGGTATCCTAAGATAGAGACACAAAAGCTCATGACTTCACAACCCTCCTGTAGAGCTGAAGCTGAGACCATGCCACTGACACTAGTGAGTTCATGTGCCAAATCCTTTATTAAAATCTGACTGTGTAACAAAAACCAGACTGTAAAGTATCAGGACTTGAATTTCCTGTCCTTCTAACAGCTAGCCAAGACTGATTCTAAACCTTGCTAACCAAGCTATGGTTACCAGGCTAAAACACACTACAGCAACTCAAGGAAAGCTGTGTAACTTTTGCAAATGGTGGACTGGGGACCATTAAATTCTGTCCCATCCTCTGTACTGCTTTTGATCTGTACCTTAATCTCACTATCGCAGCATGAGAGAAAGGAAACATAGCCCTAACACCTGATATTTCACACTAACTAAAGCTGTGTGTTGCTTTCAGTTTTAGACCGTTTCAGATGGTTACTTGAGTACAAAAGATTTTTTGTTTCTGCGAAAGACTGTTTTTCTTATGTCTGCGTCCACAGATGGTGCTGCAAGAAAGAAAGAAGAAAAGAACTCACAGCAAATGCAGCATTCTTTCTTTTAATTTGTGCCCTTTTATGAGGGTTAATTTTTCTTGCAAGTGGCCTTTAAAACAGTAAGCATGCAACAATCAAAGGGCAGCACAACATGAGCATTGGAAGGCAGGTTATATTTCTATTCAGTGCTGTAGTCCAGTGAAGCTTCTCACCTTTTCTCCTGATGACATAACAGAACAGCAACTGTGGTAATACTACAAACACTAGGCTTTTAGGTCATAATTTCTAATAGTGCTATCATAAACTCAAAATGTAACCAGTGGAATGGAAGGGATTATATATAGAATACTTGCCATTAAAACAAAGTTACATTGTTTTGAAAATTTATCAACAAGCTGGTGATATTTTCTGTTATTCAGGAATTGTCCAAAGAACTGGGCAGGTTTTACTGAACAATTTAAGAGATCACCAATTATAAAGCTGGGGACCTTTCTCTATATGCAGCTTTTCTGCCTTCCAAACCTTAATAACGATGTCGTCTCCAAAAGCAATGCTGAAACCCTCCTCTTTGGGGCCTGCTGTAGCTCTCCCTTAAACTGCATGAGTTTTGCAGTGGTCTGCAAACTACAAGTGAGCTTTATGACATTCTCCAGTACCATGGTAGGGAGATTTTGATAGCTCTCCCTTTGCTTTTACATGCCAGATCTGGTACTGTAACACTGCTGGAAGATATTTTGTCTTACAATTATTGATCTAGTACTATTAAATCTCTAAATGGCTGCAAACATGCCAACCACTGACAGTAGGGGAAAAAAAAAAACCTACAAGGAAACACTCATCCCCGAGGTCTGCTCATAAAAAGCCCCTTCAGTGCACACACATATTTCTAACAATGAGAAGGACATTTTCTAGTATCAAACAGGCAGACGGGCAGCTGAAGGCAACCTATTTTTCATGTTAAGCAATTTTTGCCATTATTTAGGAACAGCCCTGTAATTCTAACACTCTTCAACAAAATCATAATTACAACAGGATCCTGGCAAATTATGCATACTCTGAAACAGTAGGAGAGAGCGATGTGCAAGAGCGCAGTTAGCGAGAAGAATATTGTTTAATGGCTGAGGTCAAATCACCTTTGTCCTTTACATCTGTGTCCCTGCAAGAGAAAGTCATTAGTTGATCCAATTGAAAAGGTAAAGGTATTCCTACACCACCTTTCCTAGCAAGAAGAGTGAGCACACAGCAGAAGCGTCACACAAGAAAATGCTACACCAGAGTGTTCCCGGCTAGTGACTACAGAGCAATATTCTGAAAGAGGGTTAAAATAATGGAGGTTTGGTGTACTCCACTTTCCCCAAGGCACGGGAACCAAAGATAGCTTACATGTGGCCAAAGACTTGTAAGTACCAACACCATCCTATTCTATCTGTGCTGTACCAACACCATCCTATTCTATCTTAACCTTTCTCTTTCTGCAGCTGGCCTTGCATGACAAGCTCTGTGTCCTCCAGCAAGCTGATTTTAGGCTCCTCCTTATAATTTCAAACATACTCATTTGCATTTTCCTCCTAAAAAATGTCTACTCTATGCCATCATTTTCTCCAAAATCTGTATTTTCATATAGTGTTGGTTGGTCTTTCAATAAGACTCTGGCATTGGAGGAGGGGAAGGCTGCATTGAGGATATTGAGAAGCTATGCAGCAAAAAGAGCCCATGTAAACAAGCTTACAATCACTCAGCACACGAATGGTGTGAAACATGCCCATGACAGTTCACTGGAAGGACCGCCTGCTTATTAAACAATGCTGTAACACTTAATTATCCAAGTCAGATTTGTATTATTTCAAATAAGGCCTCTCTGCAGTAAAAACCAAACCCAACATTTCTTCCTGTAGCAATAGCTTTTCTGCCAGAGGATTTCCCTGCAAAGGAACATTGATTTCACTGCAGTATCTACAGATTGTTAATTCTCTTTTGCAAAAGAACTGGCTTGTAGCATACTGTAAACACTTCTCCTTAAAGCTCTTAGTGGTTCTGTGAGACCCAATGGGCTGAGTTGTTCACTTGCAGCTGAGAGTAACGCAGAAGAGTGATGATTACCTTATAAAAGGCCGCTTTCTTAAAAACAACCCCCATATCCAACACAGTTTGTCAAACACTCACTTCTCCCCACACACTTTTATTTTTTTATTTTTTTTTCATTCAACCACTTCACAAAAGGCCAAGGCTCTGTCCTCTGGATCTTCTACTTCCTCATCATTATTCTCTCTTTTTCATTTTTACAAATTCAGATTTTATATGGCTCTGTATGGACTATATAACCCACAAACATACTCATTTCTGCTGAATTGCGAGCCAAGACACCTCCTTCCCCCAAAAGCCCCCAAGCAGTGTTAGAGGTGGTGAGCCTGAGTAAAACACTACTGTTTACATGAGCCAGCTGGTAAAACACTATCGCACTCCTGTCCATGATGTGCCTCTGCACTGCTCTCACAACCACCGGTCACCTAAAGCACCCAAACAGAAAAGCTTATACACACCCGAACACAGGAAAACATGGTTCTCTGGCCACAAAATGCACAGCTACAGCCTTCTTCCTTCGGTTAGCAGCTTACTTCATTAACCTGCCTCTCTCACCCTCTCACCCTCTCCCCCCATTTTTTTAAGCAGCAATCAATATTCATCACCCCACCCTGCGAAAGCAGTTAGTCATAGAATATTAGCATCAACCACCTACCATTCCGTGCTTGCGAGCTATTCTCCTCGTCCAGAAACCCTTCCCCCAAACTGCGACTTTAGGTGGTATTTTTAAATCACATCCCAAACAGTGCTGAGGAAAAGATGGGCTATTTATAATAACAAAAAAATAAAAAGATGGACAGTTGGATTCCAGGTAAATCACTGTTTTCCTTTAAAGAAATAAATAAAAGCCTGGGGGAGAGGCTACAGCAGAACAGAAAAAGGGGAGGCAAAATGTCTGATAATAATGAAATAAAAGGGGGGGGTGGGAAAAAAAAAAAAAAAAAAAAAGAGTGGCTTGCTGAATCACGCTCTTTCACTGCCTGGAAACCATTGTGCAGCGTGATGCTGGCTGTACCATTGTGGAACCTACCAGAGGAGACAGGCAGAGAGCTTGGGGAATGGGGCTGCTATGGCAACTGAAAGGAGCACACATGACGTCAAAGCACACAGAGGTCTCGCAGGGGGAGGGAGAGAAGAGAAAAGTCTAATCTGCAGCCACAGCTACGGTATCTCCTGGTGAATCAGGGGATAAAACAGACTGCAAAGGGAAGCTGAATAGTCTTCTGTAGCACTTACCAGCAGCAGCAGCTTGGGCATCTGCAGCATCGGGGAGCTAGTCAGTACAGAGGGGAGATAGTAACAGTACTGTCGACCTACTCCTTTGTTTGCATCAGCTGCTATACTAAGGCATAAATGCTCATCAGCCTAAAAAAAATCCAAATATTTGAAAATAATTTAAGTTTTATGCTTGATGGGGGGGATTAAAAAAAAAAAACACAAAACCACAACATCTCTCCTTCACAGCTGTTGAACACAACTGTTCATGCAGCTATTGCTCACATGAACAAGCAATGCAATTCTGAGAACAGTGTTCCTTAGAAATCCAAGGAACCAGTAGAGATCTCCCCATTAGCAGCATGTTGTACCCATTACTAGACTGACACAAATCCTCAGACTAAAGATCTACCTCTTCTAGCAGGTCCCATTGCACAGAGGTACTATTGCATTTTGAGCTCACAGAACCAGCAGAGTTGGTGATGACTTCTGACATCCCCAAGTTGAAAAGTTATGCAGATGACGTTTCTTCTGCATACATCAAACTTCAGGACATCTCCTCTTTTCTGACATTAAACAGCAAAGAAAGTACACTGGTAAGACCAGGACACTGAACTAGACTTCCATGAGATTTAGGCTGGGATAAGAGGTAGCCAGAAACATTATAGTGAAATTCAGTCTTGATGGAATACCTTTCTTCTTTGAAAAACATACCATTTCATTCAGTATATAAATTACATTGGTCAAGAAGAGCTCCCAAGAACTCACTGGAGCTTTCCTGCCAGTCATCTGAATATTCCACATGCTTTACCACAGCCAGAGCCAAACACAGGCCCATGTGACCTGGAACTCCAACGCAGACACCATCTAACTCAGGTTGGGTAATTGTTGCTTTTCTGAAGGCCACACAAGTGCCTTGAGCAGGCCATAGTTGACATATGATGTGATCCATAAACACTAAAAATGTTTAATGTCTACGGATGAAGTGAAGTCACTGACTGTGTCTGGCTCTTGAGATACAGGTTACCTGTTCTTGTTTTAATTATACTATGTTCCTCCACCCTCCTTTCTTCATTAGCCTCTTTCTCTTGCATACTCTGCTATTGGCACTTATTTTTTTGGAGTGGAGATCTTCATCTTGATCTGTGTATCATTCCTGAGTACATATATATATATATATGCATGAAGGCCTGAACACATTTACTTTCAGTGAGAAAAAATTCTCTAGTTCCAACTTTCCCATGTTGTCTTTTTTTTTTTTTTTTTTTTTATTTACTTAACAGCTTAATCACAAGATAGCAATCACTACAGAAAGTTCTCCCCATGCTCTACCTTATACTGAGAGAAGACTGGAACGGGCATAGCGAAGAAGCACGCACAGCTACATTATGTGCCAAGAGGATGTCCTGCCATTGTCATCAATGTCCTGAGGAGACACGAAGGACAGCAGGGCACAACTTCCACCACAGTTTGCCAATACCTGCACAGTAGACATAAGCAATAAGTCAGGTAGTTTTAGTGTGTCAAGTAACTGGTCTCAGTAACCATAGCATATTTGACTGGGTAAGAAATCTACAGTTGACTATACTTCTTTTTTTGAGTGATAGGGAGAGAAGGGGAAGTAAAGGAGCTGCAAGATGCTTAGCAGAAGCTATAATTAGCAGTAACTGCAAGATACTGAAACAAAAAATCCCAACCCAAACCCTCATCACAAGACTGGCAAATCAAACCAACAAAAAAATTCAACAGATAGTTTTCACATCATCATTAAAACCACCAAAACCTTCATTCCCTTTTTGCCTCTGTAATCGTATAGTTCTTTCTCCCATACCATATCATATCTACTCTCTTAAGGCATCTAAGACATTATTTTTTGCTACCAGCTAACTATCATGTTTGCATAAGAAGTAATACTTGTGCTTCCAGCGTAGAGGGGTGAAAAAAAACACTCCAAGAAAGGCTTTGTCCCCTCCAGGTCCTACACAATACCACTAGAGAAAATTATTTCTTTTGTGTTTACAGTCTTCTTCAACAAGATCCCAGAAATACACTATTGTTAGGCAAAATACCAGAATTGTCTATCAATTACCTCTTTGAATAAAGCCTACATATTAGCCTCTTTTTCTGGGGTGTCCGTTCATTGCAAAAGCCTATTAAAGACTGTTGCTGTTCTTTGGCAAAAGGCTCCACTACAGAAACTATGTACAAATATATATGCATATATATCATAGAATCATAGAACGGTTTGGGTTGGAAGGGACCTTAAAGACCATCCAGTTCCAACCCTCCTGCCATGGGCAGGGACACCCTCCACTAGACCAGGTTGCTCAAAGCCTCATCCAGCCTGGCCTTGAACACTTCCAGGGATGAGGAATCTGGGCAACCTGTTCCAGTGCCTCACCACACTCTCCGTGAAGAATTTCTTCCTGATGTCCAATCTAAAACTCCCTGCTTTCAATTTTAGAAGTTCATTACTAATCTGGAGCAAAGGAAGATTTTTTTTTCTTAAAAATATGTCCATACACATGTTTTATCCATATGACTTAAAATGTTTAGGATATATTCAAAAACAGGTTTCCTGGGAAAATATATTTTGTGAGTCAGTAGAATAGAGAATACCCCTGAAAATAGCATTAACTGATCATTCATTGGTCCAGAAAGGGTAGGGATGGTTGCTTTTGACACAATTAGGAGACTGCTGTTGGGGGAAGAAAGGAGAAATGAAAGAGCATAAGCTCTTGAAGAGGTAACAGAGGCTTTGGAGTGTAATTAAGGTATTTGTCCTCAGAACAACAGATCTAATAGAAAATAGCATCTTTTTGGATGCTGCTTTTCCTAATGAAGGGATGCTGTCTCCTTTTTCCTCAACAGCTTAACCAGCACTTCACTCCACACTCAAGTGATTTACAGCTCGCCCTTTACGGTGTCCTCCTGAGACAGCTTACTGGCCGTGCCAAGATATACCAAGATGCCATACAGAAATGAGCAGTTTTTGAGGCACAGCTGCTGTATTTTTCCTCTCCTGAAGATCCACAATAAAATGGAGACTAAAGGGAAAATGTATTTTTAGTGGGAACTTTGGAAAAGTATTTTTTGTTAGTGAGGAATACGTTTTAAGCATATTCCAAATCTGTGTGCTGTTGCCAGATGGAGAATTATTAATAATTCTTAAATAAAACAAACTTGAGGGTGGACCATGAAAGTGTATTAAGTTGACTGCCAAGAGGCTTTGCAAAAGACTGAGAATTTGACATGAAACATATTTGCTGCAGTTCAGCAATGGTTATATCTGCAGTCTAATAACATAGCACAATCACAGGTTTCAAAAAGGAAAATAAACCGAAGGGTAAAAATTAATCGATATTGATGAGATTACTTAAAAGTATATGACTTTTAAAACCATCTACTATTCTGTCGGCAGTGTTTCTCATGACTCATTCTGCTAAGTGATTAAGATTTGCCTTCTCATTTAATGATTCTGTAAGAGGTAAGGTTCAGGAAAGCAGAGTTTTCATTAAAATTTAAAGAAAATAAAGCTCTTTTCTAGATTTCTTGCAAATATCTTGGTATTAGCAGCCTCTGAAATTAATACAACAATGATGTAAAAGACCTAAGCAAAAAAAGACCCATAGCTTGAACAAAGCTTCCTAGTTCAGTTGATATTTATGTCAACTTCTGGAGTCATATCATTGAAGTAAAGACTGATGTTCTGCCAGATAAAATAAGACTAACAATATATAAAAGCATTACAAAAGTGCATCTTTGCTATTAAAACGCTGCAACTTCTTTGCTGCTGTCAAACTCACCTAAACTGTCTATGCCGTATTTCATGAAAGAAATCAACAACTTCTAATCAGTTCTGAACAGAACTGTACTTGTGCCAGTGCCAGGAAATACAGAGTATGTGAGTCTCATGGCACTAGTGAGGTTATTTTCCTTTGCTACGAAGGTAAATGCCTGTTGACCCTAGGGTCTATGTAGTGGGTGTTTAGTTCTTAGAGAACTGCCTATGTGCTATTAAAAACCCCACCTTTGTGTCTCTTGCTTTCTTAGCAAAAAACTCTGTAAGAAAGTTTGCTGTTCAATTTATGGAAGTACGGATGTTTTCAAAATATTAGGAAAATTAAGTTCCATTGAGGCAATATGTATCATGGTGAATTCCCACCTGTAAGGAAGACAGTTTAGGTTTTTTTCTTCTACTTGCATTACCTGTGGATACAAGCTGGCAGAGCAAACTTTCTCCCTGTACTATCCATTGGCATAGTGATGGGGGAATGGGTGGAATTCACTTTATCTGTTAAAAGAAGTTAAACATTGTTTAGTCTGAAGTATTTGCTTTGAGTTCTTGTCAATGTACCAAACAAGTGACTCTTGGTAGGTGTCCTTCTCCACTGACTGCAGACAGTCTAGGGTGACTAGGTCAGGTTAAATATCATAACCTACAAATGCGTAAATTTAGGTGAAAGTGACTTTAGTATTAATTAATAGTAATTATATTTTTTCCTTAAGGGTTGTCCCTCTGTCTGTTGCTACCACTCTATTTTACAACTCAAAATTCTCAGTAACAGCACGTTAGCTGTCATATTACCTAACCCAACAACAAAATAATTAATAGAAGTTAACAGCTTGTGTTGCACTAATGTCCACATCAGTACCACTGGCAGGCTGCAATATCTTAGTGAGGGGGAAAGAAGAATCTAAGAAACACAAGAGGAGGACTCCCTGGGTGTAATAATTGTGTAAGTTCTACAATTCCCCTTTTCTGCTTCATGAAATCCGAAGGAGAACAAGCAACTAGAAGGCTTTTGCACTCATAACTGTGATTCTTGTCCTTTTTTTCCAAGAGATATTTAAAAAAAATAAAATACCAAACAACTATTAATGACATGACATGACTGCCATATTGCTTGATGGGAATTACAATTTAGGCACTACAATTGTATTTCTGGAAGACGCTTCTTGACCTTTCGGCAAGGCTCATTATGTAACTCCTTTGTTTAGCGTACTTAGATCCACAGCTTGTCTTGGTTTAGAAGATCAGTTGGCTGCCATTTGTAGGATGATCTAAGCTTGAGTACATAACCAATGTGTTCAGTGTGCTGAGGTACAAGTTTTTCCACTTTGTATACAAGAACAACTGAACACACTTATTTTTCTACAAATTTCAGTGTCTCCATATTCAGCTTGTCTGGGATCCATTTTCACTGAAGACTCAGAGAAAGATAAAGGTAATGGTTGTGTCTCCAAGAGTCAAAAACAATAGTTATTTTCTACAAAGTAACTTTTCACCTCAGAATGAATGCATATACCAGCACATATAGCCATAACATGAATTATCAAAGCTGTACTTCTTTAATCTTGTGACAAAGATGTAAAATCTTCAAACTGACAGCTCTGTTTGTTCCCTCTGCAAACCTGTACCAAGAGGTACAGATCTTAAAAACATGTTAAAGACTGATTTCAGAGGAGAAGTTCAACTATGGTACGTATGAAGATGATTTTTAGTGGTAGATATGAACTTCTAAGATTGCATAGCCTCAAGGCCTATACATAGGACTATCTGCAACCAGCCAGGGGTAACAAAGTTAGTAATATCAGTAATTTCAAAATGTTGAAAGACTCCACAGCCAAATATATGAAGAAATTTAAAGCACAACAAGTGTTACAGGAAAGTGACTGCTGTGTTCCTTTAAGGAAATGCTGAGAACTTTAAAAGAATTACATGGTATCCAGTTGCAACTAAAGAACCTTACAGGAAGTTCTGAATGAAGGACTACAAATTCTACTCTGTCCAAACAGGACTTTCTGGAAAAAATTTTCCTTTGAGATTATCAAAAACGCTCAGTTGACTTGAAACCAAAATAGAATGTGAGGAACTATTAAACTAGAGGTATAACGTACCTCTGAGTGTTAAGCTATCATATTAGCATTAAGGCTCAGACCTGTGAAGTGGCAAACACTGTCCGTGCAGTGCTGCTTGACCTTAATTTCTATTAGCTTTAGAAGGAAAGAAAGGCAGTGGAAAGTCAGCCCTCACTGATATTGCACATGTAGCTTTTATAACTGTTACAAATACTTGTTAATAAAGAACCTAAACCAAACAAACTTACACAGCAGTTACTTTTATGTTTTGTCATCGAATTAAAGCAAATGCACATAAACTTCACTATAAAGTATCAAAAGGAGTTTTGAAATGGGAACCATCTTAATGTCTTCTGCAACTGTCTTACACAAGAGGATATTTGACTAGATTTAGGTTGTCTCATAGTACAGAACCCAAACCACATTGATATGGGGCTTAGAGACATTCTAATTAAGTGACAGTAAAAACTGTCTGATACATGCTCTTCAGGGGCAAATTGTGAATTCTTTCACCAAGGTTAATGAGGTTACAGTCACACAGAATGTTGCTAGAGCAAATTCTGTTTATGATTTTGCCATGTGTCTCTTGATTCAAGCAGAACTTCATTTCCCAAGCAGAAAACAATGAAACACTCTATGAGAACGAGAAAGTTCAGACTCTGTTACTCCATGTGCTTACTGACCACTACACAATCCACTGTTCTTATGTGACTACCTCTAAGCAGGTCCACTGTGATACCTGTCCTTAGGTACCTTCCACAATCAGAAGATGATGATATCCAGTGACTCAGTTAAAAGGCATGGGTTTACCTGACATCAGGAACTGGGTTGCCAGCAACTCTGCATTCCAGCAATACTTTGTTTCCTCCAGCAACTTCCTGGCTCTGAAATTTCTGAGTAAACTGAGGTGATGAAGATCGATTCTCTTCCATGATGATGAAGGGGTGGCAAAGGGCCATTTCGCTTTGAGTGATGCTCTCCCTTTCAGAAGTGTTTGCCATTCAGATGAACCCCAGGTAATTTCGCCTCAGGCTCAGTCTCTTGATGTGGCCTGTCAAACTCCTGGTTCACTGAGGAATTTACAGCTGGTTGTTTCTTTTTAGAAGACAGGTACCCACTGCCTGGAGAAGAAGAATCCCCAACAGGACTTCAGCCTCTGGACTTCGCTGCCTGTCTAAATATAGATGACAATTCCTCTGTGAATGTGGCAGCTTTGTCAAACAGCTTGTTCCTGAAAGGAACTTCTCCCTAGGATGCCAGTTCAGAATTTGGCTTGTCTTAGGCACACCTGGACCATCTTTGTCCAAACGCTTCAGGCTTCTAATGAAGCTGGGACTAGTAGTTAGCAAAGGTGAGTTGCTTGCTTGCCTCCTGGACTAAAAACTACTTGCCGTTTGAGGTGCAGCGGATTGCTCTGATTCCCTGGGAGACCGTGACTTTCAGCAGATGAAGTCAGACTGCTTGCTTGAGACCTCTGTAAAGCAGCTTGCTCATGCAGTTTGGGATCTTTGAAAGAAGGATTTTCCGAAGTGCTAAAAAAAGCGGTGTTTAAATAATGAGTAAAGTCTGGTGCTGCATTCTGATCCTCCTTCATGGAATTGGCAATGGCTTCCCGAGCTCTGTCAAGGCTCCTACTTGTCCTCCTCCTGGGTAAGGAAGGCAGAAAGTTGATCTGAAAAATCCCCATTCTGTATGTCTGATAGGGAATCACAGAAAATGTCATAGTAGGATGAAGCTTCTGACCTATTTTCAACTTATTGGTGCCCCTCTCTGCACAGTAAGCCTCCTTCAGCATTAGAGTCAATGACTGGCCACAGCTCGGTCTTGCATCCTAGAAGACACAAATACAATTCCTTAACAAAAAAACCCTTGTGAATAATAAAAAAACCCAGACCTATTATATCCTAGTTCCCATAAGCTAGACACAAAACTGGGAGAAAAGCAGAACCTAACGGTGCATGAAATACTTACTGTACACCTTGTTTTCTATTAGAATGGGCATTATTATAATAAGAATTAGGCATTATGTCTAGGTGGAAATGAGAGCACTTAGGAGTCATTTTTCTTATGTGTCTTCCTGTAGAACTATGAATACATCCTTCGTCTGTACATTGCCGAGCACAAGCTCAATTCCACTGGCCCAATCTGAGTGATTTGTTATTACACCTCACTTTTTCTGGTTTTTGGCTTATGATGATTTGGGGAATATATTTACTTTTCTCTTTCCCATAACACTGCCTTCCACACATTAAACCATAAAATTCCGAGAGGAAAACACTGTTCTAATTACAACCAGTATAGCTGACTACCAAACATCTTTAAAGATTCATCTCTAAAGAACAGCTTGGCTGAGAAGCCAAGCAAATAGTTGGTCTATAGGCTCAGCAGTTAAGGCATAAACTGGATGAAAGCCAGGAAACCAAGGGTTAAACCTGGAGAGTTTCTGTCTCCTTAATCTTAGTTATTTTTTAAAACTTCGTATTCAAATGAACAAAGGTGCTAGTTTACTATTTAGGTAACTCATAAATATCTGTGCTTCAAATGATACCTACCTTTAAATCTGATTCATACAGATTCTTAGCTTGCTCACACATTCAGATCAACGTATCTGACTTCCAGCACCAAGCTGCTCTGGTGTTTCGATGGGTTGTGGGTCGGACGACAGTTTCTTCTATTGCCAGCCACCCAACATCATGATTAAAATCAATATATTAGGAATTAGCAGATCTTCTAATACTCAGTTTTATACTGTTCTGTCACTCATTTGAAAAATCTAATGGCTACATATGTCATAATGTTCACAGGCCAATGTCTAAATTTAGGTAAACCAGTGTGTAGCTGGGTGTTTACATAAAGTCAATGAATTTAAACACATGCTGGTTATTAGCAATTTCTAATGCTGAATTCACGGTGAGAAAGGTCTGGCGCCTAAAAATGGATTTGTATGTCTAGCTTTAGACAGCCAAATGGAAACTTCCTTTATAAAGATTTTTTTTCAGCCACACTGTAATACATAAACCCATTCTTCTTTTAGAGCAGCTTATAACTACAGTAAACTAGGGGTGAAGTATCGCTAACCCTATCAAGTAGAATATAAGATCATAATTAGGAATTTTGAATGCTATTTCTAGCTTCTCCAAGTTAGACTATAATGTATTTATTACAGTTCTTATCATCATTACTCATTAGGTAGCTTGCAAAGCCAGATACTATATAATTTAAAGACATAAACATAAAATACAATGTTGCATGCAGATCAGTGTTTAGCTATACTTACTGCATTACTACATATAAACAATTTATGGAGTCCTATTTGTTACATATTTTAAAATTACTTACAAGTAAACACACATTTTAATATCACACTTTTAAATATTTATTAAGAATATAGATGCTACAAGAAATAATAAGATAAAAAGTAAATTAAAAATGTACTGGATTACAATAATCTATGAAACATTAAATAATTAATCAAATTAAGGTGTTCAAGAGATAAATAATGACAGATGGAAAACCACTGAAAACCAAAGGACTCATTTTGAGAGAGGTATAGACATCCTGAACTTGCAGAACTTGTCCAATTAAAAATTATTACTTAAAAAAATATGTCCCAAAGCCAATATGTTCAAAGGAATAATATGAAGGAAGAAATGTATCTAGTAAGATTTTTTGAAACAAAAAACCCACATATTTTTCCTCTGAATTTGCAATCCTGCGAAACTACTCCTCAATGTACAATAATTAAACTTAGCAGAAAATATAAAAAAGACCTTACAATGAACAGGCCAATATGAAAAGTCTCAAGTATAATTAACAGCAGGTAAAGTTGCTTTTTTCCTTTTTTACCTAAGGAGGCTTAAGGTTGCTCCAGCTACTCATCAAAGATTGCTTGGTCCTCAGAAAGCATTGAGAAGACTGTGGCCCGTGCGTTACATCTGACCTCTGTGACTATGTAATTCTTACCCCACTCATCTATATTTGGTACCTGAACCCAGGTTTCACCAGACCGCTGCTATCTGCAACTCCAGTAGAAGTAACATTAGGCCTGGCACAACATTCTGTGCACTTACTACTTAGAAATTCAGAGAACTAAATCATTTAAATGACCATATTTTGTTGTATTTAACACAGTATTTTAGGCTGCTTTAACAGATTATTCTGGAACTTTAGGATGTGATTTTTGCTCATTGTTAAAAGGCCTACATCCACAGGTCATAGAAAACACAGTGTGTGAAAGTTAATTTCTTTCTACAGCATTTTGTCTTAACAGGTGTTTAATTTTTAGCAAAACTAACTTTTTTTTTGTGAGAATAAATAAAATCATTGGCTTTTTCTACTAAAAGTAGTTTAAAAGTAATAGTTTCCTTGTGTACCTTAAAATGTTCCATGAAAAGAAAAAAACCCCATAGAATCCTAGAATCATTTAGGTTGGAAAAGACCCTTAACATTTTTATAGTTATCAGCAGAAGTCATACATTTTTTTGTAATAATAGACAATTATTAATCTGTAATTATATACCACACTGTGTAAATAAATTCACCTACTGAATTTTCACATCTCAAGTGTATTAATCTTATCATCAGAAAAGAAATATTTCCTTTAGAAATGACATACAAAATCCCTGGAAAACATGTATGCTTTGAAAAGAGCCCCATACCCTGACACATGTTTTAACACTGAAACAATTAAAATGCATTTCTGGTTTCTATAGCCTTGTCAAGTATACTGTGTAACAGTCAATTCTTCCTTACTGTCTTTGCTAAGGACATACGTTCACCTTATTAAGAACTTGTCTAAAAGTTATTTCGTACCTTACTCTAAATAGCAACAGGATAAAATACAAGAAGATAGGCATCTCCTTTCCAACACTAAAGTCAACCACCAGTCTGTAAACTTTAAATAAGAATATTTAGGAGCTGCTTCTACTTTAAGCAGCAAAGGCAGATACAAACGCCTTTACTAGTTGTCACTGAATCCCCTGGTTATTTTGAGTCGCTAACAGACATTTTTTTCCATCTCTGAAATTTATTTTAAAAAATATAAATTCTGGTCACCTGTGCTTAAACATACTGGGTCACTGCCTTGCTGTAGTACTATGCCATACATAGCTTTGGGGTTTTGTTGTCCTTCAGCATGCAAGCTGGTTTAATTTTGCTTGTAAATATATTTGCAAATAAATTTGTTACATAGCTAGAGCTATTTTGTGTTTTTTACAGAGTGCATTGGAAGTACCTACCTGTTGTATACATATGAAAGTGTCAAACACAGTGAAATAGTCAAGCAGCGTCAGTGGTACTCAAACACCATTTTCCCGAGGTTTTGGAAGAATTTCTCTGAGGATTTTCCTACAAGGAAACCGTAGAAGTGCAACAGAAAAGCTCATACACCTTCGCTTTTGCTCACAATGGTACCAGCACTTGGTCTGGAAGAAATACAACAGTTGTTAAAATGTTAAAAGCATAGTAATAATAACTCACACCCCTCTTTTACAGAATACTTCATCAACAAAGTGACTGAGGGTCTGCCGGTAACAACAGGTCAGTAAACTTAAAAATATCTCAACTTTCCAGAATTATCACAGCCGTGGGTAGGAAAGAAGACCATAAAATGGAAAGGAAGCGTAATAAGCAACTCACAAAGAGCCAATACTGACCTTAAACTGGGGAAGAGATGAAGCCTCCTCAGTCCAAGATCTACGGTACCCAAGGTCTTGCTGAGGCAGCCTACCTCAGGCCGAGAAACCCGTGATTCAGCTCCCCTTATCTCAAGGACACTAGAACACTTGTAATACTATTTTCCCTCAAGATGTTATATGTTTTAATCTATCACTATCCAGACAAGTAAAAAATGAACTCATGGGCAAAGTGCCACAGTACTGGTAACATCCCTTAAAATCTCAAAGGAATTTTAGGAGTTTGAGCCTCTGTGTACAACGATTAATACACTTTTGCATCTTGGGCTGTAAAACTCACAGGATTTAGCATGAAGGTGAAGAAATATAGAGTAAAGCTTTTCCATCCCTGCTGGTAAACACTGTGCCTGGGGTAAAGATACCCCTGCCCAAGTTACCGGAGAGTGGGCCATGGCCTGGGCTGAGCAGGTGGCTGGCCTGCTTTTTGCCATTCACGCACCAGACTGCCTCGATGTTCACGACACTGTTGTACAGGCTGTTTTCTTGGCCCGCCTTTCGCCGTTTTAAGCCCCTCCACTCTCCACCCCACGTACGCGGTCAGAGGCCAGGCGCCGAGGTATCAGGGCGGAAGCAGGGGCAGTGGCGGCAGAAGCGCGGCGGCCGTTCACCGCCGGCTGAGGGGCGGTGCCGCCGGAGATTAAGGGGTCCCAGGCGGACCCGGCGTGAGCGGCTGCCCTCAGGCGGAGGCGACCGGCAACCCCTCCGGGTGAGAGGGCGAGGAGTGGCCGCTGGAGCCCGCCCGCCCCGCGTGGCTGTGGCGAGCGGAGGGCGTCGTGGCGCGGCGGAGGGCTGCCGCCTTGCTGTGCAGTGTGCCGCCAAACTTTTCGGCTGGGGGTAGCGTGTACGTTCGGCCCTGCACTGCTGAGACGGTTCTCGTTGAAATTCTTCCTCACGACAGAGAATATGCATAAACAATCTGATTTACAGGTAATGTCAATCCAAATCAAGTATTTTTGTAATGAAAGTCCTTAAAAATCTATATAGGCTAGACTCATATGTATGGAGAAGGCCTTTTCCCTGCATGAATCCATTAAAATATTTAATGCATATTATATAATTGTATTAAAGGACAGGAAAAAGGTGCCAACAAACTGTGGAATTGAAAGTCTTCTGTGGTTTAAGACGAAAAACCATTCCAGGTTTTATTGTTTGGGAATATATACAAGTAAGGATTTAAGCAAGCCTCTAATACAGCTGATGTTGATAAGCACAAAAAAACCCAAACCCCAAAAAATCCATTTCATATTGAATTAAGAAATGTGGGAAAGGAGTGAGAGTTGCAGAAGATGTTGCTGATGTGACTCACAGTGGTAGAGAGAGCAAGGATAAAATTTGGCAGTGTAGCCCATGGCAATATAGTTGAGATTGGATAGTCTAGCATGGAAAGAGTTCAGATTATATGGTAATACAGTATCTTCTTCTCTTCAGAGAAGCTGTGGATGCCCCATCCCTGACTGTCTTCAAGGCCAGGCTGGATGAGGCTTTGAGCAACCTGGTCTTGTGGAGGGTGTCCCTGCCCATGGCAGGAGGGTGGGAACTAGGTGGTCTTTAAGGTTCCTTCCAACCCAAACCATTCTGTGATTCTATGATAAATTTAAGAAAACTAAGTATCCTTTTAAATGTATCAGCTCAGTGTAGTCCTACGTAATTTTCTAAGGAAAGAAGTGAAATAAATTATAACTAAAACACTCTAGTGGAAAATCTGTGTCACAAACGTACCATTCTAACTTAAACACACTGATTCTTAATACACTGAAAGAAGAAAAGCAAACCGTAAGCGTTAGGTAGTTCATTTAAGTGTCCCAACTGTGCAACGCAGAATTAACACTAGTCTGGTTCTTAAGAGGTTTCTTTTCAGGAGTTTGCATTCAGGATCTTAGCTGTAATTTTGTCTAGTTTCACTTAATTGCTTCAACTGTTACTCTAAGTTGATTTTCTTCTGTGTTTTGTGTTAGTCATATTCATGTGGCTTTAACATTTATTTTGTAAATTAATTACGCTTGTTATCACTCCCTGTACCATATCTGAAAAGTTGTCTGCTCCTCTATGCCCTGTGCAATATGGAACTCCTGCTTAACTTCAAGTATGAGCTTCAGTCCCACTCACATTAGCTGTTATCTCTGTGCTTCTGTGAAAAATATGTTTCAAACAAATCTGATTTTTTTTTTTTTTTTACAAAAACTGTTTGCAGTCATGCATATCATAAAACTTGTAGCTGGACAGTGAGAAAAATGCTTTATAGCATTACATGACATCTTTTTATGTTCTATGTACTAAGACTTTTTCAAGTTAGACTTTCCTCTTCATGAGGGAAATTATCTCCATTCATTTAGTTTTAGCTGCAAGCCTATAGTGCATATTTTTCATGTTTATATTCACAGCCAGCCATGTGCTCAGATTCCTTCTTAGCATGTGAATTGTGATCTGAGCAGGCACAGACAAGCGCTGAAGTTCAATACCAGATTAAAGCCTCTTTCTTTGCAAGGGGATTAACTTTGAAAAAGGAATGTGCCTCTTTCAACAAACTGAAATGCTGATGTCTAGGAAAAGAAATATTTACTTCTCTTTTTTGTTTTATCGTACTACAGCTTTACATTACCTTTTTAACAGCTATTGCAAGCTGCCTTTTGGTTACACCAAATGCATTTCTGCAGTCTGTAGGAAGGCTCAGCCTACCACCTAAAAATGGCTGGTGCAAGGTAAGGCCAGACAGCTATGTATTGCTGCCAGAAGTCATAGTGCTAAACTGTGACAAAGGTGCAAGAATGTGACATCCATATTTCTGGAAAGGGGAGTGAGCAGGGAAGGAGGATCACTGAACAGCTGATTACTTCTGCTGTTAACCTCAGTAGGACTAAATTTAAAAAGAAAGTTAAAACACAGCTGGCTATATAGAACTGCTGAGAGATTTGTCAGACACTAGCTTCTATTAGGGAAACACTTAGCTTGGGAGTATTTCTGAAAGTGTTTCCATGGATGTGGGGAGACTTCAGGCCTTTTGCTTTTTTTCTGATTGGCCAACAGGCAGGTGCTGAAAAAGGTGGCGACAGAAATGTTCCAGAGATGGTGAATATCATATGGACAAACAGCAGCAACTTTTTGTTTTAGGATAGGCTGTATCATGTAAAAGGACAACAGAATTTTTCATTTCTCTCTTTCTGATGTGAAATGAAAAGAGGTCAGATAAAGTGCTGAATAATGTCTGTTGAAAACACAACCACCCGTGTTAAGAATTTGGGTGTGGCATATTCTACTGTAGCGCATTTAATGGCTTAAACTATAACCATATGTTTTTTTCTTCCAGGGTGAAGTGTTCGCCTTACCTCTGATTTACAAACATGTTTTATATTTGAAGAGGATATGTCCTTCAAGTGGAAACTATTCCATTATAAATGAATCATTTACCTTTAGAAATAAATCATATGGCAAACAATTTTTTTTTTAAATAGGTGCTTTTAGAAAATACATGAAGTAAGCCTCAGGACTTGGGAGAAAGCAGGACCGTTGCAGTGGCAATGAAAACTTGCGTGGTGGCACCTTGTATTAATTTCTTGTGAGTATTTGGTCACAAAGTCAGCTACCTCAAAAGCCCATGAAAGTTACCAACTTCCCTTTGCAGATGTCTAGGTATGTTTGACAAAGAACTCTCTTCTTACCTTCCTTCTGCAAGCTGGTGCTACAATATTCCAGCAAGTAGTGAAGTTTAGAGGTTTTCCTATATCGCAAATTTTGACAGTCTTCATTTTCCTGGGCACTTGTACTGGTGTGAGTGAAAGTGAGCTTTCAGTTTTGGGAGGTGCACAGAAGGGATGGCAGAGACGATGCTGAGAGTTGTTGGTATCCATTGATTTCAAACCCTGATGAAGTAATTTTGTAAATATAATTGACCAAAACTTGTATCAATAGTTAGATTTCATCTTTCAAAGTTCCATTTACTTAATTTATACAGCTATAGAACTAAGCTTATAAGAATATTTTTTTCTTAGAGATATCCAGAAGGTACAATATGTGGAGTCAAAACACCTCTAATATGCATACATAAACGGAAAGGTGACAGTCATGGCATCTGCAGTTTGTTTTCAGAATGGAAATGATGACAATCTCACAGCTAAAAGCTGTGAAGAAAAATTACTATCTTTTGAAGATCAAATTGAAAATAAAAGTGACTGCAGAGAATTTTCAAATACATTTTCTCACAGAGAGGAAATGGAGTAGATATTGACAGTCAGTGACTTTAACAGGAAATATTTCAGAAATCCAGGTAAGAAACTAATTCTCTTCTGTATTTATTAAACTTTCATTTGGTTTGAGGAAGGTATTTCAATCAAAACTCTTTTTATTTTATCTTTTTTAAATTAAGTTTATTACAGAGTTTTTTTCTCAGTATTTCCCTATTCCTAGAGCAGACATAATTGTTCTGATACCTCACCAGCATTATATATGGATAGGCAACAGTTTATGACTTGGAAAACGTTTTTAATCAAATACCTTAATTTTTGGCCAGTTGCAGGTCAAGTAGGAACGGATGCCTTTTATGTGTAGACTTGGGTCTTTGCACAAGGCTTTCAAGTTCCTAAATGCAACAACTTTGAAAGCAGACTGAACAAAGGGATGGATTTCATGCCATAAGATATCATGCTCAGTATATAAGTTGGGGGGAGTTGGCCAGGGGTGTCTGGCCTTCAGGACTCTCAGGTCCCTCAGGGTCTGGCTCTCGCTGCTCGGGGACTGGCTGGGCATCAGTCAGATGGTGGTGAGCGGTTGTATCATGTTGTTGTTGTTTTCCTTTTCATTACATATTAATATCAGTAGTAGTAGTATTTTCATTGGATATTATCATCATTAGTAGTAGTACCATTATTTTTATTTCAATTACTAAACTGTTCTTATCTCAACCCATGACTTTTTTATACCTTATTCCTCTGTCTCCCTGATCCCACTGGGGAAAGGGGAAGGTGACCAAGCTGCTATGTGGAGCTTAGCTGCTGGCTGGGGTTAAACCATGACAGTACTGCAGAAATATCTGGTTTGAATGTCTGTTTTCAATGGTGAAAAGAACAAACCCTAGGCAAAGGTAAGTGCACATGTTTTTGTGGTTTCTTTGGAGGGGATGGCACAAATTAACTGTATGAAGACTGGAGAAGAATGTCCTAATGAACTTTGTCTATTATAGTAGCATAGTGTTTTCGTACTATCAGCAGAGTTGTGTGCGGCTTGGATCGCTTCAAGGAAATTAATTAGTTTGTGGGGGAGGGATATTATGTATTTGAGGAGTTTTCTAGGCATTACAGTAGTTCATCAGTTTGGCATCATCCAAGTTTTGTAACAAGTCATTTTTCATAATGGGTATATTACAGATTATGTTGGGCCAGCCGACTAACAGAAGAGTTAAAAATGCTTTAAACATGCTAAGGCACACGACAGACCCATAATGTGCTTTTTGAGGGTGTTTTTATTATGCCAAGCTTGCAAATCTTTGTTTATTTCTGTTCCACTAAATTCATAGCAGTGATGATGAGCATATGTTCTTCACATGAGGAACCTCATGTAAAATGGTCCATGAGTGAGGTATGCATCCACTGCGTGTAATGACCCCTCCTCTGCCTAATACTCTCCCTCCACAGTGACAACCAGGGGTTCTGGTATTGCATCAGGTGATGCATTGCTATTGTGTGGTTGCCCAGACCCACAACCCGTTCAGTTTGGGAATTTTCATGCTGCTTAATTTGAGCTGTTTGGATGTGCCCACTGATGCACTCTCTGGGAATGAAGGGAAATTATAAACAGCTTGCAGCAGCCCTTGGTTTGACCCTTTTCAGACTAATTATTTCCATTCTTGTACATACCAGCTCCTTATTGCAGTTTGTTTTGTTTTCAAGCTGAATCACCAAATAGATAAAGGTTAATGTATCATCAGTTAATACAGAATAACTGGGAGAGTAACACCTAGCAATGAAGTGGTGAAAAGAGTTGGGGTGGGCTGACATCAATAACTGTTTAGCCCAGATCAGTAGGTGCCTCTGAGGTTTATAGGACTGAAGGCCTGGAATAATACGGGAGACCAGGGGAACATGCATGCCGTACATTTGCTCACAGAATATGCATGCATTTTTGTTTCCAAGTACATCTATTGCATATGCTGATTTCTGTACACATTAGGATATCTGTGAGAATCACTGGCTCCTGATTTTTGCAGGTTTCTTCCATTAAGGGAAAGTTTCTTAAAAGTGAAAGTACTGGATGCGGTAATCATTAAGGACTTTTTTTTTTTTTCCCCAGTGTAGACGTGTGAAAGATCTAAGAATAGCTGTTGAAGCAATGAGAAAAATCCATTCTCTACTGGATAAATAACATGATTTACTGCAGACAACAAATTATGAGAGGATTGCCAAATGCCTTAGATATTTTGGCTTTGAGAATTTGGCAAATAGTCTGGATTGTCCAAAGGTTATAGATATAAGATAATGGATTGTTTTTGATTTTCTATTTTTCATATATATATTTGCTGCTGCATTGTTGGCACAGTTATTCTCAAAATACAGAGTTAAAGAAACAACAATATTAGCAGTGAAACCTCTGATAAAGGCATTTATCAGAACTGTAAAGTTTAGAGCTGCACTGTTTGTAATTGCCTGTACTACCTGTTGCAAGCAAATATTGGATTGAAAGTTAAGATGGTTTTTCCTGAATGTGAAAATTGCAAAACCTCCGTAGAAGGTATCTATGATAGTATTTCAAATGTAATTTTATATTCTTTACAAGGAAAAAGGGAAGAGTAAGTTTTATTACAGGGGGCTGACTCCATAACACATTATCAGCAAGGCTTTAACACCTAGACCTGTGACATTGCTGCCATTTACAAATGTTCTTAAATGCCTAGCACAGCATGATTGACTGCATATCAGGTAGTGGTGCTTGGTACCTTAAGAAGCACTTTCTCTGCGAAGTGTGTGAGCTTTTATAATAAATTTCTTTCTTAGTGTCCTCCAGCAGTTTGTTCAGATTTAAATGGCTCTCCAGCAATCCCATCCAATTCTAATTTATGAGGTCAAATTACTCTCTCTAGATTATGCTTCTTTTTCTTTTATGAAGAGCATATACCACCTTAGCAGACCAACTGTGATTGCTCCAGTCGATGAGGGATAAAATTCTTTTTCTGCTAGTTGAAGTGATAAGCAGGTACGATTTAAGGCAAAGTCATCCACTGTGCCTTTGTATCTTTTAAAACTTATAGTTGACAAACATTATGAGGATACATACATGGGATTATTATATGCTACTCAGCACTGCCTCTTAATTGAGACTAGATACCATGGTAATCAGCCATTTGGGGTCATAATAGGTTTGAGGTGATTGATCATCTTATCATTAGAGGTTCCCATTAGGGAGGGGAGTTTGTTTTGTCTCTTTTCCCCTGTGAGGATTTGAATGTAAATATCTTTTAGATGTCCTAATGGCTTTTTGAGTTGCTTTGAAGGCCAGTCTGAAGTTCCAAAAACTGTACTCCTTTTTAATTCAATTGAATTTTGTAAGCCTGCCTACCGAAAGAATACAGTCCACTGCATCCATATTTGGGAAGAGCATGAACTTTGTGACTGAAATTCTTACCAGAATGTCAGATAATTTCTGATATATTAGTATGTGCTTTATGTTGTTGCAATATCTTGTTCTTTATCTATTCAGTTTGCGCAATTCTTTTGTTTAAACTTTGCTTAACTCCTCCTGCACTGATGTGCACATCATTTTTATGGCATTTCTCCAGATAAGTGGCTAGTTTTGTCAAGCTGGGATGTATTTTGCATTTGGCACTTGTTTTTACCCATCTCATGAAGATTTAATTTCTTTAAGAATTAAAGTCTGTCCAGAGTATTTTCTGGGTCCTTTGATGCAACTGGAAAATGTGCTAAGTGTCTATAGAATCCAGAGCACAGTCAAACAGAGGTCTCCATGTTTTCTGTTGGTCTGGGAGTAGCTCAGTTTCAACGACAGCACATGGGCCATTACCTGTTGTGAGAAGAGAGGAAGATAGAGATCCCAGGGTTCAGGGGTTTTATCCAGATACACGGCGGGTAATACCATACACTGTGAATTTTATTTAAAGTGCTTATGTTTATGGGAGTGCACAGGCAGACACTGGTGTTATAAGAAACAAATTAAATTCAAAGATAATCTTGAAATATTGATACGAAATTACTGTGGCATGTGTCTTTGAGCCAATAGTTATTTGCGTAGGCTCAACAGAGAAAAGACTGAAGATGACATCTACTTTCTCATTATAGTATTGTTCATTTCGAACAATGTGAGTGATATCTATCATGCGATTGGATTAAAAATAATCAGATCAAACCAATTTTTTAAAAAATTGATTTACTAATTTTCTTCTATTCAGAGCTTTGGGATATATCTAGTTTATGTTTTCAAGCCTTTTACACCAATAGTGAGAACATAAAAACAAAATTATGATTTCAAATCTAAAAAAGCCTTTATTTTTTTTCTAGAACAAGAAAGCAAAAATAACCTAAAGCTTAAATACTGTGAGATATGGTAAACTGAGGATTGATAGAAGGATCTACAAGCTTTATTCACGTTATCATGCATTTGTAATACCGAATAGCAGGATTCCATCAACTAGAGAAAGATGAACTTCCTTTATCAAGGAAATTCTTCCCTTAAAGAAAAACTTGGTGAAGGAAAAAAGAAGAAAATTGTGCTGCTTTTAGTTGGGATAGAGTTAACTTTCCTCATAGTAACTAGTATGAGGCTATGTTTTGGATTTTTGCTGAGAAATCATCTGCTGACGTTTTCAGTTGTTGCCAAGCAATGTTTACATCAAGCCAAGGACCTTTTCAGTTGCTCATACTGCACCTGTGTTCCCAGCTGATTCTCTACAAGAAGCTGGGAAGGGACACAGCCAGGACAGCTGATCCAAACTGACCAAAGGGACTTTTCATGCCATAAGACATCATCTTCAGTATATAAGCTGAGGGGAATTGACTGGGAGCTCTTGCTCTTGGGTCTCTTGGGCTCTGGATCACTTTCTCTCTGGCTTTTGTTGGTCAGGGACTGGCTGGGCATCAGTTGGCAGTTGTATCATTTGGGTTTTTTCCCCCTATTTTTTTCATTACACAGTAATCGCAGTAGTGTTTTCATTACCTATAGTTAGTATTGTTAGCATTATTAGTGTCATTATTTTATTTATTTTCAATTATTAAACTTATCTCAATGCCCAAGTTTTCTTACACTTTCCTCTGAATCTCTTCCCCATCCTACTGGGGGAGGGGAGAGGTGAGTGAGTGGCTGCATGGTGCTTAGTTGCAGACTGGGGTTAAACCATGACAAAAATACTGACCCGGTATCAATGAAATATTATAATTGTGTGTGTGCAATTCTGGATTTATCACAAAATGTTTTCTTAACTTGCCATCCGTTTGTTCCCTTCTCAGCAAGAGATTCTTGATATTGTAGATAACAGTAAGTCTGCAGGGAAGTAGTGCTGTTACACTGGACTTTATGAAACTAAAATGATGTGCAGGCTGATGATCTATCTAACTGGAGTTAAATTCTTAATTTTCAAGATAAAATAAATAAAGACAAAACCAAAATCAGCAAGGAAGTTGACAGGTGTTTAATATGGCATCTACAATGCGGCTAATTGATCTTTTGCAATCGTTCTTTCATGTCAGATACTCACATCCTAGAGTATCTCCAAGGAGGGAGACCACACAACCTCCCTAGGCAATCTGTGTCAGTGATCAGTCACCCTCACAGCACAACCCTCTGACGTATCACCCACTCCTAGTTTTGTGTCATCTGGAGATGATGAATGAAGATCTTTGTTTACACTTTTTAATCTCTTAGTTTTGTTTGATTGTTACAGAAGTACTGCATTTTCTCAAAAATCAGGCAATTTTTAACCAACTGTGGGCAGCTATTTGTGATTGATTTAATAAAACACTGCCATATGGCTTAGCAGTGAGTGGTGTTTTCAGATGAGACTTCCTCCATGATGCTCTGAACTGTCAGGCATACTATATTGTTTCAATTATTTCTAAAAATGATTATTGAAATATGTGGCTATATCAGCAAAAAGGTTCTACTTCTAAATTGTGAAATTCTAAAGAAATAAGAACATACAAAAACTAACACTACTGGACAAGGGCTGACACTGTAGAACAAACACGCTCTCATTAACATCACAGTTGTCTCATGAGGAATGCATATGTACACTGATTTTACACTTAGTGTAACTGTTTTATTGAAGTACCATCTGGAAGATGTAGAATTCCAGCCCAGAAGTTACTGGCATTTTCTCATTTGGACTTCAGGATCTGGAGATTTTCTCCAAGCAATTTCCTTCCTCTTGCAGTAACATGCATACATTTACACACCCAAACATACACATGTGGATAAGTAACTACACATACATGCATATACATGTGGGTGCACAGAAAAGCACAGAGTAAAATCATGTATTACAAAAATGACTAAATGCATGTAATTTGCTACAATATCATGATAGGTTTGCTTACTCTGTAGTTGACTTACTGGTAGTTTTCGCTTACTTTGTCCAGAAGGAACTTTTTGTCAGGATTTGCCTATCATGATAAACCCTGGCAGGAAAAAAAAAAAAAACCCAAACAAAAAACCACAAATCTTTATTAGGATTATATTCAAAAAAGATAAGGGATTGAATCTGTGGGCTGTATCTAAAAAGCAGCTCAGCAACTTCTCGGGCACTGCCATGCAGCTAACTGCGTTTTACAAGAATGCAACGGATCTGCCCAACTCCGGCTGCTCAGGCACAAACTGCATAAATGAGGAAACCTCTTAGTCCCACAGCAGGCCATTTACACACTGTTCATCGTCTGCCACCCAGTGGCTGTGTTCCTTAGTGACATAAAATCATTCCCTTCTACCAGCGGATTCTGCACTAGGTTTTGTTGTTGCTGTTTTGAAGAATTTGCTAAGACTGTATAGCTGTATTACATCTGCTAGAGACGTAACATGATACATTGTATTTTAATGTTTTTAGATGGTTACAGAAAGTAAAGAAATGCTGGCAACATGCTGAGAGTAAAGAAGAAGAAATCTCCTGTTTGTTGACAGGTTCCAGAGAAAGAAAGGAGAAACCAGAAAACTACAAATACAGTAAATAACACAGTGTTAGACTGGGTAAGTAGGGGAAACTAAAATAATTTTAATTCAAGTATTAGTGTGTTTTAAAATACAGTGACATTTTTGAAATATAGGCACCTAAGTTTAGGCACTTAGTTCTGTATTTAGAATTGAATGGCCTGTTTGCCTGCATCCTTAGTACCTACAGTTATCACTGATGTAAATGGAAAAGTAAGTAATATGGGTATTTCTGAAAAGTACAATCAGAGGCCCTGAACCAAGCCAATCTAACAGTTTGCTGTAGCAAAAAAGGCCACTCTAATTTTGCTTCTCCCCTTCCCCACTCTCTTTTCTTTTTCCTGTCCCAGCTGCCTGAGCTGCCCCATCTCACACTGGCTCTGGTATTTGTCTGGCTCCACAGTGTGTGAATGTATGAAGACAATGTAGGAGAGAACTAACCTAAGAAAGAAGCAAATAGTTTTCTACCGTCTTAGTGAGCTGAATTGGCAAATGAGGGACAGAAACAAAACTAGAAAAGGGATAAGTCAGTGTGGTTGAGAGTGAGCAATGGGTGCAAAAGAAGTGAAGAGCTGAAGGAGAGGCATTACAAAAAGGAAATATTCCCAGCAGCTGCAATGAACTGTCATCAGCTCACGTGTCACTCTAACTTGTCCTTCGCTACAAAATACATTGTGTACAATGGGGAAGATAGACTGAGGCTTTCCCTCTCTCTGCTCCTCAGTTCAGTCTCAGCAGCTACAAGTGGAACTGTACTTGTATTGATACGTGTAACAGCACAAGACTGTGGGGACGGATCACTGACATGATCCAGGCTGAAAAGAATCCTGTTCTTTTGGCTGCTTATATTTAACTTTGTATTTCTCAGTCATTCAGGTCTGAGCAAAGTGCATTCTAGGCATCTCTGAAAAGGTGAGAATCTGCAGTTCAAGCATGACTGTATTCAAATGCTGGCTTTTAATATTCAGATTTAAAACACTAAATGTGTTTACACTGCATTGTGAAGAGAGACACAATTATTTAGTAAAGTATGTGTGTTCCTTGGAGAATGGTGATTTTGTCATCTATCACTACCATCCATATGCTACCTTTAACTGTGAAGCATATAAGTTAAATAACAAAGCTAAACAGAATGAAAATGTAAAAGGATTATAAAATGTATTTTTTAAGTAATTTCATTACCAAAATAGATTTCCTGCTTAGGTTGTCAGGTGCAGGAATGTTATATAAACAAATAATTAAGATTCTCAATAGTGAACGTTCCATTTCGTTTGGAGCAGAGTTCAAAATCAGAGTACTTTGATGGACACAAGGATTACATAGAAATTTTCTCTCTTTCCTGTTTTAAAAATGCATCCTGGATTGCAGACATCAAAGCCAAAGGTAGAAATATCAGAGTGGAAAAAAATTCTTAAGGCATAAGAGTGAAAAAAAATCACAAGATTAAAATATATTTCTGTGGATTTTTTTTTTTCCCCTTTGTAATAGTAGATTGAAAATACGTCTTCCCTTCAGAGCTTGCTTTATCAGCATGAGAAAGTCTTCTATTATGTGATACAGTGGTAAAAGTCAGGAAGAACTGACTAAGGGCCACCGCCGGTATTTCTTCAGGTAGTTGTAGCAGATGTTTTGTCAGTGAATTTTCATGTTCACATTTTTCATATATTTTTAAGAAATTGAATCCTGAGGAATTTACTTGCCTAAAAAATAACCCAGTAATCAAAAAGGCAGATGCAAGGTGTCCTGGTTTTGTCTGGGATAGAGTTAATTTCCTCCTAGTAGCTGGCATAGTACTGTGTTTTGGATTTAGCATGAGAATAATGTCATAACACACTGATAGATGAAGGAAGTGTGGAGTCATTGAAAAACACATAAAGTAGATTTTCCATGCTCTTCTTCAAATATTCCTTTTGTTTCTGCGTTAAGAAGAAGCTAGATTTGCCACAACCTTGTGTCAGTGCATATTTGGAAAATGAAAGTCAATTTTCTGTTCTTTGTAGAAAAGCTGAGAGAAATTACTAAATCGCTTGTATTATTTTTTATGTAAGTTACAACATTATCATTAATAAAAAGAAAATAACTAGCTTTTAGAATATAGGGGTATTGCATATAATCGAAGCAACTATCTTGGTATCTAAGAAATCTTACAGTAAACCCAATTCTTAGGGAAGGACTCATTATGAATCTGAAATATTTGAAATTAAAAGGAAAACTTTCATTTCCTCACAATTTCAGAACATCTGTGAGTGGCAAGACACTGAATATAACATACATGAAGTAGTTGCTGTTGTTACGTAAACTTGCAGGTGATGCATCTAATTTAACATACCAGGCAAAGTTTTGAATCATAAACTAATGGGAAAGTTTATATTGCAGCTAAGAATAAATGCAGGGCTACTGAAATAATCGGTCTAGTTTTAGGAATGCTTCCTCATTTTTTTGTGCAGTACTGAAACTACAGTTAATGGCTGTGGTCATCACTTAGAATCATAGAATCACAGAATGGTTTGGGTTGGAAGAGACCTTAAAGATCATCCAGTTCCAACCCCCCTGCCATGGGCAGGGACACCCTCCACAAGACCAGGTTGCTCCAAGCCTCATCCAGCCTGGCCTTGAACACTTCCAGGGATGGGACATCCACAGCTTCTCTGGGCAACCTGTGTCAGTGCCTCACCACCCTCTCCAGGAAGAACTTCCTGATATCTAATCTAAACCTCCCCACTTTACTTCTTGGCAGCCTCCTGTTTCAGGAAGTTCCTCACAAAGCTCCTCACTCGTAACTTTCTCATAACATTATGGGATCCCAGAATGATCCCACAGGATTCAGTGGAAAATTATACCTTCAGCTCTTCCCCTAACACCCCCTAACTCTGTTGCTTTGGAGAGCAGCTATGATGCTTTTGCTGCAAATCTTGGAAGTAGAAATACTTTGGTAGCCAGACACTTGCTCTTTTGATTGTGTAGATGACTATACAGACAATACATCTGAAGAATCTGGCTTTGGCTGATTCTCCAAAATCTGATTTCAGATTCAACCTTACAAGGGGCTGAAAATATAAACTACCTGAAGGAAAAACAGAAGAGTAAACAAATGCCGAAATCTGAAAAGCATATAAAAGCATTAACAAACAAAACGGGAAAGACAATGGGGAAGCAGAAGAACGTGAAAGTTTTTGTGCTTGACTCTTCTGAAATGGACTCCAGCTGAAAGGCCATTTTACCTAAATGTGAATAGCAAAGCCTTCAGTAAAACTTCACTGCCTCATTACATTGCAGTGTATAATGTAAACTAGTATATATTAACAGAGGCAATATGCTGTCATACTGTAAAGACTGATTGATGTAATGGTTATGGAAGGAAATTTTCATAACAGTTGTAGGTACAGCCTTTTAAAATAGAGGTTTCTGAGGGAACAAAAAAATAATACTAGCTAAAAATAGTCCTATTTTTCCCTAAAATTATTCTCAGTAATTACTAAAAGGTTTGATTCTTTAAGAAACACCTATTCGCCCTGAGGCAAAAAGCATGCTTGTGAAATCTCAGGTCAGATTCATTTTAGCCAAAATTTCAAGTGGGTGAGAACAGAGACTCTGTATATACATAGTGAGGAAAGATTTACAAGGTTGTAAAAGGATCTCAATCATTAAAAAAATTTATGAAGAACACAGCTGAATTTTTCTTTAAAAAAAAGTAAGTCTTCAATATTTTAGAAGTTTTTATGTAACTTCAAATTTAGAGAGGTAGTGTTTAAATAACACTAGTATGAAGAAGGTTTTTGTATGGGTTGGACAAGAATTGTGGATGTAAGTATGGCTATACTTAGATTTTATGTAATTTCTGTTTAGAATTCTCAGGTAATGAATGCACTGACTCAGAAGAGGCATCTTATTTGATGGGTTGTAATAATGGAAGAACAGCTGCTTTACCTTTCGTATGCTTGTCTGGAAAAGAAGATATTGCTTATGCAGCAATTACAGGCTCATGCAGAATGTGTCAATGCTGTAAGTATGTAATTAAAAGGCATATAAGGACACATTTCGTATCCAAGATGGATATATTTCAGAAAATGCACATGAAAATGTATAGATTGTGTTTTATTACTGGTTTTGAGGATAGTAATGTGCTTGACAAACATTTAGAGAACTTAATTGCAAAACAACCATGTGCGAAAGGTATTCTTGTTTTACAAAGAACGCTTTTCTATTTAATGTGAAATTCTTTGCTCTCCTTTTACAGCCGCATGCAATTTAATGATGATCAACAGATTATATACCTGGAAAAGTTTGCTTCAGATTTGTTGGGTATTGGAGAGCCCTCTATGATGATTAGTTTCAGGAAAAATTGACAAGATGAACGTGAATGGCATTTCACCACTTACTTAGAAAGTTCAGTGAGAAAATGCACAGTAAAAATACGAATAAAAATGATCGGGTAACTCTGAATAGTTCCTAATTGAAAACTTTAGCTTGTTCATAACCACTCTATCTTAACACTAAGCAAATATTTTTTCTTCTGTATAAAAGCATGTGCACATTTAGTCTTTTCCTTTCATTTTCCAGTGGTTCTTTAAGTGGCCTCTGAGAAACGGGATTTAAGTTCTATGGCTGGTGTTAGAGCAGCCAAGCAGAGAGTTCTTCATAGTATGGCTTTTACACTTACTACTGATTGATTGAAAAGTAATCAAAGCATTACCAGATTTCTTATCACTACTTTTCGTACTTTGTGTTGGTACAGTAAGGTTAATGAAAGAAATTAAAATATTAATATAGATAGTTTAATCTTTGGGCCAAAAAGACATTCAGACATTCTCCCATTCAGACATGTACTTGTCTTTCCACCACCTGTATTGAATTTAGGGCTAGATTCCGAAACCATTTGTGGCACAAGTTATACAAAATTTGAATGTATGCATTTATTTTAAAAGAGGGAGTTTAGCTTAGCTTAGGATAGGTGGCTCCTGACAGCTTCAAGTAAGTGTTGGGGAATTTTATTGTGTCCCTGGAGATGAATTAAATACCTATTTGTGCTTAAATATAAAGTGATTTAATGAACAATGCATTGGACAGTCCTACTGCTGGAAGTGGTTCTACAGGGTATCTGCAAAGATGTGGCATGAGCTGATTTCTTATACACACTTGCGCCAGCACCAGTCATATAATGTATGTCATACAAGTCAGTACTGTAGAATTTCTCATTTTATCAGCAAGTAAGTTTGTTCTCCATTATATGGAGTCGTTCCATCTCTGGCATTCCTGTTTCTATTGTTTAACCTGGTTCTGGAGTTACGCCTTCTCACTGCCAGAACCAGGTCATTCCTCGGCCTCCAATTACCATTGCTGAGCAGTTATAATTTTAATTTCTCCTTCATAAGCTGTCTGAAGTTAAAATTTCTACAGCTGTTTTTCTATACTGGATGGTTACTGACAACTGCTCAATGATTTTAGGCACTCTGATTCATGCTTGAAAGAATGGCTGCCTTGGATCCTCATCTAAGCATCCCTCTACCCCTTCTTTCTTTGCCTCATGTATTAAGTAGACAGTTCTAAAACAGTGTAGTGGGTTGACCTTGGCCAACCGCCAGATGCTCATCCGGCTCTTCTCTCGCTCCCCTTCCTCAACAGGAGAGGGGAGAAAATACGATGGGAAAGCTTGTGGGCCAAGACAAAGACAGGGAGACTGCTTACCAGTTACCATCACAAGCAAAGCAGTCTCAACTTGGGGAAAAGTAATTTAGTTTACTGCCAGTTAAAATAGATTTTGGTAGTGAGAAAGAAAAATTAAGATTTTAAACATGACCTTCCCCACACTCTCCCCTTTCTCAAGTCAACTTCACTCCTTCATTCTTGGCTGCTCTAGCCCTCCCCATCCCCTGAGCGGTACGGGGGCGGGGGCAAGGGTTGAGGAGGTTAGTCAGGACATAAGTTTTTCTTGACAATTCGTTCCTGCTTCAGTGTGAGTCCTTTCCATAGGCTCCAGTCCTTCAGGATAAACCTGCTTCAGTGTGGGCTTTACAGAGTCTGTGGTTCTTTCAGGGCATACCCACCTGTTCCTGGACAGGGTCCTCCATGGGGGGACCTGACTTTGGTGTTTGCACTAGTGTTTCTCACACTTATTTCTCACAGTCCCACCCCCACCGTCCCCCGAGCGGTGGTTTTGCTCTTTCTTAAATATGTTTTCATGGAGATAGCACCAGCTTCCTCAGGAAAGTAAAGTGTCTGATCTGCCTTTCAGTCAGATGAATAGCAGACCTAAAATATACTTTTCTGAACCAAAGGGTTGGAGAATTGAATGTAAAGGTCTGTCTTCAGGAACTAAGTAAAAGTTATATTAAAATCTGTTGAAGCGTTGGGTTAAAGTTCAGTCCCCATTTAATTTCAGGGAAGTAAGTGAGAAGTTTTGGTTATTTCCCAGCTTGTCACCTGCCAAAGAAAAAGAAAGTGTGCTGAGGGCAGGGAGCAGGGCTTATCTTGGCTAGTGTAACAAAACAGTTCTGATATGCTGCAGCGCCGTGGGTGTGTTACTGTACTGGAAAAGATACCGTTCTCCTGAGTTTCTGGAATCTTTGTACAGGTCTCAAAGGAAATGCAGGATATGGAAAAGACCTCTGATCTGCTTACATGGCAAGTGTTACCTGTCAGCTGTCCACCAGGGCGGCTGTGGAAAACCTACCACAATCCATGAGGAGACTACTTAGATGTGTAACCCCGACGTTTTTCTGTGCTAAGGTTTCCTGCCCAAGTATCTGTTCGGAAGAGAAACTGGGCTTTTCACTTCTCAGCAAGACAGTCTGATACATGAACTCTGTTTTGCTGAATGTTGTTTCACCAGTACTTGGGTACCCAGGTTCCCCTGTGAATCGGGGCTTCGCTATTGCAAACCGATAGGGCTCCAGTACTGTTCCTGCTAAAGGATTTGCAGGAGATGCTAAGGAGTTGTGTAAAGTGTATCTCAGTTTGTTTTCAGATGGAATTTCCAACTTTAAGAAAGCAGGCTGGTAGGAGAATAGACTGGTGAATAAAGGGACAGAAATAGGAATTAATATGTTCTGCACTGCATGTGCAACCTCGACGAACAGTGTTCTTAAGCACTGAAGGCTCTTGGGCCATGAGCTGAAGCTGTCCTGCCCGAAGAGCATCATTCCGCGGGAGCAAGGCAATGCTTTGCAGCGCTGTCTTCAGGGAGGGACATCTGGCAGCTTGGAAACGAAACCTGAACTGGGCGGCCGGGAATGGAAACCGAAAGCTGGCGCGGCGGGTCCGGGGCTGCCGGCGGCCGGCGCCTTAAAAGCGGGGTGGTGGCGGCGGCAGGCCAGGCGGCGGCGCGGGCAGCGGCGGCAGGTACCACCTGAAGGCTTTGCTTAGGAGCTGGGTTTAGGGTCGCCTTCGTGGAGGGTGTTTGGGGCCGAGACTGGGATTGCGGTGAGGTTTAGGGTTGGGTTTAGTTCTGGGGGGACCGTGTTGGGCTTAGGCAGGGTGCTGGAGCTGGGGTTTGCATTTGGGCTGGAGTTGTCTTTGGGCCGGACGAGGGGGCTGGGCAGCAGCCAGGGGAACATGCGGGACTCCGGGGGCAACAAGGGAGCCATTAGGGTAGGGAGGGGCTGTGAGGCTGCTGGCAAGCTGTCCAAGCAACCTGGTTGCCTCTGCCCACACTGTAGCCCCGAGCACCCCAGATGTCAGCATGTGCACTCCAGAAAAGCACCGATGTAGCAAATCATTTAAGCCCCCCTTTTTTATTTTTAAAGAAATATAGCAGTCCATACGTGCGTATGTACACACAGTTTTGCTTTCTTTGAGAACAGATGACTTCACATTTTCAGAGATGGAAAGTCATGCTTGTTCAGGAGATTGCTGAAGCAGTGACTGCCATTTTCTAGGTAAGCGATAAATTCAGCATGCAAAATTACATGATTCACCCCAGAATGGTGTTCTCAAGCCCAAAGGCTTGAGAATATACCTCTTTCAATTTAGATAAGAAAATGGAGAAAAGTCTCAAGTTTATTTCTGCCTTGACAGAATGTATGTATGCAGGTACACAAAAGGTGGCTGTGTGTGTACGAAGAGCTTATATTTTGTGAAAATAGGTATTAAAGTCCAACTGTAAAGATATGTTAAGCACACCACTCTAATATGGCAGACTGTCTACAGTATTTTACAAGTAGGTATTAAAAATTATCTTTGTTTCTTTCTTTCTGCAACTTCACTTGGTAGGAGTTTAATGCAGGGTGAAAATCAAAAAGAAAACTTCAGCCTAGTTTGGAGTTGAGTTTGTGAAATCTGAAAAATAGAAGTTGCACTTTAGTTTCTGTTGCTAGTTTTTTAAGAAAGGTTGTAAGACTAAAAATGACATCTAACGATGAAATAGTCCTTTTATGGTCTTAGGAAAATGAAGGATAACCCTATCTAAGTTTTGTCTAGGCATATGAATATTGCAGTGGCAAATACTGCAGCAATAAATACTGCATGAGGCTGTTACCCGAATGGAAACTAGAGAAAACTAAGTTCAGGAGAACTGAGCTGATGTGGTAGGGAGTGTGCAGGGCTATCCCAAACTGTTTGTTTGTTCTTTAGCTCAAAGGAACTGAACATCATGACCTTATAAAGCGGGGAGTTTCTCTAACCATTACGGTTGTATGGTCACTCGAGATCTGAGAATTCTACCTTTGAAAAAAAAGAAGAAAAAGACTAAAACTGAGTTAGGAAGTGGGATTGATACCAAACCATGACTACCCCCGTAATACAATGAAGATGTTGCAGCATGCCTACTTGTGACTGGACTAACGTGAAGGGTGTGGTTACAAGTCACATCATTCCTTGGAGCGTGCCATGTAGATATATATAACTGATACAGCAAATTATGACTCAGGGGTCCCTTCATGCAAAGCTCAAAACAGATATGTAATACTCCTCTTTAGTAAACCTTAAGAAAGATAAAACCTGATGTTTTCCTTATAGTTCATTGAAATATGTTTTGATTTTAAAATGAAAATATGTCTCACAATGATGTTCACAAAATCCTTTCTGATTTTTCTTGAAGTTTTATTCCAGTGTGATTATAAAGTAGGTGATTTAATGGTTGAAGCCTCAGAGCATACCGTATTTCCTGAAAATTATCTCTTTCTTTCTTAGAGTTTTCTTTTCTTGGATGCCAGAATCAAGATCTGCAATGGATTCTGCAGGAGGTCATTTCAAAAAAGTCATTCATAATGATGCAAATGAGAATACTAGTAGTGACGATAGGGATAGTGAGTGTAGTGCCAGTGAGAAAATAGGCTTCATTCCAAAAAAGGGAGATAGTGAGGAGGATGACACCAGTGACAAAGCAGAAGCAGCTGTTATGCAGATGCTGAAAGAAGAAGATAGAGAAAAAGAAGCCGAAGACCTAGATTACAGTAATGTTCGTAGAATCTCGACCACTGTAGGAAGGACACAGCAGGCATTACAAACTGAAGACAAGGATTTCAGGGTTCTCCAGCATAAACGTGCTTCCCAAAACCCTGGTGAGGAACTGTTACTAGCTTATGCTTTTGTCTGTCTTTTATTTCAGTGTTTTACCTTTTGGCTCTTCTGTAATTAATTGATGAGTTATGGTTATATGGTTCTATCAATAACCATGTATATGATTATTTTAGAAATAAGAAAACATTGTGAATTTCTGGAGAAGTTGAGGATACACATTTGGGCATTCCTATCCAGAGCTCAGTAAGTACAGTGGGGTTCATGAAACAAATGTAACAAGTGGCAATAAAAATAATTTCTTTCATCTAAGTAGACATCACAGTGTAGTACCCCTTAGAGAAGGATGTGCTTATCACCTAGGTTTTTGGAAAACCAGGAGACCTAAGGCATGCTTAGGATTCCATACTTCCTCCAGCCACATGAGGGAGGATTCCTCATATAATAGAAAGTCTGCCCGAAGAGTAGAGGTTGTCTGCATATTTTAAGAACTGATGTACCTTTTTAACTATTGCTATTTATTCTTTTTCAAATACTCTGCCATGCTTTTTTTGAGCATGTTTCCTCATATTTTAAGGCTACATCATATAAAAAACAGTTTTCCTATTAAATTTTCCTTTTTATATATACCTTCTGTGTTTTTGCATATGAGTTCTCATGCATGATCTGCATTTCCACATTCTGATTCCTTTCCATGCTTGATATGGAAAAGTATTAGAAACAGTGCCATTCACTTTGACAATGAAGTTTTTTCTCTGCATTCTGGAGCTGACATGCTGAAGAGATTGTCATTAGGCAGACAATTTAAATGTGTAAAACAGAAGTTTATGTAGTTTTTGTTTATGGAAGGCTACTCATTGCATCAGATAACAAATTGGGGTTGTAAACTAGAGGCTGTTGATCCCAGCCAGAAAGGAAAGCTGGGTCTTCCCACGTGTGGATCTAAGGTGATGTGTATCAGGCATTTTTGATAGCCTTAAAGAAAACAAGCATGTTTTTACCATTAGAGTATGGATGTTCTCATAATATGCATTAGTTTTGTAATATGTAATAGACAGTGTAGTACGGAATAGACAACATGGAAGCAGAGAACCTTTACTAGAAGGACTTGCCTCTTCTTCTGCTGGACCAGCAGAAGTTTTTCTGACTCCTTGTATTGTCCTGTGTGAAACATCATATTCTTGCACTTTCATGGATTCTGAAAGAGTTGGAGAACATAGTCAATTGCTAGAACACAGGCAAAACCACTGTGGTGCTGCCTGTTTATACTTGCCATCTTCAGTGAAGAGGATTTGTTTCAAGCTTGACCTAAAACTGGCTAATGCAAACTTTATCAATTTTCATAGTTCTGTGAAATGGGAAGGGGATGGAGAAGTTTTTAATTCTTTGGTCTCTTGAAGGGATGTATTGTGATTGGATTCCTTTTGCTGTTAAGGTATTTTTCTTGCCATAGTCATTGCTTGGATAAGGGATATAGTTGTCATTGTCATGATACTTGCTGATAACTCACTTGCTAATTTTAGCTGGAAATTCAGGCAGGAAGACTCTCTAGATATACTTTGCGTTTATCTCTTGTAGGGTATTTTTATAGAACAGATAACACCTTCTGCATAGCAGATAGGGACAAGAGGTGCCACATAAGTCACAGAAGCCTCAGATGCTACAAAAGTATCTGAAGTTGCAAGGGAGACAATTGCTAATACATTCAATAACTGAAAGGATTACAAGCTATTTTGGACTAACCTTAGATCAAAGAAAGATTGTTTGCTATTGATTTAATTTATACTTTTAATGTTTAGATGATTTAATTAACAAAACAATTTATTTTAAAAACTATTAGTAAGCAAATTCCTTCTGTCCTATGTCCCCAACATTTCTTGGAGTAATGTGATGTACATGCTACTTCTTTTTCTTTCAGGTATGTCAGTCTATTAAAAGACTTTGTTGAGTCTGAGTTCTTTGTGATAGATGGGGACTCCTTACTACTTATGTTTTTAGACAAGGAAACACAATATCTAGATTTCTTCTACCAAATTGAATACTTCCTGCTGGATTTCACTGAAAAAGGAGCAAAATACGTCATTGCTTTCTTCAAGGTACTGAACAAGTAACAATTGCTGTTTAAGTCACTGCACTCTCTCAAAACCAACTGCTTGATTCTAATCAGGATTAGGAAACTGTTCATCGTGTCAACAAATGTAACTCAGTAATTTCATTGGTTTTATTTCCCACAGGATGCAGAGCAGATGTACTTTCCGTATCCTCATTTTCTTTTTTTACGTACTGCATTAATAGAACACCTGAGGCGTAACACAGGCACCACTGTTCACACTGAATTTTCCAATTGTTTATCATCCAACTGGGAGACTTTCCTGAAGAAAAGCTATCCTTACTTCATCATCGTATCTGACATAGGACTGACCTCTCTCCAAACAGACTATTTATCTGTTTTAATTGCTCATTCATTGTCAAGGAAAATCAGTGTTGTGCTTGCTTCAGGACAGGAATATGATATTCTTAGAGTTTATGGATACCATGTTCAGACTGTGTACCAACACAGGTCATTTTTTCAAAAGGTAAGTTACACAAATTCATTGTTGGTTTTCAATAACAGTTAGTCATGTTTAGCAGATTTAATTAAAATATCTCAATATGGGTATTATTTTTCATATTATAATTATAAAGCACTGATAATGTGGCTCATTTTATGTTTCTTTAATCTTCTGGTCTTGAAGTTCTTAACAAGCAAACATTGTGATTGGTGGCAAATTCCTGCCCTGTTCTTTATAGTCTCATTTCACATCCTTATTCACTGAAGATATGATAGCCTCAAATAGACCCTTTCCCATATCTTCAGTGTTGTGCCTTAGATGACTTGTACTATGCCAGACAAGACTAAAATTTAGGCCAGGGATGTGATTTTTAAAATTTTATTTAGAACAGATGTTTCTTGGAGGCTGAGGACCGATATGTATCTGAATGGTTTCTGTTTATGGCTAGTAGTCCCTGAGGCATTGTATCTATTGACTTTTGCATATAACTTTGGCTTGTGCACTTAGTATAAACAAGATCTGCAACGTGCCTGTGAAAACCTAGTCAGGTACAAAGAACCATTCATGTACCTATATGGACATCTCGAGCTGAGCCTGAAAAGCATACAGAAAGAGGTAATTGGACCTCTTTGATACTTTTTCTTTTTTCTCCTCGGGTTGACTGTCTTCCTCCTTTCCTTTCCCTGAAATTCTCTCCTAGACAGAACGGAGGGCTCTCTTCCTTATCTCAAAGTGATATCCTGAGTCTGAGAAGTTCTCTTCTGTGGCCACTCTTCTTCACAGCAGCTTGAAGCTGTTTCTTTAAAGTCCACTGAACTAGGATGGTTCAGCTGTAAGCTTATCAGTGGGATGCTGCTTATCAGTGGGAAGATTATCAGCTCAGCGACGTGACAAAAAGCTATTTTTACTAATGATTGTACCCACTTTTCCTTCTGTAGTTTTACATCCTTTTTTTCCCTTCTCTGATGGAACTCTATAAAGGACAATTGTAATTTTTTTCATAATTTTTATTATAGCAGTCATTTGTGCTATTCGTAATGTTCTGACTACAGGTTCACCAGACTGTCTGTCTGTTGAAACAACTGTGGCCTGAAGGATCTGACATCCGGCGTGTTGTCTGTGTTCTTGCCTGTGCTGTGGGATTAAAAATATACAGCAACATGTTAGAAAATGCAAATACTTCTGCAGGAGCAAAGAAAAAGCAGTCAGCAAAAGTAAGACATTTTTTAATATCTTTTCAGCACAGTGACCATAAACATTTTGCTAACAGGAGAGATGGCTGTCTTTCTAGATTCCAAGCTGAAGAGTGACCCAGCTGCTTCCTTTGTGACTACACTCTGTAAGTGGTCTGGTTCAGGTAATTATTGTGGCCACAGCTTTTCCAAAGGACCATGGTCTTTCTGTGGGTGGCACTGTGCTCTCTGCCACAGTGGCTGTTCCTGGGAATGTTTTGCCTTAGGAGCAATGACTTCCATAGGAAACTTTACCTTAGAAGGTTCCTGCTGTCATTATTTTTCTTTTCCTAATGTTCAGTGGCATACAAGTTTTACAGAAAAATACACTTTTCCTCAAGTTAGCAAGGTGTTTCAGAAAAAAGGCTTCTTTGTAGATGAGGTCATGACATCATTTTTGTGACCCTACTACGAGCCTGATGTCTTCATCAAGTTAACACAGACACAATATCAGTACTATTTTATGAGACACCTATTCAGTGGACTACAGGACAGCTACGAATGGTTAGCACAGCTGGATTTCTCTACAGACTTTTTGCTCTCCTTTTGAGAAAAGAGCATAGGCTGACATCTAGATATCAACTTTTCCTCTTAAAATAATAACATTTCTAGCCAGACACGCTGACATTTTTTTTAAAGTTTTGTTTTGATTTTCATAGTCATAGTTTTTTTGGAAAAGAGGTTTTTTTTACATTATAACTGTTTCTGCAAGAATGTTCATTTTAAGGTAAGTATATCCACAAGTAATTACAATGCACAGATAGTTCAAACAGATCAAAATTATTAGCTGCTTAAACAAAGTGTAAACCACTGAATTAAGTAAAAGTGGGCACAATTATGCTACTGAAGGATGTGGTCAAATTTTTATCTGTCATCTGTCAACAGGGAAGAAGTAAACCCCTATCTCCAGAAGAAGCAGCTGACCTCTGTAGAATGCAGTGTCTTACAGTGACTTTTCTTCTGCATATGCCTGTTTCACGGAGAGCTCAGATTAGGATCATTAAATCCTGCTGGACTAAGCAGGTTTTACCATTAATAAAAATGGTATGTGTAGCACTTTCTTACCTCCCCAGTCATCAAGTGCAATTGTTATTGCACTTTTCATTTTCCTTTATACACTACTTTAGTCATCTGATAAGATCAAAGAACATAATGTACCTGCTGGAAACAAACCTTACCTGGTTCAGGAATCTTGCGAGCCACAGATCAGTGGGGCTAGGAGAATGTTTGGGGCGGTATCTCTATAGGTATCTCTATAGGCACCTCTTCTTAGGCATCTCCAGTTAGCCAGTGTTCGTATTAGGGCTAGATGGACCTTTTGGTCTTCCCCAGTATGGGAAGTTTGGCAGGCCTTTTTATTATTTGAAGTTGGTTATTATGGTGAAGGGGAGCAGTGAAAGCAGTTTCCTGACCACAGAGAAGGTCAAGTAACACTATGTTGTTTTTCATGTCAATAAAGTCTGTGATAGTTAACCTTGTTAACCTTGCCTTAGAGATGCTTTGATCCCTCCATGTGAAAAAGGTGCTCCATAAGAATTAATTGTTTGCTTTATTTTAACAGCAACAGTTGTGTATGCATTTTGCTCTGAAACAGCTAAGTGATACAGATGATTGGAAACTGGATTTAACTTACCTCCCTGACTTAAATGATGATTCACTGCTCATGAATCTTGCACATTACTATGAGGTCGAATGCACTGAAGGTATTTATCTTTGGTGAATAGTTTGCTTTTTTACATTTCTAACTTTATTAAGCAGCAAAATGAGAATGAAATTGCTTGTAGAAGCATAAATGACCACAATTTTCTAATTAACCACGTGATAATGGATACATTTTATGCAATAATAGAGAAACTTTTTTCTATATCCAAGTCAAGAAAATCATATGTGAAAGTGTCTTTCAACAGTACTCATTCAGAATACTTTACCATGTCATATTTTTGATGTGCCACCTGTACTTACGCAAAGGAAAAGTGATATAGCATAGGTAGTAAGAGTTCTGTTTCATTTTTATTGGGTATTCTCATCTGTTTGTTTTTTAGCCTGTTTTCTATCCATTTCATTTTGTCTTAGTGAAACACAGTCAGAATGGAAACTGGATTCTATCCCTACTGTTACTGTGACATTGAATAATACTTTAAATTTCAGATGAGATTGAGATAAAATCATACATTGTCTTATAAATATGTGAACTGAGGAGCTGGGGCTTTAAGAACACCATCAGATGTGTTAAGATTCACAAAACATTACAAAAGCTGACAGAGCAAGAAAGCATGGGAAAAGATTTGTAGCAAATGTTCTTTCAGAGTAATTCTGTTTACCTGAAATCCTCTGCCATGAGTCTGTCTGTCTGTCTGACAGTAAACCAGAACACCTTCCTTATGAATCTAGTCACAAGATGTCCTGCGTGTACCTCAGTAAAGCAAATGTAGCGGAACTTTTAAAGGAAATATAAATTAGGAATATAAAAGATTTTTACAAAGATACCTATTTTTGGGTACTAAAAAAAGTAATTATCAATACAAGATCCTACGCTGCAGGAGGCGAAGCTGAGAGAAACTGTTTTTTAGCTGTGGAGCGTGCAGACTTCCACAGACAGTCTAAATCTGGTGGTTTTTTTCAAAATACCTCTTCTCAGTACATTTAGTTATTAATACCCTGGGCTATTAAAAACTGAATGTACAAATTCTGTTCTAATTTGTTCTAATGATCAAAGAACTTGGGTAGGACTGAAGTCTTTCTGCCTGTGTGAATTGATAGGTTCTATTTGAGGAAACAATTTTACAGCATCTTTTTTTTTTTTTTTTTTTTCATTTTTTTCACCTTTTTTTCTTCCCTGTGCAGGATTAGAGTTCAAAAAGGAGTTAGGGAAAGAAATGGAGAGTGAATACCAATTTTTATGGGACACTGTAACAGAGTTGGCTGTGGAATACAGTATTGGAGATGCCTTCCCCATACGAAAGACTACCGAACTATTTCTTGAACGGAAACAGACGTTATTTAGAGGTACTGACAAATCCACAAATTAGTGAGTTAGAAGCATGATCTTCGTTACTATCACTACAAGTTCTAGGAGTAGTGATACGATTTTATCCTCATCACAAATCTAATCTATGCTTCATGGATCCTTTCCTTCTTCCTTTCAACCCACTAGCAAAAGTTGCAGCTGATGCCAAGTCTGACCGGGCCTTAGGGCTGAAATTCTGACTCCATTGTAGACAGCACAAGTATTGTTATTGGCTTCAGTAGGAATTGGGTTTAATTCCATAATTGCTAGCCCAAATCTTCTGTATGTATTGTTAGAAACATAATTAGTGTAATACAAATAATAGTAAAAATTACTCATCATTAACATAATGATTATGCTGCAGGAAGACTGCCTCTGAAGAACATCTCTGTACATGTTGACAAAGGGTTGTCATGGGAGCAGCAAATTGAGATATGGAATTGTTGCCCTAATGGTAGAGAGTCTGGTCATCACTGTAGCTCACATTGCAATCCCTGAAGGTTGTTGTAAAAATGTGACTTGCCCCTAAGTGTCTTAAATCATTCTGTCAGTAGCCCATAGCTGGGGAAGTGCATAGTTGGCTCAGAGATTATTTGTTTTCTTCCCTCACTTACAAGACCTATTCTGAATATCTGAAAGGAGTAGGTAGAGAGTTTAATTGATACCTGACATTTCTTGAGAACCAGTTTTGTTACAGCCTTCAGATGCTTGTTGTACAAACCTATCGAATTGTAGAAAACTTTAGAAGAGACAGTTTGTAAGAAATTCAGTAAAGGCTGGAATATAATTCCACTTTATGGGTGTTCTTCAGCTGATTTCAAAGATGTCAAGTCGGCAAAGTGGGCACAGAAAGACAGGTTGTTATCTGTGGGATATTAAGGCATCTTCTGGCACAGAATTTGTGTTGCCTATTTCTGTATCTCCTTTGGAGAGAAGAAAGTTGAAGAGTGAAGTTGTGGCTAGACTTAAATGTGGGAAGGACGCACAATGTTACATGTCTTCTTTAGTCAACTCACGTAAGTGCAGTTGAAAGTGCGAATTTAGGGGACTGTGGTCTTTATGGAATAGATGCAGGCAAGTAGGTGCCTGTGAGAATGGGATGGGTTTCAGCATTCAAAAAGTTAGCAAAGGTGTCTAAAATGGCTTATGAGAATGTCTACTTGGAAGCAATAATGATGTCTGCTTCATTCTTCTTCCCATGCTTTAGAAGAAACAGGAAAAGGGGAAATAATGAACTGCTGCTTATTTTTAACGAATTTAATTTATAATGTAACTTGACAGAATTTTCAAGTATGATATGCAATTCTATATAGTTAATAAAACAATATTACTTATTTTTTACTCTGTAAAGCCTATGAAGAAGAAATTCCTAACATTGGACTAATCTCAGTGAAATCTGATCTTGTTGAAGATTATGCTGGAGATGTTTTGAAAGACCTACCTGTTTTAGAAAGGTAAATATATGTGTTTTATTCTAATGAAATAACATTATATGGGCTTATTTTCTACTCCTCTGCACTTTACATCCATATTATGCTCAGTTTGCACAAAAATGCTTTTGCTATGACTGGGTAGAATTTCACATTTACATGCATTGGCGTAAATATTAGCAGAAAGTTCAGAACAAGAATGGATAAGAGTCAATATATCCATATTTTCTCATAGTGTTATTTTTTTACATTATAGTCTTTGATTCTTATTTTACATTCTGAACTGTTTTTCTAAATGTACAATTTGTATTTGAAAGGCCTTATCCTAAGTTGCAAAGCTCAGATAGATTTCAGGAAAGGAAAACATTAAATAAAAATACTGAAAGAAAGATAATAACAGGTTATCCTTTACTTTTGCTCTGCTACTTGTGGAAATGGTCTCTCTGCTGCACAGTGAGTATTTTTTAGCCAGCGTGTGAGTTATGTAGTTACATGGGAACAGGCTGTCCAGGGAGGTGGTTGAGTCACCATCCCTGGACGTGTTTGAGACGTGTGGAGGAGGTTCTGAAGGCCGTGGTTTAGTGGTGGTATCAGCAGTGCTAGGGTAACAGTTGGACTTGTTGATCTTAAAAATGTCTTTTCCAACCTAAAAGATTCTGTGATTCTGTGGTTCTATTGCATTCTGTGATTAATCTGTATGAAAATATGTGGAAAAAAAAAAGAGGGTTTGCTTTGTTTGTTAGTAACCCTTTCTGAAAAACTGAGTCTATCTTGACACACTCTTTGGAGTAGAACCTATGTTGTTTTTTGCCACAGTAAAATAGCGTTTTGATAAACACTCATTTTATAAATGTTTTAAATGCTTCATTAGAGATGCCAGAAAACACTTTTAATTTCTGCTCTGTTTAATGTTTGTATATTTCAGCAATGATCCTGCAATTACTTCACTTGTTAAATACAAGAAATTTGATGAGCTTCGTCACTGGCACTCTGGCAGACCTTTGACTGAGGAATATGAGCGAGTATGGTGCAATGCTGATGGTAAGAAAAACTAACACAAAGCCCACATGTCCATGTTGTCTAGAACAGTATTGTAAATGTTATCGTGGTTTTGGAGAAGGACTTCTCGTTTCAGAAAATATTTGCAGCTGTGTAAGTACTTGCCAAACCAGAGCTACAGCAGTAGCTGAATTAAACTGTCATGCCTGTGGATTATGTGTATGGATTGTGTATTATCTTAAATAGGTCTAATGAGTATAACAGAATGAGCACTTGTGGTCAGATATTCATGATACCTTCCCTTTTGCTTGTGAAATACTTCACAGATTTATATAAGCAAACTGTATGTACATGTGCAGTTTAATGTTTAAATACATAGTTTGGATAATTCTTAGTAAGCACACTCATACATGTGCAAAATCTGCTCAGATGTTTGCACAGCGCATGCAGAGCCAACCTTATCTTTTGAGAACTGAATTAAAATACAGAGTAAAAGAAGTTGTTGTGGTTTAACACCAGCCAGCAACTAAACGCAACACAGCCACTTGCTCTCTTCCCCTCACCCTGGTGGGATAGGGGAGAGAATCAGAAGGGTGAAAGTGAGAAAACTCGTTGCTTAAGATAAAGACAGTTTAATAAGTAAAGCAAAAAAGTAAAGCTGTGCACGCAAACTAAGCAAAAAAAGGAATTAATTCACCACTTCCCATCGTCAGGCAGGTGTTTAGAGTCATCTCCAGAAAAGCAGGGCTGCAACATGCATAACGGTTACTTGGAACGACAAATGCCATCACTCCAAACATCCCCCCCTTCCTTCTTCCCCAAGTTTTATATGCTGAGCATGACGTCATATGGTATGGAATATCCCTTTGGTCAGTTGGGGTCAGCTGTTCCGGCTGTGTCCCCTCCCAACTCCTTGTGCACTCCCAGCCTACTCGCTGGTGGGATGGGCTGAGAAGCAGAAAACGCCTTGATCCTGTGTAAACACTGCTCAGCAGTAATGAAAACACTGTGTTGTTAACACTGTTTTCAGCACAAATCCAAAGCATGGCCCCATACCAGCTACTGGGAAGAAATTAAATTCTGTCCCACTAAAACCAGTGCAGAAGTAAACAAAAGCTATTTGTTTCATAATTCTTGATGTTATGCATTATAGTTTGCTGTAAGTTTTTACCTATTTGAGACACTAGGGCAACAAACCATGGACTTAGCTTTGATCTCAGATTTGCATATTTACATGAAATGAAGTATGCAATACTCTGTGTATCAGCAAGTACACAAAACTTTCTCTCAAAGATGTTTCCGTCATCTATTGCATCATGCAGTGGATTAAATTATCTCTCAGATAATTTAAGGTACTGTTGGATTTCAGTGAGTCTTAGTAGCTAATGTCTTCCAAAATGTGATTTTGGCCTTTAGGTCAATGAGGAATTTTTAGGAAATTTGTCCATTACCGAGGTAATGGTATTTGTCCATTACCCAACTATTCCTTGGAAATAGGTTAAGCTGGAATTCTATCAGAGTGTTTTTGGTTTTTTTTTTTAATCAATTGTATTTGTTTGCAGCAAAATCCAAAGATCCAGAAGAAAGAAGACAGATACAAAAGTTGCAGACTTTTCGTCATTTTTATGGAAGCACTTTGGAAGACAGCACTTCAAAACTTATTGTACATCAAGAGGATGTGTCAAGGAATGCTAATGCTGCTGTCAAGAAGACACAAAAAAAGCACGTGAGTATATTCAAATTACCCTTTCCAAGTATATTTTTCTTTTATCCAGCAAACAATTTCTACTACGTGAGTCCCACAGCTGAAGTTTTGTATTCTGAAGGCATTAGTAGTTCTCAGCTGAAGAAATTCAAATTGCCTTTATACTTAAAATTTAATTAGCTAATTGGCAAAAGTACTTTTGTCTCTAGATAGGAATTCTAATGAGTGATTATATTTTAACAGGCAAGTAACAAAAAAATTAATAAATACGAACTCTGTAAAAGCTGATAGGTTATGGCTCATGGCCAGTATTATAATGTGGAGTTAAGGAACTGGACTTCATTAATTTCATTTTGCTTTAAGAAACTCTTTAGAAATACTGCAAAAAACATTATTCAGTTATTTATTTCCCTGCACTATTTGGAAACATTTTCTGTGAAAGATTCTGTCGATATTGCGATTAATCCTAACTACGTGAATGTTGTCCTACATCACAGAGTATGTAGCATGTATTTGCATACTCGTGAACAATACTGAGCAATAGTAATTGAGTAATATTTCATATGGACTGTACTATGGATTATAGATTATGGCCTGTTGATTTATCTGTAAAAGTCTGTATATAAAATAACCTTGTTAACTTCAAGTATGGTTGAACTCCTAGTTTTATTTAACGTATTGAAAAGCATCTCAATATGATCAGAATTACTGTTACCCACGTATAAAATAAAAGCTTGAAATTTAACTTTCAGACATCTGCTATTTTATTTTTCCACATTTGCACTTTTTTTATACTACCTCTGAAGCTTTATACTGCCTTAAAAAGAAGCTTAGGGAAGCTCTTTTGAGCAACATATATTGGGATTCAGAAGTTGTATCTCCTTCAAAATTAAGTACAGTTTTAAAGAATTCCAAAAACACAATGCATCAGTCAGGTAAATTGAAAACTATAATGTACCTGCTGTGATTGAGTTTATGGATTAGGTTTTTTTAGATGATGCTTGACCACAGTGATGGTTAGTTCTAAATATCTTCATTTCGTTGCATAGAAAAGTAAAGCGGAAATAATTGCGGAGGAAAACAACAGGCGTCTGAAAACTAAAGAAGAAAATAAAGAACAGGAGCAATGGAAAGCCTTGTGTATACCAACTGAAAAGGAAATAAAAGCAAATCTGACTGTTGGAATAAATAAATTGGAGACACTGCTCAAGACCCTTAAAAGTAAATCTGTGAAGTTCAGTGTAGAAATGACAGGACTGTCTGCCTGTTTAGAAGTGTGGAAGGAACACTGCAGAGAGCAAGGTATGATAGCCAAACTCATGGTGAGTATTCAGCTTCCACTCCCTTTAACCAAGAGAGTGAGTGACTTTGCACATTCTCAGCTGAATAAAGGCGTGTAAATACAGCCCAGTTTCAGGAGCATGCAAGGTGTTTTTAAAGTATGGTCAGGCTCTAGTCCCCTTTTGCAATTTCAAGATCCTTTGAGTCAGCCGTAAAGTATCCAATGAAATTAGATTGTAGCTGTTTTCCTGTTTTGCTTTGTAAACACTGCATACATAAATAATTTATGTGATTGTGTATATCTTCAGTGATTATGTATCATGCTCATTAAAATGTGTCTATATTGCAGTGGGTTGTTTAATTAGCTGAGGTGGTTAGCTCAAACGGAATGATGATTTGCACAGAAATCTGTGCTACTGTGGCCAGTGGCCTCCTGTTTCACCAGAATTGACTTGTTCAGTCCATACCCTCAATCAGAAAGGTCCAAACACACACTGCTCTAAACGAGGAGAGTTGTAAACATTACAGTGAAATAAGATTGAGTAACAATCAGTAATTAGTGTGTGTCAGGAAAGTGAAATGGGGGAGCTCAGTTATTGCATAGGGGTCTGAAGTATGGCTTACTTTTCTAGCTGAGTGTGCAGAAGGAGTCAATTATTTGGGTGCTTGGTCTTTAGTAGCACTACTTACTCACAGGAGTGTGGGTCGTCTTCGTCTAGTTGTCTTTAAATAAAACAAATTTTTAAGTTGTCATAAATGTGGTTGGACTTATAAGGTCTGTTCTAAAAATACCTCCTATCAGAAGACTCCCAATGATACAATTGTGTCTCTATTAACTGTAAGCTTTGGTTTTTTAAAGGTAGTAAATCTAAAGATTTAAGCAAAGCAGTTCAAGTCATGAGGAGAATTCACATCATTCTTGAAAAGTATCAAGATCTCTTAGAGAAAACACATCAACAAAAGCTGACCAGAGGTCTAAGACTTCTTGGATTTGAGAATTTGGCATGCTCGCTATCTGGCCAGGTAACTTTATAGACTATAATGGTTCTGCTGTAAGTGAGTCTGTAGCTGAATATCAACAGTGTTTTCTTAAGCATTTAATATTGTGTAGAAGATCTATATTGAGCTGATTTTATTTTGTATTGTGCCATAAGATTTGGAACTGTTTATTCTAGCTTCAGATATTAATTTTTATAGTTCCATGGATACATTTCTCAGCCTGGTGTAAGTGGGCTGTAGCTGGCACAATAGGCCACTTCCCCTTTAGTAAATAGAACTTTATATGACTGCAAAGACACCCTTTGGAATATGCATCAGGATTAATTGGCTCTAGTTATGTCTGCCTGAGACTTTAGACATCTCTGAGAGGTACCTGCTGTTCAGTGCATCACATCAGTTGAACTCTGCATGTTAGAAATAACTGTTAGAAGCTAAATGATGAGCAGCTGCTGAAAATACATTTGAGGAAGTAGAACTGTAGGATCTGAGAATCTCAAAAGGTCTGTTTGTAAAGGTTTGTGGTGATAGAAGGGATAAGTTGGCAAGTTTAATGTCTTGTTCAGAAGGGCTCTAGATAGGTCAGTGCATTTTGGACCTGTTTTGGCTTTTGCTGCTGCTTGTTTCTGATTATTACTTTGGAAAGTTGGGGGAATTTTAGGAATAACTGAAATTTTCAGGAATAACTGAAAATGTCTTTCAAGAAATTGAAAATGTTGTGAAATCTCCATCCTTGGAGACATTAAAAACTCAGCTGAACACAGACCTGAGTGACCTGACCTGATTGAACCTGCTTCTAGCAGTGATTTGGATTAGTTGTCATCCAGACATCCCTGATGACCTAAATTATTATGTGATTTTCTGACCTTCTGGTGTATGTTGTAACATGTAATGCTTTTCTATGTGGCTTTCAGGATCAGATGTTGTAACAAGATGTGTCTATGAACATTAAATTTGGTATATCTTAGGGTATAGAGGCATTGTTTAAAAATACAGTGCTTTACAAAATTTAGTATCACAGTCTTTATATTGAATTTCCTTTTACAACTATGATTCATTGCACAAAGTGTCAGGGCAAGCTGAAAAATGAGACATAAATTTAGGATGAGAAAGCTTTGGTGGGTAGTAGCTTGGCGAGGCTGAGCTTTGCCTGCTAGCCAGTTTTGTTAGCTCTTCTGACATCAAAAACAACACGACCACCACCATCTACAAAGACATATTATTTTTAGAACATACAGGACATTTTTAGAATAGTCTTCTCTGAAGAGATACAATCGTAACCCTGACATAAAGCTATACGGTGTATTTTTCTGCAGTAAATTATTTAAAAATCACCTGCACTTCCATGTTTTTCAAAGCTTGTGGAGTTTCACAGAGCAAAAAATGTGCCATTTTCTTAACCTTTGGCTAGCTTTCAAACCTACTTGAATTTTCATTTGACTTTATAGACAAGAGAAAGTAATGATCAGAATACAAGCAACTATGCTGTCGAAGTGGGTCCAGCTCGCTTTCAGCTACAATACATGGATTATTACTTGCTCAGAGAAGAGAGGAATGATCCAGATCCCCGAGTGGAACATTTCATACCAGACACATGGCAGGTAATGAGACACAATCTTTTTTTGCATAAAGTTAATGGACATGTTCTTTGATTTTTTTTTTTCCATTTAAAAATACACATTATTATACTACTTGTCAAAAATTGTGTTGTTTAATGAATTTAATTTTGTCATAAGTAAGTTTAACAAATTCAGTAGATCATTTTTTAATGTATTCCATGTTTTTTCTACACTGAGAGCTTTTCTACAGAGAGCTTGGCCCAAGGAATTCAACATAAGAAATGCTTAATAAATGGGATTTCACTGTTTATTATCATACTTGGTGGTGGTAACACCCCATTTAGATAATCTCTGACTGTTCATCCTCTGCTTATTTGTTTCTAAAGAATTATTCTTAGTATGAGTTGAGAAAAAACTTTTCTGTCTAAAGCAGACTAAGTCTGAGTCAGATTTTTTTGTTATTGGACTGGGGAGGCCGGCTGAATTTGCCACTTTGCCTGTCCATATCTGCGAAACAGTCACTTGCTTGAAAAGCAACTTAGAACTTGACATACGTGCTGATAGAGAAAGATAGTACTATTTCTGTTTCCTCTTCTATACCCCTTTCCCCATACTTTCACAGTCCTAGGTAATGTGAGAGAGCATGGAGGACAACAGTTATGGGGAAGAAAACAGATTAATAAACTTTGTTTGCTAGAAGCAGAAGAGAGATTTGGACAGTATTGATGTAACTATTGCAAAAACAATACTGCTTGGTATAAAACAATGAAGGTTTGGAACTAAATTTTACACTGCTGAGTGAATTGGTTTTATTTTGTACTTTGAAAATGTCCTGGTTTGAACTCAGAATGTTCTGGTATCCGTATCTCAGACCAAATAATTGAAATAGGCAAATTATAACTTGTACTTCTGCTTTCTTCCATTTACAGTTTAGGAGAAAAGAATAGTCATAAAATGACTAGGTTAACCTCTGACTTTCTGTAGCCTAAAATGTGCACGTAAAGTCTAAATGGAAAAATAAGACATGTTTTCACAGAAAGAGCTGGTTTACTCAATAAGAACTTCATAACAAGACATTTTGACATAATTCACCACTTTCTCATAGCGAGAACTTCTTGATGCTGTAGATAATAATGAGTCCGCAGTGATTGTCGCTCCCACTTCATCAGGAAAAACATACGCATCATACTATTGCATGGAAAAAGTTCTGAAAACAAGCAATGAAGGAGTAGTTGTGTATGTTGCTCCTACAAAGGTAACGCTGCATCCTACTACATATTCTGTATGTATGACTATGATATTTCTTGGTATGATTCTGTGTAGTTTGCTACACAAATTTAGTTTTTGATTTTGTTTTGGTTTTTTTTTAATTAGAAATGGAATCTTTACATTCTGTTTTTTATTTACATTTATTAGAAACAGCATGTTTACAAAAAAATCTTCAAAATACTTAAGCTCATGTAAAGTTTTTGTCTTTTAATATCCGTATAGCTAATTTAAGGTCAGAAACACCAATGTATACAAAAGTGCTACAACTAGCATGTTACAACTGGTGTATTTTTCAATGAACGGCCCATCCTAATAGTTAAAAACCTATTTGAATGCTGAGGCATAATGTTTTTATTTCTTCCAAAACTTATTTTACTGTCAGTGATATGATATTTGGATAGTGAATTACATGTGCTGTTAGTCAATAACAATCTCTGTGGGTTGTTTTCTCTAAGTCCGATCAATTTTTTTGTAGTTATACTCAGGTTGGGCATCAAAATCATCTTTTCATTTGAATATCAGTCTGGTTGCAGAAACGTATTTTACACCTGCAGACCCAGGACTTTGACATCATGAAAATGCTTGTAAATCCAGTAGAATGTGATCTATTTTCACCTGCTTTGAAAATAATTAAAACACAGAATTAATAATGTATCCACTTTACACAATGTCACTTGACACAAACTGAATTTCTTTGAAATTTGAGTATAATTGAAAATCAAGTACCATGTCTTCTAGAAGTTAGCATTGTTGACAGTCTACAATTAATAGGACATTGCGTAGTACATTATAGTCTAGTACATCAATATCAGTGCCAAAACTGAAGGCTTTTATGTGTCTCGGAATATTATATGCCTTTGGACATACACTGTCTAGTTTCGTTAATGACCTGCTTTATTTAAGGCCCTTGTAAACCAAGTGGTGGGAACTATATACAGTCGATTCACTAAGAAACTTCCGGATGGCTTGGTAGTGTGTGGAGTCTTCACACGAGATTATCGTAATGATGTCATGAATTCTCAGGTATATTTTATGGGTGCTTTAACACATAATAATAATGACTTCTGTAGTCTGTGTATCTGGCTTCTGAAAATGTTAATTCTGATTATAACAACTGTACCATAACTAAACCACAGAATTGCAGAATGCTAGGGGTTGGGAGGGACCTTTGGGGATGATCTAGTCCACCCCCCCTGCCAAAGCAGGTTCACCTCAAGGAGGTTGGACAGGAACACATCCAGGTGGGTTTTGAATATCTCCAGAGTAGATTCCACGACCTCTCTGGTCAGCTCGTTCCAGTGTTCTGGAACCCTCAAAGTAGAGAAGTTTTTCCTCACGTTGAGATGGAATTTCCTGCATTCCAGTTTGTGCCCATTGCCCCTTGTCACTGGGCACCACTGAAAAGAGTCTGGCCCAATCCTCTTGACACCCATCCTTTAGATATTTGCCAGTATTGGCAAGATATACTCTCAGATACCTTTCTCCAGGTTAAACAGACCCAGCTCTGTCAGCCTCTCCTCTCAAGAGAGGTGCTCCATTCCCCTGATCGTCTTCGTAGCGCTCCATTGGACTCCCTCCAGTACTACCCCATCTGTCTTGAACTGGGGAGCCCAGAACTGGACATGGTACTACAGATGTGGCCTCACTAGAGCAGAGAAGAGGAGAAGAACCTCCCTTGACCTGGTGGCCATGCTCATTTTAATGCCCCCTGCCACCCCCTGGGATACTATTGGCCTTCCTGGACACAGAGCACATTGCCAGGACTCCCAAGGTCCCTCTCTGTAGAGCTGCTTTCAGAAAGTCATCCCCCAGCCTGTACTAGTGCATAGGATTATTCATCCCCAGGTGCAGGACCCTACACTTGCCCTTGTTGAACTTCATGCAGTTCTTCTCCACCCAGCTCTCCAGCCTGTCCAGGTCTCACTGTATGGCGGCATAGCCTTCTGGTGTATCAGCCACTCCTCCCAGTTTGGTGTCATCAGCAAACCTCCTGAGGGTACACTGTCCCCTCATCCTTGTCATTAATGAAGATGTTAAACAGGATCAGGCCCAGTACTGACCCCTGGGGTGCACCGCTAGTTACTGGTCTCCTGCTAGACTTTGTAGCACTGGTCACCAACCTCTAGGCCAAACTTCCAGCTTGTCCTTGAGAATCCTATGGGACATGTTGTCAAAGGCCTTGCCTGAGACACTATCCACTGCTCCTCTATCAGGCCATTCATTTCACCATGGAAGTTGGTCAAGGTTGGTCAAGCATCATGTCCCCATGGTGAATTCATGCTGACTGCTCCTGAGGACTTTCTTGTTCTTCAGGTACTTAGAAATGATTTCCAGGATTATTTGCTCCATCACCTTCCCAGGAATTGAGGCTGACCAGCCTGTAGTTTCCTGAGTCCTCTTTCTTGCCCTTCATGAAAACAGCAGTGACAAGTCATTCATTCATGCTTACCTTGAATTCAAATACATATATATTTTTAAATGCTTTTAAAATGTAGAATCTATTTGTAGTTGATTAGTCAGTTTACTTGAAAATAATGCTTTAAAACCTTTCTTCTTAGATACTAGTGACTGTGCCTCAGTGTTTAGAAATCTTGATGCTGTCTCCTCGTTGCCAGAAGTGGGCTAAACGGATACAATATGTTATATTTGATGAGGTAGGAATATTTTAATAGTAACCAATTTAACAAATACATGAAAAATCTTGAGGAAAAATGCTGGTGACTCAATTTTTCATTACATACATTATTGCTGGTAAAAAAAAACCTTTCAGAAATGTTATTGCAGACTTACTTGTTTTTTCCTGTTTTCTCATACTGTTTATGTATTTGAGTGAAGAACTTAGAACTCTGTTAGTCCTCAAGAGGACATACAGTTCAGTCAATGCGACCAGGATCTTCCTTTTATTTCTCTCAAGCCAGTCAACTGATAAACTAAAAGCCATCACTGTAGTTTCAGTGGCACAAATGGAGGATTCCAGATTGGGATCATACACATTTCACATCATAGAGTATTTCAGTCTTTCCAGGGAAAAAGTCAATGACTAAACTGGCTAAATTAAAAAATTCCTATTGTATTCTTTTGTCTATGGGATTAATTACTAATGTTGCCAGTGAGTATGTAGCATACAAACAGTGACTGTAGTATGGAAATTTAGACATTTTTGCTATGCAGTTAAGTCTGGAGAGTGACATACTGGTGTCCTGGTTTTAGCTGGGACAGAGTTAATTTTCTTCACAGTAGCTAGTATGAAACTGTATTTTGGATTTGTGCAAGGCAAACAAAAACTGGATATTTGGTCTGGATCTTGTGGTCATTTGCTACAACATAAGAATTAGTACTGATTTTGCCAAAATTGGTTTTTTGCAAAGCACAAAACAGCTGCTGTTATGGGTGCATTTTGATAAGGAACATTTCTTCTTGTCTTTTAATATTTTTTCCCCAAAAACATAGGTCCATTGTCTTGGTGGTGAAATTGGAGCAGAGGTTTGGGAACATCTTCTGGTAACAATTCGATGTCCGTTTTTGGCGCTCTCTGCTACTGTCAGTAACCCAGAACACCTAACTGAGTATGTGTGGAATTTGCTTGCTCATAAGAGCATATTTAATTTGGATATGAGCTTTTTTAGACGGAGAGGTCAGTTACTACTGGGAAGAAACTGATTTGGAGTTACATTGTTACATGTATTATACTACCCTTTCTCCCCCAGTTGGCATGAAATGATACTGTAATTCTGCAATGTGAACAGGCACTACTATTCCTTCTGACCTTGTAACTGAGCACTGCAGAGGAATTCAGGGGGCTTTTACATCTATTTGAATTGCCAAAGCCTGATAAGCACACTTGTCCATCATCAATCAGAGAAGACACCTGCATTATATTTATATATATAATGTTGCTATTTCCCGTTTTTTATTTTCACTCTGGGATAAGCTGGATAAAGTAGCACTGAAGGTGATGAGAAGGAGACTGGAAATTCTTTAGGAGAAATGGAGCAGCTTGTAATAATTCATCTACTGTAGCTGTAACAATGTTCCTAAAATATTTTTACATCTCTTATTTTTATATTTTTTTTGCACTGTAGGTGGTTACAGTCTGTGAAAAGGTATTGGCAACGTGCTGAGAAGAAAATAGAAGGAAGCTCTGCAAACTCTGAAAAGAGCTTTACAGGAAAATGTAAAGTGAAATCTAAAGTACAAGTACAAAAGAAATCATACCGTGTTAGACTAGGTGTGTATTAGAATATTTTGTCACTAAGAAATAAATTTTAGTGTTATCTCTCCCAAAACTTCAGTCTTGGTGTGTGAACTTAATTGTTTTTTGGTTTGCTTTTTCATTCAAATAAAAACAAGTCTTGCAGGATTAGGTACTTGCAGTTTAGAACAAGCAAGTGCATCATAACAGGATTTTTGTCTCTTCACAGTCTTGTATGAAGAAAGATACAATGATTTGGAAAAGTATGTGTGTTCTCTAAAGCGTGGTGATTTTATCATTGAACATTGTCATCCGTGTGCTGCATTAACCGTCAATCACGTAAGCAAAATACTGGTGTCGGCATGGTTTAGCAACTGTTACATTTAGGCAACATGGATTCCATCAAAATGATTCCTTTATTTTCCTTTTGTTTAAACTCCTTGCAGATTGAGAACTACGGTTTTCCTTCAGATCTTTCTCTGTCTCCACGAGAGACCATTCAGCTTTATGACACCATGGTAAAAGTCTGGCAAAAGTGGCCGAGGGCACAGGTGTGTATGCACAACTGTGGGCAAAATATATCAAAATAATTAGATAACACAGTACTGCAATGTTTTATTTTAATGTTGTTTGCCAGGAGCTAGATCCCGAGGAGTTTGTCTCTTTCAAGAATAAAGTAGTAATAAAAAAGGCAGATGTGAGGAAATATGAACAGGAACTGAAGAAAGAAGTAAGCAAATGGATTGTGCATGGCCAAAGACGGAAGGTAACAGTTGTTACAGGGTGCTTTCTTAAGACTGTATACAGCTTTAATATAACAACAACAGTAACATTTCTTATATTCTTGTTACTGTTATTATTAATACAATTACGGGAGTTTCTTCTTCTCCCATAGTTACTATTTATTAGGTTTAGCTGCTGCTGTACTTGAAAGATAAGCATTAATATTTGTGGCATTTCCATAAGCATTTTCAAGGCGATGTTTTCACAAGCTTCTCTTTCTCACAAAATTTCTGATACTGCTGTGAGATTTCAATTCCTGATTCCTTTAGATGCTTCCTACAGTTAGTGAAAATATTGTATCATTGCTCTGCTGTTTTAGTCTACCTTCTTTTGCTGCTCATTTGAAACCTTCTGTGTAACCACAGAGAGACTCTGTGTTTCCATGTAAAAGACAGAAATTAAAGCAATGAGTAGAAAATCAAGTCCTTAACTGGGGGCCACCTGTTCTTATATCATAAAAAGGAATATGAGCAGGTGATGAATCAACAACAAGGAAAAATAAAGAATATCTGGCGAAAAAACAAATTTCTTTAAATATGACACATGAAAATATATCATTATTGGTATGTTAGTGATACTTTATTATTTGTACAGTGATGTTAGCCATGAATGCTACAACAGTTTGCATTCTGAGCTCTCAGCAAAGTCAGCTGATAATTTGCAGACCTTTTAGTGTGTAAAATATACGTGGCTGTTGCAGTTCTGAATGATTTAAAAATTTTGAGCTGATTGATAGATGTTGACACAGAGAAATGGAGTCTTCATATTTGGTAACCTCCAGCCAGAAGTTTCTGCCATTAAAATCTCTACAATAATACTACTTTGGTCAGGTGAATGAGCTACTGGAGCACCTTAAGCCAAAACCTGTGGATTGCTCAGAACAGGAAAAGTGGAAGCGTTTTGCACGCTTTGTTGATAAATTACATGAGATGGATAAGTTGCCTGCCATATTTTTTATGTAAGTATTTACATTCCATGTATTACGTATGTATTGCCCATGATCAGAAAAATGGATATGGGAGATAAGCATTGATATGGCTTTGGAAAATGTCACGTATGTATTTGTTACCTTTGGTTTAAAACATAAAAAGTGAAGGCCTACAAGCTCTATCGACCCATGTATCTTTATGGCACTAAAGGTTTAGCTGAAATAAAACTGGGGACACTTAACTACTGCGTGGAAAGGTTAGAATCCATGCATGATGTCTGAGAAAATTACAAGAAACTGAATCATACTAAAATGAGAATTTTTTGTGTAGCCAGTGTAGCCAGTAAAACTTGTGGAAAGTGTATGCTCTTTATTTAGAAGTGCAAGTGGTGTCCATATCGGCAGATTTGATAGGGAGAAGGGTGGAATGAGGCTCTATTAATTTGTGCATTTGTCACATGGTGATGGTTCCACACTGCATAGCCTCTCAGAATCTCATCTTACGTCCAGTGACATGCATCAATCAACCTGCTTTGCATGTATGTGAGATTGCATAAGATGAAACATGCACAACTTTGAGCATACTGACAATACTGTTATTGCAGTGATACTGCTAATATTAGTAAAGTGGGCCTGTACCTTAATGCTGGACTTAATAATAAAAAGAAGCTGCTTATGAGTAAACAGTTGTCTAGCACATATTCTCACTGTAATAATGCATGGAACAATCGTGTAATAATGGAAAGTTATGTCAGTATGAAGGCTTGCCCTTCCTACATGTCACATTAGGGGTAGAATGCTCACTGCCATTTCAGTTCTCACATGCTTGATGCTGATAAAAAGGCATTTCTGAAAAAACTCTAGAAAGGAAGAAGCAAAAAATGAATATACATATTGACGGCACATCTCAAATTACTCTAGTTGCTGGTAATTTTTTTTTCATTTCTTGGTAATGGTCTAGTTGTAAATTAGTGTTATGGTTGATATCAAGCTGAAACTGACAGTTTTCGAAAGGACTCTTAGGTATTTGTAATTCCTTCAAATAAGATATAATTTTGGGGCTGCTGTGTGAACTGCAACATCATTTTGGGGTGCTCAATAGAAAGTTCCAAGGTGCTTCTCCTTAGGGGAGATGGATAAGTGCCTTCCTTTCTTCCACTCAGGAAAACCTTAGAAATTCTTGGTGACAACCTCTTGGCTCGGACAATGGACTGCGAGTAGAGTATGCATATCTTAGACAATTGATAAATGATTATAGTGGGACAAAGACACATCCCAGACCAATGAACATGGCGGCAGAACCTCATTGTATCAAGCTGGGGGATGAGATACAGAAACCTGTTATCTAAGGGTCTTTTAAGGCACAGGTGTAGCACAACAGCACTTGGTAAACCTCCCCAGTGTCTTTGTAGTCAGACAAGAAAAAAGAGTTAAAGAAGAACTAAAAAAAAAAACAACAAAAAACACCCCACAATAGAAATCTCTCTAGTTAAATGTCCCAGTCCTGAGAAATTGTGATGGAGATGAAGGGCCTGAGTAGCCCTCAGGAGTCATAGACTGTGACTTGGAGTAATAGATTGATATTTATGCGTCATTGGTGCTCTGAAACTTTTTCTCCCTAAGCCTTTATTGATGAATCCGGTTGCAAAGCAGTCATCCTGTACGGTGTTATGTTAGTGTGGAATTACTGGAGACTCCTGAGAGAGCAGATATCAGAGCTGTGGGAGCCAAATTGCTATCATCGCAGTCTTTGGTGGTAGGGAAAAAATAGTTCAGAGTTTTCTTTTTTTCTTAGAGCCACCATGGAAAAGAACAGCCTGGCACCACTTTAGTACTCCTTATGGCTGAAAAAACTCAATGGTAGAGAGAAATTAGGTCATTCAGCCTGAGCTTCAAAGGGAAAGAAATAAGAGTAAATGGCAAATTATTGTTATTGAGCTATGTCATCTGTGAAGATGTGAATAGCTTAAGTTAAAGAGAGGTTACCTTCTAGCCTTGAAATCTGTATTGGGTCTTTCTGGATAAAAGGATAAAGTCCTTCAATTTTTGCTCCTGTTCTTGGTAATTGCCAGATTTGAATGACTTGTGAATATTCTAATGGGGTAGGATGCAACCTCACCCCATGTGTTGCCAACATGGTGTTAGTTAACAGGACTGCCTGCTGCAACAGGAATAAAAAAAAATACTTCTTGAGACTGAAGCTGGAAAATTCTTTATCCCAGTTAAACTCCAAACAGTCCAGTACTGAAAAAGCTATGAGGAAGAACAGCTGTCTAGAAGACCAAGACAGACAGACACTGATTCTCAACTGAGTAACTGAGACAAAATAAAATTACTTAAGCTACAGTTTACTTTATCTGTATGTCCAAGTGTCCAGCTTAGGGAATGGTAGAGTTGGGCATACTTTCTATAGATAATTTATTGGCAGAACCATTTCACATTTTACCACTCGGCTTTGGAGTAGTAGTAGTTTGAAAGTGAATGAGGACTATGATTTGGAGGTGGAACAGGAAAATGCTTCTAATGGTTAGATTCTACCTATTCTCAGATAAGTCTCACTGAATATTATTGTAACCGCATTACATATAAATAAAAATGCTATTAGAGTTCACCTAACTGATGTGTATTATATATTATTTACTTTAAGATTTAACGTGACTTCAGTGGAAGATGCGGCTATGAATGTATTCCTCAATTTGCTGAAAAAACAAAAAAGCGAACAAGACCCCAGTACCGAGAGAGAAAAAGAACGTTTAAGGGGTGAACTTAGTAAAGTGAAAAAAATGCTAACGAAGTTCAACCCTCAGTAAGTATTACAACGATATATTATTAAGAAGCTTACATATTATGACAGAGCGTAATTTTGTGATAGCTTATTTCTGGGGAATGTACCTTTCAGCAGCACATTCATCCAGTTTGCAGTATAGTAGTCCCTGCTCCTCTTCATGCCCTAGGAACCCACACAGTAGGAGCAGCTGCATGGCAGGTATCAACCGGCAGTACCTGGTGTATAGTCAGGCAGCAGGAAGAATACCAGTGTTGCTGGGACTGCAACATTAGAATCAAAGAGGGAGACCTGAGTGTATGAGATGATTAGTCATTTTGGGCTAATTCACTACTGAGATATCAAGATACCAGAATGGCTCTTTCCCCGGGCAGTAAATTTTCTCGTGCAACTCATAAAACAAATGTGGCATCTGACTCTTGTGCCACTGTGGGAGAGTATTCTCAGAGTTTAGCCTCGCCATGGCTTTTTACAGTGGTAACATTGTAACAATTGTGTAACAGTTATCTCTGAAGTACTGGTTCGCCTGAATGGTGAGATGTTCTTTGAATATTGCTTGGATTGTACTGTATTTGTTTCCTCCTTAACCTTGAATTTTCTTGATTTTGTCATCATAGAGTAAGAATTTTTATAAGGTATTTGGCAATGAAATATGGCTATGGTTTTCAGGATTGTCATGAACGTACAGCATCATGGTTTTGTCCCCTTAACCATGGCAATTTACAGTGCATTCTTTGGACATAATATCATGAACGTAGCTGACTTTAATAATAGTGAGAACTTGAAAATCCAGTAGGAATTTAGACACATATTTTGACACTGAAGTAGCTTGAAAATCTGCCTCTAGTTTTTGCCCTGTTTCTTCTTCAAATCCTGTCCTAAGTCCCTACAGTCCATGTCGTTATTGGCAGTAAATCCATCACATTTCTCTTTCATGTTTAATTTTTCTACTGTGCAATCTTGTTAGTCTACTAATTTTCTAAAAGAGGTACTTAGAGTTGCTGTCATCTTCCTTCATTTTTATGTATAGTTCCACCTCTCTACCTCACCCAGAGGTACTTACTTGCTGTTTTGCATACAAGCCATGATAAAATGAAGTTGTTAGTGTTATCGGCAAATTTACGTTAACTGATCTACCTAAATGTTTGAGCTTACTGTTTAAAAGGGAGTAAGTCTGCATCTTTCAATGCCCAAAAATATTTTAAAATCAAGAAATGCATGTTATTTACAGAAATAATATTTTTAATTGTATATTGTATACAGGAATACCAAAAAGTTGAGTTCCAGTAAAACGGAAAACATGGTACTTCTTTTGACTACAAAAAAACAGTTAGAAAAAAGACTTAAAAGGCTAACTGCTATCCCTTCTCAGTACACTTATGCTGATCCTAAAGCGGTGGATGAAGATGTAAGTAATTCACTAATAATTATAAAGTGGTTTTGGAGTTGTATGTGTAAAGGGTATGTACTTGTGCATAAATACATAAAACGCGTATGTGTGATGCAGTTGTACTTCATAACAGTATGCATTGACTTCATGTAACGTTCTGAACGTTTCCATTTAAACTTGATTCCAGTTATCAGTCTTATATAACTTTATTTTTAGGATGGATGGACAACTTTCATTCTTCCAAATAAAAAGATGTAGTCTTTTCCTTGTGATAGGAGTCCTGGGATGTATATGTATTACAATTAGTTCATTTCCATGAACTATGAGCAATGCAGTTCTGTTACTTGTTGATACAGATCTCAGACTCCTGTTTTTCTGACTGAGTCATCAGCATAGGCTATATGGCACCTTTGTGTACTTACCAAAACATTTTTAAGCTCTTCATATCTTTAAAAATGCTAAATAATAAATTATTTTAGTCTCTAAAATTTCTAGTCTTCACAACTAAAATTTTTCTTGCACTTCAGTGTGTTAGTGCCCCCTGAGCAAAGAAAAGATGAGAAAAGCACTGAAAATCTGCAAAGCCCATCAGAAATATTAATATATATATTTGTATATGAATAATTAAGGAATAATTTATGAAAGAGATTTATATGACTACAGCAGTAGTACCGAAAAAGCTTAATTCAGCGCTGTTCCTGAGTTTGGGAAGGGGAAGCTTCTGTGTTGTGAGATGAGATGGTGGTACTGAGCAGGGGTGACAAACAAGAGCAAAAGACTGTCAGCTCCATGTAGCTACTTAGGAATTTGTTCTGTGATAGTGGCACACAATATGTGGTTGTGAAGCCATGCTTTGAGCAGTAAAGTCATGAACATGACTTTCTCATTGCATCTACCTGTATGGTATGACAGTTGGGACTGTTGTCATATCCTTTGTGGCAAAGATGAAAAAACCTGATAGTGTATAAAAGTGTACTGAAGAGCCTGGATTTGTCACCACAACGCAGCTACTGATGGTACACACCCAAGTGTATAATTTGGGCTTCAGGTTCACTGAAGATCATAAACAGCTATGTTTCTCTCTAGTGCTTGGAACTTTATAAAAGAATGCTTTTTTTCATTAAGAACACCTGGTTGTGGTTAATACTTAATATTTCCTTTTATTTGTAGACTATGAAGAAGATTTTTCATCGAGTTAGGTTTGAGAGGAAAGGTTATCTGCAGCAAATAATGGCACTGAGGGGCATTGGATATCATCATGCATCTATGTCTGCCAAGGAAAGACAAGTAGTGGAGATGCTTTTCAGGATGGGATATATCAAGGTCAGTAAATTGGAATCAGGTTTTGGTTTTTTTTTAGTTTCTCCATGTATTTAATTAAAAAATACAGTGTACCTTTCAGCAGTGGTAAAATATATTGCATTGACTTTGTCATGCTTATTTAAACAATGTTGACATGCAGTTACCAAACAAATAAAATAAACTAAGTGAACTGATAACTGTAGAACTTTAACTCAGAGTTTCTGTCCTTCAGATTAGTGTATCATAGGATCATTTAGGTTGGAAAAGACCTTTAAAATCAAGTTCAACTGTTAACCTGGCACTGCCAAATCCACCTCTAAACCATGGAAGTGACTCAATCACTTCTCTGGGCAGCCTGTTCCAATGGACACTCTCTAGCCCCTCAGTGTCTGTCTTGCAGTGAGGGGCCCAACACTGAACCCAGGATTTGAGGTGCAGCCTCAGCAGTGTCCAGTGCAGGGGACAGTCACTGCCCTGGTCCTGCTGGCCACACTGTTCCTGATGCAGGCCAGGGTGCCATTGGCCTTCCCGGCCACCTGGGCACACTGCTGGCTCACATTCAGCCCACACTCCCAGGTCCTTTTCTGCCAGGCAGCCTTCCAGCCACTCGTCCCCAAGCCTGTAGCATTGCAGGGGGTTGTTGTGACCCCAGTGCGGGACCCGGCCCTTGGCTTTGTTGAACCTCACACAGTTGGCCTCGGCCCATCGATCCAGCCTGCCCAGATCCCTCTGCAGAGCTTCCTGCCCTCAGGCAGATCCACACTCCTGCCCAACTTGTCATTTGCAAACTTCCTGAGGGTGCACCCGGGCCCCTTATCCAGGTTGTCATGAATAAAGTTATAGAACGGAACTGGCCCCAGTACTGAGCCCTGGGGAACACCACGTGTGTCTGGCCACCAACTGGGTTTAACTCGATTCACCACAACATTTTGGGCCCGGACATCCAGCCAGTTTTTCACCCAGCAAAGCGTATGCTCATGCAGGCCATGAGCAGCTAGTTTCTCCAGGAGAATACTGTGGGAAACAGTGTCAAAGGCTTTACCTAAGTCTAGGTAGACATCATCCACAGTGAAGACATTTCCCTCATCCCCGAGGCACATCACCTTGTCACAGAAGGAGATCAGGTTAGTCAAGCAGGATCTGCCTTTCATAAACCCATGCTGACTGGGCCTGATCACCTGGTTGTCCTGTGCATGTCATGTGATGGCACTCAAGATGTTCTGCTCCATAACCTTCCCAGTCACTGAGGTCAGACTGACAGGCTTGTTGTACTGGATCAGGCACTGGACACACCCCGGATCCTCCTTCCAGCCCTTCTTGTAGATGGGCATCACATTTTCTAACCACCAGGCAACTGGGACCTCCCTGGTTAGCCAGAACTGCTGATAGATGATGGAAAGTCGCTTGGTGAGCACTTCTGCCAGCTCCCTCAGCCCCTTGGGTGGATTCCATGTGGCCCCATAGACTTGTGGTGTCTAAGTGGTGCAGTAGGTCACTAACCATTTTCCCTTGGCTTGTGGGGGCTTCACTCTGCCCCCCATCCCTGTCTTCCAGCTCAGGGGGCTGGATGCCTGGAGAACAACTGGTCTTACTATTAAAGACTGTGGAGAAGAGGCACTAAATGCTTCAGCCTTTTCCTCAGCCTTTGTCACTGTGTTTCCCCCCACATCCAATAAAGGATGATGATTCTCCTTACCCCTCCTTTTGTTGTTAATGTATTTACATAAACTTTTTTTTAATCATCTTTCACAGCAGCAGCCAACTGAATGTGTTTTAGTTAAATGAACTCTATAGGATTATGATATTTTGTACTGCTTTCATGGCATATTTTGTGTTCAATTTCAGTATTATTTCAATTTGTGTTCCATAAATGATGTTACAAATTTTCAGGATTAAAGAAGTTTAATACGCATTTGTAATAGCTATATGAACTACACAAAAGAGCAAAATTCATGTATTTTCATGTTAATCAAATTTAAGTTTAGCTATATGAAAATGAAGTAGAATTCCAGTTGATTTAAGTAGGATATTACAGGTGTTTGTTTTTAAAATGGGATGTTGCCATTTCTAATAGATGTACTCATGTTTGATATTTTATAGGTAGTCACGGCTACTTCATCACTTGCTCTAGGAATCAACATGCCATGTAAATCTGTTGTCTTTGCTGAAGATTCTATCTATTTAGATGCCCTAAATTACAGACAGGTATGGAAATCCCCAAATCTACCTAGAAATAATTCAGAGATAAATGTAACTTAAAAAGCAAAGCTGGTGTATAGGTATAAGTTAAGCTAAAACTTACCTTGAAGCAATACAGATGTTAAAAAGACATGTGAGAGAACACAAGTATCCTGGCCAGTGTTTAGATCATCTATCAAATTTGGAAGTTCATATTGAAAAAAGTAAATAAACCCACCACATTTGTAAACAAGCTATATATGACATACAACATATTTTGCATGTATTATTTTAATATTTATGCATAAATGCTTTATTAAGAGTGTATAGATGATACCAGTATATACAGCTTAGTTGTATTTTATTTAAAAATTAACGATTCCGTGATTAAATTAATATAATTAATAAATATTTTATTCTTAGATGTCAGGACGTGCTGGAAGACGGGGACACGATATGATTGGAAATGTTTTCTTCTACGATATCCCACTGCCCAAAGTAGAAAGACTTATCAAATCCAACGTGCCAGAGTTGAAAGGCCAGTTTCCTCTGACTATTTCCTTAATACTGAGACTCATGCTGTTGGCTGCGAAGGCTGATGACAAAGATGATGCCAGAGCAAAGGTTTTGTATTTTTTCCTTAATAGCAATTTAATTAAATTATAATGTCTCCTTAACATGAGCAGAAAGTTAAGCACTTCAGAAGTAAGCAACCTGCCTCCAAATGAGACTGCATACTCTGCTATACTGCTTGCTTCTAGTACTTGTGCCATCGTATCCCCAGGGTTGTACCGCCCATTTTCCTGTGCTTATTCTTTGCAGTAAATATTATCATCAGAAAGAATGCTACTGTCAGGAAGGTATTTCTAATGACTGTTGGTCTATGTAACACTTGCATTGACTCGGGAATAAGAAACTCTTACAATATGTAAATGTTACAAACCTCAGCATAAATTTAGAAAATGAGCACACATCTGACAGACAATGGACTTTTCCACCAGCATTTCCTGGAGTTAGGAATTCAGTTTATATCAGAATACAACATAACCCCCACCCAGCAGTTTTACCCTGAAAAACAATCGATGAAACAAAGCATAAATGCTGGATATTCAATTTCTTTGCCTCTTACAATATCAACATTCCCTTCAATTTCTAATTGCTTTTATTTCCCTGTTTGTTTCACCAGGCATTGTCAGTGTTGAAGCACTCACTGATGTCATTCAGAAAAGAAAGATATGCTGAAATACTGAAAATTTATTTTATGTTTTCCTTGCAATTTCTTATCAAAGAGGTAGGTTTTAACTCATTCTTATAAAGGGTAGTTCTTAAATTTACAGATTTGCTTGTGTTAGTATGCTTTCATTTAAAGAGCCATAGATTTTACATTCCAGTCCTGCTCCCAGTGGAGCTGTAACCAACATTTCTGCCTCCTCTGCTGCATGTCCCTTGTGTGTGAGACCAGGATTCTGATGTACTCCTACTGAAGAGAAGCAGCTGCTCAGTGAACAAGAGAGATTAGTAACCTTCCCAAAATGTTACGGTTAGCCTAAGAACTGAACAAAACGCGGCCTGCATACCTAGTATCCTGTCTCTGTATTGGTGCTGTAACTATGAAGTCAAGATCTGCGCTGTGCATGGGAAGATGAAGATCTCCCATGGAAATACTCAAATAGTTGGTGACTTTTTTTTCACCAAGGCCAGATTGTTGCCTTTCAGAGGAAACTGAATGGTCTCCATAGCTACGTATGCATTAGGTTGAATGACGATTCTTCTGAATGCCACCATTTTATATTTTTGTCATATCCAAATTCATCTTTCACAACTAAGCTGTTTTCGCTTTTGGATTCAATAGGGCTACTTGGATCAAGAAGGCAACCCCATAGGATTTGCTGGACTTGTGACACACTTGTACTATTACGAACCTTCCAATTTTGTTTTAGTGAGCTTTCTTGTGAAAGGTTTGTTCCACAAATTGTGCAAGCCAATTAAAGGTAAATAATACTCCATGTGCCTTAACTGTAGTCTACGGCAGGCCCTGTAACTCCAATGCTTCTGAAATTTTCTGGGTGCCTCTTGCTGCTGCCATTTTTTGCTTGCCTGTCCTTCATTCTCACAGCCTTGGCCTCTGCCTCTACACACTCTGCATATGCTTGGATTTCTGTCTGAGAAAGCCAGGGCACGCATACAGCCGTGCTGTCATTGTGAACCTAAATTTACTGTTTGTGAAACATTCCGATGAGGTAAAAAAGTGCTACACATAGAAAAGTTAGTAATTCTGACAGCAGAGCAAGATTTGAATGCCATGTAGCAAGTAAGCATCCATTCTAGATGGATGACCATTCTGATTATCAACAAATTAAAAAAATGAACTACTGCTAATGTCTCATTACGTGAGTCAAATCCATTCTGTGCACTGCAATATGCTGCAGTATGTGAGCATATAAGAATACAGTATTAATTTGTACATATTATTAGTTGCTTAATTATCTATGTGAGTGTTTTGTTTGCAGTAAGTTGATCTTTATCCAACATAGTTTTGCATAACCTCTGTCATGACAATGGCAGCTGGAAGGAAACTCCTGAATGGGAGTTGTTTATTTTAAGAAAAAAGATGTATTTTTAAACTTTCATAACTAACCCAAGTGGTTTCTGTTTTGACATAGGTTCAACAGTTTTTTCAAAAGATGTCCTGGAAAAGCTAGTGCTCATTCTAGCAAATCTGTTCGGGAGAAAATATCTTCCAGCCTGCTCAGTGGAATATAAACGCAAATTTTGCCAGTCAAAGGTAGAGAAAGCATTGGTCTTCACTGTAATTGACGTTGTGTACCACTTCAACGAACCTGTTTCCTTTTGTCAGTTAGACTAGTGTCATTGTGGATGTACAGTAGCCTGGTGGGCCAGCAGCTGCCCACCCAGCCGCTCTCTTACTCCTCCATCTCACAGGACGGGGGAGAAAATGGGATGGAAAAGCCCTTGGGTCACAACAAAAACAGGGAGATTGCTTACCAGTTATGATCATGGGACTTGTGGAAAATTAAATTAATTTGTTGGCAATTAAAATAGATTTTGGTAGTAAGAAACAAAAAAATAAAAATGTTAACATCAGTTTCCACCCTGCCCTGCCTTCCCCAGGATCAGCTTTACTGCTTCATTCCTGACTCCTTTACTTCTCCCCACACCCCAAGCAGTGCAGGGCTGATGGGAAATGAGAAATGACTTCCTGTGGTTAGTTCTTCTCTCTCTGCTGCTCCTACCTCCTCACACATCACCCCTGCTCCAGTGTGAGTCTGCTCTGTGGGCTTCAGTCCTTCCGGATACACCTGCTCCAGCGTGGGCTCTCCACGAGCTGTAGTTCTTTCAGAAAACACCCAGCTGCTCTGATGTGAGCTCCTTCACAGGCTGCAGTGTGGATATCTGCTCTGGCATGCTCCTCTTCACTGGGATGGCTGCAGGGAAATCTCTGCTCCATCACCTGGAGCACCTCCTCTGCCTCCTTCTCCAATCTTGGTGTTCACGCTGCTGCTTCTCAGTCTGCCTGGGTGACATTGTTGCCCTTTCTTAAATAAGTTTTCCCAGAGGTGCTGCACCTGTGCCTGATGGGCTCAGCTCTGTCCTGTGTCTGTCACAGGGCAGCCCTTGGCCTCTTCTCACAGCAGCCAGCCCTAAAGCCCCCACCCCACCGCGCCAACACCTTGCCACCTACATGCAAGACAAGTAGCTAGAATAACAAAGAAAGTACTTACTGGATTAAAATACAGAAGCCTTAATTTAACCACCTAAGTAGTACCCAAGTGTCAGGTTAAATGAAAAGTACCAGATTCTTGAAGTATGTTTTAGTGACGACAGGTGATTTATACCATTACTGTCATGATACTGCAAAATGTAATAGTGACATTTGTAATAGTGCTATTTGACATGGCATTTCCTTACACAATACAGCTCATGTATCTCTTCCCCAAATGGCAATTTACTTTCTTCTCCTCACTCTGCTAGAATTTTGTCTCCACCTAAGGAGCTGTAGCTTTTTGTGACCCAGGACACCAGCATGCTCTGTGATACACGACACTGAGGGCTTTTTCCAGAAAGGGGATGCTATCAGTAGGATGGGCATTAACATTAGTCATGCACAAAGTTGACCCACCAAGGGTACAGGCAGAGAGTGAAACGTTAGTAATGATGTGCTTCTGCTGGCTTTTCTATGCAAAGCCTTAAAATTTTGGAGGACGTAGGTATGGCTGCAATAGCAAAGGAGACTTCTTCCAGATGAAGATGTTTATGATGTGGCCTGTTTCCAGCAAACATTCCAAGAGGAAAAGTGTGATTTATTTCTGAAAAATGGCTAGCCATGTAGGACGGATCGCAGGTCTGCTGTGGCTAGTGGCAGTGAAGCATCAGTCTGTCACGTCAGTAGGAAACCTGTTGAACACGAAGACAGGCAAAACAAGCTCTGGGAAAGGCAGCCCTTCAAAACCTGTTTTTAGCTAACTGATTTTAGCTTCATCTCTGATGAAGCCGTTTGCCATGTAGTCTGTAAGTAGGTATTTTTATACCTGCTGTTTACCTTCCGTGCCTATTTCTGCATGAAATTCATGTTCATCTTTAAGATCCATTAATTCTAGATGGTCAGGCAGTGTGACAAGTTGGGTGAAGTTTGAGCTGTACTCTTTCCCTCTTTCTACTGATATTCTCTGTGTGTGCCAATACTTCATGTATACACCAATGCAGAACTGACACTTTAGGAGAAATTACCTGAATTAAGCAATAAACTGCATGTTATTTCAGGTCTTTCTAGAAGATCTGCCAGGAGACTTTGCAAAAGCTGTAAATGAGTACAACACCAAAGTAGAGGAAAACTTTGCTCACTTTCTTCTGACAACTGCCAGGCTGGCAGATATGGAGCAAGAATACAGACTTCCGTTGTCAAAGACAGGTAGGAAGTGAAAAATTAATGCATATTCATAGCTTGTGAAATGGATTGTATTAGGAAATTCAGGTAAATTCTTATTTTTTAAATAAAACATCGGTGACGAGACATTCTAATAAAGGGACACAATTTCTATTTCACTTTTGTTTTACAAGCACTGTAGATTACATTGTATATGGTAGAAGTTTTGTACAGGAAAAGGATCGTTTTAGTTGCTATTCTATCATTTTGTAGAGGAAATAAAAATCAAAGGGACTTCTTTACAGAAGTAAAAATATATTAAGTGTCAGGTAAGTGCATACTTACTGTAACAAAGTAGAAAAGGTTGCAGCCTAAGGATTGGAAGTATTGAAAATTTTGAAAGAAAGAGTAAGTTTCTATTCAGAAAAGGAAAATCAAAAGTAGAAATGTATTTAGAAGTAACTAGACAGGTCCTCTACAGACAGTGATTGAAGCTACAGGCAGACCATACACCAGCTGAAGTGCCATGCTGTTGTATAACCAGAACCTCATACTGGGTTGCATAAAGCTGAGTGTCACAACCTTCACTTACTGAAGCCCTATCAGGGCCTCAGTTATCAATCATATTCATTCTTTAGAGCTCCACGCTTCAAGAAAAATGTTGGCTGGGAGTCCAGAGGCTAGCAGTAAAAATTACTAGATGTTTAGCTAGTGAGACCTGTGAATATGGGTTGAAAACACACTGTTTTTCTTCAACATGGGACAGAACAAAAGATGGAGGTAAAATAAGTCTTCTAATAGCAACATTCCCTTTGCTTTGGCACAGCTAACACACTTTTAGCAATTTTGGCTAGAGATGAGTCAAGGAGAAAGGCTTAAGGTGCCGGTGGGGAGCGGGTTGAGATACAATTATTCTCACCACTAGAAAGCTCGCTCTTATAATCATCAGTTGTGTAGAGGTTCTTGCAAACAAAAGAAACATCTATCAAGAAGGGCTTAAGTTTAGAAGATGATTATTTCCTATCATCATCTACTAAACTGAAAATGTCTTACTTTTCAAATACATTGTGCGAAGGGTGCTTGTGTCTGTGTAGCTTACGTTGTATTTGAAACTTCTTGTCTAGATTTTACATCTAAGAATTGGCACGGCTCTGAGCTAGCATCTTACTTGATGGACAACTCCAAAAGCATATCTGCCATCTCACCTTTTGCATGTTTATCTGGCGTGGTTGATAACGACCTATTTCACAGGAAGATCATTAATAAAGTAAGTTATTTTCTCATGGGGGGCAGAATTTCACAACAGTTCAAGAAAAATAATTTTTATTACTATCTTCTTGCCTCTGTGTAGTATGGTGGCACTATGCTCAAGTCACTCTTGAGGAGAAACAATGTGAATAGTCTCAACAAATATAAATCCACACTGAGTAGCACCAGAGTGCAAGAAACACACAATAGATGGATGTAGGAAAAAACACAGTTTGCTTTCTTGCAAGGCCTCTGTTCCTTTCAAATCTGAGTTAATTACTCTAAAACTTCAGATTCAAACCATATCCCCAGTTTGTTTTCTCCACGTCAGGAGGTTTGTTTTATTCAAATCAATCCCACAGTAGTCTCAAGGATCCTAGCAAAAGAATGCACTATTGCACTGATCATGTGCTTCCCAACTAGGATTTCAGTGATTACGTTAGACAGCATGTGAATTAGCTTAACTGTAACATACACCAGCAGGTTTACTGTCAGCTTGCATTTTCCTGCAGTCTTCCACGTGGGCTTTGTAGCAGTAGGGAACTATCATGTGATGTGACTCCTAAGTCTGTAATAGAACAAAAATAAATTGCTACAACTGGGGATTTGAAATTCTTAAAAACCTTCATCCTTAAAACATTCCATGCTTAAGGCTGACTAATACATTCAAAGCTTCAGTAAGAAAGTCTGCCTATGAGATCTATGCATGTGGAAAAATCCTCATCTAAAGCTCAAGTCCAGCGACCTAGTCAAACATGGAATGACTGAATGTCCCAGAGCTGCACTGGCAGTGGAAGTCACTTTACCAACACACTCTCTCCTGTGTCTACAGCCTGCATGTACTGGTGGAGATTTTTAGAGTGGTCCACGATTAGAAGTGTGGAACTTTCCAGCTGTGGATCTAAAGATGTAGGTTTGACAGAACAGGCATACAAACAAAACCATAGTAAGCTATCCAACAGACCCTTTTGTTTGTTTTAGGCTGTCTTACATTCCCTTGGAATTAATGCCACAAACTGCCCCTTGCTGTATTTGAACAAGTACGATAATCATGGAAGGAGGAGGCCGCTCAATGCATATGCACTGGACTTTTACAAGCATGGTTCCCTGATTGCACTGACAACTGATAACTGGTATGTACCACCCTTTCCAGTAGTGTTAAACAGCAGTACATAAAGTACACAGAAGTGCACCTTTTTGCTTTTCAAGCCTTCTCACTCCAGAACTGTGATCTGGATCACATTGATTCTGAAAGCTGGTCTAGTGGAGGGTGTCCCTGCCCATGGCCGGGGAGTTGGAACTAGATGGTCTTTAAGGTCCCTTCCAGCCCAAACCATTCTATGATTATATTATTTTCAACACAATATTGACTGTAGGTTTATTTTTCCCAAATGTGATATTCTTAATTACTAGGAACTGGTTTTATTAAGTTGCTTTTTAGTAATCAGTGGTCTGTTTTGCAAAATAAAGGGCCTTCATCATCTGTAGAAAGCTTCCACTAGCTCCTGCTCAGTTTAGCCAGCGGATTCACCTTAAGTATAGCATTCCAGTTTAGCTTGTGACAGGTTAGTTATGCAAACAGTTGAAAACATGTTCCCAAGAAAATAATAAATTATCTTTCCAAATATTACCTGAGTCTTACATGTTTACATAATTATAGAAACATGTGGCTACAGCATTATTTATTATTTTAAGCTTACAGTTATTCTACAGTAATCCTAATGAGTATGTCAGGGTTTGACACCATGGCAAATGCCCTCTGCATCCTTACCCTACCTACAGAGCAGGGTTTTTTAAAGGTGCAGCAGTATGTTACAGTGTGTATCCATTTGAATTTTTGTCTTTCTTTAGGTTAAATGAAGGAGAGGCTTACTACGCACTCAAGGATTTTTCACTCCTCATTAAGTCTATTGGGTATGATAAACTTGTGCTTTTAATATGCAATATATATTTCATCTTTAAATCAACGTAAAATGAAAAAATTCCCCCCTTTTTTTTTTTTTAAACCAGAACGTCACTGAGTGAACTGTGTGATGATCCAAATGATAATGTCCTATTGGCATTTCAACAAATGGGTGAAATCTATGAAAAGAAACTGAAGCTTGTTACCTGAAGAAAAAAGAAGAAAAGGCAGCAGTACAGAATACTCTTACCAACAGATCAGATGCCTTTTAAGTCAGGAAAGGAGTAGCTCAGAGTTATCAAGTATGTTTCATAATAAAGCTTTAGTAATATCCAATATTAGTAACATAAAGTTTACTTTAGGAAGCTAACCTTTACATATTGACATTTTAGCAGCTCCAGTGTCAACTAAATAATTGTTTCTAACAGATGACAGAAGTAGGCAATGGCAAATACCTTTCAGTTGCACATTTTGGTGTTTTTTTCAGGCAGCGATATAGATGTTAAGACAGCTCTCAAATACACTGAAGAAATGTCACAGTTCTGACAGCTGGTGAGATTAGCTTCTCAGTAGGGCAGCATTGGAAGCATTCAGTCCATTTGTGAAGGACATTAAGGAATTGCTTTGGCAATTATCACATAAATTGTTCTAATTATTTTCCAAGGTTTCTGTGAAGTGTTGAAGTAGTACCTTTGTGAACCATTAAAAAGGCTTTTAAACTGGTCTGCAGTATTAGTGTACAAAAATTTAAGTCTAAAGAGGGTTTTATATCTGTACGATGAAGTTTGACTAATGAAATGTTCCAAACTTATGTATAATTGCTTCATTTTTCACTTCTTGTATCCTTAAGAGTCAGAAAGATCCAGGACACCTCTAGCATACTTGACAAAAAGTCCCTTGCAATACAAATGATTGAGCTGAGCAAAATACATTTCCTAGATATCTTGGATTTTGCTGTGAAGAGTAAAATTTTCAGCAGTATTTTCATACTATTCCTGAAAATTCTTCAGTGAACACTGCATTTTAGTCTACTTGTTGCCTTTGACAACAGTCCTCACTGCCACACACAGTTTTATGATGTTGACCAAGGTAGTGATATAAGTTACTCTCTATTAGTAATAAGTAAAATGTGCATTAAGGACAATTCAGAATCCCATGTTTGTGATTTAGCTCTGTTGTGCATCAAACGATCACTGATAAGGCTTTGGCTTGAAGTCTCTTTTGGCAGCATTACACTACATGCAACATGGAAATACTAGGAGATACTGGGGGACAACCTGCATGTAACTCAGGTAGTGCTGCCAGGCTACCATCAACTGACAGACTTCTTTTCCCCCCCTTTTTAAGATGTGAAACAAGATTATGACATAAATAGGACATAGTGGTAGGAAAGACTGCTTTAATTCTGCATGGAAAATAAAATTTACTCAAATTATTTACTGTCTGGCAAGTCATGTGATATGTAGATAAATCTTGCACAACTGTTCCTCAGCTAGGGCAGAAGTGACCTTATTTAGACCTCTCCATGTTCATGTTTCTCAATATAAGCAGTCTTTCTAGCTAGGACACAATGAATTGGCCAAAGACTAATGTCAGAAAATGGTCCTGTTGTGTCTTCAGGTATTTGACCAGCAAGCATGAAATCCTGGGTGAAAACCAAGTGTGTGAGGTGTATCGCAGGGTACTAACTTTATATGCTGAAGACTGTAACATCTCTCTGAGTGTTAGTAACAGCAGTCAACATTTCACTTCTCACAATGCACCTCACTCCTGTTACAGCTTTTAGTAAGGAGTCAGTAGTGAATGATGATCAAGTGATTAAGTCAAAATGACCAAGGAATCAACTTGTGAAAATACCAGAAAGTCAATAAAGTTACTGATTTAATATATTGGTGGACTGTAATTCTCCTGTGATCTACTGTAAATAAAATATCCCGCTTACCATTTATCTCCCCTGTAAAACCTTAATGTTAAGCTATAATGCACTTAAACAAAAACTTGCCATGTTTGAAAGGCAGCCCTAGGACTGTACTGAGTCCACACCCCAACAACTTCTGCTTTCAAAAACACAGCCTGTTTGTTTTCTGATTCTGTAATGGTGTCTTTTCAGTAAAAGATACTAAAGTATCTGCTTTAAACTGTAACTTTATCAAACTCTCGTGAAGTACTGTAATAGAAATTAACAGGTGATAGGTTGAAAATAAGCAGCTTTAAGAAACTCAATAGGGTTTCTGAATAACCTTAACTCCTTACAATTTTTTTGTCACTGTAGCAGTGATGTTTTCTGCAACCTTCTGACAACATGTTTTATATGTGCCTTATCTGTCTCTCTAAAATTGTTCTATTTCTCTTGCTTTTCTCAACCTCCATCACAACGCACCATGCTCAGCCTTTGTCTTCTAGTAATTTAACTTAATACCTTCTGGACACTTCTGTCCACATATGCAGAACATGACAAGAATGTCTAGAGAGAAAAGCAGAACAATTCTTAGGAGAAAACTGAAATAGACTTAATAGATTAACACAAAGAACTATAAAACTAACAATAAAGAGAATTTTCACCACCTTCCTTACTATAATGCAGACACAAAGGGAAGACTTACTAGTTTTATGAATTCTAGAAACTATTTTCCAGCACACTTAATAGACGAATGCAGCGCCACAGAAAAACTGAGGCCAAGAATTTAAATCAAATTAAAATTAGGCCAACGTTTCCTAAACCAAGAAGAGTATTTCTAAGTATTCTGTCACAGCAAGTGTATTGCTAAGCCTTGCAGAGATTGAAATTTAAGCCATATTTCTCTTGAAGATCATTTGGAATTTTTTTTAAATTAAAAAAGGAAAAAAAGAACAGATGACTATCTAGTTGCCAGTGAAAACTCCTGAAGGGATATGAAATATTCTGCATTCTGATCTTATACTTGCCAGTTGACATATCCACCTAATAGACTCTAGTTAAATAAACTACTTCTGTCTTTCTAACAGAGAAACCTCAATTGTCAAGAATCAGGGAGAACAGCAGCTGTAAAAATCACAGCTATCCCCACTTCTAATGTGTTAAGTAGCATTTATTTAATTCCAGCTTGTTTAAGAATAGTTATCTTTAATTTCACTCTCTCTTCATGACTCCAATTGTCTTCTAGTAGGTATTTTGCCTTTGGCAACAGAAAAATACTCTGATGCAGTGCTGGTATCAGCAGAGGTGGATGTTTGACTTGGCTCTTCAGCGTCAGAATTGCTGTCCCTGGGCATTCCTCCTACCTCATTTACTGCAAGCACAGAACAAGCTCCTAAAGATGGAGCATTGCATGTGCCAGGAAGGGAACAAGCTGCATTCTGAAGCTGTACGGACACAGGTTCATCTTCCCTGCCAGGACAGGAAGAGTTGTTTTCTGCCACAGTTTCATTCTCTTCATCTTTCACCTTTATTTCTTGTTTTGTTGCTGTAAGAAATGGAGTGGAAGATGCATTCCCATATTTAAGAGGAAGGACCACTGAACATAAAGGCTGACTACAAGACGAGTTACTATCAGCAAGCATTTCTGCACTTTCAGTTTTCTTAGAGGAGTTCGTGGGCAAGAATGAACTTTCCCATTTTGGATGACTACATGTAGAAGCGGGCTCCGTACACTCTGAAGATAGAGGCTTCCCTAGATTTAGAGGTGTTTTGTCAGGAGATTTCACCTTCTCTTTTTCCGTTTTTTCGGTACCATTTCCAGACAAACACATGGAGGAAGTCAGTGAATCAGAGGTGGAGTGTTCCGATGAGGCTGAAGTGGTTACTTCCTGGGAACTTTTCTCATGAAAAAATTTTAAGTCACCATTTGTTTCAGAGAAGCACATATTTGTGGATGGGATGCTATGACTATTGGTTCCAGAAAAGCTTCTCTCAAAGGCATCTGCTCTCTGCAGGGTTCCCATTTTTACTTTATCTGTGTTATTTACTTTGGTAGGTGAAGATACAAAAGGAGTTCCTGAGGACCTATCCTTAAAGGCCTCAGCAGTTACAAACGTGTATGTTTTATTTGCAGGTAAAGTTTGTGTCTTGAACTCAGTGGTGAGCTTCTGACGTTCCACATAGTATTTGTAACGCAACTCCTACAATTACAGCAAAGAATCCCATTAAGTAAAACAGCATTTGTAGATTCCAAGGTTATAAAACTCACATACAATCCCAAGACTGAAGAAAAGGTTGCATATGTTCTATAGCATTTACAATGTGTTTTTCCATTGCTGCTGGAAGGCAGCAGAACACAAGTCATTAGGGAAAAAAGTTCTTTAAAAACTACTGAACAAGATACACATGGAACCCTGGTGACGAAGTCGGTTTTGGAATAGGAGACCATAGGAGGCTATTTAAAGTCACTGCCAAGACCATAAATAGCTAAAAACATGAGCTTAGCCATTAAATGACATTATCAAATTTTAAGAATAATAAGAATAAATAAATAATAAGAATAACTAAGGTGGTGATTAGTTTTTTGGTGTGTTTTTTTTTTTTACTAGATATAGTTAACTGTGTAAACTGTATTCTCAATGGGAGTAGAAAATAGATGCTCTCTAAAATAGTACACCAAAAGAAAAATAATTCTATATTTAAAGGACCCAACCAACTTTTTCATTTAATCATCTGCTACTGGTATTCTCAGAACATACATGATGTGACTGACTGCCAGCCACGCTTCACTAACTGTAACTGAAATCATTCTGTACAGAACAATACTCACTCCGCCACCCACAGAGAACCCCTGATAACTGAAAACAACCCTAGATGTATACTAGATCAATGAAAATGAAACAAAGGAGATTGGATTCAGTTTCATGTCAAATTATCAGGAATTTAGGTAGCCTTAGAAGAGTCAATTCTATTATCCATTCTATTCTCTATTATCTAAGATGGCTTCCTCTTCAAATAGGCAATAGAGAAGCTTCTTTTCATTAAAACCTATAGATGGGACCCAAAAAACAATGCTGAAATTTAAAAATAAGTATTTGAAGTCAGTAGCAAGATTAAGTTCCACCTTTCTGGAGGAAAAAAAAAAAAGTAAAATCATGACAATTTTAATAACCCAGTCAGATTTACATTCTAGAACTGCAAGGGTAACTTCCTACTAAGAAAACTGAAAAAGATGATAAAAGCTTATTTAGAGAGTTGTAGTAACTTGGCCATACTTACAACAGATGTTCAACCATACCTCATGACTCATGTTTTGAAATGCTGACATTTCTGAGATTGACATTAAGCGAGTACAGATCCTGCTACCGTCTGCTAGTGCTTCCTCCTGTCCTGCTACAGGCTGAAAAATGTTTTGCAGCAGAGATTATAGTTCATTCTGATAAGGCAAAATAAACAAAGTAGTACAGTGTTGTAGCCACAGAGTCAGTAACTTACAAGAAATGTGCTGGGTACATCCTTCTGGCCATGCCATTGCTTTATGTTATTGTTAAACAGAGTATTTTTTGTTGAGTTCTCACTTATTCCAGAAGGCACATCTATTTGAAAGAATACAAGAATACGGATGAAGAGCACGTTAAGCATGGAAAATACCAAAAGGTTCCTGAGCATCTAAATATAGATTCCAATTAAGAACAAAAGCATATTGCCCTAACTGAGACCCCAGTACTTGTCGAAACTTCTGTGGTATAAAGCAAGAGGCACGTGTCAGAAGTTTTCTTAATGCTTGGAGATGCCCACCCCGATACAAAACCTAACATTTTCTCCCATGAGGTAAAAGGATTTAAGCAGAGGTAATTAACGTTCATACTACAGTACAATGAATGTCCATCTAGTTAACCACACACTTCTGACAGTAGCTGCGTAGGAAAGTTGTAATGATACTTCCCCCAGCTTCCAAAAACACAGCCTAGGGATTTTCTACAGAAAACACATTCATAAAATGCATTTAAAAGCCTTCAAAGAATTTATCATCCATTAATTTGCTCAGATGCCTTCTGAACACTTACATACTTCTGCCATGCGGACTTTTTTATTAGCAATTAGTTCCACAAGTTGCAGGTTCCTAGAGTGACTTCCCACATCTTGTACTATATGAAGTGCTTCTTCCCTACCTTTAACAGTGCCTGCATTAACAGGCATTAACTTCAAAGCCAAGATTTCATTAACCACAGGTTTGATATCCATCTTCTTTTGAGTATACTCTGGTGGTTTTTCATAGCTGGACGCTATATTCATGAGGTCAAGCTGAGTTTTCATTCTGGAAAAGGAAAACAAAAAACCCCAACCCAAACTTAAACACTTTTCTTAATGCTCACATGTCAACAACTAAATTACACCTGCCTAATTAAAAAAAATAAATTAAGAAATCAGAAAAGAGCTTTCAATAAAATGTTGTCTTAGCTTTTTTTTCCTTAAAACTTACTACTCGATGATTCACTTGAATTAGGTTTCATAAACAATGAAAACTGCAAGGAGTGTCTGTAGTTTAGCAGAAAGATTAAAACCACACCCACTTTTCCTAGTGTACCTGGTATACCTGGATCTCAGTTACACTCTTCCTTCAGAGGGCATTGCTAATGCTAGCCTGAACCACACCATATTTTAAAGAACTCCATTTCCAATATTCTTTCTCAAACTCTGCTTAAAAAGTGGTAAGAAACGTAACTAAGAATCTTTAGAAAGACATATACAGGGTATGTGCCCTGAAACACGTAACTGAAGACAGACACTGCAGAAGCTCCACACACGCTCTCAGACTTCACGATTTCTGTAAAAGGCACGTTTCAGTGTTCCCGAGATTCAATAAGACACCTAAAAATATCCAATCACCATGTATTAATGAATTACTATGTTCAGCTTTTTCAAGGAGCCAGTTCAAAAAATTGATTATCTCCAATCCCAAATAATACATCACTAAAATTCTTGACATATTTCCTAAAATTTGGAATATGGAGCATCCAAAGAGCTAAAAGCATAATAACATCTTAATTAATAAATACTATTTTCATTTTAAGTTGCTATATCTACCATAGCCAAACTAACTTTTTTCATAGTTTTTATCTTAAAATTACATTAGAGAACTAACAAAGCATTAAAAAAAATAATCTGTACCTTGCATTCAAGCCACAGGCCACCTATAAATAAAAGAAGAATTTGTAAGATACGAATTAGTTTTCCTCCAACTGTCAAAAGGAGATTATTGCTTATCAAAACACTTCAAGGACTGAACTCCCTATTCTCATTTCACAGAACTATAGGAAATAAATTTGTTAGCATTAAAGAAAAAAAAAAGGAAAAGAGAGCATCCAAATGTAAAAAAAAAAAAAGGTATGCCTGGGACAGTGACTTATCTTGGTTATTTTGTGTTAAATACAGAAAGAACTCCTTCAGAGCCAATTGAAGGCATTCAAATCATGACCCATTTAGCTATCTAATCCTTTTCAGATGTTTGCAAACGTTCAGATGCAAGACTGCTGTACTTCTTGGTGAGTGAAGCCTCTGCTACGTGCTCACAAGATGCTATTACACCAAGATTAAAAAAAGCTGTTTTAGCTTTAAATCAGCTAGATAATGGCAGTATGAAGTGCAGCAGGCTGCAGTCTAGTGACACTTCCCAAAGAACCGGTAATGAAAAGTGAAAAACTGACCGCATTATAGACTAGCTGCCTCCTCATAAAAACCTGGTGATCTCCAAGTACTGAGTCTTAATACAACAAAATCCCACTTCACTGAAATGAGTTGTGTGCTGTTAGGGGGCACAGGCAGAGAGGTTCTAAGTTTAAAGCATACTGGAGTCAGAATATTTTTTCCAAACGTGGGAGTCATGTTTACTTTAGGTAAACGTGAACTTTTCCTTAAAAAGTTGTTACTAGAAACTTAGTCAAGCCCTAGGTATTTTCTTAGCTTCTCACAAGACCCATTGCAGAATACAGCAGTATGCTGTGATTTCTTAGGAAAGCATAACCCTTGAAGTTAAAGAAAACATAAAATTCAGTGATTACTTAAGCACTTTGCCCCATATCTACTATCTGCCTAAATTCCATACAACCGCAGCCACAGTGTTTGACATAAATGGGATGAAGAAGTCTACACTAGGTTAGGTAACTGAAGATTAAACTGGTGTCCTGGCATTCCTCTAGCATTTCTCTCTAAATCAGAAGCCCTGTTTTTCGCTGCAGTTCCCTTAAACACTAGGGGGAAGACTTTCAGGGTCTTGCATACAGAAGTGTATATGCTGCGTAGTACACCGTATGTCAGAAGTACCTATGCTAGCTTGGAATAGGCTGATTTACCTCCACAGCACACCCTGGTGTAAAGTTTACAGCAAGTTTTTAAAAACAGTATAATCACCTCAGCTCAGGTACCCCAACACAGTACTCCAGTGTGCAGCACAGGCAAGTTACTGGTTCTGGCTCAAATCCTTCCTCACTAAGTACTTTTAATGTCTTACAACTTCAAAAATGCAATCGAAGTGCTAACTACACACAGGATTTGAAAAAAAATATGGAAAAGCAAATAGATGTGAGAATTCTGAAGGCAGCACTGGTAAATAACTCCCTTCCCAGCACCAAGGCAGCTTACTTTCACAGCGGGTAGCGTAAAACAGCAAGTGTTACCGCAACAGCTCTGCACTCATTATTAATTTCATTAGTTTTCAGAGAAGAAAATAAGTGTCTATTGAATTCACTAAGTATCACCGATAAGCTGCAAAGAGAGCTTTTCAAACTTTTCTAAAATGGAAAGCACTGTTATAAAAAAACCCAACAAACCTATGAGGTGTTAAATAATTTTAGTCTGTATTTTCCATTTGCTGATTTTATTTTTCCTGACCAATCATTTTTCATCATGTACAACATAACAGGCTCTATGTAACATCTGCTATCTGTTGTATAACAAATCTCAAATAATAACAAAAAGGCCATCACCTCCAGGAAACGCTGCGGATCACGCTCATGGACAAGTTTTTCACAGTCCTTCAGACAATTCTCAGTGGTCTTCTTGTGAGTTTCCTTCATTTTCTTCCAAATCTGAAATTCTTTCGCTTTTTTACTTCTTTCATTTTCAAGATCTTCTAGCATTTGCCATTTCTTCATTTCCAGAGTTTTGAAAATTTCTCCAAATTCTAGTGCAATTATCTCCGCATCATTGTTCAGCACCATCTAGAAGCATGAGAACGTAAAACCAGAGGAAAATGCAGTAGTAACGGCTACGTGGAGTCACTTCCCTAACTAAGCTCTGAGCACGTCTATGGTACAAGAAGCCCCAACGTGCTCCACGTTGGGATTAACCTATCACGAGAAGGGAAACAAAGACATATCTATATTATCCAGCGTCTGTAACTCACCTCCGTATCATTCGGTTGACTTGAGATTTCATTCACTAGTTGCTCATTTATCGTTCTCATCTTTTTCAGGCTGCTAAAGAAGGTTAACTGCAAGACAAGTGAAAAACGTTATGATGACTTTATCCACTCCATGAGAGAAATTAGTTTCAGTGGTTATCTAGAATCGCATCATGGGATGTTCTGCACAACATATTAAACAACGGCTGTGATTCGAAGCATCACTTAACATCTAATGCTTTCCTGGCTCAGTTCACAAACTTTCTTTTGCTATTTCTCTCTCTCGAAGTAATATTAGGCTAACCTGCAATGCATATTGCCAGAATGGTTACAGGGTTACTTTATAGTTAAAACACTATTTCCCTCCCTCAGCCTTGTTTTTTTAACCTCTCCCCTCACAAATCTATCAAAGTACGTTTTAATGCTGTTGATCCAGCTTGACAAACAACTTTCTTTTCCTGCTTCACACTGCTAGAATAGAGAGCTGTCCGTAACGGAGCTACTTGGTTTTAAACTTAGATTATCAGTTTTTCCCTCCTTTACCTCACTACATTATCACTGTTACACAAAGTCTGCTGCAAAGACCCTTTGTTTCCTAAGTGACATGCAACTGGCGATGGGAGACAGCAGAGGAAAATCTATGCAAAAGCAGCTTTTGGCTTAAAGAATAGTCAGTGCTGTACTTAAACTATCATACCTATACTCTTTCTTCATCACTGCCCTGCAGTTGTTTCAATTACTGCACAGCAGAACTGCTCTTTAGCATGCCATCCCGCACCCAATTTGGATAGGGCATGAAAAGCTTGTTCTACCCAAATGGTAGATATTTTGGCAAAAATCACAACCACTGCAATCAGCCATTAGGCCAGGCAGTTGCTCTCTTCATGCAAACAGGAGTGCATTTTGGTCTGACATGTATTCCATTATTACTCACCTAAACCATCCACTCCTACACGTGTAATTATCTGTGACACCAGTTGCCTATGCCAGCTCAGAAAGTCTATAAACAAAGTATCTGTCGGTGGTTTCTTTTTTTATTTTTCTTTTTGTTAGCAGAATTAGCATCTTCCTGAACTTGGGAAAACTGGATCCAGACATGCAATAAACTCTTAGCATCAGGGTGTTTTTTCAGCAAAGACTGCAAGTCTCCATCTTAAAAAACCAACGAACCAACCAACCCACCCAACCGAACAAACACGCCACAACTCTTTGGGTGCTTTGGTTAAGTTGGGTTGAGATGTGCTGACACTGCAATGCCGCCTGGCCCACCACGCTGCGCTTTCCCCTGCGCTCCTGCCTAAAGCCAGCCCGGGCCCGGTGGGATCCCCGCAGGACAGCCCGCCCTCCCAGCCTGGCGCCCAGGGGCAGCGCCGCGCTTACTTTCTCCTCCTGGTACACAGTGTCTACGAGGTTGACGGAGTGGAAGATGCCTTGGTGCTCCTCAGAGACGCACTGCCCGCACCCCGCCTTGCGGCACATCCGGCAATAGAGCTGCACCAGCCGGCTCGGATGCTTCTGGCAGGTTCCCCAGAGCGCCAGCGGCTCCGGCCCCTGGTCTGCCTCCCCCGCCGGGGTGGCCCCAGCCCTGCCGGACCGGTAGAGCCTGACCACCTCCGCCAGCGTGTTGTTGACGGGCAGCGCGGCGGCGCCGGCGCGGGGCAGCGGGCACAGCTTCCTGCACAGCGGGCACGACACCCGGGAGAGACGGGCCTGCCCCTGGCCCCGCTGCTGCTGCTGCAGGCGGGCGGCTTCGGCCGAGGCCAGGCACTCCAGCACGCAGTCCCGGCAGAAGTTGTGCGAGCAGAGGGGCAGCGTCACCGGGTCCTTGAAGAGGCACAGGCACACGGCGCACGTCAGGCTGGCCTCCATCTGCGGCGGGCGGGCGGGCGGCTGAGGCCGCCGCTCCTGCTGCCCCGGGCCTGGCTCGCAGGCGGCCCGGCTGGGCACCCCTCCTCCTCCCGCTGCCCCGGGCCCGGCTGGCAGGCGGCCCCGCCGGGCACCCCCAGACAACCCAACTACCAACCGCCCACTTCCCCGGACGCGGAAGCCGGAAGCAGCCAGAGGGGCAAGGAGAGACGCACTGACGATTGGGCAAGACGCGAGATTGACATCGCCGCCTACCAGTCAGAGCAGAACAGGGAGGGGCGCGAGCCACGGAGGCGTCATGGGGCGGGGCCGGCGGAGTGGGGCGGGGCGAAGAGTGCTGGGTCCCGCCTCCCGGCCGGCGTGTGAGCGGTGGCGCCTCAGGAGGCCTGAGGGGTCATAGCGCTGCTGCCGCCCTTTGGGGCCAGGCTCGCTGCGGGCTTCCCGCTCGGCGTGCTGCGAGGGATCCAGGGGAACCTCGTTCTGTGGGAAGCAGCACGTGAACAAGGCGTTTGCAGTCGAGAGAGGTGGCCTTATTCCTGTCCGCGCGAATACAGCGTTAAAACGAAGCGACTCCATGGTGCTGAGGTACGGCTGTTGTTAGCTACCTCTGACTACAGTTGCAAAACCATAGTACAACTTCAGCTCAGGGTTTTGTTCGTGGTGACGAGTTGGGATAGTGCTCATCTCATTCCCATCTTTGTCCTCGGTTTACTTTTTCTCCCAGAGCCGTTGCTTTCACAGTTCTGGCTGAATACCATTATCCACCTGAGATACTTAGTGATGGGTCAGACTCAAAGAGGGACTCAACTGGCATTTTAAGTTTATTGTAAATCAATAGATTCGTAATGTAACGCCAATACTTGCGAAAAAACCAAGATACGCTGAAAGTAGTGTTATTTTCACAGGCTGAGTGAAGGGAGAGGTGCAAACAGCGTAAAAGCAACTACGTATTTGTTTGGGTTTAGGGTTGTGCTTTATTCAGTCGTGCTGAGCCATACTTGCAGAAGGCACCTATTTAAAAAAACCGTATCCAGTGGCTGTGTGAAGCTGGAAACCTCGTAGCTGCAGGAAAATACCAAAGGGCAGTTATTTTAGTGAATCTTACTACATTTTCCCCTACTTATGTTTGTTTTCGGAAGAGACTGACAGGAGGTACAAACATGGGCTGGCAAGTCTCACTGACAGGCTGCACTGAATAGGCTCTGGGTGTTTCAAAGCAGTGTCACGTTTGCCTGTGGGACGGGCGCTGAAGGCTCTGCTGCCTGTCCTCATTGGGGTAGGAGTTGCTGTCACCAGATGTTGTTGGACTGCATTTGTGGGCATCCTGAGGAGTGCTGTGTGCTTCAGTCTCATTTGGAGGTGCAGTGTTCCCTATCCCTAGTCAGCTCCTGAATCATACCATCTCGGGCATCCCGGAAATACCTCCGTGCTCTCTGGGTCAATGCTCAATTAATGATCAAAATGAGAGGCGCAAATGGAATTTCCAAGTGTAATCCTCTGGAACTTATCTGCTCAAAGCTACATAATGCTTTGTCTTCCAGGCGTTTCCAGTGTGGGGCACTAAATCAAGAATGGTTTGGGATACTTGATTCTAATTTTTTATTTAACTTCAAATGGAAAAAGGGAAATGCCGTTGCATGTGAGCTAAATGAAAGAGAATACAGAAACATTCTTTGGTAAGTGACTGATAATAGCATGGGGCAGATGCTTAGTTTGACAGTAACTAAGACAAAAATGTTCAAGAGCATAAAAAAATGAGGCTTAAGAAGTGGGAAGAGAAGAAAAAAAATACTGAAAGGAAGAAATCATGCTGCTAAAAGTAAATCAAAACTTTTCTCTCCAGTGTGGAATTGAATAGGTTCTTCCAGAGTTCTTCTTGAATAGGTTCTTCCAAACATAGTCTTGCAACATCCCAAACAGACAAAATGATAAATATGTGCTAACGTGGAGTTATTTTACTACTTGCTTCATTAATTTACATTAATCGTAGGAATGGAAATATTAATTAGCCTTAGGGGAAAAAGCCCTCCATGTTCCTGCCAACATTTCTTCCTGTGTCAGGGAATATTTAATATTAACAAATGTATAGCACTGATTTTTCAGTTCTTCTGTGTAGTATAGGGATCTCTTACACTTAACATGTTGTGTATAGCTTCAATTTCTATTTAAAATAGATTTATACAGTGTTCAAACTTCATCTTCTTCCTTAATAATCTTCAGTGTCACCAGCACAGATAGCAAGTAAAGCACTCTCATAATGCCCTGAAGCAAAATGCTGCAAGGAAAAAAAAAAAATAAACATTTCTGTGACTATCCGTTTTCTTAAATTTCTTCTTTTGGTGTGTGACAAGGACTAGACTGATGTTGTAAGGCTTTGTATAATATTACAGTGCTTTCATAAGACTGCTAGGCCAAGTTTTTGGGGTTTTTTGTTGTTTGTTTTTTTTTTTTTTTTTAATTTCGCATGCCTTGGACTTTGGTTGGGCACCTAAAAAGATCTACCTTTGAAACGTTGTTTAGTATTTCTCAAGTTCGATAGCAAAATATCATGAGCAATTTCTTACAGTTATCGCACATCTTACAGTTGGATTATAGCAACATAAAAAAGGTAAAGTGTCTTAGCAAGAGTCCTGTAGTTTACAGTTAAGCAGTGTCAGAGTTCTAACATACAGAGCAAGAGTACAAGAGGAATAGTTTTTCTGAAGGTTGATAGTACCTAAGCGCAAGGATAAACCCAGATTTTTATCTCAGTTTTGCACAAAAGTGACATCAGCCTAACCTTGCAGGACAGTGTGAAAGAAGATGGTATCAATTAGTGTAGCAACTATTAATGCAAACACTTCTTCAGCATACGTTGTCCTGCCCTGTCTCTATCCTCCTCTTGAGAATTCACATTGCTTTTCGTTTTCTTTTAAACCAAGTGGTGGAATGGAGATCAACCCTCTTTATTTTTCTGGTAGGGCTTGGCACAGTCTGTGTGGTGCCAGTGCTGAATATATGCAAAAGTGTGTAAGAACTTACTTTAATGTCATGAAAGAGTGATTTCCCATATCTCTCTTTGTATCGCTGTCGTATATTCATCAAGTCAATCTCACTCCTGGCAATGAGAATCCTTATAACTGTTTTATTGTGAAACCCAAAATCCTAAAAAAAAAAAAAAAAAGGTGATGAGTGGAAACTTGACAGTTGGCCAATATGTGTTTGCCTATCTGTATATGCTCATATTAATGTTTATAGATAAACCAATTAATTAGACTACCCATAAAGATAGCCCAGATTTTAGAGGAGTCTAAGCGTTCAAAGGTTTTATTCTACAGCTCAAATAATAGAGTTCATGATACTGAATAACAGAGATTCCCCACATATCAGTGTTTTAACCATGGGCTTTGAAGAAGAAAAACCTGATGAAGTTGTGTCAGTAGCCTTAGGTATTGAGTTTGTAAGCAGGTGTTGTGACTGTTGTTGTGGGCTCAGTTCAAACTATTCAGAAGCCAGTAATCTCTTTCACAAAACTGCTGCCGAATGTGGATTCAGCGACATTTTTAGCAACTCATTTAAAATTTACAAAGCTTGTAGTCAGGTGTGTTTTAACTGTTTCTGGATGCGTTTTCATATTGTGTGGAGAATGGGGACATCTAGAGGCAATGAAAGTAATACAACCAGATTCTGGTTTGAGGCTACTGATGACCAAGTCAGATTGTCTAAAGCTAAATTGTAATTTTATCGACTGGCCATTGATATTGAACTCCTGTTCCTCAAAAAACAAGTAATGAGATATGTTAAAAAGCTGCATATAGAGAATTTGATACATGTTTTACGGCTAGGTTAAAGTCTTCCTTATAAAGCATTATGGACTATGATTTCAAGCATTAGGTTGGATTTCACTATATTGAATTACAAACGGATGTATGAAAACCTTTAGGTATAAACTGGACATAACTTGGCTGCAAAAGCAGACACTATTTTAAATTCTTGCATTTCTTTTGAGAATTATCTGTGCTCGTTAAGGCAATTTGAGAAAAGAGTAAAATATTATTTAAACCAAAATGCAAATGTTTATTCATAATCATTAAAAACCTTTTCCTGCATCGCATACATCATCTGAATATAATATAGAAGTAAGCTATCTATGTGATATTTCTTAAAATTAAAAATGGGTTTTAAAATTGCAAAGCAGTTGTGATGCAGGACTTTGCAGGAGTTTTGAAACATCACTTTTCCTGGTAGCTGGCATTTCCTGCTACTTTTGGCAAATCTTTTTCATGTCAACGTGCCAGAATCCTCTTTTGACCACTCAGACAAAATAACTGCCTCTTCCTCTCTGCCTCCGCGATTTTCCTTGGTTCTTTGCTGCCACTGTTGCTGGTTTGGCTGAAATGGGACAGCAGTAGTGGCAGCCTCTGGATAAGGATAGTGGGGCCCTCTTGAAGTGTTGCTGAAAGTTTTGTTTGATGGTTCTGGCTCAAATCCTATCTTTGCCATTCCTGCTCTGAGATGATACTTCAGATTTGACCCATGGCTGGCTTTTATGGCCATCTTCTAAAGATTGCACTTGAAAGATAAATCTGAATAGATTTTACGTTATTTTTATATAACATATTGCCTCATTATTTTCACTAATAAATGAAAAAGAAGAGAAAATGTCTTCAGCGACCTTTGGTAGGAAGAATTTTTAGGTGTTTCTTTGCATTTACCCACACTTCTCAGCACTCATTTGTTTTAGTATGTTAGCACTTAAAAAGATAAAAGAGCGTGCATACGTACATTGGGCCCCCCAAGAAAATATGACAATTTGATTTCATGTAACATTAATTTATGATTTAATTTTAGTGATACTTATTAAATCTCTAGAGACAAAGATTGCATAGTAAGAAAAGTGCACGTTGAGTTCTGCACAGCAGGGGGAGATATAACCCATAGAAAAAAATTCCATAGATTTCAATTAAAAAAGAAATTAGACAAATTTACCAGACAGGTATTTTTTTAAAAGGAATCTAAATCTTTAAACTGTTACTGTTAATCGTAACTGTTGCTTAGGGACTATTGCTTTGACATTTGTATAGGCACCAACAGTTTTATAACACGCAATCACACATTAAAGATTGAGTGGACTGATTTGTACGTATGTTTAAGAATAATCAAGCAAACAAAAAACAGGGAAGCTACATTTTATGATACGTGGAGAAAAAATACTACTTACATGAATTGCATTATAAAGCCTGTAAGCAAAGTAGGAAGGCTTGTCACGAACACAGAGAACTAGGAGAGAGGAGTTGCAACAGGTAAATATAATATTTCTATAAAATAATTTCTATTGGCTTTGAGCCCCTTGAAATATAAAGCTGCATAGTGCTGTCCATGACTCAGCTTGAAATTAAACTACCAGTTTTCACAAACATTACTATATTTATAATTTCAAAACTCTGATACTTATTTTGGTTGGGTACTTATTGCTGTTGCATGGACGGATTAATAAATATCAGTGAATATGCTCACGTGAAATCATGTAGAAATGTTAATATCCTTATTCTATATATGGAAAACAAAGGCACATAAAGCTTGGAACTCGTTTTTATACCACTGAAGCCCTGAACACTTTGCCAACTATTTGATATGTGTAGAATCAGTTGGTAATGCAGTTATTACTGAACAAATACTGCTTCTGCTCAGTGAGAATCTAGTGCTGCATATATGCATTTTTAGATTTGCAGAAACATGAAAGAGTAGTTAAAATATTTTTTTCTGATTATCTCTGAAAATTTAGTTACACAACGTAGGAGAGTAAAGTGGGTAAAAATATCAGAAAAATAGTATTCTTGATGCATCAGAGACACCATACTAGGTATTTATTAGGAGATTACTGCTGGTATAAAATAATATTTTTATATTACCTATTGCAACCAGTAATTCTTGAAAGTATCCATCATAACATTCGTTAATGGCATCTACAATGTCTTGCCCAGAGATATTTTGGAACTCCTGGAAAACTTGGGGAAAAAAAAAAAATCTTGCTTTATTCTAGTTAATAACAATGATCAACTTGCCTTTTTTCCCTTCTTCCCCCAAGTACTGTAACTATTGAGTTTATTATTTCCTCTATTTATTCTGTTTCATTCTGTTTGTATCCCCCAAGTAAGGCAATCTAAATGAGTAGCCTGAAACCTGGCTTCCAGGATATTCTCTCCCTGGGTTCTCCAGTATACAATGAACGCATGCCAAGCCTCTGTTTCACTAATATTTCTCTATCTAGCAACCTCTGTTTGCGAAAGTTATCAGAATGTCATGACATTAAGATGTCCTTTCTCAGCTTGGCTAAAACTGGCCAGAGATTCCCAGGTAGTGACAAGAAGCCATGGCATGACATATGTAATGTCCGTATCCAGACAAGGACCCTCTCCGGATAATGCAAGTATCCAGACTTACACACATAGAGGGCATGCTTACTCCTCAGGGAAGGAGGAAACTTTTCAACTAACTTGTTAGTACAAACCTTACGGAGGGCCATGTTGTCCGCAAAGACCTCCTATCTCTGTTACAGGAGGAGCGTAGAGCATAAGCAGGTGTGTTACATTATGTGAATCCTATCATCACCAGCCTTACAGGAATCAGGACAGAAGAGTTAATTTGCTGATCCATGGCAGCAAAGCTACTGTTAGAAGCGGACATAAGAAATGCAGCTGGCTGCCCAGTGATAAACTTGTCACCAGACTGTTTTTCCACTGCAGAGCAGAAGAAAGCTCAAACTTGACAACAAACAGCTACAACAGGTATCTTTTCTACAGTGGAAGATCTGGATGTTCTCACATATATTTCCTGTAATCTGTAATTATGTCTGATTATATATTTAAAAAAACATTTGTCCCATTACGTTTCTGTGTGTATGTTCATTACAAGGGAGCAGATGTGGACCCTGAAGTGCTCCCATCAGAAACTTCTTTGAAACTTCCAGGGAAAAGCTTCAACACAGAAATGTGTTTTCACAGACAGAGTAATCCAACTGCCTCTCCCAAGGTGTTTTCACTCATAGCAAAGAGTTACTTAGGAAAATGAAGAAAATAGTTAAGAAAAATCTGCCTCATCCTGTTGTGTCGTGTGTCAACTCAGTGCAGCCATAGGCCATGCCTTTCTTTGGTCATGCATTCTTCTGTGATTAGGCATCCGGCTGTCTGTCTGTTCTATCTACAGCTGTCTGTAGTCATCGGGCAAAGTTAGGTTTTGTATTACTTCCAAAATCCCATTAACATCAGTGAGAGTCTGAGAGCTCCAGTAGTTTACACCTAGGTTTCAGGCTAGCACCCTGCTGCACACTGAGCTTCTTGGTATGTAAAGCATGGTTTTATTAGCAAGTCAGATTTTTCTTTTCCACTCTCTGTTCAAACAGCCAAAGCGCTGGATTACCCATCCACAACTGCTGGTAACTCTTGTTGCAGAGAATCATTTGCAGCATGTTTTTGTGTTCTCCTGTTTTCTGTTGACATGCTTCCCATAGAATCTAATATACCAGAAAAAGGGAAAAAAACACAAGGAAAAATATTTTAAGTAAGTCCTAAATCACTTTTCAACATTTCTATTTGTTCTTTTTTATGTTTGAGGAGGTCACATCTGACTATATTTACCATTGCATCCTGAGCAGCTGCAGAGGGATCCGCATATCCTTCCATCCTTGTTCCCTGGAAATAAAAAAGATAACATTTTATTCAAAAGTTAAATCCTAAAAGACTGTAGGAATATAAAGTTGTCTTTCTATGAAGATGTGTTTCTTTTCTTGAGATAACACCTATGGGCTTTTAGATTGGATCAGTGTATTCAGTGGTTAAATTTGAAACTGTAGAAAACATCTTCAAGTTGCCACTTTAGGTCTTTATTTCCTCTAAGCAAAGGAACTCTGGAATAAGAGTTAAAAACCGGGGAAGTGGATAAGGCTATCCCATCTTTAGTTCAATTTTAAATAATCTTTTACTTTACCATCACTGTCCCACCACCATTTCCAGTATGATGGATGTTATATTGTTTACTATATGTAACTATGAGGGGAAAAAAGGATAAAAGTAACATTCGCTATTCACTGATTATTTCTTATCAATACACATATTACCAGAAGAATCTTTTCTCAATCTTTTTCTCCCTTCACAAGTCATAGAAGCAAGCACATCAAATACTGGAGATTTTGCCTGCTCGTAATCATTGCCTAAAATTAAGATCCAAGACTAGGAAGTTGTTTGACAACTTTGATACATAAACCACAGAAGAATACTTATAATTTTCCCATATATTTAATAGCTTTTCAGTTACACAACTCAAGCTGATATGCTTTAGTAAACACGCTATGATCTGAATTATATAGTTGCTAGAAAAAGAGGAGAGCACACAACTTTTGCAATTGCTTTTTTAACCATAATCATCTTGTAAGGATACAAATCAGCCTTGGTTGCAGAACTGTTAACAGTCTCAAGCTGCATGTAATCACTGCCTTAATGATACGTGTTTGAAGCAATTTACTTTAGTTTAAAATTTACAGTCATTTTGCCCTATATGGGAAAGGAAGGATTATAATTATGTATTGGCTGTCAACTTGTAGGAAGACTGATTTGTAGCTCTTTCCTGTTAAAAATGTTAATTTGTATTTTAATTAAATTGTAAGAATGTCACACAGTGGAATTCCTAATAAGAAGATAAATTACTTGAAACAAATTGTGCTGGAATGACTGCATAAAGTAACATATATGGGAAAACACAGGGAAGAAAGACAAGTGAACAATAAAATAAGTTAAATAATATTTCACATGAGTCAAATACCCACTTTCCCCAGTAACAATTAACAGTGACTACTCTTGGCATAATTTTGCTGGAGAATCCCACAATATGTATAATTATGTTTTAAATTGTAGAAAATGATCACATTTCAATACCCAAATAAAGAGAATTAGAATAAAAATCTGTTTGTCTCATACTAGACTATTAGTTAGCCTGAATTTGTAACTGTTAATTTATTTATGAAGGATTATGACCTGTAACTTTTAATCTGCCCCAGTGTGGACATGAAAACCGTAAATACCACACCATAGCAATTGGACAGTTTGCTCCCCATATGTGAAGCACATTTGCTTCTGTCAGTTGTTGGATGTGTGTGTTATCAATCCCATGATTTAATAAAAATCAAAGCAAAGGGTGTCTGAAAAAAGCAGTAAAGGATGCATTGGAAATGTTGCTATAATCTTCTGTAAGTTGCATAGTACTAGAAATAGAAAGGATATATTTTAATGAAATATCACTGAGTTTTAATATAAGACCATATCCATGCCTGGATGATTCAGTTAACAATCTTCAGAAGTATGCAGTATAACTGAGTGAAGCTGGAATTGTCTGCAACTCTTCTTTATCTTGAGAAAAATAAGAGTTAGATGCTTCTAGCTGAGAAGTTGCTAATTTCAGGCCACTTTATCAATATCTGTGGTTTAAGAAAATAAAGAATAGTAATGTAGTCTCAGATAATTTATTTAAAATTTGTTCTTTTGATGAGTAAAATGTGTTCTGTGGTTTTAATTAGGTTAGTCAACCTCACTTCTCATCTTTTAGTTCTTCATTTTTAAGCAAGGAAGAATTATTATTGGACAGGAAAAACATCCAACAGTAGAAAAAAATGTCACCTGTTTATAGCTTCTATATTTAAAACATCTGCTCTTTATCTCTGTTCCTCAGTGAAGCCTGCTGCTGCTTCAAATCTTAGTGAGAAAAACTTTTTCCACAGACACACATAATATAAAAATACAGACAGACTTTATGTTTACTGTTATTTCCTGGCACTGCTTTTGTCATTATTTGTTACTCTGATTTACAAAAGATTTTTAAGATAATGAGCACAGTGACTACAATGAGAATGGGAACTCATCATCCAAGGATGGCCAACTTCGTTACATAAAACTACAAATCGGTAGAAGTGCAAAATTTGGTGTGCGATAGTGTCAATTCATTTGCCTGCCTGCAAACATACTGTGATTTAGCATATGCAGTAGCACAAAGAACATAATGTTTCAACTAGAACTATTTAATACTGTCTTTCATAGTCACATGTGGATGTATCTCCATTTTTACATAATAGCTAGGCTGGGTTATGAAACATGTATTCTAACAGTGGAGAAAACAGAGCTTTAAAAATGAAAATCTCATTTGTACATGCAAGTAGACTCCTTTGGAGACAAGACTGATTGAGCAGCGGGTCAGCAGTTGAATATCCAGAGACTTACTCAATAAATTAGCCTGTTGATCTGTGCTTTCATCTGAAAGCCAGAGTCAAAGTAGATGCAGGAATTCACTACTTTTCCCACTCTCTTGGACAGAAGCGTAGCCCTACTGGACTAGCTTTAACCACAGCCACCTTAAAATTGAAGACTTCACAAATAGTATCAAAAGTTATTACAGTTTTATTAGAAGTGTAAATCATACTACTTGTTTTTACAGTACCTGAGCAAGGTTCATGAGCGTATCTCTGAAGTGACCTGAAGTCTCAGAATCGATATCTTGTTGAAGATCATTATTATATTCTAGGTTAAACCAAAAACGTATAATCTAAGTCACTAATGAACATGATCTGAATAGTACTAATGAAGATTAGCCAACAAAGAATAAATAAATGGGGTGCAAATACTTGTCTGTTTTCTATGGGATTATTCCGCAGTAACCCGTGTGGGTTCTACATGGACCAGCCATGGGGTTGGCAGGTCTGTCTGGGCCCTGCTGGGGGCTCTGCCCCCAGCTGCTGCCCCAGCTTGCCTGTCCACCCACCCACGGGTGCAGCCCCACCACTGCTGCTGCTGTGTGGCAGCGGGATACTTGGAAATGCCCCATCAAGGCAGGAGGGTGGGGCGTCCAGTCTGGGTAAGCACTTGTTGTAGGAAATCAGCGTATGTACTTTTTTGAATAAAGTGTGCAGAAGTTTCTAAAAATCCCCAGATATGGCTTCCAGGTATTTCCAGTGTCAGAGGCAGCAATACATCTCAAAAATACGATGATGTATATTCAACTTTAAACATTTTGCTTCTGCCTTTTGTATACAGTTATGGGAGAGGAGGGGGGAAGGGAACCTTCTGAAGTTCAGTCCCTTCATGCGTGCTGATACATCCAGAGGACACATAGTACAACTGCACTACTGTGCACTTGTAAAATACGTTACGCATTAAGTAGGCTTCTTTCATCTGGAAGATCTCCATATTTGATCTTGAGGCCAATATGTCAATTAGACATTTTTCTTCTGTGTCTACTCCCTGTATGGAAAGAAGTAAATATGAAAAGATGTTGTTAGTAGAAACCACGGCTTTTCGGAGAAAGCAATGCTGAACGTATTAGAACTAACAAACGAATAGCAGCTTCCGCTGGAGCGATGCAGGGTGTACTTTTGCACAGTTTACCTGTTGAATTAGAAAATGACTTTAAATTAGTAGTAGAACCCTGTGTTTCATACGTAATCTGAATTTCAGCATGTAGATCAAGAAGTGGGGAGTGAAGCAAGACTAGTGTTGACAGAAACATAATGGGAAGAATTTTATAGCTTTAGTAAGGTTTGCTGAAAGAAATCAGATGTTAAGACTGAGCGTACATCCACAGCAAGTGTTCAGGCAATCCGAAGGAGATATGACCACAGCTATTATGTTACGCTTCTCTTTTTCTTTTCTTTTTTTTTCTTTTTTTTTAATTTATTTAGGAATTACAGTCTGTAATGTCTACCGTAGAACTTGATATTTAAGGGAAGCAAATCACTGTTTTTTCCCCCAGGATTTGAATTGATTTTATAAACTTGAATTGACATAAGATATGCTGCTTTTGATATGCTCATGTATAGCGTTGGTGAGTCTTCTGTATTTGGGATAACAGGAGAACATGACATCAAGCCTGAGCCTGGAGACACGTATCGCATGTTTTTTAATTTGATTGTATAAATCCAGATCAGGATAGAGTACTGTCAGAAAGTTTAACATATAACTTTGTCAGTCTTGTCAATAACTTTAATAAAAGTCATGCTGCCAGTGCTACCATTAATGTTTCACAATCCTTTTAATGCCAACTGTAATCAAAAATATATCAGTTCTAAAAAGGGCATTGGTTTAAGTGTCTGAATGACAAGAAAAAACAGTGGGTTGGTGTTTTTTTTTTTTTTTAAGGGATTCTTAAAATATGTAAGATAGAGCACCATGCTTGGAGTTGTATAATCTGTGTCTTGTTTGTGACAGTGGACAGTAGCAAATATTCATGGAAAGAAGAGGAAAACAGTGTTGAGCTCTGATAGACCTTCCCATCTTCCAGATGGCAATTGGCAAATTGGCAATTTAGGAATTTCCTGAGAAGGAACTTGCCAAGGATTACTGTTTTCAAAAGCCAGCAGCTGACCTGTTTTCTAGGAATTTATTGAAGTCCTTTATGAACTTGTTTGTGTCTTTGGCCTCCACAATGCCCTGAAGGAATTAATTTCACCATTTAATTTCATCTTGATCTTTGAAAAAATACTTCTGCTTTTTTCAAAACTTAAGTGGTTTAAAGAGCACAAGTTCAGATCCTGGGAAGAAAAGGAAATGTTTTCTTCAAAATGTGCAACCAGTTCAATCTGAGTGATCGTTGCTTTGTCACAGAGCAATTTGTATGTGTTTATGTAAAGTTATGTTCTGCTAAAGAAGTATTGGTCTTTTCAGAGGTGGAGGCTTAATGCATAGCACTGGCTGTTCGAGTGAATTTTGTTCATAAAATACAAAAATACTGGCAGGATCAGGACTTTACATTTCCCTGTGTAAATATTTCTTCATTTACTGAGTTTATCAAGGATGTTAGATGGTTTGTATTTGTTACATGACAAAGATATTATTTATGCTAGTTTTAGCATACCAATTAATAAACCTCATATAGCACTGAATTTCTGATGACCTATGTAGTAGGCTATTGCAGTGTGTATCTGGAATAAGTTTAGCTGCCACTCTTCCAACGATTTATTAAATGTCAAAAAAAAAAAATCAGTTTAACCTATGTTCGGTATCGTAACTAGTGACTGTGACCCTAAGAAATTCTGAATTTGACAAATACCTTCAAGGCATGCCAGAGCTCGTGGGCATCATAGGAGGCAGGTGGATACATTAAGCCAACCATGACTTCTTTGAAGTGATGAGAGAGATTCTCTTTTAGGTCTGTTACTAGATCCTTGAAAAGAAAAAGAATATGCATAGACAGGATTACTTCAGTAGTCATACTTTATGAAGAGAGCTTAAAAAAAGGATTAGCAGTTTTCTCTGTAAATGAATAAAGATCAACTGTCGAAAATGAATTCTGGCTGAAATTAAGTAATAAAAATATTCTTTTACATAGTATCTGCATCTTCTCATAGTGTGGGTAAGATGACAAGAGACACACAAGCCAGTAGACCGCGTAGGATTGTTGATTTTTGATTCATTAGCACACGAAAGAAAATTTGAGGGTTTAAGTGCAACTGCAACTTAAAGGCTTGGAAACCTGAATACCACAGCAGAGCATCTGCAGCTTCCCTTGGCATATTCCCTGTGGGAATCTGTGGGAGCTAAGCACCTTTTGAAGTCCAATCCATAGAACACTAGTGATTTCTTGTGGGTTTTTTTCAGTGTTACTCATAATGTGAATAATTTAAAAAATCATCCATATTGCTCCTAGTACATAAAAATATCTGCTTTGGATTACTGGAAGGTTATGTGCAATTTCTATATATATTACATTCAGACTGAACTCACTACTTCTGACAGATGCTGGGTGTATAAAAAGGAACCCCCCCTCTTCCCCTGCATGTGTCTCAGTACTTGCTTGCCAGGTAGCTAAGTAATGGATGAGAGTTTGCTCCCCACTCTTCCCTTTACCGGTAGCATCCTTCAAAACACTGCAAATGCCAAAAGCTTGTTAGTTTTACTATAGGTGTTTTTGATTAAGAGGATACTTGTGCACTCGGTTTTTTGTGTTTTGTGTACCGCACTAAGCAGCTGCCAGGTATGTTCTGACCTAAGTCTGAAATTAAAGGAGCACCAGGAACGGTTCCCATGAAATAAACTATTATGTTTTCAGAGCTGCATCTTTTTCAGGCCTGTACTTTGGTTTGGTACATATCTGAATATAATTAAATTTGTAGCTAGAGTAGCAATGAAGGAGGACATATGCACATTAAAAATTAAATTTATGATGAAGAAGCATATGCAGTCCTCAGTGAATGCACATTAGATGCGTTTGACAACCACTAAATCACGACATGGAATAGAAATTAATTCATTAAGACATTTCACTTTTGACAACATGCCTGTGGGAAAATGGATTAATAATACAAATGGATACTAATTAAAAATTAGTCCTGCAATCAGAACTAAGGGAAATGAAGTACTGAAAAACTAGAAAAGGCAACTCTAAGTTGTCATTATTAACATTTCCTAATAATCTCTGCTAGAAGAAATCCTTGAAGGCTAATTGTAAGAAGGAATCTTAAAGCTTGTGTGTATGTCTGAATCATGCAGCCAGTTCAGGGTTTTATCTTCTTTTTTAATATATTTCCTCTTCTAATATGTCACACTTTACATTTGTCCAGTCAATGGACATAGTAGCTACCATATTGAACAGACTGAATTAAAATTAAGAGGGTGGAGGATGAGACTGACTGGTTTACCATAGATTAATCCGAGAATTGTTTTTGCCTAGCTGTCTTCTCTGTCCTGCAGAGTTTACCTCTCATAAGCACATTTGTCCAACACAATATATCCATTAATACACATTACACCAGTGAAATGGTATCACCGATGTGTGCTAAAGTGTCTTCTGAAGTGTACGCTGCAGATGAGCCATTTCAGTACATCTGCTGTCACAGGTGAGATCAAAATAAAAATCAGCCTTCCTGTTTCATCTCTAACTAGGTTAGAGCTAATTTGTACTGACCCGTGTTTCCACATGGCAAAAGGTAGAACTAGGTGGGTTTTTTGGGAAAGTTGTCAAGAGTATCTTGATGTATCTTTAAAGTATACCTAATGCTTAATTGATTCATTTAAATTAAAATTGTGAGTGCAAGATGTTCCATGAATTTCAGAATTCTCTGTAGCCCGCTGCTGGAATATAAAAATAGTTTGCTTGCCTTTCTGTTCTGTTATTATTCATAGTTTCAGAGATTAAAATTCTTAAAAATGTCATCTGAGGTTTTCTTTGGCTTTTTTAATTCTTCTAGATCTTGGGGTTTGGGCCACTGGCTTTATAGCACTTCAGGTTAACTGAATCTGTCTGACAGAGGTAAACATTTAAAGGTGGTGTGGTTTTATAGGAACTTACTTGTTTGTTTATGTTTTTATTTTAGATTTAAAAAGAAAATCCAGACAGATCAGTGATGAGAAAGTCAATAATTATTGACTATGAATACTAAATATGGCAAATCATAACTCCATTCCTGAAGCACGTTTGGCAATTCTTTATTGAGAAATCATTAGTGTTATCTCTAGGTCATCTTCATATATCAGAGGGTAGAAATTAAAGATAAAAAATATGGAGACTTTAAATGTTTTCCCTTGTTAAAATGATAGGCACAGTTGAAACACTCTAGAGAAGAGCTTAAGAAACCCCAGCCGGCTTCTATGGATGGTGTAGAGAAGGAACACTGTCCAGTAATTAAGGAGATAAATGAAGGCTTGAAAAGAATGGGCTTGGGGGCTTTGCAATTACAGGCATCTTTGGGTAGCTTGACATGCTTTAGTTTTCTATAACTAAAACTCAGTGAGGAATGTTACGGGAGGAACACTGAACTTGTGTGGTTTGCCTGTGTAATGGTAACCTAATAAATACCTCATAATAGAAAAACACTTTAAATCATTAATATCCACTGATTTCAATCATTGTCACAGTCTTTGGAGGGTAAGGATACCTGTGATTTGGTTACTGTCCTTTTAGGGTCTATTTAAAACATACTAATCCATTCAAGGCTGTGTCTAAAATATCACTAATATTGTGTGTTTGATTTTTCTATAACAGTCCAAATAAAGACACTGGTCTCTTATGTGTGAGGAACAACACAAAATCAACCCACTAAACTGATTAAATCCAGCTTTTTCCCCCAGTTGTAGGAGAGTAAGGGTGTGTTTCAGCATATTTAGAAGTCAGTGGTTGTGAGGTATTTTGGTATACAGGTGGCACAAAGGCTGCCTCTGGAAAACTGCTTGGCTACACAAAGAAGAAAATACACTGTTCAACTGGTGAACAGACTGGTGGTGTACCCCATAGCACATCAGCAGTTAAGGTGGAGGTTTTGAATGAACTGTATCTAGTTAACTCCTAATTAGAGTTAACTAATTAACTCTAGCCACGGCTGATGGCTGTGTGGTAGGATTTCTGCATACTCCCTGTCCTCATTCACGCTGATCGATTCAGTGGCAAGCATACACTGGCCTTCAAGGCATTTCCTGGTAAGCCGGTAGTTTTTCAGGCTTCAGGAAGAGAAGAAAGCTGGATTTTATTTAAAATGTTTGGCTGGCTTCTATTAGGGAAAGGGCATGTCTGGTCAATTTAATCACAGCATTTTTCTTTAGCTTTCAAATAATTTCATACAGCACTTTTCATGACTAGATTTTAGCAGGATTTTACAAATGGTGTTACTATTTTCGCCCATATATAGCTGGGGTAACTGAGGAAAATGTAGGCATGGCAGCTTTCCCAAAGCTTAGCAGTAGTAGATCTGGAAATATAATGAGGCTATCTAATGCTGTGTATGTGTATAACTTGTATAACAAGAATTACCTTGTTTTATACAGTAAGTATGGATAAAATGCATTTGAAAAAAAAGCCCTAACTTTTTATGCCTTAAAATTTTTGAAACACCTTTAAAAGATTCATAAATTTAACAGCTCAGATGAGTATTGTGCTTAGTATATGGATGAGATTACATGGTATGAGGTCTGAGAATGTCAGTGCTTGTGACGAGAACATTAATCAGTGCATGCGTGAGATACAACTGGCTGTAACTGTTGGTATGGTGCTTTTATTTGGTGTTTCAATCCAAATACAATACTGTTTTATTAGGTATTCCAAAAACTTTAAAAAGTAATGCAGAAACCCCCAAAAGCATGTACAGGAAGAAATAAGTCTGTCCAGAAATTCTGGCTTGGTTGATAGAGAAAAATGAACTATAGAAGAAACTGTCCCTGTCCCTTTTATAAACTGTGTGTGGCAGACGTACTTCTACTGCTATAGAAATGTGAAACCATCAGAGGCATCGATAGTTACATGAGCGAAGTTGTGTGCCGATCTGTTGGTGCCAGCCAGCTGTCTGCCAGGCTTTTGGCTCCAGTGACTGACCTGAGAGAAGGGCTGACCGACCGCACCGGAGACGGCAGAAACAGGAGTAATGAAAGTACAAACCGGCTCTGTCGTACCCTGCCATACATGTCTCTGTACGCCTCAGCAATCATAAGCCGCTGTGAATTGCAGCGTTGCGTTAGGATATCAATCAACACATCTTTTTCGCAACCTGTAAAGGACACGCGACACACACTCTAAATTAACAAAGTGTTGTTATTTACTTACGTTTGTGATTGTTCATGTTTTGTTCAAGAACATTCACCTATATTCTTAAAAAGAATAGATCAACTGATTAATATCCCACTGGTATTCACCAACATCAGTTGTGTTTACTGTGCTTATGAACCTTTCACTTGCTAGTTTAATACCAGCAGAAAGTGAAGGAATCTTATTATCAGATGCGTCACCATCTCTGTCCAGCTCAATGGATTTGAAAGAATCAATAAAACAGATCGAGGCTTTCATCTGCTCAGAACTAGGCACACTAGCAGAATTTGTGGCTAAGCCTGGGAAAGCATTCTTGTTTGCCCTGTTGATATTGATTAAATTGTCATTTCAGGACTAGGGATCTCTTTCATGGGGATGATGAGTTATGGTCAGACCATTTGTTGAAAAACTGAAAGATATATGTTTTCAGAGGAACTGTATAAAATAAGTTATGAAGTTTTAAAAAATACCGTATTTTAGCCAATTTCCAAGAATGTTTTGTTGAAGGATACCTATGGTCTTTTGCTTGATGGCTAGAGCATACTGCTAAATTTCTCTAACATCAATATTTACTGATTATGAAAAAGAAGATAATGATTAATATATTCTGAAAATAATTTTATAATTTAATTTTTTTTCCATCATCAAAAGTTGACTCTTGGTAATTTCAGATGGCTGGGTATTTTGATGACATTCCAGCATAAATGTATCCCCAGGTGTAAATCAATTGACTTCATCACACTTGCAGAAGAGGTGAATTAGTCCGGAAAGATTGGGGATCAGCTAGCAGCCAAATGGAGTGGCGTAATCTCTCAAGTTTCTAACACTCATTGTTAAATAGGCATATATGCATGTTATAGATACACATTCTGTACCTATTACAGCTGTGTTAGGCAGATTTTATCATATAATCTATAATTGACAGGTTCCATTTCAAACAAACAAATGTAATTGGACATTGAATACCTATTTTTTTCTTCAAGTTGGCAGAGGAAATCTGTGTTTGTTCATTATACACCAGGTTTAGTTCTCTTTCTCCTGGTTCATCTAGCCACAATTAGACCAGCTGTTTAGCAAGACACTGATGTAACGTAAGTCTGATTGATTTCCATCAGACTCACAAAATGGAAGTATTACTGAAATTGTGCATAAGGACTTCTTTTTACTTTTCAGAAAATAATTATCACTAGGAAACTGCACATCTTATTTAATCTCTGCAGTAAAAACTAAGAAGGAATCAGGAAATACTTAAATCCTAAATGACTTTATTAATTTGTGTAATGTCACTGGTATCAGTGGGACAACATATGTGACTGAACTGCCTCACAAGAATGAATGCCATGTGCAAGATTCTGGGTCAGGGTGTCAGTGCCAGTAAAAGCTATGGAGACTTAAACTCCTCTGAAGATGAACTTATTATTTTGACTATTGTCCTTGAAATTGGAACTTTGTTCCATGTACTTCGATAGGTAAATTAAAAGTAAGGTGATTGCACTTGTATTTACAGTATTAAATTAAGAGAATCATCTCTCCATTGCCTTGTTAGCAACATTGCATTAAAAGTACTGTTTAAAGTTTAACAAAATGTTTAAAATTTTTAATCTGTAGGCAACTTAATCAAAAAGATACTTCGGATTCCCCTTGATTGATAATACTCATTGGGGTTCATTTGACATTAAGTCCGAGTCCTCACATTTCCATTGAAGAAACTGAAAACAGAATGCAAGATTTGGAGCTGTACAACCTTGTGAAAAGCTCAAGGGGAATAAAAATTCTGATATAGAAAACAGTTTTAATATGAGGAAAATGTTTCAGATAGTAAACAAAAAAAAAAAAAAAGAAGAAAGATCAATATTCTGACCCTCAGCAACACCAACGATGTTCAACAGGAAAACACAAAACTCTGAACAGAGAAAAACGCTTTGGTGACAAAAATTGGTTTTGTACATAGATTGAAAGCAAAAATTTCTCCTGAGTGAAAGATGATAAATTCTTTAAACTTCCTACTCTATTTATTTTTATTTCTTGATGGCTGATTAAAAGACTTAACAGTCCCAGGTAATAGTTAATTGTTGAAGTTACAATTAAAAAACTTTCCTTGTTGGCCTTCACTGTAGTGACATAACACAGAATGCTGTTTTCTTTTTCTTATTTTCTCGAGGAAAACATTAATTACCATAAGTGTTAGTATAGATTTTAGATTAATCTTAATCACCTCTTTGTTCCTGTAAATGCAAATACATGATTTATTTGGACATCACCAGTGGGTCTTATCGCGATACCTTGAAGAATCAATAGGTGCATGGTGACACTTTTAATTTTATCAGTTTTTCTTTTGCCTAATTTTTGTTATTTTATGACAGCTTTCTGAAAAAAAAAAAAAAGATGTGTTGGAATCAGTCAAGATACTCACTAATTCCCTGTAGGGCTCCTCCTAACATCTGGGCATCCATAATAGGGTTAAAATTTGGAGCAGGAAAAATTGTTCCTTGTATCTGCTGAAGGAGAAAGCAGTCTTTAGTTGAGGCGGTTCACATCTATAACACTGCATGTATAATTCTGTTGAAAACCAACAATCATAGCATTATGTCATCCTTGCCTTATGGAGAACAGGATGCAAAGTTTTTATTTTATGAAACAGAACTTAAACTTGCCCTAAGACCTAGGAAGACAGAAAATATTTGAAGAAGTTGCCCCCTAGCATGAACTAGGCTTGAAAAATGATACTAATTAATCTTTTTTGCATTAAAATGTAACCACATTTTTGTGTCAATCTCTTTCGCAGTCTTCTCTAAAAATATCATTTTATCTTTCAAATGTAATCTATTATATCCATGACAGTATTTAATATCTATTTCTCATGGTGTTTCTAATTTGAAAGGACTAGTGAGGAAATTATGAAGGAGATACATAGGTTGCTTACAGACCTAGTGTTTTTTTAAAGAAACAATGTTACTGCTAAATATGATAGTTTTCTGATATGCCATGTAGAAGCAAGACCGTTTTTGTAGTTGCTTTGTAGCTGATTAAATTACTGTCACTTCATTCTCAGCAATACTTTTTTCATATATTTTTTCTTATTCTTTTTAAAAAATCAGTGAATAATAAACTGAACCGACATACTCATTTTAATAGAATCACAGACCCATATGTATACAGAAGAAAATAACTGAAGTTGAAAGCTACTTAGCTGTGTCCCCTAGTTAACATTTTTAGTTCCTCTGAGGATTCTACCTGCTTTGCCAGATGTACCAAGTATAAAGGTTAGCTTTTATGCTGATTCCTGATCTCAGTCAATATATCAGATTAAAATGATACTGTTAACTTGAAGGTTAGATTTCAAGGAAAGATGACATATATTTTATAAATACAAATGGGGTGTTTAAAAAAAATCTCGTAGAATTAGGAGTTACATTTATTATACTGATTAATATATATATAATCAGTATACTGATTATATGAGACGAGTATATCTCAAATCTTAATTACTTGAGACCCTTCTATATGTTGTGCCTTTGGGAATAATGATATACACCCACAGGGTTTTTTTTTGTGTGGCCACTAATCATGCTTCCGTGGCTTGCAATTTTAGAAAAGCAGTTAAAAAGCAAGAAATAGGTATTTTAGATGAGAAGGAAGACACCATTTCTTGATGTGTCTGATCATTAGTTTAGACCCATCAAGCAAAGGTGAGAGCAACAAACTGTCAGTGGCTAAGGGGGGAAAACAATGTATGCTCAGAAGTTTAAGATTTTTAAGTAGTTACTTTCAGAAGTACTAATGAGGCGACAAGCCTTCGCAGAAAAAAGAAACTGCTCTCCAGTAGTCAAATATCCTCCTGCAGTTTCTTCATTATTTAAACATAAGGTCCTACCTTTAAAACAGAACATAAACTATATAGTGCCTTTTTACTCATTAAAACAATCAGGAAAATAATGTGAAAATCCCCCACTTTTGGAGATATGGAGAATAAATACTGGCCATAGAGAAGACAATGAGACCATGCCAATTTTTGTAGCCTGATATTTGTTGTGGTATCTAAAACGAATTGCAGACTCATCCTTAAGATTTGCTCCATCCCATCTTCCTTTGTCAGTGTGGGAATTGTCTGTGCATCCCGGGCCTCACTTGTCACTTAACATTATCTCTAAGGTCGGGCTCTGCATATAGTAGCCTTAGAAATTGAGAGTTTATATCCTCATGGCATCCTAGTTCCTGACGGTACATGTACTTCTTCAAATGTTGCTCACCAGAGGTTTCCTAGGCATGTGCCTTTTGCAGCTGTGTGGAGTGCGAGTGCTGTTTGGCTGGATGGCACATGAGGCTCCATTTCCCCCCCACCCCAGGTAGGATGTCAGATAATGCTGAATTCAATTCATTCTCTCCAGCTCAGGAGACAGAAATGCTTGAGCTCCGTGACTGGTCAGCTCGACACACCAACCCTAAAGCTTACTAAGGAACAAAATCACCATGGAAGGAAGTACTTGAAGACACTGATAGAGTGCAGAATCAAAAATATATATTGATATATGCTATGAGTTAGGAAAAAATGAAATTTAGCTTTCTGGCTCTGTAATTCATGCTTCCAAAGACATCTGAGACATAAAGAGGCTCACCAATCTTGAGAAGAAAAACAAAACAAATCCAAACACAACACATCATCAAATATTATGTAAGGGTCACCAAAACAGAAAACATTTTGATGGGAATAATAATAAGAGTAGTAGGATGCAAATGGATGCAACTAACAGTTACAAGATTTAAAGACTGCGAGCCTGCACTTTAAACCAAAAGTAGAAAGCATAGGCCTGTCTGTCTCATTTTAATTGCTCTCTGGACCTGACATACCCTCCCTCATCAGAAGGGTGGCCCCGGGGAAGAGAGAAAATGTAGGACGTGCATTTGTTCAAATCTGATTTAAAATACTGGTGCTGGCTCTTTATCTCTGTGTCAGCTTTGGACAGGTTCAGTTCCTGTAAAGTTTAGTTATCTCAAAGTATTTCCTTTCACACATTCAGGTTTGTGGTGCCACAAAATCAGCCACTAAGTCACTGATCTTTTCAGCATTTATGAAGCTTTCACTGAAATCAGAGACAAGTGACTAACTCTGTGAATGCTTTAAGGGTGGACTCCTGCGCGGTCCTTGGCATGGAAAATGAGTAAAAGTGGGATTTGGAAGTAGGTATCACCTTTCAGTCAGATGGAGGCAAGCATTAATAATTTCTGAAAATACATGTTTATTCATGAAACAGTCAAAATAAAGAAAAGGGCTTTGCAAGAATGCATATTTGCAAAAAAGCAATGGAGGGATTGATCATAGAAAAACCAGTTTTGAATATATAGATTTGCAGGCTTATAAATTTTTGACCAAAACCCAACACAGCCCTTGTAATGTATCTTTCAGGCAAAATAAGGGATTTTTGAATGTGCTCAATTCTCCCTTTGTACAGTGGAGTTGATGAACACTTCTTTTATAAAGTATTCACTGTCTCATTATTTGCGGCTCACCATCAGTAGATTAAACCTGATCTAGTAAATGCCTATCTCCTAGCCAGGATCTAATTAACAACACAATGCTTTTAAGTAGAACCAAATTAAATATGAAGGTTCGGGTAAAAACTTCTAGGAAATACAGTAAAATACACTTTTTTTTTTTTTTAATACAAGTATTTGTGGGAAAGAAGTCTCATCCTTTTGTTTGCTTTTAAGCAAATTAAAATCTAATTAAAATTTTCTTATAGTGTGCACATTGTCCTTAGCTTTGTCTTCCCTCCCACAGAAGACATTTGTCCCAGAGTGTTTTTCATGAGGATTTTCAGGATTTACAGTGTTCGTGCTATGAGGATCCTCGGAAGGAATTTGTACATACTAATGAGGGCACAGCTCACAGAGTTACTGTTGCAATGTTGTGTACCTTCAAGACAGCACTGCTACTTTGTGGTGTTTACAGGGTCTAACCTTTAGGAAGGTTTATCCCATCGCAACCAATGTCAGTTTTGTCCTGTAACCACTTACATAGCTTCAGTCTTTGACAAGCCTGTAGAATCACTCCTGGTTCACTTTATGCACTTCATTTCAAAATCCTTGGGAGTTTATTACCTATTAAACTTACTCCACCTGTTTTCACTGACTTTGAAATACGGGCACAAGGAGGTCTGGGCGAAACCTTAAGAGCTGAACTTTGGCAATTTTGGGTCTGAATTTAGTGTGGTTACACAGCGATAGACTACCACCTGCTGTGTGTTTGTAACCTTTTTTTTTTGTCCAGTATCAAATAATTTGAGGGTGCTGTGTGATATTTACTGCAGGCAAAGCTAAGGAAATCTATTGATAGACAGTTCAGTGGAGACAGGGATTGATTCTTGGATGCTGCAGTGCTGTCCGTGCTTCTCTGAAGTAAACCCCCGTGTGGGCAATCTGTATACCTGTCGCAGAGGATGGGGCCTTAGCGCCATGATGGCAGGTGGCATTGTGACATGGTGACAAGGTGTTACACAGCAGGTGAGAAGGAAAATCTTGCCTCAAAAGCTGTGCAGAAATTCAAGCGGCTGCTTTTCTGAGCAAGCAACTGCTTGAATGCCCTTTGGTGTAGTTTTATGGGGAGAGTAAAAGCGTGAAAGAGATGGTGCAGTTTTAAGTTGTTGAGCGAGACTGAATGCTTACAATAATCTCCTGTACTGAGAGATAAACCTGGAGGTTGTGGCAGGCATTTTGTTTTGGAAAGGTTGTTACAATCTTGTCATATTTTAGAAGCGCCTGTGGTCACAACATTCTTCCACTCGATATTCCGCAAGAAAATGAGGAAATACGTCAAAACAACACTCACCTTGGGAAATCTGGGGCTTTGCTTCCAGAACCTAGGACCCAGGGTGCAAAATTATATTAAAAAAAAAAAAATACACAGGGTTTGTATGGCTAAAGGTGCCTAAGAAACACATAGCTAGCAGCAGCGTTCATTGCTGCACAAGCTGAGGGAGCAGAGCAGTAGAGGCATTTGGTAACTGAATGAAATTACTGCAGATTGAATTTTGATCAGGGAGCAGGCAACTACATGGGAATAAGTTGTTCCTTTCCATTATCTTTGGTTAGAGAATTTCTACTGCCCTGTTTTGAAGCAGGGCATTTTCAGGGTTGATTGAACACCTGAGTGTAGTTACACGTACTGCTATTTCACTTCATTCATTTCCACTGAAGTCAGCTGTGACTGACCAATAAAATCCTCTAATGGAAGAAGGCTCAGAGGAGCTGGGCAAGGGCAGTGTGCCCATGAAGCTCAGGGAATAACGCAGGATGTGACTGGCCACGGCTGTTTCAAAGAAAGCTGAGTTTATCTCAGCACAGAGGGACCTTTGTTGTAGATAAACAGCTATCAACAGTTGAGTGGATGATGTGATGGTGTAACTGTTTATACCTGAGTTTATTGAAAGCATGTGAATATCCCTGTGACCAGTGTAAGGGGCATGAATACCAGACTCAACCCAACATAGACTATAAATACTAAACAACTAGCAAAATAATTTGGAAGAGAGTAATGGCTTGAGCTGGCTTCAACCCATGTATTCCTTCCCAGCGGCTGGGGATGCCCAGCATTGTAACAGTGAGCATATCATAGAGGCCAGTAATGGGGATCTCAGCAGTATTACATTTGTATTGTGTTTTCCATATGTTTTGTACTATACTAGTTTCAAAATCCTGTGTAAAATCACTTATCTTCAGATAAATAAATTTGATATTATACACTACAACCTTTATCGGTGGAATATCTAAAAGAACCTGGTGAGAGAGTATTGGACTGTGACATCAGGATAGCTAGTTTTGGGTTTATGGCCATTTCTGTTTTGCTTGCACAATGTCTTTTTATCCCCTAAACTCTGAAAAGCATAGGGAAATTAATAGTAACTTTAGTTAGTTACTAGTGACTTTTCTTCCACATGCCTTAAGATGGTCACTATGGGGATACTAAGTCATTCCCCTGTTGAGATTTTTCTTACTTAATGTTTATTTTGAAAAATACATTTAATTCTTCTAGTTATCCACTAGAAGATCGTGAACACCAAGGGAAATTTATGTGAAAGGCAAAAAGCTACCTACCTAGAGAAGCAATAAACCTTTAAACACCCTCCAGTGAATGAAATGTCCAACAGGGTTCGAGTAATTCAAACAACAGCTCCCCATCGATCAGGATGAATTATTAGGAAGGCCATAGCAGTGGTACCATCATCAGATTCCAGCAGCTTTGAGGCAGCAATCACATTACAATAACTCCTTCTTAAGACTAGTTGAAAATATGTTACAGGACCAGAGAGCACATCATAAATCAAAGTGAATAAAAACCTGCAGAATTACTACAGCTTTTTCTGCAAAATAGAAAACATGTGGTGGCAACTGCTGTGAGACAGACCATCAAGGATTACTGTGACGATCACATAAAAAAAAAAAAAAAGGAGGGGGGAACCCTATCTATGCTTTTATCAGAAGCTACCCAAGGTAGAAACAATGTAAAAAAAAGAAAATATACTGATTTGCCCAACAAAAGCGGTAGTACACTGTGACAAAAGTCAGTAGGGAGCACGTTGTGCACCTTGAGCACTAGACTACTACAGAATAAAGACAAAAGAATTCAGGAGAATAGGATCAGCAGAACAGTGGCTTAAGTGGCAGGGGACAGGACAAGGAAAGGCTAGGACTGCACTGACATCATCTTTGCCTGTCTTAAGAAATAGTTTGACAATTAAAGTCATTGTTTAAATGTAGTTCAGCACTTTTAGGTTATGATTTATAATGTTAAAAATTAAATTCCAGCCTTTCATCTACAGACTGAATAAGTTTCTTTGATTTGTAAAAAGCAGGCTCTTTTAAAGTTAAACTTAATCTTAATTCAGCTTTAGTCTGCTGAAATTGGCTCTATCAGTGAAACCATTCAAAAGAGGAAAATCTACTAAAATACCCAGATTCCCTTCTATGTCCTTAATCTATTATAAGACTATTATAAGACCCACAGCAGCTTCTATTAAAGAGTCAGGGTCTATTTCTATTGTCTGGAAGGAAGGCAGACCAAACCCTTACTGCTTTCTCTGACCCTGGGTTTAACACATCTAAATTTCTCTCTGTAGGAAAGTCCCATTTTAATTATTTATCTGTAACCACATACTGTATAGTTAATACTAAAATTCAGGGCAGTATTCTCTCTCCAGACTAAAATGAAGTATGCTTTGTGTCTTCTTAAAATAAAAGTGATGCAGAGGTTCGCTGGAGTACAGAAAAACTAATTGACAGAGGTGCTGAAATACAAAACTGCTAAAGTCAGGGAGATGGCGAGACATTGTGGGAGGGAATAAAAGATCTAAGACTCATAGTCGCATCAACTTTGTGATCCTGGATTTCACGCTTACAATGAACATTATGTTAGCTGTGAGCAGAAATTACACTTCATGGCAAAGCTAAATCCACGGCAGTGAAAGTTGCGTTGTGGTTGTCTTGTTGATGTTAGAGGAAGAGTTGGGGTATGTTCACTGAGTATAATTTCTCTAAATGCAATGCTTTCCAACCCACCCACCCAAATAGAACTGTGATTGAGAAGTAACAGAAGTATTCTTGAAAATTTAGAAGAGCAGGGACATTTTTGGATCACTTAACATTCTTAGTAATAGGACTTTACCCAAATTTCATGGTTAGTGTTAATGGAGGTCTTTTTATTGATTTCAGAGAGCTTGGAGTCATGCCCTTAATGAGCAAAACTGATTTGCTGAGGAAAGCAAGAAGAGCTTGTTGATGAACAGCAGAGGGTCTCCAGGGTGGTCAAATGGCACTTGCCCTGTGAGCAGGAGCTGAGGGAATGGGACTTAGCCTGGGGAAGAGACAGTTTTGGGAGGACTCAACAGCTGCTCTGCAGTACCTACAGGAAGAGCATCAGTAACGTAGAGCCAGGGTCTTTACCGAGGTGCATGAAGAATGAAAGGCAACAGTCATAAAATAAAGCAGGGAATGTTCTGGCTGGATGTGAAGACATTTTTTACTGTGAGGATAACAAAGCAGTAGAAAAGATGGCCTGAAGAGGTTGTGGCGTCCCCATCCTCAGACGTTTTAGAAACTGAACTGCTCAAATCTTTAACCACATTGGTCTCAACTCAGTGTTGACCTTGTTTTGATAAGGAGGCTGGGCTATATGACCTACCAACCCTCCATTCAATCTAATCCTTCTGTAATTTTTTTCAAACCTGAAATTTAATAGGAATTTCTACAAAAACATTCTAAAAATAAGTAGACATTATCAAACACCCATTGGTCTCAGTGACGTGGGATTGAGTGATAAAGAAACTTGCATTATACTCTGGGGGTCAATCCTGTCAGGTGTACACCAATTCCAGATGTATAATTGGAAGAATTCTAAGCTTCTTGCAAGATCAGTCATCAAATTTGACATTTGTCTGGGTGATCACTGCTGTCCACTGTACATAATGTGACTATTTCAGTTATCAGGCTGGTAAGAATTGTGTACGTTTTCAGTATAAAACCACTGTGAACTTCATGTGCAATTTATTTATGCATTTTACTTCTGAAAAGGGAAACTAGAGAAGGTATAATGAATGTGGAGCCTAAGAGATTTGACTATTAGGAGTGACAGACTTTGATACTTGCAGAGAAAAGCAGTTGTTGCTTATGGATATTAAGTGACTAACTACAATGTCTGTATGGAAGCTACAGCAAGCCAGTTTACCAGTCATAAATCAATCATTATATTGAAAAGATTCCTTCCTTAAATGGGTTTTATTTACAACAATCTGGAGTGGATTCCAAAGTAAGAAAGATGTTTGCTATTTCGCCAGTATCTATCTGAATGTAGTTACACCTTTCCAAAGGGATTACAATAGCAAACATTGAAACTGCAGAGCTGAACTTACGAACTTCTGGAACCAGATCAGAGTCAGTGCAGACAGCTCGTTATTCAGCTCTTTCATGGTAAATGTAGTCATTCCTTAAAAAAATGTGGGTGGGGAGAGGAGAATATCTACATATTACCTTAAGGCAATACTGATCTAAAAAGCATACAGAAGAAATAAGGGCTGTTCGTGTAAATGTACATAATTTTTTCAAAGTCAGTAAAGCTTTGTTTTACACAAGATGGTGGCTAAACTTAGATAATCTCCTAACTCCTCTCTTACTCAGATATCCTTCAAATATCGCATGACTAATACGTTGCATGTTCCCATGATCTTTGTAATGAACCTTGTGAAAACTCATGCGTTCTTCTGTGACTCTTCCCAGATTTGCCTATGTTTAGATACATTCATTAGGTCCAGTAACACTAAACTTTTCCTTCAAGTTGTCTGCACTCAAAAATATCCATCCTCACAAGTGCATACTTAGGTGTTTTGCTGGCCAAACAATGTCACATTCAGTTACTCAGTTTGGATGAAAGAATTCGGATTTTGTGGATGGTGTATTGTTTTGAAATACATTGTCTTGTGATGAAAGTTGTTCTGTAAGCACTGCAGCTAGTAACTGGCTTCTTCCAGATTCTTTTGACTCTGTATTTCTACTTCCTCCAGCCAGAACAGCAGCAGTTGATTTCCCTCTCCTTGTTCCTTGAATCTCCATCTACATTCACAAACCATCAGGTCCTTTCTGAGTCAACCACCAGCTAAGTAAAAGATGGTTTGTCCTATGACCAGATCCAAAGTATGCATGTACTGCTTGGATAATGCTAGGCCAATAGAATAAATGCCTGATGAGTTTAAACTGCTGTATTTTTTTAACCAGAAAAAGAAATTGGTTCCCTCACCTGTATTGAGCAGCGTTTGCACAAAACTTCAGACGAATGCCAAATATGATAGAAATTCACTATGCAATACAAAGTTACTGGTAGGGACTAGTAGGGATGGACATATACACAGAAATACAGCCATTTTTTGTGAAGAAACTGGAGGGAAGTGCCTGGTATGGTCACTGAAAGAAAATGAAGAATTCCACAATTTAAAAGACTTTTAATTTTCATATCTGGATTGTAGCATCCCTCATTACATAAGCACCATTTTGCTGGAGCACTCTTTGCAAGCACAGTATTCAGCATGGCAGGGCTTTCTGCATTAGAAAGAAAATGTCTTCAAAGAGCAGCTGAGAAAAGTTATTTCTGAGGGCAATTTGGCCTTTTTATGGGTTACTTTAGACCAGATGCTGTATGTGAGCACAGAGAAATGGTTTTCCTACTTTCTTCTGCAGCATCCTAACAGAAGGGATATCTATTATTCAGAAGGAAGAAAATAATGAATATTTTGCTTTTTTCTCTGAAGTATCCAAGCACTTAAAGGTAAGGCAAACAACCCTCCAAGGGTGATTCAGTGACGTTTACTTCAAGGATTTTAATTTTCTTTCTGATGTCAAGATACCCTCATCTACAAAAAAAACATCTGCTTCCACAGAGGTGGTCCGGACGGGCACTTCATACATATCTCTGGGTGTCTGCATATGTGCATTGAACTCTTTTGAAAGGAACTGATTCCAAATCAGCTATGCAGACAGGACAGGTTTGTGTCATGGTAGTGGAATGAATCTAAACAACAAAAGAGATTGGAAAAGGACTGTAAAATTTGTAGTAAGTCTGAAGAATGATACTTGCACTCTACCTTCCTTCTGTGTGAGAGCAAGGAAGTTACAGCTTTTCCTGACTCAAGCCATAAGCAGTTCAACAAAAGTATCAGTAAAAGCTGAGGCTGCTTTTATCAAATCATGATGTGTAAAGTTCAGGCAATTCAGTCTTGTGATGGAAAAAGCAATCTGAAGTATGAACAACCTTCTAATACTATTTGTTTAGTAAGTCATTCTACTGATAACAAACAGTAAGACTCCTTAGTCTGAATGTTTCCCATAGGGAGTATCTACTAAAATGAAAAGCTTGCTTTATTAGCTAACTACATGGTATGACCAGCTATACTTCTGCAAAGATATCCTTTGTGTGCAACTGCATTAAATAAAAATTTCATGGGTGTTTTGATTTACTCTGCGCTTATTGTATGTGTTACATTTCATTTGAATAATATATGATACAGTAATGGAAAGGGTACTTTTAAACGTAGAAAAGTCTTTCTCCAAAGCCTCCCATCTTTCCCTGTATATATGCATTTTAGAGAGGTCACAGATGTCATCTTATCTAGTTTCTGGTAGTTCTACCTCTGTGTTACTGTGGGGAGCCATTTTCTGTATATAATCTCTGATAATGATATTATTGCATTCTGCAACTGCTGAATCTGGCAAAACTGCTGCTGTTAACATTCTGTACATCTCATTCTTGATCTTGGGGGACTCCATCCTATCCCGTTCATATATAATGTGTAATTACTAATATGTGTAACGTAAAATATAAAGGAGATAAATCTCAAATAACCAAGAAAATTTTGAAAGGAATATTCAATTTCTTTTTTCATGTTTCTTATGCTTCTGAATTAATGGTATATTAATGCTTTTAAGATTTATTCTCCATCTAAGGTTGTGTTTAAGAAGAATAGACATTAATGTGACAGCCTTACCACTCAGTCCTGTGTAAGCCCTGCTTTCTTGCTCATGATTTGCTAGAAAGAGTGATTTTTCTGCTGTTTTGTGGCTGAGTCTCAGCTGAGAAAAGTGCCACTGCTCCATGGCAGACTTTATCTTGAGGAACCAGCAGACATCCAGGGGGGGAACATTTGAGTGGGCTTTGCAATACATGTCCCCATTCTGTCTGGGTACCTGACCAGGAAAGACTCCACTGCCATAAACTCCGCTGGTTAGGATCCAGTGAGCTAGTTCATACAAACACGTAACTTGTCTCCCTTCCCATCCCACAACACGTGGAAATGGGAATAACAAATAAAAATTTACCAAATCTGAGAATCCATCACAATACTGTTCTGAGAGAGCCTGTAATCAGGTTTTGATGTCTTTCCTGAGACCAATACGCATGCCATTGTCTACAGTTTTTTCTCTGCTCTTACTTCTGTGATCACGAAAAAATAAGTTCTAATCAGTGTGTCTTTATGTATTTAGAAGCAGAGGGTATAGAGGTATTTCTGGAGTATGTTGGTGTAATTCAGAGGATCAAAATTAGGAACTTAAATTCCCTCTCTGCTCAAGCGGTCCTAAAGGCTGACTAATGCAGAATGATTAAATTAAAGTGAACCTAAAATAGCTGATGTAAACATCTCCCACAGTTAAGAATGAATGTGTCATATATTATATTTTTGATAATATTATCAAACGATTGCAATATTATTACAGATATTGTAATTACCAACTTTAATGCCTTAAGAGCAAATGGATTTCTTCTGTATTTTATAATGTACTACCATTAATATCATGCGACATACTATATGCAGATGCAGTGTCAATTTTTTAAATACAATTGATCTCAATAAATCAGTAGAAGAAAAGAAACTGAACTTCCTAACTTCTCCAACTGAAATGGCTCTGCTACCTTTGTCAGATGGAGTTATTCTTCTCACATTCCTTTAATTGTCAGGAATAGATTAATAACATAGTGATTAAAAAAGAAAATAAGAAACAAGAAAGAAAACACCTTTTCAGTTCTTAACTGGTCTAGTAAAGAATGCAAGATCCCAAATTGCAGAAAACAAAACACATTAGTAAAAGCCATTCGATACTTACTTTGAAAAAACAAATATATGAAATATTTCATAGGAATAAATATTGATGAAATTGGAAGAATTAGTGCAATTTTACTTTCAAATAACATAAGTAAGAGAAAAAATATTCATCCTATAGAAAAATCTATATTGATCTGTAAATTTATTGGGAATGCACATGCAAAAAGTATCTGAGAGGGATGAATCATTATTCCTATTAATAATAATTAACAGAATGTAATTGTCAGTATGCCAGGTGCAGAAGGCAATTTCGTATTTTGTCGTCATGAAATAGTAACTATAGTAGCTTGCAGAACAGAGATTGAAAATTGCAGTATGAACTTTTATTTTCTTAAAGAGTGCAAATGAAACCATTTACTGATAGTATGCAATTTTGTCTTGTGTAACGGCTAAGTGCAAGTATAGAAAACCCACAGTCTCACAAAGAGATAAAAGGCAAATTATTTTGTCTTGAAAGGTCTAAAATTATGAGACAGGAATTGATAATTCTTTATACTTTAATCTTCATTTGAGACACTTCATGTATACTGTAACCCACCCCAGAATTAGACCCAAATCATAAATAAATTAACTTCACTTGAGATTAATTTCTGCCAAGGGAAGTGGGTCTCGACATGTGTGACGACAGCTCAAGAGCAATGAAAAGTTCTGAAAGATTTTGGAAAACAGATCATTGTACTCACATAATCTCCACAATACATTTTGATACAGGTCTTCAAGTTCTGTTGAGATGGAAATAGTTGCTCTCCTAGAATAAAGCTAACAGTTCACTAAAGTAAATTGTTATAGTTAACTCTTATTCTGTTTTGGAGAATTGAGAGAAACCATGCAATCAAACCGATACCAAGTGCATTAGGCTCCAAGGAAACAATGAAGCAGGAACACCGCTTAGCACTGTATGGCCTCAGGTTTTATCAATTCACTGTATACTCAGTCATTAATCATATGTGAATAAGTATGATTATAACGTAAGTAAACAGAGTCATTAGCCTGACACCCTCTGTTCTGCTGTGTTGATTTTAAGAATCAGAATTCAACTAGTCACAGAATGAAATGCTCACCTACATAAAGAGCCTGTGTTAATGATTTACTTTTCAGATTGGTCTAGTTCCTTTTTCCCTTGTGCTGAAATCACTCAGCTTGTTCCAATAACTCTTTGTACCTGTCATACATAAGATGATGCTTTATAGCCCTTGTGTTACCTGGAGTAATGAGGGCAGATCCTTGGGCATCAGTGGAATTGTATAGGTGAGGGTCTTTTCACACAAGGTACAAGTTGCAAAATCCTATGAAGAGCTATTCAAAAATCCTGTAACTTTGCTCTATTTGAAGACTTACACAGAATCTGAGCTATCCAACTGACAGCAAAACTGTGTTTTTCATAGCTAATGCCTTGTATTTTTTCTGTTAATGATAACTATTGTTGTGATAAGCCATTGAGAAAATACAAAGTTTTCTCAATAACAACAACAACAAAAAAATAAAATAGAGGTGCAGAATCAGTGTGTTTACCCTCTATTATTGGGTACTAGTACAGAGATATTTTTTCTGCAATAGTTGGACAGGAACAGTAGATCAAAATCTGAATTAAATTACTTCAGATTTTCTTAATGTATCCATCACATGCTTTGTAGCACTTATTAAAAGATGGATTTTTTTTCTTACAGTTTAGATGACTTTGGAAAGAATAAAAAAGTTACTTTATTTTGTAGCCTTAGTATCTTAGTAACCTTTCTAATAATTAAGAACCATCTCTGTGCTTGTATGAACTCAGCATTACTGTTTTGAGTACAACTTTTGCATGTCAGCCTGTGTTATGCATAAGGACTACATGTGTGTCCTTAGAAATAGTTGGAAGAGTTTCACAGAGAAACATGTAGATGTAAAACATGGGCTTCAGACTGGTATGTCTTTGCTTTCTGTTTTTTCATTAGGGCTGTGGTAGATATTTGTCTTTATTATCACTGTACCAAGCCCTTACTTTCATCTCTGTGTCTCAAGTGCTCTTTGAGGATGGTTGGGGAATATAGTCCCACTGTACAGCTAAGCCAAGTGATCCGTAAAGAATCTGATCTGGCCAGTTGGAAGATGGCACACTCAAGGTGATGAAGGTGGTAGCTAGAGTCGGATTCAGTCTCCTGACAATACATATTTTAAAGCAGTGCTAATAATATGAGAACATTTTAAGCCTCTCATTTTCAGACTGTAATTTTACATGCATTTCCTTGCTGTGATAAAAATGTAATACAGTTAATCTTCAGTACAACACAAAATGGATTAAGTTTACAGGATTACAATAATGTCTTAGTCTGCTTGTGTCAAAACCTTCAGTAGTCAGGAACCACAGGGTGAAAATAAGTAGCCAAGAATTGTTGTTCTACAAATGACTAATACCTGGCATATAATGTTAGGAAAGCACTTAACTGATTACTGAACTAGATTCTAGTTTTAATTAATCTTTCTGAGAAAAGGTGTGAGAGTCTAGAGAAAATGGGAGAGAAAGTGTTCAACGGAAGAGGAGATTTCAACCTCCTTTTCCCTGTGAATGTCCTTTGGCTGTCCTTTCCTGCCTTCTCCCCTCCAAGGCAGGAGGCAGGACTTGTGACAAGGAAATGCAAAATATGTTTGTCCATGTAATGCTCAGCAGAACAGATCCAGTGTTTGTGTACCAGAGTGAACATGTTGAACCTAATCTCACCTTTTCTTCAGTAGGTCAGAGGTGTGAATCATTTCTAGGGGAGGACCTTATCCTGTCTTTTGGGGGAAAACCAAAGGAATTGTGTTGCAAGTGGTTTTGGCAATCTTGTATTTAAAAAAAGGACTATTTGGAGAGACTGCAGAAGAGAGCAGAAATAATTACTTCTACAGAAAGATAGGAAACACTTGGCTTGTTTAGACTAAAGAAAAGTGAAGGAGACCTTAGCAGTTCAAGAAAATAAAAGCTGTTGCAAAGGGAAGTGAAAAAAATAATTTGTCCTCCTGTTCACTGTGGACTGGACAGATGAAAGGCTCTTTTTCTGTTTCTTTTTCTATTTAATCTTTGCAATTCTCACTCAGTTATAGGTTGAGATTTTTATTAGTGTTCTGGGCACCTGGTTGCTTTCCTTCCTTTTTTATTGCTAAAAAGTCTCCTGTTTCTGCTGCTTCTTAATTTTCTCCCCTCTCACTTTGTTACCTGTTCTTTCTTTTTGGAGAGACTTAATTATTTTCTGTAGGAGTGAAGAGGGGTCAGTTCCTCTTCTTCAGATCCTCCCAGACAATGGAATTTCTCATCTATGCTAAAGGTTCTTCCTCAGACTTCCCCTGTCCTGCTCATCGATGTGCTTAGGCTTACACATTGCAACTGGTCATTTCCTTGTTACTCTAATGGAAACCTTGAGTAAAAGTAATGAGACATAATTAATTTCTAATTAAAGATCCATATACTTTCAGAAACATGTTTTAATTAATGGTTTAATTAAAAGCAAGAAGTACAAATGATTTAATATAAAATAATTCTATTTGTTTTCCTGGAAAATTAGGTTCTAGCATTACATACAAATGAAAAAAAAATCATATTATTGGTATAATAAGCTTCAGGTGTTGCTCTGGAGTCTCTTCAGGTAATCAAAACGTGGACACTGGCAAACACATTTGTACTGCTGTTTTTGTCCAATATTACTGCAGTGGAAAGCGGTATAGTGTTAAAAGCATGGGAGTTTTTACTCTGTGCTGCTGAGCTTACGGTTTATGTGGTGAAAAGAAAATCTGAACATAACTGGAGCTGGTGGAAATACCAGCCCAGACCTGAGTAGAGGATGGGTGAGCACACGACAGAGGTCAAGAAGTGGTGGAAAGCTAATCTCTAGCTCTAGTGTAGCAGTGACAGTCTTGGGCGTTTGAAAAATGTGGCAGTGGGAATTACACTCATTATAGGAGCTTACAATCGTGTAGAATCTTACTCACCGTGTTTAAATGAAGTATTTGGTGGTAAATACCTCAAGGCAATGAGTCACCATAATATCTCTGAGTCAAATTTAACTTTTGCAACTGCCAAGTCTGTATTTATATTGCAAAAGAAATTTGGGTGCTTATCTACCTGTCAGCTCCCCTTAAGGAGGCCAGATCGAAGTTCTGCCCTCTTTATGAGCAGAGCCCTGAGCACTGTATGTATGGAGGAGGCAAGTACTGTGAGGGCTGTGGAGCTGGAAATCTGTGCCTTGGGAGGGCAAGCATCAGCTGCCATTTGGATATAGCCAGCATCAGGAGGCTGACCACAGGAAGCAATGGAGGCTAGTAAAGAAGGGAGTAGGGTTTGAATGAGACAGTGAGTAATGACATGTGAGCTGGGCGTAGCTTTCTAGAAACAGCCGAAGCATTATTAGTGAGTGTAAAATTCTGTTTTCACCATTGTGTGAATATAATTTAGAACCAGTAACTTCTTAGGCATTATTTATTTTCTGGGACAGATGTGCTCTCTAGCACTCCTGGTCATCCTGGCCCCCTGATTATCCATAGGTACCCATTTAACTTAGACGTGAGGGCTGAAGGAGCAAAACATGCTTGACTTTTGTTCCATTATGAAGCTGGGGTGTGATACAGATGCTTGCCTCTACCTGGGACCTGGGCATGGCCACAAGAAATTGTGAGATGTCAATGTCACACGGACTTAACTGCTTAAAGTGGTCACCAGGTAGCTAAGCCTTCTTGTAGATTGGGGCTCTGAAGTTTATTGAGTAATTCACAAGTTAGACTTTGAAAAATTCATTTTTTTTTATTTTAAACTTTTTTTCCGTCTACAAAAGATCTTATGTGGTATTACAGGACTAGCCACCTGAGGCTGGGAAGTGAAAGGAACTGAAAGAAAGTGAAAGGGCTGGAAAGGGAGTCCAAATTTTTATGACCTGTAAACCCAGAGAGAATCTAGGTGACTGCTTTTGGGACAAGGATAGTTCATCTAGAAAAGAACACTCTTTCAGCCTATCAGAAGCACAGATCCCTTATTTAAGAGAAAGTAGGAAGATTAGTGGAGAATACTAATTTAGATAAATTTCACACAATTATTTGTTTGTATGAGAAGCAGTTAAAAACTTCCTGAGTGTGAGAGGATTAGCAGGTTAGGGCAGTCTGTGTGCAGTGGGCTGCCGTTTTGGTAGATGAGATCTGCGTCTAGCTCTACTGACTCACAACCCCTCCCGCCACGTTTGATCCCTCAAGTGTTTTCTTTTTATCTGCTCCTCTCAAGTGTGCAAGCTTCATTTAATCTACTTTTAGGCAAGGGAGGGTGAACATGAATATATTCAGTTGTCACTGTATTTGAGATTTTAGACTGTTTTCTGGATAGAGATTTTGTTTTTAATGGGGTGGATGTAGAAATGTATTTAGTGATTTTTATCTTACACCATAGGCTCCTTCTGCCACTGTCATTGCATTAATTTACAGCCTTTTTATAGCTCTCTCATGTTTAACCTGTTTGGGTTATATTTAAAACTATGGTAGACGTGTCCCTGCTTTCCTAGGGTTCTGCTCACTTGGTTTGTGGACCTGCCTGGCGCATGCTTTTCTCAACAAGAAGTCTTGGCTTCTTCCCATGGAAGAATTTATCATTATTCTATATGATTTAGATGTATGACTTCAATATGTTTTCCTAATTTCATTCTGTGTTCTCCTATAAGGTTATTCTTGTTTTATGGTACAGTGCTAGTGTTTGTGGATAACTTGTGTGTTTTAGGGGTGTGAAAACTGTTTCTACAAATTTGTATTTAGGAATGCAAGCAGTTGATTTAAAAACATTTTAAGGAAGATTTCTCACTCTTCGGACTTCATTTCTGCTGACAAGTTTACGTGTTTCTAAAATTCCTGTAACTGTTTCCCTGAACCTTGAGAAAGTATTAAAGCAAACATCTGTATGCATGTGGCATTTTTAACACCTGTGTTAATGAAGGACTCAACATTTACATTCTCAATGCTTGGTAGCTAAATGAGAAATAACTGTATGTTTCCAGCCAAGAAAAATGGTTCATTAAAAACCTATTAAAGTTCTATAAAAGTATTTCAGTAGTACTTCTGACACTTTTGGAATGGTCGTATTTGAGTCATCATGGATGCATTTTTTAAAGTTTCACAGTTTAAATATAAAATTAGAATGAATGTAATAATAATAATAATAATAATAAAAAAAAAACCAGTGACAGTGGATAACCTAACACTATGAGGAAAATCACATTATTTCAAAATATTTTTTCTCTAACCACCATGGAAGGAATATTTCACTATAATAAAACTTGCCAATTATTTGCTAAAAAAAAAAAGGAAAAGGAGGCAGCCAAGCATAATTAAGTGTTAGCCTGTGACTTCAATGGCAAAATGACAGTAGGACAGTATCTGACCTTGGTATTGTCTTCCTACAAACATTTAACTTTTTCTGTGTGCACCTTCCTGGGAAGCAGATTGTCTGTGCCAAACAAGCAAAATACATACTTTTTGAGTCTCTGTTATTACCATGGAAACTTGTAATTGGTACTAAGTATTATTTAACTTATAAACTGAACTGATTTTTATCCTTATTCACAGAAGATGTTTTGTTTACGGAAGTTAGTTTAAAATGTTTAGTCACGGATAGCACGGTAAGCTGTGCAGTGCAGATGGAGGGAAATGTCATTGTAATTGTTTTTATGACTTTAAATACAATACATATTTGTCAAACAAATGCATAGCACTTATATTGCCTCAAAGGTTGAGTATACAATAAAACCATCCTGCTCTGTCTGATTTATTATTCCTTTATTTGGAAGTTGGTTTTTTTTGTGTGTTTGATCGTTTATGTCTAATCCTGTTTCCCTTGTTTATCTCTCAACTACCGTATTTCCCAAGATTACAGTAAAACTGAGCAAAAGATTAATGAGTGAAAAGAAAAGGCATTCAAATAAGCAAATTAAAGGAAAGATCTTTTCACAAGCATATTTACATGTTGTATCTCATACTGAGCTGTGTTCTCCATATTTTACCACTGCTTAGTAAATTGTCCTGAAATTTGGGAAGTTTTTATCAACTTCAGGCCGTGTTGAATATAAAGATTAAAGTATCATTTTCTTGAGTAAGCATTCTGTGTTTAATTTGATAATTCCCTTTCCTATTGTGGTGGTTTTAGTCTCTGTCATGCTTCAGAAAAGTATCTACTAACCATTCATATCTGTAGCCCCTTATACTCCATGATTATGTTTAAAATTTTGATTTAATTGTACGCTGTCCCCATAAAATGAGAATTATTTTCTTATTTTCTAAATAAAGGAAATAATGATTTGTGTAGCATCACTGAGGAAGGCAGCAGCAGAGCTGGTACCAGGTGTCAAGGCTTTCAGACCTTTTAGTAAAATCGCCCTCCTATGGTTAGCACAGATTCCCATTTACAGGAAGACTCTCAGGAATGCTCATCTAGTGAGAACAGTCCTGTAAGGTGGTGGGTTGACGGAAGTATATCCCATTAAGGCTATCTCGGGGGAGTGAGACTAATGATCAGACATAAATACCGCATAGTCTGGTTAGTGTAAACTAGGCTAGCTTTGATTTGCTTCTGGGTGGAGAGCTTATTAACTCAGGCTGAACACAGCGCCGACAGCTCTGTACTGCTTGTGGGACAAGCGGTTATACGTAACCATGTTGGGTATGTGCTACAGTGGGGATCTCTGTGCCACGCCGTGTTGTGTGATGTGCCCAGCTTTCTTGTTTTTTTCTTGTCTAGCTGTGGTTGGCAGCGGGGTTGGAATTAGATGATCTTTAAGGTCCCTTCCAACCCAAACCATTCTGTGGTTCTGTGTCTACACTTAAGTCCTATGGCAGTGTCTCTCTGAATTACACTTCATGTATACTAATGTAAACAGCAGAATAAATGTAAAGTTCACAAAAATACAATTGCCATGGAAATTGAAATGAACTGTATTGTGAAAAAGCAGAAGAAAGAACTTACATAGGAATTTAAAGAGAAGTTTAGTAAGCAGGACTGTAGTTAGAGGCATAAGGAACCCTTGCAAGGGTCCATATAGAAAAAGCATTGCGTGTGCTTCTTTCACCCTTAAAATGTATGAAAATGCTTTCTTTTAACTTTGCCCTAGGACTTCTCTTAGCAGTTTCCCTCTAGTCATTTCTCTTTGATAGCTCAAAGGGCTAAAGTAATTAGCTTTTATAAGAAAAAACCCTAAGCTTTAAATTTAAACCACAGGAAGGAAATATTTGTACCGACTGAGGCATTTTTCTGCTGACCTAGAAAAAAATGGATGTAGTCCAGCACTATATGAACTATTTCTTTATTTTGACTTTTTAAATGAAAGTTAGGCTGTTCAAAGGGTGCTTGAGTAGGAGAATTAGGATGTTTTGTGGAGAGAGTTCATTTATGCCTGAGGCAAATGTCAACTTACAGAATATAGTGGATCTGTGATATATTCAGGAAGTTACATGGTGAGGTAGTGGAAATGAGTCCTCCTAGGAGTTGTTTTCATACACTTAAGCAAAATTGTTCTGAATTCTACTTAAAACATTCTCCTGGATGTTTTGCATAGTATTAAAAAATGCCTTGTTTTATTGATTTTTAAAAAACTCACTTTTGCTAGCGAGAATTAAATGAGGAAAAAGGTATTCCTTTGAGTATATATACAACAGAGAGGGGAAGAAAAGGAAAGTTCCATAAACCATGTAATTACCCCAGCAGTAAGTAAAATACTACTGCAAAATGAAAAGGAAACAGTCACCAAATTTCTTCATTTCTAATTTGTGTAGGTGGCACAATGTTTCATAGCATTCTTGATACAATTGTGTTCCAATTTAAAATTAATATGGTTCTCTGGAAACACAGCCGTATGAGGATGATATCTTGGTTCTGATTAACACAGTATTTAATTACTAACTTCATTAGTTTCATGGCAGATAATGCATATAGACATGTAATTTATCCAATAACACTTTCAAAATAAATCAGATAATTATACATACAGAAGTTACTGCAAGCACTTCAAAGATTTGATATTTCTTATGAAGAACATTTAAGGATTACTTTATTTATACAATGAAGTGTTCACTGTGCTCCCGTTGAAAGCACATTACTTTTAAAATGAAATGTATACAAATAAAATACAAAATATTGCAAATTTAGTCAATTTGTTAAGCCCAGCTTGGTTTGGAAGATGTAGCAGTAACTTTCTATATTGATGCCTGGTGTAAGTATTGTAAGTCTTGTCATGTGTTGTAAGATATGTCAAAACCAGCAGATCCAATGAATCAGTGGTTGTAGACCACTGATTTACACAGATGGTTGTAGAAAACATAATGAATGTATGATTTCTTGCATGCTAAACTGTCAAATTACAGCATTGTTTCCATTATGCAAGCACTTGATCTTGCAAAGGATGGAATGTTTCTCTACTGCATGCTCATACTGGCAATAGATATTGCTCATTTCCCACGCAAGTTATCAGAAAGAAGTGGCTGTGGGTGTGTACGTGGGGCAACTAAAATTTATCTGGAGAGCATTTTGTTTCTCCTGAGGAACTTTTCTGTTGTAATGACATGCTTAAATCCATTAGCACATCTACCATCATAAAGACTGAGAAGTACAATTAGCAAGTTGTTTACATCAGCACTCCAATTGTTGTGACTGAAGTGTTATTGATGGAGTAAAACAACTTCTGTGAGAATTGTTTCCCAAAGATGAGTTTTACAAAGGTTTGATATGACGCTGCAACTTAGCCTTGATTAGGTACAATGTAAGGCTCAATATTATTGCTTCACTGTCAAATTACTTCACATAAAAGTGACGTTATTTTGCCTACATTATTCCAGACAGTTAAGCCTGTATTTGCCACTTTTAATCCTGAGCAGTTCCACTAGCCTTAGAGCCTAGAAGTTGCTAGATGCTAAGCACTGCTGAAATTTCATTTATTTGGATGCCTGAATCTGAAGGAAGGCATGATAATAACTTCCATACTTAAGGTAGAACAATTTTCTGCTTGGGAGTGAAGTCAAAAGGACATAAGTGAAATGTGCACGCAGCAGAAGAAAGAGTAAAATTAACGCTTCCTCTTTAATAGCCTAGAGCCAGTTGTCTGCTTTTTAAAATCTGCCAATGCTGATAGTCACAACTCATGCATAAACAGGAGTTGATATCATCTGGTTTGTGCATTTTGTGTGTGCGTGTGTTCTCTGTGTTGCCCTAGTAACTGGAGTAAGGTTGGCACTAGCATATGCACTTTCATCTGGAAAAATAACATTATTTATGTCTACTCTGCCTTTGGAGGAAAGTCTAGAGACATAGGCAATAACATAAGCTTAACTTTCCAAAGTTCACCATAAGAAGTAAGAATCATCTTAAACGCCTTCCTGATGTTGAGAACATGGCTTTTTTTCTCTGATAATTTGAGGTTATGATTTCTACATTTTGGTCATCTTTTTCAACACTGTGATAAAGATTGATAAAACCCCAAAATGGACTTTGGGATGCCTGGTTTGTGTTCTTAGATATGCAATCAAGGGTCTGAGGTCCCACTGGAAAGTTAACTTATTTGGCTGTGCCTCTGTCTTCCCTCTGTAAGTCAGTTATTTGGATGCTGTTCATGAAAAGCATCAAGTAAGAACTGATATGCACATATGACTTTATCTTGTATGCAATATAATATCCTGTGAGTATGAATAACTTACAAAGTAGGAGGCAAGAAAGACTACATCAGTCTGAAAATAAACAGTACAAGCTCAATTTCCAATATCTCCATGGCAAGGAACTCCTGGTTCTTTTATTGTTGAGAGGCAAATGAAAACTCCATTTATGAGCAGACCGATCTCCATATTGAAAGATCACCGTAAATATTTGTGTACATTCAAAGGCAATGTAGCCTCCTGTCCACAGAATTTATGTACATCCAAACAAAATGTTTTTGTTCTCTGTATGTAGAACCTTATTTTTAAGCCTGGGGTTGTATACAGCCGTACAGATTTTTCATCGTGGACATGATAGTGCACAGCTTGGATTACACTTCCTTCTCATTCTTTCCAGGCTCATTCCATTGACCAAAACGGCTTATATGTTCCTTTAGTACTTAGGTGCTCAGATGAACATCTCTCCACAGAGAGTAGCTGTTTCTGCATGATGCTGGGAAATGCATTTTTCAGATCTACTTAATCAATATTTTATAGTTATTCCTTTGCATTTACTCTCTTTTATGGATTAAAAAACCCCCAAACCACAAATCCTTTTGTTTATCTATCAATAAGAGACCTACCTAGTAACAATGTTTTACCTTTTGTTGATGTTGTACAAAATCTTTAACTAAAGTTCCCATCAATCTCAGTAGCATTCGGTCCAAGTTCTGCGAAATCTGTCATCAAAACTAGTCAGTGAATCTTTTTTCTCTATTGTGCTTTTTTCTCTTCTCTACTGCACACTGCTTCAAAATGTTGTACAGATGACTCACGTAAACATTGAAGCCATTTGCCTTGAATGCTGTAGTCTGGTTTTGATTCAATATCTGTGCTCTGACATTTTCCTCATGACTGAAAGATTGACTGAAGATTTCATAGAAGAGACTATAATTTGAATACAGCTTTGTGTTTACACTCATGATAGCTGTTCATCTTTGAACCTTAACTACCCAAAACTTTGATTACAGATGGTTCCACATTTCTCTGGCCCTAAGATATGTAAGAATCATGCATTAACTTTGCTTGGCAAAGTACACGGGCCAGAGAGGACACAAAGGAATGTCTTCATATCCTTCAAGAGTACTCCTGCTTTTCAACATACAGTGGGATTAGTCATTCCAGTCAATGAGGAAACCAGTGTGAGAAGACTGTGAGCCTCTGCTCCCTTGTGCCAGTGTCTCAGGTTGGAGGTGATAGTAACAAGTGTGGACACAGGAGTGTTACTGACTGAATGCATCTCCTGCAGTACTACCAACCAGAAGCAGAAGCATTCAGAAACATTCAGCTGGTGTAAGTAAAAAATTTTAAAAAACAAACCCAAGTTAATACTCATCTTGGTTTGTCTGCTCCTCTAACATATGAGGACTAAGAATGAAATTTTGAGCTACGTCAGGGCTTTGAATAAGTAACATTCCTATTGGTGTGCTTGCCTTAGCTACTTTTGAGGTGCCCTTGCATAATCGGTATGGGGCTCTACAAGTGGAACTGAATGAGGACAATAGTTCATCTACCTTGGAGCTGTCAACAAGGTGAAGTCAGCCTATGCCCTGCTTCAAAAGTGCTTCCATAAGGAAAAAACGATGGGTAATTAGCATAGCAGACTCCCTTCTGAAGGGAACAGAAGGCTCAATAGGCAGACTGGACCCACTTCTTAGGGAAGTTTGCAGCCTCCCTGGTTAAAGATGTGAAGAGAAAGCTTCCTACCCTGGTCTGGCCCTCAGATTACTATCCATTATTGATTTTTCAGGTAGGCAGAAATGAAGTTGCAACAGGAAGTCCCAGGGCAATCAGAGGAGACTTCAGGGCCTTGGGACAACTGGTTAAGGGATCAGGAACACAAGTAGTTCCCCTCTATCCTTCTAGTTGCAGGGAATGATGAGGGAAAAAACAGGAAGAACCAAGAGATCAATACCTGGCTCCAAGTCTGGTATCACCAGCAGAATTTTGGGGTTTTTGATCAGTCTGGAACATGACCTCTCTTTCCAGCCCTGTAAAGGTCCTTTTTTTTTTTTTTTGTTTTTCCCCAGCAATGATGAGGCAATGGGAAATCACAGGATAATAGAAGTTTACTGTTCAGTTGTTAGTTCCTCCCCTCATCATGGAGTCTTAAATACTTCTTCTGTTTTGTCTCAATTAGCACATGTATTTCAATTTGCCTAGCTTCTTCTGTCACAAGTCTCTGAAGATAGGTGATTATGAATTTTTACCCTTGTATCTTACTTAGCTCACTCTTCTATAAGCTTCTTATAAAGACAGATATGCTACCACAGATAATTAAATGCAGAAAGACGATGTTGACACCCAAGTACTGTGTTCCTTTCCGAGGACCTTGTTATGGTAACAAATGCCCGTTACTGGAAATCTAGCAATGATCTGTGTGCCTTGTGCATATCACTTGGAGCCAGGATCTTCTTACTCTCAGGGGCCGGATCAGGATTCAAGAGCCCTGAAACTATATTAAAGAGGATGAGACCAGTTCCAGCCAAGGCACGTTGCTCAGTGCCTTCATCAGCTGAGGGCAGCCGCCATCCACAGCACATTAGTTAAGCCACTGGCCGCTTGCAGTCGGCAGTGGTGATAGCTTGTGTCTTGTGACACCAGATACCTCAGCTGCTGCACTGTGAGCTTCATGCAGATCTCCCCTGTCATCCCCAAATTTTTCAGCTGCTACCAATTGTCCCAGGAGTGTGGTGCAAACCCAGCCCCCCATCAGCATTGTTTCATGAGTATAGAACAAGCATGGCACATAGTGAAATTAAATTTCTTTCATAAAGGACTGTCCTTCTCATCTTCCTTCCCTACTGATGCTGTAGCTAGTGTCAGGGTCTATGTTGCTGACAAAGTCACTATGAGAGCTCCTTACAGGGGACTAATACACAGCAGCTGACTTAGAAATACGGTTTTGAAATAGTTATGAATAATATTATCACTGAACATTTTGTCGTGATGTCAATTATTCTGTCTAGAAGCATCTTGAATCAGCTGAGTAAGGTTTAGAATAGAATGATTGAAGGAGTCTGACTTTTTCCTCTAAATTTCATAATTACTTATTGATACCTGGCTGCTTCTACAATGGAAGGATTCTTACAGTTTGAGGGGAAAAGGCCTCCAGAAATTATGATTTAATCTTCAATAGGAGACTCTTGGGTGTGCAGGTCATTGCACACCTTGCTCATTTAAAAGCAACACAACATTCTACAATTGAGAGGAATTTGATATTTTGTCAGGCCTTAGGAAAATATAACACTTTAATATGCGTAATCATTTTTCATTAAACGGAACTTTCCTGGTAAAAGAATTTCCTTTTAGGTTTATCAGGTACAATGGTTAGGAAAGTAGCATGTTTAACATAGCTGTCCTACAGTTTTACTTTTTTTTTTTTTTAAATAGAATTAGATTCAACTCTTGCCAACCTAGTCCTGATGAATATGGATTAGCTTAAATATGTTTAGCTGCAGGAAGGATGCAACTTTACTGGCTTTGGAGCAGACCTGTTTGGAAAAATAAACACCTGAATAGCACGTACTTGTAGAGGAGCAGCTTCCAAACCAGTGTAGCTGTGCAGCAGTGTAGAAACATATGATGGTTTGTGTGCAGTTCAGCAGGCTGCTAAAAATGGACTTGCTGTTAATGCTGTTAATCTCTGTTAATAATGCTGTAAAATTCTGTCCAAATTTTTAAAGTGATATATACTGTATATCAAGTTAAACTGCTTTTATAATCATTTGCCCTTTGTGATGATCTGGATAGTGCTTTAGAAGAAAATTATCCAAAATGATCCATCGGCCTGCTTATTAGATAATTACATACATTTTGCTAGTTAATGTGCCGTAGTGCATTGGGGTTTTCCTGGCAATGCTTGTACATTCAAAAAGGGTAAATGGAATCTGCTGAATCCTTAAAGGTCGAGGTACAATGTGTGACAAGTATTGTCTCAGTCCTCCCACAGCTGTGTAATTATGAACACTGTGTATTGGAAAGGAGGATAAAGCTACTTCACTATTCTGTTAACATCCCACTTCTTTTTGGTATAGGAAAAAAGAAAAGTGTAGGCAATTGAGCCAAATGTTTCATTATTTATCTTCAGGGGAAATGGCTTTAGAGGCTCGTAGTTGAACTCCCATGACCGAGTCCTTGGCTACAGCTATAGGTTGTACTTCCCATATTTCCAGTACTTAAAAGAAGGGAAGGGAAATAAAGAAAGAAAATTGCTTTTAGGAGCCTGCAGAGAATATTTTTTCTTCTTTCCAAATTTGGGGTATTTCCAACTATTATTTCTCTAGTTGTATATGTACAGTTAGAAGGGGAAGAAGTGAAAAATCCAGCAGAACAAATGAAATTTTTCTTGGAAAAATTGGAGGTAAAACTTCCATGAAATTTTTGGGGAAAAAATTTGAGAATCAGATCAACAACCAGCACATGAGCGGAGCCAAACCCACTGTGCCAACATGTCTCCTCTCTTTGCTGTATTTTTCTGCACTGTCAGGTTAGGCTAGGGAGAAAAATACAAGGGGCCAAAATCCTGTCTTATATTCATGAGCATTTCAAATGGTGCATGTAGATGAAGAATTAGCAATACATTTCAGCATCCACTGCATGTATGCTCACTTGCCATATACAGATATATCACTTGAAATTTTGCCTGATAAGCAAAGCCAAAGTTCTAGGTATTAATGTCCTAAAATTCTGAAGTGAGAGCAATTGCACATATGGATCTAATTGAAAATTTTAAATCCTGTGCTCTTTTTTTCACTGTTCTTATTTATGGTTCCCAAGCAAATAATTCTAGTGTAAATCTTACAAGAAATGTGTTATCATGACAGCAGAACCTTGACATGAAGTTAATTTTATAATATATTAATGAATTTTGTTTCCAAGATTTCAGAACTAAAATGCATGAAGGGTAGTTCCCAAATCTTATTTTCATGCCTAATTAGGTGTCCTGATTTTCAAAATGGCTCTGCTTCTAGTGTCTGCCTTCAAATCTTGGCAGTGGCATCTACGAAAAATGGAGATGAACCACTCTTCTTGTTGAAACTTGGCTACCAGTGATTAATTACTTGTTTAAAAAAAACCCAGAACAAAACACAACCAACCAAAAAACTTAAAGCTGTAAATAACTGCAGCTTTCAGACTGTAGCTAGCAGGTTTTGAAGCTTAAAATGCAGAGGCAAATAGAAAATAGTAATTTTGACAGCAAAAGCTTTTGTTTTCTATCAGAAGTATGAAATTTGAGCTGAACTTTTATAAGACAGAAATTACTTGAAGTATGATGAGATGCAATTGAGATGAGAATCGAACAGTAAATGAGTAGCTAAAATATTAAGTGGAGCTCCTATAGGTATAGTAGGTACAATTCTGATTAGCCTCTCTTCTGAGCAACAATAAAAAAGTGACACAATCTTTGGATGCCTCTAGCTAATCAGGAGTTTGAAGAAAGACAGGTCAATAAATACAGAACCAAGCGGGTACAGGGGACACTTAAGCTATGCGCACGCTGCATGGAAAACTGTATTGAGTAATGAGGTATAAATCCCAACGGGCAAGTAGATACAGTGGCTGCCCTTGCAGTGTTTTAATTTGGAGGTTGTCAGTTTGAGGGATTTTCTGCATGTAGAATGGAAGAACTATAAAATAATGGGAGCTTTCAAACTGGTAGAAAGTTTTGCAAGAGAACATGATCAAAAGAACTGAGATCCTCTGACACAAATTTATTAAATCAACAGCTGTTCTTTTTGCCTGGGCCTAAACAAAAGACAAAGCTCAAAGCCATTTGCTTCAAGTAAGCACTTGCAGAACTGTACCTATCACTTCTTCTTCGGGGATTAATTAAATTATGTACTTGGTTTCATAGAATTCTTTCAGTTTTGGTTTACGTATATAGCATATATATCTACAATACCTGAATAAATAGCTTATATGAATTTCTCATTTTTATATTACATACTATCTGCCCCATGCCTTAGACTGGACACTTCTGTCTTTGGTGTTGGGCACTCTTGTGCGTTCACATCTCCTGCTAAAAACTGGTAATATTTTATATCTTCAATATGTAGTTCTGATCATGGTTTAAATGTATACATAAGCCTTTATGGGTTTTTGCCCCTTGTCTTGTTCCTCTGAAATGTTGCTTAGCATCAAATTTTTCCAGGGTTCAATATGGAAATAGCTGTCAATCAATCCTCAGCAAAGTTCAGCTGTGCAGCTGCACCTATTCTGTGTCCTTGTTGTCTGGCTTTACTAGGAATATGGAGAAGAGAACCTACCTCTGAAGAGGTGATGCTGAGGGGCCCTGACTTTCTCTTGGCCAGGGGAACGTGAGTTAAGAGCACATATTTCTCCTCGAAACTTCGGAGTACAAGCAGGGGAGTAGTTGTTGGTGTGTTTTTTGTTTGTTTTTTTTTTTTTTTTTTAAACAGTGTTTGTATTTTAAGTGCTGTGAGTGAGACTAGACAGCAAAGTAGCCATGTTATAACTTCATAAAATCCAGCTCTATGCACACATTGAAGAAGTGGGTGCCACATAAGAAGGAGTGAGTGAAAACTGCTTTAAGTACGTCCATCTATTTTATTCAAGTGCATTACAGAGGGGAACATTGTTTTAAAAGAAGGCTTGTGCCAGAAACTGTCTGCATTGGAATTATAAAACTTTTTCAAATTTGTTTTGTCCCTTGCATATTTCTAGTTGATTAGTACTGAAATTGCTCATTTCTCACTGCAGTTTTGGAATATGCAGCATGTGAGTTTAGGTCCATTTTTATTTACCACAACACTTTCGAAATAAGCAGAAATTAATGTCTGTCTTTGAATAATTACTGATGCAACTCCAGACTGATAAGGTTACTATAAAATATTTAGGGAGGGATGGACGGAGGATGTAGACAGCCAGGGTAATTTAGATAAATCCTGCAGTAGAGATATGATGGTTTCTGCTGGTTCGTGACTCTCGCTGTCTAATATTGAGTGAAATGTGACTGTCTGGCTCAAAATAGAATTTGTTGTTTCAAACAAGATTCGAAGAAGTTCTTGTTTCTCCCCCTATACGCTCTTAGAGGGAAATTGTGTTTACAGTTTGCAAGATCACCTTAATTTCCATGACAACTACTTTGGAAGTCAAATGTACAGGATTAGTAATTCTTACAATGTCAAGAAAAAGAAAAAAAGGAGAAAAAAAACCTGTTTATGAAAGATGAGTCACTTCAAAGATTTTTTGTAAACAACTGCTTGTTTTTGACCATGACTGTAAAAGCATGTCAGGCCAATTGTGTTTCTAAGAGTTTCCTTGCTCTGAGAATGGCCAATAGTAGGTGCTTGGAAAAGAATGAGAAAGTAGGCCAAGAATACAGCAGGTTTTATCTTGGCAAATTCTTTATTGATTTTATCCATATATTTTTTCTGCTGTTTGTTAGAAATTACTTAAAGAAAAAAAGCCCCATATATATGAAATTAGATAGTTTGTGCATCCAGTTCTCTGTAGAAACATGCAGTTTTTCTTTAGATGTATTGGGAGGTTTTTGTGCAGTTAGGTCTGTCTGGGTTCAGAGAAAGATAAATTTGAGGCTGGGGATCAGAGGAAGCTTTGGGAGGTTGGCATGGAGGACTATAAAAAGACTTGTAGGAGTTTTGACGATCTGTGGGAAGAACAGGAGGGAATCGATGAAGCTCAGAATGATGCAAGAACTGGCCAGTGGGTTACGGTGGACTGCCAGATTGCTAGTAAAGGGGGTCCTTGGTAAGGAAGGTGATCTGGGAGTGCTCAAAGGATCTTCATAGACTGTGGAAGGGTTTCCTTCTCTTGCTCTCACACTGGCCTGTTCCTCTCCCAGTCCCCTTTGATAAAAGACCAGCATACCTACACTTGCAGCAACCTTCTCCATTGCCATAGGAGGCTGCTCACGTCTCCTGCAGCAGACCTCATGTCTTCTCTCCATAAGGAAGGGGGACGCGAAGCAGATGTTCTCCTGATGCTCAAGGATTGGGCTGGGTCCGGGATAGTGGCTCTTGGTGCTGTGGGAGCCTGTTTCCCAAAACAGTAGGTACCTTTAGATACAACTTCCTGGCACTCGTTCAGAGACTGCAGAAGGAGGGAGGCCAGTTCCGCTGTACAGATGTGTGTGGCACTCTAACAGCCGATTCCGATTTCCTTTGGTATAGGCGAGCAGCTAGACACCTGTGTTTGGCTTGCTTTTGCTCAGGGTGGTGTTATGTTTTCTCTGGGAACACAGTTGTCTATTGCTTGATCTGATCTGCGTAAGCAAGCAGTAATAACGGAATAAATACGACTACCTTTGCAAGTCTTTATTTACTGCAGGAAAAAAAAACCAAACTGTAAACTGTTACAGACTTTGGTTTTGAGAATATTGTCCAGAATAAGGCAGTAGTAAAACCAGGTTAAAATATGTTGCGATATATTGTTTTTTATCTAGTTTTCTGTTGCTGTGTTAGTGCATAATACTAGCTAAGTAAGAGAATAGACACTGATAGATTTTAAACAAAGTATATGATCTTCCCAAGATCTAAATATCAGAGTAAGAAGTAAAATTATTGGGTTATATTAGCAGAATGGATTTACTGTTAAGCATGAAAGGGTCCCTATCTGTTTGCTGCATATTTAGCTGAGACAAAAGTGGGAATAGTCTGTGATGCTCATAAAAGGTAGCAATAGCTGTTTCTTGCAGTACAGAGCAAGTGTGACTGATACCCACACAGTTCATGTGCTGTTACACTGCATTGGAAAGCCAGGAATCAGTAACAAAACCCATGTATTTATTAGGACAAAACGGCAAACCTTTTGGTATACTCTCTTCTGACGTTGTAGTGGTAACCAGTGAATATACTTGTGTAAACGAAGTGATTTATTGGTAGTGTGGTAACATGCAGGAGGTCTAGCAGGGACCGTGTAAAATCAAGAAGGAGGCTTACTTGTACAGCATCTCCAAAATACGTAGGAAATACTGAATGTGTGTGAAAATCAGTCCTCTTTGTCCTGTTAGTTACCCTGTATGGCCTGCAGTGACCACTTTATGGCACCAGTAAGTCCTGCCTACCTAATTATTTGTCATTAACTAATTTACACATTTTAGTGGTTACTTAATGGTCCATAAAATGGTCATATTATCTATAGATGTTACATGATGTGTTTTGTACTTCTACAACATCACTTTATTATCAATGTTTACAGCTTCTGAATTGCTGCAGTTCTACTCTGTTACTCTCTGTAAGAGCTACATAGGTATATAATAAAGTTCATTACTAGAAAGGTGTTACTGGATTGAGACTTGTGAATATTGTGCACAGCTTTTGCTTTCTTGTGGTTAGATACTTGCAACAGTCAGCTGAGCTGATTCTAGTCCATTAAGCCTCCTTAGCCCATATGCTGCTGCTGTGTATACTCATGGATAAATGCCTCAGGAGCTGAGCAGGAAGGTAGTGTTAATGGTATAATATGGTTTCTAGAAATGAAGGAATCATCTTTGTAGAAGAAGATGGGCTGGGTGTTGCTAGCTGACTATGCTGCACAAGAAAACAAACAACCTGGAGGAAAGTGGCAAGTAAAGCTCTTGTTTCTTGGTTAGGGAAGTTGATTGTAGCTGCTTACTAGCAATAGTAATGACTAATAAGGGTAGGACAATGAAGAGGAGAAAGGAAAGAACAGAATTTACAAGGAAGTATGCATGTAACTTGTAATGTTGAAGAGCAGTGTGCTTTTTTTTGTGTGTATGTGAGAAGGGGGGCAAACAAAAAATCCATTTTAAGGTACCTCCCAAATACTGTTTCTCTTTGGAAAGTCTGGAAAGAAGTTTTTTAAGTATCTGTAGAGTCCTGTGATAAAGTATATTTGAAATGCATCATCTACACCAGGTTAATGAAAATGTCAAGCAACTATAAGTTGTTTTCAGTCTCTGGACATTACAGGCACCTTTTGTGATCTGACCCTGTGCCAGAAGTGAGAGTTCAGAGCATTAAGGATCTGACCTAAAGCCCACTAAAGTTAAAGTCCCTGCTCTTCTGGCCTTGTCTTCACTAACCACAGAAGACCTTGTGATCAAGTCCTATCCCTTGAACTGATTCAGACCAATTATATACTTCTCAGAATTTTCTTTAGTTTTCAAGGAATTCTGTTTCCTGATGTTGACCTTCATTTGCTCTGTTTGTTCAAAACCTAATTTAGTGTGTTTAAGCAATAACAGTTGAGGCCCTGGGCAATTTCTGGGACTAATGACTGATTGAGAAGGTTGATGGCCTGAGGTGAGACTCAGGGCCATTAATTTAATCTGAAGAAAATTTCTCAGGAAATGTTTTAGACTGAAGTTGTTGTTGCTTGGCACTCACTCTGCAGCTGTGCCTGAATTGAGGGAGGGTCACCTATGGGAAAAGCAATTACCCATAAAGTCTGAATTGGGTTATTAAAAGGTACTATTACAATTTTATTTTATAGCAGCTCTAAAAGCCCTGAAGTAAAATGAGGGTAATGCAGGAAAATGGAAGCGTTCATTCTGCAGTGTGCTGTGCAAACCCAAGGTAGTGGACAGTTCCCTTCAAGAAGCTTTTATTATCTTAAAAAAATATTATTGTAGGGCTTCATAAAGCAGATGATTACAGTTTCTCTTAGAATTTTAAATATTACACCATTTAAAAGTATTCCAAAATGGATTTTTAAATCAGAACTGCCTTCTGGAAGTATTGGATATGCATAACCTTCTAAGATTACATTAAATATTAGCAGAGCAATATTCAAACACATGGGAGTTAGAGACATCATTGCCTGTGTGTGTCTGTAGAACTCCTAATCAAGGTAAGCATGTGTCACAAGCACTGACTTTATTCCCATACAACTGCTTGAAGTAGGGTTGTGTCCTTATACAAGTTTACAGGTGGGAGTCAGATGGTTTGAATGATCTGCCAAAGGTGAAACAGGTGACCTGCAGAGCATGCAGAAATTCATCCTTGGAGCTTTCCAAAACGTGGCTGGATGAGGCCCTAAGCAACCTGCTCTAACTTGAGAAATGGCCCTGCTTTGAGCAGGGACTTGGACTAGATGACTTGCAAAGGGATCTTCTAGCCTACATTATTCCATGATCCTTTGCTTCTGCATATGTGTGGCGAAGGCAGGAGTTGAAATTTAATCTTGCTGCTCCAACAGGACCTTGGATGAAATGAACACTGTATTAATAGCATAATAATAACCTTTAAATCTGTGACTTCCAGTGGGATACAGGCTTCTAAAGTCTTTAGAAAGTTTTGAAATCCTTCCCCTAGGTGCTTTGCTTCATATTTAAGCTAAGGGGATGCATGCAAGACTCAAATTAGTGGTTACATTATGTTTTTGGTTTTGCTGGTTTTTGTAGTTACTGTTGGCATTTTACTTTATTCTTTAAACTTGTCTTCAGCAGGGTTTCTCTGTTGGGCCAAATTCTTGTAGTTCATATTTGGTCGTGGGAACAAACATTAAATGGCTTTCATCAAGTGAAGTGCTCCAAAGTGCATTTGAAAATATTTCTGTGTGCAAGCAGTGAGATTGTAGCCTCCTCACAAGACTATGATTGCAGGTGTGCTGCCAAAAGCTGGCCTCTTCTTGCAGAGCATGTGCTTTTCGCACTTCAACCCCACAGAGCTGCCTTTCTATTCTTATACTTCCTATTATCATTCCTTTTGTGGAATATACTTAATACACTAGGTGTTCTGTCTGTGATACCTGTTACTTTTGACCTGGGATAGGTGTTACAGCTAAGAAACATTTTCAAAAGATGGACACAAGAATTTAATTAAAACTTGAATTGAGCATCCCTACATTTTGATTTGATTTTAATTATTGGCCTTTCTGAATCAATTTTAAAAAGAACATAATGAAACATTAAGAATACATATCATGAAAAAGCCATGAATATCGATACCAGCTGAGGAAATTTATGCCTAGGTTTTTAATTAGTGTTGCATCCACAAAACTTGAGTGAATACAGATCTCTAACCTGTGTGCTGCTTACCCAAGTCAAAGCTGCAGCTGACAGCTTTTTCCAGGTGTTCAAGAACTATCAAATTGCCTGTTATTGTGCATCTTTCCCTGCTTGTTAATGCACACTTAGGGAAATGGAGAAACATTGCACCAATATTTTGAGTTTTCTACTCTTTGAATTTGCAACATTTCTGCAATCTTGTCCTTTCAGACTTTGAAATACAGCATCAGTGTTTTTAGCAACACTTCATACTACTGAATGTCACGTGCATGTATTTTGACGTCAATATGGAAAGCAAAGAAAGTTGATAATATTTAGCTAAATTTTACCATAATCAAAAAGGGAAGAATCAAAAGCCTCACTCCATTTCTGTCTCATAGTCTTGATGATTCTTTGTAGTACTCTTACATTTTCTCCTAAATCTTCTGGAGTGAGATTTTGTTTCTGTACTACCTTGGGAAATGCAGGTTTAATTCTGCAGGTCCTTCTGTGAGCAGACCAGGTGTGGAAGCCCTGGCCCTGCTGGGATGCAGAGTGGTATCTGTTTTGTAGAGATCATGCTTGGTTTCATTGTGCAGATGTTGAATGAAGATAGATAGATCTGTTTCTCTTGAGATACTATTTCCTGATTTCACTGCTTCTTTGACTACTATCATGAGGAACTAAGCATATGTTGTCATTCTAGCTGCGTAACAGCACATACCTTAATGAATTTAGACTCCATTACATGAAGAAGTCTTCTCTTTTTTTCTGATTGCATTTATTCCAGGTGATGGCAGTAAAGGACCTTTGCTCTTTCAGCTTATGCCATGAAGTACAGGAAGCTTTCAGGCTCCTACCCCACCTTCACTGGGAAGGACTCCCTTCTTCTGTTCCTTCCTTGCAGCTCATGATGACATCCATTATGAGGTGGAAAACCAGCATGGCTTTGATTGTAGGCTCTTTGGTATTTTTTTCATCCTTAATAAATACAGTATATATTTTTTCACTCTCCTTTCTCTGTATGGTCTTTCATACTGTATAAGCTAGTATAACCTTTCAATATATTCCATGCAGTGCAAGTTACAGTGTTTGTTTTTGGTCTTGACATATTTAAACTTGCCCCTGGATTTTTAGCATAGATTGTGCGTTAAGGGATAGAGTGTGTCCCAGTAAAGCTGTTTATCTGGGATTTGTCACTCAGGCAGATGGTAACATAGCAATGTTATGTCAAAAACGTTTTCAAAATGAAAAGCCTTGCGGTGAGCCTGGAGTGTACCTGCTGGAACTGGAACAAATCAGCCATTCACAACTAATGTTTTATTGATGGTCTAAAGGAAAGGAGAAAAAATATCCCAGACCAGAAAATACTGAAAAATGAGTTCAGTGTGGCCTTGAAACTTCCTTTCTTAAGCCTACATTTAATGAGCATAGGGCAGGATAGAAAGTGACTGGCTTCCCACTTCTCAAATAAGACACGATGATGTCAGACTATGTGTAGTTTAAATCTAGCAGTGCTGTAATGACAACAGACTCGTGTTTTAATTCCAATGGAGAATGAACTTTTGAAGCAGGTCTCCTGGTTGTGCTTTCTTACTAGAGCTTTGGTTCTCATTGCAGAGTGGTTTCCCAGAGTGTGAACTGGATTGACTTCAGACAAAACTTAACTGGAAAGTGTGTTCCAGGAACACATCTAGTGCACTCTGGTTACAACAGAGTTGGACTGCAATTAGCACAAGGGGAAAGACTCCAGAGAGATTTCCAGTGTGGATGTCAGGACCTCAGCACCAACTATTTTGCCTGATAGATCTCTTCCTATTGGGCTGCTCTGCTTACTGATGCAGACCCAGTTTGTGGTTCCCTCTGTCAATGGGGATGTTCATACAACACAAGGTGTCGGTGGCTGCCCCGCATGCATCCCTCAGTTCAGCGGGAAGGTTAACTCCACTTTGTCACTATTAATCAGTGAACTTAGGCTAGGGGCTGGTAGGTGCACTAACCTGGACAGGTATATTCCCGTAAAGTTACACAGTTCTGATTGTGGTGTATCTCTGTGCTTTTGGATCCTGACAGAAGCTACACAACTGTTGTCATTTTCCATTAATTAGGCTTGGTCTTGGAAGAACAGGTTCATTTTCCTCCCATGATTCTAATGCATTGCGTTTCCAGAAATTTACTCTTCGGAGAGCTTCCTCCTGTTTATACAGAGCCTGTGTTGGACCAAACATACTAAAAACCTTCTTTTCTGGCCTTACATGTGCCTTCTGTGTTTCAGCCTCAACCATCCTTTTACTGGGCTAAATAAGCTAAGGCACTGTAATATCCCTCAATAAAACAAGTTTTGCATTCCTCTGGTCCCTTCTGTCTCCCATTATGTTCTTCAGCATGGAGAAACAAGAGGAGCTCACTGAGTTGGACAAGACCCTGCAAACTCCTTCCACAACAGAGCTTGAGTTAGTTCCTGTCTTTATTGGTAGTATTTTATCTGCTCTACCTTGGTTCACCCTTTTCTTTTTCAGAGTCACTTCACAGAGTTGGTGTGCAGTCAGCAGGCACTGAAACAGTCCATTGAGGGCTCTTCTTTATCATGTTCAACCAGTGTTATTTATGCTTATAGTGGAAGGTCATGCGGGAAGCTGCTACCTTCCTGTGCTTGCATTTGGTAGTGTTAGATCTCATGCCGTCTGTACTACTGCAATTTTCCAGGTTGTCTTTTTTATTTTTTCCCAGTGTAGTCTTGCTTTCATTTGTATTCCCGTCAGCTTTGTGCCACCAGGCAACTTCTGTAGTACCTGTCTACCCCTTGAGCCAAGGCCATGAGTGGAAATATTAAGTAAGACTGTTCCCTAAAGCAACCCACTGGGAACTCCAGTAGCAACTTTTTTCTAGGCTGACAGTTTGCATTTCAGCTCAGCTGATAGATGTGTGTGATGCAGCCACCTTGACCTTGCACAGTGAACAAGGCTACTACTACATGTGTCGCAGAACTTGGAGGGAAATAATGCATAGAAAGTGAAATCCATTATTTGTCAAGAGATTCATTGCAGAAGCATTCTGCTGGGGAGTGGCAGGGGCTGGCTGCTTCCTAAGGGTTGGGTAGCCAAACATGATAGTGTGGCCAGCAGGCAGCCCGGCTCTTGACACCTGAATGAGACAAGTGGGGCAAACCCAGAGCTCACGGACAAGCTCAGTCAACAGCTGAGGCTGCCTGGCAGGTTGGCAGCAATGAGGCAGGCCTGAGCTCAGCCCACAGGTTGGGGTCTGGACCTGTGTGGTGGAGCTGGCAGCTGGCACTCCTCTGTGACTGCCACCCAGCGCTGAGGTAAAGTGGATCCTGTGTTCTGAGGGCTGGCCCCAGAAAATTTTGGCCAGGGCTGTTAGTCTGTAAGTGTTTGGTCTCTGGCATACGTTCAGTTGCTGATCAGGCTTCCTGAAATTAACGGTATGAACAGAAGTGTGCATTTTACACAATGTGAGGTCATCTCTCTGTGGAAAAGTCTCCTGGATCACATGCCTATAGATGAAGAAAGCATTTGGGGCCATGTTCTCTGTCTGTAATTGTACATGGCCATTTTTCCTAGTGCTGTCTTCTCAATCCCTATACGCTTCTGGGGCAGGGAGAGGAGGAGATAAGGAATAACAAACTGATTTCTTGTTCTGTGTTTATTAAGGGTTAAAGGGGTCTGTTTACATCAATTTCTTAACTTGGAGTGTAAGATTTCCTCAATAGCTGTATGCCTAGGCCATATGTATGTGTACTCATATAAGTAAGTTAAGCAGGCCCATGAATGTTTCCGAGCACCGTAACCAAGTAATTGATCTGGAATAGCCGGCGCTGCTACTTTTAAACCTTTCCAGTCTTCAAAACAGGAGGCTACCAACTGCTTTAAAGTTGCAGTTTACATAATGGTTCCCATCCTGTATTAACATCTGAACTGTGTCCAGGACAGGTATTGTTTTGAAGATTGCTAGTTAATGCCAGGACTGCATTTAACAGTGGTTTGGGCTGCTTTTATTTTACAGGTATATACAGGCATTTAGAAGAAATTCTTCACTGTGAGGGTGGGGAGGCACTGGAACAGGTTGCCCAGAGAAGCTGTGGGTGCCCCATCCCTGGCTGTCTTCAAGGCCAGGCTGGATGAGGCTTTGAGCCACCTGGTCTAGTGGAGGGTGTCCCTGCCCATGGCAGGGGGATTGGAACTAGATGGTCTGTAAGGTCCCTTCCAACCTAAGCCCTTCTATGATTTAGTACCTCTCATCCTTTCCAGGTCATGGACAAAAGAGTTGCGTATAAACTGAGGAAGCAAATCAGTTAGGCAAGAAAATTTTAAGCACTTGGGAAAATACTCAGTTTCTCCATCTGAAATTTTCAAAGTATATAGTACCAGTGTAGATGACACTGATAAAATGTGAGATGACAAAGATGCTGTGCTGCTGAAATGGCAACTAAATCTACAGACAGACCCGTCTCCAGTGAAAGGGTTGTTAATGGGGCATACCCATTAAATAACTGCTTAGCTTATATGTTCTTGCCTTTTAAGTGTTTAAATGCTCCCTGATACTGAAGAGCTGTACATAGAATTAACAGTAAGGATTAGTAGTAAGACTATCAGTTCTGCTTATTCATGTTCAGGAGAGATGGGGTTTAACTGGAATGAGTAAAAAGAAGGGTTAATGGTATTACAGGAAAATAAGTTTGTCTCAATGGGACAATCAAAAAAATCTTCCTAGTTTGGCAAAATAAAGACTGAGAAGTATGATGACAGTCACTGAATATTTTAGAATGATAAATGTCATGGGCAATGAAGATAATTTTTGAATAATGAATAATGTTGGCACAGGCACAAATAAGTACAAATGGTGCCTAAATATAATTAGGCAAAATGTAGCTAGTAGGAGCAATAGCAGTAGATTTTCTGACATGTTAGACTAGTGTCTAACATTTTGGCCTCTGAGGGTCTTTCTAATCTTATCTAATTTCTTTTTTTTTAATATGTGTGGTTAGAACTGCCAACCATTGTTGTACTCAAAATCTTGTTATGGGCAAAAATGAAACCCACCTTACATAAAGCCTAGAATTTATGGCTAACATAATTGAAATCTTAATAGTCTAATCTGAGAACCATTACTAGTCCAAATGTAATTATTACAGAAGGACTACATCTCTGCAGAAAAAGTTCAATAATAATGAAAATAGAGTTAAAATTGCTGTTTGTGCACTCTATATGAGGGAAAAGGTCAGAAACTGTTCTGCTTTCCCTTTCCCTACACTGTTGTGATGTAGGGTCAGTGGCAGTGGTTTCATTCTGGTGGCAGTGGGGAAGGTGTTAACAGGGGCTTGTCAGCCTATAGACTCCTTTGCTGGGAAGAACATTATGTTTGTGCTTGAAGGTTTCATCTCTGTTGTTCAAGGATCTGTGTGGGGCTGTTTTTGTATGTTTCCTAACAAGCTTTTACACTTTTGCTTTTTCTTCACCAGTTGTCATCCTTTGGTCTGTAGCACCACTTCACATCCAAATTTTGTACCTTTCACACTTGTTGGATCCACTTTTGTCCAGTTCCACGTCTACTGTTCTTTTAGTGACCACCAGTAAGTTGTTTATGGCTGGGGGGTTTCCCACACCAGGCCTGTGCCCCATCTTTTATTTTTCTCATGGCTGTACTCTCTGCTCTGTCCTGGTTTTCCACTTCTCAAGCCTCTGCTATTGCACCAGGCCTGTATTTCTCTGTATTTGGTGTTATCCATAAATATTTCGTTCTACATGGAATAATTCCTTGTTATTGCTATCTGTATAAAAACTATGATTGTACTATAAAAGAGAAACATAGGTAAAAAAAAAATAGCCCTAGAACTTGGTCAGTTAGGAGAATTTGTTGTTAGAGCTAATCAAAGTTAAAGGAGATTGCAGGCAGGACAAGAAAAAGACAGAACAACTGGACAAGCTTCAGTCCTGAGGCCTTGCAAATTTAGTACACAGTGTATAGCCCATTATTACAGGTCAACACAGTTACACCATCTTTACCTTGTGCATATGACTTCATGTCACAAGGTTTTTGCCCAAGCTGTTACTAGCTCAGACTAGGTGATGGGGGAGGCATATGACCAAAATCAAATTACTGACACTTTTTTTTTTTTTAGCTATAAGGAAGCTGTGTGTTAACTTTCCATGACTGATTGAATAATCTAATCCCCAAACACCGTGGACACCCTTATGGGGCCCAATTTGTTTCAGTCTGTCCTTGATATCCTACTGAGACTGTTTCAGCCTGTCAAACTCAGTATCACATTTATACAACATTCTTTTATTGCATGTATTCTGATTTTTACTCTTGTTCCTCGGGGAACTGAATGCAACTGCCAAAAGTCATTTTACTTGTCACCCTTAACCATCAGACAAATACAACTGTGTCTATATATGATGAGAAGAAGGTACTTAGTCACCCATAAGCTGTTTATTGCTAAGTCCACCTAGACCTAAGTTTTACTGTGCCTCTGATTGATAGCGAATCTAATGCAGTAACTCAGAGTATATGAACTGATTTTAAATATATGCCTTTTTTTCTGTGTTAATTTGGTTTTAGACTTACAAGGAGTAATGAGAAAGTGAAACCTCATATTAGAAATGCAGTAGAACGTATGTGGGAACCTTTTGGTGCTTCATGATTCATTTTCATCTCCTAGTATCTTGCTAGTGCTCCTGAATATAGTTTGTAAGCATTGGCCAAATATGTGTAACAGAGGAATAGTTGCCTGAACAGTGATACAGCCATACAGTGACACACTGAAACAGTTGTGGCTGGCAAGTTTAGCTCTGCAGTATGAGGAACTTTCTCAGAAATAACCCTCACCAGAGTTCTAGTGGTCAGATTAATATAACCTGAACACGCACAGGTCATCTTACTAACTTTATCTTCCTACTCACCGAGACTTGAATTGGCTGTGTTAAGTATTAAATTTGAAGTATGATATTCCTGCCTTCAGTGAACCATTTACAGAGGCCTTCTATTAAATACTCAGTTACAAATTTCCTTTTCTGTGCCAAACCCCAAAGGAGGGAAGTGCTAACCATGTAGTAAGGAAATTCTTTGGACTACAGTGTTTTCTTGAAAACAGCTACTTTTTCTGTGTGAGAAGTCGCTGTGTTCTGACCCAAGTCATTGCTATGCAGCCCTTGTCCCAGTTGTGTATATATTAAACAAAGAAAAGGTAGAACTTGGCTGTTTGGCTTGAGCCACCTATCATGAATGGCAAGGCTCTTCTGGAGGAATGACTTCTAATCACCTTTAAATTTTCTATTAACGGTCACAGGACCTGATGTAGTTGCTAATTGCTGTACCCCCAGTCACTTAGGGAGCAGCACATAAACCTTACTGTTTTCCATGGCTTCAGTGATATGGCATGGTAATAGTAATAGGTCTGGATGAGTGCTTACAATCAAACTGGACAAAGCAGAGCCAACAATGAGCAAAAGAAGCATTGTACCAGAAGCTATCAGTAACTGAGGAACGGCAGATACCTTTCTACTCTTACAAGTTTAGAGGGGAAGTTGGAAATACGAGAAATGAAATAAGGGGAAGGCGTAACAGAAGCAGTGAAGCTTCAGAAAAAGAAAACTGGAATGAGTAAGGCAAGGCTACAGATGTGACAGTCTTCATCCATCCATGGAGAAATTTCTGACTAGCTGAATGTCCAACCTGTGGATGGTTGGTGGTCCAACCACCTTTGAACGGTCCAACCTCTCTTCTGGTTCATTTCTCTGTGCAGTCTTCTTCCAAAGTCACCTGTTTGGGTGGAAGAAATCCACCCAAGATCTACAGTGTTGCTGAAATGGATTGAATAAAGACTCTTTCAAAGGTGGTGCCTCACCCTGCAGCAGTGTAAGGCCTGTTTTTTCCATTTTATTATAGAATCACAAAGCTTGTACAGTTCTTCCACATGTTAGGAATTAAACTGTGATCTAAAGTCAAGATTTAATTACACAGGTATGGCAGCTGCAACTTTTCATTCTTCTTATTTACCCACAACCAGCTCTGCTAAATTGCTTCTACGTCCCCTGTGATGGTCTTTTACCATCACATTGTTTTGTTTCTTGATCCATTTCTTAATAAATTCTTGGGTTTTTTTGATCATCTGTCAGCCTGGGGAAAGAAGAAATTCAGCCTTTGCTAAACTCCCAAAGCACTGGTAGAGGGATATATATGCCTAGTGGACCACAGCACTTGTGAGAGTGCTGATGCTTTTAGCAGGGTACAGAATGACAGTGCCTACCTTTCTGTGTTTCGGTTTTTAAAAGCGCAGCTCTATCTTTCCGCTGACAGGGCAAAAAATGGGCAGCATCTGGTGTCTGAGAGGAGTTGGGCTAAATATGACATGACAGGTTTCTTCAGAGCCAAACGTTTTTCATCTGAAGAAGGGACTGATGTCGCTGCACAACAGGTCATTGAGAAATCCTGGTGCGAGTTGATGCTTCCAGGTCAGCTGAACTCTTGCACAGGCCAGTCTGTCTAACCTGTTACCAAGCCAGGTGATACCTGAGAGTAGAAGGAGGCCAGCCTGGGAAATGAGAAACAGCAGAGAAATGTAGTTTGTGCTGTGACAAAATATGTGCAGCAGAAATGGCAGTTATTGAGAAGGATTTGTACTCCAGTAGAAGCAAGTCTTTTGTCAGTAGAGTCTCTGGCTGGGGGAGGTAGGGGAGCTTGACATCTGAGGTGGTGATGGAGAGCAAGAGTATACTCTGGGTTTTTGAGAGCAGATCTAAATATAACTGCAAGCAGTGTGAATTGCTTGGGGGGCTGAAATGTTTAGGCCTGCTGTTAACACTAAGTCAGAGCTGTGTTATTTTTAGACAGTATGAAAAACACCTGTGTCAAAAATGAGTGATTGTTCACACCGGTCACTTCATATGATTACTCTTAGGATAATAGTAATGTGTGGCTTATGAGTATTCTGAGCAGAATCTTCTATTCAAAAGTAGATATTGGCTGAATTAATGAGCTCTGGAATGCGTCTTTGCACAGACACGTTCATATTCTTAACCCTCTTTTGAGATACGATTAATAAAACCTAGTTGACTGCATCACTGCCTGCCTGTCACTTGAGTTTACTCACAAACTCTGTTTAGCTGCCTCTCCTTAGCTCTCTTTGCAGCTGATGAAGTGCAGGAATGATGAAGTTTCAGCTGTTCTAGTGCTGCCACGCTGCAAAACACCCCAAAACACTAAACATGCAGAACTGCCAGTGAGACTGAAGAGTAGGGCAGTGGTTGGAGGGAGCCAGAAGTAAAACTGAGGCAAGAGGGCATGTGGCTGCGAGGAACATGAGCTTGGGAGGGCGGGTGCGGGAAATTGTGCTTCCCAAAGGGTGTGCAGTTAAAGACGGGGCAAGTATCTGCCCAGCGTGATGCAGCTGTGCTGGTGGGAAGGATGTGAGGTGCTGGCAGCTCTTGCTCAAACCAGTGAGAGCTGTAGGGGCCAAGCACCAGCCAGGCCTAAATAGAGGATATAAATACACTTACTGATGCAAACATTCAGGTGGTTGCAGGACAGCACATTTTGTTAAGTGAGGGATGAATCACTCTTTTTTTTTCAGCTGCTACTAGAAGTATTTAATCTTGGCAAGAAAACAAGAAATCTGCACCTTAACTTGATTCAAAGTGTGAATTGGGGCTGCTTTTTACTTCTTGACTGCTTGTTTTCCCCCACGATGAGACCTGCTGACACATCATCAAAAGATGGCAGGCAGAATTAAATAAGCAAGCAAAGCAAAAATCAGCAGGAAGAAAACTTGAAACTGCAAAATAAAATAATGTAAAAGACCATTCCATATCAAGGAAGGGTAATTGAATTTGTGGATAGTAGGCAAACATCCACCACTTTAAAAAAATTGCAGACATCAGGTATTCCTTCTTAAAAAATAAAAGGGGGGATATGGGCTAAATCATCCATCTTAAATTTCTGGCAGTGAAAATATTGTAAGGTATCTTTTGGAAGAAGCTGTTCCTGTATTAAAAAGGCAACTTTGGATGAAGTATTAATGAAATTACACAGTAGACAAGGAATAGGTTATAAAATAAGTTGTCGCTATGCTCTTGAGATTTGTTCCTTGGAAGGATCGTGGCATTAGACAAGGAAAAAAGTGACCAAGGAAGACCGTATGTTATTCTTTTCTTTCCAAATAGGCTGTTGACAGGTAAAACTCAACCAAAAAGATTACTTAACATGAATTTCTTAAAACTAAGAAAATGATTTCGTATTATTGTACTGTGTATTATTTTCTCACATATGGCTATGTAAAACACATGTATGATGTGTAATTTATCCTAGAAAACTTTGTAGTATGAGGAATTTTAATAGCGTCACCATATGCAATATTATGATCAGCTCAGAATACAAATTTTTGACCTAAATAAGTAATAAGACTACCGCACATGGTTTTATACGCAACATGTATATATATATATTCACAAAAATGTTCACCATTATTCTGGGTGGTGATGGTAATTTTTGATTGGGCTTTTTCTCCATGCTGTACAAATCTGTATGGTATTTTCAGCACTTATTTGAAATAAAATACTCTTGCAAGTAAAAAAAAAATCATAAGCAAATATAATGTGATCGATATTTCCTCAAAAATAGGTCAATAAATTGGTTTTCTGTTATATTTACCATTCTGCACTTATGTCATATGTGGCCATTATTAAAAGATCTCAGTATTTGAAAACAGTTGCCAGGAAGTAAGGTTTATGATTCTGAATATTTCCATTATACTGCTTGCCATTTCTTAAGTGGCAGAAAGGAAGGATTAGCTAAACAGTCTGTACAAAAATCCAACTCTGTAGAAGCACCATTAAGATTGTGGAGGTCAAGTATTGCTTTCAGGAACACTGAAACACTGTGGGAGGGAGGGCTAATAAACCTGAGGGGAATAAGGGATGCAAACAACAGTCAGATCTTGCATGACCATCTTGGTTGCAATTGAATGTGATGAAATAGCTGGTAAGCAATATATTATTCTATGGTTCTTCCCTCTTCATATTGGAGTTGTTAGCAAAGTATTTCTGTAAATGTTTCCAGATTTTTAACTGTCTGTGGAGAGTTAATATGAATAATTTAAACTGAACCAGCTCAGATTAGCTACATAAATCACATCGTATATTTTAGTTCCTGTGAGAGAGATGAATGTGATCGTTCCATCTCTGAATGTTTTGCCAGTGTGCATACCTGTTGTGCATATGTGGTCATGTTTCAATTTTGAAAAGAGTCTGCAATGCATCATGTCTTCAGTTCTCTTCAAATACATGTATGTGTAGCAGGAAGGGAAAGAGAGTGGAGTGCTGGAAAAATCACGCAAGTCATTTACCTGTATTTACCCCCATGTTTTACTACTACCTACTGTCTTGATGACTAAACTCACAAAGGTGAATCTCTTCTAAGCTGGCTACAGATATAGTTTGGGTCTAAACTCTTTGGAGCAGCTGCCCTTCCCTCCAGGATAAAGGAGGGAGTAGTTCAATGCTCTTTTGTTTAGTAATTGGTAAATCAATGGAGGCTTCAGTCAGTAACATATACCTGTGGAGCTCAGATGGACAGAAGAGAGACTATGGCATGTGATAAAATGGTTTTTGAGAGGCTCTGATTCATGAGCAGTGGGTAGAGCTGTGTATGTGGAAGTGTGCCCTGGAGAAGCAGGAGCTGAAAGCTGGGTCCTGACCAGAGGCACCACACAAGAATGTGGTTCCCTGGAGCTCTAAGAGTAACTTTGGGTTAGTTGTAGCCCGGACAACCTGTGTTTGACAAACCACATGGCTCAGGTAGGGTCAATGTTACACTTGTTTGGAAACCACCAATATTTAAGGGAGGATCTTTTTTTCCCCCTGCCTTTTTAGAAGGAGAAAGTTTACCAAGGTGAGGCAATGATTAAATTTCTATGAGTTTGTTTCATTGTCTTTCAGGTATTCCTGTTCCTTGGAATAACATACTGATGATCTTATCTCATATGGCCTTTCTGATCGTTACCATAGGTTTAATAGCTGGTGACTGACTAAGCTACAAAAAAAAAAAAGTGTTTTCTTCCTTTGCTCTACTTAATATTGACTCCTTATCCCGAGCTGCAAGGTATATGCGAACTAAAACTGCAGACAGTAGGTAAATGAAACTCATGAAGATGGTAATTAAGCATACAACTTATTGTTAGGGTAGTACATTGTGGTGGGTTCAGTCAGGAAAGGGCTAACTCCCTTTACTCTGGTTGCCAGGGAACTCTGTTGCTGGACAGTAAGTGAAAACATTGATAAGGCCTCAGCTGGTGCTGGGGATGGCTTGTACTGAACTCAAGGTCTTTTGTCCACTTCGGATACTGTAGCTGACCCAGACTAACCAAGGAAGTATTTCATTTCATAGTACGTCATGTTCCGGTCTCTTTGGGTGGGGAAGGGGGTCCGGTAGCCATTGCTCTTCCCTTCTCTCTCTCCCTTACTCCCTTGCTCATCTCTCCGGGCACTTGCTAACCCTCCTGTGTTAGCTGCTTTGCCAACTCCTGTGCTGGTTCCTTCGTGTGGGAGCTGGTAGGTTGTTCTGAGTTTTCTGGCCGTGTTATCACTGCCAGGGTTCGCTTGGAATCTGCTGCGTAGGCTCCTGGGCTCTGGCCCTCAGGCTGCGGCTCTCGGGCTGTGGGTCTCGGGCTCTCTGGGTCTGATTTTCATCACTCAACATCTGGGTGTGCATTGGTCAGTGGATGGTGGGAAATTGTATCATACTGTATATATTGTACTATATGTTTCATTTTCTACTATTTTAGTTGTTTATTATTAGTAATATCTGTATATATTGATTTAGATTTAATTAGTAAATAGTTCTTATCTCAGTTTTATGAGCTTCCTTATTTCTGTTTCCTCCAATTCTTCCCCTCCACTGGAGGAGGGGAGAGGGATTTGTGAGAGCGGCTTCGTGGTATTTTGCTAGCCGGAGTTAAACCATGACATACATGCTGTAGGTTCAATCAATAGCTGCAAAAAGTTTTCTTAAAGAATTGTGAATAGATTTCTTTTAGCAAATACAGCTTTTTTCCAAAATTACTAGCCTGGCAGCCACAGATTCCTAGTGACTTTGGCTAAAAATAACTAGATGGGTGTACAAGTTACTATATGATGAAAAGATAAATTAGCTTTCCTGCCTGTGATTTTTTTCTTGAAGTGGAATTCTGTTGCTCCATAATATTTTTATGCCTTGAGTTCTTGAAGAAAGCAGTCTGAAGAGAATGCATCGAATAGGAATACCAGCTGTGAAAGGGAATAAACGCTGGAACCAACTTCCCTCCACAAACCCACACGTTCTTGGAATAAACGGAAGAAAAATTGTGTGCCTTTAGCAGCTTAATTGGTTATTTCTTCTTCTTCTGTTATCATGCTCCTGTGAAATACCCAGGAATCTTGGCTAATATCAGTGTTGATTGGCTTACAGTTACCATTATTTAATTTTTTTAAATTATTTTTTGGTGCTGCTAATTTTTGCCTTTTGCAGCTCTATGGTCTTTACTGCTTTCAGGGCCATATAAGGAAAGATGCTAAAAAGGAATTCCACTGGCAATGTTTGGATTAAAGTAGTAGTGCAAACGTCAATCTGGGATCTGAAAACAGCATTTGGGATGGTTAAGGCAGTAGTATAGATTACCACTCACAAACACTGTCTTGATAAACAGAACTCTCTTATGTTAAGAATGAACATATTATGTATGAAAATGTGTAGAAACAAATAAAGTGAACAATAACAAAAAAACCCCAGAAAACGCGCACACACACACACACACACCCCCAAAGGAAAAAGAAACCAACCCTCTTGAGGGATGCTCAACCTCCTAAAAGTAGGGAGATGAAAACAAGTAAGAATGGTCATTCAAAAAAGATTTCTAGAGACTGTGCAAAAATACTTGGCTGAATTCATAGTATTAATTCACAGGCTTTTTTCTTGTTCTATTTGGTCTGTGAAGATGCTATCTACATTCCTTCCCTGTTTTGTACAGCTCTGAGAACACATCAAAAATATGCTGCTCTTTAGTATCATATTGGCAGGTGACAAAATCTTTAAACCTTCTTTTTATTTAAAAATGTGGGTTTTTTTCAAGGGTTTAAGTTGTTAAATGATTCCTGAGAATCTGACAGATGAAATGTATTTGTTCAATAGTTACCATTTCACTACTTTGCTTGAATGTTAGCTACAAGCACAATTGAAAAGTCATCTAGTTTCATTACATGGCAGTTCATTCAAATGCATCTGTATCCCTGAAATCTTGCAGAGCAATACAAGTCAACCACAACAAACCTACTTGTGCTTTTTATTCTAGCTCTTTACAGAGTGGCTGTTAGAGGCAAAAATTCCTTCTAGGCTAGGCTCATATGGACCTATTTTAACCAGCTAATATCACTGCAGTATTATCACAGTAGCAAAAAATTCAGTACAGACTTCAGAACTGACAGAAACTGGATAAATATTTGAGTTATGAGGCTGTGATGAGCTCTCAGCCAATGCAGATACTTTGCAAACTGTACATGAACAGGTTTAATACTCTGAATATATCTACTTGAAATCTGTTCTCAAGTTGCTATATAGTTTTGTATTGCAAACTCTGACCAAATTTATTTTTACTTTGTTAGGATGAAGTAATTATGCTGGAAATACTGGATTTTTTAATTTTTTTTACCACTTCTAAAACCTATTAAAGGTTATTGTTAATGAATGTTGTTTGAAATAGATCATCTGTCCTGGATCAAATTCCTCCTTCTTTGTCCCAGTGAAATGGCACAGTACTCTGGGATGACTTAAAAGGTGTATCCACCACAAAGCTTTGTTTTCAGCTAATTTAAACTGATATGTCAATGAAAAAATGGGTTGGGGGGTTGTGTGTGAATTCCCTCATCAGGGATAGTTTTGAAAACTTTTGCAGTCCAAATCAGAAAAATGAATCCGAGGACATCAAGTTACTCACTGCCACTGGCAATAATCTCTAGTTTCAGTCAACTCCGCTTCAGGGTTTAGCAAGCCCGTGTGGAAGAGCTGTGTCTCCTCAACAGTCTGCAGTAGACATAGCTGTATGAGCCAGGCTTCTGAAAAAATGTTGTGTGTTTTCTGTTTTTCTAAAGCGTGCACTTTCCTTCTGTGAATGACCTGTGCTTCACATACACAGCCTGGTTGGAACAGCTGGCCCTAAATCTCCTATAACTGAAATCTCTTGTTTGTCTCTCATGGCTTTAATAGCAGTTGTAGTTTCTTTTTCTGTTTCTGATCAAAGGTTTCTACTAGGAGCTGACACAGAGGGAAAAACAGGTCTTGATCTGCAGGTCGGTATAGCATATTGGTCTGCCATGGGTGTTGCTCAGTTTAGTTAGTGTGTTGGTTCCTCCTTAACACTGGAGCGATGCTTCTCAGGGAATTCAGCCCACAGCTCAGCTTACATTTTATAACTTCCATATTTGCAGTTTCTAGAGTTGCTGCTGTCAAGGTGGTCTTTAAGTGAGGTTGAGCTCTGGAAACATCTTGTCTACATCAGTGTGGAGCTATGAAAGCTGTGTATTATTAATACGATCTACATTAGCATAAATGCAATTTCCTGCCAGTTACATGCACAAAAGTGTGCACAAATTTAGGTATGTGTGAATCAGGAAATATCCAGCACTATTAAAGTTAAAGGTTAGCTTGTAAAAAAATAAAATTTCAGGTGAGAAATGTTCCACTATTCAGTCAGCTAGGGAAGGAAGAAAATCGGAATTTGATTCACTTGAGTGCTGTCGTATATATGCAGATGTCTGCTATTCACCAATGAAGATTTTTTAGAAAACAATCATGTTTTCTAATTTATATTTAAATGACACACTCCCTTTGCACATAGCAGAAACATCAGTAATGTTTAGAGACCAGTGCAAAAACATCATTTGCCTCTGAGGCCAAACACCATTTTTCTTAGCAGGCAGAAGATGGAAAGTGCTGGTTTTAAACAAGTAGCAGTGATGGGCATGCAGCAGTCAGGGAGTTTAGAAGGGATTTTTGGGTTGAGACAGACACCACTATTTATATGATGGAGAAAGGTTTTACTTGTTTTTTAATAAATGTAGTTGCTATAGAGATATCTGAAACTCATCACTGTCTCTAGCTGCATCCTGTGACCTTTATTTCTGAGGAATAGTCCCCAAAACATCATAGGAATTGGTTACAATTTTCCTCATCCTAAAAATTGCCAGTTCCCTCTGCGTGAATTGCTCAAATGAAAGGGGCTGTCTGCAAAAGTCCTAGGCGTAGTCGTAGGAAGTTAGTTTGCCACTAGCAGAACTGTTGCTGTATGAACAGAAACCATGTCTTTCAGGGAGGCTATTTTTTCTGCCTTTGCTCTGGCTCTTGGGCAGCCAGGAGACTATATCCACTGGCGTGACTTTTGGGCTCTCAATGCTCTACTGGCCAGCACCCTCCTCTGCAGTGGCATGGGGAAGGAACAGTGTTTATTTTGTAGCTTGCAGAGGGATCCAGTTCCCAGGTATGGTATTCTCTAGGCTCATTTTTTACTCTAAATGCCTGTCAGGGGAAACAATGGTCTTAATTAAGACAATGCTGATGAATGTGTTGCTGGTGATAAAATGAAAACAGCAGTGTCAGTTGGTCACTGGTAAAAGAGCTTACAGGGAGATGAACTCATGCACTACATAAACACGGTTTTATAAATGCGATTAGTGATATGTGAAAGTTACTATACAGCATGAATTACGGAGTATTGAGTAGAAGATATCTGAAAGAAAATTGTCTGATACACAATTGCTGGATTTCCTGTGCTTTCTGAGTGCCAGTGGCTCAGGAAAATTTTGGCACTGACTCTCAAAACAGGCTTCTATTGTGCTTCTGTGACTCCTACGGGAAAATTTACAGCATGCCACAGGGCACGGATCCATTTTCACTTCACTCAGGGGAAATGGAACCCCATGGCTCTGGCTCCCCCTCAGCTCTGGGTCCTTTGTCTGTCAGTCTGTGATGGGGAATCTTTTCCGTAAAGGCAACACAACACTGTGCAGTGGCATATGCTTTCATTTCATTAATCCACACGAATGGATGTTGTGTGAGGTCTGTTTAATCTGCGGTTTGTTTGCAGAAATGAATCCCATTTTTAAGAACAGACAAAGCAGCACAAGTAAATTTGTTAATCAGTTATAGAGAGGTGTAAAAGGTGAAGAAATTAGTAGGCAAATGAAGAAAACAAATACCAATGGCAAGCTTCTGGCAGGCTCCTGTAGTTTGCAATATATAAATACTGGCAATTTACTTCTGCTTCATTTGCCTATCAGTTCTGTTGGCTGCCGTTTCATATTTTGTTTGTATTATGATTCCTCTAAATGTATGGAGTTGTCTTTAAGGACCGTGTAATGTGTATTGTACTGTTTTCAGTGGTTTATAACAACAACGACAACAAAAAAATCTGTTTTAGTTAGCAACTCTACATCTTTCAGTTTTGAGTCCTTAGTCTACCATAGCTAATTGTGTTTGCTGCCAAACCACTGCACTGATGTTCCCCCTGCCTTTATTTTAAAAATAGGCATCTTGTTTTAAAAACAGTTATGATGATTACTTTGAATGTGTGTTGGCACATATGTATGGGGATTTCTATGAGTTCAAGCTTAAACTGTGGGGCAGGTGAGCTGGTCTTCGGTTTTGTATCATATGTTAACCTGACTTAATGAAGCTGCTGTTTCTAGCTCAGCCACCTGACTGGCAGATGCATTCTAGACTGAGAAGGCGGCCAGAACATGCTGTGGCTCATTGATCAACATTATTCCTTGACTGCAAAATACCGTTTTGTGACATTATCCTGCATACTTTCTAAACTTCATGGTTGATTGTGAGTGCAATGAAACCCAAACCAAAGGCCTCTGAAATGTATTTCTGTGCTCTATTACATGGTTATACTACATTTTGTCCAACATCCATACCCAAGATAAGGCTGTTGTCCTTACCTAGTTAGAACTTGAGGTCTTCACTTGCAAATAGCTGTATTTTCTTTTACAGACACAGAACGTAGTTGTACTAATTCAAGATCATGTGTTACATAAATCAAAAGCTTGGAAAGGAAAAGGGTTAATCTCCAGAACAGGTTCAGGCCATGTCAAGTATTCCAGGGAAGGTTGAAGAGAACAGGTGAAGTTACTTCAATGCATAAGGAGGTGGCAAGAGGAATCATTATCTCAGCTGATTACCAGGTGGTTGTGTTCTGAAATATGTAAAGGGGTTGGAGAAGAGAATGGGGTTGTGTTGTTTTTGAGCTATGTTTAGCTGAGTGAAGAAGAGAAAGTTCCTCACAGACTTACCCCTACTTTAAGAGAAAATAGGGACAGGGGTTTCTTTTTTCTTGTGGTTGTTTTCATGGCTGTTTTAGCTGGCATGATGGTGCCTGTGTTTCAAAGGATCTTTGCAGGTAAGGATTCACAGTATGTATTTTGCTGCAGAGATTTCCCCTGTTATTCATTCCTCTCTGATCAGAGAGCTTAGACTGGAACATGGGGGTGAAAAAAAGGAGAGTTTATGACCTTTGGAAAAAGGGGTAGGAAACTTAAGAGGACTACAAGGATGTTGTGTGGTTATACATGAGGAAAAGTAGAAGGGCCAAAGCCTAACTAGAACTTAATCTGACGACTGCTATAGAAGACAATAAAAAATTGTCTGCAGAGGGATCTGGACAGGCTGGATCGTTGGGCCGAGGCCAACTGTGTGAGGTTCAACAAGGCCAAATGCCAGGTCCTACACTTGAGTCACAACAACCCCCTGCAATGCTACAGGATTGGGGAGCAGTGGCTAGAAAGCTGCCTGGTGGAAAAGAACCTGGGGGTGCTGGTTGACAGTGGCTGAATATGAGCTGGCAGTGTGGCCAGGAAGGCCAAGGACATCCTGGCCTGCATCAGGAACAGCATGGCCAGCAAGACCAGGGCAGTGACTGTCCCCTGCACTGGACACTGCTGAGGCTGCACCTTGAATCCTGGGTTCAGTGTTGGGCCCCTCACTGCAAGACAGACCCTGAGGGGCTGGAGCGTGTCCAGAGAAGGGCAACGGAGCTGGGGAAGGGGCTGGAGCACAAGTGCTGTGAGGAGCAGCTGAGGGAGCTGGGAGTGTTCAGCCTGGAGGAGGCTCAGGGGAGACCTGATCACTCTCTGCAGCTACCTGAAAGGAGATTGCAGAGAGGTGGGAGTTGGTCTCCCCGTGACAAGTGATAAGACAAGGGAATGGCCTGAAGCTGCACCAGTGGAGCAGATATTAGGAAAAATTTCTTCACGGGAAGGGTTGTCAGGCACTGGAACAGGCTGCCCAGGGAGGTGGCTGAGTCACCATCCCTGCAGGTGTTTAAAAGACATGTAGATGTGGTGCTTAGGGACCTGGTTTAGGGGTGGACTTGAGAGTGTTGGCTTAATGATTGGACTGGATGATATTAAAGGTCTTTTCCAATCTAAAAGATTCTATGATTCTGTGTTTAAATGATCAAGCAGTGCTATCATAAAGATTGCTTAATTCTTACAACTTATCCCATATATTTATGTGTGACTAACCATAAGTAGTAACAGCATAGCAGATGTTATTTATTTTTGAAAAATTAAAGTAGTGGCCTAGATGTGGGGCTTTTCAGTGTAGGAGGTGATATAATCATAAAAAACAGAGTGCTGGCATATCTGCAAGGCTAGACAAGTCAGCATACCGCTTTAATGTCTGGAAGAGTTCCAGGTTTAATGAGCATTTAGGCTCTTTTTGGCTGTGGGAACAGCATAATGAATACCAACAAACCTGGGTTGCAGGTTGGCTGAGACAGCTGTCCTCAGGATTGAAGGGCTTTAATAGTTGCCTATCCCTGAGCTCTTCACTGTTCTTGAGTAACCCCCAGGCCTCAGACTCAGTATCCTTCTTGACAACGAAAGCAAGTCAAAGACTTTGGAAAATTACCCTCTCACCACTTCTGGATAGATAGTGGATGTAAGTTCAGAATGCTACCATCTCTGAATATTTGCAGAGTAAGCTTATTTTACTGAGGATAATGTTTGTGAAAGGAACCAGGTGGGTTCCACAAGCCTCTGGCACAACACTACTGTTTTTCACTTCCTGACAGTAAGTAGGACTGTTTAAATGTGTACAAAATAGAAATAGCCAGGATATGTATGAGATGAACTATGATGCTTTTTTGCTATACCTGTATGTTCATAGTTACGTAGTAAAAACTTGTGCTTCTCAGATGTATATGAGACATCAGGGAAGAATTTGTTATTCCACAAAGATGAACATATGGAGAAAAGTAGCAACTACAGCAAAATATGAAGGAAAGCTGACAGTTTTTATTTTAGCTAGGGAAGGTATAGCATGTAAGCCTGTGGATGTCTAGGTGTGAGACACAGAAATGTGTGCTCTTTTTGTGTTTTTAAAAAAAGTCGCTCAAAGTCACCTGTTCAGTGAGAGATACCATGTTGTGAACCAACCCTAACGGTCACTGGGGAAAAAAAAGGCTCTCAGGGGTATCTGGGGTAATGATTTACTTATGGGAGCCAGTCCTAAAGGCTGGCAGTGTGATTCGTCCCTCATTCAAGCCTTCCATAATGTCCTGTGCATCTGTTATTTCCAGGGCACAGACTGAAAGCCTCTTGAAGGCTCCTATCATTTGGTTCAGACTGCAAGTTTTGGAAAGATTTTGAAGCAAAATCTATGATTTAAGTTTATGCTCTTTGGCTAACTCTGCACAGCAAGTGAATAGTAAGATGTGGTTCCTAACAGGCGGATCTGATGCTGAAACAGGAGTGTTGGCAGGTCACATGTAAGTGGCTCACAAAGTAGCACCTCCTTGCATTCAAAATACCCTTCTGGAACACTGGGTCACCTTTAAAAAGCAGTAGAGGGTAGTAATGTTTTGGAGTGAAAGCTATTGGTGGCGAGAGACTCAGACTGAATGCACAAACTTCCGATGTAACTCAGGACAGTGTTGCTTCGGACAGCAAAGATTCTTCAGTCTTGTAGTGTTTTGGGGGTTTGGTGGTTTGTAGGTTCTTCTGTCTGGTTGCTTTTTAAAGCAGTTGGTGCAAAAGCCTGCAGCTGAGATGTAAATGCTGTTGAATCCACTGTTTTGTCAGAAGTTGCTAATAGATTACTATATGATCATTGATGATAAATCATGCTTGGCTTAGGCTGGGAGGGGCTTCTGGGTTTGTCTAGTCTAACCCCTGGTCAACTTGCCTTTTTTTACTGTATGTGGGGAAACAATATGTAGCATTTTGATTCTAGTTGAAAATATTTCAGATAAAATGTACTTTGCTCTGCAAAGGTCTAGTAAGTAGTGTGGCTAATACATTAACAATACCTACATTTCCTGTTTGATTTCACCTTCCAGTGCTACCAGATGAGAAATGAAGTTAGAGGTGTGAGAGATTAACTCTAGGGCTTTGTGCTGGTGACCCTCTTGTCCCCATTAGGGTAGAGGGGAGTAGGTGTGTTTGCGGTTTGGACTGGATCAGCTTTCATGTTCCCTTCACTCCTGTTAGCGATGTCCTTTCTTGCGTCAGAGTAATAACCTTTACAGGAGAAATCCAGTTCATGTATTGTTCTCAAATATGAAACCTACCGAGTTAAACTCACGTTGAATACCCTCATGTTTCTCCTGATCAAACATTTTGAGGCTTGCCGATCAAAATCTCTTATCAAATTGAGCTAAATTACTGTACTACAAATTTGGGATGCTCAATTTAGCATTACTGTGAAAAATCCATTTGGGATGATAGACTTTGCCATAGGGATTTAGAAGAGCCATCAGGAAAAAAAAAAAAAAAACAACTTTGGTCTTGGGTTGCTAATTAACAATTAGTAGCATTGGGAAATGTTTAATGCTTCAGTCTAATTTTTGACAAATGAGATAGATCCTCTAGACAAGCTAATAGGGAGAGATACGCAAGAATTCTAGGGAGGTCTACAATGGCTTCTGTTCTGCCACACTATTCTTGTAGCTTTGGGGTTCACTTTAGATATCACCTGGGCTGAAAAATAGGATAGGTTGGAGGGCATTTGCTGCTGACGTGAAGTTGTCAGTATCCAGAACAGCTGTTGGTTTTACAGAGAAAAAGGACTATATTAGTAGAGCCAGGTGGCTCTACTAACAGTATAGAATGCAACGTTGCTCCTTTAAGAATAAAGGAAGCTTTTTGCTGGGAAATGTGCCATGTCACCTTGTACCGGTAAATCATAGGAGAAGTGTGTACTACTATGGCTATAGTCATTGCAGAAGAGGCAACTGGTCTGAAGATGCGTCAGATGAGAAATTTGGCAGAAGAGGTTGAAATACTAATGCCAGCACAAACGGTGAAGTCTTTGCAGTAATGTATACGCTGTTGGAACGACACAGTCAAAGCTGCTTTTCATCCTCCTTTTCTGAAGCCATCTTATAACCCAGACATTTTGGATTTTGTTTATCCTCGCAAAACTGAGCCTGCCTAGGCATGCCATTGCTTTGTTAATACCCAGCAGGGTTAAATAAAAGGAAAAGAGAGAGGGAAGTAGACAGTGAGGACAAATTTGTATAAGCAGACAATAGACTTGGGCTACAAATTAGGAGATAAAGCCTAGCTGTGAGAGAAAAGTGATTGTTGTGCATACCTTGACAGAAGTGGGCAAAAAATAACTGGTTTCTGGACAGAAGCCTTCATAAATCTGGAGAGTATGTTATAATTGACTTCTGCAGCAGGGAAATCATATTCATGATCCAGGAGGCCTCTTCTGGTCTTCTCTTTGTTAGTAGAAACTGCCTTGCAGCTATGTGATCTATTTGGCTTTAGCTTTAGAGAAAAAAAGCATAATACTGTTTAAGGGAATACTTGTATATTCTTGTGTAACAAATGCTACATACATCAGTTTGTGTAAATAAGCTCCCTTCCATCCACCGTGGGAAAATGAAATTAATCTTAGTATCCTCTGTGCCAGGAAGAATATTCTGAATGAAAAATATATTCAGTAATTTTACTGCTGGTAGCTATAGCATCATTTTTCTGATATATTAGTGAAGAAAAGTATGATGGCAATAGTTTGAAAACGTGGTTTTTTTGTTTGTGGGTTTTTTTTGTGAGATTGTGTACATCTTGCTAGCTACTTTTCCACAAGAAACAATATATTCTGTAATGCAGATTTCGTAAATCCCATTAATATCTTACTGAAGTTGCAACCTCCCCCCCTGAAGGCAATACTAATAATACTGAGTATAGAGGAGCCTGGCATCAGTTTAATTACCCAGAAGATCATCTTGTCACCACTTTGAATGCTAGTTAGGCTGCTGTTTTCATTTTCCCCGCTACTGGAGACTGCACCCTACTGAGCAAATGGGAGCACAGTCTGGAGCTTAGGTATGTTTCAGCAGAGAAAATTGAAGATCACTGTTGCAGGAGGAAGAAAAGAACAAGTATTGTGACTCTAGATGTTTTCTGGGCTGGATCCTTGAGGTTGGATTCTGTATCTGAGATCACAGAATCACTAAGGTTGGAAAAGACCTATAAAATCATCTAGTCCAACCATCAACCCAGCACTACCATACCCACTAGACCATGTCTTCAAGCCCCACATCTACACGTTCCTTGAACACCTCCAGGGATGGTGACTCCACCACTTCTCTGGGCAGCCTGTTCCAATGCCTGACCACTCCTTCAGTGAAGAATTTTTTCCTAATGTCTAATCTAAACCTCCCCTGATGCAACTTGAGGCCATTTCCTCTTGTGCTATCACCAGTTACCCAAGAGAACAGGCCAGCACCCTCCTCCCTACAACCTCCTTTCAGGGAGCTGTAGAGAGCGATCAGGTCTCCCCTGAGCCTCCCCAGCTCCCTCAGCCGCTCCTCATAAGACTTGTGCTCCAGACTTGTTCTCCAGTTCCATCGCCCTTCTCTGGACACGCTCCAGCATCTCTATGTCCTTCTTGTAGTGATGGGCCCAGAACTGAACACAGTACTTGAGATGCGGCTTCACCAGTGCCCAGTACAGGGGCACGATCACTTCCCTACTCCTGCTGACCACACTGTTCCTGATACAGGCCAAGATGCCGTTGGCCTTCGTGGCCACTTGGGCACACTGCTGACCCATTATCAGCCTGCTGTCAACCAACACCCCCAGGTCCCTTTCTGCCTGACAGTTTTCCAGCCACTCTTCCCCAAGCCTGTAGCACTGCCTGGGGTTGTTGTGACCTAAATGCATGACTCAGCACTTGGCCTCGTTAAACCTCATACAGTTGACCTCAGCCCATCAATCCAGCCTGTCCAGGTCCCTCTGCAGTGCTCTCCTAACCTTGAGCAGATCAATATTTCCACCAAACTTAGTGTCTTCTGCAAACTGACTGAAGGAGCACTCAATCCCCTCATCCAGATCATTGATAAATATGTTCAGCAAGACTGGCCCCAAGATTGAGGCCTGGGGGACACCACTTGTGACCGGCTGCCAACCAGATTTTACTCTGTTTACCGCAACTCTCTGTGCTCTGCACTCCAGCCAGTTTTTAACCCAGCGAAGAGTATATCTGTCTAAGCCATGAGTCACCAGCTTCTTTAGGAGAATGCTGTAGGAGGCCTTGTCAAGGGCTTTACTAAACTTCAGGTAGACAACAGCCACAACCTCCCGCTCATCCCCTAGGTGGGTTACCCAGTCACAGAAGGAGGTCAGGTTGGTCAAGAAAGACCTGCCCTTCATGAATGCATACTGGCTGGTCCCAATCCCCTGGTTGTCTTGCACCTGCCTTGTGAGCTCATTCAAGATGAGCCACTCCATAATCTTCCCTGGTACCGAGGTCAGACTGATAGGCCTGTAGTTCCCCTGATCCTCCTTCTGGCCCTTCTTGTAGACAGGCATCACATTGGCAAGTCTCCAGTCTTCCAGGACCTCCCCTGTTAAGCAGTACTGCTGGTAAATGATGGAGAGCGGCTTAGCAAGTTCCTTTGCCAACTTCCTCAGTACCCTTGGATGAATCCCATCTGGCCCCGTGGACTTGGGAGTGTCCAGGTGGCATAGTAGGTCACTAGCAGTTTCCTCCTGGATTAGGAGGGATTTACTCTGCTCTACATCCCTGTCTTCTGGCTCAGGGGGCCGATAACTGATATGGCTATTAAAGACTGAGGCAAAGGCGGCATTCAGTACCTCAGCCTTTACCTTGTCCTTTGTCGCTATGTTTCTGTCCACATCCAATAAGGGGTGGAGATTCTCTTTGACTCTGCTTTTGCTGCCACTGTATTTGTAGAAATATCTTTTGTTGGTTTTCCCAACAATGGCCAGATTAAGTTCAATTTGGGCTTTAGCCTTTCTAATTTTCTCCCTGCATGACCTTATGAGATCCCTATACTCTTCTTGAGATGCTGTAAAATAAGTTATTGGGGACTTCAGATGCCTTTGAGAAGAACTTTTTTTTGGAATAAGCTGAAGTAGAAGAGTGCTTCTATGCACTTTCTAATGAGGAAAAATAGCTCAGAGATGTACACGTTAGTTTTAGTACAACGTCAAGTGTGAAGACAAATATTAAAAATATATCACCTATAAATAAAGAGTGCTTTCTAGTACCATCTAAAATGCTTAGAAGTACTGCTTTAGTCAAAGCAGTATTGCTTTTATTAAATAAACTCAAGTTCATTAAGTCTGTTCTGAACTAATCTCTGACCTATACGTATATTCCTGCAAACTTGTGAGATGTGCAGTTTTGCCCAGCTCATACTGCATTCAGCCCAATGTAAAGCTAAACATCCTGGTGACTAAATATTGATTTTTGAGTGCTGCGTTCGCTACATTTCAGTTTGGATTATGTGAAAATTGGACTCCTGTTTGGATGCAAGTGCTCTCAGAAGAAAACCTATTTTTTTTATAAAGAAGAATAAATGGTATAGAGAGCTATAAAATCAGAGGTAGATTGTGTTGTTTTGGAGAGAGTTTCAGATATTGATGTGTTTTGGGGCTTTTCAGTATAACCAAGTCACTGAAATTGCCTGCTGTTGTGCTGTGCTCTGTCCAAGTCCTGCCTCTCTGGTGTGCAGGACACTGACAGCAGTGGTTCTTCATGTGATGCTGTCTTGCTCTCCAGCCTGTCACTTGGTGCCTGGAGTGGCAGCACTGACTGAAAGTAAAATTGGTTAGGAATGTTTTTGAAAAATTGAAGATAAAGGACTGGCTCTTTCCAGGGGTGTTCATCTTTATTGACTTCAAAAACCTCTATTGATTTTAAAATGAACTCAAGATGTCACACGTTTTTTCTATTTTTTTTAATGTGTTAGATAGCCAGTGTATAAAAGCTAATGAGGAAAGTGTCACAAAAAAGCAAAATGATCTTTTAGAGGTGCAAAGCTTGTAAGGAACACAATTTAAATTGATGTGATGACATCTTCTTAGCCACCGGTGTGCTTTCAGGGAACAAGCTCCTCTTCTAGTGAAGAAAAGCTTTCTTTATATTATATGGTTTCATATTTTAATGGACACGTTGTTTTTCAACCAGGACTTAAGTGTGTTTTGTGTAAATTATTATTTAGTAGGCAAGTTCTGTAATAGCTTAAATACATGAGAATATGCTTTATTTGAAGTAACATGCTTCTGTTTTCCTTACATTTTATAAAAATAGTTTTAGGGTGCTGCATGCCTTTGGAAACTGTTTTATATCAAACAGATTCATTGTGTCAGTTGTTGTCTTGATAATAAAATGCAAAGCACCAGGCTAGTGAAAATCTTACTCGTATTACTCAATTCTAGTGTAAACTCTTACGAGAGAAAGAGGAGAGACATGTTAAAGGTGATAATGAAATCATAGGGAGCTTAAATCAACTTCAGCACTCAGAATTATTGAACTGTGTGCCACATTGTCTTGCACGACGAGGTAGGAAGAGGTCGAAAATATGTCTAAATAAACCCTCTTTGAGGAACAGAGGTCTCTGATGGTCTTGTCCTCAGCATTAATTTCATTGAGAAACCTGATGTTGGTCTTGAACAGAGAAACAGATCTGGCGGGTACCTGTAATGTGGGGAGGACAGCCATGAGGCCCACAGGAGCTGTGGTGGCTGCAGAGACTTGCTCTGAAGAAGGGCTGGTGCAGCAGCAGGAATGCATGTGGCAGCCTTTGCCGAGGCTGGGATACCTGAGTCGCTGAGCCCCAAAACCTTGAGGGGTGGGTGTGTGTGGAGGCTGCAATGACAGGGGAAGCCCAAGGTGATCAGTAAACCCCTGGGTATGCCCAGGAGGTTCAGGAAGCTTGGCAGCCCCTAGGGACTTTTCCACAGAGCTAGTCTCCAGCCCGATGGTGCCCAGCTTGTCTTGCTCTTCTTGCCCAGGAGCAGGGCCTTGCATTTGCCCTTGCTTGGACTTCATAAGGTTCCCGTTGGTCTGTTCCCCCAGCCTGCCTGAGGCCCTCTGGGTGGCAGCTCTGCCCAAGCACTCTGTTGGCTGCCTCTTGGAGGAGAGGTGGAGTGGGACCAAGGTTAGAGCTAAATTGGTATAAATACCCTTGTGAATGAAATGAAATATCCCATCAGTTTTTTGTTTTCACAAGCTTTCCCTTGAAAGAACTAGTTGTTCTTTGTAAAGAGTAGACTGAAAGCAATACAATGTTACACCAACGAGCACAGTGAATAATCAAGAGTATTCTGAGAGAACTGGTGGGGTTTGGGGCTTTTCCTTGTGCTTTGGGTTCTGGGTTGGGGTTTTTTTAGAGGGAGAGCACTGTTACTGAAGCTACGGCAGTGAGGAGCTCTGGATGCTGATGCCTAACCAGTAGGGGGCGTTACTGCCATAAGGAACAATTCTTGGGGGTGGGATACACCAGTAGGTGGAAAGGGAATAGCTGCCCTTACGAATGGGCAGTCTAGACTACTATGACAATGCTACTCAGATGTTCAGTGGTAATTGATATGTGTCTCTTGGAGTGAATGTTTTTCAGGCAGAGTAAACAAGAAAAGGGCTGCTGGACTCCAGCCTTAGTGGTATATCAGCAGGAAATACTAATAAGCCTTGCAATTTTGCTTTCAATATGTTTGCTTTTTGTAATGGATACTATCCTACCGTAGGCTCTTCACAATGATTATATTATGAGAAACAGATCTATGGAGCTGGCATATTTTATAGAGCTGTTTTTATTGATAATGTTAGTATTCAAAATCATCATGTGGAGCAATAATTAAAGCTCATTTAAAAACCCTCAGAGTGTTGCATATAGCTCAAATACAGGGCAAGGAATTGAATTCTTAATTATGTAGGGAGGGATATATGAAATAGAATTTGCAGTCACAGTGTATTTCTTGATTGTGAATCCATAATATATTATTGTTTCTTCAGAGAGTTGAAAAGATGCCATTAACGCAAGAGATGAAAGCATTCATTAAATCAGTGGTGCAGCACTGGGCTCTTAATTTGATAAAAAGAGACTTGGAACTAGGTAGCTGCTGCACTGCTGCCTTTTTTTAGCTGTGCTACTGGTCATGGAGGTGATAATTTGATAGCGAATTCAGTATTTTGACAAAGTGCAAAACTTAATCCTTTGAGCCATAGTCTTTGCTCTAAGTGCTATATGAAAGTAATAAATAGCAATCCAGAATTAATCCATGACTGATGTGTAGATCATAGAATGGTTTGGGTTGGAAGGGACCTTACAGATCATCTAGTTCCAAACCCCCTGCCATGGGCAGGGACACCCTCCACTAGACCAGGTTGCTCAAAGCCTCATCCAGCCTGGCCTGGAACACTTCCAGGGATGGGGCATCCACAGCTTCTCTGGGCAACCTGTCCCAGTGCCTCACCACCCTCTCTGTGAAGCATTTCTTCCTGATATCTAATCTAAATCTCCCTGCTTTCAATTTAAACCCATTACCCCTTGTCCTGTCACCACAGGCCCTTGTAAAAAGTACCACCCAGCTTCCTTGTAGCCCCTTCAGGTACTGGAAGGTGCTATCAGGTCTCCTCAGAGCCTTCTCCAGGCTGAACAAGCTCAACTCTCTCAGCCTGTCCCCATAGCAGAGGTGCTCCAGCCCTCTGAGCATCTTCGTCGCCTCCTCTTGACTCACTCCAACTGGTCGATATCCTCCTGATGTTGGGGGTCACAGACCTTGATGCGGTACTGCAGGTGGGGTCTCACAAGAGCAGAGTAGATGGGGAGAATCACCTCCCTCGACCTGCTGCCCCACGCTTCTCTGGATACAGCCCAGGATACAATTGACTTTCTGGGCTGCCAGCGCACGCTGCTGGCTCATGTCCAGCATTTCATCCACCAGTACCCCCAAGTCCTCCTCCTCAGGGCTGCTCTGAATCCATCCTCTGCCCAGCCTGTACTTGTGCTTGTGCTTGCCCACACCCATATGCAGGACCTTGCACTTGGCCTTGTTGAACTTCATGAGGTTGGCACAGGCCCACCTCTCCAGCCTGTTCAGGTCCCTCTGGATGGCATCCCTTCCCCCCAGCGTGTTGACGCACCACCCGGCTTGGTGTCATCAGCAAACTTGCTGAGGGTGCACTCGATCCCACCATCCATGTCACTGACAAAGATGTTAAACAGTACAGGTCCCAGTACCAACCCCTGAGGAACAATCCCTCAATTCCATGTTTCTCCAGTTTAGAGACAAGGATGTTGTGTGGGACGGTGTCTTTGCACAAGTCCAGGTAGAGGACACAATGGTTGCTCTTCCTTCATCCACCAACATTGTGATCCCATCGTAGAAGGCCACCATATTTGTCAGGCATGATCTGCCCTTGGTGAAGCCATGTTGGCTGTCACCAATCACCTCCTTGTTTTCCATGTGCCTTAACATATTTTCCTGGAGGATCTACTGGCACAGAGGTGAGACTGACTGTCCTGTAGTTCCTCAGACCCTTCTTTTTTCCCTTTTCAAAGATGGGGGTTATGTTTCCCCTTTTCCAGTCAGCAGGAACTTCACCAGACTGTCACAACTTCTCAGATATGATGGATAGAGTTTTAGCAACCTCATCTGCCAGTTCCCTTACATCCCTCAGGACCTGCTGTTTTAACAGGTAAAATGACTTTACCATTCTTAATGGTTAAGGTTTTTTTTTTTCCCTCTTCTCAGTGTTTAAGATAGATATTAAAAAGGCAGTTGATGAAGTTTGCCAATATTTGTATTTGTTTAGAATATATAACATGGTTTCTAAAATTACTGTCTTGATTCCATCTACTGAAGGATGTATATATAGTTGGTGTATTTGAGCCATACACTTTTGGACATTATTCTCATATAGGTCTAGATGAAAATTTTATCTGATATTTTAAAGGGAATGGGGGAGTTGATTTAAGTAATCTGAAGTGGTCTGCGAGTTTGTTTAGCTGGATCATTTTCTTTTAAGTCCTAAATAACGGAAATATTTGAAATATTTTGTTACTGTTTTTTAAAACACACAAATATTCATAGCTGAAAAGGTTCATTTCAGTGTTATTTAAAGCATTTATTTGAAAGAGCTCAAAACCTAACAGAGTACTTAATTTTGGTTGAGTAAGGAACTTTGGCTGAATGAATGGTATCGTATGAAACAACAAAAAAAGGGATTCTCTGTTCTGCCCTGATCTGTGCATATTCTTCTGTTGCTCTGCTTTGACACCTTGCTAAAGTTTGAGTATGTGGAAGGTTACTTATCTTTCTGTGCATAACAGATGTATAGGATCTTTGCTTATATGCAGGTCATAGAGAATGAGAGTATCATGATGGAATGATGTTAAACGCTGGCTTGCTAACAAGCTCAATGGGCACATACTTGAATGGTACAGTGCTGTGGACGAGTTCTTTTTTAGGAGCAAAGTTGCCTGGTCTTTGTACCTGGGTTCATGCAGCATGCACTCAAGTGCATCGGTGGGGTGCTCCATTTGAAACCATGTCTGAAATCGTGCGCTGGGGTGCCATTCAGTGCACCCTGAGTTCTCCGGTGGCTGCTCTCTGTGCACTAGCAGGTGATGCAAACCTAGCTGCTGGTTAACAATGGTGTGATGGAGCCTAGGACTGTAAGACATCACAACAAAATTAACGTTGGCCGTTGTGTCTGTGCACCACACCAGTTACAGAAGCACCTGATAGATGAACTACTACTGCCTGATGGTGCTGGTGTCATATTCAAATATAAATAAATAGAATAACTGATTTTTGTAGCTTCAGAAATAGTTTAATGCCATGCTTTATCATACAGAGCCATCCTCTAACCCAGAGTAACTAGTTTAGTTTGTTTACCTAGGTATCTAGGAAAGCTGTATGTGTGCTAAGCTATATGACAAAATCTGTTTACTCTAACCCGGTGAATGTCATTCTCTGTGTGCTTTGGGAGGTTATTTTAACACAGATGCGTTGGAATTGAAGTACTTACTAAGAAAGAAAGGCAGCTAACCTAAACCTCTAATTATCTGGAAAACTTCAGGCTGAACATTCAGCACTGTAATTACCTCAAAATGACTAGCTGAAGCTGGACAAAATGTTTTTCTTTGGCATTTTGCTTTATGCCTCTAGCTTGAAAGAGAAATTAAACCTGCAAATGCTGGAGGTACTGTCAAAACAAGACAACCGAAACAAGAAACAAGCTGCTTTTTAATTTCTATGGATTTTTCTCAAACTTTTTCAACTTGCCTTCTGTAAAATAACTGCAACATGGTATATCATTTATTATTGATCTTAATTAAACTCCAAGGTATTGTGCAAGGAGATGAAGTCAGGAAAGTTGAACATAAGTAAAAAGACCAGAATGTGGAAGTGGACAGGATTTAAGTACAAACACACCGGGAAGAATTTCAGCCTCTGTTCTAGTCCCAGGGGCAGAGTGAAATAGGGAGCCTTGCAACCAGCTGAGTGAGAGGTCCCTTAGAAGAGAGACCTGTGGGATAGATCTGTGATGTGTGGCGTTTCTTCAGAATGTTTTTCTCTACTGTGAGACTGGTCTGCATGGCATCTAGAAGGAGCACAGAAGAAAGGAACCATGCATCCATTTTCCCCAAGGGCAGGCTATCCACCTGACCTAAAAACTCGCTCACCGTTAGCGTAATCATTAGCGTAATGACTGTGTTGGATGCAAGATCTAACGTAAATCTTCCAATAAACCTGTCTAGGTACAGAAACTGTAGTCTGCTCTTTTTCTCAAAGCTGAAAGGGCCATGCCTGATCAGTTGGTTGGGGATAAGAGATGAAAGCAGTGTAGGAGTTCTCTTGAGTATGATTTATCTAATGGGATTTATGTGTTTGCTTTTTTATGTACTGTTCTTCAGATGTCAGCTTTTAGAGTTTTAGAAAACATCTCTAGAATCAGATCCGACCTCGCTCAGTGCTGCTCCATCAATTTCCATTCTTATGTTCTAGTTGTTCCTGAAGGCTCTGTGCTTGAGAGTTGTAGTTTGCAGTCGTCCCCTGCATCAGCTAAGACTGTTTCAGATGGACAACTGAATCGTAGATTGCTTTGGCCAAAATTCAGGAAATAGAAACTCTATCTACAGCATAATGCTTAGTGACTAATGCTTCATGACACAGCACTTCTTTAATGCTTATGGGTTTTTAGCAGCTTGAATAACAATATATTGTTCATTTAGCAGGCGAGGAAAAAGGACATAGATGCTACTTTTGATGTTCTAGTAATATTACTGTTTCTTAAAACCGTTCACTACAAATGATACTGGGGTGTAACTCAGTAGGTGATTCTGCTTCAGTAGTATCAGTGAATTGAACAGAACATGATGTCTGCTGCAATGTGTCTTCGTAAATCACTTTTTATTTCACACATAGGCCAAGATTTGGAATGAACAGTGAGGATTTTTTTTTATCACTGATTTTAGAAGTGAGAGAAAAGACAGAGAAAAAGTAGAGAGGAAAAGAACCTTGCGTGTGTGTAGAAATCTAAAGAAATCTGAATGATAAAATGTTGGCATGACTTTCAGGTAGCTTTTTGTTTCATTACTTTTTTTTATTTTTTCATTCATCTCTGCTGCAGAGATGAGACTATTTTGTTATTTATTTAAAAAAAAAATGTTCTTGTTGCTTCCTTTAACCATTATGTGGTCCGTAAGAAAACCTAGCAAGTGTGAAGGATCCTCATTCATCCTGAACTTCCTGAAGTATTCAGGACCAAATGAGTAGTTTTGACTTTCAAGCCTGAGCAGCTTGTGTCTGCAAGATCTAGCTATAGTATTTTCTGACCAAGAAAGGGAGAGCATATGCAATCTAAAGACTAGAAACAATAATCAGAGTTTCTGCTTGAGTTAGTAAGTCCTCTGGAGTCGTCCTAAGAAACAAATCATCCTTGTGCAATGTATGATTTAAACATACTTTGTGTCTTCAAATATAGTAAGACTAGGAAGGTTCTATATCATAAATCAGTTGATTCAGATAATGAAGAATGAAAATCCTACTTCCTAAATGCTTATTCTATTTAAATTTATGAAAATATTAAAACATACAGCATTGCACACTTCAGAACTATTCTATTTATTTCACGTACTTACAGTCAATATTTTCCCAGATGCTCTTGATAGATGTTCTTTTCCCATAAGCTGACTGCAAATGAACTCTGATGTATCTTCAAAAGATAATTTTAAGTGGGGATTTATAATTGACAGCTTCCATAACAATGTTTTAGGATTGTTTTTATTTCAGAATGCTGATACCTTTTCAAAAGTTGAACAAGTTCTGCAGGTATGAAATATGTCCATGTTACAGCTGGATAGATTAACTTAAAGGAAAAATGAATAACTGCTTTGTGTGTTTTGGGGTGTGTGTGGGGGCGTTTTTTTGGTGTTTTTTTTTTTTTTTTGTGTGTGTGTTTTGTTTTTTAATTACTGTTGTAATGATTGAACTCATCTTTTCAATATCATATCTCTAACCAGAAATGGAAAAAAAAAATTGTTCAAGGCTCTAAATCAAGTTAAAATAATTTTGCTTACAGCAAACTTGACTAGTTCTTTTTCAGAGAACTTTGAAAACATTTGTCACCAAAACATAAATTAAAATTTAGCTTAAAGGTTTGAACAAGAAAGGTCAGGAAGAATGAATGTAATTTTGAAATTGTTTAAATACAGGGGAGGGAGATCCTTGTCGTAGTGGGTCAAACCAGTGATTTGCTAGACCTGACATCCTGTCTCCAGTGTGCTGTCAGACTGCTGCTTCAAGTCACCAGACATGTACCACTGGTGTATGTATATCTGAAAGGATATTGTGAATGAGTTCTATAGGGACACCTAGAGGATATTACTTTGAGACAAGAACTTTTGTTATCTTCAAAACCACTTAATTTTTTTTGTTTTTTCAGTGAAGTAGTTGTGAATAATGTCATTCTCCTCTCTACATATACTCTTGTCCTGGTTTATGCTATGCTTCCAGTTTAATGTAAAGGAATCTGTTAGATATTTCAGTCTTCCTGATATATATAACTCTCTAAGGCTTCAAGGAACATACAAAATTCTTAAATTTAGTATGATTTTATTTACTTACCATATGATAGATCTTAGCTCTAGGTTGTAAGCTTGAATTCCAAAAATATTTCAGGGTTTATTGAAAGGCGATTGTCCCTTGCTGTAAGGGAAATCATAAACTTTCTTTAATTGCTGAACGTAATTTTAAAGTTCAGTGATAAAAAGCAACATATTTAAGGCAACAGAATTACACAGTTGTTTCATTTCACCCTGGAAAGACACAGTGCCGGGGGCAAATAAGCATGTCCTCATGTGAAGACAATGAGAAACTACTTTTTAACCTATTTGATTTGCTGGATGTCAGATCGGTGTTTTACTGGGTTTCATGTTCTTTTATCTGGAGCTGATCTTCCGGAAGAATCCTCTTTCTAGATCAGCTTATCATTTTAAACAAGAATTTTTAAAGGAATCTTAAAGAAAACATGGCTCCTTGCCTTTTCTATTTCCTGCTTTGGGAAGGAGGAGTAAAAGAAGGAAAAACAAGGAAAGGAGATATAGGAGGGATATGCCTTCTGAACTACTTTCTTCACAAGATAAGAAAGCAAAACCCAGAGATGCATCTACACTGATACTCTGCCTCTGACACAGGCCAATATTGGATGCAAAGCCAGAGCAACCATATCTGATTTTTCCTACTTTATTCTCCCTGCTTTCTGTGTGATCTGGGGAGGGAGACCTCATATCCAGCTACAGCTGTTGTTATTTATCACTGCACCTTCAATGGAGCAGTGAGAAATCACATATGACAACAAAAAGATTATCATACAATTGTTCTTCCCACTCTAATCTGCTGCTTATGAGCCAGGGCAAGATTGGCTCAAACTTTCTTCCTTCATTTTCCATTCTGAGCAATCTGATGATTCATACTCTGTCCCAAATGAACTGATCTTTTCCTTTGCTTCTCTTTGCTCTTCTTCATATCACCATCCCTCAGGCAATTCCTACCACATCTGAAATATGTCCCTGTGCTAAACATTGTGTATTGCTTGCTGGGTATGACTTTTTTCAAGCAGAGTCAATATTTTTCTTTGTGGCCTTGTCTATCCAGAATTGCCAGGAATTGTTTAGGTAGAAAATGGACAAGTGGATGGCAGTCTGCACCACGTGGTTGCAGTAAGACTGAAAAAAACCCCCAGATTGGAGCTGATAAAACTCCACAGATCAAACAAAACCAGACAATCAACAGGAATTAAATCTACTCTTAATGGACTTGAGATAAAATGGAGAAAGACCGTCAGGGTAAAAGATGAGGTAATGAATTAAAAAGTCAGAGTTAAGACAACAGTATGACTCTATTCATCAGTAAGAGGAGGGAGGAAACAGAATGGAACTGCAGAAACTGCACTGATGGATGTCCTGTGTGGCACTGAGCAGAGGACATAAGTAAAAAAGAGAAGGGAGGATGGAAACTAAACAGAACAATTAAAGTTACCTGATCAAAACATACAGATGTTCATAAAGTGGAAGCTTTTTGCACATTCAACAGCCCTATGCAAAATTCACTAAAAAGCTGCCACCCCTGCCCTCCCCTGTGTTGAACAAGGAGGGCCATCTCACAGCACCTGAACCAAGAGGGGTTGCAAAGGTAGCGTTAATGTGACCACGTTATCTTTCTGTTGCTGGAGAAAATGTCATTGCTCCATTAAACCAAACAAAAATAACCCCCAAACCTTCTAAATGGTTTTTTTTTTCCCCTGCCAATTTGTTTACTCTTGTAGGGCAACACAGCAATGCCTTGGTAAATAAATGACACAATCAGTATCGGAGGAGCTATTCCCAGCTTGTCAGACTGGGCACTAGTAACTGGAGATACAGCGGAGAAGGCAGTACCTATTCCATCTCTTCATCTTGCTAGAGCAAAGGGCATTGGCATCTCTGTATCCCCCTCTGTTCCAGGCAGGGAGGCCTGTGCTGCCTTGTTCCTCCTCGGCTTTTCTCTTTGATCAGCTTTGACACTAGAAGTAATGGTGAGAGTCCTTGTTCAGGAAAACAGCCTCTAGACCCCGAGCTCCACTGTTTTACTCACTTTACCTGTTGTAATGCTTGGACCAAAAGCTTTTCATACCCTTCCAGAGGAAGCACAAATAGATTCTGTGTTTCGAATGTGCATAGTTGATGTTGGTTCAGTGCATTTCCTTCAGGAAGACAGGAGTGTATTTCTGGCAGACTGATTTATGTAAATCCTTGTTGGCTGCGCAGACATTCTCCTCTTATTTCCCCTCCTCCACACCCTGAAATTCCATTACTTATGTATAAACAAATCTGCACTTCAACTAGTATTTACTGCTTTCTGAAGATGCTATTAAGATGGGAATAACTTGGAGGAATTAGGGCGAAGGCAATTGGGATGGTGATGGTTTCTAGTAGTTATTACCTGTGCTTTAAAAAGTAGCTAATGAGAAACTAGAGAACAAACTGGTGAGACATCAAAAGAACACCAAATAAGACTGATAATTAGTTACCTGAAAATTAAACAATAGAAAGCAGCAAAATGTATGGAAATGGAACAGGGAAATTGGTCATATTTTTGGCATAATAGGTATTGGCATAGTAGAGCCCCAAATAATTATCTTTCTGCTTGGGTTATGTGGGCTGTGCGTCACTGAATCACCATTTCATGCCAAGCCTGGTAAGATTAAAACAGTGGGGAAATTTAGAGTGAAATTATAGACATTGTGCAGAATATGACCTTTATCACGGATGCTTTTTTTCATTGCGTGAAGTGCAACTCCTTACCAGTAGGATAAAAACAGCATCCTACCCAAGAAATAGAAGGTAAGTGTGGAAAAGTTTTTGTTAAGTTCTAGAGCTGATTTTTTCCTGTCTCTCATGGTAAAGAGCCTATGTATACTTCCTTCCTCATTATATCAAAGATAGATACTGTCACTTGAAAGTTATTGTCTTGGAAGAGATGGGAAGGATTTAGTCCTATAATTCTCAAATCTAGGCTTTGTTCAGCTGCTGTGCGAAGCAAATTCCAGAAGGCTGGACTGCTAAACAAACATAGTATTGCAGTTAAAAAAACAACTACAAAAAACCCAAACAAAAAACTTAACTGTAATTTTTGATTGGGTTGTTTTATTTTTGGATGAAATTAATGCCATAAACTTTCATGTGCAATCCTGAATCCATTACAGTGAAGTGGACTGTTGTGCTAATAATATGTGGAGATGTGCTTTCTTTTCTTCTGTTTTGAGCAGCTATTACTATTGTAGCCTGCCAGAAGAAGCCTAAAGCAGGAAAAATATTTGACAGTCATGGTTAGTTATCATCACAGCACCAATGGGCTGTGTATGAGTGGACTTTGTGGTTTTTTTTTTTTTAATTGTTCCCATAAGCACAAATCCCACTATTCTGCTTTGTTCAAATGCTGTTGGTTCAGAAAAGGGTTTAAGATGAAAAGTTTGGGGGCCCTTAATGTTTATTTCATAAAATAGAGCTTGTTGCCAGGCTGCAGTCCTACACAACTGGCATTCTAGCACCCATCACCTGTGCACATGACATAGTAATACATGTTTTAAAAATACTGCAGTAGATATCTGGACCTCTGCAGACAGTGTTTCTGGAAAAGGTAGCATCATACAGTCCCTCAGGCAGGCTATTATGGTATAGCTGACTTCTGCCTGGTCAGTTTTATTTGGCTGAGTTATCTAAGTGATTCCAGATATCTTAAATCTACATGTTACAGTCTCCTATCCAGAGAAGCGTGGGCAGCAGGTTGAGGGAGGGGATTCTACCACTCTACTCTGCTCTTGTGAGACCCCACCTGCAGTACTGCTTCCAGCTCTGTGACCCCAACATCAGGAGGATATCGACCAGTTGGAGTGAGTCATGCTCTGAGCGCTGGAGCACCTCTGCTATGGGGGCAGGCTGAGAGACTTCAGCTTCTTCAGCCTGGAGAAGAGAAGGTTCCGGGAAGACCGGAAGAAATTCTTCATGGAGAGGGTGGTGAGGCACTGGCACAGGTTGCCCAGAGAAGCTGTGGATGTCCAATCCCTGGCTGTGTTCCAGGCCAGGCTGGATGAGGCTTGGAGCAACCTGGTCTAGTGGAGGGTGTCCCTGCCCATGGCAGGGGGGTTGGAACTAGATGGTCTTTAAGGTCCCTTCCAACCCAAACCATTCTGTGATTTCTCATCTGTTACCCTTTTACAGATGAAGAAGTAGGAGGGAATTCACCCCAGAGAACAGAGGAAGCTGGTGTAGGGGAAGGGAACCCACCCCCAAAGTGTCTGAGGCACATACTGTTACCACCAAACAACTCTTCCTTCCTGTTGTAGGGTGATTCCTAATGTTAGAATAGACAAGAAGAGGATGGAAATGAAATGGGAAATTCAGAGCCTATATAGAGGAGAGGCAAACCGAGACTTTAGCAGGCAGCTGCTTCAGCTGAGTAGGTAGACCATATCGATTGCACTAAGAGAAAGCCATCACTGGTAAGTGTGTGGTTAGCCTTGGCAGTATAAAAAGAGTTGAGAAGAAACTTCTGGATATATCAGACTGGAATTTTTAAAATGCACATAAAAGAAAACTGGTATTCCAGTAGAAACGAAAATAATTACCTCTGTATTTCATTTCTGCCATCCTTCAAAGCTGCAAAGTGGCAAGAAATTACAGCGTTAATGTTCCCACTAAAGCAGAATGAAAACTGACTCTATTTCTAAGGAGGCATATCCACTACAGTAATATTGCTGTAAAGTAAGCAGTTGGAATTACATTTGTAGAATTTATAACCTGAACCCAAACTACCTGAATCCTTTCAGTATTCCATTTCTATGTTCATATTTTAATATCTCTGTTGCTGATATTATTCTGATTTTATGGGCTTGAGGGAATGCCTGCACTGGTTGGAATGCTTTCAGGAAACGAGGGTTTATTTTTAGATCAAATGACTCTGATCCAGATAAAATCTAGACCTGAACTTGGCAACCACCTGGTTTTGAGCAATGAATGGCACATCTGAAGAGAGAGAGATGAGTTGGATTTTTTTATTTCACTTCTTATTTGATATGCTGGGATCTGTCAGTATGTGCAGTGTATTCTGCTTGTATTGATGAATTAGTTTGTGAAAATTGCAGTATCTAGAAAGCATTGAAATATGCAAAATATCTGTTCTTAGTAACTCATACCAAAATTTTGTTAGTGGAGAGAAAGGAAGACTTGTGTCCTTTATGGGATGTCATTTTAGTCATTCTGTACAGCATCTAGCACTAACCCAGACCACGCCTTGGAGGCACATCTGTTAAATGGTTTCATTGCATTACGCTGGTAATGTTGCTTTTCAACAGACCGTAGCTGATAGTAGTAAGGCTATAAAGAAGGCCTGTCTAATTCTCAATCTTGTATCTGAATTATTTTAAAACTTGAGCTATTAATGGGACCCCTGGGGCAAGAGGGTTGTGGCAAGAGATGTCTGCTGGGAGGGAGCAGTGACGTTCTCCACATCATTCATTCTCCCATGTTTAAGTGTCACTGTAGGAGTGAGTGGTCATAAGTTACAATCTGCAAAGGGCACAAATATTTCAATGAAGTGCTGCCGGCTGTGGTCTTCTGCTGCATTTAGGTCTTGTATCAGAGGATAATCTAGACTTAACCATTATTGGATTGTTTTCAATTTTTGTTTCTAAACAAAAGGAATGCAAATACAGTAATGAAAAAATATTCCTGCTGAAATATTGTTTAACAGTGACTCGTTAGCATATTAGTTTCCTTGGTTTAAGAGGGAACAGTCAGTTTGGATTTTCAGGAATTAATGAACCATTTATTGCTCTTAGTATTGTACATCTCTAACAGTACAACATGGGGCAGTCAACTTTCCAATTTCTTACTAAACAGACTAAACAGAGGATGACATATCTCTTTTAATATCAGTGCTTCAAAAAGCTAAGATTTTCTTTGAAGCAAAAAATTATCAAGATTTACCTTTTCTAATATGTATAAAGTTCCTTTGACTATGAGGCCTTGTGTGTGGTTAGGTACATCTAGTGTAAAGTAATATGCTTGAAGTAATGCTTTATACTGTGAAGTACTTATAAAGAAACAGATTTTTTTTTTTTTAATAGTGAAAAACTGAGCAAAGAAACTTCTGTTCCCAATTCCCTACAGAACTTCTTGAAACTTCACAAGAAGGTAAAAAAATATATGGGATGGGGATGACTTTATTTTAAAAACAAAAGGCAGCAAAGGAAAATCTGGCTACAGTCTCTAAAGCAAGAGATCATCATCTCATTTTGAAGAGGAGACAGTGTAATTCAGAAGTTCACCTAACCAGGCTAAAATAATCTTTCATGAGATCTGATGACACTGCTCAGCAGCTTTCTCAGAGTTAGCATTGTGATTGACTGATAGGACTTTGTCTTCCAGACATCAGGTTACATTCTTAGTGCTGTATCATGCTATGCTGAAAATCTCTATTACGTCCTGTGCAGACGCTCGGACTCAAAGCAACACTTATACATTTGTTTTTAGCCGCCATAAATCAGGAAAAATTCTTCCAGCTGTTGAATGGTATCTCGAAGAGATTTTATAGCTGAGCTCCAATCAGATAATGCTAATCTCTAAGGAGTACACCGATGCATTCACAGGAGAAAACATTAATATTGCAGTTCACCCCAGAGGTGACTACATTTCAATTTGATAAATTGTTTATTACCGTCATCATCTTATCTGTCAAGCTTTGAATGCATTTTGGGGACTTTGGAAAGAATGAATCTCTATAGACGTGTTTCATTGCCATTCATAACAATATGCCAAATGGAATATGTTCTATTAGACATAGACAAAGAAGATTTATTTCCCCACCTACCAAATATGGTAATTATCAAAACTTTTTGTTAATCTTTTTGACTTCATGGGCATGGGCTTGTCATGATGGGATGATTCTGGAATAGTAATATTGCGTTCCTGTGGGAGTGCCTCGTTTTTTCAGCACAAGGTGACTGGATCAGCTTCCATTGATATAAGAGTAAATTAGTGGACCAGACCCAGCACGTGGCATCATCTTAAAATGACTGTAACAGCCTCAGAGTTTTGATGCTGTGAAAATTTGATAATCATCCAAACTGAACCTTCAACTGAATGTTTTGTTCTTCTGGCATTGACACATTTTAGAGTTAACTGTTGCTTTAATACATAGAGTACTTCAAATACAACCACAGCTGTGCAAAATTCTCAAGTCCTTGGAGGTTATTTGAAAAGGATACATGAAAAATCTTTAACCTTGAAAGTGGTAAACTGACATTTGAATGTAACCAAGTGCCTCAATACTTGCCTCTAAACTGATTCAGTCTTTTTAATGTGTGTGTCTCTATGCATATACACACAGAATATGTAAGCCTAGACTTCGTTTCTATTTGTCTGTTGTTATGAATTGGCACTTGTGTTGCCCCGAAGGGATTTGTTTTAGAAGGTACAATACTTAGTAATACACTTTGATGCTTCCAGTGAAGTATGGTGCCTGAGCATCTACAAGAAATGCGATGCTGTGTCAGTTGCTTTACCTAAAGTGTTGCTAAATTTCAAAATGAGACTTTAAACCAGAAGCTATATAACCAAAACATATTCAGCATTCCAAGGCCAGACGTGTTCTGCAGTTTTTCAAAGTGTCCATCCTCCAAGGTAACCTAGTTTGGAACTTTTGCCTATAATTGAGGCAGAAGATTAAAACGTGTATTACATACGTGTCACTAATCAACTTGGGCTGCATCAGTAGCTGATTCAGTTTTGAACTGTTGTAAATGTGGGTTGTACTACAGTGTTGGCTTCTCAGATTTTGCTTTAGGCAGATGGGCTGTGTTCATGGTATGTGCTCCAGCCCTGGGGCTGACGTAGCCAGTAAAACCCTGAACTCTGAAATAGTGCATATTTCTCTGACAAGAGCAACTAAATTGTTTGACAGGCCTTAAAAACAATGCCTGAGGTATATCCCTGAATATTTCTTTCACACACAAAAAAAAAAAGCATAAAAATTAAGCCTTTGAATATATAGCAGATAATTGAGAAAACATTAAAAGAAAACTGTAATATTCTGGTTTACATTAAGAGCAGAACCACTGTGTCATGAGGAACTCTAATATTGGCCATTTCCTTACAGTTCCAGGACAATTGAAACAAAGTTCATCTATCACCTTCTCTCCCCTGAAACTGTAGTTCTTCCACAGCTTGCTTTCCTAGTGCTCGTCTGAGCTGTTAAATTGTTGTTTTAAAGAGCTGATTCCAGCTCACTTGATACAAAAACTCATAATTTGGCAGCTATGAGGGAGCTTCCATAAAACTCCTCTTTCCCAGATTTCTCAAGGAACTCAGGTCAGTTTCCTTGTCTTAAGGAGCATTGAGAATAAAATATGGACAGTTACGACATTTCATTTTTCACAAATTTTTCCTATTTTTCTGAAACTTACAGTGGCTTTTGTTTCATACTTGGCAATTACGCAGTATTAGTCTCCCTATAAAACGTAACAAATATGTTCCTTACATATGTAGGGTGGTAGAGTTAGGGTATAATTAAAGGTATCTGGACCTAAGACCCTTCTCATATATAGTAACCAACTACTTGGCAGGTAGAAGAGGTGTTGGATATGCAACAGAGGTAGAGAGCCTTCTTCTGGAAGAGTGTTGCTTTTCTATAATCTGTTTATCTATTGTGTTGATATTTTACACTGATTAAGGCAAGACCCTAAACATCACAGTAGCAGTGATCACATTTACACAAAGACAGACAATGAGAGAAAGCAACAGCAAGGAAAAACCAGTGGTGGGGTGAAAGAACGTAAAAGAAACCTGCAGCAAGAATGCAGGAGGAACGGTGCTGCAGGTTGGTGCTTCTGGGCAGAGCCAAGTTCACTCGTGGAAAACGGCAGTGATATGAAAACCCCTGGGTGCTCGCAGAGCCTGCTTTCACAGCTGGCAGCCACACGAAGTGTGAGTTAATGCAAATCTGTTCCGACAAACCTAATGGAAACAATTGCCATCTCATCTTTTTGTCTCCTGGCAAATATTAAGGAAGATTACCAGTCTCTGGAGAGCAAAGTTCATAGTCATTAATTCCATAGGTTGTCCGAGGTCGTTTTATTATGTCTCAAATCAGCTAAGGATGTTCCGCTGCATTTTTTTAAACTCACACAAGAGTCCAAATTTTAAAGCTACAGTGAGGCTTTTGCTGCCTGAAACATCACCTTTAGAAGTTTAAATGTTGTTGGGGAAATTGGGTGATTCCCAGATGTAGTCTACATCTCACAAGTTAATATTTTACATTACTTAACCTGTGTGACTAGAGGTAAAGGAAAAGTGGCATGATGACTTCAAGATTAGTAAGATTATAGGATGAATTCAGCATGTGGGTTAACCCCCATGAATAGTTTTAAAGAAGGATTGGCCCTGTGCTCTTTTTTTGAGGGCACCTGTAAGTAGACAGGCCAGGGTTGTTAAAAGTCTCCCATTTACTAGCACAAACTGCTTGTCTGTTAGGTTTGTACTTTTAAAAGCATATTTTCTTCTTTTGTGCAGTGTAAACATGCGATCTTTACAGAATTGCTTAAAATCAGTGACATTAGAGCTTTTGCATATGTAGCTCATCGGCTTCCACTGTCTCTAAGTCTAGATTTGGGCCTTGGCTTTGCTGCAGCATGAAACCCTGTAGGCTTGAAATATCGGCTATTCACTAGAGGGCGATGACGTGAAATGGTGACAACAGATGACACCAAGGTCTGAGCATTTTCACGCCCTGACATTCTGAAACGTCCCAGGGACATGACTGTATAGTGCTACTGGGAATTGTTGCATTTGAGGGTCTAGATTTCAGTTTTAAATGAATGAATGTGAATGAGAGATAAATTACATCTGACATTAGGTTGCTGCCAGGATACCAAAAAGTGAATGATGAAATAAGGAAAAAATATATAGTTCCAAATTAGTAATTTCTGACCTTCCAAATATCCTCTAGTGTGTGCAAAAAGTAGTTTTGAAGACAAGTAAGTTACAGTAATAAAGGATAAGACACAGTCATCTAGAAAACAGTATCTTTTTCTACAATGACACCTTGTCAACAGAGATCTGGAACAACAGAAGGAATAAGTTTAAAACACAAATGTTGCTGTAGGGGAAAATGTGCACGTTTATAATGTCTGTGACTTCGCTGATGAATTTTTAGGAAAAGAGTTAAAAGTCAGATCTCTAAGCCTTGTTCATGTAATTTTCTGTGGGGAATTTCCTAAGTGCCTTTCGCCTCCTGTTCTTGACAGGATTTTCAAGGGAGAGAGCTGTTAACTTTCCTCTCTACCTGGGTCCCTGAGGAATTATCTGCTGCCTTGCATCATGTCCACACTGCTCTGTGCCCTATGGGAATGCTGACAAAAGAGGATATATTCCCATTTCACTGGTATGGTATTTTATTCCTATCTTTTTAAAAGGGGATTTCAGTGTAATAGATCCTGAAAATGATGTCAGCAAGACTTGCGGGAAGGTTGCTAAAGCTTTGGACTTTCCCTCCCTGCCCAAGAGACACCCTGCTGAGGGGGTAGATTAATATGTTTGCATTTGCCATAGATACTGAATTAAGATAGAAGGTAACTTAATCTCTGAATATTTTAATAGATATTCAGTGTTACTGGTATTTAATTCTTTATCACAGGGAGATTTGTTAGCAGTTTCTTGTTGCCTGGACAACAGAAACAGTCTGTAGAATACAGAATTTGAGAGGCTGGGTTACACTTTACCTCTGGTTTCATGTCAGAGAGAATGAAATGCATACCTACTTGGAATGCACATTATTCCAACTACATAGGACTATTATCTTGCACATACCAAAGCTCTTGGCCTGTGTGATTTCTTATAAGCCGGAACCTTAAATTATGTGCATTCTGGTGGGTTACTTCATGGTAGGATCAGTTTCTAGCAGATAAATATTTTGCCTGTCTCAGAAGATGATTTTGAACATTGTTTGTCCCCTGGTCTTTTTATTCTATTATGCTATGTTTGTTGGAAATGGCTTTTCACTCCCTGATGATTGCTTGTCACATAAGTCATAACAAGCGATTTGGATGAAAATCCCAGAATGAGTAAAGCTGCATTTCAATAGCTGTTTGTAGTATTCTACAAAAGTGGCCTGCCACCTCTTCCTGATTTATAGTAAGGTTGGTTCAGTATAAACTGATGTTAAGAAGTTTTGCAAGTCTCTGAATTTTAAATTTTCCCGATGAATGTATAAGTGATGTGTTTCAAACTGCAATCCGGCTCCCATTGAAGTCTATGGCAATGCTGCCATCAGTTCCTACGGTGCAGAAGTGGACTTATAATGAGCTATTTAACATTTCACTTATCTAAATTGTCGCAGCTTGAAAGCTGTAGTAAAAGGCTGGTGGGGTTTTGGAGTGACTGAAGGGCCTGTAAATGTAATCAAAGAGACCAAAGTGTCTGTGAGAAGCTGTTTCATCTCAATCTCTTTCATCTATGGAAACCTGATAGAATTTGTTTAGTAGATTCTGACATGCAAAAATGTGTAGTCAAATGCAGTATTTAGAATGACTCTTCAAAACAAAGCCAGGCAGATGAAGAGTTTTACAGTTAAGCATTCAGTATTTTTAAATCCTTCACATTCTACCACAAAACTTCTGCTGAGGAAGTCTTGTTTGCAAACCATCTCGAACTTGGTTTTCTTATTTGTGTAATAATGGACCCATGTCTATCTTTTTTTGGAGAGTATCTGAAAATACACACTCTAATATTTATGGAGTGTTTTGAAAGAGTGATGATAAATCAGATAAAGCATGAAAGCTATATATCTGATGTTTGCAATCTAAAAAATATTGCATTACATCTGTCTGATCTGAACGCGCTCTTCAGAATTACATAACACCTGATCTCAAATGGAAGAGTTTTTTCTTTTTTCTTTTTTCTTTTTTTTTTTTCCCCCACTAGTTTTCCTTAGGTTCTAAAATTCAATTTGACTAAATACATACAAAAAAATACTAGTTCAAATGAACAAATAAATGGATTTTCTTAAAAAACCAAACAAAACTCCTGACAAAATATGGAACAAATTGGAGTAGTTATTTTAGGTACATTGCCTAGTACAGTAAATGAGCCATGAAACAAGTGAGAGTTTATCTTTGTTTGAACAGACATAGAGACTTTAATGATAAAAGAACCAGTGAATATATTGTATATGTTACCACAAACTATCAGCAAGTGATCTGCATCAAGTCGGGAAGGACTTGCAGTGTACATGATGCAGAACTGATATCGGAATTGTCAGAAGTTGTAAGAAAAAGTAGCTTTGCGTTCACGGGTCAGTTTATATAATTTTTTTCCTTGAATTTTGGGATTATGAACACCAGTTCAGACCAGTACAGCAGTAATAATCAAAGCTCGGCCAGATCACAACATGTCTCTTCAACCTCAGTGAATTCAACTGTGGAGGACTTAAAGTTCTGTAGGCTGGCGCTGCTACAGAATTTCTTTTTTTATTATTAATAATGAATGAGATGTCAATGACTGAATCATCCAGAATATTATTCAGCATCTTCAGGCTTTGCCATGTCTTCTGTTACTGAGTATAAATGTGTCGAGTGCAATTGTCTGTGTTGAGTTAAAACGTCTGTCATATATTTGTAAAGTAATGGATAAATCATCCCTGTCCCCCTTTTTTCCTTTGTCCTGAGATTTCAGCCTAAATTTCTTTGACAGTTTGTTTCCCTTTACTCAGACATGGTGTTGCAGTTTTCTAGCCCCAGTTCTCTTGGCAGTAGACTACATCTCCTCTCACTGTCTTGCCCACTGTTAATTTTAAAATGTTGATTGACCATGTTCAAGTCTTAAATTAGGGTTGTCTTGTGTAGAAAATACTTCTTAGGAAAGCTCTGCCATGGAAAAGTTAAAATTCTCGGAGTGCCTGTATGGTTTAGAGGCATTATGTTTTTTGTTTTGTTGTTTAGCGTTGGTGATTTTTTTGCAAAATGAACGAGCATACGGAATGAGAATTTTTACATACAAATCGTATGTTTATGCCAGTAGTAATGAGTACAGAAGACGACCTGTTTATTCGCCTTACCATGTGACATCAGTCTTATGAGCTGAATTCCTGTATCCAAGCAAACTGAAAAGAAGGAAGAAAAAACATTTTTTCTGAATGCCAAATCTTTCCACTTTCCACCAACCCTAATAAAGGCTGACTGTAGTTTCAATGGAGAAAACCGTTCTGAAAAATACTGAATGTATTTTTCTATTGTTCATAGTTTTTTTTAATATGTGAAAGAACAACCAATGCTTCTGCAGACCGTTCTGGGAACTATTTGATTGGAATAAATGATGTAGGAAATCATCTAGAAAAGCAGTAACTTTAGCTTTTAAGTGCTCGTGAAGTTGCAGAGGGAAGCAATTAATAAGAATTAAACCCTAAGATAAATGACTGAGAATTTGTAAGAGAAAGTGTAAATCAGAATCTGAAAACATACTGTATGAGAAAGGTAATATAAGGGAACTGTTCTTCACCAGGTTGACTGTTGGGGTGATATGTTTATGAAACTGATAAAGGGTAAGCAAGAAGAAGCATGGGTCTCAAATTTAGGACAGTAAGCTAAAGGAAAATTGACACTGATCCCTTAAAATATTGGAAGCCCTACCGTTGTCCTGAAGGTAACACTTCCCTGATTTCTTGTCACTGGGAGAAATAAATACCAAAAACCAAACCCCAAAAGGGGAGACTGCTGACATCATTAGTGTATTCTGACCTTGTGTTTTTAATGGCAGTATCTGGGTGCATCTGGGCATAGAACACTATAAAGTTATTTTCAAGTAGGTTTTTTTTTATCCTACAATTGAAGTCATGTATCAGTTCTAAATACAATGATTTAGTATGGTTTTGATGATTTAGCATGAATATGATGATTTAGTAAGAATTTGAGTGTCTGAAATGCTGTTTAAACAGGAATGGCTAGGCCAAAGCCCCGGCAGTTGGATTAACCTTAAGTCTTGGAAAAATGAAATGTACGCTGCTAAAGACACTTTATTCTGGATAATGACAGCCACAAACAACTAAGTGTTTCCAGATAGCATTTTGTGTGCCTCAGATTAGTTTTGGATTTGCTTATGTGCCTATGTTCTTAAAGTAAAGAGTAAGCATTTTGGAGACTCCCCTGATATGTGCAACTGCAAAATCAAGGAAAACAGAAATCTATTGCAGAGGTCAAGAAGAAAGGTAATTATGGCAAGATGGGGACCAACTCTGTCAGGATGATTTTGTCATTAGGAAGGTTGAGCTGCGCAAAAGCAACACTAAAAACAATGAGGTAAACCATGTTTATTTACAATGCTCATATATTCATACACACACACATATCTAAATATAGATGTGTTTATATATCTCCAGGCCCCTGGACACCTGCACATGTATTTATACACATATTTTGCTGGTCCCCCTTATGGTAATGCTACTCAAAATGCCTTCTATAATATATCCACAAAGTTACAGGTGCAGTTTGTCAGTGACTTGCATGGGTTATTTAATCGGTTTTACCAGAGCTAAATCATGTGAGTGTTCTGTTCAGAGAAAAATCAAGTGCATCTTAAAACTTGCATTGCCATTTGCTAATCAAAATTGTAGTCTGTTCCAAAGCCTGTTGAAGTGAATACAATTTTTTTTCCCCCAAACTTACTTTAGATCCAACCTGTAAAGATTCTACAGCATGGCATGGTATATCAGTTTGTACAAACAGGGAGAGGGAAGGTGATGTAAACCTGCTCTGACTCATGGGATTTTGACCTTTGGAAATAATATGTAATGTTAATAACTTGGTGCAGGAGAAGTGGTAAAAAAGAAAAACTATGTATTGTTTTGCAGAGTAGAAGTATGCCCACTGCCAGTCCATAAGTAATTATATTTTGTGCTAACACTGTTTTAAAGAAAACAACAACAAGCATATCGTCACCATGTCTGTACAAGCAAATTGATTCCTTACAGCAATTTCCAGTTTGATACACTTTCCCTTGCTGAGGCTGGCAGTATTTGCAGACTGTCTGACTTCTAGTCACCCTACTGTTACAAATTATTTGACTTTTAAATTTTCTCTGGTGACTAATACTCCAATATACTGCATCCTTTAAATTTTAATAAGAAACGATCACTTATGTTGAATTAAATATACTAATATCAACAGACAAATTATATAAAAAGCAGCTGAGAAACCTAGTCTTCCAACTTTTATGTGTACACAGTTGTATATTGCATGTGTACATGTGTTGTACATGATCTATAATTCTTTGTGTGTTATATTTTACATTAAAGTCGTCAGTAATTTCCTACTGTCTCCTGTTTATTTTTGTATGTCTGTCCCTAGAGATCAACCACTATGCTAACTAAACCTGGTTATCTAAGACTAGTAAATTTTTTTCTTTAGAATATTTAAGAATACTTTGATTTTAATAACAGAGAAGTCTCTTTCCTTGTAATAAATGTTCCATATTTAGAATCAGTGTAGTGGAAGAAATGTGTGTCACTAGAAGTTTGGCGAGAGTGTGTGTGGGTGGTGTGTGTTGTTTTGTTTGGGTGTGGGTGGGTTTTTTTCATCTGTTTGTTGTGGTTTGTGATTGTGTGTTTGGTTTTGTTTGTTTCTTAAAGCTCAGGGGAAAAACATGAGTGATGCAAAGGAATCACTCCCTACCTCCCACAAACAGACCAGTCAGCCTCTGACCAGTGGGTACTTTGGAAGACGAAACACCAGGATTTTTTTGTTGGACATCATATTGCATGAAATATTGCTTTGGCCAATTTGAGCTAGCTGTCCCAGCTGTGTCCCATCCCCCTTTGTTGCCCACCCCCAGCCTACTTGCTGTAGAAACTGAGAAAACCTTGAGCTATAAAAGCACTGCTGAGCAATAGTCAAAACATTGGTGTTGCCAGCACTGTTTTAGTCGCAAATCCAAAACGCGGCAGCACGTGAAGAAAAATAACCCCATCCTAGCCAGACCCAGTACAGCTCTCTTCTGTTCTTATCCACCATGGGCAAATATAATGATCACAGAATGGTTTGGGTTGGAAGAGACCTTAAAGACCATCTAGTTCCAACCCCCCTGCCATGGGCAGGGACACCCTCCACTAGACCAGGTTGCTCCAAGCCTCATCCAGCCTGGCCTTGAACACTGCCAGGGATGGGGCATCCACAGCTTCTCTGGGCAACCTGTTCCAGCACCTCACCACCCTCTCTGGGAAGAATTTCTTCCTGATGTCCAATCTAAATCTCCCCACTTTCAATTGAAACCCATTACCCCTTGTCCTGTCACTACATGCCCTTTTTAAAAATGATGATTTCTTATTAGCAGCATGTCCTTATTAATTATTTCATCTCAAATAGTTTTCCTATTCACAAATTTGTTTTGGATGGTTTCTTTATCTCAGAATAATTTTGTTGCTTGTAAAATTCATTCTCATATAGGCTGACACGGATAATGATGTGTCTGAATGCATATAAAAACCCCAACATACTTCTGGTGTTTTCATTAACTGTGCATGCTTCCAGTCTCTGCTGTTTTCATTGACATTGCACCTGATGCTCTTCTAGCTCGGTTGTGTACACTGAAGCCTTGAGTTTGTTTGTTTTTTCCTGAGTTTGATGTAGTACATTTAAATTCAAGCAGTTTGACTCAGTAGTTCATATTACTTTGTTTATTATGCATTACCTTGTGATTGTCAATCTCTTTCATCTCCTACATTTTCCTTCTTGCCTCCCTTTTTATATTGAACACACTATTCATAGAAAGTGGGTGCATAAATGATACGAAAACAGATGAAGTAACTTTGATTTTAAATGTCAGAATACTCACCCTAGTTAAAGAAGTATCAGTGAAATAATTAGACTAATAGTGTAATGATCTTCCCTGGATTCTATTGTACTACTTCCTTGTGCAGCTGGTAGGGCCAACAGCACCTCTATTTTATGTTCTTATAAGCATGTATCAAAATAAGCTAGTTTTGCACTGAGAATGGTGTTTCCTAGAAAGTTTGTTTCCTGCATTTTGTAAACATAATTGTTCTGTGTAGAACTGCTGGAATGATGACGTGAAAATCTTTCAGATATGGCCTGGTTTTCTGTGTTAGGGCTGCTTTCGTGGGTGTCTGGGGAATTGTGTTGGAGGAGCAGTACGCTGGCTTCTTCTCTGCCGGGCAATTCTAACTTGGTGTTGTCTGGGTTGGGAACTGAGGGGCAATGCTGCAGCTCCTCCCTGGGCAACTAGGAATTGGTATAAAATATGGACTCTTGTACAAGAATGTGGGAGACACTGTATATCCAGGCCATAGGGAAGTCCTGAGTGTGTTTATTCATGCTGACTCTGTATGGGAGTTTTCCACTACTGATCCTTGTTTACAGAACATGCAGAGTTACTATTCTGGATTTAGATAAGCAGTAGCTAGAAGAATTGTTGAAGTATTATGAATTAGTATTTCCTCATCTTTAAATGCCTTTATTTAGAATAATGACTTGTTGTACCTATACAAAATCACAGAATGGTTGGGGTTGGAAGGGACCTTAAAGACCATCTAGTTCCAACTCCCCTGCCATGCACAGGGACACCCTCCACTAGACCAGGTTGCTCAAATCCTCATCCAGCCTGGCCTGGAACGCTTCCAGGGATGGGGCACCCACAGCTTCTCTGGGCAACCTGTTCCAGTGCCTCACCACCCTCTCGGGGAAGAACTTCTTCCTGATATCTAATCTAAGTCTACTCACTTTCAATTTAAACCCATTACCCCTTGTCCTGTCACTACAGGCCCTTGTAAAAGGTCTCCTTCCAGCTTCCTTGTAGCCCCTTCAGGCACTGGAAGGTGCTATGATGTCTCTGTGGAACCTTCTCTTCTCCAGGCTGAACAAGCCCAACTCTCTCAGCCTTTCAGAACAGAGAACAAAACAACATAGTAAAAGACAGCTTTAACTTGGAAAGCTCTTCCTTCTGAAGACGTTGCTTTATGCTTGTAAGCTGTGCTCTACATGTGCAATAGCCTATTAAAGATTCTGCTAATGGGCTTTCGCCATCAATTCTCACTAGGGTTGATAAAAGTCCATAGGTGTTTAGTGTTGGTATAGTATATTACAGCTTGCTCTATACATTTGAAAAATCTTGTCTTTGATTTTTCCGTCAGTTCTTCATCTGTCTGGAGGAAAACCAGTCCACTTTTACTTCAGTTGTTCAGTGTTGTGTCTGTCCCATGTCCCCCACGGCTAGTGGTTGTTTTTTTTTCCTTTCTTTTATCGACATCTGCTTACTATTGATATATCATACCAACTCCTGATTGAGGAAAAACTCTGTATATACAAGCTTATATATAAGCATATTCTGAAAGCCAGAAGGTACTCAAGTATGTGTTTAGAGCTAACTGAACTTGTCCGATTCAGCACGTGATGTAGTAGTAATATTCTCACGTTATGGTCAGAGGTCACATCACTTACGTAAAGTCCTCTGTCATTTTCAGTTACAAAGTTTGCCGCTATGAAAGGGACTTAGTATTCATAGACTATATGTGAGCAACTCTGCTTTACGTGCTTTTGACATTCTAGATTTTCTGCATACTTGGTGCGCTGCCATAGCAGTAACCTTAAATAAGCAGCGTGCATCTTGAATTGCAGTATAGTTATTCAGTGTATCTTCATCCAAAATCTCACTCTGGTTTTGATCATCTGTAGCTCTTTCTGTGACACAGAAAGGTGAAATAAGCACTTACCATTAAGCAGCAGTCACTGTCGCAAAACACCCTCAATTATAAATTGACTATGTTGGGAGTAACATATGGCAACAATTCTGTGCTGATGGTGGAAGGGAAAAATTCTACTGCAGATCCTGTTGGCTTCCACAGCGTTGTCTTGGATGTAAATTCAGCTGTCTGTGATGAGGATGCAGAGAGACCTGGGTACGATTTATGTTTGCTTTGTTTTCCATTTTGGTGATTTACAGCATACTAAGCTCATGCATCCATCAGAGGTGTTCCATACTTAGTTTCAGAAATGCAAGGGATTATGTAAGATGAAAGGACCAAAACAACATGGTCACAAAGTCTGGATGGAAAACGTTTTGTTGTGTGGGGAGTGAGTATGGTTAGTTGCTTGATGGCACTAATTACCAAGATTGAATTTGTTGAGTGGTTAAGACACCACTGTTTAGCAGATCAGAACTTCATTGTCCTCTTCAGTGAGATGGAAAGGGTGACGTGCAGCTGTGGTCAAGTTATATGAAGTGGGAACATTACACTTCCATGGCCAGAGACAACGTTAAGAGTGGCAAATTGCCTTTAGTGTTTTCTCCCTTGCCGCTCCAAGCCATGTTTTGGTGGGTAAATTTGCTTCTGAGAAGTTGCAGGGCAGATGTGGCCATTCAAGTGTTTTATGTAGCATGACAGGTAAATTTTCTTTCCAGCCTCCCACACGTAGAAGGCATTACTGTTGTGAATTTCATGGCAGATGATGTAGTGGGCTGGCTCCACACAAGCAGTCACTCTGATGACATCTGGTCATCACTGCAACTTTTGGAGGAAGAAAACCACCACCAAAATCCCCTGCGTGGCATCCCTGAAGACCACAAAATAAAAAGGCACATGATTTCTGGAACATAAAAGAGGAGTTTGATGCAGAATATTGTCTGAGGCTTTTTTTCAGACTGCCTATAATCCAGGCCAGAATGCAAGTCTGTTTAACTGATGTGGTTGAAGTCATCTCTTAGCATTAGTCAGAGCCAGCCTGGACTCATAGTAGAGCACATTCAGAGCACACATTTTTGCACATGCATAATACTGTCTTCTTTGTATGCCAGAAAATGGAACAGCAATTTCTGCTGCTATTTTGCAAATAAGTGTGCTGGAGAGATGAATACAAACCAATTACAAATATGCCATTCTTAAGTTGGTTCTTGTTTGAAGGCTTTGCCAGCTCTGTAATTGCTCTCAGACTAATCAATTATACAAATTCTCTTTTTACAAATTAGAGCAAACTGCTAACTTGATTTCCTGATTATTGTCCTTTTATGTTTTAGTAAAGCTTTTAGATTAATTAATTCTTAGAGGAACATAATTTTACAAGCACAGTGGATGCATTCTGGAAAGCAGTCATTAATCATAGTAATGTATGACCTCAATCATATCTTGTGTCTTAAAAATATGCTTTTATATTAATCAATAATTAACATTACCTTGCACTATGTCCTACATTTAAGAAGTTATCCTTGTTACTTGCTTGTTGTTTGTAAAAGGCAAATAAAATGCTTCTGAACTTCTCATGGCACCTTCCTCCCAAGCTGTCGAATGTCAGAAATAGATGACAGAAAGTTAAAGATATCGTCTCTGATTATTTAGCTGTGTGGGAGATGGTGTTAGAGGCGAAGTGTTCTTCCTGTGTCAGCGTCAATACCTATGGATCATGCTGTGCAATGCACCAGACTGCACATTTTAGTGACAGACCACCTATGTAGGGTGGTTTGTGCACTTCTCCCAAGTCCTTAATGAGTTCAGCATTCCAACCCACTTTGATCACCAGACTGCAAACTGAGTATTTACCTTTAGCATTATGACTGCAAATATTGGTTTGCTCTGGAATGAAAAGAAATACGTAAGTAAGATATTTTGAAAACTTATAGATATACATGTATGTCTGTGTTGTCTGTCTTTCTGTGCTTGGTAGGCAACCTACTGGCAGGCAGTTTCTGACCGCCTGTGATCTTGAGAAAGTCTCTTAAGATATCTCCTCTCAGCTTCCTTAATTTTTAATAGAGATACTGATACCTGCCTGCCTTACATTATGTATAAGTTGCATCTTCCTTTGCAATGTATTTCAAGACTTCTGGATGAAGAGGTCTAGCTGAAAAAAACCCAACTACCCTCTTCTATCTTCCATCTTGACTGAAATCCTCTGTACTTCAGATAAACTGAAATATAATAGAATAGTACAGACGTAGACACACAGACATATTTGCGTTAGCTTAAATACCACAGAATGTTGCATGTGTGTCCTTAGCTATGGAGACATGGGAGAACTTTCCTGTGGTGTAACTTCTTTTATTTTAATTTTTTTGTTAAAGAACGTAGTTTCTCAAAAACATTTCATGGAAAAAGCTTGATTTCAACAAATTAATTCACTTGCAAAAAAACGCTAAGATTTCTTGTGTGAAGTATCTTCTAGTGACGTGTCTTGGTTTCAATTCAAAATGAACGTGTGGGATTTTGGTCACTTCCTTCTACAAAGGCTGAGGTATTTAAATGGTTGTAACTAGAGTGAGAGAAGTTTGCGTTTCAGCTGTGCCAGCTTGAGCACTGTGCCAAGATGTTCCCTACAGTCAAGTGTAACTCTAGGTTAGGTACAGTGGGAGTGGTTGTTTGCAGAAAGCCTTGAATGGTTAACAGTTGCTGTCTGCAGAAAGACTCACTTTTTAAAGTTTGTATTGCACATTTTGGTAATTCACGGGTTCCCAGGTAGACAAAAGCTTGCTAGCTGAAGTATATTTTATTCTGGTATAGCATCCACGTGTCTCAAAGACAGTATTAGTTGTGAACGTTCTTGCTATCTTCGATGGAACAGGCTCCCCTCCATGGATTTCCTCTCATATGAAAGTGCAACGGTGAACTCGCATGCAGGAAGGCACTGTGGTGTTTGGACACGGTGTTTCGTGGAAGTGCCATCAAGAAGCATGAAACATTACCACTGTTATAATGAGGCATTATGATGGCACTTCACAAAATGAACTTTTTAGGTTTTGAATGAACTGGTTTAGTATTCGGCTCCAATAGTTAAATTTTATTTGATATATAAAGAAAAATGTTTACTATGGACATGAACTGAGCTCTTCTAACAGCTTTATTGTAGTGCACTTCTGTGAACACATACTTAAACTGTAACCCAGGCTTTTTTGTCAAGTGACCAGCATAGCTATCTGCAGGCTAGTGACCAAACTTGATTTTAAGTGAAATCACTTCCCACGTTTGTTCACCTGGGCTCAGATCTGAAAGGGTATCTTGAGAGCCCACAACTTCAGAATAGAAACTAGCATACAGTGCTGTTGGATGGATGCTCGTGTGAGAAAAAAACCAAGCTTTGCTTGTTTGAATTTCTTACTACTGTGCTGATACGATTTTATTATATTTGTCACAGAAAGAGTGATGCACTTCACTCGCAAGAGAGAAGCAATGGTATATTTTATTGATATAAGTCGGTGAGTTAACAAAGTTCAGTGGTAAACAAGGCAGTGGTTTAACAACATTTGATAGCAAGGTACGCTGGATTATTTACTGCATAGAGGTTGGGGTTTTTATCTCCCTGACAGATAAAACTGTCAGGGAGACATGCCCATTGAGTCACGAGGTTCAGAGAAGGACCCCTTGCATTCTAAACTCCTTCTCAGAGAGGAGTCTAGATGGGGCTGGATCCAGACTTAGTCCCAGACTTGGTCAACAGTTTATGTCTAAAGGTTTATATATACAAAATCAATCCTTTATATAACCTTGCTAAGATTTCAAAGTCTTAGAGTGCTTATTCCCAGTTCACTTACCGAGAATCTGATGCCATAAGGATTCTCTCAGTCTCAAGATGTAACTTTGAGAGACATCCCAACTCACGGGCAGATGCTGGTGTGCAGCCCACTGCCATGCAGGAGAGCTCCGCGGGCTCTGGGCTGTCCATTAGTTATGGACTAGGACTTTGGTGTACCAGTGTGCTTTGGTGCATGCTCAGTTAGCCCTCAGCTGTTGAGCAAGATTTAGATCCCATAGCTGTTGTGGTGTTACCTCTCTCCCCAGAGTCCAACTTGAGCCGGATGCAGCCATCATGACTGCCACTGGTGGTTAATGTCCAAGCAGAAAGCAAGGGGGAGCACACTGCCCTGCTGAAACTGCACTTATTTTTCAGTGGTTGAAAAATTCTCTGTGGAAATAAATTGGGTCTCTTCTTTTAGAAGACGAATTTGTTAGGACAGAAGAGACTTTATTGAAATTAATCCAAGGGGCTTTTCCTGAAGTAGGCCGTCCATGTGTGGCACAGTGGTACGTGCTGTGTACTCCCTCCGTAGATTCACTAGTACAAATTCAGTACTCAGCCTTAATTCTAAACTGTATTTTAATCTTTACAGCATTGTAAAAATACCCAGGAGATTTGTGAATGTGTTTGAAGCCACAATGAATCTGAATCATGATGTGGAACTACAAAGATTTGTTCTTGCTTCTTGACACACATTGTTGCACGTAATAAAATAATTCCCATTATATTTCACAGGTTATCTCTTCATTGCAGTAAAAGTGCATGTAGTCAGGGAGTAGCTCCAGAAAGCTGCAAGTATTTTTAATTGTAGCATTTTGGCTCCTCTGCCATTGAACATACCAGATCATTTTGGAGGAGGCAGTGAAGGGGAGTGAAAGAGAAGTAAGTTACTACAGAAACCACAGACTGAAAAACAACTTGCTGTTTCCACCTTTTATTGTTTTTCCTGCAACTTACACTGTTTGGGAAGTTATGTGAGTGGAAAGATGAAGTATAAATCTTCTCTCCCTGACCATTGTTTTTGTCTCTCAGTTCTCTGGGTTCAAAGTATTCTTTCCTTTTCGATAATAGTATTTATCTTGTCAAACAGCACAGGTTGCCATCTTTTCTCGTGCATGGCTGTCATCCCTTATTCCTGTAATGTAAAAAAATGTTCATTCTTTAAGAATTTCTTTATTATTCGAATTAGCTATTGCTTGGGTGGATTCATTGTTCATGTCAAAATGTGCTTACATCTAGGTCTCCGGACTATACATCATCAGTGTTATTTCATGTAACGTAACTTTCACTGTCATAATTTGATGAGACTTTCATTGTTCGTGCTGTTTCATAGGTTAGCCAAGGTTGAAATGTTATGGCAGTGGCAAAAAAAAGATGTGTTCTTCAGTCAGTTCAGTAAAAGACATGAGAAGATGCGGTACAATGCTTATAAACTGAAACTAAGTCTTCACGAAAGCTGAAAAGAAGACAGGATGCAGATGTGATGTCAGAGGAGATCCATATGTAGCAGTGGTTGATAGCGTTCCCGGAAAGCATTCCTTTCTCTCACCCCTTTGAGACACAGCAAAACAACATCTTCATTTTTTCCAGTCCTCTGGGGCAATTTGCTTCTTGAAGTGCCTTGAGCTGCAGCTGCTGGATACCTCGAGGGCATTCAGGAGGATATCCCTGCATGCTTGTGCTGTTTCACTCGGGCTTTCCTCAGCATCTGCTACTTGCAGCTGTGAACAACGGGTTACAGGGTTGCATAGACCTTTAGTACGGCAGTCCTTAGGAAGTAATTTGAACCTTGTTGATGCTCTCTATTTTTTAAAATGAAGCTGGCTGTTTGGCTGCCTGAAGGGAGACGACTGTGCCTAAACTTGGAAGCCTTGTGTTGAAAATCCTCATCAAAGTTTCTTAGGAGTAATGGCTTTTAAATATAATTCATGATGCTGTAGTATGAAAATGCTACAGAAAATGCAATAAGAACATAGAAACAAAAGCTTTTTAATTAATTAGAAATGCTTTCGGAATTGGCAGATAACTGTCCCCTGGGGACCTCTAAAATATGCATAAAATGCTAGTGCACGCAGAACAGAATCTCACAGCAAATCCACGTGCTCTCTCTTTAGACTCGGTGCAGCACAAAAGAGAGCTCTGAAGGAGTCGGCTTGCTGCCAAAATGATTTTTGAACACTCACATCTTCTCATTTCATTGGTTCACTGGCTTACGAACATCATTTGTTCTTTTTTTATGGCTAAAAGATAGGGAGCATTGTGATAAGTGCCCTGAGGGCTCTCGTTTCAAGAATGAACCCCGTTTTTTTACGTAATTATTTTTTTGGTCCCTCTGTCTGAAAACACATCTGCATCCCCTGACTACTGTGATAAAATGCATTATCCTATGCATTGTCTTCAGCATTTACTGGGTAATCTGCTGCGAACTTGCATTTCTTGAAATGCCAGCATTGCAGTTTACAGGTTTAACACATGATGAGCAATGCCTCAAAACCGTTCTGTGTGCAGTTCAGGCTGAGATGGACTATACCTCCAGACATGACGAAGACTTCTCCCCAACATGTACCTGTAAATGATATTGTTAAGAAACCCCAGACCCATAATGAACAAAAAACCCACAGCGTAGGCTAAGGCTCCATCGGAAGAGTCACTCTGTGTCTCTTGCCCTAATCGGTGCTCTCCAGCAGAGCTGCAGGTAGGGTTTCTTTACATTGCATACCATATGTTGCACCTGTGAAAGATAGTACGTTGATAGGCCTGTGACCTTCCATAGACTGAAAGCATCAGTGTCTCAGTATTTTTAGGAAGCTGGTGCCATCAGACTGAAAACAACACAAAGTAAAAGCAAATGATGCTGTATAGAACATCAGTTTCCTACCCATCCCTGCACCAGTCATTCAGAACTGTGGCAGTATTAAACAGTTATCTGGTCTGTACGTTGCTGCTTGATGTTGGGAGTACGTTTATAAATTCTAAAAGGGTTAATGGGTATTAATTAAGAATGAGTAATTTGAGCAATAGTAAGAGTGTAGCAGCATTTCTCCTGGGCTGCTCATTTTCCTGAGAAACTCAGGCAGAATGCCAAGCTAACGTAGCAGCGCAGATCTTCTGAAATTTGGATCTTTCTGCAGGATTATACTGTATGCTATGTTGAGATCTCCCTACACATTAAATTATTATGTGACTGGCTTTACCATATCCGCACAGGGGAGTCGGACAACTGCAAGAAAAAGCAGGACTAATTTTACACTGAAAGAGCATCTAACGTACCAATTTTATCTTAGATTCTGTAATGACGTTCTGATTGTCCTTCTACGAAAATACCTCTGGTTGCAAACAGCCCTGTTGACATAAGAGATTATGCAACAATCCATAGTGTTTGAACTTTTAATGATTAAAGCTTCATTAAACTTCTATAAGCTCTTTACAAATGCTTCTTCAAAACAAGGTGTGGACAAACATGACAAGCTGCTCTGCCTCTTGGTTCTGTCCGTTTCCTGTCTGCTGTGAGATAAGAAAAGTACAAGTGGATTCAAACAAGCGTATTGTATGAAGGCCGTTCAGCAGATTACCTGAATTCAAGTCTGAGGTGCATCGGTTTGGAATACCAATGAGGACAGAGAAATAACACCACCTGTGAAAAACTATATAGCCTGCTCTCTTTTCTGAGATTGCACTATAATTCATACCTGAGTTGTCGTTATCATCATTGTTATTGCTATCATCATCTCACCCTACACAACAGCTGACTCTGGAAGCATAAAAATGATACGTAATCAGGTATTTGCCTCTGTTTGCGTTCAGTATTTGTATCAGAGTTTGTAATTTGTTTTTTACATTATGAAAAGGAGGGCACATGTATGAGGTCACATAGTCAAGGTTAAAATGTGCTGATTTGTGATTACATGATAGTTTACATTTCTTCATAGAATTTTATTTAGGTAAAAAAATGAAAATATCTTCACAAGTACTCTTTCAGTATTAGATACTAGTAGGTCTCTGCCTGAATGTTTTGCATTTTGCCTGTAAATATTATACTTCGTATGCAATAAATATGCGTAAGAGTTTTATTAACTATTTTTAAAAGGGATTTATACGTAAAATGAAGCTGCTCGTGTACCTCAGCAGAGCTCCTTTTATTATCTGTAGTACTTAGGTGTGAATACTTGGTATGCAAACCGTAGCATCATCAGGTGGAAAAGGCTGGAATTTGTTCGGTGTGCGGACATTTATTTAGGAACTTTGACGACTGCATCCTTAGGGTTATTGGAATGTTGCGTGATCAGTGTACAGGCTGACATTCAGGGGAAGTTCAGCAAATACTTGTTGAATGCTTTGGATGGAGCACAGAATCAGGTGACCGTTCTGAAAGATGACAACAGTTGGCAGGAGGAAAGATGCTTTCATGTGATCAACAGTTTGGGAGATAATGATTGGTATTACACAAAAATGTGTACAGCCTGTGAAAGTGGCAGGGAAAATTACTTGTTCCTGCCCCTCTCAATTTCTGAGGACGAAAAGGGAAAATGTGATAATATTTTTCTCTCTGCTTCCTTGTCATGCAACTTGTGACATTTTGGAAGTAAACAAAAAGCAAATTAGTATCAACAATTTTCTGTGCAAAATCAACATTTGCTTATTTACCAAATGTACAGATCTCTTTGGAAATAGCCATCGTTTCTGTTTTGACAAGTTCTTTTACTGCAGTGATTGTGCCAGAAGATGCTTTTTCGAATAATAGGCACTTTCAGAAACTTGTGTTAAAGAAATACTTGAAAAATATATAGGGTTAAGCAACTGTGTCATACCATAAAGAGGCCAGATTATTTCTGTTAATAAAATATGATTTTATTTTATTAGCATTAAATTCTAAAATGTGAAAACTTAGGTATAACCTTTTTAACTGAAAGTTCTCCTGGACTATAGTCTTTTCAAATCAATTTTGTATCAAGTTATTGAAAGCAGGTATAAACCCAACAATTTATAACTCTCTTTAAAGGTCCTTTTTCTGAACCAAACTTCCTGACAGAAGTAATTTATAGGATTAATTTTGCGCTTTCACATCACCTAAGGGATGTTCTTTATCTAGGCATTGATACTTTTGCCTGCCTCCATCAAGGCACACAGCTGCATGTCTCATCCTGCTTGCCATACTCTGAACTGGAAACATGCCTCCCTCCTGATAAGGCACCTGCTATGAAGCACGTCCTTAATGATGAGACATTCGTTTTTCAGAAAACAGTCCAAAAAGTTATAGAAGGTTTGTAATAGAAAGTTTGAGGTCTGGATTGCCCTTATCATGGCGTGATTGAAAATGGTATCTGATAACTCTTCACTCAGGAACTCATCTGTGTGCCCCTCTACAAAATCAACATCCTTTTGATTGAAGATTTGGCTGTATATCAACTATGCAATTCAAAACAGTATGAAGGAGCATGCTTTTTTTTTTGTTGCAGATCTTGATTATACCATTAAAAATCAATCTATTGCTATTCCCTTTGTTTTTCTAGAGAGAAGTGTAAGTAGCAATTCAGACCCAGTAGATCCAGTCTTGTGAACTCAGGTAAATTACTGTAATAAAGAGCAGTCTGTTCAAGTGTACCGTGGTGGACATAAGGAGGGCTGGAGTCAGAAGCATAGGCACATACATCATACTCTAACTTAGGTTTTTCCAATTATGCTGTACCTGCGCTTATGGAACGTTGTCGTTAAAGAAATACACAGCGTATTGGAATGAACTAAATTTAGTTCACTGGTACACTTGAAGAGGGGAACCTTTTGTCCCAAGCGATCATTAAATGTGCTCCCTGTAACTATTACACAATGAAAGGCACAAATTAGTTTTCATATAGTCACGGGAAATGGGTGGTACCTTAAAGCGCAGCGTTTCAGTGATGGTGATCATTATTATAACTTTCTGAAAATTCAATTTTTTTTGGTTTTCCACATGTTTAGTTGAAAGAATAATTTTGATTAAATAAATGAACTCCATGTGCTTCAAATTGTTCAGGACTTTCTTTTTTTTTTCCCCTCCTGCTCTTTGAAGTTATTTTGATACTGAAAGTTTCAAAGTTTCACTGAGTTGCTAAAGTCACTTAAGAACCCCTGAAAAAGACACCTCTTCTGCTCTGGTTAGCATGGAGGTGTTCACAGAGCAGGCCATTGAAACGGATAGAAGCTTCATAGCTGACTTAAAAGGATGCAGGATAAGGCCTTCAAGTGTAACATGTTCATGAAGCCCTATAAAGGAAAGACAGAATGTTTGAGCTGGTCTTTCAGTGGCTGTGATAATGAAGGATTAGTAAATAGTTTTGAACACACCTGAAAGTTGGCAGGTCTTTTATCATTCCAGTCTATGATCATGACATTCACTGTAATGTAACATGTCATCATGGCAACTTTTCCCAAGATGCAAGTACAAAACAATTCTCAGCTGAGAACAAGAAAGTATATCAGTGATATTTGACCTTTTTTCCCTGCAGAGTCTATTGGAACTACCAGACATTTTCTAGGACCGGTCTAATAAAGTGGGATATAGGGCTAAAGGAAAAATTTGTATTTTCTTAAACTAAACATAAAATTTAGGCAACATCAGTGAAAAGATTTTCATGTCCAAAATCAGAAAATAATGTTATTTCTTTTGGTAGAATAGTAACTCAGCACTTGTGCAAATACAGAAAGGCTGTTGATTTACCCTCTCTTCTATTCTTTCTTTTGTTTCTTTTCTCTTTCAGCTGTTGTGTGGACTTAGAAATGAGTACTCCATATTCTACCAGGCTCCTTTCTCTTTTCTCTCATTCACTTTTTCCTGTTTCTTACATGTATCTCTTGTTAATGGCCACCTAAGACTGGTAGGGCAGATCAACTACTTAGCAAATGACATATAGTTGGAGGAAGAGTCACTTAAAAATGCCTTCAAGTTTTTCTGTGTCCCAAGATATGTAGAACTATACTTTCTATTAGCAAACAGGTGAATTTTTGTTATTCCTTAAGTACTATATAGGTGAAGTGGTCATTAGCTGATTAAGTAATAGAAACATTATAGCAATTTCTCTGGTGGGAACACACAGAAAATTAGGATTGGAGTCCCACTGTACTATCACTGTATAAGCACATGTTGAAATAATTCTTCCCTTACACTAGAAGGCTTGGTCTTTCAGTATTTTATACGTCTTCTAATTTTCAGATAAATCCCATTGAAGTTACCATTTGCATAAGTTTGCTTTTGACCAGGAGTTAAGAAGGACTTATGTGTCTGAAGTCTTAGCTACTCATGTGGGATAAAACTTTGCTGGCCCTGCCTTGGATACCAAAGCAGTCTGAAAGCCCCAAGAAGCCCTGCCCATGCCTCTTCGTGCGTACTGAACCACCCCCTCTTGTCTTTTTAGCCTCATGTTTCTCGGAGGAAAAGAGAGAAAGTGTGGCATGTCCCCTGCAGCGTAACACTTCAGTTCTGCTAAAGGCTGATAAGAGTAAATATTCTGTACTCTTTTAAGAACCTAGAGTTGCAGTAAGACATCAAGACACAGCAGCAACGACAGAAACCATTGTCTTAATTTGGCTTTCAGCAAAATAGTTTAATGTTGCATGCTGAGTATGTATGATCATAATGATTCTCTTTATCTCAGGTTATGTCTATATGCGTATTCAGCTTTCCTACCATATTTTCAGTGCCTGAATGGAGAAATAATGTTAATTTTTCTCTTTTTATTTACGTGCTGTCAGTAGATAAAATAGCAGAGAGAGAATGTTAAGAATGCATAAATTAGAGCACATAAGAATGCAAGGCAGTGGATGGAAGTTACTATGGAAACTTCAACTCAAGGTATTTGTTAACGTTAATATTCCACACTTATTCTTGCATTAACAGGTAGGTCATGAAATAATTATTTCAAATACAAGGTAACAGAATGTCTTTAAAACTGGGAAGTTATTATTAAATGGTAATAATCACAATAAGCAAACCATAAAGTTTTTCTAATTAAGCCATCAACATCGCTGTCTCTGCGTATCGCTCGCCAACAGAATTAACTGAAAATATGCGATCAGTCATTTATCATTTTGGCTACTAACATGAGGCAACATGAGCTTAGCATAGACGAAAATATCAGGAAAGACAGATAGCAATTATCAACAAAGAGTTGGTAGCAAATTTTTTTTTCTCGGCTGTTAGAAGTAACAGGATATAAAATGTTTGATGACAGACATTTGTTTTAAAGAAATCAGCATGCCACCTAAAATCGATGGCAAGACAGGTTATGCTAATGTAGCCTTCCTGCTATAGTGCCAGATGGTAAAAGCACAGTATATTTAGCTCAGTGCTGTGAGTTTTACAAGCACAGAGAGACTCGCAGACAATCAGGAGTCAGCAAATGGCCTGATGTGCTCCTGAAAGCACATTCATAACACTGTATTGTTTCACAGGGAATGCAAATTCTGATTGTCGTGGTCTCACCCCTGCCAGGATAATTTCTTTGTGTGTGTGTGCCCATTCCTCTGTCAGAGCAGCGAAACAAGTTAGTGTTTCTCGGACTCTGCATAGGAGTACTTGAATACTTAGTAGAGGGAAAAGGAAAGGAGAAATGTTTGCTGGTAGTTTAAAAAGTGAACTGGAGCTCAAGAAATTTGTTTCATATTGCCAGTCCTGCTTTTGTCATCTTTCATAATTTTGTTTGATGGCCTCACCTGTGGCACCTGCAATGTTGTGGGGGGTAAGGGATACGTCTGGACTGCGAATGTCTGGTCCTGTCTGACTACGTTTAGTTGCTGAACTGTTTGGTGAGTGCCCCCAGTACAGGGAAGGACGTTTCTTCCTCTCTGTTTCGCCAGGCAATGCACTAGGTACACAGTCAGTGCTGATGGAGCTGCTGGATCAGGCAGTTAGCTAGGCGTCCACATTGGCTTTTGATCACCAGTCTGTAAAACGAGTCATCCAAAGCATAGATGAAGGCAATAGTTAAAAGAACATAATTCAGATTTTGGTGTATATTTTGGTGCATGGGAAGGTGTAACAAGCTGTGGAGGAGAAGTCTCTGACAGCAAATGGATGGATCCTTGCACTTGAAGGGAAATGGAGATTAGCTGTCAGGAAAGCAATACTACTAGAATTTAAAGGAGGAATCAAAACCGAGCAGAACAAACGGTACTTTGCAAAGAACCTCTGACAGAAAAATTGACAAGAAGCCGTCAGCAGAAACAGAAGAAGTTGCAAATATTCCTAGCCACCAGGTGAACGGATGTACTTTTTGCCAAGCTCAGCACTGCAGGGAAAGGTGTGCTTTGCATTCAACTACACTTGGGGAAAACCCGGACGAATGAGTGTGCATGTCGACAAGATGGGATACATTTTTAAGCAAACAGAAATTTGAGGCACTTAAAAAATAAGTAGTGTTTTTCCCAAGGAAACAAGCAAATGAAAATAGAACAGCAATGAGTATTTTATAGATTATTTTTTTTAGAATCTCACGTTTTATAATTGATGTTACATACAGTCTCTGTGCTATTGAGCAGAGCGGGAATCTTACCCGCTGAGAGTCTCTTACATCTCTTTCTTTAATTAGCTAAATTTAAGCTATCTCTTCCTTTAAGAAGCATGAAATTCATTTGCAGAGCTCTAAAAACATACTGCTCTGATGCAATGATAAAGCCCTCTATAGTAGAATAGCAATACAATCCCAAATCCTAGCGGGAGGCAGCCACACAAAGTTTATAATACCCCCCATTAATTGTTCCAAAATATGGTATCTATATAACTTGTTATCCCCAAGCTACTGAGAAGTAGTTTGTGACCAAGCCTGAAGAAATGGCTTCTCCTGTGCATCTGTGTGGCTGCCGGCGCTGCCGCCACACTTCCTGTGCCGGAGAGGTAGGCAAGCAGCCAAACAAGGATGTGAAGAGGTTTATTAAGAAAATGAAAAGAATATTTGGCTGTGCAGTAGTAGGGCTGCATAAAGAAGCTGGCATGGACACCCCACGGTTAAGTTTGCGTTGAGAGCAGGCTGGAAGATGGACAAAACTGTGATCTGAGTGGGGCAAGCCACAACTTTTACAAGTTATTGCTAAAAGATCGGTCTGTGAACAGCGTCCCGAGAGACAAAATTCCAAGGCTGGGCATGAAAGTAATTACCTGTGTTTGCAGTCTGCTTGGGTCCCCCTCACTGAGCTTTGCTTTTATCACTGAAAATTTCTCTCAGAAGAAATAAAAATGGTTGCCATTTTATGCATTTTCAAGGATGATTCCTGTATTTTATTGTAGTTTGAATGTGGAATTTTCATGAGAAAATATCCTGGATTGGGAAAAGCTATGATATTTAAATAGTTTTGTCAGCTCTTTAGTGACAGCAGTTCAGTTTTACTCTGAATAATTCCAGATATTGTGTCTTTTCTTTCTTGTCCTTGTGAGAATCTGCAAGTTTTCACAGGTTTTCTGGAAAACCCAACGTATTCAGCCGGTTTAAATGGAAGTATCAGTCAGCACCTTTAGTGTAGGTCACATTTATTCCAGGGAAAAAGGGAATTTCTGCTGACCTACATTGGTCATCAAACATTTAAAATCTTTTGTTAGCCATTGCTGACTTTAGGAGGAAATAATGTAATGAATGTTATTAATGTTTTCCAGATACCTCTGTGGAAAGTATATAATAGTGATAAAATAAGAACAGTTTTTATACATGCAAATTTCCCCATAATCTTTTTTCCAGCAGGAGCTCCTAACCTGGCTCTTTTATGATCTTTGCAGTTCTTTACTGTATGTCTGCTTACGGCAGTGAGCGATGGATATCTCATTCATTCTGAGACCTTATGTAGAACTGAGAAGTGTGGCTTATAGTGGGAGCGTTGTATAACATTCAGACATATCATTGGACAAGAAAGGTATGTGCAGAACAGGAAGCAGGTCTCCTTGACCTGGAGTGCGCCACAACTCCTGAGCAGAAGGACCTCAGCCCGAATAGATCTTTGCTCTCAGCCTCTTTGTCAGGAAATCTGCATCACCTCCTCCTGCCATAGGTAATACCCCCCTGAGATTAGCTGACTAGGGGTCAGGAGAACATATGGCTAACATGCTTTGTTAGCACAGTGAGTAGTCTGATCACAGAGAAATAAAGCTTTTCTGCTCCAGTATTCATTGGTACCATTCTGTTTGTTTATTGCCATACGATATTTGTATGCAAGAAAAGGTTTCAGACAAAATAAAGAAGTTTGGAAAATTGAACTAATTGGGTGATTTTTTGTATCTGGGTGCATGCAAGTTGTTTGAACAGCTGTTTTCTTTTTCTCTAGCTACTCTTATGGTATTCTTCACAGACTATAATTTGACCCTGAAGCTTGGTCATGAACTTTGGGTCACCTTGATTTTTATAACTGTAATGACAACAAATTCTCATTCTTCATTCACCGTGAACCAATAATACGTTTCCAAACTGTTTTGAATGGAAGGGAAAAGCTGAGTAACAGTTGAGCAGAAATATTTACACTTCCCACATTGTCAGCCAGGGGTAAGCCTAAAAACCTGAAGAAGTAATGATTGTGCAGCTTTGCTTACGTGTTCCAAAGAGCAATAATTGGGTCATTCTTCTACTACACAACTCTCGAGTCTGCATGTATTTCAAAGCAGCAATTACTTAGCCAAATAACTGTTTGGGATCATTGTTAAAAGCCACAGTAATATTACTTACTCAAATTTGGAAGCACACAACACACACACACCCCCCTCATATGATTTGCATTTAAAAATTATCATTTATTTAAATAATCAAAACATTAAAATGATCCAAGATGGAACAGCTTGATCTAGTAACGTGGTGGCAAATGGACTATTTTATCTTCTCTGGACTACATCTTCAGTAGTTTTGCAGAAGCTGGTGGGGTTTTTTTTATTATATGCTTTGATATTTAGTGTTTTTAAAATGATTATGACTATATAATACTCCCCTCAGAGGAAGAAATAGTCTCCAATGGAACTGATTCTGCTGAACAGAAATGGCAGGTGCTACTTTGCATTACAGTAGAATCAGTAAAGACATCCCCTCCGTTATGTCTGCCTGTAACGTTACTGCAATTACTATCAACGTCTTTACTAGAGTTCTTTAAGGTAGGTGATGAGTAGTTATGGAGGCTCTTAAAATGACTGATTATTTTAAAAAGATGAAAACCTGAGTGCAGCACTTGTAATTGCAATTTTGTTTTATCTGGTGTTTCCTGTTCCTCTTTTTTTTTTTTTTTTTTAACTGAAGTGTATTTTATTTTTCTCCCCACTTTCTTCTTCAGTTGTAAGGCTCTGCTAAAAAAGGACTTCTCAGAGAGAAACATATTCTTTAGGATGCTGGAGTGTTTTGTCAAACCCAGCATGCTAATTGGATTCTCCCTCCCTCTCCTCTCCAGTGCTTGCCTCCCTTCTCTGCCACTGACAGCAAAATTGCTCATCTGGATACCACATTCCTGTGTATTATGGCCTCCTTTGCTCTACTTTCAGTTCTTCCCTTTTTCTTTCTTCTGAACGTTGTGCCCTCCTCCAGTTCTCCCGCTCCAACCCCCACCGCTACATGAGGGAGTTTTTGAAGCTTAGTTGTTTCCTGCAAAACCTGCTCTGAATCCATCCTCTTGTCTACCTGCAGTACTAGCTCTAAAGCCCTCTCATGTCTACAGGATTTTATTGCCAGCTCTTTGTTTTACGTGCAAAATCCCTTCTCAAACCCGCTGCAGATCCCGGGGCCACCAGGTTTTTCAGATTTATTGTATGTCATTAACAGCATCCCATTTCAATGAGTGAAATTCATATCCCCCCACAGTAACAACCGAAGGCCCACCGTTTTCACATCGGCCCATCCTCCTTTTAACTGAGGCACATCTTTTTCCTGCTCATCTCAGTGAAAGACAGAAATTCAGTATCAAATAAATACCCATTGATATAAGTATTAATGGTGATGCAAACAACAGAAATAACAGAACCTTTCGCTCAGCTATTGAACCAGTACTTGAATATTCTCTATATGATTGTGCAGCACAGAATCATGAGCTTTCTCCACCACAAAAATACATCAGAACCTCTTAGAATCATTGGACATTCTGCAAACTTTCAAGTAGTTGGGCACAGTTAAGTCTCTCAAGCAACATCCTGAAGCTTCAAAAACATGTTCAGAAAATCTACATATTCAGTGCTTCTCAATTCTCTGTTAAGTTGTAAAGGGCGGAAGGTACTATATAGTACTTGGGTACCAAAAAATACTCACTCCAGAGTATCTTATCGTATTCTATCTTACTTTATCTTCTGTTTTATTTTCTTTGATTTTGAAGGTGTGATGGTGAGCTGTGTACCTTTGTTTTTTGGGGGTTTCAGGGCTCCCACCAAAATTAAAATTGGAAGAAGTGTGATATTAAGAGGGAGTCCTACAGCCAGAAAGGAGGAAAAGTCTTACAAAGAGTGTAGGTCACTTTGTGAAATGGTGGTGGTCACTCACGGACATGTGGGGAAACTCATGTGAACATGGTTATTTTCACAATAAGGGGAAGTGAATTTGAAACTTTAATCTGCAAACTGGATTGTACTTAATACTAACATTAAAAGGAAGAAGATTGATTGTTGCATAACTAGTCATCGTATCTCTAAACAGGTAGGCTGGAGTAAGGACAACTGTGGGACTGAACCATCATGTGAAAGTAGATACAGAGGGAAAAGGGTTTTGATAGCTCTTGGTTAACATCCAGAAAAATCTCCGAACATGTAACAAACTCGGACTCCTCAGTCCAAATCTGCATCCTGTTTATGCCTCCTAAGGACGTAATAAGGAGAGCTTTGAAAATAATGGGTGTGGGATGGACATCTTATGAAGCCTTGTGACAGGAACCGAATTGGTGACGTCACCTCTGTGAACCAAAGTTAGCAATGAATGCGTTTGTGACCATCTCCTTAACATTGCTGCAAAGCCTGACACAGTGGGATTGTGGTCCATGATTAGGGCTCAGAAAATATGCCGTTAAAATGAGACAATAATTACAGTGCTGCAATATAGGGGACAGTAAAAAAACACCCACAATTTGTAACAGAACAAAAGTATTTACTTCTAAGGTTTTGGAATGGCTATGTATATTGAATTGAGCTTTAAAAACAAATCTGCTTAATTTGGCCTTAAATATTACACATATTAAACACGTTATTGGACTTGTTCTTCAGAACAAGCGTCAGTTTCTGAATATGGGGTCTGTAATGCCAAGGTAATGCATTTGCAGACCTGCGTTAAGGCTGTTCAGTCTTGTTATATTACAAATAATAACGGATATTAGGCCCTGATAGCAAAGAACATTTTCATTCCCCAGGATTACTAGTTCTGTCATTACAGCAATTTGCTATTATACCAGAATCACCAGAATGTGCAAATGTTCAAAAAATGGTTAATGAAAAGTGAAATGCCAGAAGGAATGTGATTATTCGATTTGGAAAAAGTGCAAAGATAAACAAATACATAAGGGCCAATCTTTAGCACAGAGAACAGTACACTGTCTAAATAATGCCAATCAATTCTGTGTACTGCTTTCTGCAATTAAAAGCTGCCATGCAAAAAGGACAGCGTTTAGGCACAAACCCTTCCATCTAGGGATAAGCATGAATTATTATTTTATTCATAATGGTGATTGTCTTCAGAATATTGATTTGTGAAAGGAGGCTCAAAAGCATCTCCAGCTCATACCAGCTTCTGCGCACAGACTTTGCTTTCCTGATATTTTTTCTGAAATATACTGTAATTATTTATCTAGAGCCTTAAAAATCATTCTACCACTGAGTATTCTTTGGTCAGGAGATCAGAAAGGGATAGCAGAAAATGAGTAGCCTCTTCTCTAAGAAATTTGATCTTCAAAATATCATGCAGGGATGCGAGAAAAATGATTTTTCAGAGCTGGCTTCCTATTTTTATGGCATTCTGGTAATTATGTATAATATATAATATTTTGGCCATATTGTGGCTGAGATCACAATAGTTGTAGGCACAGACGAAGTACCCAACTATTTTTCACATATATTTATTTCTGAATCTCTGTAGCAATGAACATCATTTCACAGAAGTTCTGGGAATCATGGGAGGCTTAAGCCCTGAAACAGGCTTCCCAAGAGATTGTGAAATATCTGTTTTAGAGAATTTGCAGTACTTGACCTGATAAGATCCTGGGCAAACTGATTAATTGCTGAGTTGCTCAGTCTGTGATCTCCAGGGATCCAACCTAAGCTTTCCTATGATTCTTTCCTGTGAAGCAGAAGTTGAATTATGGAGCTGAGCTGTCCATGTGCACATTCACAGTGTCAGCGTACATGTGCTTGCTGCAGTGCTGGAGCTTAGGGAGAAGCATATATTTGTGGTGCTCATACCTGCTGCTCTTCAAGTTCCTCAAGGAATGTATGGAATCATAGAATTATTTAGGTTGGAAAAGACCCTTAGGATCACTGAGTCCAACCGTTAACCCAGCACTGCCAATTCTACCACTAAACCATGTCCCTGAGCACCTCATCCACACTGTCTTTTAAATACCTCCAAGGGTGGCGACTCAGCCACCTCCCTGGGTAGACCATTCCAGAGCCTGACAGCCCTTTGGTGAAGAAAGTTTTCCTAATATCCAATCTACACCTCCCCTGAAGCAACTTGAGGCCATTTCCTATCATCCTATTTTTTGTCACTTGGGAGAAGAGACCAGCCCCCACCTCCCTGCAACCTCCTTTCAGGCAGCTGTAGAGAGCCATAAGGCCTCCCCTGAGCCTCCTCTTCTCCAGGCTGAACCCCCCAGCTCCCTCAGCCGCTCCTCACAGCACTTGTGCTCTGGACCTTAAATGCTATATATGTCTTTTCTTTCATGTACTTCAATACAGACAAAGTCTGAGGGGCAGGAGAAAGAGTGAATGAGGAACATTGAAGAACTAATACGCTAATGATAATTTTTTTTTTCCAACCAGTACTTCTCTGTCTAGTTTCTCAATATAGACAATTCTAAGCAGCGTCTCTGCTTTAGTTTGACCAGATGTGACTTTGCAAGTACAGAGTATACACTGAATTATGAGATCATGTGCCTGTGTGATGGCATAGTATCCGGAACAAGAACAAACAAAACACTAGGAGGATGCCTTGCATCTGGGATTGAGACCCTTCTTGAAAAGAGCAGGGAGGCAGCTTGAGCTGCAGTAGAGTATTTACAGATCAAACATGTCTGCCCTGGGGATTTCATATTGTATTCTCAGCATGGACATCGCCATGCTGTTGAATTTTTCAGCTTTTAATACTAACAGCAGTTAAACTATTTTGTCTAGTGTAAGTGGAAGGAAGAGAGCTATCTTGTCCATCCCAAATGATGAAGGGTCTTCCTTCCCATGTTAAGAAGCAGGCTGAGATGATGAATAAAACAAAATGTAAATAGAAGAGAGAAATATTTTTTAGTAAGATTGCAGTTTCAGGGAACTTTCAGTTCCACACTGTAACTACACCAGACAGGTAGATGTATACCTGTTTAAAAATACTTACAAAGCAATCTCCTAACAATTAATTATGGGCTATATTTTGCCATCTTTAGACATTCCAATTTTTTCCAGAGATAGAACCCCTGAGACCATATTTGTTTAGTCAGTGAGTGACCCATTAGCCAAGGACAGTAGACATTGGAAAAGCCAGATTTAGCCTGCATTGAAATCTCCAGTTGCCCATCATCTGCTGTCTAACACCAGATTCCTGCTGCTAAGAGGCAGCATCAACTACATCTGAAGTCACTGAAATGCCACAGCTCATGCGTAAGTGCCAGTTAACAATCAAGCTTGGTTGACACCTGGTTTGGACTGGATCAGACTTGTATATATAATATACATACATGATTTTATTCAGAAACTTGTTAATTATGTATTCATTTAAGAAACAGAAGTCACGCCATTCCACCACCAGTTTTGTCTTATAAAATTAAAACCTCAAATCCAGATTTCCCATATCTAGCACTTTGGCCAAGCAGCAGTTGATTGATGTTTTGGAGATATTCTGTATGTGTAGAGGATAAATTGCACAAGACTTATCAGTCTGGAAAAAATATAATTAAAGAAGGATATTACAAGTCTATAAAATTATGACTTTCATGGAAGAGGGGAAAAAAGGAACACTGCTGTTTCTCATACAAGGAAAGGAGGCATGAATGAGGTGATTGGGTATTAGGTAATTATTGAGTCATACACTGACTGTTGATATATCTTTTTGCATTCAGGGTTTTGGCTGAGGTACTGCTTGCTTGTTTTGAATAACAAAAACTCAGTGTGTATCACTGAAGAGCTTCAGAGACACTCTTCCCAAAATGTCTGACTTTAGACTGAGATACCGGTATGCATGATCTGACCACATCCAAGATGTCTCTTCAGCTACCTACCCCTTTTCCAGAATGCCTCCAGATCTTATGCTGTCAAATCAGTTTCCAAACACCATCAGTTTCTTGCTAGCTCTGCATAAATGTTCAAGGTCGTTACCCAGCAGCATAAGGTGTCGCTGTCTGACATTGGACTGGAGTGAGGACAAACAATAATGTTTTATGGTTAGCATAGTGCAGAATAAAATGTCAGCTTCAATTTCTTGAATATGTGCATCCACAGTCACTGTATCACCATGTTTGTCTTGCCATTCAAAGTAGTTTTTCATCCTCAGCAAAGTAATGAAAAGAGACAAGGGAATCATATGGTTGACAACAACAGATGCAGCGTTTGCCTTTTTGAGGGCTTCTCCTTGGACTTTAAGAATATGAACAGGGATGGTATGGATAGCCTGTGATTTCTGTGTAAAAAATGTAAATTCTTACTATATACGATACATCATAATATCATATAGAATGGGTTTGTATTATTGTTGTGGTTTTGGACCATACAGCGACAGAAGGTCCACAAGAACAGAACCACTACTTTTGCATTATGAGGCTGGAGAATCTGGAATGGCTCCATTACTTTGGCTAATCATTCAGTAAATAAACAAAATTTACCCTTAAACAAGGTACCCAACAGGCCCATTCCAACTCAGCAGAACTACGTCGGTATTGCAGTGTTTGTTGGCAGAGAAATCTACACCGGTAGCTTTCTTTTCAGCTCATATGAAGCAAGGTTGGCAAAAATGCTGCAGCTCAGTCTGCTTTGCTTTAAAAAATTTCTGTACAAGGACAGAATTAGTTTTTTCTTTTCTTCCTCCCTCCAACACTCAGAGATGCTGCTGCATAGACACCTGCATTACAATGTGATTCACGTTGGAGGGAAAGAAGACGGTTGCGAAACAGTTACAATTTGTTAAGACAGTATTAAGAGCCCCCTAAAAGCAAAGCTGTGCTCATTTTCATTATCAGTGCAGTCTCATAGTTCATTTCCATAATTTGCAGACTGTGAAATGTGTTAACATGCAGTTTTGCTACCTAAAGAAGGGTGACAGTCTTGCGGCTCAGGTTTGTTAAAAGTAGCAGTTTCTAAGCTACAGTGCCAGGTAGTTGTCTCTGAAAAGTAATATCCTGCAAGAATATGGAAAAATATGGATGCTCATTTCCATTTGGCTTCTGTGTGGATTTAAAGACTCAAAGGCACATTTCTGTTCACCAGTGGGGCTGGCACATAGGCATTAGGGGTTGCAGTTTTTAGATGCTGAATGAAGATGGAGCAACGGACTGGGGAAAACTGAGAGAGAGCAGATGAAAGGAAGACAGGTGTTTCACAGAAATCATGACCATCTGATTGTTTAACCCCTAAATGCCCCAAATCTCCCCTAGTTTCAGTTGGGGAAAATTTTCTTCCCACCCAGAAGTCCCAGAAACATTTTGGTCCTGCGTACCTGCGCTGTGCACACCAGAGAGAGGATCTGTGTGGGGACTGCTCCATTTCTCAGTGTGCTACCTCTAGCCGTACTATACTGCTGATATATTAGCATACAGTGGAAGTAGTCAAAGAGGCAATGAGGGGGAAAATAAATTTTCAAATTAAAAGGCTGACTAGCAGAAGACCTGAGGCCTGGGGTTGGTGTTTAATCATTGTTTTCATTCAAAAGTACCAACATTATTATTACACTAAAGGCAATCCAGCAATTCTTTCCTTGGAAGGATCCATGAAGAAGGAGGAATGGAAGGACATCATTGTATGCATGCTGAGGCTCAGAGAATGATTACACATCCTTCCCAGCCCTTCTTTCAACCACTGCAGGGCAAAGTATTTACATCCAAGGATGAATCAAAGATTAAATTTAGCAAGACAATGAATTTCATCTTGAAGATCTTCATCAACCATAAATCACTGCTAAGTCATTCCTTGGATCATCCTGCCTAAGAGGAAATTACATGTATTTCACATATAATTTGTCTAGCAGTAACTTGCATCCAATGAACCTGTTCCTAGCTGCCTGGTGTCCCAATTATCAGGCTTAATTTTGGTGCTTGAGTTTTTACAGCACATCATCATGTCATCTCGTCAGTTTGTCTTAAAGTAAGCTCTTAGTAAGGTGAGCCTTAAATCTTGTTTTGCAACTAGCAGATCTTTTATTCTTCTCTTTCAAAATTTTTTTCATCTACTTCTATGTCTTCCTGGAACTTTGGAAAGCAGAAAAATAGGAAATATTCTAGCAGAAGACATAGAACAAAGATTTTTCTATTTTTTATTGGTGTTCTGCTCTATCTGCATCCAGCTTTGCTTTTAAAGGCCATCTCTACCATTTAATATGTATCTGCATCTCTGTTTTTGAGCTCTGTCCCTGTAAATCAAGAAGATGCATCATGTGGTAGAGGATGTTGGAACATCATGAGGTTTTATGAAGCAAAAAAGAACAGCATAGAAAAAGAAGCAGCTAAGCAGTTGTGTGGCAGAACGAATAAACAGCAGAGGTGTTTGGGAAAAAAAGCCCAACTCATCTGAAGAGCCCCAGTGATAGAGGCAGCATAGTAGACCTGGGAAGGGCTGCAGGACAAGACAAGTTTCTTATTTCTCTTTCTCTTTTTACCTTTCTGTCTCTTCTTTATTTAAAAAAACCCAAACAAACAAAAGAAACAAACCAACAAACCAAAACCTCCAGTTCTGCATCAGAATTAAGAGTTGTAGGCCTTGCACAGGAATGCTTTATTAGAAACTTAACAAATTTGTGAGAACAGGTCAGGTTTCTAGAACAAAATACTTGAAAGATAATTAATCTTACCTATGACTTAATCAGTATTTTCCTTTCTTTCTCATTCTTAAATGTATTAGTGGGGTAAAAGACATTAAAAACATCTATTTCGGAGATGTGTTTTCTGTACACTGTTGGAATTCTTAATGTCACCCTGTGCCCACAGAATGAACGGGAAGTGTATGACTGACCTTGCTGGTCTTTGGACCAGTTGCTGGGTGAGACTGCATTCGATATGTTTAGAAATAACGGCATCCTCAAGTGGGGAATGAGCAGCTGAAGCACAGTTTTCATGACGCAAAGATCCTATTTTCATATAAATGTCACTTCTATTATAAACATAAGGAGAAAATAGTTACAAGACAGTGAACAGAATTATTCAACTGAAATGTTTCCTGTGAAGTGTCAGATGCTTTATTTTATCAGGAGGTGACATTTAGCGTGGAAACAATAAACATTTCTTACAAATACTTGTAAGCGATTTTCCATCCTCAGTGGTGTCTAAAAAGCGACTAACGATCTTTAACATTGATTTCTCTACCAGTACTCTCTAACAGTACATACCACCTAGATCCATTCACTCACCTGGAAGGCTATCACTGTGTTTCCTCAACTTTTTTAAAGCTAGGGCTTCTAGAAAACACCAGTTTCAGCAACCTGCTCCTAATCTGACGTTATAGCCCCATGTACGCTTGTCCTGTACACCTTTTCTCGCAGTCTTTTATTCGCAGCAGAGAAATACTTGAAAAAAGGGAGTGTAGACCTTTATAATATGACAATTTCTCTCTTTTATTGCAGCCATGGGTAAGCAGTGGAGCTTTAAGGTGTATTAGTGTTTGAGTTATCACAAAAACTAATGAATTTTGACCTCAGACCTACTGATTTATTGAGACTCATTGCTGCCCTTCTGTTGGATAGGAGAAGGGGAGCTAGCTTTGTTCATTTATTAGAGGTTCATTAGGGATTCTTTTATTAGTCCTCATATAAATTTGCTTAGAAAATAGTGATCTGAAGAAAATTGATCCTCTGTTGTAACAGTACAGGCTAGATTGGCCAGGACTAGCTATGCTTGCTCTTTTAATAGCGTTAGGATAAATCGAGTGCTTCTTCACATCTCTTGCTGCTCACCTGAAGAGGGGGTGAGGACGTGAGGTCCAATGTGAAGGCAATCAGCAGAAGTAAAATAAAGAACAGCAAGCCTATCACCACTGTGCCAGGAGGTATCTCCACAGGTTTCTGGATGGTAAGCTTTGTGTCAAGGCCAGACCTTTGATCCTAGGGGAAACAACTCCTAGCTCTTGGCATAACACGAAAGCTGAGTGGACAAAAAGATTCTGGTTTCACCCCTTCTCCTTAGCTGTGTTATCCTATAAACCTGCCTTGGATTCAATTTAGCCCTGGTAGGATTACAGTACTATGCCTCTGTGCCAAAGAATGTGGCAGTTTGCCATTTTAATCTATGCTGTGCATGTAAGCAATTCTTGCCCGCTCATCTGAGCAACTTTTCACCCTACCTGAGCTGGGGAATAAAAGGAAACAATAGATTGTGGGAAAGGTAAGCGGAACAGAAATTTTAGCTTCTCAATAATCTGCTCCTTTCATCTCTTATTTTCCCATCTCAGTTTTAAAACTTTACTTGCTCAAGTGTAACAAAACTTGTATTTCTTTATTCTTTATATGAACTCCAGCAAAACACTGGAGATTCAGCTCTTGGAGAGAAAAACCCAGTGCTACATTTATGTGTTTTCTTTCAACATCTGGACACAAATCTCTTCTGTCTCTTCAAGGACTGCTTTGTTTAGGACATTATTCATTGTTTTAGATAAGTACTTGGCTTCTGAAGTTGGCTGTTGTAGTGTCTCTTGCATCTAAACAGACAAAGGCAGAAGCGCATTTTATCTTTTTGACTACTTGGTCATTGTACTCTGAATGCATTTGTGAGATGAAGCCTCCAAGACAGGACCAAAATAGCGATGTTGCCTCCAAGTGTGAATAGCCCACACCTGGGGATGTACTCGTTAGGTACTTACAGTCTACCCCCCATGCCTTGCATATTAACGGTTTTCTTCTCTTTCAGTTAACTTACCAATAAAAAAAATGTTAAGGGTCAAAAACTATTCCAGCAACAAACACATCACTCTTTCATTTTGAAGTATGGGTATGGCAGAAAGGAGGAGTCTGAGGGACCTTACGAAACTTTAACAAGAAAAGTTAGAGGCAGCATTCTAATATAAAAATACAAAAAATTACACTAAATGATTGACCTCTGAAAATGTGGATTTTTATTCTTCTATTTACCTCCAGGACTGTTACAGCATGTTATCATCTGCACACTTTTATAAAAGCTTAAGCCAAAGCCTAGATGACTGTACGAAAGTCTGGAAGGATGATGCTCTGTTGCAGAAAGAACTCTCCTTGTTGTCATGTAGATTTAAGGTTATAATGACTAACCACATATCACAGGCTCACAGAATGGTTTGGGTTGGAAGGGACCTTAAAGATCATCTAGTTCCAACCTCCACATCTCCGTGATGCCAGTGAGGTCACAGCCCCGTATGCGTGCGCACGCCTCTAGCTCCTGTTGTTTATTCCCCGTGCTCTGTGCGTTCGCATAGCGGCATTTAAGATGGGCCCCCAGTTAAGCTGGCTTGTGGACTGGAGCATCTACAATTCTCTTGTCTTGCTTGCCAAGTGCTCTCCCAGTGACCTGTGGCCAGCAGGCTGAGGGAGGTGATTCTCCCCCTCTACTCTGCTGTTGTGAGACCACACCTTGGAGTACTGGGTCCAGCTGTGGAGCCCTCAACATAAGAAGGATATCAACTGGTTGCAGTGAGTCCAGAGAAGGCCATGAAGATGCCCAGAGAGCTGGAGCACCTCTGCTATGGGGACAGGCTGAGAGAGTTGGGCTTGTTCAGCCTGGAGAAGGCTCCAGGGAGATGTTTATTGCAGCCTTCCAGTACCTGAAGGGGCCTACAAGGGCCTGTAGTGACAGGACAAGGGGTAACTGGTTTAAATTGAATGCAGGGAGATTTAGATTAGATATCAGGAAGAAAGTTCTTCACAGAGAGGGTGGTGAGGTGCTGGAACAGGTTGCCCAGAGAAGCTGTGGATGGCCCATCCCTGGCTGTGTTCAAGGCCAGGCTGGATGAGGCTTTGAGCAACCTGGTCTAGTGGAGGGTGTCCCTGCCCATGGCAGGGGGGCTGGAACTAGATGAGTTTAAGGTCCCTTCCAACCCAAACCATTCTATGATTCTCCAGGCTCCGGGCATCTGTGGAACTACTGGTTTTGCCCCATTCCCCCTTCAAACCTAGTTTGCAGCCCTCTCTGTGAGCCCTGCCAATTCACAGGCAAGAATCCTTTTTCCCCTTTGAGACAGCTGCACACCATCTGTCACCAGCCGGCCTGGTGCCATGTCAACCCCCCCCATGATCAAAAGAACCAAAATTGCACTATTAGACCAGCCTCTGAGCCACGTCTTGCTTAGGTGTGCTTTCCTGTTCCTTCCAGTATCCTTCCTGCCACTAAAGGGACTGAGGAGAACACTACCTGTGCTCCAAATCCTCCAACCATTCACCCCAGTGCCCTGAAATCCCTTTTGATGGCTTTGGGATTCCTCTCCTCGAGCTCGTCACTGCCCACCTGCATGACCAACAGTGGGTGGTGGTCAGAGGGCTTTACCAGACCAGGGAGTTTCCTGGTGGTGTCTCTAGCCCAGGCCCCAGGGGGCAGCAGACTTCCCTGTGGGATGGGTCTGGGTGGCATATCGGGCCCTCTGTTCCCCTCAGAAGGGAATCGCCTACGATGATGACTCTCTTTTTTTTTTTCCTTAACAGAGGCAGTTGTAATGTGCGGGGCTGGCAGAGTTGTCCTTGGCAAATCCCTGGATGGGCCTTCCTCTGTGTCCGCAATTGCCTGGCCCTGGAGCTCCAGAGCCCCATCTCTGTTCTGCAGGGGCAGCTGGGAAGGGCAGGGAGGGCAGGAGGGGATCCATTCCCCTCCCTCTCTGAAGTCCCTTCCTTCTGCCTGGTGACAACAGGATGTGGGATCCGCCGCTGGCTGTGCCACCTCCATCTGCCTTTGCCTCAGGGGTGGTAGACTGGCAGAGCCAAAACCTCTCTCCTTCTCACACCCCCTGATACCCCTCAGCCTTTCCCCTTCCCCCTTCAGCTCTGCCCCAGCTGAGCAGATCACCCCCCTGTCACCCCTCACACAGGGCTGTCCCTGCTGCCCCCTGGTACGAGCGGCAGGCTCAGGCACCCCCTGCAGCCGGAGACCTGGACAGCAGCATCCCCCAGCGGGAGCACCGCCTGGGCCGCCGCGTTCTTCCTGCCGATGCCTTTCGGCCCAGTGGCCGCCACGGCCGGGCCCTGCTGGTGGGCCAGGCCCGGCTTGCCCGCGCTGTTCCCGCGCTCCCTGGGGGGCCCTGTCCGAGAGGGGATTGGCCGCCGTCACGCTTGTGCCCGCCCACGCCGACGCAGAGCCGCTTCCGGTGAGCAGCTCCCTTATGGCGCTCCCGGGGGGGGGCGCGCTCGCGGTGTGTGTGCCGTGCGCTTCGAGCCGCTCCTTCCCTCGCGGATTTTGCCGCGGTGTTGCCACTTCAGGAGGGACCCTCTGGCTCGATCCAGCCCTTCGGAGCCCTTCGCCTCGGTGACTGCCACATGACCAGTGAACTTTGGCCTTCTCGCTGCCGGGACCAGCATTGTTCCAGGAGTGCACGTGCTCGCAGCCCTCTCGGTCATGGCTGCCTTGAGATGTAGTAAAATGCAGATCTCACTGCTCCCTGCCTCCTTACCTTGGCAGTGATGTCAGTCATAAGCTGGCTCTAAATAACCAAATTATGGGAAAATGACACGATCCCACTTCCAGCGCTACGGAAGCTAAAGCAAGAGGTCATGGAACAAATTAAGGCCACTTTAAGCTATTTCAAAGGTCACGTTTTAGCTCAGCAAGCGGTTTCTTTGCGTACGTTCGCTCTCAGTTTGGTCTTCGTGTTTTTCATACCAATTCAAGCCCTTCAAGGAGCTGATGGTTGTACGTAACTTCGAGGCTTATTAAATGAGCGTGCAAGCTGGGCGATCCTTTCCGTGCTGGCCGTACAGCGGGTGATCTGTAGCCATGCACGCGCTCCTGAGTGTGTTGGGCCGAGGCGGGAGGTTGCAGAAGCCAGGAGTAACCCCATGTGAATACGGGGTGGGTGCTGGTTCACTCACCCACGTTCTTCAGCTAATTCTGTCTGTGGTAATCTTCCGGAGCGAGGTGCTGAGGCAGCAGGTCACAGGTCGGGATGCAAACCCTACTGAGCTTTGTGCAGCAAGCTGGACAGCAACGTGACCAGAAGCCCTTCTCGTTTCAGCTGATTCATTTATGTTGGCCCCAGAGAGGCTGGAAAAAGTGGCCAAAGCATCCTTCTGCATTCTGTACTCAGGTAAAATGTGATCTTATTTCCAAGAGTCTTCTTTTGGTGGAATGATGGGCCTGCTTGAAACCCCATGCCTTCAGTGTGGGCATTTAACTTAAAAGAGGGAGTACATGTGCTTAAATGTAATTGTCATGTCATGCATTAAGAAAGGCAGTTTCACAGGTGGTTGATAAGTAATTGACGTTTGAGTACTGCAAAAACTCATGTTCATAGAAGTTTGCTTAGAGGCATATCCAAAAGTAAGCAGGCCAACCGTAAATGCTGAGTGTACTTGTCTGGCATATAATAGCACATGATAAGGCGGTAAATGCATTTTGGAATGTCTTACTTGTTTGATATTGATGTAATTTACTTTACAGCCTACTATTTTATGGTACTTAATATCAAGTTGCATATTAATATACAGCAGCAAAATCTGAAAATGACATAAAATACAAGCAGCTGTGAGATGCATCATAAAGATGACATGAAATGATGCAATACAAATAATATTTTAGAGTAGAATTACCCAATTTGCTAGAAATATTTACTAGAAATCCTTTCTCTGCATTGATTATTCACAACCCAGACACTTCGTACTATAAATTATAGGATATAACATAATATGTTTTCCAAACCAGAGACCTGCTGGTACTTCTGGACTGTTTCTTGGAAGGTTTTACTTTGTGTGATTGATTTTAAACAGGAAAGGAGACAAACCCCTGTTATTACCACTCGAAAGAATTAAAATGTGGAATAGTCAAGGTTCTTTCAGTTTTTCTCCTTTTCCTATTCAGATGGGGGGAAGTTTGCTAAGATTCTTCAATCATTTCGAAGAGAACCTCTTCAAATCTTCCTCCCTTGCCCCTTCCCATCAAAAAGAGGAAGCAAACAAAAATGTTGAGAACAGAGAAAGGAAAGAAGGATTTTAGGTAGAACAGAAATTCAAAAATTTGACAATTGTATGTGGGAAAGGGTGTTGAGTGAGAGTCATAAAGCCTTGACTAGTAGGGTATGAAAAGTGTTATTTTACTTAACCAGCAGTCTTGAAACGATTGTCAGTCCTGACACTATGAATAGAGCTCACACAGTTCCATTTTTCTCTGGTTATGCCTCCATAAAACTTTCTTAATCAGTGGAAATTTGACATGTGACGCTGTTGCAATGAATTTTTAAATGGTCAGTTAAATGAAGCCATTGCCTGTGAGCATGTCCAGTACCTCTTAAAGGTTTTTCAATGAGGATAAGAATAATTTATAAAATATCATAAAATGTTGTCTAGAATTGTTGACTGGTACCAAAAAACCTAAGTAGCAGTATTTTATTTTGGCGGCAGAGTACATAAAGTTTCTAAATTATTAAAAGCTTGCTTTGTAATTCCCTTTAAATCTCCTGGTTTACATTTTATTTTGTAAGAAATCTGCAGTTACTGTAGCCTCCAACTGTAGTTTACTAAAATATTTTTCAATGGGTAAATTGTTATGGGGTTTCTGAATGCAAGAACCACGATGGAATCATCTTCCATTTGTTTTAGAAAAGAAAGAAAACACACTTTTTGGATTAATGTGTCTAGTATTTTTTGAATATGCTATGTGACTGGAGATAAATTTATAATATGTTACACTCCAAGGGTTTCATTCAGGCTCATGCTGGTTTTTATAGCTGTAGGTCTCACTGGGTTGCTTCTGTGGTGGCTATTTCTACCTAAAGATGATGTATTTTTTCAGCTGCTTTTGCATCTTAAACGACTGCAGTAGTTATGACAAAGGAAGAAATTACACCTCATCAGGATGAAGTGCTGATGAGATTTCTTCATGATGCAGATACTTTTCATTACATGCTAGGCTTCCTGCCTCTGTGTGCCTTTCTCCAGCTGTGGAAAGAAGGCAAAGTATATATAAAGAGCAGAAGATACTTAAGCAGCTGAAAACATGCTGCCTCCTGTTCATACTTCTAATTTGGCTTTTTATTTCCTTCACAAGCAAAATTATATCTTGGTTGAGGAAAATACAATGGAGATACTAGACAGCAACCTAAATCTGGGAAGACCAAAAAACCATGGCAAGCTTGTTTTTCTAAAATCCACATTCATGCATTGCTGGTGTTAACATGGTTCTTTTTAATCTGAAGAGGTTAAGTCTCGCAGAACAACACCGTGCTGTGACACAGAAACACTTTCCAAGTCTTGTATTGTTACGCAGCAATACATAAAGTGCTTTCTTTGACTTTATTTTAAAAAGCTACCTTACTAGCTCTTCATACCCAGTTTCTCAGTGTATCAAACTACTATTTTATTCAGCTGATAACACTTGATCAGTTTTGTTAGCAAAGCTTATAGAAAAATAACCGAAAATTTTGATACCAAAAAATGATGAATTGGTGAATGTTAGTGAAACATGTTCTTCTGCCTCTGGCGGTAGCTGCCAGGCTGGAGAACAGTCCCATCCCCTCAGTTAGACTGAGGCTGCATTGATGCCTGTTTACCGCTAATTAAGCATTTAAGAAGTTTCACATAGGTTGGAGCTTCAGGCTACAAAGGAAGGAAAACATATATGGTTCAGTATGTTTTAACAATCCTATTAACAGTATCTATTAACTCCTTACATTATCAATTCGTATTAGTCTTCTGAAGAGCTGCTGGTCAGTATTTATATATGCCCCATTATGTCCTTGCAAATGAAATCACAGGCATGGATAGTAAGTGCTGAGTAAATAAATAAAACAGCAGTATTACTGTTTAGCTGTCTATTTTTCAGTTACATTCCTACTTGCATATGAGTTTTGCTTAGAGAGTGAGAAATCCATAGGATATTTCTCATTCTATAACCCTTTTAAATAGGGTAAGAAATAAATTTATTTGCCAGTGTAGTAGTTCTGCTAGCATATTCCAAGCATTCAACAGCTAATCATTGATTCAGTGTCATCTCTGTAAAAGAAGCCCAACACTGAAATAAAAATTCATGTCAGAGTCTCAGTAACAGAACTTCTGGGAAGGAAGCACTCTCGGTATTGCATTGGAGCTGCTATTTCATTGCACACCAAGTCAGTTCATGATCTTCCCTTGCAGTCTCACATATGTGTCAAACAGGAAATGCAAAAACATTGGGATAAGCTCAGGGGGACACTGTGTGTCTCAAAGACAATGATCAAGCACCAAAAGCAAACCTCTACTGTCTTTGCCAAGACAAAGAGAAGGAGCTAGCTTAGAATGACTCCTCTCATCCCTTCTAGGAGCCATGCAGGAGATGGAAGGCTTTATAACCGACACGGCGGGAGGACAAGGGCATGTGAGGCTTTTGGGGAGTAACCTGGACTCTGGCCATAGTGCTGAGCACAACCAGCTCTTCTGCAGGAACTGGCAGAGCCATCCTCGCTGTGACCAGCACCTGGGAAAGGCAGCCTGAGCGATGGTGAGTCTCCTCTACAACTCATGCCCTGAACTTTGCAGAGGGCTTCTCAGTCCTATTCTGCATCGCTGTTCATCAGCCTGAACATAAAAACTGTAGGAAGATGTAGTTCACAGCTTGCAGGCAAGAGTAGTTGGTGAGATCGACTGTTGTGAATTCAAGTATCTTAAAACTGGAGTGGCTTGTGCTGTGTGCTGTTACAGATACTCTGAACGTGACTGCATGCTGTCACTGCTTTAGGGTGTGTTAGATATAATATTTCATATGTTGGTACATAATTAAACAAGAAAATTTGTTTAAAACAGATGGAAATTAGAACAGTATCTGTGACTGTTCTTGTGTCAGTGCAAGTGAAATGATCCCTAGTCTGTGAAACGTACTAAAGTAGTCCTTTTAATTGATTAGTACAATACGACTGGTTTATTAATATTTGTAATCAGAATTGTTTCCTAGCAGCCTATAACGTGAAGCACAGTGTGCCTGGTATCTTGTGCCTACGAATCTGATTCTTGTTTATTAACGCAGAGCCTATATAGGTCAGATTCCATGTTGCTGCATTGCTATACTCTGCTGCTCACGCAGCGGTGCATAATCAGAGGGTTTTAGGGTTCTCCTGGCGAAGCAGGAGCAGTATGTGGGGAATGGGGAATGCCTTCAGATGCGTCTCACCTGGAAGCAAGTGGCAGGCCTTTTGCACTTGCAGTCTGATCGAGTTTGGCACTGGTGGAACCAGCTCTTTGCAGGGACTACGGGTATATATTCACTGTGCTTTTCTGCTCCCCTGGATGCCCAGCTGAGATATTAAGAAGTAATCTCTGGGCAATTGCCAGATAGGATATAATTTGTTTCCTGGAGATCAATATCCTAGGCTGGAGGGACTGCACTAGTGGTTCAGCACTCCTGGATGAGTGCAATTAATTACACAGGTAAGCCCTGTGTTTAGACACTCTTTCATCCTTGATCTGCCTAACAGCCTCTCTGCTAGGGATTATCCTTCCTCCACACTGACTAATTTGACAACAGACTTTATCCGTGTCCTTTGAGATAAAGATGAGAAGCACAGAGCTGTCTATAGGCGTTGTGAGTTTTGTAGTGTTTTTAAAAAGATGCCTTTATAACGTAAACTCCATTATGAAGGATACAAAGGAAGCCCCCACTGCAAGTATTCTAATCAAAGGAGAACTCCCCTGGTGCTACTGAGGACAGAAATTGTGATGAGCTCTGTTCTGCTCTAAATTACTAATTGACTTTTTCTAAAGAACACCTACTAGGAATCTTGAAGTTTTATGGCAAATGCTAAACACCAGCTGTTTTCTAATTGTGCTTCCCATTCTATACTCCTTGCAAATATCTCTTTTGAATAATAAGCTGGAGATACTTCCAGTTACAAGCGGTGCAGATCAGAGGAAACTGTGTTAATGTAAGAGAGTAGGTCTTAAGCTCAGAAAAGCCATGAAAGTTATGGATGAATTTTAATAATTCTGTCTTTAAGGTTCTTTTATATGTTAGTATTTCCATGGCGTGTTTCATGGCATGAGAGGCTGACATGCTGTTGTGAGCATCCCATGATGAATATCTGCTTATCAGCACACAAAGAAAGAAGTAATTACAGCATTAATACTGAGGTTTACATTATTAAATCACTCTTTGGATGTAAGTATAACTTACCTTTAAAAAATACAATTATCATTAGCCAATCATCACTGATGACCATCTTGATGATTCAAGAAAATTACTGGTAAGCGTACTTTGTGCTGGGCAGAATCAGGCCTTTTGTGCCAAATTTTCACATGGGCAAGAGCTGCTGTGTATAAGCAAGTACACATGCACTCTTCTTTGCCTACATTTTTAGTATATTTCATTTTACTTAGCCAATTCACTGGCTTCTGTGGGCCAGTGTAGAATTTCTGAGCCTGGAGGGCACATTTTATATATAATTGATATCACAAATTTTGTATTATTCCAGAGTAGATGTATGGTGTTGATCTTTGGTGTTAATACTGACTAGGTGTTTAAGAAACATAAAGACAGAAAAAGAGTCAAAATGTTGGTGGGAGAAATATTTAAAAACAAAAGGTAGGAAAGAAGAAATAGGTTACAATTTTGAAGATGTTCTCTCTGAATAATTTATTTAACACTTTCAATAGGTGGCCTGATTTTCAGCCCTGTCAAGACAGTTTAGATATCATGGTATAGGTTTAAGAATTTAATTGAAAGTTTCATTAACTTTTCTGTATAGCTCCAAAAAATATTTTTGGGGAAGATACAGGGTATTGCAGGGGAAAGTAGTCCTGAATACTACATTTTGATCACTATAGGATTTTGAGCCAGATGAATCAGTCGTGACCTCCTGGATCAAGTTTAATTCACTATACCAAAAGGCTGGGTTTAGGTTTCGAAATGCAAAAGTGAAAGATTTAACAAAAGAAAATCTTGATATCAGTATTCATGCAGGAGTAAAACCTGCCTGCGATGCTGGTTCCAGCAGTGACTGTCTGACAGGAACATTATGGAGAACAAAATGCACTGTCTTTATGGACATCCTGAATTCACCGTGCCTGCAGGCCTGTTCGGCACTTGCCTTGGACAACAGCAGGGTTGTTAGCGAAGGAGACCCTTTGGTCTCGTTCTCTCAGTGGTCTGTCTCGTGGTTCTCCTGCAGGGACCGACGGGATTGAGTGGTGAAGTGCAGGGTGGATAAATAGGCTCCAGCACGCAGGGCACTCCCCGTGGTGCACCAGCTGCTGCGTCACCCTGGATCTAAAAGGTGAGGAATGCTTCCAGAGGTGCACCACCCCAGCAGCTGGCCAGCTTAGCTTTGGGGCTACTCTTGCACTGCAGTCTAATTGTGACTGGAAACCACCTCTGCTGAACCATGGCTGATGGGAGGTTCAGTGAACGCGGTGTGATAAATTGCTGCTGGGTTAGAGGTCTGGCATCTTTAACATTTATCCACCTTGATGTGAATGACTATAAAAATCACAAGGCAATGAGGACTCTGGTTTCAAAGGGCACGGCCTGCATGAACAAGGCATGCAGGACCTGCCTCTGTGTGAACTTTGGAGCAAGGAAGCATTTTATATTAAATTGTCTTTTCCATCATCTAATTTTCTTGGCTTGGGAATTGTGAACTGACCCCAGTCCATTGTGCTGTACATAAATTACTAACAGAACTTTGAAGTTCTTTCCACATTTAAAGAGGAGGTTCAAAAGTGTATCCTGAAGGGATTCTGGAGAGATACATTTTGAAAATTCAAGGAAAAAGCAGGCAAGAGGTTGAATATCCAAGTGAGTCTTGTATCAAGGAGGACTATATTACCAGTGATTCAGAATATCAATCATGTTGAAATTCATTGATAGGCAAATCAGCCTCCTTGCACACGTATATAGGTATGTGGTTATTTGTAGCTACATATATGCAATTTTCTGTGTATGCAGACAGGTACACAGATGGAACCCTGTTGGGGTTTTTGTTATGGGAACATTAATATTTGAACTTTTTCTAGCTTGTAAATATATGGAATTTACTAAATAGTTCTCTTCCCCCTGTAGCTTTCAGTTATGCCATCCTAACAATGATCCCCCATCAGATTTTACGTAAACAAATCATCACACATTTTGTAACAATTTCCAAAATGTAAATTATTTATATAGAGAATGCTTACTGCTTAGGTGGGTGCTTCCGGTACCTTATAAATACTTTAAGAACAGAAATAAATAATTCATGCACATTTCTTTTTAAACCTGTTACTATGAAATCTTTTAATATTCAGAGTAAACATATTTTAGGGATTGCTGGAATTTCTTGAATGTATGTAGGATTATTTATCGCAGTGTCTATTTCCGTAGTGTGAAAACTGCTTGTATTCAGAGAGCCCCCAGACTAAACAGAAACGCTTCACAACAGCTAAGGCCGTGTTTCAGTGTTGTACTTAAGCCGAATTCTTCAATTTAAGCGCATTTTGAACCCTACCCAACTCATTAAAAGCTCAGCACAGGCTTAGCTACTGCTGAATACAGTAAGAGTTAGTATGTGCTCAAGAGCTTAAACCCTTGCTAGGCTTCTACAGCCTCTAGAAGTCCTCCCTGAAGGCAGGCTTTATGCTGCAGACAGAACGTGCTGCGAGCGCTGTTGCAGACTTTCTCATCTTTGCTGAAAGCTGCTTGCAACTGGTGTAGCCCGCTCCTGCGTTAGGGGAGTTTAAAGGGGGAGGGCGTTGGCTGGAGTCACTACCAGGTTTCCCTCTTCCCAGCTTTTCTCATGAGCAAAGACCTGCGTTCTCCTGCAGAGACACATCAGGTGTCAGCAGCTCTGAGAGAGGAGAACCTGCTGCTCTGCAGTTTTGCACCTCTCATCATCTCTGCAGACCCGAATGAACAGGCTCCTCTTCTTACACAGTTTTGGGTGTGCTTAATCAGTTCAAAAGAAGCTCGTGACATATCTTTCTTCTGTGATAGTTATTATCCTTTTGCTGTGTTCTTCAAGCATTTGTAATAACTCATTCCAAGGGATCCAAGCTGTGTTTGCAGTACTAAGTGAGAATTTAGCTTGATTTAAGAATTGGAAACTTAGCTCTTGACCTTTTGTCAGTGAACGGTAGTTTTTCAGCCTGAATCTTTCCTGTGTGTTCTTAATATCCATATTCTTTGTGGGGTTTTTACCCTTCTTTTTTCTTTTTTATGCTTCTCCCAGCCTTTTCCCAGTTTCCTGTTTTGTACTTAAAGTCTCTTCTAACTACTCCATTATACCCTTCTGTTTCAAACAGTGGAAGATGCCTTGCAAAATTTAAGATAGAATGTCAATATATCAAGTATATTTAAAAGTTAATAAAAAGCAACACACACCAATCCAAAGCAAATAACCACACCATCCTCCCCCCAACCCCCCAAAAAAAACCCCAAACCCACCTACTTGTGTTATGCCTATCCCCGTCCAAATTGTTTTGGGATTTTTTTATTCCACTCACTTGTCTTCCTACTCTGCTGTATTTAAAACATGCCAACAGAGTATTTGGCTAAATGTAATTCTTATTCTGAAACAGAAGAAAAGATAGATTTCTCTTTCCTTAAAGAGGTGATTGGACTATTATTTCTCCAAAACCAATGTTGGAAATATAAAGTCAAAGTAGTGTAGTAACAGCTGATCTGTCATCTATCTCCTCAGGCTTATAAACTGACAAAATAAGCCAATCACCTATACATGCTGCTGTCCTGGGACATGTTGGCACACAGGGAATTAGGAAGTTATTTTCTAAGAGAAGGTCACTGTGTTTTATATAGCCTGAACAGGGCAGACATTAGGACTGCCAGTGATTCAGCTGAAGACAAGAGCCAGTGATCTGCTGGCTGAGGGAGTTCATCATTGTTATGAATTCAGTGATAAATCTGATGAGATGTTAGGACAATTAGGGTGATATGCTCCTTTACAAATGTGCAGAGGAATCATTATGAAGGGGGGAATTGATGAAATCATTAAAGTGAATGTAAACTTGAACTGGATTTGTAAATCAAAGAGGAATTTCCCATGCAGAATTGCTGGATGCGTCTATTACATTATACAACACTCTTAAATACTCAGTAGAATTACTTTTTGGTGATGACTACATTAACCCAGCTATTGTTAATATTGTTAAAGTATAGCTGATTATTTACTTACTTACTTGACTTTTTACCTCAAGTGTACATCTGAGGAAAACATCGTGAGGGTTTGAAGGCAGAGTAGCCTTTCATTAGGATGAAGATGGTTTTATGGTAATTTCCCACCCAACTGTATTTTCTTTTAAAGGCTTCATTATAAAAAAGAATGAAAGACAAACAAATGAAAGTTAGTAGAAATAACTCTAATATACTAAATAAATAAAATGTCTACATTTTAAATTGCAGTCTTGCATAGATAATTTATTTGTGGAATGTTTAAAAAATCTTAAGATTAATTACTATCTTGTGTTACAGTACCCTTAAAATATTCTACGTTTGATTTCCATCTAAAGAATAATCCAATTGTATCAGTGCAAAATATTACAGTATCTCCCAAAAAACCAAGAAAATAAAATGTAACAAAACTGTAACAATGGATTTCCTTCATAGTTACAGAGTGAAACAAAAGAAAGAGTATTTAGGAACAGGTCACCTGCAGTGCTTTGGTGTTATCAGGTGAAAAGTCCTCGTTAGCCGAATTCCTCATGTACAGCCACGTTGAGTGCGCTTGCTGAATGTTAAGATTCTTTGAAGAAAGTGAGGGACTCTCGTGGCTATACTGATCTGCGGGATAGCTCAAGGTAGTTTGATGATCATGGTTTATGCACAGTGCTGTTTTATTTACTGTCTTCTTGTATTAGCTATCTGGGCTTCTGAAAGGTAAATTCTGTAATAGGAGGCTAATATTAATGTCCGATTAAAAATTTCACCCAGGCAGTATAAAATAACTCTTGGGATGTGGTGGTGGTCTTAGTGCTATGAGAAACAGCACGTTGTTGAAATTATCTGTTAGAAAGTGCTGTTGTTTTTTAGAGAAGTTTGGTAAGCAACTTTTCAACTCAAGGGACAACTGAAATAACAAAGTGTCATGTATCTGTGGTGCAGGAAACAACAGCCCTTCTGTTATTAGCTCAGACATTTCAGGAAATGTCTGCTGTCATGTTTAGAGCAGGGATAGTCTTTTTCTTTGCAGAATACAAAGTACTGTCCTAACCTATGACACTAAACGCTACATTAAAGTACAGGAAATAATCATTAGGAATTGTATGAGAAATCAAAACGTAACCTATGTGTTTGACAGCTTATGTCTGCTTTGGTCCAGACACATACCGGCTTTTGAAACTTGATCTCTCCTTCAAATGCTACGGAGAGTATTGCTGTTAAACTCATGAATGAAAACTGTTTTTCTGGTAGATGTGGGATTGCTAACTTGTCCTAAACATTAGCCTTTTTGAATGGTATTTATAATTTTGTTTTTCGGAGCGGCCTTTTCATCCCATAATACACAGAGGCACATTTGCTGGTTAAGGGTTCTTTTCAAAGATTATGGCCTTTAAAGATACTGTGAAAAAAGTTAAGAAACTTAATTTTCTGTAGTCTTCCTCAGATGAGCTATGAAAGGAAATCTTTTCTTCCAGTGTTAGTTTGCACTGGTTATGTCTTTGTTTATCCAGTTATGACATTGCAAACAGCAGTGTATTTCCTTTTGATTATGAAGATAGATTGCTGTAGATCTTATTTTAGTGCATTATTGCAAATGCAAAAGGCAGCAGTGTCTCAGCTTTTGACTCAGAACAGTTGTGACCATGACATGCGTGCTCTTTCTGCTGTGATTGCTCTTTGTAAACTAATTGGCTGTATGTTGAATACCTCAGTTAGATTTTTTTTTTTTAAAGTCCTTGATAAGGAGGAGAGATTATATTTGAAACTCTCATTATGGAAGTTCTGCTTCACACTTGTGCTTTTACATGCCTTTCACAAAAGCATTTAATGAGTAAGTCAAAACTCTAGAAATACACAGCAGAATGCATCTGCTGTTGGTGGAAGTGAAAAGATGGGTATTAGCAGAGTTACAGCGAATCTCTGTGGATATTCCACTTTTTTATTTAGCTGTGCTTGCTGGTGGGATTTGGATGGAAAAGGGTGTCGGCGGCATCACCCAACGTGAACAGCTTAGAAGAGTCACAGGTTCGGTGTGATGGGTGAGACTGGTCAGCAATGCTACTGGCACAAGTCTATGAATAAAAAAACCTTCAGGCCTGGCATCAGGGACAGTAGTGCTCAGAGTGGGCAGTAGCTATAGCACGTAGCAGGATATCTGGGCTGGGGAAGTCCTCTAGGATGGATGCCAGACAAGCATCTCCCTAGATTCTCCCCTCCCTCTCAGGCAAGGAAGTAGGGGAGCCCGAGCAGAGACCTGGCGGACTTTGCACTTCTCCCCTTGACTCCCTCCCTTCTTCGGACAGCGAGCCCATGGCACCCAGGGTAGTGTTTGATACAGTGACGTCATTGTTTGCAGCAACGTGGGACTGAACGTGTACTCCTTTGTTCCTAGGTTGTGCTTGAATTTCTGTTATGCTGTAAGAACATTCTCCTTGAATTTCTGTGATGGAGGTGACGATAAAATGAGAAGGTAGAAAGCGTGCTAGATTTGTAACAAAAGCAATTTAATGACATAACAGGGAGTGATTATGCTGGAAGGGTTTAATGCTGCTTGGAAGGGGAGCAGCAGGGTGTGCTGGCATTGTCAGCACAATGACATGGCCAAGTAGGAAGGTAAACTGTGGAAGAAAGGATGCCAGGATAACTCGGAAACCTATTCTGAAGACTTGTTTTAAATCCACCTATAGTGATTATTAGGGATTTATAGGCTGAGCAGTTAACCAATATGGTCATTTACAGAAATTTTAAATCTATCTGTTTTGAAAGGTTAGATTTAATAGTGCATGTATTTAAATTGCTCCAGCTTTTCTGGACTCACAGTGCTATATTTAGTACATTGAGTGTTGCTGTTGATATTTTGTTTGACTTCTATGCAGACCAGAAAAGACCTCAGGATGCCCTTATCTTTCTGTGGTGTTTTGAAAGATTGTCCTTGGATTTCAGTGTCTGTAGATGTGATCAGTTATTTCCCCTTGGCAGTGCTATTATTATATACATATTCCACAGTTCAGGTGTCCTAAATGTGGTATCGATCTTTAAAGTAGTATAAAGAGTATGCATTTATTTACATGTATATACATGCACGAGGAGGTAATTAATTGACTTGCTATCGATTTGTTTTCTGTTTGATTCTGGCAGACTGTTCAGCATTACATGTTGTTATTTATGCAGTAATGTTCTGATGAAAGCTGTAAAACCAGAACATGAGTAAGCTTATTTTTCCTGTCTTAGTAAATCCTTGTATTTGTAAAGTAGATTCTCTAAATGGTAGTCTCTGCAGGCATCTTTTTACAGGGCAATGTAAAATAAAACGTTTTTCTGTAAATACAAAGCATAAAAGTACCGAATTTACCCCAGCATTGTTGGCAACAGCGTAAAGCCCCTGTGATAGATCAGGATGAGGTGTCAATCTGCTAAGTTTAATCAGTGAGGAGCCCCAACAGTGCCATTCAAATTTTGAAAATTACATGTTTGCTATTGTACAGATGTGCATGGCTCCTCTGATACTAAAGGATGATGAAACTAAACTACGTAGACAATCAAGATTCAGTATGTGTTTATGATGTCTCATAGATCACACGTATGCGTGTATTTACTGTTGAACATGCATTTGGATGGTTTTCTCGTTCGAAAGCCAGATTCTGCCTGGGCAAAGGGGACCCTCTCTGTCCTATTCCTCCTGACAGCCTGCCTGGAGTGCATGCTGTGTGCAGGGATTGTGTTTACAGCTGGTGGTTTTATATTACAGCACCACATCAAAGCAGGCAGAAAGATTCATTTTGAATAATGTTCTTGTATCAGATGACCTTTCTTATTGTATTTTTCTGGTGTTATTTTTACACATACATTCCAGTGGAGTTTTGAATGAAACTCAAAAATCTGTAAGATCTTTTGCATCATTTTCAGTGGGTGTTGAAGGAAATGGCAATCTAATTCATAAGCCCAGAAAACCACACGGATTAGTTTTCATGCAGTGTTGCATATAATGTACAAAATGAACTACTCTTCACAGCTGTTAACATGCAGTAGATTACTCATAAAATAGACTGGATTTTCAGCAGGTCGTTTAAGATGTGGGGGATATACTGTATAATAGTTGTGATTGTCTACATTCATTTTAAATTTGTGAGGTCTGTTTTGTGATTACCTGAACATCTGCCTTGTACTCAGTGAAATTTGGATTTTACTAAATGTAGTGGTACTCTGCCATTATAATACGGATTTCTAAGAATTTTGCAAAGGGAATATTGCTGCCCTTATCTTTACACCCATTTCACAAGCACATTTCAATTAAGAAAGGAAGCGTCTCTCAAGCTGTTTTAAACAAGGATGATAGCACATTGGCTTCTGAATCACCTGTGCCCTTTGAAGTCATTATTCCAATGTCCAATATTTGTTTTTACTTGAATTAATAATTTCAAACCAGAAGGTAAATAGAAGTGAATTGTTAGAACTTGGGGTAAATATAGGCACTTCTATGTTAGTATAAGACGATAGGTGGTTAAGAAATGTGGTATAAGTTTGGTAGATGAGAAATGTATGTAATCATATGACATTTAGCTGTGATTATTTAATTTTAAAGCATTTACAGTGCAATTTGTGACATATTAAATTATATCACATTTGCAATTCATTTTTTAATTACAAAGTATTGTGAAGTACATTAAATTAGCATTTTTGTTTAATTTTCATGTCTGTTACAAAAAAGAAAAAAAAAATCTATAGTAAGTGACATGGTATAATGAATTCTTTTTATGTTCAGAAGAATTTTGCTGCCTTTTGGTAAAGTAGTAGTATATAATCTAGTAGATATTCTTCTGTAACTTAACAGAGGGCTACCAGAGGGCAGTACTTGACAGATCCATTCAGCTGCTCACCAGCTATGGGTAGGGATCCGGCTTTGCCCTTCTCTGCGTGCAGAACCTCAGCATTGGTGAGAGCAACAGTTCCTCTCCTCATTGCTGATATTTTTAGGAACATGACCTGGATGCAAAAACTGAACCCCACACCCCTTCAGACTTCTTGAAGCCCTGGAGTCTGAGGAACTAAGGCCAAAGCTGTGACTTCCACTGTGTAAGCCACTGGGGTAGCAAGACAGCACTCCTGTGAGACAGGTGGAAGGGACATGTGAATCCCAGCTGTCTCCTCACTTTGCTCTCAGGACTCAAATGGTTTTCAGTGCTCTCTGCTGCTGCTCTTTAGGTAGGATTTAGCACACTGGGTTCAGGGGCATCCTCTTGTGTGTCCTTTCAGATTGCTCTTCATTACTAATGCCCCCAGGTTCTGCAAGCAACTCTGCCTTACTGAAAGAGATGGCGTGGCCTGTTCCTTAAGCAAGGCAGAACTGCCTCCAATCTCACAGAAAACATGAATTCTCTGTATTTTTGACGCATAGATTCTGTCTATGTATTTAACTTCTTTTACACCTCAGAAAACTTATTTTCTTGGGAAGCTCAATTTGCAGCAGCCTTTGCCCCTCTACCTTCCTTACACCTGGGATCCAGGACAGCACTGGATTTTGGGAATATGTGTGCACTAATTAGGGCTGTAGAAAAGTGCAGAATAATCATTAACCTAGAGTGCAGAGGTCCCAGAAAGCCTTCACCTGATCCACCCTTCCTGCCTGTGTCTGACATTGTCTTTGGATCCATTTCAGCGCAGAGAGGCCTGCCCAGCTCAGGTTGCCTTAGTCTTCTCCTGTGCAGCTACCCAATCTCTGAAATCCCTACGTGAATTTTCCTGTGAGAGAAGTAGCAGTGTCTAAGTTGCATCTTACAGTTCCTGTGCTCTGGGCATGCCCTGGATCCCTACTGTCTTGAGCCTGAGATTTAGAGAACCTGAGAAAACAAAAGCAGACCCTCAGGGCAAACATGAAGCACTGCCAGCAGATGTCTGCTCTGAACAGCGTATCAATGACATTTAGCCTCTTCAGCAAGCTCTTCTCAGAGCTTAGTTGCTTTATACATCTGCACCTCTGTCAATTAACCCTCTATTATGCAGATTTCACCTCGCTTCACTTGGAAAATAAAACCAAATAACATATTTATTGGTACTAATGAGTAATGACTTGAGATATTGCTTCTCTATTCATGCCTAATGACTTAAATGACTTCAGAACATTTGCTATGCTGTAGCTGGCATCTTGCTTTTGATTTTTTTTTTTTTTTTTAGCTTCCCTCTCTCCTCCTTTAGCTGTGAGAAGGTTAAGGCTGACAAGAAAGGCATTTTCAGTGCTCAGGTTTGCGCCAGGTTTCATAATGACAAATAATGCATCTTAAAAGCGTATAGGTGGGCAAAATAATGTATGCTTCCAGGATAAAAACCCTTCCTGAAAGGCTATCATATCCAACACGCCCAGAGAACAGCTCATAACTGCTGCTGTGCAGGCAAAGAAGTTTCTTTACATCCTGTCATAAGTTAGTGGAAGAATTCAGGTAGTTCTTCGTTTTCCTGCAGTCCTTCTGTCTGTCTTTCCATTTGAGATGAAGGGCACCTCCCTGGTTCATTTCCTCTCTCCTTGATGAAGTGGACCAAGAGAGGGCAGCTGAGTGAAGGGCCCATGACAACTTCTCCCCAGCCAGCTTTGGAAGGTGAGAGGTGACAACTGAGACTGAGAAGATAAAATTGCTATGTGGAGATAATGGGAAGGAACGGATGTGGGGACTGTACTGATATGGGAGCTCTACAGTGCAGGGCACGGCTTAGTTAGGTTCCATAACAGGAATTCTACTTTTTTAAAGTCCTACTATGTACTCAGTTGTAGCTGGAGTCACCATGGATTTGAGAAATTTGATCAGGAAATAATGCTTGTCAGGAGAAAATCAAAGGGTTTATTTCTTTTTCGTAATAAAGAAAAGGAAATGACCGTATGTTGTCCTTACGTAAAGTATGATGCTGGAATTACTTTATTGCTGATGAGGAAGGGTAAATTCAGTCTTTTTTCTTCGATACTGCTAAATGACCCATTAATTGAGAATGTGTGTATTTATATGGCTGAAATGATTTACCTTTGATTGATCTGTTTTTCCTCTGTGCCATGTTTGACGTCAGTTTTGATTTCTTTCACATATAAAATTATTTATATTTTAAGGGTAGATTTCAACTATAAGTTCTGTCTAGAAGATCTTAAAGACCTTTGCTCTCTTAACAGGTGAAAATCTATATAATGAACATGATGTTATTCTTTGAACAGACTTCTGACCTCTATGCATTGCATCTTCATATTAATCCCAACATTTCTGTAAGATCCAGTGTTGATCTGTATCCTAATACTTTCTGTAGATCATCTGCTGTAGAATCTCAGTCTGCTGAGCTGGCCAGAGATAGTCTCTGAAGACAGGTCTTATGGGACCCTGTAGGCATCTTGTGAATATTAGTAAGTATGAGGAAAGTGAAGCAGCCTGTTGCAATGTTGTTAGCATAGCTAAAGAACAAGTAACAAGGACAACTGTGGGAGAATAAAATCTCTTTGAAAAACATGAAGGATGTGTGAAAAATTGGAGCTGCTCTGACTTCCTCCATTAGTACTAGACTCTTGTATGAAAACAGTACGGGTAAAGAAAAGTGGTTTGGCCTGTGATGATGGGCACAATTGACTATTCTGACACTAGTATTTGAGTATGTTATTGTGAAGTACTGTTGACGATTCCAGGTATTTGTGTGTAGACATCTGTTACAAGTTTTCTAAAACAAAATAGGAATAATCAGTTCTGTTGCTCTGATGATGTGTTCTTGTACTAGCAATTCACTTGGTGTGACTTAATCTGGTTTTTCAGTGTATAACATTCTGAGAGGGAGAGGTGCATGCAAAGTGTATTTGTCAAGAGATCTGTAATTTATTGTCTGATTTTCAAGTATATTTGCCACCTATACAAAAATAATTATATGTATTCATTGAGACTGAATATTTAACACTAAAAAAATAGCAAATCATTTAATTAAGCATCAGAAGACACCTCATTTAGCAAAATCCTTTGTAAACGCTGCAGGAAATGGAGAGTGGCCAAATTTCTGTAAATTTCTACGTGGCCTGTAGTCTTTACTTAGTCAAAATTCCTCTGAAATTACTGGGAATTGTGACAAATCAGGACTGTGGGGAGAAATTCTGGCAATTTGGAACTTAATAGAAGAGTTATATTTGCTAGAAAAGCAGCAACATTTAATCACAGAATGCGAACTAACGATAGGAAAAGGATGTGCAGTCAACCTGATTGCTCAAATTCTATATGAATTGAAGTGTATTTTAGATACATGTCTTAGAGGATGTGGACAAGGATGTGTGACAAAATTGTTGCCACTCTCATGAACAGTTGCAGTTCTGCCTGCACACGTGCAGCTTGTCAAAGCATTTAAATTTGCAGTTGGTCCTTCACCTTTCTATTGAACACTGACACAGATAATGTTTTGAAAGAACCGGTTAAGTAAAGACTAATGAACTATAGGTTTATACTTCATCAATTACGCTTAGTGTCCATCCTTCCACTGGAAATAAATTTCATGGAAGTTCTGATTTACTCACAGGGTAGCAAGATTTGGCATAGCTTGGAGAGGGCTGGGAGGACAATGGATATATACTTCTGTGAATCCATCACCCATTCCTTTCATGAAGGCTTGGTGAGTGCATAGTATGGGGAGAAGATTCTTTAACTTCAGCAACATAGATACAAGGGTAATCACAACTGGCAACAGCTGCTTTCTTTGGAAGACGATGATCGTCTGAATGAAGGGAAGCCTCAGTGCAAAGCAGAGGCCATAATCTTAGTGGTTAGTCACTGAAAGGGAATGTGTGACCTAGAGGTCACTTGCTCTTCATATAGCTAATAAATTTTAAACTAAACTTCTGACCTTTTTACATTTTGAGAATTTAAAGGATCAATGACACTTGGTGGTGAATATGTTGTATTCTTTGCATTTGTAATCATTCCCCATTGGTGCGGGCTCTGTGCTGTTAACTGATAAGAAGTCAAAAAACAGTCAACGATGCCCAAGTAAAAAAATCCATGTGTTCATTTGTGTTAAATCAACACAGCTTCATTGATGCTGATAAGTATGTTTTATCACCTAAAAACTGGCCTGGGATAGGTAATAATTTTTCAGTAGCAGTTCAGTAATTTACAGACCCAGAATTTTCCATGATAGAGCAACTATTCAGAATATTCCTGCTCATCCCATATAGCACTTTGTGTCTTTGATTTGGCTGAGTTACACACCAAAAAAAGAAAAAAACAAATTAAAAAAGGCAATTAGATCCTCTCAGCAGGCAAAATACAGCACACTTTCCTCAAGCTGACTAGTCGAGACGGCTGTTCCTCACAACACATTCAGGCGCAGAATCTATCCAGACACTGTCTGTCACTGAAAGACACTCTTATACCTTGCCATCTGTCATGTGCTGCCTGTTCCCACAGTAAAAATGGCTCCCCTAGATTAGTCAGATTTGACAGTTACTTCCATCAAGATTGCTGATGGAATAGGCTTCAGTTTTGTGTTCCTTTTCCCACTTCTTCCCTTGGATTGATCTTGTCTCACTTTCATATGTAGTCCTAAGTGACTTTGGTGGGACTTCTAAAGGATGAAGATTGATGCACAGAAAAGATTGTGCCTAAACCCTGTCATTAGGTAACAGTGCAGAAAGGCTTTGCTTTAAGCTTCCTATATTCTATCAAACTTTGGGTAGAGTTGATCATCTTCAGCAGAAAACCATGCATATTAATTGGACACTGTTTGTACTAATTTTCAGAAATATGTAGCAATGATGATGGAGGATGAGTGAGAGAGCAAGAAATAAAGAACTGCCTGCAAAAAACAATAAATAGCAGGGGTGTACTGTATGTGGGCAAAATACTCTTTCGTGAGGAACAAGAAAACTACAGCATTGTCACATGCATATTTCACTTGCATCTATCAGCTATGACACATAAATACTAAGCTGACAGCTCATACTTCTCTTTTCCCAATCAAATAGAAACTTACAAATATTAATCCTGTATTTTTCCGGTAGAATAGCAAAAGGAGATCTGTTAGCACAAATTAGCAACTTCAGTGACTTCTGAAATATTTTTGACATGTTCCTTAGTCACTGTGATGCTAATTTTATGTTCAGTCTTCATCTCATTTGCCAGATCATCAGAGTGTTTGCATCCGAGAGCTGATAGCTAAGTCTCTCAGCAAGCATCAGCAACACCCGGATGATCTCCCGTTCCACGTGCACCAGCTGCAGCACACCTTCAGTGAACACCATGGGTAGAAGAGACCTAGATGTGGCAGAGATGATGCCAGTGCATCTGTGCATAATCGGGATCTTCATGACCCCAGTTCATTCCACTAGTAATATGGGCTGGTGTCTCCACCACTCCTATCATCCAGATGCTTCAGGTGCCTTGGACCTTTTTGTGGACAAAGATTCTTCACTGTTAAAATGTCTGGAATTAATTGGCAGATTAAAAGGGTGAGCTCTAAGGTATCAATTCACTAACTCTGTGAAGAGTAAAATAAGAAGTGTCCAAAACACAACAGATGACTGTTTAGCTGCCTCAATCCTATGTAGGACATCTACGTAAAATCATTGTGGTGCATTCAAAGAAGTCCCGATGAAGCAGGGAAGCATGCTTTGTATCTGTGGTACTTAGAGCATATCCATAGTACAGTATGCACCTATCTGCACGTATCCAGACTGTCATGCACGCGTGACTTTAAATGCATCGTAATAATTTATGCTGAGGAGCTGGCTTGGTGTGGGGTGAAAAATAAATTCCCTGGTGATTTGAAAATAGGGGCCCAAGGCTTGCTGGCTGGGGCCTCTGTTCATGATCTGAGAAATGCCTGCAAATCTAAAGCAAATATATGAAGCCTGCAGGCTTTTTACAATGGTTTTGGGAGTATGTTTCCAGAAGCCTTGCTGAAGACACTTACAGACTGATGTGTCTCTGTACTTTCCATATAGGTGAGGTTGTCAATATTGTGCTTGTACTGGGTCTGGCTGAGATGGAGGTAATTTTTCCCATGGCAGCCCTCGTAGGGCTGTGCTTTGTACTAGTAACTAGGGAGGTGTTGATAACACACCTGTGTTTTGGCTACTGCTGAGCAGTGGGCAAGATCTTGTGAGGGGGCATAGCCAGGACAGCTGACCCAAACTGACCAAAGGGATATTCCCCATACCATTTTATGTCAGATCAGCAATAAAAGCTAGGAGACAGGAGAGGGAGGGGGGGACATTCGTTATTTACATTTGGCTTCCACAGCAAGTGCTACACGTACTGGAGCCCTGCTTCCTGGGAAGTGGCTGGACATCGCCTGCTAATGGGAGAGTAGAGAAAAATCTTTGTATTCCTTTGCTTCCATGCACAGCCTTTGCATTTGCTTTATTAAACTGCTTTATCTTGACCCACAAGTTTTTTTTCTATCTTATTTTCTCCCCTGCACTATTCTGCGGGGGGGTGGGAGTGATAGAGTGGCTCGGTGGGCACCTGGCCTCCAGCCAAGGTCAACCCACCACAACCTTACTGTGCAGTTGCTTTGGGCGTATGCTAGTCAAACAGGCTTCAGGAAATCCGTTTTCCAAGATGGGACCTTCTGTCGGAGAATGATTTTATCTGAAGTTAATGTTATTCCCTGTGACTCTGCAGCTCTCCCAGCTGAGGGAAATGCATTGACTGTTCAGGGACAGGAAGGGACATCGTGGTTTCGTAGAAAAACACTAGCCATTAGGAATAATAATCTTTTTCTACTTGGGGAAAATGTTCTAGGTTTTCCCATGTGTATCTAGGAATTTACATGTAGATATCTTTCTGAAGATGCTCATCTGTGCTCTGTTAGCTCCCTGCCTGGCCTAGGAGCACAGCAAGCCTTCTGCGAATTACTGTTTTCAAGTGTGGATGTTTTAGAAAATGGAGAGAGTGCTGTGATGTGTGTCTTTTCTGTGATAAATCAGCAGAGGTTCAGATCTTCTAATTAAAGCCTTCATACTTGCTTCCCTTAGCTTGCACAGTTTATCACAAAACCCAGAAATTTATATCAGGATTTGCTATCATAAATGTAAGCTGGTAGATTTGGTACTTCAGCTGTTGTATTTTGATGTAACCCTGTAGGAACTCTGTGAAATCTTGGTGCTTTACAGCAACTGATGATTTTATGGTGGCAGTCACTGCGATATGTAGTTACACGATTGTGTCATTTTATAGTCTTGTCAAGAAGGCATTTCTAGTAGCATCACAAATTGTTCAGAGAAACCTGCCAGGCTCTCAGTGCATCTGAAAGAATATTTAGACATATTCATGTTCATCATTTTATATTAATTCAGGCGTGCAATGCTTGACTTGTTTGTGTGATTAACTGTTGTTAGGACTTTGTACTGTCACAGAATCAAGTGCTTAGTGTACTTTCTTTGACTCAAGAAGAGGCAGTGTGAATAAATAGTAGAGATGAGATTAATGCATCACCATAAGCTGCAGCTATTAACAAACATAAGAAAGCTACAAGAAATTGGAGCACGTGTAGTTTTTTTACAGCAGAGGCAGTACACTTTTCTCAATACCTTTTTTAATGGTATATAGGTTACTGTCCTTTTTTGGAAGTCCTGTTGATAATGCTTATTTTTGTCTATATTCCACTGCCATTACCACAGGGTGATCTCTTTGCTATTTGGAATGACAGTCCAGTATTGCCCTTTGATAGAGACTCCCTAAGTAAAGACAGACCACCTCCTTCCAGAATATTCCTGTACCCATGGGCAGTCACAGCAGGCAAACTCTGTGACAGGAGATGATATAGTGTTGAGAAAGATTGTGAGGCTGGAACACTTAATTCCAGATTTTGTGGGCTGATGACAACTTTCTGGCAGTTGTAGGCAGAGCTGTCTCGTATCAATAAAGCTCCTAAAGTAGATCCAGATCCGTGAGGGACAAAAATGATGTGCAGTAATCCTTCTCTGTCTTTCTCTGTGGCTGTGCCTTTTGGCTGGCACCTCTCTGATTTGTGATCAGTTACTTCTGGAAAAAAATCTTCTTACAAATTTGTATTTCATCTGCTTGGGAACCTTAACAAGTTACCTCCGCACCTGCCTGTCAAACCTATCGCTAGTACTCATTTTGAGTCTTTAGTTTTTAAATCGGAGCCTGCTGAGGGACCCATTTGGCTAACCCTTTGGTAAACTGATAAAAAGTTACACTAAATTCTGGTCCCTGTTTCCACTGTGGAAGCCTCTGAAAGTCAAAGGTCCTTTCTTCACTTATTTTTATTTCAGAGCCTTATTGTTTCTTTGAGTTATTCAAGTTAGTGATTATATGATCTTAGTTGTGTTCCACTGTTGCAGGCTACTAAGAGTAATTTTACAGTTTAAGGTCTATTAATTTGTTTTCTATTTCTCTGTATGGTATCAGTCTTTAGTGTATCTTTTTATGTCCTGGAAAAGCAAATAAAGAAGTGGCATGAGGTATTTTAGTGATGTGAAAGTTTTGGCCTTATGTCTCATTATCTGTAAGACAGCATCTCCAGCAGCACAGGCATACCTCATCCTGCCAAGGCCCAGTGTAGAACATAATGTGTGAAGGAGACTGAAAATGAGGGAATGGATCTCTCTCTTGCTTAAAAATGCTATGGATTTTATCCCTATAGGCTCAATGACTGTATTTTATAATTCCAGTTCTAGGGATAATAAATAATTTTAAGCCACTGAAGTGACAGGACAGTACATCTGTTTGAAAAGTGAATCATTTAGGGAATAAAAATGAGCACGATCACTTTGTATTAAGTGCATGAGCCCACAGCCTGAGTTATTGTTTCGCTATTCAGATGGAGGAGTACAAGGCCGTCCCTTGTGCTAGTCCTGCAGCCAGAGGTGCTGGAAAATGAGATCTCAAGCTTTGAAACTGTTTGGATTTGGCTCTGAAGCGAAGATGGTAGAAACTCTGATATCCTGCTTTTACTTTCTGCCTGGCAGTGGTGTCTTCCAGAGCCAGAGACCTAGAAGTTGTAGGGTCGAAGGGCAGCTCTGGGACGTGAGAGACCTAGTGCAGAGGTCGGGAGGAGCTCAGCAGTCAGCCAGCCCAGAGATCCTGCTGGCTGTGGGGTCGCCAGCCCCAGCTCAAATGTGTGAGGAAGGTCTGCATGCACCTGGCAATCGTGTCAGTGCCTGAAAGCTCACCAGTAAAATTCATACTCTGTTGTTAGGACAAACGGTGGTAAGAATATTTATTTGATTGAATAGATGCAGTGGCTGGAAGCTTGCAGAGGGGGTGGGTTTGTTTTGTGGGAGAGAGGGGGGCGGTGTGTAAGGGCTTTAAAAATATATATCAATTAGATTTGAGGGGGATTTGCTGGAGGGCGACTTTTTACAAGGACAGGTAGTGACAGGACAGGGGGCAATGGGTTTAAATTGGAAGTGGGGAGATTTAGATTAGATAGAAGGAAGAAATTCTTCCTGGAGAGGGTGGTGAGGCACTGGGACAGGTTGCCCAGAGAAGCTGTGGATGGCCCATCCCTGGCTGTGTTCAAGGTCAGGTTGGATGGGGCTTTGAGCAACCTGGTCTAGTGGAGGGGGTCCCTGCCCATGGCAGGGGGGTTGGAACTAGATGGTCTTGAAGGTCCCTTCCAACCCAAACCATTCTGTGATTCTATGATTTGTTCAAACCTGATAGTAAAGTTTAAATTTAAACTTTTCTTTTTGAAAGGCTCTTTGGAGTGTCACTTTTTACAGTTACCTGAATTCTAATTAAAGAGAGTCCTGCTATGTCTTACAATGTCTGGAGAGGTCGCAAAGGGAGAGTGGCTGCAGGTTATTGGTTTGGGGGCCTAAAAAAACATTCACTAACTATTATCTGTAGTTAACAGATCCATAGAACTCACACTGATTAATTTCCTTATCTGAAAGCCATTCCTTTTCATACTGTAAATGATACCTAATGCTCCCTGACGGGGTCCACAGTTTATAGATTTTGTAAGTGAATGAGAAAATGAATGCATTATTTTCTTGCCTTTTTGTGATACTGTTAAGTTATTCACAGAATGTTCCATTTTAGTACAATTTATGCTTTTACCAGCATTTTAACATATCACTGTAGAAGAAAAAAAATGAGTCTTTTATCATTCATATTGAAAAAAACCCCTTAAGCCTTAATCCACTCAGAGTCAGTAACTGTTATTTGATCTTAAAGGATGGCACTCATAAACTATAGAAAGGCAAGGGCTAAAACATTCTTTATGGTGTAAATGCTACAGTGCATCTCATATTTATCGAAGGGACCATCATTATGCAGAGCCATTATAGCAGATATTTGTGGCACTGTATCAAGCAGTATCTCTGAATTTTATATCAACTCTGTGAGCCTGAATGAAGTGCCTGTATCTTTTCATTATATTCCACTTTTCCTTCTATTTAAATCAATTCCCTGTGGAAGACTGTTGTTGTATAAACATATACAGCTGCAGCAAAGGAATTAGTGAAGACTGTAAGTGTGGAAATAAGACTGTGTAGGGTCTGGTTGGGTTATTATTAGAATGCACATGTTGCCTTTTTAATAGCTTTTTGTAGCATGTTGTTTACTGTCTTCTGTTCATAGGTTTGACTCATATTTAAGCATTTCTACTGCAGTGGGTATTTTTTAGCTCCTTATTAGGAAAGGACATTTAATGTTTATTCAAAAGGATTTTCCCAGTGCTGCTTTTTCTACTGATTATTAGTGTGAAGCAGTTACAAAGCTGACAGAATGTTGATTCCTCATAGGTTTAGGAATTCCCAGTTTTTGTGATCCTGGTTATCATTCAGAAAAGCTGAATTAATAACTATAAACAAATGACATTCTGATACTGACATTTTTCTGGAAGCCATATTCTCATGTAGGGGCCTGGGGAATTGTGCCAAAGGAAGACAAACAAAGAAGGGGGTACGTACTCTTTAAGGCAGTTCCTTTGCTGAAACAACCTTGCAACCACCTAAACCTCCAAAAACCTCGTCCAGGAAGGGAAGGTCACAGATAAGCGCTCTCCCTCCTCCACCTGAACTCTGCTCAAGTGTTTCCTTTCATGGAAAACCAGGATCTCATACTAAAATTACGTACTAAAATTAAACCATACATCTTAACTAATTGTCTGATTCATTAGGAACTCTTTCTGATACACAATTTCTTCATACAAGAGAAATAATATTAATTAAAACAAAAGTTGTAACAAAGCCTAAACTAGTGGATGTAAATCCGCCTTTACACTGTGTACAAGTTTTTTTATTGAATAAAGACTATTGTATTTCAGAACAAAACCTGGTTAATAACAGAGAAAATGGAGGGAACTTTCTTTTGCGATTCAGTATTCCGTAATTGTCTAATATATGAATTCTGGTTCTGACCATAGTCGAAAGCAATTTAGCTGCTGTTATGTTGGTCTACCTTCCAGGTTTAGAGTTGGTCAGATTTCCAAAATGCTAATACATTGAATTTTTTAAGTTTTGATTGTCTGTGTAGGTAGTAAATAAAAATTTAGGAGAATGGTAAATGTTTTCTCCTTTCATCTTGGACCATACTTTTGATTTGCTGCAGTCAATTTTATGCTGCTTACATTTTGACTATATTATTAAAATACCGGAGATTTTCTAAATTTAAAAAACAAGTTCTAATTTTTAAATCTTCCTTTTCCTCAGGTATTTGTTTTATACACAGGTATAACTGCATTGCTGTGTAAGGGCTTATGAACCTAACTAGAAGAAATTCAAATATTTAAGCGCAGAAGAAGGTGACAGTGACAGTCACTAAGATATATTTAAGTACACTTTAAAAATGTGATGACAGGGATTTTCAAAGAGATGTAAACAGTTTCTGCTACAGAACTGGAGCTGTGGTTAGCTGTTCCAAATTTTACTAGTTCTAGTTATCACTTCTAGTGTTTACATGATGTTTGCAAAAAAAAAAAAAAAAAAAAAAAAGGAATCCCTAAACTTCTACTCCCCTCTATCAGGAAAAACCAGCCTAAACAATGTCAAAGAATGATATATTTATTCTTTAAAATGCACTATAATACTCTGTACTTTGCAGTGAAATGGATTGCAAACAAGTACGTTGTAAGGCCACATATGACAATTGGATTTATTCCTAATTATTGATAATAGGTTCAGGGGGAGAGTGGGATTCAGAAGTCACAACCTCACTTGCCCTGCCCACTCTCCCAAATGGCCAGCAGGTTTGGACTCACGGAGTGTAAGGAGTTCAAAAGATTGACTGTGGCATGCGCGACCAGGAAAACTAACTGTTTGCTCAGTATAGCGTAGGATCAAGCTTGTTTTATGGAGGAGTCAGATGAGGAATTTGTGAATGGTCATCTAGGGATGAAACATCTCCTAGATGGCACCCCTCAAACATGGGCCTTTTCTCTCAGCTCCAAGAACTCCTTGTGTTTTGGAGAAGCTAATTCCACCACTGAATGTTAAGCTGAAAAAGAAAAAAGAAGGTATATTGCCGTGTATCCAAATTTTCAGGTTTTCTGTTACCAGTTTGATAGGACCGTTTAATTTGTCTGTCATTATATAAATTATAAAGAGAGAGAACGCCTTTGCTTTTGCTGTAGGCAGTGTTTCGCTGTCGCAGTCCTGCTGTCTAAACCTTGATGGAGGCTAGATGTATTACAACCTGTCCCTCCCTCCTCAGAGACCTCGGCGAAGGCAGGATGAGGAACAAACATTTCTCTCCCTCGCTAGCCTGGGAGGGGTGCTGGAAGCGCTGGAGGCTTTCTTGCTTAACAGGCTAAAGCCAGCAACCGCGCACGTTTGGCCAAGCGATGCGTCGCGGCGTGTCTGTCTGCCTCAGCACACGTGCGGACACAAGCGCCCTCGGCGTAGGGAGGGAAGGAAAATGGGGAATCTGCTGCTGTAGCAGGAGGTAACTGCCGCTGTCATCCAGAACAAGGGGCTCTCAGCAGCTCAGGGCTGTGGTGAGAGCCGGTTAATGGAGCGTGACAGGTAAGGGAGGAAGGAAATCACAGCACTCGGCAGGCAGACCATTTAAAATGGTAATGCAGTCAGCCTTCATCTCATCTCCAGCACTGACACTCCTCAGCATTTGCCCCTGCCACTCATTCTGCGCAGATTGTCAGGTGGATATCAAAACAAGCACAGCAGGCAAATAAATATGGGAATCTGAGCAAATATTCTCTCTCCTGCAGGAATCGTAGACAAGCGTGACTGACAGGAGCTCACTGCTACTGATGATCGCGTTTTTATTCTGTGACTACACTCTGTGGGTTATTTCTTGTCGTGCCCTGCATTTCAGATTGCTTATATAGGTCCCTGGTAAGCTCCCCAAGTCATATCAGCATTTAAGAATATAATTTTAACTCGCTGTGTTACATCAGATAGCTCCCTGAGTGATTTCTCTGAAGCAATTTCAGGCATAAACCTTTGTGGTTTAATGATGAAAGTGTATTTGCAAGGATTTAATAGATCAGCTATTAATAGATCAGGTAGTTTGAATTGCTGCTTTCATAATTTTTCTGCTTAAACTGACTGTATGTACGATTAGATGGAAAAACAGTCACATAAAGTTTTTTTTTTACATTTCGAACTTTTATGCTCAAAATTAGGCAAAGTCCATTGGGTCTTCATGTAACCGTTATTAATAGAAGTGATGACTCTTGGCCTGACCACAATGTGTTGTATAGACACTATTTTCTCAGAAATAAGGCCCAAGATATTTCTCTGTTGTAGGCATAAAAATTACACCCATGATTGTTAAAGAGACAACTTTTTTCCGTAAGTCTGGAGTCATAGGCACGGGGTCAGTATCCTACAGGTCTATTGTAGGGCAAGGCACACAGATTACCTTCATCTTTAATGACTTTACAGAGAGCTTTACTGACTTCGATAGGCTTTGGATCAGGCTCGTTACTATTTCAGCTCTTATTTAGAAATTGGGAATACTAGTAGTTGTCTGTAGAAGAAAGTATATGAAAGAAAAATTCGTTCTTGCAGTTTGGGATTATTGCACTGAACAATTCAATGCTGAATTTAAAAATAGTGTTGTTGGCTCGGATCTCCTCTGCTTGTACAACTCCCCTTTTACATGTGGACCTGCCCATGTTTGTCTTAGCTTTCTTTAGTCACCTTTTTTGTTTTCTCAGACACACAGAGTGTATAATTTTAGCAACCCCTTTGTACTTCTGGACAGTTCCATGGTGTTGAAAGGGAAACCTGTGATAGTTTCACCTGCTGGGTGGCATCAGTAACACTGATCAGAAATGGGCGAGAAGACACATATTTTAGGTGCTCTAACTATCCACCTAATTAGGTCTATCCTATGCTTAGTTGTATCCTAAGCAACTATGCAGTGAAGTCATAGTGGTTGTGTCATCAAAAAGCAGTCCTCATTTACAAATTTTCCTTCAGGGAATGCGGGTTTCTAGCTTTCCTAGCACTTTGGGTTGCTGTATGAGTTGAGGTAAACACTGAGGAATTTCAATATATGCCTGAGCTGCATGTAGGCTGTGTATTTCCAGGACTTCCTGGTGTTTCTGCAGTTCTTACATTGACTCAGCTGGAAATGAGCAGTAAACAGTGTCCTTTCTGTATTGCATGGATATTTTGGTTAGTGAGTGGAAATGACACTTGAGAGTTAGATGGAAGCACTAATAATTTGTGAAGGATTTTTTTGTATCTTTGGGCAGGTCTCAGTAATTTGCTCTATTTAATGCTATTTAAAAGAAAAAGAACCCAGTATTTTCCCACTCCCAAGCCTTTTCATTACTCCCAGAGACCTTATAATTGAGAGAGGAAAAGAATGGTTTTACTTTTTCCCTGTTTGCAGAAAGAAGCAGTAAGGCAATCTTATTATTTCAGGCTGCTAGGAATAGATATGAATTAGCATTTCAGCTATTTCAAATTTATACACTTAGTTATTCAGCCCATATTTTGGAGGAAGAAACTACGTAAATGACATTGAGGTAATTTCCATCTTCTAAGAAATGTCCCTCAGTTCGTGAAATAAATGTCTCTCTCCTTTCAGTGGAATAATAGCATTTTTGTGAATGAAAAGGAAATATCTTTCAAAATTTGTGCCATAAGACGTTCCTCTGCACAGCATGCATTTATGCTCACTGCAACAAATTAATGGCGAAGAGGAAAGGATGTTACATCTGTTTTGTTCACTGTGATTTTAGTAGGGATTTTTCAGCTTTGCTTTCTTACTCTTCACAAGCTGTTGGGATTTCTAGTCTGAGGACTATTTGATCGCTGCTGTGTTATTTGGTATGTTTTGAATCTCTCTCAAAGAAAAGAATATTTTTAAAAAAATTCTTGCATTTGGTTTCATACTCTGTCAGTCATTTCATTACCTCTTACGAGGTCCTAGATATTTGCACCTTTCCTTTCCTGTGGTTTGATGTAGAAAGAAGTTTGACAGATGTTTTAAGTACTGTGCAAGCTCTGTAGCCTCTTCATTGAGATAAATACAACATTTGCAGATCGGCATAGCATTTGATTATCCTATCAGCTAAAAAGTTAAGGGAGTTTTGTGATCTTGCAGATTTTGCATCTTTGAAGTTGTTACTTGAAGTTCAATTATGTTTTCTTATTCTTTTCAGCTCTTCTAAGTTGCTTTATCAATTTGTGTGTTGTTATAGACTGTTTAACAAGTATGTACAAAGGCTTTTTTTCTGTAACCAAAATCACTAAGTCCTTGCCAATAATCATTTGCCTTTTAAAATTTTTGAAGGCACCCTGTTCCAAACTTACACTTCTCACCCAAAGAAACCTGTAATGCTACCGCACAACCCCTCAGCTTTGGAGCTCTAGAAATATCTTTTTGTGCAGTATTTATTTACCCACTGTTAATTTTTTTTGTCATCAGAGGCTCTTGAATTTATTAGCCACTTAACATAAATGAAACACCTCAGTAAGCACCTTCCAAATTCAGCAGTGCACTGGGATGATGTTTTTAAGATGAACTCATGGGGACCTTTCACTTCATGAAGCGAAACCTCCTGTACAGTTGTTTCACTCCCTATGGCTCTCCTGGTTCCAGATCAGGACATAGTGTAAGGGAAGGCAGGGTAGTTCAACAAGGCTTGTCTTGGTCTTACAGATGTGTGGCTTTAATTTGTGCTAGAAATAATCTTTCATTCCTTTTGCCTGTGTCCTTCATCACTCATCCCACTCTTCCTCAGCTCTGGACTTCTTTCCTTCCACCCTCCCCACCTACTCACCCCATTTCTCAGCCCTTGTGCCCTGGTTCTCTGTTCCTCAACTGCATATTCTGTTTCGCCCTCCTGCTTCCAAACCTCCACCTTTCCAGGAAGTAAATGCAATTTAGGCTTCATGGATGATGAATCTGATGCTTTCGACTAATTGCTCATTCTCTTCCAACTTCACCCAGAAGGAAGAGAGTAGGTGAGGCAACTTCAATATTAGAAGGGACCTGGGTTTTTAATGCATTTCTGACTGCATGTGTTACCAGAGGCAAGGCTCTAGAAGAATGTCTGTCTTTTGAAAGATGGAGGCTGGCAAGATTCAAGGCAGTTCTTGGTGCTTGCAGAAGTTCACTCCTTACCCTTAGGCTGTCTCAAAATAAGTCATTCTCAGGTAGGCATTTGGCCTGCAGTTAAGACGTGTTGTTGTGCTTCAGGAATGGAGCCGTCAGCCATTGTCCTTATGCTTTAGACAAACATGTCAAAAAATACCTTTTACATGCCCACTTCTTTCAAAGGAGGGGGAAATGAAATCAGTGTTAAAAAGTCTAGACCCTTGAAGCCCATCATAGGCTGGGCTGCTGCTGAGGGTGGAAAAGTTATTAAGATCCTGAGCCAGTTCCCATCGCCAGTCTGACTTTTGAACTTCAATATGGGTTGAATGAGTTCCTTACAAAATAAAGCAGCTTGGCAGCTGATGGATAAGGTCTGTGGCAAGCAGGAAAGATTACTGTAATATTTTAAAAGAAGTGTTGTCTATCTGCCCTCAAAAGTTGTAATTAACCTGTGTGAGGCCAGAGCTATGTATTATGAAAGAGTGAAGAGTATCTGTGATCTTTGTAGAAGAGGCAACTCACGTATTTTATGGGCAGTGTAGCATTTTAGAGTATAGACTTTTAAGGCTTTCATTTTAAATGACAGTGGCATGATCTGTAACTGCAATATACGGCTGTAAACCATCTTTACCATACTCTGTATTACCTCTGTGGCTGTTCGTTCCTCAGTGAGAGCTGAAAGAATAACTCAGACAAATTTCATTGATTGTCGTTTCACAGTTCTTCACCACAATAGCATGCTTAGCTAACAGGTTAACAAGTATGCCCTCCTTGCTTTCTTTTTACATGAAAAGATTTAACAAGTCCTAGAAAGTACCTTCCAAACCTTAGAATACTCTGCAGATCTTGCAGTAATAATAATGTTCCCTTTCTCTTTTCAGCCTTTTTTCTATATTGCTCTCCTACTTTATTGTCACACTCAGCCTTTTTTATACCTCCTGACTGGATGCTGTCTTCAATCCACTCCCTCCAGCAATCATATTATGTGAATTTGATTTTGTGTTATGTATAGAATAATATATTAAACAAGAATCTTAGCAGGAATAAATCATTCTAACTTCACTGGTGCTGAATATCTGAACCAGAATGTGTGTAAAAATGGAAATTGCTTTCCACTATCTACAGATGGTAGAAATTACAGGACTCAGTTTACATGGTATCTAAAGAAGATATAAAGGGAAGGGAGGTGTAACAGTAATGTAGAAAGTGCAATAGCTTTTCCCCCTCTGGTTTTGTTAAAAGTACGCTTTTGAAAATATGTTTTATTTACATGAGAAAGTTAGAAGGTATCATCCATACTTCTGTAAAGTTCTGAAGAATGATGAAATACATGAGGTCTTCTGTAACCTAAGTTCTCCTGTTGATTAGGTAATCAGTCTTAATAGAAATCAAAGTACAATCCAATGTGCAAGAAGCATGGACTGTACTTTTTAACCTGCTTATTTATTCTTCTGCTTTGAAATTAGCTCTCTGAAATCCCTAACTATATTAATAGATACTGCATAAGAATAATGCCAAAATGTATATTCCTTCATCCCTTGTGTCTTGTGAGTGTGAGAGTGTTGCTAGAGCCAGACAGGTAACTCTTTAAATGACATAGGCTGTGTTTTTTAAAAACTTATAAACATTCCAGAAAACAGGGTGTTCTCTTATTTATACTTACTCATGTTCATACAGATGAGCAATGTTTTGGTTTTGAATCACAGCAATAGCAAAGAATCCAAGAACAACCTACATTTGTGCGACTTTCTATTGATGTTTTGTCTTTTTTTTTTTTTTTATTGCAAAAGATTCTGCTTTGTTTAAATGTTAGAAAATTCTGTTTGCAAGTTTCAGTCATCCAGTCAGGGATGAAAGTCTGTATGGCTTAAAGGGCTGCTTGCACATGATAATCAACAAGTATCAAATATCAAGAATGAACAGTAAACAAGGAGAGCATAACTAACTCTTCCAGTAAACTGGAAAGTGAATGTTTGCACATAATGAAAGCATTCGGAGTTATAATAAATATCAAAGAAAAAAATGGCTGTTGCAGTTTTTTGCATAATCATTTCCATAATCTCAGTGATTATTTTGCATACCACATCAAATTCTGTATTTACTGAAAACGAAACCTACATTATAAGCTTGCCCTTTGAATTTTTTATGTATACCAAATGCTTTAAAAAGAATTTATGGTAGTACAATGCGCTACCAGCTTTGTCCCTAATCATGAATTTTCTAGTTTTCCTCTTTAAGTAAATCTGTCTAAATGTCACTGATGTGTCATAGGCCACATAACCTTTAACTCCAAGGGCCAAGAATGTAGCTTTAGGCTCTTGTGCAAGAGTATCCATGGTACATCCTTCAACAGTTCTGTTTTACCAAATATCTAGTTATTCCCACAGTTGCTTCCTTTCCATGTACATAGGACTCATTGCAGTGGAAAACAAAGAATGGGAGGTTGTGATGGTGATGGTTGTGGAGGTGGGAAATGCATGGGCTGGTCTCCCTGTGCTTGGGGAATAGGGAAGATAGGAAGAACTATAAGGTCCCTGTCAACCACAAAATTATGTCTCAGCAGATCAGGCATAACTACTCTCTTTGGATAGTTCTTCTGCCTTTCTGTCTGTGCTCTGCCTCAGGGGGCTAATGACCTCCTTTTTACTGCAGACTTTTACCCCAGTAAAGGAAGAAACTACTGCAGTAAGGTTTTTTTCACTGTACAGAAAAAAAATTCTCAGATATCTTGCTTGACCTTAAATTGACCTAATGATTAGAAAATTCAACCTCCTGTATCTTACTCTTAATGTCTCTAACTACATGTGTTGTTGCATACACATGAAGACAGTAAGGGTATTAATTAATTTTAAATAGAAAGAGAAGGGTTTATTTCAAAGTATGACATGACTTTGTTTTATTTCACAAAATGAAGAGTTCATTATGAGCTGATGTTTGTGGGTTCAGAGTTCAAAAATGTGGGTGGCTTCAAAAAGATCTTTAATTTTTATGGCAGTGGCTGTTATCAAAGTATGAGGCATGACAAATCTCACACACTGGAAAAGCTGATGACATGTTATACGTTGGGGATGATCAACTGAAAGAAATGACCAATGTCATCTCAGAACTGTCAGCTGTTATCTTTGAGGATTTTTATCTTCCAAAATAAAGTGGAAGTACTAGAATACCGTGAGAAGGTAAACACAGGGGTGAAAGGGAGAGCCAAGGTAGGAAATTTTAGATCAAACCACTCAACTCAATCTCAAAAAATAATCAGACTGTTTTCAAGCACCTTGAGGGTTGCAAAGAAATCAGTACCAGGCAACAAGGATTTGTCAAAAACCAGCTAATTTCCTTTTGACAGATTAACAGGCCTTGTCATGAGTAACAAAGCCATAGAAGTCATTCATCTTGAATGTAGTAAGAGGCACCTGTCTCTTTTGACATCTTTATATATAAGCTAGGGAAACATAGTCTAGATGAAACTATTAGAAACTGAATGTAAAACTCATTGATTAACTGTACTGAAAAGGAACTTATCAGTGATTTACTGTTTAAAAAAATATCCAGTGCATTCTGGGAGGGTCATTTTTAGAACTGTAAGAAAATTATAAATAATGGAATAAAGAGTGTGCTTATTAAGGGTATAAATATATTAGAGGACAGGACTTGAATTTGAAATATTCTTAGAAAATCATAAGGAACAAAAAAAAGTGATGATACTGGATTAATGTAATATGCAATCTGACTTTCAAGGAATGGTAATCAACTGCACAAGTTCTTTTCGATAAACAAGTGGTAAGTTTTATGGAAAAGGACATAGTTTCTAGCCAGTCTGACTGTAATTCAACAGCATCATGCCATTGCAATAAGCAACAGGCACAACCAAAGGGATATGTGTGGCACAAAAAGTCGTTCTCTATACAGTTTGGTGAGATGTCAGTAAGGGTGGAGCATCCAGTTTGAGGTAGCACACCACAGAGCATGTGTGGGAGAGCAGAGAGAAGAAACAGTGAGTAGGCTGTGTACAGAGTGTGAAAGAACTGGAGTAATTTAACCAAGGGCGGGGTGGGGGGGTGGGGGAAGGAAAATGAGAATGAGAAAACACAAGGGGAGAGTTTTGAATATGTGAAAGACAGTTGCAAAACACAAAGAGCAACAGAACAAACCAGGTGGTCTCTTGAGAGCCCCTTTAGCTCTATTTGTCATGATTCTGGATAAGCATCTCTGCAGGAGACCTTTGCTCTTTGCAGTTTTTGAGTGCAAGTACAATTACATGTTTTTGGTTTTAATAGCATGTGCTCATCCATATGCTTTCTGGGTTACTGTTTTAAAGTTTAAAAAATTCAATTTTTGATGAAGGCCCAGTCTGTGAAATGCTAATTTAATCCAAGAGTAATTGATATTTCCAACTGATCTCTCATCAACCTGATGGTGTGGAAAAGCTTTATTTTAAAATTCTTGAAGAAGACCAAAATACATTACTATTAATTTTCTGTTCTTAATGAAGACCCATTGCGGAACTATTGATTCATGTTCAGTTACAAAGCAAATCAGTTATTTTATACATTAATAATAATTGTACATTATAGTGCTTCTGTTTAACAAAATAGATGGTTTCAAAGGATGCTTAACTTTCTCAAAGTGAAAGGTCTTTTTTTATTTCACTGTTCGTTTTGTTGGTGAAGCATAGACAATTAGCTGACAGGTTGTGATCATAGAATCATATTAGAATCATAGAATGGTTAGGGTTGGAAGGGACCTTAAAGACCATCTAGTTCCAACCCCCTGCCATGGGCAGGGACCCCCTCCACTAGACCAGGTTGCTCAAAGCCTCATCCAACCCGGCCTTGAACACTTCCAGAGACGGGGCATCCACAGCTTCTCTGGGCAACCTGTTCCAGTGCCTCCCCACCCTCTCCATGAAGAATTTCTTCCTTCTATCTAATCTAAACCTCCCTGCTTTCAATTTAAACCCGTTACCCCTTCTTCTTGTAAAAAGTCTCCCCTCAGCTTTCTTGTAGACCCCTTCAGGTACTGGAAGGCTGCTATAAAGACTTTCTGTGCTTACAGAGAGAGCTAATACTGAGTGGAGATGATCAGGGAGATGGCAAAGGTGAGATAATCTCACTAACTCAGAGCATAAACAACTAGACATTTCTTGACAATTACATGTCAACTTGCAAAAGGACAGCACGCCTTCAACGCCAAGCCTTTTGTTGGAGACCAGCGTTGTGAAGAAATCCAAACCCACATCTCAACACTCAGGATCTGAAAAGCACTTTTGTGCCTTCAGGTTCTTCAGCTGATCTCAAACCTGTTCTTCTCCAGCAGGTGGTTCTTTATTGTCACAGTCCTGCCTTTGTCTTCTGTGACTTGGGAGGTGTGGCTTGAACCCTTGCTGGTGAAGACTGATGCAAAGAAGCTGTGGAGTACCTCAGCCTTCTCCACATTCCAGGTAACCAGGTCTCCCATTTCCTTCCAGTGAGGGCCCACATTTTACCTAGTCTTCCTTTTGTCACTGATGTACCTGTAGAAGCTTTTCTTGTAGCCCTTGATATCCCTTACTGGATTTAGTTCTGTTAGGGCTTTAGCTTTCCTAACCTGATAACTTGACTGCTCAGACAATTTCTCTGTGTTCCTCCCAGGCTACTGGTCCTTGCTTCCATGCTCTGTAGTCTTAATTTTTGTGTAGGAGTTTGTCCAGGAGGTCTTTTCTCATCCATGCAGGCCTGGTGTGTTTGCCTGGCTTCCTCTTTGTTGGAATGCATCACTCCTGAGCTTGGGGGAGGTGATCCTTGAATATTAAACAGCTTTCTTGGGCCCCTCTTCCCTCCATGGCTTCATCCCGTGCTACTTGTCCAAGTAGGTCCCTGAAGAGGCCAAAGTCTGCTCTATCCAGTCTGAAGTCCTGGATAGTGAGCTTGCTGTGCACTCTTCTCACTGCCCTAAGGATCTTGATCTCCACCATTTCATGGTCACTGCAGCCAGAGCTGCCCTTGTGCTTCATAGAAGGTTTAGATTAGACATTAGGAAAAACTTCTTCACTGAAGGAGTGGTCAGGCATTGGAACAGGCTGCCCAGGGAAGTGGTGGAGTCACCATCCCTGGAGGTGTTCAAGGAACGCGTAGACGTGGGGCTTGAGGACATGGTCTAGTGCGTATGGGTTGATGGTGCTGGGTTGATGGTTGGACTAGATGATTTTATAGGTCTTTTCCAACCTTAGTGATTCTGTGATTCATATTCTGCACCAGCCCCTCCTTGTTGGTGACAACAGGGTCTGGCCTAGCACCTCTCCTTGTTGGCTTCTCTATCACTTGCAGAAGAAAGTTGTCATCAATGCATTTTAGGAATCTCCTGGCTTGCTTGTGCCCTGTCATGTTGTCCCTCCAACAGATAGCGGGGTGGTTGAAGTGCCCCATGAGGACCAGGGCTTGTGAACGTGATGCTGCTTCTGTCTGTCTACAGAGGGCCTCATCCACTCAGTCTTCCTGGTCGGGTGGCCTGTAGCAGACCCCCACTATAATGTCACCTGTCTCTGCCCTCCCTTTAATCCTGACCCATAAGCTCTCAGTCAGCTCCTTATCCATCCCCAGATGATGCTCCACGCACTCCAGCTAGTCACTAACATAGAGGGCAACACCCCTTCCTCACCTCCCCCGCCTGCCCTTCCTAAGGAGTCTGAATCCTTCCATTCTGATGCTCCAGTCATAGGAGCCATCACACCACGTCTCTGTGATGCCAGCAGAATCATAGCCCTGCAAGCATGTGCACATCTCTTACACCTCGTTTATTCCTCATGACGCATGTGTAGAGGCGGTTAAGCTGAACCCCTGATGAAGCTGATTTACGGGCTGGAGTGGCTGGAATTCCTTTGTACTGTTCTTCAGGTTCTCTCCTGCTGACCTGTGAGTCCTCTCCAGCATAATATGAATATTCGGATGATGTGTAGCAGGGGAAACTTCTCAAAAACTCTGTAACTGAAATAAATAAATGTCCCTCTTGTGCTAGGTCAGCTGAATTTCATTTTTGATCTGAGAATAATGTGTCTCTGGAAACTTGCCCAACATTTCAGCTAGAAGCTGAGGATCTGTGTTAGTGATTTCATGGATACTTGGTATTAGTCCATGTCTGATTAAATCCAAATATTTATACATACTCTTATGGGCAATAACAAGCTTAATGTCAGTTCTGATACTAATATGGATGCTCCAGTTACTTGGCAATTTCATTACAACAGGTAAATGAATCAATTTCTATCTGCTTTCTAATATAATGTTACTGCAACCTCATTTTTTACAGGCATTGGAAAGACTTTATGTCAAGTCTCTGATAAGGACCGGGTGAAAACAGACTTTAAATAGTATAAGCGTGTAGAATTATACCATTCTGGATTTCAGTGGTGGACAGTTTTTCTTCAGTCACCTACTGTGTCCACAGGACTTGTAGAGAGGACATTTTTTCTGAGTGGTTCTCTGAGAAAGAACACTTATGGCCAGGCCTTACTCCATGTCGCTGCTGCTGCTGCCACCATTGCTGATTTGGTGGAGGGGCAGAGTACTAGTGGCAGTAGAGGGAGTTTGAGTAAGAGGTGAAAGAGCTGAAAAAGGTGTGGAAGCTTGGTGCAAAGGAGTTTTAAGTAGATCATTATGCTTCAGTGATTATCTGTAACATTTTATTATTTTGCTTGAATTTTAGTTATAAAGGGTGATATAGAATATAGATGTATCTTCAAGCAATTATGATTTTCCTGCTGATCCGATTTCTAGCATGTGTTAAACCAGTCCGATGGCTGCAATATTTTAAACTATTTGCATACATCTCTGTTGTTAGACATTGATGGGGCTTAAGGGGTTAAGGGTGTGTTATCATCTGGAGTGATGATAGAGTTGGTAATGAATAGCTGCTAATCGTTAGGATTAGGGAAGATCATGAAGGATTTCAAGGGAGACAGGTAGAAAAATTAACAAGTGGTAGATGGATTTTTATAGTAAAGTGCATTGTAAAAAATGGCAAAAGTCAACATGGATAAAAGGTTGTAATTAATTTTATTCCTTTTATCCCTTTGAGTTACAATGAGAAGGGAAGCTAGATATCATGATCTTTAAGTAATACGATAATATGATATTACAACCTCACCTCATGTAAATTGTTGGTACATTCATCTCAAAACAGTTCTTACCCTTCCAGTGAAATTATGTATGGGCACAAGGACATCATAGTTTGGCAATTAAATCTTGATGGGACTTGTTGAGACACTGTTCTGTTTTGGAGTCAGGCTTTGAAGGAAGGACCAAGAAAGCAGGGAGCATGACAGAGTGAGTAAAATGATGTATGGATTATAGATGTACAGCAAAAGCTCTAGTTGTCCCTAATCTAAGAGCAAGGGGACTGGCCGCACACTTGAAAGTGGCAAAGGAGCTTTTATGATGCATTAGTTGCCTGTGGAGTTGATTGCCAGCTGCAGTGGGGACATCCTGATCATGGAGACTCAGCATCCCCTGATGAGACATGCCCTGAGGATCTTCAGGACTACAGACACTAGTCTGTAGTCTTTATCTGGCACGCATCACTGCTTATGCATGAACGCCGCTTTTTCCCTTCCACCTTCTGTTTTAAAATATATTTTTACCTGATGCCTAAAATCTCAGGTTACCAATTAATTCATTTCCTTTTTGTTACTGCCTTTTGTTATTTATGCCTTTTTGTTATTTAAGAGTTTCATTCTTCTGGTAGCTATGATGTTAATGTAAATCGTATGACTGTCTCTGTAGACCACAACAAAGAACAGCTAACACTGCAACCCTCCCACTCACTGCTGCTCTGATCACCTTGGAGTGCCCTTGTACATTGCCTTGTGTAGTATCTATGTTTTCATAAGAATGTGGGATGCAAACATTTAGCCCCTAGCTTGTGTACAAGTAGTTTCCTCCTCTGTGTATCATGACTGGATATATTGTTTTGTTAGGATTTTTACACTGAAAGTTTGCATGGTTCAAAAATGTAATACTGCATCATTTTCTTGAACATTTGTTTCACTACTTTAGTCACGTATTCTTGAAAAAGCCTGGATCATAAATATATGTCAAACTACAGGAAGCAAGTGCAAAAGTAGTAAAATCTAGTCTACCAAAAAGGATTTTCATGAGCCAAAACCAATGTGTGTTTCAGCTCCTTTTGTAGGAGGTGCTTTATAATGCATCTTTTTCTGTCTAGACTTACTATAGTTCCAACTTAGGCTCTTGTGTGTAGCATCTCAGTTGAAAAAAAAATTAATTCTGCTTGCACAGTGGCTTAGACTCAGCAGTTTGTTCCTGTATTTAAAAGACAGACCCACTGCACTGCACTTAATTTAACAGTCCCGAGGTGAGTCAGCGTAGCATCACGTCATGGTTGAGGTATATGACAGGGGCTGACACCATAATGTGCCTTGTTCTCCTCTGTGTTACAATGATGTGTGAGCCACAGCTTACTGACAGACTGCCTGACACTGGTTCTTAGCTCGTGTTCACCTGCAGTAAAGATCTCTGTTCGAAATTTGTATTTTAGACGAACATAGTAAATAGCAGTGGACCAGACTTAGGAGGGAATGAAGAAAATAAAAATAGTATCTTCTTAAGTGTTAAATGTTCTTTTAACAACCTAACATGTCTTGTTGTTACATGTGAGGTAGCTCTAAGGCTATGTTTTCATGTTTCTGGCTGAAGCTGAAAGCTGAATACAATTTATTTTGTTACCATATTCAGATGGATATTTCAAACACCAAATGCGTGAATTTCTAGCAACTAAAATATAACATTTTTAATATACTTCAATATTGTTTGTAAGAGAATCAGACAAATCAAATAAATTACTGACCAGTAGATCATTTACTTCCTTCTGCCGAAGTTCATTTAGTCCCCATGGTATTTTTAATAATATGTGCAAAAAGTTTAGTCTAGTGGACTTCTAATGATTCAACTGTTGACTTTCTACTGCCTTCCCTTTAACGGTGGTAGTAATTTTTTTTAAGCGGTCAATCATTGTCATAGAAGATATTAAAAGAATATTGTGCAGTGCATGCTTTGCCTATCTTTATTATCTGTTAGTATTTCACTAAAAATGTGACCATTTCATGTGCCATTATGTTCAGCTGCTTACTAGCATCGATCCCCCCAAATCCTCTGATCTGAGGATTTCTGTCACTTTATTGAAACCTAAGAATTTGCTGTAGGCTATATTCAAAGACTTGTAGTAGTATAAGATCAGCACGGTGATCGTATGCATAATAAGTCGTGTTTCCCTAAAGCAATTGAGTAAATGTTTGCATAAGTAATTGCATTTGCAGTTGTTTGGTTTGTATGTGCCTTTAGGTGTCACAGGAGAGTTAACCCTGCTGGAAATCTTGGCCAACATGATGGCCTTAAGCTCTCATGAGGCAGTCTAACGCAAACTTTCGTAAGGTTGCATGATAACATTCTAAATCATGTTTTATTTTCCAGCTTGGCTTTCAATGTTCTATTGAAATATTCTCTAGGATTTTAAAACCATTTCTAACAACAATTAAAACCTACACTTTTAAAAAAAAAGTGTGCGCACGTTTGGTTTAACAGTTGGACAGAATTTTATGCTGGATCTTATTTTAGCTGAGACATTTTGACCGTCCATAAAATGTAACTAAGTTTTACCCAATTTCTTTCTTTTGAGCTAACGCTTAGCACTGTAATACAGTACATCCCAAATACATCCTCGATGTTGCCAGCGTGATTATATATAAACCCTCAGCATTAAATTTCGAATTCTTTGAGTTTGTTAAAGAGGCTGACAGAGTTACAAAGGAAAAACTTTGTGTGAGTGCAATTCCTCTTCCCTTTAGAAAAAGTAATTTTAAAATAGAAGTTACATTATTTTCCACTTTTTGCTATTAGTAGATCTCCTGAGTACAGTTACCTTGGAAACATTATATTCTAAAGGAATAAGAATATATGGAACATTTTCTTGCACCCATTGATAATGTCTGGGAAAATGATGGGCTGATAACACTGGAAAAACATTCAATTTAGCTGAAGCAGAAGCCTGACCTCTAAGATGAAATTTGGAAAAACGAGAGAAATCAGGGTTTGGGCTGTCTGTGGTTGAGAAGGCTTGATGCTTTCAAGCCTCTCCTTTATTAAAACCAATTGGTGGCTTAGTGAAGGGGATCATATTAATCTGTCATCACTTTATGAAGTTTATTAAGATTGTCTAAATTGGAGCACAATTTGAAAATAATACATATATTAGAATATAATTACATAGTTAAGTTGCAAAGAAATAGGATGCAATATTTAGGTCTAAACTAAGTGCCTAACTATTACATACAGATGTGATGAATATAACAAGCCTGGACTAAGCACTGTAAATTCAGCCTTTCTTAAGTATTAAAATCATGGAAGCACTATTGCTGTTAGGTACAGTTCCTTTGAATTTCTGAGGGCTGACATTAGCACTTGCTTTGTTGTGAATGAACCCTGATGGGGAGAGTGTTACCAAGGTCAAGTGAAGCTATTGAAAGGTTTCCGAGGAGTCTTCCTTGAGTATACAGGATGGGATTTTCTTGCTCTAAAAAGGCACTTAAATCTACATTGTACTTCAGTTTTACACAGGATCCAAATCTACAGAGAACCCCCTGAAAATCGTAGTCCTCATTCAACATTTCGGAGCTTTGAAATCTGTCTGTGTGTTTATGAGAACTGCATATGGGGTTGTTTCTCTTGAAATAGAGATTCTCCAGATGGGACTGACCTGAAAGCAAGATTGCATGATCCACTGCCTTCCTAGCAGTGACTGGAAGATACTTGGGAAGAAGCAGAATAATCCTACCACCTGTGAGGCTGTTGAGTGTTGTTCATTCATTTACCTCCATCTCAGGAGGTAATACAATCTCTCTTTTGTGGTTTCATTTACTGAGAGATTTGATCTTATGTTACATCACATACTGTTTGCATTTTGTTAAGAGGAGAAATAGGTAAACTTAGGTTTTTTACAGTCATCTGACTCTAAGGCTTATTCCTTGTCACTGACAGTCTGTTAAAGCCAGTAGCAAAAGAACTGGTGGCGCAGGAGAAGATCTAAGTTTCTAAATTTGTAAATCTCAACTGGCAAAACCTTCAACAGCTCTCATGTACAGATGCACACAAAGAGATGGAGTATCTAGAAATGTAACATCTTTGGGTAAAAATCAATGGATCAGTCTGGATCCCAAGGTGAAATCATCTTCAACTTGTGATACCAAGTCATAATTCTGGTGACACAAGTATTATAAAACAAATTAACAAAACAATTATATGCCATTTTACATGAACTTAATCTGTAACTGCTTCTTGTACTATTTATTTTCAAATCTGATTTTTAAAAGCTTTGGTTTTCTCTCAGAAAATAACATAAATCTGAATGAGAGAGAAAGACGTCTCAGAACTTCTGGCTGTGTATTGAGCCTTTTTTTGTACTAACTCATTTTAGAATAGGTTTTCTTTGAAGTCATAACTGATAAATTTTGGGGTATTGAAAACACCTGAGAAAAGAACAGTTGCAACTCTGGTTTGTGGGAAGAAGGAGATGTTCAAGAAGTACTTGATCACACTTTTGCACAGGATACAAAGGATCTCAAAAAGTGACAAATTAAGAGTGCGAATTAAAAAAGAAGTCTAGATGAGAAACAAATCTGTTTAAAATTGTATTAGAGGTTACAGGAAATACTGTGGAAATTGAACTGGGAGTGCTTCTGAAGAGGCAAATAGAGATTGTAATCTGTTACTGAGAAGGGGAAGAATAGTGTTAGACAGCTTGTTTGGTTGGTTGGTTTCCCTTAGATTCTGTATACTGATACCTTTCTCAAGGAAATCACACTCACCTCTCTCAAATGCTGTGTATGAGTCAGCTAGATCTTATTTATCGCAGGGTGCTGGTGCCACATCTTTGACATGTCTTGTCATGTCAAGTTAGCCAGTTCTGTTAGTTTTAGGGAGGTGGCATACCACTAGGAATTGAAGAGTACGGTTGCAGCAGTGTCAGACAGAACATCAGTTGTGTGCTTGCTGGAAGAGCACGAATCAAGCAAATTTTTTAGTGTCACACCTTCAACTGACCCCTTGGAGAATGAAGTCTGTATACTTACCTCCAGCAGTGCAGTGAGAGCATGTACATGGTTAAGGTAGGCCAGTATGGTGCTGTGCAAGTCAGTATAGATAGGCAGTTTGATGAATGTCTGACATAGTACATGCAGGGGTAAGCACCTGAAGATTGCTCCTAAACCATTACCTCATGCCTAGAGGAAAGGGAACTAGTCTGCTTTCAGTTTAAAGACACTTGAAAAAAAAGAATGAAAGGCTGATGTGTCAAGTCAGCAGCAAAGAGAAATATTTGCGTTGTTGTCAGTCCAACCAGAGATTTGGATTCATTCTCAAACTGGATTGATAAGGAAGAGAACAGGAAAAAAACAAAACCAAAGATGAAATCCCAATTAAAAAATAAAACTAAATTCCTGTACAGCTTTCCTTTGAAAAGTATTCCATAATTTCTCTGGAATATGTTGCATTACTCTAAACAGATCTTGTCTCTCTCCAAATTCATAGTTATACCTGGGTATTGCAGAGACTACAACTTAAGATTAAATTTTATACGTAGGCGTTTTTATTCAGGCACTAATGGTGAACAAAAGCAAAACGCTACATGCCAGTGGCAAAAGAACATTTGGTAAGGTACAGCTTTCCAGTGGACCAAGCTCAAAGAAATGAGCCCCTGGGTTCCTTGTGCCTGTGCATCTTTAATGAGTTACGCTTAACAGGCCTTTGCCTGTTCTACTATTTATCTCCTAAAGGTTTTCTTCCACCATAAAACTTGTATGCTTTTGTTGACCCATCAATTGTTTTAGCCAGAAGTCAAACGGGTATTCAGGCTCTTGGTGCTCACATCGCTTTGGCATTCAGTTCATGTGAGACATGTTCAGATGCTGTATGAATGTTTTCCATCGTGCACATCCTCATTGTACAATATGACTGGTGTCTTTATATGGATCCTTGCTAATTCACTGCTGGATAATACACATATTGCTCATTAGTCTACTATCTGGTGTTTTATCAATCATCCTCTTTAGCACCCATCACTTCAGTTGCAATGGCTACACTTCATGTTTTTCAGGCCAGCTCAGTGTTGCATTAATGTGCAGTCACTATTCTTTATTGCCCTCCAGCATCTTTGCTCCATGGAAGCTCGCTGCTGACAACAAAAGTATTCGGCTATCACGACAGTATGGGGTTTGTGTACTTGTGGCTGGCTGCAAAATGTAGGCAGTGGATGAAGTGAAAACTAGCTGGCTTCCGGAGTGTGGGGTGGGTGTGCAGGACTGGCAGCTGGAAGACAAAACCAACCTTGTTCCCACACACACTTAGACACACAGGACATCCTTCTCATTTATGAATAGCTTCTGTTGGGAATCAGGAAAAGAGGTGAGTCTGAAATATGTAGACCTCTAACAGCTTTGAAGGGCTTCCCTGATTGTGGCCTGTCAGCACTGTTCTGTTGTGTTGGAGATCAGCAGATTGCGTCATGTTCTTCTTAAGAGGTCTGCTGGCCGTGCTCCTTCCCAGCACCAGTGGCTTCAGAGAGAAGTGATGAACAAAATTTAGAGCAGCAAAGAAATATTCCAAACTGGGGGAATGTTCAGCTCCACTGTTCCGTGTGAATGCAAGTACATAGTTAATGCCAAATAATACAAAGTGCATTTAGCAGGTAGGTAGTGAAAAAAAATCAGGGGCACAATAACGCAGTGCTACCTTAGTGAATCACCTTTCCTAGTTAGGACCATGATTTAAAGATTGCTACAGACCATGAGCTAAAGCAAATTATTTTTTTTTGGAGGTGGTGAGAAAGGTAGCTTTTTTGATCTGCTTCAATTTAACGTTCTGGAAACTTCCTTTCCATTTCAAGTAGCTTATTCAAATTTAATCATGGGGGTGTCAGACTATGAAAATGTCTAGTTGTGAAATTGTTGGGGAATTTCAACTTTCACTTTAATGATACTACTTGTGCCTGTATTGAGAAGAGAAGTATCCATGGAAACAGTGCAGTAATTCATAAACTGTAGAGCTGTATAAAGTCCCTCTACCACAAATATGTTTCAGCAAGAAAATCAAGAAGACCCTTTTCATGTCAGTGTCACACAGCTAAGGAGTACCTCTCTTAAGTCAACAATTCGAGCTATGCCAGGGAGAGGAGGACTATTCGGTATTTTGGGATTTAATAAACTGAGAAAACCAAACCAGAACCACAAAACCCCCACTTTCACAATTAGATAATACATCACAAAAAAGCCTGAAAATTTAGTACAAAGTTTTAGTAAAACTGCTTTTATGACTATTTTCTTAAAATTATCAGATAGCAGTGAAATAAATGGAAAGATGGATATTGTGCTGTTACCTGCCCAGACTATATTCTGTGTTCCTATTTATGTCCAGTTAACTAAGCATGAATCAACTCCAGTAAGGCAAGATGATAAAAAATGGTAATCTAAACACTCTAGAAATTGCTTTCTAGGACCAAGTTTTTGATAGTTATGTACACGCATGTGTACATAAGATTTTACTCAAGTTAATTGTCAAACTAATTTGTTGCTCAAATAAGTGCAAAAAAATTTAGTTCTGCTATATTCTTGTAAAACAGAAATCAGGGAACTGGTTTTCTAGATTTGGGCTTTTCAAAGACCAGTTGTCCAACTTCAGTCAAGTCAGCAAAGACCACGCGTTCAGAAAGGTTGTTTCTCCTTTCTGTTTTCATTCCAAATGAATCATTTGTGGTGTTGTGATCCTGACCGGGAGACCGTCATGCATTGAGCAGCTAGTGATCCCCGTAATAACGAGTGTAGGTGCAGCCCTGTGCTGCGCTCTGCCGTGCTGTGCTTTGCTCACCCCTCGGCCGCAGCAGAAACTGAGCCTGGGGGCCGCTCCCACCCGGTATGGGTGGTTACGCTGGTACTTTATCTAAATGTGCAGCAACAAGTTATCATGTGAAATGCTGTTTGTTTTACAAGATAAAGGACAACTAGAATGTTTTCCTCTTATGAAAATCCTGTAAGAGCTCAAGAGACTAAAATGAGGTTGCCTTACCATGGATAGGATCTGCACAGCATGCCGTGCCATGGTTGGATGTCAGTTCAGCACTGTCCAGCTCAAGGTTTCCAGTGTGTGAATGGGCATAGGATTGTCTATACTATCTTTTTCTTTATAGTTTTACCTCCAATAAATGACATTTTATGGGATACTTTACTAGAGGGTCTGGATGCCTTTCTTAATGGGATCATGATGAACCAGTACCTTGTGCTGCAAAACATATATGTAATGTAAGTAATCAAATAAATCAGCTTTTTAAATGCCGGAGGGATTAGACATAGCTCACAGTGAGAGCTGAGACATTGCTCTGCACACATTGCCTTTTTGCTTTGAATTTGGAAGTTCAAATATTGATATGCTATATTGGTGTCTGATACTTTATTCTGACATTTCTGGTAAGTAAATAACTTACACAAACTTTCTTTTCTCTGAAGAATGGCCCTGTATGCTAAACATCAACATGTTTTTCAAATCGCCTTCATTTCCAGTTACTAAGATAAGCTGCTTTTGAGATAGACCAGGTTAGAAACATTTTAGAGGACATTTTGAACAAGATGAGCAGCACCTTTTCTTGAGGCCTCTGTATAAAAAATAACTTTTCCAAATCACTTTAAATGTGGGTAAAATAAATTTTGCTGTCACAGTTCAAGGAGGCAATATCTGAAGTAGAAATAACCTTTCTAATGAGAGTTTTAAAGAGAAAGTACAGTTGAGCTTATAATACAATATACACTTCAACATTAATGTTGGAAACTACTCCTATATTGTCTTAATGCAATTTTTACCAAACAGTGTTATACAGTAATTTCTCATTTCCAGTGCAATAGCAGCTTGGACTTTTCAATCTTGCAATACCTTCAGTTTATTGGAGCACTGAAAGCTAGCATCTGGAAAATAGAAAGAAAAATTACAGCCTGACAGTTGCCTCCACGTTTAACAGCCAGTCCTCAAAGATGGGTGACCAGACAAGTCAAACACAATCAGCCAGACCGTAGACTACATGTGAAAATGCCATTCCCTTTGGTGATAATAAGACAGGACTTGCATATGTAGCAATACGGTACAGATTAGCAGGGTGATCTGATCTGGATACGTGATTCTGAAACATGGAGCCAGCACAAGCAGTGGGTTTTGTTGCAGACTTGTACAGATTATCACTTATGGGCAGTTTTCATAGGCTGATACAGAGTTCTAGATGAGATTAGGTTATGTGGTCCCTGAACATTTGCTGACAAAGAATTTAAGAGAAAATCCGTGATTTCCTTCACCACTCTTCAAACCATAAAGTCCCCCTCAGCTGGAGATCTCTGTTTTTTCTCACCACTGTTCAGGATACACACCTTTCTGAGGGCCTTCTGACAGCTTCATCAGCACAATCAATCCATGAGCGTTGTTTCTGTTATGCTCTAGAACCAGTGCCTTCCCAGTTTGCATTCAGCTTGATCAGTAAGTGGCCATTTCTGTTGATAGTCCTAGCCCTTTTAGTTTCAACCTGTGCTTGTGCTTTGTGCTTCCAAGGCTTCTACTATCATTCTGCAATGTTTCTCTCCACACACGTATTTTAGGGTCACTAGTAGTTCTCTTAACACAGAAATGGTTTCTTGTATGTGTAAGCGTACGTTACCTTGACTACATCCTGTTAATATCTGTCTAATAATGGTAATGTTACTTACAAAGAACGAACTTTTATAAAGGATCTTCTCTTGGATAGAATATGGGTTTTGACACTGAAATATATTATTTTTGGTTTACTTTTGGTATTTTTCTGTGAAATTATTTTGGTTTAATGACCAGGGAGATATCTTAATGAAGATGTATCTAGAGGCCCTGTCTATCATTTTGTAACAGATGCAGGTTGGTAATCTTAACAGAAAATACTGTGGCTAACTTGCCTTAATTTATTTTAATACAATTTTCCCTGTTGTTTATACCAGTAGTCTCCCTACTGGAGGAGAGGGAGGACCTTATAGCAGCCTTCCAGTACCTGAAGGGGTCTACAAGAAAGCTGAGGGGAGACTTTTTACAGGGGCCTGTAGTGACAGGACAAGGGGTAATGGGTTTAAATTGGAAGTGGGGAGGTTTAGATTAGATAGAAGGAAGAAATTCTTCCTGGAGAGGGTGGGGAGGCACTGGAACAGGTTGCCCAGAGAAGCTGTGGATGGCCCATCCCTGGCTGTGTTCAAGGCCAGGCTGGATGAGGCTTTGAGCAACCTGGTCTAGTGGAGGGTGTCCCTGCCCATGGCAGGGGGTTGGCAACTAGATGGTCTTTAAGGTCCTTTCCAACCTAAACTGTTCTATGATGATTCTATGACTATTTTATATGCTTTCAAATCTGTTTCTAATTACTGTTATTTCTGGTTAGATTTTGGTGTATTCAGAAATTCTGTATTCTGTCTTTGGTTTGCTATTTCACTTTGTTCTATGATATAACAGGACTTACAGAAACACATAGACATACTGTTTCTCTTACAGGATATTAATCCTAGCCATAATTAAGTGTCCTTAGATTCTGACAGTATGATAATTTTGGATATTACTCATGTGTCTTAAACTAATGAGAGTATGGCTAAGCTGATTGGTGAACTTGGATGGAAGTAAGCAATTATGCCTGTTTGTTATGAAAATACATAGTGCTCTTTGCAGAGTCTTCATGGATGATGAAATTAATTAATCTAATTTTACTGTTGCTAGTTACACTATGAAAGTTTTCACTGCCTATTTTCCATTCCATACATCTTCCTTTCCTCTGTCATCACTAAGTCCATACAGGCCACTTCTATGACATGCTTTTGAGAATTTAATTTCAGAAGAGCCCATTTTCAAGTTCTGCACAAAATATGTCTTTTATATTGTCTTGCTTTTCCTTATTGAGACCTTATGCACTGATGAGATCAGTCCTTTACTTTTTCCATGTATCCTTTTCTAAGAATTCATTAATGCCTTCCAAGCCAAAGCCTGCCAATTGCATAATTTTCCCAATTTGTGCTGTGCCGTTTGATGTCCACCATGGAATTAAGCAGATAATTTAAATTGGAGAGAACTTTCTATGTTACTTTTTGCAAAGCTGTGGTGTGCATGTAGTTCTCTTTTGGGTGACCCACCACACTACTGAGAATCCCTGGCTTAGGTAAGCTTCAAACCACAAAGGTGTACAATTTTCCCCACCCAGCATGATTTGAATCTGTGCCAGTTACACATTCTTACAGGTGAGTTTATGCCTGTTTCCCATTCCTCTTTGTGTCAATCTCTGCCCTTTAACTTCCCTAGAAATATTCTCAAATCCTCTCTAAAATTAAGATTTTTCAGGCTTTTCTCTTTCCAGTTTTGCACAGTCACTGTCATCCCTATCCGGATCACTTAGTCTCCAGCTTTAGTCAGACTAAACAACTGACCTGATATGATCTGTCTTTCTCTCCCCCTGCCCCAGTCTCTTCTTTTAAAGGAATTCAGAATAAAATAGCACAGATAGAAATAGATGAGTAATTATTTCAAATGGATCTGCAACCTGCTAGATGCAGTAGATTAACTCTAGCAACAGTCTAAATAAATGGTAATTCGAGTGACGTGAAAAACAAAGCCACACTGAACAAACAAGTATAATGAGTAATGCTCAGGCCATCAGTCTGAAAAACATTAGGGTCCCGTGTACTCATATAGAATCCATTCATTAAAATGAATAAGTCTGAGTTATGGACTTTGCCACTAAGGAAAATATAAAGAACAAATCAGTGTAATTTATTAGTTGTAAACAGCTAAATTTGTATTGCTGGCAATAAAAACCCACGAGCTTCATTTTCCTGTTCTGAGATATAGCAACTTATTCAGGGATTCTTCACCCACAATCCTTCAACAATAACTGACAAACTAGCTCATCAATATCTAGTTAACAGCTTTAATTCAGTTTGCTGATTTGCTATATCTCTGTAGGCTTCTCCAGCCCTTACACCAAACTCACATTTATGTCACATTGCTGCTATAATGATTAGTGCTGAGGCTCTTATACAACCTTTGCTACTCTAAAGATGCTACTCATCTTTCATTTCTTAATGTACTCTTTAGCTTAGGTTACAGTGAGCTGGAGAAATTAAACCATAAACATCAAATATACAGTTAAAATATTGCAGAAGGGTCAATGGATCAGCCTATTTACTCTGTAAAGGCTCTGGAAATACCGTTCCAGAGAAACATTTGTTTTCAGTCTAGGTTCAGAGACAGATAACATTGTTGTCTTAGTAACTTGAGGTTCAGTGTCCTCCTGCTCTGTTTCTCACAGAAGGGGGAAAACAACAGAACAAACCATCCTACATTATAGGGAATATGCTTACAGGAACCACACACTTAAAGTTTCAAAAGCATTTTTCTTTAATGTATTATGTTCATTACTGTTGAAGCTTGTCATATCCCCTGTGCTTTCCTTGGCAGTTAATGCTCACTGAATCTGTGACTTGTTCATTGAATAATACTTGTTGGAGATGTTGCAAGGATAATCAGTACCAACCCTGTAGGAAAGCCTGCATTTGACATCTAAAGCATCTGTGCTTACCACCTGTAAGGTGATATTGGAAGAAAATAAAGAATCAGATCACTCACATCCCCACTTGCAAATATTTACTGGGATAGAAAAAGGAAAACCAGGTGTCATACACTAGGGCTCTTGCAAAGCCGCAACTTTTTGATACTTTTGTTACAAGAGAGAGAGAAACTTGCTTTTGTTATGTATGACAAAAGTGCTTGGGATGGCAGAGGAAGTAGGGAGAAAGAAGCTTTTATTAAAAGATCTGGGGCCCTAAATCTCTAAGCACTTTTGCAGCCGATGCACGGATGTGTACGCTATCTGCGTCACGGCGCTATTCATCAGCAGCACAGGCTGAGAATGACTTCCAGTTACCTCAGCAAGGGGTTTTCAGAGAATAGTAGGAGTGGGAGGTCAGTGTTTCTCAACAGACAACTACTAATGAGAAAAACTGAAGTTGACAGATGGTCATGATGTGATCCTAGGGTGACGTACACATCTCTGATCCGTAACATTTTAAAGCTGACAATACCATATATTTAAGGATAGCTGTTTTGTTCTGTTGGAAGCAATAAAGCTTATTGCTGTGAAAGTACGGATTAGGTCCAGCCAAATTTCGTCTGGGAGATGTGTTAAGGTCACAGTCTCTCTAGCCTTTCTTCCTGGCACTCAGTGGTTTTGAAGGAGCTATCGAAAGCCAGGAAATAACCCCTGTCCTTTATCTTCTGACTCTCTAGGTTGGAGAACACTTTCATTAATGTAGCTCCTAAATTTTCCTAGTAGTCACTCCCAGTTCTAGGTTGGTGAGCCTAAACGTGGTATTTTGTCACTTAAATCTTAAAGCCAAATGGAAATGCCAGCAATAAGACATCAGGAGTTACCCACCCAATTACAGTGTGGGTCCAAGTCAGCTTTGTAAACTGTTGGATGCCATCCGAGTGGGATTGCCTTCCCAGACAACAAACTTTCACATACGTTATCATGGGTACGAAATCAGCAGCAGTAACATCTTGTGCCAGTGCAAACAAGTTGAATTGGCATCACTGGAGTGATGACATATAAAGTCAGTTGAATTCCTTCTGTTTCGAAGATAAGTGATGATCACACAACTAAGCTGGAAGTAGCAGCTTTTGGATGTACACATTAACATTATGCCTTCTGCTTGGTCTAATGTGCTGGTGATGGAGTCCTGGGTGTAGGTGTGGAGGGGAGGACAGGAGAAGAAAAGAGGTGGAGCTGGATTCATATTTCTTTTACAGTTCCACGGATGGTTTGCTCAAAAGGCAGAATCCACAAATAGCATTAACTGCTGCAGTCGTACTGGTGAGACTCACGTAAACACTGTTCAATACAGCTGAGAGTCTGACATGGTTTTGTCTGTAATTTATGTTATCTATCTAAGCTGTTTTACATAGCTACACTTAAGAAATAGTGGCCTTAGGCTGTAAGCCTGTAGAAATCTGCATTTTCTGTGGAATTGTGTCTGTGTAGGTATCTGTCCTTCTATCCGTTCCCCATGCAACATGTTTGGTAACTCGCTTTTATTTGCCATTGGATGAGCTAACCATGGTGGAAAGGATGGTATTCCAGACCGATTGCTCCATTAAAGTACTTTTGTTGTGCTGGTATACAGAGTAACTATTTCTGATGTAGAATACCATCAGCATCGTGTCTATACTGATGTTGATACAGATTTTAAACAGCTTTTAGCAAACTTAGCTTTGGTAAACTCAATAAGTTGGGTCTCAACAATAAACTTGCCACTTGCGCCCCTCCCCTACCCTGAAAACACTTTAAAACTCAGTCATCTCAGAGCTCTGGTGTTTGTGTGTGTTTGGTTTTGCTTTCTGTTATTTGATTTCTAGCAGAACGTTGGAAAGTTTATGTAATTTTGGGCCTAGCAGTTAATGTGTCCCCTGCAGGCAGGCTCCGTATGAATTAGAAAGAAATTCAATTACTGAACTACTGATAACTTATCTCAACAGAATGCAAATGGATTAAGATTTGCTAAGCATTCACTCACTTGTAAATGTACCATTTAACTAGAAAACATGCTCTTTAAGAAAAACAACAACACATAAACGTGATGTTTTATACTTTTAGGTTTTTATGCATTTCATAATACACTATTTACAAAGCAAACTGTGGTGGTCTTTGTTAAAATAAATCAGAATGAGAAACACAAAAATGGTTTTACAGGCATGCCGAACAATTTTGTATGTTTCCCAAAGAGATGAAGAGCAAAAGTTTCCTCTTTAAAAAATATGAATGACCCTTTTGATAAAAAGTGTTAACATTTTTGATACATAGCTTTGGTTTTTCTATGACATTATTTACAATAGTACTGAAATTAAGACTTTGCTTTATGTAAAATATGGTCATCTCTAGATATGATCATTAGGTATTATACATGGAACAATGAGCTAATTTAATTTTCCTGCTAAAAAATCCTCTTTCATGCAGTTTTTCAGCTGATCATAATTTTATTTATATGCATAAATTGGTCTGTGAGTGGTGTGTGGTCCTTGTCTTCACAACCAGAGGAGGCACTATGTTTATTAACTTACATAGTTAATGTATTATCTCATGTTCCCCTGTGGGTTTAGAGAACATGGCATTTATTTATTCACAGTGCATGTAATGCACATGACCTTGCAAAAAAACCCCCAAACCTGGCTGCCATGGAGATTTGGGAGGCTGGAATTAAAACATAAAGATTAAGTTTACTGTTACTTTTGATCTCAAAACTTTATATGCATTGATCTGAAGTGCTACACATTTTTAACAAGAAAATAAAAAAAACCCTTTTGAACATGCTTTGTTTGTGCCTTGAAGAATCACACTGTGAAGTCATCCTACCAGAATTGCCAATTAAATTAAATTAGTGCTTTATTACAGTAATAAGCACCAGATAAAGATGTAACTTTTGTAGTCTGAAGTCAAGCAGCTACTCTATCTTCTTTATACTGAATTGTTATAAATACACTCATTGAAATCATTGGCAAGAATCTGAGTACTTGATTCATTTCAGTGGACCTTTAGAAGCAAATTTATTAAGAAATATCCCTGTATAACTTTTAAAAAATTGATATTTCTTCAGATCATAAACCAGTTTTTTTCTATTTCACAACAATGAAGACATTACATGTGACTTGTAGTAGTGGTATTAGAAGGATGAGTTTCACAAAAATGTTTTTATGAAATACGGTTGAACAGAAATAATGAATGATACATATCTGTTGTCACTAGCATGGCATATTGTTATTGGACTCTTCAGGATGTGCAAAATGTGTTTGAAAACCAATATCCTGGGACTGGGGCTTGGTCCCACAATATATAGGGTTTATAACCCTGTCAAAAAAAGGCATTCATATAAATATATAGTCATCCATAGTATGGAAATATTTCAGTTAGGATTTTAGTCAGGACTGATCCTGCAGTCTGCCTACACCTTATAAAAGAGGCAACTGCCCCAAACTCAACCAAACACCTTTTCAGAGGAATGTCAGTATGAATGGGAGGCTCAATGAACACCGTGGGGTGGGCTCTGCTGGGGAACCCAGCTGTGTATTCCCACATGCCACTGGTGCAGACTGCACACCCAGCACTTCACGGCTGGCAACTGCATAGCCACTGCCGAGAGCCTGGTTTGTTCCAGTTATAGTGGTCAGTTCAGCAAAAGCCAGCTGCCTGAGAGATTCAGTAAAGTCTGAATGAGGAGGGTCAGGAATGAGACCATAAGGTGATTGTTTACATTGTCTTTATTTCTCCATTTTCTTCCTTAAACCAAAGGTCTCGACCTGCTAAAGCTCTGTAACAAACATAGTCCTGCACTGTAATAGAAGTGAAATGATGTAGAAATCAGCTAGAGTTTCCAACACCAACCTATTGGTGAATTATTACGGTATCATAAACATTACAGGACCAAATTCTCAAAGTAGAAAACATTTCTGCACATGAATAAATTCAGATATATGCTATGATATTGACAACAATTTATGATTCTTTTTATTCTTGCTTCAGAAGCGTTTTATGAGTCATGTAATATGTTAGTTCATCTGGAATAATAGCTCACCTTCTGTCCTCCCATTCTCCTCTGCCAACCTGATGCGTCCATGGGAGAAGATACAGCTTAGTACCCTCAGGAAAGCTGCATAGTCAGTTTAAATACTGAGGTGTGCTGGGGTTCTTCTTGCTTGAGAAGGTCCAAAATAGTAGAGAGCTTTTTGTACAGAAAAAATAATAAAAAAAGATGGCAAAGAGATAGATTTCTTTAATATTTATAGCTTTACCATTTTAATAGTTTTCTGTTTGCTTCTTTTTCTCTACATTCTCATTCTTCCCCTTCTTTGTGGACTAGCATAGTCTAGCCAGAGAGAATTGATACACCTTCTGGTTTACCTTTCCAGTTTGAGTGGGTGAAAGCTAAAAGCATATCTGTCCTGAGGATTTTTTGAAACCATCTCCAAGAGAAGTCTCTTTTCTGGGGTTTACCGTGCTGTATTTTGCTACAAAAACAGAAAGGTACCTGTAGGCTGCACAGCATCAAGAGTCTGGAACATTTTTTAAACAAAAGTGGTATGTTCATGTCTTCAGCCACCTGTGTCTGTGCTGGAAGTAATGTTATCAAAGATTACTTCAGATGTTCTCAATAGTATTACTAGTGAAGATTCCAAATAACATAACAATCATAGTACCCAAAACACCTACAAACTGTGATTCTGATTATTTGATATTGAAGTTGTTGACCAGAGTACAAGGTCAGAGAATTATTTTCTTAGACAGTCCTAAGCAGATGAATACACTGCTGTCTTCTCTGAAATTTTCATCATTTAAATAGTTCCATCAGAAGACACTCTGTGTTCTTAACAAACCAGACTTAAGTCCTTTGCTCTCCCCAGCTGTGGCTTAGATTTACATGATTACAAAGGAAAAAACGTTAAAAAGGAGCAGTATTTATGCTAAAAAAAAGTTCCATCTATAGTTCCACTCAGAATCCAATCAGTGCCAAATTACTTCTGTTTCCCTCAAAGGTACCTTCCGTAGTACTAATCAAGGCAATGCAAAAACTTCCATTGCCAAGGAGGATAAAATTGTTTTATAGTCAACAAAAGGCATTCATTGATGCTGTGCCAAAACAAGATATGCTTCTAATTATCAGTTTTCAACTGCTACAGTGCAGGAATTGTTTTAAATAGATGTACCTGAAAACACAGTTCTCACAAGATGTCTTTTACTATGTTAAGAGCATCCCAGATACGTTTGTTGATTATAAAAATCTGTTTCTGTTAAGAAACATCTGACAGCAAACAAATTTCAAACTTATCTTAAAAAAAACTTGCCAATAAACAAAGGCAAAAAATCTGTAATGCCTATGGAAGTTGTAGATTTCATTAAAATAAAACCACAAATAACTGTTGCAAGCTATTCTTACAGTGTAAGATTAAATTACTGTTTTGTGTAATTTCAGAGACTTGAATAAAAGGTTTGAGGCAAGAAAGAGAAAAAAATCCTAATGCAGACACACTTATTTAAAACCCTGTGAGTTGCAATGCTCACCCATCCTGCAGCATAATCTGAAACTATGGTGAAAGAGGTTTTAGGTATTTATAGTGTGGGAAGGAAACTGAAAGAACATTTAAAACCAGACAATGTGTATCAGTGTAAACAAGAATGTAAACAGTACTTTACAATATATAGTTGCACAGTTTCTTTACTGGCAATATTTAACTTTGGTCCTTTTTTTATTGAATCCTAAAGTGTATTGGTCTTCAAAGACAGTAATGGATACATGGCTAAGAATGCTTGAAGGAGCCTCTAGAAAGTGGAAAATTTCTTTGTATTAGAAGTTGGTCTCCCACAGTTTGAAGGTGTCACTAGAATACTTACACTGTTACATAGGTCACTGCAACAAACTTTTATTGCACTATTATGCCTTTTTTCTCTCTAAAAAGCCAAGTGCTCTAAGTGTCTGAAGAGCACAATATTGTGCTTTAGTACTGGGTATCCGAAGTATCCTTAGGAGAAGGGATGAAAGTTTCTTGATTTTCTCTTTATCCAAAACATCTCTTAGAAACACCTCAGTCTTCACAAGAAAGGAAGAACAAGCAATAAGGACAATAGAATGTATTAATTATTTAGAGAATTGTTGTGCAGGATCTTTAGGGAATAAATATTAGGGAAGATCAGAAAGCAGTTCAGGAATGCAGGGTAATTATCAAAAGAACCAATATAAAAAAATCAACATTACCAAAGAGTTGACAAAGATAAACTGCTTCAGTGTAGATAAAGAAGGAAGTGTTTACCTAGTAAGTTTCAGTATGGGCCCTTTCCCTGGAGGGTATTAATGCACAAGGATCTGGGGTAGCTGGATCTGTAATTTGTATATGAACAATAAAACCATTAAATAAACAGTGTTGTATAGCTAAGGAGTGAATATAAAGTGGTAACCTATGGAAGTAGGGAATGTATAGATTACAGCTATTAATAAATGAGAATGGCAAGAAAGGCGGCTATACAAGTATAAGGGGAATACCCCATTAGTTAACAAGGAAAGAGGATGAAAAGTGAAATGCAGAAAGGCTGGAGTATTTAAATTTTTTTTTTTCATCTGTCTGCATACATTAAAAAAGGCTAATTGTGACCTGTAAATTAGCATGATCATTTCAATAAGGCGGAAACATGGACTGCAACAAGGAAAGAACATTTGGATAATATAACTTCAAGTTAGCAAAAGTAGCAAAGCCTGATGAAATTCAATTTGGGGTACTTAAGGAACTTGCCAAAACCTCTAGTGGCTATTTTGGTGAGGTAGCAGAGGGTAGGTGAGATCCTAGAAAACTAAAGCAGCTGTAGTGTAGAACTTCTTTCTGATTTGGAGGTCAGATGGAGGGAATGTTAGGGGTCTCTGGAAATTATGAACCAATCTTTTTTGGTTTGTTAACTTAAAAGCCACTTGAACGAACTACTAAGCAATGTACACGTCTGGAAAATAAGTAAAAGCCAGCATTGATTTATTCTTGAAAAATCCATCTCATTTTCTTCTTTGACATAATAATTGGTCTAGTAAAAGAGAGAAAAAATAATGGATGTTATAGATCTTGACATCTTCATAAGAAAAGTAGATTAATGCAGTCTATAGTAAAATTACTATTTTGTGGAGTGATGGGTCTATAAGCCCTGTGTAGCAGGGAAGAAATTAACTCCAGCAGCAATTAGGAATCTAAAGTTGTTACAGGGGACCCATCTGCAGAATGCAGTACTGGCAGAAGACTGGGAAGGGAAGAAAGCTGTCTTGAAAAATCCAGTCTGTGAGTAGACTGGGTTCCGAAGGAAGTCACATGCAGACTCACTGAGGGGAAAAAAAGACAACCCCTCTCAAAGCTGTTAATTGCAGAGAAGGCCTCACAAACTGAGTAAGACCACAGGCAACAGCAACAGGCAATAGCAGTGCCTGTGGCTTAATTTCTGGTCTGGAACATTCCCAAATGTGGATGGTGAGATTGCCAGAAACTCTCAACTATCCGTTTTGGGAATGGATGATAATAATGGCTCTGTCTTAGCTGCTAGTCTTGATATTATGCACCTTGCTTGGAAGAGGCTAAAACCAAGAACTAAATCAGTCCTGAGATGACCAGCCTAGCTGGTTTAGTAGGGTTCCCTGGGAATGCTTGGCTGTGGGAAGGCAGCAGTTCCACTGACAGTGTTCTGAAAATCTGAGTGATGGAGTATTGTCTTGCTATGAGATTACACTGTCACCACCTAAAAGAGGTGTGATTATATGTCATCCTTCCAGCCTGAGCGTACCATGGGATAAAAGAAGAATGAGCTCACAGTAGTCTCCTGGATGATGATGGAGTTAGCAGCAAACTCATGATCCTGATGTAATTCTTCTGTCAATAAGTGGGAGGCAAAGGGATTTACAAATACAAGGATGTAGATTGGGCTGTGATCAGAGATCCCATTTGTTCATCCACATCAGATCACATCTGGCGTTAAGTGAAAGGTTAAAATTCCAGGCATACAAGAACAAATACAGACTATTTAAGAGTAGGTTCAAATTTTACACACAAACATGAGTGAGAGATCACATTTAACAAGGAAAGTCTATGAGTAACCCCAGGAGACATCATGTCTTAGAGATAATAACTCTGAATTGTAACTGTCCTCTGAATATTGTAATCTCCTTACATATGCTTCTGCACATTCTGCCAGTAAGAATGAGATGGTGAAACCAGTGCTCTGTCTGTCTTTCTCAGCCTCTTGCTCTTGTTTATTCCCACTAGCTGAGTGTGAATAGGTAGATAATTCTGTTTTGCCACATCGCCTACTAATTTTCCTGTTGTCTTTACTGCTGCACTAACATAAACCCAGTAAGCAGCCTATATGAATTTGACAAATATTCCAAGCTAAATGCTGCTCAAGACTCTTCTGCCATCCATGCCAGCCTTATGAAGTGAGAAACACTAGAGAAAAGGGAAATAATACTTAAGAAATTGAATGAAACATCTCCAGCACAAGAAGTATCCAGATGGGAGCATATTTCGGAAGAGCGAAAACAGATGGTTATACCTAAATTACCACATCCTGAGTCTGAAAAAGGAAAGAAGGATGGTGGTCAATAGGTAATAAGCCTTAGTAAAAGAATTACTATGAACATGTTATGGACATGAATAGGTTGTATTATAAATTGTTACGAATTCATCACTAGCGGATATCAGCACTCAGAGTCACTGCTGTTCACTGCCTGGGCTCTGTGCCGTGTGACATCTATTAAACATCTTTTAACATCTCTTCTTCTTGATGGGATTCATACCCATAAAGAAATTATGTATCACTTTAAATGCAGACAGAAGTAGGGAATTTGAAGTACAGTGTCATGGGTGAGAGTGATTAAAACACTGCATCTTCACTGCGCCATGAAACGTCCTAATTTTTCATTGGTACTCATGAGTAGAAATAGCTGTTCAAAGTGATATTTCTTGAGGGGTTTACTCTGAAAGATTCCCAGCCCTATGTCATTATCAGTTATTGCTGATTTATTCAGCAATATCAGTTGTTTAAACATGAGTTCATTTTATTTAATGCTTTGTTAATGAAATACTTTTATTTTAGATGAACAACAGTGTTCTAACCTGAGACATCCATTTATAGCTGTTTGTAAAACCAGGCCACACACTGTTCTTCATTTTCCCAGCAAATAGTTGATTATACTAACCTTAATTGTGCTGTACCATTGTTCATCACAAAAGAAAAGTAATAATAAAAAAAAATCCCCTACTCAAGACAGTGAGATTTTCGGAGTTCGGTGTAAAACCAGGAGAATGAACACATGTCAAAGATAAGGCTAAGATGCAGGAAGCACTACCTGTATCTCCAGGTTCACTACAAATTTTCACTGAGTTACTTGCAAAGTCACTGGGGACAAAAAACATAAGATATTTAAGCACTCAGATCTGAAAAGAAGAACTGAAGAGCTTTTAAGCAGAACTTCTTTAGACTTCAGATACCTGAATCCAACACTGAATTCCAGAAACTCCCGAACATTCAGCTGCCTAATCACAGTGCAGAAAAACTTACCAGAAAGAGCAAACAAAATTCAATGTACAGCTATAGCCTGTCTGCCTAAAGAAAGAAGGTTTGGATATTATGATTGGTATAAATAAATGAGCAGTTCCAGGGCTCCCCTCTCCCTCAAATCGTGTAACAGCCAGTTTGCAGAGTCATGTGCTGGCCATAAAGCAAGGTCTCTTAGTCGCCAGTGTGCTGCCTAGCAGACAGGCATCATCATGCTCTGGATTGGGAAAAAAAATTACTGTTACCTGTTTGTACAGACAAATGAGCTGTAATCATAAGTGGATGAATGCCCTGACTGGCATATCCAAGACTTGAAGTAAGGCAAAGTTTTAGAGAAATTCTTGTAGACAAAACTTTCTAATTTTTTAGTTTACTGGGAACCTATTCTGAACACCTCTCAGCTTATACCACTTTTTGAGATTCTCCATTTTAAACACAGAGGGTTTTTTTGGCATCAGGTATGAAATAAAATATAAATTCCACTAAATCCCTTGTTGTTATTATTCCTAAAAGCATAACTGCATAGCAGCAATGCAAATCTGAAAGATGCATTTATTTGGCTCACAGTGTCTCAGGTCACGTTTAAATGCTGAATAGCAGCATGAAGGTCCTGCGAGCATAGATACATTCATCAGGTGTGATGCTCAGATACTGCAGCAATGAGGTTCTTAATACATCTGTAGTCTTCTCATGTCCTCAGCAAATCCATCCCTGTTCACATAAGGATGTAAGTAGAGTGTCAGGAGCTGGCTCTGTCTGTGGTGTTTTCGCCTGTGGAGATCCTAGGAAAGTGAACTTCAGCCTTGTTAAAATAAGATGTAGTTATGCCAGCAACTGAGTCAATATAACTCTTATTGTACACAAAATGCACATAAAATACTACTTGCCAACACTTTATTGGTACTAAACTAAGCTCTATTGTAAATATTGTCAATATGCATTGGTATATTTTCCTGTCCTTGGTGACATTTTTTGCATGTAATGCACTAAAGCTTCACATTCATAAATAAAACGCATTCAAGAGTGTATCATAACTACAAAAATATGTAGGGGCTTTGTAATTATATAAAAACTTTAATAAGCCATTTGAGTTTGCTATGAACATGAGTACGATAATGCACATGGTTTAATCAATACACCTTTCAAAGGAGCCTCATTTGGGAAAATGCAAAAGTCGTATCTTGCAGTCAGTAATAAATATTTCATTAAATTATCTCTAATTTAACTTTCACTCCCATTGACAAACCTCTAGTGGTACGTACTTTTTTCCTCTTGATTTTATTGCCCTGGTAGCATGCAATCATCTCACAGCTCTTTGCTTTCAGATCTATGGTATATTGCCTTCCCTTAGATTAATCCCATAGTCATTATCTTGTTTAAGTAGGTAATATTTGACCATCTAATCAGCTTAAAATAACTTCAGTAGAATAATACGGGCTTACATTTGCCATTCATAAACATTTCTGAAACAATGAGAAAGTGATTTGACAAAAATATAGGATCTAAATTATTCTATTTATGCATGAAAATGCACACTGCTTTTACTGACATAATTAAATTGCCTATGTATCTGACTTTTCAATAATGAAAAAGCAAACCCTAGAGTGTTTAGATGATTTGCTGTGTTCATTTAAAGCACGGAATTCAGCAGTACCTATTCAGGCATTTACTCTTCTCGTGGAATATAGACAGAATAAAATCAGTGCCGTAGCTTTTCAGACTGTTTGAAATCTGAAAATGTCAAGATGGAGTTTTTAATAGATAAGCAGCAATTTTTCTCAAGTCTTTAATATGTTTTCTGGGAAGATTGTAAAGGCTTCTAGGTGCTCTTGGAAATCAAATTAAGACCTTGCAAATTAGTAACTACTGATCCTGATGTCAGGTTTTTGACTGGCAGGTAGGTGTTGATGTTTTTTTTTTTTTGTCTATTACAGCATTTGCGCCTTAGGACAATGGGGGTGCTGCCCATCTAGAAAAGAAAAGTTCTTCTGAATGGAAATGAATGTAGAATTGTAAGGAAGATTAATATAGTGTCAAATAGGGTCTCATAGGATTTGTCTACAAATGGGACTCAGGACAATTTAAGGCTAAAATAATTTTTTTTAAGCAGATTAAGAGTATGAAAAGAATTCCCAATGTGAACCTTGCCTCTGGAAGCTGGTTTTCCTCCCTGTGTGTCACAGTGAAGCAATGCTATAGGTTAGGTGTGTCATCAGTGATCTAAATTGAATTGACACTGATGTTCACCTGCAGAGGTTTAGCTACTTGCTTTTGTTTGTTAAAAAAAAGACCCTTAACTTGCTTAGACTGAAGGTTAGATAACATGGTTTGTTAACATATCTGCTCAGTTCTTTATATGTAATCTCTTCTCTATGAAGCTTCATTTGCACATTACCCACCCTCAACTTATTTGCATGCTTGCCTCATTCACTAGATACTATCCTCCAAAGATATGTTAGTGGCTTTCCACATTGCATCCTACTGCTTTCTTAGTTTATTTTGAAATTAACAAAAATTGAGGAATTTAAAATATTTATATATTAGGTCTTTATTTTGACAATCGAAGTTTTGACAGGCATGCAAATTTGGTCCTATTCGCTTAAATCCTGGGTGAAAACTAATCCTGCAAAAGCAAAACCCTGCCCCTTCTTCAGCTGCAATTTCCTGCGCTTTCACAAAGCCCTCAGCAAATGTGCATAGTAGCAGTGCAGTAAACCATGAATCCCTCTCACAGCCCTCTAGCTCTCTAAGGAAAAGTATGACTCATATTTACCTATTATTCAGTGCTGTAATCTGGCCACTTGTCAGGGTACCTATTGCTTTTAACAGCCTGGGTATTTTAGCACAGAGGATAGAAAGAGCTATGTTGCTTTTTATGACAGAGTTTCAGAAACCCAACACTGTGAAATAAGGGATGACAGTATGACAAGAACTATTTACTATGAAGTACATATGAAAGTACCCAGCAGTCGAGACATGCTGGACTGAAGATACTCCAGAGTTTTGCAGTTACACAAACTTCAGTTGCCATATGGTCTTTTTTTCTTTTTCCTTGTAGATAGTTGGTGTTTTAAGCTTACAACAGAAGCTTTCTGAATCTGGAAATGCAGTGTAGTTCTGCTGAACACTGCTGCCTAACACTTCTGAGTTCAGTGAATTGGCGGTAGGTCCTACACTGAGACTTACCTGCCACTTTGAAAGGCAATTTATGACTACTATCACTGAATAATTTTTGCAGGACTTGTTCTGTTACTTCTGTGCCATCCATTTGTCATTTAGCTTGTTGATTAGCTGTTCATCTTCTCGACAGAGGAATACTAGACGTTTTACTTTGGAAAAGGGGAAGCAAAAGTTCCATGCACTAAACCCCTGAAATATCCCATGGGTTTAATTTGGATACTACAAATTCTAGAATGTCCCTTCAGGAAATACACATCATTTATGTATCTATGCTTCTGTAAAATGATTTCAGAGCCTAGTAGGTTTTAGAAAGATGTAATTACTGTTATAACTCACTCAGTTACTCAAATTAGGTTGCATGTGAAATCCAAATATAAAAGTCACGGCATACCCTCCTGAGCAAAGCAAAATTGTAACCCTAGTGGAGGAATGTTTGATTATCTAGTTTTACAGCTTTTTGTGTCTGTGGTAAAGAAAATTATTTAAACATGTAAAAAAAAAGTTATCTTCAGGGATAGTACCACCAGTGTTAATTGGTAGGAAAAAAACCAAACCATAGATATCCTGGTGGCTCATCTGCACATTGAATGAAGAAACTGCAGAAAGACCTCTGGGCTATAAAATAAATAAAGCATTATATGTTTAGAAACTAATAATGCAAACCACAGGAAAGAATGCGTGATGAACATGAAACCTTTTCTCATAGCTAAGTATAACAAAGGAGAAAATTTAGAGAATAATTCTACCTTCATAATGGCAAATTGCTAATTGTTTTGAGACTTATATTATTTATGCTGCCACAGTGCACTGCCATTAAAATTATGGATCTGTGTTGTCTGCGTGCTGTACTCAAACCCAAAGTCTTGCAATTTATATGTCGAGTTTCACCACTCGCACACAAGTGTTAAAAAACCAAAAAAGCTCTGAAATGCAAAAGCTCCCAAAAGTCTCTGGTGACAGTAAAGTGAAGATACTGTTTGTTCCTCTACATGACATGCAAATATTCAGTGTCATTGTAGTTTTCAGACACTGTAGGGAAAAAGGATCATGGGTTTCTGATTTCTCCTTTCCCACATGGCAGCGTTCATTCTCTGGTGATGTCAGGAAAGAACAGTGTTTATATTTCTCTTTGCACTGGAAAATGAAATAAAAGATGTCAGAACATAAGAAGCTGCTAGAGGCATTTTTCACACCTATTCAGTACTGAAGGGAAGACCTTTTGCCAACAGGTGGGCATTTAAAACACTACTGTCTCTTCACGCTCAGCCTGTGCTTGTAATTCTGAGATTCTTTCATAAAATCATAGAATCATTTAGGTTGGAATTCACTTCCCTTGGTCTGCCCCTTTTTGGAAGGAGACAACTTGAAAGCCTGTAAATTCCCAAGAATGGATTAGTCTGCCTCTGGAAGTTACTGTAAAATAGCCGACCCAGTCTGGGAACCTGGATGATGATTGTCTCTGGTGGAAGCCTGTCTGTGACTTAGGAAGAGTTTGCCAAAACTTCATGTTCCCATCAAAAGGTTATTGCTGTTATATCTCAATTGTATGTAAAAAAAAATCTTTTACTAGAAGGTTCTCAAATGTCTTGATTAAAGACACATAACCCAGATTAACTGCTTTGGGGTTTCAGTCCAAATTGAGTTAAAAAGGCACAAAAAGCAAGGCTATTGCCATAAACATAGTGGAGCTCAGAAGTAAATACAGATGTTCAGAGTTCATAATTTCAGACTGGAATGAAGTTTTTTGATGCTCAAAATCATCGTTTTTAGTCGAGCATAATGAGGAAGGCAAATTAATGCCTTGTGATTTCTAACCTCTCATTCCATTATTTATCCTTTGATTTCCACTAAATATAATGGTGCCCCCACTTCCAGATGTTTCTTCCAGGAGAGAGAAATTCCTTCCAGGAAAGAGAAAAAACACAAGGCATCCCAAATGCTGAAAGTTGTCAACTCATTAGTACATTTTACATACCATACAGACATACTGACAATGTTAATTAGTGAGAAAGGCTTGATTGTTCTTTAATTACCCTGCCAAGAGCCGATACAAAATACAAAGCCACAAATTATATGACATATTATGAGTGGACTGGTTTTAATGATATCTTCATGTACCAACATGCATATTTCATTACTAAGCTTTAGGTATTAGCATTTTAACGTGGCCATTAATAATAAAAACACTGAGTTATGTATATGAATAAAAGAATTATTACTGCAGAATTTTAAAAGGTGCTTGACACAACGGTGCAGTTTTATGTGTTACAAAGTTCCCAATATCAGCACCAGGACAAGGTGTGCAGATCGTAACGCTCTTCCTAACTGTCACCCTGTCATGTCATTATGTATTTTATACAATGACTCCTTATTGAAAAATATGCAGTCTGTGGAACAGAGTTCTCCTCAGAACATGCCGTTTTGGGTAGAGGGTTAAATCTGTCCCATCTTCTGTGGTCCTGAAGAACTGGTTTTCCAAAAACTTGTGTTGAGCTTTGGGGAAGATTCCTCTTACAGTTGTAAGATATTTCTCCTGCATCTCTAGGTTTAAGGCCGAGATGAGGGTTGGATGCAAGCCTGTGACTTTCTGTGTGCTCTGATAGCAGGTTATGGTGTGTAAAATGGAAACAGCAAGCTCTCCAAGCTGTCTTTCTGAGAAAAGATTGAGCGCCCATTGACTGAAATGAGTTTCATTCCCTTTCACATTGAATAAATTTTTAGAGCAGTGCTCTACCAGCTTGACTGAAATCACTATTGTTACTGACTGATAATAAGACAAAGCTGGTTTAATTTATCTGCTTGTTTATTACTGTCATATTATGAAGATGGTATTTATGTATCAGCTTTGATTTGAGCAAATAACTTTGACATTCAGCAACAAAAGGTCAATCTCAATTTTGCTTTGAAGTTTATAGTTCTAGTATTCAAATATGTGGATAACTAAAAAGTCTATTGTAATTGCCTTTTCATGATATTGAGTGCATTGCAAAAATGTCACATTTCACTTTGCTAAATACAATTTAAAAATCTAAGAGAAGCAGATGGTTTGGCATTTGAAGAAGGTAGACTGCAGGAGGATGCTGAGTTCATTCATGGGGTTGCCTTGTTCAGTTCAAGAAGATGCCTTATTCATCCCAGTGTGGAGCTGGGAATACTGTAGGACTGATGATGTCACTCTTCACGATTAATTATGTACACATAATCACTTTGCAAATCTTCCAAAAGCTGAGATGGTACATTCTTGAAGGAAAGCCAAGGATTTCTGTACTGTAGAGTAACACGCTGATGTGTTAGAAACCACGAAAGCACCTAGGAATGGTCACATAGTTATTAGGACTTCTTCCACCGAAAAAGGTGGCATGATCAAGCCCAACTGATGTGAATCCACACCAATGCACACAGTGTGGGCAACAAACAGGAGGAGCTGGAAGCCATTGTACAGCAGGAAAACTGTTATATAGTTGCCATAATGGAAACATGGGATGACTTACACAACTGGAGTGCTGCAATGGTTTCACAGTGCTGGACTGTGAAGCCCCCACAAGCCAAGGGGAAATGGTTAGTGACCTACTAAATCATGTAGACACACACAAGTCTATGGGACTGGATGGGATCCATCCAAGGGTGCTGAGAGAGCTGGCAGAAGTGCTCACGGAGACACTTTCCGTCATCTGTCAGCAGTCCTGGCTAATTGGGGAGGTCCCAGTTGAGCGTAAGTTAGCCAATGTGATGCCCATCTACAAGAGGGGCCAGTAGGAGGATCCAGGGAACTACAGGCCTGTCAGTCTGACTTTGGTGCTGGGAAGGGTTATGGAGCAGATCATCTTGAGTGCCATCATGTGGTACGTACTGTATAACCAGGTGCTTAGGCCCAGTCAGCATGGGTTTATGAAAGGCAGGTCCTGCTTGACTGACCTGATCTCCTCCTGTGACAAGGTGACGAACTTAGTGGATGAGGGAAAGGCTGTGGATGTTGTCTACCTGGAGTTTAGTAAAGCCTTTGACACCACTTCCCACAGTGTTCTTCTGGAGAAACTGGCTGCTCGTGGCTTGGACAGACATACTCTTTGCTGGGTAAAAAAGTGGCTGGATGATCAGTGATCTGGATGAGGGGATCGAGTACACTCTCAGTACATTTGCAGATGACACCAAGTTGGTCAGGAGTGTTGCCTTGCCTGAGGGAATGAGAATGGATTTTTGGACAGAGAGACTAGGATAATGTGAGAATCAGCAAACACTCTTTGCATCAGAATGCCCTTTTAATTTTCTGAAGGGAAAATCTTCATTCACTATTAAAAATTCCTGATTAAGAAAAGTTTGTATTCCTAGGCACTTTAAAGCTCATGTAACTTTAATTTTTTGCTCACTTGTAGATACTTGTAGAGAAAAAAGGATGTGGTGCTTTAGAGGAACAGATAATGTTCAAAGAAGACTCTTTGTGGAAGCTTTTATGTATATTTAATTAATTGAGGACTTTATTTTTGCCGTTAGCATGTAGGGATTGAAAGCTGTTGTTCGTATTTGTTTCTGAGTGAGTTTTTGTCTCTCAGTATGACTCACCTTCTTTTTGCAATAAGTCAGCTCATGGTCCATAATGCCAAGTGAGAATTAATGCATTAAAGAAATTCTGAAAGTGACTGCAAGTGTTAATAGTTTCCTTTTGTTTCTCTCTGGTGGCTGAGGCTATTTATTGCCTGACAATTTTGCTTGCCCATTTTCAGATATTGCCAGCCTTCACTGAAATTATGTGGAAAATGTTTCCATTAGGAACAGGAAACCAACATTCCATGCTAACGTAATTTAGTCTGTAATTATTTGCTCATGTATTATTTTCCCAAAGCCTCCCGGCTTATAAGAACACAAATAGGTAGCACTCATTTAATGATGAGCTGCTTGTCACATGGTTCTGACAATGACCCTTTCCTGATTTTTTAGACATGATCAAACTATGCTTTGAAGACAGAAGCAAGAATTGTTTACTTTCTCTGTCACTGGGCTCTCCTTTTCACAAAGAAAAAAAAGGGAAAAAAGAATTTCTTTATACAACATTTGGTGAAGTAAGAGATATGATATTTTTCCCATTTTACAGATGTGAACTGTTCAGTCAGAAGGATACATTAAAACTGTGGCTGAACAGTTTAATGAATCTAGGACTTGGCGTGGCTTGTTTTGTGCTAAATGTTTTGGGGAAAGTCAAAGCCCAGCTCCTGTACCTTCAGGTGGAGCTGTGCATGCGCAGCATCAAAGCAGAAACATAGAGAATTTCACTGTCAATAGAATTTCAGCCTGAATGCTGGATAAAACTGAAGCTGCTGGTAACAAATGGAAACTGAAGCATTGCCACAAAAGGCAGCATATGAAATTCAGCTGTTGTATGTTGTTTGGTGGTAGCCAGCTGGCTAATAGCACATGTGTGTCAGCTACTTAATTAGCAGATTTACAGCTCCCAGCTGCAGAATGTGCTGAATCTTCCTCACTGAAGTGACACTAGGAGATAGAAGGAGGGGAAAAGGAAACTGGAGGTAAGAAATAAAGGATCAAAGTGCATAAAGCGTTAGGTAATTAGGCCTTATTGGAGTCACTACAGTCAGAACAACTTATCCAGCTGTGATACAGAGCTGAAATGGTCAGAAGACTCTTGGTTTGGATGAGAGACAGTCTGACTGTGGAGATGCTGTGGGCAGGATACCAATGTCAGATACTTTACCTAAATGCTTTCTGTCTTCTTTGCCCCATCAGTCTCCTACTTAAGTGATTTTCTGACTTGGAATTTTGTTATCAGATTTTTCAGCAACCTCTTATGTGCTCTGTGCTAGCAAGGGCAGTGTGCTGTATAAGAACGTGGTAATAGAAACTTGACCTGTTCTGTGTTATAAGTGCGCTGTGCTCTGTGGTTATGATAAAGTGAGAAAGTATGTGCGTACCATGCTTTCAGTTCTTTGTGTAGTGACCAGGTTGGCTTACACATTTCAGAGTTTCATATGGTGAAGTTTCTTCTTTTGGTAAGCAGGGACAAAGCTGGTTTTATATTCAGTGAAACATAAATAATCCTATACTTATCCAGGGACAGAAACCTTTGGATCTGACAGTGTGCTATAGGGATTTTGTTTCAGGACATCATCAAGGGAAATTTATGAGATGCTTGAAGTACTGTATCTCAAGGTGACCTGGAAAATGTCCCCATTTGATTTGGAAGCTTCACTTGTCTGTTTAATATTTCTCATTTGTGTGCTTGTTAACCTCTTGACATACCCAGGTCCTTGGCAGTGAAACCTGAAATTTTGTGGGTTTTAATGTATATGTATTTTTTTGAGGGCATCACAATGGCATGATCAGTTGTGGGTACACAAGCTGAAGGTAGTAAAACCAAAACAAATGCAAAAATCATCACAGCCCCAGGAGAGATAAGTGAGATTTGCCCATTTGAGACTGCTAGAAGGAGGCTGCACGCTAGATAGTATGCAGTCATAAATTTGTAATGTGTAACCATTGTGGTTGGAGGGATAAATATTCAGTACCTGTTATTACCTGATAAAGTCATACATATGTATGGAACTATTTTATGTGATAATTAGAGAATCTGGTTTTAGCATCTGCTTTTACCTGATAAACCAACTTTATTATTTTAAATAAAGGAAGAGCAATAATTCACAAGCTACAGGCACCATGAAGATGTGAAACAAAGCAATCAAAGAGGAGGGAGGAAAGGAGAACAATGTTGCAGATCCACATCCTCTGTTAAACAGAAGGCTGTGCAAACAAGAACTCTGTGTGCTTGCTTTCTACATGGTTTATTGAAAATACTCCTGCCTGCTTTCAGAGTACATTTGTAAACAATTGAACTAAGTTTAGTTTAAACAAAATGGAATTATGGACAAATTTGGCCATACCAAATCAATTTTAAATATGAGTGCTCACCAGGATAGCTGATTTTTATAGCCCACATCTGAGTGAGAATTTGACTGATGTATTTTGATAATCCATTGTCACAATGGTCAGATAACAACCAACAAATAAAAAATAAAAGAGAATTTAAGAATTGCTCTTTTAGATTATGTTCTTAATCGTGGGCCATAACATGTTCATGCTATTTTGCCAAATGAAAAATATTTGGAGACCTTACTTTTCCTCCCCAGCAGATGCAGTGGGAGAAACTGGTGTGAACTTCAGATTGTTTCCTTGTCTGCTGAGGTGAGAAGCAGTTTTAGAAGGTACTGACTTTTTTGGAGCTTTTAAACTCCCACTGCATTTTGTCAGCATAAATGATTTTCTGTCTTTTTTAAGTGCCACTTCCTTATAAAATTCCTCCTTGATGCAGAATATATCTTAGCAAGGTGGCCTCATGAAATTCAGAAGTATTTTTGTGAGAAAATAGCGAATGATAAGTAAAATCTATGTCTTCTCTATGTTGGAATAGCACAAGAAGAAACCCGGTGATCCCAGACGTTTTTGCTGGGGTTGGAGTCTATGCTGTGTCTTTTTAAGAAAGATGTCTGTGATGCTTGTAAGGCAGAAAAGCATTCTGGTACCTTCGGCATTCATGCAACCACTTCTTTGAACTCCTGTTTTGGCTGCCGCTGTTTCACCCTGCTGCTGCTGCTGCCTTCTCACAGACCCTTTTGCTGAGCAGCAGTTTGCACACGTTTCCTCCTGCCTGGTGCCCCTTACGGTGGTCCTCCTCACAGGGCTCTTCACAGCCCTTTGTTCCTGCCGACAGAGCCTGGCAGATGGGCTGTGTGGCATCCAAGCCTTTGATCCCGAGTGGAAAGGCATGTGGGTTGAGTGTTACAGGAAGGATGGGATACATAACCAACTACGCAGTTCATGGGAAAGACACCCCACACCTGGTGTTCGTAGGTCAAACCTGTAAATACCTGTAGAATTAATTGGGACATGACACTCCTACCTTTATTTCTCAAAGGGCTTGGAGCCACTGGTAGAAATCTGTTGTTTTATTAGGTGTGGAGGCAAATTAGCCATTGTTTCATTCTCTGAAAGAATGTGTTTTCTTATGTGAATAAATTACCTATTCCTTTAAAGCTCTTTCATAATGCACATGTGAAGTAAGGCTGATAATTTCTTTGTCTTACTGAGTTTTATTCCACAGCAGAGACATTTTTTAAAACATCTGTTCCTCAGCTGTGCGGGTTCTTCTGCCACTCTTTGTCCCTACCCTTTTATGTGGGCAGCCTGAGGAAAAAAGGCCAAAATAGAGGTTCTGCTCAGTGACAAACTCCTTAGGACCCACTGCCAGCTAAAATACAATGGCTCTGTCTTGAGGCAACTCAGGATTTCCCTACACTGAAATGGTTACAATTACTTCCCTGATCATCCTGTCACCCCTCCTTCTCTCTCACATCGGGTTGGTCTTATGTGAGGTCCCTCAAGGCTGTTCCAGCAGCATGCTGGACAGACCTGGGCACACTGAGCAACCTGCGGCACCCTTCTAATGAGCAGTCAGCCTAAGAGATGTTGCACTTGAAGTACGAGGAGTAACATGTTCTCTTCCCTCGGGAATATTTAAAGTATGGTCCTGACAGAATTAGTACTCATGTCGATGCCATGTACGTTTTACTCAAAAAATGAATTATAATGTGATTACTAGTAAAACTCATGTAAGACATACGAATGACAGAAACAATAATTAAAATAAGAAGGTAGTTAATGTGGCTTTGTGGCTGGATACTTTACTGCAATCAAATACAGGCTGTATATGTAAGGTCAAGGAATTCAGCCTGTATCTACATGTTTAGAGAATCTTCCTGTGAAAGCAGTGACTTTGAAACCACCTAGAGTTCCGATGTTAATACGTTAGGTGAGATGAGGAGTGTGCTTTTGAAACCAGTTTTCCAATCATCCCATTATCCCTTAGTTTGTTTTGCAGAGCATCTAGTCTGAGAGACCAGGCTGGATATAGTCCAAAGTAATAACTGCCAGAAAAGTGTGCAGTGTGGGCAGGCAGCCACATGAGAGTTCCTTGTGTGGTGTGATAGCAAAAAGAGTTGATGGGCTCCTTGATGTGTAAACACAGCCTGTAGGATGAGAGAACATTTTGCAAATAGGTATGGATTTATTTACAGTTATGTGACCAGAATATCGTGTACAGTTCTAGTATCCACAGTTTCAAAGGATTATAATTATGCAATCATAAATTATGAAGCTGTTTCAAAAAGATATCGTACAGCAAGAGACACAGCCATCTGGGTCTGTAAAGTGGTGGTGGGGTTTTGTTTCGATTATTTTTTTTTTTTAAGTTTGATTGTTGTGAACAAGAATCTTCAAGACAGTTATTATGGAGTAAAAAGATTTTTAACACACTTGGCAAAAGGTATGATGTAAACCCACGGCTGGAAGACAGTGACAAATCTAAATTGGTGATATGTGTCACTTTTTAATGCTCAGGATTATTAATCTTTGGTACTGACTTTCTTGGGAAGAGATGATTTTTCCGTTTCTTGATGTCCTTGGATCAAGATAGAATGCCTTCCTGGAAGATGTGCTCTAGCTAAGTATAAATTATAAGTCCCACTTCAGGGAGAACTGTGATACACAGCAGGTTGAACTAAATAATGTCAGATGAATAGACCTCTCTGGCCCTAAAATCTATGAATCTGGTATCAAACTTATATGCCAACCTCTTACACAACTGAAACCTCATTTTGAGCGGCTTTATAACCACAAGTTACCCGACACCTATGCTATCAAGTTTCTAGTGTGCTCTTATTTCTGGAATTAGTATCTCTCTGTCCTACACATGCTCAAGGCACTTCTTCCAGCCAGTGCATTCATGAAGATAAGGTATTCTCTCCAAACAAAAGATCCAATGCTCTTTTGACAGGTGGTGCTGTGAATAACCTTAAGTAATCAAACCTACTGCTTGGAATTTTGTCTGAAGAGCCTGGCAAGGACGCTTACTGGCTGAGGGAGGTGGGAAACAACATTAAAAGGTGAGTTGATATTCTTTCCCACAATTGAATTTGTCATTTCATTTTATATCAGAGTGTTTTCAGCACTTAATATCCTTACCAAATTTTAAACTTTTCTGCTAAAATCTTTTAAACACCCTCCCCCTCCCCAAAACACAGGAATGAGATGAGGCCCAGTTGTATTTCTAATAACTGATTTTTTTCTTTCGGAAGCTTCAGTGCTCCATGTGTCAGCATGAGAGGGAGCTGACATTTGAAAGGAAGATAAATGATTGTGTTGGGTGGGAAGGGGTTTCATAACACTGTTTAGAGAGAGATGCCTGTCACCATTAAACAAATCTATGTGATTCTGGCCTCTAAACACTGAAGACTTAGAGTCTTGGAGACTGGAGTGTTGATGAAGGGAATGGGTCAAGGCACTTGCCATACCTAGGTCTAGTTTTGAGTGATTTAGAGTAGGCGTTATGAATAGAACTTATTCAGAAATAAGGTTTATCAGTATAGGGCCATGAATCTGTAGTTCTCTGTAGATTACTAGACATTATATAGAAAATAGGGGAGTTCAAATGAACTCAGACAGACCAGATTCTCACAACCACAAATAAGAAATACTTTTACTTGAAAAGTTAAGCAGCCTGTAACATGAGTAATTGAAGAAAAGCAATTCAGATATGACAGAAAATCCATATGATGTATAAATACGTAGTATATGCAGTTGGTGAACATATAAGTAATAATGAAAACAAATAATATTTTTAAAAAGAAAATATTTAAGTTTATAATAAAGACCATTAAAAAGTAGTTAAATTATTAAGGCAGAAAATCTGTACTTAATCTGTGTTTAAAGAACCTTTTGGATACTGCAGATAGAAACCCCTGCATGGACACATAGTCAGCACTTGTGGACAGCATCCTGGTGCTGAATCCTGAATGCACCTAAGTAAAACTAAGCTGATTTAAGCTGCTTGTGTAGTGACTTGTGCAGGCTTGTATATGCTAAATTGCCATCTTTCTTATTCTATGTCCAAGTAGTTATCAAATACTATTTCCAAAATTACCTTATAGAAAATAGTGCAGTTACTACCAACTAAGGAGTAGTAAGTAAATAATAACGTTATATCTCTCCTGCAAACTGCAAATATTCATATGATGTATATAAACCCAACAGTAAAGAAAGCCTTTCAGGTATATCAGTTACAAGTCAATAATAATCACAGAGGTTGACTCACTTTCCTTCATAGTGATATGTAGATTAAGATACGATTCCAAAAAGTTACTTAGAATAGATTATTTTTTTCACCTGTGTTGATGGAAGCTCAAAAATTAAAACTCATTCCTGAAGTGCTTTATTAACTTTCTTACCACTCAGTGACATGGTCTGTTGCTTGTGTCCTGCAAATTAATAGCATCAAGGCCAGTTGCCTGGAGACAGCATAAGTATTTCTGTGTTCAGAAATGAAAGGAGCTCTGGGAATTATATGAAAAATATGTTTAATTAAGTAGGCACAAGTAGGGAATCAAATGCATTTAATTTAAGGACACTTTAGAAGGTGCCTCGCTGTAGCCTAGCTGGTGCCTAGCTGGTACAGAAGCTGTGCCATTAAGTTGAACCTGCTGTCCAATTCCATTCTTACTTTCTCAACTAAATATATTTTCAGCTCGAAAACAATACAAAAAGTGGAAGTAAATTTGGGCTGAAGATTGAGGCTTATATTATTTTTTTATTCCTGTTGACTCTATCCAGATTTACTCCATAAGAAAATATGTTTCTCTCCTGACAGAATTACTATAAGTCAGAGAGAAATGCCTTCAGTTGTATAAGCTGTGTTGCTAGTCACCCAACCCCATGTCAAGTTTCTTTATTATAGTCACTTTTCTCACTTCTCAAATGGGTTGCCAGGGAAAAATTCATACAAAGCAGTGCTCTGAGTTGAAAAATAATATTTCTGAGCCTATTCTGCATAGTGATACAGCCTATTTCTGATGAAGGATGCCCTGAGTCTACAAAGCTCCTCCTCCTCAGCTGGCCTGAGGGCAGCTGAGAGCAGATCCTCAGGAGCAGTGACGCAAGGGATTTATTCTCTTCTGAGAGTCAGTGACATCAGTCGCTGCTGCAAGCATGTACTTCTCCGTCCCATTGTGCCCTGTGAAAACACTACGTTCAAGCGACACGGCAGACAGCCTAGGTAGATTTGTCACAAAATCAGCACCTATATTGGATCCTTGATATTTGGTATCCAAGAGAGTTATAAATTGCATTTCAAACAGTTACCTTTTGAAGATATTTTGTATGTCTCGGTTAAGGTTTAGGACTAAGAGATCACAGGTAAAGTGACTGTTCTGTGTGTCCATCTGCTGAAAGCCATACACATGTTGAGCTGGACTACTATAGCTTTGGTTCAACCTGGACTCTAGAAGGTAGACCATTTTAAACCTTCCATTTCCCTGGAAGACTCCATGCAGTAGCATTCATGTGACGTCTAGGAAGAGAGCCTTGCAACAGCAGCATTGAGGCAATGACATTCTTTCGCTCCCAGTCTGTCTCCAGTTTTATATACAATAGCCTCCTTGTTGGTGTCTTATCTCAGAACTGCATTTTCATCTTTTTACTCCACTGTTTTTAGATGGGAAGTCATAACAAAAGAAATTGTATTTCACCAGATAGCACAACCTTTCTGTCTTAGAATGACAAGAGTATCTCCACAGTGTTACTGTGAAACTTTGAAGGCACCAGTTTTCTCGAAGGGTTTTTGGACTGCAGGCACTAGAGGACCTACCTGTGAGGGTGAAAGTCCTTCACATTTTCTCATGGTTAATTAGCTGAAAATGTAATATGATGGCTTGCCATTTTGACTATCCCATTTTAAAAGCCCGTCTTTTCCCATGCACTGCGTAGGATACCTAGGCACTTGCATCGTTTTAGCCCGTAATCTCCTTTGATGCAACTTCACATTTAATCGTAATGCTTCCTTATCTCACAGGGGGCTGCATGGCTGGATATACTAAATCACTATGAGATTCTCAGAGGCTAAGGTCTGTAAACCATGTTGTGAGGAATAGAGAACAGCTTGAAATTTTTGAATGGCAAAGAATGAGAAGCATAAGATGTTACTGTTATTACTGTTGTCTGCCCTGCAAAAGGAGAAAACACGCACTTGCCATATGAAGAGCTCTTACTTTGCATTTTAGGAAGTAACAAAAAGGAAAAAAGGTAAAATTTACACTGTGCTCTCACATGCATCTCCTCTGTAAGATGTAGGGCACGCTGTGCATGCTGGCCAGTCGTGCATGAAGTCAAGGAGGTACTTCACAAGCAGAAGCGAAGCAGCACTTCCTTCTTTTCCTTCTTTGGGGAACTCACGGGTTCAGGGAGGTGAAAAATCTGACACAAGTTCTAAAGGACAAATCGCTAAGGCTATGGGTTATTGCCTGACAGCAGTTTAAACAGAATTATACTAACACAGTGTAAAACAGATGAAATGCATTCTTTTCTCAATTATGCCTCAAACATATTCACAGTCCACTACTTGCTGGCAGGAGTGGATTGCAGAGAGAGGAAGGCAGCCTTTTTCTGACAATAGAAAAAAGGGAAAAGCTGACTGAAAAAAATTTGGCCTGACACAGCAGAAGGGATTTTAGGGCAAGGTAATGATTCATCTGTAAATCACTGATCGATGAAGCTCTTACACAGGTATTTAAACTTGGCAGCTTGCCTAAATGCCACTAGGTTTCATGCTGCATAGGTGTGTTTGTGGGCTGGATGCAGGCAACTCCTGCAACTAGTCCGCCAAGACAGGGGTAAGGAAAGAATTCTGCTCCCAGACTGGCCTAGGCTGCAGCAAGGAAAAAAGCCTCCTTAAGAAATAAATTTAAGACTTGTAGATTATGTTTGAAAAAGAATGACATTGTGTTAGATCCTTGCATTAGGAACTCACAATGAAACTAGAAAAACAACCATCCTCAGGTCTTTTATCCATCATGCCAGAGCTTCTAAGATGAATATTGTACGATCCAAATTGCCAATATGGCAGAATATTATCCATTCTGCACTGTTCACTGTCTGCTGCTATATACAATCAGTTGTGTACACACAGGTTAGGGTATCTTTATTCAATTGTCTTATTGGTAATAAGGTAATGGGTTTTTTTAACGCTGAAGACTGAACCTGCTGTGAGAACTGTTATCTCAAAGGAACCATCCTGGTGTAAAATGCTTCATCAACTCTCTTCCAGATTAACAGTCCTCTGTTGGCCATTTGATATAATAACAAAGCATGAACCTTTTTCTGTCTTCTTTTACACCCTGTTTTTATTTCAGGGCTTACATGGGCTGCAGAAATAATCCAAGCCTAGGAGTAGTTAGCCAGTCTTGCAGTACAGAGAATAAACGCTCTGGAATGTCTTCCCTGAAAATAAAATTTACTCATTTGCAATGAATCTTAAACATCCTAAATAGACTTGACATCACTAAGATAGCATATCATGCCCCACCCCCTTTAAAAAAAAGAAGAATTTAAAAAAGAGAAATAAATGAGACATGTCCTTCTAGAGTTCATAATACAGTAATAATCCGAAGTATGGACAGGCATATGTACCATGGTATTTCTAAATAAAAATGTTTGCATAATTGTGTAGATTATGCATTCAGATGGAGCTGTGTATTTTCATCTATTATCTTTTCATTCATTTAGATTATGACACTGTATCATATTGCAGTTGCTCTCATCCCATGCCATCCTGATCAAGTAAATGCTGGAATTGCAGCATAATTGTAAATTTTCAAGGAGACAAATAATTCCAGGATGTGAAGCTTCTGTGTATACTGTTCTGCCTTCTTGTAACTTTACAGTCATTACTGAATAGAGTGAACCTAAAGGAAAAATTCTGATTTTATGTTCTATTCCTCTGGGTGGTAAATAGCTCTGGGTTAGCACAGGGGATGACACAGAAGGATGCAAAAAGGATGAAAGACTCATTTTGAGGAGGAGGAAAAGGAGGCAGAGGTTTTCCAGGGAGCTCTCTGCAATGTCAGCTTCTCCAGTAGCATCTCTTTTTCCAAGCAGCTTCATTCTCCCTTCTTTCCACTGTTCCACTTTGCTGAAGCTGCCTGTGCTACTCAGGCAGCGCTTAGACGTGTGCGGCCATGGTGTCGGAGAAGCGACCTTAACTCCCCTCATGCTGCAGCTCGTGGCTGGCCCCAGAGCTTCCTGGGTCAGTCGGGCTGAGAGTTTTGGATGGGGCAACAGTGGATTTTAGATTTTGTACTGTCCTACTGATGTTTGCCGTGCTGGGCTGTGTGTGGATAAGAAGGTAGTGATTAAATTAAACAACTGGTGCCATTTAATTGTGGTTCATTGTATTTGTTTATGGTTATCAACTTCTACAACAATATTTTTCTCTTTCCAAACTTAGCCTCTGATTAGCTTCATCATTATTCATTAGCTGCATGATTAGCAGAGTTTCTTTCACAGTTGCTTATCTGAATTGGTTTTTTGTTTTGCTGTTTCTTGGTGACATTCTTAGCAAAGATTTAGAGTGTTCATTCAGGTATTAAACTCCCATTTACCTGCAATAGTATAGTGCTGCTTTTTGTCGTGAGTTCTGTTCGTGTACCTTATTACTGAGGAACTTCAGGACAGGGATACATTAAATGAACATCTTTCCCAGTCATATTGTGTGAACTAGGTACCTGAATTCATGGTTATATTTTCTATCCTCTTCATAGTTTTCTATATCTCATTTTTCTTGTCTCTTCATTTTTAAAGAGAAGAAGCCTGGTTTCATTGGCCTCTCTGTATAACTATTCCCCAGATTTATGCATCATTCAGTGTTCCTTTTACTTTCCTCTCTCCATCCCTGTAATATCAATTTTATATCAAGGTGACCTTAATTGAGCTGGGTATTATAATGTAGTGTTGTTGTAGGACCACCAGGCATCACATTTATTATCCATTAGAAATTTTTCTCTGAAAATTCTGCTTGCCACCAGGAAGAGAATGATGGACCTATCTAAGATGTATACTCATCCACATACTGATGCTGGTCTCAAGGCATGTTTTTTTTTTTGCCTCTAGATTCTGCAGTTCATAACTCATCATCATTGAAATGTAAGAAGTTCAGTGAAATTTAATTGCTCAAAATTTCAAAGATGCAAATTGGTCAGGGAAAGGGAGACCATATCAAATCTATTAAGTTTTGAAAAGCATCTGATGACATTAAAATGGCTCCAGAGGCAACAGCATTCAGTGCATGATGAAGTTCCTCAGAATCAATTTTGCACAGCATCCTCATAAACTGACAAAAGCATCTATATATCTGTGTTTGCTGGTGGGTCAGAGAAAGGCACACTGTGTGGTAATGACATTAAGCCTCTAATTCCCATGCTACTCTCAAGAAATGTGTGAAACGTTCTGTTTATCTGCAGCTTTAATTGAAAGGCAGAAGCAAGTTTAAACCACTCAGTAAATGTGCCAGCAATGCTGTGTTTTCCCACTGGTAGCTAGTGGGTAACTGTGAAAGCCTCTCACATCAGGCAAACTGCTTTGTCCGTACCTTAAATGGCAACAGCAAAAACTAGTGATTTTTCCAGTGCTGTGTCTTTTTTTTTTTTTTTTCAGAGAAGGATGACTTGGAGCAGTATATCAAATCAATGAAATGTTAATCAGGCTGAAGAGGGAGGGAGTGCCCCACATCAGACTGACAGGGCACCTCTCTAGTAATGAGATGTGAGGGAGTCTCATATTTGGTCCCAGCTACTTGGCCTAATTCGAGGGGGAAAGGAGGGAAGGAAGGGGTGCTGCTGTTCTCTGAGAGGAAATTTGAAAGCTTGCAGCAAGGAGGATTGCTCGAGATCTCTGAAAGTACTTTCTGTTATCTCTAGACGATACTCTAGTAAGCTTAGCAATAATGACTGTGACCTGTAAGGAGTAGCATTAGGCCTGAAGGAAGTAATCGACTATCCAGATGGTTAATAAAGAATAAATAACCAGACAGATTGGTCTGGGAAAGCACCTATTTGGCCTGATACTATGTGATAGTTTTAAAGTTTGATGTGTGGTATGTAGTAAGTTAATAAATGGAAGTGGAAAGCTTTGTGTGAACAGAAATTGCTCTCATCTGTGCAGTGCATGCTCATTTAATAATGTATTGTAATGTGTCTTTAAGATTATTTCTTTAAGAGGGTAATTAAAAAATTGCAGACCTAGAGATACTCTGCTCCTCCTTTAAAGGGTGTGCACTTATCTGGCTTGTTATACAGATTTCACTAAAAGCTTTTTGTAAGTAGGTGCTGCAGGAATATGTTGCATTAGCATAAGCTCACCCCCTTTGTACAAAATCAAATCCATCAAAGCGGTTCAGTACACAGTTAAATTTAAGCTCATATGTTGCTCTAAGCATGTGAGTTGTGATTAGATTCATTGACTTCAGGACAGCTCACATGTCTGAGTTTTGTTCAACGATTTGTGCAGAAACAAAGCAGGAGTTGCTTGCTAAACACTGAAATAATAAAGGTACGGGCAAAGGAAGGCAGTCTTGATTCATTCCAAATAGCTTTTTAGCTTTTTAGTTCTCAAATGTAAGAGTAATATTTTTTTCCCAGCCTCAAAGCCCATTTAGTGGGCAATTTTACTTCAGAAATATTCTCTGATTTTTTTTCTCAAAGCTTAATATTGTCTTTCCTTTCTTTCCATAGTGCTTTATATACCTCACAGTCATTTTAATCCAATTGAGAACAACGGTCACCTGCTTTGTGCCCAGATTTTTTCTTAAAAGTGTCTCTGTCCACTTTCCCTAGCACTTCACCAGTATGAGTGCCCTTACGCAAACAGTAAGTGAAGAGACAAACTCCTTGACTCGAAATTGCTTTCTTTTATTATCTTGGGTTATTTGCCACTACCATCATTGTAAATTGGCATGATAGACCACAATTTCTTCTCTATTTTTTGTGTAGTACAAGGCTAACTTTTGAAGTTTAGCAGATGAATAATTGAGAACAAAAATGGTTACACTAATGGCAGTCCTAATGTTTGTAGCAGTGAAACAAGCAGTGTTGGGTGGTGGGTCATAACTCCTGACTGGTTTTAGTTGGGACAGAGTTAATTTTCTTCACAGTATCTTGTATGAGTCTGTGTCTTGGATTTGTGCAAGGCTATGTTTTGGATTTGCGCTGAGAAGAGTACCGATAATGCTGGTGGTTGTTGTTGAGGAGTGTTTGCACCAAGCCAAGGATTTTTTAGTTTCCCATACTGCATCTGGGTTCCCAACTTCTTCACTTCAAGAAGCTGGGAGGAGACACAGTCTGGACAGCTGACCCAAACTAACCAAAATAGTATTTCATGCCATAAAACATCATGCTCAGTATATAAATTGGGGGTGGGCCAGGGACCATTGCCTGTTGGTCAGTTGGCTTTCTCGGTCACTCTCTCACTCGTAGGGCTCACTCCAACTCTGGTGCGATCTCTCTTAGGTTCTCAGGCTCTGACTCTCAGTACTCTGCACCTGGCTGGGTATCAGTCGGCGGTCGGTGAGCAATTGTACCGTTAGTTACTGTGTGGTACTTAATTGCTGGCTGGGATTAAACCACGACACTCCCTTCACTGACTTCAGTGAGACTGTGGTGATTCTGATGCTTTTCCCTTCCCATGATTTTTAGTTAGATTTGGGGATAAAAATGTCTGTCTGGAGAAACAAAGATGACAGCTATGAGATATTTCTGCTCTCTTTTTTTTTTTTTTTTTTTTTTCCTTTTCATTCAGTCTTTCATCTCCTCTCTGATGTGCTGCCAGCTTTGGTTAGAGATCTCAGAGTATAATTTATGTAGATGACAAGCCTAGTTACCAGACTTCCTGGGCATTTCGATGATCACAGGATTTGATCCACTTCAGTTTATACTTCAGTCTGTGTCATAATGTCTTAGGGTAATTAACCAGCTTTCCCTAGTGTTCAAGTACGGCAACTCAGACTAGTTAATCCAAGCATTCTGCCAAAGAATCTGATTCCGTTGCTGATTTCAGTTAGGCAGGTTTGTCACAGTGATTACTTAAAATTAAGAAAAGTAATATAACAATTAATTATGAATTAATTCTAAATTATTAATCATGAATACATCACAGGAAACCTGTGTCAGTTGTCAGAGTAGAATGAAATTGGACAGGACCTATCCAAAACACATTATGTTGGTTTGCTCATGGGCACTTGTAATGGAAAGCCACAGTTTTACTTCAGCCAGGATGCAGACATGAGGAAGCATTCCTTTAATGTGAAAATCAGAGGATGACATCCTGCCGTAGTGTACTGGTTTTGGCTGGGATAGAGTTCATTTTCTTCAGAGTAGCTAGTCTGGGGCTGTGTTTTGGATTTGTGCTGGAAACAGCGTTGATAACACAGGGATGTTGTTACTGCTGAGCAGTGCTTACACAGAGTCAAGGCCTTTTGTGCTTCTCACCCCACCCCAGCAGTGAGTAGGCTGGGGGTACACAGGAAGTTAGCAGGCGACACAGCCAGGACAGCTGAAGCCAACTGACCAAAGGGATATTCCATACCATATGACATCATGCTCAGCATATGAAGCTTGGGGAAGAAGAAGGAAGCAAGGGAATGTTTGGAATGATGGCATTTGTTTTCCCGAGTAATCGTTATACATGATGGAGCCCTGCTTTCCTGGAGGTGGCTGAACACCAGCCTGCTGATGGGAAGTGGTGAATGAATTCCATGCAAGCAAAGCAAAACCAGGATGGCTTTTGCTTTGCCTATTAAACTGTCCTTATCCCAACCCATGAGTTTTCTCACTTTTACTCTTCTGATTGTCTTCCCCATCCCGTCGGGGGGGAAATGAGCAAGTGGCCATGTGGTGCTGAGTGTCAGTTCTGAATTGGCAGCATCATTAATATCTGTTAACACAGCTGAACTAGCATTTGTTTTCTTTAAAGGCATGGTGTCAAAACACCTTGAATTTGTATCATTTTTTATTGTAACTCACAAATGGGGGAACCCATAACCTTTCTAGGTGATGAAGTAGCTTCTGGCTACCTCCTGGCAGCTCCCCAGAGTGCTAGCATTCCATCGCGTTCCCGTCACATGTTGTGCGGGGCCATCCCTGCTGTGTGTGAGCTCTGCGGGCCCCTCTCTGTGTGCTTGTGCCCCCGAGCTCCTCCAGTGCACTGGGCTGACTCAGTTGCCCCTCTGCCTGCAGGACTGCGGCAGCCTGCGCTCTATTAGCACCCGGCTGTGCAAGGTGCTTTTAGAACCACTCCTTACGCTTTGGCAGGCTGCTTTTCCAAACATTGATCTGTAGGGGCTCCAAGTGTTGCTTTATGTCATAGCAATAGTGATGAGATATATATATATATATATATATATATATATATATATATAATGTAATTTTGGCTTTGATTTGTGTAATTAATGGCCCAGAAGCATTGCATCATCTAGGTTAAGTCTTGAATTCTAAATGAAAAATTAGATCTTGCTTTCCTCTTTGTTCCTTCTCCTTGAAGATGCTCAACGTGGGCAGCATTAGCTTCTCCTCCTCCCTTGACACGCTGGTAATGTGGCCAGCAGCACAAGGGATGTGCAGCCCCTTGGTGGGGGACACCCTTCCTGTGGTGTCGTGTCATCTCTTTTGGCACCTTCAGGTCTGGCCACCCATAGACTAGCAGAGGGGATTCCTGAGCTGCACTGCATGTAACCAACAAGTAAGGCTGCACTTCTCAGCTCTCTCTTTAAAGTCCCTCCAGGAAGGATAATAATGGAAATACTTATTAAACAAACTCTTTATTAAGGAAAAGATCACTGTAGCTCATGCCCTTCTCCTTTATTCCATCTAGCTGAGTGCCTTGATATCTGGGTAATTCTACATGTAATACATGTATAGTGAAAATAGCAATACAACTTACTTATAATTCAAGCCACTTCACAAGAATTCTTTTCGAGTCCCCCCTGCATGTATTTCAGCAGAGCTAATTATGCTCCCCTGTAGGATCAATGCTTTACTAATTTAAATATGTTGTAACAATATTGTCACCAATGAATTTTACTGCTTCAAAAGGCAAATTGCTCTATGCCAACAATTAGAAAAAAATGGCTTTGTTTTTCTTTTATGTAAATTCTTTGACATTAGCATTCACCTTTTCAAGCAGGCGTTTGATACAGGACAAGTAGCAGTATTACATAAAAAGTGTAGAAAGCAGAAAAATAATCACATCTCTCAAAAGAGAGAAAATTATAGTAATCTCTGTGATAAACAGAGACTTCTTGGAAATCAAATATTGAAGTTACATCTGCTCTTGAGAAACCTGATCAGCACATATCGTACACAGCAGGTAGGGCATGTTCTCACACCACTTATTGGAAATACAGTAGCAATCCTTACGCCTGTAAAACACATGGCGTGCCTGATTTATTTTAAAACCTATGGTTTTTATTATTTTCTTCAAATGTTAGGCACTATATTCTTCTGTAGTGACACATTGCCTTTCTACCAGGGAACTATTTTGGGGCAAGTACTACTTGCCTTACATGAACTATCACATTGACAGTCACTAATGATTGCTCATTTAAGGAAAGTAGATCTGCTGCCTCTCCTCCTCTCTTCATTTAACTTCATAATCACTTATCTGTAAAAGGAAAGGAGAAAGGAGAGCAGCATATTTTCCATGGAAATGCTCGTGTTTGTTTGCTAGAAAAACTATGGGTATAACTAACAAATAAATAAAGGCTGTAAACAGAAATTGGCAGAGCATCTCCCTTTTTGGCTTTGATTTTCAGTCTCTTGTCCATCCTTTGGCTGCTTGGGACTATGAAGCCATCCCCAGTACAAGACAGACATCCATTTTAAGGCACTGGAAGTGTTTGCCGATTCAGCTTTAGTGCAGTTACTGTTCTTATGCTGAGGCTTAGAGCTGGTTTAGTGTGTGTGCAGTAGTTGAGGCTTGCTGTTTTATACAGCTGACGCTGGGATTTTCAAAATATATTTTATGATTAGGCTGGGGAATGTCTGGGAACTGTCTTCTCTTTCTTTTTTGATAGTGGCTCATGCAAATGTTATCTTCACCTTTCTCACTGAGGAGTCAGGAAGTTTTATGAGCCCATTCCACAAAATGATGTGGAATAGTTGGAGGATTTTGAGTCTATGAAACAGTTGTGGGTTTCAGCAATATAACCAATTTGCCTATTCAATCGCAGCATAAAGAGCATGTGAATAGGTAAAGACTTTATGCTGAAACACACTGATGCTGAAATCTCTGCAAGAAAGGTGCCTGAGTAGGTTGCATGCCCAGACTGCAGACTGGGAGTCACTGGTTTGCCCAGCAGCTATGTGCAGGGGACTGGGGTGGAGCAGTGCCGTGCGTGCTGGTTGGGTGATGTGAACAAGGGGCTGTGCCCCAGCTGTGGCTCTGCCCTTGCAGGGTCATGCAGGGGACGCAGCAGCCCTGGCACAGTCTCTTTGCTGTGACTCAGGCATGTGTCTTCTGGATTGGGCCAGGCAAAGCATACTGGTAAACCTGAGCTGTAGGGTGGAGCAGAACATCTTCACCCTAATCAAGGTGCCCAGCTGGTCATACTCAATGAGTAGTACCTGAAGTTGTGTAGTATCAGTGTGTTGGGTAACAGTCTGTGCCACTTCTAAACCAACAGGTAACGATATTCTGTGTATGTCTGAAAATGTGGCCACTTTACCCTCCTGTGATGAACAAGTAGGACTTCACAGCCTAGTTTGGGAGCCTGTGCCTCTCTTCCCTACAGAGCACAGCCCTTTCTCCTGCAGCTTTGCTTATATATGTTCTTCTTCCCTCCGCTGGGTTGCGGTTTGGAGCTCTCCACAGGCTGACGCAAGATCGCTTTAAACTCTGCAGAGCTGGTGCTTAAATAACATTCTGATGAACTCTATTCAGCCTGTAAGCTACTGTTGTACCAGGTCCGCTTCACAAAGCAGTTCAGGCTTTCATGTCTTTCTCTGGAAGAATAAATCTAAGGCTTCATTCACATGAAAAATCCCAGTATGATTTATTTACAGGTTAGCGGCCCAAGCACATCCCTATAAATAATGCTTTAGCCTTATTTTTGCCTTTGTCGACTTTTTTTTGTTCTTGCATTTTTTTTTTTGTGTGCCTCCTAAGGCCTTCGGGTTATTATCACAGTGAATACTGCTACATTTTATGTACTGTGTTGGAAAAGACAGGTTGTTTTCCTCCAACCTAAAGAACTAACACTGAAATCTAGTCTTTGTAGTGCTGATGCTTGACATCCTCTCTTCTGCTAATTTCTGTCATGATTCAGTTTCTTTCCGAAGTAGACATCTAACTACCGCTGGTCTATCTACATTGATATGTATTTCAAGATGCTGCAAGTAGTCCAAATTTAATAAAAACTGTTAGGTTAGAGAGGTTTCTTTCAAATATGATTATAGATGTACAACAAAAAAAGTAAGAAAGCCAAACCCCAACAACAAACAGCTCTACAAAAATCCCACATAGGAGAATATAGGAAAGAAATCAGTATTTCTTTTATTTTCATAACTTTCTTTGAAGACTAAGTATATTCCTTTTTAATTCTTAAATTACAACCATTAATATTGCTTACTGGAAGTCTAGCTTTGACATGTTGTACTGTCCCCTACAAAATATTACTAGTCATCACGAATAGATTATGCATTAAAGTCTTCATTAACTATAACTAAATTAATTATTTTAAGTTAGAGCTATAAGCCTGAACACCAGAATGTTAACAAAATTACTAGTTTACAGAACAAAACTGGAGTCATGTAAAACTATGCAATTTCTTTGAAGATGGTTGTCCATGAAGAGATTGTCCTTTGGCATTGATTTTGTTGTTGCAAACAATATAAATATGTCTTTTAAAACCTTCTGATATTTTAATATCTAACACCTTTTAGCTTTGTGTGTGGGAATAAAATGCAATTACATTTTTTTCTCACTGGACTGCCAGATGATCTGTTGGTGGAATGACCCCGAGGTCAAAGATATAACAGGCTACTTGCTGCTTTTTTCAGTGTTATTACTGGGACTATTTTTATTAGAGTTATAGTGGATGCTGTTATACCTCTAGTGAGTCAGGGCCTTGGGACGTTTATGCCACCTGTCATCCCCTCTTAACAGCTTTGATCTTGTATGCTCTGGTTGGAAAAATTATTGTGCCATTTTTCAGTTTCAGCCTGCAGTGTTTTAACATGGCTACTGACACTTTTTCACAATATGAGTTGATACAGACAAGCATTTTTGAAGAGGCCCCTAAGGCTAACAATAATATTTATATCTTCTGCCATTCATGGAAAAGCAGAGCCAATAAAGCAGGCAAAGGATCTGGTATGTGTTCCCTTTTGCTCATTAATGTTTCAGCTGATTCTGTGGGTGTTCTGTGGAAGAGTGGTTGCTTTCATTTTCTCATGAAAGGAAAAGACTATATTTCTTATTCAAATCTATTGCCTATGAGATTCTGCTTAAAGCTTTTTCTTGAAGGATGTTGTTCATCTCTTTCACACAGAGAGGTGCATAATGCAGAAATGTATGTGTGTTGAACAATGCTGGATTGGCCTTGAAAAAGTGGATGCACTGCAGGAACAGTACCTCACAAATGCAGGTGGAGTGACAGAGAGCCTGGTTCAACAGGCATTGCTTACAACCTTTGGGACCGCGGATCTGTTTCTGAGGACCAGTGACTTCCTTCAAAGGCAAACATCTCCTTTCCATGGTTGCACATAAATGCTACCATGCTGTATTTTTTACCTTGAAGGCTCTACCACCCAGCAGCTGACTCCCTTGACATGAAGAGTATCCAGCTCCCACTGCTCTTCTCCCTGGCTGTCTGGCAACACGTATTTCTGTCGTCTCCCGGTGTCACTTTGCTGTCAGACACTGCGTGTCCATCTTGGGTTTTAAGATTTTAAGCTCCTGCTCTGGTGCTTAAGCCTCACATCACCTTCCATTCCTTAATGCTACTTGTTCTTAGAAAGCTTATAAAAATTTATGGTCTTAAAGTGGAATGTGGAACAAAAATATAATTTGGGTTGTGATATCCCACGTTGTACTTGCTGGTACCTGTTCGGGTGCTTTAACAAAATGAACCATTTCCTGCTTATTTCATTCTTTACCACAGTCCCAATGTCCCCTTTACAGCCTCATAACTGCCGTGTGGCAACAAAGTAGTGCTTGACGGACAGGGCTGATGCTTCACTCCAGTACCTGCTAGAGAAACTCCTGTGTTCCTGAGGCGAACTGATCCTTTCTACCACGGAAGTGTTAAGAGCAGCAGTCAGGCATGTGTGTGCAGGGGCATGGGACCAGAGAACTTTTCTCTCAAGCACATTTGGATTTGTGTTGGTTATAAAGCCCTGAATTGACTGATGCAGGGGTTTATTTAAGGTAATTGATTCAGAAAGGACCAAAAAGCCCCTTCTCCTCACCTACTCACATTTGTTTATACAAATGTCACACCAGCGTTCAGACCCAAAGCAAACTGACACAGTTTTTAATGAAAAGTGCAAAAATCATATCCATAATTACCTCATAAGAGAAAAAAATGCTATTGTAGATAAAATGGGACTAATTAAAATTGATTTAGGGAATATTAATCCAAACCAAGAGAGAAGAGTCCTAATCCATGACCGAGGTAGAATTTGTATGTGAAGTACATTGATAACAAATGCCATTGTTTGTATTGGGTATACTCAATACACATATGGGATTTGTATGTATTGTTTGACAGCATCACACACAAATACATGGTACCTTACTATTTTATTACCAATTTCATGGATGTTCACTTTCCAATGAAAAGGACCAAATCCATTAGAAAGAAATATATAGAAGAATCCATAGAAGAAATTTCAAAGTGGCAATTACTATGTCAAAATTGCTTTTTCACTTTCTTGTTTTATAATGCCACTCTGTGGAGGGAAGTTTGGAGGAAGTTGATTTTTATTATTTAGAAACTAGTCATGAAAGTTCAGGAAAATTTCATTTAAGTGTGGGTTCTTGGTTGTCATAGTTAAATTATGAGTCTAAATTAGAAAGGCAAGTTCTGATGATGTTTCAGATCTTCGGTGGGCTGAATCACATTTGACAGTTACTTCATTTGAAAATCACGGATAGTATAAGAAGTAATATTTAAGTACTAAAAATGAAGTGTTCTGAGTTTGGAGCCCATCTACAGCTGTGCCGTTCCAGCTGTTTCCCTTTGCGCCCGTTTATGGTGGTCAGTGAAATCAGTGTTTCTCACCAGCTTCATACATTGCATCCACCTTTTCTTTCCACTGTTTCCTGTTAGTCCATATCAGCCTAAACAATGTGAAATAATAGATTACTTCTGAAATGTCATGAGCCAGATAGAAAATTCTGGTAATCAGTCAAAGTTGAGAAACACCGAGAATTCACAGGAAGATGAGAATAATACATAAGAAGATCAGGGTGACCTTAAAACAGCATTAATAGAAATGGAATGAAATGTTCTAGTGCAAGGTCAGGTACTTAAGAACTACTACTAAGAAGTCTACTATAAATTGAAAATGAATGATAAAGACAGAGACATAGTTAATTATAGAATAATCATGTGACGCAGCTCTGAAAAAGACAAAAACCTTCCTAAAACACATAAGTTCAGAGATAGAGAAAGTATTTGTGTGATTGTAAAAGGTCTTGCTGAAATAATGGCTGAACATATACAAAAAAGAATAGCATACTTTCATGCATATAACTTGAGAATTATCCAATTAAAGAAAAACTCAAACCCCAGCAAGAATAAAGCCCTTCCTCCTAATCCACAAGCATGACAGATGATATGTTGCTCTTATAAGAGGACATTGAAACACAGCCTGATGACTTCAGATCCTGCTTGCTTTACTGCAGGTGCCTCCCTCCCCTGACCTTTTTACGGCTACTGATTACTCCTGATCCAGCCCCATGTCTGATTTTTATGTAATTTGCTATTTTAAATGTGCCTGTACTTGAAAATAAGTACAGGTTGGTGATGTTAAAAAAGTAAACATTTAAAGTGAAGCAGTTTTACAAAAAGGCATGTGCGATGATCAGGACAGAAGAGGCCATATCTTATGGTAGGAGACTGAAAGCACTTTGCTTAGCTTTGAAAACTCAAGTCCACAGAAGGGTAGGATTGCTTTCTCTACAACTCCTGTTGATATCTTCAGCAGGGTAAGTAGCTTGACACAACATTTTGCTACTTAAGGTAAAAGATAAAAAAAAAAAAAGTTTATAAAAAAAGTATTAGTAACGAGCCTGAGTAAATTTAGATGGCAGTTCTAAGAAAAAAAGCTAAATACTGGAGAAGTTATATTCTGTAACAGAAGTGAAACTGGAGCAGTGGAGAAGCAAGCCCCCAAAACTACTTGCTCTTCTTTGATTCATTTACAGAAGGGATTTGTTATCTGCATTGTTTGTGGTAGCAGGAGGCTGGACTTGATGACCGTTGAGGGCCTTTCCAATTCTCAGCTTTTTAGTTTTCCTCATAACAAAATCCACGATCAGCAACGTCCCTTCTACATCTTTGCCAGACAACAGCTTTTTTACTTTTTTATCTTTTCCAAATTTCAGGTTTCCACAAGCAATGTTCTTCAAATCTTAAAACTGACAGACTTTCTTCTGAGTCTTTAAAGTACCACAGTTCTATTACAGCAGAAGCCTGCTCACCTTGATTAAATTGGGGTTTATGTGCTACTTCTGCAAGCACTTAGAATGTTATATAATAAAATCACAGGATGGTTTGGGTTGGATGGGACCTTAAAGACCATCTAGTTCCACCCCCCTGCCATGGGCAGGGACACCCTCCGCTAGACCAGGTTGCTCAAAGCCTCATCCAGCCTGGCCTTGGACACTCCCAGGGATGGGGCACCCACAGCTTCTCTGGGCAACCTGTTCCAGTACCTCCCCACCCTCACAGTGAAGAATTTCTTCCTATTATCAAGTCTAAATCTCCCTGCTTTCAGTTTAAACACATTACCCCTTGTCCTGTCATTACAGGCCCTTGTAAAATGTTCCCACCCCCAGCTTCCTTGTAGCCCCTTCAGGTACTTGAAGGCTGCAGTAATGTCTCCCTGAAGCCTTCCCTTCTCCAGGCTGAACAAGCCCAATTCTCTCAGCCCTTCTTTGTAGGAGAGGTTCTCCACCCTTCGTGGACTGTCTTTGGGGTCTCCTCTGGAGTTGTTCCACCCCATCAATATCCTTCTTATGTTGCTGGCCCCAGCGCTTGATGCAGTACTCCAGGTGGGGGTCTCACAAGAGCAGAGTAGATGGGGAGAATCACCTCCCTCGACCTGCTGCCCACGCTTCTCTGGATACTGCCCAGGATATGGTTGTCTTTCTGGATCTTGTCTGTATCTGTATAGTCCTTCTGTTCAGAAACCGCTAAGCATTTTACCAACAGTAATTAAACTCGCAACACTTCAGTGTATTATTGACTTCATGCAAAGACAGCTATGAAATCAATGACAGAACTGCAAAAAAGAGTCCTTCTCTAATTCTACAAGGTAAGAATTCTGTTTCCACTCTCTAGAAAGTAACAACCTAGAAATATTTTTAGTATATTAAACTGTGTTTTATGCTATTGTATATAGTAAGGTTCTGTGAAGGAAACTAGTACAGCTTTGCTTTGAAATATTGGAGAAATGCTATCTCATTATACAAGAATGGGAAGTTTCCACAGACTTAATTCATAATGCGTTCACTCTTGATATCTTTCTCTCAGTTTTGGAGGTTTTTATGATCCCTAGAATAAGCTACATGGCTGAAAAAGTTAGGAAATTAAAACAGATAGTTTGTAAAGGCTGGTAGTAATGGCAGAGTGATGTCGCATCTGTTGTCTCTTTGCATCATTGGGTGAGCCATGTTAATTTGTCCTAGGCTGGCATTTCCAGAATTAAACACTTGCTTAATTCTCATTTTATGTCCCAGAAATATTGGTGGTAAAGACATCTCCTATCGATCCTAGTATCTAGAGAAATAGTTATAAAACATGGTACAAGTGAGAACTGCAGAAATAAGCAGTTTATTCAACAGTAGTGAAGTATCTGGTGTCTGCTTTCATTGTAAATCTTTCAAACAGCTAAGCGTTAAATAATTTGTATGAGAAGTGTGTTAACCTGAGCGTACTGAAACTCTGGAGACTTGTGAATGATAAATAAAAGATTTTTGTCTGGTTTAGCATCATGTGTCCCTACTACTTACTGTCATGCTGAGCAGCTGAAAATGAGATAGTGGAGACATGATGTCATACTGGTGTAAGTTTGGTTTTAAAAAAAAAAAAAAGAAAAAACAGATTTTAGATCAAAACCAAGACTTGTGGGAGTAGATTTTTTTTTTTTCTAGTGTGCAAGTAAGTATTATGCTAGTTTTATGGCTTCATTTGAAATGAAACTGTAATTAAACAAACTGCAGAAGTTAAAATGTTTCTCCCAAATGTCAGTGCAAATGGCTTTCGATTGCCCTTCAGATCGTGTCATGTACGGCATAAAATAGTGCAAACCAGGGGAATGTGACAAAAAATAGGTGAAAGAGGTGAATTCTTTGTATTGGTAGGTTAAACAACCCTGGTCTCTTGGGTGAGTAAATCATGTCATCTCTGCCTTGCCCTCCCCCCAGTTCCATAAGGGACACGATAACCACTTCTGGCAGATAGGTTTTGATATACTCAGAGGTGATGTCTTTCTGTTAAGACAATTGGAAAAAGTCAGATGCTTATATCATTAATTTGTTAGGTCCCATATATGTCTTAGGGTTCAGTACCTGAAAGAGGATTGGAGAGCCTAGCAGTATGCACATAAAACTCCTAAAATCTAACCCGTTGTTATTGCTATCCATTTCTCATACAACTCCAAAAGTTGCCAGGTACTTCTGTAGAACAAAAGAGCCTGATTATTGTCAATCACTTGAAACCTTTTAGCTCAGGTACAGGAAGCAATCTAGCCACTAAGTACAGTGCAAGCTGCAAAATACATCTGGGAAGCAGGGTAATTTAGTGTTTACTGTGCTCCATGCTGAAGCTCTGTGGCTGGATGCTGCTCTTTCTAAGTCTGGACTACTTTGATGTGAGATCTTTAAATTCTCTGTTTCACTCAGGATAAGGTCGTGACTGCCATGTTGATATAGTCTGGTTTAGAAAGTTTGTCATCTAATTTTAGACATGGTAAGGAATAAGAGTAAGTAATGATAGGTGTGTACATGTATTGAACAAGTGTGAAATGAAACAGTGAAGAAGACCGTCATTCCATCCTGGGCTGCATACATCTTGATGGTTCTCTGAGAAAATTGAAGAATATAATAGTAATTTGCCATCAAAGTTGCATCTGTTAGAAAGTAGTAGATTATTTATTGTTGGAAAGTGATGCTACAGTAAAATGCATATAGCAACCTTTTACCCATGTAAAATAGTTGTTCAAGGGCCTGAAGCTGTGGGTTTTGTCAAACTCAACCTGGCTGCCCTGTAGCTACGTATAATGTTTGCAGTGAAGATTGAGTTTCAAGTTGTATTTCAAGTGGCATTTAAATTCTCATGCACCTGTATATTAAACTCTCTTGTCTTATTTTTCTGTGTGTGTGTGCTGTCTTGCCAAGAAAATCGTGGCTCTGTTTTTAATTGTCTGCCTTCCCAAAATGCTGTCAGGCTAAGGCATATTATCTTATATATCAGCCATGAACAATTCAAGATTAATTAGTCTTTCACCCACGTTAAAGGCATCATCTATATCCTGAAAGCAAACTATGGTGTTTGGCAGCCTCTTCAATCACTTCAAATTTTTCTCTGCGTATTGTATAAATAATCTGTGGAAAATTTACATTGTTCTATGAATAGCTACAGATGCAAATGACATATTCTGTACAATTCCACAGTCTTCAGTCTATACAGATTACCCCATTTGAGCATTATAGGAAGGATAATAAATATTTTTCACATGTACTATAATCTTACCACAAAACGGAGATATTATTTATTAAAATTCATTCTGGGATTTTAGGGCTTCATGCATTTTTTATTTTGCCTAGTTCACAGAATGATAGTTGTTGATAAGGGATGTGGAAGGTTTGTTTGCACTGCTGGAAGTAAATGTTATTAAGTGTACATAGGAAAAATGGGAGAGCCAATTATAAGTGGTAGCAGTGATGCTATTTTATGCATTACCTATATGAGGATTATTAGCTACTGTCCTAAGCAGGTTTAATAACCTACTTCTTTACTTCCTTAAGTTCCCCCTAATTAGTTCTATTTCTTACGAATTAAAATATTTCCCTAATATTCACAAGTACGAAAAAACGCTGTCTGCCACAATGGTTGTGTATGCAGTATGGAAGCACATGGAATACTTAATCTACGGATTTCAGTTTTGTGTACATTTTGTTTATGATGTTGAGATTTTACCTCCCTTAACAGCCTCTTGTGAACAGGGAGCAGGGCGGACGTAACATAGGCAGGCTTTTTTCTTGTGTAATGCACTGTGAACTGGCATCATATTATCTTGCTGTACACCAGGCTAAGTCTTATTAGTGGGCTCGACTCTTTGCGTTAAAGATTGGTAACCAGTGCCTGAGGGTAAAATCCTCAGTAAAAGTCTTAGAGATTGGAAAAACGTAGAGCAAAATGCTATGTTTACTCTTCTCCATCCTCGTAAGGCTGAAAGAAAGAAAACTGTGAGTGTGTATGATCTGTTCTAAGATCAGTGATTCTGGAAAAAGGCTTTACCCAAAAGGTGCATTTTACAACCCTCTCTGGCACCATAAGGGTTGGATTCAACCTGATTTCCATCCTGGTCGTAGGTTTCGCGGGCAGGATTTTCTGGCAGGACATGCTCTGGCCCCAGCATCTGTGAGTCAGCTGGTTGTCGTTGCCTGACAGTACTGCAGCTGATAGAATCCAAGCTGTCATTTATAAATAAATAAACAGGCTTCCTGCATTGCAAAACCAGTATTCATAACGTGAGCTGATGTGCTGCTGTCTTGATAAACTGCCTGTGCAGAAAATCTTTGTCAGCTGAACAATAGAATAATAAAGGTATGAGCTTTGTTACCTTATGCTTCACTACTGCTTTTACTCCAAAGCTATTTAAACAAGTTATAACTATGAAAAATGTTATTTTTCCCAAGCAACTTGCAGGTAAGTCAGAATACCTTGGCCTGGTAAGGGAATGGAACACATGTCCTACTGCATATTTCTTATTTTTAATGTCTATGAGCTACTTTTGTTGGAATCACTAGGAGGAACAGAAACTACTGCTGTGTTATTCCCCTTCCATTTTTCTGGATAAAGCATACCTAGCTTTTTCTCTAAGGTCATCATAACAACAATTAAGCTCCAATACACTTCTGTCATTCTCATAGAGAATTGATCTTAGAGAATATACTTAATTTCCACTGTATTTGGACATTTCTTCCGTTGTACTGTGATTCAATTAGTATTATTTCTGCTAAAGTGAGATCAGATGGCAGTGTCTGAATATTTTTCACATGTAAATTTTAACTTTGAGCCCCCATGGCTTTTTAAAATATTTGTTTTAAAGATGAGATTGTGCAATATCCTGGAGCTTTATATAACGATTTTGATATATTCAAAGTAATACTTTTCATTGATGGAAACGTACTAAAGCTGGTTTAAAGTTACAGATGAGAGAAGTGGTTGAGGCCCTTTGAGAATGTACCAAGACACAAAAGGAGGTATTTTCATTAATAAGTCCCAGGCATACAAGCACACAAAACTTTCATCCTGGATTTTTTTTTTTTTTTAAAGATTTTTTCATCTTTAAAACTGATGGTGAGGGGAAAACACATGAAATTTACCTACATCCACTTTGAGCATCTGACCCGGTGGGTCCCTGCATTTCAATTGCATCTCTTAAGCTATCGGGAAGCTGAGATAACAGATGCCCCTGATAGAATCACTCAACCTAAAGTCTGTAGGTCTCAGTTCGTAAGTCACGGAATCTGTGGTAAAAACAAATGCCCTGTTTGCACAGCTCCCATGCAGCCAGCAGGTATGTGCAAGCATGTAGGCACTGCCACTGGCTATCGGATAAGCCATAGGCACAGTATGTGCAGGAACCAGCTTCCAGTAGCTGGCAGGGGAAGATGTAATCACTATGCTGACCTTATTTTTTCCCCCCGTTGCAAGCAATGGTGAGTTAGGAAACAAGCTGGAGAGTTTTCTGAAGAGTTACACAGAGAGGATTGGGTTTTTGTTTGTTTTGTGTGCGTTTTTTGTTGTAGTTTTTCTTAAGGATTGCTTGGTCCTTTTAACAAAAAATTGGAAGAAAAGCTGTTTTATGGGCTCTGGCTGGACTCCTAGCCATCCCAAAGAACCACCGCAACAGGCAGCTTCTCTGCTTTCCTCCAGACACAAAACATTTGCCCCAACACATATATAGCATTTAGGAGTTCCTAAATAGCTATGTAACAGATGATTCTTTTTATTATTTAATGGATTCAGTAAGTTATAATTTGGGACAGTTCTGAAATTCTGAGATCTCTGTATCATTTCAGTATTTGAAGTGTAGCAAGCTAGGGAATTAGTTTGTGTCTACTTTATATGAACATCCAGTGTTTGCTATAACCTTTGCTATTACATTTATTATTCTGGTCATATTTTCCTGATTATTTCTGCTGTAAGTATGAGAATGTCAAAGTATGAGTGTACTGAGGGGAGAGCTACAGAAGAAGGTCATCTCACACAGTGCTCACCTTTAATTTCAGGGGAATATGAAATTCAGACACTGTGAATTTTGGACATTTTCCACAAAACTGTCAGAAGACAGCCATGGCCTTTAATGATCACCAGCATCTACATTCCATTGAGTGTGACTGGATGAAGCAAGAATTCAAACTGAGTCTCCTCAGTGAATTGTCTGCTGATTGAGATGTAGCTCAGTGAGAGAAAAATGGTCCCATGAGAATGAGTTTCTATTGAAAAAGTAAGAGGAAAAACCTCATTTGAGGCTACGAAGTGTTTTCTGGACAGGCTGTGATGCAGAATTTTGATAAAGAGGGAAGGAAGAGTGATAACAAAATGCTTGGATATTCTTTAGAAATAAAAATGCCACATCACTTATTTATACAAAAAAGATAACATTCCTAATTTCTTGCCCTTTCTGTGGAAATACATTGTTTTTTGATCTGCACACAGAACTCATGGAAATTCTCATGAAACAGATGTTGCCTAGAGTTTCAGTATTTCTTTCTGTGAGATATTTCAGATAAACTGTCACCTTGTGTTGAATTAAAGAACAGTTTGCAAGTCACATGCTCAGCTGTGTAAGCTTTTCTTGGCACCTTATTGGATTTAGAATTGGCAGGATGTTCCTCCATTTCTACCTTTCTGTGATCATCCTATATTGGATAGTAAAATATTAGAAAACGTAGCAGAAAATAAAAGAAAAAAACATAAATACAAGGAGAGTTTACTATATAGCTCAGGAAAATTCCCCTAAGATGCAATCTCTTTTGATGTAGAGGCAGAATAAAATACTGTCTTCCTAAACCAGCATAATGCATTCAAGCCTTTTCAAGCCACTCGGCCTCCGCACAGTCCAGTCAAGTGCCTCAGAAACAGGTCACCTTTTTCTGTGAATGACAACCTCCTCTGGAAGTCCTTCCACCCAGGGAAAATATATTGGGTGTCTCAGGCAATGAATAAGTATCCCTACAAGCCTGCAGTTTAGATCTTATTGAACCAGGTTCCTTTTCTCAATCGAGTGGTTTTCTGCTGGAGCTGCTGAAGCCTTGATGTAGGAGAGCTCGTATCAGCCTTTTGGAAGTGCTGCTTGTGAAGCCCTCCCTACCTGATCACTGGCTTGCTTTCCATACGGATCACTGTTCTTGATCCCCTTTTGAAGAGCTGTTCTTCATGCGACTAACCTGTTCAAACTGGGGCTCTGTGCTGGCTGTGGTCACTGGTGGGTGCTGGGCTCCTCCAGAGAGGAGAGTGGGCTACAGCCTGCAGTTTCCAACTGCGATTGCTGACTCCAAACAGGGAAGCCCTAGCTGCCAGCAATAGTGGGCAGTGAATTCCTTGGATTTTAGAAAGTAATAAAATAATTGGGGGTTGTGACAAAATGTAGCCAACTGCCCTAGTTGTGCTAAATTTATATTTTCAGGTGAGAAAATTCTTAGACCCAGTCATTTCATTCAGCTTCACCCTGATTTGGAAGTGCTTTGTAGACCCTGTTTGCCATCAGTGATGTCTGCAGGGAAATTCTTGCAACCAAAATATTATGAGCAATTAAAAAAAATAATTTATGATAATTTTAATAAGAAATCTGACCCTTAAAACTTGTACATGAATATAGATGTCTATGTAAATATTTATTGGACATTTATCTATCGTTCTTGTTTTGTAATGAGCATATTGTAAGTGTGTAACTGTCTGCCCTGAAGTCTGCAATAGATAAGATGTAGACAGAGCATAGGTAATGAGAACTGTTTGTCACAGATTTAGAGTCTTCAGGGACCTTATAAATCAAGGTCTAACTCCTCCCAGAGGTCTAGCAATTTTTAAAGTATAGGTTTATTTTCCATTTGTATTCTGATAACGAGTCATATTTATTATGGTCTTCCTAATGGCAGGTCTTCACTCAAGTATTAAAGAAGGTATAATTCATAGGTGACTAGAATTGGAAATAAAAAAGCCCTGAAGAGTATCATTCCTACATCATTACTCAAGCCGTTTTTAATGAAAACAAAACCCCTAAACATTTAGATGAGACAATTAAAATGGATGCAAATTAAGAAAAGGAAATTGAAAATTCACAGTACACAAACAGTATTTGCATGGGGGCTACCACCTTAAAGCTGATTAAAATGTTTTCACAAATTAAACTATAGCAGGAAAATTGCTCGGTTATTCATATCGTTAATTACCTGGCTATACAGTAAGTGCTTTTCTTATTATATTGCATCATTTAAAGGCTGGCTGCTACAGAAGTGGCGTGTCATAGTTTTGGATTAAATCCAGTTTTAAATCATGGTTATACTGAACAGTGGACTCTAGTTGAAACTGTATCAAGGACTTTAATTTAGGAAGTGTACTTCTGAAAAAGTAAACACCTAAATTGGAAATAGACAATAAATTCATTGTTCTGGCCAGCAGCACTGCTTCAGAGGAAAGCATTAGGACTTGGTACAGAAAGCTAGTTATCCTCCGTATTGGGTTTATAATAGCGTAAGCCCCGAAGCATGAGATTCAGTACTGCTCTACAAAGTTTACCATTAATTTTGGTAATGCTACAATGTTCTGTGAAAATTACTGTGAGGCCATTAAGTTAGAATATTCAGATGGTGGAAGGCCAGATTCTGGTTTCAGTTGTACTCAGCTCCACTTGCTTACGTACGCTCTGGGGCAGGGTCAGGTTCAAATCTCAGACACAAACCTGCAAACTTAATAAGTTTGTTAATTAAATTGCATTTTTTACCACATTTACAGTTGTCTGCAGACCATTACTCTAGCTTCTGAACATGACAGTCCCATTTCTTCAATTCACAGGGCTGAGATTCTGAGATGTTTCACCCTAAACTAGTTTTAGTAGACAACTGGGAGAAAGAAAGTGGGACTTTAATGCTTTTACTATTATTTACAAGAACGAAGTATATTTGTTTACATAATAGGATTCAAAGCCTTCCTAGGGACATCTGTCTTAACCTGTAACCTTCTACTTGTTTTGTCACTTAATTTTTTTCTAATAGGGTAGGCTATTGCTATGTTATGAAAGTTTTTGATAGAAATTCATGTTAAAACAGAAATTGCAACACTGGAAGAAAAGCATATCTAATATCTCAGCAAACTCAAAATATTGATTTTCTATAAGGAGAGCTGAATATGTTCCTCTTCTTCCATGCCAAGAGATTAAAGCATTATTCTAAACAAAAATAAGGATTTTCAGATTAAAAAGATATATTGTGCTGGGATTTATGCATGTTTATATACTTAATAAATTCTTTAACGTGTTGTTATTAATTACATTGCTAACTTGTTTAATATGTTTGAAAGATCTCAAATTTCTTCTGTGATGCAAACATTTCTTTTAACCATGGTGAGAATTTAGATAAGAGGAAAAAAATTGGTAGTCAGTAAATCTGTCCATTTCTAAAAATTTAGAGAAGACCTTGTAATTCAGAGCTGTCAAAATAAAGCAGATTACGTTGCCATGAATCTCCAGTATGAGTAAGTGGTATGTAGTTAGATGCACAGTATCTTTATCTTATGTTTATTAAATAAATAAATATATAAGATTAAATATGTAAGTAGATTCATTAAAATACACATTTTGTTCACAATTTTTTGTTTGTTCTTGCAGGCAGAATTAAGTTACCTTTGGTATGGGTACCACAAACACAGAATGTTTTAAATCTCAAGGGGAGATTTAAAATGCATGGGTATGATTCCCAGAAGCATAAAAAGTATTCAGTTGTAACACACTATCCCAGTTAATATCTGCTTTAGGGGATTATGAAGACCTGATATAATTACATGTTCAAAATATTTGTTTATATTTGTCAATATATTCTTAACTACCATGCTCATACCCATGTCTTGCTCACTTTGAATATTTGTTCATTTGAATCTCTCAAATCTACAGGACAACAAACTTAGTGAATCAAACTTTATCATGTGCTGCTCCCAGCAAACATCAGGCCTTAGCATGAGTGGTGTGTTAGGCCAAAACCTGAGCAGGAGTTGATCGAACGGCTAAAAGATCCATGTAAAACTGTCAGTTTACGTGAATTTACATTTGTCTGTCTTCGTTCCTAAAATTCTGTTGTTTATTCCTGCAATTTTCTTTTTCTCTTCCTCGTTCTGTCCCTTTTTCTCTGAGTTCTTCCCTGAAATTTTCCTTTCCTTTTTACAAGTAATGTTTTTAAAATGTTGCTATTTTTTACTATTACTGTGAAATTTCTGAGTTTATGCCAAATCTCCAGAGTGATTTTTACCTATGTTAAACCAAGAAAGAATCAGCTGTGCCCAAAAAGAAGAGTCCTTTGCTATGCATGATGTGCCTCAGTTATTTATGATAATTAAGCAGGATTCGCGTATTGATTTTTATGCTAATTAGTTCCTGGTTTAATTCTGCTGGAGAACAGTGTTTCTATCAAGTGATTCTCATGCTCTTACTGAAGGTACAATATCTACTCGCAACATTTCACACAAAGGTCGTAGCGGAAGAAATTATAACTAAATTACTAGCATTAGAGATAAGCTTCTGCTTTTCAGTTTTAGTCTTCTTGCATATCTAAATCACAGTCTCTCCTAATTAAATGTCTCAACCTTGTTAGGCCAAGGTTTACTGTTACTGAGCACAAACTGTTCATGCTTGGTAAATCACTTATGGTGACAGAACTGAGTGCCATTCTCTAGCAGTATTTCAACAGAAGAGAACCAAAGTGTCACTACTGAACATCAGAAGACTGACACAGGATTTCAGTGCCTCTTCGTTTTCTTTTAATCCTGTCAGTTACATGTTTTAGTTAACAGAGATAGCTCAGGGGAGATAGGACAGCTTGACCTGCATCTTTATGGGTAACGTGCCTTTCATCCAGTGGAATGTGTGTTGGTTGCTTTCCTCCCCTGGCTTTTACCACTCAGAAAGTCCCATCTCCTTATGTACACCCTGTTGACCTTAATAATGGTGAACAAGACTCAGAGAACAATTTAAACAGAAGGTGAAAGTGAGTCCTGTTTTTAATGAAGTATGGTGCTGGAACAAATCTGACTGTGGATGTTGTTGTATAGAACACAGTGGGTAAAAATGGGAAAAGGTCTAGCGGGTCGAGAGGTCTCTGTTCTTGTAGTGAGGTGTGTTCTTCATTACACATTTGTTAAAAATCTTCCTTGTTCTGTCTAGTCAGGAGTTTCTAGCCATAGGAATCAAAGACAACTTTTGAAAAGCTGTTTGACAACTTAATTTTTATAGGTGTCAGGAAGATATTTCTAATATAGTTTCTAAATTTTTCTTGCCTTAATAGCATTCAGTTACAGTTCCTCCGTCACACTAGATTTTTTTTTCCCACTGTATTATACATGCCCTTGACACACATCTGCAGGGTCTTTTGTACTCATCGCCCACTCTTGCCAGAGATGCACAGCCAAGCTTTCTATTTGCCATCGTAGGGACTCACTACTCTGTCTTCCTTAACCTCATTTGGAAAAGATCATTTTTAAAGGTGAGCGACAAGGTCAAGTTCCTTTATTCTTCCATATTTGGAAGTTTTAAAGTTTGGAAGTAATAAAAGTTTGCTTTTATTACTAAAGATGAAATTCAGTTGTCCTAAACAATAGCGTCTGGTGACAATTTAGACATATTAAAGCATCCTGCCTGCCCTCCAGCCACCACTGCAAACCATCGTGGGTCTCCTCTGCCCCATTCACCAATTCCATGTGGGCGAGTGTCCCCTGAGGATGCATCAGAGAAAGTTGGGCAACTTGATCATAATAAAATTTCTATACTGGACATGAGCAAGTGAGTTTAGACTATCAAGCAACATAATTAAAAATTGACTTCTGAGACATCATTAAGGATAATGACTCAAAATTATACTTTTAGAACAATAGCTGATAATAACTAGGAAATAGTCTATGAGTATGCTAATACAGAGACGTAAAATTTGCTAGATGAAAAGAAAAAACATTAAAATGTGGGAGTGCAGGCTGACTAGTGGCTACACACACACACACACGAAATCCTACAAGCCAAATTTGAGTCTCCTTCCAAGAGCATAATAGACCTTTTAGAGATTTCTGTTATCCATCTGTGGATCGATCCACTTCATAATTGCTATTCATAACAATTGTTAACATTCATTTGGGTAAGTTCGGGTGAAGACAGAGTACTTGGAGCAGGGTGGTGACTATTGATAATAGTATTGAAAACGAAATAAAATAAAAATACGTGTGAAATAATTCTGTAATCTTGTAGGAAATCTTGTAAGACAACTGGGAATGAGGAAAAAAGTATTCTGTAGCTCAGTATTGGATTAAAAGCATGAATTCTTCAAGTACAAGTATTCATGTTAAATTACATTATAGTATCAATTTTACCCCTTGTAGCAGTTCTTTGTTGTTCTACAAATCATACCAAAAGACTAATTTGATATAAAATAGTGCTGACATGGACAAAAATAAGATGGAAGACCCTGCACTAGTGAATAATATGATGGGATCAACACTTTTCTCCATTTTTGCTATGAATTGGACAGCAGTGTCTTTGTAAAAGCCAAACTAATAAGGTCAAAGGAAAACATCCATAAAAAGAAAACTGCTGGTCCAGCAACGTTATGTGGTGCTGACACAAACTATGAGGAAGCTCTTCAGCTTGCTTAGTGTATATAGCATTTTCTATTGATACTGATATAATTTTGTTACTTTTTTTTGTAGTTACACTGTTTTCCTCATCTTCTAGCTGTGTTTTATTCTGATGGTACCCACAAATATGCTTTATGTAGGTAGAATAATTTCTGAATCTATTTTTTTTCTCTTCCAGACCATTGTCTGTTTTGACTAAACTTTCCACTGCAACAACTACTTCTCATGAGGTTTTTTTCTAGAATAGTTGACACAGTAAGACCTATTTAGCCACTGAGAATCACAAGCAACAATCTACCGATAAGAATAATAATAGTATTATTTATTATTTGTTTCAGGAGCTCTAGTGTGTCCCTCCAAATAGGAAAAGTTACAAATTCACCACACTGAACAAGTTCACAGTAATGCTTTTGAATTGATTTCTGACATTAGAGGCTTTACAATAAAATGGGATTCTAACTTAGGAACATGAGAATTAAAATAACCATGGGAATAGACTTGTACAAAATTTTTATTGGGAAAAAAAAAATCATTCCATTAAAAAGCATCCTCTGCTTTCCTGAGGACTTGACCTTTGCTCTGTTTCTTGTTTCACAAAACATACAATAAAGCATCCTCTTGAATTTCCTTGATAATATATTGAGAAGTTTATGCAAAACCTGTTAAAAATGTTCATAATGTTGTTGAATAGCTAAATAGCCTTGATCTTGAGGTAGGCACACACATTACAAAGTAGAAATAAATGTTTCCTTCCAGTGTTTTCAGTTGAGGAAATGGGAAATATATAGCACAATATCTACAAAGCATCATGCAGTAATTCTGTACTGATCCTCGAAGAATAAACTCAATGCCAGTTAAAAATAAACAACAACCAAACACACAAAAATCAGTAGGAATCACTTGTTCACAGTGAAGCTGCTGGTCTGAAGGACATCACTTTTCAGACACTTGCAGACAGCTTCCTTAGAAAATGGTCCAACAGCCGATTAGGGTGCCTGGTGTCCGAAGGGTGGTGCCTGTTAACACTGATGCCATAAGTGAATACAGGGGCAGTAGCCAAACGTGTTTCTTTTTTCATCAGGGGTTATTAACTGCTAACACTGGCATGGCAAAAACAGAGCTGTGGTTAAAGCGAAGCTTCTTAACATTCAGGTCTAACTTACAGATCACATACATCTCACTTTGTAGGATATTCAGAAAACTTTTTGGATGTAGGTTCCTTTTCCGCAATATTAATTTTTTTCTCATGCATTTTTCTGGTCTCTTTCTGATGACTGTTTTCAGTTCAGCTGGTAGAGCATTCCCGTGTTCCAGAAACATAAAAAAGATTTGATATTGATAGCCACATTTTATTGTTAGTACACGAGTTTTATAGCCTTTGGCCAAATTATCCCCTTGCTTACACTGAAGACAAACTTTGGTCTTTAAATTTGTATGAACTAAATATGAAAACCCGTATATGCCTGTTAGTGATTTTTTTCTTAATATCAGAGTAATAGTTGGGGTTTTTTTTCCTGTCATGTTTGTGGGAGTTATTGTGGCCGTTAGCCTGGATCACGAGAGCATACAGTGATAGTAAAGCAATGCAGACGGCATATTTCCAAATTTGTCTTCCAGAGTCCTGAGAAGGCTGCGCAGCAGCCCCTCCCATTGTATAATTTAGTGAAGGAATGTGGCACTGGGACCTATAGCTTTTGGGAGATGAGAAACAGTGGGCCTGAGAAGTATTCTGGAGAAAGGGGTGTATGCAAGTGGACTCAAACAATTTTCAAGCAATTTTTTAAGACCACAACATATTGTGGCTTATTTAAATGATAATGCGCAAAAATAGCAGTAAGTGGACACAACCGAATAGCTTTAGCGCAATCTCTCTGATGCACCTGGTGAGACTTGCTCAAAGCAGAATTGGAATTGTATCCTTGTTTAGCCGCACGTCAGTGAAAAGGACTGTGTCGAGGCTTTATTATGGTGACTTGGACAGTGCTATCTAAAATAGGCTTTTCAGCCACTTTAAATTTGATCTGATAATTATCTTTGATTTGAGGTGTCTCATCATTAAGCCAATCTTGTGAATCATGTTGTGACTTTTGAAAAAGCACCATTTATGGTGAATTATATTTATCATTAAGTCAATATATTTTTCATTACATTTTCAGCTTTTCAATATCTTTTTCAGCTCTGAGATCATTCTCTTTGCTTTTTTATGTACCTAGTTCAGATTGGTACTACTACTTTGCCATGGGCAAAATGCTTGGCTGAAAGATGGTATTCCTAAAATAGACACAGATGTGAAATCCTCATCCACTGTGTAGTAATTTCTTTAAACTTAGTTGTGGCACAAGGAGAGAAATGCAGAAAAATACAGTATGTAAATAGTAAATGTTTATATTGTTATTAGAACTGGAAAATCTTACTCATGTCAGGAGTGAAATTGTGGCCTCTCTGAAGTGTCTGGAGTTTCTGCCACCAGCTTCAGGCAGGCAGGAATTCACGTCAGAAGTAAGGAACTAATGGATTAAAAGCATCACTTAATGGAGTTGCTTCCAAAGATGCTTTTGAAAATCCTGCTCTTCTTCATGATGACAGTTGCTTAAAAGCTATGCAGTCAAGCACATTTTTCATAAAACAATAACCATTCTGAACTCCTTAATTTGCCATGTGTTCATTAAAGTAATAAACCGCTTACAGTATTGTACATGATCATCCTTGAATGAAAAATATTACGGGTTTCAAAGTAAGCTGTAACTGTCTGTGACCACAGCCAAAGGACACAATTGTCATCAGCTAATTCATGCTTGCCATGGCTGAAGTTTGGGCTCTCTGGCTGCAGCAGACAGGGTACGTGAGCTAAAAGCAAACCTGTGCATGACGCAGGGTACAAGCCTGTGGTAGATCTCAGGTGTGTTACTGCTGCCTGACAAGGTCCCGTTGGTCAGCTGAGCTATAGGAACAGCTAGCATAATTTTGCAGTCTGCTGGTAACATAAAAACCAGAGTATTTTTATTGTACCAAGTCTATTCCCTCAGATTTGCCTTCCACAGGAGAATCCCAGGCTTCCTAGTCCAATAACTCAAGTAGTAGATCACAGAATTTTGCCTGTAACGCTTAGAAAACCACTTAAACATAGTAGTAATGAATTGGTTTCTTGCTAAACTGTTAGAGGTTTTCTATAGCATCCTGGCTGTATTATCATGCAGTTATCTCATGCAGGTCTGCCTGGGAACAAAAAGGGAATTCTGAAGAGAGATTTACTTTTCATTTCCTGCCTTTTTCTCCTACTGAAGACTCAAAATTATAAGACTACAAGTTTGTGCGTAATACATTGTCATTCTGTTATGACAGCTGATGAGCTTAGTGTTCTTTGATGACAGTTATTAAAAATGATATTATGTAACACATGCAAACAATACCATTGTGCTTCTGAACAATTACTCAGTTACTTATTTACCAGGACTTTCCTTTAGTACTGCACAAACCATAGTGACAGATTTTTCTCTCAGAAATCATCCATCATTGCCTTGAACTTGTCAGGATGAGTAAGGCTGTGCCATGCTCTTCTATAACAGCATTCATGTGTTTAAAGCCAAAGCTTTCATAAAGATATTGGGTCTGTAGCAGGTAGCTAAATTTGATCAGGTTCTTTGAAACATTTAAAATCACTCCTTCGTTAAATACCTAAATTCTCAAAACACAGTTGTTACAATTTCTAAAAGCTCCTAAAGAAAACAGGATTGAATACTTTACCTGTTACTTTCTTTTAGATTGGCGTAAACATCAATTTTCCTTATTGTGAAAAGACAGTAGGTACAATAAGCCTTTTTAGCTGCGTTTTATTCTTTGAACTTTATACCATTTTCATTTTCATATACATGTTAAATCTAAAGATTTAACGCGGCACATCACATTTCTGAGGAAGAGAAAGAGGCAGTATCATAGAGGATAAAATATACTACAAACAACGTAATTCTTTGTTGAGGATGTTTGGGCATGGAGCCGGCCTGTAGGGTGTGAGGCCCCTTATAGCAGCATTGGCCATGCAGTCCTGTCTCATTACGGAGTGGTCAGCACACCAGCTGATGGTGCTGCGGGCAGACTAGAGTCCCCTTCCGCCTACTGCCTCCCTCTCCCATGACAACCCTGTCTGCATGCTGAACACAGATGCGCTGGAGAGCTTTGCCCCGCTCATGTGAGAACTCGGTTCAGACTCCTGGACTGAAGTTGTGGTAGCGCCGCATGCAGTATCCCCTATGGTCTGAGTCAAACAAAGCAGGCATGGAGCGCATGGCTGGCTTGGATTTCCAGTGGGCCTTGGCATTCATAAACAGCATGCATCTTGCTTTTTATATAACCAGTGTATTAAAAGGGAATCAAAGCTGGAAAGCAGGTAACCTTATTTGGTAAAGATATATACCCAAGAACCCAAAACAATTGCTTTCTGGGAGCAACAGCAGCTGTCCGTGACTGGTAGGAAGAGCCATTCCTGGGAAAACGATGAGTTCCCCAGGAGAAGCTACCAGCAGACTTTAGATTAATCTCTGTTCTAGACTGGGCCTTCGTTTCTCTCTGTAACAGAAAAAAATGCTCCCAGATTACTGTGAGCACACTAGATATGGCTCTTTAATGATAATTTTAATTGCATCTAATTGCCATGTTGCATTCCATTGCATAATAGTCTGCCTGTTTCTCTGACAGATGTGAATTCATTCAGCTCGAAAACCTTTCAGCGTCCGAGGTATGTCAGTTCATAGCAGGCATTGCTCTTGCTCCAGATGGCTGCAGCCGTAGCGCTTTTTTTAGGAGTACTTTTTTGAGTTCTTCAGTCATGCTTCCACATTTTTGAGAATACATACTAATACAGAGAAATGATAGCAGTTAGCAGACAGAACTCCCCAGGCTCCCCAGCCCCAAAATATGTAATTTTTCATTATTTATTTAAAAATACAAGAATGGAGCTGGAAAAATTGGCAGGATGAAGATGAATTCGAAAGTATTCGAAAGTAAATAGGAAGAATAGAACTTAAAATAAAGCGTTTGAGCAGATAGGAGAGAAATGAGAGTGCTACAGAAAAAGTAGCATTTTAGTTTATTTTCTTGTAGTTTGCACTACAGATGCCATTTTTTCTATGGGAATAAAGTAAACAAATTACAAATACCACCGTGGTTTTCTGAAAGTGGAATTCAAAGATAATTATATGATTATTTCCATTACTGTGTTTGCAAATACAGATGATCGAACTACTTATCATATTTACACTCTCTATCAATATAATATCTAAACCCCTCCACTTTTAATATATTGCAGTAGCAACATTCCTCTCAAGGTTAAATATGGGATTTTGCCCATGTAACAAATGAGAAACTGAGGCAGAGAAAGGGGGTGCCCTACGAAAGGACAAAAATGTTGTGAATTCCAGGTGCCACACCAAAGTTGGTAGAAAATGGATTATGTAGACTCTTACAAGGACAGAAATGTAAGGTAAAGGAATTTTTTCTTTAGAGAGTGTCTGGAGGCAACAGGCCTTACATATTTTGAATGCAAGATTTTGAGAAAGGAACTTTGCTTTGCTAGACGGCTTTGAAGATGAATTCTGGCTTAAGGGAATTTATCCCATTTATCAGCTGCATATTCCTGCTATTTTTGTCTTTCCCCTTTTGAGCTGCACCAGCCAAAGCCCCAGTTCTGATCGTGCATTTACTGGCTTCAGGGAGTTTTGGTGATCCATGTAATGTTTTTTGCCATTCAGAGAAAAAATTTAGCTTACTTTGTTTCCTTGCCCCTTTCCTCTTTACCTGAATGAACTGTATGAGCTCCTCTGTACATATCCACAAAAGACTTTAAACTGTTCACAATAAGGCAGAAGATCCTTCTCTAATCTGAATTATTGTCGCTTAGCTGATTCCATCTCCCTGCTCCACCTCATCTACCTGCCTGGGAAGTGTTTAATTTTTGTCTGTTGAATTTTATCTAGGACTACACATTTTACTTAAACTCTTCAGGTAAAAAAATCACCTATGACATTAATAGTTACATAAACATTTATTAATATATTTTAATTGGTTAAAACCATATAAATAATTATATGGTTTTAACAATACATAATTATACAGATAAAAACTGAAGGAGAGAGAATGAGCAACATTTCTGCAATCACAAGGGATATTTTTAGTAAATTTAATATCTGAACCTCATTTTCTTTATATGTTTTAAATAAAAGATTTATATTTTAGTTAGCAAGAATGGCTTCTGTAATAACAGAATTAGTCAGATATTTCTTGACTAATTTTTCATAGAAATGCAGAATCATTTAAGTTGGAAGGGACATCTTGAGATCATCTAGTCCAACCTCCCTACTCAAACAGGATGAGCCAGAGCAGGTTAACCAGGATTGTGTCCTATTGGATTTTAAATATCTCTATGGGTGGAGACTCCACAACCTGTCTGGGCAACCTGTGCCAGTGTTTGGCCACTCTCACAGTAAAGAAGTCTTTTCTTATTTTCAGATGGCATTTCATGAGTTTTAATTTGTGCTCATTGACTTGTGGCTTGTCACTGCGAATTACTGAGTAGAGTCTGGCAGCTCCCTCTTCTTCATTTTCTCTCATCAGGTACTTATACGCATTGATGAGGTCCCCCTTCTCTTCTCCATTCTGAACAATACCAGCTCTCTCAGCCCATTTGAGAGATGCTCCAGTCTCTTAATCATCTTTGCATCCCTGTGTTGGACTCACCCAAGTAAGTCCACGTCTTGCTTGTACTGAGAAACCTAGAACTGGACCTAGCAGTCCAGATGTGGCCTCATCAGTGCTGAGTGGAGAGGAAGGATTGCCTGCCTCCACCTGCTGGCAGTGGTCTTCCTTATGCACCTGTGGATACTATTGGCCTATTTTGTCTTCAGGGTTGTGTTGCTGGCTCATGGTCAGCTTGTTGTTCCCCAGAACCCTAAGGCCCTTCTCAGCAAAGCTACTTTCCAGCTGGTCAGCCCCCAGCAAGTACTGGTGCTTGGGCTTATACCTCCCTAGGTGCAGGACTTTGCACTTCCCCTGCTTGAACTGCATGAGGTTCCTGTCAGCCATTCTTCAGCTTGTCCAGGTCCCTCTGAAAGATGGCACAACTACCTGGTATGTCAGCTACTCGGATCTGTTTTGTATCATCTGTGAACTTGCTGAGGATGCATTCTGTCCCATGGTCGAGGTCATTAATGGAGATGTTGAACACTTTTGGGCCCAGTAGTGAGCCCTGGGATACAGCACTCTTGGCATGCCTTCAAATGGACCTTCTGCCACTGATCGCAGGGGAGACACTGTCAAAGGACTTACTAAAGTCGAGGTAAAGAACATACACGGCTCTCCTTCCATCCACCAAGGTAGCCTACTCATTGTAGAAAGCTATCAGGTTGGTCAAGGATGATTTCCCCTTCCTGAATCCATGCTGACTATTCCAAATCACCTGTTTGTCCATCATGTGTTTGTAAATACTTTCCAGGAGAATTTTGAGCAATAACAGATGAGTTAACAACATAGATTTTAACTGTGTTACTCTCTTCTGCACATTTCACATACAAAGTCACAAGGTCAGAAATTGTATTTCTGTCAAAGGGTGAGTTTTCCCTTATTGAAATTTATCAAACAATAATGGTTAATTTTTCTAGAGGTCTGTAGTTTGTTGCAGATAGTACCAGACAATGACTACAACAACATAGGCAGCCAGAAGAAGAGACAGTAAAATACAGATACTTTTGAACTGGTGTTTCATTAATCATTTAAAAATGCCATTACTAGGATTAAGCAATACAATTATCACAAATAGCTGTGCTCTCTAGAACCATTGCTTTGGACATTTTTAGTTTTGGGGCAATCTGTCAGGTATGACCACTGCTCCCTCAGCAAATGTGTATGGTTATAGTTCATAACAGCTTGAAAACAAAGAGGATAATTGATGTGGCTGGTTGTCAGAATGTTAAGCACTTGACTGGGCTGCCTAGATTAGGTGTTACTCTAGCCTCTGTGTCTAAAGAGAAAAATAAGCCTCTTCAGAGGGTATTTTTGATCCTAGGTGGACTGTGTCACTCCCTTTGCAGCCTTTCTCTTGACAAATGATAGGAGCCATAAATGGTCTCCAAACTGAGGTGAAGTTGTCAAGAGCGTAGAAGTGGGAAGGAGAAATTAAAGGATCGGATATAATGAGAGGCATTACTGTTAAACCTGCGTAAGGCTTCAGCCACACCATTGCCACACACGTGCCTGCAAACACGTTCACAGGTTAAGGAACGTACTGTTGCTGCCTGTTGGGAGACCTGCGTGAAATCTGATCGAATTCAGAGCATCTCTGCATTAGCCTGCGGCAGAGCTGATTGCAGAAGGAAAGGGGAAGGGGACTCAAACTTTACAGGTGGAAAGCAGCATCAGTTAGCGCCCTTCAGAATAATGCGCTACTCTCATGACTGCTGGATTGAGAAAGAGCATGTATCAGGGTGGTCAGGAGTGGCGTGGAATATGGAACGACCTTTCAGAAATGGAGCACCTGATGCAATCTGTAAAAGAAGCCTTACTTTCTACCTATCAAGCTAACCATTGGGTATCTCTTTGAAATGGAAAAATTAATGTTCCGTGTCTTCTACTTTGTCACAGTCTCAGAGGGGCATTTCCTGTCTCTGCAAAAGAATTTGCTAATTAGCAGCTTCAAGATTTTAACAGTATATACCAGGTGGAATCAAAAAACCCTCAAGCCTTCAAATATCACACTTCTTTGAACATGCAGAATACTTTAATTTCTTTATCAATAACCTGCAAATTGATTCTCTCCTCAAATTAGGCAGGGAGGTCTTGCAGGTTTCACATTTCTTGATAAATTCTGAGTCAGATATAGATTGTGGTGGTGTCCTTTCCTGTTCACATGAAGAACAGACATTTGTTTTTGAGATGTCTGAGTTTTATAATATACTGTACATGACTGGCAGGTGCATTACAAAAGTAAGTCAACAAAAAATTTATGTCATACGCATATATATTAGGTCATTCACTGGTTTTCACTAGATGGCTGAATAAATGAATTTCCTCACAGGAAAATCCACTTACACCATCAAATTCCTCAGGAGGGGATGTAACTCAGCCTGCTACATAAGCACATTTCTGGGTAGTAGAAAAGAAGTGGTGGTGTTGGCTCAGCCAACCCAATGACACATTGTCCTTCTCTGTGCTTTCTGATCCTTTAGCTCAGTTTCATCCCTACAAACTTTAGATGTCTAAAGGAGATGTTTAAATTGAGAAATAACTTGTCCTCTGCTCACGCTGTGCTATGGTGGTACAGATAGAGGCCCTCAGGGAGTGACTCCTTGTAGAAACAGGTACTATTTGTGCACCCTAGACAACAGAGAGAATCTCAGTGGCTACACTAAACTGAAATTAATTAGATGTGGGTTGGAAGTTATTAGCTAAATGCTAAATGGTTAATAGGTATGACTAATTTAAATTTACAGGCCTTAAACTCTTTCTTGTGTCATATCAAAGCTTTTGTAGGTGGAATGCCCCCATGCTTGAATAGCTGATGATTTGGGCCAAGGACCCTAGCAGCAGCTTTCAGTTCTTCTGGCTGAATTCAGATTTCTTGCTTTTTCTGTGACTATTTTAACTACTGAACACAAACCAGTGAGGTAGGTAAATAGAGCTGCTTGTTTTGTCTTGTTTATTTTATTTTTGCTCAGTAAGGAGTACTGTTAATCAAAAGCTCATGCACAGGTCTGCAGAGTGCTTTCTGGAAATGTGGCAGATGGAAGAGCAGTTCTGAGCTGCCCTGTTCTCTCACCTCTTAGCCTATCTGAGCAGCTGTGGATATTGGCAGAAGAACAGATATAGCAGGTTGGAATCTGCGTATATCTAGAACACGGTCTCAGTCTCAAACGAGTTACGCTACTCTGAAGACCTTAATCTGTTTCTACAGGACGTATGTAGCCAAAGTAAAACGTTTGGCCAAATATGTTATCTGATATCAAACCAAAGAGGAACACCAAAGCAAAATCCTTGATGGAGATGTAATAGTGCACAATGCAGAACTCTTCTTTTTAAAGTAAAAAGGGAAACAAAAACAAAACCCCAAACCCACAAGAGCTTAACTATCCCCCAAATGTTAGTGCTGCTGTTTAGGTCAATGTGCTGTTCAAATCCTGCCTCTACCATTTCTTATAATTACCTGGGTTTATGTTGGGTAAAGTTTCTAGAAGCAAAATCACTATCAACTGTGGCTTGTTTTAATCAAATTTTTGCAGCTGTTAGGGTACCTAAAGTTACTGTTTCTATGGGAAACCTATCCTTTCTTCACTTTTCCCCTCCCCTTTTCACAACTGTTTAGCCATAAATGTGGGTGAGGGGAGAGCCCTGCTTAAGCTTGCCTTGCCAATCCACTGCTTTGAATTTTTAATGATGACAGCAAAATAATAAACGCTTCCCAGAGGTAACAAAATCACAGTTACATTCTGATGGCTTCTCTGTAGTCTGCTATGGAAACAAACATCTGTTAAAGATGATTTCTTTTAATGCTGCCTGACGAAGATGACCTTTAGAGTTATCACAAAAGCGAAGCTTTAACCACCTGCTGAGGAATAAAAGGCAGATATTTACACAGTAAATGCTTTAACTACCGCAGGGAAAAATAATAAGGAAAATGCTTTAGGTACATCTTCAAATGATATGATAGTTGCAAATTGTTCGCTAGGAACTTCTTCAAAGTTAACTTGTTACATTTTATATTCACACTCAGTAGGTACCAACGGCGCAAAGGAATAACTCAAAAAATACCAAATATGCAGGGTTTGGAATGGGCACACACATTTTTTCATCTGCAAATTGAGAAAAGGACAATATTAAATGAAACTTTATTAAATATTAAAGAAAAAGTTACTAAGACGTTGGTAAGCAGTGGAAAGTAAGGACTGCAGTATAGACAAAGATTCTGTGGAGGAGCCTCAGGGCAGAAGCTGGAAGTGCACTAAGTGATGGTGATTTGGGCTGATACAAACTAGCAAATGTCTGCTGAAAAATTTTCTAGGTTAAGCTGGAATGGGAAGCTATGTTTAAAGAAGTCTTCCATAAAATACTGTGCAGAATAGTTTGGCATTCCTAATAATCAGAAGAGTGGATTGCTAAGCTTTGAGTCTATATCGATATTTTTCAAGGGGGAAAAAAGCCCCAAATTTCATTTTAAGGATGTTATATTTTCTAATAAAATCATTATGTTTAGACATAGGTAATATTATGCAGATATATAAATATAATTCTGCATAACATCCACATAAAATGCAGTACAAATCTGTCATAATGGAATCATTAGTTTACTTGCAGAACTTAATTCGGTTTTGCTACTGAATTACACTTTCAATTGTTCTTCTTCGTTAACTTTTGAAATACCATTCTTCTTCCTAGAAATCCAGCACCCACACCAGCTGCAGTCTGAACTCATGGTTTTTTGTTCAGTGAAAATGTTTGTACCTCTAGAAATGCATTTCTCCAACAGTGGCTGGTGACAGTGATTAACTTTTGCCTTGAAAACATCATAAGCCATAAGTAAACTCTCAAAAGATACCACATGCTGAACTATGAGCATTTTCAGGCGACCTTTCCTTTCATGACCTAACTTATGTCGTCAGATGTGATGGGGTCACAGCACACTACAGCACATGGCTCAATGGATGTCTTTGCTTCTTGGGTTTGGGGGTTTTTTCCTCTTTATTTCCCATTCAGATGGGACAATTCCCTAGTGAAGAGGTACAATAATCTCTAGAGTTTCTGTGTGTTTTGTTTTGGTTTTTTTTCCTTCCCCTATTGGGATAAAGATTTGACCTTTACAAACTAATACTTAGGATTAGGACATACATCCTGTCCTAATACTAGGACAGGACCTACAAAACAGTATGAGGGGAGGATACACATAATTGTCAAGAGTAAAAATAAATAATAAATCTAAAGGCATGAAAATGTATCTTTAATTTTCCCAGACATTGATTTAGTGACTAGAAAAAAATAAAATTGATTTTTTTTCTTGAAGAAAAGCAATTATAAAAGTTGGTTAATTGTTAACCACAGTATTTAATCAGCCTTAAATGATCCAGACAGAAGATAAAGCAATAAAGTCAGCCTTTAATTATTGAGGCTGAGCATTTCTGGTAGGAGTTCATTCAAAGTATCAACTCTGTACAAATGGTGTGGATTCATTTCTTTTAATATTTCAGATCTGCTGTAAGATTTGGAGAATGGTTTGCTTAGAATAATTTTGATAGATCAGTTTTAGTGGGGTTTTTCCTATCTCATTGTACAGGCTGAGTTTGGAATGATCCTTTCTACAGTTTTCCTGGCATGATTTTCTTCCAGTTTACAGTTCCTTGAGAAGTGATCTCCCAGTGGAGTTCACGCATACAGTTCTACTGATGTGCATGCAGCCCATTTAGGTCTTGCCGCTTCAGTGGATACAGGTTACAAGATCACCCATCTTCTCACACAAGCTCTTCTGCGCTAAGTTTTGAAAAAATATTTCTGGATTTGCATGGACCCATTCTTAGAATAACAAGTATTTTCCCTTTTTTCCAAACTTTTGAGAAGTGACTACTTGTATGATATCTTGAATTTCACATTGACCTTCCACCTGGAAGTGGTCTGGGTAGGCAGTAAGAGAGAAGTTCCCATTCAGGAGACTAAACCAGAATCATTTAAGATCACTGGTGTCTGTAGATACTAGTTAGTCCTGGGCTAATGCTGCTCTTTGCGTATGGGAAGCCTGTGCTTGTGAGAGTAATTCATCTGATTCTAAGATGAAACCTGTTACTTTGAGTTAGGAGAAACTAAGAGTTGTAGCCAATGCCACAGAAATTTTAGAAAGGAAGAAAAAATCCCATGTGCATCACATTATGTGGCAAATAGTCAAGCATACTCTCAGCATCTACCTCACCACCATAACTGATAAAATTCAATTATCGGTTCTCGGAGGCAAGAATGTGTGAAGTATCTTCTTTAGGGATCAATCTAAGTTTTAATGAAGGATTACATTTGGGACTTACAAAACAACATAAAGCTCTTGCTGCAGGTCTAGGGTGAGAAAAATCATGAGGACTGAAATACTGATGATTCAAGGATTTGACGGTTTAAGCAGTTTATATATGATGAGATTATTTTAAAACACTTTCATTAAAATTTTGTTTGAGCAGCTAAGAAGAGAAATATCATTGATAAACCCATTTTCTTGTAGTTGGACTATTAGATTATGAACCACTTATATACTAATTGAAGCTTTTAACCTGTTTCAGTCTGGGACATAGGCCCATATCCGTAAAGCCATTTGAGAACCTAATTCATATTTGAACAATGAATAGTCACTGATTTCAGGAGAATGTACTCACCAGAATGGGATTTAAGTGCCTAAATACCTTTGAATAGCTGAGCCATATTGCTTCTCTTTGGAGCTGTATTTTACACAGGTACTTGTGTTCTAATTTTTTGGGAGACGCAGCAATGACCTCCTAACATTTCCAATACATATGTGCAAATTACACTCTGCCAAGGCTAAACAGAAAGGCTTTTATCATTTATTATTTTTCTCTATGTTGCTGCAGAAATACAAAAGCTAGAAAATTCATGTAAGCAAAGAGAAGGCTTTACCAGTCCATTTCTGCAATATACTTTGACTTTGTAGTCATTAATGCTCTCTTCATGAAATGTTGATGCCAGCATTAACAGCCAAATTAAGCTCTTCTGAATAAGCAGGGGATTTTTCTTAACTGGAAGTGCAATATTCAGCCAGCAGAACTGCCTGATTACTCCATATTTTCATGTTTATGTAGCTATACACACTTCCATGTAATTGGACTGCTGCTATTAGCAGAAAACATTCAGACTTTATTAAACGTATTTGTAAAACTCATTTTCATTAAATATGTGACATCTGCATTTTTGTCTGCTGGGTTCTGCCTTCCCACCTGAAACAATCAAAACTGGACACGTTATACATCTGCCATCTTTCATAATCTAAACTGCCTCCAGTAGGAACAATGCATTTATATTTTATAATGAAAAGAAAGCCTCTGAATGCCAACGAGTAGACATAAAAGATTTTCTTCCTTTTTGCCAGGCTTGGATTGTCAGACATTAAATTTTTTAACAGCCACTTCTGATGAATTATTGATGTTCTCACTATTTAGAAAATGGATCACATCACTAGAGTAATTAGCACCCTGCCACTTCTGCCTATCATATTTAATGTGTCATTAGAGAAGGCTGTGTTGAACTATTTCTTTTTAAATGAATTACTAGCTTTGTTTCTCATCCATTGCCCTGTTGCATATTATCATCTAGTGCACACAGATGGTATTCCGTAGGGTTAGGATCCAACACGCTTATGTGGCTTTTTTTTAGTATATGCATACAAGTTTCATGTAGGAATTTAATGATGTCAGTTTTTTCTCTGAGCATTACTGTGCCAAGCAAAGGTTTGAACTGGTATTTTTTACACACCACAGAACCTGTTGACCGTAGTGAAACACTTTCTCCAGAAAATACACAGTTTTATCAGGTTAAAACAAGAATCCTTAAGTCAGTCATGTGACAATTCATATTACACTTATAGTAGGAGATACATCCTAAGTAACTGATTTATGAGGTAATTTAATATTCCTAGCTCAATCTTTGAAATTATCACAATACATGGTTTTCTTTTATTTAAATTATTGGAAACCCATAAAACTGCAGAGGAATTTAGTTGAGGTTAGCCATGGTGTGGTTTGTCCATATATTTTGGCTTAAGTGATCTAGAATTTAATTTCTTTATGTAAAATGTATAGAATTAATGCCTTCCTAAACTGTTAAACTGCAGTAAAGGCAGTACTGAAGTATATTAATATTTGTATAACCAAGTGTCAATCCCTATATGTGAGATATTTCACTTCAGGTGGTCTAAGTATTTAGGAATAATGTTGGTTAGCAGATTTTTATACTTTCAAATGAATACAATAGAGTTCTGTTTTGAAATTGTATCCAACAAATATCACTTCTTGAAATAAGAAGTGTCTAGAGATTAAGATGAAAGCACTTAAAAAAAAAAACAAAACCAAAAAACCAAAAACCCCCACAGAAACCAAACTAAAACTTCAACATAAGTACAGACCATGGAAATCTCGTCAGAATAAAAGCTACTTGCCATAATTTGCTGTTGTTTTACAAATTAAGGTGCAACGGTGGTAGTTTTGCTTTCTTCTTGATTTATATACATCTGTGCATTTCGGAATTTGTAATGCCTAAGTCATCTATCTTTTTCCTAAGAGCCTGCGAGAAATGCCTGAAAACATAGAGGTAAATGTATACCAGCAAAGTAATTTTTATCAGACCAGTAATTTATAAACATAATGCATGTTACTTAGAAATAGAAATTTTAAAAGATACCTGGAACTGCATATTTGCCTGGGTTATTGTGCACTTACCTGAGGACTCAATTAATCTCTGCATTTAAAGGGTCTCAGTACCTGATACTTGGGAAAGCAGAAATATTAATAGTGGTACTTAAGAAAACAGGAAAGTGGAAAAAAGAATCACATGCTGTTCGTGATCATGAAAGATTAAAAAAAAAAAATCTATAATTGTGTACCTAAATAACAGACCGCAGGAACAGAAACGGACCTCACTCTGGACACACTTATTTAAAGGGAACAGGGCATTGATCAACATAATTAGATGCTTAACTGGACACGGTAGTCTTTGAACTTGAATGTGTGACTGTGATAAACAGTACTGAAACGTAACCTGCTCTGTTTCAAAGTGCTTTGTTTTCTGGTTTCAGGCTCTTTAAATTATTGAAGAATAAAGATCATGTAACAAAGGCAATAGTGGCAAAAATTCAACACCAGATGCAAACAAAAATGTATTCAACAGAATAAATAAAATAAAACCTCTAAAATGAGTGCTATAGAATAAAAATAAGCAGTTCTAAACAAAGTAAACATAATGACCTGCAGGCACTTTTTAAGATACTTTAATCTCAGTGGTAGGCACGCATTTAAATTGCGTCGTGCAATTGGAAAGTGAAATTTCTTCCTTCTCCATGCTAGAGTGGACTTTGCTCAAAGAAATGATAGAAGGTGAAGAAATGGAAGCCCTCCCCCCTGACATCTAACACGTTTGGGGTGGAAGAGCTGCCCAGCAATTTCTGCAATTGCCTGGCGGCTGTGGTAGGCGCTGGAGCACCTGTAAAGTCTCTAAACTGAGTGCATTAAGCCTTAGGATATACTTAATGCATTAGTGGAGGATGTGCTGCTCTTCGACTCTCAGCTTGACTTGTCCATCACGCTGTCACGCTGCCTCCGCGCTGCTAGAGAAGCCACGGCTGCACAGCAAGTGGAGCGCACAGAAGGGTGTCAGTGGTGGCTGGCTCTGCACTGCCTGCTGCCGCAGCGGAATAGCGATGGCTCCATTTCTGCAGGTCAGCGCTGGGATCCACTTAAATACATGAAGGTTCTGCCAAATCTTTCTGTACATCCAAGGTGCTGTGACTTCCTAGCTGGACCTGTATCTCTGAGGAGTGCTTTTCAAATATTAGCTGTTATATTGTCTCCTTTTTGGTGCTGCAGAAATATGATTTCCTCTACCTGAAGGTATATTCATTTGTATTACTTATTTGGATGTGCAATAGGCACAAAGGGAAATTCTTGGTAGTTTACTCAATACAAGCTACAACAAAATTAGCAAAGAAATATGTGTTAATGACCAAGGCAGCGCTGATCACACGGAAAATGTGAGCACACAGCTTGTCCATTTTTGTTGTTAGTCTGAGCCTTTTGCTGTACGCACCAGAGAGCTGAGCACAGTGCTGTTAGGAAGGAGCCATGTGCCCCTGCCAGACCGCTCAGCGTACCTTAATGCTGATGTAGGAGGCTGTGATGTCAGGCCGGGTTTCAGGACCTGAGACCACGGCAGCAGATGCGTTGGACTGGTGTGCCGGATGAGCCTATATATGGCTCGTGTGGTTTGGGTGGAAGGTTGCTTCTGGGGAAAGCACCTCCAGAGAAGCTGCTTCTCAGTGGGTGTCCTCCTGTAAATTACGGTGGTGGCATCACCCCAGAAGGGGCTGTATTCTGAGGCAACTGAGTTTATGGTTCATTAGGTACTTGTAGTGGAAAAGCAGGATATCTGTTTTCTATGCGGAATGGTAGATAAGTGGTCAACTGTATATGCACTGGCTGGGTTCAGACAGGGACAGACTGAGATATTTTAATTGGGCAGGTCACCTGGCCACTTTGTCTCCCTTTCTTATTATTCCTGATCATACATTCTTTCATAAGTACTAAGTTTTCCTGAGCAGACCGCAGTCTGTTTCTGCACCATGCTAAAAAACTCGTTGTGGCAACTTCTTTTCGTTTCCTGATTCTGCAGCTGAACCTCTTGCTCGCTGATTATCAAAGTCCATGGAAGATTGCTGAGGAAAGTTTGCCTTCTGTAGTAGATTCAGTTTCGGGAAGAGGGTCTGAAAATTCTTCTTTTGTTCCAAAAGTTGTACCGTTGGCCTCAAATAAGTTTGATACTTACCACAATGTGTGTTTTACTTTTCCCCTCAGCTTTAGAGTTAACAATTCAAAGCTGCAGTTCTTCTCCAATACCAAATTGGAGTAAGAAAGAAAAATAAATTGAAGTGTAGGGTCTCTAAGCTCAATGATTGCCCTCCTGCAGTTAGCAATACCAGGGCTGTAGCACTTACGTGGCATCTCTGACCAGCAGAGAGGATGGCACAGAACAGGATTCACTCTGTGCGCTGTCAGTTGCATATCTTGGTTTGCATTCCAAAGTGTGTACTAGCAACACTTACACACCATTTAAGATAAAGTCTGTAGGAGAAAAGGGACTGCTATTATGTCTTCAGAATACAAGTAAGAAAGTTTCTATAAAGAAAAAAGGAACATGTGTGTTAAAAATCACTTGAATTATATTATTTTTATATTGTTGCTTGTGTAATTAACTTGGATGTACTTCAAAGAACAATTGTGGTTTACAAATCCTTTTTTCCTAAGTACAGCCAAATAATAATGAACAAAAGATGTGCAGCAGAAAATAATTAAAAAAAATCACTTCTGTTGCTTTCAAAAAGTAATTATGTACACAGAAAAAACTAAGAGGCATTGCAGACTAATCACTGAATTTAATATTCTCATTTAGCTTAGGTGGCTGCAAGGGTCCAGAAGAATACTCAACTCCTCTTTCTACTAGGATTATAAAATTCATGTAACATTGTAGTTTTGCTCATATAATGTCTGTATGAAAGTCTTGGATCCCTCTGCTGTAAAATCTCTCTGTGGTATTTGACATAAATAATTACATCACACTGACTAATGGAAAGAACAATAAAGAAAAAAGTACTTTGGTGACTCAGGACTTCCTTCTCATTGACTTTCAATAATACACAGGCGTCTAAAAGTCTTACCAAGTCATACAGCAGGACACTGAACATTGAAATGGAGTTTAAACAGACTTCAAGCCCATACTTCTGTTCAAAAGGTCACCTTCCCCTAAACTGCATAAATTGACTAGTATCTCCTGCTTACCTGATCTGATATTTCCGTAGGTTCTTGCTCAATGTAGACACACTGCTGCCCCAACCTGACCAGCTGACTCTCATTTGAACTTTGCAAAGATCTAGAAATTAGGTCAAGTGATGCTTAAGTCCCTCAGGGGACCTTTCTGGCACTTTTGTCCAAGGGGTGCCCCTCAGTGTTGACCTCAGTCGTGGCCCTCCGTCCTTCTCCATACGTGAGAGGATACAGGTGAAAACATGGTGGTATTGCTGTTTGTATCATACTCTCATAGTCAGAGTAGTCAGGCAAATAACAGGATATCCTATGGGGATCTGGATGGATACCTCCGTCTGGATTCTGGGACTAATGACCCTTAATCTAAAAGTTGAGCACTGCTGAAATCCTGTATTTGATCTAATTTTCCTGGAAATAGGACTTAGAATTTACATCTTGAAAGAAATTCTTGAAAATTTTACACAGAAAACCAATGATAAACTCTTTCTTTGTTTTGTTTTAAAATCTCTAGTACAGGTTTTGATTTTTCCAGGAAGTATATTAATAATAATTTTTTCCCCAAAGTCTACTGAATTGTGGAGCCCACACACTTCCCTACAAAGAATATCTGTGCTCTTGGAGAAACTCTTCTAAGCCATGTCTCCCCTTTCATGCACTCAAACACTGGCTATGCTTCAGATGTGTTCTCTGGCTTGTAATGGTGACTGAACAAAGGGAGGGTGCTACAGCGGTGGCTTACAACCTGCCATCAGGCCCTTCAGGTCTCCCTGAACTCTTTCTAAAGGGTCCAAAATAGGAAATGTAGTAAACTAAAGCTATTATTTGGGGTCAGTTCTCAATACAGAAACCTATTATTTAATTTAAAAAAGTTGAAAAATCATTCATTTACATCAATTACACCATTTCGTTAATTTATACCAGCAAAGAACTTGATCCTGAACTTTGATTTTTAGGTGCCTCATCTCTCTAACATTGCAATGAGATAGAAAACATTTAGGCATAAGTATAGATTCATTAATAGCACATCTAAATCTAACATTTAAGGACTCAAACCAGTATGTTGGTGTGCTGAAAATTTATTTGCTACGACATTATTTTGACCTTTTCAATGGAGGACTGGGAAGACCATCAACATCCTGCAACAATACAGGCTTCCCTGTGTATCTGGAGTCATGCCTAGAAGCCTAACTTGCAGCTTTGCCTGTGTTCTCACAAAGCCCACAAATCCACAAAGATTTCATATCCTGAAACAAAGTTTAGTGGATAATATAGAGGCTTCCCCTGCAAAAAATGGAAAAAAAAAAATAATTATGCTTGTGTTTTCACTTCAGGAAACTTCCAATGAAATAATGAGGAGAAAATGTGTGTTTTCTGTGATAGGTTGCCAGGAGGGTAATAGAAAGATCTGGTTATATAAAGATGCTCAATTGTTTCTGGATCTGGTACACTCTAGTTCTGTTCCCGTATGTTTATGGTTTTACATGGCTTATGTTTAAATGAAAACTATGTATATGTGTGCTAATATGCTCTACCTGGGGAACTCCAGTACAGAAACTAATTATTTCTTCAAACTGATCTGACACCATGCACAATTGATACCGATGGGTGATGAGATTATAATTTTCTTGTGATTAAGTGGAATGTAAAAGCTGTGTCATCTGTTGGTGAGTAAGGGTAGCCTGACATTATAATTGAGTGATGGTCATAAACTCATCTGACTGTCCTGGTATAATTACATTATTATCTGTTTGTAATAAGAATCGATTGGACTGAAAGTTTGCTAGAAATTGATTTGTCTTTTTAACGTGCTCCCAAGCATATATGAGTAGTGGTTGTACTAACACGGCTGCTTTCTTAAGCAGTTGTGGCAAAACCAACTCAGGGCTAGTCCGTGTGGAAGCTGGGTCTGACATAATGTCAGAGCTTCTTTCTTCATGGCTTTGACTAGAAGGGGGTCCCGTAGCAGTGGTGTGAGGGGCAGGGAGCGAAGTATTAATGGTGTGTTCTGTTATCACCGTGAAGAGCAACAGATTGATTGATTTATTTTTGCACTGCAGTTAGTTGGAGACAAGGAAGAAAAGAGACCCTGAAATAAGATCTTCTGTGCATCTATATTATAGTGATGTAAGCTTCGTTTTCCTTTTCTGTCAGTGATAGATCTGCTACTGCATTGGCTCTGTGATGCATTTTTTTAGACCTTTGTGTGTCTGGAAGGTGATAGTGTTGAATTTGGGTTATTTACATATTTTGGACTTGAGAGGAAATCTCTGCCCTTTGGGAAAATGTGAGGGAAGGATGAGGAAAAGAGCATCATAAAAATGTATAAGGAAGCAGACTGGCTTTTTTTGCATTAGTTAAGGCCTAACTTGGAGCCTTCAGGAAGAATTTAACATTATTACTACAATTGCAAACTCAAATGCACAAGAGTGGTTAATGCCAGGATGATTTCAACATTGCCATTTTGAACGTGTGATTTGCAACAACCTTAGCATGGTCTCATACTGCTCATACCCGTGCCAGACCCCTGGCTATTGAATGTGCAGAATGTGGAATGCTTACATCCATTAGTTACTGCCTTTTAATCTTACTGCTCAGTATATGGTGCTCAACTTTACCTACTGTTCATTGTTCTAACCCTACTACACATATAAAATTATTTCCTCCATTGGCTTTTCTGTAAATCATCATTGTCCTATCTGAGTGATTAAACTAATTTTCACGAGACTGAGAAAAGGGATATTTTTCCATTAGTTCCATTTCCCAGATAGAAAACCTGGGCCACTGAATATCATCAATACTGCAGTAGCTTCTAGCTTTCTTCTTTACAATAGCTAGCATTGTGAACTTCATGATTTGAAAGCACAGTTCTAGTCAGCTTCAGACCCAGTTGTGAATCTTCTGTGACTCAAACTCCACAGTCTCAAGTTGGGTGTTCATAAGCAGAATATATATTGGTAACCAACTGTGGAGTTGAAGTTTAATGATTATTCTAACATCACATCAGAATGTATCTATCAGGAACAGTGTGGCCAGCAGGACCAGGGCAGTGACTGTCCCCTGTCCTGGGCACTGCTGAGGCCGCACCTCGAATCCTGGGTTCAGTGTTGGGCCCCTCACGGCAAGACAGACCCTGACGGGCTGGAGCGTGTCCGGAGAAGGGCAACGGAGCTGGGGAAGGGGCTGGAGCACAAGTGCTGTGAGGAGCAGCTGAGGGAGCTGGGGGGGTTCAGCCTGGAGAAGAGGAGGCTCAGGGGAGACCTGATTGCTGTCTACAGCTGCCTGAAAGGAGGTTGCAGGGAGGTGGGGGCTGGTCTCTTCTCTCAGTGACAAGTGATAAGACAAGAGGAAACAGCCTCAAGTTTCACCAGGGGAGGTTTAGATTGGATGTTAGAAAAATTTCTTCACTGAAAGGGCTGTCAGGCTCTGGAACAGGCTGCCCAGGGAGGTGGTTGAGTCACCATCCCTGTGGGTATTTAAAAGACAGTGTGGATGAGGTCACCATCCCTGGGGGTATTTAAAGGACATGTGGATGAGGTGCTCAGGGACATGGTTTGGTGTTGGACTTGCCAGTGCTGGGTTAACGGTTGGACTCAGTGATCTTAAGGGTCTTTTCCAAGCTGAAACATTCTATGACTCTATTACATTCCATATTAGTGCATTGCTGTACAGTTATGTCTCTGCTTGCCTAAATACTGAGACCAGCAGATCTGCATTAGTAGTATATTCCCACTTTGGCTAATAAGGAACTGCTTTGTTTAGCCTCAGTGGAGCCAGCACAGTATCGTATGGTGTTACGCAGATGTGTCCTATCAGATACAGCAGTAGAATCCAGCTCTGCATGATGATGTTTGAGTCCCGTGTTCATAGGAGCAGCTTCTGTCTTTGTGAAAGCTCGTGTCTTTATTCACTAGACATATTCTAAACCCTGAAACAATGTAAGATCTGATAGACAGCAGGTCCACCTGTATATTTAACACCATGAGGGGAAAACTAGGACAAAGTGAAATGTTGGGAAATTTTAGTTTCATGCCTTTGTGCAAGGTTCTTGATTTGAAAAGCTTGACTTCATTTGGAGGCAAATGCACTTCAAGGAAATTCTGATACCACTTCTCTGGTTTATTCTTTATTGTTTTTTATTCCTGTAATTTATTCCTGTTGTTTTAATATGGCAATGCCATCTTGCTCACATCATCTTCTCTCTGTATGCTTCTTATGTGATCCTGTCTCTTGCCCAGCAGTCACCCCCATTTCCTAAGAGGCTAAAACAAATCCGAGAACGTTGCTCTAAAAGGATGCAAAACGTTTGACCTTTCCAAAGCATTTTGAAACACAAATTTCCCTAGTTTGACAATCCTTTTTACTATAAGTACTGTTATTTTAAAATTATACAAAAGCGTGAAGCAGTGTTGTGGTTTTGTAGGTTTGGGGGTGGGTTGTTTGTTTGTTTGCTTTCTCCTCCAATAAATTTATTTGATCCTATAAACCCCTCTTTGGCAAGTCTGGTGCAGCTCTGTTCAGAGCTCCAACCACTCACTGAGCTCTGGGAGGACACTGCGCAGCCCCGGCGCACAGCAGGGGTCAGACTGGGACTCTGAATCACAACTCCATTACTGCTTAGCATCAGAGGGAAAGTAAATTCTACCATTCTTCATGGGGTATCTTGCATCTCTCTTCTTCTTAATTCATGTCAGCTCATCCTTCACGTCCTTGTCCGGGAGCAAAAGTGATTGTTGCAGAAGCCCTTAGCTTCACGTACAGCGAGTCTGGCATTCCCCTCTTGGAGGAGTTCAAGAGTTCAGCAGAACATCTCCTTTTGCTTCCTCACTGTGGCTCAACCTCCAACCCACTCACTGGCTTCTGTTTGCTTCCGCTGTGCTCTTTCTCTGCAGGTGCGTACTTGTGCTGGGCTCACCTGTTGCGCTTACTTCTCGCCTTAATTTTTGTTGGTGAACTTCAGGACATGCTCTTATCAAGTAAACAATATTTACACATCCCTGCCACAACAGTAGGATCTTAAAAGATCTCCAGCAAGCTGGTTATGACTTTTATCTCTTAAATCCGTTTTGTGTCTCTGTCAAAACATATTTTCCATGACCCTTGCTCACTGTGAAATATTTGTCATATATCCTCTATGCTGAAAGCTGGTACTAAATGAACTTGTCCATAACTGTCCAGCCTCCTTCAGTAGTGCTCAGCTATTTTATAAATACACTGAACCTGTTAGGGTATGGCGAAAATGACGTTACCCTTCTAAGAACACTTTCCTAAAGCTGTATCTTCTGCCATTTATGGAAGAGAGGCGTTCTTTTTTGTACAAAGGGAATCTTAACATATGTGATGGGAGCTTGTCCTATTAAATGCCCCAAACCTCCGTTTACTTCACCGTCAAAGTAACAGTATGAAGAAATCAATACTGCGGGTTCAAGGCAAAAGAAAATCTAGCTACAGAGCTTTCCTTGCTCTGCTTTTGCTATAAACAGAACTGTGGTTTGAATGTGTCTGCTCTGCAGTCATGGGACTCTCAGAAGCCAGAGGTTTTGTTGCCGTAGGCTACAGATCAGTGGGTGCACCAAAACCTGCCTGAGTAGCAGGGTAAGTTAGCCTATGCCGTGACAGCACAGGAGGCTTCTGATTTTTGCACTCCTCTATCAGGTATATTGCAAACGCCCATCCATTGTACTATTTCAGGCAGTTCTAGGAGGCTTATTCTCCAAAAAGTTTTTTCTTTTTCTGGCTGTGAATTGGGAGGTTGTCATGATAGTTTTGTGTCAGACTGAGTAAAGTGACTGGAGTCTGTTCTGTGGCTATTTTCTGAATAGTTGTAATGTTCTAATATTTTTCAATCTTTTGACTAGTGTGACAAAAAACTTTTTTCATTTCCATCTTCATTTCCTCTCAGTCTCTTAGCAATGTACTGGTAGATGTAGTACTTTGTCTATTTTAATATATGACTAATCTTTTCAGACCCATTTCCATTGCTATCTGTGCACTACAATTGCTAACTTTATTATACCATGGAATATGGTATGCAGCAGTTCATCAATCCTTTTTCTTCATCTAAAAGCAGAAAATATATAGTAATTGCTTAATAAATCTGCCATTTCTTTATCTCAGTCTCCAATTCTCCATTAGCATTTTTAGTGGTTTTATCTTTAGGGCTGGCTGGTCATCTGACCAAGACAGGACGATAGCAAACTTTTATAGTACAGAAAGCAATAGGATTCTGTGGTGAATTAATATATTTTTTTAATTAATAACGGGTACTAAATCTTGATGGAATTGTTAATGTCATCCATAGCTCCAGCTACCACAGAACTTGTCTTGGGCACCTGTGAGGGATAGTGTCCTCTCCATTTGCCTCAGGGTTGTAACCCAAGGAAGTTTCCAGCACATCAACACAAAGAATTCAACAACAAATTCAGGGCTGAATTCCAGCAAGATCAGTGTTTCCTATATTCTTCAGCATCTTTTCTTTGTCAAAAGGATTTCCATATTTTAATGATGCTTTAGTGGCATATTATTGGTACAGGGATTTCTTTTTTTTTTTCCTGCTAGGCAATGACAGGTTCACCTGGTGTGATCTTACTTTTCTGCTATAGTAGTAGACATATCATGTTAGCAGAGGATCTAAAAGCAGCTAAAACTATTAGTCATTTCACTTATTTATATCTATTGACAAGAATTGTTTGCCATGAAGAAATCTAAAAGTTCTAGCTAAGAAAAACAAAGGAAAAACACAAAGGCTTTTAGCTTGTTTACTAATCACACTTTTGTTTTACAACTTTGCATCAAAGAAGCTTAAGAATACTCCATTACCTAACTGAAATCTAATTTTCTATGCATTGTTTGCTTTCTGAACTTGCTGTCTGAGCTGTGTGATAGGGAGGATTTGCAAGAAAGTATTTATCGCTGGTCTTGCTTATCTGTACTTCTTGCCATTTCTGAACTGGAGCTCCTGTTGAGCAGATTTGAAGATTTGATAGTGACAATTTGCAGCATTTAGGAACTGTTGCTGCAGACTCCTAGGGCATATCTCATCAGCAAAACAGCCTTTTGTGAATGTATCTGACCCATCCTACCCCTCCTATTTCTCAGACTCAGGTGAGAATGTCAAAGCTAGTTCAAGATCCCTGTCTTTATCATGAGGATGTTCCATACCATGAGTCCTCAGATACCTAAAAAGTCTTAAGAAATTGCAGCATGAAGCCTGTTTTGGAAAACTGGCATGATGCACCTTCCTATGTAGGATTAAATCTCATTTCTGATGATGGTAAAACTCTTAAGGCTGTGTTTGAGACTGTGGACTAAACTGGAACTTTGGACAAACACAAACCTTGCAAGCTTCTCCTCTCTTTAAATTGCGCCCTTCTAGAATAAATACATAGCAAAAGACAGAAATTAAAACTTTAAAAAGTGAACTAGAAAACCCACCAAATCAAGACATTGGTTGCCTGTGCTCCTGAGTGTCTGTCAATAAGTGAAAATACATGGCTGACATTTAGCTATTTTGCTTAAATAAACACACAAAGTATTAAAATCAACCTGTGGAGGACTTTCATAGCACTGTCAAAATGTACGGCTGCTTGTTACTATTACAATCTACATCAGAATCCAGGAGTGATATAAAATCCCTCATTTATTTTTAATTGAGTGCCAAAGCAAGAGGAATAAGCAATTTTGAGAAAGTAAGCACAACAATATGACACACAGCTCCAGTCTTCAGGGAACCTAAGAGATGGTTTTATTTCTAGGTGAGTAGAGGTACATAAAGGAATATACAGTGGAAGATTTACTGCTTTAGCTTTTATATTTTCATAATTAAGGGGAAAATATAAAGCAAAAAAGAATTCCTAGCTGAGCTGAGGAAATGTTTCTTCATGGAATCTCATAGCGTAATCTTTTTCAGAGTAAAATAGACCAAATAGCAAGTATGTGACATGAATCAGGCATCCAGTGGTGTGTTGTCCAACATAAGCTGGATGCAGGTGGGGAGCCTACCTCGGATCTTTGAAGGAAATATTTTAGTGTTGACAAACAAGCACAGCAAGAGACAGAAATGTATTCTGTACAGCACAAAGACGGATTCTACGTCTGTAGATCTTAAAAATTAGTTACAAGAACACTTAATCCAGACTCATGACAGAATTGCTACTTGAAAGGTGGGATAGCCACATCCAGTTCATTTATTGTCTTTTAGAGAACTAGATATGCAAACTATAATCGAAGATCTTAGTGTAGTGAGATTGCTGAGTGTGTTATCTCCCTTTTCTCCTCTGCTATAACAGGGGATCAGCCTCTCTCTTATTTCTCAGTTTGATTCTGGTTCACCTAGGGAACTGATATTCCTTTCCATTTTTAGACTATTCAGGTTTTTTAAATATTCGTATTACTTCTATTGTTCTTCATTATTCAATCTTACTTGATAAAATTGGTCTCTGCTGCCCTATTTCCTTTTAGCTTCAGCCTGGATGAATTTCAGTTATCTCCTATTCCTTTTGCACTCTCCTTTGCTAGATTTCCTTTGCACTGTCGAATTTCGATCATGTTTCCTTAGAGTATTTTACATTCTTTCAATGCTACTTATAGTAAAAGAAAATAACTTTGTTTTTTGAGATAGTACTTACATTCCTGGGTGTTTACGTTGAATGTGGTGCTTTCCCTAATATCAAAACACCTGCTTTGCTTTTTCTCATCGGCATACAATTTCATGGATAGCCTTTTTCCGTATCGCCTTGCCAGGAAACCAAAAGGATCTATCTGACTCCCTTTTAAAGCCAATGGTAGAAATTTTTTGATTTACCTAGGAGGAGGATCGTGGGTTCTTGTAGATGTCCCTTGGAATATCTCTGTGTTCCAGAGTTGCAGTTTTTCTCCCAAACAATACCTCTGCATTTTTTCACAGGTCTCATGAAAACTTTCCTGCTGTTCTGCAAGTGTTATAGCAGTATATGTGATTAATCTCACTGGCAAAATGAATGCCTAGGTAACTTCACTGTATTTCTTACCACCTATCATTCTTTACCATTACCATTGAACCTCCTCCTGCACTGCTTTTTGCTATCCATTTGATAAATTGGGCATTCTGGTATTTTTAGTTCCATCTGTTTGTCCTTCACTTAACCTTTGATGTATTTGAGGGAGTAGGGTATGTGGAGAAGTGTATGTGTGATTTTTTTTTTTTACAGCAATCAGTGTTTTCTGAGTATCTTCCTGAAGGTTAAAAGGCAAGCCAGTCTTTGCTATCTGTGTAGCAGTTGCATATCAAGGCTTATATCTGTAGATGAATCACAAATGACTTCACTTAATAAAATCTCTGAGGTCTGTTTTTAATGGCTATGCTTCTGCAATGATGGCTGCAGTAAAAGCCTGAAACTGCTGTGAATAAAACAAATATAAAATTGAACCACTTTATTTTCTGTCCTGTAACAAAAAGCCATTTCTGGGAAGAAGAGACTTAAATTGTTTTGTGTCAGCAATGTATATGAATTGGCTTCTGTGTTCAGAAGGGGAAAATCTAGAGACTGAAGGTAAAGGAATCAAGTAGTTATTTTGAATCTTTTTTTTTTGCATGACATGCCTATGAACTACTTAATTATGTATCAGTGTGGGCTTAAAAAAACAAACCAAAACAAACCACATAACAGAAGCAAAACAATGAATCAACTTGAGACTTGAATCATAAATTAATTCAGGGATCTTTACAGAAATTACCACTGTATATCCTTGAGAACACTGTTGTGCAGAATGTGCCTTCCTCTAGCTTGCTTTGACTGATCCAAGTGCACAATGTATCAAGTAGAGGCTCCACAGGGACAAGAATATTGTGAACCTAGTAAAGTGCTAAACTTCCACTGATTTCACCAGAGGCAGGGTTTCACCTGAGGAGCCAGGAGCCATTCCTTATTGCCCTGGGTGCCCACATGGAGCTGAGACCGGGGGAATTGATATAAACTGTACTAAGATACTGCAACTAATTACACATATCGGTAACAACAAACATTGAAGACATCAGTTTACTCTGTAGGAAGGGAATGCACCAGTGAATGGATATTCTCTATGTGTAGACAACCTGTCTTTTGTAGTGACCATAGGAATACTATAGTGGTAAATAAACCCAAATTCTGTGTTCAAAAAGAACGGGCTTCCACAGCGGCCTCAGGCAAATTTTATTCATCGTTACCAATCTTCTTGCTGGAACAGTGCGTTCATTTCTAAGGCTTCAGCAGAGCAAGACGTTTGGTATGGATGTCCCCTGAACGCCCAGGAACCCTGTTTCTCCAAGAAGGCAGGATCCGCTTGCTAGCTAACTGCTCAGTGTCATCCCTGCGAAGTTTTGGCCTCTTGACAAGCAGCAATGGCAGGAGGGTTCAGATCAGAAATCGGATGGCATTCTTAGGTCATGAGCAATTAAAAAAGGCTGAATCACATATGGTGTGCTCAGATAAACATGTATTAGCTGCCCAAGGTAGAAGGGATGTGAGCATAGTGCACATGGCGTGCCGCAGCTACGGACGTGTTGAAGGATAAACCACTACAGAATAATTGTGGTGTCATTGCGTACTCCAGACAGTATGTGCTATGGACGCAGTTAATGTGACCTGAACAATAGGGATGTGGGTTAGTCCTTGTCATTTGACCATGATCAAAGCCTGGACCCCACAAGACAATGTAGATATGTTACTGTGTTGAAGTGTGTGGAGTCCAATATACCCAGTCAGATAGGCCAGGCAAGGGACAGGACACCTATGAACCATATGTTGGTTTTGAGCTATCTCATAAAACTAATGTAACATAAAATACTGTCTTCTATAATGATACAGAATGCATATAGATTTAACATTAATTATGGACCAAAATGTCCATCTGGAGCATCTTTATTTTGTTTAGTCTAAGTGTTTCCAGTTCAGACATATGGGAGTCTGGAAAGCACTTTACCCTTGCCAGTGTATATAGTATCTGTTTCTGGGTTTTATTGCATTTCCTTTGCAGCTGTGATTTGTGGCCGTTTGCTGACAGGTACTAAGAGTAAGTCAATATTTATAAAGTACTTCTTCTGTGCCTTCCTTTTACTAGAGACTTCACCGATGGTAATGAGCTGCTGCTTCAGAAAATGAAATACAGTTTGGGTGCACATGCCAGCAATAATTGTACTTGTCAGAAGAAACAGATAACTTTATAACTACCCAAAATTTAATCACAAGGAATGTGATAATTCATATGAGAAATCGTGTTTTACAATTTCTTTCACTTCTTGTGAATTAGAGTAGATCAGGAAAAAAAATTATACTGTTTAGGCAAAGCATGCAGAATGGTATAGAAAGGCAATTACATGTAAGTATTTTAGAATATTTTGGTATTCCGTATCATTCCTGATGATGGAAATGTACCTGAGACTTCAACAATACAAACACCATATGAGAAGTTGGGAAAAAAGTGATTATAGTTAAGTGTTGCATAATATACTTAATTTAATTTAGTTAGGAACTATTTTAAGATTTTTTTGTAGCGATGGTGCTGGAAGGAAGCATAATGTAGCATGTAAAAGATCCTTTCAGCTGTGGAGGGTGAGATTCAGTTCTGTCATTAGTGTAACTCTGGGCTAATTAGTTAAATTGGATTTGTTCCATATTGATAGCCAAGTAAGTGAATTCTGAATCTGGGCCAGATCTTGTATACTAAAATCTACCACAATTTTAAATTCTGATTTACAATAACAACAACGAAATTACTTTTTAACAGTATCACATTGCTCTAAAAGCAAACAGCCCTCATCACAAGCCCAACAAAAACAATTAACCAGTAAACATCAGCCAATCAATGAAAAAGTTCTTAGCACAAGATCTTTTTTGATTTTCACATTTTTAGCTGTCGTTTTCCTGCCAACCAAGATGTGTTCTTACTGCGTTGCTTGGAGAAACTGATAAACTGTATGAAGCTAGACCTCTAGAGACAGACTTTAGACATGTGAGCCTGCTGGAGGGAAGTGCATAGCTAGAGTCCAGGCCAGGGTCGGGCACAGCGGTGTAGGTCTGAGCCTGAACTTGCATGCCAGCTCCTCCCAGTGAACACCTTTGTGATCCATCCTCCTCTTGCTACCTTGGGGTATCACTGTTTACTGGAGGCACCTTAGTGACAGTGAGTGGCTTAATCACTTCAGACCTGTCTAAAACTACATGTAGCACAGAAGAATGTGTAAATGTAAATTAATAACTTAGGCTCGTATCCAGCCTTTGCAAGAATATAGTCCGGATGAGGCTTTACGCTCTCCTTTTTGGGGGTTTGGGGGGGGTTGTTTGTTTAACTTTTCCCAATGTTCTGCAAAACAATACTGTCATTGTGTGATCCAAATTGAACATAGGAGAAGAGTCATTAAATTGTTTGTTATAGTGTTCCTCTCAGAAATACAAAGAAAATTAATACGTTGTGTTGCCCTGGAATGATCTCCTTGAATTTGGTCAGTGCATAATAGGGGTAGCACAAGTGGCCTGGAGCTGAGAAGAGACTGTGCCCATTTTGCTTTATGTGTACTGATTATGGGGTTTTTGCCCTGCAAAGGAGGAAACTTAGAGATTCAGGTCTCTTGAGATTTTTATAACTGCGATGTTCCCTGCCTAGAAATGGAGTTTGGCAGCAGAATGAGGAAATGAGCAGCAACAGGAGGCTTTAAAGAAAACAGGCCATGGCAAGGAAAACCAGGAAGTTGAAAATTAAGATGATGATAAATGCGGTTCAGGATAATGACTGCGTACTTTTCATCAAGCCTGATAAATTTTCTTGCTGAGCAAAGAAATTTATCAATGGTGCCATGTAACAATCATGACAGGAGATTCTTTGTACTCTATACCTTTTAATGTGCAAAGGAAAAAACATGGCTTGTGGTTAAAGTCTGACCAAACTCTGCTATAAGCTTTTGGTTTTGTTCAACACTACAAAAACACAGAAGGTGCAGAACGGGATCTTTTTTATACTTTCTTTTTTATTGTCAGATATGAAATCTAAGCAGTTATACATGGAAACAGTTCTCCCAACCGGTGTATTTAAATGTTAGTGTGACCATAGTAACCCACCTCGTTTTATATTTCAAGGGCACTTTTCTAAGAACAGAGTAAGTTTCCTCCTTCAGAAAGAAGGTCTCAAGATGTATACAGTGACTTAAAGCTGATATGATAATATATCCCTGAAGAATCCAAGAAATAATTTTGAAGAAACCGGCTATTTATACTGAAATTTCATGTAGCAAGACCTCTGGAGATGTAATCTAAGAGTTTAGAGCTCTGTAAAGTACTAATAATCAGAAGAGTTCGACAGCTCTGTAATTTTGCTCTCTGTGTGTTCCCGTGGCGTATTAGTAAGGTGATTCATAAAACAAGTCAGCTACAGATTTAAGATTAGAAATATCTGGACTAAGAGAAAATATCTTTTAATTATATTTTTTTATATTTATATGGAGCCAGATTTCCTGCTGGCTTTGAGGAACTTTTATCTAGAGAACAGCATCCCCTGCACACTATAGGCTACCTGATTTATCACCAGTACATTCCACAATGACACAGAATTTGTATCAGAATGTAGTTTTAAGTGAAGGCAAAGTGCAACTTCCTTCGCTCCTGCAAAAGTGCCTAAGAAGAGGGTAGAAAGATTAAGCTTTTCCCATTTTATTAGTCTTTGGGTTCTTAAGAACTCATTCTTTCTTTAAGATGCCGCTGTGCAAAAGAGATATCTTTATTGCTCTGTGAGCTTTTTTTCATAACTGTATTCAGCATTTGAGGTATCAGTAACATTTGCTTTAAGTTAGACAGGTAACATGATTATTATTTTTTCCTTCATCCTATTAGTTGTGTTGGTGACTCACGAAATAGCTGCAAGTGATGCATCTGATGCTGCCACACTGTTGGCAGTATTCATCTGCCATCAAGTTGGATGTAGATACCAAGGGTGTAGTAACAGCTTCTGACATAAAAGAAGTTGAAAAGAGGATGTATGTGATTTCTGAATGCACCATTTGTTCCCTGAACCGTGCCCCATGCTTTCTAAATGGTGGTGCTTAATTCTAGACAGATGCTACTGGAAATAAAGAAGAAGAAATTCACAAATGAAAGCATTTTGGTTAGAAATTTCTCCTTCCCTACTCGGATGGGAAAAAGGTTGCTGCCCTACCTGTTTTTCAGCTGGTTTGGGAGAGCAAATAAGAACTCACTGCTAGAGTTTACAGAGTTATCAAAATTGATTTTTAAGCTATCTCAACAGTTTGGAAATACATTCAGCTGGATCACTAGGAGACTAAATGAATTTGGGACATCATCAGTAAGTCCATTAAAATTTCCCTATCTGTTACATAAAGCAACAGGGAGCAAAAGCAGCTCATTTAGAACCACGTCTTCCAAATTCAGCAATAAAAAGTGAAAGACCATCTTTTTCCATTCCTAATGCCTGCAGGAAGTAGATAAGGGAGAGCTTCATGTTTTCTCCATGCATTTATATTTCTTCCTCCAATTACCTTTTAGTTGTTTAGTAGTTCAGGATACTGTGTTGCATTAAACAGTAGGTCTTTCCACTGTATAAACTTTGCAAGGGTTATACAGTGTTTTGCAGCCTTTTTAGTCGGTGGGCTGGATTAAATAAGTCGTCTTTCTCTAGAGAATAACATATTGCTAAATGGGATCGAATGATGTATGAACTGCTCGCCAAGGAATTGAAGCAGGTAAGAAGAGTGCAGTGCTTGACATGAATGATTAACATAGGGAAGCTGGGAAAGTGAGGAGTCTCGAAGCTAGTTGTTTTTGTGTATGAGGGTCAATGGAGATTCTTTAACTTATTTGATGAACAAAAATAAATATTATTTCTTTTTCCCTCCATGGACTGAAGGTATTAAGTTCCTTCTTCAGAAAAAGTGGGGAAAAAGCAATATTAGCATTTTAAGCACATAAGAGGTGTGTAAGTAAGGTCAGTAGTTGGCGGTGTGTGTATGCCTGAGGATGAGGGAGACAGCATTCATTTTCCTCCGGCATCTGGGAGATGGTGGATATTAGTTAAAGAAACTTTGTAGGCGGCATATCGAATAGGTAACCTTTGATGTCTTTAAATTACAAACGTTTAAAATAAAACCAGAGGTCCAAATATCCTTGTACATTTTAGAAATTTAGAACTGAATCTAAGCCAATGTAATCTGATCTAGTGTTAAGACTTTCACCTGTCTTTGAATGCCTGATCATCACGGATAAAAGAGAGAATCTCTTAATCTATGTAATTAATTCAAGTAGTAGATACCCAGTCACACTCTAACTATGTAGAAATAAATCACAGAAGTGAAAATAATTTGGGTAGATTTACACCTACTGGACAAGTGATTAAAGAGTTTTAAAATAAAATTTAAAATAATTGGAGAATTAAATACCAACAAAACCCCTGAGGAAATGAGGGATAACCTGTATTTCAGGATTATGGTTCAGAACCTTTCCTTTCAGTGATGAAAAACTGCAAGCCAAGATAAAGCAAATTTTATGGCAACTTCTGGGATACATTCTTTGCGGATAATGTAAATGTAGATGAGGGAGAGCCATACACAATTTTAATTAAGCAAATGCATCAGTGCCTTCTAAGTATTAGACAGTGGGATGAGCCAAATACCTCAACAGAGTGACAGAAGCAGTGCACAGCATTACAACACTATCATCGACCTTGGCTGGTGCTTGGGTAACTACAGAAATATTTCAGTGTTCAGCTGTAAGCGTGGAGCCACCAGAAATTCACCTTTGCAACTTTGGCTCGTCTTTCTCCCCAGTGGCTGTTATGTATTACTCACAGTGACTCTGCCTCAACTGTTCTTCCTTTTGATGGTAGAAGGAGGTGCTGAAAGACTACGTGAATATTTCAAAGACTGTTTTTCTTAGTTCCCTTATCTATATTAACAGTTACATCTTCTAAGAACTCTATCAGGAACGTGTTACCTGTCCATTCTGAACTCCTCCTTAAATGTGCTAGTTTCTTCAGTTTCCATTCATTACCACAGCCACAGTGTCACTTCTAAGAAATTCTCTAATATTGTTAAAATTCGTAGGTTTATGGATTTATTTCATTTGTCTCTAAGCAGTCCAAAGCCACTGCAATTGCGTGCCATTCCCTCCTTCATCAGGAGTGTCTCTGCTCCACAACAGTCCACAACTGGCAGCAGCAGACCTCTGCCTTTAGCACAGAGTACATACATATACACCCACACAGACAGTCTGATATTTGCATGGGAATACAACCGCCCTTTTGTTTTAAAAGCTACCAATTGTTACAGTCTGCACACACATTTCTTAGATGCTTTCCTTTCCAACAAAGGGAACAGTCAGGACTAGTTTATAATTTTGATGTCATTCTGACAGTGATCGGTGCTAAGGGCCACTGCCGCAGGTGACAATATCATTGCAACATCTGTGAGCTAGCAGGTATTTTGTGTAGGCCCATACACATCCTTCTTGTTCTTTTCAGTTTCTAGATGCAGAGGAGAAAGGAGAAGGCTTCCTTCCATGTTGTCAGCGAGGCTAGTTAAGACACAGGCTTCAGGTTTCAAATCAGGTATCTTTCCGAATCATGGCATAGTCTGAGTAAAACACTATCCCCCCCCCCCCCCCCCCCCCAATTATCTTTTAATTAACTTTACTCGGGAATCATACAGTTATATGTGATGACTTTAAAACCCTTCCTCTTCTCTCTGATTCCCTTGCCACCTCCAGAAGCATCTAACAACAGTAAAAACCTTTGTATCTTGTCTCCACATCATCCAAGAGTCTCTTATCTCCTTCTAACATACACAATAGCAAGAAATAACCTGACTCACATGGAGCAGAAGACTAAATAGGATCGTCGATGTCAAACGCACACTCTCTTCTGCGCAAATGCTCAGTTAACACCGGTTAGTCATAGAAGCTAGCAGAGAAGAGAAAAAGCTATTTTTGCCATGGAGAGAGAGGAAGAAACCAACCAACCAAAGAATCCGATCAGTCACCAGAACCGGGAAATACCAGCACATCACAAGAACAGTTCCTGGTGTTCAAAGGACCTGTGCTGCTTGTACTGATGCGTCAGCTCTGCCTGTGGTTCCCATAGTCACGCTTGCTTCCAGGCATGCTTGTCATTAAAGAAATAATAGTGCTTCAATTGTTAAATAAAGGAGAAATAGGAGTTCTCTTTTATAACGGGGAAAGACCATAAAAAGAAGACAAGATGACAAAAAAAAGGCACTAAACAACAAAGCCTGTTAAATTACCATCCCGGTCAGAAGAGTAGAACAAACTGCGTAAGTCTGAGTGTTACAACTTTTTCACTTTGAATTTTCACTTTCAGTCCTGAGTCACTGGTGTGTATGTAACATGAAATTCAGGACAATTTCATTTGTATACAGCTACATAATAAACCTAGTGAATGGCTGTTAAAAACTTCAGGTAATATCTATATGAATATAATTTTAGAAATATCAATGCCTTAATGTATTCTGTATTTTTAAAAGTTCTTAGCTTTCACAAGCGAGGTCACTGCTATAACATTTTTATAGGTAATTGTTATGTCAGGGAGGAACATTAAATGTTCAGCTGTACCTAATTGGCTATTCTTGAGCTTATGAATAGTCATTTAGAAGTTTAATTTCACCTTATTAAATATAGATTTTTTTTCTTCCTGAAAGTAACCTCCCTCCCCCCAATCAGTGTAGCCTTCCATTGAAGATTTGTAGGAAAAAGACATTTTACTGGCTTAAAACATGGATATTAACTTTGTGTGGGTAAATTATGATCGTAAACCTTCATCATCAGTGCTGTGTGTTAGATGCGGTTAGATCATGGGCAAAGAGAGGGATTTGCTAATTTCAGGCACTTAAAATGGGGAGCTAGGACCTGAATCCCATGGAACAGTAGGTGTCATTTATCTTTTGAGTAGATCAGTCTAAAACGTGCATAGGTTCACTGAGTCCGTTGGAGCGACTTCTGCTTAGATTTAGAGCAGCGTTTGGAAATTAGAATAGTGAATCAAATGAAGTCACAAGTAGAGCAAGACAAAGTAAAAAAAGATAAGGTCATTAAAAACTCTGTGTGCTATTAACTGCTTATTGCTCTATTGTAAGAAAGGAACTAACAAACAAAAACAAGCTGTAAAAAAGAAAAAAGAAAATAAATTCAGAATATTATAGCTTATAAAGAAATGGTGCACATGGCAGGGTAACCGTCCGAATTGGAAAGTGCTACATGAAACTTCTTTTCAGTCTTGTATTTCCAAACCTTGTGACAAACGTCCCTGTATACAACATCATTCCACAACTATTTATTAAACAAAACCTTTAGGATCAAGTTGTTAGCTTAAATTCTATTATGAATGGAGACAGATGGGGCTATTTACTCTGCAAATCATAGTTATTTCCCTAGCTGCCTTCTAGTTCCCAGAAGGAAAGTAAATTGCTTTGGATATAGCCTGCCCCCACATTTTGGGTGGACCCATTCAGAATGATTTACTGATATAACTGCCAGTTTGTTCTGTTTGGCTAAACTTAATATTTGTTTGCCTTGGTGAAAAATTCCACATGCTTTCTCCTTCAGACTTTCAGTGACTATAACCTACTCACCAGGTGTTCCAAGAACTATCTCAGTTTTCCAGTTGTGCATCATATAACGGTATTCGTTGTCTGCTATACACTGTCTCTGCACTGGAAAATCCATTTTGAGTTGAGCTAATGGCCATTCAGTTGCAGGAAGAAGTATGTCACAGAGCAATGCTAGAATTGATTGGACTATAGGACATTATTACAACTTGCATAACAATAAACCAAACCATTTAACTATAGCAGCATGAATTAAAATCTGACTTCCATCCCCCACAGTTTGGGGGGAAAAATCTGAGAGCATATGCTCTCACTATGAGACAATATGCTGAAGCTTTTTTTAACTTTCTCAGAATATTCTGATACTCTCCCAAGTGTTGCTATTTCTTTGTGCAGCTGCCCCAGTCTTAAGAGTTAATTTACACAGAAATATTATCACTTCTCTCTCTGATTTGGTTTTGTTGTAGGGAAGGCTACCTTCTTTGATGTTGTGCACATTCTGAACGTTTCATTAGGTATTTCAAATACTCAACATGCAATAAAATTTTTCAAGGAGTCTATTGCAGGTGAAAATATATTGATTAAACTTTATTTATTTTTGAATTCAGAATAATGCATTTCTTGCTTATGTTGGTTATTCTCTCGCACGCATATTTTATAGATTCACTTTCGCTAATGATCCCTATTTTAAGACTGACAAAGTATTCCCTTCCTCATAGCAGTTCTGACTGCTTGGAGTCCTTTCAGTTGGTATTGTGGTGGTGGTTGGGGTTTCTGTCATTTTAATAACTGAAATAAGTTTTAACTCTGGATTATGTCCTGCCTTTCTCCTTCATCATCTCTTCTGAGTTGATATAGAATCCTAGAATAATTCACATTTTGGCTTTCACAAGTTTTCAGAAGTCCCTTTTGTTATGTATACCTAGGGATTAAATGTATACTTGGAGCATCAGAAGACAGATAGCTTATTAAAAAGTACAAGTGAAATCACTGCTTAATAAACATCTCACATTGGAACTGCCTCTAGTATTTTTACAAATATCTTCTATAGGAATGCAAGGTCAGACATGATTGAAGTCAGTGGAAAAGACTGTTATTTACAAACTTATTTTTTCTAACACTTTTTAAAGGAAAAAATTAAATTTGTTAACATTAAACTGTCTTTATCAAAAAATAGTCTAAAAGACTATATTGAAAATTAAAAGGGTTTTGGTTTTCGTAATTGTACTTACAAAAAATATAGGACTTTAAAAGTGTATTAAATGCCAGAGGTTGGTTGACTGCTCTAGCCTGTTGTAACATCACTGAAAAATTGCAAGATGTAAATAGCAGAATACAAAATAATGTATTGAATGTAATTTAAAGAATCAGCTGAACAAACTGCCTTGAAGGGGTATCCTTTAACTAGTAGTTAATCAGTTTCCAAATGATGCCCCCTGAAGTCACAATGAAAAGCTGTAACTTGAATAGGAGTGATGATGGGTGCGTTGTGGACTGCGAACTGAAACTCTTTATTTAGTTTCCCTTGGTCTGCTGGTCCAGGAAGGGACGTTGTGTTGCCCGCTGCCAGCCACTGCCTGTGTAGAACTTGAAAGAGAAGGATAGAGGAGGAAGTGAAATACGGTGGCTAGTAAGAAAATATGGCATAAAAGAGAAATAATAGTGTGCTCTCCTAAAAATGGGAGCCTTGCACCAGGGTAAGTAGACATTTGGAGATGAATACAGTCTTTAGAAGTCTTTTGTAAGAGCTTTTAAATTTAAAAAGCTAGATTCCTAAGAAAATAAAGAAAAAGCAAATAAAATATACCGTTCTGATTGATTGTGCATGTATTATCTATCAGTGTATGCCCACTAATTTAGAAATATTTGCTTCATTTTTCCAGTACTGAATAGGGTAATGAACAAGTCTTTCCAGAAGAAAATAATAAATACAAAAAGACTATTGCCATGAAAGCATCCTTTGGTAATAATTTTCTTAGCCAGGAATTAAGTAGCTTTAGTAATAAGATTTAAATTTAAATTACTGCTACTCTTGCCTGCCAATTGTCTTTCAAAATATCATTGTATATTAATTCCATAGCACTGCAATATCAACACAGATTAATTCTAATAAAACAACTTTGTGTGCTTTCATACCTCCACCTTAATTACATGTATGTGGAAAATTGGTGGAGGAGAAAATAGATATATGTGACTCTTCAAACTAACTGATAGTTCCAGTGAGAAGGTGGTTGTTACCATGGAAATGAACTCCTGAGTTTTCCAGCGGCTGTACTTACAAAAGTAACTGCTCACATAAACATCCCCCTAGAAGTGGAACAACAACAAAAATGCCAAAGAGTGTAACTGGCCTAGTAATGTTCATGAAGTGTCTTTAATCATACAACAGGTTGGATGAATGGACAAACCATATCATTACATTTTCCAGCTTCTACCAGTGTGTAAATAAGAAAACATATACCTAGTTCTCAACCGTAAGTTAGACATTTTAAAGTTCTACTTAATGTGGTAAGATTACCAGTGAAACAGATATGCAAACAATAGATTTTAAAAGATTAAGAAGTGTTACACAGTGTTATAAAAAAAAAAAGTTATTTGTATATTGAGATCCCACTGACTTTATGCTAAAACTTATTTTTTTAAAAGTCTTTTTTTGACAAGAAGAAGCATGCAGCATGAATTTTAGTAGCATTGCTACTGTCTGGAAAACCTGAGCATCTTTTTAACAGTATGCACAGTTTGTATGTACGTTATTGACTTCATAGCGAGTTTCAAATTTGGAACATCTAAATCCATCCTTGGCTATGGGATAAGTTTACATATTGTTAATATAGATGTCACAACATGTTTTGAAATATGAAATATTGCATGAAGGGGGAAATTTAACCAAACTAGGAAATAAAACTTGTTAGCCATGTTTATACTAGCTTGAAGCCATTTCTGAACGTTGTACAGAAAAACACAGATAATGAAAATTGTCATTAAATTCAGTTATTGTACAACATAATGCTGTTTCAGTCTCTCACCATTTGACTAAATAATTTCTTTCCAGTTACAGTAAGTAAAAGAGAGAATCAGATGTCTTATTTCTGCTGACAACTTTCCGATTTCTCTTCTTCAATCTCTGCCCTGCTTCTCTTCAAGAAGATAACTTACATTGTCCTTGCCTTACAGATGACTCCATTATCTCAAGCCATGGCATACATGGACAGTCTATGAAAGCAAATCCTCCTTAACTAGATGGTAGAATTGGAATTCCTTCATCATAAAATGATGTGATAAAATCTGGTGTTTTGGCACAAACACACTTCAATATTTTTGCAAAAGTCCTTAATTCACGTACTTCTGCTTCAAGAAACCTGGCTGAGATAAGGTCTTATTGCTCGAGGTGATTATGCCCTGCGTAGTTTTGTTGATGTTCATTTGCAAGCAATGTTCTTAAAGTTCAACCAACAGAGACTGCATTAGGGGGGATGCTAAATGGATTAGGGGAACAGAGAGGAGTATGAAAAACACAGCTTCTCTGGAAAACAGCTTAGTACTGCTGGTGTATTTTTTTCCACTTTCCTGCAGTTGCATGAGGCCAATATCTGTGGGCAGAAGTTCAACAAGAGGCCACGCTTTGCTGTGCCTCAGTGGAGAAACCCAGGTCCGCTCAATCCAATTGCATTACAAGTGGTTTTCTACAAGATAAGCTCAGTCTGTTACGTACTCTGTTTCTAGTAGCTGTATTATGACCTGTGGGGCTGGCCGATTATTCTAGGCTTCTGCCTAGAATAGGCAGAAGCTGAAGTTAGCATTACTCTCACGTTTCAGTTGTTTGGTGTTTTTTACTGGCAAGAAAGAAAAATATATAGGGTTAAAAATAGTATTGTGTTTGCAGTATCATAGTCTGTTTAAAAACAACTTACTGGAGCTTCTTGAAAATGTTATATATGTCTCTAAAGGCAAAATTTAGAATACTTTATGTAGCAAAAAAAAAATAATTGCACACTTGTAATAATTTTTTGCATTTTCTGCATGCTTTGAAGTAAGAGTTGTTTCTTGAGGACCACTCAAACATTTTGAATGTTTTATTGCAATCTTAGAGGCTCTGTGCAGCATGCTACTCTGGAGGCAAAGAATGGGAGGTGGGGGGGAAGGACACATTGCCTCTTTTTGCACCATACTGCTGTCCAGTGACACTTGGGAAAGGTGTGCCCTGATAATAATGTCACTGCATAGCTGGAAGAAGTATGACTATATCTAGTGCAAGGAAACTGATGGGCAGGTAGGAGTCTTTCTGCCATTAAGATACACTTCTAAAAGCCTCATACTCTTCTGGCAGCCTGAAGGACAGAGCAGAGTGCTAATACAAGGAGAGTGACTAGAAATTGCTTTAGACTGCTATTCCGCATTTAGGCAAAGTCTGTGTTATACTAAGTGCTTCTTGTGATGTTTGCAGTTTTTCTTTTAAAAACCACATGCAGTACCACAGAACATAGTACGTATAAGCTTGCTATTATCTGTGTCAAAACCTGCTTCCTGCAGCCAGGGAAAACCAAACAAATCAGGAAAGATCTCCCAGGTGTCTCCACTGGAGCATTCTGTCAGTAAATGTGTAACACCTGCATGTGCTGCCCTAGATGCTGTATTTGATTTCTGTTCTTTTTAAAAATGTTCTCGTGAAGAGAAATTCTGTCGGTAGATGGGCAGATACTCCTGTGCCTCCAATGCCTTCACCTAGCCTGTGGTGTAGTAGAAACACTTCACTTGGAGAATTTGGTGCACTCAAATCCAAAGAGACATAATGCCTTTTCTTGTTATGACCTTATCCTGTATCATCTGGGCCTTGCCCCCTTCCCAAGGTCCTCCAAGACTGCTCTTTGCTCTCACTCTTCTCTCAGATGTAGACCCTGTACAGCCAACAGCATTCCCATCTCTGTTTTAGAAAAAACATGCGTGGTTTCTGTGGCATTTCAGTTACTGCAACACTGTATGTTACCTTCAAAATGAAAAACTTGAAATGAAAACTTGGGAAACACGCAATTGTTTCAGCATGTGTCACATAATTGCCAACTAGTTCTGCACCCTATAAACCAGTGCTTCTAAATTTATAAAAAACAGCTTGCCTGTATTTTGATACAGATAGAACACACTTAACTGTGTGCACAGAATTTCCAGGTAGTAAGTTTGCCTCATCTGAGGCTCTCAGCATGGAAACAGTAAAACGTGAGATCTTCTTGATCGAAGAAGATAAAGGAAACATGCAGCTCCCTACTGATATGTGTCAGTGCGCAAGTGGTTTACAAAAGGGATGGTAGTTATGCAGACGGGGATGCAGAACGGTGAATCTAAACAGTGGAGAAAACAAGAGATGACACATCCCAAGACAGCAGAACCGATAGCCTCAACACATCATTCCCTAATGCTGTTTGCGTGAACAAAGTGTCTTTGGGAGTACTAGTGAATCACTGGGAGATTTCTGTTATGGTAGTACTGTTTTTGTGGAATATGCCCGCTGCTCCCCAATTCTGGAATATGACACCGTTTAGAAGAAATTGAAAATGTTAAGTGGAAAGAATAAATATAAAGTGGGAAAGAAACAGTTGAAAGCAAGCTCTTCCTTCGACAGCTAGACAGAAGTAGTTACCAAAGCCTTTCATTTGGTGTGCTTGGCTGAGGGAGACTAAACCGAATGCCTTATTGCCAGGCATCCATCATACACTGTGAAAAAAAGTTGAGTGTGAGCTTCCTGCTTAACCTTTTACTGTATCTGAAGGTTAGCACCGTTTTTGAAGTGGCGGACTGTTGTCCGTGCTTGGGTAGATGGCTTTGCTGCTTTGAAATACACTGAGCTGCCTAGGAAGTATGAACATTTCCACAGGTGTGGAGGTTTTGTGGGTACTTTTTCAGCATTTGTGTGTGCTGCCTAAAACTGACATGCTATCCTGTTGCACTTCCCATTACATCTCTAGGCTGCGCTATCTTCTCCAGGAAGCTTTTCTTTTGCACTTGGCTCTTTGCTGTGTCAGAACTATGAACTGTACGTGCATTTTCCTTTTGGGTTTCCTGCAAATGGATTTAAGATGAGCGATGAATTTGGTTTTGCTTAAATAGCAATATTTGCAAAATATTACCTGTAGGAAACACTAATAAAAAATGTTCAGCCATTTTGCATGAAATTGCCAACAGCAGCAGTAGTGTCTGATTATTTCCGCAGTGCCAAATAATCTGGTTTGCTATGCACACACACATAGATCTGTTAAGTTGTGACAGGCTTACACTTTGAAAAATTGTCAGATTTCTTGGTATCCATGGAACAATTGCAGATGCTTTTCAAACACCCTAAGAAGATGAGCTGCCCGTGTCACAGTACTTGAATTCCAGCTTCGCTTGTCTTGTAAGGAAGCTCACATTTGCAAAGGCGGCTATGCGAGTTGGTGGCTAGCATAGTGTTCCTGCAACGAGATAGCACTATGTGCCTTCTCACTGCAGTGCTGCAGCAGGGAAATGACGTGCTGGGAAGAAATACAAATGATTGTAAAGACAGATCTACACAGATAACTCCTATTGACATTAAAATGCTAGTTGCTCTAAGAATCACAAGGGTGTGTGGCTGTTATGGACACTCTTGCATTAGTTACTCAAGGAACAGCAGTCCTCAACCACATACGCAATCACACCGGGGTGCCAGAACAGCTTGGGATAATGGTGAAGGCATGAGGTCTAGTATCTGCAAGCAGAGTTTCCAGGATCAGGAATTTTTATAGGTCTGATTCGCTATAATGTTAAGGAACAAAAAGAAACAATCCCAATGTCAAGTAATATCCATTTAATCTAAATAAATAATTTTAAAAATAGGTAGAATATTATCATTTTGAAATATTAAAAAATACATTAAGGAATGGGAAAACTATTGCTAGGACAATGTGCAAGTACAGGAATTGTAATAATTTATCTCAAACACATCTTGACTGATGCTTAAAAAAAAGTGATTTTCAGTTATCACTAGGGGGCACTCCTCTCCTAAGTACATTAGGAAAAAGGCACAAACTACATCCCTATAAATAGTTTTTCTCAGATGTTAAGAACATGCACATGGGTCTGTTTAGAGACTTTGCTATGTTTCTAGAGGTAAATGCTGAAAGGTAAGAATAATCTGGCAATTAGCCTTTCGTTCAATTTCTTGAATTTGTGAATCTGTGACTAAATTTAAAAAATAGTTCAGAAAAGTTGGTTTCTATTTTTAAAAGATGACTGTATCTTGAGGAACTGGGATGTTTAATGTATTCTCCTTGATTTGTGTCAGTTCATGAAGATTATTATTAAATACCTTATTCATGCTTGTAACACAAAGATACTCTCATAAGACCGCCACGTTCTTAATTTTCATTGTCAGTTTCTAATCATTAACTTAACAGTTAATACTTGTCTATTCATTATCCACATACGTTTGAAGAAATTTATAATTTAATACTCTTTGAATTAAAGGAACAAAAGATAAAAGCTTTCCGAATGTTCAGTGTGTGTAAATTGTTAACTGTCAGCAATCTTCAGACCTTTAACCCAAGCGCGTATCTGATTCCCTGCAAGCACATTGGCACCATATATAGGACAAAACAACTTAATTTCCACCTGCAGAAAGCAGATTGTGAGTAGATCTGAGTAAGAGCAGGGAAATGGAGAAATGAAAAGGAAGGGAAAGAAGTGCCATTCAAAAAAAAATTAAAAAAAAGATACCTGTGTAGTGGCACTCTAAAACATGAAACAATGTAAGTCAAAACTCCTTCATTCAGCATCTTTAAAAAAACTCTCCCAAGAATTAGAACAACGGGCCCTTTATTCAATATATACCACTTTTTTCTTGCTGAGAAAAATACAGTGAACAAGTTGCAGAAAGGACGGTTATATTTTAAATACCAAGTTTGTTATTAAGATAAAAGCATTAATTGTGTGGTCTATAACGGACTGTCTTATCATATTTTCTGGCCTACGACATGGGCTGGGAGCAGGGATAATCAGATTCAAACATAATTTCAAGTCGTCAGTGATGAGAGCAGAGTTCTGGCATACATAATGTGACCTGGTATATTTCGATCAATGCACTCTATTCGACTAATGTTCTACATGGCAGTTACAATTTGCCTCTGTCATTCTAATTCTGTGCACCATTTTTAGAATAATTTCTGAGGGGAGGCATCAAGATGAACATCTCACATGCACAAGTTCAATGACACTGTCTAAAAATGTCTGTGTCGTGTCTGTCAAACTATTACCTATCGCCATAGCTTCTGGTTTGGTCTGAGAACAAACGTCTATGCACAGGTTGTGGTGCTAATTTTCATACTACTGAGACAGTTAGAGGCTGATGTCAAAAATCAGAAAGCTCCATGGCATTCACTCACTGCTGGTATTCAAGCTTCTCTTAGTGCATGATTCCCTCCCTCTTCCAGGAGCACTTTAGAGGAAAATGTTTGGGTTTTTTTTTTCATTGTGAGTCTCTCTCAAAAAGGAAGGATTCAGTCCCGCTGGCATTATGACTCTGATATGTGGTCTGAAATATAAAACGTGATGGGGTGGTGAAGAATGGGGATGTTCCTCATCCTTGATTAAAAGGAAGTCTTCTGTCATGTGGCTAAAACTGTTCCTGTTCTGTAAATGAAAATTATCTGAGAGAGACCCTCTTATTAGGAACAGGTGATTCTTTGATAGAGTCCTGATAAACACAAGGCTAGATGCTGTGCAGTATTTTGGAAAACTGGGACATTGATTTCTTAGACTTTGTCTGGGTGTGTATACTCTAATGAATGCAATGTAATTCCTCCTTCAAAGGTGTTGATAGTTTGGGGTTTGGATTCTCAAAGATGCTGGCAATTACCATCTCTTATGTTCTTAACTCTCCTTTTTGCTATTGAGTGTATGAATTGGAATGGCATGTGAAAATTAAATTCTTATATACAGAGCTGTGTCTGTACAAATAAAAAACCCTGGAAGGACTTTTTTTTTCCCTCTCTCATGTTTCAGTGCTAACTCAGTTTTGGTATTTGGAGAGATTATGTTGGGTATAAGAGGTTTCTCTGAAACACAAGCAGCCTTCTTGTGATGCATGCTGAAGCTTGGAAGAGGCACTCTAGGATATTGATTTTAATCTATGATATAGGTAAGTTATGTTGCCAGCACATAACTTTGGAAGGTAAAAGGAAGTCTGAGATCCTTGGTGTTTAACTTGATGACCTGAAGTAGAGGGGGGAAAAAAACCCAACAAACCAACCACCAAAAAAACCCCAAAAATCCCAAGACGTATAGTAATGAGAGATGAGAATTACTTGCTGTTGTACTCTCATCAACTAGTAGCTTTATAATGGGTGTAGTACCTATTTATGTAATAAAAGGATAAATTATAATAACTGATTATGGTGACATAGATATAGAAAAATCATGACCATTAAAATACTTTTGAAAATTGGAAGTTTTATATTGTGTATTAACATGCCATTACTTTATTAAACTCTGAAACTATTGAGCACTTAGTGTTTTAAGATGATAAAGTATCAAAAAAAGGACTCTTTAGAGAGCTGTTCATTGAAGGTCAACTTACGGTCTAGTATACAGCCTAGCCACATGCGAAGTGAGAGAAAGGGAAGAATGATGTTTCATCAACTGGGTGAATAAATTTCTGTGTTTCTGTTGAGATCTACAGGAGCCTCTGGAGGAACTGAGGAACTGGTGGAGTTCCATCCGTTGAATCTAGAGTGTAGCTCAGTAGGTTAACTTCAACCTGATGCTAACATCTTCACTGCTGTTTGTAGAGGCACCATAGAATACCGAAATACGCTGTATAAAACCACATGATCCCCATTTGGGACCAGAAAACTTCAGTAGAAGTGTTAAACCTGTGACCTGACTAAATATAGTCAAAGTAGCTGGATTAAAATCTGCATAATTTACAGACTCCTAGATGTCTATGCTCATCAGTGTGTGTGGAGAGGCACACAGGTTGGATCTTCCCCTGTCCGCCTCTGTATGCACAGCTCTTTGGTATACTATGGGTCTATGTTAGGAAGAAACGTTTTGCTAAGAGTGTGGGAAAACTGCTGTCTCAGAAGGAATTAGATTTGAGATTGGATTTGCAGTAATTTTCCCAGTGGTGTCTTGTGCCCTTCTGAGCCAGATCATCCTAAAGGAAAATCATCATTATGTAAAGGGCATGCAAGTTTCCAACAGATTTATAAACTGCTTTCCAGACTCCTCACTGTGTGTAAAAAATTTCATTCCTTTCACATTTTATGCCAAATCTAGATGAAAAGTCAGTGTCCAAAAACTTTCTGTGGAATGCAAACTTTAAAATGGCCTTTTTCTTTTAAGTTCAGTGTTTTGATTGTCCTGAAATGAAACACTAATTTTAATTTAAATATTCAGATTTCGAATCAGTTAAATTGCATCTACTCGCATCTCTAAATTACTTCTTCATTGCCTAAACATTTTGTGTTCCTGTTCTCTCCTATGGTCTCTCTAAGAATCTAGATGGTTAGAACTTGCCATGTCTCTGATCAGGCTCTGTGGCAAAAAGACATCATCTACAATTCTCTGTGGTCTCCTTTGAGGTTTAGACACACATCTGGCCCACAGAGACTGGGAGTCTGAGGAACTTAGTCTTTGAAATACAGCAACTACAAATTGCAGCCAATTAATTCTGACCAACCTGGAAACTTACTGTTCATTTACTTTTTGACAAAATGAAACCTTTCCATTTGATTGAATAAAGTGATTAGTTATTATTTTGCTATGTGAAAATGCCCACTGCACTGTATAAGCAGAATTAGCATCCAACAGGAAAAGAAAAGTATTTTGCAGAAACACTTCAACTGTTTAACTGGGTCATCTGTTCACTGAAGTGCCATGGAACTGGAGATCCTTTCCTCAGTTCTTTAACCATATTGTCTGTCTTTTTTTTTTTTTTTTCCTTTGCAACACTGTTTCTGATCTGATGTATCAAAGGTGCTGAAAAAATTAAAATAGTAACAAGAATGATCATAACAGTAAAATATTGATTTAGTTCCTAGATGTCCTGATTAAGACAAGCTGCCAATTTTGAAACACTGCTACCATTTCAAAATGAGCAAATGACCAGCTCAGTATAGAAAGATTTGACTAGACGCTGCAATAATTTACAAATTTGTACCAACCTACTCCCAACAGCTTCATCAATCCCAGTAATCTGGAAGACCAGCTGTACTTTACAGTAGTGTTGTGTTGTGCTCTTCTTGTCCCATGTCAATTTTCCTCATCTGAAATAGACAGCATGTGATTATTTATTAAGTTAAAAGCACAGCCAAAGCAGTCAACTAAAGGAAGTGAGAGGAGAGGGAGGGAAGAAATTATTTGGTAACAAGGTAAGAAGACACACAGCATGTGTAATAGGGCCTACAAGCCTGAACCAAATTAATGTAATGTGCACAAATGTGTACTCTTGACAAATCACACATTTGATTAGAAATGGACTTGGCTCCAAGAGAAGGTGTGATACTGAAGAAGAAAAACATGCCAGTAAAGTAAACCCATCTAATTCTGGAATGACTTATGTAGGTATAGAAACAGAGCCAAGAGATTCCTTTAATGTTTACACTTTGCTGTAAAATTTAACATGGCAATGAAACAAAGTCATTTGCTTTTCAATTACGGTTGTATTAATGAATCTTCATACTCATACTCCCCACATTCCAGCTTAATGATTTGAGTAAACTTTGTCATTTTTATTAGTATTTTCGTAAAATAAAAAAATCTAACCTCGCTTTTGCACACATACACACACACAAAAAGAAAGCAGAGTCATGCAGAATGTTGAAAAAATGACAAATGTCTTAATATTAGAATTTTATTTGTCATTAAATCATCTTCTTGCCTGCCACATTATGTATAGGCTAGAGCTATTGTTAAGAGAGACATTCAAGAATTTTAAGAACGTTGTCTCTTCAAAATAAGATGTAAAAGCAGACAATGGCTTGTGGTCAGGGAGGGTAGACATTAGAAAGGAGATTAATTAGCATGCCAAAAGAACTTTACTAAGATGAGGCAGCTACAATGGGGCTGAAAATCTCCAGCTGTGCAGAACTATCAGGAAGGAGCAAAAAGTGTTAAATGAAGAATCAAAAAGGACCCCTACCTGTTTAATCAACTGCAATGATTAGAATAATTCATGAATTTTTCAGACTCTATGATGAAAAGAGATTTGTTGAGATGCTAGTGATCTCCATCGTAAGGAACAGGAAAGCTTGTTTGACAGAGGAAATGAAAGATAAAGTTTTCTGCAGATACGTAGCATGATTTTTTTCCATGTTATTTTCATTCTTACTCAAAAGCATGAAGACATAACTTGCACATTAACTATCTGGGTTGGGATTTTTAAAAAACAGTTTCATTACATACTTCATCCTCTAGCTTTGTCTGCACTAGAAACGCTCAGATATGTCATACGTATGGATTTGCAAAATGACTCTTCTAACTTATTCCAGACCTGAAAATCTGTAATGAACTAAGATCAACCAGCAGCACTCTACTTTTCACATTGGAGTTTCATCCACAGTACCTTTTGTTAAACATAACTTGAACTGTGCCTCTATTTCTGGCCAATAAATTTGGGCTAACAGGAAACTTTCAGTGTGTAGAAGTGGCAGAAGTAGCTAATTTTCCTTGCTTATCCTTATTTCTCATTTTTGCCTGCGGATGTGTGGAAGACCTCCAGTCATATACTTTGGAAAACAAATTATATAGGGTATGAATTAGAGAACTGCTGACCTACTCCTTAAACTTCTACCATACTTAATTATAGAAAATTGTGAAGTAAACAGTTTTTCTCCTCTTGGGACCTGAAGATTGCACAGCTGAACAAAACCATCATATGGCTTGTAATATGTACACTCCTAATGACAAAGTTCACTAAAGCAAAAAAAAAAAAAAAGAATTTTCTTCAGTATAAATAACAGAATAGAATCAGGGGAATAGAGTGAAGTTGAGTTCAGCCTGCTGATAAGGGAACCTGAACTCACCAATATGGTTATTAATAAGAAAGAAATTTAGGTAAGTCAAAGCTCAAAAGGGGTGCCTATGTTCTACCCAACTTCTGAATTGCTTCTATTGAGATTTTATGGTGTAAGATGATTAAAACAGGCCACCATCCAACACACAAAGCTCTACTGGCGTTCCAAAGTTTTTTTGGTGCTTAAATGGTGTCAGTTCTGGAAATCCAACCTCAGCTGTGGAAGCTGAGTACTTCTGTGTAAGGCATATCTGGATAAACAAAATAGCTAGATATGCCTAAATTAGGAAGGTGGTTTTTCCAAGGAGATGGTGAGTAACACATGAAGGTTTTAACAGGCATTGCTTTAATGTGACTGCAGTTAAAGGGTCCATCCATCTTATGGTGTTAGGACTGTTTTCTTCACAGAACATCTGCTGCAGAAAATGTTTGTTTTGAAAGGATGTATCTGGGACTAGGGCACAGGGAGATGTTTGCCTTTTTCTGGAAGCTGTGATGTGTGCCAGAAGGAAAAGATTCTGATTTTTTATGTAAGTACTGAGAACAGTCAGATGAGAAGACTTTTTAGTTTATAATGAATAAACTCTATCTAAAAGATTGGATGTGCAGACATAGAAGATTGTCCTTGGTGTCAAGGGACTGAATATTATTGTGTTCTAATTTTTAACATACAGTTTAAATTGTTCACTGGATATGAAGAGAGTTTTGAACTTTTGAACATCAGGAAATACAAAATTTCATTGCATGCTTTCCTAAAGATAGAACCTTAACTTGACAACCACTCAAAATATTCAGTACTCAAAGTGAAAAATGAAGATTGCATATCTAGACAAGGTATTTCTCTTGAATGGGCTAGGTCAAACAGGAGCTGTGGAGGTTGGTGTGGAAGATAAAGTTCTGCAGCTTGTATTATATGAAAAGCCAGAACCTTCTGTGTTTAAAAGCTTTGGATGAAGAACTCAAACCCCATGAGTTCTCCTGTTTCTGAATGCTCGAGTTCCAGGATTTATCAATGCAAACTCCTGTTGCAACTGCTGTGGTTGTTTGGGCTGTACAGCGTGGCAGAAAGAGTAGATGCAATGCCAGGCAGAGATGTCACACCAGTAAGATGTTCTCTTTCAGTTTTAAGCTTGTGAGAACTTTGTTCTGACCTGTCTTGAGATGGTCTGTTGGTCTTCTGACGATGGTCTTCTGCCCCTGATTTTGGAGAAGCCCATTCACCAATGCCGTATTCTGAAGAGCATATAAACTGACAAGCAGCGTTGTGTGTGTGGTTAATGTGTATCACCTGAGCTGCTGTGCACTCTGGATCTTCGTGGGTTTTGGCTTTTTGACAGTAGTTGTGTCAGCAGAGAGGCACAGATGTTTAGCAATCTAATCATATTCATGAAGAACGAGAACTATGAGCACCTTGGATAAATATTAAGGATTAAATTGCAATATAAGCAGAAGAATAGGGAAAGTCATAGAAGACCAAATCTATTAAATCTTGAGGTCTGCAGTGGCCTGAAGTCGAAGATGAAAGTCAAGGAAGATTATGACAGATGAATATTTCAAAGCAGTTCAAGACACATACTAAAAGCCAAGGGGAAGCTGAGATGCAGGTAGCAAAAGACATCAAGGTTAATGAGAAATCATTATAAACATAGTATGTATTAGTATAAAGAAGGTAAAAGAAGGGCAAGTGCCCTTTGTGGAAGAAGAGTGTAGTAAGCAGAGAAATGGAAGAAACAGTCATTTAACATGGCATGTAAGTGGTTAGCTCAGCTGTCAGCAACGGCAAGTAAAAAGAAAGGGCTTAGCTAAGACACTGTCTGTAAAAACTCTAACTCCATTTTGTAATTTTTGTAAAAATGTGATTGTTTTAATCATCTTATGAACTCTGCCCCTGAATATTTACACAATTGTTTGAAAGGATCTCAGAATTCTTAACGGTTGCTTTTGGGAAACTGTAGAGAACAAGTTGGGTAGCAGATGACTCTAAGAAAGCAAATTAAAGGGGTAAAAAAGTTTAGAAAAGGTACCTTCAAAAGAGTGAGTTGAAGAAGGGTCAGAAAATGAAACTCCTGTTGTCCTACACTCAGTTTCTAGAAAATACAGGGATGGGTAATTCAGTACACTATTTGTAAGCATCTGGAACATACCAAAAAGATGCATAGCAGTCAGCAGGTATTTGACACAACAAATCATATCATGCCAAAATAATTTCTGTTTATGCAGTAATCCTTCATCTCTGTTCAACAGTGAGAAGGCACCAAGAAGGTATTCTAGTGTTCTAGGCACTGATGATGAAAAAACAGGCAGCCTGATTTAAAAGATTCAACAGGATAATAGAGATTCAACAGGATAATAGAGAAGGGGATCAGTGGGCTCAAAACCATGGTGTAAGAATAAAATAATAGGGTAAAAATATGGTAATAAACCTATCCCAGGAAGGAAATATGGAACGGGGTTACCATATTTTACCATACAGAAGAGACTGCTGAACAGAGGAAGACAGTAATTTGTTCTTCATGTTTTTGGTGAATAGGATTCACCATAAGAAGTTTTAAGCTTAAACTGCAGCAAGAAAAAGCTTGTTTCAGGTATTGGAAACCTCTTCTGAAGTTAGACTAGTAGAAGTCACTGATTAGTGTGGAGTTTCCGCCACTGACAGGCACTTCACTGATGGTGACTCTGTGGTCTAAAAATAAATTTAGATCGACATCTGCCAGAAGTGACAAGGGATATCTGGGTTGGCTTGTCGGTAATGGGACAGCTAGGTGTTCCCGTGGGATTCCCTTCAGCATAATTTTTAAAAATTATTTTAACTGCAAGGGATGTGGTTTTATATTTGAATAAACTTAACTCCATGCTTTAGTGCTTAAATAATTATAATGCTTAAATGAACACATTCCTCATTTGCAGAAATCAGGTAAAGCACTTCTGAGGCAGTGTTCAGGGCATAAATGTCTTTATATTTCCTAGTAATTTTTCAGCATGTCCCTTCTGTTTCATCATTAACCTTTACACACAAACTTGTCTTTCAATACACCTCTTGGTGCATATAATACATAATTCCAACACCCTTTCATAAAACATACAGACGGGTGTGCACAATTCATATTTACATGTAGGCATCATCATCTTCGCTACCTCCCTGCAGGCTCCATCAGCGAATCACAGGTAAAGCAACCTGAATAGTTATGATTTTAAACTAGTAATTTGTAATATTTGAAAAATCTATACTACTGAAAACTTGGAACATATATCGTATTTTGAAAATGAGAAGAAAGACAATTTTTTATTAGTGACAACATATTTCTTGACTGGACAGTGATGAAAAGAGCTATTACTCGGAGTTTCTAAACTCTTGGTTTAAAATTATGTACCTGTTACCATTAGTATTGTCTTATCACTACTGCAGTACTGAGTTCCCTGCCGCATCTTCAAGATGCTATTGTTGGGCACATCAGTATGTAACAATACAGATGTATTTTCTGTGAGAAACGTACCTACATTTAAAACAAAAGAAATAATACTTCTCAAGATACATGAATTTAATCTTTGAAGAGCAGTGAAAGTATTGAGGAAAAAAGAAAACCTCTTAGTTTTGTATCTTCAAAATGCCATTTCAATGAAGTATCATTTTTTGTGTGCTCAAATAAATGGAAATACCAACTTGTGTAAAGTCCTTGATCAAAATGAGGCTCTTAAACCAATTATGTGGAGATCAAAGTGCTTAAAATTATAAAGAATACATTTAGAATTATTAAAGGCTTCAAATAGCTTGGTTCAGGCAAAATTACATATAATTGATCATTTAGTATGTGTTAGTAGAAGCTGCAGTCATGGGTGTGGAAGATCACTTTTTAGACAAATCGCAGTGAAACTTTTGTAAAACCCAAACCAACCAGAGCTCCCTTTCCTAAGGTTTTTTACCGAACCCAAATCCCAGCCACTCTTATTCCTCTTGTCTAAGTATGGAAAGATACACCCTAAATTAAAGTGCTGAATAATATTATCTGAATGAAAACATGAAACGTGGATTAAGCAAAACCAGAATAGGTTACCTTGATTGCTAAGTAAGTGAAACTATAGATTTCGGGATGGGGATGCTTTTAAAAAAGTTTAAATAAGTGACTCAAAAAAAAAAAAAAAAAGTCATGAGCTTTTAAGAGAAATTTCTTCTTTTCCAAAGGGCAAAGCAATTTGTAGGAAATTAAGACTGACAAACACAAACTGGATTGTCAGAGAATGATTGTATAAGGGACTGACACTATAACCCACCCTGAGAATGACATGACTGTTTTACTCATTATTATCTAGCCTCTATCCCTTTGCTTTGGATTTTATGATTCATTTATTAGAGAATATAATATCATTCTGGGTAGGTAGCATTTTCAGTCAGGCACATAAATCCTCATCTGGCAATCATCCTCTGTATCTGTCAGACTGGTGACAAGATTCTCATTGATCTCAGTGATACAGTTTTAGGAACAAAATGGCATGTATTATGTAGCGTAAGATGCAGGTTAGCGGATTTAGTTCATACTTTACTATCTCTCTGTGGTTACAGTTTATGACCAAACTCAAAACTTGCAAAGATCAGTCACAGGCTCATATTCAACTCTTTTTGCATGAAGTGGCATTTTTCTGCTTATCAGATCTAAGGATCTCTTGATGGACATGGCTCTAGTTTCAAGTCTGAAAGTAACTCTCAATTTTTACCACAGAAAATACTTTCAGGTACTGTACTAGGAATGTTGCATTCTCTAACCTACCTCTTAGCAACGCTGTGGTGGGTTATCCTGGGCTAACACCAGGCGTCAACCCAGCTGCTTACCCCCCCCCGTAGGACAAGGAAGGAACTGGAATGAGAAAGCTCATGGGGATATTTCTTACCAATTACGGTTGCAGACAAAAGAGACTTGACTTGGAGATTAATTTGTTGCCAATTAAGATAAAAATGTAATTGCTGATTTGGGTAATGGGAAACAAGAAGACACACGTTAAAAAAAACACGTTTTCTCTCCTCTTTCGCAGGCTCAACTTCATTCCAGACTCCCTGACCAGCGCAGGGGGCATTGAGGGGCACGGTCAGAATGGAATGGTATCTCTTCAGTGCTCCGTCCTTCTTATGCTTTTCCTCTGCTCTGGCATGGCTTCTGCACGGGCTGCAGCCCTCGAGGGAAACGTGCTCTGGTGCGGGCTTGCCATAGTTCCTTCGCGTATATCCATTAGCTCCGGTGTGGGTCTTGCACGGCCCGCAGCGCTCCGCCATGGAGCATCTCCACCTCCTCCTCCTCTCTCTCCGACCTCGGCGTTCCCTCGTTTCTTACTCTTTTTGCTCCCCACCTCCTCTCTTCACGCCGCCTTTTCTGCCCTTCCTTAGCCAGGCCCAGAGCCACCACCAGCTCTGCCCACCGGGTCGGCCGTGGCCCGCTGTGGAGCTGGCTGGAACCAGCCGTCCCCAGCACTGGGCAGCCCCCCAGAGGCCACCCCTGCGGGCCCTGGCCCGCTGCCGCGGCCTTGCGACCTACAAACCCGCACGGATCTAAGGCACAGCGCGTTATCCAGGTTAGGGAAGGAAGCTGACATCCGAGAATCAGACGGGTTAGGTTAACAGGGCGGCAGATGGAATTCAGAATGAAATGCGGAGTCCGCTGTGCTGGGAAGGCAATGGGACTACCGATGCACCTCGTTTCTAAATTAAACTGCTTCGGTAGGGAACCCGGACGTCACGGAAGGCTCCGAGTTAACCTACAGCTGCGGTTTAAAAGACAGAAAGAGGGGAAAACCGCGTGATTCTTCCCCGAGGGAGTAAGCCCGGCAGCACTGCAGTGCCGGCACGCACCCCAGCCGGCACGCCAGAGCTCGCGCGCCTCCTTTCCCCCAGGGTACGGGAAGTTTCCTCTCGGAATCGCGGGGAGTTTTTACCCCACGGCCCCGCCGGAGGCTTTCCGCAGCCCCAGCCCGGGGTGCCAGCTGCCAACACAGCTGTAGGGAAGCCCCAGCGGCTTCCACCCCCCAGCCGGAGCTGCCGGCGGTCCCCGCGGCGCCACGAGGGGCGTTCCGGGCGGCGGAGCCGGGAGGGCAAGCGCCGCGCCCGGGCACTGCCCCGCGGTGCTCCCCCTCAGGGCAGGAGAAAGCCCCTCCCGCCGCCCGCCCGCAGGCCGTTACCCCCGGCGGCGGCGGCGCGCGGAGCGCGGAGCGGCACGGGGGCGGGGCGAGGGGCGGGGCGCGGGGAGCGCGCGGCGCGGGGCGCGGGGCGGACGGCGGCAGACGGCGGCGCGTGCGGGGAGGGAGAGGGCCGCCTTTCCGGCCGCGGCGAGGAGCGCGGTCGCGGGGCTTGCAGCAAGGTGACGGGCTGGGCAGCCTCCGCTCCCCCCTCTCCCCTCCTCCTCGCTGCTCCCTCCGCATCCTCCCGCACCGCTCGGGTGGGCGAGGGGGCCCGCCGCGGCCGGTTGTCCCGGTCCCGCCGCCGGCTGCCCCCGGCTGGGTCGGGCTGTGGTGTGCGTAACCCCCCTCCTCGTGTCTCCTCTCGCCCAGATGCTCAAGGCAGCAGCCTTCGTGTGCGTGTGTGCGGCAGCCTGGTGCGGCCCGGCGGCGGCGGCGGCGGCCGGGGGCAGACCGGACAGCGGCAATTTTCTGGACGATAAACAATGGCTCACGACCATCTCCCAGTACGACAAGGAGGTCGGGCAGTGGAACAAATTCCGAGATGTAAGTGTGACCCTTCCATCCTGCCAGCCGCGCCCGGCCCGCTCCCCCGGCAGTCCCGCGGCTGGCGGGCCGGCTCCGTTCGCTGATGGCACCCCTTGCGCAGCCGGGGTTGGGGTGCAGCCTCACCGCTCCCCCCCTTCCCTTCTCCACCGATTTCCATTTTAAGTCCCGGCGTCGCCTCGGCAGGAGGAGGGAGGTCCCACCGGGCAGCTCCCGGTGCGCTGCCGCCGCTGAGTGGCGAGGAGCGCCCGGCGTGACCCGGGCCGGGAGCCCGGCCCGCACCTCCGGGGGCAGCGGGCCCGGCCGCGGGAGCCGCTTCCCGCCCTGCGGGTCGCCGGCCGTTAGGAGGTGGCAGCGGAGGGGCAGCGCGTTCGTCCTTCCTCCTCCCCGTTCCCCGCAGCGGCGGCGGCTGCGGGAAGGGCTGCGGCAGGGGCGCACGCTGCGGCCGCAGGGCCCCGCTCCCCGCCGAAGGGGAGCCACCGGGAAGCGTGCGCCGGGCGGGACTGCCCGGCCTCACCTTGCCGCTGTCAGAAGCGGGGGAGAAGGGGCAGCGGGGGCTTTGCGAGGGGCGCTGGGCGCGGGCCGCGGCGGGGAAGTCCGCCAAGTAGGGCGGCAGGCGGTGGGTCCGGAGCGCCTGGCACGGGCTGCCTGAGCACCAGCCGGCATCCCCGGTTCCGAAACCTGCTCTGAGCTGGCTCTCGCCCTCTGCTTTGGCGCTGAGCTCCTTCTCTGCTCGCTGCACGTTGAGTGAAACCCAGTCAGTTTGAAAAAGTCCTTCACATTTCTTTCAGTGAACAACATTTTCCTTGATCTTCCGACGTCCTGCATTCTTGTTAAAAATCTGAATTCCAAGCGTGCTAAATAACACTCTATTTCGCTTTACTGTACTGCTTACTGGTTTTCTTTGATTTGGTGTAAAGGGTTGATTTGGCTTACAACTTTGGAGTCAACAGGTTGCTTGTGCTACAGCTTGCACTGTGGTTCGGTATAGTGAACCCAAGTCAGTGTCTCCAAGAAGGCTCTGATTTTTCCGAGAGCTGCCGTGTACCTGTAATGCATGTATTTTCTAGCTTGTGTAGATACATATGTTGCATGTGGGATGTAAACTCGGCTATTTTTGGTAGGTAACTAGGAAAGAAGAGCTGCTGTTAAGAGTTGTGGGGGACCTTAATTCCCTGATAGATTCTATTAAACATCGTGATTTTAGTGTTTGAGAACACCGAAATGTTTGTTTGCTTTGAATATCTTAAAAACTTAGGTTTGCATAAGAAAACAAATGCCCAACAAAAAAATCCTGTTCAGTGTACTGTGCGTTGGGACTTGTGGTTTTTGGGGAAAAAAAAAGCAGTGCTACATAAATGTTTTAGGGTGAAAGGCAGCTGCTGCTACAGAACTCCAAAATAAGTGCATCAGTTATGTTTTATAATTGGGCAAAGTCATTTATGTAAGGACTACCCTGCAAGGCTTGGAGAAGCTAAGTGCTCTCTAATGCAGGTCTCCTGGGTACCCACTGACATACACTGTAATATTGGATATTAGCCAGATAATTTATTCTGTGACAAGTAGGTGTCCCCAAGGGTTTTCAGAGTGACTGCTTTGAGGAAGTACTGCATACTGATTTCATTCTGAGGCAATTTACAAATATGCTGGCTTATTTATTTTTATGCTGTTTTAAGTTCTATAAGGCTGGTACTTCAGTGGGGAATATGCTTTTATGCTTTTATTTCTTATGCAGAATGCTTGTATCCTATTGATTGGTACTCGATCTGGAATGTTTCTGGATGGTCTTACTACTTCACAAGGCTTTCCCTTTAAAGCGTGGATGATTTTCAGTAATTCATAACATATAATCGTTAAAAAAAGTTGTGAGTTAATCTACCTGCATTAGAAAAATATCTTGTGAGAAGTTCTGATCAATTATCATCCTTAAGTATAACTTGGTGGAGAAGTTTTTATTAACACTGCAGTTTTATATGATTAACAAATTCACTTGTATGTGTGTAATTTGTTGGTTTTGAACTTGTGATTAGCAATTTAATTAATGATTCAAATATTGCCTTCTCTTAAGGAACAGCACAGTTGCATTATAAGCATATGTAGGGGTAACTGTCTTGCAGAGTTAAAATCAAAATAAAGGTATGCAAGGCCTGTGTTTGTAACTTAATTCTCCAGTCAGAGTAGCATGTTTTTTTGGTGAGCTTTAAACACCCTACAGATGTAAGGGTGAGATGGAATTCTGGTGTGAAAAGAAGTATTTAAAGGCTTAACTTAAGACTTAACTGACAGGACTGATTAATGTGGAAGATAATGACCCTGACTTCTGGCTCATTGGCTCAGTTTCTTAGAAATTTAGATCACACTGAGAAAGAACATAATCATGCAGAAAGGGAACCCTAATAAACTGGTATATAATCTTTTATTTTTAAAAAATGGAAAACCAAAACAAACCCCCAAACCTAGCTCTCTTAACATCCTCTAAAATGTTAGATTTGTCAATAGAGGTTCCTATTAAAATGATAACATTACTTAAGATCTTTTCAGTACTAGGTAGGGGCAAAACTGTAGCTGACTCTTCAGTTCTCTTGAAAGAACTTGATTATTTCAACAAATCTGTTGAAAATAATGGGATGGGTCTCGGCAAGAACTGTGCCTTAACACTCTGCCTTCCTATTTAACAGTACTTAACAGGAAGCTAAGTGCATGTTAGAGGGATGTCACATCTTGTGCAAAAAATGAGAATGGACTCTATTAAGTAGGGGATTTTCCATTTTAAATCTGGGTGGGGGAAAAGTGTACTCTTCATATGTCAAACATCAACTCAGTTCGTCCTATGTGTGAGTTAAACGTTTTGGGTTACATACAAGGATATGTTTACTGTTTACCTGTAGTAGCCGGGGAGGAAGAGTTTTTAACCCAGTCTTAATGCTGCTTCAGTCCAGTTGCTGAATAGCTGCCGCTTTTGTGTGGGTCACTGAAGTCTCAGGGTTGATGTGTTTTCAAGCTGCCTGGCTAGGCTGCTTTGGCAGCTAATGGTGTCACGATGCTGGGATGTCCTAACCGTTGTCTGCCTATCCCATATTTATTTCATGCGTGGGATTTGAGGTTCCTGAGTAGATGTGAAGCCCTGTGTTTGCAAATTTAGTATGCATCAGGAACTTTGTAGTGACAGATACTTGTATACAAATAAACTCTGCCCAACTCAACTGTGACATAGTACTGTTATGAAATAATATGGTCCGTTGCATCATACCACAGTGTTACTATCATCCTGCCGTATTAATACAGTTATCAAAGGTAAAGAAGGTAGAACAAAAGTAACAGACCTTAAAACATATCAGCTATTAAGGGGACGTTTGCACTGGTAATACCTTTTACTCTGCTTTGCTATGAAGTATTCTCTCATTGGCCATCAAATACATCTTCTAAAACAAGTATGTACCTTCTAAAGTACGTGGCAAGTTTGGGCGGCTAATGTTAGCCTCCCAGATGAGTCTTTGGAAAATATGTAGAGAATATGTTTTTTCAACATCAGTGAAATCTAACCCTCTGTGTTTGGAAAGGAGATGAATCAAATACTAGGTCTCCATACCAATTTGACAATGGCCAGCATTCATTACTTTTCACACTTCTGTTTGGATGTTTAAAGCATCTCAGAAACAAAGCACCCCTTCTGTCTCCCAAATAAGCTCTCCACCAACTATACGCCTGGTGTTTCTTTACTGTTGTGAGCAGAGCATCTCTGCCCAACTGTACATCCACACAACTGCATCTCTGTACGACTTGAAAGGACAAAGGCTGTTTTAAAAAGGCTCCATCACAAGTGTTTTGCACTTTATTGTGTGATCACCATGGAAATACCTGGGAGATTTTTGTGTTTCCAGAGTGGAGTACTGCTAACCTTAATCTGAAGGGGAGAAGAACTTCTGTTCATCATGGTTTTTTTGCATAGGGCCAGAATCCCTCCTAGTTTATGGAGGATCGTGAATGTACTTTAGAGGAAGTCAACATGTAAGATTGGATAGTATAGCACTCATCAGTCTTTCTAACTCATTAGATGTGAAAATAGGTCCAGTAGGCTTATTTGTCCTGTACTTTTTATGGCTCAGGGTAAGTAAAACGTGACTTTTTCATTATTAATGGGTAGGGCAGCTCTTCTACAACATACGTATCTTTTGATAGAAAATTATGATTATGGCATCAGGAAAAAACGGAATTGCAGAACAGCAGAGATGAACTTAATTACGTTGTCTGAGGCCTAAGTTAAAGCAAGAACTTGCTAATAAGTTAAAGTTACTTTTTGTTAGGGCACTGAATCTGTTTTCTAGGTGCCAGTTTGTTACTTGAGACTTGTTCTCGGCTATTCTAAAGTGGTGTCACTCTTTCTCTTTTTTTCATGACTTATTTTTTATGATCTTAGTTTTATTAATATGGTGAAGGAGGAAAAATTTTGAAACCTAGGAGGTTTGACAGTAAGAATGAGTATTTTGTACATACACCTATAATGACTACCTTTGAAATGAAACGACAAAAGTAAGATGACCACTGTGTTTTAAACTGTGAAACATAAGAAAATGTTAGGAATTTGCATTAGTTTTAATTAAGGAAATTTAAGAAGCTATTTAATCCAGCACTTCTAAACTGAACCTGGCAAATTATAATGGGAAGGAGTGATGGAAATCTTAATTTTTTTATTTCTTCTGTATTGGAGAAGAAAAGGCTTCTGATTTTCGTGTGTGCTTTTAGTTTGTTCTCAAGTATGGATTCCTTCTTTCTTTCATCTGATTCCTCTTCCTCTGGTCTGATTTTGCTGCTTGTTTCTAGTGACAAGTTGTGGTTTTTTTTGTTTTTTTTTTTTTTTTTTTTTTTTTTGTTTTTTTTTTTGTTTGTTTTTTTTTGTGGTTTTTTTGTTTTTTTTTTTTTTTTGTTTGTTTTGTTGGTTTTTTTTTGTTTTTTTTTCCCCTGCAAAAGCAGAATCTACTAATCTCAAACTATTGTTAACATTGAACTCTTAACTGTCTCTTAGAAGGCATTAGCTTGGAAGCTCTTTATATAGCTAACATTTAGGAGTTAAGTAAACTGTAATGTGCTTTTCCTTAGATTGCCCTCATAATCTGAAGTAAAGCTGATAACATTGTTTCATCTTATCTTTATCTCCTTTCTCCAAAGAATAATCTTCATTTTATTTGCTGTAGGTTGTTTAGTGGATATAGATACCCAGTCTTCTCTTGTCTTACCATTAAATCTTATTGGGATTGACTCCAGCCATCTGTGCTTATTATCGTGTAGTATAAATAGCTTTGTAAGACACTAATAGATGGTAACAGCAAGAGAAACTGCATAGGCTGTCTTGGTTTTACAGTCTGAAAGGAAAGATGTCTGGAGCAAGAGGTACATTGTAAAGGGAAGCTGAATGTAGAGAACAATGGAATAGGAGCAGAATTAGACTATCTACGTTTTTACACTAATACCGTCAAATTTTTTTTTGGCTCCTCCATCTCTATTGCTTCATAATCATCGAAGCATTTGAAGTAACTAGCTGCAGAAAGGAGAAGTAATGGCTTGCCAAGACTTGCAAACATATTAAGACCAGTTTTCAAGTATAGCTTTTCTTTAAATAGGCACTTAAGTTTAAAAAGTTGTGTCATGTCCATGTTGTTCAGTGTTGTGTCCCCTGATCCCCAAGATGTGTTGAATGAAATAAGGAAATCTTTGAACAGTGGTTATTTTTTTGGTACCTAGCTTGAGAGCAACTCCCAAGTTTTCAAGCATAAGGAAACTTGCTTTAACCTCAAGGGATTTTTATATTTTTCCCATTGGTACATGAAAAGTACTTTTAGTAAAATAGCTTCAGTTTTGCTTTGTGGATTTTTTCCAATGTAGATCTTTTTAGAAGTTGTGACTGATTTTGCAGTGGTGTTTTTCCTATTGTGTATTTGTCTTAATCTGACATACTTGAATGTATTAGTAACCACAGATGAAGAGCTCCTTTTTCTGCAGGTGGTGTTGTCTCGCTTTGACTATGCTTAAAGCTAAAAATCTTCCTTGTTTGCCTTAAAAACAAATACTGTGGAGGCAATGGTTGTAAATGCTAACATATTACATTGTCTTAAAACCTCTTGTAACTTTCATATTTCTTGAAGCTGAATTTCTGAAAGAGAGAAGTTTGTGGTTAGTAGTATTGGTGTTCAGAGCTTCACTGGGCATTCTTACCGATACCTTATGTGAATGATCTTCAGTTATTTGTTAGATATTTTTTTTAATGTAATGTCTCTTTTACATTCCCATCTCACCTCTTTTCACATGGATAGATTACTCTAGCAAAAATTACTGTAGGAATTAATGATTTACCTAAGAAAGGTGGTGCAGTGTGAGGTAGCAATCTTGGACAGGACACAAGGAGAGCAGGTGTGAAATTCTAACCCATGGCAAAGCTTTCATGTTACAATGAGGATGTAGTTTCACTGCTCTGTTGGTATCTTCACAAGTGACTACTTTAAGAGGCAGTAAGAGAATGGGTTTAAAAGATGTAAATCATCCAAACTCTTTTTTTTTTTTTTGCCACTTCCAGAGACTATTATCTTAATACATTGCAGTTAAAGATTATCCAGTGCTTAACAATTTTCTGTAGAAGATTCTTACGAACTAGTTTTTTATTTTCTTAAGTCATGTAATCATTGGCTCAAAGGAGGCTGTCAGTTTGCAGCTTGTTCAGCATCTCTCTAAAAAAGTCTGCAAGTCATCAAATAATTTTATGTAGTGCACTTACACTGGGGCCTGTGTACTGCTGAAAACAAACTCCTTTGACATTTTGAGCTTGCATTGATGATGAAATTCATTCTAGTTGTTAAATCTGTGTAGCACAGCAATGAGAAGTGCAGAACTTACTCCTCAGTATATGCTTCCGAGCATAGAAAATGGCTTGTGTTTTAACATCTGTTCACTAAAATAAATGGAAGTTTATTCATATGAAGACTGGGATATATGTTTAATGATACATGTATTTTTAAGGATTTGGTGGTGGTTGTGTTGGTGTCTGAAGCATCACTTTAGCAGACAACCGAAGCAATGAGTCTTGTAAGCAGAATCAGTTGGCTGGTATGTAAAGCAACAATGCCAGGAATCCATTGTATAAAGCACCCATCCAGCCTTTTGCAGAAGAATAAGTTAACCAGTTTGGTCAGACTTAGGAAGCCTGCGTGAAACTCTGAGAACATTTTGTATTCATAAAGTATAGGGCCAAATTAGACCATTGGATTTGATAATACGCTTGCCTGTATATAGAGGCTCATTTACTTTTATCCTGACAGATTGTATTAAATCCAAAAATTCTAGTTGGACAAAAGTGTTTCAGGAGGCTGTACTGTGTGCTACTGGCACAGATTAAGATAAAGATTTGATCTCAGAGGCCTGCAGTGTGAGGGAATTAATTAGCTGCAATATTCCCCGATGATCTAGGCAGCAAAGTTACGCTGTTTTGCAGCAGAGTAAGGAAGAATACCATTAAAGTTCATACTAATCTGATCTGGGAGTGTTCCTTTGGCCCAGATACGGCAATAACTAGGACTGGTGCTTGATTAATGTTTCTTACACTAATTTGCTGTTTAAAAGGAATTATATTTGGCCACCTTCATAGCGTTTTCTTGTGTGTATTGTCAGTAATTGTGGCCAATTACTTTAATGTGGAAAAACCACAAATGATGTTGGAATACAAGCCCATTCATATCATAAGGAAGATGCAGAAATGGCTTCTGAATTTCCATTAAGACATTCACTGAGATATTTGCTGTCTTACTCCAAAGTGTTAAAACATACTAAGGATTAAGTAGGCAGTCTTGCTTTCAACAGGCAGGAATGAAAAACATGGACCTGAAGAGCTCAGTACCTTGATGCATTCCAGAGCCAGCAAAGGGCTATGCAATTGCTCAGTGTACTGCAAATAGTGTGTAATGCTTCTTATGTGAACTGAATGAAAAGTGCATATCTACTTTTCTAAATCTTAATAAATCTAACATTTCCCTCCTAAACTGTGACGCTATTTAATTTTTCATTTATGTACATGTTTTATTTTAATGTTAAATGTATCTAACTTGGGAATTCTTGATGGGCAGTTGCAAGGTCCTGTTTTGGTGAACTCTGGTACTTGGGACTTGAATGGACAGAATTTCTTTACACTAGTAAGAGAAAGATGCAGTTATATTAGGCAAACAGACAGTTGGTTACACCTATGATGTGATATTCATGGGCTCCTCACAAGAAAATATCCTCTCAAAGAATGCGGGGGTGTATGGCAAAAAGGAAATTGGAGTTACTGTGTCACCTTAAGAGAGAAGGAGGGGTATACAGGAATAGACTTATTATGTCATTTTGTACTTCAGTTTAAACAAATACAGATGTATAAACCCTTAAACATGTTTAGTGTTCTTCACTAGGACTGAACATCTATTTATAAACTGTATTCTATGCAGCCTTAATCTTCAGGGACCTCTGTGCCTGCTTTGGACAAAAGCCACCATACCTTTCTGTCTTTGCGTATATGCTGAATGTTTACAATTCCTCCAATTCTTTTTTTTTTTCCTTTCCTGAATAAAAATTATTATTTCTTAAAGCATATGAAACTCTCACTTTGTTTCCCTCCCAGGTTTTCTAGATTTGTACTGTAGCGTAGCTTCTGTAAGTTGAAGACATGAGTAACATTTTTTTTCCTCCGGGAGGTTTTCAATTACTGATGTTGTAGAGTATTTGATGTTCAGCACATTGACAAGTTGAGATCTTGTATTTTTTATAATAAAAATGAATGCATGCCACAGCCTAACTGGTACCTCAGATCAATATCAAGCTTAAAGAGACTTTGCCCGTCGCTCAAGTTTGGGAACAAAATCCCTCACAGAATATTAGAAGTATTTCATAGTGACAACCTCATCATGTCTGCAGATCTTATTTTACCATCAGATTTTGATATCCCATTGATTGCAGATCATTTTTGGGTATGTACCGAGTGACACGAATTTTATGTTTGTGGTGTGCAGAATAAAATAATAATTCGGAGTTCCTATCTCAAATATGTGAGGCAGCTGTCTACAATAGTTTCAGTTAATTATCTGAAAGAAATACCTGATTTTTCACGTGCCTTTAAGTATCACATAAGAACAAGACAAATATGACTAGAAACGACTAGAGATGTTTGAGAAAATGTTTGTGTTTAACTCCAGTTTCCTCAAGAAGTGCAGGAGAAGGTATCAAAAGTATTCTAATAAAATTTATGAATTTATTCTGTGAAGCAAAACTGTAGTTAGACTCTAACATTGCTTATCTGGTTGTACAATGTGATAGTGTCTTAAATAGTTTGTTTAAGAAAAAAATCTTTCTTGTCAAACTGATATTCCTCTAGTTTGAAAGTAAGGGAATCTTTAGAAGTTTTTTCCCAGGATGTGGACTGTGACTTTCCAGCCCAGTTTGATTGTAGCTGGACCAGTCAACAGCATGAACGTTAATAAACTTTTATCTTCAAATGTTGCAAGGTACCATCAAGCATAAATAACAAACTACAGCCTATCAATAATACCTATATACAACCTTTTTCCACAGATATTTTTGCTTTTAATCTTTTCTAATGCAGATAGTAATTTTCACATGCTTAATTCCCACATATGCAGATCATACTCTTGTTTGGTTTTATCAGAAAGAAAATTTTTTGCTGAAGGAATGTACTTGTTGAAGCTAAAATTTCTATAGCTGTAAAATTACGCATGTTATTTACACAACTGATATAAAATATATCATTGGTCATCATTTGCTTACACTGATAAAACAAAATTAAGATTGAAAATCAAGTAGATACATTTTCAGATTTGACAACTGAATTTTTCAGTTGCTTAACTTAGGTAGCTATAGCCAAACAGCTTGTTCATTAGACCAAAAAACCCGCCAGGAGTAATCAAGCATAGGGCTGAAACAAAAGACATTGTGATTTGCCGTTTTAGCTTGGCATTTATCAAGAAAAGTATTCGATTGAAGGAGAAAGAAGGAAAAAAGATAAGGAAAAAAATTCTTCATAATGCTCAATTAATTACTGCTATAAAATTTGAAAAACCTCAGTGATGTGTAGTCAACTAGCCATGAATTGTTACAGAAATTCTTTCAAATGGTGTATTTTTAAGGTGTTTTGCAGGAAGTGAAGTGCTTCTGCTGAAGTATATTTTTTTCCGCACCTTTATAAAACCTTTATTGTGGATTTCACTGAGATAAGGTTGTATTAGGCTGGATCTCAGGCCAGTTTGTTTGGAGTCTTTTCTTGTTGATTCGAGGCCACTGAGCCTATCTTCACAGGTGGAGTAAATCTTGAATTATTCTAGTCTGTGTATTTAAAATGATTATTTGAATATAAAGTCTACAAAGCAGTCTTCTAAATGTATTTTGCACTGTTTCAGTATTGAAAGAAGGCAAACGAACGGGAGAACAAACTGGAGTCTTCCCTACAATGGTAACTGCTTTCCATAAGGAAATCCTATCTAGTGGTCTAAACTTGAATCCATATCAAGACTGAGGGTTGTGTGGTTCTTTCAGTTTTTTCCTTTTTTCTTTTTGCTTTATTACATATAATGGGTTTCTTAATCTGTTGCTGCTTCTCAGAGCACAATGAAAACATTGTTTCTTTAGTTTGTTAAGCAACTGCATTTGAATGGGGATTTTATTTCTAAGTGAATTGTTTTCATATACTCATTTTCAATGAGTAAATCGTTACTTGCACTTTATCACCCACCTCCCCACCCCCAGCCCCCCCAAGTTTGTGAGCTGAGAGTGCAGAATGATCTTTTGGGTTTACTGACCTGAATCAAAATACTTTCATTTGGCTAATTCATCTGAGGGAGTTTCGGTTTGTGCACTTGGAGTCTGCGTCTGATTCACTTGCTGCATTGCTTCATGGAGTTGTAGGTAGGTGCCTGTGTGCTGCTTTACATGCCAGACTTCCACAGTGAATTGCATATTGCGTGATGCACGCTGCTTTCCCCTCTAGCTGAATCCCATGTTGCGTTGTGCAGAACAGTGCAGGGATTCAGTTAAATGGGAGGGTAGCATTTATTAAGTAGGAAAAAGAAAATCAGACAAGCATAAAGCTGTGTGGGGCGTAGCAAGACAGTATTACTGAGGCAAGATTTTCATCCTGTATCAGAAAGGCCATTTATACAGGTAATAATACTATTAAAAACTAAAGCTGAATAACCTATTTTGTGGGAGGTATTAAAGCATCTGCTGCATGGCTTAATTTTGTGGGAAATTAAAGGAGTTTATGGCAAAGCTAAGCACTGGGATGGATTTATCTATTACTTGTTTCTTTTATCTGAAACAGGATGTTTAATTTTTTTTTATTTTACCCCTCTGGGATCTGATGCTGGACTAGATTGATCATGTAGTATTAGTAATTCTTAGATGTGCAAATCTGTAGGCAGGGCCTTCTCTCGATTCGACAAGTATATGGTGTTTCCTTTTGTGTCACAAATCTCACACGAGCAAACTGCAGTGTACCAAGAAACTGGGGATCTAGACCAAATCAAAATCTGGTTTAAGATAGATATACCACAGTATAAATCAAGCTGATTTTTGAAGTCTGTAGCTTATTCTCTGTTGTTATTATGGTATATACCACTTACTTCACTGGTCTAAAGAGTTCTGAAGTTCTGTTATACCTGTCTCCAGCTTTTTCATACAAGGTTACTGGGTCACTTGAACTTTCCAACATCTGTATTTTTCTCATCTTTATTTAGCAATCTGTTAAACTAGTCGTTACTTCCCTCCTCTGCCTAGACAACACATATTACATGTTGTATATGTTTAAGTAGTTTCTCTAAACCCAAAACACTTTACATCACTTTCCTTTTATGAGGTTCACCAGAAAATTAAAAATGAGGTGATGTTAAATAGCTCTAACAAAAATATTTTTTTATTTTTGCTTGTATACTGTGGAATTTTGACTGTAACTCTTAAATAACACTTTCTGCTTTTCAAAATACAGTTACTCTTGTATTTTTGTTTTTCGTTCAGGAGTTCTGATGTTCCTAATCTCTATTACAAACCAGGGCAGTTTTACAGGGAATACAACCTGAAGACAGTGTAGCTTGTTCATTGGGAAAAGGGTTTAAGAAACGAGCCACTTGTATGCATCGAGGTTAAGGGCTTCACTCCAATGGCAGAAAATTAGTGAAGGACCTGATCCTGTAATTTATCTGTACATTGCTGCTCTGAGTTTTTGGCTTGAGCTGTTGGGAACCGGTAGTTTTAATGATTAGAGGGTATCTCTGCTGCCAGGTAGATTTCTAGGACAGGGGAGAACTTCAAAATCATCCTCAAACACTATTTACAACTTTGAGAGAAGTTTGAGAAAATATGTGAAGTGTTATGGAACAACAGAATAAGTATTTTATTAGTTAAATATAAAACAGTATTACCCCACCCCAATAACCATTCTTTTAAAGCAGAAGATAGGTAACACAAATATGAATAATTATTCCATGCTGTTCTTTGATTTACTCTTTCTCTCCTAGCTTAATGTCCATATTCAGTGTGTGTTATTTCTTCTTTGTTTTGTTTCTTACACACACCAATTAAATCAGCAGTCCAGGGAGAAAGCTTAAAAATAATTCAGAGGGTTCTTAAAGGAAAAAAAAAATCACGGTTTTATGGTCACATGAAAAGAACAGAGTATTGATCCATGATTTCTTGTGAGAATGGAACAGCACAATTTGTGAGTATGTATTTATCCAAAACCATTTGGATATCCAGGTACCCAGAGTTCTTCTCTCACTGATGTCTAGTTACCCTAGCTAGACAACCTGCTATACACGCTTATTTGGAGAAATGGAATTTATCTGATTCTTTTACCTATATCAGATTCCTAGTTTATTTCTTGGTGTCCGTCTTTCACTACACTAGAAAAATAACCTATTTCTTTAAAATCTCTTAGTGATGTGATGAAAATAACCCTGTGTGCCAAGTCTTAGTTTTCACGATTACTGTTAATGTTTGAGCTCACGTGTTTATTGCTTCTTAACTATGAAGGATGAGATGGTCTAGTAGATGACCTGTTAATAAAGCATTTAAACAAAAATTCATTTTTAGTCCAGTGCCACTGATCAATATGATTGACATCAATATTAAAGGAGTTCTGACACAAGACGATCCAAACTGACAGCGTAGTCATGCTTAGTTACTTGCTGCTGGGATTGTAGATGTGTTTCTGCACGATGAATTTGAATTTCTCATGTTCTGAGTGCTCTGTGCTCTATCCAGCAAAGAGTTTAGGCCTATAGTTGGTGAAAGCTCTAGGAGTTAGGCTTCCTTTGAAATCACTTGCTATGTTTCAGTTACGTGAGACTCTTAGTTTGTGTTAAGAGCATTCCTATATAGCCAGTGTCTTCTGCTCTTCATTCCAATAGGTGGGGGTTTAGATACAGTTGTTGAGTTTGTTTGCTTTTAGTATAGATAATACTGTTATGATGGGCCTGAAATGTATTTCTCATTAAATATTTTTCCCATAAGGCTTTCTAATAAAATGGACTTGGTTTAAAATAGATGACAACAAATGAAAATAAAAAATGATGGATGCTTTTTTCAAGTGGAAAAATTGTATGATGATTTCGGTGAATCATTTTATATCCCATTGGAGAAAAACATGCCACAGTGTTATTAGGGGGTTTGTTCCTTTGCTAAACGCTTTCCGAAAGACCTCGATTGCAAAAGCTGAAATTGGAGGCAGGAATGAAGTTAATATTGCATAGGCTACAGGGCTGAAACTTTAAGTTTTTCTGTTGGTAACTTAAAGTTTCTGTTGTTTTTCTCAGAGTTTTGGCTGTAAGGAGAAAAAAACCTTTGAATGTTATTTTATTATGTATCTTACCATCAACCAAAAATAGGTTTTGGTGCCACTACCATTTAAAGTAAGGAAGGTATGCAGTTTTGAGACTGTTTTTCTATCTTGACTAAAATCCCATTTTTTTTAGATTTAGATGAAAGGTGTATCCCTTGCATTGATAAATGATTAGTAGACCTCTCTGGAACATATCATGACTTAATATATTATGCTCAGAAAGAATAATGTGGAGAGTGAAATATTCTATGCCTTACATTCCTTTAAATATTACAAATTGAGGAATTGGTTGGTTTATTCATATTTTGGTTGATAAATTTCTTCAAATGCAAAACACAAACATGAGTCTCCATTAATTTTGGAGCAGAAAGAAAACAAAAATTGCAGGCATTAATTCTGAGGTGGTCAAACAAGCTGTGTTGTCATATTTTGGTGGGAGAAAAGATGGATATTTTGCTCTACATGTCCAATTATGTCATCATAATATGATGTGATTTACATGATTTTTTTTTTAATCCACTTTACTGAGATCAGCGTTTTACTAGCACTTGAAAGTATCGTTTGCTTTTCTTTTTGTCTTTAACAAATGTTTCTCTATTGAAAAATAACATTTTTTAAATATATAAATATTAATTGCATGGGAAATCAGATGTTAAATTTATTGGAACCAACACCGGTATTCAAAATTAAGTTTTTATTCTGACCCTGCAGCAACTTGTATTTTTCTGCACTGCTTGGTGTCTGTGTAATATTTTTTGCTGTGTAAGACAGTCTTGGTACAAGAAGAATACTTTGACACTTGAGAAAGTAAAATTCTACTACTTTGAAAAGATGAATTGTAGCACCAGTTTCTTTGACAGTCTAGTTCACATTTTAGACACAAAAGAAGAAATAGTATAAACTGTCAAACTACTTGAAATGTAGTGACTGAGATTTTTGGGGTCTTTTTAGAAAATGTTAATACTGCTGCTATTGTGGCACAGTGAAAATGGTAAATGTCTTTTAACTTTCTCATTATTATGCTGTGTAAGTTTCCAAAACAGAATTTGTGGACGGGTCTGCTGTGCAGGAGCAAATAATGCTAGTGCCAACTAATATCAGATCAGGTGTGTAGAAACCTGTAGATAATTTCTAGGCAGTTGTTTGCAGGTATAACTATCCCGAGTAAACTATTATTTTCAGTATTTTAAACTTCATTCAAGAGGAGTATATATCAAGAAACCCAAAGTCTTTTTGGTGGTGTACATAGTTTATCTTACTTGGGAGTTTTTATGTTTAACAGTAAAGCTGAAAGGAAGATTGTGTTCAAACTTAAGATGTCACTCCGTTTCTGCAACTTCAGTTAAATACCCCATCTTTAGTGTCCTTTTCTGTGCCTGAAAAATCTATGATGTTTCCTTTATGTCTGGACACCACCCACCCAGCCCAGCCCATGAGTTGCCTCTTTTAACAATAAACATTTCTGTAATACACAGGCTGTCGGGTAGGTTAGTTTGCACTCTGGCTTGCAGGACGTGCCTTTTAGAAACTCGCCTTCTGTGTAATCCTATTTGTTCTTCTGTAGATGTGGTTTTGTAACAGATATTTCACAGTACGTCACTGAAGAATAAGCAGTAACTAATCAAGTACAGCAGAAGTCAAGGGCACGACCTCAGTTTTTTATATCATAGGGGAGCACTTACCATATGAAGTGTAATGTGAATATCATGAACTGTGGGCCAGGTTTTCTGTAGCAACCAAATCCCATAGTTTTAGTGCTTTCATTACAGCTGGAGCTACCGCTCTGAAGACACTGTTCTGAGCTAGATTTGTATGTTTTTTTGGCTTCCCTGAGACAGTTTTGTGTTGGTAAAACATTGTTTCAGCTTCTGTAGGATGATTGATGAATTCAGCAGAAGGTGAAGGAAACTTTAAATTAAACACATGTAGAAAGCAGTTGGTTTTAGATAGGAAGTAACCATATCCAGTGGGACTTCTGTATAGTTTTTTTATTAAAAAAGGGAAAAAAGGCAATTTGGACTTTTCTATGTGAAATTAATTATTTTCTTCGGTGGTGGTTTGCACTGAAATGTTCAAAACTGTAAACAGTCAATTTATCTTAAGACATTTTTTGTAGGAAACAGTGACATTTATTTGAGAAACTTGGTGTGGAAAGTTACATGCTCAAAGACTTGTAGCATTAGGTGTTGTACACCACCATCTGGAAAAAACATCACCAGGTGTGTTGTGTATATGTCAAAGTTTCTCAAGGGTTGTGGTGAATTCAAGGTAGAACTTTGACCTAGGACTGAAAATGGTGTTCACAGGCAGAAAATTGAAAAGACTATTGTAAAATACATTTTGAAAACTCTTGAATGAAAACTAGGTGTGTAATATTGGTATGTACAGTCCTGTGGTATTACAGACTACCAATTCTTAGCTGTTTAGCAATGCTAAAATTTATTTGCAGTCTATGCATTTCTTGGTTGTCTCTGTCACTATGCATTCTTCCCTCGCTGCCCCCGCAACACTGATTTAGTATAAAATCGTACAACATGATACTACAGTGTGGTTTCACAATCAACTTTATATTTCTTGATGAATTTTGCTGATTGACTATGTGTAGAGCATATGTATTTCTTGTATCTTCTATTAAAAAATAAAACAAAACAAACAAAAAAAGAAACAACATGCTGTATATAATTAATTTTTTGGGTTATTAAGTTAGCATTAATGGATATGGTTGTTTAGTAAATAATTCTGTAGCATACAGAGTCTAATTAAAGGGACAAAGTACACTTAATATTTGCTTTCTGTTTTTAAAGAGTGATTTCATGTGCTTTGTCTTTTCACATACTTTCCCATTTGTTACTGCTCTACTACCATGTTTCTTTATATTGTTTTGTCCTGTGATTACTTTCCTGTTGCTTTGTTAGATGACTAATGGAGCAAAGGAAGCTGAGGGGTTCTCTAGGGGAAACATCAAAATAAAATGTTGATAAATATAGAACATCAGCAGTACAAGTATATTCTCACTGATGTCAAAAAAATAGCAATAGTGTGGTAATTTCTTCATAATTGGATTTTTAAAGTCAGTATTATGTGTTTTAGATTTATTTAGTAGTAAAACAACAGGGCAAATATGTGACTGTTTGCAGCAGTAGCAGGGGTTTTTATGTGCATTTATGTGCACGTGGTGGATTTTTTCAGCATAGAAGTCCTTTGACTATTAACTTTAGGGTTGAGACATTAAAATTCTTCTGCTTTTTAAACTGCAAGAAGAAAAACCAGATGAGACCAGATGTTCATTTTACTTTTTCTTTAACTCTAATTACAGAGCTAAGCCTGAAGAAACTATGTTCCAGGTTCTTCTTACTGAACACCTTACCATGTATGGGGTGGCATAGATGAAGTTTATAGGAAAATTAAAAGGAATTTTTTTTTTTCAGGTAAAATTTCCATTATAAGTTGTTACAATTTTACTTTAAAAGGACTCTTGCAACAATATAGAATTATTAAATTGAGCATGTGTACAATTAAATTTTTGGTCTCAGAAATTTTTCATTTAAGTTAGGAAGGTTAGGAAGACTTAAATCAGCTTATGATAAATGGACAGTATGTCATCCTTGCCATCTCAGTTTTAGTGAGCATAGAGAGAATCTCAGAATTACTTTTCTCCCCAAATTAAAATGGAAGATCTTACTACAGTTCTTTGTCATTTGTTCAGAAAAGTATTTGTCACCGGGATGTCAGTCACTCCTGTGGATATTAATATCTACTGAGCACTCTGTCAGTGATAGAAATAGATCTTTGAGTTTTATCTTGAATCGTGATATAAGCTACTGATTCAGGTAGTATTTTGCTGAAGTCACCAATAAATAATCTGCTAAATTGAGTCCTGATTACAAGATGGCTGTCATCAACTGGTGTGTGTATATGAACATTAGTGTAGAAGAAATAGGAATGGAGAGCAAACTACAATGATTTAGCTCATCCTTCTGATATCTCCCTGTGGGGAGACTTAAGGTGCATCTACACGGCAAAAATGTTCTAAAGAGATTATGTATAATGAGTGAGGATATTAAAGTAACAGCAATAATATAGAAATAGTATAGCTGTAGTAATGCAGGTTATTAAGCAAACATCCTGCTTCTCAGAAAAGCCTACGAAAAGCAATATATGCTTACACTTTCATTTTTGTTATTTGGATTTGGTGTACGGAGATGATTTGGATATATCTCTGTGGTACTTTGAACAAAGTGTATGGTTATACAAGGAAGTACTTAAGTGCCTTTGTATGGAGTAACTTAATATAAAACTCACTTCACTAACTCCAGTTGAAAAGTTATTGCAGAATGGTTAGTTGGCTTGCTTGTACGCAGCAGTTAGTTCATTGAGCTTATATTTGAATAACAGCCATTGGAAAAAAAATTGTGTTGTGGCTAGCAGGATATGTATTACTGCTGCATTTTGCAACAAGAGTGTTCAGTGGCAATGTTGTAAAAGTAGATTGCTGATTTATGGTGATTTGGAGGCAACTGAAAATCACTGCTCTTATCGAAAAGGTTCCAAATTCATTTAGCTTATGGACTGCTAAGCCTGAAGCTTGGAAAAAATATTTCAGTTGTTGGTGTGCATAATTTCCTGACCTGGTAACTAAATTTTAATTCAAATGATGAAGACAAAACTTTTTTTTTAAATGCATATTTTTCATGTTTCATAAATTCTGCTTTCTCTTTAATATTGCTTCAGAGCTGTCCAAATGCTTATGAGTACCAGAGAAAAACACCATGGAGATCAGTGGTTCTGTTTACAAATACTATTCATGAATCCACTATACAGCTACAGCAAATCTGATACTTCAGGTGAGACTCAATTCAGGACCCCCAAGGTTTAGAAGTGACTGGTTTTTGATTTTCAGAGTGCTTGTTTTATTTTACTTGTTTGTTGTAAAAACCGCAGTAGGTATGAGAGAAGGAGAGAGCCCTTAATCCATGGGGGAAATACTTCAAGCAGTTTTTAAGCCATGGTTAACCTCAGTTCGTAACTAAAAGAGTAAAAGCAAAGAGGAGAGTTATGTAGAGAGAGGAGAATCAGACTATACACACTGAAAATTCTAGAATGGAAGGAAGAGATGGGTGTTTTCTTGTCTGTTTCTGACAGAGACTGGGGAGAGGAATATTTCAAACAGAGTGAAAGTCTTGTTTGAGATGTAGATGTCCTTTGCTATGTATGCACATATTTAAGTAATTTGCCTGTTTAGTAGCAAAATGAGAGAAACATCTTCCTATTGATATGCTGTTTCAGGGTTCTCAAAGAGAAGTGAGCCTCTGGGAAATAGATACCTGTTCAAATATCTTTGTGAAGGTGTAATTTAATTTAGTTTGGACTATTGCATCTTCCATTTTCTGTAAGAACACGTTAGGAGCTTGACCCCAAAGTACTGAAATAAACCATCATACATGTGGGAAAGCATGTGATTGATATTGTATATTGTTATCACTGTTCCATGACAAGTTTATGATTGTGAAAGTATTTAAAACAAATTTAAGGCTCTATAAGTGTGTTTATAATAGTCTCTACAGAACTGATATTGGAATAGGAGTTACTGGTTAATATTACAGTAACCTTTCTACTTTAACTAAGTTCCTGTACATTAGACTCTATTTTCTGTTTTTCATTGTGAGACTATCTGGAAATGGAGGAATTAGTAAGACATTTATCTTTTAAGCCTTTCAGCTTTGATTAGTGTGACAGCTGGAGAGGGAGAAATTTAGCAAAAGTTTCCATCTCTTGAAAGGTCATCCTTTTTCCACGTAATTTGAGTTGTAATTAAAAGCAAGAGTTGTTTAAAAGGAGAGTGAGCTTAATGGATACTGCACTTGATTAAAAGGGCAAATCTGCTCTCAGTACAAATTCTGCTTCCCAAGTGCCTGGGTTTCCTTCTCAAGAGATCTTTCTCCTTTCTCCCCCCCCCCCCCCCGAGCTTTTTAAAACGTTATATAAGTTTTGTTTTTCCTCAATCCTAATCATTAAGAATACAGCCCAGGCAGGGGTAAATTGCTGACACTATCATCAGAGGAATGAGAAGTCTTCAAGCTCTGTAGATGACCATGTTGTTTTTGCTGACTGTCTTTTACGATCTCTGCCTTCAGTCAGAAGGTGTGGTGTGTGCATGGTTTGTGCTCTGTACTGGGACACCACTAGCCCCAGTATCCTGGTCTGGTAACTGTGCACGTTGTAGCAGTTGTAGATGGTAAATACTTGACTTGCTTCTTTCTGCCTTACCTAGTTAGGAAATTTGGTCAAGAATGATTTGACCAATATTGCAGGCTTTCGTGCTTATATATTTCTTTCCTGTTCCCTCCCATCTCTTGTATGCTGAGTTTTTTCTTGTCATTTGCTTGATGACATATGGCAACGGTCAGTTGGCAGAAGTAAGTCAACTGTGAAATTTTCCAACACTGAATAATTGTAGGTGGGATTGCTCAGGCTCAGTTCCACTGTAGACAGTTACTGTACTACTAGTGTTTGTTGTCTTTCTTCATAGCAATGAATATAGTCTTCATAGAGGAATTTGTCTTTAATCCAAATTTCAGGTGCCTCAAAACTTCACTGCATTTCTCTTTGCTAGGAGGGAAAAAGTCTCCTGTGATAGAGCAAGAGAAAATTTTAATTTTCTTTTCTGAACAGTTTTGATAGTAGAAATATAAGTGAAAAAAACCACACTGATACTTTCTGCAACTGCTTATCCCTCCTTCTAAACTCCACAAACTCTACTTCTGTCATAATTTGTATCTTTGCCATTGGGATACAAATTCTTAGAACCTGAGAAAACTAAAAAAAAAAAAAAGTCATGAACAATTTTGATATCAAGTATGCTATTTCTCAAGGATGTCAAGATATCGTGCAGTTCTGCATGGATAGACTGGGCAAGAAATAAAATTTGAATGACTTCCATGAGGTGCTGGGTTCAGAAGTTAACTCTAGCCGGAGTTAAACCATGACACATGGCTTGTGTTGGAGTAGGAAAACCATTCACTAATAAGACACTTACTATTGTTTCTTAAACAGTTTATGAGAAATTTCTTTCCCCTTACCTCATTTCTGTCATTACATTTGTACCACTTCCTTTCTTTAGGTCTTCCAAATTATGAATGTTATTTTCACCAACACTGAGGCTAGACATGTAAAATGTCTTTCCTTAGGAGTAGCGGAGAATGTAAATCAGATATTATACATGGACATATTGATTTCTTTTTCCTAGAAAAACATCAGCATTAAAAATACTTGAAAATTTTGTTTTAGCAAAAAAAGAACGAATGTAAATGAACTATTTTTAGTAGCTTGCAGAGAGCTAATTCTGATGGAGGTTGAATTAACTGTGATAGCAGTGTGTTGCTTCATTTGTTTGGAGTTGCTTAGTGTTACAGCCTAAAACTACAGTGTAGATTAAAAATGCCATAATGCTGCATCTGAGGAGGAAAAAGTTTGGTTTTTTTTTCCCTCAGAAATAGCCGCATTTGGGAAAGTTCAATTATCTTTGGGTAAATTTTGCTTATTATAAACTTATTTTCTGCAGACTTCCTCTGTAGTAAGTGGAGACAGATGTCTGCTTTAAACAGTTTTTGTTGTCATTTTGTGTACGATGTATCGCCCTTCCCAAGTGTTCACCTTTTTCTGTCAGGAAGGTTAGTTGTCCTGGATGCTCTGTAGTGATGAAACAAGTAGTTTTGAATGAGTACAATTAGCTAGTTAGTTTGTATTAGACCAAGACCCATGGTATAGGTGTTTTGTACAAGTAGATGGAAAGGCAATACCTTTTTCTTCTGTAAATTCAGAGTGTAATAGAATAAAGCATAGAATCTACATGTTGAAAAGATGCTTTATGTAGATTGTTAGTTTTTTTCAGTGAAGCATTATACTGCTAAAAAAAATAGCTTTTATGTATCGTTATTATGTAGGTAGCTGATATTTCTCTAAAATCTGTTATTTCAAACATCTACTGAAGCATGAAAATTATGCCTCTAAAAATTTTGTCTCTACATTCTTCCACTTCCAAACAGGTTTAAAATTGTTCTTTAAGAAGATAGACTTTCAGAGTTATTCCCTACAGGGACTTTTCAGGGTTTTTAATATTTATCTTTCAGTTTCAGTAAAACTGTTGATGAACAGATCTCCTTTTGTGGATAGTAGATACCTTTTTATGACCACACCTATGTTAGAGGAGATAATTAATTAAAAGTATCGTCTAATGTATTTCTCATTCTTCTCACAGAATTGGCTGATTTTCAGATTAGGTTGCTTAAATGTGAAGTTTTCTGTGTGGTGCAGGACCGACAGAGCATGACCTGAAATTGTTGTAAATCTTTGGAGCACTTCAGTGCACTTTGGGTAGGAACCTGAAGACAAAGTGCTGATTAATGCACTTGGATGGATCATGAATGTCTCTTAACACACTTTTCCCCCAGACTACATGGCGGCTTTCTCTGAAGTAGGTGTAGGCATATGTATTTTGTAAGGAATTCTGTTTCTGCAGTGCTGCTGCAGTCTGCAGAGCATGGTGTTGCTTTCAGGGAAAGGCAGAAAGAATGCTCTTACGCATGGTATAGTTTGTTAAGGAAGTGTAGTTGTTTAGACTATGACAACTCTTGTCTTCATCTTATGAAATGGAAGTGATTTTGGGCCACAGGATACGCTGGGTAGAAGAATCAAAAGTAGACTTTTATATGAATGGGCAATGTAAGATACTTTTAAAAAGTAATTTGAGTGCATTAAATGGAAGCTTTATTTAATGGAGTAATGCAAGCAAAGAAATTTGAGTGTCTGGGGATAAGTAAGTGCTGGTTTTGAATACAGAGTAATATTTTAAAAATTCTGGAGAGTTGCATACAAATGCTGGTCTGTGTTGTGCAGAGTAATTAAAATAAGGATTACATGGTCATCATTGCTTTTGCATTTAAAAGCAAAATATAATGGGGTACTGTACACTGGAAGAAAAATCTTAATTTACTACTTTTTTTAGTGTACCTTCATATAAGCTAGATACCTTCTATTTTTTTGGAGTGTTATGGCAACCCTCTTGAAAAAAAATAAAGTTACTGGAATAAGTGTTTATTCCAGATCCTGATCCCTCAGTCTGTATGAGGTTCTGTTAAAGTTAATACTGTTGCCAGTTTGTATTTTGATGCTCTTGTAACATCACTTGTGAACAAGCATAGAGGAGGATATAAGTAGGTTTAGTCCCATCTTCCTATTTTCTCTAGTGAAACTGGAAAAAAAAAAGTGGTATTTGTGTGAGGCATTTGTTTCAGAAATTGTATTTTAAGTAGTAGTAGTAGTAATAATTCTAAATAATGGGCCTTCTATGCATGGACAATTGTGATAGTTAATCCACCCTAATAGAACAGTGCTTGTACGTATACGTTGTTCTAATGTCGTATGACAGAGTAGTTTTAGGTCTGACTGCTTTTTAGTCAAATTGTACTTACCTCAGGTTTTAGACTTGTGACTTGATCTATGTTTGAGTAGCCTAAAGATGAGTTACCTAATTTTTGGCAAGCCCTGGGCTCTTTTGCAAAGTTTGTTTTGTAACACAGAGCTGTGATCATCTGGTGGTAGATGTTTTATTTCTCCTCTGGAAGTATACTTTGTCCACTGAACCTAAATATTCTTGAATCCCTTTGAAAGTAATTAACTCTTGTTCTGAAGAGCCCTGGCATTCGTTTTTATCTAGGATGCTCCTAGACTCTAATGGTAACCTTCAAAATTTATGAAGTAAATGCATGGCATGCTTATCAGCCTTGTACCTATTTTTAGCAAATTTATAAGAAATTGCACTAGTCGTTAAAATATAACCAGTATTACTAAGGTGAAGTCCAGTACTGCTTTTGTCTCATGTCAGTGGCCTGTTTCTCACTCTGGATTGTGTGGATGAATCTGAATTCTAAAGAAAAAACTGCTTTTTACTGTGTGCAGGTATGTTTTTCTTGAAAAGTATGTATCATTTCAAGAAGAAAATGTGATTTTATTGAAGAACATCAAAGTCCTATAGAAAGGAAGGAAAATAATGCTGAATTTCTTCTGGAAGGAAAGAAATGTATGGACAGTTTCAGAAGGTAGTTTAAAAACCCCCAAATTATTTTGTTGCCAGAATTAATGTCACTAGTGAACAGACCTTGAATCAGGACTAGTAAAATGTCTTCTCTACTGATAACCAGTTAAATCTTTATATTACAGATTTGTGTGAAGAGAAATCAGGCAGATATTCTTAGGTGGGGTTTTTACCTCTTTTTCTTTTCAGTAGCTTATATTGCTGGCAAGTGTCTGGCTTGTAATCTTGTTTGCATGTAATAGATACATCTGGAAAAGGAAGGCTTTGTGTAACTTGTGTATCCAAAAATCTGTTGTTCTATGACAAAAGGCTGTCCATTTACTCCACCATGTACTCAGGCATCAAAACTACTTAAGACAGAAGGGTAAAAGCTACGAAGGCGTAATACTGTCTTTTCAAAATGATACAAAGGCCCTTCAGAACAGCAAATAATATTACAGACGTTATCAGCATTGCGTCAGTTCTTTCCTCCATAAACTCCTTTACTGTACAAATGAAAAGAATTGGGTATTTGACAAAAGTGATACAAGGCAAAAAATGCTGTGCATCTCCAGTTTTGTTATAATTATCTTCCTTAGTTGCAGTCATTTTTTCATTGCTCCATCCACAATTCCCCAATTCATCTGTAAAATTTATTCAAAAGACTTTAGTTTTGGCATTATGCTCATTGCAGGCTGTTTTAAACTAAATCGTTGGCTCAGGTGCAATGTCTCATTATGTCCCAGTCACTGGAAATATTATTCTTTACACTTTAGTTGCACATAAAAGTCCCTTTTCTTGGCTATATTATGCAGAATACAACAAGCAAATATTTAGAATTGTTGCTTTAGCTGGTAGGCAGTCATCAGGGGGTAACAAACATTCTCATCTCACTTTTTTGTCTTTCCAGAACTCGGGCAGCTGCCTCTGTTCATTTATTTTGTGTGTGAAGTAGAATTGGCAGCTTATTGAATGTTTGCAATCGGAATACCTTTGTTAGATGTGGTAATAATGGGGCTGCAAGATTGCCTAGAACCATCTTTGGGATAAACTGTTAACGTCAGTGTCGTTTGCTGAAAACACATGCTTTATTTGCCAACTCTTGAAGTCTTGAGTCCTTTTTAATTTTCCAGTACTTGGAACATTTTGTTGAAAAGAAAGTCCCTTTGAGAATCTACCAAGCTAATTGGTTTCCAGAAAGGGTAACACTAATCGTGGACTTGATGAGAAGTATACAGTTGTTGCATATATTTACTTCAGACCGTTGCAATTGGGAGAGAAGAAAATGGAAAGGAATTTTGGGGTTTTTTTAATACAACTTGGTCTACTTTTGCCTGCTGGTCACCTTGATGTGTTGCTGTTCAAAATCAGAGAATCACGTATTCTCAAATAATTATTTGATTAAATGTCTATACAGAAATGAAAATTGTGAAATTTTTAGTGTGGTATTTCTGTGCAGCACAATCAGACCTGATCACTTGAGGGAGATATGAAAGGGCTTCTCTACTCATTTGGCAGTATATAGCCACTCTTTATTTCATGTTTGTTCTCTCCCAGATACGAGTTTCTTCATCAGATTTTACGAAGAAATATTCCCAAATACTGTACTGAATCAAGCTGTCTGTACTTGCAGATGTATAGTGGCTACGTTCTGGTTTTGAGTAGCAGTTGTCACTTACCTATGCAGACAATTTCAAAAACGCTTTTGAGAAACTCCAATAACTTCTCTGGAGGTCTGTTTTATCCTCTGATTTGCTGATCTCGTGTCATAAATCAGCTTGCTATTTCGTTCCTCCGAATCTGCCATTCTGCACTTTTTTTCTCTTTCCGGAACATTAAAGATGTTACATGCTTTTAGTTGTTAAAATATTTTAAATTTGGCCAAAGTCTGTATCTGTACCCATGGTTTGGTAGACACTCAAAAGTACATAGCCAGAAATTGTAGGGGGAATACCATGTTAAGTGCTACAGTTTTGTGCTAAAACATAAAGGAGGGGTTAGATGAAGAACTGAGAAAATAATTGTAACTTACCTACTGTGTTTCAATTATACTGATGTCAATGTGCATTCATGTTCTGTCCCCTAAATGTAGCCAAGTTGGAAGTGACCACCAGAGGGCAAACTGAACGTACATGCTACCCTCTTCCAGATGTTCTTGCAAATCTGCTACGCTTGTTTGTCCATATAATTTGCTTTTTCTCTCCAGTAATGGTAATTATTTTTTTCAAGAAAATGTTGGGGTTTTGTCTGATGAAGTGGTCGTGTTGTCTTGGCTCATTGTTTGGTAATAATAACCTGAAAGACCAACTCTGAAACAGCAAGTAGCTGTTCAGTAGTAATTATATAAAACAAAGGAATTATTTATACATCTTACTGCTGGATGGATTTTGATGGCATTTATAAGCAGAAGAAAGTCTGAATGTTTTGCTTCTCCTCACTAACTGGAAACGGCTGTTCTATGTAGAATAGAAGTGTTTAGTTGTGTAAGATGGGGATAAATATTCTGAAGTCCTTTTCCTTGATACTGCAAACACTGGCGTTCAAAGGGAAGTTCCCATATTTTTGAAACAAGGTAAAATTCTGATGTTCTGTAATTCAAAATAGTTTCAGGAGTTTACTTTTACACTTGAACAGAACTTTATTTTCATTCTCTTTAGATCAAACTAGTTTACTAGACACAATTTTAGGAAAGTTTTGACCAAGGCATATGCTGAATTTCACTCGGTTTACTTATGAAAGATGACACATCTCAACGTTTATATAATTTTGCGTCAATAGACGTACAGACAGAATATATTTCTTTTAAAGAGTTACATACAAAATTAAAATGTGTTAAGAATAAATAAAAAATCCACTCTATAATAACCTTTTTACTGTTTAACACGAAAGGAACTGATTATAGTCACTAAATAACACGAAAGGAACTGATTATAGTCACTAAATGTAGTAGTTTAAATTGAAATTATCTTCTGCCATTGTGTAACGATAGATATATTTTGGTTTTAATTTGGCTTTACTTTAAAGAATATCTTTCATAATCTTACGGCTGTCCGATCAAATAATATATGTAATGAAGTGCCTTTCTTGCTGGAATGGAATGTTACAGTGTCTTGATTTGGGGTCAGTTTGCACACTGATTTTTCCACTATAGGTGAGTACGCTTTCTTCCTGCTATTTATCAGTCTCGAGCTATGATTTGGTATGTTTCTGTTTGAGTTCAGGCTTCTTGGCCATGGCTAATTTCATTGAAACTTAAATACCATCAGGATCAGAAAACTGAAGTTAGATGAGGTATTGCAGAATAGAAAGTTCTGTTACAGGTTCTATATTGGGTAACTTGGATTTGCAGAAACTTTGGATTTATTAACCCTCATGTGAATTTTATCTCTCTTCACAAGACAATGATGGATGTGGCCAATGTGTTCATCACAAAATTTATCTGTCATTCTTTGTCATCTTTTCTAAAGGTATCTCTAATATTTGTTCTTTGGGATTCATATGACCTTGTAGAAATTTCTGATTGGTTTAATTTAGAATTGCTTATTTTATAATGACACCACTTAACAGTTGGAAAATGATCTTGACAGAGTAATTTGAGTATTTGACAACTTAGAAGTGGATGTGTTTTGTAGACAGTATGTTGTAACATAATTAGGTCTTAACTCTGTATGATAGAGGGAGACTTTGAACTACATCTGTATACATGTACATACTAAAATGAATTATACTAAAGGACCATTTAATTTAGTGGCAGTTCGATATATTTTCCACAACATCTTGATCATATCCATTACACTCCACAAAGCTTATGTTTTGAAAGAGTGAGTGGGCAAGATGAACATGTCATTGTGTGGAGGTGTATCCCTGCGGCATTTAAAATATTGCATGAAAATAAAACACTAGAAACCCTTAAAACAGAGAAGTAGCAAGCTTCATGCATTTGTTTAATAAAGAAAATATGCGTGTTCTCATACATACAGAATTGATTCTAAGGCTATTTCAGATACCTTTTTGCATTTCCTTTTTATCATGTGACTCCAGAGGTTGGATGCTGTTCTGGAGCAGTGCAATTCGATGCTGAAGGAAGGTACAATCTCAAGTCTGTAGAAGAGGAGGAAGGCAGTGAACTCAGTAAGCTCAGAAAAAGGGATCCTAGCGACAGATTTTTTTTTTTTTTAAATTACATTGCGGCTTATAAGATGGATATCAAAACATCCAGTGTTGTTTTTCAGGATTTAGTTGCTCTGTTAAAAATATTGATGATTCAGTTATGTTTATTCAACTTAAAAACACTAGAGAAAGTGTATGTGTTAAACCACATGTGAGATAGTGTGACTGTGGCTGTTCTTAAGGGAAAGAACAGCCTATAAGTAGAATGGCTCCTCCTTTTCTGTTGCCTCCAGTTTTCAGTAAGTGGGGTCAGGAGCTAAAAAAGAGAATGAAGGGATTTTTTGTTTGGAAATGTAAGCTTTTCAGTAACAATTTCTACATACTGACATTTCCCTACCTTTTATTTTCTAAAGACTGATAAAATACTAGCTTGTGTCTCATCACTGTGGTTGATCAAAAGGCTTAAAGACTCATTTGAAAACATTCAGTGCTTGCTTCCTTTTTCAACAGTAGTTAGTTTTATCAGAACAAAATTTGGTTGGGTTTGAAGGAGATTCACCTGAAGATAATCCAGAGTTCTCATCCAATTGTTTTAAAAAGCTAAACCAAGCAACAAACAGGAAAAACAACAACAAAAAAACCAACCCATAGTGAGAAAGAAAACCTAGTAAATGTTCCCAAGTAAGTAGGAAATGGAAGTAAATCTTTCCAAGTTACTGATATGTAGTAAGCTATAAATGGCTGCTCTGACTTCTGTTTTCCTTTTGAATTAAACACTGTAAGCATGAGAAGAGTCAAAAAACTGTTATTTTGGCAAATTGCTGTAAAGATGTGGCATACTGTATGTACAACAGTGTATTTTTTGTTCCTTTCCTTTTTTCAAAACTGATGAGCACATGAAAATACTCTGTATTCAATATAGACAGTTATTATTTTAAACTTCAAAAATCATCCTTTAATAGGGGTTTTTTGGCAGCATTCTTGCAGAATTTCTGCTAAATTGCCATGAAAACCCCAGAGCTCTTCTGTAGCATGCATCCTTGCATGATAGGAAAGAATTGACTATGTTACAACTGGAACAACAGTCTCTATTAGTTTTTATAATCTTATCATAGTAATGGGGGAGAATTTTTATAGTGCCTTCAGTACAAATTTGGCAATTTTAAGGAAAAAATATTCAGACCTATTATTACTTTTGTTTTTGAAAACTGAAATGGTGGTTTTGGCATGTACAGCTCAAGGAGGCATATCTGTGGTTATTATACAAAATTCTTTTCTATATATTGAAACATGTTTTAGAATAAATTTAGAAATTGTTGTGTTTATACATTACTACCAACTCCTTTTCTAACTCCCATCTGTATGAATAATACGCATTTCTTTTTCACTCTCCTTTCTTTTCCTCAAGCAGTCTTGGCCTACCTTTTCATCTTGTTCTGGAACAGATGCAGGAATATCTACTCCAAATGGGGTGTTTGGCTGTCTTCAAGGGCAGGGAGGATGAGGCTTTGGGCAACCTGGTCTAGTGGAGGGTGTCCCTGCCCATGGCAAGGGGGTTGGAACTAGATGATCTTTAAGGTCCCTTCCAACACAAACCGTTCTGTGTTTCTGTGACTCCTAAAGAGGCAAAGTACTTTGGACGGTAACTGCAAAAATGAGAACTTGATGTATTTCCTAGTGTATTACTTGCGTTTCATGAACAGAGTATAGTGAACAACTCTAAGGGAGGTGGTTCATAATGTATTAACTGAATTACTGAGATGAAGTCCCCAAAATTGTTCTGTTCACATGTAAACAGAAGGATATCCAGATGCATCAGAAAAACTGACTTAAATGGCTTTCCTTTCTCTGCATTTTCTCTTCCAAATAGAGGTTCTTGCTTCTTCTGCATGACATAAGTAACCATTCAAGGATGGAACACTGGAAAGAAAAGGCGGCTTTTCAATAATTACATTCCTTATGACTAGTCTAGTTTATATTAGTCAAAACTGCCTCAGATATGGTGTTGGCAACTTGAACTTTTTTGACTTAGGAGGCTTTTCTCTTTGTGGTAGAGATCTTTTAAAAAACCTGATATTTTCAGATAATCCTAACCAATTTATTCTTCTATCATTATTAATGTATGTTGTATATATATATACCTATGTGGTAGAGCATTTTTTGATGGTAATTTTGCTTGTTTGTTTAACAAACTGCCTTACTTTCAAGGTTTTCTATTACTGTTTTAGTAATATGCAGTTAGTGAATTACAGACTGCACCTTAATGAAGTAATTATTGTGGGAAGAGGAGTCTGGATCCACTTTATAATTGTCTTTTGCTAGTTAATGCAATTGAATTTGTAGTTATGCCCATTCAGCTTTTTGTTTCTCTTCTCTACGGTTTTAAAGTGGATTGTTCTATAGAAACAAAAACCAGTTGGTCTATTTGATCTTGTAAATACTGTGGGGATTAAAAGTTTAAAGTCATCTAGAGGAAAAAACGCAATTCTTTCATTAATAGACAAAACCATATATCTGCAAGGTTGTCTATTGCTTTTTACTATCCTGGCTTTTAGTAGTTTGTTTTGTAGTTCTTCAACATTTGAGTTAAATCTGGAGTTCTTCAGGAGTGTGTTGGGTTGACCCTGGCTCGAGGCCAGTGCCCGCTGAAGCTGCTCTATCACTGCCCTCCTCAGCTGGGCAGGGGAGAGGAAATATAATGCAAGGCTTATGGGTTGAGATAAGGACAGGATCACTCAGCAATTACTGTCGTGAGTAATGCAGACTTGACTCAGGGAAATTATTTAAATTTATTACCAATCACATCAGAGTAGGATAATGAGAAATAAAACCAAATCTTAAAACACCTTCCCCCCATTCCTCCCTTCTTCCTGGGTTCAGTTTTGTTCCTCATTTCTTCACCTCCCCCACCTCTGAGCAGTGCAGGGGGAGGGAGAGAATGGGGGTTTCCCAGTCAGTTGATCACATATTGTCCCTGCTGCTCCTTCCTTCTGAGGGCAGGACTCCTCACACTCTGCCCCTGATCCAGTTTACTGGATTGAACTGGTGTATTGCTGCTGCAATGAACAGAAGAGGCATGCATCAATTCAGATTAGAAAGACAAATTAGTATCTCTAGAAATACATTCTGACATGGGTTGGTGCATTGTTTTCAAAGGCAAATTTCACTCTTTCCTTTTATAAAAAGAATTAGAGTTGGAATCGTTTTATACAGTACTCTGCCTTTTTAAGCAGTGTACACAGGCTAAGGATTGTTTGTTCCTTTCACAGATCACTGATCTTCAAAATATTAACAAAGTATTATGAATTTTTCTGATACTGTAGGGAACAGTGAATAAAAAGGAAGGAGAAAAATTTCAAAATTGCTTTAATAAACCAGAAGTGTGATGGTTAAACGGTCTATTAAATTTATTGTAGAGGAATCTAAAATAATGAGGCCACTGACAAAACCTTAGCAGATATAATGGGCCCTCAGTGACCATATGGTACAAAACAGTGAGTTTGTCAAATGTTGCGGAATAATGGTGGATAAATTGTTAAACTTTGTAATGGTTCCTTGTGTCTCCAATTTTGAAACTTGCAAACTTCAAATAGAAAACAATTTTGATTGTGCAGATCACCTTTAAGGTTACAAAATTAGTAATCTACACTTTATCTCCTTTTGTTTGTTTTTCTCGAGCAGCATTAAATAAATGATGTAAAAGGTGATGCATAGTTTTCAGTAACTCCAGTGTAATTCAGGGCATGAGTACGTGAAGTAGATTTTTGGTACGTGGTGTTCAAGAATTTTGAATTTATATCTTTATGTTTTGAATTTTACTTTGAATTTGCTGGAGAGGTAACTAAAGTTGATATGGAGCTGTCTCAAAGATAACAAGGAAAAAAACGTGGTGGTATAATTTATCAGTCGGTGATGGCACAACAGGACGTGTAAGCACATGCCAGAGCTTTGCCCCTTTTGAGTGAACATGTGCATGTTTTTAGGTTAATAACGTTGCCTTATTTTTATCATCTAGTGCAAAAATGTTTGGATTTTATATATATATGTTTAAATCTGTAAAGCTATATTATAGTAAAGAGTGTGGTAATACTAAAATTCAGTTATTGAAGCAACTGCTACTTACATACTCTGATGGCACATGAGCTTCTTTGTGGTCTACAGAGCTTATGTAGGCCTCCTCTAAGTGAGGAATCTTTAAAGGAACCATCAAGTACCCTTCATTACTTTAAACTTTACACCTCCAAGAGTTCACTAGGAGCCAGTTTTCTCTTTGTGCCTGAATGTTGCAACTAGCCATTGCATCTTCCAATTTTGATGTTTCTTTGTGATCATAGAGTGAAGATCGTTGTTTTTTCTCTCAACTGTAAGTGCAGGTATTCTTTACCTCCAACAGACCTGTGTGGTTATGATGGTGTCTTTTTTAGTGTTTTTTCCCTCCCTATGACTTTCACCTGTCATTATATAGGAGGCAAGTGATTGTAGGTCAAGTACATCTTCATATGTGAATTGTCTTTTTCCTTATCCCAGCTCCTTGAGTTTGTGTAAGGGACCATAGAGACTGTGTAAGTTGTTAGGTTGTGGTATAACCACTTGTGTAGCACTGTAACAAGAAAAAAAGATTTAGAACAGGAGGAATTCAGTTTGTGATTCCCTTTTTCTTTAAGATGTGTGGTGGATTTGGGGTTGTGGTTATTTTAATTTAGATACATTCTGTACTCTGAAGAAACATACTATTCAAGTTTGAACAAGTCTGAAGCTTTAAGTACTTCTTTCTGTCTTGCTGGAGTTCTACCTTTTCCTTCCTTCTTCCATGTTTGCTTCCACTACTATCCTGCTATGAAGCCTGCTGTGAGAGACAAAACCTTCATGTAATTTGCCTTCATTCTATCTATAAGAGCTCTTTTTAAACTTTCATTTGCTGCTGTAATCATACGTTGCTTATAAATGGTTGAAGTCAGAGGTAGCTTCTTCTCCCAGACTCCAATTTAGCCTCTAATTTAGAAGCATTACATGATGAATTAGTGCTGAATTATTCCCTCACATGTGTTCTTCTCTTAAAAGGACAATTACCCACTTCATCAGTGTTGACTGAGTTGAGTACTTAGTCTTCTGTTCCACTCAGTTTGCTTTACTCTCTTTTTCTCTTCACTACGTTCTCTGTCTTTTTGACCAAAACAGCTTGGGTTAAGGCAGATAGCTCATTTCATTTTGTATGTATTTACACATGCATTTAAGACTTGTTTGTGGTGAACTTAATTATGGTTTCATCTTTTAAAATTATTATTGTCCTTTCCCTAATGCAAAATAAGGACTTTGATTTGGCAAACAGACAAAACAAAGCATGACTCATACATTTGAGTCATAATGTGCCAAACTATCTAAGAAACACTATCAAATACGTTATTTTTGTATGGAAATTTGCTGAATTCTTGAAATTGTTGAATTAAGAATGGTTAATTATTCACATGGGTTTAAAATTATGCTCGTGAATAAGGTAGGCATGGAGATTGTTTTCTGTCATGTCTGGTTTTTGGTTTTTTTGGGTTTTTTTTTTTTTCGAGTAAGGTGTATCAGCATACAGCATGTGAGCTACCAGATGTTCACACTTACTGTACATTCGGGTATAGGAGGGATCTTTTGTTTTGGTGTACCTCATTCTTGCTTTACATGAACTTTGTTATAGAAATTGTACTATGAAACTTTAATGGATAACATTGCAGAGTTGTACAGGAATTCATCCTTACCATGTGTTTATGGATAATAAGATTGCAGTATTGAAGACTTCATTCTTCTTCATTGTTAGCTGTGATTCTTGTGTTACTGTTGATTTTATTTTATAGTTGCTGTTTGTCATTCAGCTGAAAACAGCAGAAACCTAAAGCTTTTGTTTATAGTGGTCACCACGATGCTGTTGAAGTTACATTTAAGCATTATCTTGCATTTATTCTTTCCTTTCTCTTGGTTGTAACATTGATGGATAATTCCATGGGATAAAGGAGAGAGTGAAAAACAGTGGAACTGCTTATTATCTCAAGCCCCAGATTTTTTGTGTGGGGCTAGTGGAGTGTCATCTGCTTTTGGATCTAACAGCATTGTTGAAGCATCTCTCTTAAAACCTGAGAGATGCTATGGTAGAGGATTTGGGAGAATGTGTTTTGTGCACAGGCACCATGATTTTCCCACAATGTTTTAAGGTCCATAGAGAAAACAGGAGTGTGAGTGCAGAGGCTTGGAGTAAGGCTTCAGATCTTGACTGCCTCATAGTCCAAAGCAGACAGGTTCTCTAAAATATTTCATGTAAACATTGTTATTCCAACACAGTAGGTTGTAGCTGTTGACCTGGAAAACATTTTGTCTTGCTTTCATCACCGTAGTGAACTATAAGCAATCCTGGCAAAATTATGAGTAGTTGAAAATGGGAACTCTATCTTCAAAGCATCACAGAGAAGAAATGAACTTAAATGTTAATGTACTCAAGTGCCCTTTCAGGCTGTTGTTTTTTCTTTTCAGCAGAAGGAAGGTGGCACATATAGGACATTAGAGATAATAAATGACAGACCTCAGCTATGATTGCAATTTATATATGAATTGTGTTATTACTGAACCTTTCCAGTAGACTGAAGAAGGGAGTTGGAATCTAGTCTTAAATGTTAACCGCTGTTCTTGTTCGCATTGAAGTCACTGCAGAGATTTGGTATGTTGTTCTGTTTTCATTTTCTAACTAGGACATCAACAGCCATGACATACTGCTACTGCTTGTTTGTCATCATAACCAAGACAACTTGACACCTAGTGCTTGTAGGTAGATACACAATAAAGGCACTAAGGTTTTGATCCCCAGTCTTGATGTGTTACTGGTTTTTACTGCGGAACTTCAGTGACAGAGAAAGGAAATATGTGCAGTATTTTAGAGGTTAGTTTTATGGCAGATCAAGACTTTCTAAAATGCCATTAGCATTGCGTGTGCTGCACTGAGTCATCATTCTCTACAAGTATAGCTGGTTTTAGTAGTAAAGTCCTTCTGGTTTTGTTTGTTATGCTCTCTGTCTACTTGATAGCTGCAAAACTTGTGCTCTTTACAGGATAAATCAGAACCATATATTAATGTCAACATTTCAAGGAAAGGTCAGGCAAAGAGGACACATGCTGAGAAAGTCTGATTCTCCTTCAGCTTATATAAGGTACCTCCTGTGGAATTAAACTATATATAATGAGTTATCCATGATGTTTTCTTTGCAGTTTCCAGTTTCCCTGTTTAGAAACAGGAGGTGACAGCTGTTTTCTACTAGGGCAGTCTCCTCTGCTCCAAGCTTTCCTTGGATAGGGAATATAGGTTTGTACTGGCAGACACATACGATATCTTGTTGAATTTGGTGTGTCATCTTTAATAAACCTTGGTTAGAAAAATAATTCATTTCCATTGTGACATGACTGTAAAATGGAAAGAAGAGTCTGTGTTTAGTTAGTGATATAAGTATAATTTAGTGCCAGTCGTCTTTTAATAAGACAAATTGTGTTGCTTAGCATTTCCTAATGAACTGAACTCTGACTGCAGATTGTCTGTGTGAAATAAAATGTAGTCGTAGATAATACCCGCCCTATTTCTGCTATTGGAAGATCAGTAATTCTTTTTGTGTTACAGTTTGGGATACTGTGAAAAATGCAACTACTTACAGACTAGATTTGTGAAAACCACCATTTCAGCTAATTGTTATAATTAGTTGTACTTTCAAAGTCTCTTTTCTTTTGTATTTTCTGAATACATTAAGTGGGACTCTTCATTCATGTTCTTCTTATTTTTTCCCAATAGTGTTGAAACTTATGGTGACCCCTGGTGCCAAGGTGATGAAAATCTTTGGAAAAGCTTTTATTGGCTTATGTGAATTTTGGGGCAGGCCTATGGGGAAATGTTACTGAAAGCTAGGCTTAGAAACTTGATATAATAAAATGAAAAACTTCACTGTATCGACCTGATATTTACTATATCGTGTGAGGTGATTTTCGACAGAATTTTTCAACCTAATGCTATAGAGGTTATTACAGGAATAGAATATAGAGTATATAGACTGGAAGTTATAGAGACTATAAGTACATTTAATTTGATTTTATATCCTTTTATATCCTTTTAGCTCAGTTTAAGATTTAATACAGATGAGATTCAGGAAAATACTACAGAAAACTTCTGAACAGAAAAGACAGCACTGTTTGGTGAGGAAGAGTAGACAGTTGGGGTTTTTTATTTTTTCATTCTCAGTATACAGTGCAGCATCCGGGCTTAATTCAGAACCTAGGAGAGAAAAAGGAGTAGGAAGAGACTGAAGTTTGCAAATTGCCTTCTATTTGGAAAGATCCCAAAATACATTGCATTGTATGCCACACAAACGATTAACATTTGGTACATAGAAATTAGTCTCATTCTGGGGCAGGATGTAGCAGATTTTAGTGCTCAGCAGTGTAATTCTGCTTTAAGGCAAATTGAAGGCTCTTAGAATTTTTGAAGCATAGGGAAATCTCAAGAATGCAGAATATAATTTCCTAATTGGACACTAAAAAGGCTAATCTTCCTTTTTTTTGGTGTGTGTCTGGGAAGAGTCATGTTGGTTTTAATTACATTTACCAAGAATTTAGCCAAAGTGAAATAGTCAAGTCTTGAGTATTAAGTCTATTAGAAGAAAAAAGTGCTTCTAGCAGCACAGTCCTTTCTAATACACTGCTGCTCTGAGTTCAGTGCTGACTTTGTGTGTCATGTACTGAAGCATCAGCAGGGTTTCCTGCAGCAATTGGGATTATCCTCTGTCAGTCATCCTGCCAAGGTCCAAACCTGCTTAGTTTGAGATTGAAGGCAACAACATCCTGACATAGGACCTGAGGGACTGAAATAACAGAATGGGCTCATGGATGGGGAAAAAAGGATGATGTTAGGGGTGCAATAAGGTTGTGAAAGTAGGACAGCATGATTTAACTGTTGAATAACCATTTGTGGTGAATCTGGTGTTTTATTGTGATAGTTCTAAGTTGTTAGCAAAAATTTGGTATTGGTAGTTTGCAGGTAAGAACCAAGCTTTGTGATAAACCTAGCTTTTTGTTTTCATGTGAATAAGCTAATCCTTTAGTAGAATCAATGACTGGGAGGTAGGTATTTGAAATTTTACCATGTCTCACTAAAGTCAGTGAAAATATTCCTGCTGCGGTCCTTGAGGTATGGAGAAATCCTAAAGGCTCTAGGATTAGACCAGTATTTTTAACATATTTACTCTAATGATTTTGGCATAGTAATACCCAGGGGACTTAACTTATTGATTAGGCCAGGGGGCTCACTGAATTCTTCCCCTCTCTAGCCCCCATCTTGTATCTCTGCTTCCCCTATGCATCTCTTCATTTGAAGAGAACAAGAGAGAGTTGGCAAAAGGTGTAACTGCCTAAATTAGCACTGGTTCTAATATGGGATGTGTGTGTAGTATTCTGCTCATATATAGGACCAAGAAGTATTTTTCTTTTTTTTTTTTTTTTTTGGCAAGACTTGCAGTAAATGAGACAATAGACAACAATTTAGGCAACAACAGTTTGATGATAAAAGTTCCAAGTAGAGACCGTTGCATTATACTGGAATAAAAATTACTAGATTGTAGTGCTGTGCTAACCTGCTAGGCTAAAATGTAGGGTAGTTTTTCAACCATCAGTCTTATCCCAACACAGGGAAGTAGACTCTCTTTACTCATGTGTGGTCTTTGCTGACATTTCTCACTGTAGCACTTTCTCCTGTCACGTGTTCAGGATGTCTGTAATCAGAAAGGATCTATATGGACAATCAGGGAACTATTTAAGAATGACCTGCTTCTTGCTACTTATTTTGCTGTTCTACAGGGTTGCTTTGTGAAGAGTCTTAAGACATCACTGGCCAACGGTGATTGGAGCTTTCCGTACAAAGCAGGAACCTCGTTATACTGCGTATGAAGATGTCATATATTATTTCAGAATGAGACATTCACTAATGATCTACAAGAAATGGATCAATTAGTTCGAGTGAAAGTTAAATTGCATTTAAGAATAATTCCTTTAAGAAATTCAGCACTTGGTGACATACTGGTTCATTATCTTAGATCAGTCTAATAAAAGAATAATGCAGGTATTTCAAACTTTCTTTTGTACTTAAAATTCACTAGATTCCTTCACTGAGCTACCTTTGAACACTTTTATTTCTTTTTTTCTTTAAGCTTCGTCAGTAAAAGTTACTCCTTTAGGGTCTGACAAATAATGTTCTGTTACAGAGACCTGCATGCTGAATTGCTCTTTTTTCCGAAGAGCTGCTCTTATTCTCAGTGAGACTGAAGCCAGTCTTTGCTCTTAACAAAAATGACTAATGGCTCTATTTTCTTTGGAAATAATGGGAGGTAGAGGAGGAGAACAATTCTTCATTAATTTCCATGAAGACAACTATTCTTATGCAGCAGATTTGACAGATAACATTTAGTGATTAAAAACAGTCATAAAAAGTGTATGGCACCAAAGTGTGCTTTTGTACGCATTATTACTTCTGCTCATTGGAGGTTAAGGATGAAGGCAAGGGTAGGATTTATACCTCCATATAGGAGAAAGAGACAGCTGAGAAAGCTAGGAAAAGACAATGATGATGTGTATAAATAAGCAGAAGAATGGAGATACAGAAAGAATGTCTAGCACACTTAGATGCCTAAGAGAGGGCACTGTAGGGGCTGGATTATGGAAATTTCTTTAGGGCTCTCCCAAGCATTTGGACTAGTTCTGGGGTTAGATCAGCTTCTCTGGAATGGAATAGGCAGGAGTGGAAAGCCAGTGTGTCATGTAACGAAGGTGATATGCTATATTTGGAAATACTAATAGAGGAGTCTGAACCTGTCTGAGCCCTCTTTTCTGCCGCCTTTGCTGCTGAGTACACCTACACCTGCCATTCGAAAGACAGAGCTGTGTCTCAGCTATTCCATGGCATCTGCTGATGCGAGGTAGATAGGGTGTTTTGACTCCCATGTTTGTGTAACATATCCAGACTTTCTTGGTAAGTATTTTATGAAAGTTAATGGAATAGTTTTAATACATCTTAGTAATTTAGGGCACAAAGTATCATAGGCAATATTTACTTCATGTGAGAATTTATTTTCTTTTTTAGTCACATTTGTCATCTATAAATAGCAGTTTTCCACATGCGGTTAGGATATCCAAAGAACCTTCCTCTTCACAACGCTGGCATGGTGGGTGGGGTTAATTGAAGAAAACATCTGCAACTTCTTTAAAATTAATTTTCTTTTATTTGGGATATCAAGGTTTCATAAACCTTTGGTCACTTCAGTGTCAGTAGGATTCAGCCTAGACGTCCTGTCATGTTTATAGAATGTGGTATTACTGTAATGCATTTTACTTGAAACTCTTCAAACTTTATTGTGTTAACTCCATTTTAGCATAGCTTTTGTCAAGGGAAAAATTAATTAGAATGTACAGTGCTGTTAACATTTTTTTAAAATTTAATATTTGCAAGTAAGATAAAAATGTCACAAGACAAGTGTTTCTTAAGGGATGAGTAAAAAGCACTTAAATTAAGGTCATGCTAGAACCAGTTTTTGAGAAACTGGAATATCAGAAAGCCTTTTGAGATGGAAAAATCTGATTTATCTCAAAAATATCATAGTGCTACATTAATCTGTGTTAATGAACACAGAACTTTTATTGGAAAGTAAGCATTTCTTCCAATTAGGCAAAGTTTAGAGTAAGTGAAGTCATTAGTAGTATTATGAATTTTAGGCTTAATTTTCACTTAAATGTAGATTGAATGAGCCTAGACCTTACTGGTTCTTGCTACAAGACTGACACATTTGTGAAATGAAGATATAGGCTTGCAATTTTTCCAAGAAATGAACCCTGTTTTGGTTTTCTTTAAACAGACTAAGACATACCTATGAAATCCTTTCATCTATAAAGTAACTGTTTCTTGTCTGTGAGGCAGCTGAGATTTTCCAAATGTATCTAATAATGGAACCCAATTCAGGTGTGTATTACTTGCAGAAATATTTTTTTTTAAATTTTCCCAAGCCTCTCCCACTATATTCCTAGCCACTCAGAAGCTACTATTCTACTAAATAACATATCACCCTGAAATCTGTTGGCTTCTCCAATTTGCTAAATTTGTACTTCTCTAATGTTGGCAAGAAGTGTGGGAATTGTTTTTTATCCCACAAATCAAAAGGCACGACTGACTTATTTAGAACATAGTTCTTTTCTTCTGACCAACGTTATTTTCTCTTGTCTGTGTACTTGTTCTATTACTGAGTTTAAGCTGAATGACACCTTATTTACATTCCTTAATTGTAGATGCACAATAATGATTGTATGTTCAGAGTACTCTGAAATCTACTGATGAAGCTGATACTGTTTTTAGAAATTAAAACAACTCAACTATCATAATACCTCAACCAGTATAATATCTCTAGTGCATGTACAGATAGAATTAAAAAAAATTACTGTAAAGCTAAATGTACATTAAAAATTACAAGTGACGTAATACTTGAGACAAGTTACATCATCCTTGCAAAAACCTTTGATTGTGTTAGGCTCCTGCCTAGAAAGTACTAAAATAAAGTGATGTTTTACTACTTTTAAGCTTTACAATACCTGTGTTCTCATTCAGATAAAGCGAGTGTTTTGTATCTAACATCTGAAGGTTAGCTTATCGCAGCAGCAGGGAATATTAGGAAGGTGAGCAAAGTGCAGCATTGGAAAGTGGAGGAGAAAAGTCACCTTGGTGATTAACACACTGTCAAGGAAAAGGATGGTAAATGTATCCACTTAGTAATAACATCAAATTTGAAGTGGGACTGAATGAAAATTATAACTAAACTGTGTGTATTAACATATATATATATTTATATGTATGAAATAATAAAAAAAAATCTTGTCTCGTATGTGAATACAAACTATCCTAGATTTCAGTGAGGGACAAAAAGTCATCAGTCTTGGGATTGTGAGGAAATCACTCACTTCATGTAGGTGTGAGGAGTTTCCCCACTCTCTAGATTATTATCTCCTAATCTACCACTCTCAACATTTTGTGCTGTAAAAGCAGTCCTTTACCACAATTCTGTGCTCACCAACTTCCTCCCATAGAGTTTTCATTTGAAGACTGACACTCAATCCAGCTTCTCTGGCTTATCCACCAGTACAAGTGGCTCAAACTCCCAAGTAACAGAACCTAGCAAATGCTGTCTTGAAAGAAGTTAGTAATGCTGCTGAAAATAAAAGATAACTGATGCTTTATATAAGCTTAATAAGATTTCTGTTGGATTTTCTTTGTTATTAGTATATGTGAGAGTGTTATCAACATGAAATACTGCTATTAATTCCTGCAGTTTTGTATCACAGTTTTGTCTCTTGACTGGTTAGGAATTGGAATTTTTTTCTCCTTTGTTCAAGTGATTTGGCTGTAACTGTTGTTTCAGTGGAACAATGGAATAGGGCTTTAATTCAAGACAGCATCTCTTTTCTGCAGGTTAATGAGTTAGAGATATAAAGGATTATGAATGAAAACATACCAGAAGTTTGAATTACTTTTATTGTTCTTGATATAGTTGTTACAGGTGTACATTATTTTAAATACTTTATTGTTCATGTTCTTAGCTTGCTATGCATAATACAGAAGGTTCAACCTGAACATAAGGAAATCATCACTGTGACCGTAGCAGAGCACTGGGACAGGCTGCCCAGAGAGGTGGGGGAGTCTCCTTCTCTGGAGACTTTCCAAACCCACCTGGACTTGTTCCTGGGTGATCTAGTCTAGATGACCCTGCGCTGGCAGCAGGGCTGGACAGATGATCTCTAGAGGTCTCTTCCAACCCCTACCACTCTGTGAATCTGTGAATTTAGAAATTACAAGAACATGTAAGCATCTGAATACTTAGGATGCACAATGCTGAGGTCCTGTAAAGGCTATAATTCAGAATGTAGGAGAAAACTGATAACTTTTTAATGCATCCAAATTGCAATTAAGCCTCAAGGATGGGATAAGCATGATAAGAAGGTGGAATATATATTTCACTTTAATGATAATAACGTACAGTGTACTACTACACATGCATGATCAAGTTGGCATTCCCAGTTTTGAAGCCTGTTGCCATTGCAACCAGTTGTTACTTGCTATCAGAAGACATCTCCGTGTGTCAGTCATGTACAGAATTAACTTTCCTTCTAAAACCAGTTCTACCCAGCTTTTGCTTTTCATGTCTTTAGTGATAAGTAACTGGTAATTTCTTATTTGATTTTATGAACTTTGAGATCATTTTGTGCTTGTTACTTTGAAGGCCTCTTGTATTATCTTCCTTCTTGTTCTTTTGGGGACCCTTTTGCAATCTGCTGTGTTTCTTCAACAGTCTTCCAAGTTGTGGTTTTCTGATAACAGAACTAGTGATTATTAACACAGCCTTGTTGTGTGTGCTGCCTTGTTCTAGGATCACTGATTACTCTATTAGAAGACATATCTATATGTGGCTTTATAGATACTTAGAGATCGCAAAGGTGTCATGCTTTAATAACAACTTTTAAAATTATTGTGATATCACTGATATGTTATTAAAATTGCTTAAAGGGGAACCGCTGTTAACTTTTTCAAATGATTGCAGTCTTTTTCACTGTTAAGTTGGCTGTGAGAGGCCTTTTCACTGTCGTAAGCATATAAATCTTTTTCAGATGTATCTAATCAGTGATAATCAGTTTCCATGAGTGTTAAATGTTGTGCTACAATACAGTTCTACAGTTTTCTGTGGTATGTCTAAACCAGAATCTGGCAGATGTAAAGTGGACTCCAGCTTCTACTACTTCTATTGCAAAACTGACTTGTGAGTGTTGGAAAAGGCCTTTGTTGAGTTGGTTTTCAGAGAAGCATATGTACTGTTCTGCAGTAAAACCAAACAAATCGTAACCCAGGAACTTTATGTCAAGGTTAGTTCCTAAATACAGTACACTTGCATGCCTTGGAGGCAGCCTTACCCTCCTACTGAAGAATTCAAAAGAGCTTAGGATTTGAGCTGGTGGGCTACAGCCGGAAACTTAAGAACCACACAGCCACTCACACACCTCCTTCTCCCCCCTCAGTGGGACGAGGAGGAGAATCGGAGGATGACAAGAAAACTCATGGGTTGAGGTAAGAACAATTTAATAATGGAAAATAAATGAAATGATGATACTAATGATACTGACAATACCAGTAATGCTAACTATACTAATATTGCTAATAATAAAATGCAATGAAAATACTACCACTGCTACTAATAATATATAATGAAAATACTGGAAGACAAATGGTACAACCACTCGCCAACTGATACCCAGCCAGTCCCCAAGCAGTGAGAGCGTGAGAGCCAGACCCAGGGTGAGAGAGCCCAGGACCCCTTGTCCGTTCCTCCTATAGCAAGAATATTGATAACATCCTAATGTTTGGGTTGTTGCTAAGCAGTCTTTGTCAGCTGAAGGACTTTCTCCATTTCTGATACTGCACCTGTGTTCCCAGCTGCTTGTCTACAAGAATGTGCATCACCAATATATAATTAAATACCTAAGAAAAATATTTAAGTATACATCTCTCAGATGCCTATATATATATATGTATATATATATGTGTATGTATATATATATACACACACACACACCCCCCACACAAAATAAAACCAATTTTGAGTTGAGAAAAATACATTTCCCATGCCACTATTTCATGTGTTATCTGCTACTGACTTCTGGGTTTGTGCCAGACTGATGGAGCAGAACTTTTTAGTAAGATACGGAATGGATGGACAAGGGAGTCACAGAGGATACAGGAAATGGGTTTAAGCCTTTCCCAGCACATCCCCAGGAAGCTTGCAGGATCTTTCTCCAGTTACAGATGTTGTGACTAAATAGCTGCTTATGTTGAAAAATATTTTCCATGCTGAAAGCATAAAAGGTAATTGCTAACATCTTTCCTCAGTCGTGGTGAAGGTTTGAACACTTTCATATATTAGTAATATTTATCATTTAAAGTATCTAAAGGTTTTATGTGAACTAATAATATTTTCAGTGTTATGCTTTGTTATTTTGTCTGTGTCCAGTGGTTAAGAAAATTTGTGTCTGCTTGTATTTCTGTGAAAGACTGACCACAGGCAGATGTAGTAAACTACTTGAGCAATTCATCCAGGTGTGAAATACTTGGCACATTTTACTACTAGATTTGTAAATTCCTCACAACTTGGTGACAGGCTGCATAAAGTCATGAGCTACAGACTGCTGCATATAAATGAGCTTTTTCCTTAAAGGGCAAAGATACTGATAATATCCCAAGTGAAAGTAATTAAAATGGGTTTCATTCTGCCTTTTGAGTCACATCTATGTAGTTCTCTCAGTGCTCATACCTTTCTCTTTTTAAGGAAAACCAGCATTTGCAGACAATGCAAGAAACGTGTATGTTGTAAAAATAAAAGCGTCACATACATGACTCAGCATTGGTTTTGTGTTAAATAATCAGATCTGGAACTTGTGATTTCTAAACTCCATTAAAGGGCGAAGAAACAGTATAAAGGATTATGATATAATTTAGTTTATCCTTAAGTATGGGACCTTAATTCATGTAGGACTTGGACACAGCTTACTATCTACCTTAAATATGTACTTGTCTAGAGAAACTAGTGTGCAGTTACCTTTTGCATGCGTACATCAACTTCTGTGATACTGAAAAGGAATTCACTCATTTTGGGTGAGGATGTGACCTCTGCCCTAGCACCTAAGGATATGAAGTGGGCTGCAGACTGGGCTGCATGGTTTTACCTCAGATTTCACAGGTGCCAAACAGGATAGGGGACAGTAGCCTTTGCTTTGTATGTTTTGTGAAAATGTGTGAAGTACTGCTAATAAGAACTTTTCAAACAATGCTTACTTGTTTTTAATTAGTTACTGACAGTGGAAGCACTGGGCCTTGAGCAAGTGTAGTGGCAAAAGTTAACTGATATGCCTCATTATCATTTTTATCTCACTATCTGTTAGTGATTGAGTAATTTCTTAGAGACAGTATGGTTTCCCTAAAACCTTGGAGAAGGTGTTTGTCATTTCAACAAGATAGAGGCGGGTCAGGGCCTGTAGGCTACCCAAGGTAACACTGCTCAATTACTTGAATGAGAGAATCTAGGGATTATAAAGGCATGTTAACTACTAAAATCCAGCTGTGATACGTCATTGACCAAAATTTATTGTCAGGTATTTGATAATCTTGTTGAAATGAGTTTAGTTATCTCGCTAAAATTCACAGTGTGCTTGCACATAGTGCTTTTTTAACCTTTTTAGTTGATTAAAAGATTACCTTCTTAGGCTTTTATCTAGTAACTTCCATGAGCATTTCATTATGTTCCCTTATACATTTTACAAACCTATTCTTGCCCAGCAGTATCAATAAAACATGTTAATGGCTTATGTCGCAAGATGCATTATTTCTTTGTGTATTATTATTTGATTGTATTAAAATTATGAAATATAAGGGCAATAAAAAGACTATGTTAAAAGTGTCAATACTTTTCATAAGCAGTTGTACTGACTACTTTTTCTACGTTTTTTTTTAAACTTTCTGTTTAACTCTGCATTAAATTCATGAAGTGTGCGGATTCATATGATATTTTTAAGCTTCTGTACTACTGACCATATCTGTAAGTTCCATAGTTGTAGTAGGGCCACTAAGATCAAGACAGTATAAATATGCATTGAACTTGATGCTTTTTAGTGATAAATTTAGGACATAACTCTTGAGAAATCTTGAATCAGAGAGTACTTTGCTACATTATGAATAGCTTTGACAAAAATCACATCTGCCAGGGTATAGTTGTGTAATGATTGAATTTCTGAACAAATTGTTATATGTGCAGATCGATTTTTTGTATTATTTTAACAATATATTTTTACTGTCTTTACTCTCTGTGGATCTACCCAATTTGCAGTATTTTTTTTCCCCATCTGGTACAAGTTAATAGACTTTATATATTAATACTGGGTGGCTATTTTACATACATTCACAAAGAACACTGAATGAATATCTTTATCACTTGTTTAATTACAGATTCTGAAGTGCAGCTTAAGTCTTCACAGTCCATAAGTTCAGGTATTAGTTGATTTTAAGAAGTCCTCAGCTTGTTTAAAAGGGTTATTTTTTTTCAAAAAAAAAGAGTAACCATACAGACAATATAAAAATAGGTCCGAATTCTTTCAGCACAGCTTTGTTTTACTACTTAAATCTGTGCAGCACTCTTCTTAAACTGAGACCAATAATTTTAACTGTGTCCTTCTATTATGTTGCAAATATATTGTCCTTAATAGACCTATGGTTTTCCTTCCATCCCATTTTCTGTTTCCACATCTGTTCTTATTTGCCTTGTAATGGTAATTGTGCTGTAATGCCTGTCTCATAATCTTTTGCATTCCTTAATTTTTTCTATTTTGGACTGTTTTCACATTAGGATGTTCTCTGTCTCCATGGCAATGAGAGGTAGACCAGAACATTGTTCTGAGCCTTAGCAGAAGAGACTACCTGTTGGGGGAGACATACTAAAATCCTGTCTATGCAACTGGCATATGGCAGACCTCATGGTTATCACTGAGGTGGCAAATTTTCTCCAAAATACTACAGTTTTGCTTTTCTTTATTTTTTTTATCTGTTTTATAGCTAGTTGCAGATTTTTCTCCATGACATGCTAATAACTTTCAGCTTCCTGGAAGAAAGCTGATGAGTAGTACTTTCCTTTCCTCTTGCTGCCCTGAGATATGATTGAAAAGCTGTTTGCTAGAAATTGAGTAAAAGCCAAGGCCTTTGCAAACACCTTTCATAGACACTAAGGAAACCCTTAAAAGCTAGACTGTTTCTGTTTGTACTCCACGTATTGTTTGAGTCTTTCAAGCTTCTATCCTGAACACAATACAACAATTTTCATAACTGCATTTATACAAAAAAAAAAAGAGGATGGTGTATTGAAAGAGGAGAAAAAAGGAAAAAAAAAAAAAAAGGCAGACAGTTTGCATGAGCTCCTGTCCTTTGTGGAATAGTGCAACATTTGAAGCAGAAGGACATTTTTCTTCAAATTTTTAGTCATCACATTTGGTCCAAGTAGACAGCTGAGCCAGTCTACCATCCACGCTTTTTTCTAACCTTCAGGGCTTCAAATACCATCAAAATTGATACCTCTAGTGACTGTTCTCATTCTAAACTATGAACTTTATATCACATTGTCTGCAAAAATCTTAAGGAAAGACCGTAAGTACCATATGGTCTTGCTCTTAAAAGTTTGTAAATGCCAAAATTTAAACAGCCTAGGTTTAATTTGTCATGCATGCTCTATAATCATTAATGGCTTGGTCTTTATTAAATGTTTGTTCATTGTTTATACAAGACCTCTGCCTGTACTGTTCACTGCATGTAATAGGATTTCCTTCCTTTCTCTCCAGCTTGTTCAGTTTGTGACCCTAGTCTTTGATCTTCGTGCTCAAACTGTTCCCAAAACAATGATAATTTCCTCTTGGAATTTAAAATGGTCTTCAGAACACAAAACACTTAAATTCATGCTCAGAATAAGAAGAAAGGTAAAGAAAATGAGGTGCCATTCTCTTCTTCAGTAGCAGCACACATAAGATAAAGATCATGATGATATGCTCTTTAGAGTCATAACCTTTGATCTGAGCATTTAGCAGCCTATCTAGCATTTTTAGAATGTTTGAGTTACTCAAAGGATGGCCTACATTAGCTCTGAAGTATTGGAGCACTGAATTTAGCACTTGATCTAATTTGATTCTGGGCTTCAGTTTAATGGTAATTCATCATAGATTTGTGTAGAAAACTTCCTATTTTTTTAAAAAAGAAGGCTCAGAAAACACTAGGAATTTGTATGTAATGGAGTATTGACGCATAATTAATTCTAATGGACTTATTTTTAAAGTAATTTGAAAGCCTAGACTTGGTTAAAACCAAACTTTCCATGTCATGATATTTTTGACATTTATAAAATGTTTTTGTTTCAAAATGTAATTTAAGCTAGGAATTTGAAATTTCCTTTGTCAAGAAATGTATTAAAGAGCTTCTTTCCAGTTCAGTGGTTTTTTATAACCAAAATGAGCGTTTCATGTGACTCAACCTTTTAGAAAGAAGACTCTAAACAGACAGCAAGGTCTAAATGAGTAGTATAGGTCCCATGGTTATTTGGGGCAACAGGTGTTCCTCATGTTCCGTAGAAGGAAGTTTTAGTAGTATACCTTGAAATAATGAGAAGTTGCCAGTCTAGTTAAGCAAGGCATTTCTTTCAGTAGAAAGAACCCAAATGTCTAACAGTTGAAGTTTGTCAAAGTTGGTATGCTTCTAGAAAATGTTTGTTTTGACAAATATTTTTTTTTCAAAAGCTGTACAAGCAAGAGAAAATCCTATGTTTACCTACCTTACTGCAAACCCCTCTTTTTGTTTGGTGTGCTCTAAGCTTCTCACCTGATTTACCGACTCCTTTTGTCCCCAGTCATCAGTTACTACCTTTTCTTCTACTTGCATCCCAGTTTTAGAAACTTGTCTAGGCATATGCCAGTTCAATGGCCCAAGCAGGAAACAGGTGAATAACAAGAATAATACTTTGCTAAAGGACAGTAGAAGAAACATTGTTACTTTCTTTTTCCCCAAATATTTGGGTTTAAGAGTATTGACATACTGTAAATAGTCATTGATTCAGATAAATTTTAGTTGGAAGGTACCCCTGAGGGGCCTATAATCTAGCCTTCCACTTAGTGTTGAGGATGTTGCAACACTGGATTGATCGGGTCAGCTGTAGATTTTTCCCAGTCACATCTTGAAAAGATTCCGTGTTATCCTTGAGCAGCTTGTTCTGCTGCTGCACTACACTGCCAGTAATTTTCCCTCATATCCAGCCTGAAATTCCCAAGCTGTAGTGTGTGACCTTTGCCCCTCATTAAATCATTTGACAGGGCTGACAAGAGCTGGTAATTACCCTTCAGATGATTGCAGACAACCATCCATTAATCTCCTCATTCCCAGACTAAAATCCAGCTCTCATTCTCCTACTCTCCACTGTAAGTCCTGGGCCATTTTCAACAGTCTGTTGGTTTGCAGCCTGTACCCCACATTCCTTCCTAGTTATCCCTTCAGAGGTTCTGAACTTTCCAATTCATACTGAACTTCATTCTTCTGCTGGGCAACCCCTGAAGTTACTGCAGTCTCTCAGGACTGAGCCTTTGCTATTCGTTGTGTTGTCTGCTCCCACTAGTTCAGCTGGTTATGGTGTGCTCTGTTACCATCCAGGTTGTTACTGAAGTATGATTCCCAGAACTGACTCTGGGATGCTTTGGCCATTAGTAGGGCACCAGTTTGGTGGTCAGCAGATTAACATCCATATGATCAATTTTCAGCCCACTTAGCTGTCCAGGCTTTAATTCCTCAGCTTCCAAATGATCGCAGTAGGGGAGACTCTCAAAAGCCTCAGTAAAGTGAAGATACACTACACCCACTGTTCTCTACTTGTGCACAAAACTTTTTGTCATTATAGAAGGCAGTCTGGCTTGTGCAGCACTATAGATCCTTGATAGGTCTACACTGAGTGTTTATTCTTGTCTGCCATGTGTGTGGAGAAGGACTCAAAGAGGACATTCATTCTCCACTGATCTTTACAGGAACTGAGGTGAGACTGCCTGGCCTGTACTTCCCTGCATCCATCTACTTACATTTTATTTTTAAAGATGGTAAGGTTTTTTTTTTTTTTTCCATTTCCCAGAGACCTCTCTGATATGATTCACCATTTTTATAGATAGAAACCATAGCCTCCCAATCATACTGGCCATTTCTTTCAACACACTTGGGTAAATTGTCTGCAGTCCCGTCGATGTGATCTGATTTCTCTGCGTAGTCTGTTATTGTTCTGCCACTCTTGGCTGTCCTTTTCTTCTTCAGACTCTGGCATTGTATGCAGAAGTTAAGGGATAAGTTTTGCCCATTTTACCAAGATCTTTTGCATCAGTGCAGAGGCACATGAGGAAGTTGAACAGTTACCCTTTTGAAAGTCCCACAGATTGCCTTCTACCTCACATATCTTGTTTGTTTTCAACTCTTCTAGCAACTCTGTTAGACTACAGCTCCTGTAGTCTAAAAGTCCTGTTTTAAGACCCTCCTCACAAGTTGAATCATGACAGCATAATAGGAGGACCATGGCCAAAACTTTTTGTATGTGTTTGTAGTGAAAAAGTGGTGGTTCTTTTTTTTTTTTAAATTCATGATGAGAAATGCACTTTTAAAGAAATGGCGTTTTAAATTCTGTTGGGATTTAGAAGCTTATGCTGTGTGTGCTTTGATATTAATTCATTCCTTTTCAAAATGTTTTTCAGTATTTTCTTAGTATTTCTGAATATAAGCTTTAGTGAGCATTTGGTATTTCTTGGCAAATGATTTCAGTGCTGTGCTATTCAAATCTGCTGTTAGTAATGTTGCTGGTACCAAATAGCCTCCACAGAAATCTTACTGAATGAGATCTCTGAAAATAGAGAGAGGGGAATGAAAAGTGGTGGCTCTTAGCCCAGCCTCATCAATGATACTAGAAGTGTGAGGCAAAGAAAACAGAGTGGGATAAACACTGAGTGCTAGAGTTGCTGGAAGCAGCTATTGATTCTAATTGTGCTTTGCCAGCCCTGTGAATACAGGCTTTGGGGGTGGCATGGCCCAGGAGTCTGGAGCAGCAGAGGAAGCTGACATCAGCCTCCCTGGGGGCTGACAGTGAAAAACAAACTAGCAGCCTTTCACCTGTCACTCCAGCACCCCACTCATGGAGACTTGAGTCTCAAGGAAATGAACTCTGCAAGCAAGGCTCAGCCTCACCTAGGGTTCTTTAGGTCCTTCAGCACCAGAGAAGCAATGATGATATTACTTCTGTGGCAGTACGGTATTTTGGAGTTTGTTTTCTCATGTTGTTTCTTTGATGGACTGGACTGATCTTTAAGATTGCTTGATTCCCAGAAGTACTGGATGTGAAGTGCCACTGCCTTTATCAGTGTCTGAAGTGCTTTATACATTGAACTGCTTTTGGTGGTTTTGGCTAAACTAATTATTTTTCTAATGGGACATTTAATCTGGGAAAAAGGAGTCAAATCTGTCAGGAGTCACCTTTCTTCTTGACTTTGTTTTTTCTTATTTCTTAAATCCAGCTAGTAAACCTGAATGTTTTTTCTTTAAACCTGGATTTATTATGGAAGGGTTCCTGCTCTGTGCTTCTTTGCACTGTTGGAAAGGAGTCCTCAGCCGTGCCTTCATGGGCATAAGAGGTATCTCAGCTGGTGAGAAGAAGTAGATCCTGTTGAGAAAAAAGTGTAGAGCCAAAGAATTCACTAGGCGAGCAGTCCGTGCCCTCCTGGAACTAGTTCTGCTCCTAGTTCTACTGCAGGTCCTTAGCTGTGCAGGTGTTACATAAGGAGTGGTTGATTCCCTATGTGGTGGGAGTTTTGATGGTGTCTCATCCTTTTATTACTGTATTATTTCGCCATGTGACCAGCAATTTAAGGTCCTACAGGATAATGACAATCTTGGTGACATTAGGCTGAAGGTCCTGGAGCAAGATAAAAGTGGAAAAAAATGTTTGCACACTGTTGATAATGACTTTCTTTATCCAGCACTGGAAAGCAGTTGGGACAGAGGTAGCAGGCAACAGTGCCACCACAGCTATTTAAGTGAGACTTAGAATATAAATTCTTTGTGTTACGATTTACTGGGAAGGTTTGGTGCAGAGGAGTCGAACCCTCTGCTGTTGTAGAGGGGCAGAGATGTGAATGGGAGATACTTGGTAGGCTCTAGTCTGCTGCAGAAGTGAGCTTGAGGCAAGTGGAGGGCTGCGATATGAGACTCTTGGCTCAGTTCAGTTGGCTTGTTGAAATGGAGTCTGAAAATAGCATAGCTACCAAATGGCAATGACCTAGCCTAAAAGAGGTAAAGAGCTTTCAGATCAGATGAGAAGCAGATGTATGCACTTGAGATGCAGATATAAGAAATGGAATAGAAAACCCATTAAGAACTCCTTGAAATTAAAACCAGCACAATAGTCTCATAGCTAATGGCAGCAAGGAAAAAAAAATCCAAATCTAATACTGTAGGTTCAAAGTTACCTTTGAACATGTGCAGCTTGGCAGACTTTCCTTTCTGAAGTTGTCAAAAAAAGCTTTCATGTCCATCTACAAGTTGGAGTATGTAGCTCTTCTTTGATAAAAACAAACCCTCATGTAGGAAGAGGGAGGTCAGCAGTAAAATATATTTTTTGCACTATGATATGTTGTGTAAAATTTGAGTGTAATTTTGTATGGGCAGAATTCAGTTTGGCATTGAATAAATCTTGTATCTTTCATGCTTTGGTAAATGTTAGAAGTATAGTTTCTTGAAAAGGGATTATATATGAAGCAGTACCTCACACCGAATAGTTGCCTATTAGTTTTTTTGCTAAACTGGTAGTTTGGAAGTCACACAATAATATCCCTGCTTTACAAGTTGTGCTGTAGCAGTGAAGTTATATGTGGATGAAATATAAATTCAGAAAACTGCTTCAATTTCGGTGTATGTTCTGACATAAATCAGTTTGATTTTTAATATATAGTCTTTTAATGTATATGCCATACTAGAGGTAAAATGTGAACGTGAAGCAAAGGCTGGATTTGCTTTATCCATTTTGTCAGGTCAACCTTGGTCTGAAAATATTTGTGAGGAAACTGCCCTCCTTGCTCTTGGACACCTGCCTTTCTGTGTCACTCATCCTATCTTCCATGTATCATATTCTGTAGCAACACAGTAGTATAGGAGAGATCAATAAAATGATGTAACAAATGCTCTACGCAAGAAAATAGGATCATATTTTTGCATCTCTATCAAAAGCTGAAAACTTCTGCTGCATAACTATGTTTTTATGTTTATTTTTCAGTGAGCTTTTTTCTCTTTTACTGTACTTAAATGTGTATTTCCTAAAACCTGTATAGCAACTGCTTTTTAATAATGGGGAGAGAAGAATTAATATAGAAGAATATGAAAATCCAAAAAGAAGCAATAAAGTGTTCCAGTCAATTTTTTAAAAAGTCTTTTTTTTATAAAGCTGCATTTGTTATCTTTGTTTTAATGTTTTGTGCTAGAGTGTAGTGAATTAAATTAAGACGTGATAGTAAATATAGTCATTATTCTGCTCCACCTGGTGTCTGAGGTGTGCAGACCAATTTATGTCTTAGCAATGAATTTGTAATTTATTATCATATTTCTTAAAATCTTGAAAGCAATTTATTTAATTCAAGTATTTCTTTTTTGAAATTGTATCCTAATGCAGCTGATGACATAATTGGGATATTTTCTGTTTAGGAAGACGATTTGTAGAAAATAGGGCCAATTAGAATTATTTAATGACAGATCTTACTGATACAATTGAAAACTACATAGCGGAATTTTTTTCTAAAAATTATTTATAATCTTACTTTAAAATGTAGTTATATTTTATTGATATTGACTTTGGAGCTTTGGTTTTGAAAAATCATCAATGGAAAATGTAATTAAGTTTTTCAATATCTTACAAGTTAAAGTACAGGAAAACTACTGTAACACTTTAAAAGCAAGGTTAGAAATATTACCTATATAAGTACTGTGAGAAATATTTTTTCTATTTTAAATGCTAGTAAGTAACACTGAATATCAATTTTACTTAATGAGTGCAAATGACCTCTGAATGACACTATTTTAGTCTGAGTAATTTGTCCCATTATGATGACTGTAATCTTTCTCATTTGTTTTTTTTACTGCTTGCCTTTTCTAGGAAGTAGAGGTTGGTATACGTCTTCTGTCTTTCATGATTCTGTGAGTTTTTCATGTATAAATTCCATACGTTTTACTAAATGTGGGTTGTTTCTCCCTCTCCAGGATGATTATTTTCGTACATGGAGTCCGGGTAAACCATTTGATCAAGGTAAGATTCTGCTACTAGTATTTGTATGGGATAAAATATATTCATAATTATACTTCTGTTCTAGAATACCTACAGAATTCTGTGAATTTGTGTCATTCTCTCCCTCTTTAAGGGATTGATTTAAAGAGGGCCAGAAATTCAGCCTAATCATCATTTTATATTTGTGATCTTTGCAAGCTTTTATTGACTAGAGAGAGGGGTACAGGAGCATTAGGAACCTCCAAAGTTTTCCTCATATAAACAAGTTCATGGGATTTGGGAGGTTTTGTTTTGTTTTATTTAAATATTTAAGTTCAGCTTTTTTGCGTTTTTCAGTAGGACATTTGAAGAACAACAGGCGTGCAAACTGCTATTTTTTTTCAGTTAAAAAAAAAATCATTAAAGTGTTGAAAGTCTGTATCTGGCTGGTAAGAGAAGATCTGGAAATACAGTTTTGGAAGTCTCTGTCATGTTCAAGTGATCTGTCTTGAGGCACAACACAGATGGAGCTTTGAGAATGCTATAGTACAACATTTTCAGCCTTAAAATAATTTGAGCAAGCACAGCAAACTTTCACATTAAACATTCCTTCCCCAGGCATTGGAACTTAATATTTATTGTCAATATAATCCACTTTATGTATGTTGTTTCATAGGTATGGCTACAGTTTTGAAACTACTGAGAATTGTGATACTTCTTTTTTTAATTGCTGCAAGGAGCGCTTCAGGGACTATGTGTTTTCTGATAATACCAATGGCACAAATGTGATGGAGAAACAGTGTAGGGGCTTGTACGCAAGAGACTGAGATAAAAATACGTTGCAAAGCCAACGCTTACTCAGTTTAAAAAACTTACTCTGTAATGAATGCCACTTTTAAGGGAGATCTATAATGAATTGTGTTTTATTACAGCAGTATACCTTAGAGTTGGACTTTCCACCGTGTACTATGCCTTTGTCACTTGAATTCAGGATTACTGTAGTAAACCTTAATTTCTTTCACCAGCCTTATTCAGCCAGTTTTGCGGGAGAGAGGAGTAGAGGGAGGGTGAAAAAGTCACACTTAGCACTACTGTGTGAATTCTTCTGGTTTGTTGGAAGTTTGTAAATGTTCATTTAGGTCCATGGTAGCCTGAATATTTTAGAACTTGCCAATTTCAGACCTCTCCTCATTATATACTAAATATCTTAGAAAACATACTTCAGTTTTCTGACTCCTCAGAGGAAAGGATTCCTTTCTTTTGGTGAAGTACCTCATCTAAGAAGCAAGATTATCACTTTACTACCAAGTACCTTTATTCCTTTTTGTTGTTTTGATAGAGGTACATGGTCTGCAAATGTGTTTTTAGTTTTGAGAACGGGAATAAGTTATACATTAATGACTTGCTGTTGAAAGAGTCTTTCATCAGAAGACATTAAATTGAATGCACTGTAAATTTTGCCTTTTAATAGCATATTTGATATGTTTTGGATTTTTTTCAATTGGCTTTCAGTTTTTCAGAAGATACACTGAAATACTACTTTTCCCAACAGCTTTATTCTTTTACAAATGCTGTTTTGTTCTGTTGCTCTGAGTTCTTTGGGGATCCTGATGCTGATGTTTGTAGAATACTTTTCTGAAGTTAGAAACAACCCAACTACAAAGCCACATTAAGGTTCTGTTCTAACTTGCTTGCAAAATGCATTGTGTATTTGTTAGTGAATATTTTAATATCATGCCTACAGAGTTGAACTTTCTGTTTTCATATCCTTGTTAACTGAAAATTACATTGAAAAGTGAAATGCATTTGCTAAATAGTTTTATCAACATTTTACAGTGTAATTTATAACTGAAAGAGGAATTATGCTAGTTGGGAACACTTTTTAATAAAAAAACTGAAGTTTTATTATAAAAAAAAAATGTTCCCAGTGTCTTAATTTCTCAATCTGTTATCAGTTTTCCCACAATAACTGCTACAGTCTTTGTTTTGAATTTAGCAATGATATTGAATTGTGCTATATGTTAAAAGACAGTTTTTCAAGAATCAGACATTTTCTAGACATTGACTCACAGATAATCTTTATTAGTCAGAATTGCATGGTTTTGTTATATTTTTTTTTTTTTTAAACTCTGTAAATGACATTACTGACTTGATCTGGGAGATGTATTAAAAGACAGAAGAAGGTTTCACAGTCCATGTTTGGTCTCCATGTTGACAGAATTGGCTTCCTCTTACTTCTGGGTATAATGGAAATTATTTTTTTGAAACATAGCACAAAATTCCTAGAATAAGATATAAGTGTGCAAGTGCTATGTACTTGTTCATACATTCAGGTATTTCTCATCAGATGGGAAAATTGATCATGGGTGGTGTTTTGTGAGAAGAGCCGTTTTTACGTTGTGTGGCAACCTCACAGATGTCAGTTCCTTAAGTGGGAATGTAATGGACATGGCTTACTGGAAAAATCAGTTCTTCAGTGATGCTCTGTTTGCCCATAAGACATGCAGCAGTGACAATCTCAGCAGTTTTTTTTCCCTCCTATTATTTAATGACATAGGAAAAAGTGAGAGCTGATAGACTATAAAAACTAAGTTTCAGATGTGCATGCTGGTGGTGTCTTAAGTGTTATTCCAGGGCTGTGCCTTAAGCACTGCACCAGTGCCATTCCACTGCAGTTGGTTACCACTTCATTACTATGTTTAAAACAAAGTTTAACTATTAATTGCTTTTTCACCTCAATAGCCATACATGTAGGCTTATGGAGTTTTCTTTTTTTTTTTTTCTCCTTTTACCAAAGTGAACTATTCAAAACACTGAATGGGGACATCACGAAAGACTGACTGTGGGGTCCTGTGGTCTGCTGGGGCTTGTTGCAAGCCAAGCAACCTGTTAGAGAATCTTTATGAGGGTTTCCCCCTTCACTCTTCTGTTACTGCCATTATGTTTTCTGCAGCAGCTAATCTACCAAGTGAGAACATTACATAAAAAATGTTCTTTCAAATGAAAACATGAAACTCCTAAGTGAAGGTCAAATTTTTAAAATGTAGAGATAAACTTGCAGTAAGAGACTAGAATTGCTTACTAAAGATCTTTAAACAGGAACAGCAACAGCTTCCCATGTTTGTCAAGTTAAAGTTTGTAATAATACTGCTGAAGATACAGGCAAATAAGTTCTTTGAAGATGGAAATAAATAGTTTTCTCAATTTATCTCTATCAGTGTTTTATTTCTTTTCATTTTATTTGTTATATCAATATTTGACTTTTCAATAACTTAACTATAGATTTGTGGAAGTATGGAACAAGCAAGGAATCTTTTTGCCATTACAAGACCTGAAGTCCAGGTCTACTATACAGGATTTGTTTTTCTATTTCCTATGAAAACAGTGGATTATAGGAAGTACTCACAATTTTACAGAATTTTTTTTTTCTTTGCTGATTTAAAATATAGCAACTTTACATGAAGACATTTAAATTGCATAAACCCCAGCTGACTACATGTAATAGAGGTGTGGTGGTGGAATATATAGCTTTGTGTTTTCAAATTGTTAGTTGTCATATAAAAAGGCTCAATCTCTGTTACACATCTTTGTCTTCTAGGCCGTGATGTAAGTACCTGGCACACATGTAACTCCTCACTGTCAGTAGTAGTCAGGCAAATGAGTACTTATTATTTCCATTAATTGTTTTCTGTATCTATATTTCTGCTTGAAATCAACAATTATTTTGATATAAATATTTATAATCAGCCAACACCCATATTAATTTGCAGGTAGTATATTTAAGGAACCATTGCTTGCTATATAGGCGTATCTTTGAGTTCTACACATAGTAGTGATTTTCCTAAGATTTATATAGCTATTAAAGCTTTTCCTAAGGTTTTCATAATTTTACTGTATATGGATAATATTTATATTTATTTCAAAATGCATTGTTAATCTGATCCCAAATCTTAATACTAATATTTTGTCATAATATTTGAAAACCCTGTGGTTCAATGAATCAATAGTTGTGCATATTGTAATGCATGTGTTACTAGTGTCTTAATTCACTCTCTACTTCAGTGCATTTTGAAAGGCATTCTTATGTTACTATGATGAAGTATGTCAAAATTGCTCAGGTAGAAAAATCTGTGTAATTCCGTAGGTATTAATAAGAGTGGCTATATGGAGATATGTGTACAAGTATTTTAGAAGGTTAGCCCTTACTATCAAATCGTATAGTGATATGTATTTCTGGGTGGCAAAATTGAATTTATTTTAAAAGATAAAATATTATGTCTTGTCTTGCAATCCATCAATGCCATTCCTTAAAGCAACATCTGACATTTGTCCAAAGAGTACTTGTTCCCACTGAGCTCTTGTTTGCTTATATAAGACAGAAAAATGTATTTCAATAAAAGTTTTGACTGTATATGATATATATATACACACACACAAATGTTTGTCTTTCATAAATAACACAAGTTAAATTCTTAATAAAGAGTTATATGGGCCAGGTATTATTGTTGGAATAAATCTGAATGTTCTAGTAATTCTGTTTAGTTACTGCTAAAAGGCAGGGTTTGTCCTTTCAGTGGTTTTAGGAAACAAACAATTAGGATGTTTTCTGTTTTGGACTATTCCAAGTAGAATATTTTAGTAGCTTTAATGTGTATTGTTATCAGTGTTTTCTGAAATTAAAAGAAACCCAAACAATACATGCTAATGCATTTTCTTCATATACCACTTTTACGTCAGATAAAAATATACAGGATACTTTTGGTACATCTTATTTTTAGACTGCAGATGATAGAGCTTGGAGGGTGTAACTGTTGAATAAAATTGCGTACACAAAGACACTGGCAGCATTTTTTAAAGTGGAAAGGATGTTTTCCTTTGCTCAATGGAAATACCTTGGAGGAACAGTGAAGTATTTTCATGTAATGGAAAAAATATGAATTGACATTTCCATGGAGGATGAGCACCCTGAAGGCATGGTGGGTTTGTAGATATATTTATGACATATCTTATACACCATTCCACTGAATTATTTTTGGCTTTTATAGTATCAGGTTATATTTGTTTAGAGCAGAAATATTGGGCAAATATACAGCAGAAACAGATTTTTTGAAACAATTTCAAACACTTATTTTAGGTGAGTTCTTTGCCTTTTAGGGCCTTGTTTCATCTACCTAGTTATGTAATAATTTGGTTAACTAAGGGTATGCAAATACATTCAAATGCATCTCTCTAATTTGTGAATGTATTTCTGTACTGTGAACGGAAACCATTTAGAGTCATACTCAGTAAAATTACTTGATTCGCTCATTTGCAAGCCCTGGGAAGTCATATGAGAGTTTTAATGAAGATCCATTAGTTGAAGACTCTGAAAACAGTCATGTACATTTAACTTTCCTACGTTGGTTATGTGCACTCATGATCTAGTTTTTATAGCAAAACTATTGATGTTTTTAAACTGGAAATATATATCCATCACTTTCAAGATAAATTGCAGTATTTTGCAATTAAAATGTATCACACCACTTTAAATATAGTTTAGTCTTCATAGTAAATAAGCATGAAATATTAACAGCTTTTCAGTTCTGTTCTTTCTGAAATTTGTAGTGTCATCCAACAAAGACATAATTTCTTTATCTCAGCCAACATTTTAATCTGGTGAACAGTTTACATCTTCAGGCATTTAGGTATGTTTATGAATCCTCTTCACTGAGAAAATACATCAAATCCTGTGTTCAACACATTCCCACTGCTTTTGAATACTTTCAGCAAGCCCTTGCCTGAAAAGATCTTTCGTAGATTTCTGAGGAATGCTTTAATGGTTCTTTTTCTTTACATTATCTGATGCCGTGCTTTAGTGGTTCTTTTATTATTTCTCTTTTACGTATTTCTCTATTGTGGTAACACCACAAGAGTGCCTTGTCCTGTATGGTTCACAGTATTGGCTCTTAACTCTGGTTCACTGGGTAATACACATCTGCTTTTCTAGTTGTGGATATCAAATTATTTCTGTATTTCTGTAGAATCATTGAATGGATTCTAATTTCTTACAGCTATTTTAAGAAAGGCTATATAAAGGATGTTTTAGTGCAGCTAAACCCAGCCCATAATAGGAGATTTTGCTTACCTTTGGTAGCAGTTTAACCCCTTGTTCCTGCTTCCCTGCCGCTCTAGCGTTATGCCCTGATGTTATGTCTGTAGAGTCACCAAACCGTGAGTTGTTATAAGACAAATTAAAAATTTTGGGTTGTTTTGTTTATTTTTAACCTAGCTAAATCATGGATTTAGGTAGCCATTCAGACCCACAGTTATGTCAGGAAAGTGGAAATGTGGCACAGTGGCTGGTGAGAGGTAGAGTGCCAGACCTTCTTAAGCTGCCAGCATGCTGAGCAAAGGGTATGTGCAACTGTTCTTTGCATTTCACAAACCTGCTAAAGTTTAGTCCTCCAGATCTCTTCAGTTTTAAAGTCGTCCTACTTCTTTCTACAGTGCTGGGGTGTCCTAGCTAACTGTGTTGTGTCACAGGTGGCATCGGTCCCTGAGGACTGTGTCCCTGAAAATGTTTTGGTGTGTAATAGGCCTGCTGCTTCTTTACAGGCTCGCTTAACAGCCTAAGGAACTTTCTTATATTTGCCAGAGGAATTTAATACAAAAGCTTGTGAAATATCTAACAGAGGTGGTTTTTTAAGAAGGTGAAACCTGAAATCATACATTACTGTTTAGTGGTGAGAGGGGAAAAAAAAAGCTTAATAAATTTAAATTTAAATAAATTTAAATTCTTTAAATGTAAAGAAGTCAACCAAACAAAGAGCATAAAGAAGAAAAAGGGCTGCACATAGACAACATGTACTTTCAGAACTGTGATTCTATTCAAGTTCAAGAAAAACTATTTGACACATTTTTATTTAACTCCCTCATATTTAAAAACCAGTTTTCTTGTTTAACTTGTTTTCTTAACTAAGATGTTTCTTGTCTGTTTCTGTCATCCTGTTTATCTCTGGTTGATATATACATAAGTTCACTCTTTTTTTAATGTACAGTGCGTAAAGAACAGACATCCCAGGACAAATTGCAGTATGGCATTGACATGCAAAATTCCTGTTAGTAACTTCTGCATTGCTCTTGCATTTTGATTGACAGGATTGTGAGAGAATGATTTCAGGGTTGTGCCTAAAGTTCTTATATAATTAGCAGAAATTGTGCAGCTGTTGATCATCTGTGAAACTTTTAAGAAGCCACTTGACCTTTCATGTCAGAATGTGCACAGTTAGCAGTAAATAAAAACAGTTGTATTATTTGGACCTGAAATAGGTTAGATTTGAGAATAAGTGAGATGGGTGAAAGGGCAGTTCCGAAAGTTACTTTTTTTTTTTTTTTTTTTCAGAGAGCGTACTCTAAGTGCTTTAAATAAGAATAGAAAAGAAAGGAACCATGTACTTCTGGAACACTTACTCTGCTTTTACATGCTACATAATACGGAATTAAATATATTCAGGCTTAGTTTTTTATTTAGCTAGGTCTCATTTTAAATGAGACTTTCTCCCTGTAAGTCATGTCCAAGTCACAGGTTTTAAAGTAACATTTCATTCATAAAAATGTATTCATGGATGGAAACAAATGGATTGCCTTACGTATTGAAACGTATGGTGTGGGTTGGGTAGGTACAACCCTAAAAATTTCAAAACAAGACTTAGCCAAAATGGCAAGAAATATCTGTAGGTCAGATAAAAGATCAGTATTGGTACTATTAAAAATAGTTCTGGTAGTAATAAACCCAGGTTGTTAGTAAAATGCTCAATGGTATTCATTAGACAACTTTCTGTATTTATCTCCTAATAAAAGAAGAAAGTCTAAGCTGATAAGTTGTTATATTGAGTTGAGGTGCTTTTTAGAGTAAAAGGCCCAGTCTGGCTGTAGAATGCCCTGTCTGAAGTATTGCATCACTCTGAAGTCCCTTTGCTTGACTTCTTATCTCCAGTGTTCTTTCCAGGATGCTCTCTACTCCATCCTGTCCACACCAGGGAATACACAACTTCTTTCTGTCCTGTGCTGTGCCAGGTGTTGATAGCTAGCTATGAGTCGGGACACAGGGTCGTACTCAAGAGGGACTGAGGTGTTAGATTTTTTTTTTTTTAATTTATTGTTACAAGCTGGTAGCTGCAGAGCACCTGCAGTTCTGTTTGTATTTCCAAACTACAGGGTTTTCTCAATCTGGAAACCAGAAGTGTTTCATGCAAACATGAATCTAGTGATCCAAGAGAAACCCTGGAAGGAGCAATACAAAGTGATTTTTTTTTTTTTAATGGAGTAGGTCCAGTTTCTTTACAATTTTACAGAAGATAAATTCTTATGTGTGGGGGTTTTGATGTTGTGTGGTTTTTTTTTTTCTTGTGCTGGCCACTGAAATGTACTTGGAACTTCTACAGGTTTGGTATATTTGTGGTGGTTAACTTGTAACAGGGAAATATCTTTAAATACTAGAAAACTGAAGCATTTGATGTTTCCCTTAAATTGCACTATTTTAAGCTTAAAGAACTTTTCACAGATGGTTTTTCTGAGCCAGGATGTATACAAAAGCTTAACTGACTCAAAAATTAATGTGCTTTCTATATTGTGATGCCAGATGTGATTTCAATTTTTGTGAATTCAATACAGAATGTATTTTGTATGATCTTCATTCAGTTTTATCTTAAGTACATTTCCTTATAATTTTTGTTTGCCTACACTTCTTCAAAATACATATATATGTATATTGCTGATGTATTGCATACTTTCTATGAATACTCTACTGGATTCTGGTTTAGTTGGATTAAAAATTTAAAAGATGAAATGGATTATAGTAAAAAAAAAAAAGTAATTAAAAATTCCCTTTCTATTGTAACATAATACATAATTAAACACAGAAATTGACCAGTTCTCCAAGAGACTGGACATCTTATAGCATGTTGTTTTGCAAGAGTAATCATCTTGGCATGTGAGATAATAAGGAAGGAGAAGTTTCAAGAAGATGCCTTTCTCTTGTTACAGGTATGCAGACATTTCTTTTCCTTGATTGTCTGAGTTGGAGAATCCAGAAGTCAGTTCTGACACAGCCAGCAAGTGTCTAAAATATGATTTAGTATATTTAAGAAAACATAATGCTTAACTGTTCGCTAGTGATGTATTATTGCTCAAATATCTTTTGAAAGTTTGAAGGTAAGCACTTAATGTTTGAGAAACTTGGAGTCAGTAATTGCTCTTAAAATCTTGATAGGAAAGATTTAGATTGCATATTTCCCCCATTTACCCAGCCATACTCACACCCTTGCCCAAAACCTGAGTAAATAGGTAGGATTAAGGGTAACGTTTGTTCAGGCAAAAACTCTTAAGAAAATTGCAGCTTGTGGTAGTGTAATATCTGTTAATTTCTAAAGATTCCAAATGAGAGTTTAATAGTAAAGATATCAAAACATTTAATGAGTATCAGTATATGAAGAGTCACAACCTGTTTCATAAATGAGGAATCTGATACACATGGTTGCCACAATGCTGAAAGATGGTGGACTGCATCGGTGGGTGTTGCTGAGCACACAGTTTGAATTTGGGATGAAGTGTGTAGGCCAGAAATGTGGAACTCAGTCAAAAGCTGTCTCAGGAGATTGCATTTTAGGTGGTTTTAGAGATTTAGAAGAAAATGAGGAGTTCCTTGATATACCCGTTATTTAACAGTCAGCAGTAAACAGTTCTGGTGAAAAAAAAAAAACCTAACCAAACCAAAACCCAAACCAAAACAAAAACCCCCACCAAAACAAACCAACCAACCAAAAAACCATAACACTCATGCAAAAAAGAAAAACACCCCTTAAAACAAACCAATAGGACACAGATGCTTCCTAGTTGTTTTACACACATTTAGTCATGCAGATACATGCACCCACACAGACATATTTTTATTATATACATTATCTGTTCTATCTGTTAATCCTCGAATCTGCCCACTTGAAAAACTTCTTCACCCCTCATGTCATACTGTTGAGGTCGCTGAGAGTAGTTTCTCAGCTGTAGGCTACAATAGAAAGAAGCTGTTGGTGGAACACGTCCTGTGCAGTTTTCTTCTCCAGGACACCAATACCTTTTCTGTGACCTAGAATGCAGTGGTGGGTTAGGACATGTAGATAAAGCTTACACATCTTGCACAAGGGAGTAAAAAATACATGGCTCAATGAAGATGATTTAAAGGGAGTAGAAAAAGAATGAGTGAAGTATTTTGAAATTGTGAAGAAGTGTTCAAACTTTAATGAGTTTGTTCTAGAGGAAAAACAGTTTTTTTAGCCATTATTTTAACCTAGGTTAACAATACCCAGAATAGCAGGTTCCATATTGTGAACCAGTATATGTGCATTTTTATGTACTTGTTTTTTAAACTTGCAGCAGTGATCGAAAGACAAATATGGCAGCACCATTTTGTTTGTTCTAACTCAGAACTGACTTTTTTTTTGCTTATCAGAACTTTATCTAGCATAACTATTGCAGGGAAACTTGACACTCAGTCCTAATGTATTGTCAAATGTGAAAACTTTGTAGGCAAAGAAATCAGACCTGCATTTTAAACTGCAGAAATTAAACCATTCATGGGATACTCAAAACATAGCTTAAGTTTTGGTAAATGCAGTAAAGCAAAATGTCCAGCTGATTCTTATTCTTCCCGTCAGAAGTGAATCACAAACAAGAAGGGAAATAGAATTTAAGCCTGAAAACTTTGTCCTTAACCTTTTTTTTCCCTTTTCATTTTGCTGGGAAAAGAAAATTAAGAACATGTCACTCAGCACTCAGCAGACTGTGAAATAATGGTAATTTACTGTGGTTTCTGACACACAGTTCCTGTTAAGATTATTCATATGTTATGTCTTGTTAATCTTAATTTCCTGTTACATTCCCAATAAAAATTATATTCTGGCTAATGTCAGTTTCTGGGAGTGCTAGTTGTAAATTAACTTACAGGAGAGATGGTGGGAAGTTTGCTGAATTGGTTTTTGAAATGTAAATTATAAATAAATAGATCCATTAGTAATAATTTTATCAGTTTTTTCAATATTAATTGCTTCCTTAGTATGTGAGAATAGCAAATCCATATCTATGTATAAAAGTCATCAGGTGGTCCTAATTGTGTTCTATAATTTTTCAGCAGAGAGCAAATTATTTTTCATTTATAATACAAGTTCTTAGAGAAATAGTAGATGTTGCAAAGCATTTTACACTTTTGTAATGCTTTTTGTGACAATGGTATTTTTCTGCTTGTTGATGATATTTTATGCAAATATATGGACATGTAAAGTAGGGATATAGGCAAGTAGCCTATAGCAAGCACACTTTTCTGAATATTAGGAGCTAGATAAAGCTGAATATTATCACGTTAATAAAGCTAAGATCAGACCTGCATCTTTAGAAAGTGGTTGTGTCGACTTTCTATGAAGTCAGCTGATAACATTATAGGCACTAATAAATTATTTCTGGCAAGCTTTAAACATAGTGCTTATGTCTAGTGGCTCCTCACCATAGTGGAAACGATCACCTATTTTTAATGACAATGTAATTGTGCCGTACAATCAAGATTTTCACTTCAATTATGAGGGGAAAAAAAGCCTTTGGCCTTCATAATTACAAAGATATTTTAGTAAATGTGAATTGAATAAAACTCAGATTAACATCTCTTTCATGGTGAAGAAAATAGCTCTGAGAGATATATAAATGGCTCTGCAGTGGGATTTTGACACTTGTGATATTTTTGGTCTGAAGATTGTACTGTTCCATAGCTCTTCTTTAGGCAGAAATTGAATAGGAATGTGTGGTGTTGTCAGTACAAGTCTGCATGCTCTGGGTGAGCTGGGGTACAGCAGGCACATTTTTTCAGGGACTGCTAGAAGATGCAGTGAAGAATTAAAGACTCAGTGGCATGTAATTCCTGAGTTAATGGAATTATGTGCTTAAATGATCAATGGTACTTTTCCTGGAATAACTATGCATTTTCATGGTAGTTTAAGATATTTAGGAAGACTTCATGTAGAGACTGGACATAGTGAGACATGTCCCTTCATTGTAAGAAGAGTCCAGTTCTTACCCAGCTTGAAAAACTTCAGACTGTGATTTTGGAGAACGTTTTTCTTGTGGTTTAGCTTTCATTTTCTGTGAAAATTATCCATTTGTCTGTTCGGAGTATGAAGTAAGACAGGTTTAAGAAAAGGCAAGCCATTTCCATATTTCCATGCTTTTGTAAATTACGGGATTGAGTGCACCCTCAGCAAGTTTGCTGACGACACCAAGCCGGGTGGTGCGTCAACACGCTGGAGGGAAGGGATGCCATCCAGAGGGATCTGCATAGGCTGGAGAGGGGGGCCTCTGCCTACCTCATGGAGTTCAACAAGGCCAAGTGCAAGGTCCTGCATATGGGTCGGGGCAATCCTAAGCACAAATACAGGCTGGGCAGAGAATGGGTTGAGAGCAGCCCTGAGGAGAAGGACTTGGGTGTACTGGTGGATGAAAAGCTGGACATGAGCTGACAGTGTGGGCTGGCAGCCCAGAAGGCCAGTCGTATCCTGGGCTGTATCCAGAGAAGCGTGGGCAGCAGGTCAAGGGAGGTGATTCTCCCCCTCTACTCTGCTCTCGTGAGACCCCACCTGGAGCACTGTGTCCAGCTCTGGGGCCCCCAACATAAGAAGGATATCGACTGTTTGGAGTGAGTCCAGAGGAGGCCACAAAGATGCTCAGAGTACTGGAGCACCTCTCCTATGAGGACAGGCTGGGAGAGTTGGGCTTGTTCAGCCTGGAGAAGAGAAGGCTCTGGGGAGATGTTTATTGCAGCCTTCCAGTACCTGAAGGGTACAAGAAAGCTGGGGGAGTGGGGTGGGGATGGTGTCTTTTTGAAAGGGTGTGTAGTGATAAGTCAAGGGTCAATGGCTTTAAACTGAAAGAGGGTAGAGTTAGAGTGGATAGAAGGAAGAAATTCTTCATGGAGATAGTGGTGAGGCACTGGAACAGGTTGCCCAGAGAAGGATGCCCCATCCCTGGAAGTGTTCAAGGCCAGGCTGGATGAGGCTTTGAGCAACCTGGTCTAGTGGAGGGTGTCCCTGCCCATGGCAGGGGGGTTGGAACTAGATGATATTTAAGGTCCCTTCCAACCCAAACCACTTAATGTTTCTGTGATATCCAAACCTTATACTACCAATGCCATATTTCAGTATTTGCTGACTCAGTGGTTATCATGTGCCACATGAAAGTCTTAATTGCTTCAGGTATGACATATATTCATTATACAGCATGATATTTTTTTCTTTTAAATGGAATCTTCAACTTTGACACCTGGTATTCTTTTCTAGGGGTAAAGTAATTCTGATTCCAGCAATAAACTAATGCTTTTCCTAGTTTTATACCCATCTTTATGTTGTCGTAAGGGCAAAGTATTGTAGTATCATCTGTCAGTTGTAAAGTTGGGAACTGCCTGTAACATTGCCAAAAAAATATGTTATGGCTTGCTAAATTTTGATAGAATTGTCAAAACACACCTTCGAAGTGCCAAGAACTTGGGGAAAAAAAAAATCATTTATTTTGGAATGGAAAGTTAACATGATGTCTTCTGTTCACCCCTTTTCCTGAAACACATTTCTTACTGAATACTGAACTCAGCATCCTTATGTGATTACAGATTTCTCTTTGCTTGTGTATCATTATTCCATTAACTTCTTCAGTTTTTCAAAACAGTTGTCTTAAGATATGCCAATGTCATATTCCAGTATTGCCACCTTGGTATCTCCATCAGGGAACATTCTGGGAAAAGGTACTTGGACCGGGATACAAAGTGATTATCTCTTCGTGCTTACTAGGGGCTGACATTACATTCTGTCTGACTTTAGGCAAAGTATTTGACATGGATTCTAAAATCTGAAGTCTGTTGGAGAAGAATACGTCCTCTTTGACTCCAGTTCTGTTATCCTAGTTCAGTCTCTTTTTGGCTGCATTTGCTTCCCATTTATTTAGAGTTGTTGGAATCAGACCTATTCTGGGTGATGCATTGTGGGTTTACAGCTGCTTTGCTGTCAAAATGAAAATACCTGAATGGGGACTGCATCTTTGTATGTCTTTACACTGTAGTTAACAAAATATTTCTTTTCCATCTGCATTGAATTATTATCATATTAATGATTTCATCACTTTTCTGCTCTGTTGGTAATGTGACGTTTATATTTTGCACAGCTGAGTATATTGTTGAGAAGGAAATAAAACTGAAAAAGTCACTGCTTAGACTATATTTAGTCATACTTAGCACCACAAAGTCATGTGTCGGAACTGCAGCTAATGATCAGCCTGGGTCTTGTCTTCTGGGTATGTGCTTATTCAGCCTTACGTTAATGTCATCTGGCAGTTCAAACAAAGGTGTGGTTAAAAGTTTGTTTTGATCATGAAGAACATAAGAAAGGTAACCTTACTTTCCGAAAAAAATGTGTACAACTATATATTTTATAAGCAAGTGTGAAAAATGGGGAAAGAGCATTTCTGAAATATAACAAGACTGTACAGTAATATGCAGAAGTGAAGATGATCATAAAAAAACTGAATTCTGGCTGTTCACAGCTTTCTTGCTTGATTTTTGTGGTTTAGGGTTTTCAGTAGTGTCTCTAAGCTGAGCTTTGGTGTTTAACTTAATATGGTGGATTGTCTTTGTGTGGGGTTTTGGTTTTTGGGTTTTTTTTGAGGGGTGTTAACCTTAAAATGATACCTATAGGAATAAAAAATAAGTTTTTGAATATGTAGGTGTACCCAAAAGACAGCATGTAGATCAGAGAAGGGAGAAGTTGATTGTTTCTTGTGAGAGAGTAAATTGGCAGAAAATTTTCTGATTCGTTTTGTGGGCATGCTTACTCAAGAAAGACACTATAAAAATTTAATCATAAGTAGGAAATGGGATTATTTGGTTCTTCTAGTGTTATAGCCAGAAATTAGTATTTGTAGTTCAAAGATGAGTATGGATTAATGACTAAAGGACCAACCACAAAGCAGAGGTGAGAGACGCAGTATATTGGAGGTAGAATTTGTATTTAAGGACTAAGTCATACAAATCACTCACCTGACTAGTTTAGTATACTGCTTCTTTTACTGAAATCTTATCTGAGATTATAATTTCTCAGTGAATTTGGATAGTGTCCTTGTTCACCACTTCATTTTAAGTTGGAAGAACCCAGCTGTGTCTTAGGAAGCAGGAAAGGGAAATCACGTTGAAGGTAGAAGTATCAGTTTGGGGGATTACAGTGAGAAAATGGCAGTTTTTAAAAGAATGTGGGGGTGAGTACAACAGCAGAATGGGGTGAATGGATGCTTTTCCCGTTCTCTGGGTTAAGTTGCTTATGAACCAGCAGGTCACCATTTATGTCTTATTGAATTATTACTGTGCAATATAGCTTAGTAGATGTTATGACATAGTAGGAATGATAAGAAATGGTTTGGGTGGAAGTGTGTTTTTTTTTTTTTTGCATCAGCTAATCTTACAGCTTCTTTTTCAAAGATCTTGTGTGTGGGAGATGTGGCAGCCAACATCTGAATAAACATGTTCCAAGCTCCTGATCATATGTCATTTGCCTTTTTGACTTTTTCTTTACTTTTTGGCTTACGATTTTACTGTAATTTCAGAAATGCCGTGACTTCTGAGCTAGAAAAATCACAAACCTAATTCTGTTTAGAAGTGACATGACTGAAACGGAGAACAATGTGGGCAACAGAATCCAATTCAGAATTGTTTTCTTTGGGAATTTGGTTGTTCTGAGTGACATAATGGGTATGCAAACTTCCTAAAAGTCCTAAGCAAATATTAGTGTTTTTTCAGCTACAGTAAAAACCAGCAGTCTTTGATTGCCTTTGTTACAAATGTTGACCAGGAGGGAGTTGGATAAGGTATTTAGTATTTTTATAAGTAAAAAACAGTGGTATTATATGAGAATATACAGATGTATACATGTTTCATGAAGATATGTTTTCCTTGGTAAGGAATTTTGCACAGCTTCATTTTGCATTATCATTTGAGTGTGCTGCATTTTATTCTGATGAAATCAGTGCCTTTCAGTCCGGCATGCCGTATAAGCAGCAGACCAAGCCCCCTCCGTACACTTGGTGGGTTTTATGTGTAGTGTGTTTCTGTTCTTAATTGCATGTTTCTAGATACCTTTTAACAATTTTCTAAAATTATTTTTAGCTTTAGATCCGGCTAAAGATCCATGTTTAAAGATGAAATGTAGTCGCCATAAGGTCTGTGTTGCACAGGATCAACAAACTGCTGTTTGCATTAGTCACCGAAGGCTTACTCACAGGTAAATACTTTAAAAGTTAATCCTATAGACTTTATTTATAGTTTTCATGACTGACTGTAAACCATAAATACACTATAATTAGTTTAGTTATTTAACAACATATGAGCGGAGTAGGAGTGGATTGTAGAAGTCATTATGCATAACTTGATTAGAATGTGGTAAACTAGAGGGTGTACATATTTAAATATCACAAGCTGCTGATACATTGAAGGAAATACCTGCTGTGCTGGTACCAAATGAATATAACAACTGTGATAATGTCCTGCTGCTATACATTACTTTGGCTTCATCACTTCTTACATGAAGCTAGAGTACTCAAAACTGCCTCTTAAAGTGTGGGTAATGGCCTGTTAGAGCATAAATTGGATTGCGGGGTTTTTTTTCTTTCTTTTTCTCCTATTCACTCCAACTTTCTCTGCTCTCTGAACTGATAAATATAAAGAACAAATATATGGTACAGTTATTTTGGAATCCAGATGTAGATGACATTACTTTCTTTCTGAGAACAGTTCTAGATGCTCTGTTTATGTAGGTCTTGGAGTGGCCAAATATTACTGTACTTATCTGGCCCTTCATCTGGGGCAGAAAGTAAATTTGTAGGGGTTTGAACCTAGGGGTTTATACCCTTAACTGAGGCATGAGATTGTTATTTGCTGAGGAGATGGAGTCAAGTTGCATTTTTGACTTGATTGTTCATTTTTTTGCACTTCATTGTGGGAAACGAATAGTGGAAAGGATAAACTTCAGTAACTTGATTGGAATAAGTGTGTGTTAAAGTGCTTTGCTCAGTAGGGGCTGAAAAGAACTAGGGAAAATAAGATCCTTTCTTGTCTGATGTAAGAAGATCATTTCAAGCTTTTTTGAGAGGCAGTACAGTTTTATGAATAAGGAATGTTCTTCCAAGTGTCTAGTTACGTTAAATACATCCACCTGTAGATTTTCAAACAAACAAGATGGTACACAGTGAAAGGAAAAGTTTAAACTATCCTTGATTTGCAGCTGCAGTTAATTAACAAAAAGCTCTACATTATTTGTAGAGCTAAACTGTTTGTATCAAACAAGCAAGACATGGCTTGATAAAGTATTATATAAGGTGCAAGAATAAGTATCAGACCAAGCTATGTAGTCTAATTTCAGCTGCATGTGAACCATCAGTGGAATATGTCAGTATCAACTATGAAAAGACAACACAATCATTTGAAACTTCTGAGAGGTATTACATTATTGACAACAGTGAAAAAATGGCATCTCCAAGTTATGTATATATACAGCACATGAGGACTGAGAATTTTTTTAGGCTGGATGAAGCTGCATACCGTGGTTGAATTAATAAATATATTGACATCTGTCTTTATACTTGTATTCTTCCTCCCACAGTCTCTGGCTCTCTTCTAGAAAGGTAATATTTTAAAAGGCAAAACTTGTCTGAATATAATACAATCTCATAATGGGAGAGTTTGGAATGGCAGCAACTTGGTGATTCTAATAAGCACTGCAAGTCTAGTCTTGTAAGCTAGATGAAGCATTCCTTTTCTACCTGTCCTGAGCCAGGACAGGGGTTTCCCAATCTTAGCATCTCCTTGTTTCCCCAGATGATGAGGCCAAGGAGGAATCAGTTGCTTTGCTCTTTCTTTCTAGAGGTTTGCTTCATGCAGTCTCCAACCTTTTTGTCGTATGGTGGAATAGGAGTATGAATAACATATTCACAGGCAGTCATGTCTGCTGTCTCTTCACCACTATTAATTTCTTTAGCCCAAGATTTTATTCCTTCACTGTGATCTGCAATCTGCATATTGGTTTTCAGCAGAGCCATCTGTTTTTCTGAGTTCCCAAAGGACTAGTCCACTAGGCTATAAGTCTTGGTAAAAATTAGATGAGAAAGGTTGTATTATCAACTGTTGGATTATATTATCTACTTGTATCGATTTCTAATAATTTGATTTCTCATCAGTTGTGTGTGTTCGGTCAGCTGGGAATAAACCTTCACCAAATTTCATCCCAGTAATTTTCCCTTTCCACTTCATCTGTGTGTGTGCATATGGTGTACAAAGGTTGGATAATTTGAATAATTTTTTTTTAAAGCAGTTGGGGATGTCTTCTGGAAAAATAATTGACACCTTTTTCATGGATTACTGGAAACTCTTCATAAAGAATTTGCCCATAGATTTCCATTTGGGAATACTTGCTGTGTAGATCCATAGATATTTGAGAGATTATTCCCAAGGCTCTTGTTCAAGGAAAATAATTTTAAAGATGTGAACTGGTACAGTGACAAAGACTATCTTCAAAGGACAGTCAGGGAAGACGATACTCTGCATACCTCCAAGATAAATAAAGGGTTTAGGGGCATCTTTGGGCTACCCGAGGGAAAGAAGCATGAAGTACAGTTATAGCTGAATATACTATTCTGCAGTGTCAAGTTGAAATTCTGAGATTTACAGTTAGAATCACTGTTGTTAGAAGCAGCATTTCCAAGCAGCCCTATTACCTTGTACATAAATTTCTGTATATATATTCTGTCACACTTTGAGGTAATAACATAGAGAGGTTGCTACTCAGTGAAGGCTGATAATTGTATCCAATGGAGAAATCACATTAGTGATTTCTTTTGTTGCTTTGTTAGAAATTGGCTTGCCGAAAAAATATAAGCATGGACATCTGTTATTCAGTCCATGCTCCCAGGTGTTCTTATCTACACGGTGCAAGTTCCAGACTACTGTAGCCCTGTATGGATCACCCAGGGTGCCTCTGTACCACATAATCAAGCATGTGATCAGTGGATATCCCAGCCATCTGCAAAGCTGTTAGTGACGTGATATGACATGGTCCCAACAAGATCAATTAACATGGCATTACACTCCATTGATGTGATGATTCTACCTGTGTTTTCAGAAGTATTAAAATTTGTATAATCTCAGGCATCTCAGCACTCTGCTCTTGCTGCAGTGTGCTTGCCTTTGTGTGATTTCAAAACCAGTGATTCCATATCACTGTCCCTTTTTGTGGTGCTGTAGGTCAGGCAAGCCTATGGGTTTGCTATTTTTTTTTTGAGTTTCCGTGGCAGCAGAGATGGTTTCCCTTCAGTCTCGAGGTACTGCACACAAGGTTCATTTCCTTTTCTGGTAGATTGCCAAGGTGGAAAGTCCTCTTCTAGCATACTTCTGCAGTGTCATACCATCCTGATTCAAGAGCTCCCTTTATCTGCTGTCCTGGAAAGACTGAACAGTATTTGATAAAAAGGTGAAATAAGTGTTGTAGATCATTGGTAATGAGAGTATTTTGGAGTACAGGAACTTTAGAAAGTATGGGGGCATGGTTAGAGCTGCCAAATTTTTGTAGGTAGCAGTTAATTGCATTTCAATCTCTGCTGGCTATAACTGTGTTGGAAGCTGTGTTCTGTATGCTCCTAGCTGTGTCCTGTAAAACAAAGAGGAAGTACTTTAAGAAGGGAAAATATGCATTATATATATTAATGTTTATCCAGGTACTTCCATGTGGATTGCTGTGGGAAGGCAGTAATTGCCTGCACTAGAATACATGCTAAACAAATAGTACTAAGTCTGGTGTAAAACAGAACTTGTCATTGATTCTTTGAAACTCTCGAGGTCAACATTAACTTTTCTTTTGCCTAAACAGTGTTTTACCATACCTTTGTGCTTTCCAATTTATCTTTATTTAGGCTTTATGGGAGGAAAAAACAACCTGTAAAGTGCCTGTACATGCATTAAAATGCTTTGGGGTATACCTCATTCAGTTACAAATACAACTTGTAGAAGAATATCGGAGTACAATATTGCCGATACTGCGATACAGTGATGTGATGTTATGGTGACAAGTAGGACGTTCATTGTACTGATAGAAATCTGTCTACTCGTTTTAGTTTTCAGTCACTTCACTTTCAGGAAATTTAGTTGTTTCAGTCTGCGGTACTGAGAATACCTGAGAACTGTGAATTCACCCCTGTGAGAATGGGCAAGAGAAAAAGTTAGGTGATTGTTCAGCCAGAAGAGAATTGGATAAGAAGTAGAAAGAGATGAGTCATCGGAGAAGGGGTGTTGGTGGTAATGGGTACTTCATAATACCTGCAGTGGAATGTGTGCTCTTTGTATATGCAGAGCAGCAGGTGGTAAAGAGAAATCCTTAAATCTTCACATAAATGCAGTTGACACTTGGAGCAAAGCAAGAAAGATTTTGTGGTGACACCACAACATGTAGGAACCCATTAAGACCATGAGAAGCTGGTAGTTAACCAGGCTCAGGAAAGTTGAAAAGTTAGTCCAGCAACGAGCTATCATGGATTTCCAAGCCCTGATAAAAAGTCTGTTAACTTCATCTTAGGTTTAAAACAGGCAATTATAATACGAAGTGACACATCATATAATTTGATCTAAGAATAACATTATGTGAATCACAGGCTACTGTACTAAAATAAGCTGCGTATAGGTGAAGTTCTAAGCAAGTAGGACAGCGGCAGGTGAAGACAGGGCTCTAGAAAGCTTGAAAAAAATGGGACAGGGGTACCACCCTGCAGAGAATTTTAATGTAAATGTTAACAGTAAACATGGGACAGTGTCTGTAGTTTCAGTTGGATTACTTTTGCTGGAATTCTTTTTTGGTACTGCATGTTTGTCAAAACAAAAATATTTAAGCCTAATGCTTAAAGGTGAAGGGGGGGAGGAGAGGGAAAAGCATCTATCTGCTTCAAAGGTTTCTCCTTGCTTTTATCTCAAACCAGATGCAGAAGACAATTTACAAATGAGATTAATTCAGTTGAGACCCAGTCATTATGTAGTCCATTCCAAGATTTGACTGAGAGCTATTAGTTGTGTAACGACTTTGAAATTTCTTTTTCTTTCTATTGAATTTCTTACCTTCTGCTATCATTTCATAGGTTTCAGAGTAGGAAGCAGTTGTAACACAGTTCAGGTATTCCAGATCCAGTTTTTGTTTCACCTGTTAGGTGTAGGAAATGTCTAGGGGATTATTGAGAAATAAGGGGTCATTCCTTTTGTAGCATATTTTTTTATTTATGATTTATTTTCTTTCTCTTTGTAGATTATGCCTTACAGTCATTTACAGTCCCTTCTTTGTTTTGTTTTTAGCTGTTTTTTGTTCTTTATAGTAGCAGCCTATACCTGTGTCATTTTAATAATGTAGTGAACGTGTTCGTGAGAGGAATAGCATTGCCTTGTCAGAGGTGCACAGCTTTTTGGATCTTCTTTACGAGTAACTGATTCTCAGTAAATATTAACTAAGCAATTAATTTTGGTGATACTAGGAATTCTAAAAAAACCCAAGCATATTTTGTTAAAGGTTAAAGTAGGAGGGGAGACCATCATGGTAAAAACATTTCAGTTAAAATACCTGGAAAATGACAAGAATTCACGAGTCGTGGATAGAGAGTCAAAACAATTAAGCTTTTAACTAAGTTAAAACAAAGGAGCTAAAAAAAATGAGAGTTGCTCTTTTTGTACTGGAACTTCACAAGGCAGGTTCCAGAGAGCTGTGCAGTCTGGCTCTCTAAAATGTGAGGCTGGGTAGGAGGTGAGCAGTGTAGAGGGCCTGATGATACAGAATTCACTGTTTTAAGAATTAAGGATAGAGTGGTGGGTGCTATCTGGGTAAAATGTTTTCTCTGCTCTTTCTTAAGAGTTCTGTGAAGTGAAGCTAGGTTTAGTGAGACTTGTTCCATGCCCTGAAGCTTCTGTGGAGTAGGACCTAAATTTAGGGATTGACAAAATATTCTAACTTTTCTGGCTGTGGATGCAATCTTCGACTTACCACGATTTCACTATTAAACCGTGTTGAAGAGCATGTTAGAGACTAACAGAGGCTGATAGTGGTAAAAATGTTTTATCACTTAACGTAATTTACTAAGGTAGTGTAGTTAGATGGTTTGATAGATTTTGGGCTAGCACTTCATCTACTACAGCTTCCTTTAAGTGTTTGAGTTGCATGACATTTCCAAGTGCTGATTTGGTTCAAATTTTGGTAGTCTGGTCCATTATCTTGACTTGGACTCCTGCCCTCTTACAGGATTTTTCTTTTTCCAAGAATGTGGAGAATCAGCCTAAATACTTTTTTTTATATGAGCTGGATTATCAGTTTTTCTTCCCTGGGCGTGTTCACTTCAGTATAATAACATGAGGAAAATGTTCCATCTCAGCTGTGAAATGATGAGTGTTGGGCCCTGAAGCATGAGATGGATTAACCTTTTCCTGTTACGGATGATGTGACAGAAGCCCAGAGTAAATTTCAAGTGCTGCACAACTATAACACTGATTCCACTGCAAAGGCAAACTGAAACCTCTTCTGTTTCCATGGTGTGGTACTGCATGACTGAGATTGTCCCCAAGCATAGGAAGTGATCAATTCCAAGTATGTGAGAGGCCCATTCGGTAAAGAAAATGCACGTGCATGCATACGTGCACAGATGTGCATATGCTCATGCATGTGCATACCTATAAAGAAATGTGTATAGATGTATATGTATTTTTCTATTCATATCATTTGGACAGATGTATTCTGGATTTACAAAGCATCGTATTGTGGAATTTGACGTATTTTACTATCACTCTTAATTTGCAACAAAGGAAAGATGGTTTTCAATTTAGCATAGCTACCACTGAGTTTTTGATTAAAAAAGAAAAAAAAAAAGAAACCAAAGCAAACCACAAAAGCTGTAATTGCATGAAGTTGCTGTAGTGATATTAAGTAGTCCAAGCAGGTTTGAAAGACAGTCTGTTAGAACTGATAGGGAAGATGCTTTATGCTTTATTTGATTGGATCAAATAGAGCCTTGCTCTCATTTGATTAGAAAAAAAGGAAAAGAAGCAGAGAAGGAACAGTATAGCTTTGTAGCTTTTCTGTATCTTTAAGTGCTGTGCCATTTTATTATTACTTCAAAAAAACGACTTTCAAAAAACTGAAGTAAAACAAAAGATTTGCTTAGGGCAGATTGTGGGGAAGTTACAAGCACCGCTATTTAGGATGTCATCATTTTACATTATCATGCTGCTGAAGAAGGCCAGCTGGTGCAGTTAAGTCCCTTATTGGAAATTTTAGTCTGATTCATTACTGTGATTTGTAGTTGTACACAGAAACACTTAATCATTCTTATGCTCCAAGCTCTATTGAATCTACTGAAGGCTTTTTGGTTCTTTGCATAATTTGTGCTGCCAGTCTGCCAGCTTGGCAGTGTTTCAAGCTTGTTGCATTATCTGTATTTGTTTGCACAGGAAGTGATGCTGCACGTAGGCTGAATTTACAGTAATTCTTTTGTAATAGGCTAATGAGCAACACTACTTTATTCACAATACTAACATTATATAGCTTTGATTAGTCCAATTATTTTGTAACTATGCCATTGTGATCATACTTACAACTCTACAAAGTACTGAAAAGGAAATTTGCTTAGCCGTAGCTTAATTGAACTTGTTGAGAAAATAATTTGGACTTTTATGTGCTTAAAAGAAAGGTGAAAATGTGAACATTTTGGAGATTTTTTTTTTATGCTCTGCAGTCTAATTTATTCAAGGAAATAAGTGAAGCTTCTATTTTACTAGCTGTTTCATTGCATTGGGAAGGAAAAAGGGTGCGTAAGTATGCATTGTACATTTTGCATATGTTGTGAGGGCCTATTCATTCCTTGATGTGCATGTGTTTCTTCCATTCATTTTAGTGGGAGTTATGGATACACAGCTAGAGGAAAACAGGACCCTCTAATGGAATTCATTCTCTCTCCTTAAGTAACTTCTGCTAACACTAATGGAAGATATATATGTAGATTGCAAGAACTATAATGCAGTGCCAATGTTGGCCGTATCAGGGTTACTATTTACTAAGGTTGTAACTTAGCCATAAAATATTTCTAGTTTTGCAGCCAAATTTAAAAATTCAAAAATTGCTGTCCTTAAGAAAAAAAAAACCCCTACCCTCCCAGCCCAACCTATATCTCTAGAAATCTAAACTAGATTTTTTTTTTTTAGTTCTTAATGTATTTTTTTCTCTTAGTATGTAATGTATGTTTTGTAGGACATCAAAGCAAATGTGTAATAAAGGAGACCTAAACAGAACTTCCTTCTATTTCTATTTATTTGCAGAACAGATTTTTACACTGTGCTTTTCCATTCAAAATCCATGATACATGTGTTTTTAATGAAAATAAGGAGTGGTACTCTAGACTAATCAGTTGGACTTCAGTTAATTTAGTAAGTCCTAGGCCTGCTCATGTTTTACCTGTTCCAGGAATCTTGTTCAGATTCCCAGTGGCCTGTGCAAGCAAGAGGCTGTACTGGGTAATCAGCTGGCATGATGGGTTTTTCAGTGATCTTGAGTGTCCTACTTTCCACTTCTGCAATGAGATTATAAATCAGGGTTGGGATTTTTTTTGCAGGCGAACGGATCCCAGCTTGCTGTATTTCTTTGTCTTGCTGACAGTAGATGAAGGCACACTCAGTTGTACCACCTCCTAAAAGGCAGTAAGTTAGGACATTTGTGCTCAAAAACTAGAACAAAGAATTAGGAAATGTGATGTCTGATCTAGGAAAGCATTGCTGTTAGAGCGTACAACTTCTGAGTAAACCTGGGGGATGGTAATGTGCTTTCCCATTAATAAAAAAGGGTTTGTGAGGGTTTTTTTGTTGTTGTAGTTTTAAAATGGTCTTTTCCCTCACAGTGTTCCTGAGAATCTACTACTTGCCTTTTTGTTAACAAAATTAAGAACAATGATGAAAACAGTGCTTATAAATTATTTCTCTGTCCTTAACTATGAAGTTTGTTTGTAGTCCATAGCAATAAAATTTATTGTGGACTGTTATGTAAATACTGAAATAATACAAAATAATAATAAAAAATCTTTGAGAATTCCTTTATCAGAAAAATTCTGCAAGATGAATTCAGGAACAGCTCAATACTCCTTTTTACAAATACCTATCTAAAGTAAAGCTTGCTTTTTTTTTTGGTAGTGCTTTTAAAATTAGCCATCAGTATCAGTTGTCAGTGTGCTTTATTAGAATATATTGTCAATTGTAAGATAGCTGATGCAAACATTTGTAATCAATCAGTGCTTAATTTGGAATTCGGTGGGTTGTGTGTTTTGGTTTTTAGTTTAGTTTTTTTCCCTCTTTCATTGTTACTGAAATACTCTTGATAATGGAATAGAGAAAAACTTCAGGATGCTTTTATGTGAGGGGTTCTTTTACAGGTTTTAAAATTTTCATGTGGATCTGGATCTCATTATAATTAGGTGCTTTTGTTACTAGCTAGCATCAATTCTAATACATTTCATTTTATGTGAAGTTCTTGCTTCACAAGTTCTGTTTACAGGCTCAGAATACATCTGTTGTTTTGCTTATGGACCAGTGGTGAGAAAACTGTTAAGTATGTGAAACTGAGTAGGAGTAGTGTTCAGGGAACAGAAATAGTTCTACTAATTTCCATTTGTGTAAAACAATACATTTAACTTTTCTAGTGCTGAGGAATATATTAATTGTAGCAGCTGGAGATGTTTGTCATCACCGAGTGAAGTATGTGCATGTATTAGTAGTACGTTTTACTGTAATGTACCACTTTTGGAAATCAGATAGTGTACTATGACAGTAAAGGCATGTCAGGAGTCACTAAATGATCATCTTTGTTACATGGTCAGTTATAATAAGGGAGTTTGTGTGTTTGGTAATATTTTTGTATTTCTTTCATTTACAATCACACACCAAACCCCTTTTCATGTGTCCAGATTGTCAACAGGAAGTTCACTTCTTAAAATGCTGTAGCCTGCCACAGATGAACAGTAATGTTATACTTGGTGTGGCTTTTTCCACAGACTATTATATATTCTATATCAGATCCTTATTACCTAAAAAAAAAAAAAAAAAAGTATTTTTGTGATTTCATGGTTTAATCAAAATATTAGAATACTTACACCGCAGAAATAATTTTTCTAATATCCTAATGCAACTTCTGTATTAGTAATAATAATAAATTCTTATAATCGCAGGACAGTTAAGGTTGGATTTAAAGCTTCCTGAATCTGTGGCATCCACTACTTTAATTCAGGCAGTATCGGTTCAGTTGCTTCAGGGATGCTTTGGGTTTATTGTACCTGTGCAGACTGTCTGCACAATGCACATTGTTCCCCATGAGTTTCTCCAATGCAAGTCCTTCCCACAGGCTGCAGTTTTTCACAACTGCTCCAACATGGGTCCCACACAGGTGTGCGGCCCTTCGGGAGCAGCCTGTTCCTGCATGGGCTTCCCACAGAGTCACAGGCCCTTGGGGCACAGCCGCCTGCCCCGGTGTGGGGCCCTCCCCAGGCTGCAGGGGGGTCTCTGCTCCCCCGTGACCCTCCATGGCTGCAGGGGCACAGCCTGCCCTCTCCCCACGGGCTGAGGGGAACCTCTGCTCGGGGCACCTCCTCCCGCCTTTCTGCACTGACTTTGGGGGTCTGTCTGCCTGTCTCTCACCCCACTCCTCACCCCGCTGCAGGTTCCCCAGCAGGTTTTTCCCCTAAAAAAATGTTACTGCAGAGGTGCCACCACTACCACTGACTGACTCAGCCTTGGCCAGAGGTGGATCCAACTTGGAGCCCTTGCTCTTACAGATCATAGCACAAACTTGCATGTTACAAAATAGGCTGTGAAGGCTTGCTGTCACCTTAGTCATTATTATAGCCAAAGCTGGAGAACCGTGTGCTTTTGACCATTCTACCCATAAAATTCTCTTTCATAGGGAATCAACAATAGCAACACTTCTAGGATGACTTCAGCCCTATGTCTTACACATTTGAGGCTTCTGGAAAACTGAATTTCCTTTCATACTGTAGAAGTATACTGACATCATGTAACTACTTAATTCAAAGTACAAGTTGCTGGAAGTTTTTTACTTACACTGCAAGACTTTTGTCATGCTCTAATTCACTTCTATCTTCAAAATGTAAACCGACATAATTTATGTTAGAATTAATATTGTCTAGGTGTTCTACTGAGAAACAAGCACAAGGTACCACCAGTAAGAACTCTGAAAAGATATACAGATTTGTAAAGAGAATAGTCTATGAATGTTAAGAAATCATTTTATGAGTGAGGTGTCACAATTTATTTGTGTTTATAGCCTTGTTATCTCTGGCCACCTTGATAAATGACACATAGCAGAAACAGAAACACTGCAGAAGTGTTAAAAATATGATGAAAAATGTAGAAAGACTTCTGGATGAAGAAACAATAAAAAAATGGGAACTTAAATCTAACAGTAAGAAGGACTATAACAGGACTATATTTCTAGAATTGTTTCTCGGTTAGTTTAATTTACCCTTTCATAATGAAGGAACAGTGAGAATAGATGAGGCAGCAGACACAAAACAGATTTTAGGAGCCTGTTTAATTTTGACATGATACTGCCACCACAGAGCTCTTGGTCAACATTATGGTTAAAAGGAAGGTTTGGAAATGTGTCTGGAGAGCTAGAACAGTCATCTAAGCTAGCATACAGGTAATTTTTCTGACATCTGGCAAACCTGTTATTGGCAATGGAGGAGTAAGTTTTGCCTGTGGTCATTTTCCTGTTAAGTTTTTATCACTACTGCTGTCTAAAAGGAGATGCTGTATTTGATCAGCAGACTGGACACTAGTCCAATTGGATACCACAATTTTATTTTCTTACCAAAGCTATTCAGATACCAAAAGCCTCAGTTATTTATATAAGCTTGAACCAATAAAGACTGCCATAGAAATAAAAATTGAGCTGAACTATGACCTAGAGAGGGAAAAGTACCATTGGAAAAAGTAGGACTGTCTGCTCTCAGGATTTTTGAAAAGAAAAAAATAATCATGCTTTTGTGAAACAGATGCTTTTCCAAGCAAATTATGAAGTGCTTTTTGTGCCCCAACATGGGGGCAGAAAATATCTGTTTCCATTTGTGTCATTTCTTAATAGATTACTTTTTTCCTTCCCCCATGTAACTATGGCCTTTTTGTCGCTCTTACTGCATTGCAATTTTGGGACTTTAAAGCTGGATTTGTAGTTGGTCTTTGAATTCAAAGTGTTTGGAAACATGATCAGCTCTGAGGCTGAAAGTGGTGAATTGATTGTTTTGCAGAGTCATGTCTTTGAAGACGAAATTAAGCAACTACGGATAAATGTTGTGGTTTGGTATGCAGAATACCAGGGGTGCCTAGCTGGGGTACCAGCATGGGCCCCGGTTGTCTCAAGATGGAGTCCCTGTAGGAGCAACTGAGCAGAGCAAAAGCTGAGGCCTGAAGTATATTTTTTTCATTTTTTCTGAACAGTTGGAAACAATTTTAAAAATATTTACAGAATTTTCAAAACTCTGTATGATGTAGAATGAGTAAGTCAGAGTTTAAACAAACCCTGAAAGCTGAACCACAATTCTCTTGGTGGTACCATCATGTAAATATTCATTATTGCTATTTTACCCTTCATAGCATGTTTTTATTTCTTTAGGATTTGATCCCTTCATGTAAGTTACCTTTAGTGTTCTTGTCTCTCTTAAAATAACTCTTCTCCATTTTTAGGTACTATTTTGCTCTTTCAGAGTACTTCATGTTTTCACTCAGCATGGCTTAATGTTCATGCAGTCTTGCCTACGAACCTGAAATAAGCCCTGCTAACAGATGCTTTATAGGGGCTTGAATGAAGAAGGGATAGATTATGTATTATCCTGTAGGTACCATTTTAATGAACCCACATTGGAGTAATTAAGGAAGGAATAGGCTAGACTGGGGATGCTTATGAAAAAAATAAAACTAAAATAAGAACCTTTGTCACTTTCTGGTACAGCAGTATCCCATTCTATCTCTTATCCTTTTATTAGATATATGACAAAACCAGGGTAATAAGTAAAACCAAATATGAAATAATTTAAATTAGAACTTTTTCAAGCTGTAAAATTTCACACTTATGGTATATACAATATGTGACGTTATTTCCTAACTATGTAGGGAATGTTTGTTTCTCCAAGTATGAGCCTTACTGTTGGTTATCCTTGGATTTGATCAGAGAGGAAAAAGAGTATTAAAAATTAAAACTAACTTTTGGAGAATGTCAGTATTGTTTCAAAATGGAATTAATTTTCAAAGAATAAGGCCAAATACAAGTAATATGGGGCCAAAATGGAGGCTGTGCAAGTGTTACTGTTTCTTTAGTAAGTTTAGCCGGTGTAGTGCTTTGTTGAAGTAGGTTTTCTGTTTATCAGCCTTTTCCCCTCTGCTCTGATGAAGTTTGTCAACACCGATTTTGAATACTTGTTTAGGAAATTTTGGCATGTCTGACCATATGGCTGACCACAGTGTACAGACTTGTTGAACAGTGGATATGTAATAGGAATGGTACTCCTTGATGCTTTGGGCTTGCCATGCATATGCATGAGTTTATGCAAATTAGCTATCTGACTTTCAAGGAGGAACACTGTGAGAAACTGCCCTCAGTTGTAAGCAAAAAAAAAAAAAAGGGAAAATCTTGAGGTTTTTTTTAATGTAAAAGAGTATCAATAGAATAATGTAGTACAGTCCAGCAGATGATCCTCCATGAATAGTTTGACCACACATTTTGCTCAGCTATCATCTTTACTACACACTTGTTGCTATATATTTTCAGAGCAGACCTGTACATCAGCTTTATCTTACCGTTTTCTGATGTTATCAGACACCATTCATAAATTCAGAATGTATCATAGTGACAGAAAGTATAATACCAAGTTGAAAGCCTTTCTATCTCTTGCTTGGTTTTTTTTCTCCTCTTACACTCCCTCTGGAGTGCAGAAAAGTGGTGCTGATATGAGCTCTTCCATCTATCTAAAGAGCACTTGGAAGATTGCAGTACATAAAGTTGACAGTTGGGTAGATGATCTAAAGGAATTTTGGTTTTCATAGACCTGCCGTAGCTGTTAACCAGTGCCAGGATACAGAAGTTTAGTTTTGTGAGGCACTGATAGGCAGATGTACATAATTCTCTTAAAAACTCAATGAGCTGCAAAGCAGTGTTTGCAGCTTGCAAGTGCTCTTCTTACGCCTGATTAACGACATCACATCCAAAATCACAGCCTGTATCACAAGTGAGTTAACGTAATCAGAACAGCAAAGTCAGTTCAAGTTAAAACTGCTTAATTTTCAATTTAAATACTGTATAGAGATCACTTGTAATCCTGAGCACCATTGCATAAGACAATTTGCTGTCCAAAGTGTGTGCTGTGCTTTAGAACCTATAACTACAGGCATGATATTGTAATTATTTTGAAATGGTTTTAGGAAGATAATGCATTTTGTCTGTAGAATAAAGGGCAAGTAATACTAGCACTAGAATTATCAAGACAGTTGGGCCGCTTGAAGCATTATTACTCCTCTGCACCAGTCGATAAATAATACATAACCTGACTTGGTTCTGTCTATTATGTGGTTTTCTTGTTTAGCAGGATTATTCTATACTATTTGTATTACTATGAGTCCAGTTCAAAGTTGTTTAATTCAAACAGGTGCCCAGAACACTAGGGTAGGTAGAATTATGTTAGTACCTGTAATATAGCAGATTATTGTAAAAAACCAAACCAACCAAACAAGAAAGCCAAAACATTTGTAATGTTTGCTGTGGTACTTGTGGATGTGGGGAGACCAATGTATTAAAACTGGCAGGTTTAAGAAGTTGAGCTGTTGAGTGGTGGGAGCAGCATCAGCCTCGCTGAGGAATGCACTGCTAAGTGGAGTTAAGTATTGTGGAATGAAAGTCAAAGCGGGGTGGGGCGAGGAAAAAAAGAGTAATACTCGCTGTAAAGCTGTGATACAGAGCAAAGAACATCTATTTAAATGGGTGGCTGCAAGGTTGTGTGCCCTAAGGAGACTCTGAAGCAACCCTGATTCAGTTACACAATTAGGGGATACTCGGTTCCCTGAACATGAATACTGTGGATGTATTGTTTGTAAAAGTGGCTTATTACTGCTCATAGTTGTAATGAGGATCTTGGAATTGCTAAATACAATCTGGAGAGATTATGGTACTTCCTTATGCCTCTTCTTGAATTTTACAGTTTGGGCTCAAAACAGTTCTGTGTTACCTATACATCATAAGGAAACAAGCTACGAAGCTTGAAATACATTGCTGTGTCTGGTTTTAGAAACAATTTCAGGTAAATTTTTCCCTTTAAAGAGTAGACTATTCTGTTATTCTTCCCATGTCTTGGTGTGAGAAAAGACATGATGATGGTAGAAATGCCATCAATGTAAATAAGGTGGAAAAAGACAGCCAAATAGCAACTGTAGTAAATGCAATAGAAATTTGTTTTAAAGTCAGAGCTAAGAGATTCTTGTGGAACATGCTGATGTTAGGATATTTCCAGAAGTGACATTGTAGCACACCCTTTTTCTGTTGAAGTGCTGAAACTAAAGATAATAAAATTAAAAAATGAAATCTAGGAAAATGTATCAATACAAACATTTAAAGATAAGTAGTGCAGCAAATCAATTGAACAGTTATTAAAATATACGCCTCATTCGCTCTTTATGGAGGAGGGGGAAAAACAAGGCAACTGAGGAATTCTTTTGATGGTTTCTGGCAAGGGAACATAAAGAGAAAGTGTGTGCAAGCTGCATCCATTAATATCAACCATACTGTATTTGGTTTAATTTGTTGTTCTCTGTAGTGTCGTGATTTAAAAAGTCAGTCAAACCTGGCATGCGATGGATAAGAGTCAACTTTTGCTCATTATAAATCAGTGACTTGTCATTTAAGCAAGATATATGAACAGACTTAGTGTGTGTTCTGCTGATAATTGCAAAAATTATCATGAGCTGTGCACTAAGGATTCAAGACCACAGAACTCGAGTGGATTTGCAACGTATGTGTGTTCATGGGTGTATATATGCATGCACATTAGTATACATTTTGGTATAGATGTATGAAATTGTGCAGATAAGAAGCAAGCGTGCTGTGTCTGTGTGACACACCACCACATTGAAGTTTAAAAACTGTTCAAATAAACCTGTAGTATGACATTTGGGTCTGAAATGATAATGTCAGCTACAGAATTGGAATGAGTTAGGCATTTGTGAGTACTAATAAAAGTCTGTAGTAATAATTTTAAGAGTTGTTTACTCTAATGCAGCCATGTTGTAGTGATCCAATACCTGGGTGTTTTGGAGCTCATGCTTGAGAGAAAGCCGTTGTGGTAGTGGAAGCAAGTGATGGTAGTAGAAATGGCATCAATTTAGTCAGACATGAAGTAGTCTTCTGTAAATAGTTGTAACATTGTTTTTCTATACTTTCTCTGAACAGGGCATGTTGCCAGACTTAGCAAAAAGTTCTTATACATCATATGAGACATGGATACGTTAATAATGAATTATAAAATAACTATTGCCAAGTATTGCCAGAGAGTAGGCCTCTGATTTTAAGTCTTCCTTAAGAAAGGGTGAAATATTCAAGAAAATAATTTCAGTTCCTTTAGCAAGTCCAGAGATAACCAACTTCAAAAGTAAGAGTTGATTATTAAATCTTGTTTGCAAACAGTGATTTTACTGACACTTGTATGAATATGAAGGTGGGAAAAAGTGCCCTTTGTTTTGTGGCTATTGTAGGTCAGCTCTTGCAAAAGCTGTAGAGATGTTTTTAAATATACAATTTGGAAATGAGTGAGGCGCTAAATTAGTTGTTGAATATAAGATGTGAAGACAGTTTCATGTAAGTTCTGTGTAAATGGAAAATATATGTTCATGTTCCCTGCCAGCAGCCTTATTCTTACAAGTGCTTCTGTGTGGGAAGAGGCATCACAGGACTGAGACGATATTAGTACATACGTTTCACATTTCGGATGAACGATAGGGACATAGCGATTCAGTGTTTTTCAACATAACAAAGGGTGACCTTATTAAAGTTTATGACATTGCTGTCTTGTTCATCTGTCTTGGTATCATAACATTATAGGAAAGTATGAGTAATCATTCTGACACATAATGGCAGTATTCCTGAACTATACTGTCTCATTATAAGTAAGTTAAAAAAAAAAAAATTTGCTTGCTCCTCTTCTCCCTATCCCAGTCCATTTCAGGCTGAAAACTATTAGTTTGATTTTGTAGAGACTCTTACTTCTTTACATATTTTCACTGGTGAGTGTCCTGGGTCATGTCAGAACGCATTTGCCTTCTTTCACTGCTGACGAGTGAAGCTGGTTTTAATGAAATTGGAGTTCTTTTACACAGATTGGTCTGGCCTTATAAAGTCAAGAATGGCAAATATATTTGTCTGAGATAATTAAAAAATGTGAAATAGAAATCCCAAGACATTAAAGCATTATTTATGTTTACTACTGTTTCGTGTTTACCATTTTATTCCCTTACTGACTACTCTGTCAGTGTAGTAACATTGAATACTTAGAGCTCTCTCTTGTAAAAAGTTGAATTTTCCCACAGAGTTTAAATGAGATGATCTTGGATTCTTCCTTATTCCATGACCTGAAAATAAAGCAAGTCTAAGATCATGCTGCTGTAATTAGGCAGTCCCAAATATTACCTGCTCTGACTAAAACTAAAATCTTAATTTTGATCTTAAGTTAAAAATATTGTTAGTGGTTTTATATGTAATATATGGTAAAAACACATCAGTATTGACAACAACTTTAAAGTTAGTTGAGAGCTTTTCAGTCATCGGAGGAGGGAACATAAAGAGAATAATTTCTGTTAATAACAATTTGCTAAAAATTATTAGGAAAAGACTCATAATATCTTTTATTGATATTTTGAGTATACAGTTCATGTGTAGTGTACGGAAAACACTGAAAAAAGGTATTGTCAATCCTGTAGAAGAAATTGTACAAATTTTGTCATCATTTGGCACTTTATTTAAATGTAAAACTGAATTATAAATCTGTGTTGTGGTTTCGTTTGGTTTTTTTTTTTTTTTTCTCCTGGGGAGAGTTGCATCATCTCAGCATTTACATTACGTCATCGCTGAGGGGTGGGGTGTTTTGCTGAATGTCACAAATGCTGTTTGTGAGAATGTACCATCATCTTGAAGTAATTTTAGCATTTGTATATGAATATAAGAATGCCTTCCAGTACAGAAGAGATTAGTTTACTACATGAAATGGATCTTTTTAAAAAAGTAAACCAATGGGTGAGTTTTGGGAAAAAAAGAAAAGAGCAAGTACAGAAAGAATGAAAAGCTTAAATGGTCAAGCTGTACATTATTTGAACTCCTACACTACATCAGTCACTTTGCAAATATGTTTCTTTAGTTATCATCTTATGTACTTAGTATTCAGAAGTAAAAAAAGGCATGTTCTTTTGAAATTGACCACTGACTGATATTTTCCACCTATAAGCCTACCTAAAGACTCGATTATCAGGTTTTGAAGAATGCAAATAAACTGCATTCTCAAATAAAACCAAGTTTTAGATTGCCTAGTGGTTCTCAAATTCAGGTGATTGACACAGGAGACATCTGATGGTTATGTTAAAGGAAGAAAATGGAAATCCTTATTTTGGATATTAATTACTGTGGTTAAACCACAACAGATGGTTAAAATGGACTTTTCTGCTTTCTTTTCTGTCTTAATTTTCAAGCAGATAGTGTGACTGATCCCATGTGAGGGAAGAGGGCTGTGAGCATGGGCAGCAAGAGTGCAACTTGAACTTGCAAGGCAAGAAGAAAGATAGAATGCATGAGAATCACTCTGTCTGCAGGGTTCAGAATGTGATGAATGGAATATTAATCTACTTTTATAATGGCAAAAGAATATTCTTTTTGTGGCAGCCAGTGATTTGAGCCAATAAGACAATTACCTGTTTTCTAGTGAAAACTGTTCTGTAATTATACTCAACATGAAATATTAAATCTTGTAGGAGTGGCCATTCTAATAATAATATTAATCAAAATATTGTCACTATTTGTTGTCTTTGGACTATTGAATTGATTATTAGTAATTTGATAGTTTCATTTATTTTCATTTATTTTTTTATATTCCAGTTATATTTCATCACTCATTTTTATGAAGCGTACACATTAAGATGCTTTCTGATGAGAACTATATCTGTAATTGGAGTGTCAAATGCAGGTAACAAAGCATGATGTTATGCAAAACAGGCTCTGAATTAATAACTTCAACTTCTGTCTAGAAGATGATACATAGTAGGTACATAATCATTAAAAAAAAGTCCTAATACACAACCCTGCAATTTCACGAATACAAAACATGCTGATAACATAGGAGCCACATTTAAATGACCCTAACCAAATCCAAATATTGGCTTATTGTTAGGGACTTTTTAGGTTCCTGCTCAACAAACTGTAAGAATGTAAGATTTGACGCAATCTTCTGGTGCTTATATCTAGTTCTTAAATTATTTTCATTGGCTGTAGAGAACTGGTTTCAGTCTTTAAAATAATAATAATAATTAAAAAAATCTGCTTTATAAAATAGTGTGTAAAAGAAAAAGGAAATTGTTTTGACTTCTGTTATCTGTATCAGAAAACATGTTGAAGAACCACTTTGCTTCCTTTTGGATCACAAATAGATATTTTTGGTTTTTTCCAATACCATTAATAGATAGTGACTATGTCAGTATTCAAAGAGTTAAAATCTGTAAGGCTGACACAAAATCATTGTAATGTTCTCTCTTTGCAAAATAGAAAATTATGTATTTGAGAGCTGTTTAATTCTTTTAGTCTTATAAAATAAAAACAATTTTGCGAAAAGTTGATAACTCTAAGAGAAATGATTGAAAATTGCATTATGACAAGGTCAAACAGATTAGCGTAGAAAGCAGTTATGAAAGATATTTGCATATCTTGGCAAGTGATCAAAAGGTGAAGTATAAGTTCGTAAGTTAACACACACTATTAAAAATCTTTCTAAAATAACACATTATTGCTTTACTAATGTAGAATGTGTGTGTATATGAATCTCAGTTTTATGTTTTTTCATATTGCTTTTGCATTATATCAACTGAAATATGTATAAAATTGAGGTCTCAATTCTGGAATCAGTTAAAATGTGAGCATCCCGTGTAGTCACTGGAGCTATTCAAACCTGCTCAACTTTATTACTGTCAATTTCTGAAGTGCTTGTGAAACAATTTAATGATTGATTATTAGTGAACAATATAATGGAATTCTTCAGATTTTATAGATTAAAAGAATAATAAAGACTCTTTTTTTAATAGTACTTAAATAACTGCAAGTTAGGAGATCCTGGGTTTCTCGCTGTCTGGGTGAGTAAAAATGCATGTGTTCACTGGAACGAATGAAGTCATGTTTAAGTCATTATTTTTAGGAAACTGAAGAAGTCCTTTAAGCAACATAAATTGAGAAAAATAGGTGGCTTGATAAGCTTAAAAATCATGAAGTCGCTACTGCCAAGGTAATTTTGCACGATCTACAATATGTGAAAATAATATCTAGTGAAGGAAGCACCTTTATCATTGTGATATCATTCAAACCATGGCAATAATTTAAATAACAATGTTTTCATATAATTTCAAAATAATTGAAATACCATTTTCTTTAACTTCACTGGTCTTTCCCCATCTGATTTTCTTTATCTTTATATCCCTATAAATATGTCCTTCCAAGTGTTGCATTAGAGAGGAAAAAATAGTAAGCCCTTGAGTGACATCTTGCTTTGCATAGTGAATATGCACAGAGCTTTGATTATAGTAAACTTCTTTCATTACTTCTGGAAATAGTAAACCTGGAAAACTTCAGATAGTAGTTGTTCCTACTGTCGTACCAATCATTAGTAAATCTTTCTTTTGGCCTCAGCTTTGGTGTATCGTTTTATGACTCATTTTGTCAGAAATTATTTGCTGTGGTAACTGATCTCTATTAAACCCAGCAGATTTTTATCATTATCGCTAAACTAGGTTTCAACCCAGCTCATTGTATTGGTTTTAATTTTTTTCTGCAGAGAACTAATGATTTAGGATAAAAAATCACTGTTAGAGTAATTGCCTTCTTGCATTGCTGTACAAGATATCTGAAAGAGAATTTGCCTCAAACTGCGTGGATATTGCAGAGTCTGGATTCAAAGCCGATGGTTCCTTAGCAGTTTATATTCCTGCCATTTGATTTTTACTTGTCAATGCTATAGCTTTTTTGAAAATTACTTTGCTGTAGCCATTTTGACTGCATCAGTTCCTGGGAACTTTGTGAAGAAATATCTTTTTCACCACAAAAAGAGGGGACATGAGTGAAATCCCCTGTTTGTATATGAAATCTATAGAAATTGTTGTTGAGTATGGATGGATGTGTGCATTGGGTCTTTGCAGCTGTCTGTGTCTCCCATCCAACTCTTTTTTCCTTTATAGATTCATGAACCTTCCTTTAGTCTCAGTGGAATCTGTAGAAAAAGGGAGGGACAGGGAGTGTAGGACATGCTGGTACAAATTAGCTCGGGGTGTAATGATATGTTTGTGTTATGAGGAGGGCAGTTTGGTCCTTAGAAGAAACAGGGTTCAGAGAGCGATGCTGCAATTTACAAAGACACTATCTTGATAAATTGCTGTACTCATTGAAAACAAAAAAATAATGAAAGAATAGGGATAGTTTTCCTGATCTCTGTTTCAGTGAGCTCTCTTTTCTTCTACTGATATTACAGGTTGGCTGATTCAGGATGCAAAGCAGCTAATAAAAAGAGTAATGTAACAGTTTTTTGGAAAGAAATTTTTTTCTTCCTCAAAAAAATATGCTTAAAAAAGGAAGAGAAGGAAAAACTGAAGCTTAAAACCAAGGGAGCGACAATCCTGTATGTCCATAATAGGTTTTCTTCATTGGGAATGAATCCATTTCATACACCCAGAAAGCCACTCCACTATTCAAACCAAAGCAAGGTGAGATGATCAGATTTTCACACAGCAGCACACTCCCAATTGAATCAAAACACTAAGAGGTGTGCTCCAGGACCCTAAGTAATGTGTGGCAGCATGCCAGACTTGAGCAAGTTCAAAGTTAAAAAAAAAAAACAAACAGAAAAACAACCTATTGCCCCCCCCCTCTCCCACAAGAGCATGGGCATTAGGTTATCAGCAGCAGGTGCTTCACTCTGTGTAACCCAGTGATACCTGTTTGCTAATGCAGATACACCAGTTGTGTTCATTGACAGAGTTCTGTGTTACTCTGTGGTCTGAGGTCAATTTGTAATGCTGCTGAATTAGCCCCAAAGATCTTTATATAGTTTAGGATTCATTCTCTTGTTGCTATAGAAACATAGCATCCTGAACTGTAGTTGCGATACATAGAATCACAGAATGGTTTGGGTTGGAAGGGACCTTAAAGACCATCTAGTTCCAACCCCCCTGCCATGGGCAGGGGTGCCCTCCACTAGACCAGGTTGCTCAAGACCTGAAGCCTAATGCAACAGACTAAAACTATTGCCCACTGGAAGTCAATAGGAGTTTTCTTACTCAATTCAACAGGACCAGATTTTACCTACAATCTTTAAATCCTAACCTACACACAACTGATAGCAGTTAAAAATGTTGCATCTTGACTTTGCTTGAGGAGACTCACTGACCGTTGTACCGTAGAAGTTTTAAAATGTGATTGATTTTTTTATTTTTTTATTTGACGATGTCAGTTTTGAAGGATATAGGAAACTAGCTTGTCTCCCAGCTTATATCATGGGGTTTTCATACCTTCTTATATTGCATATATCTATTAAGTAATGATTTGCAATAAGATAATTTCTCAGTGTGGCCTGTAGATGGCACAGTCATTTGGACATCCTGTACATTCATATGTCAAATTGATGCCTGCATAGAAAGTAGCCTCTAGAAATATGAGATCCTTTACTATAATTAAAAAAAAAAAAGGAACAAAAAGATTATGTTTTTTCCTATTGTTTTGTTGAAAGAAATTACAGATCAAACAAAACCGCAAACAGTAGAAGAACTGAAAAAAATACATGAATATACTAGAGGTCAACCAGCACGTAGTTTAACGGTATTCTAGAGGTAGTGTTGTTTTTATATATTAGCAAAGAATTCATCACATCTCATGTTGGAACATGAAATAACTATGCTGAAGAGCCAGATCAGGCCTCCTATCTGCCATACACAGGTTTTTCTTCCACTGTGTTCTTTACTGCTAAACCTGTAGTTATAGTCTTCCCTCACTGGACTGCTTTGTTCAGGCAGTTTTTACAGTGCACAAAGGCACTGTAAGAAGGATAGATGCTACCTAAAAATATGAAATTATATATCATCATAGATAAAACATATAGCTAGAACTACGTTGCTGTCAGACTAAATGTGAAGATGCTCTCCACCTCTTGCAAGATACCCAATGAGTCCTTGCTGACCAGACAGTTTAATCAAGTATAACAAGTGTTGTTTAAACTGAGGATTATTTTAACTTCTGACTATTTTTTTTTCTTTTTATGATTTATAGCTTTCCATACTAGTGGCTTCTTCCCTACCACCCCCCAACTGACCTCAACAATCCTTAGTCTGTCTGTAGTTTTACCTTTCATATAGTACATGGTTCCACTCCACATAATTTCCATAGGTCTTTCCCAAAATACAGTAGTTTCCTCAGAAGTTCGAGCCAAGGCTATTCAGCCATGCCATATCAAAGCCTTAGTCCTTAGGAGGAAAGCTAGGCAGTTAGCTGTGTGTCAGGTCTGTGAAATATATTTATGGAGGGAAGAGAGAAGGATGGTGATGCAGTTACTTGCCTCTTACAGTGCAACCATCATCCTAATCCTTTAACAAATCTATATTCTGTCTGATCTTTAAAACAAAAGTTTTTAATGAGAATTTTTTAATGAATAGCTACAGCCGGGAGGGGGCAGTCTGAGGTGTTGAGCTATGGTCACACAATTTTGAAAGAATATTTGGAACCTTTTTGACAGAGGTTAACTTTTCCTTGAGATTTCAATAGACTTCTTTTACCATAGGCTAGCTTTTCTAACACCACATATATATCATTGACTACCATCTAGTAGTTAGGGGTCTTGGTAAAAACATCTCTGATTACTTCTTTTTGTTTAAATTCTAAGTCTCTATGCCTGGTTTTCTTTCCCTTTATTTGCTAATTATCTGCCCATTAACTACCCTAAGTCTTTTTTTTTTTTCTGTTCATTTAGGTAATTTGGTTTCTCTCTATAAACTTTTTGTAGTCGTATGTCTCCTTAAGATGTGACTGACCATACACCAGTTCTAATCAGAAAAATATGATAACATGTAATGATTTTGACTCAAGCTTTTATAATGTTGGTCCTTCTTTGAAAGTTGCCTTTTAAGTGTGCTAGAAAAATACGTGCTAATCAATGCCTAACTATGTAAATTACAAGTGTAACAATTTGAGACGTCCTAAGAAAAACCTTCAGTCTACTTTGTGCTGATAACCTTTTTTTTTTTTTTTTTTTTTTTCAAAAACCCATACAGTGTTGATATCTCTAATAGGCACTTTTTATACTTTAACATTTCAAATCTTCACCACTCTCCTCCTCTGGTGATTTACATAGTAATTTCTAACCAATTACACCTTGAAATGCCTGTGTCATTTTCCAACCTAATGGAAAAGAAGGTTGGCATGAGCACTGCATTCAGCTGTTCATATATTAGGTCCCTTTCAGCTCTCAAGCAGCTCCAGGTAAGTTAAATAATGAGAAAACTCATTTCTGTGTTGCTGTGCAGTCTTTGCTTTTCTGTCTCATTAAAATGCTATAATAGATAATCAAGAGGGAACAAATGCTATTCCAGGAATTTTCAGCAGCATTACTCAAAGCACGTGTTTGGGGTTTTTTTGTCTGTTTGTAGTTGTGTTTTGCTTGTGGTTTTGTTTTTGGTTTTTTTTTTTTTTAATATACAAGGCTGTTTTGTTTAAATTTTAATCTATAATAAAGATATTTAGAATAAAATACTAGTTTCTTTGTTTGACAAAAGTAGGCAGAGTGATACTGAAAGTAATAGAGCTGTATGACAAGGCAAGAAACTACCTTGAAGTTTAAACCTACCTTTTTAATAATACATGTAGGTAGAAGGAGGTAGCAGGAATTTGTATCTTGAAGATATCTACTTGTTTTCCTTCTCTGGTGCAAATGAGTAAATAGTATTTTCTTTTTACATGCACAGAAAGAAATATTATTGTGAGTTCTGAAATAGTACTGAGTATGTATACTTAGTGATCCTGCCAAAAAAAAAAGATCATACATAATTTTCCAATCTAATGTAGATTGGGGATGCAGATGCTGGGGAAAAATAATAGGTGAATTTATATAATCTCACAGGCAGCTGCTAAACATTATGATGGTCCATCAATAAAAACACCTTGTCAATACTGTTAAGCTAAATTTGCTGAAATGTATTGTATTTGGATTCCCATATTTAATTTAATCTTTGCTTTACTTGTCTCAGATTTAATAAATTATTAGTTTCATAAACCAAATTTTTCTTGTATTTGCTAGAAATAGTTCAAAATGTGAAACAAGCCAAAATAATACAGACACACAGAGAGAGGCAATAATATCCTGCTTTCTTTTGACATTTGGAAGAAACATATCGACAGTGTATTGAGAGCTGTAGTTTTCTTCCAGGATGCTTCTACATGAAAAGGGAATTTTGACGGAAATCCAGTCAAGTCTAATGAAAGCACATTAGATTTTGTGATAACAAGTGTTTTTTCTGAATGTGTTGATCTGACACAGCCTGATTTTGTCCCCTAAAGGCCATGGCAAAACATAATCAGGCAATCTCTAAATTGAAATAATTCTAAAATGTCTAAAAATTGCAGATGTAGTTATCAGGGAAGATTTACAAGATTTTGTTTAAAGATTAGGTTTTTGGAAACTCAGATTTGTTTCTGTCAGTCTGTGTTAGAAGATTCTCAAATCTAGCTATAAAATATTTTTCAAGTGAATTGGCCACTCATGCATTTTATAGATATCATTAAATAAGTCATGTTGCTAAAGAGTTGCTTGCAGCTAAAGTTTCAGTGGGTTACATTAAGCATTCTCAAAGTATTTGCAGGCACGATCACTGTGTATACAGGAAGGTAAGTTTATGTATGCAAACAGGTACATAGGCTAGAGTAATTGGGCAGATTGGCTAATTATGTTTCTAGGCATGCAGTTGCGTATGCAGTCTAAAAGCATATGCACAATTTGGTGTATGCAAATTAATGCAATCACAAGCTTTGCGGGTAAATTAAACCCATATATTTAATTTTACCCTTTAGTTGTCAACAATGTCAGATAAGGCAGGGCTTGTGTATTCAGTAATAGTTATTTTATTACTATGCAGATCTGAAAGCCCTTTTTAGGAAATTAAGAAGTGTAAAATTTGTCATTGGAAGAGGTTGACTCTTACATGGCATAAAATATTTAGTGTGGCAAAATACTAACAAGTGCAAGAACATTTATAGTGATTTCACAGGAATCACAAAATTAAGGGTCAGAATTTTAGTAACTGCAAGTTGCAGTGATCTGGTGTGTTTTCTTGTATATCAAATTGAAAAATAAATACAAGGAAAAGAAAAAGGAAAGTGATTTCTTATAGTGAAGTAACCGATTTCTTTGTTTGCTATTTCCTCTCTAACATTTTAAAATGTAAAAATATCTTGCTTTATCTGGATATCTCAAGTAAATGGTAACAAATTTAAATTGTAGTTAAGCAGTCTTTCTGTATCCTCCTTCACAGAGTTGTGGACATGCACCAATGGTCTTAATTCAAGATGACTTACATAATCGCAGTAGTTTCTCAATTATTTCCGTATCAGTAGTTTTTATGTATGCTTATTGCCTACCTGCAAAAAAAATAAACACAACAACTGATAACAAAGAAATAGTGAACAGGGACAAATCGGATGCCATAAAAATAATGGTGAAAGGAAATGATTCAGTTTTAAAGTGAAACACATTATTCATGTATTTATTGAAATGTAGGTATCTACAAGAACTAGTATAAAATTTTATTTTTTTAATTGAGTTCTCCTATTTGTGTGTCCTCTCATTGACTGACAATCAAAAAATAGCTGTTTGGCAGCTCTGATAATACAGAATCTAGTTTTTGCATCACTGTACTAAAACTTCTGAACACATGTTCATCCAAATAATTTTTGTGATCAGGTTTTTCTAGATTGATACCTTCAAAGTGTCATTATTTGTGATTTATTTATCATCATGCCTTCTATTCCAAGCTTAGAAAAATATAGATAGTTCACTTTTGTAGATAGTTATATTAGTTATATAGAAGCCAAGATCCTGAGAAGAATGATCTGCTGAAGGTCTCGGGTGAGTTCTGTGCGTAACAGGGAACTTGACACTGTTCACCCTTAACAAGTACACCGGGACAGCCTGCATTTAAAAGCCTAGCAAAGCAGAGATTAGTTAAGAGAAGATAATCTATCTGACTGCATAAAATACTTTCCATTTTCTTAATCCATCTCCACTGGTTGTCACAGACCTGCGATATCAGTGTCCTGAACTTGTTCTTGTGTCCAGCTTCGTTGTGGTCCTTCCTGAGACACATCATTCTCTTTTCCTTCCTTTTACTTATCTGCTTTCCGCCATCTGAAAGGGCTTTTTTTTTCCTTCCCTCCCCCTACGCCATCTTTTCTTGTCTTTAAAATTAATTGAGGGCATGTACAAGAGTGCAGATTTGCTAAAACCCTGTAATCACTACTAGTCCCTTCTTTGATGCATTTTAAACATCTACAGCCTCTCTGTGTCTCAAATCCTGCTTCCAACTTTCTGACTTTTGCTGATACCAGTGTGGTTCTCCCTGTTGATGCCTGGAACTTTTGCAACTGATTTATACAGTGTTTTGAAGTTACTGTATCTCACATAAACAGAAATCGCATCAGGTTAATAGTTAGGACTCTGGTCCTGTCAGTAACCCCTGGCTACTAGGGCACTTCTGGAAAATTGCGAGCTATAAAAGTAACAAAAAATAAGGGAAGGATGCAGCCATCTAAATAATCTAATTACGCTGGAGCTCATGGGTGACTGGAAAACGGTCAAGTGAGAGGAGCTGCAATAGTCAGACTCTATTATATATAAGTAAAGATAAAGTTCAATTTTACTTTTCTTTACTATAATACATATGAAGTGATTTGTTTCCTTTTTTTATACTTCCTGATGGATATAAAAACTGCCTGCACAAATATTTTACCCCTCATTATGATTCATGGAGTTGAAGCTATTACTGTCTTTTTCGGCAGTAACTGATATTTTGTGTCCAACATTTCAGGTTCCTGTTTACACTGTAAAAAATCTGTGCAGTTCACAATTTTGCCACACAACATAATCTAAATGTAAACTTGTGTAACTTATATGGCTTTTAGTCTTTTAATCTGCGCGTCAGAAAACCAGAGGATGACGAGTTTATTTTCTCTAAGTTAATTTATTTTTATTACTGCAGGCAAGTTGTTCTTAAACAGTGATTTGTGACTAATTAGCAAAATAGTTCTTGATTATCTGTAGGTGAACCAAGCTGAAAGAGTTCTGCTTCATTAAAAAAGATTGTTTTTTATGTTTGAACATTTTTGACTTTGCTATATTTTAAGCATAATCATTTTTAGATTCTTCATTAAGATTCCAAGCAGAAAACACAATATTAAAATCATGCATTATGGTTCTATTTTCTTATTTATATGGAATCCATTAATGTATAAAGGATATTGTAGGTCGATCTGTGAATCAGTCAGCTCTCATAAAACAGCTGTTTCAGGATGAAATGGCTTCTAAATGCTCTCAAAGCTGCAAAAAAAATTTGGAAAATGTAATAAATAAAAATTAGTTCAAAGCTACAGAGAGAAAATATGTTTGAGGATGGCCATATGCCATAAATTACTGAAGGGTAGGAGACTTTTCTGAGGAAACATTAGTAACTTCTAAAATAAGTTTAGTCTGACCCAGTGTAGCTTCTTTTCTGGGTTAGAATAATCCATCGAACTATATCTATGTGTGTAAGCACACACATCTATTCTTACACAGATTGATTCTGTGGATTACCCTTTTTTCCTTTGAATTTTACATTGGATGCTAGAGTCTGAATTTTTCAAAATGTAAGCTGTGAAAGGTCAGAGTGGGGCAAACAGTACTTTGAAGAAGCAGCTACCTGTTTCTGTAGATGCATTTATGATGCAATTTTTTAATACTTAAACACCAGTATTAGTAAAACAGGTAATTCTTACTATTTAGTAAGAACAACAAGTAAATATCACACAAGTCAGATTACTTTCCCTGTTGAATAAGTGCAAGAGTCTCCAAAGCATCATTTAATCATCTTTGTCTACTAAGATGTCTTAGTGAAATAATATGCTGGTATCAAGTATCACTACACTGAGTAATGTATAAATGTGAGTGAGTGTACACCAAAGACTGTGACAGCTCTTTACTTAGAGAACTTTATGGCTGAAATTCTGTATGACTTACTGTTTGTAAAGGCTCATTAAAATACCCTGAATATGTTCTATTTTTACTACTGCTTATCAGAATTACATACTTTTTGTTTACTTACAGTATGAAAGAGGCTGGTTTAGGCCATAAACAGTGGAGGGGTGGTCCCATTTCATCAAACTGCAAGCAGTGTCCAGTAGTTTATACCAATCCTGTTTGTGGATCAGATGGTCACACATATTCTTCTCAGGTAAGAATTAAATACAGAACTAAATTATTCTTTCATTATTCCAGACAATTCCAGCTCTTGGAAAATAAAATATTGTATTGTAACATAAATCAACATTTATTTCTTTTGACTAAAATGCATATTGCAGACTGCAACTTAGAGCAATTCTGGTATATTGTAAGACAAAATAAGCAAAATTGTAGCAAATCCAAAGCAACATGAAACAGTAGTACCCGAAGAAGAAGGGAACCCAAAGTGCTCCACAATATAACAGAGCTCCAGTTTCAGTCTGTCTGCAACTAACACCAAGGCTGGGTTTTGATGAAGGAACATAGTGTTGCGTATCCCATATTTGGGGTAGGATAAACATGCTAAGTCAGATTTTTCCAGCTGACCATTGAGGGTATGTTTTACATGCCCAGCACCCAGGCATAGATGTAACATACCCAGATTAAAAAAATATGTAATAATGTAAATAATTGTTGCATATCTTTCATTCTTGCAACATTATTTTATGTATTTTAAGACCATAAGAAAATCTTCCTTCTGTATTCCTAAACACCCCTTTGTTTTCTGTCATATTTACTTGGAGTCAGAATAGTAATTAAAAAATGTCACTGTTGGTCTACCCAGTCTTTTTTTGGAGAAAAGATTTTTGTGCTGTTCATGCTGAAGTCCAGAAACCATGGGAATGAATTAGTACAGAACTCAAGTGAAACATTTGAGACGGAGGACTTCATAATACTGAAAACAAATCAATTTTTTGGCATCCTCTCTTAAAACTCTAAGTAGAAAAATGTTCGGCCAGTATTAACAACTGAGTCCTCTCTAGGAGAAGCAAAGGTGTGTTCATGATGAACCCATTTTTGTCAGCAATGGCATGCAGTTCAGTAGTACAGGAGGAGCTACTGACACCATGTACTTCCACTGAAAAAATGTTTCTAATAGTAGATAATATCCAGTGCTTCAAGAGAAATATAGTAGTAATAGTGATGGTGATTGTTCTAGATTAAATGGATGGAGATGGAGAAGCTCTGTGTTTGTTACTTACAAAGAAAAAGTTTCAGTATAGCATTTTAAGCAAAATATTTTTAGGATGTTTTGTCAACTTTCACAATTCTTACGCTTTTATCCTAGATCTTGCATTACAAATTATTTTTTTTGTACAAGCTGAATATTTAGTTATAGGAAACTGATAATGAATCTTTATTTTCCTTAAAAAAAAAAAAAAATCATCTAACTCTTACACCAGGATATCTGAGGCCCATGAATTTTGAATGTTTCGGCTTAGCAGAGAAATCATTCCTTTCCAGTGACAATATGACTTAAGTTTTAATTTAGGAATTTGAAAATATTCTTATTTTCATTCACAGTAATGTGTTTGTTTTATCAAAATCTTGAAATGTGCTTGCATCTTCCTAGATGTTACATGATACTGTTAGCATTTCTTTTGCTGTGCCATGTGAAGGTTTGGTCACTCTTTTAGGTCCCAAGTGTAGTCTACACGTAGATACAAAACAGACGGTTTCTACAATTTTGCAATTTAAGTAGACAAAGTAGATAATTTGATATTGGTAATACTGAATGAGGAAATTTTTTTTAATACAGTACATGTTATCCATTAAAATCTCTCCCTACATTCTTCTTAATGCAATATAAACATCACAGTCAGTTCTAACCTCATTGCTTTTTTCCTATTTTATCGCATAGGAATACTTTATTCTAAATAGTCCTATAGGTAGAAGTGACCCTTATGGCCTCTCATGGACTGATCTGAAGTAGGTGTACAGAAGTGTATAAATAATGAGATGCAGGTATTTTTACATCGGTTCATGTGTTAAAGATGAGGGTGTGCTTCTCAAACAGAATGATGAGAAATGAGTGGATTAAATAGATAAACTCTGGTTCCACTCCAGTGTATTATCAGAGCTGCAGACATTGCAGTAGTACATATTATCCAACCTTTATGTCCCTTACATGCATGTAATGCAAAATTAATGAAGGATAAGAGAGCTTTTGCAGGGTATTCCTTTTGTCTTCCACTACCTTGGGATGGTAGATTTCAAATCTAATTTATATTTGTGTTCCTTTACTGCAGGCAAAGTTTAGTTTCATTGTGTCATCAAGCTCCAGGAGGAGTTTGTATAGCAATTTTTTTTATATTTAGAATGCATTTGTCAAAGACTCTGGCAAATTGTAGAATATATTTTCTGAAAATAAGTCAGTAAATAGTAATATTGTAGAACACAGCCAGGCAGCTGGCACTTATCATATGGACGCTACTTTGGGAGTATGCCCTCCCTTTTCAGGCCAAGCCCATGCATATGTTCGTATTGAATTATGTGACTAGAGATATTTCATACATGATTTTTGATTTGATGGGGGAAAAAAAAATTAAAATTACACAATGGGTAGTCAGTGTAGAAAGACGGGTTAACTTCTAGATTGACCTTATCCAGAGACAGGTGAGGATGTTTTGTTTCCCATTCATTTTAGCAGGCCAGGTTTGGTTTACTGTGTTCTCCGCCCACAATTAGTCACATGCAGTCCATGTAGAGGAAAAGTAGCAGGTGTAAGATATTCATTATTAGCATTACAAGAATGTCGAAATAAAAATATTACATGCTGACAAGTTGAGTAATCAAAGTGAACATTAATTATTATGTGAGAACAAATTCAGTATAAAGAGATCCTGTTGCTTCCTTGCCAGGGTGGTGTCACAACAATTTTTAGTTAATAGCCTTTGAATTATACTGCATGTGGTTTACACTTCATTAGTCTAGTTTCACCTTCTGCATTTCTCTAAACTTTGGCACTTGAAAGCGCATTATTCCTTTTAGCTCTAGCAGTTCTCAAGCAGTGCTGTAGCACAGGGCTTTGGTACCCCTATGCATTTGACATCCCAGCCAGTCTCCAGGAATAACATGGTCACTGCTGCCAGGACAGCTTTTGCAGCCTGTTTCTAGCTTCAGCTTTCCTGGGATTAATAGTGAAATAAAAAGGACATGGAGTGCAGCTCAGATCAGGTGTTCTGTGGCAGCAGCCAACCTTCTGCCATTATTTTACCCAGGCATGCAATTCACTGCTGTCCAGTATGCAGTAAAGCTGGTGTAACTGTGGAGGAGATGTTGCTCAGGCTTGGATGCTCTAATGCCAGTCTGGTATATTTTTATATACTTAAGATTCTCTGCTTAGAATAAATCTGTAATTTACAATTTAAAATTGTTCTTGAAAGCAGGATGATGTTTGTGTAGTCTTCCGTTACATGCATATTAATCTTTTATTTAATGGGCTTTATTAAGACACATTTAGCATTCAGTAATGTGATACCAAGCCAATACGTATTATCACAGTTCAGGTCTATTAAGTTTGACTGTAAAACAATACAGTTCTTAAGTTGCATCACAGAAACCTGTCTGGAATTCAGGTTTTCTAATGGGATGTCTGGTAACCACATTCACTTCCCTCCCAAAATCATGTCACTTTAAAATATCCAAAGCTACATATGGAAAAATGTCTGGAAGTTTCTGTCTTGTCTTAAGTTCACAACACAAGGTGTTGCCCTGAAGTTCCTGATTGCTTCAGGACTCTTTGAAGCATTAACATACACCTGCCACCCTCCCTCTTGGAGAAAAACAAACAAACCCAACCAAACAAAAAACCCCTAACACAAAACCAAACTCAAAGGAAACCTGGAAGCAATTAATATTCAGGAGTCCTTCAGGAAAAGTGACCTCTTCCTACCTTCATCAGTTTTTTTCCAGAGGTGCAGTTGTGATCTGTCCCAACTTCACTAATTTCTAGCAAAGGGAAGAACCATCAAACCTGTTTATTTTACATGTCCAATGACTTTTAATCTGTCTCCTTTCAGCTAAATAAGAAACAAATAATAATACACCTTTTTTTTCCCCACAAATTAAGACATTGCTGCTTGCTCTGCTTGCTTGCTTTTCTCCATTAGTCTTGAGATCAAAGTGAAACCAAGTATTTCTTAAAAAACGGATGTAATCTTGGATGAAATCTTGAGTAAACTCGAAAAAAAGTATGAAAATATGAAAGAGTTCAGAAAGAATACATTTGGACATGGATGAGAACTGAGGGAGAGACAGGAATCTGAAAAATATGACTAAGAGAGGTAGGTCTTCTGCATCACAGCAAAGTTTTAGGGAAAAAAAACCAAACCAAAACATCATCATAGGTCACTATGAACTTACTGGAAGAGAAAAATAGGAGTTTGTGTAGCAAGATTTGCCACTCTAGCTCTTCATTCAGAGCATGAGATAGGAAGACTTGGCTTTGTGTTGTCCTCATTTTAATTCATGTGTTTGACACAGAACAGGGAAATCTTTCGTATATTTTAGAAATCAGGTATTAATACCAAATGTAGAAAGATTTAGGCACAGTTCTGTGTGCCCAAGGTATATGTATCTAAGTTCAAGAAGAGATATATGTAAAAAGATATACGTAATATAGTTAAAAAGAGCCATGCTTTGGAATATTAAATCTCACTTGTACAACAACTTGTTTCTTCACTGACAGAATGAAAAACATTGAATGTGGAATTTCATAAGCCTTTCCTTCACTGATAGCACATGTAGACTTCTATTTTTGGGCTGCTTAATAAGTATAATCTAGTGCTTTGAGCTCAAAAAAATTTTAGCATACTTTTTCAGGTAGATGGAAAAAACTGTAGAGAGCTTTAGTGGCAACCTGCTGCTAAGAAAACTCAGAGTGCCTAGGTGCCTCTGACCTGTGAGCCAAACGGTGTTTCTGTAGTGCACTGATGAAGGTTTCGTCTAAATGCAAGTACCTATATGGAAGTTTGTTTTGTTACGTTCTCTTTTTTTTTTTATTCCTCCCTCCCCAGTTGACCCAGTATAGTTTACATGTTTTAGAAACTTGGACAGGATAATCCAGCGTGGACTAGCCGGGTCTGTGCACATTACATTTATTTCTTTCATTATTTTTGCTGTAATTGAAGACCTAATGAGTACGCCCTTTAGATGTTATTTTAACTCACGTAACTTTATAAATATTTCAACTTAGATATAATTAGATAAATTGAACTTGTTTAATTAGTAATGCAATCAGCCAGCATGGCTTAGGAAGCCATATCACATTAAAATACAGTGATAATGCATGTTAATAAGCAATAGCAGATTCTTTTAACAAAAAATTCCATGCTTTTACAAATCATTTGTGTCTTATTATAAGGCTTTATAGCTTTGCCATTACTTTTTTTTTTTACCATTGCTATTACTCCGAAATTTGCATGGCACATCATCGAGTGACATTCCATGCATCTGTAGCTGGGTCTGCTAAAAATGATGTTGTTTGAAACTAGGCGCCTGATGAAGTGCTGAAATTTGTACTATATTGGTGAGAGCTGTGAGTAAGAGCCATAATTTAGAGACATAAGTATATGAATGTGTATGTCAGAATTTTTTTTTTAATATATTGTGCATGTTATCGAGAAGCTGTTAGTGTATTTTCAAACCGTATCAGTGTTTATAGTTTTGAAATAAGCCAAGATCTGAAGAAATAATACATGTAGGAGTACTATAGTTACATATATTTATACCTTTTGTTAATAAGGTTTTTTAAAACACTCTAAATATTTTTTTTAATATTTTTTATATTTGAAATATCTTGTTTTTAACAGATTTTGTCTTCACTGAATATTGAAATGTTAATTTGGATATGAGGTAATATATTATGGTTTTTACACAAAAACCCTAGAAGCATTATCATCAATACTTTTTAATTTACTGGAAATACTGTGTTTCAACTAGGGATATCACAGGATTCTGTCATTTAGCATTAATTAAGGTTTACATTCTTATTTGATGGTACAAAATATTAGTTTACTTGTTTGCAAAGTATATAGAATAAGATGGTGAGGTACATATTTACCAGAATTAGTATGTGCCTAAAAATTCAGAAGGCTGATGTTAATAAAACCCTCCTGAAGACCTATCTGCTTTTTAAGAAGCTACTAAGTATCATGCGTTTCTGAAGGGCTGTAAGTATGAAAGCAAGCAAAAACAGGTAGGTGCCTAATTTAAATAATCTCAGTAGGCATATATCTGCATGTTTCTGTGACAATGTTTTCTAGGGTTTCCAAAAAAATATTGAATAGCTAGTTGACCTGGTTTTGGGTTTTTTTCTTTATGCCATTGTACTGCAGAGTGCTGAAGAAAACAGGCAAAGGCTATAGAGTTGAAAAAGGAAGAAAAGTATGCATACACATTTTCATCTTGTCATGTAAATTGCTTTCTCTAGTTCATAACTTTATGAACAATGTATCATCAGTCCTCTTTCAACCACAAAAGATTTTCTTTGCTCAGGGTCTTTGTTCAATAGGCACATTTTCTTTTGTTCTCTGGTCAGAATGGTTGCATGTCTTTTTGGTTAATATTTCTTAAATGTTTGGTTTGGTTTGGCTTTTTTTTTTTTAATAGTAGTACTTGTTTGCTGAAAAGCTTTTTATCTCAGCCGTTCTATTTATTTATACTGTAACAGCTAGGTTTCTCTGCTTGACCGATGAACATTCAGTTGGTAGGTTTCAGTGCAGAAGGTGGCTGTGTACGACTTGTACACTATGGTGGTAAAATTTTTGAATTCTCCATGCCTGTTGGTATTCCCAGTTCCACCTGCACTAGATCACTCATTCTCCTCTTCTGTACATGGGAAGGTTGGTTAGAGCTGAGTGACCAAGGGTGCAGAAGAGTTGAGGACTGTGAAGTAGGGTCTCTCTTCTCTCTCACTGGTTAGTGTCAGAATCATTATCCCTGACCACAGTTGGTAATAATAAGAAAAAACCTTATTAACTTTTTCCTTATATGGAAGTATATGTTCAAATTAAGTATTCATAGCATATGAACTAATAATTATCAGGTGAATCTGAATTTAATTATTCATCAGTGTATTTTTTTCTTGGAATTAGATAGCATACCCTGTTTAATTTTAAATGCATATAAAAGTCCTGGACTTCAACAGACCTCTCATTATTACGATAAGGTACAATTAAGGGTGACAGTTACCTTTCAAAGATGAAACACTTTTACAGTTGCATAAATATTAGTTACTGCTTATTTAAAAAGTAATGTACTAAATGCTCAGCATTAAATGTGATGGTATTTTAGAAAGCATTTCTGTAAGTGTGTTACACTGTAGCACATGAAAATTTCTAAAAGGCTTTAATTCACACTTCATGCAGCACTGCAAAGTTATGTTTATATGGTAGGAAAGAGTGTGTTGACATATCTGGCCTGACTTCAGACTTCCAATACTAAGGGCTTGAAGCACATAATGGACGCAGTACACATTGGAGAACCAGGTGACTGCCCTGGCAGTTAACTACTGCTGGCTAGTATACCGTAGGGGTGTACAAGATTGGCTTTCAGCGCTCCAGTATGCATGAGGTGAAAGAAAGGAGGAATTGGAGGGAGTACCTGCAGACTGCATCTGAAGGCACTGGTGCATCAGCTCCTGTTCTTTACTTGCCAGAGAAATCTCATGTATCTTCATTATTTAGCTTTAGTCAGTTTGTTTAAAAGCCGCTAGATATTCCTCAAAAAACAGTACTACTGTAGAAAACATGTTCTCCTGCCACAGACGTAGTATCATTCTCAAAAGGAACAGAATTAAGTCTGTGAGAAAAACCGAAATGATAAAATACTGGGAAATGCCAAAGTTATTGTTGCACAAGCACTGCTTGTCTTTTCGGGTAGACATTTAATGGAATTTTAATTTAATTTTGTTGCCATTTCTTCCGCAGGGCTGTTCACTCAACACACAGAATGGACATACCTCTCTTGCATCTCATAAGTAATTTGTATTCTCTGCACTGTTCAGTACAGTCTTATGTCTTCTTTTATACAGCAAACACACAGTTAAACTAAATTCATCTCCTTTAATATGTCTTTATTCCCTATAGATTTTGAGGAGTCTACAAATAGTAACTAATTTACACTGTCTCATATCATGCAGGAGAATCGTGTGAGTGTTGTTGTACAGATAAGAGATGGTTCTGCAGATAGATGGGGAAAAAAAAAATAATTTTTGAGATTCAGATGTCCAGTTAAAGGATTGGGGTTATTTTTACATTTCACATTGCAAAGCATTATACATTCTACTTATTTTTGGTTTTGTTTTTCTAAAAATATTTAGTCTGTTCCCAAATCAGATCTCAGGTTTTCAGGAGCTCAGGAGAGCACAAATACACTTGGTACCAAACAGAATTTTGCTGGAGTAAGTTATGTAAGATCCATGGACTAGCATAACCATTATTTTCCATTTCTTTCATGCAGTCTCCCTGTTGCATTCATTACACATCTTCCAATCTCTCCGGCAAATGAACAAGCTTTATACAAGCAATAGTCTCTTGACACTTGGTCATTCCCAGAGCAGGTCTATCCTGTACTTCCTCATTGAATACGCTTGATGCCATCTGCCCACCCATTTCTCAAAGCAAGATAAACTACACAGGTGTCATTCCTGATAGATTTATCTAATCTTGCTTGTGAAGACAATGACTGAGATTCAGTATACTTCCACAATGTATTTTAATAGTTCACTACCATTATTATTAGAAAGCCTTTCTAGTATCTGATCTGAAACTTTTCTGCAGGAATTTAATGCAATTATTTTTTGTAACATTTGTCATGGTATTCTTTTTGATTATCTTTTAGATGACTTTTACCTATTTTATTTGGCAACCATAATGTGAATCCTCTTTTCTCAAGATTGAACATCCCCATTCCTTGACCTTCTTTCTTGGTGACCATATGTTCTAGGCCTCTAACCATTCCTGTTACTGTTTTCTTGCGGAGTTTTTCTAATTCCTGTCTTGTTTGAAACCTTGTCACAAAGCTGGAGACTGTGGCCTAGATTAAGCACTGCCAGAGCTGCGTGAAATTATTTCACATGTTTTGTAGTTTACAGTCCTGTTTATATATCCCGGTATGGTAACATTTTTAAACATACAATTGTTCATTGCAATCAATAGATTTTTATTCTCCTTTGGAATGGGTGTCTAGCCAGTTGTTCCATAGCTTGCATTTTAAATGTGATTATTATGCCTACCTAAGAGAAGAACATAGAGGTTTTCTGTGTTGAATTACATTGTATTTTTAGCCTACTTCAATAAGTACTGTTATTATATTCATGTCTTCTAAAGTCATTCCAGCCTCTTTCATGTTTAATAGTATATCTTTTATCATTCAAACTATTAATGAAAAGACAGAAGAGTGACTTAACCTTGCAAAAGTGCAGAAGTCTATTCAGTGCAGCCTTCCATTTTAACAGTGAGCTGTTGATTTCTACTCTCTGATGATCAAATTCAACTAGTTTTGTACTCAAAATATGTGCTCACAAATTACATACTTCCCAGTATGTCTTACCAGGTTGCAATAAAACAGAGTGAAAAGCCTTTCTAAAATCAAGATGCTTGCAGTCTAATATATCTGTTTTCTAGAAGTTGTTCTGTAGAATGAAACTAGATCTATTATCTTATGTGATTTTTATATTATTTTGTTATTTTCCTGATAAAACCCTATAGCATGATCCATCTCTTTTATTCTTCTAGGTGCCCAGAAATCAAAAGCTTTTTTTCTGTAAGGTCTTGAGATATTTTCCTTCTTTGTTTATTTTCTTCATCTTTCTTTCTTTTCCAGTCTAATAATACATTTTCTGTCCTTCCCAGTTTCTCAGTGGGTGTAAGTTTGCTCAGCCAATTCAAGTGTTCAAGGATGCAAATATCAAATTCAACTAATGTGAAAACTTCTAAACTGTAAAACATTCTCTGAACATTCATTTTCACACAACACAGAGATTTTTACCTCTGCATACATAAAACTTGTGCTGACATATTACTCCCTTCTGTAGAGATTTCCTGTGTAGTTGAAGTAATAAAAAAGTTTTCTCAAGTCAGAGGTTTTATCGGAGTCCTCCTCAGATGTTACTGTCATTCACGCTTGCAGAGTTAGGTCAGTTGGTCACAGGATTTGGGGGTTTTCTAAAGGTAAACATATATATGGAAATATAAGATATTTGTAAGCTTGGTTTATAAATACAAGGGAGGTTTGGAGGATTGTTTGGAACTTAGTGTAATAAAATTTATCCTGTCCTTGAATTCTTGGCAGTCAAATGCACAGAAAAATAATAGGGTTTTTTTACATGCATCTTTATTTTTTCATTATTTTGCCATGGAAAAGTAGGTGAGCTTTTCTATTTTGTGGCAAAACTGAACTCTTTATACGTACAATATACAGAGATCTGTTTGGCAGCCTTTGACAGGTAGCTACTTTGGAATGGAAGGTAGCAGAGCCTAATGAAATGTATCACTGTCATTTCATCTTCCCAACTCTGTAACGGTTCTAAGAGCAGAGCTCATGTATGTCAAAATAACATACACTGTAGTAGTTCCAGAAATATAACTATTCTCACCTTTATTGTAATAGCAGTAAAGCTGCATGAGTAATGTCTAAATATGACATATATTCTTTGATGTTCTTCCCACAGATTTTAATTGCTTGTCCCTAGTTCACTAAAGTACTTCGGGCAAATTTTGACAAATGTTGAGTCCATTTAAGACTGAGCAGGTTTTCAAACAGGCAGAATATGAGTAAACAAATCGCATTTTTCTGTGGGGCACTTGACAGTACAGAAATGAGAAATTATTCATCCTGAAATATATTGCCAAGAGATCCTGACATGGTACATATTCTTTGTGTTGAGATTATGTTTTTCTTTAAGCACTGTGCAGCATATTGCTCTGAAGTCAGAAATACCTATTCTTCTGTCTTGAAACAAAATGTGTGAAAATTCAAACAGTGGAAGCACCCTTAGTATCAAACATACAAATGAGACATGGTGAAGCTGCAGTGTAGAACACTGATAATGCTAAGGAGGAAAGGGGAATCAAAAGCAGAAGATAAAAAGCTAGATATATTCAGTAAAATGGTATTTTTTTCATGCTTATAGGTGATTGTGGTGATGTAGCACAAGCAATTAACAGTTTATAAAGCCAGTATAAACATGGCATACTGTGAAACCCAACAGATGAATTTCTTGAAAGTGTCATATTTTCCTCACATAGAAAAGTCACTGATAAAGCCATGTAATTATTTTATTGCTATACATAACAAATAGTTCATGTATTTTTCTGCTGTTTACACTATTCAGATATTCTCCCCACAAAACAAATGATTTCATCATTATTTCCAGTACTACCTCTGCTTTGTACCACTGCTTCTCATTGTGTCCTCATATTCTGTATGCCACAGTTTTCTTTTTCTGTGGAGTTTTTCAGGTTTGTTGTTTGCTCTTCTACCAGTTTGTGAGTAACATTGAGGGAAGTCTAACCCACCTTTATTTAGCTAAGCTGCCTTTGCAATATCCCAGTGTACTGTTTATTTGTGGAACAAGGAAAAGAGGTTTGAACCAGAGTTTCATTCATGGTGTCATTAGCTGTTGATAAGAAACTGTCAGAACAGCATATTATTAATTTCTGACTTATGCAAGCGCCATGATTTTGCTCTGTTTCTGGAGACAGGGAATCTCTCTGCTGCCTGCCTGTCCATAAAGTGAGTTCAGTGCCTGTAAAATTCTAGCATATCTGTGAACGGCAGTACTGATTTGGAAGTGTTAGGTGCTGACCTGCACTCACTGTCGGGTATCGGTGCCTGTGGCAGGTGTTGGGCATGAAGATGTTCTTAACATTTAAAAGGGTAATGTTGTTTGCAAATAGGGCTGAGTAAACAACTTTAAAGACGAACAAATCAAAAGTATTAAACTCACAAGTCATTGTGTTAGCTGGAGCAGCTTTGAAGTATTTGCTAGTTTCTTCAGCAACCTTCAAGTGAAACAAAATAGAAGCACTGGAGTCTGTAAAAATAATCTCTCAAAGAAAGAATTAAAGAAATCTTAAAAAAAAAAAAAGTGTCCCTTTGTTTTGCACTTTTTCATATTCTGACTCTCAGTAAAACAAACCTGAAACGGGCTTATATGTCCAGTTTTAAATGGTGGCTTCATTAAGTGCATTCACCAACAGGAGTAATCAAAGCCTAAAGCACAGGTATTTGTAGGTTTGACTACTGCTAAGCTACTAAGATTGAACAATAAATATTCTCAAATCGTAAAAAAAGAGAAGATACCTCTTTTCAACAGAAACACATTACATTTGGGCTATGAGCTATTCTACTGACTCTGAAGGCTGCTTTGTGTATTAAAATATGAATTAGGTCATGCACTGTCTGGAAGGAGGTCTGTCGGGCATCATGGGTAATGCAAGCACTCTCCTGAACAGCCAGGATAATTGTACAGGGATACAAAAAGTTGTTTCATAGTCAGCATAGGCAGAGCTGTTTCCTTTGCTATTTTTATGTCCTTCAGAGAGGAAGTCCATTTCTTGGTTAGATTTAGTTAATTTTTGGATGGTTTCTGAATTGGAGCTGTAAGTATACAGATCAGAACCACACAAATTAATCTGTTTCTATATTGGAAAAGACTCTCACTGTGTTGAATTGCATCAGGCACAGCTTTCCATTTTATTTGTTACTGCTTTTTACTAGCATACTGTCATTTTAAAATATAGAAATTAAGTGGTAAATTGTATAATAATTCACTGTTAATGACTTCATGTCAATAATGAATACTATTGCCTTGTTTATTTGCTCATAAAATGCAAATAAAACTAACACAGTCTACTTCCATTTAGTATGCTTATTTGAATCAGCCTATAACACCACAAGTGCATTCATGCTTGAATTAAGCCTGAAACTGTAGCCAGGATAGAGAACAAAAACTTTGTACCTTTATCTATTCTAATTCTTAGTACAAAGCTAGCATGTAATGCAGGCCCTTTTTCCCAGCACCTGTGCCTGCAAAGATTTAAGCTCTTCATGAAAGGTTGCTTCAAAATACTTAGAGGTATAATTTTTATTACAAACGATGTTTATATTAATGATAGTTATTCTCTCTCCTTACAGTGCAAATTGGACTATCAAGGCTGTGTCTCAGGAAAACAAATCTCAGTGAAATGTGAAGGACGTTGCCCTTGCCTTTCTGACAAATCCACAAATGCAGGCAGAAATGATAGGAGAGGTGAGTGATGGTAATTTGTATGATATTTATAACAGCTTGTTTCTAGAAAGAAAGAAGATATTGCTCACAGAAGAGTACAGTGATCACAAACACTGATTATTCATGAGTAAAACCAGCTTTATTTTAGTCAAGGTTGTTTTCTTTGCTATGGGTTTGGAAATTGTGCCTGCGGTAAAATACCACTGTATTTTTCAAATGCAGCTATTATAATATGAGTTGTTGTTCTCTTTTTACTCTTTTTTTTTTTTCTCCTCAAGATGCTTATGGCTGTACTTAAGACAAATCCATTCTTTGTTCTTGTTTGTTTTCAAGTGACTATTCAAGAAATTGAAGTGTGATAGGGAAAGATGGAAAAAAAGTCCTTGTTACTGTTCATAGGTGCAAGCAGTTAAACTATGGAACTGTTAGTAAATGCCATTGTATAAAAGTGAGTCCTTCAAAAAGTTTTTTGTTAGGAATAAATCCACTTCCTTTTGGATCATGCATGAGATTAGGCTGCTGTAAAATGCTTTGCAGTGCTTCTTAGGCATTGGTACAACTGGAGAAAGAAAAATAGTACATATGCATATTTGTGTTTCAGGGACTCCCACGTGATTTTGGGAAGTTGTTAAACAAAACAGGATATCATCTTTGGTGCTCCTGAATAGAGAGTCATCATAGCATGAGGTTGTAGGGTGCCATGGACTTGAATTTGCCAAGAACATTGTGGCTGGAGGTCTGCATTTTTGTATTTCTTTAGACTGATCTCTGGTAGACTTTTTTTTCTTTCTGTATAGTCACACATTTGATGAGTAAACTAAAATCTTTATATCTTTATGCACAAATACCCTGTATCCTTCTTGGAAATATCCCAATTTTGGGGTTTGAAGAAACTTTTTTTCCTGTAGCAAACTTATAAAGATACAAGAAACCACCATTACAGTCCTGGATTATGTTAATGTTTGTATTTCATTATGGTCTGATGCAATATTCCAAATATATTCTGCAAGAGAATCTTACAGTTTCCATGATAAGCTGTAGGTACTGCCAAAACTATTTTTCTTCTTAGTTTAAAAAATGAATTAACAGTGAATAGACATGACTACTGCAAACACTGAGCTTTGTGCAGGCATACAAGTCAATTAAAAAACTGCTCTGAAGCAATCCTTTAGGTCACTTTTTTTGGGTTTTTTGGCAATATTGTTGATGGTGTAATTAAATATTAATTGAATATATGTAATTAAATATTCCCTCTTCTATAAACCCCTGCAAAAAAATACAGCCTGGAGGGTTTTTAAAGCATTTATTTAAAATTTCATGTAGTAACTGTAAATAAATAGGTAAATCTGACATCTGCTGACATTGCCAGCCTGAATAAAAATCACTGGAAGACCCAGCCTTTTATGGTTAATGTGACGCCTTTGATAAGACATGTAGTATAGCTTTCACCGGCAAAAATTTCTGCATCTCCACGATAGATGTGGGATTATTTGCTTAACAGTGGGCATGATGCGAAATTAAGATAATGGGCCAAGAAACGTCTCTCTGAGTAGTAGACCTACCATTTTCCAGTGTTAGTTTTTTAATACAGTATCATTGCTGTCAGTTTTTACCAAAATAAAATTAGCATTTTCTCTGCTAATCTATTTCTCTGCTTTTGTCTGTTTCACGTGATGCAGTTACTTTTGTCTTTGTGTATGTTCTTTGAAGAAAATTCTGGTTTTGGTACTCTTGTATTTAAACACTGGAAACAATCTATAGATAAATTTTATTGGCTTCAAGAAAATGGAATTATTTTTAATTAGGAATGAACTATTCTTGAAGATTTATACTGCCGAGAGATCAAGATTACTTACGCTTGTTTATATAAAAGAGAGAGAAAAAAGATCGTATGCAAGTATGGGAATTAACACTAATCCTGTCCTGACGGATTATAGGGCAAGCAAAATACAGGGCTTTTTCAACTGCTATGTTTTACTGCAACATGTAAATTTGAATATCATTTCTTTACAAGGTCAAAGGCCAGGAGGCTTGAGAAATATGAAAGGGAGCTGAGTATCAGTACTGAAATTTCAGCCATTGTTGGTAACAGGATACAAAATATGCCATAATTTTTGATTTAAGAATTTTTTGCTGTAAGAAAACAATTATTTTCTTTAAGTGGAACTTCACTGAGTCTTCTGTGCTGTATATGTACCTGTCAGTTGCTTAGAAATCTGATAAAGCCAAAGAGGCAAAGTAAGATTAGTGCTCCACTTTCAGGCATAACTTAAGTGAGGGTTTCCTAAAATACATCCCCTATCTAAGGCAGTTTTGGTTTTTCAGATTCACAAATTCTGTTTTTTTGGCGTATGTAGTGACTAAAGTATGTCTCTTAACTTTCCCAAAATAGTTTTAGTGTGGAACTCCATACTCCTTTGCGAAGCAAAATTAAACCAATATTCAGAGAAACAGATTTGCATCTTAAAATGGATGTGAACCTAATCATAAAATCCTAGGAAACTCTTATTTGGAAATGAGCTCTGAAGTTCATCTAATCCATCTCTGATGAATGCATGAAGCAGGCACAGATATCCTGGTTTTTGTGAAAGCTGGCTCAGTGTAGTGATACATTCAGTAACCTTGAACCTGACCGATGTACAGGAGCTGTTAGCTTGAATCCATACATAAAAAGGGCTAAGAACTTGATCTAGAACTAGATGTGTACATTGGTAATGAAACAAACCAGCAGGAAAGGACAAAATAAAGATCTTTATGTCATATTTTTGTAATGGTTTTAGTTTAGAGAAAGCAATGGGTATCTCATAAACTATAAACTACAGCATATGCTCCAGTAATTTTTAAATAGAGAAAGGAAAGAAAAACAAGTGTGCTGCCATAAAAGAGAGGGGAGAATCTGAAGAGAACTTGAGGCAGTGTTAGAAGGAAGGATCATACAAAGTTAGAAATAAATGAAGATCGGTGGTATGGAGGAGAGGGGTGGCTTAGGGAGTTGCATAGAAGCAAAAAGGTAAACTGGGATGAATGGGAGGCACCACCACTACTGACAGAACGGTATTATTTAAGAGAAGTGAGGAAGCATTTATAGGACCCTATCTTATTTCCCAGGTGTATGTCATGTCCTATTTTCACCATAATCTTTTTCAAGTGTGTGCCAGGATTTGGTGGATCCAGGTCATACTGACTTGCACAGTTGTGAATGCAGGGATTTCACTGAACTGGATTCTGCAGGTCTTTTTTTTCCTAAGCTCTTCTGGGTCTTTTTTCCAGTGGTTGTTGGACCAGAAACTAGGAGGGCTTCTATGAACTTCACATTTTACAAAACTTCTGTCCCCCGGCAGTGCCTCATCACCATGTTTTGCTCCAGATAGTACTTATGATCCTTTTGCTCCAAGAAATACCCTCCATTGTAGAGGGCAAGGTTTTCCTAGTTCTGCTCTTCAGTCCGATGGATAAGAACAAACATGAATGATGCTAAATGTAGGCATACCAACTGTGTCACTGGGATAAGGAGATGTGATGAGTCAGTGGGGTAAATGCAGAAAATTGCTTTCATTTTCAAGGATGTAGAGAGTCCTATTAACCTTTAACACTTACCTCTGCATACCTCTTCTGCTTTACCTTCTGGCAAATCAGATCACCCTTCCTCCCACCAAATACCAACTTCCCAGAAAACAAGTGCCAGCTCCATACTTTTTCTGCTTCTCTTTTGTGTATGAAACATGCTGAGCTTCCATATGCAGCTAAAATGCGTAGGAACTTGTAGACCTACCATCTGCAATAAAGTTTAGCCTATTCTGTAACTATCACAGGCAAGACAGAGTAAACAATAACCTGTAGTGCATCTGGATACTGGGATTTGTTTAAGAACTGGTGAGATTAAACCTTTGACTCAATTTGATTTCATATCTCATGCTCACTTTTACCCTCCCACCCAGTGATACCTTCGCTAGATCTCAGCTTGCCTTCCAAGCAAGGAGGTCGCTGCTGACCTGGGAGAGTCAGGCAGAACATCACATTGGATTCTGCTGTGCATCTCCACTCAGTTACCTGTCAGGTGCTACTGGCCGTGGTCCCTGGGAGTCCCCCAGCATTCATGTCCATGCATATTGCTGATCTCCAGGATCTCCCATCAATTCCAGCATCGTTCCACCAGCCAGGATCTTAACTGTCTTAGGGACCACTCTTCTTTCTGGGAAGCCATTCCTCATCCAGGACCCATCCTTTCAGTCCCTACCACCCCCATCAACTCTGTCCCCATTTTCCCAATCTAAATAGTCTATTTGCAGATGCATAATGCATGATCAGTCTCCTAATTGTTAGTTCTCTTCTATGTCTCTGTTTAATGGAGGATTTGGGAAATGCCACTTCTGTTTCATCAAAATTTACACCAGTCCGTACAACTTGCAACTAGTAAGTAGCAGCCTTATGCTGCTTACCCTGAATAGAGGGTTCAAATGTTCATTTTTAGACATTCACAGACACACATAGATTTACCTGCTACCTGTTAATATTCACATTTTAAACTATTTTTTCACCTACTGCAATAGCACATTTATTTGAAGCTTTGTTACATTTATTTAGTAATGTACAACTTACCAACCTACATCTACTCTTTTAGTAATTTAAAGTACATTACAAAGCTTTTGGCAGTTACTATTGTGACTTTATTCAAATCATGTTTCCTTTCAGCCAACTAGAGATTAAAATATTAACAGGAAAATTTTTTCAGGAAAAATTAGGTGGCAATAATATAGAAGTAGAGGTGAAGGAGATAAGGCTTTTCTATCAGAATCTTTCTTGTCTCTTTGGCAGATGTTCATTTTACATAATGTAATTTGTTTCCTTACAAAAGTGCGAGTTTTGGAACAAAAATAGTTTTATTGGGTGCTCTTCTGTCATTTAACACTTTCTCTTAAGATTAACTTACTCTTTTTCAGCTGTGTCTTTTCTCAGTCAATATTTAAGTAACGGTAAATTTTATTTCAGTTTAATTTCCAGTTTTCTAGTCTAGTACTGATTCATGTTTGAGTTCTACTGAATTGATTTGAAACCTGTGAATAGACACTCATAGGACAAATTTGTGTAAGATAAGTACATGTTGTCAACATTCCTCGAAGAAATAAAAAGTTTTCAATCAGATAAAAATCTGATGTAAAGAGTGAGGTTGTGAGAGAGTCCTTTCAAGTTCTTAACTGATTTCAGGGGTTTTGTACAGAAATTTTGCAATCCTGTTAGAAAAAAGACATTTTCTGGTTTTGTAGTCTCAATAGTCAATAATGCTTGGAAAACAGCACGAACAAAGTTGAATTAACTGTAGTCACAACTAAACTTTCCATTTCAGAGTAACATTTTATTTTGTGGGTTGATATATTCAGAATACTTTTTCAGGTGCATGAGCTTTTTCGATTTTTAATGAACATTGTTAATGACCATTGCAATTGCTTAACAAACTCAACAATACCTTGGCATGATCCCAGAAGCATTGTCTTGCTTTGTAGTTTTAGTGTTGTTTTAGCTATCTTGAATTTTTAATAAAATGTAAAATGTATCTCTGCAGCAGTGTAGTTATTCTTAAAAAGTGTTTACTGTTCATTTACTGAACAGGCCGTTGACTTGAAACCTGTTAGATTTTATATTTTTTGAGTATATAGTGAAATGGTCTTCATTTAGGAGACAGCAGATGTTGCTTTATTCCTTGCTTTATATGTGATGTAATTCAAAAGTTGTGATGAAAAGCTTTGATGAATAAAGATAAGTTTAGCAGTATTATTAACAGAAACCTCTAGATGTATAACAAAAATTTAGGTTTTTTTCTCTCTCAGCATGAATGAAAAAGGCAGACCAAAAAAAAAAAAGCTATTGTAAAATTTATACAAAATTTGCTAATTCGGTAATAGTTCAACTTTCTTCAGTGACTTTGGTCATTCTGGTTACAATGAAATTACTCGGGAAATGTCTCTGACCCACTGTACAGTCAGTCTTACACCATATTAACTTCCCCTCGTAACTGTAGTCTTCTGTTAATTTCTACACAAATTCAATCAGTAGCTTATTATGTAAAAGTAGAAAAATAATCCTGAATATCCTCTAGGATCTACTGGAGAAAAAATTATATACCTGTAAACTTTGTTAAAAACATAGTAGCTGTGAAATCTTGACTACATGCCTCACCAAATAAGGTCAGACTTTGATTGTAACGTGTGTGGCTCAAACTGTAGTTAGAAGGAGGATAAGGAATAGACGGGAAAAAAAAAATCAGTATATTACATAATTACCAAGCAATTAATTTTTGTATTAAATGAATTAAATGTCTCCACTTTAGTGTGTTTTGATGTTTAGGCCTGGCAAGCATTAAAAATTTGTTTGCTTTAGTTTGCAAAGTACATGTGCCTCTTAGTTTTGATCTGGCAGGGTGTAGAAAGCCAGGTTTCTTAAGAGGTTTTCTTAATTATGAGGGAGAAATGAATGCCGGCAGCAAAATCCTGAGAGTTTTTAATAACCAAAAAATATTAGGTCGAGACATTACAAGGAAAAAAAAAAAAAAGATGGACAAGTGAAAGTCATTTTATGCTGTTATTTAAATCTCATGGTATAGGTCAAGACCCATGTTGTCTGGTTTTCTACGCAAAGAAATAAGGCAGTCTGTAGAACATAGGTCTCAAAAATAAGGACATAAAATTTTGACTGTGTTTATTTCTCATATATAGATTTTTGAACTAGAGTTGTTTCACATCCATTCAGAAACTGAGATGGAAATTATTCACTCTGCCTTAAATGATCCCACACTCATTGCATCATTGCAGACACCTCCTTTTTTTTCTCCTTTGCTTGTTATATAGAGGCTTATTGATTAAATAAAATAAAGATATGAAGAGTAATTAAAACCTTCAAGACAAAAGATGGTATTTATTGCTGGACTGGTTTGGTGGTGATGTTTTTTTTTTTTTTTCCTTGACTGGACGAAATATCTAGAGTGTGTCTCTCTTCCTTGTCACAACACTGTAATACGAAATGTTTGGCAGTGCAGATGACAAAATTCCAGTGGGTATGTCAGTTTAAAGGAATATGCTCAATAAAGCCATACATGGCATTTCTGCATTTACAGGAAGATCCTCACTAAAAATGTTTTGAATGCTAGGGCAGCAGATGAGTGTATGGCTGACAACTCTAACTGTGGTCAAAGACCTTCCAAAGGTATCTAAGAAAAGCATGTGTTGTCAGTTGGCTTGAATTTGCTCTACTCTAGAGTAGATATATTGGGAAAGTTTAATTATCCTTAAATCTAAAAAGCTTGACAGAGTGCCTGTGTTTTATATCCCTGTCGAGCTGCACTAACCCTGTAATAAATGTATACCATGACATGGCCAGGATCCTGGTCTCCCAGACAGTCTATTTTACAGATTTGGATGATGTCTGCTACAGCATCCTCCTGGATTATGTCCTTGGATATCTTCCTCATGGAAACCAGGTTTGGATTCTGCCCTGACATACAGTCAGGTTGCAGCTGAGACTTGCAGTCAGACCCAAAAGCTCAGAATCAGCTGAAGTTCCAGCAGTTTCGATGGGAAAAGCTATAATATTGTGGATGAAATATCGAATATCTATTTTCATTAGCTACTGAAATAGAAGAATTTACTCTCAACAATTTTTGAGTTAATTTCTCACAAATCCCATTTTAAGAGCTCATTTGATATTTTCACTAAACTAATAGAGGTAGACATTCATTAAAAACAAAGGGCTTTTCTTTATCTGATCATGTGAGGAGGACTATATAGGTAACAGGAAGCTGCTATAAATGACATACTCTGAGTCTAAGCTTCTGCTGGAAGGAAATGAAAAGACAACATTGCATGCTGAAAGTATTTTCAGTTTGCATGTCTGACAGACGTTAATCACAGAACATGGCTACTCTCAGCTGCATCCTATTTTATACTGAACACTGCTGAACTGTGAATTGCTATGGAGAGATGAGGATAAGTAACAGTAGGATTAAAGACACTGTGGATTCTGTTTCGTTCTGTGTGCATCAGTGCTTGAAAAACAAATATAGGGACTTTTTTTAAACAAATAGCAAAACAGCACTCTCCCAAATCCTCTTATTTTATTTACATAGCAGCATCTTCTGATGAAGATGACCTCAGCCACTCTTCATACAGTACAGGTATGGATGCCAAAAAAAGAGCTTTTATTTGCTTGTGTTCAAAGACAACACTGAATGGATTTGAGACTTCACAAATAAAGAGATTTAGGGCCAAAAATAACATTTGTGTTAACTCCTTGATCTCTATCTTGTATTATTGTCTTTCAAGGACAGATAGAACTATTTTTTTAGTTCCCCTTTTCTCTCCTGGAAGATTAACTCCAGGACATTAATCTGTGTCCAAAACATATCCAATGTATACGAGACCAGTTAGGCTGGATATTATCAGAGATCAGTTATGGGGTAGCCAGGAGAAGCCCTTTATATGAGACAATGAGCAAAGTTCCCATCTGTAAGATGAACTAGTTCATGCTGTAGGATCAAGGGTAAATTTTAAATTTAAACCTCAAATAAGACAAAAATAACCCACCAAAGAAAATGACTGCTATGTTATAGTGTTCTTCAAGGTTTATTTACAAATCTGTCAGTACGTTTTGAAATATTTCCCAAAAGATCTAATTATAGCATCTAATTTTACACTGCCATACGTATTACAGAACGTGACTTGTGTAAGTCACAAAGACAAAGATGCTGGTTTTAATCATGGAGACACTACTCCATTGTTAACTTCCTCTGAAGCATAGGCACACTAAATGGAAGGAGACGGTCTCAGTAGTTTGAGAGTATAGACAGTGGCAACATTTTATAAATGTGAGGTAAATTTGCATTAGGTAATTGTCAGCTTTTCAGTGTGCTGGTTTTTTAGCCATATATTTATGATTCAGTAAAATATTTTGCTATGTAATTGCTACTGCAATTCTGTAGATTGCAACATTAAATTAAAGCTTCCATGCACATTTAGTTGTTTAATTTTGATTAGAAAATTTTGCTCATTTTTCTTGAAATAGCATTTAGATGAACCCTGAAGTATACGCGTGCAACTATCAGTGGAAGCACTCAAAACCAGCAATTTGTCTCATCTGTTATGGTGTGTACTATTTGAAATTGATGTCATTGTGGGCTGACCACAAAAGTAAAACCTGGACTAGTATTTCTGCTCTTGCCTTTACTACTGGCATCAGTGTGAATCTTGGAATTGATTTAAATGTAAATAGACTCAGTTTCCTTGTTAGGAGAAAATACATAATCTACAGGTAAGCTTTCTTACGCTGCTGATATTTCTGAACTCCGCTAACGTTTCTGAAACTTTTTGTAATTTTAAAGATGATGCAAAACTAAAAACTATTACTGTATATCCATTTTAGTTCTTTAAAAGGTATTGAATTAGCATTAAATGTCCATTTTGCTTTTACTGCTTTTTATACTACAATACATAATATTCACTTCAAAATCTCAAAGCTGTTCATGTTAGACCTATATTTATCCAGGCATGCAAGCTAAAAGTATTGGTTTTCACTTTTTAAAATTCATTATATATATTTACAGTAATGTTGAGCTATAAGTATACATTATGAATAGAAGTTCTTTGAAGATAAATTGAAAATTGATGCATTGTAGATTTTTGTGCTTTGAAATTCAGTCAGGCTAATTCATTAAGAATGTCTCTTTTTTTTCTCCGTTTTATATACGGTGAATTATAGACTATTTTTTACTTGATCTTTAAAAGGAAGTTTTATTGTTTAAGCAGATTTCTTTGCTTTAATATCTTTATGTTGTATAAATGTTAGATTTTTTTTTTAAGACAGCAGAATAATAGTCTTAGCAAGAATTCATTTGACCTGTAAATTATTGCTGTAACTACATGATAGAAAGGGAATTTGCTAGCACAAAAATACTGTATTCTTGTATTTGTAAAAGACATTTATTTAATATTCATTACTCTGTGTGTGTAATAACAGAAACTTAATGGAGCCAATTTTATTGTTTATTCCTTCAGTGTTAAGATAAATTTTCTGCATGAATACTTTTTTAGATTCTTAAACAGGGTATTTGTTTTCGCTTGAGTGATGCTGAAGCAAGTGAAATTGCCAGCAGTATCTCCTTTCATTAATCAAATTCCATGTTAAGACTTTCTAAAAGGAGACTTCTCCATCATAATTAGTAGTAATCTAAAGTAGTGTGATTAGTAGGAATCTGATGTGGTGCAGAATGACAGAGGACGTGTTTGGAATGAGAAGGTATATCTGACCTGCATGCCCACAGTCCCCTGGTACCCTTGTCATCTAGCTTGGGGCTTAGCCAGAACACACCTTGTAACCAGGTTTCCTTCCCTGGAACCCAGGGAAAGGTTGGAAATGAGGGGTATAGGCTGCTTGACAGGTCTTAGCCATGTGTGGTGTTTAAAAGCACACCTGAACTTGACAGATAGGAAGCTTTGAAGACCCCACAGTTTAGTCAGATGGCTGTGACTAAATGGTAAAATATGTGGGAAATGTGCAAGGCCTGTGGCTGTCTTTGAAATACTGGGGAAATGAAAATGCAGCTAACTCATTGTTAGGCTTTAGAGGTGACTCCGTTCGTCATTTTTGCATCACATGCATGAGTTTCTACTGTAATTTCAAACTTCTCTTGGTGGAGCAGGGTGTGTTTGTTTTGTTTTAAACACCTTTATAGTTCAAAAATGGTAACTAGAATTGGTTAGTCATTAATAGATGATCTTTCTGCTAAAGAGATTTTTCATTTGCTTTCTGTTCTCGCAGGGGTTGAAGTATTTGGGAACAAGAGACAGAAATATGTCTTGCAGAAAACAAGTTATACCACAAATGCAGGTAGAGCAATGAAGCAGACTTTCTAGTAAGAAAGTGTACATTGAATTGGAATCAGAGTGGAGCTGGGGTGGGGGGGAAGAAGGTAGCATGTGTTTCAATGGTGATTCATATTTTTTAATTCTCTGCAACAAAGTCTTAATTGCAGAATAAATTAAAATTCCATTGAACTTGACTGTTAGAAGGAAGAAATGAATGATTAAGGGGAGACTGTCCATTCCATAATAGTATAGTTTATATAAAAAAGTCTAGAATGCAAGAGTGTTTATGCTGTGTTTATAAAAAATTAACCCCCATAACACTGCAGAAAATATTCAGGAATGATGGTGGAAAAGAACATTTTATTGTTGCCAGGTTGAAGTGAGATCCTTAGAAAGGATTGTAACAAGCTACGTGCTTGTTGTCAGTATTACAAGGAGTGTAACACTAAAGGGAAGGCTGGAATATACCATACCTATCACTGGAAACAGTTCTTTGCGCACAGTTCCAAGCATCTTTGCAACAGCAGTCTTCTCCAGGACCTCTTCTTCCTCCTTTACTTTTCCTTGGGCAGCTTTGTTATTTCCAAGTCCTTCCACTTTTTATGGCTGCTTTTGACAGCCTTGGATGCTCAACTGTACACAGTTTTGTCAAATCCACGTATATAATTTCCCCAAATTTACATTTAAATGGAAAATTCCTTGTTTGTTAAGCTATGGAAAACAGTTCTAGGTTGCTGTAGTGGGTTGGACTTTGAGAAGTTGCTTCTCATGTTTCTTCTGTTATCAGTAAATGGGCATTTAACTGGCGCATCTGGCCCTGTGTATTTGAATAATATATTGGTTTAGACACTCAGAAATTAAAAACTGTAAGTGCTGCGTTTCTGCTCACTGTGTATTTTTATCAAAGGACACCAAGGGCATGTAGGTCCTGTGCTCCTTGTGGCTTTAAAAAACAGGTGTGCCTGTTTGAGTAGACAAGCACAGCTGGGATTCCTTGGTGGCCTTGTCCACCAATTTCAGGGTGAACGTAGCCTCAAACAAAATTAGCTGCTTCCCTACTGATCAGTACGTGAGTGAGCTTACACACATGGGTTGGATACTTAAGAGTTAGGATGCTTTGCTTTTGTTTTTTTTTTTCAAACCTTGGTTTCTATGGGACTGTTCAGACACTCAAGGCCATTTAGACACTGGTTCTTTAAGGTAAAGACTCATATACAAGGTAAGCAATTAGTCATTCAGCATTGTTTTCTTACTACTGCAAAGTATTCATGTACTTTTCATAAAGGAAAGACTTCTCTATAGGACGTTGCTTTAAATTGATTTATTACGAATGTTTTGATTTCTTTATTTCCTTTCCCCTTGTTTTTTAGTAGAGGGGTGGGGAAACACCCTGATATTTCATGGTAAATATGTCTTCAGAGGCAAAAATGTTATTTTTAGTGTATCATCCGCTGTTTTTGTGTATAGTGCTGCAATTTTAAGAGAATTGGACAAACAATTATGGTGAAAGAAAATAATTAATGCTGTTTAATTTTTTGTTTGATAATCAGTAATTTTAACCTAGGTCATTGAACAATTCATGAACAATTTCAATCCTAGATCCCCAAAACATCCAAATTGTTAGGAAAGTTTAGTCTGTGTAGCACAACAAACCATTAAACTATTTCAAATTGTTACAAGGGCATGCTTTTTTTAGGATATGTTCATTATCTTCTTTGCTTTCTGCCAGCCAGCTCTAATGGATTATAAAGCTGGAAGCTTAAATATAGTCCAGACCATTAAAATGGTGTTGCTTTCGATTATAATGGCAATAATTACCTTAATTATGTAAATGAAGGGGCCTTGCCAATCTTATGATACATTAAAGGCTTTAGAAGTGTGTCACAGTAGTTCTATTGAGAATAAATAACCAAAGAGATGTAGATCGTATGCTAAGTATCTGGATCAGCATTATCTTTCTGTTCATGTAGTGTATGAATAAGCTAACAGGATGCTACTATGTTTGTGTCTCAATTACTTGTGACGGTAATGTTTTTAATTGATTCTATTTTTACACCATCAATATGCAGTTATATTTAAAAGTGTTTTGTTGCTCATCAGTGGGAGATAGCTGGTAGAAAAACCCTTTCTTTATCAGGTAATTATTTTAAAGTAGTTTATTTGCTCCTCCTTCTTTTTGGAACGTGCCAGTTGTATAACTATTGCCAAGTTATTTTGTCCTCTAATTGTGTCAGAGCTTATTGGATAGTGAAGCGGCTTGGGATCCTTAGGAAACTTAGGAATGGATTGATGATGATTCAGTGTTGTTCTGCAGGAGTGCTGGATCAGTGAGTTTGACTAAGTATCCTTCAAATAAGATGTAAGCCCAGTGGTATTTAAAGAACATGTGATATCCTATTTGTTCTTAATAACAGTAATCGCATAGTAGCTCTATTTCCTGTTTACTTCTCAACTTAAACTGCGGTGTCAATGCTCCCTGTCAAACAGTAGCAGACTCGCTTTTCTGAAGTGACTGTTTTAATAGTTGGTAGAATTTTGTTTTTCTTTAAAATGTCAAAGTCCTTTGAAAGCCAGGGATTAAAGTCTTTGGCTGTCTTAGGCAGCTATGGTTAAGGTTTCTACAGTCACTACACAGAAATGAAATGTGCTGATGACAGAGTTACTCTCCTGGTGATATGATGTAACTGTCTGAATTGGGTTTGCTTACTTTTGTGGGGTTTTTGGTTTTTTGTAAGATGCTTGTGGAATCTCAGGAAAAAATGTAAACATTTATCTTTTGAGGTTGACCTCTGTCATGAAAATGAATTTCTATTTAAGCTAACTTTAAGCAAATATGCCAATAACTTATGATGTAAAAAAAGAATTTCAGTTGAAGAATTTCAGTGTCCTTACTTGGATACACAGATTCCTTTTTCATCAGTAGTAAAAATATAATCAGTTCTTACACATAGAAGTATAAATTGTCAGTAAAAACACTTGTTTACCTCTCCTGAGCATACAGACAGGAGAATACTGATGTACTATTTCACTTTTGCATTCTTTGCGTAAATATTTGAACTATCACAATTGAGAACTGTGTTCTTTCGGTTGGTGTAATATTTTGAGACATTAGTGGATCACTTTATGTGGCTAGTTGGTATTCAGTGATGCACTGAAAACATTTATCTGTGCAATGAAAGTAGGATGACAGGGCATATTCACATCATCTGATTATCCTGCTAATTTCAAGTTGTTATAATTTCTAAAAGTTTGAAAAGATGATGCAATGCTAAAAAAAAAAAAAAAAATTAAACAATATGCCCCTTCTCCAGAGCAATCCTGACATGCTTCTGAGTCTTTGTCTTTGAAAATACATCTTCCTCTTGCTTAAAAAAACCCCAACCAAACAGCCTTATTGTTCATGCCTAATTGTCTTTTAATTATTTTCTCCATGTCCTGCAAGCTTTGAGTCTTCATGCAGATTGCTATAGCTTTACTCAGAGTCTTGGTAAGAAAAGTCTAACAAATATGCGCTAGTATCAGCAGGATCTAAATGTATTTCAGGTGATATATTTTTATAGCTCCACTACTTCCACTACCAGGAAGGCAGATTTTCTGTGTGTAAATTTAAAAATTAATTTTTTGTGTACTCTTGATGAATCAGCATTATGAAAGCATATATTAATAAAATTAGTACATAGATACTCTGTGGCTTCAATTATCATAATGACCCAACTGTATTGCTTTTTATCTGCTTCATGAAATACAATATTAAGGTGTTTTTTTTTTCTTGCTATCTTAATTTTATATCCCAGTTGCAGGCTACTTGATGTGCCAGAAATCCTCTAAATAAAATATCGAGGTCTTCATGGAAGGAAAATCCAGTTTCTCCACTAAAGACACAAAGATGCATGAAATTAACAGTGGCATCTATTTTAACTGTTGTTCGTGCTGATACTGCAAGATCAAGTGTTATAGCCACCTTGCACGCAAGCATCAGCAGTTGTTCAGTTGTATCAAATTGTAAGCTTTGGCTCATTAGCATGGTGGCATCTTTATAATGGTCTGAACGCTAAATGAAAGGCATTCAGCTCTAAAACATAACTACCCCCTAAAATTAAATGGCTTTGAAAATCAGGTTTGTATTGTGATTTACTAGTACTGAAATGTGTTTTTGTAGAAAAAAAACCCAATCTTATCTTTACCATTGGTAGGAGTACAAGGCAAGTCAGAAGAAAACGTGGGTTGATATATGGAATAATAATTCTTGTCAAAACTGTCTGCATTATTTATCCCATTTATAACAGAGGTCTGTTATAAATTACTGAGATTCTTAATAGCAGGAGAACATGAAACATTTAAAAAGGGAGTTGTAAACCCAGCTTTAGGGGAAACTAATTGCCATGGTTTTGTGCTTTTTTGTCATTTCAGCAGGATTGTTGTTTTGTTTGAATTTAGGTGTATATGAAAGTTTTTTAAGCAGGTTTATAGCAGTTTACTATGTCTTGTAGAAATCTATTTCTTTGTTGTTCCGTCTTCTTTTCTTTTAAGGTCAGTATTTGAAGTTGATCACCCTCTGTAGTATTTCTGTATGCACAGCTTAAGAGGATTAAAAGATAACTCAGAGGCCACTAATACGCAATATTATTTAGTTACCTTCTTTCTAAAGGTTTAACTTCAGAAGCAAGAGTACAAACAGAGCACGTAGTTCTAACAAAGTGGACAGAACACTGCTGCAGCTCAGAAAAACAAATGAAATACGATTACTCTCTCTACTCTTGGAACAGATAAAGCAGTGGAAAAATGAGAGTAAAGTTTCAATAATATGAAACAGGGACAACTTGTTGCTGATGTTTTTGTCCCTGTGAAATTCCAGAAAGACAAACAGGCCTTGCTCTTATCACCTGTCAAATGAAGTAATAGGAAAAAGAATAGCAACAAAATACAGATCTTAGTTGTTGTGTTGCGCTCTATTTGAATCTATCAGAGAGGAAAAGAAACAGTTTGTACAAGTATATCCAAGTCAGTTGGGATGTTTCTTACAGTTTAATTGGTCATTGGATCAGAGCTAGATTTCATAGCAGAAAGGATATAGAACATTAGGAAAGCCAGTTATAAAGAAAATTACTAAAGATTGGAATAATTTGTCTTCATTGAATTCCAGTAACAGCTAAAACATTGAAACTATTCTGTGGAACTGAGCATTGTGATCTACTTTAGAGATTAACAAACACATACAAGATACATGGAAAAGTATAATCATTAGTAGTGGTCTAGAAACCTAATTTATTTTCTAGAACGTGAGCTCATAAAAGTCTTTGAAATAATAAAGCCTGCAAAACAGCTTCTGCTTTCCATCTGTTTTAGCCACAGTGATGTAACATTCAATTTAATCTGACATAAGAAGTTTAATAAGGTAATTATTTATTCCTGACATTTGGACAGAAGATACAAGGAGCCTTGGAAGTAATTTTTAAATTCCAAGCCATATATATTTGTAGTAGAAAAATGTTACCTATACACAGTATAAGGATAAAATGTGAGGGACTAAAGAAAAAAACAGCTTATAAGGGGGAGAAATGTGAAAAAAAAAAAAGTGAATAACAAGATGATGATGATTCTTTAATTACACTGTTGGTTTAGGAGCACAGTTCTGTGCCCACCAGGCAGGTGCTTGGCTGCTTCACGTAGGAGAGAGGAGAGGAACTCCTTGGGGTTTTTGTGTCTAGATTCAACCATGTATTTATGTTCCTTACTTCTGCTGAAGAGCTTGCCTTTTTTTGAGTGTATGGTTAATGAGAAACAAATAAAATCTAGGTACCTAGTGTACCTAGTTGACCACCTTTCAGGGACATTATGGAGAGTTAATGTGAATTGCTCCCCCATAGACCATTATCACTGTATGTATCCTCAGGAAATTCCTTCTGATTAGCATCACTGTTGGGTGACTGAATAATCAGAGGAGCTGTTGCCTGCATGTTCTTCACAGGTAATGGATGCCAGTGTCTTGAAAATGTCATGGTTTCCGTTTCCTTGTTTAATAATTCCTACTGAGATACCTATCTAACTCTATCACATACTTAGGCTTAAAGCAATGACTCAACATTCAGTATTAATTTATTTCATTTTGGTAAGCTATTTACTTATGTCAGATGCTTTATGCAGCAATGTCATGGTGGTAGGGGGAGCATTTTTGAGTTTAATGGCCAGGCAAAAGAGGCGATCATCCCACTGTGCTCAGTGTTGGTGCAGCCTCATGTGGAGTGCTGGGGCTCGCAATTTAAGAAGGACGTGAAAGTCCTTGAATGCATCCAGAGGAGGGCAACAGAGCTGGTGAAAGGGCTGGAAGGAATGTACTGTGAGGAGTGGCTGAGGACTCTGGGTTTGTCCAGTTTGGAGAAAAGGAGACTGAGGGGGTGACCTCATTGCTATCTGCACCGTCCTGAGCAGGGGGAGAGAGGAAGGTGCTGAACTCTTCACCCTGGTATCCAGTGATAGGACACGGGAATGGTTCAGAGCTGCTCCAGGGGAAGTTTAGACTGGGCATTAGGAAACATTTCTTCACCAAGAGGTTAGTTGGACACTGGAACAGGCCTCCTAGAGAGGTGACCAGTGCCCCAAGCCTGTCAGTGTTTAAGAGGCATTTGGACAATACCCTTGACAACGTGCTTTAGCTTTTGGTCAGCCCTGAATTGGTCAGGCAGCTGGATTAGATGATCGGTGTAGGTCACTTCCAATTAAAATGGTCTATTCTGAGTCAGCAGGTGTTACATTAATCTGATGTCTAAATTATGATTCTGTTTATTAATCTGTCCACTTCCTTGTTTAATAGATTTGGCCAAAATACGGTCTAACATGAGGCATCAGCAGCAAAATTCACAAAATTCACTTTCTAGTATCTTGAAGGTAATAAATACAAATTCTGTTCCATGTTTTTAAATATATTTTTTTCTTCTCAGCCTGTGCAGAAAAAAGCTTCTTGGTAAGTTTAAAGTTTTAATGAGTTTTTCTGCTTTATTTTTACATTCTGAGGCCTAAACAATGGTGTTATGATACCATTTTAAATTGCAAATGAAATGCCTTTGTGCTTGAAGGTTGTCTGTTCTGATTGTAACTTTTCATATCAACTTGGACATGATAGGGTTCAATGTAATTTTTAAAAAAAAAAAAAGAAATCTTCCCACAGCTCAAGCCACTGGCTAACTTCAGAAATTTACTAGTTGAAGTTGTACTGGATTTTGTACACAGAAGGTTAAACTAGATTACCATAATGGCAACTGCTGGCCATGCTACATCGTGTCCTACAACAAGTTTAGTCATCTTAAATTCTAATTTTTCACTTATGTATGTTTATCAATAGACAAAACTTTCAGCTGTCTTTGACTTTCTAACAGGTCTTTAGTCAACTGTGGCAAAAACTTGAAAGTGGCTACAACCTTTTTGCTTACACTGCAGTCCTATAATCACTGCAGAATCAGTGGTGATGCTTTGAATGTGTCTGCTCGCTGCTGCTGACAGAGCTGAGCCAACAGCCTGAATGCTGTGCTCTTCAGCTGGTTCTGCACAAAGTCAGGTGCCTTTACTTTAATAAGATTTAAGCATAAAGTATCAATAAATGTGAACTAATTAGGTTTTCCTTTGAAGAGGACCAGGAACACTCGTAGCCTGTTCTGCCACTTGTGCTGAGATGATGGTCTATGGCACCAGCAACAGAGAATGTATAGGGCCTGCTGTTCTCTGTCCCTATCTGTGATTAAAATCAAATCCTTAATCCATTTTGGATTTGTATTCTGGGGACTACAGGAGGAACTGTTAAAGCCAACTCTGCAACACTCAAATACCAAACCTGCAAGTGTCTTAACATTATAGGAAATAACCAAGCTATAAGTCAAGTTTCTACACGTTACATCAACTTAAATCAAAAAAGCTCCACTGTGGTCACATTTTAGTTGTCAAATAATACTTAAGGCAATTTCCTGCTGATCTAATACTGTAGTTCAGTAATTATAGTATTATTTTAAATTATTCTCTGCTTAATGACCTTTTCAAAGTATTTGCTACATCCAGTCCTATTTAGAACAACAAAATCATAAATTATTCTTCTGGGATTGACTTTAAATTATAAAAAAGGTACTCTGTGTCATGTACAGTACATAATACTATAATGTCATATTTATTCTTCCTCATAGTTACCAACTCCTATTAATCCATGAGCAGGCATAGAAATTTCTTGTTGCTAAAACAGGAATTCAGTATAAAATGAGACCTCACTGGTGTTTTTTCAGTATAAGTAGCTTGCATATTAAGAAATCATAGCAATCTTGTCTCTTAAAGTAGAAACATGTTGACAATATCCATTTGTAATACATACGGACAGCAACAACTGAATAAAATGCCCAGTCAAATCAGGTATTCAAGCAATAGGCACACTATAGCCTTCAAGTTACAATTGTTTAACCAGGAGGAAGGGTGGTGGGCTTTGTGCAATAGAGTAATAAGGTTTTTCATACCCATTGAAAGGAAAACTGACCTTACTGAAATCAGTGACAAAACTCCCACTAAAAGAACCAGGATTTCTGTCTATTTAATGAAGTAAGAGTTATGGAGTAACTCTTAAACTTGGAACCGCTAATCTGCAAGTAGATTTTTTCAGTGGTGGTACCTGCTATGGAATCCAGTAATCTGCACACATTTTCCATGCCTCAGCTTCACGGTGCTAAACAGGAATCTGCATGTCATTGAGGTGCAATATCAGCACCTTGAAACTGAGGCAGTGAGCTGAGCAGACATGAAAACAATGGCATTTTGAGCTCAGCACAGTCATAATAAAACCTCGTGGGTTTTTGACTGCAGTTGGATCACATGTGACTATCAGTGTATGTATTTCTTAAAACTACCTGAATAGGCTAGTGATCCAGCTGGCGTAGTAAAATATAATGGTTTATCAAGAGATTCTAGTTCCATGTTGATCTTAATGGTGACCATTGTTGAAGGAAGGCCTGAGAGTATCATTTTGACTACTTTGTGTGACCACTAAAATTCAGATACCACTGATATATTTATGTGTTTCTCTGTAGTTAATGATGTGTTTTCAGAACTACAGAATGCTTCTAAGAGTATAGCTCACAAAGGGCAGGAGAGAAAAATGCCTGAAATTGAAGTTCAATAACATTAAATATAGCACTATCTGTATAATAACTAGAAAATTATGTTAAAAATATTTTGACAGGGAACAGAAGAGTCTATGTGAAAAATTGACACAATTTTGCACTACAAATATTTCTTACTGCTTACTAGGATATCTTGAAAACCATTATCAGTGGACATTTGATTATTTCTTAAAATAATGAAACACTTGTTTTGCTTTTTACTCTTAAAGCTTCAGCTGCTGATTCATTATTTTCAGACTCTTTCTGACCGAGTATTGATGTCACTGACAGTTTAAACATTTTTGTGAATTTTACAAACAGTACAAAACAGTGATGCCTTTATTAGGGGTAATAGTATGAAGTCTCAGATGCAGTGGTGAAGAGATTCACTATTGATGACATTTGACAGTTCTTTTCAGCTGTAGGCAATGGTGCTGATAATCAGTACATCCAGTTGGCTCAAATACCTTTCATGCTTTATGATTAACAAGCGAAATTATAACTGAAGAGATTACTGCCTGGCATCTCTAATTGTCCATAATCTTTTTGTCTTGAACGGTCCTTAATTACCATATAGAAAAGAAATGTGAATTCTTCTTGTATAGATTTTGTCTACAATACATTTTATTGTATAGATATTTATTTCCAACAAATGTTGTATTTCTTTAAGCAATAAGATTATATTTTTTTCTTTTTTTTTTCAATGGACTGTAACTTATCAAGTGTCATTTTTCATTGCAAAAAATGTCAACAATATTGTTTAAACAACCACCAGGATGTCTGTTCAGTGTTAGCATTCGCTTCCTCTTCAGAGAACCAAGTAGTTGGTCTAGACACCACCAAAGTGGGGATCAAATTCTGGCTCTACTGAAACCAGCAAGAATTCTACTATTAATTTCAATATGACGAGAGTTTCTCTAAATGTCAGAAAATACGCCCAGGATTCCCAGCGTACTGTAATATCATAAGAAGTTTGCTTAAAGATCCAGTGGTCTTTGTTAGCAATATTGGCTTTGTGGTGTTCTGCATATGAATGGTGCTAATTTTTGCTCTTTTCAGAAACTTTTACACTTGCAAAATAGCCATGCAGCTAGACTGCATGCAGGTAAACTACAGTCCCGTGCAGGTAGACTGCAGCTTGAAAAGAAGCATTTCTTAAAATATGTCATGATAGCGAGTCTGATTCTTCATGGTGCTTGATTTGGATCTGTAGCTGTTTGATGTCACAGAGCACCTCTGTTTACTCTGTATTAATGATTCTCTGTAACAACCCATCTTATATGAGAATTGCAAACATATGAAGATAACTTGATTTTTTGAGGGGGCTGAGTCCCTCTGAGAAGGACAATTTCTTGTCTGTGATTTGCAGAAGGTGAGTTGATAGCTGTACAGGTAACATTGGTATCTCTGAGTTGAGAGAAACAGTTGGAAAGTTGAGTGTCTCAGTGACGACTTGGACATGCTTTTTCTGATATTTTGTGCTTCAGTATCCATCCCCTTTTTCAGCTTTTTTCCATTCTTGGAGACTGAGTACTGGGCTGGGTGAGCCTTTGGTTTGACATGCTGTCACTCTTATGTTCTTCCATAACCCATGCAGGCCATGTCTTGTCAGGGGCTAAGTTTTGAGAAGTTGCTTCCAGTATTTATAGGCCATATTCATTCTACATAAAGAAAATGACTGGAGACATGGCCTGTTTACCTGTCTTAGGTAAACAGGCAAATTTCATAGTGATACAGAATTTTATCAGTATCCTGTTGTGTTGGCTACAGAGCAGTCTCTTAATAGGGTTTGCAACTTGTGCTTTATAAGTTTACTCTTATGGGATAACAGATAGTGAATAGATTTCAGGAGGATCTTAATCAAGCAGATTTTCGCTTCTTGTCCTTTCATAAGAATAAAGTCTGTATTTCCTTGAAAGATGAAATCTGCAGATAGAATTGATCAGGTTCTGCTCTAGCCATTTAAATTCTGTGAACTCAAGACATCCCTGAGCTATGGGTCAAGCAGGGGGAGAAGGCTTACCACAAAAATATCACTCTTCCTACAGCATCTGTGAATAGCTGCTCTTGGAGACAACAGGAGGCTTGATAGAGTTTGGTCTGACCATAAGCAGCCATTCTTATGCATGGTTCTGTAGCCACTCAATTGTCATTCTTCATGAGGGATGTTACTGTTTTCCTTCATTTGTTGTTGTCAAAATTTTTTTGTCTTCTTTTACTGTCTAGTAAGCTTGTTCTCCCTGCAGAGGAGGTTAATCCAGTACATGCACTTACAGTTTTACACTCCTTTCCTTAGTTTTTCTTCCTGTTGCTGATTTTCTGGTTGAAACCCGATTTTCCTTTCCAACAGGCTCAAATTGCAATGCATACTATAGTTCTTGTTCAGCTACTACAGTGTTGCCAAGGAGTGCCATGCATTTCCTAGACTGTAGTATGTGTCACATAGATACTGGAAGAATGCACCAAGTCATTTGGAGACCAAGAATTCATCTTAACAAAAGAAATTACCTAAATTCTTCTGGTGGAAGTTTATAGATTTTTGAAATTTTAAATGATAGTGTTATAACTGGATTTACTCGACACTGTGTTTGGTGTTATTGCAAGTGACAAAAGCTAAAAAGTCTCTGATGGCCTTCCACATTAATTCATGGAGTGCTTTGATTTTGTTAAACTTCAAATTGGCAGTCTTCTGTTGCCAATTCAGATATCTGTTTCTACTTTTGGTGTCTCAGGTAACAATTTTTTATCACTCTTTAAGAAGAGGTTTTTTAAAGAGTTTAGGAGAGTTATTGAATGCAGCTGGCTAAACGGCAAGTGTCTTCTATTTCTTCCCTTGTAGTATTTGTTCAATTTAAATGTAAAGGCAACATAGATGAACTTTCTATTTTGTTGCTCACTGACAGAGGAGAGAACCATAGCTTAAGCTTTCCAAAAAACACATGCTGTTGCTAGGTTCAAATGGGTATCTGTATTGTGTCTACATGTGTGGACCCTGATCTGTACTGGGAATACAACAACCCTGGGGTTAGAATCCAGTCTGCTCAGATAAAACCTCTATTATGTTATTACATCAGTCAGTAGAACAAGTTGGAAAAAAAAGAATATTTTGATGCAAAAAAGGAAAGCTTTCTTGGTGGAAATTTTTCCATTTTTCATTATTCATATCTTGACAGTTTTATTATGAAAGAAGGGTGCCAACCTCTGGAAGTCTTATTTTCTCTTTTCCTGCAGAAATTTGAAAGCTTTAGTAAGGGTAAACTTACATATATTTATTTAATAACTGCTTTATGATCAAACAGTTTGTAAGGATACTCAGTTTATCTTCAACACTGCAGTTTGATATCTCCCCCAAAGAAGGGTGTTAAATCTGTCCCTTAAACTAAGAGAACAGATGTATTTATTTTCTGAATGTTGTCATGCCTTGTGAAATAGTTCCATGACCATTAACTTAATCTGGGGCCATTTCTTATACTGAACATGACATGGTCTCCATTTCTGGGCCACAAATTTGGGGTGCAGGAATACGGGAGAGCACATACGAGTTTATTAGCATTGTCTAGTAAAGTAGCTTACTGATTTGCCCTGGGCTTTAGTCCTTAGTTATCCACACTATTAGTTCACTGCCAGACTGTCTGCTGAGGTTAAGTACCTGCTCCCCTTTCAGATGTACCTCTGGGAATATTTTTCTCCATGGCAGACTGTATGAATGAAAAAGCAAGGTTTACAGTCCTTTAACTTGAACGTCATAGCCTATCAGACACTGTACCCTCCAACATTTTCACACGCACATGCCTCACCAGTGCATGCTTCTCATATCCTTCTTAATTATTTATAAAACAGCACTCTGAACAAGTTTCCCCTTCCTCTCCTAAAATAATAAATGTAGTCCAGTAGGGCCGCTGTTGTAATGCAGGAATGTTGGATGTAAAAGATATATAGGAATAACCACATTAGAAATTACCAAGGCTAAATAAATTCTTATCTCGATGAATATTTATATACATCTCATAAAAATTCCCTGATCTGCATCAGACATTCATGAACAATCCATTTGGTGTTCAGTGCATAGACTAGCAGAACATAATTGCACTTTGCAAACATATTTCATGTATGCATGTTTAAACATATCAGATATTTGTATCCTAATCATATGTTTTTAAAATCATTACTTTCTTCGTTTCTCCTTCAACTTTTGATTAGTGAATTTCCGTGGAGACACAGCTGCAGATTACATTTACTTAACTAGAGTTCTGATTTCAATGAGGTGTTGGTACACCACACTCTACACTCAGTAGCAGAGTTTGCATCTCTGGGCATGTGGTTCCTGTGCCAGGGAAGTGGGTCCTGCTGTTGTATTACTGATATACAGGATTGAGTGCCATAGTTTTCTTCGTTAGTAGTAGAGAAAGACCTTGTGTACTTCTGATGGCCTCACTTTAGGAAAAATGCAAATAATTAGCTAAATTGGAGTGATTTCACTCTCTCAGTCCTCACTTCAGAGGTCTACAGGCAACTGTGCTCTTTAATGCACAATTTTAAGTGATTAAGAGCAATGTTAGCGATTAAGCATTCAAGAAGGGACGCATAAGCAAATTTTTAGGCAACTTACAAAGCAGTTTAAAGCATCAGATCATAATCTGAATATGAAAAGAAAACTGCTGCAATGTCAGTGTTATATCTGTCAAGCCTTAGTGCGATCCAGTGTGATATAAAATTTCTTTATGCCAGATACTTGCAGAACAGAGTTTAGTTAATTTCTATTAGTCAGTGGTTGTTCAGCCCAATGTTCAATTCTCTCTCCTTCCCTGCAAGAGGAAAGGTGCAAACCAGTAGACATTCCTACTAAGGCACAAGGGTAATTTTATCTCACTATAGAATGAATGGTCCAGCAGTCCCTTCCAGGTTCTGGGCACAGAATTACCTGGTGTGGTAGACCTTTGAAACCTCTTACCAGCACAGGACACTTCTGTTTTCAGGAAATGTCTAATTTGAAATACTGAAATAGTACTTGTTTTAAAAAAAGTCTTTTTTATAAAGAGCATTGTTCAGTCGTCTTTTTATCCTTGTCTACTAGGTTTCAAGGGGGTTTATGTCAAATGCACAAAAGTCTTTGTGGGACCCTGTCAATTTTGTTGTTAAAAGAAAGAAAATATCCTGACTTTGTACCAGAGCTGTGTAGTGCTTTCAGGGATCCTTCCTTGAAACTGAATTCTGAAAACTACCTCACCTTTGGGGTATGGTTGGTCAGAAAGCTTTCACAGATAAGAAAATTACTGTTCTGCCCATATTTGATACTTTCCATGTCTTCTATTATGTGAAATACTGGATTCAACTGCATATGTAAAATTATTTGGGAATGAGAACATCTTGGAATACAGCACATTATAGTGGAGCATCTCCTTGCTGTCTAACTCTTTTTGCTGACTATCTAGCTTCATAATTATACAATTTTCAGATTAATAACATTATTTTCATCCTTAAGAACTAATAGTTCATAATAACAGATCATGATGAGAAATCATAACCAATGCTAAAGTTTAGCAGTGGTTAGCAAAAGAAGCCATATATATTGACTGTCCTCCAGAAAATAAATTAACGAATTCCATAGTGGGTCTGTGATAGTTCTGACAGATTAAAGAATTACTATTGTCTCATGTAATTGCAACATTCTAGTAAGTTTACATACTTTAAGTTGAAAATAGGATCTTAGCATATAAATTCTGTATGTTGTGGTTACTGCTATTTTTCCTGCACTCAGAAATGGTCATTATATTCCAATGTTAGGTTTTTAAAACTGAGGACACCAAAAATCAGATTTATGAAAACATCATTGAATTGAAATAATCTTAAGTATTATGAAACATTAATCATGAGCAGAATGTCTGTATGGAACATTAATTTGAGGCAGTAAGAATAAGCAGCTGCAGTTTCCTGATACGGTATCTGCAGCATTTATATTAATTATCTTATAACATAGACTAACTGAAGGAGAAAATTCATTATGTTTTGTTAAATAGGGAAATCAGAATGCTTTTGTTTGTTAATTTCAAGGTATCTTCATAAAATCATTGGCCCTAGAGGTAACAGATGGCTAATAAACGTCATGAGCTTATAAAAATAGACATATACACATGAAGTTTTTCAATTTACAGCCTTTAAAAAAAAAGAAACTTTTAATTATACCTATGGGACTGTAAAAACATGACTGAAATGACTGTCCCATCCTTTAGTTACAAGTCTGACAGGCTTTTCGTCCTTCTGCCAAATATACTGGTTCTTTGTGACCACATTTCCTTTTGCCCTATGTGATTCTTCCTATTTGTGACAGAGATGTTAGAGTTAGAAATGCTGCCATATTATGAGGAGGAATGCTGCAGGAATTGTGAGGTCATTTGCATACAGTTTTAGTTCTGGTGTTCTTAGACCTTTAGACTTAATGGGGACTCATCCTTAATCTGGAACCGGGAATTTTCAGTTCAGTCAGTTCCTCAGGTCTAAATTCATAAACCTATGCAGAATGGCAGCCTTGCAGAGTACCAGTGCTGAGTAGGAATGCTTTATATAACGGTCCAGTTCACTAGATGCTGTCTTTAAAGGCAACACTGAATTCTAACGGCAGTGTTAGGGTTACCATATTGTCACAAAGAGCCCTTCTGGATAAGAAATACATTTAAATGCACGTACTGGATGGGCGTCTCAGATCCATAAGATGTACTGCAGCGCCAGCCATAGCACATGAATAGTAGGTATTGCATTGAAAGGGCATTGGCCTACATAAGCATCAGCTTGCTCTCAATAATCCTCCTTACAGGTGAGTCGGAATTGCTGCTGTAACCAGGTTTCTGGATGTCTAGCAGTCCTGGATACATGGGTGCCATCCTCCAGTTACAGCATGAGAAAATGCTCTTGGACTTTTCGGGAAAACCAGCATAGGGTTACAAGCAGATAGTATGATATTGTTCCTTTTAAAGAGGGGTAATCTTTCTTACAGTGAGGAAACCGTGTGAATGGCACCATAATCACAGGACACGAATGACTGGGCACTGCCTGGAGCAACCTGATGTAATTAGACCTGCTTGTAGCAGGGGTAAGAGTGGATAACTTCTGGAGTTCCTTTCCAACATAAATGAGTCTGTGATCTTATACAGTGATTCCAACACAGAAAAATTTGGGATGATCATAAGTCTTGCTCTATCTCACATGTAGTAATTCCTAGTTTGCTGTAGGAGGTGGTTGATGTGTACCCTGTTCTGCAAATTGTCCCTCTGCTCTCTTGTATTTACTTCTTAGTTATTATGTTTACATGAATTTATTTGTACAGTTCTGCCTGATTGCATGAAATTATATGTGCTGGGGATGATCTCCTGCAGTTCTGGTTGTACAGGGTGTGTGTCTTGAAAGACTCTATTGAGTTGTATATCAAGCGATAGAGGAGTACCATGTTGTGTCTTAGAAGTGTGCCTTCTGGCAAGGCAGGGTACTTCATATCTCACTCTGAAACAAAGCCTTAATTTTTCTCCTACAGCTGGCCATATTATCAGTAAATCATTGGGTTTAGGTGAACTGGCCATTAGAGGATTTAGGAGTGGAAGTATCATTCTATGTTATGTAAAAGCTTTAGGAATGTTCTGGCTGCGGTGCACAGAAGATGATAGATCAGTCGTGAGTTCTACACTTAAATTACTGTTAATCTCTCTGCTAATAATTTCTTTAGGTTTATATAGCTTCCTTCACTATTGTCAGGTGTTCTGCTCTTGGAATTGAATATTGAACTGAGGCCTGCTCCTGGAAAAGTAGGTGCAAGTATCTCTTCCAAAGTTTATATCTACAGCCTTGTCATCCCATATACTATTGTGAATGATGCTACATAGCGTGGGGTGTGTTTATCACTTTTTTTTTCTAAATCGTTTTTTGACCCTTCAGTTAACAAAAGCTACTCCTTCATACAACAGTATTTCAGTGTGCTTGTTATGTCAATATCATAATGATTTACACTTGTTAAACTACAGATAATTTTATATATATATCTGTTTATATAAAAAGTATGCACTGTTACAATATCTTATTTTCCCTTGTGTCAGAAAGCTAAGACTGGATTAAATATGTTAGTGAATTCAATTTGTTATGCTAGTCCCAAAATATGTTCTGCATGTCTTTATAGCTTTCAGTAGCACTATTTTTACTTCTCCAATTAGCTTGAGTTGAAAGGCACTGAAAGAACACGTACTGATTAGCATTTTCAAATATTCTACTTCCAATCAGTAAATTATATTCAAATGCCAACACAAATTGTAACATTTACTGTATGTGAAAACAAATTGAACAGTTGGTTTCACCTAACATTTAAATAATATTTATTATAAAGATATTTCTGGATTGGGTCCCTATAAGTTTTCAGATCCCTTCATTTTTTGCATAGCCGTATATGTTGGTTTTAAAAGACAGGCAGTGTTTATTACTTTAAATGACAGGAGACTCCAAGTAACCTTTGAGCTAGTGACTTCATTTTACCCCATACTAATTCTCTTAATGGCTACTAGAATTGATTGTAATTGTGGGAATGTCTTGCATTGGCATTAGACAAAATCAGAAGTACTTTGCAGGTTCCTGAGTGCATTCATGTGATTTAATACGCATTTTTGTACTACTGTCTAACCTTCTACAACCTTTACTGTCTGTCTTTTGCCATTAAAGATTCATCTCCCAGTCTATCGGGTGACATAATAGCCTAAATTAACTCATCTTGACCTATTTTGAATCAGTACAGACCAATGCATACAACAATTTCAGCAGCATGTATCTTTAGAAGCTGATCACCAGGATGAAAAGTCCCTAAATGTATTCCAGAATGCATCAACCTATTAATAAATATAATTTTTCATCATATAGCATAACCCTCAGCAAGCATGTTTCAATGGCATTCCAGTAAACAGAGTGTTAGGCTGATCCTCTCTGTTACAGAATGCAAGGTTTATTCACGTAAATCCATCTGAATTAAGATGGAGTGCTGAGGCACGTACTGTACTGAGACAGGATGCAGATCAGAAACAAAGCCAAATGTAGACATTTTCAGTAAATACACCTAAATTATTTTGTGGCTTAAAGGTTTTACTTAATTGTAACTCAAGGTTATGTTGTGCAGCCCAGCTTCTGTGAAAAATAATTTGTTTGTAACTGTGATAATATCTGAATATTGTTTTCTGCTTCTCATGACTTTCTGAAATCTACTCTTTAGACTGAAGTCTTTTACATCTGTTTTGTGTTCATCCGAATGTTCTTGTAAAAACTTCTTGATAAGTTTGTATTTGAGTGGAAATTGTTTATTTTACTGTTGTAGATGTTATTTTGCTACTTCTTTCCTTTTTATGTGTCAAAACAGGATCAAAAATCAGAGGTGTGATAAGTTCTTTTAGAAAAAATCTTTCGTATAATTGAAGTTACTTGACATTCAATATCATATTTTTAACATGTGGAAGATGTCAGAAAGGATTTTATACTTTTTTAATAACCCTTATGATAAGAATCTTCAGTTTGTATTTGTATGGTTGCCTCAATACATGGAACATCAAATGGGATTCTTTCTCTAGTCTGATGCCCTTCATTTACTCAGAATGTACAAACATTGCCGTAGTAATTTTGACCACAGTATAGAAATACAACTTTATTATGAAACAAAAAGGAAGGGGAAATTGCACAGTAATATTATATTAAGAAGTGGTATTGAATCTGTGTACTAATTTGATATAGAAATGCTCAAAGAGCTGATAACAAATAAAGCTTATATCTAAGCACCACCATTTTTTATTCTTTGAATGATGGAAGAATTTCTGTTATTTTCCAGGAGTTTTAATCATATATGTTCACAGGCAGTGATACATGTGGCAGAAATCAATGCACTTTTTAGCATTACTTCTATATATTTAGCATTCTTTTTTTGCTGGACTGAATGTGTGAGCAGTTAGACCATACTCATATTTTGGGTGGGCAGTTATATTTCATGTAACCTAAAAATTTCCTGTCCATAGTGACTCAGGTACAGTGAAGTCATTGCTGGCTATCCTCTAAATATGTGTTTTTTCATAAATGAATTTACTAACTGAAAATGTATGACAAAGATGGAGGTAGGTTTCTCTGACTTTTGATCAACTCTGCTTTATGCTTCTTCAGTAAGACAGTATCATAATTATCACATGTATTCTTTTGATAATTAATTTGCTGTTAATTAATCTGAATTTTGCATATTTTGTTTTATTGTCCTTTCTTTCTTTTGTGCTGTGAAAGTTGGGTGCTTCCTACTTTTTTAAGTTGAGGCAGAAAATATTTTAATTTCCAAATAATTTTCAAAGCATTTCAGACATGAATTGCATTACCTGTGCTCTGGTTCACTGCAATTGTAAGATGTTTTATAGAGTGAATAATCTTACCCTGGGCTGATGCACGGTGTAACACTGTTGTGCTGTGAGCAGTCTACTGCTGAACAAGCCCAGTTCAAGGTAATGCTGAGAGAAGGAAGAGACTGGGGCGGCAGGCTGCTGCGGGAGCAGGATCCTAGCCCAAATAGCCTGTCACGCAGTTTCTCTGGACATGTCTCTGCTACTTCCATGGAAGTGACAAGGTGGTAAACCAGAAGTGTAGTGCCAGTGACAGCTACTTTCCTGAAACAGTATTCTGTGTGAACCCCAGACAGACTGGGAAAAGAACAGGAAGCTATGACATCCTGTTCCACACCTACTCCTTACAGTGGCTGAAAGTTACTCAGACATGGACTCCTTTTTTTTCCAGGGCAGAAAGCATAGGAAATTGAGGCGACAAGCAGAAAGAACAGAATTGTTTTTAGGAAGGGAGAGAAAAGAAAAATTTATCCAAACAAAGAATTTTTTTCATAGCACAGAGCTCCAAAAATCCCAATACAGTGAATCCTCCCCACCTCTCATTACATTAAAGCTGACAGGCCCATCACCTGCTCCCAAAAGTCCTACTTCCCAGACTTACTTTGCCCAGGTTTTTTTTATCACCAAAAATATTTTCTTCCTGAAAACAGATTTAATTTTTTTTAATGGACTTTTTTCAAGATGATAAGACTTGAGACAGCTCTGTTCAGCAGATTGATAGAGAATATAGATAGAACATAGATAATTTTAGGCCATATTTAGTATTCAGTAGTCTGTTTGAAGTTTGCACTGCATATGTAAGTTCTTAAGGCAAAATTTCCCCCTAGCCTGTACCTGAGTATGGTACTTGCCCTGGTACCATGATATAAGCCAGAAATTATGCTGTTTTTGTAATGTGAGAATGACTGCTTGATATGCAACTTAACACTTGTTGCAGGGTGGTGAGTAGTCTGATCAGGTTGATTCAAATTAAGAAAAAGTTAAGGTTCAAACCAACATTAAAACAAGCAGCATTCATGATGTGTTAGGATATGGTAGCCCCTATTTTTATGAATAAGTTTGAAACATCGTTGTAAAGCATAATTGTACAAAGGGCTGTTAAAGAATAACACTGATCTTGAATTGTCCTGAAATTTGCTTTCAACTACTCATGCATACCAAACAAAAACACTTTAATGGAAATTTGTAAAATGTGTCTTCTGCCATATAACATTACAGTTATATTCAGTTTTTGTTCTGCATACATATGACAGCTATAGAGCATTTTCCAGATTATTTTCCCAATATAAGTACATGCCAAAAGCTAATACACAATTTCCGTTGTAATGTGTTTGTATCTTAACATGGAAGCAGGTTCGTGCAAGTTGGACTGTTTCATGTACTGCGTTAATACTGATGAAATTTATTTGGATTATCTTTGAAATATTAATGATAGTATATTTAGAAGTACAATATCTGCAGCAGTTTTGAGATAAAAATAATCATTTAAATTGTCAAGCAAAGTTTGGGAAAAGGGTTATAAGAAGTTGCAGTTGGAAGAATACCCCAAATTTGAGATCTGATATGGGATGTGTCTGATGTCCAAAATGTGTCATATGTACCTTCCATTTTGAAAGGAACACAAGGAGCACATAAAACGTAATTTTGTGTTCATAATGTGCTTGACAGTGGCTAGTACCAGATGCTGAAAAAGCAGGCTGTGTTTTATTCTTATACCTAATAGCCAAAGAGGCACTGTCCTTTTCTTAGTGCTTTGTTTTTAATGAGCTTAGGAGATGATTAACTTCAGTGTGTCTATTTGGCTGCTTCTACAGAAAGGAGGAATTCATATATTCTCTCCATCATGCAGCTGCCATGTGCATCTTTATGTTAATGTTATTCAAGCTAAGCTTTTACTTGTAGCTGGCATTCCCTCATTCTCCCCCTTTTATATGTGTGTTTGTACACCACACATATATGTATGGATGTGTGTATGTCTGTACCTGTAAATGAGCTTACATGCTGCCTTTGAGGAGGCCACCTGAGCATCAGAGGTTAATCAGAGTAGCACTGCATACAGACAAGTTAGAAGTAGATGAAAATAGCCAGGTCCACGCACCACATCAATGTAGGTATGCTGTTTCTGGGATCGGTGGTGGTATTGCATAGTACTGGGCGGAGTGGATGAATCAAAGTTGTTAGATGGCAGGTCAGGTGCCCCTAATGATTGTGCTGTGTTCCACACCCTCTGATTCAGTTCTAGAAGTCTTTTTCTTAAACCAAGGGAAGGTAGTTAGAGAAGGGAGCAATATTGTTCTATTTCACCTATAATAAGGAGGAGAAATTAAAGAGGAGCAGAATGTTGCAAGTTAATATTTGATTCTTTAGGCTGACCTATGAGTTGGTGCAAGGATTGGTAAAGAAAGGTGTCATTGTAGGCAGTGTAGGAATCCCACCAGTTTGAATTATGATGTGTAGCCTTGGCTCAGGAGCCCATTTTCATCTAGTTGTTGTGATACAACATCTTTGAGCATACATGCCCATATATCATTAAAAAAAAAAAATCCACGGTTCGCTATCGAATTATCAGAAAAAAAGACGTTTCATTACACAAGAGAAAAGCACAAGTGTTATAAAAATGTCAGTTCATAATATACGCAAATATATGTATAGATTTCACCTAAGTCATTCATGGAGAGAATCAAAGTCTCAAGAGAGACTTCAGCAAGGAATGAATAAACAAATACTTGGAAGCCTGCTGTTGTACAGGCACTGATAGCTGTTGACTTAATGACATGTTTCAATCTTCCTCTAAAATACAGATAGGTGTTTCACAGTGTTGTTCAGTTTAATGGAGTGTGCTGAAGGCTCACCAAATATTATGGATTGCTACATAACAAAAGAAAAGTAAGCTGAACTGGAGATTTATTTTCAGGAGTGTTACTGTGAAGCTCCTCTAACTTGGGTAGGAGCTCTTTAGATTGTAGCTTAGTCAGTTACTGGTAAACATGGAAAAGAATCCTGAATTGAAAGTGATAACTGCTGGCAAGGGTGATGGAAGGTACTTTGTTACCTAGGGAAGCGTAAATCCAGTGTCTTTCCTACTTTTGTCATCTCCCAGATCCTATTATTTCTCTTGCCTTCTCCCAGCTTCTCTCAAACACATGAAATGGGAAAACAAGAGTTCTGGAAGGGATATCTGCTTGCTTCAAGCACACCTTTTCTTTGCCTTCTCCAGCAGCTTAATAGTGAAGGCGAATAGGCCTCCTCACTGCATATCTCCTGCTGCTGCTGGCTTCAGTACTGACTACCCATAGTACTGTACAACACTTCAGCCAGTCTGCTGCTAATCTGCTCCTCTTGGTGCTACAGATGTCTTTGGTCTTGCATGTTTCTTCTGCCTTTGCTGTTTCTGGTCGAAGAAGCCATCCTTTCTGTCACCAAGTGGCCTGTTGGCAGTGAGGTGCTCATGAAACCTGGCTTCTAAAACTACATTCACTCAAATAAGCTTTCAGGACAGTCTTGAAGCACTTTCTCTGTGGAATCTATTTCCTCTTTACACATCTCCAGCATAGGAGAACAAGTTGGGTGTTCCTGCATTATCACCCTAAATCACATCTCAGGTCTATTCTTGTAGGGCTTTCGTTAATGTTGCTTTAATGAACATAGAAATGAAATTCCAAAGACTGTCATGGGTGTCTCTGCCATACAGCCTCATCTACAGTAAGATGTGAAAACGTGTGTGCTAGAACTGTTTATAGTAGTTTGTAAAGGATGTTTTTAATTTCTAGTTATATATATAACTTCATAATTGCTTTGTAAATCAGCATTTATTTCTGAGGACTTAATTGGGTTTTGAAGGCAAACCTAAGTAATGAAACTGAACTTTATGAATTAAACTGTGGAACATGCTTTCATTTATGTTATTTTACATGTTTTGCCCTTTTTTTTTTTTTTAGTAAAGTTTGAAAAGTTCTATTTAGCACCCAGGGGGAAAAAAAGAAACCCCAAACATTAAACAGCTCTGCATTTTGTTTTTCAGTGTGCAGTGACCTGCAATTCAGGGAAGTTGCAAACAGATTGAGAGACTGGTTTAAGGCACTTCATGAAAGTGGAATTCAGAATAAGAAGACTAGGATGGTTCAAAGGCCTGAAAGAACCAGTAAGAGATTTCTACTTATTTGATGTTCTGTTTGATACTTTCCTGTACTTTTGTATTTCCATTGCCAAGACTTTCCTTATTCTCATGTTCTTTAAATAGGCATGTGCATGAAAACATAACTGTGCTTTTATAAAGTTAATTTCTTATTTATGGCTTAGTACTGATACAAGATGTTCACTTTAAACTTTTAACATTATTTGGGAGGACTCTTACTGGTAAGACTGTATGGCAGCTACCATTCACAGTGCTTTTATTTGTGAATGCTATCAAATCATCTGTCTGGTAGAGCTTTATCTTTAGCTGCTGTATAAAAAGACAAAACAAAAGAATGAGTAGGGGTTTTTTTTCAATTTTTTCGTAGAGAAAAGTGAGTTGCTGAATGACTAGCCCTAAAAAGTAATGTACAGGAGCTCTAATTATGTGACCCGTTCCTGCTAGTTGATGCCACTGTAGGTACTGGTACAGAAAAATACATGGAAAAGAAGTTTGTAAAAAGGAATTTCCAGGGATATATTTCAAATTGGAAAAGACTCAAGAGTACCAATGAAATGGAAACAGTAAGGGGCAGAATTCAAAAATTTAAATAGGGCTTTTGTTGTGAAAAGTAGTAAAATTTTAAAATATAATTATCAAAGGGCTTGTTTGACATAGCAGTTGACATGTGCAATAATAGTTTCAAGAGTGGTGTCCTACTGTGAAGGAGAGTCAAGTTGCATTTCATAAGCTTTAAAACTCTATCTTTCATGAACATGAAGAGGAAGCTATGAATTCCTATGGAGCGTGTTTCCCAGAACTTGGCCACCACTGGCTGCTTACCTTAGTTTGTTCATTAATAATTTTTTCAGTATTTGGGAATTTTTTTTTAAGCTTTTATTTGATTGCTATTTGTAGCATTACATTTGTAGCATTTTCTTTTCCATAAATCAATTTATTTCATTTAATCAGAAATGCCATTTCTTTGTGTGATTTTTCATGCTAAGGAAATATGAATAATTGTGTAAAACACAATGAATTAAAGATGATTCTGTGTTATCTGGGAGTACTTCTCTTGACGTTGAGAAAAACTTTCCGACGTAAGGTTGTAATATGGTAATGTCATTTTTATTGATATTGAGGAAAAAAACCCCACATTTAGAAGCATATTTCCAATTTACGTTCTGGTTGGTGCCTATAACCAGCACATGATCCGCTTCTCATCCAGTAATGAAAACAACAGAAATACAAGGTTTGCAGCTCTTAAGTAGGCATTTATTGTTTAGTAATAAATAAAATGTAGAATATAGCTAGTGTTAGCACATTGCTCAGTCAAAGGTCAGCTGAAACATTGTGTAGGCTCCTGCTTTTTGCTGAATATTCACTTCCTTGAGGGTAACACACTGAATAGGTAAGGTCAAAAATGCAACACAGCTGTTTAGAAGCCTGATAATATAGTAAAAGTTCAAAAAGAAATTTGGACAGTGATAAAGGAATCTGTGAGGGAAAACCTGTTTTCATTATATGACTGACTTTAAATTCCTAATGAACATGGTACTGTTAGAAATGTTTGACTTAGACTTGTAATGTGGTACCAGAAATTAATCATAAACAGCTAGAATGTTGTACAAAATATTAATTGTTTACTATGCTGGGTTTAAAATCGATTTTCTGTTTCAAAGAGTTAGATCTCATCAACATTAAAATAGAGGTAGCATTGTTACAAAAATGTTGAGAAGTTAGGTATTTGTTGTAGGAGTGCTAGACTGTAAGCATGGAAGTTTGATGATAGGTATTGACGGGTTTATTTTTCTTTTACTAAAACAAAGCCAATCAAATTGTAGAAAATGGTTACACGTGAGACATTCAGTTTGTCCTATCTTTTTTCTTTTCTCTTTTAAAAAGAGGTTTTGTCAAAACCCACAATGTTTCACAAAAATGTTTGAACAAGAACTGTTTAGCGTTTAGTGCTTTAGTACTGTGGTAAGTTATGTAAATTGTGTGTATCTGTGAAAAAAAATTTGCTTTAAAATATGGAATATCCTATTGACACAATATTTACTTGGTTTTATAAACAGCCAATATTTACTTGATTGAATTAACTTGACATGCTACTGCAAAAACGCAGCTCATCTGCAGACAAATGTGATCAAATGAATACAGCATCAGTAGTAGTTTTCTTTAATTTCTGGATTTGGGGATGAAAAATTGTTTACAAACTGGTTTCATTAATGCACCTATATGGTTTTGGTATGTACATTTCTGAATGTCAAAACTTCTTATTTGAGGCAGCAAAAGATACTAGATCTTTTGAGTAATTAACGTGTCTGTGGTTTAGAAGAAAATATTAGGTCACTATGTCCCTGTAAACACACAAAGAAACAAAACCGATGATAACCATTCAAGATGGTAATGTCCTTTGTAATACCATTAAGAATTTCTTAAAACTGTTCTTCAGCAATGAAGCTCTCAAGTATTGTCCCTAATGAAATCCCTCAAAGTCAGTCTCCAAAGTCATAATAGGTCCGAGACATCAGGCACACTAATTTTTTACCTATACCAGGGAGTCTAAACTTTATTTGGGGGATTTCTGAGAGCTATGCTTAGAAATAAAGCTGGCAAAGAACTTCTTAATCATACATTATGATGTAATCATATATACAATATGAGACCGTGACCTGTACAGAACAGCTATGACAAAAAGCCACCTGAATGCAACTTCCCCTTTCAGAGTCCTAATTATTCTAGCAGATCCCTAGCGTTGTGCATTACCCATGGGGAGTTAAAAATTTGTTTTGGCACCCTTTCCCTCAGGCTGTCCTTTATTCTTGTCATAGAGTCCCTTCCTCACTGAAAAACCATTCTGCGTTTAAAAAACCAATTTGTGACATCCTTTCTGGTTGTCTGTTTGGATTTAGGATTTTTCATATTTCAGTCTCTCAGGTGGAACTTGGGACAGGATTTATTAAAAGGCTTGGGCACAGTCCTTCTGACCAAGGTACAGGTGATGTAAGTTTATAGCGCCTTGTTGGTACTTTTCAGAGCTTTTCCAGCTGTTACATAGTCCACATTGATCCATGCAATCATTATTATTGTTTCTAAACAAACCAAACAACAGTGTTGAAGTTGTTCTGCTAGAGCCATCAATATGCTGATAAGTTAAAAATGTCAGGTGCCTACATTGTTGTATTTTTACAAGTTACGTAATTTTGTTTAACTGACACTTGTTTTTAGCCAAAGCTGAATCTCATTAGTGATGCAGACTGGAATATTTCAAATAATTATTAGGATCTGATTTCCAAAATCCCTTTTGTGTTGAGATGTATCCAGGTTGCACAAAGGTAGAAGTATCATTAGTATAAATGGTATATAGACCCTTAAATCTTATCCTCAGGCTATTTATGGTCTAGCTAGATAACATAAAGGGGAAAAGAATCCTTTACCCCATACTGCAATAATACTCCCATTATTATTCCTTTCTGGATTGGGAAATAAGGAGCTGAAAAAATAAGCGAGATTTTATGTACCTGTTTAAAGTCTTTTGGAATATTTATTCTATTTCTGTATTCTCTTTTCACTTTTCCAGACTTCAGGAGGCAAACTTTCACAGGTGTTTAAGGGTCATTGCAGCTGTGCTTGTACCTTCTGCTGTAAAATGAGAGTCAGTTAATCGTAAGACCTTTGGTACCTTACCCATGTCTTCCCCTAACCCAGGCTCCTCTCCTACGTGTGTAATCACAGTGAGCAGGAGTATATTACAGCTTCAGGTGACAGAACTTTATACCTAATGCTGTCTCCTTCTTGGACTAGTATGGAGCCAGATGAGTCTCACCTGGATCAGCACTTTCATCAACAGCAGATAAGACACAGAGCATTCACATCTGCTTAGTCCTGTCTTTATTTTAGTCATTGCTGCTCAGGTCTGCACTACATTAGGAAGAAAGACTTGTTCCCAGCTTGGTCACAATAGGCCCCAGCTGTGAGATGCTGTTAATTTTCTGATAGCCAAAATATTAGAGAAGTCCATCACAGGTGGAAACCTTGCTGTGCAGCTTGCACACTGAACAAGTAAAAGCCGTGTTCTAGATGGCAGTCAGGACTCTAGCAGAGGGCATGTGTATTTATCCACATGAGTGATATGTCAGTCTCTTACTGTACTGGACAGCATGCTGGATTTGGAAAGAATCATGCAGTTTACTTCTCTTGGCATATTATATAAGCAATTTTTGTATTATGCAGTATGTAAGCCACATGTATATATGCTGTTTTGATTTGCACATAATGTCAGAATCTGTCTTCCTCAATGTACACAAGGATTTATTACTTAAGAGCTTGATAAGCAGACAAACAATTGTTTTACCTTATAACATTATATTTACTAAGAGTTGAAATTCTCCCTTGAGAAATAATCAGAAACACAAGAGCATTTCTGTTGGTCCCTTTTGAGGAAATGTTTTGAATACTATTTTGTAAGCCATAGAGGAGGGGTATATTTCTCAATAATATCTCCCTTGGGATTGTTTTGGCTGAGGAAAAGAGCTTAAGCTGTTACTTCATATTTTTCTAGACAGTGTTCAGAAGTAGGTGTATAAAAGCTCATTTCATTATGATATATGGAAATAGATTTCAAATAAGTGGTTAAAATGAGGGAAAGAAAAATCTCGCAGTTTAGACATTTGAGCAGCAAATTTTTCTCTCCTCTGTGATGTTCTGGAACTTAATCATCACGAATAAATCACTGTCCTTCAACCACACTAATTTTCACCCTTTAGCTTCTCCTTTTTGCTTTGTGTCACAACTGTGAAAAATGTGCAAGAACAGCATTCCAGTTGGCACTCAAAGTGATAATATGTGTACTCTGTGATTTGGGCAATTAATTTCTTAGTTCTGGGTCACCTGGTGATTTTGTGATTCTTAGTTCTGTATCACCTGACCCTTTCATGTTTCAAACCTTGTTTGAAGATATAAACTCTAGCTGTGTATTCAAGGGCTTTGCTGAATTTTTCTCAATTGTATCACCTTCAAGAGTAACACCTGTATTATTTTATCGATATTATAATAGAGGGAGAAAGTAATTGCAGACAAAAAGCACTTCTGATAATCTTGAGTTTGGACAGTTCCTTAAAGGTTCTTTAAAACTGAACTAAGAATTTTACTTTACCACAGTAATCTTATAGGGCTTTGTAATGTGAACATGGAACTGAGGTGGCACTGAGGTGGAACTGAGGTTCAGGAGGAGGTGGACTGCTCCATTTTAGATGAAACAAAGCTGCTTCTCTGTCTGTCAACATCTGCCCAGCTTACCTCTGTAATACTTTAACCATTATTATTTTTTTCACCTAAACTAATATTTGACCTAGATTTCAGACATTTCTACACTACATTGCAGTGACTGATGCTTGTGAAAAAGTTTGGCTTGGCAAAACAAGCCAAATAAAAACTAAGAAGAGAGGTTATTTTCTCTACTTCAAACACTGAAATTGTAAATAGCAGAGAAGAGAAGGAACAAAAAACTTAGTAAAAACAACAAATATACCTGGGCTGTAAATGAAAACACAAACTACTTCAGAAGCAAATTCTGAAAAAAAAACAAAACCTACTTTCAAGATAAATCATGATTAGTTTTTGTAATTATTAAACAGTTATTTAGTAGAAAGCTAGGCCCCATTTCACCACTATCTGATGCTATTTAATAGATAAGTTATAATAGCTTTAATGTATATAAACTTTATTTTTCAGGCTTGGAAATAACAAAAGAAGTTTCTTCTATAAAATGTTATGGTTTGAAGTAGGTTTATTAATTTTCATATGACAGTTATATTCCTTTTCACTAGGAAGTCTATATCATAAGTATCAGACTTCAAACTCATATTTAAACTCTAGTTATAGTAAACTTTAACTGGATTTATAGTAAGTATTAGAACATAATGTAATTTTTCTGGTGCTTTCCTGTTGATATCAGCAATTTGTAATAAAATAATCTGGTTTTTGTAATGATACTGCTGACTCCAATGCAAATGTTTTAATCTCAAGCTCTGTTCTTAACTATGACAAATGTAGTAGATAAAAATCCAGTGGGACATCACTGTTAGACACACCTTTTAAAAAGTCTAAAAGCTATATAGAAAGAAGTGAGAAAAAACTTAAGCATGGGAATAGAGGATGAACTCAGTTCACAGGCTAACGCTAGTTAAGGGAATCAAGAAAAAAAAGGGACAAAATCTTCTGCAGATCTGTAATATTATTCCAACTTTAATTTAGACGTGCATAAAACCTTTGAAATGTCAGTGGTCTTTCACTATTCTTCAGATTAATTCATTTATTTTTTGAGTAAAATTTGAAACTGACTGAGAAAAATAAATATCTGTTTGGGTTTTTTCCCCTTTTTCTGTAATAGAGTTAATTAAATAAATAACAGTAGCTTCTGGTTTCCTAAAATACAAAGCACTTGAAAGGGATGCCTCTTTCAATAAACTTACACCTGAAATTCCACATGCAGATGTGTTATCTGCAGTTGTCGTCTTTGGCCCACAAGATCCATTTCTGAATGCACCTTGAAGTGTTTTTATCTTATATTCCCTCCTAGCTGGAATCTTATTCATTAAAATCTGTCTCCTTGTGGTTGCTTTTTTCCTGCAACTTGTCTTTATAGTTTGGTGAGCTGGCCAGAATGCCAAATTCAGGAAAATTTTGTGAGCACAAGAATAATTCATCCCTTTGTGCAGGTACACAAAAGGCAGGATAGGAGACAGTACGATTCGCATCGACCCCTTTCTGAATCCAAGGTCTTGAGGAAGATCTGTAGCTAAAAGCAGGAGTAGCAGAGAATAGAGAAATATCTGAGAAGTGTTAAGAGGCCTTCAGAAACAGAGCCTGACAGGTAAATAATGTTATACTGAACATTCATCCTTAGACAAAAGGTTTCAAGGTGGAGGAACCTTCCAGAATTTTCTAGACTGGAAACACCTGTTAAATAATTCCAACATCTTTTACAGATAAAGTTGAATCTATAAAAGATAAAGTTGAGTCTACTATATATCCTTATTCATTAAGTCAGGTCCTGTCTCTCTGCTTTTCCTTATTTAGAAAAAATTAAATTTTTTTTTGTCTTGACGTTTTATCAGGGGCTGGAAAGGAAGAGAGAGAGACTCCGTTGGCTGTGATTTTGAACTGTGTTAAACACATTGTAAATATCAAATGCCTTGCCTTATTATTTTGCTTTTTTATTTTCTTTCTGTCAGGCAGATATAATAACGAATGCAAAAGAGAGCAAGAAAAAGTGAGACTGCCCTGAAAAAAGTTGGAGTTAATTTAAGATTTCTGCAGACGGGTAGTTTGTGATTGTCTGACTTCCACAGGGAGTTTTTGGTGCTATGAGCTTTCTTCATTGACTTTCTGAAAGGGTCATTCTACCTTAGCATGGACATTTCCACATACATACATATATATCTAGTGCAAGATCTAGTGATTTTTAAATCTGATTACTGAGTTGTCCAAGCTGATCTGTTTTAGCAGTATAGAAACACTGTTCAGATTTCTTTAATGTTTTTGTAACAACGACGCAGGCAGGCAGGCTTGGTTTTAACAGCAGCAGAAACTGGTAATTCCTATGTGCTCACGTGTGAACTTCTCTGTAGCCATATTAACCAACCTCTTTTTCTCAGTGTTGGGTTTTTGCTTAAAAGTTTTTTAGAAGAACAGTATTTAGTAGCACTAAATCTCATTCTGTATTAGGATATATACTCAACTGCCTGGCCACATGCACCATAAGCTTGTGGTAGGACCCATAGCACATGAATAGGAAAACATGTGTGTGTATGTCAAATGCAGCTCACATCTACATAGGCAAGAGGCCTGTTGGTTTCTGAATTTCCCATCCATGTCCATATGCAAGTCTGCATGTGCTTTATAGTTAATGCAGGAAGAACAAACATGAATTCTGAGGTCTGGCTACAGGAATAATTAACTCTGACCCTTTTCCCAAGCAACAATTTAGGAAGATGCAAGCTGTCTTAGTAGGTCTCATACTGGTGGACCTATGTCTTTCTCATAGTACATGAGGTAAAAATAAAATACCATAACTTTTAAAGCATTGCTAAGGTTTAGTATAATGTCTTTTTTCATAAAACTGAATATGTGTTATGGGAAGAAAAAAATAGACTCCAACAAGTTACCTGGAATTTATTCCCTTCTTAGTTCTGTAAACTTTGCAAACCACTTAAGTTTAACTCTCCTAATTTATAATATCACTAAAATTCCTCAGCAGAATTATTTTCCAGGAAAGTACTGTAGATCATTTATTACTGTGCATAATGTGTGTGCTATAGGTATAATGTTTGACAAGAAAACTCGTAATTCTAAATGCTATAAGACTGGTGGTGGGATTAATTTTTTTTAGGAGGTTTATTTAGTGATTTTTTAAAATGAATCTGACAAACATTTGAATGCTATTGAAATACTACGTATACATTGTTTGTGCACTGTATCTATGTACCACTAGGGCAATTTCCATGAAGCAGCATTCATTCGTGGTGGTTGAGGTCAGCAGCTGCTGTGTCATTCCTGCTCTGATTTTTTTTTTCTTTTTCTTCCTAGGATTTGATACCAGCATTTTACCAATTTGCAAAGACTCCCTTGGCTGGATGTTTAACAGGCTTGATACGAACTATGACCTGTTGTTGGACCAGTCAGAACTTGGAAGCATTTACCTTGACAAGAATGAGCCATGCACCAGGGCATTCTTCAATTCTTGTGACACATACAAGGACAGTTTGATATCTAACAATGAGTGGTGCTACTGCTTCCAGAGACAGCAAGGTAAAAGATCAGAACAACCTGTATATGTGTATGACTGACCTTTTGGTAGTGTGTGGTTTTGTTTTTTTTAACTTATTAAGAGATTACAGTGAACTACAAGCTCTTAAATGCTGTACCATGAATCTGTGTTATGGTTTTTGACCTATTGTGAATACCTAAAATTAAAAGAAAAAAAAAACCCCAAAACACTAAACAAAGAACCCAGGCTAAGTGGCAAGGCTTGCTAGAAATTCAAGCATTCTAAATAAAGTGCAAAACAGGGGCTAATGCTTTTACAGTAATATTGTTTCTCATGCCATCTTCCAGTAAGCATGCAGAGTAAAGAGACTAAAATAAAGAACAACATGACTTAAATAATTCCCAACCTACTTTGCCTACATTATAAAATAAACTTTTTTTTATCGCTGAAGTAGGGCATCTTAATGTTCTATTTTGTGAGCCTGTTAAAATAACTGAATGAACATTATGGGTAAAGTTATTTGTAGTCACTTGGACCTAAAACCAATTGATTTTTTACTGCCTAAATGAGTCTTTTGTTAATGTCCTAATGTGATTTGACTAAACAAATGAACACAAATGATAAGCATTATTTTCCTGAGCATCATATAACAATTTCGGATCTAGGTGAGACACCACATGAATTATATAATTGAACTAATTGTAATGATTCAAAGAATTTACTCATTAAATATTGGCTGAAACTGGACAGAAGTGCCCTTTCATTTTTCTTATGAGGGAGATTTCCAAAGGATAAGTGGCAACCAGCTGTACTGCCAGTAGAGGAGGTAAGACTGGTTTGGCAGAAAGTTGGCAAAGTCAGTTCAGCCTTTTTGAAAACTTTAATGTCAGTTTTTGAATCTCACTTTTATCTGTAAAACTGTCATGATAAATTTCCATTAGCACTCAGCATCTATGGTTTGACACTGATTTCTGTGGAAATAAAGATTTTTATCAGGCCACATTTGCCAGTTGCAAATCTGAAAAAAAATAAAGCTGTGCTTCTCTAGATACATAGTAAAGAGCAGACTTCTTTTCTTTTGTAACTGTGTAGTTAACACATTAACATTTAAACTTTCAAAACAGCATTGTTTTTTTATAGTAAAACAGTGTTTTGGCTTTTGTTTTTATAAGCATGTGTGTACTGCTAAAAAAATCAGTAAATGAAAAATAACCCATCCCAGAAGTAAAGTAGTTTTTAAATTAAAGAACATAAAGTGTTGTATTTCATTATCTTTAAAATAAAAAAAAAAATCCTCCACCACAATCATTTCAGCTTAATATATAAACACCCTTACTATTTGGAGGGAAGCATAATTTTTTTCAGTTGCCAAAGTACAGCACATAACATGTGGCCTAGTATGGTCCAAGGTTCTTCTACCAATTGTCTCTTACCATTTTCATATAACCTGTGGACAGCATAATCAGGCTATTAAGAAAGCACTTCCACAGATTAGTTTCAAGTAGTTTGCATTCTATAGGCTATAAACACTGTTTGTTTAAAACATTTGCTCAGTGTACCTCTAGAATCCAAGGATAGTATTGTAAAGACTCATTTAAACACTACTGCAATATGTTAAAGGCTAAAAATCTGGGATCTGGCTTTCAGTGACACTGATACTCCCCAGTCCCGAATCCAACATTATCAGTGTCTTCTTCCCTTTTCAGCAGTTTCCTCACTGTCTTGACCATGGTGGTGCGATAAGGTGCTGATTTGAAACAGATTAAACATCTTTTGATACCATAGTGTGTTTGAGCATATAGTAAAAAGGATGTATTCTCAACAATGTAAATGAGGTGAAGTCTCAGTTTTGGCAGTCCTTGCACATTAAACATGCACTCCATCCCTCCAAATTAACACTGTCAACAGAATCTGTATTCTTCTTTTTTGAAGGTATAAGAGGAAAAAATGTTTATAATTTCTTTTGTCACATCTTACTATTATCTCTTGCATAACTATCTGAGACCTAACTCCCTAGCGTATTACTGACCCACTGAATTCTTTGTTCATAATTGGCAGTGTTACACTAAGCCTCATAATATGTTCCTGTTTGGTTATGTTTTCAATTGATTGAACAATATAAATAAGACTTTTAACTAGATCTTTGCTAATAGCAAAAAGATGGCTAGGTAGAGAAATTCAGTGTCTTTTCTGATGTTTACTATGATAGGTTGATATTAACAGAATGCTTCAAGCCATGTAGACAGCTCTGTATTCACTGAGCTTAGTGGGTGTTTTCTGGGCAGATCTACAGTTTTACAGCACTGCGGTTGATTAACAATGTTCAAAGTGAATACAGAATTTAGTCAAGATTATGTATCATACTGGGATAGAAATTCCATTGTGCTCTTTTAAAATACGTAGTATTTGCTTGAGTCATTAGCTGAGACGCCCTCTTGCTCTTTGATCTTAGCTTCACAGTCCAAGTCTGTCAGGATCAGACAGGTACTTGGAACTCTTCTCGATTCTTTCTACCTGAGGTCTGTCATGACACATTACACTACACTAGACCCACTATTTCACATTACTCACAACTTCTAGTCAATATAAGCAACTTCTTATGAATACTTAAGTCAGATTTTTTGTGCTCGGAAAATGATCTTCCTGTGGTAGGTGTCCAGCCTTGACTAATGCTTAAACACTTATGTATGGCTCGGTGGTGCTTATTGCATTTTTTTTCTTGGCCTTAAGTGTAGTTTATTGTTTCTGAGATACATCCAAGACACTATAATGCATTTCTACAATACCTCAGAATCTTCACTTTTGCCGGTGCTCTTTGCAAGTCTTCCTGTATGCTTTGGTTGCTATTGCCCTCTAGTTTCAACGACAGTTCATGCAAGTGCCTCAGTACCCATCTTCAGACCTTACTTTCTTGGTTGCTTGATGCTAGCTTAACACTTTAGTGTTTATCTAAATGCTGAGGCACTTGCAGTGTTGGCCTTTTTATAGGTTTAATTTCTTTCTGCCAGTACTTCATCATTATTACAGCCTTGGTTTTGTTGCATCACTACTTCAGAGTAGGAGAGTTGAATTATGCTGGGAATATTAATGCTTAGCACCTAAGTATTTCTTTACTGCAGGCCTCTGCATGGATCTGTTAGTCCAACACTTTTCCAGATGCCTTTTTTTTTTTACAGGCTCTTCTGTCTGTCAAGGCTGGAGTACATCTTTATGACTTTAAAACTAGTCCATCTTACAGAAGAATGATTAATTGTAGTGATTTGTATTTGTTACATCAGTCTTCTCAGATTTCAGATCTTCAAATATGTTTGTAGGTGGTTGTAAAGGAAGGTTTAACGTGCCTTAACATGTAATTGAGGTCTTCAGAAAGATTTCTTGAAGGGCAATATTGATGCTTGAAATCCCTTAAGTTCAAGCCTTAGTTATCAAAGAATAATTATAATACTTGACCCCAATCACAGGCAGGTCACAGCCTGATCTACAATGGACCGTATGCCAGAAGCCAGGGGCTCTGCCAAATACTATCTACTTGATGGTTGGAGAATCACTGTTTTGTAGTTGAATAAGATGGAGAATCTGTGAAAGCTGGAAGCTTACTGTGTGGGTAGCAGATTCTTGAGATATGTCTATTAAAAATCCTAGACGTTCTTTGTCAAACCTACCAGTTTTACTCCCATTGCTCTGTTAATGTGCCTCTTTTTGATAAATCAAAGCTTGCAGCATCCCTTGACACAACTGAATAATGATGTCTCAAGGGCCAGTATTAACATGGGATACCCTGGTGTACATCAGTACTTTGAGCACTGAAGAACTGTGGATGGCTGCTGTCAAGTGGTTCATGAATCACTCATAACAGTGCAGTGATATTGTCAGAAAGAATACCTGCCACATCTGTGGAAATAGATTAAGGATGAAGATGCATAGGTCTCTTGTATTCAGATTATCAGAAAGTTTGATTTTATATTCATTTCTGTTTCAAAGGAATCCACCACACTGATTTTTGTAAAGGAATTTTTTTTCTCTTTGACATGAGACTCCCAAATGTTGTCCGGTGACACTGCTTTTTTTTATTTAAATAAGTTCAGATACATAAAAAAACCCGCTCTTCCAAACTCAGGAACTAACTGGAAAATAAAGAGGGAAGTATTATGATTTGGGGAGAGAGAGAAAAAAGGATATGATGTGGACCAAAAGGAATTGGTTGAACTTCTAGCATGCCATTCTCTTTGACAGTTTTAAGCACCAGAGTGATTTAGTATTGTTAAGAGTTTTTGCCGCTTTTATCCTGAGAAGCAAAGCTTAAGTGTGAATCTTGAAGACGTAGCTTCTGAGAAGAAGAGTTTTGGGTAAGTTACTTTGTCATATTGCCTTCTTACCTTTTGATAAGTGGTATTCCTTTTTGTAATTATACCACCAAAGATTTATAGATGTAAATGTTTATTTTTCTTTAGGTATAGTTCATGACTTTTTACATTTCCACATGTTAGCGCTCATGTTTACCACTCTGTGTTTCTAATTTAGGATTTTTTTTTCCATAGAACAAAGTACATGTCTTTTTCTGATTTGACTAGTTCTTCTCCTTCAGTATATTTCCCATCTTTTTTGAAAGATATAGTAGAGTCACTTAGGTTGGAAACAACCTTTAAGATCATCAAGTTCAACTGTTAACCCAGCACTGCCAAATCCACCACAATCCTAGATCCTTCTAGCCTGTGATAGTTGTGTGCATAAATGACTAACATTTTTTAAATTACCAATTATTTGGAAACACCTTTGGTTTAAGGAATAATTGATCATCAGAATGTTATACAATTAAGAGCTTAACACTTTAAATATTACTAAAGACAGAAACCTTAGTTTCGAAAGGTAATTAACATCTCTGGCATAATAATGAGCATGATCATCATCAAAGCACTTACAATAAGAAATGTAAAACTTTGTGTAGCCTCAGCAAATACTCGAAGACCGAAAACTTAAAACCCAATACTCACCCAGTGGTATCAAGTCGCATAGGTCTTCAAGAGCACACACAGAACGTTGTTTGGGTGTCTGGAAAGACATTTCTTGAAGATTTGTTCTGGCACTAAGACTCCTGTGAACAGTATTTTAAAAGTAGAGCCTACTTGTAAGGCTTTCACTAAAAAGAATCATTATGGATTTAGTGTGAAAACCTGCCCCGTAAGAGTTGAGACCACTCTAAACATTTATAAGCTTCTTTAAATGTATGGGATATGTAAATAAGATTTAAAATGTAAAGCCAAGAGAAATTAACAGCCTGCTCTCAGTAAGGGATTATTAATGTCTTCCAGTTTCTATTTACTGTGTTACATAAGAGCTCATGAATAATGCCAAAGGCCTTTTGGTCTGTGTAGGCAGTGCAAGCCAGGAGACTCTGTGTTCATCAGAAATATAAGCCAGCACGGTTCCCCAGTTCATACAGGCATTTGTCACCAGAGTTTGAGGATTTCCACAAGACAGGCACCTTCATATATTATAATGTATTCTTCCTGTTCCTGCACTGCTTTCTGCATCTCATGCTGCTCTCAGCTGGCTAAAGGGTGAGCACTCTTGGTTTCCTTCAGGAGGGATTCAGGGGAGGCTGCTTTGCATCAGCACCACTCAAGTGATTGCCTACCCATTGTCCTACACAGTGACTGGATTCTGATCTAAGTGTGTGCTTCATCAGTAAGCTAGGCCAGTCTTGCTCATCTTTGAACTAGCTCAGAAGATGGTTTTTTTTTTTTCTGTTTACATGATAAAAAAGTAGTTTCACTGTATTTCAGAAAGGAGCCTTAAGTTAATTGCATGGCAAAGTTGTGTTCTAAATAATCAATCTGCTAAAATGCGAAGTTCATTTAGTATTCATAGAATGTGAGATTTTAGTGAGATGTTATCACAGTATTATCTGGGAATGATATAAACTAAAGGCACATGTGAATAAATTTAGTAATACTACTGCTGATCCAGAGTAAGAAATGCCTTTGTGCTAATGGTCTAATGTAGTACACACTGTCACGGTTCAGAGATTAGTCTTTTACTGCCTTTGCTTCTTTCACTTATTCAGTAGTAACATGCATACATTCACATCTTTTCCTTCCCATTCTCAGGGCATACTCTGACTTAGACAGTAGCAAATTAAGTTATTCAGAACTCGAGTAAGCTGTAACTCTGAAGAATGACAAAGTCAGTTTTAATACCTGTTCTGCCTCTTAGAGCCATCTAAGGTGTGGTCACTGTTTTTAACTCAGTTTGTTGAACATGGGGCTTTGCACCTATGGGATTCAGTCTTATATAGTTGTAGTAGAATCACAATCTTGCAGACTTTGGTGGAGAAAATTCTTACTTTCTTAGTGTAGTATGTGATATACAAAACTTGATTGTGACTTCTAAGGAGAAAAGGGAAATAATTAAGAGCCATCCTGTTTCTAAGCAATGCATGTGGCAAGCTTCACGGTCTCAATCTGATTTCTTGTAGACTGATAAAATAGGGTGTGATAGAGTTACTACTTTGGTCTAGCATTGCTTGATCCTCCAGGCTAGTAACTAGATGCTCACTTACAGATGAGTTAACTGTGGGTGACCTTCTGCACAAATCCATGGTGGTATTCTAATTCATAATTCTGGAGCTCTGGTAAGGTGCAGGAACTCTTATTTCAGAGCTTAGAACATGACTATTAATGCAGGATGTGTGCGTTTAGGATCAGTAGTTAGAGTGACCTTAAAACGTAGCAAATTCTGAAAACCTGGTCGTGTGCTTTCTTTTCTAGGTACAGTGTAATCTGTTTAACATTTTTTATGTCATTTTAGACCCACCTTGCCAGACAGAACTCAGCAACATTCAGAAGCAGCAAGGAGGAAAGAGGCTCCTAGGTGAGACATAGATCATGCTTTTGAAGGTTTTATTGCTTACATAAATAACCCTAGTGAAACAGCAACATAAAATCAATATTAATCCAACAAAGATAGACTGCAGTAAATTCCAGCAACAAAATTTATGAAACTTTTGAAAGCTATTAAACTTAGTTTTATTACCTTACCTTCCAAAAAATATTACATGTGTTTTATTACCCTAATAGAAGGAACGTTTTTACAGTTATAGAGGGGACAGTCTAAGGCACTTCTAAATTAGTATCTCTGCTGATCCTTTACCTGTAATAATCTCTAAGTAATTGAATGCTTTGTTGTGAATCAGTTTATACTGTATGAATATTACTGAAATGCAAAATCTTTGTTTCACCGTTAGCCACTGTATAAAAGCTGCAATAAAAGGCTTTGCTCAAAGTAGTCAAAACTACACACAAAGTATGGTTTCTAACAAGTATACACTTCAAAATGCTTTCATATGAATGTTTTGTTCGTTGTGGTTTGTCTACATTTTATGTTTCATTCAGAAAGTCTCTGTTCCTTCCAAATGAAAAACGGTGGCTTATTCAGCCTTAGGCAAATCACTGCCTCACAAAATAAGTTCCTGATTGTTTGTTGTACTCCTGGTGGGGAACTTTTCGGCTTAGAGCCTGATTTGCCCAGGTATTTTGCATATAAATGCAAATTTAACATTCTTTTCTTATATTTGTTGATGAAATTGGGGGTGTCAAACTGCATTTGTCTTCTGTGGTGGGATAATTAAATATTAGTACGTAACTAAATGGATTATAAATTAGATATTAAATAAAAATGGCTCCTAAGCCTTGTAGCAGATAGTCTGTTAGTCCAGGAAGCCTGGCCCTTATTACTCAGACTTGTTTGTTCTCCACAGATAACAGAGCATCCCATTCAGGGTTAGGTTCTACATTTGAGCCTTTTTCCCTAGAATACAGTGAAGATCTTGACTGAGACATTCAGGGAGTAAGGAATATGTATCACAGGATCAATGAAAACATTAAAGGGAGATTGGTCACTTTATTTCTTGAAATCATTCCAAGACTGATACATGTTATGTTCTCTCCCACATTTGACATATTCAGTCCCTTTCTGCTAAACTGAATTTAATAATAGTAAACCAGTTAGTGCAGAGTCTGGAATAAGGAAACAAGAAAAGGTAGTTACTTTCTGCTATAGTCACATTGGCCAAGAGGCAGTTTTTAGTTTCTTATTCAATCTTTTTATATCACAGGGCAGTACATCCCCTTATGTGATGAAGATGGGTATTACAAACCAAGCCAGTGCCATGGAAGCGTAGGGCAGTGCTGGTGTGTTGACAGATACGGTAACGAGGTAACAGGATCCAGAACAAACGGTGCAGCAGAATGTGGTAAGCTAAGTCCCTTTGTGGATTTGGTTTAGAGCTGTTATTCCTTTTGGTTACCTACCAGATTAAATTTCTTTAGTAAGAACAGATGTGGGACCCAACTACATGGATTTTGAAACAAAAAATAACAAATTGTAATTTGTTATTGTTGCTACTTCATTATTTTTTGTAACTCCTACCACTGTGTCAGCTATTAATAGACCTCATATGTGCTTGGTAGAGTGTATATAAATGTAGGGAAAACTAATTTTCTAGAGCGGCATTAGACAAGGCCCAAAATGTTTGATGAAATCCGTTTGGGTAATCAGCAGGCTAGCAAATTCAATTTGACTTTTTTTCCCATTTTGTTTGAGGGAATTGCAAAAATTTCTAGTACACTAAATCTTCGCTTATTTTTCCGTTCCCTGCAGCACTGTGCAACTTCTTCCAAGAATCCCCACAGCACCTTTATTTAATGTCCCAGATATAAAAAATGGCAATAAAAGATATTCCTTTTTTAAAAAATAGTCTTACATTACTCCTTTTCACTTCTTTTGCAACAAAAGAACATAGCCTAAAACAAAGGGTAAATTTAACAAAATATTTGGCATAGAAGCTCAGGCCTATTTTTGCATCTAATCCAGGAAAGCCTTTCTCAATAGCTGGACAGTTCTAGACAATTCAAGATAGTATGTAAGAACTGAACAGTAGTGTAAATTATCAGTAGTCCTTAATGTTATCTGTTAAGTTAAACTTAAATCTCTTCCAATTGTTCCTGGCACTTGTATAGTCCTACAAATCCATAAAATTTGTCTCCTTTTGTTAATATTGAGAAATTCATCCCTATTTAAGTGGTTTTCTTTTAAGACAAAAGAATTCTTGTTTTATTTTTATGTCACAGTATGTAGTTTAAAATAAGTAATTGTCCTGAAACTAAATATTCTGGTGAGCCTTTTTTATGCTTATATATATATATATATATATATATCATGCTATAAATATGTAGTGTATCTTTTCAGTAACTATCCCACCTCTTTTAGCTATCGATTTAGAGTCGTCAGGTGATTTTGCCTCTGGCGATTTCCATGAATGGACGGATGATGAAGATGACGAAGATGAAATAATGAATGATGAAGATGAAATTGAAGATGATGATGAAGACGAAGGAGATGATGACGTTGACGATGACGATCATGATGGCTATATTTGATGATATTAGGGGGTCCATTAATTGTACCTTTCTAAAATTCACAAGATGACATTTCACAAAATCCCTTTGCTCTCCAAGATCAAAAGGATTCTAACAAACATGTATATTTTGTATGATTATTTCAAACATTGCAGCTGGAGTCATAGACTTTTTTGTTTAAATAAGAATAATTATATTATGTGCTTTTGAGTTTTTAAATGCCTTTGCGCTGAAGAAAACACATTGGAAGTCTAGTCTGAAGAAAGAAATGTTATATGCTACTGAAAATATAAATGTGCGCAACACACTATAAAGGCAACCAGTCTCTTTAAAACTCTGGAGAAAAGATATTTGCCCTTACTTGGAACTGTGCATGTCCTCTTCAGAACACATACTGTAACTTAACTTTAGTTCTGTCAGTGTTTTAGGCACTGCGGGATTTGCAAATTCTCCATTTAAAATGTATTACAGTAAAAAAACTTCGGTGCACGAATAGCATCTCACCAGCCTTTAATTAACCAAAGGTATGGAGAAAAATTATCAGGAGGGAAAAATAAAGCAAAGTCGTCCTTTGTGTTTGCATTTGTAATTATGTTTTTTATTAGGAAATGGCTAGGTTATTGAAAGGATTTTTCAAAAGCAGTAGCATGGACAAGCACCAGTTCTGTAATTCTAAATTTTTCTTGTCCTTTTTTTTATTTCATGTCAGGGTCGTGTGGGCTGTATCATTATTTACTCAAACATTGTTTCACCCTTTGTTGTTCCTCTGTATTTCTTCCTTATCAGATTAGTATAAAATATTTTACATGGGGAAAAGAATTTGCTTAAAACTATTGACTTTATACATGACTGTATTTCAGAGGATTGACACTTGCTCCAAAATAGTTTTTAATAAGCGTATAATGATACTTTTTATTTTCTTAATTCAGGAAATAGTTTTGCATCTTTAATTCATGTTGTTTTCTGTTACTAGTGCAGAAACTTAGAGAACGTATTGTAAAGGTGCCTTGCAAAATAGAAATAGAGAGGTTTTAGCATGCATACCAGTATAGGATGTTAGGCAATAGCTAAGCACACCCAATTACCAAATTAATACCAGTATAGGTACTGCTGCTGGAATGAAGAGAATGGGTTATTTTAATTTTTTTTCCTATTGTTATGTAATTACCATGTGGACTAGATTATAATTATTGTGTAGAGTAGCATTTAAGATTTGACTGTAGAGAAAATTACTTTAATCACTGTATTTATGTTAGCATGTTAATTAATTGTGTAGACATTTTGGGACTCCACCATCTTGGTTCATATATCTATTGCTTTCTGCCCACAAAAAAATTGACGTGACCTGTATAATGTAATACTACAGGTTGTATAATTTGAAAATTGGATCACTGGTTTCCCATCAGTAATTTAAAGGAAAATCAGTTTCTTTTTGAATTAATTTCTACACTTTAAATACTAAATTTAATGTTTATCTTATGTAATATTGAAAAGAATAATGCATTTTCTTTTTTACTGTTTCTGTATAGTTTGCAAAATAAAGATTCTTGTAACCAACCTTTGGCCAGTATAGCCCATCATTTTGATTTTACATTGTTTGAAATTTTGAAACAGGAAGAATTCATGTTTCCGAAAAATTTCATCTATTAGAATATGTATTTATTTGTATAAAGCCATTTATTAATGTTTTATTTCCAGTAAAGAATTTTTGACTAAGGCAAAACCCATAGGGAGCTTTTATTATTCTGTATTTTTTCCTGAATTTTCTATACATTTGTTATGTACTTTTATGACATTGTCTTCATTACATAGTAAAGAGAGAGAGATTTCTTTTCAAACTGTCATAACTTGTGGGGCATAGTTGTATTATTTTCTTAAATAAAAGTAGTTAAGAGTTTACCATTCCAATATAGCGGGATTTTATCAGAGAACAGTTTCTTATGGCTAAAATTAACTGATATATAAATTGATTTTAAATAAAGAAGCTAAAGAAAAGAATGTTGTCATTATTGGCTGATGTACCAAGTACTGTTGTGAGTTGTGGGGTGGATTGTTTTTTTTTTTGTTTGGCTGGGTTTTTATCCTGATGTGACAAATGGTTGTTAGATGGCAAACTAAAAATTAATTTCATTAAAACTGGTGATATTAGGAGAATTGCAGTATGGAAGGAGAATTTATAATGTGTTTAGTCTAATGGGATTACAGTATGAAGCCCATTCTAAAATTAACTGCGGAAGTGCATGAAAGAAGTTTATATTTTTTCTTCCCTGAAAATTCCCCGCTGAACTGGAAGAGGAAGGAAATATGCATGGATTTTAGTCTCTGAGTATCAAAGCTACCTATCACAAAGTCAGAAGTAAGTCAAGATAGCTAAATATACTAAAGAACAGTGACAATGAAGATTCAGGGTAATTTCTGAGAATTTTTATGGTCCAAAGCAAAACCAGCAACAACAAACACTCAAATTGTTTCACAGTCATGAATAAAAGCCAGAAAAGAGACTGATAATGTGAGACTTCCTTTGAAAACATCATTCCCTTAAAAAAAAAGTAGATTTGTGTGTGGATTAATATTATGGAGTTGATTTGCTTTCATGATACCAAATGAACTGGAAACCGCTGTAACATTAAAGAGATTCATGAAGTCATGAGCAGGTAGAACAAATAAAGGCAAAAGCTGATAATATAAAAGTCACTGAATAACTAAACCATTCCAAAGCTTTTTTCCTTCTTTGTGTCATATCCAAAAATTTGCTCAGAGGTGTGTCCTCATGAGTACAGACAGAAAGCAGTAGGGAGCCATTGAATTTGAAACTTCATTATATGTACAGTGTTGCTGTCATTTGTTGGTGAACTTAGAGATATGCAAAGATACTGGTACGAATTTTGAGATGTGCTCTTCTGAGAATGTGTGGAGTTACAACTTACAGATTCATTGAAAGTCAGGAATACTGAGTTCAATGCAATCAGTTATTATATGTTCTTGAAATTGCATATGTCAGGTCAAGCCACCTAGATATGCTTAGTTTAAAAGCAGATGAATGAGTGTCATTACGTTGCTTATACAAAAACTGGATTATGGAACTTGACTGAGGAAGATGGTCTATAATAATAGTAGAAAAAATTTTACTGGTTTTGTGCACGTGGGCAAGAACTGCATTTCTTTTATTAGTATTATTATTAAATGATCTAGTGCCCAGGTAGAATAATGAAAGTTTATGAGAAAGTGGATTAATTTTATGCTTCACAGAAAACTAGAGTATCTATATTTACAGGGTTTCTTTGTTACAGTGGAGTACATATTTCTAATTACCAGAAGCTTTTAACAATTGGATTTAAATAGAGCTGTGGCAGCACAAATTTATTTGAAATACAGTAATCCTTTTTACTGTTTTCCACTAATCTAAAGCAAATCATCTACAATTTTGTTTCAGCTACTTCGGTGGGAACTAAGTAGTTTGTCACCAAGTTTCTGTTCAAAGAAACAGGTTGGGATAAGCATGAACAACAATGTAATTGGTTGGAAGAATCTTCAACTTAACCAGTTATAACTGGATAAATAATTAAAATATCCAAACTTTTTAAAAAACTCAACCTGCTCCTGCAGGCAAGCGCCGTACTGGACATGCTGAAATAATAGGGTAACCCTTGGTTTGTGAGTAGATCTGGGCTAACAGTGTCATTGCAATCATTGTACAGGATGGGTGCAGTTTGCTAACCTGGTAATTCATCCAGTGAAATGGCAGGAGAAATCACTCTCTGAAGTTCAGGAACTTCAGAGAATGAAGCAAGAATGGGAAACAGAGTTGCCTAGCCAAAAAGATGACACCTCCACTTGACGTTTTGCTGTTTCAGATGCTAATTGAACCAAACCTTGAAAGGGAAACTACTGCACAGTAGTTGTCTGTCCTCTTGAAGGTGAGTTTTACAAGTGAAATATGTGTGCCTATTTTTAAAAAGAATTTCTATGCTGTAATGTTAGTAATGACACAGAGCATTTTACATCTTTTCAACAGCTTTCCACATGACCCCGTAGAAAAATTCGATTAAAACCTCAGACAAGGGTAGCCACGAAACTTACGCTCATGCCTGTAGCCATTTTTGCCCAGGTGGTTGAAATCTATCAGTTAAAATCAAGATGGCCAGAGAAGTGGCCTCGTGTCCCTCTCTGCCCATAGTGTTCACAGCTGCGTAGTAAACTCATAGAACATTCTGCAGTCTGCTGAATTAAGAAAATATATATATATACACATATGTCTAACTGGGGTCATTAGACATCATAAGGCAGTGCAGCTCTAAAAGAGCTGGCTGTAGCCAGCACAAGGCACTGAGGGTGTGCTCTGTAGGTCTTGCTATTAGCATCAGATACCTGGGTTTAGGAAGACTCAAATTCCTTTCCCTTTTCAGTTTGTTTACTTCTCAGGCTTACCTAACAGCATGTTTTGGTGAGATGAAGTTGCCTGTTGGACTTCAGTCCCTGTGAAGAAGAGGAGATAGATTGGATCTCATCTACTGTAGCTGTAATGCTGTTGACTGATTTCTGTGTGCCTGAGGGGATGGAGGGCCACACCAAGTATAGATTTTTGGGGTGTTAGAATAGTGATTAACAAAATACTCAGTTGATTTTGTTTGAAAGCTAGCAAAGGTTACTGAGGTTTGCTTCTTTCAAAAAAAAAAACAAAACAAAACCCAGCAATAACATTCTATGGTAAGAGTCCAATTTTGCAGCCATAATGCTGTGATTTTTTTTCCTTATTTCTCAAGAATAATGCAGTTACTTGAAAGCGTACTGTAGTTCAGAATCAATTGGGTTTGAGCTTTATGCTTCTTTGGGACTTGCTCATTGTTACTACATGTCTGTATAGTCCATTGTGCTGCATTAACCTGAAGGAACTGAAACATGCTTTAATTGGCAGTGCTGTGTGAAATTGTTTGTTTTCTAGTGTAAACATTCATTCTTGAGGAAAACAAAATCTAGAGATGATTTAAAGATGTCACCTATACAAATGCAGGCCAAATCCCCCGAAGTAAAAAAAAAAAATTAAAACATGCTTGGTTCATGACAGACATACATTTGAAAATTGAGGTTGAAATGGTTAATAACTGTCTTAAGCATTCTTACTGCTCTAACATCAGTGGCCCGTACCTGAAAAGTTCCCTTGTATCTATATGGAAGTTCATGTATTTACTTTCTGTTGGGAAGTTTTCACGTTTGCAGTTTGTGCAAAGCTAATGTCTCTGGGCTGTGTCTTCATTGCAATTAATTGTGACAAAGTGGATGCCACAAGTTTATACATTGATGTAACTCAAATGAGAGGGTATACAACATGAAATGCCACTGCAGTAGTACAAGATGACCATACCAGTCCGTGTTTCTTCACATGCAAGTGAACTTGTTTCCCTCAATTCCCACATGTGCTTGGAAAAGTAGACTAGCTTCTAACGAAAGGAGGAATTCAGATGTTGAGTAGGACTGCACCCTTCAACAGTAAGAGGTCAAGGATCGGTCCCCAGAAGTCTTGCCAGAACGTACAAAGCTCCTTTGGTGACACAGCAGCTTAAAATGCATGGTTTAAGTAAGGCTGATTACTCAATAATTCTTTAAAGAAAACCTATGAACAGTTTTAATTTATGCCTTGAAAATGTACCTGAATATAATTGCTGCTCATGGAAAGGTGATTTTATTAGTTAAAAAAAAAAAAAGCAAACCTGTAAGGAAAGCAAGCTCAAAGGAAAGGAAGGCAGGAGGAAAGTTAGAATGAGAGTGTGTTGGGGCAGGATCTATGTGTAGCTGACTGATCCTATCACCAAATAAAGAAGTGTAAAGATTCTAAGTTCATTACTCATGCTGCTCTTTCCCCTTGTAATTCTCACATGTTTTTATGAGGCTGTGTAGCTTTATAGCATATAATTCATCAGAAACTACATGTGAGCGCTAAGGTGAGTTCAGCTCCCATAGTGGCATTGTGGCACAAAGCATCTGTAGGAACTGCACAGTTGACCAGCCTAGAAGCTGAGGGTGTATTACTGGCACATTAAATAGTTCCTCAGAAGTAGTTAATAGCAGGCGTTCGCCCAGATGTAATCTAGTACATCCATTACAAACACTTGCGTGACTCAGTACAGGGAATTGTCAAGAGTTGTTTATACAAATGCTAATTTACTTAGATTTTGATGTAAAAGTGGAATAATGCTATTGAAAGTTGTATATTTTGTCCATTATGATAGCTTTATGTAGTAGAAATTGCATTAATATTTTATCTCTCTGTGCGGTAACTTTCATTTGAATCAGCGATACTGGCAGAAAAAAGCATTGCCACCCAAGTAAGTTTTGTAAAGAGGTGTCCATGCTGGCACGAGGTATGTCTTAAGGCCAAACAGGTAATGTGTAGATCTCGTAATTTACAGTTCACTCCTGTGATTCATAGATCTGACTTACACCATAAGCACTGGTTGTCTGGTTAACTGTTCTCTGGCCATATTTAGATTTAAATTATTGTAAGAAAGTAATTGAAATAAGCTCCTCTCTCCCTCCCCACCCCCACCCCCGCCTTCAAATCTGTAATACATACCTTTTACTGTTAATCAATTTATCTTAAATTCTCTCCCATTCCACTGCTCCTTGAACACCACTACATAACAGTGGAAAAAAGGGCTTATTAATCTTCAATGGTAGGAATAAAATTGCATAAACTTCCTATTATTTGCTGCTGTGCAGGGATAGGTCTTTTCCTTTCTCTGTGCAGACAGGAACCTTGCCATACAGCGCCCACCTCCTTTGACTCCACAGTGTGAATGTCCCTATCATGAGCATCGCAGGGTTTTGGAAACCTCTATTGCCTGGCACGTCTCATCTCTCTGTTCTCCTTCTCCGTGCTCCCGTGCCACAGATACAGTTGTGTTGGGACCTGACACGGAGGGGCCAGCTCTGCCACAGAGTAAAGATTTGCCGAAGGGAAATCGTGTAAGCTTAAGGCCTTTATGGTAGCGCTGCTGCTGCTTGCCCAAGCGTGATGGAAGATGGGGACAGAGTATGCTCGTTATGCGTCGTGAGGTTATGCAAACTGTAGGGTCCCATGACAGTGGCCTCTCTGGGCCCTGTACTTTGTCTTCATAAAAGGCACTTGCTCTGTCTGGTGTGTCAAATTCCCATTTCTCCTGCCGGGACTGTAGGTGCAGAATACCTAACTGCTTTCCCCTACCATTTTATCTGTCTCAAAAAGAAATAAATATTATGGTTGTAAGGTTTGTTTCTAATTTTTCTTTTTAACTTGACTTTTAAAGTGTTCTTGGCCCAGCTATTGTTAGAAAAATAAATAAATTATACAAAGAGGAGAAAAACCAAGGCAGAAGTCTAAAAAAGAGTTAATTACCAAGGCAGGGTTCTGAAAACTAGTAACCAGTGAGGGTGAGGAAGCCCCACACCACTCATGCTCCCACCTGCTTTTTCTAAAGGCTCTGTTAGTATTGTGATCTTTATATCAGTCTGTAGCCAACGCTTTATCCCGTATTTGTGGGATGTTCATGGAGCAAACATCTGTAAACTGCCAAAGCTACAATTTTCACATGGGGAGAGATTCCAGTCACTCTCCCTCGGGATGGAAGAAATCATGCTGCAGCACGTAAAAAGAGTCAAAGGCGGCAGTCTTCCTTCTGCATAGCACCTGTTTTTGATAAAAAAGATTTTCAAGAAAATCACGTTGAGAGTTATGCATTGTAATAACTTTCCTAAACCTAATTATCACTTTTTTGTTGTTGTTGCCACATTAAGATTGCTGATATTAGAGCATTTTGGAAAGATTGCTTCGAAAGCAATGGCTTACAATACCTTCCTTTAGTTGAATCCAGGAAGAAATGTTTATTTTTGAGATGATCATAGAATCACGGAATGGTTTGGGTTGGAAGGGACCTTAAAGATCATCCAGTCCAACCCCCCTGCCATGGGCAGGGACATCTTCAACAGGAGGTTAAGAAAAATGTAATAAGAATGTCAGCTACCATTGGGCAAAGATACGTGATGTAATGTTATGTTCCTTCCTCACTTCAGTTATTTGTCAGAGCCGAAATCCTTTCCAGGTTTTTGCAGTTCACCTCATAGACTTCTTGTAGCTTTACTGTTTTTGACTCAGCAATACATGTTTAGAAAGTGTGTGCTGATTTTTTTTTTTCCTGTCTCTGAAATATTAAATGGTGCTTGGGCACTAACTTTACATGCATGGCAAGGTTTAAATCAAATATTAGCAGTTCAGAAACAGATAATGACTTAGAATATATTTATACATAAAGTTGTTTAAAACCGTCATTTGAATGCTCAGTGACAGTCAAGGAAAGACTGTTATATCAGGAATTATTCTGGGGAGAATGGAAACCAAGAGAACAAAACCCAAAGGCGACCACTTGTGTCACTGTATAGGCACATGCTGCTCCTTCCCTGTGCTAATCTCTGTGTCTTTCCTGTTCCCAAAGAAAATCAGAGTGCCTTAGAGAAAGTGAATATCAGTTTTTCAAATCTCCTTGAGTTCTGGAGGAGCGATTTGTTACAAAAGTTATTCATTGACTATTCATAAGAATACATGTAAAATGAGACACATTGAACCAAAGGCTCCAGTGTCCATTGGGCTTTGCCTTTAACATATGGAAGACCATAACAGCTGCCATTTAGTAAAAGGCATTATGCCTAAGCAGGGCTATCTAGGAGGCACCACCACAAATAATAAAGAAGGAAACAAATATATGAAAATGATGAATTTTTATGTGAATAGTTACTTCTTCTGCTTGTCCAGTGCAACAACATGTTTGTTAGTGTATGATCTAATTGTAGTGGGGATCTGAACCCTTCCCTCTAAATCTGACCAGAACAGATACTGTTTTTAGATTAAGTACTGTCATTTCTTCCCTAAAATAAGTTCAGAAAGTGAACACATGGACTACACATGCACAAACCCCCAGTTTTTAACGACAGTAATAAAATTGCCTCTTTTTGCAGAAAATGAATTCCTGTAGCTATGCTTCTAGCCGTTACTCAGGTGTCTTGCTCCAGAAAATGGCTTCCAGTCTTTGAGCTACGAAAGCGTATAGCAGATCCTGACTTTCCTCCCTGCAGCAGTTGCAGACAACCAAAACAGGGCTTTTACACATCCTTCCTGTCCTACGAGTCACCCTTCAAGTGGCACCTTCTCAGCAGGCTCATGAAGTGATCAGAACATCCTCTGAAGAAATGGTCTGGACTACAGAAGGAGCAGGTATGACTTTCAATTATTAATTTGTTAATTCTCCATGTACCTGGGTCTATTCTCCACTTTCATTGTATCTATTTTGCCACTAAATAATTCTGGTCTTCTAAGAATTACTACAGTAGTCAGAAGTTCCAAGATTGCTCTTGGTCTCAGTATTTCATATGCTCAACAGATCTCTTTCAGCAGAAGACCTTCACATCTGTTTTGAGCAGCAGCAGATGGCCAACGTCATACTGCTAATTCCCAAATAGCAATTGACTCAGAAAGTAAAGGGTTTTACAGGTACTTCACACTGTATTATTTTCCCTCTTACACCACCTTTTCTTTGCTCTCATGATTGTTCCTCTGGCTTGTGCCTTGAAAGAAGTCTTGTCTGTGGAAATTTGTTAAGTTTTATAAAAAGTCCAAATCATCAGGCTGTATGTCTTGCCATTGTTGACCTTCACTGTAAATTCCTGAAAGGGAAACCTAGTGTTAGGCAAGAGCTCCTGGGGGACTTACTGTCCTTTCCTTTTATTGGTTGAATATTAGGAATGGGAAAGCCACATCTGGATCACCAGATTGCATGACCTGTTGGCTGGAATTGTTATTCTGTGTACCATCTTACTTGAGGATCTCATCCAGTAGTATTTAAAAATGGATGTAAAAATAGTAAGTTTTCCTTTCACCAAGCTTTTTGACATTAATAGCGTTTGACTGGCATAAAGGAGTCATTGATAATTTACTCTGATGCTTGTGAAGGAAAAGACCTTTCTAGCAGTTCAAATGTAATATTATTTTTCCATGAGAAATCATTTAATGCCCCACTCCTGTTAGAACCTGGGTTTTTATTTCAGTCTTGGTTAAATATTAGAAGTCTCTTTGAAACTCATTTATTTGAATTTTTTATTACTGAGAGGGAAAAAAAAATAAAGTAATTATTGCCTTTTTAACTGACGTATTTTAAGATATTTTCTTACTTATTCTTTCTCTTTCTTTTTTTTTCTCTGGAGAGCAAAATATATGCATACAAAAAATTTTGTATCTCATGCTTACTTTCATTTAATTTAAAAAACAGAGTCTGGGGGTAACTGCACTTGCCACCGTTTGCGAGATCTCATAATGGAAGTAGTATGATGCCACAGTGACTGCACTGACAATGTTGAACTAACTTGCATTTAGTGTTAACCTTGCTAATCCTAGGAAACACTAGAAATCTCATTGGTAAACCTTTTACAATTTCTAGACCTAAAAGTTTTCAGTGGCTACCAAACTTGTTTATTTCTTAGAGTAAAACCTCAAGGTTTCTCATTTAGCACTTGCTCATTTCAGATTAAGTGCATTTCTGCAATGTGTGCAGTGTGCGTCTAGGGCCAAGGCCAAGTTCAGCTGGGGTTGCATTCTCTGTGTCCCCACAGGGACCTTGCAAAGAGAGGTGACAGATCTGTCACTAGAATTGTTAAGAGTTAACCATTTTTATTTAACCCTTTTTGTATCCTTATTTTCTTTGGGAAGTCATTTATAAGATCAAATGTGAGTGTCCATGCATGGAAAAGAAAAAAGATTAATACTGCCCTCAGATTTGCTTTTTTATATGCATTTTTAGGAAGTTTTTTCTTCAGCTACAAGTCTGTAGGTATGAAATAATTGTTGAATTTCCTTTAAAAGCTTTTTTCCATTGTTCATGCTCCTTTTCCCATTTGCTTGCTTGCTTGGGCTCGAGTGACCAAAGGTGTTTCACTTGGTGATGTTTTACGCTAGTTTGTTCTTAGGATTTATTCTTTCTCTGTTGCTAGTCTGTAGTCCACCAGACTGATTTGGCATGCAGATATAGAAAAGTAGTGTCTTCCTGCGGTCAGCAGATTTAGGTATAACGATTATAGTATCTCTGGGACACCAAAATCTATCATCTTAATTTTTGAGGGAAAAGTATGAATCTTCTTTTCAATGTAATTAGAAGTTAATTCTATTATTGTTTAAATTTTAATTGAATTTGCAGGGTTAGGATCAGGTTTGTTGATTAATGCTGTCTGTGAAGATAGTTTCTAATGAAAATTTTCAGTACGTGAGGATAATGCCACAGTTACCAACTTCATAATGGGATTTATTCTATGAAGAGGTGATTCCAGAAAGGCTGTGGTAGTCACTACTCTTACATGAGCACCAGATGACAGAACAAACAGAATATTACATACATGTGTTTGCTGCCCAGAAGATAAAATTTATCTTATTTTCCTTATAAAAGAGTAATCATAAATCCTTGTTTGCAATACACTAATAGGAAGACCTTGCTTCTATACAAAGAAAAAAAAGAAGTAATAACTGTAGTAATTAACATTTTTATTATGTAGCATATGCTCCAGATTTTGGTAAAATTAAATAGCTGCATAATTACCTATTTTTCTTTTAACATCTGAAAATACTGCATAAGTGTTAGGGTATTAAATATTAAATGTGTGCTGTGCAATAGCTTGGAAAACCTGTAAATGTTCTATTTGTATTTGAGTTCTGCTCCTGATTATATAGACCACTACTCTTGTTAAAATCTTGACAATCAGTGAATGACATAAACCCAAATAATATTAAAAGAAAATATTTGGGAAAATTTTTATTTATTTTTTTCATTGGAAATTTAAAAAAACATATTTTATTATCCTTTTTACATTTTTTTAAGTCAGGTCCATAATGTGTCTGGAGAACAGAGCTCTGAAATGAAGTCAGGGAGGTGGTAGAATCTCTGTCCTTTGAGACATTTAAAAGCCAGCGGGACATGGTCCAGGGCAACCAGTTGTAGGTGGTCATGCTTGAGCAGAGGCTTGGAGAAGATGACCTCTGGAGGTCCCTTCCAACTTCAGCCATTCTTTGATTCTCTGAAATGGAAACCAGAAAACCATATTCTAAGCACTGTTTGCCATTGATTTTAGTGGAGTTCAGGACATGCCAACTCTTCTTCCTCATCTGTTTCCAGTGAGAGAGTACTAGAGGAAAGTATGCATTATTCAGGGCCCACATTATTTTAATACCACTTACTGAAATAGAGCCAAGATCTTTCTGGGGCATCCATGTGTTGCTGTGACGCAATGAAAATAACCAGCTACTTTATATGTAAAGCAGACACGTGTTGCTATTTGATGTGCACTTCTGCCCTGCCCTTGGTGAATTCCAGAGAATAGTGACAAGAAATTAATAAACAGATTCTTCTCAGTTAGGAAATGCTAGATAGACTCAAATTTTTGAAGGCTGAGCTATGAATTATAATTCTATGTTTTCATATTTTTGAAAGATGGCCAAATAGCCTACTAACTACTTCATTTGGATGGGGTTGTCAGCTCAGGATTATGCTGTGGCTTTTACACAACATTATTAAAAGGGAAGACAGACATTTTAAATGCTGTAAGAATATAGTGTAATATGTAAGACCTGGATGAGGAGGTGCCAGTAAGGGTTTCATTGATTTTGCTGTGTTGGTTTGTTGTTTTTCCTTTTCTTTTTTAATTGGTGGTGATGGGATATAGAGGGAGATGAGTGTTCCATAAAGAATTTAAGAGAATCGATAAGCCAAAGGTTATTATAAATAAACTCACAGGCTTCCCAAAAATAGATTACTTCTGTATAGAACATGCAATTTATGATTTTTAACTCAAAAATGCAAGGCAACTGCTGCACTTGTCAAGGGTTACTTCAGTCCATGCATCGCTACTGTCCAACACAACATTATTCTAAATCATAATTGCTACTATATTGTTAACTAGTTGTTGATCTGGCTTTTTCTTCTTTTAGAAAACAGTTGCTCTTTTGGGTTTTTTTTTAACCATTTCCATATTTGTGAAAGTTACTGCTAAGTTTTCGATGTCACTGGGTTTTGTGTCTGTGTATCCTGCCTGTTTTAGTAATCAGCTTCTTTCCCTTGTTACTTGATTTATTTCACTACAGACCTGACCTTAAAATTAATCTGGGATTAAATGCTTCATTTTATTTCACCATTCAGGAACAGGTAGCTGTAGATTAGTTGGGCTACTTAAATGGGAAATTTGGATTTCACCCAGCAATATTGAAGCAAATGTCACTAGGAAGCCCAGTAACAGGAGAGAGCAATCCTCTCCCCTTCTTTTGGACATCAGAACTCTCAATAGTAGGTTCTTATGCAGTTTGAAGGAAAACACTACAGAAATAGTTGATTTTTTTTTTTCCTTTCTCTGCTGTCTGTCTTTAATAGATACCGTAAATATTTATTGTATGATAGCTGTCAGGATAGAAAGGTTATTGTGGCTAAGCAATAAAAAGAATCAGGATTTGAGTGGCTCCACACTTCTGACAGAACAGACATGTTTGTTAATGACAGCAGGGACTGGGATAGACTGGCAGCATGCTGCGAGGTCTCTAATTAAGTCTGTGGTTACAATGTGGTGTGGCAGTTTCAGGATAAAAGAATAAATGCTTTATTTTGGTATTATTTCCAATGAAAAGAATGATTTATGGGAAGCCAGGTTTTTTTTTTTCCCCTAGTGTCTAGAATTTTTTGTGATTCAGAAGCAAAATGCAGAAGCCTTTACGCAGTTTGCAAGTAATTCTTCATCATCTGGTAAATGGTACTTATGTCTGAGAAAGAATTGAAGAATCTGTCCTGAGTAAAAGCTAGTCTTGCCCTATTACCTACATATTGCAGGATGGATCAAATAAAGTTCCTTCTAAGTTAAGTGCTGCAGGTAATGTTTGTTCTAAGGTCAGATTCCTTCACCATGGGATTTTTTAATGCCATTCTTGAGCCTCAGTCTCCCCCATGGTGGCTTGCTGAGTTGTCACTGGACTGGTAGGAGAGGAAACTTATTAATTCTTTTACCATCCTGAAAAAGAGCCCCTAATGAGTCTATGGAACTTTTATTTGCTTTGTAGTCAAAAAAATGACAAATTAATGACAACACACAGAGGAGCATTTTATCACTGAAGACTTCACAGCGTTGAGAAGCTGATTTACTGTCAAATGGAAGAAAAAGAAGTCTCGCTAATCCCCTAAACACATAATAATTAGCAAGTTCTCACATTTTTACACCTGAATTGCTGTAAAAAATATGGAAAGTGGCTTAAAAAAATTACTCTTTTCTATGTTAATTTGGAAATGCCCTGTAATGAAGTTACTGGCAAATGAGTCTATGCAGAGTCTAGCTAGACACAGGGAAGCAATGAATATCCATTACAGGAAGATTTATATTCATTCCCACTATGACAAGGTGGCTGTGCTGTAAAATCAAATAAAAAATGGGCATTAATATGTGAGACCCACATTTGTTACCACATGCCACTTCTGGAGTCCATGGGCAGCATGTGTCCCTTCAGCTATAGTCAACACTACAGTTGTTCTCAGCGGTACACACCTAACAGGACTTGGTGGTCATTTTATTCTCCAGGCTCCTCTGCTGCAGGGTGATGGACTTGCATGGCATGAGAAGTTTTGATCCTACTCCTCTTTGGACCAATAGCAGGTTTGGAAAACTGTTTTTCTTTACAGACTTCCAAGTTGTTCTTGTGAACATATACTGTGGACAGCAAGGGAATGGCAGAGCTGAACTTTTGGGACTGTACAATGATGTGCATGGACAGAAAAGCAGGACAAAGAGGGTAATGGCACTTCTGTTGGTCTAGTGAAAAATTTCGGATATATTGGTCTAATTATAGCTAAATACTGAATGTGAGTGGGAAGACATTTAAATTCCCTAAGCCAGATGGTCTAATTCATATCTCATTTAAAGCACTTTGATTTGAAAATTTTGGAAGGGTTTAATGCTTGATTTTATCACATGTAGTTCTATAGAAAGGTGGGAGAACAATGTATTTCACACTTCAACTTTTACAGTCTGGGTGGACGAAGTAAGAATTAAACTATGAAGAACTGCCAGCATCTTGCTGTTCTAGTAGTAAGTCAGCCATGCATTCCTGCTTCTGTGTTTCTAGCTCTAGGTGAAACCACTGGGAAAGCAAAGTCCCCTTAGCCCCAGTCTTTCTAAAATACGTAGAGTTGTATTTTTTTTTTTCTCCCTGCAACCTAAGGCAGGTATGTATACTTCAATGGTTCTGACCAGTTTGGTTTTCTCTTAGAACAAAAAAAAAGAAGAAAGGTTCAGTAAGTCAAACTTGACGCATAGCTGAACGCTTGAGACTGACCTTCTGTAATGACTACGGAAGGCCTGAAATGGATGGTGTCTGAACGTCTACCAGGCTCTTACTTGCTGGGGAGCTGGATGTTTTCCTCTTAGAGTGTTGACTGGCCTTTTCCCCAATTGTTTTGTAGTGAATGAAGTTTGGAACCCAGGGAGATAAAGGTATTAGTCTGTAGACTGAAGCTTGCTTTCCCAAAATGTATTGTCACGTACAAATATGTTTATCTGGAAAAAAACAATATCAGGGTTAAAGGATTTTGTATTCTCTACACTTAGGAGGATTTGGACAGGTTTACTGAGGCCATCAGCAAAGAGATTGCTTGAAACGAGTTTTCTGTGGTCATCTATTTACATCAGTAGAACGTGAAGCCTTCAGCTCATTTTATACAGGTAATAAATCCACCCACAATAAAAAATGATTATTAGTTACTCTGACCTCCTTCATTTCCAATCAGAGGTAATGTATTATCAGAAAAAGTTCGTGTATTCAGATACACGTGTTCTGAAGAAAGTAAAATCTTGGATGTTTTATGCATTTTTGTTCTGTTATTCAGGCTCAAGCTTTGAGCATTTGCATGAGCCTGGATTCCTTGCTTCTCAGTTAGTTTTCAAAGTACAGTCATTGTGCAGCTTTACATTTTGTGCTATTTCAGCAAATTTATAAACATATAGGGACAATTTTACTGGAAATCTTTTCAAAAGAATTACCTGACCTTGGCATTTTTGAGCTTACCATGTAATAATTTCTTTGATGTTCTCCATAAAAAGTTTCTAAACTTTTTTCTAGTGGACAGTCGATACTCGACACTCAAATTTACTGTGGAGTTCAAGAGGAGCGCAGCTTTTTGCTTAACTTTCTCCTGTGACTGATTTGCTAGGTATCTGCATTCATAACACTCCACTGTCTCAGCTTGACAGGCTTAGCACCTTTTTCTCTTCCTCTGAACTTCCTTAACTGCCATTCTGGCATATTTCAGGCTTAGATACTTATAACTCATTTTAAAGGCAAACTTATAATGATGTACTGGGGAAAATAGTTCTCAGCAGAATTGTCAGAGCTAGTGGTTGGAAGAATGTATGGATCCTTTTAGTAACAGGAAAGACGGCATCAATCCGAATGGGGCTGATGGGAATAAAAATGAATTTTGTCAAGCGAGTTCAGTCCTAGTATTCAGAAGCTGTTTCCCCTGGATCCGTATTTTAAGTCATTGATTTGTTACGGATGAGAATTACTTACTATTGATGACCCTGATCCTCAAGGCCTTTACCCTGTCTCAAATCATACCTTTTCCTGGTGCATATGTGAGCAGTACTTACGTGGGAAGCATAGAGGAATACATGAGAATGTCAAAGTGAACCTTAGTGTTACTGTGGTACCTGCCAGTACAGGTTAGAGTATTGCTGATGTAAAGTCTTTTAAAACTGTGCTGTAGAGAAATGAAACATATCAAAGTAGTTGCCAGGCTGCCATTAGCATTGTGAGCTATTGCAGATGCCATCCAACGGGTGAATGATGAAAACAGAACCTCTAGCAAACATTTTTCTTGCCAGCTCTAGTGCCTTACTTAGGAAGCACAGAAAAGCATTTAGGCAGTGTCTGTTTTGCTACTATCGTATATACCTTTCTAGCTATTTTCTCATCTAGACATATTAAAGGAAAGCAGAATAAACACAGATGTGATTAAAATCTCTATCCATAACATAAAAGATGGATGATCACTTCAAGCCTGGTTTGTAACTCCGTGTGTGTGGCCAGTGATGAAGTTACTTGGTGCTCTTCTCCACGAGCTCTTCCTTAAAGGTCTTGATGAGCCTCCTTGTAAACATGTCAAGCCAGCAGGCATGGTGGCAAACTCGCTCCTTCTCCAACACTAGTGGGAAAACCAGAAAATAGTGGCTTTCACTCTTGTGCCAAGTCAGAACAGGCCTGCTTGTGTCAAGTCTCCACACAGCAGGAGGTTTCACCTGCTGCTTCTAGCTTGGTAGTCTTTTCAATGTCTTAAAATCTTCTGGGTTTATACGGGAAGAAAAAACCAATTTTTTTGTACTGAAGTCCAGGCACATCTTTCAAACTTCTTTTTAAGACCAGCTAGTATAGTGCATTACTGATTTTGCAGATGTAATTTTGAGTGCAGGCAGGAAACAAAATCTGTACTGAGCTGAATGACTGTTTTTCTGAACTTGGTAGAGAAGCATTATGATCTATGGCAGCTGCAGAGTTCCTTACATTTAAATGCATACAGTTCTATGCATTCACCTAGAAGAAATTATGCTTGTGTGCCCCAGGACAGTCGTTGCTTTTGGGCACAGGTATGTAACTGGGGACAATCAGCATGTCCTCAAGGAGCGCTCCAGGTCCAAACTAAACTGCTCATGTAGGTCCATTTAATCTCTTCTTTGTTTCCATTAATATGTTGTCTGACAAAGTGCCTCAAAAGTAGCTTCTGAAGTGTCCGTGTGCACAGGAAGTTGGTATGTTTTCCCTAAATATAGATGAAATGCTTATAATTTATTGAAAGCAGCCCTGAGGAGAAGGACTTTAGGGTACTGGTGAACGAAACGCTGGACATGAGCCGGCAGTGTGCGCTGACAGACCAGAAAGCCAATCGTGTCCTGGGCTGTATCCAGAGAAGCATGGGCAGCAGGTCAAGGGAGGTGATTCTCCCTGTCTACTCTGCTCTTGTGAGATGCCACCTGGAGTACTGCATCAAGCGCTGGGGCCAGCAACATAGGAAGGATATTGATGGGTTGGAGTGAGTCCAGAGAAGGCCATGAAGTTGATCAGAGGGCTGGAGCACCTCTCCTATGAGGACAGGCTGAGAGAGTTGGGCTTGTTCGGTCTGGAGAAGAGAAAGCTCTGAGGAGACCTTATAGCACCTTCCAGTACCTGAAGGGGCCTACAAGGAAGCTGGGGGGGGACTTTTTACAGGGACCTGTAGTGACAGGACAAGGGGTAATGGGTTTAATTTGAAAGTGGGGAGATTTAGATTAGATATCAGGAAAAAAATCTTTACTGAGAGGGTGGTGAGGCCCTGGAACAGGTTGCCCAGAGAAGCTGTGGATGCCCCACCCCTGGGAGTGTTCAAGGCCAGGCTGGATGAGGCTTTGAGCAACCTGGTCTAGTGAAGGGTGTCCTTGGCCATGGCAGGGTGGTTGGAACTGGATAGTCTTTAAGGTTCCTTCCAACCCAAACCTTTCTATGATTCTATCTATGATTCTACTGTATTGTGCTGTTCCCCATCTCTCTGCCCAAAATGAAATCTCAGCTGAAAGAAAAACACAAAAGAAGGCCTTGTGTGTGAGTGTCTGAAAAAGGATCATACTTTGTTACTTTTTTTAATATTTGGTAGGTCAAGCACACAACCCACAATGAATCAATAGTAGTGACTGTAGAATAGGGTGTTTGCTGAAGTTATTGATACTGAAGATATAGTCTTCATCTTCTGAAGTTCAATAACACTTCTCAAGTAAGATCATTATGAAAAATCCTTCACTGCAGAAAATGTTCTGTGTGCAGTTTGAAGTGAAACAGGTTAGAGCTTACATATAACCCCAAATGAATGGAAAAAAAAAAAAATCAGTAGGTGGACACTTTGAAAGTCAGATATGTGCTCAAAACTGAGAGTTATTAGGAATTTCTGGAAAGCAGTCCCTTTTTTTGGCATATGAAAGGCTTGCTTTGTGGTCAGCAGCTGACATCTGTTTCTGTGTACTGGTATAGCATAAGTAGCTTTTGTTGCTTTCATCTAAAGATTAGAAGATAATGCTCTAGGGCCAAATCTTATTCTAACTTCAACTACTGAAGTTAATGAGCAAAACTCCTCTCTGTCACATTAGTATACCTGCTGCCCTGAAGTGTGTTTCAGTGATGGAACTTATAAAATCACAAAATGTGTTACTGGTTTGGTTTCTGTGTGGGGTTTTTGGTTTTTGGGTTTTTTTTTTTTCCACACAGCAGCATGAATGCAGCTCCAGGAAAGTCAGTGAAGGTGATCCCTGAGGGTTATGCAGGTGTAAAGTAAGCAGAGGGTTTTTGTCTCTGAAGTTTCCATAAAACATTTGATCTAACCTTCAGACAACCCACCTTCTCATCATACCTTTTTTTTTTAATGTAGCAGGAATTAAAAAAAAAAAAAAATCCAAAGCTGTACTAATTCCCACAGAAATAGATAAAGACACAGGTAAAAATAGTGTTTTGGAGGACTTGCATTTACACATCTGAAATGGGGGTGTGGGGTGGAAGTACATAGGAAACTGTCACTAGTAGAGGGAACTTTAAAGAAAAGCAGCAACATAGAATGAAAGCGCATACCCCAAAACTGGAAAACTGAAAGCCATCCACAAACTACATGGATTATACTGAGGAAAGATAGGGTGGTCAGGTGATAAAGGCTTGCCTGGAAACCAGAATTTCCTTTTCAGTTCCCAGCTCTGTCGCAGGTTCTATCAATAAGAAATGTGATTTCTACTTATCTGATGCATGAAACTGAATTTTGAGGGGAAATGTGAGAGGTTTTGGGGATGTTTAGGTATTTTATATTTAAAGCCTTAAGAGAAAGGATGAAAGAAGTTCCTGTTTTCTGGATTCAACCCCAGGCTAAACTATGAGATAGATACTGATTTACCCAATCTGTCATTTGGGGAGCATTACAAAAGGACTAGATGCACCTGAGAATAAGAAAATGGTAGAGAGGAGAAGTAAATGTTTTTTTTCAGGACTGTAGTTGTTGACATAGATTCTGCTCCAGTCCCACAGTGTCTCCTGTATGGGTCTCATCAGTCATCTTGCTTATTTCACTTATTCATCTGTATAAAAGATACTAAATATTTTGTTCCTTGAACCCTGAGAGACAAAGAGTAAATTTTTAAAAGATCCAATGCTCAAGAGAATTGTAGCAATATCTGTATGAGTTAATAATAAATTATTTGCAGAAGTTTAAGAAAACAGACCTTTAGACGACTAGTAACATTTTTACTTAAAAAAAAAAGCTTTTGACCAACATTTCAGAAGAATAATGTCATAACATGACTATAAACCTGTCAGTCAAATCTTGATTTCTGTGGAGGGGAATGTGGGGAATCGTGTGACTTTATAAAGCATTCATAATTTCCAATGGATGACATATTAGGTTTTTGGGATTATAGAAGTATATTTGGTATAGACTCAAACTGGTAGACATCTATTGGTTCACCTTCCATTAGTTCTTTGGTTTTAGAGAGCCATGTTTTTTCTTTTTGGCGTTCTTTGTTGGGGTTTTTTTGCCAATAACCCTGAAGTTCTGCAAATGACACAAAGACTGGTGGAGTGATAAACAGTGAAGAAGACAGGCCACAGTCCCCTGGTTAGCTTGACCTAAACTTCCTGTAAGAATTTTTATACATGCAACAGTTCAGCTGTGCATGTGGAGAAGAAACAAGGATACCCATCATACACAGGACACACTCTCCTCTCTTAGGCAGAAGTCTTTCTGAAAAGGTCTCATAAAGAACAGTGGATCACAAGAACACAGAGTGATGTTTTGGCCAAACAACCTGTGAATGTAAATGTGGTTGTACAAATAAATAGTGGAATATTGAGTAAGATGACTATGGCAATGTGTCTAGGATATCCAACCATGAGCTTCAGGATATCGTGGGGCTTTGCTGTACTGTCAGCCTAAGTGATCTGTAGGATGAATGAATCTAGATGTCCCCATAATATGTGCCATCTTGCAGCTGCTCATAGGTTGAGAAGGATCATACTTCACAAGTTTGCCCCTGGGAACACCACTGTTAAGTTCCCTAAATAATTAGTTAAAACTATAAGGGTTGATGACCAGAAGCTCAGTCAATAGGAACTCTGTCTTGCCGAATGTTAACAGTGAGAAGAGGTAGCTGCTGAAACAGTTTGCCACAGGCTATGGAGGAGTCCCTCCATGCAGCTACCGCAGCTCAGTTCAACTAGAGGATTCGGACTCGAGGCAGAAATTCGAGGAAGCTCCAACTTGTCTTTCATTCAGGTCAGACTAAAGTATTATACAGATCCCTTTGGGCTTAAAAATCTATCAACCTGAGTTCTGCTCTGTGTTCTTTGTGGTTTTTTGTTGTTGTTGTTGGTTTTTTTTAACATAACGCAGTTGCCTACTGGTAGGAAACAACAAAAAACTCAATAGATGGAACAACGGATTTATACAGAAATAAACTGAGAAAATCAGGAAATATGAACATGCATAGATTATAAAATCTAATATTTTTTCCTACAAAATATAAGCACAAATACTTTTACTCAGTCACCGCATTCCAATTTGGTGATAGCCTACAAAATACATGTGTAGCGATGAGACCTGTTAAGCATAAGCTTTACAAATTAGGAAGAATTCCTATGGCTACGACTATAAGAATTTTCTGTGCTGTGATTTATAACCAGTAGTTATGGAACACCAGATGATAGAAAATAGCATATGGATGTCGAGGACCAAAGCTGCAATAATAAGCACAGTTTTCATGGTACCTACAGTATAAGTATGACATAAATCCAAAGTTAGATGCAGCACTCTCCAAATTTCTATTGTAACCTGAAATATCATGATATAAAAAACTGACCTTCATCATGATTTGACTTCAGTGCAATACACGGTCTGTTCCTGGCTGTGCCTACCCAGACACCTGCTCTGCCCCAGGATTTTGAAGTCATAGGTGGACTGGTGGCTCTTGGCTTGGTTTTCTTGGGAGTTTTGTTGTTGTTTCTAATTAAAAGGAAGAGAAGTAGAAGAAGGAAGGAGAAGGAGCCCACAAAGAATGTCCTGTATTACTCCATATACACATTCATATGTCTGAATAAGAGAAGGCATGGTTAGTATCGAAAAATGAGAGGTGCATTTGCTTACCCACTCCTAGGTATGAAAGCATTCATATGAAAGGAGGGAGATAAGGAGGAAGGGAAGAAAAGAAACTCTGTGGCATTAGAATCCTGGTTTATTGCTATTTTTCAAAGTTCTGTCCCATATTTGGCTTTTCTATATTATTTGTTATTCACCTTATGGCCTTCAAAATAATACACCCAATATGTAGGCTATGGAAAGGGCTGACTACTGAGGATGTTACCTTCTGTGTGCTAGTAATGAATGAAGAAACTAAGTCAACACAACCTAAATCCAGAGAAACAAAATAAACTAAAATCTGTGAAGCACAGAATAATGAACATATGGGAAAAAGGCAATTAACACGGAAAAGCTGAAATGGATTCAGAAGACAACTAGACAATTTTCTTTAGAAGCAGAGCACTAAAACAGTCTGGTAACATGCAAGTGAGTGTATGAAAACATAAACGGAAAAAGAGCAATCATTTTTAGCCAGATGTTTCTCCCCCCTTCCCCCAAATAATTTGCAATCTGAACTGTAGTACACGCTTTGGGTAAGAAATGGTAGGGAGAGAAGGAAGAAAATAATTTGTAAACATCTTAAATTTGTGTTGCAGTTTATAATATGCCTCCTGTCATACTTTAAATGTAGAATCAATTGTCCCTGTAGGCTGAAGTCAGCTGCTGTACTTCTCTAGCAAAGTCAGCCTACCTTTCTTCAACTAGATGAGGCATGTAATTGGCGATGGATTTTATCACCAGCCATGGAACGTACTCATTTGTGAATAGACCCAGAATTTTATTTATATTGCTGGCTCAAGGCAGGATAGTGTCTGAATGTCAAATCAAGGAGTTTCCTATGTTAGTTTTCACATTTTTAACCTTTTGTATACAAGCATAAAAAGAAATGGGACTGACTCAGAAGGAGGCAAAAAGAAGCTGTGCTTTCTGTGTCTGGATTGTGAACAACCTGGTTAAGGATCTGCTCCTTTAAAGTAAATCCAAATGCATGACAAACTCAACTTCTTATACAGGGCTCTGTTCATATCAATACTGTTGCACGAACTTGGGATTTATATCTTTCAAATGTTTACAATATCATATTACTCACTCTTGAGACCATTGCCAAGTCCTGCTTTAGCAGCTTGAATGCCAGCTGCTCTCCACTTCTGTCCTTCTCCCTCTTTCTTAATCATTATGCAGGTTACTCTTCCAGTTAATGTTTTTCTTGTATATGCATGCTTTGCAAGGAAGCATGGTATGCCTGTTACCCTTACAGTTGAGGTGCACTAGTTTCTTTTAGCTAAAGTGCATGGGACATTTGCATCTTCAGTCTAAAATTGTTTCAACTGTCAGTTCTTTTCCAACATTTGCATTTAGTATCCATGTCACTTTAATGGAATAATTTTTCCTGATTTATCTAAAGTTTAAGTAGCCAGTATTTTTCTAAAACTTAATTTACTGGATGATTTTCTGTACTTGGGTTCTTTTGTCTTGCTTCTCTTTTTTAATATTTTGTACCCCCTTCCATTTTGGCTTAATATTTATATATCATTCTGGCTGTTTATTACCCTATTGTAATGAATAATGAAGATGGAAACCATCGCAATACCTTGTATTGATTCCCGTACACTATTTTCCTCTTTTCCCAACTAGATTAACCTGATCACAATACGGCATTTCTGCTTGTGAATCTATCAGGTTAAAGACTTATGTTTAAGTAAATGCTTCTTATTACCAAGTCAGTCTGTTAATGTCAGTCTGTTTACCGTGGAAATGAGATGGTGAAAGAAAAAGAAAGAGGAAACATACTCTGTAGCTACTTAACACACCTCCTGTAGTGCAGATTGGATAGGTTTTCTCTCTGTGATGGTTTTAATTGGGTTAGAGTTTGTTTTCCTCACAGTAGCTAGTATAAGGCTATGTTTTGTCTGTGACAAGATATCATAACATGATGTTGATAACATACAGATGTTTTCAGTTGTTGTAAGGAATGTTTATGTCAACTCAAGGACTTTTTTCTCAGTTTCTGATACTGCACCTGTGTTCCCAGCTTCTTCTGTACAAGCTGGGACGGGACACAGCCAGGACAGCTGACCCAAATTGACCAAAGGGATATTTCATGCCATCAAACATCATGCTCAGTATGTAAGTTGGAGGTTGAGCCCCAGGGGAAGGTTCTGTCTCTCCAGCTCTGGCTCTCGATCAGTTGACAGGTGGTGAGTGGTTGTATAATTTGTTTTCTTTTCCCTTATTTTCATTACATATTTATTAGTAATAATGTTAGTATTATTAATACCATGAATATTATTGGTATCTTTTATTTCATTTACTTTCAATTATTAAATTTTTCTTATCTCAACCCATGAGTTTCCTTGTTTTTTCCTACAATTCTCCTCCTCATCCCATTGGGAAGGAGATACGTGAGCAAGTGTCTGGGTGGTATTTGGTTGCTGGCTGGGGTTAAACCACAACACTCTTACAGTTCATTTCTATAATATTTTGGTTTAGTAAGTCCAATAAGATGACAAGGATGATGATGTGTCCATAATTGACTTCCAGGGAAAGAAATCGGCTTCTGATTAGTGGCTAATGTTTGGGTGACTCAAGCTTGATGAGTCTGACTAGAGGGCTACAGAAGTAGAAAGTTCTTCTGTTTTCAGCAATACTAAATTCTTGTGACCTATTGCTAACACTGTTTCCCTAACCCTAGATTACTTTATTTCCTCAGGAGCACTTAAAGACTTTTCAGAGAGCCTTTGAAATTTGTCTTTCTTATGTATTTCCACCAACATTCAATGCCACACTGTGCAACCACTTCATAAAATGTTGGAAAGTAACCACAAACCCAAAAGACAATTGAGACAGAGAAAATATATTATAGAAGGTCATAAAATGTTCATAGTAAAATGAAAGAAAACGATCTCTGTTCATCCTCAGCTGAAGGATATCCTACTTTCTGTAGACAAATGTATGTCAAAATTTCTTTGAAACTTAGGAAAGGTTCCCTCTGGTGTTTCTGATGCCACATTTCTGGCAAAGCAATGTAAGCTAAGGCAAGTATTCTGACACACAATGTCTGCTTTCAGGTATTTCTCTATCCCCCTGTCTTTCCTCCAGTTTTACTAGTTAGACCAATTCAGTTTCTTTTCCTATAGGGAAAATGGTGGAAGTGACAGTCATGCCTACTTTGTTAAACATTGTCCTTTCTTGGTTAAGGAATGCAGTTTTAGTAGAACAAATATAGTTCTAGCTAAGAAACATTTACTAAAATGCCCTGAAGAATGCACCATTTTTAATATCAAAACATCCCATTGAGAAAGGGAGACTGGAGTAATCTCTAGATAATTCTTTTATTTTCTGGATGCAATTGTATCTTTTCCTGAAATAATTTGAAAAAAACAAACAAACAAAACACAAACAAAAACGTATCTGTGCTTGTCTAATTTGGATGCATACGTAAGATGAAATTCTGGTCTTACTGAAGACAAAAGGAGTTCTGTCTTCCCACCTAGAGAAAATATACAGGACCTAAAACACTAGTATGTCCTTAGGGGTCTGGCAGTGTATCACAGCAATCCATCAAGACTAAACCCATGTCAGGAGGCTGATCTGCATAAGCACATTAACATATTTTGATTATATATTTTGACTTGGTTAAGTTGTGAATTTTGTGGTGCCCAAGGAGGTCAAAATAATCCTTCTTGCTGTTATCTGTTTTACCAATGGATGATCTATTTTTCTGTGTGATTTAGCTTTTCAGATATTTGTAGAAATCCTCATGCTAGTTGTGTATGACAATTTTTTTTCCCAGTTCTACTCTTGCTGCTTTTGAGTGTTTAAAGCTGATAATCAAGAGAGGTGACTTTTAGCCTATTTGATGCCTGACCTTTGTGGCAAAGCAAACGGCAGGTTTATAACAGATTTTACATGTCTGCTTTCTGAACTGTGGTAACATGGCTCAAAGTAATGTGTGATAGATAGACTGGACTGCCAAGTGTAAGGTTATGTTTAAGTCTATGCTAGCAACATTGATAATCACATTATCCTCCATAAATTTGTATTTCTGTTGACATTTTGCCATTTGAAACTTTATTCATTTCCCTATAGTGTTTTTACATTTGTTTTATAAATGGCACATGCACAACGCTATGCCATGATCTAGAAAAAAGAAAAAAAATTCTAATATTAAGCCCTAAAGGCATCTGTTCAGTAACCTGTATGTGAGAGTAAGGCAACCATGCTGCCATCTGTTATATTTTCTGTCTGATGGCAGTTGCCCTCGTTGTAGGTTATTGCAGGTCTCAAAGGGCTATGCTCACTTTGCCTTTGAGCCATTTTCCAGAAAATAAAAAATATCTTGCATTTTCTCCTGTCACTGCACAAGCTGTATTGTAAAGATTGCTTCAATTACTAGATCACTTATGTTATTTTTAAGCAGAATTGATTTTGTTTCCATGTTGTGTAGATGAAAGTGATCTCTCTAAAAGGCTTTTAAAGTGCAATGATGTTGTACTTTCAACTACCTGAATGCCTTGCGTGACTTTGCATAATAGTATGACATTATTTACTATTTATTTCAGAGATTTAGTCAGAAAAAACATCTTCTGAGAAACCATCTGCCATCTGTATACAACAAAAGGAAGACATTTCTTAGAGTTGAATGTTACAAACCAAAAATATGAAATGGCATGTATAGCAGGGCTTTATTTTTAGTCTTATTCCAGCCCCTAATCTGTCATGATCTTTGTCAGAATTAAGTCAGATGTTTTATGAAGATAAAAGTGACTCTCTGCAGTCTCTATGTTCATGGCTTTGGTAAGTACAAAAGGTGTAATACACTGCTGTGATCTCTCTCGGGTAGCAATTTCATTTCTTTGCCAAGACTAACAAACAGAAAGAAAAAGCCCTCATCTTTTCACCTGCCAATATTTGGATTTAAACTGTGGCTTTTCTCTGAAGCAGAGTTTTCCTTGCTTTTCTGTGTGCAAGAAAAGAATACTCCATGGCTCTGTGAGCATGAAACACTTACATTTGAGGAAAGAAAGGGTCCAGACTTTTCAGAGACCTTTCATGACCCCTAGTTCATGAAATGACAAATGAATGGCAAAAATGTTCCCCCCCCATCCTCTCCTTTTTAATTTTATTTTTAAGAGAACAAAATGACATTTTCTTTAACATGAAAGATTTATTAAAGCTAATAGATCTTTTGGGGGAAAAAAATATTCCTAGATCAAATAATAACATTTTTTAAAGAGACTGGTGTGGGGGTATTTATAGTCCTTTCCTTAAATTCCTTCCAGGAAAATCTAATCTGTTAAAATCTGAATGTTTTGGAAGATGCAATTGTAAATTCAGTACTTAAACTCAGTGCTTCAACCCAGTACTTACAACTCTTCTGTTGAGAGAACTGGGGGGGAGGGCAGCAACAGACTTTTCATCCAGACAGACTACAAATGGCAATCTCCTGAGCCAACCCCTCTGTTTGCCACCAGGTGAATTCCTATAACAATGGCAGCAGTTTGAAGCATAATATTATGAAAACCCTCGATGCATCATTTAGCATCTTTTAAAGTCATTTAGCAGCTGAAAACAAAGGCAACAATGAGCTTCCTATCAGGCAGTTAGTGTTTGGCAGAAAAGCTTTAGAAATAAAAGTAGCAAATATTTTTTGAGTTCCACTTTACTCACAAGTAATATGTGGGACATGTCTTTGCACATTTTACTTTATGATCCCCTGCATGAAGAAATGGGTTGTAAATATGCTATTTCCTGTTTCTTGAGTATGATTGAATAAAAGAATTTTGGCAGAAGATATCTTTAACCAATATATGCAGTTCCTGTGAGGTGAGCAATAGATTAGATTAAGCAGTGTCTCATTTCAGATACAACTCTTATCTCTCTCCACTTCATCTGCTGTAAATGCTTTCCTGTAATTTAAAATGGTATTTCAGGGTTCATCTCAGTGATTTATATATCCTGAAAAGCAAAGGAAGATGACAAACCTGTTTGGAGGGGTATAAAGGAAATGGAGGGTCCTGTAGCAGGGCTTGGAAAAGGGAGGTGAGAGCACCTGTTTGAGGTGGATGAGTCACCTAGGTGTTACATGTTTAGTCCCTGTGAACCTACTAAATGAGAAACATCAAGTGTTGTGCCTCTAATTAGATATAACTTTGAGTTAGAGTGGATTTAGAGGCTGTCATTTCTGACCCCAAATCAGACAAACCTATGCTAATGTAGATCTATTGGGGAAAAAAAATAAAAGATAAGAACATCTAAATCACTTGAATAAAAGAAGTATGGACTCAGTTTCTGACACATTTACCTGTATTTTTCAATGAATAATAGCAGACAGATTCTGTTTCCATCTTAGCAAATGCCTCAAGTGAATCTTAGTGTCTATCAAACTTTTCTTTATAGCAGCTGTAGATTTTTGATTTTTGGTGCAAGGATGAAAGGTAACTATTTCTCCCTGTGGTGGTGCAATATGCATATTTTGAATTCTAACCACTTTCAGCTGCTGGAAGGATTATCAGGTAACCATTCCTCCTTCAGACACACAGCGTGAAGACAGTGAAAGTTCAGAAAATACCAGTCAGTTCCATGTTCGATTACCTTTTCATCTTCTGTGGCAATAGTTTCTCAGTGTGGGGAATGTAAACAGAATGTGAGGTGCTAATGAATGAAATTCTTCTTTTCATTACAGCTGTCACGAGAAAAGCAGGCAGAAGATACCTAAAGAAGCGTATATTGCTGAGAATAGTTTTCTTAATATTCCAGAAGCAAAGGTAAGGGAGGCTGGCATAAAAAAAAAGAACCTCAATCACTTTATCAATGCACAGGATTATTATTAAATGGAATTTAATATAAGAGATGGTAGTGAGTAGAAGAGAAACAGCTTCTTTTAGACAGTGTTACTTTATCTGTTTGTTTTTTTGCATTACCCAAGTTACTACGCCTGTCTTGGTATCAAGGAATCTGGACTTAGGGCAGACTTTGGAAAGATGAAAAAAATACAGCAGTGACTAAGTTTCTATTTTTGTAAGGGCTTTTGCAGTCTTTTGCCTATTAGTCACTAAGTCTATGGCTTAAAAGGAAAAATTAAATATCTTATTTAAAAAGGAAAAGGAAAGAAAAAGAAAGGAAAATGAAAGGAAAAAGAAAACGGAATAATTCATTTTTAAAACTGGTCTGTTCATTTAAAGAGACTGATACTTAAACATTTAAGGGCTCCTAAGGTCTCTGGTACTTTTCTTTACAGTTGCACCACTCAGCTCCTATTCTACCAAGTTCTGTTCCTGTTCACCTTCTTTCCTTTCAGCTTGACAGGAACAGGAGACCATGTCCATATTATATTTGGAAAAATATTTTTTACAAGGCTCCCTTTAGAATTATTGCCTACATTTTTTCACAAATGTGGTGTCTTGGCAGCTGGTTCATGCTATCGAACTGTGGGCACAGTCTGTCCTATTTTATATGTAAAAAAGATTAAGTTATAAAGCCATAACTCTCAAAAGGTGAAATCTTTGCTAAATATTACCATGCAAGATATAGAGCCCTTTACTGCTTTAAAAAGACAGAGGAAGCAACAAAGCTGTTCTAAAAGCAATTCTTTCAAAACTAACTTTAAGAATCTAGACTAGAAAGTCATCTTTTCTGCATTACAGGCACCTTTTCCCTTCTATTAAGAAAAGGCTATTTAAATGAACCTTTTGAAATGCCTAATGGCAACTCTAATCTGTTATGTGATGTATTCCAACTCCATGTTTAGTAATTAATTAATTGTAATTTGCCCATCTGTTTATCCCCCAACTCATCTTTTGACACATTCAGTCGTCTTTAGCCTTTTGCCATTTACTTCATAAGGTTTTCTCCTGGTTTTTTCTGCTAAACATAGACTGCTTGGGAATCACGTCATGCCATTTTCCTCTCTTTATCCACTTCCTGTGTTTTCCTCATTCTGCAGACATGTCCGAGGAAGAGGCTGCTGCTCTGAGGAAACAACACAACATTGAGACTAACAAAGGACTCGCAAGGAGTGGGATAAGAGACCCTGAAGAGTCATCATAACTGTACTAGTTGAGAGAGGGAGAGAGCTATGTGCTTGTGCGCTCTACTCTTCCTCCAAGTTTATAAAAGAAGCCTTTCCAGTGACTCACTGCTCCTTCTGTTCTGTGGTGTCACTGAAGAGAAACTTGCCTCTGGCGTGTGGAGGTTCAGAATCCATGGACCTTTTGAAATGGATTGTGGCAAGTTGTTCTTGAAAGAATGAAGAAAAAGTGATTGCAGATAACATACATGTACAGCACTGCATTGACTCACTCAACACTGCTGCCTACAGTGTGCCCTAGAGTACCAGCTGCCAGGACTATGACGCCATTAGGGTTGTTGCCACATTTATTAACCGAACCATCTGTCAGCGTAAGATAAACCCGAGTATTTTTTCCTGAGACAACAGAAAGCATCCAAAACTCAACAGCACCTAATTACTCAGTGTGGCAAAGCCCACATAAATGCCTTTGGGACAGCAACTTATTTGATACCTTTAAGTATCACGTAACAGGGTTCAAAACACAAAATGAAAAAAAATTAATTGGTCCTGCCCACAGAAATGATTGCAAAGTTAAAAGCACTTCAAGCTGTTGCAGGTAGGACAATAAAACCTTTCTCAAATATGCCCCACCATTGTCAGAATTTTGGGTCAAGTAGGTTCAAATCTCAGGAGCTGAAAATACTGAATGTCAGTATCTGATACACCAATTGATGTGACCAAAGTTACTTTTCTGTAAAGCTGTTCCAGGGCTCTTACCAGGCTAATGCCTGTTTCAGCAATTTTAGAAGGCAATCAGACATACCCATGAACAGTGGGTAGAGCATTCAGTATTCTCCCCAAAGAGAGACAAGTCAGTGATGGAATAATAGCATAGTCCTTCAAAAACATTAAATAATACCTTATGTATTCCTTACCTAACATATCCCCAACCTTCTGATTCTAAGAAAATACTTAATATACCAGTAACAGGTTCTCTCTGGAGCCCATAATAGTGTATGTTTAATTTACAGCTGCTGAATGACCCAAGTGTTTAGAATAATTTTGTGACTGCACAAGTTCTTTTGAGTTACTGAAAAGCACCTTTTGAAAGGTGCTTGTGGTAATCGGAAGAGCTAGATTATGAGCAGAAGTGAGAGGTTTCCTGGTGAGCCAGTAATCTCTCCCTGCTGACTTTCACTATAGTAGCATACTTGAACTGCTTTGCTGACACATTTGGCAGCTAAATGAACTGCAGTGTTCCCTTCATGACTGAAATATGCATGATACAAGACCTGGGAAGTAGCCTTCTTCAGACCAAAGGGAGTCTTTCTTCTGACTACCAAAGAAACAGCTACACTTTTCAGGAAGTTACACTAACCTGTGAAAAAAGCAAGCTTCTTCTACATAGTTTTTTTACATAGGAAAAGTAGTTACTAGTAACTACTAGTAACTACTAGTTACTAGTTTAGAGAATTAACAAAACAAGGCCTTGGGCCTAACCAGTCTTTGTACAACAAGACATTGCCAGAATTATCTGTTCTTTGCCAGACAACTGAATGAAATAATTTCTAAATCTTTCAGGCACAAGAAAGATCTCCAGTTTCATATGTATGTCTACAGTCAGTCGTTGACATACATTTCTGCATAGCCATTCATTTTTAGATGTTTTTATTGCTTCTAGCTTTGTCAATGCTCTTGGTTGCTCTGCTTTTCATCTCTTGCCTTTCCATCTTGAGAAAGCACGGAGGGAAGCCTCTCTTTGTTCCCTTTCCTCTCGTGTTGAAGTGTTGGGATGTTACATTTCCATCTTATCTTGGACATAAACAGGCACTTTATATACACGATTCCTGGCACTCAACTCATTCTATAAAATTCTTCAGCTATCCAGCAATTGAGTAAGATGACATTAATTCCCTGTTCACAAAACACGGCCTGACCTTCAACTTGTTCTCCTGTGCCTGGAGCATGACACAGCAATTGATGGTGCCCTTTTTGTGTGTGTGTGTGTGTGTGTGTGTGTGTGTGTGTGTGTGTGTGAGCTTAAGAGGCAAGAAAAAACAGAGGGTGGGTTTAGGGAATTAAATCTTTAGTTGCTATAATGTAAGAGAGTGAGATATTGCCTGAACCAGAGGCCATAAGGAAGGGTAAAGATAAAGCAAAAATTTCAATTGAATCATATATAAATGTAAAAAAGAATATTTCACTTTGGTGAATGTCTTGTTTTCAAATTTAGGGAAAAGGTCTTTGCCTTACTGATTTAAGAGTTTTGAAATCAGGGCTGGAACACCACTCCCAGAGGGCTGGAGCACCTCACCTATGATGAAAGGCTGAGAGAACTGGGCTTGTTCAGCCTGGAGAAGAGAAGGTTCTGGGGAGTCCTTATGGCAGCCTTATAGTACCTGAAGGGGCTGCAAGGAAGCGGGGGGAGACTTTTTACAAGGGCCTCTAGTGACAGGACAAGGGGTAATGGGTTTAATTTGAAAGTGGGGAGATTTAGATTAGATATCAGGAAAAAATTCTTCCCGGAGAGGGTGGTGAGGCCCTGGAACAGGTTGCCCAGAGAAGCTGTGGGTGCCCCATCCCTGGAAGTGTTCAAGGCCAGGCTGGATGAGGCTTTGAGCAACCTGGTCTAGTGGAGGGTGTCCCTGGCCATGGCAGGGGGTTGGAACTGGATAGTCTTTAAGGTTCCTGCAACCCAAACCATCCTGTGATTCTGTGAAATACCAGATGTATTTTTTTGAAGAAATCTATGAAATGTCATGTTGTTTGGACCATCCTTTTTCTCACTTCCCACAAACTATATAGATGCTTCATTCAGAACTTCTCTGCAGGTTTTCCTTTGAGTGTCTCAGCAAATATAAGAAAAGGCATTTCTATGTAAGAAAAGTGACCTTTAATTAGATTTTATACCAGACGTATCATCATGTGTATCAGTATACATTCTATCATCTGCTTTATGTCCTGAGTATTTCTACCCTATACCTTTAAATATTTAGACCTTTTGCCCAACAGATTTATTAGGTTTCAGGTACAGACCTCATTCATTTTTGTATGTGAACATTTTTCAATTATAAATTATTCTCTGCAGCATGGCTTTGTCACCACTTGGAAGCTCCAGAGCTCTGAAATAATGGATTCATCAACTGAAATGACATTGGCCTCTACTGAAGTTTCTGTGCTTTCTCTTGCATGATAAAGAACTTTATAAATAAATGGCAGGAAAACCTTGTTGCTGAGAGGAGAGATTTAAAAGGAGGTTGTAGCTGAGTGAGGGCAAAAGATTCCTTGTATTAATATGAGGACACAAAACAGCAGCTGCTAGTAAGAAGACCTTGAATTTGGGACATTGTTGCCAGGTGCTCTGCGGAGCTCTGAGAAATTCATTGGCTTCATTTATTGCTGAGACTTCACCTTTCTTCACCCAAATGTTATTTTAAAGATACTGATGCATTTTGTTGTTCCCCTCCACTCCCCCCACCCCCCCCCAGCCCCAACCACAGTAGGTTTACATGCAGCTGTTTTCTCAAGAACCAAGCATGATTCTACATGTGCAAAATGACAGATAGTAAAGACTCAGTGAAATATTCCATGTATATACATATTAAAATAAAAAGACCACTAAAACAAGACTATTGCTGCTAAGGTTGAGCTATTATTTTCTCTATTTTATTGCAGAGATTTTTCTAAAAGTACTTCCTCAGCTCTCTTTTCCATATGTCTCCCTGTTGCAACATTTAACTAACGCATGCCTTCCAAATAGTGATGGAGAAAATCTCTCTTAAAGGAGAACTGATTCTCAGATGCAAATACTTCGAAATGTGGAGATTGTCTGGAGGCTAGAAAGGTGCTTGCTATGTCTCTTTACAGCTTTTCTGTGGGATAGCTACACAGAGCATATAATAAAAAAGGTCCTTATTCATGAGCAGGGGTTTAATACTAATAAGCAAATTTTGTGGTTATAACTTGCGATATTCTTGTATAGCATGTATTTTTAAATAATGCATCCTTGCACACAGTCTCTATATATAATACAATATAAATATTGCAAGGACAATTCTTTCAGTGGTTAGAGTGGAATGATGTCCTTGATGCTTTCCTGCTGCTTTTTTACACATCCTTCAGTTTAAGTTTGATGTTCATTGACTATATTCTGAGGCAAGCATTTGTTTCTTCAGCAATAACTTTCAAACTTAAGAAGCGTTAAGTGCACCTGAAGGTTGTATGGGAAGCTCTTTCTAGGAGGAATGAAGAAATAACTGTTTTGGCAATGGCATCTTGGCTGTAAGATATTGAAAACTACTGCAGATTCCACTGAAATAGGTGGAAAGATTTAGGATCAAGACAATTAAAAGCTGATAGCCTCAAAATCTCTCCCCAGTAGTAATCCTTAATACCTATTACACTGGTAACTACCTCTGTATCCCTTTTCTCCTTGCTTCTCTCCAGATGTGACAAGCACATGCTGTGTTTCTCTCCTCTGGCCCTGAAAAGTTAACAGATTTCAATGTGACATGTGCTTTGGCTCTCAGATACTGGAAATGATGCAGGAAAGCAAGACCACTTTATTTTTGTGAATACATTAAGATTAATTCTCATTAATTGCAATTAATTTTCTGTTTTATTGTTTTTTTTTCTCACTCCCCCTCCTGTGGCTACAAAACCCACTAAAAATTATATATATAATGGTATTATTATAAGCTTCTTTTTTCCTGTTCTGTTACTAGATTCTTTATCTGATCACCTTTTATTGCCTCTGCTACATGAGGGATTGCTTCCTCCTGGGACTTCATTGTTGGAAAGCAGAGATTAAGTTTCACCATTAATAACATAAGCAGGGAAACACCAGGGAATTTTTTCATAATAATAATGTATTCTATTGTGTATGTTCACAGCCACTTTGTTTATAATATGCTTAGACACAAATAAGTTGGCTGAACTAGTTTTTAAAATAATTAATAAATTTAAAGTATTTTGATCCTCAGCTTTTCTACTGAGACACACGTTATCCTTTCTAAACAGCAGCAATAAAAGCTGAGTGACAGATACAAAATTCTGGTCTGTTTCTGAGTTTAGACTTAGTTTAGACTTAGTTTAGACTTAGTCTTGCATCAAAAAAAAAAAAGAAAGAAATGGGAAGTAAAAGTTCTGATTTATTTTTCCACAAAGAAATTGTTTATTGAATCAACCAGGTAAGCCAACAGAATGCAGATTCAGAAAACTTTTACTGGTTCCTAAATGGTATTTTTCTTGGTAAAGAAAAGGTTTTAATGATATTTTTCACTCAGCTATACTAAAGCAAGGGATGCTGCTGTAGCATATCTTCAAGGGTCTCTGGCAGTTTTTTGAATGGACCACAACATGTGTACAAGCCATGTGTCTGAAGATTACTCATGATGTCATATCACAAAGCTGTTGGTGTTATTGGCACCAATGAGATTAGTGCTGTTGGTCCCAAAGGTATTGGTACTTACCAGTGGGAAGACAAGTTCCTTCACTCTGAAGTATTCCATATTTTTAGGGCTTTCTGTTTTTCTGGAGAATAGGGTGGAAAATCAGTTTTAATCCAACAGTAATCCTATGCTTGGTTGTGTAACAAAATTTCCATATGTTGTATGATTTTTCCCCCCCTTTCTTTTTCTCTCTTTTCCTCCCTTTCCCTCTCTCTCTCTCCCTCCCTCCCACCCTCACCCCCGGCTCCAGTGGTCAGCATTAAGCAAGAGGGCTCCATTCCTTCCCTGGCAGCTGCACAGTGTGTAGCTCAATATGAAAAACATTCATTTCCAAGATTTAAAATCTCTAATTATGGGTACAAATTATTCTTCCTGCTCATGGAAATGCCACTGGATCAACAGCAATCATGCCGCCTGCCATCTCTCATCCTGCTTCCTCTGAGGAAGGGAGCTGGAAGAGGAGAAGGTGTAGAAACCAGTGGTGAGCTCGTGGCAGGGATTCAGGTAAGGAATGTAGCTTTACATTGGCTCTTTTGGGATTTCACGAAATCCCAACATAAACCATGAGATTTGTTTCACTGCATGGCCCAAAGTGCAGACAGATGTGGTCGCTTGGGCTGGACTGCACTGTGACAGCCTCAAAAGGCGGGACTGACAGCCAGGCACCTATGAGCCTTCTCAGGCACCAGCCTGGGCTTGCTTCTCACTGCGTACAACTCCTTGAATAAGCGGAAAAATACAGAAAGTTTTAAACATTTATTCTGAAAAAAAAAATTTAATTTGAAACTTTGTATAGTTCTATTAAATCCTCAGTGTAACAAGAAATGAAGGAAAGTGTTAGTGTTTGCACTTATTGTTTGGACTCAGGATCATTAATCTTCATTCAAACCTTTACTTAATGAATGATTAAAACTGTTAAACTTGAGCTTTTCTTACCAGACAATTGAGCAAAGATTTTGTTCACACACTTTGAGCAGGACACCTCAGAGGGAAGGCAGGGGAAAGTTTTTTGCTGAATCATTTCTCAGAATGGTTGAAAAAAAAGGTGAGTATGAAAAACCTGAAAAAAATCTGTTTGGTTTTAGTCATTCCATTTTATTTTTTTTCCTTAAAAAAATCATTGTCTTGGCAAATTCAAAGCTGTAAAAAATAACTTGGGTGATACCACAGTACTAAAACAGCTCTTAAACAGGATTGCACAGTAAAACTGTGCATGAAATGGAGTTGAGGCAGAGGAAAAGCAGCACTTTTCATAACTTGCTTTCTTGGGGTAGAAGAGGGGAAAAAGTCACATGGTACATGGGGAAAAAGATGGAAGGTTTATTATTTTCAGATGTTCTATTCTTTTCCTGCAGACTTTATTTGACATCCAGGCAGCATCCTGACAAGTGTAGGCCCTGAATATTGCCAAAATGACCAACTTTCAGCTTCTTATTCTGGTGATAGATAGGTCAGCACGTTAGCAATAATTTCAAAACTTCATGGCCTCATATTCTTTCAAGATGATTTTTCTCTGATCCGTTTAATTTTGCTTTTAGGAAATGTAAGGTCTGCCTGCTAAAATGAGGCCACATTTCAGAAAGCTTTATACGCTGCAAGATGAAGAAGAAAATATGCCTAAGGTCTCTATTATTTCACATTGTTTTGCAGTTCTGACACAGAGAAAAAATATTAATAACTTCAGTATTGATTAAACTGCTGATTACCATTGTTATCTTCAGGTTCTTAACATTGCTAGCTGATATTGAGCATTTCTTATTGCTAATGCTGAGAAGCCTTAAAGGCTACTTTGAAAGAGAATGAGAATCAATTGTGGATCTTCAGTGTAGTGGCAAAAGAAAATCCTTTCTGAAAACCAGAACTAGCACATGAATATTGACTTGTAAGTCCATTGCCACAATACTTTTTTTGCTCTTCCTTTCACAAATCCATTTTAAAATCCTACTAACAATCTAAAGACTTGAAATTCTTTGTGTTCTGAGTAAATATATGCAAAACAATTGAAAACAGCCACATCAGAGTGGGAGGCAGCAGGCTGTGAGTGCATAAACTCTGCTGGCTGAAGGGAGAGTATGTCAGAAATTTGAGAATTGTTTCTGATAGTTCAGCAATTGCACCATAGGCTTTTGTTAACATCCCAAACATCACTGAACCATCTCTACAACTGTGACATTAGGGAGTCAGATTGGCTTTGGCAGTTGCAATGGATGCAGAATTTTCTAAAGGGCAGAGTGTCAATCCTGCTCCTACTAGAGCCAGTGAGACTTCACCAGAGAAGTATTCTTGGAAGCTCCACCTGTATCTTGCTGTCAATGTGAAACACATGTTTTGGAGTCTATTTTCATGCCAAAATAGACCTCCTGAGAGTGGAGGAAGAAAATAGTACCCATAAGAAAAGAAAGCCTACAAAAGATCAGTCTTGAAATAATGGCAGGCTAAAAAACACTAGGAAAACCCACTGCATAATGGGGAAAGAAGTAATGCAGAGGTGATTTAAAATAAAAGTTGAATATTAAAGGACAAACAATGTTATAATGACCTTCACTGTGTAGTTCTTTGAGGCACGCCACCATGGCCTTTTGTTAGGTTTTGGCAGCAGCACAACCACTTCCATTTCAGTTAGTCGAGGCAAAGAAGCACTTTCTTCCTGCAATTGAAGATTTTTCTCCTATGGGCACAACACAAGTCAGAAGATTTGGGTTATATCAGTAGGATAAGTTTCCTTAATGAAAGCTAACAAAAGCTTTCAACACATTGCCAGGCAGGTCAGTACCTGGTTTGTCCTGCTGCTGAGACTACCAGTTACTGAGGCCAGGTGAAACTATTTTGACTTGTTAGGCAAGGACCTCAGAAAGATACAAGAAGGCAAATGCTACCAAAAAGTGCAAGTACCAGAAACAGATCAGTGCTTAGCACAAATTTCTGCATGAGTCCATTAATCACATCAAGGGACACTTCCATCCTTAATGGCATTATAATGAGGAAAAGCTGAGTATTTAACTAATTTCAGCAATTGGTAATGCTTGTGGAGAGTTTTTAATCCATTACTAATGCAATACTAATTGCTGTCAATACACATGTACAGGAATCAATTGAGATTTGATTATTTGATTTCTATTTTTGGTAACAACAGTTTTCAGCTGTGATATTAACAAAGCCAAGCATCAATGTCCTCCAAGGCACACTAAAACAAATATTTCACTAACACCCCTGAACGTGCTGCTGCAAGATTTACTGAGTGATGGAAAAGTCATGAATGAACCTTATCCTGGTTTTGCTGCTTCATTAACCTGGATGAAACCTGATGCTCCAAGCAGGGATCTCTGTCTTTTCCACTTTACTAGGCTGCTGTAAAGTTGCTTTTCCAGTCAACCTAAGAGATAACATAGTTATGGAAGGTACAAGCAACCTGAGAGGGTCTTGTGGGCAAGGTACTGCCTGTGAGCCATAGCTTGGGAACGACAGACCTACAGTATTAATGTGGTTTTGATCGGCTGCTCTGAATTAATCTATGTCTTTGATATCAGGGTGAGTGTCTGTCATTATTTGTGGGGTGAAAAAGGAGGAAAGAGGTCAAAGAAGGCTCTGACACCTCCTTTTAATTTATAAAGCTAGTTTAATTAAAAATATGCAAGTATTTTAAAATTATGTTTGAATTAAAAATTCTGGAAAATAAATTGGTTAGCTAATCTAGAAAAGAGGTTGGTTTGATTTTTACTATTTGACTTTTTCTGTCAAGACTTAGTCATTGGCAAAGACCTAGTGCTGGATACATTATAGAAATGCTAATCTAAGTCCGTGTACAGGGTGGAGTGGTATAGCTTTCTCTGTCAGACTGTTGCAGTTCAATAAAAACATCTTTATATCAAGCTTCTCAGTTACGATGTGACAGGTGACAGGTTTTTATTTTTTTCTTATGGTAAGCAGTACAATAATATGACAGTTCTTCCATCCTGGTATATATCAAAACCAGTGAATATTTAATGCAAATAGACATGTTTATTCCACATCAGAGCTGAATGAGTTTGTAAAACTAGCCCCATTACACTTATCTTCCTCTTATTCCTGGTTGTTACATTCTACTACCCATTAGTATGCAGCAAAAATTAAAGCTGTCATCCTTTCCTTTGAACTAGTGCATAGCCAAATAATGATTTCACATATAATGGTGTTGACCATCAAATTAGACTGAAATTAGATAAGATGTAGTATCTTTACTCAGTTCAGCTATGAGCTATTACCGAAAATCTAAGGCTGACTTAAACAAAAACCAGGAGGGAAATGTCATCATTGCCCATTAAGATCAAAGAAGCAAAGGTTTGATAGCTATTTGATTTTCTTGAATACTCACAATCTTCTTGATGTGGAAAAACAACATAGCCAACAGATGTAAAAGGTGGTATCTTGGGGAAAATAGCTGCTTAAAACTCTTACTTAAATGTACCTCTTTAAAACTCAAAGCATCTAATTAATATGTCCTGATACGTTGTTTTATGTCCCCAATTAAATATCTCTTACACTTATACTTGCAATGTTGTTATGATCCTACTTAAAAATATTTTACAAAATTGCTCAGTGTGACAAACCACTTAAATTATAAGTCTCAAATAATAGCAAAACATCTTCATGACCTTTAAAGTATTTCTAATCCAAGAAATTAGTATGTTATACCACATTAACAAACTTAATGTCTTCCTGTATTTTAAATCAAAATAATTATAATTCCTTTTTTTTTTTTTTTTTTTTTAATTTTGCCTGCCCACAGAGTTTCCCAACAGCTAAGCATCTATGGGTATGTGTTCAGATACTCTATGATTTTACAGTATTTAGAACTAAGACATAATGATTATGGCAAGACTATATAGTACAGTTGCATGTGATAATAGAGGACTGAATTAAGGAGATGCCTCAGCTTGTATTTTGATGTTTTGTTTCTTGCTACAGCTTCACTAACGTAAGGATCCTACATGTGGATCCTACACATGAAGGCTGCATATGAAGCACTGGTTAGAGCACGTCATATCATCAGGGACTTCTGAGCGGGAAGAAGTGTGTAAGGAGGAAGGTGTAGGGCTGGTTCTCACTCTAATATTGAGCATAGAAACAGCTGGGATGTGAATAATATATATGGAAATGAGATGTATTATTATTGGCAACAGGGACCAGACAGGCTAGATATAGCTGTCCATACTCCTATCTCTTAATTTGCCATAAAATTGATATGTATGGATTAAAGATCCATTTGGACAATGTTGAAGGCATGGAAGTTGAAAACAAACAGAAAAACTTTATACAAATTAAGTTAAAAGAACTTTGATATAGGCAGCTCAGAAAATGTAAAGGGTGAGATTCTGAAGAAAATGGTGCTCTTGTAGACCCCAACAACCTCACAGAGGAAGTGCCAGATGTAAACCTTCATTTAAGATAAGGTAGATACCAGTCTAAAAAGATTAGTTGCTTGAATGAAAAATTGTTTGGTTTTGCTTTAAAGTTTATTACTAACATACTGAGGACCCAGAAATAGTGGGTACTTTAAAGTCTTTGAGAATCAGAATCCTTAAAACCCTCAAACTGAGTGCACTGTTGGTCATGTTGTGAATTTGCTTCCACCTGAAGTCTGACCGATATCTCCTTCAGCACAATGGTCCTTTGCTGTCAGATTTCCTTCAATCCACAGACCTTTGCGAATAGTTGATTTCAACTTGAAAACAGTGTTTATACTTTTTCTGTCACTTTTAGCACTAGAGCTTGGAGATGGGGTTATCTTCTGCCGCATCACAGAGCATTGTTCTTCTGTGGCTGAGATTCACTTCATTGAAGGTGACATGAGGCATACGCGAAGGAGGGCAGAATGAAAAGGTTTGTGCTCTGCCTCCCCATGATGTAGATAAATGTAGGCTTGTTGTGTCTTTAGTGTTGTTGAGCCAGAACATTTCTCAACTGCCAAAATCACACAAAAATAGAATGGATACACAACTGGCATAACACTATGTATGACATACAAACTAACATTTTCACAGATCGCCATCAATTTTAAAGTCTATTTCTCAGTAAGTCTTGCACAGGGAAGGCTTTCTTGAATGGGAAATCACCAGCAATGTAGCATTATTTATGGGATTGATCACACAGTATGTGTGCTATGGAAAGAAAAATACTATTGTTTGTGTTACTGTATGCAATATTATTTTTAATAATGTGCATAATTTTAAACTCCCAGAGTAGGGTCCAGAAACATATATCCTCCATCAGTTTTCAAACCTAAAGTTTTATAGACTTCATATTTACTTGTTAAATGTAAACTTCCCCTTAGCTTTAAAAAGAGTGAAGTGTGTTTACTGTCCAACTTGTTCTTAAAAAAATTCATGACATTTAGTCTGGTAGGTTGTGTACCTGGATTGTCTGAATAATTCTTCACAAAGAAGAATAATTATTCAAGAAGAAATATTTTCTTCAGTCCATTAAGAAATTTTACAATGGAAATATGAAACTGAATCTTATGTTTAAAAGCTTGGATTGTAGAAAACCCTTGAAATGTTACAATGGAAATGGCAGAATACTTTTTCATAGGGTAACAAGCATTTTACTTGAAGGGGAGACAAACTCTACATTAATATATGCTGTCCTAAGATATGAGAAACATTACTGTGTGAAGTTTATCACAGGACACACTTTTCCAGTAGGAGATGTTTCAGGAGATGGAATTTCTAAGAGGTTCCTGTACACCAGATCCTGAAGCTTGAAATTCCCCTGTGTTGCAGAACCTAGAAAGGATAAATTTTTATGGTAGTAATACAAGCTGAGAAATGTGTGCCTATTTTATGTATGCTCCATGTAAACTATGGATTTTTGTAAGTAAACATCAATATTAATCAGCATGTTTGTTTTCTGTATTTATATGCAATAAAATGTATGCTTTTCTATAGAGGTCTAAAATTAGCATTGCTTGTTTTCCCAAGCAATGTTTGTAGTCCCACCTGAAAAATATAGCCCACAGTATGGAATACATTTTTTTGTGCAACTTTTAATTGATAATTAATATATGTGGGTTGTTTATTTTGAGGGAAATACAGAGTGGCATCCCTGAGCGCACTGTGCAGTGAGTCACTGTGTCAGGGCATGTTGTTCAATGGTCTAGTGTTCAGCAGTTTGTAACCAAGCAATGCTGAGTTGCTGGCAACTTCAATCCCATCTCTCCTTTTGCCATATGTTTGCATTTCTCTCCAAGGGTATATCCATCAAAGATGCTGACAACCAGCACTAATCAATGTATATCAAAGGACTCAGTCATGGTTCTGGTATGAAGCTTAGAGTAGCTGTGTCATGGGAGGCACAGGAGGTGCTTGTAGTTAGCATTTAGAGCTGAATGGATTTGTCCATGGAGGAAGAATATGAGACCTGCACTAGCTGTCTTCTGGGGCATTGAGGGTTTTGGGTTTTTTTGGACTGTCTGTGTGAGTAAATGAGAATCAGTTTCAGATGTCTCTTTGTTATGGCATTTTCTATACTGCAGAAAAATACATTTGAATAGCAAATGATGTAGTGATAGGAAGCACCTGATCATTATTCCTCAACACAACAGGAAACTATCAAGGTGACATTCAGACTTAATGACTTGTGCAGACTCCATAGCATTGTGGAGTGCTAGCAAGTTTAAGTTCCAGATAGAATCTGTAATAGCCACAGAGAGATATAAATATTATTTGAAATATATTTTGTACATCCTGCAAGCCTACAGTATTTTTAAAGATAATAAAATAATAATAACTTATAATAAAAAAAACTTATCTACTTGTTCTTCTGTTGACTTCCATCCTTACAATTGACAGCCACTAAGTGAACTAAGAGCAGGCTTCTGTTCGAGGAATTTATTACAGACCTGCCTGTTCAATCTCTTTAAAACCAAAATCTGAACTTTGAAACACATTCCATTGTATAAGAGCAGTGTTTTTACTAAGTTTGCAACACATAATGGGGGCTGTGGCTGTTTATTCATGTTATCAATATTGTATATACTTCTGTCTGTCAATAACTGTTTTAATTTTTTATTTAGGCATTGTAGATATTGCATTGTAAAATGTAGATTGAGAGAAAGTTTATTGTTAAAAGCAAACTTTTAAATAATTTTTATATTCATGATAAATTCTCTGCTTCATCGACATGACTGTTTTGATAAGAAACATGATTACATTTGTCTTGTCATGTTTGTGACTTGTATCTTTTTGATATCCCACTTCAAGAAAACAGAACAGTTAGGGTCATGAATAATAAAATATATTTATTTTCTTTTCCATTTTCCGTTCATTTCCATTTTGAAATCTCATGCTTATATCATTCCATGTATGTATAAAACCTCCATAAAACTGGATGGTCTAAGATTATTCTCTGTGAAGTTCTTTCAGAGGTTGAACCATTGCCCACAATGTCACTGAAAACCAACTGTATTTTTCTACAAGATCCATCAAAGTTCAGAGCTTTGCATATGAAGAAAGAGGGTCAGAACACAAGCTGAGTCTCTTCTTTTTCAGCTCCATCACTGTCTGTATGAGACCTTGGCTGCAGTGTCGTGACTCACAGCCTTCCTGCTCCTATGTAGGGCCATAAACAGCTCTGCCCCCAGCAGAGTCCACAGCTATGCTGACATACGTGCAAAAGGATGACAACTGTCTCTGCTTCATCTTTAGCACAGCTGTCCTTTTGCTTCATACTTCCTTTCTTATATGATAGATGTTAAGGGGCATCTCCATGGTGTTCAGGGCCAAGATCAAAGAGATCACAGGCCTAACCCCCAGCCTCTTGTCTCACTCCTAATTTACGTCTTTTTAATCAAGTATACTCCACAGTTACCACTGAACTATGTTTTCCTTTGGGACATAGTCCTTACCTTCCAAAACAAAAGAAGTGATTACGTTTTATACAACACAAGCATATAATGGATTTTTTTTTTCTGTCATAATAATTGTCTGGATATGCTATTTGGCAATGCAGATATTCACAGCTGGGTTGGAAGGATGTTAAAATTTTCCTAGCTAATATCTCAGAAAAAAAAGGCAGAAAGAGAAAAAAAACCCTCCAATGGATGTAGCTTTTTACAGTATGGATAATTATTGATGTCAGTCTCAGTGTGGCTGAAAAGATTGGCTCTATTCATGTGGAGAGTCTACTCTATACACTGACAATTTTAAAGATTTTAGTGTAGCTGTAGGAAAACTGGTGAATGAAGATTCCTTTCACTATATGATGGAACCAGATGTGCTATTTGGTATCAGATAAAGCTAACAAATCAAATATTAAGGCGCTTACAGCATACTGGAATACTAGAGAAACAAGGTAACCTGAGACTTGATAACTTTTCACTGTAGCCATTCTTACATCAATACTAGGACCCTAGATTTAGGATCTGTTAAAGTAAATGGGTGTCCTTTCATTGAATTGAGTCAGCTGATACAAACCCATGGATACAGACAGAAAGAAAAGTAAAACTAATTGAAAAAGAGTAAGCATACTCTCTCGAAACTTACCGTAATGCCTAATGAGATAAAAAAATTAAAAAGTATTAAAAAAAAAAACCAAAAAAAACTGGAAAGAAAACCTGGAAAACTTGTAGGTGTCAAGACAAAGTTCTGTAACGCGTTTGTGTTGACACTGGGACTGGAGGAAAGATATAACTGTGGGTTAGTTACATTCAATAAATGAGTTTTGCGGTTGTGATTTGCACCTAAATTGTGATTTCCCATATGTAAGAACTGCAAACAGATTTCTTTCATTTCACAGTGTAGACACAGTGATTACACAGTGAGTATGCAAAAATATCAGCAGTGTATTTAAAAGTATTTTGTTTATATTTTGGGATTTTTTTTTCTTTATTTTTAAACTTAGGTGTTTTAAAAGAAAAATTAATTTGGAATGAGAAAATAGGATTTTTTTTTTCAGATTGAAAATGTTAAACAATATTGCAAGTGTCTAGGAGTTCTAGAAATATATTTGGTAAAACAACTGAATTTAATTGGAAATTTTTGTAAAGATTTTCACTACTGATAAATCAGCATTTACTAACAGAAAATTCTTATTGACTTTTTAAAACATTAAACATGTAATAAAAAACCTGGATCTGCTGATTTAAGTAAATCACCAATGTGACAGGCTTCACATCTAAACTCTTGATTCTGGGCTTCCTTATTTTAGTGGAAATATGACAACAATTCCTATAAAATGTTCCCCTAGAAAAACAACCGGTACTGTGGTCACTTAGGCAAGGTACATTTGCTCCCATCTAGTTCAATGTAACTGAGACTGCAGTGCTACCAGTCTGTCACCTGACTATTTTGTGTATGCATGCTGCACTTCACACATATATATATGTGAATATACATATATGTATATGTACTCAGATTTGGTATGAAGTGTGAAACGGATAGACTCTTCTGAGTAACAATTGCAAGAGTTCACAAAGTTTGATTTCTGGACTGACTGTAGAGACTTCTCTGAAGGCTTGGAGGTGAAGATTTTAACCATGGTATAGATCATGTGCCCAATTGTTTTTGCAGACTTGTGCAAACTTTCTGGCACAGGCTTGTGATTTGGTTCTGCTTTCGGCAATTATATGATCTTGCTTCTACATGGATGCTATTTTTGCAAAATCTGTGATTAATGTCTGACAGAACAACAGGCAAACAGAAAGTGACACATGTCACTTATGTGTCTGGTTGCATGATTCTATTTTGCAAAAGAAATGGGGATAATAAGCAGATTTGGATCCTGAAACTAGGATTTTTATTATGTGGCTGATGGTATGTTGCTTCAATCTACAGCCTACCTGGTTATGTTACATCTGATCGAGTAATACATATGTAACATAAGTTTAAAATTATGTTTGAATGTAATGAATATTGTCAGATGATGAATTTTTTAACTCCAACATCTATAGGGAGAGATAGGTACAATTTCCCTCTCACTGATTTTCCTGACTACTTCTAACTGAAGTGGTAAACCTTTACAGTGATGCAAACAGATTTAGTAATAGAGTTTCCACTTAACACTAATAGGACTTTTACAGCTAATTTCCTGTGCATCAACTGGAAAATATGCCACTTAATATAATCTTAACATGTATTTATAGCTTCTTCATTCTCTACCATTGGACAATATGGAACTATGTAATGTTGCATTATTTACTTCATATGATATCGTGGAATAATATGTAACATGCCCTTGTTGGAGAAAACACTTTCAGAATGTTTTGATTTTTAATCTATACAATAAGATAAATCTGACCATCTTATGGGCACAGAGATTGTCAGAAAACCCCAAAGTGCAATGAAAACATATCAGTCAAGCTGGAGAATTTCATTTTGGAAACTGTGATGACAAACAAAATGAGAAACACTTCTGATACGTATACGGAATTTGAACTTAATAGAATCATATGGGACAGAAAACTTATTTTCTTTGCATAAGTAGCAGAGGAGAACAGACTTTGTATCTGAAACAGCAGAAAAATTTATCCCACCAATGAAAATGTACTGTCCATACTTTTAACAATGTTCAAAGTGTCTGTCCTGAGTGATCATTGCACAGGGCGTTTGAATTCTGAAAAGTACAAAGTTTGACAGTTGCAGTAAAAAACAGGAAAGTTTTTTTAGAAAAATACTCTGTTTCAGCTCTGTCTTCCCCAGGGTATGTTTGATCAACCAAAGTCAGTTTGAGAGGAAACTGCAAACTTCCATGAAGTGTCCTTGAAAAAAAAAAAAAGGTAAAATGTTAACCTGCTGTGAGAGTATGTAAGACTTTTAAGTCCTGTAAACTACTTGGGGCAAAAGCTGTATGCAAGAATCCCCGCTTATTGTGCAGAGGTCACACTTGATATAATACTGATTTTTGGAATTTGTTCACACTGAAGAAAAAGAAAAAATGGCAATGCTGAACTTGAGCTGTTCCTGACATCTTGTAGGCCTGTTATATCACATACTACTAGTGATCAGAAATAACAATTACTATGAGCTAGTAGAGCTTACTGAAAATGAGAATGATTAAGATTTTGCTGTTTATGGAAAAGTGCAGGTTTTGTAAGACTCAAGAAAAAAAAAATAACCTTCCAAGAGGCATGCAGCACGACTACTAGCCTTAGGAGTACCAAGTGAATTTGGTGTCTATCCAGTACACATACTAGAATAATGTGTACATTAAAACAACCAGGGAAGTGACAATGAAAAACACATTATAGGATGGATCAAGTACCATTAGGTGAATGCAATTAATGCAGTTGATTAAATTACTTTTTCTGTACTAAAACATATTGTACGATAGCTCCCTAATATGTTAGCAAGAAAGATTATTAATAAGATGAATTTGGTTTGGGTATTTTTAATAAGTATATTACTGTGGCAATAAATTCAATGATCTACACTGCTTAAAAGAATTGCATTGTAGTAAGGGAAAAAATACCAAATATTTCTAATGTCAGGTGTCTTAGCAGTAAGTGTCTGGTTGTCATCTTGTGTAAATTTTTATACTTTCATTTGGACTTGCTGAGAATCTGGGCTTTAAACATAATGGTTTAATTTCAAATTTGTTCGAATATCTAATAAATTTGGGATTAGTTACTTTTTCAGTCAAGGCAACTCAGACTTACCTGAGGCTAGATCATTAATTGTATGCACTTCAGTGGTCTGATAGGAGAGTGTGAGTTATACTGTGTAAATACTTACACAATATTAGAGGCAGAAGTATACTTTTTTTGCCAAAGAAATAACTTTCTGCTTCAGTGGTTACTAGGAGGTTAATTACCTTGTTCTCTGTTTTCTAGAGAGTAATTTTACATAAGAGTTTTCTGTGTCATAAATCATGAAGGGTTATGGATGTTCTTTGTGATTTAGCACATAAATGGCAAAAGTTAGCATAAGGAAGATCAATGTGACATACACATACTTCTTTTCTGTGTTATTAGATGATAGGAATTAATGGCATTTACTGTGACCAGTAGCTGTGGGCTACTGCTGTGGGCTGATGCTAAGAATTACATAATCAGTTTCCTGGATTTTTAACCAAAACTTGCACACTGACAAACCTATTATCATGGGCAGATTTGTGCTCAGTGAACAGATTACACAGAGGTTTAGACTAACTCAAAAACCTCCTCTTCAGGCTCTCTCTGGTGCACTTCCACAAACTGATGCATTAGGTGGGGTAATTTCCTTCTTCATCACAGACATTTTTGAATGCATTTTTTAGAATTCATTTATAATGTATTGGTTAAAAAATTCCAAAACAAAACTTTAATGAATATTCCCTGTTCCTGAGGTATCTCCTGCCCTTATAAATCCGCTCCAACTGGAACAAGGAAATTCTGTATGAGAATGACATATACCTAAATCCTTTTCCGGTACGGCACAGGGTCCTCAGTCCTTTATATCTTACAGCATGCTTCATCAGTGAAGACCATATGGTTTCAATAATTCCAATGCAAAAGTCTTTATCCATCATCACTTTTAAGCTTTAACAGAAAATGTCACTGGGACCAGACACTATTTGCCTTGCTTCAGCTCTCCTGTTTCAACCCAGATCCTGCATTTCAGTTTTCTGCATCATTTACTTTGGCAGTGAAAGATGTACACATTACATCACATATTGAAAACTAATTCTTCAAGGCAAAAATATAACCAGAAGAGTCCTCAAAACCTAAGTTTTGGTGTCCATAAGAAGCCAACACATAGAGTATTACAGGATGTATACAAAAGCTTTGCTCTCAGAAGTGAGTCAATTTTCTTTCTTAAGTGTATTTGCAGATGTAAATTATCTTTAAATTCAGATTCGAATTCAGTGCCACTGGATCTGAAATATTTCCTGCTACTGCTCCCTAAGACCTGGGAGCATTTAGGATGCTAAAGGAATAAGTGTAAAACAACTGAATCTGATCTCTGGATATTTTCTAAGACACATTGCAGTTAAGAAAGACAGTTTGAATTACAATATTTACTTTCTTTTTTGGTCTAAATCTAATTGTATGTGAGGAAGACAGTGATTTTTGTAGCTCGATGTATCTGTCTCGAGCTTAATGAAAACATAGCTGATGATATAATGAGGAAGTAATATGCCATAAAAACTAACCTAAAGATTTCCTTGCAGTTTCCACAAGGATGTAAGTAGAGGGGCTAAGAAGTCCTCCACAGTTATGTCACCAACTGAAGGCAATTTTAAAATATTGCTTTGGTGTTTAAAATTTAACTCACTTTAGCTTTCTCTTAAGGGGACGGAGTCTTATACAGATATGGATAATTGGAGTGCATCTGCTTGAGGGACATAAACTTACAATATAATGCAGACAGTTAATATGGATTAAAACACTGTCAAAGCTGTATGCCCACAAAAGATGTTGAGACCTTTTTCTGGCAGAACACCGACTCTTAGTAATTTATCTTAATATTCTATTTATATAAGAGCTGTAAGCTTAAGCATACAAGATTAATGAAGGTTGATTTGACTACCCTCTTTACTTCCTATGCCTTCCAAAGCATTATGAAGGTGGCAGATCGCTAACATTATGAAGGTAGCAGATTGCTAATGGAGAATCCTTGACACTTTGTTCAAACTCAGAGGTGAGTTTCTCAGAAATTATAATTACCTGTAATTCCAGCCATGATCTCTTTGACTATGAGTCACAGTTAAACTATTCATCCTTTCCACACATCTTCCTTACAAAATGGGACCACACTAATAGCATTTTGTTACTCAGAGAACTGTTACCTCTTTTATAATTTTAGCTCTGACATTGCATCAGTAAATTTAATGAAACTACAGATGGCAAAGTGACACTGTCATACTAAGTAGGCACATTTATTTTGTGGTTTTTGGGGGTTTTTTTGTTAGCTTTATTAATTTTTATCATATTGCATATGCTGTTCTGGAGTGGTGTTTTGCACTTGCAGCTCAAGCTTATAGATTCAAATCATATTCACTGAACGTATTTTCTTCTGAACCTTTACAAGGATCTTAATAGAAAATCATGTATCTTAAACAACTTTGTATTTGGTCTTGAAGATACATTTCTGGTTCTGACAAGATGGATTAATTGGATGGATTGGCTGCCTCAGAATGGCATTGCCATTTAGTTTTTCTCCCTTTCCTGGTTCTTTGCTTTTATTAGTCTTTCTCGCTTGTTTTTAACTATTTCCAGAATTTCTCTGTATTGAGTCATTTATTGCTCTCTTCCTTCCTACATTGCTCCCTGTCACAGTCTAAACATATGTGGATCAATATCCCTTAAACTTAAGTGTTTCACCTCATTTTTTTGTGCAGTTTTATATTAAGCAAAAAGAGTTTGTTCATCAGTGCAGGACAACAGAGAAATTGTAAGAAATCTTAATATCTAAAAATGGTTCATGAAGAATGCTTCTGTCCACAATTGCTCAATGAGATTGTACCATTGGGCAGTTTCATCACTAATCTTCTTTTTTTCCATCTGTTATGTAGTCCTGAAAATTCTGTTTCTTAACACTTCAAAGATTACAATGCCCTCACAAAATGCATTACAATAAATAGGCTTCTGCATCAAGGTTTTGTTCGTTTTTCACTGTAAAACAGAGCTGTGCATCAGCAGGAGACAGAAAACATGCAACTCAGTTATGTTAAGCCAAGCGAGACTTTATTCACACGTGCTATTAATTTGTGATGTATTAGATTTCCAGAAATATAGACTGTAAGCTATAAACTAATCTAGAAATTGATAGAGTGCTACATTATCAATAAAGTGATAACTGTTGTTACTTAGGATGTTGTTTCTATTGATTGTGTGCAATCAGTTGTGTGCAATAACGACATTTACTTGATTTCAGTAAGTGCTGTTTCACAATGATCATAATTAAGGTACTGTTATTGTAAAAATTAAATTTTTCTTGTTTGCAGAAAACCAAACCATCAGCTTCACAGCTGTGTAATAGTTAGTCTTCCAAGACTCACATTAGACTATGGCTTGATGTATATACTAAAAACCTTGAAGCACTGGGTGAAAAGGGAAATGATACATTTTTTTTCAGATGTCACCCAATTATTTAAGTTAGTTTAAACCTGAAAGGATTTTTAAGGACTTTGAAAGCACCTAACAAACCCAGTCAACCTGACAGGGGAAAGTAAAATTCATGCAGATTTGACACACATTGAAAGTAAAAACTTTTAGCTGTAACTAACTGGGAAAGGACATGCTCACCAGTATGAGTAGTTCCATGAAAACATTTGCTTTAAGCATGATAACTATATTCTCCCTCTATATCTTTGTTTTCACTCTTGATTCCATGACTATTGCTATGATTAAAACACAAATATCTTCATCTTACAGTTCCCATAAAGGTAGAGTAAAGGCAAGAAAACATTTGATTTCAGTAGTAATTGTTATACCTTTGTCATCATCCACAATGTCCTAGACACTTGCCAAACATTCAGTAAAAGATCTGGACTACTAGAAGACATTCAGAATCTAAGGACAAATAGGCAGAGGTTACAAGAAATGGATAGTGGTAAAAAGAAATTAATATACTTTGAGAGCATTTATCTCCATAAAATATAGTCATTCAAGTCACTATAAATGGGGCTGGCATACAAAATAAATTGCATTGCAGTTTTTTTGTTTCAAAGGTCAATATCTCTATAGTGGCTCTAATGATATTTCAGGATGTTCTTCACAAGACTTTTTGATATTGCCACAATATTTTTCTTTCTCCTTGTTATCCTATTCCTTCCTTACCAGCTTGCCAGCTTCCCCGGCACCTAACACACTGGTTACGTGTGCTATGAAGAGAGCTACAGTTTCTATTTAAACTGTAGAAACTGTTTTAACAAGAGGAATTAAAAAAAAAATCATTATATTGATGGATAAATAATAATTACATAATCTTTATTACACTTAAAGCTCTTAACACCAGGATGAAATCACTTGGCACTGTTTCTAGCTGCTCCCCTGTCCTAATGTGCGATGACTTCAGGTTGGTTACTTCAATGCCGTGCATTTGTTTCTCCTTGGTGATATCTGCTTGCATAGATCATTGTGACTCTTGTTTCACAATGGAAGAAAATTTCTTCTCATTTGTGCCATATATCCCATGAAACACTCTTGATTCTTGTTTGCTGCTGTTACAAAGCAAACATTAAGGATAATAAATGAGCTCAGACAACTGGTCCAAAAAATTGTTTTAAGATACAGTGATTGCACAGGTCAGACTTCAGGATTTTTCTAAGGGCACTGAATTAGCCAATTCACTGAGGTCCCTTTCCTCTCCAGGATTCTTCATCCCTAGCAAGTATCCATCTCTTTCCAAGACTTCTCTCATCATAGCAGACTTTGCTTCTCTGCACTTTAATCTGTGTGCTGGGACTTAGAAGATGTACATCCTTTCGAAGGCAGCAGCTTGACTTCCTTCTCCTAGGGTGACACAAGTAGCAATAGTTTAGTTTTTTTTGTCTAAAACCCAACTTTAGACCACAATAGGTAACTGCAAAGTTAAACCTCAGGTTTAGATTACATATACTTGAATAAATCTCTATAATTTAATTTCAAAATGCAAATATATGTTTATGCACTCACCAAAAAATTCTGCTATAGATATCCATATACACACACACACACACAGACACTCTTTGTATTTAATCAAAGACTCACTTGTTCTATGCAGATTAGGAAAGGATTTTTTTTTCTTATTCTCCCTCTTGCTCTGTGAATTTCCCTGTAAAATGCCCTTCTAAATAAAGTTTTCAGGATATCTCATTCTCCAAGGTGTAACTAACTTTCACACCTGTTTGCTGATTGTGTGTGCAAAACGTCTGTGCAACAGAGCAGAATAATGGCTATGAGCAGTGTGCAGGGGTGAGAAACATTATATACATCTTTGGTGACACACAGCATATTCTGACAACAATGGAATACTACCTGTCTAGACTTTGTACCCTCTAATATTCTTTTTCTTCTAAGTGCTTTTATACATGTTTGAGAGTGAGTTTATGGTTACAGCTATTGCTGCTGTCACTGGTGGTCACTTTTACATACTAATAGCCAGCTGTGCAAAGATGTTGCCCCAATGCCTTTCATGCCTAGTCCCTTCTCAGCTTCAGTTCATGTCCTCCTGTTTCACCATTATCTCGTTGAATAATCCATTGTCATGAGACCCGCACGAACTTTTTCTGTTAATCCGAAATTTAGCAGGTGGAAATGAACTTAATTTTCTTAACCTATGCCCTTGATACTAAAATCTCGATTTTCTTTAATTTTTACATTTTTTTCCACGTTGCAAAACATACTTCAGGAAAGTCTAAGACTGTGTGTCAGACCTGGAGAAAAAGTTACGAACAGCTGCTTCAATATATTTTGCTTCATTTCCCGTATCTACTAGTTAATATTCTTGATGGAATTTGATGGACCACAACACCTAAGAACTTCAGTGCTGAAGTACTGCAAGAACACAGGTAATGTTTTGGACCACCTCAGAATTTTCTTTTCTTTTCTTTTCTTTTCTTTTCTTTTCTTTTCTTTTCTTTTCTTTTCTTTTCTTTTCTTTTCTTTTCTTTTCTTTTCTTTTCTTTTCTTTTCTTTTCTTTTCTTTTCTTTTCTTTTCTTTTCTTTTCTTTTCTTTTCTTTTCTTTTCTTTTCTTTTCTTTTCTTTTCTTTTCTTTTCTTTTCTTTTCTTTTCTTTTCTTTTCTTTTCTTTTCTTTTCTTTTCTTTTCTTTTCTTTTCTTTTCTTTTCTTTTCTTTTCTTTTCTTTTCTTTTCTTTTCTTTTCTTTTCTTTTCTTTTCTTTTCTTTTCTTTTCTTTTCTTTTCTTTTCCTTTCCTTTCCTTTCCTTTCCTTTCCTTTCCTTTCCTTTCCTTTCCTTTCCTTTCCTTTCCTTTCCTTTCCTTTCCTTTCCTTTCCTTTCCCTTTCCCTTTCCCTTTCCCTTTCCCTTTCCCTTTCCCTTTCCCTTTCCCTTTCCCTTTCCCTTTCCCTTTCCCTTTCCCTTTCCCTTTCCCTTTCCCTTTCCCTTTCCCTTTCCCTTTCCCTTTCCCTTTCCCTTTCCCCTTCCCTTTCCCCTTCCCTTCCGTTTGTGGACTCTTTTGCATGAAAAATGAAGATTCTGGTATTAAATTTTAACTGAGGATATATTCAAATCTTTTCTTTACAGAAAGCATAAATTACTATTTTTTCTTGTAAGCAAGTTACTTTTAAAAAATTAAGCACTCCATCTATCTCCAATTTATATTCTCCTTTTTGTTTTCCACATTTCATTACATATTGTTTCCTATCACTTATTGCTTTTTGCTCTTCATACCATTTAGTCTTTACCTTTTTGCTCTGCTTTTCATCTTCTTTCCTGTTCATGTATTTCTATTCACTCTTCCTTTCCATTCTTCATTTCATTTCATATGTTTCTACTTTCTTTTCTACTTTTTAAATGTATTTAATACCTCTCTTGTTCTCTGCATCTCATTTTCCATATTGCCACTGCCAATCAGTTTAAATACGTCTTACATTAATTTTCTGTCAGTCATGCACTATGTACCAGGAATACATTTCCACTTTTTCCAGATAGTCTGTGAATTCTTTCATCTTTTGGGGTGGCGGGGGGTAGGGATGGGGTGGGGGATGGGAGATTGGGAGTGTTGGTTCTCCAGCAGGAGTACTGATGTTTCCATGTTAGCTTAGCATATGAGAAACAGTTGATACATTTTGTCAAGTGGTTTCTATGTGTGGATCCAGCTGAATATTATTTTGAGATTTAGAAACATAGTGATAATGGTCAGAAAAGGCCATCTTCCACAATCACAAACAATAGGTGTTTGATCAAGAACATTGGTTTCATCAACATGCATTCCCATAATATGATCTACAGAAAAGACTGAAAAATACAAAGAGAGAGTAAGGAAGGTGGTGGTTTGTTGTTTTCCAGAAGTCCTGGTATTGTTATAGGTATTTTTTCATAAAAATCACATGGATTTTTGGGTACTGGACCATATATCAACTACAAAAGGAAAACAATACCAGAGCCTGCCTCCCACGCCCCCAAATAACTTCCCCAAAACCAGTGTTACGTTTCTGTCTGAGCACCAAAAAAGTTATTTCCTGACTGCCAATTGGTTGATCATTTTATCTCTGAATGTTAGTGACAACAGAGCTCTTGTGGGATAACTCACCTTTCCAAATTCATGTAGATAGAATTCAGAGCAGCAAAGGATATAAGCAAATTTCTTCAGTTCAATAAATATTTTGTTTTCAAAAAATTAGTTTATCCTTGTTTATGTTACTCAGTTACTACTTAATTACTACTGATGAACACCACCATTTGAATTTTCTGTATCAGAACCTGGTCTTGATTTTGCAAGGAGGCAAAGGCAATTTCTTAACTTATTTTCAAACTGTGAATTTCAGCTGCAACCAGGTAACTTAGTTTTTAGTGTGCACTGTAAAAGACATTTTTTTTAATTAAGAAAATAATACTATGTCTATAACTTTTAAAATGCGTGGTGCATATAAATATGTGGCAAGTGGCACCAAAAATCCTTGAGGAACATAAATTGGATTTATTGTAACAGAGTGGCTTTATTTTTGTTTAGTTTTTGTAAAACCTGCACCTAGCAAGTATTCCTTCGCAATGAACTTCACGTGTCTCCAAAGGTCAAGAATAATCTTGCTTTTAAATGGAAGAAAAGAGACATTTCATTGGTTGTAAATTCAAAATTTATTTATTTAGTTTTACTTTTTAGAAAATGTGTTGACATAGTATTTGTGTGCTGAACACTTGTAGTTTGAAATCACCACTGAAGTTTCCTGCCCTTGACCTGTTTTTAGCAGTGGTATATGCTATTTCTTATAATTTCTTTTTTTCCACATAAAATGACAGCTGTGCTATGCTGCATCAAGATGAAGGTACAGAAAGTGGGAAAGATTTAATTTATTCTGCTTGTTTTTCATGCAGTGACAAGCACAATTTCTGATGAATAGGGGAAAGATCTGACACTGACCTGTAGTCTAAGTCTTCAACTCATACAATATTACAAGTCATGTATTACAAAAATAGCAACGTCCATCATCGATACATAGTAGTTAATTTATATTGAAATCAATAAGTTGTCACCTAAAATGAAATAAAAAAAAATATAGTTAAGATTGGCTTTAGCTTAATGATTAGGCTGATCATGAATGTGAGGAGACCAGATTCATGCTTGCCTGAACAGAAACAATGGGTTTTTTTCCATGCCTTGGAGGTGAATAGTGAGAGAATAAGATGAAACCGTTGCAATTTTTGCACGTTTTAACAAAGGAAATTGAGATTAGACATAGGAAAATATACATCACAGTGAGAGTGGTTAAGTACTGGGACAGCTTGCCCAGAGAGGCTGCAGAATCTGCATCACTAGAGGTTTTCAAAACTTAACTGGCTGAAGTCCTGAACAAGTTCTAGTATGTAAAAGCTTGGACTAGATAACCTTAAGGGGTCTCTACCAGCCTAAACTATTCTGACTCTCACTAACATTCAGAGGGCTCTTACACAGGCTATGGGAAATCCATGTTCAAATTCATGCTCTGTCCAAGTTAGTGGACAGATCTGAATTAGGGGATCCCACATCCTGTTGGATGCCAATTCCACCATGTGCTTAATGTCAATTTCTTTGTTTCTTGACCCCTACATTAACTAAGTTTTTATCACAGAATCACAGGATGGTTTGAGTTGGCAGGGACCTTAAAGACCGTCTAGTTCCAACCCCCCTGCCATGGGCAAGGACACCCTCCACTAGACCAGGTTACTCAAAGCCTCATCCAGGCTGGGGGCATCCACAGCTTCTCTGGGCAAACTGTTCCAGTGCTTCACCACCCTCTCCGGTAAGAATTTTTTCCTGATATCTAAAAGCATTACCCCTTGTCCTGTCACTACAGGCCCTTGAAGTGACAGGAAGTCACTAAAAAGTCCCCCTCCCTGCTTCCTTGTAGGCCCCCTTCAGGTACTGAAAGGCTGCTATAAGGTATCCCCGGAGCCTTCTTCAGCTTCTCCAGGCTGAACAAGCCCAACTCTCTCAGCCTTTCTTCTTAGAAGAGTTTATCTAGCCCTGTGATCAGCTTGGTGGCCCTCCTCTGGGCTTGTTTCTTATGTTGTGGGCCCCAGAGCTGGACGCAGTACTCCAGGTGGGGTTTCATGAGAGCAAGTTGAACAGCTGGAACAGAAAGGTTGTTGGAGATGTCCCATAAGTAGCTGCTTTCTGCATTTAATTTCTAATTAGTTGAATCTACTTTTCAATCAGTTTTTTTCTGCAGATTCCTCCTTGAGATACTTAACTTTCTTGCACTACCAATCAAGTCAGAGTGCCTAAGATGATGGACCAAATGCCACCCTGGTTCCAACCCCAGATGACACCCAACTTCTTTGGGAATGTCTAGTAGTCCATGTTTGGTATGTAAGATTCTCATTTCTCAGAGACATTTGTATTTACTACAATGCATGCCCCTCCTCCCCCCTTTCATCTGTTTGTTTTCACTTGCAGCTTTGCCTCAGGAGATCTAAAAAAAAAAAAAAATCTAAGACTATTAATTTGCCATCTGTGGTGCTGGTGAGTTTATTCCATCATTATTTGGAAAGTAGGAGAAGTGGTGTCAATTTGTACAATCAGAAATAATTATTTCATCTGTGTGATGTGCCTGGCTCTGATATTGAGAGCAGCATCATGCTTTTTATTTTCTATCACTGAGGTTGCTTGAAAAATCAGAGGCTGAGTTCCAGCTTGCTGTTTGTTAACATGTAGGACTACTACAGTTAATTTCACTCCCAAAGTAATTGGGTGCAAACCAGGTAGAGGTGAATGTATCTCTCCAGATGGTGTAAACAGGCACCTGTACCCCTAGGTGTCTGCACCCAACCTTGCTCTACTCTGGAAGTAAGTAAGTGCCCCACTTCACATACCCCACTTTTTGGCAGAGCTCATTAACACAGGCACAGGTCACCCAAACCCTTTCTCACAGCTTCAGGGCCTGACTTGCAGCTAAGCAGCTCCACTGGTACACAGCACATCTGTGTGTCTGTCTGAGCAACCACGTCACCACTTCCCCTCAGTGGAATGCTAAAGCAGGCAATAGGCTGCTCTCCCAGAAGAGGAAAGGGTGTCTTTCCTACCAGAGCTGACAGAGATGAAGCTCTCAGTAACCAGATCTTTCTTGATCTTTCTTCTTGAGCAAATCATTCATTACATTACATCGGGGACAGACTAGATCATCACAGTGTTCAGGCACATCTACCCATGTACACAGTATCATTGCCGACCTTATTAGTACGGATACTAGTATTATTTGGAGAACTAGAGGGACCTGTGAGAAGATGTCAATCTAGCCCAAAGGTGCAGAAATAGGAAGTCAAATAATTTATCATTCTTTTGCCTTGTGAGTCTTCCCTTTCCTCAATCTGTCGGCTGAAGAGTCAGAGGTGCAGAGAGGAAATAGACTGCCTGCTTTTCCCTATGCTGATTTATGTCTGTTCACTGCCAAAAATACAATATATATAATGGATGTGCTCTTTAATTAGACTGTTGTAAAATATGCAATTACAGCTACTAAGTGCACTTTTATGTCTGAATACTTAAATGATATCAGGATTATCAGTGAAACTTCATAAAAGAGTAAGTGGATTTCCAAAATCTACATTTATGTGTTTGCTTTTTCAAGAGTGCCTTCAAAGCTATATATTTTATATAAATTTGTTTCTTACAAAGAGCTGGATAATACAGGTTACAAAATAATTTATATTGGCTGAAGATTTTACTTTCTTTTTAGTGTTAGGCTTTTAAAAATCATTAATAATTCAAATTAAGTGATAAAAACAAAGCAACATTTTCTCAGTCTTTCATAAATAAAATAATTTAGGTATTTTCTTTCAGTATGTGGCTCACTGAATTACACATTATGGTAGGGATAACATTGAAATTATAGGAACAATTTACTCCTACTACATGCAACCATGTAGTTGAATTGCTTTTGACAAGCAAATCAAAAGTATTTCCTATGTCTGTCTGTGATCTGTCAGCAAACAGTGTGCATCTTTGTTGTGTGGAATTCAAGTGGCTTTGTGTTTCCTATTAGTCTTTGAACTCATGCCTCACTTTCCACTGTTTACCTACATATTGTAGCCAAAAGAGATGTTTTGCACATAAGGAGGATGATGAAAACATATTTTCAGTAAGCCAAGAAGAAAATTTACTTGTACTCCACAAAACAACTAGGTAAGTGAGCTTTTCCTCTTGACCATTATTTATCTGTTTTCTTCCTTTTCTTCTTCCCTTCCAAATCATCATAGGAAAGCCAGTGCAAAAAATGAGAGCAGAGTTGAAAACAGTTGCAGATCTTGTAGATAACCCTTTTACAGGTATGAGGAAAGGAACACAACTCAGAAAGATTTCAGGTTTTCTCTCTGACACATAAAACTAGGGCTTGCTGTGTCTATAGCCTTGACATGGGGCTGTTGCAAAGGCATGCAAGCTTTCCTCTGTGCTACAGGAGGCTGTAAAGCCTCTAGTACTCTATTGCTGTACTATTGAGGTTTTTACTACATCACTTAACAGAAGCCAGTACAAAAGCCAACACTGAATCTCTAAGCTGTGTGATCCACACCATTCACAGTCATTATTTCATTAATCAGAGACTGCAGTATCCAAAGAACAGGAAAATTATGTATGTGAGCCCTTGAAATGCATCATGGTGTGGCACTTCTCAAATGCAGCTCGGGTTCATTTTGCTTCAGGTCTTTGCCAGTTCCCTCAGTGCAGGCAAGGTCTGATTGCATGCATCCACTTCAAAGGCCTTTTTTGTGCCCAGTGCTTCAAATTCTGTGGAGCTTCTCAGGTTTGCTAGCAAGCGTGAGGACTGAGCTGGCTTCTGTCCTTCATAAACAGCTGCCTTGGACTAAGAGCACAGTAAAGTATGGTGCAGAGGCATCTGAGCGGGGACTGCTATGTTCTACAGCACCCAAGCTAACTGCGTACCGCCACCTGTGTCCCTGCGTTGTATTTTTCAATACTTTCATTTCATGGAGCTCAAGATAAGAAATTCATAGTGAATATAACTAAATTGGATCTGTTGGTTTCATTTGCTATGGTTCTGCACAATGCAGAAGTGATTTACCTTTTTCTGTACGTGAGGTGGCCTGGAAACTGTGGAGTACATTTGTTGCACCACACCTGCCCTAAGATGCCCAGTCGATCTGAACTGGCTCTGCACTGAGCCAGTTCTGACTCTTCCTATCCAGGACATGATTAATCCACCTGGATTTGATTATAAATGGTTAATCCCCTTGGATAAATGCTAGATGATGGGGACTGACTAAGCCCCTATGCATAAGAAATATCATTATTCACTGACTCAAATAGCAGCTTGTGTCATCTAAAATAGAATAGCCTGTTTTACAAGAAAAATAAACAACTAAAATAATAAAATGGAATTGGGTTTTTATCTCAACCAAGGATTACATTTGGAAGGATTTTAAAAAGTGGATTTTGAAAGATTAATTTAAAATAATCTCTACAGGTTGATGGGATTTAAAATTGTATTAATTTATTTTAAAATGTATTTAAAGTGCTTTTAAAAAGTAATTTTCTTTCTTTCCCTGTCATATAAAAACTTACCAATTTGTGTCATACCATTGGCCTAATGTTAGTTGATAAGTATTTAGTTTTCTTTTTAATTAATATTGATTCGTAATGCTGTAAGTACCATTAACTTCAGTCCTATACTTAAATATCTGTGAATTATGCCAAAAACATCAACATACTAGAATCTGACCTGAGCCTTGGTGTTGTATGTGTGATGGAATTAGAAATCCATCTTCCAAATACTGGTTTTATATCACTTTTTACACAGACAGAACTCAACAAGAAATCCTTTAAAATAAGTAAAACGCTGGGGGAGAGGACAGTTCATTGTTTTAGTACTCCTGTTGTTACTTGAGGAAAACTAGTGAAAATGTTTTGACAAAGGTGTTCTTATGGTGCTCTTTGGCAATTGCCCTCCTTGTGAGGTTAGAAATGTTCACAAAATGCACTTAAAGATGATAGAAGTTGGAATAAAATGTAGGAAAGAATGCGCTGTGGGTACTCTGAGATTTCTTGAAGTATTTCTTCCAAATGTATCAAATTAATTGCACTTATGAAGGTGTTCTTTTTGATTCCTCTTAGGTCCACACATTTCATTATTTCCCCCCTCTGATTTCATAATTAAGAGAGAGATATGGATCACTGAACACATAAAGCTTGTAAATAGTTGGAATTTAGGTCTGGGATGGAATAGCACAAAGATATTTACATTACATTAATTCTGTGTCCTCTGCATGGTAAGGAGGTCACCCCAGTTTCTAGTTGTTTAGCTTTATTTTTTTTTTTTCTTTCTTTCTTTTATGCTTGATATTAGGAAGAAGAAAAATCACTTTATGGTAGGGCCAGAAATATAACTGGGAAGCAAGCTATTAGACAGGAAATTACATGTAATTTTTCTGGATGAACTCATCCATGGTGAGAAGAATCACGAAATAGCTTTCTTCACACAGTTTTTTGTTCAGAAAATAAAGGAGAATGTGGATTATTCTTTACAAAAACACGCTTGGATTATATCAGACCAGTATCAGACCTGGCAGAATAACGAGATATCATGTTTTATTCCCAAGAGTAACAATACTATACAAAAGTTAGTTCTTAATCAGTCCAGACAAGATAATGGAAGTCCTAGCCTGCCAGTTGTTTGGGTTTTTTATTGAAGAGCTGCAGCATTGCTCTGTCTTGATGTTTACAATAACTTAAAGGCCAACTAGTTTGCCAGCTAGTTTCGATTCCACCCATGTAGGCAGAAAATAGTCTATCCAATTTCAAGGTATTTCGAATATACTCTCCAGTCTCAAATACGTGTTATACGAATATAAGATTTTTCCAATTCCACCTCTATAAGCAGACATCTGCATGCCATCAGTATGATTTTCTGCTCACAGCAGTTATAGTCTCATACAGACCCATTGATTTTAGTGAGCTGTTTCAATATTTTTCTAAACATCTTAATAAAATGAGAGTGGTGCCTAAGGTTTTTTCCCTTTTCTAATAGTATACCAGGAACTCAATGAACCTGAAACCCATTTATGGCAAAGCAGCCCCTTTTCTTTCCATCACATGACCACTTCTTTACCTTTCAGACATGGAAAAGGGATCATGAATGGAGCAAACTACTGCTGACTATGCTCAAAACCCTTCCATGCCCTACCAATTGCACGTGGTGGTGGCAGCTCTTCACCTAGACACTGGGTTGCACCTCTTGTGCTGCAGAGAAGGGCCATCTTGCAGCGGGGCTGAGTCATGTGGCTTGTGCGGTCAGAAGCCAGTTGCAGGACTCCTGAGGCTGGTGGCTCTGGCTTCCCTTGGGAGCACGAGTAAGACTGCTGCTTTTCACATGTGAAGTTCTCCCCAAGCTCTCTGATGTCCTCGGGCCTGGAAAGAGGAAGTATGGAACTCCTGGCTCTGGGCCACAGGTGAATATTTCACAGTACAAGACTTGCGCGGTTGGCAAGGTTGATAAGGTTTTCAGGCATCATCCCATTACTTGGTCTTTGGATACTTGGTACCATTTATCATGCTGTCTGTCATTCTTAGCATCATCATCTCCTGCTAAAAATCCTAAGCCACCAGTGAATTTTCTTTGGTTTTCAGCATTTTTATAAAGCTTCCTTTCATCCCTTTTGCCATGCCTTCTCAATTTTTCTATGCTTTACAATATTTAATTGTTCTTAATTTTAATCTTTTTTTTTTCAATATACAGCGCATGCCTACTGTATTTCTAACTGCTGCTGTTCAACACTTTCTTACTGAACTAGGAGAGCTTTAGCTACACTTATCCCTTCTTGGTTGTGGAACTAGATTAGATCAGCCACCTAAATATCCCAAGCTAAATAGCTTGTATTGAACTTTACAAAGCTTTTTCTATTTACATTTCCCTTCCAGCTGATTTTGCTCCCAACCTTCCCTAGCCTTGAGGAAGCAAATATTGTTTATTATGTGCTGGCTTCAGTCAGGACAGTTAATTTCGTCACAGATTAAGCCACAACACTATGTGAAAGTGCTGTCTATTTCTCTGCAATGATTACAATCAACTTCTGATTGCTGTCTTGGAAAACACTTATCCTTAGATTAACCAATGGTTATTTTTACCTCACAGAAAGGGAGTGATATAGAAATACCCTCTGCTGCATACAATATCTCTTTGTTGGATATTATCTGTAACTCATAGAAGCTCTAAGAATATTTTACTTCAGCCTATGTGAGATGTCCACCAATGTCTCCTAAGTCTCCCCACATTTGCAACTTTCCACATATTTTGACTAATTTTGAGCTTCTCTCCTGTTTGAATCTGGTTAATTCAGAGACACAACCATGCTGGTTCTCCTCCTACCTCTATTACAGTTAGTGCACTGATCATGTATGTTAGAGATTGCGATTAAGCAGTTCAGATTCCTCAGAACCTGCAGATAATCCATGTCCTTCTCTCTTCTCATTTCTCCTTGCATCACATATGTGTTCACCACTCTTGCCCACACACCATCCGAACAGTGATTTTAGCCATCTCACCATGTGATCTATGGACTTCTGTGGTGAATATAGCAAGGGGAATTTGAGCTCTGCTCTAGCTACTTTGTGACTCATCAAAAAGTCATATAACCAGCTTGCTTTCTGAAATTACTTCAATTTTGTTTGAAAGGAGATGCTTCTCTGTTGTGCTAGGCTGTAGAGCACCCTTCTATGCTCTGTGTACAAACACCTGCTAAAAGCATTAGGGTTTTAGTTATTTATGACATAATTGCGGTATGACTAAAGCTGCAGTTTATCACTGCCATTTATTCAGAGCTGGGTTTACAGGAAAGAGGGAGAATTTTTAGTAAGTAAGTACATTTTAGTGCCTTCCACCCTCCCTTCAGAAACAGTGTTTAACTGAAGCACTTGCACCATATATTGCAATCGTGGTCTTCCAGCTTCCTCTTTGTAAATGTCTCTGTTCCAGACTTTGCCGCCCCTGGTACACGGTATTTAAAGATTTTTCAGAACATGCCCCCATATTTGAACTTCAAAGGCCCTCTGGGAACACAGGTAACCTGCAGCCCAGAACTAGCAGTTTATTAGCAATGATGTTATTTCCATTTCAATTATAACAATTAGAGGAAAATAAAATTGAAGTAACTAAATTAAAAAAGTAGCTACCCGAAGGACAAGTATGCAGTAAAAAATTGTTTGTGAGAGATTGAACCATTTCCATCTAATCTTCCTAAAACTTTGGGTGATTTGGCAGTTTGTCTGAAAGAATATTTGTCCTGTGTACTCCTGAACCCTGCATTACTGCATGTTTCTGTGTGGATCAACAGAGATTTTTAGGATTTTATAAGGATGTCCATGGTATAAGATGGTAATACTGGTACAACATACTCCAAACCAACATGTAATAATATGTTTGCCAATTGCTTTGGGGCTACAGTAGGAGATTTTTTACAGTCAAGGTTCAACATTCTTGCAATTCCTCATTTATAAGCAATTTAGTTATGTATTTTCTTATGAATGTACTAATTAAACTGTCAAACTTTTTATATTTAAATTGAAATATTACTATGACTGCTTAATGGCACAGGAAAATGCTGAGTTTTATTAATCGGTGTTAATGATTTATGACACTGCACACTGAGTTTCTTGTGTTTTCTATTTCAAATTAAATCACACAGAAAGCTACTGCATGAGAAAATGAAATGTCCTTACAGCAGTGTTTAATTCTTTGCTGCAGTGATGAAATACGAAATGGTAAACGTAATACCATTTCGTGGGTGGTGGGAGTAGTTGCTTAAGAAATTTTGCCATAGAAGTTAATTTTGGGTTTACTTGATGGATATATTCAAATCATATTGTAATGTAAAGACAATTTTATTTCAGGACAATTTCCCTTGAAACTGCTTTCCACCTACAGACTGGGATCCTGACTGCATGAAATAAATGATGAGAAATATTTGAGTTCTGCCTTTAAAATTTCATTTATAATACAAAAATTGGTCCACTCATGAAAGTGGGTAAGTGTTTTGATATTGCCTTAGCAGGCCAGATTTGCTCCTCAGTTTAAGAAGACCTTAAGCCATGTCATGCAGTACATGTATGAAGAGGTCAATCATTTGGGTTTTGTTCATGTAGCGATAACAATGGCATAATATATGTTAGACACCGTTGAGGCTTTTGCAATGGTTAACAAATGGTGAGTCCATTTGTGGGTGTTGCAGTGCTGAATGAAGAAATGTATGCAAAAATTTGTGTGTTCTCAAAAGAAAGGAATTGCAAGACACAAACAAGAAAATAATATTTGGTACTGGTATCCTCATGTAGTTCTCTAGTGAGGGGAAATCTAAAGTAGCTTTGAGATACTAGATTTGAAACATGCAGCTGCTACAAATATAAGAATAACGTAGAATAATGATAGCAAAATGTGACTTTCTGGGTTGTGAGAACTCTTAGGAGGGAAAGATGACAAGCACCATCTAATAGACCTCATTGCAGGAAAAGTATGAAATAAATGTTTAAAATTAATCCACATTTTCATTCTCTAAACTTCTGCTTTATTTGCTTTTTAGAAAGATTTAGAAAAATTAAGTAATGTATGGGCAAACAGTAATTTTTAAAAGGATTGGATGGAGAATCAATTAAACCTTCATGGTGAGCATCCTGCTTTGATTAAAGGGATTTTTTCTGATCAAATGCATGAAAATGGTGCAACTGAGTATCTTTGAAAAGTCCAGGTTACCACGAAGGTTAAACGGTTGTTGCTAAAATTGAGTCTTCCACTCACTTTTCTTTCGTACTCTAAATATTTACATCCAGTGAAGTGTTTTTCTTGGTAATACATCAACATCTGCAAATCACACATAGTGCTGAAATCCATAGAAATTTTGTCTGTATTAGACTACAAGATTACAAGATCTGACCCATAATACCTGTGGTCTTACATAAAGACAAAATGGTATGTAGTTGTCTTGGATGAAGAACCATTCATTTTCATCAGTTATAAAGGAATCCCATTCATTCATAGGTGTAAACTTATATATAAAACAAGTAATTGTGTGATATGAATCCTATCAACCAGCAATTCTTCTCTAATACCAAACACTGAAGGTCCATAGCCCTTTTTACACTTTTTTCTCTTTAAATAATATCCTGATTGCAAAACAGACAATTGCAGTCACTAACTTTCTTATTAAACTTAGTTTGATAGGTTCAAACTGTAGCAAATGATAAACCAATCTACATTTGTTTTAAATTATTCAAAAGGAAATGAGACCCAGTAGAGTGCTCCTGTCTTCCGAGTCTAGAATAAAGGCAATGAAAAAGCACTGTTTAGTTCAAAATGGTATTGAAACTGATTTACACTATGAAATAAAGTGTGCTTCTCATTTATTGCTGCTTAGATATTAACGTATATCAGGAACATTGCTCTGTTTATATCTGTATGGATACACTCCAACAAAACAGGCATTTCTGTAGAGCTGTCAGAAAAACAAACCTGTTGCCACATAAAAATACATGCAATGCTCTGAACGCTTTATTTTAATGGATTTATTGTGCTGTGCTTATCCCAGGCTGTGAGGTAGATGACAGTGATTTATAACTCGCAGAGCAGTAGCCCTGATAGGGTGATGAAGGACCATTTCTCCTTATTATGCCAGCAGAGCTTCTTTTCATCTCTTCTCTTATTCTTTGTTCATTGTTTGTCCTTGGCATCATCCGTCACCAGGCAGTACAGTTTACAAACACTGTTTTGGCTGGCAGAAAATAAATTGTTCAGCCAGTGATGCGAAATCTATCAAATTCCTACTACGCTGCATCTTGAAGGGCCTATTCAAGCTCTTGTCTGAGGCTGATCCATAGTTCAGATAGCATTTTACTTAGAAGACAGAGGTTCTTTCCCTTCTCACTTGTTACTCAGAGCGAGATTCATTTCCTTTAGTCTTTCTGCAGGAAAAGGCTGACCAGCTTCCAAGACCTGTAGAGACTAAATAATTTGTCTTTGGACCTTTTTTTGGTTTGGTCACAAAACCCATATAGACAGTTTTATAGACGGATGAGCAATAGAACAATATTTGTCATTCTGGGTACCCAAATATGAACAACACCCAACATGGTAAATAAGTAGCTGAACTTTATTGTTGAAAAGAAAACACATAAACTAGAAAGGTGACAGGGACAGGTTTAGACCCAGAAAGCAACAATCGTGTCATATTTATCTGCTTGGCAGTATTCACATAAAGTCATTAAAACTATAAAACCATGTTTGTTTAAATGGCTTGGTATAAGCCATAAGCAAATCATTTGGCTGCAAATGACTGAAGCTGCTGAATGGGGAATTGGGTATTTGTATATTTAATCTTAAAAAAAATTTAAATCTGGCTTACAAATCCAGGGCAAAAGAAAAAGTACATGCTCTCCTTAAATAATATGTACATGATTTTCTGTAAATAAACCAGCTATATGACAGAGTTGGTGTGACCACAGCGTGATGAGAGACAGACTAGAACAGAGGAGTAAAGGATTTGCAGACTATGAAGACTGAAGGGGAAGTAGAGTTTTTCAGTGCCATACATACATGCATTTTAAACTGTTGGGACAAAGTAATGATAAATGTCAAGTAGCCATCATTATTGAGACCTGTTAAATCACAGGCTGAGAGTAATAACAACAACAAAAAAATTACTCCCTCAATCCACTACATCTGCATCTTAATATGTGTTTGAACAATGTGAAGTATGATGAATATTAGTTTGGGCTTTTTTCTATGGTAGCCCTCATAAAATGATAAACCTGAAATTACTGCTAAGTCTGAGTTTGGAGATAAGTGTGAAAAGAAAGCATTTCTTTTCAGTATTCTGACTTGTTCTACACTCCTGTTAACTGGATTTACTGTTTATAGCCCACACAGGGGTGATAGCAATGATTAAAATCTTTTCCACAATATAAATGAGGAACAGAACAAGTATTTTTCAAGAGTTGTGCTCTGCACAAGTTTCTCATAGGTGTCAATAATTATTTGCCATTAATAACTGGAAATAAAAATGTGCCATAAAATAAAAAAGTAGCCAGCAGTAAGTTTCAACCTTCTGAGTAGTATTTCTTAAGCTTGTAGTAGATTATATGTGTATGTCCTGTGCTCCTTTGCTTTACCTGTCAACACTAGTAATGCTAGGACTGCAGGGTATCCTAAAGGCTCAAGTGATAAGCACCACAGACGCATTTTCCTATGTACCACACTGTTCACTCTCACCCTGTGTGACATGAGATGTGTCACCCCTGTACTGAACTGAATATCTTAAGCTGATGTAAAACATTTCAGTCCGCAGAAGACTAAGCTGTGAGGTGCTGCAGGCTCAGCTCAGGAGACTGCAGTGCTGTCAGTGCCAGATCCCTGGAAAGACAAGTCAGGAGGGAGATCTCTGCCATGCTGTTGTGGGTCCCATGGTTCCCACCTGTCTGAAGTGGGCAAAAAGCAAAATAAACTCCCTGGTCCCAAATGTGGCATTCATCTTGATTCCCAATTTTGTGATCAACTCACAGTAGGCAAGTGTCTACAAGTGTCTCAGGCCCGGTGAAGAGTTTAACTCTTCCACCAGTCTGGCCCATCTAGATGTTTTAGACCTTTCAGAAGAAACGGGGTACAGCCACCCTCACCCCAACTACTTCATCTGGTAAACTTTTCAGAAATGCATCAGAACTAACAATTTTATCTTGGTCTTTCTTTCTGGTACAACAGCCTTTTGCAGAAGGTAAGACTGGACAGAGTCTATCTCTTAGAATGGTGAAACTCAGGATAAAAGAGATGCGTTTGCTGTAAAAATTTGGGGGGTTCTGTAGTCCTTATAAGGTAACAAAGTAGGGAAATGTGTTTTACTCTTGGTCAGTTTGATTAAGTGCCATATAATATATCTCTCATTCCTTTTTTTTTTTTCCAGTCATTGGAATGTCACAGCTGTCACAGCCCTAGCTATCACACTGTCTAAACTATTTGTTTTAACAAATGAATTTGTGCTTTGGCAGCCTCCTCAGGCAGTGAAGTTGGTGGATTTTTAAATTACCACTGGAATACTTACAAGACCGGCTGCTAATGTCCATTCAATTTGCCTTTTATCTTTCCATGAGCACAGTAATTTTTGTAAGATTTTTTTTTTCTTCTCATTTTTGAGGAAATTATACAGCTACTTTTTGGTTTTCTGTATACTTCCAACCCTTTCCAAGATCAGTAACTGTGTAGATGCCTTGCTTTCTGGAAATGTTTTAAATTTATCCTGTGAATACAGGGCTGGAAAAGAGCATCCCTGTCAAGTCCAGCATGCAGCCAAACCAATATTGTTGACGCTGAGTTCAGCACATTCATTTTATTTAATATCAGTGAAAGCTCCTAAAAACAATGTTACAATGCAACTACTAAAATTAGACATTGCAAATCTGCAGGTTTTCATAATCTGTTGTATACAGTTTATAAAAACAAATTACCAACAATTATGAAGAAATTTTTGGTAATTTTTCAATAACAAAAAAATCCACCAGGTGGGCATCATTCTAGCATTTGCGCTCAGTGAATGCTTACTATTGCAATTTGCAAAATATTTTAAATAATTCTATACACAATTAAGTTGGTATAAATCCTTCCTTATTTTTAAATGTGTAATCTTTAAAAAAACCCAAACAATTTAAAAGGTTTTCCTTTTTTGGTTCCTCAAGAACATGTCCCTCAAATGCTTACTTTCAAGAATGTTCTGTTTACCTATAGATTTGCAAAGAATACAGATGTTTACTGCTCTTAACTTCTAATATGCATAGCAGACATATATAGATACTGCTGTTGGAATGTTAGAGAATTTACTTCCTTCGCCACATACTGGAGCAATATTTTTCACAAAAAGATTTAGCTCTAAGGAAATAACTGACTTTTACAGTGCTTCACCTGGGGTGTTTTTTCTTGAGAGTAGTCAGAGGTGTCAGTTCTGCAGAACACACAAATGTGTGCAAACGTCAGATTCATGTCACTGAACAATCTTTTGGCTGGTTTTCACAGGAAGCCTTGTTGTGGCCAGCATTCATTGTGAAGTTTTGTGGATCAGCTGTTGTGTTGTTGGGTTCCTTTGAACTGAAAGGAGAGGTAGAATCAATGTCTTCCTTCTGTCTGCTGGAGGATTCTTCATAGGATCCTTTTGATTATTTTTACCCCTTCAAATTCCTTTGTCAAATGAATGAATTTTGGTGCTCAGTTGAATGTAATTCATATTTCATTGGAACATATATTGGAATCTTGTCACAATTATGACTTCATCCATATTTAGTTCTTGTAAAGGTAAGAAAGAAGACTATTTTTCTCCTTATATAAGTAAAGGTAGGGAGGAGAAAAAAAATAAAAATCTAGCTTCAGGATCTGAGTTACTAGGTGCTAACTTTTAGAAGCTTAGTAAGTCCTTTACAAATAAATATCTCCAGTCTTGCTTCTCCAAAGTTTTTATTCTGCTTGAGATATAACAAAAAGTTATTTAGTCTAAAGAGCTTGTAACATCCATGATATTGAATTGCCAGGGGTCAGTTATATCTTCCCTAATGAATGTAAAATCCCACCCTTAATTTTAACGTGGAAGTGTAATTTGGCAGCAGTCTACATGGTGCTAATGGTTTAGAGGTTGCAAAGACATGGAGTACTAGTATCTCTAATGTTTTAGGGGGCTGCTTTTTAGCCTGCTGTGGGTATGGAAACAGCTGAAACTGCTTTGGAATCTCTTTATGATAGTATTTATGGCCCTAGTGTTCAGCATGTGTTTTTCATGCAACCTATCCCTGTGTCTGCAGTAAAAAAAATCTATATTAAAACTTCAGATATAACTTTCTGGCTAAACTTACATAAAATGTCCTTCCCTACTCTTATTTCTAACACTTAAGAGCATAAATTTTAGCAGTGTTGAAATTATTATTTGTAACATTTGTAACTCATTGTATTACTGAACATATTGAGGATCATGAATGAATTGTAGACCACTGAAAGGCCTGCAGACTCCTGAGTCATTTCACTGGCTTCACATGCAGAATAGGAATGGGTAAGAGACTGCTAATTATTTTTAGACACCAGAAAGAACTGCTTTAGGGACTAATAATTGCATATACAGAATCATATGTATAACTGTTTTCATAGAATCATAGAATTGTCGAATGGTTTGGGTTGCAAGGGGCCTTAAATATCATCTAGTTCCAACTCCCCTGGCATACCAGACAGTATTTCTATGTAATGTGATTCATAATCTAGAACCAAATGTATACTTTCTTTCTACCTTATGCCAGAAAGCCTTTTTTAAACTTGGATTAAGGGTTTCTGAGTACAGTTATAAGAACAGAATCAGCCTCTGAATCTTCTTCTACTTAAGGTTGAAACTTCTAACACATAACTTTTTCTAATCATGATTAAAATTTAGAATTTATTCAGTTTCTAATCAGCACTAGAATCACTGTTAGAATTACAGACTTTTCATGTGTATCAAACCTTCCAGCATGACATTTGAAACAGTAATTTCAAATCCACATAAATGGAATACCATCACTATGCTTTTCTGATGATTTGCTTCTCTGAAAGTTCCGAGTTTCTAGACCTCATGGTCTAGAAAGTTCAAGCTGTGGTGAAATACCTTCCATAGTTTTCCATTTGCCCCTTACTGTGCTGTTCTTCTGCTTCCAATCTTTTAACACCAATCTGGTCTCATGCCATGTTCCATGTTCTTAGGATATGATGAAGGACAAGAAGAAATCCTAATTCATAACCATAGGAACTCTATCAACTAACAGTTAAATGACCAAAAGATATGGAAAAGACCATGTGAAGAGAGTTGAAATTTTTTTAGTGTTAGACTGCTGCTTTGTAAACAATCAGGTCTTAGTCACAGCTGTCCCTGAATGTGATATTTCCAGCCAGTCAAATCTTGAGTCATATATTTCTAAAATCTAGTTGAGTTTCCATTTTTTATTCCAACATAGATCAAAAAATTAAAAATCTGTAAAATTTCTTCGCAAAAACTATTTTCCTTCAGAATACATATAAAAAAAAAAAAGGCTGTTTTACCCATTTCTCATACTGTTATTCTATTTGAATTTTAGTTATTTTTTCTTAATGTGCTGTTTTAACAATGTTGTAATTTTATGTGTGCAGAAATATATATTCCCCTATAAAAATAACAATACAATCTTCCTTGGATCCACTTTAATCTCTTCTCTGAAGGTTTTGAATATTCAGCAAGGATTTTTGTTAGACCTTGTTTCCAAAGTCAATAGGAAACATTTCATAAAAAGGTATTTTATACTGTAAATTTTATTATTTACATGTTGTATTATGTTGGGCAAAAAGATATCTTAAATTAATAAGAATAATATTTACTGTCATCAATTTTATCCATAAGTAATGGAAAATAAAAAAACATCTGTAAAGGAAGCTTCAAATATAAATGCTTCAGGGTGTATGTTTTAATTATTTTTTTCTAAGTAAAGAAAATAATATGATAATGTCATCACTCTGGCCATATTTACCTGCCACTCCTCTGCGTGCTTGACCTCTTCCTTGCGAAGTGTTTTGGTATCCCTGTGGCAGCCAGGGTCACACAGATGGGGAACAGCCGTGCCAGACCTGTGCAGACTGTTAACAAGTAGGCTTCAGACAAGTAGGCTTTTCCTGTGGAAAAACTGACACTTGCTCTGGAGTGAATTTTCTCGACCCTTCACTTGTAAATTGAACTGTCAGCATACACTACACTTAACCAGTCTACTTTATATGCTAATCATTAGATGTCCCCTAATAAATGACTGACAAGCCAAATCTGAAAAAATTCATCAGTGATCTGTCAAAATGCAGCATGATTAACCCTCAAAACTAAGAAGTTGCTGTCATGAGGGGTTGTCAGCGTTCATTTATTTGCTTTACTTGGTTTGGCTGGCAAAACCTATCTTTGCTTAAAATCATGCCCCTGGGACTCTCTGCCTTGTTTCTTTTGGCTTCAGAATGACTTTCTACTCAATGCTGGAATCAAATACTTCATACTGGATTGGTAGAGGACTGGATAGATAGATAAGTCTTCAAGAAAACCACCAGTTTCCCACTTTATTCTAGTGCCCTCCCTTAGTCTGCACAAGTGCATGATTTAGCCTTTAGCCTATACCACTCACCATTTCAGAAGCTAGAGAAGGCTTAGACTTGCTTCTGGTTGCAAAATCTGTCGGAATCTATGATTTTTAAACCAATTCAAGTAACTGACTCAAGCCTTTGTCCATGGAGTTTTGTGAATGTGGTTTTTAAAGTGTTCTGTTGTATGAGTTAGAAATCACGATAATTGCTGTGGACTATGGAGGGATCCAAAACATGCTGTAGCATCCTTACGACTTTTTTCAAGAAGTGAACTGCTCTGAACAGAGCCAGGTGCAGAGTCCAAGGAGAAGCCAGAGAGCATTCCCTAATCCTCCTTTATTATGGATGTATCTGTTATAGACACAGTTATATCTACTGTAGCATCAATGTATCAATATGCCAAATTGCCAAAGTATGGATACAGCTTGTATGAGAAATACTGCACTTAACGTGCTCTCAGATGGAACGAGGAGGGCAAAATGAAATTGAACACTGATGCACTTCCTCATCCTACCTTTGGCCAACAAAACCACACCAGTAGGAGACCAAGTCTAAGGTATTAAATGCTCAGCAGAAAGACCATTTAACATCATTTTAAAACAGTTAAGACATAATAATCTGTTTGTTAGGATTATTAGATTCTGTTCCATACTGCATGCAAGATCTTCTGGTGAAGATCTTGCACGGGGAAGTGAAAGAGAAGGTCATGTATGTGCTTCAAGAGCTGTGGGTAGAATAGCTATTTCACTTCAACATGTTTTTTCAACACATACCTTCCATACAATGTTTAGATCCACTCTGCAGCTGCTCAGACCAACACCGAATTCCCATGGCAGACTAAGTCCAGAGATTTCTGTTACAGATTTTTCTCTTTCTTCAAATAGTTGCTGCTACATAGAACCAAGTCCTGATGCTGTTATTCATTATTTATTCTGTAAAAATTTAATCTATTTCTGAAAGATATTTACATGAAGTTTTGGTGGCAACTGGAATTTGTGGATATGTTCAAGAGCCATTATTTAATAACAGATCCTCTTGTAGGATGTCTGGCTTGGATTAATCCTACCTGGCTGCAGGTACCTGCATTAAGAACTTCGCTGTTTATGATTCCTTCTGTAATCACTTAATGCCTGGGTTTACCCTGTAGAATTGCTTATCTTTCACTAATGTCTTAGAGGGAATTTAGGATGACAAGGCTTCTAATTTAGCCTGTGAAGATAGACAACCAAAATGCTAGTTGAGCCCATGCAAAGGCTTAGCTTAAAACAAATGGGAGGAAGATAGATCTCTAATTGTAGAAAGAGTATCCTTCACTCTCATTTAATCTAGAAATGATTTGGCTTAGTTGAAGGCATTTTTTTTTTTTTTTTAAGAAACTCTATGTCATTAGGAAATACTCAATTTACAGGTCAAATGGTAAAAAAAAAAAAAAAAAAAAAAAATAACGTTACCTTTCTGGGGATTTCAGTGTAAAACAAATGCCGAAGTTAATGAGTTAAATTGCCGTGTTTTTCCCAAATTATGCAAAATTTTTATTTTCAGGTTCCCAAGTAAAGTGGTTAGGAACAGAGCTTCTCAATCTTTACAGCTTTCCACAAATATCCTGGCCTGCCTTTTTGTCTGTAGTTTTTTAATTTGCAATTCAGTTTTCACACTTGAAATCAGATACTGCTGAAATTGTGTAATTAGGGGATAAAATACTAAATTTCTTGAACCGTTCCTCATCCAGCCTTCAAACTTCTAGAACATGAAAATCTTTCAGCATCTTTCCAAACATTTGGTAATTCAGCAGGATTTCTTGTGCTAAAATTAAGTATGCACACTGCTGTTTTCAAGGATTAGGTTGCAAACTCATGCCTTTAAGATCCAAGCCTGTGTTGAAGCAAACGGGTGTCCAGCTGCCCAAAGGATCTCTCAGCAGCATAATGGCTCTGGTTCAGCAAAAGAGCTCGTTGGGATATTTTTAAAACTTTGATTACCTAGATTAAATCTTGACCTTAGTCTCTGTTTCTCCTCTTAATAACGATGCCTGATAGGTTTCTCTAAATATAGTTGAACAAGCTAAAAGACCACATTTCATCAGTGAAGAGAGAAAAATAAAATTATCTTTATTTCCTCTAAGCAAATCTGGACTTTAAATCAGCTAGACCCCCAACTGCTTTACATTTCTAACTTAAGAAATAGAAATATGATACATGCTGAGATGCTCTGACTGCAGGAAGCAGTTAAAATAATGAGCAATTTATTTTGAGGGATAATAAGGTTTAGGTCTGACTATCTACAATGAGGAAAACCAAATGTAATACAATTAAAGTATATGAAATTATGTTGGTGTGAAATCAGTGTGAATGAGGTCAGACAAAAAGGGGTTCTAAACATATTTTCTGGTTCACCTGTATTGTCAAACAAAGTTGAATTTTTCAGGTAATATAAAAAGATTTTATAACCATGTATACTGGGAAAACAAAATTATTCTGTAACTTTTATACTGTTTGTGTGCCTCAGCTTTTTTGTGTATACCTGAGGCCTGGTCCTTTAACCACTGTTCACCTTGAAATGGTCACGTTATTCAAATGACCCCATTAATGCCCGTAGGCTCACTGGAGTGGATAATATTTGAAGGGCACAGCCTTCAACTGCTATGAGTTGGTTTTGAAAAAGGCTGTATTAGAATAAAATACACAGTTATAGCTTTATTGTTTAAAACAGTCACTTCTTTTCCCAGTGACAATCAATTTATGCAAAAATTGAAGTACAAATACTTCTACTTTATAATGCATTTAAAACCCGTTACAGAAGTCTTCTACATCAAAACGCCCACAAAGTATGTTTTTATATCTTTGTCTGTTGGGGTTATGGAAAAATTCTAGAGAGTACTTTGTCATCCTATTATACTCTGGATAGCAACGAATAAAAATGCTGGATCAAAGTATTCTACTTTTTTTCTGAAAGGCAGCTAAAGTCAAAGAAATCTATAACATAAAAGCCCAAACATTCTTTTTAGTTTCCATCAGGTCACAATGATGGTAACTTCAACTTCACAGGGTAATGTACTGTCATGTCACCTCAGATACAATGGGAAAGGATTTGGCATGGTGTCACCTGAGATCATTATGCTTAGGACAGAATCCTCCTAGCTCAGAAAAAAAGAAAAAAGACTGTTGTAGGAAGACACTGGGAAGAAAAATTCAGTTGGTGATAGTTCTCATTTTGAAAAATGTTATGGTTGAATTAAGCCAATATGTGCCATCATATTGTAGGTTCCACCCCTCATTAGAAAGTTGTAAGAAACAGTTATACTTTGTTAGGGAAAAGATCTTGCTTAAACCAGAGAAGGCTCTACTCTAATCACTAGATTATCTTGCCCAGTGGCAATACACTCTGTGTCTCTTTCTCAATAGTCTTGTAAGAAGCTAAAATTGGAATTTTATTCATTTCCCATGATTTTGATATATTATTGGCTCTTTCAGATAGATCTGAGTATTCCTGTATAAGGCTGTTGTTCTGATGGTTTTGTTCTCATTTTCCCACCTTCCCCAAATTTTCCTTAGCCTGATAATTTTTGGGAGGGGTAGGAAACAGAAGTACATTAAAAAAACCCCACAAATTTCCTGCTGTATCTTAGCCTGCCATGTAAAGCAATAAAAATCTCACAGCATCTGCATTTACATGGTTATCATGCAGATTTCATATAATCATATTGCTTGAATACTTTTGAACAGGTATTGTAAAGAGGCCCCATGTAGATCCAGAAAGGACATCTCATGAGTTAATGTAATTCTTACATTACAGAATGACAATTCTTAGTTTAGAGAATTCTTACATACAGAGAAGGACAAAATCTAGCCCCAAGTATCCAGTTTGGAATGACATTAACTAAATGTTTTATCCTTACAAGAAACCATTTCATTTGTGTAATCATCATCAGGATATCAGCTCTTCCTCCTCACTGCTTTGTGTTATGCTGCTGGTGCAAGAAAACCTAAAACTCACAGATGACTCAGATTCCTGAAGTTATCCTGTTATATATACATCTCAATCAAAGTTATGTCTCAGTTGTAATTTAAAGTTTTGGCATTGGTTTCAGCTAGTAAAAATCTTTTTCATCCTGCTTGGCACTCTTTGTAAGTCACATTATGTAAAGTCCTGTACATCAGGTAATATAAATACAAAAAACAAACTTGGTTTTGTCTAGGCAGCTGTTTTCAAGCTAATTGTAAATAAAATAACTTGGCACAACCAACCCCTTCTGTTTTTGTGGGCCTATCTTAACAAATCAAGTTAAACTTGAAAATCATCTGTTCACAGGATGACAAAGAACTGGAAGTTTTTCAGGTTAATTTGACATCATTCTGGCTTCCGTTCAGCATTTGGCTTTCTGGAGGAGGAAAGATAAAAGCCCACTGGGAGGTTTGGTGGGTTCCCCCCCCCATCTATTTATACTAATACCAAATAAATCATTTTTACAATACCTGCTAATCCTGAGGTCTTGAGGAGAAAGTGACAAAAAGTCATTCTTTGCTGCACAGATGGTTCATGACAAACACAGCAGGGGCAACAGCAAAACATTAATTTCTTCAGTTCAAGGGATCTGCTGGTCTGCTGATAGTGTCACTAGAAATATTTCCAGCTGAACAGGTAGAAGCAGAGATCATCATGTTCAACTGTTTTTTACATCTTAGCAAAACTTTTCTCTAAGTTTTGTATCATTGCAGCCCCAATTCATAAACATGTTTAAATTTTAAATATGCTTTTAGATTAATTTTTAATAAGATTGTACTGTTCCATGAATGAGAAATTTTCTGTGCAGTGAAATCAAAGGCAATCTGGGTGCCACACAGATACATGGACAGACTAATAGATAAATGCAGGATGATTACTGTTCATGGATTTGTTCTTAACTCAGTTATCAATACAGTTTAAATTATAGATTGTTCTCATGTATTATATTATCTAATATTCAACATTCATTATATATGCCTGAAATGCCTTGTAACACAACCATTACCAAAATATCAGTTTATTAAAAAATTAATGAAATGCACATTTCTGATCTTCAGGTTTTGGGGACTGCATTTAATCATTATTTCGTCATGAAATACATTGATCCTTGAGGCAGTAGGTATGTGTGTGGAATAAATAAGCTCTTGGGACTCAATCTGTGTTCCACAAGAGGACGATTGACATCTGTGACAGCAAAGAGGGGCGCTGTTAATTGCTACCATATGCATCTGTGGACATCCACACCAGTAGAAGTCTGATCTTTCCACCTTACATTTCAGAAACATTAAAAAAAAAAAAAAAAGAAAAATAATATCAGAATGCTTCAGTGCATAATCTGAAACAAACACATGATTGAAAGCATTCCCAAGGTTAATATTATGAGGCACTTTACTAACCATTTTCTTACTTTCCAGGAGACCTCAGTTTTATTTAACAACTTGTACTGCATATATGGCTGTGTATCTGTATTTATGTATGTGCAATAAATGGTTCCACATTACTGTTCTGAGTATATATAGAGGGCATAAAGCTCATATGATCAAACTAGATATGTAAGAATGACTGTTTCTTCCTCCAGATACTTGACAAAATGCTTCTAGGCAGAGTTAGTGGATCCTTCCCATGTAGCTACTGAAGAAAAATAAAAGGCATGAGAATTCATGTGTCCTTCGCTACTCTCATCATTTACAACTAGCTAACTCCAGATCGTTGCTTTTAATCCACCGTCTGAATCTGGATCTTTCAGATACCACTGTGGGTTCTCTTCAAAGGACCACAAAACTGAAGTTCAGCCCACAGACCATTGTAATTCCTGAAACACTGGTTTAGTTCCTGAACTCCTTCTTGAACCACATCTGGACAGATAGATGAAAATTAAAACTGGAGAGAATTTAACTAACTGCTTGCTTTTTAATTGTTTTTTTTATAATTGATAAAGTGTTATTTGTCCAAAACATAAATTTAATATTGTTATATTTAAAGGAGATGGGAAACTAACAGTAAACTACACTCAATAAACATAATAAAGAAGCACTTAATCTAGTAAGCGATTCTGACATACTAATTTACAAATACAGATGCTTTCTTTATATTCTCCCATGGAAACTCAGGTTTCATTTAATCGATTGAAAGGTGGAAAATCTATCTTCCTGGAAAGTTTTTCTCACCATAGGCAAGACTTTTGTTGCTACCCTTTCACCTTCATGATATACCTGCAAACAATCTTTTCACCGAAGTCATTGGTTTAACAAAACAAGTATAACAGGTACTAATTATCCTATTAAGTCAACAGTTTGATTGGTGAGTGGAGTCTCTATCCTTGGATGAAGGAGAATCAAGGCTTAGATCTGTGGTGGTGGTGCTGGCCTCCAGGATAGAGTGTGCATGTTAATCTAATGTGTGAAGTTACAAGTAGTACTAGAGACTACATGCTTAACACCAACAATGAACTCGTGTTTACAAGAGGCAGAGCAATGTTTCTTTAGCAATATATACACAAACTTCTTGTAAATATAGAAAAAAGCAAATCAGAAAGGTTATAATTCAATATTGAAGGAAGGTACAAGAAAAATCTAGTCTTGTTTCTAACACTTGTAACTTAAGGTATGAAATATTTAAGGTATTACATATACATCCAAGGGTGCCCAGTCTCTCACAGGGAATTCAAGGACAAAGTTGCAGAAGCCAACTCTGACACTGGCAGCAGTGATTACTATCAAACCTTTCTTGGTGAGTGGAAATAATAGTTTTAGATTCAGATTTAAGCAGAAAAATGGATTGACGAAGAAGCTGTAGTTTCCAAAAAAGATAATTGTTGTATTATATGAACACTGTGAAGTTAGAGAATAAACACTGCCTTTTTTACAATATTTTGATCTAATTGTAATTTGTCTAACTTTTCCAGTAAATGTTAATATCCAGGTTTTGTAGAAGGAGGCTAGATACTACTGAACTAAAGAAGCTTCTTTTTGGAAATTCACAGGAAACTATAAATTCATGTGCACACGCGACAGCAAGAAAGGTATTTCTCTTTGCAAAGACAAGAAAGAATGGTCCTGGTTCTTACATTTTATAGGTCTTCATTCAATTCAGGTTCAAATAATGGAAAAATATTAAAAATAAAATCTTACCACTGCATTATCAGGAGTGTGTGATTACAAAAAAAACCCCCCAACAAACAGCACATGCTTTCTAGGCAATCTTTGTTTTGGTTGTTTTTTTCCTTTCTACTATGATTTTTTAATGGTTGCAGGATTAGTGATGGAGGTATATCCAGTAAATTAATTCATATTATCTCACAGCAACTGATTTGAAAAAAAAGAACTCCACAACTAATCAAAATTGGTTTGGACTGTAACACTAACACATGAGCTCCAGGCTGGCTTTCAAGACAAAGCCTGCTGATGAATGGAAGCATAGTGATTTGCAGAGAGAAGGCTAGTAGTTACTTTTGTGCAGGCAGTACTTGCTCATGCCAGGGCTGGACGTGGTTCATTGTTTCTTCAGTCTTTTAAGACAACAATGACCAAATGAGCATAATAAATCCTCGTCCTTTTTGTTGAAAACTGACTGACTCATAAAGGCACCTTCACAGTTGAGCTGGGTTTGGCAGTCTCAGCAGAGTGTAGGAAGGAAAACAAAATGCCTGCCTTAGTTCAGTCAGTCCCTCCAGGTTAGGGCAACGGATGAGGTGTGCTGACTGGCCAGCAATGGGGTCTGCATTTTTACTGCTGTTGATAGCAACAGCTCAAAGACAACAAACTGACTTGTGGTAGTTTTGGCTCATAGACATTTCTTTATAACTTTTTCCTCTCTGTTTCATGAGATTACATGAGGAGGGGAGTGCTATCTACCTCTAGGTAAGTGTCTACACTCCCTTGGTAAGAGACAGACATTTAGGCAAGACAGTCAAGAGAACCGCTCAGTTTACCCTGAAGTAAATGCTGGGGGGTTTTCACTAGTGATATACTGAGTAGGTCTTCATTGTAACTGGAATTTAGACAACACACACATCATCATCCGTGTTTATATGTCATTCTCTGTGAACTGAATCCCAACCCCTTTTTCTTAGATGCTGTTGTGAAACAACAAAAAAATGCCTGGCAGAAATATTTTAGTCTGACAAATGGGCACTATTCCTAGGCTGGGACTTGGCTGTACTTTCCTGAAGCATAGCCTAGAGAGCCATATTCACAGACTATGTGATCAAAGTACAGCCCTTAATACTGATAGCATTACAGACAATATTTCCGATCTTTGGGACTCCCTGCTCTGAAGCAGAATCTCTCATCTCTGTCTTTAACTTGTCTGTCATAGGATCTGAAATACTATATATCCAAATGCATCACTGAAACACTTGTGAGTTAGAAGTAACCATGGTCACCTGCAGTTCACTGTCACTAATGGCTACAGATATCCCAAAACCAGGGCCAAAAGAGGACTATGATTTGGAGAAAAATTGCCAGTTCTGACGTACGGTCAGAATAATCCCACCACTATAAATAATAAATGCGATTTACAGGATTAGATTGTTTCTACCCTTTGCCAGCAAGAATGGCAAAATTACATTTAGCTGAGCTCTTTCTCATATATGAGTGATCAGCCACCAAAACCAAGCACCAGCTGCTTACAAGTGTAGGTGAACTATGAAATTATTTCATCATCTATTTTATTGCTCTCATCTCCTTTTTAATTTACTCCAAGATAAGAATTCTTGAAAAATATGTATCAAAACTTTTTAAACTAATGCATGTTCTTTCTGTCAATAAATGACAAATTTTGCCATTTCAAGTTAGAAGTCTAGTTAGAAGGTAGATTTCTTTACTGAATCCTGAAGAAACTATTACAAGATGCCGAAAGCCTTTCAGTTCTGGTCTCATCTCAGGCTTCCAGTTCTCCACTAGTAAGTAGTAAACATCAAGTTTGAACATGACATTAAATCAACCATCAGAGTCCAGCCTCAGGCACAGAACAGAGATTACATTAGTGGTATTAAACTGTGACCTACTTGCAAGATCCTGGCCACGGTAAGAACTTGTTCAAAGTATTGCTGTCTATTGCTTTTAACACAGTAAATTACAAAATGTTTCTGAGTTGCTTTTGCAACAAAGCGGAAATAGATGGGTTTATTCTTTCAAGCTGGACACAGATATTGCTGATATTTCTGGTGGAGACCTGCTGATCCCCTTTCAAAGTATTCTGGATGAAACCTTAAAAAGGGATTGTATTATTTCAGCAATAATAGTTGATCTAAGGACAAATATTTTCTCTTCTTTCAGTCCCATATAACTAATATCCTTACACTATTACAATCATACTACTGCAGCACCATACTACTTCATGGTCATTAGGCATTTGTGTACTATTCCTGTTTCTCTTCAATATCTTTAAGAGATACTTACCAGATTTTGAAGGGGTAACAGAAGTGCTGAAAGACATATGCAGACCATGTATATCAGTGACACTACCCCTTATTGTGGTTTAGCCCCAGTAAGCAACCAACTACCACACAGCTGCTCACTCACCTCTCCCTTTCTGCCAGTGGGATGGGGGAGAGAATAGAAGGAAAAAGATAAGAGAACTTATGGGTTAAGATAAGAACCATTTAATAATTGAAAGTATGTGAAATAAAATAATTATTCTGATAATACTAATATGTAATGAAAATACGACTACATAACAAGATGTAACTAAAAAAGAGGAAAAAGGGAAGGAAAATAAAATGATACAACCACTCACCACCAGCTGACTGACACTCAGCCTGTCCCCAAACAGCAATTTCTTTCCTGACTAACTTCCTCAACTTATGCACTGAGCATGAGGTTTTATGGAATGAAATGTCCCTTCGGTCAGTTTGGGTCAGCTATGCAGGCTGTGTCCCCTCCCAGCTTCTTGTAGAGAAGAAGCAGCTGCTTCTTGTAGAGAAAAAGCTGGGAACACAGGTGCAGTATGGGAAACAGGGTAAGTCCTTGACTTGATATAAACATTCTGTATAAACAACTAAAACTAATAGTGTGTTAACAACATTCTTCTCAACACAGATCCAAAACATAGCCTCATACAAGCTACTGTGAGGAAAATTAACTCTATCCCAAATAAAACCAACACACCCTTATAGCTCACTCCCACCTGATTAAATTACAACTATGATTACAGAGTTATATATTAATGCTTAGGCTGTGATTTTATGAAACAGGATGAAGGAAGCAGTTTAAGCACTTCACACCAATTTTTTCACACCCTAGAGTATGCAAGATGTCCACTGAGCTTTCATGACACAGTATCTACAAGAAGCCCATTCCCTGCTGGGGCAGCAGCTCTGAGACCTGTGTTTACACACCTGAAAATCATTTGAGCTTTTGCTCTTACCAGAAAGAAAAGGTCCTTCTTCCTTTGCCCATACCCCTTCCGACTCCTGGCCATCTAGTCCCACACTTTATTTTGTGCCAACTCTAACAACCTACTGAATTTCTATTTCCATGTAACTCATCAAAACAGAGGACATACAACACTGCAAAAATTGGGTAGTTTTCAGCTAGGTTAAAGAAGTATATTGAGACAGTGAATGATTTTAAAGTGGTCTAGAGGTAGGACAAGGGAGAAGGCAGGACATACTGGCTTTCAGCAGTAGGGTGATGAGAAGGGGGAAAGCAGAGAAAGAGGAAGGAGAGAAAAGGAGAAATAAGGAAGAAGGGAGTGAAATCTCTTCCTTTTGACAGCAGCAAGCTGTTACTTTGTCTCCACTGTGTGTGGAGTCTTCTATAATAACCTAGGGGCTAAAAATAAAAAGTGGACTCTGCTCAGACAAGAAAATACTGAAAATATGAATAGCCCTTTACATACCCTCCACTGCTTCTTGCTGCAAATTTCTGCTACCTCAGGTAGTGATTTTCCTGGAGAAGAGCGGGAAGTCCATAATGGTCTATGAAAACTCTGATGGCTGATACTGACTTTATGAATCCCTCTATTTATCTCTCAACTTACTGAAAAATATGCAAAAGAAGTTATATAGAATCTGAAGACAGACATTGTAATCACTCACACATCCTGTAAAAACTTACCATATAAACAATATAAAGTGCATTCAACTGTTGTGGTGGGATATAAAGATATTCCTTGATTGAGTGGAACAGCTATAAGGAAAGTATTTGTGAAATGGTTAATAAGCATTGTGCTTTACTTGACAATGAATGCCAGGAAGATGTTTCTGGCACAGACAACTGTATTTCATATCAGGCCAATGTCATCACTGTTAATGGCTACTAGCAAGTTACACACATTTCTTGTCTCTGATTTCTTCACTGTAGGGTTATTTTTTTACCTCCCTGCAATAAGTAGTAGTACTACCTTAATTTCTGTACTTAAAAAAGTAAAGGCTGATTCTAAATCTGATTCAGTGTGGTTTTGTTTAGTTTTGCTAATCGTGTACTTAAAAAGTTGGGATTTAAGACTTTAGGTCTATCTTCGACCTTATTCAGATGCAGGTTTCAGTTTTGTAACATTCATAACTATTTACCAGGAATGATTTCTTTTTTTTTTTTTTTTTTGTACTGGTAAGAGCTGTATTGAAAGTCTGTATATTCCTACTAGAAAAACACCCTTGTTCTGTGACAGTTTCCTCACTAACAGATGCTTTTGAAGGCTGTCAGTTGGCCAGTCTTTAATCCACTCAGTGTGGGTTGAACTGATATTTCATAGTGGTCATTATTAAATCAGCTCAGCTTTCTTACGGTAGATTACAGATTGGTCTCTGAACCATCTGTGACTGTGTATCTGAATGTATAAGCTGGTGGGTGCCTATTTAGAAACAAGACAGTGAATTGCTGATAGCTCAGAAAGGAAGAGGAGCTTGAAAAAGAGCCTGGCTTCTAAACATCATGCTTGCTTTGTGTGGTACACCTCAGCCAGCCTGCACTCTACGCTGAGCGAGCACGGCAGTCGAGTGTCAGCACTGCAAGTTCTGCAGCAAGCTTCCAAAACTGCCCAGAGTCTCTTCAGAATATTCTCTTTTTGAATGGGATCATGTTAATTGCACTTAACTGTCTGCTATAAACAACCAACAAGATTTATTTTATCAGTGTGATAAGTTTTCACATTAAAATTCTCATTGTTTAGGAAAAAAAAAAAAACCATAGCCAGCAGTAGTCATTTATACGTAATTGTTGCTAATATGGAGAAAACTGAATATGGTTTGAATTTCAAGGGCTTCTTGTGCATCAACTATTTGACTAAGAGCCTAGTTTTCATAACATGAAAACTTTACCTATTCACATTTCTTCATCTCTTTCACTTTCTTCAGAAGCTGGTGCTTCAAAAGAAGGATTTCATGATAATAATAAAAAAGTCCTCCCACTTTATATTGTATAAAAATTATACGCTTTCCACCTCTAACTTGCTTTTTAAAAAAGTTTTGCCTGAAATTTTCCATAAAAAGATTTTTTAAAAGGTTGGTATTAATGAGATATTTGGTTATGTAAAATCTGACTATGTGACATTTCACAGATTTTGACATATTCTTATAATTCTAGTGATATATACCTCAAAGACATTTGTTTTAAAGCAACAAATGTGTTAATTCTTCCTCAGTGAGAAATGTACAACAGATCCTTTAGAGTAATATATGCTTCCAATTCAGAGTTACTTACTTGGGAATTTAATTTGGAATAACTTTTGAGATAATCAGATAATATTTCTTTTCTTCTAGAGAAAATTATAAATAAGTGGTGTAACAGTGACTTACACTGATGACGTAAATTATATTTTGTGTATTTATATGTTACTTTTTAAATCAAATGGAAGGTGATATGGCACATGGAATTACAGAACTAGCAAAAGGTACTTTATTTCCTCAATATTGAATATTTCATGGCTATTTTTTTGTTGTTGTTTTGGGGTTTTTTCTTAGCTTGGTTTGGTTTTTTTTGTTTGTTTGTTTGTTTGTTTTTGTTACTAGGTGGATTTTTTTCTTTACTAGTCAAAGTTTATTTACTGTACTGACCATACAAGTTTAATGAAATTTCCATTTGTCATCTCTATTTTTTTAATCTATAAAGACCAAGGTTTTCAAGCTTCAAAGGCATCAGATTTGTATGAATGTAAATGATCTCTGCAGTGTTCAGAATCCTTCTTCTAAAACTAAAGGCTCTTAAGCTGAATCACAGCCTACTCACTATGCCTAATGCAAGCTGCGTTGACCACAAAGCAAAATAACATAGCCACCTCAGCTAGGAAAACATGGCCTTCCTTTCCTTCAGAACTGGACCAGATGTTGTCAGATAGGTGCCTCTGGGTGTCTTTGTTCAGTAAATTTAAATACTATTCAGCCTCCCTCTTGGTATTCTTTTTTTTTTTTTTTTTTCTGAAACAAATTTTTAAGGCTTTTCTAGCTCAGGAGATATTTCCCCACAGTTGCTGAAACCCTTTTTTAATGTATTCTCAGGATGTTCCTGACTTCCTGCATGAATTCATGCACTGGCTGCTGACAGCTTCGTCCTATGAATCAATTTATGAAGACTGGATATTTTCTGAAAAACAAATTAATTGTGCTTTCCGCTATCTCGTTTAGCCTCCTGAGCAAGAGTACTCGCCTTTCGTAACCCTGAGGTGTGCTGGCCATGAGAACCACAATGTGATTTCTGCCTCCCCTACCACAGAGCACACAGGTTCATGCTTGGTCTGCACAGAAGGTGAAAAAAACCTCTGAAGGTTTCCTGTGTTCTTAAAAATTTGCCCCAATTTTTTTTCCCTACAGATTGCTAGCAACTTGCTTCTGCATTTTCATTATACAATTATTTCAAATGAACTACTTCTGAGTACAAATCTCTGGCCAGTGAAAACAGAAGGACATTTATTTCCATCTCCTCCAGCACTGATACTAGAAGTTGGAGGGAAACAGTATTGATGTAATGTTTTGTTTTTTTTTCTTCTTGTGAAATTCATTATACTTTTCAGGAACCATGGTTCTTTCCCTTCACTAAAAGGAGAGAAAGTCTACCTCTATTACTCACTAATTATCAATAATTTGAAATATAAATGTGACGAGATGTGATTATGTAAATTCACTTAACTCTTCTATGTTGAAGTAGACTTCAGAATAAAAGATTAAAACATGGACATGGAAGACTTAAGCAGAGAATTACAAATGTAGGGAAGGTGATCACAGAATAACAGAATGGTTTGGGTTTGAAGGGACCTTAAAGACCATCTAGTCCCAACCCCCTGCCATGGGCAGGGACACCCTCCACTAGACCAGGTTGCTCAAAGCCTCCTCCAGCCTGGCCTTGAAGACAGCCAGGGATGGGGCACCCACAACTTCTTTGGGCAACCTGTTCCTATGATTATAGGAAACTGGCTGATGTTTTGTTCACAGCTTGATGCAGTGAAGTTATTAAGAAACTGCTACATTATCGAACAGCTATCTGATCATGTAACTTATACTAGCCAAGCTTGTACCATATCCCCACTAGGCCAATGACAATGGAATGTCATAAATCTTAACAGCCGTGTCCTGGCCAAAGTCTGAGAAAGAGAGAAGAAGTATCTCTTACATTTCTGTGTACGTACCACCACTTTATAACATACGTATCTCTGAATATTTGCTACCCAGAAGATACGAACATTTCGAGTTCTCTCTCCCAAGATGATAACCTAAAAAGTTCAGAGGTTCTAGAAAAGGAGATTTGACACTGTCAATCTTCTGTTAGCACTTGATTCAATCAGGTGAATGACACTTTAACCCTATTTCTCATTGACTGTCTTCTGTTCCACACTCCAGTGACAAGGCTATTTTTCAGAAGTAGCTGATATGATGTGATCTCTCTGTGGTAAAGCAAGTCATAATCAATCAAAGTGTACTTAATGAAAGCAAAACCAAAAAGGATTATATAACTTCTGGAGAAAAAAACTTTTTACAATTTTAAAGGTAATAAATAGGAGTTTGAAATCCTTTTTGTACTCTTTCATCCTTTTGTGTAGATAATTTCTTAGTACTGAAGGGTCTAGGAAATTTTATTTTATACCCATCAGATTGCCAGTACCACAAAACCAGTTTTTAATTGACATTAATTGCTGGGAAGAGACCTGTCTGCTCCTGCTCAATCATGAGACATGGATCAGCTCCGGACCAGTACATACCACACTAGGTATGTGAATAGGAAGGCATTTAGTTGACAGGTCCTTTTTCTAGGGTAAATTGCCAATAGCTGTAGTGGTCTTTAAAGACACTAGAGAGATTGGGAGTCTCTTTTTGCATAAGCACACAGATATTCTCCATTTTCCTTTCCCTGCAGTGCTTTTGTTCAAAATTGGCCATTCTTCCTGACAGAAAAAGAGGAAAATCTGTCTGTAACTTTAGTTTGCATTAGTGATTCCAATATGCGTGATGGTTGTTTTTTTAAGACTCTTGGGTCTGAGGTATAGAGTGTGTTACACATAAAATAGATGCCTAGCTTTATGAAAGTTAGAAGCTGAGATAAAAAGTGCCTGTTTAATAACTTTCTGGGAATTGCATGTTTTGCCTTAATGAAAAATCCAATAAAGGACGCGACATCAACCAGTAGACTGCATAAGATCTGACCTGCCTGTCTCTTGAGTCCACTCACGTTTCTCAGGCCCTCCACATACTTGAGAAACAGAGAGAACTCAACCAGCCCAAATCACCCAGCCCTAGGCGCAGCAGGAGAGGGATGAGTGTCCGCTGCTGAGAACCCAAAAGCAAAAGAGCCACATCAATGAACGTTAATTAGCTTCACCTCTCCTGAACCTAACACTTGTAGTTGAGCACCAGCTCTTCTGGTGATAAAGGAGGGGTCTCTGCCTGATTCTCTGCTTAGTGTAAATATGACAATTATGAATATTATCCTTCATCTTCTAATGCTTCTTTTTCCCCAAAAGTATAGTATTACATCCCTCTTTTCTCAGCGGACTGTCTGAAAACACTTTGTGAGAGAGAGAATATCACATGTTTTCTACAGCCCTGAACAGCTTGGAGAGCTAACATGGGATGTAGCATGTATGCATTACCTTGACTTGAATACTGCTGACACCTACTCTGCTCATCCTTCACTGGGGATGTGTCAGAACAACACAGGCAATAAATATCTGACTTAACTGGGTAAGATCCAAACCACCTAAGGATATTTCCTTCTGTCAGGGATAGAAGTATATTCTCAGCTAATGTTTTCTTCCCAAATAAAATTTGCAGGAAGAGGCATATCAGCTACTAAACATTACTGTATTAATTTTTGAAAGGCAAATAGTTGAAGCCGTATTGTAAACAGAGAGCTATGAAAATGCAACACTCAGATAATGCATTAAGTGCAATGTTATTGATTAGCCATAAGTAGAAACAAACCACTAAACTAAATTAATTCTTATTGTAACACTACTGAAGAAATTAGAAGAAACTGAATGTTTATAAACAAAATAAAATCATCTAAATAATATGTTTGACACAAAAGACAATACAAGTTAGTGGACAGTGTTTTCCAGCACTCTATAAAGAGTATATAATATTATAGAGTAGATAAAAACAGTGTGAGGGGGAGTAAGACTACAGGTTCTATCAGATGACTTGCTTATGCTGCCCTTCTAATAGCTCTTTACATACTGATGTGCAATAATTGTTGATCATTGTAGCCTGGATAGCAAGTTAAAAACCTAAACAAAACACTGGATTTTAGCCCCTTGTCTAGTTCCTTAGCATGAGTTTCAGTGTGTGATAGCTGTAGTTTGTTGCTCATGAATTTCAGTGATCTTTTCCATTCTTGGTTCCAAAAAGAACATCTGGAACCAAATTACTTTGTGCCAGATAAGATTCCTGGATATGGTTTTTTAACTATGTTTCATTTTCCTTGTTTTGCTCTCACAAGCTAACGTGCCTTTTAGTCTCTTCTCAGACAATAGTGATTGCAGTAATGGAGTATAACTTTGTTTGAGAAATATAGTTTGTGGTTTCTTCTAGGGATCATGCTACCATCTTCATCAAGTCTCTTTCCTCTGGGTACTAATAAAGAACAGACAATCATTTCAATATACATACAAATATCCCTCATTCACCATCTGAACTAGCCATTAGATGATATCCAAGTGCTTGGTGATAAGGTCATCAAATAATATGAGACTCCAGTTTCCAGGAAACAACACATCCAATTCTTCTTACCTTGAAAGATTATCATTAACTTGATATGTTGTGTACCTGGTGTTATGCATATATATCTTAGAATAATTAAAAAGTGTATTTGATGTTAGAGAAACTCTTGTCCTCCTCTGAACTGCGGAAAACCAATGAACACTCCCACAGAGGTACCTGCTCAGCGATGTAGCTCTGACTAGCCTTACTGCTCTAGCTGAGGAAAACAGATACCACATGTATCGCAAATGAACATGGACATCACATGCTAATGAACCTGTATTCTGCCATACGATGTGGACACAATTATTTTGGTTATGATGCTAAGAAAGTGGCAACAGTATCTGCTCCTTCAAATAAGATGCAAATAGCTGGATAAAAGCATTCACCCTGGAGAACTCATCTGAAGACCCTCAATTTGACTGTATGACTACACACCAAATATATTCTCAGTATAAGGCCACTTTAGAGGAGAATAGACCTCAAAATGTGGACAAGGCTGGTACACTCTTGGCTAACAGAACTGGCATTTCACTTCAGCCTTAGAGGTTCCATCTTGGATGTTGCTTTGGCTCAGTATCACCTGTAGAGGCCCAGAAGGAATACTGGTATAACATTCCAAACATGTTAGGCAATTTTCTTGGTCCAGTTTTAGTTTAGAAGACTCCTGTGCACACTTGTTACACAATGGAGAAAAAGGAATTCAGAATAAGCATACCAGAACATACTCCTAACTATGCTGTAAAAATCTTCCTAATCCTTACCCTCTTTTTCACCTCTTGAGATTTAAAAGGGTGTTAGGCTTTATATTTCACTGGCATTCACACCCACTTAATAGTCTCAGAGCTGTTACTCTACATTCACCTAGTTTTCATTAATCAGATACATCCCATTAGCACAGTTTACTTTTTTTTTCATACCCATAATAGTAAGTAGCTTGTAGCCTTACTTTTAATGAAAACAGTGATTTCAAAGAAAGTGGTATTTTAAAGTTATGCTACAATGATTCATGGATTTATATGTGCAGTTTCTGAACCTTTACTTATTTAAACCTTTAAATGACTTTAAATAGAAAAGAATCACTGTACACTGCACTACGCACAAATTGAGGTAATATATGAGAAAAACCTGACTATTTCTCTTTGAAATTACATGATTATAAATAGTTAGTACTCCCTTTGTTTCATAAGTGTCAGCAGCACCAAAGAAATTACTTAAAATATGAACTTTTACTTGCTTTTATGTTGTTCTATTAGTATCTGCAAACACAGACATACTATATGATGTGATTATCTGATCAAAGATTGGTGAGAAAACCGGGATGTTTTACATTCAGCAGAGATAAGAGAACTCAAGTTTCCAATTAATCTTACCTGTGTGACTTTGTTGACTAATACGATACTATCTAGCATTACACCTCTTCTGGAAGTACCAAGACAGAACCTCAAATACATCATCACTCATTACTAACTGCGAGATCCATTTACTGTTAAATCAACTAATATCTGTGTTAGTTATCTTATTCTTCTCCTGTACAAATTCTGAAATTTTTTATAAACAAGAAAAAGATGTAGGAATATTGACTCACATCAGTGTAAACTGGAACAGTTTTCCTCAAACAAGGTGAATTCCATGTTCTTCTGCTGCTAACTTATTCAACACCACATTAAAAGACTAGAAGAAGACCTAAATGTTAATGACTTTGTAAGAGTGGCAGAGGAAGAAAATGTCTTGAAAAAGGACATGTTCTCCTTTGTATGACTGCCTTTTTTTTTTATTAATATACTAATGCTATCACTGAATTGGTGAAATAATTTTTTCTAGTTTCCCATAGCTTAAAGGCCACTCCTGTGATTAGTTCAAGAACACAGAGTAAAGGTATGCAAAGTCAAAGGAAGACATGAGATTTTACGTTGTCACTACAGCAGAGAGCTTTAAAGAAAAATTTCCTTAGAAAGTAGCTAGCCCATTTTAGACAGGTTGCATGGTAGTGGGAAAGAGTTGAAACTCCTTGCTGTGGCAAACACATTAGTCCCTATTTGCAACCTGCAAAAGAGAGAATATTTCAAGAAGATGGAGTGAACTTTAGAAGATACATGCCTCCATCATGGCATCTGTGGGGAGAGTTCAGAACATTGTATTTTTAGTCCTGCAGAGGAAGAGGTGCCTGCAGGGGCATAGAGGAAATTGAATATCAATTGAAGAAAGTTACTTTATTAGCAGTTCTTCAGTATAACAGAAAAGTGAAATTAAGGAATTAAGAGGAAAAGGCACTGACAGTCCCTTAAGGGGTACAGCAGCTTGTGTGAATGAGTCATATCACTTAGGGGAGCAGGAGTCTGTATGTACATTCATGCTCTTTATTTTTGAACAAAGAAGGGATAAAATACAAAAGGGAGATTATTCTGCAGAGGTAATAAGCATACCAGAACCCACAGAACTGCATTTTTTTTTTCCAGAAAGGACAGTTCAGAGGAAAAATTGCTACCATCTAGTTGTTCTTTTTCTTTTATTATGCTACTTTATGGAAATGTAAGTGAGCAGTATAGCCTGCAAATTTAGCATCATAAATAGTGTGAAGATTTAGAGTTGAAGATAACCTTGTTATCTTGCTCTGTCTTCCTGTGCTCATTTCAAATCTCATTAAAATGTGTCAAGACTAGGGAAGAAAAAAGTCCTGTTTATATCTAGTTCTCTCTTTTTTTTTTTTTTTTCCCCCTGGAGAGATCCAGCCAGAATGCATATGCTTAAAAAATGGTTTTCTTCTTTTAAATTCCACTTTTATGCTTCTCCTTCATTTACCTACTCTCTTCTTGCTGTTCTTGTGCTGGTCACAGTTCTGTATCTTTAGCCCATCAGAGGTCTGAGTAGAAAGAGAGCGGCCAAACTAGTTTGCACTGCTGTAGCAGGCCACTGGTGTCTGGAGCTTTAGGGAATCCCCTGCCATGTAGCAGAGTGACACATGCTGTTTTCTCTCCATTTGACCTAAGTTTGCCTTCCGCTTTGACTCACACACAGGCTGTTCTGTAAAAAACTGTTTTTTGACCTGCGCTTGATCCCCTTACATAATGACAATTCACATCCACCACAGGAACTGCTTGAAAGGAGCCCAGACAGAGGTGGGGGGACTGTGGCTCAAGCTGCATCTGAATTATGGTTTTTGGAGATAATAGTGAAAAAATTGACAGTCACGGATGCAACACTAGACAGAGCTGTGAACACTGCTGCAGGAAGGCTAGATTGTGTTGCAACTGACTAAAGTTTTTCTGTGCCTTGAGACAAAGGAGAGAGAGGAATAATAGAATACTGCCTTCAATTTGTGTATTAATGGGAGGGTGTTTTATGTTTAAAATGTCCTACAGGAAATTCAAGAGAGTGGTACTACATTTTGCATTAGCTGATTTGAGTTTTACACTTGAAATCCTATGAGTGCTAAATTGCTTGCCTGTTTAATCCATGCAGTACTGTGTTCATTACAAAGAGTATGAAGAGATGGTCTCATGTACAGATACATACTGATCTTTGGTTCCCAGAGTGATCTGAAATCTGTTATCATTCTAAGAATGAACTTTGACAGGTAAAAATCACAGGATACTACAACTCAAACACAGATTTTAACATCTCTTTTCTCCTTAGAATTTCCCTGAGGCTTATTGCAATGAACTCTTTCATGCCCTTTGACTTTAGTAGCAGGACACTGAAGAGAGCACATCACTTGCTTGGCTGGCTAGATAATTCTGTTCTATCTCTGCCCTTGTCCTTACATACAGTATATTCTCAAAGTGCTGGTATCCCTTCTATTTTTAGAATATGAAGCCTCCTTACATACAGTATATTCTCAAAGTGCTGATATCCCTTCTATTTTTAGAATATGAAGCCTATGATATACGGACAAGGCTATCTAATTCCACAATCTCTCTCCACTTTGGTGACATTTTGTTCCTATCTGCAGAAGTTGACTGATTTTGGAGAAAATGGCTTGCATGCAGTAGAACCTGCTGCCTCCAAAGTGAGGAGACACCCAAGTAAGGTGACCAAACACCACCTTAAGTCTCTCTTCCCCAAACACAGGGGCAAAGTCAGAAGACAATGAAGGGTGGTGGTAGGGAATGACCTGCAGTGGGGAAGGGGCAGGGAAAGAACAGATGACACCTACTTGCCCAGCCCTTTCTGCTTTTTACAAGTCAAAGACTATCCCCAAATATGCCAGTTAGGCACTCGTTTCCTTTCTGTCTGCTCTCAACATCACCAGTCAAAACAACCCTATGGCAGTCTGTTCACGGCCAAATGTTCCTGTCCCTTTCACTTTCAGCTGCCTCTGGAAATGTTTAATGTGGCACTGTAAAATGACTGGTAAAAAATTCAACGGCATTATTTACTATGGTACTTTGATGTTTTATTGAATGAAACCATCTGCTTGGGAATGTTTCCCAACGTTGTGGGCTAGATCTAGAATTTACAGCTGCAATATAGCTTGTCTGTGGGAGTTTCACAGCAGAAATGCCACCCAATGTATCACAAATATGTGAAGCTCTGGGTAAGAGGAACGTTGAGAAAACTCCTATTTTGTACTCCCCCACAGACAGAATCAACTGGCTCCTGGATGAGTCAAAATAGTTAACAATTTTTAAATTTTGTTTCTAGTCTAATAGCTATGCTCTATGTGCTCTGTAAACTTGTGATTGAGGGCACTTCCTAAGTGACTCCAATGGCTTACAGGCCATCAAGTGTTTACTGGTAGCTGATGGCAAAATGCACTGTAGGCAGATTTATGGGCATCCTACAAAGATATTCGTAGCAGACAGAAGATTTAACAAGGTGGCATTTCATTTACTTTTTCTTTTATACTGAAAGAAATGGGAGTTTTATGATGAGAAGAATAAATATTGCCCTCTTCTTCAGCCTCTGAATTACTTGTTGCTTTTGAGGCAGCTGCTGATAAAAGTCAGCTTTTAGGTTTATTCTGAGGGTTTTGGAATTTTAGGAATGTATTTTGCAACAGCTCAGACATGAACATAAGTAGTTAGGTGATGTAAATACTCAAAATTTCCCTTGATCTGTGGTTGCAGCCTGGGATCTTCTCATCAAAATATTTTAGATATTTCAATGAAATTTGCTTGGACTTCCAAGAATAAAGAGATACTTTGAGACAGAGAGCAGAAAGGATGCTTTAGCTATCTTTTTACCCTATCTCAAAACAAGACCTTTTTGCAAGCAGTAGTCTGAAAATATGCCTTCTAAGGTGTTATATAGATTTTTTTCTAAGTACATTCAAGCTAAACCAAAGTATTCCACATAATATGCAATGTGGTAGACATTGTCTCAAAGACTTCTATTTCTCAGAAATGCCTGTGTACTTGAGACAAAGGTTTATAGGTTCTGATACAGAAAACTCCTTTGACCCAAGTTCTCTGCCTACCATCCTGACCATGAGTACCTTAACCACAAAATGTATTTCCTGCTGAGTCACAATACCTTAGTAAGATTAGTAAAACAAATGCCATGTTGTGTGAGTAGGCATTATTTAGCTAATACATAATATGGTCACATACCTAGTACGGTAGCTGCAAACCTAACTAGATATAACTGGTTTGGAATAGGAAAGGATGAGTGTTTTCCCTTGAAACTGCTGCATAAAAGAACACTGTGAAGGTATAATGATGCGCAGACTACAATTACCGCCCCCAGATAAAGGCTCTACCTGCTATTCGAACACCCAAGTAGCTAGGTAAGGACCAAAGAGCTTTGTACTGGGCCTTTGCTGCAAGTTGGCTATGCCCACCTGAGTGTTCGCAGGGATTGTGTAGAATAAAGGAAATGTTAGCAATTGCCAGTTGTTATCTGAATTTGTTTAGAAATAGAAGTACTCAAAAATTCAGCCTTAGTCCACATGCAGCATGAAGCTGAGTTTTCCCAGTTACAGAACAAGGTTATGGAGAGGATTCAGCACCTGCAACGTGGAAGCCAGAGGTTGTAGCAGCATTAGAAAAATTAGGTTGGGCTCCAACTCAGAGAAGGGATAATTTTGAAATCACAACTGGGTGGTTCAGAGTTCCTCTTCTCCAGCTTTGAAAATTTCCAAGGATGATGCTGTGCAATCACAGTGTCTGTGGCACCCAGAGGCCCAACAGTTCCCTCCCATCTCCCCCACACCCCTCTACAATGTGGCACCAAAGTGACTGTCTGGGTTACTGATCCCAGAATCTGTGACGACACAGCAAACCATTTGAAGTTGTGTCAGTTTACTGAGTTGCTGAAACAGCCCTGTTTTCTGGGTGGACCCAGCAGCTCACACTTCTGTGGCACTGATCTGTGATTTGGATCCATTAAAATAACACTGAAAAAATTTCTTGGGCTGAGTCCATTCAAACTTGTGGTGTCATATGGGTGCCAAATGACTTGTGGTAAATGAAAAGTGAGATGGAGTGGGAAACCAAACACAACCCATTGTAGAATTAGGCTATTCAGAGTATTTGAACAAGTTTAATTAATATACAATCAGTTTTAGGAAGTATTTTTAATGAATTAATTTCAAACAGGCCTGGACTTTCTGTCAACTTTGTTTTAGAATATGTTTTAAGTATCATGTCCTATTTTTAAATCCCTTCTAAATAAATTTTTAAGCTGGTGATTTGTTATATTTTGCTTTTGTCCTGATTTTGCCTTTCTGTCTTGGGAAAGTGAGCAAGAACAAGATCATACACTCAAACCTATCTATCTCCTTCCTTGAGCTGAGAGTTCTCACAATGTTAACATGGTTCATAAGTGGAACTCTCAGGAGAAAGTGTTTTAAATGGCTTGGCAAACCTGAACTGCCCATGATTATCTGCTGCTTGTTGCAATGTCACCCTTGCTTTTACCTTCTTGTTGGTTTTAAGGGAAACCATCCTACATAATAGTGATGGCAATATTTTAGGACATGGGATAGTAATGCAAATGAAATGTGCACAAGATGATAGAGTATGCACTCTATAGTATATATTTTTGGATACTTCAACAAGTTCACTGTACAAAGGTAATTTTCAAAAGCAATTTATGAAGCAATGTAATAAATACTGTTTGTGTAGTCATTTTAAGATGTATTAAACTAAGTAATTAGTAAGAACAGTAGGCATGATATTTTCAGGAAAATGTGACTCTTAAAATATGCCAAACATAATCCCGATGCAGTTCAAAACTAAATGAGAATATTTGCTTCAACAGAGAAAACACTGAGAAAATAGTTTGACTGTATATGTATATATAAAGAAGCAGCACTCAATCAAGTTATATCTGTATATAGATGTGAATTTGAGATTCCGTTACTAACAGACATAGGAGCACTTAATAAGTCTTTAATCAAAACAATTAGATACTATTATCTCACTCTCTGGAATATGAGACTTGGTCTACAGTACCCACAGATTTGAATCTTTGGGTTTGAATAATATTTGTGTTTGGAGACGCTGGAAACCTTTTCTTATATTTTCATGGATTTTAGGGCAATAATTTATATTTGTTTATCTTGGAATACAAACAACTTCTAACTTAATAAATAGCAAAATCCATTTATGAATAAAAACAATATAAAATCTGCATAATATAGTTTTGTAAGCCAGAACTATGTCTATTTCATTAAAATATATACTTATTTTATGAAGCTATGGCCAAAAAAAAAAAACCAACCACATTGGCTCAATTATGAAATAAAACCACGACAGATTGTATTTGCAAATTTGCAAATTGTGCCCAAATAGATATTAAATGATTATTTTTTCTTATTTAGTGCATTAATGATGATTGCCTACTTATTTAAAAATATTACCACTTAGAGCTCGCTTTAAAAAGCAGTAATATTCTGTGAGATCTGCTACAACAAGAAATAGTATCAAACATTATGTGTCTTTATGTGTTTATTTTCTACATTAAACATTCTGAAACATTTGTGAAATATTCATTTACCATCTGCTCACCTAACTGAAATTGCTTTCAGTATTCAGTTGTTGGTTATAAGCTATTAAGGTCTGAAGAAAAGATACTCTCAAAAACTCCAGAGTGACCAGAAATGAACTTGTGTCTTAACTTTCTTCCTGTGGTAAAATTATTATCCTGGAAGTTGAGTAGAACTGTTGAACTGTTTTGAAAACCATGGAAAACTGGGAATCTTTTTTCAGTATTCTAAACAACATTAGAAGTTTAAAAATCTTGAATTATCATTCTAATTTCACTGTTCCAGAATCTCAGGGAGGGGGAAAAGTATTATACTATCAAAGAAACCTCCTGTTCAATATATTTTTTTCCTTTGGAAATTATTTCGTAGGGCAGAATCATGGTAAAATGCCAAATATCCTTAAAGCCAAGCATCAAACTCTAAAAAAAAAAATCTCTTTTTCTATAGCCAAGCTGTTTAGGTAACCTCTTATACTAGGAATGTCCTTCAAAAGTATGAATGAGACAACTTGGTTCACTTAATGTTGTTTCTTTCTCATGAAGCAGTGCAGAAAGAATTACCTGTTCACGTGTTTTCCACCAAAGTCCAATGGTTGTATTACTTATCTAGGACAGATTAAGTTATATTTAAATATCTCATATGCCTGATGATTTTGGTCTGTAACTATCATTTCCCAATAGTTTACTTAAATCGCAACACTTTCGGTGTGATTACAGAGGCATAGGGCAAATATTGATTGCCCCAAACTGCCCTGATTTACATCTGAATAATTAAAGATTCATGGGACCAATGAGAGGTTGAGTTTTTAATCTACTAATCAGGGAATGCACTTGAGGGTCAGAGATTTTCATTTCGGTTCCCCAGTTAATACTGTAAATATGTGTTAATTTTAAGAAATGGATGAAGGAGGAACTTAAATCCTTCCCCCCTGCCCCGCAACACACACACACACACACACACACACCCCTTCCCTGGTGAATTAGTGCTTTTTGCTCTTGGTGTTATTTAATTATTCCTTGAAAAGCATAACAACATCATCAGAAGAGATGAAGAGAGGATTTCTGAATGTTACCTAACTCAATGACTCAGCTTTTCTGTAAGATATGAAATATGTAAGCATTTGAGATGCTTAGAGAAATAAACATAACTCTCACATTTCCCAACCACTTTTTATCAGGAGCTTGGTCTTTCAAGTGTACTAATGGAACTGTAACATTGACCTGTATCAAATTTAAGCCTTACTGGAAAGTGACTTCTTAGCTTTCATGTTGCCTGAATATGATTCTTGCAAGTAAAAACTGATCATTTTGTTCCAACTCCAAATGGTTTCATCGATGTTGTTAGTACTTGGAAGATGGCAGTTAAATCAAAAGAGGATGGTTGCAAAATTTTGGAGATGAAGCAAGGTTGGTGTTAAGGAAAGGATATCTTCAATGAGTAGCATTTATGCTTTGTTACAGAAATACTTATTTTCTGTTCAGCAAAGAACACATGGTGTTCAAACCAAAGACAACTGCTGACTACTCCTACCAGGTGCAGGGACAGATGGGCGGTGGGAAGGTAGAATGACATGACTCCCATTATAATTTTTTTTTTTCTCATGTTGAATTTTCAGCCATCCTATGTGGCAAAAAATTTGAAGCCATGCTGTGCTGTAGAGAAAATCAGTACTGTCAAAACTTAGATGTAGACAATACTTAATATACAGAACAAGAAACTAACATTTAGATTGCTGTACCAGGGATGGATTCAGCTCCATAAATGGGAAGGTTATCTCTCCATCATCTTTCAGACAGCATAACTGTTTCTCAGGACTACATCAACCTATGAGTCTGAGCTGTGCTAGGTGAGCAATTAAAATAATATTTCATTTTTATATATTAAAAAATTATATTTTATAGGCATGGGAGAATCTCATGACAGAAGTTACACATAATTTCTCATATCCTATTCAAACTCATGTAAAAGTATATATTTCTCAACTTCTAAATTACCTGACTCCCAAACCTTTCTACCACGTTACTTTTCAGAGGATGCTGCTCTTCTTTTTTTTTTTTTTTTTTTAAATTTATTTTCACAGAAACTCGTTCCCATTTTTTTACTGTATAAAATATCAGAAAATGAAAATCCTGATGTGGAGATTATAGAATGAGTTCTATGCATGAGAGAAGTACATCTCACCACATTACAGCATCCCTGCATGAATAATTTATCTCCCTTGACTACAGTGCCATCACAGCTGTATTGAACTTCATGTTGCTATGACTAGACTGTTACCAGCACCAAAGCAACTACTTTAAAGTGAGCTCAGATTTGGCTACATGGTACTGGAGGGTACATACAGACTTAGCACACAGGGGATCTATGCTTGTGTCTTGGCAGCTGGAGATATGATCACAGCCAAGAAAGGTGCAGCCCTACAGATAACTGTGTTGTTAGGAGGATCCTAACAACTGTCCTTTCTCATGAAATCAATGTGAAGGCTGGATAGGAAACAGCAAGATGGTATGGCTGCAGCTTATCTCAATTTAGAATGTGTTTTGTAATGCCAGATCTATCTAAGTATATATTTAAATGCAAATCTATAACTATTGAGAGTAATCTTAATTTCAAGTATTCACCTAGGGTTTCATCTCAGTAATAATTTACATGGGTTTTCCCTTTATTGACTGTTTGGTTTTGTGATGCAAAAATATTTCACATTATAATGTCATTTCAAATAGTCATCATTGTAGAGGAAAGCATTTTGATAATCTGACGAAATTTGACTTTCATCCCTCAAAGTCCATCCAGAAGACATTGTTGTGGTTCTTTAATGTAGGTAAGACCCAAATAGAACTGACAGTGTTGAACACAGCTTAATGGACTAATAATTGATGTAGTGTAATCATAGGATGACTTAAGAAATCTAGGTGCTTGGAGTGTGTAACAATGTAGATATGAACATGCTAGGAAAGTGAGGCAGTTTTCTGGATAATTCTTCATAAATACATGGGTTAAAATTTGTTGTAAATTATATCTACTTATATCTAACTGTTTATAATTTGTTGATGTATCACAATGTTGTCAAAGAAGAAATAAACATTTTGTCTTTGTTATTATTTCTTTGTTATGATGCTTTCAATGCTGTTCATGTTACGGTCAGATCAGACATTTCTATTTCACATTTCTAACAAGTAGAAATTTTGTTACAAATCTTGCCTTTTTCTAAAGATGTCTTCATACCCTCTTAGGTATACACAATTCCTATATTGTATAGCTGTGTACATTTCCTATGAGCTGCTTTAAAGCATGGAGGTACGCTTGTTTCTTTTATTATGATAATTTTATTTTCTGCTATGTCTTAGAACAATGTTGCATATGACTTTAGAGAAGATGGTTTGGAAAGGATCATAGTTCCTTTCTGCACCAGCACAGGGTTTAGCTGTCAGGGTAAAGATTCATGAGAATTATTTCATAATTCCTGAAGTATGAAAGTATGTAATCATGCAGACTCCCTCAGCTGTGAACTGAATGCTGTGAGAGAAGTAGTCAGAATTTAAAGAGTGATGGTAAAAGTGCTTCATCTGAGAAAATATAAAGGACTCAACAAAACCATATACAACACAGACTGCACAGAGATCATGCTTGTTTAAAATGTGATAGGTATCTTTCACCATGCCTTATCTACCTCTGTGTTAGAAGAAAACACTTGAAAGAATCTACAGTTTAACAAAGTTTTACACAAACTGGATATATTACTGTCTTTAATTTACTAGCAACCCATCCTCAGGTCATTCTCTAACACCCACTAAGCTGCTTTTGGGTTTTAGCTTATAGCATTTGAATTTAGTGTAAATGCTAATGCAGAGCTATAACACAGTTCAACTACAGTTGTATTTTCTTTAAAATTAGTCTTCCAACTACTCTGGTTGTCAACAAATTATTGTGGAATTGCAAGTGAGAGATGGAAAGGTTCACAAATCATTACTTCCTGAGACTTTGTGGTCCATGAGGTGAAAACAGTTGTAAATTCATTGGCTTAATCACCTGTAACTCTGTTCCTACTTGTCTGTAACTATTATCCTACTAAAAATTAAACCCTGGTGCCAGGTTCTGGACTAGAATTTCAATGGGGTTTATGCAACCTGTGTTTTTACAGTATCACAGGGTTCCAAGAGTTACATGAACTGAAACTTCCACTTATACGGAATTATTTGGTTATTACAATGTGTAGTTTAAATGTGGAGAGGCACATGTGTTTCTGGAGATGGAAGTCTCTATTTGTACACAGCTGAGTCATAGTCATAGAAAGGATTCTTCAATTCAGAAGGTCACAAAATGAAGAGAAGAAACAGTTTTCTTATCAATCATGCACAACATCTGCAGAAGTTAAAATTTCTGGTGCAATTCTGACAGTGTGAAATTTTTAAAAAGATATAACTTAAAAAAAAAAAAAAGGTATTTTTAACCTTCAAGATACCAGCTATTCCATGCATGTTCTCGGCAGTGCTTTGCATCTACAAGCTATGTGTATGACTCCAAGAAAGGGGTGATTCACAGACCCTGCAGAACAAGGAGGTAGTGTTAAACATCTGAGAATGAGATTCTGTGTGATTACATCAGTATGATCACACATAAGCCAGATAATACACATTCAAGAAATGAGTGTTTCAAATGCCACGTCTTTTTGCAATGTGAAGATCTCATTGAGAGAAGATCCCAAATGAGGCATTAGGTCTTCCTTATGGGAACACCCACATAAATGTATTCATTAAGGCAATGTTTCCTGAACAGTGGTCACAATGTTTGCCTTAGCGATAGAGCTGATAACTACTTTAAAATGCTGGCAACATTTCACTTCTTACAAGTAAGACATAATTGTAAAAGTTAATATTAACATGCCCTCATTTTTGGACAACAATCCAACTCAGAGAATAGAAAAGATAGACAAGAAAAAGGTGATGACACTTCTGAAAAATCTAAGAATCCCTTTGGTAGACTTTACACTGTCTATATTGACACAATTTTTTAAAGATTTTTCTTCCAGAAACCTGCTTCATATTGAATATTTTCAGTGACATCTAAGAAAGTATGTAATTACTGTCATTCACCCGGGTACAAAAGTCTGTCTGTTGATAAAGTCTTTTAAACCATTAGGATGATTATGGTTAATCATCATTATGGTTAATTGACTAGGGCTAGTTTTCTTGGAACAAAGTTGAAAGTGACAAGCTGAAATGTCTCAATGTTTCATTTAAAGAAGGGAATGCATGTTATTTGTACAGTGCATGCTACTTCCTGTTAGTGAGCGATGCTGTAGGTGTATGTTAAAACACTTCATCATCTAAATATATTCCTTTTAAATTAATTTTCAGTCAACTGTTAGATTACCTATGAGCTCAAGGAATACAGTAGATGTATCAGATGAGAAAAGCTTTCCTCACAGTCAGTGAGTTTTTAGAATCCTTTGCTAGTTGTATGTTTGATGCCCTCAGCACAAGTTTCCCCGTTGTGTTGGATATCTGTGGTGGTGGGGTTTGGTGGCAGCGGCATGGCCACTGGGATAGCTCTTGTGAGAAGCTTTGAGAGAAGCTCCCCTGGCTCCAAGTCAGACCCTCCCTTAGCCATGGCCAAGCCAGTCCATGCCTCTGCAATTAACATGTTTAAGAGAGGAGGACACAAAAAGAAGTTGCAGCAGAAAGGAAAGAGGGTGAAGAGGGAGGTGGAGAGAATCAGCATCAGATGTTTGCTGTCAACAGCTGTGGAATTAATAGGCTCCATCTGAATGTAATGAGAACTAATCTTTTTGTGGTTTTTATCTGTACAAAACTCCTCTTTCTACTACAGTTTTTAGGAAATAATGAACAAATGTTTTTTGATATTAGTACGAGTACAGTCCGAGAATGATGTGGCCATACTGCTGCAAGTCCAGTGAAGGACCATGAGGATGATTAAGGGACTGGAGCATCTGCCAAACAAAGGGAGGCTGAAGAGAGCTGTGGTGTTCAGCCTGGAGGAGATGTCCATCCTTTGAGATATTCAAACTCTGACTGGACATGGTCCTAGGCAACCGATTCTAGCTGGCCCTCCTTGAGCAGGAAGGTTGGACCGGGCCATCTGCAGAGGTCCTTTCCTCTCTTTATAAAGATGAAGAGCGACAGTGGTTTACCTTATTCTCTTCTGCTAATTCTTTAAAGAAATGCTGAGATTATGAAATTCAGGAATTAATAGAAAATACATTAAGAGGTGGCAGTTTTTAAGCCATAAATCACATCCCATTAATGGAGACCTAAAGATGTTGAGACAACATCGGCCATGTAGATCTGAAAAATCCCATAAAGTTGCAGGAAAACCCCAGAGGGGCCAGTAATCCTTAGGCAGCATTCAGTTCATCTCTATGGTTCCCTGGAAGCCTACAGCTGTATTTTTCTGTGTATCCAGGACTGACCCAATGTGCTGCCTCAGCTCCATGGTCATTTTCCAGCTAAGGCTGACAAGGACCTAGCCATCATATGCTCTGAGTTTAATCTTTTGACAATTCTTGGGCCACAGGCATTTAGTGTAATTTTGTTCAGCCTATTTTTTGTAATTCTGCTGGTAAAAGTAAATGTAAACCCACCAGCTCTTTACACACCAGTTAGGGACCTGGCTTCATAGGCAAAAATTTGAGTTCAGTTAATTCCTGAAAGGAGTTGGTTGGGTTTGCTCAGCAAAGGTTTCAGGGTGTGAGATACAGATTAGGCTAATGCTGTCTGGCAGGGTGGAAAGTTTTGGAAGTTTGCATTTTATTTCTTCTCCCTCTGTCTCCCTCACCCACTCTGCAGTGCATACATAACAACATACAGTTGTTTTTTTCAGAGTTTTTTTTTCCTAGCTGCACTTCTTGATCTCGTCCTTAAAAGAAAAGAAAAAGGAAATGACTCAAGTGCTTCTTGCATGAAATATTCACAGCACAACATCTAGATGGAGATAAATAAATAAAATCTTGCTACATCTGCTACTGATTTGAACTGAAATTCATAGAATCATAGAATGGTTTGGGTTGGAAGCGACCTTTAAAGGCCATCTAGTCCAACCTCCTTGCAATAAATCGGGACATCTTCAACTAGATGAGGTTGCTCTGAGTCCCATCTAACCCGACCTGGAATCTTTCCAGGGATGGGGCATTTACCACCTCTCTGGGCAACCTCTTTTAGTGCTTCACTACCCTTGTTGTAAAAACTTTCTTCCTTGTATCTAGTCTGTACCTACCCTCTTTAAGTTTAAAGCCGTTATCCCTTTTCCTATTGCAATGGGCCCTGCTAGAAGGTTTGTCTCCATCTTTCTTATAAGCCCCCTTCAAGTATTGAAAGGCCACAATAAGGTCTCCCCACAGCCTTCTCTTCTCCAGGTTGAACAATCCCAACTCCCTCATCCTTTCCTTATAGAAGTGCTCCAGCCCTCTGATCATTCCTGTGGCTTGAAACTGCAACAATACACAGGGTGAAATGATGAATCTGAGATTGTGACTGGGACAAATAACTAAAGATATTGCCGTCTGATTGACTTCTGTGCTTTGGTAAACCTACAGATATTCTTCTAAATCTGTTCATTCTGGTTTGTTTTAGAATAAAGAGGACCAACCACTCACAATAAGAATCTCACACTTAATCTCTTCAGCAGATATTAGAAACTGTTAGACTACTTGCATACAATAGATGTGGCTCCATCCGTCACCTTTTTAATTATTTTCTTTGTTAGAATTATATTTAATTAAAGCAAATATGTTACAGGAAAAATCCTCCTGGGTGCCTGGCTTCCTACTGGAATTAGTAGCAATGATAGAAAGCATAATTATTTGGGCTATGGCAAATGCTTGTTTTTATTAAAGATCATTAAGTTTTCTCAATGTTATTTTTCAAAGGCAGTAAAAAGACAGTAATTCCTGAAATAAGTAACCTTGGCAAATATAACACTGAACTTTTACACCTGTACATTTCTTTTACACCTGTCAGGGACAAGGAGCACACACATAAGGCAGGGAAGGCCTCCTTTTGAGATTACAGGGTTTGAAGCATGGAATGTAGCTAGAAGTGGGACATTAGCTCATGGTACTCCACATCATTTACGCTCTGTAGAGAGGCATTAGAGAGAAGCTGTGGGCAGGCTGATGTCCATGGCACTATTTGTCAACACCCAATGCATTGCTGATGCACACTTCTATTGCTCACATCACATAGCAGAAATTGTCAAAGCACTAACGCTAGAAAGACTAGGATTTTGGCAGGAAAAATGTAGTGATAACTACTTGTATTAGACTTCTGCTCTACTGCATTGCATATAACTGTCATTACATAAAAGGATTGTTTCTGGTACTTTTTTGCATCAATGTTATAGTTTTCTGTGTGAATTTTACAATTTTTTTGTTTTTTAATTAAAAAACAATGTGAATCAACCTGATTGAAAATGTTGAATTATTCAGGCATTTTAGTATTATTTTCCTAGGCAGGTTACATGGTGATTGGGAAAAAATATTTAAAAAATCAGTGTATGAACAAACCAGTTTAGCAAGAAACCCAAAATTTGTCACCAAGAATTAAATATATATATATTAAGGACAAACCTGTCTGTCCAATTTTGTTTTATAAAACCATGCAACTAATGATGGCATCTATTTTAAATACTTTTTACTTTCATAAGCTCAGTTGTACAGTTGAGTTCTCTAAAGACAAAGCTGTTCAACTACAGTTTGTTGGATTAATGTAAAGGTTGTCTTTTGCAGAAAGAATATTTCATAGTGGGTAATATGATTTCTGTTTATAAAATTTACAATTAAGCACATAGTTGTATGACAACATGTTACAATTACTTCACATGATGACAAATTGTTCCAGAGAAAAACTAATTGGAGGCAGATTAAAACTGATTATTTGGAGCATGTCACATTTTTTACAATAATTTTCCTAATAGAGATGAACTTCAGAAACCTGGATGGGATATTCAATACATTATCATGTATTAAGAAAGAGGAATCTCTGAAACAATACTCAGTTTTGTACAAAAATAAAAATTACACATTTCAGCACTCCAGTTTACTTCATGTGGGTCAATTAGTTCAAAGGTTTGGTACACAGGTGTTCATAGGTACTTGAGAGTTGTCTATGCATTCAATGCTGGAAACTATTTTAAAATTCCATTGTCATTACCATCTACCATATAGCATAGCAAGTACTAAATTGTTACATTTTAACCTTCACCAATGAAAAAATCTTAGAAAATTCCATCTCTCCCTATTCTGTTTTTCATCACCATTGCTTCTCTCAATTACTGTTGTTCATCTATGTTACTGTGTATGATATTCTAATACTGTTCAGGGGATTGTGCTATAAAATGTAATTCAAAATTTAAAAAAAAGAAAATCCAAAAGTTTTATTTATTTATTTTTAATTTAGATCAACGGAGTACTCCAGTTTGCAGTGCCCAAAATAATAGTTTTGTGAGAATGGCATAGGGAGGAGGGTGAAGGGCTGAGTATGGCTGGGAATCTCATACCAGGAGGAATGAGGTTGGGAGAGAGGAGAGGGCAGTAATAGAAAATGTGTCATAGAATCACTGAGGTTGGAAGGGAGATTTTCCAGTCCAACCCTCTATGTGAAGTTTGTGTTAATAGACCTCTCTCTCTCTCTCTCTTTGTCTCTATTTCAAAAGTTTTGAATGCTATTATTCCCATACAGCAGGAAACCCTGATCTTTTAAGTGCACAAAAATGCCTGAGAGCCCTCAAAATGGAAAGTGATTGCCTGGCCAGACTGTAGTGCCTGCCTCCAGTTAGGGCTACCATGAAATGACAGGCCAAGGATAGGTATGTCACATTTAAGTGGCTGAAATATCTGACAATAAGCAACTAGATTTTTTAAAATATAATTTTAAATTGTATCATAGTTGGATGCTTATGCATGTAAATCTACTCAATTTTGTCCCTCCTTAAGAACTGAATAATTTGACCATTCTCTTGGGATGCCCAATAGTGCCAAGGCTGTAGGGTAAGAGTGTATCTTCAATGAGAACTCAAAATAGAGGCATGACCAAGGAGGTGTTGCAGTACAGCAGCAATATTGGGATAACCCTGTTGGCTACTCAGTACTGAAGACTGTCATTTGCCTGGTTAACTTGTTCTCCCACTCACCTGTATTTTCCATCACATTATCTGTGCTACAGCTGCTGCTGTATTTGTTGTATTTGTTGAGTCTTCTTGCCTGAAATGAATGAAAAGTCACCAATGGTAGAGAATTTACTTCAATTCAGTACTGGCTAATTAGGAGAAATAAATGGAGGAGACTTGGAAGAGTTTGGTTTTGATACTTCTATGTCATTTCTGCCATCTTAAACCTCTGCCAGAATCCTGCCATTCTCACCTCAGTTCCCAAGAATGAAATGTATAACTTTCAGGTTTAGTTCTTGCTATTGTTCTGAACAGAATAATACTAATAAATTATAAAGTTCACCTGATAAAAGCAACGTGAAAACTGTATGTTCCCAGTAATATGTTAATGGGTAATGTTCTTCCAGAAATGATGATGAATAACCATAAACAAAAGGGGATGCACAAAACTGTAGATAGCAATAAAAGAAAATACTGACAAATCTGTTCTCTGAAAATTGATCTCCTAGCTGTAGTCATGAATGGTGTAAAAAAAGGTGAACATTGTATTATCTTGTGTACCCCCAATATTAAAAAGAAATGTTGTTGAAATGATTATCCTGCCATTGTTAGCACCTTTCAAAAACCAATGATGTCCTTTGTAAAAATAATGCACGCACTTAATCGCAGAGGTTGCAAGAAGTGCAGAGTCTTTTTTCTTACAGAAATGAAGCAGGTGATCAGTCACTCTTCCTATATTTCTTATAGATACGATTTTTATATTAGTTTCTTTTCTTTTTAAAGTACTTTTTCTTTCTCTGAACCAATGGAGGATGGGTTCTCCAAACCTGTAGATTAAAGAAAACAGAATTTCTCTTAAATTAAAAAGAAAGTGTATTAAAGCACTTTTTCAACACATACATTGAAAAGTTTTCAAAAGAATTAAGTTTCCAACCTAACATATATACCCCAGTCTCAGAAGCTTGGAAATCAGATGATCTATTCTTTACATCAATAATTGTTAAAGAATGTCATGTATTTATCATGAGACATTGGCTGGAAAAAGTCTGGGGGAATAGTAGCTGAATAGTTCTGAATTTCTTACTTCTTGACATTTAAATTATACCATTTGTACATTATTCAAAATCCTGTGACATAACTATAGCAGGTCCCATCCACTGAAATGAGATAGTTGAAAATGCAATGACAGAAGAAAAAGGGACTTAAAAGTTTGATTACAGTGATGTGTAGCTGCTTCAGACAATACAATGTCACATCAAGGTTATGAGACATTTCCATTTTTAACAGTCTTAATGGGTTCAGGTCCTGAAGTCCTTACTAAATTACAGTCCAATTGATCTGTCAGTCTTAGACCTCGCCTATATTTGTGAGATGGAGGAATACGTTGTAATGCAATCTATCTTGGGAGTTAAGATGGATTCTGCTAGTAGTATTAGTTCTAATAAAGTGAGTAGTATAATACGTAAGTATATTCTCTATGTGGAGTTTTTAAGTGTAACACTGTCACTGGCTGAAAATTAGCTGCCATTTCCCCTTAACTATCAACTGTGAATAAGTGCCCAATGAAACTTACATACAAGAATAAAAAAAAAAAAAAAAAAGTCATTCCATAAGAAGGATAGAAATTGGTCTTAATTTAAGGACATTTTAGAAATAATTAATTTTAGATTTTTACAGTGTTTTCCAAAACTTTACCAGCTCTAAAATTTTATAAGTAGTTATGGGACATTCTTGTCTTGTTTTTGATGTACATATACATGCCTCTATCCACTACCAGGTAATCTCAAATATATTGCTCTAATAGAAAGCTGCTTGCAGAAAAGTATGTAGCAGTGGCAAAAATGACAACTTACTCTTTCTCATCCTGCTTATTTCAGTTAGGCATTCTAATTGTGATAGTCTTACACCAGTTTAACAAAAAAGGTGAGGTTTCTAAATATTTTCTTAAAATTTGTGAAATAAATGCTAGCATGTTAAATAAGTATAAATTATGTTTAAATACATTCATGTATACACAGGATTTCAGACCACCTTAAATATTTAAATTATATCAGTTCAATATCGAACAGAAAGTAAACTTATATGCAATTTATATAGTACTTGCTCTTGTAAATCTCTACTGTCTTCTAACTTTCAAAGATCAGAATTACCTAACTTAGCATTACATAATGTTTTGCATATAATAAATTTCATTAATAGAAAATATAAAAGGCAATAATTTATTGGCAGGGGGGAGTGAGCTATTCCTCTTTTTTATTTTCACTTTACATTTCATACTATGAGTGTGTAAAATTGGTTAAAAAACCATCAATTCTTACTCTGAGACTACTTCAGAGCGTAGACAAATTAATTCCAAATGCACAAGTAATTCCAACTGTGATTATAACCCATAATCTTCAACAACTTGAAAATCCTTTAAAATGTCCATTATCTAAATATGCTTTCAAAATAACATTTTTAATGGCCCAGGGAAGCAGCATAATGCATAGATGTATAGTACAAAGAACTACTTTTCCAATATGAAGCTGTTAGTGTTCTGAGAAATGACTGTGCACTCCCATTTTTTGTAGAACTTACTTGGAAATTTCTCCAGGTGTACTTTCATTTTTAACATTGCTGATTTTTGTCTTTGTTGTGCATTTTTACAGAGTTGAGTATATATATGTTATTTTTTATATTCTTTCCTTTTCTTTATGGAACCTAGCAGAATGAAACTATTGTGTCCCTTAAAAAAATAAAATAACTAGGATGTTAAAAGGCAAAGCAGTTTCTTACTACAACTGTGCTTTTAATGTCTAGTAAAAGTACTGTCAAACCATTAGTGAAGCTAGAGTGCATCTTTACCACCCCATAAAAGTAAATCTCTTTACCTCAGAGCTCCACTTAGTAAGGTACATCTGGAAAAAAATAACCGTCACCCTTATTATGCTTTAGCAAAAGATTGTCATCTTAAGAGTACAGAATTGAACTACAAATTACAATGGTTTTTAGGTTTCTTTTTTCTTCCTTTGAAACCTATCTGCCTACTCAGAGAATTCTTTTTAAGAGAGAAAATAGTATAGCTAAAATAATCTTTATACGCAGCTACTTTAAGATATTTGAAGGCCAAACTATATATATGTCCATATCTTGTATTTAGAAATATTTTCATGCAGCTGTGTGAACAAACAAATATGTCAACGACAGTGAGAAACAGGTGTTAGAGTCACCAGTGGAACCTAGGCATGGCAATACTGGGCACTGTCACATCGCATCATGGGCATAGAAATGCCCACAGTGATTCACAAACAGGTTTTTGGCATTTGGCCTCCTAATAATGCAGAAGAGCAAAGGGATTCATGGGAGTCAGTAGTGATGAATGGAAAGAAAACCTGAAGGAAGAGGCAATGAAGAAGGATCCTAGTTTACCTTTCTCTGTCTGGAGGACTTAAATGTCTAATGCTGCAGTGGACATAGATGCTAATTTTAATTTGGGGTTTATGAGCATCAACTTCTCCTAAAATTAGAATCATAAGTCTTGCAGTAACAACTTTATTTCTACCATTGTATCATTTCTACACTATGTCAAAACTTTTTTCCTGCAGTATAACCTTTCTTACTATTTCTTGGAACAACATTTCTGCTTCAGAAATTATTTGATCATATGTCAATTTCAAACTTCCTAAAGAAAAGAAACTTGGAAAATGCAAAAGAGTAGCATTAAATTTTCCCCACAGGTATCATATAAATTGTATATGCTGTTATTGCACACCATGGTTTTTCACTGGAGATCTTAAAATTACTTTCTTTGTGAACCCAAATCTTATTTTTATTTTCAGAAGCTTTATAAATCGTTGCATGGCACCAAGATACCAATTATTTACAAGAGGAATCCATGAGTGAGATCAAGTGCAGATTTTTAGTTTTCCATGGTTTTGAGTATAGATTTCAGAACATTAACTGGTTTTAGGTTAATTTTTTTTTCTCTAACCATCATATATCTCTGATTATAGCTCTATTTTTGTTGTTTTGTACTTAATTGAATGCCATTTTACTTTAGGGATTTTTTGGGGTTCCTTACCAATCTATTATTTAATTTAGTTCCCATACAGCTTTGAGGACTGTGCTGATACCTAACTATACATAGGTTTCACATCTCTATATAAAATAAGTGACTTTAAAAGCTGCACAGTAAACAGACGTCACATTTACATTACTCATCTTTACTGAGGAATAGCTAGAAAACGTACTAGTTCAGCACAAAAGCACCCTATTTTCACAAAATTTGCAGGACATCCTGCAGAATTGTTTTACTGAAAAGATTTTTATAATAGATAATTTAAAGCTTTGTAGGTATTTAAGCCATATTCATTATGATGAGAGAATGAGCAGTTGTTATTTGGATAATAAATTCAAGACTATAAAGCCTAAAGGTCCCTGACAGTTTGGCGAATATTCATTCTGTCTCACTATTATCTGGTTGTCAGTATCAATTATCCAGCCTATGTAAAATTGGATAAACTGAGATGCAACTAACAGTTGGATATGCAAAACCAGAAGCTTCCTACGATATGTCTTGAATTTGGGGATGTAGTGAGTAAAATTAGTCTCAATAAGAAGAGTTTGCAATTAAAGCTTACAAACATTTCCATAACCTTATGTTGTATTTCTTTATACCTCAGAAAAACATTCCTTTAAAAATAAATATATTTTATTAATATAAAAAGAAATCTATTTGATTTTCATTATAATAGAAACTTATCAATATAAGGAAAGTTGTTTTTTAAAAAATATTAACAAAACTATTAAATAACATAAGGCACTGCAATTATTTTTAATTGTTATTTCCAGAGCAGTTAAATTTGTAGCTACCAGAATTTCTGTCTTTTTAAGCTCCTTAATTTGAAAAATGAATGAAGTAAAATCCTCACCTGTTAAGAATCATGAGTCCACTTTCAAATGGAACATAAGAATTGGGAATAATAGAAAAATATGAGAAAAAAAGCATGTGAAAAAAAATGAAAAACATTCCAAAATACTCTGGTGAGTGTATAAGTATTTTATCTATATGTCATAGGATACATTTTCACTCTTCAGTGCATAAACTGCAGCACAGCATTCTCTTTATTTTCTATACCTGATGTGCCCTGGCAACACCAAGCCCGTAGACGCTGCTTCATATTACTATACGCAGGGTCTGTTTTTTCTTGCAGAGATGCCGATTACAGAAATGATGCTAAAATGCACACCTTAAAAAGATGAAGAGCAAAATATCTCCAAATGTGTTTACAGTCAGACACTGAAAAAAAAGAAGTGAGAGTCCCATCTCATTTTCGTGCACTGATTCACCTAGTATGGATGGTGAGATGCAAATTGTGCACCGGAGTGAGGGTATTACTGTTTTTCTTTAAACTGGTGGCAAAGGTAACCTTGTATGGTGTCAGTAGTTTCTAGGAGTGGGTGTAGCCCAGTCTGAATGGGCAATACCTTATGCAGTAACACAGAGACTAAGACTGGATCTCGGAAATTAGAGGCACCCAGCATTTCCTTCATAAGCGACACACCTGTACGCAAGGGACTCACTCAGACATTCCATTTGGTGTATGTCGTTCTCTCACTACTGTGATGTGATGCTTTTCTTCTTGCTAGAAGCTCTGAATTGTTAGTGCTGTGGTAGTAAAGGCCACTAGAATTGTCCAGACAAAATTTTACTTGAAAAAAGCAACGTGTTTGGTCCTAACATCAGTTGCTTAACTGCCCCATAATAAACAGGAACTTAAAATTTAGAAAAGCCCTCCAGGTTCTCTGTGCAGGAAAGCCTGCTTCCAGGACTTGTAGCACTGAACCTAAGGACAGAGAGCAAGTGGTTGGATTTTAATACAGTCCAGTGGATGTTGCTGGAAGCTTTATAATGTTGTCTGCTGGCGTATTCCTGAGTGTGGTAGATGAGAGTCAAGTCTCTTTCCACTAGATGTGACAGTGTCAGTGCTCATTTGGCAAGCTATGCCTACAGCATATTTAAACATATTATTAAACATCTCCATGTATTTATTTAATTAGCAATGGACAATTTGTTTCCTGATGACCTTCCTGTTAAAGATAATTTTCAGTTCAGCATTTTGTTGCCTTTCTTCACTTTTTTTTTTTTTTTAAACACCTTTGGCTATGAGCTCTGGCACTTTTCGCATCCCAAGGCATTACAATGCTGGTAAGCATATGGATAGTAAAAGCTAAGGGTTGAATGGAATTATCATACCAGGGCCCTCATTTTTCTGCTCATCCATTAACAAGAAAGAAAAAAATTGAAAAATTATATTCCTATTCTTTCAGACATGCTACCTTTTTGCATAACACTGCCTCTACTACAGTAGTAGTTTCTCAAGCATTTAACTATGTGGAATTGTGGGAATATATTTCTAGCAAAATAAAATAAAACAGTAGTATGAAAAAAGAAATTGATGGCATTTTAAAAGGAATGTTTTAAATGGCTTTTGGAAGAAGGGCTAAGCATTTATTTTCATTTACAAATAACAAGCACTTTGGGTTCTAATTATTCACGATTATTATAAAGGCTTTCTAAAATAAGACATAATAGTTTAGACTAGCAGTTTAAAGAGCTGCTTGATACATTGAAACGAAAAGCAAGAGTATGAAAAATACATTTCATTACTTCCTGCTGCCTCATTGTCTTGGGGCACTATGTTTCCAGGAAGAAATACTGCAAATAAAGCAACCCACAGAGCAATTTAGTGGTGGACATTTTCCTTTGGTGAATGTAGCAATTTGACAACTTCTTCTACATATATGCATGCTGTACTGCACTATATTTGAATGTCATTTAGTGAAGGAAATGAAGAATTACAAGAAAGGGCTGAGTCTCAGCAGATGTTAGAGAATCAGAGCGCAGAAGAGGAAGTAATTACTTACTTGCAATAAGCAGTGAGTGCAACCTGCAATGGACAGATTGGATTCCTGTGTTCATGGGCAACCAATAAGGTATTTCTGATATGACATTGCCACAATTATATCTCTGTCTTATTTGAACCATAATAAAGTTGAGTACGGAGTAGCTTTAAATGTATAAAAACTTCTGGTTCCCTTGGGCCTTCAGCAAACATTGGAGGGGAATAGATCAAAACAAAAATTGCTGTTTCTACAGTCTGGGGACCGCAGTTGCTTCCTCAGCTACATGGAGTTACTTACGGGCTTAAAAGCCAAAGGCTTAACTCTCCACACAGAATTCCCCCCAAAACAGCACTGCAACACTTGCTGCGTATTCCAGGGGTGTCATCATAGCAGTTCTTGGGAGATGGGAACTTTTCTTGCATTTTGTCTTGAATTACAACATCAGTGAGCTGTAGCTTTTTCCTAGTACATTTCATGGAGATACCAGCAACCAGTGAGTCCCATAGGTAGGAGATGTTTTTAATGCTGCCATAATGTTGTTGTTCTGTTCTGCCATCTAACCCAGCTCCTAGTGACTCCAGGTCTTTCTGAGCAGCAAAAACAGATCATATGGAAATCAGCTCAAGTTTTATTTTGAACATTATAAATTCTATGAGGAGCTGGTTTTGTACACCAGAGAGAGAATCTGTAAGCTAAACCCTGGCAAAGATATAAACAGTATTCTCATATTACCATTTTTCCCTGTCATATCATTGGTTCTCTGCCAAGCGCTTTGCAGTAAAGGCATGAAGAAGGGTTGGGTCTACAGCTTGCTCTCTAGGCTTATTTGGTACAGTTCTGCTGCCTAAAGACCTCATGAGGCTAACGCTGTATCATTAACTATACATATATGAAACTGCTATCTCCAGCTGGCCCAAAATTGTCACCATAGAGAAAAAGGGCATACTTATATAATTAAGGCCCATTTCTGAGCTCTCTTCTTCCTCTCCATCAGAAGATCAATGGCACACAAGGAGCCAAACCCAAATGGAAACACTGGAAGGAAAACAATTGGTAGAAATTGTGTTTCTGGCAACCTGGAGTAAATGCAGAAAGAAAAATTATTTCTGCTGGTAGAGGAGGTGGCCACTGTGGTCTTTCAGCTTGGAAAGAAAACTTAGAAGAGAGCCTGGGAGTATGATCACTCTGCCAGGTACCACTGGAACCCTGACAATAGAGCACAACACAAAAATTAAACAGAATAAATGTAAGAACAACACTACTAATTTGAAAAGAAACTTGTAGAATTCAACTACACAGCAGTGGGAGCAGTATAAATAATGCTTGTTTCCAAGCCTAATTGATTTTTAAATGCTAAAACTTGGCACTAGATTTGAGCACAGGAGGCAGAAAGCTACGATTCTAAGAATATATCACTGCATAATTTTCTGCCCCATAAATTCCTTAACATTTTGCATCTGAACCATGGAAATAATATGTGGTAATTTGTTTTATCATATTCTCTGATAGATAAGAGAAACAAAGTAGAGTTATTAATACTCATTCTATCATTTTTTACTGTGTTGACTAGTGATGTCATAATTCAAATAATTTGTCTTTTACTATAAAGAACTTGTTTTGCTCAGAAAAATGTTATTTCTTACAGTTCCAGTTATTGCTTGATGATTTCCTATTCATCAGAGCTAGGGTTAAGTCCATCTACACATTTAATAATGTCACTTTAGCTATGATTCAAGAGTCTCATCAAAAATATGTCAGAAATGGGTAAAGTGACTGATATAAGATTAAAAGGGTAACTTTGTGTCCTAGCTTTGCATTTTATTATTTGTAGATATTTTAAAGCAATCTTACAAAGTTTTTATATCTGTTTATGCCTGTGAATGAGCACAGATACTATGAAGAACACTAACTTTACATCATGCTTAGTGTATCTGGAACAGAAATTTCATGAGGCTGTGCTTTTGATCTAATCTAATTTCAGACTGCCTTAGTTTAGAGATTTTAACAGCTTTAGTATATATCTTAAAATGGAATCCAACATAGATTAGTGTTTGTAGGTCTTACCCTATATAGTAAATTACCAGCAGAATATTTTTTACAATGAATTCCCAGCAGAATATCTTTTACAATGAATTCCCAGAAACTTTAGAAGCTTTTTTAGGAAATTGTCATTGTTACCTGTTCCACTTAAGGCTCAGAGTTATCTAGGATGGCTATTGAATATAATTCTTATACATGTATTGTAGGTAACTGCAAAAGATTAAATGCATCAGTCAATGAAAATTAATGCTAAATGCTACATTCCTTAATGTTTATTTATTGGCTGTGTTTTTCTGTAATGCATTTATTAGTTTTTAAAAGTATAGTCATCGTTGAACTAAATTCAGGCAAGCAGTGCAAGAATTGCATTATGAGAAAACTTTGGGGAGTTTGAGTCATCTGTGGGAGATAAAAAAAGGGGATACCTGAGACAGGAATATGCAGTAAATATTTGTATGTAGTAGTCATGCATATCCCAGCTTTTACTGCTGCCTACCAAAGGGATCTGGGTGCTTGTGTTTTTAAGACATAACTCTTGCTGCCTTGACAAATATAGTTTTGCCTGGATTTGCTGAATGTATTTCAAGAAAATGTCATTATTACACAGTTAATTGTCAAAGCAAACAGAGCTGAAGTAATTCCCCATCATTTTTACTTCAGTATTACTTAAACAAGTGAAGTTTCCTATTCTTGGTTATTATTTAAGAGTGCAGCAGATGATACCCTGGAAAAACCCTTTCTCACCTACATGGGCAAATTTCCTACAGTATTCTACAATTTTGGCAATTATTCTTTCTGTAACTATTTTGGGTGCTTGGTCATTTTTTGTGAGAGCTGGTGAAAACTCCAGTGAATTGTGACAGTTCTGAGTTCACCATTTTGAGTCTGTCTGAGAAAAATTTCACTTCAAGCCATATCAAAACTGCCTATATTTGGTTAACTTTTAATTTCTTTTTTTTTCTTAGAGAATTGCTGTGACTCTCCCCTGAAAGGATACAAAGCTTAGCTCTTAAAGGTGTGCATAAAGACCTTTCAGAAATAATAGATCTCCTATAGTAGTAAGAGTTAGTTAAATGATGGGTAGTTATTCTGGGTCACCTTACACATTGAAATGTACTATCAAGAACTTTGTCCTGTCTTAAATAAAATATAACACCTTTTTTATTTTAAAGAAGAGAACTGTCCAGAAAGAAATATATACCATGGATTTTTAGGGAGCAGAAATGAAGCAAAACATTAAAAATTTTACTTTATTACCTACCTTTATGTGTTTCTAGTAATAGTTTGGCTTCTTTCCTATTTTGTAACAGGACATCAGTCTCCTGATCGCCCAAACTATGTGAATGCCTTCCTCCTGTCTTCTCGCAGCTTTCTCACAAAGATCTGCTCCAGAGAAATAGTATGAATAAGCACAACATAAGATTGTTCAGGCTTCTGCCTGGGAGACCCTTCCAGCAGTAAGTTCAACAAAACTCCACATTAACAAATGCCCACAGACTCCCCTACTACTACACACTCACAGGCAAAAGCAAAGCACATAGCTGCACGCTCAGGCTATAAAACCACCATGGTTAGGGCTGTGATGTTGCCTTCTCATTATCTGGTGAACTGTGAACTGAAAAAAAGCCACAGCCTCCAGTCAGAGAAAAAGCAGTGTCCAAGAGCTAGAAGGACCCCTCACAAGTCCAAGCCAAAGAATTATGAAATCTAGTTGGCTCCAGGCTGCTCTCCCCAACAAGTGTGAGCACAGGCCTGCTGGCCTAAGGGATAACCATTCTCTCTCAATTGTATTATCAAAGGATAATCACAGCTTATTGCAATTCACCTTGAAAACGAATTACAGTAACCCAGAGCAGTGTTTATGAGTTTGTGGACTCTGTGCCAACCATTGATCATAGATACCTGGCTGCATAAACTATAGCACCATTCCTATATTCCTACTGATATTATATCAGACTGAAAAGTAGAAGGAAATACATCACATATTTTTCTAAACCTATATGATGGGGCAGGTTTTTTGCATGGATGCTATGCACTCATGCTAGAGAGAAATTATGTGATTGAAATGGGAACACTGTTCGTTTGCAGTGTGGCATTTAATTGAGTGAGGTGTTGTCTAAGAAATGTATTTTTTTATAGCAACGTTGAGGTTCATTTGACGATTGCCAGTTTAAATGCCAGCACAGTGAAGTCCATAACTGTTAAATGACCAAGCAGAATGCATTCAGCAAATATACTTGTTCATTGTAAATGGACGCAGCACAGCTTGATGTATCACTTAATAGACATTCCCTCAGATGCTGCTCCTGGGAGACAGATGCACATTCAGACAAAAGCAGTCAACCCCCACCGTCACCCCCCAAAAACTGAACATCTGGACTGAGTGTTTTCTTTTGGAAAAGAAAACACATTGAAGATGACTGGCATTAGTTTAGAGAATGCAGCTGAGCGAAGCAGTGTCTGAGCTTTTTCATTTTTGAGATGAAGAGATGTAGTACAAAAATGAACATGCAATTTCTCAGTCAGTACCAAATAAACAACTTTCAGAGGCAGGGAAACGTTTCTGCAGGAAATTGAAATATATTGGTTCTCTATACATTTTTATAGAAGATTTGGATAACTAGAATAGTTCATTCAGAACACAAATGTCATTGAGGTATTATTCTCACACTGAAGAGTAAACAACAGATATATCACATCTTTAGATGACTGAATACCAGAAAGTGCTCTGATAAAGGAGCATGAGTAGATAATAATGTAACTAGTTAATAATGCAACTAGTAGAAAATTTTAATCGCTTTTTATGTGTGCATTCCTCACATACTGTTATTATCGAGATTGTACGTAGCTCGAGTATATAGAGCTACAAAGACTAGGAAACAGCCATTTATCCCAGTACCACTTTTTTCTAATTTTCAATGTTAAAATAGTGTATCTTCCTGCTTTTCTATAAAAGGAAGCAGTTTTCATAAAATAGTTTTTCTGATGCTTTTCGTAGAACATTTTTTAACACTTCTCTCTCTCTGTATGTTGTTCAGTTTAAGAGGTGAATAAGTAATTTTCATATTGGGCAACCTGATTGTTTTTCTCTGCACTAGCAAAGGAATTATTGTGGAAAGATTGATTCAGAGAATGAACCAGGCTCTTACACAAATGTGGTTCATTTATACACCACCAGAGCTAACTTGAAAGAAAAAAATGCAGAAATATTTATTAGAGTAACATAGAAAAAACCCCATCAACCCTCCAGTTTGATATACTGATGCAACTCTTTCAAAAGTCTGTGGGGTTCTTCCAGTGTAACAAAGATGAAAATGTCATTTGTTATTAACAAAATCTGTTTAGAATTTGGAAGTTCTGAGGGGCAGAAAATTCCCCGTCGATTTTTATTATTCTTAGTAATGAGTTGTAAGATATTACCCAGTGTTGTCCATAAAGAATAAAAAATGTCCAGGATTTTTTTGTTTAATAACTAAAGTCTCACACACATTAACAAAATAAAATTCTCACAGAAGAACAGACATAATATGAAGTTAAATCTGCTATCTACATAGGGCTTCCTAGTAGACAGGTTGTGCAATAAACCTGTAATAGATCATGAACACAATATTTAGCAAATGAAAATACATTATTAAATTAGGCAATTAAATAATTTGTTTGATATTAAAATAGAAAGGAAAAATAAATAACCGAGGTTTTCCAAGCCCAAGAAAAAAACATATCCAGAATATGCATCTATATTTTATTTATATATATATATATAAAACCAGGTTTATTTTTATTAGATAGCAAGATATACCAGAAGAAAACATTTGGAATACTTACAGAAGACAGAGAAAATGCCTAGCAGTTTGATGATTCCCATTTCTGGAATGGAGAAAGGGGAGAGACACAAAGGTGTTTTTGTCATACTTTTTCTAGAGACTGAACCGAGTAAAATACTTGTACCATCTTGAAAACTGAGACTGCTTACTCCTTTTTAGCAGAATGCAAGTTACTGTCATGAAAAGACAGATGATGCACTTGAACATTTGGTAACAGGTGGCATGACAAAACTTCAGGAAGACAAATATCTAGGAGGCATCTAGCAAAAACTAATGGAGACCATAGCGTCTTTCTAATTGGTTATTCAGCAGGTGCATCCAATTTTTAGACTGAGGAGGTATAGAAGCAACTATGTCTTATCAAGCACTTATTAAGTGCTTTAATTCTCATCTCCCTTACACATATTACATATTTCCATTATTCTTTTTATTTCTGTGTAGTTTTTCAATTTATGTTCACACAGAAAAGGAAAATCAGACCTATTTTGTCTCCATGGTTGGATGTGGAGAAATTTAGTTTATACTCCATCTTAATGATACAGACTGTCAGCAAACTAAACTGAAAAATGAGCTAAAATGGTTACTTTGGGTTTCATTCTTAGAGAATAGGGGAGTGCTTCCTGGAAGTGTCTTACTAGACATGTCTGAGACACGATGCTTGTCTATCCAAACCACCTCAACATTTCATAAGCTTCTCAATGTCACACATCATCTCAAATACAAAATGCATGGCACTAGTCATGAAAACTACTGCAGTAAGATTGGATCCTAATCCCATTAAAGGCACTGGTTTGCTACTGATTCCACAGAAACCGTTTCAAAAACAGTGTGACGAGCAAGTGGTACTATTTTATTATTCAGTATTATGGTAGCTGACAGCCTGAGTTGTGCTATGATCCAGTGCCACTTAGTAGCCTTTCATACTCTGCAGCTATAGCTAATGCTGGAAACCACGTGAGATGTGACTACAAGGGCTGAACAGCCTGTGCAGTTGACATTGCTTCTATCCTATTTTTTCACACTATTTCTCACTGAGAAAGCAAACAAACAAGCAAATAAGAATTTTCAGTCCATAACATAATAAAAATGCTTGTACTAACTCAAACAGCAAGATAAGCTGATTATTTGCCTTTTAGTTCAAGTGTCAGCCTGTTCTCGTCTGCTATCAAACACTTTGTCACACCAGATGCCCATTATATCTGTTACATGGTGAAATGTTTCAGGACATAAAAGGCAAGGTGTATGATTTTCTCATACTGGTAATCACCAAAGAACTTTTCATGATAGCTGTGTTTGCTTACACCCACTGCAGTTCACTTTAAAGTTCCCTTTATCTTTTTCCTCATACTCATGTATATAAATTTCCAAATTACCATATCTCTGAGAGTAACAAATATTTAAGCCATTTTTTTTCCATGCTCACTTTCACTTGCTTTCCATGTTGATAAATTTACTCCGATGGCTAAAAAGTTGCAACGTCCTTAATGTTGTACACCCATGACACAATGAAAACCTATTGCTTTTATTCACTTTTTGTGCATTTCTTTACCTCTTAGGATGCCTGTATCAGGGAGCTTGCTTAAATATGAGTACTGAATGTGAGTGTGCCGATTACATCAATAGCAACTCGATTTGATTTGCAAAGGACTCTATTACTACAGTTCACGGTGAAATTATTTTCCTCCAGATTCTCCTTTCCTTCTACCCCCTAACCTCCAATTTTTTCTTCCTGTTTTCTTATGGCTACATAACCAATGCCAAACCACTAAACTAACTCTGCATTTTACTCTGTGGCACTGTAAATACTGCCGAATGTAATTAACATTTTAAGCAAATATGCAATAGTTTGCATATACTGATTATCATTTCCGCAGCTATAGGAAATGTTTATAATCTTGTTTTAATAAAATATATATTTTGCATTGGATGTGAAAGTATTTCTACATATGCAACCATGTATTTCAAGCTACAGACTCAATATGGCTTTTTATTTACCAGTGCAAAGAAATGGCATCAAGCTGAGACAATTCTGTGCTAGGCTGGAGTGAACATGGCTGAGTGAGCAGTCTCATGCCCTCAGCTAGGTTACTGGGGGTGAAGGGGAAAAGAGAGGGTTCTATGCCTTCTGTTCTATCAGTAGAATTTAATGGAAAATATGAGCCTCAGTCAGGGGCCAAGCAAGCAGCCAAACATGATGTTGGCCACAGCCAAGTTGACCCGTTACTTGGCTGCAGAAAAAAAAGCTCTGCTGCACAGAGCAGCAGTTTGAAACAGCTGTACCATGGCACAGCTTTTGGTGGATTGCTAAACACAATAAGCAATGACCCTCATGTATTAGAAAACTGAGACAATCCAAACAAATGCAAATGCAATTAATATCCATTGCCATTTTTATCAGTTGTCACTTTGGCAGGTCTCAGCAGTGGGGAAGGGAGCCATCACTTGAAATCCTCTATTACACACTGGAGAAGAGATATTTTTGTTGGGTTTTTTTCCTTACTATGCAGTTTAAAGGACATCTGATAGAAATAAATATATTTGTGAAGGAAGCTTTTTATGAGTATAACATGAATACAGGGGCATTCAACAGAGAAAATAAGCTGCTATCCAATGTTAGTGTATTTATTCTTATGTATGGTTAACATTGGACACACATTCAGTGGAGCAGCTGTTACTAGATATTGATAAACATGATTCACATGATTATTTTGATCTGGTTTAACTTAAATGAATGTAGATTTTGCAAGAGAGAGAAGAGTTTTATGATTGCTTTCATTTCATTTATCTTGATCAATTATTTTAATCTGAAAAGGAAATGTTTCCTGCACTACAATCTTAAAAGAGTTTACCTGAGGCTTTTTTAGTAAAATATATGTTCCACTTCTGAAATGTGTAGACAGTGTAGAGGCTTTTTCTCCAAGGTAAGAATAATACAGTGCAGAGGGTCAGAATAAATGCTTAATTCAATTTAAACCATAGATAGACCTTTGGCTGCTCTGCTTATAGGTATATTTCATCCTAGGCGCAGACACCAGTTAGTTCATTAATTAGGGTATTGGCCTATTCTCAGAAGCCCCAGAGGCATATTTAAACAGGGGTGAATTCAGAACAGAACAATCATTATGAAAACTAGCACTCCATTGTTTCTTTCAGGCCTAAGGACAAGTCAAATAATTTCATTAAACCTACAGATATTTCCCTGGAAAACTCATACAATAAAATATTTGTGGGGTTTTTTTCAGTGTTCTAACTTTAAAACAATGGATCAAACTATTAAAAAGAATGAAATAGATTCTTGTATTTCAGTCACCAGTTATTAAAATCAATGTTATCCATTACATGTTTGCATAGCTAAAGTGTTAATTGACGTGTGTTTAAAACACATCAACTTTGCTCTTTCTCTTAGATTCAGACTGTATGCTGCTCCAAACGATAAGGCTTAATCCAAGCATAACACATAAACTGGTTAGAAGCAGGGGTTTGTAAGCTAAATTTAGACTTTCTGAGGGAATTCATAGCATCATAAGAAGGTTTGGGATAGAAGGGATGGACCTTAAAGACCATTTAGTTCCAACTCCCCTGCCATGGGCAGGGACACCTTCCACTAGACGAGGTTGTTCAAAGCCTCCTCCAGCCTGGCCTTGTACACTTCCAGGGATGGGGCATCCCCAACTTCTCTCAGCATACATCTCTTTTATTACAGAAAGAAAGGAAGAAAGAAAATTTTGTTGTGTATCTCTTATGCTCAATCCCAAATCCATGAATTTTTTCAAGTGTTTTGCAATGTTTGGGCTGACTGGAATACGTAATTACTATTAGTTAACATAAATATAGAGAAAATTCCACACATCTTCAGATTGTAGGGCTACACAGTGTAAATATAGTCCTTTGTGCTGTCTTTACCCCCAAGTCTACCTCTAACCTGTAACATATATTGGGATTCATAAAAAGACCAATCTTTTCAGACTATGGCACATAAAAGTACCATATTCACAGTTATTCTTAACTACTTTCAAGCATGTTTTGGGAACTGCAAATTCCACTCTTAATGGATGTTTCAAATGCTAATGAATGATGCTGTGCAATCATATGCAAGTTCCTGAGGTACAAGTGCCCAAATCCTATCCCCATGCAGCATGTGGAGAGGTGGTAACAGCTGATTCTGTGTGCCCAGACATTTTATAGGATTTTCTGGTGTCATATTCACAACTTGTGCACTGAGCCTTTTCAAGCTCATTCAGAACATGCTGTGGTGCGTTGACCCTGACTGGAGCCCAAGTGCCCACCAAAGCTGCTCTATCGCTGCCCTCCTTCGCTAAGCAGTGGAGAGAAAATACAACAACAAGTTTATGGGTTGAGATAAGAACAGGGACAGATCACTCAGTAATTACCATCACAGGTAAAACAGACCTGACTTGGGGAAAAATTAGTCTAGTTTATTGCCAATCAAATCAGGGTAGAAGAGAACTAAAACCAAATCTTAAAACACCATGCCCCCCATCCCTTCCTTCTTCACAGGCTCAACTTTACTCCTGTTTACCTCCTCTGACCAAGCAGTGCAGGGGATGGGGAATGGGGGTTGTGGTCAGTCCATCACACACTGTCTCTGCCGCTCCTTCCTCCTCAGGGGAGGACTCCTCTCACTCTGCCCCTGCTCCAGCGTGGGGTCCCTCCCACAGGAAACAGTCCTACACAAACTGCTCCAATGCGAGTCCTTCCCACGGGCTACAGTTCTTCAGTAAGTGCTTCAGTGTGGGTCCCCTCCCACAGGGTGCAGTCCTTCAGGAGCAGCCTGCTCCAGCATGGGCTCCTCTGTCCATGGGTTCACAGGTCCTGCCAGGAGCCTGCTCCAGCATGGGCTTCCCATGGAGTCACAGACTCCTTCAGGAACATTTGCATGCTCCAGTGTGGGGCCCTCCACGGGTTGCAGATGGGTCTCTGCTCCACTGTGACCTTCCGTGGCTGCAGGGGCACAGCCTGCCCTCTCACCATAGTCTGCACTACAGGCTGCTGGGGAATCTCTGCTCCAGCCTTTGGAGCACCTTCTCCATTGACCTTGGTGTCTGCAGAGTGGTTTCTCTCATCTATTCTCACTCTCTTTCTCTGCTGCAATTTCTCTTCCTAAGGATTTTTCCCTTCTCAAATATGTTGTCACAGACATGCTACCACTGTTGCTGATGGGCTCGGCCTTGGCCAGCAGTGGGTCCATCTTGGAGCCTGCTGGCATTGGCTCTGTTGGATGTAGGGAAGGCTTCTGGCTGCTTCTCACAGAAGCCACCTCTGTAGCCCTCCCCTGCTACCACAACCTTGCCATGCAAACCCAATACATATGCATACTGAAAATCCATTTGTTTTGGAGATGTAGTTGAGGGAAAAGACTGATCCCCAGTTACATCTTCAGCTGACTTCCCCCTGAGTAACAGACATGACACCAGCAGGCCTCATAAGCCAGCCAACTGATGGTATGTCCTTCTAAATATTGGCTGGCAAAACCAGTCTGCAAAACCAGTCTGCAACAAGCCAAATGTAAAGTCTGATTTATTTGTCCAAAGCACACTTAATTCTTTAGTATTCAAAGGAACAGATATGAACATGCAAATATTCTTACCTGTGCTTGTCAGCTGACTTAAGCTGCTAATCAGACATGATTTAATGCCTTTTCTTCCGCTGGTCATTGGCCCTGGGCTCCTGGACACCTGAATCCATGTCACTGAGTATCTCTCCCGCAGTTTCCTTCTGCCCAGTGGGACAGAAACACAGCAGTGCCTTCATATGCAAACTCTGTGTGATCAGAAAAAAACATGGTTTAAAATGTGGTTGCTTTGTTTGGCTATTTGTTGAGATGATCCTTACCCAAATCAGCTCGTTTCATTTCAATATCTTTTGAAGCAAGTAAGCTATCACAAAGAAGCATATAGCAGCATGTAAGATGTCCTTAGCAAATAAGAAAACATTTGCAGTTTCCTTTGGAAGAAACCTATTACAATTACCATGACATTATCATTAGCTTCTTTGACCAGTATATAAAGGTCCATTACAGGCTTTCAGGTCTTCCAAGTCCCACAGTTTATTCACTGATGGGTATTTGATGCAGATACTGGAGATGTTCAAATACTACACCTGAAGACTACTGTGATCAGCAGTTGGATTTTAAACCTACCATCTGCAGGGTTGTTTGATGTGAGCAAAGGAACCCTGTACCATGCAGAGTACAGGTGAGGGCTACTCCACTCTTTTTCCTTACTGAGGAACCCTTCCATTGTTCTTGTCAGGGCAGTACAGCCTGCATAATCTGCACTAAACTACAATCCAGTTGTTAACTGTGAAGAACATAAAACAAAACAGGGGGAAGACGGAGTCAGGTGTACAGGTCTGCAAAGCCGACACACCAGTGGATCAGCATAGTTAATACTTTGGCCCTGAGATACCTTTTAACAATCACTAATCCCTTTTTTCTAAACATGACACAAACTAAACACGTGAAGTGTGTGACTGTCCTAGGGGGACCTGGTAAACTACAGACAGTGGTGCTGGAGAAATCTTTTATTCTTTGATCATACCTATTTGCTGCAATACCACAACAAATTGCAGACTTGCCAAGTGTTTTTCATCTTATCTATACCATATGTAAAAACAGGGAGGATAATCAGAATATCAGTAATGGATACTTTTAATTGCTGAGGCTGACTTATATGAGGTTTGAAAGTTTTCCTTTGTAGAAAAACCCAACTTTTGATCATTTAATTCCTTGTGTTTGTACAGTCAATTAGATGGATCATAATAAGACCTTTTTCATCTCTAAGAATTGACACACTAGCATTTCTTGATGATTAACACTCAAATTTTGACATACTTCTGTCAAAAGGAACAATAAAAGAAATGTACAAAGTGGCTCATGTTCCCTGATAACAATAACATAGTAATTATTTTTGATCTTGTTTTTTAAAGTCTGACCACAAAATACAGTATTTTTAAATATCTGAACCTTTCTTACAAATGCTTGCTATTTGCAGCACTCTTTGTTCAAAAAGGAAGAGGAAGGGGTAGTTTTTTTTCAAGTGCCATATAAATTAAGTAATTTGAACTACATCATTATTTCATATTCTAAGAATAACTTATAATTAATTAAATGTCAGTATAATTTGAAGTGATTTCAACTGAAGTATGTGGCACTAATACTGTTCAATGCAGTTCCATTTTTTAAGGTATAATAAGAACATACTTAGTAATGTTATTAAGGTGTACTGATATCTCACTCATGAAGTCATTGAGGGTCATCATAGAAAAGGAGAATATTTCAAGAAGCATTCTTACTTTTGTCAAATTCAATGTTTCACCTTCTCTTTAGCAACACAGAAAGTAGAGAGAAAAATTGTAATATTGATGAGAATTTTTCCAACCTTCCAATAAGTTAATTAGCTTTTTAATTTTTTTTAGGAAAACCATGCATATTTATTGTTATAAAACTAATAATAGTGTTTATATATCTACCTTTATCACAACAGGAAACAAAAGATTTTAATTTCATTTTGTATCAACTGTCAATACAGTATATTGTGGTGATAATACTCCCTAGAATATTTTTCAGTAATACCACTGTTTCAGTATCATCAGTCTTAACAAGACTTAAAGGAGCAATAGGAACAAAATTCTCCCACTCCAGAGACTAATATTTTATAGAACAGAAAAGAACTAAATTTCTGTGGGTCTATGGAGGACAAAAGCTGTCCTAGGGTACTCTGTTGAGCTGTTTATCAATAATTAAATAGTCATTCAAAGAAGAAGAAATGAAATTTGGAGTCAAGCAAGGTCCTCAGTGCTCCAAGTTCACATTATTACATACTTTGGCTTTTTAGGTGTCTGTCAGTCACAGTTCAGTTTCCCAAACTAAATTACATTCCCTAGATTCCTGTATGGCTCAAAATGAGGTCTCTGTCAAAGGGATTTATAACTGGACAACAATTAGGAACTTATAAGCACTGTGGTTTACCATAAAGCCTTACTCTGACATGTGAGGGAGGCATATCTCCCTATGTCTAACATCCCATATCTAAATGCTGGAGACCTAGAAGTGATTTAAACAAAACAAAACAAAAAACCCAACAAACTAATAAGCCTAAGGCATTTTCAGTTCTGTCTTTCAAAACACAGCAAGAACACCTCATCTTATCAACAGCTGAGCCTGGGATTTAAATTCCATTGAGATGTATAAAATTTGTGAACAATTCTTGTTCCAGCCTGAGCCCATTACTCACAGGTGTGTCCCACACATCAACGCAAAGGTCCAGTTTTGGTGTTTTAAAGCAAAACATCTACATAAATTATAATACAAACATAAGAAAAACACTGAAGAGCCTGAAAGGACTCAACCAGGAAAGAAGTTATTCAGCTCAGTCAAGAATGGAGATCTTCCTCAGCTTTCCAGGAGGAGAACTGTGGAGACGAGAAGGCATTTCAATATGGAAATCATGAACTGTGTTACGTAGGTAACTGAATAGCTTCTTTCCCAAATCTTATTGTCTCTCTCATTAGGCCATTAAATTTCTCAGTAATCAGAATTTGTGATGAAGGAGTCTGAGAAGGGATTTGGCCAGAGCTGACTATTTCAAAAAGATCAACATAGAATGTGATAATTGATCATAATGGCTATCTCTGCACTGATGATTTAGTTTTGAAATTCAAATTTCTGCTAAAGATGTACTTTATTGTGCAGCTTTTGTTTTACTCACATATACGACAGATATAAAACTCTCATACTAAACATAACAGAATTGTACTTGTAAAGAGGTACTAAGACAAAGAAACTATTTGAGACGAGGTGAAAAGAAGTGAACTTAAAAACAAAAAAAGGCAATAGCTAAAAAACTTTATTTGTAGTGCCCAACTTCCTGCTATGTCCTCCTATTGTAATCACACAATTCACATGGTGATTATTTGATTGCTTTTAGTGACTGATTTTGTCAAAGCTTTGGTGAAAGAATCAGTTCTTTCTGGCGAGCTCCTTTGTGAATACTAAAACTTTGTGATTGTGAAATGAGATTTTTACAGTTAGTGTTAGGGTTTTATGGTCACTTTTGCCTCATTTTAACGCGTAGGTAAAACATTTCTACAAACTTTCACCTGCCTGCCCTTAAATTACAGAGCCACAGTGATTAGAGGCACTGTATTCCTGCACCTCACTGGTTGTGCATAAAGACTAGATGATAACAATATTACTTCTAACAGCTGGTGCAGTTCTCTAACATAAAGTACAAAATAAAGTAAGATTGCAAATGCCAAATATGATCTATCCAGTTCAGTTAGCAGAAGCTGTGAAGTTGCAGTACCTGGGTTTCAGAAGCCAAATAAATATGGTTATGCAGAGACAACTCTTTTTACAGTTTCACTGTTACCCAACCTAGACTAAGGCTAGCGTGGTTATCCCTGCATTAACTGAGCGTACATCTTCACATCAAAGTGAAGATGCAGTTGTTTCTCTACACCAGCAAGACAGACTCTAAACTAAGAAACTACATGCATACAAGCTATGGGGGAAACCTTGATCATTAGGTGCCTGTTCAGGAAGCCATGACATTACACTTTTGAAAGGTTTCAGAAGCCATAGAAACAATTGCGACCACTTCTGGGGTCTCCAGTTTCAAAAGGATGTTGGTTAATTTAAAAGTACTTGGAAGAGTAAGTTGAGATCTACTGGATGATACATCCAATAAATACTAATTAGGTTTCATTTCATTTACCATAAGACATTTAGATGATAACTTGGCCACAGTGAACCAGTGCATACAAGGGGACATAGTTGATGGAAGTTTAGTGTACTTAAATAAAGACACAGAATTGTAATAAAGGTAGAAATGGAACAAACAGAAGGAAGCTGAAGCTGGCTAATTTAGGTTAGAAATAAAATATAACCAGTTAAACAGTCAACAGCAAAGGCAGTTAACCAATCAAACAACATACACGGTAGACTACTCATTACTCCTAAATCTTCAATCAATACTAGTTTTTTTCCTAGAAGACATCTTTTATACTGATGCCATGGGCTTGATGTGTCATTCCTTGAAGCATGAAAAAGTTGCAAGACTGAACAGAGACAGAATCTGGCTAGAGAAAGGGATGTGCAGGAGATTGACAAGAAGGTCCACCACTGCAGACAGACCTAATGGGGAGACACCACCTTCCTTTTCTCCATGATACATTAGTTAGGATTATGTCAGTGAAGATCTAGAGGAGAGAATGCAGCTTCTCAGGCCCCCTTCCTGAGCAGCATGGCCATGCAATACCTTTTACTAAGGACAAAGTGTAAATTTTGAAAAACTGATTGTATATGCTTGAAATAAATGTGTGAGGAAGAGAGTGTATGCTAAGTGTCTTATTACACAAGTCATACCAACTGGTAGTTTATGGATGGGCTTTTGGCATGTCATCACATTTAATGCTGCTTCTTTCTCCAGTTGTCATTTCAGCTTTCTTGAAGTTATAATACAATACAATCTTGAAGTTACGTATTGTAAACATAATGTTTTATGTCCCTGTGCTCCAGTGCTGACACAACCTTTCTATTACTCTCTCTTTGGTAACCAGTATGCACTGCCAGCGTACTACTACTAATCCTGATGTGTTGGGAAGCAGTACAAAAGGGAGAGAGAGAACAAGAGAGAGGGACAAAGAAAGAGACTTCCTCTCCCTCCATCCTTCACTGTCCTTTTCAGATGCTCAGGCACAGAGCTAAGTATAATTTGCAAAAGGGGATGGCCTCTTTCATGACACAACAGAATAAGGCATTGGAAAATCCAGAGACATTGAAAACTGACTGTTTTCAAACAGCAAAAGAGCCTCACCATTTTCTGTGAAGTATAAATGGATGTACAAGTATTTTACATTTACTCCAGACTAAATATACACTGTTCTTTCATTCCATCAAACTTGCAGGCACCTATTGGGAATTAGTAATATATGCAAATACTGTACTTGGTTTTAGAAAGTGTGAATGTACCATTTAAAGGTGTCATCAGTACATGTCTATTGAAAAACATGAAATTGAATAAATTTATTGCAATATATTTTAGTTTTGTTTTCTCCTAGTTCCTGCAGCAGTTCCTGAGTAGTACTGCGTTTGCAGTCTTTACAGCTATAAAAACACCAGTTTTGCTTTTACAAGATTATTAACAACTTATTGAAGTGGGACTTAAAAAAGCATATCCAATACCATGAGTGTTTTGACAGGACACTGTGAAGCAAGTGCTAAATAATTTGTGATACTGCATGCAGGAGAGTTACTACTGTTCATAATTCTTAGAGGAACTAGACCCCGTGACAGCTGAGATACGTAAAAGACATATTTTTGAAAAAAACAACCTTGCTTGGCTTCAGCATACACTACACTTAAGATTCCTGTGTACTAATGAGCACCTCTAATCAGGAAGTGTATTTTCAATTAGGTACTTGTTCCAGCTGTACTAGATGCTTAAAATTGCTAAAGAAACCATTCATTTAATACAAGGAATACACGCAGCTCTCAGCACAATTTGTGTAGAGATTATGAAGTTAATACTTCTAACGGACTAACTGTCCTTAAAATTTGTTAGCCATCCTTTCAGATGAGGCAAAATACCTACACTACAGGAGAAGCAAAATTATGTCTGGGTATAGGAAATAAGCACAACCTCTAAAATGGTAACCCTCATAAATAATTTTTTGACACATACCTTAAATCCCACAAGGATTCCTGAGTCTTTTCTCACATCATCGTTTACTGCAACCACACACAAAACGGAGGAGGTCCATTGAGGCACCGGGATTCCTAATCCTGTTAAATGCAGAGGGCAAACAGCATGTCAGAAATTTCTTAATCTAACTCCTTGTTTAGGAAGTCTCCTTTCTCCTTTCCAACAACATGCAAAATGAGCAAGTCAATGATAATTTTGTCCCCTACTGCTGATGAAGAACAAGAAATTTTGGATTTCACTGTTGTAGTGCAGCTGGTGCGGGGAGCCAGCCTCAGGCTCAATTAGATAATCGCTGCCCCTTACTTGAGCTAGTATCTTCAGTTTAGCTGTATACTTAATAATGTTCATGCACATTTGGGTACCTAGTGGCAGGTCAGATATCCCATGACTGCTGAACTGCCTATTGAAGGACCACTGATCTGATGTAAAAGTAGGCTTGTCTGTGGCTTTAGGAGATGCTGATTGTAATGGCTATGCTGTCATTATCTGCAAGAGATTATGCATTATCTGCATAAGACTATGTTCTGCTCAGCAAGCAAGAAATATAAGACTCCCTTGTATTGAGAAAGCAAAACAACCCTCATCCAGGTGCTTAGCTATTTAGGAAAGCCAGGTGGATACTAGGATAACTGTACATTTCGCTGCAGCGTCCATGATATTTCCACTGTCAGTGGCTAAAAGGAAAGAAATGATTCCCTAAAGGCTCCTTTCCACTGATTATCCAGAACCCCCAAAGAGATTTCTTAAAAGCTGGGTCAGTTCTCCAGAGGGGGGCATTCCAGGGGTCTGTCCAATGCTTTATTTTTATTATGCTGAAAGAGCCCTGTCAATTATGCTCAGCAAAATGCTCATTCAATTAACATTCTGTGTCATCTGCAAGTATTTAAAGATAACTTCAGGCTTTCTGTATCATGGCCTATTTTTCACACTGCACCTAAACTGCAACCTTGTTGTTTTAATCTGATGTAGTTTATTTGCAGCTTGAAATAAAATGCCTGTTAGCAACTACATTTGATTTTGAAATTTAATTTTTAAGGCAATTTAGGATGAAATCCATGAATAATGGCTAAATTAATGTCCAAGGACTCTAATTCTTTCTCTCACTGTGAAGTTTTCTGTGACTTCTGACTCAATAACAGTCAGCTTCCAGCTGTCCTATTTATAAACAATCTCTCTATTGACAAAACAGTCTGTCACTAGCTATTTAATGCATTGTGATGATGATCTATATGGTATTAAAAACAACACTGATGTGTATCCCTCTGGGAAAGTGACTGTTGTGAACTATAGTACAGTCCTTGTTACACAGAGTGGCTTCTCCCATGAAAATAGGGCTGTTGCTTGAATAACAAATATTGTCCAGTCCTTGCAAATAAGGTGGACCTCCTGTGGTCATATCCTACCAAAGTAGGCATTTTCCCATTAGAAAAACCAGATTATTTGGACTGTAAGTTTTCAGTATATTGTGTAGTGTTTGTTCCCTTCTACAACAGGGGAAAATATGTTTTCACAGGACAGGACTTCCTTCTTCAAATACAATAAATACTGAACAAAGCCAGAATAAAGCCAGAGTTGTTATAAAACAAATATTTTTTCCTAATCTCTGACATTTTCAGACATATCTTTCACATGACCGCTCAATTAATGCACTTTAGAATAAAATCTTTCTGTGCAACAGCATTACATTGTTGGATAATGTTAATTATTTATCTGCAAATATCACCATAATATTCTACTGTAGTAGTACTGCTTCACTAGCTTGTCTTTCTGAGAGTTAGTTACCTAATCTAAGCATTTAATTTTGCAAATCTTCCTGAATTTCATCTTGTTCTGAGGCCCAGATCAAGTTCTTTAGAAGCTTCCTAATTGCTAAAATAGCTATACACTCAATTTTAAGCAGAGCTGCTTATCAGTATCCTGAACAGAATTTGAGGTTATGTGAACCCCTGGGGCATTTCCATTGAGGTATCACCTTGCTTTGTCAGGGTGCTCTTGATAACTGTTCTTTCAGTATTTCAACAGTGTAGTGATTTTATGTCTATGCTTTTCTGCTGTCATGGAGGAAAGTATCACAACCTTATTGGAAGTCAGGGTAGTTCACACTGCTGTGCCTCATTATTCTAATCCCCACATCCCCAGTGATTATTTTATCAAAGGAAAACATCCAGTTCTCAGGCTTTTGCTTGTCCTGATCAAATTATTGTCTTTTCTAATCCTATCTCTACTCTGAGTTGTTTTGCTAAGGGCCATTCCTTGCAATTTCTCTTTAAAAATAATAGATACCTATTAGCACAATATATAATCCATGCCAATCCCAGAAGAGTCTCTACATAATACTTGTGGTTTTCTGTTGACATATCAGATGGGTGCTGTCATCTATGGAAATCAAATGTGTCTTAATGGCAGGAGTCTTAACGTGTAGAGCTGGAGGTGATGAACAGTCACCTTGTCCAAGCCCATGTAACCTATGCAATACTGACAACTACCATGGAGCACCTCTTATTGTACTCCAGGGAGCTATTTTTGACTGCTCTGAATATTGAGTATGAACTGGAATGTCCTAAGATACGTCAGAGTCTAAATTTATCCTTTGGGGTTTTTTTTTTTAATCTCATACTAAATGTTGACAGAGGTCTTACCCTCTGTCACTAAGAAAATTTAAGAATTTCATTACTTTGAAAATAATTTAGACTAATATAACTACAAATATCTTTGTTGCTCTAATGTTACACAATGGTCAGAGGTTAATAATGCTGGTTTTCTCTGCTAAATTGCTTTATCTGAACACAAGCCCTGTGATATCCAATAGAGTCTGGTAGTGAAGAAAATTGTAAGCCTGTTAGTAAAGATTGTAAAATAGACCTTGATGAAAAAGGAAATAAACAGTAGCTTACACAAAAAAGTGGAACATTAGGGTATGTGCTGAAACCTGGTAAACTCGATAGAACACTTATGTACATAAAAATATCTATTAAAAAAGATACCTGTATCATCTAACAAAATTTAATTCTTCGTAACAGTAACAGCCCCAGATTTAACATATATATGAAGAAAAAAGTCAAAAGAAAGAAAAAAAAAAAAATCCAGTATTTAAAGTTGCTTAGTTAAAGCACAGCAAAACAAGGCTACATTCTAAAATGCATCTCACCTGCTGCTGTTATTTGTATTTATAGCTCTGCCACAAGGCCTTTAAGAGAAACTTTTCCATATTTTTTATATACTTTTTCAATATATAGTTTCCTCTTGCAGCTTAAGTCTCTTGCATAATGCTTCCAGGAATGTTAGTAAAGCACATCCTCTATACAATAGTAAGTACATAAAAAATACATGGAATTCTAGCATTGGTTTATTTCTGTACCACACGGTTAGTTCACTGCCACAGAACCAAATCACTTCTTTTTTTCCAGTTGCATTGCTTATGCACACTCTCTTTCATTGTTTGTGCTTTAACCAGGGCATTTACACCACATTCTGCAGTTGTTAGCAAAACATCTACATGTAGAGCTAGAGTCACCTGGAGACTTCTGATCACATGACTTGGGACAAGCCAGACCTGAAAACTTGAGGTCAGCATTCAGGATTAGAGTATATTTCATATCAAACATAACTCAGTTGTAAATCAGCATCTTACTTCTGTTCATACCTATTGAACAACTAAGGGTACGTGAAGTGTTGCCATAAGCACTCTAAGAGTTGCCCACTTGGAATTAAGGAGTTAGCTTCAGGTCTCCTGCTCTGAGTCAACTGTATGTTCTTGAAACAGGCTGATGGAAAACAATGGACACACAATTCTCCCCTTTAGGAATTTAAACAGAATGTGGGAGACCTGAAAGTGCATTTCAATTTCTACAATACATGCTTTTTAGCAAATGCCGAGGGTAAACTCAGTGGGGTGCATTCCTTGCTGCATTCATTGTGGTAAGTCTCAGCAACATATTCTGTTCCCTACAGAACTGAACCATCAACTTTAGTCCTGGAATAGTAATACTGTCTGCTACAGTAATACTGTCTGCTAGGTGAAAAACTCATTATTCGGTTCTCAGGAGCTGAGATAGAAACACACACATGCACACACACGTGGATGCCTTCACACAGCCTGCCTTAGCAGCCTGTGCTGTTTAAATTCTCAAATGTTTCTCTCCATTTGCTCCCGCTTTCCATAGAAGCAGTTTAGCAGCTTCCAGGTTAGTACCAGGGACTGGATATTTTGCAGGCAGGATCAGCAGGAGAAGTTTCTATGAGGAAAGTGGTTCTAGTTATTTCTTTGAAATTACAACCAAATTTCACAAAGTTTTGAGCTTTTGGGAAAAGTAACCAAACTTTGCAAATGAAGTATATGTTGTTTTCTATCAGCTAGAACTCCTGAAGTTTCTGCCTCATCAAACACAAATATACATGCACAGAAGTGCGCCAAATTAAGGCTGCATGGGCATTACAAAGCTTTTAGGTATTTGACACATCTTTTAGTCTAGCAGGGGGAATGAGCAGCACTTGTTTTTATTCAGCAAGGCCTCAGCTTGTCAGCTGGCCTAGTTACATTGTCTTTGGGGGAATTTGACTTACAGTGCTGCCTTTGTCTTTTCTCTTCATTAAAAACAACACAGAAAACTCTCAGGACAAAAGAGCCTGTGATGTAAATATGAAACATCAGCTTCATGTGGCCCAAATGCTCCTGGGAGGTCCTGAGACTCTTCAAAGACTTTAATTTTAAGAGTCAGGATTCTGAACAGATGCCTATCTCACACATTTGTATGGATTTCCTCCTCACCACCACCCTATGTTCAGTAGCATTAATAGCAGCACGGCACAGTAGGAGCTGCGTGTGTACAGTAAACCCTCACTTTCAATATGCCACACACCTGTACCACTTCTCTCTTTTGAACTATGCCCATCTCAACCTCTACTTTCTGCCTAAATGAATTGACCAGTACCTTCTTTTGTTTTATTATTGAATCCTAATGCCATAGCCTTTGTCTGGGAGGCAGCTTTGTTGTAAAAACTCATGACTCTCTGCTGTAAAACCACTATCAAAAGTGGTGACCATTTTGCATAGTGTTCCCGATTTGAACATGGTAACCGTGGCAAATGTTTTCTCCAGTCCTATTATTTAAGCTATTTCAAATTAGTTTAGTTAGCACAGTCAGGTGTTATTATGTAGTTATTCTGTCTGGTTTAGATGTGTCTGAACTGGGGTGGGTGTATGTCAGAGCATATCCCAGGTTATTGGGCCCCAGACTTGGGGCTTGAGGGTAAAATGTACTGGCAATCTCCATTTACAAGACTAGAGGCTTTCTGAGTTGTGGTCTCCTTAACATTCACTTTTGCCAGATGCAAATTCTGTCATAAATTTTATATTTAGATCACCATGTAGTGAATTTAAGCCTGTTAATATGAATATCAGGTTTATAAAAACAAACAAACAAACAAACAAAAAACCCCCACCAAAACCCCAAACCTAAAAACCCAACCGAAAAAAACCACTGGCTAAAGTTTTGTGAACTTACAATTTTTGACCTTTATTTCTAATGAAATGGTGAAAAATACTTTCTGGTATCAAGCAGGTAATGGCTTGTTGTCGTATTAGACCTCCTTCTTTCTTTCTTTCATTTTTCTGGATAATTCATTTTTGGTTTGATAGTATACATGATCCTGAATGGATCGTTACAGCCCTGTGCCAGGCCAGGTTGCTTGCTTTTTTCCTGTTTAGTAGGTTCCTGCAAAAACTCCTGTTACCTTCCCCCATCACAAGGTGATCTGTAGAATTGCTATGTGTCCTTAAATTGGAAACTGGAATTGCAGATGTCTGCAAATGGCTTTGCCATTCCTCTTGCTCCTTTCAGAGATATTGGCTAAACTGACAACTGAGACCTATCAAGTGTTTCCCTCTGTAGTCTTTTACATCAGGCTGTTGAGTGTTTGCTCATTTTCATCCATAAAAGGTCAGGGGGTCTAAATGTGTCAAAGTTGTTTTCTCTTACTTGAGTTGAAACTTTTTGCTGAAGGCTACAGCTTTGTCATGTACATTGAAAGCCTTCAGCTCTAATTTGAAGACAGTAAATCATGAGAAAATATCAGGGATGTAAATGACTAGCAAGGTCATGACTTATTTTCAATGTAAAGCAATCAAGAAATAAGACAGTCAAGAAAGCAGACAGCCTGTATGAAGACAAACTTTGTTTGCTGAATAGATCTGAGGACTCCAGTATCTTCACTGCTGAAGTATTCCTAGGGATGCATACCACACTTTTCATGCTGAAAGGCACTTTCTTACTTGGCAGTGTTTTCTGAGGAGTAAAAAGCTCCTCATAGATATTGACAGGTATTTTACAAATGAGAAAAATAACATCAGCAAGTTTTTGTGTCCCTGAACAAGAACACACTGGCAACGTCCAAGGTAGATCTCGAGGGACACAGTGGCAGTGTGGCAGGGACACAGTTGGGGATTTTTCAACATCAGGGCTTTTAAAGAAAATGCTTCTTTTTTCAAAAATGTGGATTTTGTAAATTCTGCATCTGTGCTGGAACATTAAAAAAAGTAAGGACTAAAAAAACTTCTGGATAACTATGGGAGACATCATAGGGTTGAATTTGTACCTCTTTGCCACCTTTTTTTATCCACAGAAGTGTTCTTTCACTCTGAAAAAAATCTGTGGAAACCCATTATGCATCTCACAAGGAATGAATGAATTTATGAGTGAAGAAGAAAAGTTACACCAGTGTCAATGTTTAAAAGTGTCTATAAAGAAGAACCGATTAAACCGATTTAACTGAATAAAACAAAAGACTCTTATTCATTGAAAATCTGTGAAAGACCAACACATGTACAAACTCGTTTATAATGGTGTTATGTGATTCTTATATCAATTACAGGCAAAAAATAAACAGAGAAAAGATTAGATTTTCAAGTGTGCTCAGTGCTTGTATCTAATTAGCCTTTCTTATGGATCTCTGCTGCTTTTGCAGGTTGCTTTGCTAGAGATAGTGCCATCATCTGCATAAGAAATTTGCTTGCTATGTGTAAAGAACCAGTCTATTAAAACAATAGCTTGCTGCAGATCAGTGTTTTCTCATTTAAATCTGAATTTACATCATGGAGTACTCTTGGGTCATTGATTTCCATGATGATCTACAGTCATGCTTTGAACATTTCACTGAGTTCAAGAGAAAGTATTTAGCAAGAAAGCTCACAAACTTCACATAAGGGGAAAAAATGCAACTGTAATAGCTTTGAATGTATAACAATCAAGGCGATAAAAAAATCATGTGATTTTCTCCAAAAGAAAAATGTCAGAAAGGTTATAAACAACAAAAAAACCCCAAAGATTTCATTTGGAACTGGAATCAGAGAACAGCAGACAGCAATTCAGACTTAATGCATTCTTCGCTTAAAACATGGGTGAGAGGAGGGGCAGGAGAGCAGTACCAATTTTAAACATAAACCTGAAATACTTTTCCTTTAAAGATGGCTGAAAAACATCTGACACTGTGGAAGCAAGCATTTGAGATCTCCAAACATTCAACTGAAGAATGGGAAAAGGTGTTAATGTGTCAGTCACCTGACATGCAGAATCAGAGCATAGCTTCAAAATTTACTGCTACATGAATGTATCACACATATGATGAACTGCATTTGAATGCATTTCTTACTGAGAAACTATTTGCACATCATGTTGTCCAGTGCCAAAGTGCTTAAGGCAAATCAGACTTCATATTTGTATTTCAAGCTAAACTCACTACTTGACATTTTTGTATTTGAGCTATTTAGTACTTGGAACACATTATAGAATACTGAGATAAAAACTTAGGGTTTGTTGTCAAAATTAATTGCTTCAGTGTATCTGCTTCTGCCTGGCTCATAAATGGACTAAAAAGGCTTTTGCTATCCAGCCTACTTAATTGAAAATATGTAAAATTCTCTGTCCAATAACTTGTGGATACATGACTATTTTGAAAACAATCTGAAGCTCACATATTTGTTTGTCCCAGGTGATCTTGCTGCTTTAGTGGGCAAGAGAATAGTTTCATGTAAGAAGCAAAGTGGGAGTTTCCCATAGTAGCTTCAAAATTGTGCTTCTAACTCAACTGACATTTTTAAAAAATGGTACTTTTAGCATCTAGAGACCTAATGCAATAGTGAAAAGCAATGGTGAAATGGTGCAATGGTGAAAAGCAGTTCTCATTTTATCAGAAAGAGTATTCTGTAGTACTACTTAAAATGTTTCACCCACATATTTAACTGGATTTTGATGTGTGTTTGGGGTTTGTTTTGGTTTTCTTTTTAGAAATAAACAAGGATTTAAATAACTATCAGACTTATCCAGGCAACTCTATCTAGGTTATATAATATAGATTTTTCTTGTCAGTGAACAAGTAATTTTGAAACTTATACACCATTTTAGCATTCAAAACAAAGGAAACAACTCATTCAGTACTGGCATTATGCAAAAGGTCATACAACATGGAGCTGCTTTGAGGAGACAACTACATAGACAGTAGAGTGCCATAGTTTTTAATTCCTACCAATGACCTTGAACCTCCACATGTTTGTACGAATACTCACATGCATGAGCTCAACATAAGTATAAAGCATTTGAAGGACCCAAACCTGGCATTGGAAAATTATCACAGCGTATTTTGCAGGGGTTTTAAAATGGAGGATATGAGAGACATAATTTTTTCTCAGTTTTGTGGTAAACATTAATGATTTGCTTTGAAGTACAAAGTCTCAAGAAAGAGCTTTTTAAAATTTTCTTGAAATGTTTGCTTCAGACATTTGTTGAATAAGCGTTAGAAGATTATAGCAGTTTAGAGCTGTCTGAACTTGTGTTGTCTAGAAAACAAGCTTGAATTTAAAGACAAATACTGGGAAATTATTAAACTCTAAATCTGAAAAAACTTGTTGCACATGCCTAATGCCACTAATGGACCCGTCAGTGCACTGGTCTATTTGCATACACGAAGTTAAATACATGATTGTTTCAAAAAATTGGCCTTAGATCTGCAGTATTAGATAGCTGTTTTGATTCATAATTTTAATACATGAAGTGTGAATAATTTTATACTGCCAAGCTAGATAAAAATATGGAGAGACACACCAATATTTTAATGTGTGCTTTTGGGAAAAGTATTGAAAAATACGGAAGGTATCAAAAGGTTTGATCTCCTATGAGTTCTTCCCCTGAACTCCTCAGAGAACATTTCAGTTGTCCTTTAATACTACTTTCCAAAATGCTAACTGTGTCAAGATGCTAAGCCAGGACTAGGAGATGCTTCTGATTTCACAATGTACTGTGACACTAATGTGTGCAGTAATTTAATTAATACATTATGAATGCATTCACATGGTTGTCATACAAAACGAAGAACATTAGTAAATGTTCTACCAACCATATTCCTCTAGATTGCTGTCTATGCCAAATAATTTCAAATATTAATTCAGTCAAAAACCTTTTAAATGTTCAATAGAAAGAAAGCCCTTAAACATCTTTGATTTACAGTTTACCATTCTGAATCTTAGCTTATTTTTATGTCCTCTCAGACAATTTCCATTTTCTTATCTTCCATTCCTCTCTCAGGTTTCTCCATCATCCATTAATTTTATCTGCTCCTTTTCCCACTCACAGTTTCTTTTCTTATATTCTTTGATTCATACTACCCCTGCTTTAGCTGCTTTTGGAAAATATCAGTGATTATGAACATTATTTACTTCTTGAAAAAATCCCCGTCTTTCTCCAGAGCCCAGAAAACACCAGCTCTGTTCTTCTATAACAAAAACCAGAATAAACTAAGATACAATCTTCTCCAACAGCTCTGTCCTCCACAGCTAACTCATCACACTCATCTTTAGGACCAGTCTGTATTCATTTGCCCCTGTGATTTAACTCTAAGACAATAAAACCCTGAGAAATGTCTGTACTTACACTAGTATGGTGTTGTGTTATACCATAACAACTTCCTGAGATAAAAACCTAAGAATTTTCCCCAAAAAGGCATCTTGTTCCTCCTTGAAGCCATATGCCAGTGTGCAGGAATGATGGACTCTTCGCTAATGGACAAATGATGCACTTTTTGGTTTGGATGCTTAGTTCAGTCAGCAGATCTCCTCTGAATGTATAGGAAAGACTCAAGATACGATACCTATTAAAAGAGGGGATGTTTGTGTTGCCTTTGGTAGCTCCACCTGGGTGTGCCCTTGAGACTCAAAGCCATCCTGTACACATGCTTATGATCAAATTGGAGAGGCCTCCAGGCCCGCTGGGAGTTCACGTACTGCATCCTTAGCACATACAAGCAAAAGGGTACTCTTACCATGGGTATTGTAAAATCATTTGCACCTCACACAGGCCCCCTTAGTTTGCACATAAGCTCCTCATGTGCCAGAAGATTCTCATGAACCTTGCCCCTGTGATTTACCTTGTACACCACATTTCGAGGTTTTTACTGCAGCCTTTTAGTGACAACTCCAACGCACCTGACAGATGTACCTCCTGTTGGGACAGGTAAGGTAAGAAGAGTGTCCCCATGCCACTATCCACAACCAAGAAGCAAGGAGCCAAGCAAAGCTACAGTTCTCCCAAATGACATTGTCCTGTTTACAGTAGAACTCCTTTCCTTGAATGGATGAAGCAACCTATGGTCTTCTAAAAGCTCCACATTATTATTCAACCTTTCTGACAATGGCAATTGCAAAACTACCAGTGTCTTGAATGTACCAACTAATTGATCTAATTTCCCTGACCAGGTGATGGTGAGTGAGGGGACTGCCCTGCCAGCCTGGTTTTTACACTTGGCTCCTGGCTTGATCCTTACAGAGCAGCCCACTCTGCTTCCTGATAAAAACCTTTAGGGTAAGAAATTAATCTCTGGTGTCCTGAGACAGGCATTATTTTGCCTGCACATGTAGTGGCATCCTACATCCTTCAATCTCTTTTGGTATCTGCATGCTCCAAATACCCTCTGAAGCATAAGCATTGAAGCACGACGTATGAAATAGATCTATCATTCAGTAACTGAAAGACATCAGACAGGCATTTCCCACACATCTTCAGGTGTCAGATTTTAAATCTACCCTATATCCACCATATGAGCCCCAGGTTCTATGCAGGAATATTTTTTTTTCTCTCATATTGAAGGCTCAGACACAGACTCGCAGTTCTGTTGCAGCTCCTTCGCAATGTTACCTGGACAAGAGCAGGCGTCCTTCAGTCAGATTATGAACTCACTGTTCATAGTACAGAAATCTAGTACAGAAATTTATTGCCATGTCTGGCTACAGGATGGCAATTTGTGCTCCTGAACAAGAGGACAACATCCCCGCAGTATCTTCAGCATCACGATCTATTGAACTCCCTGGCAATCCAAGAGCTCCTGACCTGTCTCTGAGGTCAGCAGGGACAATTTCATCAGGACCAGATGGTGTAGGACACTGTTACACACAATAACTATTTTCGCTCTGACCAGTATGTTTCAAGGAAGTATACCCAGGCCCCATAAGGAAAAAAGCAGTCCAACTCTGAGCATATTTTTTTTAAGGATGTGAAATCAAAGATTCAGCAATAATGGTGTTATGTGAAATTTTTCAGTCCATATTCTCAAAGAACTTATTTTTTTAAAATTCCCTTTAATTTTCAACTTCATCATTTTTAAATTTGCAAATATATTAAAATAACTCACTTTTAAAAAGTCCTCAGGAATATTCTTCCCCTTTCAGTTGTGCAGATTATTTTTCATATATTCTGATAAATCTTCAGTATTTTAAGTTGAACTGGACATGAACTAACACCACCACCACCACCACCCCCACCCCCCCCCCACCCCCCCCCCCATTATTTAATGATTTATCTGCAATGTAATATGCACATTAGAATTATGAAGGAGTTTTGAAAAGAAAAAAATTAATAGAAAGTCAATGAAAGAAAAACTTCCTAACATCATAGTTACAGCTATGCTCTACCAGGTGTATATATAGATATATATTTTCAGATTTGCCTTAATGTATTCATATAGGAAAGGCAAAGACTGCTGCTGGAAATACTGAACTTTTAAAAAAAATACTTTCACACTGAGCAGTTCATTTAAAACGAACAAATTTGAAGCAAACTGTATTAACTTGGCATTCATTTCCCTCCCCCCCTTTATGTTTAAGAGTATCATAATGAACTGAATGAAGAAATAAGGTCCATTTTGAACTAGTGATTAGGAGAATTTGCCACTGGACGTGATACTGCATGAACTGTGACAATCTACATCCTAGAGCTCTACATACTTACCAAGGGCCTATGAGAGTTTTTAAAAGGGCTGTAAAGAAAGCTGGGTATAGCGCTAAGAAACTAAGTAACCAATTGTGAAGTCACACACAGCCACAAGAAACAAGAATGCAGGGATTACTAAATTATGGGCCTATCCCTGAAAATTCAAACAGTGAAAATACAGCTGACATATATAAAGCATAAGAACATTTCACTCAGTCTTGATCTTCTATTGCAAAGCACGTCTCCCTGTATCAAGCACAGAACTTGTATAGCTTGCCTGATTATAGATGTATTTAATTACTTTCTGAAATTGTACCAAAGAGAAATATAAAATCAGAGAGAAATCCTTGAAGAGCTGTAGAACTTCAGAAACCAACCATTTAATAAAACAAATAATTTATTCATAAATGTGCTATTTGTAACTTCAAATATGTTTTAAAGCTTGCCTTTTCTTTGGCATAATAGCTCTATTTCTTTCTTCAGGCAACAGGCTTATTATATCTGTTCTGAAGTAAAACAAACCTACTTTTGGCTGAAAGCATCAAGTATAAACCAATTAGATTCATTTTATTTTGTTTTGTTCTTGATTAAAAATACAAAGCTTATTTGCTTGAGATAATACTAACTAGCGTAAAAGAAATTTATTTATATTGCTTGAGTGATTGATACTTCACATGTATCAATATCACTTTGAGTGATATTCTGGTGTAGTAATGTATCTAGATGTGAAAGGGCCGTACAGTTAGACAATATTAATTAACTATGTTTTTTACTGTGGGATCCAATGCTACATTTCAGTCTTGCAGTCACTTACTCTATAGGTCAAAATTATTTACTTGATTGGAAAGATAAATACTAGTTCTCTGTTACATATATTTCTCTCACTTACATTCTGAAGTACAAATGTAAGCATGCTCTGTGCTCTGTTGACAAACTGTAAAAATTCTCACCATCTTTTTCCTCCCATCCTCCAGACTTCCAGAGTTAATTGTCCATGCCAAGGGAGAAATAACACAACTCCTCTTTTTCCTTTACAGAGTGATATTCCAAAATTGAAAGGCCCAATGCATTGAAGGTCCTTTCTTAAACATTTTGAAAACAGCTTCTAGACTAAAAATGTTTCTTGAGAATTTTATATTTTCATCATGTAAATTCATTCAAACTGAAAATACCAACATCAGCAAGGAACATCGGGGGTTGAAAGTACACCAAAAAGTACATAATTTGCCTTAGTTACTTACAACTAGTTAACGTAGTTACTTACATTTAGAGAGTTGACATGGTGGGTCAGACCAAAGATCTGACTAATGAATGATGCTGGCTTCAGCAGGGGCCATAAAAGATGTTCAGAAAACAGGGTAAGAAATAGTATGCATTCATGACAGTTCATAGTAGGCTTGACTATCACTGGTGAACTGTGCTGAAGAGTATGTTCAAGATTTCCTCTGTAGGTTAGAATCCAAAGTACAAACCTACTGTTGTACTTGGAGAGGTGGTATTTCTTGCTTTTGAAAAAAGTTGCCCCTACATTCATTTAGTCCGCCAAGGTACTGGGGTATCTGTATTTGTGGGTAGACAGGAACTTGATTTACCCTTGACCACAACAGATGCAAGCTTTCTTTGCTATACTAAGAGAAGACCAAAAGCCTACTGCGACAAGGGTGTATTGGCACAGGATCAGTGCTAAAATATCTGCATTTGCATGTCTCCCTGCTGGCTTGGACAGTGAACAGAGTGACTGTAGAGCTTGGCTGTAAAATGCCAAGATGCACTTTTCTGTTTGATTTAAAGAGAAATTTCCCTCTCTAAGGAAAACTTCAAGGGAAAAAAATAAGTTATCTCTGAAATATAAGGGCATAGAGCCAAAGACTTTCAGGCTGTATCTGAAGTTCAGATATCTGATTAGGTGACTAACATTGGAAAAAGAAAGCTTTGCATTTTAGAGAAGAAAAAATCTGCTAATATTCTTCCTGGACACCAAGAACATATCTTTCCCAAGGACAAATAAGAAATCTGTGGCAACACCAGAAATGTAGTCAAGATCATATGCCAAGTTTCTGGGCTTTTACAGCAGACAGACCTCCATGTCTTATTGAGACTAAAGTATTGTTTAAGAGCTTCCAAACGGACACCTTCTGAAACCTTAAAAATGTTAATATTCCGTTTGCAGTAAATGAAAGGCAATTCATATGGAATTTTATCAAATATCACTAAGAAACTGGTTAAAATGTAGTTTGGTCTGGCTGTGCACCCTAATATGGAAAGCAATGATGATCTCACTCATGTTTTCTCTCCCACACCTAACTACCAGAAAAGCAGCACAATGAGAAAAGAAGAGTGAAAGGAGTCCGTAGCTCTGGCCCATACATAGGGAGTGAAAATAGCCAGAGAGTTATTTGCCTGGTAATGAGTTCTTTAGAGTAGAGCACAGCAAGGAAGGCAGATTGTGGATTCTTAATCTTTCATGCTGCAGTCTCTGTCTGGGACAGCGAAGCAGCAGCTCTTTGCTAGGGGCAAAGCCACAGTTGAGTCCAAAGCCTGCAAAGTCCATCTGTCTTACGTACAACAGATTGGCCAAGTTTGTAGCACAGATTTACACCATAGGCAACAACTGTGAAGTAAACACAGAAATATAATGCTATTCACTAGTTTAAAATTGCAACTTTCTTAAATACAAACATGCCAAAATATTCTTTTTTTTTGGTGTAGGAAACATAAATTCAGGTGTAATCAAGAACTGTTGAACAAGCTCTAAAAATTGTCATAGGTTGGAATATGGCTCCCACCTTTAGCTACTTTGTTATAGATAGAATCATGCTGATTCTTACTCTCTGCCCTGACTCTCTGCAAGTCAGCCTTGCCATATTTTTTTTCTTTTGGAATAACACAACTTCAAAAGAGGATTAGGGACACTATCAACCCCTCCCTCACAACTACCGTCAGAATATTCAGCAGAACTCCATGGAGAAGAGCTATGGGGTTAAAATGTTTATAAAACTGTAACTGAAACAGAACAGCTCACAGCAATAAATACTTAGCTATGGAGCCAGAGTTTGCCTCTTTCTCTTTCAGTTTCCAAAGGAAAGGTCATTCCTGCCTCCCTGAATTATTGGAGTTTTAGGAAAACCTCCATGCAGTCTTTAAATCATGCCTTCACTCAAAAAGCAGCATTTTAAAGTCAGGTTCTTTTCATTAGCAGTTATTACTGACAAGCGAAAATGCTCTAAAAAACCCCCAGAGCATGCTAATTTTGGTAGTCTAAAGCACCTAACCTTCCCCATGCACAACGGGCATTGACAACAGGGTTTTGGGATTAATCACCTTTGTGTTTCAACATCTGAGTGTGACACAGTCCCTCTTTGGATCTAAGTCCTGAACTGTGCTGAAATGATGAACTTTTTCAACATTCAGCCATGTAACTATTGAAGATAGTTTCTTTCAGTTTAATTCTAAGCAAATTCTGAAAATACACTTTAAAACATTCAGTCTGCTTTCTCCACTGCAATACACTTAGATCAATTTCTAGCATTTATAATACCATATAGTAAAGTTACCCTAATATTCCTGTATATTAAGAATATAATTGAGACATTAAAATTGTGTCTCACACTTGTCTTTTGCAAAGGGTGAAAAGGTTCATTATTTTACATTACAATTAATTACACCATTTCTGGATATTGTAACTTTTTCTGACATTTTTCTCTCATTTCTTGACAGTTTTTCACATCATTTGTGCCTATCTTGAGTCAAGAGAGGTATTTCCATAACTGAACTCACCATCCATGTGCAGTCCAAATCTCATATTCATAGAATCCTAGAAATCACAGAATGGTTTGGGTTGGAAGGGACCTTAAAGACCATCTAGTTCCTTATTCCTTTTCTTATCCCAGAAACAGAAGAAGCAGCTGTACAATAGCCACTATAATGCATTTCTCAGAGCTTGATGATGAAAGCTTTCGAAACTCTGTCAGATAGAGAAATAGTCAATGTCATCAATAGGCACACAAGGAAGAAACACAGTTACAACGGAAGAAAATGCTAGCCATCATCAAAGGCATTTAGGTGAAACTCATAGGAAAGCATGATGGAAAAGATGCAGAGCTGGGCTGACAATTGGTGCTTGTCAATAAAGTAGAAAGTTAAAAGGACTAGAGTTTTACTGAGGAATAGTCATAAGACCAGAAAGTTAAAGTGAAAGCTAAGGGGAAACAGTAAAGACCTCTGTTAGAGAAGGCTAATCCTAAAGACATCCATCTATTCACATATCGTACTGGTGAGAGTCGAGGTATCAGGAATAACTCCTTTCTCTTCCCTCACATGCAGACTTCAGACTGAAACCAGAGGTATCTTACTAAAAAAGAAGGCTTAATTTACTTACAAAAAACCCTACTACTGTAGTAAGATGGAATATGATTACTGAAATGTCTAAATCATTGGAGATTTCATTTTAACTACATGTAGAAAAATATCAAATATTCTGCCTCTAAAAGCATCTGAGTGGCAGAGACATGGAAAGAAGATAGCAATAGCAGCTACTACTACAAATTTGCATGGCTCACAGTTTTCTGGCTTTGTCAAAAGCAATAGCAAAAAACTAACTTCATTAGTGCTGGATTTCCCAGTGACAGTACTTGCCCAGATTTTCAGTGCAAGGCCAGTCTGCCCAAATAACATCTAACTGTCTCTGGAAACCAGAGACATGAGAGGAATAAAGTAAATGGAAACAAAAATACTCCCACAAAATGCCTCCTGAGCTTTGAACAGACACAGGCTTTCACATCATTTAACCCTCACTCATGTGAACATCAAGAGACCAACCAATGTTAGTACATGAAAAAAGTAGAACTAACAGTTAATACTAATCTTTGTGGTTTTATCACAAGAGTATGAGGAACAATAAGTGGCTTTTGTAGGTGATTAAATGTTAGCACGCAGCTGAAGCATTTAAGAATTTCACATGGTCATTACAACCATACTCCAGTGCTATGAACAGTCTTCCTGATATTTCAGGCTGAAAAAAGACAACACAAGAATAAAAGAAGAATATTTCTTCTGTTATGCTTAATCTCAGTGTTGATCTTGAAATATTTAGTATAGTATATTTTGTAAAGCAGCATATGTAAAACTATCCCCCAAAACCCAATCCTACAAAGAGCACTTTCATTTCAATCCAGGTTTGCTCTGACCTAAGTGGTGCAATTTTGAAAAGGCCCAAATATGTTGGATATGAAGACTGGTAATGTTATTTCTCTTCTTGAAAGGGACCTGTCACCAATTCATGGTGCTGATATTGATCAAACAAATCTTACACAATTTATCTTTTTCACAGGTGCACTCCCTTACCTCTATCCAGTTGTTGAAACCTTTTACTGAGGCTGTGTGCCTTTTGATATTTCGATTGTATTTTAAGAGGTAAAACTAAGTATGTCAACCTTACTAAAAGTCTTGCAGCTTCTAATATATCTATGTAATATACTATATGGATTCTTACAGAGGAAGAAGAAGCAGCTGGATCTGTTCTGGTAAGACAAGTAGGCTTAGAGGTTGAGATCAGAGGTTTGATTCACAGCTGGCTGATTTACCTAGGCTTCCAGCCCACAGATAAGAAGGATCTGAATTGCTTGCTCTCTCTGTTATTATCTTCCAGTCCAATGTTATTCCATTAATGCTGAGAGTCAGATGGTCACATGCCACCTGAATATAATTGTATCCTCTTCTTAATAAACTCTTATTCTTTGGCCTGCTGGGGCATAACCAAAGTGCTGTGGTTGTCCACTGTCACAAAAGGCTGAAGTTCCAAATTCTGTGCAAATCACAGAATGTTTTAGGTTGGAAAGGACCTTAAAGATCATCTAGTTCCAACCTCCCTGCCATGGGCAGGGACACCTTCCATTAGATCAGGTTGCTCCAAGCCTCAACCAGCCTGGCCTTGAAGACACTCAGAGAGGGGGCATCCACAGCTTCTCTGGGCAACCTGTTCCAGTGCCTCACCACCCTCTCCATGAAGCATTTTTTCCTTATATCTAAAAATTTTCCTTATGTCTAATGACCCCTGACTGTGGTGTTCAGCCTGTTTTCACAGCTCTTCTGGTGTGAAAGATGTGGGATGCATCAGACATACTGCTTCTGAGTTCAGTAGCACTGGTAGGCTCTCCATCTTTCCCATTGCCTGTCACAGGCATGACCCAAGAACCACCCAACAACAAGATGGGGGTCACAGTGGGATAGTGTTGATGCTCTAAGTTTGGTAAAGTCAGAGCTGTATGTGATTCAAACTAAGCCTTTCCTTTTACCACATCTCCTGTAAAGACAGGGAAATTAATTCATGATGTTCTGGTTAGAATTAAGACTACAATTATTTGATCAAAATTACAATTATTTCCTAAACATAACAGTAAGAATGGAAATGAAAGTAGTTTGACACATTAAAATAATAACAAAAATAAAAACTATACATGTAAAGAGACAGATAGTAAAAATTTTTTATAATGAAAGTCAAATGAAAACATAATTGAGTTTCAGGAAATCTGAATGTGACTTATTACAGGGTATTTATTTGACACTGGAACATGTGTTTCCATTTAACAATCAGCATCCATAACGCACACGGCCATTTAAGTTGATAAGAGTTTAAGAAAAGGATCATGTTCCCGATTTAAAATTAGCTAAACTATGTAGAGTGCCTTAATTTTGCAATTTTGCCTTCAGAACTGGTGAGAAAAAAAATAATCTGGCAAAGGTTTCATGATTTTCAGAGATGTGTTTAGCTCCAGGGGATGTCTTTGTAAAATGTCAACCACTGGGAATGTGATAAACCCAAGATAAGGATTTACATTAAGAAAAGGAGGATGTAATATTCAGAGAACATCATGGAAAACCCATCAATGGATATAGATAAAAATAACTTGTAAATTAATATAGATTAAAATAACTTTGTATCTGTGCTGAAGGATCTTTTCATTCACAATTACATGTTGTATTTTTTTCTGTCTGGCAGAAAAAACTTCATAGTTACTTGTAGGGCAGCATAAATATTTTTTGTTACAAAATCATAAAATATTTTTTTTAAAATCAAAGAAACAATAAGCTACATATTTGCTATTTAAAAGAAACATTACATTCTCTCTTTTTCACAAAGCTTTCCTGTATCAGCAGGGCACAACTTTAAGATGACATATGTGCCTTTCTGTTACGCAGGAGAAAATGTCTCAGTAAGAAAACATGCTGGTGTCCTTCCTCTTCCTATGTAAAATCACTGAAATTTCATAATTTGCTGACATCACATCTGGTGTAAAACCAAAACTGTCTTCCCACAGAACATCTGACCAGAGAGAGGTATAGCAGCAGAGTGGGAAAAAAAAACCATGCAAAGCTTCTCTGCCAGAAAAGATGAAGAAATTGTATTTCTGCTATGTGTAAGTATGCAAATGAGCACAGTCCATTTAGAGAACATCATTAGGGATGCCAAATGTCATCACACACATTAAATTAAAAAAACCTCAAATGCAGAATTGCTGTTTAAGTAGGTGAATTAATTTAAGATGGAAGCACTTTCTTGAAAATATGATGTACATATAAGGATGCCTAATCTCACAAACAAATTTATGAAACATAGTAAAGAATGTGTTTTCAGGTTTTGTTAAAACATTAACACTCTGCTGGAACTGGAATAAAAAAACAGTGGCCAGAAAGACAGAAATGTGAGCTCATCAACTGCAGCAATCTGTCAGCACAGAAGTAAATGAATATTCTTATCTATATGAAAAATAATGAAATATTGGTTTCTTTATGGCAAAAGTTTATCACAGGTGGTATTATAACACTGTTACAGTGATAGCAATACCATTACTGAAGAATGAACTCCTAAACCCAGAGCTATTAGCGATTTGATTTTATGGCATTTGGCAGAAAAAAAGAGCAACTATTACATAACAGATGCCAATCCTTTTCTTCTGAGGTGTCAAAATGCCATGATGACATAACTGAATAAAGAAACCAGAAGGATGTTACACTGTTAGTTTTAAAGCTTTTCTAGTTTGAAATATAATAGAACATAGCATTCTAAGGAAAAAAAACCAAACAGATTTTATGATAAAAGTAACTGTCACACATGAGCTATCTGAAGCATGGAATCTAATCTGACACAATATTTCAGAGCCAGGAATGTGTTAGCTCTTGGGTGAAAGTGTGCATTATTTTTCCTTTTTCCAAGTCAGGCCTTCATCTAAAGACTGCTTAAAATCATGAGAATAGAAGTGATAGCCATAAAGTGTCTGTGCACAAGTATAATTCAGTTGTTCTCTAAAGACAAGGAATACAATGACTAATGCACATTAGTATTTTCAGAATCTGTAATCTGGATAGTTTGGGTATTTCCCCGTTTCTGTCCTTTTACATGATTTTCAAGTCCCATTTAATCTGGACCTTGGCCACTCAAATTCAAAACTGAATTTTAAAAACTTCAGGCATTAAACTCTCTACAGTAAAGCAGGTTTTGCTACTTCAGATTGTCACAGAACAAGACACTTAGTTCTGGGCACAAGTCTCAAGTGCTGAGCAGCAAGGTACATAGTTTATGCACAAAAGTCAGACACCTCAGAGGAACGCTGCTTGCCTATCTTTTCTCCATCTGCCAAAGTTCTCATACAGCATGTGGAAGACTGGCATTTAGTTCTGCTTTCTGTTTGGTGAAGTTCAAACCCATGTTACTCATCTCTTGAAAGAGAGATTTAAATACTTCTCTCTAACAAGGTGTCTAAGCTCAGACACCACTCAGACTAAATTCCACATAACTCCTGCTACACTATCTCAGTACTTTTAGGTCTCTTCTAATGTGTACTGAAGAACAAACCCTTCATTTCCTAAGGTAGTGATGCATTAGTATAAAGATTTTCATTTATTCCTATGAAGTTAGTTTGATTTCATAGTTAATATCAGTTAATGATAAATAATATATGACTGTCTTTTAAATAGATGTGTATACCTGTGTGTCATGTTTCAAGTTTGACCTACAAAAAAAAAAAAAAAAAGCCCTTTCGAACATCCACAGTGTAACTGTCACAAATAAGCAACTATTTAATGGAGTTCTTACTACTTCTTGCTGGTCAATAAGTTTATATTGAGCATGGTTTGATTACTTGATGAATAAAAGTGGTTCTCAGTGTGAGTAAAGATTTTCTGTTCAGGTCTATGGCTTAATTTTGCTGTCTTCACTAGCACTAAACATTTTTTCATCCTGCAAGTATTTGCAGTGAGCATTAGTCATATCTTCATGTTCACATTCAAAGGTAAAACTGACTCTACGTAAACTCTACATGTGGGTTCATAAACAGAGAATGATCTATTTAGCCTGTACCCTGAAAGCTATATCAACCAGTTCAAAAATAGCTGCTGTTAACTGAAAGTGAAAAGTAGACTGCCTTTATAATCTCAACAGCCTTGGTGGTTTTAGATTTGAAACACCACTTCTACGAATATGTAAAGTATTACAAGTACCAGTCTTTCATTCTATATTGCCAAGAACTACAAAAAGGTTATGGGAGGTGCAATAGTCCATCAAAGCTGATGGAAAGCAAGACTCCTGAGAGCCTTAAAAAACCCCAAACTGTACTGAGAAGAAATAAAGAGAGATAGATGAGAAAATATAACAACACAGATTAGTAGAGAGTTCCCTTTTTCTTAAGCCCCAGGAAAAGATACACTATTTTAAAGTAATTTTTGCAAACTCCATTCCAGTGAATACAAAACTTGAAAGCTAAGTAGGAAATTGCCTATACGTTTTCATAACAAAAATAAATAGAAAACACATAAAATCTCAGTAGTAGAATCAAACTGCCTAAATACATTGAAGACAACCTGATGTTAAGATATGATCCAGCCTGCTTAGCTAACTATAATGCATGGTTCAATTAATACATCCATTTTTTATTGAAGGTCTTAGTTTTTAATGAAGTTGCTTTAAATAAATTAGTAATTTTTCCAGAAATGTTATATTTATGTTGAAACTTAGTTTTAAATTAAAATCAAATATTAATTAAATAAAATAATGTCTTGTCAAAAATTACTCTTGAAACCAAAGTTCTTTTCTAGATTTAGATATATGTATTTAAGAATATAATTTTAGCCCCACAAATGAAAGTATGCAAAACCAACATTTAATGGCTGAGTCCAGAGGTTAATATTTTTACCAACATCCAGGTAGATGGTTTGGATCCTTTCACATTTGTTATTTTCTCATATTAATCTTCCCAGATTTCAGTCAGTTCCCATATGTGTTCATTAAGTTTTGTTGTATTTAATATGTCAGTGATTTGTCCCTTAGAGTGAAATGAAAAAAGAATTTTTAAACTTCCTTAATGTCATCCTATTATTCTTGGCAAAATTATGCACCGGATACTTTAAAACTTTTGAAATAATTATTGTACAAACGTAGCCCCTAGATAAATGGGACATGAATCCTTTATCACTGCACTTCATCAGCTACAAGACAGTGCCTCTTTCAGACTGCCTCACAAAACATCACATTTAGAAGTGTGAAAGTTTTATTGGTTTCAAACTGGGAATATCTTCTTTCTCTCTCCCAAGGTGCACAGGGTCTTGAGTCAAGATTCAAGCCTTGTATAAATAATTGAAGAACTGTTTACCAGTACTTTATGCCTTCAAGTATAGGAAAGACATGTGTTTGTTCCTTGTTCCAATAGGGTACGGAGAAATCTGTGCTCCAAACAAGCCTCATAAAAGCTCTGTTATGAAGAAAATCATGCTGCCTTGTATGTCCTCTATGGTGATGGCAATTATCCACAAATTGGATCTCTGACTGTGTTTTACAAGACTTTCAGTTTTGTTATACAACTTCTTAATTAGGTCCTCAGAGATGGGGAATGTGCGTTACACAAAAGCCATATCGTCTTCAATTTCCCTGTCCTGCCCAAACCCAAATTTTTTATGTATGTGACCCATCACTCCTATGCTCTCAAATGCTGATTTTTATATCTGGATTTTATACCTGTAATTTTTTTCATTTCCACAGCTGACCTCTTCATGTATAATTGTTGTGAAACCCATGCCTCTTCATAGCAGTCATTACTAGGGGGGAAATATTTGTCTTATAATGGTTTTCTTAGCAAAACTTGAAAGCTTGGCTTGGTGACTGGGGGATTATGCTGTACCTCCCAGACTTTTCCATGGTATGAATCCACCTTTGACTCTAAGTGTGTGCCAATCCCAGCTACTCTGGTCAACCACATGAGAGTTTGTAATTCAGAAGCATCAGCTTCTTAAACCACTCCGCACCATTTTTACTGCTAGTCCATTTGAAGCCAGTCAGATATACCACCTTCAACAGTCAGTTCATTCTTGGCCCTGAAATACAGCAAAAGCTTTGCATAGTCAAACACATATTTCAGTTGAGCACACAAAGCACATGGTCGGTTACAGTCCAAATCCCTGATCCATGTCAGCCTCATGCTGTTCTGTGAGGCTTAACTTCAGCCTAAATCTGTAAGCATGTTTCCCTTGCAGATGTGTGGTGTGTTGAAATATTGTTGTAGGCAGTAAACCATTACATTATTTCAGAAAAAATATACTTTTCTCTTCATATTATAAAACCACTTATTAGCTTCCTTAATTTTCACTTAACCTTTGAATTAGATTTTAAGTTTTCTTTCCATTCTTTTAGTTTGACTTGAAAATACCACAGGAAAATGTGCAGGTTTTATATTTAGCTCTTTCTCATACTTGGGCCAATTAAGTAAAATTTGTAACAGGACAGCATCAGTGTCTGATTCTGATCAGTTAAGACCAGCTTCAATAGATGTTTCATGAGAGCAAACCCCTGCACTCATTCAGAAAATCCGTAGATAAAACAGTTGCCTGTGATGAAAAAACTTGTGTTTGTGTTCAACTGCTTCAATAGGCACAGTGGTGAATGGTAAAACAAAAGGCTATTTTATGGTATTAATAGTTGCTAGAGTAATTATTTCCATGCACTAAAGGAACAAAATAGAACTACAGCAAAGTAGCTCTTCCCTCTATAAGTTTTCATTAATTTTCTTTGGAATAAAGATTTGTTTGCTCAGATCTCATTTTGAACAGGCTCTGAACTAAAACCATTTCCTTATCACATAAGTAATTCACTGTATGACTGTGCATTCATTTACAGTGCAAAAATGTTATGACTTTTAGTTTTCAAAGAAAAATGCTAAAACTACTAGCATGCTTGCTGTAATCAATGAAGACCGTTTCATTAAAATCAAATCTCTAGCACAGTTGAATGAGAAAACATTTTAAAAACAGACTTGTTCTCTTATTCATTGACAGAAGAATTATAGACATAACACATGGATTACATATCAGGTTGAACATCAGCTTTCTAAATCTAATCACAAAAAGTTAGACTTCATCTTTTCTTATGTTGCTGAGGCCATAAATGCATTGGTGTAATCTTTTCCCAGTGAAACATTATTGAAAATTGCATATTTCATAGCAACACCTTGCTGATGCTTAATGGAGACATGGCAGTTAGATAATGTTCTAAATGTATATTCACACATGTGTTGATGGGAGGAGTTATTCCATACCTACTGTAACTTTTCAGAAATGTACTGGATTGTTGCTAGCATCTGTTTTTGAGGTAAATTAAAAAAAGAAACACTCTTTGTTCCTCTCTCCAATTTCCTCATCAGTGTATTCTTATTCTGAATGACCTCTCTTAACGAACCTTATAAATGTTCTTGGCAGCTAACTGGGAAATGTTAATCAAGAGTTTCACTTAACAACGAGCTGTAAATTATCCAACTTGTTAAGTTTTCCGATAGCCATCTTTCAGATTTAATTATTGGCACTGTTTTTTACCCACCACTCAGAGACAATGCTTTGACTGTTATATAAATTGCATTATGAAGGATTTTTCATCACTGTAATAAATAATAATTCTGCCAAATTCTTACAGAACATCACTCTAGTGAGCCATTAACAAGCTCTTAATAATTATCATTTCAATGCATCTGATAAGTATTGTAAGTCTTAATGAAGAAAAATTATGCAGAAACAAAAGTCCCATGGGCCTACAGCAGCCATGAGAAGATTACATTGGTAACACACGTGGAAACAGAAGATGTCAGATTTGCCTGGAGAAGAGGCAAATCTTCAGGGAGACCTTATCACAGCCTTCCAGTACCTGAAGGGGGCCTACAAGGAAACTAGGTGGGGGAGCTTTTTACAAGGGCTTGTAGTGACAGGACAAGGGGTAATGGGTTTAATTTGAAAGTGGGGAGATTTAGATTAGATATCAGGAAGAAATTCTTCACGGAGAGGGTGGTGAGGCACTGGGACAGGTTGCCCAGAGAAGCTGTGGATGCCCCATCCCTGGAAGGGTTCAAGGTCAGGCTGGATGAGGCTTTGAGCAACCTGGTCTAGTGGAGGGTGTCCCTGCCCATGGCAGGGGGGTTGGAACTAGATGATCTTTGATGTCCCTTCCAACCCAAACCTTTCTATGATTCTATGATATGATTCTACTGTGGCTGGTTTGTAATGTGGGCATCTTTAGATGGCAGTCTGCCCATTTCCTCTCTGGGCCTCCCATTCTTCTCGTTGTTTAGCTAATACTGCCTGTAGGATATGTTATAAGTATTACATGATCACATGAATTGAGAACTCCACCCATTCTCCCATCCATTTGAATTATATAATGCATTTAAATCAACAGAAAGGAAGGGCAGGCCAGGGGACCTTTAATTTAGATATGCTCTTGGAACACATTTACATAGCCCAGGCACAGAGCAAATTGGGATTAGAACTGTATGATGGTATTTTCAACTACTTTAGCTCCCCTCTTCTTCTCATCAACAAAAGCATATATTGTTCTGTGCACGTAAGACATGGGAATGGGCTTCATCCATGCCAGCCTGATACTTGTATGCCCCTACAGCTACGTCTGCACTGATATGTACCTTCCCCAGGTCAGTCCCTGCCTTCCTCCCAAGCAGCACAGACAGGCTTCTCCCTGCTTTCAAAAAGCTTTGAGGATTGTGGGTGAATTCAGGAGTGGTCCAGACCTCTTCTGCTTGGTTTTGGCCCTCAGAAATTGTAATTCTTTCTCTTTCTTTGCATTTTTGTTTCTGTTTAGTTCAAACCAGAATTCTGTGTCGTAGTTGTATGTAGCATGATATTAAGGGCCTACTCCATTTCATGCCACGCATGTGACACAACGTACTTTTGCGGGTACATATATGAGCCAAAGGCCCATTGGACTGTCTTTGGAGACCTGTGAAGGTCAGAGGGAAAGAGCTCCTGTCACATGCTGTTTGTCATGTCCATCTCCCATATTAGGAAATATCGCTAGTGAACCCTCACTAGGCCAATGCCTGGATTTTTCCCTGGAGAAAACCATTTGCATCAATCCAAAAGCGAGCCCAGGGAAAAGGTACCACTTGTGTAACAGAACTGAGATCCATCTGTGAGTCAAAGTTTTGGATGATGCAGACGTTTGAATTAACATTTCCTTGGCTATATGACAGAGTTGGATGATGTTTTACGAAATAAGATATGATGCTGGTGGTGATGCAGTGCTTTCAAAATAAGCTGTGGTGGCCTTCAAATTGCTTGCTTTTTTTCAATAATGAACAATTCTGGCTCACATTTTTAGATGCTTGTCTTGTAGTGTTTTTTTAAAAAATCCTGATTTAAATTTATTTTATCTGTGAGATTTGCACTAAAATAAAACCTATTACAAGAAAAAGTATCGATGGCCATGAATTAAAAACCTCTAAATTCTAGTAATACTTTAAAAATGTTATTAAAAATATTTTTTACTGCTTCTATCTACGTTTATGATTATTTTATGTTGCAGATCTGTTTCAATGTAAATTTTACTACAAAATAAATTTTGTTGAGTAAATATTATCACATCATTGAAAAAATAGTCAAATTTTGTTTAGAAATTCTGGCTGTAAGTTTTTTAACAGGAGAAAAGGACACCAAATAATGTTTTCTTAAAAGGTGCAATTAATTTACCATGATTTGTTCATGTTTTCCTCAATGCTTTACAAAGAAAAAGTGTACTGAAATACGATCTAAAAATTATAATCCTAGCTATGTTTTTCAGACTCTGAAAAACTCCATTTAAATGTCTGGTTATGGATTCATCTTTTACTTAACAAAAGGAAGAAAATATGGAAAGTATTCATTGTCCATATGGATGCCTCTATAATTTTTTATGTGTTAATCAGACATCTGTCGAATTATTCAGGTATGATGTTCACCAAAACTCTTAAGATTTAACCTAAATGAGTTATCAGTCAAAAATTACAACAAATTATATTTCAAAATTTAAATCTTACTTGGATTTGACAAGTGCATCTACAGAATATAGCTATGTTAAAGTAAACTCAGAACTTTTTTCCAAACATCTTTCTGTACACATCTATAGACTGAAATAATAATTTAAAAGTCAGGTGTAAAACGCTGACTTCTAAAAGTCAAAATATTTCTCAATATTTATGCTGGAAAGGGAAACACGCAACACAGAAATGAACTCATCTCTTTCATATAGCATCCCTTTTATATAACACACATAACTAAAATTACATTTCCTGACATTATTTACATCTTTACTGAAAAGATGTAAAATTCTACAGAAACAGAACGTTTTTTATCTCTCATTCTACATAAGTGTAAAATTATTCTGAATTGAAGTTTGGTATCATACCATGGACACTTTGCACAGAATGAATACAGGAGAGGCACTTTTGTAATTGATTTGTCAACAATAATTTAATGTGGACCCGCTGTAGGATCAAATAGAGCTATAATTTCTTTCCTTTTTTCAATTGAATCACACCATCAGAAGTACTTTTCCATAGTCTGTAGTAACGCTTTAACTGAGTGTCCCTGAAACTCCTGTACATACACATTCATACAGATTGTCTATAGAAGCTTTATTACTCTTACTGCTAGAACATGAGTTTGTTTTCCTTTTTTTTTTCTTCTTCTTTCACATCAGAAAGCGCTCAAAACATTCTAATTGTGTTTTTAAAGAAAAGGTGTGGATTGGAATAGATAAACCCCTACCCTACCCAAATCTGAACAACTACTCACTTAAAAAGAAAAAAATAGAGGGGTTATCTGAAGCTCTCACACAGATGTCTCAAATCAATGCATAGAGCAGATGCCTGGAGTGTGGGTGAAGTAGTGTGTGTTGAAGAAAGGGAGATGTGTAAGTGGCACACGTTTCTATGCTGCTAATAGAAGTGAGTTCGAAGCAATCTCTTGGGAAGAGGATCCAGTTCATCTTAGACAAAGGAGGAAAGTGAATATAGCTCTCCCACAGGCCAGAGGTAGGTGTTGAAATTCTGGGACAAGCTGGGATTTGAGGCACTCTCCTATCTTCATTGTTTCTCTTTAGATAGTTTACCTCCCTGACTGGTGTGATGTTTTCAGCACCATTTTCTATATCCTTTGATACTACTGCGTGGTGAGGGAGGTTTCGAACTTGGATGTTATCAAAACTGGGTCCTAGTTCAAACACCATGTCACCAGCATTATGACAGCTGATTTCCACTTGCAGATTTGTCAGAAAACTAAGCATTACATTTTTATTCAGTGTTGGGTCCATAGATCGTGGTTATTCAGACCTCCTCATCAAAAAACCCAATGATAACCTTAGAAATTCTCATGAGACAGAATGGGTTAAGCAGGAACTAGGAAAAGCCTGAAGATCCTGCTTCTGCTATAGGAGGGGGCAGTAATTTATGAAAAATGTAGGCTTTAGTGAAGAGGAATTTACATATTATTGGAGACAAATACCTACTAAAATTGAACAGCCGTGCTCCTCAATTTTTTTGTTTGTGTCTCAATAGAGGTGCAATAAATTTAATTTCTTTTTCTTTCTTCTTAATGGCTAGGAATATGATTATCCCTCAGAGGAAAGCTTTCAACCAAACCACATAAAAGCACTTTTGTTGTGACACTGTGCCTATGAACCATTGTAAGAGCATGTTAATGTGCTGCTGTAACAATAGATAAGGGTAGAAGTGTGTGGTCGGAGAGGCCAGAGTTGTTTATAAAGACTCTTTGGGGACTAAGAAACAATCTATTTGCTAATATAAATCATGAGCTGCTAAAGTAAAAAATAAAATCTCCTTCACAGGAATGAAGAAATCAGCAGACATCAGTGGAATTACATTTGGTGCACTTATGTATTATTCAGTAGACAATAAGGAATGTAGTAATTGATTTTGGAGAGGATAAGATTTGTCCAGATGAATCTTTTAAAGACAGTTAAAGTCTTTTTCACCCTATTAGTATCCCCAGCAACTAAGCCATGTCCACAGGAAAGCACAGAAATGAAGATAAGTTTAAAATGCCTTCACTCAGGGTAGTTTAAGACATTTGTTGCAGTGCTGGTGCAGTATTTTTAATGGTTTTCTATGAAAAATCAAACTTTCTTACTATTTTAAAGTGTTTTGTTTAGTTCCAATTGCCACAGTAATTTCCAAAAAATACAATTTGACTTACCTTTCCTGGCAAAGTTATTCTTCCTTTAGAAGACACTTCTGCCCATAGATGGTGTCTCTGTAGCTTACTTACCTTTCTTTACAAAAGCAGGGATTTCAAAAAAATTCTCCATCCGTCTTTGCTTCTCTGTAAAATAACATCATCCTTCTCTTAAAGGGAGTCTCTTTTCTGACTCCCTTACGAAAATATTCTGTGGGGCTCAGTCCATATCAAAGAGATTAACCCACGCCCTTCTAGTCCAATTTATAAGATCCAATATTTTTCTGTCATAATGAAAGGTAATATAAGACTGAAATCCACTTTTAAACAAAGTATAGGAAAAGAAGAATCTACAAAGAAATTGACACCAAAGTCTGGTTTGACAGATAAATACTGTAGACTGTTATAGCTGAGCTAGGTCAAATTGATTTCTTAATCCACTACTGGGTTCTAGAAAAGCACATTTTTCCCTATGATTTCTCCTTTTATTATCAAATATTTATTTCTCATTCCAAACCTCTTTAGTGGACAAGAAGTTACCACCAGGCATGGAGAGACTATGCATAAATAGAACAGACACTGAAATATGCAGTCTGCAAAGGTGCAGAACAGTCTAAATGGGATGTTTAGGAAATGCTGAGGATGTTGTTGTTTCCTATGCCTCACTTGTAAGAGATATCTGAGAAAATATCTGTTTAGCTGTGCTTGAGTCATAATCACAAACATAGTTCGTAATCTACTACTTTCCAAAGTTGTGCACCTCAACGAAGATTACTTTCCACTAAAAAAAATTAATTGCATTTTTCCACTCAACAGCAAAATGGTTAGGAAATTCAACAAATATACTAAGATTTAGGACATAGTCCTTGCTATTTCTGAGGTTTCAACCAGTCTCTGTTGTTGGACTCCATTCATGCTTCCCCCCACTATGTACAGCACACCAAAATTTACAGAACAGCAAAGTGCCAAATCCTCTCTTTCTAGGGAGCGACAAACAAACTGTCACTCTGACTGAGTGAATATGCACTTATTAAATATTTCAAATAACTCTCACTCCTCAAGTATACCCAAATTAAGGGGTAAAGGCACACCCCTGTGATGAAGATAGTGTGGGTTTGGGTCTGTTGTGCTAAAACAGCAAGTTGAGTGTTGGGTTTCCCACATTCCAGGTGAATTGTCTGAAAATGCAATCTTTATTCTGCTGTTTCGTGAGGTCTGATTGAGCAGATGTTTTCTCAGAGTTTTTGACAAGACTAGCTTGAACTAACTGTGAGATGGGCAGGAAAAATGTGATTCAATACTAAGATTATTGATGAAAATACATTCCTTGTCACTGCCAAGGTTGATGTCTTTTTTATTTTCACTGCCTTTTTCCTGTCCTCAAGTCTCCTTCCAGACTTTTCTCCAGCATTATTGCTTCTCAGAATACAACTTTCGAAAATGCAGATTTAGAGGTTGGAATAGATAGGAATAGAGTCTTATACTTATAACTAAAGAGGTAAGATTTGAAGGATATAAGGTCAGATGACAAAGTTCTAGAAGAATCTAAGGAAAAGTTTTGGTTGGTTTTTTTTGTTTTGTGTGGGGTTTGTTTGTTTGTTTGTTTGGCTTTTGTTAAGCAATTTACTGTTAAGATTTTGACAATTATTCTTTCCTGCCTGAGATGTATTACTGTTCATTCTCCACACTTGAAACAAGACAGCATAGTAGGAAGGATGTGATTTCACTTGTAACAATAAAGATCACATTGGAAGGGGAACTATGTTAGATAACTATTTCCATATTAAAACAGAATTAGATATCCCTGAATTATAATTCCAGAAACACTTGGGAAAATTTAGCCAGTTACATAATGTAGAACTATTGCAATCTACTATGTAAATAATTTTCAAAATAATCCCACTTCTGAACCAACGTCTTTACACAATCAATGAGTTTGTCCATTGAAATGTAGAAAAAACTGGAGTAGCTGACTTATGACGTAAGCAGAGCTGTCTGTTGAACATCAAGTATAGTAAAAGAAGATTTAGCTTCAGGCTGGTACTGCACAATCATTGTACTTTTAACTAATAGTATACACATAGAACTGATTCTGCTAATATGCTTATTCTGTCCATTGTACACATATATTAAATTCTGGCACTTAAAGTGTTTGGCGTCTTAATTGAAAACAGACAAAACTATGGGGTGAATATGAAAAAGCACGGAAAACAATGTTTCCTTTCCCAAATGTTGACCTGCAAATTGGGGTTTTGTTGGTTGATTGGTTGGGGTTTTTTTTGCTTTTGATGTATACATATAGCCTAAGCATTATATACATATTTAAAAATTCCAAGGTCCCTTAAAGGTTTGTGGAAGGAGTCAAAATAATTTTCCTGTGATTTTTCACATCTTAACTTAGGGTGTGAATGTGCTGAATCAGAGCTTTTTGCAAATCCCCTACTTCTTACTTTCTCAATTATCACTTCTTTGCCTCCCTGTGCTCCAAATTTGCTAGTTTTACCATAGAAGCAAAACTTTTGAACAGGGAAAAAAACCCAAACAGAGAAACAAGACCACACTAAACCTAAATATGTAGCACAAACCAATCAATACCAGCACACTCCCTTGGAAATACCGTATTTTTGTTGTTTGTTTTGTTTCCATCAGGTCTCCTGAACTTGTTCTTCACAAATACACTGAATTTCATAAAGGAACTGTTTGAAACTGGGCATGGAAAGTTAAGATTTTAAGTTAGATGTTGAACTGAAGGGCAATGTGGAACTGAAAAAAAAAAAAAGTATACCTTTTGCTTCATAGTGCTTAGAGGACAGAATTGAAAAATCAAAAAAGATGTAAGAAAATCAAAGACAGCAACAGAGATGGGGTAAAGCAGAGAGAAAAAGAGCTAACAATAATTTCTCCTCACAACGATGGGTTGGCTGCTGTCAATAGATGTGATTATTCAGCCCATCTAGAATTGTGATCCAGACTGAATGAGTTTTCATTTTTTCCTCTTTCAAACTAAATAACATACTGACCTCAATAGTAGGCATTCATTAATCATGCTACATTACTATAAAACATTTGTGTTTCCAAGAGTTTATTTTCAGATGTTATCTAAGAAATAAATGTAGGGTTCTATCGATGGACAATCACCTGGACAAGTAATGCAAATTAGAAACACCTTCTTACTCCCACTGAGAAATTGCTCAAGTCTCTGCCTCCTGCTTGTAGCATCACCAAATATTGGAGATGTTTCCAACCTGCTATCTTTTTAAGCATGGCTGTCCTTTTTAAAGCGGCCGCACCTTATGGCATTGTTTAATCTTTTTCATTATGGTGCTTGGCATATGTAGAACCATTCTGTGAGGACTCACTCCTGTCTTGTACTGAAGTTAGCCCTTGACATATCACTGACATGAAAGATAAAAAAGTGAATAAAACTAATTCAAGAAAAGTAAGGAAATTAAAAATATGAACAAAGAAATAGTATTTGGGTAAGGACAAGCTTAAGGTTACTAATAAATGCTGATTATTAAACGGCTTTTTTACCCTTTTTGTCTCAACTCCAGGATAGCTTATCTTTGGAGAGCGATGAATAGTAGAAATGAAACAGCATTGTCTGAGATTTCTGTGATGTCAGCTACCTGACACCCAAACCCTCTCTGGCCTTTATCTTCTGTTTCCCTGTCCTGAAACAGCCCTGGAGTCTCAACTGGCTCTTTCCAAAATGTCCCAGCACAAAAGAAATGTACCAGCACAACCAGTATGAACTTTTTCCTTTCCCTGCCTCCTTTGGTGATGGAGCTCCAGCACTGACTGCTTCTCCAACAGCCTGACCTCAAGGAGTAGAGAACGATCTCTCTCTCCAGCAAGCGTACAATTCCCCTGTTCAGCAAGTTGCCTCTATTCGATTGCACCCTTCTCTAAGACTCCCAGCTGGCTTTCTACCACCGTTGTCAAGCTGCCTCTGCCCCTTGCAGGGCAGGACCCTGCAGCATGCTGGCCTGGGCACTTGTTCACTGAGCTCAGAAACTTCCTAATTGACTCAGTAAGTTTCACCTGTTTTGCACCCTGATGGTCACACCAGACCTACTAGAAGGTAAAGTCAAAGGGCTTCCTGCAGTCATCATCCCTGTCAGCTTCTAATAGTCATCCCTCTAAAACACTTATAGGAGATAAGAGACTGTGGGTGTATAAATGTTTATATTATAGTCTGACATACTTTAAAAATAACTTCTAGTTATTCTGTGCTCCTATAAATTATCTTATCTGATTTAGAGGTAGGAATGTAAACTATACTTTACTTTCAGCTCATAAAAAGTCCCAGAAACTGAAACTTTTTAAAAATTTTATTAGCCACTCTTGATTATACAAGTTTGCAGTTTTACCTGAGGGAGAAAGAAATTGCTATTAGGGGTAGATAAGATTCTTTTATGTGATCACATATATGTAGTTACTCTGCATGGGAGCAAGTATATTATAATTTTCAGGCAAAACAATATCAACAAAATCACAGAGGTTAACTCTACCACAAGGCTTATAATAGAAGATGTATATCCTGCATCCTTTACTTACGTACATGGTCCTCTTGTCTTTGTAGCACTTACAGGAGCAGTATGACAGTGTCCAACTCAAAGCCATCACATCCTCAGGTGATGTAAATGTCAAAGTTCCATCTGGATGAAGACAGGTCTGTCACATCAACTTGTAGGTGGTGAAGAGCTGGCCTACAGAGGGCCATGGAGAGCCATTAGACTGACCTAGTTAAAGCAAGAAGTAACTGTTGAGGTCAATTCAAAAAGAAGGACTTCTGCAACTGGAGTAGGAAACTGTGAAGAAATAGCCACAGCTTCAGTTCTTTGGGTACTCTGAGTGAATTCTTCCTGTTATCCTAGCAGATTCGAAGGTCTGATTTTGTCTTGTCACGAATGGTATTTGCAAAATGATAAACTGCTTAACTGATACTTATTGGTTTGCAGTGCTCTGGGACAGGTAAAGCAACTCAGCAGGATGCAAGGATCAAAGACAACAGAAAAGATCTAGGTCACTGGGACATGACAGCACCAATCAAGGTTATTTGGTATTACCCAATTTCAAAAAATTTTATGATGTACAGAAAGACAGGAATAAGGAACCTGGCCACCCTCTCACCTTGTAACCCATGTGTATGTTCAGTGTGCTGGCCCGAATGACAAACCGGCTCTGACTTTCAGCTCTTCCCTGTGAACATGACAAAATGAGTCAGTTTGCTCTCTTCCTTCAGTCAGGATGTATTAGAGCACTGCTGCCTCTGCTTTTCTTCCCTCTTTTCTTTCCCATTTTCCTTTTTTTTCCCCATTCTAGAATATGGATTTGGCAGAGTTTTTGTGAGCCAGCACTACAAAACTTATTGCATCTATTCCAATGCTATTTTCCTACTGTCTCCTTTTGTACTCCATCATATACAGTCTACAGATTTTATTACATAATGCTATGCCCATCCAACTCTGACATCTTTCTCAAGAAAATGCTTTTTATCATCTATGTCATTTGAAAGTTAAGCAAACCAAGAGAAAAAAAAATTACGAAGAACACAGAGAGAAATGTAGAAATTAGTCTATACACCAAACGTTTAAACTAATCCAGAATCAGAAGTTTCATATCAGTCCTGAGGTTCGTTTTCATTTGTTAACTTTTTAAACCTGAAAAGTGAAGCAAATTTTAAAATAAGTAAAAATCTCAAATTAAGGAAACAAAGTAGGTTTTGAGTCTGCTAGATTTTTTTACAGTAGTTCAGCTAGATACTGTATATTAGAAAAAAATATTTTCATATTACTGGGTATGTATAACACATTCCCAATACAAGTTATTTTAAAGTTGTCATTACTATTTGTAGTGGATTCTTCCACTTATATGTGCAAAGTAATGCTGTATTTCAATGAAACGCTACTCTATATTAAGTGGTGGGAACAGCTGATTTCTCAGTCACGTGATCACTGTGTGTGGCAGGTGTTTGAATGTGTAAAATTTTACATTAATTTTTCATTTATTACTGCTGAATAGGATTGAGTCAGCAGCTTAGATATGGTAAAGAAAGCCACCTTGGAAGGTTATTTAAATGAAATATAGTCTACAGAAATAGTTGACCTTTTTTGTTTATTTAACTCTGTACAAGACTCCTTTAAGATCAGTAATGTTTGAGAAAGGTGCTTTCTGTTCCAGGTACTGCTTGAGTATAAGTAAATGACCATGTGGATTTTTTTATAACTGGTCGATACCAATTGTAGGAGAGAAAAATATTTTGCAATCCAGTCTTTTGGTGGTTTTTTGGTGGGAGATTGGTTTTGGGTTTTTTTTCTCCTTTTGGAAACTGCTTTTACCTTCCTACTGTAAACAAGGCGCAAGTCACCTGCTTTGATAAATGCTTATCTTTCTTCATTACAAACATTGACTGACCTTTCTGTATGTCAGATGAAAATAACCAGGCTATTGCAATCAGCCTGTAAGAATGAAAACAACTTAAACACACCCTTGTCAAGACTGGGATAGGATTTTAAAGGGGAGGGGGAAGAGCTGAACTTCAGTGTGTATATCAGTAACTTCAAGGTCATTACTGACCTTTCTGATGGTTAGAAAATCAGCACGATATTGTAAATTGCAGTCTGTAAACAGCCTCTATAGGAGTATTCCAATTTATTTTGCTGATAGCAGTCCCAAGTCCTGTTCTCTGAATTTTAATGCAGCTCAGGCTCCAGAAACAGGATCTGTAACAGTAATATAATTTTATTAATCAAGCTGTGTTTGGGTTGATAAAACTAATTTTATAATTTGTCTGTAAGCAGTCTGAGCTCTATATGGGGCCATTCAATCTTTCAGCTAAGTCAGGGTATATGAGCAAAGTGGTTGTTTCAAATGCCAGACTGACAGGGAGTGAACAAGCACAAATAAAGTCTGTAGCCCCTTCCCGGTTTCACAGAACCCCTCCTCACACCCCGGCTGCAGGAAGCTCTGCAGGACCCCACACCCTATACCTCTGGCTGTTTCATGCCTCTATCTGCTCCCCGTCCTTTAGTTCCCACTGCTGCTCACTCAGGATGTAGCTCCTCAAAAAGCTGAAATCAATCCCAGTATGTATTTTCCTTTACTGCTACATAATTTTCTTGGGAATATAAGGCTTACTTTTATTCTTCTGGCCTGAATGCCATGGCCCATACCCTTACTGTGGATCCCATGCAATGCAAAGCTCAAGTCCTAATTTTCAGTGTCAAATCAAAGGCAAATCTATTCTTTCATAGCCTTTAAAGTATTGGGTTTTTTCCTGACTTTTACTCCCCATGCAGCTCAGCTCTTGGCATAAATGAAAAAATGTGTTTCAGACTTTCCACTTTAAAGAGCACAGAATTGTCAGTCTGGCGTCTAGATAAAGTTACAGATCTCAAGGACACTTTCAAGTTGCAAGAGGTGAAAGAACACCCAGCAGAGGGTGATAAAAATTACGAGGCAGAAAACGTCAAAATAATCATATTGGTATCCTCCTATATCTTGCTTGACTTTTTTCTTCAAAAACTTCTACTTCCCTTGCAATTGTTTTCTTTCCATTACTCAGAAATTTAAAAAAATATTTTAAAGCCAAGAAAGCAATTGGAAACTGCTCAGACTGTTAACATTTCATGTCTTGTTAGTGGAATGGGTGCCACAAAAATATTGTATTTTCAAATAAAAATATATGGACTTTAAGATATTTATAATTAACTCTTATAAAACTTTCTATCAGGCAGGGAGAGCCAGAAAACAACTGTTCTTTTTGGTAATAATTTTTTCTCTGACAGAGTAATGTAAAATAGCAAAAAAAACATATCCAGGAAATGCTGTCTCAGGGATACTGAGCTGAAGCATTTTGAGCCACAAGCTATTTTTGAGGTAAGCATGCTATTTCTTTCTTTTTGGCTAAAAGACGAACTGACAACAGCTTTCACTTGGAAGCTGTTATGAGCGGGATGTTGAGATTCCTCACTGGCTCATCCCTCAGGCAGGCTGGGAATTGTCTGCAGAAACATTTTCATTTATCAGCTACCCCAAAATCGGATGACTCCAACCCACATACATCCTTCAGCAGGGCTGAGGCTTTCTTCTGCAATCCTATAGGTAAATGTCCTGCAAAATCTGTTCATGGCAGCTTGGGGTGACATAGTCCTTCACCCACAGGCTCAGCCAAGGCTTCCACTGTTGTTCTAGAAAGCATTGATGAGCTGAGTTATGTTCCTACATGAGAAAATATTATCCCAAGGGAGAATCCAGAATATGGCTCAAATTTGACTATTGCAGCAGAAAAGGAGGCTTTTTTAAAGCTGAAGTTATCCAACAGGGGAAATAAAAAAGATGCAGCAAAAAGATCATTTTACTACCAGAAAATTGTTCCACATATGTGATTTTGATTATTTCCTCTATGTAGGTGAGGAATATTATAAAAACTTGCTCTCATTTCCTAGAATAGACTTGATGAATGCTGTATAATGTCTGTGATCAATATATGCATGAAAATATTATGTAAAGAAAAAAAATCTATAATTTGCCATGGCCTGTTGAAATAACTAACCCTTTTACCTAAACAAATACAAACTGTTTGTCCATGGTTATTGTCTCACAAAAAATTTTGTGATCATTATCCAAGTGCCAAGTAACTCCAGGAGGAGCTTGCCTAAAGTCCCTGTGGAAGATACCTCATGCAGAGGTTTTCCACTGATACTCACTTTGCATATTTTGCCTGTGTCCTCACTAGTAGGCTGTTTCAGGAAAAGCAAGTGGTGGAAAGAAAGAGAAAAGTAAATGGACAAATCAGGCAAAGAAGGATGTCCTTTTTAGTTCTCCAGTCAGAAAGCAGCCTGTTTGGTTTCACAAGAAGGTCAGGAGAAAGTCTGTTCTATAACATGAGTAGTCATCAAGCAGCCGGTGGTTCCCAGCAGTGGCTCCCCAGACAGCTTTTGCATTATCAGAAACTGAAGAAAGATGTGTCATCCCATAACCTGTGATGGGCAGGGTTACACGGGGTAGATGCACACAAGGTGTGCAAGCTAATGGTACTTTCTGCAAAATACATGTGGAAAATCTGGCTATTTAAAACTGAGAACTTACTGCTGGGTTTCTTCTCTTTGAAAGAATTAATTACCAAAGTGGACGTTATCTTGACTACTTCCTAACAACATGAAGGAAATAAAGGAAGTAACAAAATATGAAAAGATTTTCACCTGGAAGTACATGGAGCAATTTAATGGTTTCTCTTACTTCTTAGGTACATTTCCTTATTAAATACATAAAGGTAAATGGTTTATTTCACCACATGTCTATTCATTAGGTGCATACTGGATGCACTACAATTAAGAGGAGTTTTAAAATAGCTTTGCAGAAAGAAAGCAAGTGGCATTATATTTTATTATCAAGATGGTCTCCCAGCTACAAAGGACAGCATATGAGAAGGAATCAAAGTATCTAGTGGGAAAGTAAAACAAGAATTATATTGTTAGCCAGCAACTTAGTGAATAAGGGGAGGACTGAGATTGAAAGGCAAGGAGAAAAGATGGCATTTGCTCTACTAAAGGGAATTCAAAGGGAAGGAATGACAAGATCAGAGGAAGGAGCAATAAATTCTTTTGACAACTTCAAAGTGAGCAGGGTTGGGGGGAGGAGATGTATGCATGAGTTTTCATTTTACTGCACTGTATTAATTTTCACAGTCCTTTTCAGTTATGCCCTACTTATTTTCTATCTGTAAATGCATTACCAGCCTGGAGATCCCAATTACTGTGGGAACTGTGGAGATCCCAATTACTAAGGAAACTTTTTAAAATTACTTTTCTACACACATTATCTATGATGCTGAGACACTTCAGTCCCCAGGCAGAGTGGAAGCCTGAGGTTGAAAATAAACCAGATCACAGTGTTTTCTGGATTCAGACCATTTACGTGCACAGCTATTATCATGTTTATATTGAACATCAATTCACTTTTCTATGTTGGAGAAAGAAAAATACATGCATAAATTCTTCTAAGATGTGGTGTTCAAAATATAAAGTCAGGTAGTAAAATAGATGATAGATGCTTTTACTTCTCTCTCTGTAAGGAGGGGTTGTAAAGACAGTGACCATGCTTCCCTTTTCCTGTTTTCCATAACATTTGGACAAAACTCATAAAAAACTGTTCATCCAGAACACAGAATCTGTTTCTGTACAGATTCTTACCCATGGTTTAAACAGTAGATTTTAAATGGAGGCTCTTCTGAAAAGTACAGGAAGAGAGCATGTATTCCATATTATTTAAATGCTGTTCAATAAAGAATGTATGATTTATGCTGAAATAGATAAAATGGTAGGGGTCAGACTCCCTCCCGTAATTCTCTGTGTCTGCAGAGGAATGCTTTGTTTCCTACCTGAAGACTCGGTGCTGCTGACCAATTGTCTGGCAGAAACAGCCCAGGGGACAGACTGGGGGAAGAAGTCTCTATCTTTGCTTTTTCATATCAAATGGCTGCAGATTTGTCACTAAGATCAGTAATGACACACAGCATCTTGCTGATTGACAAAATGGATAAAGAAGAGATGAAAATAGGGGAAGAAAACCAGAAATTATTCACGTTTGTTTCTAATATTAGTTATATATACTTATATGCATTTTATATATATACATACCTAGGTGTGCATATATATGTGTCTGTATTACATATATACAATTAGCTAGGCAGTTGCTTAGAAAAAAATACAATGAATGTTAGGATTTTAGGGGAGAATTCCACTGTCATATTCATGGAGGGGGTTTGGACAACAGAAATACACCTAGAGGAATAAGTTGCATTACTCCTATGTTTTTTAAACTATGTACAAGGAAAACACCTGAACACTCAGTTTTCTTGTGCAGTGAACTTGTGCAGGGAGCACAGAAGAAGCTTAGTGCAGTGTTTATGGTTGTGTTTACCTACAGATGGTAGCTAATTTAATCCACGTGTCACTGGTGTTTCAAACTGAGTTTGGCATTGGGTAACGTGACTCAGACTGAAAGTAACTGACTCCTATGGACTATGAAAGCATGGTCACCCTTGTTTGATGAGGCAGAGAGAGCACTTTCTAATTTTTATCTTTGCTAGGCTGACAGAAGTGTAAGTCATACCATCTGTTGAACACAACTACAGAGCAATAGGCCAGAACTGTTGTTGCTCTGAAGTTAACACATAGGTTTAATATCATTTTTGACAATGATGATTTTGTACCATGATAAGACTAAAATGACTTCCACCAATTTCACAGTGAGAAACACAAAAGTAATTTCATTTCTGTTCCTGCCTTTCACTGCTGAATCAATTAGACTGTACTTCCTATCTGTGCCACTCCAAATAAGAAATCAAAGAAAAGTGGTAATGTTACAGTGTATCTATTTTGTTTTCTCATCATAGAAAATATCGTCTACATGAGTGAGTCCAGACTGAAGAGGAATGGGAAGTGGATAGCTTAAAGAATCACTTTGTCAGTATTTTATGACTGACAGTGATAAAGTCCTTATGATTCCATCTGTATCACTGCAACTTCTTTGTTTTATCTCTAAAAATATGACAGTCGTACAGCAAATTAAGAACACATCTAAACCTTTTTCTTAAGACTGTGGGTCATTTGTCAGGGATTTCATTAGCAATAAATGCACCTGAAAAACAAAAAGTGATCTTCAGCGTTATGCTTGGTATCAGATCTCATCCTTTGGGGGGAGGGTCATTGGGTCTTTGTTTAATGTTTCAAATGTATATAGTGATATATGATCCTTCATAAGTTAAAAATCAGTTTTGTGGGGGTTTTTTTGGCATAAAAATTACATTGAAAAGTGAAGTTTTATCAGGGAAAAAAAGTATTATTTTGCAAATTTTATCCAGTTGTTTTTTTTTTTAAATGTGAATCAGCATAATATAGAATTAATGGAACATAGAACCTGAATGAGCCTTGTACCCTTAGCAGTTCAGGAACATCAGAGAAAGTATTTTGCATCTCTGTCTGTGATTGTAACCTCCTTTTCTTTTTTTCTGTACTTATTTTAAACTGTTGGTACTGAATACCATAGAGATGAGGGAGAACATTTAAAACATAATATAAACCTTCCAAGGGACCTTGACCTATTATGAATCTCTGGGGTCTTATCTCCTTGCAAAGCTCATATTTCTTATATATTTCACCTGCCTAATGCTTTGAAGTGGTAACTTCAGTAAAGTGAGTTATATCTCAGCTGCGTTCATAAGAATTTCATGATTAGAAAACAATTACTTCCACTGCCAGCAGGTATCATGTTGGGCAGTCTCACTTGAAAACCCAAGCTGAATCAGCACTGGAACTGAATTATCCGTAGTGACACAGAAAATAATTTGCATTGCCTGTATATTGTCTACAATATATATAGAAAAATAAATAGAGACATTTAGTATAAATAGAGAAATACAGTTTTCGATGTTAGCTATAATGACATGGTTTATTGCCAGAACGCACTTTTGAACTCTGAGAAATACAGACATATAGAATTGTACTAAGTACAAGAACTACTTAAAAAAGGAATCTAGTAATAGTATTGAAAACTTGGCTCCACATCAAAAGCTCAAAAGGCAAGTGTGTTTTGTTTTTTGGTTTTTGTTTTTTTTTTTTTTAAAGCACAATAATGAAGACCACAGATACTGATTTTTAAACATATCCTTATTAATCCTTTTCATTATTATTTTATCAATAAACTCTTCATATGGAATCAGAAGACAAAAAGGACTTACTGTCTTGAAGTACTCTTCTAATTCCACTTACTAGAAAAATTGAGATAGGAAGTTTTGAAAATGTTTCTGTATTATAATGAAAATGTGGTTTCTCTTAAACGGACATGTGTCTCTAACTACCTGATGATAATCACAGTTTATGTCAGTATATAATAATAGTCTTCTCAAATCTCTCTCTTTCATGATATAAATGTGACATACACAGCTATCAGTATATCAGAGGTAGATCCACAAATCCTGTGCACCATAATTCATTCTCCAACTTTTGTGAAATTCTGGTGCATTGATAATTTATAATGCTTTAAGGTAGTAGCATAACAAAAATTTACTAATAATGTATTAATAATATATCATAATCATATTCAAGGAATTGTTTGACTATCCAGTAATAAGTTAAAGTTTGAATTGTCTCTGTAATGGCAGAATTTTTCTGGAAAAATGTAAACCACTACTGCTGATCTTATTAGGAACACACGGTAAATTACAAAAATGAATAAATTTCTGAAGTGTCAAACCAGAAATACCGTTATTTTTCCATAAAAATACATGCAAAAGGTATGAAATGAGGTGTATAAGATAAGAACACAGCATTAGAACTTTACACATGTAAATTGTTACTAACATTTTTTTTGTTGCCATGACCGTTATTCAGGTTTTTTTCATGAAAAAGTTTTAATGGCTGGACTCAAGCAAAGTTTGAAGAGAAGTAAATGGAAAATCAATATTTTGGAAAATAGGAGTTTAAAATCTTGAATTCTTATTTATTATTGAACCATATTTTTAGGCAGGTCTGAGTAAAATAAAATATTTTGTTTCCTTAATCTGATTTTTTTAGTCACTATGTCCATAAATTTGAATTAAATTAAATAACATTTTTAGACTTGTTTCTCCACTGGTAGAAAGGGACTATGTATTAACAAACACAGCTGCCTTACACACTTATTTTATGAGGCTAACATAGCTGATTTTAACTATCAGGTAACAAACTCAGCATTGCTACTGTTTGTCACAATATATAATTCTAACAAATATTTCTGCCTCTAAAGCTTTGGTTGTCATGATGGGATGTAAATTACATACACCTTGAACTTGCAATACCTAGATGCTGACTTCTTTATTGGTTACAGAATAAGCAATACTTAGGAAACACAAACATAATGTAAGGGCAATGTATTCTGAGTAGTTAAGGGCCTTGGAAAACCTATCATTAATTGATAAATATATATATGTCTGTAGAAAATTTGTATTGACTTTAAAAACATGATATAATGTATAAAATGGTACCAGAATGTGTTGACAGATTAGTGTGCTAAATATGACAGGCCTATCATATGTCTTTAATTCAGTCTGTTAACAGCTTGTCATGATTGTTGCCTGATAAATGGCAAATATTTTTATTTTTAAATTAAAATATAGTATATATTTCTATTACTTTTGCTGGTATTTCCAGTCAGTACTTCAGTCTGAAAACCACTTCATAAAGAAGCAGCATTAATTTTAAACGAAAGAGTATGCTGCACAGCTAAATAAGACCCTTAATTAGGAACCGAGAAATACGTTTTGGCAGTAACTATACAAGGGAAATGTGCACATGATGTCATCTTCTTATTTTTCTTTTAATAGCTGTGGCAGCTTGGCTCTTTCAGGTACACTAAGCATGTGCATTTATCTCTCCCAGATGCTTAAGAGAACATAAGCCCCATTTTCTTTCACATTTAGAGTGGAAAGCATACTGAAATCAGCTTGAAATCATGTTTAACTCACTGTTCCAATAATTCCATAAATGCCATGCAGACAGTATAAAATATCTGTGATTTGTCAGCTGTCACAAGTGGTAACTTACTGCATGTGGAGCTGCATAAGGATCCATATTCAGATGCTGGGAACTTCCCTTCAGTCTCCTAACCACCTGAGTGGCAAGCTGGGCCCTTCTGAAGATTGCTAAAAGGTGGCCTAGAAATCAGACACCCTGTTAAGGATTTCTTACCAGCTTTCACAGCTACTGCATTGCAGAAACCACATGAAAATATGATGCAAGGGTAGCAAAAAATATATAAAATATTTCAGTGTTAGGATGGGAGGGGTGTCTGCATGCACATCCATGGCTAGGGATTGGCAGGCTGTTTGACTTACATATTTTTTCAGTGGCTTTTGTCAATATTTGGTCATCAATTTTCCTGCCAGTCAGAGAATAGGTACCTGGAGAACAGAAAAAAAATTTACAACTGTAAAATCATATTTCAGAACAAATCAAATATGATTCTGTTACAATAGTTTGCTATCCAAAGGGAGAAATCCGTACATCTGAAGAACTTCTAGAGCATTTAATTTGATGACAGTACCTCGTTGCACATTTTCTTCCTAAGACAGTAACATCAGAGAGTCTTAAGAAGCTTTGGGTAAATTTTCATCTACAAGAAAGATGTGTACCGAGAAAGAAGAGAGAGAATGACAAGCCAATAGTGGAGTTTTTGCTGATACGAAAACAAGATACAGCATGTGGGAAAAAAAATAAAAAGAGACCAAAAGAAAAAGGATAATTGAGGAATGGTGTTCTGCATTACTTCTATAGCCATTCCTAATCTTTCTTATGTCAACATGTTTATTAATTCCCATGTTTAATATATAACATAACATCTTAAAAATAAATAAATAAAAGTTCAGCAACTCTTTTTCTCTAGAAAGCTTGAAAAGAACCTTGCAACTGGTATCTTTATTGCATTTTATTTACATTGTGTTTTCTAAGCAAGTTTGTGATCTCAGGTAAAGCATTATTTGAAATCTTCTGTTGGCTGTGTGAACACCACACACTGTCAGAATGACTGGAATGACTTTCAGAATACATCTTTCTTAAGAAATTTAAAGGAACACCCAGCTTTCATTAAACAATTGGTCAGTCAGGGGATACTAAAGGTGGGCTTGCTCTCCTACTTTCTCTAGCAGCATCAAACCTTTTATGCATATGAGGGTGTAACGTAAAAGATATTATAGGAATTTTTAAGTAAACATAGAAGTACTCCACTTTCTCAAAACTATAAAAGTTTGATATATTCTCCAGTGAAGTTAAATTGCTATTGAAATATATAAAAATCAGTTCATGGTGATCAAGTAGTGAACAGGGTTAGATGCTTCACCAAGAGGTGCAAATATCTAACGACAGTGAAAACATACAAGGTGACTTGCTGTCATTTAACTGCAAGTACCCAGAGTTTGGTGGAAATCCTCTATTAAGAAATGAAGCATTAGAACTCATTTCCCCAGAGGTGTGTGCTGTTTTACAACTAATTTTGTCTTTTCTACATACATTATGACTGTTTTATTGTACTTAATTCTTATCTTCTCTTTAATGAAATGATACTATAATAATTATGTTTACTCTTACAAAACTCTTTTGTCAGTAGACAAATGTTTACTAGCTGGAACTGTGTCTATTTGCATTAAAATTGACTAAATATGATGGCAAATATATAGGTGATCAAATCAACTTCCACATGTGTGATTAAATATATGAGTAAAGGGAAGTAAGCATTTTCCAAAACAAAAATCATTAATTTTAACTCACTTGAATATAATAGTTCAATTCTCATTTCAAAAATAGCATGTTTATTTTAACACATTACTTATTCTGTAATTGGTTTATACCCCCAGTTACACAGCAGCAGAGAATATCTTATCTTCATGCTCCAAATTGTGCTTTGGAGGAGAATTGCTTGCTTTCTCTCTCTTTCAGTCCCTGCTTCTCTTTCTCCCGATGTAGGAACCCTACAGAGGCTCATGTCTTCATGCAAGGACTTAGTCTGCATGAACATCCCTCTTTTGGCTCCCTCCAGTTAAATTTCTCAGCATGTCCCATGCAGGATGCAAAGCATGCTGGAGCCCGAGGGCCAATTATACCTCCTTCCTATCCTTCCACTTATAAAATGCTTTGTTTGCATATGTTTGTTCTATTTCCCCTAAAACTAATCTCCACTCTCTACGTAGATATAAACTTCCTATAAATATTCTGCAATACACAATTCTTCTCACCTTTTCATACTTCTGTCTGATAATTACATCTAATTAAAAGGCGAGAAAGGTCATGCATTACAGGAGGTTTATCAAAAGTGCATGGCTATTCTAAATAGTCCCCTCCAAACAAGGATGAGACAACAACCCACTGTCAGCCTCTCAACAATGTGAGTGAAAACAGTTTCTCAGCTGCTGCTCTTACACTGTTCTCAGTCCATCTATAATTTATCAGCAGGAACCCCTCGAGCCATGTACATTCCTCACGGTGTCTCCAGCAATAGGAGAATCTGAGATATAGATTTGATTCTGGTGAGATGTGTTGCCATGCATTTTTCTTTTATGAATAGTTTGGGAAAGCATTGTGGATTTATTTCTCCCCTCCCTCTTTTTTTCTTTTTTGATCTTAGTACAAATAGCTCCAGGTAACATCCTTGCTGGGCATACTGCATAAAGTTCTAAGTACACATCTGTTAAAAAGTCCTTATTTTCTAGGACTTCAGTATTGTTACCTATTTTAGCAAATCTAGAGAACCTCTTGGGTTTAGGGAGTACAATGCGTAAACAATCTGCAGAAAGCTGTAAGGGAAGTGTGGACATAAACAGACTTAAAAATATATACTCCTTAAATGCCTGAATTTCCTCATGTAATGCACACATTTCCACTAGATACAGATTAGCCCCATTTAAGAGACTCATCAGCAACAATGAAAAGCATAAATATATAAACTGGAGAGCAAGAGATAACCCTAAAGGTGTCTTCTACAGAAACAGCATCACAACTGCCTCAATTATCATGTAAAAAGAGAAAACGGAACTCAAGAAATAGAAGCTGTCATTAAAACTTTTCTCTGGAATAACTGAAGAAACTAGAAAGAAGTGAACTGAAGATATTACAATAATTGATTTTTTTAAAATGTCGTTGAATTTAAAGGCTTTATGGTAAGAAAATGATACAAGAAGTCAGAGCTGCCATTGTACTCTAAGAAAACCAATGTTTGCCCCCATAACAACACGTTTACTTAGTCCTTAGTGAGACCAGACATTATGAATGACAGTTATTCTTCCCGTGTGTTTCTCCATTGCTTTCTCCAGTGCTTCCAGGTCCTTGTTTTGTACCTCTCCATGTCTCAGAGGCAGATGAAATTTAGCGTATTTCATATCTTTTATGTCACTGTATTTAACCACTGCAACATAAACCCCAGATTATCTATTCAAAAGACACATACATCTCTTCCTTTAAACACTTTTAATCTGTCCTAATGTAGTCATATCTAACCTATTTATTTATTGGAATGGGCCTCTGATAAATATGCCACAGCCCATTTAAGCAGGTATGCAGAAAGTCAGATCAATCTCCCATGAAATTCATTCATATTCCTGCACTGCCTGCTGGATTACCCTAATTATGGAGAACTGCTACTTGTTTGGACTCTTTCCTTAACATTCTCCTCACATAATACACATCGATTAAGACATCACCTTCTTTGAAGACCAATTTAGCATACTAGTACATTGCATTTGTCCTTTCACTCATTCCACAGAACATCAACCTGTTGGGTTTTTTCCAGCAGCTCTTCAATTTTTGTTTATATTATGTACTTAGTTAATATCAAACAGAAAAATAACCTTTTTAATGATAGACTATACCGTTGAAGTATATAGAGTGAATGACATTGTTCATGATGGTACTCTAGTTAAACTGGCCACAATAGAGAACCATCAGAGGAGACTTTGTGAAACCTAAACACTGGTCTTGGCCTGGAAAATCTCCTAAAATCAGAACTTCTCTTGATTAGGATGATTTCTGTATGGACCACAGATGAGGTTGAAAAGCATTGTCCTTTGGTCTGAAATGAAATACTTGTCTGATTTGGACAATTCACTTACTTTGTTTCCCAATGGTAAAATGAGGACAAATGTATTTGTATATTGCACAGAGGCCTCACAAAGCTTTAAGGGCTTGAGCCTGATGCTGTGTGTGTCAAGCTTGTCTGATTCTCAAAGATTAGCCCCATGTAAAAGACATGATATTTTTGTAATCATCCTGTTCATAGACAGGATGGACCAAGCATTTACTCTGAGCTAGGTCATCTGGATTTTTAGTTGAGATAATATATTTTCATTAGTAATATATATTTCCCACCTGTGAATCATTTGACACATTGTAAAATTACTTTGTAGAAGGAAGGGAGAGCACAAAAGGAAGTTTGACCCTTAACTAATAAAGCTTTACATTATCCCCATGAGATATTTCTTATTTATTACTGGGGGATTTGAAGTGTACTGTTCACCTTAATGCTAACTGGAGCTGTAGATGTTTTGTAGCCTGAAAATAAAATAACTTTTGGTGCCTAAAGTGGATATGACAACTTTGGCCTGAAATCTGCAGAAATTAAAAAAAAGACAACAAACCCCAATGACCAACCAACTAACACCACCCTCCCCCCCAACCCACCTCCCAGATCCCATGTTCATCTCCAGCCCAGTGTTGAAAACTTACCCTTTATACCTCAGCTTTGCATTTCAGGACCATTTTAATATATCTACTGAAAATATATGCTGAACTGTGCAAGTACATCCCATTTCAAGAGCTCTGGGAGGTATGGTAAGAACCGAATGAATTGTCCTAACACATCTTAATAGCTTTAGAGAATAGCTCTGCATTTTTCTGTCATTGTTAGCAAATGGACAGACTGTTCCTGGGAGGAAGGTGGAAGCCAAAGCAATGTCTGCTAGTTAGTTCACAAAGATGCTGCAGTGTCAGCACATTAGGGAGCCAAAGGGCCAGATGGTTAGAGAGATCAAACCTTTCAGTAGATTCCCATTCTCGTTGCTGCAATCACCTACAGATGTAGTTGGGCCAAGCCAGCACATTTCTGTCCATCTTGCCAAGTGGAATTGGTCAGCCAAGTACTACTATTTGGAAGTAAAAATGAATGATGAACTACTAAAATTTATAAAGTGAAATCTTGGTGTTTCTCCTTAGCATTGCTGGATCCAGCAGTCTTCTTTATGGGTCCCACACAACCAGTATTTCAGCTTGTGGTTTATAACACTATTCTGTTTTCTTTTCTCTGTTTCCTTTCCAAGACAGCTGTATGCAGCCCTGCTTCTAATGAGCTTGGTATCCACCTGCTTCTCATTGGGGTTGACAATAAAACCTTGCTCTGGAAGAGAGGGTAAGGAAAGATGCAATTATAACCTTTCTCTATGTGAAATGCAAGTTTTATTTTTTTCCCCACACAATGGTCTACATACTCACTGTAGCAGCAGACATTAATCACATCATCAGTCAGCTCCTCTATGAGAAATGGTGAAACAACTCCAAAAAGCAGTAATAATAGGAAAAGGTGGAGACATGAAATAGTTCAAATTGCAAACTATATACATGGAAAAGCTTCATCTTTTCCTTAAACTAATATCTTCCCCCACTACTTAGAACAATACACAAGAAATATTTTCACTTTAGGACACCTTACATTTGTTCTCCTGATACTGTTAAGTCTCTAACTACAGTATCTGTTGCATAAGTGTTATTATAACATCTCTTTTTGAGGAGTCCACAGCAGCCTGGACAATTAAGTAGACAGGACCAGAGAGTGTTTCCTTTGCGCTGGGCTCAGATAACTTATGTCAACATATCGCCTTTTGTAACTCTGTTTAACTCCTCATTAACAACAAATAGCCTTTTCCGCCTTCACATCTGTTATTTGAAACTATAACCTCTCTTTCTCATAATTAGAATCCTTCTGAAGTTTTGTGACTATACTTTTTCACATGTGTATTATACGTATTTGCTCTGATGTAGTCTTTGTTCCTTACCTTGCACGGTTCTTTACCTGTACGGTGTATACCCCTTTGCAGTAGTTATGGAAGCAATGATACCTCCCTTAGACTTCTGCAAACTCAGCTCTATTGCTTGGAATTTTACCCTATAATCCAGGCTAATTTTTTTAATGTTTTCTTTATTCTTAAGAAATGAATAGTACAGGGAAATTATTGATTCTCTATTTAATAGGAGTACCAGTCCCTAGTCCTCAATGGAGATACTTCACATGTGATACATCTTAGGGTCATGTTTCACTTTTCTCAGGCTAGATCAAGTTGCTGACTCACAGTTACATTAGAAAAGTCAGGCTTCCTTCCTTGTTGATGTGGTGTCCCCTCCTAAATAAATTTGCATACTTTATCTTGCATTTAAGCTGTGAAATTTTTAGCCCACCTACATTCTTTTTCACATAATAATTCTCCTATGTCTTCCAGCATCCCCATATGGATAATATAAGAATATAATTACATAGAATATACAACATAACATATGAAAAAAAAAAAAAAGAAAGAAGAAAGAAAAAGAAAGGAGGCTGTGTTGGTTTTCACTGGGACAGGGTTGATTTTCTCCATTGTAGCTAGTATGGGGCTATGTTTTGGATTTGTGCTAGAAACAGTCACCAGGATGTTCCGTACTATATGATCCTCTTCTGGTTCTCTCCCCATCCCATGCGGGGAGGGGCAGGGGGTGGGAGGGTGCTGTGAGCAAGCATCTGTGTGGTGCTTAGTTGTTGGCTGGTGTTAAACTACAATAGTGGCCTTTAAAAAAATATAAAGGGAATTTGAAATGAAGGCATTTCTGCAAGCAACTAGACTATTAGCAAAACCTGTCTCTGGCTTCTTAGCTGTAATTCTTACACTCATCCCTTCCTCTTCCAGCTAAACTAAAAATCTTCCAAATGACATTATATCTAATATTGTACGCTTGAAAGAACCTTAAAACATTTTCTTGGTTGAAAAATCAAAAACTGTCATGTGGTTCTGGTATAATTTCTCTTTGATACATGGGCAGTGCAACAATTCACAACAGTTTTAATTTACTACTTCTCAGATTGACAAAATCATCGAAATAAATTAATTTAATTCTTAATCTTTCAGTCTATCCATGAAGTCACAATAAATTTTTCTTTTCAGAGATTTCTTAATTCCAAAATGACAACAAAAAGGTTAAAAGACACTCCAGAGCTTTGCTGCTTTTCTTCTGTACTTAGGATGTGACATTTCTCCATCTAATATTATATGCTCTAGTTTTTATCCAGCACACACAGGTGTTCAATTATGTTTAGCATAAATTAAATCAGGTTTACTCAAGAGAAATGCAAAAGAGCTAACATTAAAGGGCTGTTTTATATTCAGAAAAGAATGAAGTAATTTAAAACAACGTTTGTTTCTAGAACTATATTCAAAACATATACATTCACCTGTTTCCAGAAGAGGAAGTCCAGTGAAACATAGTTTCCAATGCCTCTTAAACACAGAAAGCATTTTCAAAAAACTACAAACAGTAATGACCCCCCTGAGTTACAGACAGGCAAAGGCCTTAAAACAAAAGGATTTTTACATGTTGATACAAGAGATCTGAAAAGAACATAAGGGCAAAACAAAGATTAGGAAGATGTTATTGGAACAAAGAAGCTGGGAACACTTTGTAGACTATGCAGCACACCAAGGCTCTCCCAGAGTCCTTTGCCTACTCACCTCCAAGATAACAGAAATGAAAATTTGAAATGTAATATTTCCATTTAAATATTAATGGCAAATTTTTTTTTCTGGCTTGTCAGAGTTAAGGGTGTAGCTTTAGTTCACAAATCCACTGATGTAAAACATATCAATTCTGCATTACAGTGTGTGAACTTTGTTAATCTGATTGTTTCAAATACATCATCCCAAATAATTTCAATACATCACATAACGGAATACTTATAACAATAGAAAAATCCAGACTATTTATGTCCCAGTACATTCCTGTCAGCTCAAAATAATACAAAAAAATAAAAAAAAAAAAAAGAAAACGAAAGGAATCCATCCTGCAAATCAATATTATTAAAAATAGAGGTCTGGATTTTCATATCTTTATGTTCTTTTCAAAGACAACAGGTCAACATACTTACAGAGTCTAGGAAATTTCATCTTTTGGTGTTAATGAGCAATTACATAAAGTTGTGAGTGATTACTGAAATGGTTAACATTTAGGAAAGGATTTCTCCTTTCTTAAATCAATATATATGAAAATAATCCCATTAATAAAATAAATAAATTAATCAATAAAAACTGAAATGCTATCCTTTTCCACAAAATTGAATAGATGTGATTTTGAAATGCATGTTTCTTTAAGTATAGTTTTTCCAAAGATAATCAGAAAAAAAAACCCCAAAAACAACCCAACAACTAAACCCAAGTTTGGCTATTTCAGCCAACATTGTTAAAATACAGTACTGACCAATGTTCATCAGAAATCCAGGCATCCGTGTCAGTACAGATTTATTTTCTTCCAAGAATATTCCCGCAAACAAATCTCAAAGAAGCTATCAAATCTAAAACCCGCTAGGTGACTGGTTTATGATGTTAGCTACAGACAAGTTTGGAACATCAAATGGCAGTTTAAAAATAGATTTTTTTCATCCTCACAACACATTTGTTTCTTACTAGTGCTCAAATACAAATTTACTCCTAGGCTACACAGCTCACTTGCAGTAGGTAAAACTTAAGTATTACAGTACTAGAGTCTGATGTCGTGGAAAAGATTCTGCTATCGGAAAGTCATGTATAGTGGAGATTTCCCCCCAGACTTAAATAGCTATTATGAGTTTAAATAATTCTGTCACTTTAAAAGTTGTCAAGGGTCAAAGGAATGAATAGAAAAAAGAAAAAAAAAAAAAAGACTTATTTTAGTGTTTAAGGAGGTGTGCTTTGACTGAAAAGTTAAGGCAAAAATCAAGGAGCGGAATCTTTCTCGCATAGGCAGTAGGAGTTTAGGAATAGGGCTTATCAAGCTCTAAAAGTTTAGCTTTCACAGTAAACAATGGAGCTTGCAAGGTGGTGTGATAGGACAGTTGGGTGGGTAGCAGGGCAAGTCCTTTAATATGCAAAAAACTTCATGCCTGAAAAGTCTGTTTTTGTAAAAAAAAGTAGGCCTGGACATAGAGTGTTAAGGTACTAACCAAAACTGGCAGCAATCTTCCAGGTGCCATGAGCCTGTAAGCACAAACTGAAATTCCTCTAACAGAAAGTCGGACCTACTGCTTCAACAAAGCAACACAAGAGAGTCTCAAAGCACCAAAATCCAGAGATGGATTCTCAGGTAGTCACCATATTTTTCTTCCACAGCCAGATCTACCCTACACAAAATTTTGAATATCCCCTGATTAGCACTGCTATGAAGTGCGTCTACTTTGGTGGTATCCATTTGTTACTTTGAAAGGTTAGCTCTGGGTACATGGTGGCAGGACCTTCTCCTGTAAGGTCAGCAAAATAATTCCCCTCCAAAAAAAATTCAACGTCTCTAAGACGTAAAAAATGAGGTGTACTATAAATGTTTTTTTTTTCCTCCTGTTTTTTATTTACTCATATCTTCCCATATATTTTTGGAACTGATGCAAGTGCATTTAAATCCTTAAAGTTAAAAAAATATATCTCAGAAATTTTATACATACAATTTTTATACAGAAAAATATTAAATATAGACATTTATCATTTGAGTTCTCTTAAATAAATTATTTTTGTTGGTGGGGAAGAGGAGAGAATTGGCACTGAATCAGTACCAATATTCCCATGAAACTATTCCTTCATTCCCATTCCATGCTGCAACAAAAATTTCCTAGTCAAGGAGAGATCACTGGAGTAACTTTTTTCTTTCAAGCATCACTAGTAGAAATACCTGGGAAAGTGAAATCATGCTATCTGTAACTTCATATTCAAACCAACAGAATTAAAAATTTTACTTGAACAGTAATGTTATTAGTTAAGAATAAGTAGGCTACACAGATAGTTAATGTAATGTACTGTAAGTTAATGGGGGGGGAAGCAATAAAAGAGAAATAAAATTTTACTATATTTACCAGATGGCCAAATAATTAATCTGTCAATCAACTTATTTAATTACCTAGTTATAAATTTACAGTATGCTGAAAGTACACTGCCTTAGAAATTAAAAATCTATATCCAATAATAAAATCTAATTCTGGTCAATTCATATTAAACCATACTTCTGCACAACTATGCAAAACCAAAATCATTATTCTTGTGACAGTATTTTCTTTCTATCATGTATTTTCATCAGTATCACTGGTTTTACATTAGTCTCCTATGGGCCCTGATCCAAAACTCTTAGAAATCAAAAAGTCTTGAGAGATTGAGAGCTGACATTTTCCCCTCCTCAAGATCCTCCAATGTAATCTTTACATTTACCGAGCAAAAACAGAACCTATGTTTTCCACAGGGATGTCAATATTTTATTATTTTTTTTTTAAAGTTAAGAAATTTACTTAGGAAGATGAAAAAATGACAAGAAGAAACAGTGCAAAATTTAAAGGTAGTAGGGCCAGCTAAAAATACACAACAAGCAAAAACAAAAGCAAAAAAGCAAACAAATAAAATGGAGCCAAGCACGAACATTACCCCTCTTGAACCAAGAATGAAAACAGCATGAACAAAGAACAAGGCTTAGGATGACCTGCTGCAGAACTGAAAGAGAAGTCATGTTCTTGGAATGAGAAAAGAACTTCAAAGCATTTATCCCATACTGGTTTTGTGGGTTTGGTGTGGGTTTTCTTTTTTGGGGGGGGGGGGGTGGGGGGTGGGGTGTGTGTTTGTTTTTTGGTTTTTTTTGTATCTCAATGTTTCTTAAAACCCAAAACTCACTTGTGGGGTACTTAGCAGTTTTTAAGTGGCTTGCTTATTATTTTAGAAACTTTGCTACTACCTTCTGTGCATATGGAATGAAGGAGAGGGGGAAAGAGAGGCAAGGAAATCAGCTGAACCTTTCCAAGCAATTAGTTATGCATCAGATAAGTTGTTTTCCACAGCTGCACAACCAAACTTCTTTTTTAGATTTGGGATTCAAATTGACTCATAAATATTGAAATTATAAGCTTAAGGAAATGATACTATTTGATGCATGACCTATTTCTAATAATTAGACTAATGGAGAAATCATGGCTAAAGTGTTACCATTTTACTATGGCAGTACTACTATTCTACTAACACTTTGCTGACCCACTTAATAAAAGGCCCATGCAGTGATGATTGTGCTCCTGTTCACTATTGCCTTTATCCTACTACTATACTGTTCCCAGCAGTTCTTTAGGTTGGATTTTCATTTAGAAGTGCTTTCCTCACTGTTAACTATTGCAATGCTATGGCATCTAGCAGAGTCTGTTTCACAGACCACATATGCAGAACCTATACTACTTGTTTCTATACCAGTTTCTAGTATTTTTGGCTTTTTACCATCCTGGATGTGGACACTCCCTTCTGTATATCATAATTAATATTACTCTTTCTGAAAGTAGGCTATCCCCAGGGTACATGGGTTATATCTTTAGAAGGAAACTGTTTCAGCAGCCACAGCTCACATCCAAGGCACTGCAGAGACAATTGAGACAGATAGAGAGAGGCCGACCACAACAGACTCTTTCCAGCCCCAAACTAGAAGTTTCGGTGATTTGACTCCTCACATGTATGACTGCAGTAATAAAAATAATCAAAATGATTTTTGTATTTCCTGAAAACTTGTGAAAATTTGAAATTTGGTTTCATTTTGTTTTGGAACAAATCCCATTCAGTAATTTGAATAAAATCAAACAAAAAATATATGTTTTTCCATTAAAGCAAGCTGGAATACAGGATCGAGTAGTGTTCTTTAGGACACTTCAATCCAAATGTCAGATCTCTTCTCCATCTCATTCCAAAGACTGCTTTTCATGATATGCAAAAAAAGAGCAAGGACTTCATCCATCATTCAAACCCCAAGCCAGCTGTCATGCTGTCATATCTCTGTGTACCCTTACTACTTCCTACCAAAAAACTACATTAACCAGTAATATTACTGTGAAAATTCAGGTAGAACCATTCTAACCTGTTGGTCGGTTGGGGTTTTTTCTAACAGGAAAGCATTCTTCATACTTCTGCTGGACTCCTTTTCTGACCAGATTCATGGTTTTACTGCATTCGTATGTATTTCCTTACCTTCTGTGCAGTCTGATTTGGTGTGAATGATTTACATACTTTAAAGCTACCAAGCTATCCCATGGGTGGCGTTCATATCATCACCAGTCGGAAAGCCCTTCACAAACATTTTACTGATCCTATAGCATTCTAGAGATGTGATCTATGCCATGCACTAAAATGAAGTGTGGGCCAGACTACCATATAAGGGTAGCTCTACTTTTCAATGACCTGATTTTATTAACTCTTGATTCCTTACTTCTTCCATTTAAGATCGCTTCTGCCTCTTGTCCCTGAGAATAAAAGACTCCGGTAAGGTTTTTCTGAAGATCTTTCTAGCACTGCTTCTATTAGCTGTTTTTATATTTGGACGTTTTGTTTGAGCTAATGAGTTTTTTGCCCAGAGCATGAAAGTCTAATTGCCAGTGTTTTCTTCTAATGGACAAAGTTGCTCAGCTATCAAGGTTTTAAAACTCCCACCACTCGTGGACACCCAGTTCTCAGGCCCATTCATGCTTCTCATTAATCTCTGCATACCCTTTGCTCTGTGCTGTCACCCTGCCTAAGTGAAACCTGCTTAGGAAGACATGTTACAAGTTATAACATAGTTGAGAGTAAAATCTGTTTAAGGACACCACCATTTCCCCAACAGATCACTTTGTTCTGAGCAGACTGATATTCTCCCTATGCTAAAATTTTGACTGTTTCTTTGACTCTTGACTCTTCGTCATATCTGCTCCTTAACAAGTGCTCTATTTGACCACTGTTGATAGCTGGTATCAACACTGTGTGTTGCAGCAGATGTGTGGGCTTGTTAAAATGTATGCTTTACAACGTTCTTAAAGAAAATAGCCTTTAGTACATTACAACTTGTAGTAAATATGACTGCTACAAGAATTGTAACTCACATGAAACTAATTCAGTACATTCATACCCGGAGAATATTAAACATCAACATCCTGTTAATCAACTGTAAAAAAAAATTACTTTAATGGCTTCTAAAACAGTCTCTGTGCTGGGAACAGTAGGTCAGCTGTCATATGAGATCATAAAAGTCAGTTGCATTAAGGTATATAATCAAATCAGTGCTTGTTCCCTGGAGTACTTTGCTGGAAGTTTTTTGGGAGCCTAATAATTACAGAGAAACTTTAGACTACCAAGATTCTGATTATATCAGTGAGGCATGGGTAACTAGCCAAACACTCTAGCTTCAGTTCCTCCTCATATTCAAATCCCTTCCAGCAGTAGCATATTTTCCTCTGTGATCTGCCATATGAAACTAAATTAGGCATAGCCCCAGATTGTCTGAATACTCATGAGACTCAGACCTGCTAGTATTAGGAGGTCATGTCACAACAAAATCCAACAAGGAATGAATACAGTTTACATTGGCATCAGCTGTGTTAAAAGCATTACAGTCTTCAGCAATTAATTTCAGTTTTAGCTGTCCTGGTTTTTCTCTAATAACTTGTGATACATTTCTAAAACCCACATTAGACAAGCATAAAGGAAGGAATTTGCAAAGGCAAGCAAGAAAAAAGGACATGTCTAAGAACTGTCTTTACACTGCAGGGTGATATTTTTACATTTTGTACTCTGGAAGTCTGAACATTTTAGAAATCAATGTATAGTCAGCCAGGCATGCATAAAAGTCACAAACTAAAATGAACCAGCTTGACATAGGAATTAGACACAGGGATGCAACCAATTGAATGAAGATATAACTCCAAAGAAGTAAAATATAGACTTCTTACTGAATTCCTCAGCTCACAAGAAGTTCTTCTGTTGCTAAAGATTTCCCAGATATCTTAGGGTCTAGAAGATACTTTAATACAAAATAGTTCATGTTTGTTATGGGTCAAAAATAGAGAATTCTAAAACAATCTGGGTTCAGAATGACCTAACAGTGTCATTCAGGATGAGCAAAAAGAAAATGCATCTTGAAATGAGAAGATGTGAACACAGATTGAGAGACTGCAGAGGCCGTTAAAATAATTATAATTAATATTGTAAGTGCATTTGTCTGTGTATATACATACACACACACAACACAAACAAAGGAAGTAAGAGGAAAACCCAAAAATATGGCCAGTATAAAAAATAGATTGTATTTAAGAACACAAGAATGAATACATATTTTAAATCCTGGTTTTTAAACTTTTGAGGATGAGGGTCTAAACATCAGACCAGTTCAAACCAGTCTTACCGCTTCTTAAAAAACAGCATCTGGTTTCAGTAAAATCTTCATGTTATATTTTACCCTAAGATTCATAGGTTATTACATGTGCTAAACATTGCCTTGCTATTGTAAGAAATTATATTTAAATAGGTTCTGATTACAGTTTTAATCTAGCAACTGACATGTTGTTTTCAATGAGGAATGGTTCTGATGTTGAATGAAAACATTAAAAAAAAAGTAAGTGTGATCTTCTCTAATGTATTGTTATGTGGCAAAGCTAACACCTTTGGAACTAAAGGATTGTAGAGCTGGGATTATGAGTTACCTTTTCACCAGTGGATCACGTGAAGTACTTGACAAAAATGAGTGGATATTCACTTCTCTGAAAGACAGGAGTAAACTCTCCAAAACTAAACAAAGCATTTCTCCCTACAAGTTATTCAGACTGAATCTATACAAGTTTGTTTATTCAGAGTCTAAAGTTCAGATGGGCTGCACAGAATTTTTCTTTTGTTTCAACAGCCTGTTTTCCTGTATCAAAAAAAAGGAAAAAAAAGAAAAGTCTGACAACTAAATTTATTGCAGCTTCTGTAATATAGAAAATTCTTAGGCAATTTCATGCTAACTTCAGAGGAAAAACAAAGCACTGTCTATTGTGGTAATGGATACAGAAAAGAGATAGGCATTTAATATGCACTCATCATGCTCAGGCAAAAGGATAAAGTAATAAAATTGTTTTTGCTAAAGTCTTCTAGCTGCCTGAGAAATGCTTAATGCTCAAGGAAGAGAAGCAGGTTTCTGAAATGGCCCTTCAAAGTCCTCCCAGAAGAGTTACCATCCATTTTCAGATCAGTTAGCAGAAAGTTGGCAAGTGGACTTTATTTTCCTGGCCAAAGTGCCAGCTGACTCATATCTGTCCTGTTCAATTCTCAAAGCCTTGGAGTAGACATACACACTGCATGTGACAAATTTCTCTCTGCTTTGAGCACTTTTCCAGCTGGACAACAACATACGTAAATCCCTTAATCTCATTTACCTAACACATAATCTGTGATCATACCAGCATGCCCTTATTAGGCTTTCTAAGGCTTTGACGAAATTTCCTAAGGAAGGGAAGGGAACATGGATGAGTGGGATGCTCAGGTAAGTTTCCCTTGTCTCAAGGCATTGTGTCCCACCAGACTGCTGGCCATCATATCAGCTCACATACAATACAGCCAATTTGTCTTCTGCTTCACCTCCCCTTCCATCCCTAACAATATGCATATTCACAGTACGACATAATCCTTGCAAGTATTGACCAAAACAGAGTCTAATTTTTGGAGCAAGTATTTTAACTTCCTAAGGGCACATGCAAATGAAACATATCAACAGCATAGTGTAATACCGCTCACAGTGGACTAACAGGTTTGGGTCAGGGAAGAATACGCAAAGCCATGAGACTGTGAAATACTGTCTGCGTGGACTACATGGGCCAGAAAAGCCAGATATAGTACAAGCCTTATTTATAACGTAAGCAGAGGTGAGAGCATAGGATTTAGCAATTAGTCCATGCCCAGACTTCCCCCTGGCTAATGACCTACTTGGTTCACCCCAGAAAGCACACCAGTATGAATTCATTATGCACGACCAGGAACTGCAGCATCCACCAAGAGTTACACCAGGATAAACTCCCCAGTAGTGACATTGTTGCTTGATGTTCATCTCCTTATAACTGGCACGGGTTTCCAAGCCAAAACAGACAGACATTGGGAAAATGAGCAAAAAAGTTTCTATCTAGTTACTACGATGCTCACATTTCCTCATAATACGTGGAAAAAGAATAGGCATATGGAACATCAGGTTAGAAAGTATATGAAATAGTTCAGCAATTTTTTTGAAATGTAGGCTGGAAAGGATTAGGGCTTTACAAGAGGTTGTTAATTCTAAAATATCTGAATACTTTAATGTGAATCTGAGTGCTTTCAAGCCTGAATGTCTGCATCATAAACTTTTGAAAATGGTTCATAATAGCAATAATACCAGAGAGATTTACTGTTACTGCAGTTCCTCCTTGCTTTAGAAGAATGTTCTCTACTCTCAGTCTTGCCTCAGGCCATTAAATAATAAACCAATAATTACCAGAAAATTCCTTGGGAACTGTTGCTTCATTATTAAAGCAGGATATGGTTAAAACAAAAAAAGAGTAGAATTTTCAGAAATTACTTCACATAAAAAACAAACAAAAGCTGATTTCTTTGCAATGCAAATTTTGTGCTTGTAACTCAATTCATATGCTACAAAGGCAAAATAACCTCAAACATAATGGGCGATATTAAAGTGAGGTTTGCAGCCTGAGGAAAAGAAATGTCAGTTGGAATTAGCTTTGGAAATAAATCAGGGATTACAGTGTGGATAAAGTATACACTGGGCAGCCTGCAAAAGGAGGTCCACAGTTGTTAGGTTTTATCTAAGTACCACCTTCCAGAATCTCTTTCTCATTTGTCCCTCCATCTGCCTCTTTTATTTGCCTTGCCACAGAATCTCTCACGGTACATCTCACAAAGAGATGATGTATGGGATTCAGCTACCTCTTGATAAATAAGCAAGGTCATCTGAGGTGCTGCAGTGTGCTGTGCTAGACACCTGCAACACTGCAGACATCCACCATTCCTCTGCCTGCAGGCCCTTGCAGATTTTTTTACTCTCTTGAGCATCTTAAATGGCATCAAATATCTCTGCTTAGGCCTCTGAACCCTGTCCAGGGTGTCCAATCCTAAGTTCCTCAGGGAGGCAAGAGGCCCCAGAAGCAAATCAGACAGCCAGGTAGCTGAATAGCAGGTTGAACTGTACTGACACTAGGTGATGAAGGACAACAAGACTGCTTTGAGATGGCTCTTCCCAATATCACAGGCAATCTCAGGAGTGCTCCTGAAATGTTTGACCATTCCAACCTCAACAAAATTGCATGCGTGTTTCTAAATTTCTTTTAACCAATCCTAATCAAATATTCTTAATCATAAGAAGCATACCAGACGTCAAAATACAATCTAAGAGCTGAGTGTGTGAACACTTTGATATAAAGAGAAGCCTGTTGTAGATAATAGTCTCAAGTGTAACTTTGCAAATTAGGTAAGCTCTTGACATTTAAGATACAAATTGCTCTCTGACTGAGTAAATGGAAGCCAGCTAAAGGTAAATAAAGTTGCCTGGCCAAAAGTAACACAAGAACATTTTCTTTTAAAGGCTGCAATTGAAAAAAAAAAAAGAAAGATGAAAGGTAAGTTTTTCCACAGTGTTGCATAATGGCCTAGCTTTCTGCTCTCTTCAATTCTGCAACAGTCTTACTGTTCACTTGGTGTAAACAGTGTGCTCAGAGCTACGTTTTCAGGGATCACACATTTGTTTCAAACTAAATGTAATGTGAAGCAAATTACTAATTTTTTCTAATTGTATTACTGCATTAGCATTGTTCAGTAACAAAATAAACATTTATTTGACTTCCTTCTCATTAAGTTCATAGATTAATACACACAGCATAATGTTGTGTCAGTATAAGAATCTGGACATCATTGAGGATAGCCACATTAAATGATCCACAGTAGAATTACAAGGGCTAAAGACCTACAGATGTTGTATTCTATCACATGTTCTTTGTGTCCATGTGTGAACCTACTGTAAAGAAGGTTTTTCATTCTTCATGTCCATAAACCTATTGTAAGGAAGGAAAAGTTACTAGAAACTTTCCGGTATACATGCAAAAATACCAGTGGTCTCCTGCTCATACTTAACCTGGTGAAAGTGCTGCTGAAAATATTGTAGCTAAGGAATATTGACCCTACATAAGAACTGCCCAGAAATAGCTTATTAGACAAATTACCTTATTCATCTGAGCTGTTTGCCCAAGAATACTTACCCTTGTAAGCCTGTTCTAACTTGTTCTATAGTTTATGAATGAACTCTCTCTATATAGCATTGCATTATGCAATTAAAGCTATTACTGTAAAATGCAGGAAATTACATTCATGCTTAATTGCATAATTCATGAATTCAGGGAAAGTGTGTGCTTCGTAAATATGTAAAACTTCAATCAGTTCAAGTAGAATGAAAGAGGAAAACTCATTGTTGCTGAAGCTTTTTATAGCAAATAGATGCTGAGTGGCAAAATGTCTTTTTTTTTAATGTTCTCATTTAGTATTACAGAGGAGAAAGTCATGAGTGGTATAAAAACAAACTGGAATTACCTTGATATTTTTTTTCTTATAGTGGAGATAGAAAGATTCAAAGATTTCAACTAGTTATTCAATCTATTGTTGATTATCGTGACTTACAAAGCACCTAACTGAAAAAGTTGATAGCACTGTACACTTATTTACATTTTTATTACTTTTGATAGGAGCAAAGGGTGAAATAGAACAAGATAACTATCCCTGAGGTACCAATATCTTTGAAAGTTTAGAATTGAATATTAAATGGAATATAAAAGTCTGAGCCTCTAAATATTTTTTGTAACAATGCCTGTTTCTTTTAAGTTTAAAGCCAGCTCATATAGACGCAGAAAAATAATTATTCAAAATATCATTAATACATTGCTAAAATAAGTTTTTACCTTTTGAATGAAGACTTATTTTACCAATCTGTTAATGATCTTTCTGATCTTGGTCATTCCAGCAGTATGGTATAAGCTTATTGCTATTACTATGGGCCTTACTGGTACTATTAGCTCATGTTTAAAATTTTTATTATATATGCTGTTCTCTTCTTTAACTTTCTATAGGGCAACTGCATAACACTACCATTCTTCAGAGAAGAGTTTTGAATTCAAGCAAAAGGAAAATTTTCAAACTAAGAAAATGCTCTACCTTTGTTCACATTTTGTTCACATTTTTGCTGTTCTTTCTCTTTCACATATGGATTTATCAGGGATGCATTATTGGCCAGTCAAAATATAGTGTAACCATGAATATTGTAAGGGACTGCCCTGTTGCGTTAAAAGGCAAAGTAGTAAGGCAGAAACCAAGCTTCCTTGAGTTCCAGATTGTCCTCAGATATCACAGGGGTTGGGGCAGTGGGCTTAGAGTCAGAGTGATGCCCAATTCACATGCTGTAAGTCCGGTCGCGTTCAACGTACTGAACTACCATGAATATGGACGCACAAATAGCGTGATGCATTATTGGCCTAGTCACTTTCAATGACCTAACACAGGCAGACTTAAGGACTTTGGTCGCGTTCAGTAAGAACCCTCACGGCTAGACTAATGAATAGTGTGATTTATTGAAGCGACAGAAGTGCAGATTCTTTTGGATTGCTGATAATACACTGTCTGCAAAAGTATGTGCAAGTAATATGGTGACATACAACAGCATAAAACTACCTGAATAATACAGCAGCATAAGATAACTCTATAGAGATTTCTGAGTTTCCTGGGAAAATACTTAGTATCACTAAGAGTTCAAATCTAACCCAAGATGTCCCTGAGGGGGGGCGGGTAAAGAGAGGCTCAGCCTGTCAACTGATCCCAGAAGTCAAAGGTGGTCTGTGATGGTATCCTCCCTGACTTGTCTGCAGTGGTATATTCCCCAACACCCCTCCTCTCTTAAGCCATTTTTATACTGTTTTTACCTTTCAGGTGGAGCTTGAGTGACTCTAGTCATACATACCTTTGTTATGATAGGTGCAAAATATTCTTGCTTCACTTTTAAAGGTATAGGCTAGGAAAAACTCAGAGTGCATGCTCAGTGATGGGTGGTTGCACCTCGGAGGCAGGTAGCTTTCGGGATGGAGGTGTATTTTTGTATTATAATGAGGTTATAACAAGCAAAGTTCACCAAAAGGAGAGCATTTTGTCAAAACATGACAGACTGTTGGCCCAGGGTATCAAACATGCAGCTTATCAATTCTGTAGTACCTTCAAGTTCCCATATCAGTACAGAGTCTGGCCGTGGTGTTTCCACTCCACCCTTGTGCAGTTCCTTTTAGATCCAGCACACCAAGTTCCCCTAGTGATGCCAGCATCTAGGGTTGCCTGGGGAACTACTGTGGTACAGATTCTCTGAATATCGGCTGTATGTCAGCCTGGAAGTCTTTTCCATGCTATACCTTTTCTTATAATGTGAATATAAGTTTAATTTCTGTCACCTCCAGTAATTATTCAACAGGAGCCCATGCTAGTGCCAGAGCTCAGACAACATACTACAGGTAGGAATGTCTTGAAATAACAGGACATCTACACAACAGTTAGAGAAAAGCTTCAGGGAGAATTAATGTTCATCCATCCCTCTGTAAGCATCTCCAGTTCCTGTTCTGGTAGCTATTTTGACTTATCTTTATCTAGTTATGTAAAATACAAATAGACACCAAGGCCTTAAGAGTAGTGTCTCTTTGAAACAGAAAGACTCTTGCTTCGGGTGAAGTTGGAAACACTGTAGGAATAACCTAAGGACCAAAGAAGCTGCCCCTCAGGTTTGGCGTCTATTTCTATAAAAGTTGCTGATGCCTATTGCCTTGAAATATCAGATCACAGATTAAGGTGCTTAAATAAAGAGTGCCAAGAGTTTACTTTGAGAATGGATCCCATAATCTCTTCAGAAAGTCATGGGTTAAGAAAGAAAGGACATGAAAGCTAAATGTTACGGAGTTGCTAGTAGACTGCAAATTTCTCTTAGATGTGTTGAGCAACTGTGTTATTTGGAACATTGTTTTATAAACATTGCTACTAAAGAGCATAGCTGTTTTTGCAGCAGACTGTTCTCTGTCAATGCATTACACATAAAACATCCTACAGCATAGGATATCCACCTGTACTGGTAGAGTACAGGTTTTACAGCTAGGAAGAATTTGCCTTCTCTTGCTGCAGCAAGGCTAAGGAATTTACACAGAAAAAAATTGATAGCTATGAATTAATATGCCATACTTAATAGTCACTCACACTACTTTTACACAGAACCTGAAATGGTTACAAATTAGGAATCAAGAGTCAAAGACATGGGTTTTCCAAACCTATGCATTTATTTGCCCTGTGCTTGAAAGGTAAAATGCAATTCAAGCTCCTCAGACGTACATAGGAGATTGTAGTAATCCACTGCTGAGCCACACAATAAAGCTGAATTACAGGTCATGTTATCTGTGACAGAACTGCCACATAAAGAACACCGTAGTGTTTATTACTGTTAATGGTTTCAAGAATAAGTTCTACGGATAGGGCCATACTCTGTAGGAGATGTGAAGACTTCAGTATCAACAAATCATCAAAGACTTTCCTACCTCAAAGTTTACTAGTCTAACAATATCGAAGTCTGATTGATAACAGTATAGCACAGCAAACAGCAGAATAGTTGGTTTTACCAGCTGTTCTGATCAACTTTCAGATTTTTAATTGCTTTGTAACTCTTAGCAGAACTCTCTCTAGGAGCTGAAATCTGAGGATTTGATAAATATTGTAGTAGAATATCTAGCACAATAAAATATAAATGCAAAATACTGAAAATAGCAGAACAAGAAAAACTTTTGCTGCATAGAATACTGTTCAGTAATAATGAAGTCCAAGCCTTTCAACAACATCCTGACTCCTCTCACTAAATTAATCCAGGTTCTGTCATGGTTTTTTAAATGTTAAAGAGCTTTCCTGCTATCACTGAAATAACTGCTTGCCACTCCAACTGACAGTACCATCCCAGTGTGCATCAGAGTACTCTCATGTCCTTACCAAGAGTCAAGTAATCTTGCTGCTTTGTTTATATCACTGTGTAAAAGCAGAGCATATTTACAGCCAGAGCTTTCAGATCCAAGATGTCTGTAAGAAATAAACGTAGATGTGGAGGTTTCTTACACTGAAAGCTGCTGCACTGGAGTAAAAGGAGTAATAGTGTCAACAGCAGAATGGAGAGATGCACATCTATTATGCAGGACAATATGTAAGCAGAGCAAAAGGTCATAGTGTGTTACTACTTCTCATTAAGTGAGCAAGATGTATGTACAGTCTGTGAAAGAAAAATTTCACTGAAAATATATTGATGTTACTCTTCAATTATTGGTGACTGCTGATCTTACAATTAGGAATCCTGCTTATTTAAGGGATATTTTTTAGAATTGGCTTAAACAATTTGTTTATATAGATAAGAATTCCAAGTTAAAGCCCAAAATTTCCACTTCTAGGAACTATTCTTCTACAAAAATGTTTTACTAGATGGCTCCTAGTTTTCTGAAATGGACATTAAAATAAAATAAAATGAAAACTCCAATAAAATACAACAAGGTTTTAATATTTGCCATGAGAGGCTTTTTTTTTTTTAAATCTAAAATACAATAAACAGAATTTTTCAACAATAAAACTTATTACTGTGATAAAAGAGATTAGTAGTTTTCAATAACATTACAGCATCCATTAATAGAATGACACACACCTAAGGTATTAGGAAAACTGTATAGAAAACAAAAGAATATTTCAAATAAATAACCATATTAAATGAATTATCTCTAATGTCTAACAACTTGTTCAGCATGTTACAGAAACTGGGTTTCTCCTTTCCTCCATTCAGTCTGAACCTGAGGTTCTGTCAAATGATACCCTTGTCTGGACAAGAGACAAAGAGCAATTTACCCTGCTTGGGGGGAAAAAAAAATATCTCACAAGAGAAGCTGGGAAGGACGGTTCTGCTTCTTGAAATTTCCTTACCTGGACTTCCAGTGCTAAGGTCTGAAGTGATTTTTCTACTTGATCTTTGACCACTAAAGGGCTTGTTAGGTTATTTTCCTAATAGCAGTTGTAGCAGCTGCTCTGCATATGAAATTATACTCAGCTTGGGTTGCAACAAAAGTTTGCTGTTTTCTTATGCATCATTACTTATTGAAATGACCACCTGTGCAGTGCCACTGAAGACGTTAATAAAAACTGCCCTAATGTAAAGACTTTGCAGTCTACAATTGTAAATGCAACCCCAATACAGAATTATTCTGTAAATAATATAACAGCCTGGCAGGGACCTCCAACCATTCAACAAGCCTTAGGTATTCTGCAGAAAATGTAGTTAATTATAGGCAATCTAATCAGAAGTTTAGAGTTGACACTGGCCTTTCTCCATAAATGTGTTCTTCTAAAGAAAAAGAATTAACAGCTTGCTTCACTGTTTCATAACAACACAGGATAGATTAAGGCATGATAGAAACAAGGTATTGGAAATACCATTTAAGGCAAATGGAAGAGATAGATGTTGGCAGGTGAGAGGGGAAACAGTTGTAGCTAAGATGAAGACAAAAGCTGACAGAGGTGTAGGCAGTACAGTGAAGAACACATTTTTTAATAGTTTTGCTTAGAAAGAAAGGGCTTACAGGACTCTAAACGAAGAAGGACTGTATGAGATCAATAGCTGGTGACTTCAGATTTAAGTATGCAGAATATTTGTTGCATTAAATATGTAGTCTAAAATGCAGTCTGTGGGTTTATATTGTTTTTAATGTTCCATTGTATTATCAAGCTTAATAGTACTTTAAAAACATTTTTTCTTTTATCATTCTCTCTAATTCATATAGCATGGTATAAAATCATCTCAAATCTATATTCCAAAGCTGCAGGGAGTTGCACTGCATATGTCTTTGTTTAAATTTCTGGTTTTATGTGAGGCAGGATAATCTGAATAAAATCTACAGACAGATGAACAACTGAAGCTAATGTACTTGAAAGAGATCAACAGTTCAGAAAACAGTACTGTGCCACTTACCAGGACATCAGATGGTAACTTTTCAAATGAAATGCAAATATATGGTTATTTCAAATGCATTTTATTCAAATGAAGCAAAGACTAAAGTTCAGAGTGTTAATTGCTCAAATCCTGGAAACAGTTATGAAGCCAAAGTTCATCATACAAATGACAAGTCCTGCAATTTTCCTTTAACAAGACATAATGAGTTTACATCTGGATGTTCCTCCAGGAATAGAAAACTCATCCTGCTTCTAAGTCTAGTATTTTTTGTCTGATGAATCTACAATTAATTCCTCCAAAAGTTAACTTTTCAGTGGAACTTAGTACTATGTTTTACTTTCTCACTTTATATTGAACAAATAAACCACATTTTTTTAAAACTGCATATATTTTGGTGTAGTGAAAATTTATTATTCTCTATGGAAATTCTTATCCATTTAATAAGCAGGAAATTAAACTATCTTTCTGGTACATGACCCATTAGACAACTCAGGACTCATCAACACTTACACTTTTATTAGTGAAAGATGGTCCAAACAATGTGGACAATATCCACATGCAGAAATAATTCTAAGCAACATTGAAAGTTTTGAAATGAAGGGGTTATATGCAAAACCATCCATAAGATATAACTGAGACACCCTGCTTACATACATACACAACATAGTTGAAATATCTAAAAAATTCTGGGCCACAGCATATCTGGTAGGGTTACTTTCAGACCTTCCATGAGAGTCAAGTCAGTGATTCTTTACATTTCAGTGGCATTTGTATGTGTTTATCAACAGCCAGAATTTTATCCCTTCTGAAAGAAAGGAAAATTCTTATACTGCAAAATGAAGCAGTCTCATTACAAACCCAGTAAGGATTATTTTTAGAATCCTCGTACAGGTGATTCAGGAAATATTTTTTTTTTTACCATTTATATTTCCACACGGCATTAAGAATATACCAAGGCTTCCCCCAACTCAAAGCCACAGGCCAACACAGAGCTGTCTGTTAAGGTACTTTTTAAAACCTGAAGCAAGCTCTTGGGAAAAACATGCAAGTGAGAGATTGTCAAAAGCAAAGCATCTTGACACAGAATTACAAAAATAAAATTCTTTCTTCCCAGAACAAAAATTCACATTGGAAGTTGTCACTCTAAGTCATAATTATGGGAACTATGAAAATCAGAATTCAGGCTAAATTAGTTACTGCCACTGTTTCTGTGGAAATAGGAGAAATATGCAAGTGGTTATTTACAAATGATATTTAACTTCAGGCAAAACTTCTATAATATGGATTGATCATGAGTTTTTTTCTTTTCAAGAGGACTCTTGCCACATTTTCATTGTATTCTACCATTTAAAATTCTGTGTTTCCCAAACCATAGTGAATATTCTAAATCATTAAAAATATTAGCTTATGACTGTACTAGTGGACATCAGTATGCTTAGAGCCATGCCAATGACATTGCTGTATCCATACTAACTAGCGTACTTCAGATGGAAAACAGCAAAACTGGAGAAGATACCAAAAAATAGAGTGAATCAGTGTATTTCTGAAAAGTGTTCACTTTGTCTCTGGTTCAGGGTTAGGGTTAGGCTAACAGCTCTTTCCCTTACCTGTTTAATCGCCTTTTGAGAAAACTTACTCTAGAGTGGAAAGCTGCTGCAATATGGTCTCATTTCTTTTCTGTAACAGTGGCCTAATCAAAGTTTGCTAGTTAGTGTTTTCATGGCTCCATTTCCATATCTATATTTTGAGATGAGAAGGAATTCCCTACTCATTTGCAAACAGTTTCATGGTAGACAGCTAAATAAGTTTGCCTGGGTACTGTAGACCTCTAGGAGCAAGAAGGGGAAAGGGAGGGGAAAAGAAGGAAGAAAAGAGAAAGAGCTGAGAAAAGGAAAAAATAAATTGGCTTAGTTCACAGCTGACAAGAACTTTCAGAATCTTATATTTGGAACAGATTCATCCATGTCTAATTTTTAATCTGGAGAACTTTGATTAAATTTCATACATATTAAATGAGGTCTAGAAGGGGAGCTAGCAAATACAGATGTTACAGAAGAGCTGTACAGAATACACTCCCTCTTAACTAATTTCCATAGGTCATGTCAACTTTCCTTAGCTAAAGTAAACACCGTAAATGTTTCCAGTACAACTATCAGAGTAATAAGAATTGGTTTTGTTCTACACTCCAAGAATCTTGGACAACAGAGCACAGCAGATTTACATATTCTGTATTGCCTTTTAGTGATACCCACTCAAAAGGAAAAGGAAACTCTGTTTACTGAATTGAAAGTGAATGTAAATTACAATGCAGATTTAAGGGAAAAGGAATAATTAGAAATTATTAGAAGTGATACACAGTGTTATTTACTCTCCTGAATCTTCCTGCTAGGCTTCCAATGAAGATGTGACATCTTTGACACAAATAATGCTACCACAGTGAAATTCTGTTTACCATCAATTTATGGTTTCTCTTATCTACAAGATGAAGTTCACTGAAAACTGTAATTCTATAAATCACACAAAAAGCACAACAGTACTTGCATGCAAATAATAAATACAAATGTTTAAGGATATATCTCCTGTTTGTCCTGTGTGGTGAACACACCCATGTATTTCAAGGTGCTTGGGCAGTATTCTGCAGAGATCCTGGTCTGGCCATATGGCGTTTAACTTAATTATCTAGTAAGCCATTTTATTAAACATGTTCAGTAAGGAAAGATTACAAAAGGATGACTAAATCAGATATGTCTACTTTCCTCTATGTGAGGAAATATATATACATGAATATCTATAGGGTTTCATATGCTGATCATACTATTAATATTCACAGTATATACAATGCCAGTGACATCCTCCCATTTATTTCTTTTTTTTATACTCTTTCAAGTCTGATCAGTAATAGCTTAACAAATAACCCCTCTGCAGCTTTTACAGCACATTAACCACATCTTGAAGTAGCTACTTGAAGTCCGGAAATATGCACATAAGAAGTCTACCTTGCCTGATGGTTGCTGCACGTGGCTTCACTGAAATAAAATGGTGTTAAATGTGAGCATCAGAGCTTGTGAAAAATGAGCAAAGAATGAGCACTGGTGCTGTTCACTAAATGTCACTCTGTTACCAAGTGATAATGAGCACAGATCCACTAAGTTATTTTTGGTTTATCTATCTAGAACCAGATTAGGTTATCAAATACTGTGCATTGAAGATAATTTCCTAAAGCAGAAGAATCTTTTAGGAAATGGGTATCAAGTCAAACATAAGATAGATACAGCTCATTTCCATGTACAGTGAGTTTACAAAAATGTTCTGGAGAATTCTGACATGTACATATTTCTGTGGCTAAAAGATTATCAAGGTTTATGTCAATATCACTAAAATCAAGGTTTGGCCTCTACCACAGGTATTTCTGAGAAGCCTATTCACTGTTGTATCTAAGCATCAGAGTACCAGAGTACCACTGTTAAGAGGCACAGTACTAAATCTTAAAGAGGCTTCCTATCAAAGCTCATCTGTTTTATTAGTGGTTATATTTGTTAACTTTCTCTATTTAGAGAACCATCCCTCGAAAAAGTTGGCTTTCTGAAAATACATAACAGTACAATATAGAAATTAATTTGTCATACAGAGAACATGTGAATTACAGTTTCTCAAGTTCTTTCTGTCTGTATAATTAAACTGGTCCTTGATATGATGATTTAATATCTTTAATGTCAATAATGGAGACCTACTTCATAGAGTAGAATTGGAAATGAGAGACTGGCTGTTCATGATGAAAATTTTACTGCTACTTTCTATGCTTTGACAGCTTGGTAACTCACGCATACTCTTCAAAAAGTCAGATTACATTAATTACTAACTTCACCTTTACTCCACTGTGTACCTCAACTTTCAAGTATTCCCATTAGATCACATAGGTCATGATGACTACTAAGAAATTAGAGAGGAAGAAATTTTGTCAACTTGTGCTCTAAAAGGTTTTTCAAGAGTCAAAGAGGAACCTCATGCTTGAGCAAAATGAACATTTCACAGACAAACCAGAAAATCTGTTCCATGTCAAGTACACAATGTACACAAGTTGATATGTAAACTTTTCCTTTGGGTTACACTATTCTGCATTCTCTGGTATAAAATAAAAGTTCTGGTATAAAATAAAAGTTCTAAAACATAAAGTACTTTTTTTATGAAAAAAGCACATTCAGAATGTTGACCGCAACCTAGTTCCAGCAGCTAAAAATTGATGCAAATATTGTAATTATGTAAGGGCCATGTGACTGCAAAGTGTAATCATTAGAAGCAGAATACTTAAAGACAGCTCCCATATTTTCTGATATTTCTGTTAGGTTTGAATTCTAAATATGTATAGACTGTATAATTTACTCACCATTCCTAGTAAATTAGACTTCCTTATCTTAATTATTAACTTTCTTTTTCTCTTTGTTTTTACTTGCCCTTTCCTGTAGCAGCATAATTATACATTTAGCAAATTATTTCAGTTTTGGGGTTTTCTGGTTTTGTTCCCCCTCTCCTCCCCCAGTAGTTTGGATAAGGGCCTGCACAAAATAATAAAAGATAAATTATTGGAGTTGCCCTCTTAATCTTGACAGGATTAATGTGAAAACCTAGTGTTACTTACAGGAACACAGTAGGGATATGATCCAGTTTGCAAGGAATCAGTGGGAATCTTTTTACTCAAATTTATCAGCTGTAATAGAAGCTGAATGAAGTCACCTGGATCCTAGAAGATTTCCCAGGTTATAGTAAATTAGTATAGTATCTCAAATGAAAAAAAATTGTGTAGCTACTATCTACTTTCATGCTTGATCTTGTCTTTTGTCTGAGCATTCTAAAACTCAGGAATAATTAAGTGTTTTGAATGCTTGGTATTTTTTTCTAATTAACAACAACAAAAAAAGAGGCAAGAAAGAAAATACTTAGTTGAAAAATGCACATCCAGCTGCACTACAAAGCCAAATACTTTAGAATCAAATACTAAATAAAACTCTACCTTTATTTTTTATAACATAATATAGAATTTAAATCCAATTTAAAATACAGATGTACAGATATTTAAGACTATTATATCTGGATTTAGCTGATTGTGTAATCTGCTTCTGAAAGAGTTTTCACCTCCACTGTTACTTGGATAATTTGTTTTATCACTACACAGAACTCAGAACTTGCTGCATTCAGCACAATTACTGCCTACAAAGTGTGCACTGCTGAGCTATTCATCTGAAAAAAGGCATTTAAATATGTTCTTTTTTTTCCCTACTGTATTTCAACTATAATTATATGATCCAATAGCTTTTACAGTTTGTCTGTTTTGCAGTAAGATCCAATGGTCTGGCACAAATATTGAAATAAAGGATCATAATTTATTTTTCTACCTTAGGAACTGCATTTTCATTGTTCATGTAGTTAACTACACAAATGTCAGAATTCAATGCCTTCATGATATTTCAGTCAGAATGACACAGTAGTTTAAGAAACTGAATGCGTGGTATTTTTTAACCTACCCATGTGCAAGATGACTAATAGAAAAATATGCAAGGCAATGTTTCAAATCATAGGAATGTAGATATAAAAAAAATATTGATGCAGATGTAAAATTGCAGATTTATATCTGATCATCAAGGAAAGGTTGAAGCATATTGATAGTCTGTGGTGGTTACCATGCTATTTGGTAATGGCTTTAGATGGTAATTTATGTCAAATATTAGTTAAGCTGTACAATAAATTATTATGATTACTATGTGTTTAACATCATAGTAAGATGTGATGGACCTTCACTCATTTATTTTATTATGCCAGTTTATTTCATGACTGTAACACTGGATTGTCATTACCCCTAAATGTACCTAGACTCCTTTTTAGAATGTAGCTTGCTAAACATCTGAGCCCTGGTCCTATATATTACCTAACAGCAGTGGAGACAACCTTGGGACCCAAAAGTCCCATCAGAAAGGTAGAGAAACCTGGGAACAGAAGATTTTAAAATAGTATCAGTGTTAAGTGTGTGGAACCCAACAGCACAGATGAATGACAATTAATTGTGCATCTTTGATCACCTCACTCATATTTGCCTTGTAGAGAAAATCAGGAAAACCAGAGTACAATTGGAGCAGTCGGAGGATTCTGGTAAAATAAGTGCAAAAAACTACCCTTCTCACAAAACAACAGATTTTATTTGAAAACAAATTAACCTTTCAATAACCCTTTCTTCATCAAAACATCTCTTCCTTTTCTGTTTTTCATTACTTACTGGTTGGTTTACTGTAACAGAGTGAAAATCAAAGTCTTTATTGCAGAGACATGAGATGTGATTAAATGCTTGAGAAAAGTGTCAGAATAATGTAGTCTATAAAAGATCTTTGAAACAGTTTTCAGAGAAGTTTTGTGTCACAGATAAATTTCTTTCATAAGACTCTTGTATGTATTTTTATCTGAAAACTGATACAGAAATGAAGTGTTAGGACAGACTTATAACAGAAAGTTTTTAGCTGATTTCTAGAATAATTATGGTCGTGATTGCTCACTAAGAATCTCCCTATGTCTAGACTAAAATAGTCCATCATGGTTACAGATTATTTTCAGAACACTCATGGGTTGGAACTGCTGTTCTTTGGTGATGTGACCTACCAAGTTATCCACTGAAATGGAGAGATTCAACCTTCCAAAAATCCTACTTCTCTTATTTCAGCAAACAAATAATTTACACTCATTAATTTGGACTCACAATAATAACAATATTTTCAATATGCCTTCCTAATAGAGTCTGAGTTAGCAATGAATTAACTGCTATGCTGAGTTTCATTTTGTAAACACAGTTGTGTGATCAACAAATACTTTCACCTCAGCTAATCAATTTTAAAATGCTCTGTCTACAAAGCTCTTTGTTTACTGAATAGTAAATGTGTTTGTGATGTACATTCAGTTGTAAACCATGGTTACAAATCCTTAATAGAACTCAAAAAGTATCAGGCTAAAGAGGTCACTGGCCAAGGATAAACAGGAGGAATTGGCATTGAAAAGAGAAAATTAGAGCTGGACAGATGGTCAAATTCGATAAATTATAGGCATTATACAAATATTAATTTGAAACTCAATTAGTTTTTGTTGATGAGATTAATCTTATATTCTGTGACTCTAAGTGTCTCCCAAGAAGTAATGGAAGATGTAAAAAAAACCCCAAACCCATCCATCCATTAAAACTCAGGTAACTCATTGTTCTGCATATCAATGAGAACGTAGAAGAGAGGCCAACTGCACACTTGCTGTCTGTAACTAACATAACATGACTGGCTAGCCAAACATGTAATACCTATGTTTCCTATGAATAACAAAAACATCTGCTTCTAGTGTTAATATTACCCATGCTTAAAACTCATGACTACTTGTACAATTTTTTAAACAGATAATTTTTTCTACATTTCTAACTCCTGAGTACAATTCCATAAAAAGAATGTAGCAAAAATTTTGCTTATACTTCTGGTAAAAAAAAAAAAAGAAATAAGAAAAAGATTACAGCTTTCTATTTGAAAGGTTCTCTTCATTCAACTAAAAAAACGCACACTTTACCAGAAAACTTTAAAGTTTTACACAAGGAAATATATATCCTTTTAACATACTCTGCATATCTTGGCTTTAAAACTATGGATAAGCACATGAATAAAGTTTAAATGTAGCCAAATACCTTTGTAAAGCTGTTCCTATGATTCTTCATATCCTAGGCATGAAAGCAGTTTTCAAAACTATCTGGAAGGAATAGAGAAAAATTTTAAAAACTCAGAGTGCTTATAGAAGAAAATATAACAGGGTAAAATTATGACAGCTCACATATTATAATATTAGGGAAGAGCAAAATGCTCTAGGTTTCATTTCATCTTCCTGGGATAGAAGGCACTTGTTTCTTTCCTGACAGAAGGGTGCCCAATAAACCAAACTCATCTTCAATATAATACTGAGAACTGGTCCCTTCTAATCAATCTCACAGAAGAGCTGGACTGCAGATCAGTTATGGATACAGTGGTCAATTGAGATTATCAAAGAAAAGCTTGTCCTCTACTCCTATGTCGTGCTGCTTTAGTCTACATAATTGACTTCCTGGATGACAGTAAGTACTCTAACATTATTATGCCTGCGTTTCAAAAAGTTACATTTCCTTGGATATCCTTTCTATGTGAATATTTGCTATGATATGCTCAGTATCCTTTAATTAGCACCAATGGTGAATTGCTGTTTGATAAATATTTAACCATTTCTGTCAAAACGATGACAAGTACAGCTGGATTTTGTTAGGAGGGGACAAGCATTTCTGAAACAGTCACTGTAGTTATCTTTCCATATGCAGAGCTGGCACAAAGAGGCAGAGGATTTCATCAACCTAAAGCATACTTAGGGTGGCCTGCTTTCTGCAGCAAGGTCTCTACAGCCAAGCAGAAGAGAATAACTGTACAACCGCATCAGCTGAGCAGGTAGAACCTCTATGACATGGAAATTAGTAATTAGTCTGAGCTCTATAATGATTAATTTCAAGATAGGGATTCTAACTTAATTTTCATTACACCCCTCTTTTTTAATTACTAAACATCTTAACTGGAGAGCAAGGAAAGAAGTAATCCAAAGAAAACATAGTAAATGAGTGGTGATTTTCTTTTCTTTCTTTTGGAGCTTTGTTTATGCTTTCTGGGGTTGAGAGAGGAGGAGACAATATAATGGAGGATCTTCTGGTTTATTTCCTCTCCTTGATGCAGAATGAGACACTTTCTAAATCCAATTTTCCCAGACAGTAATGTCTACCAGGAGGAAGTTCTCAACTGCAGAAATATTAGCGACAAGGCAAAGAGATTGGGGCATACCTTGCTGTGCTTCTTCAAGGCCAACAGACAGACCTTTGGAAATACTATCTGTTATCATCAGCTTCAGAGTCAGGATGAAGTATATATATTTTCCCCCAAAGCATCTGTACTACTGAGTTCACTTTAGTGCAACAGAAAGTCCAGTTTTCAGGACATTTGAAGAAATATTCCAAAATGCCCAAAGTGTTAAAAATAAAAAAAATGGTGCAGAAAATATCCATTCTGGCATGTTAGTCACTTTTGATCACTACCCACAGGCAAATGCTAATGAACAAACCTGTCAGAGCTACTCGTTTCTGCTCACATACCCTAAAGGACAGTCCTCTTTACAATACACAGCAGACACCTCCTTTTGAAAGTGCTGAAATTGGACAATTCAACTTTGATGCTCAGGTGAAACCTAACTACATATTTATATAGGTAGGAGAGGACGCGTCCTGCCTTTTTCACACAGCAATGGTAGCAAGGAAGAAAGCTACAACATATTACGACCTGTTCGTCCTTAGATTAACTAAAAAAACAAAGGCTTTAAGTTGCACGTTTTTTCTTGTCCCACCCACTGTGGTCTACTGACATTTATAGTCTCTGCCAGGGTCTTTGTGTAGACATCATGGGTCAGAGATAGTCTTTGTCTCTGAGAAAGAGAATACTATTTAATTTGATGATGATTAGGAATACTGATTGTTGCTCTAAGGGGAACCATAAGCAATAACACACAGCACCAAAAAACAAGGGTCTGATTCTAGGTTCAGACAAACAAAACTGATGTGACTCAAAAATACAGTAAACATATATTTAACCCTAAACTGGTCTGAGTATATACATTGTCTTACAAAGGAACATGTATATATTTTTCTGAGAAGGATTTTTATTTTTTCCTACCAATTGTGCTCTTGCACCGCTCTTCCTCATTGCTCTGTGAGGGTAACAGGGCACTGAAACAGGCTCCCCAGAGAGGTGGTGGAGTCTCCTTCCCTGGAGACTCTCAGAAGCCACCTGGACTTGTTCCTGCGTGATCTAGTCTAGGTGACTCTGCTCTGGCATGGGGGTTGGACTAGATGATCTCTAGAGGTCCCTTCCAACCCCTAACACTCTGTGAATCTGTGGCAACCCGGTGCTGTTGCAACCACAAAATTCTTTCCAGAGGTGAACAGTTCTTCTAGCCATAATAATTCATGCCAGTTAATGATTTCCTTTTTTCACCTTGTAACCCGAAGGAAATTTTTTCAGAGGGAAAAGCACTCTCAAATGCACCTTATATATTTCTCTCCCCTTCGCACAAACCTACAGAAATGGATAGGTGGTACAATTCCTCTCTGAGGGCTCGCAGGCCAGAGGCAGCAAGAAGATGAGGATGGCAGAAAATCAGTATCAAGCACTGTTGAGCAGGGTGCAACATTACATTCCTTGCCTCAGAGCCCAGTTTCATCCATGCTGTGCTGCTACATCCAAATACAATCATTATGCTGGCTCATCATGAAAGTGTTCCTAAATGCAGAGAACTGTAAACTATCCAAATTTGCCTCTACCACCTATAATATAAAATCAGTTTTGCATTTCAAAGCTCAGGGTTCAAATCAGTCAGGAAAAAAGAATGTATTACTCCCCATTCCCAAAGTGTTTCATGTCATTGCCCTAGAAAAATACCGGATTTTAATTAAATTTAATCTTGTAGCTAGCAAAAAAGCATTGAACATCTTTTTACGTATATTAAAAACTCCACATAAATGGCTGTTTTCTAAAAGGAGTATAAGGTGGAGGGGATGGGAGAAAAAACATGAAAGATACCCGGGGAACTTCCCAGTTTGAGATTATAATGTCTCAAAATAAGCATATAGGAGACACTTCAGCTGACTTAATGCTTTGTATACTCTTTACAAGTGTTAACGAAGAATGGGAGAGCATCCTAGGGCCCAAATCATCATGGTAAAAAAAGAGAAATGATAAACTGAAACACTGCTGATTGTGAAACTGAGATTAGCTATACTGAGATACGATATAATGTTCAATTTATCACAGAAAAGGCTGCCGGGAGACCAAGAGAGACAGGACACACCTTCCATATTATAACACTTATCATAAGGGAGTACCTCAAAATACTCTGCTGTAAAAAAAATGAATTAGATTAACATAAGTCGGTTATAGATGTTGCAAAATGCAGCTACATGTAGTTAATATCATACAGCACAAGACATTGCAATCAATTTAATGAGTGTATTGACAATAACTCAGAAGTCATCTCCTTCTGGAACAGTACAGTTCTCCCTGGACAATAACCAGAAATAGAAGGAACTGGAGTTTAACATTACGACCAAAGATCAATGTTCCTGAAAGTACAGAGCACTTTCTAACAGAGCTTTCTGAAACATACATATATTCTGAATGAATACAGTTTGGTTTCTAAAAGAATTATTAGAGTATATGAAATATGAGCCATGTGTAAAGTAAGTTGCTTGCACTGCTCAGTGAATCACAGTATTCAGTATAACTAGTTAATATGTTTATTACTGCCCTCTGCTAGATGGAATGTCAGATGTTTTCGTACATGTTACTTGAAAGCATGGCAAATAAAGCAATTTTTTTAATGTATAAATTTAGATACATGCTATCAAAGAAATAATGAATGACAGCTACATGCTGAGCTGAAGCTTTTCCTTCTTTTCAGCATTCCCCGTCCTCACCCTCCTGATGGCTCAGTGCTCAACAGGATGATAGTTTGGGAATCATGTCTCAGGAGGTCCAGTTGCGTGCCACACTGCAACGCATCTTCATACCAAACACAAGATTCTGAAAGATACTTCAAGGAGTAGGTGCCCAAGGAATTCTGGCCTAAAGATACCCTCTTAAATAACAAACTTTCTCTTTCAAAATCGTATTTGAAGTAATTTTTAGTGGGCAGAGCTGAAATTTCACATCACCACTGAAAATTAAGGCATGTACATGTAGTACCCTAACCACAGCAATCAAGACTTTACATTTTAATCAACACCAATTACTGTGCAAAACCTGCTTTAGGGATTCCCAAAATGTAGATGAACTAAAAAGAATGAAACAGAAGAGGAAGCCTGAAACAAGACACAGGGATGTTTAAGACAGTAATTCATCTCTCTGTTTTCATGAAAACTAATCCTGAACTTTCTAATCTCTCCAGATAGAGTATCCATGAGCACTCAGGTAGGTTCTAATTACTCCTTCATCAATGTTTAGCTCTTAGTTTCTACTTTCTGAATATCCCAAGCCATAGCAGTCTAGTAATTTCTGCATAATGACACAGGGGCATCTACAGAACACATATCAGCATTCTACCTTGGCAGTTGAATGTGGACAGCTGAATTTTGGGTTCAGTGCTCTAATATCACCACTATTTGTGATATTCAGGTTGCAGTGGCTATCCAGAATGTCATCAGCTTCTGAAGAAACTGCTGCTACTAAACTGTAGAAGACCCTGGTTGAAGAGCTGCTCATGGCTTCTGTTTTCCTGAATGCTTGGCAGATTATCAGGCATAACCTAACCCAACTCATTCTGCACTTGAACTTGAGAGGTATAAACCACTGGTTTCCTCACCAAATGTATTATTATTCTAGAAAGCAGAGGAAGGAAGTTTGAATCCTATGTAACTACTGACTTCGGTTTGGATTACTTAATGAGAATAATGTTCTAGTAAGCCTGCTGACACCTCTTTCTCAGGAAAGGACTTTGAAAGACCTATGTGAAGACAGATTAACAGGTTTTTGCTTAAAATATTTAGTAGTCATAGCATAGTGTATACAAGTATGTCACACACAGAAATGTCCAGAGGACTCTTCTGTTTCTGTTTAGTAATGTTTTTTTAAAAAAGGACTGCATTTTTCTTAGCTTATACATGTGTAATTCCAGAAAGCTTATTGAATGGCCTTAGTATAATTTGACAATATGGCTGTTCAAGGACCTTATTTTAATGGTATAGATATTTCTGCATATAAATAGCTGATTGCACATAATTTAAAAATAAGAGAGCATGAGTCATTAGTATAGCTTGTCTATACATAAAAATAGTAAAAACCTTAAAATTATTTGCAATAGGAATGTCTTATTTATATTTAAGTTTGATTTAACTTGAAAGTATGCTTGTATGTATCTCAGAATAATTCTAGGTGGGGACAAGGTCTTGAAGTTTTATACAAAAGCAATTTTTCTTATGAAAGAACTTCACAATTAATTAAATACCAGACTATTTCCATTAACTGGATGTTGTATGCTTTCTTATCTCTGTGCTAAGGATTAGTAATTTCAAACATAGATGAATAACTCACTGAATTTCATGTAGGAAGTTGCAAAGAGCTATTTTTAGCTTCTAGCACTGATTTGACCTTATTGTCTCACTCAAGTGCATTTACCTGTAAAATGGTAATTTCAGGCAGAGGAGGTAAAAATGGTTAATAATGGATTTCCAAGGGTCCTAAATGTCCTGTATAGCAAAGCCTTGTTTGAAACATTAAAGTACAGCTATATACTTCCATTTCCTTCAATAACGTGTTTCTCCTATGTATCCCATGAGTGGAAGTTGTACCTAAACTAAAACACCTCTTCTAAGATGTACGTGGGTGGAGAACTTGGTAAAACATCAGATCTCTGGAGGATTCTAATGGGCTTTAGAAACAGCAAAGCAGACATTTAAAAAGTAGGGTTTTAGTGGAAGATGGCAGAAAAGGAAACATAAGGACTGGAACATTGCTATTGAATTTGGCTAAAACAATAATGCAGAGATCTCTAACCATCCTTGGAGCTTAATTAGAAATCATTTCTGTTACAAGTAATAAAAGAAATGGTGGAATGGCACAAACTGGAAAAAGCCTATGCTAAATATTTTATTCCAAGATTAACATCTTTACTTTCTATGAAAAAACATAACGTACGGTGTATAAACTATTGCAATTCCTCCCTAGCTATTGTCTTCCAACCTGCTGTTGAAGATTACATCCCTACATTTGAGTACTTCTGGATTTCCTCTCCCAAAATCAGATGGAATAGTATTCACAATTTAAATAAGTATTTTATACTAACCCAGATTATTTTCCCTCATACAGTTAAGGAAATGTTTATAAACACTCCTCTACATATCAATATGTGGAGACAGTCAATTAAACAGATGGACAGAACGGAGCAGGATCCCATCCTAAAATAAATGGATTTGCCACAATATAAATTGTGTCATCATATAGGTGCTAGTCTACCAACTTCTATTATCAGTAGACTACCCTATCTTAGTCCCGTATCTAAGTATGAATTCTCATTGTTTCATTGGTTTATTTATTTTTTTATATAATTTTGATAAGAATTTTTAAAAATCTGGAACCAGTGCTAGAAAATGGAATAATAGAATTCTCAGGAAGTAGAAGGCAAAAGGAGAAATAATACCTTGCACTACCTCATTTCTTTCTTAGTTTCAGTATTTCTTCTTAGCTTCTTTAAATATGTCTAAAGCTAGATATCTTGGAAAACAAAACACAGATCAGAAGGCAGTTTCCCTGAAAGCCAGGACATTGTTAAATAAATTGTTGAAACCACATATTTGATGGCACAGTAAGACTGAATGCTTTAACATCCATTAATTAGCTAACTTAATTAAAGCAAAGTATCGTTAATTGTTACTTGCACAGGGAGAAAGGAGGAGACACAGAGATTCTGTAGAAAATTTTATCAGTGGACCTTACATAAAGGTTATTTCTCTCTCTATGTAGTTATATTCTTTTGCCAAAATTACCAGAACAGCAATATTTGCCGCAAAACTGATTTGTATAAGAAACTTGGACTATTTTCTCCAGCCGTGAAAGGCAAGGTATCCTCACATGCTAGTCTAGCTGTAGCCAGGCATGTGATGACATGTATGCTCTGAACATCTATCACAATAGCATGTTCATTTTCTTAATCAAGGAGCTAATAAAAATGTTGTAATGTCTTCTGATGTTTCTTCTTTGTTTCAAGGTACCAGCTTTATTGAAATGCACTTCGGATAGAGTCTCAGGCAGTTGATGCTCACCCAGAGTTCCTGTCCAGATACTCTCCCAGTAAAATAATCCAATGTTATCCTTAATAATCATCATAGTGATTTCACAGTCATGTTGAACAGGCAAAGATGGAACAGTTGTCCAGAAGCACTTTCAAGGACAGTATTTCTTAAACTTTTTAAGTCCAAAGTCTACTTCACCCTTCTGAAAAAAATCCACAGCCTGTCATTGATGCAAAACTAAAGCAATTCCATGATGATTTCCACTGTTTTAACCAAATCATGTTGTGGTGGGTTGACCCTGGCTAGAGGCCAGGTGCCCACCACAGCTGCTCTACCACTCCCCTCCTCAACTGGACAAGAGAGAGAAAATATAATTAAAACCTCTTGGATTGAGATAAAGACAGGGAGACATCACTCACTAATTCGCATCATGGGCAAAACAGACTTGACTTGGCGAAAATTAATTATATTTATTACCAATCAGATCAGAGTAGGATAATAAGAAATCATCTAAATCTTAAAAACACTTTACCCCCACCCCTCCCTTCTTCCTGGGCTCAGCTTTGCTCCCAGTTTCTCTACCTCCTCCTCTCCAGCAGAGCAGGGGGATGGAGCATAGGGGTTGTGGGCAATTCATCACTCACTGTCTCTGCTGCTTCTTCCTCCTCAGGGGGAGGACTCCCTACACTCTGCCCCTCCTCCAGCATAGGGTCCCTTCCATGGGAGAGAGTCCTTCATGAACTTCTCCAATGTGAGTCCTTCCTATGGGCTCAGTTCTTCACAAAATGCTCCAGCGTGGGTCCCTCCCATGGGGTGCAGTCCTTCAGGAGCAGCCTGCTCCAGCCTGGGTTCCCTGTGCCTTCACAGGTCCTGACAGCAAGTCTACTTCAGTGTGGGCTTCTCATGGGGTCACAGTCTTGTTTGGACATGGTCTTCCCTTGGCTGCAGGTGGGTGTCTGCTCCCCTGTGACACTCCGTGGCTGCAGGGGCACAGCCTGCCTCACCATGGTCTGCACCACAGGCTGATGGGAAATCTTTGCTCCCATGCCTGGATCACCTCCTGCCCCTCCTTCTCCACTGACATGGGTGACTACAGAGTTGTTTCTCTCCTATATTCTCACTTCTCTTTCTGTCTGCAGATGTTCAGTTCTCCCCAGCCCTTCTCATATATGTTATCCCAGAGATTCTACCACCATCACTGATGGGCTCAGCCTTGGCCAGCCATGGGTGTGCCTTGGAGCCAGCTGGCATTGGCTTTATTGGACTTGGAGGAAGCTTCTAGCACCTTCTCACAGCAGATACCCCTGTAGTCCCCTGCTACCAAAACTTTGCCATGACAACTCAATACAAATGTTTAGGCTAAATTTGAAATAATTATTTATTATTGTTCCTTTTGCTAGTGTGGGAATAAATATGTGTGTTGTGATGGCTTTTCATCCACCTTCTGATGTCTGATGGACCACCGGCACTTTGCTGATCTAGGACATCTGTCTCTCACTTGACAACTCTATCTAGATTGCATAAGCTGCTGACATGTCAGCAATAACCACGTCACATTAATAAGAGCTGTAGCTCATCAGGATTGGATCTGAAGAGCAAAAGAGATTGCTGATAATGAATGTTTCAGCTATGCATGTTTGGGCTTTGGTTGGTCTTCGGACTGAATGCTCGTTAGCTTTCAGAGTGTGCCGGGTTTGCCCTACAAGAACTTCATATGTGTTTTCCTCTGAAAGGCATCAAATTTGTGCAGTTCACCACCTATCCCTGTTGTAACAACAAAGCATGGGTTGTGGGGCTAAGCTGGAGACTAGCTTTCAAAATGCATTCCTATCTAAGCACAACTGCTACAGCAAGTACAATTGTTTCTTCATCATCATTACAAAGGCAAGTAATCTAGTGAAAGAGCCATCTAAGACCTAAAACTGTGCAGCAGACAGCACTGTCCTACCAGATGACTAACACAGGGAGAATGGGAAAGCTGTAGAAAATACCAACTAAAACAATATCAATAAAGCTAACTAAAACTTCCTATAGAAAAAATTTTTACAGTATCCTCAGGTGAATATATGTCCTTTCAATGAGGAGTCAAACTGTTATGTAGACTAACAATTAGAAAAATTGCCCATATTTCAGTTGGGAAAATGGCTATAAATCTTTTTCACTAGACATAGGAATTAAAAAAAACCCAACAAACAATCAAAAACCAAACAAAACATCAGCTCTCTAGATGTCAAAGTAGTCACGAGTCTGTACTTCTTAACCCCCTTCCTATATTTCCTAGTACACAGCTGTGTAAGCTTATTTTTTTATCCCTTTGCATTTCAATTAATACATTAGTAAAATATACATTACATTATCCTTTACATGTCTTAAAGTTATAGGTTAATTTAAAAGCAGCTATATCCTTGAAAGAAAACTCTATAAACTCTGGCAGTCCGGTAAGAGTTTAGCGTCAGTGAAACTAAATAAAAATTTTTCCTTAAGTGAACAAATGTTACTGGATTTGTGTGCAGACAGCTCTCAGAACTTCTTTGTGAAAGTTGAAAAACAAAGAAAGAAAAGGTTCAGGATGATTAGGCAGTGATCAGACTGTAGCACCAGTCAAGGCAATGTTCTAGGAAGCCTGGAAGCACAAGAAGTGGGAACAGTATTTCTTCCCCTTTTGCTGCAGTAATGAGGAAGCTTCTCTATTGTGTTCAGCACAAGGTATTTTCTACTTAATTTCTTTTAGGGAGCATGTGCAGATCTCGGAACTGCAGTGATATCTGGTTTAAATACACACCACTCACTATCTGGAGAAGACAGTTCTTGTTAACAAACCGGTTAGCAGTAAGAAAAGCTGTCAGGACAGGATTCTTCACCATCTCAATGTGCTAAGAACTGATTAAATGAAAGAGAACAGTGTCTCTATGAACAAGCTAATATATATATCCAGTAAATCAACATGTCTGAGAAAACAGTTTTTGTTAAAAACATTTTTAAACATAATTCTTTAAAGTACCAGGTGTAAATAAAGTATAGAGATTCATTCTCCCACTTAAACAATGGGGATTTTTCCCTCTTGGGGACTATACTTTCATTTTTGGCAGACTCTCTCTGACTATTGTGGCATAATTGAAAGACGCTTATAAGGGGAAAATATTTTGTTTCCTTCTCAAAATACAGTGATGGAGCATACATGAGTGATTGCTACACTTTTCTAAGTAGAAATCCTTTTTATTATACAACAAGGCAGTGTTACAAGGCAAAGACCTTGAGGAAGAAGCTCACTCAAATCCATACTTCAGTTAGCATCAATATTAAATAGGGCTTAATGTGCAGCTGTTTCTTTCAGCTTTAATTTAATTTTATTTTGGTTAGAACAGACACTCCACAGTTGTAACCCCAAAATGCCATCTTTAATTATTCTCTGTTCATATTTTTTCTATTGTGGATGCCCAATTTCAACTCAGCACCTCTGCATTTTCAGAGCAGCCGCAGCACCCCCCCAAGCTCCCCTCCCTTTTCTGTGTCTTTCCCAGAATTCAGGGCAGCTTTGGAATGAGCTGACATGCGAAAGAAGTAATTATCTTTCAGACACAGTCTGCATGAGGAATTAAGACATCAGTTGAAGACTGAAAATCTAGCACTAGCCTAACCATCAATTTGTGCCCATGCACTTGACCCAGCTGTAGCGCATGAAGATTAGACATGATATCCATTAGTGTTTTAGTTGTGCTGATTGACAGTCAGGTCTTTTGTGTTTGAGTTGGTGTTTGGGTACTCACAGATAAAGAACAATTACTTTGACATTCTTATTAATTGATTTAACGTTAGTTAAAATGTTAGTTTGTAAAAAATAAAAAAAGAAAGGAAGAAAAAAGGCAGAAGAGGTGGAAAAGCCTCTTGTGTATTGTAAAATCTTTTGTGTGTCAATCGAAGTGACATGTGTAGGGTGTTGGTTTTTCTTTTTTTTACTTTTTCTAATTACTCTATTCTTTCCTGAGTGACTGCATGTTTAAATTTCCTTCAAAGAATTAAACCCCTTATTTTACTGTTCTTAAGTCTTTCTGGCTCGTGGTGGCTGTTGACAATTGCCTTGCTTGAGACATTATCCCCAAGACATCTTATGACAAGATACTAAGTGATGCTACAGATAGCAGGAGGAATACTCACTGGTCTGAAAACTGAAGCTGATTAATGATTGATGGGAATCATACTTAACTATTCTAACAGAAGGAAGGCGCAAATAGCTCTGTTAAAAAAGTGTGCTTGATTTCAACAGCCTGCAACCTTACACAAAAACACAGTAACATACTTAATTATTATATTGTTTGAGTTGTTGTTAGGATGGTGCATTCAGACTACTTATGATAAGCCCCAGTGAAGAATTATGATCAGACATGCAAATCAGTATTATTCAGGAGTTTTTCTTCATCAAAACGCCAACCAACCAACCAACAAAAAAACCCAAACAAACAAACAAAAAAAGCAAACCAGCAACACCTTTTCAAGCTAAGTACAGGAAGCCATAGATTCCTAAGTACTGAACATCATAAAACAAAGAGAATTGTCCAATGAGAAGAGAAGCAAACCTTAGTTCTATCCTCCAAAACTGTTTCTTCATTTGGTGTCAGTGGGGTAACAGTTTTATCCTAGATATTTTACCAACAAGAAGGTGCACAAAATGTCATAGCAGCGTGACACCACAGACCTTCTCCATAGGAACCGGTATTAATTAAAAGCCATACAGACTGCTTGGAAAAAACACTACATGTGCAGTCAGTTACAAATAATACATCCTTTAACCAGCTATTCTAATTTGGTAGGTATACAGTGTGAGCAAATACTGTTTTCTTCTGTGGAAAAAAGCAACTGAAGAGAAGTTCAAGTAGTATAGGCTTTGCAGTGATACTCAAGAGGAGATTGAATTTCATCCTTTTAGTCTGACAGCTGACGAAGACAGTTACAAATATCTTTGAGTTTTCTACTTTATGTATCAGACAATATATCTTTATGGTACTTTGCTGGAAACTGTAAGTCCTTATGCATCTCCTTGCAGTGTAGAATTATCTACTTGTGAGAATATTTTTCTGGTTTTTCCTAGTTTTCATTTTTTCTTTTTCTTTTGGATACTTTTGTGGCTCATTATCCTATTGCTGACTTGCTCATATATAAATCTGCAGATTTTGCAGGTTGTTGGCTCTTTCTCATGCGCTAGCATTAACTAAACCTGATTGGGTATTAGAAGAGTTTTGTTTGGATTGCTTCCTTTGTTTTAGTATTTTAAATAAGACCTGCTGATGCAGCATTACGTTGTTCCACTACCAAACACACATATATGCATTTTACGTGATATTTTATGAGCTTCTTAAGAAAAAAGAGAAGTTTCACATTACCTATTCAGCTGCCACACAGATACAGGAAAGCATGAACACACAACTGCAACACTTTACATATGGTAAAATGAAGAAATACAGCATCACTGCTGTAAAATACTTGCTAACAAGCTTTCTTTCAAGTTTTTAAGGTTTATGCTATAGAGTAAAGAAAGAAGCCACAGTAATGAAAATGAAAGTGCTTATCCTGCAGCAGTCATAGAAAGAAGCAATGTCCTGAAGACACCTAATGTATTTCTCAGGTATTTCCTTAGCAATAATAGCTAGAGGAAACACAATTATATGAAAAGTTCAATACATATTTCTCAAAAATTCAGCATTCAGCAAATCTGATTCCCAGTAAATCCTGCATCTGCATTCATAGTAAAAGATATGTGGTTTCCTAAAAGGGAAATTCTTAATCATATATATGGCATGTCATAAATAAGATAACAGTTCACAGCAGTTTCCTGAAGACTGAAAAAAACCCCATGTATTAATAAATTTATGGCTTTGGTACTGTAGTGTAATCAATAGTGACTGTTCAGCCAAGGTCAGGACTCCTAACAACCTTGTGATGGGACATTAGGCAGGAGGGACTGCGTTTTGTTAGTTGAGAAACTGAAAAGCAGAAAAGGCGGATTTGCCTCCTACACACGGGAAACTTCCCATCCTATTAAGTATGACCTGAATGACTAACATTTTATTCCTTATAGCACAGTAACTTCTCCAAACTGCTAATCTGCAGAAAATTAGTATCTAAGAACTATGTCTATTTTTTTTGCAGGTGTATAAAACACAAGCTGCCATAGTGATAAACATATAAATGTCTAGATATATAAATTTTCTGTATGATATCCTGCATGTCCTAATAGTAAAAAATCCTCATATTTTTCAAGACACCGTAAGCTGTATTTGTTGGTCACTATGTGGTTAATGAACATCTTGCAGCTAGATTTTTATCAGATTCTACCTAACTGATGAAATTCAGACAGTTTCAGCCTAAACTAACCATTAAGATTTGTAATTAAATGTCCCACCCAAGAAGACTGATATCACCTAGCAAATGGCTAACACCCGAGGCCAGAAAAGACCTTGAAGGGTACTGAGAGAAGGAAAAAGAAAAAAACTAAGCTAACTTCTAGTTCATGGGCTGACTGGGATTTAGGGAGAGCTTCTCTTCTAAGACAATCTTTACTATTTCCATTACTTCCTCTTTTTCACAAAGTGTCTTGTTTTCCCTTGTCACCCCAAGGTTAAAACTAAAGTGTGATAAACAGCATGTAGCAAGAGCTAAAATCAACGGCAGAGCAGAAATGTCAAGGCAGTTGTTTCATCTAACTGAGAATATTAAAGCTTCCTGCTTGGGGGGCTGGGGGGAAAGGCCTTATTTCAGTGGGAGGGTCATGACTAGTGAGCATACCAGACAGAACAGTGATGGCATATGGAACATTTTTGTTCTGGGTCATTGAGTTCAAATATGACCTAGCTTTTAGTAGCCAGTAGTAATTACCATCTGTTGACTATTAGTGGCTATATGAATGTCCTCTGTATAAATCTTAATAAAATTATTCTCTTTCACAGATAGATATAATTCCAGATTTTTTAGATGTCCCTCCACCTTTTTCTCCCTCTGCAGGATGGCCACCTCTCAAGAAATCATCCTCTTTTCCACAGAACTGGGCCCTAGAGGAAGGATTCAGGCTTATTGCGGAGGATGTGTTCACTGGTGCTTGTCATGTGGTACCTGCTGTGCAGATAAAGGCAAACACTCATGCTCCAGGGCTGCCAGTCTGGGCACCTTTTATAAAGCCAGAAATTTTATAGCTTGAGAGGAGCATGAAAACCATCTCATCAAACCTCCTGCATTTCACATGGTATACAACACAATAACCAAATAATCTCAACAGTCTTCAATACTGTCCTGAGCTATAGCATTCCTATGTTATGCTCTTTTACTCTTATTGATACAAGATATTATTGATTGAACGGCACTTTACTAAATAAGTTCATAAATAAAAAAGTGTTAACATTGATAACCTGTGCCTGAAATTCTTTAACTGCAGCTTTCACCTAGATGATTTGCTATCAAGAGTCAAATATTATCAGAGATCTCTTCTTCAGGTAGGTAGTGCATGCAACTCCACTGAACTTTTCATCTTCTAAAGGCAAGTGTCTTTCAAATTTCAAAGCATTCCTGGATCTTTTGAAAAGCATTTTAATGAAACAAAGAAAATTTTCAACTTTCATTCTGAAGACAGATGGGATTTATATTGCTATAATCAGAGAAAATGTCATCTCCTTACTTCATGTCTCCTGCCTTTCCTTTTAGGACTGTTATGTAAGTATTTTAGTAACATCAGTGCACTAGAAATTCATTTCACATAATCTTTAAAGCCTGCAAGATACTGTAATTCATGTTACAAGGGCATGTTACAGTCTTAACTCCTAGATACATTAATTTACATTTAGCCTCTTTGATGTCCCTCAAATGATGTCCCTGTATGAAGAAATCCAAATGTATGGACTTTATACAACATTTTTCAGTCTTTTTTTGTCACCTGAAGTCTTACTGAGATTATGTTTTTTTCAAAATGTTCTTTCACTCCAGTGATTAAATCTGCAAACATAACAATATTCTTTGGGACAAAAAATATGGTAAACTTGTGTTACTTACTCTTTATGTTTTACTCTTAACATTTCATTACCTTAGACCATGATTATTTTCTGAGATGTATTGTTTAACTAGTTTTTCATCCGTTTAACGTGAGTCCTTTTAATTCTTTATGGTTCTATCAAAACATCTTCTGGAATTATAAAAAATATAATCTAAAAGTATAATTCTTCTATATGCAGATAATTGTGACACAGCCAAATGGAGTTCTCAATTTACATTGTGTTTCTGAGACTCTCCTAGACTGAATTTTTTCCAGGAGTCAGGGGTTATTAGAAGAACAATTGACACCTGTCACTGGATATAAGGAATCTGAACAATTCTTGCTTTTGCCCATAGTAGTAGAACTGTATGGGAAGATCCTGTTGTGAGGAGGAAGTCTTACCTCCTTGTCTCAGCAGGTTTGAGTCAACTTCAGCAGTGGACATGGCCTGTTCTTCAATCTTCATGTAGGAAAAGCCTGGAGGGTCCTATGTGCGCTTAATAGCTGCTGCTCCTGAGGATAATAAACTGTTGTTTATTATTGTTATTTAGCCCCAGAAAGCAGACACAACCCTACAATAGCTGAGACCAGTGCCATGCATGATCCTTGATGGTTCTGTTCTACCAGTCAGTGGTAACTCCATAGAGATAGACGGATGATTAGCGCTAGTCTCTTCTTTTGCTCACAGTCTTTCCTCCTAGAAAAAAACATACTTACTTATCTAAAATACTTATTTCAAAATAACAGGCATGAGAATTATCCCGCAAGGTTTTAGCAAAAAAGGCCTACAGATTTATTTTCCAAAAGAAGTACTTCTCATTCCTCTTATTTCTCCATCTCTACAACTGACAGCTAAACAGCAACAAATATTCTTACCATCTCCCTTCGTGTTTTAATTCTTTGCATTCAGGTTAATTATGAGCTACCTACAGGATATCCCACAGACTCTCTTTTAAAACTCCTATTACTCTCACTCCAGAAATGCCCAACAGCAGCCCAAAATATTTTTATGTGGCCCAAAACCAGATTTTTCCCCTGTGATGGCTCTCAATAGAATCTACATCTTATGGAGGCTTTGTTGATGAAAGGTTTCCTCCAGCACTGCGGGAGTGGAGGGTAAGTGTCCAGGAACTGAGTGACCAGAGCTATCAGTCCTCCAGAGCAGAGAGCTCATGCCCATAGGGATCCACAACTATGAGTTCCAGGTCCTGCTGGCTTCCCCGGTCCATCCTACAGGTACACACAGAAACAAGAACTATTTCTGTGCCTGTCCCAGGACCACTGTGTCACTACTTCCCTTCTGAAGCCCTTGATGATCTCTGAATCAAGGTAACTTGTGCCAGGGCTTCCAGTCGTCAACAGGACTTTTACCACGCTATTCAGACTCATATCAGCCTTCTCTGTGATGTACGTTTTTACTGCTTCAAAAAAACACTACGCAGACTTTACATCCTTTTTGCCCTCTGCTGAATGTCCTGTCTGCTGTTCTTCATGTCAGGAATGCTGAATTCATGAAAGAAAAAAGAAAAAATATCCCGTGCCCTATGAATCCTTTTGCTGAGTGCTCCCAAAAAATGCTGATGTGTTCTTCTGATACCTTTTAACTATCAGATATCTTCACACATTAATTACCTCTGTGCTTGCTTTCATGTTAGTTTGGAGACAACATTGCTTTGAAGTGTTTTAAGACATGCTTTTGTTTGTTTCAGTATTAAAAACGTGAAGACTTACCTTTAAAAGATTAAGACAGATTTCTGAAAAATATCTGGGAGCTTTGGTGGTATTTGTGTTTATGACAATGGTTCCTGTCAATGCATAATGACAGCTAAGTATTTTCTACAGTGACTTTCATAACCAGAATCAATCAGGTAGCAGCATGAATACACAGCAGTATATACTCAGCCATAAATTGATTTACAGGGTCATTACTTTTCTCACTAAGTTAAGGGAGCAGCTCCTGTTAGTGACACCAGGAGATGCTTGACATTCAACTGCTCATAAAATAAGACACAGAGACAGGACTGAATCCTTCAACTCAATCCTAGCAGCTAGTGTGAAATTACATTTAAAGCTACGATAATATAACAACTCAAGATTCCAGGGTGACCCTGATAAAATAGCACAAATAATCTATCTGTGGCCTGTATTATAGAATTAAACTTTCAGTGGCCTGGAATTACCACGGAATTACTTCACATTCATGCATATCTGAAAAAAATCTTTAGGAATATAAAAGCAATTTCTTATAGCAAATTTTCTTACTATGTATAGCTTATATAAAATAGCACCAAGACATTGTTTAATTCTGGTTTTAACTGTTGATCATTTTCAGGAGAGAGTTCCTTCTGATACCTATAAATAAAACTACAGAGCTATATCAACTCTGCATTCTAAGACTTCTCTTAAGCCAAAATGTTTAAGCCATCTTTCACTGTTCAGCAACGTTCATGCTGCTTAATACCTGTCATTGTCGCCCTCAGACTGCTAGTTTTCCATGTTCTACCACCAAGTCTATGTTCTGTACCTCAGCTTCAAAGGTAAGTCTGCCTCCTGAACATCAAAGGCTGACACTTCAGAGCTTTTATGTTACCGCATGTGCTCCTCCTGACACAGCTGAATAAAGACATTGCACTCAGAGCTCACCTGATTCAGCTTTAACACTTCAGCTCTGTAATAGCAATTTTCCTTTCTTTTGCTAGCCCAACCCCAGTATCTCTTCTCCCATTTTGCCATTGCTTTTAGCATTCCTCCCTTAACTCCGTTCAGGGCTCACTACTGCTATCAGAGTGATGCGGTGGACTGCCACAGCAGTGTGGCACAGTCTCTCTTGCTGGTTTAACCTTTTGCTCAGCAATTTCTCATGGCAGACAGGTAACTGTCATCACGTAGTCTGAATGCTCAGCTGCCGTTCCTGGCAATGCAGGACTATTTCAAAAATATATTTTGGAAAAAAAAAAAAATTATCCTTTCCTCCTTCAGATATGAGTTGATTCAGGTCAGGTCATCACTTACAGTGCAAATCATAAACCCTTAGTAAGATAAGGGGTCCTTCAGCTGGCATGTTTCTCACCACTGACACATCACAGGAGTGCAGGGAAAATCACCAAGACAGTATAGTCTCCCCAACATTCACCTTCTCTAGTTTTCTGGATAAGTTCAGGCACTTTATTAAAATCCTCTTGGTAGTTTTGGTAAAAAATAACTACCAAAGGTTGCACAATGGATTTCTTTTGTTTAGATTTTCTTCTAAAACTTCAAGTTTAAAGCAGGACCACATTACTTGGCTGAAGAAGTTGAAGGCTTCATGTGTTCACAGATTTCTTCCATAGCTACTTTCACACCAGGACCTTTTGTTTGGTATTTTCCAAGTTCAGTTCCTACTCTGTCCTAGCTCTTTATTCAGTATTTAAATAATATATTTAGAACTTGTGTTTTCTTTTGAAGAATAGGAATCTCCTTTACCTTAGTCACATTTACGGAAAGATTTTTTTTTATAATTCTGTAGGCATTAAAATCACTAAGATTTAGCTGTGTGAACTGTGAGAGTCTGTATGAGCTTGTACTATGTATTAGAGTAGCACTGTGGTAGAAAGGTTAGTGTAAAAAGCTAGAAAAACAGAGTTTAAATCCCACCTTTGTTATTATTTTCCTGAATATACAACTTTTTCTCCTGTTTCTCTCTAGTGGTAAAATAGGGGCAAAATATTTTCCAGGTATATAAAGCCTTTAGGACCTTTATAAAAGGCACTGTGGAAAGTACCTTAAGCCTAAGTGTCTCAGTTAATAAAGAGAAAATAAGAGTTGCCAGAATAAAGAAACATTATTATTTTCGTATTTACCACTTACATTGTTTTTATGAATATAATCCTTTGTCAAAAACCAACTCACTAATGTTCTAGATGCTGTGCAAACACAAACTAGAAAAACAGCTTCTGACACAAAAGTTCCACAACCTATATATAAGACAAAAGACAACGGTGCATATTGACAGTGAAAAACAACAGACATTTCCAGAAAATGAAGTTTCAGTTTCCCAGTTAGACATAGAAATAATTCCTGGATGAGACAGAAATGGAATTCTACTGGTCAGGATTAACCACAATGGTTCTTCTATATCAGTAACATATTTTGTTCAAGGTTTTCTGTGACTAACATAGAAGAGGGGAATTTTAAAGAAGATAATGAAGCAACTTCGTGTCTATCAATGACACAATTCTCCAGTGTAGAAGAGGCATCGTAGGTCAAGGCATAAGGGTACTTTTTGAAATCTTAACAAGTGGGCAGGGAAGGCTGTTGCCATGATATGGTTGACACTGATGAAAGGGAAGCCTCTTGTTTGCACTGAATGATTCTGCTACAACGAAAACATTATTTTCTTTTGGACTCTATTTTATGTCACAAAACAGAAAGTTTCTGCTTGAGAAAATCTATCTCCCTGCTGTGTGTCATTCCTATTTCCACAAATAAACAAGAACATTTCTTAACCCAACTAAATGTTCCTGCTACAAGATTATGTGTTTATAACAGCATGTACTGCATGTTACCAATTCATAAAAAATATGCCTATCTTCAATGTGAGTCATTTTAGTGAGCAGAACCTTTTTTTCACTTTAAAGCATACAGCCCAGGATTCCAGTGTTTTCAAGTTTTTAGTTCCCCATTTCTGCTACCTACTAAGGAAAATGCTGGCACTCTTCTATGAGATTCCTTCCTCTACCCCATGCACAAGCTTAACAACAGCCTATTTCTCCTGAGAATGCAGTTTAATAGGCAAAATGTACACAGTTCAACTTTTGAGCCCCCCTGCATGGACTGGATTGTGCTTAGACAATATTGCCATTATCAATTAGCACTTTGACAATTAGCCAAGCCGAGGACTAGGGCCTCCTGCAGCAGGTGATGCAGAACTTTCAATTACATCTTTCTATTTCCCACAGCTCAACACTGAATTAATGATACACTTAGGGAGGTCTGGTGGCAGGCTGATAGAAATGAAGATATGGATTAGCTGTAGTACTAAAAGCAGAAGGGAAAACTTTAGGCGAACAGTAGAAGATCCTTATGCATAGCCATATGTCCTGTGAGACAATATTAAGTTATAGGTAGCCTTCATCAAACTAGAACACGCTGGATCCTATTTACACATTTGTCTCCCAAAATCTCATAGCTACACTTTCAGAGCTCTCATGTAGCTCATGAATTCCTGCATGATTAGGTGTTGGTATGTACTCAAAGCAGGCACCAGTTTTTCTACCGTAGCACACAACTCTTTGTCTGTGCCCTCTTTGCCACAACCCCATTCTCCAATGCCATGGTAGAGCCAGCTTTGATATCTGAACCTTTGAGGCCTTGTAAGCCTTCAAGATTTTTGCAGGTTTTACCTGTAGAACATAAACAATTATTTGGAGAAGGGGCAACACTGAACTGTAGCTTTTAGACGTTAGCCAGTCTGACGAAAACACACAACACCCTCTCTTCTTACAGACAAGAGGTTGTGTAAATCCCATGGGAAAAATTACATAAAAATGGCCAGTCTCACCGGGACACATCTGAGTTCACTCCTTTTGCCGTGGGATCTCTCCTGGATCAGCTGTCAGTGTGTCTGCACCTAAGAAAGACAGAACTGCTAGCTGGAGAATCAGCAAGGTCAGGAAAAAATCCTCAGAACTTATGTCACTATGTGCTGATTAAAATGTCATGTAAAAGCAATTTTTGAAGGCAAGAAGCATGTTTAAGAAGAGACAGTTGTGTGTTGTGAAGGGCATGCCTTCCTAAAGGTACCTGAAGAGACTAACAAGTAAAGGAGGGGAAAAAGAAAATGAAAGGAAATAGTTTTGTGTTCTGGAGGGGAGGAAAAAGAACAACTATTAGATTTTTTTACTTTGTTACCCTCTCTATAATGCAAAACCATCTAGGTTACCTGGGCTTTTATGATTTTGACATGTAAACATGACTGTGCATTTTCTATCACCTGGTAAGCTCGTGATCAGACACTGACACATTCAGTGTGGAATGGGTCTGTATTTCAGCTTCAAGAACAATTTTATACCTACTAAGATGTTTGTTCCTCTAACACAGTTGCTGTTAAGGAGAGGGAGAAGAGAAGAGCAGGCCCAAAGCATGTTCTAAACTTACCTGTCTTGCACACACATTTGCAGTGGCATTGTTTTTTTCCAAAAGAGATCATATTAGATTTAGATTGTGCTATGGGATAAGATTGATGTAATACTATTTATCTTAACCTCCTTATACAAATCTGGAGGTGGTCACCACTCCTGCAACTCATATCTATTTGTGAAGCCTGGATGTTTCATCCATCCTCATCTTGTTTTCTTTGTCTATACAATCTGTATGACACTGGGAAAAGGACTGTCTAGTGATTTTTCAGTGATGCATTGTCAGATTAGCAGTTGTGTATCTTGGTATCACAGTAAAACTGATTGATAGTGAATTCATACCTCTCTTCTTACAGTCTTACCTCTTTCACAAAATATCAGGTAACCACAATTAGTTAAATCAAGTAACCTCCCATCTTTGTCCTCCAGTGTAAACCCTGGAGCAGCAGATGGCTATGTGAAATGGAAACAAGGGGTAACTCAGTTAAAGAAAAGAACTAATTCCCTGTTTGCTCTGTGCTCTCTGCTATCTCCACAGCTACCTACTTCAGCTACAAGGCAGAAATGTGCTACCTTGTCATTTCAATTTTTCATACACTATGCATGTGTTCTGTAACTTAACACCCATTTCTTCTCCTCAGTTTTTTGCCATGGGCATCAGTTTGTAACAAATTCCTGCATGAAAAATGTGAAATGTAATGAAAAAAAGTAAAAAGGCATCACTAAAGAGAAATCTGAGCACTGACATGTTTCTGGGTCCCATTTTCCTTTTCTTTGAAGACAATTTTGGATCACCAGCCAAAGCTGATTAAAAGCTGTAGACTTCTTTCCTGCCATTTATTTTTACTTTTCTTCTCTGTGCAGATGGATCCTCCTAGAGGCAATAAATATCTATTACCCAAGTAACAAAGAAGAAGCCAACGAAACATAAATCATTAAGTGCCAAATAAGCTGCTCAAATAATAAGAAACAGCAACATCTGTTGCTGTACTACTCCCATTTCTAAATGCTTTCTGGTAGAGTGATAATTTAGGCAAACAACTCTTTCCTCCAGAGTAGCTTGGAATTGCCCTGGGAAAAAAAAAAAAAAAAAGGCCGTCTTTTCCAGAGTTAGCGAAGTCTTATAAAGATAACCCAGAAATATTTTACATTCAGGAAGAGACCTCTGTCTTCCCAGGCACATCTATTCAGTCCTCAGCAATGTGACCGGTGCTTATTGATTCCTGCCTCTTGTACCTAATCCTGGTAAGGATGTGTTTAACATGAAACTGAAGTTAACCTTCATGGCTGTTCAGGAGTGGCTGAATCAAGTGCACTTCAGGACATGGGTCATCCTTCCTTCTCCACCCACCAGAGTTAAACCCTGTGTACTGACAGACCCAGGGGGTTTCCTCATCCCAGCCGGATAGATGTAGCTGCTGCTCTTCCCGTCTGCAGGTCTGGCCAGCAGCAAGAGGCAGGCAGACACTCAGTACTAACATTGCCTGTCACAGACTAACACAGGCAGAGCAATGCCTTTTCCAGCATCCGCATGAGCTCTGATCTTAAGCACACATATGTAAGCAGAGATAACCAAAGCTTGTTCCTCCCCTCCAGCTGGTGAGATTTGGAGTTCACTCATGAAAACAGCCACACTTCTCACTCTCTAGATTCACATGCCTAACACTTTTTCATGGATAGCACAGGCTTCAATTCCCTCTAATATCCATGCCTCAACCCTGGGCCCCTTACCAGGTCACTAGCTCCGAGCTTGAGTCTTTGCAGGTGCAGGCTGAAGTTCACTGGTGAATTACACATAATACACACACGGAGGCCTGCTGTTCACTGGGCAAGCACACACATGCCCAGTCTAAAGGCACTTGCGGTCCCTTTTCCAGTTGCTTGGCCCACATACACAGTTCTTACACGAACATGCACACACACATTATAGAGAGTGAGAAAACATTTGATAATAGGACTTAATAATAAGAAGAAAAGCCCATGGTGATCAGGCGCCACGCTCAGCCTGACAAGTATACTGACCATCAGCTTGTTTGCAGGTGCCTGGCTTCTTTCATCCCCCCTTCTCTCCATTTCTCTGTGCTTGTTTTACCCTCATCAACCTTAATCTCCCTCTAGGTCACCTCAGCCTTAAGCAGTACTACTGACAAGGTTATACCTAGGTGCTCTTGGCCTTGCAAGATTGCACTCTCCAAAATGTCCCCAGTGCTCCGCTAAAATTGTGTGTGAAGTATGGCATTCTCTCACATCACTTCCACTTAACTAGTTGTGAAATCCTGTCCTTCCTCGAGGTGCTATATGTAACTTTGTGAGCCTCTTGCTCTGTTATTTGTGTTCAGCAGTTTCTCATGTTATGTCCAGCAGTTTCTCGTGGTACACTCAGCCAAACCCCTGCCAGGGCCTGCACACCTTAAAAATGATTACTTGGAAAGCTATTCACCTATGTGCATGGGTGTAACTACATGTCTAAGTTTCACTGGGTTCCTCAATGGTTATTTTCTATTGACAAAAGGAAATTCAAATTATATATGTGCATTAACCTTTAGAGAAACATTTCAAGATAATTGCAATTAATCATAATTTTTCCCAACAGTATCCTAAAAGTTATTTTAAACATTATGTAAAAGCAATCCTGTACAACTTTAGAAGTATACTGTATGCTGACAGGAAGATACTACTATCTCCTCCTATAGGGGAATTTCAGTCAGGGTTTTGGCAACTTATATTTTACATTTTGTGAGGCAAAGAGCTTTGCAGCACAATCTGGAAATAATTTACTCTAACTTGCAATACATTTATTTCCCTTCATCGGCAATACTCAGCCGCATATTCTGTTTATTTTTGCCATCATCTTGAGTCTGTTTTAAATATGACTAAGATTACTGAACTCCTTCAACTGCTTGTTGCGTGAGCCATCTGGTATCTGGTCATAAGGAAAGAATAAACATACACAGGGACATACACAGCCTACAGCAGCATACACAAGTTCCAGTGTCTGCCAACCTGTTTACCTCAGCAGGGATGGGGAAAGACAAGACTTAAGTAAGGGAAATACAGTTTGTATGATATTTGGGGTGAAAACACATCTTCAAATCTGCCTAACTTTACACCATTTGCAAGAGTGGTATAGATTTAGCTGTCTGAACACACTGACAAAGCCACCAACCAAAAAATTTCGTCTATTATGGAAGAATACTGCAGCTACAAACTTGCTGCAGTAATTATGAATTTTAATACTGCTGGAGTAGCTTGGATCGAAATCTCTTACATTCCAACCGAGCTAGGAAATTTGTGAGTCGTTTTAAAAGTCCTGCTCCTTCTGTAAACACTGCATATGGTAAAGAGAAAATAAGTGACCTAGTCAAGTGAAAGTTTGCCCTCTGGCTCTGGCCTGTGCACTCAGCTGACTGAGTAATGGACTGTTGTCTTGGAAGGCTTTGCCGTTTTTAAATTGTTCAGATGTGCAGCTCAGAATCTGCATAGGGGAGAAGTAGAGTTTAATTTTCTACAGCTCGTTGTTGTTCACGATAATTGCTATATATATTGTATAATACCTGTGGGAGAAGAGTCTTTCTCTTGTTAGGAATGTAGTTGTACATTGCACATAAAGATGGAAAATGCTCTTAAAAGACCACATCATGAAACCTTAACACTAAAAGTCATTCCAATTTATGGAAAGTCAAGCATAATTAAGCATAATCCCTTCTATAATTTTGATCAATACACTTTTTATAGTAATAATAAGTGGGTTTTCTTAGCTGAAGAACAGCCTACTTTGCCTGGTGATAATGTTCAAGGATATTACAAATTCAGTTATCCAACAGGTGGAACAGACAGTGTCTTTACATTTTCCTGGGTGGTTTTTGCCATAAGGAAAGATCAGAGCCAAAAATGTCTCTGCTTTTGTTTAGCTGAAAGCAAGGCAATTCTCCCTGAAAATTTAGATAAACAAATATTTCTTGCATTATTAATTCTTTCTATGTATAAACTGCTGTATAAATACTACAAACCTGTTTCTTTTCTTTCAAATGTAATAATTAAGTGAATATGAAATAATTTAGTAGGATTATGTCTTCTTTTTAAGTGTTAAGTTTGGATATCTAATTATTGTTGGTGCTGAAGAACACTTTTCTTTAGATGCAGACTGCTGAATTGTGAAGGAAAAAGGAATTTCAAAGGAAAAGCCAAGTGATAGTTAATAACACAGTTCACCAATGAATGCTAATGAAGCTGCAGATGCAAAGGCTTCAGATAAATTTGAACCAGACAGAAAAGATGATCAGAGATTCTCATGTAAGGCACATATACATATGCATGTAAGAAAACTAGAAAGCCATTTGGGGCTAACCTTGGTCTAAGCGGGATTTTCTGTCAATGTAGAGTATAAGCACGAAAGACATTGAAATATTGACCTTACTTTCATTAAATCCTTTTTCACACATATGTAATACACACACAGAATTACTCAACTGCATATAAGCATAGGCAAAGTAGGCCGTTTTCTGAAGTGTAAGCTGAGAGGCAACAGAGTGGCTATGGCTTTGCTATATACAGTGTCAAAAATTTTGATACAGCAAAGGCTGTCTGATGTAGCTCCACTCATAGCTTCAAAATTCAGCCCAAAACCCCTTTCCATAGCAGCATCTAGCTAGTCTAACTTATCTCCCTTGGCATGGCAAAATTCATTGATGTTTACCTGTTGAGAGGTAAGGAGATGATCCAGCACCACCACCCCCAAAACAGATACACCAATTGAACTACTTATGAGACAAGACAGAAAGAGAGACAGAAAGAGAGAGAGGAGGCTATTTGAGCTGGTTTTAAATACTCAGAAGTGGTGGGTGTTGGAGGCCACAGGAATAAGAATAAATAAGAATGGCTGCAAAGATCAAGAGGTAAAAATCAAAGAGATACACCACTGACTGGAGGAGAAACAACCAGAAGACAGATGAAAACAGAGGATTATTTCAGAGATAAATAAATGTATTTGAACTTCTGAGGGATAAACAGTTTGCCATTGTGTCAAGTGTGTTTGGAAAAGGGGGAAAGCTAGGGAAGCAGGTAAGTCTCAGCAAATGTGTTTGTATCAATCATAAGTCTGGCATAACTCTCCAGTTGAGGAGAACCCAAAGAGTGCACAGATCAGCCAAAGGCAGATGTGTGTATGTCCTTGAAATTTTCTCTTTCTTGGAACAAATCTTCAACCTTAAGAAAAATCAATCTTATCAATTACTGCATATCGTATAAATCTATGTTATTTCTCATATAGTAGAAGCAACATTCCTCCAGGATTAATATCTCTCAGGTTTTTACAATTTCAGGTGGAAGGTTAGTCAAAAAGGAAGCCAGTTGTGAGTGTTCATCTGCTTATATATTAGTAGTTTCCATCAATAGAATAGCTTTGCATTTCTTTTGGCTTATCTCTATGCATTTAAAAAGCAGAGAGATGAAGCCAAGTTTCTACTTTTCATTATTGAAAGAGGCAATTGCTGTACTATTTCTCAGTATCATTCACTGCCACAAATCTTTTTGTGGAGGCTAAAAAGCATTTGTACTGAAATTGTATGAAGAGCATTCACAAGCACAGTGATTAGGATGTCTTTGGCTCTAAATAGAAAACATAATTTCCATTCTCTAAACAGGAACAACGACTCAGAGACAAACCAAAACAAAAGAATACATTCAGGTAACACTGTGCTTATAAACTGCTCTCCTGGTTGCGCCTTCTCATGCACAAGAGACTTGACTCTCAGAGTATAAGGCTGTGTTGCAGTAAAAGATGGCCATCATATTTTAAACAGTATAACAGTGACATCTAGTGTAAGGAAATTGCATGGCAGGTCGTGGAATGTTCGGTAGCCTGTTCCCTTTCTCCAAATACTGAGGCAAAAGTCATCGCCGGCAAGTTTCTGCAAACTAAACTTACTAAATGATCTTTGATGTTACATTTTATCAGATTTATATTAATTTCTTGGTCAGATAAAACAAGATAAACATTTCTGAAGTGGGAGAGGAATGAAACTTTCGTTTGGTTCTGATGTACCCTCAAAGAAAGAGATGAATTGGTATAATGCAGTACATGCTGTCCTGGCAGGTGTTTTTGTATTACAAGTTGGGTCACTGATTTCAGGTGCCTCTTAGGCCTCTTATGCAAGGGAAATAGAGGAAGTTAAATCGAAATCTGTGTAGATGAAAGGGGGAATTAAAATAATGTGCCTGGGAATGAAAAAGAGAGGCTATCTAGAGAACAACTCAGCAAAGAGAATGCGAAAATAAGAAATCCAAGGAAGAAAAGGAGGAACAAATACAAGCCATCTGAAGATGATAAGAAAAATAAGAGAATGATAATGTAATCTTAGTGCTGGGAAAACCCCACACTAAAACCAATAGCAAATCTAACACCATAAGAAAAAAAAAAAGAAACATGGGAGACAAAGTTAAATAAATTGTGCTAATTCCAATTGCTTCATAACAAAAATAGGACCTTAAAATATTAAAAAAATCACACTTTATATTGGTCATGGCACACTTAATGCTGCTTAAAAGGTCAGGGGGAAAGTTAAGTGCATACAAATTCCAGGCCTAGCATAGATTTCAGAAGGATCTGTCACCAAACACTGCAAAAACTAAACCACTGTGCTGCTGGTTTCTGAGCTTGAATAAGAAAAATTTGCTGAGATGTATTTAACCATTCTGTTAGAATGAGGAAAGCAGAGAACAGCGGCAATTTTTTATTAGCTGGTGTGAAGATTGCATGGAAGGGGGAAGAATGGAGCTGACAATTTTGTGACATTGTAAACCTGGTGTAGCAGAAGATTAAATGTTTTGATTACATTTGTTCTGTTCCTATTGACTAAATATCTTAAACAAACAAACAAAAAACCAACCAACCAAACAAACAAACAAAAAAGAACTTTTTAGCTATTTAACGTCTGGCCAGTTCCAACAGTACTAAAATATTACCTTCACAAAGTAAAATTTCCACTGAATTTTCTGACACAATAAAAGGTGTTTTCCACCTTGGTAGCGGACACAAGGCACTTCAGTATTACTTGAGATGAATCATGGTTGAAGGTGTAAAATAGACCTTCTCCTGTTACCCAGAGGTAAATACTATAGGTGCCTTTTCTCATTTGTGATTTTACAAGGTCTTAGTCACTTCACACTGGCTACTTGGCCAGGGAAGACAGCCCTACCCAAACTACCTTACACGTGCTGGAGAGATTTGCATTTGCTTGCAGTCTCCCTGGTTGTCTTTAACTGTTACTTCTGATCACTGAGGATCCTTTCGGATCCTTACAGCTCAAGAAAGGATGGGACAACCTATCTATTTAGGAAAAGACAGTCAAAGCTGCTCTATTTCTTTTGAGGAATTCCCAGAATGAAAATATTAATACCTGCTGCATTGCATATGTGCAGTAAAACCAAAACCTTGAGGGTACGTTGCATGAGTGAATACGCTATTTGTGCACAGTAAACATGTTTCCAGAAGTATGATACTCACTCTCTGTGCATGTGTGCTATGGAAATTTCCAGGCTTTCCAGACTCATGATTGTCACAGCTACTGTACAGTAACTCCAACTGAGCTGAATGATGCTCAGGAATCTTGGTGAACGGTACATGGTTTTGAATTCTGTCATGTTCTTCAGTTCTAGGGTAAAATCCTTCAAACCTGGTAAGCAAGACAGGAGAGTTTGATTTATCTCACATTCGCCACTATCTTTTTGACCACCTTATAACTTATAATAGCCCATAAAACATGTATGTAAACAGCATGGGCTTTCTAAGGAGCAAAGGAGACGGGTTTCCTCCTGAGCTAGTCGCAAAGGAGGATTCAGTGATCTGCTTGTAGGGATCAACCAATGTCAGCAAAATGAAGGAAAAACAGAAGAGCCCAAGGGACAAAGAAAAAATATTCAGTGACAATGGGAACCTTCTAGCTGAAAAAGATTAGAAATGCCTACTTTGGAAAGGAAATTAGTAAGGGGAAATCAGGGAGGTATATCAATAACACAAGCAAAGAGGGATTAGATACTTCCATCCATCATCTCAGAGTACAAAAGGGCTATTACAAATACAAGCACATATTAACAAGAGCAGCCTTAAAAAATCCCAGCTAATTACAATCAAGCAGATATTTTGACTGAAAGGATCATATTGCACACTGACAAGTTTGCCACTCGAGTTATTAAAATCCTGTGTTGTAAGCCAAACCAAAACCAGATCTCATGTTTTCAATAGAGCAAGAAGCAGTAAATCACAGGGCAGTTACAAGAAGCCTGCAACATGTGTTGGTTCCCGCAGACGGGACAGTAGGTCCCGCCCACACATGCTTGCCAGCTGGGCAGGATCTTCTCACCCCAGCCAGTACATTCTTTCATGGAAGAAATTTTAAATTAAACCCCGAGTGTCCTCTCCCTGAATTCACCACCACAACTACCTTTCCCTGCTTGTGACTCATTAAAGCTGTGCTCAGCAGGAAGCAAAAAACCTTGCACGGGCCCCTCAATTTTTACTGTGTCTGAAACTTTCACTTTTTTGCTTTTATAACTGATTGTTTAAAGCTTTCACTTTTGAGTCCTGCTGTGCCTGAAATCCTTACAATTTTTAAAGGTAGACTCTCCCATCAAGCATGGTGTTTGTTAATGGTTAAGGCTACATACTTGACTGCCTTAAAACTAGAAAAATCTGCTGCTCTTATCATCCTTTTCCTGTCTCTAATGTGGCCCTACAATGCAGCCACAACCTCTTTATTCCACTTCTACAATCTTATTACACACAGTTTGATTTTCAGCCATTTGTGTGAGATTTCTCATCCTGGCACAAATCTGTTCTCTGCTTCTTCCTCATCTTCTGCCGCAGTTACATCCTCCTCAAATCCTGTCATCAACTCTCGCTGGACTCCGGGGCCAAGTAACTATATTCAGACTCCTCCTTCATCATCCTGGTATTGCCAGTATCTCCATGGACTGCTCAACCTCTAATTCAAATGAAACATTGTCCTCAAATCCCTGAAGATCGTCTTTTTCACTTAACTACACCTATGGACATTTCTATTTTCTTTCTACACCTCTCATCCTCACATACTCTTTAAAGTTGGCTTACATCATTGAATAGCATTCACCTTCTTAGATACCCACTAGCCTCCCTCCTCCCATCCAGTCTTTTCTTATAAAACGTACTTGTCTCACTACAGCTTCAAAGGCTAGTGAAAAACATGCTCCCCAAGGCTTCCTATGCCCAGAAGCCACACTGAGCCTTGCTGAGAGTCTCTGCACTTGCAATAGAAAGATGGCTGGTATGATCAAGGGGATTTAAACCCACTTGATCAGTAAGTTTTTGACACATTTCTGAGCCAGTCAAGAAAGAAAGGTTTTTGTGTGAATTGGTTCTTAACAGAAGACTGTAGTTCTTTGTATAGGATTTGCTGCAACAGCAGCTCCGCCTCTAATGAACGCTTGCATGAACTCTGCACTTGGTCAAGAAGCTGTGGAGTGGATAATAACACCAGCCCTGGGTGAGTCGCTGGTGTGATTTTTGCTTGTCTAAGACATAAAATATTTTTCAAAGAAATCCAATTTTGCCTATGGTTCCCCTGCATTATACTGGGCAATCTGCACCTGACTTTATCTGCGCTATTCAAGAGCAATATGAAAGGTGGTTTGCACATGAGACAGAAGTGTACTTACCCTGGCTGACCTGGAGATAGAGCTGTTTTCATAGGGAAAAATGTTTCTTGGACGTGGAGGGGCAGCTGTGTTCCATATTTGAACTTGGCCTACAGTTACCAGCCATGACTTAAAATACTGTACTCAGAGAGATTGTTTCAGCTTTCCTATCCTTACACAAGGGTTATATGTCTTCAGATGCTTCAGACACCTGGTTCTTCCATCTGCAGCCTGTTTCTGAAACAGAGTTTCATTTTTTCATTGCTGTTTTACAGACCATTAACTTAGAATAAGGAATTGTCTCTAAATTCAAGCAAGCTCTCATTTGAAAATGGTTGGCTGTGTAGTCCCACCACTATGATCTCTAATAAAGTCTTTTAAAGGTTTTTCAGTACAGGGAGCTCAGCTGAGCCCTTTGATTTGCAGCACAGGAGTACATAGGGTATGCAGCATACATAGGGTATGCAGCCTTCTCTTCCAGCTTCTTAGCATATAGAAGTCACAGACATAGTAGGTTTAAATGTTATACTAGCCAATGGAACAGGGAATACACATACAGGAGGTTGGGGTAAATGCAGCTGGTATGGGTAAATGATAAAACTGAACTCTGTATGAACAGCTTGGACCTGAAAGCAGTAGGTCGGTAGGTATACATTCATAGCATCTCTGCACCCTAACTAATAAATGCAGAATATTTTGTTTTCTTGACATTGATTTTCTAATGCTTCTGGTTCTAAGCAAGTACTTCAGCATATCTGCACTGGCATGACTTTAGAGGTGCAGTCTCATCAAATTCAAGGGTATTATGTACCGATATTTATTGATTTCTCAGGCTGCAATGAAGAAACTAGCTTTATGTAAAGGGTAGCTAACAACAGCGACCTGGTAGTATGGAAGTCAATTTACATCGCTCACAAGCAAGTTAAATTAGGTCTCTTTGCCATACCTAGCTTGTATGCTTAAGTTTTTGCTCTGTCATTTCAGATTTTCATTTTTATAGGGTTTTTAACCAGAAAGCCCCATGGAAGTGTTTAATTTAGGAATATATTTCATATAACTTACACTCGGGTGCTCTTGGAAGTTTGAAGACTGTGATCTCTCTTCCAATACAAAAGGTGTAGAAATAAAATCGGTTTACCTTCTGTAGATGTGTTCAGATGTAGCAAGTCCAGCGGAGAAGCATCCCCATTAGCTGTTCGCAGAGTGAAGTGAGGTGAGGTGACTGTTTAGACTTTGTGCTTTCGCTCCCATCTCTTGGCAGTTCACAGGGCAGTGGAGGATGTTTGCTCATTTAACGCAATCCTACTCTGTCACATAAAAAAAAAAAAAAAAAAATCTGCTGCTTTTTCACAGACAGAAAAACACTGAAAAGACATGGGAAGATGGGGAAAGAAATGAAGAATAACACAATTTTTCTTGAACAATTTTGCATAGCTTTTCACACCTGACTACTCCTTGACATTGCACTGTATGTACAAAGCACCAACCAATGCTGTAAAATATGTCAATGTACAATCATGAAAAATTCAAGGTATTTAAAGGTTGGTTTAAAACCTCAGTGGAAGCTTATCTGAAAAATGCATTGAAGGTGCACCTGTATCACATCAATAACAAACCATTCACACTCCTGTTTTCAGACTACATGTATTTGTGACTTTACACTCATGGTAGGGCTATAAATCTAAACCTTCTGCCCCAGAAACTAAAGTTCCTGTGATTAGAAACTTAACAGTACTTACAAGTAATTGACCAACGTTATTCAACAGAGGACAGAGGTGCCAATATCACATTAATAATTTTATTATTTTAGATTTATGCTGGTTTCACTTAGACAGCAAACCATTTTGAAAGCTTTCTTAAATTGTTTCTTTGTGGTTCGGTTGCTGAATTGTGTTTCTACATGACTGCTAAAAGCCAATAGCCATTTATTTCAAGGCTATTTTAAACGATGTGTTCATGGTTGCAGTGTTCAGGAGTTACGATGTGTATACAGCAAGCCTGAAATGGATGAAGGTGGGGAAGAATAAAGAAGATGGCATAATCCAAATAATGCCTCTGGTAACCAATAATTCTGACACATGTGGTTATGTATTCTGTTGTCATCTAACCATAAGAAATTGGAGTACATCTCATTTCACTTAATCGGAGCAGATAGATGCAGTACTGTTGAGTATCATCTACAACAAGTAATTGTATTGCTATCTCATTGACATACAGTCTGCATCACTTTTATTTTGTCTGGCATGCACTTATTTTACAAAAATGCCCCAAAGATGCAGCAGTGGCATATAAAGAACAACTACAGAGAAAGATCAGGCATTCCCACCTGTTCTGTCTTTTAAGGTTCTCAGTCTCACAAAGTCTTTGGGCTGCCTTCCCAAAGCCCTGCAGAATAAACGAATGTTTCAGTGTGGCAATGCTGAGAACATGCTTGGGTGCCTTAGTAACTTGCTCTGCTCCATTTGCTTTTAACTCAAATCAGGAAGGTCACAATCAACATGAAAAATGTGAGCAAACCCTTACTTCCCAAACAAACAAATAACAAGCAACAAAATCCATAAAGAATCAAAATTTGCATCTGCTTTCTAACATATTGTTTAGTTCAGTATTCACAGAAGTAACACTTCTAAAAGGTGCCTTTTTGTTTCATTAAATACTCGTGGGTTTTGGTTTTTATTGTTAAATAACCTAAAGTAACCCTGGTCATGAGCAAAACAAATTCATAGTTTTGAGATATGTGTGATCTAAGCTGGAAACATGGGATCAATGTTTTGCTCCACTAAAGCCAAACAAAAAGGAAGCAGTTCTCTTAAACACAGCCAGGAATTCAGCCCTGAGTCGTGTGTGGCACCACAAGTCATGGGTGGTGCAAAGGGTTGAAATAGAGGGTGTGAACTGCACCCAGCACAGGCTGCTAAACCATGAAATGACCCGATGGCCTCTTCCCCTCCTTGAAACATAAAATACCTCTTTTAGTTTTTCCTGTTTCTCATCACAACCACCTACCCCTGCTCATCTGGCCAGGAAGAACAGAAAGAGTGTAATTGCTGCCCCTGCCTGTTTAGACCTGCTGAAGGACTGCTGGTTACCTTAATCACTAACAGAAGTGTGAGTCTTTGAGACAAGAGTGTGCACTCACTCACACACACACAGTTTCTCTTTCTCTTTTACAGCTATATTTTGTTTACTGTCAAAGGAGAATGCATTAAGGCTGATGTGCCCAAGAGAAAGTCATCCTTACAAAAACCCTTCCAAGGACAAAAATAATGAAATGGAAAAGAATAGGTCATGAAGAAGCCTGTTAAATCTCTTTAGAGAACAACTGAACAGTAAATAAGCATTGGGCTGTGCAGGGGAAACAAAATAGTCGCACACATGGTGTGAGCACTTTCTGTTCTTTGCACTGAACAAGAAGGGGTTTGTAATCATGATAATTACAAGCTTTAACAAAAAGCATATGCAAGTGGAGGGGGGGAAAGTGACAATTCAATATTATTGAGTTGAATGTTGAGTCTGATGGTTTCTAATTTCCCATTGCACTTTCCCACTACAGTCTCAATAACATTCTACTGACAAACGCACTTGCACAGAAGTATGTTATATACCTTGTAGAACATCTATAAATATTTAGAATTATATGGACATTTTTGAAAATTTTGTTAACATTTTTAATTACATTTCTATCTCAAAATCAGGTTCAGATCATGTCTCAGATATTTAGCCAACCATAGAGTCAACCATCAATATAATTAAGTTATCAGTGCAGAAGCTTCTTTACTATTTGCCCAATTCCAGAGTTTTCTGATGAGCATTGTTATCACTCTTGTCTTTTCAGCTGAGATTTGAAAGTGTACAGAGGAATCTTTTAATAGACTTGTTTATGATTTACTTGTTAAGGGCATGTATATGCTTGGATGAACACTTATGGTGTAACATGTACATCCAAAACAACACCCAGTTTACAGTGGTGTGAGCTGTTGCTATACACAGAGTGTCTAATCGTTACTAAACGTTTTTTAAAAATAACTGATGGCTCCCCTTTTTAATCCTACCATATATTATTTGTCATGGCAATATGCATAACAAACAAATATGTTCCCTTTATATCAAATAAAGAACGACAAATAAATCAGTTTCATTTATTTTTAAGAAAAAGAAAGTATTCCAACTACTTTGTGGATAGTATTATTTTTGGACCACATTTTAAATTAAAATTATGCCATTCCAAATTACTGCAATGCTCATTTTGGAGTACATTTCTGTATCACTGGTATCAGTTTCACTGAGGCATATCTCAGGCCATACACTGCTCAAATAAAAGATTTAAGTGTCAACCAAAAGGGACTTCTGTATAAAAATGACAAAAAGGCTAACAAGGTCAGGAGAATGTTACAAGATACACAGTCCTGTCCAAAGTAAGTAATTGAGATGAATTTATTAAGCACAGGATGGTGCATGGACAATGATAAGGGAGGAATGTGATCAGGGGACAGGTCAGGCACAGTGCTTGGGGAGGGCTGCGGTGCAGGTGGGGTCTCCTGGACAGGTTTAGGACAGCATACACCCTTGATCACAGAAGAAAGAAACCATGTAACTGCCGACCAAAAGAGACTACTGCTTTCTGCCAGGCATACATACACTACCACCTTGGCTGAACAACCACCCAAGGACCATCCTTATGATAAGAAACCTTGCCAAGCCTCAGTCAAACTTGTGGTCATTCCTTATAAGAAAAGCGCAAGACTGAAGCCTTCTGACTAAAGACATGCTAGCACCAAAATCCTGTGAGACCATCCAGCACTGGCAAAAAAATACAATGATGGACAGCAACAGATATTTCAATGCTTGAAAGTAAACAAGAAATAAACCAAAAGAAACAAAAGATAGACTTTTTAACGCATGCATTTTCCATATAAAAGGCAACATTAAAAAAAATAAACTTAAAGCAGATCTAAAACTCCAAGCTTACTATCATGTATTGAAAAACATCTATATGTGTGAAAATGCATTGTTACTGCTTTGAGGGAAGTAGAGACACTCAGCTGGAGGAAGTCGCTAACTAATCATCTCAAAGCAGAATTTGTTGAAATGTTAAACTAGCTTTTGTACCCGGTAGTTACCTTCTGTTATCTGTTTATTTCAGTACAGTAACTCATTTTCTTGAAGTTGAAAAAACAACCTGGAGGTGAAAAAAAGAGTAATGGGTTTTTTCTTTATACAATCTGTAGAATAAAAATTATGTGATAGCTGGTAAGGTGTCCTACTTTCGAAATGTTGGTTATGCACTAATCAGAAATAACCATCCTAGTTCATTATATGCAGATAGCATTGCATTTTATATACATTTTAAATTCTTCTCAAGTATCAAGTATGTTTAAAGTGGATTTAAATGACTAATAAAAGCAACATCTAACTCAAGAGCACTTTTATCTCACTTTAAATTCTGTCCAAATGTAGTCTGAAGTGAAATATCAAAAATAAGCTTTAAATAAATTATATTCTTTACTTTCTAATACCTAAGAGACACAAAGACAAAGCAAGATTGAAGTCATGACTGAAATAGTTGATGTACATCAATTCATTTCAATAGAGATGCTCACCACTTTATTTCTAATCCATCAATGTCAGATTTTAAAAGTCAAAAAACCCCTAGTGAAATGTATGAGAACTGGGTTTTTTTAATCAGAGGTACTATTTTTATCTTTTTCTCAACATCCCTCCTGTCCCTTCCATGCCTGCAGCAGCTGATCACAGTATTTAGTAATTCTTAACCCAGCCAGCACTCCAACACTGTTAGCTCATCTACACACCGCCTAGTGTAAAACATAATTGACGTTGGCTACTGGTTCCACTTTCCTGAAATGCCCTCAGTAAAATTCCTTCCCCACAGAAAACATTATGCATGAACAGCAGGGCATCCAGGCTATTTGGAGCATGTCCAATACAGCCTTAGATGTAGAAGTGGGAAGTCACTATAATCATTGTAATGCTGGCTACTTCAGAGATGACGATAAAATACTTATTATCTGAAAGCTGTCAGCATAGATAATGAAGAGAAATAGGAAGCTGTAGCTCTGTGTGTGTTTTGTAAGCCATAGTCAGTACTAGGGAAGTAATATATTCCTAAGTTATTTAAGCAGTGCATGCAGCTTAAGGCTCAAGTGATTATTTATGTATTTGTAATAGAATTATGCAGAAGATTACGAGTTAAGTGGTTAACAGATGGAGGAACAGAAATTTGCAAGTCCATTTGTTAAAAATACCTAGGTTATTCCTAATTCACTGGCCAAAGAGGCATTTGTAAAATGAAAATTACATAGCTCAGGCCAAGGTTTATAAACTTGCACTTCAATCTACTACCCAGTTTACAGGGTACATGAGATAAATATTAGGAGATTGCAATTATCTGAGGACTGCCTGCATATGTCTTCTCAGTTATGTTTATTTAGCACCTTAAGTTAAATATTTTGCATTGATTCAATAGCAAAATTCATATTGCTTCTGTTGAGAACAAGAGGGAGAGCAGTATTACTGTCATGGAGTGGCCTAAATCCCACCTAAGGTTTTCATATTAAACCAGTACATTTATCTATTTTAGAATTAATAATTTAGGGGGTTTCTAAACTTAATGGATGATCTCTGGGAGCGACCCACAAATCTAATTTGTTTCTACAGAACTAATAGTAAAGTTGCTGCATTGTCTAGTTTAGGCTTAACACATAAACCCCACAACACCACATAACAAATTATGCAAGACTGAAACCTCTTTAACCAACTCCATTTTATAAAACAATAAATATCAACAAAACAAGAAACAATAAAAATAACCCATTTTCAAGAGGAAAAATGCGAAGATCAGGGCAACAGCCCAAGAAGGCCCACTGTCCCCCTCAAGCTTTCTCTCTCTCAGTCAGTTTTCTTTCTACCTCATTGGCATGAGAAATGCAAATCATTATGTTTATGGTAGATCCTGGGTCCTGACTGACGGCTATACAAAAGCACGAAGACTTGTGATCTTCTGAACATGAATAAGGAACATATTAGACTGTGGCTTCATAGCAGCTTACTCTTTTTGTGGCTGTTGACCAACAAGTGTTGCAGCCATGTTGTGTTTATGGCCATATTCTGTAAAGATGACCTAGCTGAAGGTCTTGCACAGTGGTTCTCAATTTCTTTGCCGTATGTAATTAACCCAAATATTTCCTTTCATATGCTTCCTAAAAACAATTTCCATGGAGATTGGATCCTGGCAATTTCATATATGGACTCTGATGATAAGCACATATGAACTTATTTTACTTAGTTGCCTTCACTAATTCCTTTGGTGTAGGCCAGATAAAACAGTAATTTACAATTTGTTGTAAGAACAGGGTTTTAAAGGCATGTATGGCATTCACGTACAAAGATGTCTCTTGTGCCTTGCTTCAAAAGGCTACAAAATATGAGCCTCTTCTTTACTAAATATCTGCTCACTGACTTGAATCAGAATAGGGAACGCAATAAACGGTACAAGGCACCGCCAAGGCACTGCATGAACAGTGCAACCCCAAGAAGAGGGACACTTCCAGAAGAGCTGATAAACAGCACTGCTGTCCCATAACAGAAGGAAACACAGCCACTTTCAGAAATGTTGCCTCTTAAAGGATGGGTTCATGAAGCAGAAGAGGAAAATTAAAAAACTAAAGCAGCAATTTGGGGATTTCAGGATGATCCACCTTATTTGCAGGTCCCTGAATTATTCTGGGGACGGATGCAGGAACTTACGGACACAAGTCCAGTTGGTCACCACCACTTTTGAAGCACGAAGCTGGAATAGAGCTCATTAGATGCCACTGTCCAGATGCTATCTGTGTTTCTCGCTGTCCTTTGGATCACCTGGTCAAGAAGCATGCAATGATACTGCCTGTCACTGTGCAAAGGTGATATGAACACTCGTATTTGCTTTCGGGGCGACATGTCAAAGGAGCAATTCTTGTCAGCAGAGTGCACCGGTAGGGAAAAGACTGGCATACGCTGTCATTACAGAAGTTATTTGGCTGCTTTGTAAAGGCAAAAAGTGACTTTGTTTTTATACTCTGAGAGCAATCTGCAGCTGAAACAAGAGCAACAGCTATTGGTGTATTAATATGGCAGGTCTGCAATTGCAGCCATTAAGCCCAACCAAAGGAAAATAATCTTAATTAGATCTTAATCATCCTATTTACCAATCAGATCAGTAAAAGATCTCTCTTATTTTCACCCTTCTTAGTAGTAAGGTCAGAAACAAAAGCAATTACTGAAAGGGATTTACTTTTAATGAGTGGTAATGTAGGATGCTTTGAAGCATCAGGGTAGAGAAGATACTAGAAAGACTTGGAGAGTGCTTCACTAGGATGGCAAGAACAATTTGCCTAAAGAGGCAGCAACAGTGCAGGAAGATTTATCTGTGCTGAAGTTCTTGATTTTTTCAGAATGAAGAACAGCTTTATCCTTACATTATATCACTATTTTTTTTTCCGGGCAAGACTTTTCCTCTCTCTCTTCCAGCCTCCAAACAGAACATCTAGCCAGAACACTAATTGTGTGTGTTCATCTCCTGCTGTGGGAGAAAATCATCAACTGTCTTCTCACCCTGACCCTGTATGAACATAAGCCAAGTATGCTGCTTTGTGTGTAGGTGTGAACAGATGTTTTACTCAGTAACTGGTGTCCTTGAGTCTTGTAATTGATTTGCCTCTTCCTGTGGGGATGTGATTCATGGTAGCCTCTCTTCCTTTCATATTCATCCAAATACATCAGCAGCCCCAAAGGCTGCCGGCCAGCAGAGTTGAAGACCCCCTTCCTGCAGTCATTAGGGTGCAAAGGACAAGGTGGAAATGACATTAAAATTAAAATGGGTTCATAAAAGGTTAATCTATGAGGTCTCACCATATTCCTCATCAGAGGACAAAGGAGTCATTTCTCTCCAGCAGGAATGTGGGGACAAAAATTACTCTTTCAATGCTGGACACCAACCCCACAACGTAATCCTAAAGAGAAAAGAGTGTATTTTCACACTGGACTAACTATACCTGGAAAGCAGCAGACAACTCACTCCATCTACTACTTTAGGTGACAGTAAATTGCAATTCATTAGTACAAATTCATTATCCCAGCACATTAAAGCAAATACAGGTAACATACAATCATAAGTCCCTCTAAACACTAAAATTTCTTACCTTGGAGCATAACGCCCAGCTCAGTAGTCTGGACCACAAAAGCAATGTTGTTGTCTTCTACTTTCTTTTGGTAAAGCCTTTTGACTGAAGTTGCTAATTCCCTACACGGATTAACCTGCATAGCTACTAATGCAGATAGAACACGGATGCAATCTCCCTCAAACACCTTTCCACCTGTGAGAAACAAGCCTTTGGGTCCTTACCTTACAGCCATCCAGATCCCTTCTGTCACTGGGATGTGACTTTCCAAATGCATTGCTGCAGGTGTTGATTTAGAGACAGGGTAGGGGTTTCTGCCTTACACTCCCTTCCCTGGCACATTGGTGAGACTCAAGAATGGGTGTAGTATAGCAGTATGTGGTTTGTGCATGTGCCAGATGCAGAAAGACAGCAAGAAACTGAGGCAATGCTCCATAGTCAAACCACATGAAGCCTCTCTTCATTTTTGGCTTTTCATGGCCCCACCCCAGTGCAGCAGGAAGAGAAGGGGAGCTCAAGGGTGCATCAACCCCATTAACTTCTTCCATCCAGCATAATGCAGGCATCACTTCCCTAAAAAAAATAATTATAGCAGGACACCCAGTAAATAAAGGTGACCCTTGAAAAAGAAGTCCAACTCACTGCAACCATGTAATGAAAACTCCTCAATTTCCCATTAAACATGGCAGAATTTAAACAACCCTTCCCACCCCAGTCTTACTCTTCCATGTCACTGATGCTTCAAGACCACTTCAGCATACTGTCCACACGTAGCCAATAGCGATTGCTTAAACACTTACTTAAGGTATTATAGGCGAATGGGACAGAGGAGGTGAAAAGTTCCTTTTAAAAAAGAAAGATTATTGTCCTAGTTAAGAATACATTTTACTTTGAGTCTACTAATGTATTTCTAAGTACTTCCTGCAAATGTCTTGCCAACTTTTTCCTTTAGGACTTAAAGATTATACTACATTTCAGAGATGCCTTATATTGGCTTTGATCTGGGTGTTAAAAATAAGTAGATAAATGGTGCTAAAGTATTTTAATTCCAGAAGGATGTTGGGTGATAAACTGCAAGGGTCAAATTCTGACCTGCACAACCCCAGAGCAGAACTTCATTACTTCAGCTGTACAGAGAACTAAAAAGTCGTGATTTCCTAGTGGTCCCAAGAGACACAGTGATTGACAGGCAGATAAATAAGGAATTAGAGTTCTAAGAAATATAGACTATCTTTGAATTTAGAGGAAATGGGAAAAACAGAAGGGCCTTTTGCAGTCCAAGTGAAGTGCAAGCTTAAGAATAAAAGGAATAATAGTATAGATCTTCAGATTAAATAAATATTTAAGACAGGAGGAAAGTAAATTACTAAATCTTAATGTACTCCAAATATGGATTAGAAAAGTCTGTTCTTCAAGAAAAAGAAATGTCTTCCTTGAAAACTGAATCTAAGTAAAACTGAAGAAAAAACAAATTGACTGACAGTAAGAGAAATATTTCGGCTTGGCTTCTGATAATACTAATCAATAAACTGCATTTTGGGGAAAAGAAAAAGTGGAATGATAGACTTAAACACAGAAAACCAAAAGAAATATTCCTGAAATTTTGCCTGCTAGGAAGTAAAATAAAAAAACCCAACCATCCCCAAAATCTTATGACTATTTGTTTATTCATTTAGATTTCTCTACATACATACAAATGTGATTATTTTTCCATCTGATAGCAGCTTTAAAGACAATGTAGAGTGGTAAGGAAGCACATAAAGCGTTTTTTTGTCCAATTTGAATGTATGTCTATTTTTAGACAAGATTTGTGCTCTGAAGGAATGGCAAAAAATTTCAAAATTCCACATGATCTTTAGGTTAATTCCATCATGTAAAGAAGTAGAAGCTAATAATAATTCAGCAAAAAATGTATCATTTTACTTATGTATTTGTAGCACATGATAACACGTTATATGAAGTAACAGTAACTTTACTTATGGGAACAATTCTTTTCCAGTTTTAAGGAAAAGGCTTAATATTATTTCCTTTTTTTCCCCAGTTTTTGTCACATTACTGGTATTTGGATAGGGTTGTAGGATGAAAAACAGATCTTGGAAAACCAGAGATTGACTGTGGATATGGCCATTATACCCTGCATCAGCATGCAGCAATAAAGTTACTGTAGAAATCCCATGCTCATTAATAGCAATCATCAGCTCTATAAATCAGACTAAACCTTACCCATGTTGATCACATGTTCCCAAATGAATGACACATGGTCCTGGCAGAGACCATGAGAAGAGTGCAGTAGTCTGTACACTTCGTAAAATATGGTAGAAAGAACTAAATCCATACTGTACAGAACAAAAAACTGATGATTAAGTTTGGTTTAAATCTGGCAGGCTCTGTCATTCATCCACCAATCTGAGCCAAAAGCAGTTAGAGAAAGGTGATGTACAATGCTCATCTTGCCAGAAAAATGGGGAAAAGAACAGCATTCCTACCATTTAAAGAAACCTCAGTGAAATGCTTTTCCCTCTATGTATGTCACTGCAGCTTTTGTGCCTAGTCACCACCACCATTTCCATCTCGTTTCCCTGGAAAGCTCCCTTGGTGCAGGATTAATAATTATTGCTCATGACCTGACTTCATTAATCCTCTGGCATTGGAGCTGTTCCTTACATACTGTGACAAGAGTTAGCCTCTTCTACAGAGCCACTGAGGTACACAGCATTTGAAGATGATGTATTCTGTCATCTTTCAGGTCATGACTTAACTTTCTGGTTCTTTGGTTGCATGTAGATCTAGACAAAACAATAAAACATCTTCATGCTTCTCAGCCTCAATTATCCTACCATTCACATGCTCTTTACAGCTGAAAAGTTCCAGATTAAGAAATATGGGTCTTTTACCTTCTGTTTCCTTCTGGAATTGCTAGATTTCTCTCACTTCTGTAATTAATTTTCTGTTTCTACATTTGCCCTGATTCTCTTTTTCTTGCAGAAACCCTGTGAAAGACCCTCTTTTTAATCATGTTCTTTATCTCATTTTTGCTTTTCTAGTCACCCTCTGGTGATCAAAGACACAGCACATCAAGATATATTGTTCATCAGTTTGCCTGGAAGAATATTTGTCTTGGTGGAAACTCCCTTTGGCTCTATTTAAATGGGTAATATTCAACAGACACACATTTTCTATCACTAGTCTGGAGGTAGGAACTCTGCCTGACCAAAGAGCATGAAGTCAGAACTCAGTAGAGAAAGTGGACAATCTCTGTGTTCAAAATACAGTCTATGTTGTCAGCACCATGAACGAGTTCTCAGAGAATTGGCAAAGTCCAAAGCTGACCCAGAAAAATTTCTTTCTTTTAAAAACAAATAATTCTGAGGTAGGCACACACAGATGAATATTTCAAGTGTGTGTCTAATTATATTAACATAATTTTAGCCAGGTTAAATTAATTTATTTATTTAATTCCACAGGGGATAAATTGGCATGCTTGTAACATGTTGTACTTGTTGAATGAGTCTAAAAATATTATTTCTTTTTGTGTATCTGTTACCTTTAAGCAGATTTAAAATAGCCATTAATATAACTTAATCCATTTCAGTATTTAAAACAAAACTTGTTTCCGATACGAAATTTTCTCCTCCTTGCTAGTATCACCTATCAGAAAAAGTAAGGCTAAGCAGACAGGTTTTGTGTTATAATCCAAAGCTAAACAAATTTGAGCTCTTGAACTGAAAAGTCCAGTAAAAATTGCCCTCCCCCGTCTTCAAGAAAAAAAATTCTTGACCCTCAAAGGCAGGGCATGATGAAACTAAGGAAGAAAGCATTGAAAGTAAATTGAGGCAGATCATACAATGGTACTCTAGCATCTTCAAATTATCTATTTGAGCCTTTATTCTATAAACAAACTCATGGGATTGCTCATTTGCAACCTGTGCTGCTATGTATACAAAGGCAGGGCCATGTTAGAGAATGAAATATTGGTTGGCGAGCTACCCTTGCACTGAAATGTATTTCAGACATGTAGGAAGAGAATGGAAATTTCTGCAAGTTAATGAAATAAGGGAAGTCAGCTAAAGAGCAGCAAATTCACTCATATTCAGTCAGTCCAACATACCCTCTTCAAAGCACTAGCAATTTATTTCAGAGTCCATAAGGGAATAATCAAAAGAAACAATGTCAAAAACCATGTCATGTTACCCACTCAAATTTAGCAGAAATTAGTATAAACAAAGTCTCTCTGTTCCTCATGCCTACTTAGGTGCAGTTAATTACAACTGTCTAGAAGGGAACATTTCACTCAAAAAAGTTTCCAGTGGGAAAGATGAATCCAAATTACAAAAGTGTCTTGATAAATTATTTTCTGGGTGGGAATTTAATTCAGTGAAGAAATACAACAAAATACAAAGCAAGCAAGATGTGAATGTAGACGGGGTAACTGTAGCTCTCTTTCAGAACGCCACTGTTCATGCCAGGGATCCATTTCATATGCAGTCCTGATGCTATTTTACCATACATTTTACTGTGAAACCATGTCTGATTTCCACTGTATTTCTTATATAGTTGAATAAATGAAGTAGGAAAATGGACATCAAATTCTGAAATATTCCTCAGGTGACTTGTATCAGAACAAAGTATTTAATGAAGTGCCATAACAGGCAACTGTAGCCCTCCTTTTTGGAGAGACATCAAGCAGTGAGGATGTTGGCAATAGCGTACATTTTTCATTTGAACACTATTTCCAGAGACTATTTTTTCACTTGAAACAAACTGTCTCAGTTAGGATGCAAACAGCTGTTCTTCATTCAACAGCTTCACCCAGAAGAAGGAATTTTAAAGGACACGTTTGGGATATTTTCTGCAATCTTACAAGCGTGAAAATCATGAACAAAAGCAAAAATAAAAAATAAAGGTTTCCTCTTGTCTGCAAAAGCAATAACACCACCATATTTAATCACAACCTTTCCAATTTCCTGTTCTCCCTCAGTGGTACTACTCTGTAGTCTGAAATCCTGTTTAGACATTTCCAGACTCAGGAGTTCCTTATGAAGACGCATCGTGACTGTATCAAATAGTTTTTAGTAGTAGAAGGTTAAAGATTCAAAAACTGTTTTTCCCTAACTTGGTCTTGCAAGGTCATTTGTTTTCAGATTTTAGATAAAAGCAGTGACTATGTGGCTTCCCATAAGAGATGGAATATGCACTGTGCTCAAGAAAAGGAAGAGGCAATTTCTCATATATAGTCTTCTGACAAATCTCTTTCTTAGCAGTTGGCTTTGGTTCAGTAGTCCTCAGTATAAAGTAAACAAATACAAACCAAATTACATTTCTAAATTTTTATTTTATTGTTTTCTGTGATACCCACCAAGTACACTAACCAATCCAAGTTCCTTAGATAAAAACCAGAAATTGCAGGGGTTGCCAACTGTCCTTTCAAGAGGGCAACTTATCACCTTGCCTGCCTAACAGTCTATTCAGGAAAGGAGATCCTAAGGCCAAGGACCTTCCAATACAAGGCCAGGGAGAAGAAGGTGCCTGGATGGCTTATTGTGCAGTGTACCTGCAAGGCTCTTGGCATGCCAGTCTGGCTCTAGGAGGTTCAGGCTCCCAGATGCTGTTGCAGCTGTGTGCCATGGTATATCTGGCCCATCCTCCTTTTGTCCCCATCCCTACAACCTGTAGCCACCTCAGGCACACTGCAGAACACAACACCCATCAGGCAAAACACAGACCTGTGTTCTTACTCTGCTATTCTTACAACATTGTTTTTCCCCAGAGTCTATGTAGGGACACAGACACATGCTCTGGACATGCACAGCCGATGATTTTTAAAGATAAACAGCCCTAACAAATACTCTATAGTATTTCAAAGGAGAATTTTCTTCTCTTTCCCTATTAACTTGGGGAAATGGACACCTATAGCACTAATCAATACATACGATGTATTTGATTTTTTTATGAATTCTGAACAGCTGTAATATAGATGAATTCCTGAGCAAAATCAGGAATTTATTGATTGACCATTCAATCTCTGAATTGCCATTTTGTGCAAAATCTACAAGCAAGAAGTAGGAAGTACCTTCCCTGATGTATAATCAAAATATATTTGCAAAAATAAATGTAGCATTCTGCAATTCCTGTGTCATTCATTTTGTTAATAATGTGTTTACTTCTGTCAATAACAACGTCATTCCAAGTCTTTCTTGGTGTTAATTTGGAGAACTAGGAATGAGAAGGTATTGAGTTTGCCTTTCCAAAGTTATTTAAAGCACAAATAAAACTTCTCCTAAAATAAAACCAAAGTCAGTCAGTCTGGTTTTTATTCATAATGCCCTTCTTACTAGAAAAAAATATTTTAACTAGGTTTCCCAAATCTTTCCTCTAGGTATTACTGTTATTGCATACCAAAAAACTATCTTACCTGAAAACTGCCTTAGACAACTGACATTGCTATCCACCCCTTAGAATCTAACATTAAGTCAGTTCTATTTGCAATTTTCGTATATGTTCTTCATTTCTATTAAAGATAACCCTAAAAACAAGTATGGAAAGTTTTCTTCACTTCCTAAAACCATTAAATCTCAGTAAAGACTTGAAGACTGAAACTACTTTGTGTAATGGCTAGTATCATGTATGCCATGAAGTCTTTGCCATGTGTTTTACTAAATTAAGGTTAGCAAACAAACCATCCTCATATGTGACATATTGGTTTTTTACAAGAGTTTGAAATATCTAAGTGTAAGATTCTATAGATAGTAAAATTAGCAAAACATAAACTTAATGGCACAGTAAAAATACAAATAAAATTGTTAAAAGAGAAAGTCATCAATAATTTTTAAATAACTTTTAAAATAAAACTGTCATGGAAAAATCTGTGTTCAGTTGGAGAATAGTATTCTTAATAGACACTCTGAATTATGACTAAATAATAGTATTTTATATCTTACGGCATTTAATTTATATCATCCAACTCAAAGGTTTCATTGAGTTAAACTACATTTTTCACAGGCAAATTCAGAGGAGGATAAAAGTATTGTGAGACATTCTCAGCAAAACTTTCATTGTGCCTATACATAAACAAAATACAAACATGCCCTCTGCAATAGAGAATTTATGAGCCAGTTTTTCTGTAAACAACATTGAGAGTTACCCAGCCCTGACTGCCTGCCTGCCTCTCTCCCTCATCATTAAAAGGTATCATGGTATATTACCACACACTAAATTCATTTAGCACTCACTAAATTTTCAGAATGTTAAGAAACTCCTTTATAGCATAAAAAAAATCCTTTCTGCGATATAACTGAACAACACATTCTTTAAACAATTGGAAACTCAGATTAACACTAAAATATTTTTATGCTCCTACAAGTCAAACTGACCAAGAAAATTCAGGATCTGTCTTTTCGAAAATGCACACTTTTAAAAATATTGTGTCAATGATGCAACAATCTCAAGGAAGATTCACACTGAAGGTCGAAAATTGACTTACCACCATGATTATCTAGAAATATCCCAAGTATGTTGTATTCAATGACTTCAGTATATCACTGCCTTTGCTGACATCATAACAATGAGACTTTTTAAGTAACTAATTAAGTCAATAGGTAATATTCTCATCGTCTTCCGATATAGCATAACCAAGGCTAAGGATTTTACTGATGAAAATTATTTGTATCATGAGATAGCAACAATATGAAAAAGGCAAGCATGTTAATATCCCAAGATGTCTCAAAGTCATCAGCTTTTGGCATGCAGCTCTTCAGAACACTGGCTTAGTAAAGGCATCTCAGCAACTGCCAGCACCAGCTATATATTAACATTTTACTTTAGAATTCTGACTAGAAATATTCAGGTTCTAGATGCAGGTCATTATGGTTTTCTGTCTATTGTAATAGAAGTACTTTTGTCTTCATTATCTTCAGTTCTTTTAATTACAAAAGTGTATTTTACTATTTAATTAATTGATCTGGTAAGAGATGTTTTGCACAGATTTGAGTATAGAGTTCAGTAATTGAAAGGCACCTTTGGACATTCCTCTTGCTCCATTAGGCAACATTCTGTACAATATAGCTCCTGGTATTTCAGAGATGGGACTATTATCCTTGGGAAACTGTTCCATCCCTTGGAAATTATTCTATCCCTAACACTGAAAAGGTCTTCTGACACTCAGCTTAAATATTGTATTGTTCAAGTTCATTCTTTTACTCCTACATATATTCTTGTAATGTGCTCTAAACAATTTCAATCTCCTGTGTCGGAATCACATGCTGTGTGAGAGAGGCAAAATATCCTTTTCTTTTTTCCGTCGTAACTTCCCTTCCTTTCATTTTTTTGTGTGGCCACTTACCTGACATATGCCTAGCAAGCACCAATTCTAGCATTACGGTGGAGGGAGAGAAAGATTACTGAGCATGCTCTAAAAAGACTTTACATTCCTAGTGATTACTAGTATTACTTGTATTTCAGAAGTTGCTATCACATGGTAAACTATCTAACATATATGCGTGGAGTCAATGATCCTTACCGGGAGTCCCAACAACACAGGAAGAATTACATCTGAAGGTCATTGAAGGAAAAAACCCCCAATCTACTTTATAGATATATATATATGTAAGATCATATAACTTAATCTTGGATTACAATGGGATTTGATATGTTACAAGTAAAAAACACGAGGGAAAACAATTGCAGAGGTGGGATCAAACCAGAAAGACGCAAGCCTTGCTAATGTTCACCCAGTAACACTCTACCCTAAATATCTTTTACAACTGTAACAGCTTGCTTTCTTTTTGAACTCAGAATGAGAAACCAGGAGAAATGTGAAGATTTGCTAATAAGGAATAACTTGCAACATGTATTTTCCTTTGTTCTTTTTGTTTTAATCAGACTTAATTCACCCTGATTCCATCAAAAAATGGTATTAAGTATCTGACTATTATTTTGATAAGTTGAATTATAACACAAGGAATAATATAAAATATTGCCCCAAGTATTCAGCTTAGAGCAGCAAAACTTGAGAGTGCTAGAGGGTGAAAAAAAGAACCTATAGGAGCTACAGCCCAGCATTACATCCTCTCACAAACAGGTACTTACTCAGGATATGCATCATTAGGGACCAGAAGTAAGTCATTCCTTTAGGTTGTCTTCAGTTCTCCGCTTGAAAAATTCACTAACTGATGTAATTAGTCATCTAACTACTACTTCAGGTAAGTAAAAGCAATACATCATAAAGCATTTTCAAATAATATGAAGGACATGTTGAAGAATAAATATATCAGCAACAGTATTAACTTCAGAGATTTTTTTTTTAAGTACTGTCGTTGTATCTGTGATATCTTTATATTTTCCTTTTCCAGGCATTTTGTTTGTTCTTGACTGTTCAGTTAGTAATCAAATCATAATAATCAATGATAAAATCAAAATAAGAACAAGCCCATAGATCAGGTTGTGCCAATCTGTATGATCACATATGTTAATGTGATAAAACTCATCCCCTGCTATTATTCATTTGGACCCAATTTAAGACCTGAAGACAAATTCCCCTCTGGATACTGGTCTATTTTAAGACTGAATACTTTCCTGAAATTACATACCCATACCAGGTCCCTAAACCCTAAGATCTTAAAATTTTGGCAGAACAGAACTATTTAGTCATAAAAGAAAGTTCCAGTGTGCCTCACCAGTGACCACACTCTATGGAGGTGCAGGACACAGCTAGAGTTAGCGCAGCACACAACCTGTGAGGTCAACTACAATTTCCTCTGTTATAAAAAATTAGGTGTGCCACTTGCACCTTTGACAACATAAGAAAATTGCAAAACAAATTCCCCAGGTGGATAAAGCTTCCACCCAATTAATCTAATTTTTTACAGTGGTTCAAAACCAACCTGCTTTAAATGAAAAAGAAATGCTGCAATACTAACTTAAAGATCTGATCTGGCTCTCACCCATGCTCAGGTCAGCTCGCTGTTTCATGCGTCTCAGAGCAAGACAGAATTACTCAAATACGTTGCAGATTATAACAAAGGGCCAGAAAAGAACAGAGTTTCTGCTGTGTATACACCTACCTTGCTTTATTCACTTCAGCTAGACCTTCACAGCCCTTATGTAAGGCAGACATTTTAATTGACTTTCAACAACAGTTTGGTTGGTTGGTTTTGGTTGGTTGGTTTTTGTTAAGATGGAAGGAAAGCTTTTCACAAAGCTATCTTCCCTCTTATTTGGGCACGGTATTGATCACAGAATTTGGTCTGCTACAGACTTAAATTCTTCAAGAGCCAGTCAGCCACACATATCAGGCATATTCCATCAACTTTATGTTGAATTTAACAACATTAAAGAATAATACTCAGCCCATGTCAGAAGCTCCTTACATAGCAAAGAAAATTTTATGACATGTTACAGGAAAATGAATTTGAATCCAGAAGCTTACCCACAGCCAAGAAAGTTTGTGTCAAATAGAAAGCAGAATAAGTATCATCTACAAGAAAGGTGGAGAGAGACTTTTTACAAGGGCCTGTAGTGACAGGACAAGGGGTAATGGGTTTAAATTGAAAGCAGAGAGATTTAGATTGGATATCAGGAAAAAACATTCTTCACAGAGAGGGTGGTGAGGCAGGGGAACAAGTTGCCCAGAGAAGCTGTGGATGCCCACTCCCTGGAAGTGTTCAAGGCCGGGTTGGGTGGGGCTCTGACCTACCTGTTCTGGTGGAAGGTGTCCCTGGCGCATGGCAGGGGGGTTGGAACTAGATGATCTTCAAGGTTCCTTCCAACCCAACCCATTCTATGGTTCCATGATTCACCCTGCTGCAAGTGTTGCCAGTAAATATATTGCAACTAGGTCTCAAAGCTGGATCACCAGCCCATTGGATTGTGTGACTTGTTTTGTTGACTACTCAATAGGGAAGATCTTTAATCAATATGTTGTGAACAAATTTCTTTGTTTCAAAGATTTTTGGGGATAGCCCACATTGGTTTTTACAATTTCATCTGCATAAATTATTTTTTCATTGTTTTCTTGTTGTTAGACTATTCATAAGACATACTTCCATTACATGAGTTCACTGAATATGTAATTTTCATTACATCAGGAAATTCCTCCTAGGACTTGGAAATATCTACATCTTTAATAGCATCTAATAGCACCATGAGACTTTGACTAGGATCATGGCCAATGCAAAGATATGATCCATAGGGTCCATTTATCACCAAGATAATCATTAACAACACCGTCCTCATTTTCATCACTCTTAAGCATATGGGATGTACAAAGGAATAAGCAATAAGATAAATAAACTTTGTATCCAAAGTTATACAAAATTATACAAAATTATCCAATATTCTCCTGACTTCTATGTATGCCATGTGAAATAATCCCAGACCTACTGTGCTCAAAAGTGATGTTTTGATATGACTGGAAGGAATCACCTTCCACAGAGACTTGGAAATACATTCTATGGTGGTTTTGCCCTCAGCTTGCCCAGTCTAATCTTTCTCCCCAACTACTCCAGTGGCACTGTTTAACAAAGGACAGTAAGATTCGTGTAAGGGCGTGTATGAATCAACAACAACAAAAAAACCCTTCCAAAAAATAATAAACTTGGTTAAACCATGTGGTTCTTAAAGTAACCCTGAGGGGAATAAAAAAAGTCAAATTTAGAGAAAAGGAAGACTTCAAATATTTTGTTTAACAAATAGAAGGGAGATAATATTAAGAGGAGACTTTCAGGCTCCTTTTCAGACTCCTCAGACTTTCCCAACTCCTTTTGACTACTTGTGCCAGAGACACTGCTTATGCTGCTGCTTGCCTTTTTTTTTATTATTATTTTTAACTATAATAAAATTTCTGCCTGAATTTTGAAGCAAAAGACCTTAGGGAAAATGTTTGCAGCTAAGTTGTCCAAATACCCTGAAAAATGAACCAAACAAAAGTACAGTGGAGCAGCATTATAAAAATACAGAAATTATTCAGTTTTTGAACTGCACACACACAAGCTGTCTGGAAAGAAAAGCTGTAATATACAAGCAGCAATACTGCTGTTAAAACAACCAAAGACACCTATACAGACATTTGGGTTTTATTTTTATAAAAAAAAGATCAGATTTATTAGTGCCAATGTATGTTCATAGTAAGGTAACAGAAACTAAGCTAATCTGAGTAGCAACTTACATCAAAGGATATCAAAATAATATTTCTTGTAAGTGAAACATAATACTTCATTTAAACTTGATTCTTGCCAACTAGAAGTCCTTGTTATCTGTCTATGAAGCCTTTAAAGAAAAGTTGCTACAGTCAAACAGGGTCCTGATAGAACTTGGCACATAAAGAAACAATTCAGTTTTCACCCATACAATACCTCTCACTCCCCTGGAGCACTCATTCATACAATACTTACATAATGCATATACATTATGACTAAAGCCATGTATGGCCTAAAGCACATAGAATATCTCAGTTCTAAACATAACATATCTCTACATCAAAAGCAGGTCACTGTATTTACAGCAGATGATCTTGCTCTGCAGATGGGGCTTTCACTTGAAGATCCTTTTGTTACCGTATGCTAAGATGTCAGAGTCGTCGAGTTATTTATCAAATTAGAAGTGTATCTACAGGAAGATCTGTCTGACCATGTGCGAGGATTCTAAGGCAATAGTAGTAGTTGTTCCACAGGACTAGTGCTGCCATTGCAACCCACTCTCCCTTGGAGCAGTAAAGCCTTCCTTCTCCAGATGCAGCCAGGCGTAGTGAGACATTCATGATCTGCAAGTTGTTGGCTCAAAAGTCTGAAACTTCTTGGTTTGTTTTTGTTTTTAATGTTCATGGAATAGCACCATAGGAATTCAATCTTGATAACAAATAAATCCTGGGTCTGTTGTTTTGTTTTGCTTTTTTCACCATCACAGATACTATTACTCCCAGAAAAAAACATTGGGAAACCTCCCTCTTGGATACTACTGCAGCTTCATTTCTGAGTAGCTAAACCAGACAATTAACTCATTCACAAATTGGTCCAAAGGAAACAAAGCTTAGTAGTGGTTCCAAATGTGCTGCTGAAAACAAATTCAGTAGGAGGAGTTTCGGGTGATCCTTGACTATTTGTTTCTCATGGATACAGATTTTGATTCGAGTCAGGTTTTCATCTCAGTCTTTCTATGTTCAGTGCAAAATAAGAGCACATCATCAGAGATAGCTTACTTAATCAGTAAACCAAACATTTTCAGATGCTTACACTGGTTAAATTCAGTCAACTAGTGATTGGTCAACCTATGGATGACCGATGTAACAGTTCAGACTTCTCAGTCATTAGTAAAACAAAATACTCTAAAGATCAGTTATGTTTCAGAAGTAGGATTTTCCAGTTTCAAAACACTGATAACCTGATATGACAGATGAATTTGTAAAAAATACAGAACAATGCAGGAAGACCTTCCCATTTAATATTTTCTTTCGAGTCCTTGTACACAACATACGCAGGTTACAGAGTCAAAGCGACCAGATATAAGGACAGTATTTTTGAACGTGTGACCTGAAAGAGCTTTTTTTCCTCCTGGACACCATACATTTGTCAGAAGAAAAAACAGTCTGCAGGGTCACTTACCCTGAATGCAACTGATTGAATCTGCACGCCTCTATGACAAATGTCAAACCAGGAACAAAAGCTTTTATATTTTCCCTGCATGCAAAGTCCTTTCACAAGCTTTGCAGAGAAAGTCAAGTATGGAGCCTGCACATCATCATCTTGGCTATTCCACTGGGATAAGTTTTTTGTTTCTTTTTTAACTTTATTTCAGTCTCTGGTCTTATAAGTCGTGGTTTCAACTGAACTTATATAAAACTTTTGTGCTAATAACTTCAGTTAAAAAAAAAAAAAAAAAGAGACAGGCCTTCCTTCCTTTCCACTGTGCATTCTTTCGTGCATTCTTTCATTCTCACTCTCTTTTTCTGACACAGAGGTTCTTGTGTTATTTTTTGGTGTGCATGCTATCTGGATATTTTATACTTCCGTATCGTATATGAAATCCTTTCTTGTTGATCGTATCATCAGTGTGAAAGTGAAGTAAAAGAGCTTCTCCTGCAGAATAAATTTCTTCTGGTGGCTAAAATAAATGAATAAAAAAAATAAATTATCTGCCCACACTGTGTATTTATCCCATTTATTCACTTGTTTTTTCTTATGGATATTTCTCTTTTCCTGTTATGCCCTGTTGTGTAATTCCACTGGGCCTCACACAGTGCCATCTGACATCATCAGACAGAATGCATCTCTCTCATTCAGCTCTCAATTACAGGCTAGGAATTTTTGAGGCAGACTGACAAAATGACAAACTAAATTTCTGAAAGCTGGAGGTCAGCTTAAATCATGATGTTTGAAATTTTATCAGCTCGCAGAAGTTTTGAAATTACCTACTATAATTTTTTTGCTTTTGTATCAATGTGCACTCTTTCAGTCTTGAGTTCTGGGCCTGAAAAGCATCTTTTCACACAATATAATTAAAAGTAGCATCATACTTTCTGAATCTGATTTAACTTCTCCCATTTGCATGAAGTATCTCTGCAATCTTTTTTTATGAGACAAAGAAAACAAAGCTCCTTGTTCTTTTGTCCTTCCCAGATGTCATTTGTAGTTCTGCTGGAGTCATGTAAGTGACTGGACAAGACCATACACAATATTCTAAATTTAGATAAACAACAGACACTAGTACCTATTTTCCATCTTATTCTACATGGCCCTCATGATGGCCTGTTTTATTGCTGAAGCACACTGATCAGAAGTACCAGCTTCAGTTTGGATTATTTGCTTTCAATAGCTTTTCTATGCACTATGGCTGAATCAAAAAAGTACATGGGGTTAATTAAGAGTTCCTATCATCTCATGCAGAGTCTTTAAAACCTTTTATCTAGGCAAGGAGCGTATGTCTGAAAGTGTGTTTGCACACATTTACACACATACAAAGAATTGATGAGGACTTGTGAGATAATTGCGCCAGCTTTCACAAGGGATGCAGCCAACAGAACAATGCAAGTCTAAAAGAAGAAACAGGATACATCCTTTTCAGATATCACCTAGCCAATTTCCTCCCTGCCTCCCAGTTAATACATGTCAGAGATGCATACAGGATGACAGGGCTTTCGAGGGCTCATATTAATCACACAGGTTAGGAGCACTTTTTTCCTAAAATCAGACTTTAGTAAATTATCATATTATAAATGCTTCCCAAGAGCCTCTCCACCTGTAAAATGTGACTTCTTCATTCGAATTGAAAGAATTTTAATGTTATAATTTTCAACACCAGTGCATTTCACTCTCTGTAAGGGAAAAAGGTGTTAACCTTTTTTGTGGGTTAAAGACTGATAAACACTCCACTGTCAGCTACCTAAAACTTAACATAACATTACAATGCTTTGGTCAAAAGTTAGATAAGAATATTTATTGTTGAACATATTTCAAGGGAATGCTTGTACTACCAGGCTGCAAATTCATATTAAAAAAAAAAAAAATCTGAAGCATGTAATCTAGTATCTTCACTATAATGTGTAGTAACTGAACCTCATCCTTTCTTGACTCTTTTGTTCCTCTGCCCTGCTTTTCATATTCTTTTTGTTGTGGAAATAAAAGTTCTGTACCTGGTTACTTACCCCAGATCCACAAAATCGACCAAGTCTCACAGCTGTCTTATCATGACCATCAAAGAGCTCCACGTAATCGTAACCACAGTCTGCTTCTTCTTCAACCTCGAAAGTCTGAAACATTAACTCGACTCGATAGCCATGCTCTGACACCAGGAGCCAGTCGCAGTCTGCCTGAACTGGATAGTTGTTATCGCCAAACTGAGCATGCGAATACAGATCTTTGGGCTTGGTTTCAGCTTTCAGGCGACCACCACACTCTAAACAGGGAAAAAAAAATAAGAACAAAGAAGTTTATTCAGTGCAAATTAGCATTTTGTTTTCATTGATACCCAGCCTTATTCAGGCTGAGTCCAATTCCATCCCATAAGCAGGTCAACCGAGCAAGGTGTAAAGTACTACCCAGTATGAATACTAACTCATCATTCTGAGTTTTCTCTATAGAAGTTCTGTTTTATAACTACAGAAACTTGAGCATAATTCTTAATTTTCACTTGAAAGACCAAAAGTCAAGGAACATCAAAATTGTAAGGAATGTGGTTGAAGAGGCAGGACAGTCTTCTGGTAGACATTTCAGAGGTACCTTTGGCCAGCAAGACAAGTCCTGTAAGTGGGGCATCCACATTTCAGTGGGGATAGCCTTTCCGCATGGGTTAACACCACCATTGCAAGTGGCAGGGGAGGATCAGCTCTAGCACACGTGTAGCCAGACAGCAATCAACAGCTGAAATCTTGTGTTTCATAAGAGTGCCAGCTTTAATCATCATGTGCTGCCTGGAAAACCAACTCAATATCAAACACCACTGCCAAGCTCACTAGTTTGTTCACAGCATGGTTCGTGGACACGAACGGGTCAAAAGATTGTGGCCTGGAAAAAGTTGCTACTATGAGAGAAGTCCTTGTAGCTAAAAGCCTGCTTTTGAGGCAAGTCCTGAGCTGGAGATCCTTGCCCTATGCCAAAGCAGTACTTACAGTATAAACTTTATTTGTACACAGTAGTAAAATGCATGTGTTGCTTTAGAGATTGTCTATAACTGCTCAAACAGTTAATAATTTAAATATTAACATACTTTACTGTATAGTCCAAGAAGCTGTTCTTTAGCCAGTTTGCTGAAGGAGAACAGAAATTGCCGAAAATGCATTGAAAAACAACAAGAAAAAACACCCCACCAAAAGCAACAAACCAGCAGCTAGTACTTTACCCTTTCTAAATATTTTCAACAGCTACAAGTAAAACTAGTATTCTATCCTGAACAGCCAGTGAATTTAACTCCTACAGTAACTTAAACATATAGGTGTAATGTGCTTGCCAATTAAAAGTTCTATTACAATGTAACCCACAACAGATGGAAAATTTTACTTAAAAAAAAATACACTGTTTGTTATGTTTCCAAGAGATGGGTGGAGGTTCTTTTTTCTTTACAGCTACAAAGATTTCAATGAGAACAGCATCATGTTGTTCTGGTTTCTCATCAAGAGCAATCCATCCCTTATAGCACTCAAAAATACCAAGTGCAAAGGACCTTGAACCAAAACCTGAGATTCACAAGTTTATATTCATTTTTTATAAATAAATGAACAGATAATTCTATCTGCATTTTGATCAAACATAGCTATTATAAATTGATAATTTTATAATAACCTCATATTGGAAGTTGAAGAGATAATTTGAACTTTGCTTCATTGCAGTCAATTCCACCCACATTACACAAGACCAAGTGCAACGTTATATTGTGAGGAATCATATTTCATCTGGAAATTGGTGACAGTAATGAGCAAATCCTTATTGTTTTCAAAAACGTGGTGGTTTTTCGTAATAAGAAAATGAAGGAATCAAAGCAGAAAATATTAATTATGTAAGTAGAGTAGTCCATCATGCATGATCTGTTGTTCATTCCGAAATTTCAAAAAAATTTTTTAAAGAACAGATAAGAGCACATGATAAAGAAAATTTGTCAAATGAGAGGGTTCCAACAGTTATTTCTCACTGGTATTCTAATTTACTTATCCCTGCCCCCCCAGTTTTTCCTATTCTTGAGTGCATTTACTTCCTTAGTTTTTTTGACTGGACTGTTGCCAACAGTAAGAACATCTCCCTACTTCAGACACAGAACAGCTGCTAAGGAGCTGTTTAATGAACTGTCTGCATTGTTTCTCTCTGCTGGCTACAGCAGACGGGAGCTTAAGGGAAAGTTGTAGTCATACTAGCAACTACAGAAAACCTTTCCTTTGGCCATCTCCCATGTATTATATAGCCTTATGTTTTAGGATAAAGTATCAATTTTAGAAATTACAAGTCAGATTTTCAGTTTCTAAGGGGCTAAGTTGTAGTTTCAAACCTCTAGATCCAGCCCACACAACATGGCACTGCATTAGGATGGGTGGTACAGGCTGTGGCAGTGGCACGCAGCAGCACTTGCTTAGTCCTGATAGCAGGACTAACCTAGCTGCACTGACCATCATTGTGCACATACGCCTGTTCTGCTGTAGACACAATGTTACATCTGACTGTGCCTGACTTGTACCATGCTGTTGATCTGAGAGCTTTAGGCTAAAGACTTTTCTAGATCAGGTAAGGAACTAAAACCTTTTCTTGTTTCCTGACCTTTCTAGGGGCTTCTTACAAACATAAGAGCAAATTGTGTAGTAGTCTCTAGACTGTTTAACAAGCTGCACAGATAGAAAAAGCTTAAGTCCACACTACCTGAACTAGTGAAAAAAGATTATAAGTTTGATACAGCACAGCCATACCGAATTATCATAGTCATTTTGGAAGCAATACAGGAGTCTAAACTGAGTGACATCTGAAGTGACCAAATTTGTCAGAGACATCCTTTCAAGGTTGGAAAATAGGAACAGGACCTACAGCAGACCTGCAGCCTCCTGCAGCAGTGGCTGGAGGCCAGGCACCATAAATGAGGCCATACAGAAGGAAACTAGATGCTTGTGTTAGGGCAACCCAAGCACTCCCTGAGCAATGATGTTCAACATTCTGTCAGGGGTATTTTTATAAACTCCTTCTAGATGGGTTATGCCGTCTCCAAGAGGGAAAATATAACAGAACCTTTTCCTAAAACCCTGTTGCACTTTAAAAGCAGCATTTTATAAGTTTTGCTCCACCCAAGGAAAATCCTCTATCCATTCTATTTTTTTTAAACTTTATTGCCTCCACTGCTAGTGGTTTTATCCTGTTGTCTGAGATATTCACATGAAATCTAGAATTTGGATAACATTTCAAGCCAAAAAGTGTCACAGAAAGAAAATCAACATCACCATCGGGACCTACCGGAGTAAGAGGCCATTAAATCACTAAGATACCAGGAATACAGCAGCACAGACATCTTTGGGCATAGGATCCAGTCACATTTTCACTACTGTTATATTACACAGGTACTTCTACTGAGTGAGTTCTGCCCAGAGGTCACAACTGAAGGGAGCAGCTTCCACAGCTCTCCCTGTCTGTCTGCATAGCTATGCAGGATTCAGTACAACCTTGCCTACTTCTATGGCATACCATACTATTTGCTAGAAAAAAAATAAACTAAGGACATAAAATCCACTATCTATACACTTGTTAGATATCTATTCATTCGCTTGTCTGTCCAAAGCACAGAGGTAAAATTCCTATGGGGCATCTGTGTTTGGCTCAAGACTGCAGGAAAAGGCTGCAAGATCTGAGTTGTCTCATTCAAACACGCCTTCAAAGCACATGCTGGTGATGCGATGTTCGATGTAGTGAACAGCTTGTGCAACAGCAGTTGACAGAAGTGTCCTCTCTTAAGGAGACAAACTTTACATTTTTACAACATTCTTAAAAATTGGGCAGATTTTATTCTTCAGACTTTTTCAGAAAAGCACTATTATGCATGCTAAGAAATTTTTTACAGTTAAGGCACATAAAACCCAGCAGGTATGAGGGGAAATTCCAGCAAGTCATAACATAACTAGAAATCTTTAGAAGTTTTAGTATACATTTGAACTTCTTTCACATAGTTACTGCTCCAGTTCTGCAAATAGTGAGAAGAATAAATGAGATTGTAGTTTTACAACACCTGTTTCTAACAAGAGTTTATGACCTTTATCTACTTATCCCAAGCTAATTTAAAAATGAGTAATTTTTACCATTTCTATCTAATTTTCCATCTAAGGGAGGGGGTTACTGTGGTAGGAATGGCAAAAAATGGCATGCTTGTAAAAGAGGATTTTCCACAAGAAAACCAAACTGAGTTACAGGTAGTTAAACTTTTCATTTTCCAGGCCCAGATCATGAAGGGCAAATAGTTCATACACTGTTGCCTCCTGCCTTTCTCTGAAAGGGAAATTAAATTATTAAAGTTTTAGAATTATCATTAACTAAGCAGAAGGGAAAAACAGATATATCAAAATATTGATATATCGGGATTTGTTAGCTGAACACTACACATCAACATGAAGAATACTCTGGATAATATCAAATTTTATTAACAGTGACTAATCACCCTGATTACTATCTTCTATTGATAACTGCTACCTCTCAGTAAATCTTATGTTCAACCAGACATATTCATAATTTTTTTTTCATTAATAGTTATTTCCAAATACTGGATGAATAAGAATGAACCTTGGAGAGTAGAGACAGACGTTATGGCTGAAGAATAAAACCGAAAAAAAAAACCCAAACCCCTCGTCTTACAGCAAGAAGTGGAAGTTCAGAGAGTCAGCACTAGGGGCCACTGTAAGCCAAGCAACTTCAGGAAAATAGGCTACACACAATGAAAATGTCGCAAGAAATTTACTAATGCAATTGCAAACCGCTATTTTTAATTGCAGATATTTCTGCCTAAGGACAAAAATAAATGGTAAATGTGAAGGAGATTATATTCTTAAGGTCTTAAGAAAGTCTTCAGTGTTGTTTTATCGTATTTTTCTTTAGCTTGACATTCCTTTTTATCTCTACAGGAAAGTAATAGCTGTTTACACAAAACCCAGACTTTTGTTTAAGTTAGAAAAGGATAGTAATGGAGGTGTATTACATGCCCCAGTGAAGTTATTGCTATTACAAATAAAATTAAAAGCTCTTGAATCTTTTACAGACGAAAGGCATGAATATTAAGAAATATCTCTTAGACCGTCTATGACATCTTTTTTTTTATTTTGTTTCAAAATTTTTTAATCACTTACCTATGAGAGAGAGACAGACATATGTCTAAAATATTAGAGAAATTTCTGTAATCTCAGACTTTTCCTACTATTCTGAAAGTTTCATTCGATTTAGTTGTAAAATTGTATTATTTGTTAACTCATCCGATTCCTAGAAAAGAAGAGCCTGAATATCTTCCACTGAAGAACAAAGGGGAAATTATTAGTAAAAAAATCCTGATTTTCTGACCTGTAGAGTGCGTTGCTTGGAAGCCTTTTCTTTGAACTGATGCATCAGAAATAAAGCGGAGAAACATTTTGTTGCCAGTAGCAATAAGAGGATCTGGTATCTTATTGCCACATAAGCGTCCCAGAATTGGTGATTTTTCACTTTCACCGTCAAACACTTCCAAGTGGTCATAAGCACATTCTTGATGTTGTTCTATCTCGAATTCACTGAAGGTCTGGAGAAAAAGCAAAATGACTCAATGTAGTACTCATTTACTGTACTTATATGGTACATACGTACTGTTAGTATGTTTCAGAATACAAATTAGATGTGCTTAAGAGGGCAGATTTAACATTACGGTTCCTAGAAGTCTATAGCTTTTAACAACATACTGATTTTAAGAAAGTGGAATAACAATTAAGACACTGAATTTTAAAAGGATATCATCCTTCATATAGAAAGGGACTAGAATCTTTATAAGCAATAAATACACATAGAAGAATGGAGAATCTAGTATAGTATGGCCTTTCTGTTGAATTTGCAGTTTTTAGGATTATTCAGAAGTTTATATTTGAGGACTGATTGAAACATCTGTAAAGCACAATGCACTTCCCACACACACTTTTTTCTTCTTCTTTAAATTTACCTCACATCACAACTAAACCCTTTGAGAATGAACTTTCCACATGAATGGTTATGCACGAAAGCTATATTTTTAAATCTATTATCTAGAGAGCTATTTTATATTATTACAACACTAACAATATTTCAGGCTGCACCCTTCATGCTAAGATCACATTGTGGGGGGAAAAAAAAATCATGTTCATTGTTTATTAAAAAAACTTCAGCAGACTCTTTTGCTGTCCTCATCTCTCCCAAGAAAACTCAAAATGCTGCCATAGTTTGAACACAAACTGGGGCTCACAAACTTCACTTCATTTCAAATCTGTGATGTTTCTTCTACACTTCAAAATATTTATTTAATTTCTGAGCTCCTAGGGAGTCTCAGTTTCTGTAAATTCTCATGCTAATAATTAATTGTAAATTGCAAATCCCTTAGAGCAGAGCCTGGCCAACTTACATTTAAAAACTTTTGGAATTTAGATTTCTCAAACTCAGTGTCCAGCCATAGGCATTTCCAAAAGGTGTATGCTGTACCCTAGAGAAACTGTTAAAACACATGAAGCAAATACCTGCTTTTCAAATATGAAAAAGTGTCTTCCAAGACTGACTGACGTCAAGCAATTTATTTCAAGAGGTCATCTAAGACTTTTCAGAGAAGAATTTTTGACCAGGGCTAAATTTCAGCAAGAAGCCTAAATCTTAAAATCTGGTAATTTCCTCTAAGGCAAACACTGAGAAGGCAATATACATGCACATCTTTGTGAATTTTCAGAAATAACCAACAATTTAAGATGGAATTAAAAATCTGTTTTGTTCAACAAAATAGCATAAAAGCACTAAATGCTCCTGTAAGCAGTCATATAGCTGACTGTTTATGAAAACAAACAAAAAAACCCCACAAACAAAACCAGTAAAGGATTAAGAAGAAATAATTAAAAAGAATAACTGAACTCTCAAATACTGAACAAATATCACAATTACGCATTTTACCTGGTATACCAAAACAAATCTGACCTACTGAATCCCTTGTGGGATCCAACCAGCGTGAAATGTGATGGTGATTTATATTAACAGCTGATCTAAAGGAAATATAAAGAGCTAACACAAAGTCTTTTGCTGAAAGAACTGGAATATTCAGAACACTTTTGTTTTGTGAAAAGTGAAGTGTTGCATGATGCAGTGGGTGTAGGTTCATTTCACAGGAAAGTTTGAAGGGTTTATTGAAGGAACAAAATGGCAGAGGCCGTGAAAACAGCTGCACAGCAGTCTCTCCTGCTGCTTTTATATTGTAGGCAGCCATACTGCTTTTATACTGCCAAGTACATGTTGTCATTTAAACCCAAATAAAATCTGATGGATTAAAAACAACAACAACAAAAAAAAAAAAGGCCAGAAAGCTGAGAGACTAAATGTAAGGGAGTTAGTTAAATATAGAATTGAGTCAAGCCAACTTGGAATGAACAGGAGTAATAGTGTGATCCAAAAGCAGCCTGCAGAATTTCATTTTCATTTAGAGGAAACTTATATCAGTTTTATTCACTTCTCATCAGCACAAGAAGTTCACTCTCTAGGAAACACTTCTCACCATAAAGTGTACAACACCTAATATTTGACTTATCACTGAGGTGCCTAAGCCTGCAGGGGGACAGTACATGTTATACTGGGTCTCACAAAGAACAGAAAAAAGTCCTAAATCTGTTGCGAGTCTAGCAGCTGACTCTAGCAATTACAAAGAAAAACAAAGGAATTTATTTTTTTTAAAGAAAAAGTAAATCTTAATATGAAAGTCCTTTAAGAACTGAAAATGCCTAATATTTCAAAACACCCAGAGATGATCTCCATTTTTTTAAAAAGCCGTCAGTTCCCAGCAGTGGACTAAGAGCAGGCTTGGAAGAGGAAAACTGGCACAAACTTTCCTTAAATTTGAACATGACTGAAGAGTTGCTGCCAACTGAGTTCACAGATGATCTAATAAAGTTGGTAGTATAACTAATCCCACTCCATCTCCTGGAACGAATCCTTTTGAATAGCTACCCCATCATGTCTACAGTCCCCATTTTGATTGTCTCACTAGTGGGGATGGAATTCAGAAATTATACATATAGCGCCTGAACATCCAGCCCTTTCTATCTATAGCACTCAACTGAGTAGATACATCGGTGCCATTTATGGATAGCTGCCTGAACAGGACACTTAAGTCTGTCTCCTATAAACATCCGGCTGATTAGCTTATGGAAATCTCTCTCTCTGCTACATACATTTTCAAAGATATCTTTATCTACACATTTCATTTAAAAATTCTGAAGTGCATATTTATTTTTTCATAGGCTTCTTAATCACACCAAATGCTTAACTTCAGTCTTTTCAGAAGTAGATTTTTCAATGATTATCAGAATGAGAGCAATCACAACAAAAGACGTCTGTACGCACACACCTTCTCAAGTAATTAAGTACAACCTCACAATTCATGTGTTTTGTTACTGTGAAGAAATAATTTTTTTCCTTGTTCAATTTTTCTAAGTAAACTGTGAGCAGTAAACCTAAATATGGTGTGAAAGTCCAAGAAAAAATACTTATCTGTAATGGAAGTATGGTATTAACATTATTATTATTGATATGGCACCTTGCTGTTCTGGACAGACTTTAAAGGTATTATACACACAGAATTTAGTAGATGTGTTACTTCACTGAAGAAATACAAATGCTGGAATTTTGGCCACTGAGGTTAAATGTACTGAAAAAGATTTTCCATTAACATGCCCATGCCTGGCTGGTTTTGATTTATATAGCCAGGATGAAGAACATTTGCTCAGAAGTGGCAGTAGGAAAGCTGCCTGGGTCAAAACCCTGGTTTTCACCCTTTGAACGGACAGAACATGCACACCACTGATTTTCCAATCCCCCCATGCCTCTAAGTGGTTTAACCATTTTACTTCTGGTGAACAGGGATCAATACACGATCCCACATCAGCACTAGTAACAGGGGTTATGGTTTTGGCTAAGGTCAGCAGTTATGAGATGACAATATCCCTTTCATCCATGCATCAGTATTGCCTATTGTATCTACCTCTCTGAAGCAAACACATCTCCCTTCTTAAGTTTATTTATTTGCTCTAAAACACTTTTTAAATCAATTTATCAGATTCTAAAATATGTAAAGGCAGCTTTTATTGTGGTTGTCCCCTGAGTACTCACTGAAGGAACACTAGAGCTGATCTCAAAGCAGAAAAGTCCCCTGGGCAGGTCCATGCCTTCGGCTTCGTACAGAGACTACATAATCTCAGCAGATCTGTGAAGCTCCCTAAGCTCTGTTACTCTATCTTCAGCCACCAGCAGTGTCCTCATCTAGCTGGAGACAAAGGTCACTTAACTCTACTTAGGCTACTCTTCTACTTATGCTAAAATTTGGAGCCACTGTTAAATTAGAAGCCCAGATTCTTGGGGTTTGTATTTTCTTTTCCTTCTCGAAATGTACAGAACTTCTAATTATGTTTATTCTATATATTGGAGTTTGCATAAATGGCCTCTGCCATATTTGTCAAAACTTTGTGCAAATTTTATGAAATACAGGAAAATTATTCCTGCTGCCCTTTCCTGTCCAGAGTATTTACAATCACCGCCAACTTAAATTCACAGCTCTATGATACTGAGTAGCCACAGTTGGTCAGGAATGGACAGGAGTCAGCAGGTTTTGAGAACAGTTTACCTCTGGGCTGCAAACTGACAGTAAAGTTTAGTCAGTTTCGTAATGTTGGGTAGTCATTTGAGAAGAAGGTTTGATGGAAGAAAAGAGAAAAAGGAAGGGTAGGCAGAAACTCACCAATCTGACCCTCTGCCCAGGTGTGGCACTGATTTCCCATGTGCACTCCTTTCTGCTGGGATACTTGTCGGGCCAGTTGGGACTTGTAATGATGCCGTTGGGACTGTGGATCTTCTGTTCACACTCAGCTGTGCCAACAGGGATAGCATCGGTTAATCTGGGGGTCTGCATTCAAAACTAGCCAGAAAAATATTTTTTTACAAGGGACCCACTGAATCAAAAGGATCTTTAGGAAGACAGCTAAGCATGCTCTTCACTGTGCATGAACATGTCTTTCCCCTTTGGCAAACACTTTATGGCAATTAATGCAGCATGACTGTTTATTGATTGTTGTGAAACTTACACGGTTGTTTACAATAGATGGTTTGGGATTTTTTTAATGTTATAAAGGAATATACATAAGCATTAAAATTTAATCAAGCATTTTTGTATTCCCCCCATTCTACATACAAATAAGCATGAAAATCTATATGAGAAATCCTGTTACTCCAACTTCAAATGGTATTTCTTGAACAATTTATTTTTCTTTCCTCTCCCTATTTTTCATACTGCAGCTACAGACCAATCATTTTGATTTCTAAACCACAGTTTCTAGGGACATACATACAACCAGAGAACACCTAAGACTAAACTGTGAATATGTACCAAGAACAGATTAGTCATTCATATCATAACTGAATCATCAGAAGCGCCTTTCTGTGAATAAATACAAAGAACTAAAACTTCAAGGCAAGGAAGAAACCAGTTTCAGTTTTTGATTTAGTATTTTAATAATCTCATATTTCTTCATAAACATGAGAATTATTCAACAGGAATCTTTTAGAGCAAGCAGGTATCATTCCAGCACCAGTGATAATGCAAGAGATTCATAAAGGACACATCTTTACTCACAAATTAAATCCATTCCAGAATACAGCCTTGAGAAGTTACAGTAGCTCACATGATATTGCACCCTTGATGTTCAATTTGCAGATAATCTAAATTCTACTTAAGCCCCAAAGCCTACTGTTTTCTTGGAGGTAGCCACACCTTAAGACAGCAGATAGGAAGAAAGATGCATAGGGACTTGACAGGAATTTAAATTGCCTGAATATATCCTCTAAAATGAACCCAGAAAGGGCAGATACCGTTTAAACGTGACTGCAGGGAAACTAACTGCTACTGATAGGAGCAAATGGCAACTTTATCAGACTTCTCTCCAGCAACTCTATCCCTCTGTTTAATACAGCATTAGAGGAATACTCCATTAACAGCTTTAAATGTTCTGCCCTTCACAGCACTGTTCAAAGTAACACTCTCTGCCAATGATCCCAAGTTTTCCAAACTGCATTCCTGTGGACCTCAAACTCAGGCTCACACAAATGTTGGGGATGGAGGGGATGGGGCAGGGAGGGTGGGGAGCTATTTATGCCCAAATATCTAAGCTCCCATTATTAAGATCTTTCTGTTTTCTTTCTTTTCCTTGGAAGGAGAGCTGCAGCGTTCCTTCTGTAAGACAGTTGTATAATCAACCATTCAACTACCTTTCTACTTACCCTCTTTGCAGTCATGCTTGTTTTCATGCAGCACAAATCCATTTCGGCACTGGCAAACATAGCTTCCTACTGTGTTGATGCACTCGTGTTGGCAGCCACCATTGTCCTTCGAACACTCATCCTTGTCTAAGAAATACACAACAAGGTCGGGTGAGCATCACTGCTAAAAGTAGTCATCATCACCAAAAAGAAAAAGCTTTAGCACAGTGTTTGAGTCCAGAAAAGGATAAGTTAAGGCACAGTCACTCTTCTCAGTAGAGCAGTTTCATGGTACGTTAGTTCTAGCCACTAATTTCTCAGCCTACAACTTTGCACCATGGCACAAATTCTCTCTCATCTTTCTAGGAAGTGAGAGGTAGTTCCTAGGGAAGAGAAACACTAGGGAAACAAGTTAAATCAAAGGGGATAAGACAGTTACCAGCATTTACTCTTTCAACTGGTCTAGCTGGTAAAAATTTCATAAATCTCTCATCCAAGCTTTATTTTAGTAAACAAAAGGAGTGTAATTTATGTGTAATAATTTCAGCTTTATGCAAATTCCACAAATTAACAGTGGTATGTTGAAAGGAACATGTAAGCCAAACAAGGTTTCCAGCTCTGCACATTAAACATGAAAAAAAGAAGGATTTTACATAAACTTATTTAATAAATTGATTTTTCTTTTCCCCAGCAGAATGACAGTGTGCTTTACTTTCAATGCATCTGGACATTACAGAACATCATAAAAAGAAAAACATTTCCTTGAAAAACATACAAAAGAAACTGGCATTAGTTATTTCAAGAAGATCTACAATATAACGTGCAGTTCTGTTTATTAACATGTAATCCTTTAAAAGAGCTTTTAGTGTGTTAGAAGTAAAGCAGAGAGTAGGGGAGGAAATATGACCTGCATTAAACAGCTACAAATTCATTGCATGGAAAAAAGCCAAGCTAGATTAACAGGCTGTCATTCTAGCAAGAGGCCTCAGCTGCCACCCTTCCATGTCATTCCACTGTTGTCATTTTAGGTGACGCTGGTGCATTTAAAAGAGGCAAACTGCTTCTGATATATACATATATATGTATGGACATGTATATACTGATATATGTATAGACACACATATATATTAAACAGAATCACAGGATGCTAGGGGATGGAAGGGACCTTCGGACATCATCTAGTCCAACCCCCCTGCCAAAGCAGATTCACCTAGAGCAGGTAACCCGAGATATAAAAATATATACCTATATAAATAGATATATAAGCATATACATATTAAAAACTGTATCTTATATACTGTGTCAAAAGAAAGGAGGAAAAAGAGCAAAGAAATTGTGTTCATCCCAGAGATCCAGTTGTTGCAGGGCTGGAATGCAGAGCATTCATCCCCTTCAGCCTCATGTACCTTGGAAAGCAGCAGTGAGCATTATCTCCAAACAAGGTATCAAGTGATGTTTCAGACTTCAATAGGCACAATAAGAATTTCTACAGATTACAGGTGACAATGGATAATTTTAGTCTCCTTTTGTTGTCTTACTTGTATATTTTTTTGTCCCCTGCCTTTACTGCCACTCATATTAAGTAACACTGAATGCATTATAATTGCATACACATCAGCTTTATCTGCCAAAAGGTATGCAACACTTGACCCGTTGATTTGCAGGTCTTTCAAAAAAAACCAACTTCTAATTATAATACAGGAGGATAATGTACATTAATAGAGAAATTCTGCAAGTCAAACCCAAGCATCCATTGCATTTTGTCTTGTAAATCTCAAATTTGTTTATACTGAAAGTTTTTGGAAGCTTCCTGAGGATGTGAACAGATTTGAAGACTAAGAAATGGTTGAAAACATAGGTAGCTCCCAGAATAATACGTCCAAAGGCTTATACTAGTTTTTATTTTGATGTGGAAAGCAGCATAAAAACTCCACAATTCACACTGCCAGACTACATCTGGCAATACAGTCCCAAACTGAGGTAGTAAAATCTATTTAATTTCAAATAAAAGTTTTAATCTTGCATCTCTGCAAAAGCAAGCAGTATCATAAATTAATTCCATGTTGCAAGTGAAGAATAGTAGCAAGCCAATGAGAAATTAGGTATAATAAAACCAAAACTTTAATATTTCCCCTCCTAAGCATTAGTTTGTAGTTTTTCTATCAAAATAACAAAATTAATGGAAGGCAAGCTCAAAATGCATTCAGGGTAGACTTTCAAGTACAAAGTACACAAATTCTAAATAAAAGCCCTCTCCATTTTCATCTTACACCAAACTGTGTGAAAATGCTGAAAAGTATTTTAACATTCAATAAGTTTATCTTTTAAGAGATTATTTTGCAGAAGTACATAAACAGCCAGTCTCATGTTGGACCTCTTCAGAGATAAAACAATGGGCAGAAGGTAGAAAGGAGAAGCTTTGGAACATCATATTTGAGCATCATGATTACTTGTACGGGGTTAATCAAGGATGCAACTGTTGAACAAGCCTTCCTCACACTTCATTATTTGGAACAGACTTTCTGTCAAATTGATTGCCCAGTTTCAAAACTCATGAAAAAACAATTAGTCCATATTAGTTATAGGAACAAATGTTTTGCCATGTAGAAACAAAGCCATTTGTTATGCTGACAGATGGAAATGAGACTCCCCATTTTGAATGGATTCTTTTTCTCATTTCAGTACTCAGAACAGGGAAAGATCCATTCTCAACAAAATGTTAGATTGAATCATTCAGAGGACAAATGGTCGTACCTCTGAGAACCTCAGAGGCCACCAGTCTGTGAATAATACGTACTCGGCCTGAAGGGACCTGTATCAAGTCCTTGCAAGATTCAAAAACAAAAATTTTCTCTTTGCAGGCAGCTTTCTTGTCTGTGGAAAAAAATGCACCAGGATGGCACCAGAGATGAGTTTGTGCTCCAAAACAAATTTCTTCAAGGTTAGAAACATCCTAGCTTTCTCTTGTTAACTGCTCAATAAATTATCATGCAAGAAAAAATATGACATTAAACACCATCTATGTTTTGAATGATGATGAAGAAAATCATGACTATTTAAAACACTGAAGTAACTCTAAAACTTAAAATAAATGGAAGCAGTTTAGTGATATACTATCACTAGGTATTAACCATACCACTCCACAACCACTGATTTAAAGAAAACATTAGGCTATCTTCTTGGAAACATCACACACAAAAAAAATTTATATATTATTGTTATCTTTTTTCCTCCCTAGAGTAAATTTAGTCTTATGGGCCCAGCAGACTGCATTAGGTCACTGTCTTGTAATAAAGAGCAGGAGAGAGAGAGAGGACAGAAGAAAGAGAGAAAGCATAAAAACCTATTTACTGTAAGCTTTTTGTTTAGAAGCCTAATATCCAATTCAAAAGAAGTCTTAATAAATGTTTTCAAAAAATAGTATTTCCTGACTCCCTAGTTTCTTCTCTTGATTCAAGAAACTCAATTATAAGTATACAAGAGTGTCTTTGGAGATTAGCTAGATCCCTGCAGCAGCTCCCAACTGAGCTTTCTTCAGAACTGTCCCATCAAATGTAAATTTTACAGAATGTTGAAAAAAAAAGTATTTCTCACTTTCCAGTAGCACCTGTCTGGCTGTTAACACCATTTTACAGCCAAAAATGTAATTACATGTTGTCTTATATCAATATAAATACCTTCATAACGCAGGTCATCTGTTGCCCTATGTCACTGTTTGCTTTCACAGTTTATCACAGCAGGTTCCAACCACCCAAAAACTGCTTTCTGTCGTCTGAGCTGGAACTGGGCCATGCTTTCTCAACTATAGCTGTGGCTGCGGAATTTGCCACCAAAAAAGTTGCAAAAAAAATGTTATTTGCCTGTGCTAGAACACATAACAGTTCCTAATCTTCAAACTAATCTGATTTACCCACCTGTCTCTCTTGCTGAACATTGCATATGCCCTTTACTGGTGAACAAAGTGCAAGATGCAGCATTGTACTCATTACTGCTTTTTTTTCATGATGTATGTCTTTGTAAATAAATACACATATTTCTACTGTCATTTAATTAATAAAACTCTTAAATACCTTTCAGCGAGTATCTTAGACACTAGCACTAAGTATTTTGCCACAGATGTCATTCAAAGCATTGTATTCTGAAGGCATATATAGATATCAAGAGGCAAAAAAAAAAAAAAAAAAAAGCCACTTCAGCTGAACAGTGATCAGCTATCAACTCCCAAAAGTCAACATACTTGAAGTCTGAAGCTTGTTCTTCATTGACAGACCAATAGCATATTATGTCCATATTAAGCAATTCAGGGGTAAGAATGTTACAGTGGTTTCTGACAGTCACAAGAGTTTTGTCTGATGAATTATTCAGAGTTTACAACCTCTTATTAGATACTTTAAGTTCAGAAGTTTAATTTGTCTCAAGCACCACAAAATTTCTGTTTTGATAAAGAAATGCTGTCAAAAGAGGAAAGCCAGATAACAGAGAAGAATAAAATCTGCTCGAAATGATAACTGGAAGAGAATTGATAAAGAATAAATATAAAATACAAAGTATTTGATCTCATATGAAACGAGACAAGGGATTATGGCAGAAATGCTTTATGAAGCATTCAGTAAATTTAGATACTTACTTACAAACTCAAAGATTATTTGCATCACCTATCTTTCTTTCAAGGGGATTAGATGTATTCTAATATAGTTATAAGAACACATAATACATTTCTATTCATTAAAAAGAGCACATTAGCTCTGACATATCCCTGGCTAATGAACTTATTCTGTTGATCAATTGAGTAATTCAAAGCTTATTCTTTTTAAATTACCAGGAAAAGACTGTTTTCACCTCTGGGGGATACACACATTTCATTCAGAAATGAAAAAGATAAGGAAAATAATGATTCTGAAGGTTTAAATCCTCCTGAAAATACACGCTCCATAACTCCATGAATTATAGCCCAGTCTCTGTCAAACATACAGCATTGTCCTGCTTTCTTCTTGAAACCCACTCATAACAGTAATAGATTATTTAAACAATCACTAAAATAAATAGATAAATAGATCTGTGGAAATTAAGTACTGCTTTAAAGAAAACCAAAATTTAACTGTCTACAAAAGTATTAATGCTCAGCATGTCTACAAAACAGAACTTCTGACTTACAGAGCTTACAAATTACAAAACTATCATTGCCAATCTTACCTCACATAGCTGTATAGATCCTGAAAATATGTAACAAACTTAATTTGCAGACCATTTTTAGAACCCGAACATGTCAATACTTATTCATGTAAAAAGGCAAAATATGTGACAATTCCTCCTGGCACTACTAGGCTAACATGAAAGGACTAGGTGTGTGTTTCTAGGAGGAAGCTCTGTTATGTGCATATACATATTTACTACAAACACTGTGTAAACCTTGAAAGCTTCTTGATAATGTTGTAAAATATAAATGTAAAATTAAATCGTGCTATTATATGTAAAGACAGATCTGAAAGACTACAACCAGAGAAGTGTGATTACTAGAAAAAATAATATGCTTTAGAGGAGGTAAAATGTTTGCTAATTTCTTTGTATGAGATGAAACACTTCCTTTCATCTTTCATAATTGCTTAAGAAAAACATCAAAGTAGTCATAATGAGAAAACACTGAAAGTCTAAACTGTCTTGACACTTATTTTCCTTATTTTTCAAACTACATCACTTATACCATATACTGATTCTTATTACTTGGTCATAGTTAAGTTATAATAGAGCTACCCCTCCCTCCCGTTTTATTTCATCTTTGATAAAATACTTTAGCAAACAAACTCTAATAACAGTGCCTAGTAATATATTGTGCTGCATGTTAAACATAATCTTGATTCCCCAGATTCAGTTTTTTAACTGCTATCAAAAAACCTGAGGCAGAATCCAAATTCCAAATGCTTCTGGATGACTTCCAGTTTGGGAAGGCTGGTGGATAGAAATGCTCTGTTGTTTTGTTCTACATGAGATAAAATACCTATGCATATGTGTATGCATGTAAACACACAAGAAGACGACTAAGCAAAATTCCACTACTAACACCAGGTAGTATGCTGCCATAGGCAGATTATTATGGTCTATTCTCAACGGGTAATTGCAGCAACCACCGTTGTGCAAACATTTCCTCACATCTTCAGCTTCACTCATGTCTAGATAGACTATTCAACAATACATGTCCTCTAATGGTATAAACTTCCATTGCTCTGATCTGCCCCAGTGAAATTACACTCATAACTAAGAAGACACACATTTTTGCAAGAGCAAGGCCTTAGACTCTGTTCTTCTGCGAAACATTAAGAAGTGTAAAGTTTGGCAAGAAAATACCCGTAATGTTAAACAAATGTTTTAGCACATAGTGGTATTTTCATAATTAATGCAGTATATTAAGAGACCAAAATGAAAAATTACACAAGTATACACAGAATGTAATTCATAACACATTACAAACAGGGTTTGAAAAAATAGTCACAAAACTTGGGATAAAAGAAATCTAATTGAAATTTAGGAACAATTAATAAATTTGGGTTTTTTGTCCATGTTTCACACAGTTTATTTGCTTCTGCTGTCATTTAAATATATATATGCATTCCCTACATTTTCTACAGACATTACAACTCAGAACAGTATTTTAAGACAAGAGAGTGGTTTATGCTTATATACATAAGACAAATTCAAAGCTACCAGGAGAACTATAAGGGAAAAAGTCACTCACTTTCCTCACTTTCATACCAAAATATAGTATTCACTCCACCTAGTCAAGGTATGCCCAGAAGCACTCACAGGAACACAAGAGTAATTTTCTATACCTGAGAAGAAGTGTGCCTTGAAGCCTTTTTTTGACACAGTGTTGTCAGATCTGAACTCAATCCGCATGTTGTTGTATTGAGAGGTGATAACTTCAGGCACTTCTGTACCACAAAATTTACCGTGTAGTTTAGAATCAGAAGAAAGGCCACTACGAATCTCCACATAATCGTATTTGCAAACCTAGGAAAAGAAAGTAAAATTTTTTTGGCTAACCAAAAGAAAAACATGAAGTTGCTTACAAATGCAAGAACTCTGATTGGTATAGGCTGCTTAATAATAGATTAAAAATATCTTTTTTTTACTTTTCCCTGACTCTAAAAACTTTTGTAAATGCTTACAAATACTCACTGATTTAGCGTAAGAATATTTTAAGATCTCTAAGGCATAACTATACTAAGCACTACATTCAAAACTATATTGATAGATACTAATCTGAGTTTAGTATCTGAAACTCAAGATGCTTAGTAACATTTCCATTTAGTCTAAGAATTAAAAATTCCAGCAACATGAGACTAAAATCTAGAGATACTCACCCTAAAAACTGTACCTGTCTTTGTGCCATAAACCACACACTCAACCTACAAACCTCTACTGCTTGCAACTCATAGATCTAGAAAAATATATTCGTTTTTACTTAGAAACTTACAAGATAAGTTATTAACATAACTTAAAACATCTTCATTTATTTACAAATATATACAACTGCACTATTAAAACCATACATCTTTCCTTAACAGTAGCATAGCTATAATTTGGAAGCCTGATGTATGTCATTTTCCTTATAAGGATAAAAATAAAATAAAATAATATAATAAAAAAATAGCCTTATGCAAGGCCTACTACTCGTGATAATATTTTCAATACATAATCCCTTGGTCAACCTAAAGCCTTCCACCCAAAAACTTCTAAGCTTCTTAGGCTCAACTATCAATCATTTAATCAAAAATGTCCCAGTTGTCTGCAATTAATGGCTTAAGAGAAAACAGTGGCCAGGAGGATTCATACAGTGCTTAGATTGTCCATTAAATCCAAGTTGTATTTGATAAATCACAATTTCTTGTCAAAAAAGAAATGTCAGGGGAGCTGGAGGGGAACTGTAGAAAAGGATGTTTGGCCTTTGTTGCTCTCTGTCACTATGAAATACTAAATGACTGTTAATATTTCCAATTAGTTTTAGTGTAATGCATTCTAGATGTAGACTACATTTTCATTGTTACTGGAACATTTTTCATTTTGCAGAGTTGGAAAGTTACTAATTCAGTTGAAACTACTTTTATGCAATATAGAGAACACAAAAGTTCATAAAACTTGAGTTACTGCCACATGCTGATTTATATAAATTGCAAGATAAATTCACATTAATGCACATGATTTTTAAATATAGTTCACAACGTTAATAAATGCCAGCAATTTCAACAATACCTCAGTGGTTAGTTTTGATGGTTTCACAGCTTTCATTTAGAAATAAATTGTAGTTTCAGATAGGTCTAAGTTCCTTCATAGTACACTATATTTCAAAAATTTTACAAGTGTAAACATAAAATCAAAATTGTAAAATATAAGTATAAAATATTAAAATTTTAATACTGGAAAAGATGTATATATTTTATATCTGCACTCAAACAATATATTAGAATGTTCCAGATATTATATGTTTATTCTGATTTTCACAGGTACCATTCTTAGTATTACTGTTTAATAATAAAAAGCTGAGATTTAGGAGCACAGTGGAGGATCAAACCAAAGTTCCAGATATATACAGATGAAGAATATACAGATGAACTCAATGGCTACAGCACATTATGGCTCGTGTGGCAAGGGAACCCAATGGTGTGACACAGCAGTGTCTAGGAAGCAGAACAGAGACTGAAAAGCTGATGTTGAAACCCATATTTTACTGATTTGCACCAGAAAAACACAGCAACCACCACCACTTTGTTTAAAGCCATAGGGCACAGACCTTACCATATGGAGAGCTCTGCCCTGTCCCTATCCCCAACCTGGGGACAAGATTCCCCATGCCTCTGGGGGCTGTCCAGCTCGCAAAATGCTGCTCTTCTATTATGCCTTATTTCTGGTACTGCTTCTTTTAAAATATATCCCCCATGAGACACTTGTAAGTGATTTAAATGCTCCCTCCCTCCATCAGTAACCACAGCTTATGTGTATTCTTTGTAGTCATAGTCTGTAAAGATGATTTGGTTTCTCCAGATTTTCTTCTCTTGAATTCCTTCCAATATGCCTCAGCCATTTGCTCTGTTTTACTTTGTTGATTAAAAAAAAGTCAGTTGAGACTCAGCAGAGAACTTTTCTTTTAAATTTCTTGTAATACATATGCATTCAGATGATATGTAAAAGAAACCTATTCTCTCCGTGTTTGTTTTGAAAGAATCCAGAAACAGTTCCAAAATGAAAACAAGAATATCTATGGTTATTGTCAGTGTATGAACAGTCTGCAGGAGTTTTATAAGACAGTATCTATTTCGGAACACTTGTGAAACTGGTTAGCGTGTAACAGATGATTGTGCAGCTCTTTGTTCATGGTTACTTACTTCATTCCCTTCTAACTCAAAAAACTCAAACTTCATTGAAATTCGGTATTGCGTTGGGGCAACCACCTGCCACACACAGTTTTTGTTTGGAGGATACTCTTTGGGCCACCCTGGTGTGGTTATAGTCCCATTTAGCTTTGTCAGGAGTCCTCCACAAGCAGCTGTAAAATTAAAAGGGAGAGCATCATTTCTTGACTGAAACCGTGTTTTACTATAAACAGAAGCACACTGAGAAGATTCAGTCCTCTCATTACTTATACTGCTGTAATGCCCAGACAGACTAATCGAAATCTTTTTTTATCATGCTTGGTGCAAACAAAGAGAAAGAGACAGCCCATATCTTGAACAGCTTGCAGGTTTGTGTACAGAGATAAGTTTCAGGACTACACAAAGCGTTATCATATTCATTCTTTTCCCTTCCCTCCAGACACTCTGGTTATTCTCTCACAGTCTTTCCCATGCAAGTCCTCTGACCTCACCGCCCTCCCCAGGACCTTGACCACCCCTCTTCTGATGGACAGACTACTTAAGATGCGTTTCGCATTTCCCCAGCTTCTCTCTTTGGTTATTGATCCAGAATCAGCCCTACCTGTCTCAGCTCATATAGTTGCATATGTCTCCCATAATCTACTAGTTAGGGTCACTTCTTTGGGATAGCAGTCACATATTCTTCAGTCACAACTATTTTTGCTGAACTATGGATGCTCAAGCAATTGAGCTTTATTATTTCCATATTATTTCCTATTATTTCCAGAGAGATGCTGAATAGTCACTTCCATACAACAGAACAATACAGTACTATGTTTGTGAATGTAGTTCAGATAGCAAAGGATAAAAACATTAAAACATTAATATTTTCCATCTGTGGATTTTTTTAGGTTTTTTTGGTCTTTTTTTTTTTTTTTTTTTAAAGGAAAGTAATGAGATTTGCAGGAGGCTCTTGGTCACACTCTACTGCATTGATACCATTACAGCACTGGAAATCATCTGCAAATCTCTTTCTAAAGAGCTGGTGAGGAGAAGGTTCACGTTCTTCCAGCTGCTCTGTGCTAACACCAAATGTTTTAAAAATTGGATATTCCTGTCTAGTTGATGGTCTCACTACATCTACTTCACCTAACACACCTGGGAGACCTCTCCAGTTCCTGTGTCAGGGCTCATTTGGCCAACCCAGACACATACCAGTCTTCCTCCTGGCACCTGGCTTTCCATGCTAGAAGACTTCTTAGTATACATATAAAGGTAATCTGACCGGGGTGGGGAGACTAAGATCCTGGGTCACACCTCAGTGTGTAAAAAAGCCCAAACAGACACAGGTTTAGAGAATGCACTCGGCACAAAGTGTATCCTCAGATCATCCAGTCTGGGTCAGGACAGCTACTGCATTTCAACATCACCCCATTGTTCCTTGAGGCAATGTGGGAAATGTGGAAATACTGAAAAAAAAAAAAAAAAATCTTAAAGCTTTCTAATATGCTGCCAGCCAGGGAGATTTGGATTAGACAACCATGAAGCAATTTTCTGTGCATGTCAACACTGCAGTGAAGTATTGGGCAAAGTTTCTGAGTTAGAGGCTTCTACTCTGGAATCATGATGATTTAATACAGCTAGGTCACACCTCAAACTCCCAAACTAGGAGTATATAACTATATAACTATCCTATAACTAGGATGTAATGCTCACTGTGACCCACACAGTTATTTTAATTTAGCAGTCCCAAGTATTATTTACATACAGTGAGTGCTATGTCACGTGGAACAAATGCATACACTCTTTTAGGGATTGCTCAGGGCTTTCACTCCATACTGCACTGCACTGCTTTGAGTGACTTCTCCTTTTGACAGAGTTGCTTTTCTGTTTGGGTGATGGGAAGGTATTCTTCCTTTATTTCTCAGAGGCAGAGGGAAGAGTTTTCTGAAAGACTGGTAATCTTCCCTAATATTCTGACTCAGGTCAGCAGGCAGACTAAAGCAAATTCCTTACATAAATTTGGGCTGATCATCAAAGGCCCAGAGTACAAACCTCCGTCTTCATGGCCCTCCCTTATATTAACCTTATTTTCCACATACTGCCTAATAGGCAGACATCTAAATAAATTGGTTTTGCAATGTGCTCACTATTAAAGGGGACACACACACAACTAAAAACCAATCAGAACCACAATTCAACATGCCTCTAGTATAGGATTATCACCACCTCACACACACCAAACAAACAAACAACAACAAAAAAAAAAACCCAAGCCCACAGAATCAAAAGCAAAAGAACAAAATGTGAAAAAAATCAAACAAAAACTACCCTATACTGTGACAAATCCTAAATTAAAGCCAGAAAATTTGAAAAAAGAGAGACCAGTTGATGGCATCAGAAGAAAACCCTAACTCCGAGCATGCCAATTTTCAAACTCCATTCACTACTCACACAGATGAACTAAGAATAAATTGTGCTATCCCTGAATTTATAGGTGTTTAAGAATAAAAATCTGACAATTGGTGCATAATGATCAAGAGCTTTTGCTTCTTTCCTGTGATACGAAATATGGACAGAATGTAAAATCTTATCACAATCCAATCCTATGTTTACACAGAATTCCACTTGTCAGGTTTTTATTTCTCCAAATGATTGCTTGAACATACTTTTCTCACCCTGAAAAGTAGAATTTACTTCCAGCAAGAAAAGTCCACAACCTGACTGGGGGTGGGAAGGATTTCTCTGAGCTTTGAGCTAGAATAAAGGATCCAGCCCTTCAAACCTGCCAGCTTTCCAGTCACATTGCAGTCAGAGGTGGTCAGAGGGATTGTTAAATTCTCTAGTTCTGAGGCACCAGCACTTTGCTGTGCTGATAATTGTCTCCATGGTGGGAGGTTTTGCTTTAATGAGTATGAATAATAAGTGGTTTGGTTTGGATATCAGGATGAAGTTCTTCACGGTAAGGGTGGCGAGTCACTGGAACAGGTTGCCCAGAGAAGTTGTGGATGTCCCATCCCTGGAAGTGTTCAAGGCCAGGCTGGATGAGGCTTTGAGCAACCTGGTCTAGTGGAGGGTGTCCCTGTCCATGGCAAGGGGGGTTGGAACTGGATGGTCTTTAAGGTCCCTTCCAACCCAAACCATTCTATGATTCTAAGGTACAAAGTCCTACTTTGCATCATTCCAAATCAACTAACAGCAAAACCTGCAAAGCTAAATCAGTGACAGACACTGCGTGAAGATGAGTCTTGTGGACAGATGTTACTCTGGCAGCATTACTTTAAAGGGAGCACTGGCTTTCCAGATTTGGTTCCACAGATTTCATACTGCTAGCACAGAGCACATGAGAGGTGCAGCATTTCCTTCAAGCAATGGCACCCTGTCAGCTTGAAGAGCCCATAACACAGCAACACACTGTACCTTCACAACTCTTTTTGTCAGGACCAAGTTCATAGCCAGGATCACAGGCGCACTGGTAACTGCCCAGAGTATTTACACAGCGCTGCTCACAGCCACCATTGTCTGGTTTGGCACATTCATCTTCCTCTGCCAAGACAGGGAAGAATGCAAAAACGTGTTAAATAATTACCTTCCTCAGCTGTAATTGCTGGATCAATATTAACCCAGAAAGTTGTATGCATGCTATTATAAGGTGCACTACGTAACACACTGTGGTTGCTGACTAGAGGATTTTCAAATGTTAAGGAGGCCTGCAATGGAGAAAATAATAATTTGTCCTTTGCTAGGTTTGGGTGGGTTTTTTTTTTACAACAGTACCTCCTGACAGCTGCAGACCTAATTCATAAGCACTTTGTGGGCAGCACACAATAATTCAGGCAGCCGTAATCTAAAGGTTGTATAAAGTATTGAAAGAAAGATTGAAAATCCACAGCAGGGTCATCTGAAGGGCACTTTATCTCCCACAGCACCAAATTGTGTATTATCCCGAATTCATACTCAAAAACAGATTAACAGAATCCTCAAATCCCAGGTTTTCATTCTACTGATATTAAAGGGAACAAGATACATCAGGGATGGGGGAGGGAAAGAAATAATGTATTATCTCTACTAGCTCTGAAGTATACCCACGAGATTCATTGTTAAAATATTCCTCAGATGTTGAAATATTGTTTCCTTACACCCGGACAAATAATTTCTTAGGAATAAAACAGAGCTCCCACTCTCATGTCTACAACCTTCAAAATTATAATTGTTTACAGTGAAAACTGACAATTAGGGTGAGAAAAGCCTCAGCTTGTAGCTTTTCAAAAGAGCAAAGAGGTTCTACTGATGGGGTGACCTGTATTTTGGGTGTCACCATGTCCACACCATTGCTAGTGGTTTTCACTGTGACACAGGCAGCACAGAAATTACACACTTCCCATGTTCCAAACGCTGTACTTACAGCAGCAGTTTTATGACACACACACCCCCATACCCCCTGCCTAAAACTGAAGGAAGACTGTGAGACCACTGGTCACTGATTTCTCAGCTGTTTTGTGTTTGGGGTTTTGTTGCTCACAGGAAGCAATAAATTGATAAAGCAGCCTAATGCAGCAAAGGGATTAGAAAACCCATGTTTAGACAAAAGAAAAAAACCTTAACAGAAAAGACCCATTTGTGATTATACTACGTAACTTTATATTTGATAACACAATGTCAAAAAGCCATTTTTTACAAGAAAAGATGTGTTTCAAAGGTGTTTCAAAACTAGGCTGATTATCTGACGCTGCAGAGAGTAGGAGATTACACGGAATATGTTCCTTCATTCTTTGGACATATTTTACAAGGAGCTTCAAATACCTCTACTGTTTTGTTTGATAAAATTGCATGCCAAGGTAACAAATATGCTGGAGACAGTACAGAACAGATATTAGTAAAATTGAGAAATATATTTAATATCCTGTCATAATTTTTCTATTACAAAACCAAGAGATAAGCAGTTCACAGATCCCAAAACACTCTTTAACATTTACCTTTAAAAAAGTTAGCTGCAAACCCTGCTTTGTTAACGGTTCCATCAGAAACAAACTTCATCCACAGGGTATTAGAGGTAGATCTAATATCTTCTGGCTTGTCGTAGCCACAAAAGTGACCAATTAAAGGACTGTTCTCATTCGTTCCATCTCTAATTTCCAAGTAGTCATATGCACAGTTATCATGTCTTTCAATCTGTAAAAAATTATTTTTAAAGTGACCTATTTGAACTTGACCATAAATATCAAATATCAAACAGCTCCTAAACAGATTAGAAATTTGTCAAAGTTAAGGTTAGGATACTCTGTTTAGGGTTCAATCATCAGGAAGATGTACAAGCATCACTGGACTGTATTTGACTCTACTTGTTTTCTACAAGACAAAATTGTTGAGATGTTACACTGCGCACAACAGTCTAACTGGAAAAAAAGTAAGTAGAAAAGACACGCCTCTAAGCTTTGCAATGTTCTGTGGAATTCCTACTCTGAGCTCAAGTCCTTTCTCAGTTACATTAAAGTATACAAGATTAATGATTCAGCAACTATACAGATCCTAAATATTAATTGATTTTGAAATACTAAACCCCTCAATTTTTATTACTATGAATAAGATTTTTTTTAGTCATTATCAGCCTCTGCTATTTCAGGTGATGATCAATATTTTATTTTCTTCCCTTATCATCAGCACAGTTGGTTTTGTCGCTACCCACAGATGTTGCAGGATAAATGTCAAAAAAATTAGTGTGTCTTATGAGTCTTGGGCATCTGTACAACTAGATCCAAACACACTTCTAAAATTATCAGCTTTTAGGCAGCCAATGGAACAGATAAGAAAAATATATCACCATTTTTTTTCTGCAGTTGATGTGTCTGCTTTCTATTGCACAATTCCCGATTTCAGGTGTCTTCTTCTGACTTTCTGGGTTAATGGGTGAATCTTTGTTGTACTGATGAAACCTACTGACACCAGAACAACTGAAAATGTCCCTCTCATTTAAAAGTCCTGATAGATAACATCCAAACAGTGCTTAATATGTGAGTGGATGCGTGCATTTCTACTTGGGTAGCAAGCCTTGTGCTCTTTACGTAACAGTATTTGCAGAGTCAATCAGAATGGGAATTGCAGCAAAGAAAAAAGCAGTAGCACCCCAAATATGATCCTATCTGGAGACTGAATAATTTATGATTCCTGTCTTTATTGAGAGAATATCTTTCCCAACCGAATTAACAGCCCTCTTGATCTGGGTCATTATACAGCAGGATTACTTCATGTTATTCAAGTAATATAGCATCTTAGTTATAAAAGAATTAACTAAATCCAAGCATTCAAAAGTAATTCCTCCAAGAAAACTATTATTCCACAAAGTGGCTGAATCATGGGGTAGGTTTAGGTATGGGAGGCAGCACCACAGTCAGGGAGAAGGGGTTGAAGAAGCCTCAAATTTAAGTCAGCACACCCACATTCTGTTACAATGACAGAGAAGTCCAAACCAACCCCCCAAAATAGGAGTTTTTCTTGCACATAAGCTGCACAGTTAGCACCAGTGGCTGCTGGTACTCTGCTCTAATTGTGCAATAAGACCAACACTAAGCTCAGTAACCACCACAGACTAAGGAGATTTCATTTAGCATATTAGAAATTCTGCTTCTTTTATGTAAGAGGGAAAATTAGGGAAAGGGGTTGTTTGATTTTATTTCATTTTAGTGGCATCAGAATATGGCACTTACACATAAAATTTGTCTGTCTTCTTTCCAACTTTGCAATTCTTCAAGCATTTACATATGTAATTTTCTCCCACTCATTTCTCTGGCACAAACCATATTGCCATTTACTGTAATTTCTTAGCTGTTTGCTCAGGAATTGCTTTGGCTAGAGTTTGGGAAATGAGTGAGAAAAGTCATGAAGATCTGGGATGCAACTACCTATTGCTGACTTCAATGGCAATTGTATGTTTGCAACTAATACAGTCAGGCATGTGTCTACCTGAGCACTGCTAAGTTTTTGACACTATATTACCAATTCCAAATTTTCATTAATATAAATAATAAAGTTTAAACACATGACATCATATTCCAATTTGAAACAGTGTGCTTTGTTATCTCAGTAAAAATTGTATTGCACTCTGATGTAGAAAGAAGTGACCTGGTCCAAAGCCCAGTAATATCAATGAAGGAATTGTGTATTTTCCCCATGTCTGTGGTAATTTCACTACTCAAGACTTTTAATTAACCTCTGGTTTTCCTATGTTTCTATGTTCTATGGGACAATATGGAAACTATGATTTTTCAGAAGCTAAGTTCAACTCTGAGTTACATGTATCAAATTCCTATTAAGGTGAATTGTTAGTTTCTTTACTGAGAATCACTCTATTTTTGGCAGAAGACAACAGCTAAAAATATATTTTGTACAGTAGTAAGATGCTACATTTCCTAAGAGTATAGAAATGAAACAACTTACAAAGTGCTATTGATTATCAATAAAACAATTTGAAAACTTGCCATTCTACCATTTTCCTTTATTTTTAGCCTGCTACTAATGCAAGTGTTGCCATTATTATTATCGATATTGTTATATTAAGGCATTAAATCAAATCATCACGCCTGTATATAAACTAACAGATAAGTATTTTGTTTTTGAGAAATGATATCTGGTGCTAAGGAACTTGATAACCAATGAAAAAGAACTAGTATAAAATGTGCTTTGCCTATCTGTACCTCAAGGTTTTAAGATGTTGTGTTATTGTCATCTGGGAACACTGCCACACAAAGACCTATTACACTTGCAGTAGTCTCTTATTCATCCTACTACAACGATAGAAAAATCTTTTCAAGTTAATGAAAGGAGTCCCCCTGATTTGAGTTGTAACAGGACTGATCTTGCAAACGTTATTTACCAGAGCATTACAATTTCACAAGATTGATATCACATGTGGATGAGAAGAAGTATGCAGAATGTTAGCAAAAGCAAAATAGCATCAATAAACAGGTTATACAGAAAAAATGCATTGCTTATAGGAGAAAGATATCATCAGTTCCTGAAGGCCTTGAAGGAAACCCAGAATTTGAATGGCATTAGAGAACTAAGTTGAGAAAATGCCAGGAAAAAATCCTAAGACAGCCACATAAGCACACTAAGAAATCTGGAGAAATGGAAAGCCAGAGATGTTCTCAACATCCACTCCCAAAAGAAAAGAAAATTCCTTGTACCTAGACTCAGTTTTGACAAAGACAACACCATCCAGAGGGACCCTGACAGGCTTAAGAAGTGTTCAACAAGGCCAAGTGCAAGGTCCTGCACATAGGTCAGGGCAATCCCAAGCACAAGTACAGGCTGGGTGGAGAATGGATTAGAGCAGCCCTGAGGAGGACTTGGGCGTACTCGTGGATGAGGAGCTGGACATGAGCCGACAGTGTGCGCTGGCATCCCAGAAAGCAAATCGTATCCTGGGCTGCATCCAAAGAAGCATGGCCAGCAGGTTGAGGAAGGGTATTCTCCCCCTCTACTCAGCTCTGGTGAGACCCCACCTGCAGTGCTGCATCCAGGTCAGGGGTTTCTAACAGAAGGACATGGCCCAGTAGACCTGTTGGAGTGAGTCTTATAGCAGCCTTCCAGTACCTGAAGGGGGCCTACAAGAAAGCTGGAGGGGGACTTTTCATAAGGGCACATAGTGATAGGACAAGGCCCAATGGCTTTAAACAGAAAGAGGGTAGATTTAGATTCGATAGAAGGAAAAAAGCTCTTCATGGTGAGGGTGGTGGGGTATGAGAACAGGTTGCCCAGAGAAGCTGTGGATATCACCTCCCTGGAAGTGTTCAAGGTCAGGCTGGATGAGGCTTTGAGCAACCTGGTCTAGTGGAGGGTGTCCCTGCCCATGGCAGGGTGTTGAAACTAGATGGTCTTTAAGGTCCCTTCCAACCCAAACCATTCTGTGATTCTATGAATGGCTTTAGACCAAAATATATCTGGTTAAAAATTACAGACTACCTTTGTTTTGTAGCGCTCCCTTTAAAAAAATTAAAAACAAAACAGGATTTGAAGATCAAATCCTGGAGCAATCATTTTTTCAGGTGAAATCTTCCAATTTCTTTTTGTCATTGTTAATTTATTTTTTGATAGATCCACGTTCCAGTACAGGTAAACTGATGCAACTCAGGTCACAGACTTTAGTCATAAAAGGTGGGATACATGCCTAGTGGAATCAGAAGCTCAGATAAATTTTATTGCCTGACTTCTGTAAAAATAGCTTAAAGGAGCACTCTCTGCATAAAGATTAACAGGGCCACTCGACTGAGGAAGATTTATTTGGCTCAGCTTTACCAACCCTCTGGATTGCCCTAGCTGCTGAGACTTCATGCTAATGAAAGTTCTTTAAAACAAACAAGCTAAAAATAAACCACCAAGAACCACTAATCTTCAAAAGGGCAATATAATAAAGCTGACTATAACAATGAAGCAAAAAGATGGAGTGACCAGTCATAGAAACACAGAATCATAGAATGGCTTGGGTTGGAAGGGTCCCCAACATCTCTGCTGTCACCTAGATACTGAAAACTGTAGCTTCCCCTTAGGCAGCCAAATAAGAAAGGACAATCCCACACTCAGTGGATAATGTGTTGCCCACAGCAGGCAAAACAAGATGACTCATTGATACAGTTTGAAATTTTCAACTTCCCTAGTGCTTTCATTTCAGAGTGAAGGTTATTTATACAGTTATTTTTTCTAGCATTACATATGGATAATGAGAATTCCTCTTACTTAACTGTACCTTTCAAAGGACAGAGAAGTAATTTTCTCACAAACACGCTGCAATAACTCTTTGGCCTGACATTTACTTTTTTTTGATCTCAGCTGGCATGAAGAACTGTGATTTTTTTAAACAACTTTTTGTTTTACTGGGCAGTGCACCAAGGATTAAGTCCAGAGAGGGACTTAATACCAAAGAACAGAACACCTACGTTCAGGCACTTGGACTTAAAATGGAAATCAGACCCAGTCATGAATGTCTAGGCAAGGCACTTCAGAACAGTTTCCAAAGAAACTCTCCCTCTCAGCGGGGAGCCCTGTGGACAAGCCAGTAAGAAACACCGCAAAGACAGATATAACAGAAGTCTTGTGCCTTTCTGAGGCACCTCATTTGTAGCTCAAGAGCATCTAGCCACTCTGGAATCACAGCTCAGACTGTCCCTGGAAAAGTATGGACCTTTCAGTTTCCTACCATTGGATTATTTTTTCTTTCAAAACACATCGATCAGAGGCACTAACTTGAGCCTACCATTAAACTATAATTCTGCTCAATTTCCTCTTTCTTCTTATGAGGTGTCAGTCCACATGTTTCATTCACCTTTGGTGAGTGTCATAATACTAAACAGTCTGGGGGAAAAACTGAGCATTTCTTCTTACAGCTTTAACCACAAGCCTACTAAATTGTGCTTTCATTTAATGGTCCTTTGCTTTTAATTATTTTCTATATGGTGAGGCATGAAAATGCCACCTTCACACTTGCAAATAGTCCATAATTTGGTAATTAGAAAAAGGTCCTGAAAGATAAGAAGAGATGGACGTTTGATTCTCCACGAAGTGATATTGATCTGAGTCCGTTCAAGCGATAATGTATCATGCATGTAGACCAACGTTGAGCATCTGCACGGAGATCAATACTAATGCAAGTCTATCATGCCGAGGCATAGTGCCATTTCTCTTGGGATCACACTAAAAAATATTGAGCACCAATGGCAGACTAGAAAAGCTCTGTATCTTGTCAGTAAATTATACAAAGCTATTGAAAACATTTTTCTTTTTAAACAGTGATTAAAAAGAGAGACTGACATACTATGTTAAGTAATCTTGAGCCAGGTCATGCAGAGTTTGAATGATATTTTCAAAACTTGGAGTGAGAAGAGGTGGTCTTGCCTACACTAGCTCCAACATTATTTCAGGATATGAAAAAGGGAAAATAAAGTAGAATCTGTAAAATTATTAATATTTCGATTGTTTACATTCATAATTGCTGATAAAGTCCCAAACCATTTTTAACCCATGCTCAGACCTTTCATCAGTCATAGCAAACATATGCCATACTCCTGAAGTCTGTTTGTAAGACTAAGACTACAGGTTGGAAATTATATCTATATTTACTATACTTGTGTTTATATCTATGTGCACTATAAAGCCAAAAGTTTAGATTTTTAAAAAGAGTGTTCTTCATGTCATTACTGCTGAAACACATTCAAACAAAACAACCGAACTCAAAGTATATTACTACATTTATCTACAAAATTCAAGGCAGTGTGTCATGTATACATAAAAAAGACACATGAAATATTATTTTTCTTTGTTATATAAGAGTTGACCACTGTTTAACAATGTTATGCACAGAGACATACACCAAAGGCCCACAAGTATGACTCACCGTGGCTTTTTTCTTCCCTTTCTAAATCTAGGTTTGAAAACTGAATTTAAGTAGGTTTTTTTTTTCTTTTTTTCTCAAAACAAAAGTCAAAAACCACAGCAGTTTCTTTCCAGACAGACATTCCTTTCTAGCAATAAGATTTAGCAAAGACAAAAATTCCTGATTATTTAACAGAATATTCAAGCAGTCATGCTGAGCTGGATTATGTATTTGCTAAACTGTGACTATTGTTGGTACTTTAGATATTCTAATTCAAGTAGCATAGAAAACATGAAAAATCTTTAATCTTGAAGATTTCTGTATAAAGGAAGGTTTCATGGAGAAACCTTATTTTTCATAAGGAATTTTTAAATTCATTAACAGGTTTAATGAGGATTCCCTTAAATGTCACTGTCACTTATCCACTAGATGCCTTTCTGAGATCAGTTAAAAGACTTTACCTCAAATGCTTGAAAGGTTAATCCTACATTGTAGTTTTCTGACACTGTTATTTTCCACACACATTCCTTCATTGGTCTGTAGTCATCTGGATAATTGGGAGACTGGATCTGGCCTTCATTCTTGTGGATTTCACCTCCACAGATAGCTGATAAAAGCATAAAATTCTTACTGTCAATAATGACATTCTCTGTTCCCCATGCCCAAACTGGCACTTTATGTTCCCCTTTTTAAAAACTAATGATAAGATTGTTCTGGAGAAGACTTAAAAAGTCTACCAAGGACAAATTATTGAAAACACAATCCATTTAAACCATTACATGTATTTTAGTTAGCAAATATAATTCAGCATTTCTAATAGCTCCAAACATGCCTACAATGTTCAGAAAGACTTTGGAATCATGGATAATCTGAATCTACAGATTTTGCAGGATATATTTAAAAGGTCAATATACTTAACTTTCTATGCTTTTTCACCTTTGAAATATTTTTAATAAACATTCTTCATTAATATTTAATAACTTAGAAAGAGACAAACAAGACAGAAATCTCATATTTTATAATGGTCTATGTATTTTAACCTAGTTTACCACTTCAAGCTTACACTGAATTTGAAGAAACAGCTAATATAAATAAAAAATATTTTCATGGAAATTAAATGCACATTTTGGGGTCCATACTGATAATCATGCAAAGATTTGTGAATATCAACTAAATCATACAGTTTACTACCATAGATTTACTATTTAAGAAAACCAGCTCTATTTTAAACAGGTGAATGTTGACTTGTTAATATACTCAGTGTGTGGGAGTGACCCTATGAAGTCATTCCAGAGCATATGGGAAACTTAAGTCAGATTTTTCTGAAGAATAAACATAAAATACTCAAAGAAATCTTTCCACACACTAAGCACAAGAACATGCACGTTTAATTAATCAAAGAAGTGACAAAAATGTTTATAAATATTACAAGTGGTGTCTCTGGACAAGAGGTCATCTGAAATACGATCACAGAAAGATTTTCAAAATGTTCTGTCTAGTAAGTTAACACCTACTGTCTCTCTTAGTACTAAAATATTGATTTCATATTAGGTTATTTCCGATTTTTTTTTTAATATACAAAGATATCGAGTCAATATTTTTCTTCCATAATGAAGTCATTTTTAATGCTATAAGAGGCTTACCTTCATAAATTGCTGCAAAACCTTTCCCAACCCAGTTGCTGCTGCTGCGGAACTCTATCCACATCCTGCTGTCAGAGGATGCAAGGACGTCCGGCAGTTTGTCACCACAAAACCTGCCTAAAAACATGCAACCAGTAACTGCATTTTCTGCTGCCTCTGAAGCCAAATGCTGCAAACATTTATACAAGTGTTTGGCATTATAAATAGGAGTAGCATAACCAATTCAGTGGAACTATTCACTCGCTTATGGTTAAGCACATGTGCTTCTGCAGATCAGGACCTAATACACAAAGATTATATTATAAACTTTTCAGTACTTCTTTTCATTGCAGTGAAGCTCACAAGTCCAAGAATAAAACCTCCAGGGAATTAAGTAGAAAAATTATTGTTATAGATTTTTTCTATACATATAAACCCAAGCATTTTGGAAGGGGAAAGTGAGTACTAACCTTGGGGAATGTAACCTAGGTCACTGTAACACTGCTCATTGTGTCTAAGGACCAAAGAGATTTAGAAACTAACATCTAAATGACCCTAGACTATATTATCCTCTTAAATTCAGCCTAGGTAGGTGAAATTTCTGTTTGTCTAGGTCATAGAGAAGGGAGGGGGAGAAAAGGGTAATGACTGTATGGTCGTAATAGCTTCTTCTTTCTTTTTAAGGCCAAAAGATAAAAAGATGTAAAAAGATGTGCTCTGTATCTGCTTTCCTGACTGTCTTTTGTACCATTTTTAAATTGTGGCTGTTATATGCTAACAAACAGTTTTAGTCTTCATTCTAAAAACAATGAAACTGACCCAAGATGTTGGAGACTTTCATGTTTCCTATGGTCTGACATCAGAGAAGATCACAGGTGTGAAATCAAACCTCTGTATTAGGCAGTGGCATTATGGGGTGTGAAATCTCCCCAGCAAGCCCTATGAATTAAGAAAAGGATGGCTGCTGCTTCCTGCATGTTCGCTGCAACTCTAAGACTTAATTCATTATTGCTTTTCATGTCTTTTCTCTGCAAGAGCAGGGAAGGACATGGAAAGACTCAGAATTAACCTTCTATTCATAATTTCAAAAGTACAGGAACAGACTCATAAGTACAACTCTACAGTGGGTGCTGTCAACCACAATGCATGTGCTCATCACGTTCTCTATGGATTTCCCATCACACACTCTACGGATTTTTCTGTATACTATTTCCCCATTTCTGTGAACAAAACTATGGTAACTTCATATTTCAATGCCCATAAGCAAAGCAAAACGTTGCACATTTTGTATTTTTCATTTTGCCACACATGCAGCTAACAGCTAGCTGCAATGAAAGGAATGCTTGAGACTTGAAGTCAAACAGACAAACTTATTTGAGGCCATTTAGAAGTTTTTCCCACCCCCAAGTTTAGATGCATTCTAGACACCTAAAAATCAGGAAGTTTGTTGTGGGTTCAACAGCAAGTCCACTGAACTCGATGAATGTGGTAACTATGGACAGTGAAGCATTCAGCAGTTGCATACCAAGAAGAGGTGATTTTCTCCAGTAGCCATCTCTTACTTCAATATAGTCGTACCAACAGAGACTGCTCTTGTAAAGGTCCATGGTGGTGAAGTTTAAAACAATCTACAATCAGAGGAGAACACATAATTAAATCACTTGAGGTTAACACTAGAAAATGATCATAACAACATTCTGCAGAACTGAAGCCACCTCTCCTCTATTATTTCTTATAGTAAGTAAAAGTTGTTTGGGAACATTAAAAATTTTTTATCTCATCTTACTTATTTGGGCAGGTTCAAGACAGACTACTAACATTTAATTGCTTACAGGGAGTTTTTCACAGAGAAATAAAAAGATCTATAATGTTACTAAGGTAAGATAATGTGTTCATTTAATTTTAAATATGTTATTTGATAATTTTCCTGCCAATTCCTCTTCCATTCCATTCTGACTATAATCAGCACTGACAACTTTAAAAAAAAAAAAAGAAAGATGTTTTATTTTGGTTTGTGTTTCCTTCTACTACTGTTCTGAGAGGATAATTTACTTTCAGACAAGTTAAATATTGACAATGGTGGACAGTAATGCTGAAAACCATATCACTAAAACAAATGGTACATAGTCCCTTAATGACTCTTACTGAAACTCTAATAAAGCTTTTTGCAAAACAATCTGAATTCTGTGCATGTCTGGAACTTTTGAACTTGGACTCCCAATTTTACCAAATACATCTGTAAATAGGCATATTTTCAATACTTAATATCAGAACCACCCTAGACCATTACATTATCCCACTTTGGTTTAGAAACACTAATTCTGAACTGCCGTAAACTTACATTTTTAACACAGAAATAGGATTCATCCTGGATCACAGGATGGCGCAATAGCTACAGTTTGGTCCCTGACAGGGACAGTCTTAGCATCATGTCCTGCAATTTCATGGATAAATCCAAACAAGAAAATTAAAAATAATTCATATTTTGTATTATAAAATAATTTCCAATTCATACCCTTTTATTGGGTTTAGGTGTATTTGGGAAAAGAATCCATCTTCTTCCAAATCAGTTCTTCAGTGGGGATTAATAAAGATTTCAACCTAACTAAAAGTCATCTTTATTCACATATGAGCATAGAGGTGGTGTTATTTTTAACTTTGACTGTAGGAACTCACAATCAAAACTTGCTATTATAAAGACAACATGAATTACTGCATGGCAGATTCATTACAACATGAATCTCCATGGCATCCTATGAAGCAGCTGTGAGTGCCTGTTGAAAGGAGAGGAATTTACTCTTAGTCCAGCTGCAAGGAGGAAATACACCACCGCAACTGGGACAATGAACCCTGATAGTCAGACAGCATGGTTTACTTCCATCTCCTCTGAAGGCAACATGTGTCTCACCAAAAAACAACATAGTACAATATTAAACCAGAAAGGCAGAACTTTTCCAGACTGTTTAATTTGAAGATAAAAACTATTAACTATTGGAGAAAGCTAGTTTAAAGATAACATAAAGCTCAGTGCTTCGGATATCTAGGTGGTAGAGTCATGGTAAGACTATTCTCCAAACAATGAAAAATGGACACAGTCTTTCGTAGCAAAACCCTATGTGTCTTAACATTAGGCTAGGAGAGGTTTTGCTTTACCATACTTTCCACAACAGTAACTAAGTACATCCATACAAGCAAATACCTTCTCAAAAATCTCTTTTGTTTTCAATGGTGAATAGGAAATCCTGACTTAATCATAACAGCTGTGTCTCCTCGTATTCTCTAGTGTTGACACTACTGACTCTTTCCGTGGAAAACCAAGCTCACAGGTAATTCTGTTCAGCTTTCATGTTTACTACCATGATGCCATGGGAAGCAGAAAACATCTGTAAGGCTATGCATAAAACCCAACAGTCAGAAGTCCTGTACAGTGAGGCACATTATACTGGCAGCCACAGCCTTGCGGGGTGAAGGTATGGGACATGAAGCATGCCAAGGACCATCAGAACAGCACTGAATAAATGAATATCTGTTCTGATGGTTGAATATGGCCAAACATTTATATCCACAAGCTGCTACCACATCCACAAAACCTGCAAAAGCGTTGCTTCAACAGCAGTCTGCCTCTAGCACTGTGTTCTCCGCGGGAACACACTGCAGGCAGCTTTCGTACACTTTCAGTGTAGCAGGTGTAACAAAGATATCCTGCCCTCTCTCTATGGTCTTTAAGGTCCCTTCCAACACAAACCTTTCTATGATCAGTTGAACCTCTCAGCTGGCATTCACTGGGTTACTGTGGTTGTGTCCATACACATGCACTCATACTTCTTTTAGTCTAACTGCAGCACCTCCTGTTTCAACTTCCCTGTCATTTTCTGGATATAGATTTCCTGTGACATTCCTTCCAGGAAGGGGAAACTCACAACTCGCCTCATTGCTTTTGCCTACTGCTCAACATCTCAAACTGTCTTCTAGCTTACACACACCCTTTTCCAGATGTCTAATCCGCAGAGCATTTTGCCCTTACTACTTAGGCACTCCTTCAGGGACGTGTCATGAAGAAAGAAATGCACAAATATTATCAGAATTCCAAAACCACCTACTTATCATGTTACATTCTATATGGAAAAATATGCAGATCTGGCTAAAAGTGCAATATTTCATATGCTTTACTCTGCTTCAGTTTTTTATTACCTTTCCAAGTGCTATTGGAATCTACCTCTGAGGATAACAGAGATGTCCTGTATGTTCTCTCAATGACACAGTAATTCTGTCTCTCCTTTGCAGACTGTTTCTTCTTCAATTTGTCCTTCAAATAAAGTGGCCTCACCAACTGCAAAATCTCTGTTCTCCTCAGCTTACCCACAGCGCAGCTCAGATCCCTTCTAAACTTTTACGGTTTTTTTTTTTTTTTCTGGAGTTTCTCAGACCACAGCCAGGTATCTATTTGAAAACCCTACTGCAGTCAGCAGTCTACTTGCCCTTTCCCACCTATGCCCACCTCACTCTAGCTGTGCAGGCAGAGGGCTTCATAAGAGGGAGCCTTTCTCACTGCCCAACTGAGATGCAGACAGCTGGGTTAAGGTCAGGCTACCTTCCACAGTTGCTTAAGCTAACCCAGCTGGCTCTGTTGGAAGCAAATTATGGAAGCCACATCCTATACCTTCTCCATTGACTCAGCTGTGCAGAGCTTGAAGGTCTCTCACCAGTCTAGCCGCAAGTTTTCCATTTTCATGACACAGCTGAAACACTGGATTTCTCTGTATTCTGTTTGGAAATTTGTCTTTTTCCAAACCTTAGATGCCAGGACAGGGTTAGGAAAAGGATGGTTTTACTTAGGTGTGATCGTGTCATTGTCTCAAAGTGCTGCTATCTAAATGGAAAACATTAAAATTTAATGAACCTCCTTAATGGTCCCCACCTTTGAAACTGTACAAAATAACCTTCACAGCCTTTTCTCATTCTGACATGTCAAAGTATTTGATGATACAGCAACTCCTTAACATTGACCAGAATTCATTTACTGTACATACGCAGAACCTTCAGTCTGTCACAGCATGATTTCTGGTCAGGGACCAAACAAGTATAAATATATTTAAGATTCTGATTTGCAATTCTGCAAAGTATTAAATAGAGTTACAGACAAGGCAGAGCTTGTTCAAGTGGACAGGATGACTAAAAGTCTTCAAAGGAAAAATAATCAATGAGTATTTATCAGCACAATTATGGAGTTATTGATTACACATCAGATTCAATTGTGCTACTGCAGCTCCAGAGAGAATTCATCATATCTCCTACTGCCTTGGATAAGAAAGCACAAAATATATAGCAAACAGCAGGTAGTACTAAGTTTTCTGCAGGTGGTATTTTTTCCCCATATCAAATAAGGATTTATCTGTCCCATTTTATCATTCAAGTAAAACATTAAGGAAAATTGGGAAGTAATATAACCTATTCAAAAAGGCAGATTAAAAAAAAAAACAAAAAACAAAAAACAACCCAACAAAAAAGACCTAGCACACTGGCACAGTTGCAACTCCCTGTGTCAACAAAATTTCTACACACCAGAAGGAGGGATTCGCCCTGGCAGAGGGCATACAGTATTGTTAACACCATCCTCCCCCAGAGATTTTTCTGTATATAGATATACTGTGTACAGCTGTTTACCACACAGTCTTAAATCTTAAGAGAATGTAAATGGTGAACCGCCTTGTTTTAGTAATAGGGACACACACATTTTAAGGTTGTGCTGGCAATTTACGACGCTTATCAATAAAAGGAATACTGCAGCTAGGGCGTACCACTGCAGTCCCATCCTTCACTGAATTTTCTGCTGTCCAAGATCAGAGGTGTATGTATTTGCAAAAAGCAGTGTGGGTAGAATAGAAGTCCTCTAAACAATATTCAAACAGCAAAATGTTAAATCTCAATAAATAAGACACAAGAGCTACACAATCTGGATTGATGCTTTTCCTGTTTATTTTTAGGTGACTAAAGTGCTCACTGACGTTTCAGAACATGCTGTGATGCACTTACACGTACTCGAAGCTCCACACAGCATTCCTGAGATCTATCAGGGTCAAAGCAGCGAACAAAGGAACAAAAATTTAAATTTATTTTTATTTTCCCTTCATAATGTAACTATGTTATCATGATTTACTGAGAAAAGTTGGGATCAGGCATAATGCAAGCCCTATATGCATTAGTTAAGATTTAGACCTCATTTTTGCTATCTGCTATTCACATCATATACTTGCTGCAAATAGGGTCCTTTGTCTCACAGCAGACAATATCCTATGGGAATAGCACTGATGAAACAGACTTTTTGACAGTAGCAAATGCCTTGCTAATGTTCTTGTGGAACTATATGGAAACGATGAGAACTGAAGGTCAGAACAGTGCCCTACAGACATGACTTCCCTTGTCAAATTTCAATTGGAAAATTCTATTCAGCCTTTTTCCCCATCTGGATGGGAAGGGAGCTGTTGGTCTTGCTGACTTCAAGACAGGCGCTTTCCCCCATTAAGCTTTTGTACAGTATAACACAGCTCCTCTGGTGGTTGCAATCTCAAGACAAATGTATTATAATTACACGAATGTCCCCAGATAGGCTTACACAAAGTTGAAGTATGTTACAAGTACCTCATCATGACCATTTTCTAACTCATATTAATATTGTTTTCAAAAGTAAACAATAATTGTAAATGAACACTGCAATTTTTTTCATTTTTTAACTGAGGAACAAAGAAGGAACTGAGGAATAAAGAAGCAACACAAATAGTCAGGGCATGAAATTACCTATCTAGATTAATTTGCATCTTTTGCGCAAACCTTCTCTTATTCATCTGTTTTCATTTGTTTTTCCCTGCCAACCTGCAGCGCCACCCACGCCCTCCAAGCACAGAGTGTGTTTATTTTTCCTCCTGACTCTGGCTCTTGCCCAGAGGAGGATGAGTGCTTTCCAAATGGCTTTGCTTTCATCCCCCACAGTGGCAAACGCTCTTACAGATCCTCAGGATCTATTAGCACATCAAGAACATGTATTCTTGGTGTCTACCAGGGCCCTGACCTGAAAGAAACATGGAATAAAGTAATCTAATCAAGAGAAAACTATGGAGTGGGTGACCACTGACAAAACTAACTGAAATGTCTGGGGGCAAACATGTTTTCCTCTTTGGTCCCTCCAGTACTGAGGCTGGTGCTATGTTCTATATTTCAGCCTGTAGGCTGTACTTGACTGTTTAATATCAGCCACTGCTCCTTGTAAAGAATCTTACATCCCTTTTTTTCTCCTGCATATTTTGTCTCAGGTGAAACTTCCCATCACTCCCTCTATCCTTATTTCTTCAGAGACAGGCTAATGTTTGATCCAATAATTTAAAACAAGATTCAGCTAGCACATTTCAAAAGTATACACAAGAAGCTGAGGCTTTGTTTTCACTAGGATGACACAATTCTCTCCCTGAATTGCCCTCACCAAGACAATTTCTTTCCCCATAAGCGATGCCCAGAAAGTAAAACAATATGCACCAGAACTGATACCAGGGAGAACATCTACAATGACACTTCCTTTGCCCCACATTATTACTGCTTCACTTTAGAAACATCTCATTCAACATACTAAGAGCTTCCTTAGGCAGAGCCCAACTATCAGCCCCACACAGCTCCGTCAGCTTGCCCCAGCCTATGCTGGTGAAGCAGCCTGAACTGCCTCTTCTACCTTTACACCAAACCACCAACTGAATTGGAAGCCAGCTTTGAAGGGATTTCATGATGCAAGTATGTAGCAGATTGAAATCATACCTTCATTTCACATGGACAGTCACCAAAGAGATGATGTGGTTGTAATGCCACAGACCAAAGTCAAGTCAAGCGCACATAGTTCATGGTCCCATTTTTTATGTCAAACCATTGTTTTTAATTATTATGCAAGCTTTAAACTTAAATTAAAAGCTAAAGAAACTCAACATTTTTGTTTTGAAAAGAGTGTCTGTGTTTAGTTGAGGAAATGTTAAAATACCTTTTCCCCTGGGGTCACAGATATTCTCCATATGCAGTGTGTGTAGGAAGGATAACCATTTGGAAATCCCGGAGAAGAAAAGTTGCCTATAGATTCCTGCAGTGTTTCTCCACAGGCTGAAAGAAACAAAATACAGTAAAAGTATAAAATTGAATGTGCCTAAAATGCATCTCTCTAATATCTACTCAGAATACGTTTAACTCACTGCAGATGCAGAATGGAAAACAGACTTGTCATTTTACGATTTATTCAAAACAATGATTTTAAGCCAGTTTGACATTCATTCCATTTTACACAGGATGTTTTTATTCCATGAACTATTTCACTTGTGTGCTGTCTGCTGACATAACCAAAATTACAGCAGTCTGAAAAATATCACTGCTGTCAATCAGCTGCAAAATTATACATATGACTTTACTTTGATGAAAAAAAGTTAGCCACACCCTTAGACACATCCTTTAAGAATTGAAACAAAAGTAAAACAAAAGCTGGCACAGCATGACTGGCACCACACTGGAATTTTGTCAGTGGCTTCATTTAATCGAGTTCTTTGCCCACATGACAGATGGATCTGACCTAGACTCACTCATTTATATTGGTATAGAAAACTAAACCCTGTATTCAACAAAACCTCTTGCAACAGTGGTTTGTAGATATATGAGTAATAAAGCAAAGCAAATGTAAAGTCCTAAAATACCAAAGGCTTTTATATTCTTTATTATTGAAGCTTTTAGCGCCCATATCTCACCTGTCAATCACACTACTAGCTGCTGGCAGACTGGTTAATAATTCCTTTTCAAACTAAAATATAACATTGGAAGATACTGCCATTCTTCATCACTAAAGCTGATTCTGGTAGGGTGTCACACCTCAGTCAGTCATCTTTTTTGACCTTAATCAAGTTGTTTCACCCAGTGATTTTGCAGGTGTGATATGACTGACAGTGTAATCAGATCTCCAGTGCTTTCAAATTACAGCACTACCGCTGCCAGCAGGTGAACTACTTGTATCATCAAAATCTCAGTGAATTATAAATTATCTGGAAAATCCTTAAAAAGGGGGGGACAAAGGAAGAGATTGTTTATGACAAAGACAGACAACACAACTGTAAAAACTGTCTTGTTAAAATGTGTCTAAGATGAAATCTGACAACTACACAGGAATATCAGGCATAGGCTACATTCAAGGCATTAAATATGCTCTCTGACACTGAAATGGTTATTGTGATGAGCAGAGAAAAAAGAGATTGGTGCTGCCTTCCAAAAATTTAATGGATAAAGTTACCATCACCATGTCCTTTAGGAATGAAAGAGCAAAAAAAAAAAATCCTCCCCTCATTTAAAAGAATGTAGGTTTATCTTAAAAAAATAACAGGCAGCCATAGCAAACGACACATACAAAAAAGGTATTCAGTACTAAATAATTATTTCTGCATAAAGCCTTTTCAGTGAAAAGGCTATATCCATAATTAACCACAATTTACTTTTAACACAGCGATGAATGCAAAATTCCATGAATTGCAGAGCACTGTACTGGATTGCTCCAGTAGTAGTTTGCAACACGTACGTGAAGCACTTAAGGCCAAGACTAATATCGTAGTCTGGTACAGGAGTAGAGGAAAGCAGAGTCCAGAGAGGACATACCCTGCGCAGCAGATGCATGCACAACTCAGGAGATCCATGATGATCCAGGTATTCTGCTCACCGCTTTTAGAGCCCTCTCTTGCTCTTCCTCCCACACATGGCTTCATTGAGACTACACTGAATCAGCGTATTCTCACAAGGCATGCAACTATATTTCAAGCCTTAGCACACCTTCTGTTCGCTGTAGCTGAAACTATTTCACCAACACTACAGTTACTAAGCAAGCCTTGAGCAGCTGACATGATGAGAGATGAGGAAAGCTGTTTGTCCAATCTTTTTGCTCCATGCTGCATTTTTTTTCAATTAGCTGTATTGATTATGAAGTCATGCAATACACACACCCACATAATGTGAAATATGTAAACAAACAAAATTCTATTAAGTATGTGGGACGTAAGAGACAGTAGTTCAAACGCAGCTCTGCTATTAGAAAGTGGAGGGAAGACCCTGGTGTAATTATTCCTTACTCTATTAAAGTTCCTAAATTATCCCATTATAAAAATAAACCAATTAATTACGCATAATACCTTTACGTTTTTAAAAAAATTGCAGAATTTTTTTTCTCTTTGTCTGAAAGATTATTTTCTCCAGAATATTAACATTCCTTGCTCCATATACAGAAGCTGTATATAGCCTTAAAACTATGGATTTTAAGTTGCAGAAGGTGCCATAGAACATTTTATTTTTCTAGGAATTATAGAATAAAGCCAGTTAACACAACAATTTGTCTTATATTTATACTAAATGCCAGGGAGGTCTCTATAAAATCAAAATTTTCATAAATATCTCTGAATTGTAAGAAAAACTGTGTTTGGATAATTTCTACTAAGAAGTAACACAATTACAATTTATAAAAAGTGTTTGGGTTTATGTTTTTCACCATGTTTAGCATTTAGTTTAAAATTGCTGATTACAGTTTATACCTATCAGTAGTTGACTTAATTATCTATGGGTTCTGAGTACCAGGCTAGCTTCCAAAACCACTGTAGACAGGGAGATATTTAAGCATTTCTGGTTTAAAAACACATTACTCTGCAACGGGTCAATGGTAATTGAAACACTTAAAATTCTATCACTAGAGAATGTACAGGTTTTCTCTGTAGTTGGACTGTGGCAACTACACTATTCATGATTAAGTTGATAAAACGGTATGTTATAACCATTTTACCATGTGATGGACCTTTAGTAATGGAATCTACTTTGAGAAAGAAATGTGGAAGGTAAATGAGTGGTAAAGGACACTTATTTAAATTTCCGAAGAACTATTCTCAGTATATTTCATGTCAGAAGAAATTAATTACAATTTCAATCTCATACATCTCTTCTATATAAAGCATTTGTACATTTTTATTCTGTTTTTAAACATTAACACTGCCAATTTTTTTTTCTGATCCTTATTTCCCCTCCCAGATGGCAGGCCTTATATCAATCTTACTAGGCTAGATCACTTGCAGCAATGTCACTTCAGGTCTCCCCACACACACTCCAGCTAAAAAAAAAAAACAAATCTCTTGTCTGTTTTACAGCTTAGAAGGTTAGACTTCTGATAAGCCTTTCTGTGGTAAAGAAAAGGAAATTATTTTTGTGTCTCCTTGTAAAAATTATCAATGAGTGAAGGCAGCAGGTAGATGATGTGCTTATACAAAGCAATTTCTACCTGTGAACTCAGCATTTATATACAGCCTCTGTATAACACCTCTCTGGGCTGGCCTACGAACACGGTGAAGTTCCAATAAGGATTATAGCGAAATCTACAAATGATGAAGCCCAGATCCTCCAAGACATTTAGGGAACCAGCTCTCATTCCTTTGTTCATAGCACTAGCAAATACATACTGTCATAGGCGGCCAATTTAAGCTTACCCGTTTCCAAAGAGAATTAAGATCTTCAATATATTTTACTTGGACCCAAGTCTTACATCTATACATATATCACATATATGCCACAGAATCCTAAAAATATCTGGTGCTGATAAGGTACTTGTTAAACCAAAAACTTAAGTCAGTTTAGTACAACTCAGTGCTGACATGATTAACCTTTATAGTTATAGGGAAACAGTCTTAATCTAAAAACCTTGATCCTCCTTTTGTAGTGAATAAAGGCCCACTTTTGAAGGTGAACACTTTTCTAATCTAATAGGAATGGAACTAAATTAAGCCTGAGGAACAGCCAAAACAGAAAGAGCCAGGCTAGGTATCCTTCATTTTTTCCCTTCCACACATATTGGTCACAGACCCTGGAAACTTAAATGTGCTGAATTTCTTCCATCCACCTTCTCTTCCTTTGAACAGCCTTCTCCTGCCTGTCTGAGCCTCCTTTCCCATCCATTATTCAGTCCCCCTCTGTGCATTTATTTCTTGTCCTCTCCTGCCTAACAGTATCTCCATCATTTCCCTTTCTTATTCTCTTGCCTCTATAAAACTACATATACATTTTAAATCAACTACAATTTCTATACAGAACTATAAAGATAGACCTGTGTTGAAATTTTAGTAGCTATACCAGAAGAAAACATATTTTGTTACTCTGTTAGAAAGTCTGAAAACCATTGTAATACAGCCAGCCTTGAATTTCAAGATCTGTTCTCAAATGCCAAGACACTCAAAGTTCAAAATAAGATTGGCAGACGAAGGAACCTCAACTTGGTTGTTTGCTTTCTCCTGATTATTTTGTCGTATAACAACGTAACTCAGTATTGAAATGTACAGATCCCTATCAGCAATTATGTTTTCCTTTGACAAAAATACCAAGAAAAAATTAAAAACAAACCAAAATTGCTGTTGCTAGGTTGTTAAGACCTGGCACTTACTCAGTTGATGAAAGACAGGTTATCAAGTCTCATGCCTTGGCTTCACCATGCTCAAAGCTCTTTCTTGGTCACTAAACCCTTTCCTGAATCATGACCCTGAGTATCCTGACTAACTAAAACAACTCAGGAGGCTCAGCTGCCTTACTGCTGTGAGGATCAGCACTATGGTCCAACAGCCTTGAGCTGAGGTTTATGTTCACGGGCTCCAGAAAATGCAGCAAGCTTCTTGGACTAGAAATTGTTTGCAGGAATAACTGGAACTCCAAATAAAACATGGACAATACCACAAAATCCTTTATCAAAGAAATGTGTATCTCTGGACAATACTGATTTATTTAAGTTACTGTTTTCTGTATTTTCATTGTATTGTATTTAAGGCAATGCAAATGAACACATGAAACAATGCAGATGTTATTAATGTTTGAAAAATTCACTGCTGTTTTATCATAAGCAGACATCATGTTTAATATAATTTGTCTGAAATGGGAAATACAGCACACCTCCAAAAACAACAGTGTCAGGGATTTATCGCTATATACTGCAATGATCACTTGAGTCTTTTCATAAAGCCAGAAGTTTAATGTCTGAACTTTCAGCCTCACTATCTGCTGAAAAGTTTATTAGATAACAAGTACCATGCAACTTCCAGTGTTTCTTCCTTTATTGGATGTTTGTGTATTGTGTTAATTCAGTTATGAACCTTCTATTAAAAATATTAACTGAAAAAAACCCCAGTATGCTATTTAAAATTTATAGCAAAGCCTTTTCATCTCTCTTAAAACTCACTTTCTTTTATAGATGGGCTTATCTAACAAAGGCTAGAAAACCAACGTCTTTTGTCCCAAAGTTTGCTGAAGCAAAGGGCCAGAAAAGGAACATGGAACCTGCAACTACCATTCATTTTTATTATCCATCTGAAGTGTGTTCACCAGTGCTGCAAAAAACTTGCACAGTGCACACTACTGCTGAAAAAACAAGGTTTTAGAATACTATGAAACTAACTTTCAACAAGACACTTCAGTTATTGAAAGAAATGATAAATCATTATTCCACATTTTCAGAAATTATACAAAAAGGACATTTCCTCTGAAAAACTACTTGAAAATTAGCTCATAAAGCACATTGTGGCTCTTCCAGTTGACTGATTGTACACAATAGGGTATTATAAGCACACTAAACAGCCTAGGTTTGACTTTTTTTTCTTAAGTCAATGTAGTCATAAGATACTGGCTACTTTCACAGTGGTTTTGATTCCATAGACTATTCTTGTCTTCAAAATTTGTGCTATTGAAATATTCTCTGTGTTTATGAAATTGTTGATCTCTGTATACTCTTATTAGAAATAATGCTGCCAAGAAGAATACCATTATTCAAGTATTCACTGTACCAAAAGCAAAATAAAAAGAAAAATATTCCAAAAGGAACAGTTGTTAAAGAAAATGTGTTACACTGGTTTCTTCTCTGGTAGGCCAAGAAACGTTGTGCATGCTCTCAGTATATAGAAAATTACGATTCAGTTTACTTAAAGAACAAAAGAAAAGTATATTTCAGCTGTACAGTGTACCTCAAATGCACCTCAGATGCCCCAGATCTTCAGGAGATCCCACTGCTGCTGATACAAATCTGAAGCAGCTCCATCACTTCAGTCCTGATCCTGCTTTTTAGTCCTTTTGTGTTGATCAGGTGGTAAAAAGTAGCCATATATCTGACTTAAAACATTTACTGAGACTTCCTTAATTCACATGAGGAGGACGAGGGCTGTAAAACCTACGGAGCACAGAGCTGATATGTCTAGCCACCCACGAGGGGCTTGCTGGCAAATTCCGGCTGAGATGTCAGTTCTGAACTGCTTCAGTTTACACCAAAACTTAGAACTGGTCTCAGCCCTAACTAGAGCAAGGAAAATAAAACCTTTTGCCTTGATATTTTCGCCACTTTGCCAGCACTTAAAGAACTAGCACAAGACAGCAACCACAGGCCTTTCTCCAGGTTACTCCAGACTTGCTACTCATGTCTGAGACAGATATCAACTCTATCCCAACACTATTTTGAGATAAAATATTCATATGCATTGATATTATATGATGCTAAAATTAGTCAGAAGATATTCAAATGCTGAATGTAACGGTTACAACTGTATAAAGTTTGTAATAATATCCAACAAGTTCATCCCTAAAAGCATTTACAACTTAGTTGTCCCAGGTTGTTATTTGCCAAATTTTCAAAAACTTGGTATGTTCAGAGCTGATTGTAATAATTTAATTTGCTCCTTCTACACTTCATTTGAATTCAAATAAAAATGGAGTCCAGCCAATATGCAAGCTGGAAGGGATATTATGCAAAATCTTTTTTTTTTTTTCCTAGTCATTGAAAAGCTAAGGAAAACAAAGACTGAAATGTAATGAAACTACGTGGTGTTTCATACAGTTTATCTGTCCTTCAATGTTTTGCATTCCAGAGACCTTAGCTTTTTTAATTATTCAGTTCTTGAACTGCCTACATCTGTTGCCAGCATGGAAACAGACAACTGAGCAGATGACTCAAAAAAAATCTATCATTCCTCTTGAACAAGTCAAACAGTTGCTATTAGGTGTTTTTGTTTGTTTGTGGTGCAATACCTGGACATCTATACAGCTTTCTTGCCTGTGCAATATCTCCTTTACTTAGTCGAGTACGCTGGCCAATGGCAGGTCGTATACCATTATCATCACGGGAAGGGAGAATGGTATCCAGAAACATGCCCCTAAAAAAAATAAAAATAAAAATAGACCCCAAAAAAACCTATCAGATTTCTATCATAAAACTGTCTGAGTTTTATGAATGTATAATACTATTTTGTAAATCTATAATTTACATTTGGCATAATTAAGAGTGTAAACTGCAGAAATTTAAGTACAGAAAACATGTCATAAAAATTCATCGGGTTGGCAAACTTTATGCAAAGTTATCAAAAAAAATCCCAGTCTTCTTTCAGTACATCAGTTAACATATCAGCTTTTATATTTCTGTAAGACAACAGGAGGGAAATCTTTTACTACTATTTAGACTACACAGTGTGACTTAAATGTCTAAGAGCAGGTAAAGTTAGACACACCTGCTAATCATACTTCTGTCAGGTGTTATATCTACCTCTACTCTGGTCACTGCCACTTTTGTAACACAAGTGCTTACTTGACAACCTCTGTTGCTTTGCAATAAAATATATCATATTAAGATACATGATTTTAATAACATTTACCATAAATTGCTAGCTGTAACAGAGAAGCACACCTGTTCTAAATGTGCAGATTTATTCAAAATTCCCTAAGTTTTAAATATGATACAAAATATTTTGGTAGTCTCAAATAAATTGTAAAAGAGTAAGGTACAAAGCTAAGTCCTATTATCATATTAGAGAATTTGAAAATCCCTCATACCCCACAAAATGGATGTTAAGAGATGAATGTTACTGTATTCTGTTGTTCTTTAATTTTTTTATACTCTTTTGTATACTTCTAGGGCTTTTATTGAAAAATAAACTGGTATTTTCAGGCATAATGTAGGTCCAAAAATGAATTAACAGTAAGCATCATTAGTAGTTAGGAATACTGTTTATAAATGCAGACTGGTTTTTAAATTATAATAAATAAACCATTTTGACTATTTCAGGTACATACTGCTCTCTTTACCCAGCCAGACCTCTTGTGGCATCACTGGGAATTTTGCAAAAAAAGTATCATCTTAGGATGTTACCATAATCTAAACAATGAAATAAACTACTTATTGCATTTTTCAGCTTCTAGAAATAAGGCACACTATTATTTCAAAAAAATTTTTATACCTATAAATTACATTTTCCCCCACTGATTTTTAGTGCAATCTGAAACTGACATTATTCTTATTTTGAAAAATGTGAAAAAAAAAAAAACCCATCTCTTAAATGCCTGAGCAATTTAAAAAGGGAACAACCTGCAACATGAACAACATCATTGTGTGTGACTAGAACTTTATGATGTTTTGTGATTTCAACTACTTATCTGGGTGAGTAAATTCTAGCAACAAACAGCTGGCAATATGCCACATTGAGCATGACTCATGCTTTCATGATAAATTTCTCCAAATCAATATATGACCTCAAGGGTTTGCTAGTTGTTTTTAAACAGTATGAAGTAACAACCTCTTGTGCCTTAGGGCAGGGCATGCCTACTCATGGCACTATCAGTTTTTGCCAGCTTGGAAAGTGGTGAGATCAGGACTCACAAATCAAATTATCTTGATGTTGTCATTGCCCTAGGACTCTGGAGGGTTCCAGCTTGTCAAATTACTCTGTTTTTTATAGGTTCTTATAATCACTTCCTTAAAGTAATGTACCTGTTACTGGATTAAGTGTTGTGACTAATATCTACATCACGGGGCTCATTCCCATGCTCTCCCAGGGGTGAATTAGGTGTATGCTAAACACATCCTTTGGTAGGATTTTTTTTTTTTCTTAAATAATACCATTTATATTGAGGAGAACAAGCTCAAGAAATTTACATTTTGGTGAGGTTTCTGAGGTTTTCAGTTTATTTCAGAGTCTCAGATGGTCTGGTATTTTTGCCTTAAAATGCATGAATGAGGGGAGGGAAGCTAAGCACATAACTCTACAAACCAGCATTTCTTTGTTTGTTGTTTTCCCCACCCCCACCCCCAAGGTTTCTTTTAATTTACATTACTCGGGTATTTTTAGAGAGTAATTAGATCAACTACAACTTGGTATGAAACATAACAGGAGACTCGGTAAAAGACTCCTCCCTCCGTTATTCTCCAAAATAGGGCTAGCCTATGGGAACAGCTTGTTGAACAGCTCCCTGCATCCATGCAGCATTTCAGAGCAAGACCCACATGAGTTATTATGGAGTTGGGAATAAACCAGCCTGCAACAGGCCAGAGTAAAACCTGCAGAACTCTTTATTGTATGGTTTTAATGCCAGTAACAATCGTACAGTAGAGAAGAGAATGCAGTGTCTGTAATAACTGGCTGACTGCAGTCCTTAATGAAGGCTATGACTTGCATGTTAGATATCCTAATACCATAGTGTGTTCTACTCGATTAATCCATAGTTATTGAGACATTATGCATCAAAGGAGATTTCTCTTCAAGAGAACAGGTCATGTTACATATAAAATTTCTAATAATTTCATTTGTTTCTTCTAAATTCAAATTTTTGTGGAGAGAAAAAGAGAGTCAGCATTACATTAAAATAAGTTCCAGTTTATCTTGTCTTAAAATCTAAAAACCTTAAGCAAGATCAGAATACTGCTTTGAAAATGAACAGAAACAAAATGTGTTTAAAAATATAATTAAATTATTCTGACTTAAACAAGCTGGGCTTTGACTGCTGTAAGATTACTATCTTGCAAGGGTTACTTTAAGTGATTTTGGAATACTTTAAAAAGCATAGTTCTTAGCATTCACAGAGAGGAATAGAATTAAAAGTCAAAAGGTATAACCTGAGACTCCAACCTTGAGAAGGTGTTCCTGGCATAGTGCATAATACTGTCAAAGTCATATGGTTCCCCAAGGGAGTTCACCTCTCCAGGCTCCATCTTCAAGAAGTTGTATTCCTGACCTATGAATGATTTATAATTAGAGTTACTTTAGTAAATTTTTGTGACAATAAAAACCAAACAGGAAAAAAAAACCAGCAAAGATCCTTACCTAATCACTCACTGACAATCATAAATCTTTTGGGAATTACTGTGTTATTTTATTAACCAAGAGAGCAGACATGTCTTCTCAAACACACATCAAATTCTTATATTTGGCATTTAGAATGTCTGTTCTCATTCATCTAACCCACATAAAAGCCCCACCCATTATGTTTCACTACATTCAGAATCCATAAAATGTGCTGGCTTAGTTCTTAATTCCAGAAAGAAACAATTTTGACAGCAAAGACCCTGGAAGAACCCTCCTCATTGTAGACTCATTAGACTGGATCCTAAAGACTTTTTTCAGCAACGGCTACTATGAGCCCCCATATAATACAAACACTAAAAAGTCACATTCTCAAGAGCCAGCTGTTCCATCTGAATGAAAGCAAGAGAGGAGTAAAAGAATTATACTCAGTTCATAATTCCAGACCAGAAGTTCTTTGTCTTAATCAGTATAGTCAGAGATGAAAAGCATCCCTTACTCCAATTCATATTCCCACTGGCATCTTGCACAAGAAACTGCAGTGACATTAACATTATTAACCAACATAATTGACATAATATAACAAAACCCAAATTTCTTGGTGTCATGACTTCCTGACCCCATTCAGTGATCCTCAAGCTCATGCCACACCACACCACAAGAAGTGGTTTCAGCCAGACACTAGAGAAACAATTGAAAAGACAGAGCAGGAGGCTGAGGATGGCACTCCAGCTGATTTTCCCCATTGCAGAAAAAACACAGGGGAAGGGCACTTATGGCATCTACACAAGTCAATGACATCTAGAGAACAGTAGCAAGGCTTGGATGCATGTGCCCTTTCAGGACTTGGGAGAATTGTGGGAATGTGTATCAACTGCCAGTCACCTATTTTGTTTTAAAATATTGTCTATAGGAACAGGGAAATACTGCAAGCTATCATTGAACAATTTCTGATTTCTCCCCTTCTTGAGCAGAGAATTCCTGTAAATTAAAACCAGTGTTTCACAAAGACCATGCACATTTATGAACACTGTAAATAAAATATGCTAAGTTCCCTCCCATATTGCCCAAACAACACAAGTGTGGGCACAACGGCTAGACTGACAAAAAGATGACAGCCACAGTTTAAAGTTTTCAGGTTCCTCAGGTGCTTTGTCTCAACAATGCCAAGGCCAGTGGAGAAAGCTGCAAGCTCTGTAGGGAACGAGTACTTTGGAAACCATTGGAATAATGCCTATCTTTGTCACAGATTCAAATCCTCAGCTTACCATCCAGGTCTAAACCTCCTGGGCTGCTAAAAAGCTATTGACAGGTTTCTACTTATTTGGTAAAGACTACAAATGGAAAGCACTTTCTCAAGCACAGAAACATGACTTTTAAAGGGCTCTAAGAGCAAAGGTTTCTTTCAAAGTTTTTGTGCATGGTTACTATTTCTCTCCTTCCAGCCAGTACTATTGAATGGCTTGCTACTTGGACAGACCTTTAGAAATGATTATATTGTAGTTGCAATAATTCATTTGTGAATCAGCTTGAGATCAGTCTAGCTAAGAGGAATAGCAGACATAAATGCTCATTTCTACCATTCAGTTCATTTCTACTTCTTAGTGTTCCATTTAAGAGTTGAACAGATGAAGGAATCGCCAAAAATAAACATTTCCCCACCCTGCAAAAAAAAAAAAAAAAAATAATACTTATCAGAGTATCTCACCAGGCTGGATGTTTTCTCTAATGATGGTGACATGGTCATCACGATCAGGTCGTGTATGTTCGTGCCAAAAACCTATCACATGACCCAACTCATGGACAACTATACCAAATTTATCACAGTTCTTTCCAATAGATATAGCCTGAGGACCATTTCCCCTTCGACCCACATAAGAACAGCACCTATAATTAAAGAACAAACACCAATGAAAGTTTTCATGCGTATCTCTACAAACCATATAGGAAATTCAGTAAAAATATGATAAATTAATCTATCAAAAAATCAGTACAACAATGCACTATGCAATTTCTGCTGTCTTGCAGACTCTAGGTCTAGTGAAAGAACAAGTTGTTATTCAGAATATCTAGTAAAGGACACATGTATGGTTTGATTTCTTTATTCAAGGTCTTCCTTAGAAGATTCTGTGATCAACAGAGTTGTCACTTGTCGCCCTGACAATGACACAAGAACTTCTTTTCACCCAAAGAATCAATAAAAATAAAGTTGACTGGAAGTACCATCTCACCCATGCACATCACTGCTTTCTTGCCCTTGCACACTCAAGAGACATGCATAGGGAAGTGGAAAGAATAAGTAAAGGCAAGGTTTCTTCTGTGCCATATTTCTTCGTTGTGTCTTGACAGCACTCACCAAGCTCTTGGTCACTCAGTTCTGATAAGTTTGCTTTATTGTGATCTGACCCTACTTCATTAGTTCCATCTATAAAGGATTCGGTAATTATGTAAGTGAAATAGTAGTCCTTTAAAAGATTCACTTAGCATGCAGCTGAAAAAATATCCCAATGAAGATGTGGCATCCTGTGATGTCACTGTACATCTCTTATATTTCGTTTCTCTGGCTATGGGTGATGTACAATGTCATTTGCAACAGTATATTAGGTAGTTGAAGACTCTGGATATGTGAGAACTGTTTTTTTCTCCCACTCCTGTCCTCTTGTAATATAAACATTGGTCACAGAAACTCCTATTTTCACAAGCAAAAACCCAACACAAACAACCCCCAGAAAACATACTTAGAGACTGCTCTTATGTTTTGTTCCTGTTCCACTGCACTTCCATGATTCCAATGTAAACTTATGGAACAGAGATGTCCTTTTCAGTATTCATACTGTCAGCATTTATCTGAGATGTCTGCTTTTTGGTTAGGGGAAAAAAAACCCATACCCAAACCTCTGCTGACTATGTTAGCAAAAGGAGAGAAAGGAGAATAAAACAAACCCAACCAAAACGGAAGACAACTTCAGGTTTCATAAACTGATTCCTTGTCACCTCTGAAGATCTTAAATATTTCAAGACAGCATTATATTTTCTAATAAAAGCCTGTTTTCCAATCTCTGCTCTGTAAACTCTGCAGTCTGCCAGGTGGAATGGAATTGTACTCAGAAGATCACCCCTACATCCAATGCTTTCCCTCCTTCCCCTTTCTTTTTAAAAAACATGTTTTCTGATGCAGCATCTCCATAGCAGAATATATTTGGTCCTTGAGGAGCTCGATGTTAGTGTGGAGAATGATCCTATCCTTCTTATGCCTCTGTGGGCAATAAAGGAAGAACAGCTATGGGAGTAATACCAATAATGGATAAAATTCTACAGACTTGTTTCTCCTTTTCAGGTTTTTGTGCTGACAAAGACACTTTTTACTTTGCTTAGTGGGCTGGTCGCTCAGTCAGTCAGTCTTGGTGGGCCTCCTTCATCAATTTTTGTTAGTGCCTAATACAACTAGAACTTTAAAATAGGAATATTTGAAAAGTACAGCCATGGCATTTTAGTTCACAATCTGTTCTTAGTAAGTGTATATGGGGTTTGCACTAATTGTTAAAATTAAGGATAAGGCATACCAAAAAATGATAGTAGTATCTTAAAATTATAAAGGCCACACAAATTACTTTAAAGAGGAAAACTACTACAACAGCCTATGAGGGTTGTATCAAGAATTTTGAAACTATTTTGAAAGTACTGTTGGGAAAAATTATTCTTCACATGACAATCATTCCTTGTTATCTCAACTGCTTCTCAAGTATTCCTACCCTCAAAATAAGTTAACTCTTTGCTTCATGCTTTAGATAGTTCCAAGGATAGGTATGAATCACCTTTTTATATCAAAGCACTAAATGAAGCTCGGTACTTCAGATAGAGTTGTGCAATATGTTTGTTTAATTTCTTAAGGTGTCTTCCCTTGATAGCTCTCTTCAAGTCAGGTGAACTAAAAAAATGGTAATTTAGACTCTCTGCTATAATTCCATGCCATTATCAATGTTGCAGGTTTATGTGTTATTGTTCCACATCACAGTAAAATGAAATACAGAACACCTGTGTATTTTTCTGTGTATTTCCCTAACTTACATAAACTATGCTAACACAAAATTACTATTTAAATATTTATGATATAGAAATATTATTATTAAAACTCATATAAATAATAGTAATGGAAAAACTACCTTAAGATGTGCCCTAAAAATACAGTACAGGTGATAAAAAGGAGCAACAGATAGCAGAAACAAAACTAAAATGAAAATTTAGAGTAGTTACACTATTTTAAGTCATGGTTCCAGTGGACTTCATCTTTGCACCTGACACTCTGACATGGTTTTGCTTAACATTTTTCAGACTGCATGTTAGCAAAATAAATGGTATGGCTACAGATGAATATGTAAACATAATTAAAGCAGTACAGATATTTTCAATATAATTTTTACTCATGTTTTTATCTTTCACTAGTCACCCAAGTATATGAACATGTTTCTACTGGGCAATAAGGAAATTAGCATAGTTCATACTTTTATTCACTTGTGTTTGCCATGGAGCGAAAAGCATTTAGAACCTTAAGAAGGGTTTGGTTACATTTTTTTGTTTGTTTGATTTGGGGTTTTTTTTGCTGTTTGTTTTTTGTTTGTTGTTTGGTTGGTTTCTTTGTTTTTAACATCCTACACACTGTTATTTATTGTCCCATCGAGAATGCTGGGGTACACACACTGTACTCTGAGACAACGGTAGTAGAATTTGCATTAACTTTTCATTCTCAGAAAACTTCATTCATTTAAAAAGGTATTAAAGACCTTCTACCCTCAGTATAGAAATCCCAATTCACCATCACAGACAGTTGCACTATATACACCAAATAGATTTGTCAAACACAGTCCCTAGTTCCCAGACTTGAAATCATTTAGAAAACATTGTTCCTTATATTTGAATGCTTTGAAGTAAGGACTAAAATGTGGCACTTGCCTTGGCAGTCTACAGGAAACCATGGTAGAAAACATGAGAATCAATCAGATTAAGTAATCCACATTTTGTCAAAGCATGTCACCATTTCCATAGTAGGTGAACTTAATGAATTAGGGCTTCCTACCTATGTTAGGTCATGTACATCATTATGGTAGTTATGCTATACTGACCTTAGGTTGTGCAAAAATATAAAATGCACTGACAATGCCCAAAGGTTATTTTAAAAATATGAAAACATACAATTACTGCAATCTGTGAACATTCACATTACAGACTACTAAAGATGGATAAAATTCCACCGATTCTTGCACAACTTGGGTTAGAAGGAACCTCTGGAGGTCTCCAGTTCATCTTTCTGATCAAAGCAGGGTAAGATGTGAAGTCAGACCAGGATTTCTCTGGTCTTTATCCACTTGGGTCTTGAAAACCTCCAAGGATGGAGAAAGGAGACATGAGGTTTTCAGCCCCTCTGAACAACCTGCTCCAATGCTTGGCTGTCCACACTGCAAAAAAAATTTATTCTTTGTATCCAGGCTGACTCTCCTTCTTCATCTTATAGCTGCTGCCTTGCATTCTCTCACCAAGCACCACTATGCACCACCAAACCTATCGAGTTTTCCATTCATCTGTAATCCTGCAAAATACAGCTTGTAATGTAATCTGTAATTCAAAATCTTTATGATCTGAATGCAACACACGGCAGCAGTGCAAGAGATTGATGAGATTAAAGTTTGGATAACCATGCAGAATTATAAAAAGGCAAAACAAATCCTTTCATTTAAAACAGTTTAAACATTTCTGCTGAGTCTTCATGTTTATCACTGTGTGGAAACTCTATGAAGAAAAATTTCAGTGCAGAAGCAAAGAACATCAATAATAATTGTAGCTTAAAACAAGCCAATAGGTTATTGAGACTGTAGGTTGTAGACTATTTAATACAATTTCAATAATTTTAACATGCTTATGTTATTGACTTCATTATATGCTTCAACTAGCAAAGACATACTTGGTGGCTCAAAATTTTCCATAGACTTTTCAATATAATTTTTGCACAGTGATACTTTGGAGACAAATAAATAAAAGGAAAAAGTGAAAAAATAATAAATAATTATTCCAAATAGTACCCTCTACAAAGTCTCCAGCTCTTCTTATACTGATAGTATTGACAACAAGGGCAAAAGGATAAAGCAAGAATTTAACTATGATCTGACACTTCTTGTCTATTTTATTTCATTTGGACCAAAAGAGGGTTTAACCTTTTAAGGTCATGCACTGTAACTTGGAAAAGGTCAGGCAATAGCTGTGCAATATTAGCAGAACAAGCGAATGGCTAGTATAACACTAAGTTATTAATACAGATCGGTTTTATAAGAAAATGTTAAATACCTAATTAACTAATTTACTGAATACAATTAACAATAGCAATAGTTGCTTGTTTTTCAAAAATAGAGGTGCTTAAGATCACCTCTGAAAGTCTTTATTTCTATTTCATAGATCAGATAGAGTTTTAGGTGTTTTCAAAAATTATTTGACATTTTATTATTATAGTCATAAAAAGCAAGTGAAGTTGGTCATTATCAAATGTGTATAGTGACTTTAGGTTCCTCATCTGACATATTTGAAAGATGTTTTCTTTTCAGAAGGAAAAAAATTAACTGCAATCTTTTCAACAGTATTCCTCTAGGTTGCCTTACACTGAACACTTGAAACCTAACACACCGAGAATTATTTTTTTAAAGCTGGCCTGCTCCTAAAAACAAGCAGTCAGATGAGAATGCTAATTCCTTTACACTGGTTATTTGACAGATTTCAAGTACTTCCCAGAAAGTATAAACAGATTTATTGAGTGTTTCTTTACAAGCCAAAGAAAATTAGAATTAACACCAAGTCTTAAAATAACAGCAGCAGTGCACACCTATAGTGGGTCATTAGGATTTGCTAGGTTGTCATGTCAAGCACACCAGATTTATCCAATTAAGCTACAAGATTCTGATTGTTTCAACAATTGCACTAGGTCAAAGGGTAAGGAAAACTAAGATAAATACATAAATCTATGAGGGAAATTAATTTGCAATATCATGAGTTTGACCCCAGGTATGTTTGGCTATAGGCCAAGACCTCTCTGTGCTGTATGAGCACTTGCCATACCCCTTAAATTGAGTCAGCTGGTAGCTTTTTAAAGCTCCTCAGCTCTTTAATCTTTATTGCACCAGACAGCAGTTGGAGACAGTAACTATTTATGAATCTCTAATTCCATTTAATCAGTGTAGCTGATCAATGATGGTGAGCAAAGAGAAACAAATGACAGAGAGAAAGTGAAATTACTGGAATAATATGCTCATTCTTGTGAGTAATACAGCTACTGTCAAAGAAGCTCTTAAACTAATGTGAAGGAAGAGAGAATCAGGAGGGATCAATGTTACATTCTTTAAAAAGCTGCACTCTACAGAATGTGATAATATAAAAATCCTCATAGACCACAACATCAGCTTGCCATGGCACTGGATGTATATAGTTGTGGACTAAAAACTGCAGAACTTCATAAACATACTAGAACAGCATATCATCACAAAGCAAGAGAAAGAAGTTCATAAAGTTCATGAACAAAATCTCACTCAAGAAACATAGCTTTTTTTCCTGGTGGAAAAACACCTCCTTCAGTCACAAATATAACTCATTCTGTACAAAGAAGATGTTGGCTATGGCCTGGCCTTATGAATTTGCTTATTGTCAGGGATCAATATAGCTGTAGTTACCAATTCACTCTCCTAGGAGGACCTGTTGCAATGGCAGAAGTGGCTACTACTTCTTCACCAGCTCAGCGGAGACGACCATGCCAATATTATAAAAAAACGCCAACTGAGTCCATTCCTCAGTTAAAAGCTGCCTATCCCAGTGTATTACCATAAATCACCCCTCATTCAGCTTATGTTAATGCACTGTAGTTTAGACCATGGGAGCTGGTGACCTGCACCTTGGTCATACACATCCTGCAGGCCATGCCACAACCAGCAGAGAAGCTGTGTCAGCTGCTGTGGGCAGGAAGAGTGCCAGCTGCTAGTTACCTGCCTGAGAGCATTAGTCAGCTCCAACACCACAGATTATGTAGTACAACTCTGAATTTCTTCTCATTCCATAAAAGTGATTGAGCACCTTTTCTAACATGTGATCCTTCTTAAAGCTAAAGAATGATGCAAAAGTGTACCTGGTGCAATGTATTGACTTGTTTCATGAATTTTAAAAACCTGCCTTTAATGTATATTTAATATACTAGCAAGTTCAATAAACATTAAAACATTCAGAAGCTGTTCAGTCTACAATGTTTGGAGAAGCACATGAAAGAGGTCTGATTTTCCTGTATCCCAGACAGCTTTGTCAAATACCCACACAGAAGGATACAGCAGTGATTGTAATAAGTCATCTGAAGTTTGTCGTAAAAAGTACTTAAGTCTTCTGGTGGAGAACAAAAATTGCCACAAAGTCAGATCAAAGGCAAGATGAGATGCCAGAATAATATGACTAATTGTTCTTTTTTTGTCTCACTCGCTTGATCCTGTTCTCAGTAATATTTATTAAGAGCATGTGACTAGAGGCCATTCCAGTTTGCTGACCTCTTTTTTGGCTTTGCATAGAGAGAAGTATACTGGCTGTGTATGCAGGCACTTTCTATCTGATAGGAAGAAGCATAAGGATAGAGAAACAGTAGTGAACAAAGCGTGCTCTGAACCTGTTTACAGATTAGAGCTTTACTTGCCCTAATCAACTAGCTGCATAAATATTTGTTGTAGTAGATACTAATGCCAATGTACACTGCTTTGGTAGAAGAATCATAAACATCAGTATCTTATGTTTTATTCTTATTCTCACATCTGCAGCTAATGGGTACAAATAGGTAATTATAAAATTTCAGACTGCTAAGTTAGTGCTTCAGCTGTACTAAGAAACAATATTTCAATAATTAACTTCTCAAAACCAGGTTAAATAAACAAGATTTGATGACAAATAAATATAGTTTAAGAGATGAAAGTATTCTGATGGAAGAAGGGCTCCAGCTGTAAAGCTTCTAACATTTTTTCACACAAGCTGCCCATAAGCAAACTAGAGAACCATGATATAAAGTTGGGTATAAAGGTGGTTGGAATATCATATGAAGTGAAGATAGAGAAGATGCTCTTTAAACTTGCAGTCTGAAAAAAGACTGCTAAATACCATGAAGACAAGCCTGTATTTGATAGCAACTTTAAGAGATTAGAGATCTGAAAAGGGAAGTATGGCATTATTTGGTGTCCTAAGGTGTGCAAAACACAGCACACACTGGAACTAGTGATGGGGTAGCAGTGCTGTGGAAAGAATCCTGGCTCTTACTCAGAGTCACATCCCAACCAACCACAAGTTGAATGTGGTAGCTATTGAGAAACAGGGAGCCATCATGCTTAGGTACCTAAGCGGAAGGTGAGACTCCAAGATATATGAATTAGCTCTAGCACTTAGCAGAAGTAATGATTCATCTGACAAACTCACCCCAGTCTTGGGTCCTCAATTTCAAGATAGATGTGGACTAGTTGAAAAGTATCCCAAAGATAATAACAGTGTGATCAAAGGCCTAGGAAACACGACTTACCAGGAAGGATTAAATGAATTAGACATTTGCTAGCCTAAAAGAAAACAGAACTGAGGGTGGGTATACTAACAGTCTCAAAGTATATAATAGATTCTTTCAAAAACCAAAGAGGAATAATTTATTTCCCATGGCCATAGTGAGCAGGAATATAAGGAAATGTACTTAATATCAGCAATAAATATTTGGTTTAGCTATGAACAAAAATACTGCCCCTGACTTCCTACATTTCTTGTTAAGTATACTGGAGCAATACATTTCCCAACAGGCTGTGAAGTATTCACTTTTGCAAGATTTTAGAAACAAGTTAGGTAAGCATATATGAGCAATAACTTAAGTATAGCTGTTTCTGTCTTAAGAATACCCTAGATAACTTTCTAAGATCCCTTGCAGTCATATGGGTCTATGACAATCAAAACTTATCTCCCATTTGTTGCTGAGATATAAACTCTCAACTTCAGTAAGTTCATGTATCTCAAATAACCAGCTGCTATATTTCAAATATGCTTTTTTCATCACTGCCCTTCTGAGATGAGCTTCCCATGAACTGCTGCAAGATGTAATGCATTATGCTCCCTCAAAATATCCTTAATGTTTATAAAGGCTCAATAACACTTCACTTGCTAGTGTGCTAATGCTGTCATCTGAGACATTTGTAGATATTGCCACCTGAATTTCCACATACATGCCTGTATCCACTTTCTGTTTCATTAAATGGGTTATGTTTGGACTGCATGCTTTTTGAAGCAGGGTTTATCATTTAGTTTTTAATTTGAACGGTGCTAAGTACAATAAAGTCTCCGTCATCTGTGAATATTAGTTCCACGGTACTGTGAAAAATAATGACACAATGTGCTAACAACCAACACAGCAGGGTGCTCTGGGAAAGAACTGAGATTAATTTCAGTGCAACTGGCCATGTAGCAGAAAGTGTTTGCAGATGGTTTGGTGTCACTTTTGTCTGGGCTTTTACCATGGAAAATCTTGCATCAGCACTGTATGTTGGTGGTTAATGCACAGTGGTTCCCATTCACCAGAGGAAGATATAGTTTTATTTATATGGCCCTTCCCCAAATGGCTTGTGGATTCAGGACCCCTAAAAACGTAATTCAACTGCCCCTTCTGTTTAGCCTGTTTTTTCATCACTGGTGGACTGTTCATAGCCACACTTTTCCTTGTTTTTATTTTAAACTTGTTACAGCCTTTGTAAATTATTTGTAATTCGTAAAATACCCATGAATAAAACATTAACTGTAAAGGATAATTGTGACTTTGAAGGTAGATACTGAGTATATTCCAACCTTCTGGTTTGAATTGCTTATAATCCAGCCTTCGCCCTAAAGTGACTTGATGTCATGAAGCATCAGCCAGCCTAAGGAACAGTGCTTTGGCTGAAGAGATTTTCTGTTGTTTGGCTTTGGGCACTTTGTGAAAGATATAAAAGGTCTCAGGCACTTTAAAAAGGGAAGTATGGGGATACTGACAAAGATCTTGGTTTTGTGAAAAATAAATTCTACAACTTCACTCTTCTGTCTAAATTCACATCGTTTTCTACCTCTGTGAGTGCAGGGAACCATCACGACAATATTCTGCTTCCCATTTCTCTTCCAGCTGTATGTCACTATCACTGGATTCTATCTTACAGGTTGCATCATTAACTCAAATATAATAGCTGGGTCAGAGCAAAAAATTCCATTTTATTTGGCACTGTTTCTGACAGGGGTCTGCAGCAGACCTCCAGGAGCACAAGAATATGACAAGCAAGTTCACAGGCACTCCTGTAGAATAAGGCTCAAAGACTTTCCAAGGCAAAGGTGATGCCTTTCTTAAACGAGCCTGGGAGTAGGTTTTATTATATTATCCTATGGCTTAAGAAGAATATCAAGGGTAATTTAAACAGATAAGTAATTTTATGGGCTATAATGAAGTACCTTCAGGATCGTTCCTCCAATGCAAGGAGGTCCCAGAACTTCTTTTCACAACCCTATCCCATAAAAATTCAAAAGCAGGCATGATCAGGAAGTCAGCAACACAGAGAACTGTTCACTGTGGAGCCTACAACCCCAAAAGAAGGTGATTATCGGTACAGGCAGTGAGCACTTTCCTAGGAAAATGAACACGATGCCCTCAGGAAGTTCACTGACCACTATATAAAATTAAGAATTCTGAGTGGAATAAATAACAAACATAGTTGACTGAGGTATTTGTGAGCAGAAATATCTGCAGATGGAACACAGTGATTAATGGAAAGATGCACTAATAAGTAATAAAACTGGAGTTTTTTTTACTTTTACACATTAGTGACGCAAAAGAAACGGTTTGCAAAAATGACATGAATTTGGTGGTTAAACAAATCTAGGCAAGGACAGCTTAACGATGGAGTAGTTAAAATTATATTTAACAACAATTAAGCTAGAAAAGGAATATGGGATAGATGCCCATACATAATTCAGCAGTAAACATGTGACCTGGAGAAAGCTAAGAATAAACAAACAATAAGCCTGAAATATCTTTAGAACAATACATATAAATATTAAAAGCATGACAGAAAGCCAAATATAAAAGTCTCATATATATGTATATATAGCAAGATTATTTTATCTAGAAATAGACAAAAGAGGCATATCTTCAAGAAGTTACTATACATACTGTTTTCAATAAAGCCAAAGCTAAGCAGAATACATGTCTTTTAAATGCAGTAAAGATCAATTCATTCTCCTGTAATGTATATATTCACTCATAACTGCAAAGCTGACAAACGTGGCCAAACACTGAAAGAACAATATCTGTTACCATACATTCACACTTACCCACATGGTCTGTATGTAAATACAATATAACTTTCTTCATCACTTCGTTCAATAAATGTAACACACGTGTACTTTTCCCAGTGCCGCATAGCCTGCTTGAACATGGCGCGCTGGGTGCCTGGAAGAATAATTGTATGAGATGAAATAAAAGACTATTCTAACTGCATCTCCATCCTTAAAATGAGATTTCAGTACTAGGAATATAGGCCTGGAAGGAGTCACTGGACCATGAAGTCCTGTGTTGCAGCAGTCCCATGTGCTGCCAGACACTTCTTAAAGGGCTAGTCAGACCATCAGCTCATCGTATCTGCCTGAAAGGGGACCAGTATTGCCTGACATGGTCTAGGAAACATTAAAGCTGCAGTAAAACGCACAGCTATGTTGCAGCAGAAGAAGAAGACAGCAGAAGAAATATGGTGTTGTTTATGTGCTGGCACTAGCATAATATATGCTCAGCGATTTCGCAGAAGAAATTGTCAAGTGAACCACATGGAGGGGGCAGAAGAATTAAAAAAAAAAAAAAATGTAATTCTACAGCATTGAAATTTAGAGACCAATTTAAGCTAAAGCATGTAAACAGGCATACCAGTCAAGGCATTTGATTTGAACAGGGATGAGTCTCCACTTTGCATCAAAATCTTTCAGAAATCAAATTATCCACCAAAAGGGGAAAATTCTTAACTTGGTACAATACTAAGCATAACTAGATATTTGTTTTAAAAATGAGAAACACATTCAGAAGTAACCAAAACTATATTCTAGGTGAAGAAGCAAGCCAGGCCAGCTCTCACAACAGAACATAAAACCAACTAGTAGACAGTACTTCAGAGAGTATAGCAATGTAACTTCCTTGCAAGACAAAAGACAAGGCTTATTAACTTAGAAGCAGCACCTGAGAATATAACTGTATTGCTTTTGAGCTGGAAATCCACAAAGAATAGTACTATTTGACAGGAATTTGCTAGCAGAAATGCATCCATCTTGCACACTTTTGCAAAGATGCATGTTATAGGACAGGACAACTTAAAAAAAATTAAAAACAAGGAACTTTTTTAACCTTAAGGACAACAAAACCTCAAATTTCATAAAAATAGCAAGTTCAAATCATGCCAGGATCCTGAAAATTAAAGGTTATTTCATTTCATCTTGCCCTTTTATCTTTAAGCAATGTTTGCCAAGCTTTAGAATTTATCTTTCATTATGGAAAAGGTAAAATTTTTAACTTGATATCATTTCATTTAGTTTAATACCACTACTTCAGAAGATGGCAAACCTAAAGCAAAGGTCACTTTTCAGATAGTACTAAGTAAATACCCAAACTAAATGTTTGACTGTAGCTGTCAGTTTGAAAAGAAGGACTCTGGTTTCTCCAAATACTTATGCAAACAGTGAGTGAGCATTTGCATGTTTCTTTTTATTCCCTGTATTTTTGTGCACAGTAAATAAGATGTTATTACACATCTTTACCCATCCATCTTTGCTTTTCTCTCTGCCTTTTTGTTTTAAATTACCTCATACATCGATATTTATCCATTTATATTTTTCAGGGATAACAAATGCTCTAAATTTTTTCTACAGATTTCTGCTAAAACTTCTTTCTATGTATTTTGAAGTCAGCCTTTCTTCTTGTCATATATAATTTCTTTGTGTACTCATCTGAAAACCAAACTATTTGGGTCAGTTTGTTGAGTGAAACTGGTTTAGCAGAATATGTCACACCAGTTAAATTAGTTATATTCTTGTGCCAAGTATCCTGCATCTTTTAAAAAACAGATTTTGTGACATTCTGTTACTTAGGCTCTTGAAAACAAACACACGACAAGAAATATTAGGCAAAGAAAAAGACTCTTCACTTTCTGAAACATATATTTCTATTATGTAGCTTGCCTTTGGGAACTTTTTCTTTTTTTTTTAAGTATGACTAATGTTTTCAGAACAGATGTACTTCCAGCCTGATCCCACAGAAACCCTTCTATTGACTTCCATCGTATGACTTCACTTTGGGGGGGGGTGGGTGGAAAGGGCAGTTAAAAAAATCATATTCCTTCTCCCCATTCAAAGCACAAAGCTTACCAGTGAAATTTCCACCTATTACATATGGAATGACACCCCCTGGCCATATTCTTTCTGTTCGTGATGTAGCAGCTCTGGGAAATCGGTTTTTCTCATTTTTCCCTGAGAATTTTACAGTAGTTCTTCCTTTAGATGTATTATTTTGCTCAAAGCCTGTAATGATAATTAAAATACTGAAAGAAATCACATACACACAAGAGAACAATTATTTTCCACCAGGTCAAAGTCAGACTATTTCTTTATGTTCTTTAAAAGTAGGACATTGCTGTTATGCAACAGTCTATCATTACTTAGCTTTCTGAGAAAAGTTTGAAATGAAGGGTCTAAATCTTCATTTTTCAAACACAGTAACAAGTTGCAAATTTATTTATCAACTTGAAGGCACATCATTGCATAATTTCATCTAAGTTTTTTCATTTAATAATAAATAAAGATTTTTAAGGTTACACTCATCATGTATTTTTTGTTAAATAAATTATGATTTTTCCAGCAGAGTAAGACTTTGTAATCACAGCATTCACTGTCCATTTCATTTTTACTGCAATATCTGGAAAAAACAAGTGCATGACCATCCTTTAAGCACTGGACAGAAAGAATCCTTAAAATATTAGACTGGCTTTTATTATCAGGAATTACAAGGAAAAAAAAAGATAAATTATTTTCCAAAGTTGAATATACACATGGAAAAAGTCAGAGAGGGTCATTTCTCCCTGCAGTCTCCATCACTTGTAACATTATCAGTAGATAATTTTTTGGATGAAAATGTGACTTTCATTTTAGTAGTAACCCTACACTTCAGGATGCAAATACAGGTTTTTCATAAAGAAGCTTTTGGAACCTTATAGATAGCTATTCGTCATGGCTGGAATTCCTCTACAAGACCAAAAAATGTCTATTACTTTCAGATATATTACTACATTCATCCCATTACAGGCAAAGCTTTCCCATATCAGCTGAAACTTGCTGTGACAAGAGGATAAGGATAGTTAGACAAGGACTTCCACACCATAACAGGTGCTTGTTCTGAAGCAATTTATAGGTTAGTGTGCACATCAGCGCAGCTCATTAAAACGGTGGTCAACAAACCCTACTCAGTGGGGTTGAAGTCTTATTTCTCATTGAAGAGTAAACCTTCCCTCTGCAACTATCCCTCCTGATATCAGTTCCAGCTAAGTGTTAATGGCTAGGTCAGAATCAGGAAGGATTCCAGGGCAGCACCATAGTATGGTATCTTGGCATAGCCCCAGGGCTGGGAGAGCAGCAGAAGGAAGAAAGGGAAGAAGCTACAGCACAAGGCAGGAAGAAAGCTCCTGATACACAGGAAGAAACACCTGCCTTTGTAACAATTAACACGTAAGTTAAATTATAGCAGGAATGATGTAGAAAATTTGAAGTTTTAAAAAACCAACCACTTACGTAAAGCAAATAATTTCATGACACTGAAGTGACATCTCCTTGCATCAAATATGGTGACTTAACAACCAGTATTAATGGGGATTCCACTAATACAGCATGCTGAATTAAACTACATTTACATTGACAAGAATACGATTCGTATAAAAATGTGTGTGTTCAGCATTACACAGATAAATGCTTCAACCACAATATGAATCATCAGAATGCCACAACTGGGCCCAGATAAAAAAAAACAAAACAAAACAAAACAAACAAAAAAAAAACCAAAAAAAAAAAAAAAAACACACCACATACCACACAAAATTAGCAGTTATGCAACATAACCTACCTGTACTGTAACGATATTGTATGGATATCAGTTAAACTGATAAATGAACACTGCCATACAAAAAAACTAAGGAAATTTTAATACGAGATTTAAAAGAACATGTTTTAGCTTCCAGATTTGATGCTGGAAATAGACCTCTAATGCAACGAAGAGCTAACCTCTTCATAACTATTCTTGTACTATTTACTTTATAGTTTGTTTATGTCAATAGTAATAGAGAAAGGTTTTAAGTGTTCAAGTACCATTATTATTAATGTTAATTATACATCAGGCAACCTGCTAATTAAAACAGTGAAAATACCAGAGCCAAATCTTCTTATCCTGTCTATAAGCTGATAGAGGGCACCTCGTTTTTTTGACATCCCATGCTCTCCAAAGCCACCTTTAAAAAGAAAAGAAAAAAACAAAAGAAGGGGATTATACAAAAGTTAAAAATATGGGATCTTACAACTACAGCAATGATATAGCCTGCAAAGATTAGAAAATAGCCCATAAAAACTGCAATGCATCTTAAAGAAAGTTTAACATTCTTGATGACTTGCATACAAATTCTTCAAGTATTCTTGACAATGAAACAAAAACACATTTTTAGCTGAAAAATTTTCTAATATGCATTCCAGCATGTAAGCCAACATGTCTTTGTTATTCAGACAAGTCATGACAATTACATCATCTAATTATTATTTGAAGCTTTTTTCTTCCTGGTGACCTTGACATCCTCAGAGCCATATTGATTGACAGCTAAAAGCCTCAGTCTCACAGAAATTTCCTGAATGCATGCCATAGTCTTCTCATTTCAAGGGAGGGGAAAGAGGGAAAACAAACATCCAAAGTTTTATCAGAAAAAAAATCCCAACAAAACCGATAAAAACTTAATATTACTTATTTTACCATGAGAGATTTGGTTTTCTTTGTTAGCATGCAAATAAATGTCCAATGCACTCTCAAGGCTTTGAAACATCACATGGCAGTGTAAGACGTTGCAGGCATATATGTGTGTGCCATGTCAATAATCAATGAGGAAGAAAAATTAAGCTCATAAGTAGCTGATTTTAACATTTGTTGTGCAATATACAGAATTGCAACACATTGAAGAAACGTGTTCATTTGATATATCTTCCACATACTCTCTTCACCTATAAGCATTTTGTGGCTGCAAGTGCCTTAGACCACGGATAATACTGTACTAGTCAATATAATGTTCAGAATTGTTCAGAAAGTTTTGTGATTTACAGAAGTTTGTAGTAGGTTGTATTTTAAAATTCAATATCTGTTAGAGGACAAGAGAGTTTTCAAACTACTTTTACAATGGCAAAGTAAAAAGATAGAAATAAAAGGACCACTGAAACCTGCAACCATCACTAAAAAGACCTTTCCCAATTTCCCATAAAAACTTTCAATATATATGTGGAAAATATATTTATTAAACAGCAACTTAAAATCATATTACAAGATGAGAAAATTCCATATAAGGCAAGTGAATTTATGTAGCTGCTCAGTGAATAACAATGTGCCTAATTATTTGGCTTACACTGTCACATAGTTGCTGGCTCCCTTGAGAAAAATTTTCCAAATTTTTTAAAACATTTTAGATAGATGAGGTAATAGTTCAACACATTCTTTTCCAACAAGTTACATGGTAACTGTAATATACACTACAGAGAATATAACAATTCCATTCCTTGTATTGATTATCATTAATGTATTGTCTCTCATGATAACATCTTGTAAAAAAAGGTATATAGGCAAAGATTACAAACAAATATTTTAAAGAAATAAGTCTATCAACTGTCATAGACATAACAAAAAACAAAAAAAAAAAAACAAAAAAAACCAAACAAACAATCCACTTATCATACTATAATTACTTCTAGGGGAAAAAAAATCATGTTGGTGTTAACACAGTCTGTGTATTCCATTTAGTGAAAAACTGAAGAATTCTCTCACATAACTAATCTATTTATATGAATAATATACAGCCTTGCCAAACCAGAGTCTAAAAAAGTTAAAAAAGAAAAAAATCATATTTGCTGCATCTTCTCATACTTCAGGCAGGAGAAGGAGAATGCTTTTGACAGTTTGGACCCATAATGACTTATATATTACAATTTTATCAGCTTCACTGTTAGTTTTGTTTCCAGTGTTTATGAGTATTGTTTGGACAAAATGACAAATAAAATGACAGATCCACACTCTGAGAAGCTCACAGATGAAGTATCTGACTCTGCAAATCAGGCAGATAATCCTCACCAAAAAGCATAGTCACAGAATGTGAGTCAGAGTGAGCCTCAGGACTTCTAATCAGTAGTTGCAATGGAAATTGCAACTCCAAAACTCCATCTTGATAGTGTACACCCAAATATCTAACCCTTCTACCTGATGTCACCTTTAGTTTGTGAAGGTCAACCACAGAAAGTGCTCAGAAATCAAACATGTAATTAATTGTCCTTCTGTTTATAAATAATGTAAAATATTAATTTGTTTTGTATTTTACAGGCATTTTATATTCCTGTTCCAGTTGCTACCTAATATCAACCTGCAGTTGTTGGCAATTTACTCCTTTGGACATTAGAGGGAAAAAAGCACATGGGCTGTGCACTTTGCAAAACCAGGCTAAATTCCTAGTTTATGCATCAAAATGCTGTAAATTTAGAAAAATAATTATATATGTAAAGTGTAAAATTGAGTCCTCCAAGTCTGTTTTTAGAAAAAACAAGAATGTTGGGGTTTCACTGAGAGCCACTGCAAAATCATTAACATTATCAGTTTATTCTCCAAAGTCCAGTCCCTCTGACCATAGCAGTTGCATTGATTCCTCTTGTGCAATAAAGGTAGAAAAATTTGATCCAATCCTGAATAGGATGGCTCAATATCCTTAATAAGATACTGTCCACAGGAAAAGATACCACACAAATCTCAAGACAGGTGAAAAATAGAAAATTTACTAATAGAATATTAAGTATTATTTTTAAATGGCTTAGAAAGGTATATTCTTTATCCAAAAATTGACAAGAAAAAAAAAAAAAAGAAAAAATAACTGTGCAATTAAAAATAAAGAATAGAAAAGCAGGAAGAAAGAGGAAAGTTAACAGGCCAAAGAAATTATTTGGCTGCATCCACTTTAAGGGGAAATGACTGACCTTGCTCTCTACATTTTGCCAGCAAAACTACCACCTGAAATACCTTCAAAGCCAATTAAAACTACTTGTTTGGGGGAAAGGGAGGCAGGGAAACTTCTGACTCTCTTAACATTTTAAAATCCAGTCTTGATCTAGAAATTATTAAATAGGTTCCTGCTTTAAAAACGCAAGTGGCTTTAAAAGGAGATAAAATAAATTTTTAAGTTGTTATAAAAAATAGTCTAATCGCATCTAACTGGGAAGAGTAAAAATATTTTTAAGTATATCAGTGCTGAAAGATTAAATTGATAATTGCTTATTCGGTCTGAAAAATTCCTTTCTAATCACCCCTCAAAGGGATCTTTATTTCCACATACTTGGATCCATCAAGTTAATAGTGGCTCAGTTCAGGAACATACAGAACATGTTTAATAAAAAATAAATTTCAATTAAGCATTTATACATTTCCTAATAGCATATACTTTTCCTTAATAAGAGGTTTTTTGGTACCATAACCTGAAAGTTTACAAATTCTCAGTTATTAATTTATAAATCAAAACCTGAAAACATAGATATTTTTAGACTGACACCCATTTAGACATGGATTATGTTTTCTCTCCCTCACACACACATATATATTTAGACATAAATAATATCTCTTCATCTGACTGAATATCCAACTGTGTGTGCTAATCAGATAGCATCTTCTGGTACTAATGCACTGTATGTCAACAACAAATAAATGTATTAAAATCTGCCAGATAAATAGTTGCTTTTTAGACAAGGCAAATTCTAGCAAGGAGGAAATGTTCTTTTGTTGCTTCTAGATCTGGGTACAGATCTGGATGGAACAGAAGAAAGAGCAACAGGAGAGGTTGTAGCCCAAGACTCCCAGTCTCACCTCCAGGACTTCACGTATATTCCTCATAGGGCATTTGGGCTCTGCTATCAGGAAATTTTAGTGATGAAAGCAAAGCTTTGTATGATTTCTTTTCCCACATGACCACCTGCAGTGTGGACTTATGGTTTCTAACAGCTTCTGCTCTTCAGTTCAACAAGATATTTCCAATCAGAAATGCCAAAATAAAATTAAACTTTTAGCTTTTCTCTTATTCTTTCCAAAATTCTAAAAAAAAAATAAATAAATTATACTCATTGTTTAGTAACTTTTCAAAGTGTAAACTAAGATTACCCAAGATATTTTAGTGACTTTATACATTCAAAACAGATTGCCTCCTATGCAGAAGTAAATAACAGGAGAAATAAGTTAAATGCAAGCTTGAAATATCTTACCTGTATTATGGCCAAGTCTTTCATTGGAGTGCTGCGTAAGGTCAATCGTCCTGTCAATTTGAAAGATTTTTAAGTCTTCATCATCTAAGGCAATATCTCCCCAAAAGACAGCTTTAAATAAAAAAGAGCTCAATTTAATTAAAGGATTTATTTAGACATTAAAACTAACCAGAAGACTATAATGCCATGTTACAACCCTTGGGAAAATATATGACAAATATATATTACATAAATTTTCTTACTGGTCTATACTTTTATAAAAAAGAAAAAAATACTGCTTAGTAAAAGACAAATAATTTGTTTCAGTATTCTCCTAAACTCTTAGTCTTTTTAATGTCTTTACAGATTGCCTAAATACAATCATTTAAAGATAATGTCAATCTTAACAAATTTTCAGCATGTGTTGTCTGTAAGTAAATACAACAAAGAATAAAAGACACTGAAACATGTTAAAATTTGAACTATGAAGTCAAAAATACACAGTACTGAGAAAATGCAACCTTTCCATATCCAAACATCTTCCTGAAAATGAGAATTATTTGAAGTAACTTTCTATGTTTAAATCAATTTCTATATTATATTATGTTTGTCTCAAAGAATTAGTATGTTTATCTGCTTTCCATTAAATTAAGTGAAAATCTATATTTTTCATTTTCCTCTTGGTTTATTTGTATGCTTTCCTTTTATATACTTTGCTTTTCAAAGTTCCAGTCTTGCTTTCTTCTTTTTAACATTTCTTCAGCCTTTTTGGTGCGTTTCTTCTCTCTTTTCCTGTTCTCTTTCAGGGTCTCTCAGGTTTTTTCTGTTCGACTTTTGCATAGCTAATTCATCTTCACTATGCTGCCTTCACAATTCAATGAACCGAGATATAGGCCCACTTGCAAGAATTCGGGATCTATAACCTCAACCTTTCATCTCTGCCTATTTTTGCTGAGATTTTTTCCTGAAATCTCCCTGTCAGCTCAAACTTACCATTAAAGCTGAACTCAACAAGCCATATCCTCCGCTGCTGTGAATGAAGTCAACAGAGCATATACCAATTAACATGAGCTGAAGTGGTTATTATCTTTATCCAAACTCTTTCTTTTCCCTCTCTCCACTGCTTCTGTCAATAGCTCTATTATTTATGCTCTCAGAATCACAAAACCATTGGGTTCAACCTTGGTGTCATTTTCAACTCTTTCCCTTCCTTCCCTCATCCAGAAAGACATCACTAACTGCTTCGTTGTTCATTATACAGTTCCACAGCAAATTGCTTTCTTCGCTTCCATAAAACTAAAATATTGTCCAAAGTCCACCTGTTACCAAATCATTCTCTGGTCTACTTCCATTCAAACTGATCCTAAACATTATTGTTAACTAACATTCTTTTTTCCATCTGTTCTTTACATCATGTTGTAGAGACCATTCATCAGATAATCTCATTAGTTTCACGTTGCTGCAAAAGTTACCTTTTTCTTATTTACTGGCACCCATTCATTAGTATTTAATAAAATCCAGATCAAAAAGTGTTTACTTTAGCAAAATGTTATGTATTTCTGAAGAACTCCCAGATACGGTATTACTTCCTCCTATCTCCATTATTTTTCTTGAACGTAGGACAACTAGGAGAAATCACATAGAAAATGCCTTTGGTCTGCCTTGTAAAATTAATTTTAAAAACTACACCACCTACACAGAGTTCCAAAATGAAAATGAACCTTTTCTATTCAAATCATAACCAACATCTTCTGTCTTGCCTAAATATGAATATCTCCATGTATATATTTTTTACACAAAAAGATGTTTCTTAGAAACTGGAAGTGTTTGAAACCATTTCTGAAACTCTTCATGTCACTTCTAGCACATTTCTGAACAGTCTCCTTCCAATGGTCACTATTTCCTTATGTTCACGTTGGCCATATTGGGGACATCTTTCCTCTGGTTAGCCTGCTCTCACCAGTGATGCTTTTTACCTTCAGTTCAAGAGACAGAGCTAGTAGCAGCTCTAGATGTTAATTCATTGAACTTTATAGCAAGAAGATCTCAAATTGTCAGGGTTTTCCACAGTGAGGGGAGAAAGTCAGTAGTCTCCATCTGACTCAAGTTAAATATTATTAATTATTATTATACCCATCTTCTAGGGATTTCTGTTGGATGCAATTCATAATAAGGGCCACTGTATAAGCACAATGGAAGACTGCAAACTTTAATACACAGAACAGAAAATAGTAAGAGGAAGAAACTATTAACAAAGACATGATGTGCCTCAGCAGAGGTCACACAGGTTGTCCATGCCAGACTCGAGGAAGTGCTAAAGCTTGTACAGCAAGACCATTTTTCCTTCCTGGTAATACTGAGCATTAACAAATTGAAAGTTCAAAATTAACAATAGAAGATGCAAAAAAAAAAGAATTTTGCAGATGGCAATGCATTAGGAAATACCGCTTTGGTTTCAGTATGTAATACAGATGTATAAATATGAAATAAAAGCCCAAGGCAAATTGAGCTTTAGAAAAAAAATACACAAAATAGAAAATAATTGGTGGTAAATATCCTCCCTAATCCTGATGATCCATCTTTAGCACTTCAGTATGGTAATATTCACTTTGCCATGAAAATACAAACAGCAAAGACTTAAACCCCATTAATTTGTCTGACATAAATGCACTGAAGTTCTGTACACAGGTATAAAAATAATTTTAAAAACCCCTTAGTGTTCAGGCAAGGCATAGTAACCTTGTTGTGTTAGACAGGACAACAAAACTATGTTAGTTTTGTTAAACATCTGGACTGCTAGCTAGAATTGGTTTTGATTAGCAACCAAGCACAAGACTAACAATAATATAACCATGGCAATATAACAATAAGTGCTGATATAAGTTTGACGTAAATGTAAACAAGTAATCTATGTGACCAATAGGAACTAACTTCTCTCATGTATTAACTAAATATGATTTAACATTGAAGAAAGAAATATATACAATTGTTTATTTAAAAGTATAATAGAAACTTTGCAGCTTTCTTCAGTCCAGTGATTTCTTGATGCAAGACAATTCTCTTTTGCAGAAAAAGACAAACATTTAAAAGATAAACATGATGAGAAGCAGAAACCTTCATAGAATTAACTCATTTGATTTTAGCAACAATTTAATAACTGTCACTTTTTTCACTTTTTCTGAAATAAATCTGTGATTTTCTGAATTAAATTCAGCACAGCTGGGAAGTTATACACCTAGCAAAAGAAACAACTTTTAACTGGATGCGCTTTAATTTAATTTCAGTATGGTCCAAACAATCAGTAACTGAGACAAAAAGAGAGCTGATAAGTGCTTCTTAATAAATACACCTTTTTTCCAATGAAAGGTCTACAATGAATATAAATATTGCATTTCAAAGCATGAAGCACAAATCCACCTGAGTTACCTTTTATTTTTTTAAATATCTCACATAACTCTGTGTGTGTGAATATGTGTGTGTGGACCGTTAAAAGTACCCTTTAATTTTTTGGAATGTCTGTGTGTCAAAGTACTTGGTAACTAGACAAGATTGTATTTTTATCTCCTGCCTTAAAATTTTTATGGCCTGTAACTATCTGAAGAAGTCACTCTGTATACTTCATCCTGTCACACACCAATCTCAACCTTGCAGAAAACAAGCAGAGGATTGTTTGGGTATGTAAGGCATGATGTTAAAGACTTTTCTAAAAGCAGTTTAGGATTAAGAGCTTTATTAGCTACCTCTAAGGAACTTCTGACAGAACTGACCTGTTCAACTTTCCTCATTTTTCACAGATATTTCATTCATAAACTTGCTCCAGAAAATTAGCAAGAACCCGATAACCAATGCAGAATTTAAAAAAAAAAAAAAAAAGAAAACCCACAAAAAACCCACACACAAAAGTGTTCATTCCAATTTAATTTCAAAATCACTTCAAATTCATCCAAACAGAATTTTAATACACCTCCACTACACCTCCACTTATTCCAGGTTGCTTCATATTATCTCTTATTCTATCTGCTCAGTGATCAACTTTATGTTGGCAGGCAACATTTTCATATACTGTGACAATACAAACTGACAATAAACTTACAAAGAAAATCTGTTGGAAACTACTGTAGCTGAGACAGCATCAGTTACAGGGGAAAGTATTTAAAATGCCTCATATTATAAATAAGTTCTTCATAAAAAAGAAAATGAATCTTTTTGTCCAATATTTGGTACCAAAGTGATACATATCCTGTTATAACAATTTTCATACAACTTTGGGTTTGGTTTTTTTTATGATGGGGGGATATGTTTTATATAGCCACTACATTATACATTTACACAAATTCAACAGAGACAACACATGAATTAATTTCAGAAAGATGGACACAAACTGACTACCCAGTAAAAGTGTGTTTTTATGTAATAGCAGAGAAGGATTTGTGTAGTAAAATATTCTGTGCCAGTGGATGTTCTGCTTTCACACAACTCAAAGCTCTCAGCCAAACATCAATTTCAAAAACACCTTACTTTTAGTTAAAATACAAAACACTCTCACGTAAAGCAGCTAAGTGTGCTACATGCAATTGGCTAATAAGCATGAAAATAAACAGGAAAACAAGTAGGTTGTAAAAGGTATCTGCCATCCAGAGAAACACACCTTAATATTACCGCACAAGTAATGTGATTGGAAAGGAAAAATAACTATTATTTTATCATAAATAATTAAGATTCACCTGCAAAACTCTCTTTGTTAATCTACTATCTTCCCAAAAGACCATCACTGCATCAAATATCCAGTATTCTAAATGAATAAGATATTCTACTGAGACAGAAAAATAAATAAATAGGGACATGAATAAATAAAGAAGATTAATAAATAAGCAAATCTAATAATTAAAATATATATGAAGATTATTCTAAATACATGTATGTACACACATGGTATGAATCAATCAACATACAATGTTAAAACAAAATATTCTTTCATGACCTTCTAGAGGATAGTTGGTAGTCCATGGAACAAGAAAAAATCAAACAATTAAATCCATGGGACTGTGATAGGCAGTAGGATGGCTCCTTCTGGGATTTGAAATATCAGTTAAGTCTGCAAAATATATACAGGATTATATTCCTTATAATTTTAATAACAAAATTATTTACATGAAACTTCCTTCACAATTTGCCCTACAACTGTTAATTTTTAAAGCTCAAATCATAAACAGCCATTTTTAAATAAAATATATTCTTGATAGTATTCATACTGGTACTAGGAAGTATAAAACACAACTAATAAAGATTGCTAGCATTTGCCTGTAAAGCATGGGAGTGTAGCAGAAGGAAGGCAGCCCTACCTTGGGACAAGTCAGGAGCACACTGCTACCAAGGACAGCTCTAAGAGACTAATGCTGTCCGAGACCACTACGCTCCAGAAACCAGTTTCATAATGTGATATGTGCTGATGACTAGCAGGCCAGAAAAGTGTTCAACTCAGGTACAAACTTCCCACATTTGGAAAGCTTGTGAAAGTAGGATTAGAGAAATTCTTTCTTAGACTTTCTCAAACTGAGGTGTGAACTGTGATCAGCCACACAGGTATTATCCTGTTCTATGAGCAGATGCAAAATTGTGACAGGGAGATTCTAAAGATACCAATGAAAGGATTGAGGCACTATTAGAAGGCATTTTAAAAGGAAAGCCTCAGGGTTCGGTATGCTACTGGGAGTGGAAATCACAGGAAGTTTATGCTTCATCCTCTTTGTAGAAGCTGCCAAGAATGGACAACAAAAATATTAGAGTTAACTGCAAGACAAAATTGAAATCTGAAGAGCTCCTTTAATGTCCTTCAATGGGAGTTAGGACACCCAGCACTTCTCAATATCTGACCAGTAATTCATGCAGCAAGAGGTGCCAAAAAGTGTGTTGGCCCAGGTTCAGGGTAGATATTCATCTAAACCCACATGTGCAGCGGTTCCAGTTAGCAGCCTCTTCTATAGCTGAGTCATTGAGTACTTCCCTGTAACAACACAACTATGTGCATTATAGTCTATCCTGGTGAGTCATTTTGTTCCATACAATCCATTCACAACTCACATAACTGTCTCTAACTCTGAATAGAAAAAGGAACATTTTGAGCTAAATAAGTAAAAACAATTTCACCTCATTAAAGGGAAGACAACACACAGTACTATAATTAACGTGATTTTGTGTTCCCAACTGATTCAAATCAGTCTTTCTAAGATTTTCAGGTGCAATATACTTTTCTTAGAAATCATTAAAATGAGAACAAGACAGGGTAAATAAACAACAAGAGTTCTTATATGCAACCACAAGCATAAGACCGCATGCCATACCCTGAACTCTTTCTGAAAATCGTTGTTGTCATGAGTACTACTTCCAGCCATAACAGTGTAATAAATTTCCATATTACTATACAGACCTGACAGAACTTTAAAAATAAATTTATGAATTGAGTTTAATTTAGTCAAGTGTTTGATAATTATCCAAATGACTTTTTATGGAACAAAAATATGACAGAAAAAAATGTTATATATCATTTTAACAACATTTAATAGAAGACCAAGGCAGCCTACTTTCACGGCCACACCAAAACAAGAAATTAGTTACTCCATTAATTTCACCATGAACCATTTTCAAATCTTCACATGACTATGAGCAAATGTTATTGGAACCTCTTGATTTACTTGAAAAAGCTCATATAGGCACACCTGCAAGCGTTATAACACCTCTGCCTGGCTTCTCCCATGTTCCTATTTACTGTAAAAGTAAATGGTGTAAAATAGCAAGCTCATCAATACTCATACCAATTCTATTTTTCAATATTCGTGCTTCAAACTCCTAACTAGAAAGCCACTATTCTCCCTAAAGAATGTATCACTTCCATTGGAAAATAAAATAATGATACATGAATACTTTAAACATCACCAGACTATATACCTGCTAGAAATACATTCCTCCACTCTTATGAATGTGGCATCTTTTGACAACACCTCGCATAGGCATGCATAAAGTTATCCTGAAATCAGCTAGCTTGTGTATGGCAGTGACATAGCCTTAGAAGCACAAATTTTAATGCAATTTACTTGGATCTTCAGTGACAGTAACTACAGTTTCCCTGTTGATATCATTACTACCTGCAACTCACTCCATCTCATCTCAACCGCTCTTAGAAGACTCTCCTATTCCCCACACACAATGTTTTAACTTCCTTCTTTTCAGCATGTGTTCACGTTTATGGCAAGGCAACATCCACACTTGTGGAGCCACATCTGTGGCACATAGCATTTCACTGCAGCTCCTTCACACTGTTCTCCAAACTCTGCAGGAAGTTATTATCAAACTGCCCCAACTAGCACAGAACAACAACAGGTATAACTTGATTGTGGTCACAAAAAAACAGCTGTAGAGCCAAAGGTGGGAGAAGAGAAATAATTGCTGGAGAGACATTCCCCATACTATAGAGCCAGCTGGTTCCAGGCATCCCTCCCAGGCCCATGGCAGTCAGATCAAGGCACAGATGGGCTACGTGTTAAGTGGCGTGCAGCACTGGAGCGTGTTCCAAGTTTTTCAAAGCAGAAAACTTCACCGATACAATGCAATAGTCTCAAGGAAAATGGAGTATTTGTGAGACTCTTATCAGGGTAAAGTCTTCACTTATCAAACGAGGCATTTGAAGAGCTTGATCTTTGTGAAAGGGGATAACAATTTGCTAGAGATATTTCTTCATGCATAAATCCTGATTTACAGATGTCCATTTCCTCTGACCTAACTACAGCTTTTACCTTGTTCTTAATTTCAACGTAGTGATTTTTCCAATAACATTTTTTTCTGTTTCCTTTTTTGAGGGACAATTTCCATATTTCTTTAAAATTAGTACCAAACAAAAAAGGATCTTTGAGAAAGCCAGTATTGTAATCTTAGGTAAAGTGACAAGCTTCACTCCTGAACTTACTGAACAGTATTTTGAGGACAGGCTCTTTAACAATGCAACAGCTCATCCATGAAAGGTTCGGTTCTCAGTTAAAGTGTTCAATCTTGCAAGCTTCCTGACTTTCAGCAGCTATTTTCTTTTTTTAATGCAAGATCATCAGCAGCATCACACACACTTTGTAACTGGTAAAATCTGTTCCTCATGTAACTGATTACCTGCTGAACCAAATGCAAAGGACACTGCTGAGCAAACAGTGAAGGTGGCTGCACACCATGTTGACAAAGTAAGAAGCTGCTTGAAGGACTTCCTTCATCACTGATCACTGCCTCAGGCCAGATATTGGCAAAACAAACCTACAGAAAAATACCCTGAAAGACATCCGTTTACCCATCCTGCTATTAACTTTTTCAATTATTATTTTCTACTACTTCTACTTTTAAGACTGCAGAAAGAGTCAAAAGTCAAAAAGTATTTTGAAACATGAGCCTGTCTTAAGACCAGTTGTCAACAGCTTTGAAAGGAAAGCCACAGCAAGAAACCAGTGGCTCTCAGAAAGCGCAATGATTTCCAAAAATATAGGGCAATCATAGCTTATTTTTCTTACCACAACAAATGCTGACCTGCTTGACATGAAATTACATGCAAGAGTAGCATAATTTTCTGGGTGTGTTACTCCTTCTGCCACTGGGATAACAGAGGCAGCAAGGGAAACACTTCTCCCTCTTCCTGGTAAGGGTGCAGCATGTGACTCCCAGCAGAAGCCACTGCCCCAGTATTTACTGACCTTTCTTTATTGATACCAGGCTGTGGTTTCTGGGATAGGAAAAGAAGGCTGATGGGTCATGGGATCTTTTTGCTGTCCCCAGACACCTGCAAATGCTGACTTCTTCTCCTATAGGTAGCTTTATTAAGGAGCCTAGAAAAATACACCTGGGGGAAGTTGGGTCTGTAATATCACAACAGTCACATGTACACCAGTTAGCCCTGTATGACCACTACAATGCTATAATATTCATCTTCATTTCACTTTGAAACTCCATTGTCCTGCAAACAGCCTTAGGGTCAAGGTTTACAAAGTTAACTGTATGGCTAAGCTTTCTTACCAGTAGAAGGAACAGGCTTCATGGGGCAAAATTATCACTCTTAAAGTGAAATATTTTTTTTAAATATAGAAAATACATAAATGTATAAAACTAGAAAGAACAAAACTCAGTGTTTTAAAATTAAGAATAGAAATTAAGAACAGATTTGAATGAATTCTATACATTAAAGGATGGGAAAATGGATAACTTGAAAAATAAGCTGCATACAGAAGAATGGAGAAAACCCCTTGCTGGAAAGAAAGTTGTCAGTCTGAGAATGGCAACTACATGAAACAGCTGTTAGGGATGAGACAGACACAGCAGCTGCTACAAGGCCTCCCCAGAGAGGCCCAAATTAGGCCTTAGACATTTTCATTTGAACACCAAGAAAACAGAATAGGGTTACCAGATCAAGTGACTTGCCAAGCTAACTGCTAATGCATGGCACATTTTATTCTTTGCCATTACACCCGTAATAATCAACTATACCTACTTTGTACAGGATTTTGTATAACACAGCTGACGTTTTACAGCTTTTTGCTTTTCTCATACTGCAGAATCTTCAGGTCAAATTAGCTCCTCTAAGTTCACAATATCAATTACATTTTATAAATGAAGTACCATATCTTTCATAAGTTTTTTCCACATGATTATAATTTTATTGGTTTTTTGCTCAGAGAAAACTTAGGTATTTTTAAATTAAAATAATACTTTCATCATCATGAAACAACTGTGCATCACTTTTGCACAGTACTAGTTTCATTGTCCCAGAAACCGAATTCAATCAGTTCAGCGTGGTTATTAAAGGAAAAATCATTTTCTTGTTTTACTTGGCAGTTTTGAAATATTACTTTCCTTTTAATCAGAAGGTAAAAAAGAAGCTAGAAGCCTAAATGTTCAGATTCACCCCCACAAATGCATCTGCGGAGAGGGAAAGTGTTATTGTGCAGTACTCTGTTCAAAACAAAACAATTTCTAGTTTGATAAGTTTGATGCTTCAATCTCAAAGCCTCAGAAGAGAAGAAAAGTAATAGCAATGTCTGAAGATAGGAAACTGCAGCATAATTATCAAACAAACCGTCAGACACTGGAAATATTTCATTTTGTTTCCTAGAGTTTTGCAGCTCTTGCGGTCTTCAGCCCAATGCATATTCGTGTAACTTGGGAAGAGCAAGTGGGCTTTCAATGTTACTTGTGAAGCTCCCTTAAGCAAAACACCATGCAACCCAGTGAAGACAGGTGCACTTTACAGGCTAAGTCGCTGCAAACTGAAAACTTCAAAGGAGTTTGGAGTTAGGCATCTACACCCTGACCAGTCATCAAGCAAGGAAACTTTCACCACATGACTGTCATACAGAAAGGGTATCAGGGGAGGAAACGAACATCAAGTGGGAGTTATGAGATACTCATTCTTGAGCAAAGACCACCAGGACTACAAATATGGTCCATGCTTCCTCTCTGAGCTTTAAGAAAAGATACACAGAGGTTGAATGAAGCAAGGAAATAAATAAAATCAAATTCAGTACAAAGGAAGAGAGCTACAAAACAGAGAAAAGTAGGATGTTGAAGACTTTGAAAAGAAGTGCGAGACCTAGCAGGTAGCTGCTAGGAAGACCATTAGCATACAGAAGGCAAAGAGCTATGGACTCTCCCTAAACGTTTTTATTTCAGAGGATAGAGGTAAAATCTATTGTATGTTTTTCCACTTTCCAGACCTTTAAAGTTTCAATCCATTCAATGGAATTGAGATATTATTGAATAGTAAGAAGTTCAAATGATAAAATCCTTTTCAAGGATGAAGAACAAAAATAATAAAATACTCAAAATTCACTTAAATAGACTACTGAGGGCTTGGGACAAACCAGTTTTGGTCACAACTTCAATTTACCTTCCTAGCCTTTCAGTGACAGAGTAAGTAACAGGGTCAAAAATTGTTTCTGCTAAGCTGAAAGAAGAGAATTACATGTATTACAGGAGAATGAATATTTTAGATGAGCTGTTACCAGGTCTTAGCCTTTGCAAGCTTGTTTTCCTGGGGGTTTGCTGCTTCCAAAGACACTCAGGCAAGTCAGATATGAATGGTGCTCCTGGAAGAGTCCTGGTGCATGGACTGGAGAGACTGAGCTTGCCACAAGGCTGGCTAGAGCCTGAAGAGCGCCAGCACTGTGTAGCAGTCTTGAGGGGAAAGGAGCAGTAGCTGTTTGGGGATTTGGAGGGCAACCCTGACAAGCCAATTAATTTACAAAAAAAGATTGGTAACTACCGCTTAGCTAAGATATCTCACTTTAGAAATACCAGTCTCCAAGAAATTTCACAACTATAATGTTCTCTCTGGAGCTACAGGTTGTTACTATGGAGCAGAAGTGGATAAGGAACTCAGTGATAACTGAGATAGATAATTCTCTTATGTGCTTTGACAATAAGAGGCCAAATATTTATATAGTAACACTTTCTTTAGATCTTGACATTAGAATATAATAAACATGTCACATCAATATTATAGTGTAAAACAGCATCGATCTATGTGGAAATCCTCTCCTTTTGTACCATTTCCTCATCTTTGCAAAATGAAAAAATGTGTTTCGTTTTCTCACAGACATAAAATTTCTGTAGGCCAAAATAGTACCTCTAAAACAGAAAATCCCTGAATAATCATTAAATGCAACCAAAGATTTATACAGAAATCCAAATGCATATCTGAGGGATTATCTGGCATTCAGGATCAAGGTTCTCATCATACACATGAAATAAATGTTGCTCCATTTGCACCATCTTAAATTTAAACAGGGCAAATTATTAACTGTATTTAAATAAACCTTTATTTAGGCTTCAGAAGTGATCTCCATTAGCAGCTGCAGCTTTCTGTATCAGTATTTTTTGTCATGAACCTCACTTAAGTCACTCCATCTTGGTTTTTAGCACATCATTCTGTGACCTAACTCTGCGGAAGAGACAAGGAAAGGGACTAAACAGCTCTTAATGCTGCTTTTTTTGGCAGTGATCCTGCGCTTAATAGAGCAAGTTCTGGGTGTTGGACCAACGTAATTCTATATTCCTGTCCACATATTCAACAGATGCCTTCTACTGCATTTTTCTGTTACCAGAGTACAAATTCTAGTCCATACAGCTAAAAAGTTGAAACATGACTGTTTTACCCAGTATCATCCAATTCACATCAAAGTTTAAAATAGAAATGATGAGTCCCATTTGTCACAACTATTTTGTTTGCTTGTTACTAAATACTGTTTTTCAGGGGGTATTTTTCCAGCATTTCTAATTGAAGGGGTTGGGTTTTTTTCCCATGGAGTTTCTGCACAGCTGCTGATTATTTTTTGGACAGAGCAAGTAAAACAGGAACTGAAAAAATAACCTCAGAGTTAGAGAGGCAACAGTAAATGAACAGTGGAAAATCATTGATATTATCTAATGTCTAATATCAAGTTATTAACACTCCATACATCTGAATCTTACATAGCTTAATATTCTGAACAATTTCAGCCATGATAGCACTTAAGACAGACCTTATACAATCAGTCTAATATTTTGTCTCTTGATAGATGCAATGAAGCTTCATCTCAGTTTTGCATTGGTTCCCTCTTGAAAAATGCTATTCTGCTATAGAAAACCCTTCCTGTGTAGCTGCTGAAAGCTTTTTTAAATCCTTGTTTTTAAAGACTATTAGCCTTTTGCGAGTACTCTGCTGTGAGCCAGAGGAATCTCCTCCCCGTTCTGAAGAGAATTATATGTGTTGCATGCAGTCCAAACTTACTCACTTCCTAGGTTTTGGCACTGTTGGTAATTCAAGTATCATCAACAGAACTTAAGCAGGGGAGGTAGGGGAGAGGGAGAGGGCAATTAAAAAAACAAAACAAAACAAAACAAAAAAAACCCCACAGCTACAACTTTCTCCTGCCCCTACATTTTCTTTGCCAGAATGTCTTTATCCCCAAACTTGTGAGACTGCAATCACTACTGCCACCCCCTCAAACTGCCACAAAATTGATTAGGTTAAATTGTGTATATTTACAGCGGTATTTTACATAAGCACTTAGAGTTTGCTATTTGTTAGCAACTGATTATCAGACTGATATACTAAAAGCAAATAAAGGAAAAAGAAAACCAATAACCAAAAACACCTATGACTCCCACAGATTTTATTACAGACAATCTTGTGGTGTAAAATAGTAGCTATGTAAAAGTTCAAGAATTTCAAAAATCTTGAAAGAAAGCAAATAGTTATACCTTGGTTAAGCTTCCCATTCCCAGAAAATCAGCCTCGTGCTGATCCTCATTTTATAAGGCATTTTAGTTTGCATGTCAAACAGAAACACTAAAGTGCCAATGCAAATAACAGATCCTGACTTTTTCTCCACATCTGTGTCTTCTTTGCTTGCCATCATTAAGCAACTGCAGCTCCTTATGTACCACTTAACACCAGATTTCTTAGACTGCTTTATAATAGCGGCCCATATGTTAGCAGGAACAGTGTATCGTGGTCCATTTGCTATCCGACTCACAGACATCACTTCTCCCATTGCAACTGCAACAGTTTTAATTACAGCTGTTGTTTGCATGAATACAAAGAAGATAGATACTAAGTATTTAGTGGGGTTTAATGTCTTTGTTTTTTAATTAATAAAGACATTACTGCCTAAATGAATCTCAGAGTATTTTTAGGTGTCTTTTAATACAATTCAGCAGCTGGAACAAAAGATGTCATCCAAACATGATGTTTCTAATCTGCTCACCCTGGGCTGGTATGGTCTGCTGGCCATGAGGGGTGTGTCTTTTGACAGCAACACACTAGTGGCCTCAAATAACCTCTTAATATACCTCTGGAAGAGGAATTACACAAGACACTGCAAATACTAAGCTTCCTTCAAGCTCAGAGAAAATACAAATATTTACTACAGTTAGCATTCAGAACAAATATGCCAAATTAAATATTACACTTTTCAGAGTCCTGCTATTTAGCCTGTGGCATTTAGGGTCTAATATTTCAAAATTCCTTGACTATCAAGATTTTGGGAAACAGAAAATTTTAATAGACAACTTGTAGGTGATTTTATACTTTCTTTATTCTTTGATGCTTTCAAAGCAAACTATTCATAAATAGGAATTAATATAGGGAAAATCACAGAAAAATCACTTGACCAGCTAGAACTTGAACACTCAGAACACACATTGCTGTAACACTTACCCCTTGAATAGATCATATGTATTATTACTGTATTTATAAAACATTGTCTGTAGCATGATGTCCAAATGTTAAATTAAAAATCCAGTATTATTAAAAGGATTTTAATAAGGATTCCAGTAAATATTTGAGAGACCTGCTTTATATGTGGGAGGGAAAAAAAACCCTAACGTGCAAAACATACACTTTCCTCTACCCACTATATCTTGTCATATGAATCCTAGTCTGTAAATCATAATCCTAAATGTCCACATTTCTTATGTAAAAACTGTGCCAGTACACATACTAGTTTTAAGTGTTTCCCTGAGTTAACACAAGAGTGATTGAAAATAGATTTCCCCATATAGAACCAAATGGAAGGGTTTGCTTATCCAGTGCTCTGAAGCAGTGCTGTTTAAGCCAGCCATCTCATTGGTCTTTGTCTATGAGAGTGCTCAAATAATACAGTGTGTTCTGGGACAGAGAAGATTTCAACTGAATGACCCTGGGTCACTCCCAAGGTTTGGAAAGGAATGCCAGTCACCTAAATTTTAAATTTCCTGTTCAAAACAAAATATCCAGACTGTCATTATATAGAAACGCATCTGGTCAAAGCTATTTTAGAAAGGATTATATGACAACATTTCAGATTGCAGATTGGTAGCATGAATGCTGCTTCACGTATTAGGCAGCTGTAATATTGTACTCCTATTGTGAAAGTGAGTGCTTTTCTCACTTTCTCAAGTTATTCCCCTAGAACATGACTCTCAAAAAGAAAATAATTTTATTATGACATTAACATTATTGGTATATATACAGCTAAGTGCAGAATTCATTGAAATGCCATATAAAAATGTCAATTAGAAGCTACAAATATCAGTGACACTTCTAGTTTATAAATTAATCTTTTCCACTTGTCTAGTTCTGAAAATAAGCTTTTTCTAACCCTGAAGAGAGAAAAAGTCTAATATTTTAAACATATTGAGCTTTTTAATAGAATCAGTAGAAATAGCTCAGTAGAAACTTTTAGAAATTTCATACTCAATTTCAACTGCAGAACTGACATATTAATCTTCAAACTAACAAATATCTAGAAGCAGAAGGCAGAATAGACAGAAAACTCCAGTGTAATCAATAAGACAAAGTGTGAGGAAAAAAAAATTCTGCACTACCGGATATTTTTTTCATGGCACACAAGAGGAAGAAAGCTAACTCTATAATGTAAATATACCAGGAAACTGTCCTTGTGGCATCCTAAAAACTTCCTTAATTTTGATGAATGTCTTAGAAATTCATGAACGCACAAGGGACACTTCAGAGAGCAGTAAATGACCTAACCCGAAGTTTGAGAACAGAAGACATCTTCATGTGCTAAAATGACTTCATTTGTTTTCATAAAACATGGGAGGAACATCTGGCAGGACAGGAAAGGATTCTGGAGCTTTTTAAGGCATCAGAGCTGAAGTTAGCAGGGGGGATTTGGGGTTTGGGGTGTTTTTGGATTGCTTGCGTAGCTTTGGCAAAAGGGTACATCACATTTCTGGGATTTAGAGAAAATGGGCTAGAACCCTGAAGTAAAAAATTGGATGGAAAGGATTGTAAGGTTCCTACAAATTGTGAGAAAGTATAGTAAAGACCTAAGAAGTGTGGATTTTAAGAGATTAAAACAAAACCTGCAAAACAAGCAGCAGTATTAAACCACCTGCATCAATTCCGTTTTGAAGAAAACACCAAAAAGTTCCTGAATCACTAAAACTTTTATTTCCAGTCCTATGCTTGAGTGACTGGACAGATCCAACCTATTTGTAGCAATCTGTGATGCATTAAAAGTTATTTATTGGATTTGTACTTAAACAAATTATCTTAATAAAATGAGACAAACATCTTAAGGGAAACCATGTACTCTGCTAACTCTGCAGGGATACTTTCAGGACCAACAAAATCCTGAAAAGCAAAATGCAGCTGCCACTGCTTTCATTTCACAGGCTGTACTGAACAAAGAGTAGCACTTACTACTGGTTAACTAACTGTGATAGCCAGCCCATGCTCTGTCTCCCAGGACTCAGCACAGAGTATTGCACAGCATGTCACACACCACCTGTCAGAGAGCCACTCCAGGGGATTTCTCAGGCAGCGCTGCCCTACAAAGACCACCCCTAGTCCCTGGGCTCAGCAAAGCTTCATGTCCAAGCATAAAAAAAAACATTAATATGCTAGACTGTTGTTAGAGCAACATATAAGTTTTCTTCAAGTATGGAATTGAATATTATTAATTCCAGCATAAGAGTATGACCTTTCTTCCGAATGATTACATAGTTTTCCATTTGGTAAATGGATTTTGCCTGTTAGCGATGTTTCAAAAATAGAACTAAAATTAAAGTCACTGGTTTCTGTTAATTTATCTTACTGGGTTTCCCTTTTATTTAACTCCCAAAACATGAAGACTGAGTGGGTGAAAGCAGAAATTATAGAATATGATAACATAACTTATGAACTAATATACCTGTTATTTTTTCCATGTTAGTATCCAGTTTCTCTGTCCAAATGAAAAGCCCAGTTATATATCCAAATGAAATTTTCATGGAATATCTAAAAGTTCATTGTTTTAACAAGACAGCACTTTTAGTAATGCAATGAAAGTATTTTGCTCTGTGGTTCTGTTAACATAGAAATATGTAATTGGTCGAGTTACTGCTGGCACCATCAACTTTATCATATGCAACTTCCTGTAATTTATCAAGACTGTTTAAAAACAGTGCATTCCCTTTACTATTCCTGTAGAAAACTTTTTCTGTGATGCTTCCAATTCGAAGCTGACTTTGCTTACTTGGCTTTAGACTTTTATTTTTTGTAAAGCCTGTTAACACTACCACTCAATTTTCATAAACCAATATGACAAATGTAAATGTAGCCACCATTCCTCCTACAAGAGGTTAAAATATATCAAGTCAGAGAGTACACTTTTCTGACAATATTGCTGGAATTCCTACCATGAAATAAAATTCTGTAAGAGCACTCAACTGATAACATACTTCATGTTATCAAATAATAATAATGTTAAATCAAAATTATTGAAACCTCACTGCACAGCAAGATATAGATAGCTAAAGCTTAAAATTACCAGCAAGGTAATGAAGATAAGTGGATTCTGAAAGAAAGGCATAATGACAGCAAGAGATAACTTATCAGACAAACTTTACACTGAGAGATAGAACCAATTATTTTAAGACTTGTAAATCTCTAGGTTAATATAAGATTGATAAACTGACTTTGCCCTTGGTAGGTATGTCACACTTTTGTGTCAAAAACCAAACGTTTCTTCCATACAAAATGGAAGCAATTATCTCCATATTACTAGCATTAGACAAAAACAGCTATATTTAATTAATTAAAATGGCCTTTAGACAAAATAAGGCATAATTAAGTACAAAGAATTATCATTCAGTTGTAACTTTTTTCTTTTAAGAATTACGTCTTAACTTAAAGCTACACAACTATTTTTCCATTAGAAGAATATATAGAAACATACGTGACAAAGCAGCAAACGGCAAGGGGCTACTGTAAATGTATGCAATGAGAAAGACAGGTCATAAATGCATAGTGACCTGGACTTTCTGCTAAACTGAACCCACAGCTGTCCAAAATAGCAGTTAACATTGAACTCAGGTGGATGTAAATAAATTCATGTATTTAGAATACATGTGTATATGCACATGCATGTACCTATGAAGAATATAGGACATACTATGGGAAGCCAGACAGCATCCTTGAAAACAAACACCTCAAAAGGGCTTTGGGTCTGCATGATATGCAACCTCAAAATCAATGGTTTGGCCCAACAGCAGCCAAGAGCAGTGCACGACTTTTGACATGAGTGGCAAGTGAGAGGCAGTTCTTGGCTACCTTGTCAGACTGTGCATATCTCTGGCCACCTCAGCAGAGAAGCATCAGGCACATGGATCAGACAGAGCCTGCTTGGTTTCTTATCAAGCTGGCAAGCCATGGAAAATACTGTGGGAGGGAACTGGGGAAAAGCCTGGGGTACACTGGGGATGCAGGTGGATAGAAACAATAGAAACCCACTTACTGGCTGGACATGGAAACAGCAGAATGATGAATAACCAGGTTAAACATGATTTTCAGTGTGGTATTATGGCCCAAAAAGTGTAAGCTATTTTAACAGAGGGATGGTGTATAAGCACAGTAAGTATTTTACCTCGTAAACAGACTTAACAGACCATTGGAAGAACAGCTAGTTCAGGTTTGAGATACGCTCTCTCAACAGAATGCTGACATACTGGAACAGGTTCAGAAAGCATTCATGCAAATGATTTTTCATGAGTATAATGAGGGACCTGAGGAACTCACTAAATATAGCTGAAGAGATGCAACGTTCAATGATTCATTCATCAACAAAATATTTTCATGTTTATATTCATAGTGAAAGTTTATTCACTTTGTGACTTTTCTTGTTCCAGCTGACAAATCACAGGACAAACAGAGAGAAACAGGAAAATTCAAACCGGGCATAACACACCACTATGGAATAATGTGTAACGGATCTAGGAAGGCATTTGCCAAACACCGTTGATCATAAGTTAAATACTTATTATCTTTTGTCTTCACATTTCTTTTGAAAGAGAGCTCTCTACCAAGAAAAGAGATCCACTCTTTTTCAGCTGGAAAAATGATACAGCTCCTGAGCTATCTTGATTTATTACTGATTTTATTAATGTACATATTACTATATAATTCCTAAAGATCACCAAGAATGAGACTGTATTCTGTCCTCTAGAAAAAAAAGACTTGCAAGTAGACCCTGTGACATCTTGAGACAACAGAATGTAAGGAAATGGTCAGAATTTTAGTAGGCAGTATAAGTGCTTGATGTGACAATCACAAAAAGGAACTACCAATTGAAAATAAACCTTTAAAGGCCTACTTAACTTCAGTCCAAACCACTACATTTAAAACAAAGTAAATCCCTACATATGTAGGGAAAAGAAACAACCGTCTTTGCTCTGCAGACCCCACAGAAGAGCAAAGCCTCTCCTTAGAGTCAGTACAAAGGAACCAGTATCTGGAAAAAGAGACCATGAGAAAAGAAAATTACTCTTATATGAGTTTATGAGAAGCAGCAGCCAGGAAAAGTGAAGTAGTTTCTTGAACAAAGAAGACAGTAACATTATTACATTCTGGAAGAGCAAGTCATTGCAATTTCAAGAAAGCTGGAGATAAAACAAGTACCTAGCATGGGCAATTGGAACAACAAACTGCTCTAATTGTCTTCATCTCTGAAGATAATGTGGAACCTCTTTCATCTCTTTCAGAGGAGAAATTTGACAAAACCAAGAGATTTTTAAAGTATATTGAGCTCAAATATACACCAATCAGTGCTTTCAGAAAACCTACTCTACTGTCCACAGGATGTTTACAACAAGAGTTTTGCTTAAATGCTATGACGTTTAAAAAATGTTGAAAATAAATCCCAGCAGTCACACTAGACATTGGCATAAGATGATTTAGTTGGCACATACAAACCAACAGAACATTTTCATTCTCTCTGTTTAGTTAGAGGTCAAGGTAAACACATCAAGGAGACAGCCTGCATTCCACAGTTCTGGCTTCTGTTGGCTGTCCTTCATGCCTGACCTTTTGCAGAAGAACTTGGCTTCACCCAAAAACCTGTTAAGGTATTTGTGGCAGTCAGTGAGCCGGTGAGCATACTACAGCTGACAAGAAAAGCTGTCAACACAAGAAGTGGTCATTCCACTTCTGACCAGGCTTGGTACCAGCTGGAATGACTTTTGCATGGCAATGTCACACTTCCTGTTACTTTCTACTTCAGACCAAAGTACCCAAAAAAACGCATCTCATATGCAAATGGCTACACTGCAGAAAATCCTGAATTTAGAAGACAGGGCAAATTAGTAGTACCTGGGTTTAGTTGGTTCTCATGCCTTGAAACAAATGTGTTATTTTGCTGAATGGCAGAGGAAATGACGGTAAAGACGCATAGTAATCTCATGAATGTTGAGTTTAGGGTAATCAAAAAAGACTCACGTAACAAGATTTGACTTGTAGTAAAGTTGTCTGGAAAGCAACCATCTCTTGGATATACGTGATGGACAGATAAATGAACAGTTTTGATCTGCTCACTTGCGTTCTTCAGCCTATTTAATCTGGCAAAGTCATCTGTCAGTGAAGCAAAAGCAGCTTTCAGGAATGGCATCTTTGGTATTTTCCACTGGGGCAGAACTAAACTTCTGAAGTAATTCTGTATTATGATAATCAATGAGGTGAAATTTAACATGGAGCACTGTACAAATGGTATTAATAACACACCACTGAAGAAGGTATTTACTAAAAATGCAACTCCCAGAAGCACCTTCATCTTCAGCAGAGAAATACTACAACAAAGGAAAAATCCCATGTCAGCACTCAGCAGGAAAAAAAAAAGTACATGACTGGGTCTTCTGTCTGATTTGTTTGGAAGACAAGGTAGCTTAGGTTTGGGAGGAGGAAAAAAAGAAAAGGAAAGAAAACAAAATGCTTAACAGAAACTGTGTCATCATAAAAGACACAAGAAAAAATATTGACTAAGTTTTAAAATGTAAAAAATATTTAGTGATAAGTAACTATCCAAGATAAATGATTAATTTCCCACCAGTAAGTACTAGCTGCAATAACACTAGTGTATACATATAGTGTACAGCTATGTACACATCTTTCCAACACTTGCATCTAATATTGCTTGCTTCTGTAACAGTCAACAGTACACCGTTATTGAATGTATGTACATTCTGTTATTGAATATCATGGCTTTAAAATTTTTTAGAATAATGTAAAGGCAGCTTTTTGTCTTGAAAAATTCTTCTTTTTTTCTTCTCAGTGCATGGAATTTTTTCTCCCTGCTATGTAAACCATTAAAAGATTGCCTTTCAGCTGGTTTTGAAATTTTTTTTTTTTTTTAATCTTACATAATATATTCTGCAAGGATATATAACAAGATTTTACTTGCCATAAAATACCTTAGAAAGCAAAACTGTCTTGGAGACATGCAGTAATATATTAATCAGAAATAGCAAGGACGTGGTTTAATGGTACATTTCACACTGTAGTTTTAATCTGTCAACAGGCCACCCTATCAGATATTTAAAAGGAAAAAATACTGCAACCTGTTAAATGGTAAAAAATTTTTGGCATTTCATATACTGAATTCTCTTCCATTACTATTATTTCTGTCCTCTCTTTTTAATTAAAGCAGAAAGGGGTAGATTACATCTAAAAAAAATCAATGCTTGCTGGTAAAATATTAAAGATAAATTTAGGTACATATTACGTAAACAAAACTGGAAAGAACCCAGTCCATAATTAAATATGCTTTAAGTATTAGAAGAATTTTTTACCTCTTGTAGATCCTGACTATTATTATGAATCTTTTCCCATTTTTCCACCCACCAGACAGTGTACAGTCATCAAGAAAGGTATTAATGGCTTTTCCCTGTGAAAGTCTATTCAACAGTACCTATGTCAAGAATAAGTTTAATTATTTTTTTCCCCATACACACTTGTATATTTCTGTATACAAATTTCAATAAAAATAACTCTTAGTAGGAAATATGAATGAAGAAGAGTGTGACATTTACAGCAAAGTGGCAGGATGCAGACTACCAGGAAAAGATAACTAAGTCAATGGTGAACGCTTGCAAAACACAAGTCAGTTTGGCAGAATCTGATACTGTACTGCAGTCGGGAAACTAGATAACAAAAGGTTGGCAATGTGCAATCTGCTCTTTAATAGAAAAGATTATATCAGATAAGCTAACAGCCAAATAGTCACATCGCGTCTTTCCTCACAATAACATGGACAGGAATACCTGGCAGTACTAAAAATTCATGATATTTTGTTTGGAAGAAAAACTAATCTGAACTGTATGCTAAGTTGACCTTTCATTTAGATAAAATTGAATTTATAAACTACTTCTGGAAAAAAAAAGGTGTAATTCATTAAGACAATTTTCTGTAAAACTGATAAGTATCTAGCCATTGTTAGACATTTCATTGCTATAAAATGTAAGACCATCCTGCTAGTAAAACTCATATGATTTTCTGTATAAGGTCTGCCAAAAGACCTTAACTAATGACTTCAAGAAACAAATATAACAGTAAGGTGGTTTTGTAATTACAGCCATGTTCATGATAATGTTTAGTTTTCCTTTTACGAATAATTCATTTTAAGTCTGTAGTGTACATGTGAAACAAACCCTTTGGAGGAGCTGAAGCCTGCACACTGGTGTAGGCTCTACTTTTCAGTCTCTTCCATCATATTTCACACAAGCTGATATCTTAAGAGAAAGTTTTCTCACAAAATAAAGTACTGCACCATGTTTCTTTTTTCGGACTTTGTATTATGGTGGGTGCACTACGACTAGGAAAAAAAAAAATCTACGTTAGCTATAGTAAACAAGCATAAAAAGAATCTAAATTCAGAAATAATAGATATACAGACACTTTAAACCTTTTCTGTTATAGGACTATTTTTAAAGACAAGATAATTTTCTACATCATTGAGCATTTTGGCATAGAATATGCTTCCACTATTTATTGCCACAAAACAGGTAAGGGTTATTTTAAACCAATTTCCTAGCTTTTGCTTTAAAATGTGAAAAGAAAGACAGTTTCTAATATGGACAGCAACAAAGACCATACATACACCATCAGGGCTTGTAGCCTGAAGTTTTAGCACAGACTTCTGTCAGATGAGATGTAGGACATTAATTGGCAGTAAACGTTTTATCCCAGAGAGGGTAATGGCCGCTGGAGCTAAGTGTTAACTCCAGCAGTGGTCAAGGCATCTCTGGCCCAATTTACCCCTCTCTTTTCTCCTACCCTGGAGGTGGGATCCATGCCACATATTTGTGCCCCCAAAGGAGGGAGGAGGGTTGCTCAGATTATGGTGTTATGGGGTAAGCCTGGCCAGGCTGTCTGCATCTCCAAGTTTCCCAGGAATTGTGAGAACTTTTTCTCCCAAGAGGTATGTTGAGAGGCTGTGGGGATGTAGTTAAGGACAGGACTTCACTAACTTGCTTCCCTCCAACTCACATTGTTCTATTTGCTCTCTAAGCTCCCAGAATAATGCAATCTAACGCTTTGGTGGCAGCCTGGAACCACCCTCCTTGCAACAGACATGTTCACCATTGATTTGGCAGATTGACACCATTTTCCTGAGAAAAATAAGTAAGCAAAGGGAAATGGTGTGCCTGAACAGTTTAAAATCAACTGAATATGAATAACATTGAATGGGATTAAGAAGAGGTGTTTTTCTACCTCTGGGGCCTTTTCTCCTCCAAATTTCAAAGATTTGAAATGTAATAGCTTTTCTCTATCCCATACTCCCCTAAAAGTCAAAAGAATCTTAAAATACCAAACACGATGTACAGTCTACATACAAGTGTAGTAATCCGCTCCAATTATAGACAGCACATTTACAGGAATTTACATTTGAGGATTGTGATACACATTTTTTAAGTTTCAGTAAGGCACAGAGGGCAAAATGGACAAATGCCATAACAGTGACTAGGGTCCCTGACAGTGCTAGGGATACCTCTTGAGCAGCAAAGCTCAGTTCTGTTGTGAAATCGGTAGCTGAAATCCCATCTTGAACCTGTCATGATCAGCGGACATTACTACCTAACTATGAGGAAGCGTATGCGAAGTGTGTTTGTGAAACTCAGTCCACTATCCAGCAGACATGTACTATCACTATAAAAAAATGACAGCTTTATTGACAGGTCCATCAGAGCCTTCATCACAACATGACTGCAACACCCTAGAATTACCATGTAAGACACTTCATGCTCTGCATCACTTCCTAACACCTATAATAATAATAAAAATAAAAAGCAAAGTTACAGTCAGAAAACTACAATCCATATATTTTGTGTACATAGTCTAGAAATATAGCGTAATTTATATTTTATCAATGAGAAATTTTGTAAGTTAATGCTGAGGAAATGGTTTGCGTTCATTCATACTTATTTGATTATATGTTCTTGATAGCAGGAAAAACTTTGTAAGCAAATTCACAAACATTTGCCATTTACTTACACTACAAATGATGATGTAACCATAATTCCTGTTCTTGGCTTGCTCTTTTCTAAATGCTAACTATAAAATGCAGTTGGTGAGTTACACAGTGTTTGTAGATTCACTCAGAGTTTACAGATTTGTCTTTATTGCACAGTGATTCTTGTGTTCCAAGTAAGTGGCGGATGGATGAAAACAGACAGACATGTGGCTATGAATACCCAGAGAGGACTGAAAGCAAAACCATGCAAAGCCAATTTAGGACTGCAGTTGGCATGTCGTCTTTCCTCAACTTCCATTATGTCCTAACTATGTTTTGTGTACATTTTGGTCTGTTTTCTATACAATTTTAATTTTATACCTCAGTTCTGTGCTTCCATCCACTTTTTATTCTGAAACTCTGGAAGTGAACGCTGTTTCTTGAATAATTTGAAAATATATAAATACTCACATACTTGATGACCTATAAAAATAAACATCTTTCTGAAATACAAAACAAATTTTAAATAAAGGAAAACAGTAGGTACTAACTGCTACACAAAAATAGCATTAAGTGTGGTTCAAAAAACTAACTTCCAGGAAGTACACTGTGACAATATAGAAAAGCAAAGTTCACAGGAAAAAAATAATGGCAAAGTTATCTAAAGATTTTCATACAAACATTGAGGACGCCTATTTTAAAGAATTATTATTGTCTACACATACAAAACCTGAGAACTCACCAACAGTAAAAAAACAATATACAGTTTTACCTGTTACTTGCTTTCTATGGTCTAGTAAGACAGTTTTCAGAACTACCATAGTGATCTATCTAATCCATCATTTCCACTGCACTGAATAAAAAGAGGCTACACCACAGTCCCACCTCACCAAACACCTTACAGACTAGAGAAGAGTTGTTTTAACAAGCTCTTTCCCCAAAAGTAGTGCTATCTCTTCATCCTGAAAAGCAGATGGGAAAGAAAGTCCTGGGTTTTCTCGACTGTTTTTATGAAAAGGAATTCTTGTTTTTCAGCCATCCTTTCTTTGGAAGGAAGAAGAGTTTAGGTCTTGCCATAGCATGTTTATTTTGCTAAGAGGATAAAGTTAGTGCCAGGCCCCAGAAGAAATACATAATACAAAGGAGAATTATTGAGGAATAAATTTGTAATTCTTTCTTTTTTAACACCATTACCTATTTCTGAAAAGGAGTATATTTATTTTTTGTAAGTGAGTGTGACTGCAGAGACACGAGTCAGGCCCTCCCTTCACTGAGTTAAGAATATCTTTCAAAAGTCTCTATGTCTAATGCTAGAGCTCTGCTGAAAGGAAAGTAGAGAAAGAAGAGGAAACACCTTCAGGTATGCCTCAGTAGATTTGAAGGTCTCCTCTCTGTGAGGATCACAGTAATTGGACAAACTTCAGAGCATCTGTCCAGTTATACGATAGTTTATCTCAGCCATTGCTGAAGGACTTGACTCTCAAAATAGACATTTTGCAGACCTAAAAATCTTTGGAAAGGGTGCCTTACTCAAAAACAAGTGTTGTGGTTTAAAAGTGAAAACCAGAAAAAAGTTCACCAAGCCTGTAACAGTGAAGAAACATCCAGCACACAGAATATTTTGTTGCAATAGGTTGTCCTTTGCAAGGAAGACTCAGAAAAAAATAGTCTGAGTAGTGTTAAGTCAAACACCAGCTATGTGAATCCATATCCTAAACAGGCACTTGCACATACAGTTTCAATGAAATAGAATAACTGATTACTTATCCAGGAAGTCTAGATATTTCCTAGGAAATCAACAGTATCCAAAGTGTACCTCATTTGGTCCTAGGCATCTACACTCATGCTTCCAGCAAGAAGAAACAGAAAAACAGGTATCTCAGGCCAAGCCTATGCACCCTTGTGTCTATCACAGGTATCTAAAATAGGCAGATACAGTGACTGACTAATAATGCCACATGTCTCACTCAACTCATTATAGCAAGATAAGGGATGACCAGCTTAAAATAAACACCTGTCTTTTATAAGGCTAACCTTAAGAGATATAAATGCTATCTTAAGTGTTTCTAATGCTTTAGAACATTTCCTTCTCAATATTTTTCCAAAGCAACATAGAAAATGGATATGCAACTTTGTGCTTTCTTTGATGCAGCATAGTTATGTTCTTCAGTGAAGACCCCAGAGATAGTGGCAATGTATGTAACTGATCTTCCATGCACCAGTCAACTGTGGCATGTGTGCAGTTCAGAAAATACAAGATTTTCTGAACAGAAAATAAAGATATAAACATGAGCAGGTGATTTTAAAAAAAGAAAGAAAAAGAAAAAATACCCCGAAATAGTGCTTTTGAGATTAAAAAAAAGAATAGTGTTTCATTAAGTTCCTATTAAAGAATTAAGATACAAAAGTTACCTCTGTTTCCTCTATTAAGCAATATTGCCAGGATTTGAAATGTTAACCTAACAGTGAACTGAGAAGACAAATCAATAGCTTCATATGCTTTTCTCTTTTTTTATCCTGCATAATAAGTATATGCCTTAATAATTATTGTTATACTCAACAACCTGAATGCCTAAAGGTATTTGCCAAAATTATGTCTTAATCTTTGTAAAAAATTGCACAGTCCACTGAAATAGCTTTTACGGGTAATTAGTAATTTTGGCAATGAAGTTCCACATAGCACATGGGACAGAATCTTCCCTGTAGATGCTTAGACTAATTACCTAAGAAGTAAAAGACCAAACAATTATAAACTTAAAAAAAAAGAACAATTCAGTCTTAAAAAAGCACAGTTAATTTCAGAACTAACTCAAATTGAGAATCAAGATGTGGGCTTAAAATAAAAACTATACTAAACTTTGTTTAAAAGCAATTACAGACAACACAATAAAAGTAATTGAATTAATTTAGCCTTAGATAAAGTTATATACATTAGGCAAGTTTGTCCTAAGGCCCTGCCAAGATTTTTATCAGTTACCCCAGTAGGTCCAGAGACATTTAACTTCTTACAAACTTCCTGGTCTTACACTACTAAATAAAAAGGGGACCAGAGCAGGCAAATTTGAGCACACAGCATGTGATTGATTATCTGTACTCCCTAACTCTTGGTTCATTCCCTCACCGTGTTTTGAGTTGTTCCAGCTTGCTGTTTCCACAACAAAATTTAAGCATGGTCTTAAACGTTGTTCACTCCAGGGACTATTTCCCAACAAAACTGCAAGCGTTCGGATCCCACCAACTCAGCTCCCAGGATGCTCACCTATCCTCTTTTGACATGATGTAGGGCAGGCAATATATACCCACACATACTCTTCATCTCATGCTACAAAAAACTTCACTTCACTGAGCCACAGCACAGCCCTTACACTATTTAGATACTTAGAACCAACAAGAACACACAATTGCAATCATCAATTTGTCCTAAAAGCACAATATTTCAACCCACTATGAAGTTTGAAAATGAGAAAATTGCTTATTCTTCAGTTGCTAGTTTGTGAAAAGGGGGCTGAAAAGCAGCATTATCTCAAAGCTTAAGCAAGGCTTGAGAAACATTAGTATTTCTTATTTGTCTTAAAAGCATCATTTGACATCTTGAGTAGTAGTTTGTATTTCTGAAAGATGGGCTATATGTTGCAGAGAAACACTGCACAGCCTAGTTAACATTTTAAAAATGTTTTAAGGTCCTTGGATGAAAAGCAAGATCTCATGTAAATTATGACATCACACAAATTCTTAATTGGCAAAACTTTAATGACTTCAATTTAGAGAAAAACTTAACCTACCCACTAAATTACTGATTTGCCTAAATGCAAGGAAGAATCATTCACTCTCCCATTATTGAAAGACAAATTTTCAAATAACACACTCTCATAGGTGACAACCGTTTAGTTTACCTAGAAACTATCTCCAGAATTGCAGTACTTCAAAGCAGAGCATGAAAAACTAGCGTATCAGGTTTTTTGGCTCCAGAAGAGTACTCTGAAATTAAGTGTAAAGGCCAGAAGCTAAAATGCTTAATCCTCTTACAATTTATTAATCCGTTTTATTAAGAACAATGAGGTTATCACTACATTTTTTTCTTCAGCATATGAAGTAGGAAAAACCTAGTGCCCAACAAATAAAAACCAAGTTCATTAAAACTACATTTTCTACTACAAGAATGAAAATAAAGCCCCTTTAAACATTACCTTAAGGCAATAGACTTGGAAAGATTTACTTAATCAGCACTCTTAAACAAACTTACTTAACAGTATTTCTTCATTACCATCTACTGTGACAATCCTTAACTCAACAATATTGTAAATCCCTGAAAAGAAACGGTCAAGATGAAAGGCAAATAGACATGCATAATTGACAAAAGGACCAATGTTTAAAGAACCAGTAACACCAAAATCAGGAAAGCTAGGTATCATCTCTAGCACCCTAAAGAAACAAAGTCCTTACTACTCCAGGAATGAGAACTAAAACAAATAAAATAGCAAGCATCACCCCCCCACACACACACACACACACATACCCCCAAACCACACACACCTAAAAACAACCAAGAACAAAAAAAAACCTACCCCAAAATCAAACTAAACCAACCAAGCTAGAAAACCACCACCCCAAGGAATGTACAAAATGAGATTCATCTAAGTTGTAGCTAGTCGAAATTGAGAAGCATGAGATGAGATCATAAGGCTTAACACAAAAAGGATGCACACACCCCTCAATATTAGCAAAACTGACACCAAGTTCCCTTTCTGTACAGAAAGGCAGGCATTCAGGGGCAAGCTACGAAATCCCACGCCAATCAGGTACACTCGAGAAGTGATGGCCGAGGCTCTCCGTGATTTATTTCCGCTTTGATAGAGTGATTAAGTCCCATTAGCGTCAATGGGAGGAAGGCATGCATGGTGAGGGGTGGGGGCTCCCTCAAAGGCAACTGGCTGGTGACACTCAGGCTGCCCAGCAATTAACACAGAGTGTGGTGACAGGGACAGCAGCTGCAGGAGAGAAAAGAGCTGGGGGGGGGGCAGGGAATAATACATATGTCGGTGAGAAATGGCAGTTTCAAGCACAAGGACAGCTCTCCATGTCTTTGGGATTTAATCAAGCATTTGAAAGGGGAACAGAAAGGAGCAGAGGGGTAAGATGCGCTCTAACCCAGACAGTATCATGAGCGATAAACAAAAGGGGCTGGAAATCAGAAACTCTTCCACAGCAGACAACAAACTCTGCAAGTTTCCATCACTTCAAACTCAGTGTTGATAAGGGCCAAGAGGAAAATCCTTACTTTTAGGAAGGTTTACTGTAATCTATTCTTTGAAAAATGACAGCTATGGAATGAATCAAATAACTGCTGTGAAAAATCATCTGTTCTACAAAAGATAACTGGTAAATTCTCTGACAGCTGGTATAAAAGACTGTTTCATGTGAAGAAAAACAAAACATTTTACAGATATATTCATTCAAATCCACCAAAAGGTAAAATACATTTATTTACTGGACTGCAGGTGATCAACAATTTCTCCTCTTAGACATGCAAAAGTACCAGTATCACAGCTCATCAGCAATTTCTAAATCTGAAAAATATTCTTAGAAATCACGTGTGCGGATTATCAGTGCCAAAACCCATCATGTGGATCCAAGAGAAAAAATTCATCCACTAGAATGTTCACCAGTAATCCTTTCAAGTTTATCCCTCAGTGAATATCTAATCAGAGTAGCATACAGGAAGAGACACAGAAAGGGACAAATTCTTCTGAGATGGATCCTCAGTGAAATTGTAAAGTACATACAATTTTAGGACCATTTGTATCTTCAAATTTTAATTTACTAGTTACCTTCCAATCCATTTAAGAACAGCAATTTTGTCTGCTTTGTTCTAAGTATTGCAACCTATACTATATAAACCAGTCACTGTGTAAGTATATCTACCTGGGGAGTTATTTACAGGACATAAATCCTGACATTGCAAATCACTGCTTAGTCTCAGTTTAAAAAAACAACAACAACAAAAAACATGCACACCACCCAAACAGACAAAAAAAAACCCCAAAACCCACCACCCCAGGATAAGGGTGAAATTTGCACATATACTAAATTTACTGTATTTTTATCCTCTAAATATGCTGAATGAGTAATCTCTATATACACCTACAAAGCACAGATTGAAGATTTGGTCACATATTTTACATTTCCACTAGCTGCAGGAGTTTATCCCACAAGCTGTTAATCAGACATTCTGAAACAAAGCTAACTTCAAGCTTGATCCTAGAAGCATAATGCAGAGAGGGATGTGTAATTTCCATTTGAACCAAACATTGCATATCCATCTAATTTATTGAGATAAATTCTGATCTTGCAAATATTTAGTTACAAGAACATCCAATGGACCTGTCCAAGGATGTCAACAGAAGCTCTATTTATTGACTTATGCTAAATGCCTGCAAGATAAAAATCTGCTTATCTTCACTGATAAAATGCTTAGAAAGTCAGAGGAACTGGACCATGCCAACCGCTTCTATACAACAGTACTTGCTAGGCCCACCTTACCAACTCAGACGGTTTGACTACAGCTGCAGAACAAGTGAAGGAGTAGTTCAAGGCGCAAGCTATTATCTTTCTGCTGTAGCAAACACACACGAATGAACTTCATTTCAAATGCTTAGGAACAGGAATTTTTGAAATATCTTATCTCACCAGGCTCTCATTCACAGCAAAAAGACTCCTGTTTTGTCAGCTAAAAAGAACAAGAGTCTTCACTGTAAAAACTAAATTGCTTACTGAGAGCAAACATATAATTTAAAGAATTAGACTTGTTTCTAATACCTATGGAATAACAGATTTAACTTAAAGCATGTGCTTACAGTTTTTATAATGTGAGATGCTTTCATAAAAAATTACTTCAGCTGCTTTTTGCAATCTATCTCTGGATTTGTATAACCAGTTCAGCCTCGCTAACATTTCACACACTCTATCTTATTCGAGTTTCCTCTTATTCCAAAACCAGAAACACCGCTGATTGATAGAAATCAGACACCTAGACAGAAGCTCAGATCAGTGCTTAGTAAGCATGCTTTCTAAATATCCCCATTATGAGGAGCACTCTTTATAAAGCAGACTTTAATTCCACCTTAAACCAAAGTCATTTAAATTTCAGTAGAACTGCTATCTGTGGTAGCCTGTTCCCTACTCTGCCAAATCAGGACACCTCAATGGTAGCATTCAGTCAATCTTTGTCTTGGCTTACCCTCAAAAAAACTCTGTGCTAAATGGTAAGTAGGTGTATTCTCAAATATTTTAAAGCACACCGAAGAACCGTACCTCACAAATCACACCGATGGTCAATATGCATTTATTGCTCACATGTTCTAAAACTGAAAAAAGTCATAAAACTAAATGCTTGTAGCAAATTAAACATAAATGCAATTATCCTACATAATTGGTAAGAGCTACTGTTTAATTCAACTGGGAAAAAATGAACGTATTTGTCCACAAATACTACTTCAGAAAAATCATTCCTATCAGAAAAATATTCTATGTATGATGTCACTGTGATTTCACTACATTGACTTACTGTTTCACATGAGTTCAAATTAATAGATTTCCAAATCAAACAGGCTAAAATAAAATTTGATGACATATTTCTTCATCTCTCAGCTGAAGCTATTAAGTGGTAATCAGTTTACTATCAACATACTTACTAACTTTTAAGATGCTTTGTCTTCCCATCATCCTACACAGAGCCCCTTAGAACATAAATTCACCAAGATTGATTCAGCATTCAGTACCACTAAATGGGCTAGCAACCTTTTTTTTTCCCCCACAACAAATCTATTCTTAGTTGCACTATCAAGGTAAAACTAACAACCCTATCTGTTGTGGTTTAACGTTGGCTAGCAAAATACCATACAAATTAATCTATAGTTTTCTACTGTGTCTACAATAAACTATTAAGGAGAAAAAACTTTATATAAGAACCTTCAGTTGGATCAGAGAGGGGTTTTTTTAGCAACTGATTTGACTAGTTAGTGCTGTTTACACACCAAGTTTGCTCAAGTTTTTTGCTTTAAGACTGGTTTATGTTGATTTAAGTTTGAAACATTAGCATAAGGTGGTCTTAAACTGAAGCAAGAATGTCTAAAGAAGGCAATGCCTCATTTAACTAAACTGAACTCTAAGCCTACTTAATTTAATCACTACACTTTGCTTGTGTACAGAATGCCTTTGTGTTACCAAAGCCTCTTGAAAAGGTGCAGGCTTCAGGGATACTGAGAGAAGAATGCCTGATGGACCACAGACCCCAAATGAACTGTAGTTTAGGTACACAAGGCTTTGTTGGATTACTCCCTCCTAACCTGTTTGCCCTGTACTAACAGTTGTTAGCACAGTTACATCTGCATGACAAGGAAGAAGAGATTTTTTACTGTTCTGTGTGTAGGACGAGAAGGAATGGATACCCGTTTTGCCACCACACTGAACCAAAACACTGTAACTTAAGCAAACTATGGCTGGTGTATTGAGCTTGTGTGGTGGGGGGTTGGTAGCAGGGGAGGGGCTACAGGCTTCCCATGAGAAGCTGCTAGAAGCTTCCCCAGCTCCTCTGACCCCAGCCGAGCCAATCAGCAACTCTGTGATAAACATATTTAAGAAGAAGGGTGACATGTGAGGGGGAGCTGCTATGGGACATGAAGTGAAGAGAGGTGTGGGGTGTGAGAGAGAACCACGCAGACCCCCAGGCCAGTGCAGAAAGGTGGGACAAGGTGCCCAGAGCAGAGATTCCCCTCAGCCCAGGGAGGGCCCCATGCCTGAGCAGGCGGCTGTCCCCAAAAAGCCCGTGACTCTGTGGGAAGCCTGAGTTGGAGAAGTCCACTCCTGAAGGGTCACACACCCATGGAAGGACCTGACTGGAGTGTTTCATGTAGGACTGTCTCTCATGGGAGGAACTCCACGTGGGAGCAGAGGAAGAGTGTGAGAAGTTCTCCCCTGAGGAGGAAGGAGCAGCAGAGACAGTGTGTAATGAACTGACCACAACCCTCATTTCCCATCCCCCTGTGTTGCTGGCGGGAGGAGGTAGAGAAACGGGGAGCAAAGCTGAGCAAGGAAAGAAGGGAGGGGTGAGGGGTAACAAATTAAATTGATTTTTCTTCCCTAAGTCGAGTCTGTTTTGCCCGTCACTGTAACTGCTGAGTGATCCCTCCCTGTCCTTGTCTCAACCCACCAGCCTCTCCTTGTATTTTTTCCTCCCCATCCTACTGGGAGAAGAGTGAGAGAGCAGCTGCATGGTGCTGAGTTGCCAGCTGAGCCTAAACCACAACAGCTGGGTAGACTAATATTTTTGCAAAATCTATATATGCACTGCATGAACACACACAGAGAGAAAAAAATAAAGGCATTACTCAGCCAAAAATTTACACTTATAAAAAGGGATTTCATTTGCTACAGTCTACGACTAAGCAAAACAAACAGAAGAGTATCTTTGTGAAAGCAAATTTCACATATAAGCCATCTGCATAATGAGCTTTTCTTCAGTAGCACTTGCCTTTTTCCACGTAATGAAAGTCTGTGTGGATGACAGTGCACACACTCCTTTTATAATGCCTTGGGAGAAAACCATAATTCAGAGAGGCTGGGCCCCACCTCACTTCCTTCACTGACAGGTGCCTGACAATCCTTGTGCCCGGGGCATGCAGCTGTGGCTTCCCCTCTCCTCCTGGGAAAGTTAACACTATCCTCACCAGCCACTGAACAACCCATATGTCTTATAAAGAACTCTATACACCTTCCCATGTAATTTGTCTCTTGGGAGGTCTCTGGCTTCTTTGCCTGTTGAATCTCAGAGCATTTGCTTCCAGGCCTCTCTATACCTCCTTTCCAATCCCTTTTATAGCTTCTTCAGATTTTTATATTTATGTAAAATATGAGAGGTGGCTTAATTAATCTATTGGTTTCTCCCTTACTATTCTATTCCTTTACTTTAACATCCAGATCAATCAACAGTGAGATATTTTTTCTCCTTTTTTCCTATTTTATACCTCCCAACCCTGTCTATTCTCTCTCAGATTTTTCTCTCCTGCCTTTGATTTTTCTCCTTTCACCTCACCTTCCTTGCCTGGTAATCAATAACAACCATCTACATTCCCTAACAGCAGAGGGGAATCTCTTTTCTTCATCCAGAATACAGGACACTGGTTTAAATGCAAGGAGACGCATAGAATACAGTTGAGCACCTGCACGAGTTAGACAGGCACAAATCCCAGGTTTTTTTGCTATACCAGGTTACACCAATTGTTAACAAGGTACATTCCTGCCTTATATGCCTCTTCTCTTTTACTTTCCAACAGAGACTTTCAGAGGCAAGACACCATTTTCTTCAAGTATACACTAGTACTTGCTTGTACATGAAAATTGAACATTTAAAAACAACTACGCAAAACCCACATATTTTCATTCTAAAGCATTAATCAATGAAACGTGCAGTGTTTTCTGTGTCATGGCTGACTCATTTGTCTCTGTTTCTAAAACTGACTTTCATCAGACAAAAGGAAGATGTAACCAACCAGAAAATGAAGCTACTTGAGATGTATGGACATCTACCTATATTTCAGATTATGTAGACTCAATACATCTATAAATATGTGCAAATTACATACAGATCTGTAAATTAATGCCTGGAAGAGTTCCAGGTAATGGAGGGTAACTAGCAAACTGCTGGAAAGTTTCCTGGTGTGAAACTAGTCCATTCCAACCAGCACAGTCCAACAGCAGCCCCCAGGAAGGATGAGGCAGTTGAAACAACCCCTAGTCCCTGCTGAGCAGACACCTCAGATACAATCTCAGTTTTTGGAGAGAGACAAAATATACAAGTACAGACACTGGCCACTCCACGGCAGCTGGCCTCAGTATTCAGGGACTCTTTTACGCATACATATACAGCCAAAGAGATTCCCAAGGGTTTTGACATAATTTTCCCCCTATATTGCCACATTGCCCTACATTAACTCAGCCCTGCAGATTCTGTCACTGAGAGAGCTCAGAGACATCATGCTACAAATACCTTCCTGTTGTGGCTGGGAAACCCTCTCCTTGTTATCTCCAGACTATCCTCCCTTACATTTGAGATGGTCAAACTTCTGCAAAAAGATGAAAAGTTAGAAGTTTCATTACCTCCTGCATGATATCATTTACAAAACACATATGCAAAATAAAGGCCTTTTGCTAGAGGAAAAAATCCCAGTTCACTTTTGGCTCCCTCTGAACTCCACACCCGCCTGTGGTGTCAGCCATGGTCGTGGGCGTTCAGTTTGATCCAGGGGTTTGGCATCGACCTTCTATAGCTCTTCTGTACTAGTGTATTTGGATGAAGTATTTTCCATCATCTTATTATTGCTCTGACATACTCATTTAGCTTTTTACATAAGCAAAGTCTCATTTACTTTAATTTACTGCCAGAGTAAAGAACTCAAGTTTGGACTATTATTTATTTATTTGACCTGATCCCTTGCCATACATGGGCAAGGCACTCTACAGATAAGCACATCATGCCCTAAACAGGCCAAGGGGCTAAGCAAGAACAGACATTCTTGCTTTCACACTTGATTTCACACATGTGGCATGTTGGTTTCTTTCATGACAATATTTTGTGTCTGTGTGTAGTTAGAAGGGGATTTTTTTGTTACACAAAGTTGGTTCTCAAGCAGAGTTCAGAGCTGAGGAAGACTGGGAGGAGGGGGTTCTGAGAAAATGGGAGGAGGTCAAGGGAGCTTTGAGCCACTCAGGAAGTAATGTTAGGAATATTGAATAAATATCACACTTACAGAAGAAAAGACTAAAGGGGGGGGGGGGGGGCGGGGAGGAACAGAAGAAACAACTCTAAAACTTGCTCTGTAACTTTCACAACACATCTTTCTAAAGAAACAAACATATAAAGGCAGAAAACCACATCATTTTTATGAGTTTCGTTTACTTCCATTAACAAACTGCAAAACTATTAAAAACATCAATTTTATAGAAACATAATTTTCTTATGAGAAAGTTGTTGGTCTTTTCCTTTATTTTTTCAGCCAATACACCTGCCTATAAGACCTGCCTAACTGGTAACACAGCTCTGCCGTGCATCAGAGACCTGGATATTTGGGTGAACACCAGGGTATATGCTGTATTTCTGGACAGCAGCGGAAGTGAAGATTTTAGGAATAAAATATACAGTAACAGTGACATCTTTCATGAAAGCTTGGTTTCCCACCTAGAACCAATGCTGGAATACTGCTACAAGAACTGCAAAAATCCTGTGTGCTTGTAGGTCCAGATTTCCCAAAGCATCTCCTAACATTGACCCTGAAAGAAATATTTTGTGTACACCAGAATTTCCATTTTTGTCAATAGCAACATATCAGCATATGCACTGAGTCACTGCAGATGATCTCCAAGGGCAGATATCCATCCATACAAATGTAGATTTTCTGGGAAAAATTTTCAAGGGTTTGTTTGTGGGGTTTTTTTATAGAGTACAAGATACATTTCATTTGAAGCTCTCGGGTACTTTAGAAGCAAAACCATTTTAAAGAGATCTTATTTTCATCCCTGTATCGGGTGAATAAGGTAAAATAAATGACTGGATAAGATTACACACAAAGTACTTCACAGCAAAAATGGAACTATAGGAAAGTTAGGTATCTCCCTTTGAGCCTTCAAATCTTATCCAAGCAAGCACATTCTTCTCAACACTATTCTTTTACCTGCTATACTGTATTTCTTGGATTCCAGGCAGACATAACCACAAAGCTATAAATAGCTGCTGTCCGACCACAAAGTTAGTTAAAATCACAACAAGAACCAATTCCACTGATATACTTTGTCACCTGCCTAAATGTCTTTTAGGCAGCATTATATATGTGTGCCTATAATGATTTACACTGCAATGCAGTGACACTCAGTATATCACAAACATTGATGCTGACCATCATAAATTTTTATACTGAGTCAGAACAGAAGTATTTAGGCCAATAATTCATTAGTTATAAGTAAAACAGAAGAGTCAAAGGACAAATTCTGGCTGTATAGGAGCCAACAGCAAAATTTCTCCAAGCTTTTACACAAAGAGTAAAAGTGAAGTAGTAAATGAACCTCTGATCAAGTACTTCTGCTTCACTGGGCTATTTGTTTAGTTTTACCACATTAAACTGTAACACAAGCCAGTCAGTTTTTACAAGTGCCTTCCTCAAAAACTTCATCCTTACTCAGAAATATTTCTTGTCCTCAGAAACTCCCCAAATCTGCCATTTCCACACTTTTTCCAAAAACAAGAGTGGAAATTTTTTTTCTTTCACTTATTCTTCCCTGCCACCATCATGGGAAAGCTCCCATTCTGTTGGCTTCCCTACCTGCTAGAGGTTCTTCATGGCAATGCAGGTAATAGACCATCCACCAGTCTTTACTGTTCACAATATTGGCAGGCAGTGGTCCTTCAGGACTCACTGGTGGCAGTGATGGTAAGCATCTGACTGCAATATTCTGTTTATGACATGACCAATTGAGTGGAAACTGGGTCACTTCTGAATACAGAAGATGGCGCAGTAGGGATATACAATTGATTCTTGTGACAAAGAGTTCATCAAGTGTTGCCAAGTTTAATTTAAACCCTTGGGGTTTATATCTGGGAACAAGTTTCCCCTCTAATAAAGGATGAATCAATTTTTCCTTTCTATTTTTGAAACATGTAACAGAGGCAGCATCCCAGACAGCTTCCATATTCCATGTACCTTCTTACACTCTAAAATGGATAGAGGGATGAAGGAATATTTAAGTAGCAAGATACAGAGAGAAAAAGAGAGAGAGAAGAAATTGCACTGGCTAAGATGCTCCTGGCAGTAGCCAGCAGGTCTGCAAACTGTTGAGTGCTGATGCAGTGCCCCAACCTGCACTCCTGCTCAGTCTGCCAGGAGTTACAGGATGAGAATTTTTTTCCAACAGATGCCCCAGGCACACTGGGCAGAGAGCAATAACCAGTTGCCTTCAACTCCCAGACTCAGTGAGAAACATTAAAAGCTGACTTAGGCAGATTTGGAAGGTAAGGAATGAAGGATGAATCAGTGTAACACTTCTCCCTGGATTTTGTCTGCTATGATCACATCACTATGCCTGTAAACACCCCAAATAGCTGATTTGCTAATACATGTTGGTGTTTTGGGGTTTTTTAAGCTTAAAACATTTTTTTAGGCTCTTTTGACTTTCCAGTAAAGGCAGTGAAACATTGCATTCTAATGATTTTAGTGATCAAACAAAAACACTTCTGTGTTCATAGTTATTTGTTAAAATGAAAGGGAGATAAAGTTAAACCCCAAAAATCTTGCACATACGATACTGCTCCAGTTTACACAACAGATAGGAGAGAGCAAAAAGTGCTAGCGCAATACAAGAAATGGCTGTTCGAAAGGGAAATAAGAGCTTGTGTGGACGGCATGCTTCATTAAACTGATAACCTACAGTTTTTTATTTTTCAGCATATTAAATAATATTTTTTTGTTCAATAATATTTTTCCCTACTAAAGTTATTGAAAAGCTTTTACATGATGAGTTGTCAGCATTCTATATGGCAAAAAACATGCTGACTCAATGGAAGGCTGTCATAAATTTCAGTGCTAGGCAGACACTGGACCATTTTATTATTTTTTCTACAATTAAGTAAATTCTCAGTATGTCAAAATGTACACTGTAAGAACAGGTGCAAAAAAAAAAATCTGTGAGAAAAGCAATGACCGAATTGATTCATTATGCATCTACTGACTACCAAGTCCTTTCTTCTACTGTTACTTTACCTTCTAAACCTTCCAGTTAAGCTCTATATTTAGTCAGATAAGTTGCCTCCTACAGGTAATGAATATATGCTTTTCACTATGACATAATGCCTTTCAATACACACGCATTATACAACTACAATTACATTTTCACTAGCTAGATGAGAAGGGAAGCTTTGATTGTTCTTTATGTAAAAAAATCCATGGATAAGAGGTGGGAAAAAAATATGTGAAATGAAAAGCACATTTGAAAGTGAAATACATGAGTAAGCAGATAGCCATGTATGTGTGATTTTTTTTATATATATATAAGGCAATATGCTGGTTAGCAGCTTAATCAGCTGAGAACAAATGATTATTCAGCATCAGTAACCCCTATTATGAGGTGTGATTTTTTTTAATTAAAAGTGCTTAAATAACAGGACAAGTATGAAATTACTGAAGAAAAATTAACAAGAGTTTTTTTAATAGATATAATTTCACATGTATTCATAAGCACTTCATAAGCTTTGCTCTGTAGCCAAAAGGACTTTATTTCAAAAGTTCGTCAGATAAAAAAAAAAATATTTCCATAGTCCTTGTGACATATATAATTTTATAGAACTGTTGGTTTAAGGGTTGTTTGTTTCTGTTGTGTTTTTTTTTTTTTTAAGTAACCTATACAACTCTAGGTTAAATCATTGGACACCTGTAAGGGAGGAAGAACAAAGGAACAAATCAAAGCCGCAGGGAATTGCCATATTTTCCATTTCAGCAGTGAGATAAACTACTGGAAGATTCTGACCAAGATGCAGAATAGCACTTGCATCCAACCCCATACCCTCAGAAAAATCAGTGAGTTTTTCACTTACTTGCAATTGCTGGTGCTGAATTGGGGCCTAAAGATGAAAACTGCAGAATAAAAGAGCAGATGGAAACCCCAGAAGAGCAGATGAAGAACTGCCAAGAGTGACTGAGGTGAAATAGAGCCAAATATTTTTATCAGCTCCTAAAACAAGACATTCTTGGTAGTGAGATCAGAAGCTGAGCAATCATACCAAATTATGCTTCAACCTGAGATGAAAATTTTCATTTTATTCTTCCAGCCAGTATAAACAAGAAAATAAAAGTATAATAGGAACTTTCTAAATATAGTCAGCAAAACCAGAGACAACCTTATAGCTTACAAGCTCTGGAAAGGAAGTCCATTTGGAAAAAAAAAAAAACACTGGATAGAAAGGGAAGATGTTACACAGCAATTTTGTTTCATGAAGATAAGTGTGGCTTGTAAGATGAAAGTTACTTATCTGTTATTGTTTTATGGAGTGTTTGTTGTGCTGATGGAAGGCAAAGGTCAGGCCTACACTAAAGCAACTTCAGCTGGTTATTCAGAAGTCAGGGTTCAAGTTTTTATTGCTGGGGCTTCTATTAACAAGCCTGCATCTTGGGTGAACTGAAAGGTGATGTCCTGTTCCAGACTACTGGTGCACAACAGTCTGGCTCCATGAGGTGCACTCCTGGGAAAGGTGTCTGTGATGGGCTGAGAGGTCAATAAAAACTTTCAGGGATGGTTCAGCAATGAGCTTTCTTGATCAAAAAAAAAAAAAAGGTGTCTCCAAATTTCTATTCACCAAATGCCAAAATAAAAGATTGAGTTCTGGCAATTTCTCTCTGAAAGAGGAGGTGACAGAAATCCTGGGATTCATTAAAGACCTCTGCTGAGTATTTTAATAGGCAGATCTACAAAGGCCCTGTACACAGACAAAGGAGTTGTTTTTCACTTTTAAAACAAAAGCCAACTACAAACCTACATATTGTCCTGAGTGGTAACAAGGGGGACCAGTGTGGAAGGCAAGATACAACTCTGAAAGTGAGGAACTGTAACACTCTCTTTTGAAGCTAAAACTCTCTGGGAAAGTGATCAAACCGTCAGGACCTCTATGATTTAGAATATGGCATCTCTGCCAAATGCAATAAGATTGGCCAGCTACATGGGGGATCATTTACTTGGGCTATAATGATTATCTTCTCTAGGAATTACACAACAACCACACAGAAAAGGTGTCGTTTCTGTTTTCTCCTCTTCCATCCAGCTCCTCACCCTCCTACAGCTGCTCCCTACACGTTGCTCAGTCCTCACCACTTTTCCCATGCTCAAGCATTGAGAGTCTAAACAACAGGAATTGTCTTCCCACGGTGCCAAGCTTTCAGAGTCCCCCACAAGCCCCAGCTTTATGGTGCTTTACTCTTAGTCCATCCTAACCCCTGTTTATCAGGGAATCAGAGTCCCCAGAGAGCAAGTATTTGCACCGGGCGCTGGCAAAAAACAACACAGGCATTTTGCTTGCTGCTAATGAAAGCTAAGAACCATGCAGCCAGATCTGAGAGTAAGACCCTAGATGACAGATTTGAAAGAGAAACCACCAGCTGTTTCATTGTTTTACATTTCTGGAAATGAAGCAACTGGAAATGGTTTTTAGCCAGAAACAGAAGGCCCACCTCGTAAGGATGATTTTTGGGCAACCCAAACTGAATATTCAACACTTGAGTGCACTCAAGGGTTTGCTGAAAGTGACCTTGATGACGTGGTTGTCTGACACTTTAAAGCAAAGGCAAAAAATGTATATAGTGAGGGCAATACTTCAGATTAGTTAAAGAGGTTATCCCTTGTAATGTGTGCATAGCATAAGCAGTGTGCTCTGGAAAAATCAGAACAAAAATACACACCAAGCGCTTGCAAAATCTGCCCTGATGATTACAATTTTGGGACATACACATTCCTACTGATACATAAAAAAGTGGTTTTGAAGACAGCAGTATACTGCACTTCACTGGAGAATTTGCTTTCATTCTCCCACAAAACAGTCCATCAATGCATTAGCTCAATACTAACCAATTTTTTTTATTACCAGATGAGCATGTTTCATGCTTGGATGAGACATGGCTGACAGCTCATTTTTCCCTTACAGTCAACTCAATCTCATCCAAACTATTAATGTAACAGAGTTCCAAGACAGATTTGCCAGCGGATGTTAAGTCAAGTCCCACTGACTTAACTGAGGACAAAACTCAGCCCTTAAGCAACAGAAGAAAGGTTAACTGGTAGACCTACTGAGTACAGAAAGATTATTTTCACTCCGAGAAACAGGCATGAGGCAATATGTTTAGAAGACCAAGCAACTTATGAAATGTCCTTGTAACTTTTATCAACATTTTCACTATGTACTTGCAGAGCACTTCAGTGAGGGCTTTTTCCTTTTTTTAATAAAATGAGCTCCTATACCACAAACATATTTCTGCAAGTACAGTAACTGGATCAAACTAAATGCAGACTTTGTTTCCAAGAAAAAATATACATACTACATAGAAGAATAAGCTTTTAAAGCAAGTCATCTTCAAACACAAAAGTGTCCCCAGGCAGATTTTATTACTCTCATTTTCATATTAGCCTGTTTTGTAAACCACTGAAGTGGCTGGCAAACACTTCTGCAAGATTTTATCTGGAACAAATAGTGACAGCAATTTCCCATTTTTCATTTATATTACCAAATTCCATAAACTCCTCACAATTAAAACTCAAGTACATGCATTTATTCAGGTTAAAGTTTATCTTTCAAACTGTCTCTTTGCCAACCTACACTATAGTTAAGTGTCCCAACAGCCTCCGTTTTAATTGATCTTAATGGAGCTCACTGAAAAAGAGTGAAGTCTCACTTTGTAACCGTGTATGTACATTTCAATGGCTTAAATGAAGCAAACATTTTATAACCAAATCTTGCAAATGTTTTAGTATAATAAGCATCCTAAGTCTAAGCTGATGATATAAAACTCTTTTAAACTGCCAGATACATTAAAATGCAATGTCAATTATATAAGCAACAACTGGAATAATAATTTTAGGGTTACCCAGTTTCTTACTACTCTGTTAACTTCTCTGTTGAACAGAAACTTGACAGCTCCACTCAGATCAAACCTCAATCAACTCCCTCAGGCAGTTCTCCTTAGGAAAATTTTTATCTCAATTACACTTCTACAAGCATGTGATGCACTGAGAAGCTTTCCTCACAGACATGTCACTGGATGCATCACTAAATATCACAGTTTATTACTAGCTATATTCCAAAAAATCAAAACCAACCAATCTGTAGGCCAGTCTACATACAGTTGCACTACTCCCTCTCACAAACTTGCAGTACCGTGTGTCTGCTGAAGACCTACTTCTTACTACAGGAATATAAGAAAACCGGCATGAAGATACTCTGTGCTGGCTTTATTTCACAGAGAACTAGCAAATTCTCTGAAGAAAAAAAAAAAAAAAACAAAAACAACAAACCAAACCAAAACAAACCACAAACTCGGGAAAGCAAAGCCCTCTAAGGTAAATTATAGATGAAACATAGTAACATAAGATACATATGACACATTGAATACAGATATTAAACAGTTAAATAATATGGTGATATGCAATATTCATAAAACAGAATGGACCAGAGATTGCTTAGCTATCTGAAAGCTAAGCATCCAATAATGGACCCAAATCTTTGCTTCAAAAGTCAGGATGAAAATAATGTAAATATTTGGGACAATTTTGCCCTGCTTGTTCATGCAAGAGCAGAATTTGTTAGATTGTATTTTTCTTCCAGAAAGAACACCTACACTTAACTGCAGGAATTCCTTTAGATCACAAGTGGTGAGAATAGCCTCACTTACATAAAAATAAAACAAGAGGGGGACAGGGGAGGGAGCCCTACAACATGGAAGCAAAATAGTCCTTGCTGCAAGAAAACATTATCAGACACAGTTCTCTTTCAGTTACCATTTAAGATAAAAATAGACTACACAACAAATTGTCAGAACCATTGACAATATATTACACTTATTAACCAAACCTAAGTCCTCGTGTAGAACCAGCGGCAGATTTCAATTGAAGACAACAGAAATTGCCTGGCCTTATAACAAAGCTGGTTTTGACCCTTCCTGTAGCAGCTAGATTTGCTTCCGCAAGAAGCAAAGCATTAATAACATAAGTACTTTGACTTTGCACACTTGTGTATACTTCAAGGCAACTTTTTGTGTGCTATCCAATCACTTGTTTTATATTTGGCATGAATATATTTCCATGTCTATTACCAAAAGTGTATTTTTATTACTCTTCTCTGAGCAGCGGTTTTAACTAAATCATATGCTAGGTTTTAATATTATTCTGTTGGGTTTGATTATGATATATGAAAATTGAACTGAACTTGAATATTCAAACTTTTTACATTTAATTATTGATCAATTTACTGTCCAAACTTAAAATTCAGTTGTCACATACCTCATTCTCACACACACTTCTAAAACCATAGGCATACAACTGTGTTATATGCAAACATATATTCACAATGTCCTCTGAACCATTTAGTGTTTCTTCTCCTTGCAGTTCAAAAAGAGTATTATAAAGGAGGTGCAGTTTTTTTTCATTTATCATGTGGAACTATATGACACATTTTTAAAATAACCAGAAATTCTTAACTGTGGGCACAGGCAACACAAGCACATTAACAGTACACATCAACATTTCTCCAATATGTTAGTTTAAAATCTCACATTTTGTGCCATATGCACAAAGGATGAGGAACAGCCATTGGCATCTCACCAGTGTTCCCTGGGAACAGCAGGTAGGCACAGGAGTCTCTTCTCCCTCTTCCTGTAAATCAGGAGGAAATATGGAAAAGGATTGCTGGGAGAGAACTGACCCTTAGGGACAACAAAATGGGCAGTTTGGTATTGCTGGTGGAGCCAGAGAGAAGCAATGGGGGTAAATGAGAACTCTCAACTTTCAGCTTTCAAAATCAGGACCTTAATATCAAAACTGTCATAAAAAATGGCAGTCTCCACCCTCCTCCTGTAGCCAGCTCTCAGAAAATACCACCCACTCTGCCTCCCCGGTGCCCAGTCTCAATGCACACAGGTATCAACAGGAGGAGCACTGCTTGTCAGGCAAGGGAGTCTCCTGCAGGAAGTGCTGGGCTGCCTTTGCAAAGGAGACAGAAGGCAGACCAAAGGACCAGCTGATGAGATGGGGCATAACCCAGCAGTCTTGCTTGCCCAAAAGCAACAGTGACCTCGACATCAGGTCTTGCACAGCACAGTCACATCCAGGCAGGCTAAAAAGCTGGCAACCCTTTCAGTGGGAGAAATGCTGTTTCACATCACCCTCTCTGATGGTATTCCATGAAAGTCACACCATTAAGCTTATGTTAAAATTCCAGAAAGTCTGAATGAGTGATACACAGTAAAACCTAATACAAAACCCCCACAAGCTGTTGAGTCTTTTCTGTACTCTGTTCCATGTATCCCCAAAGTTTCCATCTGGACAGCTGTTTGAGAATGAGTCCTGTGAAAGATGACACATACAGAGTGCTAACTATGGTGAGCGTTTCCTGTCTCCAGTGAATCAAGAACATTTTCCCTTCTGGATCCATATCGCAAAACAAGCCAAAAATTATTAAACACTGTCCCAGTCTCTCTTCTATTACAGAGAAAGGCTATTGGGAAATGGTGTACATTTCGCCAAGTTTCCTTTGAGTCAGCTGTGTGTTTCTTACATGCCAAATGTAGTTAAAATAGAAAGGATAGAAGTTGACAGTAACAACTGAATCAAAAAAATTTGGTGCTGTGGCTTTAAATTGAAATCACAGCTAAGATGGGATTCTGAATGCTTTGGGGTTTAGTAGGTATGTTAGAAAAAATGTACCAAAGACAACAAATTTTAAAAAAAGGACAAAAATTATTTTCAAAATCCTCTTCTGTAGATGGAAGACGATAGATGCATCATGTATGGAAACAACACTTAATAGGATATATGAAACTTATGTTTCATTCTTTCTTAAGAGGTGTACAAAGAACTTTATTACACTATTTTTGTGCTAAAACTGTATTTAGAACTTCAGTAGATGTACTAATTCAGGTGGTAAAACTCGTAAAAAAACCCCAAAAAAACCCTCCCAGAAAATAGCTATTGAACAGAATGCATAAGTATTTTTATTTCAAATGTGTCTTTGATACTTTTTGTAAGGTACATCATACTATTTTCATTGGAATAGAATTGTTTATCCAGTACAAAAACCCTAACATACTTCAGTTCTTTAACATCCCTTAATTCTCATGGAAGTTTACATTAACAAATGTCAACACGTCTACCGCTCTCTATCACAAAACAAATTCTCAACATGTTCAAAAGGACATCCAAAGCATTGCAGCATTGATGGAAAGGTTGGGTCTGCCTTGCTACTACAGTTTTTCTAAAATTCGCTCTGCTAGTCCCTAGGAACTGCAACAAGTGCCCTCCAGACTCAGGGGGGAGCTGCAGGATTTACTCCCGATCACGGTGTGGCATGAAGCCAAAGGAGTCATTTAACCGAGGAGTTGGCCAAGCAGGAAAGTGTTCCATTTCTTCTGCCATTCATTGAGACCCACGAGGAAACTAAGACAGGAAGTCAGGCTTCCAGTTAATAGGAGTGTTCCTAATGATGTCCTTTGGCTCGCAGCACAGAACAGTTCCTCTATGCTACCCCTTACTACATCTTCTCTCTCTACAATTTCCCACTGCAGAGGGGGAAGAAAAACAAAAGCCTATTAAATGAGTTTTCCTTTGCATCCAATTCAAAGGGCCTAGTTAAACTGCCTGGATTTTCTGCTTCTGCATGATGTATGAACAGCAACTAATTGTTTCCTAAAAACTGCTATTTACACCTGGAAATTAGTCTATTGTCATGCCACTTCAGAAAGAATCCTCAATTGCAATTTCTAGATATATATGTTTATATTTAAAAACATCACAAAACACCAAAAAGCTAATTACACCCCAATTGCCTGATTAAGTCTTTCCTCCAGTGTAACGAACGGTTGAAAAAACACACCTCATTAAAGTGAATGTCACCATGCCATTCATCTCATTAGAAGTAACTTCCTGAGAGGGACTGAAGGTGAAGAATTCAGCCTTATAAGGTTGCAGCACATAAACATAATGCATTTAGTATTCTTGCATAAACATGCCAGGAAACACAAATCAGATAAAACAATGAAGACACTACTTTATGATAAAGGGGAAACAATACCTTCATTAGCTGCTGTGACTCCCCGCCCCAGGCACAGTTCCCCATGGCCCTCACCTGTCACAATCCATGGCCCATAACACACCATTAATGCAGGCTTTTCCACATCCCACCTACGGGATCTGCTGTATCCCATGGCAGGATACAAGGTAGTAGCTGCTGTAGGATGGTCCAAAGAGATGAAACTTAAAGTTTGCAAGGAAAGTATCTTTTATTAGACCAACCTTACAGAAAGAAAAAGTCTAACAAGCTTTCAGACATGCAATCTTTATATAAGTCATGGCATTTTACCAGGTGGAAGAGTCACTGAACAATTCACAGCAGTGTGCAAAAGCAAAACCAAAAGATCTGTGTAAGAACAATTTATCCATATTTAACTGGATGACATGCTGGAACAAAATACCAGTAGGAACTCTGATATGTATATCATTGTTTTAATTAAAAGTTACTACCTGAGCAGCAGCTAAACACAGAGAGCCGTTGGATCTGCAGTCAAAATGCACTCACAGAAGTTTCTGCTGGAAATCACCTATCTACAGCTGCAGAGGGCTCAGCACAGGACCATTTACCTCCTGTTTGCATCTAGGTTTTCACCTGGTCACTTGGCTTCCACTGAGCAGACAACCCAGGCAGCACTTTGTGATGTCAGTTTATTCCCTATAACTTCTCTAAGCACCTATCCAACCTTAAGCCTGTGATTCTTCAGACAACAAGCAGGAAGGAAAACTAAAACCAAAACTGATTGTGAAGGAGAAAAGAAAGATGCAGTGTGTGTTTGACAGTGCCCTGGGGACCAGGGAGTCCCTGCAGCAGTGCAGGAGAAAGTCTTGTGCAAGCTCCTTTCCAGTGGACAGCCAGCTATAAAAAAGGGTTTATCTTGATACCAGAACAGCCATAAAGAACTAAAATGAATCAGAATTGATTAGCACATAAGAATGGCCATGTTAATTTGTTTCTTTAGCACATGCAAGCGGATTCAAAATCTTATCTAGATCTTTGCTGATATCTGTGATACATCATCTTCTTGTTGGAAGGAGAGGAGAGAAGAATTTCTCCACTGATAAGGCCTAGGACATTTTAGGTCAATGAAGCCAAGACAAAGTATTTGAGCTGAAAGCAAGAATCAAATAGTTTTTCTTCTATAAAATTATGTAGTTAGAATTGAGTATTACTATTGACGCTATTTTTTTTTTCCTTACAGACATTCTTTAATCTGAGCCTTTTCATAATTAGGAAAGATAAACAAAATGTTTACAGTTATAATTGAGTCTTTTAAATAATTCAGGAAACCTTTGACTTCCTATACAAACTTGGGCCTAGAAGGACTAGATCAAATAATCAGCAAAAGTACATTATATCTGATGCAATGCTGTGCCCTACCCCAAATAAGTCTAATGGATGCTTTTTTAAAATCTCGAAAAATAGCCAAGAAAAATTAATTTTATCCAACTTGCAAAATGTGACATGACTTCAACTGGCTCTACATATTGTTGACTTAAATCAACATAAAATAGCTTGCACTTGTCTCTAACATTTTAGTTTTAGCCCCCTCAAGATCTACATGTATCCATAAACACAGTTACTGATCAAGGAGGCATCTATCTCTTTGGCACTTTTCCATAATGCTAAAGGGGGACCCTGTTATAAATCTTCATTACCCAAGTTTCATTTTTGTAGCCACACTAACTGTGATTCATCAGTGCTACAATTGATACTTAATTCAGCTTCTTCCAGTGTAAAGGTATTATGAATTAAAACATTCAAATGGCATGAGTTGGGTTGCTATTTTGTCACCTGTACTTCATGTGTGAAAGGGTTTCATCCACAGGAATGCAGATAAAGGCCTGGGAAAAAAAAAAAAAAGGAAACTCCACCTACACTCTCTACTCTCCACCGATTCCACTATTCAGGGATCAAAGTATCTACAAACTGTAAAAAGAGGCTCTTTTCATGATGAGCAAAGATTTTTCTCCTTCCTTCCTTCCACTGCCAAATAACTCCAGAAAACTCCTTAACTAAGGCCAAGTAAAGGACATTCTTCAAACAAGAATCCTCAGTCAAATCTAGATTCACTTATCACCTACAGTTCTCACTCAGGCCACTGTTAAGTTCAACACCCTGAAGTAACAACATCAGAAAGAAAGCAGAAGTTTGTGAAACACAAAAATAATAAACTAGGTGCTTAAATGCAAGATTTGCATTTAGGTCTATACTGCAATCTAAAGTGTTTGTAATCCATCCAAATTATACATAGCTTTGGGGGGAAATTAAAAAAAAATACAAATTCTGCTCTGGTTTTATCTTATCATTTAAATAATTCTTCAACTTATTAGATAAATGGCGATATTAGAACACCTGTTCCTTCTAGTTTTCCAAGAGGTCTTTAGCTTCTAGCAGCCTCTGGAATAAGAAATGTTTTCATTTTAGAATATTGTAAATTATTGAAGAGACTTTCATTGCTTGTCAAACTTCAGCTAATAGTACATGATTTTTCTGATATTATTACAAACTACATTGACACCAGTTTCACATGCCTGCTGTATTTTGTAAGAAATGGTTTATTATCTTCGACTTTATGTTTCTTGAAATTATACAGGTAAGGAAGTCTATATGCAACTCCAACCATCATGTTCATCAGCATCTTTAGCCATTTGTCAGAACGAACAATTAAAAAAGTATTCAGCTATGACAAGATGAAACCTATCTCTAAAGGCTGAGAAATTACAGCAGTAATCTAAATCCAGTCTTATCCTGAGGGTTGTTACGAGGGCTAAAAAAAAAAAAAGTCAGATGCTCTTACAAGCTGCTGGATTTTTTTTTTTCATACCCAGTCCAGCAAGAAAGAACCTGCAATCACAAGGTCACTGAATATAAGATTTCATGATAGTTTCGTGTTAATGATGACAACTACATAAACTGGGGCAAAAATCCAACTGCCTTCATCAATGTGCCTGCAAAGCATGTGAGCACATGAAAGCAAGCAAGCCATAGCCCAAGTACACAGGAGTAAATTAGTCAGCTCTGCACTTTATTACTTATACATCTATAAATATTATCTCTAAAGTAACTGGAAACATTCCCACTAAGTTCAATAGCCTCTAGATCAGGTTTAACACACAGATGAATGTGCCATTTCCCACTGTATGGGGGAAAAAAAAAAAAAAAAAGGCCAAAAGGCACCCACACAATTTGTACATGAAACTTTCAAGATCCTATACAGATACTTCTACAGCCATTTATGGTTCAATGATACTTCCTCAGGTAATCAGGTGAGCATGTGCATACATGTGTTTCAAGATAAGCATGTATACAAGTGCTCCACTGGACCCACAACGAGAATCTATATACATTAGGTAAAGGCAATTTTCTTCTTGTGTGCTTGCTTACAATAATTTTCATCAAATACAGTTGGTCAGTACTACTGCTGGTCAAATACGCATTTGGAGTCATACTGAGCTTTGAAATTCATTTACTTCCCAAAATAGACAAATTGCATTTATCTTTCAGGCATGTTACAAGACATGAGTTTTTGAAATAGCATTTAGGGAGGGCTGAGGAACAAAGGAACTGTAACGCTGGATCACATCCAAGGTCCTGTCTCTGACAGCAGTCACCACCAGCTGCTCCACAGAAAGAAACAAGAATTTGTAGTAGGTACACAAGGATAATTTTGCCACACGTTAGGGTTCATCCTGGTTTCCAGGTATTAAAGACCTTCTTGAACTCTGTAGCCTGAGGTATAATATACACTTGAAAATGTTAACATTATTACTTATCAGAGTTTCAGATACCTCTGCTACCTATGTAAATGTCATATCATATAACCGAATACTGCCTCAGTGGAATCCTTCAGCAGGCTTCAATCTAAAAAAAAAAAAAAAAAGTTGCTTAAAACCCCCACATATCTCCTTGTCTCAGTTCTGAATTTACCACTTTTGACAGACTAATAGATGTAGAAACAAAATTCTTTTTTATCTTCTTGTATAATTTCTTGAATTGTACATGATTATCACATCTCTTTCATCTTCTCTTTTCCACCCTGAACAGCTTTTTGCCTTGTTTTCATTAAACAATTTTTCCAATAATATAATCTTTGTGAAATAAAACACTTATTCACATAAATCTGATTCCTTAGCTATTTATAGACTTGACTTTTTTGGTTTTTGTTTATTTTAATCTGAGGGTTTGTTGTAGGTTTGTGGGGATTTTTTAAATAATTTCTTTTATAGGCATTAAAGCTAAATCTATGTTAGTTTTCAGAGCACAATGCCATTACGACATACGAGTAACAACAGAATAAGGATTCCAGGATTTAGTCCTGAATCAATCATCTTGAATAGCTGCATAGTTAGAGAAAGACTGAGCAGTTTGTATGATGACAAAAGGATGGGCTGATGGACAGATCAAATATCCTAGTATGAAAATGAAGGTGATCACAAAAAGATGGGTAACATGCCTTCATCATCACATGGGCAGTTTTGCACAAAAACACACTATGCTCTTTGTCAGAAACGGGCTAAATAGATTGCCTGAACAGAAAATACATAATGTTTCAATTTACCTGTAAGTATAAGCACCATGACAAGGGATGAAATAGACAATTGTAAGTATGGGAACTGATGTAAGTGCACAGTTGTAAGACTAATGTTGAGTAAGGAGGGAAAAGCAAGTACAAGCAAAAATGAAGATGTATGCAAATTTGTTATAAGTATAAGGACATTTTACCAGATGGAGAAATTGGGCAGTTCATCGTCATGTTCTCACACCCGCAAAATTGTTCTAAAACTACTCTTCATGAAAGTAAATATAATTGGCTGTGCAAGTAAACTGTTTAAATAAATCTTGATATTATATAAGAACCATCTGAAATTATTTTCTTTACTTATCTGAGTATATGATCTGGAAACAAAGAATTTCTGCCTCTTGGACACCTTTTCTAGAATCACTATGCCCTGCCCAAAATGCTTAGTACTTTACTGGGGAAGGGGAAAAATGTTGAAGGTTTTAGTGATACAATACCCATGACAGGAAGAACATACTTAAGTAGCCCCTATTAAAATGTCATACACCAATCAAATTGATTATTTTTTTTAATAACTGTTAGAGTTATTACTATGAATACGTTTAACTGCTGCTACCAGCATGGGAATAATGTAACCCACCTGCACAGCTATTGAGCTGAAAGGGATGTGCATATCCACACAGCTCATGTCCATGCCCACTCACTTCTTCCAAGAGCTGATTTTTAAACTCTACTACACAATTTACAATATCCAAGGCACACAATGTGGCTCGAGCTTTCAAATACAGCAATGTGTCTCTGTCATTCGATTTTTGCAGGAAAAGGGATGAAACTCATCAGGACAGCAAGACATCTACATTTAGATTTAAATGCACTGAAATAGGTTTTAAGATAAACATCCTTCCTTTGCATTTTTGTGTCCTGATTTTATTGATTATTCCCTATCAGATAAGAGTTCCAATACTTACTATTCTTTCATGTAATACTAAAAATCTGATATTTTGTCAATGACATATGAGAATGAGAACTAGAAGTCTCTGAAAGTTTGAATCCAGATGAGATATGCCACTATACTGATACTGACAGATCCTGGGACAACTGAACTTATTTTCCTGAGTGGCACCAACTTTAACCATAATTTTAAATTTTAAAATTAAAACTCCAATGTAATTTAAGCAAAAAATATAATTTTAAGTGTTTCGTGTAACAGAAGATGTTGCTAAGAATATTCATATATCTTAAATTACTAATAGGATACCTCAGACCAGGCATATTGTTCTGCAATACGATTTATAACTATCAAAATTAATTAAAAAAAATCAATTCCTAGTCAATTATTGATAGACTTTACCTCAATAAATTATATATAGCAAAGCAGCTGGTTAAATACACACTGCATATCCTATTAGGCATCGTATTTCACACACCTCAAGAAAACAAATGGGAATTATTTTAGAACAAAATTGATTTTTTTTGGCATTTTAATCTTGACAAACTAGTTTTAAGTATTGAAAGGAAAACTCACAAACCTACATTTTGGAGCATTATTGTTCTGTAAGAGCTATCTGATTGTGCTCAAATATTCTCAAACACTTGATGCTCACATATTCATAGTCACTCAAAATTTGCACTTGCAGACCATTACTCAGGCAAAAATCGCAATAAGAGTCATCTGAGAGTATTCGTAGGAGTAGGAACTGCCTCTGAAGCAGTCTGCAAGGGCAGCCACTCACATGGGTTGCCCATCGACACTCTGCATACGTCCACATAACAGCCTCCAGCTTCACACGCTCCAGCTCAACCTGTTCTGGTGCATTACTATTTATAGAAGTTTTACACTTCAAGTACTTCTAGTACTCTTACTTCTTTCGTTCAGCAAGGACAGTCTTCACATCAGATCTTGATATTTAGGTGTATTAGTCCCAGAGAGACAGAAGGTTCATGTATGTGCTCTGTATAAATATTTATAGCTGGATATTTCTGGGCTTGAAGTGCAAATTACTGGCAGCCCACTAAGTACTCCAGTGCAAGGCCTCCAAGAACATGCTGGTCATGCACAGCCCACCCATCCTTCTGCTTCTCCTCCTCATTTCCAGCTGTGGGCATAGGTGCCCAGTTTCTTTGCTAAAGAACAATCAAAGCACTAGAGGACAATCTTACAGCACCTGATGGTGAGCTAGAGGTTATATTTGGAGGGAATACTTGCTAATTGTGAACAAGAGAAGTCAAGAATAAATAAATAACCACAGACAGAAGAGCATCAGGTGACTGGCCAGGCAGCACAGTGAAGAGCTGAAAAGCAAGTCGAAAATGCTTTTGAGTAGGGAAGGGGAATCCAGAAGCAAGGAAACTTGTCATAGGAATAATGGAAGAGGTGACCGGGAAAGAGGTAGAGTATGAACAGCAGACACAAAAACTGAACATACATTAAAACACATTAACAGTTTAGCTATTACCTCTTTCTTAGCCAACAAAAATATCCTGAGAAGAGGGAACTAAAAATACCCAAAGACTTTTCTACTCACATGTTCATTTTACATAGCTCTGAAGGGATGTAGTAGGGAGTTGGACAGGGGTTGTTTGTAGTCAAGAATGGGAGGAACGAGCAGCAATCAATAATGACTGGAACAAAGTAGATTAGATAGACCCTATGGAGGCTGAGGAAAGTCTGAAAAACACTACAAAAGAGCGTCCACCCTACCGACAGCATTGAAAGCCCAAAGTTTAGCTTTGCTCTGGAATATAACCATAACATTTTTTGTAAGTTTAAAGCTAGACCATAAAAACCTATTTCAGTTTAAGGATAAACACACATTGTCTAAATAAAGAATAAAGATTTCTCCCCTTGTTTAGTTTATTCACTGTTATAAAATTTAGAGTACTGTAATACATCCAGGAATAAAAAAAACCATCAGGTCTGTTTTCCTCCACAAGGTCCCCTGTGCCTGTGAAAACCAGAAGTTGACTCTTCCATTTTACAGCCCTTCTGTCAATACCATGCACCACAGATGTGACCATTTCTCTCCAAAAAGTGAATGGAATTATGTCATAAGTCCATCAACCCTGTTTTCCAGAGGGGCAATAAGAATGACATAAGGCAGACATCCAGGTGTGGTGAATGTTTCTGAGCTTGCCTGGGGGACCTGATTCCAAGCTCAATTAGATTTGTCAATTAAGCTTGTTTTGCAGTGATGTAATATTGCTCCTTGCAGGTCATTCATTTGACACACCGGAAATATATTTAGAAACAGATCCTATGGAAAGTGGTCTGGCCATGAAATTGAGCCTTTTGTATAGAAGAATATTCACAAAGTTAAAACATCAAATATATTCATTTAATATAGTTTTCCCAGAGTTTCACTATTAAATAAATCCTTCCAACAAAGCCAACGACAAAAAGTTTATGTTCACACAAATCTCTTTCAAAATTGTTGAGATACCACATTAAAGAGCATCATGGTGAATTCAGGGGAGGTGGGGAACAAAACACTTAAAAACTAAATTCTTTGTTCGTCTGATTTACCTTGTAAGTTTATCCACAGCAGGATGGAAGCTATTTGCGACAGACTATTCAGAAAAGCTCATTTCTGTTTCAGCTGCCTACACCATGCATTTACTACAGGAACAGCCACAGTTCTGTCAATCTGGCAAGTGATATTAGGAGTACAACCTCCATATTAGTACTGACTGCACAATATATCTTTCAGAATTTACTGCATGACTGAAATATAAAGATGAAAGTTCTCAATTATCTATATCATGCAACAGATTCAAAATGTATAACCAGAGGTTTTAAGAATTTTCATATTGCCAGCATTCTTATAGCTGAACACACATGTCCCAGAATACAAGACACAAACTAAAAAAAAACAATCTAGCACTATAGAAGGAGCTGCTACAACATCAATAAACAAAAGTTAGATTGCAGTTACAGATGACGCAATATAATAAACATACTTCACATGCACATTCAACTTTTCATGTTCAGATACTTTACAAATAAAATACATAACTAAGTTTCACATGTGAGGTTGGAAATACTAATATCCCTGTTACAGACAATCCAAACATTTTACTATTATTTATAAAGGTGCAAAGAAAACAAATTAGTTCCTTAGACTCTCACAGAAGTGTGAAATGGACACAATGAGGAGAGTCTTTTACTCTCAAACCGGCGCACAGACATACAGAACTCGTTCACAGCCAAAATCAGCAAGCTACCCAACTTCCAAGTTATGAAGCTGTAAATATAATTGTTTGTCTTTATTATTATTCTTTTGACATTTGTACCATTGAGCTTTACTGGGAAAAAAAAAAATTAAAAGCTTCTGTTCCAAGGCAAGCAACTCATGTATAATTTGAAAGACAAAAAAAGCCCAACAATTAAGTGTTTTGTGTAAAAAAAAGAAAAAAAAGAAGTAATGCAAACTAACTACAGCAAGAATGAAAAAGTTTCAAAGAAGCTTTCCTTGGGAAAAGTTTCCCAAGTGAAAGACAGAATTTCTGGTGAACAAAAAAAAAAAAAACCAAAAAAAAAAAAACCTAACCAAAACAAACAAGGCCTACAACAGGGAAAAACAATAGATCAAGAAATTCAACTTTGAGTCTATTCCCCAAACCTTTAACTTTTTTTTTTTTTTTTTTTTTTTAGGAAGTAAAATACCTCAGAAGACAGCTCTTCAGAGGCTGGAACAGCTCTCAGTGATGTGGATATGCAACAAAACTGAGACTTGTTGCCCAATCTCCCACAGTTCATAGTATTTTAATTGGAATATTACACCAGAGTATCTCTCTCTCTTTTTTGTTTTCTTTGTGGAGGGTTTTTTTTGTTTTGATTTGGTTTAGAGAAACAAAACAAAAGCCTTCTATATCAACTAAGTGAAGGCTATGAACAAATATTACAGGATGGAAAATTCTTTTCCTACTCAGCTCACTCTGTATGTTTCTCAACAGATATCCTTAATACATTATAAGCTGCTGTAAGAATGAAAAAAAAAAAAAAAAAGCTTCAGGAATCCACAAATAAATGCAGATACATGCTGCTATCCAAAAAGCTTGACAGTACCCATTTAAATCTAACTAGGCATTTTATTTATACTCATCAGTGTGATGAGTATGGCATTGCCAGTTTCACATCTTCTGGCAAATGAGATCCTGAAGGTGAACTAAGAATGCCTTACTCTGGAACTTCACAATGGTAAACACTGAAGGCAATATCCTGCAGAGAGACACGAGGAAATATCTGAGACATCAGAAGCATAGAAACTGTGTTACATCACATCCCGCTGTTACAGCATGCCAGGATACTTGTCATAAGGAGAAGTAGCATGACCCAAAATTAATACATAGGTTAAAGGTCTGCAGACAAACACACAGGAAACCACGCAGTTCATCAAGTTCTTCTGCAAAGTGTCAGTAGCTTCCTTACCAACACTTGTCTCCTCAACATTCCAGGCTCTTCTCTTCCCAGGAGCCCTTACTCCAGGGCTCCCAAGGTGCTGGCTCCACTACTGAGTCTGAACTTTAGGGTCATTGCATAAAATATCTGCTGTTTTAGATCACTGGAAACATCATTTCCAGAAACAACTCCTATGCCTACTGTGCATCTGTCAGACTCCTGTTATCTGTAGATTTTTCACAAAGCTGGAAACATCATAAGAAAATACACTTTTCAGCCTCTGTAGCATCCTGCACTACATTACTTCTGAAGATTTTAAGACAAAGGAACAGTGTGATTCTAGGCACTCACTAAAATTATCCCTTCCTTATGAAAATGTTAAAATACACATGGAATACCTATCAATAATGCCTGAGACGCTGTCTCATTCTGTTTCTAGTAAATTTCTCCAGCTCTTTCAGAAAAGGGAAAAACAGGAAAAAAGGGACCTGTTAAAAGAAGATTGATTCAACACAGTTAGCACTGCATCTATAGAGTGTTATTGATACAGAATTGTAACTATGTCTGACTAGAGATCTGAGGCCTCATGTACTGTGCTTTCTGTCACAAAATCACACGTTTTTTCTGTCATCCACAGAATAAAAATTAAGCAGCAGACACTACTTACTGGAAGGAAAACAAATAATTAAAAATACAGGTGAGTCTACCTTGCATCAGCATATTTGGGGGATCTTAGTTGTGGTTTGTTTCAAAGCATTTGATTTGCTCACAAATTGTGGTGGGTCAAATTACGCTAGCACTTCTGTAAAATCTGCGCGGAGCTCACTGGAGTTTCTGAAGTATGTCACTAGGCCAAACCCTAACTGACTTTGGGTGTTTGCCCATTTTGCAAAGTTGCAGAAATTCACTTGTATCTGGGACTTCACTGTTACCAGCCTGAACAGTTAAAGAAAGAGCACTTTTACAGCCTCAGCTGTAGGCCCTTGAGATGCAGTAAAAGCAGGTGTTAATTATATCTAAGATACAAAGTTTGCATACACTGAACACAATCTCAGCAAGGATTATCTTGTTTTATCCTGTTATCTCAACCATAGAGCAACCACACAGATTTAAGTGTGAACAACTCACACCCCTGAGAGTGAAGCCTGGCTTTGTCCTTCCTTAGGGCCCCACTGTGGAAACCACCCTAATGGCAGATACCAGTAACATTACTCATGGGGGTCCAAAACCCACCGCAGACGGTAAGGCCTGACCTAGGGAGAACACATATTTGGGTCAAACTGCTAAAAGAGGCTGAGTACCCACTATCCCCATCACCTTTGATCAGGTATCAGTACTTCACAGGCTAAGATTAATGAAGCTTTTAGGAAAGGTGGCTCAGGAAAAGTAATTGGGAAATACTGTTGAAGGATCAGTTTCATTGGTATATAGAGTTTTCTCATTTTTGTTAAAAATGATTAGTACATGGTACAAACCCAGTGTGCAGCAGTGACATACATTATTTTTTTTTTCTGAAGAACTACTGTACACTAAAAATAATAATAGAAAAAAGGTATGAGCTATTTACTGAATAGAAAACCTCAAAGTGATTGCCTTTAAGACTAACACACATCTAATTCCTCATGCCTTTCTCTTGTCACAGTAGTATCTAAGCATCCTGTGAAGAAGCAGCCACAGCAATAACTTCCATAAAATATTTCAGCAGGCCAAAATTTCCAAACAAATGTTTCCTCCTCCAAACAAAACAAAACGATGGCAGAGAACTGTCAACACTGATCATATTGCACAGTTGTCTTGCATGTATAACCTTAAAACACTTAGTATCATGAATTATGGTTTTTAATTAGTCCCACTATGAAACAAGAAGTACTAAACAAAATCCCACAGCAAACAGAGTAAATATATGTTTCTCATTATATGAAATTATGCATATGAGTTTACCTAAAGAATTACAGACCAGAAGAACAGAGTTCAAATTAACTATGACCAGTTACTTATATATATTTACGTGAGTGCTAATTGGGAAAAAAAAAAACAATGTTTTGGTTGCAGTTGTTTCTGCTCTTTTTGAACATGAGCATTCAGTTGTAAGCAAGTAAGACCTAACAAAATTCACACTTAAGAAAAAGAATATTTTTGTGATTAGAAAAACACAGTGTCTGCATATTTCACATATATGTTCACCAATTCTCCTTAATAAATTAAACAAAATCTCACAGACACAGTGAACACAACCCTTGGCTGAACTAGTTTTCAGAATATAAAATAACTAATTAATGCAAAGGAGACTGCTGGAAAACTTGAGCACTTTGTTTAACAGTAGCGCTACTGGGACTTGCCCACCACTGATGTTCATAACACATTCTGGGGAAAAGAAAGCATCACCGAGATACACTTGTCTACTGAAATACCAGTGAACCCAGTTCCTGAGGTCAGTTCTGTTTGCTGATAACTTTAACGGATGAAGAATTGTACCTGGAAGTTGTAAGGAGGCTGAAGTCCTAAATCAGTAAGATAAACGTTCTAGAAATGGACTCATTTGCTCCGCAAAGTGAGAAGACGCTATAACTCAACTCTTCCCAAGACCAAACCGCACCACAGCCTAGTTGGAATTATAAAATACGCACGCGTGGACTTGCACGGCTGACAACCCAGCAGCTCGCTAGCCCCCCACGCACACCCCTGCCTCCCGCCTCCCCGCTCGGGCTGAGCACTTATCGGACACATATTTATAGGGCGGCCGGTGACTAGAGCCTGCCCCCGGTCCGCCCCGGCCGAGAGGGTTCCTGGCCCGGGGGTGTGTGGGAGCGGGGTGACAGGTTGAGATAGAGAAAGACGAGAGGAAGCCCCGCAGCAGGCGGTACCCGCCGCGGGGGCGGGCGGTGACCCCGGGAGGAGCCGCCACCCTGCGCTCGTGGCTTGCGCTGCGGGGCACGGTCCCGCCTCGAAACCTTTGAGCCCCGCGTAGATGCCTTCTGCAACTTCCACGTCCCCGGAGGCGCCGTGCCAGCCGCGGACGGGGATGCAAAGCCCAGGGGAGACGAGGCGGTTGGTCCAGCCCTGCTCGCCGCCGAGCCCCTATTCCACCTCAACCGGAGGAGTTAAGGGAAGTCCCAGGAAAGCGGGAGCCGGGCGCGGGGCTCCAACTCCGCTTGCCGCTGCTGCCCCGGGAGGGAGCAGGTGAGCCCGGGACGCACGCACACACACACACACACGCACACACACACACGCACACACCCCCCCATCACACACACAGCCGCAATTAAAGCCGAGACAAAGTCACCATCTGGGGAGGGGGTGGGGAGCTGCATTAGACGTGGAAGTCACTTACCGGCTTTGCAAGGATCCTTATAATCTATCGCCTCGGCTTTATCCTCTTCAGTGAAATCGTAAGTGTAGTCATAATCAAGGCCAGAGCAGGAGGAAGGCTTCCCACAGACAGTCCACCCGGCCAGCCACAGTGCCATCCTCCAGCAAAGCATTTTCATCCTCCCTCGGGCAGAGAGGTGGTGGGCAGGGTGCAGATGAATTAAGCGGCCGGTTCAGTTGTCCACGCCGGCTTGGGAAAGGAGGGCAAGGGATGGAGGAACCACGGGTTTTGGTTTGTTGGGGTTTGGGTTTGGGTTTTTTTGGGGAGGTGGAGGTGGGATGTTAATTTTGGGGGGGGTTTCCTTCTCCACGTGGAGGCTCCTCCGAGAGACGGTGCTCCCTAGGTAGCCCCAGTCAGACGGGTGCAACACAGAGTGAGGAGCATGAGCGGCGCTCCCCCTCCTGCCCCCAGCCCGCCACCTCGCCGGGGAGAAGTCGCTGGGTGTGTGGGTGGGCGCAGGGGGTGGACTCAGGCCGGGAGATCCTGTCTGTCAGGGCGTCCCTTCGCCTCTGTCAAACCCCAGGCAAACTTCCCGCGGAGGAGGAGGAGGAGGAGGTGGCGACGGCGGCCGCTGCCCGCGTCCCGCTCCGCGCCCGGCCCGCGCCCCACTGCGCGCCCGCCGCCCGCTGCGCCGCCGACCCCGGTCCCGCTGCTGCTGCCAGCAGATGGATCCGGGCTGCACATCAGCGAACTACCACGGGGAGAGGGGGAAAAGAGAAAGAAAGGAGGAAGGAAAGAAAAGGGAGCGGGGGGGGGGAGGGGAGAAGGGTAGTGGGGTGCACTAGAGCAAACCGCGGAGCCCTAGTGATGGGAGGCAGCAGCTACTCTGGAGGGGAGCAAAGTGTCAGAGCTTCCTCCCCTCCGCACAGACACTTACTCTAAGCTCTGTCTCTGGTCTGTCCCCCACCCTCCTCCGTCCCCCTTTAACTTACGAAAACCTTACAGGCAACTAACACACAGTCGTCAGCATCCTGCTTACTTATTCATACAGTCAGGGTCAGGATCCGGGCTGCTTCTGATCTGCTCCCTTGATAGTCTTATGGAAACACACGCGCATTCACTATACGCCTCTATCTCCATATAGCTTTCCCTCTAGATAAGCAGTGCATGGCATTTAAACAACAACAACAAAAGAACCGAGATCAGATAAAACAACGCACAAATCGACACCCGGCAGCCAAAGAAGCTCGAGAGAATGGGTGATGAGGAGGACGATGAGAAGAATTAACTGCAATTTAGGAGACGGGAAAATAAATCAGTGGCTGTGTATTTCTCCCTCTGCCGCGGCTGCTTTGCAGTGTAAGCCCCATGAGCTGACGGGTGGGGGTTAAGGAGCGAGGGGGAGGGGGAAAGAGGAAAGTTTAAGCGTCCATAGTTTGTTTAAAACAGAAGAAGGCAATATAAAAGGTCCATTGGTCTCCAGAAGTTCAGCCAAGCAGCTGGGAACCGGTTCCAAAATGAAAGTAAGAACAAACAAACAGAAAAAATAATCAAGGCAAACAAAAAGTAAAATTGCAGCAGGCAGGAGCAACGCTGAGATCTTGCAGTCGGGCTTTCCTGTTCTCACGTGGATCTCCAGGAAAGTGGTGGAGGTTTATTTTCCAAGCGAAGTTTCCGCGGGAGCCGCCGCCCCGCTCCGCGGTATCCTGCTTCGCCCGCCGCGCTTCAGCGCCGAGGCGCCCCGAGCCGCTGCCGCCTGCGCGGGGCCGGGTTTTGTTTTAAAGCCCGAGAAGGGATCAGCGCGCAAAGCCTCCTTTCAGCCGATCAACCTGGAGAGGGAGGGGGGATGGAGGAGGGGTGGAGAAACGGGCTGCTGGAATAAAATAAGATCGAGCGGAAAAAAAAAAAAATAGAAGTCTGTATAGGTTGGTAAAGATCCCCCTCCCTCTCCGCCTGCCTCCTCCCCTCCCCCGAGACGGGCAGCTCCGGTCCTGCCCAAACTGTTTCAGACCAAGGTGAGACTTTTCCGTAGCAAACTCTACTCCTCCTCCTCTTACGAGTTTCCATGGAAAAGGGCGGGGGGGGGGGGGGACGACGAGGGGTGGGTAGCGGGGAGTTTCTCCCTCTCCCATTTCGCCGGGGTGTCACATTTAACACGGACTTTAGAAGGGGCTGCCGCGAAGAAGCGGCTGCGTCTTTCTCTCGCGTCCGAGCCCGCACGAGGCTCGCTCTCGCCGCAGCACTTCCCGGCCGCCTTCCCCCTGTCGCAGGGGTGGAAATCCGGAGATAGTCCCTTCCCCCGGCTGTGCCAGGAGCGCAGGCAGAACCGGCGACGCGGAGCGTTCCTCACCGCTGCCTCGGAGCGCAGCGCCTCCCTGCGCGCCCCTTTCCCTCCGCGGGCCCGGGCCCAGGTGCCGCGGCGGGGCGGGGGGGCGGTGAAAGGCTGTTACGCAAACTCCGGGTAAGCACAGCTCGCTCTCGAGGCTGATCTGCTCCCAAAACCGGGGGGAAGGCGAGACAAGCAGTGTACTGCCTGCCCAAAGTCGCTCCATCTGCCCCTGCCCTCCTGCAGATGAGGGGTCAGTGCTGCTATGGATAGGTAATCTCTGCAGTTTGCATCGTTCAAACTGGAGAGGTCGGTTAAAACAGAGCTAATAACGGCTTAATAACAGAACACGTTAAGGAGTGTACTCTAGCATCGAGTAACGTCAATGTCTTTGAAGCATCCATGCGTTGCGCTTATGGTTTTGGCATCCAGGTTGTGTTCACATTATTCTCAGCTCCACCATGTTGCTCCAAAATTGAATGCCAAGGGATGAGTAGCTGCCACAGAAAGGCTGCATCCTTCAGCAAAAGAACTGCTGCCCCAGCAGTTCAGTTTGCTGCGTGTCAGAAGGCCCACAAAAAGTACCACACATCAGATCGCAGAAAAGCCTGAGGAACTTGTGGCCCGTTGCTTCCTCTCTTCCTTGATGTAATTTCTGTGACCAACCGCACCAGACACTTGGAACTGACTCCAAGGAAGTTATCAGAGACCCTTCCCTGTCAACCCATCCGAGCTGCATCAGGGCTGATGACTACCCTTGCTTGCATGGTGTCATGGTTTGGTGGACTGTGTTTTGCTGAAGAAGCCAGTCTGACCCAATCAGAAACGTAGTTTCTGTTACGTATGTCCGCAAGTGAGGCAGTTTATCTTACAGTGTCACTAATTACATGCTTATTTCCCATATTGGACCTCCCTAACCTGGTTTTGTTTTTCTGCTCCGCCTTGTTTCACCTTTATAAAGTTAATTTTCTTTCCTGCACCTGTGCACCTCAACCCCCAAAAGAAACAACCTCACTCTAACAAGCACACGTTTGTCAGCAGAGTTTTAGAAACACTGATTTTGATGATTGCTTTACAGCCCCAGAAGAGAAACGTACAACATGCGATCCTCAACACGCCAGTCTCCCTGGTGAGATTATTAGTCTCTCTCCAGCGGGAGATTAACTCTCCCAACAAGGTAGGCCCTGATGTCACCCTCAGCCTCCAGCCTGCAAGCTGCCCCGACCCCAGCATCACCAGCACTGGCTGAGCAGCACTGGCTGCTCGCAGCCTTGAGGACAGCTGGCCTTGCACAGCCCTGACTAAGACAGGAAACAAGCTCAGAAATGCTAGATGGGAATCACACAGAAATCTGGGCACATAAGTACAGCAGCAATTCAATGTGTGTATAGGTCAGGGTGAAAGCTGTTTTCTGCTTGTAATCCAGAGCAGCTACACATTTGAATTACCCTTTAAAATGTGTTGCAGCTCTGCAGAAACTATACTAGATTGCTTAGGTATTAATATTCCCATCAGTCACATTAGTAAAAACCTTTCCTCATATTAAGAGAAATATTTGCTAGTACCCAAACCGGCTGACTTTTTTTTTTAACTTTTTCCCTAAGTAACCCATGAAACATTCAATCTAGTTTCTTTCATGATGCAAAATTTTGAAACATTTTGAGTACAAAATATTTTTTTCTTATCACACATTCATGTCTACCATTCCAAAAAGCTCACAACTCTGATAATCCATCTGACAACACAGTCAATCAAAAATCCATCCTACAGCCGTTTCCAAAGAAACGAACACATAGCCAGGAAGACAGAATGCTTAAGCTGGAAGGAAACCAACCAAAGGAACACAACAACAGCAACAACAAAAACTCATTTTCCCTTTTCTTTTAAATTTCCTGGTTTGGGGATATATTACAGGGACACAGATAATGGTAAATGCAGTTATTTTAAAAGTGGTGGTGGTAATTTTTTTTTTTTTTAATCCAGGAAACTGGAGGCTTTTCTGCTCTTCCCACACAAAAAAAAAGAAATTAAAAAAAAAAAAAAGGCACAAGTATGTAAGAAAGACAGACACAATCACAGAACTAAAAAAACACATCTGAAACATCGTTGCTCACACCTCCTCCTCATTCTTTGGCTATCTGTCTCCTACTTAGGCCTCCATCTCGTGTAGAGTTTTAGGTGAGTGGACACAATGGGCTTATTCACAAACGTCAAGCCCAGCACATGCCTAAGGCTTTGAAGGCTGAAGACCATGGTTGGTCAGCTCCTTGGGACTGGGAGTCATGGGATTTTTCAGGAGGCTAACGCAGTGAAGTTTCGAAGGAGCTGGATACCTTCCTGCTTTTATCTCCCAATAACTCCATTCCTTGTCTCTGAGGTACTTAGGGCACTTCTGATACATCTGGAGCTATGCTTTAGTAGTTCTTAATTCCCCAAATTGTTATTCTGTAGGGAAATACTGAAGCTGAAAGTGCACTGTGGCAAATAGACTGTCTACAAACAGGCATATACACAATCATAAATATATACCCAGTAAACTATATAAACTAAAATTAAACTTTTGAAGTTAAAAATCAAACTGTCGAGACCCTAACAGCAGTAAGCTCCCCTGTGGAACCTTATTTCTCCATTCTCTCCCACATCTACTTATGTATTATGGAAGTTGGTCATTGCATGTTCACCTACTATTTTTTTCTACAGATCTCTGCTTAATTAAGAATCAGCCCTTCAATGTTATGTTTTCTGTTTTATTTTTCAAAGCATGGCCCATGCTTTATTCATTACGCACTTATTCAGATCCTACTCTGCATACAGAGTTGTTAATTTCCTCTTGGGCTTTTTATGGAGCTTGTTGCTACAATATTCATGTGCTTCAAAAATATGAATTAGTTTAGTTTCATAATACACCCCTCAGATGAGGGGATATTGTGACGGGATATGAATATTACACATGGGAAACAGTTATAGATTGCCTGGTATGATATCTTGTAAGCCTGTCAGGACTTGGCACTATAGAAAACCTTGTTTCTTCAAGGCCTGGTTCCCACTGGTTTCAGTTGCAGTAATTTTACTCACCAAGTATCCAGAACTACTTCTAATCAAACCCTGGAGTTTTCAGGCATCTGAAAATGGGAAGCAAATAATAGCAAGAAGTATAATTTAAAAGCCTTGAACCAGCTTTATCAAGGAACTCTGTGGCAGAGGCAAGGGCTAAGACTCAAATTTCAAGCCATTCAGGTCTCTGAAGACTTTAGACACCATTACTTTCCCCATGATTCCTTTTCTTCAGTACTTCCTTCAATTTCTAGAATAAATGTGACCAGACTCCTCTCAGCAGCAGCCTATCATTAATGGCACCCACATAATTCATCCACCACTTGGAATCTCCTGCTCCTCCACGCAGTACCTGTTAGCATGGGTAGGTAGTCCCGTGTGTAGCCCAGCATTTGAAAAGATGTGTGTCTCTTCACCACTGGATATCAGCTATTACTGGCAGAAGAGAGGGACAGCAAATCTTGGGATCCCTTCCAAGCTCTGGGAGAGGGTGTTTTTTAATGGCACAGTCCCATCTGCTTACTTCCTAAGTCCATGTTTTGCCTTATCTTGGCTTGTTACTTCTAACCTACCTTCATTTGCTCTTCAGTCTTGGCTGTCCAACCCAGGTTTGTTTTTCCTTATCTTGATACTGCTAGTGTTTGATTCTCATCCCAGTTCCAGCTGTCCTAGTTGCACTTTTCTTTAATCTTATTCGGGGACTCCTCACTCCCAGATTCACCTTCAACTGTGCAGGGTTTGTTGTTTTGGGTTTTTTTTGTTTTGTTTTTTTTTTTTTTTGCCACTGTTTTGTTTTCACTCCCCTTATCTATCTGATCCTTGTCTTATGCCTCCTCACCTGATTTAACTTCCAGTTATGTCAACATTCACCTTCCTTGTCTGTTCTTAACTCCAGGTACGCGCCACAAGCTTGGTCTTGCTCCTTGACCTTATTTCCCAGCTACAGAGTTATCCTAGCTCCAGTCCTTACCTTGCTGTTCAGGCAGTTTTGCTTGTCTGCAACACTCCCTCTTTCCTTTCACTGTTCCTTCTCAGGCACAGTTTTCTTATGCAAACAGTTTCATTGTCCCAAAATACATCCACCATTCCCATTGTTGATTTCTCCTAATCACATCCCACATTGAATTTCTCGGGAGCTTTGTCCCAACTTTACTGTCTTCTCCCTCATCTGTTTAAGTCAAACAGCCTTCCCCTTCTCATCCCATAGATACAATTGAGGTGCATTGAGCATGTGAAATCATAACTTCTTCTCAATTAAGTCTTCTCAAGCAGAGCACAGCTCAAAATAATAACGTAAAATGTCATTACAGGTGAGACTCAGGTAAGAGAGCTGCTAAAACTGCATGTATTCAAGGCTGACTGTGGTGAAGCTTAAGTCCATAGTAACGTTGAAGGAAAAAATGGATATATCCCTCAACATAAGGGCTAACACTCTCCTTTTCCTGTTCTGCTCAGGATTTAACTACATTTCCTACAGCCTAAGCATTTGAAGCTCTTTCCAAAATACTGCTATGATTTTTAATTAAAAGCAAACCCATGTATTTGCAAGTTTCATTTTCTTTTTTTCAAATACCTGGATAATTTAAGCTAATATTCAAAAAGAAAAGTTAAAGAACAATAAATTAAGACTAAAAATCAGTTTGCAGCAGATACCTAGCATGGAAAATGTCATACCAAATCCTTACAATTAAGCAAAGGCATATAAACAGTTTAAGTAATATCTATCAGCAGACAGTAGCAGGGAATTTTAATATTAGATACCCAACAATACTCTGTTTATAACACCATGTGCGTTATGCCATCTCCATTTTCAATGCTCTGAAACGTGCAAAAGAGCATAAAACTACCTTGAGAACACATACTGGTGTTAAAACAAGTAATCAAGCAACAACAACAAAACCAGTGGTGCACCACTTAAATTAGAAGCTGTTCTGTGTTTGCTCAGCATCCCTGATCCTCATCAGGCAATAAATCAATTTGCAGTAGCTGTGGAAAGCTATTTAAACACAGGGACAGAAGAGCTTAATTGTTAAAGCAATGTTCAAAGTTACAAGGTATAGGAGGTTAGTATAGGAGGTCATATTAAATATTCACTTGTCTGAAACCAGCTGCATTCCAAGTATGAGGAGGCATCCTGCCCTCCACTTAATTAAAAAGCAAAGCCTATGAGCTCTGGGCTTAGCAGAGCTTAGCTTGCAGTTCTTCAGAAGATAGATAGAGACTGCCAGATGAGAAAAATGACATCTAAATGTTTGCCAGCTTGATTTTGTTTCATTTACGTTATTGTCTAGCATGCAAAAAAATAGCTAAAAGCTGTTTGTTTTGAAGTTTGTGGCTTATTTTCACAAGTTGGTAAAGCATTCAGGATCCAATTCTCAACTCTGTAAGAGGCTGTTCCTTGTCAGTCAACAGCAAACGTGTTTTACTTGCATAGGATCTGAATAGGATCACTTATCAGTAATCATTCTAGACACTGGTAGCTGGTGAACATAGTTTCTTTGACAATTATATGATAATGTAAGTATAATAAACCATAATAATGATATTACTACTCCTAGACCTGTTCACTCTTTATCTATGAACAAACGCTGCTGTTAGACTGAGAAGTGACATTTGTTATTAGCCTGACTAGGTGCACAGGGTTAATCTCACCCTCCAGTACTCAGCATACTGTCACATAGCTGGGAGTCAGTGGCTCGTTTTTGACAGAAGAAGGCCTCTAATGAGTCTGATCTTGAGTGACAGCTAGGCATTTTGATTTTCCATTTATTCCTAGAAGATGAAGCAGCTCAGCACCTTGCAGAACAGGATTCACTGTTTTGAGCTGTACACTGCTCAGATGAAAACCCCTGTTTTAGTTTACATTGTAACGTACCACATAAGATAACCTCTCTCTCCCTTACTGCAGAAAACATGTAACAGACTGGGAGAAAGGAATCAAAGCAAATAGAGGAACACTGGCATAATTGGGTTTTCTGCATAGACACAATGTATTCTTCTACCTCTGGGACACTGAAAATAAATAAGGCACATCACCAACTCTCAGGAGGAAGAATGGCAACTGTGTTACAGAAAGAAGCAAGAAACTATAATACAAGCACTGTCAATGAAGGCTAACAACTACAGGACAACACTGCTGTGTTTTCTTTGCTGTAATATTTGCATAAATTCTCTATATGGCAAAGAACTTTTATCCCTTTCAGCATTGTCTAATATATATTTCACTAATACAGGTAGTATCATACCCATAATCACTGACTTTTATGGTGCAGCTATCCAAAAAACTTCTCAGATAACTGAAGTGGCTTAGCTACTACCATTTTCTAGTCTTCAGTGGCATAAGATCATGAAAGTCTATGGCAAAACTAATTTAATTGCTTTCACATTATCCATCTCTCCAAAATTATTTGTACTGTGATTATTAACAATTCTTCTTAGATATAATAGAATATTTTCCTAGACTATGCAGGATAAACTTCTTTTAAAAGAAGACACTGATGCACTATGCAGCAATAATTAACAACCTCTGTCCAGAGGATTCAGGGATTATATTGTATTTGAAAGATGAATGCTTTTTCACTCACCAAGGTGATAGTTTTGTGCAAACACCAACCAAAATTTGCTGTAAATACATGTTTTATGGTAATTACACATATATACAGATTATACGTTACAATTTGAGCTCAAGTTGAAGTCATTTCAGTAGAGCTTTCCATTAGCACAGTTAGAGCAGTAAACCCTTGCAATTCATTCTTTGCCCCCTCTCCTCGAAGTTATATGATCTGCAATACTGGAGATGTCACAGATGATTAGACATAGTTATTGGCAATTGTGTGCACACATACGTGTATGCACACAGTCACAATATAAAGGAAACAAACTAAAGTCTGAGATCAAAACACTTCCAAAATTAAACCAGAATATGGAACCACCATTACACAAAATTTTCACCCTTCCGTGAAAAGGGTGAAAGAGATCCCAGGCACCTCTTATGAATTCATAATTCTGTGTTGCATATCATACAGAGCCTAGTCTCACTGCAAAAGCAGTATAGATTTACTTTCTGCACGTGCTGCAGGTCTGAAGAGGCAGATTTACTAAACACATTCCAGGTGTCTAGGTTTCAGTTTCCCATGTGCTGGCAGGGGTACCCTTTTCAGATTAGTCACTGAAGCCTTTACTTTATGAGTATAGGCTTAAAACGTTGCACATATGAGCAACTCTGAACCTCCAGGTATAAAAATCAAGGTGTATGTTTGTGCTTGTGTTTATTATTGTGTAGAACTGCCAGAACAGGTAAGATTTTTTTTTTTTTCTTCTAAGTATGGGTGTGCATTTTATTTGTTAAAAAAATTGCACTTGTTTTTATCATCATTATTATTATTATGCACATCTAAAAACTGCATATCATTCTCAACAACTAAAAAAGCCCTAACTCAGTCTACCATAAGCCAACTTGTATTTTTTGGATCTTCTTTTTCAGCAAGTGCCATGAATTGCCAGTAGCACTTTGCAGGACCGACATTGCAGATAAATACAACAGGACATGTTAGAAAAATCCTTGTACTGGAAAAATCTGCAACATAAACCTTCAAATTTTTAACACAAAATGCTAGCAGTGAAAACAGCCAGAAATCTGCCTGGTTCAAGATTTAACTGTACTGAAGTGATAGCTCATGACTTCTAAATGATTCAAAAAGTCTTCAGTTTGTGAAAAGCTCTTCTACTACTGTTTCTCCTTCCTAAACCTGTTTTCTTCTCTCTGTATGCATATGTAAACATGCTGAAACCCATTTTTTTACTCAACTGTCTTTAGAAATTGATACAATCTGGTCATTTTTATAAGATATTATTTCAATTGGTGTCAAATGTCAAACTATTCATTGAATAAAATTTTTTATATTTGCATATTTCTGTTGACTCTGAGCAAGGCTGCTTGTTATATTTGTAATGAGTTCCCTGCTTCTGTCCAAATTCCATTTATTTCAATGAACAAATCAGTTTGCTAATTGTCTCCTGTAGAATCATAGAATCATTTGGGTTGGAAAAGACCTTCAGGATCATCAAGTCCAACTTTGGATCTTTTGTTGTTATTGCTTGTTACATCTCTTTCTCTAAGGTCCATCCTCACGGTCACCACAGTAACAGAGTATTTGTTTGGGAAACAGACATAGGAGCATGCCTGAGGTTTGGTTTATAAAGCAGTGGCAAACTAGATGAAAATGCTCTCTTCCAAAACTCAACCTGTGGTTATATTTCAGTATCAGCACTTTCACAAGGAATGCTGTGGGTGTAGGCTACATTTTAAATGTCCTTCAGATAGGACATATATAATTGAGTTACTCAGGTAGTTTGGCAGAGAATCACTGAAACACCAGTAGCAGCTCAAGGACTTCACTGTGGAAGAAGAGACCAGTACTTACAAATGAAGTTCATTATTCACACTCAACAGTAAACATTTATTTAATGAGCATAATATAGGAAACACTGCCTGGCCAAGTGGTCAGTTAACACTCAGATTAAGCTCTGACACAAAAATAATCTCACCTGTACCGGCATTAGGCCTTTCTTAGGGATTACCTGACACATGTGGTTAACAGCAACTAGATGCCGCCTCCTTCCCAGACTTAAGCCTCCTGTCCTGAACAAACCTCCATTTTAGCAAGACGCCAGGAGAGAGGGCAGCCCGTGGCCAGGGGAAAGAGGGCAGCCGCGGCCTTGGTGTGCTTTCCCGAGGATCGCCCTCGGCCTGCGAGCGCTGGCCTTGCAGGTAAGGTGCAGCGGGGCCGGGCGTCCCGGCCCTCGCCAGCAGGTTGCGATTTTTTGGCATCCTGCGACCCCTAGTGAGAGCCAGGGGCGGCCGGGCAGGGGCCGTTTCCAGGTCACGAGCGATGCGCTCCTCTGGGGGTTTCCCTCTCCCCAGTTAACTGACCGAAACGCGACTATAAAAACATAACAAAGCCTTGCCTTCAGTCGCATCGAGGCAACGCGCCGACTGTATTGCGACTCCACAAAAAGCTGCTCTTTGTGCAAACCCTCATGGCAAGGGGTGGGTGGGCGGAAGAGGTGAGTGACAGCATCCATCTACATACTACCAAAAGAATAAATTAGTAAAATTGCCAGCTGCATTTCAGTGAGCTTTTCGACTTCCCTATGTACATGCAAGGCCTCAGCCTCTGCAAATAACACCAGTCAGTATGGGAGCAGTATGTATTTGCCTGACCGTGTAAGGAAAACGTTGGCGAGAAGTTTGTCTCACAGCGTTCAAAACTGCAAGCTAAGCTTTTTGCCTTTGTCATCATGCTCAGATCCACCAGAACAATGGAGTTCAAAACAATGATTCTGTTCTAAACACATACGCGAATTAAAAGCTCAAAATGTAAACATGCAATTATTGAAGAGGAAAGGGTACTTCTTAACTTGGTTCAGTTCCCTCAGCTAAGATCAACTCGGTATTCATCTACACGCATCAGAATCTGTGTTTGTATATACACACGTATCAAGCTGCATTTTATGCACTTAGACATAGTATACACACACTTTCAGGGCCACAGTTATAGTATGAAAGGGGTGAGTCTACTGTTTACGTTCCTACAATTAATAAAACACCCAAATAATTCTACCTAATGCTAAGAATAAATATGCCAGAACTTTAATATTGTGTTTGTCCAATGGAAATGAAAATAAACAGTAACTATTCCAAATAGTTCATTTTTTTTCAATGCAAAGATCTTCACAATTTGACTGGTAAAGCACTATTATCTGTAAGATGAAAAGATTCCAGGATATGGAATGTACCTGGTTTTCAAAGACATTTATTAATATCTTGTGATACATTCATTTCCAAAGTAGCAGTAGAGGCCTAGAATGAGGGGTTTTTATCCAGCCTTTTACATCAAAATAATTATAACTTGCCTTTAATGAAATGTATTTCCTTCTGATTTGTAGCTCTCTATGGTTAAAAAAACCCCAAACCCTAAACTCAAAGGCAAGTTTTCTTGTCATTCAGTCTTCCTAGCTGCCATTTGCTCCCAAGTGGAGTCAAGTCCAAGCCATACTTAGAACCAAAACTAAAAATTTTAAAGATCTTTCCAGATCTGCAGTGCAGATCTGGAAACATACTTTCAACCTTCTCTAACAATATTCTTTGGAGATTGAAATTCTCCCAGATCTTTCCATAATGGGAGCATGGGTAACATGAATGTTGGGCAAGCTGACAATTGCCATCTCCCATTCTTCCAAAATTTCTCTTAGATGGCTTTGTGCCTCCTGTCCCTTGGTCACTTTGCTAAATCATTTTAAGCAAGGTGCTGTCAAGTCCATAAATTGCCTCAGAGAAAATGACTAGCACAGAGAATTTATTGTTATTTATACTTTCTGTATGCACATAAAACACTTATGATAGATAAGCTTTGAAGGAAAGGAGGAGTCAACCTCCTGACACCAGTTGGTGAATATCACAGCTTGCATAACCCATAATATTACATTGGTGAACAAATACTGAATAAAATAGCTAAATCTCTTCTATGTAATCTCTCCTCAATATGTTAGGCTAATTTTTCTTTAACTTTGCTCCACATATGTGCAATCTATTACACAGAAGTTTTTATAGGCCTGTTTGGCTGCACAGAAGCTACAAACCCCAGTAACACTAATATAATCCTGTTGTGTCACAGCAAGGGAGGGAAGGGGAAACAGCCCACCAGAGGTGGTAAACCTTGTTCCGTGCAGCAATGTACATCATGCTGAAGGCTTGGTTCATGTCTATTGCATCTTCCACAGCTGTACGATTTTTTTTAATTACTTTTACGTAATTGCAAGTATACATTACTCAAAGTAAATTATGTAATTTTCTTAAGCAGATGGTTTATGTTCAAACTTTTATCTGATTTACCAAGGATTGACCTAAGCAGAAGATAAGGATTTATTTTTCTTAACTGTTGTAAAAGCTTGTTTTAAATGATGTGTTCTTTTACCAAATAATTCTGGAAATTCTCACAGAAAATGCAAATTCTAAGTTGATGTTTACATACATCCTCTGTAGGTGTCAGCATTGCTTTATATTGTTATAGAGAAATTTTTTTTTTTCTTCTCAAAGAAAGAAGAAAAACACTTGTCATTTTCAAAACGAAAGGTATTTTTTCTGCTGTCAGTTTGTCTTTTACTACCCTGTTCAGACTAGGAATTACTACTATATTGCATAGATACAACTAAAGACCCTACCTTGGTTTCCTATGCACCTGTTCTCAGTTAGCTTTTTATTTCATTCCAATTATTTTCTGTATAAATATCATCCTTGTTGATGTAAACACAAAGTTCACGGAACAATTACAAATATTTCTCAAATGTTGCCAGGAGCACCAATTCAGCAATGCTAAGCAAACTGTGAATCTACCTTCTTTACACAGACTGCAGAGGAATACTGAACCAAAGGTAGTTAGAAATTTCTAGATGCAGTCGTCCAAAAGCCATCATGGGCCAAATATTATTTAATACTTTGATGAATAAAAGTATGTCACTAAGATATGTTGATAATATGTTATTGAGACGAATTATCCATGCAGAAGGGAACTGCACTATCATACTAGATGCCAATGACCTTGGGAGCAAAGGATTGGCAATTGGATGAAAATAAATTATGCAGAGTGGGATGTCATAAACAAAGGGTAACAAGAATTCTTTCTGGGATCTCAGGCATAAGGAATGATCAAAGAGACATGGATTAAATAGTCAAACAAAATGATTATCAACTTCCTACACCAGTGAAAGAAAAATAATCAAAGCATCTATGAGGCAAGATATTTTCAGTAAAAAGAGTAACATTGATGATGACATTACAAACTTCATTATATATGAACATTATTTGAAATGGTGCATATAATCCTGACCATTCTTCTGACTAAAGGAATAGAGAACATCTCTTCAGGAGGTTGTAAAGAGAGCATATAAAAATCGTGTGAAAGGATATGTTAGCTTCCTATAGAAGTAGTGAGAAAAATTAGATACGTGAAAAAAATAGCATCAAAGAACAAATGGCTACAAACCGCTCAGGAATGACTTTTAAACTGGGAGAAAGATTCTGACACAACCACCCAGGAGAAATAATGGAGGAAGAAATCCCATCTAATTTTCAAAGGAAGTTCAAAAGAGAACATATGACCTGTCTGCTTGGTCTAAGAGTGTGCTGGAGTCCACATCCCGGGGATGTCCAAGTGGCTTAATCTTTTACTCGCCTTACAGGTTTGCACCAAAGTTTGTCATTGGTGCTATACCATTATCTATTGATAAAGTCAAGTGCTACTTACAGCCATTGATTGTGGGCAGTTTTAGTTGGTCTTGTAAGTGAAATGGGACAGAGGAGAGATTTTTTTGCAGTAGTAGCCTCAGAGTCTATTTAGATGAGAATTATCCTTCTTCGCTACAAGTGACAAGCACCTTGACTACAGAGACTTCTCAGTCTCTGTGTTGGCTCGCAGCCATGTTCAAGTTATTGCATTTTACTTTAGATGTGGATTTCCCATCTGAGCATTTACTCAAGTGCAAATTTTACCTGCATACTTGCATAACACACTCTTTAGAAAATGTTGCTTCTGAAGAATTGTTTACATGTACATTTTTCTCTTCTCTCATCCCCTCCCACATATCTAATAAATTTATCTATAAAACAGACTAATTTATCAGCGGCACTGATTTATTTTTAGGTCATCTCAAAAGTACTTAAAAGCTCCTATTAATGGCACAGTAGAATGCTGAGTTTTCTATAACTGTGGCTGCAGAATCTTGTCTCTATCATAGATTTGCCCTTGGGCTGCAGAATAAACAGAGTATTTATAGACCTTCTCATACAAAGAGATTTGATCATTCAAAAAGAAGGCAATGAATTGAACAAGTACTTTCTATATCCTCAGGCTTGCTACTAATATTAGTGTTAAGGAAAAGCTGATGTCACCTGATCCGTCACAGTCTCTGCTTTTGTACATCTCTGGGTTACACTGGGCCAAAAAGTTTAAGTATTATTTTTGCATTCATTTATTTGAATACAGTTCTGTTGTCATGACAGATTTAGAAATACTGTCCTCCACCTGAATTACATCAGATTGCTATAGTTGATACAGGAAATAGGAAAAACCAAAGTAGCACTTCTCAGAGTCTATCCAAAGATTTAAGGAAACAGACAGCTCTGACCATTTGAAATTACCTGTAGTTACTACTCTTACTACATGAGAGAGGCTGGAGATGAGGTAGACAAGCCCTAAATTATATATACTATTTTTCCAGACTGTAATTTGATTCTAATGTAAGATTCAGTCAATTATTGGAAGGTTAGAAGTTGCTTGTACTATAATGCATAAGCCTGACAGAATAAGCTCTATGACTTTACTGGCCTTCTCAAAGTCATTCTCTTCTCTCTAGACCCAGTATCCTTGCTGGGAGGAATCTGATTTAAGCTGCATGTTGCAATGTGGCACACAGCATGGCTGTGCTTTTGTGAGAGCACCCCTGGCTGGAAGCCTCACTTACTCAGCTGGATTTGCTCCTCTGTGTCTCAGGGTACTTGTGCTGCAGTGGCAGTGATATTCCCCTTCCCATCTGTGCTGAGTACACACACTTCCAAGCTCACAATCACAGCCACATCCGGACCCTCATCAACCTTGGAATATTGTCATAAAGCTCTGTTTTTATTATCCTGGACTAGGGCTGATTGCTGTGAATAAAAACTCCAGCAAAAACATCCGATATGACTTTATGATTTTACCTAACTTTTAAAGTAGTTATTCATCATAGAAAAAAGATAACCTTTTATGACTCGAAAAATATATATTGGAAACCAGCGGAACTAACGTAGTGATATCCCTTTTCCTTACCTCTCCCTTTAATGTTTGCTATAAGAAACACCAAATCCAAACTCACTGAAAAAATATTTCAATATTCAAACCCTTAAAACAAACTGCTAAAATGCAGAATAATGACAGGTTGGAAAAGTGCTCACACACAAAGAAATATTTTTAGACTACTAATGTATTGCCTTTACATTTCACCATGCAATAGGTGAAGAAAAAAATGGGGCTATTTATCAAGTCATCAACCACTTTGAAAATAAGAGTAAAATTTTGAGTATCTCAGGTTGTTTTCTCCACTGTAAAACAGCACAGGGATTTTTAGTTCAGTCACTTCAAAGCATGAGGACCGTAAACCAGTGATATCTTGGGAAGCTGAGGATCCCTTTGGGAGCTATGGCATAGAGACCCTGTCTGTATTACTGTAGGTGACAGTTTGAAAATGTCAGAGAGAAAATAAAAGTTTTGGGGGGAGTCTTAACAACACTATTATTTAGAGAAAAAATATTTACATTTTAGCAATGATTCATCTGGACAGACTGACGCTTGCAGTCCAACTTTCAAGTACAGTGTAGATCTTACTCTTAACTGATTAGACCCTTCTGAAGTAAGACTTAGTTCTGCAGGAAAGGAGACCAACTGGATTACTTCTACTTTGTTCTAGAATAAGGAAAAAATAATTCTGGCCACATGACTCTAGCATTGGTTAAATTTATTCCTAAACATGTGCTAAAATGGAAGCAGGAAGGACAAACACAGTCAGTTACATGGAGAACTGTCTGGATCCAAGTTGAATACGTGAAAGATGATAGACCAGTTTCATTTGGGTCCTGATTTTATAGGAATCCCTTACAACTGAAATTATATTATTTCAAAAGATGACAAAATAAAACTGATCCTTCACAAACAGTTTGCAGCCACCCTAGTAGGATGTACAGCTGAGTATCAGACAAACACAAACTGTCATCATAAATTAGAAAACTTGTAATTAAAATGTTAGGTAGTTTGCACTAATATTTCATATTCATATATACCAAACTTACTATTAGTCACTTTTTCTAGTTTTCTATTTAACAGCTAATGAAATGTTAGGTATGTGTATACAGTGCATACAGATAACTCTGTTATGAATACAGCCAACCACTATAAGGGTGCAGAATATGAAGTATCAAAAGCACATAACATTTATATAACGCCCTTGCAAAACAGCTCTTAATTATGATTGCACACTACATTTTCACCAGCATAAGAATGAACAGTGCTCACTGAATTCAATATTTTGTTTCATATTGGTGGTACAGAATGTCAACCTATGCCTTCAGATTTCTAGGAAAATTAGTTGTCCACAGTTAGTGGATACCTGAGAAAACTTTTTTGGTTTTCCTCCCCCAAAACAGTACCTCACAGGATCTTTTTTGGCAAAGACAGTGACAGAAACTCATTCTCCAGGGCAACATACAGTTTCCTCAGCTACAAAACTGTCTTTTCTTTCCTTGACATCCCAACTCATTCAAAACACATATCCCAACTTCCTCAACAACTGAGATGAGTCTTGCAAACAACAGACTCTTTCACTGTGTTGTGCTGATTCATTCCAAGCACTGTTCATCCTGCACACTGAATGAGGCAGGGTCCTGTGGGAAAGAAAAAAGAATGAGATCATGTAATTAAAGACTATCTCATAATGTACACAGGGATTGACTTTAATGGCCTCAACAGTCTTAATTCTATTTCTTAACTCTTGAGTGATTAAGACTGCCAGTCATTTTCATATTGTTTTCTGAATATAACCACCAACAGTTCTGAGTAAAGATGTTTAAAAATAAGCAAAAGCCCCAAGCCAAAAAAACAGCACATGGAACCCTACCAACTACTACTATACGGTATGCAAGGAGAATTACCAGTAGAGCCAACTGGAGGGGAAAACAACAACACTGCTATTTTTATTGAACATTTTTCTATTCTCAATTTGCCTATCCATTAATGTTTAAATGTTTCCCAGAGATGTTTCAATTTTAATGAAATTCTGCCAGATTAAACTATTTTCAAATCCTGACTCGTGATTCCCACCAGCTCACATACTTGCTCACTCCAGAAGGATGCCGATGAGTCTGTCCATATTCCCCGGGTCATCAGCCTACCTAACAAACACCGAGATCCTACAGACCCTGCTCCCAACCTTGCTATTTCTCTGCTGAGCGCTCTAAGCCAGACACAGAACGGTAATTTCATTCTGAAGGAAGCTTAGCTTTTTTTTGCAAGAGTTCTAAACTAGACACATCAAGCTTCTACATCTCTCATAAAAGGGACACCATCCCCCCCGCCCCCTGTGCAAGTCTCTAGTACACATACAAGTAATTTTCAAGCTGAAAGCCTGAACCACACAATGGGTGTTCTTTGTCTTTTCCCAAGAGTTAAATCTTCTGCAAGTCCTGACAGCTGTCCCACAGTCAGAGATTTTTTTCTTTTGCAAAAACACCTCTCCTCCCTGAAATTGTAGATCCTGAAAGCATTTTGATTTGAAGCTCCAGAGAAACAGATTTAGGACTATCATACCTCATGATTTCTGTCTCAGCATGCCAGGACTCTTACGCTTAGTGCTGTCAGGGAGCAGCATAGGCAGGGCTGCTCTGCAACATGGGGACAAGTCAGGAGCCAAGGGAAACCCCAGCAAAAGCCATGCCCACACTGGCTAGGGTGCAGTCTCACAGTACATGAACACCACTGGCAGAACAAGGTCCAGGAAACAGGATCTATCCAGGCACGCTGGTAGAGAGCAACTGAAGACAAGACCAAGCAGTAAGGCTACAGCATGGAATCAAAAAGGTCTACCAACACACTGCCTGCAATGCAAGTCCAAGGTCCAGCACAGGAGGCAGGTATAGACAGACAGATGAACCCAGCACAGCCCAAAAAGAGACTAAATGCTCATGTCTGAGCCTAAATAGAGCCCCAGGGCCCGTGGGGAGAGGGTGTGTGGGTGGGGCTCCCAGGTGGGGCTACTCAACACCATTAGTGCACTCAGGGCATGACAAGTGTTTGGTTAGTGTTGGGGTTACAGTTAAGAAAAGCAGAGGCTGCAGGGCCTCAGCACATTTGGGAGTTTGCAACCTCCAGCGGAGGGTGTGAGCTTTTATGAATAATTCCCATTTGTTCTTTTTTTTCCCATATTCTTTTGGGGCTTTGTGGCTAATATTGCTTATATTGCTTATTTAAAGGATTTACTCTTCCTCTCTTTCTTTAGCTGTATTTGACTTATATTGGCTTCATTTGTTTGAAGCCATATCCTTCCTTTCTCTGTTCTTTTTGTTTGTCTCCTTTGTTCATATTTTATGTTTGTTGAAATGTAAACTTCTGGGGACTGCAATATTGAACGAGTTCCTCAACTCTAGTTGAACTCATTAATGTTGGGAACAAGAGTCAACAGAGCACAAAGGATGTAAAAACTTTTGTTCCTCGCTCCTGGAGGTTTTTCCATCGTATGTACTTGGAACTCTGCTTCCAAGAACTATTTCTAAGTTACACGCTTCAGTCCTTTGAGAGCCTCTGAACTGGAAGGACCCAGAGAGAACTCAAGACCCCTCTTTTCCTTTGGCAGTGAACTCTGCATTGCACCTTGCAGACACATCACAGGGGTTCAGCAGTTGGTCTTCTTTTAAATGTTTCTGAGGCTGTCAGTGGGAAGATCATACATAGCTGTGGTGCTTTATTAAATTAAGAATAATGTTCAGCAGGCCTCAAAATAATGTCTTGTTTAAATGTCTATATATAAATCACATAAATGCAAGCCGCTACTGTAACATGAGGCACTTGCAGCTGAAGGTTTCAGTGAAGAAATGCATGTTACTGTTGTGAATTTATAAAGGATCTTTTTTTATACAGAGCCACAGAATACCTTGATGACATTATCTAGCTAAAGCTCATCACATTCTTGTGAAGCAAAGTAGGAAGACTTTCATCAGCTTCTACACAGTTATATTAGGGTGACTAATATATATATAATATATTAGTGTGACTAATATTCACCCTATACTTTAGGGCGAAGTACAGGTGGTGACTAGCACTGCAACACAACAAAGCAGTGTGGCACAGATGGTGAAAAATGGTGCCATACCCAGTTGAACTTTGGGGCATAGTAGGGTGCTGTTTCGCGAGTTTTGCCAGAACACCTTTACTTAGAGGGAGCCATACAAGCTTTCACATCAGAAAATGTGATCACATCTTGGGTCGTATCTGATACAAAATGTAACGGGTCCTATTCTCAGTTGTGTTTTGGCTCCTTTTCCCCACTTAAGAACCAAAAATGTCTGTAAAGCAGTCAGAAAACTCGCAGTGTGAAAGAATATTGTTGAGTTTATGGATGCCATGCGACACTGGACTTCAGATGTACCAAGCATTCAGAGCAGTACAGGTATATGGTGAGAATCAAATAAATTTACACCAAAAATCTTCTGTGTTTCCCTGTTATGACAAGAAATTTCATCCAGCAACGCAGTTGATGATACACATCATCTTGGGGTAATGGTAGTACAGCACTGGGGTACTGTGCTGACTGCACCCCCAGTGTTATTTGCTGTATTCTCCTAGGTGCGCAGAGTCATGAACTAGCTCCCCTCACACTGTGACCTAGCATCGCACAAAATTTTATTGTCTCAAAGTTGTTCAGAGCTTCTGAAGCTGACCCTCTCAACCTCTCTATGGAGCACATCCAAGCAGGATTTACAAGCTTAGACACGGTCCCCTGGTAACATGGTATAAATGCTTTTCAGATCACAGAGTGAACAAAGTGGTGTCATGACTTATGTGACTGTACTTGGACAGCTATCCAAATACTAGAAAATCCAACCTTAATTAAGTTGCTAAAACAAGCTGTTAACGATGCAAGATTTGACTGCTTATATGAAATAAATTATGCTGGTTGGATAAGTTTGCTTATCATAGCATTTTTACATCTCTTCGTTACTCCTGTGGACTGTTTCCAAAACAGTAACATTTTCACTAAAAACCGAGATACGTAACAAAGCACTCTGGGCTTTCCTAAGTGAAAAAATGACCAAAATTCATAAACATGAACGATTTAGTAAATCATTCAGACAGTGCTAAATGGAACTCTTTATATGTACCTTTCAAAAACATTCAGCATGTGAAGTGAGTTCATTAACGTGGTGCAGCAGATTTGGAGCAATATCTTTTCATGCAAAGATTTGGCCTAGAGCAAGAATGATCAGCACCATCACTGCTGGTTTTGCTAAAAGATTTTTCTGGTGTTACAAGACAGGACTAAAATCTCTAAAGAATGGGTGTTTTTCTGTTCCTCTTTCTGCTACAGAGGCTAGAATTTTCAAGTAATTGAACTGTATTTGTAATGAGAAAGCTCATACAAACTTAAATGAAATACAACACTGAAACAGTTAAAAAATATAGCTATGCATAAAACACAGAAAATATTTTAATGATGAATGAATCAGCATAAAATGTGGAGTTATTTGGAAGAAAGTAGAGTTGCCTTACTAGTAGTAGGTCCAGAGGAGGGCCATGAAAATGGTCAGAGGGTTGGGGCACCTGTCTTGTGAAGACAGGCTGAGAGAGCTGGAGTTGTTTATCCTCGAGAGGGCTCCAGGGAGACCTTATTGCAGCCTTCCAGTAGATAAAGCGGGCTTATAAGGAAGATGGGGACAGACTTTTTATCAGGTCCTGTAGTGGGAAGATAAGGGGTGACAGTTTTAAACTGAAAGATTTAGATTAGATATAAGGAAGAAATTTTTCACAGAGATGATGGTGAGGCACTGGAAGATATTATCCAGAGAAATCATGGATGCCCCATCCCAGGAAGTGTTCAAGGCCAGGCTGGATGGGGCTTTGAGCAACCTGACCTAGAGAAAGATGTCCCTGCCCATGGCAGGGCATTTAGACTATATGACATTTAAAGCTCCCTTCCAAACCACACCATTCTGTAATTCAGACATGATTCTATTCTCCTGACCTATCTTGAAACATAACAGATTTTATATTATGGTCATGCTTGCTTACATACATATTTTGACAATTAAGAAAAACATTGAATTCATCACTTCAACTCATCTTATGCATTTAAATTCATGAAACATTTTTCTTTACAAATATAATTATTGTAATATTATAAACATCTGCTGAATGTGCACAAATTTTAAGATCCTTCACTCTCCCTGAAGTCATTTAATACTTAGAAAATGGTTGTATGAATTTTGAAACCTAAGTCTGGGATTTATACGGTGTACATTTGAGTTATAGAATGTTCTAGAAAGTGCAAACAGAATAGATCAAATTATTCTTCATCTGTCAAACTGTAGTCTGCAAATATAAATAGCAACAAACAATTGACTTTTGGCTAAAACACAGCCATTATTTTATGTTCAGGTACTGAGTCTGAACTGCTTAGAGAGCTTCAGCAAGTCAATAAAAAAGCAGGATTTAAAGAAATCTTCACCAGTTTTCATGACTGTGTTTTGATGCAAAATCCATTATAGAATCAAAAATAAACAGTATTGTATTCCATTTTCCTTGATAAAAGTCTTGGAAGAAAAAATTGGTATCCTGGCAACTAAACATCAGAAGTTTTCAGTGCAAACACCTCGCCCCCTTCACTGTCTCAAATAATAAAAAGAGAATAATAAAATTCCAAACTTGCAACCAAATCCTAACATAAAACCTGAAAATACAACAGCTCAACAATACAGAGTAGATTTGAACTAATTTTTTTCCTGGCAGAAGTATATGTTCAGACAACTTCCATAATACAGCTCTGTGACTGAAAGGGCAGGATAGTGTGTTTTGTGCCCTTGTCCATTTAGGTCTCAAACTGTGAATACATAAAACCTTACTGTATCATGTTTCTTCTGATGACTTCTATTTCATATCTAACAAATAATTTTTCCTGGACTCTTTCCCTCTATATAACGCAGGGTGTCTTAAGCTCTGGTTGTGGTCCTATCCTCGAGCTGCTCCCTCCTAAAACAATACAAACTGTTATTAATACATGAGGATACTTGAGAACACAGTTCCCAGGAGCACCTAGAGAAAGTGCCAGAAATGGACCACATGGCACAAACCAATAAACTACAAGTCATTTTATAAAGCCAGCTGTACAATAAAAATACATTATTTTAATGTCTCCTCTCTTCCATCCTAAATATTTCCACTTTCAAAGCCCTTCCTGATCCCACCAAATGAAACACTATCTCTAGCATTATCATATACTATCAATGTCTTTTTCTAGATAACCATCAAAATCACTGTTAGTTCTGCATGTGCAACAAAGGGTTTTTTTAGTCTAGTGTGGTATGCACTCATACCGCTATTTGTTTGGGTACTTCCTACCTTGTTTTTATTTTGTTGCCATAAACCAGAGAACAATAAAGTGATTTGGATAAAGAGGATGTATTTCATACCAGGACGTATCTCATCTGCACAATAATCGATAGAAGCCAGAGATCACAAGGAAAGTGTGGATCACAGACCATTTCCTCCTTTTGGTTTGAGCATGGGTGTGTTAATCTAATGTGGAGACCTAAATGTGTTGACTGTCCTTTCCTGCAAATGGCACGCTGAAGTGTGTGCACTATTTCCAGTAAATTCAAAACTCCTCATTGACCCATTGTATAAACCAGAATAGCACAGAGGAAGTTAACTATAAATATATTGGTGCTACCGCATGAAAGGGCAGATGGATTGAGGGGGAGAGCAGGCTGAGGGAGAGAAATCGGGAAGGCAAAGGCCCAACTCTGCAGAGCGAGACAGGTGAGTATTGGTGTCAGGCAACATCTTGCAAATGACCATCAGCCGGAAGGAAGGTTCAGCTTCTAGGTAGGGTTCCAGTCCAAATATCACAGTGATTTGGCAGCCACCCCCCTTCTGTTTGGCCTTCTGCTGTACCTGCTGGGACTTGGGCAGAGTTTGGTGGGGGAGACAGCTAACCATTGCATCCAGAAACTGCTGTGGCTATATCTGATAGCCAAAGGTTACCTCTAGCTCACACACTCGGTCAGTCTGGTTTGGAAAAGGGCCCCACTCTCCCAGGAGGATATTGCAACCATCAGGTTATCAGGCAGTTCCTGTACCTCTGCAAAGCTGCTCCACTGCGATTTAGGAAAGAGAAATAAACAGAATACATAAAATACAGAATACATAAAATACAGAATGCATAAACAGATACATAAATTAAATAATAAACAGAATACATAAATTAAAAATAATAACCAAGGCAAAATTGACGAAGAAAACTGAGATCAAGTAAGTATCTATATTTGGCAGTGACTAAAGCAAAAAGAAAATGTTTAATAGTACAGATGGATGAAAAGTCTTATGCAGTGTACTGCTGTTTTCTATCTGGGAAGAAGGATGAGAATGAACTTCTTCACCGTGGACCAGTAACTACAGAGTATGTCACAAAAACATATGCTAACTAAAGTTAAATATTTTTAAATTCCACACAGGAATCCCAGAAGAGTTTCTGAGAGGATTTCAACTGATTGTTTTTATTTTCTGACTGCAACTTTTTAATAACTTGAGTCAACGTCAGAAAACTGGAGTAGTACCAATATTCTTTTGCCATTATTCAAAAGGTCGTGAAGGATGAGTTGGGTAACAGAAGGACAAATGGTCTGACATCAGTCCAGAGACACAGAACTGAAACAGATAAGACATTTCATTTTTATAAGGTATTATTCATACTATAACACAGTTACAGAATCATTCCTTCCCTCTGCCTGATGAGCCTCTTCCCAGGAGATCTCATTTCAGAATGTCTGATAGCTCCAGGCTTCAGACACTTCCCTGGAAGATGGAAAAACTTTCTTCTTACCAGGCGGGGGGAGGGGCACATATGGACCCTCTTCACACACCCCAGTTAAGCATGCTAGCACTCAGACTTACACGGAAGGCCAGCTCTCTCTTGGGAATCGCCAGCTAGCTTGCTTATGTGACAGACAAAACAATTCGGATGTTTCAAAAACGTTCATTGTAACTGAAAATATTTGCCATATTGGATCCAGTTTATGAGTTTGTTTGGATTTATGAATAACTGACAATGGCTATTTCAGAAAACCCCACCTCAAAACTAATCACCAAAGATTCTTGCCATCACTACCTGCTTTCTTGCTTTAAGTAATTTATAAGAAAATTGTACTATGAAATTGTTCAAGTCCTTCCCTATCCAAACCATGCAATCAGTCTACATATCTCGTATTCAGGCAGCTGTTGTATTGTTTAGTTACAGCATGTCCTGCTACCACACTCCTCAGCAATGCAAGACAGTATAAATAAATCCATCTCTAGGTGTAGCTGCAAACATGTTGCACACACAGGTACATGACTCACACCACCAGTGCTTCCTTCTGCTACTTTATCCTTTGCCTTCCTTAACTGAAGAAATTTAACTAGAGTTGCTTAGCCACCTAACTTAAGTCATTGGGGGTGGGGTGGTGGTGTTGAGTTACACAAATTGAACCACAGATTTTCAACATCTTGTTACAGTAATTGAAATATATTGCAAATGGAATTATTATGATTTATTTAATTTCTAAAGTTCTGTACTGGCAGAGCACATAAGAGTTATGATACAGGTTAAAAACCCAATTATTGAAACTGAATATGTAAGTAAGCCCACCAATTTATCCTGCTAACTTAAATGAATCGGTTAATTTTCCTGAATTAAAGAAGGCAAGTTTTTTAGGAAAAAAAAGTCCCAGTAACACTAATATCTATGTTGTCTCAAAAGAAACTATATTCAGCACTGACAAGTAGTTAACGTTACAGATGTGAAACTATCCCAAGATCCAGGTACATAACATTTGCATTAATTCTTTACATACAACTGTCACAAATTGCAAACTTGGACTTCAGCTTTTGAGCTGAACTAAGTGCTTAAATGAATTTTCAAAAGCCTCTAGGCCCTTAATTTTCGTTGAAATCAAAGAGACTTAGGGACATATCTCAACTTTGAGTGTATTTGGCCCTTGATCACATTATTTAATACACAAGGGCAAAATTTTTATAAGCACTTAAATAAGTTACAATCATGAGTCCCATGACTTTAAACCCAGATGAGAACAGAAACATTTAAATTTTCTTGGCTTCTGGAAGCTCTTCCTATCCAAAGTCATTCCTGATTGCAAGAACAGATCTTGCTGTTGAACTACAAGGTCATTGGTCCTTTATTTCAGTTTATGCCTTTTAACAACAAGGATCTGGACTCTTTTTTTTTTTAACATAAACAAAAACTTTGCATAAATTTTGGAAAGCGGAATACTATTACAATCACCAAACTATTATTCTTTATTGAAGTTCAAAACCAACAGAATTAATATTAAAAAATTACTTAATTGAAAACAAACCTTGAAAAGTCATTTCAAGAGCTTTCTAATATCTTATTAAAGTGATGAATTTTTTGTCACTCTGCACACATGAACCCTAGAAAATAGATTTTCTGAATTGAAAATGTATGATAAGGAAACCAGATTAATAGTTGTATATATACAACCTGAGATTTTAGATCTCCCATTTGAAGTCTCTCTTTCTTCTGGGATGTTTTCTCACCATATCCTGAAAGAAAAGCCGTATAGTGCCATATGGAAACAAAGCCAAATAACTTGAATTTCTCTACAACCTACCTCATAACTGGAGCTGTCACTTTTCTCGGGGTGCAATTGCACAGTCAGTCCATCCAAAAGTGAAGCTATAGCTGTAAGCCATTGCTGCCAGTGACAGCTATTCCAGCAGAATTGGCTTAAGGTTAGTAACTGGTCCCTGTAGGAGTTATGCCACTGGCACCCAGCAGCCTCTGTGGATCAAAGCATTGGCCAATATAGAAGTACCTACAAGAAAAGAGACCTTTAGAACAGCCCAACATCTAGTCACTGTCTATCATTCCCTCTAGTTTACTATACCTCAGAAGCTGGGGAAACATTCCAATTACTTCATATTCCACTCCCTGGGATTTATGTCCATGTCACATCTGTCCATGTCAGCAAGACCAGCAGACTCATCATTCCTACTTGCATCTCTCTCTCCTCACTGTCTCCGTCCCCCTCTCCAGAGACCCCAATTAATGATGTAGAGCTCCTTTGATCTCTGCATTCCCAGCTTGAATGAAACACCTTTGTAACTCTGAACTTGAAGGACTTTGCAACTGCATTTCCCATTCCTCCAAGAATTCATCCATATGGGTTTCCTGCCTCTCTTGTGAAGGTATCTTATCAGTGAAGATCAATACGCAAGGTAGAATCACTTACCAGCTTGTATAATGTTATCACTTCCCCCCATAATCAATCCCATAGGCAAAAGTCATGAAGTTCTGAGACTGGAGATTAGGGAGAACCAGTTTTTACAAATTCAGCTTACTGAGACTCTCTGGCTATGTTAACTTTGGCTGAAAAAGAAGAATGTTTTTATAAAAGAGCCGCTGAAACATCCAGCCAGCGCCAAGCCCTTGCACCTATGTGCAAAACCTCTATCACATACATGTATTTCATAAAAATATGTCTGTGCACACAATGATAAAGGTAGAAATATAATAAGAAAACAGGGTCTTTGGCATAGCTTTAATTGAACCCTCATATGACCCACTTGAAGAACTCAGCAGGTGGTAGCCCTAAAAGACTGACATCAATGATCATCTGTTTAAAATATCTTTGGCAGGGAAAGATAAGAAAGGAAAGGCTTGATGAGTCTAGTGTCCTACTTTTGTTTGTTATTTGGAAGAAAAGCACTGGGAGTAAGAAGCTCTTCTTCTGACCAAAAGGTTGAAATTTGGTTTGCTACTTGGAAATAAAGTAAAACAAGAAAAAAAGATATTTTAAAGATAACCCATTTCCGTATATCATCAATTTGCTTCTTCTCTTCCAGATATCAGAATATTGTTATTTTTGTTTGAATGGAGCTTAATCATCATAACATCATTAAGTTCTAGAAATTAGTACATATGTAAAATTTGTGAATATTAATATGATATAAACAGGATACTTATACATTGCTTTTAAGCCCAAATAAAATAAAAGTGCACTTTCAATAAATGCCATTGTCTCCCATAGTCATTTGCTTCTTGCAAGAAATGCTAGCTTACAATTCACTGGAAAACATCAGGAAAGCAGAGAAATTAGTTGAAATATCTTCTGATTACAATAATATTATGTAAAAAATGTTTTTTTTCTCCAAAGGAAAGATAAACAGTTTCCCAAATGAATTCCTCCCCTCCTACCAGCACCATGTACTAACTCCCATGGAGAATTAAACTCAGGACCTTCAGAACAGATGGCAAAGATCTTATCTGCTTCCCCACCACAGCATGGGGTAATATAGGTTTGTCTGATAGTACAGTCACATTGAGGAAAAGGTTTCTTGACCCTTCTCAGCATATCTAGATCTAACAAACAAATTATTTTTAAACTTCAAGTATAAACTTCAAGACTTTTTCAAACTAATTTATAGAATAACCTAGGCCATATATAAAACCTCAAATGCTAAAGAAAGTGTTTTCATTTCAGTGGTCTTCCAGCTGTACATTGTATCAAATCTCAGGTACATTTTATTCTCTGTCTTTATTTAAAAGTTGGCTAATTTTCAGTATTTATTTTGTATTATTTCAGTGTTCATTTTCTACCTACGTCATGTCTTCTTTCCACATTTGTTCTAGAATTATACCATAGCTTTGTCATTGCTTTGGCTTGTGCTATAAAATGAGCTCATGGTTGAACAGCAGACGAGTACAGCTCAGCTCTGACACTGCACCAGCCCAACTGCTCCTTTTGCTCTATTACATTGTCAGCTGCCCACAACACCTACAAAATTCTTACAACAAAAATAAATAAAATCATTCCTCAAAATGATGAAAAATATGTAGACATCAGAGCAACAACAGCTGTTACCCTGAACTAAAGTCCTTTTCCTTTCCAACTAAGTGATCTTAGCCGGTTAATAGTTCAGTTCCTGAATGTTTCAGCGAATGCAGCAGTCTTACAAATTGACACTGTTTTGGATATTATTGTGTGTTCACATTCCTATGAAAACTGCTTTTTATTTTTCAGATGTTTTTAAAGGCAACAAAATTAAGTTGACAATAATTTTTAATATTAAATGAAAGGGGGGGGAAAAAGCATGAAAATGTTTTGAAGTATTAGGGACAGAATCACTAATTGATTATAGTAGTGATCTGGTGGCCATTGGGGTGCTGGATGATATATGTTGCTGGGCCCCCTATGGTTTCTTCTAAATGAATATTTATTTAACAAAAGCTTAGTTTTTCCTAGGATCCTTGTTAGAACTCACAGGGAACCACAAAGACATACACTTTATTTATAAGAAAAAGAAAGAGAAAGAAAAAATAATCTATATTTAAAAAAAAATAATAAGAGGATCTCACTAAATCCACTTGAAATATTGACTCCCTAATACTTTTAAAACCAGCAATTTTGCTGTTTGGATCACAGCTGCAACAGCAATAGGAGCAGAGGCTTACAAAGCTTGTTCTAATTAACTCACACATGTTCTTTCCCATAGTGGCAACTACAATGGGACCATTCAGCTGTTTACAAGTAAATGAGCAAAACTTGTAGGAGTGTACATGAGTAGGTAAGGATTGTAATATATAATTTCCCCACATAAAAATTGCCTGTGTGTCAAAGTAATTCTGCCATTAGCTGGGAAGAGATTAAGGTCCTGTTTACCTACAGCAAAATTCTTCTCATGACCTAAATATCTCAGAGTCCCCTGCAGCTACCCTGACTCCGTACCAAATCACATCTGCGTCTTCTTCCTATATTGCTGTTGTACTGATATATTCTTGCAGCCAGGAGCCCTGTCTTTATTACATATGATGGATTCCTCATGACTTTCTTATACAGTCAGTGAGATTTCACACTTCATTAGAGGCTAACACACACACTTATATAAGGAAAAAAGTCTGAGCAAGTCCTCTTAGTACCAAAATTCATAGCTTGTCTCAGGTGGTTTGTGGAAGATCCCTTTATCAAAGTGTTCAATGCTCATACATGCCTTAGAACCAACAAAATAATTCTGGAGTTGATTAATATGGTTTTGTCCGTGGTGTTTTCTGCAGTGGAGCACAGAGATACCCTGAATAATTTTAAATTAAATACCTTGAAAACAGAGAGTAGTTTAGCAAAGTATCTCAGCCAGCTGTTGTAGTCATCTATCTCTAGACAACTGCAGTGTTCCCACATAACCTAAACACCTTGAACAGATTGAGCAAAGACATTTGAAAAACAGTTAGCAAAGCTGCCACGAAAACGAGGCTCTCAGACCACGTCTTCCATTGCTGCTTCTGGGCTAATGTTTTCCACTGTGATTAGAGTAAAAAAAAATGGAGAGAAAGGTAGAAGATGAGATGGTATCATAAACAGCAGCCTGCCACACTGTTACTTTTCCAAATATTTTTTAGAATATCTGTGATCGCTTATAATGAATGGTTTAACTTGGGAAAATGAATTAGCGTAGGCTATTGCTACATGGTACATCTAGGGTAAGCAAAGATATTTTTAGTTAAAAGTATAATTTTTATGTCTTGCTACTTGTATGAATGTCCTCTTTGGTCTTGAATTAGTGTTTGGTCCACCGTAAATACTACAAGTATTTTCCTCTTTGTGAAGCTTCTATTGTGTTCTTCTACAATAGAAAGGAAATGGGAAGAAAGGGAAAGAAGGCTGGCCACAAGACTGACCACAATGAGACTGGCCATGCTTTCAGCCAGGGCGCTAATGCTTACAGATTGAAAACATATTGGCAAGACTATTTCCCCTTGTGTAATTTCAAAATGGCAATGTACGGATGTATATCTTGTAGATATATTAGGTGGAATGATACTGAGCAAAAAATGAAAATCATTCACAAGCAGCAAATCCCTACTTTCAAAGCATACATGCATGTTCAGTCTGAGAACAGCCAAGCAGATCTTTAAAATCTCAAACCAGTTTTTAATAATATTTCTTCATTTTTATCTTTGTATGCACAGATTTTATTTGGCATTTCCAAATCCTGATTGTCTTTTCCTACTTCCAGCAGAGAAGAGACTTAAGGCATACCTGCTACTTCTTCTGAATATTATTTTCCCAATTTTCTTAAATATTAAGAAATTGTCTCTAATTATCAGGATTCTGTAATGTGGAGGAAAAGGTCATTTTAGAAAGTGGTGCAGAATTGAAGACAAGAATGACTCCGGCTCTCTCACAACTGCAGTATTGATTCTCATTGGCTTTTTCCTTATGACCAAAAATGCAGCCAGCACAGGAAACCATCCGCAGATAATGTATGCTCCTTGTAGTAAATGAAACTTGCCTACCCTTTCCTTCTTTTCTAAATGCAGCAAAGATTTTACTGGAAAACCTGTCCAGTAAATAGAACTATAAACATTCTTACAGCTCTGTGACAAAGCTCTTCAGTGCTTTGCCTGGGCGGGGCGGGGGTTGTGCTAAAGCCTGCAATAGTACAACCTGACATCAGAGACCAGAGTCAGACAGTCGACAGCACCAAGGGCAGGAAACTAGCATTTTACAACCCATTGTTATCCCCACCGGTTTCTTAAAGGCAGAATAGCAAATTATCTACTTCAGGGTTAGATCTGGTAGAATGGTGTAAGTAAAATTATTTTGCTGGTCACTGAAAAGATTTTTCACTCAGTAGCATGTTCAAGAACTGCAAGGAAGAAAAGGGAAATGCATTCAGCTCAAGCAACCATTTTTATACAGTTTCATGACTGACATCACACTGTGCTCAAGGGAAAAATGGATCAGACAGAAGGCTCTCCAGCACCCAGCAACCAAACAGCTCTATCTTCAGTAGAGGTTTTGGCCCATCAGCATTGATATAAGAAATTAAAACTATTGTAACAAGAAATATGTCTTCCCTTTTATATATGGGTATAGTAAAAAGCAGCAAAAATTAAAATAAGGCATATTTTTATATTACAGTTTTAGAAGGTCATTAAACACAATTGAGTTTGCAAACTAGTTTTGCAAACTAGTACCCTGTTTGCAAAAGCACCTAGAATATAATTAAAACTAGTGTTAAATTGATGTACAAATTGTGATCCTATTCTTATGGCTGTAGGAGTAAAAGGCTACCATCATTTTAAAAGGCACACGGTTTGAGAAACATTTATCTTTCTTATTCACAGATTTTACAGGTATATCACCACTTGCATACTTAATTTGAGAACTTGAAAAGAATAGAAAACTGCATTAAATTGGTAACATACAAAACATCCCTGTATCATTTTGACTATTTCTAGTTCAGTAAGTACAATATTTCCAGACTTTCCAGTGTTTATTAAAAGTACTTTAGCTTCAAATGGGGTTCTCTTCCTTCTTTTGTCAACTTATACTACCTAAGTGCCTTAAATTCAATAAAATCAGTCTTTGTTAGATATGTATTATTAATCTAAGGGCCTCAGAATCTTCTCAGCTGTGAGGTATTTTTGGAAAATAAGAAGCTTCATCAGAGCCCTGCATAACTGTCATCCAGGAAGCTACTCCTTTTCTATGTCTGGTTTATTTCCATTCATTTAATGGAGAATAAATAAAATGTATCAAGATAGAAGTGGCTAAATGGAACAAATGAAACCATCTGCCTTTGTGATCAAATTATAATTTTAGAAATTGTGTCATCAGCATTGTTTTCTGTAACCATAGCAGACTTGGCTGAAAAAAGGAAAAGGATATAAGTTGATCATCTGTAGGCATCACCAGTAGATAGCCTAGCCAATAAACCATGTGGGGCCTTGGCTGTATTTTTCAAGTAGAAGGCCATTAGTAACCATGTGACATGGCCTACCTTTCTTCCTCCTCATTCTCCTCCTCCTTCTTTTCTAAGGAATAGCAGTGAGGAAGTTTATTTTAAAGCCTCAGTTCCACAGAAATCAAAGATGAAGCAAATACTTGATTTCCTTTCTCTGATGTATTTTGTTTTCATGTGTAACAATGTGTTTATTCCCTGAGTATCTGAGAATATCTGGGGGTTTTAAGGTGTAGTCTTTTTTATTTCTGTAAAAGAGGATCACTCCACCATAGAAACTGTCCATATGCAGTTTATGGGCTGCATTGTCACTTTGGAAAATTTGTTGAGCAGCTGATCACCTGTCTGCACTATCTATAACCAAAAATTTCTTGAAACTCTCAGATCTTAGGCCAAATCTTAGAGTTTATAAAAGAGTAAGTGAAATTTACCTATATTTTTGCAATTATGTATGGTGTAAGCTTTAGTTTTTACTAGCCAAAAGCAATTTAGTGAAAAATTTCTTCCCAAATCTGAAGTACTCTGTAATTCTCTTCCTAAAGACTCCAAAATACTAGTTTAATTGGGTTGGTCTAGAATGCAACTGCTGGCTGTCTCATGCCAGATCTTCGTTCTGTAATACGGGCAACAAGAATGAATGTGTGATTCTCTTTTTGGCTTACTATGAAGTTTCCAAGCTGAACAAGTAACAAAATTAAAATATTATCCTCTTCAGCTCTTGTTCAGCTGAAAGGTGTATGTGACTATTGCACTTAGAGCAATAGCTTCATTTCCAGGATCAGATTAAGAAGTTGTAGCCTACGGGAGGGAGATTTTCTGCCCCTATTGCCCATCATTTAGTCTGCAAATTCACTATGGAATTTGTAGACAAGTGAGCATGCTTCTCTGCACCTTGCAATAAGTTTACAGATGTTAAAAATAAAGAAGTAAGTTAAAGCTGAGAGGTATGTTATGTTTAACAGCCATTGCTTCTGCAGGCTGCCTCTTCAGGTGATACACTGAATAGACAGAACCCCTTTAAAATATATTATTCCCTTCAAGTGTTGCTTTCTGTGTATGCAGCATACTGTTAGCAAATCAAGCCACATCAGTGTTTATTTGATTAGCTATAATGATATGACTAGCAAAATGCAACTCATCATTATACATTAGCAGTTCACACCCAGTATTAGTTATCTCAAAAAGAGAAAGATGTGTCTGGAGTCTGCATGAAGGAAAACAAACATCCCTAATACAAGTTTTGGCAACAAATTTAATATGAAAATGCATTTTAAATTGCTTTTAAAATGATGGAAATTCCTGCTGACAAAGACACATATTGTGCAGAGAAGCACATATTTCATCTGACTGGGCAATGTTGGGACCCTTTATGCTGAGTAAAGTGGAATGTCTGGTTCCAGCTCCTTTCTGTGGTCAGGCTGTTAACCAGCTTTGATGAAAAAAAGAACAGAACAATTTTATTTTTTTCTTTTATTTGACAAAAATAAATGCAAAGTTGGCCTGTGTGGCTCCCACCAAACATTAATTTCCTGTATAAAAGCTTCTTCTATTGTGAGAGCCACTGAGGAGTGAGTTTTAGACTGATTTTGGCATCTACTAAGAGGACAGGGCTTTTTATAGCAGCACATAGGCAGGTAGACCTAGCGACAAGCAAGAACTGGATTCCAGGTAACTCAAGAGTTAGGTACTATACTCACAGAAAACTAAGGTGGAAAACTGGAGTGAGAGGGCAAAAGGAGGGTATTGTCAGAGGTTAAGGGTGGATATCCACGTGCCGCCAGGAGAGCAGGTCAAGAGCACAACCCCAAGGCAAACAAGGGGGGAAATTGGCACAGCACCAGGAATTGCAGAGAAAGAGTACACAGGCCTGAAGCAAAGCCAGACTAGGTGGTCCACAGCAGAAGCTGGATAGAAATAATCCCTAAGAGTGGGGCTATGGATGAAAGATCAGAAGCTGGAACAAGGGGCTGAACCCAAGGCATTTGCAAAACAACCATTGATGTCTGCCTGTTGATGCTGTGGTTTGAGGCAGGAGCCTTTGCCATTTAGTTTGTTGGCAGGCTATTAGCTTTTGCCCAGGCTTTTAATTTCTCACCTGGATACAGATTTCTCACAAAGTGACACTATTAGAACAGTGTTGCAGAAAGCATTCAGAACTAGGAACTTGTTCACTGCAACTCACTGAAATTTTATACTCCATAATATATAATACTTATACCCATGATAACCAAGCCTCATACTTAAGGGCTGATAATATCTGCTGGAAATGTCATTATAAACAAAAAGAGTCTCCTATAAGCAAAAAATAGGATCATATAACATTGCCTTTGGAATCGCATAGACACATGACATATAAATTCAGCTAGTATAGACATGTTTTCCTGTACTTATGTATTACAGATTTGCATTATGCTTCTATGATCTTTTATAGCGATATTGTTTCCAGCTATCTTGCTATCTATTAATCTAACATAACTGCTATTTTTAAGATCATTCTCAGTAAATTATAACATTTCCAAAGGCTAGAATTTGAATATTTTATAACCGTTACATGGTAGTGTCATACACAGTTCACACACACAGTGTCATACACTGAAGAGGTTTCATAGACATCACAGCTATAAAATTCAGACCCCTCACTTATTAGTGGGTCAATATATTCATTGACACCCTGCTGAGCTTGTCGGGCTACATGTTTATTTATAGGTCTTCCTTTTGTATCCAACTAATTCCCCAGTAAAGTTGCAAAGCATATAGAAATCAACTAGTACGTTTTGCAGAATAACAATGAAAATAGAACTAAATAGGAATGGTTTTCTGTATTCATCCAGGAAAGCTCAAATAAAAATATTCCATTTTTACTAATTCCATTGGATTCGAACCCAATCTATGCAGCTGCATGAAATCTATATAAATTGCCTAAACCAGCAAAAGACATTAAACCTCCATTTCTAATTTTGATTCTTCTAACCCTGAATTTCTGAACTGTAGCACTGTCTCTATTTTGACAAGTCTCATATCTTACCATCATCCAAGTCATGTGTCCTGTAACAACACTGTTCCAATTCTAAATTAATTAAAAAAAATAATTACTAGGTTATAACAGAATTCCTCTCAATATTTGTGGAAGAGGTTTGTAAACCTTCATCACAGTCAGGTTCCATAAGCTAAGCTCTTCCCTAAAATTCTTTGACATCAGTGCAGTTGGGCCAGCAGAATAAATTAATCAAGTGGAAAGCCATACTATGTTCAGAATTCATGATGCCTTCAGGACCAAACAGAGTATTTAGACACATGTTTAGACAAAGTATGTAGACACATAAGGAGGAAAGATGGCATCTTCAATGGAGGGACAGAATTGACTGTGCTTGTCATTACAGCAGAAGTAATCATTAAGCATGTAAACACTTCACAGACACACATTGTGTAACTACAGACTTTCTCCAAGTAAAAAGCATTCTTGTCTTCAACTGAGAAAAGCTTTGCCATGCACACATGTTTTCTAGTTTTGTTCGCAGTGTAATATTTCAAAATTAATTAATTACTCATTTCTATAATGAAGTTAAGAAAAAGGCAATGTTTATATCAGAATATGAAACTAGCATAATTTTTGGGACTTACCTTTCAGTTACTTAAGCATGCTGCAAACTGCAAAGCATAATTTTCTTAATTTTGAAATCTGAATTTTTAAATACAAGAAAAAAAAGTGTTACTTGCTTTTTATCTTTGAAATAGATTTTTAATTTCTGCTGAAGTGTTTAATATATAATTGCTACATTGTACAGCAATGCTGTGAGGGCAAGTGTAGATATACAAAGGCTTTTTTTCCTTCTGTGAAGATGGGACAGGGAATCCAAAACACAAAGGAGAAAAGAGTTAGGAAAGAAGTCTGACACTAAGGAAGAAAAACTTCTGTTTTTCAAAGGATATCCCTTATGCTGACAGTCTGCCGTAGTTTGATCTTGCTAGTGTCAAGTCAAGTGAACCAAGCTGGCCAAAGAAAACTCAGCTGATACCGTATTTTAGCAGGTCATTGAGCTTTTGGGGGTGAAAAGGAGAGAGGCTGTGAAGCTAATCCAGATGAGATACCTAATCTCTTGTTTATGTTCCACTGTGATAAAGTCATTTCAGAGTAACAGTAATAATTAAAAGCAAGGAAGTTGAAAAAAAGTGGAAGGACAGAAAAAAAAGGGGGAGAGAATTATTTGATTGTCATTTTGTTTTGGCAGATAACAATACAAAGTTCAAAGGCTTATGAATCTTAATAAAATGTTTCTAAAACAATGAGCCTCTGATATCAATAGTGGATGTGTTGAAGGACATACTAAGTAGTGTTAAAAGGGTGTTCAAATAAGAATGTCTCAGGCCATAAGTAGAGTAACAAAAAATGGTAAGAATGTCAAAGGGAAATGGCGATTTTGCTCTTATCTGAATACAAAGTGTAAATCGTTTTCTCCATATCACCCTGATGTTTTTAATTTTCACTTTTTTCAACTCAGTGTAAATTTTAAGGAGAGATTCAGAAAATGCATCCCTGGCCAGTATATTACTGCAGCTGAAAGAATGCCGCATTATGTCATCTTTTGAAAAATTCAAGAACTGGCTTTTTCTAAGAATAATTACTGTGCCTAACATCCTTACTCTCCCATAATGCTATGGAATTCCTAATTTCATCACATAAAATATTTTCTACAAATTTTAACTTGCTCTGCTCTCATAAAAAGGGCTTATAAAGAATCTTATGAACTTTTCATTTATTAAGGATACAAGAGCTACAGGCATTCTGTACCTCTGTAAATCAAATCAGGTTTTTGGAACAATTGCTACATTTTCATTTCATTTGAAAAAGATAAAAAAGAAGGTTCATTTATAGACAGAAGTGCTTAAATGATTATACATAAACGTTTTAGCAGCCTCTTATGAAACATAAGTTGATCAAGAAAACTAAAGGGCTTCTAAAATTCCCGTTATTTTAATGTCTAGAAGCAGCTCAATAGGCTGTATAAAGCATCTGGCAGAATGAAGAAAAAGTGGGTGTTCAATGTTCGGTCAATGAGGTCCAGGAAGTCCCCAGAGCTCCTATTTGCCTGCTCAGCTTGCATCACTGTGATGAATCATTTAAAACATATGTAGAAACTTGTCAACAGCAACAATTCTATTAAAATCAAGGCTTCTGAGGATAAATTTCTAAGATCACATACATCAGCAATGTTAGGTGAAGAATGCCTCTCTAATGACTTCCCTTGCAGGGTTGAAGCTTCTACCTTATATAAATGACAGCTGTACTATATCATACTTCTTAAAGTTTGGTTGTATTTTAGTTCTATGGTGTATTTATCCCTTGAAGAATATTTGCATGGCCTAGTATCACAAATCAACAGCTGCAGCTGTAACACATCCAGTCCCTCAGTAACATTTAGCAGTTTATACAGTGTTTTTTGCACAGTTTACATGTGATTTACTTTTAATGTTGTTTTACTTCAGCCTTTCCCAGGCACAGTGAAATTTCACTTCAACACTTTTACTGGTTTTTTGTGGTTTTGCATACGTGGCAGATTCAGATCTAGAGGCATAAACCCTTCCAGAACAGACATATTTTTTTGCTAGTTTTCCTGCTGGTAAAGAACATTTGCATTCCAAGAGCTCCCTTGTTACTCTTCAGACATGGGTGAATACTGCAAAGTAAGTACTCAGAGATATGTATTACGCTAAAACCCATGAATTCACCTCAGTGGTATTTATGACCTTTTGTATTTATTTTCAGAAAACATGTGAGTATTATTTTAGCCAATATGCTTGTGGAAAACAACAAGTCTCATGAGTACTCGTACAAAGGCTTACGCCTAGGAATGTTCATTAGGGCTTTCTCAGACCTCTGATTTCCCTTCTTCAGTCATCTGGTCACCAACCACAAATATTAGGCAGTGAACAGCTAGCTGAAACATTTTGACAGAAATCTTAAATCTTAGCTGAAATGAACAACCCAAACACATCCTTTATTCAGTAGTTCATGGCCTATAATCCATAACTGGTCCAAAGATTGATTTTTGTCTCCGTCGGGAGTCAAGGTAATCACCCAGTACACTCATTTCATCTGCTACGTAGCACTCAGACAAAACAGGAATACCAAAGTCCCTGTCCTATTATTTTGCATTTAAACAATTGTGCAAACACATTGCTGAGAGGGAACAGGATGACCCTGAAGTGGTGTTACGCAGTACAACCTGCCACTATAGCAGGTACTGTGTTTTCTTCTCCATACTTTTCAGAGAATTCATAAAGGAAATACAGCTGCTATTACTGATAGTTTGAGCAAAATTTGTCCATTGCATTTCTTAGTAAAAACCTTTTAATCTTATCAAAGATTTTAAAAATGACGAGGTGACTGGAACTGGTTCAAGGGACTTGAATTAACCAGGCAATTTAAATCATCCTTTTTACACGTTGAACTCACAGTTCACACTTTTCAAAAGATAAATTTGACATCATCTTTCCAATTCACTAACAAGTCCAGACATTCAGTGTATTTTCCCAAATATATCTGCATATGTCAAGATAGAATTACTAACAATTTCAATTTAATTAGATATTTGGGGAGAAGACTGGAGTATGTAATTAAACTACAAAAGGAGAATAAAAGACTCTGTGTTTGAATATGAAGAATGCTCCAGCTCAAATTCATGAAAAGAAAGGCATCCAGGACTGAAAATTCCCCATCATGTAAGAGTAGCACAACACACATAGCTCTGCTACAAATGCTTAAGCACTTAGTTGCCACATGCAATTGGGGTTAAATATAAGAACTCAACACACAAGGGTATAAGAGCAAAATACAGTATAAATTGTCTTTGGATCAGAATAATTTTGAGTAATGAGGTTCAATTCATAAAATGCACTTGTGAATAATTTGTGCAGCTCAAGGTATATTTTTGCATACAGACAGACCTATTGATATGTAAATATCCTTGTAAGTATCGTCACCACATGGAGACATTTATAATACTTTAATTTCTTTGTTCATTGATTTATTTTATTATTCTATGGTCAACTCATATTTGGAGTCCAAATTATTGGCAGATGTTAATAAACTTTGAAACCTTCAATATGGATCTTATTTGAAAGAGAGAACGGAATTATGAAATATGAACTTCTACTCTTTACTTTTTCACTACTGTAAATTTAACCATTAAAAGTAATAGAAACCCAAGTTCCCAGCAGAGGTTTCATAGTCATGCTACATTCAGTAGTTGTTCAGCCCATCCTAGCAGACATAGCCGAGTTACAATAAAAGTCGTAACTTAGAAATTAGGCTAATTAACACTTAATGCTGTTGTATTTTTTGGTTTTCATTGATTTCTAAGATGCTGACTTTGATTGACAGAAGAATAAATTATTGCTTTTAAAAATGAAACTTAGCTCTTCCCCAGAATAGTGCCTCACACTTATATTTGAAACTGGATGACCAAGATTCAAAAGAAAATTTGTTTTACTCTCTAAAATCTCTGAACTTCAGAGTAAAAGTCTTAAATCTGATTTTTGTATTTATGGATTCCTAGCAGATCAGTCTGGTTTTGGCACATAAATAGAACAAGAAGTAACAGGTACTTAACTGGATATGTTTAGATAACCAGTGACCAGTAGCATCTAATGAGTATTCATCTAATTGTGATACTGGATCACAACAGAAATGGGACACCTGCTAAGGTTAAAATGAACATTTATGCAGCCTTTGCAGGGTAAATCCTCAGTAATTCCAAACTGAATACCTTCCATTTCCTTGTCCTCACAGTTTCTCAGACTTCAGTTATTTCAGTGGTGGTTATGGTACGCCACTGTTCCCTATGCTGTGTGATCCTCCCTTCCAAATAATGCATGAAATACAGAAGAAAAAGCAAACAGTACTGTGACTATCCAGTACTGGCAGAGGTTTCTTCAAAACAGGGCTTGTAAGACTCATTCTGTAGTCCAGACATTCTGCTATTACTAGCAAATGTAAATCTCCTCCCTCTAAGGGGAGAGTGTATTACAAATTTGTTATCCTTCAACAGATGAAAGAAGACTTTGGACACTCCTTGCTCCAAATAAGTCAAAATCTTTTACTAAACAGATCCTTTAAACCAGGCGAATGTCTACTTACTACATAGCAAGAAAAGATTTTTTTTAACTTTCATTTTTAAATAAAAGACACTGAGTTTAACATATATACACACATATAAGACAAACTTACCCACCTCTGTCCATATATATTAATGTTCTCTTTCTCCTGGACTGTTTTCCAATCCCTTGGGGTATTTCATAGTATAATAGGTTCATTAGTATATGAACAGCACTAACAGAAGGGCAGAAACAATGACTTTATGTTATTAATTTAGAAATCAAAACAAAACCAATCAGTTCCAGTTCTGATCAGTCATATTGATTTTAGACAGGTGCACTTCTTTGTATTCTTGTGAATTACACATACACACACCACTAAACCCACTGAAGCAAGAAGACTGTTGCTTGTTATATGTGAAGTACTCCTTTTTGTCTGCTTTCCACTGAAATAAGCTTTTCTAAAACATAAGAAAATTTTGTAAATTTTTTTTTGAGACTCATAGGTTATGTAGAGTGAATGATTTAATCTCGTTTTCACAGTGTCATGTACTATTTCTTATAAATTTCTTCCCTCTTTGGTCTTTCCAGAAAGGTCCAATACATTCAAATATTGTTGCATAGGCATCTGAATACTATGTGCCTCTGATTTTCTCCATTACTATTTAGAATAAGCTGAGAGTACCTAGATAAGACAAAAGACTAGAGATGGAAGCTGTTGTTCACCTCAAATATTAGTAAAAATCTGTAGAATATATTAGAACAAAACTATAGAATTTTATTGAGAACCTTATCATAGAATCACAGAATGGATTGAGTTGGAAGTGACCTTAAAGACCACCTAGTTCCAACCCTCCCTGCCATGGGCAGGGACATCCTCCACTAGACCAGGTTGCTCAAAGCCTCATCCATCCTGAGCTTGAACACTTCCAGGGACAGGGCATCCACAACTTCTCTGGGTAACCTGTTCCAGTGCCTCAGCATCCTCTCTGTGAAGAATTTCTTCCTGATATCTAATCTAAATCTCTATGCTGAAAATCTGAACTAAAGCTACCCTTTTTAAAACTCATCACTTTTTTTTGAAACTAATTTTTCCTGTTTTCATTGAACATACTCTTATCTACTACTGTATTGAGCTACAAACAGCAAATATAAGTAACACAACCATAACAGTGAATATTAAAATAATGAAGAACTTCAGTAGCAAAATGTAGTTCAATTTGCATTTTTCTAAACTACCTTTTGTCTTTTCCTTTTCCACAAAATAAAATTTGCTAATGTGGACATAAAGGTTTCTGAAATTAATTTTCCTATAGGAATGGAAATCAGAAAAATCCACATGGAACGGATAAATTAAGAGTACCTACACACTCAACCCAGAGCTGAACATGTTATCATGACACCTAGACTTTAGGACATCAACTTAGCTTACCAATCTTTGTCCACTGCATACAGTTCTGTATGATACCATCACCCTGACAAGAACCGCCATTGTGACAGCCACTATTACACGACAGCTTAGATCAGACTTGCATGGTATGTCTACAATACAGCGCAGTTGGAAGGACAGTCCAGCTTGGCCCTTTTCCTCCTTCCTCTGCTGTCTGCCAAAGTTACCCTCATCCACGACTGACCAAAGCTCAGACCTCTCTCCTCCTCTTGGGCAACAGCTTCTGGCTCTCCACTCTCCATCCCAGCATAAAGCAATGGTTCTGGTGCTGGCCCGAGAGCAGGTGGTCAGGTGTTGAGGCAGCATGTGGTTCTCAAACCACCATTCACCTTACTTTCCAAGGAAAACCTGGCTGGCTTGATATGTGATAGCACAGTGATCACACTCTGAATTGCCCGTGTTATATTTTGATACACAACATATATAAAATATATATACTGTTATTTCATTGATTTTTAAAACGTTTATGACACTGACTCTGGAGGTGCATTATAATACAAGCAGAATGAGTGATCCAGGCTCATTCTAGCAATGTGCCCTGTACAACGTACTTGAATAGAGGAGCTTTCTCTTGCCTGATGTTCCAACCAAAATTACAGCAAACATGCCAATTCATATTGCATCAGCATACCATGACAGAACTCCAAAGACTGTAATCACAGAAGGAGGACGTGATATTGAAGAGTCATTTCAGTTCACGATGTCTGTTTTCAGCTGTAGTGCTGGCCAGTTATGGGAAAGAGGTGTGAGAGGGAACTTGAATCACATTCTAAGGCACAGTACATGTTCCTGTCCATTTTATTATTTAATAGGGAAAGTATATTATAAGCAATAGAAGAAAGTAAAATTTATTAGATTACCTTCATCACCCACACTTCTTCCCAAGAAGAAAACTAATAGCACAAAAAGTGAGAATCAAATTAACTGCATTTTACTTTTTTCTGTGCTAGTACAATAAAGTATTATTACAAAACTTTTCAGGATTTTTAACTTTGCCATTAATTTCTTTAAACACGTATTACTACCCTAAGAAATTTTTTTTGTTTAACCTTAGCCTTACCTCATTACAACATCCCTTGGCATGCAGAGTAGCTCCAATTAACTACAGAGGATTTTCAAAAGTGTTTCAGAGGAAAAAGGGAAAACCTGCTAGAGCTATCAAAATACAGTTCTTTCTATCCTATTTTCCAGTACTTTTTTGGCCTTAGGGATGTTAGGAACATGATGAAACTTTATTATTCTGCCAGAGGAGTGGGGCACAATAGTATCCTACTCTTTCTTAGTCATTGACCTTGCAAAATGCTGAGTACTGAGTGCCTTCTCTGGGAACTGTTATGGGAACAAAGATGAGCACTTGCAAGCACTGTGAGCTGAGGAGGGCCTTTGCAAGAGTAAGCCCGTGTCTGGTTCCTGTAAAGACAACATACATGGAACATAAACAGGCAAACACTAGCTTCTTCTACACAGCTGAAAGTCCTCACACATTAGAAAAGCAGTTGCAGTGCACAGACTCACACCCATTTGGTGCCTGGAGGAGACTCTGGCAATCGAATCCTGAATTGTATAGCACAATTTCCACAAAATCCTAGAAAAGAGTCTGTCCCAAGCTGTGCGACACATCTTCCTTTTATAAACAATAAACAAAATCAGCTCTAAATTGGTTGGAATTGTAAATTCTCTAATTAAGGGGTGGCTTTGGTCAAGTCCAGGCAGCTGACCCACCCAGAGCTGCGAACAGATGGCTAATAACAGCCTAGGACTTCCAACCAGTTCTGACAATTTGTCACATTTCCAAGCTGTGGTGACAAGTGGCCCCCTGACACCTGCTGCAGCTCCAACTCCAAATCTTGAATGTAATTGACAATCACAACTAAGGTAATTTTTTTTTCCCCATGGTGTTATAGCAGGGGGCTTTTCAGGTGGCTATTTCAAGCATTTTTTGTCTAAATTAAGCATATGTACGTGTGTGCTGGATGAGGAAGGGGAAAAAAACCACTGTGAATTATGAAGTTATATAACAATTTGGAAAATACTTCGTATCCCAGACACTTGCAATGGGTTTCAAGAGAGACATGTTGGAGTTACAAATTAAAATGTTTTGGCATTATTCCAGGCAATAATTTATCTTCCCTGGGTGAATCATTATATTTGCTTGGCTTAGATTACAGTGTAGGGTCATTAAAAAACATTCTGGTTCCTCCACTAGATTGCAATAGCTTGCATTTATCACAGCTGGAACCACACACCACATTTAAAAAAATCAGTTCAATATTGGCTAAAAATTGATGATGAAGGAAATTTTTATGATCAGTTCTTTGTGACTGTATTAGAAAAAAAGAAGTGTAGGCAACTTTTATGTTTGTCCAAACCTTATTAAAACAACAGCTTTATCTTCCCAAACCATAAGTGAAGCGTTTGCAGTGTCGGGGCTGACCCTGATCTTCTGTATATTCTCTGCTTAAAGGACACGAGCAGGAAATGGTCAGCTTAAGGACACAATGAAAGGAAACACAGCAGCAAAGGTTTCACTGATAACATGTGATTTGAAGTCAGTGAGCAGATTCAGTCAGTCATCCAGCTGTTCGGGCCAAAGTCTATACAGCACTCTGCTGACTCCTACAAGACTGTGTCACGAAAACATGTGGAAGACTGACGCTTGACATGGGCACAGGAGAGAAAGCAGAGTGCTTTCACACCATCAGATGCTGTGGCTCGGTTATTTCATGCCAGAATCAAGGAAAATTTTGCTGGTCTAGGAATATTTGTTTTTCTAAGAGTTAACTCAGCCAAATAGAAATAGGATGCTGATGTGAGGGTGTATTCATATGTCAGTACTTGAGTATCACTAGGTGTAGTGGAGTTTAGGTCAGAGCCAGAACTGCAAAGTATTCCACACCCACAATTAAGGACCAATATTTATTTCTTTTTTAGGGGATGACCTTTCAGAAGACATCAGCATTTTAGATGCTGAATGCTTACAGTGTGTTTAAAATTATTTATAAACTATAAAGCTAATGTAGTTTATAATTTCTAAGTAGTCTTTCCTCACCCTCTCAGCAATAAACTTATACCAGTCAACAATATGAAAGAAATCTTTCTTGAATGTAGCAAGGAAGTGAAAGATATTATAAGTCTTGGGTGATGTACTTTGATACTGACTTTATAAGCATAGTTTATTTTTGGCCTTTGCAGTAATTACAAGCCTTGAGCTTGGGCAAGAATTATGTCTTTATATTTTTCAAGGCATGTTAAATTACAAGGAAAACAGACTTTAAAAAAAAAAATCCTTAAAAACCTAAAAATTTCTTAATCAGCTTAACTATGATTTCAGAAGACAATCACTGCCAGGTTGACCGAGAGCTTTAAAAATTCTGTAGGTATTGACAATTTATCGAATCAACAAACAGGTTTCAATGTCAACATTACTGGCTTCATATTTTCAGTCCAGAATTGATGTGCTGGCCAAAATCAGAGTGCCTTATCTAAAATAATTGATAGCTTGACTGTTTGAAGTGGTTGTGGGTGACTCAGGCCCCAGACTCCATCTACTGCCTGGCTCAAATGTTTCTGTTCTGTAGGAGTTGTTCAGTTAGAGCTGTACCATTTTGTCCATTTTATATATATGTAAAAATACCAATATTAAGATAGATGATAGATAGAAAAGAGAAACACAATATACTAGAGGAAAGACACTTTGAGTATGGAATTCCCCATCCTCCAAGAAAAGTTTTCTACCCAACAAGTAATCATTTATGCCAGAATGAATCAATGCTTGTAAGAAATTCTGAAAGGTCATGTGAACGTTCCATTGCAAAATTGTTGTATATTTTAAACCTCAAATAGTTTTGCAAATAGAATTCTTGTTTTCTGGCCAACCCTCCTCTCAAAACAAGCAGATTTGTAAAAAGGTTTGAAAGCACATAGAGTTTTACTTTCTGCTAGTCATTTAAAGGTTCTGTCATGAGTGTTCACAGTTGCAATAGCCTTTCCTGACCCTGGGGGTCTTCATGAAAAATGATACTAATGCTACATTTGTTATGTGGGGTTCTTCAAGTAATGAAAATGATAAATCAATGTGCTAGCTACTCACACAATTTTGCTATCTACCTATCCAGGCAAGAAGCTTTAATATGATGGCCAAACAGAGATTGCTACTTGTGATAAACAACATTTTTATTTTTGTACCCTCAATATATCTAGACCCTTTGTGTACATGGTCAAGAGAGGGGAGTCTGGGCAACAATAAATTAGGTGCATACAATTTAAAGATATATTAATAATATAGGGTATGTCATCACTGAATTAGATAAACCCAAACCCAGTCCAGAGTCTTTTACATTTTCTATTTTTTTTTTTTTTTTAAAGAAACAGATAAGTTTTCAAAGCTCAGGGAGAACCACTTGCTGTAGGCAATTGCATTGGCATTTGGCACCATCCTCCCTCCATTCTGAGCCAAGCATTGAGCCAAGTACTGACCAAGAGTTTAGGCAGAATCCAGACTACTATTTACTAACAAGAACAAGAAAACACATGGTGTATTTCTCTTGTATGGCTTAAGACAGTCCTTTATCTCTGATTAATAAACTGCTAGTTATCAGAATAACATATGTATTATTTAGCTGCTCTGTTTTGACAACAGCACGAATATCCATAGCTACCAGAATATAAAATAGTTACACCAATATTGTGAAGAGTACCCTCAGCTCCATGAAAACCATGATCTTGAATTACACCCCTTTAATAACTTTATCCAAAAAAATGATGTATTTTATGTGACCTAACAGTAGTCCTGTTAGTGATTTATCCCAAGTTCAGTTTTAGCTGGTATTGGTATTGTAGAAATAGAAGATCTTGAAGCAAATAGGAAAAACAGAATATGCATTATCAATAGTTTGATTTTTTTTTAATTACAATATAAGAACAATAAGCGATATTGGTGGACTTAACCTTTGTGTAGCTTCCCCAGTGGAGATGAGATTGGCGAATGGACAGCTTCTCCCCAGAGGAAGACGACAGGAAGTTTGAGGAAGACTGACTTATGATATTTAGAAAGAGAAATACTGGACAGATTCCATATTATGAGTGTTGTTCCACACATGCAAGACAAGGAGAACAAGTTTGGCACCATTCATTAAAGAGCTTTCACTCCTGGAGATGGAAGATTAGGTGGATAACATGAGACAGCTGCATCCTTTACTGTAGGAGACTTTCACAATTCATTTAGGCTTTGCCTCAAGTGCCAAATTCTCAGCTCTGCTCTTGAATCCATCTGTCATCATTTCCTCCCATGAGCCTTCCATTCCTTTCACTTTGTATCATCTGCCAGTACGCATCGTCATTTCTCCTACTACAGCTTTTACAGTGCGTCACGTTCCCAGTTATCAGGAGACTTATGGCTGAACACTTCCACAAAACAGGGATGTTCAGACAGAGTAAAGACTGGCATTCTCTACTTTGGGTTTTGTTTGTCCTTTTAGATTGCAAATGCTTGGAGGAACTTCATATTTACTAGACACAACTTTCAAGAAAACTGAGCTTTGGAAGCCATATTGTGAGTACGACCCAACATGAGTTGGGTCTTTACCTCACAAGCAACATTGTGGAGGTTTTGATTATTGCCTTTGTAGATGAAAACATAAGATGTTTGTGCATAGATCTAGGTACACAACTTTGACAAATGGTTCATTTACCAGGAATATGTAGTTTTTTTCATCCTTAATAGCTAATCAGTTCAGATCTAATCCCTTGAAAATCTTCAGCTAGAAAGGATTTGTTTTATAGAAACTGTAATTCTGGAAAAGAAAGGGAGAGAAGCTAACCCTCCAGCTATTGGGTACGAGAAGCTAAAGTAAATACTCTGAATGTGGGTGAAGATCAGAATTCAATGTTCACCTCTGGGATGAGGGAGATCTTGTTTTGAGCTGTGCTAGTGACTGCAGTGGTTACAGGCGCTCTTGATCCCTACAGAAAATAGCACACTTTTTCGTCCAAGTAACTAGCCATCTAGTGAAGCACTCAAACAGGTGCCCTACCCAATATGGACACAGGTGTATCCAAGAATTTATACCTTTAAAGCAGATTTAAAGAGTTCATGTAGGAGGGTCTGAGAAAAGCTCACACCAGAGTGACTGATGGCATGGTAGTTAGGTGGAAGCAGTGATATGAACTATTACCCTGAACTGGGCATAGAGTGAGGACAGCACTGAGCTGTTGGGGTGAATTTCTGTTATTTTAATGAACATTTATTCACAGGACTGGTGTGAATGTTTCCACAGAGGAGTGAGAACAGCACTTCTGGCTCCCAGTCAACCATCAGCTTCCTCATATTACTATTTCATGCTATTAATGTAGTATTCATATATAAAGTATACAGCTTTGTAAACACAGGAAATTATAATAGTGCCTTGACTTTTTTGAATAGCAACTCCACTCTAGATCAGCATGTTATTCTGTGTGATTTCTCTTGGGGCTGGGAGACTGAAAACCACTACGCCTCCCAAATGCTGAAATAGCAGGAGCAGATACTTCAGGTAGGATGTGCCATTCTAGCAGGACTCCTTTACCCCAGAGGACAGTTTGCCCACAAATCAGGATTACAAACCTGATCCTGCTGCTTCTGGGTCCATGCAAGAGAATTCTAGCACATTTCTGCTACACCACCAGAAAGCTGGAGAAAAAATACGGTCCCACTTGTAATGTATAGGAACTTGGTAAAATACTCTGTATAAAAGCAAAAGAATTGTCTCCCTATTTCAAAGTTTCAGTCTTCAGCTGAAACTGAAGATTCCAGCTATGCTCTGGCTCCTTTGACACAAAGAGTTCAAGCCCCCTTAAGCCAAGTCTTGAAGATAGATTTTTAAAAGGAGCACAGTTCAAATAAATATTTGGCCTAACCAATGGTTTTCTTCTCAGGCAAGCCCACAGCTGCAGTAGTCTATACCAACACTTGTGTACAAACTCCCAGATCTATTGATTCAGGCAAGCAGCAGTTTGAGACAAGCTTCTTGTTTCCTAAAGCTGCCCAGTGCCTCTCACTTTAAGCCTTCTTCCTGGACTTAGCTGCCAGCACAAGTGTAATAGGGTAAGGTTAATTATGCCATATTCCACATCCTTCCTGGCTGCAGCTTAATTAATTCTCTTCAACTCTTTAATAAGAATTTTTTCATATGTACTCTGGTCACGTATTCCAAATAGCATGTTCAGATTATTCTTTTAGGGAGTAAGTGTTTTTTTGCATAGTTCACCACTGAACCCTTTTAGATAGTCACAGAATCCATGTCTTTTGCCAGCATTAGCAATACAACATGCAGTTTTAATTTTTCTTATAAGTGCACTCGGGATTTGTTGTTGTTTATGCAACAGCTCAAACTCTTTCCAAAATAGTCCCTTCTTTATACCACTTGTTTCTCTCTGTCTCTGATAAATTTGTTTCCCAGTGCCTTGATCTTTTTTCATGTGAAACCCTTTGAAACACCTTGTTGCTCAAGTGACAGGGTGAGAAACTAAAAGTTCTAAGAAGAGATGCATGCACAAACATGGATCCCATTTTTTTCAAGTAGTACTCACCAGAACTCTGATGATTTATCAGGTGTACACAATTATGTGGCATGTGCTTTATCCTCTTTTCCCTTCCTTCTCTTATACATACATGATTCTTTTCTTCACAGAAGTGTTTCTTTTTTTTATTAATGTTTTTATAATTCATTTTTTCCACAGTAACTTAATGTATGGGAAGCTTGAACTCTTCTGTTCTGTTCTTGATTATTACTCTCTCCCCAAGAAAACACTATCAAAGGCTTTACACTCACTGCATTTGTCCGCCACTCTAACACATACTCCCTTTCTGTAAGATCAAAGGCTTTATGGACTTCTAACCCAATCCTGCATGCTCTTATCTTTAGCACCTTTATATGTGTCTTCTGAGTTAATACCTACTCATAAGTGGTTTACATAATCTTCTAGTAGGAGTTTCCCTGTTTATGTCCTGAATTTTAATTTACCTGTTTCTTTTGATTTTCTTTTTCCCAGCATTTTTGCTGCAGTGCTCACTTTAAATGCTCTGTTTTAAAGGAAAGGTTATCCTACATGCTTTCGGTTGGTAGTCAACCCATCTTTCACTGAAACTGTATCCACTTGCAAGTAGAAAGCATCCATCTAAGTTAGTAGTACTACTGCCCTTTTTGGTCATGATGAATATTATCCAGTTTACAAAATTCTTTCAGTGCATTTCTTTTCCCAGATGTCTGACTTGCATAACTTTTGTTTGTTGCCATGCTGAACAGAGCCTGGTCCCATATTGTCAGAGTAAGATTAGTTCAGCTTCATGTTATGAATGCCTCTGTTAGCTATACCTATCTTCACATTCCACTTTGCTTCCTTACCCAGAGTATTGTACCTTCACAGCTCATTTTATCTGAGTTAACAGAAATGTATTAAATAGACTAAAACTGTGCAAAATAACATTACCTAAAATATTTTTCTTCTGCCTAGCATTCATTGCTCAAGCATACAAAGTCAAGCATTCTTTGAACTTGCCCCACTTGTCATATTTTGGCAAAAGGTTTCAGCTACAATGGGACTTTTAATTTCTCCATTCTCCCCCAGGATTTATTTTCTTAATTTCTATGCTACTGGCAACATCTGGTTTTCTCTGACCACCTCCTCAGAGCTTAAGGTGCTTGCAAGAGGGGTTTTTCCATACCTGTCAACTTGACCATAATTGTGATGTTTTCTTGAAGTCCATGCAAAAGGATTCAAAAGATTATACAAATACTTCCTCCTTCATTGATCCATCAAAATCAAAGTCCTTTTGGTTTTGAAGAAATACTTAAAAACATGAACCTTCCTCATAGAAGACATCTTCATGTTGCACCCTAACTGCAGTATCTGTTTAAAATCTCATTATTTTTAAACAAGTGTCTTGGTTTGTCAGTGCTTAGAATAAGCATGCTGCATCTCACTGGCTCTCCAGTTAGCCATAGCTACATGGAAAACTGAGATCCCCATGACACTTTCCTCTCTGCTGTGAAAGAGTGATAAGGACATGGCTCTCAGTGCAATTGTCACAGTCAGGTTTGGGCTTCACAAACAGGCTGCATGTAGAGATGATACAGAAGCTTAAGCTCCAGCAGCTGCATTCTACCTTCTAATTAAGTAGCGTATCACACAGAGAGACTATTAAACTGATGCTGGAGAAACCTGTAGTGACTGCTGGCAAGTTTATGGGCAGGATTTAAACTGTTGCCTTTAATATAGTGTGAGCCTCAAAGGTTTCGAATGTGATTACTTGGGAGACCACCTATCTTGACAGTTGATTCTGTTGTATTAGTGGTCAGCAGAGGAATTCAAGCTAATAGCTTAGTCATATAGGCAGGAGGAGATCTGGTAGACAGCCTTGAACTCTGGAACTTATTCTTCATCTGTAAAATGGGGATAATAATGCTCCTCTACCTCCCAGTAGGGTGCTTAGGCTAAATTCATTATTAGACATTTTCAGTAATACTTCTGTTTATGTTTCCAAGGTAATGAATAGGGATGGGCTGGAAATCCCTTAACAATAAAACTTATAGAGCTTAAAGGGCAATGGGAGTTAAGGGGTCACAGCGCTTGTGGCAGAAACTAGAGTTATTGCAAAATCTGGTAGATAACTCCCAGCCCAATCAATTCTCGCCAGCACAGGAATAATGTTTCTCTGGTGCAGGCATGAAGACCGCCCAGAAATATTTCGTCTCGTCTTGTAGAGAACTGATCAAAATATTGAGAGTGAGGGGGAAAAGTTTACTCTCTAAGCTGTGTGGTACACTGCAAAAACACGCAATTATCATCAACTCCATTCTTGCAGTGCTTTAGCAGACCAGAACTGCATACATGTCCAGGATGGTAGCAATGGGATTCCTTGCAAATCCCATCAGTCATTAAAAGACAGCTCTCACACATGGATTTCAAAGTTAAAGAAAGAGCTCAATGAAGACCTCCTCCTCCTCTGACAGTAATTTGCATGGGAGCCCCAAGCTTCACTCTGCAGATTGCTTTGCTGCCTAACAAGCTAACCAGAAACCTATACTGTATCTGCGCAGGGTCAGCTCTAGGTCATGCTGCACGTGAGGCTTCATGCAGCTTGGAGGGCACTAGTAGGGAATTTTCTTTTTTTTCATGCTACCAGTAAACACAGCACCCAAATATGCTTCATCACACTGAAGTGTCAATCAAGCTCTCCTCTGCAAATGTATACCCTAGTGCCCGTGAAAGGATGGCAGGCTTGTGGAATCAGCCTCAGCAAGGGGCTGAATCCATCTTGGCTCTCTGCCTTGAAGTCCTGCTGCTTGAACAAGAGGAGAAAGCAGAAGGACAAAACACTGTATGATACAACATGTACTCAGCCTCCCGCTAGGACAAAACTTTTTGGTCTGTATTGCTGTGTTTGTTTAATGTGTATTTCATTCCTTCAGTTTCAGCAGCTGCTCAAAAACCTGTTAAGAACAGCAGCTACAATAGCCTATATTCTGACACGTATGCCTCTGAGATTTAGGTGGCATTTCTTCCTGGTAATATTCAAGGTTAGCTGGATAGCTGAAAGATTGAAGGTAAAATAAAAAACCTTTCCACATTTGGATGTCAGCAGACAGCTATAATAATCAATGGTTGCTACATCTTCTTTTTTTTGTTTGACTCTTACTAAATAAAGAAAAAGCTATTGGTCTTATTCATGCCTGGTGTATACATCAGTTCCTGCAGCAGATTTTTCCCCTTCATCCATTCTATTCAGAACACCAAAGAGGTTAGTGAGCTAGAGAAGCAGTGTATCTTGCACTGAAAACCACCTCAACAAAATTACTAAATGAGCCTTCTGGCACTGGGTGGGCCAGAGTCTCCCTTAGTAGCATGTAATGCATCTTGCATTGGCACACCATGTCAGGAAATCCCATTTCCTCGCTTCAGAGGACTGAAACACGGATTGCCAGCACACTTTGTTAAATGGTTTCTACTAAGGTTCCCCCTTTTTTTTTTTTAAACAAAGAAGGGGTTAACTAAGGTGCTACCTGGAAAGGTTTTAAAATAGGACTGTCATTCATCACCCTGTAACCCCGCCATTTTTACAATAAAACCCATCACTGTTGGGTTTAAACAGACGCAGTTCGGTTCAATTCAGTTATTAGAGATGTTATGAGTAGAAATAAATAGTGATTTTGTTCATGTTTTATGTAGACTAAGTGTGGTCCCTAGGATTCTGGCAATCTGTCAATGTAGCATCTGTTTTACAGAGTTTATGGATCTCTCTGGAAATAGGCAGCCCAAAGCTAAAATGTACCAGAGGAGCATTTTTCTTTGAACCACCTGCTGTGTATGAAGAACAGTCAGATTGCAACAGGACATGGGCTTTAAGTTGCAGTTAGGCCCAAAGTCAGCCCATTTAAGTATGAAAAATGAACTTAATTTCATTTCACTTATGTTTTCTTATCATTCATCTTCTGTAAATTGCTTATAAACTAAATATAGGTACAAGCACTACATATATATATGTCCATCTTATGTATATATATATATATATATATATATATAACCGACAGACTGTAGGAGGGCCTAAAGTCCAGAGCTGGGTCACACCAAGACTGTGTGATCTTACGCAAAATTCTGCTTCAGAAAGCTGATATATTCAAAACCAAACATAACACTTTAAGTATATAAACAAGCAAGCCAGGATGAAGACAGAAGGTGACTAATATGAAATTCTGATAGCAGATGTGCAGTTTGCAGGCTATCAGTAAGAACAGATGTCACTCTTATGAAGCACGGAGGGAGATGAAGCACATCAAACCATTACCAACAAGTTGAAGATAAATGAAAGAAAACTATTTTTATGAGGTTTTTGTAATTTCCATTTGGCCTTTCTCTGTTGTCCTATCTTAATAGCATATTTCACCTTAAATATCTACCTGATTTCAATATAGTTTACTAAAGTTTAAAGTTAATATATTCCACATCAGTTAGCATTCTATTACATGTTCCATTACAAATGTACCACCATAGAAATATACATAATGTAACCAGTACTGACAGGCTGGGTCCTGGCATCTTGAAACAACAGGCGAGCTCATGGCTAGATAGGGATTTTGTACATTTGGGGGATTTTGTTGACCAACACAGCTAAAACAGTGAGACCCTCTCCGTTCCAAAATGGTTTTAGTTGGATTTGCTGTTGTTCTTATAACATTAGCTGCCCTTGATGTGGTTTGAATGTCAAGTAGCTACTGTCAGGATGGAAGTAGGTGTGCTCAAGATCTCTGAAGCAAAAGGGAAACCCCACCTAATTTGTAATTGTTTTATTGTATTGCCAAAGTCTAAAAGATCAGCAGTGCAGTGCTGATGTTCCTAAACCTGTGGACACAGAAGTAACTTCATGGAACTTTCTTTTAAAGAAAAGTATTTCTGACAGTGCCTGAGGATTGGAGATGGTCTTGCACTAGACTAGAAATCAAACTGATGTTAGCCAAAATGACAGTTTCATTGGCTAAGGTGTTGAAAATGAGAACTACAAAGAATATAATGGCTTATACAAATCTGCCTCATTTTAATGAGATGTTTGTTTCAACGCAATCAGCCTATAGGCACATACTATTTTACTGATACCTTATTCTCTGCAATGCTCTTTATAACTATGTCTTTTTTTCTTCCAATGTTTTTTGGACTGCACTTTGCACTCAGAAGTCCTATTCAGAAAGCATCAGTACAATTTCTAATTGATGTTTTTCTACTCCTGCACAACGTGGAAAGGAAAAATAGCCCTCCAGTGGATTTTGCTGGCCTGAGTAGGAGTCTACTGTGAAATACCAAGCAGAAGAATGGAATTAAGGAAGCAGCATCTCATCCTTATTCATGAAGTGCTGTTAAATGAAGAATTGTAGTTTGGGGTCTTTCACAACCCCTAAGTATTGTACCCTTTACTACCTTCAGAAGAGTAAAACTGAAACACCATAAAGGGCATGAAAACTTTTAAAGGAAAGTACCATAGCCCATATCCAAGCAACACGATGGCAGAAGGTTGCACACACACACCAATGTTGCTCACACAGTCTGATAACCATTCTCAAGATTAAGTCAATTAAAAAGCAACTGAGCAAAGTTGCGGAGGGTCTCCTTGTGCAGTTAAGCAATATTACATCATGAAAAGGGGAACCCACACTCTATAACTCATGGTGCTCCTATTTATGGTAGGTGCTTCTCTCCAGCAGCATCCTCACAGTGTCCATTTTAATTAAGCTGAAAGGTCGTGTATATGAGGACTCTTTTTTAATATATATATAATAAAATCAGCTCATATTTCTTATTACATTAGAACAGTTTGTAGTGTCTCAAGGGAGAAAATAGTATGAAAGATCACTCCTTTGGTTTAAGTTATACCTGTCTGAAACAGTTACTGTTATACTGTTTTGCTTTGACCATCAGGTAGAGGATGTAGAAAGGTTTCTGTTATGCCTTTCTGTCTCTGAGTTCTGCAGCTGACTTGTAGGCCGGTTTCAAATCCAGTTGGAACCAGTGGAAGACTTGCCAGTGGTTTTCTTTTGTTTTTTTTTCTAGATCAAGGTCCTATGTGGGCTTGGGATTCTGCCACAGTAGGAAATTAGGATTCAAACTCCTTTTTCATGCCCTTTTGCAAAATCTCTATTTAAAGGCTGTACATGCTGGTTTCTAAACCTGTAAGGTAGAGGAAAAATGCTCAGTTTCATTGCACAGATTTACAGGCAGAAATTGTTAAGTATTAATAGCACCATATAATTTTTTTCTTATGGAATTCATACTCAGCAACCTCCAGACTCAGCTGCCCATCTGAAGACATGGTAAACAAGCCTCTGCCACAGAAATTTTCATTTGATTGTTTATTTTCTGATATGATCTACTCTCCTTCCCAGTTTGAATTTCAGAAGTATCAAATCTCTGGCACAATGACAGCAATCAGACATGCTGGTGCAATAAAGTTACGAGCTGTCAACAGTAATTCAGGCTCTGTGGTAATATCAGACTGTATAGAGCCAGATCTGTTGTTGTTTAATTTTTAAAGTTGGATTTCAAATCATCACGTTAGCGTTAATTCAGTCTTGATTAGAGTTCTGCTTCTTCCTTGTTGATTGCCAGCTTCGTAGCTCCCCTGCTGATCTCAAATATTGGAGTCCTACAATACTGGAATTCGGGTCCCCTTTGCAATTGTAGACTTTGCAGGACCTCGCTGCAGCCTTGTGTAGGGGGTGTAGTAAAACAGTGGGCAGCAGCTATTCATAACTTATTGAATCAAGGTCCTGCCAAATACCACTTCTGAATATATGGTCAGCCTGTTAGTGGGTGGAAAATTACATTTCCCCCTGCTCTTGTATGAAATATGCGTTTATTTGACATCACTCCACAGGCTACTATTCAGTCAAATATATTAGAACTGAAGAAATATGCAAAAGCTTTGGCAAGTGCTGTAAGTTAATCAGAAAATCTGCTGTTAAAATTGTTTTGCTATAAAGGCAAATAATTTCAACTCTTTTTAACTGATGCCACCTTGAAACTCACATCTGGAAAGAAAGATTTTTGCAAACAAATGTTTTCAGAGAAACAACCTCTGAAATGGTAAACCCAAGAAATTCATACTATATTTCCTGCATCATTGAAAACCTATATGTTTATGGTGTGCTACTAACCCCTAACAGCTTACTAGATGTGGTTTTAAATGATGCATCTAAAGGAGACAGAGAAATGGTTCAGGATCTCAGATTTCTTAGCTAAGAGTACAAAACAGGGATTTTTCCAATCCTTTTATAAAAGGTTACAAAAGCAGATGGGCAAATGAGGAAATGACCAGCCATCACCTGGAAAATATAATGTGTTGTTTACTAATAGATAGATAATAGGACAAGCACTCCTATATACATTTTTCTGTACTCACAGAAACATCTTAAAATCAAATGGAATTGCTTGCTACTATCCTGGAAGCTAGAGTACCTAAGCTTGAACAAATTTAAGTCTTCTCAGCTAGGCAAATTGTGATAAATCCAAAGGCTTTATTTCCTTCAATTATTATCAAGGTAAAGGGGGTTTTACAGGTTAAAGTAAGGATCCACTGACTTATTTTGTTATAGGCAGTGTATTCTTAATGTACACGGTTGTGCACCCCTTAAGCAACCAAACACTAGCTGTCCAGAGGAGAAGCTATGTCTTTAGGATGCTTTCACTGTAGCAAGCCAGTTGTCATGTTGGGAAAAGGTTTGTTTTGCACAAGGATGAGGAGTTAGAAATCAGGTACTGAATGCAGTGGACTCCTTAATTGTCCAGGTGATACCTGAACTGTCTGAAAGAACGTATTTGGAGCATCGAGAACATTCAGGTGCTTTTATTCTTCTGTCATCAGAAAGCATTCATAACTTATTTCAATATTAATATTATTTGAATACTATACATGCCATTCAGACTATCAAGGTAATAGTGTGGAATCTACACTCTTTCTGATGAAAATAAGTATGTGAATAGGACACAAAGGATAAATACTCCAGTATGAAGAGTTGGACTGAAATGTAGCTGACTGTCCAATACGGTTATGGCCATCAAACCAAACAGTTGGAGTACAAGTATGAAACCACTGATTCCCTCATTTTACACATTTATGACTGCTCTGATTATATCCACTATCTTGTGTTTCTATCCACATTCTTTCAGCTACTGTACTATAACTCTCCAGGCCTGTTTTGTACAGCTGATCAGAGAAGGAAAGAAGCAGAAAGTTGATTCACTGTTGATATTTGTAGGACTTTTAGTATTAGCACTATTATAAGCATGCCTTTCACAGTCTATGGCTGTGTCTTCTCATTTGTTGAAGCTTGCTGTACAAAAGGCAGAATGGAGTAGCTCCATCTCCAGTTATGAATTATGGATCTGCTTTTTTGTGGTTAGTGTGTGACGAGCCAGATGAGCAGAAGAAATGCAGCACTGCAGATGAAAAGCATCATTTCCAGTTTGGCCAAGAAAGGACATATTTATGAGCAGATATGCAACTTCGCTAAAGCAAATGAAATCATAAGCATAGTTTGCATATATGAGTAATCTTCAAAGACCTGTCACTCCAATTGTTTTATGGACAATGTAATGGCCATGGCACAGATCACAGCATATTTCTTACTGTAGGTCAACAGAAAATGATGTAGGCTAAAAAACTGGGATTCAATTGATGAGTGAACTGTATATGTATAGAATTACTCAGTGTGAGTTGAATTATACATGAGATAAAAGTTAACCCTGAGATTCAATGATAAACAAAAAGTATTGTGATTTATTCCATCAACCAACCATAAACTCAAGAGGAAGTATGTTGTCTGCTAAGGCACTTACTTAGACAAATTTACAATTCCTTTTCCTGTACTAAATCACCTTTGCTTCAAAAAGGAGGGAAGGTGAGACCGGTAGATACAACAATTGGGATGTTGTGGTCATACCATCTTCTCTTGTAGATGATGTAAGGTGATAAACCAAAACAAAGGTCAAAACCACTGAGTTACTACTTTTCATTATGCCTACCTTAATTTATTTAACATAAATTTCCTGCAAGTTTTACAGAAGCATAGATGGCACAAACCCCAGTTTTTATGGTTCTTCTTCCACGCAGTGTTCTACTGTAACCTTTTATGCAGTGTCAACTGCTAATGTTACATGTATAATGCTCACTGAACTGTGTCGCAAGGGGAGTTCACTCCTGGCAGGCTTGCCGAAAGCATCTTAACCAAGCACATTTGGCATGGATGTTTCTGTTTGCCTCATTAGTCAGAGCAAACGAGGGAGCTCTGAACTGCAAGTATGGGGTGAAATCCTGGATCCAGTGAATTCAATGGTAAAATTCACCACAAAATAGTAGTGCTAGGATTTCTCTCTGCTAATATCGTTTTCCTCCTCAATAACAGGAATGGCCCCTTTTTGTGGACAGGCCTGGCACAGCTCCTTTCAGGAATTATCAGTTACAGGTATCAAGGGAAGTATGGTCATTTAAGACACGACCAGGCAAGTTAGCACGCATAAAGATGGGAATCAAACTCAGAGAATGTCTGCTACATGATGTTATCATCCCATACGCACATTTTTCACCATTACTAAATGAAATAATTATTTATTCCTTGTTGAAAGCCTGATTTATTACTGGCTAAGAGAGTGAAGATGAGCTGCTACCATGAGCTGGTTGATTTTCTTTACACAGCATGATAGTTAGAGAATTCATGTAGGTAATTAATGTATTTGATGTGTTGTAAATTTATATTCTTACTAAATTCTTACTTTTTCATTTGCTCAAAACTCCAGAATTCATACTGCATTGTAAACAACTCCTTCTAGTCCTGTTTTTTTAATAAATCTGTATACCTATATTTATATACATTTATTTAAAAAAAAAAAAAGAAAAAAAAACCACCAACCACCAACCCACACACACAATTTTACTTCAAAATTCAATACTAACACCCATATTTGTGTAGTTCTTGTTCAAAAAAATAATTTAAATAGAATGTTCATTGGTGCTTTTTGGTGAAAATGGAATACACATGCAAGAAAAGAAAACCCATTCCTACCAGGTAGTTAGCGGGATATGTCAAAAGGAATAACCTTAAAGAAGATGGAAAGTAAGAAACAAGACAAAGGAAACAGGTACTAGAATATTTCATTTAGTGACTGTATGACAAGTCCATCATAGATCATTATTTATAGGTCACTTTCCTGTCAGCTGTAGGACTTCTGGCCCTAATCATGAGAGTCAACACAGACTTCCGAATAAAAACTTCCAACATGATAGAGACAGTTCTGAGCCAGACAAAAGATACATATGACCATGATTTGCTTCCTTTCTTACGTTAAGAACGCCAAGATATTTCCCTAATAATTCCTTGTCATTAATTGTGCTGTTTTCTCCTGTCACAAACAACAAGGAAAAGACATTTCTTTAGCAAGATCTTGAGCCTCACTGAAGCTGTAATTCAAGTCAGCAAGTAGTTTAAAGGAACTGTATTTTTAAATATACCATTTTGTTATAATGCCTTGTTTCTACTCTGCAGACTTGGAAGATATTTTTACCTCTCCTATCAGTTTTTGCTTTTCAGAGCACACAGGTTTCATTTTCCCTTCTTCTGTCTTCATTTGGAATTAAAATGGAAAAAATGTTTTTCTTTTGTTACTAGTTTTGTTTGATGTGGAGATACTCGAATAATAACCTTGGGAATATGGCCCAGATACACTGGCTCATAGTTCTGTTCTGCTGCAAAGTTACACAAAGAGGGCTGGGGGTGTGGGTTAGGTTTGAGAGGGGTTTTGTTCCAGTGGCTGGACTGAAAACTTCCTAGGTCCACCTGAAACAAAGAGAGAAACCTTTGGGGTTTTTTCCTAGACAAGAAAAAAAGTGTAAGATCTTAACAAAAGCAATCCAGAACCTTCTCCCTACATAAGCCAAAAGAGGCATTTTAAACTTATTTTTAAAAATGAAAGGACAAGAAATTGGATGATGAAAACCAGATGCCCATAAATCAAATCAAGAAAGTGGCCCACCTCTCTTGTACTGTACATGAAAGTGAAGTTTTGCCACCTTTGCTGGTCAGTTATACCACATTCCCATTTTCAGCTTCAGATCACTTTTAAGTGTCCAATTTCCTGTGTCCACAGCCAATACTGCAAGACCACTACAGATTGCCTCTGAAATATGGATTGTCCAAATATTATGTTGCTCACAGAGAACAGTAAAAATTCTTATTTAATTATTTTCTCAGCTAGAGAACTTGAAGAGAGTTTCAGAAACCTTTCCTACCTCCAGAGAGTGCCCTAATCACCATGACACTATTTAAGGGGTAACAGACCTTCATTAGTACATCTTCTTAGTATGTACACGCACACTGTAGTTGGACATCAGAGAGAAAGAGAGACTATAGAGAAAGTAGAAGTGTGCCACTCAGTTCTGACAATTCAAAAAAAGGAACCTGCCAGCAAACTTGGATTAGGATTTGTTCATTAAAAAAAAAAAAAAAAAAAAAAAAAAAAAAAACCCAAACAAAACACAACCACCAAAAAAACACACACACACAAAAAAAACACCAACCAACCAAAATAAAACAAACACCCCAAAACCCCACCACTGAAGTACATTTTTGTTAGTCACTTGTTCCTTGTAGTCTGGCTTTAGGTCTGCACTCAGGCAATGCGCCTTAGGTTGCAATATGTTCCCTCCTATTGACAACATCTCTAGGGCACTAGGGAAACTCATCATCTGCCTATGCTCTTATGACTATTTTGCATGACTCCTAAAAATTGTCACTCCCAAGACCCTTTAATCACAAGTGGAAGAATTCAGTGGGCAATTTAAAGGTTTGATTGACATTCAATATTTTTTTTAAATCTAATTAATGTTTGAATACAGTTTCATATCTTTGTTCTTCTAGAAACATTTGAGAACAAGCAAGAAAGTAAATGTATACACTGAAATAAATCATACATGATTTTTTATACTAAGCTGTAAAAACATTTTATGTTTATTATCTTACATAAATTCTGTAATAAGGATTTAGTAAAACAAAGCCAAATGCCAGTTTAAGGAAACGTACTGCTTCCATATGACAGTGTTATGTTGGTACTAAACCCAGACGTTCTTACACAACATCAAAGAACCCTGCTAACTGCCCTATAAACCCTTTCTTGTAAGTTGGGTAATTTCTGAAAAGACTTGCAGGATCAGGACCTTGTGTGAAATTGTTAATTGTCAAAGTGGTACTAATTCACGACTGTAGGCTTTTTAAAAAATCCATATAAAAGCTTAAAAGTCACAGAAATGTAAGAAATATTAGCTAGCTCTTCATGATTTAACCAAATCATTGAATAACATTAGAACAAAAGAAATTAACTGATTTCTTGAACAGAGACAATTTGCTAAGCTTAACACTCACCATCAGCATTGTTATGAAGCAACTAATACATATGTGGAAAACTACTGGTAGACCCTTACCTTCTGGCTAGTAAATGTGTTCAGACTAGCTGAATTAAAATATTAGATATTAAAAAATATCTAACTTTTTACAGTAGAAAAACAGTGCAGTGTGAACTAGTATTAGACAATGTTTATGCTTCTGATTTTTGACAGCAGTCCCGGGTTGCTTAGGGACAAGGAGAGCAAAGGGCCTTGATACAGCAGGTTCCTTTTAAAAACTTTTATTCAGGCTCATTTATGGACTAAATTTTTCACTTTTGCTGGGGCAGTTTCTTTCACTTACAGAATGTAGTTTAATTCTACAAAGTGTAACTCAAAGGCATTTGTATTCACAAGAGAAATTGTAACATGTTGTGGTTTAGTCCCATCCAGCAACTAAGTACCACACTTACTATTCTTAGTAACTATCTGCTTGCAAAAAAAATCATCTTAGATATGAAGAGGATTCATATTGAAAAATAAGACCCAAGAATTGTCTGTAATTATTCTTTGAAACTAGCCCTGCTAGGCCAATGTTAATTTTGTTATTCTGCTTCAGTATCTGGCATCAGAAATGACAATGAGAAACCCAAGCTCATGTACATTTATCTGGTCTTCGCACACATCAGATTGATTTATAAATTACAATTACAAGTGCTTGATACTGTAATTTTCGTACTTGTTGAAACTTGACAGACCAAGAAGAAACATCAGATTCAAATATTCAAACAGAATAAAATTCCACATAAATAAGTGACAGAAATTTAAGCAAAGTTTGTTCAGGAGCAGGGCTTGACCAACACAGGCACTTGAAAATAACAATAGACACTTGCTTATTTGAAAAGATTTATTTGAAGCTTTGGCTTTAGTACTCATACTAAAGAATCATAGAATGGTTTGGGTTGGAAGGGACCTTAAAGACCATCTAGTTCCAACCCCCCTGCCATGGGCAGGGACACCCTCCACCAGACCAGGTTGCTCAAAGCCTCATCCATCCTGAGCTTGAACACTTCCAGGGATGGGGCACCCACAGCTTCTCTGGGCAACCTGTTCCAGTTCCTCACCACCCTCTCCATGAAGAACTTCTTCCTGATATCCAGTCTAAATCTCCCCACTTTCAATTCAAACCCATTACCACTTGTCCTGTCACTACCTGCCCTTGCAAATAAGAGGCAGGATTTAGCAACGTTGACTCAAGTTTTATTAATTCACTAAGTGGTAATTTCAACAAAACTCTACCTCACAAACCATTATGTGCTAATAGTAACAGGCAATTCAACAAGAACAAGAAAGGCTTAATTTCTCTATCTGAGAAACACCACGTATGATGTATATTCTGTAAAATATCTTCACTTAATAGACGAGCCCTTACAAAGATGCCTTATGAAAAAGATTCATACAACATGGAAATATCCCTGGAAATGCATCATCACCTAAAATAATTATCTACAATGACTGAATTATTTTCCAGTGGAGCTGTATGGTCAACATTCATTCCAAGTTTTAAGTGAGTTGAAAAAAAATGTGCATTACTTACCAGTCTTCGTAATAATAAACTGTGTCTTGAAACTAAGAGAAAGTCACAGCTCATAAAGTAGGACATCACTGTGATTCCTAACCACATCAATCTATCTCCAGTGCAAGGAGGCAAGAATAACTGAGTGCTCCCTGAGGTTGGAGAAAGACCCTTCTGTTCTGGTAATCACTCCACAATGCGGCATCAGCAGGGAAAAGCATGGTATCTATTGACCCACCTTCTAAGGCCCTCATTCATGGAAACAGTTTTACTTGGGAAATCATTTAAAAATATGGGTTTACTTTAAGGAATATGTTCTAACTTAAAACCTGTTGCCTCTTACAGGACTTACTTGTTTATATGATACTATATTAAACCAGAGCTAAACATCTAAAACATCCAGGCCCTATAGATACAATCTCTCTGCAGACAGTATTAAAATCTTTCTTTCTGCTACTTAGCTGCTCTCTGGTGACCTCAGACAGACTCATTTTCTGTCCTGAAACATGAAAAAACTAAATTCCCCACTAAGTTTCACAGCAAGCATCTAATTGAACATTACTCACCAGCCTTGCCCATAACACCCCTTGAACACGTGCATGATAAGTGTTAGGATTCTAGTTCACAGCCCTTCAATTTTTAAGGGAAAAATGGAGAAGGAGGAAAAATAGTCCAATATTTCTTAGTTTAGATTGGATGTTTGCTTGATGGTATCCAAGCAACAAAATAATATCCCACCTTTTCTGTCTGTCTTTTTAATTAAGCTTACTAAGCTAACAGGTTGAAAGACATTTCCAAGACTAAGGAAAAAAAATTACTGGATGGGAACATATGGGCAGAGTCTTTGAGATTAGCAGAACAATGGCAAGAGATCACAGTTGGGAGAAACTGCCCAGGAAAGCAAAGATGCTCTAAAAATATATTTTCTGAAAACAGCAGTTTGAGAAATTTACAGAGGCAGAGACAAAAACTGTGATGCTGTAGACAGAGAATGGAGAAAAGGACAACAGATATATTCTGCAGGTAAAAGGCAAGTAATTATTGAGAATATTCAAGCTAATCTAAGTTTGTAATTGTTTTTAAAAACTAGTGAACTTCATTAGCCTGTTTTAGGGGTTTTCTTGCAATTGGCTCAGCAAGAAAGAAATTCCCTTCTTTCTGCCTTTTGTTTCCAGAGAATTTCTATTTCTGGTTCTTTCTGATCCCATTTGTATTGAGGTCAGTTTCTCAGAAGCAAAATGTTGAATTACCAATGCTAAATGGAAAGGCTATTGATTTCATTAAATTGTTAGTAATGGCTCAATCCCCTTTAAAGTTAGAAATACATTTTTAAATACTGAAAGTACTGAATGGCAGGTCTGGTAGAAAATAAGACACAGCCCTATTTCAACAGGTATTTTGCAAGACAACAGCTACTGATTTTATTCTATATCCTAAATGCAAAAGAGCTTGGAGACAAAAACAAACTATTTCCCATAAGTATAATTCATAGGGAGAATCTCTATTCAATAGGAGATAAAGAATATCTAAATAAAACATCAGTTCAACAAGATTTTTTCAGACACATCTTATTTAAATTTATATTTTATACAGATTTAAAATAACAGCTTGAGCGGAAAGCAAGTGTTTTCATCTGGGCACCAGTGAAAACTTTATGGTCCCCTCGGGTTTGCTAATAATGACAGCAACTTTTTTTTTTTTTTTTTGACTGGATCAAAGCCAAGTTGTATTATTTTAAGAAATTAATTTTTTTTGTTGCACTGTAACAAAAAATTTTCCCCCATCTGGGAATAAAAAGCTGTAATAAATGTTGTATACATTAGTGTCAAATTCAAGGGTGAATATACAAGATTAAATTGTTAGAGAGAAAGTAATAACACATGTAAACCCATCAAAGCTAAACAGTAGTGAAGATAGCACACAAGGTCATTCATCATGTTTTCCTTTGCAATTATATCCCTGTACCATGCTACCATACACACAACAAGCTGCAAATAGGATTTCAAGGTGAACAAAGATATAATATGTTCTCAGCTGCACTATATGGGGAACTTTTTAGTCCTGTTACAGTTCAGGAGTAAAACTCAGCTCTCAACTTCAGTGGGTATCTCATGGGCTTCAGAGGGAATTTTACCTGTTAATGCCAAAGCTTCCTATGGCCAGGGACATTTCGCACATCAGAGAAGCAATTGTACCTATGAATCATAAAACCCAGGAGAGCCTCAGCTGAATGTGTTGGACAGGAAGGGACTCTGTTGGAAAGTTCTTAAAGTGAAACATTAAACCAGTTAAATCACAGTGCTTACCATGTTCTGCAGCCATAGCTAAGATAATAAAATAGCTTCTTTTTTAAATAATCAGACAATATTTTTCTTGTCCCAACACCCTTTCAGCCTTTTTTTTCTAAAAAATATAATAGATTTTCTTGTTTGAGCACAATTTACTTTTATGGAAGCAAATGATATATTATGTCATACCTCAGTATTTGATAAGATTCCTGTCTGCAACAAAATAGCTACAAGCGAGGGAGCATATTCTCTTTAGGTTGCTTCTCTTCTGTGCCTGTCACTTTGAGATCTTCTGCCTACCAACTCATGACATTGCCATTGTCCAATTTCTTTGTTATCCTTCACCATGAAAAGAACTCTTCATACTCTTTTAATAACTAAACAGAAATGGTTTTACTGGCTTAGACTTCTAATTACAGAGTCTTCACCTAAAAATTGCCATCACTTTACCTCAGAGAAATGCAGTCAAATTTTTTTCAGACAAATTAGGTGAAGAGATATTTCAGTTTTATTTCTGGTGATAAGGCGTGAGCCACAAGAGGTACAGAGTATAACACAGTGGCCCAAAAGGACATGGCAGGCAAGCATGAAAAGAAACCTTTCATGGTGGAAATAAGGTTTAACTGTAGTTCATGCTGAGTAGAGAGTTCAATAGCAAGAACATCCTTTTATTATAAAATATAAGAAGGTCAGGACCTAAGTCCAACATAGGGATATTTCTAGCTGAAATGACTAGAAAATGGAGAGGAGACTCCTATAGCATTGATATTCCTAAAGTTATTTATTTTCATAAGTAATGCAATAAATATGTTTTTAATTTTTTTCCTGACTGAAATGCAATAAATAAAACCTGTGATCTTAGATCATATTTATTTCTCTTACAGGAGACTTCACTTCCAACCTAACAGCTCAGGGAAGAAATTAATACAATTTGTGTAAAATACTACCCCTAGGAAGGGTATTTGCATGGGCTGAATCCAATAAAAGCATACTGCTGTCTAAGCAGTGATTTATTTGAGCAGCTGCATAATGCACTGGGATATGTTTGATCATGAACTTTAAGACTGTTGTGGCAAAGCATCAGTTAAATACAGTGACTTCATCTCAATCTCTGCCAATTTAGCACTTCCACAACTTTTAAGAGAGGTTTGTGATTTGACATCTGCTAACTTGTTACAGTCTACTGGCCAATGGAACTCAATGTCTCAGCATTGAAATGATGCAGGAAATGCTCCAGCTTCAGCCCAAAGAAAGGAGTATGAATTCATATCCTAGAGTACATACAAAATACTGCTAGAACAGAATAATACCTTAATATGAAAACTGATGAAAGATGATAAAGAAAAGTTCATGAAAATGACTTATCCAAACCACTAGCCCCTCAGCATCTAGAATATCCCTCAATGGTTGCGATACACATATCCCTAAAATAAGTAAGTTCTGAAGCTCTTAATAAAATTTCTTTAGGGTAACTTCTCCTAAAAAAGAAATAGAAGTAGGTAGAATCAGGCACTATTGGATGTGTGACTGATTGGATAAGGCATGTAATATTATATTAACTTATAAGGTTTGTAAAAAGAACAAACATTACAGACTTGTCTTATGACTCTGTTTGTTCTCAATGTTTTTTGAGAGTTAGTCTTCTAGGTCTATTGATCTGGGGGCAGTGGGGGAAACAGATGCCATTTCATTCTCCCCTCTGCCATAGGAGGTAAATTTAAGCAATAAGGTCTCCTCTCAGCCTTCTCTTCCTCAGGCTACACAACCCTAGTTCCCTCAGCTGTTCCTCACAGGACTTGTGTTCCAGCCCCTTCCCCAGCTCCGTTGCCCTTTTCTGGACACACTCCAGCACCTCAGGGTCTGTCTTGCAGTGAGGGACCCAACACCGAACCCAGGATTTGAGATGCAGCCTCACCAGTGCCCAGTGCAGGGGACAGTCACTGCCCTGGTCCTGCTGGCCACACTGTTCCTGCTGCAGGCCAGGGTGCCATTGGCCTCCTTGGCCACCTGGGCACACTGCTGGCTCCTATTCAGCCAGCTGTCAACCAACACCCCAAAGTCACCCAGGCTTGAAGTGAAAGATTTTAGGACCTCCTCCTACTTCCTATTAAAAATTACATTCACAGAAATAAAACAAAAATGTCAGTTTAGTAGACCAATTGCTGCACATTTCTGGATAGCAAGAGTGTGTACCACTCTCCTTTAGGGAAGACCATGCATGTTCTGATGTCTCCAAAACAAAGTTTTCTTGGAACTTCTGGCTAATTTCTACCAGAAATTAGAAATTTCCTGACATCCATCCAGTCCAGACTCAAAACATCTGAGCAAAATTTCAGTGGACTAGAAAACCTGCTTTACATCTCTACACATGATTACAAGATCCGAGATGCTTGTTTGTTGGTTTTTCTCCTAGGCATTGATGGTAGATGTTTCAGAATCCATTTTTGCTGTTTTCTAGTGACATGTTTTGGGTGCCCATTCTTAAGTAACAAAATCAGGGGCATGTGCTTAAAATCCCAACAACTGATGAAATCAATTTTCCTTGGAACCGAAACTCAGAGTTCTCGATTAGCTTGCAACCTCAAAGTCCAGAAGCTCTGCTTTTAGTTGTTGTGCCAGAGGCAGATTTTAAGGCTAGGTAAAAAGTAATCCATGGAAAATATTTTTCAATGACATGGATACAGATACATAGTTATCACCTTTTGGGTCTCAATTTTCTACTTCATAGCCTAATCACATATCAGACCAACATCACTGGCATTACTGATGAAAAAGAATGGAATACTTTAGGGCTTTAAAGCTTCATTCCTGCGGGAATAATCTAGATGTTTCTGATTGGGAAAGATGACCACCTTTTTCATGTAAGATGTAAAGAACACCTGAGCTGTATTAAACATGAATATTGAATTTAGAACTTCTAGAAAATGATTGATGAAAGAATCATATATATGCCTATGACTTACAGAAACCTAATGCAAGAACAGTTATGTATAGTTTCAAGATAGGAGGCACCTTATTCCTGAGTCATCCCTATTGACAAATGAATTCTTACATTTGTATATCCATTGCTGGATAGTGAAGAGAGATTTAAGTGTTTGCTGAGATAAGCTGACATGTGAATCTGAGTTTTTACACATGTGATCTATTTATGTTGCCTCAAATTTTCAAGGGAAAATTATTTGGGGTAAAAAAACCTGACCTCACTGAAGACTGACTTAAAAATATACTTTAAGCAATCATTTCAGTTCCTTGGGAATACATAAATGATCTCATAATGTTCAGATATTTTTGTTCAGATGGCCTAGCATTACTGATCCAGCATGTAAGGCTTTACAATAAAGAGAACAGTTATTGTCTGTCTGACCTAGAAGCAGAAGCTCATTTAAACTGGATAGACTTTGTAAGTTCTCTTTTACTAAGTTACACAAACACAGATGACTTGGCTTCTGGTTAGTGAATGACAGCCAAAGAATACTGTACTAAGGGACTTCAGTGTGGGGTGGAGTTAAAACACACAGAATACTGATTTTGCACTATAGCAGATCTAGCTCTGCATGGGAAGATGGCCCCTGTGGATTCTGCAGGAAGAGATAAGGTTTACTGGTATTGAAATTCTGTGAAAGATGTTACCGCTTTACAGGATTTTTATGGTTGTTTTCACTTTTTGATCCATACATCTTAAAAATATGATGGAAACATGTCAACAATTTCAATAACATTTTCATTTCTGAATGTCTTAAGGGAAACCCTTTTTATTCAAAACTAAGCATCACATAAGTGGTCAATATTGACCACTGCACATTCATTTTCCTTTTAAATTCATATTAATGTGTTGCAAAACTACTACTCTGTATTGCAATACCTAACTGTAGACATAAGTTTTTTAGAATAGTTACAAGCTGTTTTTAGAAAGTGAATTAAAAAAAAATAATTGTCAGGTTAAAAGAGCAAATATATCTCTGTGATAAAAATATCCACAAAAGTCCCTGACTCCTCAGTGAAAATTATTTGCATTTTGCAAAACAAAATAAGATACTGAAAATCTTTTCTCCTCCCAAGTATGCAGCTAACACCACTACAAAAGCTGTATCAAGTGTCAGTACACCACATTAATAGGCTGCTTGAAAAGAGATATGGGCAAATTACACAGTTTGTTGTGATCTTCTCGTTAAAAAATAAAATATGTATTCAAAACTTTTGAGACTGGCAGAAATATATTTGAATAATTTATCTTTTTGTTCTACCCCTCTATGAAGCCTAATATAATTTATTTAATGGCTCATAAGCCATTATTTGTCTAAGTTTTCAGTCAGGGAAGTCATTTAATTTCTTGGGTGTTCTATGTTACAACTAATTTAATTTAACAGTGAGGTTCTTCAGTGATAACAAGAATAAAACCTGCTCAAAGCTGTTAGTGACAGACACTAAATGTAGGTCAGATCAGCAGCTGGGGTAGATTCCTATAGCTTAATTGTTATACGTGGAGCTACATTACTGAGCAGTCACTGCTGAGTACTTTCTAGTCCTTGAAGAATTGGACCTGACAGCACTGAGAAGGTGAGCAAGTTAAGCTCATACCTAATGATCTTAAGATGATCTTGTTCTTCTACAGCTTGTTAGGTTATTACAAATCTATTTAGCAAAAACTTCCAAATTTTAAAGCTATGCATCGTATTTCAAACGACTTTGAAAGAAATCACAAAACACTAAAAACACAAATGTTTAAATATCTACCTTTAAATTGGTGTTGTTACCCCATCTGCTTTGTTACTAGCTACAACAAAAATAAGAATGTTCATATTTCCCTACTTCCCTTTGTCTTTTCAAAATATCTCTACATTTTAAAGTACACAGTGACAACGTGTCAAGACATTTTTTTTTTCTTTTTCCCATAATTATTCTCATAAGCTTGACAAAGTTTTGAAAAGTTTGAATAAAGGGCAAAATATACACAAAAATCCCAGATGACATACATTCGGTTTTTTTATACCATAGCCAGATGAGGGAGAAAAGGGAACACAAATTTCAAACTGGAGATGTAGGGCTTAAAAACAAACAAATAAAACCACCCCTCTAACCCTCTTTCTGTACATTTTACTGTAGTTTCCCATTCAAAAAAAAAAAAAAAAAAAAAAAAGCCTGTACTCTTCCATGAGAAAAAATGTGAGTACTTTTTTAACTAGATCTAATTTAGCCTGAAATATTCTTTATCTATTCCTTATTTATTCCCATCAGGAAAGGACTTCTGACATGCAATGAAAACCAACATCATCCACCAGCAGAATAAGGAATTAAGACCATGTCAGCGTCAAAATTCAGTGATAATCTAATGAAAAACAAAGACTCTGAAGAAGGCACTGGTCAGTCAGTTGATCAGACTGAGCAGTAGATCTCCTCACCATTTGAATTTCAGTTCTCACTTACTTTAACCAAAGACCAAAGGAAACAAATTAAAGTTTCCTTAATTGCAACAGAAAGCAATCATTGCCTTCTAGTTCTACATCTAATTAGAATTAAAATAAAGAATATTTTATGTACAAGGGCAGTATCTTTATGACTGCAGGCATGTGTCCAAATATTCACTTCCTGAATTTCATGCAGCAGCCTCAGTTGCACTACTGGCAATTAAGAAAATACTCATCTTTTTGCTTGTAAACTGAATACAGACCATCCGCCAGGCGTTTGAACTTCCAGTGCTGAAAACCATAATGCCTTTTTTACAGGCATTCAGTATAGAACTTCAGTTTGTGATCAGTCCACTCTGCAATGAAGTATTTATGCTGAGTTTTGTTCAAAAGAGAGAGCACAGAATTTTGACACTTAATCTGCTACGTTGTTGCATACAGATGTATCACCAGCACACCGTTACAGATGCATTGTTTTCTATTTGAACACCACAAGTACCCTGAGCATGTACACACAAGAAGTGACATAAGGCCTAAGGACCTTGTAATGTAGATATTTTTTGGTGTATAATCATTTCAAATTTGTCAAGATATTATTAAAACTGTGTTGAGGAAAAAAAGCAGTCTGTAAATCATCAACTGAGCTGATAATAGAATTAACAAGAAAAGAGAAAGACCATCCTATCTTTCCAGCCTAGGCCCAGATTGAAGCAATACTACACTAATTTTCTTTCTGTCCAGAATTCTGCTATAAATGAAAACTGTATTAAAAGAAGATTGCAGTTGCGTCCAATTGTACAGCAGATTTAAATTCAAAACCAGTCATTGCTATAGGGCATAGAGCCATCAGAATCTCTGGAAGTACTTACACAAATAGAGAGAGGAAGAATAAACTGTTATCCACCTTTTCTGCTCAAAAAAACTCTACTGCTGCTGTTGCTTGAAATGATGAGATAAATGCCTAACAACATGTTTGTCTTCCCTATAACAGATGTGGGGAAAAATCGTATTTTCCAAATGCATGAGTGTGAGCTACAGAGCAGACCCGGCTGTCCAAGCAGGCTATTGTAAAGGAGACTGAAGCTTTTGTCTGTGACAGTGCTTAACTCATCTCTACAAAGGAAAACACTGACATTATCTACACAGAAATATTGAGATGTCCCCGAACCATTTCTAAGTATTGCAGCCTTAGAAATATATTTTCTAACTGTATTTTCTGACAGAATTTTTCCTAAACAAAAATTTCAGTTCCTTGAAAATTAACTGCTTCCCAGGAATATGTCAATTCCAACAAAATTCTATGAAAACCAGACAAGTCTGATCATAAATGTACCTGGTTTCCCTCTAGCTTGCCAGATGAATTCCTCCACAATTCCTCTGGCAATTTGCTCGAGACTCAAAAGCCTGAAAACCAGCTTCCAGCTTTGGGGCTCCAGAACTGCTCAACAAATGGACTCTCTAATACCACAGATGCTCAGAAGGACCAGTGTTCAGTAGTGTACTGCTGCTCTTTCCCCAACATTGTGGGGAGCTTGTAAAAGCAGCTGAGAAAACGCTATGATTTATTCAGAAGAAGATTTTGGACCTTCAACTCCACATGAAATTTCAACACCTCATTCCATAGTTCTGCCTTAGAAGGATTTTGTGTGCACGTGTGTATAATTTTTAGTTTTCCAGGAAACTGTGATTCTGATTCTGAACCAACCTAGAAACCTAGACAATTCTCCAAATGACTGGGAGTGCCTAAAATGTCTCCATACAGTGAAAAATCCCTAATTCGTACATAAAAAAAATCTGAAATCTAACTATTGTAGAAACCCTTGAGCCTGGAACACTTCAACTGCAGAGTCTCAGTGTACCGAAGACCTCAGAGAGATATAAAAGTTGCCTCCAAAATTTGTTCATGCTTCAATGCATTATAAATGCCTCTTGTTACTCAAAATAACAATATAACAGAGTTTTTTGGCATAATTCCAGATTGAAGTTGCAATAAATGTCAATGTTTGCATAATACTCTGTCAATTCTTGATAAGCGCATTCCTCAGGGATTCTTGACAATGTGTAGGAACACAGAAATATGAGATTAATTCAATGCACATTTTATTTTTAATCACTGTCCAACTATAAAATTATTTTATATATACAATATATCATAGCTGGTTTCTGTATAGATGATCCTGTCCCTTTTGCTTCAGGAAAAGTTACATAGTGCGCTCTGTGGGATACAAATTGAATGTGCAGCAAGACAAAAATAAAAGGATCAATATCATTTCCCACAGATTTATGAGGATTTAAAAGTAATAGTTCTTTCAAAACTGGAACAGACTTTAATCGCTTAGAGCTAAATGCCTACATGTTATTTGAAACCTTGCTGGTTTGTGAATATTGATCCAATATAATTTTCGTATGTGTTTTTATGAATAATGTATAAATGCCTCAAGCAGCAGCTAGGTGCTTCTGATCAAGAAAAATAAGACTGCGAAATACATTTAAAAGGGATTGAATGCTGAACTACAAGGTTAGCTCCAAGTGTGATCCAAGCTGGGGACCATACAAATATAGAAAATTGTCACAAAGACTATGCATTTTATAGCTGATGTTAAAAATGTGGCAGCAAAGAGTCTGAAGATACTAAGATGAGAATAAAGGGGTTTGAATCATGTTGCCTTTCTGCTTAGAGAAGTAAGGATAAAGCATTCAGATATTAGTCCTGAGAGAAACAACCAGTGATGTAGTGATGAGAACTGTATCTGTAGTGATGACAGCAATACCTGCCTTCAATGAGCATGCTTTATAAAATTAAATATTTCAATAAACCCCAAAAGACTCACAGTCTTTTAAACACTCCTGCACTTGGTTAAACAGAGCGATTAATTTACCAAACATTAGATATGGGAATACCTGCCCTGGCCTAGATGTTTTGAGTGTATCTGCTCTGCAGAGTACACTGTTATGGGGAGCTGCCTGAGCTGGTTTGGTACCAGCTGTGTATCCTGGCGTGCCTGCCTGGCACATATGCTTTCCATGAAGGCTAGTTACCTCTGACTGACTGCCCCACTGATATGGCTAGATTGTTGCGTTGTGCTGTGGGGTCAATTGCTTAGTGTCAAACTGCTGTAGTATTTGTTCCAGTTTAAGGTCAAATGGCTGGTGAAATTAAGTTCACTCACTGAATAACAATGAAAATTTCCTAAGTATGTGATGCAAAAAAAGAATTAGGCAGGATCCTGTAAGTGCTGATCTGGAAACCACTGTCCAGCTGTCACCTGTGCCTACAATTATCAAAATGCTGTAGTAGCTTTCAGCTGCATTTACACTGTCATAAGGGAGTATCACATGCCCTTATCCCAAATCCACCCAATACATTAACTATTACTTTTCACCTGGACTCCACTCAAGGGGAAATACAGAGGTATCATGTTAAAGAAATGCAGATGTTAACCAAAAGACAGTTTGTGCTGGTGTCCTAAATATATTGAAACCATCAACACAAGCAGCTGCAATTTCTTTTTTCCAACCTGTAAAAACATAATATGCCAGTGTGTTTTAAAATGTGCTACGCCCTTTCATGACCTGCCTTCGTGTCCCAGTGCAGCAGCACACACCCAAAATACACATCCCACCAGACTATGTGCCAGGACTGCCAGAGACCAGAATCCAGCCATCGCAGTACTAGAGCTATGCCTGCTTCTGTAGACTTCTTTCTAAGAGAATTCCCTAGTGGTAAAGTGAGAAGACATTAGCAGATCTAGCACACACAAGCAACTTGAACAATGCTGGTGCAAGCCTAAAACTTAAAGCCCCATAATTATGGCAAGGGATATAAGCCAGCAGTAGGGTACAGCTCAAAAGTTCCAAGAAGTCCTGGGGTAGAGATGCAGCTTTTCATCATCCATGATCCTTTGTGTTGGGGCTAGAGGTCCGCATGCCAACATCAGAGCTCGAAAGACAGGAGTCCCTGTGTATTTCACCACTGAACCAGAAGACACATTTTTCCATGGGTAAAAAGCCACCTTCCTGCCACCCCACTCCTCAGAAATGAATCACAAGAAAGCTGATGGCCAAAGGCATCATGGCCAACGAGTCTGGATCCTGTGCTAGTAACAGGGGACTTTCAGGGACTCCCTGGGCTTTCTCACAGCCTTGCCAATCTCTGCAAAACTCAACAGTCTCTAAAAATATACACCCCAAACACATCCTTGAGCTCTTGCTGTTCTGGTCAGCCCACTGATGGCAAGCACTGCTCATTTCAGGCCCAGCTGAGATGCATGCAAGGATCTCCACTGCTGCTGTGGGACTATAAGATCAGGAGAAGGAAAGGAGCTATTCCTTATTTGCCGTACGAAGGATACTGATTTTCACTGACTACTGTTGTCCCTTATGAGGGAAGATTCTTCAGCAAGAAAACTGTTTCTCACATAATTCTTCCATTTCACTAACATATTTCTATGAATAGCCTCCTCATACACACATCACTTGGTAACTGCATTTGCTGATGTTTCAGATTTGATCTTACTCTTACTTTGGATGTTTTGGGGCGTGTGCTAAAAAACAAGAAGAAAAAACAAACAAACAAACAAAAACAAAAAATATAATAGGAAAATCATTATTAGTCCCTTTGCCAACTGGAGATGGTTTTAGACAACCCGATTTCAAATCAAATACTAAAACCTATGTCTACAAGCTAGAATTTAGACTGTATTGGTACAAATGCAGGTCAAATCATGGAACATGGTTATTTCACATCCCAAATTACTGGGTTTTATTACAAATAACACAAGAGTCATGCATGACAAGTTTCAGCCCAAAAGGAACTATTAAAGACCAATATTTAAAACCCTACCAGCAAAATAATATGTAACGGAAATTCTGACAGGACCTTAGCTAGCTGATGAACTTTTTCTACTTACCCTTGCAGCTACACCCATTGGCCAGAATCACTATTAGTTACATTCTGATTAGCAAATTGATAGGAGAATATGCCAATAGTAACAGCTTGAGTAGGGCTAAAAACAGTTACTATGTCCTACCTGATACTGAATGCACAAATGCCATTAAAAGACTGATCAACTTTGGAAACAGAATAAAGTCGTCTTTTAAAGGTGCAGTATCACACACATCCAACCGAACTTCAAATTTTGTTTTCATTTCAGCAAGGAAACCAGAGTTTAACGAGCTTACCTTCTGTAAACATATATGGATAGCCACATATGTCTACCATATTTGTTAGTTTCCCCTCATGAGCTTTATTTTTTTCTACTCCAGAGACATCCTTTCCTGTGATTTATTGCTTGCGTTCTGTTCCAGAATAATGCATGCCTCTCAGGACACTTGGTTTCTAGCTTGTAAGCCTCAGAACATCATACTTTATCAAATATAGATACAGAGCAAAGAATACTGCATGTAACAGCAGGGAAGCTTAACAGGTATTTCTCATTAGCAGCTTTATCAAGGCAGGGAAGGGAAATACAGTTTCTATTCAGTATTTACTCTTATGTGAGTACCTTCTAATATGACTTCCCTCTATTTGCCCTAATATTCTTGGTAGGGAAAGAAGTGTATTTAGGCTGTTTGGATGTCTATGCATTATTATATTTTTTGCCGCACAATTTCAACTGAAAAAGCAATACAGAAGGAACAGTCTTTCTACGTAAGACATAAAATGAGATGGTTTGTGATTTTCTGGTTTTTAGTTACAAGGAAACAATTGAAGTGAAACATGGGCTGGACACTCACTGACTGGCTCACGTATTGACTTCATGTTTCACATGACACAGAAGATCGAAAAGGATTTATTTTTAGACTCTCAGGCCGGAGGTGTAGTAAGGGAGGGGTCATGTTTCAATACCACCTTTGTGTTCACCCCTCCAGAGAGATGTCCAGCCATCACCTGTAATGTTTGCTCGACCTCCATGAACACAGCAGTATCTTATCAACCAGCTGCTACAGAGAAAGCCCAGAGACAGAGAAGGGGTGGCTGATTCTATTTTTTGCAGATCTCCCTGTGAACTATTTACTGGCATTGGTGTCCAGGTGCGACTGCTACTCCAACAGTGCTGATTTCACAGCTGCACAGAGACTGCTGATGAAGCTAGGGCAGGGCACACTAAATGTTGGCCACTGCTTAGTGTCTGAGGTAAATTTTTGCTGCCTTTACTTTTCTGTACTGGCAGTGTAGTTTATAACTTCAACATGGGCTGAGGCAAGTGTTTTTATTAGTTTACTTATCGTCCATGGTATGACAATTTTAAAAGCCACATACTGTCAAACCTACCCAGGATGGTCTGCAATGACAGGCTGACTAGTGCCACTTAGATTTAGGAGCTTTAAAGTCACCGTGTTTCAGGATTCATATTATGAACCATGATTATTTGCACAAGTGCTCCTAATAAAACCCTACCTCCAAATTCACAATAGCAGCTAATAAATTAGTAACATAACATTTACATTATTTTGGGGCCTCTTCTACAGAGCATTGTTCCTATAAACACAGTTGTAAGCCTTTCTCACAGAGGCAAACATGAGAAAGAAAACAGGCACAAGTAATTATGGAGAAACATCAGAAAAAACTGCCAAACGCTAACAGAGCCCAGCATGCGTGTGTGTGGGTGAAGGTAACAGAAACTGAGGCGCTGCTGAAGCCATTTTGTTTCAGTTAGAAAAGAACACACAGTTACTGGCTGAAAAGCTGTACAGCTGGGCTTCCATAATGGGAAAACCTGCACTGACATAATATTCAGGGACCAGAGTGCAATGGGCTTCTAGAGGAGGAAAAAGTTCTAAAGAGGGGAAAAAGGAGGTTAAATGTAACATTATTTATAGCTTTTTTAATTAGAAAACAGAAAATAGATACACATCCTCATATTCTTCTAATCATGCAATACATCATTAAAGAAGTAAGATTCAAAGATGCACTAAGGCTTTGACTACTTTTTATTCCTTTTGTTTTTCATTTTGTCTTCAGTAAAATATGATATCAATCATACAGTAAGCTTTTCTCTCAGAAGTGCTATTAAATGTGCTAGGGTTAGGAAACACACATCAGACACTCTGGTATTTTTACATAAATAAATACATACTGGAGTAGTACCACAGAGTATTAGAAGGGATAAACTAATAGTTTAAGCAAGCTTCTGAATGTTTTTTGAGTTTGGGTCTCTTTTCCTCACCTAATCTCTGTCAATAATATTAACTAAAAACAGATCCACAAATATTTACCATGTAAAGCAGAAACACATGCAAGACACTTCAGAAAGCTCCATTCAGCAATGCAATATTTGTTTTATTCAGTTCAACACCGATACACTGGGATCAGTGCCAAGGTTATGAATGTTGTTGAATGAATCTCAGAGTGTCCTTTTCCTCTATGTTTTGCATCCCCATTAGTATAGTTCACTGCAACAATAAACCTCACCCGCTTCTCACCCATCTTTCCCCCTGTGGAGCAATACACACTTTACTTAAGAACTTACATCTACACAGAAACACACTGATAATACATTCCCAGAAGAAGGCTATTGTATCACATCAGGGACAAAATAGTTAACACAAGTCATTTCAGATAGAACCAAGATTGCAAGGATGTATAGTAGATACTGTATATGTTTCAAACACCAGCAAACCCATCACTTCAGTCAGACTCTTGTTATCAAGAGGAGTTTGACACAACAAATATGCTGCTAGACAACCTAAGGCTGATGTGGTTTCCCAAGTTTCAAATAATATAGGTAAAATCAGCTTCATTAGTAGAATTGGGTAGTACTAGTAACAACGATTTTACAAGCAGATTTCATCAGCACACAGAGTCAAATCCTACCTCTTTCACATAGAAATAAAGTTAGTAGAACAAGTAGAGACCATCTTTGCAAGATGAGGCTGTGTATATCACATCATCTATCCCACTCTCCGTTGGTCAAGGTAGGACCTATTTTAGTCATTGGGTACACAAGAACTGATGAGCTGCAGGGTGGGCAAGGATTGCCCTCTCCCAGGTCTAGCCATGCAGAAGTCCTAATGCTTCTTAAATTAATATTGTTCTAACAAGTCCTGCAATAGCAGAATAAGATTCTGCTTATTCTGCTCAAAATTTCTGCTCAAATAAGTTTATTTGTATGCTACAAATAAGAATGTTTCATCCACCCCTGTATGTTTCTGTTACCATCACTTACATTACTACATGATATGTAAAAATATTTGACCTGCTGATATCAAAACTGTCATAAAACTAACACACTGCAAGATCTGTTTTCTTTATAAGAAAGAGAAACTCCACCCTCACCCATTCCCAACTTACACTTACAATTTTTTGATTTCTTTCCTTTGAGAACATAGGAGCTCCGGTGCTCTCATGCCACTTGTGAGATCACCATCCAATTACCTATCATCACCCAGCAGTGATTCACACCATGAAGTTAGATTTAGTAGTTTGAAAATTCACTTCCAGCAAAGTTCAAATGAAACAGGTCAAAGGGACACATCACTGGTAACTCTGAGAGCACAGATGTTTAGCAGAGACAAGTTTGAATTTCATTCTGGCAATAGTTGAGCCTTTGAACTCACAAAGAGCTTAGCCTGTTTAGCGACAGAGTATCCACGACAAATTCATTTTCATCAGTTTGTTTGAGTCAGTAATACTTAAACCAAGAGCAGTGTTATTTTAAAACAGCAAGAAATTACTTTATAAAAGAAATGTAGGAAATTATTATTTGGTCTCTGTGGAATTTTCCATTGAGCAAATTATGTAGGGATGAAAGAATGCACTTGCAGTGATTTTTATCTTCAAAATGTTTATTTTTAATACCCTTACATACCTCTCTGTTAGTACAAGGGTTAAATACCTGCTTATGTTTCTCAGATGAAGAAATTTGGCAGAAACATGCCTTTGTCGAGAGACTGATATGAAGTTGAAAATTAGAATGCAGGATGAAATATAAATATTAGCAACACTCTATATTTCTACTACGATAGTATCTTAAATCCAAAATGTTGAAGACGCTCCTATAAAAGTATAAAAATTACACTACCGAACAATCTTCTACATCCTACTGGATCCTCGCACTGTAAACACTTATAATACCTACCATTTTCTTATCTGTTCCTTAGTCTGTGGCTAATGAACAGTGCTGGTGTTTGAGAGACCTGCATCTTATGCCAGAGGATCACACACACAGTTCTTCAGTGATTATGCCAGGTCTCCTGGAGCACAATTCCCACCCATCAATTGAAATATTACAGGGCTAAATCAATTATTGTTTCTGAAGTGTATTGATTTCCTATGTAGAAGTGTTATGATGAGTTAAAGATGAAGCTTCAAGGACTGAAACCAGTTAATAAAACAAGAGGCCAAAAACGAGAGAAAAATATCTTCTTTCCAAAGGAGCATTTAGTCCACCATAACAGGCTTTAAAAATGTTGGCCTCTCCAATAAGATCAAATAAAAAGCAAGGGATCCTTTTACACTTTTAAAAGTTCAAGTTACTATAAATTATTCTCCGTCTTTACAAGTTCTGGTTTGCATAACACAGTAAGTCTGCCATTACCTTTCTTTCTCCAATCAAAAACATATTATAATATAATTTACTTGAGATCAAATAGCATAAAACTTTGTTTGAAAGGACTTATTTCATACAAAATTACAAAGAATTTTCTCATACATTGTGGGAAAAGTAGAGGACTTACAGCTTGCTATAGAAAAATTACATTTGAATGGTTTTAATTTTGCTTTTAAACTCCATTACATGAGAAATTACTATGGTTTTCAATGGAAATTGTACACGTGTAAGAATGTAAAAATCAGCCTCTCAGCCTGATTCTTTTTTTAATTTAGATTTATTTATTTTTAAATATAGATCATTTCTGAGGGCACAGAAAGGAAAATATTGAGTATATTTACTAAACATATGCAGCCTTGGATGATCATTCTTCCTGTTTTGTTATGAACATACAGGAAAACTTATTAGTGTGATCCACTTTCCAACAGTTTTTGGGAGAGGATGAAGGGCAGGATAAAACATCTTTATCTAACAACATCATCTATGTAAAGGGTACCGTGTTTATCATTAATTCAAGTATGAATTAAAACAGTAACTGGGAGGATAAGACACATTCTTAGAAAACAAAAGTCAAATACTAAATCACTGAATAGTGAAGAGATAATATTAGAAGAGACAGCAGTGTTGTATTACTCTAAACTCTGAAAACTGGAACACCTTCCTCACACATTTGTATTCAAATACCTACTCTGGCCTATACACTGCCTTACAAGTTATAGGAGATGAATATATCTCACATCTTACCTTGTGAATGGTCCCTAAGTTCCGCTGTGATTTCAGGCAAAAAAATTGAAACATCTGTTTGACAAAACCAAAGCAGTTTCAATATTTCTTATTTGGCTTTGTTTGTACTCCAAAGGTCTCCTCCAAAAACTAAAAAATATCTTATAACACCCTGAAAGAGCATTATTTATATTAGGGAGTGAGAGGGGAGAAGGAATATTTGGCAGGTAAGTTTTGGTCAGTTGCTGCATAGGATATGCTGGGAATATAAACATAGAGCCAATACCAAGTAAGCTAATTTATGAGCTATGTTGCCTCAGAATAAAGTGACCAGACAATAAACTTGAGCCTCATTCTTCATATGATATCTCAGTCTTCACATTCTTGTCATAGGGTGCAGTGAGACTGCAGGAAGGAATCCTGAAGGGTGGACAGAAGGGTATTATATTCAGTGCTTTTGAAAGCTTTTTGCTTTCACATGTAGCTTTTCAACAGGAGGCTGTTTCATTCTGCTATTATTTACAGTAAACATAATATTCCTATCAGTTTTTGTGTTGAAATGACACCAAGTTTGCTGCAAGTATTATAAATTCTGTGTCAGTAAGAAGAGGTGGAAGTTAGATATTTTTTAATTCTATGAGTTTCACCCTTTTTGCAGGTTAACTATGCAAGATGAAACACAGAGGCCTCATGGTAGTAGTTAATTTCTGATCAGTACTAATTTAACATGTATCTTATTTCACAGGATGTTAATGTAAACCTGAGGGTGCAATTATACCCTTAAAAATATTTTTCTTAAAACTGGATACTATTTAAACAAAGGAATATCAAACATCAAAATTAGATTAAACTGAACTGCTGAAGAGTATTAAGAAAAAATACCAGAAATCCAACAGAGACCTGATCCAGGCAAAATGAAGTTCTGTGGCTGCCAACCAATAAAAACTCCTTGGAATGTCTATTTTTTTAATGAGTATTCTGTATTCAGAAGGATAACTCTGTTTCTTCTCTGCAGACCAGATACTAATTGCAGCGCATTACCACTTTTCTCAATAGGAACACCATGATGCCTTCATTACGAAAATCAAACTCTTGGAAGTTTCACATTTCATTGTCTCTTTGTAGTGTGTTTTGAAATCCCATTGCATAGAAGGAAAAACTATAAATATTAAAACGGAGCAATAAAGTATTTTCATATTTTCTATTGCAGTCCTGGGAGGCAGTGAAAGTGCCAGACTTTACTGGTGCCAAGGAAAATTTACACCATACAACACCTTGCAAGACCTGCTCTCTGTGTTCTATACATGTGGCAGTTAACTATACCATATCTAGAAGGCAAAGGAAATTAGCTAAATATATCACAATATCATTAAAAATATATACCAACAAGAAGAAAAACAGTGAAATCAACAACTCCAAAAAATACTTGTAGCCATGTGAATAAATTATCTACTCATTAACCTACTTACAATCTAGTTGAGAAATTCACTCATATCCAAAGGGAAAACACAAAAATCAGGACTTTGGAAATATACTCAAAACGTTTTTCAGTTGCATGGCATCTTTAATCTTGTGATTTCTTACTAATGTGAATCCTATCTGTGAATGCTATCATTCCCTTTTATAGGGAAAAAACAGATACAGGCACACTAAGAATAGTAAATACAGCCACAAGCATCCTGGCTGTGATTGAACTCTTTCAAGCAGGAATAAAGTATTGTTTGCTCAGCTAAAATGTGCTAGGTAGTCATTCTTTGAAGTTACTATGACTACTTCAGTGGCTTGTTTCCCCCTTTTCTGGGGGATTAGAAGACAGGATATAACAATTTCTACAGACAAGTCACAGAAAACTGGGGGAAAGAATGTAAAGCCTTTAATTTTTTTTTTCTTTTTTTTCTTTTTTTTTTTTTTTTTTGGAAAGCAGAAAAATTATCTTCAAGTTCTTCCAAAAAAGCAGATTTGGTTGAGGATGATGTAAAAATGTATTAGAGAGACTAGATTAATTACAATGATATTTACACCATATCTTAATTGGAGAACTATAATTTCTTCATGTAGCTATTTTACTTCCTCAGAAAGATAAATTCAGAATAAAACCCATAGATTGGGTCTTATATATAATGAAACCCACAGATGGGGCCTACAAGAAAGCTGGGGGAGCAGCATTTTACAAGGGCCTGTAGCAACAGGACAAGGGGTAATGGGTTTAAACTGAAAGCAGGGAGATTTAGATTAGGTATCAGGAAGAAATTCTTCACAGAGAGGGTGGTGAGGCACTGACACAGGTTGCCCAGAGAAGCTGTGGATGCCCCATCCCTGGCAGTGTTCAAGGCCAGGCTGGATGAGGCTTGGAGCAACCTGGTCTAGTGGAGGGTGTCCCTGTCCATAGCAGGGGGGTTGGAACTAGGTGGTCTTTAAGGTCCCTTCCAACCCTAACCATCCTGTGATTCTATGATTCTATGATTTGATGAACTTTAGAATGGGATCCTTACAGTTTAGGAGGATCAAACTGTGATTACTTACGTAAGCAACTTGTAGGGGCATTATCCCTCTAACATGGTGAACAGCAAAGTAGGCAGAAAAGAGGAATCTAACATGCCTAACCTAACACATCAAAATAAAACACACAGTGAGAATAATGTATATATTGGACAATAAGTCTAGGTCACTTCAGTTAATATGCATTAGCTGAAAGTTTGACAAACTGTAAATAATGTGTGGTAAAGCTACAGTAAGAAAACTAGACTTTTTTTACTGTAAACTGTGTTTCTTTCTGCTTTGTTGTGCTTTTGTAACTTTGCCTCTCCTCAAAAGTTTGAATTGAGAGCTATATTTCTGATTTTTGCAAATAAAATCAATGAAGTAAGAAGAATGATTTTAAATATAAACTTCTGGATAAAATATTTAATAATATTAAATTCTAGAATATAGCATCACTCATTGAAAACATTGATCAAAATATAACTTCATTTTTCAGAGAGAGATTTATTAAAGAGAGAATCTACAAAAAATTAGCCACAGTTTGGTAACCTGTAGCTTGTATCAAAAGGTAATATAAGCCTGTCTGGGATCATTTATAACTCTACTGTTGAAAGATCTTTCGTAGGTAAGAAACAGAGAGAGAGAGAATTTTAATAAAAATACAGAAGTGTTAGGGGACAGTTGATTTAAGTTTATCATGTAACAAACTGAAATTCGGTTGTCAATGTAGTAGATTAGAAAGTGGAGTGATTAGATAAACAGATCAGTAGGCCATTTAGACTCAGAATGAGATGAAATCTTTTCAGTTTATGTTACTAAGATAAACAATTATCTTGGCAAAAGGCTGATAAAAGTTTCCATAACAGCAATATAGATAAGCTGACATAGCTCCAGTTTCAAAAGGAAAATAAAAGCAAATCTTGAATCTGTTCAGTTGAAGGCAAAATTATTACTAAATGTCATCAGAACTTCACAGCAAGGCCATGAAATGAGAAGAAATATCATTATCCAGAGTAGACTTATTCTGACATGCTGTTCACTTTCTGACAACAGGACTTATTCCTCCTATTTAAAGCCCAAGCTCTTGGAGCTGAGTTGCAGCTAAATACATCCGAGATGAGAGTTTTAATATCACCTCAGGATTTCTGTTTAATTTTCAGCTACCCGGCAGCCCTTTGCCAGAAGCCCAGGTTACTAAAGCAATGCTGAGGAGGAGTCAGAGGTCTCACAGCACCACAGGGTAATGCTGTTGCTTGAACTACTGCCTTGAAACTTGACAAGACAAAAAGGAAAACAGTGTGATTTAAATCCCATCACTCCTTTAGATTGGAGGAAAGTGGAAGAGAATTACTACTAAAGAAATATTCTTGTGATAGTATTTGTGTGGGAAAATAGCAATTACCATGAGTCAAGGGCTCAGCAAATGGGGGATTTATATTAATTCAAGCCCTGAAGTAAAGAATACTGTGTGGGAACTGTGGTCAGGCTGAAACCAAGTCAGTAAGTTTTTAAGTTATTTTTTGGTTTTAAGCTCATTTTTAAACAATTAAAAAAGAGAATTTGTCTTCTATTAATTCAATATCATGTACAGACTTTAAAACCCATTTTCATTTGCTATAATTTATGTTCATTTTAACAGAAAAATGTACTTTCAAAGCAAGTATTTAAAGACTAAACCAAAAAAGGTAGAATAAACCACAAAGGCTTTACTGAAATTGCATCTTTTTGCAGGATAGTGTTTTAATATCCTTATACATTAGCCATGTTCTTTAAGTCAGGGCTCACTGAACTAAATTCACATATATTCTTGCATCTTCCAACACCTTAGCTCTTTTGCACAAGTGCTTCAGATACATCAGAACAGTACAAACTGCACTAAACAGGGAAGTTTAAGCAACGAAACCGACCCCAGGGAGTTCAGTAGGCACAAAATCAGCATTTCAGCAGCCAAACAGATTAAAAACTTCCTGGATGCTACAGCTAACATGATAGTAGAAATAAGACACATAAAGAAGGAATTCAGTTAGAAACTGAGTAAGATTTTGCTGTAAAACTCAGCACAATCTGTCAGTTCAAAACTAGCAGCTGTCTAGTAGATATGGGGTGGGTGGAAACCATAACTTCACTGAGGACAAGATTAAAACTCTTTTGACTGTAATGAGGCAAGAACGATACTTACATCCTTTAGCACAGACGTCGTTATACATCCTTTCCTATGATCCTTTCTGTGACACTATCCTTTCACAGTGATAGCACTTCAGAAGCATTTTGGATGATGTATGGCAGAATACAAACTATAGATTAATGTAATCCAAGCCTTCACTACCAACATTAAATGACTCAAGTTTTTCCCAAAGCAGAGGTTTTATCCTGAAAACAAACAGTAACTCCTGACCTTTAAAATTAATCAGCTTTTAAAACTCTTGTAGTACAAGGCGTGCTTAAGAAACATTTCTTTCAACTCTGTGTGGTGGTGTTACATAGCTTTTCCTGAACGAATTGGCAACTTCTGACTCACTCATATTTATGAGAAAGACTCTGAGTAGGCAACTTCTAGCACTGGTTCTCAGCATTATATTTCCTTCTCTACTGAAAATAAGGAAGTATATTACGTAAGAAAACAACAAAAGATGAATAACTTATTGCCCTTTTGGGTAGTCTGGGATATTTACAAATCTACATCCTTGCTGACACAGTGAAAATACAAACTAGTAATCTTGAGAGACTTGCTGTCCCCAGGGCAGAACTGCTTTTAATTTTATTATTGTTATTTATCTAGTCGTGAGAGAATTGCAAACTGGAAGAGTTCATTTCAGTTAATCCATCTTCCATCCATACAGGAGCAGATAACATGTACAGTGAGACTTCTAAAACATTTGCTTCACTTTTTGGAGGCCTGCCAACTGTTGTGTGGGCAACAGTGCTACTGAAAAGATTCAGACGTCATTTTGCTTCCTGCAACTCCTTCCGTTTCTTAGGAGGAATATCCCCCCTGTTTCTGTGCTGGAGGAGCACTTTCATTCCCAGCCAGAGAAGAATTCTAGGCAGTGCTCAGTACCTCCTCTGGCTGCAGGGTCCTCACAGTGGAGGATTTCCTCCTTCTGCCAGAGCTGCCATGTCGCAATAGTGGTTAGTATTTTACAGACAGCTTCAGGCGGTACGTAATTGTGGCAGAATCTGAGATTATTTGGGGAAGAAAAAAAAAAAGACAAAATTAACCACACCCCCAACCCTCATCCTATATTAAGAGACAAAAATCTAGAAGCCATGAAACCTAAAAAAAACATCAGGAGACAATAAAGACACTAGAATATTTCTATAGCAAATCTCTTCTGATTTTTAAGCAAGCGAGATCACCCTGGAAGGATGGTGACAAATTGGGTTTAACTGTTAGGGTAAACAATGCAGTCCTCTTCAATATTAAGTAGAACATTGTCAACAACTCTTCTTCATGAAAATGTGCAAAATCAAAATCCATCTTCCTTGCAGAGTGACAGAAAGACACAAGTGCCACGGACTCTTAAAACCCATTCTTTCCGGCCACTTCCACACTATTCTCAAACCATCCTCTGTATCAGAGTTTGTTCATCTAAGTAAAGGTTATAATACGTGTGTGAGATGAAAAGGTCAGTGTGAGTCATGCATATGTCTTAAAGTGCTGTTAGAGTTTTATACAAATACTGTTTTACAAGTGTTTGCCTTATTGTATGTACTTTATAAAGCCTGCAAAGGGCAAAAAGCTGTCATTTTGTTAGCAACAACAATTTCAATTTTTCTCATTTCAGTGATAACAGTTTTCACCTGCAGGTCTGAATCTTAGGCGTGTTTGCTTTTTAGACTTCAGATTAGAGTTTCACTTTTGACTTCACATCTGTGGGTTGCATAAAACACTCATTAAGTTACTCTTTTACTAAAATAAATTTATAGAGAATCCTGGATAAAATAACCCAGGCTCCTTCCCTTTAGAATTGGCAGTTCCCAATTATATTTGAGCAAAACCAAATGCAGAGAAAAACGTTTTTTCAAACAACAGAGTTTCACTGACTGGCTCCATACCAATGAAATCACAATGACCTTTTCTATTTGGTAGGCAGTAATAACCTAGAACTACCTGAAATAAGCAGAATCACTTATTATTCTTATCACATCACAGACACAATGCTGATGTTTTGTTGCTTGTGTTCCAAATACACACAAAGAAAATGCACAGCTTTTTGTACCAGCAGCATAGCTCACTCCTATCCTACTGCCTCAGAAGTGGCAAAGACGTTCTCCATTGTGCTATTATTAAGCACAACAATTTTACTAAATCTGAGTTCACCATTGTGAAGTACTGATAAGCCAAATCTTCAAATTCTGTTCATGTTTTTAATTTCCTTCAAAGTTTAAAGAATTTAGACCACTAAGAGTACAACAACTATTTACAAACTCGTCTTTAGAGAAAATATTTCTACCTTTAATATTAGAAGTTTGTTAATATCTGAATAAGATATCTGATATTTCAGAGACAACTCTGACACCACCTGTATTTTTGTAGAGTTACTGTATGTACTTCAAATGAGCTAATCCAGTCAGTGAAGAAAAAGAAAGAAAAAAAAAACCAAAACTGCTATTTATACCACTGGTAAATGAATGAGGGTCCTTTTTGACTGCGTTATATAAGCTCTAGTCAAAATCTTAACTCAGCAAATTTCTCATTAAGAAGGGTACAATCTAAAAATAACAGATGGTACACTTGAGAAATTTTGTGGTCTCAAATTAATCCATATTCCCAGTAATACCCACTAAGACATGTTCAAACATATCCTGTAACTCACTTTTTATTGATACATTTTAAAGTAAAATCAAATATTTTCTTTATATTTCTCATGTTTATGCAGCTACAGAACTTTTGATGTCTAACTTACTGGATAAAGTGAACACTCTCAGAAAGAAAAAGTATCAACAAAACCTTATATGATTTTGAAATACCAGTGTAGAACTATAACTTCCGAGCTTTTTGTGTCCAAATACATTGAATATTAATGTCTAATAATGTTAACACGTAGAACACATTGCTTGATATGAAATTTAGTGACAGATTTTTCACCATCAAGAGAACAAAAATATATTAATAGAAAAAAATATTACTATCTGGTTTTTCATTTCCTTTCATTTACTTTAACTCCCTCTTTCTAAAGTTTCTTCTATTCACACTTTATAGTAATAAGATTTGGATCTCACATTTGTTGTTCTGGAACAAAGAGTAAACCCACATATTTCCTTATTTATAGCTCAGGTACAATCAGCATGTGATCAAGGTGTCTGGAGCTGTAAAGTGGTTTCTATATAGTACTTTTCCCCTGTAAATTCAAGTTATCCATAATTTTTTTATCTTTAGAATGAATGAATGTATATGAGAGAAGTCTTGGAAAGAGTCAGATGATAAAATATTAACTTCTAAATAGTGTATTTCATAATGCCTTGTTTCAGTACACCTACAGTGTAAAATGGATAGAAGATTTTAGGGTAAGACCTTGTTATATAGACTACCAAGTCAAAAACATTTTGAGCAATCTTACCACAAAAATGTAGAGGGGAGAAGATTGACTTGTGAAATGATGACGATGAATAAATTGCGAGGATATGCAAAGTACAATGGAACAGTTTAGCTAATGCACATACAGTAGTTCCAAAGATGCTTGCAACTATTTCATTTATTCATTTACTATAACCTTTGAAAATATTATGGTTTTCCCTTGTTTATTTTCACTGATTTAAGTTATGTCATTTTATTATTGCTAAGAAATATCACAACTCACTCATTTTCAGAAGATTGGGATGGTGAGGAAAACTCATGATGAACGTGATGATTTAAAGTTCTGTAATATTATAGAATGGAATATTATTTCTTCTGCTGTACTGACCTTACTTTGCTTATCTGCCACCTAGCCATATCTACAAATACCCTTATGTTTGATCATAGTCTTTATTCTTAAGGTATTTCTTCAGCGTACTTCTGCTTTTCTGATGTTCAGAACCAAATGTATTCACGTAGATATTATCACATCTAATTATATAGGAATGAATATCACCTCATTTTTGAAGCCAAATAAGTCGTATTTTTTCTTATCACAGATGAAAGTTCAGGTCTTATATGGATGCTAAGCTCTATGTTGTATCATAGTTTTTTCTTTCTCTAGAAATATTTTTATTGACTTGCATCTTCCCAGATTAGCTCCACCACTTCTATACTACCAACAAATTGTTAAATTTCCTAGAACTCATTGTATAACTCCCTAGTGCTCCAGGTTGTTTGCCAGTAAAAGCATCTAATGTTTTTACTGCTTCACTAAGAAAACTACTGCCCAGAACCTTACTAATTTCACTGAATGCACAGTAATAAACACACTTTCATCAACATTGTGGATTTATAGGTTGCATCAGCTTGCAGATAGTGCCAATAAACATCAAACACATGAGATTTCTAGCTTGTAAATCATTTCTCCCTCTCTTGTTTATGCTTTTTGAAATACTTAGATAAGTTTATGATGGTGTCCTGGACTGTTAACACACTGACAATCAGCAATGCAATTACAAATCTTACATTCAAATTAGCACAATAAAAACATCTTGATTGTTAAATATGTGGTCTTGCTGTCTGGATCACTGGCTCCCACTGCAACTGATTTCTCCCCCCAAGAAATGGGGGAAAGTGTGAGGGGCTGGGGGAAGGGGTTAGAAAAGTCAGTGCTAAATGAACAAATTATTTCAAATAATACCCAAAAAAAACCATTTTAAAAAGAATTTTAAAAAATAAATAAAAAAAAAACAACATCCACCACACACACAAACCTCAAAGCTTTTTTCTGCTACCTGTCTGAACCCATTTTGAGAACACTGGAAGGAGCTAACTGGATGGAGTTCGGCCACCAAGGGCCTGAGCCTCTGTAAAGCCCATGCCCACCAACAAAGTTTTCTAAGGAGATGTTTGTTCCACTTTTGACCGTCATTTTATTTTAGCAGAAACACCTAGTAACCTCAGAAAGTTATATTTAATCTGGGTGAAGAGATATTTTAATGTGAGGTTATTTTCTTTTTAGCTGGCTGCCATATAATTGTGTCTTGCTACAGAGAGTTTTGTACGGTAAAGTTATTTCAATCACTTAAGAAACCTCAAGATTTATTTATTGAAGGGTATCTCTCTTGCATCTTCATTGAATTTCACTCTGCTTCAGTCTCATAATTGGGTGTCAACTTTCCGGTTGTATTTTTTGGTTGAAAAGCGGTTTGCTTCCTGGATTAGATAGCAGCTACTGATACCAGAGCACCGTCTCCTGCTTCATCAGCTGCACTTCACTACGGAGGCACAGCAATGGGAGAGATGAAGTGCTGCACTGAGTCCAATCAAATAAGTTCCACAGCAACTATTACCTTGAACACCCAGGGAATGGCAACAAGCCTGGCAGAGAGGGGACTCGGAAAGGCTGGACACCTCTATTGTGGAGAGGGATGTTCTCCACTGAGGGGACACTGCTGTGTAGCCCTGGGGTCTGGGGGGCACAGGGGGCCAATAGGACTGATTGCTCATAAATGGTATGTCTGGCCTCTGAATCTTCTGCTACCTTTTCTTCTGTTTTCTGCATTAGTGCTTTCATATCTGAGCAGGTAAAATGATCTTAAAATAATTTTCCCAGGGTTAGACTTTTATTGCCTGAATAATAAAACTGGTCCTCTCTTTCTGTGTAGGTTAGATTTCTACAAACCACTAATAATATTTCAGCAAGCAGTAGAAGTAACTAAAATCCAAATCTTGATCTTTCCCTTTACCTCTCCTCTACTCCTCATTCACCCCACTGCAAAAAAAAAAAAAAAAAATCCAAAAACCCTCCACCAGTTCTGTTTCTACTTTCCAGATGTGAACAACTGGATTAAATTCTATAGAGAGCTTTTAAAAAATCATAACAAGTCAATGGGTCACAGTCTTCACAGCATAAAGGAAAAAAATTTCTAAAGCCTCCTTTCTGAGACGAAGCAATATGGCTACAGCAGCTGCAGGGTCACAGAGTTTGACATAGAACCATGAAAAAGAAACCACAGCTACAAGAACGACAGCAGAAATGACTCGTAATTTTTTTCCATCATAGTGACTAGAGAACAGCATTCCTTTTTGTAAGCAAAGCTGGCTCGATTGCTGTACCACCAAAATTGTTTCCCTGGTTTGGGAATAAAAAGGCTTTCCCACCTCTGTGAAAAGTTTTTGATAGATGAATCAAGATGGTTGAGGAGATTCAACAGAGCAAATAATGCTCTCTGAAACTTGTGAGGATGTTATTATGATGGTTATTCATTTTGAAAATGAAAGTGCCTTGGATGAAAGAACAACATAGATAACACTGGAGATGTTACCCAGAAATATCAAAACCTGTTTTCTCTCTCCAGCTTGGATTCTTTCTGCCAGTACTGTGAAAGGGAATAAGATGAAAAGAGACGAGTCAAGCCTATACACTCAGCAGGAAAAGTCTGATCTTCTTTCCCCCCACCTCTTTTCAAGAGGTTAAATAAAGCTAAGGCATGAGCAGCAGCCTTAAGGTCCAGAGTAAAGCTGCATGAACACAACAAAAAGCTTTGTGAAAAGGCATTTGAAGCAGAAGCATGAGCTCACTTAGCATTTAGGACTTCAGCTTTCTGTGAACAGTCTTAATAATAAAATTGACGATTTTGTCAATAGGGACACCTTTGAAAAATACTAGCTCTATTTGCATGACAAAGTAAAAGTAATGCTATGCATTTTATTTAAACTACTGTATGATCAAGTCTAAATGCATTTTTTTTCAAATAAAAATTAGTTGATTTACTAAAATGTAAGTATTAATGTCTTCAATTGTTCTGCATTTTATACAGTCCCTGGGATGAGGAAGAAATTTCTACATTTCTAAATCTTTTATTGTACTGTACTGAATAAAGGTAAGAAATGCACAAAGCATCATTAAGTGATTCTTTGTAAAAAATATTTTTCCTTCAGGAATTGTTTTTTTATTTTTTTAAATTCTTGTGAAAATATAAAGGTATACAAAGGTATCAAAAGTGGTATTTTTTAATAAAAAACAAATCTAAGTAGAAAAATAAGTCACACTGGCTTAGAGCAACATTTTGCTATACAGAAACTTGCATTCAATGCACAAAGAAACGTTTCTTGAATATACAAGTATACTTCTGTTTCTGCAGTGAAATTATGTAATTGCAAACACCTAATGTTTATTGTTACTAGCATTAAGACTTTCATGTAAAAAAATTAAACTACCCATCAATAATTAATCCTTTTGAGAAGATATAGTATGAAATAGTGTTACTATTATGTAAGTGCTTAAATTTTTAAGAAGGCTGCAGGGAGAAATAGATAAAACTACAATCAGTTTAACTTACTCTTCCGATGAAGCATTTCCTTTAGAGGCTTCTGGTGTGGAGTGCCTTAGTGCTTTGCCACCTCTGGCACATCTGCCCCATAAATGCAGGGTGATGGCCGTGATGGCTCCCCACAAACTGAGCACTGGTGAGTGCGGTGAGAGACAGGTGCACGTCGTGCCTGAGCAAGTAGAGCCTGAGAACAGAAGAACTAGGCCTAGTCTTTCTGCTATATGCTTATCCCCATTAATGCTCACTGCTGAGAAATCCTTGATCACATAGAACTGGCAGCAGCTTTTTTACAGAAAATCAATATCAAAGCTACTAAATGAAGATTATTCACTGTCCACATCAATTTTATTTTCAGAAGTGTTTGATTCTTGATTGACCAACTCGTTCTTACTGTGCATCGGTTCATGCTTAAATATTGACATATTCCAAGTTCTCCAGGACAAAAGGTCAGAAAAAGTGGCATGTGGCAATGTGATATGCTTGCTGAGCCGTGAGCAAATGATGGAAATGAAGCAATGCCTAAGATTTATTCGTTTTCATGGTAACAAAGGAGAACTGCATGTATTTGCTGGCAGGTAATTTAAGTGGAGACAGATAGCTATGGGGCAAAGTGGAGCATCCTACTGCAATGGGTTACATAGAGCTGTTCTAGCATAAGACTTCAGTCTTTAATCTTCTCTGGCTAAATCTGGTTTATTTTTTAAAAAGTCAGCCAAGCAATATGTTAATGAGATGCAAACATAATTGTAAGAGTTGTACAGCGTTACATTTTTTGGATTTACTACTCAAAATAAGAAGAAAACCTGAGTACGATACAAGAGCATCAATGCAAGAAAAACAATTTTGTGCTCAGCCCTATGTTCACTGAAACTGGAAGAAAAAGACAGTTAATAATTCTTTATTTCTTAATGGAAATTGACTGAGATTTAGGGAAATACATCCCCCATGAAGAGAGAGCCCTAAATAATATCAAGAGCATGAACAAGAAAGACACTTCACTGACAGAAAGCTTGCTCATAACAAAAATAATCACTACATTGTTTAGAGATTTTTGAACAATAAGCTTTGATTTAAAACTGTGCTTAAATGTCAATTGTGTGCGACACACGTAGGTTAATGTTTTACCCTCTGGCAAGAATTTAAAGTACTAAAAGTCTAGAATTCAATCTGTAAAGGTAACATCTGTAGGCATGTGTAAAGGCAAGAGCCAGTCTTCCATCATCACCTTTGTCAACCTTCAGCTTTAGCAAGATGTATTCTGAGAAGGATACAACCATGCAGAAAAATGATACTGGCCTGCCATTGTGATTTACTACCTAAATTTGTGAATTATTTCCCAAAGACTATATTTTCAGGAGTGTCTTTACAACTAATATATCACTTGGGATTGAATTCCGGTGCAGCACTAGCAAGTAAATACCACAGGCATCGGTTCAAGCATAAGTTTAGGGTCAAATTTCAATTTGATGTGGATGCTAATCTTTACATCAACCTCATGCAAAGTGACTGGGAGAGCAGGAAAAGTTTTATTAGTTCACTGCAAGGAATCAGTATTACTCTCTCCTTGTTTCCATGTTAATCCTTTATTTCACTAGCTGGCATGTTCTTGAATCACATGCATAAAGCTTTTCTTTACATTTATGCTTTTCCTTTTCTGCATTAACTTTTCACCTGCTTTCTGCATATGAGAGTAACAGAGTTAAGCAAAAATGTTTTTTTCATTTTAGTAATTCTTAAGAGGAAAGAAAAAATGTCTTATGGGATTGTGAACGTTTGTGGTTAGGCTCATGTTTTAAGATCTTAGACCAAAGAACTTATAGCAAGGTTGTTAAAGGAACTAATGATTTTAAAACAACTTACTTCCATAGGTCCAATGCAGGAAAACTTTATGACAGTGTTAGAAAGTTAAACTTTCTTGGCTTTCTTCACCTGTAGCAGAAAGTTCTGACTACAAATAAATGAAGAACAAACTTACATTAAGCTAAACATCAACAAGATATAATTTGAAGCAGGGGCACAGAGAGGCTACTCATATTTGCAGCAATAAGAGGAGTCAGCTGGAATCTTTGTCTCTTGATTGTTCTGACAGTTAAAGGCCACTTATCACTTTCTTGACAAAACTTTTCAAGACTAACAATACACTAAAACTTTAGCAAGTGCTTAGCATCCAGAAATTTACCAAGTGAAATAATACCAAGAAAGTATTTGATGACCCTTTATTTTTCTTTCCTCTGCAAATAATTATTTTTACAGACCTTTCTCAGATTTGTCTTACTGCATAAGGTGATACACCGATTTGCTGTAGAGAAGAGACTTATAAAATCATAGAATCATTCATGTTGGAAAAGACCATTAATATCATCAAATCCAACTGTTAACCCAGCACTACCAAATCCACCACTAAACCATGTCTGTAAGCACCACATCTACACATCTTTTAAATACCTGCAGGGATGGTGACTCAGCCACCTCCCTGGGCAGCCCATTCCAATGCCCGACAACCTTTTCAGTGAGGAAATTTTTCCTAATATCCAATCTAATCCTCCCTTAGCGCAACTTGAGGCTGTTTGCTCTTGTCCTATCTATCACTTGTTTCTTCAGAGAAGAGACCAACCCCCACCTCCCTGCACTCTCCTTTCAGGTAGCTGTAGAGAGTGATAAGGTCTCCTCTCAGCCTTCTCTTCCTCAGGCTACACAACCCCAGCTCCCTCAGCCGTTCCTCACAGGACTTGTGTTCCAGAACCTTCCCCAGCTCCATTGCCCTTCTCTGGACACACTCCAGCACCTCAGGGTCTGTCTTGCAGTGAGGGACCCAACACTGAACACAGGATTTGAGATGCAGCCTCACCAGTGCCCAGTGCAGGGGATAATCACTGCCCTGGTCCTGCTGGCCACACTGTTCCTGATGCAGGCCAGGGTGCCATTGGCCTTCTTGGCCACCTGGGCACACTGCTGGCTCCTATTCAGCCACTGCTGACCTACACTCCCAGGTCCTTTTCCTCTGTGCAGCTTTCCAGCCACCCCCCAAGCCTGTAGCATTGCAGGGGGTTGTCATGACCCAAGTACAGGACCCGGCACCTGGCCTTCTTAAATCTCACACAGTTGGCCCATTGATCCAGCCTGTCCAGATCCCTCTGGAGAACCTTCCTGCCCTCAAGCAGATCAACACTCCCACCCAACCTGGTGTTGTCTGCAAACTTATGGAGGATGCACTTGATCCCCTCGTCCAGACTTGATTATACCCATCTTAAACAAAAACCTTCTTTCCTGAAACAAAATGATGTCTAATAGCTACTGTGCTTCAAGGCATGTGCTTGTCTTTAAATGTCAAAAATGTCAGAAAAATTTTGAGTTTCCACTAGAGCTAATTTGCTTTTAAAAATTGCTGTCGTAGTTGTCTTGGATTTAGAGTTATACACTAACAAAATAACTACCACCAGTATAAGCATGAATATCAAGTGGAATTAGAAGATCTTTTAGTAAGGGTATTTTGTATAAGTCCTTGTCTTCAGGCAGAGTTAGTCTGCTCACTGTTCACTTTCCAAGCAAAGGCAAAATGTCCTTCTTGCCTTAAACTTGGGCAGTTAGCTACTTTCCCTTTTCATGGTTTAACCCCAGCCAGCAACTAAGCAACATACAGCCACTCATTCCCTCCTTCCCCCTGACCTCCTGGAGGGATGGGGAGGAGGAGTGGAAAAAAAGAAATAAAACTCATGTGTTGAGATAGATAGTTTAATGGACATCAAGGGAAGATAAAATAATATTAATAATAGTAATAGTAGTAGCAGTAATAATAATAATTATACAACATAAAAAAAAGTGATACAGAATACAATTGCTCACCGCTCACCAATGTCCAGCTAGTTCTCAAGCCATGGCCCCTGGGCTAGCTGCCTCTAGTTTATACATTGAGCATGATATCATATGTTATGGAAAACCCCTTTGGCCAGTCTGGGTCAACTGTCCCACCTATGGTCCCTTCCAGCTTCTTGTGCACCTCCTCAGAGGTACTGGCAGAGCATGGGAAGCTGAAAAGTTTTTGACTTAGTATAAGCACCCCTTAGCAACAATCAAAACATCAGTGTGTTATCACATTATTCTCATGCTAAATCCAAAACACAGCATTATACCAGCTACTAGGAGGAAACTTCACTCTCTCCCAGCTGAAACCAAGACATCCTTGTACTCAATAGACAGCTGGATTGCAGTGCTGAAGAAAAGAAAGGAAAGAACGCATTTGCGATGACTATAATCTATCAGAACAGTGAGAACTCACTCAAGGGAGAGAGTTTCTTCAGAGAATAGCCATGAACACTAAGCTAAACACTAAACTATCAGCTAGATCTTCACCAAGTACGAAGGATTTGGGTTGTACTGTCTATCAACAGTTAAGCAGAAGAAAAGAGGGAAAAATGGCAAGCATATGTCAGCAAACACAACATGACCACAGTCCTAAAAAGTACCTGGGTGGAAAGCTGAAACAGAGAATTTCACCTGAGTAAGAAAATTCAGATACTGTTTCTGTTGTTCCAGCTTTTCCAGCTCTTCTCTTCCAACTGTCCAGTGATATTTCCTTTCCTTTTCCTTACTTTTCATTCACTGCCAGCTTTTTCGGTTTCTTGTCAAAAGTAATTGGTTTGATATTTGTTTCTTTTTTTTTTTTTAACAAAAAGATGATAAAAAAGGCTGAGCATAAATTTCCCCAAAAATTTCAACAAATTATACAGGGCTCTAGTAATTTACTGGCTAATGGTCAAGCAGGTATAGGCAGCCTTCCCTCAGATGCCAATGTTTTCATTTTGCATCCTTGCTAGAAACTACAAACTCAAGTAAATAATAAATTAATGCACTTACAATGAAGAAGGATAAATTGAATTATCTGGAACTATGGAAACCATAGAAGGGATGAGTAAAAAGCAATACTATGTACTTATTTTGTCTCCTTAATTTTATCATCTGTAATAAGGTGCTAGGCTTCGGAAACTTGAAAAAAGTGGAATGAATGAGAAGTGCTGTGGGAAATGTCATACATTTTGTCATAGAGAAGCAGTTAGCTCACTGAATTAAATTTACGTTTTTCAGGAGAACGTATATAGATACACTCGGTAGAAAAATAATCCTTCATAATTCCAAAGGCTAGACAAAATATAGTTACAAACTTGAAAATCTAAAATTTGATTCATTACAGAGCTGAAATCTTCTGTTCTTTGGACATCTATGCATCTCAACTAGCAATTTCTTGCCCCTAACACTCAGATAATTACAGCTTCGTTAGAAGACACACTCTTTCTTCATACAAAGAGGAGTGGGCACCTTGGGAAACCAACTCTGTCCGCATTTTTCTAGGGTCACTGCTCTACAAACGATAAACTCTGACTGCAACACAGACACAAAACCAGAGCTCTAGGGCAATGTGTTTATCCTATTTATGTGATAATAATATATAACCACAGCAATGGGAATCATCAAAAAGTCCCTCTAGAATGTCCATGTCCCTTCTACCCTTAATATCATTCAGCCGAGTACATTCATTCCTCATTATTATTTCCAGAGTTGGGTTTCATAGACAAGAAGGGCTTTTCTTTTTCTTTTTTTTTCTAGATATGTGCCAAATCAATAAAAAACTCTCAAAACTGTAGAGAATTGCTTTTACCAAAATACCAGAGAGTCAGGTGTTTCATTTTTGACAATAGGAAATTTATTAAACTTTATCTTGGTCTGTGGTCCTAAGTGTTCCAGTTGCTTGCAATGTAAGAGGATGGCATACACTAGCATATAGTATCATGTAGGACAAGATCTTTGAAATAAAATCAGCTGATACAAGGTATTCAGGATTTCTGGGGAGGTTTGTGCAGCAATCAGAATTTCCTGGAATGAAGATAAATGCATCTGGGATTTGCATCAGCCGGACAGTCTTATGGGGCCATTTTTATGATTAGCGTATGAGTGGGGCAATAAATCCAGGAATTGGTAGAGAACATTAACACCATGACATCAGGAAGCATGTGATACCACAGTGATCAGTAACATTCTCACAAGCTGGAGCGGATGAATTTGCCATTACAGTTCAGAATTCTTTTACCAAAAAATAAAAAGGATATTCATGCCAGTCAAGAGAAAAGGGAAAGAGTAATGTCATCTCCCTGTTTACATCCCAATTTCACTGTAAAGTTCATGTAGTTTCCCATCTATTCTTTGTATTAAACCACCATCAATACTTTTTATTTCTCCCACTCTATTTCATTCCCATTGCTCTTTTAAACTTGCTATTAGGGTGTAATTACCCAAGTGAATTCTAATGTAAACGTAGCCACAGCCTGGTTGCAAACCAAAACTAATGCTAGATAAGTGGAAATGAAACATTTGCCATCGACTAAGTGATAAAGAATAACAGACCTATGCTTACGGTAGACAATCATCTGATTTACAGCTCCTACAAAAAAATGTTGTTAAGTTTGGTTTGGGTTGGTTGGCTGATTGATTTCCTCTTTTTCTTTTGCTTTCCCAATCTGTATACCTATCTCTTAAGAACAAATGGTAAAATCTGAGAGCAAAGAACTTCATGTATAATGTCTTTTCTATGCCTATCCTTCCTGCCAAAAGCATTTAAAAACAGAAAACAGAACATCTACAAAAATCTTTTTCTTTTGGAAAAAAATAGAAGGAAAGATGTTAGCTGAAAATTGGCCAGAATAAACACTTGATCCTGTGACTGTTTAAGTTTTCTGTTCATAACATGTAAACTAAATAAAAATTTGAAAACAGTCTTTTTGTTGATAATACAAAAATAATAAAACTCAGCTCCTATTAAAAAATTACTATGCATTTTGGTGGGAAAGGTTTCTGATTCTTAACAATGAACTGTCAATTTTTATATTTTTTTATATAACTATCATCTGGTGGGTTTCACTCTGCAAGATATTTTGAAAAGTTAGACTTATGGAACTTCGTTCTCCAGTGCAGACAGTATTATTAGCAAAAGCTGCAGGTGGATGCCATTATGCACATTCAGATGCCACCACCCCACCCCCACTCCCCCTCAAAGATGCTTCAATGCAATTTTGTAGCTTGGCACCACAATATCAAGACTTGACTTCCCATGGGATCTCAAAAAGTGTTTGGTAACTACAGCATGTATCTCAACTTTTCATAGGCAAAAGTTTAAAGATGTTATAAACAAGGAAATTCCAATTGTTTATAGCCTGCGGCCTTATGAATTTAATAACTTTTTTAAGACCATTTATCATCATCAGTAGAGATAACCTTTTGATTTTTGACTGCTGTACAAATAGTTTCCTCCTAAATGAGGGAGGTCAGGCTGTCCTCAGATACAACCGCTACAGCCTTCTCAACTTCTCATCTGGGAATCGGGCTGCCTTCATTCCTCATAGACTCAAAGCAGTGTCACCCTCAGGCCTTATTCTGAGGTACTAAGCACAGTCAGAAATGCCATCCTAAGCACTATGCCGTGACAGCCCTGGCCCTTTCCATGACTGCCCATTTATTTGTACTGGTGTACAGTCGTTAACTACATCACAGTTATGCCAACCAGCCAGGTCTGGGACTGCACAATGAACCAGATGAATAACCTGGAGACAGAATTATTAAACAATGACCATTAAATCCTGTTAATGTTTTTTCACCTTGAGGTGTTTAACTACACAACCCTACAAACAATTTTGTAGGCACTGCTGAAGAGGTAGCAACACAGTGAGGGCTGGAGATAGTGATGAGGTAAGAGATATTACCTAAGCTAGCATTGCATCTAATACTTATGATCAACAAAATGTGTGTGATGACCTCTCTGGAGAAGAAAGGGGATAAGTACTGGAAGGGCAGAAGATGAAGTCAAATCTGTGAGGAGGAGGCTATAAAGGCAAGAACATTTACAAAAAGATGGGAGAGGAGGGCAGAAAGAAATGAGAGACACAAGATTAAATCCTTTCTCCTTTTGTGGCAAGAGCACATTCCTTAGTACACGTGTGTGTCATCCTAATACATGAGTTGATAATAGCATCAATAGATTTGCAGAATTGAAGTGAGACACATGCCTAAGAATCCTCTTGAAATAAAGTCATAGTTAGTACCTGTGTTTAGAAAATGCAGCATAATTTTCTTCCTAAACTGCTTCCTAAGTAAATTATGCAGGCATTTTACATCAAACATCTTTACTTCTTAAAGAATCGATGCCTCAAACTACAACATAAAAATCACTGTTCTTGCTTTGAGGAGTACTACCCTTAGAAAGAGGAGAGGACACAAAGCATTCACCTATTTTTCTGTAATAAAAGTAGATTCCTCCATTAACTTTTCTCTGTGCTGTAATGTATTATTAAACAGCTAAAGGTATTGCTGATGCAATGTATTACAATACTAGCATAGCTGGAAAAAGAGTTCTACTTCTTTTTCAGGATAATTTATTCCATATTGGGTCAACTGGTAAGCTTTTCAAATACTGTCAGCACCATTAGCACTTTTCTGTTAAGGCAAAAGTAAGAGTATTGGATGTGTATTGATTTGATGTTATTTTAAGACTGTACAAGGTCTGGAAGCTGAAGAGAATTAGATATGCGGGTGTTCTTGAAAAAAAAAAAATACAGAAAACTTATCCAGACTCTGAAAGAAATTTGATCTGGGATTTCTTATCAGCACTTTGATTTCATTCTATAGTATTTATATATGTGGATGAAAAGGCCATTGATGCAACCACCCAAATGAATAAGAATTCACTTCAGTGTCATCACAGGCATTTATTTGATCATAAGTGCAGAATCTGGCTCATATTAGGAAGATGATATTTTCATATTGGCAGACAGGTGTCAAGAAATTCTAAACCCTGTCATAAATGACAACTTGATTTGTTCATCTTTCAATTCAAGGAAAAAGTTCAGGATTTTGGTAGATAAAAGACACCATTCTCAGAACTTTACATTAAGGACCTAGCACACAGAAGACACGTTAAAAATTAAGCCTGAAATATGAACATAAATTTCACAAAAATAATCCTGGTACATTTTTTCTCCAAATAAATGTGATATCAGATCAAAACTAGATGCTTATGGTTGTCCCATATATTTAACTTAATAAATACATGCTATCCAGTTGAATTTATTTCTTTACCTGCTTCCTTGAGGAGACAACTTTCTTTTTAAAGTTAAATTTGACTTTTCTGTCCATTTTATAGTAAACAGCCTTGACTGCCACAATGTAAATCAATAAATTCATACACAGATTTTTTTAAATAGACTTCAAAACCGTCAGAAAATACTGTGCAGCCTTACCTCATTTAAGCGTTTTGCTGAAACAAAAAGGGAAGCTCTGCATCTTTCATGCCACTTCCAAGAGGGTTTTTGAGATTTAAAGACTGCATAAGAAAATCGTGGCTGGATGGTAACTATGCAGGATAAAATTTTTCTAACCTGATTGCCCATTAAACCTACATATTCATCTATTTTACATATCTCAACCCCTACAGACATGAGACAAGGCGTGAGCCAAAGCCCACTGATCTCAACAGGTACATTTCATTCACTGAAAACTTTTTGAACAAGACTCAGAATAAGCACTTCTTCACTCTTTTTCTGATTTTGCAGGTGAAAACACAGAAAGCCAAATTAGTCAGATTCTAAAAGCTGGTCCTGTAGGATTATAGTTTTAGTTCACTTTTTTTCAAATAGGTATTTGTTAAGCACCTAATTTATACTGTAAACTCACATTTCCACAGCTATCAAGCACAGACCTATGTGAGATTACTACCTACATGATGTCATACATGCACATGGGTGCCAAAGCACAAATGTAAGGATAACAGACTATGGATTTATTAACATCAAAGGAAGCTGTGTCATCGATGTAAACAATTTCACCATCTTTCCCACTTTTAAGCTAAAGGTAGGCCAGAAATGAAGCAAAAGAATGACAGAACAGGTCATTGGACACCAATGAAAGAAAACAAAGGAATATTCTTTGGGATGAATGATGGACAAATAGCCAGAAAGACAGCAAATAAGACTTGCTGCAGAAAATAATGCTGTTTCAAATATCACTTCAAATCTACAGTAGTTTTTATTAATTACTAAAGTAACAACCTTACTGATGGTTCATGTCCATGTGATAAAATATGCATTTATAGTATTGGTGTAACAATCTTAAACAGGGTGCTCTAATAAACATATTTTGAAAATACAATCCAGTTCTAATATTCATGTAACATATAGGGCTTAAACATGCTGAGGAATTTTTCCTATATTGCCTCAGAATTTAAACTGCAGTCAGACAATGAGATCTGTTTTATGCATTCAGTAATGTGTGATTTGGGCCTCTGGCACTTTGGCAAAATTGTACTGGATCAGATATATCATCTCTCACAGTAAGAAAAGAAGAGCACTTAGATAAATCTGATTGTAGAAACTGGGTCAATATCAGGCAGTGGCACTGAAAAAACCAGAAACCTGTGAGTACTTTGGTCTTCCAAATGATTCTTCCCCAAAGCAAGTGAACTTACGTATATTTAATAAACTATTTGATTCATAACATTGCGGATAATGTATTCTTATGTACAGAAATAGGCTATTACAAATATGTTATGGAGTGCACCAAATTTTCATTCTAACCAAGGATGTATTAAAATATAAGTGAAACAATGATTTATTAAAATAGTATTGCTAAATTTTTAGATAAATCCCGGTGCAGAGTCAGGTAGATATTTGATAGAACTAAATACCGTTGAGAAATAGAAAGAAAGCTCCCTATGAGTGGGAATGGACGGGTGTCAATATCTATTCATGAGCTGGCAAGCAGTCTTGAACAACTGAATGAATTTTAATAGTTCTCCTGTTAGTTCTGTAAACAGTTAAACAATAATTAGCTACTCATATCTGAAAAAAGAAAGTTATTTCTTTTCCAAAGTTAAAGATCACATGGATCAGTTGATGGGTTTCTGACAGTGGTTTACTAGCATCTAATTCCTAGTAAAAGGCAGTTTCATCATGTTTATTCATGTTGTAAACATTAAAAAAAATCAAAACAAAGCAAAAAATAATTTTGTACTTGGGGTGTTGTTTTTCTGACCACTTATGAACAAATGAAATTATATACAAATGCACAATCACATTTGGCAGAAGAAATTTACTACAGTAGAAACACTCATTATTAGTTTATCACATTGTGCAATTTCTTTTCCAGTGCATGCTTTTGGTTATTATTAATAATAAATAAATCAAAAGTTATGTTTTGTGAAAGTCTCACAGCTGACCGTTCATAAATCCAAAATGCCAATAGCTATCAAGTATTGCAGATACGCCTTAGTGAGAACATTCCAACTGTTCTGGTCATACTGCCATTTCAGTTTCAGAAATATGGTTTTAATAGGGCTTTGCTAGGGAAAACTTTGAGTAGTAATCCTTGAATTTTAAACTCAGACTTCAAATTACAAAGCAAATGTGGGAAAATAGGTGGAATCTATGCTGCTAAACACTCCCCATAAAGTTCTCACCCTTGAGAATATTTCTAGTACCACAAAAATTTTCTCACAAGTGAAATAATGTTTCTTTGTTCCATGTTAATCAAAAGTCTCCAAGGGAGCCATTTTTATAGATGGGGGGGGATAAAAAATCTTTGATAGAGATAAAACATCAGACAGTCTGTAAATCAAAAGACATTGTGGCAGTACAGAGAGGAAGAGTCACCCTAATTGCTAGCATATTACGGAAAAGGAGATAGAGGTCTTCTAAAGGTTGCATGGGCCCATCTTATATTTTCTTGTATCTTATCAAACAAACTTCACATGTGCCTATTTTCAAAATGTGATTTTCAGCTCTTCAGAACACTCTCCATGTCCAAAATCCCAGTGAGCAGCAGGACTGAAATATAAAGCTACCTTTTTGTTCTGGAATCTTTTCTTTTGATCATAAAATCTTAAAGCATAAAACTGGAAGGGAAATAAAAGTCGTCCATTAAGCTCTCTACCTCCACCAAGCAGAATCACACTGCATGTCAGCTCTTCCTGACAGATATGTCTCTAACTTCACTCTTAAAGACCTTAGTAATGAAACCCTTTTGCAAGAATTTATCCCAGTCACACCTTGTATAGCCCATGACACCTACAGCACTCCCCACTGACAGGTTTTGGTAGGACATTAAACTGTAAACCAGGCTCATTTGTGATCGGTGTCAGCCCAACTGAACTCTTGCAAAAGATGGTGGTCCTGTCCTGTGCCCTGGGGGAGACACACAACACCACGATGACCCCAGGGCTAATGCTTATCTCAAAGTCCAACTCTGGCTTGAAAGCTCTTGCTGACTCTCCCAGGAGGATGCTGTCTACAAAGACAATACGAGCACTCTCTAAGCTGCTATCCAGCTAGCTAATTAAAAGCGTTGACAGTGGACCACAGAAAATCGCTGATCATCTTTGAGTCTGAATTCATCTTCTAATGATTCATCTAGTGTCTACACTCTATTTTCTTTGCTTATGAAAATATCCACAGCTCTACTAATTTAACAATATTTAATACCTTTTCGCCACTGGAAAGGGGTATTAGCCAGTCCTGGGTGGAAATTAAATAGATTTAATATATTTTTGACAGGACTGTGTTGACTGCAACTTATGTCCATTTGTTAATCTTCTTTTTTAAAGTACTTAAAAACACCTGGCTTGATTTTTAGTTCCAGTATTTTTCCATGCATTGAAATATTGCTGACTCATCTGTAATAATTCTTTTTAAGTCCTTTTAAAGATAGACACCAACTTTATTGTTTTGTGTCCTTTTGGAGTAATATTGAGTGCCCTAATGTCACAAATTGTATTTATTTTTTCTGCTGGACAAACTTTAAGTACTAACAAACTCTCTGATTGACACTGTTAGATCATGTCAGAAAAAAAAGGAAATTATTTAATTTTCCACGTAAATCAGAATTTAAAATATGGGTAGAATCTGTATATTCTACACAGCTACTCCTAATACTAATAAATTATTTTAAAATAAAGGTTAAAAAGTAAAGCAATAATAGTTATATTTTAGGAGTTCCCAGGTAAGAGGAAAAAAAAAGAGTGTTGGAAAAGAGGGATAAATATGTAAGGTAGAAGAATAAGAAAACAGGAGGAGAAAATAGCTAAAATTGACAGGAGAAATAATCAAAAAGAAAAGAGAAAGTGTGACCAAGTAGCAAAAAGCCATTTAGGCAACAGACAACAACAATAGCCTTATTCACACTATTACAGCAGAAAGAAAAAAAAAAAAAAGGCATTAAAAACCAAAGAAAATAAAAGAAATTAATAAAAAGAGAAAAACAAAGACAGGTAAAAGTAGGTAGGAGAAAGTACCATTGAATCTGGATTTAAAGTTGCTTTTAAAATGTATCCATAATCAAGATTTGTTCTTTAGAGTAAAACTACTGAGATAAATGTACAAAACTGTATTTAGAATAATTTGAACAATTTCAGAAGTATTTAATTTTTGGTTTGCAGCTTCAGCTAGTTTACTATTTTGCATTTGGAACACAATGAGACAAATTCCCCAAATTAGCACAGCTTCAGCAAAACAAAGAAAAAGAAAAAAAGAGATTTAAAGTTACCAGGGTCACTCTTCCTTGTGTTCCTTGGCCACACACTGTGTCTGATTCCCTTATACTAGCAGAGCTGGCATAAATGTTCTGCTTAACTTCTCATTAAGATAAGGACTACTAATGGTTTACAAAGCCTTTTTCTGCTGGAGAACCAAGCCCTGTGTTTGTTCTTAATTTTTTCTTTGCTGCAGCTATATTTAAAATATAGGTAATTCTGATCTGGAATGAAGGAGGGTGTCCAATTTACACTTAACCTATGCTATGCAATAGACAATTGACATATGCCTGTAAAAAACTATGTCTAGAAACCCCTGACTTTTTTACATATTCCAGGGATTAGATGTAGCATCATCTTATATTCTTTCTGTGGAAAACTTTCCTCAGATTTGTGATCCCTATACATCCACAAATCATGACTAAAAAATGCAGCTTACAACCTGCAACATTTTTCGGGTTGGTTCTTTTTTCACATCTCCCCATGTTTCATGGAAATTTCCAGTAGTCCTGAAATTGCACTTTGTATAGTTCCCCCAGTGACTGTACTTGGCAGATCTTTAATGACATTGCTGTTGGTATTTTGAAAATCATCCAGTGACTTTTGCAGAGCGTGTCTGTATTCCAGAAACAATGGGATACATCACCCTTGTACTGTAGTCACCCCAATATAGCAGCACCAAGCAGAGCAGAGTCTTACACCAGACTTTTTATGTTAGTTTTACTTATTCTGATAACTAAACAAGAAAAGACAGAATGCAAAACATAAGGAAACTGTTTAAAAGATCAGTTAAGAAAGCAGAAAACAATAATTGGAAAATGGAGATTATGAAGACAAATTGAAGTTTTCCTAGAACATCTGCAAATCTGATTAAACAACATGGTTCCCTCCCTGCCACCAACGAATGTGAAAATACTGTCTGCAAAGCACAATTTATCTGCTGTGATGAGAAAACTGATCAGCAAGCACCCAGCAAAATTAAGAACACAAGTGATATTTTTCAAAAAAGTTGTAAATAAGGCAATAGGGAGGATATGAAGTTGCTGACACTGAATTTTTGCATCCAGCCGTCCTCTTGCTTGAGCCAAAGGGCTATTTGCAGACAAATAATAAATGCATAAAGCCAAGTAATAAATGTAATGTCATGATGGTGTTACATTGCTTTTTTCTGCGTGAAATTAAATCCTTTGCAAATGTTAATTACACTTCAGAAATCCTTTAAGAAAAACATATTTTTTTAAATAAAATTTAGAGAGGGAAGAATAATATCACATAGAAGTGAAACAATACAAGGTCACGCAGCAAGCCAGTGAAGTAACTGGTAATTCTCCTGAATTACGCAATGATTTCCCCAGGATACGTCAGAGTGATACAACGAGTGTCACAGAGGAGAAAAAATTAAAAGGACGCTCTCACTCCTCAGTTCTGGGCTGGGAGAGTTGGTAATTACTACCAAGGTTCTCCATTTGGTATTGTACAGAGGACTTTGGTAATGTTCATTGTCTATTTGCTTACATATTCACATTTCATAGAACCATAGAATGGTTTGGTTTGGAAGGGACCTTAAAGACATCTAGTTCCATGGGCAGGGACACCTTCTACTAGACCAGGTTGCTCAAAGCCTCATCCAGCCTGGCCTTGAACACAGCCAGGGATGGGGCAAGACAGTCTAGGTTTTCAATCTGTACCCACTTCACCGTGCAGAGTCAATACTGAGGTCTCAAGTTGGGGGGTGGAGGGGGAAACCTTCAGGGGTTTCACTAGAAGCTTTTCAGGTGGATGTTAACATACTCAATACTAGGGAAACTACTTGAAAAACCTGAACGTAATGGACATAAGAAAGAATAAGCGAAATCCTTTTAACATAAACTCTGAAAAAGAATCAGCCACGTTTACTAACAGAAATTGAAGTAGTGACTTTCTCACACCTTCCTGCTTATTAAGGCAAACATATGATTTGATATTCTGAAAGTGCGATAGCTTTCTGATAAAATAGAGGAATTAAGACACTGGTCATCATGAAAGTAGTTGCCATAGCAGCAGTTGCCATGCCACTTCAACACAGAGCCCCAGCATGGTTTGGGAAGAGTGAGCTGTGTGCTGCATAGTACAGGCTTGCTCAAAGTTTGACATCTCATTCTTCCACGTTTGCAAAAAGGAAGATGCTTTAAGTGAATCAGATGTGCACCAGCCTGCCAGACTAAACCCCAAGTAATTACGGAAAGTAGAAAACCACACCGGGGTACATGCTCAGTTATGTTAATATGTGATTCAGTGTGCGTACAGGATATCTATACATTGACAAGTAGTACAGAAGATCTGCCACTGGTTCTGTATGGGTTTGGGCTGCTTACACTGGATGAGTAATGCAGTCTAACTCTTGTACCTCTGAATACAAATCAAAATGTAGTGAAAGGAGATCACTAGAGGGTTCACTTTGAAAGGATATGTTTGATCCAAACAACACCATATTGTTAGCTCCAGCTGAGCTGGATATCAAACTGCATTAAAATCATTTGAAAGTTCCTTTTCTAGCGTATTGGAAGCATTATGAAGAAATCTCAAAACTCTACAATGGCAATATTTCCCAATCAATTCAAGGTAATAAAAACTGTGGTGACTTTGTGTGGTAAGGATTGGGTGTCTAACAGAGACAAATAATTTTTCTGCTACAAATTTTTGATGTAACTTTGTTCCTGTACTCCAAATTAACTAACAGCATACACAGCCTGTGATTACAAATCTTACTGGAATTACTCACATAACAGTTCCTCAAAGCTTATTAGCCCCACAGTCTGTGCCAAAGCATTAGATTAAAATAGAATGACTTTTCTGTGTTCCTTTAAACGTAATTGCTTGGTTTTTAAGGATCGGTGTAAACTTGGGTGTGTCTGAAAATTTAATTCTGGTAGAAGGAGGTCAAGATAGGAAGATAGAAACCAATTTCTCCTACACACGTGCTGTGATGTACAATCTGTGTCAGTTCCCTCACCAGAACTATTTCACTGCAGACATATACTGTAAATATTAAAAATGATGTAGTTATGTTAGTTATGGAAAATTACTAGACACTAACCATCTTTTAGAGTAGGTGGAGCCTCCTACATCTGAACTGCATTAAGTGTGATGAGACAGACCTCCACAGTCTGCCCTTCAAGTCTAGTCCTTGGGAACTATCTTCTATCCCCTTTTATAGGAGTTAAAAATTGATGGGCCAATCTCCCAAGGGGGATAAGTGGGGAAATAGTTCCCTACTTTCAACAAATGGATTTGGGTTCAATTTTAAAGGAAAAAAAAAAAAAAAAACCAACCAACCAAACATCACAAAACCCTAATCATCACATTTAGATTAGAAAACATTGTCATGAATGTTTATAGTTTATTAAACTGTTATGAGGACATAGAATGCTATTTATAAAGTGCCAGATTTGTACAAATACAAAGATCTGGCAGTCATCATAAGCAATTATTTCCCTTTTCTTCCCATTTCTGACTCTGATTTTTTGAGGTGCTGAATGCTCAGACATCTTGTGGAAAGCTTGGACAAACGTTCACAATTAGATCCTTCCAGGATCAGACTGAACAGTAATTGCCAAATAATCCTCCTATCCATTCTCCTAAGCTACTGTGAAGCTGCAATGCTGCTCCACAGAGCCTATTTCACCTCAGCAGCAGCAGACCAGATTCCCCCTACCATGACTTACAGTGTATCTTTGGGCTTTGTCAATGCCTCAGCTGTTCCTGCCTACCTCACCCTGCTGATCTGAGACCCTGGGGAACTAGGAACCTATCTCGACAACCACATATCTAAAGTCCTTTTCTTCCCCTCTGTAGAGTGGGAAGAAGGAGGTTGCACAGCTCCACTGGATACCTCAATAACTGCTGAGGTAGAGCTTCAAATTCCTCCCACTGGAGGTAAGGAGAATGGATATTTAAATGGATTGTAATAATAAATAGATAGATAAACAGACTTACTAACACACTGCAGAAAGCTTGCTGGTTACTTTGGGTTTTTTAAAGTCTTACTTTTAAACTGAGTGGAGGGAGGGAGTTCCAGGTTTTATTATTCCCTGTCCCAGAAGCATCACTGTGTGGAAATCAGCTTTCCTGTCAGAAAAGACGGAAAAATCTGTGGGACAAAGCAAAAAACAGAAAAATATACTATGCATAAATATGTGTGATGTTTCTTATAATCCCTAGGAAACTGAAAATAACAGTATCAAGCCAGATAGTGACTTCTCTCTGTGAAGTAGCACCCTTTAATATCAAGAGGCAGGAGTGTCTGCTTTGAGGTGGGCCTGACAGGGCAAGGCAGAGTCTGTTGGGCAAGGGGAAAAGAATCATCCTGGCTTCTTTAAAGGTCACCCTTACTGAGCTTTTTATCAACAGATGACTTTCTAAAAATAACGCAGCAAGTAGGATCACTATCAGAGAAAGGTAGAAAATAACCCTGACAGTTGTATATCCTGCTCAGAAAGCCATTCCTAGTTGTGCTAAATTTATTGTTTATAAATTGGATACAGGGAGGTCCTTTAATTAAACAGTAAAACATTTAGAATGTAATAAATAGAATCTGAATGGGGCCTATATTTGTCATTTTTCATTCCATATGGACAAATGCTTCTATCTGCAGAAGAGTCAAAAATCTGTAATTATTAACAACTTCCTTGGCTTCACTGTTGAGGTTCCTAGGCGGTTTTGGTTTGCCCAAGTTTGGGTTGGTTTTGATTTTTTTCGGTGGTGGGGTTTTTGGGGGGTTTTATTATTCCATTGATATCTTAAAATAAAATCAAGTCCAAAAGCTGTGGCAAGAAAAATTTGAAGTGAAAACTAGTGACTTTGCCTCTCAAGAACTGATATTTTCATAGCTACAACATATTTATTGATGAGCTGACATTTTTGTACATAACTTCAGATTCCACCATTGCAGTTGGACTACACAATATATGTACTAACAAGTTCATTTTAGGCAGACAACCGCACAGGCATGCCTGTGAGAATGGGAGACAAACCCAGACTAATCAGTTACCAAAACACAGGAGATTATGTGGGCTCTAAGTGATTCCAGCACGGCTAGTCACAGACCTCTCGAACACTGCCTCTACTGAAGTTAGGTTTCTCAGACTGCTTTATATTAAAATACATATTTATTGAGTTGTAAATGGAAATCATTGTGGCAACATGCTATGAAATGATCCTTGGATTTATTTCAGAAGGTAAGGATGATCTTCCAGTTAAACGGATTGAGAAATGCAAACTATTATACCAGTTCTGTTTGAAAACAGTAATTAATGACAATGTAGGTTCTCCAACTGGATATTTAGGTTGAATATAAAGAGGAAGGAGCTCATAGGATATTTCCAAGTACAGTATTAAAATAATTTTGTGCTGCTACTTTTTCTTGCTTTGGGGTTATTTTCTTTTGTGTGTTTTCAAGACCAGACTCACAGTTGGTTGGGTTTTTTTGTTTTGGTCTGGTTGGTTTTGGTTTTTTTTTCATAGGTCACAATGGTTTAAACAATACTGCTTTCTAGGTGAAAACCAGACCTGCAGTATGCTTTAGGTTAACAAGTGATTTGCTTTGCATCATTAAGTTATAGTTGTAAAAAAGACAGCTTTAAAGGGTTCCCCTGAATCTTTGAGATTCTGCAGAAAATCAAAAGAAATCTTTGTTCTAATACCCAGTTCCTGCTGTGAAGCACAAAGCACACTGGGCAGAACTGACATAGATTAAATCTCTGTGAAAAAAAATGTACTAGTTCAGCCGATGTTCATGAGCTTCAATGTTTTTTAAACACAGCATTTTCCTTCACTGTTTTTGATCTCCAGAGCACTTTATCTGAGAAGCAGGCTGTAGTAGAGGAGGTAACTCTTGGAAATAGTTTATTTTCTAATCACCTCTCTGACAATCAGGACTTAGTTTGTTAAAAGTTTGTTGTGGTTTTTTTTTTTTTAATACACACTTACAGAGAAACAAGATTTGATTGGAAAAATAATTCCAATGCTGAAAGGCAAATTGCCCATTAATTCAAGTAGAAAATAGATGAGGACCTGAAAGTAGTTTCCATGGAATCAGTGAAAACTGCTGACGTAGAAAATAAAATTCTGTTCCAAAAAGTAAAGTCATTTTACCCAAGGGCATTGTAGACTTCACTCATGCCAAAGAGCGTCAGGAAGTGATGACCACACCACTCTAGGAAGTCCTGAGTAAGGACACAGTATCAAGTGGTAAGACTGTGGGTGAGGGAGAAATGTTTAAGATTGTATTGGCTCTTTATTCCCATGAATCACAGAGAGGCTGATTTGTTATCAGCAATAACAGCCTTTCTCCCTAAGAGAGGGGGATGATACAGGAAGCATATGCTCCAGGCTATTTATGAGGATGTTGCCAGAAACGGGTGTAACATTTTGAACATGGTGACCTGCACCTTTAGCTTATAATTGTAACTGAAGTCATAAACCAGACAGAAAGGACATGTAAGAGAGACTTAGAAAGGAAATATAATGAAAACTATTAATACGTGATAGTTTCCAATCCATTATTTTCTCAGGAAGAGAATAAAACAGCATACTGTGGCTCTTGGACTCCACCTTTTAGTTCCTTTAGTCAGGAACAATTATATTCAGCTCAAATTTCTGGTTTATCTGTTGTAATGACAAACATCTTATCTAGCAGCAGGAGTTAAAATTTGCTCTAGAGGTAGCTACGTATCTCTGGCAATGATTAGGGAATGACCAGGATAGAGGAGCTGCATTGCTGGGACCTATGTCAATGGGGGCTGCCAATGCTTACTTTCAGATGCCTATCAACAGTTTATCCATTTCTAATATCACTCAGAATAAACTATCAGTGAATTTGTGCCAATTTCTTCATAACTTAATGGTTAAGCTTCATAAATTAAGAGAGTAATCTGAGGTGAGGCAGCTGAAATGCAATAACATTTAAGATTCAGCTCATATTCTCCTCAGTTATATCAGATGTACACAACTATTTAAATGTAATATTCACTAACAATTTTCTTTGTCTTTGCTCTGAAACTCTCCAGATCTACTTCTTCACTGACCCCAAGGGTCACTAGAGCTGTGGCTATTCAATGCTTATGACTATATTTTTCAGGGTTTATTTTCTGTATTACCCTTCTATCTATATAGAAATGATAGAACTGACTATTCTACTAGATTGAGTTTCTAATGACAGATGGGTTTCAATATCCAAATGCTGACATTTAGGTCCTTGCACAAAACATTATTTTTTACTTGGCTGTCAGATCAGCAACAAGCACAGTTTAAAACAAAATTTAAAAAAAAAAAAAAAGGATTAAAAAAACCCTTAGAGTCTAACTTATGAAAGAATAAGAAACATTTTAATAAACTTATACATATTTCTGGATGGATTTGTCATAATTAAAGTACTTGCTAGAAAGACCTGGAATTCTGCATCATTCAATTTTCCATAGAAAACACTTATCCTACTGAAATTATCTCAATGTACCAGTCAAAAAATCTATGAGCTGTTACACATCAGAAGTGGCTGTGGGTTTTTTACCAGATTGGATGATCAACTGGCACTGCTGTCTGATCATATGGACTTTGCATAGGAAAGCAATTTTCTTTGTACAAATACATTAGGCAAGAGTTTCAGACATAAAACCACAAAACAGCATTGATGTGGTGTTGAGCAAGGAGGAGTTCTCTGCTAAGACCTTCATTCCAGTTACTTATTATGGAAGAACCAGATGGAATTCATTTTTTGCCCAACTGTTATGAACCATGAATATCTTTTCAGTCAATGCTGAGGGATTACAAAGATGTAACAAAACAGTCTGGAGACCAAAATATAAAATATGATTCAATATGCAGAACAGATACAACCATCTCCTGATTGTTGATTCCACTGTGACTTCCTCACATGTATTAGGCCACCAGCTTGCAGAAATCTAGGTTTAGTTAGACCTTTGCTGCTATATATGTTCCAGCATAATAATTTCAATCCAATTAAAAGACATTTCAAAGCCACTGAAATCAATCAGCATACCTCCTTTGATGTCCAAGGTTTCACTGGCCCTAAGAAATCTGATCTTCAGGTCTTTGCTTGTCATTCTTGCAAGTCTTGCAAAGACTGGTATTCAGTCTTTGGATTTAACCTCGGCTTTCTTACGTGACTTTCACACTCTTCCACCATAGCCATTTTCTCTTCCAAACCTTTCCTCTAATTGAGGATATGAGCTTTCTTGTTTACTCCTAGTGGCTGAAATGCATCCTTTATAGTGACTATAGTTTTCTTTTGGGAGTTATTATAGCTTCTGGTACTGTCAAAGCAGAAACATTTAGTGCAACACCACTGCATGCTTTCCATATTACCTGTGAGAACCAGTTGCATTAAATGTGGTTTACATTTTCAACCCTTTAAAAGGGGGAATGCAGGGTACTAAACTAAAAAATATGTTCACAGTCTGTTTTCTCCATGCTGAATCCTTCTCCCTCTGAAGCCACTTGGAGGTTTGCCACCAGTAAGAGATTGATAGGGCTCTAAATCAACTTTTCTGGGATGTGCCCCCATTATTTTTTAAATATTGCCCTGATTATTTTCCAACATTTTCTTCTACCATTATAGAATACAATATAAATCAGTGAACTTTCTCTTTGTTATTTGTCACGTTTCCCTGGAAAATTCATAGTAGGGATTTAAAGGAAGAAATCAGCAATACATGCAAGATGTGTATACACATTTTTCTTTTGAACTCACATCTAAGGTGGTCTTCAGTACTCTATGATTTTCCCTATTGTACATGTAGTGACTCATTCGGACTTTGGCACTGTTCAATATTTTCCTGCTCTTTGAAACAACAAAAAAAATACTGAGTGTGAAGTGGGCTGTGCAGACTGGCTCCATCTGCGCTTCCTCACCGGCTCCTGGGCTGTTGGAAAGTCAAGGACAGCCAACACTCCCCATGTTCCAGCATCACTTGCTCTTAACAGGGCTATTGTTTCCCTAAATGTTATTAATGTTTCAGGTTGTCACTTAAAGGAGATGTTACATTTACGGTTACTTCAGAAAAGCCAGGTCACTCTGCCCTCAGAAGTGGCATTTATAACTTTACCACAGCTGTTGCGGAGGATGGCTGGCTGACACCACTGCTGGCTGCAGTTAAAGAAGAGCTGTAAAAAGCTCTTCTTCTACCTAGTGACTGCTAGGTGTTTTATTTCACCTCATCACTCCACGCTAAGGTGCGAGGTTTGCATAGCCACCTCCGTCACTATAAAGAGAAATGTTAAGTTCCTTTATAAATTAGAAGATGTTTCATAGCTAAGGTTTGGAGGAGCCAGGAGTGGAAATTTCTGTTAAGCTACAGAAAGGCTTCTACGGGGAGTGGGCAATCAGAGCAAAAGAATATGTAGAGCTTCTGTATAGATCATTAGTTAATTATAGGTCTTAATCATCTGCATATGGCAGAAAACAGCCATGCTGCAAATCAGATCCACTCAGCCTGTTTACAGACCGGCACAAAACTGAGAAGTAAATTTATGAGTAGTTCATAATCATCTCTCTAATCTGGTGGCACTGCTGCACATAATAATAGTCTGAAAGCAAATCTAATGCATGTGACACAACTTTAATAATACTGGGGAAAACAAAATGCAGATGTTCCTAAAGTTAAGGAATTTATAAACAATTGTACAGAACATTAAAGGAAAGATTAAAAAGGATTTACCATCTGCAATAATCTAAAAGAGTAATAAACCTGACAACCTGAGCTAAACATTTAAAATGCATTTGTATACTTTCAGAATTGCTGTGCTGTTATGAAAAATTCTTCTCAAACAATCCTATTCATCAACCTCTCTCATTATCCAAGGCTCTCACCAGACTTGGCTCACAGGTGCCAGACCACAACACAAGCCAGCAGTTGGAGTCCTTCACCCAAGGACTTTCAGCTGCTGTGGAGCACCAATTATGCCAAATCAAGTTGTTCTGGCACTTATATTGATCCTCAGAGGAAAGAAAAGAAAAAAACACCCACACCACAGATTCATATGACATGAAATGTGATCAAAAAGAATGAGATTCAATTCCTGTTCTAGGAGATTAACAGAATATTCAAGTTATGACTTTCAAAACAAGTTTTTAGGGATCTGTTCACAAACATTCTCATTCAACACCCAATGGAATCAGGAGGAATTCTTCCACTCATCTGAGATTATATTTTTAATATGGACAGTCTATATCACATTAAATCACTTTCATGCAAATGTCATGCAGGGTCATTATGAACTTCCTTCTTGTGACGCATGTGCTTTCCCTTTATTTTTAAGCAAGTTATTTCTTCTCAGTAGGGCTGTGTAGCCTATCACACGATACAGAGACATGAGACAATTCTTAAATAAGGCTAAGAATTGCTTGCTCCCTATCACAGGGGTCTCTATCCCTACCAACTATGAATAGCATAAAATAAGCAGCATCTATACATCATATGTAATTGGGAAATTCCATTGAAAATTTAACGAATTAACTCATGTCCAAAAGTTACTAAAAAGCATGCAGCCTACCAACTAACCAGGCAACTGAATAGCAGAAAACTGTCAGTAGGACAAGCAAAGGCAATGAAACTGTATAAAAGTTGTTTCTTAAGTAACTGCAAAAATAAGCTTCTGGGTCTGTACTATTGTCAAAAAGATATAAAACTCTAGCTGTCAGCCCAGCTAGCTGCTGGAAGACCCATGTGACCGCAGGGCTGTATGACAGCAACTATCTGAAATGTCACTAAGATGACACCACTTGTCCTTACAGCTGTTTGTTAGAGTCGCAGTGGACCCCCTCGCACTCTTTTCTTCAAAACGCTCATTTTGCAAAATGAAGTGTGCTCCAGAGCTAAGAGAAAAGAAACACATGAACACATTCACTACTGTATCTTGGATCAGGCTTCCTCTAAGCTCAAAACAAGATGGGTTAATGGTTCAGGAATAGTTAAGGCCCCTCTGCTGAATGGAAATTCAATAAACAGAGGAAAACTTGTTGGATAATATAGAGAAGGCAGACTACTGACTTTCCAGAAGCAGGAATTATTTTGGACTTGCAGCAATTTCCAGGACCCTGTAGCACAGAGAATGTAAAGGACCTGTGTCCAAAAGCGCTCTGTTCTCAGTTACATGTGTCAAGCTGATCCAGGTGATGCTTTGGTCTATATAGAAGCTGTCAATTTGCTTTACTGAACTGTCCGCTTCCATCTTTCCCCACTTTTACTGCAGATGAAAGGGTAATCAAGGCATGTGTTGGTTTCTGCATACAAGCCACCTAGGTTGAGCACTCAGTGCCTCTTGTATAGTTTCTTTGCACTTCCTGACTGCCAGATCTGCTCATTTTTCATCATGTATTTAGATGTTTAGTGTTTTGTGGCAGAAACCATCTGTTTGCTGTGAAGAATAGCTAATGAAATAGGTATCTCATCACTGTCTGAGACATCTGGTTGTTACTTCACTGCTAATGACAAAGAGAAAATCTGACTTTTCATTTTTAATAGAAATTATGTTAATTGGTTTTTATTCTGTTTTGTGTGAGTTGTTTTTGTGGGGTTTTTTTTAGAGGTTTTTAATTAGACAAGTAACATGCCTTTGCAGAACGGCAATAGAAAAGTCACTGTAAAAAAAAAACATGCTTACCTCCTTGAAAAGTACATTTATATTCTCACACCACTGGTCATTACGTATATCATATCCAGGAGGTGATAGGGGTCCAAGCTGAAGAACACCAAAAATTAAATTGCTTTGTGATCCCTTCCTCTTGCATAAATGTCTTTTTATTGTGTCTTATAATGGAAAGGTTCTGATGAATAAGTTTCAATAAAAAAGCAGCACTATATTCCTGAGGAAGCTAGGATTTCTTCTGAGTAAGGTAACTCAGAGTCTGCAATAGGACAGATATCTGAAAGTAATGGAAAGGCTTGTGGCAAGGGAGGAAAATACGTATTCAATGGAAAGGAAATATGTATTCTGCTCCAAGTAACATGTCCCTACAAATTTACACAGTCTAGCTGATGCACTAGAATTAGATTAACACAACATTGCTCATTTCCATGTGCAAAGGCTGCGTGCAGAAAATGCTTAATGACAATACTAAGAGGAAACTTGCTGAAGCAGTAAGACACAGATGGCCAGAATCCAGTGCTGAAACACCACAGGAGTCAAGTTGTGCTAGGACTGAGATGAGATTTCCTTGTGCACTGATCTGCTCTGTAGAGGACAAATAATGATTGTGCCTACTCCAGAGAAAAAAAGGAAATGTTAGAACAGCTATGTACAGCAGATTTAGGGATGGAGATGTGCCAGAAGAACGTTCAAAATTCGTTTCTCTTGCCAATAATGGACAAGCAGATTGAACATTTCAACATATAGATGTCATTCTACATGTATTTGAAAGAGGGGGGGGGGTTGGTGCGGAACACACCATAAAAATCTCTGTATCAGAAGACCCTGGTGACATGGAACACATCAATAAATTTTTTGGTGCTGCTGGATTTGTAGTGTAGTTGCTTTGGGCATTCCTTCCAAATTAATATAGTATGACTGTGTCACGATGCAAAAACTTCTTTTGCTCTTACTTGATATGAGCAGGATTTAGGGATTGTTTTAAAGTAAAGGATATTGTGAAGGAAGGGTGGGGTTAAATACTAGGGAAATCAAAATCATCTCATTGGCTTTACTACAAAAAAATTTGGATTACTTTGGGAGAAATCCTTCCATTTCAGTGGATTGCTTTTTTAACTACTTAATACTGAGATTAGAATAGTAATATTTCCTCCCTGCTGCTTTTGTGTGACCTGTGTATTTCAATCCCTCAAAGCTGGTATTTTCAACAATACTGGCTTCTTCTAGCATAATACAGATCTAAGCTGAAGACTTTAGGAATCATAATTCTTACAAGAGGCATGTTCCTAAACCTATCATTTGCTAGTAGATTAATTGGACAGCAGAAGAAAAATAGCCCAGAGATGAGCTTAATAACACCACACAGGGACTAATTTTTAACATTTCTATATGAACACTTATTTCCATACAAAACTTCCTGTGGTATCTTTAAATACTCCACTGAACGCGGGTGTAACATGTTTATCCTCACAGCAGGGTGGAGCTGCTCAGTTGTCATGAGGTACTGCAGGTAATATAAAGCAAAAATATTTCTGGGTTATAGATATTCTTACTAAATTTAAATGGTTCCCTGAAATCAAAGTTGATAAGCAAGTTTGCCATGCCATAAATCTTGAATACAAGGTACAGATACTGCCCCTTCAGAGCAACAGGTATTGTCCTTTATTGACATTTTAGGTTATTGGACGCTGTTTTTCAACTATGATCAGCGAAATAAGGTCTGAGTCAGGCAGAGGAGAAACAGTGCATTTACTCTGAAATGGAGAAGTAGAGACAACACAAAGTGTTTGAGCAGCACTTTCTAAAGAGTGGTCTGTTACACCTGCCATCAGCACATTTTTAAATGTCTTCCTGAACAAGGAAAGAGAGTACAAAGTCCCAGGTTATTTACACACAATATGTCAGAGGTACCTTAACAGAGTCATTTTTAAATGAGTGACATGCCTGTATTTAACCTTTCTATTTACTACAGAGAGAGGGGAGCTACTTTGGTTCATTGCACATAGACCTCTGTGTCCAAGACACATTTTAGAAGTTTCAAATGAGACAAACTTTCGGTAGGTTTCTTGTCAGTTTTGTCAAGATGTTATTCAGAAAGCAATGAAATACTTTTTGTAAAGTGTCACTCAAAATCACGTGAAACTTACTGCTCTGCTACAACTAAGAGACTTCTCCTGACACTAAGTTAAAGCCTATATTCAAACACCTATTCTAGGTGCTGCAGATTATTGCTATTTCATCACGAAACTTTCATAAGTTCTATAGCCTTACAGAATTAAATTGAAGACAGTCATAATGAAACAGAATTAAACCTGTAATCCATATTTGATTGCAGAATTTTGCAACAGTTATCATGCTGAGCTTTCCAGTGTTAGACCATATAATATGCTGGGGACAGTCAGCATTGTAATCAAACAACCAGACGCACAGTCCCAGACACTGACAGTATGTATGTGCCTTTATGATGTGTGATTCAGGCCTCATTTGAATCTCAGCAAAGGTAATAATCAGTATCTTGTCAGCACTGGCATGCGCTCAGCTAGCTGAAGTCTCTATCAGCATTAACAAGGTCAAGTGCTTAACAAATATACCACATAATATTTCAGGGGATGTAAAGATGGATGCATCTATCTACCTAAATTATAGATCTATGTAGTCCACATTTAGTTGTAAACAGAGAAAAGTATTTATTCTGTTAATTTCTCAGAAAGCAGCAAATATGGTTATTAGTGTAAAAATAATTGTCTGAGGTAACGTTTTCCTGCAAGATATTACTTTTGTCTGGTGCTTGCTCTCATACTCTCAGTGCTGTGCTTGGCTACCAGCAGATCCTTCTGCCCCAGGGCTCTTCATCTCTTTAGCAAATACAGCTTCAGCAAGGTCCATGTTCAGGCTGATGTGTGCACTGCCTCAGTCCTTTGCTTTTTATTGCTCTTAGGTTACATAAATACCGTGATCTGCTTCTAAGAAAAAAAGCCTCTAAAATCTATATCTAATATTAGGCATTTTTCACAAAATAAAGAATATATGTCGATGGGCACATGAAAGCCAGTCACAGAGCATGACAGAAGTGAATGTAATTACTACATTGTAAAGGTGACAATGACAGAGCACTTTGCTTTCCAATACCACAGCCAAAAGGTACCATTTTTTCACGTGGGGAGAAATAACTGGCTTGTATATATGATAATCAGACCAATTTATGTGAATATTGATGCTGAGCACATATTAATGCAAAAATATGTGCATTTTTATTATGATTATTTGTGCAGTTTCCTTGCTCCTCAAGCTCACTCAAGCCATTATACAGCACTGCAAGATCTAAGATAGTAAGAATTAAATTCTAGTTAACACTAAATAATCTCATACTACTCAAAAGCCAGGGTTGACAGAACTGCAACCTTCAAATTCTTTTTATGTTGTTTATAAATGGCCTTTTCAATTGTGGCAGTCCTCAGCTGAACCAGCTGCCGCAGCCACCAAGTCCCTCCCAAGTATGCCAGAAGTGAGGATGTGCACTAGGGTCAGTGCCACAGGTATCACGTCACTGGCCAGCAGTAGGAGTAGTGAGAGCCTCCTCTTTACCAGACATAGAGGAGATGCCAGCTGGTAACAGAAATAACAGATATCCTGGCCTCGTGCATGACTTACAAACAAAAGACAGGCAGTCAAAGAGGTCCAGCTGCTAGCTCCCTGATACAGAAAAGGGAGGCCAGGGCTGCCGACACCACACTGGCTGGCAGCGTTTGACTGTGAAACCAACAGAGCTGTGCTGGGACTGGGAAGTTCTTCCCATACGTACACCAAAGCTTAGAGTCATTGAACAGACCTGGCATCCACCGGCTGCTCTCATGAAGAGCAAAGCCAGGTGCCAGAGACAGAAAGTTATGTTGCCAGAAATAATGGTTCAAGAAGTCTGCTGCATTAGTCCCTCTCAGTAATTCATTCAGTAATGGTGCTGAATTCTCCCCAGTTGTAAGCTTGCATACACCAAGTGCATCCTGCAACTGATACTGGACAAAAAGGTACCATGGCACAGATTATTTTTGTTAAAAGGTCCTCAGCATAAGTCCAAACTATTAGGTACTGTCCATGAAAATAGCTCTGGGAACTGCTGCCTGCAGAATTGAAAATTCAGCCAGTAAAAAATTCTTGTTTCCTATTCCCAAGTCCTTCTCAAAAATAATTATCAGGAGTTCATAGCATTGTGACTATGGACAATAGAATTCTAGAAGTAAACTAATAAAAGACTTTTTCTGATCATAAACCTCTGCTTCCAGAACCATGCAATCTAATAAAGGATGTATACCACTGCATGTGGCTATACCACATATAATAACAGTAAAGACAACACCACTTCTTCCACTATTTGTAAAGCCTTTAAGAAGTCCCAGCTCTCAAGATACCATCAAGCATCTTGTTTCAGAATATTTTTTATTTCCAACTTTTTCTATGATTCTGAAAACTATAGATTGATAGTTTAAGTATAAATCACGTGGTTTTTTTAATCTGTTTTCAAGATTTCCTCACCGCTGCATAGACATGTATAGATTATTTACATTCTATATCTTTCAAGTATTTTCAGACACAGCTCAGAGACTAAAAATATCTTGAAGGCACATTCACCAATACCTGGTAAACCCAACAGTTTAAAACCTGCTGCCTGATGTCTTTGAACAAGCTGAGAACTGTGGTTTCAGCAGGAATACTGAAGTCATTCTCCTACTGAAGTGGTAGTATTCAAAACGGTTGTCTTGCATTGAACGCCACCAGTCCTGTCCAGATGTCCTTCAGTCACCTTTAAAACACCATTTAGGTAGGGAAGAGAATTGACCAAATTTAAGGAAACAAAACCAGGCTAAGCATACAAAAATCAGAGTGTACATCTGTCTGACAAGCTGTTCTTCCTTAAGGAAAAATGAATAACTACTGTCTTGCGCTCATCATTGTATTATTCTGTGTAGACACTTCTAGCAGTGTCTTTGTTGATCATCAGTCAATCAACAAATAATAGACATCTTTCTCTGAGCCACATTAATTCACAGGACTTCACATTGGAACATGTATCTAGATCGATACATATGATAGAACAGGAATTCTTTCATCTGTATTCATTTGGTCAATAAGATAGAATAAGTTTATTATTAATAAGTCACCATATTCCATTGGCTGGCTCACAAGAAGCTTGTATTTTTCCATATTGCTGTCTCCAAGTTCCCATCTTTTCATGAGTATTTTGCTCCCCTGCAAACTTACTTTCTTCTGGATACCCTGGGAAATGTTTGGATTCTGCACGATTAAAGTTAATGGGATCTTTGCCATCAGCTTCAGTGAAAACAGGATCATGCTCTGTGCCAAATTCCATAAACCTTCTAGTAAGCCACAACACCTGTTTTTCTTCTCCTCCCATGCCCCATTTCTCTTCATTGCAAATTTTTTTTCTCTGCTCTGACACCTATTAATCCATGCACTCTATCCAATCCATCATATTCATTTTTCTTCACCAGTTATGTTGTTGTAGCTATATGGCTGGAATTAGTAGGAAAGTGCGAACTCACTTACAAAAATGCTACTTTTCATACTGCCAAAATAGTGTCAGTGCATCACAGAACACAAGTCCAAAATTGTATGTAATATCTTTCCAGGCATCTTGATTTGATTTTAATTTTACTTCCAGTCCCACTTGGAAAATCACCACCCTATACATTTATTTCTAAAATGTTCTTATACCCAAGTGTTAAATCTGTACCATTGTTCAGTTTGTTGAATTCCAGCCTCCTTCTTCCTAGAAAATGTAATGAACAAACTGTATTATTTCTGCCAAGATGTTTCAATATTTAAAGTTTAGCAGTTTTTCATTCCTTGTGCCAAAAACCCTCGCTGGGATTTTTAGTTTAAGTCCTCCCAAGCTTAATTAAAGATGTGTCTTCTAAAACCACCTATTGAGACAAGCAGAACAAGTGAAACTATCTTAGGAAAGTATAGAGCTTCAGCTTTAGATTAATAGTGACTAGGCAGAGTGAAAGCAAAGACGATCATTGGGGAACGATCACTCGGGTCAACAGGCTCAAATATAGATTAATCATGGGAGGGAAGGGGGAAAAAAAGCATGCTTTGGGAACAGTTGGTTCCTTATTGAAGCAAGACCTACGTCTCTGTCTCTTTAGCATATCCTCTCATTTGTTAAGACCTTTCATTAGCTGTGTGAATGTAACCCACTACTTCATCTCCAAAATGCGTGACAGGCCAAGCAGCAGGTGAAGGACATCCTTTATTCAGCTGCTTCTGACTTTGACTTTATTAGAGTGATACATCATTCAGGATTCAAATTAACGTCTATCCCAAGAGACATATTGTATGGCTCGATATTTACTCTAAAGTGTTCTTTGAATTTGCTGTCTATAGAAACAAAGTATACTGCCATTATCAGAAAATTTATCTTCCCCTACTGGAGACTGTTCTGTGAAACCCAGGCTTCCACTCCTGGTAGTTTATAATATGTATTTTTTTTTTTTTCCCCCTTCCAATTTTTTCTTGGGAAAAATAAAGCCTGGGCAGCTATAGTACTAAGTAAAGAGCAAAATATTGTATGTCCATTTAACATCTAGCTAAACATACACAGTTCAGAGTACAACTGCTAAATGCTCATTGCTCATTCACTGCTTTTATAAGAAGTTAGGACACTGCCTAAGAGAGGCAATGACATCAAATAGTTCATAATAGTACCACTGGAGCTGATTTTTATCTCTTTATAACTAATTCCCAAATAGAAAGTCAAGCAACATAATCCAATCCAGCATCAGGACCAGATTGCTGGGGTCTCCGATAAAGCAACCTGAATTGATGCATCAAAGAAATCACACTGCGATCTTATTGCCTCCACTGTACCCTATTTCATTTTTATTCAGCTGAAAAATGAAATGTTATCATTATTGTTCCTTCTTCTGAAGATCAGACTTGAGACCTAAGAGAAGCAAAGTAGTTCTGAAGTGCTTGAACTAGAGCTAAGGCTTCAACAATGACATCCACACAAGCAGAAATTCAGATGGGTAGATTCTTTTCTGTTTCCACCAGGTAAATGTAAGAGCAAAGCACTGAAGATGTGCCCGCAAATGTAGAAAAGAGAATTTTCTCCTGAGCAGCACAAGCAGACCAGAGACTCTAAAGGGATACTAGCGCTTTCACAGCAAACTCCCATTACCATTCGCTGGCTTCCAGAGCTGCCATTCCTTCCCCATTGTCCAGATCAGGACAGCATTCACTGCAGATGCCCTGATGTGGCGAAACGTATTATTCTGTGTTGGCTTTATTTCCTTATCTTAACTTCTAACAGTAATTCTTATTTTTAGCTCTCTGTTAGGCATCAGATTCTTTTCAGTAATCAACATGCTTAAAATTCAGTAGTGGTTTAAGCTCTTGGGAAATTTAGAAGTATGTTGGGTAGCATTCAAGTTATTTTATGGGCACAGAGATTGGGAAACGTTTTTACTGTGATATTTTATCCAAATAAATCCTTTACAGTTAAAGATTATATTTTTAGGGATTTTTCCACCTATTTATAAGTTGGAAAAAAAGAAACCAGTACTCCAAATGTTAACTTTCTTGGCTTTTTTGCCTTTTTTTTTTTTTTTAATAATTGATTGTAAGATTCCATTTTGATGTTATTAAACCATGGAGAGAAAGATCTGCTTCAGGCTAAGTTTTGTTCTGTGTCCCCATGCTGTAAAATTGTACTTCTTGAAATATTTCTCATCTAAATTTCTTTCTATTTTGAGGGTTTTTTCCATACAGTGATCAACAGTGTAATTGATATTCTGCAAACCCCTTAATCCACATTTGCACACACACCCTATAAACCTGCAGGTTTATGGTGGTGTAATTCACTTCAGCATCAGCTGAGCTGTACAAAACTCACTTGCACATCAATGGAATCACCCACTGTGGATTGTTTTTTTGTAGATGGGGAGTAAATCACCTGATAATCTAATGAGGATCGATTGTGTAAATAGTCCGACAAAGAGCAAATGTGCATAGATAGGGCAATAAATTGGAATGATCGATGGGACAAGCACCATGGTAAGATCAAAGACATGAGGCTGCAGCAAGCTTTCTTAATCACCAGACCTTGCGCAGCCATTAACCACTTCCCGTAAATGCTCTTTCAGCACTCTGGATTGGAGATTTTCCACAACTTTCTGCCTTACACTATTCAAGTTCAGTAGGATACAGCCTCCAGTAGCATCAGAAACCAGGTGAAGTGCAAACAAGACTGCTCTGAAGATGTGTCTGCTTGAGTTAGGCAGCTCGGCATGCTGCTATATGAGGGCTTTGCCACCCTGTCTTCCCCCCCAGCTTGTCTGCTGTTCACAGTCTTGTCTTTCACAGGAAGGGAAACAGGAACCAACACCTCCCCATCCCCAATCCTTCGATGTTGTACCATGCTTTGTTTCGCACAGCGGTTTTGCTAGAAGAGCTCAGCACATGGAAGGAGCACAGGATACTGTCTGTCTCCCCCACACCATCTTATCATTACTGTGCTTACAGTGCCTGCCACTAATCTTAGGTTTGTTGTTGGATTGTTTTAAGTTTCCAACTTCTACTTCTGCCTTGGAAAGCTGGTCATTCTCCATTTGCTCTCCTCAGCTACTGCCTTCTTCCACCCCCAAACCCACTATTCTCTGCTATTCCCCTCCCAAATTTCTCAAAGTCTTTAACATTCCCACATTAATAGTCCATTGCCAACTTAAGACAATATTTTCTTTTCTGTATCTCCTCAAATTTGCAACATCACTGCTTTATCACCCACCAGAAACTTCCCCCTAAATCTGAGCTCCCTTCCAAGGTCCCCTCTATTATTTCATTTTCCCCAAATGTTTGTTTCATTCCTCAGCTGCAGTCAGCTCTTACAGAAACTTCCTCTTTCTCATCCATCTAATTATTGCACTGAATCTGTAGAAGATGTCAAAAGAGGGTGCTGAAACGCAATGAGAAATAAGTTCAAAGTACCCAGTGTTCTTCCTCTGCCAGATAGAAAGGAGCACGGTATAATTACCTGGAGCTTTGCAAATACTCAAATTATTAAATGATCTCCCCTGGTTCTAAAACTTTTCATAATCCTAAACTACCAGCAATCACAAAATGAAGCTTCTTAGAGAGAAGGCGGGGGGGGAGCAGGGGGGGAGGAAAGGAAAAAAATGCTCTTTTCACCTAATTCATACATATTACAATACAAATTAATCAATATTCAATATTTTATTTTTTAGATTTATGATCTCTAATCCTTTATCATTGTGTTTTAATTTCCTTCCACTGAAAGAATTAACGAGCTTTCTGACTGTGCCTCTTCAGAAAAAGATCATCTTAGCTTTATGTACAGCATAAATACATTTTCCTGGGCCGGGGGGGGGGGGGGGGGGGGGGGAGTGGAAGAGTTCAGCATATAACATAGGCAGGATGCATTTTTTAAATAAATTTTTTTTAAAAAAAGAATCACTGTGCTAAATATACCAAAACATTAAAGAAACTTCATAATTAATAAAGAGAAACACATTTATATACTGAAGAAAGAGAGACATAATTGGGGTTTTGGGGGTGCTACTGGTTTGATGGCAGGGGAAAGGAGTGTTTTGTTCCTGTTTTTTCCTCTTCTCTCCAGAGTTGAGGGCACAAAGATTAAAGATTTTCAGAGGGAGTTTTAAGATAAACCTGGATGCCTGGCTCACTTTGAGAACATAACCGTTACATTCAACTCAGCAAGAATTTTTAAAGTAATAATTTTGGAAAAAAGTTTAAACACACCCCATACTTATTCACTGCCCACCTGGTATCCTCACACACATTTAATAGCAGTCTGACATCCAGATACCGTAACTCTTAATGAGCTCATTCACAGGGCAGGCTCCCGAGTAAGCTGAGACGTCAAGGCAAACGCAAATGCTTGAATAAACAATTGCTCAACAAAGGGTTGCAAGAATTTTCTCTGAAATACGTATTTTCTCTGAAATACACAGGTCAAATTACTGCAAGTGTAGAAGCAAAAATTATTCCTACTTAGATTCTGGTTTTGAGATAATAGTTGTGTCTCTTTTCTCTCCGGTAATTTCAGTCAGCTGTTGTGTCTTCTAAACTTAGGACCTTTGCAGATCACCATGAGCACTATGGGCATTTCTTACTGAACTGGTCAGGATTTGCTTTTAAGTCCACAACTGATCCATTTTACCCTGGAAGACAGAAAGTCAGATAGAAAATCCGTCTAGTCTGAACATTGTAACTAAGCAGATGTAAAAGATTTGCAGTGGGAATTATTTGTACCACTGGTTTCCTTTTTGGAAATAGAATCCCATAATTAAAGAAAAATCATTATGAGGAAGGCTTTGAACTTCAAAGAAGGGAACTACATCACCAACCAACCCAAAGACTTGATGGGCCAGTGTAAATCCAACCTAAACAGAAAACAAATACACGCTACTGCGATCATCACCACAGTCTGACTATATGTTTAACTTACCACAAGGCAAAGAAAGAGAAAATTCACATCAGATTTGTTATGTCAAACATAACAAACTGTAAATAGCAACAAAATGAAAACAAAATTTCAGCTGGAACTGGCAAAGCAGTAATGGATTGAGGTTCTGTAACAGCCACAGACACTGAGCTGACACTCCACTGCTAAGCAGTTATTTTAGTATTTCAGTCATCCATGATTTATTAGATGCTTCTTAATTTTTATTTACGTTGAGGAATTTCTGCTTGAAGAGGAAAACATAAAAGTTTTAATTTTTTATCTCAATAAGTCAGCCATTCTGGAATCAAATTAGTTTACCAGGGAAGCAATTTCTATTTTCCCCCTCTTGCTTGAGAAAGCCACTCTGAAGAATTTGCTAGGGAAAACTGTGAAAATTACTTGTATGGAAGACTTATGTCTTGAGGCTAAACCAATTACACTGACCTTTCACTCGTTAGCTAATATACATTCTTTATATGTTAAATAAAATAACATATGGAATGGCTCCTGAGTTTTTCCAACACCTGGAACTGTGCAGTGGCTTTTAAGACATAGAAATTATCTGATATATAATATTCTGATGACATAAGACTGCAGCCTCAAAATCATAGAGTAAAACAATAGGTCTACACAGGTTGCCTTGTTTTTCTACACTCCAGTAAAAACTGTTCCTCACTTGCAAAAAAAGTTAATTGCATAAAATTCATCTCTAACATATTAATTCCTTGCTATATATGCAGATGTGAAGACATCTTTCAGCCAGGGCTGCTAACCTTCTATCTCAAAGGAATCTCTTCCTCAGAAACCAAAAGAACAAATGTCCTTATATCTAGGTGGTAAATCAAAACATAAATCAAACAACAGATGTTAAAACACATATTCTAACTGGATGCGGTTAAAGTACAGATATTTTCAATATATATTTAATAGGCTTTAAAAATGCACGTTTTTACCTTGCTGACAACATCACATAATAGAATGTTTCAAATGCAAGATGCCTCATGGTATGTGTGGCATTAAAAATGGAGGAAATCATCCTGAGACCCCTTCAGCAATCAAAGGTACCAAAAGGATTTCATGGAGAATTTTCAACTGACTTTTATCTAAGGCCACACTACCCAGTTATGGGAAGGCATTTTCCATAAACTAATGATGGAATTCAGTTTTCACTTTAAAAGAAAACCCTGAGGCTATCCATACTGCAGTACAACCCAAACCCATGCTGGTTTGTAATAGAGGGCTGTGTTCAAGGATAGCTTCACTGTTGACCTCAAGAGCAAGAGCAGGTCCTTACGAGAAAAAAAGGCTAAGGAAGGAAGAATAGCACAGGAGCTTTCATCACATTAGAAGACAAGAAGGAAGAGGTACAGGTAGGATGAATCATGACAGCAATTAGTCATTGGAATGCACTGTTAAGCATTCCTATAGTTTTAATGTGCATGGTTACATTCATATACCCTGTGGAGAAAAAAAATAATTAATTGATTTTATGACAGCATCAAAGCATGGCTATAATGAAATGGTAATACCAAACCAAGCGATCACAGGAGGAAATAAATATAAATACTTCTGTTAATTCCCTGCAAGCCAATGTATAAGTTCCTGTAAACCTGTGAGTATGTTCTATACAGAAGCAAGGCGTGAGGAAGGAAAAGGTAGCTAAAAAAAGCAAATGGGTGGACAGGATGGTAATAATAAACAGAGAGAGACTGGTCTAGTGGGGGAAATACTAGACGAATGAATTGAGAGAAAATGAAGATCTGAGAAACAAAGTTGAGCTGCTATATGGAATGTAGAAGAATATTTGACAGGGCAGATGCCTGATGGAGATGTGGGATTATTGGTTGCTGCCTTGGGTTACAGCAGTCATACCTACACACCAGAAATACTGAAGAACACCATCCGGAGTGTCTCAGTAATCCTTCATTGACTACAACCAAAAACCAGGATTTCCCTAACTAAGGAGCACTTAATTCTGATTACTCAATAAAGCAAGCTGCAAAGGGTATGAATTTAACCAAAACTTAGATTAAAAATTGAACACAGTATAATTGCAATATTATCTTTCTGGCTTATGATTCAAAAGCTACACCACAGTGATTTCCCCTTTTGATTCTTGATGACAGCAGCACTACAAAAGGATTAATTAGCACTTCTGTTATGAGCTCAGAACTGCAGATCTCCTTAAATTTTATTTAAACATTATATGAAACAAATAAATAATAATAATTTTTTAAAAAGTAGAGGAAAAGCTTCTCAGTATATATAAGATCTCAGTATATATCAGGACAGGTTATACAACACAATGTTACTGAACATTCAGATATATTAAACCTTTTTGTACTGGCTATAATTCCATGGGACAATCACCTAAATATAGAAATAAGTACAGTACAGTGTATGTTAAATCAAATATTATCACAAGCTTATCTATGCCTGGGCTAAATCCAGAAAAGCACAACAAAGCCTGAGAAAAAGGTGAACCTGGAATATACATGCAACAGAATTTCCTCGTGTCCCAGAAACATTACTGAGCTATTACACAGGCTTTTGCTCATCGGAAAAAGAGGAAATGAAATGGGAACATCTGCACTGTCTAAAGTATTCTAAAGGGAGTATACAGGAAGGATGTTTCAAATCTATTTGAGCTAGTGTCAAACAGGGATAGAAGATACAAAACCTAATGAAGGATATTAAACTACATACTAATAGAGTTTACCTCATGAAACAATTAAGCCATGTGACAAATATACACGCAGTTCTGAAAATTATTAAACAACTGGGAACAAGCAAGAACCAAACTCAGTGGACCTCTGCTGACCTAAAGTGGTCCTGTATTTTTCCCTTGTGTTAGAATATTTGCTCCTAAGACGAGTAAAACCAGTTAAGGTAAAGCTATTAGTTTAAAAGACCTTGTAGTACCTACCTGAAAGCACTTTTTGTTGCTTTCGGGGGTAACCTCTTTATGCAGGTATTACATTGCCATCTAGTGTATGCAGTACATACCGTAAACCCCAAGAAACAGAATTACACTGTACAAAGCATCTGAATTTACCCCTTACCTGAGTCTCCTCAATGCATTTTATCTCTCAAAAAGGCAGATTTCCTCCAGGCTACTTAATCACAAGAAACGTCCCACTGGTGTTACCAAGAAATTCAGCACCATGAAGGCAGCACTAGTCTAGAAGCAGCCACTCTGCTGAACCACGGTCTGCTGCGTTCTGCAGGTACATCCACTGAAAGCTTAGGGAAGGAATTTCAACCGTGCTAGGGGCACCTCACACCCAGGTTAAGAACAGGAGATATTTGGACACTTGTGAGAGTGTGGAACTTGGCCATTGTGAAGCCTTACAACACCCAGTACTGAGCAATGCCCCACCATGTTTTTGAATACACAGGCCTCACTCCAGTTTAAGAATTTCAGCTTTGAAACCAAGATCTCCAAAGTACAGGTTTCTCTAACCTTTATGGCAAGATTTATGTTTCTTTGAATAGTTCTTTCAGAACACAAATATGCGCAGATCCAGAACACAAAGGTTAACTTATAACACAGTCAAGGCTACAATAGGAATAAGTAAATGCACCGTCACTGTATTTAAGAGCCCCTGGCCACCAGATTCACACAGAGGCCACTCTGGCACCAAGCACTTCCACTTTCCTGCACAGTCCTTCCTTGGGCTCTGGGGTGCTGCAGTGAATGCTCAGTGAAAAAGAGACAAAAAAAAAAAAAAAGAGGGGGTTTCACACTCACCCTGTCTGCCAGTTCACCAGAGACAGAAAAAGGCTCTCCACTGGAAAGAAAGAACAGAAAAAGAATCTTTACTAGGATCAGAAAGGGAAATGGTATCTCAAAAACATGCTTCTGCCTTCAAAATCTGGCTTCTTAGTTACAGAACTGAAGAAGCTCCTTTAAACCCAGCATCAGTTACACATAGTGTGTTTTACAAGAACTGGCTACAGCTGTTCTTTTCAGTACCTTGCCATTTTAAGAAGATATCAAGGGCCTAATGTTATGCATAACCAGCAGATTTTACCTTCTTTTTGCTAGCTATGGGGGCTTAAATTACTGGTTCTTCTTGTTAACACATCCACTTGTTTCACTGGTCTTATGTGATATATTCCACAGGGTGCAGTAACAATAAACATATTTAATAGCCTGTAGCCTTTTGCTTAGCCACTACATTACACAATTCTATTTATTATTACTACAATTAATATTCAAAATAAATACATCCTTTATCAAAATCAGTCTTGACTTGTTGTCGACTTGCATATACTACTTACATCATAATTCAGGGTGCCAACACACATCCAGCCCATAAACAGCTGAGCTAGGGGAAGAGGCTAGCTAGCTCCCTAATTTATTTCAGTCTAAAAGAGCCAAGTTAGCAAAAACCAACTGTTTAAGCTAGCCAATGACATTTTAAATGAAACACTACACTGACTCTGTCAGCAGATCAGAAAGGCCAGTCCCTTCCAGCCAGAAGGGAGATGAAGGACAATTAGGGCTGATAACTTCGCTTGTTAGTGCAGCTGTTGGGCCTTATGCCAAATGAAAGGGTAGCAAGTGTAAATCACCAAGGTGATTAAAATTCCTTTTTTCTAAATATGTTGAACACTAATTCAGCAAGTTACTGATACCTGTACCTACCACCAATCATGTATATATTTCCATTCTCTTTAATGGGCCAGCAACTCTGGTACAAAAGTGAAGCAAGTACTTAAGTAGCTTGCTGAATTAATTTTTTTTTATGTAATAATCTGCAGATACTGGAGTAGTGAGAGACTTTAGTACTTCCATCCCTTCCTAAGGAGTGTCTCTGTCATTCTACCACTATCCTTAAACTTTTCCCAGCCTTAAAATCACAGATTTTCATAGGCAGACACAGTATCATCTAAGTTAGTTCAGGCATATCTGTAGCCTTTTGGCACGTAGTCAGAAAAAGCTGCCATTGCTGTACCTAGAGCTTGGTTCTTTCCCCATTCACTGAGATAAAACACCTTACAAATAAATACCTGATCACCAACTTATTACATGATTAACTAACAGAATAAAAGTTTGTTTTCTTAAGAGAGCAAGAGATGAAAAGACAGTAACTCTTCCTATAGTAAGTGATAGTATCCGCCTTAGTTTTGCTAAAGAACACTGAATATTTTTCTAATTATGTGGAGGTATTTTAATCAACATAGATAACAAGATGCTTACATTAAAATCCAGAGGAGAAAGAACTCTTGTGGCTAGATGTCTAACAACATAGAGATTGCAACAGCGTCACATTAACGAGCCTCAATTTTTTTGCTAGCTCTAGCAAGCCTATGCAGTAATTAAGTTAGGAGCCAGCCTTTCACTTGAACTCTATTAGCATGGGAAACATTCTAAAGAAGTAGAGAGGGTCAAGAAACTTCTGAAGACACTATCCTACTAATTCCTAAGCTAGAGCACAAGATGAAGCTTGTGTCAAGAGCACTTCTGTGTGCCAGTTTGATGTCAAGCATCAGTAGCTGACTGAAGTCAAACAGGAGGTTTCTCAAGCTGTTCAGGCTAGGACTTTACAAGAAAGTGTTTACTGATCATATGGTTATACACGTTTTCACAGTAAAAGTATATGGAAAAACTTCATTTCTAGCCATTCAGCTACAGAAGTTTCTCAAAGGTCATGTGAGTTGCTGAACATTCACGACAGTGGATGGCAAAAGTTGTGACTGAATTTAGCTGTGAGGGACATATGTCCTCACCTGGAAAAAGAGGATTTTACCTTCTTGTCCTAAAAATTTACATATTCCATTTAAAATTCTGCAGCATAATATTTCTTTGTTAATAAAGGAAACAGTAAAACATTGAAGATAAAGTTGTAATAAAGAGGGGAAAATCTTGGTGGAATTTCTCATGGCAGTGTTAGGCTTTTATTCACAAAAGGGACAGCCATCTCTAATCTAATATCCAGATGTGTCCAGAACTGACTAGTTCCAAATATTTCAGGTATATGAAGTTTCAGAACATGACACGTTATGCCAAAAATGCACACGGGAAAGGAAACAGGTAATTGGGAGGGAAATGCGCAGTAGTAGCACATGCCAAACTGCCCTTGCTTAGTGTGTGAAAGCTGGGAAAGAGGATCTTTGTGGTGGAAAGGAAAGGGACACAAGGTCATTTTCTAATCCCAAGGATGGCATTTGTAATCCAGAGTAATTCCACTGAAGTCAATGATTTTAAATATAGAGTGGAAAATAGACTCTGGCTGTTATCCCTTTTAAACCCAACAGGAGGTAGAGAGTCAGTTCAGCACATCTGTAAGTCTCTCCTCCTCTCTAGGGACACCTAGGATCAGGGCCAAACAGGTACCTAAACACCTGTATTTCTGACTCACAAAAACTGTTGGCTTAAGGGGTGATACAGAGGATGGTCACCTCATCAGCCAAAATTTGTTTGTCCCATGTCTCTAACTGAGGATGTATCAGCAGCTGGGGTGATTTGAGTCACAGTGCATTTCCCAATACCCACAGAACTTCAGGGTGGAAACATAATAATGTGATCTTGGCAGTAATAGGTAGAATAGATGTTCAGATACTGGTTTAGGCTTTGGTCATCAAGTGATAATTGAAGGGTATTTAGGGCATTTACATAATTCTTAATTTTATGCTTAGATTTTCCACATATTTAGAATACAATTTTTTGTAGCTTATTCTTTTTTTTAGATCTTCAAAGCAAGTTTTCCAAATATTAAATATTTTGTGGAGGAGAGAAAAGCTGTAACAGGAAGTGTTTGCACAACTTGATTTTTATCTTTTTGTTAGTTTGATCTGCAGCTTTCTAAAAAAACATTCTTTGGAAAAGTATGACATGAGACTTTTTTTCTCCATTTTAGGCTTCTGGGTCAATTCAGGGCACACACACAGAAAGAGAGAGTTTGTATTTAAGTATCTATTGATTCCTTAGATAAATAAGCATCTTTTAGCTTTCCTCTTTTTTTTTTTTTTTTGGCCAAGATTGCTGTTTTGTTTTTTCAGCATCCCCTAGGTAGAAAGAAAAAATATCTGAATAGCTAAAGAAATATACAGATTTTACTCTACACAGTCACAGCAAGTTCTCTCTGTATATATATTCTACTCTGATTCTGCAAGTGGGAAATAATTGTGATACATTCCTTGAACTTACAAGACAGATCAGAGTTGCAAGAGGGGAAAGGCCTGTCATTTCCACAAAGCTAGTTTCCATCATGTCTCTTCATGTTCCCTCTTTGTAGTCTCATTGCAAACAAATAATTGTGGGTGTGTACTTTACAAAGAGGTAGAAAAGACATTGTTAATATAAATTAAATCATGTGGGCTATAAGCTAAATGCTTGTGAGCTATTGTCTCAAAATATTCCAGCAAGTTACTGTTTGGCAGCATGGCACAGGTTCACAGCTGCTGCCTATTGGTACCCCTCCACTCGCTACCCTGCAGCAATGCCAGCCACTGTGGACATTCAGCCTAATCTCAGCATCCTAAAGTCTCAAGGCACAGTCAAGTTTCAAGGTTTCCAACATAATATCTGGAAGAAATATCTGGGAAACATCAGAGGAAAATACACAGTGAGATTGACAGAATCTCGGTAATGGTAACTGTGATTCTGATATCAAAGGAACTATTCCTAAAGAAAATTAGTTATTTATCTGATGACAGGGAATTATAGAGGAGAAGGGTAAATTAAACAAGTCTCCCTTCCTCCCCTTCCAGTAAACCAAAAGTGTGATGGAATTTTGTGTTTTTCCTTCCTTGCACATTCAGCATCCCTACATGCTGTTTTCAAGTTCTCAGCTTCGGCTGTAGTCAGGAAAGAGTTTCACTGGGTGTGCTCCTGGATGGCTGTGCTCTTAGCTGCTTGCCTACAGCTAATGAACCTTATCCAGCTATTTCCTCTCATTACTAAGTATGGTTTTGATTCTGAGATTAAGACTATCCAGGTCCTAATCCAAGACTATCAAACAATAAAGCAGCAGCTCAAATATATTTGGATGAACAAGTTTTTCAACTTGATGTGCTAGGGATTAGGGTAGGTCAAAAAAAGCCATTTCATGGACCATCCTCTCTTGGAGGAAAACTATGCCTTGCCAGGCAAAATGAGAAATAGAATGTGAATAAAACAATGAGGTCCACAGTCCTGAAGTCTGAGTCACCTACAGCTGACGGTTACACTAAATGCTGAGCCTTGCACCCCTCACCTGATTAGTGAGACAAAAGACTGTTAACTTATTAATTCCCAACAAATACAAAGGTCTGAGATCACCCCTGTTGTTGTTCTAGACTAGATGAAGAAAACGCTTGAAGCAATGAAATTCAGGGAAGACTAAATATATGTGTATATATTATGTATGTAGATGTATAGACCCAGGTAAGTGAGTATGTATAAGTAAAGAATTTTACATGTATATACAAAGCATATACATGTATAAGTAAAGCATTCATAACCTTAATCTTTGTTCCCCTTTTGTGAGTGTTTATTTATGGTTTGCACAACATCCACCTAAGCACCCATTTGTCTAAAACAAAGTGCAGGTCGCCATGTAGTAGTTGGCTCAAATATAAGAGACTTAATGGTATAAGGAACCAAGGGTAAAAGGAAGGGGAAAAGTAACTGAACTGCAGTTTATGATTACACCTTTCTAGCTCATCTACAAGGAGAAGAATTCCTGAGTGAAGACCTGGCAGGACATGGTATATAAAGACTACTCACCGCCTTCAACAATTTCTCTCCAAGGCCCAGAATAATGCATTTGTTCATTAGAAAGAATAAAGCAGCGCATGTTCTGTGACTGTATGACGTTCTAGTACCAGCAGTAACTAACTTTCACCTTTAGATAATAAATTTCATCATATCACAGTCTCTCTCATATTTGTTAACCTGGAAACCAGAACCTTCTGCTGTGCACAGGCCACATCAGGATTTTAGCTTATATCTCAGGGACATTGGAATGAAAAAGAGGACGTTGTGGAGAAAGAATAATTACCAGCTCCTAAAGAGGGGAAGAAATAATGCATGTCTTTGGCATCCTGATCCTCCCCATAGAAGTAGATGGATTTGAGAGGAATGGAGAATTGCAAGACAAATAATTTTCTTGGATGTTATGGGACCTGAGGTTGCTGACATCATAAATATCATTCAAACAAGCCAGGCTTTAATTAGTAAATTCTAGGAATACTGTAATCCCAAGAAAAATTAAAACCTTGTAATACTGAAGGAGGACAGAAAGCCCTCTTAAGCATTTTGCTTCATTTTCAAGAACATTACTACAGCAAGTTCTGTTATATTTGACAATTCAGTTCAAAATCTAAGCTAAAATCTCACTTGGCTTCATTCAGTACAGATTCAGTACAGAGTACAGGTAGTAAGGGAATCAACCCAGAAGCAAACATTGAAAATCAATACCCAGATATTTTTAATGGCATGCAGATACTGCCCATGGAATCCAAGCCTGAATTCTTAAAATTTTGTAATTAATGCATACAAAAAATGCTCTTAGATTGATGAAGCAGAAGCTCAAAGGGATGTGTGATTGTCTAAAGTCTCGGGAAACAATTAAACCAGATGGGACAATCAACTGAAAGGGCGTACCCACGAAAAACAAAGGATTGATTCAGCCAAGGAACAAAAACAGCATTTAAACAGTCTTTGAAAAGGACAACAGACATAAAAAAACCATGTGATGAAAAATCTACTGTACATGAACTATTGCAATGGTGAATTAGCCTTACCGAACATTAGTTCTGCTTCTGCATTTGCCTAGTTTCAGTTGCCAACTATTTGATCTTGTTCAGTCTTTCTTTGCTAGACTGTGGGTTCAATTATGTGGCTACATTAGTAAAAACTATGAAATGAGTAAAAAAGCTCTTAAGTATAAAAATTATACCATAAAATAGCAAAAATCTAACTCGACATTTGTATAAATGAAGATTTAAGTGGAAGCAGAACAGTATGCTTTTCAAAATTTTACTGTTTACTTTTCAATAACATTTCTTTAAAATTATTTTTCAACCTACAGTTTTCAAAAGCACCTAAGGCATCTAGAAATTTTTATTTAAGTGAATTGTTTTTATATGCAAATATGCACTGCATTCTTTTAAAATATTTTAAATTTGTATTTACTGTATTTTTATTTTAGAATTCATAGTGTTTTCTATTTTTATCATGGCTTCAATTTTATTACATTTAAAATGAGGGGTTTGATATCCATTTATTTTGAAACAGTATGTGAATGCATCCCCATGTTTAATAGCTTTGCTAAAGCAAAACTTCAGTGGGTAAAAATGTCATTCTTCTGTGACACTTGTTCAAGTGTTACTATGTATTATTATTATTTCTTTCATTTGGACTTCATTTTCCTGGCCACTATTTATCTGAGAATTCTGAACATAATGTGCCACCAGCTTACATAAATCTCCAACCACCAGTACTGAATATTTTTTCATGTTAATTTTAGTTTATCTTGGCATCTTATAATACCATCCAGTGCACTGGCAAACAAATATTGAATTACTTAATTTGGAATGTCCTCCAAATTTGGGGTTTTTTCAGTGGAAATGCCCTGCAAGCTATGTCTAAATTTTGGGACATTACAAAAATGATCAGAAGATTTTGCAGTTATTTAACATCTCGCATATTACCACATGCATGAACAGGCAACTGATGGTGAGGCCTGTCAGATGTATGTGGAAACAGGGAGCTGAAGACAGAATCTGTATTTATTGGGAAGGGCATGTATCATGTCCTAGTATAACAAAGATCAGAACCAGTTTCTTTTCATTTAGTCTTTTGGTTTCCTAAAGGCATAAGAAAGCATTCCCTACAGAAATTTCTTTTGCAAAAGCCCTACTAAAACAGCTAATAATTTGGATCTTTAGGTCAAAATGCAGTAAAAGATTCAGGTCTACAGACTTCAGCACAGTGCACGAAGGGCATCTGGTGCATCACATGTGATGCAGGGCAGCCTGCACAACAAGCCAGCAGGCACCATTGTCCTTTTCACATTGTCACTAGCTACATGAGAGATGTATGTTATATTTTAAAATATTCCCGTAAGCAGTAACTGGACCTCTGATTTCCCTGGCCTCTTCCCTGGCCCACCCTGCTGAGGGGTACCTTCTTTGACCTCTGGGGTCACCTAGCCACATAACACAAGGCATCTAATTTAGATGTGATTCATAAGCCCAGGTGTTTGTGTTCCCTTCATGGCAAACAGAATAGGTGCCTTCAAGGATTTCTGAGAAACTAAGTGCCTAAAATAGCCCAGAGAAGATGTACATTCTTTTCCTGCTCCTTCACTCCCACACACATTTATGTATGTATGCCCACGGTGAATCCAAAAGATAAACCGCAGCATCTAAGTCTTTCCTTTGCAGTAAGATCTTTCTGGGCCTTAAGTTTTTATACAGTAAACATCTGTGTCTGTAAAAACCATCTCTCGACAGTTTTTATTACACCTGTTAAAACCTGGTAACACCAGGACTGGAGTGAATGCCCCTCATTTGCCACAGAGTAATAAAAAAAATGCTGTGCAGCCTGACTCAGTTAGTTGTGTTTCAGCGTGCTCCTGCTCCCAAAGCTGCTTCTGTATTTTATCCAAATCTTCTTTAAACTAAAAAGTGTTCCAGCTCCCATAGAAAACACGAAGCAGATGATACACTGATAAATGCATATACAGGGATAATTATCATTATCATGATAAACCTTCAAATAAATTACCTGAATCTGAAGGGGAAAGAAGGTGGTATTAGGCTTAGTGCTCTTCCTTTTCACCTTGAGTTTATAAGACCATGTCTCAGACCATGAGACCTGTGGGATCCAGGAGCACTTCTCCAGCCTCCAAGTCTTAACCTATGCCAGCCACGTTCTGATGTGGAGTCAGAGGCTTAGGCCAGATCCTTCCTCCTATACCACCAGAGAGGTGTAGCAGCTGTCCTCTACTTCCATTGGAAGACACCTAAGCTTGTAGGCCAAAAGAAAGCAAGTGGTGGGGTCCCTATTATGGACACCTGAAGCTTCAGGATGTGTTGCCATGCCAGGGGACCTGCCCCACAGTGCAAGTACAAAGTTAGGATCTTTAGACACAAGAAAGCCCTGTAATGCACGCCTGATGGGTCTTGGCACAAGTGATCCTTGAGCTGCTCAGGCTGGGCTAGCTTTTGACACACCCAGAGAGAGAACTGGAAGCAGCCAAGGAAAGCCACATGAGCGGATATTTAATGAGCTGATGTGAGGGAAGTCAGACTGTAATTTCGTACTGCTCTTGGCAGCCAATTTCTCTCTTAAATCTTGTCCACAGCTTAATTTACCTTTTGTATGAGAGGTGCTGGAATGTGGAGGAAGGATGTTGATTCTGCACCATTGGACACCAGCAAATGCACTACAGCAGACCACAGAACAGATGCTCCTCCAAGTCCGTGGACTGGAATCTCACATTACTGGATGATACCACAACACTGTCAACCCCTCTATTGCTGCCATGCCGCAGTCAAGTGAGAAGTTCAGCCAGCTGTATATTTTATGTCTAAATTAATGGCCCTGACCACATGTTTAGTGGGTGAATGTAACAAAAATGTCATCCTGATTTACCCTCCTGTTTTCCACTGAGCACTGGTTCAGAGGCTTAGTGAGCTGTAGGTTGCCACTGGGCCAGCTAGGCTCCATTGTTTCTACTTTAGGTCTTGCAATGTCTCTTAATTTCCACAATCATTTCTGCACTTTGTGCAAGTGGCCTTCATTTGTTGTTTACTATTTTGCTTCTTTCTCCTGGAAAAAATGAAGAACCATTACTGCTAATGAGCAGCCTTGGCATCAGATGATAGTCCTGACCACTCAGATTCCAGGCTTGAGGGTCTGATAAAAACTGCAGTGCAAGTAACAGGAATCTTTCCAGAGTAGCTTTACCTAAAGTCTAAAGGCTCAGACATACTGCACTCCTAGAATACCATAGGCATATAATCCTATTCAGCCCTTTCCTAAAGAATGATTAGAAAAAAAGTCTACAAAATCTACTTATTTCACAATACTAAACTGCTTCCAGTGCATTCCCAGATGTCAGATTCCCTCTACATTCCCAATGCAGGAGCCAAACTCTTCGGTTTCTCTCTTTGACAATTTCCACTGTGCACAAAGGGATGTGTGATTACAAAAATCTGTGGTGGCTTAACTGAATATTGAAGTAGGACAAAGATAAAATAACATGAAGCATTAACCATTAATTCAGGGAAAACCTAGCACTGTGATAAATGGTGTGTAATCATGGATGTGTTAAAGTCATTGCTGCAATACAATGCCTGAAACATGGAGAAGCAAAATAAGGAGGGCTGAAGAAAGATCAGCCCTGCAAGGTCATTTAACTCAATTAATATACTTCCATTATCACAGTTAGTAAAAGTAAATGGCAGTTGTTTGTAAATATCTCATTTTTATACTGCCTATTCCAATATTGCTGCACTGCTCAAAACCTCAGCCCCTGGAGGCTTGGATTACATCAACTTCTCAGTTGTCATTTTCTTCTCCCCGTAAAGTACATTTTAAAAATGGAAACTTGAAGCAAGCTCACTCAAAACCCTCATAAGCCAGGAGGCAAACAAACCCACTGGGTTCTTTTATGCTGTGACTTTCAGAAAATCTCCTAAGTGTTTTTGTTTTCTGGGTTCAACTATAGAAGTCAGAAATACTAGAACAGAAGCTGTGTCAATGACCGAACTTATGAGTCAAATTAACAAGTAGTAAATTATTCACAACAGATGTAGCTTTACATAAACAGAAATGTACAAGGGGAATAAAATACCTGCAAGGAGACGATCCAAATGAGCTCTTTGCAAGAATCAGGAAGGCAGAAAGCAAATGCTGTAGAGATATTTCTGGGTCCTGCATTTCCAGTGCTAACTACAAGTAGGAAACAAGGCACATCTGCATTGGGGCAGGTTTACTGAGAAGCTCCAGATGGCTGCTCTAACTCTTAGAGGTGGTCATTAAACTGCTGCTGTTTTACAGCTTCTGCTGGCCTGAGTCAAACTAAGCTTAGATATGGGAGAGAATCAGGCTCATAGGAACTGCACCTTTTAACTTTGAATTCCAGCTTCTCTAAGCCTACCTGTCTTTCTTTTCTGAATCCTCCTCCTTTCATGGACTAGTTATTAAGTGTTGCTAACAGACCTGTTAGATATGTTAAAAAACACTCAAGAGGAATATACTTGGTAGTAGTTCTTTCTTACATACCATCTCAGTTCTAATTTACACCTTAATGTATGTTATTATCATTTTAGGAATAGCCAGGCCTATATGTGAATTCACATGAATTGATGTGAACACCACAACCTAGGAAAAGGGAAACATAATTCAGACATAGTGATTTTATTTGAATTCGTTATTATTATCCTGACCACTGTAGTTCTGAAGAATGTCTAGTACCACAGGTTTGCAAGCACACTGCACACTGTGCTTTCTATTCCTAAGGACTGATATGGAAAAATAATAGATTGGTAAATACTGTGGAAGGGAGAGACATGCAAAAGTGCATGCCTTGTCCCCACCAACTGTACATAAATGAAGAACATCTCATTCTTATCCATGACTTTACTTGAAAGCCCACATGGGAAAAGTGCTCAGAAAGATGTATACTCCAAAAGGAGGATGTTCTGTCTCAAAATTAAGGGACTATGGATGGCTCTCAATGGGATGCCAGCACTAATCTGTCTTGTTTCCCTATTAAAAGAGCAAATAAATTGTCACACGCACCTCACTGAATTATAGAATCATGGAATGGTTTACATTGGAAGGGACCCTAAAGACCATCCAGTTCCAACCCCCCTGCCATGGGCAGGGACACCCTCCACCAGACCAGGTTGCTCAAAGCCCCATCCAGCCTGGCCTTGAAGACAGCCAGGGAGGGGACCTCCACAACTTCACTGGGCAACCTGTTCCAGTGCCTCACCACCCTCTCCATGAAGAATTTCTTCCATGCATCCAATCCAAGTCTACCCTTTTTCAATTTAAACATGTTACTCCTTGTCCTGTCACTACCTGCCCTGAGGACATTTATGGCATACTTTGCAGACATGCACAGCCAAAGGGGTCACATTTTGGACCTGTAAATTAGTCACACATGTTACGTTTTAAATAAACCTGTAGATTTATTGTACAATAGTACAGCATGTGCCTTTTTTAACCAAAAGCTCAGCATCACACAACACTTTAATCTTCCATTTAAACATACACAGTCCTACAATACAGTTCAGTTCAGCTAGGAAAGCTACATAATGAATTGATTTATTGAGAGTCTTGGCTACGCTGTTCTTAGGGATGTTTACCTACAGCAAGAACAGTGGCAGTGGTTCTGGTGTTGTAACATTTAATCACTTCAACCTGTTCTCAGAACACTGATAGCAAGCAGTCACCTAGAGCAAAATGAAGAGATCATTTAGTAAGGGATACCACATTTAATCACAAATGCATGAAACAGTAGACCAGAGGATCTCACACACGTAATGCAAGTACAGATTAGAAATCTGTTATGAGATCACTTTGATGTCATGTCTGCACTAACTATGCCACACAATCCACCACACAGGAGACTGGATGCATGACAGGCATCGCACCATGTAGTAATATTGTTTGGATTAAAATTATTAGGATTAGAAGGGGCAGAGCAGGGTGTTCTGTACAAATATACACTTGCCTTATTACATTAGCTTACAGATCAGAAACACTCCTGTAGCCATTTGCCCACATGCCGGCAGTTTCTTGTTATAATTCATTTTTATACAGTTTGCTTCAATTTTACCTGCTTCAGTTGAAAACAGTATCCTTACTTCCAGACACAGAGTGTGTTCTGTACTATGTGTCTTAACCTTTCAAATTGTCATAAACACGCAAGTAAGCGCAACTGGGCATCCTTTACGTACGCTCTTGTGCACAGCTAGCCAGAAGTTGTTACCAAAGCATGTTCAGATAAGCTTCATTTGCCACAGGAGTTTCTCATCACAATGGAGGTCCAAAGTTCATCACTGCATAATGACTTACAGCAAGTGAAGTCCCCCTGAAGTATGGAACTAAATATCTACTACTCAAATGAGTTGCAGGTCACATAGCAAACTCTTGATCAGAGAGAGAAAGTTTATGTGTTTTTATTGCTGTTCAGTTTATCAATGTGTGTCAAAATTTAAGCCTGCTACCTTAAAGAATCAAGGGCTATTTTTATTAAACAATTTCAAATTCTCAGAAAACAGTATTTTTGGTAGATTTTTTAATACCAGAAGGAGATAAATTTGGACCCTACACCTGAACATGTTATTTTTCACTTATGGTGAGAGCATGATAGTGCATTGTTGGTTGTTTCTGAATGGTACTGAACTCCTACACCATCAACTAAAATAATATGCTAATCAAAACAGACAGTGATACTAAAGAAACAGAGGAAGCAAATCTATATCAAATATCTGATCTTAAAATAGACCAGCACACTGTGCAAGCTTTCAAACAGATGAGGTGCTTAGGTTCTATCAAGTTGCATACCAGCAGTGGTTTCAGAAGAATAATGCCAAACTTGCATCCACTACTGTTCATGTGTATTCTCTGACTTCACAAATTTCACTCAGACAAAATACTAAAGCAGGTTAATTCCAGTGTGCTGGGAAAAAAAAAAAAAAAAGGGGAGGAGGAAGAACGATCTTTATAAATCAAAATTGGTTTTGTATAATCTTGAAGTGTTTTGGGAAAATTTCACCACACTGAAAAAAATTCACTTATCATCTGTCTTGCTTCTAGGTTTAGGTAAGATAAACCAGCAGAAGAAACAAAGTTGGAAACAAAACCATTCTTGGCTTGTGACACTAAATGCATGTCCTCAGTAGACTTCTGAGTGTATATTGTCTGAAGTGTACTGTTTGGGTAGCTTTCAGTGAACATACGAACTTTTGGCTGATTATCAAGACACCACTGACACATGTAGATGGTTCAAAAGGTATTTATCTAATTAAAAGAGAGATCATCAGAAATTATTTCCTTTTTCTTGCTGTAAAACAAACACAAGTAGCATATTAACAAGATGCACAAGTTCTTCTTCTTCGCCCATTCAGGATTTTTGATGTGGTTAATAAGTAATGAGAAATAATTAAAACCTGATCTTGAAATATCATGAACAGTTTAAGGAATAAAGCTCTGCTATTTCCTGAATTCATTCTATGCCATCTTTTATAAAACAGCTTATGCAGACTCCTTCTGTTTCCTAAAATGAAGTCAGCTTATGTTTCTTACATATTTAAATAGCCTCAGCACCAGAGACATACAAAAGGTTATACTGAATTTTAATCCTTGTAAAACATTATTACACCACACACTGTTATTTTAAATCATTTCAATAACATCCATTATAGAACTCAGTAAAGAGCACTGTCTATGACTATGCACTGTCAAATATTTCTGGCAGTATTGGGAATTGACTACAGCATATTCCTTTTTTGAAATCAAGAGTTAACCTACATATTCTGAACTTGCAAATAATACACAACAGATTGTACTTTCATATAGGCTGCAGAGACATTCACTCATTTTTTTTCTGATTTGTATATAAGAGTAAATTTTCTATAACAATAAGAAAGAAAATTAATAACTTATTTATCTAGCTAGGAGGCTAGTAGTTATTTGTAATTATATTAATCAAAAGATGACTGAAAAATTCAAAGTTAATTATTGTGAAGTGCACAAAATCTAGAATATAGGGACTTTCCACAGTACATTATACTAAGTCAACATATAATAGATTAAAAGCTGCAAAGCGAAAATCTTCATTTAAAAATTTAGTGTTTCTGACATCATCTTCCACCACTCCATCAACTCTTCTTTCTCCTCTTCTTTTCTTTCAGACAATGACTCGAGTTCAAAATCAACCTGAGTAAGAGAAACAATCAAAGCCATCAGTGAGACTTATAGAGAGAAGTGTAGGCTTGTAAGAGTCATTTATTGAAAGAAGTTGTTTAACACAGACATGGAGCTTAGGGAGGTACCTTCCATATTAGCCTTGAGACACTTTGGAATAAACTTAGCCTGATTTAAATATGTGCAATACAAGCATATCAGTACAATAAACTTATCTAAAAATGCACATAGGTGAGCAAAATTTCCAAAAGAAACCAGATATCTGTCCAGTCTTTGACTTGTCTAAAAGTTTAAAAAAATATGGGCCAATGAAATCAAAATTGAATAATAGACACCCACATAATTTATTTAGCATATATTAAAAGTATCCCCAGCATATTGCTAACACTTAGAAATGCAGACCTCTGGCATATCTAAAGACATATTTAATTTTATGCCACCAATAAAACCCAGATATTTTTTGTGACACATAGCTCGTTAGTGTAGCTATGATCCACTAGTGTAGCATATCCTAGCATATGATACACACTGGAGAAATAACCATTTATTTTAATTGTTAAGTGTGGAATCCACACTTCTACAGAGGATGAATTAAAATGCTTCTGAACTCTTAGATGCAGCCTAGGTCTTATTCACCATACACGTTGGGTATCTACACAAAGCAGTGCTCCGTCACTACCTTTCTGCACAGAGCTGAACACTGATTTTGACCTATGCAGGTAGTCACTTGACAGTGTAGATTAAACATATCAGTCTCAAAGAAAACCTCAACATCTGCTACTTTTTACGTTGCACTATATAAAGATCTTCTGTAATTTTTATCTGATTGGCTCCTCACACATCAACTAATAAAAAGTGTTTAAGTATCCCAATGTTACTCTTCTGTGTGTCTTTTAATTTTAAATAAGACCAGCAGGCAACAAAATGAGTTTACAATGAGATTACTCTCAGTGGCTTGTGCAGCAACTACTGGAAGGGTAGATTTCCAGACTGTTTTCTAAATTAGCATATTCTGGAATATTCTAAAAAATCACCTGCTGCTTACAAATATACCATGAAGGGCAAAAAAAAAAAAAAAAAAAAGAGAGACTTTTTAATATAAATAATAGATGAGGAACCAACACACATGTGAGCACTTACCACAACCGCAGGGCTAAAGGGCACAGCCACTTTTTTGGTTATTGCTAGATAACCTGGTGCTGAGGCTGTAAGTTTGTAATTTCCAGGCACAAGCAATCTCCAGTAATCACCATCCTTGGCTGTAGAAAAGAAGAAAAAAATCCAAATAAATATGCATAAAACTAATTACCTAGCTATGGAGAAGAGACTGTCTATCTTGTCAGGGTCATTTGTATTCCCATCAGCCCTTTTCTTTTGTCTGTCTGAAAGGATTCTCCTGTAAGGGCTGTATAAATATGTCATTACAGTTTTTCTTTTTTTCAGGTAACCAAAACACAGATTTAAACTCTGAAGTTTTGCTGTAGCCTCCATGAAAGATTTTGCCTGCTGAGGCTGAAGGTTCCTCAGCACACTGAACAAAAGGACAATATGGGACATTATTCTACTTTAGAAACACCCCCTAGCCCATGTAAAGCTCTTGCTGTGTCAGAGTTTCAGTTTGCAATGCAATGCGAATTTTTAATGTCCCTCAGTGTTCTGAAAATCCAAATGTAAATACACTTTATTCTCATCAAATTTAAACACATAGGACCACCTTTCTCAATTTATCTTGCAGAGAAAGCTAGAAATCATAATTTCCTAGAATATTCCTCCCTAGTATATTAGTCACGATGTATCATTATTTAGATGTTTCAGTAACCAAGCAACACCTAGGGCTTTTTTCTTCTATTTAGCTAAACAAAAAAATTAAAGTTTGATCCACTCAGTTCAAAGAAGGCTCCTACTGCACTTTGAGTGTTACTGGAGATCAGCTCTTTCAGTCACAGAATAAAAATGCATCATCCTCTTCTCTAGAAATGACCCTCTCCCATTTTCACAGACTCAGATCCTCCCTGCACCAGCAGTGGGCAATTTTCTAATTTGTCACAGGCTAGTACTCTGCATTTCTCTGTCTCCAGAAAACATCGCTGTTCTAAAGGTCAGTTAGCAGCGCCATTTAAAAGACTTGGCCATGCTCTTACTGCTAGTTCCTTAAATGTTTTTTCAGCACATCTGCAGCTACACAGTGCACAGAGGGAAATATTACTTAAATGTCTGCTATTCACACGGTCAAAAAATGTCAGCAGTCAGCCCAGTTGTTCCCAGACTTTTCTCTTCATAAAATAGAAAGGAAAAAAATACTGCTGCAGAGCTACGATAATGATCTATTCTAATTCCTGGCAGTGGAACAAAGCCGAATTTTAACTCACAAACAAAGGAGCAAGGGAAAAAAAAAAAACAAAGAATATTCAGCCTTCTTTTTGAATGTGCTAAAATTCAAGTACTTGTTTTCCCCACTGTTTTGACAATATATGACTTCTAGACTTATACACACAAAATGATGTGAGAGGATTCATGATTAGATGCCTTTTTTTGTACTCTAGGAGCATGAGCTGTAGCACCTTATGCGTCACACACTCATACCTCAGAATACCTCTTTGCACAGCTTATTCTCTCTTTATTAACTCTGAAAATTTATTTGCAGCCTCTATACTTTCTGCTTGTTTATATACAGTGAAAGGAGGTGGCTAATGTTGTCCCAGACCATTCTCCTGCTTGGCAGAAGTGCTGGCATCTCTGCAGGTGGTGTGAGAACAAACACAAATCAAAGCCAACTCAAGGGTCTACAAGTCCTGCTTCATAGTATTCTGCATCTCTGAAACAGTACAGTGAGACATATCATTGAGAAAATGATGATAATGTAAGCTCATGCATAAAATAATTTTTAAAATTTGCCATTCAGAATAAGAAAGCATAGGTCTACGAGGAAGACTGCAAGCTGGCACTGGGAGAGCTACCTTTGAATTCATTCCTAGAATCAAGCACACCACCACCAAAGAGGTGACACACAGTTTTTTATGAACACCAACAAGATACTTAACCCTTTTAGAACCACTCTTCTAAAAAAAAAAACCAAAAGTCTCATAATTGTAAACAGCAGAGAGAATTTATCTTTGCAGAAGGAAGTTATGTAAACTGAAAATCATTCAAGAATTTACATACCAAAAGGTATGATCACATTGTAAGTCATATAACACTTTTGGACTACATTTAGCCTTCAAACTCAAAACAGCACTGCCGACAGGATTCTACATCCTGGCAGAGCTGTGAAACACTACTTGCACCACACTTCAGAAGACAAACTAAGCACGAATAACCAAGAGCCACTAGAAACAGTTCATGCCAGAGATCCATGAAGTCCCAACAACCAGTCTCCAGCTACTCTGAGAGCAGAATACAATCAAAAGATTCATGAAATCCTGCAGGAAACAAGCTTCTTGAGGCACAACATGCTTTCCTGGCTTCAAAGTTTTGCTCCCTTTAAGCTTCAGCTAGTAAGATCTGAAATGGCTCCAGGTTGCCAAGCACAGGGAGAAGCAGTACATCCCAGCACTTCATGTTTTCCTGAGGCACAACACTCACCTGATGTAATGTCATGGCTTATCCCCTCCACAGAAATTGTAGCATTTGCTATTGGATTACCCTGAAGATCTTTAACAAACCCCTTGACTCCTCGATGAATCTAAAATAAATAAATAAAGTCAGCAACACATGGGAAACCACTGGAAAAATCTTAAAACAATATGTCATTTTCATCACTGAAATACCTATTGGCATATCTAACTATGCATGTTATGGATCCCACAGCCTAACATGCTGACAGCTATCAAGGATAATTGCTACACATCATATCGGAACAAACAGTGAAGAGAAAAAATAATCCAAATGGTAGTTACACTAATTTCTCTGTTCAATGCAAGCATTTCTCAGAAATATGCAGCAAATCATAATATATGTGAACACTGACTTGAAAGTCTTTGTCAGTGGGGATTAATGTATGTGTTGAAAAGCTTTGAAAGATGGTTAAAAAAAAACTTAAAGTTTTGATCAGCTGTAAGAATTTAGGGCTAATAATGGGCATAACTGCTTAAAAGTGAAACATTAACAAGGTTAAAGGCAGGCACTTGGACTCTGATGGGCAATCCCCGTGTGAGATGCTTGACCTTTCTATCATGAACCAAAAACATCCAGGTCTTTGAGGTGGGACCATAGAGTCACGACACACCTCACATGGCCTGTGAGAGAAAGGCAATGGTGGGTCATGTCCTAGCTCCTTCTCACCTCCTCGGCAACATGCTCCAGGCAACAGCTCCAGTAGTACCTAATCTGTCTGTTCCCAGCATATATCAATTTAAAGCACTCATTGGACCGCAGTGTGGAGAGAGACCAGTCCTGCTGGTATTTCTTAAGCATGGTCTGAGAACAGACTGAGGTCCCTAGAGGCAAGAGACTGAGGATCAAGTACCTTCTCACAACCTGAGATTGGGAGCTCTCACTGCTGGGGAGAACGGGCATTTTGAACCTCTGTAGAGATATATCTCATTGGCAGCCTGTAATTTAAGCAGGGAAGTACTGGAAGTTGAGGCTTCTCTCTGATTTTCTGATGTTTGAAAAGACTTGTGGGTCAAAAATCTTATTTTGAGATTTTGATGTTTCCCTTTATGAACCTATATGGTGTATTCAGCTGCTATTATTTAGCTCACCAGATTCCTCTAATTTACATTATGGGAGAAGCCTGACACAGATCAGCTTAGAAAAGCAGAAAGTACTCATTTGCACTGTCCTCAACACTCACGGTGGAGATGGAGCATAGAGCTGGACCTTTTACCCTATAAGAAGATAGAAACCAATGCCAGATAGAACATCTGAACTTGGAGAATAAATCCAGCAGCTCCACAGGCGCAAAGGAAGTTGGCAATATAATCTCTTACACACCAGTAATTTTGAAAATGCAGTGACACCGTGGTCTTCCATGAGTCAGAGAAAATTAACCCAGGTGCAAAGGAGCTGAAAAATTTGAGATGGATCCCATAATAAATGGGTAAAAACCTGTGGGATGGGTACAGCTTTTTCCTCAGCCCACATACAGCTTACTAGCAGAACAGTATAACCCAAACATTTCAAACATTCAAATATTTCAGATTTCTACCTAACTAAAGCATTTCTGCACAAATAAGTTCTTAAATAAATGAATGTATTAATAGGTCAGATCTGCCAACAAAGTTAAGTTTCTGGCTTGGCAATCCCAGGTGTGCAGCCATTAATGATATCAGATATATTTGTGGTCTTTAACTACAATATCCAGGTTTCAGAAACTCAATACTTCCACACTGCTTGGAACCATCATTTCAGTGCAGCATGTTACACTGGCATGAAATGATTAAAAACAAACACACACACAGAGGCATGTTTCAGGAGTCTTAATTTCTAACAACCCATCGGGACAAGATTATCTAAACCTGTGACTACGCTCTACACTTCTAACCAGATTTTGTATAAATTTTAATGGAATCACTGACAGCTCTGCATTGAATATCAGCAGCCCATGCAACCAGAGAGCAGTGGAGTATCTACAAAACCAGGATTAGAGATGTCCTCCGGCATTACACTGAACTACCAGTCAGCTACTGTCTAATCCAGCCATGTAGGCTCCCTGTACATCCAGAGTGATTCATCCCACATCTGGATGCACTCTTTCATATCTGTAGAGGGCAATCCATCTCCCTTAGTACACACATCAGTGCTGGGGAAATGAATTATACACTCTGGTGATGTATATTTCTTTTCATTGAGGAAGCTGACACAAATCAGTTAAATAAAATGCTGCAACAGCTTAAGTAAGGTGAGATGAATTCCATATTATAACATCTTTCTTTTCCACTCTTCTTCTACATATTTAGAAAGATCACACAGGATTTACCACCTTAGAGACTTTTAAAAATTATAGAGGACCAATTGGATTAATAGGAAGTTTTGAATTAGATGTTCATACGGCACAAAGTCTGTAAGTTTTATGTACAATAACTAAAGTTTTGCCATCCCTTTTTTTGTTACCTGCTCAATGTAATTGATAAGGGAGTTCTTGTTGTCCTCCCAGTAGCCCTTCAAAGTTTCTTCAGGTGGGAATTTTTCACAGCTAAGCTCCACTGTGATTTCAAAGCAGTTGCTGCTGAGGTAATTGAAATCCTGCATTCCTGCAATGTCAGAAAAGGGAGTTAGTGATGCATTTTGCATTGTTCTGAAGTAAATAAAGGAGAACACATGAGATGGCGGGGTTATTAAGAAAAGGATAGTTTTAAATACACTTTGTGCAGTTCATTTTATTTAACCTAGTTCTGAATTCAGAAACTTTAAATCAGAAAAACTAACAGGACAATTCCCACGTACATTTTCTTCCCAGGGAAAGTTTAGAAAAGACTTGACACCTGGCCTGTATACTCCTGCCCAACACATGGTTTTGAAGCACTGACATATAAATTGCTATTTTTCCCCTTCAAGAACAGAAAATTATTTCCAATTATGGCTAAAATATTTGCATATGGAAGTAAAAGATGATCACTTTGTAAGCCAAGAATAATGATTATGAATTATAAAGCAAATGAAATGTGATAAAGTGACTTTGAAAAAGAGGTTTTAAAGATGGGTCAAAAACTTGTTGGTTTTGGGGTTTTTTTTCTAAAAACACAGGGTTTCAACTTAGTAACATTTTTATGGAAAGCATCTAACTTTCTACTAAGGAGTATTCTTTGTCAAGCTTTTCTGCATAGATCCCAAATATTTTCCACACACACAAATAAAAGCCCACACAAAAGCAAACTTCCTACAAACTTTGTTTACATGGAAATTTTTCCATGGATACAGTTATTTACCACCCAGTCAATGCCTCTGCAAAATCAGTACTAGATAGACTTCGATAGAGAAGAGAAACATTAATATTAATGCAACTTCAATCACAGGAATTAAAAAATATATAGTAACATCATCACTAGGAATAAAAACTTGATGGGAAAGTTGCACTCTTCTGTGTGCAACACATTTCTGAGCCCCTCTTCCTACCACATGGAAGTATTGGCTATTTTCTTATATTGGTCTTATATTGTTTTCCAGTTTTGTAACTGGATCAAGCAGCTGGAGAGGGACTGTGGCTGTCCCCAGGAGAGTTACAAATACATTATTTGCAGAAGCTGATGTAGAATTATCCCTTGCCTTCCTAGTCTATCTACCTAGCAGGGTCAGTGGATTCTCAGACGGAGGACTGAAAAGAAAAAGCCTACCAAGCCTTTAGAGCATCCCCATGGAGGTCACTGAGGGATTTAAAAGTGCTTCAAACACAGCTAATTAATTCTGCCCTATGTTCCCCTATGCAAGCTACATATGAGACTGGTTGTGTTCACTGGTACAGTAACGTCCAGAGGGCTGATGTCATATCCAAAAGAGAATCCCAAGGGCAGCAAACAGGTTGAGTAAGGTGGGATTTTGCCAACACATTAGGGTGAAGAGTCTATTATTCTGCCAACCAGGCAATGAGACTTGTAACTATTGATAGGAACAGGGATTTTTCAGATCCCTAAAAGAACCTTTTAATTTCTGAACTTTTTTAGATGGCTAAAAAATGAGGACACAGAAAGCAAAGCTGTGTCTGGGAGAGACAGCTCTGATGTCGCACCAGGCAGAATACAAGATGGACCATTCAGCAGAACACAGCAGAAGCGCAGCGGAGTCATGAGTAAAAACCCTGACAGCAGTGTTGACTGCCAGGCATCTGTTCCAGACACTAGGTAATATTGTTTTTTCTTGATTTTCACCATTTTTCTACAAGAAAGAAAGGAAGAAAGAATAGGCAGAGAACTGGGAGCCGAAGGGCATGATGTAATTTTACTGTGGTGCCAACAACTCTTGACCATCACTGCTCCGATTCTCAGGACGTTTCTCCCTCTCCCCCACCTCCCAAAGCATGGTGATACTCAGGGATTTCCCACTTTCTCAAGAACAGAATAAAGAAGCAATGTGTTTTCCAGTTTTGTGCACAATGGCTATATCCTATACTTTGTTTCCCAGCTCCTGGCCAGGTCCACAGTTTCTAAGTGTTGCTCCTGAAGAAGCTCAGCTTGCAGCACTGAGCTGCCGGTGATGATGTGAATCTCTGGGACAGAGAATGGAGCGAAGAAAGACTAGATCTAAACTGTGACCTACTACATGTGTAATCTGGAGAGCATTGGGCTGGCTACATACAATTGGCACTCTTTACCTGCCTTTTCAATATGGCAATTAGGTGCAATATCGAAGAAATCAAGAAATTTCAAACTATTCATTCAACATTACAGCAAATTTGTTGCCACTGGTTAAATTCTCTAACTGCCCTGTTCCTTCTTCTTGTGCACATGGCATACATCACATGCATGCACATCACCACACACCCAAAGCCTCTCATTTTAACAAAGTATAGCACAAAACTAACTTTCCTATACTTTAACAGGGACCACTCTCTGAAGCTAAGAGAGGCTTAGCAGTCCTCCAGTATAACAGACATTCAGCAATGAATGCCCTTCATTCTTCGAAACACAAAAACTCTTCTGTTGCACTGCTTCACTGTCCTGAAGGTCTACACTAACTCTATGTTAGTACTTACATAAACAAGCTTAGAATATGGAACAAAATTAATTTCTTCAGCTTTTAAAATAGGAAAGAAATTGGAGTGCAGGGTGTGCCCCTGGCATCCAGGCACCAGAATTACTTAGACTGGATTACAAGCTACAGCACTAAGCTAATTCAGTTTCTACACTTATAAAAGACAGTAATTTTTAGCAGGAGTGGATGAACTTGAGCTTTGAGCGTAATGGGGAGAACATGTGCCTCCTACATATGTTGTATAACGTCCTAAGAAACATTACCTAACATTGCTTTCAAAACTGGTAACATGAAAGGTAATTCAAGTTAAGAATAAATTGAGTGCCAAGATTGATTTAGAGTATCTGAAAATAAAAAGACATTTAAACAAAAGCTTAATAGTACAGCAATGTAAGCTGCTTTGAAATACTGTTTTTCTAATGGCACGAATCTGATTAGATTCAGGTGAGTCTGTAATGACAGAAAAAGCAGAACAGGCATATGGCTAGCTACTGATTCATTACTATCTGTTCTTCTCATTTATATTTCCAAATAGATACTCCACACAAAAGGTACATTAAAAAACCATTAGTGATATTGAAAAGTTACCCACTCAACAGCTAAGGAAATGCCAAAATTAAAGTCAACTGTGCAAATTTAATTTTGCTTTCTTGTGCATAAGTGAAATCATTAATCACCTGCTGATAGGGAGAACACCAGTGTTAAAACCAGCATGGATTTTATGTACAGGCTTGTTTTTCCCCAGAGTCTAGTGGATAAAGGGGCCTTTCCTGAACACAGTGAATGAGCCTTTTGCCTTTCCTTGCTGCTCTCTGAAAAACCTACTAGAATCAACTAACTATAAATGAGATCTAATACAAAACAAATATAAGAGGCATCATGGTCTCAGATTTAGCACCAGATGCTGTTAGAGAAGATATATTCTCTGTGCCCCTGCTCCACAGAATAAAGTAACTACTAAGCAGGCAATGGTGAGAAAAACTTCACAGCAAAGTGTATTGAGAGACAGAAATACGCATCAAATATTCCTGTATATCATGTGCTCTTTCCACCTCAAAAATTTGAATGGAGAATTGCTACCTTGCCTGAGTTTGAAGTTTGATAAGAGAGCAAGGACAGAACATGAATGAAATGCAGGGTTCATCCTTATTTCCATTTTGAGACAAAGGCTGCTACCAGACTTTTCTGCTATTAGATGTTCAGCCTTCCTACTGCAAGAACCCAAATATGCAGAAAAACATACAAAAGCAACCCATACTCACACAGGGGAGCAACTCATATATTATCCCTGCATACTGGGGAATAAATGAAGACCTCTACTGGCCAACCGTGCAGTGCTGTCTTCTACCAATGGTATAAGTTCCTTTGAGCCAATGATACAGACAAAGAAACTGATGTAGAACAACCAGGGGGCACCATAATAAGCTCTACAGGGCAACGGAAACTTTAGGAATTTATTAGAAAGAAAAATCAACCCTTCCTAGGTCAGAGCTTTTGGTCTGATGAGGTATTGCCAATGGCAGCATCTAGAAGAGCACAGCCTCTCTCACTTAGTTCAGCTGTCCTCCACACTCTCTTTTTTCCTTCCTTCACCACTGCTCTGCTAAAGTCATGCACTCCTTTCTACAACAAGCACAGCTCCACTACCCACTCTCACCTATTTTATCTCTATTCCCAGACATGTTGCTCTAGTTCTCCTCCTTCTCTATAAACTTCTGGCCAGCTCTCTTTTATTTTGACTCCGTTCAAACCAGTGAGATGACAGCCTACCCTGTAGATGCCCACAGGACACTAAGCTACTCCCAAATCTCCTCACAGAAGCCAGAACAGCCCACAGCAACCCAAAGGTGCTAAGAGATGTACCACCATAGCTCCAAACCAGGGCAGATACCATGGAGACAAGGTCTTTGGAGAGTTCCTCTTGATAAATTCTGAACTTTGCTAAGGATATACAGTGAAATAGTTTTCATAAAGCAATACAAAATGCTTTTTGGCAGCTTATGGCACTGCTAAGTTTGAGTGCATTATCATATTGATAAAAAAAGGGTCACTGCTACAACAGATAACTTGCGTGCCACACTGCAATTTCCAGACAGAGCTTTTTAGACCAAAGCTTCCAAGAAAATTTTCACTTGAACTAAGCAATGTTTAGTTATTTTCCTTAGCACTAGACATGGAAACAACAGAACTGTTTTCACCGAATTATTTTTGGTTTTTTAACTCAGCCTGTGGCAAACATTACCATGGAGGCTTAGTTCAAAAGTCACAGCTTGCCAGCTGATTTCTACACTTGGAAAAAAACCCCAGATACGTGCTGTATGGTCCAAAGTACATTGTCATCTCTTTATTTTCCATTAGCTTCATCATACGAAGATCACAGATCCTGGTTAGAACTAGGATTCCCATCTACTAACTTCTGTACAAATACATGAGAAAAAGAAAGGGCTCACTTGGGGAATTTGCAGTCTAACTTAAAATAATATTCAAAAGGAAAAAATAATTCAAACTTTCCAACAAGTTTTTCCAATGGAAATATGTGCTTTTGGCATGTGCAGTTTAGTCAGAATCAAAGCATTTCATCAAAACAATGGAAAGACTGATTTTTATAGAAATTTACTAAGGAAAAAGAAGCTTAAGTTAAACATGTCCATGATTTTATAGTTAATAGTTAATATTTCATTAATTTTTGGACTGAATTGAAGCAAAATTTAACTATTAAACCTCTCAATATTTTGTTTATATTCATTTTTTTCCAAATTCTGCAAACTCGGTTTTGTCATGGGTGTCTTAATGCTTCCAGTTTGATGTCTGTGGAAAGCTTCACACAAAGGGAAATCTTTGCTTTTCAGTCATATTCAGAAATGTCATCATTTTAACTTACACCCCATCCCTGGTACCTGTGAGTACCTGGTACCGCAGAAGAAACATGCTGCCCCTGTAAAGACTGGGGATAACAGCTCTAAAAATAAGCAGGTGATCGCTGGCTGTGTGAGCACTACCAGTTGTTGTTCTGTGTCTAATTTCTTCACACAAGCTTAATTATTTTCCTCTTCTAGTACCCCCTTTACTGTAACAGGAGCAGAGTTAGGCTAACACCTAATCTGTCCTAATGCTTTGAGAGATTCCTACTCATTCCAGGTAAAAATTTAAAATCATTCAAAGACTGCAATAAATATTAAGATGAAAGCAAACAATAAAACTGGTACATGTGTTCAAAGTTACCTGATACAAATCAACAAAGCCAATGCGCAGGCAAATCATTCATTGCAAGCTGAGCTTCTAGCTCAAAATCCCCAGCTCAATTTTTCACTCACTTTTCAAGTTTCTTTCAAATTTAGCAGACACAGAAAACTGATTAAAGATTTAGATATCCCAGCATCTGCTTGGCCTCAGTGTACAAAGAAAATGACATATCAAAATTCTTGGTAAAGAGGAATTAAATGTCTCATTACAGGCTACTTTTCCAGGCTTCTCCTGGAAAATCAGTGTTGAAGTGGTCATAGTAGCTTTGCTGCTCCTCTTAGCACAAAAGGCTCTACCAAAGTCTAGGGGAACACTACCTGGGCAGGAATCAGGCTCTGATAAAGCCAGGAAGTATGGAGACACAAGTATCTTCATGGCTGGATTTTGTTCCTATAGAAATCAAAGGCCAAACTCTCACTGTCAATAACATTGCAAAATCAGGCCTCCCCACTTCCTTCAAGGCTGGATGCTTTTATTATCGAGATTAAAATGAAGACCCAGTAGCCTGTTCTTTCTCATCAGGGTTTGTTAGGGGATTTTTTACTCTTTTTAAAAACTAAACAAATCAAAACCTTAAGCTCTCATGATAGCACAGCAATCACTTGCCCACCATAGAACTACTAGATTTGCCATGACCTGAACCCTGACTGAAGAAATATTGTAGAAAAAGCAATACAAGAGGAATATTTCAATAGGGATCACAATGAGCTTCATGGGATTTTATAGAATACTGTATGTAGTGAGTTGATCAGCTTTTGACTCAGCCTTCACCAGAACAAAAATTACAGATAACATGGTGGTGTGCCAGACTAAAATTAAACCAGTGAAAACTTAACCTTACAAATAACCACTGGTGACACTGAACCCCCACACAGTGGGACATACCTCCTGGGACACTGTACCAGGCACCACCATTAGTTGTTCCATCCACGAAGCTGCTGTCATCGTCATTTTTACGACATGGTGGTCTGTTTGGATCAGACATAGCGGGATTAAAAGAAGAATAACTGCGAGCCAGGCTTTGAAAAATAGCATCATCAGGACAGGAGCTGTATTCATGTGCACTTCCTAGGGAGGAAAAAAAGTCCAGCAACAAGGATTATTAAAAGGGCAGTAATACCAGCTGAGCTCACAACCTAGATAACTGTGCCTGGAAATTCTCTGTACATGGGTAAATGTCCTACAACATCACAAACTAATATAGCATTATCTTAATAACGTTAACATTTCCCCAACAGTTCATCAATTGCCTGTACCACGTTGCCCCAGTATTAAAGTGAATATTCATATCAGTCTTCATATTATGAAAACAATATTAAAACAGTAAATATTCATAAAATATTTACTTATTATATATTCGTGGTTATATATATGAAAATATGTGCACCACAAAATCTAAGCTGTTCTAGGCTTTAGATATTTTCTTAGAAGAACACACAGTACAGAGAAAAAGGTCTCTCCCTAAAGGGGTTTACAGTTTGATATTGAAAAATATTTGTAATTAAACTGTGAAGTAGTAGATTGGCAGAAAACAACCACAAACAATTCCATCATGTCATGACCATTTCAGTCATTGTCCAGCGGCAGAAAAAACCAAACTAATATTGCTGTGGGCTAAATGATAACATCTCTGCTACAATGTGTTCCTTCTTATATGGGACCAATACTGAGAAAGTGGAAACAGTTGTTTCTATTAGAAAACTACTGCTTTCAGAAATTCATTTTTTAAAGGTTCAAGCAGAGAAACCTTAGATCATACAGGCAGCTTAGACACATCTCTCTGGCTTCAGTTAACAGGGTACCAACAGTCACAGCTAATTTAAGTGCTAAGTTGCATTGATTAAAATATCTGAGGGGCCATGATTCTCTCAGATATTACACCATTTTTGTTATGTAACTCTCTGGAAACAAGTTACCTATCTTCAACATTAGAAAACATGGCCATACAATGACTAGCTTTAAACATGTTATTAATACACTAAAACAAGTCATTACAATGCAATGACATAATGTTTACAATGTAGATCTTAGGTAGCAGTGAAATAAGTATAGAATGTAATTCATATCTCCTACTATTTCATGTTAACTCATACTACATACCACTCCGAGTCTCGTCATAAGGATAGTTTGCAACGAGGTCTCCTCCATGAAGATTGGCAGAGAGTACAAAGGGAATATCCATAATCCAGTGAATGACACCTTTCGTTTCAGGAGCAAGCTGCAACAAAATAGCAACACCAGCAGTTACAAATTTATAATTCAATGTAGAAACTTTTCATTATATGTATTTGTTTTAATTATTATCACATATGTTGTACAAGCCATTTAAAGGAACACCAGTTTTATTTTGCCTTCAGAGAGAACATGAGTCTTCTCAGACTGATTCTGACAAGTGTAAAACTGGTGTAAATTAGTTCACAATGAGACCAGAGATAAAGCAACCTTAATATTTTACTACTTCCCACTATGGCTAAAAATAGCCTATGAAATTTAAAACCAAGGAAAATAAACTAATTCAAAATAAATGTTGGCCTATTTTCTGCACAGAAAGTAAAATTACATTTTATAATTTGAATTTGAATACAGAATATGGCTATTATAGCCATAACTCTAAGCGACAGCAGTCACAACACTGTAATTTCTAAAACCTCATGGGTGGGTAAACACAAGAAGATGAAAAATCCTCCATATATACACTTGTATATTTAAGGGTTAAGCTTAACAAAAATACAGCTTAACAAAAATAGGTGAGAATAGCTATCTAGCCAGCAAAGTAATTAAGCACAATACACGAGTGAATTTCTGGCACTGGTAGCAATGCAGAGTATCTCCAAGAAGAGCTTCAAACCAAGGGAGAAGGCTACACAATCTCTGACCTTAAAAATAAAACATGCTTTGAATGAGGAATTGTCTAAGGATTAAGCAGTACAGATCAAAAGAGTTTACTATGCAAGCCATTTTGAGGAAAAACTTCCAGAAGCATCAGGTGGATAAATTTAACAAAATGAACAAAATATTTAGAAGATAATGAATCACAAAGACCATACATACACCTCTCAGAGGTCACTATGTGTCCACTTGCGTAAAAGGGAAAAGATGAGCATGTAAGTGACCCAATATTTAGTTCCTACCTACCTTAGAATTCTGGTCCACAGCTTTTTTCATGTTTTTCAGCAGATGGTTGTTTGGGCCACCTTCTTTCTCGTTAATATAGACTATTCTATCAAGATCAGGGAAATTTCGGTTTAGATCTATCCCTTGGGCGTTACTTCGACCAACAAACCAGTCTTTAAGTTCACCAGGCTGAATGAGGAAAGGGAACAGAAAGAGAAGGGAGAGGAGTAGATTCAGGAGCTTTATATGGGTGTATTTAGCCATAAAAATTCAAATCATGGGTTCACTTCTCATGTTTTCAAGAATAAGAAGGGATCATGTGGGAGTAAAAACTTCTGAAGCACCAAGAGCTGAGTCACCCCTATTTCTTCCTAGAGCTCTGTGGGAACAAAACCAACCTCAATTTCAGACACTCACAGAGGAGAGCATCATTCCCACTGTGGCAGACCTGGACTAAGGATGGGCAAATTTACCAGCAGCATCTGATTTTCCAGTGCCTGCTAAGTATTCCCCTGAGACATGGCTTTTCCCCATTGCCTCATACTCATGAATTGCAGACCTCATTTTAGTGAGCGTCAGAGCAGCTGTAGATTTATCAGGCAGCCTCAAGGACTGCTTGCAGTTCTTTCAAAGTTTCTCTAAATGGCTTCAGGGTAAGGAAGGACCTTAATCTTTATGTACCTGAGATTTTTATTTTTATGCTTTATTCACTGAAACAGGAGCACTGAATAAAGATGCAATGGGATTTTTCACAAAATCTTTTCTTTATTCTCTAAAATAGGGTTTGGTTTGCATCAAGGAAATACCTTCAGAGTGCATAGTTTTCCCTAACTTCTCTCTGTAAGCTTTCGGTACTCTGTAAAGTAGGTTTGGTTTGATTACTGGTTTTAATTTTGGGGTATATTCAATCTACTGTCACACACTGTGTACAGGATCAAGATACCTCTAAATTAAAATAATAGTGGAACTAAAGAAAAATGTAGTATGAATCATATATAACTTGTAAGACAACCATGTAAAAGCAAGTGTACTTTAACTAAGGAGCAAAGGTTTCAAATAATATTAATTACAGAATGCCTACAGAGGGGACTTCCAAAGAAGTAAAACACTGCACCAATTTGAGACCAGGTTCTGCTTCACCGCCACTAGAGGGAGGCAGACGACCGAATATGGTTTAAAGGAGTTCTCTGGTTTGGGTTTGGTGGGGGTTTTTTTAAGACTTCATGAAAATCAGTTTAGTAAAGATCTTAATAAGGTTAAACTTACTTAATCATAAAGAAACAGTCACATTAAAGATTAAGCTTTTCCATATTAATTTAAAAACTAAATACACCTTGTAAAACAAGACAGTTCTTATTTTTGTTTAAAGCATAGTAAGAATAAGAAGCTATATATAACAGGGTCTTATTTGGCCTCTATTTGCTAATTATACATTAATGCATTACATGTTTCTCGACTGGGTTGTCATCCTAAAATATATACTAAATTTTCTTGACCAATAGATTAATTCAAGTACGTCATGCCTGAAATTTAGAATCAAAGTTATTCATATTTGAAAGATGGCTCACAAAGTTTGACAGGTTTGGGATCAAGTTCTGCTGAATATGAATAATTCATATGTGTGTTTACATGAGAATATTCTTAAAGGAAATAGCAACTTTCCCTTTTCTACCATTTTTGAAACATCATGTGTTGCTACAAGTTACTTGTTTAGGAAGCAGTTTTGTCAGTGAACTTAGATGAAAGACTAAGCATGAAACATAAACATCATTATATTTTAAAATACAGTAAACGCACCTACAAGAGAGATGGTTATTTCTTGAAAACCCAAGACTAAAATTCTCCTTGTTAAACAGAACAAGCCTACTGTACTATCAGGAAATACTTCAGTTATGCTGTCCCATTCCACAATCACCACCAAGAGTTCAAGTATCTGTAAAACTGCTGGTCCAAGCATCATTATGATCCTAAGGTATAGATAGCTATAAGAATAGATAGCTATTCTTATGGAGGTAGCCTTACAAACCTGGGATGCTGCCTTCTCAAAGCCATCTGGGTTCAAAGATGGCATGATATGGATACGTGTGCTATGGATCAAGTTGATAATAGTTTCATTTCCTTTCTGGTATTCATTACACAAGTACTGAGCCAAGAAGATGAGCAACTCCCTTCCGACAGCTTCATTTCCATGCATATTCCCAACATATTTAAATTCTGGTTCTCCTGCAAGAAAAAGGAAGAACATGTCTTAGAACAACACATAAAAATCATCCATGAACTGGACCACACAGCACACCTGTTACTACAACGGGTCACAGTATCCCTAGGAAACTACCAGTTTCCTTCAGGAAAGTACGTTTGGGTTTTTCTAAACTCTGGATAAACAAATAGAAATTTATATTCAGCTCTTTGCCAAAGGCAGAGAAAGAATACCAGAGGACAACACAGTATGCCAAAAAAAAAATGTTAAGTACGGTCATTAACATTACTACTGCTGAGATCTAACGCAATTGATGCTTCAATGATACAAAGGGTGTCTTGATTAGGCAGTTTTTAAATATTTAAACTGACACTAACAGAGCTTCTCATCTTTATTGTTCTCTCTAAGATTAGGCTAAACTTATCACACTACAAATGCATTAAACTGCAATTCTTTTACCAAAGCAATGCCAGCTGATGACCCAGTGATCTGAAAAAGTATTATTCAGCAGTTGCTTTGGATATTCAGCTCAGACTTTATGAAGCAAGTGCAATAACCTAACTCATAAAATGAATCATTCCCATTTACCGTTCCAATAAACATTCCAGTATAAAACATGTACATTAATGTATATATGGGATGTTTATGCTTATATTTAATGTTGGTTTAATATATATTGCATATTCATATTTAATATTCAACATAACATGTATCCAATATATATATTATATATATACTCATATATAAATAAGCAGTCCAATATTCCCAATTGCTCATTAGTCACATTCTCATGACCCTAGACAAGAAAAATACACAAGAAAGTTCTTAAAGACCCATGAAGGATTTAACTTTCAAAAGACTGGATTTTGAACCCTAGTTCTAGAGAGGTTTTAGTATAACGTAAATACCTGAATGTGATTAAAACTATTGTCCTGGAACCAAAATAAAGATTATGCTGTTTTCTAGACTGAAGAAGACCTTTTCCCTTATCCTTTTTAAATACAGTTCTTTTGTTGTAACAGATTTAATCAAACATTATGCTGATTATATGCTCCGGATAGTCTTTGAACACACTTCACAATAGCCTTCAGAGCTACCGCAGGGGCAAACTCAAGCCAGGAAGAATGTTACACAAACGAGACCTAAATAATTACTAATCAGGCACAGAGCTGTATCTACTTACAACTTTTCAGTCTGTGCTTGTTAACCTTAATCCAGTGATAAGATGCTAGCAGACAGAGGTCTATTAATACCATGACTTTATTCCCTCCAGGTAAGATGTTTTTCTACTTAGGGATTTGTCCCTGAAATTTATTATCAAATAGGTTAAAAAGTTTTCTAGTTTCAGTAAAATAGCTTCATCTTATCTGATACACACAATGCTATTACTATGACTAAAACCCTCCATTTCCTCTTTGGCACTGAGCCCCTATTTACTGTTTTATCTTATCTGTTAATACCAGGGAATGCAAGAGGTCTAATCATCAAGACCATTCAATCAACACAATCCCATTAAACAGATGGATAATATTTAATAAAATACACAGCACTGCAAATCACATAGTCTCCTAATTAGCATACTCCTGAATATGTATATTTGCATGCTACGTATGAGAAAAGTGCTTCGCAACCTAACAGGTAAACCTTTTACCGTGGTAAATATGAACACGGTAGCATTTTCCCTAGGACGTCACTAATAAAGGCTTAAGGAGAAAGCATTTCTCCAGATTCCCAGCCCTGTGCAATAATCACCTTCCTTTCTCTCCCACTTGAATTTACAGGCCTGGTTCAAATGAAGAAATAGAAATATATGTTTTCCATATGGCACTGCTTGCCATCCTCCCCAGAGAATCATTAACAGTGTTTAGAAGTGTTCCCGAAAACAGGCACAGTCTACAGTGAACCCAGAGTACAGTCTCATCTGCAGCATATCTTCAGCGCACATCACCTAGCTCAAATGAGCATTAAAAGATAAAATTAATTTCCATTGGAAATCTGGAAAGTCTTTACTATGCAAAGTCATTGAAGAGATCAGCTCTATTTTCCTTAGGAAGAATAATAAGTGACAGTCAAATACACTGACCGCATGGAGGAATCAGTCTGGAAAGCAGTGTTTCCCTACACCACAAAACAAGAGCTGCGACTTTCAGTGAAAGGAAACAATGACCATTTTTAGACTGATAAAGAAAAATAACATTACTCATAACACAAAGTGTGAAACCAGTATTGAAAGAATCCAGTTGGCAGCAAGGTGTCGCAGGACTCCAAGTTTTGCTAACAAACCAAGAGTTAAAAAACTAATCTAAAAGTGAATGCAAAGGAACAAAAAGGGAGAGATAACAGAGAGATGAATAACAGCCCTGCTTCAAAATTTAACTTTCTGTAAATATTTTAGTTCCCATGGGCATTTTCTTACACATTTCCCTGAAGCAGAGGAATCTATCCCCTATCAATCCTCTGGCAGTGGAGAATAAGGCTGCGTGATCCAAATGCGTGGGAACTGTTCTCTGCCAGCTCCTCAGCACTGCCCGTTCTCTTACCTCTGGGCACAGCAACCGTATCAGTGCTGGGTTTCTGCTCAATATCAGAAGACATTGCATTTCAGACTCTATCTGACAATTTCAGGAAAACTCTTCAGCATTTCAAGAGTATAATTTATGCCTAAAAGAACAATTGGGAAAAAAAAAAAGAAAAAGTGTCCTCATATCTAAACTTTGCAGCTGCTTCAAGGGAAACAAACTCAATATTTACCATTTATTTCAGCGGAAGCAAATTAATGCCACAAGCTAGCTGTGGGGGAATTAACAGTTCGCTCATTAACTGTCCATGCCTATCATGGGAAAAGTCAGGGAGTCCATTCTGGAAAAAGGGACAATGCTGCTAAAGTCGTTAGTTATCATCACAGTGACCAAAAACCCGAGGGAGCTTCCACAGGCTACCATCCACTGATAAAACTCTGCAATTAATGAAGCCCTTAATTTGCATTTGCATTTCAGCCTTTCACATTAGAGTAAAAAATGCAACTGAGGGTGTGCTTTCTGAAAGCCTTTTTTTTTTTTTTTTTTTTTTTAATGTTTCTACCTAAATCCTTTCTTCATGATCTTTTTCTCTAGAACAATGAAGTCCAAGCTAGAGGGCAGACTGCTAGCTGAGGCTGTTGCTCTGTTGGCTGCGCTAAGCGAACCCAGTTGCCCCAAGTTCTAGTGAATAACTCTGCAATACAGCCAGCACCCCAGGTCTACTATGGCTCCGGAAGGAACTAGCTCTTTCTCCTCCACCATATGTGGTAACACAGGTACCTCAAACACCAAGGATACCAGCTGTCTCATCTTTAATCCATCACTCCTCACTTTACGGGTTCCCTGGTCTATTCATTGAATATCTCCTGCCACACCATGTCTAAAATCTCCAGTCTTCTCTGGAAAACAGCCCACTCCAATGGGAAAACAGCCTTCAGTCACCTCTTGCAAGCATGCTATACTTAGCTAGAAGAGCTGCTCTTCCCATTAATCCTTCATGACCCATTTAATGTAGACCTTAATCACCCTTCACAGGATTCTGTATTTGCAACTGCCTCACAGAATTATTTTATTTTTATGAAAACACCCAGGAAATCTCAACTTGATGATGAACATTTGAAGTTTCTCCAAACCAGTAGACACAGTCCTGTTCCATTGCAGAGAAGCATGAAGAAATATAACTATTTTTTCTTGTTTATTTGACCCCCTCAAAAAGGTACAATTGTTTTAATGGATTCCCATGGTCCAAGATATGACAAACAAAAAGGAATATTTCTGTTGCTTGAATATTTAAAATTCATATTTAATTTTATTCATTTTCTTGCAGTGTCTTCTCAAACTATAATCTCCTGTTCACAATAGCAAAAGTATGTCTTGTGTAACAATGTAAGCAAGACATTTATAAATGCTTAAATGTAATTTCAGCCCCGATACAGAGGGTTGTGACAACGAATGAATGGGTGGATACTAATATCTTTCAGGGCAAGCCATAAGAAACGAAATGCAGCCATCAAGTTTATAAATATCTCAGTATCTCTGGTGAAACCTCAGCCATCACAACGTTATGGCTTTTAGAAGGCTTTTAAATCCCTCTTAAGATTGACTGCATGGTACATTATAACCTGATAAACGATTGAGGAAAAAGTTATTTTAAAATGTCGTGCCTTTCTGTTGCCTGACAAACAGTGTGAAATGTCACCATTCGCTTCTGCAGTTACTGTCAGCTAAGGTCTTCTGCAGTTTCCTAGGAACAGCATGTACATCATCAATATTAGACGGTTCACCCAATTAAAGATGACTAACCACTGCCATTTTCAGGTCAGGCTGTATTTGTACAGTAAAGACACTAATTTTCTAAAATGTAGGGACAAAATATTTAGCACCTACTAATTACATATACTGTGAGTCAAGGTAATGTCATGCCACTAGTCATTGTCTCATGTCAAACAGTTAACCTTAAAATTTACAGTAGTTCACTCATGGAAGTGCAAGCCATATGGAAAAAAAAAAAAAAAACAACACTACTGGAAAGTTTAAGTGCTTAATGAACTGTTTTGAAAATCAGCCTCAAATACCCTTAGAAACTAGAGTACTACTTCTGCTTTCCTGTATTTCTTAGAGAAAAGTCAGCAACATTCCTGAAATAACAGATTTAGTGGTTTTGATTACTTACAGTTGCTTGTCATTTTTAATAGGGCAACTGGTAAATTTTTCTTGTAGATAAATGACAGAGAAAAATCTCAGAACCCCTGCTGGCAAGAAATTAATTCATTAAATGTGATTGAAGAGTTTCTTATGCTCCACATTTTTGTTAGTAGTTCAAAGAGAAAGCAATTCTCTAGCGATGAACTTCATGGAAAACCAAGGATTTTAAAAATGTGTTTCTCCTTTGAATATGAAAAAAAAATAAGAGAGGAAAAGAAGAGAATAAATGAGGAGGTGAGATTGGAAAGTGAAATAATTACAACCTACATTACAAAATTTAGATTTCTAACAACCTGTTAACTAAACGTCTGCAACCTGCCTCAACAGCATTTCAATAGAAACGTTCATCTCCACGACTTGTGTGAAAACGGCACTGAAAGACAACTGCAATGCAGTATTGCTTTCTAAATCATTGTATAGGCCTGATAAAATTTTAGGGTGACATTTACTAAGATGTACTGTTGGTCTAACCTTGCTGAAAGAGAAACTACTGGAAGTTTCACAGGTGGCTTAGATGAAAGAAAAATGGGTCAGCACTGAGGCCTTTGAAAAATCTCATCTCTCACTTTCTTACCATTAACTGCTGGAAAATACACTGAGAAGAAAACAAGAGGAAAAGAAAATCAAGGATCTTTTGGCAAGTTCCTGCTTTAAACAAATGCATGCATTTTTTAACAGCTATAATTCAAGACTGGTCTCAGGCTCTTTCAGGAAATCTTAATTATTTGAACACTACTGCTGAAAATTAAAGTTAACAACAGTGTGTACAGCACATTAAACCTGGAGTGAAAGCATAGAAAGAACAGTTATTTTTCTGCTGGTCTTGACATGTACAAATTAAGATGGCATCTCCATTCTACTGAGTATAAAGTCTGTCAGTTGGGCTTCAAAACAGGATCTTATATGTCTTTGCGCTGGAAATTAAAACCTTCAGATGGATTACCTCATGGTCAAGACAGTTATTTCCACCATAAAGGTTTTGTGTGACTCAATGTTTTCCTCAGGTTTCCAACAACCCACTCTCACCCCTGCAGCTACAGATCTTGGCACAGCCACCCGCAAGAAGTGGGCAAAGCATCTGTTCAGATCCTCCAGTCCCCACCTACAGCTCTTTGCTGGCACATCCCTATGTTGATCCTTCTGCAACACTCTGCACTTACACTGACGTGTTGCACAGTGCAGCGACAAATTTGGTATTTTTGGTAAAGCCCACTGGCTCTACCACATGAACTCGCAGTGCTATCTAGTAGAATCAGTGATGATTTAAGAATCATAACAAATCATTTGTAAAACAAAGCAAATGTACTTATTTCATCAAAACTCTCAATAAGAAACACTGAAATGTGATATGCACAGAATCCTAATTTTGTGTAAACGTGTTATAAAGTGCTCTCTGAAGTTCAAAGCAGATTTAAAAACCATCAGGATTTTATAAATAACAAATAACCATCTATATATACAACTGGATTAACCAGCTTTATGCTGCATTGCATTTTTCATGATCTAGGAAAAATGAATAGAAGTTTGCATTTGCAGACGTCATTACATCCTTACAGTAGCAAGTATTGTTAGCTGAGCATGGAAGATGAGGTTCCTCAGAAACCAAACATGCAACTAACCCTTACCAGTCTGTGGCAGACTATGAGACAGGTACAGCTTTTTCACCTCCCACTTTTTGCTCTCACTGCTAGGAAAAAACCCAGGCCAAACCATACCCCTGGGATGCTTTGTGAAGGACACTGGCAGTACAGAGATGACACCGTGGACATAGTGTTACTTGTGTAACAAGCATCCCAGGGGTATGGTTCGGTGTGGGATACAACTGATTCAATTCATCTTTTCCACTGCACTCAGTAAGAGGGGGGGCTTTTCCATTTATAACTATGTGTGACCAAACGAATTTTCATTTCAAAGACACTCATTGTATCCCTCCGGTTTTGTCTGGCACATAGAGCAAAGATACATTTTTAACCCATCTTCAAAACAGACCACCTGACGAAGAGAATGTTGATACATAATTCAGATGTGGTGTTATGATAGTTCCTCATCAAGTTCACTTAACAAGATTTCTGTCTTCAGCAAACTCTAGAATTGGCTTTTTCACTTCAGCTGTGAAAGAAGCTGCCAGCCATCAGAGCACTTCAAAAGGACTGAGCTTGTCTATCTCGTTCCTTTTGCATGTAACAAACACGTGAGAAATTTCAAAGCTGAACTAGTTCAAATGCCTGATCCCAGCAGAAGACACATTTGGGCTCTGCTGCTTTTCCTCATCCTAATTTCATGATGAGAAGAAATAAAAGTCGGAAACAACCCATTTATATCCAGATCCCAGGTTCTAAAGTCAAAGAACTAGGCAGAAATGTGGGACAAATAAGGTAAAGAAACAAAAGTAAATTCTCCCTTTTGACTAGGAAAAATAGGTAACTGAACAGAAAGTAAACGAAAATCATTCCTTTTCAGTAAGTTATACAGGCCCAATTCAACATTGCTTTGTGTCTTCCCTCTGCCAAATGGGTGGCCAAAACCATGGATGCATAAGCACAGGGTTGCTCAGAGGCTATTTCCAGGCTGGAAATGACAGGCGCTGTGATTTCCCCAGCAGTGCGCAGAGAAGAAAGCAAATCTGGAGAGGGCTGAGGGGGTGAAGTCAGTCCAGGGCTCCTCTCTGTAGTGTCATGCCCCAGTACTTGCTGCAAGGCTGCGGTTCAGGAGGAAAGCAAGCCAGGGCAGCTTTTGGGGCTGGGCTAACTTGGACCCTGCGCCACACCAGCCCGCGGAAGGGAAGCGCATGCACAGAACTCATCTGCACCCACCAAACCTCTTTTCATTTTTCTCTCCGCAGAGGAAATCTATTTATGACTGAAAAGAATTACAGTTCCCATTACAAGGACATTCTGGGTCCTTGGGAAATATATTTTCTGTGTTTAAGGATCTAGGAATAACTAGTAGTAAGCCCCACAGACTTCCTCCTTTGATTTCCAGGTGGCTTACTGAGGCATGGCAATGGCATTTGTTACTCCACATATTGGACCCACCTTCTTGGTAACTGGAACGTTACTTTATTCCACTGCTGTTTTGTCACAACCTGACACTGTGTGAAAAAAATCTGTGGGCTGCAGACCTGTGATTCAGACAGATGATGCTGAAGTGCATTGGTCATTACTAACAGATGGAGAGGGATAGAATCTTCCCATAAATGTACATCTGTAATGAGTCCCTCGTGTAGACAATATGTTACAGAATAAGAGTGGCTTTTGTACTGGCATATTTATTTAGCTTCCTGTGCTTAGATGAGCCCTAATATTTACTGATCTTAACTCCTGTGATTATTGTCCATAGAGTTTAAAGAATGGGTTATAAAATGTAATTTTAAAATAAATTACAGTAAGAAGGACTTAGACAAACTGCAAAAGCTAATTACACTGTTACCTTATTTCTTTGGGGGAAAAAAGTATAAAATACTGACTTGTGATGACTAACAGAGGACACCATTTACATCAGAACATAAATGATTTGATTTATGTCAATATCCTCAGAGACCAACAAATACCTAGGTAGCTTCTTTTATTCCTAATATTATTCTAGCATCACCCTTTTGGTATAAAAGTTTTAAAAAACAGAATTCCATTATTTCAGAAGTTAGGGTTTTTTCACCAGAAAAACTGCAGCTGAACTATGGGCTTAAAAACCTGGTAAACTGTGTAAAACCTTGATTAAGAAGTTGCTTATTGACATCTTTTCTTTTGCGGCACTTCACCTCCAGCCTAATATTAGCAGCTAGTACTCTCTCAAGTTTCTGTGTTTCAGGTATGAATACTATACGATAACCAGCAGTAAATCTTGATTGTACTTGCTCTTGAGACAGCAACGGTTAAATCAGGTCACTATGAAGCAGAAGAAAAAAATAAGGTTAAGTGGGTAGAGTGATCAAGATGGGTACTCCAACACTACATCTCCAAACATCGCAACACTGGGCTTCAGAATTTTTCAATAGTATGTAAAATTTTAAATAAAATTGTTACTGTACACCTTAATGATTTGTTTACAGCCAGTATAGGTAGAAATGCAGACCTGAATGCTTGGAGGGGGTCTACTTTTTCCACACTTGGATACCCTTTAGAAAATTCCTCCCATGTCATCTTAAACATTAAAATAATGAAAAAAAGGTGATTATTCCTAGCAAGACAGTATTAGGAGAGGAAGTTAACTGCTGCAGAGGATAATAAAATCAAGCTTTGTGCGTAACAGGAAGAAGTGAATCACGTAACAGCTTGTTGACTCAAGAATAATGATGGAGATGACAGAACCAGACAAATCCTTTATCTCAAGAGCAGATGGGAATGGGTCCAGAAGGCTTTCAAGAGGTATTTTGCCTTTAGATAAAGGAGCTTCAGACAAAAAATCCCATATGGACACCAACCCTGACAGTGCAAGCCATAGCACAGCCGTGTAACTTGTGAGACACAGAACAGACTTCGTAAGATAAAAAAAAAAAGCTTCACATTAAAATCAGTAGCAGCTTTTAGGTCTGCTTAGGGACATCCATCCTAGTGTCCTAAAAAACAGACAGATTTTTTCCTCATATCAGGAACAAACATAAAAGCTTCGTATCTTCTCAGCTTTCCTCGGGTCTTCCACTGGGGTTTCCCTCCAAAGAGTAATAAGACAGTTCTATATTCAGAGGAAGGAGAGAGGGGTACCTGCTGTCCATATGGCCTACAGTCAAGGACAACAGAAATCACAATCCTGTCCTTGAACAACACCTTTAAGTGCAGAAAGCAAACCAGCAGCTGAGCAACTAGATCATTTATAATGAGCCCCAAGTACAGCAATAGAGCATTGTGCAATTTGTTATAAAATGAACTTACCTAGGGTTTATTCTCAGTGCAAGCACAAAGGTTAGTTCAAAGTAACATGACATGTTCCTCACAAAATGGCGAATAATAGACATTTTCTACAATTATACTCACTATGCCTCCAATATGCCGAGAACATTAAAGTACAATGACCAGCAGGATCAGAAACCCAGTAGTACTTCCTAGAACTGTCTAATTATTTTTTCCTCTGAGCAATACAGAAAATCCCATTTTTGTGGTCCCTTTCATCTCACTTGAAACTTACTTTCCCTTTCATGTTACTAGCAGTACATCAGACAAGCTCTTTCCTGCCAAAGCAGGAGGAAACATCACGTTAGCGAAAATGTACATGTTATCTATGGACAAACTCCTTCCAAATTCCTCCATTAATAAGAGTCAAAAGGGCTTTTGTTACTGGTATCAGTGGTATCTGGCATCAGTTTGAGTGTATGCACCACGATTCCTGTGTAGACATTTATACTTTTTAATAAGCATAATAAAACTCTAGGAGCTGAAATATCTTGTCATAGTTCTGTAATTCAGAGCAATATTGAAGCAGTGAAAGTGAGAGGAAAACTGTGCCCTACCTTCCCTATTTATTGCATTTTATTTCAATTTTATGCATGTGTAGAAGGCTGGAGAGGTATAATGACAAATATAATAAAGTCTGGCACTTTTTAAAAATCTGATTTCATGCATTTTATATCTTTATTTATTAACAAATATTCTTAGATTGTTGACATTACTTTTCTCATGCATACTATCATACTTCATGGCTAGGGACACCATGAAAGAGCTAACTAGCCAGCCCAGAAAGAAAAGCATAATACAGCCAAAAGGTGTCTTCTGAGAAGCCCTACAGCAATATTTTCACTTTGAAGTTTCAGGGATTTGGGGCTTTTTGAGAAGAAAAAATTCTTTAATGAAGTGAAAAGGAAGTCTAGGAAATACTGATTCCAATCAAATAGGAAGAAGATGTGGTCTACGACCCAATATTAATTCAAGGACAGTAATTCAACAAACAGGGGAACGGCACTGGACAGTGTGGATGCAAAATCTTTTTCTGACCCTGTATACAAGCACTTCTCCACTATTGTGTGCGTGTGAGGGACACACAAGAACGTCCTTCACTGAGAGATGCGGGCACTAGGGAGGTCATCACCAGGCCATGGCAATATTTTTCATGTTTCTGTTAGCTAACATCTTCTTAGATCTGATGCACACTTCTAATTTAAACTAAGTAAATTACATTTGCAGATATTCAAAATCATATAAAAAGACAGATTTGGCACAGTTCACAAACAAAATCAAAACCACATGACCCCAAGGGAGAAAGAAACCAAACACTTTAGGAAGCGTCCAGCATTCCCTGTCTTTATTAACCATCTTACACCTTATGATTCAGTAGTTCATTCTTATTTACTCAAGCAATGTGAAGGAAAAGCCTTTTTATCAAATTATTATATTTTTACATTAAGAGACAAACTTAAAGCTGCATGCTTGTTTCATAATATATTAGCTATCCAGTCTTTGCCACATTTTCTACTTTTTCATATACATGCATTTTACTTAACTTTCTCTTTCATCCTGGGTTTAACTTTTATGATCACAGTGCGATGACTGCCAAAAGCATGTTTCAATATATTTTTTCCCAGCGGTCTGCTCAGTTATAAAGAAAAAATATAGTTATGAAATGTAAAGTAATCTAAAAAAGTGGTGTTCAAATTACAGGAACACAGAAGTGGGAAGGCAAAGGGACTGAAGATTACCACACTGTCCATTAAAGACTGCACTTAATGAAAGGCAACTAATTCGGGAAAGAGCAGCCAGCACATAAAACTCACAAAGACCTGCTATTAACCCAGGAGGTAGGAACAATATTTTCTATCAAAAACATCCTAGTGGCATTTGACCTGATATGGCTCTTATTCTAACCATAAAGGCTTCTATACTTATACAACAGATGTTTTCCCTGGCAAGTTTGCTAGTAGCAAAAACTACCAGTGAAACTGAGAGCTCAATTCTATCATCTTTTCCCTTTATTTAGGGCTTGAAACAGTGAAGCACACTGAACATACGCTTACCTTCAGCATATTAGCATCAGAGGGGTTAGTCTGGAACATAAAGTCAAGCACATGCTCAGAAGTTTGCCAGAATGGAGCATTACAGTCTCATGCAAAAGCAACATCATGACAAGAAGTTTTCCACTGACTGCTGTAAATTCTGGATCAAGTCTTTATTTCTGAAAAATTTCTTTCTGGATGCAATTTTTCCATATTTGGTTTCTGTCCATATTTAATTATTAACTTGTTTTTGTTTTGTTTTGTTAAGCAAAAGCTTTTCACCTATCTATCAACTACCTGAGGGTAAAAACATATAGGCCTTATTAAGACAATATTTTTTTAAAAAAGATACTTTCTTTGCATTTGTGTAACCCAGAAAAATAAATTAATTTTTCATGTTAAAATTCTCCAGGTGGCTTGTTTCCACTGGGGCCTTGAAACAACAGATTTATAAAAGTTTGAAAACTCCACCTTGCAGTAGGCAATACAAAATGCAGAATCATGACACTACTTGAAAAGATACTAGAAGAGGTGCATATAAAGTATCAGTGCTAGGCACATGGTTGTAGCAGGGTGTTGATGCTTAACTCTACAGACTCATATGTGGTAACCAACTGTAGAAAAGCACACTGAGGTTAGTATAACATTAAGCCTTTCTTTCTCATATTTTGCTTAAAAAGAGAGACGGAAAGTAAAATTACATTTTTATTATATTACTGTTATGTTAAGACAACTGTGTCAAACTCTTCAGTGTTACAGAATGCCACTTTTTTACAGAGGGAAAACAAAGCCCTTCGTGATAAGGCTATGCTGGGAACAAATGTGTGCTGGAGTCCCAGGGTAATCTTTATTTCCCCCACTGGACTCAGTAGGTCTAACACTGTAACCCTATGAAAGGAACAAACTCAAAACCAAGGTTTGCTCATAAAATATTTCACATCAGGAACAACGTTGTTATCACATCTCACGCTATTTGGAAAGCTCCATTAGATCCAAATAACCAACTCAACGTGTCAAAAGAAGCAGGATATGAGGGCAAACCTCAGTCTTTTATGGCAAAAAGATTAAAAAAAAAAACCCAACCCCAAAAAAACCAAAACTAAAACCCAAGAGATCGTTTCAGAAACTGTAAGAGTTTCCTGAGTAGGAATGGCTCCCAGACTTCCATCAAGAGGCTGTTCTGTCACAGCTGCATAACTTACAAACTACCAAGCTAAAACATAACACTGTGTAACATAGGAAACCAGAATTTATCAGGCTTTCCGAGCTATGTGTTATAGACCCCTGTTACGAGCTGTTCATGCGTTGGCTTACAGCTCTTTCCAGCCAGGCAAAAATAGTCTTTTTCCTAGAAAACCACTTATTTTATATTGCTTTACAATGGTGAGTGGCTTGAGACATATATGTAAACATGAAAAAAATCTGTGTATTTATTGATCATCCAACAAGAGGCATTTTTTCAAAAAAAACATCCGTTGGAGACAACAGGCCTCTGCTCAAGCACGGCTACAAAGGACAGTCGCAGAGCAGAATGCCACACAGGGATCTTAAGCATGAGTTACTCAATGCTGCCACTCCAACAGCACAAGACTTCCCGTACAAGTATTAATACTATTATCCCAAACCTTTAATAGTGTCCATGACAGGACAGACACCACTGTGCTGTCACTGAACAAAGACTGTACCTGCACTCAGAGCATCTGCTGTCTAAGCAAAAGAAAAGAGAATAGGAAGAGAATATGCAATGCCGTGGTTTAGCCCTAGTCTGCAAATAAGCTCCACGTAGCCACTCGCTCACCTTCTCCTTCACTCGGTGGGTTGGGGGAGAGAATCAGAGGCAAAGATAAGAGAACTTGTGGGTTGACATAAGAACAGTTTAATATTTAAAAATAAATACAATTATGATGATTGTTATAATAATATGTAATGAAAAATATTAATAATAATATTATGTAATAAGGGAAAAAACAATGGAAAAGTAAACATTATGTAAATGTAAATATTATAAAGAGATCTGAAAGAGGGTAAGAGAGTAAATGCTGATATTCAAACTTATTAGAGTTCAAAGACACAACTTTCTTAATATGGGAATCAGAGTCTGTTATTGTTTGATTCTGAGAACTCAAAAAGTAGTTTTGGCTTTTTGATGGACTGAAACATTAATTCATGAAAAAATATAACATTCTATATAAAATGGAAACATCTTAGGACATATGAGATTTGATAAAAGAGTGTCAAATCAGGTTACTTCAAATCCCATGATGAATTGCTTATTAATTAAAGAAGGATCATTGCCTTAAGTAATTAGGCTCTAGTTCAATACTGCATTTAAACCTGTTTCTGAGAGTCAGCAAAAAAGAAGCCTGAACTAAGTTTAGGGGAGAGATGGCGTAGAAATCACCCCACTGGTTCAAATAGTGATTTATTTATTTATTTTAACTTCAGTACCCAGTTTTTAATAAAAGGAAGGCCATATGTTTGAAAGTATAGAAACTCCACACTGCAAACATATAAGCATATATGTAAGAAGTTATGTGGATAAGATCAGGCTAAGTAACATTTCCCCTTTTTATTGTTTGTTTGGTTTTCTGTTCATAGCACAAGGTGCTAGCTGTATTATTTCATATAGAAAGAGGATTTTGCTCTTTGGAAGTTTGTCATGCCAGACATTTTGTTATGGTTTAGTTCAGTGTTTTTACCTTTTCATTTTTGTGGTATGGTATTGCTCTATTACTCTGAGAACTGACTGCAATTAATTATCAGTTACAAAGGAATAACAGATATAAAAGCATAGCTGAGTTTGGGTGGCAGCAAACCACAGCAGTAGCTCAGAGCACTCACGTAACACAGGTGTGTCTATCATAAACCATTCACGCTGAAGATACACTGTTTGCAGTGACACTGTACGTTTCAGAGTGCTAAAGAGGCAAGACAGACTCCCCTAAGAACACTTTTTCTGTTAGACGTATTAATTCTGTCAGACACAGGAAATTCAGATTTTACTTTGGCATCAACATTCTATGCCTGGGGATACTGAACCTGCCACATTCTGCTGGCACAAATTCTTAACAAAACTTTTTTTCTTACACAGACCCTAATGTAGGTTATTTCACAGAATTATTCTGGAAGAATACTTGGTAGCAGACAAAGCTAAGCTCCTCATCTTCTTAAGAGGGTTTATTCAATGCAAATTGTTACACTGCCATACCAGCAGCAGACATGTAAGGATCCTGACAACCTTGTCCCCCGGCTATGCAGAGGAGGTTAGGTATTGGACTTCAACCGCCTTCAAGAGGAACTGCTCTATACCTTCATTTTGTAGAGTAATGAACACTGATGTACAGCAGAGAGAGGAGAGGATTGGTTCATATATGCCCTATAGTATATATGGCTGTCTACCAGAAAAGCAAAGCTTTAGACACTAGGAAGAGAATCTATGAATTGTTATCACCGTGCCTAACGTACTATGCCTAATTTGCTCTCAAATCTCTCCACAGGATCTGTACGTTGCAGAAACTGTCCACAAAACAACGAAGCAAGTATAGGACAGTTCAGCATGCCAAATGCATCCTACTGAGGTTTACACAGCAGCTATAAATCCTACTTTACATCACAGGACACACAAACTTCGCTTTACATCGTAATGGGTTTGAAGTAGTTACAGAAAATTTCGCTTTTTCTCTTAAAAATTCTAAGGCTGTGGTATTTTAGCTATCTTCATCAACCATTTCATATGTTTATGCTGTTGCATTAACACAAAGTATGTTTCTTCCAAGAACTTCCAAGCACTCATATTCCTTCAGAAACACTTGTGGGGTTTTAATTTGTTTTATCCTTTCACAGAATATCAGAAATGGAAGAGAAAGAGAGGCATGTATAAACTACTAACTTAGAGGAGAAGCAAATAACATACTTCTTTAAAACTTTCAAAATGAAGAAAACATTTAATACATGCTAAGATTTTCCTCTGTAAATCACTGTGGAAATGCATACACTGCTGTGCTTGTGTAGCAGTTACGTGTCCTTCAGTTTGGGGAACAGGAGGCCAGGATTTCCTGAGGTTAAAATACAACGCAGAAGATAATCACACTGGACTTCTTCCACCAAGTCAAAGTATTTTAGAAGATATTGTGAACTTCAGGGAGAGTTAAGCTAAGCTGCCATAAGAGGTCGATTAAGGAAGACAATTATAGAGAAGAATGCAAGACCAGGATAAGCTACCCGAGGCAGACAATATGATGAAATAAAAAATAACATACCATGTCAGCCTCTTGAAAGGCGTGAGTTCAATTCTGCTGCAAGGCTTGTAAGCAAACAAAGGGAGTAACCTCACAGCGGCTGGAAAACAGCACTTTGAAATTCAGTCACTTGCCCAGAAGGCTATTCCATGATTCGAGCTGATGTTTTTGAGAACAGCAGAGAAGTACTTTGAAGAAATTGGAGATCCTCTGAAGTAAAGTGGGAGGGAGAGTGAAGTTACATTGCAAGGGACCCAGAAAGAGGGAGAACAACAGGCATAAGGTGCAAACCTGGCAGCCTGTGCTCAAACAATGCTCTCTTCTGAAGCCAGGGAAATAGAAGTGCCAGGTAATAAAGAACTGGACACACGGCCCTGAAAGGAGTGATGTCTCAGCCTTGCAAACTCCCAGAGATGGGATGCAGGCCGGTCCAGTCTGAGCGCTGTGCTTGGACTTGGAAACAGTCAGCATGGGGCCACAGTTAATGTTTCCATGACCTCATCACAACCCAGTGATGTTTTCACTGGCGTATCACGCCACAGACCTAACAAGACTGACAGGCACTGGCCTAGGAACAAATGGAGAGGGAACATTTCTTCTGAGAATTTGCTCATAGTTGTTTTCATAATTTAATTTCCTAACCTGCCTATTACTGTCTTCTTTTTACATTACTTTTTTCTTATTTCATGTTTTTACCTTTTTCTCATAAATCACCTACTCATGACTAAGTTTGCATAATTTATTACTTTTTCTCTGATTCTCCCACACTGAAAGTAGTTTCCATGTGTGACCTCACAACTGCTCCATCCCAAACCTCACTATTTGGTTTTGCTCTATCCACACTGAAAAATACTCCATTTGACACAGTAATTAGCATCTATTGACTGGAGGCCTGTTGGACACCTAAAACAGCAGCAGCTAAGTCTCCAAAGTTACTGCCAAACTAATGTACTTTCATTTATTCTCTTTATGACCTTGGCTGGTGGTAAAGTAAAACTAGTGCTCAGCCTCCCAGGGACCATAATTTTGGGGTTTATGTTCAAGTGCTACAAAATGACAGAATATCACATGCATTGGGACAATGATGGGACCTGCACCATCACTGTATTCTTACCTCTGAGAAAAATCTTGCAACCAATTTCTGCTTCCACTTAAGTAGCTGTACAGTGCATGAATGTTTGTACAAAAGCCAGTTCATTTTTCCACTGCTGTGTTGACTTTGCTACCCAGGAACAATGCATCCATCTTTGTTATAAGTAGACTAAACTCAAATTAAGGAAAAAGTATGTATAATGATGATGTTTTGGTCCACAAAATGGACTATGATTAGGTTTCAATTACAGATCACTCTCAAAAGTCAAATTAATCAAAAACTCATATATACTCTGATTTCACTTATACTAGAATTATAGAGAGTTTTGCCCAGTTCTTTCTCTTTTGACAATTCTAAAAACGACAAGACCTAATAACTAACTGAAAACACTCCTTAATTCATTGTTTGCATTCCACTTACCAGTGACTTATAATTCCTGGTTCCTGAGGAAATCCCACAGAGACACAGGTTTGAAACCATAGTTACGACATTATGACAACATAAGCAGACATGCCAAATGCAGTTCAGCACTGACACAGAAAAAAATCAAAATATCAGAGTTCTGATTAAAAAAAATAACATAGTAACAATGTAAAGAAGGAAGGAACAGAGAAAAACCTTTAAAGTTATAGTTAAGTGTTGAATTAATTTCCAAAGCTTTCCTTGAAGAAAGAATTAACTAAATCATAGCAAGTATAATTATATTCAATTTAACTATTTTAATAAATTATATTTATTTTAATTATTAGGGAAATGTGGAAAAAAAACCAAAACAAACATTTTAAGAAGTTTAGTAACATAGTGGTATCAACAAGACAACGAGAACAGTCAACGTCATCTTTGTGATATCAGCTAGGGACAGTATTTCACACAAAATTATCAAGGAAGACCTAGTAACAGGACTTCAATAATGTCATCAGCATTGACAAAGCAAGTCGTTTCAACAAAGATTTCTTTGCTTGCCTATTTTCACATAATACCTGGATATTACAGTATCTTCATTCCCACCAGGAATGAATGCCTCTCATTGTTAAAGATCATGTCCTTCTGATGGTCTCAACTTTCAGATTACTAGAAAATATAATAAATTAATATCTGTCCTCACTAGAACTTCTGTGACACTTCCCTAATGAATGGGTCGTTTATCCTGGTCCTCTCTCCACATTTCAATTTCAACAAGCATACTGCATGAGGAAATCTTGTATTTGGAAGTGTGACACCAGCATGGACAAACCTAACCTACCTAAGAGGGTGAAAGCAGTGATCAAGGTACTGATTTAAGTGCAGGCTAGCAATACAAATAAGCACCCGACAATCCCAGCCAGATCAAACACCCTCAGGACAAGCTCTATTAACACAGAGAAAAGCCTCTATTAACATGTTTTCAACACCATTGGATTCAGTCACTTGACTAAACAAAGTATAAGTATCCTTTCCCATACAACTTCACTTTGGTGATTTGGTAGACACCCTACAAATGGATGGGTCTGTGCATCTCTTTTCCGAGTAAATTTGTACATATATATTAATCATGTAGCGATAATTAAAAATAATGAAATTGTTCTTGAAAGTCTTCTTAACTCTTCAGCCATTTTAGAGTCTGTTCAAGTCTTGGTAAATTTGCCTGCCATGATCCTTCAGAGTAAACGCTACTGAACAGATCTCACAACACGGACAGATCTTTTTAATGGGCATCAAAACACTTCTTTCTCTTTTGATATAGCCTACAGAAAATCCTTCCCAGAATAGTGGGCACTCAGTAAACATTTTCTGCTACTGCATTATAATTGTTCACATAGCAACACACTAACACTCTTGGGAGAATTTTGTTTCTTTTTATCTAAAGAGCTTTCATAGACTTTAACATTAGGTAGATTCTTTTATTTCTTTTTTCCATTTGTAGAGAAATAAATAAAACAGTTATTCAAGATGCACCTTACGCCTCTAACCTATCTGCCCTTACCCCTTCAATACATGAGAAAGTTTTAGAATGTTACCTTTGATATTTTTGTTCCCTTTCTCTAAAACCACTTCCTTTTCAAAGTTATTTATGTTTTTCCCCTTTGAAATTACTGAACTGCAAACAAAGCAAGCTCTTGACTTGAACACAGTTTATGCTTTGTAGATCTTAAAGGCTTTTGAGTCCGATGTGAACATTTGAAGTTCTGCTTTCTGGGGATATCTTTCATTCTGCCACCTACCAATGGTGTTCTGGCTTGCCTTAATGCTCCAGACCACTGTGTCTGCAGTGTTACAGATCCTGGCTTCACTCTTGCAAGTCAAGCAAGAAGGCTGACTGGAGAAACCCCCTATGAGTACACTGTAACTTTCATAGAGTTGCCACAAAGTTCAAAAGATCTTTTCCTATAACATACAATATTGCTTGAAGCTTTGAAAGATGAGCCAACGTATGCCAGTAAATCACCTGAAAAAAGACTTAATAAACAATTTTGATGAGAATTTTTATGTGCTATGCAAGAATGGCAAACGGAGATTTGAATTTCATCTATACGTTCATGCTTCCAAATCTGATTAATAGTTGGGGAATTTTACAGGTTTATTCATTTTTATTAAAACTTATTTAAGAAACCTTACTAGGGGAAAAAAAAATATTTTTTCTTGCAGGTGAAACCTTGCCACTGAAGAATTCTGACCACTCCAGGAAAGACTACTAAACAGAGTCTTGACTGATCCAGAAAATCAAGAAATAGAAATAAAACATACAAGACTTGTGATTTTTGACATTTCAAAGTCCAAAAAAAAATTTTTTTAACACAAAAAACTGTCATTTGTATATAGATAATAATATTTCTCTTTTCCTCTTCTGGCAATTTTTCACAGAGAAAAAATCCAAAGGAATAAAAAATAGGTATTTTTTGTTTTGTAAGGCTTTAAACATAAAAAGCATCTTTGGAAATATGTTCTTGTTTGATTGGTTTTGGTATTTGATATTTGTTGGTTTTTTGTTTGGGTTTTTTCTAATTCCCCAAGACCTTAGTGAAAAAGGCTAAACAGTAAAATAGTCTAAATTGCTACTAAGGACAGCCAAGCAAATAGGAAAGGAAATCAATCAGAATATCAATTTTGCACACGCTGAAGCCCACAAAAGCTTTGCTAATAACATCAGGACAGAACATCCCAAATTAGCTCTGTAACTGACTGGAAACAAGGGAAGAGCATGGTGCTGCGGTTTAGGCGCAGCCGACAACTTGGCACCACGTGGCCACTCATTCGCTTCTCCTCCCACTGAGACGGGGAGGAGAAAATACAAGGAAAGGCTGGTGGTTAGAGACAAGGACAGGGAGGAATCACTCACCTGTTATGGTCACAGGCAAAACAGACTCCACTTGGGGGAAAAAAATCGGTTTCATTTGTTACCAATAAACTCACAGTAGGACAATGAGAAGTAAAACCAAATCTTAAAAGCCCCTTCCCCCAACCCCTTCCTTCTTCCTGTCCTCAGCTTTGCTCCCCGTTTCTCTACCTCATCCCAACAAGCCGTCAGGGAGACAGGGAATGGGGGTTGTGGTCAGTCCATCACACATTGCGTCTGCTATTCCTTCCTCCTCAAGGGGAGGGATCCTTACACTCTGCCCCTGCTCCAGCATGGGGTCCCTCCCAGGGCAGACAGTCCTACACAAACTTCTACATGAGTACTTCCCCCAAGCTGCAGATTCTTCATTAACTGCTCCAGTGTGGGTCCCTTCTGTGAGAATGTAGTCCTTCAGGAGCAGCCTGCTCCAGCACAGGCATCCCACGGAGTCAAGGGCTCTTCGGGCACAGCTGCTTGCTGTGGTGTGGGGCCCTCCCCAGGCTGCAGGGGGGGTCTCTGCTCCCCTGAGACCTTCCACAGCTGCAGGGGCACAACCTGCCCTCTCCCCTTGGGCTGAGGGTAACCTCTGCTCCAGGCACCTCCTTCCACCTTTCTGCACTGACCTGAGGCTCTACCTGGTTCTTTCACACCCCACTCCTCTCCCCACTGCAGGTTTTGTTTGTTTTCCCCTCTTAAACATGTTAATCATGAAGGCTCTGACTAGCTCGGCTGTGGCCACAGGTGGCTCTGTCTTGGGAGCCAGGGAATCTTCTAGGACCTTCTCACAGGAGCCACCCCTGTATCGCCTTCCCTGCTACCAAAACACCACCACACAGACCCAGTACACATGGGCTTCATGTATTGTATCTGTTATTAAACCTTGACCTGTGCACACTGTTAAGAGTATAAAAGAATTTTCAACACAAGATCAAGCATAACTGTGTGTTAATATGTATCTGTATATTTTATATTTAAAATAAATCATCTCCAGATGCTCTAGGATTCACTTGCTTATAGAATAAAAGGATTATCAAAACCTCAAAACCACTGGCTGCTTCTTGGTCTGCCCTGCCCATAATAACTCGTAAGTCTCCATGAGGCTTCCCTATTGTGCCAAATAAATGCCATCAGTGCTATTTGAATAATGTTAAAATAGTTACCATGGTTTTTTTTTCGTTTTCACGTCATAGCTTCATGAACAGGTAATTTCAGGATGAAGGGCTGGAAAGTTAACCAAGTATCTAGTTTTTAATGTGGAACCCTAAGAGAAGGACTAATGTAACTTTTCCCAATCTTTGCATTAACTTTCTGCTCTTGAGTATTAAAGATCAGCTCAACAATTACCACACAGATGGGTGCACCTGCACTTCCAGGATCCTCTACACAGCCAAAGGTTGAGAGATTTGAACTTTTCCTTTCTCCAAGGACCTTTGGGAAGATTTTTAACATAAAATCTACACGCACACGTGAATATGCACATACAATTTTAACCTATTATGAGTTATTTCATAGTATTAATAATGGCTTATGAAGGCACACATAGCCCATCCTCTCACCTCACTTCCAGAGTACTTAAAAAGTGTAGGTAATACCTTAAACTCTGGATCCTTTCATGTCACTGGCAAAGCTTCAGTGGACTTCACTGTGTGCAGAACTGAAACCCATATAGATTTTCATGCTATTTAATTTTGACTGTTTTACTGGAAGATGCATTCATCACTCACTGTTAAACAGTTAATGGGAAAGCTGGAAGAAATAACTCTTGACATATATTTCTTTAAATGTACTTAGCACGCTTCTGATAAACTGTTTCAAAAATTAAACATGCTATCCAATTTGCCAAGTAAACACAAAGAGAAACTATGCTGCATTAATCTCAGTATTTTTTTAAACAACAGAGAGTAACACAAGGGCAACCAAAGGGAAAGCAACAGAAGAGGATGACCACTGCATTGAAATCTACCTATCAAACCTACCCAAAGTGATCTGAGGGAAGAGTTTGATCCACACTCCTGTGACTATGCACATCAAAGTCTCAATAACCAAATCAGCATTTTTCAGTACCAAAATCAATGGTGAAATCATCACAGTATTTTGTTTGCTTGCTTTCACTCCCATACACTAGGTAAGACCCTGTACACCCCCAGGCTCCTCTCAGAGGTTTCTGTTCAGACGCAAACTGCAATGACAGATCCCAGTTTGTACAGACTGCAGCAATCATCACCAGCTGAACCACAGATGGCATTATTTGTCTATTCCTTTTATGTATCTAAAGGTAAACATAATTTCTGTCTTCTTTCGAAACTTTGAAAGGGACATTTAATGACAGAGCTATAAATGGCATAGGAGGATTCCTGCCTGAGGTTTCTCCCTGGCATTTTTATTGTACATTTCCTTTTACAGCCACAGCTGCTTCAATTTTCCCGAGATTCTGCTGGAGATCCTCCCACAGAATGGGCAAGTCCTGCTCTAAACCACAATGTTATAAACAGATTGCTTACTAACGTGCCATGTTCTTCTTGTAAATTACAGCTACAGTTTCCTTCTATATGATCCTGCTACGCCCTATAATGACGCAGCCTTAAGGCTGGAGAAAACTGAAAGTCTACAGAATCTGCAGCAAAACTACATTTTCTGCAGTCTCTTCTATTTCCTCTCCTCTGTTTCACCTTTTCTGTATTTTGAGAGGCTGCCTTTAAAACACAACTGCAGAGATTAAAAAAAAAAAAAATAGGAATAGTGAAAAGGAAGCAGGAGGAAGAAAAGGAAAGAGAAAACAATTTTAATGAATCCTTGTATGAAAAAACATGCCATCCACAGCTTTCCAGGATGCAATGAGTTCAATTTACAATTGGGAGCACATGAAAGTTTCAACCTACATTTTTTATATCAGCAACAGGGCAAGGTCTATTTAACCCAATGTCCATGCAATTAATTTTTATAGATATAGTCTGGGAAGTGCTCCCAGCTGACAGGCACCAGCAATAAGCAAATTGTAAGTTGTTCAGCTCCAGATGCTCTCCTGTTCTTTGCAAAATACAGCTCTTTTCCTAACTCTGGTTAGCAGAATGATGCACAATGTCCTCCTCACACCAATCTATGCTGGAAAAAAAAAACCATGAGATCTGTGAGATAGATATATAGATGTAGATGTAGATATTTAACGCAATTTAAAGTGAATTTTGCTACAAAGTGCATAAGGAACTCAGAGACACCATGCTCTGTTCTAGCCCCTACTTACATAGTGGATGAATACAAGCAGAAGAGAATGCTACCAGTCATTAGAGAGGACACTACCAAACCCTTAGGCAGGACCTGAAACAGGAGACTCCACCTCCTCTGGCCATTTCAAATTCACATTTTTTGTTTAGATCATACTGATCCTTTCAGTTCCTTGGAAGGTGAAAATTAAAAATTAATTGGACTGCAGTAACCAGTATCTCCAGCTTCTGTGGTGTTTGGGCAAAGGATTCCCTCTCACAGATTCCTCCGAGCTGTGCAAGCTCCAGGGTCCCTGAGGGTACGCCAAGGTTCAGGCAGAACAAATAGACTTCTCAAAGTTGCAGAGGAAGTCAGAGGTATAGATGGGCACTAAATCATTTTTGAGACTTAGAGTAATACCTAAGCACTCTAAAGTGACTGTATATACTGATTTCACTGGAGTTACTGGAATAGCACTGGAATGCCATCCAAAGGTGCAATTTACCAGGGACAAAACTTAGGAAGCACAAATCTAATAGCAGCTCTGTTTACATTTAAAAAGAACATTGCTGGAACCTTTTATTGACTCTTTCTACAGGAGACATTCTACCCTCCAATGATTCAGTTGTTTCCAACTACAGGTTTCTGAAATTGCCCCCTAATATGAAATTATATTAATTAAAGTAACTCACTGAATATAGAAAATGTATTGTTAAAATAGATCTATTGGTTCTACGGATCTATTGTAATGGTATTGTGAGAAGAATTTGTCATTAGCCATTTATGGCCGATTATTTCAAAAGCACATTTCCGTATCGTCAGTTTTCAGGGCTACCAGTAAAACGGATGACAAAATATATGATAAATTCATCTATGTTCATTCCACTTCACATTAACAACAGATTTAAAGAATTGCATTGGACACTCCAGAGAAGAAAGCCTAGGTGCAACTATTTCAATTTCAGACAGTCCAAGTTACCAAACTTTGCAACTCAGTATAATGTTAAGTAGCCCAACCGCTATTCCAGATGTTACTGTTTCTCAATTCAATCATCTTTCCTCACACTGAAATAATCTGTGAATAGTTTAATCAGCTGCAGTAGGCTGATTTAAGCGCTATGGCATTGCATCCTTGGAATGAATGGAATGGACAAAAACAAAAAGTGCATTCCCAGACTACAAATATTGATATGTCACATTTCAGTATCTGGAGAACTGAAACAAACCAAATACTGCAAAGGAATGAAGTAGCATCTGGCCAAAGTAGACAGCTCCATAAATTAAGATTTTTAAGTCCAAACAATTTTTAAAACACTCTAAATTCTGATTATAAAACGGGAAACAAACAATTATGGCCATGCCTACATTGCTAAGGGCAGCCAGGAGCCCCTTGTGCCAAGTGGCGTAGGTGGGTTACATCCTCACTGGCACAGGGCTAGTCCCTTCTGATCATCCCCATGGTTGGGCAAGGCTAGGATGGGCCCCAAGGGGTGTCTTTAAGAAGTAATTACTTGTGGGTTTATCTAGTTCAAAGTGCCCGCAATCATGTGAGGGCTGTGTCATAGCCTCTCAGGCTGATCTTAATAGCACAACACAAAACGTGCGGCATACCCTGGGCAAGTTGCGAGAGCACATAGATGCATGCGATGCTGTGAGACATGACGAGGTAACACTGGAACACTGCTCAGGGGTAACAGCCGCAAGCAGTCCTGCAGTCCTCTGTACCATGTCGAGGTGGGTCTTGGGGCGAATGGCTCCCCAAAACTGCACCCAAGCTTTGTCTCAGAGAGAACTGCATGACCGACTTCAAAAACAAAAAGCCAGGGATCAAACTGCCTTGCAAACAAGGAACTGGGGGTTGGGAGTGAGCTGGAGAGATAAGTTATTTGGCCTTCTTCATGTACCCTATATTAATTCTGACAGACTTAAAACAAAACTAAGCTGTAAAAACATTAAGAATCAAATATAATCATTCTAAAGCTATTTAAAGGCACTAGGACATCCACAGCCATGTATTTCTTGGGTCTTGCATTTGAAGCAAAATTATACGAAGAATTTATTTTGGCATCAAAGTCAGACCTCCAGAATAAAAGTTTAAAACCTAAAGACTTGTGAAATAGATCCCAAGTCCTTGTTTCATTTTGTTATTGTACTACACAGTGCACCATCAATATCCAATGAGTATCACAACAATTACCTGTGGACAAGTGTTCCACAGCTTCAGAACACCATTAGGAATGCATCAATAACTTGAGAATGTAAAAATGTTTCCATTCCTATGCTTTCATAGTGTTTATTATCAAGATTTGACTTCAAATTCAGTTTTGTTTTCAGTCTGTCTAGGAGAACAAAGCCTCCAGCTAGTTTCCCTCCAGCCACTTCTCCTGTGATGCTCAGCCCACAGACAGACTGCTACACTGGAACTCAAAATCAAACAACAGCTTTCTGGCTATTATTTGGTCACTCTTTAACCATCCATCTCTGTCTGGAGGAAAACTCTTGAGAATAATAAAGTATCATGATAATAATCATCAATGAAAAAAAAATAGTGAAAATTTACAACCATCTGAGGAAAGTCAGCGGTGTCATATAAGCTCCTTTGGAAGATAAATCCCACTTGAGTGGTATTAAGGAAAGCAGATGAAGACTCACAGCTATAAATAGATCAAAGATAAGGTTTATCTTAGTCTCTACAAACTGTCTTATAAAATACTTTGTTACAAAACACGTTTTCAGTGGTTTAGTCAAACCAAAAGAAAATATTTCTTCTTTGAAAGCATGGACCCTGAAGTAACCTATACGGCCTCTGTTTGGTTAGACCTTATTTTTTTCATTTAACTCTACAACATACTTCTCCTTCACACACAAATATGATGAGCAATATGATCTCCTGCTTTTTCAAGGTGGTGGAGCTGTAGCTTCCAAGCAACTTCGCATGGTAGAGCGAAAAGGCTTATTTTCTGAAAAGAGAAACGTGCCTACCTCCACCTACACAGGTGGAGAAACATGCGAAAGTGCATGTTTGTGCAGTGAATACTTTAAATGTGCACTGACTGAGTATAAAACTGACTTCCGAAATTCCCTGTGCTGCTTCCCAAAGCCCCACTGTATCTCTGTACGTGCTGTGACTTTTCAGAGTATTTTTAGTGCATGAGGCAGCTTTTCAAAGACCTCTTAACCCTTGTAACTCATCTTACAAGTATAAATCAAACCATGTTGGCCAACTCTTTCCATAACAGAACTGCACCTTTAAATACCACTACTGCCAGATGGTCTCGGCATATAAAGCAGCATGAGACAACATATTAATGCTACTCAAACAAGCAACTTGTGCTAGCAGCAGACCAATGAAATCAGTCTCAGGCTGCTAATCCTCTCTGTCTCCATGGCAACATCTATTTCAGACAATTCTTCAATTTTCAAGTCACATGAGCTTGTTGGCTCTTAAACTTCTCTATTCAGGGGGTCTTCTGTTCTCAGGTACTTTTTCACTTGGTACTGACTACCATTATAATACAGAATTTATTTTTATCAGCTGCTCCATTGAGCATCAAGGAACAGATGCTCCTCTGTTTCTGTTCATTTATAGGCTTTTCCACTGCAGATTTGTACTATAGCATTTCCGCTAAAGACCTGTACTATTTATTTCCACTATGGATGTGTTCCCCTAACTGTAACACATAGAAACCCTGCAAATACAGGTGCTGTTGTGACTCTGCCTACCAGCACTGGAAGAGAAGGGAGAATTGGTACTTTCTTCATACTCCTCGGCTATCAAGGCAGGTTTTTAAACAGTAACAACAAAAAACATAATCTGCAGCAGGTAAAGAGAGAGAGAGAATTTTGACTCTTAGCATAGCTGAGTCAGCACAAATATTGGGTCTATTTGCTACTAGGAAAAATGTGACTGGTAGGAACCACATCTGAAAGGTAGGTCAAATGCTGAACCACATGCCATCCATCAAGTACATGAACACTGGGTACATGGCATAGCCACACGCTAACCTGCAGCATGGAAGATGAGAACCTAGGCACAAGATGAGAACCTGAGACACAGGGAGAGGATGTTCCTATCCATAAAGATGAGAAATACATGGCAGAGCCCAGAAAGAAGCCTGACATCCTTTATCACAAAACCACTTTTCCTCTCTGTGGAACAACTTCCTACAATGACAATGTTTAATGTTTAAGCACGTGGCAGCCCAGCTCCCAACTCCGCAACTTTTTTCTCCTCTCCACCCCACTGTGTACTGATGTCACCAAAGAGAAAAAAGGAATTTTATTCAGAAAGGCATAAAGCTTGTTCACTCGTTCCTTAACTGCAGGCTAGTACAGAACTGAAGTCACAGCCTTCTTTCCCCAGGGCACACATGCAAGTTGGCTTGCACATTAGGATTTATAAGCCTTCTGCTTATAACAAAGATTCAGAGGTACAGCTCCCACTGACTTGAGTTTGATTTGTGGATGCTCAGCTGCTGGACGGGAGGAGAAATTAAACCCTGATCTAGTTTATACCAGGTGAAGATCTGACATGGAGAGTCAGCTTACCATAGCCATAAAACTCACTTTGAAGTAACCATCTTTTACGTGTGTGAAAAGTGCATATTTGGGTTGTAGACTCATGCCAATTTTGCTTATAGTTCTAAAACTGGTTTTTTGTGCAATAAGCAAAAATACAGAGCCAGCCAAAACCACAAAACCTTCAGTTCACCATAGGAAAAAAATGTCCATTTTGAATGATGTCTTGCACTTTTCACCCTCTGTGTGATTTTAAATCTTGAGATATTGATCACTAAATTATAGAAAAATAAATAGTTTCTCCTGAATAAAGTATATCAAGGATTAATAACCTAGCAAGGTCACTTTTTGATAAGTCACACAAATTACGATTTACTGCCTTTAACAAAATGTCCATGAAATCTTAGGAAATCACTGTGCTTTGTACGTTTCTCACCAATTCTCTGGATTTTGTGTTAATGTCATCATAATAAAACACCCCTTTAATCCAAACCAACAACAAAATGGGCTAACCTCCTGTTTTCATTGGAAAATGTTAAGGCATTCTGCAGATGTGGGAAGTGATGACAACTCTTCTCTTTAAAAGAAATTAGAGTAATAGACTATTTCAAAAGAAGTGTCAAAACCAGCCTTGGCCAGATCAACAAACTCTGAATGCTCTGCATACTCAGCCTCCTTTTAAGCCTGAAAAATAAAACAACTGCCTTCTGTGGAGGCATGTTTTACTCTTTACGATTACAGCCCTTTTTACTACAGCTTGTTTGCCCTTTGTGTTATTCCAGCAACTAAAAGAGAAACTTCTGAGATGCATTAGCTGGGATCTGTAGTGTTTTCACAGGTAGCACACAGCCTCTCTTAACCCTTTCTTAAATTATCTAACGGTTCTTTAAATACCTCAGCCAGCGAAGCAATTAGGAGTAAGGGTATTGAATCTCTAGGAAACGCTGCACAGACTGCCTAGCACAGCTGCCTAACTACATTTACTGTGAATTTCCATTGACTTCAAAGGGAACGTGAACGGCATTAAGAAGTAGCTGCGAATGTGATCTATAAACATGCCTACCTCTCCTTGATTTTCACCAGTTTTGTGCACACAACATTTTTATTTTGGTGTTCTACACCTCTGCTTTTAGCTGAACATTAAAACTGAGATAGGAAGATAGATTGAATTCAGAAATATTAAGAAAATTTTATTTGAGAAAGAAAATATTAAGGAATAAAAATCTATTTTCAAAAAACTGGTTTATGACGTACATTCTAAAAACCATGAAGTAATTCAATGCTCTTAAAAGTAAGCCAGTGCTTTTAAATAAACTTACTCAGCACGTACAGACAGCCATCTTCTTCCCAGCAAATCCTACCGCCCTCCCGAGACCTGCACGACCTACACAACCTGTGAAGGACACTGGACAACCCACTCAGAACACAGGCAGCATTAAAATCCTGCTGCCAGAGACTACCCCAGGCCAAATCCTGTCTGAGAGACGCCGTGGGGACTACCTTAAGTGGCACTACAGCCCATAAGGGATTTCACTGGAAAGTTAATTACCGCCTCTCAGTCTTCAGCAGAACCAGCGAGGTACAACCAGCCCCAGATCTGCACTCCCAGAAGGCGAGTTGGTAGCACATCCCCCCACAGTGTTTGATGGGAAAGCCAGAAAGCCCTCACAAGCTCTGAAAGAAAAATCTGTTCCCTGATGCACAACGGAAATAAAAATCCCAAGGCAGAAGGCTCTGCGAATAATAGGTTCAACCACATTTTATTCTGCATTTTATTTTATACGTCCCCTTAGAGACACCAGCTGCTGCCCTCCTCGCGCTCTGGGATGGGCGCTGCAGGTGCTCGTTACTCGGCTGCCCGAAGACCAGATCACCTTTAAAGAGGATTTCAAACATAAGCCGTGAGAGGAGAGGAGCTGAACCACAGCTGACAGAAAGATGTGACAGCACAATGTGGTCAGCACAGCACCTCCCATACTCCCAGTACAAGGGGTTTTGCTTATATCCCCCCATCCACAGCCCCTACCTTTATGCAATGCAGTGGGATGAATAAGAACTCTGTACGCTCGCATTTACCAGCGACCAGCCCCATATCCTTCCACACCTCCCTTCGGAAAGGGAAGGCTAAATGAGAGGACATTGATAAAAAATGGTGTTTGCTTAAACCTACAGCATGCAAAAATTAGCCTTACTCTCTAATATCTAGATTTAATAACAAGCTCTGGCCATTTAACGCTCTGTAAGGTTGGGGAATAGGGCCCATCAAACAGCTCACAAGATTTTTACCTCCAAATTCCATGTTCAAGGAAAAGAAGCTTTGGGAAATCAAGTGCAATTAATTGTAAGTGATAAAAATCAGAATGACTGCATCTGATGACATCACCATAACCAAGAGACAAGCCACGTGCTTTCTGACATCACGGCTGCTGAAACGCCCTGCTGCCCACCCGCCTGTCTGAAGCACAGCAGCCCACGAGACCCACAGGTGATATCCAGTGGTCTCCCCGCCCCTGGGCTACCATGCTAGGGCGGCACAGGAGATTCCTGCCCATGCTGGGCTGAAGTCACGACAGCGTCCTACATGTGTTTCTTCTTGCTGCTGCCGTTTTTCTTTTACAAAAAGCTGCACTTGCTTGTAGTTCTCTGGAATGGCTGCAGCGTCACTCACAATCATTCAAAAAATTTTTAAACTGGACTTCCGTGCCACAGTGAAATACAAACACTACAAGCAACAATTTTTTTTTTTTACTGTGAATTTGGCACGTTTACTTATCACAATTTCTTGTCACAGCAAGTATTATCTCACATGGCTGGTGCCATAGGAATGGCTTCCGCATCAGCAGACAGGGCTTGGATGTCCCCATTCATTAATATATAGTAGAGGCATGATTTTCACATCTCTTTCAGTCATCCTTTAGTTATATTTTTGCAGGAGGAAACAGCTCCAGCACTTACACTGATCCTGGGGTGGAGGGCTGGAGTGTGAGAAGCTAAGAGCCTATTGTTGGGTGACTTGAGGAGGAGGCCAGTACAGAAGCTGCTGTTTGGGAAGTCAAGCAGCTTATGTAGGCTCAGTGCCAGCACTGACCCACCCAACCCATTTCCTCACTGGGCCAAGTGGGGTCTTTGATTAAGTGACGGGTCCAAGGATTAATGGAGCTGAGTTGCACCTCATAAAATTGACTAAAGTCATGCCCGTGGGGTCCTGCAAATGCTCCAGGTCAGAACTGAGCTGCTCACCTCATGTACGGTGTGCTCCTGCCTCACCGGCTCACAGCGTTTTGTTGTTGTTGAAAAGTCCAAAGTATGGCATTTTCTAGAAAATCAGATGACTCACTCAACTACAATAAATTTTTCCTTCTGTTTGAAGTATTTTTAAAGATGTTTGTGGGGAGAAAGATGAATAATAAAATCATTACTGTTGGGAAAAAAGTCTAAATTAAATGCTACTTTGAAAAACCATTAAACATTTTTTTTTCCAAAATGTTATTATTCTGATATTTTCAGGATTTGTTTCCTTTTCTCTAGCAAGAACAATTTGATGAAAATTACACCAATTTGCAGATCATCTTTCTGTGACAAAATATGTATTTTCATCCATCCTCTCTCCCCTCCACTTGATGCTGAAGTAATTTTCAGAGCCTGTATCTGTGACACACGTAACCGGTCAATTAATAAACCTTACTTTGAGGATTTCTTCATAAAACTAAACACTGAAAAACAATCACTGTAAAAATCTTTGTAGTTTAGTTTAAAAAGTAGGAGTTGAGAGAAACTTTCATCTGAAATCTTTTCACGTAAAGGAAAAAAAAAAAAAAAAACCAAACACCTAGGAATCTTGAAAGTGTCAAAATGTTTCATTTTCACATTTAAAGTGAAATGGTAATGGAGGGGACTGAATTTGCTCCATCGAAATCAGTGTTACAAATAAGTCAGAAGTGGCAGCATGCCTAAAGAAGTGTTTGAATATTAACAGTGGAGGGACTGCCTTTAACATTAGTCAATTGCTATTGACTAAATATATTTCATGGCTATTAAAGAATATAAACTTATGCCCCAAAGGAGATTAGTTATGGTAATAAAAATAAGCCTCAAGAGACCAGCATCCTTCGGCTGTTTGTTCAACAGAATATCAGATACCCAAAGCAAGAGTCTATTTCCTCTCTCAAGAGTAGTCAGTATTTGCCTGCACCTGAATTAAGGCAAAATACTGTTTACTTTGTCCAAGAAATCACCTGTGCTGTTTTCCCTTGGTGCATCATCAACTTCCCACAACCTTTTTCTCCTCGCTTTATCTCACCTTGCCATTGGCCATCTTGTCAACTTTGCCAATTTTTGGCAAGCACGAGGAAAAAAAATTTTTCTTATGTAATCAAAGCCGCCCCAAAACGTTCTGATCACTTACAGCCTATGTTCATACCGTACCTTCCAGATCTAACCACTGACATAGTCTCAAGTCTTCCTCTGCCTTAACTTTCTAGTCCCCACTGACTCCAAGTGAGGTTATCTGCATGAAACAGCTGCCTCAGGCCAAAACTGTGTGTTAAAGTTCAACTATCTTTAGCTCCAGGTTTTGCTTCTCCTTATTCAAGGCCTTCTTTTCCATCAGCAATTCCAGGCTCTAATCTCCCATTCAGGTACAGTATCAGCCTAAAGAAACTACTGCCACCAAAAAAGTGAAATAGTAGAATAAATTTGGTTTGGCATGAACCAGCCAAGGTAGCATGCTGTTCATGTTTGCAGAGAAGGCAGCATATTCTCTGCCTTCTGAGTATTTAATGTAGGATCAGAAACTTTAGGCATTCTCACGCTTCTGGCATTTAGCACGTCTCCCAGAAGAATTCAGTGAAGGCCGTGCTCGTCTTCAAAGTGACTAATCCAGGTTTTCAGGATTTGCCAAGACACTGCGTGCTCGTGCAAGAAACCAGACTGGCTCATTTGGAGTCATTTTGGTTTCCAATGCAGTATCAGAACTTTAAAAAAAATCCTCATAAAGTGTATTTACCTCAGCAAAAGATGAGGCCTTCATAATTCCAGTTGCGTCATCCACTAAGGATTTGTTCCAGCTGCTTTGGAAACCTAGAGCACTTCTCTAAAATTTTCTTATTCCTCGCATGCTTTCTTTTTTTCCCATATATTGCACATATATTACAAATTAATTTCTTAAAATAGCCAATATTCCAGAGCTATAGTTTGTTTATATGCTTACACACGTTCAAATGTTCACACAACACTGCACAGACATGTAAGAGGCATGATTATAAAAGGTATGCATGTATGTGCAGTATTTGATTTACACAGCACAAAGCCTCTTTACTCAGTACAAAGAGTCTTTATTGATGCTCTGCTGACACTTTCCTGAATTATTTTGTCATCAACTTGCTCTCTAAGTGAACAGAAACACTGTTTTGTTCTCACAGCAGCTCACTATACAATTCAGGTACCAGCCCTGCACACTCACCAGGTTTCTAGAAGCATGAGCTCTCTATGGCCCATAAACCTATGAGCCACAGCATATATTTCATTTGTACTTATATAATATATATTTTAAATAAACCCCATGACATTCAGGGTATCTTGTCAGAACAGGTTATGCTCAGGAATAACACCTTCATAGTCTGTTGTAAAAAAACAAGTAGTAACTATTTTAGGACAAGAGGAAATGGCCTCAAGTTGCTCCAGGGAAGGTTTAGACTGGATATTAGGAAAAATTTCTTCATCAAAAAAGTTCTCAAGATTGGAATAGTCTGCCCAGGGAAGTAGTGAAGTCATCATCTCTGAAGGTATTTAACAGACATGTAGATGTGGTGCTTAGGGACATGGTTTAGTGGTGGAGTTGGCATGTTGGGTTAACGGTTGGACTCTGATCTTAAAGGTCTTTTCCAGCCTAAACAATTCTATGATTCTATGACTACATGTATGTGTGTGTCTGTGAATCTATCATTTTTTAATGATGCTATATCAGGTCCTGGTCCTGTGAGCCTTAATCACATAAAATATCCTTACACCTAATGCTGCCCTGGGAATGGAGCATGGCTGCTCAGAGTGAGCAAGGATCCCCCTTCAGGTAAGAGCTGCAGAATCAGCCCTGTGTTTCCTGCCAAGGCTAGTACAAGGCTCCACTTCTTTTACTGCACAGCTTAAAAAAGCTCACATAGAAAAACAAACAGTGATACCTTTTACTACACAGTAGAAGAAAGGGCACGTTATTAAGAAGAAAACACCTCTAATGCAACCATTAGCGTAATATTTAGGTGTTTAGGCTCTGTAATAAAGAAGTAGGGATGTAACAGTGCCTTCACAATTATTTCAATGAGTACAACCATAATTAGGCATGGGGTCTGGCTTGTTGCCCTTCCTAAAAAATCCTGAGTTTCTCTTGTGTGCCACTGCAGATAGAGAAAGCTGCAACAGCTTTCCACTTTGTGGGAAATGCTCAGTACCTCACAGAACAAAACTGAGGATTTAAATAAAACAATGAATTTGCTCTGGTTCAAACCTTGGTTAATCCTCTGAAAAAAAAAAAAAAAAGGCATTTTCAGCATTCACCACTAAAGATTGCCAGGACTCATCACATTCCCTGACATGTGATTTGGACATCGCAACATGTGGAATTTTTGTCTATAGGGCTCCCTTTGTGAGGGACCGAGCACGTTCTAGGAAATGCTTGACATTCACTGTAGCTTGTATGTGCACACAAACCATAGGAAATTTTCTTTTCTGCGGTTTGTTATCACTCCATGATATGAAGTGGGATCCTCTTTTGCTTGGACTCAATGATAAACCCCTTCTCACATCACTGACGCCAACTGGAGAAGCAGCGTGTCTCTAGAAAAAGCCACAGCCCCGTAGACTGCAGAGAGTGCTCTTTTTGTCCCTCTATCAGCTGGCTTGGCAAAAGTGCCAAATAAACGAGCTGTAGCGACAGTCCCCTGACAGTAACACAAAGTCACAGCAGTAACTGCACATCGTTCTAGCGTGCAAATTACGTAGCGGGAATAGATTAATTCTTAGCGTCAGGATCACCCTTCACACCAAGATGGCAACATACCATAAAGAAATTCTTCAAATAGCACTGCAATTCCTACATTTTTCATTTCAAGAGAATGCTTCACCACTCTGCCTTCGTCTTCTGCCTTGCTTACATGCAATATCCTATGACCTCTAAGTTTTATCAGTAGCCCTAATGCAGTCAGTAAAAATCTAGGTCCCTTGAGAATGCAAAGCAAGGTTTTCTTCAAGACATAAAGCAGAACATTAAGCAATAATTGTATAGACCACATCCCCCGAGACCCACAGAATCCACATCTCCACCTAAAAATCCCAGACTTCCAGGCCTGTTCCGTAACCCAGCGAGGGAAATGTGAAGACAGGACTGCCGGTGGCTCACAGTCAGGCCCTGGGTTCTGAGCAGCTTTCCAGATTAAGCCTTTTCACGTACAGCCCCAAGTGATGCTACAAGGCTGAAACTGGGAACTATGACAAATGCACGGCATCAATCACACCCCTTGTTATAAAAAAGGCCTCACCCCCGGGTACACGCACCGGGGAGGCTGGCCTCGTCCCGCAGCCCATGCCGGCACGTTGGTACCTCGCGCCTTCTCCCGGCAGTTTGGTCCGAGCCGGGGAAAGGGAGAGCAGCGCCTTCCCTCTCCGCACATCTGCGCCAGGTGCTTCCCTGCAGAGCCGACGGGAGCGCGTTCGCTCCCGCTCGCTGCTGCATCGCCTGGTATTTCACCGCGCTTTGAGCGCGTTTCTCCCTTTAACGCGGCGTTAAACCCAACGACGGAGACACGAAGACGCTTCGCTCCGAGTGGACGCGATCGCTGACAGCCGATCCCGGTACTGGAGCGAATATTGTAGGGGCGGCATCTGCCCGGTGCCGCGGGGCAGCATCCCCGGGCATCGGCACTGGGCAGCATCCCCGCTCCGCCCCGCCGCTACCTGCCGCCAGGTACGGGCATCGCCGGGGGGCCGCCCGCCGCCGCCGCCCTTACCAGCCTCATGCTCGCCGGGGTGGTCGGAGACCTCAATGACCAGGAGCTCTCGGCCCTCGGCGCTGCGTCCCACCGTGTAGATCCTGCTGATGGCGGGGCACTGCAGCCAGACTGCCACCAGCGCCTCCCGGAGCTCGGCGTAACGGTGGTACTCGAAGGAGATGCCCTCCTCGGCGCTCAGCCGCCGCCGCCGGCTGGAGCCCCCCGCCGGCTCCGCCGCCCGGCAGGCAGCGAGCACCCCGCACAGCGCCAGCAGCACCCGCATCCGCACCGCCATCCCTCTGCCTGCGGCCCCGCAGCTGCCGCCGGCCCCGGAGGGAGAGGAGAGGGAGGGAGGGAGAGGAGAGAGAGGGAGGGAGCGGGGGGCGGGCGGAGGCGGAGGGACCGGCCGCTCCGCCCGTCTCGGCGGAGGGAGGAGCGAGAGCTGACCGCGCAGGGCGGCGGTGGGTGCGCGACCCCCCGGGAGGAAGCTAATGGAGCTGTTCCCGTCAACTGAGCTCGGTGACCAGGTGGAGAAGAGCATCGGAAGAGTGCCGGGGCACCATTTCCACGCGGGTTTTTGATCTTATTTGGTGTGAAACATTTTAATTCTGCACGGCATCCCTGCAGTCCCACCCAGGAGACAACCCTCTGGCAACACCCGAAACGATCAGAGCGCTCCAGGATTCAGACAGTGCTATTGCAGAACAGCAGTAACGTATGTGATGGGCCTCGCAGGGAAAACTGTCAACAAACACCTATAAGGAAGCTTGCCCGTCGTCTCTAAGGTAGCTCTGCTGCATCACAGAAAGCAAAGGATGAAGCAAGACTCCCTTTCTGATGCTGAGGATACTTGGAGAGCACATCCCACCATGTGCAATGGGAATGCTCTTCTGAGGAACCATTCACAATACACTAATAAATCACAGTCTCTTCTAGACCACAGGACTTCTGAAGCCTGTTTTTCCAACCTGTTTCAATAGGCATAGCCAGTCAGACTATGCCGAAACAGCCTGTAAAGGACAACCAATAAAAGCAAAAGGCTAAACGCTAAAGACCAACTTCCTTACCAGGGTTTTGGTTTCGTGGTTGGGTTTTTTTGGTTGGTTGGTTGGTTGTGGGGGTTTTGTGTTTGTTTTGGGGTTTTTTTAATTATTATTTTGAAAGGACACAAAGCCTCACTGGAAAAATATGAGAAGTTCAAAATTTTGAAAAGTTTGATAACCACACATCCAGTTCCTCCTCCTACAAACAGAATCTTGCCCCCAGTCATTCAATATATGTTTACCCTCATCTTCCAATCTAAAAGGCTGAGCCTGTATAACATCCCCTTCAATCACTAATGTATACTGAGTCAATTTTCAGGAAGATTTGTTATCAATCCTTTGTGATCTTATGGATATTTTACTAAATTATGGGCTGTCTAGTTCCAACCAAGATGATAATGTAAATAGTGTCTTCTAGGAGAGCACCTTCACTGGCACTTAGTGACACACCAGCTCAGAGACACATCCAGCATCTGAAACTCAGACCTGAAAATGCAACTACTACATATAAATACTTATATATCTATTTATCTATATAGACCAATACTTGTTACCTGTCACTGTCCTGACAGTCAGTCCTAGGCTATGATGTGATGCGTTGCTTTATATCAATAACCAAAGACCGGCTCATGCAGTCCTCACCGTCTTTCAAAGCCAACTGGGTTCAGACACTTCTCTGCCCAGTTTAATTCCAGGGCTACAGGAATGCAACCATGTGCAAAAGGCGGCTTCAGAGCACTTCTCGGAGCCTTCAACTCTCTGTTTATAGTGCAGGAAAACTTTGGGAGACACCTATCGTACCACATCACATTAGCTCTAGACTTGTGACAATGCAAATGTGCACTAAGCATTTCGCAAGACTTGAATGCACAGAGACTCCCTGATAACCTTGTTTTCTCTTAACCAAGATCACTGTTCAGATTTAGGGTCACAGAAGTGCCATCCCTCTGACTTCTCCCAGAGAGCATGAGTTGTGTTATGAATTTGTCGATGACTACATATCACTTTGGAATTATGTGCAATATGTGCAATGGTCTCAGAGCTCCCAGATGAACTGCAAAAAAAGGCAGCTGACCTAGCATTCCGAAGATTCACATTCTTTATCAGTTTTGTTGGCTACATTCATCACAGGCTCAATTTTCCTTGTTTTCATCATTGCTTTGCCTTGTGCGTTATACAAAGTAAACAAATCTGCTGAGGCTGTGATTTTGGACTTACAGTATCATTTTCAGGAGAACTTTCTGAGTCAAAAAAACCTTTGTGCAGTGTAGCAACTCTCATCGGCTTCCCTTCAAATTTATCTGCCCAAGTTACAATGTCACCAGAAGATACAAGCACGCTCAGAAATCATCTATTTCTTTTCATCTCTCCAAGCAGTGGATTCCATTACACAAATTAGCCTCACAACTAGATTGTAATGGATTTACATTAGTTTCCATACTTATTAGCACTCCAGCCTTAAAAAAATTAAGAGAATGAGTACTTATAAAAACACATACACATTTTGTGTGAAACTGGGCATTTTATACACTATCAAAAATTTCATTTTGATTTCATGCATACCAATTTTCTTTTTTAATAAGGCATAAAGAAATAACTATGAGATCCTCAGAAATCTTCAGAGCATTTGCAGGACTGAGCAGGAGGAATAAATTGATGACTTCCTTTCTATCCAATCCCTCCTCCTATATTCCATAGCTCAGAGATGATGACTTTCATCACATGCAAAGGCCAAATTTCCTTGCAATATGGAAGAAGGTTTTGCACTTGTGCTAGGCTCAGAGGAATACTCTAACCCCAAGGGTAGTCCCAGGCTGTATGCATAACCAGGCTCCTGGGTATGGCCTTGGTAAGCTATAATACTAATTAGAGCAGGGAATAGAGCTCAAGCACTCTCTGTACAGAAAATGACCTGATCAGCAGATTTCAAATCTGGTTGATCAATCTCTTATGTCTGTTCATGACCAAATAGTAGATTGTATTTTGCTAACAGATGATGCCTAAATACTTCAGTAATAGTGAAGAAAACTTCATTGACATTTACAAAAATACATATTTATAGACAAATATGTATATGTGCAAACATCTGATATATCAGATTCATATACTTTTACATATCATTCCATTCCTTTGGCCAAAACAATTTGCTGAATGTGATTCAAACTTTCAAATACTTTAGCTTGCCTGAATTTGTCTTTTTCAGCAAATCATGATCCACCAGCAAGTATATAAATACAACTTCAAAACACCAAAAACCAAACAACGCCTCACTCTCACGGAGTTCTGCTTACAAGACCTGAGTAACTGTGCACTTTTTTTATTTGTGTGGCAAGACTGGCAAGTTGAGGTAACTGTTTTCTTTTATAAGCCAAAATGAGAACCCTAAAGCCATGTCTCTTAGAAACAAGAGAAGTACATTAGGAACAACACAACTCCTAAAAATACTTTGTGATGGAGATCAAATAATTACATTATTAATAATAAAGTACTGTTAATAATGGTGCCATGGAAATACTCGGTAAATTTCTCTGGTTTATATTTGCAAAGAAGTGAGAGGGTGCGCTACACTGCATGAGGAAGACTCTTTTTTGATGTACAAATAAGCAAGCAGAATGCTGAACATAGTGTGTAAGGGAGAAATGTATTCAGATCAGCAAGACCAAATCATTAATTGGTCTTTAAGTCCCATTCTGAGGCAGGCTAACTTTGGCCTGCTAACCTTCAGTTATAATGCATTTTCAAGCCTTAGAAAAATTCTGAAAGACTAATTAGGTTATTAACACAGCATAACTATTCAGAAGGAACAGCCATAAACCACATACATCCTAGAAGACAAGGTCAAACCACAGAAAAGCTGGTAAGGGTTTCAATGCTAAAGAAATTATAGGAATAGAATAGTTCCATTTAAAAAAGAACAGCTGATCTCAGCACTGACAAATTACCAGGCAAGCAGGTAGAGGTAACTAGTGAGATGTAAGAAGCTTTTACAAAACTTATCTGAATGCTGACAATATGAACATACTGTACCTGACAGCTCCGATCCCTTGAAGACTTGTCTTCGAGACAGAAGCTTCTATTACCAACCTCCAACATGTCTTGCGGAACTCAGCGGCTCTGTTTCTCAGATGCTTGCAAAACAGGGTGGGGATATGGAAAGTCACAGCTTGACAATAGGCTTAACACAAGGCAGGGCAAAGGAAATATAAATAAATAATTAATGCTTTACAATCTGACTACAGTCAAGGCAGTTATGCAGGAGGTTACAAAGAGGATAAGGATACCTTTTGCAAGACTGAATCTTTCATTGTCTCCACCTGTTAGATGACACCCATTTTACTGAAGTTCAACCCTACCAGGTGCTTAAGAGCTCTGGTTAAGTGGGGAACATCCTACACATCTAACAATTCTGCACAGAGTCTCTATATAGGCTTGAGGCTTAAATTTCCTACAAAGCATTCCTGATGTTCACACTTACGCTCTGCAGACCTACGCAAGGCTGCAGGAGTGAGCGCTGCTCCTGCGCTGATCCTAGCGCCTGGACACCGAACTGCAGTGCTGTTCCTGAGAGATGGCATGGCTACAGTGCCAAACACTCTCACACACAGAAACTACCACACAGCATCACTTTGAGAAGCCACAGAACTGACTGATGGAGTGTTTTAAAAGTGGTGAGTCATCATCTAACAGCAGCCTTCTGGCTTTCCACAGGGACTGGTATTTCAAGTCTGGGGGCTAATTTATTCAGTGATTACATACATGTGAATCAAACACATTAAAATTTGCGGATGACAAAGAATGGTGAGTAATAAGGATATAGCAGCTCTGGAATGTGATTTACATTACTAAGTCGAGCACATTTAAATATTTCAGAGCAGCAAATTACAAATTACACTTAAGAGCAAGAAATACAAAACGCACTCGTAACTGTCTGGAAAGCAGTATTGCTAGAAGCATCGAGAGATCACAATAGATGGGTAAATTGACTGTATATTCCAGCACAATGCTGCAGAAGAGCTAATTTTATCTTTGAATTTCAGACAGAAGGATGATGGTTAAGAGGAAGGATGTGGATATACCACCAAGGTGGTATTAGAGAGAATGATCTGGACACGCACTTCTGATATCTACAGCTGAAACAGGACATTGGGAATTCAGAGACAAGCCACAGAAGTGATTTGAGAAATAAGAGGAAATGCCTTACTGCAGAGGACGTGGTACAATCCACTCAGCTGGTGAAAAACCCCACTGAAAAGCAATTTGACTGCTGTGTTTTATTATCACCTTCACAGACAGAAAATGATAGCAAGAACCAATGGCAAAAAGCTGCCTTCTCCCTGGACCTGCCAGTTACAGGTTTCAGTGGCTGAGATTTACCAGGAGACTGCAGCTGACAGAGGGGCAGCAGTAACAGGACAGAGATTTTGAGGCAATGCACCAGACACTGTAGTAAGCAATAACTATCTGTAGCCATAACGTAGGTTTCAATAATATCATTTTCAACAAAAATTAATATTAAAAATCTAGAAACATACCACACTTTTTGTTATCTTAAAACATTCAGCAGTACTTTATTATAAACTGTGTGGGGAAAAATAAATGAAGCAATATAAAATACAAATATCGTCATATCAATCATCATTCATATTTTCTGTTAAGCTGTGCTATAGTGTAATATAAACATCCTTATTTAGTATACTACATGAGCAGCCAAAAGCAGTTGATTGTTTTGCAATCCTAACCTTTATTGTACTTTGCAAGTTTCCATGTTTTTTGACACAAAACCCAAGAAATTAATTCATGGTTTTAATAGGACTTAATTATTGTCATGTCCTCGGAACAGTACAAGTTATTTCCCATGGATAGCCTTAATGAAACTAAACAGGACTTTCAGGGAAAGATTAAGCTGTGGAAAATGTTGCTTCCCCACTTACTGCCCATCCTACCACTTTTAAGAGTTAAATCTGTCTCCTTGCTTAAGAGAATAAAGGACAACAGAGTGTGCAAGGTTTTGTTACGCCTTGTCAAGAGCCAAAAGCTGTCACCTGCATGTTGTCATCATTGTTTTCTAAAGCAAATTCATATTTTCTAAAATAATGATAGGCCTAAAACCTCAGAAATGTAACCCAGTTACACTGAACCCAACTGAAAAGCAATTTGACTGCCGTGTTTATTACCTTTGCGGATAGAAAATGATAGCAAGAACCAATGGCAAAAAGCTGCCTTCTCCCTAGAAATCTAATTGGCTAGGTTCATTCTCAGTATGCATAAAAGATACATAGTAATGAGGTCATTTACTAGCCAGCATCATGTTCAGTAATAAATACAAAGCTTGCATCCAAAACAGCGTTGGGTGGTGGTAAAATGCAGGTCTGAGTCCACAAGCCTGTGTTTTTTTCAAAGGCAAGTTCCTGTGTTAAGAGGTCCAGTGGGCACATTTTTTTCAGCAAAAAAGTAAATTTATAAAGCACAGCTTGGCTAATTCTCTAGATATTTTTTAAAGAAAGAGGATCAAAAGCAATTATGTGATTGCATTCTACTCTAAAGATGCAGTAAAATAACAAAAAAATCCTGAAATAGCCACAGGTGTCAGAAAATAAGGATTCAAGTAGTGAAAACAAAATAACACCACCCCCTGTGCACACTGTACCTATAAAGATGGCACAAGTAATGTAAAATTACATTCCTTGTTTTCACCACCTCTTGAAGAATGGAATCGCCAGTGTAACTTGGTAAGTCATCCCAACAAACATAGTGTTCTGATTGAGCTCTCCAATAGCTGAGGAGACACCGAGCTTTTACAAACACCTTTACCTGAGTATTTAGGCAATTGGCTCACAGTTGTACACAATTGAGCAGTAGTGTGTGTTTAGGCACAAGCCCTTGCGCCTAGAACCAGCAAACAGAACCATGCACACAGGGAAAATCTGAAGCACTGAAAGCTCCTTGTATTTTAGGCTAGGGGTTCAGTAAAATAAAGCTAAGTATAGCTGCAGGATGAGAGTGGGAGTTGACAGAGCAAAGAGGATAATGGCCACCTTTGAAATCTGATTAAAGAGGTCACTCCCACCATGGAGAGTTCAGGCTGGCAGTGCATATGGATTCAGGAAGTCTTACACACCACTCCCCACTAAAAAGTGACCAACAGGGATTTCAGCTTCCATCCACCTGCCACAGTCAAGTATTTTTACATCCTTTTAGAGGAAAGGGGATGAGGAAGAAGACCAAATTTCAATGGGGATACAGAGAGAGAAGTAAAAGATCTGCAGAAAAGGAATCTGAACCACTCCCACATCTCAAGTAATATTTTAATCACTCTGAATATCATTAACACCTTGGGTTTTGTTTGAAGCCTGATCTCATCTGCACTTTCACAGGAGTGCCTGTTTGGAGTATTACACCAGACTGCATGTGAAGTAGCATGAAAATTCAGGTGGTCTTGAGTAAGCATAACACAGTAAGAAGCTCTAAAGGACTTAAAGGGTAGATGACATGATATCTGAAGTCTGAAGTGCAGCCCACATGAAAATACAAAGTGCAAGGTCTTTATAAAGGTTTAAGCCCTCCATAAATACTTCCACCGTTAGTTCCTGTACAACAAATATTTCAAGTAGATTCAACAATATTAGGCTACTGCTTCTATTACTAGTACAACTCAAGTAGTAGATTGAGAATCTAGTCCGTGACAGCTCTAGTTTAACATGAGAATGCACTTGGCCCAAAGTTGTCACTGCAGCGAGTAGTTACATATTCAAGTCCTTCAAAACACAAACCAGCAGAATCTACAAGATATTCTCAATTTCCATGTTGCTGCTGTCTCTAAGTAGTTTGCAGATGGGACTGTTGCAGACTGCATTAGCAGAAATAATATTTCTTCATCAAAGAGATGAACAGACACTGTATCCTGCATGTTTTTTTATCACAACTTTGTATTAAACAACATATGAAAGGTATAATATACGCATCAAACCACATTTATTTCATCAGTCACAAGAGCAAATATAGCAACAAGTCAGTTCAGCAAATTACAACACACAGAAGAATGTAATGTAAATGCTAAGTACACTGACAGAACAACTTCAAAAGAGCAGCAAAAAACAGTTTCTTCAAATAAGACTTCTATTCTTTTTACCTGTACCCTAAAATAACATAATAAATCTAGTTCAGGAATGTCTCTGCTAACTCATGTTTAGCCAGGTATTCTGTTATTAACAGCTCGCATCATCCAGTGTGCAAATGGCCTGTCCAAGCTTCCTATTAACAGGCATTTTGGTTTTACGCAACTTTTACCCAATATTTAAATAACACATTAACTGGTATCAGCACTATGTTCTGCCATCTGATATTACAAATTTAAGAATATGTATTTTAAAAAAACTACGTTCGATTTCAGTGTACGTATACAATTCTACCTGCATCCAAAGTGGGCAACATTAAAGATAAATTCAATTTTATTTTTTTCCCGCCCCCAAAAAACATGAACAGACACAAGTCATCTGTTGGGTTTTTTTTGCATCATCTTTAAATCTGTAGTTAAAATATATGCAGTACTTACGTATAAAATAGAAAGCATTCCCATTAGGAAGATACTGCAGTGTAATTAGCTGGTTTTCCCTACCACTTAGTAGCCAAGGAACAAGGTTTATGCTTAACATCCGATCACTATTTTGCTTTACAGAAAAGCAAAAGGCTGACTAACAGTATTAGCATCAGAATTTTTACACTGGAAATTTAGTTAGCCTTCTTCTTCGTTATGAGTTGTTGCTGCTTCTCTTTTTCTTTATAGGCAATGAATTGAGAGTCTGTACCAAAGATTCTGTCCCACCATGTGAAGGTGGAAGCATAATTGCCAATAAAGTTCATGTGATGGAAATCATGAAAACGGGCCCCAGCATAGAAAGGCACCAAATGAAGCGGGTTCAGCGGAACATCGTAGCCACTACAGGGGAGGGGGAAGAAAAAAGAAAGAATAAGTTATAATAAAGAATTTTCCCCATATAAATCACAAAATATAGACACTAACTTCTTGTTTTTATTTTATAAAAACATTTTTCGGTATTATAAGGCCCTGAGGTAATCACTGTAACACTGGCTTAAGAGCAAAGCAAGATCCCTCCTATCCTAGCCAAATGCTTCTGTGAACTATGCCACAATGGCTTTGCCACTCGCTGAAATTTCAGCTCAGTTTATTAGGCAACACAAAAAAATGTAAGCAAATCACCTGAAAAAAATCAGTGGCTGACATCCTGCTGACTTAGCAGCTTTAACCGACTCAAGAGTGAGTCAAAAGGAAGGAAGAGTAAGAAAGAACACTATCTTTTAGTGACAACCTATGAACGTCAGCAGAGCTGCTCAAAGACCATCTCAAATCAACTGCAGTTGTAGTATGTCTACTCTTATTTTCAGCTCACTGCAAGTTCTTCAAAAGTTTAAAACTCAAAATATATGATTAAAGTAATATTAAAATCAGAAGAGCTTGTTTTAGAGGGATTTTAACTAATTTGCTTAGTAGTACTGGAAAGCATCTTACCACCACCTAGTGGGGACAGAGCAAGGTAATCTGTCAGAAACACGTCATGTGGGCAACAGACTAAAACGATGATCAAATGAGATCCATATTTTACATCAATCACTGTACGATACGTCACAACACAGAGTAGTATACAAGCAATATATAACTAAACCAGCAGTGCTGTGTACGATGAGTTGGTCAGCACCTCCCGTTCCACTAAAGCACTTGACACAGCCTACAGTAAGATATTCTATGCTTCGTAATACATTTACAGATAGAAGGGCAAGTGTAATACCAGCATTTGAAATAATGAACTCCAACATTCCCCTTCCTTGTGACCACAGGAAAGAAAAGCTCATTCATTTGCAGATGAACCCAACTACTGGGATTTGTGCTAGCATTTCAAAGCCAGATCTGAAAGACGTCAGTTACACCACAGAAACAAGAACTCTTGCCCTTTCTAGCTACCTTGGATAAATAAAGAAAAATTAATTATTTATTTATTTCAAAGATAGTCAGTGATTCTCTAGCCTGAAGTTTCTCTTGTCCAGGAAAACTTGTTGACAAGGTATTAAAAGGAAAGAACTCTTGGCTGGAATACCCTATTTTGTAATTGATTTTTGGTGTTTTAATATGCATAAGGTCACTTGTATGCCAAATATCAAGAGCCAGACATCTTAAAAAAGGAACCTACCTTCTGAAATCCTCCTTGAGGTGCTCTGGCTATATTCTACACAATTTTAATCAGCAACATTTGCTATTAACACTACCTCAAAATGGAAGACAGCATAACTGTTCAGATTGTGTGATTCTTTGTAACATGCATAAAAGGATTTCAGTGCAAAATAAACAGTAAAGCTCAGTGAAAGAGACAGGTAAGTTTAAGACAGACTTGGGAGAAGAGGAAAAACCAATTATAAAAAAGCAATGCAGATTTCACCTGTGTACGTCAATGGTTTCCATCAAGCGACATATCACCCATGCCCACAGAAGTATCACATGGTTACAGAAAACAATAATTCCAATAAAAAAGCCAGTTCCAAGGATAAGCGTTTCCAGAGGATGCGCATATTCTGCTTGCATTCCAAATGGAGACTAGAAAGAGGTAAAAGACATGAAAACAGTCACTTTTTGACTTTCTATACTCCCAAAATCAGAATCATCATTTTGCGGTGCTCTCCCCTTCCCATTACCCCACAAGGCTACAATAGGACGAACAGAATGATGCTGTGGGTAAAGGAAATGGCCTGACTGAGCAAGGGCCTTCACACAGGTGTTCAGCTCCTCTTTGGAAAAACAGAAAACAGTAATCCAAGGCTGTAAGGATTATCAGTCCACTACTGATTCCAAACACTTCACCACTAACTGAAAAGTTGAAAATTATTATTTAGGCTTACCATCACCCAAGACCAAAGCATTATTTCAGGAGTATTAAATGTGCTTGGAAAGCTCCTATCAGCTTTGCTATACATCCAGTCTTGGAAGCAGAAGAAAGAAGGAAGCCAAAAAAATTCTCAGAATGAAGATTTAATTAGAAATTTATTTGAAAAATAATTAACACACCCCCCCCAAATCTTTGACTTTAAGACAAATCCTTACTGTTCAAATAATAGGAGTTTGAAATAAAACATTCTCTTTATATATGTTTTTTTAATATATGTATGCACACATATGCACGCAACCCCCCATCATTCACACATTTGGTTTACAAAACAATTCCAGAGAGTATTCAAAAGCAGACCGCCATAGAAAGATAATAATTAAAAAAAAATTACTTCATGTTCAACGTTTTAAGTTTGATTATCAGGGGAAAAAAAGCAGCCCACTTTGGCCTTAAGGTGATTTTCCTGTCTGAGGAAGTTTTCAGTGAAATAGCCATTAGCCTACAAATCAATTCCATGTGAACTGTTAACCACCCAAGAATAATGGCCAGAAGCTGCTTCTGCTAAAGGCCTGAGGGGCTGCCAAGAGCAAGAGGGAAACAGCAGGTGCTGCTGCAGATGTACACGCGTGCATCACCCAATACCAAGCTTCTCTACTGCTGCAGCCTTGATAAGCCACCTCGATCCAGCAGTGTGCAGTTTGTCCTAGGCACAGTATAGGTTACACGGAAACACAGCAGCAGACATACACAGCAGTGCTGGCTTCTGATCCAGAGACATCTGAACGCGACTACACTGACTGTAAGGTGCGAACACTGCTGGACCTACCTGGCTCAGAGCAGTGTCACCTCCAGCCAAGCATGGCTCATTATCTTGTGCTCAATGGCAGCACCAACACCACTAAACGTGGTGCCACCCAAACTACTTCTGTACCGCACTGTGCTCTCGGTGCGGTATCACGCAACTGGCTATACTGCCTCCAGAGGCCTATATCCACAGCTGTAATTCTTCCTTGAATCATCCTGCACACACCCAGGCCTGTTTGGATCATTTTTCTGGGAATTAGTACACTCTGGGTAATACCCCAGGTGGCAGAGAACTGATGAACAATCCAAACCAGGAACCCACCATTTCCCCCATCACTAGCAATCAAGCACGTAACACACTTGTAAAAGCTTGCCTCCACCCGGCTCAACAGATACCATCAAACTTCAAAAGAGACAAATGCCACCTTTCATTCCAATTAAAGGAATTACAGGAAGTGTTTTCAGAAACAAAACAGATGACTCTTCTTGACACAGAGCTCAAAAAAAGACATCCATCCCACTCAGAAGGATGTAAAATCCTTAATTCTTTCAAGAAAGACCTTTAAATAAGTTGTATGAAACCACATACGCTGAAAACTACTAAAAATAGAATAACCAAGGAATACATACAACGAACTCATGGTGAACCTTATGGATATACTTGTATATTCTCTTGTGATGCAGCAATCTGTGCAGGAAGTAGTGCCAGGCATCCTCAATCACTGCACATCCGAAACACTGGGCAACCAGAACGTACCTTGAGAAAGAAGAAGAGCTATTAATTACAGAATATACTAGCAGATGCACAATCTTGAAAGATTAAACAGTTGTATGCTAGTAAGGGTAGGAAATGTGTATGTATATTATTGACTAACGTGCTTGACAATTAATATTTTTCATATTATAAAGGTAGTGTCAATGCACTGTTACATTAGTCCTTGTACCTATCAGCTCATCTGTTGATATGCTGAAGTGAACTAGCACGGGGTACAAACTGTCATTTCAATATTACAGTCTACAAAGAACATCTGTAGACTCTGTAAGATGTAGATATAAAACATAAGAGCTGCATCAGCTATATAAAAGAGATAGAAAATAAATTTCCAAGAAACATGAGCTTCCGTTGTAAAGAACAGCTATCAGAAAAAAAACCCCAAACAAAGCAACAGAGGCATTTATAACCAATTCAGTTTTGTTTAAAAGTCCATCGGTTCAGTGTAAAAAAAGAAGAAGGTGAAGCAGCTGGTACTTTCTCTCCCTTGAGGAACACACTGCTGCTATGATACAAAAGAAGGTGGAGGGAAGAAACACTTAGGAGGAATCAAAAAATGTTGGATAAACGGCCCCCACCTCCCAAGTCCAATATTTAGCCCCATGCCACCATGAATCTTGCTTTGCTTCCATAAACTCCCTCCTAGTCCTCCCTTCTTCCACGTATCAGAACAATTTGGGGCCATTAAAAAAAAAATATCTAGAAAGCTCTGATTAGCTCTTGTAGAAGTTAACTATCAACAGAAACAAGATTAATGCACACAGTTTACACTGCCAAAAAAATACTGTGCTTTAGAGTTGAGGACGCTATTTGTTAAACAATCTGCCTCCAACTGTACTTAACTCAGCATCAACATACAAGAGAAATCTACCTACCATCTAGGCATCTCTTCCCACTCGTACGGGATGTTAAAAAACTCTGTGAAGTAATAGGTGCCACAAATCAGAGGAAGCTGAATGAAAAAGTGATTGAAGAGAAGTGTTTTGAAACACTTCCACTGTTTTTCCCATGTTTCTGGTTTATCCTAAGAAGAAGCAAAGAGAATCGGTTGTGTTATATACCTCTATCGCACATAACTGAAGTGCTGCAAAAAGTATTTGGGAGGCAGTTTCATTTCACTTTGGAAGACAGACAGCAGGTCCTCCCATAATACAACTTAACTCAAGCAATACAAATTACATGGGATTGAATTCGGTTTCATCAAAACCTCTTGTTTTTCTAAGCTAGCTTTCTGTAAAATTTAAATTCTCTCTTAACTCCATCCCAACTAAAACCAGCACAACCACCATGGTGGAAAGGATACTCTTGCTCATAAGTGACTCCTTTCCTTCCCCCAAATCCACTTCTCTTTCTCTCCTCACACACACTGTAACTTTGCTCTGCAACCTCCAGGATGTCCATAGTGACAGGGGAACGGTGGTCATATGAACTGGAAACTAGGATACTGCAGTTGTTCTGCTTCACGTATTCAAGGACAAACCAGGAAGGGTTTTACCTCACAACTTTGTCTTACCTGCTGAATTTTATACTTTTGCATGTACGGTATGAACTGAAAGACAAATCCAGGTACACAGAGCAAGAAGTATGAAACTTCATGAACTATAAGTGATCCCCAAGTTGCAATCTGGAACTTTGTGTAGTTATCCAGCATGTAATTCCAGGCATTTTTAAATGGTTGCTGCAAGGGATTGTCAGGCAAGAAAGAGTCTATATATTCCACCGCCAGATAAGCAGAGTTCAAGATATTAACGCTGTCGTTCATTGCCACCGTTCAATCATATATCACAGTTACAGTTCTTCTACAGCTGCCTACAAGTAACCTGCAAATTTTGAGAAAAAATGAATAAACAGGAGTTAATCTTCAGGGGAAAAAACCATCTTAGTTGTTACCTAATTTTAAAGTAAAAACGGGAAGGGAAGGGAAGGGAAGGACACATTCTCTTTCAACAGAAGAACAAAGCTTAAGATTGGTTTAAGAGGCAACGAGCTCTCAAGTTTAGAGACTAGGTCAAGGGAGCAAAAGGATAAAGACATAATAATTATTACCCAATTTTATTTCAAATTTTTGCAGGTTAGTTGTATTCTGTACTAAAAATGCACAGAAAGGTTAAAACCAGATTTAGAAATTAAAATAACCATGATCTCCTGATTATCCAGCCGTTCTTCTCATAGCTGTGAACCAGAATCCATGCAAGCTACCTCAACACAGCACACACCCCAGACTGTAGCTGGCTTCAATCGACCTTTCCATAAATAAGGGAGTTTTATATCACAGCTCCCAAAAACAGAGGCAGCATTCCCACAGGTGTCCAGAACTTCTGCCGTTCCCACAAAGTAGGCTGCTTGTTGGTTTGGATTGGAAACGAGCTTTAAGGGTCATCTAGTCCAACTCCCTGCCATGGGCAGGGACAGCTTCCACTAGGCCTTGTCTAACCTGGCCTTAAAGCGTTTCCAGGGATGGGGCATCCACAACTTCTCTGGGCAACCTGTTCCAGTGCTTTACCATCCTCACTGTGAAAACCATTGCCCTGATGCCCATCTAAACCTACCATTTTCTAGTTTAAAATTGTTACCCCTTGTCTTGTTGCTACAGGCCTCAGCAAAAAGGTCTTTCTCCATCTTTCTTCTAAGCCCCATTTATACAGGCCACAACAAGGTGTCCCTGGAGTCTTCTCACGCCCAGGCTGAACCACCCCAAATCCCAACCTATCTCCACAGGCGATGTGCCCTCTGACCCCCCCTCCAACAGGTGCATCTTCCACTGCACCACGCGTGCACAACTCACAGGCTGGAGGCGGCTGGTCGGAACACTCGGGACAGCCCTGCACAAACAACGCGCCAGCCTCAGCATCCAAGGCCGTCCCTTATCGTTCTTCTTTCTTAGCAACGGCATCGAGACGCCACTTGTCATCAGCAGCTAACGCGTCCTAGCAGATGCCATTTTAACAACAGCACCGCACCACTGCGGATGCCGAGAAGGCAGCCCGAGCTCCTGAACCGACGGGCACACGCACGGCTACTCACCCTCCCGAAAAAGCGGCCGAGGGACCAGAGCCGAGGCTGCGCCTGGATCAGGCTCGTCCGTCCCGTCCACCCCCTGCGAGGACCCTACGAGGAAGCGGGAAGACCCTGGCACAGGGCTGCCTGCGGGTGCCCGCCATCCACGCCTGAGACGATGACGGCCACGAGAGGAATGCCCAGGGGAGACGCCCGGCGGCACCTGCGCACGGCCGGCCCTCCGCGGGGAGCGCCCGGGGCGGCTCCGCGCGGCGCAGAGGTGCCACCGAGAAGAGCCGCACAGCCGGCCGGGCCCCCGCACCCCCGCGGGCACCCCCGCGCCATGCAGCGAGCGTCCGCCTTCCCCCGCCTGCCTCCTCACCTGGGTGACCGCGGCCGCCCCTCACGTCGCGGCGAAAGCGTCAGCGGCCCCAGCTGAAGCGCTCGGTGCAGCAATAACAAGCGTCGGGGCCGCCGGCTCTTCAAGAGCGCCCTCCCATTGGCCGCGCGGCAACGCCCGGCGCGGCGCCCATTGGCTGACTAACGGCAGCGGCGGAGAGTCAGGCGTGAGGTGGGACGGGACGGAGCTGCGGCTCCCGGGCACCGATTGGCTGAAGGGGTGGAGTGAGGATAGTGAGACCTCGGCGCGCGGCCAATGAGGCGGGAGGGAGGCCAGGTGACGTCAAAGACGTGATGAGGCGGAGAGCGGTGCCTCAGGTGGGCGGGAGTGGCCGCGGCCCGTCCCTCGCCCTGGGGTGGGTGCGCGGGGCTGCTGCTCGGGGACTGCCGCCGCCCGTGCGCGCTGCTCCTGACGCGGCATTTAAAGCAGCGCCGGTTCGTGAGAGGAGCGGCGCGGCGCGGCGGGGCTGCGGTCGGGCTCATCATCTCGTGTTTTGGGGAGGAGCGGCACTCGCGCTTGTGCGCGGCCGTCACCGTCCCTGTGCCTACACACGGGCCTCCTTCCTTAGGTAAGCATGGGTGTGGCACGGTAGCAGTGGAGCAGAACCCCTGTTGGCCGAGTTTGGTATCGTGCAGGTGAAATTCTACAAATAAGCGTACAGTTCCAGTAAAACGCTTCTGGTGAAACCCACTACCTCAACCCACAATGCATCGTACAGCATCGACAGTAAAATGCAATCATCCCTTTAATTACAGCACTCGCCAAAGAAAAAAAAAAAGAACGTTGTACTCAACCGTATACAAATTTCCCAGCTCAAACATTTTTACCGGAATGTAGAGGTGGCCGCTACCTTAACTAACTGAAAACCAGAGCTTTCGGAAACAAACGTGCAGCAAACCAGCGATACTTCCACGACCAGTTCCTACACCTTAGCAATTCCGGTCAGTTTGATTGCATTCAGAGCTTCAGCACATCAGCTTCTCCCCTTTGGCTGAGAGACTTGGCTGAGACTTGGCTTGAGAAACACAAGTTTTAAGCCACTTGTTGGTATTAGGAAACAATATACAAACTTTTATTTGAAGAAAAAAGTCTCAAATAGGACAATAACTTTGGTCATGTTAAAAGGAGGAACGAATCCAAGAACGAATAGAAATGAGCTGCTTTGTAAGCATGGCCACATAACAGTATATTCAGATATTAGCTAATAGAAGCTAAGGTTACACGCATAAATAGACCTTAGTACCATGCAAGTTCAACGCAATTTCATACATTCATTATAAATTTTCAGTTATTTTTCATGCCAAATCACCTTTTGGATAAAAAGGTAAGAAAGAAGTAACACCTAATGTGACCAAAATTGAACAGAAAAAAAAAAATTGTAAGTACAGACATAATTTTTATTAAAAAGATCTTGACATTACACCCATTCAATAAGTGTTATACCATCTCTGATCTCTCCTTCAGTGGGAATTAGTAGTGTTAAGCATTGTTACATATCAAAAAATACAACTCTGTTTTACAACATAGTACTGGCATATTCAAAGTACTGTGCCAAATTATAAATAGTAAAATCAGGTTTCGAAGAATTCCAATAGAAAGCGACTTAGGCTCACACAAACATATGCACATATTATAGTAACGTAACAAAAGTTTTATAAAAAGAAACAAGTTTACCCCATGCCAGCTTGACTTACTGAGGTGGGATTCAATACCTACTATGAAGACTGACAGTTCATTTCTTTAAATATATTTATTAGCCTCTGGAAAAAATAAGACAAAAATTTACTTTCACCAGAATACACACCATTCTTCACTGACAATCCGTTTCTCAGTCACGACTGACATAAGTCGGTCCTTATGAAAGTGGCTTTTTTCTTTTTAAACCTTGCAATAAAAAATAAATGGTCCACTAGACTTCAAAAATTCAATCAGCTTCTGCTCAACTGCAGAATAATCCTACGCATTGCTTCTACCTAGAGTAATCTTCATCATCTGTCATCTGCAATTGTAGACAGTCACATCTTCCACTGTGACTCAAGGTGCAGCTACAAGTTGAGAAGTGCTTAGATACTCAGTCACTTCAAATACACTTGTTGAAGACTGCTTCTAGTGCATAATCAAGTTGAAAATACCTTTACTGATCATAATGGTTTGTCAATAACTGTAACACCTAGAGTGAGGGGAAAAAAGCATAGATCTTTAGGTAGCATATAAAAAACCACTCAGGAATGCGAACATCAAATTTAAATATAATACCTTGAAATTAGCACAATTCAAAAAACTGTGTTTCAAAAATCAGTGTTCATATTTTCCCTAATTTCTCTCTGAGAGCTGTCTAAATCAGTGCAAAGTTCTGAAAGTTTCTGTGACTTGAAAAATTTGCCATTATTTGAGTTTACTTTAATTCTGTTACGAGTTAAATATATCCTTAACATTCACTTAACAACTGCAATTTTTGAAGGAAAAGGTTCCTGAAAGAGCACTTGTTTTCTAAATATCAAATCCCAAAGAACTTCAGAATTGGGTCCCCACAGATTGAGCCACCAATCTCTTGTTAAATAAAGGACTGGTCATACCGGAATGATCTTTGTGACTCATCACTTACGTGCTAAATCCCTTTTGAGTACTGTTTAATACCAGTTTTTTCCTTGTAGTGAGTAATCGCTTGAAGTCATCGTTCAAAACATACCATCAGATTCTTCCTACCCATTCTAGTATCTTAAGTTTCAGCTTAAACAGGACTTTGTTTGGATGCTTTGTCAAATTTCTTATCCTATCTGATACACTGTAAAAAGTCTCTTGAAAAAGCCTCTCCACACATTACCTGCATAGCTCCTTCCTGTACTCATACAAGAGGATACAACTGTCCATTTATCAGTTGTTGGATTATAATATTCCACTGTTGATAAATTACAGGAACCATCATCTCCTCCAACTACATACAAGAGGCCATTTACAGCACAAACACCTAAAAAAAGACAGGAAACCAATATGAAAAATAGCAATTGGCTTGTTCACCCCATAAAAGCGTGGTTTCTATTCTGCAACATCATGAAAGCAGCAGAAATCCAGGAACCTGGCATTTACACCAAACAATACCTCCACTGTTTTAAAGTAATCGTTGCATATACCTGCATTCCTTCTGCACATGTTCATGTCTGCAACCTGCTTCCATGCGCTGGCGACAGGATCAAACACTTCAACGCTTTTTCTTACCAAAGGACCATCGTGACCACCTACCGCATACAATAAATTGTTTAACACGCCAACACCTGTGAACATATGAAAATACTCAAAATTAACCAGGGAATGGTTTGACCCATGACGAAGGAGAAACAACAAAAATTACGTTCACTAACATAAATCCTTCATCCAGTCAATGTTAGGAACTATTTTGGAAAACATTTGGGTCAGGACAGTAATTACAGGAAGACACTGATAGAATGTCTTGCATGCCCATCTACCATATTGCAGCATACAAAGACCAGAGCTGTTCTGCAACACAAGATTTAGAAAATTTTGATCAAAAAATGATGTGCAGGAAGATGAGGATTGTTGAAATTTAGGACTAATTAGAAGTGACAGTAAATGAGACAGTGTGCTCAGCCAAGAGAATGGAAATCTGACAAAATGATAAAGCGTAACTGGATTTTTAGAAAGTAAAAATTGTGCGGTACAGAGGATAAAAGCTGAATGGACAGACATTACACAGTTGGGATGTTTCCACTGAAGTACTGGAATACCTTGTAAACATGTATTTGAAACAAAAGTAAACAGAGTGAGCACCTTCCTCCTCCAGGGTTTGGAGGAGAACACCACGGTGCCTTGAACCAAGCTTCAGTTATCGGAATAGCCAAAAGGATATGTAAGGGGCTCCTTTACTCCTAGGGTCTCCTTTACAACAAAAGTTTATCTATCTGTAGGCTTGGGGTGACGGGATAAATAAAGCTGGTCTGCACATATTGAAAGGATGGTAATAGGGGAAGCAGAAAGGAAGGCCTGTTTATTTACTACTCAACTTTATAATGCACTATTAGAACCCAAACATCAGAAATGTAGGGATATTTTGCATTAAAACTTATGGACCATAAAGACAACTGAAAAAACCCACTACTGTGAACTAATATATGTCGCATTTAAGATTATGAAACTCAAAGCTGAGATACAGATTTGCAAATACAGTTCTTAAGGGGTTCTATGAAAAGGGCACAGCTTAAAATCTTTATTAAAGGGAAACAGCTAATATGAATGCAAAAGATCGATCATGTCCTTCAGAGAAAAAAAATGACGGGTTCAGAAAAAGAATCCTGGGACCTTAATAGCCTGCTGAAAGGTCTTTGAAAACGTATCACTAATATTGTAGGTAAAAGCCATTCCTATACAGGGAGAGAAACAAATCCCGCTGAAATAACTACATTTTCTTATTAAACAGACAGATTTCAATAATTAAAGGAAGAGGAGAAGGAAACATAGAAGTGTTAATTGGTGGTACTGCAAATCTGAAAAATAGCTTCTTAATAGGGCGCTGCTTTATAAATCATGCTATCGAATGCTTTATCAGAGATGTTCACTACTAATATTTCCTGATATCCTTCCCAGTTCATTTAATTCCTCTTTTATTGCTAGTATTATTTCTAGGTATCATGTCACACTATAGTGTGACAGCTTTTCTTTCTCCCACCCTGATCACAGAGGGGAGATTAGGCAGGATAATATAACATTCATCTTTTGTAGCATTAAACATTACAGATCTAGAAAGAGGGGTAAGGTTTTTAGTTTAAATATGTGATGTGATATACACCCACCCCCCAGGCTTTCTGTGTTGTTACCGACCTTCCTATTCACTGTGTAGTTTTCCCTCTGCCACATTGCCATTTTTTCTGTGATAGCTCCTTATTTTTAATGTCCTCCGTTCCTCTTTGGTGCTTCATTTTCCCTTAATCCCACACCCAGTTTCCAAGTCCTACCTTATTTCTTGCTCCTTCCGTCTGTATCCTCTTGTTGCCGTCTTCTCAGTTCTCCTTTGTTATTTTTCTTTCCTGCCCATTTTTCAGGACCCTGTCTTATATCTCTCATCCCTCCCAAATGGCCTATATCTGGATCTGGAGTTCCTCATCCCAGTGTGTTGCTGGAAACAGATCTGTCCCCGTACTGATCAACTGAGAAGCAGTTGGTACTAAAGAAGAGTAACTGAGGGTTAACCTCTGAAGCTGAAGCAGTAGGAACAGAAGAGATGGGCTTAAGTTCCTTGAGAAGACCAAAGATCCAAAGGTTTAATACAGGAAGAAAATTCTCTTCATTAGTACCCATAACATCACCAGGACTGATTGATCATTGAAACAGTTCTGGTGGTTTTGGATATTTGGCCACTACAGCCAAGCTCAATCAATAGTCATGATTTTCACATTACCGCCCACTCCTCCCCCACGCACAAATATAATTCTCCATGTATTTAACAGAGTGGCACAGGAGAATGTTGATTTTTTTTTCACTCAATTACATGATTTTGAAATAACTGACTGCATTTACTTTTCCTCTCCAATTTTTTTTTTCAGTCAGAGGATAAGGTAAAAGGCAGCAGAAAGCTGAGTGAATGAACACGGTCCTGAACTCTGGGACAAGGGAAGGGAGGAGAGGGGCAGAAAGATCCCAATAGTTAGTGTATCTAAGGCACTAAATTTCAGAGTCATAGAAGTAATTCAACATTAAAAGAATATCTGAAAATATCTAGTATATAAATAGGCTCCAAGCACAACGATAGTTTGCAAAACCAGAATATGTTTTAAAAACCTGCTAAGGTAAAATGGGTGTGCAGGCAGATTGTAAAATGCAGCTTTGTCACAACCCACCAACACTATTTGCCTTTATTATGATACTTGTAATTTGCCCATTTTATATAAATATTTCCTCAAAACTTGCCAGTATTAGACAGGAGTATTTAATGGTACCCTTAATGCAACTCTGGCCAGCTTTTAATCCAGAATTTACTTCCAAGATGCCCAGACTGAGTAACTACAAGTCTTACAAACATCCGTTTTCTTGAGATATAGGGTATCATGTTTCCTTCCTTAACATCACAGTTTTAGTTTAGTAACACAATCAGAACATTACTTCTCGCAACAAGAGACACATCAACTTGCTGGTTTTGTAATGGTATAATGGAAGTATCACAAACTAAGTATCTTAATTTCAGTTGTCATTTCAAAACCTTTATAAATTTATTTTGAAATAATTTGGACTTAATTTAAATATCATTATACCGATTAAAAACTGTTCAGAGTTAATAAAGTATAATGGAAGGCAAGATGAAAAGTTGGGATAACTTTCAATCATCTACTGAGCATACTAAAAGTCCATCCAATTTTCTTTGTAGCAATATCTCTTCCAATTTTGAAGCACATTAATGCAATCACCAGTAGATATTTGACGGGTGTTGCTAAAAAGCCCTTGGCAAAAAAGTGACTTAAACAACTGAAAAAATAAACGTAGAAAAATAAATAATATCATGCAATTTGACTTGAAAAAGTCCATGGGAATGCATCTAGAGAAATAAAACAACTTCTGCGAGTTGAAAAAACCTGAAATACCAAAAGACAAATAGAGGACAGTGAACAGTAAATGAGATTTGAGTCCATAATATAAATAAATAATGAAAAAGCTAAAGTCAATTTGGAGCTGTGGAAGTATCATTTCATTAAACAAAAGCAGAATACCACAGGCACTTTCGATGTCTTTAAAGAGAAATATACATACTCGGAATCGCGAGAAGGAAAAAAAAAATATCCACGCAAAAAATAAAGAAGGGACTTTTAAGATTATAAAGAAATAAATGGATATACCTTGGCTAAACGATAAGGAAGGATAACATGTAGTAGCCTATACATATCCAAAGGATGTAAACACCTGGTGATGAGAAGAATTACTGAAGATGAAACAAAGGGTACATAAGTGGAAGTAATAGGATGAAACCAGTAATACAAACTTAAGAATGAACAAGGACAAAATTTCCTGCAGTGAATCAGAATGCAGAACAAGTCCTCCCAAGAGGCGGAAATCTAGTCACTTCACATGTAAACACTCGTAGAAAAATCAGCCCTACACTGGCAAAGAGTCGTCTTTGAAGAAATGGCAATTTTTCATCCTGGTCATCTGGATTTTGATGCTTCAGTATTTAGGCAATATTAAATTCACTGTCACAACCCATGCATATTAGTCTGTATATTAAAAACATCAGAAGCTATGGGAAGAGGTGGAATATGAAAAGTATGAAAAAGCAAGGGAAGATATTTACCATGAACAGACTGAATCTTACTCTGTAAAACAGTTTTGTATTTATAGCCCATTTTATATTGATCAGCCATCTAAGACTAACACATTCCATTAGACTTAGACTTTAGCTTACCTTTTATCTTTTTAGATGTATTTTTAAACCACCTATTTGTTTCAGTTTTACAAGGATAGTTGATTCTTCTCCACTCACCTGCTCCACTCCGTCTAGTGCTCATTTCTGCAACATAGGTCCACTCGTTCGTATTAGCATCATAGCATTCTACTGAACTAAGGCACTGACGTGACGCCCCATCGTAGCCACCAACCGCATACAGTTTACCTAGAAGGGTAACCAACAGAAACCTACAGATTTCTAATGCACACAGACCATACTGATACACAGGCTGAGGGGAAGTCGTCCCTCTCTGAATTAGCTACTAATCAGTAGCTGTTGTCAATCAGTTACTGAGTTTCTGTTTTGCACGTAGTTTTAGATAGTATGCTGAAGTTCTTGGCATTTTTAGGATGCGAAAGGCAGGCAGTATCTAACAAGAATAACGTGAGTCAGAAGATTTTAAATTGCCTAGCTGAAATACAAAGGTACTTTACCCTGGTTTTAACTGAGAATTGTTCATAAGCAAGCTAATTCAAGTATGCCCAACACTGGAAGCCCGCAAATAGGCTTCCTAGAAATATTAAAGGTTCAGATGAGAATTACTGGTAAAGTCTGTATTTTCAGAACAGAAACACCAGTGGTTCCTATGCAGATGAACACACCTCTTTTTAGAACGAAGAGCCAGCTTAGGTCTGCATTGTTTAAGTGACAGCCAGGCTATTCACCACCAAGCTGACTCCAAAGTCAGCAGTTTTCCTGGCACTGGCCCTGAGATCATGCCCAGCGTGCAACCAGCAAGGTCAGCCGCAGATAACAGAGTCGACAGTACTGCAGTGCTACATCACTACAGACCGATTTATAAGGTCATCACTTCAGTGGTCAGGCTCTCTAGCTTTGCTGACACACGTAACTTAGAGCATGCGTGTTTAGCGAGCTTTTCCTCAGCTGGACTCAGGCACAGCTGAAGCTCTGAAAAAAAAAATTCAAACTGTACTAAAAGCTGCTAAAATCCACATGGAACCATTATGTGTTCTTCATACCATTTGAGTTACAAGGTTGAGCAAAACCAAAAATCTAAGGTAAGTTTTCAAAAGTGAGAAAAGTTAGTAGGGTAAGTGATTGCATTCCCCCTCCTCTCCCCCTATAATACCATTTGCCAACTTACCTGCAACAACACCTACACCAACACTACTTCTTCTCGTGTTCATTGGAGCTACATGAAACCACTCATTAGTCTTTAAGTTGTAAACTTCGACTGATGATAAACCTATGAAGACAATATAACATTTTTTCTATAAATTTAGGTGCAACATACTGTCTACCTTCTGGAAAATTCTTCATATCTGAAAATTCAAATTATTTCATTTTCAAGACTTAATTGTCAGTCCAGAGGAGGGCCATGAAGATGATCAGAGGGCTGGAGCACCTCTGCTATGATGAAAGGCTGAGAGAATGGGGCTTGTTCAGCCTGGAGAAGAGAAGGCTTCGGGGAGACCTTACAGCACCTTCCAGTACCTGAAGGGGGTCTACAAGGAAGCTGGGGGCAGGGTGTGTGTGCTTTTTACAAGGGCCTGTGGTGACAGGACAATGAGTAATGGGTTTAAATTGAAAGCAGAGAGATTTAGATTAGATATCAGGAAGAAATTCTTCCCAGAGAGGGTGGTGAGGCCCTGGAACAGATTGCCCAGAGAAGCTGTGGATGCCCCATCCCTGGAAGTGTTCAAGGCCAGGCTGGATGAGGCTTTGAGCAACCTGGTCTAGTGGAGGGTGTCCCTGCCCATGGCAGGGGAGTTGGAACTAGATGGTCTTTAAGGTCCCTTCCAACCCAAACCAGTCTGTGATTCTATGATTACTGTGCAAAAGCTAATGTCTGATGTGCTTTAGACAGTCAATTAAAGTAAACCCATTCTTGGTGTCTGAAAATGGGCAAATGAATAAAACCTTTTGTGGTACTCTGAAAAATTCTTCCCTGGATTGTTGGTTGGGTTTTTTTCTTTTTAATTAAATCACAGTGTTCTCTCCTACACATGCTTCTGTAATAGCTATTAAGGAAAATTATATCTCTGCATAAACAGTTTAATGCATCTGTGAATAGAATGAACAGTGTATGTCCAAAGCCTTCCCACAGGTCAGAAAAAGCTGTTTATAATCCTATTAACACTATATGAAAACGCAGAGGTATATTTCATATGCAAACAGGACAAAAGAGACCTAAAAAAATTACCAAAAAAAGGGAATTTTTCTGCTCCCATCTTCCATGAGTTAAGGACTCTGACTGTAGAAGGAACACTGAAAGGGAACTTGTCAAAGATTGACTAGTCACTAAGCCTAAACTCTTAGATGGGAGCAAACAGTCCACTGTTCAGGTAGAAGGGTGTGACCACTAAAGCACATTCCACACCACCAGATGACAGACCACCCTCATGCTTGGTTTCAACACGGCTACCAGGAAAGAGACATTAAATTTTGATACAATTATGTCAAGAGTACTCAAAGCTAATCAGCAGTGTGAAGGCAAATATACCTGTACTCCCATCAAATCCTCCCACGGCATAAAGAAGGCCATTTAATACAGCTGCTCCCAGTGTGCTTCTCCTGTCCTGCATATTAGCAACACTCATCCACTGGTCTTTCACCGGATCATAGGAATCTACTGTGCGAACTCTCAAAGAACCATTGAATCCACCAACAGCATAAACCATGCCTCCCATGTACACCATTCCTAGTGCAGGGAAATGGGGAGGAAAGATGAGCATTTTATTTTCTCTGCCAAATAATTTTATTTTGTACTGTCCTAAGCATGCAGATGCTTGACACAATTTACAGTACTCACTACACCCTCAGGCTTCTGACAGTGTCCTAGAGCCACACTTCATTCAGATTAAGCACTAGAAGCTCTGACACATTTCGTTAGTAATAGCTCACGCTTCTGAATATCATGCTTGCTGAATTTCTTCTTAGATATCTCAGCTGCTTTAAGATCATATTTTCATATTTTAAGTATGAAAATTACATTCATATTTTTAGTATGGTCACTTCTTCATGTTCTTAAACGCATTTAATAACAATAGGGTAAATAGCAACTATAATAGTAAAAATACTCATTATCATAATGCATTAATATTTAAATATATTTATCTTCTGCATTTATGGGAGGTAATAAAGCTGTTTATTCTAGAGATTAGAAACGGGAACATGAACTAAAAGCAAGTAATCAAACTTGTATTTTTCCAGATTAGCAAGTAATTCAAATTTTAAGGATTATCCCTGAAGCCAAAGCTTAGCCGTTCTCAAATAAATATCCTGAAGTACCATTCCACAGAACATACAACGCTTTATAGAGATGCCTAAATTCTGAAGCGTTACCAACTGCAACAAAAACTCAGACATGATTTACCCGCTCTACATCTTCTGGAAGGCAGTTCAGCCACCTGATGCCAGCGCTCCTCTTTAAAATCATAGCATTCAACACTGCGAATTGCCTTTGGTGCCTGTCCTCCGACTACCATCATCAGCTAAAAGGGAGATAATAATATTAGTTATTTGCTTATATGAGAGCACCTAGAAGTTAAAAATGTTAAAAAATAAAGCACGCTTCTGTAGAAGAAACAGCTAAAGGATGGTTCTCCTAAATAAGAAATTTGAGTCTTGCAAGCTAGGCAAAATTCTTTTTTTAAAAAACACATGCAATTTGTAATTATTGTGCCCAGAGGAAATATCTGAGGTAGAAAGGCAGGAAGCAATTAGCATCTAGATAGAGTTCCCATGAACAAGGCAGATCCCTGCTCTGACCTCAGGTATGAGAATTCAGTGTCTATGATGTTCAACGGAACTGTGACCATCCATCACAGAACAGCCTTATCTGGTTCCTTTGACAGAAGGGTGCTAAATCTGCGAATGGAATCTCCTATTCCATTATTGCAGTTGCCATAACAGGAGTGTGAGAAAACTTCTTTATTTCATTAGGAAGAAGATAATATGTTTGTTTTGTTTTCTCCTAAAATGAACAAAAGGCAATATTTAGCTGAAAATTCACTCAAAAGTCTCAATTTTTGTTTTGGTTGTTTTTACGAAAACGGGCTTACTTCCCCATAATCGTATACTTCAAATGCTGAAGCACATTAAAAAATATTTATTGGGAGGGGAGGTAGTGGTGTGTATAGGTGGGAGACTAAAACATCTGTATGTTTTACATAGTAGATGTAGTATGGAGCATAAAGCTGATCACTTATATTTTTGCGATAAATAACTCTGGTACAAAAATTTTTACTGGAATACCCCAGTGATGGTCATGCTCTCATGAAATCTTTTTAAATGGAGTTTGAAGAAATCAGTACATTGGACAAATAAGGGTCTTACTTTCGGAAGGCTGGCAGGTGTTCTTAATTTTGTTCGAGTGCTTTTCATCAATGCTCGTTGCTCAGTTGGCAGCAAGTGATACTTCATAGCTTCAATGAGGTAATCTTTACAAGCGCTGCTGTTCTTAACCAATATTTCCTCTTCAACTCTCTGTTTATTAATAGAAGTTTAACAAGGTCTGAGCATGTTAAGGAAGTAAAACACAAATCACAATCTGAAGTGTAATAAAGTCTGTTAGAACACACAAAGGCAGATTAATCTGATTTTTAGATTGTCTTTTAACCACAGTTAGACACAACCTTATGTGATGGCAGTATGCAGTCGCTAAAAAGAAGAAAGTCAAGAGATGTTGATTCTCACTTCCTAAGTGGAAGAAACAGTGCTAGGCAAGGTAAATCACTTTTCTTACAATCAGGCACATTTCTTGTCTTTTCAAATACAAAGAGTACAGAGCACTTTAAGGGGGAGTAGTGGAGACTAATCTAACAAACTAGTAATCCATCCCACAACAAAAAAAAACCCTACAACATCAAAAAACCCCAAACCAAACCAAGAGGGGGTGGAAAAAAAAACCCAACACACAATCCACACAAAGTGGAGGAAATTCGTAACACAGAAACAGAATTTCTAAATTAAACACCTACCAACCTACTATGCACCTACTAATCAATGTTAATAGTAAACTCATATTTTCAATCTTAAATATTTGTCCTGGCTTCAAAATATTCAAAATGAGCTTATAAAATTTGAAAAAATGTATTATATCTGAACCAGGTAAAGGAATGTTTCCTTTGTCATTAATCCCCAATCAACTTAAAAAATAGATACAATTCTGAAGTCGAAAATTCACTTATGAAACCAAATCTTGTATCCAAGATTGAATTATGAATAAATAGCTAACCTGATGTCAGCAAATTAAATCATTCAAATTGCTAGTGCGGTATGACAAGTAGTCAGCCAAACAGATAAATTACTTACATATATCACCTTTTACGTGACAATCCCTCATTTGATTCTGTGTACGTGTGTGTATGTGCACGTGCACATGTCATGGTAGTTGTTTATTTCTGCAATCTTTAACGCGCTACATTACATTGTTGTTTAAATTTACAATGATCCATCTGACATTAAAAAAAATAAACAGAATTGCTCAAGTGCAGAAGAATTAGCATTCCTATTGTGCTTACCTGAACTAAATATTCCCGGGAAAGCAAAGGCAGCCGAACATGTTCCATCAGGCGTGCCATTAGCTCTTGCCTTACATCTTTGTCATGGTTTACCCACGCTATCACGGCTTCAAATACCTTCCAGAAAACAAACAAATGTAAGTCCCCTGACTTACAAATTTATAAGTATGAAAACATCAGTGTGCCTCCAAAAATAACTTTCACTTACAGTAAAATTCCTAACATAAGAAAAGACGACAGCAGTTATAGCTCCCATTATTTCCGTATTGATCCACTACAAAATTCTGAAGATGCATTAGCCAGTCTCTTTTTATATCACTCCTCTACTGGCATTTCAAGGATAGCTGTGCTACATTGACAAAATGCACAGAGTAATTTCATTGATACTGAAAATCCAATAAAACTAGGTAAACAAACAACACAGCAACAGCGATACTAGAATCCTCATACTTTTCTTCCTTTCTTGAAAAATTGACCTGCCACATCATCATTCAAATGACTTATTATCAGTGAGTCTCACTAAGAGAAGCGATCCCAAGCCTAGTTTCTCCTCTGTTGCACAGCAGCTCATCATACATCAGAGCATTAAAACCTTACTTATACTCCACAGCAGTAGCATCACGTGTACCAAAGTGATAGATCCGGACTTCTGGGGTATCATGGGAACAGCAACATGACTGCTAGTTGCAGTTTAAGCAGTTTCAAAGTTTCAAAAAGATTTTAACAGAAAACACTGCCTAGCCATAGAAATCAGCATGCAAACATGCTTTTGAATACAATTTAGTCTCATTTGAGCAGAGGTGTTAGTACAACTGTACGCTCCTTGGAAAAAAAAAAACCATGCAAAGGTATTTTAAATTGATCACTGCTGGATTCAAAGCTCAAAATGTATACATCTACAAGCCATTCAGAGGTTCACAGAGATGCACTGGACTCACTGAAGATCTTGGAGTTTCAAAAATAGCTTTAAAAGAATGAGATCTTGCTAACGGTGAGCCAACACATGTTTAAACTCAAGTTTGGTTATACCACACTAATTATCCATCTCCTCTGCAGCCCACATTTGTTCAGTTAGGTGATCCAGCCCACAGATACATACAGAGCTTTAATGCCTTTGTGGGACTGCCGATGTTACAGTTAGTAGATGGCACGTACTTGCTCTTCAGACTACTATTTTTGAGTTAGTTATCCCTTGGTAAACCAAATTCCTGTGTATGTGACTGACAGGATGTGTTCTGTTTGTTCTGCATGAAGAAGGAATTTCCATTTAATTTAGTTTCCATTTTTTCAAAGAACAAAGGGTTTTGTGTCTTAATACAGTTTTAAGATTTTTTAAGAGCTGAGATTAATTTTCAACGTCAGATTGCCAACACTTTGGAGAAAAGTCCTTAACAATCTTGGGAAAAATCCTTTAAACATGAAGACAACACATGTCTAATTTCACTGAAGAAACCAAGAATGCATCCAGACAAGTGTACAAGAACTGTAAGAGCAAACGCGCTCTCTCATCCCAAAACCATAAAAAGAATACTGGGATAACGTGATCTTACCTTCTCTTCTGAGGCAATTGTGAGTTTGTCACTGGATATAAGACTGCACACCTGCTCCACACCAAGATTGAGGTATTCTTCACTAAGTACGACATCAGAAAAGTGCTGTTCTGTTTGGAGGAAAAGTAGTACTCTCACATACAGTGCTAAGTGTATCCCACAACAAGCATTAAAGCAGCAGAGGAAAAATAGAGGAGAACAAGTCAATATGCATGATATTTTGTCTTATCTAGAAGCAATACCTTAACTTCAAACATTTGATATAGTTTAAAGTTTGATGTCACAAACAGCTTTTATATGTAAAGATCCTTTAAAAATAATTGAAATATTAAAGCATTTTATAGTAAAAGTAGCAATCATAGCAATTTATCGTTTTCAGCATTACTTCATCTCAGTCTTGGTCCTGAACAATGACTTAAATCTCATTTTGCTATCTTTATACATACAGGTACAGCAACAAAGATTCCAGAAAAAAGAATATATGCTCTATGCTGTTGACAAATATGTTTTAAACTCGCAGTTCCTCATCCTACCAGCCTTTTCATTCATGAATCATCATCACTACAAGTCCCTCCACTTCTGCAGCATTCTCTTATGATGCAGGTGTAGTATTTTCTGCTGTATTTCAGTCAACGGGAAAGGAAGGATGAGGAGAAATAATATTGATTGTTTTTTAACACCACCATTACTCTTCCACTTCTTACACATCTTCATGTCTGTTTGCTTTTCAGACTACAAATATGCATTTTCTTAAGCTGAAGTAGAATTTTCTGAGGTACACTTATTGAAATAAGTATCTGATGAATTTTACTATTTGCATATGGCAAACAGAAATTCAGAAAGGTAAATTGCACAAATTAGCTTTATGGTAAAGTCCAAGTTTCAGGTGACAGTGACACAAAAGAGAATGCCTGACTGTACTCAGAAGCTGAGTTAGGAAGCAAGCAGAAAGGGAAAGCAACACTCATCCAAATCTCAAACAAACCTGAGGTTCAGAAGCCTTGCTCATTTTCTTTTGAGAAAGCCAATCCAACAGTGTATCACATTCAACAGGACTTATTTTGTAAACTAGAAATACCCAGTTGGTTTATAGACTCATATACAAAAGCCTGGTTTTTCAAAAGTTGGTTTAGATTTATGACATACTCTGAATAGGAAGAGATTCAACTTAAAAACCAGAAAAGTTGAGAATTTTCAAAGTAAAACAATTAATATGAGGTTGTCTCCTGTTTTCATGCTAGGAAAAGTAAATCTGAAAATAAGACAGCACTTGAACAAAACCTAAGACTTTTTTACTGGATGTCAGCCTCTGTGCTTAAAGCATAAATCAAGGCACAAGAAAGAAGAAAGGGAAAAGAAAAGAAAAATTAAAACAAACTACTCAGTCAATAGCTACAGGCTCAGGTTCTCAAGCAACACCTGGAAATGAATCCTCAGCTGAATGAATTACCGAATAAAAGAGGTAAGGTGAAATCACTTGTCTCTTAAGAACCAGATCTCTTGTTGTCAAGGAGACATCGTAACTGATTGGTTGATAAACTTCTGGCAGAAACCAATTGAAAGTACAGCTAAATGGATTATTCAAAATAATTAGAAACTGAAAAAGAACAAGTAAATGCAAAAGCACCAATTAAATCTGCCAATGGCAATTTATTTAAAGCTGTTCAAGTGATGAAGACAGAAAGCATTATTTTGTCATCTATAAAAATAATGCTTATGAAATTCAAACATTTTGCTTCCTTTTAACAAGGATATTGGCATCTTTGAAATAATATGATTCAGTACTAACAGTTCCAAAAAATCCCACTTAGAACCTCTTTTTACAATAATTATGAGAGAAAATTTAGGGGGGGGGGGGAGGGTGCGGGCAAGGGGGCGTGCTATGTTTTGGCCTTCTGGGTTGGGATTTGAATTATCCTATATTATTGCTCACATCCTGAAAAATTCTATAATCTGGAGATATCAACATCAAATATCATGAAACTTATGACATGATTAAATATTTCATGCATCTGCCCCCTGCAAAGTCCCAAATTAGCTTGGATTTTATTTGTTGTATTAGGTAACACACTTCTTTCTTCATAAACATCTCCTAGATAAGCAAACACATAGAATTATCTGGATGGAAATTTTCACAAGAGAATAAAATACTTTTTTTTTTTTTTTCCCACAAATCAAAATTTTCCACACAGTGTGCAACTTTGACAAATTCATCTTGGAATCCTGCCCTGCTTCTTGCCACTTTACCCAAACATTGAAGCCAGCTGGCTCCAGAGTCAGGCAGCCTGGAAACAAGCTGGCTTAGGAGCTGCAGAGCCTTGGCTCCCAAATTCCCACTTCCTAAGCAAGTAGAATCCTACTTCTTTATTATCAAAATTAAAATCTGCCTTTAAAAAAAATCCCTTCCATTTTAGGACATTTCTAAAATATCTGTTCCAATTGCATATGAAAAACAGATTTTCACATTTTCGCAACCAACAGAGACAGTTTCCATCTGAATAGCTAAAGATCTGTCCTTGTCTGCCCTGTACCAGTGGGATGGGACTTCAGCTTCAGGGACAAACTAAAAGGACAAGAAGGAAGTTCTTAACAACATGAAATGGGCTAGTAACAAAATGTTTGGAAGTACAATAAATGATGCCAGCATGGACAGCACAGGAAGATAATAGGAGCTGTAAATGGAAACAGCTTTGAGTATTTTCCTATTTTGAGTCTGGAGTATTATACACACACACAGCAGCAGTAAGCACTTGCCCTACCTCTTCTATCCAAAAGGCACATAGTCTTGCTGGCTATGAAGATATTGACACTATCCTTGTATTTTTCAATTATATAGGAAGGAAAGCTGCATCTGAAATCTGCACAGGACATTTTATGCTATAAACAGTCACAGATTCATTCACAAATACTATTTCACTCATTTACATACCTACAGTCAGTCCTTCTCTGGCTTAATAGCCTTTAGTAAATGGAATAAACAGGTACAGAAGTAAAGGTTTGCTAAAGTTCCCTCAGATTAAAAGCCTTTCAGAGAATCATGGTGGCCAAAAATAAAAGCCTATAACCCACCTTCTCCTTTATCTTTTATGACAGTGACTGCTGCCAGCATTTGTCTCCGTGTATGACATTTTTGAAGACAGCCTAAATTTCTGTTCCATCATTAACGTTCTTTCAGTCATTTTCTAACATTTTTCTGATGTGTCCCAGCAACTGATAACACTTACCAACCATTTCCAGAAATGTTTTTAACATTTTGTACCTTTTCAGAAATCTTCACCCAAAGATCTTCCCAAGGCCACATTAACACACATGAAAAACACAAACAGCGCTTAATCAGTGCCAGAGACTGCAGATGGAAAAAGGAAAAAAACCCTCATATTCCCTAGCTCTTTTCATGACAATAATCCAATGTATATTGGTGTGTGAAACAAAGTATCACAAGCAAATATATAGTCTCAAGTGTTTTGTGTCTGGTTTATACCAACTACTTCTATTCCACAAAAGAGACTACAGGATATTTTTTAATAAACTAAATGGAGTACCTGCATCTTTCTGAAGAGATGCTGCTACAAAACCAGCTGGAAGCTTCCAGAAATGTAGCTTGCTTTCTCAACTGACAACCTCTTGTTTCAGAGCAATGCAGAGCATGAGAGCTTGGAAAGAATTAAGCCTTACATTCACTTAAAAGAACAATGACAATTTCTCAAGCAGATGAAACAAGCAAAAACTTGTTTTTTTAATATTACTTCAACTCACAAGGTCACATTGTGATTTGTTTTGGCTTGAGACCAAAGGTCTTTACTAATGGCCTAACATCAGGCACTGGTCAAGCAGGAACCCCAGCCTTATAACAGAGGGATAGACGCAAGCTCTGGCAGTTGGAGAACCAGCAGAAGCTAAACATTGCAGGATCTTTTTAAAATCTCATTTACTTGTCAATTTTATGCTTAAATAACTGCTTTTGAGAACACCATGAAATTCATAGCAGCCAAGGTAACGGAAGCGTAGCAACAGACGGTGCTACTCAGAATAGAATCGTAAGAACGATTCTGCTAACTACAGCCTTTCCATCTCATGCATACGAATGTACACAAGAAGTCTACAGAAGACCTGCAGGCTTCCAAGTCTAGTCAGGGCTCAAAGTTTTAGACCCAGAGCACCAGAATGAAGAACACTGATTGTATCCCACAGTTAAGTAAAACACAGCAATCCCTGCCTCACAACACGTTAAGATTCCCTAACTAAAGTTTCTTCTGCATCTCCTCAGCACAATGCTAAAAGCCAAGAAGGTTTGATGTGTAAAGCTGGTCCCCAAAAGAGACTTCTTCCACAGGTCATCCACCGTTTCCAAACCCCGTACAAGCCTATGCGGTGAGTGGAAGTACATTATTATTCTTTGGTTATAACTAAGAAACATGCCGAGGCCTAAGCACTGAGTAAGTGTCTCTCTAGTCCAAGACGGTATAACCCTCTAATTCATTAAAGTGCTTTGCCAACCTATCTTCAGGTCGTACATAACATTACAACTATAAAATGCACCATATTCACAGGAAAAATTGCTATTTTGTGAATATCCTCTAAGGCTACATAAGATGTATATCAGACTAAAACAGAGGATGGACTAGCAGCGCTCATGCCACACAGTCTTTGTAGGAATCCTCACACAAGAAGGATGAGAGGCCTCAGCAGGATGTAGTCTGTGCATGTGTGACACAACCCAGAGCAAGGCTGCTTTCTGGAACATCACAAGAACAGGTAGCATCTCAGAATTTATTGTTTAATTGCAACAGCAGCTCACTCAAAGTAAACTGTATCTATTGTCCACTATTTTCAGATCTCTCCATAGGCATCACAGACAGATATAAACGACTCTCCTAAATTACGGAAATCTCACTCTGCTACAGGAGGAACAACCCTACCATACGATTATGAAACTCCAATTTCAATGAAAGTTGGTTTTTTAACTCCCACTGGAAGGAAGTTCAAGAGTTTCACTGCTCCAATAACTTCTATTAGGCATCAGTATCCATTTGTTTTTATGCTATCACTGCCTATTAGCTAGTATCTTCGTGCCTCTTTCCCCTAAATATAAATTATCAAGTGTAACAAAATAAAGACTGAGAGAAGTTAAACATCCAAATGCTTTTCATTTTCTCTAGCAGGGACATATATTCACTGCTTTTTCAATCAAGTAATCCTCCTCTGTACTCATTCTAATTTCTGGAGACTTAATCGCAAAATGTCTGCTCCTGGGAGTTCAGCTGTCTGTGATACAAGGCCTAATCCTGAAATTGCACAGCCACATATCTTTGGCTCAGATGTTTGACAGATTTATTTCAGCTGTAGGCTGACTAAGAGCCTTGACAAAGTACAAAGAGCCATTTCAGATAAGAACAAGGAGGGGAAAGAAGCGATGACAGCTGAGATACAGGCAGTAAATTGTTTGAAAATTCAGAGGAAAACGTTGGCCTGAAAAAGTGTAAAACCGTACAGAAGACAGCCAGGGAGTCAGCAGACAGAAATCCAGCAAGACTGATGACCAGCACTTTCCAAGGAGAAATGAAGGCCAACCTTTTCTCCCTGGGCACTTTTACCAGGAGTCCTGAGTGTGCCAGGGCTCAGTCTAGTAGCTTGCAAGTCCCAGCTAGGACCAACAAATAGCTTCCTTCTCCTTGTCACCTGTCTGCATATCCTGCCTGCAGAGTCCCTGTAAGCACAGCAAAGGACACCTGAACAAAAGGACCCAGAGCGGGAGGGTTGCAGGTTGGACACAGCTCCTGTCCTCTCAAACACAGGCAACCAAAATTGCACTCAAGGTCTTGCCAGGGTCTTAGATTTTATATTTCTAATTAGTAATCTATATAAATATGAGCTTCAACTACTAAATTGAACAAAGATTATTTAGAAGTTACTACAAGCTAGTTTAGAAGTTACTAAGGCGTAGTCAGAATAGAAGTTGGAAAAAATAATTTAAAATTCAAAATTAAGTAATTGCTGTATGAAAATGTGTTCCCTAAACCATTAAATATCTGAATATTAACTCTAGTTAATAAATGCATGCCTTGCTTCCTATTGCATAGAAGGTCAAAAATACACTAGCTTTCTGGATTTGATAGTTACCATATTACTCAAAGACAAAAAGATTTAACTAAAAACTTTAGCATGATAGTCTAAACACAGTTATCACAAAGTCATTCAGTCACATACACATTAGAACTTCTCAAGTAAGGTATGCATTACCAAAGCTAATACTTTCAAAACCAATGTGAACAGCTTTTGAATTTTTTAAATTGATAAATAATTTTAATACTATTTCCCTAGACTAAAAACTTCTGAGTATTGCTGATTTGTATATTTGTTTCACACTTACGTCAGCAAACAGGGATTCTGTTGACAAACACCCAATGGTGTGAGTTTGCTGCATGTTTGCCATTTCCCTGAAACACCCATTCTCGATAGAGATACTATAATCTCCTGGAAGTGGGTAAAAAAAAAATAAAAATCTGTACCGGGAAACAGATTTTCTAGGAACCAAATCAACTGAAAGCATTCATCAAAATCCTTCTTTTTATGGGGTCTACAATTATGCAAGGCAGTAAGAAGCCTATTATTTGAACCTAGACACATGAATTAAAGCACTTAGTTCTCTATTTCAGGAAATTCTTCAGTTTTAACTCTGTATTAATTGTTAATGATGCTAATTGGTCACTGTACATTTCAGAAAAGTTATGAAAAGCAATACAATCATATGAATTTTTTCTGCAACCTTTTCAGGATATTTCATTTTTAATTCTCTTTTCTGTATTGCTCTCGTACTAAGCCTGACAGAGTGCTAGGGATTAAGGACGGCAGCGCAGAGTGCGCAATGCAGCGAAGTAGCTCACGCCCTGTCTATGCACAGCATATTTATCTCGAGTAAGAACAGAGTGTGCATTGCTTTAAAATTCACCACACAGATACAGCAAAAACACAGTAGGAGTTGAGCTGGCAGCTCATGGTACGGACTTCAAGAATATGATGACAAAAAGGGAAGCACAGACAAGGAAAGTGCTTTCTGGAGGCATTTGACAGAAAAGGAAGGTGGTTTGATTACAGAGGAAAGAGAAATTTAGATCCAAGCACAAAAGTAGTAGAGAGAGAGATGAAATAAAGATTCAAGTGAGGGTAATTCTGCTGAACTGGAAAAGCCAAGGATGAGAGGTTGGAATTTGATCCAGGGGAAAAAGGAATATTGCAAAAGTAGTAAAATGACCTTAGCAAACAGAGAGGAAGTTATGGCAGAGACAGCCTTACATTTCAGCAAAAAAGGAAACATGATGTAGAGCAGATTTGGTAGGGAGGAAAGAAGCAGAGGAACACGCAAGTGAGTAGTTGAGAGAAAATGGTTGAGGAGAGCTGAAGTTGTCAAGTTTACAAACCTGAATGCGTGGGAGAACACTGAAGTCACCAGTGATGGAGAAATACAGGGAGAAGGGAAAGATGCTTAGATGGAAAGCAATTCAGTTTTGCTGAACCTGGAGTAGAATGAAACATGCAAGAGACACAGAAAAGACAGGCAAAGACCTGTGACTGGGCAGACAATGCCATCTGCATGTAAGGAGGCATACCTGAGAGTAGCTCTCAACCTCGACAACCTGTGACTTCTGAATTTCCAAACATACTTGTGTCCTACTCTGAGTATTCACTGCCAGAGCCCTAATAAAAATATATTACTTTGCTGGCTAGTTAAGTTCAACCCTGTTAAAGAGGGGGTTTGGTTTTTTCCATTACAAAAAGCTTCCATTAAAAAGCAATCCCTCAGCATAGCATCTTCAGTCTTGACTCAAACATCAAGACCCCAAGGCACACTATATACAAAAGTACAGTAAGATCATTGCTACTTGAACAAATTGAAACCCTTAGTTTTGGTTACAGTATTATGCTACAAACTTAAAAGCTTACACAATGTTTTGCTTACTTTTTAGTAATCTATATTATGCAACCTTTCTTGGCATCAAGAGCAATCAAACGAGGCTTTAATCCATTATGTTAAAAGTTACCAATTTAGTAATACTTTCTCTGAAACTACACACATATTAGTTTCCAACAGCAGAAAACGTTGGAATATAAGGAAAAAAAATGTTTTAGCATTCACAGAATCACAGAATCATAGAATGCAAGCTAGAAAGAACTTCAAATCATCTAGTTTTGCAAACAGACATGACTTAGATCAACTTCAATCAGAAACTAACCTAACCAGGTTTTTTACAGCTGCCTAACAGAGGAGAGTCCATAACTTGCACACACAGCTTGCCTGATCCGTCTTAGTTTCACATTTTTCCTTTATATATGAACCAACTGTAGTAATACCTCACAAGTTAAGCTTATTGATAATCAGTCATTTTTACACACAGGAAGATTTGCATTCCTTCTCATCCTCCTAGCCTTTCAGTTTCTTGACTGAAACTCTTCGCTCTCAAGAGTCTTTGTCATAGGTCAGTCTGTTCTCTTAATATGTGCATGTTAGACTTCCTTGGATTCACTTTTTGCATCTGTCTTAAAAGTTCAGTTCAGCATTTTTTCAACTGAGGCCTCAGCAGCATCAAGAGAAGGGGAATAATTATTCTCCCTTGTCCCTCCTATACAACACTACTGAATACGAATTGCTTTTTTATTCCCAACAGCAAGAAAAACAAGAATCTAATTTCCAACATGTCAAGCCTTGACATGAGCCAGTCCTCTTACAGATATAACACAATCTTTAAGATGACCATGACAATGTACTTTTAGTGATAAAATTAAGTATTCCATGAACAATTTTTTTTCCCCCAGAAAAAAAAATAAGAAACAATCTAATTGCGAGTGCTTGTTAGAAGGAAAGTAGCATTTTGTTGGTTGAGCGATATGGTTAGTTAGAACATGCACCTGTATCTATTCTGTGTCAAAACAGAAGAATGAGAATACAGGTACCTTCTTTCCTGATTTCCTCCCCTAAGTGACAATGCAAAATTTTAAACAGCAAACTAGCTTTTTACTGGATTACAAACGGCTTGGACCCTGTATGGCCCTGACAGGCCATGAAGATGCTGCCCCTCTATGCTTATAACTATGATCCAGACAGGAGACTTTATTTCTCTTAAAGACATTCATATCAAATACACTTTTTGTCAGAAGATCCATGTCTGCAATATCCTGGATAAAATTCAGTTTCCTCTGGGTGAGGTTGGGTGGACATGGAACCTCTGTGTGTATACCCAGAAACACAGATAACGAGCTATAGTCTATACCAATGGTAACTTGCCTGCATATGTGTTGGCCTTGTTCAAGAGATCTGTGCATGCATGCATGTCAGCAAAAGCACGAATCCCCAAGCAGTTGATAGGATGAAGCTGGGATTCCAAAAATTCACAGCAAGTCCTTTTCACATCCTGCAGTTGCAAGAGACCAGCTGCTGGGAGCAGTACCTGTAAAAAGCAACAAGGCGTTAATATCCCAACTCAGTTCTGAACTCATACAAGAGTATTCTCAATATTAATTACAAACCCCCAAAATATTTTATTTTTTTCTTTTTTAAGATTGAAACAGAGAGGAAAATTCCAGCATTATGTGACTGACGAACTTAAACCCCAACATTAACATGATTTTACCTCCCTGCAAATATCATTTCAGAATTAAAATAACAAGCAACATCTCTAAAACCACGTTTGCTGGGAAATCATTCCATAGATTATAGCTGTCACACTTCATGTAAACCTATTCCCAATATCCATTCACAAGTTCCCTTCTTACTGCTCCCAACACTCCATAATTACATCTCATTTCCAAACCTTCAGCATTAGATAGATTTCTTTAAATCAAAGTTTTGTAGACCATAACGGACTATGTAAAACTTTTTTGCATGCAAGCACTGGACATTGTACCATTTTTTAGCATCAATAATAAGCATTTTTATGCCAATGATTCTAGTAAGGAATCAATTCGGCTTCCTAAGAAGTCTGTGACCTTTAATTCAGGCATTTAAAAACTTGAGCATATAAAATATTCTGTAGCTCATTCAAAATCCATATTGGTAAGAAATTAGTGTAAATGACATATTTGTCCTTCAACTTTCACAAAGCAAGCAAAGAAGAATTTAAAAATCTGTATAACATACATTTTACTTGCCCAGTAAAACTTAAACATGAGATTTACATGAACCATAATTGTGCCTTTGAGAGAAATCCCATACTGTTATCTATAATTTCTGCTTCACAATATTTTTATTTGCTGTGTCTTTGACAGTTATTTTAATGAGACTTCTGTTTTAGAACATTCAAGTGTGAAATGAATGTTAGCTTGCATCATCAGTGGATGACAACAGGCAAAATTTTAACACAGAAGTCTTGCAACTGTTCCCCTACATATAGGGAAAGCATATGCTATAGGACTGCATCAATATAAGAAAGCAAAAAATACACCAGAGACAATGGCTGCACTACTCTCGTTAATGTTTGCTTTTCATTTAAACAACTACTTGGGTAGAATTAAGAGAGTCAAACAAGATGAAAACTAGGAAAAAGAGTAAAATGATCTAGAAATCTGTGTAACACTACATGAAAGCTGCAGAATATACTTCTACATTATTGCTCTTTGAAAGAAGTTTTAATCTTAGTGGCTGTCTAGAATCAAATATTTACCAACACCTCTGTAAGCATCTATCTACTTGGCTTCTAAAGACCTACTGTTATTGTTTACTCTTTAGACTGTTTTCTCTTGAAATAAAACTAACACTTATGACCCAAACTAAAGCAAAAAGGACTTTGGGTGATACAACCTTGTAAAGCTAATGATTGCTTTAAACTTCATTTTTTGGTCCTGCTTCTATCATTTATGGCTGTTCCTCCCCCTTCAGCCTGGCATATATAAAGCCTCGTTGAAAACCATCTTTCTATTCCTCAAGATATTAGTCTCTATCTTGAAGCAATAATCCACTGTAGCCTCTGTTTAACACATTCTGTTATCCATGTAGACAGCAGAAGAGAAGGATCATATACTTAACAAGAGTTTGCTCTGAGTATCAAGTGTTAATGAAAGAAAAACATAAATGTGATTGCACTGAGAAACACAGACTACTGCTAAGCAAAATAACCAAAACCTAGTTTAAATCTTAGATAATCCTTGAAAATATCAAATACGTCTAACAAAACACATGGAGAAGATCTGTATGAAAATAGGCACAAATGTCAGATAGAGTCACACAATTCAAAACATTTACTAAGCTTAAAGGTTACTAATGACAAGGTTAAAACAGTACAGTGAACTCAGTTTAGCAAGTTTCTGAAAATGTGATATTAGTAATACAATTTCTATTACTAGAACTACAGTATGATCAGTTATAACGCAGAGTGAATAATTCATTTGACAGTGAAATCTAGGATAAAATTTGAAATTACATACTGAAAATCAGGGCTAGAAACCTACTACAAGTGTTTATTTACACAACTTGTTGCAATGAAGCAAACATTTCACACCTGCTTACAAATTCAGTAACTAATTCAAACACAGTCCTAGATAATTATAGGCATGTTATGAGTATAGTTGAGCAAATAACTCCGAAAACAACCCTTGACTGCTTTGAGAACAATCCCTGACTGTGGAAAAATATGTAAAATCATAATCAAATCAGTAAACAAAATGGAAAGGTGAAATTTGAGAATGGTATGCAGAAAAGAATTTGTATGCACAGTCACAGTGAGATGCTTGCTCACTCCTTTGAACAGTAAAGCAATGTCACAAGGACTAGAAGATCACTCTTCATTATGTAAAATTTACATCAGCTCTTAAAACATTGTAATTGAGTTTGTAAAGTTACAGATTTCAATACATTTCACTTATCAGACAATAAATAAATTTATTTATATTCTGCTACTAAAAGGGAAAAGAGAGGCAAAGTGCATCAAAGGTATCCCGTTGAAACTGTACATTGGGCTCTGGTTACTAGGCAACAAGAGCTGTGATAACATCTAGCTGTTTCCATTTATACCTATAGAACTGTTAACCTGGAAGCTGTAACTATCTGCTTTTAAAAATACTGTTTCATCACAGGCAGATTCACTCTGCTGAAGCCAGTGGGGGGAACCCAAACTCCTCTCAAACCAATAAAGAAAAACCCTGTTTTAAAACTGCAGCAGATTAAGTTTAACAGTTGCTGACTGCAAACTGGTAGGCTATAGCTCAGATTTACTTCCAAAAATAGCCAGTAGAGGGTACCCTAACTTTCCTTTAAAGATCAAGAATAATAGGCATAGCGCTTTGTACTGCAAGAAATGCAGAGGGGGAAAAAACCCCAAACATCTCCTATTGCTTATCCTATGAAAATGTATCCTCATCACAGTGGTGGCTCTTTTTAAAATCAAAGAAACTGAACAGAGTATTATTACAGATGACAAGTAAGAAATTACGTATTCACTTTTTCATGTCAAAGTCATGGTGATGAATCTTGCAATGAGGCTACATTTCCTAAAGCAGATTATTTAACCCTTACACGTCTTTGAAGGCTATTCCCTGCTTATCTCCTCCCGGTTCTCCTTCCTGAAGTGACACTCCTATTCCCAAAACTGTGTGCACCCTCCACACCAAATACACCTTTCCAATTCCACTGAGACAAAAAGGACTGTGAGCAGGTACAAGTATCTGTTTTAAAATCCACCTGCAGGTTCACCTGCGTAGTCAGGAGGGATCCACTTAAGGCCCTAAACCTGGGTGCTGTTTTCATTGGAGTAGATTCAAGCCCTTCAAAACAACTCAGCTAGGTCATCGACCCATATCTGAGGCTGGGGCCCTCTCCTGCGGTCCTTCAGATACATGCCAGGAGTATGTTGAGGGCTGAGGGTACTGATGTTGCCTGCAGAACTGGGACTGAAGAATAACCTTTGTTTTTATGATATATGGCTGCACCCATGAGCCATCAGGTTGTATAAACAGCCTTCTCTGAGACAGAGTGTAACACCTTCCCCAGCTAGCCAGACCCACGGGGGGAAAGGTGTGTATGTGGCTCAGCCCAACACAAAGTATAGAAACTGAACAACCAACAGAAGACATCAAGCAGGTTTGAGCTGGCTTTATCCCACATACTACTTCCTAGCGAACTAGGGGTGCCCAACATCCTGACAGTGGGCATACAGAGACCGGTAATGGGAATCACTTTTGCATGGTGTTCCAAATGTACATTGCAATTGCTGGTTCTGGGTTGGGTTGTGATTTCAGTACAATGCTCTATCTCTGCTAAACCAAACCATAGCATTCATGTAGCACCAAGTATCTTCAAATAAGTAAATTTTATATCAGACATAAACCCCTCCTCGTGGACTATCTAGAAGCAGCTAGTCAGAGAAGCTTGCCTGGAGTACCTCCACACTAGGCAAGGCAGTTCATCCTAGCCGCAGGCTGCCAGGTGACTTAGCAGGCATCCCTTCACAGTATATTTGCTTTGCAAAGTTCAGTGCTACGCTCCCCTTCACACAGCCCCTAGTTCTCACAAGTTGATACCACTTTATGCAACACACAAGCTTCTAGTATCAGTCCTGCTAGCTGAGTATGAGGAACAAGTCCAGTGGAAGGGGCCATTAAGATGATCAGAGGGTTGGAGCATAGGATACTACAAGGAGAGACTAAGAAAATCGAATTTGTTCAGACACAAAAGAGAAGACAACGGGGAGATCTTCTCACCATCCACAAATAGCTAATGGGAGGGTAGAGAAGACTGATCCAGACTGTTCTTGAGGATACAGTGCAGTGGGACAAGAGGCAAGCGGGAATACAGAGAAAACTGATCGGAAAAGAAAGAGTTGGTTGGTTTTCTGTTATTTTGTGTTGGTTAGTTTTTTTGTAAATCATGAATGTGGTCAAGCCCTGGAACATGTTGCCCCAAGAAGCTGCAGAGTCACCACACTTGGAGATATTAAAAATTCAGCAGACTGCCCCCTCAACATGCTTTAACTAGACTGGCTCTTAAAAAATTCAATTCTAAGTAAAATTTAAATGGATTAAAGCTTTCTGCCTGCTGATTTAAATCAATTTGATTCAGTAATTTTGTATCAATCCATGCTATCAACTTTGCACTCCTCTTTGTATTGATAGATTCTCCCAGCCAGAACATACTGTACTACCTGCAGTATGAAGACGCTTAAGGTAATATTTTCATCTCTACTATTTTTAAATTTCCTGGAGTATCTTTAAGACACTTGCCCAAATTCAAATTGACAGCCACCAACAATGCATTAAGATCTCTATAATGCCAATGTGAAAATAATGGAAGAACCTATTGCAGGTTTTAGACACAAGATCCCACAGCATAAACAAAATCAAAATTTCTCAGAACATTAAAGTACTTGAAAGCAAATAAGCCAATAAAAATGAAAGCAGTGTATGCCAAGAGAATAATGTGCTGTCTAAAATAGAAAAATTTCATTCTTTATCACATAGAGAGGAAAAAAAAACAACCCAGATCTGTAACATTAGGAAAGAAAATAACCTAGGAAAGCAGATGGGTAGGAATCCAAATGCACTACAACGCAACGTAGAAGCACACAGAAGAGGAAGTTACATCCTTGCTAATTGCAAATATTCCATATTTTCAGTTCTGACATGAAAATGAAATCAATTTCAGAGAACAGCAGTTATGTTAATACCTGTCATAAAACAAATCTTGAGGTAATACAGTAAAGTTTAAACTCTATTGCTAAGGTTTAAATAACAATTTCAGCAAACTAAACTCCTGCACTTGCTGTTCATACTATCATGGCATAAGGAAGAAGAAAATTAAAAGAACAGACGAAGATCATCCAAATTATCTTCTTTTTTTTATTCTTACCTACATGCATCTGTGCTGTAATTAAAACTGAATACTGAAGTGTAGTCCAAGTTCTAATGAAATCATTCACCACTGCATTGAAATTATCCTATTGGGGAGTATGTATATTTGCTGGGTTTGCCTGGGATAGAGTCGATTTTCTTCACAGTGGCTGGTACAGGGCTATGTTTTGGATTTGTGATGAGAAGCATGTTGATAACACTGCTGTTCTAGTTATTGCCAAGCAATGCTTATATTAAGCCAAGGACTTTTTCTCATACTGTGTCCCCTGAGACACAGCCAAGACTGCTGACCCAAACTGACCAAAGGGCTATTTCATGCTGTAAGACATCATGCTCAGTATATAAGTAGGGAGTTGGAGGGGTGGGCATCACTACTCGGGGACTAGCTGGGTGTCAGTAGTTGGGTGGTGGGTGGTTGTATCACTCTTTTTGGTTTTGTTATTTTAGTTTTCTTTACATATTATCATCATTACTAGTAACAGTGTTATTTTCATCACATATCATCATTAGTAGTAGTAGTATCATAACTTTATTTCAGCTGTTTTAAACTGAAATTTTAAACTGTTCTTATCTCAACCCACAAGTTTTCTTACCTTTTCCTCTGGTTCTCTCCCCCATCCCACTGCAGGAGGGGGGAGGTAAGCAAGCAGCTTAGTTGTTGTCGGAGTTAAACCACAACAGCATACAAAACCACGAAAATAGATATAAATATTTTAAAAGTTTCATCTGAAGAATAAAATGTATAAGTTCCAATTTTGGAAAATTTAACCCTGCTAGCATTTCTGTTTGAACAACATGTGCAAGTTAAGTGCACTGTTCCAGTGTTAAAATACACACAAATAAGATGCTGCACTGGACTTAAAGATGTGCATGAGCTGCAAGTTTAGAGCACAATACCATGTATCTTATAACATATACCTTTTGGGTATCTTAACATACTTGACTTTACAGGCTATGTGAAGATTTGGATGCATAAATTTATCCTTTAGCTTTAATGAGTCCCATCCAATTAAAAATTAGGTGTGGGTGGCAGTTTTATATATCAGAGGAAGGAATCAGACTGCTAATCAAGATACAGACATTCCCTTAGGACCAGACAAAAATTAGTTGAGCACTGTTTCAGTTGAAAACAAGCAAACAATCTTGATAAGATAGTATTTTGAATGACTGACACAATCTACAAAACACTAAGCAGCTCCCAACTTGGAAAGCAGCTTGACAGATTAAAACGGAGCGTAAGGGAAAACTGTTCTACATATCTGCTTTTTAGCCAGCATCACAATTGGTACTTAAAAGTCCGCTTCAGTTACAGTGACACGCAATTTCTACAAAGCAACTGATTTGCTCAAAAAATTGCTTTAGAAGAGATACTGCTTTAGAAGACTAACCTGAATGACTATTAGTTAAAACATTTGGGGTGGAGGTGATTATTTTGTTGTTTTCTCGGGGTTTTTTTGAAAGGGGGTGGGTGCGGAAGTTTTGGGATAGATTTGGGATGAAGTTAGGGGTTGAAGTGCAGAAACAAGATTCATGAAGCAAACAAAGTAACAGAAGGGTCACTTTAATCAAGTATAATTAACTGTGTCTATCTGGCCTACAAGGGTGAACCATACAGTCTTCTTTCACCTGAGGGTACTTCTACATCTTCTCTACCAGCATCATGCCCTAACCACCACATAACAGTGCATTTTGGCTTAAGCCCCACAGAAGTGGGACAGATTGATTTTCTATTCTGATGGTTATTTTTGTTAACAGTCATGAGCTTAGCGTTTCATATCCTCTTCTTCTGTTAAATACTGGAAATAGAACTGAAACACCGTCTCGCTTGGAATGAAACACTGTTGAACCTATAATAATTTTAGTTAGAACTGTAGATTTTCCTTTCAGTGAAAAAAATTGTAGACATTTTGATTTGATAGAAACAGAGCTTTTGATTTGAAGTTTGGTCACTGAATTTAGGTACATGTAGAATAAGACAGTTGAAATGAAAGCTCACAATCCTTCATCATACTGTAAATCAGTGCTTATAAGATCATACAGCTGCATAAAAATACCTTCATAATTTCTTAGCGACAGGATAATTTAAACAAGACTAACTACAATCTGAACAAAGTCACTTGCTGCTGATACTTTATCATTCCAAAACTGGGCAATTTATTCGTTAACTATAGGAGCTGCAGTGCTGGCCACTCAAATAATATACAAAGCTCCCATGCAGAATGATCAAAAGAAGCTGAAAAAAATCAAGTAGACAGGATAACATAATTCACACTATGTGGTCTTTAATCTTTCTGTAAACGCTGACCCACATAAAGAATCGCTGTATCAGCTGATGCTTTTAGCTAGTGTGCTTCAGCTATGGGATTTACCTGTAACATCTCACACCTTCAGTGCCAGACCACCCTCAGTCTCAGACCCCACGGACAGATACACTGAGTTTGGTTATACCACATTGTGTTGGGTTTGGGGCAGGGGGAGGTAGTTGGTAGCAGGGGAGTGGTTACAGGGGTGGCTCCTGTAAGAAGCTGCTAGAAGTTTCCTCAGCTCCCAAGAGAGACGTGACCTCCAGCCATGGCCAAGCCAACAAGTGCCTCTGTAATTAACATATTTAAGATGAGGAAAAACTGATGGGGAACCCGCAGTGGAGAGAGGAGTGGGGTGTGAGAGAGACAGCCAGGCAGAGCCTCAGGTCAGTGCAGAACGGCGGGAGGAGGTGCCCAGAGCAGAGGTTCCCCTCAGCCTTTGGGGAGAGGGCAGGCTGTGCCCCTGCAGCCATGGAGGGTCACAGGGGAGCAGAGACCTCCTGCAGCCTGGGGAGGGTCCCATGCCAGAGCAGGTGGCTGCACCAGAAGCAGCCTGTGACTCCGTGGGAAGCCTGTGCTGGAGCAGGCTGCTCCTGAAGGACCACATGTCCATGGAAGGAAGGGACCCAGCCTGGAGCAGTTAGAGCTAAAAACTGCAGCCCATGGAAAGGACTCATGTTGGAGAAGTTCATGAAGAACTGTCTCTCATGGGAGGGACTCCATGCTGGAGCAGGGGCAGAGTGTGAGGAGTGCTCCCTCTGAGTAGCAGAGACGTCATGACCTGACCATAACACCTATTCCCCTGTGCTGCTCAGGGGGAGGAGGTAGAGAAAAGCAGGAGTGAAGCTGAGCTCTGGAGGAAGGTGGTGGGGGGGGGAAGGTCTTTTCAGATTTGGTTTTAGTTCTCTTTTACTCTGATTTATGATAAATTTATTTTATTTCCGCAAGAAGAGTCTGCTTGGCCTGTGACCATAACCGGTGAGTGATCCCTCCCTGTCCTTGTCTTGACCTACGAGCCTATTGTCTCTCCCCTGCCCAGCTGAGGAAAGCAGTGATAAAGCAGCTTTGGTGGGCACCTGGCCTCCAGCCAGGGTCAACCCACCACACCTTTGAAGAAGGGAGGGGTGGGGGAAAGCTGTCTTTAAGATTTGGGTTTATTCCTCATTACCCTATAACTGCATATTTGCTGGCAATATTGGTGAGAGGGATTAAAATGCTATTTGCAAAACTAAAGCCTGTGCTGGAAACAAATAGCAGCATAAGTGGGATAGTAGATTGTGAACCTCTGCTTTCTCTATTATCTCATTCTCTGGTACAGAAGGTGCATCCATACTACCAGGTTTTATATGAAAATAAAAATTATTATTTTTTTAATTATTAAAATTTAATTACTATTAATGATTTAATTATTATTATGAAACCAAGAACTGACAACAACAGAATTAGCATGAAGTACAAGTGCTTTGTGTACACGGTGCTTATCTTCAATACAAAAACTGTGTCAAGGTTAAAATCTAATGGGCCATAAATGGCCCTTCAGTGGACTCCAAAGACATTTGATTACTCTGAGCTTTTCATGTTACAGTTATGTTTTTATATTTTATTGAGGTAATCTTTTACTTATCATTCAGTTTCCTACAGCAGGTCATATTTATAGTCTCCTAGAAATGTCATAGGGGAATACCTCCTCCGAAAAAGGCATTAGGCTTGGAGACAAATTCTATAATCACTGTAACCTAGATGTGCTTATAAAATTCAGGTATGTAGGGGCAGAACTCCCAAAGTTCTCTAGGCTCCCTTTTGAAATTTTTTTCAGATGAAGGTTTAATGCATGTTTCATGATTTAAAGCATGACCAATATCCAGAAAACAGAAACATTTTCAAGAAAGCCTTTATTCAGCTTCCAGAAATTTCATTTTATGGGTAGCAACATGCTGCTGAACCTACCTGCAAGCGAGAGAGGTCAAACATGCAGTCACTTCTTTAAGTGGCTTAATTTACTCATAATAAGCACCTTGAATTTCACAGGGATGTGGACAGACACATATGCTTGCATATGAATAGAATGCTTTAAAAATAGAAAATTACCTCTGTGCTTTAAACTGGCAATGGTTGTCTTTCAGGTTTTGCCACAGGTAGGTTTATGGTCATACACAGGAATAGATAGATGGATGCCTACGGTAAAGGTCACAGCTGAGGCGAAAGTCGCTGCTTTCATCCAACTCGACAGTCTCCAACACAGCCTAGCAGCGTGATGATTTTAAAGATCACAGACTCAGAAGAATTACACAAGCTGTTCAGTCTGAGCAGGCAGTTTACATACAAAAGTTCTTATTCACTGATGCCTAGTTAAAGGGCAACCACATCCTAGTGAGGCAGGATGAAGGCACCAGTTTTCAGAAGCAGAAAACCTGTGATCTCCCTGATTACTGCTGACCTACCCATGGGGCATCATGTCTGTTTCCCTGTTTTGTTTGGTTTTTTTTTTAAATAGCCTATTCAAAGTCTGTAAACTCTTTTGGGCTTGTTGCTACAATACTGCTCACAACGGAATCCCAATCCTAGCTGGCCCATAAAACAAACAGTTAAAAGTATCTTCCAGTCTAACCTAGAATTTTAACATTTTTTAGCTAAATGTATGTTCAAATAATGGGTAAAATTCCTGTCTTCTAGAAACAAAAAGCAATGCATCCCTCCCCAGTCAACTGCCTAAGAAAATATCATCTCTTCCATTTTCATGTTCTTCCCACCCTATTTTTAGGAGGTCAACACCTTTCTGGTGTAGAAGCTGAGCACTTCCGACCAGTTCTGAGGCCAACCTTAAATCATGTTAATAATGAAAATCACGTATCACTATATATTAGACCAAAGCAATAGCCTATTCATCCCAAGTAGTCTAGGAAAACCTACTTTCATCCACTGTCAGAGAAAAGGGCATGAAACCTCATCGGCTGGACTAAATTTGCCACAACAGAGAACATTCCCTTGAAACGTAAGCAATAGCTTGCTCTTGAATCACAAGGGTATATCTTACCTTTTAGAAGAGCATTTCTAGTTAGTTAAAACCACACTTCACTTGAGGAAAAACTGGCAGTGTCCAGTGCTTCACAGGTAAATACATATAAAGGGCTGCAGTGGGACAAGAGCCTGGTCTTCCAGGTTTGACAGGGAACAGAAAGGCCGTGATGGTGGCTATGGTTCTGGTTGGTGGGTCAGGGGTGCAGGCATCTTAAGAGTAGGAAAGGGGTAGAAGATAAAGAGGAAGAAATGGCATAAATTCTACCCTTCTTAGAACCAGTTTTGTCTAGTTCTGCTGCAGCCAGCCAGAGATGACCTCCACACTCAGCCACACTGAAAGCAAGTTTGGTGGCTGGCTCGACAGAATCTGTTACATCCTCCTCCCTTCCCCAGTATGTGCTTAAACCCAGTATTTACTGAAATGAAGCTTCAAAGCACTGCTCTGCTTCCACCAGCACATTCCCTTTATCTTCCCCCCTTCCAAGGAAAAGGGGAAGAAGAAACCCAGGATGGAGGAAAGTAGACCAGGTGAACCCAACCCAGACCTGGATCTCATATGCTCTCACCTAATTAGGGAGGTAAACCTTACAGGGTGAAAATACCCGCTTTGAAACAGTCTTTCTAATGGCAACCCAAGGTTCACGGGTAGTAATTTCCTAACCAACCAGCGCAGCTAGAAAAGCACACTGCTCACCTTCTGCATTCTAGGCAGCTCCCCGCATGCATTTTGCGGCAACGTGCTCTGTTTGCTAGGCATCCCCTCTAAGCGTAACAACAACAATAATACGTATGCGCATCTATGGGTTTGTGCACTCCTCTCTCTAGGTATCCTAAAGAAAATCTTATTATCTTTCAGTGTGAGTAAATAACTCACTCTTTTACCCTTAAAAAGGGTATGTGGAGTCTTTGAAACAAATACATATTGGAGGAAAAAGAGAGTCCTTATTTTGTTAACTCTCAGTCAACCTAAAAAAGGCCTGAATTCTCTCCCTCTTTTAAATAATAGCTTTTCCATGCCTTTAACAACTTTAAGTTTGTTTTCCCCAAAGAGTGCTATTCCTGTCCTATTTTAGACCATCCAGCAGAATGTTACAGGTGAGAACAGAGATTTATACAGTGACATCCAGATACTGCTATGCCACTTTTTACACTCGTTTTTAAAGCCACTATTTCACAATGAGCAGAAGTTTTCCTAAGGTGACTACAGTATGTTATTCTATTCTAGGAAAAGTTGATAATGTAAAACATAGCAATACGTAGGAGTAATTCAGATTTTTCTTTTCGTGCATTACTTTACACTCTCCAACATTAAATTTGGTCTGCGATCATGCTAGCCCGACATCTAGCTTAGTCAGAAAGCAGTGAAATTTTCTATTTTTGTCTCATCTTGAAAAAAAAAATCCTCAAACCAGTTTATCACCTACATCTTTTGCTATCTACTTTTCAAAACTAAAGAAAATCCATCTGTCTTTGGAAGCTTGTGACACATTACAACCATTTTGATACAGTGAAAACCAACTACACATTCCTATTTGTTCCTGTGCTCCCTGGGGATTTTTGATCTATTTATTGCTCATCATGTGACAAATTAGGAGGGACTATAACTAACTTGACTTTCAAAAGCCTTTGAAATGGTTATTTCTGGACCACTCAAAGAATTACAGGAAGGTTTTAGGAGCTATGCACATCTCAAACAGAATTCTGAAACATAGAGAAAGTTTAAACTTCCCTTATGTTACCTGACACTAACAAAAAAACCAAACCACCTTGACAGTTTCTCCAACACTCACAATCACTATTATACTGATTTACTAAATCGTGAGCTGAAACGCTGAGGAATAAGCAGCTGGAGAATACGGTTTTATACAGTCTCAGCCACCTCACTTTAAAAGTTTCTTGTCTGTGGGTACACAAGGATTATTTTTACATATACATCTATAAGATCCTGCTTGCCCTAGTGATCCGATATTCCTACTCATTTGCTTTGGTGCCTCATCTTTTAACCCTTTCTCTAGTCCTACCCTTGATCCATAAGACGATGCACCTTGCGCAGTCCGTTGGCGTAAGTGGGACTTTCTACCTTAATTAGTTTTTGGCACCTTGCTCATGCATGGCTCTGTCAGCCTACACGCTCTCCTAAATCACTCATTAAAGAAACAATATGCAGGAAATGAACAGCTGTTATATTTAGAGCTGCAGTGCTGAGTAAAAGTGTTTTATTCTTTTTATCATTTAAATTAAACATGCGTGTTTAAATCCCTCAGTGACTTCCCATTTACCTCCCACAACAATCAGAATCACATGCTTCTGAAGTGCAGGATTACAGATCAGTATCTCCTCCATAAGGTACCCCTGCCTCCACCCCACTGCTGTCTCACCCCATCACCTCCTCCATGAGTTTCTGATTCATTCCTTGGCTCTTGCTTAGACCATGCCAACACAGCCAAGCTACAAGCCTCTTCACTGCCTTTGCCTGCAAGCCTTTCTTCCAAATAAGCAGAAACAAGTGGTTTTTACCTCCCCCCAAAACATCTTCTGAAGGAACAAAGATTTCAAGATAGGGAAAAACTGTGATTCAGTCTGTAAGACCTCAGTCTCTCTTCGAAAGAAGTTCAAGGCTCATTGCCTCCCCTGCACACTGGCATTTGATAGTCCAAGACAGTCTTTTACTGCCTCAGGACAATTTTAATTCACTTCTTATACCTTTTGATCCAAATTTTAGATTCATCTTTTATCTCTTGTGCTCATTCTCGGTTCTGTTTCCCCCTTACACAAGCTGGTGTACAACAGCACAAATTTCCATTCAGGTATCTTCTCCTTCTTGCAAGGCTCATGCCCTTCTGCCTCCCAATTTTATTTATGAACAAAATTCTGGAATCTCCTATTCAGCAAGACCACAGCAAAATAAAATGTTATGACAAGATTCATTGACTGGAAAATGCCAGGAAAATGGAATAAAGTATCACTTGGAGGACTGAAAGAATTAGCAACAAGACACCTTTGGAAAAGACAAAGGTAGGAATGCAAAAGTGTGAATTCCTTAGGAAAGGGTAGTTACCACACCTGTGCAACACCTGCTCCTCCTGGTTCTGATGGTTCTGCCACCTCTGCCTTAACCAAGGCTTCAGCTGTACAGAAACAGCAGTTGCCTTCTCTACAAACTGTTTTTACTACCTACCTCCTGGAACTTCAGCCTACTGTATATAACTAAGGAGAGACAATAGTAAAGAATTTTATCTCTAAATGAAGAAGCGTGAATTGTATTTATTCAGCTTGGCATAAAACATAATTTGGGAATGTCTGCTCTAGGTCTAGCACAACAATGCAAAAGGTGTTGAACAGCCATGTCTGAGACTTTAGGGGAAAACAGCCCAACTCAAGGCAGAATCAAGACAACAGCTGAGTGTTCCTGGCTGCATTGATCTGCCTAGCTGTACGTGTGCTGTATACATGACTGTGTATGTACCTACTGGAAATATATGCTCAGCCTCACTACCAGCTGGAGCCTGGGGACACGGAGTACAGCCACCCTGCAGTTATCAGGCTACCAGATTCAGCAACCCTTAACCCTTCTCTCATGATAAGTACGCACAGTGTGATTTCCTTCTTTCACGTATCCCCAAGTAAGCCCAATCAGAATAGGAATCTTTTAGCAGGGCATCAAGCACCTATCAGCCAAGAAAAACAAACATAGAAAGGGGAATGACAATATTGTAACCATATCTATTCTGCAATGTACACAATATCATGCCCCAAAAACCAGGCCTTTTCTACTTCACACACACATAATAGCTAAAGTCACAAAAGATGTGTGCTGAGTTAACTCAGGAAAGAGTTAACTCTATTTACCCTGGCTGCTATGAAGCTGTGTTCCTGGATACTGAGAGAAGTACTGATAAGGTCTTAGCTGGCACTGGGGAATGCCTGCACAGAACTCCAGGTCTTTCTCTGCTTCTGATACTACAGCTGCGTTCCCAGGTCTTGCTGTCTCACTGCAGGCAGCGTAGGGGATACACACAGTTCAGACAGCTGACCCAAACTGACCAAGGAAGTATTTCATTCCATAGTACGGCACGCTCAGGGCATAGGTGGGGAGGGGGGTCTGAAAGCCATTACTCTTACTCTCTTGCTTGTTTACTTCTGTACACTTGCTAACACTCTCGCAGACTCCTATGTTAGCTGCTTTGCTAACTCCTGCGCTGGCTTGTTCATGTAGGAGTTGGTGGATTTGTTTAGTTTTCCTGGTTTAGTTTTTCCTATCGCTGATAGGGTTCGCTCGGAATCTGCTGCGACAGCCCTCGGGTTCCAGCCCTCGGGTTCCAGCCCTCGGGTTCCAGCCCTCGGGTTCCAGCCCTCGGGCTGCCATCACTCTCAGGCTCTCTGGCTCTGACCTTCACTTCTCAGCACCTGGTTGTGCATTGGTCAGTGGGTGGTGAGCAACTGTATCATAATTGTATAATATGTTTCATTTTCTATTATTTTAATTACTTAGTAGTAGTAGTACTTGCATATATGAATTGAGATTTAAGTAGCAAATAGTTCTTATCTCAATTTTATGAGCTTCCTTATTTCTTTTTCCTCCGATTCTTCCCCTCCACTGGAGGAGGGGAGGGGGAATTTGTGAGAGCAGCTTCATGGTATTTTGCTAGCCAGAGTTAAACCACGACAATATGCTATGGGGGAAAAAAACAGATAAAGAAAAAATACATACTACTCAATATGCATTTAAAAACTGGAGAGCAAAATGTTAAGCTTCCACACAAAGTTGCTTGCTTAGTATTTCAGTCAACAGCTCTTCTTATGTGAAGCATGCTCATTTAAAGTGCAAACTGATGAAGCTTGTATTGGCAATTAAATACACCTGTATAAGGATCACACTCCTCTCTTTCTTTCCCTCCTACACTCATTCTCCTGACAAGCAGGCATGTATAAGCAAATGAAGAATGCATAGTAGGATTATTTCACTGGAAAAATTAGATCATTTGCTGTTGCCTGACATGTCTTACAATGCATATAAATTTAAGAAGTGTGCCACTGTCTCTCCTCCAGCTAAGCTCCATATTAGTTGTGCCCTCACATTAAAATCCTCAAAGCTGTTGTCACAAATACAAAAAAATGGGTCAAAAAGAGGTAACCAGATGGTTGCTTGAGGCCTAAAGTATACAATATGTACAACAGCAGAACACAGTGGTACTCCACTGGTACTCTTTTAGCACACAAACAGTATACTGTAAGGCTGCTTAGTCCAACACTAAATGGTTGCCCAGTAAGATTTAAAAAATGTTTCCATGAATACAGTTTGTAATGAAACTCATGTCCGCTTGGATTTAAGTACCTCTGTGCAGTGTCAGCAAGACCCTAATATCAGAACTGTGCTAGCATACTAAAAGTGAAAGTTTGGATTATCATATAAAGATTGGTTTCAAGACACATCAGGATTAACTGATTTTTTAATTCAGTTTTAATCATGAAGTCATTAGGATGAGTCAGCTTTCTAAAACACTTCAGCTTGAATGACTCTGGATACAAGTTCAGAATTTAGTAGCCATGCCACTGCAGCCATGACAGAGACAAGCAGAAAGACCAATAGTTCATTTTTCACAGCTCTAAAGTATGATTCAATAAAGAATTCCATCTTCTCGCAAAACTTAAGCAACATCTGTGTCAGGGAAATAAGATTACCAAGTGCTGACAGCTTTTGACACGCAAAAACTCTATTGGGTAAAACTTTTTTTTTTGTAAATAAAAGTGTTTTTAAGAATTAGGGCAGTTGCCTGAAACCTATCAGCAAAATAAGGAATGAGTTTATGGACAGAAGGGTTCTAGGTCTCCATGAAGGCAGCATAAAGATTTCTGGTAAGCTGCAATGAGGTGGTGGACAGCATAAGAAAGGTTTCTAGGATTCAAAATAAAGCCAAGGCCAGCACACACCTGCTGGTGGAGGATATGGAAGATGAAGGAGCCAAAGATCATGACAAATATTTTCATTCCCTCAGAACCAAGCAGGATTGTAACCTGTCACCTCAGGGTTCAATAATTAGCACCTTACTCGTCGTATATTGAAGGGGAGGGGCTGTGTGTAAATATTTTATAAGAATTATCATGTAAAAGATTGTAAAAGGAACATTAAAGTTGTCACATCAATTAGAAAGTTGAAAGCATCAGTTGAGATAGCCTGAAAGACAGCAGTATCTGTAGGGGTGTTAAGAGCAAAAGGTTTCTCCTCCCTCTCTTCCCTAAACATTCTCCCAAGGGCCTAAGCTGTGAACCACAGTGAAGAGAACCACCAGTAAAGCTGCGTGGTTCTGTGCAACATGTAATCTCCAAATGCCTCGATGCCCTTAAGACACAGGAGAAACATTGTGTATTGGCAGTCCTGAATTTTAGCCCTGATTCTACGTGTGTGGACCAATACTTAAAGCAGCAGTTACAGACAACAGTGTTAATTACTCATTTTTGACAACAGTATTTAATCTAAAAATTAATGTAGCTGACAATTTAGTCTGTCAGTGAAAACCTGCTTCTGCCTGATGAGAAATGATGTACCTGTGACCTCATTTATAAAAGTCATATCTTTACAAATTATCTTCTACCTAAAGAAACTCACAGAAGTCATAAAAGAGCCCAGGTACATGGTTTAACACTTGGCCTTTCAGCCGAACAACATTGGGACACATGTACTTGCTGCAAGGGCAGGTATGAAAAGCTGTTGTGACATGCAAGATGATTATCAAGTCTCAGCAGGTCAAAACATCAAAACAAGATTTCATTTCTGCCAAAACACAGCGCAAAGATCATTTTTGTTTGAATGGCACTGAAAAATTATGCAGTATGACAATTTAACATTTCGCAGTATTTAACGTTATACGGAGAGAAAACTCATCTTTGAGCAATATTTTTTGGTATCAATTGTCATTAGCCAAACCTGTCCAAAATGTTGAGCTTACAGGAGATTATCTGGGTACCAGATTTCAGTCTCAGAAAAATAAAGCTATATGAACAGCTTGAAAGATGTTTTAATGAACATTTGGCCTAACAGTCTGTCTAGAAAATGATGTGCTGCACCAGGATACTTCGCTGAGAGTTGCTGGCAAGTTAAATTTAAGTCACAGGAAATATAAATATCATTGACAACATCTTATGAGCTGAAATCTGTGAATTTGTAAACTTTAATGGAAAGCTGAAGCTGTTTACATTTTAAAAATTCTACTGCAGCTATTGACAGAGAAATCAGTGTAATATTGCTTCAGTTTTTAGGGACAGTAAAAGAAACAAACTAATTCACTCCAGAACAATGTTCTCTAGAAGGAAAAAAAGAATGTATCACTGTTATATTCATTAATGTTGGCATTATCTGACCTAACTTCATTCTTCTTTACAAGCATACAGAGTTGAGCAAGAAAGCAGCTCAGAAGGATACTCACATGGCCCAATACTCTGTCTCCAGCACCAAACATGCCAGTGGCCATGTGTCACAGGAAAGACTTTGGAAGCTATACAAACATGAAAAAGTTGTAAGAAGCTGTCCAGGTACTGTGGAGATGCAAGAGGATAGGCTGAAAAAGAACCGGGCGGGAGGGTTCTGGCTTAAAATATGCATCTAGGAATTCAAAACTGCATTTAATTAATACATAATATAGTGAAAACTTCAGCAGGAAATACAAGTGTTCTCTAAAGAATTATTTTAAAATGCTGTCACCAGACAACTGTGGTCAGTAAATAGAGGTAAATAAAAGTAAACAAAAGGTTTTTATCAACAAGCAGCCTGCAAACTTAGGAGATGCTGACTTTAACAAAACTATTACTGCTGTACCACAAGTTAAGTTACCTACATCTGCTAGAAGATTGTAACTGCAGCTAGCCAGGAAAATTACTATCATTACCCATACTGTCATCACCAAACTGCACTGTCTAGCATATAATAGTCTATTTGAAATCCATTCAGTGAATGTTGTTAATGCAGGACAACCTCTTCTTAAAGAGCCCAGCATTTCATTAGAGTGCCTGACTGGGGAGGTACTGGATCTGTATCAATTATCTGTTGGTCTCTTGGTGACATGCATGGTGTTAATCATGACCAACAGGGCTGTAATTGCCGAGGCCCAGCCTACCTAGCACTCCCTCTTTTCAAGATGCACTTCCCACTTAAGCTGTTTGACTTTCCTTGATGATCTGAAGTCCTCCAAGAGGAGGTGGCTAGAGAGGCACATCTGCAAATGCATCAAGATCAAACTTATTCCCTTCCTATCATTTTAAGTTCCTAAATCAAGGGTAGCATTTTTTCCAGGCATTTCTTTCATAGGCTTTCTGAAGGAGAACAGCCAAGTTCTCATGGAAGAAATTTCAGCATTACTTTGTCTCAGAGCAGTTAAATATATATATATATAACACATATAATGTTATATTTAAAACAGAAGCTACTGCCTGGTAAGATTCAGTGAAAGCTTCACAGCATTCAGTTCAGATGAATAAATATTTCTTTTATCTCTCCCACCCACTAACACAGCAGCAGGCATACTTCCAGGACACAGAAAGCACATCTCTGTGCAAGTACTGAAATGAACTCTCTCCTCTTACGATGCCCAGTCACACATTTGTAAAGGACAGTCAGCCTTCAGTTCTAAAATGGAAAAGTCTATCCCACTTAAACCAGAAAATTTCCTATGTTCATACAGAAAACTGAACATGCCCCTTGAAAAGGCTAGGGACATTTTATAATCCAAGAAGGGAAGAGAGATGCTTGTTAGTGTTCAAAGCTATAGCTTACTGGTAGGCTTTAGAAGGTCTTGACAAACACTCCAAGTTTGGTATCTAAAATGAAACTAGTTTCAAAAAACCATGCTTTATACTGTTTACACATCACAGTATTGCTAACTCATATAAAGATTGCTAGTTCAGTCACCAGTTCATACACACAAAGTATTTATTTTGAAGGTGAAGTTTGACAAGCATCAAAATATTCCTAGGAGTATTTTGACTCAGCTCAGATACAAAGACGGTATGGCTCTGAAGATTACTAGAACTTAAACTATAGTAATGTGATTTTGTGAGTGCTCAAAGACTGTGGCAAATATGAAGTAAAGCGATGAGTCTCACACACTGGCTTATACTAACTCATTTTATACTTTCCTTAAGTCAAAAGCCCACACAAGCAGCTGCTGTTGTTCAGCTGATGTGCAGTAGTAACTTTTTAAACTGGTAATTCCATCACAATCCTGAACCCCTTTTTAACTAAAATCCTGTAAATTGGTGTACCCATCCCCTAGTGGAAAAGGGTACTGAAGGAGGGAATCTGAAACCATCATGAGGCACAGGCATGAGGAAAAAAAAAAAAACCAAACCAACTACTTCATTACCAAAACCAGTATTCTGATAATACAAGTTTCAGAAGAAACTGGTATCCCCTAAAGAGAGGTCATTTCACATGTCCCACCCACATAAAACTGCATGTGATGTATCATAAGCAGACCTGTTCTACATATAACACAATATATTCTGAGTATTTTGAGCTTATCCTAGTACTCAGCAGAGGAACAAATAAGGAATGTTACATGCTGCATGGCATTTGATTTTTGCCTTTAAATTAATATCCAGTAAAGATTAGCCATGGGAAACCTAGACCCTATGTTTACAGGGACCTCATATTACTGATGGCCCATATTTTTACTAATTTTAACTAAATCTACTCTTTAGTGGTTCCTTGGGGGTTTTGTGTCCACCTCAACAGCAGCAAGTTTGGATTATTCATTTTTCTGCATTCTCTGCTGTGTAATGGTCTTTTCAAAAGATATTCTACATACTTCTTTCAAACCTTTTTAAATTTACTTGTACACATCTTTGTCTCCTCCCATGCCCTCCCATCCCAAAACCAGATGTAAGTTTGCAAGATTTTCAGGTCATTCTTTCCTGTTCTTGCCGACTTTGAAAAGATAATTGAACATTTCTCCAAAAAGGAAAATAATTAATTTCTTTACGATTAGAAACCAGTTTTAACATGTAGCCATACTCTGAAATTGGCACCTCTTCGTAAGGGTTCATAGTGTGAAACTGAAGCCTAGCCCACTAACCTTAATGAAAGACACTCTACTACCATAAACCAGGTGACAACTTCTGGTGATTCCTGGTTTTGGTTTATTAGAAGCATTAAGCTAATAAGCATATTACTTACAACAACACATCACTCAAATTGGTATTTAACAAAATTAAGAGGTAACCCCAAGTTCCTTCTCCCACTGCATGATGACCACTTTCATGGTCTATCTCTCTCTCTCCCCACTATCATAAAGAGAAACTGACTGCTAGAATCAATGTCATGTTACTGGAAAAGAGATCCCACCCAATGACAAAGAAAGAGGCCCTGTATTTTACTCACAGGATAATAATTTCACTCTAGTTTGCGTTAAGACCTCAATGGATTACTGGGTCCAATTTTAGTCATCATGTATTAAAAATGTAGATACAGGTGAAATTGAAAGAGTCTACAAGAGCATGAAGAATGAAAACATATAGAAAGCACTGCCCCCAAAGAAAAGCCTATGATGTTCAGTCTAAAGAAAAAAATAAATTACATGAATGAGAACAGTCTTTCAATACACAAGAGAGTTACAGCAAAACTAGCAAAAAGTTACTTTACACGACAACAGAAGGAAGTACTAGAAATTAGTCTAGTACAGATCTAAGATGATTTAAGTGAGATAGTATCTTTTTAACTAGAAAAGCTATTAAAGCAACAGTAACAAACAACATACGGATTGGTATAAGGTTTCCACTGTTAGATTAAATATGCTCTGCCAAGACTCAAGACCTTCTCAGGATTCAATAACCCTGCAAAGTTGGTCAGCCAGTAGATCCTACAGGTGATTAGGTGCAGCATGAATAGTCTAAGCCTTAGTAAAAACTTTGGACAACATGAGTATTTCTTAGGGAAATCAGCTGCTTTTTCAGATCTTTTGTTGACAGCACTCAAATCAAATATGCTGTCAACTCATGCCTATGCCCCATGACACCATACAATTAGAAGCATGTCAGTTTTACTTTAGATGGCAACCTGCATGAATAGTAAAAGTTCCAAAGGAAAGATGCATGCACATTGTGTGTAGATGTGTTTATAATATGGTTATTACTACGTAAACATTGCCCTTTAACCATTTTTTTAAAATCAACAGAAAAAAACGATCCCTATTAAAAAGGTTCCTGTCAAGGATTTTGGACTGTGATGTTGTTTGTATCTGCCATGGTTTAGGCGCAGCCAGCAACTCAGCATCAGGCAGCCACCGGCTCACTCCTCCCCTCGGTGGGATGGGGAGGAGAAAACACAAGGAAAGGCTGGTGGGTCAAGACAATGACAGGGAGGGATCACTCACCTGTTATGGTCACAGGCAAAACACACTCAACTGAGGGAAGAAAAATCAATTTAATTTGTTACCAATCAAATCAGAGTAGGATAATGAAAAATAAAAGCAAATCTTAAAACACCTTCCCCCCACCTCTCCTTTCTTCCTGGCCTCCACCAGCTTCTCCAATGTGAGTTCTTCCCACAGGCTGGAGCTCTACACAAACTGCTCCAGCAAGGGTCCCTCCCATGGGACGTTCAGGAGCAGCCTGCTCCAGCACAGGCTTCCCACAGAGTCACAGGCTGCTTCTGCTGCAGCCACCTGCTCTGGCATGGGGTCCTCTCTGGGCTGCGGCGGGGTCTCTGCTCCCCCCATCACCCTCCATGGCTGCAGGGGCACAGCCTGCCCTCTCCCCAAAGGCTGAGGGGAACCTCTGCTCTGGGCGCCTCCTCCCACCTTTCTGCACTGACCTGGGGCTCTGCCTGGCTGTCTCTCTCACACCCCACTCCTCTCTCCACTGCAGGTTCCACAGCAGATTTTTTTTTCTCCATAGTCAATGATGTGCTCAGCCATAGTCATGGCTGCTTCTTCCAGCAGCTTCTCACAGGAGCCAGCCCTGTAGCCCTCCCCCCCACTACCAGAACATCACCACACAAAGCCAATACAGTACCTAAAAAAATTCTTTAAAGGTAAAAATATGCCAGGATAGAGATAAGTAAAAATGCCATCATTTGTGATTTTCTGTTCTGCTATCACACATGCACACTTGCAAGACAGCGTGTCTACCAGTAGGTCCAAAGTGAAGCTACACATAATATGTTCGCCAGGCAGCACGTAAATGTCCACACTCAACAGCAGTGTATGTTCCCACACTTCAATACACTAACTCACAACACTGTGTGAGAACAACAGCTGGCAGGGCCATGTTATAAACACGGATCTTTCAAGGCTCTGGTTCAGAATAACACCAAAAAAAAAGCCAGGGGGAGGGAAAGAAGGGAAAAGGAGTGTTGTGGTAGTGGGTTTTTTTTTAATACAAACTCGGTAATCTGGTTTATAATGCAGTCCAGCCAACAGTTGTATCAGCACAATCACAGGAACAGAGGACTGTAGCGCAAAAACAGGAACACAACCAACTTTATCCCATGTTTACCCCAATCACATCCCACACACCCTGTATCAGGCTGACCTCTAAAGCCCATAACAAATGCACAGCCCGCAAATAACTGCAGGAATTTCTTCTCTGATATATTTGCACTCAGAAGAGGCCCTTGGTATATGGCTGACTAAATGCGTGCTGAAATGCACAGGCATAGTGTGGGAGAGTTCCTCACGCATGAGCTTCTTATAGTAACTAACTCTCCCACATTGTGCACTGCATGTAGTTAATACCTATGTGGAAACTGAAAAAAGTGATGTGCAAGAAGGTTGATTTGCCTTCTGAAAACATTAACTTTGATGTTCCCTTCTTAAAACGTGAAAAATGGGATACTGCATTAAGTCTGACATTTAATTTAATTTCTAAAAAAAAAAAAGAGCAGAGTTGAGAACGTAGGAAAACGTGATATAATATGTAAATATGACAGAAACACCAGTATAGCATTATGTGAAGTGAATGCCATTAGAGATGAATGATAACTTCTTGTAAATGAAGGACAAATACTAGAAGGAAATCAAGAACGTACATTCATCATGTTCATATACCAGCTGTCTTACTGGTGGGGGCTGGGAGGAACCTATTGAACCGAGAACTGAAGAAAAGAACAAATGATCTTTTGTTTTTAACTAATGTAGTGATATCAACCAGTGCTGAGGGCCTCCCATGTTGCTAGCTTATGCACTAAATGAATGTGATTTTCTCCTCAATCATTGATTACACCTGACTTTTCTACACCTCCCCCCTCCTTGCACAAAAACATACAGGTGAGAATGCAACAGCGGGGAGCAGAAATGAATGGCAGCTCTTGCTTAGAAGCTGTGAAGGCACAGCAAGGAAACAATCTCCTGTCCATCCCTAGATTAAGTAAGACACTAATGAAAGAAGCTCAGTTACCTGCCTCTTGAGAAAGACCGGTGAGCTTGGCTATACCATTATGTATTAATTCATAATTAGTTTTGATAAATATACAGTGTAGCTATTTTAATACCAGAGTACTTAGCAATTCTGCATTACTTAAACATGACATGCTCACGCCCTTTTCAAACCAATTTGTATCACGCATTAGAAATTAACTCAATAGCAATTCTTACTATGTATAACCTGAAGAGACAGAATAATGAATGCACTTGAAATCCCATGAAGGGTATCAGAATAAGAATTGTAACCAGCTACCTACAAGCTGAAGCTCCAGGTCAGCACATTAGGCCAAATACAAAAAGTTAGACAGTATTACACAGCATCTTAGGTTTTCACGGTTCTGTATTCCTACAAGATAAATCCCTAACCTTTATTGAAATTTCACAATACCTCCTAGCAATGCTTATTCCTGTTATATAAGCAAGAAGTTGAGAACTAGAATTAATCTCAAGAGCAAGGAACATGTTTATGGAGAGAATACAGTTTTAAATACAGCCTGACAGTCTGTGCTAGGTTTCTAAGTTTCCAGAAATTCACAGTAACTGGATCATTTCAATTTTCCCACCTTGACTTTGAAACTTAAGGAAAAGGACTTCCACCAGCATATTCATTTTTATCCATAGTGTTTGGTTCTACTGTAATGCAAATAAACAGCACATACCTAGTACTACTAATACAAAAGGATGAAAATGACCAAGTAAGAACAGCTGTAAATTCATTACCAGGTATATTACAAGTATATTCAATATCAACATTAAAGTGTGATTATATTGCAATAAATACAAATCCACTTAAAAGCCTGCTTATCTTCTCAGTACTCAAACAACCACAAATTTATACCATCACTCACCAGGCCACATTATTTATATTACCATCCTCAACATCATCAGATATATCTTCAGACAGATAATCTGGAGCTGTGAAAATGAAAGCCCTATCAGTCTCAGCAGCTTTAAACCTGAAGATTTCTGGCCTTTAATGAGTCCTGTATGAGAAAGAAACATAACACTGACTTTTTCCTCCCCATGAACACAGAAGAGTCAGTATTTTGCCAACAATGGGCTAAAATGCATCCTCCGAAGCAGCACCTACAGCCAAAACACACAGACTGCCTGTTAAGTCCAGTCTGGTATTATGCATCAAAAGTACAAAATACAGGTCTCTAAGGTGTGTCAACAATACAGAATATTCTGCTTTAAGGATGAAAAGCGAGCATGATCAAGCAAGAGGAGGTCTATTAGGGAATCTGACGCCTCTGAATTTTGCCCACAGTCTTCCAGTGGGACAGAAATTTGTGCAACCACCAGACTGGCAAGATACAAAATTTCAGACAGGTTTTTTTCCCTATGTACACGTATCATCAGATCAGAAGTAAACAAATCCTTAAGAAGTAGGTGACAAGAAATTAATCTTGCAGAATTAAAAGACTTATGGAACGACCTAAGATATGGAAGGTTTAGTAATAGGCTATTTAGTTTCAAGTTGGTAATATTTCTCACTTCTAGGCCTTCAGTCAAGCACAGCTAAAACTAACAGTGACCCCACCAGATTCAGTAGCCAATAAGAGTTATTAATTTCAGCCTAATACCCAGTAAGAGCACTTAGTTTCAGAATACACAATTGCAACAGAAGATTTTACTGCCAAATTCAGCCACATGGTTTTGTCCTCTGTAAAAGCAGTAAAACAACTGCTACTAATCTGGCATTGGGCAAGAGCTGAAACAAGGGCATAGGAGCAAGAAGAAAAACAAGAGAATTAAATATATCACCTGTTATGCAACTAATTTGTACAGTTACTAAAAATCTACGCCGAATCTCAAAAGACAGTGCAAAGAGAATCTACCCTGTCAATCTTCAGGATTTGTGGTTAGAAAACATTAAAACTGTTTTCTATGCTTGTGTTTGTTTTATTCTAATTGAAGTTTCAGCTTTAGGTACAACCTATTAGAAAAACTGATTAACTCTGTGTGGGATGGGCAAAACCTTCACGCTAGATATTAGTTGATTTAAAAACAAACAAACAAACAAACCCACAAAAACAAACAAACAAAGAAAAGAAAAAACAAGCCAAAATAAAAAAACCAGCAGTACCTAAAAACTTCTGCAAAACTGACCACAGGCAAGGTACAGAGACTGAGCGGGAGAAAGTAATTTATTCTGCAGGCTAGCAGGAAAAAATATATTAAAACAAACAGAACAGCTTAATTGGAAAACCTGGTTTCACATCTAGGAGCAACTCTACTTTGTTTATGTAAATTGCACTGACGTATCAGAGAGGAGGTGGTACAGAGGTGGCTGACAGCATTAATTTTAGACAGAGCAGACCATCTATTTTATTTTATTACATAAGGTTTGGTTGCAAAGCCCACCAGAGTCAACTGACTCTTCATTTACTTGAATAGTCTTTGAATTTGACCCAGAATTTAAACAGCATGACTACTTGCTTTGTAAGCACGAGGTCTGAAAAAAAAAAATTCAGTTTGCAGATGAGATTTTCCATTTCAGAGTTTAACCACACTTACAAAAATAAATTACCCTGCACATTACACCTCTTTTGTTGCATAAAAAAAAATCTCACTCTTACCTGCACGTTTTCTTCTGTAACTTGAATTTCAGCAGTGTAAATATAATCAATAAGCATCCTTAGAGTCCAGCCATCGACTTCCTTTATTCGAACTCTCTTTGCTCGGCTTTCACTCATCTCACCTGCAAATACAGTTTATTAGTCAAGTAAATTAGATAGAAATACAGCATAGATGTAAAGGTCTAATAGCAATTCTTCCTGCCAACAGCAGAACTTTTTGTGTATGATCAGCTTAATAAGACAACTATAATAATAATAATAATAATAATAATAATAATAATAATAATTCAATTTCTTTCCTTTCTCCCTCCAATAAGAAAGGAAGATTTTGTTTTTACCATCATGCAAATGCTACCTGGGTTAACACTTTTACTGCATGTGACCTATTGTCTCCAGTGTACAATATCAGGAAAATATTGTTATTAGACCTAAATAAGACTCTTCAAATGCATGCAAAAACATTTTGCTGGCAAAGCAAGCTATGAAAATACTGTCGTTTTATTACCTTCTTAATCGTAGGAGCACACCAAATGCAGTCTGGAGTCATTTTATTTAAAAAATAAAAATCATATCCCCACAGAAGAACTAAGATACTTATTTCTTTGCTTGCCTACTTATAACTCCCTTAACAATTTCACTTCTGTTACAGATCTGATTCAACAGTTAAAACTCCAGCTAAGATAAAATGGTAAGCAAGGGAAAACTTGTTGGATCTCATTTTGTGGAGGCTGACATATTGGCCATATGCCACAACTGATCTTCATAGAAAGGCCTACAAAATAGCTTCTGCCTTCTAAAATATGATGTTTCTTAAAATGTAACATTTTGTTTATACCCAAGATAACTGCCCAAAGACACTTTCTGAAGTAGTGATTATAACCTTCTCCATGTCTATCAACCACACACCTGGTCATCTCACACCTTTAACCTTTTTTGCATTGCCTTGCACTGGGAGGCAAAACATGAACTACACCAGTTATGTTGGTAGATGTACCAGTTTTGACAGTGGAAGAGTATAATCCAGTCTCTGGATACACTCATTTCTTCTATGCTGAATGTATTCTTATGTCTTTCCCCCGGCATCTAGAGAGAAGGGTATTAATGAGGTAACAAATTTAATGTAAACAACAACAGAAGGATACAGGATGGGGAGGTGGATCAGAAGATGCTTGTCAAAGCTGGTATTTCCTCATGAAGTACATATGCGTCTTCATTGTTTGTTGCCCAGTGGTCTCCAGAGCTGGTACCAAACAATGCATTTTACCCAGTGCATTTGGCAAAGGGATCATCACTGAGAAATTTATTGTTATTCATGCCTTCTGGGGTATTTTTGAGCTGAAGGATAAGGATTTTTAATCAACCCTTTAAGTGGCAGAAAGTGCAGAAGACCATCTACAGCAACATACTACTACTTAATGGCAGCACAGGTTGCTAGCATTCCAGAAAGCTATGATGAACTACATCAAAACCAGCAAAATCCAGCCCCCGCAGACCTTTCTTTTTTTTCACCTGCTCTTCTGAAACATACCCCTACATCTCTGAAGGATGATTGCAGTGCGTTCTCTGCAGGGCCCTGTCTTCCAAGTTTCTACTTCTAGTTTGACACAGATTAAACCTATTGATCTTCAGAGCATGCATGCTGCAAGTTATTTATTATGCAAGCTGCTGTGGAGGTGGTCCTTTGGGAAAGCTCTGTGTGTGGGAGAGTAGAGTTTGATATTCTGCAAGCACATTAGGTTTGTTTTCAGATTCTGTGTCAAGGCTTCTAGAGCAGTGGATAGGCACCTTCTCTATTTAACAACAGAGCTCAGAATACACAAAAATAAACCCAAAACAAAACCAAAGACTTGCCTCTACTTCTCATGCTAAACAGACATGCAGTCTTCCTAAAATTCTACATCAGTCCCACTGTGATCCACACTTGGTTGACAGATCATATGCAGGAAACCAGATATACACTCACTAGGCAGTCTCAGTCTAAACTTCAGGCTGCTGAAGAACTCCGTTCATGACTAGGAAGTTGCACTACATCTCCACAGAGTTGTTAGTGACAGGAAAGCATACCATGAACAGAAAAGAAAGCACTGAGCTGATCCAACCTCCCAAGCAGGAGCAGCAGAGCACTAGATGGGTTGAAGTTATAAAATACTATCTAAAAAGCATGTATGGTTCCTCAAAAATTAATAAGGCAGGCTTTTTTTTTTAACCAGAATTTTACAAATGGAGAATGGAAGCAAAGAAAGCAGGTAATTCCCTAAGGGTGACTGCCTTGGCAGAAGAGAAAATTAAACCTTGTCCAAAGTCAGGCCCTAGAGCCACTTCAAGTGTCTCTTCACTGATGTTTGATAACTCTTTCCTCTAATCATTTAAGGGTATTTAATTCAGATCACAACACATTTCTGAGGAGTTTTCCTCACATACAGAAGGAAGAATCATTCTTGGTAACATAGTCCCAGATGTTTAATCTTTCTTTTCCCTTCTACTTACAATTGCTACTAACTTTACAAGGCAGTAACTTTGCCTTCATGGACTTTAATAGGGCTACTTCTACTATTGCAACAAGTGGAAACAGAAACAAACCCAGACAGAGGGTTTATTGTCAGTTAATGCCATACCCCATCCTGCATAGCAGTCAGTGCCGAATGACTCAGGGAAAGATGGCAGTAACCTGCAAACGTCTCCAAATATAAGTTTCTAATTTCTCATCAAGAAGTAGCCCTGAAGCACAGAAGTACAATTTTTCACTTTCTTTTCAGTTACTGTTTTATTCTAGATGGAGGAAGATACTTTTCCATTTAATTGTAGCTGGTTAAGGGATCAAACTTTCTTATTTGATTTTGCAGATTACTGGATGAGAATACAAATCCACCTGAGAAGTGTGAATTGCAGGGTTCATGGAGATAACGATTATGATGAACTTCAGGATTTTTTTTTCCTGTGGAGAACGACTGAAATGCACCAACATCACAGCTGGGCCCTGCTGAAAGCAGCCTATGATAGTAATAAAAAAATCATCTCTTGATAAGTCTTGAAGCCACAGCTGAATTCCATTTAAACTCTCACCAATTTGGTTTACCAACTGCACAAACATTGCCACAGATGTATGGGTTAAATGCTTCCCACCCACTACTCAGGTGAGCATTCCCACCTCCCACACCACTGCGGGTCAAAAACACCTACATTTAAAAATATGAAACAAGCGTGAACTTTTAAAAGGGACTGAGGAACAAAAGGACCAAGATTCAATGATTGCATCTAGAAAGCGGCCACAGACACCACTGCACTGGCACACCTAACAAATCAAACTTCACACAAAGGGCAATCGGGCCAAGCAGAAATCACAGAATGGTTTGGGTTGGAGGGACCTTAAGGATCATCTAGTTCCCACCCCCCTGCCAGAGGCAGGGACACCCTCCACTAGATCAGGTTGCTCAAAGCCTCATCCAGCCTGGCCTTGAACACTTCCAGGGATGGGGCACCCACAGCTTCTCTGGGCAACCTGTCCCAGTGCCTCACCACCCTCTCCGGGAAGAACTTCTTCCATATTCTAATATAAATCTACCCTTGTCTGCCACGGAAAGCATAATATAAAACTTAAACGTCGAGTAAAGAATATTTTCAATGTGACAGTCAACAACAGTTAATCTTTAATAAAGAACTAATCTAAGAGGCTTGTGTTTCTCTGTTACTAAGGTGATGAAAAGGAACCGTAGAACCAGCTGTTGTCACTCCAACTTTAAAAGAAAGCAGCAGATTTGTCTCAACCACAAATGCAAACTTGAAGAACTATTAGTGGAATAGATATTTAATTTTACACATAACTCTAAAGCATTGTTGTTGCTAGCAGTGACTCCACTTCTAGCTTTGGTGTCAAAATATTTGCATATAAAATCAAGAATAACCAGCTGCTTCCCCAGGACACAACAGTATTTCAAATTTCATCAATCCTCCGGTTGCATACAATTAAAGTTATTAAAACTCCTATTTGCTTGTATACTTCAGGCCAAGAATCACATTTCTGCCTCTACCTCAGCTGATGGTCAGAAGCAACACACTTCAGTAAATTCTTTTAATTTCAGACAGTCAGCATTAACTACCAAACTGGCACAAGATTTGAGAAGAAACAGGCAAATGTGCATATAGTAGCATTCTCACATTGACACGGAATTACACAAGACTTCAGTGTAATTTACAACCATTATGGAATTAAACCCAGAGCACAGGAATTCAGCTGGAGGCTCCTATGAACCTGAACCTATCTTAGCCTTGCAAGCCCTCAGCAGCAAATCAGTAACTTGGACAGAACAGAGCGAGCAGAGGCAGAATCAAGCCTGTACAGAAAAGTCGTGGCAATGATGCAAAGTACATCTGTCACAAAGAATTACCCTAAAAATACCAAAACATGCACTCCAGCTATAGACTGCCAAAGCCACAGAAAGCGTTCATATCTACCGATAGCCTAGAGTACTCGGGGTCTGAAGAACTTAGCAGTAGTAGTTGTTGAAGGACATTATTTACTTCAAAATTCACATGAAAGTTATTTTAATCTTCTTTTGGACAAGTGAGATTACTAGAGCCTTAATGGGTAAAACAACTGTACCATTCCTGGCTTACTTAACATATAAATTTGTTTAAATGAAGGAGACTTTATAAAGCACTCATTATGCTAATAAAGAATGTGTTGCCAGTATGTCCTTAGACTGAAAAAAAAGAGAAATCCAAATGTTCCTATTGGGCTATCAAATAATTAGATGAGATCCTAAAAAGCAAAAGTCATTTAATTTTGTGCTTTATACAGTTTGATTGGATTACAACATAGTAAGTACTGAAACATTTGGTACCTGTAAACATGGCATGGAAGTAGGGGCTGCAGGCGGCTAACACAACTCTATGCGCTGCAATTTCCATGTCTTCAGCTACTATCGTCACATCACACAGCAAGTTTTGACTATTTAGAAATATCAGAGAAGATTTCACGTAAGTGAACTACAACAGAAAGGCATTTAATATCACACACAACTTCTTTTCCCATGCTCTCAAGAGAGGCAGGCAGACAATGTTGATGGAGCAGTGTTTTTAAATGCGTTACACAAACACACGGCTATTACTCAGTGGGAGTACAGATGGTGCTTGGGTACACAAAACTTTTTAAAAATCAAACAACTGAATTGTGATTTCTTGCACAGAAGTTTTCTGCATTGAATAATCAAAATTTGTATCAGTCCCATTTATAAACCTTCTCACTGGAAGTCTGGGCTTCTTTGAGTAACTGTGATAGAAAAAAAGAATTTGATATACACAAACACTAAAAAATTGAGGTAGGAAATAAGACTCTACAGATAAAGAACACAAACTTCCGTTGTGATGCCTGTGTCACATTACACTGAAAGCTCAAGCCTACTTAATTGTTCAAAATCACTACTCAATCATCTCTCTATTTACTGTTTTCCAAGCATTTTTCATACACAGACCATATACACAATAGAAGTTTTTTTTGTTTGTTTTCCACTCTGATCAGTCTAGAATTTATTATGGCCAGCTTCCTATCTTGCCTGACTTTTTAGCTTCATTACATCCATTTGCTTTCTTGTCCTTTGTGACCATAATACACATTTCCTCCCTCTTCTGTTGCAATAAAGTAACAACTCATTTGTAATCATTTCTAATACAGGTGTTTCCAATGCAGTTTACACCCACTGGATATACCTCTTCCAGTTAAACCTGCCATACCACATACTCTCATAATCCAGTTTTCTAGATTAAAAGAGATGGCGGGGAGGGGGGGGAGCAGAAAAACAAAACTAAACCACAACACCATACCACCTGCTATTTCCCGGCATCTAAATAGCCATCACAGTTACCTTTTAATTCCTTCTCATGCTAGCACTGTCCTTGTAGAAGTAGCATATGATCCACAAAACTCAGAGCAAGGGCAAGGACGGGAAGAGCAGAAAGTACAATTTAACAGAACATACCCCTTATGGATGGAGCTAGAGCTGTACATCAATCCAGCGATCTCTAGTCTCAGTACTTCTGAAAAGTTATTTCTTTTTACCTTTCCTGAATATATATATTGCAGTTAAGAGCACAGACTTTCTGATAGTTTGCAACTGCCACGAAGAGTTGTAGCGAGACTGTGGTGAGCGGTAGCATGTTGCTCTGACAGAGCTAGAGCTCTCAGCCAAACTGCTCAGCTCAGCCCAAAGAAAACACGGCCATCTCTGCAATCATCCAATTCCTTTCAGCACAGCCTCCAGTAAGGTGGCCTTGTGGAGGTACAGGCCAAAAATTCTGGCGGCCACAACTAACATTTGAGGCCATATTGCAATCTTGGCATTAGAATATTTTTCCCTTTTCAGATCTTAATACCTACAGCAACTATCTCATGAGTTTAACCTCTGCAAGATGGTTGTTATCAAAAAAGATGCATAATACAAGGTAATGACCAGATGAAACACACAACTCGGAGGAAACATTGAAAACAAACATTACATTTATTATGCAAAAACCAAAACAGAAAGCTGCACATAAGAGGTCATCAGATAGCCAGCTTTTTCAGACACGTGCACTTATTCTGACAACAGGAACAAAAGGTTTTATACTTAGCTGCACAGAAATACCAACGATAACAATGAAGCCAGAAGCAACAGAATTACATAAATGCAAACTCCAGCTAATTAATTACATTGCACATATATAGACATAGTAACTCAGAGGTAGTCTGGATACATCTCTACTCTGGATAGATCTCTAGTCTTGATACATCTCTAGTCTGCAACTGCGTTAGTGAATGAATGTGCTCTATGTTACTACAAAGCTGACAAGCTAAATAAAATACTAAATAAAGAAACAAGCTTATAAACTTAATCATGTACTCTGCTGCAAGCATCCTGAGGCTTCCACAGCAACTCAGCACCTTCATTTCATGAGAGCACACCAATTTATTTTAGAAAAGCTTGCGTTCTGAAGCAATATTGTACAAATTTGCTTGTACAGGGTGACTGGGTGAAAAGAGCTGTGGGGGGTACACCATCTTGGTAAAGGAAATGAGAAACGGGGGCAAAAAAAGTGTAGATTTCAGAACAGTAACTACCAGCTTGCAGGTTATTGTTTGTTGGTTTGTACAGAGAAAAGTCATTACTTCAAAAGATTTTGGTAAAGTCTTGTTTGCATGAATGAGGATTTTAATGAATATAGGTAAGACCAAATTCCATTGTGATAAAAAGTAAATTAAAATGAAGAGAAAAGATAGGCATCAGAGGGTAGTTTCTTCATATGTCAAGAACTAATTAGCTATCCTAATGATCTCTCTGACTCAGTGTTGAGGTGATGGTGAGTAATGAAATGGCAAAAACTAGCAAGGACAAAATTACTCAAATTTGTCAAAATTTGAAGGCACAGAAAAACCCTCTTATGAGCAACTTGACAGCAGCCAAAAATATAACATAAACTCACAGACTTAAGCATTCCAAAGCCAATGTATTTTAGATGCTTAAGCACATGATTTCTTCATGAGTTATCCACTTTCTGGAGAGTACACCCCTGGCAAATGCTTGCCTATGCTACACTAATGAAAAAAACTGAGATAGAAACCACTTTAAAAGCGTAGTCAATAAAATCAAAAATAATGTTTACTTGATTAACATTAGGTCTTCATTTAACAGTAACGATGTCTCAAACATTTCTAAAATATTTCAGTTTATTACAACAAATAAATGCAAATATTGGTGTTTATAATCTTATCTAATTAGCACTTCACATTTTAAAAGCTGTACTCAGCTTAAACAGTAAACAGTGCCACATCAGCTACCTTATTAAAGAAGAACTACTGTTCCAACTTTAACTATTTATACATATAAGACAAAATTGTTCAAATTGCTTCTACAGCAATTCAAATTTAAGTAACCATGGAAACTAAAGTATATTCTGAAAATAATCCACAGCCTTCAACAATGCACTCTGCTGGAAGACCACGTCTTTTACTCACACCACCAGAGAACACAGGTAAGGTTTCTGACTTCTGAAACTGTTGTAAGATTCATTCTCAGAAACCGTTTCTTCATCTAAATTCTCACTGATCCTTCGGAAGTCATGGCTACTGGCTCTAGCCAGGCTCTGTTACACTGCTTGAGACCCTGAATCTGGCTACTGGGATCCTTGAAAAAGCCAAGGGTGTAAGTAAGGTGAAGCAACAAGTATCAGTCCTTTCAGCCTAAGGCAACTAGGCTGTTAACATACTAGAAAAATAGCCTCTGCTCTTATGCCATTATCCTCAGACTATGGAAGTCTTTGAGCTGGATTTAGGTAATTTATGGTCAGTGTATGATTTTCTCCAGTCTTCCAGTACAAGCTGTCACAGCCAGATAAATACACTGATCTGATCACAGTATCTACCACAGTATTAAAGATTTACCCATTCAGAACAGCAAAGATCAAAGGCAGAGGCATACTTTAATAGCCTATCAGTTGCTGTCTCTTTTTCAGGTGAAGCCTCTCCAGTTTTTAATCTTATATGGGAAATAACAAAGGACAACAGGATTTTCACACCCTCCAGTATTGTCTATGCTAGAGAAGTATTTTATTTATTTAATTTCTCCACTGCTGCTGTTAGTTATAAAGCTGAATTTCTGTCAGTGATAGTTATGAGTCCTAATTACCAGAGCTCAGTTGTGAGCTCTAATTACCAGCTGTCACACTTTTCAACACCATCTCACCTACTCATATGTAGAAAATAAATCAATACGGGTGCTAAGAACAGCGTCAACACCCGTCTCCCAGTTCTGCTGAAATTGATGGTAGTATCACTCAAGGTCTCACAAAACTTGAGAAAAGTTTTGAAAAAACTTTCAACACTTGATTTGGGAGTTCATCAATTTCTCCCAGGGGTCAAGTAAAAGATACTGTATGGTCAGTTCGTTAACATTTGTTAGACTGTGACCTCTATCTCCGCACTAGAAATTGTTTACATTTTTCTAGTTCGCAGCGTACCACAGAGATCAACAACAGGCATAGGAAGAGCCTTAGGCCCAACTAAAGAGTCACTTTTCATCTCTCCAAGATTAACTACCTACCAGACAGGATCAGTAGCTGTAACTCCTTAAATACAACCTCCAAATATTTTTCAAGTCTCATAAACCTAATTTTGATTAACTGATGTGTGGCAAAAACATACTGCACACATTAGAGCTATCATCACATGACTATCATTTAGCTATAACTTCGTTGTATATTTAATCCTTCTCATCAGCTACACTTCTGGAATTGCATGCTCTCAATAAACTATTATTATTAACTTAATAGATGCAAATGAAAGTAAAAATGTATTATGGACTCCAGGCAAATGTATACAGTGAAGTAATACCTTCTTAATTCATTCATAACTTTAAAAGCTTTCTTCATGTGCCACGGATTTACTGTAACAGGACAGTGAATTTCAGTGTTATCATCTTTCAGATCCAAGGGCTTCTGATGGCAAAGTTTGGTACATCTGTAAAGAAAGGGGGGGGGAGGGGGAGAAGAAGAGGGTTAATACTTCTGTCTAATCTCCAGTTGTCACTTTTATTTTCTTTACATTCATCTTGGGGAAGAGGAGAAGATTTGCATTTCAACTTATTCTTTACTCCAAGAAATTTTGGTTTCCCTATTACCAACAGTGTGGAGTAAGAGGTAGAATTCCTGAGGAAACGATAAGTTGGTGACCAACATTACTGAGGCTGCCAAAGGCACCGCGGACTAACAGTAATCTCCTCTAAGGAAAACATGAAGATGATGTCCTAGAACATTTCCAAAGAGCCCTGAAGTGAGAAGCAGAGGCTTGGGAACTTTTAATCTGGTGCCCGGACAGATCGATGGAAGAATGCAACATCCACCATCAGTCTCTCAATGCCTTCACCGCCTGACAGATAAGAGCCACTCTCTGCCCATCCACCAGGGCCTCCCTTACTGGTTCACACAGCTCCCAGTTCAATTCTGACAGGAAGACCACATGATGACTACTGCAATTGTGCAGGCTTTCCCTAGCAGCAGCATAAGACATAGGTGAGCATGAGGCAAACTAGATAATTTTGCAGATCCATTGTGTTTTGAAAAGCAGAAGCGACCAACCTTTTAATTTTTCTTGCTCTCAAAAACCCACCCAAAATAGCAAGAGAAAAACTAAGCAGTGTGAAAAATCATTAGCTCTATCTACAATTACCTCTTTCTATAAGAAATACCCAAGTTCCACATACACTAACTTCTGTAGAAAAATGATTATATACACCCCTCAGTCACCAGGACTGTCCAAACGGCACGTGAGTTTTTCGTGCCAAGCCAAGCCAACAAATTTCATGTTTACAATCACAATGTTATTCTTACAAGGCAAATTACATCGCTGTAGTACTTAGAAAATGCTAAGCCCAAGTGATGTTTTCACCTACACTATTGTAACCGTATTCCTGAACCTATGAGCTGGAAATAAGCAAAGCCAATTGCCTGAGGACGGGCAACTGACCCTAGTACAGCAGAGATCTGATTTCAAATGAAAACTCAGTCTGGCTTGCTTTAGGTAAGAATAGTCTAATTGAACTTATGCACTGACATCCAGAATTTCAGCCTCTCTTCTATCATACCTAAAATTTTCTACTTGGGCACATCTAAAGCCGCTTGAAAGAAAAATTAAATTGTAACTTGGGATTTTAACCTAGAACTCTATATTCTGTGCACTACAAGAACATGCAAGACAAAGTAGTTGGTTCTATTTTTTCATTATTTCAAAACTAGATACAAAATTTTAGAGCAAAATAGCACAAAACTGCATCAAGCAATGAGGGAAAATAAAAGGAGTCTGTAAAACACTGGCTAACAAAGTAAGCCATCTACAGAACCCAAACTTCTACCAACTTACTATCTTGTACCACGAAACTACTATGAATTAAAGTTTCATACTCAATTTTGAAAATGATAAAACTCACTACTGAAAGAGACCAAGTAACAGCAATTTTGCATCAATCAGAAAAAGAAAAAATCTAGTTACATGTTATAGAGCATATACAGAGGATGCTATATGGACGTAAAAAAGACATCCCATCTAGAAAACTCCTTTAGACTGATTATTACTCTTCTAAAATACGTGACATATGTAGTGATCATCACTCAAACAATTATACGTAGAAATCAGTGACTTCAGGAAACATCCAAAGCACTAAAGACTAACTATAAGGAAGAGACCTAGCTTCTAATTATACCACTGACTTATGAAGCCCAAGATAAGAACACTTCTTCTCCGGCACCTTTTTACATCCCAAAGCAGTGCATCAGATACTGATGTGTACATATGTGCATACATACACATACGTCACGTACAGATAGGCAAGAAAAGAAGAGCAGTCAGAGCTGCCTGTAAAGAGCTGCCAAATAACCTGGATAGATGGATAGAGGAGTTCCTATGAAGCATAAATTCATGTGCTGAAGTTTCATTAGTTCGCCACAAAGGGTGAGTTTGTTTTAAGGTAATGAAGCCTACAAAACCGTCAGTCATACGCCTTCTGTTTTGAGAACTGCTAGTCTGCCTGAAGGTACTAGAGTCTCTCTCATCATTTCACCAGTTGGGTCAAAGCTGTCTGCAACTGGTTCCCCGTGGTTTGTTCTCAGGAGCCTCACCCACAGCGTACCTGAACACAGGCTCCTGAAGGCGCTGGATGGAGCTACGCTGCACTGGAGCATATGAAACATCGGATGGACTCAGCTGAGGTGCAGCTGGAAATACGTGGCTTGCCTAGCGCACTGCTACTAAAAATGATGCTTAACTAAATAACCAGAAAACCGAGTGTGATGAGCATGACTACTGAGTCAAACAGGGAGTAATTTGGGACCACATATGGAGGAAGCAGAAGGAGCGAGGGGGAGGAGGGAAAAAAAAAAATCCTGTCCCCGCAAGCTGGAAGGCGCACGGGAAGGCGGGGGGCGGGGGTGCGGGCAACCCTGCCCGCCCGCGGGGAGCCCAGCGCCCGCTCCCCCCGCGGCACAGCCCGCCCGATGCTAGCCCGGCACCCAACGCCCCACCGACGCGGGCACCGCCGGGGCACATCAAACCACCGGGCGGGCGCGCGCTAACCTGAGGGAGACCCGGCCCATCCCCACAGGCTCCGCTGCCGGGTCGCCGCCGCGACCCTTCGGCCAGCGCTGCCCCCCGCCGCCGCGGCCGAGTCCGCGTCCCCGACCCCAGCCTAGGCACCATTCCCCACACGGTACCGACGGGCTCGGGACGGCCCGGCCGCGCCACGGGCCGGGCGGGCTGCGGAGCGCCGCGGAAGCTCAGCTGGCTGCTACGCGGCCGGGCCCGGCCCCGCGCCCCCAGCCCACGGCGCGGCGCTCCGCACGGGAGCCCGTCCGCCTCCCCACTCACACGGGCGGCAGCAGCATCTCCATCGCGGCTCCTCTCAGGCTTCCTCCGTGCAACGCGGGCGCGGCGCGCTGCCGCCAGCACCATGCCAGCCGCCACTGACCCCGCCGCGGGGTGCCGGCTGCGCCCGCCCGGCGGAGCCCCCCGCTACCCGCCGGCCCGCCGGGAGCCGCCGGCGCTGCCCACTTCCGGGTTCCCGCCCGCGGGAGGGCGGTGGCGGCGGGGACGGGTCGCTGCGCGCATGCGCGGCGGCGGAGCCCGCCGCCGTGAGGCGCGGAGGGCAGGCGCCGCTCGGGCCGCCCCGGGTGCTGAGGCGGACAGGCGGCCTGGCGCCGCAGCGGCCCGGCCGGGCACTCAAGGCAGGCTGCTGCTTCTCGGTGGGGCTCGGCCCCGGCCTTTATGCAGAGGAGGACGAGTCTGTGCGTTCCCCTTTGCGGGAAGAAGCGTCTCCTTCAAGGGGGATGAGCTGGGCCCGATGCCCCTCACGGCGCTAGGACGCCCACGTCTCCCAGGGGAGCGGTGGCTCGGGACAGGGGCCGAAGCGAAGCCCGAAGCCCGTGGGGGCGGAGGAGGGGGATGCTGCAGCCGGTCGCCGATGCTCTAGTTCACCGCGACCTGCTGCGTCTCGTCCGCCTTCGATCCAGCCCAGCGGAACAGCGGCCGTGCAGCCCAGACCAGATGCCCTCCTTCGGTCATACAGTCCCAAGCGTCGCTGACTGGAGCATTAAGTACTCGAGCAGTACTTTAATGTGTGCTGAAGTAGCCTCTGTGATGCAGTACGGCAAAAAACCCTCTGACAGGGATCTGTTTCAAACACGTGTCTTTGTAAGCCAGACTAAATCAAAAAGTCATGAAGAATACTACATTTAGCAACTTTTGGCTCGGGGCATTTGAGAAGAGTTTACTGTGCTTAAACCTCTGTAAGTTACTTCTAAATCTTAGAAGACTCTGTGGTGGAAGATGTGTTTAGCAAGCTGAACACAATGCGAATATTTGAGTCTCACAGTGCCTGTAAAAATAAAATGCTACTTCAGTGGAGTAAGAGATTTGATACCGAAAAAGTAGCTCTAAAAAGTAATAAATCTGCCACTAATTGACCAACACTATTTTTCTAGGAGTGAGAGGAGTCTGAGGACAGCACATGTTAAGTAGGAGGCAAAACAGAGAACAGCAGGTGCATTTTGGGTGAAGAATATTATAGATGGATGCATAAAAGTCCTCAACAGTGTTTCTAATAAAGTCTCAGGTTATTAAAGGTATTTTAATTTATTATTTCATGTTTGCTAATTTCTAACATTCCTCGCTTGGAAAATGCTATTTTAGTTTTCTCAGTTCACCAATCCTCTTTCACTACACTGAGATGTTTGATCTGGGAACGCTTCAAAATTTTTTTAATGGGTTTCCACTGGAGGTTTCTCTAAATTAAATAATCGTAATTGCCAGTGCCTGTTTTTACGGAGTCTGTGCTTCGTAACTGCTGAATTTGTCTCTTCTCGAGAGACAGACTGATTTGTCTCTGGGTTGTGCTGGGGAAAAAAAACTACTTGTTAAAGATTTGAAAGACGCAACAACGAAACCTGCTTGCAGGGCAGTCTGCTCCGAAGTGGCCAGCTAGCAATAATGCGCTCTGAAATGGAGGTTTAAAATTCAGCCAGCTCCATGCGTCACAGCGTCAGAGTTCTGAGTTTGTAAGCAGGTCTGGCCTGGGTAGATCAGAGAGTTGCTGATGACTGTCACATCATACTTTCAGGATTCTGTACCCTAGAGTAAACTCCTGTACACGCTACTTTGTAAGACAAGGATCCTAGCTTTTACCAATCCACAAGACCTAAGTGAATCCTGTTAGTAATAAATAGACTGCACAGCATTTAAGGGTCCACATTAGACTATGAAGTCACTGCAAACCTCTCCAGAAGCTGGTGGGGGTTTTTGTACACTAGTCGCTTTGACAGCAAAGCTCTGCTTTCTAGTGAGACAGTTCCACAAATTACACAGTCATACAAATGGAATAAGCAATCCTGTACAATTCAGGTCACTGCATTCATGCATGGTGTTTTATAGGCATCTTTAAGGGATCACACACCATGCTGACATGGTCATGTTAGAAGAAATCTGTGTTTGTTAGGTTTAGCCACAGAGAACACTGAAATAAACTCTTACTGGTATTTTTAATTGACAAACACAGGTTAGGAAGACCTCTCCAAAAAGGACGAAAAATACATTTGTAAGAACATCTATTCTTGTTTAAGATATTACAAGTCGTGGCTTCTTAATGATTTAGGCAGAATGCTTGTAAGATGCTGCTAAGGCTGGGATTCTTTTCCTGAAAAAGGAAGAAGGAAGGGACTAGAATTGAAGACTTAAGTACCTCTCAGTATTGCTATTGCTTCAAACAGAAAAACAAGGCCCTTCTTCACTTTATGTTAGCAGTTATTAATTATATTTGTATCTTACTGAATTTAATTGTCAGTAATTCAAGTATAAAATTTATGTAAAAACATTTAGGGCACACATTTTTGTTTCCTTTTTCCCTGCACATTTCACCTCCTGTAACTACGATCCAGCCACAGACTTTTTACAGTCAAGGCCCCTGCATATGAACAGATCCACATGGACCTACATGGAATATGTAACAGGACTTGAAGTTAACACAGACGTTAGTTATTACTGCATTCTTTTGTATAAGCACTAATATCAGCATTAATCCAGCATTAAGTAATCTTAAAAGGCCTTAGTCTAGTGTAAGATACTATTTATTTTTTTTCCGCTAAAAAAAGAATGGAATATTTAGTTTCAGAGAACCATTGAGCTAAGGACATGAATGCAGTTGAGAAGAATTACACTGAAAAGTAATGTGAAAAGGAAAAGCAAGAAAGTGCATGCTGCAGACTAAGAAAGGGACCAGATTGCAGAGAAATATGTACTAGAGGGTAGGCAGAGAGAGAAAAAATAAGATGTGCAAATTAGGAATGTGAAAGAAGGAATAGCAAAGCAGCTGCTATCAAAAATAAATTGTATTGTGACCAAAATCAGTTAGATACAATTAAACATGGATAAATATATTTAGTCTTCTCTAGCGCTATTGTTCTGTGTAAGCGATTGCTGGACCATTGAGAATGTGTCATACTTAAAGAAAATAGATGAACAGTAAGACTTACCCTATAAAGTTCATGGACCTTATATGCTGATGAAAGTCAGTAACTAAGAACTGGCTTTTCAGTGTTCAAAACCAGACATGGTGCAATTTCCAAAAGGACTTGATGTGGCACACACTCTAGTAAATGGGCTTAAAATACTTCAATCCTAGTCTTGCATAAGAAGGGCCAGATAAAAAGCAAATAATATGAAGTGTCTGAGTTCTGCTCAGTGGAGAAGTCAGGTCCTTGTGGTTAGTGCTGAACAGTGTGGTGTTCCTGTAAGTTACAGGTGCCACGGAAAAAGGAAGTCACGGTTCAAGCAAGCATTGCGAATGGAGTAAGTGTAGGTCATGGCTTTGATTCGTATTAGTACTGCAAACTACAAAGATGCAAAGTAGAGATCTTGATGAGCAGATCTGTGGCCCAGTGTTGCGAAGGTTTGGATTTCACAGATGCTGTATCCTTGAGATGACTGTGGAAGAGTTGGGCCAGCTCCTACTGTCAGACTTGTGCTGCTTCCTGTGCACTGGATAAGGCAATTGGGTCTCTATACTGCGTGGCTTCCATTCACTGATCCAGCAGAAAAAACACCAAAATTATTACATTTCACCTTGTAGCCGTGTGATGACTTGGACGTGATGCAAAGGTAGCACCAGAAACCCACCACAGGGATTTCTGGGGGAAAGCTGGACCAGTCAACTGCAGATAAAGCTGATGATGAAGCTCCGCCCTTCAACACAGAGTGATACCTTACTGAAATAAGTTCTGCACGGTTTTTGTGTACAGCCCACACAAACAAACAAACAAAAAAAGGAATTTACAAGGTCCAGTCCTTAGCAGATGGTGTATCACGTGGATAAGCAAGAATTAGAGTAGTCAGTCATCAGTACTTTTTTTCCTGATCTATTCACTTTAAAAGAGTGTAGATTATTCTTATGTTCAGTCATACTTATTTAACTTGCCATAACATTGTTTTCTTGAAAAATGAAGCAAGCACGGTTTTCGTTATAGACAATAAGGGTAAGGTATAGTACTATACCTATCAGTGCAAGTCGGTGTACTTCTGCCACATCGTAATTATTCTCCACGCTAACAGCAGTATTGTAAGACAGTCCTAACCAATTCAATCAACTATTAGATAGCTTTTTGAGAAGAAAACGGGTACAGATAATTAATTAACTTTACATTTAAACAATTGATACACTGCCATCTAGTGCTCTCTGGGTGCACAATCATGCAGAGAAATTTCCATCCCTTTCCATAGTCCTCAGCATCTACGATTGGCCTATAGGGAAGGAATAGGTAAACTCGCCAATTTGCATGTAGTCATGCATATAGTGAGCTTACATAAGAACAGTAACTGGGAGATATTTACACTGTGAAAAGGGACACAGTATGCTGAAAGAATCGGTCTGGATCTATGTTGTTTCATATGCATGTAAATAAGGCTGGAGGAACAGGATTTGCAGTCTACCCCACTTGAGGGGGCATTCAGCAGAAATGAAAAATGGTGCAGTCTGGGAAAGAGCAAGCGGGATATAGTTCACACACACTGTACAAATTCTTATGTTGTACAAAAAGGCAATGAAATCTAAGACACTACAATATTAAAAGATTATATTCAGGGAGCCATAACAATAACAAGCACATAGGAGTAGTTACTGCATATAATTTTGCACTGACAGGTGGTTCATAGAAAGTGAAAAGCATATCATGCTGCTGTTCAAGAAATGTCATAAATCCTTGTTTGGAATAATCTTTTTTTGAGTGTAAGGATGACTAGAAGGTACTGCAAACTCATAAAGATTAAGAGCTCAAGATCACTACACTTAGCTATGCAGAATGTCTAGTAAAATTGGACTCCTGTTAAATAATAAAAATGAAGGGGAAATTTAAGTCAAAGACAAAAGTATGAAAAGGTTTATTCAGAAAAATCTGGTACAAGCAAATGCTCATACAATGAGTAATTTACTATGGTGTTTCAGAAATACAGTTTTCACAGTCATCAGGGAAAGTCTCTTGCCAATTTTTCTGTGCAAAAGAAGAACATTGTGCTCTGGACTAATACACCGGGGGAAAATAGATATCCTCAGAATCTAAAATATTCGAAAGACTACCTTGTCAAAATGCTAATATTTAACCATACAGCCTAAAATATTATTCTATTCAAGCTAGTTCTTGACATGTTCATTTTATGGTTTTCAGACAAAATACTTAGGAAATGGAAACGTAACTATGGACACACACACAAATTTTTCCTTGAAATTTCATCCTCTGTCTTTATTTTAATTTTATCAGTAGTTTTCCTGAGGCAAATTATTTAAAATATTCATCTTTCTCAATGAAAATCACCTTAGATGGTATGTAATCTGAACCCAAATATTTTCAACTCTGCAATTCCCTTTATGTAATTCAAGTAAGTGCTTGTCATATTGTGAAGGTTTTACAATACAATATAAACAGAAATGTGATTTTGAAAAATCAGAGGAAAGTGATAAAATTCATAGTTAAGAATTACTCTGCAGAGATTAAACTTTTCAATCTGCAAATCAGGCATTTGCTTAAGCCCTAAACCATTTAAAACCCTCAAACTCATCTTTAGTGCAAGGTAAATAAGATACATTGGGATACTGTTTCAAAGTTTGATCTATGCTTCTAGTGCATATTTCTAAATATAATTAAGAAATCAAGAGTTGCATCCCTTCTTTAACCTCAATTTATGTGCTTTTGAATATAGCTGGAAATTCAATAGAATTAAAAAAGGAAGCAAGAATGCCCATTCGGTCGCTCACAATTTTTCTGTTCACTGTTACGTTACATCCCTTATCTCATCTGCATTAAGCAGTCCAAATTCTCTCTCTACATATGTATTAATTTTTATCTACCTGTTTTCAGCAGTCCCATCCCTGGACTTCGTTACGGACACATAGGACATTTTGCTGAACGGTTTGTACTAATAGATTAGCTGAATTAACCAATGGCCACACTAAGCCTCCGTCATTCAAATTTGTATATTAATTGGTGGAAGACTCAAAGAGTTTTTATTAATACCAGTGTTATGCTCTTCCCTTTGCAATGGCTTGCATTTAAAGGCCACAGAATTTTTAATGGGAATTTCATTTATGAAGCCAAAGCTTCATAGCAAGTGGCAGTTTTTGATTACATGATTACCATGTATAAAAGCCCCAAGCTGTTCACCACAAAAAGCTTTCACTTGCATGATGTGAAAATCTGAAACGATACATGGAGAGAAAGGTTCCTTTATTTTAAATGTATTCAGCAGGAACTGTTTTTTAGTCTCCACGGGATTTCAAAAACTTAGAGAAGCTTGAAATAACACAACTACCTGTGAAGTGTCTGTAATTTGAGGCTAGACTATAGACTGCGTTTACTGCAGAGTGACTGTCAGGACTATTACAACCAATTCATGGAAATAAAATTGTCTTTACTGTTATTTTTACCTTTTCACTTCCCATTTGTATCTTTAGTCATGCTGGGATCTGTCACAACCCCATATTCTCAGAGCAGAGGCTGCATTCCTTACATTGAGCTGAATACAGTTTAAGTACTACTTTACCTGCAGTATGAATAAGAAACAATAATAATAATTACACGTTATAGTTGAATGTGAAAAAGCTTGTGAGCCCAATCCTGTTTCCATTCATGCCAAATTTTAAATAAAACTGCAAGAAAGAAAAGTAGATATTAGGCCTCTTTGTAAGGACACAATTGTGAAAGTTAGTCCCCAAATATTGCACTTATTACTGATATAGAAAAGGGTATGCCTACGTATAGGATTTGATCCTGAGTATCTAATCTACACTAGCTTTCCTTAAGGGCAGCTAAGGTTATCATAGTATGGCACTGTCGGACCATACAACATCTTTTCACCTTACCCTTATCGGGCACCTTCATCATTACTGATAGAGTTGCAGAGGAAGTAATTTAAGAACAGTCCAGATCTTAATCTGCTTTAGACTGCCCAGCACTGGATCAGTCCTCAGGAGTAGACTTTCAAGTCAGGTGCACTACAATGACAATGCCTGCAGAATTTGTCAGAAGATGGAACAGGAATTGAGCAGAAGAGAATCTTACTTCACTGAAACCTTACTTAGAACGTTAAAACCTCTCACTATAAAAATTACCTGTGAATCTAGTCAATAAAACAATATATCAAAACCAAAACACAGACTGGGTGCTCTACTAAGAAGAAAAGTAGACTACTACCATAAGGATTATATATATATTTTACGTAAACCAGTTGAAATTAGCAGTCACATATTTCTAAGACTACTAACTGGCATTGTGTACAGTAAATATTTATGCATTTCAAATATTTAAACTTGTAATTTTCCCCCAACTGTGCTCTTCAGTAACCCATTAGAGAACACTTCATTTTCCGTTCAGTAGAAACAATACTTACGATTATGTTTAAAATTATACATATTCAAATGAGTGCTGATAAATGTAAACTTCCTGGGACTTTAGGATGCTAAAATTAGAAGAATTTATTTATTTGATTTTATCTCAAACATTTGCCTCATGGCATGGATCATGCACACTGCATGTATGTGTGCGAGCCATTGAATAGAGGTGGTCTGTAAGTATACAACAGTTTGTAGCAATGGATTATACGTTAGACCAATGTCTCTGAACAGAGATTGTTAGCAAATTATCTGTGAACAAGCACAGAGAAATGGCAACTACTTAGCAGCAATCGTGCCCACTTTTAGTGTGCTGGGGATACAATGTAGACAAAGTATGTGCTTCTCACCTGACTGTATTGGGTATCTGAAGAAACAGGCTAAAACCAAGATTATAGCTAGCCTGTGGTATTTTACAGAGACTGGCAATAGGAGGAGGAGTTCTTCCACAACTGAAATTATTATGCTATTAAAAAATGTAGTTGCTTGAGTGTGGGTATCCAAGTACTGAATCAAATCCCTGATTTTAGGCTTCTTGGTTCCTAAGTCTTTGAACAACTGTTTTAAATAACTTTTAAAATTATATTTTATTGTGTTTATTATATTTTATTATATATAAATAATTTTTTTTATTATATCTCTTTCCCCCCTTACTGTTTCCCCTCAAATACCATCCTTGCCAAATTCAGAATCCACCCCCCCATATTAAAGGACAAAACTATGTGTGCATTCCTAAACATGCACATAAGCAAACAAACAGAATGTGGGGAAACATGAGAAAAAATTGTGCAGTCCAGCATTTTATTTGGTCATAAATGAAAGCAACAGCAGCTAAGCAACACGAGATGATACGTGACTAATTTTTTTGTAAAAGAATTTTTGTTTTGGGTTTTTTTTTCATTTCTTCAAAAAGTTTAATGCTATTTTGATTTTTCAAAAAATAAACTGCTATGAGGTATTTTTAATCAATATAAATGTATTAATAGTAAAAAAAAATATATATAGCTATTGTCATTTACTGGCACTGTTATTAGCTTCTTGGCTGTGTAACTGGATACTATACAGTGCGCACTAGCACTTCTGGTTATTCCCGACCAGACGTGTTAACCAGAACACGGGCACTGTTGCTCCTTGCAAAACAAAAGGTAAAGACTTCATGCTTTTCAAGCTGAGCAAAAGCTCAAAGTCACTATGCACGTAAGTCATGTAGTTACACAAAGAAGTGGGAAGTTTTGGCAGTCACATGGCATCCTTGTAAAAAATGCACGATCAATCTTCAGACTGATCTCTTGAACCACCCTGACCTTCGATGGTTATTAGACCTCTGCAGGGGTAGACCATGCCTGCCCAGCTTGGCAAGGCAGAACGCCTTACAAAAGTAACGCTGGTTGCTTGAACAGCAACCTGTGAATTGTGGCCTCAATTCACTGTCACAGAAACACTTTGTTGTCTGGCTGCTGATTGGTAGAATTTGTGGTCTTCTGAGGAAGAGAAAAAGAGGAAGCACAGTAAGAAAGAGGAAAAAAGAACATTTGGGCTGAGAAAGTGGAACTGAGCAGGCTCTTATCACAGGACCTGGACTTAATCTTACTGAAACCAGCACGTTTAAGGCTTGGTTTTAGTTTGAGGTAGTTGCCCAGGTCATTAAATGTGTGTATCTATGTAAAACAAGAACAAATGAATGGAAGTTATGAATGTAAATGCTTTCTTTGGGTGGGAGGTTTCAGGTGGGTATTTTTCTATGACAAGATACCCAAAAGAAGTCACAAAAACAGACATGAAAAACTTGGGTCAGCTTTTCCCGTTTGGCATTTCTGCACTCTTTCAAGAGAGGCAGAGCCACGGTGGCTGTTCAGAGTGACAGTCCTGGCTTCTTTTAAACAGTACACAAAGAACAATTTCAACCTGGCAATGATAGTATCTTGCTGTCTTCCCAACCCCCCCTCACAGCTTTGATCCTCTTCAGTGTCCTCACTAACACCAGCTCAAGGCTCAGGGATGGTCACTTAAAGCAAACAGGAGGTGAAGAAACGTTAGCAGGTGAGCGGTGCACACAAGATAATAAACATGCTGCTTTGTAAACTCATACTGTGCACACGGCTGAACGCTCTGTCATTCTGATCCTTCCTGTTTCAGAAAAGATATAGCTGAGAAAGGTCAGGGAAGCTTACAAAGATTACCAAAGAGTAACCAAATTCTTTCAGCCTGAAGAGGAGGCTGAGGGGAGACCTGATCGCTCTCTACAGCTGTCTGAAAGGAGGTTGTAGGGAGGCAGGTGCTGGCCTGTTCTCCCAGGTAACTGGTGATAGGACAAGAGGAAACAGCCCTAAGTTGCGTCAGGGGAGGTTTAGATTAGACATTAGGAAAAGCTTCTTCACTGAAGGAGTGGTCAGGCATTGGAACAGGCTGCCCAGGGAAGTGGTGGAGTCACCATCCTGGAGGTGTTCAAGGGGCGTGTAGACGTGGCACTTGAGAACATGGTCTAGTGGGTATGGTAGTGTTGGGCTGATGGTTGGACTAGGTGATCTTACAGGTCTTTTCTAACCCCAGCGATTCTGTAGTCAAGGAGTATTTGGCATACAAAAGGCCGTGAAGGAGTAATAAGACAGAGATCCATCAAGTGAGTAGCGTGCACTGTGAGTGGCCATAGTGTCTCTCAAGAACGAAGGGTTCTAAAGTGAAATTAGCAGTGGGCAGGTTTTAAAGAGAATGTGTTTCTTCAAAACTGGCCCAGAAATGTCTCTGATGACTTACTGTGTGCCTTGCGCACGCTAAAACTCCCCATGGTCTGAAGGGCCAGCCGGACATGTTCGTGAAGAAGAGACACACTGGAAATAATCCAGCGCACAGATGCTTCCTCAGGCTGCGGGCAATGGGAAAATGCTCTGCACAGCGAGCTGAGGACAACGCTCCGCTGCCTTCACCCCTACACTTCTGTGGGCGCCTGCCGCTCGTCCCGCCTGCTCACTGTCCCCTCCCCGCGGGGACACCCGAGCCACCTCCCCGCGGGGATACCACGGGCGAGCGCGGCACCGCGGGGCGGGCTCGGGGGCCGCCGGCTTACACACCCTGGGCCCGGCCCCTCGCGGTGCAAAGTCCTCACCTCCCGGCCAAGGCCGACCGGGACAGCGGGACGGGCCGGGGGCTGCGGCTCTGGGGCTCGCAGACCAGGCCCCCCTCGGCTGCTCCTGCCCCGGGTTGCCGCCCGGCCCGGCCCCGCCCCGCCCCGGGGCCGGCGCTGCGGCGCGGCTCGGGCCCAATAGCAGGCGGGGGCGGCCTGCGCCTGGCCTGCTGGCCGCCGGGCCGTGACGGGGGCGCCGGTTAAACACGGTCGGGGCGGCCGAGGTGAGGAGCCGAGATGGCGCTGATGGCGCGCAAGCGGTCGCAGCAGGATCTGGACAATGTGAGTACGGCTCTTCGTGGGTAAGCGGCGGCCACCGTTGGGCGAGCGCCTCCCTGTCCGTTTCTTCTCTTCCCTCCGCTGGTGCCTGTGCGAAGCGCTGGGGGCTTTATGCCCTCCTTCCGCGGGGAAGCAGCTCTCGTCAATGGCCGTTTCGGAAGTAGAGGGGCCGCTCCCTGGCCGGGCCGCCGCCCCCACCCCGCGCTGCCTGCGGGCCGGGGCCGCTGCCCCTCCGCAACGCCCCCGAGTCCCCGGGGTGCGGGGCTGTCGTTAATCGCAGTTATTTAACTTAGCCCAGGCTGGTCGCGTAGCATGGTTAGTTCTTCGGTGTTACTTTTTTTTAATGCGGGCAGGCCCTATAAGCGCGATCTTGTGTTTAGGCGCTGGCGTGACAGGGGCGTTTTCCTGTTTATGCGGGTGTTTCCCGCCCCCCCCGCGGGGAGCCTGCGCGGGCAGTGCCGGCTGTGCCTGTCCCTGCCGGCCCCCGCCTCCTGCCGCTGGGCTGCTGCGGAGGGGCTCGCGTCCTGGAAACGGGTCAGGGAGCCCGGGGGCTGAAGCCTTAACCTGCGCTTGTGCTAACACCGCTGCCCAGCACAAGGCCCACTTCTTAGGGCGTTTTGACTCTTCTTAATTGAATGAAACCTGTGTTTGCTCTAATTAGGATGCTCAGTAGATTTTTTTTCTTAATGTCAGATTGACTGCGTGGTATCATCATCTCTTGCTTTAATTCCATTCCTTCCCATGTTGCTTGTAATACTATCTACTCGGGGAGGTTACGTGTTTCAGCGCTTCCCAACGCTAGCTATATTTCAGAATACAAAGATGGATTGTAGCTGGCCTTGCAGCGATGTGGTCAATGTGTTCTGATAAGGCTGTGCTTGCGAAGGAGTGAGCTGACCTGTCATGGTGCTACAGCAGCGAGCAGCTCACCTGTTCCCATGAGACAGAGGATGCTGTCCTAACGAGGATCCTTTGTGGGAGGTGTGAGCTGCTGTGTTGTTAGCTCTGTGCTGAGTAGGAATGAGGAAAGATGTCTTGGCTGCTGGAGTGCTGGTCCTGCACACTTGCCTTCAGAGCTTAGAATTACCCCCTGTTTTCAGGGGCCAGGTGTGAGGGACAAAGGGCATCTCTACTTGTGCTCCTGGATTTTATATTGGTGACACAAGAGGAGTGCTGTTTGTCAAACTTGAGGCCTGCAGTAAAAGGGCATCTTAACAGGCAGGTATTTCAGTAAGGGTTGTTTACAGTCAAAGAGTAGGCTAATTAAAAGGTATCACATAGGTGAGGAAGGCCTGTTCACGCTCTTCTATGGTTGGGCAAGTGTGGCATTCGAAGTACTAAAATAAAACTGATTGCCAACTGAAATAAACCTTGGTGACTAGCTCCTTTGCTGTAGGCAGCTGTCAGTAGGTGAAATAACACTGGGGAGTACATTTGTGTTGCCCTGGTTAACATTATAAACCTAGGCCTAATCCAAGAACTTCTCTCTCTCCTTCTAGTACTGTCTAGAAGAATGACATGCTTCATTTGTCTTGCAGCTTATGATGCTTTCTGTCATGGCAAGGAGAGCTCCTCCGTTGAAAAACTGAATATTCCAGTGAACCCTGGGAGCCTCTGAATAGCCAGAGGTCTGGAGTGGGTTGGGGTTCTGCCCTTGTCTTGTCCTGGACTGTGGATGATATCACTTAAGGAAAGAGCAGTCAAAACTTGATGGGGAATCTTGAGTTTCCTTATCCTTTGGAGCAAGTCATACCATGGGACATAAGCAGACGCTAAGAGGGAAACTTGAGCGTTCATAGTGGCTGTGTATGTTCAGCTTAAGACGTACTTGAATGACTGTGTCCTGGCCTGGAAGGAGCAGAGTTGCACAGCATAGCATTGAGGCATGTTCCTTATCTCCAAGAGAAGCTGTGGGGCGCTTATTTTTTAAAGTAAAAGGTAAAACTAAGTATGGGTGGAGGGAAAAACAAGTAAAAAATACTTCTGAAAATGTATGGAGCCAGAACATCTGACCTGAATGTGAAGCCAAAGCCCCAGTACTTGGTGCCAACATGACAAGCAAGGGTTGCATGCTTTCTAGTGAAAGCAGAAGATGGATTGTCTTTCCCAGCACTTGTTAGCATCTTTTCATCTGAATTGCTCTGTCTTTCTGGCCTGGGTTCAGTGTGAGCTACTGCTGGGGGTGTTTTGATGTGTCAGTGGTGAAATCACTTGAAACTGTTACTGGTACACTGCAATGGTCTTTGTTATTGCCTCTAAACATAATTTGATGGACGTAAGAATAGCAAGGATTTTTTTACTTCCTGTATAAAGTATATGAGGGACTTCAATTATCACTTTTTCCACTTTCATGTAAACATACTAATATTTCTGGCCTCAGTCAGGACTGATGCTCAAATACTGGTAATGCATTTTAAAGATTAAAGTTCCTGAAGACACAGTGCAATGCTGGAAAGTAGACTAGTGTTGAATTCCTCAGGGACTGAGTTCTCACATAAAGAGGTGATGAGAGTTTTACCTAGAACTTAAGAGGTCATCCCAAGATACTAACCTAGTTTTTGTTCCCGCCCCCCCCAAGCTTGATTTGCTAACAGGAAATTGCTAAAACTTCATAATTCTAGAGCTTAACTGTTATTACTCTTTGCCTTCCCCTTCTGTTCCAGGGTTCCTTGGAAATAACACAGAGTTTGGAAGATGATCCTCTACTGGATGCACCACTTATTTCATCTCACACATTGCATTCCCAGCTGAAGCCAAGATTTCATGCTATCCCAGCAGTTCTTCTTGCCAATTTTCTGTTGCTAATACATGTAAGTTTGAGAAGCATGACTGCCTTAAGAAAATTTGCTGTCTCTATTCTGAATTCTTATGGGTTACATGGCCAGTAGCCTCCGGAGAATTGCATCCACTGTTCTTCCAAACCAGCGAAGTCTTAACCACCAATGAATTTTGATCATGTCTGTGCTACATGATACTTGCTGCGTTCTCATTCTTATTGTTTGCTGGTGATAAAAGGCTTTTCTTCCTAACAAGATGTGTCACAGCATGTTAAGTAGTAGGTCTTCCATGCTGTTGGAAATGTACTTTTAAAGTAATATTACTGCTGTAGAAATACTTAGAGTAGTTATAGAGGGCTAAGATAATTTTGATGCCATGCCTTCAGGAGTCTGAACTTAATTTCACAGGGAAGACTTACGGTATTTCTTAAGGTAACTAAACAAGTGATGCTGGACTTGCTCCAGGGGATTCACGTGGTAGTAGATAGAGATGAAGCAATCCAAATATTGCTTCCTATTCAGCCTTCTGGGGTTGAAGGGTGAAAAGCCACATGCTAGCTGAGGTTAAACCGCAACAGGGTCTTACTGTCTACTATCATAACTCATGTAGCTGAAAGTCAGTCATCCAAATCCCAAGAAACTGCTGCCACTTCTGTCCCCATCACTTCCTCTCCTGCAAATGAAGGGAGGTATGGGGAGGGTTGAAGAGAGACAGAATGCTGAGGCCTCTGTCAACACACACTTTTCCAGGTCAAGTCTTGCTGCTGTTGCTGAACCTGCTGCAGTGGCTCGTGGCTGGTTGGTCCTCGGAGCAAAAAGAAGTACCTTCTGTTGGTGAAATACAGCATTATAATGAAATACTGCTGTCTCCTTTGCTGAAAAGATGGATGGGGAAAACAAGCTTATTGGATTTCTTTCCCTTCTTTATGTGCGTAAACCTTGTGGGACGTGGTAACACCAGGTTAGCTTGCGATGCACAGCCTGCTGAAGGGGCAAGTATACTGGAGAAGTTAAGCTATTCTAATATTAGAGATGCATTACACTGCTAGCCTATGGAGTATTTTGTGTGTAACATGGAGTATTTCTTCTCCATCCTTCTGTGCCAAGAAATGTGGCTAGGTAGCAAATAGCTGCTTCAGAGCAGCTGCCTAGTTATGCTCCAGAATTGTACATATGGCTAGGATGTGCTGGAGTGCAGTGGGTCTGGGTTTTTGAGTGGCTTTCCTTTTGCCAAGCCTTGCTTTTCTGCAGCCTTCTGGTTCCTATCTGGAGAGCGGTGTAAAGTGTGCAAGCTAGAAATAACTCTTGTATTAACCCTGTCTTGTCTTAATCCCCTCTGTGTATGCCCATATACAAAACTGAACTTAAATACTACTCCAAGAAGAACTTTTTGGATATAAAAATCCCCTGTATTGATATGAAGCACCTGTTGTTGGACTAATCTAAAATGTAAGCAAAATATCTTTAATAAATGACACCCTTAATGCCAGCTACCTGTTTGCTTTTCTATACACTGCTGTAATAGATTAGTAGAGCTGGAATGCCAGGTCATTCCTGCTTGCATCAGTTTAATATAACTATTTTCTGTATTGAAATACAGTCCTAACACCTGGAGACTGTAGAATTAGATGTATTGCTGTTTTAAAATGGCAATCCAAGCTGTAAATGGATTAAATAAAATATGGGTTAGCTGGATTATTCTTAGCTTGGTAAGAAAAGGAGGTGATAAATTAATAGATTAAATGAATGTTTTGTTGATAATCGTCCCTCTTATTTAGCTTTTTAGTCTAGCTACTTAACCCATTTCAAGATAACTAAGTTTGCATTTGAAGTAATGGTCTTATGGATAATGTAGAACACACCTTTTTTTTTTTTTTATTCCTGCCTGCTACCCTCTCTGTCCTCTGTAATGTCTCTTTCAGGTATTCTTGATTGTGTGAAAATTATTCTCCCTTCTTCCTCCGTCCAATTACCTAACTCTGCTCACAACCAGAGCAAGCTAAGGGCAGCTCATATCAAGAGTAATTATGTGGTTCTGAAAGGTTCATTTCTGAAGAAAGTTTCTTGGGAAATGACAAAAATGAGAAATAAGTTCAAGGGAGTGAGAAGGGGGTGGTGGGCTTTTGGATATCCATAGAACTAAGTATAGAAACAAAGCTAGCAAAGGAGAATAATTCACTCTCTAATCCATCTTCAGTTCTATTGTGTTTCTCTCAGTTACGAGATGCGGAACACTAGATGCTTTTTTTCAGTGTAGAGGTATTAGACTTTTGCAGACTTCAGGGAAACTTTGTTGTTGTATATACAAACTCTTAATTTACTTCTGTACTCGTGGGAGTTGTTCTTGTTTTCAGTTCTGTTTTAAAAATATTCCTATTCTGTAGCATGAACCATGATAAAGTACTGTTATTTTGTTGTTCACGGAATGAAAACAGTATTTTCTATGACAAAAACATTCTATAAAGATTTAAAGTCCTGTGTGTTTACATATACCCCAGATAACGTGCACCCAAGACTCTGCCTTCTAGTTGTCCAAAAGATTGCTGATACTCACGGGTGAAAATCTGGAGAAAAGTCTAGAAGACAGAAAAGTTATGGCATAATGGCACTAGTCTGAAAGGATAAGTGTATAGACAATCTGTCTGATTATAGTCTGGTCATCCTGAGCAAAATGCAAAAATCTGATAGTAAATGCACTGAAGAATGATTACCAACTGGCAAAGATGCCAACCCAGTGTTAATAATTTATAAGTAACTATGGTGATGTTTGACTTTATTCCTAATGTCATAACCTGGAGATTATTTTTCATAGACATAGTAAAGGCTTGACTTTTCACTTATAAAATGTCAATTTTAAGAAATAAAGACTGTACAAATAAGATACTGTCCTGCAGAGCAGTAAAAAGTGTAATTGATTGAGTCTAAAGTGTGACTCTTTGAGGGAGTATAAATCCAGTTCACCTTAAAGTGAAAAGCCGTAGTAAAGAGGGTCCACAGATAAGATAGTCACTACAAAGGGGAGGCTCAGAACATTGAAATAGATTTAGAGGAGGTTCTGGGAAGGGTGGTGCTTCTCAGCTCTGTTCAGCTGGAGACTGGATGGTTGATCTACTGGAAGACAATTTTCCTACTTGGCAATTTCAGTCATCAGTATGTTTCCAGAATATGTAGTGGTTGTAGTAAGTGTCTAATATTTTGTACATTATTTCATCCCTAAAAAAAGCTTATAAAACTTATACATTTTGCATTACTTTATCAATTGATTTTATTATAGTTAAATGTTGACTTCAAGAGTTTTCTTCTCTTCCTTTCTCTTCCAGGTTGCTTTTGTCATTCTAGCATTTTTAGCAGTTATGTTTTGTTCTTACCCCAATCCAAATCAGGATAAGTGCCCTGGAAACTATACTCACCCACTTAAAGTGCAGACTGTCATAATAATTGCAAAAGTAATTCTGTGGGTTCTGCATGGTTTTTTTGAACGATACATCCAGCACCACCACAGTAAAGTCAGAAGCAGAGGTTACTTCTCAATATACCGATCAACAAGACATCTAAAAAGGCTTCCACTGCTGATACACTCCACAGGTAAAGTGAAATTGTTTTCCTGTTTGGTTTTTTTTTCTGAAGCTTTTAACTAAGACACAAAAGACTGAAGAGTTGATAACATTAATATACATGATATATAAGCGCTTTAAAACCTGTCTATGAGCATTTATAAATACTATTTACTTTACTCAGGTGGATCTCCTGACTGACCTTTCTGGCCTGCTACATGCATGTTGTAAAGAACTCTGTAGTAGAAAAATGCCCACAAGTGTGAAGTTGAGTAAAATATCTAGCATCAAACATAAAATGTTCAGGCAGCAAGGTCTGTTTGGGTGCTAGTGATCTGTTTTCATACTTATTTACCTAGCTGGATATGTGGCAAGACTGCTAGTGCTTCCAAGAAGTGTGCTACTTGCTTTCTTTCTCTTTAAGCTCAGCAATTCAAGCAGATGAATAGCTGTTGCTCAACTGCTGACCAAAATCAGTAAGACAAGCAATTTTCTAGACAGCCCCAGTGAAGATGATAAGATTCTGATCTACTTCTACCTTTTTCTACTTTCTATGGACAAGAGTTGTTTTAACTCAGTATAATCTAAGTTAAATCACTGGCCAGTGAAGCTGACAGAAGTGTTGGTACAATTAGCTGGTGTCGCTTTACTCACAAACCACTTCAACAAATGTAAAATCCATTTAACTCAAGGGGATTTTTCACACAGAAATAGCAGGGGAAAAGGGAACAGTGGTGGCCTTTACCATATTTTTGCCTCTTATAATCCCACCTCACTTCTGTAAATCTTCTGAATAACTGGAGTAGAAATTTTTTCACTAGAGTTCTTAGGTTAGATGGTCCTGCCTTATATAAAACCCTAGCTTTCTTTCCACCTAGTCTGTAAGAGCTAGTAAACTTGATGAATGTGCAAAAAAACTTCAGTCTCTGGCCACTAGATAGAGCTCTGAAGATAAAGATGTGTTTGGAGTGCAGTAACAAAATCAGTCTACAGCAATCGTAAGGATGTTTCAAAAGAATGAAGGGACTATTTCTGCCCGTTGCAATGTGATCTGGAATACTTAGCTCTGCCTTCAGTCTCTGAAGCCCACTCCTCCCCTACCAGACAAGCTCTGGACATGTAAAAATGTTCAGGTGTCATCAGTTGTGTGCTGTGGACTGTCAGTGTGGAGCTGTAGTTCAGAAGGTGGTTACCGGTACTGCTGCAACACTCCTTGCCATGGTAATCACTGCTGCTACCTCCTGGCAGTTCAGTTGGCTAATGCAGTTATGAAAGGTAACTGTACTGTACCCCAGCTACATTAATGGTCTTAATACACTTCGTGCTTTATCCAGACACTGGTTATAATATTTCTCCAGGGAAAAGAACACTTCACACTCCATCAGAGGAGAAGATAGTGTGTAAAGAATTAAGAATGCCTGTTAGCTCTGTAATTCAACACTTGCTCTCCTTGACTAATTGTGCTCATTTCAGTTAAACTTTGAGTAACTTGCAAGTGTTAAAATAATAGCCAGGCAACTGGAAGCCTATGCAAGAATCTCCCTGAGAAAGGAAGGTGTTGGGGTTTTTGCTCTGTTAGCCTCAGTTAAATACACTTAAATCCACCTCTTGAAGGAAAACACCCCCTTACTTTGAATTAACTGATGTGACCTCTTAGGAATTGAAAGAAATTAATAGTCTCCAAGCAGTTCTGGGGAGCAATAGCAGCAACAATGCTAAAAACTGCTTAAGCCCACATACGTATATTAGGTATTTTTTGTGCATTTCTTCCACTCTTGTTTCTTAAGTCAGAAAAATGTATTTAAAAAAAACCCCAAAACCTCGTAACTCTGCCATTACTGTCAAATGCTGAAATGAAACCTGATTTTGTTGCCAGCAGTTTTAAGCTTGCATCACCTGTGTTAAGGAGATTAGCCAAAGAGGCAAGTATGGTATGAAGTGGAAAAGCATTACTGAAATGTTGCAGCCTAATGCAGATACTGGGGGTGAGACAGTACTGAGTTATTTTTTAACAGCTAATGAAATTGCTGCATCTGTAAAATACATTTGTTTTCTAGGTAATGCAGCCCTGCTTTTGATTCTGTCAATACAGCATTCCTTTCCTGATCACAGTAAACTGTACCTGTATCTTATCCTGGGAGTCCTGGGCCTGGAGCTGATTAGCTCCCTGACATGCCTGGTGATTTACACAGGTGAGAGACGCTTTTTGCCTTCTTTAGTGAAACTTGTTGTAGCTGCTACTCGGATGGTAGCTCACTTGGTGTACCCCAAGACATTTAACTGTGACTGTAAATACAGAATGATTCTCTTCTTGTAGAAGAACTGAGGGAATTCCAAAATAAACGTGAAAGTTGTCAGGCTTGATTTTTGTCTCCAGGTGCTGCTAAATGAAACCTCCATGTTACATCAAAGCTGTTGATGCAGCGAAGTACTGATAAATGCATAATTGTTGCAAAAGTGTCCTGTTAAGAGGCTTGTCTGTTTAGCAGTGTTCTCAAATGTGTGCACCACAAGCTGCGAAGCAGTAAGAGTTAGCTGGCTTTATCAGAACTGCTTCTGAGATCTATATGTGGGACTATGTGTTGATAGTGTGGTGTGCCTTACTCTCCAGTCTCTTCCTCTTCTTTTCCTGGTGCCAGCCCAAAATCTTCAGTTCCTCTTTGTCACTAAAATGGAAAATTCCCTCCAGTGAATGTTGAAAAAGAAAGTGGCTTTTGGAGTCTGTGCTAATAGTAAAATAAGATACTGCATCATAAAACTGTGAGGCATTGCTTTGTACTGTCACTGTTGGCTTGTAAGGTTATCAGCTTTTTGGGGTAATTTAAGACTTGATAGACCTAGTCCCATTAAATTACTGCAGGAATATCTAAAATGTTGATTAATAAATACCTGAATCAAATAGTTTTCTCTAATCTCATTTTAAAAACTATTTGGGTTTATGGCTTGCATTAACTCAAATGAAAATAACTGGGTTAAATACGGGAAGGTAGAAGACACTAAAATTCAGTTTTTGTCCAAAGAAAAATAGAGATGTTTAGTGTGAAGTCCATGTCTGTTTAAATGACATGTAGCTTCTGCTCTTGAGTTAGGTGGGTAGGTAGGTAGGTAGGTTGGTTAGGTAGGTTCACCAAGAAAGAAGGTCCTGCCATGTCCTCCTCTTACAGCTGTGCAGAGGTCTGAATGCTGTAAGCTTGTCAGGCTTTCCCCTGAAAGGACCTGCATGACTCAAGTAAGCTGTACTCTGGAGAAATAAAGGCAGTGATGAGGGAACACAAGCATGGCAGTCCTAGAGAACTATTCCAAGAATGCTGGAGATCATCCCTTTTTTGCATACGCATACTTATGTTCCTGGGAAACTCAGGAAATAAGAGATAAATTGCAAAACCTTAATAGAATGTCAGGAATTCCCGTGAAACATTATTTCTTACCCTGAGGCCTCTAGGAGCTGAAAGAGCTACATTGTGTGTCTCTTACCCTGGGATAAGCAGGTGTAATAAAGCTGACCTTCATAGCAAGGTCTGAGCCTGGACTTCCATAAGAGCTCTCGGACTACTCTTCTGCTTGTGTCACCAGAAGTTCCTTCTTTCCTAGCTTTTCCTGTGCCCACCAAATCCATTAACCAACTTATATTAGGAAGTTGTGGGGTGTGATCCTTTGCTTTCCTGCTGAAGGAGGCTTGAAGAAGGGGCCAGCGGGTCCTGGAACCCAGGTGAAGGAGGGTCAAAACTACATTGCTAGGAAGGAGTAAGGCAGTCTCTTGGTGACAGCTGCCTTATTTTCTCAGCAAGCCCAAACCAATGGTCTAAGCTTCATTCTCTAAAGCTTGGCGTGCAAAACCAGGGTTAAGTTTTATGTAGTAACACTTGCCTCAACATGAGGAAGAGTTCCAATCACCCTAGGTTGCCTTTTCCAGTAGGTAGTGTAACCTATTTTCTTTTCCATTCCAATCCATGTCAAGGTAAGCAAGAAAGTGCCTGCATGTGTAGTGGTGGCTTTTAGCTTTTTTAATACTTTAAGCATCAAACTGTAGCTCTACTGAAGCAAAACAAATGTATTTGGCCAGTTTTGAAAATAGCCAGAGAATCTGTAGTAATAGCAACATTTGGATAAATTTTTTTTTTGCTCTCAAATGGAGCAAACTATGTGACTGGAAGCATGAAGCTGCTTTAGTAGGATAACTTTAAGGGCAGCCCTCTTCTCAGGGTTAGAGTGCCCCTCTCCAAGGTAAGCACTTAGCAGATACCACTTACTGTTAAGATAGTATCAGCTAATGTAGCTGAGTAACAATAGAGAGATTAAGGTCACTTTACACTAGCAACTCCTGATCAACCCCCTTCTTGTGTTAGTGTATTACTGCTAAATTTTGGAGGGCAGGTAGCAACAGTTCTTACATTATTTCTCCACTGTGGAGTAATCATTTCTTAACTACTAGAATGAGGTATAAATGAAAATATGTCAGATACATGAACCCTCCACAGATAAACATTTAAATATTACTGCCTCACAAATTATAGTGGTAGCATGGAATACCTGATTGTGCATCGTACCATTCATAAAATAGCTCCAACAAGCAAGAATATCTAGAATTACATTGTTCTGTGAAGTACTACTGCTTGCCTTAAAAATCTCCATTCAGCAGTGTATATAAATATAACTGTAGGATGCAGAGGCAGGGATTCGGGAATCTACAAGGAATTGCTGTGACTGACCTATAACAGACTTGACATGCTTGTGCATGAATCATTCAAGTGAGGTAAATGTGGATGGAATGAAGTACGATCCAGACAGCTCTGAATGTCAGCTGACTATTGTAAATTTGTTATTGATAGGATAGGGAGTCAAGCTTTAAAAGGTTTACTAAATATATGTATTTAATGACTTTCTTACATACTTCCAATATCACTTGAATAACAGACTAAAATTCCCACAAACAATGCATGTTGGGAATTCCACATTCATTCCTTCCTGGCTTTATTTGTAGAGGAATACAGTCACAGAAATAACTAACCTTTGAGCTTAACTTGTAGCTAACCTCTGGAGGGTCTTAGCATTGTTTTAGCAGGGTGGCCTTTAATAAACCCCATCATATTATTGACTTGTAAGAACAGTCTTTCTCTGCTGCAGTAGTGTGGGTTTCTCATGGAGCTGGACTCTAATAGTTTTTTGTGACATTAGGTGTATTGCTTCACGAGCAGCCCTAACTGCTGAGTCCAGAATGCATACTTTGGATCTCTCAGTGCATTCCCTTAATGAGGATCTGACACTGAATGGCTTCAAATAATTTGAGCTTCCTTCTAGAAATAACGCAGAGGGTACCTACAGCTTCTCCCACCTCCACCTATACCCATTCCATATCTGTTAAATTGAATCTTGAGCTTTGTTCACAAGTGCCCATGGATGATTCCTTGTTCTGACAGCCAACACTGCAAGGTTCACAGTGTGAAGCTGATCACAGAGCTACTCTGCTTTGAGTACTTAATGGCTTTCTGTGCAAGCCTGCCCTAGTTTTAGAGCAGGCAGACAAGCTGCTGCTTCACTGTAGGTACTCTAGCTAAAACAGTATTTATCAGAGCTTAAATTAGAAGTTCTGACCTAAATACTAGTATCAAGACTTTTTTACAACATTTTTATGGCATGTTGCTTAACTTACGGCCTCAATTTGGAAACTGAATCTCAGTACCCTGTCAAAGGCAACTAAGGTTTCACCCTCAATTAGGTGACAGACTACACTTTGCAGATATTAAGCAGCATGTTCAAGCTTCCCTATTCAGGTCTTTGCTTCACTGTGGCCTCTTAAGCAGCAGGGCTAGAAAAACCCAACCAAAAAAAACCCTATCACTTAATAAAGCCATTCCAGAAATAAGCAGAGAGATTCTGCTTTTTCTTTCCTTGCTCCCCACTTCCCAGATTCCCTTATCTTTCCTTATCTTAAGGCAATCTTATTATTTTATGGATTACTGTTGTTTTTACACTGAAGCCTGGTGATAATGCTCTCTTTTTTTTTTTTGGTTGCTTTCCAATTAACTTATAAAACTTTGCAGTGAAAATAAGCAACTTCAATCGTGCAAAGCCAAGACCTGACATAATTGAAGAAGAAAAGATGTATGCCTACCCTGGTCACATTACCTCAGAAATTGGATTCAGGTAAGATTTTTCTGTATTCATCTTGTTCTGTCTTCAGTCATGGTATACAGGTAGTACTCACTAATGTAATTGCATCACTTTTACATATAATATTAAATCTGTCAACCAAAGCAGAGGTGGGAATAAGAGTTTTGAAGGAAACTATACACTTAAGACTCTTCTACAAGTACAGATGAGGAGTAGCACAACCTTGTACTTTCTAGGCAGTAATGACAATTTGTTATGATACAGAAACTCTCAAACATAAGGATAGAAATGATTTGACCATTTATGGCTGGTTGCATGAATCTTTAATGTGCTATAAATAACTGTGCTTAATCTGTGTTAGATGACTTTATATGGGAGTTTGAGGAGAGATACTGGTGCCTTCGTGTTAAAGTATGCCTACAGAAGCCTAGCTTCTTAAACCAGTTTCAGGGAATGAAGGAAGTATATTGTGGGCAATTGACAGAAGAATAAAACAGCTTTGCAGCTTTGTTCGGTGCCAGCAGTTGGACATGAGATTCTAGCAAGGGATTTGGAATGTAGTTCCAGTTTGGGAAAGAACTTTCAAGGTGGATGGGGCACTTAAGAGGTAAGGAGGTTATTAGTGGGACAGAGAAGCTATCCAATACTAACCTCACAAGCACTAAGACATATTGCTTGTTTGTCGTTTGTGTACTCTCTGACTGTTTGAACATCTTCCAGTTGATGAAGTGAGTCTGGTATGACTTAAAACCCAACCACCTATGGTTTGTGCTTATATTTCATACAAACATTTACTTAGAATTTTTTTAATACAGTATGACTTGCTTCTGTATGTGTGCTGTAGTAAAAAGTTGAAGTGCAGAGATGACCAATACTTTGGCACTTCCCCTGGTGTCACAAAGGCAGCATACACATGCTATTATGGAACTTCAAAGTCGATGTCCAGGATACAGGAAGTAGTTAGAGCTGTCTCGAATTTTGATACAATGTCTGACTTCCATCTTGATATACACACCATGGTGAACGCATGGTGGACTTCATTCCTTTTTCCATTCAGGTTCTCCCCTGAGAAATTCTCAAGTGCCCAGAGAACAAGTTTTCAACAATGACCAGCTGAGGAAAATACTCTGATTATTTTTGATTAGAGTGCAAACTTCCCGTGAGAACTGATTGCAAAACAGTTACTTTAATTCACCTCTATACAACTCTGACTCCCTTTCCCTTGAGACTTAAGGTCTATTGAAAAGTGAATCCTGTCAGCCCTTAAGCTGACCCTGGTTATGAGAATGTTTTTTTCGAAGATTATGACCTCTACAACCTAGGCTACTGATCAGGACCTCTTCTGGTGTGTTAAGTTGGTAGTGCAGATTACTGGTTAAGGTTGCAAGCTTTCTCTCTACACAACCTGTTTTCTTTATTATTTTTTTATCCAGATCCACTATGGTAGGTTTTCAGTTGGACCAAAGCTTTTTTTTTTTCCACTATAACAATACTCCTTAGCACTTTAAGAACTATGAAAAGGGCAGTATTCTTCCACAAAATGCTGCAAGCCTGAGGGAGCAATATTCTAAGTTTCAGGATGCTCACGTGTGTACTAAGAGGGCAAATTCCCAAGTCAGCTAGGACAAAGTAATGTGTAAGGGAAGACTGGAGTATGCTCAGGCATTGGTATTTGTTCTTGCTGTATTCTTAGAAGTTCCTAATTATAGATTTGGCAAAATTCTGTACTTTTTGCAGATTTTTCTCAATTAATTTGGCTTTACTTAATGCTGCAGTGTTACTATCCTAGTTAAAATGAAGGATGTCTGAAAGCTGGAGATATTTGAAATGGGAAGTTAGCTGTACATGAGGTAGATCTGAAATAGCACAACTATTCGGTGTTGATGCTGTTATGGTATTGTGACAGATAATATCAATGTAGCATACATGAGGTATGCTACTAAAGGTTAATCAAGAAATTGGTCTTAAACAGCTTGATCCCCACAGCTGAATAAAAATACGAAGCCTACGTAAAATAAACTGTCTAATGTATTTGGAAAAGATGCCATGTATTTTTTTTAGTGAGCCAGACAACTTGCTAGAATTGTACTTAGTTTGTGAAACACTAAGAACCCTCATACTACTTCAACTTTTCTGTAACTTTGTAGCAGGAAATATGTGACACATACACATGGCATGAAGTTTGACTAAACTTCTCTCTTCCTGCCTTCTCATGTGAAATGGAGGTTAAACATAAAGGTGGTGTAGATTGCCTCCTCCCTCAAGTTACTTGGGATCAGCAAAAGTAAAACTGAAGAAAGCAACTTGTCAGAGCTAATTAACATGTTTAAACGCTTTGTGTGTTGGAAAGCTGACATCACTTATTGAAAGCCATGTTCACTTTTGTTATTTCAAGGGAAAATTCAAGTTTAGAAGAGATAGTTGAGAAGCAAGGAGATGTAATAGAATATCTTCAGCGACACAATGCACTGCTCAGCAAAAGACTACTGGCACTAACATCTCAGCACATCAAAACTTAACAGCATGTGGAAAACTGCTGCTGGAGCTCTGAAGGGAACACAAGGTAATGCAATATCCAGGCTGCTTTGTACACATGACTCTTCAATCATCTTTTTCACATTTTGAAATGGAGTTAAGGTGGAAGGATGAGTTCTGCGTACACTATAAACCTATTACAACTGGACACTGTTTCTCTTCAGATCATCAGTTCTGAAAAAAGTTGTGGAGCTTCAATGACTTAATTCCTCATAGCTTAAAGTTGGACTTGAGGTAATAGTTTAATATTGTTCACGTGTTGCTATTATTTTGTACTGCTGTTACCTTTAAGCTTCAAACTACCAAAGTATTTTCTATTTCTAGAATATTTTTTTTTTTTCTCCAGAAAAGTCATACTTTGCAAAGGATGTCTTTTTGGTTTCTAGTGCTGAAGCTGAAACTAGATGTGTTCTGAGTCCCATTACTTCCAGTGTTAGAGGTACTGTACTTCAGTAGTCCTATACAAAATAGGTACTTGCTTTCTAGATCGGTCTCCTTTTCTCCTTTTGTCAGGAAAAAGAATGAAACTGTTGTTTGTGCCAGTGGGGATATTTGGCATCCAATGTAAGATTTTAAAAACAAGTAGTGTGTGTTCTGGAATTGTACCACATGCTTATGCAAGATTTGCCAGCAATGTCACGATAAGCAATTTGGACAGTTCTTCAGAAGTCTGGCTTTAAAACCTGAAAGAGGGATCTTTTGAGGCTGACTTTTTCCTGTTCTTGGGAGTCTGTCAGCTAATAATAAAGTTTCCTATTCTGCTGACTGAACTAATATGATACAGAAATACTGGAGTAAGCATTTTCATTGACCTAGTAACTAACTTGTGTTGAATGGGTTTAAAGATCCTGTTAAAAATGCATCAATTATATGCATCATTGCTCTTTACTTGACTCTTCAAAAAATGTCAGCATCTTGGTTCAACAGCAGGTTCAAATGGCGTATGTGAGGAGGAGAAAAGCAGCAGAAGACACAGGTTTTCTAGAAGCTGAAGAAAAAAGAATTTTTGAGTGTTTCATGGATTTATTGGGATGGCTGATAAAAACCGTTCTCTTCTGGGTACTACTTTGTCTACCAATATACACTGAGAATTATTTTTAGAAGCCAGCAACTTTGTGGGGAGACAGGGTATTCGCTAGTCAAAACTGGGAAGAAGGCTCTCATGAGCAGTTGTCTTGTAGTTGAAGATAAGAAAAATAAGAACTTAATCCATCCTACTTTGGTACTAGGGCACAACTTCAAAAATTAACTCAACTGTTTAGTGTGCAACAAATGTGGGGCTTGTCTCATTTGGAGAGCAATATTGGAGGTTTTGCTGCTATCAACACTAAACTGTTCTCAAGTGTTTCTTGAAAATGCAGCCAGGATTTTATAATATACATGTGAAGAATACAAATGTTCATGGTTTTAGAACTCAGGTTTTGATGTGATTGTGTATATCTATTTGTATAATTTCTATAGAAAGCAGTAAAATGTGACTGAAGTTCATGCACAATAAATGCAACTAAAGGAAAGTGTGAATGACATCATTTCTAAGGTCACGTACAGCGTTCCCACGGGTGATCTGTGCGGGTTTTGTTATGCTGAACTCTTTGCAGCATGGTTTTGGGGCTTTAAAACTAGCCAAAACTGTTATGGCGGGGGTAGCTGTGCACTCATCTTGAAGCATTTAGTTTCATTCTCTTTCCTGGGTAATGCTTTTCCATCACACTTCAGACTTCCTCTGCGAACCCGTCTTTCTCCAGTGCAGAGGAACTGGCTGCACAGTGTAGCACCACAACTCTTACGGCTATGATACCCCCCCCGCTATAGTTAAGCGTCTGGAGCCGGGGGGAAGACCCTTTGCCGGCACCCGGGCAGCCTCGGGGGGCCGATACAGCTCGCTGCCGGGCCAGGGGCGCGCTCCCCGTGACGTCACCGCGGGGCGCTGTGGCGGGGCATGCTGGGTGTTGTAGGCCCTCTGGCCGCATCTGCAGCCCCAGCCTGGGGCCGGGCGGCCCTTCCCGTCACCGAGCTCGTCGGCCCGCTGCGGGTGGCGGCGGAGCTGACCAGGGAGATGTGATGCGCAAGCCACGTATCTTAACCGTACCCTCTGCCAGCACCGGGTGAAGCGCTGGGCACTGTGGTGGCTAACACCACCTGTCAACTTGTGAGCAACGCTTGGTCCATGGCCAACCACGCAGCCTGGGTCACTGCCCTGGCAGCAACACCTGATCACGGGCTGGGCTTTCACTGTCCAAAGTGAAATCCGTAGCGTGCTGCACGCTCAGTAACCACTAAGGCATTAGGGACAAGTTTCAGTGTGAAAAAAGCATTGCCTTGTTCCAACAATGGTTTACACGGGTGACGCCGTGCTTCGCTAACCACTGATGCGTCCCTTCCCAGGCATGGGGCAGCGAACCTGTGCGTGGGTGAGTAGATGCAAACGTGAATGGCTGAAGAAATTAGTGATGCTCTTTATGTCATTACAGCTGCTGAAACGTGTAAGTATTTGTACCAAGACCTTGGGTCTGCAATCTATTGGATCGTAACTGGGGCAGCAAGAAGATAATGAAAAAGGAGTGCTTCCCAATATATTCTGCAACTGTACGTTAAAAAAAATTAAATTGTGTGGTCTATTTTTTTTTTTTTCACTTTGCACCCCAACAGCTTTTTTTTTTCTTCCGTAGAGAAACAATGTACATGTTTCTCAGGTTTGGGAAAACAAGTATTTCAGACTACTAAAGAAACACAAATGATTCAGAGTTGCCCAAAAGTATTCATGCTGTATTTTTACCATAGAATCACAGCATGATTAGGGTTGGAAGAGACCTTAAAGATCATCTAGTTCCAACCCCCTGCCATGGGCAGGGACACCCTCCACCAGACCAGGTTGCTCAAAGCCTCATCCAGCCTGGCCTTGAACACTTCCAGGGATGGGGCATCCACAGCTTCTCTGGGCAACATGTTCCAGTGCCTCACCACCCTCTCCATGAAGAACTTCTTCCTGGTTTTTATTTTTAATAATTTCTAGATGAAATGCTGAAATGTGCTTAACGTTTTGCACACAGTTAAGACTTCATGATGATCTCTTGTGAATGCACATCATATAAAAGGGAAAAAACTCTCAGTCGACACTTGTGTTTTCTGGTTTTGAATAGCTCATAACAGAAATTCTATATAAACACTTCGTCATTTTACCTCACAAAGAAAATCATTGGTTGTAAAAGATTTTAATGGGATTTTAATGCTTTAAGGTTCTACACAAATATGCAGTGAACCAGGCTTGTGCCACTGAAGGTCATTCTTAATCTAAAAACGAAGGTTTCAAGAACCAAAGGCACTTGGGTAGAAAACAATCTAACCTTGGGGTAACTTAAGAGATGAGAAAAAGCATCCTTGGTGTTGGAGTTAGGCTTTTAGGTGTTACTGCTAACTAAAGACAAAGATAGTGCTAGTGGAGTATTTCCCACTTTGCTCAAATATTTTGCAGCTTTATCACTAGCAAGAAAGATAAAGGCCATGGGCAGTAGTGAGAGATCAGTATGCTAATCATACTTGTCTGGTGATAGTCAAACATTTGAGACATACCATACTAATGCTTCTCCTGATTGATGCTGATATCAATCTTATGTGACCCTTAGCAAAATTTGTTTTTGTGTGTAAAGACACGGCGCTATTTATAGCACATGTATGTGGTGTAAGGGAAGTATTTCCAGTCTTTATTCTTCTATAATTTCCTTTTTTCCATACTGGAAAGGGAAGAGGTGAATTGTTTTTTATCCTTTGGGAACATACTAATCTGCCATTTCTCACCGCAGCCTTACATTTACCTCTGTTTCCTGTTGACCTGCTGTTGTATCGTTTTGTAATTCACTCTAAAATAGCTAATATAATATAAAAGACTTTTAATGAAACTGACTTTAAAATTTAAAATTTCCCTATGTAACTTTACAAGACAAGGAGTTCATTCTAAGTGTCAGTAACTTGCATTTCGGCCTTCAGTTTGACTTCTGAATTTACCTTTGGATCAACTCTTTTGTTAGATTGCATCCACACAAACACCAATTCTGACTTTCAATACACAGCAATTTGTATTTGTAAAATGTCCTTTAAGCGTACACTGATATGTGCACATGGAGAATTGACAGTTCAGCTGTTGTAGCACTGTGTCCAAATGCTTCATGTTTATATATGTAGTAACACCAGTATCGTGCAAAAAAACCCTCCTCTAGTGGAGGGTGTCCCTGCCCATGGCAGGGGGGTTGGAACTAGATGGTCTTTAAGGTCCCTTCCAACCCAAACCATCCTGTGATTCTATGAAAATGGTTTTTAGTAGATGAAGCTTAAGTTACAAATGAAAACGAGTAATTTCAACAAAGGCAAGTCCAGCTCAGCTGAAAACAAGGCCCCTTGAAGCCCTGCTCCCACTGAAGTTAATGCCAATGAAGGGTTGTGCTGTAGTAGCATCACTTGGCTCTCTAATTCTACTGTGCAAGACATTTAGCGCCTAGAAATCTATAGTATCCAACCTCTAACGGGAGAAATTACCGCACATTTTAGCTTCTGCTACACTGCAGACTACATCTGAACTCAGTTTTTGTCTTGAAATAAGGAAGGGCATTGTCTTTAATTTGTGTGACCATTCAGATTTCATGACCTCCACTCTGAGATAACTTAAAATCTTGTTAATCTTGAGGCACAAAGACAACACACAGTCTGGGTTCTGCTGTAATCCTACCGAGGTATGAGGATGTCATGTTACAGTGTGCTGTGATTACAACATCTGGTGGTTTTAAACTAAGTTCTTTCTCTATGGCTTTTATCAGAATTTTGTATTTTTAGAAAGAGAGAAAATATGAGGAAAATGTTTACACGAATAACTACTATTTATTTGTGTAAGAAATTCAGTAAGAAAAAGTTTTAGACACTGATCCCATATAATCCACAGGGACACAAGACAAATTCTCCACTGTCTTTAGATTCATTGCCTTTGACAGCTGGGGAATATATACTTTGAAAAAAATATATATACTTTGTAAAGTATACAAAGTTTATTTAAAATGAGACATTATTGTTTGAAGTGCATACTGTCTTTTTACAAAATATACAATCAAGCAGCTATTTTATAAACATACCTACCTAAGATCATAATCAATGCCTTTTTAAAGAACATTTTAGGGAATCAGCATGTCTAAAAAGAACAGACACTTGCAATAATTTTGTAGACTGACAACAGGCTTCCTAGGACACTTTGGTACTTGTTGTTTTACTTAATTTTTACATCCATAAGGGAACATACATACATAGGCCTCTGATAGAAACATTATCTTTTTCTTACAATTTTATCGGTTGATTGAATAATTATTTTTACATAAAATCTCCAGTGCCACACTAGATCCATACACTCATTTATAACACATAACTGTTAAATAGTTACTCTTCACTTCTCGCTTTTCCATACTCTTTGCCTGTACGTTTTATCAGAGGTAGCCATGGATACATGCAGAAGTTGTTAGGTTAAATAAATAATTAACAAATAAAATCAGTGGTAGTATGCCTCCAATTTGAGAAAACTGCTTTTTTCCAAAACTCCAAAGGTTCACCGGCAGGACTGTTTGTTGGCATAGACAATTTGACCATAGCACTGATGATTTTCCAAATCTCCAGAATAGGCTGTGTTGTTAAATTTTAATTGTTTTCTTGATTGCTGTTCTTTTACATATTAGAAACTGTGTGTTTCAGGACAAAATTTCAATACTGGATTTGATGTGACACTGCTAATCTCTGCTCATCTTTGTGCAATTTACAGAAAATGTTGACACTTCAAGACTAGTGCAGTGAATTAAATCTGGGCATGACTTACTTTCAGGTTTTACTTCTGCTGATGAAAGGGATACTGTGTTTTGCTTTACGTGTAAGTTTGTCATTTCTGCTGATATAAAAGAGAGATGTGAAGCATATCTTTTTAAAGACAAAATGTAAAATAACAGCTCAGTGTATTCTTGACCTCCACTGCCGAACAGCTTGTGTTCTCTTTGAAGTTCTCACTCATTGTAGTGGCTCGTTCTAAATACGCCATTCATTTAAATTACAGGAATAGAGTACTACGCAACACTGGGGTGGACCAAACAAAGGTTTCTTTTCAATGGTCTATTTTTATGCTCTATTTATAATACTGTAGTTGGTATTTTAGGAAAACTACTGTTAAGCAAATAGTTCTATAGTACTGAATTTTCAAGTATGTTTTAGCTGTCTGGTTTGGCAGCCCAGTTTAAGAAAACAAATTATAGGCTTTGCAGTAACAGCTCATTAGACAGAAGGATGGGCTTGACCTTAAGGCCTGACTTGAGAGATCTGAGTTATCAGTTTTGCGTTACACTGGGCTAATCTCTTATCTCTGTGAGCTTCAATTCTCTGTTTACAGAATGAGGGATAATACTTCCTTTGCTTTCTTATATTGTAAACTCTTGCTTACTATACATGAAGACCACTAGTGTGGTGCTGACTTTGGTACTACTACAGTAATACATTCTACATTATTAATAAGGTTATGTATATAAAGATGTAACATTGGGTGTTAAAACATGTATGTATATATTATTAATATATGAGAGATGAGAGTATAAACAAAAAATGGACTTTCACAGTTCTGTGCCCAAGTCTGACATTATTTCATCCCAAACACTGCCCTGTGCACATCCAGAATTGAGCAGTCAACAGCATGTACAATTTCACAGACCATTAAGAGTCCCCTTGGACAGATCCTTCTCAATGTCACTGGAAATGCATCTCAGGTATCTGATGTTTGATTTGGTCTTTAACTTTCACTGGTTGCTATGAGAGCCAAAGAATTTATATGGAATGCTTTAACCAGACCAGTTTCATGTACACCCTCCCATCACTACCCTCAGTTTCTTTCCCCCACTTTCCTAGGGTTTGAGCCAGGGGCTGTTGTCCTGCAGAATGTGACAGACAAGGACTCCTGAAGATAGGACTGTGGTGGCTCTCAGGTCAGTTGTTGTTGATCTGGACTTCTAACTTCTCCTTTGGTTTGATCACTGCTCCTTTAAAACACTGAAAAGCCCATTATGAAATTGCTGTGGAAAAAAAGGAAAGAAATAGGCGTTAATGAGAGACAGATTACTATATATTATTTATTAAATACATGGTTGAAATTAGGGATGTTTCTTAATCTGGAAAATTCAGCTAAAAATGTTAAGAAAAAAGACAACAATCAAAAAGCCCAAAGCAAGAACACCTCTAAGTTTCTGTCCCACGTTTTGCCTATGTAACTGATGGAAAATCAAGTTTAGCCCCCTCCCTGTTCATTTTAAGTGTTGTTTGGAAAAAGAATACTGCTAGTTCATCCCAGTTTCCAACCACCTGTTGAAATTCAGGCTTAAGGGTCCATCCTGTTTGCATCTGCAAATAGCTTTATCCATATGTACAACTCCATTGAGATCAGTAAGATTACTCACATAAGTCAAGCTACCCAGGCATGTAAATATTTGCTGAATTAGGACTGAAATTGGAAGGGAATGTAAATGTAGATGGTAAATCCTACTTAAGATAAAGGACCTGAGCACTCACAATGGTGACCTGAGTTGGTTCAGGTGCTTGTCACCCCTTACTCCCCCGTCAAGTTTTACGGATTTCCAAACAGCTTTATGAATAATCTTTAGTGAAATTAATTTATAATATATTTTCTAGACATAAGTACACTATTCTGCTTCACCGTTTACTTTTGTTACAAGAAATCCGCTCCCCACATACAAGGAGGTAACACTGAAAAGAGCTTTTATCTTGATACTCTGTAGGGAAAATAATTCCAGTGTAAGTGCACATGTATCGTGGTACTGCAGTCTCAAGCAAAATGCATTATATGCCGTTTCCAAGCACATTAGATAAATTGTAGGTGCTTTCCGCACAGGCAATCTCCAGATCATGGATGCTGAACTGGAGGAAGGGAGGTTAAATTTTCCTCTTAGGAAGTGAAGCAAGCCATTCAGAAATGATTCAGAGTCTCCGGACGTAAATTCCACTGTCCCTGTCATTCAGTCTCTGCAGGCTGAGTGAACTGATCTGATTGCTTATCTTTTTAGATTTATGCTTAAACTGGTGGGGGAGTCTCATTTATTCTGTCTCTTACTGAAACCAACGCAGTCATGGCATTCAGTGCAGAGCATCCTTCTGGCATGTCCCTCTTTCTACTCAGTTTGCCATTCAGTATGCAGCCCGCCTGAGATTAAATTTAAGATACAGTAATCTTTTCCAGCCTCACAAACGTGCCAGTTTACTATCACTTACGCACATTCCACGTGTTTATGGGCCAGCGCTATAGCGTGGAATGGTACCTTTTTGCACGGCTGTTTTGCGAGTGGTGCAGGCTCTTTTCACTGGGGCAGTTTATGCATCGGCAAGATTCTTGGTACAGGGTTGTTAAAAATTCGACTTTGTCTCCTTTTCACTGTTAACTGCTTAGTAAATCGAAACATCTTGGGTCCACAGAGCGCAGCTTCTGCCCTCATTTATTTATGATGCTGTCACACCTGGAGCTATAGCATTATTTTAATCTAGAATGAGTTTAGAAGATGCAAAACTACTGACTACATGTTTTATTCATCCCTAAATTGCAAGAGCGCCTCGGCTTCCTTTTGATGCCTACCCTATTTGCATATGCTACCTGTGTGCTTCTGCAGTCACTTAGTATTTGAATGTATATGCCCCCATCAGCTATAAAGCATTAATGTTTTGCACTTGTATAGCCTTTCATCCAAGGAGCTCAAAGTCTGCTGCTGACAATGATTTAAGAATGACAGTCCCCTTTGAAGTGGGTAAATGCTACTGCCTTCGTGTTACCGACAGGCAGAGAGCGAGGTGAGCTGCATCCCACACCAAAGGAGCGGCGGTGCTGGAAGTCCGGGAGCATCCTCTCCGGCTCCGGCTTTGTGCTGCTTGTACACTCGTTACGCCGCTTGCCCCGCAGCTTTGCCAATAGTCTTCAACGTCTGTAGGGCTGTAGTGTGTCCTGTTGAGCACAGCCAGGATTTTCCCACCCGGCATTGGCGAGGGAAGCTGGTCGCCGGCAAACTGGGCGACAAACGACCGCTCTGTGCGCGGGCCCAGGGGCCTGATTTCAGAACGAAGCGCCGGAGGGCAGGTGAGCTCCCACCTGCGGCTCGGCTTCCTTCGCCAAACGCCTCGGAAACGGCGGCGAGCCGCAGGTGTGAGCGAGGAAGGGGCTCCCGGCGGAGAGCTGCGCCGTCCCGGCGTTACCGCCCGACACGCGTGACTTACCCCGCCCGGGCCCTGCCGGGGCTCAGGGGAAGGGCACCCTGGAGTGGAGCGGCATGCAGCGCCGCGGGGAGCAGCCGTGCCGGTGGAGCTTCCTGCGCAGGGCCAGGTTGGCTGCGGAGAGAGAGAGAGAGAGCCCGGGCGTGAGTGGAGGTGGCCGGCAGCGTGCCCCGGTACTCGCGGCGCGGGGGTGAGCGGTCCTGCCCTCTCCAGCACGGGGCGGCCCCGGCTCCGCTGCTCCCCGGGGCCTCCTCCCGCGCCGGCTGCGCTTCCCGGGAGCAGGGAACTGAGTCCCGATTTATTTTTGCCACCACGCTCCCCCCACCCGGCAGAGTTGCCAGACTCCTGAGGTACCTGATGCATCCATCCTCGCCCGCTGCCGCTATAGGCAGGGATGTAGCGCACATGTGGAGGCAGCAAGATGTAAGCCGCGTGGTAGCGGAAGCCAGGCAGGAACAAACTCGTCCCGCTGGGCAGAAACGGCGTGTCAGATGCAGTAAAATGCCAGAGGTACCTGCGGCAGCCACGATCCCCACACCCACCCCCGGGCAGATGCAGTCACGCCGAGGCATCGCTTACCTGACCGCTGCCCGTCAGCGGGGAGGAGGCTCGCCAGGAGGCAAAACACGATACAAAGGAGAAGTTGGAGCCTCATGCCTGCGGCCAGCGTAGAGGTGCGAGTAGAGGATGCGAGACTGGAGCAACTCCTCCAGGGATGGGGAGCCGTCCGGCCGCAGCCTCTGCCAGCAAGGGTAGCGCTCGGGTGGGGGCACGGTCCCTGGCTTGCACTGCTCAGTGCCTCCCTCTTCCCCTTTTTTTTTTTTTTGTGTGTGTGTGTCACTCCCCCTTATTTTCCATAAGCAAACAACGCAGGAATGAAAACTCCGTGTAAACAGCAGCTCCTGTCAATGCGCGGGGGGCAAGGAGCCTCTTGAACAATGTGGCGACTTCACTTTAAATTCCACCCAGGCGGTGGAGGGGGGGGGGATATGTAAAACAAGCCCCGATGTTCCCTCCCCCATTTGCAACTGTTTAAACTCTGCATTGCCCATATTGGTCCCACATGCAGAAAGCAATGGCAGCGGCAGGAAATCCTCCCCCACCGCCACTTTGTCCCTCCTGGAAGCCCCCCCGGGCACAGCCCCCCCTCCCCCCCAAAAAGCTTTCTCTCTCCTCTAAACTAGCTGCGAAGCTGCGGCTATTCAAGGCGCAACTGGTAGCAGTTAAGGCTAATGGGTGTCTTTTGTACCCTCAAGTATTTTTGAAGGATCAGCATGTTCTGGGATTAATTCCCGAGATTTTTTTTTTTCCCCCCCTACCACGTCGGGTAAAACAGCAGAGGGGTGTTACACCAGGTGGCCGTTACAACAGCGCGGTGTTGCGGGGGAAAGCAGTGTTGGATGCGACGTTACCTTTGCGTAACCCACCTGCGCGCTGCCTTCTATTTGTGCTAGACCATGGCGAGAGCTCGTTTTTACCAACCGTGCTGAAAACAGCCGGTGTCGTAAAAATTAGGAAAGCCTGAAGAGAAGGAAGACACCCCCTGCAAAATGTGTTAGCAGCAGTAGTGACTTTGAAATCCGGTGAATTACCGGCATCAGTTAAAATTTGACTGGTCCTTTTCTTTTTGGAAAATGAAAATTTGTTCCTTTTAGGGGAAAGATTGTGGTTTAAAATGGGAAAAAGTGCATTTCTGTATAGATGAAATACTACCGTTATTATTAGGTAAGTTGAAGTTGTTCTTTGCCTGATTCCCTAAAGAGAGGAATATACATATTTTTAATAGAGTTGCTCCTGTAATTTTTCCCCTGTTGTGGGTTTCCCCATTTTCTTTAAAAGCCTATGTAACGCGACAGTAAATGCTAGTCTCTCCCTGTGGAGTTATACATCATTACTGGGTTACTTTATTTGTCTAGGCAAAGTACATGAGTAAGCATTAGAAGGCAACTTGCAACTTGAATATACGGTGGGAATAGTTATTAGATGTTATTTTAAAATTATGTCAAGACTGTTGAGGAAGATGTCTCAGACAGAACAGTAAGGAAGGAAATCCTCTGATGTTTGATAGAATTGATCTGTCACCAGCAGCACATGCTTCCCAGTGTTCATCTGTATGAGTTGGTAGTCATTATGTCTTCTCTGTACGATCTCTGGCATTTAAACCAGACTTCTGTTTCATATTGATGACAGTAGCTCGGCTGGCGTGGGGGTCCCATGGTGCCAGTGTCAGAATTGTCTGTTTTCAAACAGAGAGGTGGTGGAGAAGGAACAGAGATGGTGAAGTGGCATGGTCAGGTCACACAGCAAGTTTGTGACAGCATCAGAGTTAGGTCCTCAATATCCTAAATCTTGCTCTGGCGCCATCTCCACTGGCATGCCTTTAGGGGTGCATTCACTTGTTCACCATGAATGAGACCGTGCTGGCCACCTTGTCAGCCCTGTTAGTGATGGTGACTTGTATTCAGCAGTGAGCTAAGCAAGGTTCAGACTCATAACCTTAAGGTGAAAAATGGTACAGACTTCAAAGTGATAGGGACTACGTAAATAGCTAAAAGGGCAGAAAGAATGCATAGACCATGCCAGTCCCTCGGGCTATCTAGGCCTCTTCTGCACCTGTATTTGGTGAAGTTTACAGGCATTCTGAGGACACATTACATTTTCAGGGAATCGAGTAAGATACAATATTTAAGTGCAATATTTATATATATAAACATATATACTTTGAGCTATACAACCCGTGCTTACTCTGTGCAAAAGGTTACAGTGGTTTTTATATGAATCCAAGTCACTGTAACATGAGCATCACAGTTTTCTTATAATCTTCGTGTAAGCTAGAGTAATATTTTGATGCTTACCCACTAAGGAAATTTCTAACATGTATTATTACAATCCCACTCTAGAATTTATGGTTCTTTCACAAGCAGATTTCCTTCAGGTACTTAAATTTCATATGGCATACCACTACTTGAAATTAGGCTAAGAATGACTAGACAAAATGTAACAATGTAATATTTCTGTGTTTGGGTTTGGTTTTGTTTTTTTTTTAATAGTTGCTGTTTGGGTTTGGGTATTGTTTGGTTTGGTTTGTTTGTTTTTCCCATTGGCTTTAGAGGAAAGGGAATATAAAGTAGATAGGAAAGATGGAAGTCCTTAGATAATGCTTTATGAGCTGGAAGAAGTGGTTCTTGGAATCAAAAGCTTCCTTTCTTTTCTATAAAGGAACACCACGAAAGGATGATGGTTTCAGTATTTATTACCTATATCACTATTTTTCCAGCAGGTACTCTGTTCCCTACCCCTTCCCCTTGATAGGATCAAGATATTCAAAGTATCAGTTTACTTCCAGAAAGTGAAAAACACAGCACATAGAAATAATTTCAATTCTTCAATAATTTTATTTTTTTCATGGAAAATTTAGAACTGCCTTTCCTGGATATCAAAGATTAACTGTAAGCAACACACATAACACTGTCTTTTGCTTGGCACGTTTCGGTAAGTGTGTTCAGTACTGTATCACTTCACAGGGCATAAATTGTTCTGCATGACATTTTCAGCACAGAGTGTCTGTAACAGCCTATTTATTTGTTTGGGGAAAAGTAATCTGAAAGCATTATGCCATTTTTAAGAATAAGTTTGGGAGAAACAAAGGAAACATAACTGAGGGACTATCAAACTATTTTGTCACACATAGAAAAATATAAAATCTTTCAATAATTTAAAGAGAGCAAATGATGTTACATTTTTAAGTCAAATTTTGCAGGGAGCTGTAAGGACTGAGGATAGATCCTTTTTTACAGAAAGATGCCTTATTCTGAGAACAGATGTTGTATGTGACAGGGGTTACACTGAGAGAGGCTTGGAAGCACAAAATATAAAATAGTATGTAGGAGCTTCTCAAGCACAAGAATTAATTGTTATATATAGTAATACTGGTTTCAATCTCTCTATCTTGGATATCGCTTTGGATAACATCTCCTCCCATCCTAGAGATCCATAAAAATACATTGACTGTTGTGGATCTCTACTGTGATATGAGAAGACTCATGCTCAGCAGAGTTATGATAACTATAAAATTTCTTGTTTATTTTATCTTAGAATTGTCAGATAAGATTTAATATCAGAGATTTTAATCAGATTTTCAAACCTTGTGTTCCCCAAATTCATCCATCCTACCATTCCAGAGGAATTATTTAACTAACCAGACAAGATCAGGACTAAAAATGTTTACTTCAAAAGAATTTGGTGAAGCAAATAATCAAGTCCAATGGCAAATGTCATTAGGAAAATTCGAGGCTTTTCCTAGTTCCCTTCTATTACATTGCAATATGGTATATGAGCTGTGACTCAACAACTCAAGAAGAAAAAATAAAATGTGAGTCACTGCTTGAGGGGAAAAAGTTGGCAAAGAAATGCCCAAAGGGTTACATTTTGAAATGTTGTTTAGGTGTCTGTGATGTGTTGGGTTTTTTCCCCCACAAATTTCATTGGGATTATTATCTCGTGGTTTTATTGGGTCTGTCAGACAGCCATGAATATAACCTATGTTTTTCCTTTGGCCTAGGGTACAGCATCAGAAGCCAAATATAATGTTTTCCTTTTTGATTCACTACAATCGTGAAGACTACTTTTCCTAGACAAAACTAATTACCTTGAAAATTATGATTTCATGAGAAAATGATGGACTCTGTAATGAATTTATTCTGTGCTTGGGAATGAAAACCTACTCAGAAAATAAACAGCATTCCTCTTCTTTTGCATTTTATGCTTTTTCTGGAGGAAAAAAAAAAATCCATTTCCCTGCCTGTCTGTGCTCAGCTGCCTTTCCCGCCTGGGGGGTGACAGTGCTCCGGAAGAAAATGGTGGTCCCCAGGCAGAAGGACTGCACAGCAGTAACCTGACACTGGACAGATAGGCACAAGGGAAGGAAATGGGGGATGGCTCAGGCTAGGCTAGACCTTGTATAATTTTGACCCCCAACCGCCCCCGCCCCCCCCCCCCCCCCCCCCCCCCCCCCCCGCCTCCTGTTTGAGAGGTTTTCCACGTGTGTTACAGAGATGCACCACCTAGAAAGTACGTTTTCTTTAATTTTAAACTTGGGAGAAAGTTTGCTGCGTCCATGGCAGCATCACCAGGGTCTTCCTGCAGTACAAGTCATAATTATTAGAATAATAATAAAAAGGAAAAGCATTCTCTGGTAGACCTCAGTCTGTATTCTGTAACTCTACAATCTGTAGGGTTGATTTAATTTATTCCAATGAAAATAATACCAGTCTGAATAATCATAAAGTCCCTCCTAGACAAATAATTTCATCAGTTACCTACAGAGCTGTATTGATAGATTTTCCTTTTTATTTAGGGAAAATATGTTTACATGGGCTTGAAGTTGCACTTATTTTTCAGTTGTTTTTCAGCCTTCACAAGTAAATTTGATTCTAAGATTAATCTAGGAAATATGTATATATGTATATTTTTTAACAGGAAAACAAAGAGGCAAACTCTGGAGCAAACGGTGCCTGTGATCCCTACCAAAGCAGCCACATGTTCTGTTTCAGGCAACCCATTTGGGGTCAGATTCTTCTCTGGCACTGGTCATAATTTTAGAGCTTTTTTTAATTTGCAGAGACATTTATGTTGCCTTGAATTAATGATGTTCAAGAAAAAAAAAAAAAAGCAATGCTTGCAAAGCACAAGGTTCTATAATTAATTTTTATTTGTTGGTTCACTTTCAAATATGTAACCGCCTGACATACATAGACCCTTTGTGCCCTAGGTTTCAGCAGGGAAAGTCTTTAAAAAGTACATTTTTCATGTTATAATGAAAAGTCTCATAAGTCATGTAAATAGGGCGAACAAGGTTACCTTTCTGCTACAGCTTCTACAATACACATTTAGGAAAGAGATGTTTATTGCAGTAATTAACATACATGGTACTGTTTGTATTTGCTAGGGGAAGTTCAGTAAAGAGACATAGGTGTTTTTGTCCTAAACTCTAAGTATTAGACCTTCACATGCCATTGGAAAATTAGTGGTTTTATCTAAATCAATCTAACTGTACAAATTCAAGTAGGTTTTTCAGATAGAAAGATTTAATGTCCTGGAGATCATTTTCTATATAACTGATCTTCTGTTTTGGATCTGGGCAGACACTATCCACTACAAAACTTCTTGGCAAATTTCTGTTGAGATGGGGTGAGGAGTTACTGGAGAGAGAATTTCAAATGACCCTCCAGCTCTTTGCGTACTTTTACTTCTGACTTTGGGTAGTAAATTTGGTTTGCAGTTTCAGTAGGTTTTTTTTTCTCTGTTGCTTGCCGTTTATTATTAGGGATGTGGTGCTGCATGAAGCAGCTCTGTAGGAAGAGTGAGCTCAAGCTCCCCTAAGGGGTTCTAGGGCAATGTTTTAGTATTCCAAATAGTTGTCACCACTGATATTAACCCAGTGCAAGCCCCATCACCAGCTTGCAACAAGGTGAAATGTGTGCTTTATGTGTGGGTTTTCCTATGAGGTTTTGGACCTTTCTGGTACAGTCCTTTGAACTTTGCCTCCTGGTGAAACGCTCTGCCTTGCTCTTCATCAATGGCTAGGATGTGGTAATGCCTTTTCCTGGTTTTCCTATCCGAATTATTTCTTTATCTGCTGTGGTCAGGAAGGTCAGCCTTTCTGTTACCGACACAGCTGGTGAGAGGTGCAAAAGCAGAGGAGGTATGTATGATTTTTTTCACTTTTCCGCCATTTGGGCACACTGAAAAGCAGGAATTTCAAGCTTACACACAAATAAAAGATACCAGCACATAGAAAAGAACAAAGGCAAATAAGTCAAGCTCTTATTTAGGAAAATGGTGAATTTCTCACTGAATTTTGTTTGTCCTTCGACTGCTGTGTGGGAAAGACCAATGTTTTCTGGTTGCACGTGATACAGTTTTGTTTATTGAAATGTTTTGCAGTTCTTACTCTTAGTTAGGGTAACAGCACATACTTGATAACCAACCTTGGGTATGTTATTAGCTGTTCTAGATTTTGTATACTTCTAACTAATAACAACGGATTTTCCAAGGGTTAAGATTTACATCCTAGGCTTGAGATCTGTTTATGCCAGCATCTTTTTTTAATTACGTACACTGGATATTTCAGATACTGTGCAGTGATAACAAAGTCTGTGCCACCAAAAAAACAGCTCTGAAAAAGCTGCCAATGCTTTAACAGCTGCGTTTGCTAGGCAACTGCTCTGATAAGTGCTTGTCCTGGATCTCTACACTAATGATCCTACTACTTCCCCTGCTTTTGAAGCTGCACTGATAGGAAAGGTGGGAAAATTTGAGGAAAAAAGCCTAGTACAAGACAGAGCACTGTAACCTGTCACCCCCTTCTAATCCCATAAGGTGATTACTGGCTGTACAACACCTATAGCTATACCAAATAAGGTCTGGTGGTGGTTTTTTTGGTTTTTTTTTTTTTTTTTTAATGGAAGAGGTTTATCTCTGTCAATGGAAAGTGCAAAGACTAAATTAGCAGGGATGATGTAGTGGAAATTTTTGCAATGCCTGCCATTAGGTACAGGATACAGTGAAAGAATATCCTGTAGAAGCTGAAGCAGCTATACAGCAGCTTAGCAATGTTTTGCAGGTTTATTTTGGTGGTTTTGAAAGGTGATGGTGGCTTGCATTGGTTTTGCTTCTGCATAGATATATGTACTAAATAATAATTGTCTCTAACATGAATAAAAGGCACAAAGCAAGGCACAAAGCAAAGCACAAAGTAAATTGAGTTGATCTCAGTGTTCACCACAAGGATCCTTGCAGTAAGCCCTCAAAGAAGATCTTGAGACACCAGGCTCATCGAAGTTTTGTAATGGATACTGTACTCACTCAAAAATAGATGCATTCAGGAAACAAAGCAGCAGCCAAAAACACCAACCCTCAGACAAAAAACATGCTTCGTGGAAGAGAGGTTACATGAGGTTACGTGCATAACTTAACGTCAGTAAATGCAGTTCATGAGGTGTGTTGCACCACAGCTTTAGAAGCTCTCGGTTGAATTTGGCAGTGTTTTTATTTGCTTTTGAGGCTAGTAAATATTTTCAGCTTGCAAATTTCTACAAAATAGTCAAAAAAATCTCTGTTACCAGTGACCCTAAGGAAATTTTTTTTTTGATGTGTGCTATTTCATAAAGTCAGTTTTGCAAAAGGAGACATGGTCCTTGCTCCTTTCAGCTTATTCCTGATTACAGTGTTTTAATTCTTTAAAAACACAAAGATAATGTTGTTATTGATACCGAGGGAAAGATGCTAGTGTCTATAAATATGTATGTAGAGTCAAGGAGTAATTAGTGATTTAACTGAATTTCTTAAACTACATAAGTTTACAGAATCTGTAATTTATTTTTGCTTTGTGGACTGATACTGCACAGCTTAAATTCAACTTGTGTTGCTCAGCTGTGATATATTGTGTAAGGCAATCATCTCATTTGTTTTCTGTGATTATACACAATCTTTTCTCACAAAAAAAGAAATTTGATTGAAATGCTATTTCTAATGCTCAGGAAAACAACTGTGCATTGCTTAAATGTTTTCAAGAAGAGCTCTGTGTTGAAAAAGAAGTTGAAATTGAAAGTGATTGTAGAAGTACATCCCACCAAGGGTTGACTTTTGGTGTGCTTTTGAAAACTGGCTTTCAGGTTTGGATGCTACTGTGCACATGTATGCGTACTAAAGCTACTTGTTGCCTTTCTGTTTTGTTTTTAATGAGCCACTAAGGTGAGTAGTGAATAGATACTGGTGCGCTTACAGAATATACTTGGAGACAAAATGATTTGTACCTTTGCAGTTAAAATAATAAATTGGTTTAATAGTTTCCCAGCATGATACATGCAGGATGGAAAAATCCCAGCATGAATGTCATAGCTCAAGTATATATTGTGGTGCTGATAGGTAGTAACCCACAGCTTTTCATTTCCACAGTAAGCAAATTAAATACGGAAATCAGAAAGCTTCCTCTGGCTAACCCTTGGTCCTTCCAAGCGCTGTAGGTGTGAGGTGCCTGTGGAGAGTCCTGGCTGCCTGGGGACGCTTTAGCCTCTGCATTACTTAGGCTTAGGTTAAACTGTCTTTAAAAGCCTCCAGGGAGCTATCGTGACAACATACAGGGATTAATGGGATGCAGGAGGCCAGATTTGTTTCTGCCAAGGAGGTTGAGCAGGCGGTGAAGAGGCAGGGGCAGCTATTAATAGTTATTAGTGCTACCCATGACACAGGCAAGTGCCCCTTGTCTTCCAAGCTGCTTTGAGAAAAGGTGGCCAGAGATGTGGGCCACTACTGTCTAGGCATTTATTGCAGCCACTTGCTAGTTGTCTTCATTCTCAGGAATGGTCAGAATGGAGGACACCAGCTGAATAAATTGGTTTTTATGTCAGCAGCATCTTGTTTCTTCTGTCTTTCCTGAGGAGCCTTTTGGCTTCCCATCTGTCCTATTGTGGATGTATGGTTTTCACAAGGTGTGGAGAGGGTGCTGTGACCTGGAGACTGGAAGCAGTTGAGAACAGGTTACAAGCTCCACAGCTTGTTCTGACAGTCAGAAAATGTCCTGCAGACTGTAGGCCGGGCAACCTGTGGATGGTACTTCAACTGGAAATCTCAAAGAAGAATGCATTTATAGAATGAACATCAAAGGTGTTCTTCAGAAGACACTGTTATCACTGCAGTGATTTACCCATGCCAGGTTTAGATGTGCTAGTTCAGGTAACCGTAGTGGCATAAAAGTGAAATAGCCATGCTCCCGAGTGTTTGCTCACGTCCTCTGGTGCGTTTACAACCTGTTCGTAGGGCCACACTGCCATGGTGATAGGGGTAGCCTTCTTGAGCTAACTGATTTAAGACCATCCTTGAATTGGTACTAATTTCATCCTCATTAACCAACATTAAATGCTGTGTACTTAAAAGTTAAATAAATTATATGAGGGGTAGGTATATATAATAGTGTATTAATATAAGTGCATTCTACTTGAAGGTCACCAGCTACAGCTTCTATTCTTTTCATCTTTCATGACTTTAAATACTTATAGTACTAGGCATATGAAAACTCTTTCAGAATTCAAACAGAAATTGACTGCAGTCATCTTTGGAAGGCTATGCCCAACTTGCTATTCCTTCTCTCACTTTTCAAAGGATTAATATATATTTATTAAGACCTTTTATTTGAACCTCAACAGCAATAAACTCAGCCCACTGTTTCATTGAGAAAGAGAATAGTGTAGAGTTTTCTCAGTGTATTACTGTATCAGTAATAATTGAATTGTTAAAATAATGTTTATACTGCAAAAATATTTTTTTCTCTTTGGTGTTTCCAAGAGGACCTGAGAAGAACCCAAAGAGAAAGTTGAGGTTTACTACACTCTAATTTAAGCTTATGTGACTTATAGTGTCATATTTAGAACTGTGACTACGCTTTTTGTGTAGAATTTTTATAGAGATTTTAAATTTAAACATAGTGACTTACAGCGAGCTGGTTGAAATACATTATTTTCAGGGTTTGTTGCAGTTGTTACACATTAACTAACAGTGTGCTAACAGCTAAGTAAATGTTTGGCAACTGATCAGAAGCCTTAAATGAGGTCATAACATACAGAGAGGTCCTGAGAGCTTACAATTTCTGTGTGTCTCAATTAATTTTGTAGCCAGTAAGCATCCTTGTGCAGCTTGTAGGCTCTGATCCAGCAATGCACTTGAGTCCATGCGTATCTTTAAGGCAATTAAGTAGATCCATGAGCTTCACTAAGGCTGCTTGTCTGCTTAAAATTATGTACAGGAATGAATACTTTGCTAGACCAAAACATCATGAAATAAATATAAATTGTTGGGAAAGTTTCAGTACAAAAAGGTGAAAGGCTTGAGAACATCTTCATCCAGCATGCTAAATTGCTTCTCATTAATGCACGTGAGCAGCAGCTGCTTTTCTCTATGAAAAATGTTGTTTTCTATTTGATTGCAGCTCACAAGATCAGAAATATATTTAATGTACTCCTGTTTTATCCTTGCCTAGAAATTATCATTATAGCTGACATGACGCATGCAGAACCATGAGAGTAATGATTTTGAGCTAACAGGCATGTTTCTTATGATGTCAGGCTTAATTGAAGGCCAGCTATTCACTCGCCCCAGCCCAGCACTTCAGAGGGAAGAATTTATATTCACTCCACATCCTCTCTAGTAGTTTTGATATAATTTGGATTGATGGATTGACTAAATTGCAGTGGCCACTAACTGGAGTGGTATGTTAAGTAGAAATGCATTAAAAAAGTATATTCTTCAATGAGGTAATAGATAGGAAAAATATCTTCTGAAGTATTTAATTGTAAATAGGGGAGAATATCTCAAAGTCTTTTCACTTTGCACTGGAACAATTCTTAATATTAAGCAAACCTAACAGAAATGAAAATGTGAATTATTTGGACTTTTGTATGAGGCCGCTCTCCTAGTCAGTGGTAGAGACCACTAAGAAATACTGATATAAAAACAGAGAAGAGAAAGTATTTTCTTGACATTTTTGTGGAAATATCATCGGTTTATGCATACTTTCATTATCTCTTCTGTTATCAAACAGGAAGTCCTGTCTTTGCTTTACTGCCCCTGAAATGTAGTCTTATCAGCCAACCATTCTTTGCGTATGGCTCCCCAAAGTTTCTTCCACTTCTAGTATCTTACAGGGTCTTTATCTCTGAAAGGAGCAGGTGGAGCCAGCCTCTGTTTAGCACTTGTACACATCATTGGATGTTTTATTTGTGTGAAGACAGAAAAGATTAATCTGGACTCACTGAGGCCAATAAAAAAGTGGCCTGGTTTTCAAATTGTTCAGAAAATATAACTGCTACTCACCTTGCCTTGAGCGTTGTCAGAACTGTGTCTAGCAATGCTATCAGCTGTATTGTAACACCAATGATGATATTAGGGATATAAAACCTAGTTACCTAAAGGTAAACATCTTGAACTGGAATGGCTTCAGGAATGTGTTTTGGGGGTGGGGTATTTTTGCTTGGGTTTTTCTGTGAAGAAAAAAATTTTCTTCAGTGTATGGTCCTCTTCTTGAATAGATTTTGTTAAAATTCACGTTTTATTTCTTGACGAAGATCCAGAATGATAAGAAAAGTAACAAAACCAACCAACCCTTAAGATAATTTCTGTCAATTTAACAATGCTTTTTACCAACAAAATGATTCAAAAGGAAAATCCCAATGACCTTTTTTGTGACAAATTTCTCCCAGGTTTAATATGTAGATACCAAGTACCAACCATGATGTAGTGCAGCTTTAAAGGATGAAGATAAATCCTTGTAATAGTTTAGTTGGGGGTTTTCACAGTTATATTTTCATATTTTTTAGGTGTTTGTAGCTCCCTCATCCATACAGAAAGGTCAGCAGAAACAGAAAATGAGTCAAATGTGAGGTAGATCATATATTCATTGACTGCAGTAAGACCGTCCCTTTAATTGGAGTAATGTGTGGGTACATTTGGAGAACTGTGATTTTTAACAATAAATGTATATTTGATTTTACACTTGTAAATTAAAAAGAATCTTACCTCTCTAAGATGACATAGTTGTTCACCCATTAACTTGACATCTAAGATCCATCTTGTTACAGATTTCAAATCTTCACAGCAAACCTGCTAATTTTTTTCCTGGTGTTCTCCTTATCAAACCATAAGCCCAATGGATATATTGAGATAATATAATAGCTTTGTTTCTACTTTCAGTTTATCCTGTAGATACCTAGTTTCCAGGTGATGAAAGGAGACCTTTTGAAAATTGCATGCTCCTTTCTTTTTTGTTAGGCAATGGAAAGCACCCCCCAGTGCTGACAGAGACTGCTTTTGTCTCCTTGACATGTACGCATAATTTACACAGCCTTATAAATCTTGGCTTTGTGGGACTATGTGTCTTACAAACGAGATGAAGAGTGTCCCTTTCGGAATGGATTTGTTAATGCTGAGAGAGAGTAATATTCTCTCTCTCTAACCTCTTGGCCACCTTTTGGTAAAATAGCGTGGTTTAGAGTTAATGGATTAATCACATGTATAGCAAACATCTTCATTTTCACAATCAATGCAAGTTGACACCTGTATTGTCCTGTATTAAAAATAAGACAGTGTTTCAGAGAAGATAAATAGTTTCGTAGGGTAACTTATAAAGAAAGGCCTATTGTGTTTAACAGAATAAACTTTGAAAGGCCTTGGTTGTGTTTGTATCTGTTATAGTAGTTATAGAAAATTATCAATATATAGATATCAGACAATTATATCCCTTCTAAAAACATTTGAGATTTTTAGAAACACTTCTATTTATTCCTATGTTTTTAGATTTGTGTAAAGGGTAACATCAATCCCTAATACCTTGCAACTGTTTGTCCCAAAACTAGCTATAGCCTTTGAATGTTTATTGTATCCAGATCAATTTCATCCTGTATGGAGAAAAGGGCTATCTAAGTCAAAATGCATTTTCTCTATTTTTGTGAAGACCTAAAAGAACCAGGGTGTCCCCTTTTTTTAGCATTAGACAGTCACTTCTTTGTTCAGAATTATCTTTGTCTGACAAAAATGGGGGATCCAAGTATTGCATGCTGATGAGAGTAGCCCAGTTAATCAGACTGTTTTAATTCAAAACATGTAAACTTATTTTTTTGTTAATGCAGATTTAATGCTAGTATGTTAAATCGCCCTCTGAACACCTACCCATTAACGTTCATAGTAAAAGACCTTTCCAATATCCTTTACTGAATCATCCGAAAACTGCCAGAGGTGAGCTACCCCCAAAAAGTAAACGTAAGTGAATATTCGATCTTGTGTAAATGGAAAGTTAGGAAGAAATAGAAACCTTAAACCAGATGATCTAACAAAGATGTAAAAACAGCAAGTCTTATATTAAAAAAAAAATAGTTAAATGTGGATTTTCATGAAGATTTATTGAGAAAGGGACCCTTGATTTCTTGTTGTCAGTTTTTAAAAATAATGTCGCTACAATATTGCTTCTGTTTTAATTGCTCACACACAACTGGAGAATGTGTTAATTTGCTGTGATCCTTGTTTATACACAGGAGTTTTGATGACTTAATTTATTCAGATTCTGCTGTACATTGGCATTGCTCCTTTTTATAAAAATAATGGATGATTTAGTATTTTCTCATAAGAACTAATTGCTGATTGGGTACTAATTTATACAATTCCATGTATTTCACATTTGATTAGGCTTTGATTTTGTCACAGTTGCTGGTCCTTGGCTGTACAATCTCAGAAATTTTCTATTTTAGAAGATGTAACAAATTTTGTAACAACTGAACCTCCTAACGTGGCACTGGTCTATCTAGTCCCACATTCATCAGAATTCTATCCTGGATCTGGAAAACCAATAAAGAAACAGGAGAGAAGAGACTGGTCAGCATTTGTTGTATGGGGACCACAGTGCCCTAGGCAGCCTGGACATGGGTCAGGCACTGCCTGTTGATGTAGGCACTGTACAGAAACAAAGCTGAAGCCCACCAAAAGCCCACTGTATAATCATAGTGTTATCGTGGCTGTGGATAGTATAGGGCAAGACTTGCAGGGAAAGGGATCTCTCTTCAGAACAACCCAGTCTCTGAGGAAAAAGAGAGTTTTCAGGCACACAAGCCCTGCTTTAGGTCTGAGATGGAAGACAAAATGTTTGATATTAAGAATGCAGTAGTGGTATTGTTTTTATAGCACAGTGTGATTTCCCCATACGTTTTACCATCACCTAACCGTTTTGCATTTTAGTCTCTGTCCCTCAAGAACTCACAATCTTAAATTCTGTCTGCTTACTAATACCCTGTTTTGCCATGCTTATTACCACTTTTATATTCCCTCAGATTGTCTAATTCATTAACATAATTAATATAAGATTAAAGGAAATTCTTCTCAATCTCTTACCATTTTCCGTAACTCAGTTTGAATGTACCAAGGCCACCTCAGCTGCAGTGGTAGTAGCTTATGCTATTTATCCCGTAGCTCAGCCTCAGGGTCTTCAAAGAAGAAGTAAAAACAAATCTCCAAGTTTGTGGCAGTTTTGCCATGTGACTATGCAGATATTTGTACTTCATTCGGTGTTCATTCTGTAAACTTATGTATTATAATTCAAAGATGAGCAGTGTTATAAATGTCAAAGAGGAGAGCTTAAAGAATGTCCAGGAACAGCCAACTTTTGGAGCTTTTGTTCTGAAGTTAGGTCAGTTCTTGACTTTTTGCTTTTAAATCTACAACCAAAAAGTGTTCAAACACAAAGATGAGTTTAAATCAAATAAATGGTAGCTGAAACCTAGTTATTTAGTTATCAGCCACAACCGAAACAGATGTAATTTATAACAGTTTGAAACATCTTAATAAATGCAGTAGTAGTAACAATTCTGCAACTCATTTTTTTAATATACAAAACTACATTGATTTACATTCTTTCACTGTCAGTTTGGATTTTAAAAGGGAGAGACAGTGTTACCCAATACTATCACTGAAGCTGTGCAACTGATGCAAACTCAAAGATGCAAAAGGATCAGAATGCTTTCCTGAGGCAGGGGTAGAAAACAGAGCAAAAGATGCTGTGAAAATAGGGAAATGCTTTCCTGAGTGGGTAGGCATCCTATGGAATTAATTCCTGCGGAAAGTTAGTGATTCATAGATGCTATGAGTGGGTTTGAGATGGTTAGCTATGAAAACTTAATAGGGTCTGAAAAGAAGGAGGAAAAAGAGGAAGAGGAGGAGAACTATTGAGTACCCAAAAGCACCTATCCATCATAGCACCTTAATATTTTTGAAAATATGTTTTTCTTGCCTTCAGGTTCCCTGCCATAACTTGAAAGCAAAATGCTGTGTCATTAGCACTGTACTTTCATCCCTTTCAGCCTGGAGCAATAACATAACAAAATTTATATCTGTATTATTGTCCTTCAGTTCCGCTAATCTTCCTTAACAGGGCTGTAAATAGCACCACCCACATTCCCTTTAAAATAAAACAAAAAAAAAATAAAACCCCCCAACTAAATGAAAGAGAGGGAGGGAAAGTCTACAAATGACTCCTCCCAAGGCCATGACCTCCTCCATCTATCACAGCCAGAGCAGGTAGATAAGGGGTTTCATATGAAAGCAACCATTCTGAGTGACTACACGCTAAATCAACTTGTGGATCAAGCTTCGACGGGTGCTGATAGGAAGGGCTGGCAGATGCCACATGGGAACTATGTACTACGTGTCCATTATTTTCCTGGTTTCCCAGGATATCTGAAGAAAGCAGAAAAGATGAAAATCTTCCATCCATATAAGCAGTTCTTCACTCCCATCTCACTAACGGATGTGCAGCTCTTCTGAAGTATTATAGTGTTCTTCAGCCATAATATTTCACTCCAAATAGTCTTTTGCTTGAGAAAAAATACGCTGAGGCATAGAGCCAGGAGTTGAAGCACTTTGTTTTTATCAATTATAATTTCAGTTATTATTTTGGGCTTGCATCCAAGTGTAAATTACTAACACTTTATGGAGTTTCCACATTAATGGATAGTTAAATGGTACACCTAATAAAACAAAGATAAAATTATTAAGATGGTAAGGACATTTCTTTGGTGTACAGTTCAAAACTTTCTGTGCTTTTTCTGGTGCTATACATAAACAATATGACCTTCCCTACAGTCATCATCCCATCATAAAAATGAACAAAATGGATAGAGATGAAGACAATTTCTTACCAACAAACCCTGCCACTCACAAAAATACGTCAGGTTTCACATGCTTTTCTTTTCAAGTTCATGTGTTTCACCCAGTTGAAGAGGTCATATCTTTGAGTCTGATAAATCACTTCTTCTTAGAGAACTCTTATGAAGATGATAATGGATAGATTAAAAAAAATAGAAAATATACATCAAAGAGTAATCTTAAAGTCTAAATTAACAGTAGCAGCCCAAAAGGAATACGCAGACTTTTAATCTTTCAGCATGACTGCTTCCAGGCCTAATTTGTATTCAACTCTTTAGAGTCAAAGCATGTGAAACAGAGTAAAATGTCCAATTTTAGGGTTGAGTCCTTTGGCTGAATTCTGTCAAAGCAGTGAGTGTATTAAACTCGAAGTTTTTGAGCAGCTGCGCTGTGTACATTCACGAAACCATACACTGTCCAGCAGCTTGCTGAACTTTCTTCTTTTTTTTTTTTTTTAATCAGGAGTGCACTTTTAAAGTGAATATCCCAGTCGTTCCCATTTACTGTGCTTTACTTCATGGCATGAAGCGGTATCAGAAATCGCAAAGTGGATTTGTTTGTAATTAACTACGAAGTGAAGATGAGTAAAACAGTGAAGTTTCACAGTGCTGCTAATGGGCACTTGGTCTGCAGAAGCTGATCTGAGTAAGTGCTCCTGAAACGCATGTAGTGTGGATGTTGGGTCCTCAGCACCAACTGCTTTGCTCAGTGAGCCTCCTCCTATGGGGCTGCACTACTCGCTCATGCAGATGCAGCCTCACTCTTCTGAGTTAGCACTTTGTCTTTTTGCAGTCAGGTTCCTAGGATTTAGGGACAGAAGTGGGCATATTCCCTTATAGCCCGGGGCCCCTCAATAGTGAGCCTCAGAGAAATTTATAAAATAACAGCCTAGGTACATCATAGAAAGAGGTACGAAAAGGGGTACACTGTGTAGCTAGCCCCTTGAAAATATTCACTCAGACTAACATACAGAGGTTTGTTATTAGCTGAATTAGAGAAATATGCTATTTATGTCTAACCTCTTTATTTTTTTAGTGTTTTTTTTAAATTTCTTCTATGCTGTATTGCAACAACATCTTTGAAGATGCTACTGCTGGAATTAATCACTTCTACATATACCAGAGCACTGGCATCCTGAATTTGTTACATCAAAGGATATTGACTGAGAAGACAAATAATTCAATGACCCGTAACACAGGTAAATGGTACTCTTGGGATCAAAGGGGTCCCTGTGAATACTGTGCGCTGCTCTGTTCTGCCAGTCATAGAAAGCGTCATTTGGTTGCAATGGCTGTAGTGAGGTAGCTTTTGTCAGTCCTTCAAAGTGAGGGCTTTCCAAACAGGATCTTCCTGTTTGTTTTCCTTGTTTGCTAATTGTTCAGAAAGTACTCAGATGAATGTAAGACTTGGAATATCAATTCATATGACATGGCTGCATTAGTACCTGCAGGCTGGGCTTCTGAGCCACTTTCAAGGGAAAGAGAAGACAGTCACCACTAGTCTGTTTTGGAAATGGTTGGAGATGGCTGACTAGGAATGTTCTGGTGCAAGAAAATAGTATGCAAAAGGTATTACCCTTAATCTTGCCTTGAACCAGGACCATTGTTTTCAGCCATCTTTGAAAGTGAGTTAACCTTAAGATGTAAAAATCACCCCTTTTCGAGTACAAGAGTGCCCGTGTAGAAGGTTAGTGTAGAGCAGCTGGCGTAGCTGTAGCTTAGACTGTAAGAGCTTGGTTGCACAGAAATGCTGTGATGTGCCTTCTTTGAGTATATTTTCCTAGGAATCATGGTTGTGTCTTTCAGCACCTCTATCCTCTTCCTTTACTCGTTCCTCACTTTTTGGAAAATATAAAGATCTTATTCAGCTGTCAAGGTTAACACTTTATGTATCATTAGGTTTGAACTAGGTTGGATATTTCACTGTGGTGCAAATAAATCATGAAACTAAAAATCTACATGAGCATTAGAAAGCAGAAATAATATCTGTGCTGTGAAGCAGTCATTCTTCGTGTTATAACTTCTCTGATTATGATGGATAAGGGCTGCTCTCCTGCAGCAAAATAATCTGAAGTATATATGTGTGTGTGTGTGTGTGATATAATATTTAGAAGAAGAATAAATTAGAGGTATTGTGTTTTTCTGGAAGTTGATGGCTGTATCACCAGCTAGTATAAATTTACATATTGCTGTTGAGAATCAGAGATATTAGTAAATGACTCAGTACTAGGAATCAAAACCTGAATATGTTACCTGGCAATATAAAAATATTTCCATTCAAAATGAAGCAGAAGTCTATAGCGGCAAGATTTTTTTTTTAAGATTTATTAAATACTGTCAACTATAGTTAAACATGTATTCAGGTGTATGAATAAATAATGATGTCATAGATTTCAACTGCTAGCTTACTATATGGAGATTCTGTTCTGCTGTAATGGTAATCTGGTATGATTTATTCTTTACCCAATTTTATGTAAAATAATTGTTCACACGCATTTGTTTTCCTTCTTAGTATTTTTTATTACCTTGTTAAAGTACATGGCTTAGATCCACATTGCTGGTGAGGTACTTTCCATCACTATTTAACTTTCTCAACTAATATTGCTTTTTTTTTATCTGCTTCTTACTGTTAATAACCTACTAAAGCTTAATGAGGAGAACAAAAGTCAGCAGGATCTACACCTATCAATCAGTCAATGCAGAAATAGTACACTTTATGCCTAGAACTGAAGAACAATAGCCACTAAATCTCAGGGTAAGAAAATAATTACTTCACCTGCATGGTGTCTGTACTGGAAAGGATTGTTTTCCCTTTGGAGTCATTTTAATGGGAATTTTAAATGAAAAAATGAATTAACTTCAGCCCTGAGCCTGTGGCCATACAGCTGAACAATTCACTCCAAAAATTACTGTTCTTCTTCCCTGACTTGTGCCGTATGCAGACTGTTAAGTCTAAGTTGTCCCCTACCTGAAGTCAACTGTAAAAATCATCCTGACTTCAACAGAACCAGACCCACATTATGGGAAAGGTTTTCCTACTGCCAGGATCTTTACTTGGGTTCCCTGCATCTGGAAAACTTTACCATATGTGATTGAAGTAATAGTATTAGTACTTGCAGGAGAACGAGGATACTCAGTAAATGCAAAAATGACCTGCAGGAAGGTTTACAACTCTTCAAGGTGGAAGATGACATGTAGTCCTCTTACAGAACATAATAAAGTGTAAGTAGAACAATATCCCCGGGTTGTGGATAATAATAGAAGGGAGCACAGAATTTTAATCTAGTAAAGTGTAACTGCATGTCCCTAGTAGCAGGTCTTCCTCATTATTGTGCACGGTTGCTTCCTGTCTCTTAATGCTTAGGTAAGTAGGCGATGACTGTATGATAGTTTTAACCTTCCAGTGGCTTTTATAACTACAAATCATTAAAATGAATTTTGTTGTGACTGGGCAATAACGTAAGAAGTGCTTTTACCTCTGGTATCTACCAACATGTCTGTGAAAGACTCGGTTTTTGCCTGTACAAGAAGGTTAAGTTGATTTACTATGAAACATTTTTAAAGTAATGCAGCTCCTGTGTGGATATCCTTATTTCAAAGTAGTTTTTTCACAGTTCAGTTTAAATGTGTTTGCAATCAGATTCTTGACTAAGAAAGATCCAAAGTGTATGATGACCTGTTCAGAGGATCTCTTCGTGTGGAGAGAAATTTCTTATTAGCAAGAAAACTTGCTAGAATAAAAAGAAGTGTTTTATTATTTAATCTATTAAAATTAAGATATGGAAAGATTTTATAATACAAAGCTCTACGAGCCACTTCTCTTGGGAGGCAATGACTCCCGATGCGGTCCTGCACTATCACAGGCATTTCCATTTGCAAGACCAAACTGGACTCTTACTCCTGAATGATGGTTTTCTTCTGGTTCAGAGCTAAAGAGGTACCGACTGCTGAGATGCCTCTGTCTTCCCCAGAAGCAGGATGTGACTTTGTAACTCGGTGAGAAGAGGGAGTCGGGATGCAGCTGGCTGTGAGACACCACCTCTGAGCCCTTGCAAACTTCCTGCTCTGCACTGTCTTGCCTCTGTGGGTTTCTGAACCAGCTGTGAGAACGCAGTGGGAAGGTCTTCTGCGTGAGGCACCAGCTCCCACTGTGTTCCTGCAAGCAAAGCAGCATGTCGCCTAAAGGTGTTGATATTCTCTGCTTATTATAAAATAAGTGGAATAATTTATTTTACTGTAGGAGGTTTTGACAAGGCCTAAAGTGGAAAAGTGCTCCGGCAATTGCCTATCGTTGCCAAAAAGAAATTTTAATTTAGGTGTCAATTTTCCTAGTGAATTGATTGTTTTGGGAAAACCATTTTTGTGCTAGCAAAAGTTGTATACGTTAGACCGCAGGCTGACAAAAAATTCCTTATATCAAATGATGAGGTTATCCTTCTAGAAAATGGTTCTAACTTTGATTTGGTCATGGATTAATATGCAGCCACATTAATTTTTAAATTAATGATTAACAGCAATTGTGTGTGTGAGTACTAGTTTCATCTAAACATATGGTCTAGAAGTACAGAAAGAATTTCATTTCTTAAAGATCAAATACATTTGGACTCCTGAGGATCTGCCTTTTTGTCCCTCCCACTGTTTCGTGATCCCTACTGTGGGGAGGACTCGTGTGGGAGTCAGGAAAGATCAGGAAATGTAGCTAGGGGTGAAGAGAAACCTGTGTGAGAAGGTGGGGAGAAGGTAGGGAGGTTAGCATGCAGTGAGACGTGTAGCTCTCAGTACATTGCAAACTGATGGACTTGCATGCCTGGCAGAACATTTTAGGAGAAGGCTGGGGAAAGTATGCCTGATATGGAAAACCAAGAATTATTTGGCCCTGCATTAATCCTCGCTTCCATATAACAGGATAAGACCAAATGCATGCATTCTGGTGATGTGGGGGAACTGCTGAAAGGCTCTGAAAGGCACTTGTACTCTTTTTCTAGAAAGAAATGGTGATATGAAATGGGATAAAACAGGGTTTTTGGGTTATTAGCTATCTGACAAATTAAGACATTCTCTTTCCTTGCCTGAAAAACACTGACAGTCTGCAAAGGATGCATCATCATTAGACTGCTCAACAACAGCCATCTGAAACTTTGTGATACAACAAGGTCAGTGTCTTGATATTTTTACTCTTGTTATGGCAGTGAGGAAAAAATGAGTTCTCCTTCCCTCTATGTTATACCTTGTAGTCCAGCCCAAAGCTCTTCCTAATATGCAAAAGGGAGTCTTCTAACAATTAGTCTATGAACCACTTTATCCTCCCCCTTGCTTCTTTTAACTTGTGGATAGAAGAAGCAATGCTGGTGTAGTACTGGTGCTTGAGACCCAAGGAAATGGGTAGGATCCAAAACCCGAAAAAACGCAGAAATGCTTTGTCTGTGAGGCAGGACGGATCAGTTCCAACCTCAGCCATAGATATTCAGCAGATCTTCCAGACTTCAGGGAAAAAGAGGCATTGCTTCATTAGCCATACCTGCTCTTGGAAGAAATGGAGGACTTTGGTATCGAGGTCGAGTTAGGCATCTTTCAAGAGCAGCACATCAACCTAAGTTTTGTAAAGCCTTCTATACGCTTTCTAAAAATCTGAAATCAGAAGACATACTTGAATATAGATGCCATTATAGTGGAGAAATTTAAAAAATATTTGCCTGATACTTTTCCATCAGCTCCAGCAGCTTGTTAATGTAAATTAAATAACTACTATAATAATACAGTCTCATTGTAAAAAAAAAATGTTTTCTAATGCCGATGTTCTGTTGACTGAACAGATAGAAAAGTAAATACATGGCTGTTAAGTATACTTTATACATGACTAAAAAGTGTACAACTTCTGAATTTAAATCAGCTTCTCCCTTTGGAATTTAGAGCAGATGTGCTCTGTAAAATAAGCCCTGGTACTTTTATTAAGGCCATGAAGTGGGGTTGTAAAAAGGTGCTGAAGCAGCTTCATGGGTCGTGGTTCATTAACTCTAATTGTCACGTCTGGATTCCTTCTGATGGATGATCAAGTCCTTCCTTTCTCACATCCTTTTTCTCACTGTTTTCAGGTGACCAGCTCCCAGAGCTACTTCTTTCAGAAGTATTTCCAACGTTGAACCTGGGTAATATTCTAAATCACTTCAGTCATAGGTGATTGTGTCTTTTTCTTGCTGGATTTGCTGCTTCTCTTGTACTCTTCCTGTGTGGAATTTTCCTCTGGAGAAAATAGAGATATCATTAATGAAAAACATTTTAGATTTCGATTGATAATGTTACATAAAAGTTTTTGGACTTGACAAGATTCATTTTTGGTCAGAAAATTCTTACATACATCAAAAGTAGAAAATGTAGAAGCCTTATCGAGCCGCTAGTGCCTTCTGATTTCAGGCTTGATATGAGGGAGTGAAGAAGCGATGTTTTACATACCACCCACATAAGACAACCACATAATTTATAGTATGGGGCCATCTGTGTATTTCTCAAGTTCTTCTTTCTTTTTTAGAATTAACTGTGAGCCAAAAGCTGAATATTAACTCTATGGGCAGTGGAAAAGATATAGAATAAGTAAAGAATGTTCTCCCTTTATTTCAAGATGTTTGTGACTGAGAGTTGTTTCATAACTGTTTGGTGTCCTAAGAAAAGGAATTAATGCTTTCAAACCAATGTCAAATAACACCTTTTTTTTTACTAGTAAATATATTTATATAGACGTGCAACTACCTGTTTCCCCCATAGAATTAAAATATTAAAAAAATGTTCAGAAGTTGAAATTTATTTGGCAAATCTAATTCCAAAGTGTAACTAAAGCTTCATGTCATGGTAAAGAAAGAATGATCTTTTATTAATATGAAAGACTACAATTTGATTGGTTTTCAGTGTGGTTCAAGTACTGTTAAGTACTGTTCTTTAAGTAAATAAATCATGCTGTGTTGTTAAACATTAATTTAATTAACATGATTGGTAGTAGGGAATTTTCTGAAATCAAGAGAAATAAGAGCTGTAAATCTCAACACTTTTTCTGTGTTTATAAAATCTAAGTCTAAGATTTCATAAGGTTGTCTTTTCTTGGCTGTTACTGTTGTCAGAGGTATTAAAAAAATCTTTTGTATCATACCCCGATATACTGTGCCAGACTAAAATAACAAATAAATGGTAAGCATGTGAAACAGTTGCAACACTCCTCATGTTACTGATTTAAAATTTATTGAATTGTTTATACCTGTTGACCCTGAAGTTTTGAAAAAATTTCTTATAAATCTATTTTTCCATTAATAGCAGACAGATTAATTCCTAGGAGTATTACCAGCTTTAAATATCTGTAAGTGTATGCCATTTTTGTTAAAGGATTTGTTTTCCTTCAGAATGCCACCATCAAGGGATATCACAATTGTCCAATACTGATTTGTCAAAATCCTAGTGGCAGTTATGTGTCTTTCAAATATTTTCCATATTGTGAAATAGGAAGAAATATCACAGATAAACTATTTCTTACTTCTGTTAACTTCTTAAAGATGTCGCTTTACTAATTGATAAATGTACTTGGATATAGCTATCTATATGACCTATGAATATTAGCATAGTATTATTCTGTTTGTTCAGGTTTGTTATCTGAGCAGTGGTTTAATTATTTTAGATATAATCCTAAAAAATACAACGTGCATTACAAAATGAAAACAGCCTATCTTACCCATGCTTCAGTACACCTTGTGACTTATTAATAGAATCTTCCTATTCTCTCAGATAAATCTGGTGCCACTCTAGAGTATAAAATCATTATTTCATTCTGGGCTCTGCATATCAGGATTAATTTCATTCTTTTAGGGCCTCCACTTTTCTGTTATTTCTTCTAAGTCAGGATCTAACCGATTCTGATTTAGGCATGGCATGCTAAGATCATTAATCTATAATTCTGCTGTTTTCTCCATAGGATCCATGTGTCTGAGAGCACAAAGCAGAGATGAAAACTGATGGGTTATGTGACAGCATCTCAGGTCTTTAGTTTTAACACACTTTGTATTTTTATTGTCCGAAAATTGACTTTTTCCCCTGCGTTTTATCTATAGGTGAGGAACTCACTGGCCTTGATTTCGCACTGCAGTATCTTAACTTCAGCCTGTTGTGAGTCCTTTCAATTTTCTTTAATAACAGAAGGAAGTGAGAGGTGTTTAAATATACTCATAAACCATTTTTATGCAGAATGCTCATTGCTTCAATATCCAGTGTTAATTTACTTCTTTGGCTTCCACTTTTCCTCTGGGAAGATCTACTAATTTCCTTCGTGTTACAGTTTCATATGCAACCTAGTCCATGTTTTCAGATGTTTGACCTTTATTAGCTATATAAAATAGAGTGTAGTTTCTGCTTTGATAGCATCCAAACCCTGAAATTCATCATTAGGGAGTAACTCCATCTCCAATTCCTTTCTCTTGGACCACCACTAGTTGTTTTTAAATTGCAGTCTTTGCATAAGCTGAACATACTTAGGCCCTGATATCTGACCTATACAATCTACTATCAAAGAAAATGAGGCCAACATATATTTGACCTGTTGCATAAATTTGCAGCTAGGAAAAATATTACATTCCCTGAGAAGAATGCTCTTGCCTTTAGATGTTGTGAAGTCTAGTTTGATTTTATTTATTTTCTTTTTTTTGTTATTCACTCATGTTCTTCTACTCCTCCATACTTTCTCCATAACTGACTGGTCCCGAAGTCCTTAGGCATCTGTCTTCTTACCTTTAAAATATGCACTTTTGTTTTCACAGCTTTCCAAAATACAGTTATCCAATACTTGAAATATTTGTCTAACCTGTTCTTTAATTATCTTCTCCTACATTTGCACTATTACTGGGCTCAGGTCTTTGCTCTTGCCTTGGTAACATACATTTTTTGAATTGTTCTTTCTGTTTGGGCTCATGAGTCTCATTTGTCTCATTTATGCTATGTCCTGTATACAACATGGCCAATTTATGTTAGCGTAACAAGGTACAGATAAGCCATCCTACCTGTTCGTAGGGGTGTTCCTCACTTGCCCCACATGCGAGGACAGTGTGTTAGTTTGCAGGTGTGTGAAAGAAGTTTTAACAGCCTCATGCCCCTCCCCGGTTAAGATACACGAGTGTAAATTCATACGCAGAGGAACAGGTAATATAAACTATTTCTGTAGTTTCTATAGTTTCTATAGTTATAGAGGGAGGAGGTTACACAGACATAGAAATGTAGAATGCTGGTGGCTGGTGCTTGGGATTATCTAGTCACTATTAATATCTAATGCCTTTGGTAATTTTTACCTCACCATGTTTCTATTTTTTATAAATCTTTTTTGATATGAAGAGGTCACTGAAAAGCAGCAATGTTTTTTACCTTAACTGTGTCATATTTTGTCTTCCTACTTTTAATTCCACCCCGCTGAGTGCTAGTATTTTCTCTTTCTCATGCACCTCCTGACCCATCAGATTATTTTATATGAAAATACCATTAGCAATCTCTGAATCTTCTGAAATTTTTTTGTTTGTTTTTAAAAAATATATTGGCTTCCTTCAGGTTGGAAAAACTTCCTGAGAAGGTTTCTGGAAGTCAGGAACATCCCTTGCCACGGAACAGGGAATATGGAAGTCTTCAACTCAGAGGTGAGTAGATTCCTCATTGTATTTAGATGGAAGTAGCATGAAATCCTATCAGGATGAGGAAATACATTGATTTAAAAGACCTAACATTTTAAAACCATGCTTTAGGAACATTTTTTTCTATTTAACCCCAGGTATCAGTCTTACTAGTAATGAAGTTATCTACAATGTACCAAAAACTTATCTTCTCTCTAATACACCAGTTGGAGCACAGATTCAAGGCATTTTCACAGAAATCTACCCCTACCCTTCCTTCCCATTCCATCAGCCACAAACAAAAGGCATATAGAATTCAAGGGTATATAGCAAAGAACAGAGGAAACGAAAAGAAAACATGTTTTATATTGAGGTGTGTGTCCAAGGTGCCAGCTGGGTCATGCAAAGGCCTACGTAAGGTCACTTAGCTGTGCTTCTACAGCTGCCCCTCTGCTTCACAGGAACCGTTAAGTACTGGCCTGATGAGAGCTGTCTGGGTTCTGTGGAGGCAGAAGTAGAATGAGAATTCAGGGAAACAGAAAGGAACATGAGAGCCAACAAGAAGGGTGAACTAATTCAGACACTCACATTTCATATGTTCCTAGCTACGAAATGAGGCTGAGTACATGCTCGTTCAGGTAACTTTGCAATATCGTATTAATTTTCCAAGACATAAGGCCAGGAGAGATCCCCAAGATTACTGAGACCTTTTCTTCCTATATTCTTTCAGATAAGAATTATCCTACGTATAGAGAACTGGGAAGCCTCTATCCTGCTTGCAAAACAAAGTCCTCAAAAAGCCCTTTCTAAACACCACTCACGCAGATGGAGTGCAAGAGTATCCTATTACCAAGGGAAAAGTAGAATTGGTAGACAGAGAACAGGAGCTGGTGGAGTAATCTTATTTATGGCCTTCATGCAACCCAAACTGTTATTTTTTTAATCTGGGGAGGACTCCTTAGCCTCCCTGGCACTTACTCTGCTATATATTTATCAGCAACATTTACCTCCCAGAGAGAGAAAAACTGTTTTGTTCTTCTGAGTTTAATAAGAAGGGCATCCCATCCACGAGTGTTACCAAACAATTCAAAAGTCCTATGACTCCAATATGGATTGAATTTAGTCCTAAAATAATATGTACCAATTCTTTAGGGATTCCTGGGAAAGTCTTAATGTTCAGTTCTAACTCCCACATCATCAGTCTGAAAACACAAGGCTGTTTTTTCTTTTTTTTTTTTTTCTGTCCTCCCCTGTAGTGTTTCTCGAAGGTGGCTTATTTTCCCTGAGTTTTGCCACAAAAGGGAGTTAGTAAACTTTAAAGCCCATGTGTCGGGAGGCAAAGGAGTGACATGAAAGCACCCTGGTAATGTTTTTGTGTGTGGGAAGACTTGCTGTAGGCCTATTAGGTTTCTCCAGAAGTTTTCCCAGAAAACAAAGGAAGACAAGAAAACTGGCTTGGTACTAATGACCAGACCCCTTGAATTTTATATTTGATTTTGATCTAGCTGTCTTTGAATACCTCCATTTCATTCTGATCAGCAAAAGACATGGCATGGTCTGCTCACTGTGCCATTTTTAGGCTGAAATCCTAAATTCAATCTTCACTTGACAGCGCAGTGGCAGATGATGTTTAGGAACGGAAACATCTCTCTGGTGCTTACGCTGACTGAACGAGAGGCAGAGAGGAAAAGTACTTGTTGCTACAGGGTTTTCCTCTTGCCAGACAAATGCTACAATTAGCCAAACACCCACTCTGGTTCTCTCCATTGCTACCCTGGGAATCCTCTTCTTCCTGATGGTGTGCCTGTTTCAATGCTTTCTGCTCTACCCTCAAGCAACTTGGCATAGGTCCTTCAGCGAAACAGAGGCACAGCCATTACTTACATTACACTTAGTGGTTAAAGATTGTTCGTGTAGGGAGTGGAAAACTTCATTTCAGTGACTTCTTCAAAGGCGCCTAAATACATGTAAGAAAGTGCTAACCACCGAATTATAACCTAAGCTGAAAGCACAGTCTATCCTCTTGCAAGTGTGCAAAAAAGAATTAAAATTCAATAGGCTTCTGCTGTGGTTTGTGCACTTGCCCAGAGGAAGGTGCACAAGTGAGTCTTCTGAAAAGAAAGGTTAGTTTGTTTCTGTTACTCTGGTGGCTTTGTACCACTGGGAAAGCATTGAGCCCAGCCTTAAGAAGGCAGGTCATGCCTCCTGTGCAGTCTTGGTGGGTCCTACAGAGCAGCATATGGTGGGATTTGGGACTCAATGCTATGTGCAGCAAGGCATTTGATGTGCCTTCTTCCTGCTCAGTGCACAGGACATAGGACATACTGGATCAGCTTAAAAGGGACATCTTACCTAGTATCCTCTCTGGCAGAAACCATTAGCAAATAGTTACTAGCTCTTAGAGAAAAGAGACAGACTCTTATTGAATTCTAGAATGGTTTGAGTTGGAAGGGACGTTAAAGATTATCTAGTTCTAACCCCCTGCCATGGGCAGGGACACCCTCCACTAGACCAGGTTGCTCAAAGCCTCATCAAGCCTGGCCTTGAAGACAGCCAGGGATGGGGCATCCACAACTTTTGGATTTCTGGGTTGCCAGCACTTCTCCAGGCTGTCTCCTCTTCTCCAGGCTGAACAAGCCCAACTCTCTCAGCCTGTCCCCATAGCAGAGGTGCTCCAGCCCTCTGAGCATCTTTGTGGCCTCCTCTGGACTTGCTCCAACCAGTCAATATTCTTCTAATGTTGGGGGTTTCAGAACTGGACACAGTACTGCAGGTGGGGTCTCAGAAGAGCAGAGTAGAGGGGGAGAATCCCCTCCCTTCACCTGCTGCCCACGCTTCTCTGGATACAGCCCAGGATACCATTGGCTTTCTGGGCTGCCAGCGCACACTGTCAGCTCATGTCCAGCTTTTCATCCACCAGTACCCCCAGGTCCTTCTCCTCAGGGCTGCTCTCTATCCATCCTCTGCCCAGCCTGTACTTGTGCTTGGGATTGCCCCAGCCCAGGTGCAGGATCTTGCACTTGGCCTTGTTGAACTCCATGAGGTTGGCAGTGGCCCCCCTCTCCAGCCTATGCAGGTCCCTCTGGATGGCATCCCTTCCCTCCAGCATGTTGACTGCACCACACAGCTTGGTGTCGTCAGCAAACATTCTGAGGGTGCACTCAATCTCACTGTCCATGTCACTGACAAAGATGTTAAACAGTGCCAGTGCCAGTCCCAGTACCAACCCCTGAGGAATGCCAGAGTGAGTCTTCCCCAAAGCATTCTGCTCACATGAATTTAGTATGTTCTCATATGTTTAGGAACTTCTTTGCCCAGCCCTGTTCACAGCAACTGTCATGTTCAGCTCTGGGTTCAAAGTATAATTTTGGCCTCTTAGTAAAGAGATACTGAAAGTATTTTAAAGACTTTTCATGCAGAGCAAAATCAAACACTAAAGACAGAAAGAACATAGTTGTTAAAGAGAGGTGATGATCGTAGCAAAGCCTAAAAAATACTAATTGCATTATTCTAAGCAGTGACACAACCTTTAATAAGACCTGAGAGCAGCCTGAGAATAGTTAAGCAGCAGAGAAAAAAATCGTGGAGTGACTGTGTAATCTCACAGTCTTTGACATTATTAATTGTGCAACCCTGTTGGTGGCCATCTAGTGGTTTAGAGTTTGAAAATACTGACCTCTACAGCAGAATGCATCAAGCATATGAATTTTGCACTTGCCCCTCCTCATGGAAAGAAATAGGTAACTAAACTTTCAAATTAATGTAGGGCACTAAGTGTTGTTAGCAGGATGGTGAGAAGGGTCGCTTTGTGACTAAAAAAGGTTAAACATGAATACCCCAGGTTTCCTTCTGCAGATCTAATGCTGCTCTTATGTGCTTTGATTTTCTGTAATAAGAACTAGTGCACAGCCAAGCCTCTTTATTCCCGAAATTACGCTTTGTTGTAGGTTTTGTAGGTAACATACAGAGGGGATTGATGAAGCTGGGAGGTTTCCATGGAAACATGTAGAAAACATTACTACACAATGCAAAGTTCTTTATTTAAAAATTATTTAGGAATTCCTAATAATTGGTTAAGAAAATTTGTATTACATGATTAAGTCCTTCCTTTTCCTCAGTATTTTGTTCTCCAGTATAATCAGATTTACATACTAGTTCAAAACAATACTCTTAATGTTACTCCTTTAAAAATTTTCTTTCAGTGCTCAGGACTTGGCCCTTACTCTTTTCATTCTGTAAAGTGGTAGCTGATGTACAACATTCATTGTTCCCTTTGGTTGGAAGTATTGACTGATGTAATTTTTCTAGAGATAAGCTGATTTTAAGATCTGCCCTGCAGGACAGCTCTGCCTGACACATTGCTTGTATTAACATATGTTGAGGGAATATAGCATTCCCTGTCTTTATCTTTCCTGGGAAGTGTATAGCTCATGCCACCTCCCAGAAAATGCTCCTAATGAGGAGTTGTAAGAAGCGTTTGAACGAGGTATTCATTCAAGAGCAACCTCTCCGTGCTTCAAAGCTGCATTCGTTAAATGTTTGAGTCACTCCTCTTGGAGAGAAAGGCTCCAAAAACTTCTGCTGTTAGCTGACACTTGTGAGACACAGCAGCCAGTGGTGCCCAGGTCTGTGCAGGGGCTTTATTCCCTATTATTTCCCGTCCCAGAAGGGAAAGTTAGATGGTGACTCTTCCCTCAGCAAGGACCTCGAAAGTACTTTATGTTTTAGTGTTTATTCAAGATACCTAAACAGTGTCCGAAGAAGGGATCAGGTTCCAGTTCCCAAGCCCAAGGTATTTGTTGTGTGCTTGTTCTCTTTTGCGAACGGGAGCTTGCCTCCCTTCTGCGCATTGGCAAACTCCCATCAGAGTCTGTCTGTCAGAGTCAGGTCATCAGAGCCCGTCCTGTAATCCAGCATTACAGACCCTCCTGCAAAGGGTGTCTTTTCATTTGAATCCCCTCAGGTTTGAGAACGACTTTAAGCTGACCCAAACCTCCTGAATCCTGGTTGACGGGCTATGGTAGAAAAAGGTTGCTACCTTCCCATCCGCTTGCTCACAAAGGCTCAGTCCTTCACGTACGCAAGCAGACTGTAAGTGCTAAGACCAGAGAGATGCTGAAGTTGGGAGCTGTGCTTGTAGCTTACATTTCTTACTGACTTCCCAACCACCATCTCGCCTGTATAGATGGTTAGGCAATAAGTACAGGGTACTCCGAGTCATCAGGCTGGAACAAGTCATTGAAAAACTCGAATACGGTGTTTAACACAGTCAGTGTGTCATCTGCTTTCACAGAAGGATGGTATTTACCTTAGAGTAACCAGAGCTTTTTGAAATACTGTTTTTGTCACATGAATACCACAATTCATTCTTAATGAATACAGACAGAATCCTTCCCCAGGTTTCTGTTAGTGGCACAGTTATGGACGTTGATCCCGTGGAGAGGGAGAAAGCATTGGGGTGCCTGCATGAAAAAAGGCATCTTAAAGAATTTAAAGAACTTTAACTTTTTAAAACAGTGGTTTAGTATAGGCAATCCTTCCTTTACCTCTATATGTATAGTTGTTTTTCCTTCTGGAAAAAAAAGTGTATTTATAGATAAGGTGAAACAAGTTTTATGGGGCAAGGAGTATTGCTTGCTAGTATCTTCCTTACCATTAGTGATCACCCACTGGTGAAGCCACACCTCGAATATTGTATTGAGTTTTGGGCCCCTCACTGCAAGACAGACCCTGAGGGGCTGGTGCGTGCCCATAGAAGGGCAACGGAGCTGGGGAAGGGGCTGGAGCACAAGTGCTGTGAGGAGCGGCTGAGGGAGCTGGGGGGGTTCAGCCTGGAGAAGAGGAGGCTCAGGGGAGGCCTTATGGCTCTCTACAGCTGCCTGAAAGGAGGTTGCAGGGAGGTGGGGGCTGGTCTCTTCTCCTAAGCGCCAAGTGATAGGACAAGAGGAAATGGCCTCAAGTTGTGCCAGGGGAGATTTCGACTGGATATTAGGAAAAATTTCTTCACCGAAGGGTTATCAGGCACTGGAACAGGCTGCCCAGGGAGGTGGTGGAGTCATCACACCTGGAGGTAGTTTAGGAGATGTGTGGAAAAGGTGCTGAAGGACATAGTTTAGTGGTGGACTTGGCAGTGCTGGGTTAACAGTTGGACTTGATGACCTTGAAGTTCTTTCCCAACCTAAATGATTCTATGATACTATGATTTTGGATTATTTATTCCAGCAAAATTCAAGTAGTGCATAGAAATCAAGTTGTCCTGAGGCAAAAATCTGCCAAGTAAATAGAACTCCCTTGCATGCACCTGTGTTTTGAATAGCTTGTCACGCTATGAAGATATGAATGGCCAGACGTATTTTAATCTTCAGACTTGAGGTTTCAATTGTAGCAGACACTGCTGAGAGCAAAGCTCCCAGGAATTGATGTGTTGTTTCTGGTCATTCCAGGATAATTCTTCTCCAAGTAGCACAGCTCACGGTGACTAGAGAACTCCCTCCAGTGGGAGATTTATTGCATGAACTCTGCTTGAAACTGTGCTCTTCTAATGACTGTCTCTCTTTGGCAGCAAACACATCACAAGCTATTAATGTCTTGCTCCCTTTTACCTTTCTACAATAAATCTGTAATCTTTTATATTTCTTAAAAAAAAACTCTGTAAAGCACATTGTGCTTTGTTTCAAGGAGCTGTGGTTTGGTTCCTGAGAGGGATACAGATCCAATAGTTGCAGGAATTGAAGTCAAGGCTTACCTGCTGCACACAAGAAAGAAACCAGAAGACTGCTTCCCCACTTCCTTATACAGAAGTGCAACCGGGGCACTGGGCCATGAAAATTATGTTCCATATAAGCTGTGACAGTGGGTTTAGCCTCTTCTAAAAGGGCAGCCAGAAACACATGCTGCAGCCTCCTTCAGAATGACACATCCACTACAGATCCCCAAGCAGTTTGCATTCTTGGTGGCTTTTGCTCTGTGTCCCCTACCTCTGGTTGTGCCAGATGCTAGCCTGTAGACCTCTAATGGTAAAGAATAACATGTAATGCAGAATAAATGGGTTTGTAATACATGCAATGAGTATTTTCTTGGTCTTACATATAGGTTTTCTGTAGGATTTTTGTAGTATTTCCAGAAGCTAGTGTTATGCGTAGCATGATAATGATACATGCCGTATTTAAAATTTGATTTTCTGACTTAAGTTTCATGTTCTTTTGGGTTATGATTTGGAAATAGAAATCTTTTGACAACAAAACAGGTGCAGAACAGCCTTTGGCTATAGTATGACACACCTAGTGAGGCCCTTTTGCATTTTTCAGTAGTGTCCCTCTTTAATGCAAAGATGTATTCCTATCCTGTACTGGTTCAGTGCCCTGCTTCAAGTATCTTGGGTGCCATGGGGATTTGTCTTGCTAGGACCTCAACTAATGCTCTTGGATTTTCTTTTCTCTTTTTTTTTTTTTTCCTGAACAGGGGAACCCTGTTTTTTTCCAAACGATCTGCTTATCTTCTTCCGTTGGAAACAGACTTTTGAAGGAAGATGTTGTGTTTATATTTGCATGGATTATTGCATTTTCACAAAAGTGTAATATACTTACAGAGCAAGCCCTGACTTTTTTGAGGGAGGAAAAGTTGGCCTTTGAATAGAAGTTAAGCATATCCTCCCTCTCTCCTTATTAATCAAGTAATACATTAGTTGGTATTTCTAGTTTGTCACACTTTACCATGTGCGTTCTCCGAGTCCGTTGCTTCCCTTGAGTTGGCAGATCTGAGCAGTGGCTTTTGAGCTGGCACAGGATCTGCTGCTTCACACTGTATATACTCTGCTCTACAATACCATGGTAAAATGCTGTAGCATTAGGTAAGATTGGGGTTTTTTAGCACAGTTTCCCTCAAAAGTTGCTTCAGAAGCTTGAAAAATACAGCATAATATTTCTATTTCTCATTTTCCTTAATCTAAATAATAACTGAAAAACGCACAGTGTTCTACATTGTGGGAAAAGCAAACAAATGCATAAGCTTCCCAGTCACAGGACAAAATAAAACGAGCACATGTGTCTTCTCACAAAAATACAACTTTTCCCACCTAAATAACTGAACTGAAATAACTGAAGCTGTGCTTGTTTAGCAGTAGTATTTTAATTATTATTATTTTCATTACATTAGTATCAGTATTATTAACATAATAATTTTATTTAATTTTATTTAATTTATTTTCAATTATTAAGCTGTTCTTATCTCAACTCACAGGTTTCCTTATCTTTTCCTCTGATTCTCTCCCCCATCCCACTTGGTGGGGGGATCTGAGCAAGCGTCTGTGTGGTGATTGATTGCTCACTGGGGTTAAACCGTGACAGAAGCATAAATAAGAATCCTCCTGTAGCTCTCCTTTTCTGTTCAGATAACATACAATACGGAAATCAACAGAGACCCCTTTCAGCTATTAGTAGAAGATACAGGCCCAGTGCCTTACTGCTGTATAAGAAGGTGAGGATACTGAAAGTATCCTTCTCACCCAATCACCTGTGGGATTTTTCAGACGATTTCAGACCAAGACACATATTTCTAACATTCTCTACCTAGCCTCTACTTGTATGGGGAGCCCCATCCCTGGAAGTGTTCAAGGCCAGGCTGGATGAGGCTTGGAGCAACCTGGTCTAGTGGAGGGTGTCCCTGCCCATGGCTGGGGGGTGGGAACTAGATGGTCTTTAAGATCCCTTCCAACCCAAACCATTCCATGATTCTATGATTCTATGAACATGATGCTCAGCAGTGTTAGCACAAAGAGCAAATATTGTTTTCATTCTCCTGTTGCCACTGTCTCTTAGGCAGCAGGCTTTATTTTGGGTTCTCTGCTTGACCGTTCTTCTACTAAATGCAGAGTTTAAAAAAAGTTGTAGGAGAAAGACATAAACATGGTTACAAGCCTCTCATTGCAGGAGGACATTGCCTGAATTCAGGGGTTATTTCACTAACATAATGTGTGATTTGTTCTCACAGCAATTCTGTCCAAGGTCGTTGCATAAAAGATGCTTTGAGTATAGTCTTAACCTGGAACAGGAGAACTGGCCCTGCTGAGTACACCAAGGCCTACGAGACATTTGGCACCTATGAGCTCTTACACCAGGATTCTGCTGTCATCTAGTGCTCAGCAGAAGACTCAGCTTTTACTTTGCAAACAGGAAGCATGGCTGTGGAGATAAAAACAAGACAAGTGGGAAGTTCTCTTGTAGTTTTGACACTGAGGAGATACTGTCAGAGCTACTCATCCTACATCCCTGCAGTACGTTACTGTGGAAGCTGAGGGCAAGGAAGGAGACCTAACCTTGTCTTTGCACACTTGCAGGCACAAGTTTAAAATCAATATGATTCCATTACTCCCTTTTTTAACCTTGTAAGACACATCTCAGTTATAGACAGGCGAAAGTGTCTGGTTTTCATGTTCATGCCTGTGCAAAATTGCCCTGCAGATATGTGTTTGCTGCCATGGGGACTGCACACCTTGTAGCACATACTTCGCCCATCCTCGTTAGAATGTCAGGAGCTGCTGTTCTTGCCATGTCGGTACAGTGGGCTTCTCTTAAGAAAAACTGCTTGTATCCCCGCTGTCTGAATGAAGTCAGTTCTCATGGAAACCACACTTTGTCTGCAGAAATGTGCATTGTTTCTTAACACTTTCCCCCTTCTGTGTAGAAATGATGTAAAATCCAAGGGAGCAGAAGAGCAAGAAAGAAACCTAATTGGCATGCAGGTGGCAAACGCTGTGACACTTTTTTACCTTTCACACTGACCACTATTGTTTCACAAATTAGTAGGCAGCCTGAATTTTTATGGGGTGACACATTAGGAATACTCCATTAGGGTTGCTCAGCAACGTGCCCATACAGTAAATTATTTTTTTAGACAGAAATCAAGTTAATGCAGGATTAGTTACTGTCAGATATTCCAGAAACCAACAGCTATATTGCTGTGTGCCTCAGGAGATTATTTCCATCACTTCAGCCCTCCCTCCTGTCCTTCCTCCCTTCTCCAGTTTGAGGAAGCTTGTTGGGACCAGAGTGATCCCATGGGAGGTTGGGAAGAAGAGGGGAACTGCTTTGTTGGTGGGGATGGCCAGAGCACCTTGCTCCTGCTCCACTCCAGCTCCTGCCAACAGGGAATTAGGTGACTGGGATAGCGCTACGCCTGTAACAAGGGAATTCTCCGCTGATGGTGTAAGGTTATGTTAAATCTCCTTTGTAGAACTAGCAGGGGATTGGGTCGAAGTTTTTTTCCTGATTTCAAAACCTTTTGAATGGGAAAAAGACACCCTTCCATGCTTTTAATGGCATTTTCATTCTTTTAAAAAAGAACAAAATGACATCAGCCCAATAAAAACAAACATTTACCTTGATTACAAGATCATCCTCAGTTATGCCAGCCTAAACATTTTATAACTCCTCAGACCAGGAAGCAGAACTGCTGCTAGGAAAAAAGCCTTCCCTAGAGAGAACGGCTACTTACTCACTGGGAGACTACTTACAGCACTGCTCTCCTCTGTGTGGCACGGCTCGGTCCGAGTGGGCAGATCCAGCGTTAAGAGGTCTTGCTCTCATACCTTACGGCAATTTCTATGCTAGTGACTCTTATTGATGCCTTAACTGATTGCTCTCTGCCCTTCGTATGGTATCTGTAAGGCTAAAGTATCATGTACTGTAAGCTACCAGCAAGATAATCACAAACCCTATAATTAGAATATTAGTTAGTAAAAACTGTCAAGTACTATATTTATTTTAGATTATTACCTTCTTCCTTGTCATGGGGATCACTGTAGATAGAAGCCAGGGTAAACAAGGAGAAAATGACAAAAGCCAGCAAGATGAAAGCTACTTCAAGGTTTGTGAAGGGCAGCTCCATGAACTGTCACTGCTTCGCCTAGGAAAAAGTGTGAGGGTTTACTCGGCTGGTTGCAGAAAGGGACTGCTCTCAATAGAGTAGTTAAGCCTTTAGTCAGAAGGATACTAGATCCTGGTCAAACTGGTTAAGTAACTTTAGCAGGTAAGGAAACAATGCTACTGCCTCATTCAAGAATGCGAGTACAAGCCCTTTTTACTGAGGACATAGTAAGTACAGTTGCTCTGTAAATACCTACAGCTTGCTTACAATATTATGAAAGCGGTTATTAAAGTAAAGCTGCACTTACCTGGATGTCTGTATCTATCTGTACCCTATTAATTCTATATGTGTTTATATGCAATGCATTTAATAACAGTAACATATTTTGACTCTGAAAGAGCAGTAAATAAATCCTTAGTAAAACAAAACCTATCTGTAAAGTTCTGTAGGAAAGCATAGATCTTCTTAACAGTAAAACTTCTACTATATAAAAAGCCTGCTTACTGTGTAATGGAAAGTTTAACAAGTATGAGAGAAAGCCCCAGCATTGTGACCAAATTACAAATCGAGCCCCAATCAATAGTTAGCCCAGGGATTCTGAAGTCAGTGGAAATTGAAAGTGTCCGGTTGCACACAGGATTTAACCCTAAAAAGGAAATCTCAAAACTGAGGAGTCTAATACATTTATACAGAGACATTGTCAAAAATCAGAAGCATATTAAAAAAAAAGAAAACAGCTGGTAGTACATAAAGGGAAGCCGGCACTTACTGATTGCCAGGAATTTGTGTGTATATTCCATTGGGGGATCTTCAACATCGTCCCAGTGCTAGAACATGATTCAGTATCATGGACTGAATTGATCACTCACAGCTGGAAGGATCTAAGCAATGCATTTTCCTGACTCCTTGCAGTTGCTGCCTTGCTCGCGGCAGGTACAGTCCACATCAGACTAGAGAGTGGTGAAAGTGGGAGGACAGCTCAGTGATTTTTTTTTTTCTTGTACCTGCCTTCAGGATGCTGGCGGTTTACAGGCAAACTGAAGCAGCAGAAGTTGTATCAATACCATTGGGGAAGTCAAGACTGAAGTTTGTACATTGTAAATCATGTTGAATTTTAAGCCCTAGTAAAATATTAACATAACTGTAAACAAGGCTAACTAGTATATGAAAGAAACCCAGCTCAGTGAATGTATCAGCAAGAATTTTAAAATTTGGATTATAAACAATAATTATTAGAATGATATGGCTATGTTAGCAAGAACCGAACCTGTATAGATGCAACTTATATGAAAAATGGTCCTTTTGAAGGATCTTTCTGATCATTTTGTGAGGATTTTGTTTGCTGTAAAGTCTCGATCTGAAAAACACAAATGCCATTTATACAAAAGTAAAGCATCAGTCACCTCTGATTGTATTAGCTACATGTTAATTAAAGGGGATTTCTAAACTATCATTTTTTAATATTCTGATATCAAATATTTTGACATTGCTATTTCTGAGTTCTGATCTTTTGTACAGTGATCTAAGCAGGAATATTTCCACAGCAGGAATAGGAGTGGTGCTTATGAAACACAGTGTCAATAACACTTGAATAAACAGGAGCATGTGGAGATGATTTGCTCTCTGTCTCATCCAATACCTCCTCTGCTGGATCACTTTTGCAACAAACATTTCATTAGTGCTATTATAAATTTCTCTTTGTGATTTCTGAGACTGAAAACATACTTACACATATCGCAACTTCCCTGTCTATATGATGGGTTAGTTATTCCATTTCATTCAATAAATGAAAGAACCACCTATTCCAGTCAGAGGTAGACTTACACCTGTGTGTCTACTGAAAAATCTGTTATTGACTGTATTTATGCATGCTTTTTCCTTGCAAAATATACTTACATGTTTGCATATATTTAGATGTGAATTCAAAACTTACAGCTTTTCCTATACACAGAGTCAAATTCTTTTATTATCCCATACGTCAATCAAACTGATGAGTCTTTCACACTCTTCCTAACTGATAAAAATAAAATTGTGTGTAATTGAAGAAGGGGCCTGATTTCTGAAAGTATGCTATGGTTGATGAGAATTTTGCTATAGTGACAGGACAAGGGGTAACGGGTTTAAATTGAAAGCGGGGAGATTTAGATTAGATATCAGGAAGAAGTTCTTCCCAGAGAGGGTGGTGAGGCACTGGAACAGGTTGCCCAGAGAAGATGTGGAGGCCCCATCCCTGGCTGTCTTCAAGGCCAGGCTGGATGAGGCTCTGAGCAACCTGGTCTAGTGGAGGGTGTCCCTGCCCATGGCAGGGGGGTTGGTCCCTTCCAACCTAAACCATTCCATGATTCTGTGATATAAACACTCCAAAAGCAGATGAGGGTTACAGAATGTTCAGTTGTAGCCCAGACCAAATGATTTGTCTCTTGATTTACCAGTTTACCAGGTGGGGGAAATAGAGCCAGCAGTAGAGATGGTGTTCAATGGTTGTGTAATGTTTCTTTGTCTAACCTTCTCAAATAAGTATGTATGAAAAGTAGCTCAGTGACCAGATTTGCTGGACTTTTATTTTCTCGATTAAATTCTGGTCCCACTGGGATCTTTAGAAAGCTGATCCATGACCCTGGTGTGCCTTAGATTTCACTAGCTCTGTAGCGAGTTCCTCCACAAATATGTCTGTTGACTTGTGTGGGATGTCTGAGAAAACAAGGAACTAACTGTCAGGGCTAAATGTATATATCCTAGTCTTAGAAAAGATGAAAGAAAAATCCAGCATTTCTTCAAGCAGGGCTTTTAACTTAAGAGGTTAGAAAAAGACAGAATGGAAGTTAGAATAAGAAGTCAGTGGGAACTGGACAGAACTAAATCCATAATTTGAAGAGTTTTTCATTTTTTCATCTTTATTTTTTAATCTATGCATTTTTTCTAGTCTAGGTTGCTTATTGTCAATAAAAATATCATTCCTTTTCTATAGGAATCATATAGTAAAGTTGTAGGAAAAAAATTAATATGGGACAGGTAGGAAATGCAAAGTTAACATATATTATGTGTACCTACATTCCTGTTCCTGTCACTGGAAAGAATGCTGGCAATGAACTGGAAATAGCCTTCATGATAGCACTTGTATTTAGTATAAGTTCTGACTCTTTTTGTAGAGGCATTTCCTTATACACTGATGCTGCTGTCACTGATGCTGTTAATCACTTCTGAAACTGAACTGTGGACTTGACCCTATAGATAGTACACTCAGCCCCATAAAGTACCAGAAAATGAGGAAAGGCAATATCCAAACTTTAAAAAGGTGCTGCTTTAATTAAAATTCAGCCTTGTAACTCGCAGAAATTATTTGAACTCATAAAAATATTTGACTAACCAAATAAAGTGCAAGGGTCAAAAAGTGACTTATGGAAGCATAATATCTACAGCTTCAATCCAGTGATTGTTCCTGTTGCTGATAACATGAGGTACCCACTTCACATCATAGGTCAAACTAAGCAAATAAGAGCTTAGTAAGATATTAACTTCCGTTATTTGTCTTAATGCAGTGGAACATACATTATCAATCTCAATTAAATTTCTAGCTGTTTTCATTTTTTTTACATCCATCACATAATAAGATTATACTGCAATACCATTTCTTGAGAACGACTTGTCACACGACTGTGGCCTTCTTTGCTTTAAAGTGACAAATACTCTGTTAATGAGGGTAATATTATTCATAAATCTACTGTATTTTGTTTGTTATAAATAAGTCCTTCAGTTCTTACCATTAGAAAAAACAGTAATAAGAGTCAGGCTACATATTAAAAATATTCACACACTGGAGGGAATGTATTTAAGGAGGATTCTACTAGAATGGTTGTTGAAGCACCACCATTAAAGGCATTAAATGATTTGTTAGTTGTTACTGGGATTTTTTACCCTTCGCTGCTTTTAACTGTCATTCGGTTCAGTTTCTTGGCAGGTCTTTCCATTTCCTGACTATTGAAAAGCTGACTCCTATGCTATGACATCATCTGTTGTAAATTAGCATCATTTCCTAACCTCAAAATGCTGAGATCTGAGGAGCAGCTTCTCAAGTGAATTGTGACCTGCCGAGTTGTGTGCTGTGGTGGGCTGGGTATCCTAATAAAGTAGTTTTAATTTATTTAAATCTGCTTGTCTATTTATGCAGCGTAGGCCTATCCCTGGTCATTAGCTCAAGAGGGAACTGAAACAGAAGCAATAAAATCAGATACAGAGGAAAAGGTAAGAGAGGGGCTGTGGAAGGAATGGCCAGAGTAGAAAAAATGTTGCCAGAGGAATCAGTAAGTGACACCGTGTATAGTGAGTATGTATGAGCGAGGATAAGAACAGCCTTTGGACTTACACAGCTGTAACTCCCTCGTTATCTCGGTATATCCTAAGTTCACAGTGCATATGTTCTAGACTCCTGTTTGCTGAATCTGCTCATTTTGCTTCCTTGAATTGTATTCTAATCTTACCAAGGTATAACTTAAACTGGATACGTTAGTTGTGAAAAATACGGTATGGTATAACTTCATTATGGTATACTGAAAGATTAACTAGTTCAATATAAGGGAAGACACTTTCTCCCTACACAGGGTTTAACTTCATTAACAATTACAAAGAATGGGATATTATAGAGTTTAACTCAAACTTTCTTCCTAGGCTTGCTGCTCCCATGTTTAATGCCTGAGGAATGCTCAGCTTACAGCATACACCCTTCTTCGTTATCTCGGTAAAGAGATAGGCCAACAATGTTAGTGAGTCAGCAAGGCATGTAAAATAGCTCTTGCTAAATAAATATTAAAAAAAGGGTTGTTGTATTGCTACAATGTTGCACAAAACACTGTTGGAGTTGCACTGAGTCTGACTTTTCCTTACTTATAATCGTAGCTAAACTGTTCAGTTCAGGGACATTTCCTGTTCAGTTCAGGGGCATTTGCTGTTCATAGAATTTGCCAGTGATAAGTTATTTCTCTAGCAAGCCCTGTTGAAGTTTTTTGTTGTTGTTCTTGTGGTTTTGTTCTCTGGATGTTCTATAAGTGTCTTTAACTTTGCGGTCCACATATTGTTCCATATTTTTACCTGCCTAAGTGACTAACATGTATTGAAAGGCAAAAGATCCTGTTGTGTTTATTTCTGTGAGATATTGATGACTTTAAAACCCAGCAGTGGAGTGAAATCTGGTTTGCAACACTGAATCTAACACTGCTGACCTACAGAAACAATTCTAAATATGAATGATTTCTTTATATCAGCTTGAGATCCTCATAGGTCAGGATGCAGATGAGTCCAATGTTAAAACTTGATGATGGTTTTTGTTCTGGCTTATGTGACATTCAGTTATATATGTAGGGCTGAGCACATCTTCATCGTTCCTTTAATAATGTTTAAAGGCATTTTTTTGTGCAAGACTGTAATGATAAATAATTGATACATATTCTATTACAAAGGAAAGCCATGTCCAATGTGAAATTTGAATGAGTAGAAAAACTTCTAGAGTGGGAGGAAGTCTTTCCTTTAACCAATATGGACTAGTGAAACTCTGAAATTGTTGGATTTTAAGCCATTTGAGAGAAAAGCCTTGTCGAAATGGAATTTTCGATATCCCAATGACAGTCACTTATTACATCAAAATTTGGATGAACCTGTGGGCTCAGAAAATACACCTAAAACCTGCAAGTAAATCCTAGCAGCAAAATCCTGCACTCTGTGCAAGGCAAGACTAGAATTAGCAAACAAACCCAAAAGTTATACCTAGAAGTATATTCTCCTTCCATTTCAAGTTCAGACCTTCAAAAGGGAGGGATACCCTGCTCCTGGCCGTCACCAGCGTGACATTTAGTACCGGCACATGCAAGTGGCAGGGGATGGATCAGCTCAGCGCACCTCAGCTCCCAGGTCTGGGAGAGCACGACCCATCCCCATGCACATCGTGCCAAAGCACCTTGCAGTAAATCAGCTGCCAGATTGGGACTGTCAAAGTAGCCTGGGATATTCAGCTGGTTTCAGTCCAGGAAGACTCAGCCTGCCAAGCTCTCTGCAATAAATACCCGATGCAAGGGCAAAAGAAGGGTTTCTTTGTCCTCTGTTACAAATACAATTGCAATATTGTAGTAGTATGTCCTTTAAGTGACCAGTTTGATTGTTACTCTGTGTACGTCCTCCACCAGCATGTTTTGGAAGTATATTGAATTTATATGGAGTAATATTTGCAAAAAATATATACAAAATATTATTTCCTGTAAAACCATATGAATTAAATTGCAGGCAGAAGAGATCTCTTCAAGTAAAAATTTGCTTTTCAAATTTAACTAGGCTTAATTGCTCAATTTTCCCAACTTCCTTTTCAGTGACATTAACAATAAGGCTATGTAAATATTTTATTCAATCAAAAAAGTAACTTCATAATAAGTGAACTATCAGGAAAGAAAAATCATCAAAATTTAAATTAAAATGAGCATGATATTTGGATTCCATTTGGAATCTAAACTTAAAAAAAGAATAGTGTAAACCATTTACAAACTGTCTTTGTTTTGATCTTGTTTTTCTTTCCGTATTAGCAACAATGAGAAAACCTTTCTGGCCATATGTCCAAGCTTCTGGATGGCTATCCTTCAGCAGAAGGTCCTAGTGATTCAGTCAACCTTTCCAAGAGGAGCTTGCTTTTTGTAATAAACTATGTGTAAGTTATGGGGTCTAGGATATGCCAATAACTGAAAAACCATAATTTTCCAACCATGATACTTAATATTGTGGAAGTATCCTCTCTCCAGTGTAAGTTTGTGACCCAACTTTTGTTGGGGTGTATGTATCACTTATCACACTACATCAGCCATGTGCTTTCCATGAAGTACCATGACTAATAACTGGTGTTCATCCTTAGCCTCTTCCTTTTCAGATGTGAATTGTACGTGCAGCAGAGTTTGGGTAGGGCTTTTGTTTGTTTCTTTTCTCTGTAGACAAATTGTAGACACATTTCCTTTTAGAAAATTTTGTATTAGAGAATTGATTCTAGGTTGCTCCTTCAGCAAAAGTTCATAAGCTTTACGGTAGTATTTATCACCAATATATCTGTGTAATACTGAAATCTTAAAAGAAAAAAAATCACAAAATAAGCAAATATAAATATGCTGACCTTGTAATTCATTAGAAAAAATGTAACTAACCCCAATTCTTTTCAACCTAACTCATCTGGATATGCAGTTGTACGGTCTTTATTACCAGCTCTTATCTTTGCTTTGCCAAATCAGGTGACTGCTTAGGTACTAGCATGAGTGGAAAGGCTGTTTATTTTTCCACCACCACACTGTTTATTTGTTGAGCACATCTTGCCTGGACAGAGGTTTCCTGTTTAAAACCACAGACAGAATGAAACTAGGGCTTGGAAACAGCAAGTTCTACTTGGGTTCCTTTTTAACTTTCTCTGTTTTCTCACAGTTGTCTAGAATTTGATTTTTATCACAAAAGCTTTGAAACTGAGGACATTTCAGCAAGGAAAAGTCTGCATTATTCAACCCCTTGGAATGCACATTTACAGATACATTTTCATGCTCGCAGGCATATCCGTATACAATGCAAATGAGGTGTTCCTAGTATATAAAAGCAGTATTATTTGAGTTAGTAAGTAGATTTATGTTGGCTTTCATGCTTATTGTGTTACTAAAATGATCAGGTAGAGAAAAGGTGAAAATGTTAACTTGCTTTTGATCTAGTAGTAAATTACTTCTATTAGCTACATTTTTTAGGGGTCAGTTTGACTGATCTGCTTATCTCAGTGGTGTGGAGAAGGCATAAAGTAGCTGGAATTGGCCAGTAGTTAATCCTCCTACTCTGGCAAAAGACAGTGGAGATAACATATCTGCTTCCTGAAGCCACAGCTCACAACCCCAGCACCATTCCTCTGATGGATCTGCATTCCAGTAACACCTGTATACGAGGTCAGGGCAGTATGGGGACTGCTAACCCCTAACTCTCAGTTCCTCTGTTACAGCTGACTGGGTATCAGGCTAAAGCGCTAAATTGGCCTTTCAAATATCTTACTACACTTTCGTTAATGATATATGAAAAGGGCTAACATTTAGTTTTCAATCCAGTATAAGATTGAACAAAATGACAAAAGTATAAGTAAAGAGTGAACAAAGCTTTATTTCTGTTACTTAAAATATTTTAATGTATCTAATAAGAATTTCTGGGAATAATTTAGACTTGGATAATGAATAATGGGATGTGCTTGCTGATTTGATCTTACAGTGCCACATATACTTCAGTTAATCCCTCTTTTTTTAATAAAACAGAAATCTGTATCTGTCATCATTGTGATATCTTATTTACAATTAACTTCAGTTCTATGAAAGCGTAAGGGAGACATTTTAGAAACACATTTTATGCCTAGTACTGTCTGGACTCCGTAGATGTCACTCTTTTGACTATTTAAATGGTGGTAATTTGCTGATAAATGAATATGAAGGGGGCATTATGATTTACCTGCTTTTCTCTGTGCTTAAAATACATTACAAAATAAATATGCAAAGTTAGGATTTCATATGCAGGACTAGCTACTATTCTTCATTTACTACCATTATCCTAGGAGCAATAGGTAAAATAATTGTTGACATAAACGTACACCTCACAATTTTCTTAGAATGCCACAGAAATCTCTAATTACTAGTGTAACTCAGTCTTGTGGGTTTATATGTATTTTAGCATCTCAAAAGGAAGAAACTCTGCCATTTCCCTAAGCTGAATCTTTAAAATGTTTTGTCATGGTTTAGGCCCAGCTGGCAACTTGGCACCAGGCAGCCACTGGCTCACTCAACCCACCAGCCTTTCCTTGTATTTTCTTCTCCCCATCCCACTGAGGGGAGGAGACAAGGACAGGGAGGGATCACTCACCCATTATGGTCACGTGCAAAACAGACTCAGTTTAGGGAAGAAAAATCAATTTTGTTTGTTACCAATCAAATAAGCGTAGGATAGTGAGAAATAAAGGTCTGTTGTGACCAAAATTCTTGTCTGAGACCTTCCTGGACTGCAACTTTGCAGCCATAAGAGGTTTGAGTGAAAGAGCTGGGGCTCCAGATTGGCTCCAGCTTTTTCTCTGCTGCTGAATCTCAGATAGCACATTTGTTTGGAGGTGACTGCTTGCTTTTGTATTCCACTGAGAAGATTCTACGTGCCTTATACAAAAATACATAGCTGGTGATGCTCTGATGTAAAAATTACTACAGTCCATTACACTTCCAAGGTATTCTTTTTGAAAAATCTGTATCCATTTCTTCCAATTTATAGATGATCTGTGTGCAGTCAGAATTTTTATTATTACTATAGAAAGTGGCACTAAATACACTAAAAGAAGTGGTACCAGGATACATAAGACCCTGTAGGTTGGAGGAGTAAACAACTTCAGATTCCTGTTGTGGGAAGTAACTATCTGGAACTGCTGAAAACTGTTTTATTTCTTGAAGACATCATTGCCCCCCTGTAACTCATTTGGGGGAGGCGAATGGATAATGACACAAGGTAAGAACATCCAGATTTCATGCAGTCAGCTATTGGGTTTAGATGACATTAGGAATACATTATGGCATGTGAAGCTTGTTGAAAATGGCTACTGAATTCAAATTACTCTGAGCTATCTGCATGCATTTGTTCAGTTTGGCATTTACTCTATCAGTGTATAATTTGTATCATGTGCAGTACCTACAATTGCAAATGACCAAACTAATGTTGAAAGGGATAATAAAACTTTGTATTCCCACAGTACTGACATGCTATAATCAACAGAAAGAGTAGCATGTATTCAAGTAACCTTTTGCCTGCAGTATGTAATTTCCATTTTCAATTAGTTTACATTTCAGGCAGCGGATGAAATTTGGTTTTGCAGCTGTCTAGTAGAGATCTAGTTTTGTTCCTTGGGTTTGACCTCAGAAGAAAAAGTAAGAAATACTACAAAAAATGTTTATTCAGGAGTCTCAAGTTTCCTAATGCCGCAGACTTCGCTGAATTTGTTTTCCCTGATATTTGCTTAGAGAATTAAATTAACCTAGACAAATACGGTGTTTTCTTCTATTTGACTGAAATCAGGCAATGGCATTTTAATTATTTTTTAAGGGGAAAGGCACAATTTGGCTTTAATCCAAAGGTGTATTTATTGAAAATTTGGTAGAAGGATATTTGAAGGACAACTGAATTGAAACAGAAGCAGTTGTTGAAGAGCGCTCTATATAAGCACTTCGGAAAAATGCCAAAGAAAGATGTTGTCATTTATAAACCTTCATAAATTCAATTGTATACATTTCTGTTATCAATAGAAGACTATTTCACTTTATAACCTCCTGACTTTTTAATTATTGTGAAGGTTGGGGACTGTTCTCATAACTCTTGCAAAAATCCACGCTTATGTGAACAGTTATATGTCACTGTATGTATTTCCCTTCTGATCTTTCAGGTCCGGTTAAAGTTTGTCCGGTTTCATAGTTAGGACAAGCATACACATCCCCAGACTCCAGGGCCAAATCCCCTTGGCATTCCCTAACCCCTCAGCAAAGCATTTGTACTCGTGAACTAACTGTCCGGTCTAACACCCCAGACTGAATCTGAATTCAGTACGTTGTCACAAGAGGGAGCCCTTGCCAACACCAAGTTCTGAAGATCGTACATGGTTTTGCAGAGCCGCGTTAATCACTCTTCAAGAGAAATGTAGGTTCTGTGTGCACGCAGTGAAGGTAGTTTCCCACTCGATGAGGAAGTTCTGAGACTGAATTTTTACGTAGGAAAAAAGCCTAGAAACTATGGTTAAGTATTTGAGTAGGGTTGAATTGTGATTTTTATTATTTCTTTTTCCCTACTCATTACTCTGATATTCCTATTATTAATGAGACTTTATTGAGGAATGCAGGTAGAGTCTTCATTGTGGGAAATCATTGTAAGAGCCTCTGTAAGAGATTGATAACAGCCTTCATCATATGAGGATTACCTGTGTGCTACTAAGTTGTTACTGATCTTTGTTTTTTAAGTCAAAATGAGTGCAGAGGTCTGTGCAGTATGGGAATGAGTGCAAAATGAAAAACTAACAGTACACAGATCAGCTTGTATAAACTAGATTGCTTCATCCTACTTGTGCCCTTTATTGTATATCTTAGGTAACTGCTTGATTCCATTTGGGAATCAAGATGGAGAAATGCAGATGGCTTCCATATTGGCTTAATATTTAATAATTTCTTTCAACCCCTAAAGCATTTCATTTCTGAATTCAGCATTCACACCTGAGCACCATCCTGAGAGCTGGGACTGTGATCTCTCATGGCGACACCTCTGGTTTACAAAAGATGTCTGGTCCTCAGGGATCCATGTTACATTTGGAATTTACTAATTTGTAGCAGTGATGCATTTCCAGGCTCTATTAGTAATGATTTTCTGTCTCCCCTCAGTCAGTCACGTAACTGTTGCATCTTCACCATTGAGTGCTATTGTTCTTCAGGAAATTAAGGAAAGGTTCCTCTTCAACTAAACTGGAAGAGGAAAAAACCCCCATCATTCCTTCCCATCTTCTAGTGTTCTATAAGGACTGTCAAACTTCACTTTATTTTGTAAAAAGCCCCTGTCTCATCTGCCTCTGAATTAGCTAAGGAACAAGCAGACTGATAATGAGAATTTTCTTATTGTCAGTGATGTTATGATGAGTTTAACAATCCATACAAATCTACAGAATTAGAAGATTCACTACTTTAAACTGCAAAATATAGGTGAAACATTCACAATCACAGAAAAAGCATCTGCTTTCAAGTTTGGTTACAGAGTACTCCAGGTATAAGGGATGAGAGAAGGAAGCATGAACCCTCTGAAAGAAGTCAACGAGCAATGCTGCTGGAAACACAGGAGACAGGGATTGTCTGAAATGTAGAAAGAGGGAAGAAATAGAGTTGCAGGAGTTTTTAGTGCTTCAACAATTTCCTGTAACATCAGATTTTTCTCCAGTTAAGTCAAGCTAAGAACATTATTGTTGGTATCTGAAACAAGAAAGGGTGACAGCCACAAAGAAAATATTTTCATCTGCATTTTTAGAGAAAGAAAATTAGAATGAGAGAGTTACTGGCATTATCTAGCAAAGGTAATATTTTTCACACCTGAGTGAACTTCTTTAAATGACATCTTCCTCTGCTTTTTGCTTTTAATCTGCTGTGAATGCATTGAAGTGGATATATAATGCATATTCAATATTAAGACAGAGTTCTTAGAAGAGGGAGAAAAACAGGACTGCATGAAGCAGTGTGGGGGAGAACTAACTCTGTTATTAACACTGCCTGCAGAATCATTCAGTCTGGGCATTTTATCACTTGCGGAAAGGAAAACCTCAAATATTGCTACAACAAATCCTTTATTTCCCTAGCAGTTCAGTACATCGTCCAGTTCTCCAGTGAAGCAGAAAACAGGATCAAGTTGTGAGATGCTTGAATACTTGACCATGTTTTTTAAAAAAAGGTGCACACTCCAGAGTAACTGTAATGCCAAACCTTGTCTGATGTATTTTTTTCCCCAGTAAAAATTAACCACTTCAGAAGAGAAAAAACTAAAAACAACCATTGCACTCAGATAAATACCAGCACCTATGTCCAGTGACAGTCACACATGAACCAGCAGACAGGATTTTACACACTTCAGTGACTGTTGCCACAAGTGATGGGGGTTTGGGTAAGGATGTGCCCCCCTTGTGCACTCTGTTTGCTCCAAGGCCAAATTCTATGATGATGTAAATCAGCCTCTTATGTCAAGAATGGTTGAATGAACTTATGCCATTGTTTGTTTCTCCATAGAATCGGATGTCTGCTGAACTTCATCAGATTCTGCTGTTGTCTAGCAGTTCCAGATGACCTCGTAATTCAGGGATATTTGCTTTTAACAGAATTAGAGTATTTCATTCTGTTTCTAACTAAAACTAAATCTTTCAAATTAGCAGAAAGATTAGAAGGCAGTTTACTTTGTCTATCTTAGCTATTTAGCTACTATTACAGAAAAATTCTTGGTAAGTTTTATATTTGTTGTGGAAAATCTCCACCAGAGACAGGCTTAAAGACATTTTCATATTTCAATTAGAACATACAATTTTTGCCTTTAAAAAAAAAAAAATTGTGAGGACTGGTTCAATCGGGGAATAGTAATGGCCTATAAAACTGTTCCAATCTAGCTCTAGTCACTGTGGAGAGCTGCTCTGGTTTGATGGTTTAGCTTTACACATTAGCTGGGATCTGATTCAGCTGGCCCATTAACAATAAATGCTGTATGGCATGTAATATTTTTGTTGTCTGTTATGCTAGGTTTAAATGAGAAGTCTAAAAGTAGAGTGTGCCACACAGCATGTGCTGGGAAATATGGTAGTTCAGTTACCTTTTACACATGTGATGTAAAAATGGTGCTTTTTATTTCTGAATATTTTAATGTACTGTCAAGGTAACAATGAATTCAAAGAAAGAAAAAAGGAAAATGTGTGACTCCAGAAGTATTTTTTTTTCCTCTTACGTCTCATCTAAGATATTTGAGGAAATTATTTGCTCACCTAGGCACACTTCAGAATCACCCTTATACTTCTGAATGGACCCAAATGCTGGTTGAAAAACCATTAATAATGGAGCACACTGGCACAGCCTGGCACTGGTGCATTGCAGCAACTCCTGAAGAGACATTATGATGCATTTCCCCTCTGTATGAGGAAAATGTTATGATGTCATTATGGTATACAATATAAATTTAAATAAATCATGTAACTGTTACTCTGTATATACAATAGAGAATTTAGTTTTACAACATGAATAGCACAGCAACTTCATTTTTCTTTTCACACAATGTAAGCAAATTGAGAGCATTGACTTCAGTGTTAAATACCCATTCTGAGGCAAGGAGATCTAGTGATACAATTTCTTTTATTATTTATGGGAGTCAATGCAGTTAACCCCTGTTCAGATGTCATGATGAATTTACTTTTATATTCAGAAATTATAATTTTTAATATAAAGGGCTAAAGACTACAATTAGTTGAATTGGAGAAAAAAGAGAATTACAAATGCCTTCACTTAGAGATAAAAACTATTTGGTGAAAAAATTGTTTTGACATTCTCAAGGAGATGCTGAAACCAAGTAAACATTAAGCAGGCCATTTTAGCTAAGCTCCTCTTGTACAATTATATATTTTTCTACTTCTCTTCCAGAAAATAGGTGCATTTTCCTACGAGGTTTCATAAAGTAGGAGTAATTATTTGGATGTAAAATCTGATCCTTTTAGGTGATGGTTTGAAGCTGAATTGCAACATTAAAAGCCTTTCACCTTATTTTTGTGAATTACCCCCAACAGCAGCATTTTTGCAAAGATCTAGAGCAGAGACAGGTATGGAACAGGCAGCTATGACACTGTTGAATCTCTTGCGGGTGGTGTGGGTTTTTTCCCTCCCCCAGGCTTTGGGCTTTACATTTTACATAGCTACTACACTGAAGATTTGCGCACTTTGGAACCCAAATATTTCCTAAATGTCTAGGTCCAGCAGAGCATAGGCTGGCTTTTAGCTGTATTTCATCTCTTCTTATCAAGAAGAACGGGGAATGACCTAACTCCACCTGAGTGCCATTTCCATTAGTCTAGAGGTGCTTTGCTCATAGCAGAGACTTCACTGAACACAGTGACAAGTCCACCTTTCCCCAACGCTGGGTCACTGGAAGAGGGAGTAGTCCTATCACAGAGCAAAGTAGTGGCTGGAGTGCTCATCCAAGAAGCGGGTCTCAGCCGTCCTAAGTCAGTTTAGCTCAAAGTCCTGCTTAGAAACAGGACTGGGATAGGGCTTTCCTCTTATCACTGGAAGTTTATGATTAAAGAATTCTGAAAGAATAAATGAGGGACACTGATTCTGTACCCTGAAGATGCGCTCATGATCTCAGAGCTATGTCCCAGCTCGTATTGTGAAAGAAGAGAGCTGTTTGCCTTGGTGCTCTGAATCTGGATGTGAACCATGCAGAAGCAGCCCACTGCACCAGTCCCTGAGGTCTAGAGCCATGCCATGGCTCTCCCCTGGCCACAGCTTTCAGCTTCCTCCCAGAGAATGTCACAGATCCTTAGGTTTTTCATTGTCAAAGAGTCAGGCACTGACACCTGGTCTTTGGAGATGTAGGGAGCTTAAGCTGTTTTGGATATGCATGTCAGCCCTGAAGCTGCTTCTCTTGCAGCGGCAGGATTTCCATTAGGTACTTGTAATGGCCAATCTGAATAGAATCTATAGCAAAAGGAAAAAGAAATGCCTTTGAGGATTATAAGTATCTTTCCTTAGCTTTGTTTAGCATTTTTTACGGCCTGCCTGGCCTTCCTTATTGAATAAACGTGTTTTATATTGATTTAGCATAGAAATTGATTAGGAGGGCTCACACAATCTATTTCATTGACTCAGCTCCACTGGAGAAATGCACACTTGAGCACTGGTAATGAATAGGCTGAGCTGATAGCTTCTAAGCCACCTAAGCTATCTGCTTATCATGTGACTTAGCTCCTTACATCCACATAACGTGATAGTATTTAAAGGAACAGACGTCTATATTGTATTCTTAAAAACTATCAATATTTTTCATGAAGGATACAATTTTGTCATTTGCTGGAATAATGAAACCATACTAAGTTATCATATGTGCACAAAAAAGAAAGGAGTGAGGTTCCTAATGGAGACATTTTATATTTTTTGTTTATATCGGTGCCTCTGTGCAGGAGTTTTGTATGTGTGGAAGATGACAGAAATATATAGATGTTCAGCTGAAGGGCTGTGACCAAATGAAAGGAACATCACAGAAATAAAATACAAAGATTAATGGTAGCAGAAGAATGGAAAGGTCTATCTAGCTGTTATTATAGTTAAACATAAAACATTTTTCTTTCAGATTTCTGTTTTCCAAAGGTAGGGGGGGTAACTCATTCCCTAGCCACTGTCACACTGGATAAAATGTTTCTTTTATCAACTTCAGATCCAGCTGATACATCTCTTGCAAACTTCTTTCTTGTTTGTGTTCTCAAATGACACCATTGTGGTGCACAAAATTATTTTCCAAAAGAATGACTTCCGGAAAGATCAAGTGGGATATGTTTTCTGCAAGCTAAGATCAAATCAGCTTTTTGTAAGCTAGTTAAAAGTCATACTGTGAAAAGCATCCCTTTGGAAAATTTAATTTTTGTTTGAGTAAAGACTTGCTTAGTTAAAATTTTAAATAAGTTGGCTTGATCAGACTTAAAAAGTGCTTGCCAGGCGAAAGCAGAAATTAGCTAAACTGTGGGGCAAATCTTCCATTTTATTTCATTTGGGAATTACATTATATGCATTTATCCTATGCGAGGGAGTAAATTGGATTTGTCCCAAAAGCTGTAGATTAAAACTCTCTTAAAAATATATACACGTGGTTGGATCATGTATGCCACACTTTCCAGTTTATTTTTGGAAAACTGACTCCAATCTTGTGAACACATCAACTCCAATAAAAAAGCCTGAACAGTGTCTCAGTACTCCTACGTAAATCAGAAGGCTATGCCTCTAAATCCTATCATTTGGTTGCCTATGATAGCTAGTAAAGTAACTTAGATTGAATTATTTTTTACTTTTCTTATATTAGTATAGCCAAGTAAAATCTGGGTATTTCAAGTTATCTCTTTTTCTATTACACATGGACATAAGACTTCTCTGACAATGATGAATTTCATTGAGGGAGTATAACTGTGTTAGGTACAGGTGATAGAAAATTTCAGTCTCTTAAACCGTTTGAATCACAGAATCAGAGGATGGTTTAGGTTGGAAGGGACCTTAAAGACCATCTAGTTCCAACCCCCCTGCCATGGGCAGGGACACCCTCCACTAGACCAGGTTGCTCAAAGCCTCCTCCAGCCCGGCCTTGAAGACATCCCTCCCGTTCTATTTGGTTTTATGATCTGTACCACTGCAATACTATTCAAATCCCATGTTACTGTAACTCCACTGATCTAAATAATTACAACAGACAAAAGGGGGATTTTAGTAGTTGTGGCTGAATCTCTGAAATTTGTGAATGGAAAGGACAATTTTTATCATGGTGAAAAGAATGGCTGCCTTTCCAGGTCAGTATGTGGTAAGCCCATATAAAAGTCCTTTTGAGTTGTCTTGAAAAATGGAAGTAAAAATGGGTTTTACTGTATAACTTTTACTTCTGTTACATTGTATTGAGAGATGTTCATAAAAACTCCACTCTTAAGAAGTGGTACCTAAGTTGCTACAGTAACTTCCAATGACAAATGCATGCTGCGTTATCAGATCTTAGACATAAGGGTGCACATGGCTAGGTAATTCTTATCCTCCAGGGTAGATAGAAGTTTAAGAGATAATCTTAATAGTCTCCTCTGGCATTGAAACATGAGTCTCTAAATTATATATTCCTTTGCTCTCAAAGAACCCCACCAAAACCCAAAAGAGTGTGAACATCTGACTGTACTCACCAGTTACTAGTTCACCAGAGATACATTTTATAGTAAGGCTTAGTTATTAAAAAAAATGAACACAAAAGAACAGAATACAATTTCTTTAACTTGATTCTCCCAAAATGATGACTGGTGGAAATTCAGAACACTCACTTCTTCTAGTGAGCTTGATCAAATGTTACAGTTTCTAAAGCATTGTTAAAAAAGAAATGGAGGGGAAAAAAAAAAAAAAAAGGAAAGGAAAAAGAGAATAAAAATCTATTAGGTAAGACATGAAAGAAAATTGGTCAGAGATAAATCCCTCCCTGCCTACTTGCAAGCTGGTACTTCTCCTCAGTTTTGTTCTACAGTCCAGCAGTTTTTCAGTAGCTTCATGAGCTGCACAATCATTACACAACACTCTTCAGGTCTTATGAAATGCTTATTTACTCTGATTCTGGTTAGTGAGTCTTCTCCATGTTGCAATTAAGCCTTTTTCTTTTCAGGATTATCCCAGGTTCAGCTCCTGTTGCACTTGTCCTTTTTTCTCTGCTCCATATACCAGAAGTGTCTCCAAGCTGTTTGTAATTTTTGTTTGATTGTCTTGTGGAGTAACCCTTTTAATACGCTGGGAACAACACTGAAATACATTGCATTATTGTATACCAAGATGTATTCTGGCAATATTGATGTGAGATTTGGACAAGACATTTAGAAAGCTGTAACTTCAATTATTCCATGTGCTGTGCCTACCTGGAAAAGGAAACAGATTGGGTAAGTTATGTTCAAATGAATGATGAAAGTATTGAATCCCTTAACTGAGACAATCTCTTAGCCACTGTCTTAAGTGTGCAAGGAAGGACTGGCAAATATTGCTCTTTAGACAACTGAGAGAAAGTGGAACAGCTTTAACAGCCAAATCATAGAGGAAAAATTATTTTCCGTAAGATAACAAAGCACTTCTGAGAGACAAATATAGAACACAGCCAAAATTCCTCCCAACCACTTAAAAGAACCAGCAATGCTAGAAGATTCTGCAATAAATGGTGTCTGATATGCCCTCTTTTTCTTGGCTGCTGTAACAGGCTTCAGGCAGTTGTTCCAAAATGAAAATTATCTTTTGCAAATCACTCATTGTAAGTAGCGGTCCTTTGGTTGTGAGGACATACGCTTGTGTCTTCCGCAGTAATTCCTGAATTCCTAGTGGTAGCCTAGTTTGTGTGATCTAAAGTCGGATTAAAGGAGCAGTGAATCTGTTGCTATTGTTCCATATAGGTACCATCAGTGTGCTTCTTGGGATACAGAGGGGGAAAAAAAAAAAAAGGCAACCCAGGCTTTTGCCAAGATTGAAGTGCCAGACAAAACAGACATGTCAGATGTTGGGTCTGAGATATCTGAGGATAGGTAAATACATATACTGTAACAAAATAATTTTAGATTGTATTGCATGTATGTACAGGCAAAACTGACCCAAGTCACATAGACACGATGGTTAATACAGCGTCTAGTCTTGAGAGGTGAAAATACTTAATATTTGCTTAGGATTAGTGATGGCTTTCAGGGCTTTGTTGCTTTGACTTGGTTCAGCAGTGCTTCAACTGGAACACACCCTCACATAGACTTGAACAACAGCTCCAAGGCAGGTATGTCTGGATTTCCATGCAAGTCCTGGGTGTGGATAGTGATAGAAGGTCATTACAATGTGTTTTAACTTAGGTCACAATAATACTCTTCTGTCTTGAATGGTTAATTCAAAAGATATCAGTAAAAAATGTAAAACATCTCTGAAGAAAGCAATAATGGACAGAGGAAATGGAACAAGACAGAAGAAAAGTTTGAAATTAAAACAGAACCTTATACTCCTTTTTCTCAGCTTGTCATTCCATGTTTGTAAGATAATGAAGATGTGAGAACTTTTCCCTAAGGACATCACGTTCTTTTTTTTTTTTTTTTCATAGAAGATAAAAATATAAAGACAAATCAGAAACAGCTCAGAGACCATAAGACAGGGCTTCTGTAAACTTATCTGACACATTGATGGAGAGACTTCTTTGTTTAAAATAGTTATCTTGACTCTTAACAGCCTGATATTTACTCCACATGTAATACCATAGCTATTTTGGATGATTGCTGCCATAGCATCAAATAGTAAGGTTCACAAAAGTGGCTACCTTTTATCAACGGGCAGCTTTTGGAAAGGGGAATTTGGTGGCTGGGCAGCTCAGCATCTCGTATCACGACATGCTAAGGGCGCAGAGTAAAATGAGATTCCTTCCCTTCCTCCCCCAGATGTAGAATGAACCTGTAAATTATTGTCCAACCGAGCTGAATCTTTTGGTGTCAAACTAGCCAACTGACGCCTCTTTAACGGTCATGTTTCTCATTAGGCTAGGTTTGATTAATGGTGTGTCAATGTACGTGGGAGAGGGTCTTCTGTTCTCAGATCCTAACTACGTCTGCCGTGGAAGTGGAGCATCAGTGACACCCAGTGGCAGCACACACTGATCACAGAAACGCTGTTGGTGCACCCTGAGGGGTGAGTCTCCGTTTTCCGCACAGTGTAGAAGTGCACTGTTTCAAAATGCTATTATTTTAATAAATAAAACTGTGTTTCCTTTACCAGACAATGGAGGCTGTTGTAAACTTAAGATACAGCTATATTTCTGTCAAACCTCATTGTACTCCAGCAAGATTTTTACCAAAGATTATTCTGAATTCATTATTTCTTGCTGAGAGGAAATGAATAATAAAACTATAGGAAGTCAGGCTCTAAGCTACAGTATTTGAAACAATAGTTCAGTTTCAATAGGCACTAACAGACGGTAGCAGAAGGCATTTTTGGTACTAAAGGAAATAAGTTTAATGAAAAAAATATGCACATTAATGTTTTATTGGAAGGGATTTCTCCTTGATACTGTTCTTGTTCAATGCAAGCTCATTGTAATCCTAGAAGGTAAATTGTGAGAAACATATTCAATTGTAGTAAATTTCTAATGGAAAAATGCCACTTTAAGGAATTCAAAATACTTCAAGAAAACATAGATTTTGACAAAATTTTTGAGGGGGCAAAGCTGAAGAAATTATTGCAATTTCCTTGTTTTTAAGATTTGAAACTTTTTTCTGTAATATATTTTAATTTCAATAGAATTGTTTGATTCCTTTTAAATATATTTTAGTATTTTTGGTATTAAAGAAAAGCCATTGTTCTAAGAATGTCCTTCTTCAGAATGAACTTGTATTATGCTACCTGTTTTCACTATGTTAGATACAGGTCCTCCTGATTCAGCATTAGTCATCAGTAAATGAGAAACAGATCATATATAAATCAGTATCTTTTTTGCTATCAGGGTAGAGATAAAGGAAAAAATAATGCCTTGAAAGGAAAGTGTTTGTTTAAGAATGAAACACCACTTCTTTTTTTTTTTTTACTCTGTTGTTTAGATTGCAGAATTATGTAAAAGGCCAGTGTGAGGAACAAGCTCTATTTTGATAGATAGGTTCAAGCTAATACAAAAGATGGCTGCAGCATGGAAGAGATGAAGGAATGTGACCACAAAAATGGACAGGATAGTTCTACAATATTTCATTTGTTATCCAAGCCAACAGCAGTAAAGAAATAAGCCCGTGAAGGTTAAGCAACTTTCTGATTTCTCAAAGGACTCCGTGGTCAGATTTGTTCTGTTCTTGAGCTATGAAGATGGATTCTCCTATTCTTCTGTGACAAATGACTATTTCTGCCTATTTATAGGGAAGGATGATGCAGTCAGAAAAAAATTCCATGTTATACCTGCGTTTGACAGGCTCTGTTTTATTCGGGTTTTTTTGGAAGAGTGAGGAAACAATACCTGATAAATCCATATGAATATGAAGTCATGTGAGGATCCAGAAGAGAAAAATAGAAAACAAACCCCAAAACCCCTCAAGTCTGATGCAGAGGGTGGCATCCCTTCTTACATAAGTATTTTTCAAGGAGTGGGAAGTTTAAAATATTTATGAAAGTCTATATCCACCTATATTTAATTCACTAAACCAGGGAACTATTTTTTTTATCTTGTATTTGAGGGGAAAAATCTTCATAACACACCTGCCACAATGACTCTCCCAACCGATTCATAGATTTTACTACAAACGTTTAGCATCTCACACTGTAACTTTTCAGACTATACAAAAAAAAAAAAAAAAAAAGACTTTTGAAGGGTTCATTATAAGTGCAACTTAATTGCCACTATGTAGGAATTCAGTTTCTAGAATTAGCATCTCCTATTTTTTTTCAGATTCTCACAATTTTTCAGGTTCAGAGCAGAACCTGCAAAGACCATTTTTAAGCATTTTTAAACATTTTGTATCTGCAAGCATGAGTTCCTCTGGACCTCGTGACATAAGGGGAAAAGAGCTGATCTAGGTAATTTCTTCCTAGGAAGCATTCAACACCTTCACTCACCCAGCACAGGTGAACTCCCTAAGTTTTCCTAGGTGAAGGCAAGCTATAACTTTACAGCTGTTACCAATAAGGGCACCTGGCTGCATTGCTTCCAGAGCAAGTGGAAACCACATTTTAACTCCTTTTTGCTCTCTTTTGGCGTGATTCTTTTTTCTGACAGTGCTGTCAACCAGTTTCTCTGATGGTCACAGCCACAGGTGACCCTGTCCTCTGTCACAACAATGTGAAAGCTGTGACAGCACAGCCTTTTTTATTCAAAGCTTGATATAACCAAGCTTAATATGGATCAATTACTTGCATTACCACGTCATTCCAGACAATGTGACAGGGAGATGTTTTCAGCCTGAAATTCTTTCTGTTCATTCTGAGAGGGTATGGTGGTGGATCTGTCATCATGTTTATCTTTCTAGAGATAATAAAATTGGTTAAACTATGAAATTTGGCCTCATTAAATATACCTGTCATGGGATTAGTTGGAAGGGGCGAAAAAAACCTACAAAATCACATTTAGACTTACCTATAACATGTCTTAAGTAGTCAAAGGCAACATATGACACCTTGAATGTGAGAAGACCATTTTGCTTTTTGTAAGGGTTCTTCAGGTAAGAAACAAACAATGTCTTGGTGATACTTAATAACACAGTGTCATTCAATTTGGGTTTTTTGCATTATCCAGGTTTTATCTTGATCTTTACATGTAGGTTGTTAAAGTTATCTTATAAACTTGAACTACAATACAGGCAAATATATGCACCCTGTGGAAATAATGACAAAACAGATACTTCTTGTCTTGAAGATAAGTACCATTTTCCTTATGTATGTAAGTTCTATGTTCAGAGATGTTCTGGAATGTGTCTGTTATTTTTGAGTGATGATAGATAGAGTCTCCCTGTAGGTAAAAGGGAATAATTTTACTAGTAAATAGTGCCATGTGTATCTGAAAAATACAGTGAACTGGAAATCAAGCATAAACCATCTAGGAAGTCTCAACTTCTGTTTGGTTATGGCTCCTTTCTTTCAAAGATTTAACTAGAGAATGGATTGGACAAATTGTTTGCATTTTAGTTCAACTAACTTCTGTCTGTCTGTCTATGTTTTTTGAGAAATGTTATTTCTTTGCATGAATTTATAAAAGTACTGCTCTACTGTATTTCATAAGTCTGAAATTTAAGAGATTGTTCTGCCTTCTAACATTAAGTTTTTAAAAAAGAAACGTTCAGCCTAAAACCAACTTTTTTAAAATATATTTTTAAAAGGCATGTTTTTGTTACATGAACCTTTGTCGACAGTGAATAAGCGACAGGAAAGAATCTGAACATTCAGTGTAGTGTTTTGTAACATAAATGATTGCAGACAAACTTCATTTAAAGAATACAACAAGACCGCAAAGCCAAATATTGGAAAGCTACGAAATGTAGAACTCTGTATGAATGTTTATTCTCCTCTTCCTCCTTAATTATAAGTATGTACTTCTTCCTCAGGTCTCCTTCCCTTATTTACTGGATAGGAAGATTGTGTCTGATTACAATTTACTGCTGTTTGTTAAAAGGAAATGTACACTGGATCATAACTTCGCTTGTTGCAGAAAAAGTAGGCAAGAACACCCTTACACACTTGTTAACTTTACTAATAATGATGAGACACAAAATCTGTGGAGGGATGAAAAGTGGGGTTTTTTTTGATTCAGCAGCCATGTTTTTCCTTATTCAGGACAGCCAATGGTACTAGGGCAGAGTTTAAGTTACTAATACTTAATTCTTTAGCACTTGAATGGGATTGATAATCTAGATCCACAGTGCCTTGAGATGGCCATATCAGTGAACACAAGTTAGATATCTAGAGAACGTGTCTGGGTATCTGTCTTGATCTCAATGAACATGATCATTCAAAGACCTCCTGTGTGCTCTGAGGTTGACACAGAAACCTTAGCTTCCTGACACCCCTGTTACCCAAATGAGTGACCTTCCTTATTTACCTTGCCCTCTGCAAGACTGGTTTCCTAAAGGCAGATCTGTCAAGAGTTCAGTGTTTCAGGATGTGATGTACATAGACTTCCTTGTACTTAAAATGGCTCTTTGCCATGAGATATCAGAGTTTAAATTTAAACATAACCCTTAAACATTTTAAATCATTTTTCATTATGATTCCCATTCTAGTCCCATCAAAGCATAGCAAACTCACATTGACTTCAATGGGATCAAGAGTGAGTCCTGCATGTGGCTTTAAAAACCATATTAGTACTATCTTCCATTTATATGGCATAAAGATTCCCCAAATCCCACAGAGCTTCACTGAACAAGACTGTTCTTTAAAAAAAAAAAAAATATGAACAAAGCAACATGATGATATATATAACCTGCAGAGCTGAAAAGAATTAAACTCTACCTGGGCATGCCTGTATAATAGTGCTCACAGCATATTACATACCTACGTTGGTCTGTGACTTCCATAAGCTCCTTAGGAACTGTAGCACATTTGAAAGCTCCTGATTTTATGCCAAAATATATTCGGAGAAAATGAAAATTCCTAATGCGCTGCAAAACTGCAAGGAATATCAATGTAGTGACTTTGACTGAAAGAGATTTAGTATCTCAGATAAAATAAAATGTTGAATATTAATGGAAAAATCTCCTAGAGACTGAAGTCCCCAGAGTTTAATTGTTTTTTAGTATAACTGGAACTTCTTGGGGATTGCAAGAGAGAAGTGTAAATTTCTTAAACTTTCTAGTGTTTTGACACTCCATTTTTTTTTGGTTTTATAGATATATCACATGTAGCGATGAAATACAGCATGCAACACCAGTCCCTTTATAAGGGTAATTTACTTACAGAAGGTCAGTTAATGATTACTTGATTACTAAAACTGCAGCCAGTCCCATCAGTAGATCATCAGAATGTTTTACACACCCACTATTATTTTAAAGTTGGATATAGTGTGCATGTGTTAAGAGACAAAATAGAAAGTAACAGGACAAAATGTTCATTTAGTAACTTTAATTCTTTATATCACCCATGAAAACACATTCAGGGTTAAAATTTCTATAGTGAGACTAGAACTCCTCCTCTGCCCTCTTTGTGTTTTGTTCTGTATTATGCTTTCCAAATCCAGTGTATCAAAACAGAAATGGATTATTGTCCATACTGGTTACTTAAACTGACCAAGCTACAGGACACAGTAATTTTGTATGGGGTTAACTCCACAGATAAAACCTGTTTTGGTCCACACTATGGGCTTCATTCAGGGAGTTGTAATGACTTTGAAATGGCAGGGATTCTGGCTAGTGTTCTCAAAACAAAGGATTATCTATTGATTTTTAGAAACATAATTAAGACAATGCATACATCACCATTTGTTATGTACCCTCTTTTATGTTTAAGATTAGCCATTCTACTACAATTGAAATATTCGCATTTGATCAGTCAATAATGGGATTTGGAGAGAGATTTTTCTCTGCTGCTGCACATTCTGTTGAAGACTGAGTACCTGATTTCAACTTTGTATGAGGCCATCTCTTTTATCCATCTCAAAGTCTATGCCAGAAAGTCTCTTAAGATTTTGATAAGAAATCTTAAAGCTGGTCAGACTGTTTTATGCAATTGATCCAGAGGGGACACAAAAATTTTCTGTGAATCTCCTTTTTGACACCTTGGATAGCAAGCAGTTCAAAATAGTCCTTGCTGGTTTTCTGGATAATCTAGCCTTCGGATTAAAATTCTGGAGAAAAACCTTTGGATTCACAGAGCTAGATGAACAGAGACACTGATAACATTAGTTTGAATTTAAACCATATTATAGAAAAAAATCATGACAATTGTTCCCTCAAAGTCATTGTGTTCCCTATTGGGCTGAGACACAGCCCTGAAAAAAGTCCACATAAGGTAAAACTCCTGTCTTGAGATAAAGACAGTTTAGTAGGACAGCAAGTTAAGAGACAATAGTAATAACGATAAAAGAATATACACAACAAATGATGCACAATACAATTACTCACCACCTGCTGACCGATGCCCAGCCAGTTCCTGAGCCCTGGCCCCGTGGCCAACTCCCCCAGCTTATACATTCAGCATGATGTCATATGGTATGGAATGTGCCTTTGGCCACTTTGGGTCAGCTGTCCTGGCTGTGCTCCCTCACAGCTTCTTGTGCACCTCCTCAATGGCAGAGCATGGGAAGCCTAAAAGTTCTTGACTTAGTACAGGAACCACTTAGCAACCAGCAAAACTTCAGTGTGTTATTCTCATGCTAAATCCAAAACACAGCACTATTAGGAAGAAAATTAACCCTATCCCAGCTGCAAGTACTCCACCCCTGTACTCCACCTCTTCATCCTCAAGTCTCTCAACCTTTTGCACACACTATGTCAACCCTGCTACAGGCTGACTTATGGCCACTAAGAACAAATCTTACCTCATTTTGACAGATAAAGAACAAAGAAATATCAAAGAACACCTTTATGTTATTCTTGAACACTATGAACAGGTCTGGCCATTATGCTCTACTAGGCTACCTGAAGGAAGGCATATAGACAGCTATAGGTATGCTGGAAGCAGTCGCTGTAAACTGTTTTCCAAGCACGTAGTCCAATTTAAGAGAGATTTTACTTACAAGAGCGATGGATTTTTTTTTTCACATAGAAAACTTGGGTGCTTTAAGGTTGAAAGGCCTTTATTGGATGCTTCCAGGGAAGATGTGCTTGTGTTAGTGCTTTGGTGGATCCTTCTGAAACATGTCTGCACAGCACCAGACTGTCTAACTTTTTCCTTTCCTCGGGAAGCTGAGGACAACACTTCACTGTAGCAGGATATTTCTGACCCTGGAAAGGTGAGATGCATCAGCTGTAAAGTAAGAATTTTTCTGGACAAATTAGGGATCATATCTTACTGTTTTTAAATATCAAAAGCTTATGAATAACTGAATAGTGAGACATGTAATCCATAGATTGCCTTGAAATCACCTACATAAGGCAAACAATAAAGTGATTTTTTTAATATGCATTGTTTCTTGTGAGATAATCCCTACCATGCAAAAGTCACAACTAAACAACAGGGTAGTAAAGCATCAATTTTCCTTACAAAAAGCTGCCAGAAACTTACCCAAAAAACAAATATTGCCCTTGGCTCAAACTTGTCCCAGAGGGTTTTGGCTATAATAGCAGAGCTTTTTAATTATTCTGAAATTGATTTATACATAGATTTATGCAGCTGGGAATTTTGCAGGTCTCTGCACCATGACAATCAGTTAAATTCTGAGGAATTAGTTCTCTTTACTAGCATTCTGAATGAATTGGGTTAATTTTTCTCAGTCTGAAGTGAGTGTTTATGCAAGTATAATTAACATTTGTGAAAAAACTCCCTTTTATAAAATGGGGAAACTAGAAAAACAAACGTTCTCCAAAATTCACATGGTAGAAAAAGTAATATTTTTGAAGAGTGTGGATTTCTTGGAAAAACTAATTGCCCTTTTTCATTGCAATAAATGTTAAGTATACTGGCTACACGTGATTTCTGAGATACAGTTTGTCTGGTATTATATTGACATGTAACTTGGGAAAGATTATAAGCAAAAAAGAATATCTGGGTGAAGATGGTACTTGGATAAAATTATTATTTTACTTATATTTTGACCTATTTAAAAACTGAATTCAGAATAGAGCTCAACACAGGTCTCCTGAGAGATGAAGCTAAATGTGTGTAGTTGTCAATCAGAAAGTATTAATCTAACTGATAGATAACCATGTAAGAATCTGTGAAGCAGATTTTTAGAGTGACTTGTCAGACAGGTTCACATTTACTGATCACATTTAATCCAAGTATCCTGAACATCCCTAATGCTTACTTCCCAGCTGTCATTTGGTCTTCACTGAGTGTATGAATTAAAGGTTTAACAGAAGAAAGCTCTTTTACAAACTAACCTAAATGAGACAACGTGTTTCAATCACATGAATAGCTTTTTCTCTGGGTACATCATAGCCTATGAAAGTTGAGCATGATACTTACCAGACCAGGAACTATGTGGAAATTACTCCAATGTGTTGATTGAACTGAAGCCTTTATAGAAATTTTGACATTTGAAGAATATTAATTAGGGCTACACTGGCAAATTTATTTCTGGATTGTCCCCACTTCTGTGTACGAAGTTACTTTTGATAATATTATTTATCATATTTTCATGAGATTTATGAACACTCCTTTGTATAGACATTAATCAAAGTTGAAGAGTGGCTGTCCAGTGTTTTCTACTCTGTTACTGCATAGAACCAAAAGTCTTTGGCCCTAAAGTTAAACCAGCCATATGCTTTCACCATATTAAGTAGAAACCAGGGTATAATATTAAATATAACAGGTAGGCTTGTGTTACATGTGACAAGAATATATCTTGTAAAAAAATTGCCGTAAAAATCGGTTTAGAATAAATAAGCTTTGATTCCATAAGGAGCTTAATTCTAACTGTATGCATAGATCAATCCCTATTCAGCAAAGCTCTTTCTCTACATAGCTGAAACACCTCATACTTAAGTGCATTAAGTTGAACACCCTCTTCAGCAGTTTGCTTGAAGATGCACAGCTAGAAGACAGACCAACAAAGGTCAAATGAACTCAGTCACTCCACCTGAGATATTAAGGACAATAAATAAATGTTGGTCTTCAATATGCCACCTACAAAGAGGGAGGGTGTGTTGTGAAGTTAAGCAATGTGGAGAAGACAGGGTTATCCAAAAGGGCACCCAGAATGGGCTGCTCTTAAGTCAGCGTGCAGCTCATTTTCACATTAAACTTCTTAATTAATGAATAATAAAAGACCATTTACAAACTATTACCATGCATTAAATGGATTGTGTCATGCTGAAAAGACCATAGTTTGGCATCCTAAAATGTAAACCATAATGTCAGAACAATTAGGAATTTTAGTTGCACCAGGCGTATCTTAGAATACGAATCAAGAGAGATGAGTTATTATTACAAATGCCATGAAAAATACAACACTAGGTCAATTTCAGGGACAAAATTCTAATTAAAGGTAAAGACAACACATTGGCTATATTGAGAAATGAATAAACTTATGGTTTGACCTGTATAATCGTAACTAATTGTTTAGACAATCCGACATCCCACCATAGGGACCACAGCATTTTTATGCTTATATCACATTTAATAGATGAAGATGGGGTCATTAGTTTTGAGGTGTATTATTCCTTCATTTTGATTGTAATTTTCCCAAGTAGCCTCCAAATTTGATGCATACAGACTTTGAATGTGCATATTTGTGGTGGTGAATTCTGGTCATGTCAAATTCACAGAAGGTGAGTTTGGTTTAAATGCTGAATTACCTGAGCAACCTCAGGAGATATTAACAGACAATTTAGAAGAAGCGTGATTTGATGAGCAGAGTAGTTTCTGCCTTGACTTTTTTTCCTCTCATTTGAATGTACAGCACAGTCTGTTCTTACTAAACTTGAAATATCTAAGTCTTGGCACACTGTTACAGAGAAAGGAATCACTCCCTGTGTCTTTGCTAGAAGTAGCCCTCCTGTTAGCTGTCATGTGAAGTACCTCATATCCATTCAGATACAAACACATTGGTTTAGTCTGTGTCTATGATTCCTAGACTGGGAAAAGGAGACAACAAGAAAAAAAGAAAACAACAGAGAAGGTGCAGAAATCTAAAGCAAAGTCTGAAATCAAGCTGAGGACCATCCTGACTTACCTGTTACCACTGTCTTTTTTTAGTAGTTCCCTCCACACTCCTTCTTCTTACTCTTTTTTTAACCTTGACTTCTCCCTTAGAGACTGTGGAAGGGTAATAGATACCTCTATATCTATCATGCTTTCCATACCCATCTCAGTTTTTGCTCTTCTCCCCTTCATACTCATAGCCTGTTTCCCCTGCTCACTCCCCTCATTCCTTTTTGTTTCTTTTTTACCCCAATCTTTCCATGCCTTTCTGACACCACCAACCACCCTCCACCCTGCTAATTTTCCAGTTGTTCTCTTCTGTTTCCTCTCACTTTTCTCACTTCCCTTTCTCTGGACAATCTTTTTGCTCTCCTCCTCACTCTGTTTTTTCATTCTTTGTTGTTTTGTATTGGGTCCTTATTTTTTGCCTATCTTGTTCATCAAGCCTCTGTCTCATATCTTCTATTTAACTAACTCCTTTATTTCTTTACCAACTCCTTATGTTTTTATTCCCTGTGCCCTACAGTTCTTCACCATTAACTACACTACTTGTTCTATTTATCCCTGCATCTCCATTCTTCAGTAGAAAATGTCATTGAAATACGGGGCAGTTTTTATCAGCACAGTGATATTGCAGACCTGATCCACTCTGTTTAAATAGTCATTTCCATTTCAGTGTACACAGCTTTTTACTACTAATTCCTTTGAAGTGTGAAATCTATTGTTCTGGTTAGATATGAGAATAATGCATTGTGGGGGAAAAACCCCTGTATCTGTAATGGAATTTTAACTTGCTAAATCAAAATTACAATGTTGGACAGATATGTAAATAAAGAGTTATTTATACTAGCTGTCACTCTACCTTATCTAGAAAATAATTCAGTAGTTCTTACACACAGTTGTGCCTGGCATGTATTTTGATGTGTGATAACTGTAAAACATTATCAGTGTCAGGATCTGTACGTACTCACGTCATTTTTCATTTTAATGGAACTGAAAGTGCTGAGAACAAAGACTCACAACTGATGTAAATCTTCTTCTGATTAACGCCAAGTTTGAAGTATGTTGTGCACGAGAGAGACTCGTGCATGGCATTGTTTCACAGAGTCTGTAAGCATATGCAGAGGAATTTGTAGCTGAAAATGAAAAGAAAAAAATGTCTTTAATGTTTTGGAATTGATTAGGCCTGTATCCAACTGATTGCAGGCATTCTTTGTGTGCATTAAAACTGAGCATTCATAGAATTTTAAGTACATTGCATCAGTTTGCTAAATATTTGTTGTAACAACACTTTCTTTCCTTCTATTTAAAAAACCCACCCTAATCTAGGCATTCTGACTCATTTTATATGTTTGCAGAGACGAAAAGGTTTCTGCATTCTTGGAACATATGCTCAAACAGTTTTATCATCTGCTCCTAGATTTCTTCTTTTCTATGTCCATTTACTTACAAATATCCTCTATCCATATGAGGCGATAGGAAACCTCTGTTAAACAGGCTGTGGAAAATGATAATATCCACTTTCAAACTGTGACTACTGCCAAATGCATACATGGGAAGAGAACTTTATGTCTGCCCGTGCAAGGAGTACAGGATATCTTGGCTCGTTACATCCTCACACATGAGATGAGCTCATCAGGAGAGCAGTTTGTGCCGTGGAGAAACGTGCCTGGATGAGTTCCACATCCACTTGCTGGCACGAGCTGCACAGCCTGCTCTGTGTTTCCTCTCCTTCCCACCAGCTAACCTGTTATGGTTACGCTTCTCCTAACACACTGCACAGATAAGAAAAAGACCCATTAGGATGTGAAGCGGTAGAGAGACTGCTGCTAATTTATGTTAAATTTAATAGTAACGTGAAAGTTGAGTGGAATGGTAGGATAGAAGACCAATATGTTGTACTCTGATGGAGACAATCTCTTTCCCCAGTGCCCCTTTCAGCTGTAGGAATATCCAAATGTCAGTAGACATACAGAATCTTAGGAATGATGTATATCCCAGGAGATATGTGGCATACATGCAGAATATTAGGAATGTCATATATCTCAGGGGACCAAGATGGAGATGGATCAGTTCCAAAATGCTCTGAATCCTGTGTCTTGTTTTATACTCTCTAGTGCTGCTTTATAGAGGCAGAAAATGTACACAAAGTAATTACACAGTATCATAAGCATCCAGGTTAGATTTCTTAAGAGTCAACCCACCAATTATGCTAAAAGTATAATCAAGCCCAAGAATGTAACCTGGAAAGAGAATAGAGAGAAAAGATACTGATATTATAATACCCCTGAACAGTAACAGAATTTGTTGGCTTCACTACAGGAATTTTGGTCAACACTTCTTATTCCACAATACTTCTAGGCTTGATACTTGTTTGTTTTATTTACAAAAATTTGTAATATTTACTGTGCAAGGTTTATGCAACAGTGAATTAATTTTGTCTTACACATAAACTGTCTAGTATAGTGGGAATGGCACAGAAACTTGTATCAGCTTTCTTCACAGGTGTCCTACTATGGAATTTTCAGATGAGTCGCAAAACATTTTTGGGATTTTGAAAATTTGTTTTGCCTTTGTACTATTTGTCTCGAGAGAGAAGAATGTAATTTCAGAGGAAAGACAGTAGTGAGCATACCAGCTTCCCATCACTTCAGGGTCCGGCTGCCTGTGGAAGAACCAGGGAGAGCAGAGATAGAAGATTTTATAGGAAGGACCAAGTACCTTTTGGTTTGGTTTTTTTAGTGTGAGGGTAGGTCGTGAACTAACAAGAGAAGCACAACTAAATTTAGATGGAATTGTATGGAAAATATGTATTTTCTGGAATTACCATTTTGTTTCCCACCATCTAGTCTTGATCCTGCTCTGGCAGGGGGCTTGGGCTAGATGATTTCTAGAGGTCCCTTCCAACCCCTAACATCCTGTGAATCATAGAGATTCTGCCTGCCTTCTCTTGTGTAGGTATGTAATCCTTTCTGTGTCGGTATGCAATCCTACATGGCCCAAGACAGTGAGAACCTTGGAGAGTACACGTTTGGTTTTTGGGCTTTTTTTCCTTTATCTTGTGTTTTTTTTGGCTCCAGTCCAACAAAGCTCCATGAGAGTACGTCTGTAGAACAGTTCTGCAAGTTTGTGTAATTGTATGAATTTTTACAAGATGGATTTTTGCAAAAAATACATGAGTCAGTTCTCTCTCACACCATTTTCACACTCATGCAGCAAAATTAAACTGTCACAAAATGTTCCTCTGATTTTTCTGCTGGTATTTTGTACTCTGAAATGGAGAACTACATCTCTTTCTCCTTTCATCTGTTGCAAATACGCAAAACACCCCGAGGTTCAGGGTAAAGATTTAAAAACCATAAGGACAGTTTCTTGTGAGCTCAGAAATGGTTCTTATAGGTGTGAATATATGTGTGCATGTATGTATGTGCATCCTGTTAGAAATGAACCTGAAGAAAAAACTTAATATGGGGTTATCTGGGTTAACGTCTGCTTTGAACAGACGGGCAGCCTTATGCACCATTTCTTACTGACAGAGGCATGTCTGTAAGAGTTCCTGTGCTTCCTTTGGAACAAGGTCATGACTTTGGTCAGTTCCTTGTCAGTAAAAACTCATCACTTGATGTTTTTTACCTCCTTTTGAGATACTGCCCTGGTATTTTTCAAGTGCCTTCTGCTATATACTAGATAACACACAGCTTTAAAGGTGATAATTTTGAACTTAAATGACTTCCTCCTACCCTTCTGTTCTGCTTGAGATAGGTGACAGAACTGTTTTCTTTTCTTTTTTTTTTTTTTTTTTTGATTTATTGTCAGCTGATCATTTCAGGAAAGTTGCAGTTATTATAGGCACCTTGGTAAATGTAAAAATGTCATTGGTATATTCTCCTTGAGCATACAAAAACTAAAACCTAGATGTCCTGGGAGCACCATATTTGCTAGTGTATATTTAGAGTGGTGAAGAAATAGGATCGTTGGTTTAAGAAACACTTATTAGAAAATATGTGTGTGAAGTACTTGCTGAAAACTCAAGTCTACTGTTTTCTTCATCGACGCAGGATGAACTTTCTTCTGCTTTCCATGATGAATCATTATGTTGCTCTGCATTTTTTTCCCATATCTCACAAGATCCCACACAAGCTTTGAAAAACTCACCAAGAAGACACACACACACACACACACACACACACACACACACACACACACACACACACACACACACACAAAAGTATTAGCAGCTTTCTGTAAATCTTATGCTAAATAGGTGTTAAACAAGAGAAGGAAAATCTTCAGGATGAGAACATGCAAATACCCTAAAGAAAATACTGCTCTCTGAGGGGCAGACACTGAAACTTGTTATGACGTTCAAGGAATCTTTCTAAGGTTACAAAGTACCTGGAGACAGAAATACCTTCTGGAGGCATCCAGGCTGCTGCTAGGCAGCAGATCATAAATCATGAAATGCATAGATTTTCAGTCCTCACACCATTTTTATGTTTGGCAGAATAACTCTATCTGTTATATCTTGTTGCTACCCAAGGAGATTTATTAAGGTGAAAAGCACTGTATCTTTACTGAAAGAATAGCAGAGTACACTTACTATATATATATGTCCTATCTATAGCAGTTTATATTTGTGCAGGAGGCTTATACACTGTATTATTTCTTGACTTGAGTGATAAATTTTTGGAAGTCCTCAGGAATAATGACCTGGAAAATGTATTTTCCCCACAAGGCTCTAATATTTTTTTAGCCAGTGGCTTCAAGATCCTATAAATGGTATACATTTTTTAGCAGCTATAAAGCATTTTTGGAGACTGACTGCTAATGGCAAGTTAATCCATGATTAGATTGCTCCAAAAGAAGAGGTAAAAAATTCTGTGTACTTTTTTCTTAAACATTTAGGGTTGGAATATTTTGACAAAAAGGCTGAAAACAGACAGGACCACAATACCTTAAGAAATTGCCAGGGCTGTGCCTTAGGTAGCCACAATTTTGATGATGCTATTCTGCACCAACAAGGTTAGTTTCTAGGAAACAATTGATTATTCCTCTTGTGCATTGTAATATCTAGTGAATAAAGTTATTGTTCATAGCTGTACCTGTTCCTCCCTTTTCCTGTCTCAGTAAGGACTACTGGAATAATGAATTCTGGAAGTGAAGGCTACCTGGGACTAACTGCTAATAAAAATGTACAACATATAGCTTGTATTGGTGTTAAGATGAGGTGGTTAATACAGTTGACTGATTTTTTTTTTTTAAATTTTAATTAAACTGTCTTATTTGATGAAGTGAAGATCATCAAGAAGAAAAAATATTTCTCCATAATTTTAAACTTTTCTTATTGCTTCTTCAAAGAAAAAATACTTCTCTTGCTTAGGAGCTGATCCTCTTGTGTAGCAGTTATTTAGCATAAACTAAAGAAAAGTCATTGACCAGAAAAATAAAAAATTCTTAGCTGTACCACAGTCATTTTATGTACTAACGTAGAATTGTCACCATCCCTGGAGGTATTTAAAAGATGTGTAGACATGGTGCTTGGGACATGGTTTAGTGGTGGACTTGGCAGTGTTATGGTAATAGTTGGACTTGATCTTAATGGTCTTTTCCAACCTAAATGATTCTGTGATAGTGTACAACTTACTCCCTCTGCACCCTCTCCACAGATATCACTCCGTTCCTGGGCACCACTTAAATTTTTATGCCTTCTTCCGTCCCTGCTTACTCTCATTATTGCAATACATATTTTGTTATATTAAGCACAATTTTACTGAAAATACTAAAAAAAAAACCCCAAACAATTAATGCCAAAGAGGTCTTGAAGGATGACAGTTTTGCAACTAGACAAATGTGCTTTCTGTATTTTTCCATCTACCTCTCTCATGAAGAAAAGAGAATGTTAAACAGCAGTAAGAAAAAGGTCATACGGAATAGCTGTCTCCAGAATGATGCTTGAATAGTTTTGCTGTGATGAGGTATTGCTGCAATACATCAACAAAATGCAATTTCTCTGAGGTAGTTGCTACTTGCCAAATACTGCAGTCTAGGAAATAATCTCTGCTTGTTTTCAGTGGAATGATTTTGGGCGTAGAATGATAGTAGGTTGGCTACAGAACTCTCCAGAACTCATTTTATAAATACGGTTGATAAGAAAGGCAACATATTTCAGACATATTCCATGAAAAAGCATATACAAATTTAGATAATGTAGCTTTTACATTTTTTTTGCATATTTGCTAAGCTACACTCCACATACACTTCTCCAACATATGTTACAGTGACAGAAAGTCAAAGATAGACTTTTACAAGGAAGTTGTTTCTTGAAAAATGGTTTGATGTGAAGTTGTCCCTAGAAAAAAATTTGTACCTGGCATTTAAAACATCATTTATTCAAAACATATGTAGGTTTTCATACTTTACGGGGAACTGAGTCTCCATTTCAAATGGCATAGTTTACTGTGTCCCAAAAGAGGTTCTGGATGACTGTGGAAATTAAGAGTCTTGCTCAAAGTAACCTGAAGTACTACTGATGTTTGTCTTAATTTTAGCACAAACCAGAAGAAATGGTCCTTTGTCTTTACTTACAATTAATCTGTTTTGATTGCTCATGCTTTCCTTCTTCTATATTAATTCTTTTCCCCTTACTATGCTATTTCCCTACTGCCTTTTCTGCAAATTCAGTGTCAATGATTACATTGGCCTACTTCAGACATACCTGCTTCAAAACTCCCACTATTTCAAAAGTTGGTTATTCTGTTTCTCTAACCCCGGCTCTATTTCAGTACAGCTATAGCACGGAGGAAAAGAATAAAACTAGCAGAAGATGTAAATTTGTTATCTTTTATAGAGACCTTAGGTTTATATCAGTGGCCAGTTTCCTGTTACTTTAATTAACATGGAAAATACTTCAGCCTTATAAATATACTTCAGTTCTAGACTAATATCTCCTAAAGCATGCAATATTGGCATGACTCAGGTTGCATTAATGGGTTATCTTTAGGATCTTCTTCTGATACAGTAATAGATCTGAATTTCATCTGCACCTGTAATGACTAAAATACACGTGTCAGATTTATCTAATCTTTACAGTCACAATATGCTGTTTGACAGAACATTGCTATTATTTAGAAACCAGGACTTTGATAATTCATCAACCAACATAGCTCTGGAAAGTAAAATTGTATATTTTATCCAGATACAGATACATTATCAAATATGTAAGGGCACTAAGAAAAAATACAGTTACCAGAATGCCGAGATTAAGGTACAACCCTACCTATGCGTGTGATTTATTGATGCTTTTATTTATTTTGTGGAATTTTTAATTTGTTAAAATTAAACTAAAACTAAAATATAGTCCTTATTTAAATTCCCAGGGATATCTCTAAAATTCAAAGCTCAATTTTTGAGTCACTGAATCCTGCAATTTAGCATTTTTCATAGTGTATCTGTTTTTGGTTCTCCCTCTTTTTTTTTTTGGTGTGTGCGTTTTAATACACACCAAAGCAAAAATATTTTTCACATACTTAGTGGTTTTACTTTGACAAATAACCTATCCTGGAAAAGCGATTGCTTTCAACTGTGTTTGTGCTGATTTTCTATTGCAAATGCTAGAGGGACCAGCGTGGGTAATGGATTATTCTAGTGGGCGCTCACAGTCAGGGAAAAAATTGATGGTGAATTTAATCCTCATGTCAGGTTTGGCTGTCGTGCTCATGAGAACAGGGTTCCTGATCCAGATGAAGGCTGGGGAGATGAGCAGGAGATTAGGGCTCTGCATTCAAGGAACACAGGGATTGTTCCATGGGTCAGGGAGCGGTGGGGTCTCACTGCTTTGCAAGGGGAAGTGAGACAGTGTGTGTCTGGCACACAGACTGGCTTCCTCACAGGCACCCAGTGCCACAGTACCCAACCAAGACAAGAAGGTCTGGTGAGGGCAAGAAGACACAGCCCAGTGATTGCTGGGCTGTCCAAGGTCACCGAAGAAAAAGACAGCCCCAAGATGTGCTGTCTTTAAGCAGTCCTTGACACCTGGCAGCCAGACCGCTGGGAGGCGGGAGGTCCACAGGGCTTTGCCACCAAGGCTGGTCATCATGAAACTCCAGTGGTAACCTGCCGACCTAATGGTGGCAGAAGTGGTTGTCACCTCTATGCCATCCTCCTCTTCTAGCAATTCCACCTTCCTGTAAGCAGCTAATAATTCCCACATGACATCACCACAAGTACTTAGGAATAGTTAGGATAGATGTGCGCTTTCTTAGTTTAGCAGATTAGTTTATCAAACTAAGATGCCTGATGAGCCTGTCGTAATCCATCAATGAAAAAACAGTGTAGTATATAATCCTTTTTTCTATTTACTTCTATATCTATAATTGTTTCGGCACACAATGTACCTGAGACTCGCCTATTACTAAGGTCACGTTATGAGACATACAGCTGCCTGGATCACATTCCCTTATTTCAGCTATTATTACTGTGTTTGCTGTTCATTAATTCTGTGCCTAGTTCCTGATTTGATAGATTTGTAAATAGCCTTAATGTGTGATTTCAAATTACAGTCAGTTCTTTTAGTGTTCTGGGATGGAGATTATGTGATGTAGCCAGGAGATGTAAAATCCTCTGCATTTTCATCTTATTGTTTATGTAAATTAATTTTCAGTATTCTAGAACAGTTTTCCCACACATCTTTGACACTTCATTGGATGACACAATCCTTATGGAAAACTGATGCAAAGTGTTCATTTATATTCAAGTCATAAACCCCAATTAGCTTCCGGCTCCAGGCTGTCTTTACTGGAAAGATGCCCCAGTTGGTTTTTTTTCTTATTCTTTTTTTTACTGGCCAAACACTTTGTTTTAGCTTCTTTCACACAGTCCAGTTGAGCTTGTTTTATAGTCACTTTCATGACAGTTGGTTTTTTGTTTGTTTGTTTTTGAATCTGGCCATATTCCCATTCCAACATCTTTCACTATCTGTTTATTGAGATTTTCAAACTCCATTAAACCAATTTTTTTATTTTTCAAATATGAACTTTACAAATTTAGAAGCTTAATTAGTTATTTTTCTTTTACGCTTTACTAGGGTTCCCAATCATATCTATACTTTGAATACAATGCAAAGCTCTCTTTGAATATCTACTTTCTTGATATAATGTATTGTCTGTTTTCTCCTACTTGTACATCTGTTAACATAAAAAATGCTAAAGCAGGATGTCAGTACAAGAGTAATGAAACTATATATTTATTTCTATATTTTCAGGTATAGTAGGAACCTAAATCAAATAATTAAAGAAAGTGCATTTTCTAGGTGCATAGACTGTCAGTATTAAAAAGTTACAGAAAATTTAAATTGTAAATAAGCAACTAAAAAAAGGGTTTTAAATTTAAAAAAAAACCCCACACACCACATTTTTTCCTTTATTCTAGTAACTGCTTTTGGTTTTTTTCCCCATAAGTAATACATGATGATACTGATGACTGTGGGAAAGAAAATTCAAATGCATCAGATCTATGAAATCCATTCTGTTCTACAAGTACCCCGAAAAGCTATAACACTGTTTAGTATTATTACTCTGTATGTTGACACTAGGAGTCTTTTATCTCCCTTAGGGCCAAATTACTTACAGTGTAATGAAATTAGTTAATCACTTGCCACTGAAATAAAGATAATGAGGGCACACCTGGGATGTTTGTTATTAGTGTCTGGGCTTTGACCAGGAGTGTGCTTTTGAAACACATCCCTTGGTTATTCCCCTGTACTGAGCCTTGGCTCACATCTCACAGCAATCTTAGACCACATATAATGGACCTTTTTGGGATAAAATTAAGCTGGAAGATGTGACTTGGGAGCCCATATAATGCAGTCCAGCTACAACTGGGCATGCAGTTCGTTGTATGATATCCAAAATAAAACAGCTCCGGCATGCAGAGTACAGACCTCAGCCATTCACCTTTACTGATCTCTTCCTACTGATCTACGTTACCTGCTGTGGTAGACACAGCTGCTGATTCCTTTGCAAACTGCAAGTACAATATTTATTCAAAAAAAATCAGGAACAAAACATTTTATAGGAGACTACCATATACAATGTTCACCCCATGACCATACTTTTGTTCTTCCAGAATTGAAAATGAAGTCCACAGAACCCTAAGCTGTTTTCTAAGCAGCACTACAGGACTTCCAGAATCATAACTATAGTTCTGGCCTGGAAATTTTCCTGTTGAATTGAACAGAAATAGTGATAAGTGAAATACCTTGTTAATATGTGTAGTATTTTTAACATTGGCTTTAAAAGGTGTCAATATTTAATTTTATGTTTGTGAAGTAAAAATGCTTTTTCAAACTGTTCAGGTCAGTGAAAGCATAAATGTGAGTAGAAGGGAAGATCAGGAGGGGTAACAAAATCTAGAATGAGTATGTTAGGTTTAAAACAATCTCCACATTCTAAAAAAATAATGTATTTGGGGGAAATTGTTAAAATATTGTCCTACCAGATATATATGGATGTAAGGTCCTCTGCTGAGCTGACCATGCCATCTTGAGAAGTTTGCTGCTGGCCAGGGGTTTGCATCCAGGACTCTGCAGAGGCTTGTGTGACCTTCAGAGTGTTAACTGTGCTCTGCGTCCATGTGAGCACAAGTGATGCTGCCAGGGGACAGCTCAAGCTTACTGAGTGACTGTAAAGCTCTGAAGAGTGAGGAAAGGTTGAGGGAATCTGTTTTGTTCAGCCTGGAAAAGAGAAGACTTTGGGGAGAGGGGGTACACTTAACAGCAGCTGCCCAGTACCTACAAGGAGGGCATCAAGAAGATGGAGCCTGGCTCTTTTTGGTGGTGCGTGGTGGGAGGATGGCAAATGAGAGCATAAATTGATATGCAAGGTTCAGGCTGGATATATGGAAAATGTTTTTCCACATAGTAAGCAGTCAAACAGTGGAATAGGTTGCCCACAGAGGTTCTGCGGTCTCTGTCCTCAGAAGTTTAAGACCTGACTATCTAAAGCCCTGAACAACTTGGTCTGACCCCATAGTTCTCCCTCTTCTGAGCAGGAGGTTGGGCTAGAATGCTGCTGAGCTTCCTTCCAACCTGCAAACCTAGGATTGAATCATGATCCTATGTACTGTGTAGGAGTAACAACTAAAATAAAATCTCTGAGATGCATCAGGATAGAGGTGATCTGGCATGTCAAGTGCTGTTAGCTTCATTTGTCATGTGTTGTCATATCACAATGAGCCATAACATGGTATGACTAAAGCAATCCAATGTGCTACCTACAATTCACCTCACAATGTGACAGATTTGATGGAAAGTATAAAATCTGACTGGTTTCTGGAAACTGAGAAGCATCTTTAAAACAGCTTCTATTCTAAATTCCTTTAAAATAGATTTACTGTAACAAAGTGAAAATCACTCAAGCCTTTGTATTTGTTGTAGAATTAAAGTTGCAACACCCCCCCCCCCCCCCCACCCCCCCCCCAGTGTAACAAGCTTTCAATCCTGGTTTAGCTGCCATGGACCTTCTGTCATCAAAATATCTGCTAAGCTATTAAAAATGTTTTCATTTGAACATTTTGTTCTGGCAGGAAAAAGAGACATTTCTCACCAAAGTAAAAGATTTAACTCTGTGAGCAAAGCGTTAAATAGGTTAACATTTGGGTTCCTGTAAGGGAAAAAACCCGCAACAAATTCCATCAGTTTCATAGAAATAAAGTTTGCATTTAATGTTCCTGTGGAATCAGCATTGCTCTGTTGCTAGAGTTGCAAAGGGCAGACCCAGTACACTTACTGAAAGAGATCATAAACGTGTAGTATTGGATATTTTTTTTTTTAACACTTAATAGAAATGCCAAGAAGATAAGAGTTCAGGTTTCACATTAACCTTTACATTTGCTTTGTTTTGGAGAACTGAAATCCTGAGCAACCTAGTGAAGCCTGTGAGTCATTGTTTTGATCTGTGAGGAGAGGTTGCAGGGCATAGGCATGGAATGTTGATTTATGGCTGATTTCAGCTTGTCTACAAACAGACCTGTGTGCAAATACCTTCCTGCATGATAAGCTGGCCAGTTGTTATTTGCATACCAGCTGGCTAGTCCTACTGTCCTACCCACTGCATGCCCACACTCTCCTCCTTTACATTACATGACTCTGAGAGACTTTGGCCAGTAAAAGATGCAAAGATCCTGTATGTCTGTCCCTTATCTGGAATGGAAATTGAGTTTTTTGTATACTTGCATGACTAAAGGACTAGTCAAAATACTATTATGTAGTCTTGTGTGTTTCTGAAGAGTAGAATAAACTATCTCAGGTTCCCATGAGCTACAATAACATGGAACTTCCCCCAGTAACTTTTCCTTCTTTGCATGATGATGTATGGGCATATACATCATGTATATATTATTACTTAGATGTAATAGTGAAATTATCCAGGTAGGATTATGCATACCATAGCCAGAATTTTCTGTTGCTTCAGGAAACAGTTTTGAGGACTCAGAGTATCAATGCAGCCTGTATAGGCATGTTATAACCCATGCACATCAGAAAGACATTTTGTTCACAGTGCTCTTAGCTAAAAAAATCACCGTGTATATGATTTTTCTGGTGTGCACAGACAGAAGATAGAATGATAGTCCTTGAAGTTTTCAAAACTACTTGTGTTCAGAATTCCCCTATTAATTCCTTACTGATTCCAACATAAAGATTTTAAACATATAAAAAGGGAATTTGTAGCTATTTAACCTTCTGTGATGTCTGAGTTTATAGGGAGTGCATAACTTGAAAATTCTGACTGGGCTCTTACCAAAAGCAAAGGATAACATGTCATACATTCTGTAGGAATGATGGGTGTGTGGGCAATGTATGTTTTTCTTATTTATTACAGTTCCACCAGCCTCAAGCAATTCTTCAACAATCTCAGAGCACCCACTCACCCTTTGACAAAACCTTATTGATACAAAAGATGATTAGTCAGTAGCTGCTTAGTGTAATTGCCAGAAATGCTAATGCCTACTTCTTTTCTAGAAGAGTGTAATACGCTAGAAAGGCCAGCTATTATCATGTCATGAATGATTATGCTGACCGGACCATTAATAAATCAAAAGGTGAATATAAACTCTACTTATGTTTCTCCTTCACTTGGACATGTGTTCAGTTTTCAGAGAGTGGTTAAGAAGTAATGTATGCTTATTGATTGAACAGACTTTATTTTCATATTTATATGTGTATAGTGACAGTTTCACATTATACTATTAAGAGAAACAGATCTTTCGGCATTTGTTTTGCATTTTAGTCAATTGAACAATTTCTTACAGAATTGCTTAAACTTTGTTGTTAGCTCCTGCAGGAATTTAAGTGCTGGGTTAAAAATATTTTTGTAATGCTGTGTCTGCATAAGAAAATTTCAGAGATAGAATATCTGATTACATATGCGTATACATGTTGCTATGGTACGTATGATTCCATTTGCCAGTATTTCATGTCCCACTCAAGAGCTGTGCTGGCAAAAGTCTTGGCATCCAGTATGTAGATGCCAGTGCCCTTTGGATTACTGTCTAGCACTTTGGTTTATGTTGATTTTTGTCTGTTGTGGGATGGCAGCAGAGCACTCAAGGAAATAGGACAACACAGGATTTAGTCACCACACTATTTTTTAAAAAATATATCTATTTATTTATTTATTTATTTTTATTAAATTCTCTCGAATGTGAATTCCAAGAAAACAGCTGTGACTTCGCCAGTGCCTGGTTATGCTTTGATTAAGATGAAACCAGGAATCTAGGATGCTGTTGGGGCATCCAGTGTTTCATTTAGTGAGCAGCTCCAACTGTGGTGAAATGATGTTTCCAATGGACAGTCTTGTGCTCCTGAACAGTTGGAAAATCAGAATGTGATGCAGTTTGGGGCTTACGAGTGAGTCTGGCAAAAATAAAAGGCCACATTTCTGGAATTTCTGCTGAAGTCCACTGGTCTGGTCAACAGCTCTGTCCTGTGACAGCTGGTAAATGGATCATGATTTTGCTCCGGAACTTAAAACCTTATTAGCTGTTAGTCAGTGGCCAACCTGTTCAGGCAGAAACAGTTCCCCTGCAGTTGTTTCCTCCATTCTGATGCACAGAAATATAAATCTGAAGAGTGTGCAAGGCTGCAGTGATATGAAACAGTAAACAATCAAAATTTTCTCCCATTCCTGTTCTCTCTTTCACTACTTACCAGAACAGAATACTTTTAAATCACTGTGTTAATCCTGGCAAATACTGCACTTGGGCTGTTGATGGTAAATTAACTGGGAAAGTGTTTGAGGCTTGCAACTTCACAAATACTAGATTTTTTTGAGAATACATAATTAGGAAAAATTTTTCTGGAACAGTGTATTCATATTAGTGAGTGTAAAGTGTCAACAAGGCTGGTGGTAATTCAGCTCATCTTTTAAGAAACTGTGGACCACACCTGTTCTCATTTGAGGGGGGAAAAAAATCACCAAAAAGACCATATTTTTCTAATTAAAATCAGTTTAGAACAACACCGGAGAAATATTTTCAGGGAATCTTGGATGAGATGAATAATAAATAAAAACATTTCAGAAATGCTGTTGTTATGACAATGGAAAGGAAAATGTAAGTCTCCCAAATCCATACATTTTTGCTCCTGAAACTTCCTGAATGCTTGCAAACCTTCATTCAGGGCTGCACGATTAACAGCTTAAAGAAGACTTAAGGTCGTTGTTAAAAGTTGATATTTGGAAAGTGTTAGGGGAGGAGAGTTTTGCATATTCTTAAGTCGGGCATGGGGTTCGTTCAGTAAATGTTTTCACATTTATTATTGTTGTGGTTTAACCCCAGTTGGTAACCAAGCACCACACAGCCATTTGCTCACCCTCTGCCCCACCTGTTGGGATGGAGGAGTGAATTGGAAGAGCAAAAGTAAGAAAGCTCGTGACTTGAGATAAGAACAGTTTAATGATTGAAATAAAATATGATAATATTAACAAGAATAATAGTAATGTAATGAAAAAGAAAACAACAAAAATGTAGAGAGAAACAAAATCCAGGGAAAACTGGTGATGCAACCACTCATTACCTACTGACCGACACCCAACCAGTCCTCCAGCAGTGATTGCTGCCCCCCTGCTAATCCCAACTTGTTTATATATTGAGTAACCAATGTGGGAGCATGGTGCCATATGGTATGGAAAGTCCCTATGGCCACTTTGGGTCAGCTGTCCTGGCTGTGTCCCCTCCCAGCTTCTTATGAACCTCTTTGCCGGTAGAGCATGGGAAGCTGAAAAGTTCTTGGCTTAGTATAAGCACCACTTAGCAAGCGTGTTAGCACTTCATTCTCATGCTAAATCCAAACCACAGCACTATTAGGAAGAAAATTAACTCTATCCTAGCTGAAAACAGGATAATTATGCAAGACTGTGACATTCTAGCCACTAAGATCCCTAGACAATACTGTTGAAAACTGTGAAGAAGATGGTCATTCAGGAGGACAAGCATACTGTGGGCCATTTGTGGGAGATCATTGTTTGAAATATTTTCTGTAACCTTGCAATACTAAAAACATGCCATTTTTCAACTGTTCCACTCCATACGCCCATCACCAAAGCACTCTTAGTTAATTGTTAATTGAATGTTTTTCTTTCTTCTTTACTTATGATTGCTTTTAAGTCATCATGACTTGTAAGATTTCCTTTACTGAAAAGTTACATAGCTTCTTGATGACTCTGAATGATAGAAAGAAATAAGTCTGTGGCCTCAATTTAACTGTAAAAATCCAAATGTCTTTGGAAAAGATACTGCTAGAACCTGTCAGGAACACCCATGCATTTTTTTCCTGTTAGACAATACAAATACTCAAAACTGAAAATATTCGTGGGTATTTAATTGGAGGCCGTTATCAGGATTTATGTTTTTAGCTAAAAACAGAACCTCAAAGGGAACCAATAACTGCATATACAAGGATTATCACGGTTATGGTATCCGGTTGTTTTTTATACCTGATTCTAAGTCAACAACTTAGGAGTAAATTTCCCATTTTTCAGGTAAGTGTGGTTATCATATTGTTTTGTTGGCTTTTTTTCCTAATGAAGGAGTTTTGGAAGGACACCCATATTTTAATGTGACACAAATTGTAAATCAAATCAGCTGAACGTAAGAAAACTGTTCCCTACAGAGGGAAAACATCCCTCTGTAACTCCTCACTGAAAAATATCCAGTGCCTAAGTTGCCCCCATGCACCCTACTGCTTTTTCAGTGCCCCTTGACTTGGATGTTTCTAGATGTCTTCTTTTTCCCTTCAGCCCATACCTGAGGTGCTGGGACTTACTCCATGGGGACTTGGGCTGATGAAACCCAGACTCTGGCTAGTGGCAACAAGCCCAGGGAGTGGCTGCAAGCTCAGGGCTTGTGTGCTGGCTGCCCAGTGGGCTGTGGTTCGCCCCGGCAGTAGGCCCCCAACTTTCCAACTCAGGTAGTTGAAGCACTGAGAGTAGTTGATTCCTCTACCAAATGTGATGAAATCTATGGCAAACCAGGATTGGTGAGACCTCTAGCCCCAGAGAAACTGGACTGAAACTGGTCAGTGGATTTGGCAGGTTTGTAGATTTCTATGCAAAATGGTTGTCATGGCCAGGATCAAATAAGACCCCTTTTCATACTTTTTTCCCTGCCCTAGGCAGTAGATTCATTCTGAGGCATATCCCTGCATGACAGCAACATGAGAACATGGCCAGAGGAGTATTGTCTTAATCCTACCTCCTCTTTTTGCCAGTAATAAAGGTGACACGGTCACGAAGAGTCGGTGAAAGGGCAGGCATGGTTATCCACACACGTGTGCCCACTGACATTCTCATTGCACGGGAAGCCTGCTGTGGCGGGAGGGGTGGTGGGAGGAAAGAGGAAATAGCAGGGGGGGCGGGGTGGGGGCAGATTTTCCAGTGTGTAGGCTTGCGGCATCTGAAAAACAGTAGTTTCCTGTAATGGGTGAGCCAATGGACCTTCTCTGGAGTAGTAGTCATGGCAACCTCTGTGTGCTGGACTAGTAGCTCTGAAAGCACTGAGAGCTGAATGAATTTATGCAAGACATTTGTATGCATTTGTTAAAGACATGAAGATTTAATTTTGTGTTTCAAAATTGTTTCTAGTATTTTTATTTTAAACAAAATCAACCATATATTTATAAGGGCATTATACATTTTTAATCTGGTAAATCTAGCTCTATCCTTATTTGACAATTTTCCTGGCAATTTATATTCTGATATTTGTTCAGTCAGAGTCTGTTATTAATTAAAGCTGCATTCAGACTTGTCAAGCAATGGAAAAAGCAATCCATCTTGCAAGTTACTCAACCTACTTCTCTGTGTATGACTTGTGACGCTGTCTTAGGATACCACTTACCGGCAGCCACCATTATTTCCCCAAGCTTCTGTAATGTGAACCTTCTGTAATGGGAAGCCCTTACTCATCCTTATGATGCCCTGCCATATGAAAAGCAAATGGCATTGCCTTATTCCTGGGTGTGTAAGCTGTCATTAAAAAAGGAGCTCTAAGGTGAACGTACAGAAAGTTCCTGGTATTGTAAATTTATGTAGTGTGAAAAAAGGGACAGAAGTTGACTGAATTTGTTAGTTCTGATAACACAATTCTTCTACGTTATCTTTCTGGTGTTTTCTGTTTTGTGCAGGAGGTAATCAGGAAAAATGCTTCTGTATTTTATTTAACACTGACAGTTCCCATTGATGGAAACACAGTTGTAGTCTACTGAACAGCATCCACATTTCACTGCAAAGACAGTAAGTCAAATACTTGAGGGAGGATTGTATTTTTATGAGATATTTTTCATATCTTTTATTCTCTTAGGGTCAAAGAATCATTACATCTTCAACACATAATTGTCTTCATGATCCAAAAGTAATTTACATTTAACAAGAATATTTTGCTTTAAAATCCCAAATTAAATACCGTGCTTTTGCTTGAAGTTATTCCCTGTTATGAGCCAAAGAACAACCACTATTTGAAATCCCTAGTTCCTGTTTTATTTTTATTTTCCTACTACTCTTGAAAGCATTTCTACTATAATAAGGAAATGGAAAACAATAGTTGAAATCCCTCTAGTTACAGCCAAAAGACTGAAACTTTCAGAAGTTCATCATCTTACATCTGAGGTGAAGACACAATAAACATGATTAGCTTCAGCCCTCTTTTCTGCACTTAGGAAATATCTCAGTTATGTTTTTATTTTACTTCAAAGTTTTGCTTTCTGAAGGGTGGATTCCCACTCTTGTATTCAAGTGGCAGTTGCATGGAGCTGCTGGTTTGGAAAAGTAAAATCTCAGTTTTCAGCAGAAATAAAAGGTCACCCTTCATTTTGGAAAGCAGGATTTCTAGGGCTAAAGATGGCTGTGGTGAATGTCAGGCTGTGTTTCCATGTTTGTTACAGCTTATGCAATGTTAAACCACTTGCTCTGACTGCTCCTTATGTGTTCTGTGTGACAGTGATTGTAAAAGCTGCCCAGGATATACATAGGAGGAAAATGGGCAGGGAGGCATGCAGAAAGCTGCTGCTGATTGTGCTCCTTTGCTAAGCAGCATCTGTTAAAAATACTCCAGACCAACAAATAGAAAATGCAAAATTGGATTCCAAGTTATAAACAAACTAATCTGTTTGTGTATGCTCATGTGAATACCAAGAAGGGATTCTCCTTGAATTTACCATGGACCTGCAGAGATACCTTAAAGCTTTTACCTGAACAATACTGGGTATTGGCATGCAGCAGAAGTTGACAAGTAACTTTTTTAGTTAATATTTATATTGCCATAGCACAGAAGACTCCCACATAGGAGTTACTGACAAACATTAAAATTGAATTCTTGTTCCCAGTTTTTACAGGCTGTGGGATCAGCTCCATAACACCTGAATTAGAACTTCAGCACAGAAAGCTTTGTGCTTTCTAAGCTACATCCATCCTCCACATGGCACACCTGGCTATCAAGGGATGTCCTACAGGACTGAGAGCATGGCATGCAAGCATGGAGGTAGCCCATCGACCGTTTGCTTCAAACCTATGACAGTAACAGCTACTGTGACCATGGTTAGCTCCAATTTTGCTGCCTGTATCTTGATTCTTGGTTGCAGGAAGCTACAGTATACTTCAGCCTGTATTGTGGTAATGCAAGTCACATCTTCTTAGCATCAAAATTGTTTATGGATTCTTTCGTAATCTGTGGTTCTTATTTTTTATTGATTGTGAATGAAACATTTAGATTTGATATAAATCATGGTAATACATTGGTGAGGCTATGCCGAATAAAATATTTTACACAGAGTTAAACCCCAGCAGGTTTAAATCTCTTGTCTGTTTGGTTTTGATAAAAAATAATTATGTACCTCTTCCTTGAATTTTCTGACAATGAAGAACTTAGAGCTTGAATTTTCTAGCTGGACCCCTTACTTAGACTGTGTCAAGGACTTTATTTACCACTGTGATTGAAAGCTCTTTCCTTTTTGCCTTAGGGCTTCTACGCATAATTTTGACAACTTGCTCTTTATCAAAGAAATTGTGTCAATCTTTAAAACTGCTGCTTTCCTTATTTACTTGCAAGGTTTGAATATCAAGCTCCAAGAGGAAAGAAAAAGTCACATGAAAGAAAAATTTCAAGGTAATTTAAAACCAAAGGGAGGAGGTATATATTTTGTAGGTCTTTATGAGCTTTGCTTTGCCCTCCTGTTTTTCCTTTCAGTTACAATTCCCTGAGTTTCCTTTGGGCTGTGCTGACGCAATATTCTCAGCACTCGTGTTGCACTTGTTTCCACCAAAGCAAGGGAGTCATTACTGTGCTTCATATGCATGTCACTTTAAATCTGCCAGTTGGGCTACTTATTTGGTGGGGCTTCTCACTGATCTCCTTGCTCAGGACTCCTTGACCCTCTCATTATGAAGTTTCCAGTGAAGCTAAGAATAATATTTTTGATCCTAAAAAATCTCACTTGGCCTGGAACCCCAAGCACAGTGGTACGACCAGTGGTGTGATTACCATGCAGCTGGCTGCATATTCTGTGGTCATAACTGAGGAAAATAAGTGTTTAGGGGTTCTTAAGTTGAGATCTTTGAAAAAAACATTTATTTATGCACTGATTGTGCACAGATTTTAATGGAGCATTTTCTTCTGAAAAAACGATGTGTTCCTGAATCAGGTGACTCTTGTTCTGATATAGTTTCAAGATCATAGAATGGTTTGGGTTGGAAGGGACCTTAAAGACCATCTAGTTCCAACCCCCTCGCCATGGGCAGGGACACCCTCCACTAGACCAGGTTGCTCAAAGCCTCATCCAGCCTGGCCTTGAAGACAGCCAGGGATGGGGCATCCACAGCTTCTCTGGGCAACCTGTTCCAGGGCCTCACCACCCTCTCTGTGAAGAACTTCTTCCTGATATCCAATCTAAATCTCTCCGTTTTCAATTTAAACCCATTACCCCTTGTTCTGTCACTACAGACCCTTGTAAGAATTCCGCCCCCCCCCCCCCCCCCCCGCCCCCCCCAGCTTCCTTGTAGGCCCCTTCAGGTACTGGAAGGTGCTATAAGGTCACCCCAGAGCCTTTTCTTCTCCAGGCTGAACAAGCCCAACTCTCTCAGCCTGTCCCCATAGCAGAGGTGCTCCAGCCCTCTGATCATCTTTGTGGCCTCCTCTGGACTTGCTCCAACCAGTCAATATTCTGCTAATGTTGGGGGTTTCAGAACTGGACACAGTACTGCAGGTGGGGTCTCAGAAGAGCAGAGTAGAGGGGGAGAATCCCCTCCCTTCACCTGCTGCCCACACTTCTCTGGATACAGCCCAGGATATGGTTGGCTTTCTGGGCTGCCAGCACACACTGCCAGCTCATGTCCAGCTTTTCATCCACCAGTACCCCCAGGTCCTTCTCCTCAGGGCTGCTCTCTATCCATCCTCTGCCCAGACTGTACTTGTGCTTGGGATTTCCCCGACCCATGTGCAGGACCTTGCACTTGGCCTTGTTGAACTCCATGAGGTTGGCAGTGGCCCCCCTCTCCAGCCTATGCAGATCCCTCTGGATGGCATCCCTTCCCTCCAGCATGTTGACCGCACCACACAGCTTGGTGTCGTCAGCAAACCTGCTGAGGGTGTACTCACTCCCACCATCCATGTCACTGACAAAGATGTTAAACAGCACCGATCCCAGTACCAATCCCTGAGGAACACTGCTCATCAGTGCTCTCCACCTAGACATTGATCTGTTGACCACAACTCTCTGAATGTGGCCATCAAGCCAGGTTTTTATCCACCAAGCAGTCCATCCGTCAAATCCATGTCTCTCTGATTTAGAGACAAGGATATTGTGTGGGACAGTGTCAAAGGCTTTGCAACAGGTCCAGGTAAATGACATTGGTTGCTCGTCCTCTATCCACCAAGGATGTGACCCATCATAGAAGGCCACCATATTGGTCACGTACGATCTGCCCTTGGTGAAGCCATGTTGGCTGTCACCAATCACCTCTCCATTCTCCATATGCCTTTGCACAATTTCCAGGAGGATCTGATCTTTCCAGGCACAGAGGTGAGACTGGCTGGCCTGTAGTTCCCTGGATCCTCCTTTTTTCCCTTTTAAAAGATGGTGGTTATGTTTCCCCTTTTCCAGTCAGCGGGATCTTCACCAGAGCACCATGACTTCTTGAATATGATGGAGTAGCCTCATCCACCAGTTCTTTCAGGACCTGCAGATTTCATCAGGTCCCATGCAATTTCAGGTTCCTCAGGTGTTCCGGAACCAGATCCTCTCTAACCATGGGCAGCTCTCCATTCTCCCAGTCCCTGCCCTTTCCTTCCATGACTTGGGGGGGTATGGTGCATGCCCTTGCCAGTGAAGACTGAGGCAAAAAAATCATTGAGCACCTTGGCCTTGTCCATGTCCTGGGAAACCAGCTCTCCCGTTCCCTTCCGCAGAGGGCCCACATTTTCTCTGTATTCTTTTTATCCCCTATGTACCTATAGAAGCCCTTCCTGTTGGCCTTGATGTCCCTGGCCAGATTTGATTCTGTCAGGTCTTTGGCTTTCCTAACCTGATCCCTGATCAGACAACTTCCCTGTAATCCTCCCAGGCTCCCTGTCCCTGCTTCCACCCTCTGTAGGCTTCCTTTTTATGCCTCAGTTTGTCCAGGAGCTGCTTGTTGATCCAACCTGGCATTTCTACACAGCTTCCATTTTCATTGCTGGTGGCACTGGTGGTTTTGTCCCCTTCCTCCTTCAAATCTAGTTTAAAGCCCGCCCAATAAGCCCCATCAGTTCATGGGTAAGAAACCTTTTTCCCCTTTGAGATAGCTGCACACCATCTGTCACCAGCTGGCCCGGTGCCATGTAAACCTCCCCACGATCAAAATCCACAAAATTCCACTGCTGGACCAGCCTCTGAGCCACATGTTGATCAGGTGTGCTTTCCTGTTCCTTCCAGTATCCTTCCTGCCACTAAAGGGACTGAGGAGAACACTACCTGTGCTCCCAATCCTCCAACCGTTCGCCCCAGTGCCCTGAAGTCCCTTTTGATGGCTTTGGGATTCCTCTCCTCGAGCTCGTCACTGCCCACCTGCATGACCAACAGTGGGTGGTAGTCAGAGGGCTTTGCCAGACCAGGGAGTTTCCTGGTGATGTCTCTAGCCCGGGCCCCAGGGGGCAGCAGACTTCCCTGTGGGATGGGTCTGGGTGGCATATCGGGCCCTATGTTCCCCTCAGAAGGGAATCGCCTACGATGATGACTCTCTTTCTTTTTTTTTTTTTTTTTTTTTTTTTTCCTTAACAGAGGCAGTTGTAACGTGTGGGGCTGGCAGAGTTGTCCTTGGCAAATCCCTGGATGGGCCTTCCTCTGTGTCCGCAATTGCCTGGCCCTGGAGCTCCAGAGCCCCATCTCTGTTCTGCAGGGGCAGCTGGGAAGGGCAGGGAGGGCAGGAGGGGATCCATTCCCCTCTCTCTCTGAAGTCCCTTCCTTCTGCCTGGTGACAACAGGATGTGGGATCCGCCGCTGGCTGTGCCACCTCCATCTGCCTTTGCCTCAGGGGTGGTAGACTGGCAGAGCCAAAACCTCTCTCCTTCTCACGCCCCCTGATACCCCTCAGCCTTTCCCCTTCCCCCTTCAGCTCTGCCCCAGCTGAGCAGATCACCCCCCCGTCACCCCTCACACAGGGCTGTCCCTGCTGCCCCCTGGTACGAGCGGCAGGCTCAGGCACCCCCTGCAGCCGGAGACCTGGACAGCAGCATCCCCCAGCGGGAGCACCGCCTGGGCCGCCGCGTTCTTCCTGCCGATGCCTTTCGGCCCAGTGGCCGCCATGGCCGGGCCCGTCCCGTCCCTGCCCGCGCGCACGGCCGCACACTGTTTGCGCGCGCTGTTCCCGCGCTCCGGGCCGCTCGCGCTCCCCGGGGGCTGCCCCTGTCCGTGCGGGGGTTGGCCGCTGCCCTCCTGTCCCCGCCCACGCTGAGGCAGGGCCGCCTCTGGGCAGCAGCTCGCTCCTTCCGCTCGCGGTGCGTTGGGGCCATCTCTCGCTCTCACCCGCTGCGCTCTTGGATGCTTGTTCCTTCGTGGGTTTTGCCGCGGTTTTGCCACTTCAGGAAGGGTCCACCGGCCCGCTCCTCCCCTTCCGAGCCCTTCGCCCCGGTGACTTCGTTGAAGATCTCCCAACCTGCAGGGTACGGTAGATACAATGTCAGTTATCTGTAGAAAACTTGGCCGCTGCCATTCTCAGTCACAAATGGTTTGTGTGAGTTAATTTGCTCTATTTTTAGAGCACAAGCATTGCAGTGTACATGAGCTTCTGTAGAGGTCTAATCTGTCATCGAGTAGCAGCTTCTGATGCCCAGACTTGGGGTTTACGTACACTTCTTGAAAGTTCTTGACCTTCCAGTTGTGCTTCGAAAACAACTTAATGGGGAGGCATTTGTGGAAGGCTGAAGTGGGTGTTAAGAAGTGTTCTTTGAGGAAACGGGGGAGGTGGATGGTGTTTATAATCTTTTCTGTAGTGTGCCTATCTTAGGAAAGATCTGAAGTAACATTGCGTGGTTATTGGTTGTGGTTTTGTAGTTATGAATTGATTTCAACAGATGTCACATCACTCTTGGCCTGGAATTTTAAAAGGTTAGATCAAAAATGAAAGAAGTTGAAATCAATTTACGGGAGGACCAACAGTTATATGATAGTAATAACTTTTCTTCATTTATGGGAGTAACTCTAAAAGGTATATAATGAGTCTGATACACATCCAGAACTAATAACATCAAAGAGTGTTCTGTGTATGAATCATATGTACGATGATAGAGTCCTTGATGTGAAATTGCATTAGCAAAAAGAATGAAGTGCAGGAGGCAGCTGTGGATGTAGTACAACTATTTTGCCCTTTGCCAGGTAACGATGTATGGAAACTTAAGAGACTGAAAAATACTTGAAAATAGAGGCTAGTAGAACTTTTTAAAGTCTGTTTTTAAACAGACCTTTCCCTTTCCCTTAGGCATGTGCCTGTCAAATCATAAACCTATTGAGCATTGTATTATAATAACAACAAATACCTGTGATTTTCTTTCCTTTTTGCAGTCTTTTCCTAAAAAAAGAAGACTAAGCATTATTCTGTTGAAGAAGAAGAGATGGGAAAGAGAAAGAAAGCATCAGTGTTACTAGATAGAGTCTTATAAAAGCTTTTAAAGTAGTATCAAATTAGTATCCATATCTTGATGCTGATTCCATGATGCAAAACATTCTTGCATCATCAGAACTATATCAGAGAGCTGTAGAATTGTCTGTAACCTTCTGCTCATGCAGATATGTTCAGATGTGTCCTTATTTCTCTGTGTCTCTGTATATGTATGTGCACATTTGCTCATGTACGTTTCTCAGGTTTTCTTGCTGGTGTCAGCTCAAAGCAAATTTTAAGAGCAGATACCTGCTTTCCTGCAATCATAGACTCTTTTAGGTTGGGAAAGACCTTCAAGGTCATCAAGTCCAAGCATTAACCTAATACTGCTAATACCACCACTAAACCATGTCCTGCAGCATCTTGTCTGCATGTCACTTAAAAACCTCCAGGGATGGTGACTTGATCACCTGCCTGGGCAGCCAGTTCCAATGCCTGACACCCCTTTTCGTGAAGAAATTTTTTCTAATATCCAATCTAAACCTCCCCTGGTTCAACTTGGGGCTGTTTCTTCTTGTCCTATCACTTGTCACTTGGGAGAAGAGACCGACACCCAGCTCACTAGAACCTCCTTTCAGGTAGTTGTAGAGAGTGATACAGAGACAAGAAGAGAACCTCCTCTTCTCCGCACTCAACAACCCCAGTTCCCTCAGCTGCTACTCACAGAAGTTGTGCTCCAGCCCCTTCCCCAGCTCCGTTGCCCTTCTCTGGACACGCTCCAGCACCTCAATGTCTTTCTTGAAGTGAAGGGCCCAAAACTGAACACAGGATTTGAGGTGCAGCCTCACCAGTGCCCAGTGAAGGGGGACAATCTCTTCCCTAGCCCTGGCCATGTTGTTCCTGGTGTAGGCTGGGATGCCATTGGCCTTCTTGGCCACCTGGGCACACTGCTGGCTCCTATTCATCCAGCTGTCAACTGGCATCCCCATGATCCTTTTCTGCTGGGCAGCTTTCCAGCCACTTATTCCCAATCCTGTATCGCTGCAGGGGGTTGTTGTGACCCAAGTGCAGGACCCAGCACTTGGCGTTGTTGAACCTCATACAGTTGGTCTCGGCCTGTTGATCCAGCCTGTCCAGATCCCTCTGAAGAGCCTTCTTACCTGCAGGCAAATCCACACTCCCACCCAACTTGGTGTCGTCTGCAAACTTACTGAGGGTGCACTCGATCCCCTTGTCCAGATGACTGATGAAGGTATTAAATAGAACTGCCCCCGGTACTGAGGCCTGGGGAACACCACTGGTGACCAGCCACCAACTGGGTTTAGCTCCATTCATCACAACTCTTTGGGCTTTGCCACCCAGCCAGATTTTTACCCAGTGAAGAGTACAGCCATCTAAGTCATGAGCAGCCAGTTTCTCCAGAAGAATACTGTAGGAAACAATGTCAAAGGCTTTACTAAGGTCTAAGTACACAGCATCCACAGCCTTTCCCCCATCCACTAGGCAGGTCACCTTGTCATAGAAGGAGATCAGGTTAGTCAAGCAGGACCTGCCTTTCATAAACCCATGCTGACTGGGCCTGATCACCTGGTTGTCCTGTACGTGTCGCGTGATGACACTCAAGATGATCTGCTCTATAACCTTCCCCAGCACTGAGGTCAGACTGACAGGCCTGTAGTTACCTGGATCCTCCTTCTGGCCCTTCGTGTAGATGGGCATCACACTGGCTAACTTACGCTCAACTGGGACCTCCCTGGTTAGCCAGGACTGCTGGTAGATGATGGAAAGTGTGTTGGTGAGCACTTCTGCCAGCTCTCTCAGTACCCTTTGATGGATCCCATGCAATCCCATAGACTTGTGTCTAAGTGGTGCAGTAGGTCACTAACTTTTTCCTCTTGGATTATGGGAGCTTCATTCTGCTCCTCATCACGGTCTACTGTCACAGGGGGCTGGGTACCCGGAGAACAACTGGCCTTGTTATTGAAGACTGAGGCGAAGAAGGCATTAAGTACCTCAGCCTTTTCCTCATCCTTAGTCACTATGTTTCCCCTTGCATCCAGTAAAGGATGAAGATTTTCCTTAGACCTCCTTTTGATGCTAATGTATTTACAGAACCATTTTTTATTGCCTTTTATGGCAAAAGCCAGATTAAATTCTAGTTGGGCTTTGGTCCTTCTAATTTTCTCCATGCATAACCTCACTACATCTTTGTAGTCTTCCTGGGTGGTCTGCCCCTTCTTCCAAAGGTCATTAACTCTCCTTTTTTCTCCTGAGTTCCAGCTAAAGCTCTATTCAGCCAGGACAGTCTTCTTCCCTGCCAGCTCATCTTCCAGCACATGGGGATGGCCTGGTCCTGCACCTTTTAAGATTTCCTTCTTGAAGAATGTCCTGCCTTCCTGGATTTCTTTGTCCTTTGGGACTGCCTCTCAAGGGACTCCCAAGGGAAAAAGGGCTTTTTTTTCCTTTCTAGTTCAACTTAAAACCCCAAACCAATATTGGATGAAATTCTGAAACATTTTTAGATTTTCTTATATTATTTTGTTCTTCTCATAGCCATTATTTGATATTCTCCTGCATTTCCAGACTGCAGGCATTGAATCTGCTTCTCAATATTGCATTTAGTGTTGATTTACTAGGATGAATCCAAAGATAGCCATTAGCAAACACTCACCATGCTTTCTTGCTGATACAGTGTGTAGTTTTCAGCAGTGGGAGGAAAATCCCCTGACAGAATTGTCTGCTCATTGAATGCCTGCCACACAGGGGCAAGAAGGAGAGAGAAATTCTTTGCACAAAAGAAGCACATCTGCTCTGGCAGCTGCCAGAGTAGCAGTGCAGACCACACCACTTCAAAGCTGTGATGCTCTCTCCCATCAGCAACACTATCGCTGCTGCTGGGCTTTCTCTGGTCACTCCACAGGGAGAGGATAAGTACCTGAAATCTCTAATATTTTCTGTTATTCACACTTCCTCCTGGCTCAGGTGAAGACATCGTGCAGAACTGTTATCTGCAGTCCTCTCTCAGTGACATAGGTAGGTAAATTTGTAAGGTTAGTCTGTTAGCTAGTGATAAAGACTGTCTCTGGGCAGTTGAATAAGTGACAGGTCTAGGACATAAACACTGATAATGAAAACAATTTTAACCATTTAGATGTCAATAATAATCTACATTCAGCTACCTAATAAAAAACATTATTGTTATCGTGGATAGTTGTGATTTCCATTCTTACCTTTCTTCTCTTCTGGGATAAGAAAAAAAATTTACTGGCAATTAATTCTTTCAGTGATTCTTCCAGTCTTCATAGCTGTGTAAGTAAAGCTTCTACAATCCAAGCTGCCAAAATTGTGCAGTGAGCCGTGTCTACTGGTTCTTTAAGTCCTTGTAGTGAAGTTATCAAGGGAGACGTGAAAAATAGCCTAGTGTCTTCCGAACTGCAAACACAACAATGAGTTCACATTTGTGTCACTTGCATGCTCTCCATCCACAACCACCTACTTGCATGTGAAATATAAAAAAGACGCAGCATCTGTCACTCATCAGCTAACTCAGCTGTCTTAACGTTGCTGGTAGCATGAAAATAGGTAAAATATGAAAAAAAGAGGACTGTGGCTGAATCTTAGCTAGCTGTGTGGCTGAACATATTCCTGACCTTTGTCAGACCTGGGTATTTTACAGTATAATTTTTCAGTATTTTTAACTCTATTGTGAATAGACTAGGTATCCCAGGAAACTAGAGATAGATATGGAGGGACAAAAATAAGGAAGGGAGAAGCTCTGATTCAGAATTTATTACTCCTAAAATATAGAAATGTGGAAGTAGGGTAGGTTTAACTGACATGATACTTAGACTGTGGATTGTAAAAATGACATTTTTTTCAATGGCAGAACTAAGATCTGAATTACTTTCTGTGAGATATGCTGGTAACTAGAATAAATATTTAAAAAGCACACAACGTTTCATGCATTAGAATCATAGAATGGTTTGGGTTGGAAGAGGCCTTTAAAGCCCATCTAGTCTAACCCCCCTGCAATGAGCAGGGATGTCTTCAACTAGATCAGGTTGCTTTACCCTGGCCGGCCTGACCTTGAAGTAAATATGCATAATGTGGACATCCTGAAATTGTCAGTTCCTGGTGTCATTTATTGTAGGGAAAGGCTGCATAGCATGTCTCTTCTGCCTGGTTCTTGACACTCTTGTGCTATCGGTGATTCAGGTTTGTAAGTCTCCATGTATTGGTCTGCACTGTATCCGCCCTTGGGTGAAGGAGCAGTATATGCTGGTTTTGAATGTAGGTTTGAGTATTCCTGTGCCCTGTTCCGCCCATCCTTTCTGTTCTAGTGTTAGCACTGGGAACACCTGTTTCCTTTCTATACCCACTGAACCAATATATGTCTGTACATCCGAGAGGAAAATGTAACTATGCTTGACAAAACCTGACTGTGTTCCACTGCTTGGAGGTATTGCTTGGAATATGGATTGTAGTTATTTTTAAACATGAGATTAATAATGGTTTGGAAATCAGTGGCCATCTGTAATGTATTATAAATAAAAATATATTTTCCAGTGTCACATGGTAGTAATCCATGTTTTCCAGATCATTAATATAAAAAAAAAAAAAATTTCTTACAGGTAAAGAGAGTGATTTCCTGTGTAAAAAACCAAATGTCTGAAGCAAAGCTTTTTCTTAGCTTTGTTCACTGGGTACAGTACTGTGTGTTTCAGTACAAAATTGTCATGTGTTTCAGTTTTCCTGTATTGTGCTGTAAATGTATTTTGCATCAGGATTAATGCATCACATTCAGTTCAGTGTTGTGCTGTTTAATAGCAAAGTGACCTGTCTGTGTAGGGATATTACCTGCTTGTTGTAATACACTGGGGATTCTTTTAGGGATTACAAAACATTTTGTGTTTCTGAATTCAGTCTTTCAAGAAAGCTAGCACTTCTCTGCACTTTGCATGCTCAAAATGTGTAAAATGAATATTTAACATTTGACACCTAATGCAGATATAATTTAGTAGTAGTGGATGTCATGATAGCGTGGTACTGAGTACCATGGGAACTGAAAAAGTAGCTTGGTCTTCCTTTTTTGCCTTTGGCATTCAGGAGATGCAGGTAAGTTTTGGTTTGGTTTGGTTTTTTTTCTTTCTATTTCATACGTTGTCAAAAGCACATGGAGTCTAGGGTTTGTTTTAACACCACAATGATAAATGCAAGTAAGTGTGTTAAGTTGTCTGGACTTTGTGCTTAAGCTTTTTATCTGTAAAACAAAGATGTTGAATACTGGCTCACCTTGTAGGTATCGTGAGGACAAAATCTCTAGCCTTTGTGAGGCAGATGTGTAGGGATAAATTCAGTTTTTAGTTGTAAAGCAATGTTGCAGGTTATGTTGAAAACCTGTTTGTCTTAAAATGTTTTCTCTAGGGACAATGATTAAGAGCACAGGGCTGATCATCTACATCACCCTTTTATTCAAATCCAAAGGATTCTGCAGTTACAAGGTGTAACATACTTATTCATCTTCATTCGATCACACCCTGTGATCAAAACATAGACTTGGGACAATGAATACAAGATGAGATTGCAGGGCTATGGTTAAAATCAGTGACAGAGGTCTGAATAGACTCTGTTCGGCTGTAATCAGTAACAACTCACTGTTGTTATCTATGCTACATCTTGCTCTTCCTTGTGAATACAAAGGTACAACTGGTTGTACTGAGTTAGGCAAATATGTCCTGCAAAAATCCCCACTGGGGAGTGCACTAGGTGTGCTTAAAGACTGCTTCCATGTTTTGATTACTGTTGACTTTGGATCAAAAGCCTCTCCTGGTTAGTGACTTAGGCAGGTTCATCATTGAAAGTAGATTGTCCCCCACACTACAGCCACAAGCAAATCCTTCCTTTGGCCCATCACATGTACAATTCCTAGGAATATGTCCAGTGAAAAAGATTCCCTCCTGCTGCCCAGCCTGACACCTTTTTAAATCTTGAACGTGTGAAGAGATTGGCAACACCAATCTCATTGTTGAAAATGGTATGCCAAGAGAAACAGCAGTACACCCCATCTCCTGTTTCTAGCTCTAGTTTGCCATGATTAGTTAAAAACATCAAATTCAGCCAGAAACCAAAATATACGTATATTTTGTGAGTAACAGAAAACATGATCCAGTTTTCTTTCAAAGCATAGGATAGAATAAGATTCAAAATCACAATTGCATTTTCTTTCATGTTGTTTAGAGCTTGTGTTTTCACTATTTAGGTTCCTTTCTGTAGTAGTAGAATGTTGTTCATTAATCCAAATTCTAGTTATGGCTATAGTACAATTAATCAGTAGTTGGTGATAAAAGTAATTGCATTTTTCTGTCTTTCCTGATTTGTTAGAGCAGTTCTGGCAGTTGTTAACTGAGCAAGAACTGTGTTGTCAGAAAGGATTCACTGGGGTATAGTCCAGTTACAACCATGCAGTTCTGGGTCATCTAAAGGGCATACTAAAATGAAGTGAGGGAAGCATATAAAAGTTACACCTGAAAAATAAACTTACTGAACCAATGTCAATGTGATGTTCAGAAGCAGAGTGTTTTTCAAGTCTAACTTCAAACTTTACTTTCGCATGGATCAATGACATTGTTTTCATGATATAACTTATCAGCTATTTTTCTATTTATTATTTAGTAAAGAAAATTTTTTCACAGAAGGATTATAAACAAAGACATAATTATACTGAAGTTAATTTTATAAGATTCAGATACAACTATATTATCTGAACTGGCAAACTTTATTGCACAATATTGATGTTGAAATTATATAAAAGCAATTTTATTAATCTATTAACCTAAATGTGGAAATTACATCTCTTATTTTTGTAGAAATTTCTACTAACCATCAGTAAGAATTTGGTGATATAAAACACATCAAAACATGGAAAGAGACTCTTCAGAGAAAGAATCTGTGAACTTTCCAAGGATTTCATAATCCTGACAAAACAGGCTTTTTTTCTTCTCCCGGATCCTCATTTGAAATAAGTAGTAGCATATTTCAGAGCTAGGATTACTTGATAACTTTTAGATCTAGATTTTAAGAAGTACAAGACTTTAGAAACCTTTCCTCTCAAGAGTATGTTGGCAGAAGGGTTTAAAAATTCCCACAAAGTAAATCCTGAACTTGTGTGAAGAATTCTGAATGTTTGTTTACAAAAGGAGCAGACTTTAAGGAGGACAAGAGACAAATTCGCAATTCTTTCACTTTGCAGTCTATTTTAATAACTGTAGCTTGTTGCTAACTACCTTTGTGTGGCAACATCTTCATTCTGTGGTGCAGGAAGAAAATAATTCCCTGCAATTTAATGGCATCTTAAAACATTGTGCAAGCTTCCACCTTCACATGAAACTCCGTGCAAAAGATCATGCATCAAGCAGTTCCATCAGATTTTAATCTTTGTTTCTTGCTCAAGACTTCTGAAGAAACTGTAATAGTTCATGCTAAGTTAGCCATGCCTTTCAGTGGAGTCCAGGATGTTTGACAAAATCCCTTTCTGTATCCGGTATGGATATATTCTGAATAGATGGTAAAATAAGATTAGTAGTGCAATTATTGCATTCCAGATATTCTGATTACTTACTTTTTCTATACAATTGTCCGCGGTTTTTATAAGTTCTTCAGAAGTGCCTGAATGTAGTGTAATATTTGTGAAGTAAGGCAATGTTTGTTACCAAGTCTGTAGTATCAAGGAGAACTTCTTTAACTGGAGCACGGAAAACCTGATGTTCATGTTGGGAAGAAGATATTTTCTTCAAAGAAGTTTGATTTCAATCTCATTATCCTGAAGGATCAGTCTCAATATCCTCAATATCTAGGATCTTGAGGTGGTTCCCAAAGTCTCACTCAACCTCTTGTTGAGGAAGCAGATTCCAAAGCAATGAAGTTTCTACATAGAGACTTGCAAGGAAAATGGTGAATGGGGTATTACAAAGATTGCAAAGCAAGCATAGAATCTGGAGGACTTTGTGCACTTACATGAATGCTTTTAGTCCAAAATATGCAGTGTAAGTTTCTGCTGCAGTCTGTGGATCAGCATAGCTTGCAGATCTAGACATCAAAAGAAACAGATTATAGAATATGAATTTTTGGAAGTAATGCTGGAATATGTAGATGAATATAAATTTTGCAGTCTTTAGTTCCTAGGTCTTAATTGTGATATGAATACTTGATAATAATAAGACGCTTGTCATAGTATCCTTTCTTATTTCAGATCCTAAAGGCTTTTAGTCAAAGGATATTCAATATATCAACATTTTGTGTTTTCATGTGTGCAAGTCCTTTATGCACTTACTGCATTGAAAAAGGCATGGAAAATAGGTGTCTGAAAATACCTCATATAGGGATGATTCCACATGTTCTGATGCAGTGGCCGCAGGTTTGTCTTTGGCAGGACTTTTTTAATAATACTTGGTGTTATTTTGTTGTGTGGCTATTACATTCAGATTTACCCAAAGCAGATTTTTCTCCCCTTGATTTACACATAATAAGTAAGTTCACAGCTTTTGTAACTTGATTTTTATGAAGACAATAACATCTGGCCATATATTTTACACTGTTGGCATTGTCTAGGAATTTTGGAAGCAAACTTTTCTGTATGCATTTCTGTTTACCTTGTAATTCTTGTACACAGTTTCCCTTTCAGTTTGGAGGGAGGAATACTCTTCTAAAGCCTCGGGGCATCCTTGGGTCTACCATACTCCTTCACTTTACATTCTTTAAAAAATGTTACTGAACAAAATACAGCTAGTCCAAATAGATGAAATACAGATGATAGCTCCTATCAAAGATCTAGGATATATAGTAACTAGACAATATATTTTATCCAGTAATAATAAGACTATATAACTCAATAAGTCTAGTAACAGGTCAAAGCTTGTTATGAAGAAAGTTTGAGAAAGCAGTTCTTGGTACCAGTAAGGGTAAGCTGTCCATTTGTGGCCCAATGCAAGGCAGAAATAAAAGAAACATTTACATTCTCATGTTAATGTTCTTATTCTTTTGCATAACAAATATTTGGTGTCCTAAAGGTACTCTTGAAAAGAGCTGCCAGAGTGCCATATAATATTAAAACTCAAGTTTACTCAAACTCAAAAGTCCTCACAGTAAGGTTACTCAAACTTGAAAGTCCTCACAGTATGAAGGAATACCTGCAGGAAACAGACAAAATAAGACAAATTTCAAAACAACATACATGAAAGTTTTGTACTAAGAGTATGCTAAAAGTACAGGGAAAACACACCTGCATTACCTGGGTCTTGTAGAACTGATCAAGATAACTCCAGAGGATCCTAAAAAGGAATGATTTTTTTAATCTGGTGATAAAAACAAAGGAAGGAGGAGAGGCTTGCAAGCCTGAAAGCATTCCTTCTTGGCAGGAGTCAGGGTGTCTGGGAGCCCGCAGTCAGACAGAGGCCTTTTGCTTTAAAGGCCCTGGTGATCAGTGTGTCTTGGGAATTCAGAGCACAGTGCTTCCTCTGCTCTCCTAGATAAGAAGCTCTTCTGTAAGGATTTTTATCTCCTGTATATTTCCTACGTGGAAGATGGGATCTGAATGTCTGTACAAGAAATAAACACTGTAGATACCCACATGCACTGAATTCGCAGGATAAAGTGGAACAACTTTTTAAACAAATCTAAGACAGTCCATGGACATCTTTACAGCTTGGTTGTTAACAAAGGCTTTTAGAACTTAATACAACTGTTTTGATTTTGTTTGAATTTGCTCTGTGGCACCAACATTTGGCTTGTGACATCCCAGGCATATATACCACAACCAGTTAACTCTGTACAACATAGTTCAATCCTCATTTTCAGTTTTCATTGGTTCATTTTTAAAGGATGATATAGTCCTGTGCTGGTTTGGCTATCTGGGTGTGGTCATGATGGGTAAAGGAATTTGATTTCATCTGTTAATCAAATTTTACTCCACCCTTCTTCGGTAGGAAAATCACAGAACTCAGAGCAACAAACTATGGCAACTGTCATTTAGTAACAAAAAACCCCACCCACCCACCCAAAAAATTCAGTGGTTAAAGGCAGAGCTGTACAATACCAAGACCTTCTAGAAATTCACAGTAAAACTTCAGTGAAGAAACTGGCCCTTCAGTCTGCTGAAAAGTGCGTTTATACTTTGCCTGAATGTCTTCCAGAAGAAATTTTGAAATTTATCTTCATTTATTTGGACATTAATGGTCCTAAGGCACTGACTCAAGTATTTCTTTTCTCTTAAATTCTCAAGATTTGTACAGATTACAGATAAGAAGGCGCATTCCTCTGGTGTGTAGATTTACAGTATGAAAATACATAAATGACACATTGCATGGCTGGTGTTTTTGAAGCATTTTTTAAATTTCTTTTTAGAAAATATCTTTTATTTTTTAGTGGTTTTGATTTTTCAGCACTCTTTTAGGTTAACATTCTTTAGAACAATCACTTTTGGCATCTATGCTCCCATGTAGCATAGATAAACAATTTTCAGTTATTGCTGAGGTAATTTTTTTCTTTTTTACTTGCCAAATGCTCCTACTTTCATATTAGTTAGGTTTTGGCAGACAGATCTGATCAGCTATCAACCTACCATCACCACTTTTGGCAGTAATCAAATACCAATGATTCCTGTATTTTAGAATTTACTGGATGGCAGCTGTCCTAAAGGATGTTCCAGAAACCTGCAAGTGAATTATTTTGATTTACTGTCTTGGCCCAGTGCAGATGATGCTTACAATGTGGGAACTGGCAGATGTGAACCAGAAGGTGTAAGGGAGCTTGCCAGTCAGTTTAGAGGTCTTTACTGGGTAGAGATACAATATGTCCATTTCTGAAATCCAGACTAGAATCCAGACAGATAGCTAATGCCCTTCGTAACAGTGTATGTATGACACAATGGGTTTCATTCACATAAACCTATTGCTGACCCCAGGAACAATAGTGAATTTTTAGTATCAGTTTTAATACTGGGTTAAATGGGATCATCAGAGATTTTGCAGTAGGATGGATTTACTAGATTTTGTTGGTTTTGATTTAAGATAGGGAAAACTTTCTAACGCAAGGGGGAGATAAACATGTTTGTGTGAGATGCCAAGAAAAAAAGACTATTTCCAGAAACTGATATTATCAAGTTTGTTTCCAGATTGTTCCTCACTCTTGGGCTAAAAGTTTTCTCATATTATGTCCAATTCAACCTTTTGGTCCCTTCTGGCAAAGTGCTTCCTAGTAGTTAACATTTAAATACAGGCTCTTCAGCATATGTAACAACTTCCAAAGCTGGTGAGCCAGTGTGGACAATCCAGGGGCCCCTTCCTTCTGTGAAAATATCTGGTAGTACTGTGAATTGCATCACTATGAGAAATTATTTTGGCTGCAGTGAGCCAATTCGTAACCATCTCATTAGCATTTTTGCTCCTATTTATGTGATAGCTAATCCTACACAGTTTGTATTGATTGCCTAGATATCAGTCTACCTAGTTTGGGTAGAGGCGAGCAAAGAGTATTGGCAGTGGTGTTACCTACTACCAAATACTAGTGCTTAGATCTGTGCTATTATTTGGGCCACATCTATATGCAAATATGTTCAACTTCGGCAGATGGAAGCTGGAGTATTCTCAGCTCTGGCACTGATACTTATTGTAGGAATTTAATCCAGAATCAAACGTTCAAAACCAGTGAGGGTAAAACTGAGGAATCCTAAGCAATCAGTAGGTCAAAAAGATCCTATGATTTTGGCAATGGGGAGATTTTTTTTTCCTACTTATTACTTGGAGATATACAATTTATAACCATATACACATTTGGTTTTGTATTTTAGCAGCCATGGGTGCTAGCACTGTAATTGAATATTGCAGTCACTTAAGCTTAAGTCTGAAGTTGATAACCAGAAATAAACACTATTGACTTACATGCAGACTGCTATAAACCAAGTAATTTATGCAAATTTACATTCTGTTACTTCTTTAAGAGCTACCATGGTAGACAAGCTATACCCTGCAACATCTTCTACTTCTTGAGTTTTTGATACAGCTGAACTAAAAGCTTTTCCCCACTTCTCAAAAGAATACAAAACCCTCATCCCTGAAATGTTCCAAGAGAAGTGAAATGCAAAACCAGAACAGTTATTTGGTATAAATTTTTTATTTTCCTACTTTAAAATTAAGTAAGTTTAATGCAGGAATGACTTACACTAAATCATTATATTACCCAAGAATTATTGCATTTGCTGCTAAATTCATAGAGAGAGAAAGAAGGAAAGAAAGAAAAAGGGAGGGAGAGAAATCCTGCAAAACTGCAGCATAGAATTTATAAGCAAATGTGTGTGTGCATCCACATGCATATATAACTATCTATATATAAAATCCACAATTCTTTTGAGATCAGATAGAATAGCTGCCTCAGGAAAGTTTACTTTGGTTTTGTGTGCAACATGTTGTTTGATGTTCTACACTAATAGAAAGGAGTTATAAAAGTGCTTGAAAATCAAAGTCATAACTGAGGTAGTTGTAAACAGCTCTACTGCCAAAATAGTTTGAAGATATCTCACTTGATTGAAGGATTAAATTCAGGGGTTGATTTACATTCTAGCCCATAGTACTTCATGAGACACGAAGTAAAGTACAGGGACCAAAAGTTAGAGAATTTAACAGATGTGTCAACTGGTGAAGGTCTGAAGTGACTGGAGGAAGGAAAGAGTCTGTTTCTTTGGGCCATAAAGTCATAGTAGTGCTTTTCTTCCTCTTGGGTGTATCAGAGTAATTTGGCACCTAATACAACTACCGTCAGTGTTCTGGCCTGCAAATTTTCTGTCAATAGGTGTTAAGAGAACCCTTGGAAAAGTTCATTAACAGCCTCCATTCCACCAGCTGCAACATGAACTGGGGTACAGAATTTTTTTCTCATAAAGATGAATGACGGTGGCTATAAAAACCTGGCAACTTGATGTTAGTTAGACCACTGCATTTAACAGGTGCAGCATTTGTCTTCCTTTGCCCTAGACAGCAGCTTTCAACAACTGGGTTTTCTAGTTGCTTATGCCATGTATTAGTTTTGGGGATAGGGTAGTTAAAAATAGTTTCTGTTTCCTAAGATAGTCTATACCATCTGATCACAGAAACCCAACTCTTAGCATCTATCATCATTCTGGTTTTTGGTTGTTTTTTTTTTTTTGGCAAAAAACGCTGTGAAAAAATGTTAACAACGATGTGTACCTTGAATAAGTTGGCTATATGAGTTTATACACCTATGTATGTACCGCTTTCTCTCAAGAATGTCTTGTGAGAAAAAGATTTTCTGTCATCTGTAGTTACTCAATAAAATTGTCAGAAGGTTATGTAAAGTTGGTTACAGATTACTCCAAAGTAAATGATACGAAGGTTGCAGAATCCATTCAGTAAATGTCAAACCCTAAGGATCAGTCTGAAATGAGCTAAACAAAGTTAATTACCAACCTCATTAATTCAGGTGATTTTAGGAGTATCGTCTCCATGGCAATGCAGTTTGTGAATAATTAGCATGATAAACAGATTTGATGGAAATACAACATTTTAACTACCATGTACTGGCTACTATGGTAATGGCTTATGTCACTTTGTGGTTTCAAATTGATCTGTGGGCTAACAGTCAATCGATTAAAAATTCTGTGTGAGGTATTTGTCACTTTTATTTGATTCAAGGCCATTACAAAATAACAGGTAAGCAGCAGTTTTGAGGGGAAAGAAGGTAGTACAAAGCTGCTTTGTCATGACATACAGTTTTCAAAGCACTGGCAACATTATGACAGGAGGAGCAGAGATGCATATTGAGGAGTGGTGGGGATGTGGTTGATATGAAATGCTAGCTGAATAAATGGCATGTAGTTGATTAATCTTATATGTTGGTGTAGGATTTTCTAGTTACCTTGATAGCCTGTTTATTCCTTTGGTTGCTGCCTGAAACCATATCATAGGATCCTAACATTCTATGCTTGTTGCTTGGGGATAAAGCTTGCTGTACTTTAACAGGAAATCCGGTTTTGATGGTCCACCTGTGGAGACGGATGGACTGTATATCTGCCATTCTGGGACCTTCTGTCTTCCATCTGAATGACAGCCCATTGTTCATCCTCTTTGATAGACTCATTCCCAAGGGAAAACCCTGGCACACCCACACCCACATAATCTGGAGTAAAAGAAGCAGGAAAAAATAGGGACAAAGCAGCAGACCTAAGAGTCTTGTCCCATCACTCGATTATGTTAGGAGGGGTGGGAGAAAATAAATCTTAAATGTGATTCTGCGGCCAAAATGATACTTCTCCTCCTCCATACCATCTGCAACATCTCAAATTCAGGCTGTTTTGAGTTACAGAAATCTGAATTAACTATCTCAGCTAGTATTTGTTTTGAGCCCTTTAAATTGTGACAGAATTTCTCACTTTTGCAGATAAAAATTATAAAAAGAAGCACAAAAAGTTGGCTTTCAAGATGACAGAGAAAAGGAGCAAATACTGTGCTAGAAATTCAGTTGGTTGAAGTAGAAGTAGTAAATTCACTGCAGTAGTGAGTGTTATTGTAGAAATTTTGTCTTACAGCCCATGTATTTCAGTCATTCAGTTCTGGCTAGTAAAAGTAAATGGGGATACTTACCCCTTTTGCCCAGATATGGGGTAATATTTATTTAATGTAATCTGTTGTGTGAACTATCAGCAGTAGGTACCTGTATGCATGCATTTTCCTGTTAAAAAAACCAACCAACCAACCAAAAAACCATAAGATGTCTATAACACTAAAAAAAAAAAAAATCCATCAAATTGAATTCTTAAGGACAAGGTGGCATGATGGTATCAGCATCATACGTGGTAAGCAAAAATAAACGAAATGCCTGTAACATCAATACAGGTATTGTGTAAGAGAAATCCCAGAAATATAACAGTATTAATTAGAATTGAATTAATTATATTGATTATATAAAATAGATCAATACAATAATGTTTTGATAGTAATGCACATTAACCCAGTATTTATATTAATAATTTTATATAAAGATAATACATTAATTACAATCTTTAATACAGGAAAACATCTGAAAATGACACATGCAAAAAAGCTTTTGTTGAATTTAGAAACAGTAAAGAAAACTGAGGTGTATTAATATCATAATCATGCTATTGTCCATCTATTATGTTTTCCATAATGACTCTGAACAGCTCTTATAATATTCCAAAGTCCAGAAGCAAGTCTAAGTAGACTGGATTTCTCCATCACCATTTTGTGGTTCGTTAGATTTTTATATGCTGTAGTAGCCAATGAGGAAGCATTGGGAACCTTTCCAGGAGTGGTATCTGTGCTTCATTAGTTTTAAGGCCATCTTTCAGCCTCATGCTTACTTGTAAAAAAACCAACTTATTCTCTGTGGAGTAATGAAAGAAAAAAATCTCTCATCTTTACAAGCTTGTCTTTTCTTTCAATAGCATATTCTCTTCTCAGCTGAAAGGTAGAGAAAATCGTGGCTGCCTGGAATTCTACAGATCCAGGTTGTGGCCTTAAATATAACGGGCATTCATGCAATTGAGGTGTCATTATGAAACTATCAAAGACAAACTTATATTTAGAAACACAAGTGGCATTATAAAAGTCACTATTCTTGAAATATAGATAATGATATTGCAACTTACTGAGGAACCATTCACCTTTGAGAAGATGATTTTCTGTGAGCAGTATACACTTATTAGAAAGGCAACAAACGACTCTTCTTCAGCAAGCCACCACCTTCAATGTCACATCCTGTAACTATCTGTTCATAAGTAAAAATAGTGTGCAATCAGCAGTTTATGAAAAACTGAAATAGCCATCTGCAGGGGCTGATTACATTTTCCAAATATTTAATAGGGCTTACAGTTGAAGACAATATACAGTTACTTTTGTGTGGGTTTTGGTTTTTTATGAACTTTTTTGCATGGTCATTGCTGACTATCAGTTTTTTCAGTGGCTTTGTGCAATAGAAGTTCATATACAGTGGTAGAGGTTTAGGTTCTTGATTGATGAATGATGTTGGAATGAAATATATTCCCATAAAATATAATTTTATAGCAACAATTGTTTTCAGAAACTGGAAAAGCCATTTTCCATAAAGTAGAAAAGACGGAGTTAATTTTCTGAAAATAGATGAAAATAAAATTTTGTTTGTATTGGTTAATTCGATAATAAAATACAACATGGGTTCAAAGAAAAGGTCTTGTAAAACTGATAAAACTTCTGAGTTGCTTTGTGTAAAACTGGTCAAGCAACTTCTGGGAAGATTAATTTAAACTGGAGAAAAGCAGAGAACAGGATAAGGGAAATAGCAAACTTTTCATAACAGCGGATACAAATAGTTGCAACAGTTTCTTTTGGCATAACAAAAAAATTACATAACTAATCTCTGTATAGTCGACTCCCATTTTCAGTCAGTGGAAAAAAATTAGTAACCTGGATTGCACGGGTATGCAAGAAACTGCACTGAATAGAGAAGGAGCTGCACACAGAATCAACTCAAAACTGGCTCTGCCAAGCTGGAGTTAACTCCTGGGAATTCACCTAGTCCCAGGTTGTCCTGCTCACTTTGGGGGCATCTTTGGCCCAAAGAGCTCATTAGCTCAGGCTGTGTTCCCAAGAAGACGGTTGTGTTACTTTCTGTGTCAAGTTGGCTTTGGATGCAGAGCAGTCACATGTGAGAAGCTGGGTGGGTCTTAGTCTCTCAAGGTCTCCACTACTATTTGTAAAAAAATCAGTTTGAACAGGAAATAACCATTCAGAGGTCTGCTTTTCCTAGGTCTTTTGCATAGGCTTTGGTACGAGAAAAGCTGGACTAACAATTAGCTTCATTCTAGGGAAAATTTTTAAGAAAACAGGCAGCAAATGTGAAGTCTTTTAGCTGTTGAGTGCTTCACTGAAATCTCGATGTCGGAGAAAAAACTCTAAAGAACAGCATTACACCAAATGCATCCCCAGCATTTTGTTGCCCCTAAAATTCACTTGTTGTATTTTTGCAAGCGTAATTGTTTTAAGTGGTTTTATCTCTATGAAAAATATAATTTTACATTTTTGCTGCTGATTACTCACATTAATTAAATTGACACAGTGCTGAAATATTTAAATGCAAGGATTCAGTGTTTTGACGGTTGCCTCTCTGTCTAGTCTGTCACATAAGCAAAAGATAATCCCAATGATAAGGCAGATTTCTTTCTGTCTGGCTAGTGCACTTTTCTCATGGCTAATCACGTCAGAAATATTTCACGATGACGTGAGTATAACTGGCAACCGTTATTTCCACTTTGTTTAATGTATTTGGCTCTGAAACAGTGATGTAATGATTTCAGAAAGATGCTCTCTTCATTAAGTCTATTATGTGAACATGTAAGAACCCTCCTGGATACCAAGAGGTTGTGTATCACAAATTATGTAAGCTCACCTTGGCATCCACACAGTGAAGATAATTCTGGTGGCAGATCAAAATAACTTTGTTCTGGTGTTTTCCCTCCCAAATACATGAAAAATTTTCCTCTTTATTTTACTGCAGTTCATCTCTTTGACTGAGTTTGACTTGAAAATTTATAAAAAACAACACACAAACCCCCAGCTTTTCACCAGAATAGTTAGCATAAAGTATAATGGGGTCCTGTTCCTTTTGACAAAGGCTTTTTCTCTCACTGCCAGTGTACAGTGTTGTAAACCTTATTCATTCATAGATGTTTCGGCTCTTCTGTCAGGGAATATTTTTGTGATGATGCCACATTACTGCTCAGTTGAACCCCCTTGTGCTCCTGCGGAAGGGTATGACACACCTACTGAATGCACTTTAATTGGTTCAGGCTCTTTGCATGGGGATTTCCAAGCCTCAGAAGCCACAGTATGAGAGGGTACTAGTTCCCAGTTCTGAAATGATCTGGAACCTGTATTTTAAAATTATGCTACAGTTATTACTAAAGTAAAGTAAGAGGCAAGGGTTTGGAATTGGGTCTTGAATGTATTTTCACTTTCTTTTCCAGGATACACTTCAGGACAGCAGGTATTGTTCTTAGTATTTGTCTTGCTGGGCTAGACAAAACTTATTTACCTCATCCTGGTATCCTTTCTCTGAATTCATCCTTCTAGCCACCACAGGGCTACACTTTATTCCAGCTAAGGTTTCACCAGATCTCTGCCAATAGAATTTACTTAATTTTGCTGAAAGAACCTGTAAGATTAAATTCAAAGGTACCATTTAATTTGTCTTTAAATAAACACACATACTCCAGGTTTTTGCTTCAAAGGAGAAAACAACATTTCACTTTGAGAGGAAGTTTTCTTATGTGTTTTGCTGTTTTCTGTTGAGCAGCTGACACTTAACACTGGTAGTTTAGGTAGTCATAATTCTGGCAAATATTTATTTTCTCGATGAGATGGGTTGTATTTTGCAGTCCTATGCACGATCTGCTGTTGAGTATAGAATGCAGATGCTTACTTACCTATGCTTGTCGAACAATAGATGATCATTTAATAGAGTGCTTTAAGAGATTACCATAGGTGTTAAACGTGTTCTGCAAAACAATGCATTTTCCATTTTGTACTATGGGATTGATTCTAGCTACACACTGTTTAAATATCCCTGTCAACATCATGCAAAGGCAGCATATACCACACTTGAAACTGGTATCAGAATTAGTTGTGCTGTACTTCTTGATTCCTCAAAACTCAAGATGTTGTCCTTAGTAATAAGATTCCTACAGTGAGACTGGTGCTCTGGAGCCTTGTAACAACTGGGCACTTGCAGTTCTGTTCATGAGGCCAGGCCAACTCAAAGATTCTCATCAGCATGGGCAGGATTCAAGGCTAAGTATCAGCCTCTTCAAATTCTCTGTGTGCAATGGCTTCAGACCAGGCAAGGGTTTTCTTTGCCTTCTCTCAATCATTTTCTCCTTTCTGTGACAGATGTTAGCCCTCCTTTTTGCCTCAGCTCCCACTTCTTCTGTGTTCATCATTAAGTCATAAAGTAGTAATATCTCAGAAAGAATAAAAAATGTACCCGATATGCGGTGTAACTGACACTCCAGACTGTTTCCCATACCAAGACGTGTCTTTTTTAGGACGTCAGCATTCTTTTTGAGACTATGCTGGAACATTCCTGGTTGTATTCTCATTCCCTCATCAGTGTCTTCCTGATACCCTATTTTTTCCCAGTAAGTACATGGTCCTCTGTGGCAAATGACATTTATTGTATTATATACAGACTGTTATATAGCCTTATAAGTAAAAATTGCCAAATTTTTAACAATTAAAGGCATTCACATGCAACATTCTTGAAGACTAGGTTCCTCCAGAGCTACTTTTGCTGACATACTGGTTCATCTATACCATCAGTGTCTATGTTGAATAAATCATGCAGGTTTTCCCCACCTCTTGTCATCATAAAACAATTTAATGTAAAATGTAGTTCAAAATGAATGCAAAGTGCCTCTGCTTTTCTCTTTAAATGTTTTATTTTCTTATTTTCAAAGAGCATGAGTATGCTTTTTATATTGAAGTAAAAAATTAGGAATGTAAATTTGCCTATGTATGTGCTGCATATAGAACAGCAAAGTAACACTTGCTAATTTCTCACACATTGGGAGATTTTGTACAGTTTCCCACTACTCTCAAGTTACAAGTCATTTGCATTACGAATAATGGACTGAAATAACTCTAAGCAAGAGTTGCACAGAATAGAGGCCCTGCAGAATCCTGTGATGCAAATGAAATTAATTAGCTCTTGTCACTACTGTGTTCTGCAATATGAAGACACAGTAGAAGAATGGATTGTAAGGGAGAAGGAATTTTTTCTTCAAGGGCAAAGCATCATGTTCCCTTGACTATAGATGACACTTTCTGTATTGATAAGGTTTAATTCAGATCTTTAGGTAGAGGAAGCTTAATTTAACATGAGAGATTTAAAATCACTTCCCACTAAACATACTACATATGGTAATTACATAGATGAGTGAAAAGACAGTTGCTTCCTTTCTAATTGAATCAATATAGTCTTTATCAATTTCCATGCTTCTTATCTGTTTACTTTTTAAAGCTCCAGAAGAGGAGATAATATTTTTCAAAATGTGGCCTTGAGTTATGCATATTTTAATTTACAGATATACTATCTTAAGTTGTTCACATGCAAGTCTACAGGAGCAAACTCCTTGTTGTTTTCAGTGTTTATTGTTTATGTTTACGAGAAAGAATGTGACCAAAAAAAGCTTCAAACAAACAAAAGTGGAAGTATTTTTCAGGAAGAATGTTGTTCACGTGGAATTATGTGCCACCTCCTTTTGAAAAGATGTCTTTAATGTAATGGTGTTAATTTTCAACATCAATCATTTCTGAATCTGCTTAATGGATAATATATGTTCCACTTGAAAAATATAGAAAAGTGGCCAGTTAGAATAGAATATTATCAGATTTTTTTCCATGGGTTTCTTCACCAGAAGAGAAATAGTGTAATATCCAGGTTTAATGATTGATTGACCCAAGTTTTTTCAAAATAGGAATTTCATGCCCAGCATTTACTGACTAATATAAACCCCTGCCTCTTGTAATCAATGCATGGTGTTACCATGTGGAATCCAAGGTGATTTCTTATTTTAGATTTTCTGCTGAGCTTTTAATACCTACAGCTTGTGATAATTCTGGTTCATTCAGGTGCACCTAGATAGCATCTGGCCATGTAAGCAATGTGTGCAGCACATAAGGTGTCTCTCAGAGTAAGTACAGCTATTTTCTGGTGCTCACCTGGGTGAACTTTAGTGGGTCTGTTGTGATGGAGGGACTGCTAGGCTATCTGAACTGCCATGGCCCGTGCCATACAGTGGGACTACTGACATTTCTCATCATCCAGACCTCCTTTCTTCAAGGTTATGGATTCAGTCATTCAGAGATTCTAGAGATTTTGATATGAAATGCAGAACATTAGGGAATTTGGTTATGCCTAGTCTAAGAACAGTTTCATCAGCCCACCGTTGAAAAAGCAGTCTCTGCATAAAAAATAAAATTAAATTAAAAAAAAAAAACAGTGTTCAGATAATTTCTTATAAATGAAGGAATCTGGTTGACAAATAATGGGAAGTGTAACCAGAAATTGAATGAGTTAAAGATTCAGGAAACAGATTCACCAGCTCAGACACTACACAGCCTGAAAATACTTTCGATAACTCTGTAATGAAGGATTTGTTAAACACCTGACGTTTCTTCTAATTTAATGCTTACTTTGTTATACTGTGGTATCTCAGTGCTGTTTTTGAGAAAACATAGGTGGTGCAAATTAATAATAGTATTACAAGTTAATAACAATTTCGTTAGAAAGTAGAGAAGAAATTAACATCAAAAATAGGATAGCAAACATTAAATGTTCAAAATCAAAAAATGTTCAGTTTGTGTTGGAATCATGTTTTTACCTGCTATATTTTTTAAAAACAGTTGTTTTCTATTCAGCAGTTTTGCATGAAAGAAAAAGATATTCTGTGAAGAAAAATAGCAGTTCTTCCATATTATTAATAGAGTTTATAGTACATTAAAGGGAAAATGTTCTAATGAAAATCAGCTATTTGCTTTGAAGACAGTGTTCAAACTGATGCTAGAAATGGATGACAATAAACAGCAAAAACTTATCACTTTATCACTTTATTCATGAAAGAATTAATTTATCTTAGCAATTAGTCATTTCAGGGAGCAGCTGTAACTCATATTTCTTAAGATAGTTTTATTTAAATATAAATTGGTTGGAGGGAGATAAGGGTTTTTTTCTCCACACTATAATATCCCTCATCCATAGGCAATGTACAGAAAAAACACAGGAATTTGTTTTTTGCTTACTTTCTTTCTGAGCAGACTTGGGATTTAGCCCAGGGTTTTTGACATCAAAATGCCCATTTCCTGCGGCAAATGCATTGAAAACTATTGTGGGTTGACTCCAGCCAGCGGCTAAGCACCCACATAGGCACTCGCTCACTCTCCCTGCCCCAGCAGGAGGTGTGGAGAGAATACGAAGAGCAAAAGCAAGAAAACCCATGGGCCAAAATAAAGACAGTTTAATAAGTGAAGGAAAGAAAAAAATACAAGTGATGCAATCATTCATCCCTTCCCACCAGCTGCTATGAAGAAAATTAACTCCATCCCAGCCAAACCCAGTACAAAAACTGAACTCTAGTTTTCAGAATAAGAAGGTACATGAAATGTGTCACTAGCCTTTGAAATAGTTGCAGACTGTTAGAACTAGTTGATTTAAATCAGCAGAGGAGCTGGTCCTCAATATCTTACGTATGAGCTGAGGATGAAAAGGCAATCCAAGATCACCTTTTACAAACAGTGATAGGATATCATTAATTAGCAGAATGAGACTTCTTGCATAGTTAACAAAAATATATGTAGTTTGGCAGTCTGTAATAAGACTGATTACTAACGCATGGTAATCAGAACAGAAATAAAGACATTATTCTACAGACATTTAGAAAAACGTTTCTTATATCTTTCTAACAAGAATTTGGTGCTGGCTGCATGTAAAAGGGCCATGCTCTGAAGTTTTGTGGTAGTTGTTGTGATGGGTGTGCTTGACCCCTTGAACAGACTGGCAGTGGTTTGCTGCAGGCTCTGCAGGAGTAATATTGTGGGTACAAGGAGTCTTATGCATACCTTTTCCATCACATGTAGTTTCACTGCAAGCCAACCACTATCCCATAAATATGACAGCCTAAGTGAGCTTTCTTTGAGCTCTCCCTGCTAGGAAGCACGGCTGCATGGCAGTGATCTCCCTTTGAGCTGGGATGCCTCTCAAGGTTGCTCCTCTCAAGGCAGAGAGACCTTTTACCAGTGGTAGATTTTTGGTAAACAACTGATATCATGCATAACTCTGTAATATAACTTTGATTTTGCCTTGGTAACTTTGATTGCATGTTGAATTGATGCTAATGAAACATTACATAAACTTTGCATACATAATCCATTAAGTGTAAACTGTGACCAAATCTGGGGCTAATTCTGGATCCAGCTGCGCCTAGACTCCTCTCTGAGAGGAGTTTAGAATGCAAGGGGGTCCATTCTGAATCTTGTGACTCAATGGGCGGGTCTTCCTTATCCTTTTCATCTCTTGTCTTTGTGAATCATGCTAACTGCAGTGTAACTCAATTTTCCTTTGTATGATTTTCCATGCAGTTAATAGAGTGAACTTTGCTATCAATCTTTAAGTTCCACTTCTACAACATTGTTGTAGTTTAAACCACACAGTTGATCACTCACCTCCCCTCACTCCCACCCCGCCCCTTCAGCAGAGGAGGAGAATCAGAGGAAAAGACAAGGAGACTTGTGGGTTGAGATAAGAACAACTTCATAATTGAATATAAATTAAAAAAATAGTGATACTAACAATACTAATATTATTAATAATAATGTGTAATGAAAATAATGGAGAATAAACGAAATGATACAACTGTTCGTCACCTCCTGACTGACGCCCATCCAAGTCCCGAGCAGTCAGAGCTGGAGACCCCAATCCTGAGGGGGCCAGGCCAGGCCTGAGAGAGTGATTGTGTCAGAACCAGAGCAAGCCCCTGTGAGAGAGCAACTGAGAGCGAGCGAGAGGGAATGAGAAAGGCAACCAGCATGGCCGCTGGCCCACCCCCAATTTATATACTGGGCATGGTGTTTTATGGAATTAAATACCCTTTTGGTCAGTTTGGGTCAGCTGTCTTGGCTGTGTCTCCTCAGCTTCTTGTAGCAAAGAAGTTGGGAACACAGGTGCAGCACCAGAAAAAGTCCTTGGCTTGGTATAAACACTCCTCAGTAACAACTAAAACGACCAGTGTTGTCAATACTCAACATAAACCAAAACACAGCCTTATACTAGCTGCTGTGAAGAAAATTAACTCTATCCCAACTAAAACCAGCACACATATTAAAATCACTTTTGCTAATACCTTGGACAGTGGTCCTTTATGAGATCTAAATCACCCATTCGTGACAAATTGGCATAGTTGGCAGGATGGCAGATAGTATCACTGAGTATTTACAGAGGCATGGAGCGAATCCAAGTCCCAGGTTCTCAGAAGAATGGGCTTGTGATAATTGGCTTGATTGGGAAGCTGTGGAAGAACAGCTAAAAGTGGCCAGGGGGCATTTAACGGATGAAAAAGCAAAAGGAATTATTTGCAAAATCTTAGGTACCTGTTTAGAAGCTGCTTATCCACCATACATGAATTTTTAAAATTAAAAAATAGTTATAAGTAAACACCTTTTGAGTTTAGATGTAAATTAATGAGAAGTCATTATTTTTGATATTGTATTCCATAAGAGAGAGTTTCTACTGAGCCTGCAAGGCAGTATACTAATTGAGGGCGGTATATGAAGTGCTGTATACTGCTTGTGTGCTAAGAGATCAGCTGTACATTTTTCAAATGAAACATGTGAAGTTAACTTGCACTTCGGCCATTAATCTCTCTTCCTTATCACACACCTCATAGAACAGAGAGATGTAAGTGTGCTAGGAGCAAAGTTCAGCAAAAAGGGTACAGGAAATGTAAGCAGTGAAGTCCAGAACTGCAAGTCAAATCTCTTCTCTCCTCATGCCACTTAAACTCTGACTGTATATATGCCTGCCTTTTTTGTTTTTAAGGTTGTAGGGTATCAGGAACATCACCCCACTCAAAACAGTTTGCCTTACCTCAAGTAAAGATCCAGATAGTAGGTGACCCTCTTGCCTGAGTGTTGATACAGGTCACCCTTTTCAACACAAACACTCTAATTGGGAAGGAGGTTCAAGCCTTGCCTCCAGCTACAGCAGTTCAAACTCGCTTTCCAACAGTGTCAGAGGCCACTTTGGGCTGTAACGCTTCCTAGTGCTAGATTTGAAGTAAAACAATTCTAACAGTCTCTTGAGGAGGGAGAATGAAATCCCAGGTTTTGACTTCTGCTTCTAGGACTGCTTTATATATCAGAGACATGGATAAAATGTATGCTTGGTCCTGGCACCAGGATTGTGTGGATTATAGTGGTTTGGCAACCAGATGACTCACATCAGCACTTGTTTTACTTTTAAATCTCTACTGTTTTGGTTTAGAAACAATCATACTATGGATCTGTTGGATTTTATTTTTAAGCTTTCTGTCCAAGATATAGTTTCATTATAGGTCAGTTTTAAATCAACAATAAAACTTTATCAGCTGACAAGAAATGCAGGAATTTCTTGTGAAGAGTCCATGTTCTGCCCAGGCTGCACAATTGAATTTAAACCAGAGATCTCATGGCTTTTAAACACAGGTCTGAACTGTGTCCTCAGGTACTTACTTAGAGCATGTAAATGCACAACATAAATACCAATGCATGTTCCGTCTTTGCCTGTGCAGCTTAAGTTCTCCCTCTGCTCAGTACCTGAACAAGAATCTCTCATGTTCTTGCGTTATCATATGCTATGTGGTGGTGTTAAGAATGGAGATGTGTTCTTATCACCTTTTATTGGACATAAGTAGCACAGTTTTACTTTTGTGTCTTGATAGGAGGCAGATGTGATTGACTAAAAGTATACTAGTGCATACATAATTCTTGTTTTCTTTTATATCTGTGTGCCTTATTTGGATTTTGTTGGGAGTTTTGTGCAAAAGAACTACTGCAGTGTGAGATGGTACCCAAGGTAAATACAGATTTGAGAAAATGCTTTAACATTGGAATTTGGTTTATCTGACAAATTCCCACACAGTTTACCACAGTTTTTTTTTAATTACTCTAGATGCCTCCCACTCTTCAGAAAATGCTATTTACATTAATTAGGGGGTCTGTAAGACAGCTGATTTCCCCAATAAAAGCTGCTAAGAGACGATAAGCATGGGAGTGGTATGATGTGAAGAAACACATTCCTATCTCAAAATAGAAACAAGGGCTGTTAATTACTAAAAATAAAAGTAACTTTTGGTGCTTTGTACATTTATATAAGTTGACTTACCACCTTTCAGGTCCATCCATCATTGGGAAAGAAATATGAGACTTCTGTGATACGACTATTGCACACCTTCTCTATTACCATTGAAAGTTGTCAACCATACTGGCCACCAAAACAAAATAAATGCTTCTGAGAACTGAGACAGTTTCTCAAAACTGGTATCTGTGAATATCAGTTGCCATGCAAACTAGTACTGCTGTACTCTGACAAGATCAACAAGCAATTAAGTAGTAAATGTTTGTTTCTTAAGATACATTAATCACGTGGATAGGCAGAAAACTGGCTACAAAGCACTTAAAACAGCATGTGGTATGTAATACAAAACAAGCTTTGAAAGATCTATGAGCCCAGAGGAAGAAAAATGCTTTAATTCATGCCGTGACTATAACACTTTCAGGGTTGTTTCTACATGACCTGTTTCTAGACAAAAATTGACTTTATTAGTCTGTGAGACATTAGGTCTTTATACCTTTTGCCATAATGCTATTGGCAATATCTGTTATTTTCTCCATATGATTTCAGTACTTCCTTCTTAATTCTCCAAGATGGACCTTCCTTTGTGTACAGGACCATCAATCAGTGTAGTATTGTCAAGAAGTCTCCTGAAGGCTTGCACAGTGGACAAAGTTGGTAACCATGTGGCTTTTCTCTGAAACTGAGGTGGTGAATGCGGTTGTTAGTTCTTTGTGAGACAAATGCATATTGAAAAGTGAGAGAAATGGAGAAGGCTGAGTAATGTTTGTATGTGATATTGGACGTGATGTGTATATTACAGGTGAAACTGATATGGCACTTCAGTAATGTATATAGGAAGTAGTTGGAGGAATGGGAACAATCAAATTCTGCTGGATTTTGAATCAAGAGAAGTCATTGAGGTATATGCTTCAGCACCTACAATTAAATTTGATTTCCTAAGTAAATAACATATTTATGTCTACTTGGTAAGGATGGTCTGCATTACCTATGTTGAGGTAACTTAGTGTCAGAGAGCAACCAAGTATCTGTTCATTAGTAAGACATTTGCAGGAAGGAAGATTGAAAATTCTCCCTCCACACATGGGTGATGGCCTGGCAAGTCGTTCAAATTAATGTTCTGGTAGGCATAGGCTTAGTTTTACATGTTCAAGAGTAGTTATACATAAAAAATCCACACTGAAATAATGAACACATAACTGCAGTGATGGTAAACTCTTTATGCAGAAGATTTTTTCAAGTTTTAGCCTTGGATTGAGCAACGTGGGACCATGAAGGGTGATCTGGATCCTATGTACTCTACATTTTCACATTAAAAAAGAAAAAAACTTATGGAAAAGTTTGAATGCAGTTAAAGTTCTTTTAATTGAAAGGCATGAATGCTATGTTCTTTAGAATCAACTTGAACAACAAAAAATTCTAGTTACAAGAAGATAGCATAAATTATGTATCTTTTGAGTTGTCTTGGGTTGCTGATACTTCCTTAATGACTTTTTGAAGTATCAGTGCATTAATAAAAACTGTAGAACTTAAAATACAACTTTGGATCCCATTAAAAACCACGTCTTTCTGTCTGAGCCCTAATTCCAAGAAAATGTAAAAGCTAGGTCTCTTTCCTGCAAGCCTGCAAAATAGGACACAGCTTTGCTGTTGCATCATCCTTTCTGCCACCTGCTCTGCACAATAACTGCCACATCATTAATCTCAACTATTCTTTGGGACCTGGATTCTGGAGCAGATTCCCTGTCAAAGAACCTTCCCATGGTGAGTAAATAAGTTAACAGGCCTCAGTGTATTCCAACAAATTTTTCACTTATGGAGGAAGGGAAAGGATGAAGAAAATATTTCCCCAAAAGCAATAATACACTTCCTTTAGCAACTTCTAATAATTGAGATAAAGAGGAACAGACATTGTGTACAGTGAGCGTGATTTTTGTGTTCTCTGCATAAATTGTTAAACTGAAATGATATTCCCAAGATTATCAACAGTGTTGCCACAATCAGAGTTAAAAATGCCTTACTAAAGAAGCTGACACAGAATTGGACGCTGAAATGTCCATTTGAGGATAGTTGCTCTAGCCTTCAAAAACCTGAATGTAACCCAGTTCAGGTATCTGACTAAGTCAACATCCTGTCAGTGTTCTTCAATAAAATTCAGATATTGTAGACCAAGAAACTGAAGAATTGGAGATGATGCACACATAATCTGAATTTCAGCCTGTTGGACCATTGCCTTCTGTGTCCATAAACATGACAGTCTCCTAGTCTTTGATTTACAGAGACTAGGAGCACCTATAAACTCTCTCTGTTACTGAGGTCTTCTGTTTTGTGTGTGGACTTGTGAAGAGAAAGTTGTGTGAGAATTTGTGTTCTCTACTGAAACAAGTTTGAGGTTTTTTGTTTGGTTGTTTTTTTAATGAGCTGTATAAGTTTGCAAAGCTGGATAATACTGGCTAGTAGTTTTTCTAAGGGCTTTGGCTTCCTCTTTTATTGGACTGTCACTGTATATTGAAATAATATGACTAACTGATGCTGAGACAGAACACTCAGATGGCTTCTTTCTAAAACCTGGATTCTCATTATGTGATATTTACATTACCTAGAAGAGCTCTGTGTGTGCATATAATTAAATCTGAAACCAGCAAGGGGATTTTTTGTTTGTCAGATCGCTTACCTAAATCTTAATAATGCACTAGATCTTTGGGGGACTTTGTGAAGCAAAGGTTTCTCCTGAGTACAAACACCCTCCAAGCTTTTACTTCATTTTCAGGACTATGGGCAGAAGGAAGGATGCAGAGGATCAGGGAACTGTGTTAACTAATTCAAATGACAACAAACAGTTACTAACTTAATCCTGAAAACTCACAGGTCATGACACTAGCAATTATGGAGACACTAGGAGTGTCAGAATTACCACCTAATTGGTTGAAAAGCTAGCCTGTATTTAAGTAGGCAAGGTATTTTAGTCGATGCTTATCCCTGTGTGCAAAGCACGATAGATGAATGTGTGTCTGTGGGCTTTGCGAAGTAACTCCTCTGTTGGTTCATTCTGTGAAAAATAAAAATGCATTTCATCTGTCTTAATAACCAGCTTAACTCACTTAGGGCTTTTGCTGTGATTTATAAGGCAAGATTATAGCATTTGTTCTTTAGCATGAGCATATGTAGTTTCGCAGATTTATTTGTGTGAGTGATACTACTGCAATCAAAGCAATGAATGTGTGTCAGGTTGACTCTTCAGATAAATTGTTATTATGGATTTTTTTATAGATTTTGTTGTGGTTTGAAAATGATTGTCTCCCACTGCCTAAACAGTGGATGAGTCTTTTCACATCAAGTGCGGGAGGAAAACTGATCTTTAGACATTAATACTAACTACAGAGAGAACTAAATGGAGATACACATTTGAGCATATTTAAATAAGCCATCGACTGACCTTTCCTTTCTTTTTTGTATCCTGAAAACTTCAGCTGGGAGTTCTTTTTTATGTAGTATTGTGTTGTCAGGCTTGACTGAATTTTCACTAGCAGGTAAAGGTGGATGCCATACATTTTTAATTAAGCAATGAACCTCAATTATTTTTAATCAAATTGCTGTGCTTGGAAAAGAGCCAGTGCACTTTGTACGCATGTGCACATGCATGCTCACACACATACTCCCAGGATTACAAGCTACCTCAAACTTAATTTCTGTTAACAGTTGTGTATTCAGAGCCATCGCTGATTAATGCAATATCTTAATAATTATATTTAAATAGTTGCAGTAATGTGGAACAGAAAGTGGTTCCTGTTTTATCTCTCAATTCTGGAAAAGTGAGCAAGTCAGTTATATGAATTCTGGGTGACAATTATTGAACTTCAATTATTACGCTTTCTTAAAATGAAGTGAGAGCAAGGCATAGAGAAACATATTACGTAAGTTATGTCATCAGCAAGATCATATACAAGAAAGACTGAAGGGGTTTCCTCTGTCAAAAAGACCTCTCTTAATTAAGGAAAACAAACCTAATGAGAATTCAGCAATTCCAAGTTATGTATCATAATGAAAAGCAGTACACAAGACGAATGGGTTCATGGGAGAGAATACCCAGAAGGAGAAACATCACAGACTGTGAATGCAGTAGCATCCAACAGTTTAAATAAGAACGGCCCACTGTCAGCATAGTTAAAACATCCACTTCATGGGACATTTATGCATCTTTAGCTCAAGTACAAATGTGAAAACTAGAAACCAACGAAGTGAGCTACACCAGAGGTGCGTAGCCTGTCTATACACAGAACAGCAATTCTAACTCAAAGTTCGGTGACCAGACTTACACAGAGAACTGGTCTTCCACATCTGAATGAATGGGAAACCAGAGCATCCAAATAGAGAGTTAATCCTGATAATTTAATTGCTTGAGAGGACCAGGGAGGTGTAGCATTTGCAGGTGCAAATTGGGCATCCAAGAGTTTAGCATCTCCAGCATGTCAGCCTATAAAGAGCTACGAAGGTTCCTGTTGAGCCCTTAATTTATTGCTTCAACAACAACAAAAAAAGCCACTGTTTGATGAATTTTTGAGGAAGATGTGGTTGTAAAATGCATTTTTTATCGTGACTGAAAAAGCTTGCTCTGCTTTAATATTAAGAATGAAACCAATATACCTGCTGTGGCAGGCTACTCTTACGCAGCTGGAGAGTATGTAAAACATGCCACGTCTTTGATACTTAGCAGAGCAATGTATTATGCTTGGAAATAACAAACTAAGAGGAAACAACACAAACTAAGAGGAAATAACCCTTATGACCTAAGCAATGTTTGGATCACATGAAATGGATTCAGAATATTATCACCAGTACCTGAACGACTACTTAAGAGAAGTACAAGAAATAATTGGAGCACACTATGACTCTGCTCATTGAAGTGCTGTTTAATAATCCGAGAGAAGATAAAAACTTGATAGGTATTTGACATGGTTTAACCCTAGTCAGCAGCCAAGCACCACATAGCAGCTGCTTGCTCACCTCCCCCATTCCCCAGTGGCATGGGGAGGAAAATCAGGGGAAAAAGTAAGAAAACTCACGGGTTGAGATAAGAACAGTAATAATTGATAATAAATTAAATAATATAATGATACTGCTCCTCCTACTACTACTATGTAATGAAAATACTACTATGACTATGTAATGGTAATAATATGTAATGGGAAAAAAATCCAAGTGATACAATTGCTCATCACTCGCTGACCGATGCCCAGCCCATCCCCAAGCAGCAAAAGCCAGAGAGTGAGTGAGAGAGAGCCCCTGGCTGACTCTGCCCAACTTATATATTGAGCATGATGGTTTATGACATGAAATGTCCCTTTGGTCAGTCTGGGTCAGCTGTCCTGACTGTGTCCTCTCCCAGCTTTTTGTAGAGAAGAAGCTGGGAACATGGTGCAGTATGAGAAACTGAAAAGGTCCTTGGCTTGATGTAAACATTGCTTAGCAACAACTAAAAACATCAGTGTGTTAACATGCTTCTCAGCAGCAATCCAAAACAGCCTCATACTAGCTACTGTGAAGAAAATTTACCGTAACCAAAACCAGCATGGTATTGTACATGCTGTGCTTGGGAGGCAGAGCACAGCAGGTTAAAATAAGATGCAAGATAAATGTGGACCTTGTTATCATTTCAGATGAATTAGTGTTCCTGTTACAGGGTCCCAATGGAGTTCTAACAGATTTTTTTGGTTTTGGCTACCTATTGCTACTGCAATACTGTGGATCCAGAATCCTTCCTGTAGAGATCCATTGGTCCTGTTTTTGAAACATAGCAATCCTTTACAAGAATCAGAATTGTGCATTGTTTAGTTATATCATTACTGACACTGTTTATCAGTATGTCCGTGTCTGTTCTGTAGCCTCTAAATCCTGTATTACTTTCTTATAGAAGTTGTTCAGTTTGCAACAGGAGAAGCTGTAGTTCACAGACTTATTTTTATCTTAGATAATTAACTTCTCTACATATACAAAAAAAATGTGTAATTGAATAAACAATAGTCTTCAATCCACTGCATTCATTGGAGACACTTTTCTGAATCACAGTTTAACTCTTACCTATAAGCTGCTAAGGATTGTGTAAAGGACAAACACACCTCTTGGCATAAATCAATCCAGCGTACTTGGTATGTAGCTTACCAAGAAACCACAGTATGAAAAGACTAGCAGGCCTGGTAATACCTAACTTATCTATTAGATTGTAAGTGGTTGTCAGGAGCAGGTCATTGATTCTGGATTGTCATGATAATTCATTTTTTTCAGTTCTGTAAAATCATTTTTATTGCATGTTTGAATTAGAATTTTCTTTGAGTAGGAAATACACATTAAGAATTGTAGGTATCATGGCGTAAAAGTTCACAAGATGGAAAATAGTGCAATTACAAAATGGCCTCTGAATGAAAATTTTAATCTCATCTAATTGTTTTGCCTAATCTTTTTCTTTTATTACTTGGTTTTGGTGGTAGACAGATTCTTCATGCCTTTTTGTCATAATGGTCACTGTTTTTATAGAATTAGTCACCTTGAGTGAGTATATTGGCTACCAAAACACCATTATATTTGCAATCCAGGGGGAAAATTTCAGAGAGGAGAACACTTGGTGTAATATTTGTAATGTCACTTCTGCTATGAAAGCAGAAAACAAACTGGCAGCAGGAACTGCCTAGGGGATGAGTAGGTATCATGCACTCTTAAATGCAAGCAACAAGTATCCCAAACCCTTGTTACTGGGGAGCCACTGTAACATCTTGACATCATGTGTAGAACATGAAGACACATAGGTCTGAATTGAAATCGTTAGTGGATACCTGAAGTGCAGCGCTTGTAGGCAAAATGTTACAAGGATAAAAGAGGAGGAGGGCTAGCAGGAGAGGTAATGTTTCCCACTCGTAATTCTAAATTACCAGGACAGTTTTCCTGTTAGAAAATCCTTATATATGTGGATATGTGTGCTGTGTGTCAGTAGAACGTTAATCCTCATACAGTATCTGTGTATCATTTTACTGAAATGCTCTTCAAATTGCTAATAAGGATATTTCAGCAGGCTGATACCTTCACCTATAGAACTACATATAGTACAGATCTGGTGTTAGCATAACAAAGCTGACTCACTCCGCTTCAGAACAGACCTTGGATTGTAGCACACGGCAAATGTTTCCTTACAGACAGATATCCTCTAGTCCTCAGTTTGAAGTGCTTTATTTTATAACAAACCAATGTTTCTGCATTTTGGCCCTTAGGCTCTCAGCAGACATTTGTAGAATGAAGAATAACAAATGTCTGGGTTATACAGTTAATAAAGCCAGATGCTATTAACAGCTCACTGTATCAGTGTTCCATGTGTCTAAACAAACACTGTTTCATGTTGTTTTAAGATGAAGGAAAAGGAAGGAAGGAGCTTGTGTTAGGATGAAATGGCAAAAGTGTATTAGTGGGTATAAAATACAGAAGGTTTACTTATAAAAAGCATGATAAATTAATATTTTGGATTAAAAAATACTTTGTGTAGAGAGGTAGCTATTCCAAGGAACATTGTGAAGAAAGCAATCAATCATTCACAGGCATAGTTCTATGGTGGTGGTCATATCCATGAGGCTATCACTTGCATAATTTGTCAAAGTAAAAATGTCTCATTAATGATGGGTACTCAAGGTCAGACAGAGGAACAAGAGTTATGCCTTAATATTTTCATTCAGGTAGTTGACATTCCCTGTTAACTTAGCTAGTTCAGGCAACGGGCAGTATGCTTTTCTGTTGCTGAATGTAGAGCAGGAAACATGACATGAAGTATGTTTTAATTTGGTAGAGTTTTTTACTCAAAGCAGGAAGAACAAGGAAAGCAACTTCTGTCCTTCCTCTGTTGTGTCTCTACAGTCATTCTTTGTGATGTGAAATAGCTCTACCTTTCTGTCTTCTCTGTTACCTTGTCCTTCTTCTGAATACATGTGAACTCACACTTCAATGATCTAGCAGCAAGGCAAACAGCAGACTAGGGAAGCACTTCAGTAAAGCCAGAGAAAGTGGCTGGCTTATAGGTCTGGGATTTTTTTTTTTCTTTATTCTAACGAACACCTTTTGTCTGGTCTTGGGGATATGTATTTCTAGCATTGTTTCACGATGGTTAGCTTTTGTTCAGAGTCCAGTGATGGCTTAAACATGAACAAATGAAGCATCTTTTATTTTATCTTGGAGAAAATCATCAATGCAAACGTAATTACAATGGAAATGAGACTTTATTCTTCTAAAAGCACAAACAGAAAAGCAATGAAAATGAAGTTGAAAGAATCATAAAATTGTTGGATATTCACTAAACTGCAGAAAGACTTTTCCTATCTTCTCTGTTATCTCTGTGGCTAACATGCTTGTCCAGTCTAAATGTTAGACTTCAATTTAATTTCTTTTTCTGCCTGAAGGGATTAAAAGCTGCACTTCTCATCCTCTTAGCCTAACTACCAGACTGTGATCAGCTCTGAGTGAGCACTAGCTTAGTTCTTCCTGTTTTGAGCTGTTCTACTGTGAAGTAAATTTGGTTACCAAGACAGCTATTTTCAACTTACTGAAACAAGGAGGAAAGGAAATCATCACATTCAGGACCATTGTAAATCTTTGCCTGTGGGGTCACTGCTTCCACTCTCATGTGTTTCATAGTGGTGTGATTTAGCATCCCCACATACCTGCTGGAGACTTTTCCTCAATTTTCTCTGCCCCAGACATATGTGCTGAGGTCCTGCTACTCTTGTGCAAGAACTAGAGATTGGGCACAGCTGGAGAACAGCATTGGCACCTTGATAAGTAAATTGATGTTGCTCACAACATCAGTTATGTGTTCATTAATGCTGATACTGGATGGCTTGGGAATACCTGAACGGAAGGAAGAGTCCCTTCTTTTGGTGGGAACATCTTACATAGGCTTGAATAGTGCAACCACATCCCGAGAGCATGGCAGAGGTTCATACCACGAAGTTTCCTATTTTTTAATAGAAGAGTGGTATTGTTGCTGTCTTTCATTTCATGGATCAAGCCTGCAGAACCTGACTCAAATTTATTAATAGCTTTGGGAAGGCTAACATTATATTCTTAAGTCAATTTGAATTTCATTGCAAAAATTATCATTAAGTACTCATTGTAACATTTCCTACCTTAATCCCCTTTATAATTGTATGTTTTGCCTTAAATAATGTATATAGCAGGATTCTTTCTTCCCTCTCTTTTGCTTGCCACATCTTCCATGTTAAATGTTGGTGGTTTTTTTTTAAACACAGAATTTGACATAAGATTCTGTGACATGTAGCTGTACAAGTTTGTTGCTCTGTAACATATAGGTCTATGAACTGTTTGTATTCATTTTTTATACCTGGAAGGATTAATTCAGAATAGTTTAGTCCCAGATTTAAATGCTCTGGTTCTGAACACAAAAAGCTGCTGTTCAGGACCTTTTTCAGCACAAACTCAACTTTAATATCTCTTAAAAAAATCCAAATATATTGGCTTGCAAAAACACTAGATATTAATGTCCAAAGAAAAAAGTCCAGGTGTGGTAAGCAATGAACTCAGACACCTGGTTGGTCATAATAAATTGCTCTGGTGTGTGTTTCTTGGTTGTCTTAGTCATATGGAATCCAAGCAGCTGTAGTTAGAGCGTTGTTATTGTGCTCATAGTATGAAGGAATCTAGAAAAGGTTTTCTAGAGAAAGCTGCAGTGCTCTGTACACCAGTATTTCTACCCGTGCTAACTGATACAGTAGCAGCAATTGTAAGGAGCCTTTTCCACAGACAGACTGATTCTGCTCTGCTCTGCTGAGGAATTCACTGTCAGAAAATTGCTCTGCGATGGTGAACTGAGCTCATCTTTTTATATGAACTTCTCTGAATTAATTGTCTAGTACACATCTTCTGTCTGGTATACATCGCTTTTCCAGTTAAATGTTACTGTTCAAATGTCACCTCATCCCTTGTTTTATGCTGGTGGCTGCCTCATTATTCACTTAGTCGTCTGTGTGAGTTTGAGCGTTATTTTGTCTTTTAAATTTTGTGTTCCACTTGATGAAATAATTGAAGTGTCTTACTGAAACAAAACAGCACTGGAGTCATGAGATTAGTAGCCTTTGCTCGACCTCAGCGGTTAGTCCAGTTACCCAAAGCAATATTCAAAAGTTTCATACCGCTGTCTCTGCCTAGGGCTTCAGGATTCAGACGGGAGGAAGGCTTTTCTGGACAGAGACTCCTCATTCCTGTATGAATGTTCTAAGTGATCCAGTTTCTGAAAAATCATTCCGCAGATAATGGAACCATTTACCACCCAAATACTTCCTTTGGAAGGGAGGAAGGGGTGTATTTTGACTCAGTGAGTAGACATGCAAGTGTGTTAAAACGGTGAAGCAGAGCAGCAATAATTGAAGCTGATGTAGCTCCATTTTCAGTTTTATTTCCAGGGTATAAAGACTGCTGTTACAAACCTGATTAGGTGAGATCTCCAATACGACAGAAAGATAAATAAGGTAAGATAAAAATTGCAAGCCTGAGTGAATATGTACCTGTGTATAGCTGAGAGCTGGAAGAATTTTTAGACTAGTGCCAGGTGGTGAGAGGATAATTTTGAACAGCTTTATTTCCTTTTTACTGTTTATCAGAAAAGAAGATGTAATAAGCACCTATAACTTTAGAAAACCTCTCACGTTTTGGTGTTCAGATCAGATCCCAGGACCCAGAAAAAGATGAGAAATAATAGTTTAATCTACTTGTGTGAGCTCTGTAACACACAGGTACCTGCTTAATGTTTTCATCAAGATGAAGGGGATGCTTGTTTTGACACTTGCCTTTATGGCAACAGGACTTGACAGGTCTCCATCTTTTCAGTGCACTTCTTTGAAGAAGCCTGAGGCTTGTACTACCGCTCCTTCCACACTGCAGCTCAGACCGAGGTTTTCTTTAATTTCTAGACCTGTCAATCCAGCACAATTATTTAAAAAAAGAAAAAACAAAGTCTGTATGTCCTGTTTCTATTCTCTGTTTCTTAAGACCATAGAGGCACAATTTAAATAAGCCTGGAATGGTTTATTCTGGTGATAAAGCCTTTATCGATATACATAACAAGCAGAGGTGTTGCTGTGCTCCTGGAAATTTGTTTTAAGGTAGATTAAGGTATATTTTTCGTTTCATTTTATTTTGCCTTTCCCACCCTGGGCCTCCACCCGAGCACGCTGCCTGGGGACATGAGTTCGTTAAGCCGTTTAAGCCATTCAAACTCAGACTTATTTTCAAACATAAGGGTAATTACACAACCAGCATTCTAAGCAAAGGAGCTGCATGTTGCCGTGTGCCTCCCCGTCCCCTCCCCAGTTCTCCGCGCTGAACGGACGGCTGAGCGGTGCCGTTTCTGCACAGCTCGCGGCGTTGGGGGGGGGGGGGGGGGCGGCAGAATCCAGGCGACCACTCCGGTTTTTAATGCAAAGAGAAATAAGCCTGCAAATAAGCCCTCGCCTCGCCCAGGGATCCCGCGCAGGATTGCTACACTCCAACAAACCCATTTTAAACGGTATTTCACTGGAAAAGCGGGAACCGGGGGATGGGGGAGCGAATCCTCCAGCGTGACCGCACGGCTCTGCCGGCCACAGCGCGTTCCCACGCACCTCGCTCCGGCCCCGGCGGTGGGCGGGGCGGCCCGGCGGGATGACATCATGGGGGCGGGGCGGTGGGACCGGGGCGGGGCGGCGGCGCGGCGTGGGGCTGGCAGCAGGTGGGACGCGGGATGGGGCGGAGGGCGCAGGCGGCAGGCAGCCCGCCCCGCCGCCCCGGCAGCCGGCTCCCGGAGGCACCTCGGCCCGCCGCTGGTGAGTGGGCGGGGGGCGGCCCGGCCCGGCGCGGGGGCGGCGAGGCACCTGCCAGGTGCCGGGGGGTGGGTGCTGCCCCTCTTTTGGGGGGTGGGGGGCTGTTTACTTTTCCTATTTTATTTTTTAATCCTTTTTTGTTTGTTTTGGTTTTTTTTTTTTTTGCTTGGGTTTTTTTTGGGGGAGAAGCGCATCGGGGCGCCCGCACGGGTTCCCGCCGCTGCTCCCTTCCTGCGGGCAGGTACCGGGCGAGGGTTTCCGCCGTCCCGCCGCCGAGTTTCACTGCTTAGTCGGGCCGGCGCTTCGGTGGCCGCCGGTACGGAGCAGCCTACCGGCTGCCCTGGTCCCTCAGCACCCAGCCTGTGCGCTGCTGGGAGAAATGACCAAAGAGAGTTTCTCTCGCCCTTCAACCCCCTTGCCCCAAATCGGAGACGGACCCTGGGAGGGAGCAGCCGCCGCCCCGGCCCCCAGGCGAGCCCGGGAGCCGCCGGGAAGCGCGGGCTGCCGCGGGCATTGCCGCTCGGGCAGCGCCCTCTCCTCCGAGCCCTTCCCCAGCCACCTCCCACCCCGTCAGGGACAATTTCACATCCTCCTCAGCTTAACGCCGGGATAAATGCTGCTTTGATGTTACGGGTCCTCCGAGTAAGCGTGGTGTGTAGCGGCTTGATAAATAACCCAGAAGACACCTGGGTTATGAAATGTTGCCTTGGGAAGGTGGGCGAACTTGTCCTTTGTTTGTAATCAATTTTCCAGCCCTTGTAAAAGGAGACACTAAAAGCTGTGGAAATGCGAACGGAGGTGTTCAGGCTTCCACTGTTGTCAGCATGCTTTGCTGTGACAATCTAGGCAAGGAACCTGGCTGTTCTCACTTTTCCCTTACCCCCAGTGTTTTGCCCAGACTTCAGGGGAGTGCAAGTGTAAAATGCCTTCTCTCACTTCTTCCCCATGTTCTTTCTTGTATTTGCAAGTTGTGGTCAGTAACAACTCGAAAGGAGGGAAACACAGCCTTACACCTTAGTGCAATTTCAGTTGCCTTTGTTGCTTAACGGAAAGGTAATGGACTGCCTTGTATTTCTCCTTCTTTGTTCGAAATGCTGCCAAGTTCAATTATCTTACTGTGTATGGACATCTGCAAACCTGGTAGTTATTATAGTGTGTTTTCTTAAACCCCTATGAAAATGGCATGGCTTGGAGTAAATATATACAACCTGATGGACTGCCTGAGAGAATGTTACCGTGCAGAACATTTCCTTATTAATACTGAACAGCTAATACGGACGCTGCCACAGTACTTCATTAAAAAGTTGGGAACTAATTAGCAGTTTCTTACAGCTAGAGATCCAGATTTTAATTGGAGTTCCTGTCTTCAAGTTTAAAGTGATTAAAGCAATGCCAAAGCCACTTTGGTTATTTTCAATGTTTGTTTAAAAAAAAAGAAAAGTAATTGAACACTTTGAACTTCACATTGAAAAACAAACCTGTCTGTTTGGGGTTCTGTCCCTGATTCTGCTGCATGTGGGGGGTGAGAAGATGCGTGTTGTGTGCATCTTGTGTTAGAGCGAGGAAGGAAACTACTTAATGGCAATGAAACTGACAGGTTTGCTGTTCTCAAGTCATTGATTTCAATTGGAAAGCCACAGTTTGGAAAGGAAAACTGGAATGTGTTAACTGACTAAGATAGCACTGGATAACCTGTGAGCATTCAGGTGCGTTTCCCAACATTCAAACCACATGTAAGGGTGTGTTTGGAGATGCAGTGATGATGCTTCCTAGTAATACTAAAAACTCTGCTGGTGTCTAGTATTCCTGACCAAAAGTCTCATCCAAACTTACATAAAACTGTCATGATGATTAAATATTGCCCTCCATTACCTCCTCTATTAATCTCAGGTGCATAATTTTGTCTTCATTCTGCTGAAGAATGGTTACTTGCTTTGGACTCTAAAAAGAAAAACCATATATGGCTCATTCATGAGTACCCTGCTATATTCTTAACAACTTTCATACCCTTTTTAGGTGTTTGAGAGATTTGCAAATTGATAATACCTGCGGGAGTTGTGCTGATTATACTTGCATAGTGGGTTTATTCTGAATATTTCACAGCACTTTTGACACTCTTCATGGGAAGAGTTAAATGTTCTTTTCACATTGCTAAGCACTTGTGACAACAGTTAGCAATGGCTACTTTAAAATACAAAAGAAGTAGTTTTCTGGTAAGCTACAGTAAATGAATGGCACCCTTTTAAGATATGTGGATGGGTCAGACTAGCAGCGCTTGAAACTGTCCTGTATGGGACTGACAACTGTGCTATTTCTCATGTAATGACGGAAAGTTCTCATCTGTCCCAATGTTTAAATGATTTAAAAAATAATTATATTTTTATATATAGTATATACAATATAATTATTTTAAGATTATATTACCGTTATTTATTAGTGACTGAATTCTGTGCTAAAGGAACTTTGCAAAACCTTGGGTATTCCTCTGACACCTCTAGATATTTACATTCAAGGCACTTGGGTGCTCTGGTGTCAGGTCTGCTGACAATGAAACCTATATAATTAGATCTCTGAGTAAATGTGACTAATTTTTCTGTACTACGAGTATTCCGTATGTTTGTTAGCTGCAGTTCACATCAACTAATATGATGTCAGTATGGATAATGAGATAAACTGTCATTTTGGTTTTTATATTTGATGTGGGATTTCTATATGACTGCTGCAATTAACTGGTTTTAGTGTCCTCAGAATAACTGTCTGGCTTTAGACAACTGGCTATTCTCTTGTGGAAGACGCAAGCTCATGTACTAGGAACACCTACATGCAAAAATTAAAGCATTTATTAGATTTTTAGATGATTTTATTAGGCAGTCCTGAGAAACTTTACATGTGATCTAGGATGAAAATTCCCCAAATGTGCACTTCCAGTGTGAAGAGCGTGGGAACTGGAAGTTTCTCTGTAGCCTGTGATGTCTTACTGGAATGGTCCAGCTAGGAGTTGATACATCTGCTCGTAATCTTTTCTCAAGTTCTGTGTATCCCCTTGTAATTTCGGTCCTTTTCTCATTTTTCAGATATTGCTGGCTTCTGCTGCCACAGCCATGTTGCTGTCATGTGCCTATTTTCTAATTTTGCTGCCTTTTTGCATTGCTGCCTGATCCCTTCTAGGTTTTCTACTTGAATTTTGTTTGGTTTCTGTGTACGTATTATCACATTGCTTAATCCAGTAGATCTGCCATCATGTAGCATACATGCATAGGAAATTGTATGCCTTGACTTGAAAAAAAAAAATTGGGATCTTTAAAGAGAAATGTCTTGTTATGTGAAATTAAATCCAGAATAGGCTCATCGTCTCAATAGCAGCGCAAATTCAAGTAATGACTTAATAGAGGAACTTAAACCTTTTATGTGATGAGAATAATCTTGTTAATTATCAAGGTTAATGAGGTGCATTACTTTAAAGTGAACAGGGTGATCACAGGCCGAAAAAATAAAGACCTATCTTCCACTGGATAGTATGTTTCCAAACAATTTGGTAGTTGAAAAGAGAATTTTCTTCCAGGCATGTGATATTGCAGCAGTTTATATCAGATTCTTCAGCAAAGAGGAATATATATCAGATTCTTCAGGAAGGAGCAATAAACACCTATTAAAAAGTAGACTGTATGATACAAACAGTCAAACCATTATGAAATGGTAAAGTAACTTTACCTTGTTTTGTATAGTCATCTTGATGCTTCAGTGCCTTTTTTTTCCCAAGTTCATTGACAACCAAGCACACATTGAAACTTAAATGTTGTTAGAGTTTCAGGATTTGGAAATAATGAGTTTGACATTACTGCATTATTCTGTGTTGTTTCACAGCTGTCTGGGGTTTTCAATGCTACTTGTTTCATATAGTTCCTCTACAGAATAGTTTTTGGGATGTAAAGTGATTAAAGGTTCTTCTGGCAATTGTAGTGCCACAGTGCTATCCGGTTGGTTGGAGGACAGGTGTACAGGCTCAATCTTGTACTGTATTATGAGAGGTGTTGGCAGTGTTGAGCTGCGGGAAGGGTATAAAGTTAATGTCAGATATGATGACCATTGAAAAATAAAGTTTGATTTTACAGTGAAGATGATACTATATAGCTCTTTGATAATCTTACAAAATGAATGTTTTTTGCACAAGGAACGTGGCATTCAAGGCGTTGAAAGCATTTCTGGTAGGTTGTGTGTAGGAAGAATTATAATGTTCCTGCCGTAATGTTGTCCTGCTAACTTTGCTTGTCTGCTGCCAGATTTCTTCATGAGCATGTCTTCCAGAATTGACCCATCCATGTCTGCCAGTCTCCATGATCTGAGAGCATGCCTGCCCTGGGATGATGGTGGGAAGTACAGAGCAACACAAAACCTTAGCTCATTAGCTGCTACTCTCTACTGGCTTGGCTGAACTTTTAGTGCTCTGGAGTGAGGTAGCTGGCTGTACTGTATGCTCCTTGTGTCTGTCTGCACAGGCAGTGCTGAGCAGGGAGTTTGAGACAGTGGTTCTTTCTACATCTGCAGCAATGTTGTCAATGTGCACCTACCCATCCTGTATAAGAAATAATAAAGCAAAGAAAGAGCAAAGGAAATAGAGCTAGGTGCGGCTGTTACTGGAAATTTTACGACAAAGGAGAAAGGGCAGTTTTGTGATATGCAAACTTGATAGTATAACACATGGTGTGAAAGTAAAAGTGGCGTTACTGTAGGTTAGCTGTATACGATTAACAGTAGCTTGAAAATTCTGACTTGTGTAGGTTTTGGTTTATAAGACTTAACATTCATTCTTTATATTCCTTTAAAAGGCAAGTAATAGATTGGTATTTTTATAAAACATGAAAGAATTGTTAAAATATATTAGGCAGAATTGAATACATTTTTGCAAAGCCAAACTGTATGATATTAGGTTGACTTTGTTTCATTTATAACAATGTGATTGTGCTTTGTACAGGGGGAAAAAGGTGGTAGTCCAAACGCTCAGACTTCAGTAGAATAAAGTTTTTAACTTAAGTCTGGCAGATGAAGGAGGGTAGAATGTACTGGGAATGTTTCTGTGATTGCCCACCAGCAACTGAAATACAAGTTTGGACTATTTGTACCTTCAAATGGACTTGTATGTAGACAAAGTTAGATATCAAACATGATTTCAGTACTATTTGACTGTATGACAATTCTGGGCAATCTGGGACATGGTGGAACATGTGGAGTACAAAGTACTTCAGAACACTGAACAGCTTAAATATTTCTAGTCTTTTCAGCTGCTCAGTTGGAGAATTTAAAAACCAGAAGCTTGTTTTATTTGCGATTCAGAACAACACTTGTCCTCGTCTGATTATCTCCATTGCAAGTTCTTCAGATAAGGTAGTGGTCACCCACTGATTTCCTGTAAGGCTTTCCATTTTCCTCAGAGGAAGTTTCCCTATCCTTTTTGATGTCTCTACAAGTATATACAGTTAAGAGCTCCCTTGTGTTGTGTTCTATTTTTTACTTTATGTTGCATTACACAGCTGCAGAGGGGACAAGCTGGAGAAGGGAATGGCACCATGTTTCTGCAGGAACTTGTGCAGATGCAATCACCATGGCATTGTATGGTTAGGGCTCCCAGTGTGGATATGTAGCAGTCAGCTTCTGTGCATGTCATGATTATTTTGGTCATGTTGGGTCATTGATTAAAAACGTATTTGAGGTTAATAGTGTACTAATCCCCGTTTTCCAGTTTCTGCCCTTCAGCTCTCTAAAGGAGAAAAGAGATTCTGCAGGAAAGCAGAGTGAGGGAAAGCCAGGCCATGTTTGCAGTCATGGGAGCAGCTTCCTTGACCTCCATGGAATGTAGCTTACATTGTGATGCCGTGCTGACCGTAGGTCTCATGGGAGATGTGGTTCTCCTTGCCTGCCTCTTCCCCTAAGGTGTTCTTCTCTGAAGTCTTTTCCAGGTGGAATTTTTGAAATACCCATGATGTTATGGAAGGGACTTCTTCAGCTTGGAAGAAAGGTTCAAAGAGGAAAAAAATTATTAATACATTGATTCATGTGTAAAATTGATGTAACATGAACCAAGCTAGATCAATACCTTACCTAAGGGACAAAATTTTGGCATGAGGTCAAGCAGTAATAAAATAAGGCCTAGAATAAGATTTCTGGACAATGGAGCAATGAAGTTCTGGAGCTCTCTTCTGACAGGACAAGGGTGTGCTTGTGTTATGTGGTCAGAGTTTTAAGGTGAAGCCCAAGCCCAGTGCGAGACACTGTAGGACTTGATAAATGTGATGAAAGGAGGTTGGGAAAAGAATGTGGACTGCAGCATTTATCCTGGTGTATTGCTGGAAATCATTGTCTGGAACCCATTTGAGTAGCAGAAGAATGTGAGGTGAATGCCAACTCTTTGGTTATGGATGGCCGAGTGCAGAAGCAGTTGCAGTGAGCTCTGTATTGTGCTGTTCAAGGATCTTGATGCCATTACCTGGAGTAAGGAAACGTGTTGCTCAGAAGTAGGCTGTAGAGTGAAATTCCCATGTGCTAGCACAAAGTAGTGCCTAACAGGACTAGATCTAATCATGCTTTCCTGAACCTGGGCCCTCATAGGAAAGGGATGATTGTGGTTCCCAAGGGAAGACGTTGTGCTTCAGTGTGTCCACTGTGTGAGACTGGCACCAGGCTGCGTGACCAGTCCTTGCCATGTGATCTATGAAGGCAAGGCACATTTCCTGTCCTGGGCTGTGGTGAATGATACGGTGCTTTAACTCTTTGTTCCTTCAGGCTCAGAGGGTCTGGGCAGCTTCTCTGGAGAGAAAACTAAAGCATAGCTGTCCTGAGTTCCAATCCCCTTCAAATGGTGTCTGCTGTCTTCTCATAGTGGTGTGGTCTCTTTTGTTTAAAGCTCTTGTGCAAGTCAGCTAATGTGAGTTACTTTTCTGGGGAGTAGTAATAATTGCAGTGCAGTGTAGAAAGTTCCTCTACTTAATAACAGTATCAAATTCTCTTTCTCTGTGCTAGCTCTACATGTGGGTGAAGTCATTAGAGTCAGCTGATGGATATGAGTTTTCATGAAAAAACATGCTTTCCTATAAAGTAGGTGATATTTTCAGTCCTGTAGAGTTTTGTTTAAAATGCATCTTCCCTGTTTGTATAGTACCTTTTTTAAAAACATTGAACAGTAAAATCAGTGTCTTAGGTTAGTGAAAGTCCTAACAAACGTATGAGGAATTGGATGGAAGATGCTGTGTCTGCAAAAAAGCCAAACTAAATCCATCTCCACGTGTCTTTCAAATGCTGGTTTTCACAGCTGGCTGGATGAAGTATTTTGTGGAGCTGGAAGAAAGGGACTGGCTGTCTGAGGCAAAAATGCTTCAAAAAGAAAAAGCTCTTTGATAAACTCTTGCTAGAGTAAAGAACTTCAACTTTGCAATTGTATATGGATATACTGAAGTTGAAAAGGTGGGTGACTTAAAATACAGCAAAGCCTGAGAAATCAAATTCTATCAAGAGGAGTGTGTGAAAATGGTCTCTTCTGCAGCTACACACGGTGGAGGAGGGGAAAAGAAATAGATAAACCTCGAGTATTTTCTTGGTGGGTTTGTTACGTGAGCAGCCTGTGTACTTCGTGAGAAACTGCTTTCTGAATTTTTTGAGTCTTTTGAACTGCATTCGTAGTAATAGTCTGCTGATTTTATTCTGTCCTGCTGTGAAACAACTTTAATACAAACCTTGTTCAGTCAGTAAGTGTTTGAAAATAGCCATGTTTTATTTAAGTAAGAAGAAGAGTGTCTCAATTGCATGTGTTTCTCTTTGAAAGAAAGTGAAAGGTGATGTTACAAAGAATAGAGTTTGGCAAGCGGGAAGAAAGCTGAAGAGAAATGACAGAATGTGTAAGGGGCAGTTTTTATCCCTACTGAAAGTGTGGTTGAGGAATTTAAAGAGGAAATAATAAAAAGAATTTCATGGAGAGGAAGACGGAGGCAGGATTATAGAAAGTGGAGAAAGGCCTAAGCAAACTAAAGGAAAATGAACCTGTAAAATCTGAGGTAGGGGTAGGGTGGAAGTGAAAAGGAGAGGAGAAAATATCTATGATAAGAGAAGATTGATATGGAATTGGTGAAATGATCTGAGTGGAAAAATAGTGGAAAAGGGACAGAATCAAGAAATTGAATGAAAGGATGATCACTGTATGCAAAATGGGAGGAGAAAATATTTTTTAATGTGTGTGCCTTTCAAAAAGTCTTTTCTTCCCTTGTGCTAGGGGAAAATATTGGGCCAGATCCGGCAGCCCAAAAGGGGTGAGGCTGCCCCAGGTCCAACCAGCAGCAAAGCTGAACATCAGTTCCTAGTACACATGCACACATGCCCTTGCACACTCGAACCCGCTCCAGGTGCTGCACTGCAGATGCGAGTGTCCTTATGACCTGCCCCAGGCTGGCACTTAAGCCCACTTGCCCCAGACTTGGGGCAGCCCTTCCCTTGCATTCCATAGTGTGTCCCACACCACTGGACAGTCAGTAACCCTGCTGTGTCCAAGACGTGCTCTGATGTTGACTCATCGTGATGAGTTATATAGTTGGACACTGGAGCTGAGGCTTTCCTGGGACAGCCCTGTTTGGATGGGGCCTCCCTTCCTTCAAGTCCCTAATTCATGTTCCTGCCTGCCATTCTGCATCCCTGTGGTCCTTTGGGCTTGTAAATATGGGCCTCTGATGGGCTGATTGCTCCTGTGATGGGCCTGGGAGGAGCCTTGTAGGGTATTATTTGGGCTCCCCCACCTGCCACTGTCTCTCTGTGCTCCTTTTTGGGGTGTAGATGAGCTTTTATCGCATAATGTAGAGGTATACAGCCAGACTCGTTTTCTAGGGGAATTTTAAAGAGTAAAATTATGATGAAAGTATTTTGTTAAATAATATGTAGGAATGAAAAAAAAAAAAAAAATTGGTTTAGGGCACATGGTTGTGCCCTAAACTGCCTCCTTGTTTGGCTTTATGCTGTGGAATACAAAACATGTTGTATGACTGGTCAAGTCCAGTCAAAGTTAGATTTTTACTTTAAAACTTGAAAGGATTTATTCTTCAGTTAAAGGTCTAGTCAGTAGCAGTAAGCTATAATACAGTTATGACCCTGCTTAAACATCTGTGAGGAATTCAGGTAATGATAGTAGTTAGGAAACAAAAACTGAAAGGGTGCTTGTGATTGCCCATGGCAATGTTGTAGCTAATGGGATAGAATTCCATTTTTTTTCCAGAATTGCCACCAGCATTTCTTTATGCATCTTTAAGAACTTAGACTACTTCTAAAGCCTGTAACCATTATCATTACTTCTTTTTAAACCACAGTTAAATGTATGCATGTTCTGCAAAGCTGTCATTAAGGTGCACTTGAACTCGTGAAAGAATGGTCATGTTCATCACAACTAGGTTTTTCAGGGCCTTAGGACTGGAGACGAGAAACTGAAGCTGAGTGAGACCTTGCAAAGGGTATTGGAGTAAGCAGCACGAAGTTCATCAGGTATTTTTCCAAAAGTAGGGATGGGGAAACATTAGAAGTCTAGGTTCATCTAAAAACTTGATTGTGCACCACATTTTACACCAAGTGATTCCAGCCACCTACAATAAAAGGCATAGAAGCATGGAAATGGAAATTAAGGTGGAATCTGAATGCAGATCCACTGGAAAGTGAATTGGCTAGCTAATTAGGCATTAACAGGGCAGTGTACATTTTTTTAAGAAAGAGGGAAAATTAATCCAGGCAACTGCTCAGTGTTATTCAAGTTCTTAAACTGCTTTTGCAGGAAAGGATAGTTCTGTACATAATGGTAAAAGAAAATTAGGAAAAGGTATTAGGAATTTACCAAAGAGGCTGTTACTAAGAAAGTGTGACAGATCAAAGACTCCTGTGCCTCAGCTTTGCCTATATAGCTGTTTTGTATAGCTCAACTGTAAATAAGTTCAGTTTTGATTTTAAAAAACAAAACATACTGTCAACCTTTCTTGACATGTATCTTGTCATTAGTTGGGAGCATGACTTCTTTGGTAAGATGAAATTTGAGAGATATTGGAGATAACAGAATTTTCCATAGAAATACAATAGGAATTCCAACATGTGGAATTTCAACATTTGCTACCGAAAGCTAGAAAGGAGTTTTCTTGGGTAAAAGTTCTGAAATAGTTGAAATGATAGTTGAAGACTGTGATAAATGATGAATACTCTTCTTTTACCCTAATAATCTATTTAAATCTATGTTTCCTTGATATGTTACACTGGTCATTGTTATTTATGCCTTTTGCTGGACTTTAAACTCCCTGTGTGATGTCTGCCAGTCTTTCAAGCAGAAAGTTTTGAAGGTTTTGGCAAGATTAGAGAGCTGAACTGGGGGAAAAAGACAACTGTTAAATGCTGTTGGAAACTTAGACACATGGATGCTTCAGGACCGGGGCCTTGAAACAAAATGGATTGATACTTTTGCAAGGAACATGTTTCTCCCCTTGCCCCAAAGATCCATTTGTTTGTGGAAGACGGTAGACCTTGAAAACACCTGTTCTTGTTCTAGGATGACTTAGATGTTATTGGCTAAAACCTTTAAAATTTAATGGCTGGGCCAAAACAGATTTTCTCTGAAATGATGTGAGTCATTTGGGCTGAGGGATGTGGGGGCATGAGCAGCCCTACTGACACATGCTGCCCAGGAGCTCTGGAAGAGAAAGCTGCTTAGAAGGAAGAGTCCTGCAAAAGCAATACTGAGAGGAGAAAACAGTAGAGAAAAGAACAAACCTAGAGGCATGAGTGCTTGAAACCTGACGAGTGAAACTGTAGGAATAGGAAGTGATATTCGGAATCTAGGCTAGAAAGGTCATGTGCTAAAAAATAAAATAAGAATTGATCTGTCAGGACACAATTCAGGTGAGGATATTAAAGAGAAGGGATGAGAAGGAGTTTGTTCAGAAGAATATCAGCTCAACACTGCCTGTGCAGTTTGAGAAGAAGTAAGACAGACAGGCTGGTGTGCCCAGCTGAAGCCAGGACTACTATATGGGGTGCTAATCTGACAGCAGTGTAGACAAAAAGTCCTAGTGATTTGAGTTCTTGATCACACAGGTGGTAACACCTCAGTACTGTTACCTACTTTGGCTATTAGAGCAGACCCCAGTTGCTCTGCGGATTTCTTGGATGTGTGTGAGTATGTATTACAATTGCATATAATACCTTTTTCCATACTTCCTCCCAGCTCTCCATAAAACGGTTGCTTAAAATTCTGATGTGCTGTGTATAAATCGGAGCTGTACGATGCTTTTATCTGTAGACCTCTAGCCTCATTTTATTGTGTGTGGTGAATGAGGGGATTACTAGGGGAGAAGTGGCTTTTGTAGTCGGGAAGCTAAATGTTACTCTAGACATACAGCTTACAGCCTTTTCTACCCATGTAGGCTCTGTTTGATGCTGGTCAGATTTGTATTTTCATTATGTATTTCTCTCCTTTTCTGGATGCCTGATCTGAAAGTCAGGATATGATCTGTGGAAGAATTAGATGATTGTATCTGAAGTTGAAGGAATTTTAGTGCTTGTTTGCTGTAGAGACTATGCCAGCTCTACCTGTTAGCGCCTGTAGATCTTTCTGAGCCAGGTATCCTGTATATGTAATTAGTAACCTTCAGTATTATTCAGGAAATGACATTACGTTATAATGGATGTCTTTTGGTTTAGCAGATTGGTAACAGAGATTTCTGCTCTCTCTTTTAATTATTTAGCCTCAGACCTAGCTTCCTACTTATATATTATTGGGGAATAGTGTGAAGCTTACGCCGGTTCCCTTTCTGCTTCACTCTGTAGTTCTGTGGTCTCCGTAGGACAATTGCAGCTGTATGAGTTTCACTTTGATTCTCTTGAAGTAGTTATTATAGAGCTGGATGGTTCTCCATGCTTGTATTGGCTAGGCAGTTCCGTAATGGTACTTCAAGCATTATATTGTCTGTAATTCCTTGTGCAGTCATCACAGATCTTGCTGCATTACTTAAAAATGCACAGGGAGAATGCAGATGCTTTATTGGAAGTAGAAAACAGACAGTCTTATCTCCCCCCTCCCCTGCCCAATATCTTATTTTTCCATTTCACCTTTAGATGAATAAGAATTGAAGCCCAATTTTGGATCTCTAAATTACAACTTTATGCCTCACCATCTCTACAATAAATCTCCTCAAGTGTAGAAAACTTTGTTACTGCAAAGCCAATGAATTACACTCTGTGCTGACAAACTAGTAAGAATTGTGACAGGTAATTTTGCTTTTGGGGCTAATAATAGGAGATTTTCTTTATTTTACTAAACAACAAATAATATAGTAGACACCTGAGAATATGATAATTAAAATTATCTGAAGGAAAGGTTTCCTTTCTCTCAGTGTTGTGAACAAGAAGAAAGAAAAGGAGTAATAAATATGCTGTTTAAAGTCTAGTCAGTATCCTGTGTGTTATTTACATTTTAGTATTTAAATCACTTGTGAAGGAGGGAAAATGCCAGGAAGTAAAAAAGATGATGGCTTGCAAAATTGACAGAGAAACTACGCAACTTCTGGTAGTGTTTATTTGGCTAGAAGAGTACAGTCAACCTGACTGAATCCTTCAGCTTTATAGTAATACAAACAGAGTGACTGTTAATTAGATCTAAACAGCTAAAGGCTGCTCATAGTTAAGACCTTTTATCTTTATTGCTTTGGAACACAAAAAGGTTAATAATAATTTGTGATGACAAAATCTATTATAGAACTAAATGAATTTGTGGGAAGGTGTTGTGGAAGAGCATGGCCTAGTAGTTTTTTAAGAAAAGATTTTTAAAAATTGAGTAAGATTATAAGAAAGAGAACAAAGAGATAATGTGTGCTTATGTGCCTAGGCTATGAGATGACACAAAATGTATCTTCCCCAAACAGGCACATTCAACTTAGAATTCACAATTTTTTTTCCCCTTTGATATTAAAAAAAAAGTGGTTATCCAATTCTCATTTATATTCCTCTTTCCTCTCCCCTCCCACCCCCACCCCCCCGCCCTGTAGAATAATTTTTGTAGCCTGTGTTGCATAAAATAGTGCTAAGCCATGCTTATTATAAGCCAGGAAGGTTAATGAAATGTTTACATGAACACTTAACTAACAGACATAACTTTAAAGATTTAACAGAACACCTGCTCAGCAACAGAAATAGAGCAATGCTGTTTTTAAATCTAGTGTAGTTATTCATGGCCAAGGAAACATCCTGGGTAGAGCTCCCAGAAAAATATTTTCTCATGCTATTAATTCTTTGTAGCCTTTAAAAAAAAACAAACAAACCCCCAAACCTGAAAAACCAAAACCAACAACCTCCCCCCCCCCCCCCCCCCCCCCCCCAAAAAAAACCCAACCCAAAACCTTGAGAAATCATAAGGCTTCTAAAGGGAAAAAAAAAAGGATGGGATGGTGAGGAGAAGAAAGAGAAGCAGCTTAGAGTAGCATCTGAGAATGTGCCCGCTTAATGTAGGACACACAAGGTCAAATCTTTGGCATTTCTACCTTATTCTAATATTTGGCTAGTCTGACATAACTTTTTTCCTGCCCATATTCAGAGCTCTCTGTGCTCTGCCTTCAGTGCAGAAGCATCATAATGCTGTGTTACTGTGACCGTTACCCAACTTGCTGTCTCTCTTCCAGAAGCCTGATTAGCAAAAACATGTGTTGTGCCAGCCCTGGAGCAGTTTGTGTGTTCTTGTCCATGTAGGTGTCTTTTGTGTACTGGAGAGGCATTTGCCAAGCTGAAGTAAAGCCGTTGTTATGATCAGAAGTATCACTAGCTTAGCTGCTGAGATTTTTCTTCCAACTGTAGAAATCTAGGAGTAGACAGGCATATCAAAATAATTTTGACTGTATCTGTCCCAGCAAGGACTTTATCTGAATGAAATAGATACATCTTTCAAGTAGAACATCAGATAGCATTTAAATGCAACATTTTGTTTGGCAGAGGTGAGGGTTTCTTGTCAGACACAGTTACTACACTTCCATTTTTGCGTTTAAAATTGTTTTCAGGTTTGTTCAGTCTGTGACAGTGGCATGGCCTTTCCTCTGTACTTGTGTCTAGAATGAAATGACATCTGTGGAGTTATAAGCTAATTTTGTTTCTACAGCTTTTGTACAACACATACCTGTTTCTTTATAGGTTCACCTGCTCAGACAAGCAATGAGAAGACTGTAGAGGAGCTTCAAACTCTGAATAGTCATGTGGGTTGGAAAGACCCCAAAGAATTAAATATCCAAATACACATCCATGACAAATTAACTGTAAAGCAGTAGATGTGGGTTTGCAAACAAACCTAAACTCTTATTCTAACTCCTACTAACCACTTGCGCTGTGAACATGATTTTTCTTTTCTTGCAAAATGAAAGGAATTGTTCTCCTCAAGTGTACCTAAGAGGGTTGATCTTTCTCATAGGTAAGGAATGTAAAGTGTCACCCTACTAGATCAACTCTTGCATGCCGAAGCAACAAAGAACATGCTTTCCACCTTTTTCTATATTACATCATATAGCTACTATGTTAGTGCCACATATAGCAGTAACTGTATGATAGTAGTAACCACTGGGGAAAAGGTACCTGTCATACTCTGCAGGACAAATCTCAGCAGTATAAGTGGCAACTCTTTCTCTCATTGGACAATTGTAGCATCAGTTTGCCTCACCAGGCAAAACCACCAAGTCTTAGCTTTGAGGCTGGCAGAAACAGGTACAGGCACCACACGGCTTGCAGGACATGATTTGTATATTTACCATCTTGAACTTTATGATGCAGAAAAAGTGAGTATTTTGCCACAGCTCTAATTACTACAGTGACAAGCAAAACGTGGTTTTAACAATGTTCAAGTTTTACTAACTCACTGCTTATTTTTGGCATAGTATTCAAAATGTTAGAAATCAAACAATTTTTTTGGCTTTTAGTCAGGATTTTAAGCTTAGGCTTTGTGCTTTGTCCTGTAACATGTTTTAAGGATTGCAGAACTGGCAGGTATTTCAAGTACTCTGAAGTAACAAATAGAAGCTTTCTCAGCTAGGGAAACATTTGACAATTGTGAGCGTTTCTGCCAGGAGGCATTGCTGGCATCCAATTAAGGAATTTTCTGTAGCAAGAATGCCCTGAATAGTTTTATGTCTAGGTTGGAAATTGTTTGATTGATGCCATAACCTTGTAAAGAAAGCAATAACAAATGGTTAATTTAGGGCTTTTTCAGAAAGCCTATCTGGAACTGCTGGTCTGGTCATCTTTCTGGACATCAGTGTTTGTTTACTTACTGGAGGATTTCAGAATCAATTTGGTGTTTACCATGACTTACCTACTTTTGCCTTGGTTCTCTATTTTATCTTCCTCAAGTTATTTTGGCTCAGAAGACATCATCTTCCTTCAGTCTAAGTTGTCTTTCCTAACTTTTTAAATTTATGTACTGTATAGGAGTAATATTAATTCATTCAATTTGTTGAGAACTTGAGTTCTCAGTTAGTGGAGAGCATTAAATATGAGGCTTGTTAGCTGTTGGAGGTATGTGTAGTTGATAAACAGTCGTTGAACAGATGCCAAAAACCTTTGCTTTAGGGAAAAGGATTGCCTACCTACATATCAGTATCGATACTGTGGAATGTCCTGAGCACATAGGGCACTCTGGTTCATGGCCCAAATCAAGACAGGAGAAAAATGCTCTAAATGTAAGAAGTAAAAGTATTCTTTATGAGGAAAAATGTCAGCTGTTATCCATAAAGATACTGTGCATTGGTATTTAATTATCCCTTGGAAACATTCCTATATGGTACATTGTCATAATGAAAGACTAAAACCTAAGATTTATGGGATAACGTAGAACCATATTTGCAGATGGACATCAAGAAAGCAGAATTAAAATCAGGCCAGGTGATGTCAAGCTCTCAGGTTGGCTCTAGATAAGTGTTTCAGGTGGTGAGCAGAGATTACCACAGTAGGAATACAGCTGAGTGTGTGGTGGTGTGGAAGCTGTGTAGGGTGGAAGGGCCCGGGTAGCAGGTCATGGAGAAGGGAAGGTGAGCACGTGTAATTGTGTCTACAGCAGGTCCCGCTTCTGTCTTTACACATTTCAGTTGGCAAATACTATGTTTTTAGCAAGTTTGGCTGTAAAGTTCCATTCTCCTTTGTTAAGGGAAAATATGTTGGGTAGACTGTGCTGTGCTGCTTCTGTAGTTTCAACAATTCTGAAATATGTCTTCAAATAATATTTATTGTGACATAGTTAATTTTTAGTAAAAAGTGCTTCACTGGATTTTTAAGTCTTTTTGCTAATTTCCTTTGGATACTGCATTTTACAGTTTATTCAAAATATGACAATGTCCATTGTCAGTTGAATCAACCCACACTTGACTTTTAAAACTGATAGCATTTCTTGGGGAAGGGACAAGATAGAGCTAGAAGACATGCTCTAACTACCATAGAACATAGCAACACAACTACAAGGACCATCTCGGTTCTTTAGGACTAGCTGCATGGGTTGAGAGATTAGTTTTTGATGGTCATCAGGTCTTGACTGCTTTGCTGAGATTTCCAGGAATGACAGTTTGTGCCATTTGTGATAGCTTGGTTTACCTTTGCTAAACTTTTTAGAAAGGTCTGTAATAGACATATTAGTGTTGGTATAAATGATGTAAGAATGGAAAAGTATCTTTAGCCAACAGAAGCAGCAAAAGAAGGGTTCAAAGAAAGGCCTGTGTTGATAATGAAGAACCAACTCACCAAGCTCCCAGGACACTGCTCCCAGTGGTAAGATCAAGAAATGCATTACTTATGTCAAGACCAGAATGATTGCCCTCTGAAAGAGCAGATGGCTTGTCATGTGTACTGTTTATTTTCCTGCTTGCCCAACAGAAGAACAGACTATATATATTCTAAATGAAGAAAAACAGAATAGGAAACAACCTGGCCTAAGATTTATGGAGGCTGCGTTAAGTAGGGTTCTGGTGTGGAGGACCATCCCACAATGGCTGCTGCCTCCTAGAGGCTATGAACATGTATCTAGAAACAAATCTGTGGTGACCAGTCAAGAAGAAACCCAGAAACATGGTCGGGACTTGATAGCTGGTGCCCCTTGTTGTCTTTGTGACATACAGGTGATCCTGGCCTAACTGCTTGGGCAGACATGTCACTTGTGTGTAGGTGAGTGTGAGATTGTGAATGAATTAAGTCTTTGGAAGGATGAGTACGAGTGGGATATTGGCAAATGAGTATCTATCCCTTTCATAAGATCTGATATAGAAATATGCTACAGTAACTTCCTCTAAGCTATCTAATGCTTACTCGTTTCTTGTTGAAATTAAACCACTATCTAGTCATAGATGGGAACAGCCTTCTGTTTCCCTACCGACATGAAAACTGTTGGTAGGATTAGGAGGTATCAAAGGAAGAAATGGGCTGAAACAATTTACAGTTCAGAAAAGTCTTGTGTGACACCAGACTACTAAAATTTAAACCATAAATGAAGAACAGGTCAGAGGGGAAGGAAAAGACTGGGCAGTGTCTGTTAGTGAGTATCTTGTATTAGACTATTTTTAATTAGACGTTTATTTATATATATATATATAAAACATCATCAGTAATATTACTCTAATAAAATTAATTTAAAAATTGACAATGATATCAATAGGCCAATGTAATACATTTTATTTTTGAATTTATTTGGTATTTGATTATTCAGTATTTTTGACAGAGGCATTTTTAAATGGCTGTACAGGATCCCTAGAATACCAGCATCCTGTGATGTGATTTAAAAACCCGTGGGAGTGCAAGAGGCTGTTTGACCTTTGTCCTCCATGGCCATTTCAACACCAAAATGTGACATTATCACTGTCAGGTTCCCTCTTTTCTCAAGAGGTGTGTTATCACTGATGTTACCTTCAGACTGGATAATAAGCAGGAAATAGAACAAATACGAGGCAGCAAGAAGCAACTACTTTCATAGGGTTCAAACAGTTATGTTGTGAGCAAGCTTGGTGATCAAGAGGCATTTTGTAAGCCAGAAGAGTAGCCGTATGGCACATGCTATATTTTTGTGAACTCTCTTTTCAGACTGAAAAATATAATAATGTAAGAAAAATATAAGATGAACATTTGTACTTACGTACTTGGACATGCGTTATGTTCAGTATGTGTTCAAAGTTAGGCAAGAAACCTGTGGGAAAGACTGGGTAAGAGACAAATAGACTTACTGTCTAGCAGTTTTTGCTTAGGTTATTTATAGCGTGTAAAGCAGTTTGCCATTTACATGTTGTTTGTTTTGTATGCTTGTTTAATGTTTAGTAGACTATAACATGGTGCTTTTTGTGCCTGGAACCTGTTGTTTTCCAGACCCTTCTATGTAGTGTAATTAACTCCCTAGAGTGAACAGGGGAAACTCTTGGATCCACTTCTTTATAAGAACTATGCAGAACTGTAGGAAGAGTAGAAGGGAAAACAGCAAAGTACTCGATTGCTTCTGTGTGTTCATACATCTTGGCTGGAGAAAAACCTACATTATTAAATCAAGGACCATTTTTAAAACAAACCCCAAAACTCTCCTTATCTTTTTCTCTAATCTTGGTTGGAAGCCTTCAAAGTAATTCTGAGCTTTTGTTTTGTTTTGGCTTTTTGTTGGAAAAAAAAAAAAAGGCAGAATTCATTAAACTTCATGGATAATGATAGAGGGTTGCAGACATACTTAATTTTTTCTGTGGCATCTTTTCCTAAATGTTTATGTAGCAAACCTGTGACTTGTTCTGTGTCTCTTTCTGAAGTTACACGTCTGGAAAACAGTGCATTGATTTAACTGTATTAATGCTTTATTTGGATTTTATTTTGTATAGTTTGTATTTCTTAATTGCTGAGGAGGAGTGCAGCTTCATTAATGTGCTGGGAGTAGCAAGAAAATAATGCCTTATTTCATGCTTGCAGAAGTGGTGCCTCAGGTGAAACAGTTGTCTTTAACTTGGCAGTTGAGAGAAGTGGTGTGTTAGAAGCACTGACCTTTGACTTAAACCTAGAACTAAAATCTATCTAATGAAAAAGCTGCCAGAAAGGAAAGGTCATACAAAACACGATGAATTTTTTAACTCCTCAAGAAGGATTTCTCAAAGTACTATAATTCCCTGTTGATTTGCCTAACTAGAGCAACATTTCTGTCACCATTCACTGAACACAGTTTTGCTTTTATTCTTAGTCTCCATGCAAATGTAAAAATTCTAAGTGGAATATGGCTTATGGAAACATTCCAGCCTAAATAAACAGTGTGTTTAATTCCTTATGAAATATGTCAAATTGGGTCAAAAATGTTATCATCCTGAGTCAATTCAGTAACAGCTGACCTTGGCTATATTATTTTCCTCCCTGTTTCTTAGCAACAGGAAACTTTTCTGCAGGATGACTATTTAATATCCTAATCTGTTTTAGATGCTTTTGTACCTAAAGAGGAACAGATGGTCTAAGGAAATTTTCTTTGTAGCAATGGAGATAGGGAGTAGCTATAGACTATTTTTCCTTATTTTATACCCTATTGTCCTGCATTTACAATTACATAATATGTTCTTGATGGTAGCTAAAAACTCCTGTCAGGAACAGGGAATAAAAATAGCAGTCTTTGGATGCTACAGGCTGCTTTTTTTTTTTTTATGCATGATGCAAGAAAGCAGTTATATGTGTGCTCTTACAGCTGTGATTACATTCCTTGTGCAAAGTGTGAGAATATGTATAATTGTATAAGTGTTGAACTGTATCTGAGTAAATGAAGAAAGCTTTATCTACAGTGTAATTATGTTCATTGGCATGGACTTACTCTCTCACTCTCAAAAGCTATCGTGGTTTTCTTTCTCTTTTGTTATAGGATCCAAAGGTTCTTTTTATTTCAGTGAGAAGAATCTTCTTTGAAAGTTTATTTTTATGTGACATGGTGTTCACATAAAATATAAGTTAATTCATTAAGGACAGTGAAATTTGGAGCTCTGAAACATTATGTTATGACTATTTTATTATTGGCCCAATGAAGAAATAATTCTGTTTATTTTTCTGGTTGTATGAAACTTCTTACTTCCAGTGAAGCACGTTGAATGCTTGTAGGAGAATGGATGATCCTGGATTTTTCTACATGATTTTAAAATCAGTACATGAGCCTCGATTCTGACTTTATTACAGCCACCTGCAAAGGAGAGAATAAGATGACCTGTTCTCTTCGAATTTGTTCTTAAAATGCTGTGCAGTACCTTTCCTTCCTAGCTCCTGAGGTTCTTAATGCAAAAAGAGGTACCTCCCCTCTGTCACTTAGTTGCTATCTTAAGGGTCAGCCTGTAATGATGCTCATAAATGCCTGAGAATGGTCATTTGGTTTTCCGTGATTATTGACGTGTAACAGTGACATTTCTTGACATTAAGTCCCAATTAGCAGGTAGTAGACATGGTGTCAGTTTGGTGAAAAGTGCTGCAGTAGTGTGCCCACGCATGTATATAAACAAATGACATGTTCAGCACTATGGCATGGGTCTTTTGGTGAATCATCTGGTGCAATTTTTTTTCTCCTTATTGGCCTGTGTCATGCTTTGTTTATTATCACTGACTACCAAAATTGTATAAACTGTAGGATGAACTTGTTTTTGATAACCTAACAGACCTGTTGCCTGGCCTGCTCTTGATGTTTTATCCTTTATCATCATTTAGCATTTAACATCCAAAGTGAAATGTGCTCAGTAGCCTTTGTTAGAGCTCTTTTAGCTGCATAGCAGGTTACATGGCTGACTTGCACCATGAAACCTCCTTGACATCTCTTTGTCCCTATTGTTGTGTTTGTAGGCTGTGTGCTACCTTATTTTAGGAGCTAGGCTAGAAATATTTCTAATTGCAACTTTTGCTTGTTGCAAGAAAAGGCAATGTCATCTTTGTTTAGTTCTACTGAAGTGAAATTCTGACTTCCCACATTTTTACCTAAAGTATTTCCAAATGAAACTGAAGTGTGGAGCTTCACTATCTTTCCCTTTCAAAGGGGAACTCTTCCATTTTGTTGTGCCTCGCTTTCTTGTATTTTGAGTAATTGGTTGGGCTGAATGAAATCTGGAGTTTTTTGTTTTGCCATATTCCACCCCATCCATTCCCCCATTCCCAGATTTGGCATAAAAATTAATTTAAAGCTTAAAACAGGCTCACCCTCTAGGAACAATAGTATGCATTGCTGAGGAATGTTTTGTGTCCCCCTGTGAATCCTTCCAAGCCTGGAGTCTGTTCTAAGTCGTACATCTGGTGATGGTGTGTCCCGTTCAGGGAAGAATGAGGCACTTTTTGAAAAATCGTGAAGATGACTACATGGAGTCTCTTAAGTGGGAGAGAAGGTGAGAAAAAGTGAAAGTGGGAAATACTTTGGTTTCATTTTTCTTCTTTCTGTCATCTTTTCCATTATCTTTAAAATGGAATAAAATGAAAAGAGAAGAGAGCATGACTTTTAATAGGTATTTAATGTTAAAATTGGAATATAAACTTTAGTTCTTTAAATCCGTCATGAGAAATGGTCACATGTAGCTGCCTGAATAAGTGAATTGCCTTGTATATTATCTTGCTTTTCTGTGGTTTTGCCTGACTGAGAGATGGCTCATTAATAAGAGGAAAGGTGGTGAGTCTCTGGACTCAGTTATTATATCTGGCTCTTTAATGCAGAAATTATAGCCCTCCATCAACAAATGATTGGTATTTTTAGGTTGTTGTATGACTAGGGAGGTGAACCTAGGAAGGAAGAACTCTTCAATCTTAAAGGATTTGTTGCTGAGTTACAGTTAGTTATGAATGCTTTAAGATGTAGTAGTCAAAGCACTTCTGGATAGTGTGAGTGGCAGAGCATGTCTGCTCGTCTGTTATGTTGCCATTCCCTAATAGACCTCAGGATTGTTTAACTGGATCACAGTAATTACTGACAGAGTTTAGGATTCTAAGTGCTTCAAATAACATATTAGGAGAGAATTTACTTAGATCTCTATGAGCATTGTTAGAACTGACTACTAGTCAAGTCTATAATTATATTTTTCAATAACCAACAGGTGAGACAGGTGATGGTGTGGGTTTTTTTCTAGTAAAGCAGCAAATATGAGCTATTTTGTAAGTCTTGACAATAGGTGTGAGTGCACTTGAGCTCTGCACTGTGCAGGAGAACAAACTCTGATCGCTTAACTGTTCACCACAGACTACTACTTACTGTTGCATCAGGCTCTAACCATGCGTCTCTTTCTGAGGCACAAGGTAAGACTTTTATAGGCACAGGGTCCTCACTTCACTGTGTTAAGTGGAGTACATGCTTGCTAAACTTGAGTTCCTCCCTCCTCTTTCTGGTAGAGTCAATTAAAACAAACAAGAAAACCCCAAACAATAAACAAACCAAATGCAACCTAAAAACCCCCACAACCCCCACCCCCCAAACAAAACACAACTAACCAAGTAAAACTTCCCATCATAAAATGGAAGAAATTAAACCCCAAAATCTTATTAAAAGTTCTGCTCTTTCATATTATGATAAATTCTAAATTGAGTTAGCTGCTGCATTAGGTTGACAGTTTAGTCTATATCAATGTATAATCTCAAAATAACCAGACGAAAATGCTAAAGAAAAGGAGAACATAGGTTGATATCACTGTAGTGTCTAGAACACATTAATTTTCTTTTCATGTATTATATTGTTTTTTAAACATTTTAATTCATAAGGTAGCCTTTTCTTACTTTGCTTATTTTAGATTTCTTAGTCAAGAATTTAAACTACTCCCACTGTCCTTTATAAAAATAACCTCATGGTGTCACAGGTCACTACTTAATTGGAAAAGCTGGATACCATATGTAATCCAATGTAATATAACTCATCTGTCATATTCACTTCTGGTAACATAGCTTAGGATCTGTTATATGGGTTTCAATAGATGTCATCATTAATGGAATTTAAGATTCTTAACTCACAGGTCATCTTTCTGTATCAAGCAGACAAAGCTTACCTTGGTCTCACTGAGTGTTTTGTCCAGGAGGAGCAAATACTATAATAATAATAATAGCAATAATGAAAAAAAGACCCGCTTTTTTGATGCAGGTATACTTTTGCTGAATTCAGGTTGGCTATGTTCTACACTATTTGAACTAAGTGTTAAGTAAATGTTGTTTTATCAAGCTGTTTCTCATACCGATTGTTTCATAATTTAGTTTTAAGTCCCCCCCACTCAATTCTTCTTTTCATTCTTACACCACTAACTTCTCTATTATTGTCATCTAATGTAATGTAGCCTCTTCTCTCGTGAATGTTTATGAATTTTTTCTTGTCGTTCAGTCTCAAATTTAGTAAATCATGAATTCTTTGCATGTACTCGTGCTATATGGTCTTGCATGCTTATTTAGGTAATGCAAACCAAATTTCCATGAAAATGAGAGCATTTGTGGTTGTCAGTGAAGTTAGATGTGTGAATAAACCTCCAAGCATTTGAATTTCTACAGACATCTATAAGCAAGGTCATCAGGTATGGCTAAGCAGCATTTTCCTACTATAAAATTAGATCATAATGTGGTAGTCTGTTGGAAACATAAGTTTTATAATCCAAACTCCCCCAAAGGCCTGTCTGGTTGAATGTTTCAAATTGATTGTACCTGTGTTGTCTGTTGCTGCCTATACTTTCAAACCTTCTGCATCTCACCAGTAAATGCAGAATGTTTGTCAAACTTTATAAAATAAACATACTTGTTAAATTTTTTTTCTAGTTTTCACACATCCTATTCTAGGTCTGAGAAAACTGTCTGAGGCATTTGTAGCAGCTTATTAGACTTTTTCAGAACCAAAGCAAACCTTTACCCCACTGTTGTTTTCATCCCTGCATGAGATAAAATAGGTTGTCACTTACAAATAAGAAAAAGGTGGGAAAAAATTCCTCACCAATTTTCCAAACCTAAAACAAACAAATCGAAAAACATCCCCAAACCTTAACCATCATACCTCGTGATTTGCCTTACTGGCTTTTTCTTCAATTATGTGAAGAATAATTTTTTTTTCTCCCTGGGAGGAGGGCAAATACAGTGCACCTGGCAACTTTTTGTTGTTTGGCTGTCATATTACAGCAGTTGCTCAGCTATCTTCTGTGAACACCCACAACAGTAAAAATGCTTTAAATTTTTAAAATATGTCAGAATTCACACATACCCACACAGAAACTTAGGGTATGGTGTGTCATCTAATCATATTCTCAGTTTCACTGCAACTTCCTTGAGATTTTTCCTCTCTTATTTCATTTTTTCAATGAATATTGATGGAAGGGATAGGAAGATAAATGTATAGATTCTTGGCTTGTGGTAGCAGTTGATCTGTGGCCCTCTGGGATATTGGCCAATACAGAATTTGTCATACTTTTCACATAAGAAAAACCTTAAAGTTTGGGACAGTCCAAATTTTTTCATGAGTAACTTCTTCCTTGCAACAGTATGAAGTGCTTTTTGAAGCCTGTGGATTATGTGAGAAACCCGTGAAGATATATCATAGAATCATAGAGTCATCCAAGTAGAAGTTGTGGTTTGTTGACCTCAGTCAACAGTCAAACACCACTCCAGCATCTTGCTTGCTCCTGTCTCCTTTGGGATGAGGAGAAAATAGAAGAAAGGTGAGCATACTCATACATCAAGCTGTTTAATAGTGAAAGCAAAAGCCTGATACCAGAAAAGAAAAAACCAGAAATTCATTCACTAATTCACAACTTTCCAGAAGGCAGGGTCTCTGTATGCGTAGTGAACGCCATGAACCATGAATGCCCCTTCTTCCTCCTCCCTTCCCTGAGCTTTGATTTCTGAGCATGACATCATATGGTGTGGTCAGTATGGGTCAGCCCTCCTGGTTGTGGCCCCTCCCAGCCTCTTGATCTCCCCCAGCCTACTGGCTTGATGCTGTGCTAGCACAGTTCAGCAAGAGTTAAAGTGTTGATGTGTTACCAACACTGTTTTAGGCACAGATACAAAACACAGCACTATAAAGACTGCTCTGAAGAATGATAACTCCATCCCAGCCAGACCATGTACAATCTCCACCCCTTATTCCATACCATTTCTGTGCCATCTGGAATTGATCTGTTCTGACTGCTTGCCCAGAGCAGGGCTGCTCTGGGCCTTGTCCACTTGTTCTGGATATTTTCAAGAGTGAAGATTCTTCAGTCATTCAGGGCAACCTGTTTCAATTTTGTATGACCCTTACTATCAACAATTTTTCTCTTTATCTTATCTGAATTTCCCTTGCTTCAGTTTACATCCATTGCCTCTCATCTCTTTGCTGTGCCTTTCTGTCTCTCTCTGTTTTTAAATTGAGTTGAGTATTTAAATTTTGAGTATAGCAATATGATCTCCCCTTAACTTTCTCCTTTAGATGCTGAACAGACCCAGTTCTCTCAGCTGCTTCTTATGCAGCCCGCATTCTAGCCCCAGAACATCTTGCTGGCTCTCCACTGTACCAAAATGTCTTATACTGGGGAGCATAAAATCGAATACAGTATTCAAGATGTGGTCTGACAGATGTGGATTCGAATAATAATTTCCCTCTACTTGCTGGTTCTGCTGTAGCTGGTGCAGGCTGGTATGCCCTTAGCATTCAGTTTCTGCAAGGGTGCATTTTTGAGTTATGTTCACACTGTCTGCCAGACCCTGCACCTCCACTTGTGCAAAGCTCGTGTCTGATCAGTTAACTCCCACACTGGACCGTTGCACAGGCTATTCAGTCCCAGTTACGTATTTTGCGTTGTGTTTTGTTGCTTCTTCTTGAGATTTTTCGGTCAATTCTCCAGTCAGTTGTGATCACTCAGAAGCACAACCATGTCCCCTAGTTTGTGAACCCCTTCTCTCAATCAGCAGTGAACTTGTTGAGGCATATTCATCCCATCGTCCAGGCCTTTAATAATGGTAAGTGTAGAATCATAGAATATCTCAAGCTGGAAGAGACCCATAAGGATTATTGAGTCCAACTCCCTGCTCCTCACAGGACTACCTAAAACTAAACCATATGACTAAAAGCATCGTTCACACACTCCTTGAACTCTGACAGGGTTGGTGCTTCTCTGGGGATCCTGTTCCAGTGACCAACCACGCTCTCAATGAAGAATCTTTTCCTAATGTCCAGTTTGAACTTCCCCTGATGCAGCTTCATTCCATTTCCTCGTGCCCTGTTGCTGGTCACCAGAGATAAGAGATTGTCTTAATGATACTGCTCATCCTATGCTTGTAGAGTCAAGTCAGAGGGACTGTGGGGAAGCTGACTCTTGAGGTTTGCAGACTGCAATTTGGGTTGCTGCTCGAATGCAACCTGTTACAAAACAAATGGTGACAAAGGTTTAGGTGTCATTTGGGTTTCATTTTTAATCAAACCATTAGAATTTATAAGTTGTCAGTGCTCATTCTTTGGGAAGATATTGAATGCTTGGAGAAAGGATTGAATAATAGTAATACGGATACTAGTAAGAGGAGGAAGGGGACTATGAAAACCTGACAAGAATGGAATGTTTCCCTGGGACAAAGGAGTATTTTTGATTTTGGATGTACTCCTCATTATTTGTTACCTGAGCTTACTTTACAGCAAATCTCTGTGCTTGTAATGGTCCTGTTGCATTTGTTTTATTTATTTTGCCCAACCAAGCACAGGAACAAGCATTTCTGTAAAATACCTAGGCTCCACCTAAACAGATTCAATTTATACCTGGATAAAATAGCCAGAGATAGCACTTGTTTTGCTGATTCCAGATAGGATATAATACTAGACTAGAATGAGACAATTACAGTAAAACACTTGCAAGATTTAATTTCCTAAATGTTATACCCAACTGGATTTAATCACTGGCAAAAGCAGCTAAGCTTTGATTATGCCCTTTTACTAACTTTTTTTTTGTTTGTGTGCCATTTTTTCTTTTTGTTCATCTTTATACGCCAGTACAAAGAAAATATTGTTTTGAATGCTTCCTTAGTTTCTTTAGCATTTTTATTAAGCCATGTGTATATAAGTACTTTTCCTCCTGTAAGTTCTATGTCACTTATGAAATGCTTTACAATAGTATTGGGTGAAGTTGATGACATAGACAGTGTTTGAAATAACAAGTGTAACAAAAGATTTAATCACTAGGGAGGTGCTGTTTCCTTATTCAGATAATTTATTAGTATAAGTTTCAACACTTTGACATTTATGATTTGGGGTTTGTTTGTTGGGGTTTTTTTGTAATTACAGTTCCTAAAGCAGAGACGTTTTTCTTTTAGTAGTTTAAAAAGAGTTTTTTCAGTGGGTTTTCTTTTCTCTCAGCCCCTTGCAGATTCTAACTCAAGGCACCAAGGGAGGTTTTTTTCAGAAGTATCAAAGCCAGTTAAAAGCACACAGCAGTTGAAAATTGATGGCCATTTTCCTAAATCAAGATAATTTTGATGTTCATTTGACTTGTATGCCTAATATATAGCTGAAAATTCTGCAAAGACTTCATTAGTATAACTACTACGTAATGAGTGGAATTCATGAGCAGAATGAATATTGGTAGATGTTGAATAGAGTCTACAAGTATTTTTGTAGAAGCTATACTAAGCGTGCATCGGCACAAAGATTTTCAGCCACAATATTGTCCATAAATCTGTCTTTCGTTAGTGGCTGTTATGTGCTTTAATGGAAATTTGTTAAATACAGCATTGCTATTTTCCATTAACTTGTGTATTCACACTCTGAGACAAAATGCTTCTTTGAGTTTTGCATTACATAGCTGTAATATGTAGCATTGACTGTCCCCAGGTATATTTTGCTTTCCTTACAAATGGTTTCAAATCTTGGCATTAAGTCATAACTGGCCTGATGAGTTCTTTCATTACTGTCATGGAACAAATGGGTGGGAAGAGCATATGTCAGCTTTGATATCACCCCACTTGTGCACAAGCTTGAGGAACGTCTGCTGTTACTTCGTTGAAAGGTCGAGAACTTTGCTGTCTCCACCCTATTTTTAAGCTTAAAATGTCTTCACAAAGGTGATGTTTCTGTCAAGTCTTAGCAATAGTATTAAGTTACCATATATGTGTGTAATTAATTTTTAATTTCTAAATGGTTAGTCAGTGAGTGCCGTAATGATGTTTCGGATGCTTGGTAAGTGGTGTGAAACTTTGATGCTTCTCTTGCATGTGCATCCTAAATTATAGAGTAAATCTCTTCTTGGTCCATGTGTTTGATAAGGGACTGCTGAATCTGTGAATCTAGAATTTAGAAGAAACCCATGTAACATATAAAGATAATGCGTCTTTTTGTTTATGCACATGCAAAATTCTACTTGACTTTGATTCAAAACACTAGCAGCTTATCCAAAACCTTGTAATGAGTGAAGTATACCCTGCTTTTTGGAAGTCTGTCATGTACATCTGGTTTCCCCATATTGCCTTTATATGCCAAAAATGGGAGGGGGCGGTGGAGGAAAACCCCGCAAACTCGTGCCAAAGAAAACCTCCAAAAGAAGCCTCTGAGGTCTAGTTAGTTTTTTCTCTTCCCTGTTCTCTGCTAATTTCTTTTCTCTCATGTTTTCAGTAGTGAAAACTATTGCACGTCATATTTTTCTTTCCCTTCTGTCTTCATTGTTTCTGCTTTGCACTCTGTAAAGTGACAGAGTCTAAGCTTGTTTCCTCACATTGTTAGTTCTTTTCCCTGACATTTTATTGGCTTTCCACTAATACTATTAGACATACTTCCACTTTCTTCTGTGTTTGTTCTTCAGAATTCATTGAGTGATATATAAATATACATATATGTTTTAAAGATATTTGGGGCCTGTAATTATGAACCACAAGTCTTTCATTCAATAAACCTGCCAAAATGTTTTTCCTATGTAGAGATGCATTTTTTGGTTTAATGTATTGGAAAGATTTGCTGCAAAGAAAAATTTTTCTTGTTTGTTCTTTGTCTGTTGAGAAACATTGCAATGACTCCCTTTGCACCTCCTAGCTTTCCGAGCACTTCTGCCAAGGCCTGCTGTAATTTTCTGTGAATATTACAATTTGAATACAGAAAGTTGTCAAACATATGACTAATCTTTGCTTGCAACATTTCTGTTTTATTTTGGCATTCAGGCAGACTTTTTTCATATGCATGTAATGTGATATATCTAAGTCTGTGGTATTGTTAATTTGCAGCAACCCTGTTTTTGAAATAGTTTGGATTTTCTGATTGTGTATCTCATAACACAGTTGTCTGACTTTTTTTTCTTTGCACACCACCCTCTCATTTATCAAAAGTTTTACTGCAGAGCCAGGTAACTTTATCAAGCTACAGTTTCCCGGAATCTTGAGATTGCTTTTTGAATACCTGGACGTGTTTTCCATGTGTTCTGCACAACGTGTGAAAACATGAAGCATAAACTCATTCAAAGCAGAATGGAATAAATTATTGTACTTCAGTCATTTACCATAATAATTCCACCAGACCTGGGAAAGGGGCTTTGAAAGAGGATGTTTTTCTTTGAAATTACAAAAGGAAGAAGTTAAAGGCTGATGTTCATGTGAATGGAAGATATCTATTAACCTTGCCAACTGCAAACTCCTGAACTTATTAATATAGTGCTGGAAAATACTAACATAATAGCTGAAGAGATTCCCATTATTCTGTAAGCCATTTGTTTTCATGGAAAACTGTGAATAATTTTTTTAACCAGTTGTGAAGTCCTAGTCCTTTCCCTCATCAAAACCTTTCCTCATTAATTTCTGCAGATATGTAGCTGCTCTTCTCCCTTTCTGAAGATGAAGGTTCACTACTACTTTAGGGGCTACAAGGCATGTTTTCACTTGGCTTATCTAGAGGCAGGGAATTCTTACAGGAGGGGATAGGATTTCTGTCTCCATATATATTTCCCATAAAAATAAGGTCAGTTCTTATCTCTTTCTACCTGCTGCTGATACTCTGAGAAGCAGGTGTATGCTAGTTGATATCTGTGTAGTGCAAGGAATCAGGAAAGAGTGCAGTTCCAACCTCACTGTCATTTCTTACATAAACCATGAATGTCTTAAGAAGTCTCTAGGAGAAAATTGTTATTTTTCTGATTCTTAGCATAATATTTTAATCCTTTATGGTAAGACCAGAAAAAATTAGGCTTTAGCTATAGATGAATTCTGGAATACTGCTCCAGTGAAACAAAGTATGAATGCTTTTTCCCAACTTAAAGTACAATGTTTGACTAATTTTAAATTTGCTTTTAATCACAGAATCGGAATATTTGATATTTGAAACAACATTTGGAGATCATCTGTTTCAGTCTTCCTGCAGGGAGCAGAGTCAATTAGAGCAGGTTTATTAGGACTGTGTCTCATTAGATTTTGAACATCTCCAAGGATGTGGACTGCAGTCAGCCTGGGAACAGCCTGTTAGTGTTTGATTTTTAAGGCATGTCACCTAACACTATGGGGACAGACAGGAGTCTGTGCAAGGGTCAGCAGCAGGGGCGTACCAATGACACCATGTCAAAGTCATAAATGTCTTATGTTTAAGTCGATTTTGCTGTATTTCAGTTTGTGTCTGTTGACCTGTAACTGGGCACCACTGACAGGAGTCTGGGTCCGATTTCTTTAGCTCCCAGCATCAGGTTTTTAGACAGACAGATTAAATCCCCCAAGCCTTCTCTTCACCAGGCTTGAACAATCTCAGCTCTCTCAGTTTCTCCACAAATCAGTCCTGGTAGGTCTTAAGATAATCTAAAATTAATACAACAGTAGTTATTTACAGAGTTGCATAGAAAAGGGGGTGACAATTTGGGTGATGGGAGGATATGAAAGCTTAACTTGCAAACATAGGTAGGACTTTGTAGAAGATGCTTTGCTACTGTACTGACCTTTATACAGACTGACTTAGTATGTAACTGAGATCTTCAGTACATGCACTTGAATTTGAACAAAAGGGTTATGCTTTTTGTTAAGTTACAGTTGAAGATGTGTGAAATGGAACATTTATGAGCTGGTATTTATGAAACTAGTTTATTTACTTCAGGGGAGGAAAAAAAAAAAAAATTGGTCCATGCAACTCATTTTTTTTTTTTCCCCCACTGTTTGCATCTGTTTGGTTCATACATTTAATGTCTTTATTTTCTCACTGTGTTTTTATTTTTTTATTTGGCTCTATGTTTGAATTGTATTTTTCAATGTTGCAAAGGTGTTTCTGGTTATATAACAGCCTACTTTTTGGCTTTGGTTAAAAGGTGCTTAAAATGCCAGTCTGGGTGGAATACTTGTAAAATATGTAACAGACATATAAGCTACATTGTATCCTTTTCTGTGTTTTTATTAAGTGAGTTCTTCCCTTTTAGGGTTTCTTTTTCAGTCATAGCACTCACAAGTTTAACTTGCTTATTTGATTCCAAAATAGTATTCAGAAAGTGACCTTTAATGTTATTCTAAGGTGTTCAAAATTTGTTGACAATAATAATGATAAGAGTCAAACGATAGTCCTCTGCCTCCCTTCACTTAATGGTGTTGTCTGAGAAGGTACAAAAAAAGAGAAAGGTGCATTCTGGGGAAAAAAGATTTATGTTTGACACTATACCATGCTGTATGACTTGTCCCTCCTTTTAACCCTATTTCTTTAAAGTGTCCTGCTAAATAGAATATTGATTTTTACCTTGTGGGAACAGCAGCAGTGTGCTTCAGCCCTGCATCATATGATCATCTCTTTTGAAACACAACCTGTTGTAAAGTATTTCGGGTATGGTTGATCCTGTATATACTGTCTGAGGAAGAGGTCAAAACCTTTTATATATACATGTAAAATTTTTATGCTGCAACAAATTGATTTATTAAGCTCAAAAATTGTGAGCATTCATTTTATCTTTTTCCTTTCTACACTTTTTTCCCCTCCCCCTCTCAGTTTTACTGTTGGGATTTAAAGATAAAGAAGCCAAATACAGTAACATTTGGGAGGATGGTGGGGCTGGAGAGTTAAGTGGAGATGAGGTTGTTAGAAGGGTGCATCAGTAGTGACAAGCTGTCTATCCTTTCCCAAAGTGTGCTAAAAAACTTGACATGAGATGTGCTTGTGTATTTCAACTGGCTTGAAAAATATAATTCCAGGTTCTCAAGCCTCAAATTTACATGGGAATAGTCCTGCAGATTATGTATTTGCAGACATCTTGCCTGAATCTTGATGATTTTTTTGACCAAAAAAACCCCACTTAATCTCTTTGATTACTTTCTTATTGAAAGGAGTCTTATAGTTGGAGAAGATGAAGTAGGCAGTGCTTTCTGCCAAAGAGTAATTTTATGTTATCTGTTACAGACAGTGATTCCCCTAGAGTTCAGACAGACTCTTTAAAACTGTTCTGTGGAGAGAGCAAACTGAGGAGATGAAATAAAGCGTTCTTGCCCTTTAATATAATCTAAAAAGAAAGTCTCTGCTGGCAATATATTTCACACAAACAATCAATGCATAGAGTTGTGGAAGAATAAATTGATGTCTGATTACCTGATGCTACAGAAGGAGAACACAAAGACACAAGGCTTATTCTTTTAATTCACCTTGTTCTTTTCAGACAGGAAAGCTGTGGTACTTGTTACCATATGTGATTGTTCAGTACAGAAGAAAATTCTCATACTATAATGACTTGTTGTTACCTATTAGTTAATTCAAACTGGGAAACTTTTAGAGGTTAATTAAGTTTTAGGCCAGGGAAAACATTTTTTAAGGGTTTCATTGTGTTGACTAATTGTCATTTGTCACCAAATCTATGTACAGCATTTTTTATTCTATTTATACTGTTCCAATTTATTTTGTTTGTTTAGCCATACTGTTTTCCACAAAGAAACTGTTAGTTTTGTTGAAGGAAGGAATAATTTATAGAGAACATCTGAAGCTCCAGAAGCTGCTGAAAAGGCCTGGAGAACTGAAGTAAAATAGTGCAACATTATGTAGCCAAGCAGCTTTTCCAGTATAGAAGTGTTTGATACAACTTAAAGTTTAATTAGTTTTTTCCAGTAATGCCTGTGACTTGGTATTTCTGAAATGCTGTTGTAAGTGAAAGAGATTCTTAACAATAGGTTTCTAAAACTTTTTGAAAAACTAAGAATAGAGGCCTTCATGAGTATTTGTAAATTAGATTTCAAGTTGGTGTATAGGTTTCAAGATAATGGGTAAAGCAGCACTTTTTCTCAAATTTTTTTAGTACTAGTGGGTTAGGAGAATATTCAGAAATACAGCTTAGGTATTCAATTTACAAGTTGCCTTTCTGCAGGCTTTTTATATTACTGGGCAGTCTCATTTCAAGATTAGTTTGGAACAGGAATTTAGACCTAAACCTAAGCTCGTGAAGAGTCTCTCTGTCAACATGCTTCATGTAGATGGATTATTTCTGATTTTTTTCTGTATCAGTAAGAGGAAGATCTAGTGTCTGATTACCCTCAGCTGTAGGGAAGGGGAAGAGACAAAAGCACTACAAACACTGTGGATACTGGTAGTGAGATGAGTATCGTAAACTGCTCAGGGTGATCATCACAGCTGATGAGTCGTAGAGTAATGTAGGTTGGCAGGGACTTCTGGAGGTCCCAAGTCCAGCCTCGTGTTCAACATGGCATTGGCTGGAGGAGATGCTCCTCCAGGCAAGTTTTCACTGTCCTTTACAGGTGGAGATTATGCAGCCTCCCTGGGATTCTGTGAACTTCCAGCTCTCTGGCAAAGAGGAGGCTAGCTGCCACTAGTAGTCAGATTTCAACAGAAACAAAGAACAGTGTGATTTGCTCCATTGTTAAGGGCTGCTTAGAAGGAAAAGTTATATTTTCATTTTGGTAGCTATTGCATTTTCTGGAACAAGATCTAGCAATTACAGGGAAGAGTAACATTATTGCAGAGGTTTCTCTGGACACTGTGAACTAGCTGTTTAGCTGCTTTGCTTGCTTTGCTTGTCATTTTCTATGCTTTCTTGATCAGCATTCTTAGCCTAGACTGATGGTGCTTGTCCTGTTCCAAATAATTTCCAGTAGTTAAAGTGCTGACTTAATCAATTCGCATACACTTGGGTATTAAATTCAGTGATGGCTAGTGCGTGGATTACTCCCATTTCCTTGGTATGATAAAATAGGTTAGAACTTACTGTCAGGAAGCCTCTGTTATGCGACTAACATGAAATGTTTGTCTAAAGTTATTGAGCACTTAACAGCAGTTGTGTGTACTGGTATGACAGTGTTCTTGCTGTGTTCAACAATAAAGCTGCAAAAGTCGTCTTCATGTGACTGCAGAAAGCTGTATAAACAGAAAAAACTACATACAGTGACATGTCAACTGACAATGCACCTCTTCAGGGGCTTGACAGATCTAAGTGGGTTGGAGACACTGATAAACCAGGATGATAGTTATTTCAATTCAGAACTTTTAAGTTGACTTACCCAGCATTTCTGTCTATTTGAGAGACATTAGTGTCTGTCTCCATTTAAAGTTCTACTTGAAGGGTAATAAATTCACTTGGACAGTAAATGCTAAGTGTTTCAGGATGACATGTAATGGCAACAGAGGCAAAAAGCGTTTTTCTTATTGTGCATGAAGAACTATTAGAATTGTTGATCTACATCTCTTATTACAGTGTATTTTTCTTGATTTTTGGAATCTGTCATATGTGAGAGTTAATCAGCTCTCGATGGGATGCTCACGGTGTAATTGTGGAATGTTTTATGTTAATAAACTGGTTTATTAGAGCACTGTAATCAGCTGGTCTGTGTTAGACTAACTAGCTGAAGTGTTCACAGGAATTGGTTGACTTGTTTTAATTTCCTTACTGGCAGGCACTGTCTGGCTTTCTATTAAACAAAAATTTGCAATATTTAAAGAGAGGCAGTCCTACTAAAAGTTGCAGCTCTCTGGGTACCTGTTAGCTATCTCTTTATAAACAACTAAATGTTTTCTTAAAATAATAAAAATGCTGTGGGGAAGAATTGAGATATCATTAAATTTTACTTTCTGGATGGCAACGTGTAAAATACTGTTAAAAAACCCCTCAGCTTTATACCATTACTCCATCTTCCTGTTCTTTGTGAAGCCTTTTAATGATGGAAAGAATTGGGATTTTTTTCATGGACAAAACAAATGCTAGAGGTCTGTCTTTTTATTTCAGTAGTATCTAACACATCCTATATTTCACAATTTCCTTTCTTCTCCACTGATGAAGTTTCTTCAAAGGATTTGTTCTTTCTGAGTGAACAAAGGTTGTGTCGAATAGGTGCTTGTAGTCTTGACTACTCTATCATCCCTGTTCATCTCTGAAACATGTCTGAGGTGAGATGGATTCTTTAGCTAGGTCCATATTCAGCTGCCAAAACTCTTATGTCCCCTGCTGTTCTTCATGGGCATTGTTACTGCCAAGAAATGTCACAGATCCCCTTATAGCAGTCACTAGGGAAAAATAAAATATTTACGGAAAGTTCCAGTGTTTCTTCAGAAGCTTCAGATATATAGTCAGTGTTATTCCTAGGAACTGTAAACGTTCCATGCCCCCCACCTCCCTCTCCAAAAGGTAAAACTAGTATGAAGCAAGCAGCTGTTCAGCTGTAGGTACTGCAGTTTGTGAGTACCACAGAAAGTGATGGGGCATGCATAGACTCACTGAGAAGTCTTATAGATATAAGGCACAAATTCTTTAGTATTCCGAAATTTTGTCTTGAATTAGTTTGTTACTTGGAAACAGACCAAAGTAATGGTAATGTGTTGCTACTTGTTCATTTGATAATGCAGTTTGCCATTAAAATTGGAGTGTTACGAATGTGTAAAAAAAAAAAACCAAAACCTAAAATTATTTGGATATTGGAATTACTATTTTTGCACTGAAAACTTTCCAATTATTTAAAAGTGGTTTATTTGAAATTAATTTGATGCTTTAAAATCACATGAGAAGAAGGTTCTGAGGAGTGTGGTTTTAGAGACATTGATTTGATACATCCAAATTAGGTCACTCTGTTGAACTGACTTCCTGGTCTTTCACTGTGGAGGGAGAAGGCCACTGGAATCCTTGGGAGCCTTGTTTTAAAGTACACTTTAGGGATGTTGTGCAGAGAGAAAATGTAATAGGTTTTTACTACCGAAATATATTTGTTAGCTCTTTGGACTGGGAATGGAAAGTGGATGACAGGGAAGGTGTCAAGCGAAGGAAAAACAACTAAAAAATATAGTTGAGGAAGTAGCTGATAGGAAGCGTTTTGGATGAACCAGAGAAAGCAAACCAGGAGGAGAATGTCCTTTCCAAGACAGGCTGACAGAGGGATGAGTATTTTAGCAGAAAGAATGGCAAAGGAGAGTAGACAAAGAACCAGTAGGGGTTAGTGAAAGAGTATACGCAGAGGCATAAAGGTGATGAAAGATGAGAGACAGCCTGAGGATTTGGGTAGTGCTGTCAGGGAAGATGGTGAAGTTGCCTCCTGAGAATGTGTAGAAGGAAATATGTAAGAACTCAAATAAATATTACATGGTTAGGCAGCTGAGAGAAATCCCTGGTCTTTATTTTTGGCACTATTGCCTCTGCAGAAAGCTGCTAAAAAGTTCGTGCTGTGCATTCTCAAGATGAGTTGTGGTGCAGAAAGACACTGGTAAACATTGTTCAAGCTTCTGAACTATAACTGAGTACAGATACTTCTCTGAACCTTCTTTTCAGAGCATATAGCCAGTGGGGGAATTGGTTCTGCTACCAATTTAACTGCATGTGCTAAAAATATTAACTCTATTACTATACAGTTCACTAGCTAGTATCCAAACAATAATGAGATCACATCCCAGATAAATATGGTTTGTACACAGCACAGGAAGCAGTGGAGTGACTTGAAGTTGCGGGGCTATCTGGTTCTGTTTTGCTTACCAGATGAAGTTTCTTATTATCCACAAATATTTCCACTCCATGTAAATGATTTTTATTTGTATCTTGTTTAATTTGGCTGTTATGCATGTATATTTTAGCTCTATGTTGTTCTGTATAGAATTAAATGGAAGTTTATAGTTTGAAAGAAAAAAATATACGTTAGTTACCTTGCAGTCCATTTTGTTCCCTCTAGAATTGGATATGAAAGCCCAATTAGTATTTCTAAGTGTTATTAGTATTTTTAAGCTAAGTACTTTCTCACCACATGTTTTAAAATTCTGAGAATAAACTTGGTCATCTCTTTAAAAACAGATATAGAAAGATGAGGGCTTTACATATCTGTAAGGATGTGTTAGGGGAGAAAAATGAGAAGCAAATAAAGCTACAACAAAAATCAATCAGAAAAATTTATTTTTGAATGTTATAAAAGGAGAAATGCTGGTTTTCAGAGAAAACATCATTTTGAATGTAAGGATGATAGTTTTGCAATTAAGGAATAGATGAGTAGGGTGTGAATAACTGATACCTAATCTTTAAAATGCTCACAGTATTTATGTGTGTAGGATGGTGACTTGCAGTTTGTTTCAGGTGTTTTGTTTGCTTTTGTTTAGGTGTCACATATTCCACACACTATTTTTAGTGCAGTGAGCTAATGAAAATCTGTAAACTGTTGTGCCAAAAGTGGTTGATAGAAGCCTTTGTGAAAATATGCTTAATTAATAGCAGCAGGGCAATGAACTGTTCAGAAATAACAACTGAATTGGAGCATACTTACTGCAAGTGAATCAGTTATTAACATCAATAAAGGCAAGGAGAAAGAAGTGAACCTACATCCCAATCTTGGATTTTGTTATCTTTTGAAGATCCTGCAACTAGCAGTGTCTGCCATTTTTAAGTTGTGTGAAAATGTGCTCTTTGAATTTCTGGCACTGGATAAATTTCATTTGTATATTTTCTATATATGTTCATCCAGTAAAGATTGCATTTAAATCTTTCCGAAGTCAGCAGTTGGAAGCTCTAATAAAGATTAAGATATCAGAAATGTGTATAATAGTGGTTTTTAGCTGTCCTTAACATCTTAAACAAAATTTGACTGAAAATCAGTTTCATGTTTTTCTAGTATTTAAAGACAGCTTGGGCAATATTGTGAACACTTACGAGCTTTCTGTTGCTGTCAGGCCTCTAAGTACAGCACATTTTATATGTTGTGTGTTACACACACATCCCACCCACCCCCTTCAGAAATAGAGTACCTGCTTCACATATTTGTTAAGGTCAAAGGGCACTGTAAAAATCTTCGCTATTAAGAAATAAAAGCATACCACGGTGGGATGTACCACAGTGGTACAGGGTGTGCTGGCAATGCTGCTGGCTCAGTTCAAACCTCGGAAATTTTGTCAAAGGTTATTGGGTCAGTGTGCTTCTGATCAGGTCTTAGGGTAGGAATTATGGCTGTGTTATGATTTGTGGTGTTATACCACAAAAACTTTGAAGAAAATAATAATAATACTAAAATAATCACAACACAGATGATCATTAGTGTGGTTTTGGGATAGTTAGGATGCTGTGAATGAATTGTGAAGGGCTTCAAACTGTTTGACAGTTTATTCATTACACTAATTTTTTCTGGGGAATTAATGATGTGCCTTTAATGTAGGATGATTGCACAGTAGGGTATTTTAGGTAGTACTTATAGAAATGACTGTCGGATATGGAGCTTATCTTTCTAGAGTATGAGCAGGAAGAAAAAATCTGGCCTCTCTGATGAAAAAACCCATGGCAAACTAGGGTATGGTGGCTCTTTTCAAATACATGGCCATGTATGTGTATTTTGAATGGAATTCTAAATATATGTAATGCTATGACAAATTCTGTTTTGAGACTCATAATATCACAGAGCTGATTAATTGCTTTAAGTGTGATTAAGATACATAAAAATTTGTAACTTCTGATATTTGAGGAAAAAGGTGAATTGGAGGAGGAAAATGTGGGAGAAGGTAGGTAGCAAAAAACTGATTTTTACGTTGTAACTTTAAATGTCAAGTATTTTATCTAGCTGTCAAAGATTTTCATCAGTGTAGAATCAATATTAAGTTTTGACAAATTGTTAGATTGGAAATTGGGAAGAAGACAAAAATGATGAATCAAAACCTTATTCTGCTCAAGAAATGATCTGTTTTAGCATCAGCGGTAGTCTACTTAACATATTGCTTCACTTCATTCCCCTGAATCATAATGTGCATATGTAATAGGTGAGTCTACATTAATGGTTTATACAGTTACTTTGTCAAAGCAGCTGCTTTTCATGGTACAATTGCTGGCATATTCTCCACATGTGCATAGTTTCTGTTCCATAACCAGGAAGTGGAGATGGATTTTAAATTCTTACCAGGGAGATGAAAGGAGGAGACAACAGGGACACTGGTGTGTTATTGATACATGTCCTCTATTTTTACTCATTTGCCACAAATTTGTGTTTTCCTGATCCTGTATAGCAGTTCTGAATCTTGGATTGAAATACATTGTGTATGAAGCCTGTGTTTTGGCTTGATTTGTATAATGATGGAAAAATTCTTGATTATAGAAGCACCTTCCAACCTGTAAAATATCTCTTTCCAAAAGCGTAGAGGTTAGGTCAATTAACACATCTGGAATTGATTTATGTTTGAAATACTGCTTTGATTCAATACATTTGACTTCATAGGGATGACTGGTAGAGGTTTAGCAACTTAGAATAGCAATGAGTAATTTTGTAGATGTTCTGTAAGGATTAGTGAGGTATTTTTATTTAAAATGGCTCAAAGTAAATATGTTGAATATAATCACATAATGGAAGTTAAACTTTTTCACCCTAATACTCCAGTCGATGAAAGAGAAATTTCTGCTCTTCCAATGCATAGTTTGAGAGTAGCTATCTCCACAGAATACCAAAACAGAAAACATCAGTACTTTCCTGTTGCCAGAGAGTGTGCCCTAATGATACTTGCTTCATTTGTCATTCAGTCCCAGGAGAATTGACATCTGTAGTGTTCACTACCGGGCTGTGAATGAAAGGTTCTGACCACCTGCTTTTCTGTAATTTTGATCTCTGTACGGTTCCCAGCTATGTGCTGAATGAAGTAGGACTTGAGCAAAGAACAAAAATAGGCTTTTGGGCTACAGAGTCTTAATGTAAGAGGGGACTTTCCTGCAGACCCTTATAGCTGTAACAGTTTATGGAATAATTTAGAAGCTAGAAAGCTACAAAAATACAGCTTAATTATTCACCTTAACTCAAGCATTCCAGCTTGGTTTACATGTATATATGACACTAGGTATCCAACAAGAAATATGTTGGATATTAAATGTCCCATTCTGCCATGACTAACCTTCATAAAAAGCCTTGTTAAAATGTAAAATTTCCTTTCCATGGTAAACTGATATTTAAAAAAAAAATTTAAGTTTATGTAAACTCGTTTTTCAGCAAATCTGTCTCAAAACCGTTGTCTAATACTTTATATTATTAAATGCGGTCTAAGGTTAGAATGGAAGGATTTTTGTACTATAATTTTTTTGGTTGATCTTTCTACTTAGAATATAGACAACAATATTCCTACCCTTGAGAGTGTCTTCGATATTTTATAAATTTATTCATTCGGCTTTATCGGGAGCTGGGTAACTTATCTTTGAAAACGTATGTGTGTGAAGCTAAAGCTGTTTCATGGTAGATAGTATTTATAGAATGAGGTCATTCACTTTGGGTTCCAGATGCTGTTTCATTTTGAAATCATAACAGAAACTTTTCCCTGATTCTTCAATAACCCAACTGAATGCCTCATCTGTGGAATTTTGCCTGGAACGGCAAATTGTGACTTTGACCCAAAATTCTCTCTTGTGTATGAATATTTTCCTGGTTAAAGCCTTCTTACAATTGTTCCTCATCATTTGAGTGAGAGAATACCATTCACAGGCTAAAGAGAGGTGGTTTGAGAGAGCATTTCCCTCCCTGTGGCTAAAACTGCCTTTGGTTTGATTGCTTCCCTTTCAGGGGGCAGATTCTGCTGTTATTGCTGAAGTAATGGTGGTCTCCTCTGCCATCACCTCCACAGAGAGAAGTGAGCTGCTGTTCTGTAATCAGTACAACAAGAGAGTCATAAAGTATATCACATTTAAAAGATAATTCTAAATGCAAGGAAATCAGCTGGTAGTCACTACTACATCTTGTGGATTGTCTTTAATTTAATTAATGGTTGAAAGCTTACTGAGTTGGTGACTTGCACAGAGTTCTCTGATGGAGTTACGTATTTTGGAAGGAGGAGAAAAACATGTAGAAGTGGTACACTTCCCCATAAAAAAGTGTGCTGGAAGATCAGTAGATCGTTCAAATTGTACTCGAATTTCTAAAAGGTTGGGTTCATAGAAGTCTTGCTACTACTAATGTTTCTAATAATTTCGGTATCATATAATTATCTCAGCCTTCAATTTTAAGAAGGTGGCAGTCCGTGGCTGGCAGCACCAGCACATTATCATCTCTCTAATAATTTTTCTTTTTTTTTTTTTTCTAAGAATTTATCTTGATTCATGTTCACAAGCTGTTTGCTATGTTTCAAACATGAAAATTGTTTGTGGGTGGCATACTTTCTCTTACTGTGCATGTGTATCAGAAATCATTTGTCATCTGATTTGAACTTCAATTTAGTCAGCACAGCATCTCAATTTAGAGAAAATTGGACTCCATTATAAGATACAATTGCAATAGGATTATGGTTTTATGCTAATGTATGTAATTTATTGCTATTATTATTATGCAACAGATTGTAATGTAATGTTTTGACTTACTCCTTTAAAATTGCTGTAGAATATGAAAATGATAACATTACTCCTATGTGGATTTTTTTAATCTTTTTTTTTTTTTCCTCAAGATTTTAAGAAGACACACAGTAGCCTGACTTTCTTGGATAACATTATAAGGAAATTTCAAAATGTATTTGTTACTATGAGACAAGTAAACAAGCGATACAATATTTGAACAAAGAAAACGAAGAGGGTGTTTATTCAGGAATGAAATTAAAATCTTTAAATTATGAAATTCAAGCTGGTTTTATTTACCATAATCTGGTATTTTGCAGCAAGCTCCTTGGCAATATCCTGTGTCTGAGCAGATTAAGTCCTAAAATTATGAAGACACAGGAGACGTTAAAGCAAGCAACCTTCCTTTCTCTAGAGGAATTTCACAACACTTGTACCAGTATTGAACTATAATAGCAATTCCAAGTTCATAAAAACTTCTAACTGTACTTACTGGCCAAGGTCATGTCATCCCTGGGAGGCTGCATTCTCTTTTTGGATTTGCAGTTCTCCTGTGAAACACCAGGACTTTTGCTAGGGGTCAGCAAATTGTTTTGTTCCAGAAGGTCTGAATCTCTTGTGGCTGTTGGTCAACTGAAAGCTTCCCAGCAAAGTAGAAAGCTTCTTTCCATCTAGAAATGTGGTTTGTAAGGGATGGGAAACCTGTGAGATCTATCTTCTCTTTGTGATGATCAATTTTATATTATATGCCTTCTCTATTTTATTATTAGAACATGCAGAGACATTCACATACTCAAAATTGCATGTAGCTTAGATATCTTTTTTTTTTTTTTTTCCAAAAGGGCCAGGCTCAATATGCATTACTTTATCTCCTGACAGAAAAAAAGAATATTGTGCTTTTGAAAATGCTTCTTACTTTGCATCACTGTGTTCTGAGTACAGTTATTCAGGAGGCCGATATGAGGAACTGTGTTCATGCAGGTCATAAGCACATGCATTCAGAGTCACCCCATTTCTTAATTTGGTGTTGTTTTATTGCGAGTATATACAGTGCGGACTAAGTACCTTTCAAATCTAAATACTTGGTTGTTGGTGTGATTTTAAATTCCCTGATTATCTTCATGATTTAGAACAAAGCACTTACGTGGTGTATCATTTAAAAATAAATAAAATTTTAAGTGAGGTTGAAATAGTAAGTATTTCAGCTACTGACAACCTTACTTTTTCTTACATCACAAGGGGTGGGGTGAACTCCAGGAGTTTTGTATGGATAAAACTTAAATCTGATTCATGCAAATTAATTCTTAAATGATATGTTAATTATTTCAGTTGTTGACAGTCCTCTGGCACCCTCAGAAGTTGTTGCTGATGTTCATGCAGTTCTGTGCAGTGTCCTATAGTTGGTGTATGAATGAAACACTACGTAAAACGTGATGTTCTTTAATCCTCATACAGAGAAATCTTTGATGTTTGTGATAAAGCTATTAATTTATTTGGAGGAGTTGTTTTCATTATATGGAATATTGTAAGCAAGGGATTTATAGATGGGCTTTGCTGATCCTGGAGGGCAACTCTGCTTGGTCATTACTTTGAGAAAGTGGGAGACCAGATAGCCGGACACTTGAGAGATTTGCTTTTTGATGGTAACATTGCAGATGTGGACAACAGTGCGGGAGAACCGTTGTCAGGTCGTTTTTGTATGCTGGCACGTTATGAATCATTTGACCAAGAAAAAGGGAGGCTTCTGCTAAATTGTTTCTCATAACGGTTTTTGTTTTCTTCCTTCCAAAGATAAAACTTAAAATTCAGGTTTAATCTTTTTCCTGATTGTTTTTAAATCTTTCTTCTTAATACCTGCATTTCTGAATACAGTCCCATAGAATACTTTAGGGATTCACTATTGTTACAGACCTCCTGTTTATGATCCACAAATGTGTGTCTGCATTTTCCAGCTTACCTCTTAATTAACAATATTGGTCTTTTTTTTTTGCTTTTCAGAATGTTTATTCTCCGAAAAAATGCTGCATTCTATTGCTTTCCTATAGTAAATGTTGTTTCTACCAGTCTGGAAAACAAATGGATACAAGGAGTAATATCCTTACTGAGATAGATAGAATTAATTTTCCAGTAACAGAGGTCCAGCATATAATATGATGCAATGCATGCTTTTGTACTGTAGTGAAACATTTGAGTAATAAAATGTTGAAGCCGTTTTCTTGATCAGTAACTAACCTAATTCAGGAGTCTACCCTCCTTTAATAAAAGGAAACTGGGATTTTCTTTGCCAATCTTTTTTGTCTTAGCTTCCAATTAATTAAATTTATACAGATTGTTTTGTTTAGATCCTCTGCCTTTTTTAAGCCAATTTATTAATCGCTTCATTGCTTTGCAAGTTTTTTTCCTGCTGTAAGCGTTTTTCTCAAATCAGAAGATGTAACTACAGCTTTAATAGTGTCTTTCAGTGTAATGGATTAAAAAAAAGAGATTCTGAGGAAATTGGTACAAGCAAAGTTATAATTCTTTGTGCTATTTTTCTTTGCTTATCTAATGACAGCTCTTTCTGCAGAATAGACAAGCTTTTATGTCTCTACAGCTGTATCATGTGACTCCCTTACTACTTGCAGCATATTTCTTGATAAATTCTCAGTATTAGGGAACGGCTTTTGGTCTAGAATAAAGGGCTAAAGTCTGCATAAATGCCAAGCCAATTTGCTGAGGATTTACTTTGTCTACATCCTGCTTTTTTAACCCACATTTGCATTTTTTTGTCATAGCCATTTAATTTTGGGGTTTTGAATTTGATTTATTCTGAGGCTTATAAGCTTTTGTAATGGCCAAGACCTTAAGAAAAAAAAAGGTGTTGGTTAAAAAAAAAAGACAAAAATTGTTTCAGTTATTTGCTGTAACCTCTTACATTCTCATATTCTTGGTATGGTTTCATACAGTCAGTTTGTAAAGCATGTGGCATTGCATGAAATTTGTTTTTCATTTACACAGGGAAATGAGAGAGATCTGGTGTTTAGAGGAAAAAATACCTCTCCCCCGCCTTTTTTTTTTTAATTTGTGTGAGGTTTTTTGTTTCTTTGTTTTCCTCCTAAGATCAGATCATTCATGGTTGATCATTCATAATCATTCTAATGCCACCTTCTTCTCTATATTTTTTGAGTATAGATTAAGGTAAACAGTGGTTAGTGTGACCAGAAAGACAGTGAGGAGGAAGAAACTGTTACTGAGAATGAGGCCGCCACGAAAAAGGTTCCCAGCTGAGCATGTAGCGTATCATAGACATGTCGGTTGGCTAGATGACCCAAGGTCCTTTCCCAAATGTCAGGCAGAGCTGGGCTGTGGCCAGTATTAGATAAGGTCTCTGGGGACTCTGGCTGGTCTTGGACACTCACTCACAGGAGTGAGTCAAACATGTTTCTCTTGCAAGCTAGACAAGTTGTCTTGCCAAGATGTCATACGAAGTGAGGGTAGTGTCTTCTGTCTTCAGTGTTCTTATGGTAGTGTTAAAAATTGAGTGGTTGCCGCTGTTCAACAATGAAGCTTCCTGGGTACAGAGAGCAAGTCACTGTACTCCTAAGTGCCTAAATTTTGGAGAAGATAAGATTTACAACAGTATTTCTGTCCTACTTGGCCTTGCAAATACCATGAGGTAAATGTATTAATAATGTTGAAATTATTTTATTATTTCAGAAACAGAGGTCTGTTAAATCTCTCCAGACTTGCTCATCAGTCCTTAATTTGCATTATGTTCTCATGTGCGGTTCCATTCACTAGTGTTAAAACTCACAGATTCAGTGTTAAGGGTTGGAAGGGACCTCTAGAGATCATCTAGTCCAGCCGCCCTGCCAGAGCAGGATCACCTAGAGTAGACCACACAGTTGAACTGCAGTTTAGTATTTGTGATTATAGGTAAACAACGCATCTTCAAGCTTAAATTTTAAACTCATGAAAACTCAAGGGGAGTAGTAGTTACCTATAGAACTTTGCAGCATGTCAGCCCCATTTCTGAGGGAGGCTATTCTGTGACTTTCAAAATAGGACAATTAAGTAGTAAGTATGTAGTTGTGCCATAAATTTAGAAGTGAAAGAACTTTTTCTGTTGTATATCATTGAACCATTCAGCTCTCAGTGGAGAGAAGAAAAAAAAAAAGACATTTAGTAACTAGGTCTATACAACTTTGATTGCCATAGTACTCATTAAACAAACCCATGTTTGCCAGCTCTTCTGGACAAAGAGATGCCTTCACTGTGGTTGCTGATGGGAGTATTTCTGTTTGCAGAATACTGAAATTCTAGTGTAAACTGCTCAGAAGATTGATTAACTTTCTCAGAAAATGATGATTTTCTGTTTCTATGTAGCCTTAACTGTTGGTAAATTAACTCTTTACACTTCTAATGAGATACTGTTGTTTGCTCTCTCTGACCTGATGAAAGGCTCATGTGCCAAAAGTTTCTTTGTGGGGTCAGTTGCTATTAGTTGATTTAACAAAAATAGTATTTTTCCCCTGCAAAATTTGATTCTTTATACAACACATTATTTATTTTGCTAGGGTAATGATTTAGTGGCATTGTAGTGGAATTCATTGTAGCGCCACAGCAGACAATGAGAAAATGCAAGCTTTCGGTGTGTGCAGTTAATTAGATGAAATGTATTTTGACAGGCACCTACTAATTAGAATTTAAAATTAATCTTTTTTTTTTTTTCTATTTAATTATTTCAGTTCTTTGGTGAGAAGCTGTTCATTAGATGTTAGGAGTTTACTGGATTTCACTGAATTTCACAAAGAGATGTAAGTTATGTCATCGTGGGCTTTTCATGTGCAGAGCTCTCAGTGTGTTTCTCTGAAATTATCTTCAAGCTCAGGATGCTGCATGACTATGGAGTAACTTGTTTTAAGAGCCAATTGAAGCAAAGGGAATAAGCTCAGATTGCACGTGCAGCTAACCATAGTGCTCTATTATGATTTCTGCTGCTAGTGCTGCAAAGACTTAAGTTGAATTAAATAAATACAGCAAATATTTTACTATCTCTACATTCAGTTATTATAAAACCTTCTTCTAAAGGTTAATACTTACATGCGTTTTCTCAGTTTGGCAGAGTTGTCGTCATGTAGAACAGATCAACAATCTTCTGCTGTTGCTGTTCCTTTTCATTCCCAAATACTTATTAGGAGAACTTGGTACTGAAGCTGTTCAGTTACACTCATGGTATACTTGTTTCTATCTAATGCACTTCATTTAAAAGGTTAAAAAAACACAAACCAAAACCCACTGCGTGTAGGACTTGTCCCTCTTACCTGCTTTTTCTTAAGTCCTGACATGAAAATTAACTGTGTGAAGATTGTTCTCACTCTGAAAGAATTGATTTGTAAGATTGTTATCATACAACATATATCCTCCCATGTTGTTCCCTGGACAGTGTTGTAAGGTGTTCATCTCACTGTTAACCTCCTCTCTCAAGTTTTGGCATAGCTTTTGGGAGTGTGTTTTTTCTTCTGTGAGTACATGCTGCATAATATTTTACGAAGTTGATGGATGCAGGACAGAGGCAAAATAAGGAGTATGTAGTGAAGCTTTTGACCTTGAACTTCTTCCTTGAAATACCAGGTTTTCTTCCACACTTGGTTTGTCAGCATTAGTAATCTCACCGGTACGGTTACGCTTGGCTATATGCTTTTGTGAGCACCAAACATGAATGTTGGTGTCTAATACATTAAAAGGTAGGTAAGGAGCCATGTGCTAAACTGCCTCTTTGCTGTAACCAGGCCCGTCCCTTTCATTTCCCCAGTTTACTGCGGAGCACTGAAGATCAAGGGATCATGATGGCCTGTCTCTCGTGCTTCATGCTCTTGCACTTGACCTGCTTGCTTTATTGGTGTGATCCAAATATTATTATAATCTCTTTTATGTGGGCTGATTGATCGGTTTTCAATTTTTTTTTTAAAATCTGTTGATCAGAAATTATGGTTGTGAGAGTATATAGTGTATTTAAGGTCTGAGATGTCTTTCTGCTCTAGCAGTTAGAGCAGAACAGAATAAACGTACCTGGAAATGCACAGTATTTGTTTTGAGTTACTATGGGAGCTGAGTGCAAGAACTGGTAAAGAACAGTGCTGGCAAAGAAACAGCTTTTCTGAGGTGTAAAAATAATTCTAGCCTTTTATTAAAAAAGTTTGTCTGAAAACCTTTCCTGAGATTTTTATATTGAGCTTGGCCTGAAGGAGCTGAATCAATGGAGCTGGAAGGATCCTCACCACATTTCTGTGGGCAGGGAAAGGGGGACATAGAATATGTTGCTGTGGCCATAATGCCTAAACTGATGGAGGGGGAAAAAATAGTCATACCTGTAAGACCTTTTTTTTAATATCGTATTACACAGATTTGTGTGCTAGTACCGCCCTTCATACTGTGGAGGTGGGGGTTTTGTTACTTCTTTTTGTTTTGTTTTTTGTTTTCTTCTGGAATCTCAAATAATTTGTTTGTGTGAAGTACTCAGTATTGGGGAATTTGGTTTGGGTGTCTTTTTGTTTTCTGATGGCTTGTTTGTTTTTTTTTACTCATATCCAGACCCAAAACCAGCGTAACATTAAGAGATACTTTTATGTGCACACATGGTAAGAGCTTTACATTTGTATCTTCATTATTTTGCACCATTCCTGAGTTTGTCACTAACTTGTAGGGGGAAACCTGGAAGAAATAAAGAAAGTGCACAGACAACTGACTTGATTCTACACTCAGAAATCAGCAACTTGTTTGAAACAGCTATGTTCTGAATGCCAGGATTGCATCTATGTCAGAATTTTTTGAGATACTCTTCTTGCTGGCATATTGCTTAATTCTGGCAGGAAGGAGTGAATTCAGATGTAGCCACTGACAAACAGAGCACTGTTGATAACACCTTAGCATTGTGATCATATTCAGTATGTATTTACAGCATTATTCAGAAAACCCTTCATTTACACAGGTCAACACTGTTATTTATTATGTGAATAAGAGAAATGTAGAAAAATAATTAAACCATAACTGAGTTGACTACAGGACACGTTATCTAACAGTAAATATCCACGTACTTGTAAGGGTAAGAAAAATGTCTGATTTGTTATGCCTTTAGATGTCAAATGTTACTACTTTCCTTGCAACAGGAGTAGAAAGACATGACAAAGTTGCTAGAAAGCTGGCAACCGGAGGAGGCGGACATGAATGTTCTCACTACAACATCATTTGTCAACAAGAGTAGTCTTTGAAGGAAAACACCAGTGTAAGCTATTTTGCATTAGTTTTTCCTTAAAACATAGTCCTACCCCTAGCAAAAATCCATTTTTAGAACTAGCCATATTTTTTCATTACATTTTAGAACTCAGATCTTTGCCAATGGTTTTGTTTTCATATTCCATGTTTGAAAGCAGGTACTGTCTCAATTTTTTAGTTTCAGCTGACTAATGTTTTCAGGAGTGAAACCACCAGAAGCTACTACTGTGTGTCTTGACAGAACACATTTAGGAATGTGATAAAGTAGCAAACAATATTTTAAAAAGAGCTTTGCATAGATGCATTACTTGTAGTAGATACGAAATTAATAGAATATTAAGGAATGACCCAGAAGAATTCTAGGACAGGAGTAGTCATCAGAGCTGTTCAAGTTGCACCTCCTCTCTTTACTGTTGCCTGAATTTTAGGGCAAAATAGGTCAATTTGTCACTAGTTCACCTGTCTTGCACAATTTGTTGTTCATTGTTCAGCACAGTAGATGTTTCTAGGCTCTCTGGATTCTGCGTGTTGTAGGTGGAGAGTGGCAGCCCTTAGTTATTCTTCTGTTAAGACTGAGAGAAGTGAAGCAGTATTTAGCCCTGCTAAACAGAAAGATAAAATGAGTAATAGAGCAGAAGCCCAATTTAGTTAACATGAGTTTTACTTCCAAGTCAAATTCAGTATCTACTAGAAGTTGATTGTATCTCAGCCGAAGTTAGTTAGTGGGAAAGGTTCTCCAAACTGGAGAAGGATTAACCTAGTTCATCAGCTGCAGGGAGTAATCTTGCTGTTCAGATTAAGGAATAGAAGTGGGATTGCTTCCAGGGTTTTTCTCTCTGCTTTCCACAGTGAGTATCAATTCAAGCATTTTTTTTTTAATGTCACTGAAATGTTTTCCTCTGTGGGTGTTTGTATCTTGAACATCAAGTGGTGTTACAGAATTTCTAGCCAATACCTGGCTCTGGATGGGGTTGCATTTAGTATAGAGCTTTATTTTCTGAGCTACTCCTCAATTTTTTTTTTTCCTGTTTGTATTTATTTACTTAATTCACCAAATTGTATGATTCTTTTTATCTTCATCTAAGCATTACCTAAGCTTTTTGATGAATGGATTTTTGTTGTTCTTTCCTTGTTTCTGAAAATTGCTCTTAGCCTGTTTCTCCAAGTCAGTTTCCTTTTAACTTTTAATCAAGCCTTTCTTAATAAGTGATGTGTGCTGGCACTGTATTGTCAATATGGTGTCTTTCAGTGATGTACATGATGTCTCTGAGATTTGATTTTTTTAACAGCTCTTTTTATCTTCTTTTTAATAGGCTCTCTCATTTCTGTCTCCTTTTCCTTTTGGAAGTTGCATGCAACTGTGATGGATTTTCTGGCTTTTGTAACTCCTGTAGGGATATTGAATCTAAATGTGTTGTTAGTGTGCATTTTAATAGAAAAATTTTGAGCAAGTTCCTACATACTATTCAATACTAAGTCTGGGACTGCATGTCTAATGGTTTCCCTAACCAGCTCTCCGTGAAATGGTTATTGTAGTGCTGAAAGTTTCTTCTCTGCTTTGTGTTCCAGTGTGATATTTGACTGATATCCATAGGTATCTGCCATTACAATTGTATTTCCTTCCCTCATTGCCTCTCTGATCTCTCTTAGTGTATCATAGGTGGTCAGTGCTATCATTCTGCTAAGGCAATTGATAATATAAATCTACTTTGAGCTCTTACATTTGGATCCAAGAACGTTGAATCATTTACTGAAATCTTTCTTCTTACCGAAATTCAGTCAGAGACCAAATGCTCCCCTGGGCCCTGAGAGCTGAGACTGTCTACTTAGAAAACTTTATTCAACTTAATACTCTGTTGCCATTCTGTTGAAACAACGTGTCAAGTTCCAAGCCTTTTGCAACTGCTCTACAAGATGTGGCATTTCACAGCAATGGGGCAATAGTTACAGGATACTTCAAGTTTACCCCTATTCCGTCACAATGGATTATCAATTTTCTTTCTGAACACAAACTCTTGCCTTGGTGGGGTATCTTCAGAGCTTTTTTTTTTTTATTTGCTGTAATCATGTGTTTGTAGATTATTGTCGTCATGCTGAATAGTACAGATATCTGAAGAATGTACAAGGTGAGAGTGAATTGAATCACTAATTGAAATTAACAGGAGTCCTGTCTCTTTTTATTCAGACCTATCTTGGCCTCCATGCTCTAGTTAACTCCGCATGCGTTTGTTCCGAGTACTGTCGGTTCAGAATGTTATGTTACAGCTAGTAATAATTGACTGGTATTTTAATGCTAATCTGCACTATTCAGCTCCTGGGTCCAATTACTCATTGTTGAGGGGATAGAGAATCAATGGTGATTTTTCTCCACCTCTCCCCTAGATTATATGTACTACATTGTAGCTATTTAAAATTCAGAATTTGCTCAGTTCCGAGAATAGGATGCTATTATTGTGCTGTTGGCTACTTACTTTCAATATATATTAATTTTTGTGCTGTAATAGAACACTTTTAAAAGCCTGGTACTTTTGATGGGGTAGTTTTTTGTTTGTTTGTTTGTTTGTTTGTTTCTGCTTTGTTGGTTTTTTTGGGGTTTTGTTTGTTTGTTTGTTTGTTTGTTTGTTTTGTTTTGTGTGTTGGTTTTTTTTCCCCTCAGTTTAAAGTGATAATATGGTAGTAATGGCAAAAACTTTCAAATACAGTATTTTTCTGAGAAAATTTGATATTTCATATGTATGTAGAACTTTATTCATAACCAAAATCAGCTCTTTGGCAGCATGGGTTTTTTTTCTGCAAGACTGGTAAAATTCATAAGGCTATGTTTTTTTTCCCATCTAGCTTTGTCTTATGGAAGTGCCACCTGATAAATAATTCAGAAAGAGACCTGTATTAATTTTATTTGTAACTAGACAGCTAATTCTACTTATTGCACTGATAATTATTGCATTGCTGGTGCTGATTTAAAAAATGTTATGTATAAGATCTAGGAGTTTTTTGTTTTTTGTTTTTTTTTTTTTTTGTATAATGAATAGAGCCAATAATAATACTTAGCTTTTATATGGTCCTTAACTTTACCAATAGTTTTGGTGACAGCATAGGCGCAACCACAGATTGTAAATACCCTCGTTAGGCTTAGAAGAGCCACTTGGGACAGAGGGAGAAAGGTGAGTCATACTGCACTCCTTACGCTGCTGGAAGACCATAAGCACCACATCAGAGCTAATCTAAATGCCTTGCAACTGTGTACCATAAAAAACTGTATGATCAGTGCATTTACATTCTAGTTCAATCCTCTGGCTTCTAAAATGTTGTTGAGTCTAAATTTGTGGTGTGTGTTCAACTGTGTGCGTTTTATACTTTCTGTCCCCGAACTATGGTATTCTTGAGGGATGTCTGAATTTAGTGACTGTTTCTGTATTTGCATGGTAGAGGTTTGACTTCATAGCTGTAGAATATATTATTCCCAGCAGATTAAGAGAATTTTAAGTGTAAGTATGAATAGTGAAACTTGTACAGGCTGAACTTGAACTTGTCCTAGAATGATGAGCAACTAATTCTGCATATTATAGTTCTCATTTAGTGCTGCTGTTGTAATGGAATATCTGATTGATGCACCTGAGACTTGTACAGTTTAGAAGAAAAGTTTCTAGCTGGTGTGATAAGGGACTTCCTTCGGCTGGTTTGTTGTTTATTACTTGTCTATCAAATTTACTATGTAGTTCTAGAATGTAACATGAAAGCAAAGTATCATATGGCTTTTTTTCCCCATAAAGGCATAAAGATTACCTGTAATTTGTGTACCTGGAAATATTTCTCCTTACTGGAAATAATGACAGTTTCTTTCCTATGTTAATATTTGATGTGTACAGAATTTATAAATAAGAGGTTTCTGCAATTATAATGTGATATGAGAGGTATTGGCTTGGGGATTTAGATGAGGTAGTGAAGAAATTTTCCTAGTAAACCTCTGTTAATTCAGTGGAAAGTACTGGTGTGCTCAGCAGAGAAGCCAATGCAATGAACCTGTATTAATGAGCTTACTTCAACCAGTGGATATAATATTAATTATTAAACAAGCAACAAAGAAAACAACAACAAAAAGTAATAAAAGAAAAACAAAACAATCTTTAACTATACAGATAGCTCTAAGGCTTGAAAGTTCTCCCTTTAAGTGGCTCCATTAGCAAAGTTGGACTGTACATGAAAAACAAAGAGAAAATTCCAAAAGTTGATAGTTCCATAGGATTAATGGGAAGGGGTAGATTTTTCACCAGATTCACATTTGAGTTGACTGAAAGTAGCCATATGTTTTCTGTCTTTGGTGATTTGTTCATTTCACAAGAAAACCACCTACGTTTTTCTGAGCAAGAAAAAAGAAAGCAAAAAAGTTATCATTTTATGTTGAAAATGCTGAAGCCTAATGCTTTTCAGTTGAAAATAGTACAAAGCTTTGACATTTACTTCTGTGTTGTTAAAAACCCAGGCTCCTTCTTACATCATGCCAAACTGAAACATAGCACACTACAGTAAATGTTCAAGCAACGCTTTGAGAAAACTGGTAATTTTGGGGTTTGTTTTTGTTAACCAGAAATTTTTAATGTTTTTCTTCTAACTGACCAAAAATGGTCTATATTTATTTTATCTTTTTGGTGAACCAAAATGTGGATGTTTGCATGTCTGTAGTTATAAAATATTTGTAAATTGCCATCTTCTACCTTATTTGCTAATTTCCCTGCTTACAGATATCCAGTGCTTTTAATACTGTCTTGTATAACATATGCACTGAAGTTTGCAAACCAGCATATTCTAAACTGTTTTATTGTGCATCTCACCTGTGACTTTTCTGTCATATGCCTCAATACATATTGAACCCACAGACGAATTTTAAAAGGAAAGCTATAACTTCTGTTTTTGTATTTAAAATATTTTCAGTTATTTTTTCTATGAATTAAAAATAACGTAATTTTTGTTTCAAAAGGATATGACATACTGTTCCTGGAATGTTTCAAATGCTAAATATCTGCCTGAATAGTAAATGTTTGATCATGATAAGTGTTCCTGCATTTTCCCAGTGTTATTCTAATTCAAAACTTTCTGAATACTTAGAAGTAAACCAGAGATTTATTGTTTCATGGAATAAGGACATGACATTTTACTTTTTTTCTTCTTCTTTTCAAATATTTACTTCAGCAGAAAATGTTGGAATGAATAATAGACATCAGAGTTGGAAAAATAAATTTATTAAGCTATAATTTGCACTTTCTTGAGTATTTATTTGCTTGTTACACTTCAAATATCTTAGCTGTTTCAGCTACATACTTTTAAACAATTTTTTTGTCACCTAATAAATATCGATATATGAAAGTTTTTCTTGAAACTCAGAACTCGTATATCCCATTTATATTTTTGTGCTAATTCCAGACTATTATTTCTCCTCATTGTAATGTCCTGAATAACAGAGTATGCTTTTTTACATATATATATATATTGCTTGAGCACGCAGGAGTATTCCTTTCCTCTTACAGTTGTTTTGTTTCTTTTTTTCTCTGAAATAGATTGCTTCTTTAGGTTACTTCCTGAAACTGTTTTGTTGTTCTGATGACTAAAGAAGTAAATTTTAGCTTCATTCACTAATTTATCAGTGAAACTCTTAGAAGCAAAAGATACATGATAATCATTTGTCCAGTAGTGAAATACCATGTTTACTAACTTGGGAGGCCAGGTTGGAAGTACATGTTATTGTTCTGTGCTGGATTTGTCCTGCTTACATTTAAAGCTGTAGTTTGACAATATAAATCTTTTGGAAGAAGTATCTGAAGCGAGGAGGATTTTTCTCTTGGTGAATGCACTGCTGTTGTCAAAAAAATTGGAAATTACAGTGTGACAATAGTGATAATTTGTCCATGAATCGTTATGCTAATCAGATACAATGATTTTGATTGCTGCTACAATAGCGTTTGTGGAAGAGTTAGAATTTTTAAATGACAAAACTTTCTCTTTTTCATAATTCTATGTCTCTTCTGGGAAATTTTTTCATTACTTGAAAAACAGCTGAGGTCTCTCTTAACGTAGGTGCTTTGTACAAGCCTGAAAGTTAGGGATAAAGAAACTCTGGATTATGCAGGATCTGTTTTCTGAAAGAAAACAGGACTTTTCTGAATTAGCCCTTTTTCTTATGCCTTTAACCAACCCTCATTAGGTTAATAAGGTAGGCAACAAGCTTCCTCAGCAGGCTGCTCTCCTGCCTATTTGACGTGATTATTATGATTTCCCTAAATATATCCTCAGTATTTTTATTCTGACGTATCAAGGCAGAATCTACATCACAAAATGTTGATAATATTTCATGTCATAGAAATTAATTATTTTTGTAGTTAAGTACGATGGCAATGTAAGTAAAGTGATGGGAGCTATGTTTAAAGAAAACGAAAAAAATCCCCATGTAAGTCTTTCTCTGATATGAAAATTATGATTCTCTGATAAAACCAACAATTGTAACTGTTTCCTGAAACCATGCACAAGATTTGAGATTACTCTGAGAACTGTTGTTTTTAAAGTTCATCAAGAGTATCTGTAATCAGCATAGCAATTTGAATTGTTAATTAGACTAGTCCTGTGAGAATTTGGCTCCCCATACAGTATGTTTATGAATCTAATCAACCAGGCAGCAAAAAAACCCCATTTATAGATACTATCTTTATTTATTTTTTAACTCATAAAGGAACAAGTATTGAAATATGGGAGTCCTACTTCTGTGATAATGGAAACATGGATTTGAATTAATAGAAATAAAAAAAAAAGTACCCTGAAGAAATCTATTCACCACAGAATTAACAGAAGCAATTAGCTGTCATCAAATACCAGCTACCTGCTGGAATGGTATGCATCCTTTTTTTTTTTTTTTTTTTTTTTTTTTTTTTTTTAGGGATTTATAAAGTCACAACAAGCCAAATGTGAAAATTTGGGTTTTGTCATGACAAGTCAGTCAGTCTGTCTACTCTAAAAAGAAAGAGGGGGAAAAAAAAGGCTGTTTGTTGTCAATTCATATCCTTAGATTTGTCTTGTTTCTTACTGACATCAATGTTGGTAATTTGTATTTGTCATTAGTTGTCCTTTGCGTATGAAGTAATTTGCAGTGAAAATAGCTAGAAACAGTAATTAAAGAGTACCCAGAACCTGATTTGTTATTTCTACCATTTACTCTGTTTTCCAATAGGTTAATTGTTCACTCAGCATCCATTTATGACTTGAAGATTTCAAGCTCTGTGGTTGCTATTAAAACTAACTGCATTACCAATTGAACTGTGTATGTATTCTCCAAACATATCCCTGTAGTAGCTGAGGATGTTAGTCTGCCAGGTGACTAACATCTGTCTGGTTTATTATTGCCTTTCCTTAGGGGAGGAGGTTTATGCACTGGATTTCTTCTTGTCATTGCTAGAGAGGGCTTGGTTTCTGGCTTTGCATCGTGCTTGTGTTGAAAGGTTGAGTTCATAAACGCACGAGAGACATTTCTGATGATTTCTAGGTAGGTCAGGACTATATGCTAGAGCTTTTTACAACTAGAAAACTCTGGTCTTGCACAGATAAACCTGTCTGCCAGGGCAGGAAATTCTACTTTACTTATGGAGTGGTTAGTTACGTTCATTTATTTGTGTGTTCTTTTACAGTCTTGTAACTATACTTAAGCTAGACCACTGATCACCTAAAGTTGTGGACTGAAACCTGCCACTCAGTACTGTGCCAGATACAGAACAGAAGACAAAATTTACAGTCTCACAGATATCATTGACCTTAGCGTAAGCGGACAGAGTCCCACTTGTGAATCTTGCCTATGAATGGTTTTCAATGTATTATCTTTTTTTTTTTCCCCCCTTGTTTATGTCTTCACTTTTCCTTTTCCTTATTTATCAGTGATTTTTGTGAGGGACTGTTGGGAGTAGTGGGGCAGGTGTCCACGAGGCTTTGTGGGTCCTGTGGGAAGTGCCCAGGCAGAACACTGTTTTTGTATGCAGTATACTTGTTGCAGTATTTGAAGCAGTTCAGTAGCTGCATGCTGTCATTCTTTTTCTCGATTACACAAATAGAATTTGGATAAAACAAGGATATTCCTGCTAGTCTCTCTCTGCTGGAGAGAGACATTCAGAGTTTGAAACAATAAATCAGATATTATATTTTTTAAAGTGTTTACTGTGAGCCATGAATTCCTCTTTAACTGAAAGACACCTGATGGCAGCTCTAAGAATTAGAGGTACTTTGTTAATTTGATGAGATCTACCAATGTATCATGCCAGCCACATGATCAGGAAAACCACTCATATGGACGCATATGCACTGAGTTGTGCTTGTGCTCGTGCTCTGGCCCATTGACTGGACTATGTCTTAGAGGCCAGAAGCATGCTTTTGCATATAAGGCAAAACTCTATAGGCCTTTTCTAGTCCAGATAGGTTTGCCTTAGTGCTAACTGTGTTAGTGGCTGGGTTTTTCATTCTCTTTTTTTTTAATTTATTTTTTCTTTTCTTGGGGGTCTAATTTCTTTTCTCTCTGGTTTGTCATCTCAGCTGGGACCTAGAATAAGACAATAATTTCCTTTCTCAATTCAGTTCCATTTCAACTGAACTATAATAGGAAGACAACTTTCAGCCTCTACAGATGACATGGAAAATATGCTTGATGATGTGTCTTGGGGATATTTACTTAAGTGCAGCACAGTGATTGAGCTTTGAGATGCAGAACTTGGTGTCTGAAGTAATTAATGACAAAAGCCTTCAAGCTTTCACTATGGATCCTTAAGAGAATGTTAGCCAGTATGTAGTACTTCAATGTGCCAGAGTGTATTGAAAAAATGAGTAAGTAACAGAGAACAAATACAATTCAGATAGTGGCAAGGAGTCTACAGAAATCGGGTGTTTCTCATAAGAGCTTAACCTCAAGCCATTCCAAAATTGCACATCTGTAGAGATGTTATCTATCTAATCACTGAAGAGTCAGCTGTTTGATGGGTCTGTGTGGTTTGTTGGCAGCTTATTATTTGTTATGTATCCTTGTTTGCTGAGAGTGTCATGGCTGGTGGAGCAGTCTGGAAGACAGCTGCCTTCCAAATCTTGGGGATGAAGGAGCTGCTTGCTGCTTCCCAGCAAGCAGCTCCCCAGATTTGCATGGGGAGAGGTTTTGATAGTGCTGGGTGGGTGGAGCAGGTAGCAGTAGACTGTGACTTAGCTGCTAGGAAGACTTGGACAGGAGTAAGATAGGCTTTTCAGAAGCAGGCAGGCTTTATTCTGTGGGTTCAAGTTTTAAAGGTAGTTAAAAAAGTCTTCTGGAAGATTGAAAAGGAGCTGCCTGGGGTTTGTTACAAACCAGAGGGTTACTGAAAGTTCAGGCTTGGTCTAAGACCAGTAAAAAGGAACTTGATCTGCTGGGATGGGACACTGGGGAAGATGTCTGTGTGCAAAACTTTCCATATTTTCATTCTGCTTACCCTTTAAAACCAAATTTCTTTATTCCAAGATTTCTTTCTAGCTCATTTTCAAGAAAATCATGATACATCAATTAAGAAGCCCTTTTTGTGTACTTGATGACTTCAGCTTAAAGCAATAGTGCAGGTAAATCCACTTAAAGCTCGGGTAAATTCGATATGCCATTACAGCATTCAGTAGCACACTTGAGCAAGAAACAGAAAAACAAGTGCCAATCTTCATTTAAATTGCAGAGCTTACCTTTTTTCTTTTTGTCATTTTCAACACCCTGTTTCAGTTCTGCTGAAGCCCTCTTGGTCTTCTGAAGTCAGCTCGAGTAAAACCTTAGGAGAGAAAAAGTGACAATTGTATTGTCATGTTCTTGGTGGCTAAATAGTAACTCTAGACTTTGTAAAATGTAGAATATATGCAATGTAGCAGTGGCTTGAAATGCTGGTATTCCATGGGTATTTACTAGGAAAAATTTTTGAGATGGTGTACCTTGCTTGTGCATAAGTAAAATCAATCTGGGCTTTGTTTATCATTCTGGTTCTTTTCCTGAGAATGGGGAAAATAGAAGTTTAAGCTAAAGATGCTTTTGATCTCATGACAAATTCTTTAAGACTTTTCTTAACACTAGCCAACCACTTCAGTAATTCAGAGCATGCATATTGCCTGACAAGTTGCAGAAATTTTGTAGGGGAATTATAATTTTGGGGATTGGTTTAATTGATGTCAAAGCATAAGAATGCATCTTCCATAGCAGAGAAAATAGAGGGTTTATGCAAAATAAGTTTTGAGAATATAGTATACTGGATTGTAGACTGCAAATGTTAAGTCAGAGAGGCTAGCACTGTTAAGATTGTGCTTTGCACGTTTCTCCTGTTTCAGAAGTTGGATTACCTGAGGCACTAACTTAAAATTTTTTCTCCAACTTTAAGGCAAGATTTTCATTATAAGCCATCTTAAATGTGTGAGAACTCCAGTTGTGCTTTCCTTACGTTGTTCTGTAAGACTATTGGCTCAACAGTGTGGTAATCTATGATAGCTAGTCATCTGAATCGTCTGAATGTACCAGTGCTACTTCTGAGCAGCAGCATCCCATATAAAAAAATCTTAGTTCCTCTTTTCAGAAATCATAGTAGAGAGACCGAAGGCTATGTTATGATACCTCTCTAACTACTCATTGAATAATCCCCTGTGTATTTAATCATGATAAGGAAATATGCACCAGGTCCTTTGTGACCTGGTGAATTTTATGCACCTTATCACAGGTCATGTATCCTTCACTCTACCTTATAGTTTGTTTTGGTTTCTGTGGACATAGATGCATAAACCCTTTTAAGTCAGTAATGCCACAAGTATCCTCCACTTTTCCTTCTGGTGTTACTTTCTTCCTTGACCCTAGGAAAAAAAAAATCATTTGCACAGCCTCATGGTGACTTATAACATGGAAGAGACCTAGGTTGAAATGAATTCAGCAGAAGAAAAAGAAGCTAGGGATGATTTTAACGGAGAAAAAAAATCTAGCTAGATTTGTAGGCGGGTGGAAATGTTTCAGAGAGATATAGAATGGGCCCTGTGGCTGTGTAAGGAATGAGGGTCTATAACGGGAGATAGCATATGGGAGCAGGAAGGTATGTGTAGTATTTCCTCATGTAGTACGAGAGTTTGCTAGGTATTGTGTGACAACTAGGTACTGTGAATTCTTAGATACATGAACTATGCAGAACTGAGTTTTCTTCAATTAAATATTAATTTAAATGCTAGATGAATATTCCATTCACAAAGCAACAGAACATAAAAAGAGTTACGGATGAGTTACATAACATTTGAATTGTAAAACAGTCTTCTCGTAAGTGTGATATATGAAACGAGAGGTGCAGCTCTCCTCATGGAGACTTACATACTTTGGGATTTTTTTTCTTTCAGATTTTGAGTAAAATGCAGTATCTGTTTTGTACAGTGAATGAGGGTGGTTGGAATTGGGATTTATGAAAGGCAAAATTCACCTGGACTGAGAAAACAGCTGGTACTTTGAAAAATCTGTACACTAAGATCCAAGTGATCACATTATGAAATAATTTTATTGAAAGGCATTTAAGAAAACAAATCACAGAATATTTACTCCTATAAACCCTCTTCACATTTTTTGTTTTGTTGTTGTTGTTTAAGATTTTGTTTGACAATTGGTTGTGTAATTGTGGTGCTGATGAATGAGAATTGTTACTTTCAAAGCAACAATCAGACAATAACCACAGAATCACAGAATGGTCAGGGTTGGAAGGGACCTCTGGAGATAATCTAGTCCAGCCCCCTTGCCAAGGCAGGTTCATCTGGAGCAGATCACACAGGAATGAGTCCAGGCAGCTTTTGGAAGTCTCCAGAAAAGGAGACTCCACGACCTCTCTGGGCAGCCTGTTCCAGTGCTCTGTCACTCTCAAGTACAGGTGGAACTTCCTGTGCTCCAATTTGTGCCCATTGCCCCTTGTCCTGTTGCTGGGCACCACTGAAAAGACTCTAGGCCCACCCTCTTGACATCTGTTCTTTAGATATTTATAATGAGAATATTGTAATTCAGTTGCTCATAAAGTTGACACTTTGCAACAATAAAGTGGATCAGAACAATATACTGTGTAGGAACATTGATTCTCAATGTAGAAGGTAAACAAACCTTAAATGGGTGCCCTGTTTTAAAGCCAAGGATATTAAGAACTAACAGATGCTGAGGTTGGAAGAGAACTCTGGAGATTGTCTGGCACAACTCTCCTGCTTAGAGCAGGGTCACCTAGAGTAGGTTGCGCAGGTCTGCGTCAAGTCATTTTTTGAGCATACCCAAGGACGAAGACTCCACAGGCAGCCTGGGTGACATTTTACAGTGTTTGACCAACCTCACAGTAAGAAGAAACTTTTTCTGATGTTTAACTGGAACTTCCTGTATTTTGATTTGTGCCCATTTCCCTGTGTCTTGTGACTGGGCGCCCCTAGCAGGAGGGTGTCTCTGCCTCCCTTTCTCTTCCCCCCCATCAGGTAATAAGATCCACACATTGATATGGTTCCCCCAAGCCTTTTCTTCCCCATGCTGAACATCCCAATCTCTCTCGGCCTCTCTTCAAACAAAAGATGATTGGTCCAGTCCTCATCTTCATGGCCTTTTACTGAATTTGCTCTACTTTAACCATGTCTCTCTTACCTTGGGGATCTTGGGACTGAAGCACTCCAGATGTTTCTCACCAGTACAGAACAGATGGAAAGGAACACTCCTCTTGACCTCCTGGTGATACTGCAGCTTGATTGTGAGGGCATATTGCTGGCTTGTCAGCTTGTCCACCAGGACCCTCAGGGCCTTCTCTGCAAAACTGCTTTCCAGCTAGTTGGCCTCCAGACTGTACTGGTGCCTGGGCTTTTTCTTCTACAGGTGCAAGACACTATTTCCCCTTGTTGAACACCATAGGGTGACTGCTCATTTCGTCAGCCTGCCAAGGTCTGTGCAAGCCTTTGCAGTATCAACTACTTCTCTTAGTTTGGCGTTATCTGTGTACTTGCGGAAGGTCTGCTCTGTCCCACCTTGCAATCTACTAATGAGGATGTGGAACAGTGTTGGCTCTTGTATTGACACCTGGGGTATGCCTTTGTTGACTGACCTCTAGCTGGATTGGGTCAGAACCCTTTGAGCTCCATACTTTGGATCATTTTTGTTGTTGATCACTGTTGATTTTAGAACATCTTGATTAGTAGGATCTGTTAGTGTGCACAAGGATTTTAAATGCACATACAAATGTGGCATACTGTATAGAAACCAAAATATTTTGCCGAAAGTGATAGTATGGTGTTAGCATAATTCACCTAAAAAGCCAATCAACAGATGCAGAAACCTGACTTCCTCATTCTGAGGGTCATGGGAAGGGAAGTACTTGCATCTGTTTCATCTGGCTCTAGACCATCCATTGATCTTCTTTCCAGTGTGCTCGTTTTCATGCCAGGCCAGGGTGGGAAGTGTTGGAAAGAGAAGACCCCTTCTAGTCACTCTTTCTCTGTCACCATTGAAAAAACTGACATCAGCAGGCATAGCAGGGTCAGCGTCCTCAGAAGAGCAGCTTAAAAAAATTTGGCTGTATATAGGTGAGAAAGATGCCAAACATACTAAGTGGGGAAACAAATGCATCTGTTGCAAAGTGCTGGGTTGTCACAGATGGCTTTTTGTCATTGTTATTCTAAGGTTAAAACCAATGTGGAATCTTCAAGTATGTTCACATGAGAGTACAGTTCTAAGGGATAAAGGACAGGGTGATGTTGCTATGCATATGAGAGATCACAGGATTTCACAAGATGAATATGAAAATAACCTTCTCTCACACTGTGATTCTTAGTGCTAACTGTTGAGCTAGTGATACTCTGTGACCAAAATTCTGATGTACGAATTGTATATATGCTGGTAAGTGAATGGATCTAAAGTTTTCATAACTTCATTGGAACCCTTTGCCCTGTTAGCATCATATCAGTGTAATCCAGATGGATTCTTGTCATCTTATCATGTTATCTTTTGATTTGGGGAGTAGGCAAGACAAAAGAAAAATTGAGTGGCACATAAGGCATCTGTTCTAACTGAATAGAATGAGCTGAATGGAAAGTATTTTCTTCTAATTTGTTAAAAGATGTATTTCAAACTATTGAACCTTTACCTTTTTTTTTCTTCTTCTTTCCTGTGACCATCACATATTTCCAAGTTAGGACAGTTTACATAATCGTATGCTTTCATCAAAGTGAAAAGTAAGAAGAAGAATCTTCCTTTGCATATTTGGAAACTTACAGTGGAGCCTGACAATCTAACACTTCATTCAGTGAACACAGGTTCGTTTCTGCTTTTAGGAAGTTCTACTCCTTGGATAGATGCAATGTCTACCCGAATTTTAGATACAGTCAATAGGCGATGGTCCGTGTGACATAAAAGATTTCAGATAAAATTCAGAATTACTCCAAACACAATTCCTTACATTTTATATACTATAAGAACAAGGCTGTGGGACCTCACACAGAAATCCAATATATCTCCTTTTGTTCATTATGGGACAGTAGTTAAGGATTGAGCGACTTATCCATTATGGGCATGGCACCTGACTTTTAGACTGTCATCACTATGATTTGTGTATTTTGTGTTCCTGATAGCTGTGTTGAAACCACGTGGGGAACGTTGATCTGTAAATGCTATAGGAAGTAGGAAGGTTCAGGTTCTGCTTACTGTAATGTGGTTTAGGAATGTTTTAGAATTTTTCTTCATGTGAAGTTACAGGAATTTCAGAGAGGAAACCTGCTTACAGTTGGATCACCTTCCTTATTAAAAAATATTTGAATTATAACTAAAATTACATGCCTAAATTGTTGAAATATAATTAATCAGTTGTGCCATGCTTTCAGTTCCTATACTTTTATTGTGGCTAAAAGTTTGCAGTTCAGCAAATAAAGTATCCTGTCTTCAAAAAGAGACATTTGTTTGAATATGCCCTGGTGCCTGCCAATGTTTTAGTGAAATTTCATGGCAAAATTTCTGCACAAATCATGAAATGTTTTGCGAACTTGAAGCCTTTGGGGATGTACTGAAAGTGAGGTCATTACTTACACTATGGCCATGTAAAATGGTAACTATGGCAACAGGAGAGTGTTGGAATGGAGGGTGAGGAGAGAGGTTTAGGAGAAAGAAGTGATATCCTTGCAGAGTCTCTACAGATGAAGATATCATATGGATGTGTTATTTGTGTGAGGTTCTTTTGTTTCTTAATATCAAGGAAAACTAAACTTCCTGTGACTAGTTCTCTGCTGTGTTTATTTTAATTGGTACCACAGACTTTACAAAAAGGTTTATTTTGGGTTCCCTCATAATTTAAAGCTTGTAGAATGTTCTTTGGTATTTAAAGGCATTCAATTGCTAGAATTTAAAGCAGTGAAAACTGAAGCTATGAAAACGTGTGGCTTAAAGTTTTGGTGTTTCTTTAGTTTTATTATATAAATGAGAAAATATTGAAAGATCAATGAGGAAAAAGGACAATAGCTTTTGAATTTTTCAAAAAAACCCTCACAAACCCTAAGGAATAAATGTAGGTAAATGGTAAAGTTACTTAAACAGGCACATACTGAGAGAATGCTGTTTGATATTTTGATGTGAAACCCATGGAACAGAAAATTAATGCTGTTTTTCAAGGCATTCTAAGTTGTAGTGTTTGAAAAAGCTCTCATCAGAGTTTACAACACTTACAAATCTTTTGAAAGCACCTACACCTATTTATACTGTATCAGATCTCCAGCTTTTCTGGTTTGTTTTTTCAACTTTCCACCTTTAGGTAATTCCTATTCACAGAGCTGGAGTTAATTTCTTGTGATTTTGTCCTATCAGTGCTACTTCCCATTATGAGCCTTTTGCAACAGTAATACAGGGTGGAAAAATAAAGTACCTGTATATCTTGCTGTCCTCTCCTAAGATTATAGTTCACAGACTGTACTGTCAATATGGATAGAAGTACTTTGTTCTATAACATGAATGGATGGAATTGCAGTCATTGCTAATACCAAAGGTTTGATGTGTGGGTTTTTTTTTGTTGTTGGGTTGTTTTTTTTAAGTAGTAAGGGTTGTGTCTTTGAGTGTCTTAATACTTTGGATAAAATTGAATCTGGATCTCTAGTGTCTTGTCAAATTGCTCTAACCGTTAAGAACATCCCTGCCTTCCTCAATATACTTACTGTGTTTTAAAGTAAAGGTGAGCCTCCCTCTGTTTTTTGTTTGACAGACCGCACCAAGCACGTGGAAAAGCAGCATTTTGTGCATCTTCCTTTAAGTGTTGAAATCTCAAAAGGGTCTGGGGATTTTATTTAGCTTTACACTGTGACTTCTAAAATGTGCTGCCATTTTGGTTTAGATCAGAGACAAGCTGAAGATCACAGAATCATTGGCCAAGTCAGGTGCAGAAACTATGATGACATGACTGTCCTTTACTGTAGTGACAGGAAGCATGACCCTTAATTCCCTCTCATGTCATCCTTGTCATAAAGCTACCTAGGATGAAGTCTTTGCCCTGATGAAGTTTATGGCAGTTTTGCTATTAACTTCAATGAAATCAGGAGTTTACAAGTGCTATATTATAGGGGAAAAAGTGGAAATGTTAGGCTCAGGTAACTCTCATGTGAAATCTTTCTTTTTTCTTCATGTGGTGTGTTGGTGTTTTTTTCCTTCAGTTGAATACAAGTATAATTTCATTTTGCAATTTTGATGACCTCTTAAAAATAAGAATGTGCTCTTTCTTTACACTATATGAACATGGCCTTACTATTCAGTCTTGTTACTTGTTATAAGAAAGGCCGTAGCAGAGTAAGGAGCTAGAAAGCAGAAATAAAATACCAGTATGTATTAATTTTCTCTTGTTAGGGGGAATCCTCCCTTGCTCCAGCATGAACATGCACACTTCTTACCATGTCAGATAGTTTGTCCTTGAATTGTGTTTGATTCTTATAGAATGCCGAAACAAATGGAAGTATAAAATGAAATCAGCAGAAGTTGAACTAGCAGTTAAATAGCTGAGGAGGCAGTGAAAATCTTCGTTAAGGAACTGCTAAGTGTTACTCCTTGTAATTCGGGTTTGAGCGAACAGTGTCAATGTCATTATCTTAGATTACCTGTAACCAGTGTCAGCACTGAGCTGGCACTGAAGTTGCTCAGGGCTGTCATGACAAGAAACAACATTCAAATAGGATATTGAGTAAACCTTGTCTTAATCTTGGGAAACACCTGCCCCTTTTCAAAGTTGTCTGTGTGGAGTAAGAGTCCAAGATTTTCCATTTTCCGACAATGTAGACTCAACAGATTATTTGTAGTCTGTCTGTATTGTCATACAAAAGATACTGTAGAAACAAAGGTGGTTTTTATCTTTTGTGTGGGCTTGTCCAAATTGCTGTGCAAATCCTGGTCTCCCTTTCTAATATTTACACCTTAGCCTGCTGTCAGAAAATGAGTGAGATGGTGAGGTTGAAAGCTCATCTGTTGTGCTGTTTCGTTGATGGCCAGCCAGCCGGCAGACTGACAATGCAAGTGAGAGCTAGTGTTGCTCTGAAATCTAGTTTGCGGTGGTACTCTCTGATTCCTGGTGGTAACCAAGTTTTAAAATTAATTTTGAATTTATCTTTTGATGTCCTTTTAACCTTTTGGATTCTTTTGCTGCTATGTATAATGCATAAATATGCAGAAATTGCTTCTAAAAGAAATGCTTGTCACCGATAATCTTTTTTTTAATCATATTTTTTTTAATCTTTGGCTTTGATTTTATGGTAGTATTGAATCTCAGATTGAAACCAGCTAATGGTTTTCACAGAGAAAAGGCATAGTTACTATGGCTACACAGCACCCTGAAAGCTTAAAAGGACAAAGGATAAATGAACACAGTGCTGGCTGCTTAGCCATTTCTACAATAGATTCTAATAATTTAAAGGATTTATAGTCTTTCAAATGCTGTCAGAAAAAGCTGGACATTATCCCTTTAAGAATTTGTAGTTTATTTTTAGTTTAGATTGTTACTTTTGAAGTAGCGTATTCAAAAGAATATTTTTCAAAACATCCTCTGCTTTTAGCCAATTAATTGTACATATCTGTTACATGTAATGAAATTGACTATTACTGATCATTTTATCATGGATATTTTTACTATGGTTTTTTAAAACTAGTAGAAATCTAATCCTTCTACGGACAAATAAACAGTTTAAAAATTTTGTTTTGATGAAAACTTGCAGTAATGTACTTTTTATAGCTTTCACTGTAGTTTTGGCTGAAATGTTTTTAACTTTGATTTTCGTAGAAACCAGTCTGCATACTGAAGGCAAGCATTTTGATTATAGTAAAGAATAACAAAATGCATGATGGTTAGGTTCATACAATAAAGGAATTGAATTACAAGTTTTTAGCATGACCTTAGTGACTGATGGCAGAAGTGCTACTACCTGCCTTTGCTTTAGAAATAAAATGTGTTAGAAATCATAAACATAACACTCATCAGTTCAAGGGCATATTTTAATGACCTGTTAAAAATAATATAAAAGAAAGTTTTTGAGTGCAATGGTAAAATGTCTCTGTTGTGTACTGCAAATAGATAAAGTTCTGTCTATTGAGAATTGTAGGCAGTGTACTGCATATGCAACAGACCAGCTGACCCACCCTCCTGTTGTAGATCTGTCCTGTGCTCCATAGAAATGCCACATTTGCTATGCTAGCGCATAGTATCATTTATGCAAAGCAGCCTTTTTACTTAAAAATATCAGAATTATTGTACAGAACTTCACCAGCAATCTATACCAGTCTATAAAGCCTGTTTGGGCCAAATTCCAAGATGAGCAGAAGAGAATGCCTGGGGAAACCCAAGATGAACCCAAATAAATATGTAGGTGAAAGGAGGTCCCACAGAACAGTCTGCTCAAGACTAACATGATATTACGGATATCTGTATAGTTAAGAGAGTTTTTCAGGTGATCCTCACTTAAAATAAATATTATGTGTTTCTAATGCTTCTTAAAATAGGGAGAAGGGGTTCTCAAGATAGATTGTCAGGTAAAAAGTAAGTTACTTTCAGGAAATCAATGTTATTAGTGTTTCAGCTGGCATGAAAATGTATTGAGAAATTTTTCTCATATTTATTTGATCATTGTAAACATGAGGATGAAAATACTCGATGGGCTATTAATGATTTGTACGTTGTGATATCTAGCTGAAGTTGTCCCATAGTAAGCAGTCATTGGCTTTTCATTCCAAAACTTATCTTCAGCACAGTCTAACCTTATTCTTTAAAACCTGTATTGTGCACAATTTGTTTTGCTACATGTAGCATAATGATTCTGAAACTTTCATCAAGTAAAAACAACCGACAGGTTGACAGTTTTAGATCTTCCATTCCTGCCTTTAAAGGTATATCTCTTTTAAAAAATGAAATTATACAAACAATTTTTTTAAAAAGCCCCCAACTATTGGGGATTATTCATGGATATTTGTTTCGTTTGTGTGGTTTTTTGGTTTGATGAAATACTCCATTTGTTATTTACTTAAGTACTGCAGAAAAAGATGCTGCTTGAAATTCAGGAGTGGATCAGTTAGAAGTGCTTCAAGAGAAGACTGGGGCTATGTGATAGTTGATGTTGCCATGGGAAACTGCTTTGCAAGAACATTTGCAGAGCAGATGGACCAAGATAAATAAAACAGATACAGGTATTGAATAGAGATTGTGTAATGTTCTGTGAAACAACAGCAAAACATGAACTCAAATCTATGTAATATAGTTCTTTGCTTCATCCTTTTTTAATGGGTATGCTGATAGCTTAATTTTCAGAACACAATTCTTTATAGTAAACTTGTTTTATCTTCCTTTATATGGGACTATATATTTTTGTAGTATTTTATCTTTTGCCATTGATAAACAAACATCTGACATGAATACTTCAGTAGTGAAGGTTTCCTATAGATTTTGAGTTTTCAACAAGTCAGAGAAAATTTCAGGCTTCATCTGCCTCATCTTCTGTGTTATGCAAAACCAGTAATGTCCTAACTTTATGCTTTATCTACTAGCTTTTAGGCTAACCTCTAAAGTTACATCTAAGTACGCCTCTAAGTCCACAATCTTTGTTCGGACTTTTAATGTACAATGTGTCTGTGCTAATTGTCTTCATGAGTTATAAAACTTAGTCTATGGGTTGATTTCTGCACATACAGTGGAACTGTTTGGGTAATGCAGTCATAAAGCCATGAATCCAACCTAACTATCTGTGGTTTTCATTTATTATGACGTCATAAAATACCATACCACTGAATGCATGCAGTTGATTCACATTTTTAGAGTGCATGTTAGTAATTTTTTTTTTGCGTGGTCATAGTAATATTTGGGGTTTTTTTAAAGTGTATATTTCCTTTATGAAACAAAATACATTTGATGTATTTGTTGTTAATCCATGTTAAATATCACATGTGAATATGTGCCTGAAGTTGCATATTTATGCATATTCTGCTTTTTTTTGGGGAAAACAAGGAGAGTTTGAAGCAGAAATTATTGGGGAAATTTTTATGGCTTCTGTTCAACAATTAATTGTATCAGAGTATCTGAATTTCTTCCATTACTTTTCATCTATGGATGTAAAGTCTTGCCATTGATATCGGAGAGGCCAGAAGACATGCTGACTTTCATTAGGGTCAGGGTTTCTGTGTGTTGATAGCTTTTAGCTATAAGCTTTTTATGCCTTTTACACTAGCTAAAGCACAATGAGGTTGACTATTTTTTTTTTCCCATGCATCGCAGAGAAGAGGTTTCATGGGTGATTAACCTCTTTTCAATTTATTTTAAGCAGAGACCATTTAAATAAAAACTTTACAGAATCACAGAATTCTTGAGGTTGGAAGGGACCTCTGGAGATTGTCCAACCTTCTGGTCAAAGCAGGGTCACCTAGAGCACATTGCCCGGGATGTCCAGTTGAATTTTGAATATCTCCAAAGATGGAGACTCTGCAACCATCTTGGGCAATCTGTGCCAATAGTTGACCACCCTCACAGGAAAAAAAATCATTATGTTTAAATGGTATATCTTGAATTTAATTTGCGCCTGTTGCCTCTTGTCCTTTCACTGTATACCAGTGAGAAGAAACTGGTTTTTCTTCCTTACTTTGCCCCTCATCAGATACTTATAAACATCGATAAGATCCCTCTGAGTCTTCTTTTCTCAAGACCCCCATCTCTCTTAGCCTTTTCTCATACAAAAGATGCTCTGGTCCTTCAGTTACCTTCACGACTTTTTCCTGGACTAGCTCCAGTAAGCCTATGTGTCTCTTGTATTGAGGAGCCCAGGATTGGGGCCACCATTCAAATGGCTCACCAGTGCTGAGTGGAGAGGATCACCTCCCTCAGTCAGCTGATGATACTCTTCCTAACACAGCCCAGGTTGCTGTGGGTCTTCTTTGCTGTGAGGACACATTGCTGGCTTATGGCCAGCTTGTTGTCCCTCAAGTCCTTTTCTGCCAAGGTGCATAAAATTATTCCTGCCAGGTGCAGGACTTTGCATTTCCCTTTGTTGAACTTCCGGAAGTTACTGTTGGCCCATTTCTCAGCCTGTCAAGGTCTCTCTGGTGTATCAACTATTCTTAGTTTTGTATTATCTGTGAACTTGCTGAAGGTGCACTCTGTCCCACCTTGCACATTATTTATGAGTTGTTGAACAGAATTGTCTCTCGTATTGACACCTGGGGTGTGCCTTTGATGACTGGTCTTCAGCTGGATTTGGTGCTGCTGGTCCACAACCCTTTGAGCCCATCAGATTAGCCAGTTTTCAGTTCACCTCACTCTCCATTTATCTATTTTGTGTTTTGTTACTTTGTCAAAGAGGATACAGTGAAGGAAACACTACTAAAGTCAAGATAAGCAGTGTTCAGTGTTCTCTCCATGTCCATTGGGTCAGCCTTTTCATCATGGAAAGGATTGAGGTTGGTCAAGCACAAATTTCCCTTCGTATATCCATGCTCACTACTCCCAAATATCTTCTCCATGTGCTTGGCAGTGGTTTTCAGGATTATTTTCTCCAATCCCTTCCCAGAGATTGAGGTGTGGCTGTGACTGGCCTGTATTTCCTGGATCCTTCTCCTTGCCCTTTTTGAAAGTATGGGTGATGTTTACATTCTTCCATTCGTCAGACTGAGTGGTCTCACAGTGATATCAGTCCACTCCCTCAGTATGTGTGAGTGCATTTTGTTATGGCCCATGGGTCTGTGTGTGTCTTGTTAAAATGTTTCCTAACATGATACTCCTCCACTGAGGGAAAATCTACCTGACTCCAGGCTTTCCCACTGATCTCTGAGACCTGGATTTGCTGAGGGATGATTTTATCAATAAAGAGTGAGATGAAGAAGGTATTCAGTGTATTGGCCTTCTTCATATCCTTTGTGACATGTCTCCATTAGCATTCATCAGTGGGCCACCCTTTTCTGTAGACTTCCTTATGCTGCAGATATTCCAGTAGGAAAATTTACTGTTCCTCTTCGTAGGAGCTATCCTGCATGTATCTTTGTGGTCCCAGTGAGGTCCAACTGCACGCAGACCTCTTAATTACTCCTGTTCCCTGTGCTGTGTGCATTAATAGCTCTTTGGAGAGGTACAAAACCATGCTGATTTCCCAGACGAGGTAGGAAAGCTTTCCCCATAATTCTGCCTAGTAGGCATTTCTCTATGGATGTGGACATGGTTGGGGTGGGACCACCCCAACATGGATTTTTTGCTTATGAATTTCCTCCTGTTTGCATTGCCTAATAGTCTTCCTGCCAATCTGATCCTTTACTTCCTTGCTTGATTGTTGGCCATCCTCTCTGGCCCTTGTTATTCCTACTTTGAAACTCTCATTACTAGATTGGCCAGCCTGTTGTCAAAAATGTTTTTATCCACTTAGGTGGATAACATCTCTGCTAAACAATCCTGTGTCCTCACAGGGCATCCTGTGATCATATAAAAACTAAAACCTCATCGCCCACACCAACTGCACAACCAGTTGTTGACTTGTGGGATCTGTTTACTGCCCCTCACATCCTTCTGTTTTTCTGGAATTATTAAGGAGAAAAACTGCCTGAGCTCCCTTGCCCTTAACACACTCTCCACAGCCCCCCATTGTACCCCACAGGAGTCTAAGCAGTTCTGGATGCTTTCCCAATTGCCCCTGATATCATCGTTGGTACACATGTGGAAGAACAGCAGAGGGTGATAGTCTGCTGCAGCCTTTCCTCAGTGTCCTGATCTGAGTCCCTGGCAGGCAGCAAACCTCCCCAGGCAACAGGGCAGCAGCTGGGGGCTTCCACCCCTTCCCTACCCCCTGCAGAGTTGCCCACTGTAAGCATCCACCATGTGCTCCTGTGCAGCTCAGGTTTAGCTGGTTTGAGCCCTTCGCTGGATAGTGCTTGTATTTGTTGCCCTGATAAGACAACTATTTTAGTTAAATGTTTAATATGTTTTACTCTTTGTTTTGCAAGCAAATGTGTGTACAAATGTTGCCTGTGAAGAAATAATGTGTTTTGGCTTTTTTGTTTTATTAAGCTTTATTTATTCTTGAATGGTGTTCTGCCAATGCCATATGGGTTAGCTAGCTACAAAAAGGGGTTTTCCACTAGTGTGGCTTGTAGAGTGAAAATTATGTATAGTTTCCCTGTGCTCAGCGAGAGCAAGGATTAATCTTTAATTAATCTCAAATCAATCTGAGACTCTTTGGAAAGGTGAATGGGAACTGGTATGTGGCATAGGATTTGATAAAAGTTATTTAAGACTACCTTTCAAGTCCATGGTTTCACATGTCTTGTTTCTGTTTGTTCTAGGAAATGAACACAGGAAGTAATGTGAATGACCATGTGAAGCTCTGTCATAGCAGAAATTTGCTAAAAGATTGCTTTACCTGTAAGTTCTTCTTTTCTGTTGTTAAATTATAGTCATGCTGCTGGGAACAAAAAAGGGTTTATTTTGACTTTTTAACTTGTAGCTTGATTGTGAAGAAAACCATGCCAAGTGCCTTATGTTTAATGCCTGCTATTGTTAACTTGTATTTTAGTGAAGAGCAAACAAACATTTTTCCTCTTCTATTAAGGTTCTGAATTTAATGAGCAAGATTTCATCTTACATCATGATTAATTATGCACTGTGATGCATAGTAGACTGCAATAGCGTATTTTTCAGAATTTTTTTAAAAAGTTGATGAAAGGTAGAAAATGTCCAAAATTTTATGGGACAATGATACTTTTCCACTAAAAAATCCATTTTACACAAAGAACAAAAAGCATTAGACTGCTGATTTTTGCAGATTCACATAGCTGGTGGTAGAGCTGAGCACAGAATTTGTAAGTTCTTTGTCCTGATCAAGAGTAATAATTTGAAAATAAACTATGAGATGGGGAAGAGCAAAGCTTCCTACCTAGTTAACATATATAAATATGCCAAAAAATCGTATCTTGAAGGAGTTTGGGAGTTTACAAGCTACAACTTAAAGGTATATTAATTTTCTCCCTTGTTTATATAATTGTTGCAGTTTAAGCATCATCCAGTTAGCAAGTTCTTGATAAGTCTAAGGGAGGAGGTATTACCAAAGAGTGTTTCACAACTGATAGTAGCTGTTTAATCCTTTAAAAATAACTAATTCAGACTTTATCCCTATCTAGCACTCTGTTATAAAGAAGGACAAACTCTTATACCTGGGCAGCATAGTAGTAGTTTGATATAACCTGCATCCAAATTAAAACATGCAAATGCTGGTCTTCCGCAATTCAAGATCTTTATGAAGTCTCGGAAAATATTCTGTTATTTATTTCTGATTTTCTTCCAGAAGTACTTCTGTGTCTTAGTATTTATTTATTACTGTGATATAACTTGAGAGATGTTGAAACAGCCAGAAATTGAGTCCAAATACAAGTAAATCTGTTAGAAATTAGGATCTTACTTCTCCATGTTTTAAAGTAAAAACACCATTATTGTCTTCGTTCTGTTAACATACACAGTACTGGTGAAACTTCAGCAATTACCCTGTGTTATCCTAAATGCACTAAGATTACTAGATGATGAAGTATTTACTTTGTTTTTATCAAAGAATCTGGAGTGGATATTCCAGGGTATTTCAAGGAGACTTTTATGATTAGGCGAGGAAGAACAAACACACTGCTGCTCTGATAATGCCGCCTTCATAACAGAATTTGTCAGTTTTTCAGTATTGTTTGGTAGGCTTAATTACTTAGTAGTATTCAGGCAAGTGGATTTCCGGTATCATAACAGTAGCCTTGCAACCAAATGAACAGAAAAGAGGAAAGATTGAGTTAGAATTGGCTAATTTATTTCAATTTTGTCTTCTCTTTCAATTGCTCTGTTCATCTATTCATGTGTCTCTGAGAAATGCAAGTATTTTATACGTGTGTGTGTGTATCAGTTGTACATACTTCTATTCATAGAAGATGGAACAGCATTTGGAACAAAAGTACAGACTTGACTTGGAAAAGTCTTAGGTGAGAACATGGTGAAAAGTCTTCACCAGGATGCAGAGCTGTATTGCATGTTGAGCGCTCTAAAGTACGTTTGTAGCCTCACAGACAACAAATACAATATTTGGAGTCCTACAAATATGTGGATTTCCATTTGATTTTAATAGTGTGGCTGTGTTTGGGGCAATAGCAAAAAAATAAAAGGGGTTTTTATTTCTGATCTAAAATTACGTGTATTACTATATAGTCACAGACAATTCTGAAGCCTGGTTTGAGAACTGGCAGTATGCAAGACTGGGGGCATATTTTCTTCCCTTGCCCTAAGAACTGATCCCGTATCTACTCCTCCGAAGAGCTAGTGAGCCTTGTTCAGGTGTGTGTTGTGAATGAATGTTCACATACATGTGATTATTAATAGAGTATGGGCATTAATCAATTATATCAAGGACACCATAGTCCTAGTCTTAATTGCCACCATTTTTCTGTTACACAAGGCATTCTTCTCTAAGTATAGCTTCAGCTTTGCAGAAGCATTGAAGATACTTGTGCACTTGATGTAAAAGTTGTTCATGGTGTATCATTCTGAAATGGAGTAGCAGGTTGCTTTGAAGCTCCGGAATTTGAGAATTACAGTGGGCTAAACCAAAAAACTGCCTGTACTCCTTAAAGTGATTCATGTAAGCCAAGAAACTGTCTTGTTCTGTATGAAGTACAGGCTTCCGCCTGTTTTTCCTAAACCTGTTGCTCCATAAAGATGACAGTCTTTCACTGGGCCTTACCACTAGTGGACATTTATGCAATTTTAATTTGTCTGATGCAGTGGCAAGAGTGAGCAAAGGCTCCACTCCGACACTTTGCCAATATGCTGTCTTTATACTCTTTTCTGCATCTGGATCATATGCAGTGCTGTTATAGAGAGGAGGATGTACTTTTGCCTCTGGTATATCTATATTGAAATGCTGTTAGGACCTTAATGTCTTCTTTATTTGTACAATTTTGACCACAAGCATTTGAAAATGCTAAGGATATGGTTGACAATTTCTGCAGGCAATTCTTGTGGGATAGTTTAAACAGGAAGAAGCTTATAAGCACCAATTAGATAAACATAATAGCAGTTTTATAAGACTGACATGAGTCAATACAGATTCCTTTTAAGCATTGGACATACTGTTTTTCATTAAGTCTGCACACTTTTCCAGCATGCTTCAGAGAAATAATAAGAGGAAGAGAAAAGGTTCTAGAGACTGATTGTTGATTTAACAAGGGTCTAATAAAAGAATTAATAAAGTAGTTTGCTTGGAATAAATTCTGATTGCTACTATAGGCAGGCCAGAAGGAATAACATGCCTTATTTAACCAATTAAATCTTGCTTGGAGAATTGTAAGCAAGCAACTCTGCTTCTGTATTTTTTATAATTCTCTTTTGAACTGGTTGTCAATAAGTTAATGAAGCTATGGCAGCATTCTGTATTTTCACAGATGGCTGGACTGCCTTATTTCAAGTCCTTTTATACACCTCTAAATTTAGTGCTTAATCTATTCATTTCTTGTTAAGGAAGTGAGGGGGGTCAGTATCACACAGGCATGTCTCAAAGCATATATGCAGCTTCCTACTGAAGGCTGCAATTGATTATATAAAATCACATATTCAGTCATCATATTGGTAAAGACAACATGGGGAGGAAGAAGGATGATATTATTATTATTGCTATTATTATTATTTCAACATTCTGAGCAAGAGAGAGAAATCTTAATATTTTTAACTATGAGATAGTTCCAACTTCTTTGTTGCACGTCTTTTTGCTAGGAATAATGGCATGCTGTTAATTGTGATATTGATTACAGTATTTCTGCTATGCATTTTATGTAGCTGGTAGTATTCAAAATAAATTAATTAGTGTTATAAAACTGGCCATCCAGATATACAGACAAGTAACTGGATAACTGATTGAGTTTTGTAGATCATGATGGCAATTGCTTCATGATTTTCTAATTATTATATTTTTCTTCCAAAGGGAGTTTGCATGTATAATTCTATTAATGTTAGCTAGTGAATAAATAAGAAAACAAATCTTTTCCTATCTCTTTTTCCCCACAGCTGGATTGTTCTGTGTTCAGATAGGGATCATCAAAATGAATTAACATTTCTGTCCTGTCCTTACAAAATATCAAAACTTTAGGTATCTTAATATATTGTATACAAAATAAGTAGTAGCACAGAGTCTACTTGTATATGTTTATAGAAGCACAACAATTTGTAAATATGATAGCCATTCATTTTGACAGAAATTTAAGAGCACGAATGTTGTGTTTACAGAGACAAAGTGGTAAATTATTCCTCTTTATGAAAGGCATGTTTGCTGATGTAGAGTGAGAAGAGTTCATCATTTTCTCTGAATGCTTCCCTTGCTGGATCTCTGGAGCACTTAGATTTACCCCTATTTTTCTCATGCCCTCTGAAAAAAGGTTTAAAATACATTCTCATCTTTCTACTGAGAATAGGGTCACTTATTTAGAGATCCTGATATGAGTCCGGAGCAAGTATAGCAAAAAAGCAAACCTAACACAGCTGAGAAAACAAAAAACACACTACCAAAATCAGAAGTAAGAATTTAAATTATATGAACTGGTGAAGAATAGCACAGGCTTTTTCTTTTTGTAGAAGATTCTGAGACCCTAAGAGCACGTTGATTTCCAAGGAGTGTCTTGTACATCGCTAATTAACGTTTCAGTGATGACTGGAGATGAATCCTTCTGTGGTCTCCCCATGCCTTTCTTTTGTCTTTCTGAACTAAACATAGACTTGAACTTTAATCTCATATGTTACCTGGTGTATGTTTTTGTGTCAGCTTCTGTGAATATATTCAGAGCAACAGGACTTTTAATTGTGCTGGTTTTGCATGCTGTAAGCATCTTCCTGATCATAAGCTAGTACAAAGCTATCTTGCAGAGTAAGGAGAATAGAATTATTGTGAAGGTCTTTCATCTTTTGCTTTATTACTTATTATGTAGATTTTTTTTAATAAAGCATATACTGAGGAATATAAATTGATATATCTGAACTGATGACATGAAGAAGTACAACAGCTGTCCATGGTGCTGCTTGTTGATGTACTTTACTGAGGTATAATTTCATGCCTTGTTAAAACCAGACAGACATAACTGGTTTGCTGAAGGTGAAATAAGGGCACAGGTTCCACGAAACTTCTGTTTTTTCAAAAATATATGAGACGAAATTTTCACCAGTAGTACTGAAAGCAGTGGTCAACAAAAAAATGTCCTGTAAGTTAAATGTGATGACACAAGAAAGAGTATCAGTACAATTAAAGCAAAATATTTTATCCTTTGGGTCACTATGCAGTCAATATTTTGCTCTAGGTATACACTTCCTGAATCTCAGGTAGTGTCAGAAGGCACATGTCAGTATCAAAATGGTGCTAGTGAACATGTGCAGAGCATTCATAAGCCAACAGCAATGGCTTCATTAGCTACTAAACATAAAAGAAAGCTGGAGAATTGGAGAACCTTAAGAGGTTGATAGCTCATCATGCAATAAGCATTGCAAAAGTTGAAAAGGTGCTGGTGGGAGGAAAAAAAAAAGTAAGACAGATAAATGAAAAGAAAAAATGCAAATAATTCTTTGGAACTAAGCATAAGGCACTCTATTTTGCTGAAGTAAAAAAACTTTGAGGTCCAGTGGGAGAGAAGGGAGGCAACGCTACAAGCAGTGAGTACTTCTGACTAATAGTGTTTATTTTGTTTGGTCTAATTTTTTTTCAAATTCAGTGGAAGACAACTTATTAGTTTCAGTGTTGTGAAAACATACATTAATTAATTCTATAATTCTTTTTTTTTATCATTAATAATAAGTTTCTGGTTAATTATATGTTGGTTTACAGAATGTGTGGATAGGAATTATAAATGCTTTGATTCCCTCATTTAGCATGGTGAGGTTAGAGTATATGCTTCCAAATTATGCAACAAGATTTGGCTTCACAGCCTCCCTCAGACTGAGCCTTCTTTTCTCCCTCTTAAGGTGATCTTTATGTTACAGAAGTAGCTGGGAAGGGAAGGAATGAGTACTGCTATATAGCCTATCGTTTATACTTCACTTGCTTATTATACTTACTGGATATTACTCCAATATTAGTCCATTGGCAGGAAATGGTATCTGGGATTAAAAGTCAGTGAAAATTGATTTTGCTGAGTCTGTTTGCAAATAGTTGTTTGTCCTGCAAACAAGATTAATGCACTTTAACGCAAGAGCCATAATGGTATTAGAAAAAGTGCAAAAAGAATTCACACCACTTAACAGGTACAGCAATTTTAGATGAGATACAATATTGTTATGCTGTACATCTACATCTCATACTACCTGGCGTCAGGCAAAAAACTTTGTGTTTCAGCTTCTCAACAGGTCAAAGGTTCAGATCCTGTATGGAGAATTTACACAGTGCGGAGGGATTGCATCATCACAGAGATACAAGAGGTGCAGCAGGACCTCCAAAATGCCCACACAAGGACATTCACCTTTGTGGAGCTGCATGAGGAGTTTGTTTTGACCCACTGAAAATAAAACATTCCTGAGAAACTTCATATTGGTAGAAAAGCAACTTACGATTTCTTTCTTCACATTGCCTAGAAGCTGATGTGTCACTGAGTGTTGTTTCCCTCCTCTGAAGGCAGGTTAAGGGAGTGTCGTTGGAAATGGCATTCTCGAGGGTCATTCTTGCCAGAGTGGCCCTCAGTGCCTTCCAGCAGGCTAGAGATGGTAATTATCAGTACTTATTAATGTAATGGGCCAAAGACAGGGCTGTTTTTGTTGGCTGATTCATGTGAGAATGGTCTAAGGATTCTCCATTTCTGCTGCCACCTCGGTAAGTTTCGTGGAAAAAAGGTATGAGTTCTTGGCTCTAAACTTGAATGGGAGAGGCAAATTCGTACTTCTGTAATTATTTTGATTGCAGTTTATTCTTGTAGTCTATTTCAGATAAACCTACACTGCCTGACTCATAAGAAATTACTAGCTAGAAAACAGTGTTAATGTCAAGAGGTGCTTTGCTCCACAAATAACTAGTTCTTCATGAATCTTAGGTCTATGTGGATGTAAGTGTGGTGGGGTTTTTTGTGTTGGTTTTTTTTTTTTTGTTTAAATCATGTGCACATTTTAAGAGCATTGCCTGCAACTATGCAGTAATCTCTGATAGGTTGCTCGTATTTTTGGATGTTGTATGACTTTTGTACTCCTCAGGCTTTAATATATCCTCTTCATACAGTTCTTGCTTTGAATAGTTTCAAAGTGACCATGACTGTCAGCAGAAGGTTTATTTAAGCAGAAAATAAGCTCAAGAAGAACACCAGAAATGACTGGCAAACTGACAGGAGGGCAGTGTGAATACTGATGTTTCCTGTGTACATTTCTATTTTTGTGATCAATCACAGAATGAAGCCAATAATCTAAAAGTTAGTAAGCAAGCAAAACTTTTATGTGCTGCTATCTGCAGCTTTTTGTTATCTAGGAGCTAGTAAGTATTAACAGCTTGTGGTTTTTTATTTTTTTGCTTGACTAGCCCAGCAGTGTACATAGTATGTATTATAGAGAGCTGTGTAGACGATCTTGAGAAAACAAGGTTTTGTGCATTATTGCCACCTCCTGTTACTACCATGGCATAGCTGTTGGTTTGCATAGCATATGGGCCTGTCCAGATTCAATCATCTTATAATTAGTGGTAAAATTGGAAAAAAATATGGCTGATAGCTATTGGAACACACAAATACCACCTAAAATAAATAGTTGTAACTATAAACTGTAGTTCGTAGCTAAAATTTCTAGCAGGTACTCCCTTGGTTGTCTTGTCCTCTGGCTGGAGATGTGGCTGGACTACAGGTGTGTGCTTCCTGCCTGCATTCCAGGGTTCCCCTACTGAGGAACATAGTATGTGCATTGGTAAGGGAGGAATGGTGAGTCTTATGAAGGGACAGCTGGGGACTGTCACTAAGTCTTGTAGTACACAAATAGCCTATATACCTTCAACCCTCACCTGGAATGCTTAGGGTCCTGAGGGCTAAGCTACAATGACATGAATCCTTACCTGTCTGTCTGCTGTGTATCAGTCTAAAGATCTGTTTTCATTGCAACTTGGACAAGATCATGTAGATGACCTCCACAGACCATCGAGAGACAAACACATGTGTATACACAGTTGCAGATAGTTAAGGTTTAGAAGCAGTGCACTCTACTTGTGGGTGGTGCCTGTTGTCTTCTGACCAGATGAACTGGTCTCCAGGATTAGCTAGATGACACAAATACATATTTATATGAATTTGGAAGGTACTCTTCCTGAAATGTTTTTCAATGTTTTGGGGGATTTCCCCCCCTCCCCCTTTTTTTTTTTTTAGCATAGTTTTTCTCATTCATTCTGTTTAGTCTCTTTTCCTTTTGTTGGTTATACAAAGCTTTGATCTGATTGTACTAGGTTGTACCTATAGTACGCTTATATTATGTTAGAATGAGTCACAGCAATAGACTGTCATTTGTTGCAATAGTGAATTTGTTGTTTTCAACAAAACATGTCTGTTTATGTTGATATTGCGTAAAATTTCTAATTTTAATAAGACTGGTTTTCTAATTTACTAGATTTGACATGCATATAAATAAATGTTTCAATAATAAATATATCAAAGAATGTTTCTTAAAAAGCAGCTTCCAAGCAAAGTTGTAATGCAGTGTTAGTTCACTGAAAAAAAAGGAAAGTGAATATTGATTGAATGAAGAAATTGCAATCATAGCTGAACAGAGAGCATATGAAGGCAAACACTTATTCCTGCATCATAGTCCTCGTCATCCGCTGTGCTGAGTGAAGTGGGCTTTGTAATTCAAAGGAGGGCCCTTCCCAGCTTTTTGTTACTCGGGTGCCACCAGGGACGCACACTCAGGGGACACTGGGGAATTTCAACACTTTTCTAAAGCAAACAGTTCCAAAAATTGCAACTGTAGAGTGCTTGATCTAAAACCAGATTTGTACCTCCTATTAATTGGATCCAGGAGTGGACTTCACAGCACACCGCAGAAAGGGAAAATTTTATCATTGCGTCACGAATGTAATGAAACTCTTGACCCAGTGCCACTAATAGCTGTGGCTTAGTTGACACAATCTCAAATCTTTTTTAAGCTAGCAGGACAGCAACATCTCAGGGCTGTGAAAAGTATTTCATTCTTAGCTGGGTAATAGGAGAGAACAAAGCTGCTTCATTCATTGCTTTGTGTCTCATAGACAGCAGCTTTTTATTCTTTCTGGTAAATGCATGTTACTGTATTGTTATTATAGGTCTTATTCTCTGTTGTGTCACTTCAGTTTTCCTTAGTATCAGTGAGGGAAAATCATCTAGCGAGGAGTCATTTTTTTAACTGCATTTTCAAGCTGAAATAGAATTTCAGTAGGATAAGAGCACTGTGGGTTTTCAGTTAAGTTGGTTTAAGTTTACTGCTTATGCTGGAAAAAGGCCAGTGGGATGAGATTTAGGTGATAAAATATCTTGTTAGGCAGCTGAGGAATACTGGAGGAGGTGAACAAGAGCCAACTAGGAGAAAGTTCTACAATCTATTTATGAGATAAGGATCATTTACCTTAAAATAACGTCCTAAAATACTAAAATCTGGAAAGTGTTTATCAATGGATAATAACAGAAAAAGCGGTAATCAGATCAAGATGTGCCTCATTAGTTTTTGTGAATATTTAAAGGTGCAGACTTTGTTCAAGGTGCTTTGAGACTCCTCCTTCTGGGAAACATGGAAATGTTGTTATGCATTCTTTCCTGAAGGAATTTAACAATAATTCCCCAAACTAATGTTTGGCTGACATGGAGATTTTGCTAGCTTGAGCAAATGTTCAGTTTCAACTTAAAAAAAAAAAAAAAAAAAAATCTTTTATTTTGCCCTGAACTGGTTCATTGCTTTCAAGAAACACATTTGATAATGTGTCTTTTTTTATGGTGAGACCAAAATTTCACTGAATTCTGTCTGAAGAAAACCAAGGACAAATCAAGAAAATGTTTCAAAGATATTCATTGTAGATTAAATCCATCAGTAAGCAAAAAAGAAACTGTTTTCAAATACAGTTGTAGTGGATTTGCCAAGGAATTTGGTGCCAAAAGGCCTTTGAAATTGACCAAGCACAAAGTTTCTAATTTATTTAGACTCTTCAGTAAATCCAAAGCCTAATCCCAGTTTTAGGCACTAAATAAATAGTACCCAAAGCGGAGGTGCTTTAGGTATAGAATTCAGAAGTACTGTCTCAGGGAAGGGCTGATTTTATAAACTGACACAGCGTAGTCTAATAATGATATTGTCAAAAGCCTTTATTGATTTTTCCCCAGTTTATTCTATTTTTTTTTTCAGCTGCTTTATAATGTTTTGTTTGGTTTGGTTTTGTTATCTAGAAGTATTTACTTCAACGTATCTGTTGGATTTCCCTATGCAGTTTCAAATAGTTTTCCACTGGTATATTCAGTGTTTTTAAAACATCACCAATGTATATGCCTAGTTACTAAACCCAATATTTTTGTACACTGAAGAAACGGGTTTTCCACACACATTAGCTGGAGTTCACGTAATATGGTCTGATACCTGCATATGGAGTCTACTGTGAGACAGACACCACCCGTGTGTTCTACCACACTGAATACCTTAATGATAATGAAGATATATTCCCTCTTCCCTGCTGGAAATGTTTATTACTAGAAAATGTCTGTTAAGCTTATGCTGTAAAAGGTCTTGATATGTGCAGTAGTTCCCCACTGAAAAAAGTTTCTTAAAGGGTGGGGAGAAGTTAGACTCCAAATATTGAGCAAATGACAATTTCCTGTTACGTCATTTTCGATTACGTGTTTACCTAGTGACAGTGTATTTTTAAGAATGGGCCTTTGCTGTGTAAGAAGCACGTGATGCACCAAGTCTGTGATTTTGCTCATGTCTTCAGTAGTAGTTTTTCAAGTTCAGAAGTGGATGGATGGGAGTGATTTCAGATCTTGGAGGTGTTACAGTGTGATCCTAACTTTCAGAGTATCCATGTTGCTCAGGGAATGAGAACTAAAGCATTGCAGTCTGAAATAGCACACACATGCAGTTAGCATACTTTGCAGTCCTACAATAAAATGAGCTAATGCTTTCTGATTAGCATATGGAGATGCAGTAAGCCTCATAAATGTCTAATTTCCAAGTTGCTGTTTTGGCCTGATATTTCCCTAAAGCTGAGCTTTATAAAGTTGCGTTTTCTTTTGTAGAATATAAATGGTGTGTGAACTGTTGCTAGCGTTTTACAGTCACTCTTGTACTCTGATTTGAAGAACTATAAAATTCAGTCTTCTGTATGTATATATAAACACATATATAGGATATATATGTTCTGTATATGTTGTCTTCTTGCACTGACTTCTGAACAGGGATGAATTTTACTCTGTAGTGAACACACATGAAGAAAACAGTTCTTAGTTAAGTGTCTTCTGTCCTTTTTCTAGTTACTGACTATATACTTATCAGAGGCTTTAGAGGTTTTTATAAATGTTATTTTACACCCCAGATTCCTTGAGAATTTGAGGACTGTTCTGCTGTAAAAATGTATGTGATAATTGCTAATGTGCTAAGATGCTCAACATCTTGTGTATGGATGTGATGTGAAGAACCTGGTTAGCTTTAGGGCACAAGTTGAGGGGTAGTAAATCTTACTTCAATCCCAAGAATGAATTTATTAGCTCTTTTTAAGCAAGAGATTGACAAATCTGACCCTTCATTAATTTAGGCTCTTAATAACCTCTTCTGACTCTCTTAAAAATGCACTTATTCAGTGAGAAAAACAAGAAAAACTTATTTCTGTCTGAAGATACTCTTGGAAGGATGACTTCATAAAGTGTACTGGAGAGCAATTGTAACTTTTTTCCTTGCTGTTGATTGATAGGAGCAAATGATGAAAAATTGTGCTCACCCAAGGTACAATAGCTGTGTGGCAAAGCTTGGCACTCTCAAATGCTTAGTGAAACTTAAAGGAACAGTAACTAGTATTGGGTCTTCTCAGGTTGGATTTTCTTCCAGTGCCTACGTATTGGGGTGATTATAGAGCAAAGTGCTTTTCATAGTACCCTCACACTGCACAGGAGTTCACTAGAAAAATTACTTTATGTGGTGTTGAATTCAGTTTTTTATTGAAACTTGAGAGAACAGATAAATGTAATAGCACTTTATGTTTAAACTTACCTTCCAAAGCAAAGCATCCAGGCAGAGATAAGATAAAAATATAATCAAACCAATCTTGCACTGTTTAGAAAGCTGGTAATGGGTCACACAAAGAAATACACAATATAAATCTGTGGTAGAGTTGTGTTAATTTGTAGTGAGTATTTTAGGTACATAACCTGCAGAAATACATAGAGTTGCAGTGATTTTCCTGGGTATTTGTGTTGAAAGGTGCTTTTCCTTTAGGAACTAATTTTATTGTCCTTTTCCTGCTCACCCCTTATCTGAATTACCACTGTTAGACGCTTAGTTCTGTGGAAAAGTAAAAAAAAAAAAATCTTTGCAAAACTCTTATTTTCTTTATCAATAAGCACCATGTAAAAACGTGAGTATTTCTTATTTTAGTTCCTTTCAAAAAATACTCATGGGTTTGATAGTAACCATCAGATCCTTCAGGAGCTTGAGGGGTTTGTTTTCTGAATCACTTTAAAATAAAAGAGCTGTATTCTGATAGTAAAATCAAAGTTAGTATGGCAGTGTCCATCTAGGCATAATAACTAATTACAGAATTAGATAAGCATCATAACAAATTATATGTGGTTAGAAATGAAGTGGTTTTTTATAGTTACATGGCTTTGCTTCTGGTATACTTCCACAGCTTTTAGGTGAAATTACGAACTTAGTCACATTTTTTTTTTTGTCTTGTAGTTTAATAACACTTCGTCTGGAGGAAATAAAGAGGGATGAAGAAGAAAAGGCTTGTGCATGTGCATATGTGTAGGAGAACGCTGTATCACACATTTCTAAACTTAATTATCTTTATTTAATCAGGAATGTATTCCACGTTTGTTAAAGAAACAACTTTTGCTGATTTCATTAAGCTTCTCAAGCATGTAGAGTTGCAGCCAGGGAATGTGCTTTGTTTTGAACTCAGTCAGCGACCCCTATAAAAATGTTTAATTAACTTTTTGCCAGTGTCAATATAGTTCTATTATACTCAGAAGACTGGATGCGCTCCCTCTGGTGGCTCATTTACATTGCAGTTTTGTTCTTCGCTTTACTTCAGTATCTGTTTACTCAAGCGAACAAGGCTGCTGACCCCAGGTATCAGTCAGGCATTGGCTCCTTGTGGGCTTACTTTTTAATTGAAAAACATCAATAATTTTCTTACAGAATGAAACACCAGCATTTAAATTCACAGTAGTTTCAATTTGTTAGCAAAATAAATAAAGATGTACTGAATAACAAAGTAAGCAAATAAAACTGAACTACTTCCTCCTAAGTATAAACTGCACAACAGGTGGATGGCAGTAATTTAGGAGGGGCACCCACTTATGATAGTACTTTCTCTTAAACTTAGGAAATATTTAGATATTAAATACAGTTATTCAAGAATGTCAAGTCTGTGTTTTTAAAATGGCTTAATCCTGTAGCTGAACTACATTTGGAGTTAAAATGAATCTTGGTATCAGAATTCATTTAAGCTATTTCATAGGATTAAAGAGATGCATAATACATCTCACTTATATAGTAGTCTTAAAATTATGAAGCCAAGAGACTTTGTGGGTCAAAACCGCCAGCGAGTTTAAAGCAAATTCACCACCTCTGTAATGTTAATTTCCACGGATCCTTTCAAACTTCATGCTGTTATAATTTAATGGGATTCTTATCATACTGGCAATGAACTGCCCTCTCTCTGAAGCCATGGGAGAAGTTTCAAAGACAAACAACATGCAGACTGGACATAAGGTTAAAAACTTGGTTTGATATGGAAGATTTCTTTTATTAAGATATTTTCAATAAAGCTGATTACAGAATATAATATTAAAAAATAGAGAAATTGTAATTATTGAAATATGAATATTTAGCCAAAGATAAAACTCTGCCCAGGTATTTGTGAAGGAAAGGAGTAGCAAGAGATCACAGCAGATGAGAATAGGAGTGAAATGGCAGTATTTTAAGCTTATAAAGATTAAAAATAGGGGAAAAATACACTATAATAAGCAATAGACACCTGTAGGAAGGTGTGAAGAAATATTTTACAGTGTTTTGAATGAATATTCATTTGCTAATTTTAATTAATATCTTTCATTTTTTCATGTCCCTTAAACATTCTAGCAGCTGAGATTCACAAAGCAAATAGTGCTTAGCAAACATAAAAAGCTCTGAAAGTAAACTTTCATTATTCACACAGATGGACCTGATTGTTAGAATGTATTTTTCATCACAAATTGTGCATCTGTCTTCATTCTTTGTCAAATAATGATTGAGAACACAGTTCATATTATAATCTCCAATATACTGTGCACCTGAATATCTGCATTCAAAACAAAGAAGTGAACTTGGCCTTCCAGTCTAATTATATGTAGCCAGGAACAGAAAAGCATGTGGGTTAGCAAATAATAATTTCCTGTTGTGCAGGTTTTTTAGGACAGTTTCCCACTGTATCAGAGTTCAGCATCTCCTTGGTGTTGATGATCAGAACTTTGAGAGGTGAAAAATCCAATTTTTGGGGACATTAGTGATGTAGTTTGTTCAGGACTAAGAAGAATTGGAAATAACTTGTTTGGTGCACCCTGGGACTATGTTTACATTGTTGCAGCTGATGGTAATTAGCATTTTCCAGTCATCCTTTGATTAAGAAATAAGCTGATCCTTCTTATCAGTCTGTGTTCCTGGCTGCTGCCCAACTTTTTGATCCTGTTCTAGCAGTGCCATAACTATGCTGCTCGTACTACTAAACTTCATCCTGTTTCTAATGATCTCATCTAGAAGATTGCTGAGGTTTTCCTGTATTGTGCCCTGGCCCTCCTCTGTGTTGACTGATAGCTTTGAGTCTTGGCCAAGAACTTCAGTATGTTCTTATGAATAATGCTAGAACTCTTTAATAATGTTGGATTCAAGTTTGCAGCATTTAACCCAAAACTAAGCAGGTGGATTCCTTGCTCGTTGCATTTTGATGGACATGGTGAAGATAATTGGTTTTAACATCCAGGGGCCACATTTTGTCCAATTTATCACTGGTCATTTCATATCTCACTTTCATCAAATCTAAGTTACGGCTACATAAACTTTAATTTGATGCACCAGCTTTAATTCAGTCTCAGCTATTAGTTTTTAATTTTTTTACTTGCTTTTTGACTTGTAGCCTTCCATGACCTTGGATTTTTAGGTGCTCTAAAAGTGCTTAGGCCGTATATCTGCACAGACTATGCAAGTGGCAAATATGTTCTTCCACATTTGCACTGACTTCTCTTTTAGCCTCTCCGTGGAGGAAAAAGAAGACCTGTACTTAGTAATTTTGCTGATGAAATCGTGTATAATAATGTGCCATATCTTATGAATGGCAACATAGAAAAAATATCCAAAGACATTAACTTGAAATTTTTGGTTGATTACTTCCTTCATATCTCTAATACAGCTGTGTTCGTGTTACATTATGTGGTCCTTCTCAGCACTTCATTCAATTATGAAGCTAAAGGTGGGCAAAGAGGAAAGCTACCAAAAGCCCCTGAGGATCTAATACCACGATGGCTACATTCAACTCCATATAGCATTTAAAGAGTGACTTCTAATATAACATCTCACAGGCTTTTGTTCTAATTTGTGAAGAAGGCAAATTCTATTCACCTCTTTTAAACACCTTTTAGATTTTGCTTCTGATGAGGACTTCTTAGCACAAGAGTTCTGCCTAAAGCTCTTGCATTCCTGAAGCTCCTTTATTTGAAGGCAGCCCACAGTGCAGAACAGTATTTAAGACATACTGGTCCAGATAGCAGAAAACAACAGATTTTAAAATGCAGAGGAAAAGATAGCTGGAAACTGGTCCATGCTGCGTTGAAATATTTGTATTAAGCTAAAGATATCTTTCATATTTGCCCTAATTCCATGACTAACTTCGTACCGCAGTAGGTTTAAACTACCTTTTTTTTTTTTTTTTTAAACTGTGTGGGTTGGGACAAGATTTAAAGGAATTTTTCATTTATCAAAAAATTTCATTTGGTTCTAGTGTCATGTAACTTGAGCATGCTGTGAGGCCCACGGGATTGGTTCCCATCACTCTCGTTTGGTCTGTATTAGACAACCGCTAGCTGCATTTTTCATTTAGGTGTTAGAAGTTTCTGCTATCTAAAGTGACTTTACTTAATCCCAGTTATCACTATCTAGTACTGGTATGTACTTCCACAGCTGCTGTGACTCACTTCTCTGTACCTAAGATGCAAATATAAGACAGGCTGAATGTCACAACAGGTAGCCTGCATTAAATTTGCTACTATTGGTGAGATTTATGTTTTCTTTACTTCTTTCCTCTCAAAACTTTATGTAAGAGAGTAAGCACTATTTTAAGAGGAAGAAAAGTGGATTAAATATTTGTGAGTGAAAATGGGTTCCTTTCTGACTTTTATTTCTTAGTATAACATACTAAATTTCATACAGATTGTTTATGTGGAAATTGCTTTATTCTGAAATACCTGCAGAAAAGGTAAAACGTGTTTAAAGGTTGTTATTGAAGGTTTATATAATTATATTTGTGTGTGTATATATCTGTAAAGAAATTAAAAGCTTTGAATACATACTGGTATGTAACCTTAATTTGTAGCTGTGGTGCTGATACATTTTGGATAGCTTGACAGCAAAAATTCATTTAAAATTGTAAGCAGGATTCTTTTCTGTAGGATTTAGCTATAAATCTGTTTGAAATCTGTCTCCTGACAATACCCCTCATTATTATTGTTTGCAGTTGTTACATGCTCTACCCTTTTGGAATTTTCTCATCAGTGCACGTCAGAGGTGAGATGCTCAATTGCTGTGATGCATTTCTTAATATCACAGGGAAATGGAGTGGATCTTCTGCAGAAATTTTGGGTTACAGGTGGCTTTGTGCTTTATACAGGATATACCTAGGACTGTGGTGCATCTGAGTGTAGTAATGGGGTATTAGCCAATCCAACCTCTTTTCATAAAACTACGTGGCTTTGTGTTCTTAAATAAGTTGTGATGAGAACAAGCGAGATGGTAGTTATACTTATTCTTTATCAAATTGTTTTTAAGAAAATGAAGGTAATATAGATGCTGAAGGTAATAAAAGTGACTTTTGAGGGCATGTGATCTATAGACCAGAGACTAAGAAGTTTGACGTACACAGAAAGCATGCGAATATGTCTGAAAACATTTACGAGGGTGTAAAATCTCCCTAGTTAGATAGTAAAGGAGTGCACTATATACAGCATATGTAACTTTTCTGTATTATTTGTGAGGACAGTGAAATTCATTTCTAGATCTCGGGACTATAGGTTATAGGTCTGCACGTTTTTGTACATTGTGCATTCATAGCCAGTGTATCTTTTTGACAAGTAATATGGACTCCAACCTACTAACTTCTAAACATTTTATGTTATTTTTTTTTAATTCAATATAGCTTTTGCTTAAATATAATGGTTGCAAGTACCTCTTATCTAAAAATGATTTTATGCTGACTAAAAAAGAATTACAATTATCTGTTCCTGGTAAAAAAAAAGTGTTACTTACACAGTGAAATATTACTATATTTTCTTCAAGAATCTGGCAAAAATTTGGGTTTCTGTAAGTGATATCCACAAAGCAGAGTGATACATAAGCTGCCAGTAAACTGGCAGTACAGTGTTTACTTGTAATTGTGTCACAAAGGGGTCGTGTGGCTGTTTTTCATTCTCTCGTTGATGTTTACATCACCATGGTTGGACCATTAACCAAAGCTGATCAGATTTTCTTCTTACTTCAGTGCAGTGGCCTTGTGTAAATGGATATAGGGAGAAGAGCATTTGTTCCTTATTAAATTAGAATAAAAACACTGTGTGTGTATGTAGCATTAGAATTCTCATCCCTTTTTGTTGTCTGATTCTTATGGAATTGCTTTCAGGGATGGCTTGTACAGCGATTGTACATGGACAATCTCTACATGTAGAAGAGAGTATGAATGTACAAGAGAGGAAGTAGTAGCCTTAGAACTGTGGGTGGATGAGATAGACAAAGAGGTTGCACAGGTCGTAGGCCAGAGCAGAAACACAAGGTGCAGTCCGCAGCTAGGGAGCAGACCTATGTTGTGAAACGCCAGGTAAACAGTTTCTTTTGTCTTGATTCCTATCATGGTAATCAGGGTCTGACTAAGGGTCATATTGGATGACTGAAGATTAAGTTGGATCCTTTGGGCTCTCTGAAGTGAGATTAGGAGCATTTCAAACCATAGAAGGTTATTTCTCTCCTGTAGTTACTTGCTTCTATACCTGTGGATTATATTTCTGAAATTTAAATGAGTTACTAATGGCCACCCAACACACAGCTCTTCTCCAATACATCATTTTCACCTGCTCCAGGTCACCACTATCTTCTGCTATTATCCCCTCGACTTTGAAAACCTATCTAGCTGCTTGGCATGGCAGGCTTGTACCTCACCGGAGCAGCTGTCATGCTGTCCTTTGGGTGAGTCATGGCACTGAATTGCTGACTCTTTCAGTGGTACTTCACCAAAATTAGTGGTTTTTAAATAGAATATCCTGGACTGATCAGCATGGGAAAGGAGTGAAAGTTGCCACATTTTCTATGAAGTGGTGTGTGTGTATGTATACAAATATATATATTATATAAAATCACTTTATTTACAATCTTACAGAATTTTAATAGAATCTTTATAGGTAATATATAACTGTACAGGATCTAAGTAAATAGAGTTAAGGTCCAGTTCAGCAAGGGGAAGAACAGACATATGACACAAAGTTTATGTATTTCATCTACCTGAAGCTTACCTCAGGCTTGCACTTTTCATCCTCTGCTCCCTCTTTTGTAAGAGAGCTGTGTTCAGCTCCAGTGATCACTCTGAGATGCAGTATGAAGGGACCGAAGTGAATTTAGGAGCCTGAAAATCATTCTGTAAATGTTATGAAGCACTTTGGGACTCTGGGAGCTAAAAACACATTGTAAATTGACATCACTAGTTTTGTTGTTTCTGCAAGATGTGCTCTGATGTTGTACTGCTGTCCTGAGGTCATACGTGTATTAATATCTCTGCAAAAGCTTTTTAATTCTATATAGTAAACTTGAAAAAGCAGAGAGGAAACACTAAACAAAAGTGTGGGACACAAAAATGATCCCAAGCCCATGTCTGCCACTGACTTTTATCACAGTTTTTGGATATGTCCTGTATCTTCCAACAGCTTTGTAACCACAAAGTAGTGCTGCTTTCCACATTTCTATGAATAGCAACTTCTTTTAGCCCTTGGGGGGGAAGAACCACGTTCAGCATATGCACAGTGAGGGCAATTGCACGTAAATTTGAATTCAACACATGGTGAAGAAATGTAATTAGTGAAACAGTGAAGCAAAATGCAAGCATGGACTTAATAAATGGTTAAGTATATCCCTTGCTTTGGACCAGGTTTTTTTGTAATATACTTCTTCATGGCATAGTTTCACTGTGGGGAAAAAAGTGGCCACCAGACTTCATGGTTTTAAAAAGAACTAAGCACATCACACCATTTAAGGTCTTTATTCTGGCTAACTAAACCAGACATAGATGGGATTAAAGAGATTACTGGTTAACCTAGAAATCTCTGACTTGAATCTCAAGTTCAGATGATTTAAAATGCAGAATTAATGGCACAGTATCAAAAAGCAGGTTGAATTTTCTTGAAGCTTAACTGGACATGGAAACACACTACAGGAAAGCTCCATTTTAATACCCCAACACCACTAGTTTTCTGTCAGTGTTTCTGTCAGAGAGGTGAGTGATTATCATAACAAAGCAGAGCCAGGTTCAGGGCTTCTAAATCCAGTTGTTCCTCAGAGGAAGGAAAAGAGTTTATGCGTAGCTTAAAACTTTCAGTGAAACTAATAAGGATTATTCTTTACATCGTAGTATAGTTTAAGATTAGCAGGTAAACTTTACCAGTCTGGTATATGGCATTTCTTGTCTTCAAATACTGCTAGAGTAAATTTTTGTATTACAGCTCTACTGATAAGCAGTAGCTTGTCTTTTTTGCCAGATTTATATACAGAATTCAGAAAAATCTGTGTACATTGGAAGCTGTTTAAATGTACATTCAAACTAATTTTGAAATATCAGTGTGTAAAGATGGAATAAACTAAAAACGTGTAAAGGAACTGCAAATGGCAATAGACTTCATTTTATTCTTTTTAAATCTATTTCATGACTATGGATATATATAAAATACATATAATAAATATAAAAATGTGTACACATACACACATATCTTGCAGCATCTCTAAACTCTAGTGCAGACTGAGTCTTTGTTAATGCATTTGATAAACCTTTATGTTAGTGTGTCAATGCACCTTAGCTTAAACCAGTGATACAAAACTGGAATGGCAGTGTGAACCAGATCCCAGTTTATCTCTGGCTGTTGTAAAATATGTTAAATCAGACTGTGAATTAGTAACTAAAATAGTAGAGTAGTGAACGAACAGTATTTCAAATCCTTCTCACGTGGCTGTATAAGAAAATCCAGGCTGTATGTAAAGCCATTATTTCTTGTTAGAATTCAAAGTGCAACTGTTACAGCTAGAAATAGTTGAATTATTTCAAGGCCTGGGTAATACTTTTTCATTAAATTGTCAGTATATTGAAACATTATTGGTGTTTGCTCTGGGTTTTTTTGTTTGTTTGTTTTGGGATTATTTGGCCTTTTTTGTGGGCCTTTTTGTTTGGGTGTTGTTTCCCTCCCCCTCTCCCCCCCACTTTCATTCCTGTACTATTTATACAGTGCTAAGAATTTCACTTCTGATCTAATTATTTCTTTACAATTTTTAATCAAAATCAGTTTTGCTTTCATTCTTGACATTTATCAAGAATAATAACATTTTGGAAGAAGTGTAAGTGTTAAGAGTTTCCTTTATTCATATCCATTTTTGTAATACAGCACCTGGGACATTCTTCTATTGTTTTGCATTTTAGGGAGAGGGGAGATAGTGAAACAGTATTCCTGGGCATTTCGCTTCTGTAACAGAGAACAGAAGCTGTTAGGTGGGAGAAGCTCACATAAATGACATTTTCAGAGTGTGTGTGACTACTGTAAAGTCACGTGTGTCTCTGCCTTTGGCTTGTCCTGCTGAGCTTGCTTCTGTTGATGTCTCGGGAAAAGATGAGTGCAGCAAAGGGTTAACTTTTTACTATCAACCTCAGAAAGGCACATTTGCAATCCCTCCCAGTCTTGTCTTCCTTCTTACACCTCATTTGCTCACCGCTGCTCTTCACTTCAAGGCAGATCCTTTGACCTAAGCAGATTATTGTAGACGCATGAAGGACACAGCAAGCTATCCGTGCTTTTAAAGGAGGAGATTTTGGCTCCAAAATAGGGCACTAAGCTTTTCAGCCTTATGCTGCTTTACCTAGTCAGCACGAGGCGGTGTCTCCGGGTGCTTAGTGGACTCCTGTGGAATCGGATGGGAAACAAAAGCAGAAGTGGCAGCCGCTGCAAATGTGGGAGCCTGTGCCATTAGAGGGAAGCGATTGCTAATAAGGGCCTGCGAGACCCGGGTTTCCTTGGTTTCCATGACAGTTATTAGGTAACACAGAGATTGAATTGTCTCCCACAATGCTCCTGGGGGATAGGGGGGTAAGGGGGTGCTCCAGGGACAGAGCATAGGAGTTATGACTTGCAGCAACTCATCACTCTAACCATGTGAAACTCTGGATTATTGTGCCTGACTTCTTTGTTTGCTGTTTCTCGTTTGTGTTTGCAATTTGCTCTGCTTGACTTTTTTGGGGTTTTTTTATTTTTTGATGGAAGACCCTGGCATATGCTACACGGTTTCTCAAATAATATTTTCCCGTTTTTATTTAGAGCTGAGCTTGGCAAAGCAAGGATATGAACAATTATACAGGTGGGCTGCTCAGGGGGAGTGAAGATATAAGGCATCCAAACAGGTATTGGCAACCTGCAGCACTGTAAAAATGCCCCTCCAACAGATTTCTGTAGTTCCAGCGCGGGAGACTGCCAGCAATGGGAGAAGTTCAATGGGCAGAAACAAAGAGAAGAGCAAGGAGGTCGAGGTAAGAGGAAGGTTTTGATTTGCTATGCTAGGACAAGTCTGCCTTTGGTAGTCAGTGGGTTTGGCTGCTCAGCAGGATGGTGCCCAGCGTTACACAGTACACATGGGTGCAGCTACTTGAGCACACTGAAGCCATCTGCTGTGATAACGTCTCAGCATTACAGAAAAAAGGACCGTATTTGGAGAAACAACAAAAAAATAAAGGTTAAGGAAGTTGCAAACTGCATTAGGGAGCTTTAGCATTTTTATTTAAATGCAAGCAGTCTGCTAGCACTGTCCAACAGTCATTGTTCCTTATAAGCTGTCAAATAGCAGTTTCTTTGTAACAGGTTGGATGAAAAAGTAGTTTTCATGAAATTCCTATCTCTTTAAAAGCAACAAAATACCATGCTAAAACCTGTCTTTTTAATATGTGTGTTACTCACAGCAAATGTAGGCATAAGCTCTATAACTAATTTAGAGTTTAAATTGAATAATTTAAAAGGCATCAGTGTTTAGTTTGTTATCCCTTGACTGGCTTATTTTGATTCATAAACATACAAAAGTGTTATTCCATCAGTAAATATCATATTCTGTCATTTTCCAGTTCAGGAACTGTAGGGTAATATTATATGAATGTCTAGAACAAAATATACAGACTATCTGTGCAATTTTAGTTGTATATTTACCTGTAGGAATCTCTCTTCCTATATATAGATAAAACATGCAGTGTGCAAAACCAAAAGAGAAAAGGCATCCCTTCCCATCCCAAAATAGTAGTATGTTTATACATGTAGCAGTAAATGTACATAGCACAGACAGCTGCTTTTTACAGACATGTTTTTTTGTCTCTGTGCTTTGCTGTTCCCTCTTGCTGTATGGAAAATAAGGAACTACTTGGAAAACAAACATGATGTCTTTTAAGTATTATCTTAAAAATTGTGTGACAAACTGCATCCCTGACAGAAGTAGTGTATTAACTTTCCTTTTGTGGTTTGTGTGATGTAGTTTTCAGGAAATTAAGTTCAACGGATTATTGATACTCATGTCTGTATGATTGTGAAACAGTATTGGTAAGCTTGCAAGCTTATTATTTTGGGGTTTTCGAATTTTTAAGATGCCTTTTTGCTTAATATTTGGCTTTGACAAGTTCACCAAATGTGATTATTGTGGTTTTTGTTTGAGCACCTATGTATAAATAGTGTCCTTCCCTGTAAATAGTGTCCAGTAGCTTACTGGTAGCACGGTCGTCAGTGTTGATACCATTCTAGAGATTTGTGTTCTGAAATGGAAAACTTTTGCATTGGTTTGTTTTTATTTTTCCATGGATTGGTTAAAGATGAAGGTTCGGGTGGAAACTGTTCTGTGTTAAGGCTCAAGATGTGAGAAGCAGTATATAATGTTACGTAGTCTTAAAATTGCTCTCTGGCATTTTTGTTTTAATTTGACCATTAGAGTTAACTGAAGAATATCGGCAACATTCACATGGGGGTCAGATAAATGTGACATTTAATTTAGGGTGGTGGGCGGAAGTGTGAAGTGTCTGAATCGTAAGAGTTGTCTCGTGCTTTTCTAGGGTTTTTTCCTGTGAGTACTGGGTCACATCATTTCAGCAGGACTCCACTATCTCAGATAACAAAGATTTTCTTAAAGTTGTGGAAGTTATATTGCAGGAAAAAAGAAAAATGACAAGGATAAATAAGTTTATGAAAGTTCTGAACTAAAACAAATCTTAAAAAGAAACCCCCAAACCCAACCCCAAAAACCTCCGAACCCCACTTCAAGTACATGCTGCTTATTGCAATGTATTTGCCAAAGTGCCCTCTGCTGGGCAGAGCCCCACTGTCCTGCTCGGACATCTGCTCACCCCTTCAGGCTGCTCACCCCTTCAGGCTTATGGCTGTGATTTATACAGCATAAAAACTCCCTAAGGCTAGGGAGGTAAGGTGGTAAAGACTAATGTTTTTCACATAATGTCTACAACTTCTGTAAATTCATAATTCATTCATAATGATGATCAAGTTTGTTTTGTGAATGTAATTTGGGAGTAATGAACCAGCCTTTTTATTGTCCAGACAGTTGTTACTCAGTCTTTTTGTAGATAGTCTTCTATCCCTGTGGTCCTCCCAAAGGGAAACTGCTTCTACTCAGTGTTTCTGTCTGTGTTGGTTGAGAGTCTTCTGGGTTCATGGTATCCACTGATAATGTTTCTGTGGGTACCTGCTTCTTCTGCCTTTCCATTAGCAGGCATTTTAAGGTGAAAGCTAAATAAAGTAGTTAAATGGGCTTCTTAGAGCAGTGAGAGCATCAAGCTGGTTCAGGAAGACATGAAAAAATGAAATGTCTGAAAGGTCTTGGAGTTGCTAAGATAACAATTGTTAGGATTGTATGCCAAATTACGTTATTGCTAGAGAATTTATACGATGTCCCTACAACAGCATTAAAATTTATGAAGAGTTCTTCTTGTCTAATTGCAGAGCTCGCTGCAGTGAACTGTTTCCAAGTTCACGGTGAATTACGTAAATCTGGCTGACTTAAGAATCTCAGTTATATATGATTCATGATGTAGCTCATTCTGTAATGCTTTTCTGTGATTATAGGTGCTCACAGACATGCTTTATCTTAATGTTTTAATACATGTCTATGTACACCTCCAGGTGATTGCCAAATATTGGTCTGTTTTTAAGACTACCATTCAGTGCAGTATTACTTATGAGCCATAAGTGCCAATAATGGTTATGTGACCAATATTAGGAGTGGAAGCATATAACAATAGCTGTAGGGAGCTTTTTAAGGCAATCTTACTATGCCATATCCTTTCTGGGAGGAAAAAAAAATGTGCAATTCCTGTAATTTTGGGTGACATGCCTCAATAATTAGCTGAAGCTGTAGCTAACAATGGATTTTGTATCAAATTTGACTATAGACCTTCTTTGAGCATAGTCTTAAGGCAGGGTAGGTTTTTTTCCTGTAATGAAGCAATGAAAACACTTTGGTGTTGTATAACCTGTTGCAGCAGCTGTGCACTACGTTTTTGTATACAAGTATAGCCTTCCACTAGTTCGTTTCACTCATTTTAGGGGGCCTAATAGTCATTAATGATACTTATTTTGACCAAAACATTTAAGTGAACAAGCTGTCTGTCTTACTCTTTTAGTAATGCTGTTGGAAAATATTGTTACTGAAACAAAGACCAGAGTATAGAGTGCTTTCACAACATGATGTGGATTTTTTCAATATCCAGTAGTTGATTCAACTTTCTTTAATATTTGAGAAAAATCATAAGTTTACAGTGAAATGTGTAATTGCATTTCTGTGATGGAGAAAACCACTTTGGTGTCTGTTTTCAGAAGTTTAATAGAACTGTTGTTCAAAGTGAACTAAGTCAGTAACCTGAAAATCAAATTATGTCATCAGGACTCCAAATCTGTTAAGTTTTTGAAAACATAGACTTCAATGCTTTCAGAGCAGTGCCATGCTAATACATGTTCCCCATTTTATATGTATATAATATTTAAAGTTACACTGGACTTGTGGGTGATTTTCTCTACTGTGATACAAAAGGCTAAAGAAATGTATAGGATTCCTGAAGAATATGATGAAATGCCTGCCCTGGCTGATAAATTTATTATTTATTTGTGAATATACACTGTGAACTTCATAAAGTAGCCTCTGTTTACATTGTCTTATGTACAGCCATGGATTATTATTCTGAAGTGAGTTAAGTACAGAAAGAAGTTTTCATACAATAGAGAAAATTGGACAGGGCAACCGAGTGAAGGTTAGCAAAAACGTTAACACTAACCTAGAGTTCACAAGGGTCATAGAATAAACTTCCGTGACTACTGTGGAAAAACAAACTTGAATGTTGCATACTCAAGAGTAGTAGGAGTACTTTTATAAAAGGCAACGATAAATTTCATGATACGGCAGACACTTCATGCTGCCAAACTAAATCTGTAGATACTATACATTTTCAGCTTAACCATTGTTTTTCAGAATGTAGCACTGGGAAATTTACATGCTGTTTTAAAAAGGATTAGCATAATGAACTCTTGTCCAAGCTTCCAAGTACATGGTATTTTATTAAAGAAGGCAGTGATAGGTATGAATCATTTAGGTTACCTTGCCATATATTTCATTAAAAGAAAAATAAAAAGGCATTTTATGGTAGTATGACTTGCTTGTTACAGTGATGAGTCTTATATCTGTTGGTGCAAAACCAAACGCAATATCCTGGGGGTTTTATATTCTCTAGATACTCTTAAAAAGTAATGATTTTGCCATGGTATTGTCACTTTATTTTTAGTTTTGATTCTTTGCTCATAACTTACTGGTAAATAGTTTTCTACTTATGCCTACTACATTTCTATGGTCTTAATATATTTTGTTATTCTAGCAGAGTTGGTGATGACTATTAGTTTCCTTCACAGAACTTTGCAGAGTGTAATAAGATGTAGGGAAGAATTTTCTTTTCCTCCAACACACAAAAAAATAATAATAATGTGCTGCTGCATTAGTTTTTGAATCTACCTGCTTAAATGTCTTTCTGTTTCCCTGTTAAATCCTCACCCCAGTGTTTATTGTACTTCGGGAGGAAATTTAATTCTGCATACTGCACAATTCTGTGCTGTGAAAGAAACCCCAGACCTCTGTCTCTTCTTCAGCAGTGTTTTCATGTTCTGCCATCTCAAAGGCAGCAAGACAGCAAGAGATCTGAAACTTTTGAGGCTTTAAATGTTATCAGGGAAATACCTTGACATTTATGGAGAGAGTATGGTGGATTAGACTTGAACTTGGTGGTTTTGCTGTACAGTTTGTACCTTTAGAAAAAATAATTTGAATGTGCTGCTTGAAATTATGTATGCCCATTTATTGTGAAGAGCATGCATTTTTCTTTGTAAGCAGATCTCTTCTCGTCAGAACTGAGCTTGAAACCTAATGGTTATTTCAAATGCCACATTAGAGTAGCTGCTAACATTTATTTTAAATGCCAGACTATAGTTACTGCTAACATTTACCTTAGAGCTTGTAAATAGTTTAGGAGAGGTTGACATGCTTTTTAAGGGAGGAGGTGGTAGCTGAATGTTCTTGTTGGGAATGAATTGTTTTCCATTTACCTATTTATGTTATCTCACTTGTTACTTGCTTAACTTTAAATAGATGTAATGATGGATGAAATACTTTTAAAAGCATATAGTTGTTTGCTAGAAAGAAAGTAGTGCTTATGAATTTCTATTAAATTATTTTCATGGCAGTTGTGAAGTACATACGGAGATATTTGGTACATGAAACATGTCTGCAACTAATAAAAAAGGATCTGTTTATGTTGTTTTATTGCCTTACAACCTTATATCAAGAAATGTATTGGGTTTTTTTGGTTGGGTTTTTTTGGGTTTTTTTTTTGTTCTGTTGGGGAGGCACAATGTTTAGTGAGGTTAAATATGTTAGTGGCTTAGATTCCTTTACCAAAAGGTGAAATTAGAGTAACTCCTAATATGCATTTTTATACCCATGCTAATAAAATAGGAGATATTTCTTCTCTGGGTGGCTTGAGGCATATGATGCAAGGAGTAAAAGCCTTAGAATTCCAGGATGTTTGTAGTTTTGTTGCTGATTATCTTATCTTCTTAAAGTTTCTTAGGTATAATTTAACAGATAAATAGATAATGTCATTTATTACCTAACATACAGGTTGTTTTTTTTTTTTTTTTTTACAGAAAGTGTAAGGTTGTTTGTTCTCAAGTATAGGTGCCTGAAAAAAGTCATATAATTGCAGTCTTCTTAGGAGGCTTTTTTTTTTATTCAACAAGAGATGTGGGGGTGAGAGAATCAAGAGGGTGAGCTCTAACATATATAAATCAGATCCCTGATGTACTTTGACACATACTGCTTTTCCTTCATAGTTTGTCTTAATGTAAAGCTCATGTTGGTCTTGATGTTACATACAATATATGACAAAATATCTAATCCTATATATTGTCAATATTGTCTAGTCTTTCTCAAAAACCATGGGAGATTATTCTTTTCTTGATGCAACCATGGTTTGGTCCTGTATGCTATGTTTGCATGGAAATCCACCTGTACCTGCAGTTACAAAACACAGCTTCCTGTACGTTTTACTGTAATTTAGTGGTGATAGATTGCTGTTGTGTATAATAGTTGAAGTGCTGCCAAAGTATATCTGTTAGTCAGTCAGTGGTGTGCTTAGTTTTCATTAAGATGCTTTAGAAAGTTCTTTATCAGTAAGTCTTCTGACTCCTGTTTGGGAACAGTTATTATTTTGATCTGTCTTCTGAGCCTTATGACAAGCAATTTCATGACGATGAGAGAAAGGGGAAGTGTTACCTAATACAAGCTAGGTTTGTTCTGATAATTTTGGATCCTTGTTCCTTTTCCATATTCCTGTGAATTAAAAAAAACATTACTCTGCTACCAGTAAGAAAATAAGAGATTGCTTGCTGTGCTTTTATTAGCATGCTGTAGGATAATGCCAGTTCTTTACAGGCTGCTTTTCCTGATAAGATTACATAGAGGCTACTGGCTGCATAGTATGGTTGTCAGACTTTTTATGAAAAGATGATGATAAAAACATATTTTACCAACTTGCTGTTTATTGACTATGTGTCAAATACCAGTATTGATTTAAAAATTGATCTTTTCACTGATAAATGATTTGAAGCTTAAGATTCCATATCTCAGTAGCCCTCCTCTTTATGTTTCTAGTCAGTGCTTATAGGCTGCTGGCACATGTCTTCTGATACTGCTGAAGATTGACTACAAGTCTCATGAAAAAGGCTTTTATAATTCCTTTTATCTCTGGAATTCCCAGTTCCACTAAATTGAATGTTTGGGCTTATGTGTGTATTTTCCCTCTCCTACTCCAAAATGATTCTGAGTTTAAAATATTAGTCTTCAGATTACATTTAATTTGGATTTCCTCCTAATGTTAGTCTGAGATTTCACAGAGGAAACATTGCCATATTAAAAAGTAATTGTAAATTTTTCCTGCTAAGTTATGTTTTTTAAAAATAAATGCAAAACCCCAGCAAACCAAAACTATACAAGAAAGATTTCCAATCTTTTAAAATTAGTGTTTGTTTGTCTTGTCTTAAACTACAACATTCCACGGCTTACTTAGTTTCATGACTTACTTGGGTCCTGAATTATATTGAAGAAGTGGCTGTAATTGAGACAGTTTCCAGAATGTGTTTCAGTGCCTAAACCTGGTAGCTGAATATGGCTGGTCTGGAACTGGAAACAATTTGGGAAACTGAAACAGTGATTATTTGCTCTATGTGCCTTTCACACAGACTTCCATTATAAGCAATGTCCTGCAAACTATTCCCTCTGTTGCAGATGCTTTTCCTCTGGGGAGTGACATGTTGCAAATACAGTTCAAATGAAAGTCATCTAAGGCAGAACTTTGTCATCAGCAACGCCTGTGTTCAAGACTCACTTTAGAGAAGTACTCTCAGATCTAGACAACAGCTTTCAAAGTCACATTTACCCCACCAAATGTTGTTCTTATTAAAGAAAACTCTCAGGCATTGAAATCTGGTTCATTCCAACTGTTCGATTAGTTGAGGCTCACAGAGGCTCAAACTGCTTTGATGTACTGCAAGCTTTACAAAACTTGTGGTGCCAGTGCTACAGGTGTATCCAGTTTTATCTGAATCTAGCTATCCAAACAAGCAAATTTTAAAGGTAAAAAGTCTGTGTATTCTGGTACATAGTCAGCCCAAGCATAGAACTATCTAGAATTATTATTTTCAGTAATATTTAATTCTTCATAACAATGTACAAAATAATAGTGAATTTTATTTGATTTTTTTTTTTTCCTGAGGCAGAGCAGACTTTCCCATCTTGAAGATCTTTCTCAAAGACACTTCGAATGTAGTTTATTCTTGTGAAAGTGAAAAATTCTCTTCTTTTTAGTTCAGACAACACTTTCAGCACATGTCGTCAGCCTTGGAAGGGGAAGGGTGTTCGTTATGACTTCAGTGAATTGTTATAAGTATATTAAAAATACAAATGATTCTATTTTACTGAAGTATGCACTTCAGAAACTACTCAAATGATGTGAAAATTTATTCTTTAAAAAAAAGTAAAAAAAATGAGGCTATTGTAGATCTGCTGAATTCTGCACCAGCTTACACCGTTGTGCACATTTCAGCACAATGGACAGCGCCCCACGCTGCCGCAGTCCCGCGCCTCCCCCCTCCTGCAAAGGCTCTTCTTGGCTGTGGAAACAATTTTTGGAAATACACACATTTCTTAGCTCCTATTTAATATGTACATTTGTATGTTTACCGTTATGGGGTTTTCTTCCTTGAATTTTGTATTATTTTTGATAAAAAGAGAAAAGCGAGGTTATGTATTGGGGAGTGGAATTTGACAGTGTAACCTTACATTTAATGGCAATATAAACATCAGCTGTTTCATGTTCTAGGGTGGGATGATTTAGAGAATGGTTCTCATGCTACTTTGAAGTATTAGGAGATTTCTCAGCTCTTCTTCTAGGCTTTGAATACACAAGAATCTTTATTGCCCCATCAGTGCCACCTTCTTAAATTGTGACAGCAGTAACAGTATGCAGGCAATGGAAGCATTTCAGAATATGTTCGAATGCATGCATATTGTGGAATACAACTTTTCAGTCATGAGCATGAAGTCTAAACCTTTCTTTAGTTCACTTGTTAGCAAAATTTATCCAGTACTGTAGTCATAGAATTATGTGAACTGTAGAAGGATGGGACTATTTTAGGAACAATAATAAGAAAACTGTCTGAAGTGAATTGTGTAAATCCATTGACATGTGATAGTGCAAGAACAACATGAAGTGGGAGAAAGGGACAGATGACAATACTGTCAGTATTTCTGAATTTTAACTACTTAGTCTATATTACTTGTGCTTAATTTAGAGACTCCCTTTCTTTATCTTTGAGAGAAAAATAAAATGCTTGGTAATACTCCCAATCATCTGACTTCTCCAGTAGTAGGCAAGACTAATGTAGTGCAAATGGTTAATTGGAAAACCTTGTGAAAATAGTCCATTTTCTTGGTGAAATGCATTCTGTTGATGTGTTTGCCTTTTTGTGGTGAACCAGGCAGTGCTGGTGAGTAGGGACTAAGATTTCTGAGCACGCTATATTACATGATAGGTGTAGCTACAGAGGATTGTGATTAGGCAGTGTACAAGGCCCAAGGAGGAGTTGGTTTGATAACTCCAAAGTCTGTGTGCCTGGAAGAACACTGTATCTGTTGTTCTGAGTGAGAGAGTTAAAGGTGCTGGAGTTGCATGGGATAGTGGTTGCACGAGTGTTGTGAAAGCTTTACTGCCAGGGCTACATCACTGTTGCAGATGGCCAGCAACAGGAAGGCCTATTAAAATCCTGTAATGCTGCTGCTGTCTCCCACAGTGAGGAAAGGAGGTCACAGCATGCATAGGGGTAGCGCTGCTGTGAGCTCAGCCTAACTGCATGCCTTGCCTGACATGTGTTTAAAGTTTCATGAGTGAGGGTTCCCTACTGTAAGCCAGTGTTTGCAGATTAGTGTTGTTTGGCCCTCCTGAGCCGCAATGAATGAACTGAGTCATTGCTGGTTCTCTGATGGTCCTCTTTATAGGAACCATGGCCAATCATTTAATGCATGAATCTAGTATTCTTTTTGATAGTAGTTTTTCTGCTGTATTTCTCCCTCATCCCTCCATCTATGATGCTGTTCTTTGAGTCATTATCACAAGGACTGAATTTGATGGACACCTCACAGTACTCTGACTCCAAACTCCTTCAGTGAAGTCCATTTTATAATGGATATGGATGGACTGTGGTGTTTCCTGTGGGTGTATCCTGTAGGTAAAAAGTTTCCATGCAAACAATAGACTCTTAAGCTTTTATAGTTCCCGTATAATTATGAAAGTTCTGTGCCTATGGTGCAGCTTGGCTCAACTTATTTCTCATGTGGAGGCTCCTTGGTTTTTTTTTCATTTTAAACTGTTTAAAATACAAGAGTTAATCACTTACCTCTTGGGCATTTGTTGAGTGTGGTTGAGAATTTGGGCTACTGGTGTCATCGTGCACTTAAAATTTATGAACATTAGCATAATGTTAATAAGAAATAAAAATAAGAAAAATAAACATAAGAAATAAAATAATAAGTTAGAAGTGGTTGGAAGAATAATGGTAGAATTTGATGCAGAACTGTTAAATGTTATGTAACATATCAGTTGATATTTATGGCCTCCAGGGTATAACTTCTCATTAATGAAATTTCTAGTATTGTTTTGATTGTATGAGTGTCTGAGGATTTTCTTTAGTAATGCAGTCTTTATTCTGTATTATTTATATGACCATAAATCACATTACTGGTCTTCTGTGTATTTCGCAGGTAGGTAGAAGGGCATTTTACTATAGTCTCTTAAATTATTTTAAGATTTTTGTATTCCGCTGAGGCTCACAGTGTTCATTTCTGATAAAACTGAAAATTAGTAGACTGGTTATGACAGTGATATCAATACCAAATGTGCAAGGGGGAAAAAGAATCACCATATGAAAAATCATGTGCTCAAATATTGTCATGCTGAATTGTCTACTTTAAAACTTTTCAAGCTAAAAAAAAAGTGAAGCCATTCAGAATGTTTTTTGTATGTATGAATGGATTGTGTTAAGCTTTTTCTCTGCAATCATAATTTCAAGACAGTGGCTTTTAAGAGAAATTTGGCATTCTTGCTTAATAACATGGCTGTGAATGAACACTTCATTCTTTACTTTCGGAGATTTCATAGTCTCAGCATGTGCCATGAGCAAGCCTAGGTGGAAAATTTTGAGTTCAAGTGAGATCTTAATACAGAATTTTCTGTTCTCCTGAATTGCTGTCCAGGTATTATAGGAGAAATATGACAGAATCAATTTTCTTTCTAAAGATAATGTAACCTTTATTGTCAAATAGCTAAGCTCAAATAGATTATGACATAACTGGGAATAGTTTCTCTGCTGATGCTGTTTGCAGTAGAGTTCACAATGCTGCCTTACACCAAGTGATGGACGTGTTCTGTAAAACTTTGAGGTATCACTTTACTGTCTGTTCCCAAAAAAATGGTTAACCTGTAGCATTTTGCTAAACTCTTGTTTTCTTGAATTAAAAAAAAAAAAAAAGAAATAAGGGAAAACTTAAACATCTGATGATTTATACAATGTTTTTTTGCTAAAATCATTATCCCAAGTAATACATGTATTTGTGTATGGTGACTTAATAGGCAGATAAGTCAAGTGCGGGTTAAATGTGGCTGAGTAAAGTTAAACTAAACCTTTTGTTTTCAATGTGACATCTTTTTTGTTCTTCTTTGTTTGTTTTTTCCCTTGGCAGCCCTACATCAAGTCTCGATGTGCACAAGCACATTTTGTTTGCTATTCACTTTCTGGCAGAATAGCATTTGGCACTGGGTAGAATCAAAAGAGTGGAACATTTAAGAAACAAATGCTTTGCTTCTAGTAGTGAAGTATTACTCTGTTTAAAGTAAAACCAAGCAAACTCTGCTGATGTTCTAGCTGTTCCATGAAGTAATTAGTTAAGGTATACTTAGCTTTGAAACCACATTGTGGCTGCAGAATAGGTTTCATATATCCTTACATTGTTGATAAAAAACATTTTGACAACTGAAAATGATAACATATTATCTCATGCAAGTACCAAGTGGCTTTATGTGACTTAATAGAATGTCAGAGTTCTTAAGTCTGTAGGGCAGATATCTATTCCAGATTTTTTGCCGCTTTACTTTAATGAAAGACAACCTAAACAATTTCTTTGGTCTTACTCTGCCTGAATTGCTGCAAAATGTTTAATGTGGAACTACTATTTCAGGTGTCATTTATAGAAACAGATTCACTTACTATCATTCCCATGATAAAGGAGGAAAAAAAAAATCATGGTGATTTGGCTGTCTTTTTTTCTTTTGCATTTTCTTCACATTTTTGTCTATCTGCTGGGGCCTTCTTTGTTGTTAATTTTACTGTCTTTTATGATGTAGATTGACTGGTGCAGCTATGTTCAACATACGGCCTGAGTAGTTAGGCTTTTTAAAATAAAGGCTTTTAGAAATCTTAAAATGGTTGTTCATTAAAAAAAGGGACAAAAATTGCAACTTAGTATCTGTAGCAGGCTGACTTCCTGAAAACTTTATTTCACTTTGAAGGAGGTTACAATTAACAAATACAATTTGTGATCTATGAGAAGAAGTAAATTTTCCATCAGCCTGCAGGGGAGTTACAGTGCAAAGCTTTTTCTGTTCTTCCTGTGAGCCTACTAATTCTTCCTCCTTCAAAATTTCTGGTTAGGAATATTAAAAACTGAAATAATCTAAGGAAGAAAGTAACATGGAAAGCAAATAGAGGTTTTTGAGGCTCTCTAGCTCTGCCTGCCTACTCCAGCAGATTTCAAGGGATTCTCCAACTTTGAAAGTGTTCACAACTGTGACAGTTTGGGATCTGTGCTTTAAGACTCTGCTTATAGACCATAAGGTGATGACTTGGCTCTCCGTGTGTGTGGGGAGATTGCTGCAGGTCCATCCCCATCAGAGACCCTATGATTCAGGGTCTACACTTTAGAACAACAGTTGAAGTATTTAGGAGTCTGCTGCATTCATTCTCCCTCTCCTGAGTATAGGAGAGTTTGAGCTAGAAAGTTTGTGTCATGGAACAGATTTGTGACTCTTGTCTAAGCTGATCTAAGTACAACATGTAAGTTTTGTAAAAGAGATAAGTATTTCGATAGTAGCTGATGTTTCTGCTTGTTTACACCATCTTATTAGGGAGAGATGTAAGAAGAATTTGTAAGTTCAAGTCTCAGCAGGAAACAATCAGGAGCATTCAATTGATGGTTTTGGTAAAAGTATATGAATAATAATATGAAAATGCATATGACAGTTATATAAATGGCTAATCTTGAAGTTTGCTGTTTCACAAAACAGCAAAACACTTTGTTTTTTCTGGTTTTCTATGAGAACTGATCTCATTGTGTGCTGAGTGCTTCAATGAGATGCTCGATACCTTCAGATGAGGGGATTTCAGAAACTTCTGAGGTATCAAGCACTTTTTCCTTGCTAGATTCAGGTCCCAGTTCATATTTCAACTAAATAAATCTTAGCTGAAGATAGGCTGAGATCTTCTTTCTGACCAGGCAGGTTAAGGAGTGGTGTTTGTATATGTAACAAGTTTGTCTATTACTTCAGTTTCTGGTGTGTAGATACTGTCTGTCCCACATTTCCTAGGGTAATCTTTCGTCTTACTGTTCTGTCTTAAGATAGTAAGATGTTTTGTTGCATTCTTACTGGTTTGGGTTTAGGTTTTTGAGGGTTGGGTTTTTTTTTTTCCCCTGAAAGGCTCTGGCTATTTTACAACACCAGCATTTTTGCTTCATCTAATGGGACTGATTATTTCTGGTTATTGAGGGCTGTTTGTAGGAGCTGCTTTTGCTGTAAAATCTGTTCTACAGAAATGTTAAATCTGTTCTATCCTAGAGTTTGGGGTTTTTTTTATATGGCATATGAGGTTTTGTTTTTTTTCCTGTTTGCTTCAGCTATTTGTAGGGTCTTGTCTTTTATGGTAATCCCAAAGGAGTTTTGTATGCCTCGTGCAGCTACCTAGTGATAAAACTTCTCTAAAATCGTAACAATTTGAGGCTGTCAGAGATGGAATGAAAGAACCTCCAAGGTAATCATCAGTCTGTGTGAACAGTGTTCAGTTGTGAGTGACAGAGAATCAAGTTTTGAAAAATTTGTATCTTGTAAGAAGTCTTGTCGAACTTTACTGCTTGTTTGATGTAAAAAGAATGGTTGTGGAAAAAATGGAGGAAGGCTGGCTGTTTCATAGTAAAGGACACATTCTACTTTATGCATAAAGCAATAGGGAACTTTCCCAGGTGTCCTCATAAAGTCAGTTGCATTTGGTATAATGTTAGGGCCACCAAAAACCACATTATGAAACATTGGTCTTCGCTTCTGCACCTGAAAATAATATATCTGAATAGCAATTATTTGTCATGCATGTAAAATTGTGGATATAAAAACAGCAGAGCGTGTCACTATAAAAATCAATTCTAAACACTTTGCGCACTGAGTAGATGCTTCATAAAATTCATCTTACACAAAAGGAAATAAATGCATGGACCATAAAGACGTGTGCAGCAGAAATGCCTTTAATTGTGAATTTGTGAGAGGTTTTTCTGTGTAAGAACAAAAGGTTTAAAACAAGAAGCTTTCCAAATATCCCCACTTTGGAGAGCTGAGCAGCTGGTAGAAGGTGCCCCTTGACAAAAGTGGACATACTGATCATGTTATTACTGTGAGTTTGTACATTTTTTATGACCATTGGAGAGCAAGTGTCTGCGACTTGAAGATGCCAGACGAGTGATGTATGTTTTTGTGCCTGCAAGTCTCCAGAGTCTGACTGCTATACGCAGAAGTCTCTGGCCTAGGTTGGAGAATATAGTAACTTGCTAGCATAATTACTTTTTCCCAGTGTCTTGGGTATCTGAACATATTTCTGCAATTGCATTTTACCTTTTGGGAATTTTTGTTTGTTTGTTTTAATATGAAACTTGAGCTTGAAGAAAGACTGAAATTATGCATAAAAATGAAGCAATAACTCATCAAGTAATTAAAATTGATTGTAAATCCCATTTCAAACACAAAAGAATGTTCAAGTTCATGATCAAACATTTAGAATATCTACATTATTTACCTAGGGTACATGGAAGTGATGTGAGGGAAATAATTTTCAAATATTTCTAACCATCAAAGCATTACTTTTTACTCCTCCTTATGTATTCATTGTTGCACAAAGCCTGTACATTTCTTCCTATTTGACTTTTAGAAATGAAGCTTTATGATACCTGGTATTTTCTTAGTTTTCAGATTTGGAATAAGAAATTCAGGTAGGAAAAAGTGCATACTTTAAATGTGAAATATTACATATCTTTTAAATGTGGAGTTGTAGTACAACATGCAGTGTTGTATTTGCAGAATTTTCAGTTAATACTAAATACCACTTTCTGAGTGTCAGATGTCTTTTGACTGCAGAATTTTAAATAAGAAACCTATAGATGGCGAGACTGCTAATGATTCTTGATAGTCCAGTGGCTCCCACTTTTGAGGAGGATAGTTTAAAATGTGGTGATAGCAAAACATATTTAAGCTGAATGCTTTTGGAAGAAATGCTTTATTGCTTTTTGAGGTTGGCAAGGGTGAACGTTTTTATTTTTATGTATTTGGGATATTATGAAGTGGATTTAATATGGAAAAGTTCTGCACATAATATAGGAGCTCTCTAGAGAGGAAAAATATATACTTCTGCAGGGGAATTCAGGGTGGGCTACCTGCAAGAACAGAACTGCACTATGGCAGAACACCATTTAGGAAGGAAAAAAAAAATCGCTAAATAGGATGGCTGTAGTATGTACATAGCAATTTCTTTTGATGTTTTCTTTTGAAATGCAACGATTTCTTTCCTATGAACCTTACACATTCTTTAAGGCAATCCCTCACTGATGAAGGCTCCTGCCCTCTGGCCCAGTTGAGCAGTGCCATAGGCTGTGGGAATAGGGCACTTGTTCCAAAGGGTCCATGTACCTGGACCAGAGTCCTGGCTTGCAGTTGGCATTCTTGAGTAACTAGGTGTTCCATCGTGGTCTCAGCCTTCTGCATGTTTTGTGGCACCCACAGACAGTATCCCACTGAGGGGCTCTTCACTTTTTATTGCTTTCTGACTTAGGTCAGGTCAAGCTGCCAATTGCTTCATTGCTGTGTAACCTCTTTGACTTTTCCTCATGGATCTGAAGCCAATTAGTAGTTGTTAGCATGGTTTACTATGACTTTCTTGCCTCTCACCACAAATATGTTACAAGGACAAAGTTTTATTACTGCTTTATTTTCTTTTCCATTATCCATGGAACAGCATAGACCCTCTCATTTGGCAAGGATTTGGTTCAGCCTCCCCCATGTGTTACCAGTGACAATTATGTTTGCTTTTCCAACTTGTCATATGGGTGGGCAGGTATGCTTCAGACCTGTTTATCTGAGCGATACCATAAGGTAAATTTACCTCATGACTTACATGCATGCGTATGTGTGTATATGTATGTGTATGCACATACTTCTTTTAAAGAAGCTTGCTGATATGAACAAATTGGCAGGTAGTAATATCTGTAGCTAATGTTGCTCAACATTTTTCATTATGAAGATGTTTTCAGTTGCTAAAAGTATTGCTGAACTTTAGCTGTTTGGCCCTAAATCCTTAGGGAGATGAATTTAGATAGTAAACAGCTCCAGGTGTATTTTCTTCAATTTTTTTCCCCGATATATCTCTGCAACTACTGAATTATCTGCCTTTTTGATTTTTTCTGGCAAGCATTCAAATTTAGTTGCTATCTTTTTGTAATAATTTAACACTGAGTAAAGTCATGTAAGTGACTTTTAATGACTGACAGCTGTTAAGATAGCACTGCTGTTAAAATTACTGTATGAGCTGGAAATTGTTGAGTAATTATTTTGCTATCCCTTTCCTTTCATTTAATCCTAGTAAATAATTTACCAAAATCTAGTCTTTATTTAAACATTTCTCTCTTCAATGCCCTGTTTCATTTCAGTATAATGGTTGTTCTGATACTGCAGACAGTTTTGTAGTGGTGTTAAGTCAGAATGGTGCTATCTACTGTGTAAAGAACATATTACTGGCTGACAAAGCAATACCCATATACCTGTAACAGTTTAATGGGTAGTTATTATTTTTATACATTTCCTGACATAGAAGCCCCATTTGAAGCACTTTTTATACTCAATTGTTGCCTCACAGTTTTCATTTCTACAGTGAGACTCCTCATTTTCCATTTTGTCTAATGATACATTTTAATGCTCGTTTCTAACACAGAATAGCAGTTTAGGAATTTATCTGACCAAGAACACAAGAGCTTTACTTTTGTTGAATTTTGAAAGTTGGTCAAATTCTCATCATTTGTGAGGCATAAAAGATATTGACTAGCATAAACCCTGTCCTTTGTCTCCTCTTTCCAATAACTGCTACAAAAGTCTGTAGCAGTAGGCTAGAAGCCAGCAAACATTTTTCCTATACATGTTTCACTTCACTACTTTTTTTTCCTACTTAAATCAGGTAAAGAAGTTGTAAATCAAGGCTATTAAAATTCCAAGTGTGCAGATCAGTTCAGGGAGTGCAGGCTTTTATTTTTGCTTCATCAAACACCCTATTATTTTACACAAAAACAGTATTTGAGTAGTCATTTGGAAATACTGTGTGACTTCTAAATATGTTTCAGTATCACTAGTTGTAAAACTTTTGACTTGCTCTCCACAGTTTGTTATTCAAAAACTTCAAATGTGTTCTGCTTCCAAAATGCAAAAGAACATGATGCCATTTAAAAGTGAACAATAAAAATGTAGTTCAACGGGTAAACCAGAAAAATTTATAGCCCTAATAAAGTGATAACACTTTTGAGAGGCTGATACAGGTTTTATTGTATTGCACTAGAATGTAATGCTGTAATCCTTGCAGCAGTTCCTTACGATGAATCAGAATCACAATAAACAAAAGAGAATACAGTTTTGGTAGTTTTGTGTGTCTTATAATATTAAATGTTAAATATGAAACTTATAGTGGTCTAAATAGGTACAGCAGGTGCATAAAGGTACATTCCTGTTATTAAAAAACAAAAAATCCCTTATAGGTTCTAAAAACCAGATAATACAGAAAGAACCTGATTTGGATGGGGAACTAATAGGAGGCTTTAAATCTTTAAAATGAATGGTAAGAAACTTTCTGATCTTATTAGACCTCTACACAAAAAATATACTTTCTTAAATCCCCTGAGCCTTTTTTCAATATATCCAGTGACAAATATGATGCTGTTGATACTACATACATTTTAACCATATTCCTTTATTCATAATCACTATACATAAGTAGAATGACTTGAATAAAAGCAGTTCTTGCACAAACCCATAAATTAATGCGGAATGAGGAAAAAAGCAATGTACAACAAAAAAGCAGTTTAGGGAAACTGGATCCATTATGGCAGGCCACACAGTTTTTTATGGTTTTATTGTAACAGGCTCAATTCTTTCTTCTTACGTATGAATTTGTGTCTATATGAAGACAACCCAAAGCATTTATACTAACCATAGGCTGTCTTAGTGAATATGTTGCTTATGCCATTTCTTTATAAGATTTCTATTTAAAATTCAGATACTCTCAAGCATCAAAGTGTAAGTCTTGTCACTTGCAACTAAATCACCCAGTTACTGTCCTGATTAAAAAAAAATGAAAGTTCACTGTTAAAAGGACATGTTTCAGCTGGGAAAAGTAACAGTGTCTAGTTCAAGAATATTACTTTCCTTCACAAAAGTTTGAAGTCCTGTTAGAAAAGAGCTGTTAAAAGGTGAATCACTATTAGGTTGTTTTAAAAGTAATGAAACTTCAAACATTTTAGAAGATTTCTTTCTTTCCTCTATATTTATATGTTTACATACATATATTTTTACATATATATATATTACTGTTACCTTAAATGTATCAAGTGTAATAGCTTTTTGTTAACTTTGTTATTGTGCCTCAAGCATTGTTGCTTATGAAGTACACTGTTACCTGCCTTCCATCCTTGTTTGAACTGCTGTTTCTATCATAGCCATGAAAGCAGCTTCATTTTCTGCTCAAACCCAAGTGAGTGAATCCCTAGCTGTTCATGATTGCATATACGTGGAGTCAGTGTGGAATGAAGTAACAGTGCAGAAAAATGCTTGTATAGGTAATGCAGAATTCAGCTTCTGCAGACTCACCAAGAGCATAAAAGTCCAGACTCTGAAAGTCTGAAGTTTGGCCCATAGTTGGGTTCTGGACTGTGACAGTTATTTTGTTGCCTTATATTGGGGATGTTTTATGACCCCAAAATCTAGTCCTGAACTAAGATAATAGAATAAAAGGACAGTAAAGGAGCAAATAGGGCCTGCAATAGTAAAGATGTAAGGGTATCATTTGACTTTGAATTTCTAAGTTAAGTAATTGTACCCTATTTTCAGGAACCGATGAGCCAAATATTTTGGTGGCTGTCATAGTTTAATCCCAGCCAGCAACTAAGTACCACACAGCTGCTCGCTATCCTCCCCCTTCCTCCTCTAGTGGAGGAAGAGAATTGAAGGAAAAGACAAGGAAACTTGTGGGTTGAGATAAGAACAATTTAATAGTTGAAAGTAAATGAAATAAAATAATGTTACCAATAATATTAACAGTACTAATTGTTAGTAGTGAAAATAACAGAAAAGAAAACATATGATACAACCACTCACCACCTGCTGACCAACTGAGAGCCAGAGCCAGTGAGAGAGATAGAGGTGCTCTCCTGCCCCAACCCCCAACTTAAATACTGAGCAAGATGTTTTATGGCATGAAATATCCCTTTGGTTGGTTTGGGCCAGCTGTCTGGGCTGTGTTTTTTACCAGCTTCTTGTAGAGAAGAAGCTGGGAACACAGGTGCTGTATCAGAAACTGAGAAGAAAGTCCTTGGGTTGGCATAAACCAGCCCAAAGTAACAACTGAAAACATTAGTGTGTTATCAGTATTCTTCTCAACACAGTCAAAACATGGCCTCATACTAGCTACTGTGAGGAAAACTAACTCTATCCCAATTAAAACCAGCACGGTGACCAAATACCTTTAAGTGCTCTGACCGACATTTAGGTACTGAATTCCTTTAAAAATTCAAGTTTTTGACATAGTCATGCTGATTTGGAGACACTTCATATTATTATGTAAAGGCACAAATTTCACTGGTGTTTTCTTTTTATAAAGTAATGAAGTGAATTCAGTAGAGATGTTCTCCAAGCCTAACAGTGCTCAAGATACACTTCTCTTCGTGTTTGCTAGAATTTAACAACCTGAAAGTGTGAACTGAGTGAATAATTAAGGAAAGAGTAATGCTTATTGGGACACTAAGTTCTGGATTTCTAGATTACTCTGGAATACATATGCTTCTTTGTTGAAGAATAGCTCAGAATGTAGATTTTATATTGAAGGAGCATATTGAAGGGATTTTATAAGCAGGAAAACCAATGAGAAGCTACTCTAATTGGTCTGTGGTAACATATTTCCTAGAAACTAGATAAGATGCAATTATCTTGGGAGGCTAGACAACCCTCTTATCCCCATTAGTGTACTTACATAATATACATTTTAATATCACCTCACAGGAAGGCTACTGGTAAACTGTAAGAGAGATGCAGATTCCCGGTGTTGTCTATTCTTTTTAAAAGGCTCAGAAGAGATGTCACTATTCCTGGAAATATGGTGTCTTTCTTGGCCTCTTTCTGATGTTAACTTATTATGGGCAATTGTAATTTACCCACTAGGTTGGCCTCAGGTATTGAGTGGTTCTCAAGGAAGGAAAAAGGTCTTGTGAACACCTGAATGTTTTTCCTTCCCTTGGAAAGAGACAGCTGCTGGTACCTAGTCAATCTGCTGGTAGCAATCAGAAATTATTTTATACATTTTATTCTGTAGTCAAGAAAAATAAGATTCTGGGCCAAAACTGCTAAGAATGGGAGAGGTATTGCATGTGTAAAGTCGCATGCTAATTGTAAAATGTCTGTATGATGTTACCATATAAACATTACTAGGAGCAGGTTAGGTTTTGACTTAATCCTATGAGTGCAGCTCTCACTAGTTGTGTATTAAAAGAAGGAAAGCATTTGCTCCATGTAGTCATCATGCCCACATGACTGCAATACTGTCAGAAATGTGTGAACTTCTTGAAATGTCCTGTGGAAGATTTTTTTCCCCTGTTTTTATTTGTCTAGGTTTTTAACACTGGCAGTTTTAGTGATCTGATAAACATGATGACTTTGCAAGTGCTGTCTCCCTTTGTTTCAGCTTTCTTGCTAGGATTTAGCCTATTCAGAAGCTTTTGCTTCTTGATTTGGGGTTGGGTTTTTTTTTTCATGTCTGAGTCATTTAGAGATAGGCATCTGGAACAAAATTTCATGTATAAAATAAGATTGCAAGAACCACTACCTGGCACTGAAATAAAAAATGGCATTCAGGTTTGGAAAAGTTTTGTTTTCGTTATACATTTCAGGCTACGTATTTTCCTAGTAGTCTGCTTTATGTGTACTGATACGGCCAATGGCTAAAATGGTGATAAAGGGACTATTAGGATGGATGATATCAGTCTGATGAGGAAGGACTAATAAAACCTGGTTTGAATTTAAAAGCAGCAACAACAAAACCCACAACCACAAAAACACCACCCACACTGGCTACATTTCATTGTTTCTTAGCACATTTCACTAATTCCACACCACCTTTGAATGGGTATTTGAAAAGCAGTTCTTGGACATGCAGTCTTCCAAGATGGGTTCCTGCAGTATGTGCTCACTGGCTTAAAGATATTTTCCTCCCCCACGGAGCTCTGTGCAAGCTGAAGTTATTTTGACCAGTCTGGATTGGCAGAAAGTAAATCATTAATATTAATGCCTTTACAGCTTTTGCCTTTGCAGCTTTTGACTTTACAACTTTTCCATGTTGGTTTCATGGATCCTTCTAGGCAGAAGTGCTGAAATTCAAGATCTTTATTATATCATGGTAACCTGGACCTTAGTGTCCATTATTGGAATACATATGCTTATTTAAGAAGCGGCCAAATTCTTGTGGAGCTGGACTGAACCTTAAAAACCAACTTTCCCGCTCTAATTCTCTGATAGATCGTAGAATAGATATATGCTATTGATAGGAATAGCTATTAATAGTACTAGAAAATGTAGGAGAATTGCATCATGCCTCTAACTTTGGTGAGAAGGATTGTCCTCTTTAGATATACAGAATCGTACAAGAGTAACCCAAAAATTGTATCATTCAACAAAAGTAGTCCTCAAATGGGATTGCATATTTTTTCAGTGTGTCTGATTTCACTGTAAGGTCTATGAGACTTCTTGTTTGGCAAAACAATGGATTTTATATTTAAGTCTAAATTGTGGCTTTTGAGGAAAACACTTATTTTTTTCAAAAGAGGTATTCAGATACTGCAGTGGATCAACATCTGTTGTGTTTGGAGCTCCTGCATCTATTGCTTCAGAATACAATACTTTTTGTGAGTGTTTGAAGCTCTCAGAAAAAATTTCAAATGAAACTTTTGGGACATTGCTGAAAGGAATTTATTGTGAACACTTCTTCCTTTAATTTCAGTTATTCATTGCTTTTACAACATTATGTTTAAAAAAAAGTAGTTCTGTTTCGGTTGGTAGTACCCTTTTTTTAGAGAATGAAGATATTCTCTGTGATCACATTTAGATCAGAAATAGTAAAAGGCATGATCTTAAAGAAATAAGACATTTACCGATGCATTCATTTTTATGAGGGTTTGGGGTTTTTTGAAGGGCAGGGTGGAGATGTCAAAGATGTTAGGCAATTTATGTAGTATTTTTGGTGGGTTTGAATAATAATAAGATGAATTATTCATTTCAGGTGGACTAGAGATTTAGAAGAGAGCTGAGGTATGATGTGAAAGGCTGACATGATCTGTTTAACTTACAAAAGACTTTCTGAATAATGAATATGTGTTTCTGAAGAGTTTATTTTTAGCTATATGATTTGCTTTCTGTTCAAAGGAATAAGCAATGGTGATGGTAATAATTGTTATCTATATGGTTTTTTGTTATCTTTAATTCCTGTCATTAATACTCATGCATGTGGGAAAGCAACATGGAATTATCCTATCTTAAATATAGAACATACAAAAAACCATACAGAAATATCTGAAAATATTATTCTGAATAGTTAAAAACGGTTTAAAATGCTTGCTGAGCCTCTCAGAGTCAACTGCTTACCTTTTACAATGAGGTCACTATTGATTGCAACAACTTACGTAAGCTTATAAAAAAAGATGCACAAATCCAACCTCAGAGTTAACCTATAATTGTTCCTACTGCATTGATATGTTTACAACTGTACTTGCCCCCTCCATTACCTGTGATGCAGTAATTCACTGTTACTTCACAAATCTCTCATTTCAGCCCCAAGTTTTGATTTATTGGACTGTAAGCTTATACAAAGTGCCACTGAGTTTTGCACTTGGAAGACAAGTTCCTTATCTTTACTCCTGTTTATGACTTCAATTGCACTTATACAAAAAAATAGGCTTGATTCTGACCTTTGTGTACAATTAATATTTCTTTACGAAGTGCCAGACTCTTTCATCTCTATGAAAAAAGTAGGATTGCAAAGGTATGAAGAGATAACATTCTGTACTGTGGTTTGTTTTGTTTTGATGGTGGTTTTTGTTGGTTGTTTTGTTTTTGTTGGTTGTTTTGTTTTTGTTGGTTTTTTTTTTTCTTTTTATAATATGTGAGAAGACAGGAGCTTCTCTTCAAAGCCTAGGCTCCTTTGGCAGCCTAGCAGCACCATGGAGCCTGGACCACCACTTTTATTGTTGCTAATCAGAAGCAAATTGCAGTATAACTTGGTACTACTTAACTATTTGCTTTGTGATATTTAACTGAGCAACTTTCTCTGCCGTCTGAATATTTTGAGTGGTGGGATATCTCTACAGGAGGAAGTAAGTCTTTAAAAAAAATAATAGTTACTTTCGTTATAGGATTGGCTTGCAGCTGTCAGCATGCCAAATTTGAAACCAGATTGCAAGTTGCGGAGTGTGTTACAGATCCTATTTTCAGCAGTGTTCATCTACTGCTAAGAAAGTATTAAATAAACCCTGTATGGGGAGTGATAGAGGAAGACCATGCAAGGCATCAACTACATGTGATCACTGAGTGAAAAAGCACACACCTCTTCATTTTTGGACCAGTCAATTTTTGTATCTTCCTTCCTCAGTTTTGTATCTTCTCCATTCCTCACAAAATATTGGATAACATGTATTCACAAAGAACATGCTGTAAATTTTATCAATCTGTAAATGATTGAAATATATCAAAGTACACCTATGACTGTAGTCTTAAAAAAATTGCATTATAGAAGTGGCTATACTGTTGTTAAAAGTGCCTGTAAAACAGGTTTTCCACAAGCGCTGGTTATTGTTTTTCTTAATCCAAACTGTAATCGCACGGTGAACAAACAGAAAGGTTATAGTTTTATCTTTTTTTCCCTTTGTCATTGTGCTGTGTCCTGCCAGAAGTTTGTGTTTCTTTTCTCCTAATGTATATGTGGACAAAGTCATGAGTGTAAGGAAGAACATTGTATATGCAACAAGGGAGAAGTAGGTCTGATCATATATACCATTCCTGAGTCTTTTAAAGCTGGGTCTCTTGGCAAAGTATTTCATTTCCAGGCCAGATTTCAATTTGCTCTTCATTTCAAATCTAAGTTTCTCCTCACCAGAGATGTGCTTTCCTGCTGAATCTCACCGTCCCTCTGTTGTCTTTGAATTTGTTCTAAAATATGCCACAAGAAACTGTTTCGTAACTTCAGAAGTTTAAAACTTGAGTTAAAGGATTTCAAGATGGTCAGAAATTGAGTATCAGTTCAAAAGGTAAATGTTTCAAATAATCAAGCCTGCCTCAAAGAGCAATTCATAATTAAATGGTTAATTAATCTGTAGCTTTAGCTAATAAATTTATGATACTGTCCAAGTCATCACACGAGGTGTTGCATTTTGGTGTGTTTAAATTAGAGTAGCTGGATAGGTGTTAATTTCTGAGCTTTCATTTTTCAGAGACTGTCAAACAATATTACAATGTGTGAGGTTGATGCTGCTTCTAATATTTCGAAACTTATGCCAATGTTATGCTTTCTACTGAGTATTTTACTTCCAGTCATTTTATATAAAATAGAGGTTTACCATACTTGAGGCAAACTAGGCTTGCTGAGATTTGTGGTTATAGCAGCGAAAATATGGAACTCTTTGCTCAGAAGTGTGTTCAGACAGGAAATTTATTGTTGTCCTATTCTGATACAAGTTCTGATACAAGAATATGAATATGCTTTAACAGAAATTGAATACCTAAGATTTTTTACTTTGTTAAAATCCTTGCTTCTTCAAAAGTCACACACAGGAGGCAATGAGCTAAGGATTTACATTACAGGAGAGAGACCAAGTACCTTTTTTAATCAGCATTGTATATTTTTGGTATCTGTGATAAGGAAGGTGTGTCAAATTAGAGTCTATCAAGATGACCTCTTCATGTCTAATTACATTAATAGAAATGCTATTTGACACAAAAATGAATGTAGTTGTTTCACCCTAGAAAATATTTTGTGTTAGAAAATAATTTTTTTCTTAACTTGAGCTGAAATCATGTAATGATGGGGAAGGTACATTTATATGGGCATATTAATCTGTTTTAACAGAAATGATTCTGTCCTCAGAATTATCTGACCATTACCAGAAAAAAAAAATAAACCATGGATGTGGTGTTTCAAAAAATCAGTGGTTATTTGGGTTTTTGATGTTTTGTTTCAGTACAGAACCCTAAATATACTTAAAAATTATGTCATATTAGATGTCTTTGAAAGTTGTTGAAGCTAGAGACTGTTCAGATTAGTTACTGACTTTATTTCTCCTGCTAAGATGAGAAATTTCTTGACAAACTTTGTTCTGTGGTTTTGTTTTTGGTTTGCCTTTTTTTTTTTTTTAATTTCTGGAACAGATGTTTGTCTTCCATGTGAGGCATAAATTGTAGGATGTGGTAGAAGTGAGGAAGTTTACACTTCTCATAGCCTTCAAAAGTTGCTGTAAAATCACCAGCTGTGTTCCCATGGGTTTATCACTCAAATGCCCTATTCACATGATCCTTGAGGTTCTGGGAATGACAGATTTCATTGAGTCAGTTCTCGAAGCAAATAATACTGATTTGCTTAATTAGGTGTAACATAATCTGGAAATATGAGATTTCTATTTTTTTCAAACTCTTAGAAACCCATCTTAAATGCATAAGCCCATATGTTCCTCATGCTGTGCAAAACTGTTCAGAGGGAACAAAGCCAGTTAAAAATTCAGAGATCTAGTGGAACTAGATAGCTGAGTAAGATGCATAATATTAAGGGTTTGCACCAAGATTTCACTCTAGGGTTAAGGATTAATGGGAATTCCAGGCCACAAAATGTCAAACTTCTATTGGTGACTGGAGGATTCCCAACAACTCGGGTCAGATCTCTTAATGACATATTGCAAACCAGCAAGGACAAAGCTGTTGGGCAAAATGAAACTGCGAGTCTAACCAGCACCCTTTTGGCTTTGTAAATTATGTACAGGACTGCTTTAGCCTCCTGAATATGGTAAAAGGGGAAAGGTATGAATGTTATTGTGAGGCAGTTTTTATTCTCCTCCCTTGCAATAGAAAATACTGCATGTTGGAGAGGTTAAAAACAAAATAACAGCACATATCTAAGAGAAAACCTCACAAATAAACCTTATGAATGTCACAAGTTTAAAATGAATGCTTTAAAATTAATGAATATGCCATTAAAGGATAAATGTAAATATATTTTTTCCAATAAAAGAGCAAAAGAGAGAGAATACTTGCGGGAGGAAATCTTCCTTCCTTAGTCTTACTCCATCCGGTCCCGGTAAAGGTCGCTCATTGCATAAATCCTGGAGAAGTACGTATTAGAAACATTTTCACTTAAAAGGAGTACAGGAGTGGAAAAAGGAAGGCACCTATATTTCACAAGAATCCAAAAAATAAAGAGTCTTAATTCTGAGCTGTCATCTAAATGACTTTTGTGAAGTTTTAAAAATAATTTATGTAAACTTTGGCAAGTAGCAATCAGTATTTCATTGTCTGGAAGAGTGGAAAACCTAGATAATGTGTCACCAGGGCATAATGGAATTTGACCTGCAGGGAACTAGTCATCTCATTTTCACTCAGGCTGATTCATACAGGAATGCTTGGTCATCCTTTCACAAAATTTTCTGGTGCCTGAAGCATCAGATAAGTTTTGCTCAGGTGCACTGTGGCCCTGGCTGGCTTCATGTACTGATGCTGTGGCTTTGCTAGCAAACCTTTGCAGGTTGTGGCTTCTGGGAAGGGCAGTGCTCAGGTGGTCTTTCAGAAGTCAGGTTGGATGTGTACTTGCTTAGTAACCATTTCACATCCAAACTGCCTCCAGGCCTGTAACCCATATGGCTGCAGTCATATCTTTCTTCTGCAAAAGTAGGTCTTCAGAGCCAGGTTGTCGCTGCACAAAGAACAACTCTGTGGCTGCATCAGAGGTGCTACTAATTTGTAATCTGTATGGTTAATGACGTGCATAATGGAGAGTTTTCTCTCTGCTTAGTAATGCCATAGTTAAATCTATGATGAAATTAAAATTTATGTTTTGAAGAAGGATCTAGACAGTGCAGTTAACATGGTTTCACGTTCTGTTTTTTTTTTTTCTTCTCTCTGTTATTTTCCACTGACTGTATGAAGTAATGCAAGGAAAAGCAGTATGTGACCCCAGAACTAATGAGGTTATACCAGTGCACATATACCAGACTGATATAATTTTGTTAGTTTTTCTCAACTTATTGTTTGATTTTTGAACTTCGGTGATTTCCTTCAAGTGAGACTTCCTAATTTTCAAAATAGAAAGACCTTAGTGTAAAATCTTCAAGGTGTCTTCTTTTCACAATAGAAGTAGCTCACTTATTCTGCTCTACTGTTGCTCAACAAAGATGTTTTTGTCCAACACAGAATTTCATCTGCTGGTCATGATTACTTACTTAAATAGCTTTTTCAGGAAGCTATGACCTGAAGTTCTTTGAGAGTCCAGATAAATAATAATTTCTCTTCTTTGTTCATTATACTGTTGACTTTCCACCATGACCTGTAAGCAGTGAAAGAATCAGGATTTGCTTTTATAGGATTCTACCTGTTCTTCTGTACTACCTCAGTTATCTATTTTGGTTTAGGTTTAGCTCATTCTGAAGGTACCTGACTTAATAATTCTGAAGAACAATACTGGTGTTTTTCTAAAGGTAGCCATGGCATAAGTCTCTTAGGCAACCTCTAGTTCTTAGGTGAAGCCAGAGTCAAGGCCAAGTCTCATCTCTGTGTGAATACTAACTGATCAAAATCACAACATGCAATAGTCCAGAATAATTTAAAATTTACTTGCGTGTTTTGTTTGTTGTGAATATAGCTATGCTTCACTAATAGCAAATAGTACTGTCAAGTAAACTTACTTCAAATGTTCAAAGCTAATTAAACCAATTTTCTGTTAATCTGAGATTCCTTGTTATAAAACAAACAGTAACATAGTTTATAGGTATCTTAATTTATGCTAGTTGGAAAGTAGATTTTGCAGTGTAAATATTCTGGATCTTCAGAATTAGGTTAAGCAGATGTCTGAAATTTAGATTTATGACCACAATAGCTCTGAGGTGACTTCTCGTACAATATTTTTATCATAATTATTTTGTTAGCAATGTGTAGTTCATCAATTCTGAATATAGGATTAGTTCAAAATCTACTAGATTTTAGGATTTTGGTGATAACTGTGGGTTATTTCTGTAAGTAGCTTAGAAAAGTTTAAAATATCCTAATAGATTTCCCTCCAAGAACTATTGTTCTTTACTAAACAGTCACAAAAAGTCAGTGGGGCACACTTACTGCGAATGAGAATCTACCTGTCTTGCTACCCACCTACCAAGCCATCTTAGTTTGGTTCTGGCTAATTGATATGAATCAGAAGATTGACTTGCTGCTTCGTTTTTAGAAGAACATTTAACAGATTTACATGCTGCTTGATGAATGAAGGCAAGAAATGAATTATTCTGCACAAATGTAGACTAATTGGGGAGTTAACTATTAGCAGGGAGTTAAAATTGATGCCATGCTGGGAATTCTACTGATTGTTTCCTCGTAGTTCTTGATCTTGAAAGAAAAAGATTTAAATTTTGCAAACCAGAATTCCCACTAATATATATGAATTACTTTATGATGTGAATTTTATTTTAAATATCTTTCTTTCTGAAAGGAGGGACAAAAATGAGTGAGCACAAAGTATTTCACGTTTTGGCTACTAGACTATTTAGTAGAACTGTTTTGTTCTGCTGCTGTATGTTTTACACTGTAAGTCTCTGATAGCTTTCTGCTGACCTGATAAATTGCCTGTACCAATTAGTGGTTGTCAATAAAGTATGTCTATATAGTGTTGTCTTAACATTTAATTAGATCTATATAATCATCATCCCCTGACATTAGTGTGGTAACTGTAATGGAGAAGACTAATTAGTAAGTTCCCAAAGTGTTTAAAGGGGTCACTTGACACTTTTTCCTCTGTACATTTTGATTATTTTTCCCATCTCTGAATGTGAAAAATGTACACTCTAGTACATTTTTCTGTCTTTCTTTTTAGTGTGGCAGAAGTTAGTGGCAATAGCAAAGAAAATGTGTAATTTTCACACTTTTGATACTATGCCTCTTTGTACTTGTACTGAGCTTTTATGAAGCAAAACATATTTTAATTCCCAGTGTTGTTTCTATTTCAGGACTTTTTGGATACTCTCTAAGGACTATGTAGGGCCTTCTGTAAAACTGTAAAAAGTATTCTTTCTGTAATAGAGCTACCACTCCACAGAAAAGCAAATTTGAGCTGGCACCTTCATTCCACACTGCTGCTCATGTGGGCTTTTTACTTGCTGGAAAATGAAATTTCTGGCATGAAATTTTGCATATATGGTGACAGAAAGATGTATTTCTTTCTGTCTTATGATGGAACTTGCATTTAAATGTAATTTGAAAAAAAAAAAGTGAAAAGTAAAACTATATGCTTTGCATGACGAAGCAATCTTAGGTATCAGGTAGAGGTATATTCTTAGTGCAAATATATTACAGTGCAGGAAATGTAGGACACATAAAATGAATAATATTAATCTGTATTAACAACAGACGTTAACATTGTAATTAACCAAACCGCAGTCCCTTGACTTGTCAGTAAAGACGTAAGTAAATATATGCACAGGAAATCAACATATTCTGTGTCTGAGAATAGTCTGTCCCTTCCTGAGGACACCATGTTGTAGTGCTTTGTGGGCACAGATAAATGGGTTGTCCTTCTAAACATACTGGCACATCTCCTCTGTCAGCCCCGGGAGTCCTGATCCTTCAAAATGTGACATAGCTTCAGTACAGACACAAGGTTAACAGACTGTCCTTCACATCTTAACTGTAAAGATTTGCAAAGTAGATTAATGAGCCCTCAGACATGCCCATGGAAGTTCAACTATCAGGAACTGCCCAAAGGCCATTGTCATGTTGGGCTGTAAGTTTCCTCTTCCTCCTGCTTTGCCTTATTGCATTCTTTGTGCATGTTTCATTTCCCCATTTTTCACGTCACAAATGAGCATGTTTGACCCCACTGTTTGAGTATCTTGTCTGTGCTTTTCTATTTGTCTTTTACTTATTCCTATCCACTTCCACCTGATTAGCAGGGGTCTGACCCTAGATATTGCAGTAGCTGAGAAGGGCAGGGTGATCTTCATTTTGTGCTTGGAGTCTTTTAAAATAAGTACTTTCGGTAGCAATAACAAGCCAGCCTGTGTGTAATTATTGTCATCAGCACATTTAGTTTTCCCCCTCAAGACTTCTTGAAATGCTCCTTAATTTTGCAGGTGGCTGGCCTGCAGTTAAATACAACCTTTACTTTCAAAGTTAGTTTCTCTCTGTTTTGTCTTTCTAAATAAGTGTTAAAATTGAATAAAGGCCAACTACCTACGTGTGCTTTTGCATTTATCCCTGTTTTCCATTATTTTGTGGTTCCTGAGGCAAAGTTGATTTCTGTGGAGCTGTATACAGAGAAAGGGTCCTTAATAAAATCTCATTTATTGAGCTAGTACTTAGCAAGTGTGATCTCAGTTCACTCATGCATTTGAGGAAGAGAGAATGCAACAGCACTGGGAAATAGTGTACTGACTCCAGTTAGCTCATTAAGACTTATAGCATGGCATATATTTCAAAATTGTAAATAAATCTCCCCAAAACATAGTAAAAATAGCTTTGTTCAGGTTATACAGGACTGTAGGTGTGCTTTTATGAGTGCTTACTTAACTTTGTAAGGTATTGGTTCTAGAATCTTACCAGGATTTTGTTGGTGAAATTCTTATTTATTAACTCATTCAACAAACATTCCTAATTTACTGTATTTTGTTCTGAAGAGAATAAAAAGACTCGTGCTAGAAAGGAAGGATGTTTGCTTACTTCAAATGAGAGTCATCAAGTAAAAATGCTGTGATTACAGAAGTTTATATATGAAAAGAAATGGTATGAGAGAGAGCTGGAAATGTCAAAGTACCACAAACCGTAATTAAACCTTAAAGAAATTAAAATATCTGAATTCAGTGTAAAATGTGTAAATGTATAAATGAATAAAATTTGAACTTGAGGAACTGGGCAGCTAAAGAAAGGAGGCATAACCTGTGGACCAGCTCGAGAGGCAATTTTACATAGGAGAAATGCTACATGTTTTGGTGACTGGAACAAAAAGGCTATGCAGATTGGTGTTGAAGGCAGGAGAAGACACAGCTGGTAAGCAAAGAGGGAGAAACTCTCACAAAAGAGGGAAAAAACAGTGCATTAGGAAAAAGCTGAAAAAACAGCCAGCCAGTGCAAGTACTCATGCACAGGAGAGACTCTGTGTCAGTGAATTACGTTGCCTGTCAGGGCTGTGAAAGGTTTGGTTTCAGATCCTATTGAATCAAAAACATGGTTACCCTTGAGAAGGAATGTAATGCACGTCATCAATAGTATAAAGTAACTTTGGAAAGCTAAGGCTTGTGTCTTATGCCTCATCTGCAGAAGGGAGAGAATAGCACGTTCATCTCGCAGAGATGAGGAAACAAGTAATTGAAAGTTATGGGGTACTTGGGTATTACAGGGCACGGTACATGAAGTACATGAAGATAACTCATTAAATGACACTGCAGAGCTACTCCTTACCGCTGACCTTGCCTGAGAAGCTGTGTGACTGCTTAAGGAGGTCTCATGCCACTGGGAAATAGTTCTTATGAGGGCAAGGCTTATGGCTTAGCCATGGAGCTGCTCTTTGGTACAGCAGTTAAAGAGCTTTAGAATAGGACCTTTGTACAGGACTGCAGTGTGTGTTACATAGCGCTGCCAGGTCACATCCCACCGCTGCCATGGGTGTCCCTGTGCCATGCCGTCCTGCGTACTGGTGTCTCAGCTTCAGTGCCAGTGCTTGGTGTAATCTAAAAGAAAGCAGTATGGGTGGTAGCAAAGTCAGAGAAGGTTGTAACTGCGAGATGACGTGCTTCAGGGGATTACCAGAGGCAGAGATCAAATCTGGGTAGCACGGGATGAGACTCTGCTGCCTGAGCTGCTGCAACACAGCCACGGCAGAGCTCTAAATCTGTGTGTGTTCACCCAGCCACCAAAGGGAGCTGAGGAGCGATGCTCTGCCATCAGTCACTGTGCTTGTCTTCTCCTGTACTCTCAAGTTCTCAGTTTTCTATCTTTACATTTTGTCAGTATCTTTGCTAATGCCTTATTTCTTTGAGGTTCTTTGGAAATACTCGCAAGAGGGTGGATACTTTGGAGTAGCAGAAGCTGATGCTGTGCTTAGTTTTATGCTTTGATTAGCAAGCACAACAAATATTACATCTTCAATTTTTTAGCAGTTTGTGAAGAATGGAATATTACAGACGTGACATGCATATGATCAGCTTGAATTCTAGCTCAGTCAGCCGTGACAGTTGTGGTTATGATCGTTACATGTCCTGTATTGTTTGCATGTTGCAAAGAAGCAAAAATCAACATTCACTATGAAAAATACTGTCACTTCCATTAGTGTCTTGCACACATATTCCATTAGATAATTTCATAAAACATTATTGTTGGAATGGTTTATGTTTGTAAGGAATTTACTTTTGATTGGTGAGCAATACAGTCATATCCACCAATACAAATTGTAGGCATCCTGTGACTGATGAATAGTCATGAAATAGTTTATTTGAATGCTAGCTGACATAAAATTCAGTGACCTTTGGAAGTTAAGATGCAGCTATTTTCTCGTTAACAACTACAGTCTTGAAATTAGTTAGGAGCAGGTGTAATTTGGTATTCTCGTGGAAGGTAGTTGTTAAAACACTTACTAAAGTTGTATGCATTATAATAAGGAAAATTCTGCTAAATATTTTGAAGAAGGGTTATGTTGCCGTCAAGGATTAACTGGGTATACTACCTACTAAGTTGATATAAGAACCAAATTACATTTGATGAAAATTTTTTATAGATGTGCTGAAGGCAGAAAATTTGGACTACTTTTTAACAAAGATTAAATAGCCCATTAAATAGTTGTTACCACTAAACTAACTGAAATATACTATTACAGGTAATACTTTTTCATACTCTTCCTTCTGATATATACTGTGAAGATCCTGCTTTAAGATCTGACCTCTTCCAGGAGGAAGTCATGACAGATGGCCTATTCAGGGTTTTTCAGGATAAACGGATTCTGATTATTTAAGTTATAAATAATTACTGGCCTACTGGCCTAATGCTGCAGTTACTAGTAACAGCTTAAGTGACTGGTCCCTTACATAAGTAAAGTATCTGATAACCCAAAAGCAAATAATTATGTGAATAAACTTTTGAATAATATTACTGTAATAATTTTTGACTGCCATTTGCAGAAAACATACTTAGAAGTGAATGCTTAGGTACAAAAGTGACCCAGCTGAAATAATACTTTATTTAAATAGGGTTTACATTAGACAGTTATGGAATTAGACAATAATAATTATAGAATTAGACAATAATTATTTAAAGTTAATTAAGTAATAATTATTCTTGTTGCCCTAGCTCCTGTCAAAAAGTACTTGAAGAATTTTAGTAGGGAAAAGGTTGAAGGATTCTATAGCCCTTCTAGTTTTTATGTTTGTAGTTAATGAAATAGATAGAAGTGTTTTGCTGAATAGATAGTATACTGGAGAGGTGCCGGAAGATAGGGTAAGTATAGCACTCTAAACTGAAATTACTGGGATTCTTAAGAGTGTCTTCAAATAGTTTCAAATTAAGCCTGAAGGTAATTTATTATAGGACTTCTAAAAAAATGAGGCAAAACTTAAAAAACGAAATATGGCAGAAATAACATTTTAAAGTGTTAACCTGCTGCTCACTGTTCGATGAGCATTTATGTAATGGTTATTTAATATACGTCTCCTTCTATTTTCTCAGCTCTTTCTTTTTGCAGTCTTCACAAATGCAAAGAGTAGAATTACAATGCTAAAAATTTACCATAGGGAACAAAAACCTGTCATGGTTTCTCTAAAGAGCCTTGAGTTATTTAAAATAAAGACAAACATTTACACATTTTTATATCTTTAGTAACCTGAAGGACTATTTTCTTTTTGAAAGCATTTAAAGATTTCTTGTCACTCTTTAGTTGTAGTGGTTAAGGAGTGTTTAGACAAAGCAATGTTAGCTGCAATAATTTTTGTACCAGTCATCTTAAATTGATTTATTTTCAGTGATGAAACTGTTTTAAGTAATGAGTGAAATTTGGATCCTTAGTTATGACAAAATGGAATTAATGTCTTGAAGGGCTCAGGACAACTTAAAATACCTATTAGCAGTGTAGCAGAAAATATTAAAACATAGGTTGCTTTTAGTTGGAAATAATTACATGGTTAATTATTGTTAAGGAGTGTCAAAATAGCCACTTTATAGACTCTGAAAATTGATTGGATAATACAGGTAGTAATTTAAGATGTTGTATTTGACACTTTGCAGGCTTAAATAAACAGTTGAAGCAAGTTCTAGAAAACTTGATTATAATAAAACTTCGGATACTCTGAAGAAGGGTGCTGATACTGTGGTTGTATTTTTAAAGAGCTGCTGAAGTGACACATTTGGAAAGCATAACTAAGTTACATGACAACTCTGTTTTGTCTTTACAGCTAGGGAAATGCATTTACTTGTGCGTAATTGGGTTTACTCTCCAAGTAGTGCCCTAAAAGCACTTCTGTAACCAGTCATTAGTAAATATAAGCACGTGTTTGAATTCAGAGTCTTATATCAACTGAACGCAGAGGTGTTTGTCCAGTAGATATATAAGAAAACTTCTATCATTAGTCTTGATCGGTAGTGTTATTCTAGGTGTCAACTGAATAATTTCTGGGCATGTGTGCTTGTTTTCTGTTGGTCCCTGCATCTTTTTAATGAGGCTGGCACATTAGGTGTATATTTTAGCTAATTGCTGCAAGTATCAGTCAGGAAGATAACATTGGAATACCTTGTTGGCCTTTCAAGTACTGACATTGCAAGATATATTATTTAAATGCTGGATTCACAGAATTATTCCTTAGTTTGGAGGGGTAGGTTGTACTCAGCACTTTCGATGGAAAAAAAGTTTTTACAGATAGTTATTACATTTGTCTGTGGAAACTAATTTTTTCCCTTCCCCTGACTTTAAAGAACAACCACTGAATTGTAGTGGACTTTTATAGCTGTTGGCACAATCACATATATTCTAATATGACTTTAAAAAAAAGCAAAACATAGAGGTAATTTTCAAACTTGAGCTTGAGCTTCTTATTTGTAAAAATACAGAGTCATTATGCTGTTTTGCAATGCTACACTGAATTGTACTTGTGAGCCACAGCAGTCATGCGATAATATTGACTAGCTGGTTGAGGAAAGCCCATGGCTCACATGTGACACAAAAATAGCACAAGCTAGGAGAGCTTTCTAGTGCATCCATCCCATGGATTTATGTTTGTATTCAAATTAAAATAATTGATTGGAACTCACAGCTTGATAAGACTCAGACAAGAGATACGCAAAGAACAACAAGGACTGTATTTCTCTTACCAGAGCTCAGCAATTGAAGGCTATTTGCATTTCAGTATTCCTGCAGCTCTGCCTCTGGAATATTTTGATGATCTGCCAAGTCATGCAGTGTGTTTAGTTGCTGGACAAATACCATCACTTTGATTGCTGTTGGAAATCTTTGAACAAAGAGAACAAAACTATTTAGCTTAGATAAAGAACAGTATGTTTTGTGTTCAATTTCCTGCTGTTCTATGGTAGCTGTTAGATCCTGGTAAGGACTGAAAAAGCATAAACTTCTGATGTACTTCATCTTAATTCAGCCTTTGTTGAGACCTTTTCTCACCTGAAGCTAGTTATATTCCTGAATTAAGCTTACCAATTCCTTTCACTAGATTAATGAACTTTTTTTTGGAGTCATTATGCTTTTATTTCATATCACTGATTTTTAATGCATTATCCTTAACTAAACCCCTATTTATTTAGTATTAGTATTGTGCAAGGTGTACTTGAATCTATAATGCTCTATGTCCCTTTGCTTGTCTAAATTATAAGTAAAAATCTTCTCCTCTGAAAAAGTATGAATAAAGTATTTATTTTATTTTTAAACAGATTTATAGGGGATGAATTAAGATTTTTCTGGCAATTTAAGGCGGTGGTTCTTCAGTTGTATGAGAAAGTGCAAAGTCCTCTTTTCAATTATGATCTGTACAGTGTTAGCCATCATTTTGATTCCTCAGGGCAAAAAAGAATTGCAAATGTTCCAAGTAGTTCTGCACCCCAAGAAGAATAGAATAGGACTGTAGCTATAATCAGACGATTCCCTGTCTTCACAGGGACAGGCAGTATAGAAAGGATTGATTGATAACTTGCTGAGGGGTGATGGTGGATTCACTCTTTGGCATGGTCTCCTTGCAGATCCTTGGAGGTCTGTTGCCACAGGTAGATGGCACTCACTGATCTCTGGCATCCACTCTTCACTATACCTGTGACTCAGGCAGACTATGTAGCTCTAAACATGTTTTTAAAAGTGATAAAGCTAAGACTAATATCAGTTCCATGAGGTTGTGTACAGCTTTGTGCATTTCCTGCCTTGAAAACTGTGTATTGATGGTAAATGCGGAACTGGTAGAGCTGTAGTTATTCAAGAAGGGGCTGTAGTTTGTCAGAATCAGAACCTAGTAAGAGGGTAGCCAGCTGTAAACACAAGTGTGCCCTTGTGTAGTGCATGGAGAAGTACTGCATAAAAAATAAACATACTTTACAAGTACATACTACTCATTGGCATTAAATAGGTGCTACTTTACCATGTAAGACCTTTAGCACTATTTTAGTAACGTTCCACATGTATTGAGTTTAGTGTTAACTTCATTTGGAGTACTAGGCGCTTAAACGGGTAGGTTAGTCTATTTGTTTGTTATGTTTCATGATTTTACAGAATAACACACTTTAAAAAATATTGTAAATAACCAGATTATAAATTGCTTCAGATGTTGCAGAGAAAAAGAATGCTCAAAGTTATTGTGTGTAACTAATTAATAACATTTTGTACTGATTAGCTCTATTACATATTTCAACTGAAAAATAGGTTGTCACGTTTTAAAGGTATTTATGGAGATTTCTTACACTTACACACACACCCCCCCCAATTTACCAGTACTGTATTTCCAGAATGTGTTAGCGATCCTTTAAAAGTATTTTGTTACTGTTACAAACTAAAAAGTAGTTTACATGCAACTTGCAGTTGGCATGTAGCATTTGTCACTGGTCTGTGTACATTACTTTTTATTATTTACAATGCATCCTAGTGTAAAACTTCAAGACAAGCCAGGTATTCTGGTGTGTGTGGGCATGACTACATTTATGTGTGATTTCATACTGTTAGTTTGTATTTAATATCTTCTACTGCTTTAGGGTTATTTCTAGTCAGTTTAGGGAATGTGGGGTATTGCATCCAAACCTTACATGGTTTTAGGAATGTTGCTAGTCTCACAGTTATTTTGTAATAAAAATTTATTTAAAATAACACTTTTTTAATCAAAGTGACAACTTGAGAAAGATTTAACATGTGGAGAAGGCACTGAATTTGCTGACACTGACATAGTACTAATGCATGTAAGGTGTGCTGAAAGTGCATAGTTCTTTTCTAACCTGCATGGTGTAACCCTTCAAAGTACTTTGAATAAACATGTTCTTCTAAAAAATATGTTTATTAGCTTGTTTAGCTATAACTTAAAAAGCTGTTTTTAAAGGCATGCATCCAGAGACATGCAAGCAATAAAATCAAACTGTCAATGTTTCAGGGAATCTAAATTATTTTCAGAATTTCAGAAATTGAGAAGGGATAATTGGAAGGAGAAAATGTTGGGCTGGTGCCAAGCGATAGCTCGTAACCCTCACAGACTTCCAAACAGCACAAGAACACCCGAGGTCTCAGGTGATGCTTCACATAACTCTACTTTGGTGAGTGAAAAGTTGCATTTCGTGACGGTGGCATGCGCAGATGAACTTCAGAGGTGTTAAGTTTATTTTTTAAAATGTAGTGTTTGCCATTGATTGCATTGCCACAGTGTGTGAAAGCTTTTGACATTATAGCTATTTGCTCTTTCTATTTGCTACTTTTTCATTTTTTATGTTATGCATGGTCCATTCTGACTTGCATGCTATTTCTGTTATCAGTATTGATGTTTTGTGAATGGTAAAGTCTTTAAGCAGGAAATGTCCTAATATGGATTACTTACGTTCTTTGTGATCTGATCAATGCAATGACATTTGGTCCTTGGTGAATTCAGCTGGACATTATCTAAAGGTACCTTGTATCCTCTTTGCTCTGCACTTGTGTTAGAGAGATGGATTTTAAAATTATCTTCATATATTTAACGTAATGCCGCAAGAGATGGTTGAGTTTCTGCATGCAAAGCTATTGATAGTAGATGTTCAGGAAATGTAAAGTCAAGAATTTACATAGTGGAGTTATCATGAATTGTATGAAGTTTAATAAAGTGACTCATTGACAGGAATTTTAATCCTGCAGTTTTTGCTCATTCAAATAAATCCATTTACATCAGTAGACCTCCCAGGTGAGTAATTACTGATACTTGAATGTAAAGGCTTCAGACTGCTCTGCATGTAGAAGCAAAAAATGTCTATGTAGGAGCAAAAACTGTCTATGTACTTGTTTTTCTTCAACTGTATTGACATTTTCAGAGTACAGCAAAACAGATTATTTGAAACTTATTCAGTTAAATATGCCTGCTCCAACTTCATTATGAAGTTTAAAATAGGCACAGCATTTTCCTATCCTAAGAAGCACAGGCTATCTGGAAGTACTGCCCTTCAGTTGTTGAAACATGGACATGATGACATCTAAGCAGAAAGGTGAAAAGTTATTTATAGCCACTGATAAAATGTGGTATTCCAAAGAGCGTGAAATGAAGAGCAGTGGTCGGTCTGAAAGTTGTTGAAGTTCTGGTGAAAATAAGTCCCTATTTAATGTGCCAAAATTATCATCTTCAGTGGTAGGTTATATAGAATGTAAGTTTCTGCTAAGGATGATAGCTCAAAAAGGCAACACTAAAATTTGCAAATTTTATAGTTAATATCCTAGATTATTATTATAGCTCATTTTCATCTGTAATTCTTTCAGAGAGATGAAAAAAGCAGTGAGTCATAAAACAAGAAATTTCAAGATTATCCCCATATTTAATTACTATCACTATTACCAGTTTTAAATTTTATGCAGTTACTATTAATGTTTAGGTATTGCCCGTAATAGGTGATCACTATTAAGGAATTTAGATATGTGCAAATGTGCATATTTTGATTTCTGCTTGACTGCTAGTCAACATTTAATTCAGTTTGGTATTCCAATCTACCAGATGGGATTTAGAAATAATGAACTGTGAATACAGTTCATAACAGTAGAGTTAGCATGTTTTAATCTGATGAATATTAAAATTTGTTCAAAAATAAGTTTGCCTAAAACTGTATTGACTGCTGCTTAGTTGATGAAGTGTATAAGAAAGCCAGGGATATAAACAGCAAGGCAAGATACTGTGTGTCCTTTAATGTTGTGATAGACTATAGAATAAAAAACTTCACAACAGGAAATACAGCAATAATATCTCTTGAGGCCTATCAAGCTTTCGTCTTCACTTTCTTCACTTCCTGTTCTCTGATCCATTACTCTTTCTGTTCCTCACTTCTGAAGTAGATGACATTCATTCAGTAAAAATTTTTGCTGACAATGTCTGTCCAACTTATGGACTCTAGGCTGTATTGCTTGTCTTCCTTATGAACATTTTGAAACTGAAGTCTTATTTCAAATCAGTTTTGATTTTGTTCAGTAGTCTTAGCCTTTCAGTGTTTAAAATTTTTCCATGTGGTCTTGGCTGAAGATACGGTCTTTAGTACTAGAAAATGAAACATCAGAAAATAAAGAAAATGTAATAAATTATTTGTTATGATGCAAAAAGTCACTTCCAATGGCCTATTCAAGTCCCTTCTTTCTCAACTAATGTTCATTTTTCACTTCATTGCAGCTGCTCTGTGGACCTGGTTCCCTTAGTGGGGGTTTATTTGGTCTGTCTTGTGAGCACAGTGTTATGGTAGGAAGAATCAGCTCATTGCTTCCTTAGACAGTAGGTGTGTCTTGATTTAATCCCAGCTGGCAACTAAGCACCACACAGCCACTCATCCACTCCCTTCTGGTGGGATGAGCGAGAGGATCGGAAGGGTAAGACAACTCCTAGGTTGAGATAATGACAATTTAATAGGCAAAGCAAAAGCCATGCACACAAGCAAAGCAAAACAAGGAATTCATTCACCACTTCCCTTTGGCAGGCAGGTGTTCAGCCGTCTCCAGGAAAGCAGGGCTCCATCATGTGTAACGGTTACTTGGGAAGACAAACACCATCACTTCGACCTCCCTCTTCCTTCTTCTTCCTCCAGCTTTATATGCTGAGCGTGATATCATATGGTATGGAATATCCCTTTGGTCAGTTGGGGTCCCATCTTCTTACGCACCCCCAGCCTCCGGTGCTACAGGTGATGACCTGCTGGGCTGATTCCCTCACCAGTTCTGGTGCTGAGAAGTTGTATTCTATGTGAGTGCTTGGGTTTTTCTGCTTAATTCTCATGGGCATTGTGAAACTTCTGCAGCGTTTCAGTTAGAGCCAGCATTTGTTCTGATGTTCTTGGACTAAAACTCTTGTTGCCATTTTTCATTGTACTTTTTGATTCATCTCACCTGTTTTTCTTTCCTCAGATCCTCTAAGGCCTTTTGAGAAGAAATTTAAATAGATGCATGTTCATTTTTAGCATTTTACATCAGGTTACCTTTTAGCTTTTTACTTAGCAAGCCCCTTGGTATCTGTTAATGTTAAGCTGTGGAAACTTTTGCTTGTGATGTAGGTGTTCCACACTGGGCTCATCCTTCTGCATCATGCTGTGTGATCCCCTGCAGGGCTATTATTTTAACTATTTATTGCTTTCTAATTTACAGGGTCAGCCCAAGCTGTCAGTGGTGTCAGTAGCCATGCCACCTCAGGCCAATCTTAGTGATTTTCCTTATATTTAAAGCCAATTAGCGGTTGTTACCTGGGTTACCATCACGTTCTGGCTTCTCACCACAAATGTGTTATAAGGACATAACATTGTTAAGAGTTCATTTGTGCTTCTTTTATGTGCATATGTAAACCACTAGAGCAGGGGAGATATAAGCTAAGGCTTTTGGGTAAGTCTCCCCTGGTGCTCAGTTTATTGCTCAGTGCATACCAGCATCATTTAATAATTTAAGAGCAAGGCAGATATGGTCAATATTTTTATTATTTGACCAGTGATTTCAGTGATGGGCTTAAAATGACAGTCTCCCCTTAAATAATTTCCATTTCACTTGTGAAAAGGATGACATTTTCCTGACCAAAAATTGCGGCCATGCTGAAAATTACTATTACTTTGCATTTATAGAAGCAACAATAACTTAAATATTGGAGGGGAAAAAACCCCACTTACTTGAATGCTGCCTTCAATATGAGTATATTATTATGTTTATTATTATTGCTTATTAATATTATTATTATTTAAAGTGTTTGTTTTAAGTAATGTTTTATTTCTCTTTATACCTTACATTATAATTAGGCTTTCTAGGTATTAGGTGTCCAAACTTACAATACTTCTATCAGTGGAATTTGCAAGAGATTATTTTCTGTAGGTCAAATTAATATAAGAAGACTTTGACAATAAATATTTGTTAAATATCTGTATAACTGTTTGAATATATTATATTCAATCCTTTATTCTTTCCCCAAAATATTTCATGCATCTTGTTTCTCATAGCAATATGTGTTCACAAGATTGATTCAAATCTGTTTCATATAAATTATTCATAATTTGTTTCTTTTTTGTATAGTTGAAACTGTCTTGTTAGTCTGTTTCTCAGGAAAAAGGGAAATCTTTTAAGTGTAGAATTTAAAATGAATATTTTTTTTTTTAGTTTTGGAGAGAAGAGTTATGTCTCAGTACATTAGAATTGTTCACATAAATTTTGACATAAAGCACAAAAATTATTTTTCTAGCAATTTTTAACATGTCCATAAAAATATTAGATTTCTTTTAGAGTGTGTAAAGTTACAGGTGTTATGATTTAGGGTTATAGATACTGAAGCAGAGAGGAGATTACCAGATCACCATTCTGTTTCTGTCTGGCAAATTACTTCTAGAAAATGAGAAAATCAGAGTGGGTCAAGTAATTAACCTAAGTTTCTTATATGGTGAAATGGGTTATTCTTATTTTAGCTCAGTGAAGCCTTCAGTTCCATCATTAACAGAACACCTACACTGTAACGGCAAAGCCCGGATGACAGGAAGCATCAAAGAAATGTGTCTGCTCATTCATTTATTGCTAGGGTAATACCAGAAAGCAAAGTTATGAAAGCACATAATGTTAAAAATAAAGAAAAAAAAGAAAAAAAAAAAAAAAAAGGAAAAAAGAAAAAGTAGTGGTAGAAGATGATTCTGCAACTTTATAGTGTAAAAATTCTCATGGTAATACTATTTGTTTAAGTTAAATGCAAGTTTTCATAGGTCTCTCATTCCTGAGGATCGGTGTTTTTTTGCATGGGATTGTGCAGTCCAATACTACTTGAATTACGAGATCCAAAAACAGTTTTAGGATAAGCTTTCTGATGCGCACGTAATTATTGTGTAGGTTAAAGCACTGACTTGCATTGTATGTAACTTACAAATGACTTTGTGAAAGTCATTTCTACTTTGTGACTTCATTCTCATTAATGTGACCTGATGATAACATTCAGGATAAAATTTCCCTTAAAATCTTAAGGTGCTTAATTTCTGTAGAGACAAAGTGTTAGACCTCTCCTGGTTGATAGTGGAAGGAATAAATACATTTACTTAATTAATACAAAGGAAAAGGAAAAAATATGGCAGAAGACCTAGTGGCTTTCTAGAGTTGAATCAACAGATAGGATGAGGCTTAGTGTTCGTTCTGCAGGAGATGAAGATAACAACATGAACCAGGTACCCTGCTGCAGTTTGAGGTGTTACCTCAACTCCTGGTCTAGATCTTTAGGAAATGCAAGTCCTCTCAGTTTAATTAAAAATGGGTACATGGTCGAAGATGGCCATATGTGGATGCTGACCACATCAATTCTGTCAACTCTGTTGACTGTAAAAGAAAACTGCCTGTGGCCTTGTTAGGCTAATTACATTGGAGGTTAATCTTTTATTGCTCCCCTCCTTGTCCTTTCACAAAGTATGAGATGGGGGTAATAGGATGAGATTAAGAAGGGGAAATTTAGACTGAAGGTGAAGAACATACTCTTGACAATGAAATGTCTTGGGCTGCTGTATGATTAGGATTGAGGGTTAGAGAACACCTCTGTGATCCTTGAAATCTGGAATGTAAACATTTGAACATTTTTCTCTTTTCTGTTATTTTGGAAAAAGAGAATTTTATGACATACACCATAACCATGATCTTACAGAAAAAGAGGAAAAGCATGACAAAATTTAATTTCATAGATGTTTCCATATTACAAAGAGGAGGTCTTGTTTTCTATTTATTTTCTATTTATGCAACAATGATACACTTAATTTTTTAGAGTTGTTTGTTATTCTTAGCTTTAGTATGTTATTTATTTCATGTACAGAAATTATATTTTAAGTTGCACTGAGGTGTGCTCCCATGTGTAGTCTGCACTGGTATTTTTCAGGCTGTAAGTGCATTGTTCTAGCAATATATAAAGATGATACTATATGGATTTTGAGTTTTATTACTAAATTAGAATTTAGTAATGAATTCTTTCTGTGAAAAGAAAGATTTTAATTTTACACAGATATTCAGGGGTGTTTTGTTTGTTTGTTTTTTATCTGAAGGACATAGATGATTGTATTAATTCAGTATAATCCCATTTTACTCTTCCTGGGTATAATTTGGCTCCTCACAGTGACTTGAGGTCACAGACAAGAATCAGTACTCTGTTGTGGGGCTGTGAGTCAGTCAGCCTATAATTAGCATTTTCACTACAACCATTGGAAGAAATATATAAGGAAAATGCATAAATAAGGAGAAAAGGAGCATTGTGGAAGAAAAAGTGATTGCAGAAAAAGCTCGAATGAGGTGCTCCTTGTATTTCACAGAGAAGTTGTTGCGTACAGGCTCTGTCTAGTGTAAGTTTGAGGGTAAGTAAAATAAATTTACATGTAGCGAAATTTATAGTAATGAGATCATTGAAGCAGGAGGCATTTTGATGTTGGTCTATCAAATGTAATCAAACTCACTGTAGATGAAGGCCACAGAGCCAGTACAGATTCTTCCAAGGGCTCTCAAAGTGCTCTGTTGAGAATCTGGGAGCATATTTCATAAAAAGCATGTACTCAGACTTTGTATTTAGTGGCAAAATATAATTTAACCTCTTCAGATTTAGGCATATACTCTTCTTGGTAAGTGACACTAATTTAAACTACAGTATTTCCTGATGCTGAAATAATTGAATTAATTTTTTTATTATGGAAACCTGAGTTTATTTAATCATATTTGATGTTTGTTTTCTCTGGGTAATATTATTTCAGACTGTGCAAATTGCTTCTTGTAATCTTTGTAATCTATAAATATTAATGCTTATGAAATGGTAATAACCGCTGATAAAAATGAAATGCAGAAAAATGAGCAATTCAATTAATCAATTCAACTGATTTTATAACTGCATAGATAATTATTAAATTGTCAAAACATCAATGATGATGCCTGTTGAACTACAGTAGTATTGAGATAGTTTGAATATTTTATACAGACTACGTATGATTTCCCTTGAGTGTTTTCACTGTTGAGGGTTAAGGCTATTTTATGTAAAACTGAGATTACAAAATCCTGAAGGTCTTCACTTTTGGATAGCCAATTCAACATACTCATTTCATTTTTAAAGCAGTGCTAATTTCCGAGTAACTTGAAATGGATAGTGATGTTCCCTGTGTCTGAAAATCCTGTTCTGTAGTCAAAAGAGGTGTTTTCAAAAGTGTGAATCTAAAATTTGCTTTTAAATCATTATTTGGGGATTTCAGTAAAAATGGGCTGACTTTCAGAGGAAGCAATTGGATTTACATGCTGAGAATATGTGAAATGGTGCATCTCAGAGCTTGGTGATGTACCAAAGCGTGATTTTTAGTTGCAAGCTCTAAATCAGAGAGCATCAGAAAATCTGCCATTGTTGAAATCTTGCAGTAATCAAGGTTCTACGCTGTCAGAAATTGTTTGAAATAATGAGAGGTTGATTCAGGCAGAATTTTTTTTCATTATGTTTAATTCTCCATAGATGAGAGAGAAAATGAAATGAGGAAGAGAATGGAGGAAAAAATAGGAAAAAAATAAATTCTATGTAAATATAGAAGTGAACTCCACTTCAATTAGTATCTTGTACAACTGTGAGTTCACTTCTTCTCAAAAACATATATTGAGCAGTATTGATGGGTGAAAGCATCTGCAAGACTGAATATTCACTACATTGACCCTTCCAACTAAATGCATTTTTTTAAATCATTCTGTGGGTGCCTACATCCATCATTAATCTGCTGCTTTTGATGATCTGTTCTAAACAAAGTTTGTTGGAGTTTATATGTGCACCATCACTGACAGGAGCCACAAATAGTCATCTTGCTTCTGATTTCTATACTTAGGACCATTTATTTTTCCTGCTTGAACTGAATGTTGATTGTATTTTCTTTCTAAACACAGACATAGAGAACATACAGTATAACATAATTAATGTAAATGTGTTTCTTGGAAAACCTTTTTGCTATGGCCGTGAAGAAGTGATTAAAAGGCAAAGAATTCTGCAAAGTGTAAGAGTAAAAGCTTGCTTTAATGATGCACATGACCCAAAAGCTTTTTGTTTAACATGTACAAAAAGCTTCCATGTAATACATGTCTACACACAGGATTGAATCAAGGAACGCTAACTCTAGTACCAGTTGTGAAAGTATGGTCTGATTTTCTTTTAACAACATTTTCTTAGAGGCTTTTTCTTATCAACTTCAGATAGGACAGAATTTCACCGATATTTAAGAAATCCACTTGTGTGACATAAGGAACTGAATTTATGTTATTGTCTTCTATTTTGTTCTTCAGATGTTTTTGTTTAGTTATTTTTAGGAGGAGGAAGCTAGGTAGAGCCGTAAATTCTTAACTCTCTGCAGCATCACATTGCTGCTCTGCAGTGTCCTTTCTGTCAGTGAACTGTGGAAAATGCCATGACTTCAAATTGTGTGGACCTGGAGAAGGAAGACTGTCGTATGGCTGTTTCTACGTACTGTTGTGAATACACATACCCTGAATTTAAAGTGGCACAAAGATCCTGTCTGCCACCCACAACATCTTTGGAATTAATTAATAAGATAGAGGTTAGGTGTAGGTTTGTTGTTGGGTTGTTTTTTCTTTTTTTTTTTTTTTTCAACTCGTATTTAACATTTCAAGAACCATTTGCAAAGAGATACTTTATTAAAAATGTGGATGACAGCAACATGGGTTAATGCTTTGGTCAGTCCGTACCTGTTATGTACAATGCGTTGCTGTCAGCTTCTCAGATGCATGAGATGTGCAATTAGCTTAGTAATTTTGTATATTTATTCATATTTATTCTCAATTCAAAGCGTTTAGTAAAGCAATTGGTTTCTTGCAGATAAAAAAATAACTGAAAGCAATTTATTTTCATACATGAGAAAATTCAATATGCTTTGATTATCTATGTATTTCATTTATTTTGGGGATGTAATTAACTGCATAAAGGCCAGTCAGAATGGGCTCTGTTTGTGCCTATCTATGTATTAGTGCATTCAGAAATGGCTGTCAAATTGTCTACATTAAAAAGTGTATTTGGGGCCAGAATGTAGTTTAAAAAAAAAAAATCCCTACAAATGAAGAGCTTCTTTTGTTTTTTTCAGAAATTTTAGTCATCTAGAGATCTAATAATATTGTTAGGAATTTTGTTTCTAGGGGCCATTGTCTGGGGCTTTTGTGTTCAATTTTCATTTTATTATTACATGGTACAGGCAAATTATTTCTTTACCAAAAAATGTATGAAGATGGCAGAATATTTGAGAATTTTGTTTTCTGTTAGCTTATAGGGCTAGTGGTGATTTTTTTTTTTTTTTTTCATTCAGAAGTATAGTAGAATGAATGTGAATTTACTTGTGTGCTTTTGTTCTAAAATGAGAGACTAGAAACCTGGTATTTGCATTTTCCTGATTATGAGCTTGTATTTTACTTTAATACAGATTGATTTCATCAGAGAAATAAGCTAAAAAACATTCTGCCAAGTCTGCAGACTTGCAGCATGGTGCTCTCAGGAAAAGTAAATATAATTTCTAACTTAATCTGTTAGATGTTCTTTAAAAAGTTAATATAGTCACTATTTCCCACCATTATTTAATTAGGGTAATGCTCTTTTGAGCATTTTAATGCATTTGTATATTAGATGCAGTTTAAAACTGCAAACAAATTCAACAGATTCCACTGGATACACTCCTGTTATGGCTTTATTTAAAATAATATGTAAAATCTATTTGTTTTCATTCCATATTGCTAAGAATCGAGCAAGACTGTTCTGTTTTTTCCAAATAACTACAACAGTTTACCAACTAAATAATATCTCTGTTGCCACAAAATTGTAAACGGTGGTGTAGGTGTTCTTCCTCAAACAAGCTGACCACTTCTCTTAGAGCTTTCTGCACATGGTTGTGGTCTCAGGTTTAGTTCATGGATGACTTTGAATCTCTACCAGATTTTGTAAGGAGGTCTGGAAATGATGAAATCTCTGATGTCATGATCTATGTTTCTAATTCTTCTGTCTGATTGCACATTCTAGGTAGAAGATAAGGTTTATAAATAAAAAAAAAATGAGATAAGAAAACAGAGAATCAGTAATTTGGGATACACGGAATAGGGTAAAGAATTTTTTTTTAGTTAGGCAGAAACATTTCAGAAATCATTCAGTTGCATTGGACTGATTGCAGCTGCCGGAAAATGTAACTACTTCAAGATATACTAGCTGATCCTTAATATTAATCATCTGGTGCACAGATCAGCACCTGCTTCAAGGACTACAATATATTTCTTTTATTCTTTACATAAAAGCAAAAATTATACCGTTTGCATTATTAGTTCAATAATATTCAATTTCTGCATACCTTGGGAAAAGATTAATATTTACATTTCGGACATGAAATTAAACTACTGTAAAGTTTCCTGTACCATTATAAAGACTGAGGAGAGAAAATACTTTTTTTCCCTAAATGGAGGGCGTGTATGGAATGAGCTATGAGAAACTGAGTAGGATTACATACTTGCTCCTTTCCCCTATAACCCCAACACTAAATAAAGTCCAAGACTAAGAAATGCCAGTTTTTTAAATGCATTATCTAGAAAGCTAAGAGTGAAGATTGAATTTATTTCAATGCATTCGACCTGTAGGTTATCTTTAGGACAGAATATATATATTAAAAAATAGCTTCAGTGTCTTGTCTGTGTCTAACAGATCTGCTCAAGAAAGCTTATTATTGTTCTCTAATAACCTTCTAGTGACTGCCTTTCACTTTGGGTGGCCTGAGTTAGTTATATTGAAACTGCTTTATAATCCTCAGCAAAGCCTATGCCATCAAGGGATTGCTATAATGAAAGTTTCACAGTCATGAAGCTGTTTTGACATTCATGCCCCTGCTTTTTTGAACTGTCCATTTTTGTATTGTGCTCGGTAAGGCTCACATTTTACTTTGTCTTGTAAGAAATTCCTTTATTGTTTAATACATGCAAGACCAGTGACTGTTGACTTCCTTTGCTTAGAAAGATTTTTTTAAAATTTAATTTTAAAAGTTCATGTTTATTTTAAGATTTTAAGTTTTCAGAATGTTTATAGGTTCTTGTTATATATAGTAAAAACTAAAACCATTCGATACTTTTCAAATGTGAAAATCACATTCAGAATATATGCGCTATAGTGGCCTTACTGTTTTCTTCCATTTCTCACAGTGTAATAAATTGGCAGGTGTACACATCTGTCATCCCAAGTTCTAAAGGTCTTTTCAGTTTGGAGGGAAGTATTGGACAATTTGGCCTTTCAGGTTTCAAAGCTTCAGTAATGGTCAGCATAGATGTCTTTTTACAAGACAATTTTCTACTATTTTACATTTCACCTTGTCAACTGTATATGAATTTTGCATATACTTCAACTCAGAGGTATGCTGTAAGAGGAATACATTTTTAAATGAGCCTCAGTTGTAATCAAAGTTTAAATACTACAAATTAAAAAGAATTTTGTTCTGATTTGCAAATTCTTGTCTAATTTTCGTATGAGAATAGATTTGGTCAAAAAGCAGTAGGAACAAAAATCAACTGTAGAAGGTTCAGTGATTAAAGATTCAAGGCTGATATCAATGGTGCACGCAACTCTTCTTTCTTATCTGAGTAGTCCTCTGGGTTGTGAGAGGATTAATTGCATGGTAATCATGCTAATTAATACTCAAAGAGCTAAGATGAGTAATCTAACCAAATGTATGCATCATGATGCTATTGAATAGCATCTTTTTCAATGGATAGGATAACTAAACACCTTCATAAGCATATTCCTTAACCATGATTTATAGACAGGGTATCTTTAAAATATGTACGCACGTATCAGTTGAGAGAAGCTAAATATATTTGGACCTACCTGAAGTACTTCTACAATTTTTTAAAAATTCATTTTCCCTAGTCCATTTATCTCACTCCTTGGAGTAGCAATAACAAAGAAAATTAATCCTTTCTTTTTATACTCCCATGAGCTGTGATCTTGTCAGATCTTGTAAGCAAATCTGGGCCAAATCAATATTTAGAGGGCAACAAGGGACAAAAAAAGTAGGTCTACAAACAGATAGTTCTTTTATTGTTAAGATTTCATTTATTTTTTTAACAGCAGATGCTATTCTTGTGTGGTTTTTAATTTATCTTTTTCAGATGCATTATTTTGAAAATGCAACTCAAGAAACTTCACCCCAGTCATCACTGAATTCTTGGACACACAGCAGTTAAAACATAAATTTACTTGTTCTCTTATTGGATAGTGCATACAGTTTTAACATAAACTCTTTAGAGTATGCAGTATTACCTGCAATGCAAATACATTTGTAAATCAAGTTAAATTTCCTTCTTGCTATAGCTACAAATGGAATGTCTTTACATGGGGCTACTATATAACGTAAACCATAAACTCTATTTTTGGTGTTAAAGAATGCTGTAATACGACTAAGATTGCTATTATTCACCATACTCCTAAAATTGAAATATTATGCTGCTTTTGGAATTGTTTTTCTCTTCTGTCAAAATGTTTAACAATGAGAAAGCAATAATGAATTTCAAACATGAACGCTTTATATCTCTGTCCACCTAAAAATGATAAACATAAAAATGGCTCCCAAAGCCATATTCATCCAAAATACAATGATTTGGGTGGTTACCAAAGGATTTATCTAGCCCAATGTCATGTCTTCAAAACCAGCTGATGCCTGTAGAAGAATACAAATATCAATATTTCTGTGATGTGCTCCTCAGATCTGAAGGGATATGCAGTCACAGATCCTCCTCATCCATATGGCATAACATAGAGTATTTAACAGGCCTTGATAAATGTTTTTTCTTTCATTAATTTCACCAGTTGCATGCCTTTTAATATCTATTGAACATTAACTTTTAACATCGACCGATGTATCTGGCAGAGTTTCAATGTTTAATTACATGATTGTGTGAAGAACTACTGCTTGTTGTTGTTATTAATGAAATCCCTGGGCTCTTACTCAGATGCATATTGAAATAAATTATCAAATCTGATATGGAATCATTAGAAAGAATGCCCTTTATGCCTCATTCATAGGCCAAATTAAAAAATTCCCTTAGGGCCTAGCATGTATTTGCTGTTTCTGAAGAGTTCTGATGCTACTATGTGAATTTTGCAAATGAAAAAAATAATTTTCACTTACTGATACTATCTCCAATGCTATGCTTTCTCAACCTTGGGCAGTCACAGTTGAAGAAATTAAGCTAGGTGCTTTAGAACAGCTGTCCTTGTTGGAAGTCTAAAGAATATGCTTAAAAAGCATATCAAGTAGAGTGCTACTCCTAGCTTCAGATTTCCCTGCAGTGGATTCCCAGATAACCAGAGCGGGAGGAAATCTGTCAGCACTTTCACGGGCACTAAAAATGCAGTTGAATGGAAGAGTACAAGGCAGCATTAACTGTTCCATTTTGGCAGATCCCACTGTTCTCCGCAGTCTTGGTGCTGTGCCTAGTCACTTGAGAAATGAGAGGCGAGGACATTGTGATGGGCAGTCAGAATGCTCATCTGAGATTCCCATCCAGGCACGTTCACATTTCAGCTTCACAGAGGTTGCTCTTGTGTCACTATTGTTTGCAAGGGTAGAAAAGAGCAGCAGCTTTTTCTGGGCTTCTGGCTTGATGGTTCAGGCATTTGAGGAAGGGACTGGAAATTCAGTGTAAATAAAAATTGCTGACTTTAATATCAAGATCAAAAAGGATATATATGTATATATATGTTTTAATATATAAAACACACCAAATGTGTCTGGGGGATGGTTTCAGATTAAAATTTAACCAAGATTATTTTATATTGAGGATGCTTAGGCTAAAAGGTTCTTGGGCTGAGTGTCTGGAGGAGCAGGTTCTTCTTGAATACCACTTCTTCAAAAGATTTCTCTGAATAGATGCAGAAAAAAGTTCAGTTCATAATTTTGTACCCAGGTTAGTTCTTTAGGTACTTGGCAGTAGAGTTTCTCTCATCAGGCAAAAGCAAAGGTGAAATTAAAAGGTGCAAATTTTTACTTGAAGACAGATCTTCCATAATCTCCAAATGAGGAGCTATATTTGTACAAAAAGTGTTGCTAAGACATGCTCTCTTGCATCTGTAAATTTAGCAGTGCACAATGATCATCCGTGTTTGAAAAGTAATTATTGTGCCTCACATAACCTGATTTGGGGATGCCTCAGCATTAAACTTTTACAGTTTACTACATTCTTCAGCATTGTATGGTACACTTCCCAAAATCAAAATTTAACTTCTAGCTATGGTACAGAATTTAGCCCATAATTGGACCCACTGTGATATCTAAGCATTGTAACACTTGCTAGAAATTTTGCTTTCTGCTTTAACTCCCAAAGTCTGTGCTAAATCTTACTCTCAGTTTCATTTCAAAGTAGTTATTTTTCTGTGTGACATATTTACATGGGAAGTAGACTTGCATCTGTCTTCATGAATTATGCAGACAGCCGAGTTACCATACAAAGGTGGAAAAGGCTTTATATTCAAAGGCTTTACTGAAGTCACATACTATCATTGGAAGCTCTCTCACTGGCAAATAATAATTAAAATTTTTAATGTGATTTTAATGTGATGGAAAGCTAAAAGGGTGGAGATCAAGATGTGCAGCTGTGGAGGGGTACAAGGACTAAATGCAGGCTGTATTTGAAAGCAGCAGAGTGTATTGTCAGACTTGTCCAGAAGCTAGGACTGCAGGTGACCTCTTTAGTTTACACTCTTTAATTAATTTACTTATCCCTTATTTGGAGGCATGATGTTTAGGGGGGTTTTTTGTTTGGTTTGGGGTTTTTTTTTTGGTGCATAGGCAATGAATATGCTGTTGCAGGGCAGAGTTTTTGTACAGTTCCATGTTTTATGTTATTTTTTGTGCCTGTCCTTAATTGTGCAGTCTTTCAGTATACTTGCAGTTAGAAGCATATCTTTTTTATTTATGCCTTCTATTTTGCAAATATTTAATGGTATCTTATAATAGGAGCTGCAGAGTATTTTAAAGTAAGCTTTCTAAGTGGGATCACACATCTTGAAGAAATGAGATGCTTGGGATTTGTCAAAGAATATTCAAATATTTTTTAAATATTCAGCCTGTTTTAGAAATAGCTTGGGGCTTTATATATTAGGAAGAATGTTAAATGTGCTTTTTGCTGTTCTCTGTCACACAGGCATTACGATGTATAAATGCAACATTTTCAACCAGTTATCTAGGTAATAGCTTACAGTTGGCAATGAACTGTATTTCTAAAATAATTTTTATAATTTTTAAATTATTTAATGATTTCTTGTTCTGTTGCATGCAGACGATGCTGAAGTATGTTACGTTTTATCAGTTCCAAATTAAGGTGTCAAGGTTGTTAACAGTCGTGGTTTAATGCACAGTAACCATAATACTACTCTTATCAGCTACGCAATAATATATTGGATTATAAAAAATTATTAATTCCAGTAATTTAGTGAGTTAAAAAAAAAATACATTGAGTTCCTGTAAATTGCTAAGGATGAACATACACTGTGTACTTTGTGTATATGAAAATGTCAACAGTACAGTATAAGTAAAGCTACTTCTAGCTGTATGATTAAATAACTTCTATTTAAGGTCATGTAATACTTTAATTTAAAAATAACACCATAACTGAACTATTCAGGTATATATTACCTTATGACTTTATAACTGTTTTCTAATACTCAAGTATTTGAAAATAAGCTGAGATAGCATTTTTACATTGCTTACAACTAATGGGAAATTTACAAGTCTCCCATAGCACCTGCAAAAGCATACATGTTCCCAAATTTATCAATAAAAATAGTGAATAATTTTGCCATATTATACCCTACTTTCTTAAGCTCAGTCAGCACAGGAATTTGCAGAGTGATTCAAGTACATGGAACGTTGGAAGAAGCAAAATTAACTTTTTAGAAAGAAGGTAAACTAATATTAAAAATCAACTATTAAAATTATTATTCCTATTTTAGTAGCTCTAAGCATGCTGAGGCCATTTGGCTAGGGGTTAGGGTATGTGCAGGATTGCTAATTTTTTTTTTTCTTAAACAGACATTGACTTAAAAATAGATCTGAGAGTTTTCAGGGCACATTCATGTTCCAGGCTTCTGACAACAGACTGGCACAGGACTCATAATAAATGCTGGTGATAGCATTCGCTAGGAGCATGAGCATATCATCAGGCACTTTCTATTAGTTCTTGTATTTCCAGTATTACAAGGACTTCATTACAATTATGTGGCTAGATAGCCATGCCCACATAGCAGGATTCAATTTACTAGTGAAATAAATGAAACCGCAGTGATAGGCAATTCAGATCATTCAAGCTGAGACTTTACACTGAATGTGTAGATTTGCATTAAAGCTTTTGATGTTGTTACCAAATTGAATGGGAATTTTAGATGTTATTTTCTCTATTGTAAATCACGTCTGAATGAACCACCAGTGGCACCATTGCATTTGGTTGATAACAGGCAGCAGAATGCTGGGCATAGAGAGGCGATAATACACTAATGTACAATCTTAACGTGTCCTGCATTGCAATCTGCATCATAACAAGCCAGTACACAGTGGAGCTAGTCCCCGTGTTGCAGATGTGTAACCAAGATTCTCTTAAAAAAGATGAAAATGTGTTTTCTCCCTGTCTGTTCACTGGTAACCAAAGGAAGACATGATCAAACCAGAACACGTTCCTTCATGTGCTGCCTCTTGTTCTGTGGCCTTACTGGGTCTCCTTCATTTAGGGAAGACTAAAACATAGATTTCTTCCATTTTTTACCATATCATATGCTGAAAAGTAATCACAATCTCATGTCATCAACGGGTAGTCAAAACTATGAGATTACCTGAACTTGATTATTTGTCAGAGACGGTAATTTTGGTGTTCTGCTAGGTTAAAGGAGTGCCAAGATGCATAGGCCACTGAGCATGGTTTGAATCTGAAGGTAAAATTTACCTTGCTGATTATAACATTTCCCTGCTGTCACAAGTTAAGTGTGTTTCTCACTTCATTTCTGGTTTAGGTTGGATGAATCAGAATTCTAACAGTATGACAGAGTTCTGGTTTGGTTTTAATTTGGTGGTAAACATTGCATCAAAATCAAATGAGGAAATCCAATGCTATACCCTATTAACAAAGCTGAACAGAATAAACAGACTTCAGATATTCACCAGTATCCTAAGATACAGGTTTTAGGTTATAGCTTGCAACCTAGATATGTTTTATAATAACATACTAGTGAAATGCATGGTGTTGCACGATCAAGGAGATGTATATTGGTGTTTGCAACATTTCAGAATTTTGAATATAAATGAATCCTAGGCAGTAAGATTGTAAAAGTGGTACAGATTTTGGAATAGTTTGTGGTGTTTATAATTTCATGTCAACTGAAGTGACAGTTGTGGAATCATCTGTGCAGTATAAAAATGCTGTAGGGGGAGAAAAAACATTTTCCTATTAATAAAAACCATGTTTTTATTAGTGGATGAATGCTGTCTAGTGAAGTCTCCCTTACAGCCTTTTTAATGCCTGTTTTTTTCCATAGGTTGAACTGCAAATAGTGCTTCTTCAAAGTTTTATCATAATAACAAGATGTAAAATACACTACAAACAAGGGGAAGTCAGTCCAGTTTGTTGTATTTACTCAAATGGTGATATTTAAAAATCAGCAGGTCAGAATTTAGTTTATTTTTATACCTTTTAATATTAAATTCTTAGATTAAGATTTGAATAACAGAATTAACTGTCACTTACAAAAGAAGAGGGGAATCAAGGATTCATAGTATTACAAAATTTTATTGGAAACATCTTGCAAGGTGCAACTGTCATGTCATAGCTAGGAATAAAGGTTGTCATATGGAATATTTTGAATGAAAATATTTATCTGTATAAAAATAGTTTTATTGGCAGTTACCCATTTTTCAAGTTTTCTTCAGAATATTTATTATAAACACTAATAATTAGTTTTAAAATATAGCAGAAAATTACTTTACAAGGCGATAAATAGCAGATTAATTTTGTTTACAAATACCAACAGTATAATATAATTAAATTACATGTGAGAACCTGCTAAACATCTCTCTGAATCCTCGAGTGACATGTCATGTTTGGAGACCAGCAGAAGCAATATGTAAGGAGAAGCGCAGGTGTATTTAATTTGCCCGTGAAATGGTGTGCACAAGCAAACTGAAGCGCACTGAATGAAACTCAAGCAGCTGTGTCAGAGTAAAAGAAATGCTAAAAGCCAGTAAACAGTCCCTACCTCAGGTAGCCAGGGCTCATGTACTATTCTGGTATAAGAAATATTTTATGCTTGGATTGACACTTGGGTTGCCATTGAGCAAATGACCATTAAGTGCTTGCACCATTTTGTGCGCTTCATAGGCATTTCAAAACTGAAGCTTATTGTCAAATAGTTGTCAAACGTTAATTTTTTTCTCTTTGTACTGGGAAGTTGTTTTTCTGGCATTTAAGAATCTTCTAACTCTAGTCTAAATTTACTCTGTGAATATTTTATACCCATTTATTTTGTGCAAACTGTGTGTTATATTTTCCCATTCCTAGTTAGCTACTGCAGTAGTATTTATACATAGCAGATATCCCATCCCGACCTTAATTTTGCTAATCTAAACCAGGCAAACTCTTTTAAGACTTTCTTCAAGAGTAGGCTTTCCATTTCTCTAATGATTCTGCTGGCCTTTCTGCCCCTGTTCCAGTTTCAATTACTCTTTCTTATGTCTCTGTCCTTGTACGTGCTACTCTAGATGTGATCTCCTCAGTGCCTAGCACAACTACTATAACGTTTTCTGATACTTTTCAGAAAGCGTTCATTTTTCTTTTAGTGTCATTTAAGTAAAGGATTATAAAGAAAGCATAATTGAAGATTTTGCGTGAAAAGTTGCCTTATACAAAATACTGTGCTAAAACAAATGTATCATTTAATAAGAATGGCTATTACCATTTTAATCTTGAAAAGAAGAAACGATGCATGCAAGTAAAGAAGTGAAGTTTTCAGCTAGCAATCAGTTGCTTTGCGTAGAAGAGATTGAAGCTGAAAGTTTTGTAATGAGCTTCCATGTTACGTGATATAAAAAGTGCAAAGCCAGTTGTTTTTTTGTTTTGGTTTGTTTTGGGTTTTTTTACTAATGAAAAAAATGTGGGTTAGATATAGTAATATCAAATAGGTTTTACATCATCCAAAATTAACTTTTTGAGAAAAATCATCAGTGTGCTGTTATGGACTCTTCAGGGGAATCTTCATCAGGCTTAAAAACTATATTCAGGGAAACTTTAAGTGTGAGAACAGATAAATATGAGGGTAAATAACACTGCAGATACTGTTGTGAGACCATATAAATCAGTGGTAAACCCTAGACAAAACATCTAGAATACTTTATATTTTTGACTGCATTTCAAAAACTATGACTCAAAAAGATTTAGATTAAATTTTGAGGCTTTACACTGATTTTAAGGCCTGGGGGAGGGCGCAGTGGGGGAGAAAGTAAGAAGTAAATTGGAAATAGGAGTTCATCTCAAGAAGAGAGATATGTATGTGTGTTACTTCAGAAGTAGGGGAAGACCATACACAGACTCAATGACATAGCAAACTGTTTTGGAAGTATTATAACTTTCTCATAAAGCAGTATTGTCTGTTATGATCTGAGTAACGACGTAAAGATGACACTCAACTGGGAAGGATGGAAAAATCTAGTTCTAGGAGGAGCATGTTGACTAATGGGGTACAATTCAGTTCCCAGAAAAGATTGATGCACTGTATGGAGCACATGATTCCATTTTATGGTTGAGCAGAATTATCGTTTTGCCAGTACTAAAATGGGAAGGTCTTTCCTTGCTTCATGTGGAGTAAACAGTCTTCCCTTTCCTTCCTCCAAACAAAAACTAAATTAGTAGCAAGAGACTGATAAGAGATAGTTAATATTTGTCCATATTTTTGGTAGTACCCTCTCTTTCCCCAAAGCCACTGGGCCTGTGTATCCTTCTTTAAATGTTTCCTTTGAAGTCTCTTTTCATCTTATAGTATTGTGGGGCTATGAATTAAGACTGTGAAGTCTGTACAACTAATACAGATCAGCTTCTTATTTTTATCTTGTTCTCATTTCTTACTTGTTCATTTAGTTCTTTCAAGGTTCCTGTACAATACTCAGTGTAGTGTCTAATGACCTTTTATAGCACTAATCTACTCATCGCGGGTTTCAGAATAATTATCCTCAGGAGTCACAGAACATGAAGCATGGATGGCATAGCTCCCTTTTTTTTTTTCTTCTCTCTGTCTTTTTGCCGGCATCTTGTAAAATTGTATTCCCACAATACTATTCAGCATCTGGTTTCATTTCTCAAAATGTAGCTGGCAATTTCTATTCTCTGCTAGGTTTCTGCTTATCTGTGTCATAATCCTTCATCAAAGGTCTTTATACAAAGTTTATGTATTTAAATAAAGCTGAAACTTTTGATAGATGGGTAAAGTGCATTAAGAAAGAAGGGTGTTACTAGTATACTATACACTAATTTTCTGTATGCATATATATGACCACTAAATTAGAATAAGAAAGAGAACTGCTTATTCTTGATTATCCTGCCCATTAGCAAGCAACATATTAGATGGATATAGTCTCTGATGATAATTCTTCTTCATCTCATGTAGAAGTGATCCATTGTATCAGAAGTGTCTAAATTCACGTTGGTTCAGAACTACATTGGAGTGGAAAGTGAAGTTTTTCAAAGCATACTCTAGTGAGAAAAACCCACCTACCACCACCACCAACAAAAAAAATAATCCTGTTCAGAACAGGGTGAAACTAGGACTCTCTCTTCTTTCCTTTATTTTTTCTTTCTTCCCCAGCAACTGAGTGGTATTACCCCAGGAGACCTAGCAGTATTGTGGATTGAATCAGACAAAACAAAGCGTAGCATCCAAGTCTCACAGTTAGGTAAGCTCATACTACCAAATAACCTCACTTGTTAGATGAGTAAGAACTCTTTCCAAATGAAATTTTCTTCAAACTCTAATGGGTATGAAATGGTTTTGTTTCAAGGAACATCTTTTAAAAGAAAACAGAAAAGAATGTCTCAACCATCTCTATTAGCAGCTGCAGTCAGTGTGTATCTGTCTATGTTTTGGTATCTGCATGTGTTTGTGCTAGTTTCTGTTGACTAACTTCTGCATTGTAATCACAGGAATGTTGGAAAAGTTGGGTTATTTATTTAGTGGGAGATAAATAAGCAATGTTATAAAGTCTGCTTAAACATTTAGATATTTGCTGTTCCTTGAGTGGCTTGCAGAGTAAGGCCTGCTGTTGTAAAAACAGTAGGCTACACAAACACGCTGAATTTAGGTTAACATCTCAGGATTTCGTTTCTGGTTTTGGTGCCTCAGAGCGAAAAAGGCTTTTGTCTGCTGCTTTACATACCTGATAATTTTAAGTTTGCAATGTGAAGAGCAAGAATACTCTGTGTAAAGTGGTACCTTAAAAAGAATGTGCGGAGATGCTAGCTTTGAAACTTTTCATAAAAATAGTCACAAGGATGCTCAGATGCTATCATATTTTTCTTGCTACTGGTCTAATACAGGTATGCTGCTCATGTAAGTCTAATATATCATGTATGACTAGACAGCATGTATTTCTAATACATGATGCGGTTATTTTTCTTTTAATTAAAAAATATGATTCTAAACTAAGATTAAAATATCATATATCTGCATTCTTGAACACCTGCATGACCATGTGTTTTTAGTTTCTAAGAAATGGACATAGATCATTCAGTAGATTCTTCCTACCTCTTAAAGGAAACAGTAGATTAAGCAGGGATGTGTGCATAGTAAGGTAGCTCATTTTCCCTCTTATGATTTGAATGGTTATACTTTATTTAGTTTTTCCCCATATATTCTTACATATAATCATGCAGAGGGTATATGTCTTGATCTTTCAACACATGGACAAAACTTTAGCTTTATGTAGGATTTCTTCACAGCTGTACACTGTTTTTTCAACACTAAAGGGTACTAAAATGCAGTGTGAAAATTTACCCAAGTGTGTCAAATTTTTAAGTCTGGAACAACATATAGAAGTTAAGGCAAGTAAAAATGTCTTGGCTATCTGCTTCCTGAGCAAGATGCAGAATTTCACCTTGAAGAATTTCAGCTCCAAAGGGGTATAGATGAACCTCATTCATCTTCATAGGGATTAATATTGCTATTAATTTCTCTGCAGTTTTGACTATATATGTACAGTCTAAGTGGATGCAACAAAAAAGTACTATCAGAATTTTACTTGTCAGTGCTAAACAGAATATGAGGTGCTGCAGAGATACAGTCTGACCTGGGTAGGTCACCCATTGCTTAACAATTATTCTATCAGCTAAATACAGAGAAAGGCCTCAAAAAAGAATTTTTGCTTGCCTTAGTTAGCTTAGTTGATAACCTGGCTCACAGGAAGCTTAGAACCGTAATAGAGGAGAAAAAGACAGATGGGCAATGGTTAGTAGATCATAATTCTTCATGTTGGCCAAGAATTTACAATGATGTGGCAAAGAACCTTTGGGAGGAAAGTGTTTCTTTTCTTTGCCTTTAGCTGTCTTGCGTCTACAATATACTGTGCAGTGGATTTTCTGTACAGTGGTTGTTACAGCAGAGCTGGTGGTTTAGAGTACATTGCAGATGTGTACTTAAACTTGTGTTTCACCAGCTAATGTTCATTTGACAGGTATGATTCTTGTCATAATTAATTCATTGAAGTAAATAATTCTGGAAAACACTGCTTTTTTGTGATGGTTCTGGTCTCTGTCATTTTCATAATAAAAAATATCATGAGCCATTTATTATGTTTCTTATTATTTCCTTTTTTGTATTTTTAAAGTGTCTGTGAGTAAAAGAGGAGAGGAAATTACCCCTAATTTACCACGTTTTTTTAGTTGCCAAATATACAAGCTTGTTGCCATGGAGATCAGTGCACAACTCAGATGCCTGACTCACTGTTGGTAAAGGGAGCACCTTAATGGATTATCGGTTGAATGTTTCACTATATTAAATAGCTACATAAACTACAGGGATTAGAACAGATTTATTTTAGGATGCAAGGGCAGGTACTGATATCCAAACATCTACTCTTAGATTCCAATAAGTACTTGTAAAAGAGATACAGCTTTTCATTCTCTACCCCTGTTTCATGTCATGTTTTCTTACTACCACAAAAGAACACATACCAATTATAGCCCTTGGAGAAATGCATTGTAAAACTAAACTGAAAACCTAATATAAATATGAACTGTAAGCTGCATGTGCCGTGGCACTTATGAAGTGGGAATTTAGCTTGGAGTGCAATGCAGAAGTGATTTGAAGCGGTATAAAAGTATAATTTTTTTTATGTTTAAATTGGAAGAACAGGTTCTTCCTACTGACTTGGGCATCTCAGAGGCAGGAGGGGATTTCTCCCTTGCATCTTTCAGATCCCATAGCTGATTCAGTGCTCCTGGTGCTGATTTTTGCAGTGAGGGAACTGAGGGTCTGACAGCAGGGGTCTTTTAAGGTTTTTTAACTGGAAGCATCACCTAATTTTTCTGCAATTACGACCTAATCTCACTTTCTCTCTCCTTACGTTGTGGAGGTTCTTACTGAGCAGCTCATATACAGACCTGAGAAGGGAAGAAAATCCAGCTGTGCCATTTCTTCCCTCCAGTTAATTGCAAAGGCCAATTACTTGCACCGTAAGAAAACATCATAGCGAGACTATGAGAAAACATCATAGCGAGAGAGTGGCTCCAGGGATATAACGTTGTCTGTTGTACAAGGGAGACTGGGACACTTACATGACTTCTTTCCCACATGCATTTCTTTATATAAAGTGCTATTATACTTTGCCTTATGCATACCTTACATCACAGAGGCTTAACATATTTTATCTGTGTAATACTTAATCATCTCCTTTTATCTGGCCATTCTGAGCATATTTTAATCCAATTTCCCTGGGAAGGATAATGTAGAGAAGGAAGTGATCTCCCTTCATGTTAACTATGAATAGTGCAGCCTGAGAGAATTTGGGTGGCTGAGACGTTCATGTTCACAGGGACTGTAGTTGTGACTGTGTGACACACTAGGAAAGGGAGGGGACTTTACCTATATTTTCCAAATAGACTATATGTGCACTGATTTTAAAAAAGAAATGGTATCAAAGCTGTTTATATTGGAGATTATATTTTCATCTTTTATTGCCAGTAAAATTTCTCCATCTAATCACAGTATGAGGTTATGTTCCTCATTCTGCTAATTGGCATCATATTCAGAAGTTCTGTGAGTTGTCCTTATCTTCCCTCTTCAGTTTGTCTCTAATGTGGATTAGTAAGCTATGTGCTGTAGCGCTTGGCTGTATTACAGTTCAGTGGTTTTAGCACATCTGTTTTCTTTGAATGCAAAAAGTTAATTTCGTTTCAGTGTAGATTGAATCTGGATACTGATCTTTACAACTGGAAAAACAGATAGAGTCATAGTTTAATTAACCTCCCAACCAGGATACATATTTGATATATACTCAAGAAAGTCTGTGTTTTAAGTTCTACTGGGAGTCATGTAGGAGTGGTGGGTCACTGATACCTAGAAACATTAGAATTAGACAAAAGGAAAATTTTATTACTGAAGTGATGAAGCATACAGCTGAGCTTTGAAAGAACTAAGGTATAATAAAATTGGAATGTTGAAATTACATCTTTGTACTTAGCCTTTATTGTGAGATGAGAAGAGCAAAGAAGATACTAAGAAGATTCTTCAGATTCTCTGAGGTTTTTAGTTTTTCTCAGAGGTTTTCCCTAATCTCTCCTGTTTTCCAGCCCTCTATGGTAGTGTTCTGGGGCTCTTCCAAGTTAAAACACAAGTTCTGTGGAATTTAAAAGAAACTTAAAAACAGTTTTAAAAGAAACTAAGCTCTGGAAACAAGTACAACAACAAAAAAAATTATTCCCTTTACATTGGTCTTTGCTTGTTAAATGCTTAATGCATTAATGCAATGCTCATTTGCAGTTACATGCTTTAAAAAAAAAACAAAAAACAAAAAAACAACTTAAGATTCTGAGAGCCCTGTTTTGCTGCTTTATAGCAATAGTTGGCAAGAATTCTGTTTCTGTATGAGGGAAAACATTTCATTTGGAGCTAAAGATATTTTTTAGATCTGAAAGCATCACCTGAATTCCATCTGCATTTTTATAGCCATATAAGCCAATGTTTGGCAGTTAGGAGGCCTTGTTCCCAAAAATCTGAAAGATGTGTTGCTGAGGATATTCTATGAGCATCGTATTGTAAAGTGAGGACCACTACCTGAGATGAATAAGCCAAATCCTCAGTGGACCTGGTTCAAGTTGACACTGTGTAAGTCACCAATTAAGTACGTGCTTAGATACAAGTGGCAGAATATTGTTTATTTTCTTATAATAGTAAAACTGCACTTGGAGTTCTTTCCAACATGAAGCACTGAAAGGCTGGAAGTGCACTGAAGACTAAAAATCTAGAACAGTTATCACACTGAAGACCTACTGTAGTGAAATGAGAGGAGTTGTGTGTCTGTTTAGAAAATGGCAATAGTGATTTGTGTAATATTATTCCACATTACATGCTGTGATTAAGAAAAGCAAGATTTCTTGGTGAGAAAGCACAGAAAAGAATAGAATGGAATCATACTTCATTGTTGCCTACAGTAATGGAAAAAAATGCAAAGGATAAGGTATTAACTGATACCTAAGATAGTAATTAAAATGTTTCATGAATAAGAGGCTAGATAATTTCAGTGGTGTTTTTAACAGCTAGAGCCTTTGAAGACAGACACACATAAATGCATAGAATATTGTGTGCAAATACTCGAGTTAATTACAGTGTCAGGATGTTACTCCCAACACATTAGTCTAAATTCTATGCAGTAATTAGCAGATATGAATAAAATAAGTATTGTCTATTCTATATTCTGGTAAGTAGTTATTTATAGCCACTCTGGGAAAGTTTGAATTATTGTCTGTCCTAATTATGCCAAGGACTTTTTTTATTAGGCGTGAAGGTCTGACTGGGAGGATTTAACCACTGCCTACAGTGTCTTTGCATTATAGTTAATCAGATATCTTGGCAGAGCCACTTTTTATATTTTGAGTTTATTTTTCTGTTCATTCATTTATTAGTCACATCTTGAATCAGCAATTGTGCTGTCAACAATAAAATCTTCCCCAAGATAAGGTGGCTGTTTCTGTTCCCCAGGACAGTCTCCCCATTATCTGTTTTCTCCAAACGTCCTCCTTTCCCGTGCAGTGTTCCTCTTTCAATTCAAGAGTTTTTTGTTATAACACAGAATCTGCTAAGGATGAGTAATCAGTAAATGGTGTGCTCTACGTGTCCCTCTCTCAATACATCTTTGAGACTGAATATGTAGGTCATGTCTGTCTGGGAATAAAAGACCTGTAGAAGGCTTTTCTCATGAATATGTATGACTTGCTGGGCAAGTCTGCTAAGGAATAGGTGTATACTGTGTTCCACACTTCTTTTTACTTGCATTATTTTTAGTGGAAAATAGGATCAAGATTTAGCCTTTTAATTAAACATTAGGGTAGCTTTAAAGAATAAATAAATTAAAAAATTGTATAATAGTTTCTTTCCATCCCATGAGTGAATAAATTAATATATAGCAATAGGTAGACTTGTGGGTTCTAAGAATAAGCACAAATTAATTGTAATTTCTACAGCATCCTTCCTGTAATGAATATACTGAATATTTCAGAAAGCAGAGAAAACAAAAGTAATTGTGGCCTGGATCCTGAGCTTTGCTGTCCTAAAATACTTCAAATGTAATTGACACAAAGATCTAGTCTTCGTCTGGAAGCTCTTCAAAGAATTGGAGTAAATGACACATTTATGGGTTTGTGCAGTAATACACTACTATTAATTTATGAGTAGATTCAGTAACTGTAGAGATGCAAATCAAAGCTTACCTGTAATAGAAAAAAAAATTTAAAAAAAAAATTGTTCCTGTAATAATGTAATGAATATCTGTGATAGCATATATGAAAACTTTACAGTAGGAAAGTTTGTATTACCTTGCTGGTACATCCTTTCGTTTATGAAGGATGGTGATCACTGGATCAAAGTACATAGAAATAAGATTTAAATTAACTTTAATGTTAGTTCTAAAGCAGAGAAGTGACCGTAGATATGTATTTTAACCTGTAACTGTCTTTCCTCCAAATTTTCTACACCTTTTAGTATGTATAAATATGTCACTCCCTGAACTGTCATATAGAGCTTGGTTGAAAAGAATTTTTGTAGGAATTTTGTCATTCAAACACTGAAGTTTTTATTTTGCTTTGACGTTTAAAGAGGGAGGAGTTACAATGTTAAAATTTATGTTGAAAATAAAATACTACATAATGACTAAACTAATGGTTAGATAATTAAGTTAAATTATAAGCCCAAAACTGTTTAATTAGTTATTAACCTCAGTTAATCTAACATTAAGAAGAATTCTGAGATTTCCAGAAGAGGTAGGAAAGATGCTGATGACTATCTGTGGAATCTCTGTGCATCTCAGACTAAAGTGGCATGAAATTCCTTCATGTCCTTGCATTAGTTATTTTCAGCTTGTGATTCTAGGCTTTCAGACATCATAAACCCATAGAGCTAAAAGTTATGGGCCTTTGAATCTGGGTCTACTAGTACAGAATTAAATTATTCATCTGGTAACACTGCTGATTTTTCAACTGCATCCAGCAGTAGCAGCCACCAGGGTTTGGTGTAAATTCTGTTAATCCCACTCTGATCTAATGGAAGTGTTTTCTGTGAGCTTTACTATTCTGCTTACAAGCACATTTCTGTTATCCACGTGGAGAGCCTTGAGATGCAGGTTTGCTGCAGGTCAGAAGCCAGAGGTATAATCAAGCAGTGTTCTTTGTCCAGTTCTGTTTCCATTATTTTTTCTTAGCATTGTTACTTAGCACTTAGGATTTGCAGTCAAGAACTTAATTATTTATACTTTAGTTCCTATTCCTGTTGCAGTTGGAGATCGGTGGGTTTAGGCTGAATAATGAATGGAATCGGCCGCTGAAAGGTGGCACATGTACTTTAAAGGATTTGAATGCTTTGCTATCCTTTAGGGGATTGGCAGAAAATGCCATTTCCTTCCATTTTCCCTTTTGCTCAGAGCAGTTTGAGTTCGTGGAAGACATAAAACTTGTAATCAGCTAAAAGGCATGAAAATAGTGGTATTTGAACATACAGCATATAATAATGTTTTATAGCTCTGTTGTAATTGAGGTCCTCTGACTTTGTGTGTTTAATTAATATTTTGTCCTTTGATACACATTAGGCTATTAGACTAGTAGTTGGCCACACAGTCTTTCATCTTTGGTACAAATTGACTGGAATCCAGCAGGTCATGGTAATTCACAGACCACAGTGGCCTCTGAATTCCGGCTTCTGAAACAAGTTAGTCATTTACATTAAAAAATTTGCACATAGTCATACTTAGCCAAGAGAAAACTGAATGCATATCATGCTATGAATTAAGAATTGGATGCCAGTTCACAGGCTACTGTCTACTTTCTTGTAAAAATATTCCTATCTATTAATTCTTACAACTATTTTATGAAATTTGTATACTGATCACCAAGAGTGTTTGTACAAGAGGGGATCGTTGTGGTAACCAGATGTTTGGGGAAACATTCTGAAGTATGAGGTAAGGATGTCACTCATAAGAGAAAAATAGGGAGCATTCAGACTGATAATTGAATTAACATTGATTGGAGATGGTGATAAGACAAAGTCATGTCTTCGGACTCACTGAGAGTCTTATGGAAAAGTAAAGTTTCACGATGTACTGGGAGCTTTGGAAAATAAGTATAGTAGCTAGTGTACTAAAGTTGGCATAAATATGTGACAGAATGAAAAAATATATCTTTATTGATCAAGGATGGAAATGCTTAAATACATTATCTGTAAATTATAGTAACATATAAATGATAGTACCATTTGATTTAAGAATTCTGCAGTGAATTGTATTGTGTTGTGTTTCTGCTCATCATAGAAGAGAGACAAAATGATAATTTGGTGTCATAGCAGAATTCTATTTCACTTTCTTGCTCTGTGTGTCATACCCATTTAAGAAGGGTAACACAGTGTGAGAATAAGTGATAATTAAATGGTTTCCTTGATATTTGAAACAGATGTGCAGTCTCACCTGTGTCAGCTGCACTGACAGACCTACTTTAGCCAAACAGATTAACAAAGTAAAGCCTGCAGAGTTTGTTTAATTTACATTTTATAGGACAAAAAAACCCAAAATTGTTTCTTGTCTTCATTTTCTATAGCTACATAATGCCAAGAAAAAAAAGTATAAAAGTAACATTTGCAACTTTCCAAGGTAAGGTGTGTTTATCACCCAACCACAAAATCTCTCATAGCATGTCTCCAGTAATAAATGAATGTAAATCGAGTGTTAATGCAATCATGCAGGTTGTTTGTAATTGCCAGGTAATTTAGACATTAGCAACCAAGTAGCAGAAGGTGGTTTGACATGTGGAAATCTGTCACAAATTATATTGCTACTGCTTACAACTGAAGTGCTGTGATTGATGTAGTGAGATGGTAAGAAATTAAATAGGCTGTAGTTAGACATTGATACAATAATAATAAAAAGCTCTGGGTTTATGCTGAAGAGAAGTATCTTGATAAATAGCAGTGGAAAACAAAAACATTAGTAAGATATTTGTAGGCCAAGATTTGTTTGTAAATGTGACAAGTAGACACTACCTGTCAAAGAACTTAGAGCCTTGTACTGAGTATCAATATACACACAGTTCTCTGGTGAAAAACTAAAATAATGAATGCATCCAATTACTCTCCCTCACCTTAGGTTACTCTTTTGACTGTAAAGAACTAGGTCTTTTAAATTCCTGTATGCATAGGGAAGATTTTACTTTTTATATCATTCCGTATTTTGATACACCAGGGAAAACATTTTCCGATGTTTATCTTCCATTCCATCTCTTTGTCTATGCATTTGCCTTTTTCTGTTGGTTTGTTTTTTGGTTTTTGGGGTTTTTTTTAATCTTCAGTTGTAATTAATATTATCCCTCTCTGAGTTTTTTTTATTTAATTCAATTTGTGAATAGTATTCCATTTGTCTTGATCATACCAAGTTACGTCATTAGAGTACAGACTAGGAGCTTGTTGATTTTTAAATTATTATCTTTCTCTGCTTTTTCTCTGTGGCTTTTTAATAAGAAGGTAATGGCAAGTTTCACTTGTCCAATATCTGTCTTTGCAGCTTTAAAATGTTAACTCTGTGGTCAGCTTTGAATAAAGACAGGAATCACTTGTATCTTGTTAGAAAAGTACTACTACTAGGAACTCTCATTTTGGGAGCTTTTTTCTTTTTCTCTCTTCCTCCTGTCCCCCCAAGCTATAAACTGAAGAGAAAAGGCAGCTAATTATAGTAGATTTTCCATGCAGTGTTATCCTTGATGCTTTGTGTTCACCAAACAGTTCATGAGTTGGTAAGGACAGATACTATTTTAAATGTGTATTTTTGCTTACTGATAGTGATTTAGAATACCTAGTCATAGAGAACAACCTTGGATTAAATGCTTGTGATTTTTCTTACAGTAAGCAAAAGGGTAAACAAAACCTGGTCAGTTTAGAAAAACAATCATACCTGATGTTATCAGTCAGCTGATGAATTCAGTGGGTGAAACTAGGAGTGTGTGGAAATTTCACATCTACTTGAAAAATGAAAACAGTTGTTAACAGTTTTATTAATAGTATGTTGACCTAGAAACTGGTTAACAGATTCCTGTTCCCTGATGGATAGTGTCATCTGGAAACCAGCTGGGTGATATAACACTGCTTTCTTTCTGAAAAGAAGAGCACCATGAACCTCTCTGCCAGTAAGTGCAATTCACTGTGTTGACCTTGATCAGAGAAGGCAGAAAGATCCACTGGCACCAGGCTGTTGCCACACAACAGCCTATTGCTTATTGCCCAAGTCTATCCCGACCAACACATGTGTTTCACCTCATACTATAATTGGAGAGATTTATCAAGATGTGATGCATTGTACTGAGCAATGCAAAATACTGGCGTTACTTCTTCACATTTGTTTCAACAAATCCCTACAATTCTATTTGGTATTCTGATAATAATCAATAATTTGATGCTTTGGACATGCAAACATGTCGTACTTCAATTGAGGGTGTTATAGCATATTGCCTCCTTCAAATATACTTCCTGAAGGATGTTCTGTTACTGAAGGATATGTAGGCAATTTGTGGTATTTTTTTATATGCTGGAACTTCATAGAATATATTATACTGGAAACTTCCCCTGTGGTAACCTGTTCAAGTGCTCAAACCTTGAGTCTTGAGGCTGGGGCTGGATTGTTGCACTGCATTTTATTGTCTCGGATGAAGTATGTAATCTGCAGCAGAAAAAGGTGGAAGACGGTTCTTAGATCAGTTTAAGATTTGTTCTTTTCTTGCATTCAGTGGGGGAAAGGATGTGATCTTCAGCCTCTGACCTGAATGAAATGGCTCCTCTTGCTCTTCAGGTGCAGAAGGAAATTAGTCAGTTCCAACCCTCAGTTCCTGGTTATCCTAAGTGCCATAGGAATGAGTTCACTTTGCTCCTAGAAAGCAGGAGGTACTTACGAGCAAGACCCTTTGGCTGCTGTGTGTGGTATCTCTCTTGGAAGACTCTTGCTCACCCTTATATGTTGGTCTTCTGAAATCACAGCCTTTTTTATTTTCAGTTTTGTTCCTTTAACCTCATTCTCATTAATATTAAGCATTACCAGAAATAATTTTTTGATAAAGGCTTCTGACTAGCTTCTTATGTCATGATCAGTCAAGGGCAGCTGAGTGACACACATGGACTGTTTACTGGTTTGTGTTGAACTTATTTCTAGCTCCATGATTGTTTAGTTTGTCGTTTTGGCAAGGATTTCTAGGAACTTTTCACTTGTTCTAAGTATGGTACAACAAAGTAAAATCTGGCTCGTTGTGTGAGCTATTAAAGGAACTGCACTTTTGTCAGCTGAGTGTTTAGCATGTGCTGTATTCTGTGCCTGCCTGTGCTTCAAGGTTGATTCAATGCTGATTTTTTTTTAAGGTAATGGTATGTTTTTCCCATTTTTAAAACAGTTTTGACCTTGTACATCTGTGCATTACAGAGAAAGTAAGCAAATGTTGTAACATGGAAGTTGTCCATGTAATTGCAGGTAGAAGCATCACTGTGAAACCCTGATGTTGTAACAGCAAGCATGCTATTGACTAATCTTGGCCTGCGAGGAAAATTGCTCTGAGCCTCATTAAATTGTAATTAGCATTTTCAACAGAAAAGGATAGTGGATCAGATTCTGGTATATTTATCATGGTTCTTAGCAGTTTATGCTAAAAAAAAAAAAAAGCTGCTACGCTGCATCCAGTGAGACTGATGTTTAGTAAGATACATAAGATATGAAAGAAAAAGAACCTAGCCCACTAGAGATACCAGTGCAAGAAGCAGCTCTAAGTAATACAGTGATATGTCTGTACCACGCAGTTGGTGGCATTCCTTTTTCAGGGAAAAAAGTGGTGAAGAAGAAAATAACTTCCTAAAACATTTAACTCCAAACCTTACTGCAGTGAAAGTATGAATGTGTAATTATTATGATGATCATATGTGCTGCAAATCTGGCCACAAAGATATCTTAGTTGCAAAATTAGTAACAAGGCATATGACAAGTGAAGCACCTGTACGTTATTCTTCTGCAGGCTTACCCAACTGCCCACTGGTAGAAAAGTTCCTTGGTCACTGTTGTGTATTCTTCTACTCACATAAAAATATGGAAAATGTGCAACTTCTAGGGTATTAAACTGATTTCTGTATGTCACACTGGGTTATGTAGTCTGTTTCCACTGATGACAGTCAGAATGTCATGTTTGAAATGTCTCATCATCCTCAGAAGCTTTATTTGTAATAAACAGCTGGTTTTGTACAGCTGTGCTGTACAATGTAGATCTTCAGTCTGTTTAGATTAACCTTCACAGGCTTTTTGCCTTGTGACCTTGTAGGTGATTTGACATGAACGATGAACTTAAAGTTAAAATTTATTAGAATAGCAAGTTATTTGTTTTCAAAGAAGTGAGCTATATTTTCTTACATTTTTAAAATAGTCTTAACTACCAATGATGTTATATTTGGTGATTTAGTGGTGTGGTTCATTTAGAAGAGGAATTACATGGTACTGTTGAATATTTGAAAGTATGAAAAATTAGATAAAATATGCAAAAGCACAGAAAACAATTCCATGAATAACGTAAGACACCTGTCAATTCATGATGAGCTTCTTTCGCAGTACTTTTAGGGCTAAAATCTGCTTTGAGTTCCTTCCAGGATGCAAATTCCCCACATCAAAACTGTTTAGAAATTGCCAGTTACTGTGAAAGTTGTTAGGATGCTGTCACCAGCAAGTGATTAGCCCCTGCCCCTTCTTCCAATACAGAAAAGGCTGGCCAAGAGGCAGGTTGTATGCTTTGTCAGTAGTAACTCTGTCATTACCTTCTTGGCATAAATCATCATAAATAAATATGTATATACTTGTATTTGTTTTAATAATTTAGACCCCAACATGAGAAACTGTGAAATGGTTCTTGAATAATTTAACAATAGCTGTACTGTGAGAGACAGTGTTTTCCGGGCTCTGGCCATGCCCAGTACCAGATAACTAGGAAAAGAGTGAAAACAATTTTGGAAGGAGGTGTTTTGCTGTTTCCTTGACTGGAGAAAAAGACAGTTTGAGAATTTTAGCAAGAGATCTTTCAGAATATTTTCGGTTTACTTTTCTCAAGGACCAGACCTTTGTTTGTGTAAATTTAGAAAACTCAGTCAGGGAGATCAAGAGCCCCAGTTATAGATGTTAAATAATTCCTGCTGAGAAGTGTTAATTCTAAAAGGTGAATGCTACTTTCTTTGAAATAATCTGATTGTAATGACATGATAAGACATTTCCCTGATACACAAAATTATGTATAGACATTTGAACATATATTTCTTTGGATATAACCTTTCAAATGTAAATTAATATTGAATGTGTGGGAAAAAATTTATTAGTGTTTAGCAAGTTTGTAAGAAAAATGTTCTTCAATAAAGATAATTTCTCTTCACTTACAGTAAGAAAAAGAATCAATTGTTCTTAACAATCTGAGTGCTTTGTAAAGATAAACCATTAAAATAGAAGCACATAGGCATTCTTTAAGTACACGTTTGAAAAGAGATTTTTCCATAACTTTTCTATTCTTTCTATGAACAGTCATGCGAGTTCGATGTGAACTTGAATGAAGAATTCTATCTTTGATTTATGTACGGTTATTTAGTGCAACATTGTGTGTTTCATTTGTACGCTCTTCAGGATAAATCACCAAGTAATAACTGAAAATTGTGATTAAATTTATCCATATATGTATTTATTTATTCTTCCAAAAGCTGTACGGCCAGCACTCTTTCTCACAACTTAAAGCATGCAGTGTATGAGCTAGTACTTTGCAGAGCGTGGATGCTAGGAGTTTTCACTTACGGGGTCAGGAGCTTGTTGTAACTCAAGTGAAGGATATATATGCCATAGTGAAGAATGGATCATGTAATAAGCCTAGAGAGCTGTAGTCAGGAAACAGATTTTGAAAATGAATCTTGGACGTCAGATTATTAAAGGAAAGGAAGTTAGAGTTCTAGAGTTCGCTACACTGTCAGAAAATCCAAAATATTTCTTTAGTCCAGTGATGGAGGATGAAGGCTGCAAGCTGTTAGCAGGGAGCCTCTCAGCTATGATTGCCCATCGTAATTTCTAACCACAAAAGGAGAATTAATTTCGTGGCTCCATAACTTCTATTATTGCGAGGTCAAAGCAGAGCTTCTCTGAACATTGACCGAGAATATCCAAAGTGTATTTTCTATGGATATAAATGAAGATATTCAAAACTGCATGTAGTTAGTATTTTCTAGAAAGTGTAAGCAATTATTAATCTCTTACCAAAGCTACAGTGGATATCACAGAAATAATATTTACATCATAGAATACTTTAGGTCAGACGGAATCATGGAGAAAGATGTATGGTCAGGGAGTTCAGTGGTGCTGGATGTGTTTGAGGGCAGAAGTACATTGTGCCACTTCATGCTAGTAAGGAAAAAATAAGAGAATAGTTTACTGTATTAATTGCAGTGCAAAAGGTTGATGGTGCTGAGGAATGGAATAAAAACATAACCTATCTACGGTCTGAAGGAAGAGAGGTACAGTAGGTGTGTGAAACAAGAAGTAGGTTTGAAACTTTTTTTAGAGACTAGTAATTTACTATCTGCATTTGTTTTTCATATCGGTGTGCTTGCTTGGGTTGTGATCGAAGCAGCTCTTTTAATATAGAAACAGCAGTGTTCTTTCCTAATTTTGCTGGCAAATTGCCTAACTTTTTTTCCCTGGTTATTTTAGAATTATTTAGAATTATTTCTGGTCATTTCAGAATTATTCTGTTCTATAAATTATTGGGGAAATACTAATTTCTCAACTAGACATACACTTTAATGGAGTAGGAAATTTAGTCTTTTCTAACTGGCAGCTTCTGTATCTTTCTGTAGTTCTTTAAATGAAGGTTGAGGAGAGATGGGTCCTAGTCAAGTTGAAAGCCTTTTATGGGCATGCATGCATGAAATTATTAATGTATGTGCCTGCCTGCCACCGTGATGCATGCATTGCAAATTAAGCTGCACAGATGAAAAGTCTACTTTTTCGGTTTTCTTCCCCACTTCCCCCACCCCCAAGTAATTTAACAATCTTGCACAAATGGTATCTATTTCAGTCTCTTCTAGGTAAAAATAAGTGTTGTGTATGTTTATGTTTATGTAAATATGTAATATTTCACCTTAGTGTTTGAATTCATGTTCTCAGCGCTGAGAAAAACAATTCTATGGCCTCCCAACATACGTGCATTTACCAAGGGGCTGAGCACTGCTTCTGAAATATCTTTTACCTTGCTGGGGACATGTAGATACTGAAAAAAATTATTGAACCACTGCTTCACTTCCTCCTTTGGATTACCAGCAAAACAAACAAACCAAAAAAACCCCAAAAAAAACCCAAAAGAAGTTGTGCTCTGGAAACGTAGCTGTTCAATTTATACTTTATTAATGGATTTCAGCCTATGGTGTCGGTTTGAGTGCTTTTTTTTTTTTTTGCATGAGCAAGGCGGGATGAAGGGGTAGGTGTTAAATTGAACTGGGTCTACGACTGACTACAGTTTGTTGGCCAGGTAGTCATAGTGCTGTTTTAATCTTACTGAAGGGATGAATCCATCTTTTTGAGCAGGGATGTGTTCAGTGTAACTAGGTGGATGTTATTATTTGTCATGAAACATTTCTGCTCATACAAGAGTTGCAGTTTTCATGAGAAGCTGTGATGATAATCTTTCATCAAAAATGTTAAAAAAACCCCCACAAAATAACCCATCCAAAGCTAAGTGCTAACATTAATTTCTTACAGAATTTTCTTCAGCTTTTACTGATGAAAGTTATATGACTATTTTAATTGCTTATTTGTTGAACTGCCTTCCATTGTGCAGTCAGTAACCAAACTGAAGTAGAGGAAGAGAAACACTGTGCACTTGCAATCACAAAAATAATGCTGATTCTTAGGTTGAATTCGAATGGCATGACTTTTTTCATCTTTTAATTTTGTTTTCCAGAATGACAAATCCCCAGGGCGTTCCACAAGTCGGTCGAGTAACATTTCAAAGGTATGTGAAATCCATTGCCTTTATATAGAATTTAAAGAAAACAAAATGCAGTACTTCACTCCATTTAACCATATATGCATATTCTGATGTTTCCTTTATGAACATCAGATTTTAAGTTTTTACTGCCTGTCATTATGGTTTCCCTGTAAAATCTCTCTTAAAGTATAAATATTCAATTAGTTGTTACTGTAATATGTGCAACAATAATAAGCAAATAACAGTTGTAGTTTTTCACCTGCCTTCCACAACTGCTTAACGTTACATTAACACTTTGTCTTAAGATAGAATTACTGCTTGATTTCTCTCCCCCTGCCCTACCCAATACTAACAGCTGTAATGTGTAAACCTATGAATTTGTCATCATTTCAGACTGAATTCTGAATTCCTTTTACAGGGTTTTATGGTTCACTGCAGTCATGACTTTATATCCAGTTGCTTTTTAGTTTCTAGGAAACGGAGACAGGAAACTGTAGGGAGAGGCAAAATGTGATTTGTACTGGAGCTCTTTGTTTTTAATCCCCCTTTCTCTGTATTTTTGGTTCCGATCTGATTGAAATCTATGCCAAAAAGCCAGTATATACAGGGGGCAAAAGTTAAAAAGTCAACTTTTTTAATGCCAGCCTTAACATCTGCCATGTATTATGTTTGTATCTAAAGATGAAATATTTGGCATCCAAAGCAAGCGCAGTATCCTTAGGCTTATTCCCCACAGTATTATTATCTGTGGGGTACACACTGTAAAACGGTTTTCTTCCAAGAGCTGTAAAAAATATTGTGATTTCTAAATTAAAGAAAGTAGGAGTAGGTTAGTTTTTGCTTTTACATTAAGAAGGAAAAAAATGCAGGGAATATATCCAGCCTGTTGTAGAATATGTCTGAATCTCTTCCTGACTTGTTGCCTATCTTTAGAAAGTATATGGTTACAAGCTTGATCACAGTGAATTAGGTGTATTATTTTCAGTAGGAGTTTAAAATGTATGTTATAGTTATCATTACCATAAATTATATCAATTTGATATTATTTTTTCTGCCTTTTTTTAAGTCAGTTGCTTGGGTTACACTGTGACAAGTGATAAATATATTCTCTGACACTAGACACATTGCAGAGACTAACGTTTATTTTGAGGTAATTTCTGGAGAAATCATTATAAATGCTTATTAGAAAGGGGTGCTTGCACCTTTGGTAGTAGTATGTTAATAAGCAAGGTTTTCAGGCGTGCATTTAATCTACTTCTTATGTATAACATAATTCATTCCCTGGGATCGTTTTTTCTATTTGAAGCTGCCCACCAGTGAAGCTTTTCAAATACTGAAAGACACTTGATTGGAAATCAAATTTCCATTTTATTGTCTGTTTCAAAATGCTTTTTTGTTCCAAACAGGAGGGTATCTATGTGTGTATACATAGGAAAGCAAACACCTAACTTTTCAGATCAGGATCACATTGCACAAAGTAATAATAACAAACATTGCATCACAAAACAAAACAGGAAGCTTCTGGGTGGTGTAAATTATGTTCCAAAGTTTTGTGCAGTGTCAGATCTTGCACACAATGAACATTTCAATTGACAGAAAAATTACTAAGTCTTTGTCTAGAAATATAAATTACACTAATTAAAAAATACATTGTTTTGATTTTGTATCTTTTACTGTTTGCATTTGCCTGTGTGAAATAAGCTAAAAAGGGACAAATAGAGAGTTACATTTTCATAGTTACTGTGTACTGTGTATCTCATCCTTGGTTGTATATGGCACTTCTGGTCCAGTGCAGAGTAGATGTTCCCCAAAATCATTGCATTTTACCACCTTATTTATGAAATGGAATGTAGCAAAGATTCTCCAAATACAGATTCATATTTCATAATGCTCTTAAGTTGTTTATTCATTGAGGACACCTGAGGTTTGCAGTGTATGGTTGGGCAATTTTGTGTACTAGGTACATTAACTCTGAATTACATGGTATTACAGATTAAACTGAATTGTTGAACATTGAATATGGCTTTTGGAGACATAATGAGAAGGAATGGCTTTGGTTAGTTTGTTATTTAACAGACACTAGCTAGTATATAGCCATTCAATCTATAGATTTTAAAATCAAACGTTGCCTAGAGGGGTTTGGGGGGGAAATCAACAATTCCATTTTACCACTCACTTTTGGTGTCCATTGGGAGTGCAGCAATGTAGCATGTTGCAAAGACTTATCTTGCATCTAAGTGTCTGTTAAGAATTTTGGTAATAACCTCTTTAGGCCAATGAAAGGACAAAAGTTAAAATATTTATATATGATTCCAATATGAAATTATTTTGAAAGTCTATTGTAGTGCATGTTACTAAGTAAAAACTGGCTGGCCAATATGTTTGTGTACTTGTACTATTATTAAATTAAGCCAACTGGAATATTTACAAATTATTTTCATGTAACTAGGAAATGATGTATCTCTACCCATGAAAGTCAATTTCTTTTTACGTGTATAATGGAGTATTTCATCAATATGGCGGGAGTAAGTCAAAATCCTGCACTTTCATTCTCTTAACCTGACTCAACTCTAAATCAATTAATATTTTATTTGTGGGCAAGAGTACGTGAAGAGTGAAAACTTAAGTGTAGTAGGGCGATAGCTCCCACTGCCCTTTGTCCCTGTAAGGCACCATGCCCTTGGCCTCTAGTGCCACGCCAGCACTGTACTGGTTGGCGAGTAGGAGGGAGAGGGAGCGTTTGCTCAAACTAGTTTGCTGATCCACCTCTTTTCCAGCTCATTACTGTGACCGTAAATATCCCACTTTTGGGGTAGCCACTGAGTTACTTGCAGCTTTTTGAAAGTAATCTTGCATAATTTTGTATGCTGTCTTCCATACTCTGCCCAATTCTGCCTGTGTCCTGGTACTCCGGACTGACAGTCACTTTAGCTGTCTTCAATAAATATCCACCTGGGACATTTGTTCAGTCGCTTCAGCCTGTAAGTTGTTAAAACTGCCCTGGTACTCCAAAAGCAGCTGCTTCCATTGGTTTTCCATGCAGATAAAATTAGGAAAATGTATCAGTGTCTTACTTCTGCACTTCTGGTAATCACCTAGATTTTTCCTGTAGAATCAATAAATAGGTCTTCATGCCTTCTGCCCGGCTAGCTTTGGGATAATAGATCGTTTTTGGGACTGATCTCTATTTCATGTTATATCATAGTGACAAAGTGAAGCCCTAGTTACTAACTGTGGTTTTCAAACCTGTCTACTGTAATACATGTATAAATTAAAACAAGGTGTATTGGAAATGTGAGGTATGAACCAGCCTTGCTTTTTTTTTTTCTTGTAACCCTTAAACTTTCTCTCCCACCCATTTCCTGTGGTGCTGATAGTAGTGGCCACTTCATTACCTATTTGCCACTGCTTAGTTCTGTGCACCATAGGTTTTTTTCAGTAACCTTGTTCTGTCTTCCTAAATAGGTGTATACTTGAAGAGGAATGCTACTCTGAGAAGGATCTGGTAGATTCATTTCTTTTTGTTGTGGTTAACCAGTGGAACAAACCCTATGTTTGAATTACGGTCCCTAGAGGTCATGCCTATATGTGTTTCTGAGGCTGCCTGGTTATGTTAAAATGCTTTCTGGAAGAAATGTTTTTAACACATTGTAATTATCTTTCTGCATGTTAATTATGATACAAGAGCTCCTTAGAGAAGGATGCTCTCTCAGCAGTAAGATTTTAAATTCTCTGATGGGAACTTCGGGCTTATTTTTCAGTACAGAAAAGCTCAGGCTTGGAGCAAATTGCCTGATTTTTGTTTTGGCTCAATTGCTTCTCAAATGCCTGGAGCAGGTGTTAGAACATTTCTTATTTACAAGTTTCTGAAGCATCCACATAATAAAACTCCATTGATTTGTATCAGAAAGAAGTGCAGCGATCGTTTTGAAATATTCAGTGGTTTGATTAAAATAAGAAATACAACAGAGAAAGGAAAGAAGGAAAGAATTGATTTTACTATATTTTTATGCAATTTCTACACTGATTTCTTATGTAAGGTCAGGCTCCTCTAAATAAGATACACCTGAAAACAAAAGGCACCAGCATGTCAAAGTAGTGCCCCCTAAAGGTATAGGTGAAAAATATATTGTTGCCAATCTTGATTATTGATTTCAGCTACTTGGTTTTTTGACTCTGAAACATATTTCACAAACTGAGTATCAATTTATGTAATATGTAATATAATACTTTATCCTTTTGAATTACAAATTTCCATTTAATCACTTCCATTAAAAATGAATGTTCTTTTACATGGGTTTTATTAATATTTGGTTTTTCATCCTCTCGGAGTATAAGGTGGATGTATGAAGGGTCCTGTATCACAGCTTGGGTGATTTGCACAACTTGAAGCAGAACTCACTAGTACAGACTGCTTTTTTTTTTAAATAGGTAGACATACCACTATGTCTTTGGCAGTGATACCAACAGAGAATGCATAATGTCTTCTGTCTGAATTATTGTAAGCACAAATGATAGGGTTTTTGGTTGAAAAAGTATAAGAGAACTTGAGTTTCAAGTAGTTTGTATCATGGGTTTTGATAGCCTGAGAGAAGATGGCAGCATCTCCAAGATACCTGTTGAATGACTGAACCCTAAAGAGCAATTGTGCGATCCTTTGCATTTTGCTGTGGGGGCCTGCACTGCTACAGGTTGATCCACATTTGTTATTCTTACTGTTCTTCACTAATTTCACATTAATCATAAATGACGGTTCTCTTCCAGACTGTGAGGGTTTTTTCGAGGAACATGTAACTATCCCTTCCAATCATAGCTTCTAGATTACTGTAGTGAGCAATGGTGAAAAAACTTACAACTTTCAAAAAAGAAAATAAGCCAAGAAAAAGATAACTCCTTGCTCTTGTAAAGTGTAAAATGTCGGCCTTCAAAAGTGCTCTGTGGATAATAGCGTGTATACAAAACCAGCATTAAAATATGAGTGTAAATGTTATGTTAGTCATCTGGTTCTTCTTGCTCGTAAACAGAATCATTAATATCAAAAGTGAAGACTAACCTGACACAACTCCCATTGTGATTCTGTTACTGTAAAAAACAATGGCACAAAGTAAACAAGCTAGTGAAAAGTATTTTGTTCATCAAATTATAAAGCAGAGAATGCCAAAAAACTAGAACTAGATACAATGGCATAATATCTATTGCTGTACTTTTATTTCCTTGTAGATTAATTAATTAAATACCTCAGTTCCAGGAGACAACTGGTAGAAAATAATATATTAGCAATTTATTCTTGGATACATTGGACACTGTTTTAAACTCGTGTTCTAATGAGAGGGACTACATACAAAAATGTGATTGTATGTGTATAATAATACATAGCATTATACAGATTCTGTTTTATGAAGTCACAGTCCTTACCAACAGCCTGTTCTGAGTTATACCTAAATGTACCACATCAACACATCCAGACAAAATTGCATTCAAGTTTGAGATGTGTTAAGTGCCACACACTTTGTGTTTATACAAACTTATGTTGTGTGTAAAGCCTATGTATGTATGACTTCCCCTTCTGTAAAGACATGTTATCACAGATTTCACTCCTATCCTATGATATGCAATACCATACAGGTGAAGTAGCTTTGATTTGTTTTCAGTAAAGAAGTATGCAAGTTGTGACAAATGCTTATTGTTTAGTTTCCAACAAGAATTATGATCTATAACGTACCTACTCCATACGTATTCCTGGAAATTTTTATATGGCATTTATTTTTTCACCATGGCACTCAGAAGCACATTTCAGGTCTTTGTCCCAAAAATAATTCAACTAAGGAAACTTTATTTCTACAGTGATACAAAAGTATTTTTGCTGCAGTCTGAGGTTCCTTGCCCTTCATAAAAAACATAGTGTCTCCTATTTTTCGTAATGATGCATTGTCAGGGTTTCACTGTCTGTTGGCTTAGACATTTCAGTGATCTTTCTATGGCTATTTTGCTCTCGTGCATTTAGGTTTCTCTCTTCCTTAGGGCTGGAACAAATAGACATCAAATACACACCAGAGTTGTTCAAATATAATAATTCCCATCTGTGAGGATGTGATTTATCCAGTCCATGTCCTTCATAACCCATCAGACCCAAAAAAGAGTACAGTGAGGGTGTGCACTCTCATATACATGCACAGGCCTATGCATATGTGGGAGAATGGCAGGGATGTCGTATGACTGAAAGCTGTTCAGTATTCAGAAATATTTTGAGGTTTTAAGTCTTGCAGATAGAGGGATATGTGGAAAAAGATGCCCTCTTTGGAAGAGAGAGTCTGAATGTTCTCCAAATACTGATACTGACTACCTTTAGAACCAAAATACTACAAAATCCAGTAAGAAGGAAGATTAATGGTTTGTGCTTCATCTTTCCTACAGGCTGAATTTGCATGTAGTTCTTTCTAGACAGTCAAAAGCTGCTGTTCTCAGGACTCTGCACCTTTTGTATAAAGACCAGCACATCCTTTGTTTCAATTACATACATCTCTGTATTTCTCTTTTTAGGAACGACTGCTAGTTTTAGTTGGGATAGAATTAATTTTCCTCACAGTAGCTTGTATGAGGCTGTGTTTTGGATCTGTGCTGAGATGAATATTGATAACATACTAATGGTTTCAGTTGTTACCAAGCAATGTTTACATTAATCCAAGGACTTTTTCAGTTTCTGATACAGCACCTGTGCTCCCAGCTTCTTCTCTACAAGAAGCTGGGAGGGGACACAGCCAGGACAGCTGACCCACACTGACCAAAGGGACATTTCATTCCATAAAATGTCATGCTCAGAATATAAGTTTGGGGTGGGCTGGGGGATGCTCTCTCTCTTGGGCTTGGTCTGTCTGTGAGGCTCTGGCACTTGGGTGCTCTGGCTCTTGCTACTTAGGGCCTGGCTGGGCGTCTGTCAATGGGTGGTGAGCAGTTGTATCTTTTTTTTTCTTTTCCATTACTATAATTTCATATTGTTAGTAATACTAATATTTTGAGTCTTGCTAGTATTATTAGTATCATTATTTTATTTCATTTATTTTCCATTATTAAACTGTTCTTATCTCAACCCACGAGTTTCCTTATCTTTTCCTCTGATTCTCCTCCCTATCCCACTGGGGGAGGGGGGAGGTGAGTGAGCAGCTGTGTGGTACTTGATTGCTGACTGGGGATTAGCCACAACAGCTACAAAACATTTTTATTAAGAAAGTGGTAACGCCTAGAAAGATGCATCCTTGAAGAGAATCATGAATCAAATATATTGCATTGCTGCAGTACGAAGACTTTTGCAAACTATAATCCATCTGATGATCAAAGGTTAGCTAACAGTGCCTCTACGACTATAGAAAGAGTGGATTTTCCAGTCGAAAATCTACCTTTTTTTTTTTTAAAGATTAACATAGCTCAGTAAGACAGGATAAAAGAAATTAAAAAGCTTATTGAATCTACATGTCAAAGTTGTAATTGCTTGTTGGTTTCATTTTTTAAATCGTAGGATAGATTTGATTTTACTTTGGTGGAAAGTAAACCTGCTTTAGCGATTTAGATTTCAAACCATTTTATAATGGGATTGTACTGACTTTCAAAAGTGCTGAATTGTATTGTTCAGCAGAATCGTGAGGATATTTCCTCTGCTTCCCTCTGTGTTACTTTTCCCTTTATTCCTTCTCTTCACAGGCAGGTGGAAGGGAGGGGAAGGGAGGACAGGAGAGGAAGAAATGTGCAAGGAATCATTTCCAAAAACAAATTGTGTGAAACAACATTTAACAGCAATGGAGTTACAAATTAATGTAACGGTTGCTGAAAAGCCATCAATCAGACTTTTAACAACTTTGAGCTCTGAGCACAAAGCAGCAACTCCATCATAACGGACAAAAGAAAAAAGAAAAAACAAAGAAACAAACCAAGAACCCCACCCTCCCCCAAAGCCATGTGCATAAGTTTCGCTGGCTATCAAGACACATAAGATACACCGGTCTTGAGTCATTTCCACCATGGTTTTGATCTGTTGAGGCCTAAGAAATTATCCAAATGGAAGTCTATAAAGATGGATTTTTTCCATAAAAAATTGCATTGTTTACAAAGCAGAAGTTTTCAGACAAAAGTAGACAGACTCGATCTCCTGCTGAGCTTATTGCCATGCAAACTGCTCTGATCTTCTAAGATATCCATTCCTTGGCGTGCCATTATTTTAATAGGATAGAGTTTCAGTTTTTTAACTATATTGGCTGGTGGGATCTGGAGGATTCTGTGGTGCATCAGTGCTATAAAGCATACTCAGTAGGAGAATAAAAGCATTAGTCATATTCCCTGTCTGCCCTGTCATCCCTTAATTTTCTACAACTTCCTCCTGAAGCACTGCTGTAAGCTGAGCAGTTTTGGAAATGCCTCTGGCCTTCCTTACTCAGAACAGAGGCATGAGAGGATTCATTAGCCTTTCCGGTCGAATCTGTGAGGCCATGTTATAACTGCTGTCCATAACATCTGGGTTGTTATTTTAAGGCTGAACTCCATTCAAATATGAATGCTTTGCACTTGTAGAACATATTTTTACTTAGCTTTTCTGTTAGGTCAAAGTAGAGCCCTCCTCCTTAATAAGAGCACACCTTAACTCATGTTCTTGGACTGGTTTCAGCATCCAGTGTTAAGCAATAGATGGTCAGTGAGGACTCTCATTTTTTGTTATTACCTCTAAAATTCTATCAGATCCTGAACACCAAAGCAAAGGTGATCTTGATTTGAAATTCGTATTGTTTTCATTAGTTGAACTTCATTCTGCTCCCCATTTCTGTCTTTGCTACGGTCTTTAACACAGAGATGTGTGATATTGAAGTCCCCTTGTGTCAAATAAATTATTATCTTGCTTGTCCTAAAAACTCCCTGTTTACAAGGACTGTTTGAAAAGCATACTACCAACTCCTGTTGAACATATCAAAATAATTATGGATAAGTGCCCTGTCATGTCTGTTAACTGAATTGCATATCCTTGATGAGAAAGTTCATCTAAACTGGCCGAGACAGCAGAAGGTGGTGACTGGGGAATCCCTGTCTACTAACAATGTTTTTGAAATGCCAGACCTAATCAGCTGGAGTTGGCATTATCCCTCAGGCATCTTCCTTGTGTTGATGGCATAGAGAAATGAGCTGCCTTGCTTATAAATGAATTGTCAAACAACTTTATTTTGAATTACCACATTTAATTATGTTGCTGATATAATTTGCTATGATAAAATTAGTACAGTGCTTGTTTAGTTTTCCTAGTCCAGTGAGCTGTACAATATAGCTGTCTGAAGTAGATAGTTGTTCAAGGATTACTATTTTAAAAAAATAATAAATCTTTATTCTGCCTGCCAAGTGGAATTGGAGTCCACAGCATCAGTCTGATCCCTCTATTCAATACATACAGTATCTCAAAATATTCAGTGTGCTAAATAGCCATATAGGTATGGGATAGCAATTACAGCAATAAGATCCGTGTGCTTGAGGCTCTTTCCAATATCTGCTGCATCCGAGCTGGACTGATAAGATGTGAGCAGACTACATTCAAATGATTGTGTTTGGCTTTGTCAGATATGCCTTTAAAGTAAACTTGATGCCACTTAAAGAACTTTGTATTTTAGTGCTAGAACTAGCAGTAATGATGATTAAAAATAACAGAAAACCTCTACTATGAGCAGGGGTGATGGACTTGTTTAATGCTGTGTTGCGGGGCAGCACAGTATGGCACACTCCAAGGCAGCACTGACAGAATGAATGGGGAACTTGTGCAGGGCAGCGCTTGGCTTCATCATCCTGCTCTGCCACTCAGAGGCAGCAGAATGCTGTTCTGATACCACTGTATCCCTTCCAGGGTGCAACCTGGAACTTCCGTATGGCTGTATGCTGTGCTCCGTAAAGCTGCCTTAGGTACCTTGTGACGCTGGACTTTAGAAAATACATGGTTTTGAAAAAAATAGTTTGGGGTGTATAACTTGTAGAGGAGATGGCTAAGAGGGAATATACAGAAAGAAATGAGGTAAGCTTAGAGGCAGTGGTGGCAGCAGAAAGCAGGTGCAGTTTATGCTGTCAGAACATGGGTAGGGTGAAAGTGCAAAGGGATTTTAGGGTAAAGTTCTGGAATAGGCTTCCAGCCGAGTTGCATTTTTTTAAAACAGCTTGACTAGGTGCGAACAATTATATGACATCTGATAGCAAGGACAGATTTGACATTAACAGGTCCTTCCAGTCCTATTTAATTTACAGAGATAAGACTGGAGTTCTTTACAAAATAAGGCCCTCCAGTAGCTGTGAGGTCCATAAGTAAACATCAGGTAATGAAAATCAGAAACACTAACTTTCTGGGGTTTATCAATCACTCCATCGGTTCATTTTACCATGAACTGCAGCTACTTTAAAATAGATAAAACCAAAATTTGTATTTCAAAGTTGTGGAAACCTATTGAATGAAACTCGCTCACAGATGAGAATCTGAATTATCTTGTGTATAACTTGGCAAGTTGGAGTTTTCTTGCTTTGTTTTTGAGAAAATTGGTGCATAGGCTGCAGCCCAGATGTCAGGTTTGCTCCAGTAGGGCTTAGACAAACAAGCAAAAAGTGTTCATTTTTTTAAAAAGCATTTGATCTAAATTATTTTAGAAGGAAATAAAGCTTCCTCTGAGTTATGTGCAACTAAACATAACATAATTATGCCAGTGCAGGGGAACTAGAAAGTAAATTTGTCTGAGCAAGGCTGAAACAGTCCAGACGTCTTTACAGCTGAGAGTGAAATGCAAGATTTAAGCAATCAAACTGGTAATGTAATTTTTGTCTTAAAATAATTAGATTTCCACCTGTCTCCAGCCCCAAAATAATAAGTGTAAAAGCTTTTCAAAGAATTTGTTTTCGTTGCTGGCTTGATTCCAGCCCTCTTAAGAACCGTCTAGCTGACTTCCTACTTTAATAGCTGCTGAAAGTTTCTTGGAGTTACGCAGACCTACTGTACAGTTACTGGGCCACCTTAGCCCTTCTCCTTATCCCTTCAGTGCCTAATGCTTGCCACAGGGTGATATAAATCTTGCATTTACGGCATGGGGATGACCTGACCACTGCTTAAGATCAAGCCAGACCCCTGTAGTACACAGATCCTGAAAGAAGCAACGGTAACAGTCCTGCAGCTGTGAGGGGAAAAAAGAAATAGGAACTAGTCACAGGGGCTGAATTCAGGAGTCCACACAACTCCCGGACTGGATTTCTTCAGCAACCCTTCGCCTGGGGTTTAGTCTGGAGGGATGCCTTTCACACAGAAGCAGCATGTAGCCCAGCAATGTGGCTCTGGTACTGATGTCTACATCTTTCCTCATTAAGTAGCTTAAGGTATGCCTAATCACTTAAAACTAATCACTGAGGCTGATGGACAAAGATTATATACGCAATGATACATATACTATCTGTTTCTAATGTGTGTGTAAAAACAATTCATATTCCTTCACAGTGCATGTAATCAAAATGTTGCTTTTGTAGAAAAAGAGATAAGAAATCCAAACAAGTTCTCTCGCTGATACTTGTCCTTTTTTCCAGATTTACACTGCAGACACTCTAATGTTTCTTCTTTGCCTGGTGGTCCCAGGCATTGAAAAAAACCCCATATGAACATAAGGATTGTGCCCAAATTCTTTATCAATTTAATTTCTTATGTTGGCTTAGTTTTCATACCTCTGAGTTGCATTTCTTGGAACTAGTAGTAAAGAATTAGTAATATTTTTGGTGGTGGGATAGTAACCCATCAAGAGGTAAAACGAGTTACTTGGATTAAGAAAGCTAGAAGATTATTTTCATGCAAAGACACCGTTCTTAAGTCCCATTAAAAAGTAAAAGGATGCACATAGTGGTGACTGATGTTTCCAAAAGATCTCTGCATGAAATGTAGCAGGTATTAAGAACCTTAGATAAAACTGAAGTGTCAGCAGATACTTGCTGTATTTATTTATTTTGCTTGTACTGTTAATTTTCAACCTGACACCACAAAAGTGTCTGTGAAAGGTGAGCTAGAAATAATTTTAATTATGGACTTTACATGTGATTGAATTTGATTTCCTAGTACAAAAGCTTGGGATGACAGCCTTTACATCGCTGTATTATTTGTACTTTGTCATGTTGCTTAATGTCATTCTTCTTCTGCACCTGGCACGTAATCTTGCGGAACCCTTAGGCTTATAGTATTTTGTCTCCATTTGATAGCGGTGCTCACAGTGGGATAGGGTTGCTTACTAAAAGTTAATGCCCTTATCAACTAAAGGATGATCATAGCATTAAGAATTTGTACTGAACCCTCTCCCCACAATACTGTACCTCGTGAGTGATCCTGAAGAATCACAAAGCCTTGGATTTATATTTGGATTCCATACAGCTATGCTGGCAGTACATTGTGAGGCAGATGATTGAAATGGTTTGCTGTTAACACCATCAAAATGTACAAGTATTGAGCAACTGAGTCTAGAATTTGTAGCAGCAACTTTATGAGCATGTCACATACTAAATGTCACATACTAAACATGTTTTCTATCTCTCCTTTTGTTTGAGAATGTGATCAGCTGGGTAGAGATACAGCCTGCGCTTTCGTCTTCTCAGGCTCATCAGTTTAACATATTTGAACTCTTCTAGAAGATCTTATTGCACTGAAAACCTTTTAAGACATACTTTAATTTTCTAGCTATTATGTTAGTCCACTCAGCATAGGTTAGCTTTGTGCTTTTCATCACTCAGCATAATGTAAATGCACTTCACTCCATTTTGAAAGGAATCATCGTGGTTGTTTGATTGCATGAAATAAAAACAACATTCTTTCCCATCAGACATTTACAGTAGATCAAAAGCAAAATGAAAATTCAAATGTTGAAAGCTGCTTCCTCAAACAGCGACAAAAAGTAGTCATGAGCAAATGAGAGCTGAAACACTTCAGTCTTGTTTAGTTCCACAAATAGGTTTTGCTTTTGGTCAGGCTTCCTGTATTTTGTGAGCTTGCATGCATTCAGCAGTGCGCTATGAACAGCAGCAGCAGTTACTTTAATGTTCTCATCATGTGGCAAGGCAGTAAAATATCTGCAATGTATTTCATGGACAAAGACTCCAAACTGTCTAACTTATTTCAACAGGCAAGCAGTCCTACAACAGGAACAGCACCCAGGAGTCAGTCACGGTTGTCTGTCTGCCCTTCCACTCAGGACATTTGTAGGTATGTGCTGAGAATAATATACCCTCGTCTGGCTGATACTTGTTAGCTGTTGTCTTTATTAAATAATACGTAGCTCTTGCTTCTGCTTAACATTGTTCATAATTTACATAGACTTTAGTTTTCTTTTGATTTCCCTTTGTTTTGGTTCTCTTTTTGCTTTGGTTCTGTATTTGCTTTGCTGTCTCATGTTTTTCTATTAATATTCATGTACTCATTTTCATCCTTTTTTATGATTTCTCTCTTCCCACCTGCCCCTACCATTTCCATCCCTTTCGTTTGCTTACTGCTTTGTCTAGATCTACTGCCTTGCATGATTTGTCAGAAGATGAACTTGAACATGCAACACCTGTTATGGTGCTGACCCCTTCTAATAGGGAGGCTGGTAAGAAACAAGTAAAACGAAGGTTTAGGCGAAAAAGAGAGACTGGAAACAATGGTGAACATACAGAAAAGCAAGGGAAGGGGAGTGTCTGTAAACTGCATCCTGAGCCTACAAGATCCAGCTGGAATACATCCGATTCCTCATCATCTTCGGATGAGAGTCAGTGGGCTCAGGCTAGGAGGAGAGCAAGAGAAAAGGCCAGAATGCCCAGGAGGGGGAGAAGGAACAATAGATTGTGCGCTCACCAGGAGGGGTCTGCAACCAATAATGCTGTTGAACTTGTCACCTTGGGGGCAATGGGGAAAAAGAAGCAAGAGGTATCTGACCCTGAGAATCCTATGTTAAATCACCGTCGAAGAACGGTTCCAAGGCTAAAGGAATCACAGTCTTCAGCATCGTCTCAGGACGCAAGGATTTCCTCAAGAAAAAGTGGGAAAAGCAAAGGCAAAAGCTACTACAGAGATCGTCAGCCCGCGTCTTTCCTTAGACACAATAAAGACACGAAGGACTGCTTTGCAGAGGCAGGCTCTGGCAGTGATGCTCTGGCAGCCCCAGATAATGCAGCACCTGCTGGAGCCAGGCCCAGTGTGACTGATGCTGTTCAGAAGCCTCCAGTGTTGTATGATGACTGGTCTGATGATGTAGAAGTATGCAGGTTAGTCCCTAATAATAAAGATTTAGCATTTTTAAAGGGAATTTCTCACCACTGTGGGCTGTATGCCCTTCTCTTGACTGCTTTCTACCACTGCTTCTCAGTAATCACCTCCTAGGCAGGCCGTATGAAATAACACAAAAGCCTTTGCTACAGAGAAGTTAGCGTATTTCAGTCGGCATACTTCTCTTATCTAAAACCAGTAATCCTACAAGGGGACCAAATGTTTTTCTTTGCTTCCTTTTTCTTCATGATGGCGGACACACTGTGTCCTCTGGCAGAGTATTACTGTGTTTTATATCTCCAGCCAGAGGCAGAGGATGAGTCATAGTGCCAGATAACTCTGTACAATGGGATATGGAGTTTTTCCTCCTCTGTGATCAGTTCAAATCCAGCGTTGGTCCTTCTGTCTCATTTTTCATGAACTTACACAAAATAAATTTATGGTTTTGATTCAGTGTCCTCTAGAGCTGCTGTTACCATGGCAATCTGATGGATGGTGATGCAAAATACCCCCTCCAGTCAGGCACATGCAGGACCTTGCACTGCTCAACACTGTGAAGATGTAGGGGCTCTTAGTCTGGTACCCATCACAAGGACTGGGACGATACAAAGGGTGATTGGAGAGAGTAAGCTTTATATAAGCTCTGGGGAAGAAAAAGCAACACCAGCAATTCTCTCTAGTTCAGAAGTTCAGGCGTCTGACAGTCTGATACACCGAGTGTGAAGCACATAATCAGAAGGTGAGCATTTTCCCCTGGAAATGAGAGCAAGCTGGCCACTTCTGAGGTGCTGTCTGTATTTGGAGTAGACAACTGGGTGGCTTTAACTTACTTAACTTCATGTAAATTAAAATGCACCATCCCGTAAGTTCAGCAGAACTGAAACAAGTATTTCTTTCCCCCCTCCCCAAAATTGTGTGCCAGCTCTGACTGTCATCTACAGAGTGTAAATGAGGATCAGGCTTGGTTTCTTGATATGGTAACCCAAAACTTCTCACTTTTCTTTGCTGGGAAGAAATTTGCATGCACATGTAAACACAGTCAGAATGAGGAAGTTCACAATGCCACATCATGCAGTTTCATGGTATACATCAGCCTAGTAACACTACAAAGATCCTGGTTTTAAAAATAAAAAAGATTCACAGATAATGTGCAGGCATTGTGGTTTTTTCACAGCTGGAGGTATACTAACACAGTCAGTGCTGTGTGACACATTTTTGAAGGACTTGAAGTATGTCTCGGTGGCATGATGCAGAGACGTGCACAGATAACTGCTTCAACAGCTTCAGAGGTGTCTTAAATTTCTGAACCGCCAAGCCTGCATGTATTGAAGATCCAGTGTACTAGGCACAGTACGTATATAACGAGGCCATTTAATAACTGAAGAATATGAGCTACCCAAAAACTGACATAGGTTATTTCAGTATGGGTCTTTATATGGACTTAACTATACCATGTTAAAAAAAAAAAGAGTATTTAAAGTCAAATTTTGGTAATTGTCTCATGTAGATTAATCATAACTGTTGCCCAAGTCCCCAGACTTAGACTTTGCTTTCAGGTGGAAAGTGGACTCCAGTCTTTTATCTGTCTTCTCAACCCATTCAATTTTATTACAATTATTTGGGCCCTTTTGGTAAGAGCTGGCGCTTAGTTCGAGGATGGACTTTTTGGATGTGTGTGCAAACTTTTCAGCTAGGCTCTTGTTTAGTAGAGGAAGGTTGAAAATTTCTGACAGGTGTGTGTCCCTAGGCTTGTTATCAGTGGAGGTGCTCTTTGAGCAACCAGAATTAAACTCAACAGAGTCGATAACTTGGCCTGTTGTGTAAAATTTGATGGGAGTCATAATTACATTATTGTAGACATTACAAAATCAAAAGCATGTTAATTTTTTGTAGCTGGTAAATTTTCTTACTTAATCAATTTGCAGACAGCTGAAGAAATAGGAAAGCATGTTTTTACTACCAGTCCAGTTTAGTGTGTAGTTTCTGGCTTTTCAGGACAAGGTCCATGCTCTTAGTTGACTCATGATCTGTGGCATGTTTTTCTTCAGATTCAGTCTTGCTTCTGAAACAAAAAAAGAATGTTGTTTCACTGCAGCTGTGCATATATAGTAACGATTTTTCTGCATGAGAAACAGAAAACGGATTTCTTTGTGATGTTTATTCTAAGACTGGAATTAACATAGCTGGTTGTGATGTGGAAAATCTGTTTTCTGGAGATGTTTCTTCAAGCTTTTCATCCCAGTATTCCTGTCTTCTAGTTGATAAGACAAAACTGGCTGAGAGGAATGGCTCTCACCTAGATGGGATTGTGTGGAAACAGCAGAGGAATAGGAATCTGAAACATTTCCAGTTATTTTGCCTTTAAGTTTTTGGGTAGGCTTTTTTTTTTTCCCTTCACTTCCTCATGAATTACTGGCAGTGGAACACGTTTATACACGCACATAAGCCCGTAAACAGTTTTCTCAATGTGCGTATATCTGCATAAGCGGGAATGTGACAGGACATGAGCTATTCTAGTCAGGCGGATAAAGTACAGTGCGGTGGTGCAATATATGCTTCAGCTGGTCTAACGAAGGCCGCCTGCTCACTGCAAATGAGACATTTCAGTGTCACTGTTTCTGTTTCCAAAATGATGAAAAAGTGACCTGACATCAATGATGATCTTTACAGTCTCTTCCCTGAACATACTCCTTTCATCTGGAGTCCATGAGGAAGCAAAGTTTCTGCTGCTGCGATTAGGGACCACTATATAAGTTCTGACCATGTTGAGTTGTTTTGGCAACTATTTTTTTTTTTTTTTTTTGGGGATTCACAGGATGGGCTTTCTAAATCCTGGAGTTGGATCCCCCTTTTCCTAAGTTGCCCTGTATCTGAGATTTCCTTTCTATATACTTGATTCTGGAATTTGCCATATGGCTTGAGGCACAACCTCAGAAGTGTCTTCCTCTGGTCTGCATGAGAGTAATAGTGTATCATAAGGGCTTTGTGTATTCACTCCAAATTAGTGTTATGTTATTTTTATTATTTATGATGGGAGAATTGAAATATATTTTCTGTTTGATGAGCTGTGCTTCTGGTCTAAGACCTTTTTGTAGTACTCATTTCAGCAATAACACTGAACTGCAATGCTGTAAGCTCTAAGAAACTATACACACTTAAATAAGATGGAGTTTCTCACTATGAAAAAAATGCATATCGGACATAGAATTTCAGTTTTATTAAAATTCATGAATGGCTCTGTATGTAGTCAGGTAAAGGAAGGCCGTCCTTTGAAGGTGTTGGTCTCTTCTCTCAGGTGACAAGTAATAGGACAAGATGAAATGGCCTCAAGTTCCACCAGGGGAGGATTAGATTGGATATTAAGAAAAATATCTTCACTGAAAGGGTTATCAGGCATTGGAACAGGCTGCCCAGGCAGGTGATTAATTCACCATCCCTGGAGCTATTTGAGATGCGTGGCCAAGGTGCTGAAGGACAGGATTTAGTGGTGGTATTACCGGTGTTAGGTTAATGGTTGGACTTGATCTTAAAGGTTTTATCCAACCTAAAAGATGGTTCTAAGAGTAAAGAAGAGTAGGGCAAGCCAGAAGGCTGGTAAGAATGGGGAGAATTAGTAAACGAGGTGAAGAAGTTGATTCCTGAAATCTGCAGAATCTACTTCAAGTATAATTTTTTTAACATCAGCTTAAAAAGGCCATTAATTAAAAGACCATTATAAACTTAAGAAAAGACTAATATGGGTATTGCTATGCATTAACCATAGATAGGAAGAAATAGTGTACATTGCACTTGACGAGGCAGTGTTGTTATGTGGTTTCTCTCTGTGAAATCAAGTGTTGTAATACGGGTAGGTTTGGGGGTTTTTTTCAATTATTATTTAGCAGGACCTGCAAAAGTAGTATCTTGCATGAAAATTCTACATCCCGAAATCTTCTTGTCATAGAGTTCTCACAAAATCAGAAGACAAAAAGCCTTTTAGGAGAAACCAAGTCCTCATGGACTTGAGTTATAAAGAGAAAGGTGAATGGAAGATAGATATTTAGGCTCAAACACTACCATTGAAATTTAACACTCATTTTAAATATTTATAATGAAGCCATGAAGTTGGATCCAGTAAATAATTTAAACTGTCCTGCAGAAAACATGGACTTGAAATATCATCCAGAGCTCTCTAAAATCACTGAACACTGGAGGATGCTGAAGATGTTTCTTCCTGGGATGTTAGTGTCTTCCTTAAGGTTTTAGGATGATACATTGCCTCATTAAGAGTCAAATCTCCACGCCCTCCTTTTAAAGAATTACGACTGCTGTTTACTTTCCTGTACAAAGCTTTTTTTGCAAGGTGACTTTCTGATAGGAATCTTCAGCTTTCTGAGGAACCTCCTCCTCTGTATGATGGTCTAGTGGTTCATCAGTCTTTGAAACAGCAGTAAATCCTGGTTAATTCTACTCCCTGCCTGATGGTTCCAAGCGCCATCTGTCACCTCTTTAACCATCTGGTTATGCAGCCTCTTTTAGAAGCTCTCCATGATTCAAAAGGATGCAAGGAGAGCAGAAGCAAGGCAAGCACGTCTTTGCTGTGGTTAGGGTCAGTTAACTGGTGGAGAACTAAGTCCTGGTTTCTGCTTCTTTCTCTCAAAACCTATTATTATTTTTCATGCAAATAGGTGAAATGGCACCACTTCCTGCTAGAAAGTTTGGGTGAGAGGAGACTCTTGGTTTTAAGGGTCCCGTTATTAAATACTTAAAGCTTGCACATGTTCTGTAGAGACTTTAGTTACTTAAAGCTTTGACTTTCACTAGGTGGTGGGAGAAAATCTAAATCCTTCTTTAAGATGCAGTCCCTGGTCCTTTGAACTGTGTTCAGTGCAGTAAATCTTGTCTGACACTTCTCTTAGGTTGCAATGGCAGTGCATATGAGGCAGGAATTAATCGTGACTCTAGATGGTTAGATATCCTATTTATCACCTATAGTGGAGGATTAATAGAAGGATGAGAAATGTTGACAAAATAAAAGATTTAGTGTGCTTTTGCTAATGTTGTTTACTCTTGGGTCTCTTACAAATTCTGATCACGTTTGCAGAAATCAAGAGAAAGCTTTACCTAGACCATTAGGAAATTCCACTGGTGTGGTGCAACATTTGGAAAATGTTTTTTCCTGTAGTCAGATAAAGGGAGCTGACTGACTAGCATAATGGAAGGGCAGGGGTGACAGGGAAGGGGTATACAAATGGATTGTATTTGGTACGGAGAATTAATGTGCTTCATTCACACCGTGTTTAAATGGAGAGAAAGACCAATTTGTCATTTAGATTACTTTGTGTTTTAACAGTAGAAAGAATGGAAATGAGATTAAAAAAAAAAAAAAAAAACAAGAAGAAAGAAAGGGAAACATGGCATGCTGTACCCTATTGCAGGGTGAACATATTTAGTGAATTTAACTTCTTTTTTCTTCCAAATGATAAATTATGCAGTAGCAGAGTTTATGTTTCTTGTTTCTGTTTATGAATGACTTCATTATTTGCTGTGAGTTGTCCATCAAGTTGTTTGCTTTAATTATAAGTTCTAACTATCTAAAAGCACCGTAAGCACTTCATAAATTGTCCTCCTGTCCTTTTTTGGACAGGAGGATAGTTTTGTTATGATTATCAGACAAATTTTGTGTATCCTTCTGCACACCTGTGGAATTGGTTCCTTTTGGTCTGATTAAGATAACCAAGGACCTCATGGTATTTCATGCTGTCAGCTAATGATCCTCACAACCAAAAATCAAAGCCAGGGATTCACTTGGTCCAACATTTTCCAGCTATGCTGTTTCTCCCTGACTAAGCTCCCTTTAGTAATAGTGAGATGTAGCAATGAGACATACCCACTGAGCAGGGTAAGTATCTATCTTTGCATAATCATCATGAGTCCAGGCATGCTTTCCAGTGAAGGTCAAGATCTTAACTGCCTTTTCAATAATTTCTCACCAAAAATAATACTTTTTGAATAGGGTTCATCTTTCTTCAGCATATTCATATGGAGAAGATATTCCCCTTTTATGAGGGCAATCTGTTAAAAGTTTGAAAGCATTCCTATTCTACTTTCATCCCCAAGAAAATGAGAGTATATGGGTACTGGGCATCTGCATTAATTTTGTTCATAGTGCATAGAAATTGCAAATCAGTGGCAGTAAACTTGCCACAGCTTCTCCTAATTTTGTCATCCATTAGTGCTTCACTTCAGACAAGGAGCTTGCTTTTAAAGCACATCTGACCACCTTTACCTTTACCATGATCTAGACCACACTGGGAATTGGTCTCAGGGTTCTCCAACTATATTCCTTTTGAGTGAAAGTAAACTGAGACACATATTCTGGTCCAACCTCTAATCAATATCATAGAATCATAGAATGGTTTGGGTTGGAAGGGACCTTAAAGATCATCTAGTTCCAACCCCCTGCCATGGGCAGGGACACCCTCCACTAGACCAGGTTGCTCAAAGCCTCATCCAGCCAACGCCCCCCAAGATGTCCATGGTGTAGTTACCTGGTTTTTAGCACTTGCTGGGGTTTTTTTTTTTGAACAGAATTGCTACTCTTGCACTGCAGTACTTGTTAACATAGACATAGCTGTATAGCACCAAGGAATGTTAGAGAACAATACAGTTTTTACACAATTATGGCATTTATAGCCCTTAAACATTATCATATATCATCGTTACCAGTATGCCTGTGCCCCTGTATGGGTTGCACATTTATTAATGAGGGTAAAATTTAGCCTGGTGTATTTTTACAGTATACTATAAAAGCTATCTGCACTACATTGCTGTATCTAAACCCTTTGTCTGTAAGTAATGGCTCAAAATCCTTGAAAATTTTATTAGCTACAGAGGTGCAGTGCCAATCTAAGATGGACTGAGGCAGGTCTGGTGGTGCAGAATTACTGCAAACTCTTTTCCAACAGTGCTGCTTCTAATGACAGGGCTCTTATGTGTTGTGAAACACAAGCAGGGACATGCTAATTCATTCTTATCCTTAATCACCTTCCTTTCACAGTAGTCATCCATGGGAATCAGCTGTGCAGATGCTGTCATAGAGGAGCACTTGCCGACTGCGTAAGGGTAGAGCACTAAGTTTCACAATGCACACAAGACTCCTGCAGCATAAGTGCATTTTGTACTTCACTACAGCGGCATAGAAATTGGCATATATTCTTAATTACTGTAGAATAAACTGGATTAGTGAGAGACAAGTTAGGATAACTGCTGTTTATCCAATGAAGCTCTTCTCTTTAATAAGAGTAAAATTGTTACCTTGCATGTGAAGGAAAAGCTACAAACCTGTTGGAATCTCTCTGTTTCTCTTGCAATAAGCAACTCAGATAATGAATAACCATCTAGATTATAATTTTGATTGCTATGATTTTGCCAAACTAAACCACTGTCAGGAAAACCTGAAAATTTTCCATGCAAACTCCTTGCTTCAAACTGATTTTAGTTGGCCTTTTAAACTGAGATTATATAAGAAATGTTTGTCTGTATGGAAAAACAGTCTTAGTGTGATGACAAGTGGACAGCCATCCAACGTAGATCTTCCTGGTTTTCTGCAAATCAGCCTAAATTCAATTAGGACATGAATGTCATCAAACTAGCCTTTCATTTCATACTTCCCTTCCTCCCTTCTACTTTTTGCAATGAAGAGGACCTGGGGAAACAAGGGAAAATTGTTCATAGCCATGGAATTAAAGATGCTGCAACAGTACCAAATTCTGAAGATTCTTCACTTTTGCATGCTTAGTTTAGCAGCATCTCTTGATTTTAATCCAGTAAGAAATTTCTCTCATTTATATTTATATATATATTTATGCTATCAATAGGTCCTTCGTATACCTTAAACTACTAGCAACTTTATTTACTCCTTTTGCATAGTCATTACAGTACAAAGTTCAATATATCACATTCAATTCTTTGGAATCATTTGAATGTGCCTTGAATGCAATTATTATTTTGAACAAAAAGAAATAATAATAAAAAAAGTTAAAATGTTCTCAGTAAACCTCTTTAACTTTTCATTTTTACATACATCTTTCTCTAGAAATTTTCCTAACTTGAACTACTCTGTTTCTGTTTGAGAATTGGGTTTTGTGGAGGGAACATACAAGAAATCTGCAACATTTTTTGTATGAGTTATGCAAAATCTTTCACAAAGACTAATTATGCTTTCAGTTTAGCATTTTTTATTTTTTTCTCCTGAAAAGTGTTTTTTCTTTTTGCTAATTTATTGCATTTTAAGTGAACCTGCTATTTAAGAACAGACTTTAAAGAATGTTTATGGATTTTTGTCTGATATATGCACAGAGTTGGCATAAATTTCTCTGTAACATCTGTGTGCTGAAGGTTGTAGGAACAATTCTGTGCTAGAGAAATATGTGCTGGGTAATTAAAATACTGGCATATAAAGCAAAAACTTAAGCATGGCTGCACTGTTAAATTATTATTTCATAAAGTTGCACAGTGAGCTTTCTCTAAAGAAAATTATTCTGCGTTCTCAGTGTGCAGGGGTATGTCTGTAGGTGTATATTACACACACACACTCTCACAAAAAGTTTGTGTGTCTGAATTAGAAGAACATCTTACAGCTCGTATATGCTGTGTTTTCTGGTGTACACAAGATTTGTAGAGCAAAAGCTCCTTTGGAGCTTGGTACTCATCTTTTCCCCTAGATGAGCAAGGTCCTGTTCTTAGGAAGGAATCTTTCAAGCACTAAGCTGTCAAACCTACCCAAAGAAAGAAAAAAATTATGCAGGCCTGAGTTGTGACTATAAAGAGATACCAACTAAAAGGATTTGGTCAAATAGCTGACTTCTTCCCTCCCCTCCATTTCCAGATAGTCAAAAGTATTGCTCTCTACTAAAGTCCATCTACCTACGAAAGGACTAGAAAGTTGAGAAAAGCTGAGTGCACAAATTCTGTAGGTGTGTCTGAGCAGGTGAAACTGTGGCTATTAACTGCGATAATGCTGTACTACAATTTGTATATAAACCAGTAGAGATGTAGCAATTTAAAAACTCTTTCTTTATAGTGGAGAGTGGTGGGGTTTTGTGTTGTTGTTTTTGTTTGTTTTTCAATCCAGCTCATTTCTAATAGAGGCAGATTTTACTCTCAGAATAAGGTCAGCCCTGTAAAGTGTCAGTCTGATGGGTGAACATTTTGACAGTTGTGATCATGTAAAAATAGGAATGGAAGGTCTCTGCCTCTGACTTGGTTTAGATACCAGCCTACCTATACTAGTGTATGCTTTTATCCCTGCCTCAGTTCTGTTGGCACCACACATTTTTCAAAACCATTATTTACAATATATTTTCTATAATTTGTGATAATGATGATGTACATGATAGATAAATAAAGCAAAGGGCAAAGACACACAAAATCCTGATCCAGTACTCGTGACTCTGCAAGACATTCCAAGTCATGAGGCCCAAGCCTTTACAAGACATTTAAGCAGCTAGCCAATAGTCTGTTTCAATGGCTGTCAGGCACCTGTGTATCCTTAAAGACTGTGTTTGTCCATTTAGGTAGCACAAATTTTTTTCTAAGCTAATTTCTTCTGGCTAAACAAATAATCAAGAGCTAAATTGCACCAAAGAACATTCAATCTAATGAAAACCATGCCTTTGGTTATTTTCTCTGGACTTTAATTCCATTTGAAGTTTGGTTTTATTCTCATTATATATTTCGTTGTCAGCAAGCTAGAATATTTATTTAGTTGCAGCTTCTGTATAATGGAGGTTCTTAATGTGACCCTGTTATTTATATGCTTAGCTTCTGACCTCTATACAATGAAAGCATAAATAGAATGTATAATTGATACACACACAGTATTTTTCTGTAAAAGTATTTCTACTGAAGAATACTTCATTTCAAGTTTGCAATGTCACTTTATTTGAAGATCCCAGTGGAGTTTTAGTCTTGTATTTTACCCTTTAAAATAATTTTAAACAATTCTGGCAGTAGTAGAAAAAAGTCTCTTGGGGACCTAGCTTAGTTGTCTAATTTCTAAATAGTTTAAATGCTAAGCCTGTAAAATAAATTATGTATAGCTTCAATTTAAATGAACAAAGAATACTAGTTTTCCTTTGGGAAATAGATTTAATTTAGAAAGAAAATGGTGGTTTTTATGTAACTCTCAGATGGGAATGCATTTGTTAGCAAAACAGCTATTCGGTACTTTGGAAATTTAGTTCTGCTTAAGCTACAGACTCAATAAGAAGTCAGCGTATAGCCAGTTTCCATTTAAGAACTAAGCCACTGGTGCATCTACCTTGGCTGAGTAAAGAAAAGACTGTAAATTGAGTTCTTGTAAAATGTGTCCCAAACAATGAATGTGTATTTTTTTGTTCCCTCTGCTCCCATGGGATGTAAGATGCGGTATGGGCATCATCACAGATGCTGAAATCTGGCTTTTGTGTTTCCAAAGCTTCGTTTTTCTGTTGGATTATTTTTTTAAGTCTCTTTCTTTCTATGTATCCAGCGAAGCAGCTTTTTTCTGCTTTTCCATTGTTGTAGGTTCATTTTCTCTAGGCTACACCGTGGAAGAATAGTGAAGCAGCTGGTTTTGATCCATAGATCTTTCACTTAGACATTGAAGTTTCCTCCTTCCCTGCTTGCAGCCTCAGTGCCGGGCTGTAGCACCCCAGGGTGTCTTTGCCAAGCTGCCTCCTGATGTACACCGGGTGCTCCTGTGCCATGAAGAAGGTCGCCCTTCTTCCCCCTAGCTGCAGGGACCAGCCTTTTTCTTACCCCATGAGCGATGTGGCCACAGTTTTCTGCATACAGGGGGAGTTATTCCTCAGACCCGTTCAGACTCTTCTGCATGCACAAGTCTGAGAGTGCCTTTCCTAAGTACTAGGTTTCTAAGCGCCAAGTTTCGTTTGCATAACACCAGGATCTGTGCTGTTGTTGCTACTTCTCTATTTTGTAATAACATTTCTCAGGCTTCAGCTTCCCCCCCGCCCTGCTCCCAGCCCCTTACATGCCAATTTGACTCTTAGGACACTCATTAAGGGAAGATGTTTTGTTGGTTGTTTCAGGGGTGGGGATGGGAGGGAGTTCTCTTGGTTGAGGTGAACCTCCTTCCCTTCAGGTGTTGGGTTAAGCCTCTTCTGACGCTTGCCAGTAAAGTTGTCTTTGGTCCCAATGGGTGAAGTTTTTCTTGCTATGATCAGGAGTCTGTTTGGAAGAGGGGAAGGTCACCAAGACTTTTGGACACGTGCCAGTGAAGAAAACCATCACATTGTAATGTTAGGACACCGATCATTTTACGCAAAACCACAATGTGGAAATCTCTGTATCCCATTACAAGGTAACAACAGTTCTGGGACCAGCCTCTGCCTGAGGCTCTGCTTACAGCTGTAGTTTTTATTTTCCCACAGAACATAGCTGTCTGCTTCAAAGGGACAGTAAAGAATGAAAAACAGGAAGGACCATGACTTTTTAGCACCTGCCTCCTAAAAACTGCATGCATGTGTGTATATGCCATGCCATACACATGACTCCAGCGTGCTCAAAACTGTTCTCTTAGCCTTTTAGCCTTGTGACTCCAGAGAGGTATCCCAGGAGCTTTTTGTACTTTTCATGCTGGATATTTCCAGTTTGGGGTTAGATTCTGCTAACTTTGTGTATTTTATTGGCATTACTTACAGAATAAGAACTACTCAACTCTTAACAATAAGAGCGAGCAGTGGTATTTGTCTGAAAGGTTTTGCTATGCATAGAAGGGAAAATTAGTGTTATTTCTATTTATCCTCCTTCAGACCACGTGGAGAATTCAAAGAGAAATATCTAAGTGAAAAGAAATTGCTAAGTGGCAGTAGGGAACAAGGAATATGTTCCAGGACCTCAATCTGAAAGGTCACATACCTGGCGTTTTATGAATGTCAAGCCCAAAAATGAAAAAGCAACATAAATAAACAAGTGCCTTTGCATCGCTGGTTGGAAAGTTCCCTCACTAGCTCTTGCTGTCCTTCCTGTCAGGATCTGTCACTGTGAGGGAGATGATGAAAGTCCCCTCATCACGCCGTGTCGCTGCACAGGGACCCTGCGCTTTGTTCATCAGGCCTGCCTGCACCAGTGGATAAAGAGCTCGGACACGCGCTGTTGTGAACTCTGCAAGTATGACTTTATAATGGAGACCAAGCTCAAACCTCTTCGGAAGGTATGGTGCTTTTGAATTTAATTATCCTCAAGTGTCAAATGGCCAGAACGACTGTGCAAAGTACAGGCACCGTTAAAGAAACACCTGCCTGTCCAAAATGCCTTTGTATTTACTGTTGTTGAATCAATCCCAGTGATTTTATTTCTCCGTTTAAGTTAGTTAATTTACAGCAGCAGAGGATTTTGACTAAAGACTCCATGTCAGCACTCATGAAATACAAATGCACGAATAAGTTTTTTGTATTTCGGATTTTCAGCTTTTTGCTATTGCCTGATCTGCTTATTTTTTAAGCCAGAAAGAAATCTTACTCATCTCATTTTGCTCCTGAATAATACAGGCCAGTTCACCCAGTAATTTTCACTTTGAGCCCGTGACTTCTGTTTGAGAATGATGCTTATACCCATGTGGAGACAGCAATTATGAAGTAACACAGTCAATCAATTTAGCTGCGTCTGTTCTAACTGTTACACTTGTGGGCAAATTAATCACTCGTACGTTAAGATTAGTTAATGGAATCTCAACCACAGGGCGACCTTGCATCCTGAAAGTCAAATATATGTTATCTGCACTCATCTGTTTTCCAGGATAAATCAATTTAATGGTACACAGTTTGTCAGAACAGGGAAGGTGAATGAAGAGTTTGTTAAATGTACGTGGGTTTTGTTTTCTTTGGAGGAAATAATTTCTCCTCTCATTTTTCTCTACAAGTGCTCTCATCCTTTTTGGGTTTTGTTGCACCTTTGCAGTTTGAGTCAATCTAGAACAGAGCAAGGTTTGAGTTAAAATACATTTCAGTGTGAGAGCCCTTGAAAAACATACAGAAGCTATTAGCTTATAGGTAGTGTATTCATACGTAGTAGAGTTTTGATGGCAAAAGGCATTTTGTTTTGGCAGCTTTGCACAATTAGCAGTTCAGACAAAGGAAAGCAAATGAAACTCCTTCTCATTTCCCATCAGACAAATTATCTAGTAAGTCCCTTATGATAAACCACCTTTGAAGAGAATTCGGATTGATTTGACAGGCAAAGCTTGTGATAGAAAAGGGGACAGTTCTCAAGTGCCAGGTAGATCTTGACAGGGAGAATGGAAATTGAACCTGATGTAAATAAAAATCTGATGGCTAGAAACTTAATTATATTGACTTAGTTTTTAGTAATTGCAGATACGTTTTAGCTACTATGACAAGGAGGAGATAATTGTATAAAATCCCCTGCCTGTAGCATATTTTGGGGTTGTTTTGATGGGGTTTTTTTTCTGTATATGTGTTCCTATTTTCAATATGAATTGCTCTAAACTTCCATCTAACAAATACACTTGCAACAGCTGCTTTTCCCAAGAGAATATACAGATATTAGTATTTTTAACAAAAGCCTTTTCCTGATTGGGTTAGATAACAGAGCATCTTTAAAAAAAAACTGGAGTTAAAATGTATGGCATTCAAGAAGAAAAGGAGTGAAAAATGTGCATACCTGTTGATATCAGAAGTAGGCACTGTGTGTCTGATCATTGCCCCTTTTTTTGTTAATTGAAAGAAATTAATGGAATACTTAAAGATTTAAAGTGGTAATGTAATTCCTGCAAGTCTGCCACTTCTTAATTAACTTTATTCATCTTATTGGTTCTCGGGTAAGTTTTTGATTTCCAACATAGCAAAGATGAGCCACTTTTTTCAGACAGAGTATTTTTGTTTCTGCTCAAAACAGTGCTTAAATGTACTTCATCTGCCTAACAGTAAATGCATTATCCCCTTCAAAATGCATTGCTTACAAATATCTGTCTGTATAGAATGGTCCCAGCATCTTACAATTAACACCCACTTCAGAAACAAGAACTTGGACTTTATTTTCAAAGTTTCCTATGTTTCAAAAGTTAAAATTAGTTGGCCTTTCTGCACTGATGGCATTCAGCTGTGACACCCTTCATGCGTTATATCAAACTAACTGTAGCATCCCTGAGAAGTGTATGTACCATCATTGCCATCCTTCACAAATTCGTGAATCGCTGAAAGGTTTGCGAGAAGCTGTTTTGTAAACCCAGCATTTTGTGAGCTGTAGCAAAGGCAAGGTAAGGAAGGGAAGAGTGATCACAAAGAGACCTGCCTAACTTTCCACCCAGTCACCTTTATAAAACCACTTAAAGTGCTGTTTTGTCAGATTTATTGTGAGCTTTTACAGATCCCCAGAACCTCAGCTGTGGGGCGCTCCCTAGGAGCCCAGGTTTACGGAAAATGGCATGCAGCTTGGTTACCAGAGACCAGAGTGCTGTGGGACAGGCAGCTCCTAAAGCTGAAGCTCTCCACAATCCTCTGTACTTGCTGCAGGATCTGAAAAGCACTACAGACTCTAGGCTTTCCAGACCTTCTTGAGTTCTAGGTTTCGCTCAGGCTTGGCTATGTACTAGAGCCCGAGAGCCTTCAGTCTCCAGCACTAAGTCCAGTCTGACAGCAGTGAATTAAAATTTCCCAAATGTCTGGAATCCTCTGGTCATAATGGCAGCAGCATTATGAGCAGTGGCAGTTATATCAGAAACGATGCAATCCTTGTCAGCTTTGCTATATGCCAAGTGAAAACAGCAAAATTAACGAAAAAAAAAAGGAATTCTTTATTTTGCTAATAAAGTCTGTGGGATTCTGAAAACAGATTCCATTTCAGTGTTTCCTAAGTTAAAGACCACAGATTGAGTTCCAACAGAAGAGTACCTATTAAGTTCCATAAAAAACTAATGTTATATTTTTTTATAAAGGCATTTCCCCTAAAGTAAAAGTTTCTGGCCAGCTCCAGAAGATGCCATTAGACCTGGATTTGAAGTGTCATTCTACAATTGAAAGTGTCATCTCTCAATAAGCTTTGATTTTTCATCTCTATTTTACTCATGATTGTGAGATTATAGGTTGGTTCTTGACTATGCATTACTTCATTATGATTAGTTTTATCATAATACCTTTGTAGCATTCCAACCACTGGTTTCCTGAAGGGGGAAAAAAATTACAGTCCACAGAACTTAATTACAGGTATCTGTACTTCTGTTTCTGCAGTATCACAAAAGCAGAATTTAAATATGAAACAGACTTTTTGATTCAGCTGGTGAATTACCATCTTTCATTCACGGTTCAGCCTTTCATGCACCCTCAGTGTTTCCTAAGAGTTTTTTATCAAATCTAGGGTTTTATAGCAAAACATGTTTGAATATTGTGTCACACAGCTGTTAGCACCCATAAGTGACAATGTGCAGCATACCAAATTAACATGAATCAAGATACCTCTATTAAATCAATAGACTTGTGCCAGTATGAAACAGTTATTTAATTACAGCATCCCTGAACGCACCAGATATCAAATAAAAGTTAGTTTAATAACTTTAATGAGTCTTTGCATGGAAGTAATCCTTTTAGGCATTGATCAGCGGACATTGCAAGTGTTTCATATATTTGAGCAGGTCTAATTACTTGGCTAAATATAAATTTAGGGATTAAATACTAAGCACTGCTTTGGTGTGTCTGTTTTATGTCTTGTGGTCTCTGTTATGCTTATCTGTGGTTATAAATAATACAGCTGCATTTGTAGCTTTACCTTTCAGCATTTGCAATCCATATTGCAGTATTTCTCATTTATAAAGTGACTGTTTATCATGGAGGGAATGACAAAGTGACAAGAAGCTTGTGTCAGTTTCTTATTGAGCTCTCTCAGGTAATAGCTTCATCTTGAGAAAATCACTTCTTCTTTACAAAGTATGTAACCCTGATAAAGTTTCACCTGCATTTCATATCTCTTGAATTTGGTGTTTGAAACATAGTAGAAACAGGAATGGAATGAAAATACTGTGAGTGTGAAATGGATTAAAGTGTCAAATTAAAACACGCTTAAAATGCAGAAATGTCTTCAAATGGAGATTTCTCCACAGTATCTCTCTATACTTCAAAATACTTTCATATTTAAATTTTTATGTCCATTTAAGGCTTCTGGTATCTGATGAGATGTTTTACTTTAATGCAATACCCCAACAGATTATTCTGTGGTGTCAGGTATGTCTGTTATCTCTACTGATTTTCTTTTATCTTTGAAATTGTTTATAAATAACGTCTTATTTATGTGAGGCATAAGCAATATTGCACAGTTACCTGTGGTGGGTTGACCCTGGCTGGAGGCCAGGTGCCCACCAAAGCCGCTCTACCACTGCCCTCCTCAGCTGGGCAGGGGAGAGAAAATACAAGGAAAGGCTCTTGGGTCGAGGTAAGGACAGGGAGGGATCACTCACCGATTACTGTCATGGCCAAAACAGATTTGACTTGGGGAAATTAATTTTTTACCAATTGTCTCAGAGTAGGATATTGAGAAACAAAACGAAATCTTAAAACACCTTCCCCCCATCCCTCGCTTCTTCCCAGTTCTGCTTTGCTCCCAGTTTCCCTACCTCCTCCCCTGCAGCAGTGCAAGGGGACAGGGAATGGGGGTTGTGGTCTGTTCATCACATGCTGTCTCTGCCGCTCCTTCCTCCTCAGGATGTGTGAGGGAACCAGATTCAGCTCCGTTCTCTGTGCTCAACGTAGTCCTATAAAAAGAGTAAATCTTAAAAAATATGACTGCCTGGAGGAATTCATTCATAGCTTGATGCTTTGTGAATAAATCTTTTTTTGCATATATAAAATCTGGTAGCATGCATGATAAATTCAGTGAAGGCAAAATATGTTAAGGGTGTTGATTTATTTTTGATTCAGTGTTAGCTGGATAATTCATATTTTTATCCCTTATTTAAGAATATGGTCATCGCTGCCCAAGGTGGTATAGCCTGCAGAGACATCTTCGTGCAGTCCTGCTATGAAATTAAGTGTTCGCCATTAGAAACCACTTCTCCCACCAGAGTAGCCTCTCAGAACCAGAAGTGACCTGCAGACTCTCCCAGGAAAAAAAAAAGGCAACTTTGAGCCCTCATTACTGTATCGCTTGCTGTTTACTTCTTATTGCCCTGTGCTGTGGAGTATGAACCATCTGGCTTTTTCATCAGTTTTCTAATAAGGCTCACGGTAAGAAGTGATAGCTAATATTGCATAGGTCAGGTAACATTGGCTTGCTCTGGGATTAGTTCCCTTTTAACCCAATTTGATGAATACTTTGCAGTCCTTAACATAGAAGAAGATCCTAAAATTTCCTTTTGCTTTCTGGTGCAGCTACACAGCGTCGTCAAGGCAACCTGCTCCAGTGTTTTCTTTCTTCCAGTAAACTGTCTCAAAACATCGCTAGCCTCAAATCATTTCTTGTAATATGTGGGGTCAGGCACTTCAGCAGTATGCACAAAGGCACAAAGCTATTACTTTCTTATTGGCTGTCATGTCATTACAGTGAATAACTTTGTGCTCAAGGGAGAGTGTGTGTATTAAAGCTTTTAATAATTCTATTGCATTTATATCCTGTTGAGATGCCTTCAGGATACCAGGGACTACTTTGTTCAGACCGTTGTATTCCTAATTTTTGAGAGAGTAACAGAGCATTACTGCTAATTTATCTGTACATAGATAGCATGCTGTAGTTTGCAGTGGAGTTCTGTCTTGCATTTTGTGCCTTAACAAGAAAAATATATCTTGGCTTTCTCCTAGTGGTAGAATTTGGGTCAGCTTTCCATCTCCGTATTTCTTTCTCTTCCATTCAACAACAGCTTTTATTCACACAGCTCTTCCAGTTCCCATGGACTTCTGATGAGAGATTTTGAGCTCTTTCGCCTCATACCTTGAAACCATCGTAACATACCCTTAGGCTTGCAGAAAGCGATCTTACTGTGATCCTTTGCTGGGACATGTGCAGCATCCTTCCTGGAGGCAGAACAAGATGCTTTTATTGTCATTGCTTTAAAGTTGCATTCTTTTAAGAAACAAAAAAACCTTATACCAGAAAAAGAAATTAAAACTCTTTCGTCTTCTAAGTAGCTGCTAGTAACCAAATTTTCTAGTTCTGCTGCTTGGTAGTATTTACAAAGCAAAGGGAACTCAGGAGATTGTCGAGCTCTGGTTATTAGTGATGTTACCCACTATTGGACAGAACCATGAACGTGAGCTCTGGGAGGTACAAATCCTTCCGTGGTTTCGGAGGCTGAAATAATATGTTCTGAGCCATTTTGCAGATGCACCTTACATTAAAAGGTTTCATTTTTATTTGACTTAGAAGGGTTCTAACTCATCCTGCAGTTTGTCAGTGTCCCACTAATTTTTTAAGAACTTGGGGTCTCCTTTTCATGTTTTATTTCAGCCCTTTCTGTGTTCCATTTTACAGCTTGGCCTCAACAATAGTTATACCAGAGGAGGGGCTGGGTAGCTGAAGCATTGAAAATAATTAAGAGAATCTCTTGATAACTGGCTTTACAAGTAAAGAAAATGTAAATGGTGCCCTGACACAAAAGTAAAATTTAAAGAGCATAATCAATCCAAGCATCGACCTAAACCAGTCATTGTTATTCATGGACTTTTGTAAAAATGCTGCTGTTTAATTTTGAAGCTAGGGACTTTACCAGCTGTAATGGGAGTGGGCTGCTATTCATGATCTGATTAATGTATGTGTTAACCTCTCACATAACTAACACGTACAATTTTACGATGGTTATTTGCCTCAAATTTATTTTGCCAGGGGCCTATCAATGTTTGAGTTCAGAGGCTGATGCTTGCTTGTTGGTGGAATGCTTGCAAAAAAATGGCTTCTCTTGAACATAGTGATGTTCTCTTAAACATAGCTATACGGTACTTCATCTACATTATCATCAAATGGGATGATTATCAGTTCATTCAGTACATTTTATGATTTTTAGTGTTAATTTGATTTTATTTCTGTAGCATTTTATTAAAATTATTTGGGGAAAAAAGGAAAAGAAATCTTACCTCCAGGAGTTATTCAGACCTTTATTCATCTGCTCCTATGTGTATGTGGCAAAATGGAATGTATGGCGTTTGTTGGAGGTCTTTCAGAATAAATAGCTTCCCCCAGCTCTTTGCCAGAGCACTAGGCTGTGGTTTTGTTTCAATTACTGTAGCCTTTCCTTGGCAAAAATTCCCTCTATTTCATTTTTATTTAATTAGATCAAAAGCGTCTCTTTTGTGGGAAAATTAAAAGAAAGAGAAGGTAACTGTAGCTCTTCACTGGGGAATCAGTATTCTTGCTAAGGTCATGTTTATAGATAATGAAGCACGCCAGCTCCTTTTTTTAATCTTGGTTACCTGGCAGTTCAGACGTACGCATATATACAGTATACATAGTATAGTATAGATATGTTTAAACAACAGTGTATTTAAAAATACTGGGGTTTTGATATATAAGGACATTTAAACCAAGCCGTATCTCTGTAGCGGTTCAGACTGATTTGGTTGAGGGAAGCTCAGAAGTCAAGTTACATTTTCTATGTAATGTAGGTCAGTTGCTCTTACAACTTCAGGAAGAAAAAAAATGACCGTATAAAAAGGATTAGTGTTAAAGTTCACTTGTACTATTAATATAGTGAGTGATGGCAGGGGCAGGAAGAATCGGTAAGACATCTTTGGTCTGTAAAAGTGAAGGATAGAAAATGAGATAAAAAGGCACGCAAGACGTTCTTCAGGTTCATCCAACAGTACCGAATGGCTGCTCTTCATCCCGTGACTTGCAGATATGGCTCCTCTCCGTTTCCAACCAACCGTACTGCTTTCCTCACAACACCCCTTAGAACACAAAGGTACCTTTGTACCATCCTTCCTCCGCTTGCTGTTGTATTTCTCTCCATCCCTGTTATGACATGTGAGGCTGAAGCTGCTTGGGCTGTAGCAATGTAATACACACCTCTGTAGGCCAGCAAGTACTCCAGGGAAATGGCTTTAGGTTTCTGTTCTGTAAGATATAATTAGAACTCTAAGGAATTTTACGTATTGGAAAGTGTGTGTAAATTACTAATGTATCAAATGGGAGAATCAAGGACATGATCAGCAAACAAAAAAGACAAAGCACATTTAGTACAAGGCTGTAATGAGAATTTTCATGCTTGCACTGGTCTAAGAGAAGGCAGACTTAAGTGAAAAATATTCTCTAGGTGGAAGGTGGAATAACTAATACTCTGTTGTAATTTGTGGAAAAGGCTCTGTACATCATTTAGAACTACAGCTAAATAAACAGAAAGTATAGTTGTTGATTTAGCCTTTCAGGTGTCACCAGTTTTATTTCATCAGCTCTAATTTCAAAATTCATGCTTCAAGATATTTCTCAGCAGGCTAGACAATTTGATATCGAGGAAATTAGGCGGTGTGATGAATACTGAAGAGAAGGTGATTCAAGTAAAGACTCTAACAAAACCGTGATCATGTATTTTAACCATGTCTAAGATGCTTAAGGGAACAGTTCTTCGGAGAAATTTCACTTTAATTGGACAGGACTAAAGAAAGTGAAGAGGCATACAAGACTATGTAATGGCATGTTGATCTTCCGCGTATTGCTATATCCACCTTTCTCTCTAATTTCTCTCCTTTTCCTATTTCTGCCAAGCTATCCCAGCCTTCTGTCCTCATCCATCACTCTATTTAAGATGAAAATACACTCAGATGTGCAAAGGGAGACCATGCTCCTTGGTGTTCAGAGACTGGCCCAGACTGCTGGGAGACGGTTTGTTATGGCCGAGGTAGTGGAGGAAGGGCCTGTCGTTGCTTTGACCCTGGCACAACCCATCCCTCATACAGCGCTGAGCATGTGTCAAGGCTGCTCTTGTATTGCTCGTGCAGCACATACCGCAAAATGCAACACCCCCACCTGCACTGGTGGGAAAATGAAATCTCAGCCTGACTGGCCTCGCAGCAAAATGATGGTCTGTGCTTTGTGGTAGGGTAGGTAGATTGACTGATTCTTTTGTGTGTGTGTCTATGTTGTTGTTTGAGAGACGGGCTGTGATTTAAAGGCATTTGCTACTTAGTGACTGGAGGAAAATGTCATGCCTTCAATTAGGTGTGCTGCTCTTTTGGAAAGACAGAGTAGACAGAGGCGGGAGACAACTAGCTGTAAAGAGAGTAAGTGACACTCAAACTAGATGCTTTCGATAGAATGTTTGTAGAAATACTGTAGGGAGAGCAGGTATCAGTAGCACCTGCTTGTTAGTTCTTGACTAACTGTGCCAGAAGTTAGTGGAGACACAGATTATACCCCTTTTTTCCCTGCTTCTTTATGGGTTGCCCTCATGTAGCTTGGTTTTTTTTGGGTTTTGAGTAATAAAGTCATACACCCAGGCACCAAAAGGAAGTCTTTTTAGAGTTCTATGCGTGTGCCTCTTTTCTTAGTATCAGACATTCCCTAGTTTTGCGTTATGGTGATAGTTCACTCCTGACAGCTGGATTCATGTTTCACCTGCAGTTTATCTGTCAGGATTATCTTTTTAGATAAGGTAGGTGAATCATGCTGTGCCAGGAGATAATGATCCTTTTCTTAAATAGCTTACAAGGCAAGAAAAGAAACAGCAATTGTAAAAGAGAAGCTCGTGGTAGTACTGAAGGCTGATCATGTAGACCTCTATTGAACAAAGAATTGGTTAATGTTTCAGTATTCGAAGAGGGCGCTTGGAAAGTAAACACTTTGTAGAGGGCTTCTGCATTCTATATATTGATGTAAAATCATTTCTAGCAGATGGGAGCTAGGAAGGAGCTCCCAGTGTGGAGAGATTACGCTATAATTACTTGCCACGGGGTTTCTTGCATGTTTCTCTGAAGCATCTGGTGTTGGCCTCTGTCCGAGACAGAGCGTTGGATGAGAGGGATGCAAGGTCTGGCTATTCCGGTATTTCCAAAGCATAGCAATTCTGTTTAGCCTGTGTTGGGATGATTAGGATGCAGGTACTGAAGTTGTTCTAGTTGGTAAATGACAAGTAGTCTCAATAGTACTTCCAGATTGAAAAAACAGCTACTTCATTTTAGAAATTATCTTCTCAAATTACTTTATACCCTATACTACATGTTTTAAGGGTCTGCTAATTGATGACATTCACAGCTAAAAAATGCATAAGTTTGTGAAGAGTGCATATTGATTATATCACTCAAGTCCAGCTTTTTAATTGTCACTTAAGAAAGAAACACAGCGCTGCCTTGATTTTGATAAAACTGAATTATTATTCCTTTGCAGATGATAATCTTAAGGTGTGCATCAAAGCGAGGTTTTTCATTATGTAGTTCTTCCTCTAGGCACCCACATCGCACATAAAAGTGAATTAAAGTGTGTTTGCCTTTAGAAATGCACCCATTGCTGGTTCAGTTTTAAACTTTTAGTAGGTGTTTTAAATACACAACAGACATTCATTTGAATTCCAAACAGGCTTGTTTGGTGTCACCTAGGGACAGAAATAGACTTAATGTAAACTTGAGACAGGTTTGCCAGAGAAGGATTTGTACCGTCTCATCTAATGAGCAAAGTAGATCGAGCTAAGGTTGTGCATAGGCAGAGCTGTGTGATGCACCATACAACATGGGATTTTTAAAATTAATTTTATTTGTGTGTTCAGTGACTAATGTAGCAGGGGTCTAATTTTGGTCTCCTATTCTTGATCCTTACAAGACCTTCATCTCTGGGATGTATCTTTTGACAAAAGGCAATGACAAATACGTTTTCTGTTTTTTCCTGGTTTTTTCTGTGGGGCTGCTCAGTCCTCCTTTTCTGAAGGTGCTCTGGATGTGTTTGGGGAAAAGAAAGTGGAGGAGGTGTTTTCATGGCCCAAACCCTTCTCTTTCCAGCCATCAGACTTGTCACATTCTGTTGGACTGCGGGAAGAGCCCTTCTTGTCTTGGAGCAGGATGCACTGAGGCATGCCTTGTCCTTCTGTAAGATGCAGTCCCTCAGGCGCAGGCTATAGCTACCTGTGGTTTGGATGGTGAAGAGTGGCCCAAAATGCTTGTACTCAAATTACAAGGTTTGAAGTCTCATCTCTGATCAACACCTCGAATTTGCACGAGGCTATTTTGTTTTCCTGACATGTGTCAAGTCCTGTTGTCCTTTATTACTATCATTTCTTCCTCCTCCACCCACTGCACAAGTCCCATTCCTGAGAACTACTGTTGCAGCTGCTTTCCTCCAGCTGGTAGGTTGATAGTAGTGAACCGGTTACAGTGGAGCCTGAGCCAATTAGTACTGCAACAAGTGACCAAAAAAAAAAAAAAACCAAACAAAAAACCCCTGCCTAAGCCACAGCAAACAAATAACTGAGCTGTATGTTGTGATTACTAACATATCTTCACTGCTCGGCTCAGTTCATCACATACTGCTCTGCTTCTTAAGAGCTTTTTGCAGAAGTGCTGGCTAGGTCCTTCAGGCCTTGTTTGAGATAAGAAAGATGCTTTTCTGTGTATTTGTAGGCTGTGTGCAGAATGCAATTTCTACAACAGGCCCTAGTAAATAATTTTAGCTTTCATTTTGCAGGCATAATTATTTCAGGGTAAAGATTGGCTCAAAGTCTTTCTTTGGGTTGTAGAAAGAATTCAGAAAACGTTGCATGATCACTTCAGCTTTAGGTGAGAACAGAAGGAAGTCCTTCCAGCTGTGGGTCCTGTTTACCTGACATGCGTTGTCATTTCTTTTGCTAAATGATGGATAGGAAGAAAAATGTCACAATGGGATAAATATTTCATATCAGCAATGTCATGCCCATACCAGATTCACCTGTCAGGCCTCTTTGCATGTAACTTTTAAAAATAGGGTTTCTGAAAATACCCAGTATTTTAAGTCCAGGCATTCATAGCATGTCGCAAAGCAGCCCATTAACTTCACCTTCGATTTGGCAGCCTCAGTGGTGAGCCCCTGCAGGAGAGAGACCTGCTGTTGTAAAGGCGAGAATCTGCAAACCTGCAGTTGATGTGGAGCTGCTTCAGGAGATTTGCGTAGACACAATGTTGTGGCTAAAGCCACTAGCAGGAGGCAACACGCTGATGCAAAATGGGGATGGGGGCAGGCAGACTGTAAACCTACAGCCTGAAGGTGGGGGAAAGGCATACAAGCAGCAAAGCTTGCAGAGTGCGATTCTGTGGTGTGGTAACAGCTTTTGTGTGAGCAGTGTGAAGCTTTTGGTTCTGCACTGGGCCATTGTGAAACCACTTTGCAGAAAGCTTTATGTATGGGAGGGTATTAAATTGCAGTTTTATTTCTGTGTATGCGAAGAGAGGCTGTATTGGGATCTCTAAGATATGAAGCAGCATCCCCAGATCCACTAACAATCCGTTTCAGAGGATATTTAAAAATACCCATATTTAATTGTTGCATGTTGATTAACCAAGCTTTTATTAGAAGTGACATCCAATGAGGCCAGTTTTGGTCCTTTAAGTATCAGGGATTTTCTCAGACTGTGGTACAGGGAAGGGAAGTGGTTGGTTACATATGATTTAGATTTTCCCTGTGAGCAGGATTTTTTTTTTCTTTCCCCAGAAGACGTATGACTACATTTTGTAATTGCAAGAGTGGGTTATGAAATCAGTAACCGTTCTCTTCAAGTTTCAGAGTGAGAGAGTCTTTAAGAAAAACCAAAACATGAGGTAGAAACCTAGAAAAGGGTACAGTTTTACAGCTGCCACTTTCAAGATGATTGCACACTTCTCTGGCAGTAAAGCACAGGAATTCAGGCTGAGGTGTACGTCGTGTGTTGGAAGTAGCTCTAAGTAGTATTTGGGGTGAGAGGAGTGTTTCTGATCACATTTACAATCTGCCTTTGCTTTGACAGTTCATTCTGGCCTCCTGGTAGGACCCTCTGAAGCAGGCAGACGGTCTCCTACCGCCCTCCAGCGGTTTGCAGAGCACGGTACAAGTGTTCGGAAGGCTTATTCAGAAAATAAAAAGGGCATTGGGAAGATTTCAAGCTTTCTTCTTGGGATACGCGTTGTGGATTTGTTTGGAGACTTGTGTGAAGTCTTGTTAGATGTTAGGAAGTGTTTTAGTGCACCTGTTCCGTGGAGCATAATGATATTCATGTGGTTACTTGCATTTACGGGACATTGAACCACCCGTGTCTGGGATGATTTCCAGTCTGTTTGTGTAGCAGCCAGGATAAGGAATCAGTGGGTGGTGACCATCGGATGTGTAACAGTGAAGGGGTGCTTCAGAGGAGGCTGGGCAAAAACTACAGTGTCTGGCTATCAATTATTTGCAGTATTAAAAATGCCTCCTCTGGCTGTTGCAGTCTTCCATCTCTTTCTCTTCTCCCAGTCTCTGGAGCACCTTAGGAGCATTAACTCGTAAGTTTCCAAGGAAAACTGCATCTAGGCACTTATTTTTGTGTTATGTTTCTGTTCTGGTGGCATCTGATATTCTATCCACGGCATGTCAGTGTGTCATCAACCTGATGGTTGTATGTTTCTTCCACCTCCTGACGAAGACAGTAAAACGTGATGCAGTTTATTTTTATCTTGCCATCGTGTGCTGAACGTAGAAAGCCACGAGAATTGCAGAAGCTTCAATCCACAGGCAGAGTGAATCTGTCAGTGATTAAGGAGGCAGTAATGTGCTCTGTGATGTGGTAGCAGCTGCCAAACTCACCCACCCAACTTTAGGCTCTTTCAGGTCCCGGACTACAAAGCACAAATAGAAGGGGCTGATGCTTTTACTGCTCAGTATATTGTTGCCTCATAGGCTTTGCTATGGACTTTTGAGCAGTTTTTACTTCACATAATTGTGCTTTTATCCAAGCAAGTCTGTGCTAACTTCAACAGTTGAATTTTAGATTTAAGTCTATTGCAAAAATCCTAAAATAGTGGATTGTACTTTTCTCCTCCAGGGCAACTTAAATTGCTGGCTTATCTACTAACGTCACTCGTCTAGTAGAGAGTGACAGTAGTCAAATAGTACCCTGTTCAGCCAAGCTAAAATGCATGAGTAGGGCAAGAAAATGACCTCAGCTACCACAGGGATCACCAAGAGTAGAGCACAAAATCTAATTGAATTTCCCCCTCTGAGCTCAGCCCATCAGGACTGGAGTAGAGAGGAGAACTGGGACTGCAGTTAGGGCAGGGCAAAACAGAAGCGCAGCTTTGGGAGACACTAAGAGCTGTAAAACGCTCCCAAGTGCTCTGATCCCCCTGCGTCTCTCCGTATGAGCAGGAGTCTCTCCTTGGTCCTTTCTTGTATCCCAACTGGGATGCAGGTGCTCTGCAAAGTGTTCCAGTTCCATAACCACCCATGCCCTGGGGGCACCTCCCTGCCTTCTGCCAGCCAGTTTATTTCTGGTGCAGCGATGCATGTGGGGATAGAACAGACGCGCGGGCATGCTGTCTTGTGGGAGAAGAAAAGGAACCAGAGAGAGCAGGCAGAGTGCGGTGCGCCTTGGCTTGCTTTCTGGCTGGGTTTGGTCACGGGATGTGATAAAAAAGGCCTGCTTTAGCCCAGTTCTGCTCGTTTCCTCTCCTGACACAACTTTCTTGTAAGTCTCAGCAAAAGTGTGTGAGGTTGTTCCTTCATTCACCTATCCTGCCTGTTGGTCATTTATTTTTCTTTCTTTTTTTCTACCTGCAAAATGTTTAAATTTAGAGTAATGGGAGCAACGTTCTTCTCTGACTTTTTAAAATTCCATGTGAAAAAGCTTTATAGGACTGGGCATTCAGATCAACTCCAGGGCTTTCATGTATGCTATGGAGAGTAAAATGGCCATAATGAGACTACAGGTATACACGACAATGAAAATTTAGCACAGAATTTTCTCTCCAGTAGACCAAAAAGTGTAGCATCAGAGTTGAGATGACAAAAAAATTTCTGTTTAAGAACACAATTCATTCTTCTTTATATACAACATTGATCTCCCACAAAGCAGCCAAAGCTAAGTGAAAGGTTAAGGTAAAATCCTTTCTTCAGGCTGGACAAAGGCAACTTCTTCTTTGGGGAAAAAAAAAAAAATATAAAAAGCCTGTTGCAAGGCTTGAATTGAATTTTCACTGCAAAAAGGATGAAAGTCTCCAGGTCAAATGCCGTGTAACCTGGTGACTGTAATGATATGGTAAGACTGTAACGATAATCCCACAGTCTATCTGGTCTGAATGCTGAATACTACCTACACGAACTATAATGAACATAAGGTTCTGAGGTTTTGACTTTTTTTTTTTAATGCCTTCCATTCTTCTGGGCTGTTACACAAAATCCAGCAAACTTACTTTTCACTCCTAAGTAAGTGTCTCAAACTGAAATGATGTATCAGCTGGTAAATAACCTGCTAGCCCTGTCTCTTTTAATATTACTCAGGAAATATTTCTTTTAAACAGTTATTTAAGCCTTGTGTTTGTAAAATTCTGGCAAGGGCTAGAAAACGCCCCAGGGTTTGTGTTTGCGAAGCAGCGTGCAAGTTTAACTGCCGTGAAAGAATGAAGTTTGTTTGGACCGGCATGTACTGCTCTGAAACTGATGGCAGGAAGAAGCGTTCGTGAGTGAGCCCTCCCGGTGACACGGCGTTGACATTCCTCGGCTTTTGCTGCGGTTGTGCTCCTCCAGGATGTGACCAGACAGCAGTCTTCAGACCAGAAGAGCAGCCATCTTGGGTCCGGTTAAATCTAATGCCATCTCCAGCGCTAGCCTAAGCAATCTGGGGGCGTTTGTTATTTCCCTGAAACGAAATTAAAAACAGCTGACAAAAAACAACCCCAAACCAGAAACACAAGGCCAAACGCATACATTCAAAGCAAGTTTCTATCACCTCAGCGCTCTGAAGCGGCCAGGGTGTTTGCCCCGGCCTCAGCACCATGGAACTCTTGGGAGCCGCGGCCTTGTAGAGCAAAGATGGGTGTCAGCGGAGGAGCAGCTCTGCTGTGCCGGTGGCTTGGCTTGGCTTGTGGCTGGAACCGCCCCTCAGGCTTGCATTGGCCGGGCTGCAGAGAGGTGGCACCCTTGTCCTGTGGTTTGTGCTCCCTCCATCCATCAGCTGCTGGCGACGGACTCCAAGACTACTCATCGGGACTGAGGCATTCTGCTTCTAAATATCATATCCTTTCTTCTGCTTTCAAAGCCAAGCATTTGAGTACCGAAGGGTTTTATTTGAAAGAAGTGCTGAAAAAAACCAATGTCTTCACTAGCGAGATTTTAAAAATCGCCTTAAGATTGTTGAAATGCAGAGAACAGCCTATTTAATCTTAAAATAGCCTTAACTTGAGCTAGGGTTTAGTGCCATAGTTGACAAACATGATGGATTTAGTACCATAATTCACCAACATATGCCTGGAAGATCCTTTCTGCGTTACTGAGGCTTTTGCTATCTTGTACGATCATTTCCACATAATCATCTTTTCAGGTTTATTGAATTTAATCCTCAGTGCAGTTGCATTTCTTATGCTTTTATTTTATGGGAACACTGTTCCACGCCTGCGTTCCTGTCATTTTAACCAACTGAGAATAGCTATTGGTATTATATTATTAGTAGTATTAGTAGTAATAATTAGTAGTAGTAGTAGTATAGTATTACAAGCTAATGTTTGGATTTTTTCCTTCTCTCATCACAAGTGTCCATCAGGTAAAGTTACAATAAATACACAGTTTTTTACCTGTCTGTTAACCATGTTATGGCTGTACTGCAGTGAAGGTACTTTAGATGTTATTTGCAAGCAGACAGAAACAGAACTCTTCATTCCTCTGAATCTGCGAACATGGGAGCATTACAAAGGTTACAGTGACAATGCACATACTACTGTAATGCGTATTATCAAAACAAAAGGACTTATTAATTTTATTACCTCTTGCTTTTTTGATAGAAAGAGCCAGAATGGCCTGATCAGTTTATTGTAAAATTTTACAAGTCTGATTTTTTTTTATTACTTTTTTTTTTTTTCTTAATTACAGTGGGAGAAACTACAGATGACAACAAGCGAGAGGAGGAAAATAGTTTGTTCAGTCACATTCCACGTAATTGCAATTACCTGTGTTGTTTGGTCATTGTACGTTTTAATTGACAGAACCGCTGAGGAAATTAAGCAAGGCAATGACAATGGTAAGTATCTTTTATCATCTTCTTCAATCTTGCCGATAATGCAGCGGATGGATGTGAGATGCAGCTGTGTAACCAGCCCCATTCTGTTCTTAAGTTTTAACAGCTCCGTGATACATGGCTACACCAAATGCTTTAATGCAGAAGTAATGAACGCATCGGTGTTAAAAGCTTATGTGACGCCGCTGCAGTGAGACCTCTGCTTTGTGTAATCATTACAACAGCTTAACTAGCCTGCTGGTTCTTCCTTGGTTAATCTCCCATTACCTAGATATTTCTAAAGCTCAGACAAAAAGATGAGTCAAATTCCAACAGTTCACTGCAAGTTCAGGTCATAAAACAGCCATTTATTTATATTACCCACTTGAACCCCGATACCCTGTAAAACACAATAGAGCCCTTTCATCAACAAGCTTCCTAAACAGAAACTCCACGAGACTGTGTTCCAGGTGTGTTAGCCCTTCGTGTGGGACTTAAGTCCCACAGAAAGCCATTCCTGCGTCCCTTCGAACAGAATTTCACTGTGACTGTCCTTATCCCAGTTAGTGTCTACTGTCAGGGTGGTCAAATGCTGGAGCAGAGAGGTCGCGGAGTCTCCATCTGTGGAGATACTGAAAACCCAACCGGACACGTGTAAAAACATGCGTGTTTAACATTAGTAGGTTGCTTTCTGGGCTATATTTACCATTTGTGGAAACCATGTTGCAAACCGAACTACCATTTTCCATTTCAAATCTATTTAGTCTTAAATAGGATCATGATGGTGAAGAGAGGGTAAGAAGCTTTTGAGTTTTGATCTGAATTGACTTTAAGCATTAGACAGTAGAGGGACAAAGGCTTCCAGCTTTGTGCTGTACTCTGAAGTTAAGGTGGAAAACAAGAGAGGCGGAGCTTTGTGCCCTCCTAGTTAGATAAATATTTGATGATACTCGTGATGCTTGCCAGTCTTGCCTGTGAGAGGAACATACGTTAGAAGCCTCAGAAAGTCACAGACAAAGGTATGATGCAAAGTCTTGTTTTGCATTCTTTCTGAACGGGTAACCCTGTCTTTCATCTCAAAAAACTGTCCCTGAGGACAGGACTAGGAATGGCTTTGAACTTCTGAGTCCAACCATACCCCCTACTCATTAAAAAGAGGAAAGGTATGTCTGTGGATTAGCTGAGTTTGCACAACAGAACAGCTAACATTCATTTTTTTCGTTACATAAAATGTGTAAGAATCACATTCATTAACCCTGGCTGGCTCAAAAAGTAATCGCGATCTGTGCAGAATTCAGTGTTTGCCAAATGCAACGTGTTGTGTGGATGATTCTCCACACTGAAAAAATGGACAGAACCTTGGAGCTAATTACAACAAGCAAAAATAAGTGTTTGTGAAGGGAACCCTTTTGGCCTGATATATGTTAATATGTTAATTTTATGTAGTATTATGTAGGTTTAATTTTTTTTTTTTTTCCAAATATCTCTCTTAAAACATATAAAGGGATTTTTTTTCCCTTACAAAAGCATTTGATGCAAATAAATAAAAGTGTAAACCACTGGTGAACCTGTCACTGGTCTATAGAAAGCACGATTTAAAATACTCTGGAATTTATATGGCACCAGTGACAGGGGGTCAAGTTCCCATGCATTGGCTCTACTTGAAGAAGCTGGTCTCAGCTTCCCTGACATTTGTTTCTTCTAAAAAAAGCTCGAGTCTGTGAAAACGTGGCAACCCTGGAATGTACTGAAAGGTAGAAAATTCACTGTGCCTTACTTCAGCTAAGCGAAAATGGTACTTCCTGTATTAGCATGGAAGCAGCAGCAGCACATCTTTACTGCTGAGAGGTGGAGGAAACTGACGGAAAGCTGAGCTGTTCATCCAGCCTCTTTCTTCTGAGCTCAGCGCTCCAGCTGTGACTTGTTGGTTCTAAATGTCGTTGCCCACCGAAGGGGCTTCGTCAGATGCAACGCATACTGTTTTCCTAATTAAGAGCAAGAAAGAGACGGTGATATTTAAAAGCAATTATTAAAGGAAAAAGAAAAAAAAGCCATCACTGGGTATGACACCTTACGGAACTATTCTTTGTTATTTCTTTTTGTCCCTTCAGAACAAGGGTCTGACAAACATTTTGTGAACAAATTAAACAAATAAAAAAGGGTTTGTCCCTGGCAAGTTCAACTAACAGCAGTAACAGTGGTGAGGGAGACACAGCGTGACTTCCATGGTCTTTGCTGCAATTAAAAAAAATTAATTATTTGCTAACACCATCCGTTCATACACTGTGACCGTTTCTGAGTGCCACTGAGCAGTTACCTTAACAGGGAAAACTACAGCTACTTCACACATTTTGTGTGCTTTTGCATTAATTAATATTCTTTTGGTCTCTGTTTGGCTTTCTTTAATTAAAATCCAGTTCCTGTGTGGTTAACAGTAAATGGGACACTTGGGCAGCTCAGGCAGCTGGCTAAAAGCAAAGACTTTTGAGGAGTCCAGGTCATCAGGAGTCGGGGCTGGTTCCTCACTGAAGCGCTTCTGCTGATTCCCAAAGGAATGCAGATTGCTTTCCTGCCTGTGGCAAAAATTTCTTCCCTGTGTAAAACTGGAGTAAAACTCACAAACATCACCAGTTTGTTGTGATGCGTCACCAGTGGTTGAACACAGCATCTGCAGGGCACCTTGAAAACTACACTCGGTGAGCAAACGTCCGTCACTGACCTCCCACACAGGACCAGCAAACCTATTCAGGCTGCCCAGACTGACAGCTTAAGCACTGGTACAGAGGTCTGGCCCGTGTGCGTAGCATTTAATCTTTAAATGTGAGGAGGCAATGCGCAATGGGAAGGCTGGTAGCTGTTCCTTTATGTTAGGCTACTGAATGGTGGAAAAAAGCGGGTCAGGTGGGATGGAATAATGAGAAGGCTGGTCTTATGACAACATCATTAATTTATTGGTTAAAATCTTAGGACCACGTTTAGGCCAAGCAAGTTACTCATATCATAACCAAGTTCAAATGCTCTTATCTTTAGCTTTTTGGTGTTAGCAGCCATTTATTTTTCTGTAAATACCAACATGATCGATAAATGCAATGAGACAAGAACAGATACACCAAAACCTGTCATTTTTTTATTACACAGGAATGCAAGTTGTTTTTTGATATTGATATTTTGACATTATTTGATATATTACTAATATTATCTGGTGTTCAGGGGCTGCACAGCCAGAGGCCAATGAAGGCAGGTGACGCAAGGGACAGAGCCCCTTCCGCTAGTTTTTTTTACTGTACCCTGGCTTCAGGATGAAGCTAGGAGCAGGTAGTAACATCTTAAATGTTGGTGTGCCAGGTATCCTAAATAGTGGCATGCTTCTAGCATAATAAAAAGCCCAGTTGTTGTTGCAGATGCGCACAGTATTTCTAGGCATCCCATTATCTCGGGTTTGGCACCTGTATTTTGCTTAAGCAAGGTACTGAGTGTGGGGATATTATTGAAGAACACTGATTTGGCCGTATCAAATAGTACGCTTCTTTCAGGAAAGTGGCCTTGAATTTTTTATTTGAAATTCTTGTTTCTTATTATTGAGGCGGACAGATGTAGTTTCTTGGCTGGCCTATGGGATCGGAAACAGCTGCTGTTTCCTACCTGAGCCACAACTGCCCCGAAAGCATGTACCTACCTGGAAATCCTTAGCAAGTGGCTTCCTTTCAAAATATCTTACTGATACTCAGTACGTGATACGCATCGTGTAACAATGATAATAATAAACACAAATGTTTTATTTCAAAGGTGTCCTTGAATGGCCATTTTGGACAAAACTCGTGGTGGTGGCCATTGGATTCACAGGGGGCCTGGTCTTCATGTACGTGCAGTGTAAGGTTTATGTTCAGCTGTGGCGCAGGTTGAAAGCCTACAACAGGGTGATCTTTGTTCAGAACTGCCCAGACACTGCCAAAAAAGCGGAGGAGAAGAACTCTTCGTGCACTCAGAGCTCGGACGTCAAGGACGCGGTGGTGGTGCCAGTAGCACAGACAGGTACAAACTCTCAGCCGGCAGCTGAAGAAACGACAGCTGAGGTCATGCCGGTGTGACAGAGACAGCCTTGTTTCTTCCCTGCAGAATAAGGCGTAGTGTTTCCTACACTACAAATGCTAAAAGAGAGTAGAAATGACTGTGCATTTTTTTCAGTTAAAAAAAAACCCAAACGAAACCCCAAAACCCTACAAGGAAAATGGATCCAGCAAAGCAACTTGTTACTGTATGGAATGTGACTGTTCGTGAAGTAGTTTCTCAGCTAGTCAGCAAGTGTAGTGAAAGTGGAAGTGTAGGAAGTGCAATAGAGAACAGGTTTCACAGACAATGCCAAACCAATGTGACAAGAGTACTTTCTTTTTTTTTCACTGTATGGCTGGGGAAGTTGAAACAGACCTGATAGAATCATTTTGTTTACAGAAAACAAAAACCTTGCATCTGTTTACTCCTAAAAGTTTACTGTTTATCTTCCTGAAGACACGCCTCCAAAGGGTACCCATCAAGTTACACGCATTACCGAATGGTGGTATGAAGAGCCGTATCACAGCACTCGCTCCCTAAGCCTCATCCGGTAGCACATGCTCACGGGACTGCCGTGGAGCCGTGTCAGCTACGGATATTTGATACATTTGAAGGGCAGCGGTGTTTGTAAAGACGCCTGCATTTTTGAAAAGCAAGCGATTCCAACCAGAATCAACTCATGTCTCCATAAGCTACAGGTTTCAGGTTTTTTTAAGTATGGTACAGGAAGGAGAGAACGCGTAGATACGCATTTAGAAGAGCAGCTCTGCTGTTCGTTGTACTTCGCAAGAGTGAATTAGATGTTAATTGAATGGGCAAAGCTCTGAGGCAGAACAATAAATGAAAAAAATGCCGTTTACTGCGGAATCACACAGAAGTATATCACATGTTATCACAGGTCTGAAAAAGGCCGACGCATAAGGAAGATGGGAGCCATTTTTGGTTTTATTTTTTTAAGATTCACGATACAGCAAGGTAGACGTCAGAGCATTTACCTGTGTATCTTAAGAGAACAGTAGTTTTTATCTCCTTGTTCTGAAAAGTTAGTTTTTATCTTAACGGAAAAACGGATCAATGGTTTCCCCCTGTACAGGTAAACTTGAGGTGTTAGAGATTCAACCGTTCAGTTGTTAACTTCGTGTTTTGAGCATTCTCAGATAAAAATGAAGCGTGAATAGCATTAAAAGGTGCAATAGATGAATGAATGTAGATGTAATACTGTGTCCAACAGAGTGAATTATATACAAAGAACCAATTTCGTGATTCACTTCTCATACCTCTGATGATTACCATCAGGACACAACAGCGAGTATTGACTTGGAGTAGTTATGCACTGGCGTGGAAAGTCTGGGGCCTGAACGTAATGTGTATTTTAAAAAAGTTAAAAAGTTCTTTTTTGATCTTGTGTTTAGGTAAAGGAGGAAAAGCAAACAAAGAAAATATAGAAACAGAGTAATGAGGACAGGAGAGCACAGGTTCATGCAAGGGAGGCAACCTGCCACAATTACAGGTGAACTAGATTTTTACAGGAGCCTTGCAGCTTCTAATGGTGAATGTCCTCTTTACACACTCAAATATCTACAATTAAACAACAGGATCATCCCATTCTCTTGCAAATATCCAAGGTGCTGGGCCTAAGATGTATTGGATTTTATACATTAAGGCATTCCTTTGTGAATGTGTTTACTGGCTTAAGGCTCAGGGAATATTGGAAGTAGCGGTATTAGCAAGAAACGTCTCTTTTATCAGACCTTTATGTTCTTTTGTATTGGGACTGCTTGTGTAATTTGGCTGTGACCGATTGTTGTCTGGCTAGAAAGGACACAAAATCTTGGTGCTTGACCAGGCCCTAAACGCATATTAATATTTGCTCTAAGTTACTCCAGGTGAGTTGCGTTCATGTTTAAGTTTTTTACATAATGATACGCACTTTTCACGTAACGTGTCTTTTCAATTACACCACTGCGAATTGGAACGGTACCAGCATCTCATTTGAAATCAGTAACTGAGGAGGAGACTTCAGGTCTTCAGAAAACCGTGACAGTACTAAGGAATGTCTCATAACCGCACACGTTTAAGACTGTGTGCAAAGGCATGGTTTCCCAAAAGTGTACATCTACTTGCTAAAAAGTAAATCTCATGATATCTGAAGTTAGGCATTTAAAATTACTAGCTGCATCTCAATGTTTGCAATAAAACCTGATGAACTGTAGCAAAATTGACTGACAAGGAACATTCTTATGGAAGATAATTAAGAGCTTTCTGAAATAATCAGAAAGTTTCTTACTAAGTGACAGTAACCCTGCTTTGTTAGCGAGCTGCTTCCTTGTCCTGCTGTAGCAGCATGACCCCACTGAAATACTTTATCCCCTGTGTTACTGAAGACTAATTCACATTGTTATTTTCTTAGACAAGTATAAAATTAAACTCAAACAAAACAGTACCTGAGGCTTCTAAAAGCAGAGTTATAGCATCCAACACCATTACTTTACAGTTTTTAAAGTATAGTGAAGAGTCAGCAACAGAACAGACAACTCGCGAAATTTTATATGACCTCAACATTAAAACACTATTTTAGCACTCAGCTACATGTGCAACTGAGCTTACGGTTAGTTAAATATAAGGAATGGAGAAAGGCTTCAGTTGAAACTCCTCCTCTCCCTCTGAAATATCAGTTTGGCCAGCAGGAAAAGGAGCAAAATGGGATGGTGTCTGCTGAGACAAACAGTGCGACAAGTCAGCAGCAAGAGGGATTCCGGCAGGCCTGAAGCAGTCTTTAACCTCCCGAAGCATTGCAGTATTAGCTTGTGCACCCCCTTCTCTCCTTAGGAGCAGTGGACATTCTAGAGCGTTCAGGGATTTAATGCAGGATCGGAATCTGTTTCTGAAGCAGGGTGGGACCTCTTCAGGGGGGCAAGGAATTATCCACACCAGTATGCCTTGGATACAGGTCTGCAAGAACAAGGAAGGTGCACGAATACAGACATTAAACATCTGCTTATCAGCCCATGTGGTTTTTTGTTCCCACACAAAGCCCAGTTTTTGTATTAATGACCACAGGATTCTGTCCTGCAAAAACAGTATACTGAAATGGTTAGGATACCTTTTATTGAAAATGATTTATCAAATAAAGATCCGTATCACACTGGCTGTGTAGCCGCAGTGCTTCTCGGGCAAACACGCTGGCGGTGGAATTTAGCCTGGCTAAGTTCAGAAGGGCAGAACCTTGCTCCAAGCTGCCATTACCAAGAAGAGCTTAATCTGCATTCTTGCTTCAGGAAAGTTTTAATGAAGGTAGGTAGAAGTAACCTGGTGTCAGATCAGATCTGGAACTTTAAACAAGATACTCCTAACCTGTGAACATGAACAGTTCCTGTTTTAAGTTACGAGCATTATGGCATAAACATACCTCTTTTGACTATCATTAGCATTACGAAGATTCTCAAGTAGTCCAACTGTGCCATTCACACACTGCTCCATCTGAAAGCAGTGTTTATTTTTGTTGTGTAGAAAAAAAACAGTAATTACCCATCGCCAGAGCAAACCATTTATAATTTCTAATAATGCAATGACACTTACTATATGATGAAAATATTTTACTGTGTATAATATTTGGAACTACAACTTTGTGTTACTTGTTTAACTCCCTCTCTTTTGCAAAAGAAAAATTGTATGTTTTTGTGGGTGAATGTGTACTGAAAGACAGAAGGTAAGGGAAACAAAAGTAATATATCTGCTTATTGTTGTGAAAAAAATGTATTTGTATTAAACAAATGACCCAAATTACTGTAGTATTCCACATTTGTCACTTTGTTACACAGAGCATCACATGCTGAATGTGAATTGGCAACGCCACACTCTTGCGAGAATGGTGAACAACATAACATATCCAGCTGCAGACCTAAAGTTAAACCCGCCAGCGCAGAGTGGCTGGTTTTGGGTACCACACACTGGCACAATGCTCGGAGAAACACCTCACAGCACGCTTGTGAAAAACTGTGATCGTTTAACTTGCAGAGGGGAGGAGTGGGAAGGAGAGATGTAAGAACAGGTTTCAACTATGTAAAGAACTCCCAGAAGAGAACTAGGTTTACATTCACAGCAAAATGGACAACTAGTTTCAACTGCAGGAGGACAAGAGGAGGACACTTCCTTAGGGAGAGCAGTGCCTTGGGAGGAACTGTTTGTTGTAAGTGATAAAGCTAATCCCACCTTAGACTGCCAGAATGGACCAGGTTCCCTTTTTTATTATTTTAAACTTCCACTTGGTGAGATTGTCTCCTTTTCCAAAAACCCTGAAGATACAAAAAAAGCGCGTAATGAAAAGAAATATTACATGTTCGCATTATGAAAGAATCTGTGTACTTCAGTCAGGTGTAAAACCAAAGAAAGTATCCTATCGTGATAAATACGCAGCATTCCAACAAAACTACAACTTTCCTTTCCTAAAGAAGGTTGTATCCATTTACCCCGTATCTTTATCCTGGACTGTCAGCTGTGCAGACAGCGGGCTAAGTTTCCAAAGCTCACAGTTCTAGCTGGAGTAAGTTTTCATACAGCTGGTGACTGCTAAGAATATACGATCAAAACACAGGAGAAGTGTTCGAACAAATTATATTCCCTACACCCAAGGCCAACAGATTTTTTGTTTTGTTAAAGCTGCCTTAACTAGTTCACCATGTAGATCAGATGGATACACGAATCCCTGGCAGATACAATACGAAAGAAACAACATAAGCAAATATATTCTAGTAATAAAGATCTATTAGTTTCCACTTATTAGGATATGGAAAAACAGAGGCAAATCTGTCTTTAGAATTAAGAGACTAGAGGGATAGTTCACTGACCGTGCCTTTTTGCACACAAGAGTTTTAATCTCTTGATGAAGAGTACCAGTAGAGCACAAAATACATTTCTGCTCAGTTTGCTCTCCATATACACATAAACAAGGAAACACGCTATATGGTATTCACTCACACCTCCACCCTGCCCCCCTAATAAAATATTGAGGCTGTTCTTCATGAGCTTTAACTAAAAGTCAAAAAAATGGTCAGTTAACAAAGAACTCACCAAAAGTACTTTGAATGGTGTGCGACGTTCCCACTGTCTACGGCACACAGCTCAGAAAATCCCTTTGGATAAATTCTACACCATGGTTAAGAACAGAATGATTCCAGTCTGCTGGAGTGGGCGGGCCCTGGGACAAACTTGCCCTTCTATTACATGCAAGTACTTAGGAGTGACATTAACCAAATCACAGAACTTCCTGGAGTGTTTTAGCAGCTCAGAGGTAAAGTATATGAAAATACAAACATCAGCATGATTTCAAAATTCAAAAAAAAAAAAAAAAGAGTCAAATCACAGTAATTTTTAAGTGTTTTAACTAAATTAGGTTTTCTTTTAGTAATGGATAACTTCTGGGAAAATGCCACATGGGAAACTGTTCAGCTGGTATGACACAAAGGGTAACTTACTTCTTTAGAGTCATCTGGTTCAACAAATGGCCTGTTTGGGGTTTTTTCGGAACAACCACATAGTTACAATGCCTCTTTAGACCCTGTGCAGCTTACCATTTGAAGAAATAAGGCTGTAATGAAGGATGGGTCATTGCATTGCGTATGTCTGGGAGGTAAACAACATGCTCTACAAAGCTCAATGATGGTTCACAAACGGCACAGACGGGAAGAGTAAAGTAGCAAGCTTTAGATGGGTTATATTTAAATAAACTCAGCAAAGAACAACAGAATCTTAATGGCTCTCAGAAGCAAGACTGCTACTTACAGCAGCCCTGAAGAATGCAGTCAGAAGAACAAATCAGTCCAGAAGAAAGTTCAGGCAAAAGGCTTTAGTGAATCTACTCCAAGTGCCACTTTATCGCTAGGTTTGCTAGTACGTTTTCAGAGCTGGGGGAAAAGAAGAATATTTTATTTAAAAACTATGGGGAAGAATTTTTGGCCAGTTCATGTCCTAGCAATAGGCAATGTCACTTTATAAATTTTCAATTCAGCACGTTACTGTCTTGGTTGGCGATGTGTGAACTTCAGTGTGAGCTGACATCAGTAGAATGCTGCCATCTTTCCGTATTTCTTTAGAAAATGCTTCTGGTTTTAGAGTAACGATGGCATTTTGGTCTAAGAATTCAGTTTAAATAGTTTTATTTTTCATTTGTAACAGGTAACTAGTTACATATTAAACTCTTCCTTTTAAGGAAATGGGACAATATTTGCAATACAAGCAGTTAAGGCTTCAGGAACTTTATTACAGGACCACTACAGTAAGCCTCCCACAATCAGCTTATTTTTGAGTTGTATTATAAGAACTCTGCAGAGTATTTAAGGCAACAACTTACTTAAACTGCAGTGCATAAATCAGAACACCTCATTAGCAATGTTTCTTACCTTCATAAAACTTACTTCTTTTTGGGTAGAAAGCCTGAAGTCATAATGAATTTTTACTCTTGAAAGAGGTAGAAGATAGAAATACGACGTATGCATCGCATCATGCTGAGACTGACCAACCCAGGCAATCTGACGTACTTCTGAAGAGCAGCTGTTTCTTGGCCCTTGACTAGAAAACTAAGCCTGGGGGATTCCTTAAGTGGAGAACTTTTTCGGCTGAGAAAAAACAATAATGTCCTTTCTTACTACTTTGCCAGGTGTCTGGCAAAAAAAGAAGAGGTGTTTAAAAGTTGGGCTCCAGCATACATATTTTTGGATCCCAGACTCTGTCCTCACACACGACAGTGCCATTACAGAGATGAGCACACATGCTGCTGCAATCAAAGACAAACCCAAAAATCACACATAAGATGCTCTTCAACTGTATTCCGTGAACTAGCTGAGCAGTGGCTCAGAAAATAGCTCATATATGTCGCCTTCTTGATGTGTTGCATCCACTGCACATACCAGGGTTCCATAAGGATTGACACACACATACACTGGTAGATTAAAAATAGGGAAAATACAATACTGAGGGTAGGTGCTTCCCTGTATGCTTGTTTCTCCACATCACAAATACTGGAAGCGTCATCCCTTTAGAAACAACTTTGTGGAGCAGATTGGAAAGCTATGGTGAACGGTTCCATTAGTTCAGTCATATTTGTTTCCAACACTAACGAACTGTAAATTAATTAATCCACTGCATACAACCAGCCTTGAGAGGGATACTGTTTTCTGTGGTTTTGGTTTGGTTTTGGGACCTTTTTTGGTTTGTGTGGGTTTTTTGGTTTTTTAATCAAGAACTAAAATCAACTGGTTCTTTCCAGCTGAGACCATCAAGACGGTAAGTTCCAGAATCAGAGCACAACTAACCACTCAGCTGCTGCTGAGTTTGACTGCAATTCAGCCAGATCCTTAGAGAGGTCTTAGCTGTCCAGGGCTGGCTGGAGTAAACAGAGACCTTAGGAAGTACACTGCAAAGTACAGTGTAGCAACTTAGAGAGTACATTAAAAAAAAATACTCCCAAAATCTTTTATATAAGTGCCTTGCCATGTTAAAATGTTACTTTTTTGTTTGAAAATTCTTATGTTTACTATGAGCCCTGATAATTAGAGAAACATGAGTTAACTATTACAACTTTGCAATTAAAAACTAAGAAAAACAGGAACATTGTGAAGCAGTATCTGACAAGTTGAGAATGAAGAAGTCTTCCATAAAATTAATCTTTAACCAGAAAAAAAACCCCTGTTAATTAAAAAGAATTATTATAGAGGATTTCACATTAAAGTCTGTAATCCATAGTTAGAAATAACAGAATTTCAAGGTATTCCCTACGGCAAGTTTGTAAGAACAGAGAACATCACATAAATATTTCCCATTCCCACTGTTAACAGCAGCTGCTTTCTAGAGTTTAGAGAAACAGAACAACTACTCAGAATTCCTGAGAGCATTCACCCTTCTATTTTTTTCCACCGTAGGGAAGAAACTCATCAACATAGAAACCCCTAAAGCTGGCTTTATACCACAGGCATGATCACCACTATCTTGTCTCAGTAACAAATGTGAGGCAAAAGACTCCACCCCCACTCCAGGCCTCTCAGCACAAAAACTCTGAGCACAGAAATTAAAAATGAATGGATGAATGAATGAATGAAGAGCCTTGTTTGGGGCTTTTTTGGTTTATTTCCCATTGCCACAATAGCATTCTGCAACGAGACTCACCTGGTAAACTGATCTTGCACATTACCAACTGAAGCCTAGATTACTTTTCCATTCAAGTATGAACACCTGACAGGTACGTATGACTCTGCTCTGATGATTCCATGTCAACAGCTCACACACAGAAACCATTCTTTGCTCATGACTTATGCAGCAGGTCAGCAAGACAGTTGAAAAGCCAGCTGAACAAGCAGTGAATACATGGACCTCAAGGGAGAAAATCTACAAACTCAGCAACAGTCCAAATTGAAAACAAGTTCTTGAAATGTGAATAACAAAAGTTAAAAAAGAAATCACTTCAAATATTTGACTATGACATCAACCACACAAGTAATAATTACTTTTTTATAATGCCTTATTAGTGCATTGTTTCAAGGAATACAGAACGTTTCATCCTCCATAACTTTGTGTGACAATGTTTTTTAAAGCATTCACCAGGATGTCAGCCTAATACACTGTCATTATCGTGACACGCTAAACTTTCTAGTTCCCTTACTGCTCATTTTCCTTGTCTTTCACCCAGTGCGATAGGAAAGTAACTTTTTCTGCAACGTTTCTACTTACAACTTGAAAGCACGGCACATGTCGTACACAAGCAAAAATCTAAGATGAATCTTCTGAAAGGCAAAAATCTGTCAAACCACTGAACAAACACACGTAGGACTTTAGTTCAGACCAATTACTATGGCCCGGCTGCCACCAGAGTTTAACACCTCAAGCTTTATAAATCAAAACAAGCTGAATTCTACCACAGAGCTCAATTTAAAAGAAGTTAAAAATATCAAAGGCCCGTCCTGAACTTGAGCGCTCTTATTTCTAAAACACAAAGCAGTGATGTGATGGCCTAGTGATATGGCTGGTGTCAGAGGGTGAGACCTCTACCAGGCTGAGGTCTTGCAGTCCATCTGAAGATGCACTGGATCACTCACACATGCTTCAGGTCTGTTAAATTTATTCAGGTTTCTTCTTCAGATAATTTAAGGAGGACAATGGTTAATTCTGCATTACCTAAATAGACTGGTTTCCTAAAACATGAAAGGATAGCACAAGTCTATTTTGTAAAGAGGGAAGAAAAATAATACAAATGTTAACAGAATAACGCTCATCAGTAACACTGCACAGGTAAGAAAATACACACCTAGGTATCTGTAAAAGAAATCTGGGAAACCCACATAACTATTCACGATGACAAAGCCTTGTTGTTTAACACACAGAACTGTACTGGGGATCACGTACTAGAAAAATCATCCACCAGGGATAATTATTTCCACATAATTAACAGGCATCTGAACTCTGCCTGCTACAATGTGCACAGACAGTACATCTGAACCGTGACTTCTGTGCCCAGGCACTCTAATCCATACTAACAGAGATGTCCTACCTAACACCTGCTGTGAAATTATCCCTCGCTTTGCCCTTGCTCTTTTTTTCCTCTTTTTTTATTTTATGGTATTATAAGTGAGAATCTGCTAAGAACCTTCTTGAAAGACACATATAAAGGCACCTAAAGAGTTGCTTCATAAAGCAAGCCTGCAATTTAAAAGTCCTAAGCAACTTCATTTTTAAATGCACAGCTTTCTCAGTAGAGAATTCAGCAGTAAAATATATGGACAAAAGATGTATTTCAAAACAGACCATAGGGACTCTAACTGGCTTCTGATCCAAATTCATCAATAGGGTGGTGAGGACTAATTCTCTCAAGTTCTCTCGACAAAACCTAAAATACTCCGTATTTTACTGACATCTTTCCAGCTATGTTCCTGACACAGATTCTCAGACAAAAGAAGGTACAAGAGAAGAGTTCTTCATGATTAACTGATGCTCCACGTATCTCATCTTCTGGATATACATTTCCATCAAATAGGACAGCATTTCTTACACCAAGGTGAGCGTTTCAGGCCGTGCAGCACAGGATTTTGAGAGCTGAGGCCTTTTGCTGCTCCCCACAAAACTGCGTATCCTAGAGACATCCCAGCCACCACCACAAGAGATGGATAAAAGTTGTCACTAGCTGGGCTGACTGTTTACCAGGATACCTGCTGTTTATATACGAAATGACATACATTCTTGCCATTACCTGGAAAAGGTAAGGATTTCCTACCCCAAAGTATTTCTAACAGGTGTCTGAATCCTGGCTGCTCTATGACCAGGAAAGAGGGACCCAACTAGTCAGGATTTCAAGACATAAACTACAATTGCTTTGTCAGCTCAGGAGCCTGCAACCTAAAGAGAAGGTACAGTATGACAAGTAAGGACACAATTAAGATTCAGAGTATTCTTTTATATTCAAAAATGTTTATCCAATAATATAAAGCTTTACCCAGTAATACATGGTTTACTCTTCACCACAGGTACACAGTGAGCGAGCTCATAAAAAATGCAACCAGCAAAGCCTTGGCAAATATAGGTAGAATTTATTCTTGTTTCCAGTGATAATTAAAATAGGTGTCTTACAATTCCCTTCAGCTGTTTCAGCTCCTGAATCAGCTGGTGCTCATTGGGCCCTCTTCCTCTTTATTCAATTCTTCTTTGGCTTCCACATCTGCCACCTCAGAGTGACTGCAAGCAGCATCCCCAGCTGAGAGCTTTTTCATTTTGATGTTTGGCAGTTTCCTCAGATCACCATCCCATTCTCTTAAAGGAAAAAAATAAAAACAATAACCAATAGAAACAGCAAGAAGGAATGGCAGAGTTAAATCACCTGTCCTCTGAAGATATTAACTCAAGTGAGGCTGCTTTTCTAAATTATCCTACCAGTCCCACTGCAGTATGAATAAGCACCGTTTTCACCTGATCTTGTACACTACAGCAGCTCTGTAATTCCTCTGTGAAGAATTAAGTACGCTCAGATTTGCCATTCTGAACAGAAAATGTATGATTCACTTTATTCCCACAGACTATCTGTGTGCTCAGTTACTTTAGGCCACCTGGTTTTAGGTTTGACACACTAAACTCTCCGGCTTGTAAGGAATGGAAAAGCAGTTTGAAGAGTGTCTTCATCTGGATGCTCAATTCCCAGAGCTAAGGTACATAAAGTCCTTCATTATGATTTATGGTAACTGTTAACATCTTGTATGACTGACTTCAAGGGGACACAGAATGTTAGTAAACATTAATTCACATCATTTCAAAAGGCTCTGTGAAGGAAGAAAGGCTCATTTAAATATCACAAGTCAAAGCCAGTACTCAATTAACAGAATGCTTGCTTGATTACAGTAAGTGCACTTCATGGATAATTTTTCTCAAAGGCAAAGACAGTTTTTGCCAGTTAGAAGACAGACATGGTTTTCACAGATTCACAGAGTGGTTTGCTCTACCAAGGTAACAACAAAACACTTCCATCAGATGTCCCAGCACGAGAAGTAAATTGTGCGTTTATAAACACAGCAGCCAGAGCCCTGGCTCTTCTTTGAGATTTCTGACTTCATTCCAACATCCTGTAAGCATGACTTCTGGCTACACAGCACCCCTAGGAGTTAGTGATGTATCATTCCTGGCAACAAAAGCATTCATAATTTGGTTTTTTTTCCATTTCGTTTGATGGAGGTGTCAGCAAGAGAGTTCATTCAATCCATGACCAAGGCATATTGGCTTGCTGCCCCAGATGAACTAGCAGCAATTTTCACAGCTCCCAGATCTTGTAGCTCGATGCAAGTCATCAATTCACTGAAGATTTTCACCTAGTATTACACAAAAACACTGCTGCAGACACCTGGAGTTGGATCTTAGAAAACATGACTAAAAACTTAGTGCTGTTTTCATCACTTCATACGTTCTGACTATAACTTGGGTCACTATGCTATGTGACTACAGTCACCGTCTGGTATCTCATTTCAGGTGAGAAAACAGTGAAATGCCATTCATCAATAAATCTATGTCTTGATCCCTAAACACTAACAGTACCTACTAAGCATTTTTGTGTAAATCAGTGAACAGCTGCGGTGAAAATCTGAAGTACAGAGAAAATATTCTCTAAGAATATCAAAACAAAGATACTTTAGTTACAGAAATGGAATTCTAACTGCTGAAGCTTCCTAACCCTTCAAATGTTTTAATGATTCACCCTCACCTGCATTTTAGCCTGTAACAGCTGACGTGCCAGGACAGCAACACCATACCTAGTCTGCTTTTTCAAACAACAAACTCTTTGACAGGTTTGCATAAATTCTTTTTTAAGAAAAAAGAGATACAACATGTCACATTCAGAAACACTGTTTTGCATAAACACATTAGTAGTGATAATAAAAAGAACTCACCTGAAAAATTTGAGATGCTTTCTGTTCATAATATCTGGGATTTCTAATTGGAATGAAATTAAATTCTATTAGATGTGTTACATTATTCACGTGAGACTCATTTCAAAGAAAGAACTATGCGCTAAATGTATTATTTCAGAGATTGAAAGACCAAGAAAATGAGAATGAGGATTCATATTAGAACTTTTATAGAACTATATATAAACAGGAAAAACCTCTTGCAGCTAAAGAAAAGGACTTGAACTTATACCTATGAACTGTTCCAAAATTCAAATATACCAGTCACTGAAAATCCATAACAAATAATAAAAAGAGGGTGCTTCATTTTCGCTAAACTGACACACCCAAGAAACAGCAAAATTTTAAACACCTAAGGTTTCCCTTTATGAAAAGTCCAGTGATGAAACTAGGAAAATTATTTATTTATTATTTGTTTTAAAAGCATAACTAACATCCACAACCAAGACCAAGGCCTGGTTATGCTAGTTTTTAACGGACATTTACCCACCCACATAATAAAAAGACAACTCTGCTCTGCAGAAATTACTGTAAATATGCACAACAGATAAAAGGTAAAATAAGAAAGCTTAGTTTCAAAGCTGACCTAAATATACAAGCCTCACTCAAAATTAATGGGTACTAAGTGGTCCGTAACTATTTTGAAATGTGTTTATTAAAAAACACCACTGCAGCAGCAGAGTTAGGAAAGTAACTGATAATTCAGTAAGAAAATGTAACGAAGAGTTAAATACACTCTGGAAAATCTACCATGCATTACTAGAATATAGATGTGTGTGTGTATAAAATATAAACACTGGGAAGAATACAACAAGGTTGTCAGGTGTTTACGTTCTTGGATTTTGGAATATACTACTACATTCTTCCACCTTCAATGAGAGTCTGAGAGCAAAGAATGGCTGTTTGGTAACAATTAGTCTCACTCCAATGCTATTATAGTTTCTGTTGTTAAATACCTGTTCTATAAACCAGTCAATACTGGGAAACCAGCATTCCGTGATTGCTGAAATGCCTGTTAAATACTGCAGCAAATGCAACAGAATATTTATGGAGACTGTTGGCACCTGTCTCCTCTCACGAGCTGATGTTGCTCTCAACTGAAACATCAACAGTTTTCATGACTGAAAGTTTTCCTCACCAACAGAATTAAGCAACACATACTCACTACAAACCTTTAGTACCTTTGAAAGTAAAAAGGCATACAAACATCTCGTGCAGAGACCTATGGGACAGACATGGGGTTTTTTAAATAACTCCTGGGGTAGCAAACACCTTCCTCCTTGGACATGTAGTTTATAAACCCATGCAGAATTTGACCTAGGATGCCTAAGCTGCTTTGCCCTTATTCAGCATCATTCTTTTCTTGGTCAGTTCTGAATTCCTGCAAGTGAGCCGTGTTTAACACCTTCATTTATTTGTAGATATTTATGCCTTAGGAGCCTTGAAATTTCTGCACAATATAAAATACCTTATTCCTGTCTATGAAGTGTACAGACTTCACGGCAAGCAGGTCACTCAACTGCCTGCTACCTCTGTAATGTTAAATCCACTTGACTATTTTAGCTCTTAAAGACATGACATTTCAGGAACTTCTTATACTGTCCTTGAGCAAACCCTGAACATACAGTCCTGCCTTTGTCCATCTGTCGATTTTCCTATGTCTTACAGCAGTAAACCAGATGATGCTATCAATGCAGGATTATAGATGATTTTGCTACTATAGGATGTAGAACAACGGTACCTGTCACTATCTTTGTGGTCAGAATGTCTCTGTTGTTCAGAAATTGTTTCTTCCCTTCACACTGGGTTACAAAGTTACCAACTGAAGAACACTGATATTCACAAAAGTTTTTGATACCAATGACATTGATTTCTGCAGCCTGCTTCTTGATAAATAGAGTGATACAGTTCACAGCCAGGCAAAGAAATGTATACCTAATCCTTTTTTTTTGTCTGCTGTTTCCTGGGTTCTGATAAACACCAATGCCACATTAGGTCCATCCTTCCCAACCAAGCATTGAAACACAGCCATGGTCCCTCTTGCTTTCTTTACAATTCCTTCAATTGCACTCTTGGCAGCACAGTGCCAAATGCTGACATGTCCTAGCCTCCACATGACAGAAAGTTGTTCTCCCCTTCTCCCAGGTTTTGTACAAGGAGCGATGCCTACTCAGTTTTGTCCTAGGACAGAGCTTGGTGATGTAAACAGTGAGTGTGGCAGAAGTGGCACTATGATGATTTGGGCCAACTGCCACAGAAACGTGCTGAGATTTCTATTTGTTCCTTCTATGAAAGCACTGACCCAACGTAACCGTCAGTGTTATTCTCAGACAAACCAGGACTAAAGGACAAGACTTTCAAGTGAAGCCCTTTTGATTTTTTTTCCCAGCCAAACAAAGCAAAACCAAACCAACACACCCTTGGAAAGCATTTGACAGCTTTTATTGATTTCCATAGGGCATTTTCCAAACAGAGTAGTCTAATAGCTTTATCCAGCCTGTCACCCAGCATCACAAGAAAGCAGGCATCCTGCAGCAGGGAGATTCTGTGACAAATCAAGATTTGGAACTGAATTTATCTGTAGTGATTTGGCAGTGGCAAAATCTGTAAGTTCTGCTTACACTATGTTACACAATACAAACCCCAGTGTTGCCAGATTAGGAGCTAGAATCTCTAGTCCCGTTCTGGTTTGTGTGTAGGAACAAAGCAATTATATACTGCACAGTAACTTATTTTTAAATATGGTGGAAAGCTGCAGTAGCACTGTATTTTCAGATTAATAACACCTGTCTCGCTCAGAAGTATTTCCTCAGCATGCACCAGTGTCATGTTTTTTGGCTGTGACTTGTGAATTTCTTAGTTTGCTAAAAAATGTTAAGGCACAGGAGAGTGTCGTCTCAACCAAAGATGGAAAAAAGGAAGATGGAGAAATGTGGCACGGGGGTTAGTGGAAAAGAAACAAGGACAGAATTTTGTGGAGGAGATACTGTCTAGCATTTCTAAGATGAAGTATACAGTAACCTATGTGTTGTAATAAACCAGCAGCAAAAAAATGTAAGCAAGCACTTTCTTCATGTCTCTGACTGTTTCGGATAATGCTTTATTGTCCTATCTTTCTTCTACAGAAGTACAAACAGCATGTTGGCTCTCAAACTTTGTCAAAAAGATGTTGTGTTAGTGCTTAGCACCATTTCATGACAAGGAAAAAGATACAGTAACTGAGCTTAGTTTGTAACGCAGAACTTGTGCAAAATACTGTAAAGTCAGCACCTTCCCAACTGCTTGGATGGAGCAGCACTGGACCAGATTACTTCAAAGCGAATCAGTAGTAAAATGCTTCTGTCAGCTGTAGATCTAACAGATCCTGCCTCTGTGTACAGGCTTGGACTGGAGGGCTTCAAAAGCCTAACTAGAAAGAAAGGGGACAGAGGAGCCAATCCCAGTGCCAGAGTCCCCTTCTAGAGTCGTGTCCACAGCACTATTTAACCATATGCTCTGTGACAGCCTGACGAGATGTTTTACTCCCTCCCAGAAGTACGCTGTTACTACAAACATCACTGTTCTTCACAGCAGAAACCATTTCTCTCCCAAAGCGAAGGGCTGCACAAGGGATTTGCCTAAATCTCACAAGGACTGAAATGTCACTGCTCTGGCAGGGCTCTGCACACAGTACAGGCTCCATATGTGTCACAGCCATCAGAGCTGTCGTACAGAGAAACACCCAAGGCAGGTCAAAGATGATACTGCAGCCTGATGTTAAAAAAGGAAAAGGAAGTTAGAAACTGGAGATGCTCTTTAGATAAAGAACGGTCCAGTTACCTAATAATGATCGTTACAGAAAAGAGCAGCTGACAAGCAGTACAGTAGTTATGCAAGCAAATACACATAAATGATACAACTTTCACCTAAACTAAATCAATTTCCTTATATTCTCAAGTTTCAAGAATTAACTAATAAAACTGGTGCCTCTAGCTTCAAAGGCCATTTTTTCCCCCAAGATTAACATTATGCTTCTGAGAGAACATGCAAGGTAATTAGAAGCAAATTATCAAAAATGTATGATGTTCACGTGAAATAATTATTATGCTTTTCAACTGAAAACATGCTAACTTTGAGTTCCAAGAATGTATCCTGTACATGTCTAGGGTTCCCTTTCAGAAGTTTTGCTATGAACATCTAAGACAAGATTAAAATAAAACCACACACAAACAATATCAGGAAGCAAACTGACGTAAAATTAATGTAGAAATATTTGAAGAGTAAGGAAGTGACAAGCAGCTAGTAACAAACTCAACCACCTCACAGATAGTACCTATACAGGGAACATTCAGTCTGTTAAAAAAAAAACCAAAACTAAAATTTACTGTGCTATTGGCTATTTACCCCTCTTGCAAAGAGCCAGTAAAGAAGGACTAATTTTTCATTTACAAATATCTGATACACATATGTTATCAAAGTTTAGGAGACTTTCCTAAATGTAAACGATTCATGTCATGTAGTCTCCCCATAGCAAATGCACATGCATACAAGAAATAACTAAGTTTAAGAATGGAGGTGGGGAGGAACCAGTCAATACTAAGTCAGTTATAAAAGCTCCCTTCACTACAGCTTCCAGGGATAATAATGAGCTAGAGCATAAAAGCATGGTTTCCAGCTGATTTCCATTTATCCCCAATCTCTAATTACAGTATTTAGCAGCAACTATTTTCTCTGAATGAACTGTCCTAGACAGAAAGCAAAACCTGCAGCAGCTGTGGTAACAAAAAATGAATTATTTGACAGCGTATTTAATATGTGAAGTTGCACCATGCTCTCTGAATGCTTTACTTACTAATACTATAATAACCTCAAATTTTGCTTACAATACTTTTGGATTCTTCTTTATTTTTATGTTGTGCTTGTGCATTTGACATCCTTCTGTCTAGTCCTATTGCTTTTTTGACAGCTTTCCACAAAGCAGTAAGGAAAAAAGGAAGAACTAAAATAAATAAGCAAAACCAAAGAGGAGATTTCTACAAGTGAGCTATTTGATGACATTCATAGCATGTATCTTCCTATTCCCCCCCCACCTTTTAAGAAATCGAAGTTTACACATGACATCACCCAGCCACTCCTGAATTCCTTGCCACTGCAGGACATGAAAGTATAAGTAACATTAGCAAAATTTTTAGAGACATTCATTTTCTTTATTGGTAAAATATAAACTGGGGGGAAAGAGAATATGACACACCCGTGCTGTGCTTTGTATCCTAACAACAGAACAGCGCAGGTTTTGCCACATCTTCCATGATGTACTTTCACTGTGAGGACTGACTGCCTTTGACTAATACTTCAGCATTAATTGCCAAGTTCAACACTCAACTCCAAGGTGCTTATTTGTTAAATAAAAGCACAGAAATGTCAGTACTATTTTGTACTTGACCCTCCTCAAAACAACTCTGCTTTTTGGATTTACATTATCCCTTTGCCTTTCTCCCTTATTTCACCACGTTACTGCTGCTTCCCTTCAGTTCCACCTACCAAATTTTCAGTCTTTTATTTCTCTCTCACGTGTAGCTCGCATCCGTGTGCTACCTCCAAAACCAAAAAATCCTCTCAAAAAGCGTTTTGTTTCTTCTTTAAGCAGACTATGCACTTAAGAGGAAATTTTCAGCCCTAATGCTTATGTTGTGGTTTTCACACGAGGAGCACCTCAGAAGCTTTCATTACATAATCTGATGGCACAGATGGCTACCCCAAAAGAAGATAAATGGTAATAACGTCAGCAGGAATATCTGGCATTATGAGTTTGTTCAAACTTGTGATAATGGCCAACGTAGATGTTTATAAACTGAAAGTGCTTTCAATTAGGCTCTTATCTCCAAGATTTTTGATCTTTGTAGTTGTTAGGGAGGTTTGATTATTAAAAGGTTAAGTGTTAGGGCCTTCAGACACAGTGCACTTTCACTCCCTCCACCACCCTCAGTAAGTCAAAGAAAGGAGCATAATTCCTCGGCCTGAGAAGAACAAGAGGAAAAATGTGGTTTTCTACTTGTGGGTTATCACTTATGCCTGTAAAAAAGCCTGTAGTGTAAATGAGATCCTGGATTACCTACATTTTAATAGGAAAACTCCAGAAATATTTGAATTTTGAAATACATCTGTACTACTATTTCTGCTCCAATTATTCCCCCACATGAAACACATCTCAACCATAGTGGAATGAAGGGTCTCTCTGAGGACATTTTAGGCCCATGAGTTCAGAGACTTTGGTTCTCTTCAAGATCATGAAACCTAAAGCCCATTCTCTCATAATATGAAACTTTCAGTTGCCACTGGTCCACCTCAGTGGAAATGGGCAAGTCAGGCCACAGGTATACCCCTAACAGTAATTTTACATGTTATCGAAAGAATGTTAGAGGAAGCTGTCTATAAAGTCCTCATTAGCACAAGTCCAGATAACAAAGCCCACCTAGAAAAAATAGATAATTTGTAGAGACAGTGCTGCTGGTTATTCCCCACATGAACAAATAAAGTCTTCACGCTAATGCATGTTAAAACATGCACACCCACTGACGTGCGTTTTTAAGGTAAAAAATACTTGGTATATAATGAAGGTCCAAGCAAGCTGCTGAACTGAATTTGTATTTGAGACAAGTGCATGAAATCTCACCTTAGTTTCAAAAATGTGTGACATGTGCCTGCACTAAAGAGGCAACACTAGCAGAGATGAACAAGCAGAAATACATAAGCCAGGTCTCCACCATCCTTTTTCCTTTTCTCTGCCCTGCCTCTCCTGCCAAACTCCTCTGCCAGGCATAAAACCCTAGCAGTCATTTAATTCCTTTAAAGATGAAAAATACAGAAAATGCCTAAAAATTTCATGTAGATTATAGCCTTGTGAGCAGGAGGTGAAGATGTGACCACAGGATCATCTCTAACATTTTTACATACCCATTCCATAGCCTTCATAGAGCTGTCTTTCACGTTCTATGGTCTGCTTGATGACAGCTTCCCGTGAACTATGCTGTCTTCCTTGTCTACCTTTAATACTGTTTTGTAATTCAATCTGCTCCAATTCATCATTGAATCGACACATGTAACTGAAAGAAAGAAACTGCATTTATGCCAGATGCAAACACGCAAAACTTTTGCAAAACAGAATTACTTGGATAAGCTAAGAAGTTATTTTACTAATTCTATTTATTTTCTAAATTAGTCAGATGCTTCGTAGGTTAAAGTAATAGTTCTAATCTTCAAAGTGGAAGTTCCTTTTAGAACTTCATTTGAATCATCTGAGGCTTACAGAACTGGTTTTATTATTTGCCTTTTTTAAAAAACTATGTTTGCATCAAACAAACAAAATAAAAAACCCTAAACACATTATTAATTCATTTGCTCTCGAAGTTCAGCGTTAAATCTAAGTATTCCTAACTTAACTACTGAATCTCACCATCTCAATAATAATTTTTAAAGTATAGTTCTTTGGCACGGGCTCTACACGTACATCTCACGTACATCTAACCCAAATCCAAAAAGCAAGCTTTTACTGCCTTTGCAGTATCACTCGCGTTGATGAGCAGTTTACAGGTTTCACGAACCACGTAGGAAATACATCAGAGGTTCTGAAAGGAAACTGATGTAGTACACCAGTGTAAGAATACACATCTATAACGCTATTTAGCTAGCAGGTGAAAACCAGTGACAAGCCACAAGTATAAACATCCAGCAGCACAGAAATAACTGCGTTCCTTCTTAGCAGATTCAATTCTGGTGTGTTTTGCCCTAAAAATTGACCCACCTGAGCACTGCTTAATCTCAGCAAAGAAAATTAAAGAATAAAGGATTAAGAATGAAATTTGTGCATTTGTCACTGAATAACCTGACTACCAAATTACTACAAACTGACAAATCAGCAATTACTACTGGCCAAATCATTTAGAGTGCTCTACAAACTACAAAAGCAGAGATACACTTAGATAATAAAAAAACCCACACAACAACACGACTGACTTCATTAATTCGACTGTGAATATATACATCTTTCAATATAAAATTAACCTCGGTTGCAATAAAATCACTCATTGATATTATTTATAGTAACTTATAGAAAGGCCTTCTCTGAGTCATCATCACTTTAAAGATTTTATTTAAGAACATTAATATAAATAACAAATCAAGCTTTCTAATCCCGTTTTTAACATCAGTCTTACTTTTCAATTAGCTCGCCAGCTTCCTTCTTCGTATACTCAATTTTACTGGGGTCAAGGTGACTTTGAAACCATTGCAATTTTTCTCCTACAAGAATAAACTTAACATTAACAATTACATCACCAGTGTAGCATCAACACAGATCAAAGTTCTTCGGAGTTTTTTAAATAGCCTTCCATTTTTCAAAATTCTGCATGGCATCATAGACTCACTGGTATTGTCTCTACCAGGTATGAAGGTAGCTGTAATGGAAACAAACATTCTCACATCATTTCAGGTGTATTTTATGTCTTCCTTATGGAAAACAGATGCTATGCTTTGCCTTACCTGAAATTAATGTTTAAATATCACTTGAACAATTGTTTAAGATGGAAACTTAGGAAGGTCCCAAGGGGAAAAAAAGAAAACCATCACCACCACAATGGCTGATCAAGAGTTCTGATCACCACAATTTTTAAGCAGATTAAATTGAAAAGGTGCAGTGTCAATCATACAAAAGAGAAAAATATTCCAGGTTGTCTCTCAAAGTTTTGAATTTACTTGCTAGTACAATGTGTCTGTTGACCTACATATACCATCCTCTTTTACACGTGATTAAATAAAGCATGGAGACAAGTACAGCAAACATACAGATGTAAAAAACAGATGTTTGGTTTGTATTGCCCTGTTGTCACGTACACTGACTAAAGACTAGGATGTGCTCAGCTCCAAGTTCAACCCTGTATATACTACTGGAGTGAAGAGGTCAGGTATTTAAGCATTTCAATAGTCTCTTTTAAGATTGCAGTCAGATTACAGAGAAAGAAACTCAAAGGTAGTAAAACTTAAAATCTATGCTAAAAAGCTGAGTAGTGTATTCAGTAACAAAAGCTTCTGCTCACCAATGATACTCAAACGCAAAGCTTTGTCAGTCTTCAACCTAGCAGAGAAAAAAGATATGTTAGCCAGGATTGAGTACCATGCAAATAATCATTTTAATTTTCCTTCTCCAAAAAAAGCATTTTTTTGGAGTCACAACAGAAGTCAATGTAAAATTTCAAATAGAAATATTTCCTAAATTCAGAACAATATAGAACTTATTCTGCTTCATCTAAAAATTCTGCTTTTTGGTAAAACTACTATCTGAATTTTGTCCAGTTCACCTATTGGGTTAAGGTTTCTTGGAAGAAATTAAATTGAAAAAACGTGATGAAAATATGACGCAACACTTTTCTTGGCATACAGCAAAAGGAATTTCATTAAATACCTGCACTGTAATAATTTCATTAGGCGTTTCTAATATTCTGCTGGCATGTTTAATGAGTTTGGAGATCAAGAACAGAAGATTTCACCACACTGCATCCTTGCAAATCAAGCATGCAATGTGAGAAATACCATTCAAGTATCTAATAAACTTGTAATTATTAAAGTTTGTGCTTAGTGAACAGTAAAAGTTAGTACATTATGAAATCAAAATTAGTAAATTTATAAAAAAAAGATTTTAAAAGAATTCATTTCAAAGTATTTTTCATTCCACCTCAGTCTCTGGCAGGATACTTGAAGCCTTCTGTTCTCTATGGGATGTGTGTACACAATTCGGTTTGGAATTAATCCTGTCCTAGTGAACAGTTCTCAGACAATACAAGTTTTCTAACAGGTAATACAGTGCCTGCATTGCATTTTTCTTCTGAAGCTCACAGATTCAGACTGTGGCAACGAATGTTACTGAACGCTGCTTTATTTCCAGAAAAGAAAATAATACATTGCTGGGATAAGTATGAAAGTTGTCACTGGAAGAAATGTCTTAGCCATTCATGTGCAATGTATATATCCAAGGACCTCTGGTAAAACTGAGTTTTCATATTATTTAATATGAAAACTGATAATGGATAAAGAAAATCATAAGGGATATCATTGGAAAAGAACAAATAATGCCAAAATTCAACACAGTTCAAAGCTAATGTGGTCCTTCATTAAATTCCTTGTACTTTTTAGAATTTAATGAGCATTTTAGAGTTAACTGAAGTAACTCAAGAGCACAGAAGTCTGTCACCTGTCACAAAAATTCAAATCAAAAAAAGAAAGCCCTACTTTCCAGACACACACACACACTTGTGTCACTTGGCCATAAACCTACATTACTAAAATAAAGATTAGCTTTTCCAAGAAGTATTTCTTCCTCTGAATACCATCTAAAAGCCACATAAAAGCAAATGCACAGCATGTTTGAGCTGCTAAGAGCTCCACTAATGCAGTCAAGAAAAGCCTTTTTACTTCTACAGATACCCAGCATTTGGGATAAGCACTTTTAATGCAGAAGTCTAGAGAGGTCAAGCATAGGGTTTGAGTTTTATACCTTCAAAAAAACCCCCAAGCTGGTTGATTAATTAAAGATTTTCATTCTTAAACAAAAATGACTCTTGTTTGTGTGGATTAAAGGACAGACCTGGATAAGACTATGTAAAATAATACGGAAAAATAAGTTAGATCAGAAGTCAGCTTTAAAACTCAGCTGTAGACGTCCTCAATAAAAATTGTGGTATGTCACCTACAGAGAGCTTACAGCAGGGAGATTTGAAGGGTAAGAGCAACCCAGAAAAGAACATGTGTTCCACACAGTGGAACTCCACACCAGCAGTCCCTGCTGTGAACCCTGTATGGTAACACAGTCAGCCCAGCACATCTGCAAAGCATTGCCATAGAGAAAACTAAGATGCCATCTAAATAAGCTGCCTGATTAGAATCATAAATTATGTCATGTATCTCTGCCTGAAAACACTACAAACTACCAGTTGCACCTGCAAGGGTCACCGGAACATTTATTTATCTAGGCAATGAAGTATATAACCAAGATCATCCTCTTAAAGAAAACCCTTCAGTTTCTAGGTGTACACAACTTACTTTAGTATGAGAAATAACAAATGATAGGATCAGATGTTGCCTTATTGCATTTTTCATAAAAACCTCACCTCAATGACTGCTAGAAAAAAACCCAGTATTAGCAGGGAGGCTGTGCTGGGTTCAGTCAGGAAAGGGCTAACTCCCTTTACTGGGGTTACTAGGAAGTTGCTAATTAAAACATTGATAAGGCCTCAGCTGGTGCTGGGGATGGCTTGTACTGAACTCAAGGTCTTTTGTCCGCTTCGGATACTGTAGCTGACCCAGACTGACCAAGGAAGTATTTCATCCCATAGTACGTCACGTTCTGGTCTCTTGGGTGGGGAAGGGGGTCCAGTAGCCATTGCTCTGCCCTTCACTTTCTCTCCTTTACTCCCTTGCTCTTCTCTCCGGGCACTTGCTAACCCTCCTGTGTTAGCTGCTTTGCTAACTGCTGTGCTGGCTCATTCGTGTGGGAGCTGGTGGGTTGTTTTGAGTTTTCTGGCCGTGTTATCACTGACAGGGTTCGCTCGGAATCTGCTGCGTAGGCTCCTGGGCTCCAGCCCTCAGGCCGTGGCTCTCGGGCTGCGGTTCTTGGACTCTCTGGGTCTGATTTTCATCCCTCAACATCTGGGTGTGCATTGGTCAGTGGATGGTGGGAAATTGTATCATATTGTATATATTGCACGGTATGTTTCATTTTCTATTATTTTAATTATTTATTATTAGTAGTATCTGTATATATTGATTTAGATTTAATTATTAAATAGTTCTTATCTCAGTTTTACGAGCTTCCTTATTTCTGTTTCCTCCGATTCTTCCCCTCCACTGGAGGAGGGGAGGGGGATTTGTGAGAGCGGCTTCGTGGTATTTTGCTAACCGGAGTTAAACCATGACAGAGGCTAATCAAATAAGGTTCAAAGAAAGTTCCTTTCAACTCCTTCCACACTCTCAGTGTGGATACAATCTTGTGTCAGACTGTTGCTTCCTAATGGTCTTCTTTTCCACCTGCCTCCCAAAAAACTCATCTGCTTAGGCACTGATTTTTAATGGTAAGGAAGATTAGCGGTTTTCTTGACGTTTACTAGGTGCTTAAAAGGTTAAAGCCTTCATGTTCCATCACCACTTCTTTATCTCAGATACTGTATTCAACGGTTCTACCTAAATACTAACAATGAATAAATATTTGCCAAATCAGTCTACCAATTCAGTATTTTTCCCTATTAATATCCACAGATACTTGCATAGATGCAAATGCCATCTATGGCGCTGAGAAATAAGATGGGCTCTTTCATTAAGAATAAAAATAAACCATGATTGACAGGATGTATTTCCTTGTTTCAGGTTGCTAAATATCTTCCCTATTTCTCCCTATACTTGTCCATTTTTCTTAGCTTACACACCAATTAGCGGCTTGGGTAAGCATTTTAGGCTATTTCCATATGAAAATCCTCCTATAAGAATTTTGATTTTTTTTTTTTAGTTGATTGGCTTTATTTCTGTAAGCAAAGCAAATAATTGTAAGAGCTAACATTTTTTTCAGTTCCCCAAGAAGCAACTACAAGGGTACATCTCAAAGCATCACTGCTACAAACAGCGCAACTAGAAGCACAGGGGCTCAAGGGAGATTAAGGTTAGACAACATGAAAGCTAAGGAGAAATAAACAAAGAGCTCCACAAGGAGGTATTTGAAGGCTACTGCTTATTCCTAAGGGGTCACTTCCTGACAAATCAAGAAATACTGTAAAAAGTTCGTAGCTCTCATATCTCGGAGCGTGACAGTATTAAACTAGTATATTTGTAATGAAAATGCACAGACTCCTAAAAAATGTATAATATGTGCACAACAGAAAGGGTATATTTTGACTCAGGAGGGAAAAAGAAAAATAAACTACTTCAGTGCTAGATCCAGCTTTAGTGACCAAAACCAAATAGAGATTTCAGCAGCTGCAAACAGAACATGATTGGTGTTGGTACATCGCTACTAAAAGTTCCAGGAATATCCCATTATAGTCTGGTTTCCTAAAGTGTAGAAAACGCAGTGTTCTACTGGCGCCTGTGAACCAGCTACTGCTGTCTCATAACAACATCTTCGTAATTACTGAACAGAGCAAACACATTGCCTATAGAAATAAGGATTCACATGCAGATGAAGAACAAATTGGTAGTAATAGACTGGAATTTGCTGCTGCTCATTATCCCTTGAGGAGAACTGGGAAGAGGGATGCAGGCAAGAAAAGGTTCGATTCAAGTGAACAAAATTATTTCAGAATGTAGCCAATTTTCTAAACCCAACTGGCTTGTCTCCTTTTATTATGGTCAAGATTGGTCTTTTGTACTGCAGCCACAGCTCCCGGACAATAAGCTTATTATTACTACCAAATTTCATTCAGAATGCTTGCATTCAAGAGTATTTGGACAATGGAGGCTGTAAAAGACTTCTGCAACTTAGAGCAGAATTTCTCCCTCCTTTTTCCCCATGCTGCATTAAGCACTGAATTTCCTTATGGGTAATGTCTTCCCTGCTGTGCATCTCATAACTAAATGCAATTTCCTTTCCTGTTTATTTTAAACAGGTGTGTTCACAGTAGTTATTTCTCTTCCTCCATCTTACAGAAAAGTCAAAAAAGTAAATAGACAAACTGTCACTAGACCTGAATCCTGTCTCCAGCCAAGTACCAAAGGAAAAAAAAACCCCAACCCAAACGAAACAAACCAGACTAAACCAAAGCAAACGTTTACTCATACTCCTACAAAACACATTCTCGCCTTCCAGAAACATGCCATTCAAAGGCTTCTTGCGCCCAAGTTAGTATCTGTTGAATGCTATTCAGTACAAAGGTTAAATGTATGTATGTTCAAAAAGTATTATTGCACGAATTTAGCCAACCACATTACAGAATCTTCTGACAAGTAAATCCACAGCATAATTAAAATAACACAGATGAACTGCATGAACTCCCTAGACCCACTGACTGTCTCTGATCCAGTTTTTCCACACTGCAGAAGTGCAGCAGCCTGTGCAGAGCAATGATCACCTTGACTCAGGGCGGATGAGATCATACTGAGAATACTAACTCCACTTTTGGACCCTCCCCACATTTAAGACTACTTATTTGTATGCAATGAGAAGCATGGTCAAAAAAGTACAAGATTTTTAGATGGGATTAAGAAAGAAAATACTGTAGAGATTACCAAGCAGCTTCTCCGATTTACCGCCAAAGGATGCATTAAACTTCCAGCCAGAGAAAAGGGTTGTCATTAAACAGAAGCGATTTGGAAAATTCTGCAAAAGGTTCAACTTCACTAAGTCGTTTTCCAGTGAAAAAAATTTCAGTAAATTTATTGCAGTTAAGTCAAAATTTGGAAGCAAAAATGCCAGCACATTTATTTAGTAGTCTCAGCTGCCACTGAAAAACGATATTTAACAGACATGCAAAAGCAGCAAGAAAGAACAAAATTAATGTGGGCTACTCCTTTTTCCTGAGTGTAGGAGTGGAAAGATTTCCTCCGTCCATAGCATCAGAAATTTATCTTGTCTTTTATCAAGACTCTGAAAAAATTAACCCAAACCCCACCATTATATTAAAGAAACTGAAAGCTAAGTAATTACACGAAAAAGCCCGGTTAGTGGCTAAACTGACTGTTTTTAAACACATGCTGAACTCTCAGTATTTAAAAAAAATATATATTTAATATCATTAAGATAATGGGTTCCAGTTTCTTTTTGGATCTCTTTAAAAGACACCAGGGAAGAAAAGAAATCAACATTATTCATGTCTTTGGAGCCCAACTGCTCTTCAAGCCAAGAGAGTACAGAAAATAGAATATAGACAATTGGAGGATGCTCTGAATGCAAATTATTTTTGAAATACCATAACAAAAGAGATCTACAAAGTGCAGATGTGAACAACGTGAAGTTAATTGTTTAGGACCCAGAACTGCAAGATGCAGAAATCTTATTTATAGATCGATCGTTTTGCTATCACAATGCGCTCTGGATGGCCCAGACTGATACACTACTTTTGGTAGAACACTTTCCCCATGCAAAATGAAGGGTTACATCTTTCACCATCAACCTAGAGGCCTCACACTTGAAACAGTAAGGGAGCTTGGAAAAGGCAGAAATAAAGAAACAGAGCCTAAAGAAACAGGTAACAATCTACATCCTCTGATCTTAAACGGAGTTTCTCTCTACAGAACATCTCTGCTCTGTGAGGTCTAAAAAGGATAACTATTAACATCCTAAAGAAAGCCTAAGGGAAAGGATAGCTATCTACATCCTCTAATCTTAACCTGAGTTTTCTGTCTATTAAGCACTTTTGCTTAATGTGAAGTATTAGGCTTCCCTGATCCCCACAACGATTCAGCATAAACCATCTGCTCTTTCATCGGGTTGCTTGAAGCTCACCTTTTATTAGCTTGCTTCACTGCTAATATTTAATCATTGTTCATAAAACGGCCGTTTTTCCTCATGTAACTGTGACACATAACAAGGTGGTCTGCTTGTTTCACTTGGAAGGATTCTGCTGCCATGCCTTTTGCTACGTTTCAGAGGAAAGGAACAGCAGTGCTAACTATACTACTATGAAGACAGTGTCTTTTAAACACGTGAAAAAGTCATTTATAAGTAAGTGTTTTATGTAAAATTCCTTTGTACAAAGAAAGTAACTTTATAAAGAAAGGCTGAAGGAACACGATAGACTTACATGTGTCAGCAAAAGCATTTGAATTAAACAAATCCTCCAAAAAAAGCTTAAAATTAACCTGTCATTGGGCACAGAGGAAACTACTGGAGCCCAAATGAAGGGCAAGGACCATTTAGCTGTCTTTAACAGCCAGTGACAACAGGTACTAGGGGACAGAAGGAAGATGCTGTAGCAGTTGTTCTACACGTACTGCTGCTAGTCCAGATAAGGTGCTACTTGCAAGGAATAGGAAGTAAACTCTAAACATATACCCTCAATTCATCCTTGCATAACCTGGTTCTACAGCACTAAATTAACTGGTGTTCAATCCAACAAATCCCTTTTTTTAGTACTGCAACTATTGGTGAGGTTTAAGAAAAAAAAATAACGTGGTTCTACTGAGAGCTGCATTTCACAATATATTAACTGGAGCACCTTCTGTAAAACTACAACCGTGTGGGCTAGTGCAGATAAAAGACTGGTACTGCCATGTGCTGGGCTACCAGGCTTAATTTACTCTGGCAAGCACTGACAGAAATCTATATAGTAAAGCCTAGGCACTAGAACCAGCTCTCAGATGAGCAAGTCTCAGAATTAATCCATTTGATGACAACTGCTGAAAGGAAACTTCTAAATTTAAAGAAGTTAATTTTTTCATCTGTCATTGGGGGACCTATAACTTTATTTTTTTAACGAAACTTAAGATCATTTAGATCATCATACAAGAAAGGACAAGGTGTGTTACAATTGCTTACTATGAGTATATCTGCCTACAGAAACAGTCAGAAAGTCATTAATATTTCCAGTTTACTGAACCCTGTGTGCTCAAAACTACTGGGTGGCCTTTGCCTCCCAAAACAATTTTGATTCCATATTTTGCTCCGCAGATTTCACTCAGCAACGTCAGCACTGGACTAAGAGTCTGCTACCGCAAAGGTGGCTCCAGAGGCCCAAGACACCCTGACGCTGCTCTGAATATCCTTCTTTATGGCAAGTCACAGATGTAAGCACTAAGACTCAAGTATGATTCAGTTATCTTTGATGATTAAGAGATCTGAGTGGCAGTTACGAGCAAGATGAGAGAGTTAAGGGATGAAGTAGTCAATTCAGCACTAGAAAAATAATCTACAATAAAAACTTACTTACAATCAGTAGTCAGAGAGCACAGACAAAACATGAAGCAGCGAGGAAAACTTCTTGCACACTGGGAAACTGCCTGATCATCAACACTTGCTACTTGTAAATTCTTAGAATAGCTTGAGGCTATGTGACACAGCTATGCTTGTAAAGGGCTCCTTTCTAGTTAGAGCAACCTTACAACTTCACTGTGGATAAGGTTGTACATCCATTCCCAACCATAAAACGGCAGTCTTCAAGGAATATTTCAACTGTACCAGGAGTTGAAATTCAATCACAGCATATCCACTAGCAAGGTGAGACAGAATGGAAACTAAACTCCAGTCTTCTCCAGCCATCTTTTCCCCTCTGTGGAAGGGGGAAGTAAAACTTAAAAGCAGAAAACCAAACTTGATATAAACCAGCAGGAAAACACCAAAAAGGAGTAAACTATTCAGTACCATTCAGAAGTCTCTCTTCTGCAGGAAGGTTTCTGGGGTTTCTTTTCTATGAACTCAGCTCTTCAGCACAAGAAGTTAGACCCTAAGCAGGATTCTTATTAAATCCTGGAGTAAAGTCAAACTAGGTCACAGCTTCACATGACATCACCAGCATCATGCCATTCAAATTATAAAAAGGAAAACGTTGTGATAAGAAGAAACCCAACTTGTAAAGACAAAAATCAAGTAGCAGAATTTATACTTTTTATAAGCTGACTTCAGGAATTTAAACCCGTCAGTTCACATGGCCAAGCAGTACTAAGTTACATAGGTCTTTCTTTTATCCTAAGCTTATATAAGAGTAACAGCGCCCACCCTCCTCCCCTCAAAACAAAAAAAATATCTACTGTGATGCTATGCTTTGGTCTGTGCACAGATTTTGTGGTCAACTTACTTTTCTTTCTTTTCCTGTTTGTGTGCTTCCCTTGCAAGCTGCGCGGCTTTTCTGCTGTAAGGATGGATAACCTTCTTCTCTTGCTTCCCTCCCTGGGTTTTCCGTAACTTTGGCTGAAAAGAAATCACAGTAACTATATGCTACTAAAGTTAAGTAAAACACTGAAGATAGGAGCATGCACCATGGTAAAGACTTAAAAGGTTGTGCATCCATCTCAGAAAGACTGTAACTGATCAGCTGACCAGTTCTACCAGTTCGATCTTACCCTCCTCAGTAACAAACAAAATTACTTGAACACAGTACATGCTGTAACAGAACTACTGAAGCACAGAAAATGCTCTAAAAAATCTTACATAGTGACTACTCTCAAAATACCTATTTTGTAGAACCCTGCAGCTAGGAAACTAAGATTATCTCTCTATACCTTTGCAGTAAACGTCCCCGTTCAAGCTTCTATCCGATTGTTGCATCTAGATTCTGACAAAGGCCATACATACTCTCTACAAGGTAACGAAAAGGATTTTGTTTGTCCGCCCTGCAGCCCCTGAGAATGGCTCGCACCAGGGAGCAGCCACAGGCTTTTCTCCTCCAGCACTGCATGCAGCACAGAAAGGGAATACTACCCACGGATGGGAAAAATACTGCAGCGCCAGCTGAAGTTAGGTTACTTTTGGGTGGAAAAAAGTGCTTCAACGAAACTGAAGGGCTTTATCAAACAATATGCAATTGAAAGTCTTTAACTGTGGGCAAAAGAAACACCCGCAAGCAACGAGGCTAAATGTGCAAATGCGACGCTGGAAACTGCGATCAGTAAACGGAGACTTCAGTACATCGCATTATCTGCGCTAGCATCAGCGTTCAGGACTGCGAAAACCAGAAAAGATCAAAGCCGAAGGTATCCTGAACACCTGCAGAAACCGTCAGAGGTTTCACACGCGAATTCCACGCCGCACTCCCACTCCCGTCCCTCCGAAGGTGCTCGCTGGCGGGTGCGGGTACCGGCCCCAAACCAGCCCCGCTGCCCACCCTGCCGGGAAGGCCCACAGCCACGCAAACCTCTCCATGCGACCGGCGGGGCGGCTCGGGGCTCCCCCCTTCCCCCGGGCCTGCCGAGCGGCGGTGAAGGAGCCACTCCGGTTTACCGCCGTCAGCGGCCCACGCGGCCGCCCGCCCCGCTCCAGGGGACCCGCCGCAGACTCCCAAGGCCTCTCCAAGGACGCCGATGGAGCTGCTCCCGGCGGGAAGGGCCGAGAGCGTGGCGTGAGGAGACCCCCGCCGCGCCCAGAGGCTGTGGCTGAGGCACCCGCGCCCCTACCCCCATCCCCACGCCGCGGACGCACCATGGCGGGTGAGCCTCCTTCCGCCGCCGCCGCTGTGCAGCAGCCAAAGGGCTCCGGGCGGGCGGCGCGGGCGGTCCGGCGGGCGTTCCGCGGCAGGGCAGGGCCAGTCACCACCAGCTTCTCCGATTCCAGTACCCTCGCTTGTTACGAGCGTGGCTTTTTTTTGCCCCGGAAACAAGCAGAGCAAGAGCACAAGACGAGGGTCGGCGCGGGCTGCCGAGGTGCTCCAGTGCCGTGCAAAGCAGGCCTGTGTTCAGAAGTCACCACCCAGAGCTTGGGGCTGTGGGAAATCGTTTGAGACTCGTCAGCGCTGAGCATCGCAGACTCGATAACTTGTTTTCTGCCAAGTGTTCTAATTAATTTCTGTAATATTTCATGAGGCGCTGGAGATCAGTCCTCCTTTGGATAGGACCGTGTGACTTCTCACCAGGCTTTTGCAAGGACTTTGCGCCCCAAAATTCCCTGTTCTTGCCAAGTTCAGCACATCGGCTGACAGACTTTATTCCTTCCCCACAAACCTCACCTCCCTGGCATACTGTAGAAGTACAAGATGAAGATTTTAGTGAAGGTAGGACTGTGCAGCCAGGGGTGGGCATCCTCCCCAGCTGCCTGTGGTCAGGAGGGCCTGACATCCGTGAGCAGGCTGCCTTTGTTCAGCCCCGCGGCTGCAGGTACCCTCCTTGTGCCTGCAAAATGGCAGTGAGATGATTTTCCATGCTGAAGGCTTGTATTAAGGCAGGATGGTTGTTTCTTTTTACTGTGGTGACCTACCAAACCTCTACCTGTGGTAGGAAAGATCTGCTTCTAAATGATAATTAAAAATTCACTGGCACCTGCACATGCCGTTATTTTCACTTGGTAATGCTTAATACTGAGGTACTAAGTAGTAATTTCATATTCTTTATTTCACATTCCCTTTGAAAATCGGTGAATGTGAAAGTCCATTTTACAATACAGTAGGGCCTCAAGATTCTGGTGTTTTGTACTAAGGTTCAGCTTTCCATAGACATAATTCATAATTTCTTTAACATCTCAATGGCACTTGTCAAAGGCTCTCAGTGAGCCAAGGTCATTGCTATTACGTTAAAATATTCCCACTTTTTGAAGTATCAGTGAATTGTTCATCTTAATGATGATTTACTTTGATCTTTGAAAGCATGACAGGTCAGGGAATGTACTTTACAGTTTACAGGTAATGTGCCACCACTGGAGACTTACTGTTCTTCAAGCTACCAGAAGCAGTCAAACGTGTTTGTAATATGAAAATGTGTAAAACCCCCAGTATTAGAAACCTAAAAAATCTAAATGTTGTGGTATCAGGCAAAACATTCTCATTACTTGTTTACTTCTCTTGGCAGCAGCAGCTGAAATTTGCAGTCTGGTCTCATAGCATGGTGTGCTATTAATATTGAAAAGCCTGTTCCTGTACTAGAAGTGGGTTTTTTGAATGTCCTCCATAGAACTTTTCCAGGATGTCATTTCTCTTACGCTTAAACACTTTCTAATGTTCATCACAAATGCATTTGTCATTGATTTATGCCCACAAGTATTGTGCGTTCTTGTGCCGACATCATCCTTCTAGCTTAAATAGTACTTCTTTCATCCTTGTCTGTGAAAGAAAGTGGAAAGGACAGTCATTGTGTTTCAAAAACTAAGACTCCAATTCTTCCAGCTTCTTAACTGTCTTGGCAGAAAAAAAAAAAAAAGTGGAATAGTAGCTCACTGATAGAGAATGTGTCTCACAGGAGCAGACATGCTTTTTAGTGGAATATGTCCTGGCCTGTATCAGGAATAGCGGGGTCAGCAGGAGTAGGGAAGTGATTGTGTCCCTCTACTTGGCACTGGCGAGGCAGCACCTTGAGTACTGTGTTCAGTTTTGGGCCCCTCACTATAAGAAAGACATAGAGATGCTGGAGCCTGTCCAGAGAAGGGCGACAAAGCTTGTGAGGGGTCTGGAGCACAAGTCTTATGAGGAGCGGCTGAGGGAGCTGGGGTTATTTACCCTGGAGAAGAGGAGGCTGAGGGGAGACCTGATCGCTCTCTACAGCTACCTGAAAGGAGGTTGTAGGGAGGCGGGTGCTGGTCTGTTCTCCCAGGTAACTGGTGATAGGACAAGAGGAAACGGCCCTAAGTTGTGTCAGGGATGTTTAGATTAGATATTAGGAAAAACTTCTTCACTGAAGGAGTGGTCAGGCATTGGAACAGGCTGCCCAGGGAAGTGGTGGAGTCACCATCCTGGAGGTGTTCAAGGAGCATATAGACGTGGCACTTGAGAACATGGTCTAGTGGGTATGGTAGCGTTGGGCTGATGGTTGGACTAGATGAACTTACAGGACTTTTCCAACCTTAGTGAGTCTGTGATTCTGTGTCTACTTTCAGGAGAAAGGGTCCCAAGCAGATGTGGCTGCTACTAACATAGTCCTGCTAGTAGTTCTTATTGCATGTATTCGTTGTCTTTCACTGGTCTAAAAGTGAGAAGGCAGTACTTTGCTATATTTGACTAATGCTGCATGACAATTCGATTTGTTCAAGTCAGGGGCCAAGTATTTAAAGAAATATATTCATTATAAAGATTGTCCCTGAACAGTATTTCCACAAGTTTACTAAAAAAAGTGTGATTAGCTCAAGAAAAGTCTTTATTCTGCTTATATTGGATCACTGCCTATGTGTGTACTTGCAACAGAACTGTTTCATAGATTTACAGAACTGCTACAGAAGGCAGTGACAGTAGCAATTTTTTTCAATCTAAAAAATTAGGATGTAGCAATCATAGACAAGAAACTATTTTAAATAGTCCATCAAACAGCACAAGTATCACTAGGGAATAGCTCTGTTTTAATACTGTTCAAATCTACATGGGATCAGCAACCTGTATTTCATGGAGGGCTGCTGAAGGAAGTGAGACAATATGGTAAAATGACAGCAAATACATTTTGACCGTGGGATCCCACTCATGAATACAAACCAAAGATGAAAAAAAGTAATTTTTAGAGTCTTTATTCATTTGGATGAACAAAAATGTAGCTATGTTTTTGCCTGCTAAGAAACTAATTAAAAACACTGATGAAGAAACAGCATTGACTTAAGCCTTTGCTTTTAGATGAACAATTTCAAAACTTGCATCAGGACCACGCTGTGATTACAGCCCTTCCTTCCTTCAGGCACCCAAATGCAAACACAAGCATGAGCACCTGCTCTCCCGTTGGCGTGGTAGCTCCTCTCACAGCCACAACAGCCTCTTGCAGTCAGATGGCCTTAGCTTGGAGACTTTGGAGCATTGATGCTTGGAAATGTCAATAGCTGTGCTATGGCTCGCAGAATACCACAGAAGAACTACTGTGGTCTCCATCTAGTTTTTGTCTCGCAGAGATGTGCTGGGTGGGAAATGAGGGGAGGTGTGTAACTGGCTTTGCTTCTCAGCTGAAAGATGTGGTTGGGACACAGGTTGGAGCTGAAAGGTGCTCACAGTGCAGGATTACCAAGACTCATTCTACCTAACCTGAAATTTTTAATTGGGACATTAAGAAAGAAACGTAGGCTCTGTTGATACTTATACTTAATGGGCAGCTCCAAGGGCCTATTCAGCTGGTCTTTCGCCACTGACTGTAATGAGACCCTTGGGTGATGATGCCTCTAATTTGATGACCTAGTTACAAACCAAAAACTATTCAATGTAAATGTGCACTGATTTCTAGTCCAATCTTGTTCTTTAAATGGTTTGTAATCTGGAAAAAAATTGTTGCTTTTTAATACTTCACTCTCCCCATCTACAAAGGACCTTTTGTAAAAGGTCTTGACAGCTGTGCAAGAATAATTGATGTGTAAGTTCTCCTAAGTCACGTATTTATCCTGGGGGGGAGAGTGAAACACAAAAATCCAAATTTGGTCTGTTGATATCTAGATCTTAATTTGCATTTTTGTTGGCATTAATTTTACCGATACAGTTGCAAATACATAAACTAAAATAAAAGCTGCCACCAGGCTGTGATAGTCTTTCCTACGGTGTTTTGTATCAACAATGCAAAATAAAGTAGGTGTACTAAGTAGGGATTAAATATTCTTACATCCATGAACAGATTTGGTATTAAATTCTAGTTACTATGGAATATCATGTTAAATATTATAAAGCGGGGACTACAGTATGGTACTTAGGAGACAGTACCCATAACATTCTGAAAAGCAGACCCCATTATAGCAACAATACCATGTGCCAGATTTTCAGAAATTCTGACATGTAAGAATGAGACCAATTGACATGTAAATGACTGATTTCTGAATATTCTTGAAGATCTCATTTACAGTGTTATAACTGCACTAATTAGAATGGAGGTTCAAGTTGTAGTTAGCTTAATTTTAATAAAATGCAAATTTCATGAGTTCAAGGGAATCAACTAAAGGTTATAGCAATTAACAGATGGGTTTAGAAGCAAGAAAAGAAGTAAAGAGCAGGGGAAACTGCATTAGTGAGGGAACAGCAGGCAGTCAGACATAGCTTTGGCAGGGTCTGCCTTAGTCTGAAATGCATCTGTAGTAGAGCTTTAGTGGAGAGACACATGCAGAATTTCTTAACTGTATTCCATGTTATCAATAAGACCAAGCAATACAATGGAAATAGAAAATTGGAGTTATTCTTACAGTTATTTTGTTGATTTTTTTAATTTCATCTGTTTTATATTTGTGATTTCATATGTGCTGTTACATTAAGGAAGGATATAGCCACATGATGGTAAACACAATAGAAAATTCACCACTACCTTTAAATTGTGTTATTTTTGGTTGTTGTTGGTGGTGAGTTGTTTATTTTCTGTTTCACCTAATGTAAATATATATTGCAAAGTTCCTGATGAATGGTATGCTCTTAGGAATGCCAGTTTCTTTCTACAAATGCAGAGTTCAGATCTGCTCACAGTAGTATGGGTATGAATGAAACGGACAGGGTATTGCTCCAGGGACTGTTTAAATATAAATAAATATTTAATTAATGTACCAGATTATGAAACTGGTACATAATCTGGGTTACCTTGAAATCAACCCTTAGGAGAATAATTTACGCTCAGCTCAGTGTTGTCGCAGTTACGTCGCTGACTGAGCTTCAGCAAATCCGAGGATGCGTTCACTGGTTTAAATACATTCCCTAATGCTTGCTGTATCCTGATTCCGTAAATGCAATGCCATTTGCTTTTGGTTTATGCTTTGAAATTACATTCCTATCAATTCAATGCAGTTGTTTTAAATCAGCAGTTTACAGGTTGTGAACATGTTTATCTGTGTAGCTGAGGCAGTATTTCAAAAGATTAGACTTTAATGACTCAGCAGAGCTCTAAGTGAAGGCAAGATGGCCTCGTTTTGAAACTTGTGCTCTTCATGTGGATTATAGCAGGTTTTCCAGCTTTGTGTCAAATTGCTTATATTTGGCAAATTTGTTTTTACTTCTGTCATTGATTCTGGTGTATCTTGCACTGATATCTTAATTTCTTTGCTGATAAACTAAGAAAAAAAGTACCTATTTATATAATTTACTCTTCCCTTCCTGGTTTACAACTATTTCTAAACTATAATGCACAAGAAGCTACTAAGAACACCTAATATACTGCTTTGATTACCTTTCATGCTACCGATTTCTGCATTTCCTGATTGTTTTTGAAATGCTGCTACTTTTTTTTAGTTTTGTTTTTAATCTCTCCTTTCTAATTACACTCAAGCTCTTCCTAATGGATCCTTGTGACTAATCAGAGAAGCATAAGACCACTTATTCCTTTTGTCAGAGCCTCACAGACTAATGCAATTACCTGGCATAGTCAACCATTTTACCATTCCCGTTAACCTTTTAAAATTAGTGCTCTTGCCACTTTATTTGCTTAGATTTTAAAGTTTCTGTCTGGTACACTATATGCTTACAGACATTTTAAAATTCTAAATAGGATTTAGCATATCAAAAATGCTAAAACTTGTGTGAAAGTGAGTGTGTAAGTACGCACAGATTAAACACTCTGGAACCCACAGTTTCTTTCGGACCCTTGGTGTGCCCAGTAGCTAAAATGATCTACGGTTCAGTGTGTGGGCAGAGATGTGGGCAGCATGCCTGTACCTTAGAGAATGAACTTCTCTCCAGCCTGTCTGGGCACTCATTTGAAAAATTCCTTCTTATAACCATTAAAATGTACCTATTGGTGAAGATGCAACAGAAATTCACAATATAATAACTTAATTTTATTCTTGTGAGACTTACGCTATCATGTTTTTTCTTTGATGGTGAATTGAACCTACTGCCCAATAAATTTATCATCAGACCTGTCCTAGATATATCAGGATATTTTCACTCTACATACACTAGGAATGGAAACATAAAGAAAGAAATCTTTGACAATATGGAAGATTGTTACTGAGTTTGCCTACAAAATTCATATTTCTGTGTGACACAAAAATGTGAAATGATTGAAATCTCAATGTTTTGAGATTAAAGTTAAATCACCATTAAAGTTTAAGTGACAGTAGATAATTTCTTAGTCCTATCTGTTGTCTGGTTTGGGTGGTCTCTTTCCTTCTTGTCCTTTTCAATCTCCTTCACTTCAGGCCCAATAGCTGCAGCAGTTGAGGGTATTATATGAGCGTACAGTGTAATATTTTAGATGAGATGACTCTGGAAATTCAATTTTGTCTGAGATTCACTAAAACAAGTGTCATCCATCAGGTCTCAGGAGGTTCTCACCAGCTCCTCTAGCATGCTTATTGAGGTGTCAGGTGACTGTGAGGCTACAAATAATTTCTGGTTTGTTTTTCCTCTTTTTTAAAACTTGGAATAGACTTTCTCATTACTGCAATCAAAGGACATCACAATATTATGCACAGTTAAGTTATACATATATATATAACCCTCTCATATTTTCAGTTTAAAATCATGTAAGCCCCATAACTTCTGTAGCATTACACATTACAGTAAGTGGGCACCTCTCCTACAATGTTTATTTTTCATTACATCATCTGCATATTTTTTGGGTTTCAAACAGGGTCTGCAAGAGTGATCTGAGGATAGCCTGGATAAACATGTTCAGGCTCATTGCTATACACATATATCACAAACTACATCCTTTTAAATTTAGTTTGACTTATTTAGCTGATTGCCAAGCGTTCCTCATTAGACATAACTTCTCCTCGTAAACTTTCCACCACCCTAATCATTCTTCTGGCTCTCTCTGTAGGCTCCATGATTTCATTGGTGTCTGTTTAAAGGAATTAACCTTTTAGAAGAAGAGAAAGCCAGTGATGAGCTTGGATTGTTTTCAGCTTTTGGAGCGTGTAATTTCTTGAGACCTGATCATTTCATCCCCTGCAAAGTGTAAAAAAATAGTCTCTAAAGTCACTCAGACTGAGAAGTACCATCGACCATATCCAACAGTGTCTTTATTCCTTTAAAAAAATCTTATCTTACTTAATGGTAATACTCATTTTGACAGAGGACCTTCAGTCAAGAAAATGGGTGATTAGTTTTATAGGTCTTTATTAATAATATAAATCTAGAAAAAAGTAATTAATATGTGATGTGTTTCATCAAACATAATTTTGTTGGACTCATCTTTGTTCGTGTGTTGAGCATCAGGAGCATGCACTGTGCATAACCCTGTATAGACCAAAATATAGACTGGTTTTCTAATGGATAGAATCTCATTTGCTGAACTACACAAGATAAATTAAGAAATTGAGGTGCTGGAGGCATTTTATTTTTCATGTAAGAATATAGTAACTGGACTGGTCATCATGAAAAATTTGCTAATGTTACCCTGGATAAATAGATATATAGATTCATTAATGAGATGGATATAGAAATGTATCAGTCTGTGAGTTAAATGCACATCTCCTCCTATTGTAAGAAACACTGGGAGCACAGACTTAGCAGTTACTGTGATCTAAATCATCACTGAATGCAATTAATGTGAGAGCGTTCATTGTGTCATTGGGAACAGAGTGACTGCTGTGTAGTGCACTTCTGTTGTATGAAACTAAAATTGCCTAAAGGCAGAGATCTTCAGTGAGCTCTGTGTAGGTTAACTGCATTGAATGAAGGTAATGAAATCCTGGGAAAACTCTGCCTCCATATTCAGAGCTGTTCCAACATCGCTGTGTAGTCGTATAACTGCACCCATCAACGAAAGGCAGTTTTCCTGCTAGCTGTGACCTGACACTTGGAGCAAATCTGATGACATTCTCTGTGCTGTGGATACCGTACGTGTATGTTAAAAATTACTTTGGAGAAGAAAACTTGCTAGAGTTAAACTTGTTGCGTAGCTGCTCCTATTTAAAACAGGATGAAAAGAAATTATATTTAGAGTATAAGCACTTTCACAGTATTGCAAGACACCTGTACTAACTGATATGCCTGATAGTCTATGGTTCTGATCCCTGGTGTTATTATTTATCGTCAGTTCCCTTTGCAATTCTGAATTTCAAGCCAAAACAAAAACTTTCTCAACTAAGAAGTAGAAAAAATAATTCCCAAATAAAGGAAATGCTTTGTAAAAATAATTATGAAATAATTTTAAGTCCTTTCCATAGAAGATCTTTATATTAAATAACATTACATTCCAGAAAATCAGGCTCTGATGCTTATCACTCAGCTGAGGACTCCCAGTCCTCTTGCTCGCTGCTGCAGAGACCTGGAAACTACTTTGGAGGGACACTGGAAAATCCGTGTCCCCTGCCACAGACTCTCCGTTATAGCATCCATAAACAATCTTGCCTCCAGCATTCATTTCCTTCCATGCTAAGGAAAAGGTGGCATCATGTGTTTTTTTCTGGCTAAATGGCCCTCAAGGACGAAAGCTCAGGCAAAAGCATTTACGTCAGTATTGACTTCTGCATTATACCGATTGTAATCTGCATGACTAAGCCAGGAACCCTGAAGTTCTTGGTTTGACATTCATCAGAGGAAGGCAGAACATAGCAAAGGAAATTGTCTGTTCCTAAAAGCTGTTCTGCCAGAACCTCAGCTTTTATAAGCTGGCACTGGTGTGAAGCTGGAGTATGATTTAACGGCACTTTGCTTTCTTTAGGACAACAGCCATTGAAGCCAGTATTTCAAGTAACAGCTCCTGAGGATTCAAGTCTTTATTACTTACCATGTAAAACGACATGCACAGGAAACATAATTCTACTGTTGTGGCTAAAGCCAAGTAAGAAGCCCCATTCTTTTTAAAATTAAGTACTGCTACATAAAACTGTACAGAAATAACCAAATAATATCTGCATTTTCTAGTAGTTCAAAATGGCTTGGCATCTAAATAAACTAGAAGAGAGCTACTAGCTACTGTATTTCCTGAGGGAATATAATTACAGTTTCATGTTACTAGTTTCTTTACCTTGTCTTTTGTTTTTGGATGGCAGGAGAGGGAAAGATAATTAAAACCGAGGGGAAGAAACAACTAAACCACAGTGACATTAACTGAAATATCACAGTAGGCACTTACATGTCTAGAAATACAAAACTGTTTTTGCATGTCATTGTTTCCAGCTGTAAATGTGAATTTGTAGAATTAAATGGTGTCTTTTGAGGCTGTGTAGAATGTTACTAACAGTTGCTGCATTATAGCCACGATTCTATCAAGGGGTGATACAACTGGAAGTTGGAAGCCATTACACAGCACTGAATCTTGAGCCACCATTCAGCAAAATTCTTACACCTTCCTGTGCAAGCATCCTGCTCTCCTCCATATTTACCTCCTATCATTTAAGATCTGTTCATGCATAGTAACTTCTCAGTGATTGGATCGCAGAGAGTTGTTCTGTATGGCTAACATAATGCTGTCTAGTAGCGACATAGGTGGGAATAGAGGGCTACGGAGAACTGAAAAGGTTAAGTCCATCCCATTCAGAAATCTTAACACCCTGTGAGGTGATAACCTGTAATCTCTTTTAAATATGACCATGTTTCATCATGAAGTTGAAATGGATCCCACAAGATACGATCCGTAGGCACTATCCTTTGCTCTCTGTAGGCCTCCTTACACCTGGAAACTATGGGAGACTCTATGCTTTGAGGTGCCAGTATTGACCTGAGGTTTCGAGGGGCTGGTGCTAGCTGATACAAGCAATCCACAGAAGAGCCCTATGATAAGTTGGCCGTGATAGCTGCAAAGACATAGACTAGTACTTCCCTGCAAATGAGGTTTGAGCCTTGCAATTACATTCATGCCTAGAAACCTGAAACTGAAATTTGCTATTTACAATAAACACTTCCTTGAAACCTCATTGTCTATATGGTTCCTTATGTAAGAGCACTGAAAACCACATATCTCCAAGCCATACTTACTTTCTTATCTGCTTTACTAAATAATAAATAAATAAGTAACATACATGTCCTGTATTGGGAAGAAATATAACCCTGACTCCCATAAATCTAGCTGGACTATTGCATCAAGATTACCTGTGTTCAAGCTGTAACACAAGTCTGGCTTGAAACTTTTGTCAGCTTTAAAATTGGGCATGATGTGAACAACGTACCAATTTTGGAGTGTCCACCATTCAGTGGCTGAGTTGTATAGTCACTGGAGTCTCCCGTTGTCTTCCAGAAATGCTGAAGTACTTCAGTGATATTGGGCATCATTTTCTTTGCTTTTCTGGGAATGGAACAGACACAGAAGTCTTCGATGAAGTATTCACACGATCAGTTTATACTACAGTTGTGATAAAATTCAGAGCTCCTGAGAAACAGAAGTATTTGTTGTGAAATCTGCCTTGTGTGTCTGAATGTCTCCCAAACATGATGTTTGTCATGAGACACACTAATTGTACAACTCTTGGTAGTTTTTCATCAAAACAATCAGGTATAGTAGTTTGACAGTACAATCAGTGTTCCGTGTCTACGTAGGTACATGAAGTGTACAATCTACTCAGTTCACACTGATTATTAAATGACATTATTAAATAATGAATTCTGTGGGCAAGTGTGGATCGACATAGATGCAATAGAATTCCACACATCTTTCTTTTCCTCATAGAGAAGGCTAGTCGCCTGGGTGACTCTTCCCTCCTTTGGTTTACAGGCAGCTAGTCCTCCTAACAAACTTCTGGAAACAATTTCATTCGTATAAGCAGAGAAGCAAAACAGATCAGTTAGACTGTAAGTTTGGTACTGCAAAAATGAGAAGAAAAAACCAGTTCCTCTTTTTCAGGTTTTCTTTTAAATTTATTTTTCTTTAATTTCCCAGAGGAAATTGGAAGGATTTCAAGATGACATGTACCATACTGCAGTCTCAGTTTGCAGTGAAACACTGCCAGAGCAGGGAGATACAGCTTTACTTCATAGCATCACATGGAATCTACAAGCTAAATTAACCTGCCATTCTTGTCTCTAATGATCTTTTTAAAAAATTTACAACACAATAGAATTTGAATGTGTTCAAAAAGAATGTTCCTTTGCTTACTTATGCTTCAGTGTTATGTCCTCCTGCAGGGATTCAGAATTTAATCTCCTCTCCTTTTCAGTTACCACAAATGACTTAACAAGATAACTGCCTTAATAAGACCAAGTAAGAGAAGGAATATAGATAGTGAGTAAAGCTTATGGCACCCCCTGCTCATGCGACATCGGATGGATTTTCTCATGGCACGCTGCACAGGGCAGATCCTGTCCTTAGGGAGAAGCTCTCCCTTTTGGTCATTTGAGCTGATACACAATTTCCTTACAAGAAAACAAGTCTACTCCTAAAGGCTATTCACATGAGAACTTTTTGCTGCAATTTTAGATGAAGGTCATGCAGGTTGCATAACCACCAGTATGGAGTGGGAGCTGCCTCCAGGCTCCTCTGTTGCAATGAGCTGGCTCCGTTTATCCTGTGCGCAAGGGGTTTGGGCCACACCAGCCTATACTCATTCGGGCTGCCGGGTGGACCACCTTGATGTACAGTGGTCTTCCGGTCAGGATGTGTATTAATGCAGAACCTTTCTTGGTACCTCAGGGAAGGTACATTTATGAGGGAGTCCATCAGCTGATGTGCAGGTTCACCATGGCTCACTACTGGAAAAAAATCAGAGCAACTGTTTATTGGCATTGGGCTGGAGATGCTTTTTAAGTGAAAAGCAAGCGCAGAGAAGAGGTATCTGAATTTATTTTATTGTTGCCAGGAAATTCTGGATAATAGTGGAGAACTATTAATCAACCATAGATTTCGTACAGCTAGTTTTGTTTGTCAGATGTGCCATTCAATCCTAGTTTCATCTTCAATCAGCTAGTCCTAACTTAGCATTTACTAAATATCAGTAATCGTGGTCATTGTGTTTATCCCATGCCTACTCAATACAGGAGGCATGTGATGGAGTGCATGGATTATTGCTGTTTGTTGTACTCACGTTCCCAGAATGATTTGTGGACTTTGCAACAGCTCCTGGCTTTTTCACAACAGGAAATGTTCAGGGTGGCCTTCTCTTTGTGTTTTGCTCCCAAGGTGGTAGTGATCATCAGTTTTTCCATATATGACAGCAAGAAGTATTCATACCCTGAGGGGGATATCTTCTACAGGATGGTCGTGAGGACTTTTTTTAGGAAAGAAGATGGTGACATCTCTCTCTGCAGGCAGGCTGTCAGCAGGAGATGGACACAGAGCTTTGCTTATGATGGCAGAGTACTCTTCAAAAACCTGAGGCTAACTAATGCCTGACTTGAAAGAGAAGGGCTTTGCACTATTTTCTTGGGGAGTGGAGGGGAAAGTTAGTCAGATTTTTGTCTTGTCATCTGTTAAATAAAATCCTGTTGAAGCAACTTATCAGCATGATTTCAGGAGTTCCTGCTGGTAGTAAAATCAGTACAAAGGCATTGCAGGTGTTTTATTCCAAATAGAGGAAAACCAGAAAATTATCTCCTTAGAGAGTATTTTCCATGATGTTTCACACAATGTCATGCAGTTTTTATAATTGGCTAGTAATTTATTGGTTTTGCATCTTTTGCCTTCTTTTTAGGTTTTATCATGCAAAAATGGGGATATTTGGGAAGGTTTTGATTTTACCATCCTTGACATATCACAAAGTTTTCCTCTTCAGACTTTCCAGAGAAATTCTATTCCTAAGCGTGACAATTTCTATCAAGGGGAACTGGTTTACTTTATAGAAGTGTCATGTCTTGAAAAGCAGTTTTATACTTGGTGGGTATCTGCTGCTTTCACTATGAAATTGTTCTTTCAGTTCATCTGACGCTTCAAATAATAGCCCATTTATTCACAACTAATGCCATCCACTGTTGCAACAGAAGTTAAGACGTTCTACCTAAGAACATGACAAGAGCACGCACTGTAAAAGAAACATTTAATGAATGCTATGAGCAGAGTATTGCTTTTAGGGTTGCAATTTTTATGAACTAATAGCTCACAGATTTTAAGCAACTCTAGAAATCAGCAGAAATTGTTTTCAGAGTTGATACAGCAGAAGCCTAGAACTCCAAAATAAAGTGGATTTTTAAAGTGGGCGCTAGTGTAACTAGGAACATGAGAGGGAGGTAGCATTGCTGTCTGCAACCTGGATGCCCACAGCGGTGAAAGGAGAGGGCAGCTGGGCTGAGCCAAGTGTTGCAGCATGCTGGTGGGTGCAAGGAGGCAGGAGAGCTTTATGGCTTCCTTGCATCACCAAGGAATAACTGTCACATTAAACTTTTTAAAGTAAAAGACATTTCCTTGCCTGCTATGACTTGCCTCCACTTGGTCTTTGATGCTCTGTTGAGCAATCAAGTTACACAGATGCATTGCTAACGGGGTGTATACATTTCAGTGAGGGCAATGGGGAGACAAGCTGCAGCTCTCTCTGAAATGACTTGATACTTCTCACTGGGGTAGTATAATTGGGAGAAGTGATCTGAAATGTCTGTTGATTGAGAAGTGAAAGTCTTGATATGAGGAACAATGTTATCTGCTATGTGAGGGTCACTCTTGGGGAAACTATTTTCTTTGTGTTTGTTCTATTGTTCTTCCATAATGAAGCAATTTTTGTAGGAAAATTGGGCTGTCTTTTCTCATACACTTGGATCTCATACTTGATCACTGTGTGAACTGTCACAAGTATGTTTTAGCTAGATCTTTGCTAAGGTGCGTTTTTTCCTCTCCACTATCATGTAGCTTTAAAATAGTTAAGATTTTTAGTGGTAGGGACAGATTCAGTACTTCTTCAAAAATATCCAAGGGATCTATTCATGTTATCCCTATTTGAAAGTCTGTATTAAAATGTCTAATTCTTACTAGAATAGAATTACTGGACATTACATCATAGAATCATAGAATGGTTTGGGTTGGAAGGGACCTTAATGATCATATAGTTCCAACCCCCCTGCCATGGGCAGGGACACCCTCCACTAGACCAGGTTGCTCAAAGCTTCATCCAGCCTGGTCTTGGACACTTCCAGGGATGGGGCAAACTTCAAATACTTTCCATGACCAGGACAATACCTCAATCTAATTCCAAACTACCTTGATGGTAAATATGAGAATCTTAAACTAAATTTCTTCTAGCAGGTTATTGTGCTGGCATCCAGTTATACTGGTTTCTACAAAATAGAAACTGTCAATGATGTACCTTTGTGCCCTGTTTTATTCTAGAACTAGAATTATTTTAGTTAAATTTTAAATCTCTGGCTAAACTAGCAGATATCATGAGAAGCATAGCTATTTGTTTATGGCAGTATCTGCATAATTAAGTGAATTAGTTCAGAGAAACCAAACTGGAAATGCATGCAGAAATCATTCATTATCATCATTACAGTTTTTCTTTTGATCATTTGTTGTTAGCTTTCTGTAAGCATTAGAAAGATCTGGGGGAGGGAGGACACAATGTAAATATGTTTTGACTTAAAGCTTCCACTTCTAGGATGAAATTTTGTAGATATTTCTAGATGGATCAGACCAGGGACTGGTATGGCTCAGAGCCTCGCAGGTGGCAGTAAGAATATTTTGTTCATACAGCCATTTATTTTAAAACTGGTTTGCAGATGAGTCTGTGGCCTCATGATTGAGTTCTTTTTTCACTTAGCAGGTGTAAAAAGATATATCTGTAAAAGTGCTGATTATGTTTTTGTCAGTCACTACAGTTTGCCAAGACCTTGACCTTTGTAATACCTTAGACAACAAATTTACAGATTAATTATGCATTGTGTTAATAAAATGTCCTTTTACAATCTTCAGTTTCAGTTCATCTGAGAGCCCATTTCTGCAGGCATCATTTAGAGAGATTAATAGGGGTTTCTATTACCTTTTCATTAAAGCTGTCTTTTTATGAGGTTCACCAACTTATCTTTTTACTAATCATGTATTTGTCAGCTGGAGATCATATGATTCTTTGATCATCTTCTGTTCTGCTCTATTTAAATACAGATGATCAGAATGATACATGCAATTGTAGATGAAAGCATACCATTAATTTATAGAGTGCATGACATTTTATTTGCCATACCTCAAGATGTGAAGATGAAGAATAATCATCTTGTATAACCCCTTCTAAAATGATACACCTCAGCAGTCATTAGTTTACTGAATTAGAGGAGGAACTGAGTGAGATTGGGTTTTTTTAAGCCTGCTGCCTAGGTAAGCTGATGCTTCCACTGGTCTACCCAAAAGAATAAGTCTTTTACTAGAGAAAAAAAAACTTGCTTTCTTGGCCGTATTTAGAAACGGCACATCAGGTAGCCAAAGAATCATGTTGTGTCTTGTTTTGCTGTTATTCTGAATCACCTTGTGTCTTGCTCCAGTCAGGAACGGGAATGTGACAAGAAGGTGCTCACGAACCTGGGAAGTTCTCCCAGGTATTTCAGCTTAGATGTAGGATAGTAACAGAGAGAAACAGGGAGAAGAGAAAAACTTCTACAGCTATATTTCTTTCCTTCAGGGCCTCAAGGTAAAAGCAGAAGCTAGGATGTGCACCCTGCTTTACTTGCCTCTGAAGTGTGTGAGTGGAAATTGGATGCATAACTCCAAAAAGCAAGTGGCAGCCCACAGAGCCCTTCTCAGGATGAGACCCAGCTGCTTTCTTCACAACTCTTGAATGAAGGTGAGCAAGAAACACGTTCTCCTTTTGAGGCTGTTCTATGTTTTGGTTTGCCCCTGATGACACTGGTGCCTGCAGACTATTCACCACTTCTGAATTCAGGTGTGTTAATTTAGGATCCTTAGGGCTCCTGTGATAATTAATCAATTATTCAATATTATCGGTGGTGTGTCTGTTACTTTTTTGATGCAGCAATGCTGGCCAATGGCTGCCAGAAAATTCACCTTGAATTCTCTCACCTAGTGATACAAGGCCTCAGACCAATCCTTTTAGCTTTCCAGGATATACGTTCCAGTTTCCAAACTCATCTTAGAGTACAAATGCTCTGACTTGGTTTCCTTCGCATATCATTCCACTATAATTAGTCATTTCCAGACAAGCAATGGGCACTCTACTTACTGGTATCATTTGAACTTACCTTTAATATTATCTGACTGCGATGACAAAAAAATATGTTTCCTGTATTAAAGCAAAAGACCAGGGTAAAAAAAAAAGCCAGTGAGGAATGAATTTTAAAAAATGCAATCTTGAAGTCTGTCTTATATGAAAGTGTTTTCTTAGATGTCACTATGAATCTTTACAGCACATTTCAGCCATAGCAGCCTAGGGATCAACTTGGCTAGGCCTACTCTGCCTCCAGATATTACTTCTTCCAGTTGGCCACTGTGTCTCCTTGGTATGCTGGACTCCATCTGGTATAGCTGAAGCTAGAAATAGCATTGTTGATGTGCTTTGCTGCTACAAAAGAAGTAGAGGAGGGAAGATCCTGTATTAGGTCATCTGAGATGGGTTCTAAGCTACATATTTATATAAAAGCATTTCCTTTTTAACAAGGAGGCCTTGTATTTCAGCTTTTTGAGGTCTTCATGAGGTAGCAGTGCTAGTGCAAGCTGAATTGGGAATGCTTGTCTCTGAACTCATGGAAGGTTCTTCAACATGTTAATTCTGCTCGTTTTCATTCTTGCTGAGGAAAACAATTGTGTTCTAGCTGCAAATTAGACTTTCCCTTTTCAGGCAGAAAAAATTTACATTGTGAAACACTTGTTTTTCTAACTTATTGCAAATTGTGTATCATAAAAGTTATCCACTGTGTAATAGTTTCAGTCATATATAGCTTTTCTGACTCACTAAAGTGACTGTACACCACACCTTAATCAGCCATGTGTCAACATTAAGAGCAAAGTACGTGCACTAAACTAGTTCTCTGAACATTTCTTCCCCTGGCAGTTGCTACACAGCCAGCCTCTGCCATCTCCATGCAGACCCTTCAGATAAGCCGATACAATTTAAGCTGCTGCACAGAAAAACAGACCCGTGAACCTCTCTGGGTCAAAAATAACCATCTTAAAAGTGGTGGTGGTTTTAACCTGGATAAAGCTCACCTTTCACTTGAGACAAATTGGATGCAAATGGAAAGTGAGTTCATTTTAGGCTGCCTGGGCCAGCATTGCTTCTAAGACAAACACTTCTGAAACTGTGTTGTGAGGAGTCTCCTGCTCCCCAACACGTGGTGATATGATCACTAACTACCCTAATGCCTAGCTCCTACTGAAACTGAACTGTCTTGGTTGCCTCTATATATCCTGAAGCTCTCAAATGAGGAACTCTGCTTTAGGCTTGTATGTATTCTTATTGTGTTGATATTATTTAAACTTCCTTTGCCTCTGACCTGACATGCTATCTAGGTATTAAGCTGGACTCAAGTGCACCTGGTAGTTCATTGACTTAGTATGATTTGGACTTAAAAATTAATGTTTTCGGGGCCTTAAAAATGCTGCAACAGAGAGACACAGTGTCCTTCAAGTTAACACAGTAAATCAAGCTGCCTTATATATGAAGTTAGGCAGAACAACAACTGCAAATGAAAAAGACTGGATTTTTCAGTTTGGTATTCCAACCTCTATTAAGTGCTTACTACAGGGAAAGGGGAAAGAGGAACAGGAGAAAAAAAAAACCCAATTTTATATTACAATTATAGGTATTAAGCAAAGTGCAAAATTTGGTATTAATAACTACAGATGGGGCAAGATGGATGACAGGAAAGTAAAGTGTGTTTAATACACTCTCTGTCCCCCCACTTTCTGAATAATACTGGCAGTCTGCTTCATACATGCGCTAGGAGTGAAAGGGGAATGCGTAGAAAAAGGTACAGTTTTGTTAGCGTGAAAGAATAACCTGTGAACCCAGCACATACCATCTCTTGTTGGTTACAGAGGGAAAAAACGTGCCCTTGCCGAGAGCCTTCCTCTTCGCTGCCCTTCTTAGGGGATCCCAGGGCACCCTTTAGATGCGACAGGATTGTCAGACGGCGCTTGCTTATTCATTCCCCACCTGGTCCATGCCTGTGTGCCTACAACCTCCTCAACACCTACCACGAAATGAAAAAACTCTTTAAAGTAGCTTTATTTAAAACACTGCAGTACTTCCAGAAGGTTGTCGGTTTTACCTGTGCAAAACTTGCACTGGTGTGACAGTATTTTGAAACTTGTGCTTATTGGCACATATTGGTTGTTGGAGAATGATTTTTCTTGACATACTGCTTCACTTTGTAAGGTGGTATTTGGAAAACGGAGCCTGTGGTTTTGATCTTTAACTTTTTAAAATTATTAATTAAAAGCCCCCAACAAACAAACAAAAAACCCCAACAACTTAGATTCATGGGGTAAGTAACTTTAAAAGCTGTAAACACTATCGTCTTTCGAAGCTGGCATGGCCGTCCCGAATCTGGGATGGGGAAGCAGCAGCCGGCGGGAGATGGATGGTGTTCACCAGGAGAGGGCTCCCGCCGCCTTTTGGTCTGGCTGAACTCGTGAGCCTGAGGGCCCAAACGTGTAGCTACAGGAAAATTAATGCAAGAACTGCTCAAATAGGATTATGTTCACCAGTGTACCATAGATGCCATAAATGTCAAACTTATTTATGTAAATCTGATTTTGCTTAAATGGGTTTTTTTTTAGATAAAAATTAATAACAAGGGTGCTGTTGCAACTCAGCTTGACTTTTTCCCCTTTATAAGGCTATTGTTAAACAGCATTTAAATGACATTATAGAAATCAAATTTGTAAACAGCATCACCACCAACGTGTAGATTAACACTACTGTGCCTGGCTTTGCTAAGGAAATTCCAGAGACTTATGAAGTCCTTTCATTTTGGGGTGCCTAATACGGTTTAATCACTATGAGGGGAATAGAAATTCACATTTCATATAGGAAACAGCAAATTTTTTGTATATTGTTTATAATTTTTTGCGGTCCTTCAAATGACTTTATGTATCATCAAGGATGTCATGATGCAAACAAAGAATCAGAGAGGCTGTGCCCCCTCTAATTACACCTCTTATTTCTTAAAAATAAATGCAGTAAGATTTTTATATGAAAAATATACACAACTGGTGCAACAGATGCTTTCTTCATTTCTGCTTTAAACAGAAAGCAGTTATTTGTGTTTCTAACAATGGTTAAATGAAGTCTGCATTTTAGTTCTTGTTTATCATTGTAAATTACAGGTTTAGTTTTGCTTACAGTCTAGCACAAGCATTATCCCATGAAATTCATGCATGGAAAGTAGAAATCAGTTTATTACAGCACATGCAGTCAGCAATATAAGCCAAGAAAATAAACTGTTATTAAATTATGGCGTGTTCTTTAAATAAAAGCTTTTTCTCATCCCTTTTTTTGTGTTGTTGATCACAGAATTCATAGTACAATCATGTCTTTTATAGAAGTTCATAATTAAAGGGACAGGTTAGAAGTTCTAGTTCAGCAAAAACTGCCACACTGTGGAAAAGAAACCTTTACTTTTCATGATTTGTGCAAGTGTGAGTGAAATATGCTGCAGTGTTCCCATAGCTTTTTAAGGATAGCTTGTTCTATTCAGCTTCTCATTTTCACAGATGTGCTCCTTTTTTCTAGTGCTCCTCTCTTTAGTCATTTTCATGGTAGTAATTCAACACAATCCTTTATCAGGATGAGACCTATTGTGCCATGTAATGGACCAATAAAAACAAAGGGAGTACCTTAACAGCAAAGGGTAGTTTGGTGTTGGAGCTGTATTACAGTGTGAAGTCGCTTGGGTCAGAGCACATACCAGAGTCTACCTCCAATGAGTTAAAAAAAATTATCTTAGAAGAAAATAAACAAAACTGTATATCCAACTATCTACGTATTTTTGCCATACCATTAGTAAGGCCCTAGGAACCTGGACATACTGAATTAATCAGCTAGTCATGCAGTGATAGATTTCTTCATTCCACTTCATCTCTGGGAAGTGATTCCTCATTCTCTCTTCAAAAAGTCTCACTCAGGTGCCTTCCACAACTTTCTGGAAGGTCTCCAATTTTAGACTGTTTCAGATCAAGAGGGAAAACAAGTACCATAGAGTTTGCAGTCTCGTTCACTGCCTTTTCAGCCACCTCCTCTCTTCTGTGAAAGGAACAGCACTTGAGGGCCCCTGCTGACTGCAGGTGTGATGATGTGCAAGGGGGAGATTGGTGTTATGTGCCCCTGAGAGCTCCCGGGAACGAACTGTAATTCCTCTGACATAAGTGGCCTCAGAACAGCTTTTCTGAAGAATGGACTCCCACAAAACCAGGAGAGATCAACCATGCCCTGAATGAGCTTCAGTCCCTGAATGATCTTAAGAAGCAATCTCAAGTAGACCATATTGTGATTTGGCTCTGCAGTAGGAAGTTCTGAGCTTCACCCATCATGATTTGCAGTGAGGATCAGATAAGCCTGTGCTGTCTGAAATGTGCTCTCATACTCTAGGGTATTAATTGAGAGAATGCATCACTGAGGCTTCGGACAATTACCTTTATGAGCTGTGTGTTGGAACTGATGGAGTCTTAAAAAATATGTAATTGTTTCGCCTGCACTGGGTCCCAGTAGTTACATAAAAATGAGTTTAATTTTCCTGCAGTAAACAGCTTGCGCTTTCCCCAGTTGTGCTAACACCACAAAAAACAAACAAACAAAAAAAACACCCCAAACCAGCAGAAGGTAAAGATTGAGATTGTGTTCTGACCTCCTTAATCCTTGGGCCAAGAGGCCAAAATCCTTATGAATACCAAATGAACCCTAATTTGGTGGAGAGCCTTATAAAGCCAAGGGAATTAATATGAGTCAAAACAGACTAAGACTTATCTTGTTCAACATAAATAAATCTGGATGTAAGGTACAAAGAGGCACTCAGATTACTTGTAGTAAGGATGGTTTATCTCCTTGCTCAGCTGTTTTACTCTCCAACCCCATCCCATCCCCCTCCAAAAAAAAAGGCAGAATTATAGTTAAAATTATAATTAATGGTCTTAGGGTCTGGTATGAAATGGGGTTTGTGTTTTTGTGGTTCCTACTAAGTCTGAAGAGATGAACAACTGCTTGCTTATCACCAAGTTATTCCTCTGAATAAATTTTGCACCAGAAGTGCCCTTAAAATCCTTTCGTACATTATTTTGTTCACAGGGACAGTGATAAAGGTTTCCTGCTGAAAAATGTCCAATTAATGTAGCATTCAAGTAATATAGACATGAGCCTTGTCCTGCTATGACAAAGCAAACATTTGTTTAACTGGATGTAAGAGCAGGGCCAATCTACTTTAGTCTTGAATGTCAAATCATTATTCTGATAATTTCCCACAGGAGTATTTTTAAGCCTTATTATTAAAAGGATCATTTTAATGTGACTACAAGGACAAAATGAAGCATTCATATTTGTTGAAAAGAACTGAATTTGGATTGTGACAGTGTTTTCTTTTACAATATTTCCTAATATTAGTATGTAATGAAGTAACTGAATAATTTTCAAATATTTTGCAATATTTTCTTTGCAAAAGCAAACAAAATTAATAGAAATCTGACTTGTATAATTATACAGTATTTATATCAATGATGCTAGCTGTACCCTTCATACACAGCTCAGCTTTTTCAAAAACACTGTGACCACACCTTCCTGTCTCTAGTAGATTTTCTTTCTGGGGAGATCAGGTTTATGACGAAGTTTGTGTCAGAATCACTTCAGACCATATTTACCAAGGATATGCTGTATTAGGCTTTTCTTTTTTTTGGCCTCTATATAATGAGACAAAGTTTAACAAAGAGATCTGGAGATCATGGTAACCTTTGGAGTACAGCGGATGTCACATGTATCTCTGAGCTTGCAGAGATTTAAAATCAGGTGCTGTGGTAAGATTCACTGGCATGTAGGTAGCATCATACCCTACGACGATGGCACAGATTGTCTTAGTGGCACGGAATGATGCGTTATGAGTGATCACAGACAAAACTATCCTTATCAAAAGGTTGGAAAGAAAGTGCTTTTGCTTTATAGAAACATTTTGAAAGGGGTAACAGCACGTGTATCCATACTCATTTATTAGCTATTACTTCTTCAGATTCAAAAATTTGCAGTAGGCTCCCTGGCCACACGTGGGGTTAGCGAAGTTCAGTGGTACTGTCACAAGCTCATTGTCTCTGGCAGATGGTTGGGAAGGGTCTGGCTCTGGTGGATTCCTTTGTTGCTGGCACAATATGGCTAGCAAGTGTTAGTGTGGGTATGCTTTTATTTCTCTTGCTGTCTTTCATTTCTCTTCCTGTCAAAAGTCACTTCAGCTGAGTATGAACAGTAACAGAAGCTCTGTCTACCTTCAGTGGAAAGGCAACTTTCAACCAATGAAATACACCTCCAATAGAAAGGTATACTGGTGGATCAAAACCAAGAAACTTCAGGATGTGTGTCACATGGCTTAGAAAAGGCTTTTTTGGATTCAACAGTATATAAAAATACATTAAATGGAAGAACAAGAAACCTAATCTCCGAGATTATAAACCATATATCATGGTCAAAAATATTTCAAAAATGTACCTTGTAGTCTTTATAAAGGTTCTCCATGAGCATCATGATTTTATACCATTACTGCAGTCATGTGGGGGGAAAAAAGAAGAGAGTTGTCCAGGACCTGTGTTCTGTCACTAAGACAGTTCTCAAGCTTAAAAATTCTTGACTTCCAGATTGTACCAATGTATTTTCTGGCTGGGACTTTTCACTGTAAATAGTATAGGCATAATTCGCTTTCATCAAAATCAACGGCTAAATTCCTGGACCTATCAGTATTTACAAAGGATGTCTTTTTGGAGACTATGACATTTAATACTGTTTGTCTTGTATGCTGCACAGATACTGGGACTACTGTGAGAAAAATACTGATTTTTTTTTTCTCCAAAAGTGCAATGATGATTGATGGACCCCTATGGATTACAGAGGGCTTTTTGATCGGTTAATAATCTTTACGTAGGAAAGTTTCCCATGCCCCCTGTCCTATACTTCTCAAAGGAAAGCTGGAGCCTATCTCAGCAAGATTTGGAGCAGACATTTTTCTTCCTGACTGTGCTCCTCTTCTTGGTTCTCTCACATCTTCAGGCTGGTGGATGGCATTTTTTGTTTTCCTCAGGTGTTTGCACTGCTGAGAAGGAAATGTTTTGTCATGAGAGCTTCCAGGCTCCAGGAACAGGGCTGCATACCTGGAAAGGCTGCAACCACCAGCAAATACAGCGGCAATGCGGTTTTCCTTTCCTGCTGTGTCCCTGCTGCCTGCTCTCCCTTGGCTGCAGCCCTGCCCAGGGCTGGCTCTCTCCACCAGCCACCTAGCATGGGATCCCCTGACTGCCCCATCCCAGGTAGCCACTCTGCACTGCCTGCTGTGATTGCAGCTGCTCCAGACCTATGGGAGCCATATGCATCTGTCTCAGCCCCTGTTGCTGTGGCACTATGGAGAACCACAGAGTCTCCAACCTCTTCCCCACAACCTACATAAATTACTCCAGTGTTAGCCCATGCTCCTGGTATCCTTATCCCCACTGACCTGGCTGGCTCTGGAGTGACCCAGCTACACCAGCACTCCTTAATGGGCATCTGTTTCTTCACCGAGGAGGGTCAAAGGCCAGCTATTAACTGTATTTAATCTTTGACATTTAAAGAAGTCAACTTTGTCAATGATATTATTTTGTAGAACATTTATTTTCTTCATGAGAGTTATCACAAGAATTTTAACATTCATGATACATAAAAGCCAGCTGTCTGGGAGGGTTTTTTCCAATCTTTTTTTATTAAGAGAGAGGGATCACCATTACAATCCTTCCTTTTTCTAAGTCCAGTGGATAGATGACTCTGCAACTGGCATTTCCTGATTGCATTTAGCAGATGCTATCAAAACAAAACTCCTACCTTCCTGTTTATTTAGATTTTTAATTACAGAAGAAATTGACCCATATAGTTTAGGTGGCCTAGGGACTTGATTAAATGTGCTATTTGAAAATCCATTTTAATGTGTTTTATTTTTTAGGAAGCACATATATCTGTACCTGTACATATACCTGTATAGATATGAGAATGACATAATGTCTTTGGATATTGTGATGAGATTCATCTTCCCAAGATACACTGACATACTTAATGGAGACAACATCACGCTGCTGGTTACTGTTGTACGTAAAGCCTATAGGAGCACCCACTGCAGCTCCAACTAGGCTAGTCCTACTCAACAAGCATGGGGTGAGAGGATCTTTGTGGTTTGAACTATGTTTTTTTCTAACGTTCCAGACTAGAAAAATATTAAATGAATAGTTCAGTTTTGGGACCAAGTAATACTGGCTGTTGAAGCTGGAAAGGTGAAAGATGGAAAAATTATTCTGGTTTTATTTAACATTTCAGAGGAAGGACAGTGACATTTTAGAGATGTCAAAATGTAATGCTGATGACTGCTCTATAAATAAGAAAAAAATACACATTCTCTAACCACTGATCATCTTAAAAAAGAGATGATAGATTTAGATGGCACAAGACTAAAGAAGTTCAGTAGTTTTCTTGATTTAATTGTCTATTGCCAAATTACAATTTGTTGTGCTTTGATCAGTAAAGAGTAGGGAGCACAGTTACTGACTTCATCCAGAAAAATGGATAGGGCTCATGTAAAATCACCAGTGTACACACTAATCTTTGTGCACCTCAGAAACAAGTGGGAGGCCTTATTCAAATGCTCCCTGATTTTGTGCCTCATGTACAGTGAAGGTGAGTAGAATTTGGTCGGAAACGAGCAATTACTGAGTAAAGCTATTTTATATTTTAATAACAATCCTAATTGAAGGAGTTAAAAATGGCTGAAATTCTGAATGCATATAAAGAAAGAAAGGAATAGGAAATAAAGAGCAACTGGGAAGGAAGATAACAGTAAATTAAAAAAAAGAAAAAATACTTCAAGTTGAAACGGTGAGACTATTTTCTTATTCTCTTATACTATTTGTATATATCACATGGTGTAATTAAGATTAAATTATATATTACAAGGACATGAATATGTGTATACATAAATACCATATAAATTGCTGTAACTTCTTTAGATCTACATCATTATGTTCTGGCTGTGGCTTTAGGTATCTTTTCCTGAACATTATATACAAAGATTAGCTATAAATATTTTTAAATTAAACTATTTAAAACTTTTTAAAAGCTTTTTTAAAATCTATTGTTCCAATATTCTGTATTCTGTACCATTTGTACTCTATAAAAGGACACACTTGAGGTTTTTAGGAGATGATAATCTCCAAACTGCAATAGGCAGTGTCCAGGAAGAAACGATTAAAGTGTATCATCAGCAAAAACTAAGAACAATGGGTTACTGGGAACTGGACTTAAGGGAAATACTTTAATGATAGAAGCAAAGATATTACCGACTGGTATGTAATGAACTCCTTAGCAGATGATGGCTTGGGGAGAAAAGGTCTCAGAATTGTAACATTGTGATAAAAATAATTTGACAATTCCTCCAAATAAAAGAACTGCTTTCACTCTTACAGACGAACTGGAAGGGAAGTATCTCAAGGCAAAAAATGCATAAGGACACTTCTCATTCACCCATTTATAAAAATAATAACACATTTCTCGGCCCTGGAAAGGCTATGTAAAAAAGTCTACAGGATTAGAAATCTTAGTGGAGAAAAGGAAATAATCACCAGCTAGACCCGGGGAGAGTTTTTACAGCTTAAAACTCAGGGCAGAGGTTTTGTACATTTACTGAATCCTGGGGGCAGAGGTCAGTTAAATTAATCTGGGGCTGGGGAGGGGGAAGAAAATATATATATGTGCACCCTTTGCATTTATGCTGTGAAATGTAATACAGCTTCCTTGGGGAAGACGTATGTGATTTAAATTTGGCAGGAAAAGTACTGATCTGGTTAAAAAGAAGAAGAGAGGGGAGGCAGATACACAGAGGCATGTCTATGTGAAAGCTGTTGCAGCTTTCCAAAGCAAGTGGGTCACCTGTAATGAAGTGCAGTAAGCTTTTGCTTTTTGGTAAAGGAACAGAAAAAATACTGCAGTCTTTCCATTTTTTTTCTTTCCACTATCACTTACTTAGGTAATGAAAGCTTACTGTGATCAGAAGCATGTTGTATATTCAGGGGAGTCATCACCCTAAGAACAAAGGCATAACTTCAAGTAATTCAGGCCTGGCTGAAAATTACACAAAATGACAAGCCAGAGTAAAAACTGGCTAAGGAAATCAGAGATAGGTTGTACTAGGTAAACACAGTGAGATGGAAACAATCTAGGCGAGAACAACTACCCACAAACCCATTCCAGGGAATAAGGCAATCTGGGAAGCAGCAGCAGAGCATCTTGCAAAGATACTGCAAAGTATGAGTCAAATTGTTAAGGAAAAGTATTTTTTTAAATCACATTCAGAAACAGATATTTAGTTATCTTGAAAACAGTCAAAGCTGGCACTGAAAGAGTCTCAACAGTTTAGTAAACGGTATGCATTTTATTATGGTTTTATGACAGTTAATACTGATATGTCTAAGTAGTCTTACATTTATTACTCATTATATATTCTGTATAATTCCAAAGTACAGATTGCCAGTATATCTGGTAACGAAAATGGTATTCTGGCTTTGTACACCAGGTATGATTTCCTATGTGTAACAGATAGAAGAATATTATATATATTATATATACTTATATATTTCTGCCCAATGCAAGAAATACATGCAACCATAGAACTATCCATTCACACAAAATGCTACTAATCACAATCAAGTCAGACTACCTGAACTAAATTAATTTAGCTTTTACAGCTACTCACATCAGTATTCTTGAAAGCCAAACTTGTTTGTTTTATTTTATCTTGGGGCACATAAAATCATGGTATTTGGCAGCATGGAATAAGGGACATTAAATCAGCTTTTATGCTGTTGTTAAGGAACCCGTAGAGGATGGGGTTCAAGCAGCAGGACATCATACCCAGTAAATGGCATATGCAATACACTAATTTAAAATGTCTGTTAGAAATGAGAGTGGCATTAAAATCCGTCACAATGTGGAAAAGGTGAAGAGGCATCCAACTGAAACCAAAAACTAGGATTAGCACTGTCAATCTGCAAAAAACTCTCCTAGATCTTGTCTTAATTCTGATGATGGATCGGGATACCGAAATCATGTCCCGGATCTCTGTATTTTCTTCTGGTTTCATCTCAAAACAGATAGGTATCCCAGGGATGAATTTACTGGAGGAAGAGAGCTGGCTTTTTTCTGTGCCAGAGGTTTCTGGGAGGTCACCAGAATGAGTATCCTGATGATGCCTTGAAATAGCTGGCGTCACACTTGAAGTCTTTTTACTGTATTTTCTGTGGTGCTTTCTGCCAAAGGCGCAGCTCCATCTGGAATGGCTGGAGGGCTGCACCTGAGTGCCAGTACTCTTAGTGGGATGAAGGGTTAGGTTTATCATCTCCTTTTCTTCAAACTTGTTTTCTTTGTGGGACAGTCTGGAACCTATGCTCCTGCAGACGCTGGTGTGACTAGCGGTTAAACACACCAGTGGCAATATGTACTGCATGAACAACAAGGCTATCGTAAAGGCGATTCTGTAGGAATCGGAAGGCCATGACTCAATACACAAGAGCCTGTTCTCCAGTACCTCTAAACTCAGAGTTTTGCTGAGGTCCACGATTTTGTGGAAAACTGGCAGCGGGGAACAAATGGCAAAGCCAAGTGCCCAAATGGTCACTATTAAGAAATAGCCTTGTTTTGCTGTCAAATTGCTAGAAAGGGGATATTTTATCATACGGTACCTGACTGCAGCAATAGATATTAACATCAAAGTTGAAACTAGAACGGATGCGCACTGGAGGAAGGGCATGACATGGCACATGATAGTGCCAAACATCCATTGGTCAAGCAGGACGGATGTCAGTGTGAAAGGGGAACAAAAGAGCACAACTAAGATGTCAGAAAAGGCCAAGTTACCGATAAGAATGTTTATTATTGTCTTCTGTTTGCGCTTTAGAAGAGCCGTTAGTATAAGCAGATTTCCCATGAAGCCGGCCAGACTTATAAGCGTGTACAGCCCAATAAGAAAGTACTGTATGTCGTCAACACTACTCTTATAGTCTTCCCAGGCAGAAAAATTCTTTGTAGTAGCAGAGGTGTTCTTGGCAGGTGTTCTGTTGTTACGGTCTTTGAATCCTAAATCCATTTTACAGTCCTGCGTAGAATGAGAAAGGCATTAATTAGCATCTGAAGGAAGGATGATACTGCTGTTAATCAGAATGTAAAAGAACATAAATATACCTTGTATCACCTTAATGCAGATAAGTTAATAGTGATATTATTCTACTGTGAGGCAGATCCTGGATAACTTCAGGTCAATACAAATTAGTTTCCTAGGTTTTAACATGTGGCGTTGAGCACACCTAGGCCTCGTACCTGGCTGCTCACGTGGGATGATGACAATCTAAGAGCTGGCTTTTAACTATGCTTTGCTATAGACCATATTGTCAGCCTTTCCGTGAGGAAGCAGTTAGCTACAAAAGCAAGCCACGTAGAGTTGGTGAGATTACTCATGTGAATAACAGCTCATTGATATGAGTAAGGAAATTACAACCACCATCTGGGCATGTGCCTAATCATTACATGACAGCAAATTATAATGAGAGCACCTGAAAATATATGATGTTTTGACATATGCTAACAACTGCAGTAGTATTTCTTACCTTGCTAGTAGAAAACTGACACAAAACAGGTGAGAGCTTTCAAAAGGGATCAGTTTATAAGGAGATCCACCATCAGTGATCCAAGATGGAATTCCTAATGTGGTACATATACAAAGCATCTTCTATTAAGTGTTGAACGTATTTTAATTGTTGCTCAAGCAGAAGGGAAAACTGCCTAAAAAACATCCAGAGCAATTGGATGCAATACAGAGAGGACAGTGTTAGCTGGAAGCAAACCCTACACAGCTATTTGAAAATGCAAGGAGCTGCTAATTATCTAGCACAGAAATGTCTAATGTTAAAACCCAGCTCAACATAGTTATTCTGCCTAAAGAATCTTCATCTGTCACTCTTCATTTTAGAAGAAACTGAAAGACAAGAGAATCCAGTTTAAACTCCAGTTTACCTGAAACACCTGCGTGTACTAAAGTTTCAAAGTAAAAATTGCTTACAATATTGCTTAATGTTTAGAAATCTTAGGCAAGACAAATCAAAAAGGACTAAACAAACCGAGAACATATATAAATTGAGCAGAAGGCTACACTTGTCAACTAAAAAAGTCAGGGCTCTTCAAGAATGTAGCTCTCCTCAGTGAGCTGTGTTGTGCTGACTTCTTCAAAGTGCAATAATATTTGTGTTCCTCTACACATGCAGATGTGCTCCTTCCTTCACATCACATGTGCATTCCTTCTAAAGGGAAGCTCAAACCACAAAATACCCTCAGAACTTTCACTGACAGTGTGTTGTGATGGGAAGAGCCCTCATGTAAGATTAGAAATACTTATTTAAAAAAAAAATAAAGTAAGATATTGCGAGTTTTTGTGTCTTGCAAGTAATACGTTGGGGAGCAGTGAAAAGAAGTAAGCCTTGCCAACTTCTTCTAATATTGAGTTAAAGTGCTTTTTAGTAGCTGAAACAGAAGTAAGAATTGGATACATGAATTTAGATAATCTAAATATTATAATTGTGCGCGTGTGCGAGCATTAATGGAAATTATTTACGTTTAATTTTTGCCAGTCTAGTGAAATGGTGGAAAATAGACAAGTAACACCCTGAGACTACTCTTGCCTGTAGACCAGCTCTGAAGGAGCAGACTAGAGATTCTGTAAGTGATCCAGTCGCTATTTCTATACTGACATTATTAGAAATTTTCATTTTGGTGGGTTTCTCTTGATACAACTGTTAGCTAAAGAAGTAAATAGTTTTTTACTTAATTTTTCTGAGTTAATTTGCTAGTAATCATCTGAAAACAGTATGATCTGCAGACCACGGTGTTTTCCAAAATAAGCTGGAATGTCTTTCTATTCTCTAAATGTGACTCAACATAATTTTTGTCTGAGAAAACCACAGCAGGGCTCTGCCCTGAATAAAACACATTCCCCTATCTGAAGTTTATGAAATTATGTCCCTGTTATGTCACAGCCGTATCATTATTTTCCCTCTGTTCAGCATGGAGGAGTGATGGGTTTTGTTGTGACTGATGCTTTCGCGGATTTCAATGAGTGCGTGCATCTATAATCTGCAGACTCTTTTGATTCATGAAAACATGTACATAGCATTTCAATGTGAAATACTATCTGTCTAATATTTTCAGGGTGAACATTCCATTATCTTTAGACTACCACATTCAGCTGAGAAGTATGTAGGAAAAACCCTTGCATATAACTGAGGAGTTAATAATGAAAAGCCCATGAGCGTAATTTTGGACAATTTTCTTTTTGCTTGGACACAGTCCGTCTACAGTTTGCATAGATTAAGACAGCATTATCAGCTGTGCATTCCATTGCCTCATAGCAGGTTTGAAACAAAGCAGTTATTTCAGAAAAGGAAATGAAACTTTACTCAAGAGCTAGATCTGTCCAAATTCTGGTTACTAATCAGCCAGTCATTGGCTCAGAATAGAAAGACTAGTAGGAAAGAGGGAGGGAAATCCAGTAGTACCTTGAGATTAAACAAAAACGTCAAGAACTCAATGCCCTCAAAGTGATGATGACTGAAAGAAGGAGCTTTTCATTTATTATGTGTACCTACATATGTTACTCTTTGCTAAGAAGGATCATTATGTATATTCTACTATTTTAACTCATAGTAGGTTGAAAGACTAACCTGTAAAGGAGAAACAACCTTCTGATGTTATTTTTCTCTCTCAGAAACCTGGAGATTAGGACCATTTTTAGGATATCTACAGGTATTTTCAGTAACAGCTAAATTCCCACACAGTCATATCTGTACGAAGGTCATACTGAGTAGTGACGATGCACACCGATGCCTAAGTTACAATAGCAGACGTTTGAGGACAGCTGTGTATGTGTGAAAGTTTCAGTGATCCATGTACCAAAACTGCAGCTTTCTCCCTATACTTTTTGGTGATATTGGCTGTCATTGAAAAAGTTGATCAGGTTGATTGAAAAGGTTCACCAGCTTTGAGTGACTAAAAGTGAAGAGTCTCCCAAGTCAGACGCACTGTAATTATTTTCTCTTCTAGATATTTATATTCCATCCAGGTAATGCTAAGACTAGGGCCAAGGAACAAAAATTTATGTGTTGTTATACTGGAAGATGTTCATTAAATGAATGTTTACTGAGTTCTTAAAAATTTAATTGAAAGATTGTTGCCAGGTTCTGTGAATTTCTACATCTCCATGTAAAGCTCTTTCAGTATGGCTTTAGCAGAGTTGTTCCTCATGTTTTTAATATAATTCTGTAAAAACAAAAAGAGAATATGATGGTTTTGCTGAAGTAGGCATATTTTGTTGATATGTATATATTGAAGCAGCTCAGCAGGTGTGTCTCTTAAGTGCAGCATGGGCTCTCCAGCTCCATCCCCACTGTGCTATGGCTGCCCCGGGTGAGAGCTGAGCAGGTGCCAGTTCCCCCATCACGTGTCCTGATTTCCATGAGGAAGGAGCACTGGAAGAAGCCACAGCATGCTCTGGCCAGGCCCTGGCTGGACACTCAGGACACCACAGGAGTCTGCAGTGCACTGCAGCCACCTGTGCACCATCTCCCTGTAGTCACAGTTTCAGAGTGACAGAAAGACAGGGAGAGAGGGGATAAAACTATAATCTGCTGGTTTCCACAGAGAACTGCTGTGCTGACAGAAGTTCCCTTTGCAAGATGCCCAAAGAGCATTTCTCTTAATTTTGGATGTGTGAAATGAAAGCAGACTTTTCCTCCAAAATTTCAAAAATTGCCAAGTGGGTCTCTTGCTCTCCGAGCTTCCTCTCCTGCTCAAAATGGAGTAGTTGCTCACCCAGCTTGAGTACCACTGGCAGTAAAGATGCAAACAAAAGTGTCCCTCCCAAATCATTGATCTGTAGCCCTCAAACTTGTATTAGCATACCACTGATTTCACAGGGCTGCATGCACTTATTGGAATTTATCTTCCTGCTTTGTTTTAACAGCTGCTCCTATTTTGGGAGATTTGCTCACTCTCGCTCTGCTGGTTGGTCAATCCCAATGCGGAACGTGGCCTGAAAGATTCCTGAAAATCCCACTGTGGGAACTAGAGCTAAATAATGTAGCCTCTCTTGAAAATGTTATCCTTCTATTTTAAGTGTATTTCTAAACTGAATGCACCACATTGCCAGGATGCCTTGTGCCTGTTTTCAAATCAAATTTATTCAATCTGAAGATATCTGATGGAGATTTTGTAGCTGTCAGCTCCAAAAGTTGGGTCACTTTCATCTCCTGCATCAATCAGCCACGCAAATGAGGTCCCCTTGGTGGATTCCTGGTCTGCCTACCCTCCCTGAGACTGTGCTCAGCTACACCTGAGTTCACACCCTGTGAGCTTTAAACGCGTTTGCTTTGGCCTCCTTTTGTTTCAGTGGGATGCTTGAGACAGAAGACTAGGCTGCACAAGACAGGAGGGACTGCAGTTTCGTGGCATGATCCAAGGTGGATTTGCATATTTACTGTAAGAATCAAATCACTGCAATTAACATCAAATACAAGGAGTATTTGTGGTTAACGTGTACCTTAAAATGTATTTAATGAGAGTTGATGTACCACGTTCTTAAAAGATTTCAAGTAATACCTTAAATCACATTCATCTGTGACAGACCTCAGTGTGACTGTCTGATGTGACAGTCTTATTTTCACCAAAATCATGCTTCAGAGGAGTTTTCAGTTCCAGTTGCTCTAAGGCCTGAGAGTGACAGGGAGAACATAAACCATTTTTCAGTTTTAGCTGAGTTAGAGGTACCACATAACCGAAAATGTTGGTTTAATATGTCTAAAACCTTAAAATTCATCTCATTATTCCACTTAAAGCTATTGCTTAAAATACAAAAGTCATATATCAGACTTCAGGAGGGTGAACAGGCTAGAAATTTCTCTTTCTCTACTTATTTAAAGGGAAATTTTTAAGAACACATAAGTTAAGCAGGCAACCATCCTTCTCCAAAGGCAATTGTTCCTTCAGAAAATCTTCCTTCTATTAGATGAGGTGCTTAGTTAGGTTTATTCATAGATAAGACCTCATATCCTACGATATTAATACGTATTAACTTAACTCTGGCTGGCTGGTGCCTGTATAGCCTGGTCAGTTCAGTCCATTTAACAGGGCAATTAATCTTTACAGCTCTGAACAATTCACAGTCTTAGGAGACATTTTGCTACCTTATAAACAAATAAAAACAAACACAGGGAGGAAGCAAAATTTGAAAACTCCCCAAGAAATACAATCTTTCTCCTCCCATAATACTGGCGTCATATCAGGACTGTATAGAAAATGGTCAGAGAAAGACTTTTTAAACTTCTACACAGTCATAAAGAGTTAATACGATAGGCTGTAACTGCCTGACCTCCTAAGCTTAAGGAAAAAACTGAGCTGTGTTGTTACTGCTTGAGAAATTATGCCCTCGTATCATTAAAGACTGAGATAATGTCTGAGCCCAGCACTGAAACCGCTGAAGGGTCACATTCACAACACAAGCTAAAGATGAAATGCTGCTGCTTCAAATGCTCGTGTTCATTACACGCAGCAGCAAAAACTAGTCCCACAACCTGGGAGAATTCAGAAGAGAATACTTCACGAGTACAGAAAAATGGGGTTTCGGGCACGTTAATGGTGTGACTCTCTGCCTGCCTAACTACAAGAATTGCAACCGCATCCTGGAAAAAAAGAATACGCCTTCCCAAAACAAGCAAAAGCTAACTAATAAGATTATTTCTCCAGCTCCAAGGAAACGTTATGCAACGCAACGGGGTGGTTGTTGGTCAGAACAGAAAACTTGAAACGCACGACTACATTTTACCCCAGGGAGCACAGCAGCTCCCGGCTCGCAAAAGCAAAAACCCCAAACCAAACCACACCGGGAATGCCTGTTGGTCTTGCCCTTCTACACCTGGCTAGGGAAACACCTTGCCAGGGGCGCACCGCACCGCCCCGCGTCCGAAAGCTGCGCACCCATCCTCAGCCGGCAGCCCCCGGCTCCCCGCCTCCGCCGCGGCTCGGGCTCAGGGCGGAGGGGGCCGCCCTCGCCGGGGCCGCGGCAGCCGACACCCCCCCCACCCCCACCCCCCTCCACGGCGCCCTCCGTGCGTTTGCTGGCGGGGCACTGCCCCGCGCAAAGTTGCGCGGCCGCTCCGCGCGGAGAGCTGAGCCCCGCCGCGACCGTGGGGCTGCCTGCGCGGCGGCTCTGCGCCCCGCGGAGCGTTACCTGCGCGCGCCTCTCGGCTGCGGGCGACTCGGCGTTTCGCGGCGGTAGGGCAGAAAGGGCCGCGGTGCGGAGCGTGGGTGCGGAGCGCGGCGAGGCGGGCGGGCAGCGCGCATTCCCCAGGCTAACCGGCAGCGCATCCTACGCGGGTGCGGCGGCGGGGCTCTCCCGCGGGCTCGCGGCGGGCCCCGGGCCGGGATACCGCCGCTGCCGGCCGCCGAGCTCGCTGCGCGCCCGGGCGCCGGCGGGGTCGGGGCGGGAGCCGCCGCGCGGCCGCATTTCGGGAGGCTGCTCCGTGCGGTACCTGGCGCCTGTTACTTCAGCCTGGCACGGTATGACAGAGTTTCCATGGAAATGCAGCGAGGCTGTAAACAAACCCCGCGCTCGCCACTATTTAAGGGATGCTCTCCATTTCCCACCCGGCACTCAGGCCACAGCGTTCTGGAAAGGTGAAACGCTCTGTGCGTCTCGGGACATGGGGCAGCGTGAGCACAGCCAGGCCAGCGCAGCGGGCTGACCTCAGCCCTGTCGACTTCCCCTCGCTCTGGCCCGAGCTGGGCTTAGGTGGGATTTATCCACGCTGCTCCAACACCCTTTAATTTTTACCGTTATTTCAGAACAGGTGGGAGGTGATGGATTTCCCCCAAGCAGTTTTCCTTTCTGAGTTGAGTTACTCTGTTCTTACAGAGGCAAGTATCAGAAGGCTGGTTTTAATTTTATCTGGGCCATCAGTGGGAAGGCAGGGCATTTTTTTTTAAAGTGAACAGTGTTTTAAAGCGCAAAAATTGCTGGGTGTGCCATAGCACAAAGCACGAAAAGACAAATACTGCTGTTCTCACTAGCTGCTACCTTCTAGCAGAAGAGTCATTGATCATAGTCCAATTACAGGGCTACTGGAGGACTGAGTGACATGCAGGTCTCTGGGAGCACAAGTGGCAGAATCTGACACGAAGATGTAATGACTTTTCCATTTGCCACGGCACTCCTTCAGCAGTTGGTATTAACACAGCGCTGCAGAAAAGCTGTCAGTATAATTAGCCTGTGAGCGGGTGTACCACACAACGACAAAACAGCTGGGTCAACCGCATTGCAAAATAACTTTCGAAAAATCCTATTAGGTTCCTTATTTAACTTAGGTTAAAAAATACTGTGTTTAGGATAAGCGATCAAGGAACAATTAATCTTCAACGGATGAGCTCTGGATGGTGTGGAAGATTGCGTCCCATCTTTCACCCGTTTCTGCATTATTCACCACCCACTGCTGGTGAATCACTGCATGTGCAAGTGGAGCACAGGGAGCTGCCAGGTGGAAGTGATGCGCCAATCCATCTCATCCTTTTAAGACAGCTCTCCTGTTAGTCACAAAGGAGAACAAAATGAATCCTTTTTAGGACTGAGCAGCTGTTCTTAGCATTTGCGACCATCTTCCCACCTAACACTGGTGGCTTTGGAGCTTTTCATGCAAATATTTGACCTGAAGGTAGAAACCCACCCTGGCTCTAATTTGCCATGATGGGGATTAAGACCATCTCCCAGGGCACCAATTTTGTGGATGTCCCTTGTTTCAGGAGAGCTTCCCATGTTGCTGGCCCCACTGCTTGAAGTGGAAGTTCCCTCCTGGAAAGAGGGAAGTTTTAGACACTGTATCTTTCTATGAAAACTTCTGGCTACAGCAGACTGACATTGCCTCAAAAAAAAAAAATCATTAAATTTGCTGGCAGAGCCCACAGGTGGGAAATTGTGATTTCTTGCATTGCACAGAATTGTACCTTCATAAAGGTACAAACAGCCTACCTCCATGTTGGCCATTTCTAAGGCAGGCAGTCACCTACTACAGTTTCCCAAACAGCCTCCAAAAATTTCATGCATCTTAGCAAGAGTAGTCAGTGAGACAAGTGTTCCTTCCCCAAAGCAATTTTCTCTAAGAGAGAAATATCATACTTGCTTAGTTAGTTGTCTTATTCAGGAAGGTTCACCAACCAATAATGTACTGGCAGGTGTGGGTTTGTTTGTTGGGTAATTTTTCCCCTGGACCTGTAAGTAACACCAGATTTGTCTGTATCTGGACAATTCATCGCTGATACTTGCGCACATCTGAGGCAATTACTATTCAGACCATTATCGTTTTTTCCTTTTCACTGTTTGTGTACCTCTGTCTTGCCAGTAATACTACTGAATTATAAAATAGGTGATCTAGAGATAGAAAAGGCACTGACATTAGAGGTATCTAATGTCAGGACTGACAACAGATAATGAAACCAGCTCCATAGGGTTGTTAAAACCACAGCGGAGTCCTCGAGGAAGTAGGAGATGGTGATGATGAGATACCAGTTCTAGAGGGGCTGGGGAAGAAAAATGGTGCATGGGAGAGAGAAGGCTGGGATTCTCGAGTCAGAAGGGCAAAACAGAAAATACAGAGAGAACTCTGGGTTTATAAGAATACAAATTAATTTTGGCATGTTTCTTACCACATTCCCACATGTATCTTTCTCTTGGGAGTATCAAACCAATACCTTAGAAAATTTAGCCTCTGAAGGCTAACGGTGAAAGACATGAAGACTCAAAGCTCCAGTGGAAGTCAGTGAGAACCGATAAACAACACAAAAAATCAAGGTCTAGGCAACCTAATGTGCAAATTCCACAGTATGCAGTCAACTATCCTAAGTCAAAGCTTGCCATGAGTCCAAGTCTAATGTTGTCGTGAAGCTTTCTACCAATGGAGCACCTACCCATGGGCAAGACAGGCTAATATGGTGGGACACAGCTACTACAGAGTTTGAGGCATTTTGTGAGATACATATAAAGCATTGCTGTTGGTCAGCATTTCTCACACACATCAATCCAACTATTCACCCCTCATAAAAATACAATTAAAATACTGTAACCAAATACTATTTAAAATATCACTAATGTCTGGCTTCTGTGTGGCCCATCCCTTCCACAGATTCTTACCTCCCACAGACTATCTGGGCATGAAGGCAGCGAGCCTTGGACTATTAAAGGGTGCAATGGTTGGGGTGTTTTTGCTATGAAAGGCAGGGCATTTGACAGCTAATAAAATACTTCCAAGGATGAGCATGTAATTGATCATTTTTGTTGCCTAACATGTGACGTCACATTTGTTGACTGGTGTTACACACATTGACTATTAATGCCTCTTCTGAATGATCATACTGAAGCCCAAGGCCTGTTTTTGCTTCATCTGAAGCCAGAGGAAAGCTTGTGTATGAACATACAAGGGTTTGAACTCTGAATGGACAGAGTGGGGTGGCCATAACCGAAAGTATGACTTAGTATTTTAGTCAGGTGGACATAATTTAGGTTATATCTCTAGCAGTCTTTAAGTAACATAGCATATGATCGGGATAGCTTTGCACTAATTAGCTTGGCTCTATTGTTGAAAATGGAACTGCAGCAGTAAGACTCAGCAGAGATTAACCACATAATCATTCTCGCAGCTACTTTGGGTTTGTGACATTAGCAGTCAAATGAAGTGTTGTTATGTTTGGTGTCAGTTGTAGTCATCATTGCAGAATAAACATGCTCTGAGCCAAACAGAGAATTTGCTGCTATTCTCATTGTACTTAATAGCGAAATGCTTATTTAGTCTACTGATGACAGACTTATGCCCCAAGGAACACATTCCCTTATCTGTGAATAGAGCAATGTGAAATGCAAGTATTTCAATCCTACTGATGTTCAATGCTACAAAATGAAAACAAAAAAAATAAAGGTTAAAAAAACCCTTCAGAGACTGTTTCCATTCACTTCCATAGTGGTGACTCCAGTTTGTTTTATATACAGTAGAAACCACAAATTACTCTGGTGGTGTTCTTTCACTCAGTGGATTTTAAGTTTTACAGAGGGATTGCATTGCCTGAACACATGACAATACATTGTAATGAAAGTGACAGCCTCATTTTATGACATCTTTTCTTTTCCATTTTTGAGGGTTACAGTGAAAGAGAATTTTAATGGGTTGATCTCTTGGCATATTTTTTCCCTGTGTTTCTTAAAAACGTCTTGTTCCCTTCTCAGGGCTTTTGCTTCAAAGAAATTCTGTATTCTTTTACTCAAGCTGTTCTATTTCCTTAGTTGAGATACTTGCGTTCTGTTTATTGTACTTGCTCTCTTTTTGCAATGTCATGCCTTCACACAAATAAACATACGCACACAAACAAACACAGCCTTCCAGTCCAGGGTGCCTTTGATGGACTGAAATAATTTACTCCCTAGAAGAGGATATAATCTTTAACACAATAGCTACCTTGCCACTCCAGTGTTCTCATGTCCTGACAAAGGTCATCAATAGAATAAGAGTCACTGAGGAGTCATTTGACGTCTTTGTGAGCCTGGTGCTCCAGCTGGAGGCACTGAGCTTGGTGTTGAGACTGGAGATGCACAGATGGCTAGGAAATGCTAACACCTGTGTTTCCTACAGGACATATATGTTTTGTGTGCTATGCAGCATTTACTGCACAACATGTATTTCATATAACTGTAATGGAAAGAGTTTGAAAAGTGCCTATCTGTTTATTAGAGTGATTATTTGTTAGTGTTTTAGCGCTCACATGTATGGGACATACTTCAGAGATCAGTATAGCTCCATCAGATTCAGTCATCTGAGGTGGGCACACAACTGTGTGGCAGAGCAGGAAGTTTGTAGTAAGACGGGTTATAGCATGCATGTAAGTGTGTGCATGTACACACAGTTGTATAGCATGTATGTTTGAAAGGCTCAGTGACAGTGCAGCCCTTTCCGTTGCTCCATTGCACTGTTTTAAACCTGACCTTGCGCCCATGTGCGGTGTGAATAACTCTATGAATATCTGTTGCCATCACTGTGAGTTCAGCTCACTGAGTGACACATAGGATCAATCTTCCATCTCTTATGGGTAATTATTATATTGACATAGTATAAAAGAGGTATTGTAAGGCTTGCTTCGCCTGTGTTTATATGATGTTTGAAATTCTTGTATATACTAACCATTAAAACGTGAAGTATTAGGAATCACTTCATTTACTGCTGGAGATCCTCATGACTAATGACAAAATGGAGGAGAAAAGAGTTCATACCTATCTGAAACTGCAGAAATTTCTGTGGCAGAAACAATGGCATTTCTCTATTTGGATTTTGCTAGAACAGCGAACGATGGAAGGTAACCTGCCTCTGTGGAAGGTTAATCTATTAAAAATGGAGTAGGATGGTGAGAAACAAAACTAAACTAACACCCCCTGGCCCCCCTGTTCCCAGGCTCAACCTCACTCCTTCCTCCAGACTCTTCTACACTCCCATGCCCCCGAGTGGCATAAGGAGACAGGGAATGGGGGTTGCTGTTGGTTCACCACATGTTGTCTCTGCCACTCCTTCCTCCTCATGCTGTTCCCCTGCTCCAAAATGGGTCCTTCCCACAGGCTGCAGTTCTTTGAAAGCCTCTCCCACGTGGGTGTCCCCACCCTGGGATGCAGTCCTTCAGGAGCAGCCTGCTCCAGCCTGGGTCCCCCACGGGTCACAGTTTCTGCCAGAAAACCTGCTCCAATCTGGACTCCTCTCCATGGACCACAGCATGGATATCTGCTCCACTATGGACCTCCATGGGCTGTGGGGGAGCAACTTGTGTCGCTGTGGTCTGCACCATGGACTGCCAGGGAATCTGCTCCGGTGCCTGGAGCACCTCCTCCCCCTCCTTCTCCACTGACCCGGGTGTCTGCAGAGCTGGTTCTCTCACGTTTTTCTCACTCCTCTCTCACAACTGGTATGCAGCATTTTTTACCCTTTCTTAAATATATTATTACAGGGACAGCACCAGCATTGCTGATAGGCTCAGCTCTGGCCAGTGGTGAGTCCATTTTAGGAGACAGCTGAAAATGGCTTTGCCCAACATGGGGCAGCTCCTGGTGTCTTGTCATAGAAGCCTTCCAGCCCTGCAGTCCCCTCTTCTACCAAAACCTTGTCATGTAAATCCAAGCCTCTTAGTCTGAACTGGTTCTAAAAATGTATCTCTGCTCTGGATACCTGTTGGCAGAGCACTGCAATTTTGTATCTCAGAATGCTTAATTTTTAAAATAGACTTCTTGCATTACAGGGAAGTCATGGGATCATCCTGGCATAGAAAAAGACCTTCCCTGCCTAGCAATACATCTATTGCCCTTAAAACTTATTGGACAATAATTCTCTTATTCTGTAATGTGAACAGATCATTCCACAGCCATAGCAATGAGACTCCTCAGTTCTACATGTCCTAGAGTGTCGCCGCTTCAGACAGAAATATGCTCTTTATGGGATCTTCAGCTTAGATCTCTGCCTGTGTGTTTTCACCTTTGCTCAGCTCAGATGGAGTCTGGTGCATGTTAATGACCCACGTGTGACTGAAGTTCTTGAGAGGTATTATATACAGCCTGCACTTACCTTCTGGCTGCTGCTGTTAAAATGTCAGCAGTGCCCCAGCTACTGGTTTATAGCAACCTTGAGGTGTGCCTGCACTTTCCTCTCTCACAGCGAGGACTGTGTTTACAATGCAATTGAGACGACCTGGAAATACATCAGGAATTAAATGTGTAAACATCAATCTCAATGCTGTATTCTGAAACCTTCTCAGGAGGCTCATTCTGCCAAAATATGTTACAATCATTTATTACGTACAACTAATTTTTTGGCTATGATTAACATGGTTCCTCACTTGAGAGTCACCCACAACGTAACACTGTCACCATGTAAGAGGGGTATGCCTGAGGGTAGGAATGTAAGTGACTGTAACTCCTTACACTTGAAAAATTAACCTGGAGCCTTGAGAGAGTTAGGGCATTCCTGTTTTCCAAGAAATCCAAACTCCTGATATAGCCTGAAGGGTATTTCAGGGCATTTTTAAAGTGTGGGTAACTTCTCTTGGACTTCTGTATCAGCTCCCAGTCTTGGTGTGTTTTATGCCTATCAGAGTAGATCTTCTGCAGCAGTGCTTTCTGTGAGTGAGAGAGCAAGGTATTTCAGGATCATGAAAAGAGGAAATGGAAAAGAAAATTTTCCCTTTTGCTTGCTTGCTATGGATTTGTTCAATAAACAGTATACTATCCTCCTATAGCTAGGGGTAGCTTGCAGAGCTATTCATGCCAGATGCATGGGAAAAAAAAAAAAAAAAAAGTCAGTAAGTCAGTTTGCTGGAAAATGGAGTTTTCAGAGGAAGTAGAAAAACTGGCCAAGGTAACAACCACCACCTCTCCAGCTCTGCATCTCACTATCAGATTTTTTCTTTATTTAAAGGGTCCACTGTGGCAATTTGTTCTTTATTATCAAGTGGCCATTTTCATTCCAGCTCCCTGGACTATCCAGCTGCTGTGTATGAACCTGCAGAAATGCCTTTCTTTTTCCCACACACCATACAGGATGGTGAACTGCTTGGCTGGGACGAATCAGAAAGATACCTGTGAGGGCCACAGTGACAGCTGTATTTTCTTGAGGTTTCATACTTTATTGAGTTAATGTCCTTTTAAAATCCTTTCTTATTTCTTCTAGCTGAAAAAAAAAAAAAAAAGCAAGAACACCAACTTCACAATTTTTTTTAATTCAGTCATCACTTTTGATGATAAGGACAGACCAGAAGCTAGTTGTACTGGTTTAAAAAGCCAAAGCCGAACTTTGTAACTTACTCCTTATAATGAAAATCGCCTTCTCGTCCCCTTTCCAGCACAGCTTTTATTTCATCTTAAGTTTGGCCACAAGATGGCAATAACTTGCAGACAAAATGCTGAAACGGCCAGACAGCGATTTCAAACTGTCTCCTTTCCTGAGCTTTTCCCTGCGCTCTCCCCCTCCTCTTTTGTTTCAATATTTAATTGCATTTATTTTGGAATTACTAGGCAACCCACCCCCAGATGTGTAATTTAAAGGTGATGTGCTTGCAGTGAGATTCTCAGGATCTGCTCAGCAGAGCACCATCATGTGATACTAGGATAAGGTGGAGTTTGGCTTTAAGGGGGAGTCTCCAGCCTTTCTCACCAGCTTTAGGATCTCAGCTGGAGGAATACCAGAGGATCCTTTCCCTTTCTCACTCCTTCCTCTCCATCCAGCCTCCTGAGCCAGCAGCCCCTGAGCAGACCAAAGGCACACAGAGCAGTGGTAAGGTGAGTTTTCCCTCCGATTGCTTTCCCATGGCTGGGGGTGGTTGTGTGCCCGTTAGGCTGGCATCAGCTCGCTCATCTTTTTCAGATGACAAAACCCCAGGGAGGGGTGGTCTCCAGGCTGGACTTGCGAGGGGCCAGGTGAACCATCGGCTCGGGTTGGTAATGTTCTGTGCTGCCTTTTGAAGGGCTCCAATAGTTTTACAGTGCATTTCCATCTGCCTCACAGCACATTATTTCACTCTGTCTGTCAGTGTTAAACTTTTGGCCAAAATCCTCCTGGAGAGTCGGAAGAGTGTGTGGGGGTGGGGGTGCTGTGCAATCAGCCGGAGGGGACTACAGAGCTGTAGGCTCTCGCCATCCCACGCCAGAACCCAGGATGGGGACAGATCTCCCTCCTGGCTTTGGAGCTGGTGGGGTAGCGGATAGGGAACAGTGCAGCTGTCCAGCAGATGCAACTTCATCCCCTCCTGATGTCGGGTCCATTTTGAAGAGGTGGGCAGGGAGGAAGGACTCCTCGTCACTTGCCAACAGTGCTTTGTTTCCGAGCTGGTTCCCAGCCATGCTCTTAGGTTGCATCTCTGCTATGGGGAGAGGCAAAGGAAGAAGGAGCAGTGGCATTTTCTGGTTTTGAGATTGATATTTAGTAAATAAGCAAGAGCAGAGCTTGGCTAATCAAAAAGAAAAACCAAGAGCCTGAAACCTAGGCCACCTCATGGCTGGGTGCAGTTGGGTGCCAGCTGTGAGAAAACCTGCCTAGTTCTGTCCTTGTAGGACATAGCTCCTTGCCCACTCAGCTCCTGCCGTCGTCCTGTCAAGTCCCAGAGCTGGACTGCTCAGCTCACGCCATACGAGTGACAGTGGAGATCATGCTTAAATGCAGATGTTGATTTTCAGGCTGGGGTAAAGTCATACTGTTGGAATTGAGGAGTCCTGGCTCCTTGCATCACCCACACACTTGACCTTTGGGTAAAACGCCTACTTCTGGCTCTGGTTGAAGTGGTGCATCAAGAGGCCCTGGGGGTGGGAGGTTCTTTATTGGACCCTAAAACAGACTGTGGACTAGGGAGACCCAATACATTTAGTTAGCATAGGCAGCAGGTCTGAGAGATGGTGCTCAGGTGCATGCCTAGCTAGCTTGAAAATCAGCGTAGCCAAACCTCAGGCATGCCTTTTGTTTGAAGTCACTGATGGTAACTTTGACAATAAAATGTCACTCAGAGGCAAGCTACGTCACCTGTCGTGGTTTCATGTAGCCATGTGATGATTATAAAGAGCCAGCAGTGCCAGCTGAAGTGAGCTCATGATTCCACTGAGAAGTCATAGTGTTGGCATGGTCATCCTTTGGCTGACCCTCAGCAGGAGCTGGAGCTGCAAGACCAGCCCCTGCATGCTGACTCTGCCCCAGTGAGGAACCATAGAATCTTTTAGGTTGGAAAGGACCTTTAAGATTGGCAGCCCCAGCTCTGGTCCCCAGTATGCGGTTGTTTAAAAGGATGTCTGCCACAGGTAACAGACAAAGACAATCCTGCTCTGGAGACTCAGATGACACTGAGATTTTTATCGAGTATCATTTAAGACCACAAGCTCACCCGTTCAGGGTAACTTCTAATGAAGCACACTTTAGCGAGCAATGTTTTTACAGCTTTTGTGATCAGTACTATAGGGAGCTGGGTTCAAAACCCACTTGTGTGAATTTTCAGTGGCATGACTTTCATTACCATACCCTAAGGTTAATTGAGCAATAAATTTAGTTCATGGGAGAGTGGGCAGAGGGAAAGTTCCAGATTCAGTGTGGTTACCACTAACAGCGAGTCGGAATAAAGGTGTGTCAGGTGATTTGATTTCTTTCTTTCTATTTTTTTTTTTCTTCCTGAACACATGTGCCAGAGTTTCTCCGATTTTCAAATCCAGGGTGTGGTTAACCACCAAGGGGTGGTTACTTGGGTACACCTATTTGTGTTGCACGAGTAAAGAAATTCCCTGCAGTGTTTAATTTCTGCTCTTTTTCATCTTTTGTCTTGTTTTGTTCTTTCTTTGCTGCACAGCCCCGCTAGCAGAAAGTGAGCTGTTCAGAGCTCCTGCTTTGCCTTTGACCCGGTGCCAGTGCTGCTGTGGGCACTCGGCACCCCAAGTAGGGTGCAGCGGTTTCTGGAGTAATTTTGGCACCGCTCACATGAGTCATATGGGGTTCACCCCCCCTTTATGCGGTGGCTGGATATAGTTCCACTTAGAGCAGCTTGAGGAAGCAGACCTTAGCACACTGAACTTGTACAAAGGAGATGCAGAGCACCAAGTAAAGGCTGCGCTCGCGGCGGACCGAAATTGCCTCTCGGCGCCTTATTTCGCGTCACTTGTGCCGGCGGGCAGGGGCCGGGCAGGGGTCGCGCCCCCCGCTTGCAGACCTGCGTTTTGCTCTGCCCGCTCCCTCCGCAGCGCAGCCCCGCTCCCGGCCGCTGCGTTCCTACCCCCCACCCGTGGGGCGAGAGGCGGCGGCGCCGAGCTACCCCCCATCCCGGCCCCCGCCGCGGGCAGGCGAGCCCGGGGCGGCTCCGGAGGGGCGGGCTGGGGGGGTGGTGGATGCTGGGGAGGGCGAGGCGCCCCGGTGTGACCGGCCCTGCTCCTTCCCTTCTCCCCAGGTGGTGCGAGGGAGATGCGGCTCCGAGGAGCGGGCTCGGCCGCGGGTCTCCTGGCGGGCTGATGGGCGCGCTGTGAGCTCCGGTTTGGAGGAAGGCAGCAGCTGTGAATGTCGTGCAGCGAGTTGGAAACAGCATGAATACTTCGGTTCTCGCCCCCCTGGGAAATATTTCCAGCCACCTGAATTTTTCGGAGAGGAACTCGCAGATCTTGCAGTTTGAGGATGAGGATTGCCACGTGCCTTTGGCCATGGTCTTCACTTTGGCCTTGGTTTACGGGACTGTGATAATCCTGGGAGTCTCTGGGAATCTGGCCTTGATTGTCATTATTTTAAAACAAAAGGAGATGCGCAATGTTACCAACATCCTCATTGTCAACCTGTCCTTTTCTGATCTTCTGGTGACCATCATGTGTCTTCCCTTTACCTTCGTGTATACTTTAATGGACCACTGGATTTTTGGGGAGGCCATGTGCAAACTGAACCCTTTTGTGCAGTGTGCCTCAATCACCGTCTCGGTCTTCTCTTTAGTCCTCATTGCTATCGAACGCCATCAGCTGATCATCAATCCCCGTGGCTGGAGGCCGAACAACAGACATGCCTACATGGGGATTGCTGCCATATGGATTTTAGCCACAGCTTCCTCTTTGCCTTTCCTGATCTACCACGTGTTAACAGATGAACCCTTCAGAAACATAACGTTCGATGAATATAAGGACAAATACGTGTGTTTGGACCTGTTTCCTTTGGACACTGCCAGGCTTTCTTACACCACGACGCTTTTGGTGATTCAGTACTTCGGACCGCTTTGTTTTATATTTATTTGCTACTTAAAGGTAAGAGAATCCCTTTGCGATACGTAGTTCTTTCTGTCTGATGTTTGTTTATCCTTGCAAAGATGATGGTTATAGGTTAAATTATCCCATGTGTTTCTCTTGTTGAATTTCCTGCAGATATACATACGGTTAAAAAAAAGGAACAACATGATGGACAAGATGAGAGACAATAAGTACAGATCCTCTGAAACCAAAAGGATCAACATCATGCTGATCTCGATAGTGGTCGCGTTTGCAGTTTGCTGGCTGCCTCTCACCATCTTTAATATCGTCTTTGATTGGAACCATGAAATTCTGCCTGTCGCTACCTGCAGCCACAACCTTTTGTTCCTGATTTGCCACCTCACCGCCATGATCTCTACCTGCGTGAACCCTATCTTCTATGGATTTCTCAATAAGAACTTCCAAAGGGACTTGCAGTTTTTATTCCATTTTTGTCATTTCCGCTCCCATGAGGAGGATTATGAGACTATAGCCATGTCCACCATGCACACAGATGTATCAAAAACCTCTTTAAAGCAGGCAAGCCCAGTCGCATTTAAAAAAATAAGTAGCGATGATGATGACAAAATATAAAGGAATAATAAAAATTCTACACCGAACTGCTGGAAGTGTGATCGCAGGTGAAACATGTCCAAGGACAAGCACAATTACATAACAAGTACAAAATGGGTAATGTTTTTCTTCTTTTTCCAAGGAACTTTGATTGTTGTCACTTTGAAATTATACACTGTGCATTTTTGCCCCTTTTACTGCTTTAATGTTCTCAGCAGTTATATCTGAATCTTATTATAAGGCATAGTTGGACCTGCTACACCTATGGTTTTCATCAGCTGTCTTTTGTTCTGTTCTCTTTGTACAGTTATGTATGTGCTTTAGCACAAAGATATATTTATTGATTTTTTTCAAAGAAGTAGTTTTCAGGAGTGTCCATCTAAGACCGTTAGAAAGAATATGAACTGCAGGGAGGCTGTCACTACAGAGGACATCCATCCCAGCATAAAATTAGAACATTGAGGAGTTCTCCTCTTCTCCTTCTTCTTCTTCTTCTAATCTGGCTTTTGATAGATGTTAAAATCCTCTAAAATCAGTGTAGACATGCAGAAAACGATTCTGTGAAACCTGTAGAATATATTAAATGGGGACATGCATTTGTCTCGTTCATAGAGGCAATTCAAGCTGTAATCACTTAGGTTCAAAGACAGGATTAAGAGAGAAATTCTGTTCTCATTTACGAGAATAAAACCCTGCAGTAATTCCACAGAGCACAATGGGATAACTCTGATGTTTCACCACAGCAAATGAAAGCACAAATGGGCCTTCAGTCCCAACTGGTTATAGCTGATTTTAATAATACAGACTTTTTAATTTAAAAAACCCAAACCCCATCTGCCGTTAGTGCCAGCAGTTAGTGTTGCTGGGATGAAATGTAATGTCCATCCCAAGACTGTGAACCGTGTAAATTCTCCATGAGACCAATGCCAGAATCCACAGGAAGATGCACTGTTCACTGTCTGTACAAGGTGCAATTCCACCCTCACAGATGACAGTGAAAATCAGGTCTGGTATTTAAAAAAAGAAAAGCTTTCGCTACCTGAGTCTTTTCAGAATAATTAGTGCTGATCTTATAAATAATGTATAGCGTCATAATATTCTGTGTTCAAATGCAATGGTAGAAACCTGGATTATCTCCAAGACAATAGATGGCTAAATACAGATCTGCAGAATTTAGAAGGAGGACATGGATATAGTTTGGGTGTAATTGGTATGTTTAGCTTCTACACACACAGTTTCCACAGTTGGTTGAAATGAGGAAACATTTGCCAAATATGCACAATACAGCTCTGCGTGTTATTGCTTATAATATATATCCTCTAATCACACAAATATACATGACTAGATCCCCAGCTGAGGGAAACCTGCATAACTTGACTGCTGTAAATGAAACTACAACAATATCAGCCAGATGAGGTTCTGTGTCATACAGTGTACTTTGCTGTATAATCAATGCCTTTTTGAATAATTAGCTTTTTAAAATACAATACAGACCCTACTTTCTTTTAGCAAGGTCACTTTAAACCATTCTGGCAGAGAAGAGGGTCTTTAAAATGGATATAAATGTAAATGTAGCATAAATGGAAATCTGACCTGATATCTTTCTGAGCAAAACGATCTCAGGATGTGATGGTGAATTTAATATGTTCTAAGTTTGACATGGATAAATGCCTAAGAAATGAAAATTATTTGGTTTGCCAGTATTTAAAAGTCAAAAACTGTGCCTTGTGCTGTCTTATAAATAGTGTAGAATATTGAAGTAGCAATGTGTTCTTGTGCATTATAATTCCTTGTATTTCTCTACTGGCAGATAATTTAATTAAATAGGAGGTTTCTGTGGTTGAGAACAGAGAGGGAATGTAGCAAATGAATTACAAGACAGAACTTTCTTTCAGAGCTTTGCCCTTTTGTATTTTATGAGATTTCCCATTTCTTTGTGGTTCTCTGTGGAGCATGTTGTTAGCAATTTGACAAGAGGCTCCTGAAATTATTCCCCTGTCACTTTATGACAATTTTCATATGTTAAGGGGTGTGTAATTTCACAAAGAGATACAATGTAGAGACCCAGCCATGTTTTTCTATTAAGAATGTTACAGTGGGTTTTTCCTGTTAGAAAAAATAAATCACAGCAAGTTTTATAATTTGGGGCTTTTTTTCCCATTTTTTAAAAAAGCACTTTCTTCCAATCCAGTGGAAGAAGAAAACTAAATTATTTGAGAACATTACCAGATAGTTTGCTGGAAATTTTTGATCAGGCTGAATCAGGTGTTTATACAGAATAGATGGAGCAACTTTAGAGGAACCTGCTGGTGCAGAGACCTAAGACTGCCTTAAGATTTGGAGGACTTCAGTGGGATAGCAACATAATTCCTCCTCTGTCACCCTTTCTGCTGTTTGAGGTATGGTCTCAAATCATAGCACCCATCTCATACTGTCTCCTGAGAATGCGTGTCAGGGCTTTTTTGCCTACCAATGCTGGCTAAACAAGGTGAAGTGTAAGTAGGAGCGTTCCTTCGGCTGGTCCACCTTAAGCTCAGGAGCCATTTTTCTGCTGCACTGCCATCCTAGGGTCAGGCTCCTCTTAGATATTTCCTCACTTCCCTGCACAAAGCCTGTCTGAGCCTCTGCCGAGGATGCATCGTCATACAAACAGCACAGGCGATGCTGCCTGAAAAGGCAGTGGAAATGAGCACAGTGTGAAGAGTGTTCACCAGGAAAGTGCATTTGGAGAATTTCAGAAGCAAAATCATTGCTCTTCTGAGGAGTTTGTTTGAGGACAAAGATAAAAGTAGTCTGTCCAAGGTGTTGACCTGAGAGCTGCAGGGTGTAGGTGACATCTACCAAAGGCAGTATTTTTGTCTTTGGATTCATGACCTGACACTGGAGTCCTCAGAAGCCCCTGGAGCCTGTCCCCTCTTGACACCTGGCTACAACACTGACTCTCACTTTCAGAGCTCTGGCATGGCTTATCATCATCTATAGGCTAGATTTCTTTACACAGTTTCTCTATCATTTCTCAGTCATTTGAGTTTGATATTTGTTCCTCCTATGTGCTGTTTTGACAAACTCCCCACATTTCAGCACTATCTCAAAAGCCTGAGGATCCCTCTTACTCTTTCAGACTGGCAGAAAAGTTTTACTGACAGAAAAACAGAACAATGAGGGATCTAGAATGTATCTTATTATTTATGTGCAATACCTTTCATGTCAAATCTGCAGCCTTCAATGACAAATATAACTATTTAATAAACATTACGTTCTGCTTCATTTGTCAATTATTCTATCATCTTTAAACTTCACTTTTATCCACCACAGACATTTAAAGCTTCTGCATAATCTAAATACACCAGCGTATTTGTGTACCATCTTAATAAACACTTCTGTATTCCCATATTGCTTTTTTCAACGTATCTCTTGGTTGTGTCATTGTCACTATGTATGGTAATCCACAACTTCACATCTCCATTAAGAAAACCCCCAAACTATAAAGGGGGCAATTAATTCACAATAATACCTGCTTTTGGTAGGCTAGGAAAGAGATGGATATAAAAAATATCAATTCTGGTTTTTTTGCACCTTGTAAAAATGTCAAATTTAAACCAGGAAAAGGAATTAGCATGGCTGGACCCACGCAGGTCACTTGAGTTGATGCTGACTGCATCTCATCACTGATGAAGGTGTGAAGGGCTAAGGGTTCATACATTGTGACTCTGCTGTCTTGCAATACAGGACCAGCTATTATTAATGGATCCTAAAAGCAAAAGTTGATACTGCTTCATATTCAGTCTGTAAATCAGCATATGTTTAAATCTAGGCCTGTCCATCAAATTCTGATTCTGACCTCAGGACCTCAGGATGATGTTCAGAGATCAGTAAAACTGGTGAGTTTTCTTAAAGTTAAAAAATTGCCTATGCGCTCTACTGAATTAAAATGCGGTGCTAGCTGGCAGCTCATGGTCTTTCCTAAAACATTTGCATTTCAGCTTATTTTAAGAATATATTAATGGGATATACTTTTTCTCTGGATTTTTCTCTGAATTTTCTCTCAAGTCCATTGCCCAACAACGGTTCAGCATGTAGTTTTTTGCTGGAGAAATGCTTCAGTGTAAGGTTTTTGTTCAGCGCTATCCCTAATTTCTTGGATCAAGAAATTTATCAAACCAGCGCCTAGAGAATGAAAACAATAAGGAAACTTTTTTTGTTTTATTTTATTTTTAAAGCATACATGACAGTAGGAAACATGAGCTTAAATAATACCTAAGCAAATTCAGTTGAGTAGAAAGAGTGGAGAAATAATAATTACAGCCAAATAATAAGTTCTGTTGACAGCTGTTTCGCAACTGAAGGGTATATACAGCTCCAAGCTCTACCATGTTATCTTCATTTCTGTATTCTTTAATAGGTGGTATCTGCTTCTCTGAATCATTACTAAATACCCAAGTCATTGCTAAAGCAGATGTGAAAGAAAATTCTTGTCTTCTATCCATGTTTTTCAGAATTACAATTGAGGATTACATGTAAGAGGAAAATAACTTCTATTCAATATTTCTGCCCATGCAAAACAATGTTAGTTGTCCAATTGAAGTTGGTACTTGAAAGGTTAAGGAGAGCATTCACAAAGACTAAAGTCAGCTGGAGAATGGCAGTTTTCCTAGGTACCTCCAGTGGCAACCCGAGGGCCCTCAGACCTGCTCTGCTCTAGGTGCTACGCAACTACAAAAATGTATATTTCTCTCAGTTATCTAAACAGGCTGCCAGCTTCCTCCAGCCTCCATGGTGCTTACCCTGTCAGCTCATACCTCATAACCTTGACAGCTGGTTTCTGGGAAGTCACAGGATTTTGTAAAGTGCCCAACTATATGGTGAAATTCAGCTGTATTCAGGACAGTGCTTTAAGCATGTGTTTACCTCTAGTTTCAGCGACATAGATACACAGAGTTTGGAAAAGAGCAAAAAAGCAGAAGACCTAGATGAAGCTTTGATATATTTGGTCAGATACACACAAAAAGACTCAAAGGGAAACTCAGACATTTATTTATTTTTGGGACCAACAGACTGTCACATAAATGTTTTTTTGGGCAAAGTGGTGGTCAAAAAGGATGTGTGATAAATAGGTTCTCTGCTCCTGTTTTCAGAAAAGGGATATGGATCTTTATAAATGACTCTGAATATGTATTTTAAGATTCTTCATGTTAATATAGATCTCTCTTTGAGACGAAGGAAACAAAATGTTTTTGGCACAATCGAAAAATAACAGCTTTTCATCACACCCACCCACTGCACATGAGTCCATTTGCTTTCACTTCTGCACAACATGGAAAACGTTTGCTTATGGCAAGAGGAGTAACCTCATCAACAAAGCTCTCCTTGTCTTGTTTTCTGTTCACGCTAATACTGTGCGTCTGTTTTTCACTTTGCAATTTTTTTCTTTTTCCCCACAAGCTATGGCATTTTTATTATGCTGTTTATATTGTTTCTTAATAAAAGCTCTCTGTGAAAAGATGTTCTTGAAAAATTCTATTCAATGTGTTCTTGAACATATGGGTGAAAGGCCATGCAGGATTTGTAGAAATGTGACTTGGCAATGTGATGATGTTTCAGGGTGTAGAGAAGAAGAAAATATATTTGCTGCATACTGTTATTCAGGCCTTTTCATGTAAAGCTTTTGTTATAATTTTAATTCATGTAATCTAAATGTCAACTAAGTCTACATATCTAGTGTTTCCTCTTGGTGACCAGTCTCCAGAGGCATCCAGCTAGTAGGACACAGTGGGTAACACAGCTTGTTTCCTTACCTATGGCCTTCATGATTGCCTGTCAGCTTCTCATTGTCTGTAATATACTCAAAGATAATATATGCGAAAGTGTTCACTTCCTTCTCTTTAAGACTAGCGAATGTTGTACATTGAGGAGGTTTAATATCTAGGACTGGAATATCTTTTCTGATTTTTTTTTTCCCATTATTATTATGGCTGTAACGTTTGAGGTTCTTCAGTTAGGCCTTGATTCTAATTTTGGGTACAGGGGTAGTCCCCTGCATGTAAGTCACCATGTTCATGTGCTTATAATTAGACAGGTACTAAAGTAAGAGCCTTAAAGCCTGACCTAAAATGCTGCAAGGTTGATGGGAAGCCTGTCATTGACTGCAGTGAGCTTTGGATAAGGTCCTTGTTTCAAGTGACACTAAGGTGAGATGCATGTCTGCATATCTGCTTCCTAGAGAGGGCAGCAGGCCATAAAAAGTGACATTTTTCTATCTGTGGGGACTCAGCAGAGTCACAACTCCACAGTTGTCCATGTCAGCCCAAGGGACATACCAAGAAGTCATGTTCAGCTGGTACTTACAGTAAGGTTATCCTCTTAGCTTCCTCTGTAAGTTTTCCTCTGAAGCATTTTTCTGACATAGTTACAAGTTAAATGTATCTGCCAAGCTCTCTGGCTTACTGATTTAAACCTATTTCCTTCACAGAAAATTGAAGAGGGCACTAGCAACTCTGAATGTAGTTCTGGCTCTTGACAGATACACATAATTATAGATTTCCACTACTAAAAATATAGGCTTTGTTTATTATTATTATTATTGCTGCTTTTTTCACTTTGTCAAAAGAATGATCACTGGCCTTCAGACAGCATAGTTTGCATTTTAAATCCACTCCAGGCACCAAGGAATCTCAGCCTTCTGCAGGGGCTGTGGATGTACCCGGTAATGGTGCTCCTACAGCAGGAACATCAGCAATCAAGAATAAACCCACTGCAAATAGTTGCTTACAAAGGCTATCTTCAGAATTAGGTAAGGGCACCTTTAAGTCAACATACAGAAACTTGGATTCAAATACTGAGGGTTTTGTGGTGGAAATTATGCAGTCACATAACCCAGTGACTTCATGAAATTACAAAGCCTGAGCCTGGTCTCCCTCATGTTAGTTCAATGCTGCAGTAACATCTCTGACATTGTTCAGAAGATTATGGTGTAGATGCGGTGGGTAAAAGACCAGTCTCTAAAGGCTGTCAGACTGGATTTTTTAGACCCATAGGTTTTATATTACCTAGGATCAGTATAGGTTACTCAATATATAAGCCTGCTGTTCCTCAAAGAAATTTTGTTCATTGGCTGTCTGTTCTTCTTACCTTTCCTTGGTTTTTGAATACCTTGATAGTTTTCACTCAGACCTGGCAGATTTTCCAAAACTTTTTGAGGGTGACGTAGTATTGGATAAGCTGAAAACCTTTTCTTTAAACAAGGTTGTTCCTTTAAGCAGGACATATTATAGGTGTTATGATCTGAAGTGTTACATGCTACCCAGTAAAATATAGATATATATGTTTAATATCACTCAAAGAAGCATTTTAAAATGCTGACTTTAAATGAATTTTATGTATTTATAAGAAAATCCCTAAAGGTCTAGCAGTTCTTATGTTCAAGCCATGTCTCTAGAAGGAACAGACCAAGCTGTGACAGTTGTGCAGCAGTGCTGGCTGTGCAGCTGTGTGGGCAACTTGGATTTGGTTTCTGTGACCATGGGACCCTGTCTGAGGATCTGCATCTCCTTGGAAGAGATGGGATCCACCTCACTGAGTGAGGCAAAGGTATCTGGCACCAGGATGGCTGACCTGGAAGAAGGTCTTTAGGCTGCGAGTCATGTGAGGTGAAGCCTATTACCAGCAGCCTGTAAGGTAGTGATGGACATGGCTGACAAGCAAAGGGCCTGGGGCAGTGTGAAGGAAGGCAAAGACAGACCCAACAAAACAGACCTTAAATGGAGTCACCGCAAGCATTTGCAGGTGAGCATGGAAATGCCTGCAAGACACCAATTTGGGAAAAATCCCCAGACCATTTCTGGGAAATCTGCATGCTGGAGTGCCTTTCTGAAGTGCCTGTACACTAATGTGCACAACATGGGGAATAAACCCATGAATAAGAAGAGATCTGTGTGTGATTTCAAGTCTGTGGTCTTGTTGGGATCCTGGTGATATGATGGCCTGTCTCCCATGACTGCAGTATTGCAGTGGAGGGACACAGACCCTTTAGGAAGTACCAGACAGGAAGATGAGGAGGTGGAGTTGCCCTTTATGTGAGAGAGCATTTGGAGTGCACAGAGCTCTTCTGAAGATGGATGAGGGGCCAACTGAGCACTTACGTGGGAGAATTAAAGAACAAACTAGTGTAGGTAATGCTGCAGTGGGTGTCTGCTGCAGGCTGCTTGATCAGGAAAACAGTAGATGAGGCCTTCTGTGGACAGCTAGAAGCAGCGTGATGTTCACAGGGCCTGCTCCTCATGGTGGACTTTAACCACCCTAATACCTGCAGGGCTTTTGCAATCCAGCAGGTTCCTGGAGGGCATTGATGCCAACTTCCTGACACACGTGATAGAGAAGCCAATGAAAAGCCGTGCTCTGCTGGACCTCATACTTGCAGACAAGAAAAAGGTTATCAGGGATGTGAAAATCAAAGGCATCCATGGCTGCAGTGATAGTGGGGTTCAGAGTCCTAAAAGAGGGGGGCAGGGCAAAAAGCAAGATCACAACCCTGGACTTCAGGAGAGCAGACTTCAGGGATCTGCCTGAAAGGGTCCCCTAGGATAAGGCCCTGGAGGGGCCAGGCAAGCTGGTTTGTGTTCAAGGATCATCTCTTCCAGGCTAAAGAACGGTCCATCCCAATGAGCAGGAAGTCAAGCAAAGATGCCAGGAGTGCTGCATGGATGAACAGAAGCTCCTGGCAAAACTCAATCAGAAGAGGTAAATATACATAAAAAGTAAGTATCCACAAGGGGGATGGAGTGACAGGTAGCATGGGAGGAATATGGAGATACTCACTGACCGTGCAAAGAGAGGGTTAGGAAAGCCAAAGCCCAGCTGGAGCTGAATCTGGTGAGAGAACAAGGCAACAGGACTTCTATAAGTACATAGCCAGCAAAAGGAAGACTAGAGAATACGTGGATCTGCTGTGAAATGGGTCAGGGGCCCAGTGACACGGGACATTAAAAAGGCTGAGGTACTGAATGCTTTCTGCCCTCAGTCTTTAATAGTTTGACCAGCCTTCAGAAACCTCAGGCCCTGGAGACCAGGAGGAAAGGCTGGAACAAAGAAGGCATACCCTTGGTGGAAGAGGATCATGCTAAGGAATACTTAAGCAAACAGGACGTACATAAGTCCATTTGCCCTGATGGGATGCAGCCTTACCTCATTCCCTGAGAGACTGAACAACTAAGCCTGGAAATGATTTCCAGGCTCATGAAGGTGATAAGGAGTAGTCTTATTCTCTAAAGGATTCTGTAAAGGGTAGTCATCCTTATCCAACCTGATGTCCTTCTACAATGAAAGTTATCTTACCAAGCTCTCTACTGGCCTGAAACACAGGAGGTTTCCTCTGAACATCAGGAAACACTTTTTTACCATGAGGGTGTCTGAGCACTGGCACAGATTGCCCAGAGAGGCTGTGGAATCTCTCTCCTTGGAGATATTCAAAACCCATCTGAACATGGTCGTCGGCAACTGGTTCTAGGTGGCCCTGTTTGAGCAAGGGTGGGGTGGACTAGATGGACTGCAGAAACCCTTTCTAACCTCAACCATTCTGTGATTCTATGAACTACACCATCAGAAATTTATCCACAGACTAGAGCTTCTTCTCTCTTCAAGTGAATCTCTCAGAGAAGCCATTTTTATCTCCAAGCTATGAATTATTGTGTGTTTTGAAAACATATCTATTGGCAATCATATTTACTGCACTGAAGTTACTGTTAGCTTTCCATTTATTTTTCTCCTGTGTTATGAAAGAGAGAATGTTCTTAAATGTCAATTATTTAGGCATCTTGAAAAATACATTCTGGTTTCACTAATCTCTTAAAATACACTGGACTCTGAAAAAGGCTCTTTACTTACTTTGTAAACATTTCAACGCTAACACATTAAGTGATGTACTGCTTTTACTAATCCATTAAGGAAGATTCAAGTAACCTTTCATACAGAAGTATTGCCACTTACTTCATTCCGATGTCCAAATATGGTATAATAAACTTTTATGTACACCTGTTAAACTATATTTGATTTATATACTCACAAAAGCACTGAATATAAGAGTAACTTGTTACAGTCATACTCTTACAGGTTTGGGGCAGATTAGGAGTTAGGCAGGTAAAAGCATTTTTATCAACGCTTGAGTATGGAAAAGAATAGAAAACTCGCTCTTGCCTGCTATGTTTGGCAGCAGCCAGCTGGCCAGCATTATCTGGGCAATGAGCACACTCTTAACGTCTGAGCACGGCAGAGCAACATGGGAAGAACCATAGAGTCCAAGAGTTATGGATCACAGCCAAGAGTTGTGGTAGTGCAGTGTTAGTCTGGGAATACAAGGGGAGAGCTGAGACAAATTTGGTGGGCCAGGGAGCAGACAAAAGACGTAGAGACAGGGAATTCAAATCTTATTAATTTTGTTATTTAGACTAACCCATGGTAGGAAATGTGTGATATTTGTCAGTTTCTAGGCCAAGCTATAGTTCATTGTCAAAGTTTGTGTTTTGGGCTTTTTTTTTTTTTTTTAAATACAGCTCACAATTATTTGAATAGTAAAATCCTGTTTAGCATGGTTCCTGCATTAGAGAGAGAACTTGTCAGTGAAGGCGCTGACAGTACAAATTGTTCTTTTGCAACTCTAAAGCTGGCTGAATTTGAAAGAGTTCTGATTGCTCTAATATACTTTGCTTACTTGGTATAATATATTTTTTTTAAGCTACAGATGAAGCAGTGTTTCTGATGAATATATATGCAATACTACTAGCTGCATAATAAAGACACAAGTGTTATTCATACATTTTGACTAAAAATTGGTGCTAGCCCTCTCACACTGGATTTCACCATTTGATTTCTCACATGTTTTTCTTAGAAATGCGGCACCGTTTGTACAATGACTATGATTGCAGCTAGGCAAAAAAAAAAAAAAAAAAAAGGAGCCAAACAAAATCTCTCTGCTCAGGAGGTATATTTTTACATGATTTCTCAAACCCTCCCCCCTCTCCCTCAAACACCTCTCCAACTTGTGTTTTTAGATCAGGGTAGCAGAGAGTTCTGACAACTGTAAAAACCTCACTGAAGGCCTCTACCCACACTGACCCAGTCTGAAAGCTACGCTGATTTTTCAGTGCTCTCTGAAAGAGGATACCTGCTGGCAGGAGCATTTAATCAGACCTCAAGCTACTCTGCTATTGTGCAGAGTATTGTGCAGAAGTTAGCCAGAATTCAAGAGCAGACAGGACTGCTTTAATTGGAGAGAAACTGAGATAAACACAAGCTTTTTGCAATGCTTATTTAGAAACATATTATATACGGTACTGTTTCCAGAACAACAGGAAACTTACTGTAAGACAAGTTCTAAGTGAGCCCGAGTTTAAGAAGCTCTGTCTCCATTCCCTTTCAGTGTTATGTTTGCAACTCATTACACTGACCATTTCTGCTCCCATTGCAGGCAGCCAATATTGCAGTCACAGAGATGATGATCACACAGACCTCTTGTAGGTAGGGTTCAGGATTAAGCAATCCCACTCTCCACCTTCCTCTCTTCCCACGCCTACGCATCGCATCGCAATCACTTGTCACACTGAAGGGTAAACTAAGCTGCAGCATAGATCCAGCTCAACAGCAATAAACCTAACAATAAAGAAGGGATTTGAATGAGGGAATTGGTCCGATTTACCACCTGGTTACACAAACACTTGTTCTGGTGTGAAGGGCAGATGTTAATGGGGGCAATGCGTGAATGACTAAGGATGGGAGTGCACAGTGCTTAGGCTGGCATGGCCACATAAAGATGCTAGTCGAACTGTGCCCTGAAGGTGTAATAAGGAAAATACTTGTTAATCCATCAGTCTTAGCTCTGACCTGCTATGAAGCCTAGTATTTTGGGTGGCCACCATTGTGTGAACAGCTGGTTTTGCCAAATGAAAAGACTTGATTGGACTTTGTCTAGAGACCAGAGTGCTTACTGCTTTAAATGAGTCTGCGCTTGTCATTTAATTTAAGCTTTGCATGCTGACAACCGTTATTGCCTTTCCATATAGAATCACCTTTCATGCACACTATACTGTACAAGCTGTTAGTTCTGTTCCAAGAAACACAATAATCATGGAAGTATGCATTTTCTAGTAAACTCTACCACTGTGTGCAGTGATCTCTGGATGCCAAATGCTGGCATGTCTGTTATTTCTTTTTTTTTTTTTCCACCTGGAAGAAACAGATTGCTGCAGGGCTATATCCAATGAGCAGAGAAAGAAAGAGTTATGCCCTTGAGTCTACAGAACTGCATTCAGGAAAATGCAGTGGTCTAGATTCTGTTTGAGGAATAGGCTGAGCAATGTCATTAGCAATGTCATTAGCCCTGGTATTTGAGCTTTTTCCAAATATATTCGGGTATGTATGCAGGTTCAAACTGTCTTGCTTAAATCAGTGTGGAATACTTTCACCAGCAATTACTGTGTTGAACCACTGTGAACTCCAATTTTCAGCTCACTTTCAAAGTTCTAACTTAAGAAGGAATTGCCTTGATTTAGCTAAACTTGACCTACGAAATCATATATGACTCAGCTTGTCTCCCTTGCAAAGTGCTCAGAGACTATTATATGTGATACTAATAAAATGAGAGTCTAAGTATGAATTTATTTGCTATGCTCACTGAGGCTGGTTTGTGTGTCATAAATTTAAGCTTGAACGGCAGCATTTTCGTGAAAGAGACAAATAATAAATAAAATCTGAAATGTGAAATTTGTAACTGAATTTCAGTCCAATCCCTAAGATATAGATGTGCACATTACATTAATACCCAGTGTTGAGATCTTTTAACTGACTTTATTAGCAAATAATTGCAAGGGCATATATTTGGATTACACATAACAACTTTTGCATGCAAATGTGTAATAAATGCATACAAATCCATCATTAGATGGGTTGGAAAGATTGCTTTGAATAGAAAGAGAGTGACTGAAATAATAATCTAGGGGTTTTTAAAATACTGTTGCTTCCTGCCTTTTCAGAAGTTTCGCAGTAGAACAGAACTGGACTTTGACGCAGAGCGTTCTGTCACAGACTTGAAAATGCATTTCTGAAAAGAACTCATGATAGCCTGGCATTTTGACTAACGTCCTTTTTCTCAGTAAGTTCTTGTTCATAAGATGGATATAAAATATAAGAGATCAAATTGGAGTTCCTCTCTGGGTTCAGTATGAGTTTTGCCAGAGGAAAGGGGAGTGAAAGTTGTTGATTTTGCTTTATGTCCCATGCCTATTGGTATAGTGCCCATGCCTGTTGGTATAGTGCTAACATGGGCGTACTCCCAGGTGTTCTGCTTTCTTCTGTGGAGTTTGTTCCCTTGCGTTCCTTCTGCTCCTCTTTTGAAATTACTTTCCTTTTTCTGCCCAGCCCTTCAAAAGATCTTGCTAGCTCTCTCACTTACAACATACAAATAATTTGATGGCCAAGTTTCTAGCATTTAAGATAGAGTTTATGACACTCATGGAAGATACCTGTGTCTGATTTACACAATGTATGGAATAAACCCAGCCCAGTATTAACATAACTGTATAAGAGAAGAAATTGATCAGTGCTTTCCAGAAGGAAAGCAGCTTTTCCAGAAGCTTTTTGCAGTATCAGGGCTTTTGGTTCTTTGTTCTTATTTTGTTCTTTCTTTATTTAACAGTACTTACAGTATCTACAGTGCCCATTTAAGTTTTATACTGTAGTCAACGTGTACTGGGAAAGCCCAGAAACACTAAAGTCTTCATTTTCAAAGGCACAAGAAAGACATCTAACTCAAATTAAAAGGTAGACTTATCCCATGCTTTTTGAAATACTTTTTGCTACCTAAACATAATAGTGATGAAGATAAAGATGCAGAAAGTAACCTGTCCAATGCCATTAGAAAAGATGTTGGAACCCATGGTTATCCCTGTTAGTCTCTAGCCTTGAGCTATGCTGACGACCGTACTTGTGATAGCTTAACGGAGGCCAATGACCAAAATGCCATACAAGGGATAATCATACAGCTGCCTTTCCCCAAGATCTTCCCTATGTTTGTTGCATTACTCTTTACATGTGGTATAACCCACACTGTCACGAGCATGGAGAATTATAGTAAAATAAGGCAGCATGAATTGCAATCACACCTTCAATTTCTTAAGCAGATGTTAATCACTAAAATCCTTGTTTACGTGCCATGTATGTCTGTAGAAGCATAAAACCTTTTGAGAACTTAAAATAGTATAGCTTGTCTGGTAAGAGATGTGGTGGTGTTACCTCCAGCTTTGTACCTTGCCTGTCTTTGGGACAGTCCCATTTGTGCTGCAAAAATGTTTCGGATAATTTAAGTAACAGCTGCTACATTTGTCTTTTGTACCCTGGGGGATTAAGATAACCAGCCTACAAACTCTGTCAACACACAAAAAAAAAGATGACCCATTCCTGTACCCATGCTATCGGTTCCCCACAATCCCCTCCCCTCGAACTCTTCAAATAGAAATAAAACCACCTTTACATTTCAGATATGGTAACCTGCTGTAGGAGCAGCAGAGTTCTCACCACTAGACATTCATATCAATGTCTTTGCTATTTTCCCTGCTGATCCCCTCTGGCAACTTTTTAGAATTGATTTGAATTTATAATTGGTGATACTGGGAGTTTTAAAGGTAGTACTAGGTTACATTTGATTGACTCTGTATTAAATAACAAGGCCCTGCTGTGGAGCCTACGGAAGTCCACAGAAAAACAGACCTTATTGCAATACGAGCTGTGCATCCTTTACCTTGTTGAACATTAATGCTGTTGCTGCATGAGCTGTGATCCATGATGCATCCCACATTATTTTGTGTCCTGGTCATTTGAATCAGGAAACCTGGCAAAATTTTTTTACCCCCTTTCAATGACAATTAGGGCATGGCCTAGGACATGGCCAGGCAGATTCCTGGATTCAGTGTTTTGGAAGATATCTTGGGCTGTCCTCCCCTAGGCAAAACTGGGAAAGAACAATCCTCTGGGAAAGATAAAAGATAATTCCTTCTGCTGTAAAAACTGCTTAAGAGACTAGCTTTTTATTGTTTCTCATAGATTTGACTATCTTGCAGGTTTATTTATTTATTTGTTTATTCATGAGTCATCGTTGTAAGTGAATGTATTCCCAGAGCACGGCTAGTAGCCATGTTGGCAGAGTGCTGTTCTTGAGTTAATCACCTCAGCTTGGTTAGAAATAGTTCAGATTTGTCTGAGATATGGCACTGTGATATTTATATGTAAGTTTCTGTGTTGCAGCACTAACAACACCTACACTACATATCTTAAAGATAGCATGAATAATTCCAAGCAACCACAAAGCATAAGCTAATGTTTTTAATATTGTAAAGACCAAAGAAACCATTGTGGTGGCTACTGGATAATACAAGCGGTTTTCTTACAGCCTAGTAAGTAAATGTAATTATAGCTCTGCAGTCTTACCACCTGTCTGCTAGTTCTTGAAGTAGTACAGGTGACACAATGTGAGCAGTGAGCCTTCAAAATATGGTGGAGGTGACAGCAGTGACAACTGGAAATGTAAAGATGGGAGCTGTCTCCATACATAGACAATTCATGCTGCCTTGATCAGATGCACAGAACAGCTCTCCAAGGGACAGGGTATCCATACAGACAGCCTGCCTTTGAAACAGTAGCACTGTTAGAACAGCTCTCTCCATGAACCTGGTGTTGATGATGTTTTGTAGCTGAAGGAAATACTTTTATATCCAAGTAAGATGAATAAGGTCAATTTGTCAGGGTAAGCACTGAACCCATAAAGTCCCATTACGAAAAATCTATGCTAAATAAGGCAAAAAAACCCCAAAGTCAGTGAAGGTGGCTATCAATAAGCAATGGATAGAACAATGAGAATGAGTAGAAAAGTAGCTTTGGTAATAAACTTTCTGATTTAGTGCCAATGTCCTTTTAGTTTATGGGTTAGAGAGAGAAACGTCTGCTGCTACCCCCCTGCAAGCAGCAGATATTGGTAATAGAAGCAACAGAGCTTGCAAATCCTTTGGTAAAGATCCAGTGTGGTGAATGGAGGAGGAAAATGTGCAGTAGCTTCATTGGACACTGGAATTGGTGTTGAAATAATAACAGATCTTTCTTTTTTCAGGATTAAACAGAAAAATATCAGGGAAATACATGGTTTGGACTGTGTGAAAACTCCAGTTTTGGATTTTGTTCAACAAGAACAAAACCAAAATGAAAATATTTTTTGTAGTCTTCAGGGTTATTTAACCTTTTAAAACATGCTTTTCTCTTGATAAAATTTCAATGAAAAATGCTGTTGTGGAACAGAAAAATCGCATCTGTTTTTAAATGTTCAAAATGGGTTGCTTCAGCTTTTTGAAATAAAACATTGCAACACCATGACATTAAGCAGTAAGAGGCATTTAAAATCTTCTCCTGCCCCCAGAAAAACCACATTGGTTGAATGAAGCCAAACGTTGAGAATAACATTGTTCCAAACAAATGACATTTCTGGTGGTTTTGTTACTTTATAAAGATGCACTGATAGCACTAATCCAGTCCTTACCTGATCTCACAACATCCTAGATGTTACATGTAATTTCACAATAAATTACAACCCTTTTAGTGTAAAAGAAAACCATGTGTCTATCATGTTTCTTCTGCATTAAATATTGCTGCATTCCATGTTTGTGGGTTCTAAAATACTAATATGAGAGGAATTGTTTGTGAAATATACAACTTTAAATATCTGGGTGTCCTATTAGCAACCAGCATCGTCTGAATAATGGCATGGGACTATGAGGTCTTGTTAAGACAGTTCTATGCAAAATGAGGCAGGAGAATTAGAAATGTCTGTACTGCAGCTTTTCACCCCTCTTCCGAAAGGAGGCGGTAACTCAAGAAAAAACGGCACCATAACCAGAGGCATTGTGAAGGAGGAACAGTAGAGAAGTGTGGGAGCACGACTTTTAGACCACATTCATCTTACAAACTGTAATAATGTTTGTTGCTTTAACAAATAAGTTTGCAAATTGCCCAAGGTCAATATGACTTTAGAAAATCAGAAAAAGAAATTGTGATATATCTTCATTTTTCAAATGTTTCTAGAAATCTTAAAAAAAAAAAGAAAACTAGAGAAAGTCATGAATCCCTTGTAAATGACAGTTCAGTAAGTTATTGCCTTTCTCTCTACATTTTTCCACAGTAATTCTCACCACACATGCAATTCACACTTTTTTCTGCGATTTTTTCACAAAAAATCAAAGTACAGTATCTACTGTATTTATTCTGTGGTACTATGTATTAGGATGTTTATACGAGGAAGAATAAGCTGAGAGGTGTGTGGGCGATAGCTTTGTTATTGTAGAAAGACCGAGCTTGAGAAATAAGCTCTAGTCACTATGGCAATGAACTTAAACTTGCCGTGTGCCATTGTCAGGTTTTTAAAATTCTATTTTTCTTTCTTACTTTCTTCCTTTTTTTTTTCTTCTTCTAATGTAACACACAAACAGTGAAAGAACAAGTGAGTGTTGATTTACAGCCCAGTTCTGCAAACCACATCAAGCTTAATGCAGAGATCCTGTGGTGCTGAAAAATGAAGAAAAACTGAGACAGAGGGGGTAAGGGGGGCGGGGTGGGGGAAGGAAGAAATGAGAGAGAATACCTACATGATACTTTATCAGTCTTTCTTGACAACAGCTTTGCTATCTTCAGTTGTATAAGCTTTAACTTAATTCTGTTCAGCAGATACTTAGCTAATTTTACTTTGAAGTTTGGCATGCAGAAATGAAATGCACTTTTCTACTCACTGCTTAGTTTCAGGCATGTGACTGAATGTTACCATTCATTCACTGAAAGCTACCATTCCCACTGGGACTGTTCACCGGACTGTTGGTAACTATTTAAAAAAGCATTTAGTAGTACGCAAGTAACTGACAGGATGTAGAAAAAAAATGCGTGTTCTGTCTCTAAAGCTGAGCCATGCTAATAATGAATTGTTAGTTGAACAACAGTTTCAATCAGTAATCAGTAAAATAAAGTTGATAATATGATTTTATATAACTTCATACGTACATAGGTGCAAGTGTGTGTATATCTACATATATATACAACATTATAGAAGAGTTTTTCTTGCTTTCTTTTAGTCTAATAACCATGGCATAAAACCACATAGTGCAATGCTGTGTACAGAGATAACACATTTAAATACCCACTGATTGATTGCATTGCCATCACAAAAATTTCTGAAGTACAATGTTTAAACTGCAATTATTGTATTAGTATCACTTACTCTTTTTGGAAACTGAATGCACTGCAGATCCAGACCTGGTTTACTGCATCTCATTTAATTTTGACCATACCTGTTGCTACAATTTAGATTTGCTTAATAACAGTGAAAAAATTGCAGTACAAGATTCCTAAAAATGCAGCTTCCCAGACTGTTGTGCTTTCCTCTGAGCTCTTCTGGCTGAAGGAATACTAGGTTGGAGCACCAGGGTTGTTGGTTTGAGTTCTTTGCTATAGTACAGTTGTTCTTTGGTCTACATGTGAGCCTTTCCTGTTACAAATTGAACAGTGTATTGAGTTTGCGTGGCAAGGTTTCGGTAGCAGCGGAACTACAGGGGTGGCTTCTGCGAGGAGTTACCAGAAGCCTCCCAGATGTCTGACAGAGCCAATACAAGCTGGCTCTGAGACAGACCCAGCACTGGTCAAGGCCGAGCCCATCAGCAATGGTGTTAGTACCTCTGGGATAACATATTTAAGAAGAGGAAATAAAATAACTGAGGAGATAAATTGCATCAAGAGAGCAAGATGTGTGAGAGAGAACTCTGCATATACCCAGGTCAGTGGAGAAGGAGGGGGAGTAGGTGCTACAAGTGTCAGAGCAGAGATTCCCTGGCAGCCCGTGGTGCAGACCATGGTGAGAGGGCAGCCTTGGAGGGTCACAGGGGAGCAGAGACCCCCTGCAGCCCGGGGAGGGCCCCATGCTGGGGCAGGGGGATGCCTGAAGGAGGCTGGGACCCATGGGCAGCCCATGCTGGAGGAGGTTTGCTGGCAGGAATTGTGACCCCATGAGGGAACCAGGCTGGAAAAGGCTGCTCCTGTAGGACGGCACCCCATGGAGGGGACCCACACTGGAGCAGTTTGTGAAGAACTGCAGTCTGTGGGAAGGCTCACAAGCCCATTGTAGAAGTTCACGGAGGACTCTCTCCCATGGGAGGGACCGCACGCTGGAGCAGGGCAGAGTGTGAGGAGTCCTTGCTCTGAGGAGGAAAGAGCAGCAGAGACAATGTGTGATGGACTGACCACAATCCCCATTCCCCATCCTCCTGTGCTACTCGGGGTGAGGAGGTAGAGAAATGGGGAGCAAAGCTGAGCCAGGAAGAAGGGAGGAGTGAGAGGGAGGTGTTTAAAGATCTAGTTTTCCTTTTTTACTCTGATTTGACTGGTGATAAATGAAATTAATTGTTCCAAGTCAAATCTGTTTTGGCCATGACAGTAATTGGTGAGTGATCCCTCCCTGTCCTTACCTCGACCCAAGAACCTTTCCTTGTATTTTCTCTCCCCTGCCCAGCTGAGGAGGGCAGTGGTAGAGCGGCTTTGGTGGGCACCTGGCCTCCAGCCAGGGTCAAACCAACACAAAATGTTTGGTGAAAAGTGCTAGAAGTGATAAGAACAAATTGCTTTTTTACTACTAAGAAGTTAATTTCTGTCTGTTAGCTGAAAAGAAGAATGAGATTAAGCACTATAAACACTGTAGTTCATGTCAACATGCGACACATCTTCAGTTTTACAATACTGGAAGTTCTCCCTCAATTTTTTAAAGGAAGAGGATATGCACAGGGAACAAGGCTATGCTAGATGTGTATGTGTGGGGAATGAAATGTAACAGATTGGATGAAAGATGGAATTTTCAGTCCATTCTTGAAATTTTGTTGCTGGCAAATGGTCAGTTATCTTTGCTCCAAATGCTGCTCATACAGCATTTTGTAAGATCAAGCTCTCTAATAAAATATAACTCATACTAATCATATTGCTGGTGAGCTGCTGGAAGACATTCAGATGCTATAATAATGCTATAATCAGCACTCAAGAAGAACAGGTATAAATATGTAACTTGATTTCATTCAGGAAAGTACATATTTTTATAGTATTATTTTCTGCTTAGACTTAAATGATTATTTATACAATTAGAACTGTCAGTTACTAAAATAAATAAATGTAACTGGTCCTTCGTCTCCTTTGTTTACCTGGCTACTGTGCATGTAGTACGTCAGTGAGGACAGTTAATATCTATATGTTCAACCTACTGTTTTTCTTCCTCTTATCTCCGTTATTTGTAGACTCACAGGTGATCTTTGCCTTTTTTCCCATCAAACTACAGTTTTCATTATGCTGACAGGTGCCATTAGGCAACACAGAAGCTGATTGTTGAGTATGGTGAAAATAATTTCTTATGAGTCCATCAGGCCCATTTAGGGAAATAATTGTGTTTTCTCTGGTTTATCAGTGCAGCATTAGATAGCTAATATTCAGATACTCTTTTTTTTTTAACTGAAAATAAATTATTGATCTGATTATGAACACCAGGAACTTTCTTAAAGTTAACCACCCAAAAATTAATATTTTCCATTGGTTTTGACAGAATGACATGCTGGTTTTTAAAGTCTAAATAAAATAACCATTGCTTTTCTATCAAGGTAGCAGTTAGTTTATTATTGTGTACCATCACCACCTAGATAATTCCTCACAAATCTTTTACTGTTTAAACATACACATGCCCCCAACCCCTTTGGATTGAAAGTAATGAGAGATTCATTGCAGACTGAGTAACATGGAAACCGTTTGTCATGCTGGTTTTGGGGCAATACCTCTTGATACATGGGAAGTAGCAAACTGATAGTTAACCAGGGTTTAAAGAGAAATTAAGATTTTGATCTAACAATGCATACCTTTTCTGTTTTCCCTAATTAATTTTAATTTAACATAAATTCCAATTGGTTAGATTACTCATATGGTAAATTCAAAATCTTAAGTGTTTATATTCATGAATGTGTTAATGTTCAGGTAGGAAAGGGTAGGAAAGCGTGCTCCCAATAATTTAATGTATTAAACCCCCCCCAAACCCCTACATTTCCAAAGGGATACCTTCCTACTTTAAGTTACTACTTTTCTGAAAGCTTGAATAACTCACAGGAAAAGAGCAAAGCTGAATTTATGGAGATAATATAACTGTCTCACCTGCCTCCACCATAAATAGACTGCATTCATTTTAGCTGCCCTCTCTTTGATTACATTTCATATTTGAAATTATTATTATCTTAAATTATTTCCTGTTTGAAGTATAGATTTTTCAAGTCAGTCTGACAGGCATGCGTCTCACTCAAGTGCCTAATTGCCTCTCATACTGGAAGACATTGCTTGAAAAACATGTGCTTTCTAAACCCAGACTGATTCATACATAAGGCAGCATTTTGACAAGATTATTTTTCAGCATGCAGCACAAGGTATGTAAGCAGTATGAAAGAGGAAGGCTACAGAAATAAAATCCATGAGCGCCTAAAAAAATGTTCTGTTAATCCTGTAGGAAAAAGCCTTCTATATTAGGATTGAGACTAAGTACTAGATATTTCAGAAAAAAACGGTAAGGATTTTATGTGCTCTGAGATCGTTTTGCCTCATCACCTCAGCTGGAACTGTAACAAATGCAGCAGAGGAGCCCAACAGACAACCACCCTAGGCAGTCTGAAAAGAGACTACGTGGGAGGTACTATCCTTTGCGTGTTCCTGTTTTATGAATGAAAACACTTGACCTTGAGTGCAGGTCCAGGATTAAAATGTTTTTCAAGCATTTTGTTCATGTAACTACTTTCACTATTCCTCCTATTATTGAAAACCAACCACTTTCCATTTAAAGCAGATGCTACAATAAATCTCAGTACTTCCCCCTTCCTTCGCTGCTTGGAATAATTGGTTACAACAGTACAGCAAAAGCGCATGCAGCCTTTTCTGTCGTGTCTGTCGGCTCACATCAGAGAGGGTTGAGGTACAACATACGTCAGTCCAAAACTGGAGTTGCATCCTTGACACAGATGCCTAAGGTTCTTGTATTCTCTTGCAAAAAGCCTGTAGTTCAAAACTCAATCTTGTGTAATACCAAAAAAATACTTCTCGATGATTATTGCCAGGAACACTCCAGGTTATCTTTTACTCCAGTGTGACCTAAGTATCTCATTAAACAGTATGTGTCTGTGGAATTGTATGAAACTCCTGATAACTTACTTAAAAGGTGTGCTGGGTTCAGTCAGGAAAGGGCTAACTCCCTTTACTCTGGTTGCCAAGAAACTATGTTGCTGGACAGTAAGTGAAAACATTGATAAGGCCTCAGCTGGTGCTGGGGATGGCTTGTACTGAACTCAAGGTCTTTTGTCCGCTTCGGATACTGTAGCTGACCCAGACTGACCAAGGAAGTATTTCATCCCATAGTACGTTATGTTCCGGTCTCTTTGGGTGGGGAAGAGGGTCCGGTAGCCATTACTCTTCCCTTCTCTCTCTCTCCCTTACTCCCTTCCTTGTCTCTCTGGGCACTTGCTAACCCTCCTGCGTTAGCTGCTTTGCTAACTCCTGTGCTGGCTCCTTCGTGTGGGAGCTGGTGGATTGTTTTGAGTTTTCTGGCCGTGTTATCGGTGATAAGGTTTGCTCGGAATCTGCTGTGTAGGCTCCCGGGCTCCGGCCTTCAGGCCGCGGCTCTCGGGCTGCGATCGCTCTCGGGCTGTGGTTCTTGGGCTCTCGGGGTCTGATTTTCATCCCTCAACATCTGGGTGTGCATTGGTCAGTGGATGGTGGGAAATTGTATCATATTGTATATATTGTACTATATGTTTCATTTTCTACTATTTTAATTATTTAGTATTAGTAGTACCCGCATATATTGATTTAGATTTAATTAGCAAATAGTTCTTATCTCAATTTTGCGAGCTTCCTTATTTCTTTTTCCTCCGATTCTTCCCCTCCACTGGAGGAGGGGAGGGGGATTTGTGAGAGCGGCTTCGTGGTATTTTGCTAACCGGAGTTAAGCCACGACAAAAGGAAAAAGTTTTTGTACTCTAAGCCTGTTTCCTTCCCATCAATAAACTTCTTTGCACATTTGGTTTCTCATTAGAGTTTCTAGCATCCTAGTGAAAATGAATGTCATAAGATTGTTTTTTCTTGCTAAGTTAATATGCTGGTTTGGCAGACTGGAGGATGTTTTCTCAGCAGGGAAATAATAATTCTGAAAACAATAGATTTTTCTTAATGACATCTAAATCTTCCTGAGATATACAGGGATTCAAGCCAAACCATCCACAGCATGAGTTCGCCTCCATTTCATCAGCGATTCTGTTGGTAACTATGCATTAACAATGATCCTTATTTTACTTACAGGTGTATAATTAGATATATCCAAGAGCTAGCACAGTTAGTGTGTGGAAATAAGCCGTTCCAGATAGCTGTACGATATCCAGCACCAAGACATGCCAGTTCTAAGGAATTCTCAAGGTTATGGTATTTTCGCAGATTACAGTGTACCATTGGCCACAGGTCTGGCTTTGCAGACTTTGGACAAACTGAAAAGCTGCACAGTGTTCATTGTTTTGTGAATAAAAGTTTCGTTTCCCCATTCAATTTTTTTTTTTTTTCTCAAAACAACTGTTTTTGGCATCAGAATGGCATAAAACACAACGGATAGAAAGGGGAGGAGTTGTATTTACTGCTACAGTCTTTCCTTGGTGTAACTCCTTCCCCCCACCCACCCCCAATCTATCTTTCATTAGGTTTTAACCAACTGCAAACGCACTAGTGATGACATGGGCCTGAACCTACACTGACCCCACTTAGGGCAGCTTGTTTAGGGGAGGATGTCGAGATATTCAGCAACTTGGTTCAAGCCAAATTTGACCTAGGCCAGTAGTTCAAACTTGGTTGCTGAAAATTTCGCAGTCTGGGGTAACTGAACACATTGCACAAGCCTGTACCACTTGTTTGCAGGCCGCTCAGGCTGCGTGCGAGCCGTGGCATCCCTGCCAGGTAAGACTCACGATGCGTGTACTAGTGGACATGGCATTTTTCAGACAGGACGGTAGCGCCGTGCTCTGTTACCTGTTGTGCTTGCAGCTGTGATGCCCAGCATGGATTAAGGATGTGTCATCACCTACGTCTCTGGCTGAAGAAGCTGTGCTGTACGCCAAGTGATAAAACAAGTCAGACAAATCCTATCTTACTTTGACATTATAATTCTAGAGAACATAGAACTTGTAATAAACAGGAACTTTCTGTGGTTTCTTCCCAATATTTATCAACACAAATAAGTGAGGGAAATCTGTAATATGACAGTGTTTTCCTATGTAAGAGCTACTTTTGATCTCAGTCTTGACTCATTCATTTAGCTTTAGGATGCTCCAATACAATTAAGCGAAATGAGGTAGGTTACATCAAGCAAACAGGTTTCAGCAGTTTCCAGGAAAAAAAATGCTATAAATTAAATTGCCAGAATAAAGTTCTCTGTGGAACTTTAACTCTTTAAGGCTTCCTTGTGTTATACTTTTAGAAATGTGAGACTGGCTATGGTGGTTTAAAGAATGCTTATTTCAAGCATTAGATTTAATTTAAAAGTATTTTATTGGGAATATTTTATCATTCTTTGTCTTTTATTTACATTAGTGTTTAATGTCTTTTTTTAGCATGACAGTTAAGAAATGTTAATGACTGTAACTTCTATAAATTGCCTGAATCCATCTGGTTTCATCACTGCCAAGATACTATTATTTTTTTAACCTCTGAGTTTGACTGCTGTAGTTGACAGAATTTACAAACAGAAACAGGAATATATAAAGTCATAAATGATGATAATCCACTACTGTAAAAAGTTTTTTTCCATGTAAAATAAGTACTATCACAATTTTTTCCTGAGATCAGGGAAGGTCAGAAAATATCTTTGGAAAGCTTGCTGTGCCAGAAGAAATTTCTTGAATATCGGTAAAATTAATGCTAATAATTTTTTTTTATTACATTGCGTACTTACTGCATTAAACACATCTCCATTCTTATCTGCTTTCATTGTAAATAATTCTAACAGATAACGCAGTTTTCCTTTGTAAAAAAAAAAAAAATTAAAAATAATTTTTAATTGTTCTAAAATTGTACTTGAATTTTCTTATTCTACAAACTTTTGCCTTTTCCTTCATTCTCCACTACTTTTCCAAAGAAAGCTCAGGGGACTGTAAATCTTTATTATAAAGATAGCATTTGCAAATCTCTTGCATCATACTGTATTTTGTGCTAAGACTTTCTTAAAAGTAGGCCCTTTGTTTCTTAAAAGGTATATAATCAATATTTTGTTAGCATCTCAATTGCACTGCTTATTTTAATTAAAAAAAAATGCTGGAAGTGAGGTACATCAATTTTCAGGGGCTAAGGTTGCACAAAGAAATCTTATTTCGTGTAAAAAATTTTTCCCTGTATAGGTTGCTTGACGATAGAGAACACCCAGCAGGAATTGAAGCAGACAATTAATTTAATTTAGTTCTATGTTATTGAAATTATGCTAAGTTGATATGAAATACAAATAAATCTGGGAGTATTCCTCATTCTTCCATGGCTGCTAAACTCTGTGTTTCTCTGATGTAGCTAGCACATAGACAGAAGGTAAAAGCATCCAGCTTTTTTTTTGCCCTTGTGAAAAAGGTGTTGCTTTTAACGCAGAATTTAGCCTTACAAACAGATTCTGGAAGCTTGGCTCTCATGCTTAACATGGCACAGTGTATCCAGTTAGTCATTTTTACAAAATGCCTTTAACAAAAGGTGCTGTGAACTTCTAACCTGTAGAAGGTAGAAGTTTTTAATATTAAGTGCAATATGCCCCTGTATAAAACAAGTAATTTGACTGATATACTGATGACTCATACTACTTTATTTTAATTGGGCATTTTTAAGTGTCTGACGCCCCCAAACGTTGTTGGTATTCTGATCTATGGCTGCAGCAAAAAAGAATTTTCAAGACTATGGAATCTCTTGTGCCGTACCCTGCAATAACATATTCAAGGGGCATCCACCTTTTACGAGTTGGTAGAATAAAATTTAATTTCATACCACAATAGACTAAGCGAGTGCATAAGGTCAAAGTAGCAGATTTTGGCATAGTAATAGTAATTTCTGTACAGAGAAGAACTTTCTGAGCTGTGCTTGCAGCTTTCTTGTTGTACCTTAGCAATAGAACAGAGATTTAAAATATCCTCAGCTGTATTTCTGCCAAAGCCCAGGCTCCAGACCTGGTAATAATTGTGCCCTATTTAAACTGGTATCTCTGTCATCATGTTTTCCCAGAAATTTCCCTCTTCTGGTTCTTATGCTCATGGTATAAAGCACAGTAACAAAAACACAGCATATGCAACAGAACAACAAATCATAGCATTATCGATAGAAAATGTGCCAAAAAAATGTTTCTGAGGGTTCCAAAGAACCCTCTAGCCACAGCTGCTTGTAGGAAGCAACATGACATCATTTACTGTTCAGAAAACTTCCTCTTTCCCCTTCCTGTCTTTATCCAAGATGTGGATTTTTCCCAAACTGGGTATCAGTGCAACATTTGGAAGCATTCATCTCTTTGTATTGCTTAAAATGACTGATAGATCTTCGGGGTTTGTTTTCATATGCTCTTTATTTTACAGCGATGATGACTCCAGAAGAACTGATATTGTCCATGGGATTGTGGTCATATAAATCACAAGTGTCAAGCACGCAACGCTTGCTCTCTAAACAAAGCAGAAGTGTCGCATATAGAGTAGTTTCTCCAAACATCTCTCTGGGGAAAGTCTTCCAGGTTTTAAGGTCTTACTTCTGAGCAATATTGCTTCCTGTCAAAGAGATCTGCAGCGAATTCTAACGTTTCAAATCTTGGACAATATGTTGCGCTAGTCCTTACAGCATCTGCAAAGCGGTAGTCGTCTTTAGCATTTAAAAAATACCTTCTCATCTGACTTCTGGGTTCCTCAAACCTAGAAATTAAGAAGCCTTATTACTTTTTATTCAAAGATAGTCAACACTCTCTAAATGCTGCTTAATTAATAGATACCGCTTTAAATGAGATGTCATCTGAATAATAGAAAATGTTCTGTAAAGCTATGCAGCTTAAGTCTGTCTGGGAAGGGAAACATTCCTCTCCATTAATCTTTCACAATGCTTTTCAAGTTTGATGACTGCCATGTCGATCTTGCATAAAGATCTCTATGGGATGCCGCTGATCACCGATGGATAATGAGCTGTACAGTTCACTGCTACTTGTAATGTACTGCTGACTGATCTGCGCTCACTCTTCCAGTAGCTTTATGTGGACAGCATGGGAGAAAATGATGAAAATAGATCCATGTAAGAATCTACAAATCTGACTTTTGAGGAAGAACAGCTTTTGCCTATCATTACTTTCTCTCAAAAAAGAATGAGAAGTATAGCTGGGCAAGCAACACACCGCTGTTTCAGTATGCATCTCTCTGAAATGTATAATGGATTTCCTTAGTTTGTACTTACCTCTTTCACTTTAAAGGATATTTGCAGGAGCAAAAGCCATGGTTTGAACCTAGAAACTGAATGACAGGCATTTAATGTTTGAATTAATAGAATCATATGTCAGTCTGGAGTGGTACAATCACATCGGCAGTTTGCATTCACTTTTTATAACACACTGCCAACTTTCAGTTGATGCTTATGAGAAAGTACATTTAAATTGTGTGTAGAACATTTAAATTTGCATAACAAAATGCCAATTTTGTCTTCTTGCAGAGCTTTAGAGTGATGATCACTTCCATTCAAAGACTAAGTGAATCAAACTTTTGGGCGTTTCTTTTTGTCCAATCTCTGTGTGCAAAATTTTTGTCATAAAGATTCCTGCAGCACTGACAAAAAGGTTCACTGATACAGTGAAAAATGGGATAAGAAAAAATACAAGTGTTTTCATACAGAAACTTCAAAATTAAGAAACATGTATGTCTAGGGTTGGCTTCTATGATTATTGCATAACAGGAAACAATACTTCCTTCATAAGTCCAAAATTGTCAACATAAAAATAATACAGCAGCTTTAGCTCAGCATTTAATTATCTGTAAGAAAATGCTTAATACAAATCTGGTATTATTTTTAAAACCCTTTAGAAGAAATAGAAATTTGGAAGAGTAGTCTCTCAGTTTAAGCCATAATGAAACATAGCTTTCTGTGGTAGTTCATGTCATTATTACCATTGGACACAACCTCGTGGAGCTTCAAAGTCTTTCACCCACCTACATTTATTACAAGCAATTAAAACTGGTTATTTTAAAAAATGATGTAAGGGAAAAACATGTGCTGCCTTCAAGTATTTCCAAGGCTACAGAAAAGAAAAAGGACAAGGGATGATTGCATATACTAGTTTTTTGCTAAAATATAACAAAACATTTCTCTAAAAAAGGGGGTTTACCTTAGCTGAAGTCTACGCAATGTTTCTTTGGTAAAACAAAAGCCACATCCTAAAATGCCAAATCCTGAAATCCTTGGCACTCCACAGTTCTTTGCCTTTTCCCAGTATCTCAGATAGTCTCCTACTAGCTTAGCTGCATTTTGTTTATTAAACCAGATACGGGACCAGCTGAATAATATGGATCCTGTGACACCAGTGGGGGCAATAGCCTCCCTCCAGGAGTATTTAGTTGGAGAGGACTGGGTCTTGGGGTTTTTGGAGATATTTTCACTTAATTACCACATTTCTCTTCTTGCTGATATAAGGTGAAGTGAGGCAGTAAGTATAGCATGATTTTGAGCGGAACACTGGGAGATGAAATGTCAAGCCCCTCTTTACTCCTGACTCTTTTGAGCTCCCCAATGGAGACAAGGCAGAACATCAGAACAGACAGAAGTCCTCTGTGCTTTTCTCCAACACGCTGCTGGAGCAGCCAGCAGGATTTCACATCTTGGTAACTCAGCGCTTTTTCATGTCATAAAAGAAAAAGGCAGGTCCACTGCAGTGCTACGTATCACCCATTCAACCCCATTGTGAAAGGAACATGAAAACATGAAAAGTCAAGCTAACTGAAGCATTCGGGGGTGGCTGCTGAACCATCAGTTCCCGTTATGTTATCATTAGAATCAGATTTATCTTATGGGTTGTGATATGAGACTGTATCACACTGTATTATAAACTGATATTACAATCAGACTGTATCATATCATGTTATTGGATACAATGCTTTCCAAAAATTTCAGGCTGCACCTTAAAGGGTGAAGTATGACTCCATAGCTATATGTAATTTACCAATCCAATATGTGCAGTGTCTCTTGCTGACATGAAATATCAGTGTCATCAATTCTTACAATTACACTTCTATAAATTGATGTTTTCAAGGTTTTGTTTGCTTAATGAAAGCTGATATTCTCTTTCACATGGCCAAAGACAGTTCTTTTCTCAAGGGCTTTCCAGGGATCCTTCTACTCATGAATAATTTCTCTGGTATCTAAAATTTCACTCATTTCTTCTTTTCTCTGGTCTGACCACAAGTAAATGACTCAAGGCTGTCTGTGCATAGTGTAGTGTTAAAAATGTTAACAGAAGATTTTTCATCTTGAACAACGTGATTCTCTCAGGACACAGCTCCATCAGCAAGGCATGTTTACAGCCTTGAGTGTTTGGAATTTCACGGTCAGAAGCAAAGTGCAAGGTTTAAAGTCATACATTGTGGCAACTGCACACAAACTGGCAGGTCATGCTGCTTTCAGGAAGGAGAGGAAGGGTGGGAGATGATGTGACAAAATTGTCCCAAGAGCAGTGGGACAATTATCTCTGAATTGTCTCAGAACTCGTGGGGCCCTACTTTCTCTTGCACTATGGAAAATTAGGCTCTGAGGACACATAAGTGGTGAGGCTTGACTTCTGAATATCAACTGACATATAAAAAAAATTCTAAGTTTATTCTGATGAGTGTTGCAGGAACTGAGATGTTATCCCCTTTTCACATTTACAGAAGTGGAGTAGAGCTGCATCTTTCTTAAATGTCTCTCACCTTCCACTTTCCGTATGGCTTTAGGCCACCATATACATGTCTTTGCAAACATACAGCTAAACCAGCACAACACGGAAATCTTAAGAGCAGCTACAGATGTTTCAGATTAAACATTACATGCAAGTTAAGGAAGTACATGTTTATTTGTGGTTGCAGCAAAGGAACACACGCCCTGCTACCCACTGTGCCATGGTGCTGGGTGGGTGACAACCTCCCTCTGACAGCTTCCCCCGGGATATCACTGCCCTTGGCAGCCGAGGCCCCAGTCCCAGGGAAAGCCCGTCTCCTGCTCACTGTACCCCTTTCAAAAAGGATAGCAGCCTTGTGCACCTCTTCCGTTCTCCCACTTTCAACCACGCTTCTCTCCCTAGTAATTAAAGTCTAATAACAAAATAAAGAAAACCCTACACATTTGATTTATTATGACTTATGCAAAGACAGGGAAGGAACTCTGAACTTAAAGCCTCTGTTGTGTTCAGAGGTAAGGGATTACAGTAAGATATTCTCAGATGTCATGAAAAGAAGGGGTTTATTCCATTTTCACTACAGTTTTATAAGGAAAATTGTAACACACGTGTAAAACGTAAGACAAGCTTCACCTTCTTCCTGAATTTGGATTAACTTAAAATAACATAGCAAGAATGAAAGAATTTTATTTGCTAATTCACAATACCTTCTAGTGGAATTAAACCTTGTGACAGTTTGTGAAATAAACACATTTACCCCAGTGAGCTCTGGTCAACGGAGAATTTGCCATTTCTTTAACACATGTTATAGCTCACGACTGGATTTTTCTACAATTGTTGCACCTTTAAGAATTTGTGGAAATTCAAGTTTGGTGAGGTCCACGGCAATGCCTGGGAACACGTCAGCTACACATGGCCTTTCTCAGCCCACTTATGCAGAGGAAAAGGGGCTGAAGTAGCCAGCAAGGTGTTAGTGTCTCAATAACTTTCAAAAACACCCCTATTAACTCTCCACATCATTCCAGTTGTACCATACATTTAATCTCAGCTTTGCCCCTGTGCACCACCCAACAGTGCTCTACCGAACAGGCTGATTTTCATCCATTCATGCTACATGACCATCTTTGAGGTGCAGTGTGGAAAGTAGGATAAGGTATTGTGCCTCTGCCCTCCTGAGGTACCCAAGCACCCTCCTCTCCAGAGGTAACTCAGTGCTTCTGTGTGACAACCCAGCAGTTTCTGCCCAAATATCTCCTTCACCACGCCCCCCCCCCGAGAAACCTCTGGTAAGGAGGTATTATGGACTTACTGAAATTTGATTGCTAGAATATTAATTACATTCTGTCTGTGGCACTGCAAAAGGGACACCCGCTGAGGTACCTCAGCACGTCCTGCCCAGCCGTACCTCAGAGACATGTTAGAACATCATCTATATAAAACACAGTCAAGATGCCCATAATGGCCAGTCAGACAGACTAATCCTAAAACTTGTCTGAATCCTCTGTAAAAGCAGCTCTGTCAGGACTGTTGTTCCAAATTGCCAGCTCACCTGCGGAGCAGTCAGGGCTGATCTGAAGTAGATCATACCCAGAGAATCATCACAAATTTGGAGAAGCAGTGGAGAAAATGTGCCATTGGAGAAACTTTATCCACCAATTACTCTGCAAGAAAATAAGCTTATAGATACACTCCCTCCCTCCCCCCCCCCCCCCCCCCCCCCCACCCCAGCTTCTATTATGGAACAGCCTATCTCCTGAAAGATTAAAAAAAAAAGTATTGTGTTGAGTAGGTGCCTTTGATGCATAATATCAACACTTCTGATGGCAAAGAGATCAGGAAGCCTATTTACAGAGATCAAGAAGCCTATTTACAGAGATCAAGATGCCAGTTATATTCACTGAGGGATCAGGTTGCAAAATATTAGAAGTAGATATTAATGTTCTTGGTCTAACCCATTTTCTGTGTCATAGTGTCATGAGGAGTAGTGAACTTAGACAGAAACAAAATAGGTGAGTTCACTCACTGTAACACACAAAAAACGACTACAAATATTAGTGAGTCTAACATTTTACTCACCCGTTTGTGTGGAAATACGTACTGTTTATGCTTAGCTTAAGTATGAACTTTCTGTTGAAAAATAAGTCAACCGTTAGGACCACCGAATCTTCCCATGCCATGTAAAACACTTAAAAGGATTTGGATCTCCTGTCCATAACAGGAGATAAGTGGTTTTCTGGTCCACAACTGATTCCAAAGACAACTCCGTCCTGGGCTGCAAGCAGACTAGGAATTGCAACTGGTCACTGCCAAGCTTGCGTGCCTAACTTCCTCCTAACTTGGCCTTTTATTTTCAGCTGAATGTCAGTGAATATGTGGCTGAAGTATACATTTTCATTCATCACACATTAAGAAGCACTATAGTGGTAACGAGTTCTCAGCCAGTTTTTGACAGAAATGTCCAGGAAACACAGTATTTAAAAAATCTGGAAAATATATCAATATATAAATACTGTTTTTCTTCGAAAGGAGATGAGCTGGTGCAAATTTATTTCAATTATACATTAACTAAATAGAGAACAGAAAATGAAACACTTTTCTGTGAAAACATTTTAATGCAGAATAAGTAACTGTAATTGGTAAAGTTGTCTTCTGAACATGCTTCAGATAGCATTGTACCATCTGGAATTCTCAGCAATTTGATGAAATGCCAAATTTCCAGTTTTGAATTCACTGGAATATTACTGGAATCTATTAGATGTATTCTTTATTTTGGATTAATGACTAACATCACAATGTACGTTTTGCAGAACAGAAATATAAGATTGCCTAACAAAAACACCTAGCTATTTCTATTTTTGGTATTCTTATTTTATAATTAAGAAGCCTCTAGGAATATCTAGCTGAGTAACCACCGCATTACCTAAACAAACTCTTTTGCAACATCGTAAATATTTTGTTAATATTATTCTTGATCCTGGCCAGCTTCACGAAGGACACCAGCCCTGAAACACACGGTTTATGAACTACATAATACAAACACACAAATCAAATACAAATCACAGAGTGGTTTTACTATATTGTGTAACAACAATGACAAAGAAGGAACTGAGTGAAGATTACATGCATTTGGTGATAAAGTAATAAATCAAAGAAAGTGCATGCTTTTTATTTGATTCAGTAATTGTGCTTCAATCATCTTTGTATTTGATTTTCTTATTTTCTGTACAAGTTACTGAAAGTAAGTACAACATAAATAGATTTTAAAATGATAAAAAATAGCTAAACACACAAATAATGTAGTTGCAAAACTTTGCTTTACCTTCATACTTAAAATTTACTCAGTCTTCTGGCTAGCTTTGATTTTTTAAATTTGACATTACTATGGCTATATGAACCACTAAAAATATTCTACTTCTTGATCATTATCCCCCTAAATACTCTAACATTGCTCTCCTCTGCCCTTGTATATTATCTTTTCCCAGTTTATTAGGTAGCTTATAGTCAGTTTGTCCACAAACTGACTTCATTTGTCAATGTCACACACATCACAAAGGCACAGTCTAACATCTAATGCTCCTAGATTACCTTCTCGTTCACAATTACTACTTCTCTTTGATCTTGTACCAGTAGCCAGGATTCCCCCTGCCATCATCAACACCGACTTGTTCTAGTGTTTGATGTTCTAGCATCACAAGTCTAGTGTTATTTTTCTATGGAAATAATTGCCCTGCCACTGTTTCATTTCTCTAAATCTTCTTAAATCAGATTTTTCACCAGCCTGTTTGTCACAAAGGCTGACTTGTGCTTTGTCACTAATTCCTCTTATTCCCACTCAATCCAATCAGTTCTCTCTGGCACTACAGTAACTGATTCCCTGATGACACTGTGACCTCTGATGTGATATCATTGGTACTTATCATTTGTACTGCCCATTTGTACTTTCCCACTCTTGTATTGAGCTCTTTAAAGTACAGTGAGATCCCTACCTCATTGCCAGAGAGAAAAAAAATTATATATATATTAGCACTACTATAAAGTTAAGGTATTGTTTTGAGTTCTAAAGAATGGAAAGATGAGAAATCAAATCAGAAGCACCAGTTGCCTGAATGAATAAGATGTAGGTTGAAGATACAAGGAAATGAGTCTGAGGAAATGGCTCCACTTAGAAACTTGCCATCTGAAGTTTCTCTTCCTTTTTACCTGCAGCTGGAACTCCTTCCTCTGCTCTGACACTGAGCAGACAGGATGGCTACACAAGAAGGCTAAAAAGCAGGGACATAGAACTGCCTTAGCATACCGTGTGTGTCCATGTAGGCATTTGTGTATGCATGATTTCAGCTTTGTGGGAATAAGGAGCTAAATAATTTACAATAAACAGGCATTCCCATATGAACAGAAAACAAATGAGCATCTCTGGATTGTATTTCCTTTGAATATATTGAGTTACGTGAGTAAGCATACCAAGTTAACGCAATTATAGGCCCTCTCTTACTTCTGCCAGAGAGGGCCGCAATTGTTAAAGTTCAAGGCTGCCACTTTATGGCCACAAGATGAAGGATGCCTCTTTTGCTCATGGAATTAAGTTCTAATTATTTATCAAGGAGTTCACCACAGGGTGTGAAATCAGATGTCATCTCTCTCAAATATTTCGCTAATATTTTGTTTCTGTACTCCAAATTTTTGGCTTCTTACAGTGATCTGCTTTTGGAGCACCTTCTTCCTCACTTCTTTCTCTTCTTGCCTCCAAAGAAAACTGGACAAAGCATAGCGGTGTAGTTTCTAATATCCAGCAAAGTATGATCTTGGATAGAGGCAGTAGACATTGGTTTGCAATGAACACATTGCTTCTGAGTGGAAGGGACTGAACTTCCACTGAAGTTTTGTTTCCTTTTCCTCACTGTCTCAGAATTATGTTTCTGATGGAAGTATGCTAACTTATACTGAGTGTTTCATCCATGAAACAAGGCAATGATAGAAGGTAGTACTTACATTTGTAAGGAACACAAAGTCCTAGAATATCTACATTCACAATAACAGCTTAATAGAAAACAGAATCTGAAGAAAAAAGAGATGACCTGAAAGTATGAAACCTCCCAGCTGTAGACTTACCGCATACAGATGGTAAATGAAGACAAATCTGTTCAATTGTAACTTTTGATAGCAGATGATATTTTTTTTTACCATAATCAATAAAGCAACCAGTACCACTCCAATTTTTTCTCAATCCATTCTGAACAGTAAAAACAATGTCAACTGCATATCTCCAAAATTCAGAAAGCAAATCTTAGATACTGACTGACAACTGGAATTTTGAGCTATTTTAATTAATGTAAGCAATAAGAAAAATAAAATAAGATTATTAAGGGATATACAACATTTCCTGAAATAAGCAAATTCAATCTGAATATACTGGATTATGTATCTTGTAGCATACTCATTTATTCTTTATCCTGAGTGTCATCCACTAAATTATTACCATCGTTAAAATACAACAGGGAATGAAGATACTACATTCCCTTTTTCCAATAAAAATGCTTTGTTCTTTAAATGTGATATTGTGATTGAAATTAACCTTTTGAGGAGGAATAATAAACCAGTTCTGAAACAGATTGATTTCTTTTTATTGGTGGCTAAGATGCCTATATGTCTGTCAGGAAAATTCTGCGCAGAAATAAGAGTAAGCACACCATGCATCACATGTATTGTGTCTGTCTCTTGAGCAACGTCAAACCAATTGTGTGTATATTAATAAGTTGACTGATAAATCACTCAGTGTTTACAGTACCTCAGAACATTTCTTTTGTATGTGACTTAGTGTACATAGAATCATTTCGGTGGGAAAAGACCTTTAAGATCTTGAAGTCCAACCGTTACCCTAACACTGCCAAGTCCACCGCTAAACCATGTCCCAAGCACCACATCTACATGTCTTTAGCTCCAGGGATGGTAACTCAACTGCTGCCCTGGGCAGCCTGCTCCAATGCTTGACTAACATTCCGGTAAAGAAAATTTTCCTAATGAACAGATCGGGCAGAGAGTTCCTGTGCAGTAGCTGTTGCTTCAGGAGTTCTGGATGTTAGGGTGCCTCAGGAGAATCAGGTATTCAGGAACTACTGCTGTGAGAAAACATGAAACTACCTGTACTGGTTTAGGCCGAAGACTCATCTGGCTGAGTGTCCTGTCTGCAGCAATAGATGATGGTGCTTGTCTAAAGGAAAAACATAATTAACAAAGCTAGCATAGGTGTTCTAGCCTGCAGCAATCTGTGGCTCAGGAACTTTCTGAAGCAGTGACATTACCTTTACAATGAAAAATCTTCTGGTATCCAAAACATTCCATGGAAAGGAGTTCCATAGCTCAATTATATGCCTTGTGTGAAGGGCCAACCCTCTTTTTTTCATTTTGACCTGCCACACGCAGGTTTTAATGCTTTGATGTCATTGTTATAGTGCCTCTTGTTATCGTTAAGTGTTGTTTCTTATTCATATTCCTCATAAATCCCTCTGCCAGTACATCTGGGTTGTCCTTTTGCAGACAGAAGGGGCAGTCGATTTAGCACAGAATCTTCCATATGCCTGTTCCAGTTCTACTACATCCTCTCTGACATGAGGGATTGCATGTGGTATACAAGATGCAAAAGCACAGTTGATTTATTCTGCAGCATTTTTTTTTCTGTTTTGTTCTCTATTTTTTTGTCTTTTTCTCTTTTCTGTCTTTTCAGATTTGTAGTAAACAGCTCAGAATCCATTATGGTATCTGTAAAATTAGGGCTGGTTTTTGTCATATGTATGATTTTACAATTTTTGATTCTGACATTTTCCTGCCTTTTTATCACCCAGCCACTCAGTCTTTCAATGTTGTCCTGCAATTCACTCGTATCTTTACTACCCTCATTAGTGTGATAGCCAGCAAATTTTGCCACCTTGTTGTTTTCCAGATCACTTGTGATGGTAGATAACCCAAAGTTTTCATGTGTTGTCCATATAATGCTTCAGGCTGAGAAGTGTCTCAGGCAGCTTAAGCAGTTCAGCTCTTCCACATATTAAAAATTCACTTTTAAAAATGAATCAGCAAATAGACCAGAGATGAGGATTCAGAAGCTCTCACAGTGTTTCAGGACACGTGGTTCAGGATGAAAGTAATAATAATATGGACTACTTCTTACTTTTCACTGGCTTAAATAAGGAGAGACTCGATATTAGCACTGTTGATCCCATTTGCACTGTACCTCTCCCATTGCCTGGTCAAAACTGAGGTAATTTATGTAACCAATGGCCACTTAGTGCTATAGGGAAAAAGGTTTTGATCATTTCACAAGGTCTGTTTTACTTTCTTTCTATGGCACTGTAGTAGCATTGCTTTTCATCTTGTTGTACAGTTCATCAAAAAAAGAGAAGTATTTTCCATTTTGTGATGTGGAGAGTGGATGTTTTCCCAGTCCTTGTGGACCAAACATGAATCGTGATTGTCTGAGGTTGCAGGAGACTGGATATGACGAGCCGTCTCTTCCACATCTCTGTTCCCTGGTTCTCAAAGAGCCTTGTATCTACAACAACAAATTACTACTAAAACAATAGAGATAGGATTAAGTCAAGCAAACAAGAAAGAAAAGGAAAGGAAAGGAACGGAAGATGCTTAAAACCCCTGGGACAGATGGAGGGATAGAGTGAAATGCAAATTCCCTGGATGGGAAACTGGGCATTAGCAGGGAAAGCAGAGGCAGGGAAATTAAGGAAGTCTGATGCAATATAACGGTTCTAATTTCTTTTTTCCACTTTCTTAAGCTCACTTTGGCACACTGGGTACAACTTGCGTATGTAATGTGAAACGTGCTCACTTTTTCTCTTTCTGATGACTATTATTTCAGAACAATCATTGACTAAGTGACCTCAACTGTGTTTATTTCCATGTGCGTCTTACTGGTGACGTTATGAGAAGACAACTCCATCTGCAAGATTTCCAGTTTTGTCTGAAGACACTGAGCTCATAGGCACCACAGTTTCCCTCAAGCATGAATGCCGTATTTCACCATGTGGGTTTCCAAAAAGACTGTACTTTCTACAGACATAAGTGTTACTTGCACTTGAGCAAGTAAACTTATTTAAGGAAAGACTTGAGCACTAAGGTAATGTGCTTTCAGTAGCCATTTTTGCTAGGCAGAAAAACTTCAATTTTCTGAGTTGTTTTCATGTTTTGTAAGATTTTGGTGGTTTGGTTTGGTTTGGTTTGGGGTTTTTTGATTTTTTTGTTTGTTTGTTTTGTTGAGATTTTGGTTTGGGGTTTTTTTTTAGGTACAGAGAACTAGAATTGGGCCAAAGTTCAAATGTACACTGATTCCCTGTGGTGGTCTGAATGCAATGGAAAGATCAACATGTTCAGCCAAATATATGGAACATATTTTGTGGAAGGAACTCCCTAAGTACCATAAGAAATGCGAAGGCCAAATGAGTATGCATAAAGTTCTTGAGGACATAATGATTTCACCAAATCTATGCAACAATGAGTCTAAATATTCCACTTTCTCACCTGCTGGTCTCCTGAACCTTCTTGTTACCTTAGGTTAGACTGCTTTCTTTGTACACTTCCAAGAAATGCCATTTTATGGTTTTCCATATAAAAGGGTTTTTGTTTCAGATGGGCTTTTTAGATTTTTTCATAGTCCTTTCGTTATTATGTTTATTAACATTGGTCTTCTGAAAAAAAACCCCACCCAAATAACCAACTAGTTCTTCCTCATGACTGGGAGGAGGTAATAATTTCAGTGCTAGGAGCTTGTATATCATCCCTTAACTCTGAAATGCCTTAGCTCTTGGGCCTTGACATTTCAAACCCCACAGCCCATTTATGGTGATGTTAGTATTTGTAGGGCTGTGCAGTGAAATGTGGGATCTGGAACTGATCAGGCTAAAAACTAACCTGGGGGAGGGTGGTGGTGGTGATTTAATTTTCACTGTATTTCCCCACCCTGACTCACTCATGTCTGCATGAACACTAGTGCTGGCGCAAGGAACAGGACAGAAAATGAGAACTGGGGGAAGAACTGGAAGTGCCAGTTTATGCTGCATTGAAGTTATGAGACTACAAGGTAAGAAATACAACCTGAGATGTCAAGTGTGCAGAAATTACAGTAAAACATCTGAATACAGGGAGAAAGATCTTTTAGATTCAATTATTACTTAAGTGGATGTGCTGGTTTTAACTGGGAGCGAGTTAGTTTTCTTCACAGTAGCTAGTAATTAATGTAATTAAAAATTATATTCTTTTTAATTTCTTAATGAGTTGCATGCCTAATGCCTGTTGCATATTGACACTTGAATGAGCGCCTGTCTACCCAATACATTATTGCAAGCACATAAAGCATGCTAGACTGTGCAGCCAAAATGATATGGATTGGTTGAGAGCATGTGTCAGGACAGAAAGAAAGGTCTTCTAGGTACTGGAAGCAGGCAGTAAAGTGCTTGGGTAGTCACAAAAACTTCACAGGAGGTTGTGGGAGGCATGACTGAACCACAAGGATTTATGATAATCACATAAACAACCAGTTTCAGAAAACTTGTTCTTTTTCTTATATTGAGGTCATTATAGAGAAGTCACACTCAATTTTACAAAGCATATTACTGTCTCTGAATATGACTCCCTACAAACTACAATATGCTGATTTCAGCTATGCAGATAGTTGAAATTTCTGACCTATTCATAAATACCAGAATAAATCACATTTATAGATGCAGCTTGGATGCAGTTGGTCTGGCAACTAACCAAATTATGCTTATATTGGTATAATTTAAAATAGTGGACTGAAATAATAACTAGGAAAATAATGTAATAGACTCTAATAAAAGAGTCAATAAATAAATGGTACAAACTCGTAGAATAACTGGAGGTGAACCAGTCTGTCCATCAGCAAAGGGATTTGGATTGCTAATAATGAAATTGGCTGTGGGCAGCTCAATCATCAGAAAAATACTGGCTATATTTGCAAGAATAAAGCAAAAGAAGAATATGGATTATAAGATAAAGTTGTGTATTTTTCCATATTTAAACGTATATTTCAGGGAAAAAGTCTTTTATCCTTAGAAGTCATATTGTTTCTCTTCATCTAGTTGTAAGCTGCCCAACCCTTTATACAAAAGAGTTTGTGTAATTTAACTCTGTACTCTAATTTGAATCTTTGAAATGAGTAAAACGTTCTGTACTGTAGCTATTTTAATCTTGTTTCAGCACTAGATATCTCAGCTGTGCAAGTTGCAATATTGATTCATCTGTTGGAATGAAATATGACTAGCAATAGTGATACAGAAAATTCTGTTGATCTGATTTCCTCTCCCTCCCATTGCTCCAGAGCATGAATACTTTAACCTCCAACAGTTCAGTAGTTAATAAGTAGAAAAAAAAAAAAAAGGCTGAGAGAGAAGCAGTAGTTTCAAAACTGTTGCAAATTTAAGCCCATCATTTCCCCTTGAAACTGAAGTAAATATAAGGAACAAAATTAATGTTGTATAATGGTATGGGGGAACCACAGTCATCACCACCAGACACAATGAATATTTCACCTACCATATGAGCATCCAAGCATCCTGGGACAAGTCTTGACTGCAAATTGTCATACAGGCATATTAATATGGATGTGTCACCAAGAAATGCTGATAATTGTCTTTTATTCCTGACCTTGTTTGGTAAGGGATGTAGTAAGTCAGTCTCTTTCTATTCTATCTCTATTCAACGGATGACATCGACATGCAGCTTAAGGCTGCTCCTTGTAACAGCAAAAAATTAGTGTGCCAAAGGGGTTTTTTTAAGTCTTCAAATTGAACCAACCATTAAAAGGAAGTTTTGAAGTGGTTTGTTTAATTCCCCGGAATAATTATGCTCAGATGTTATAGCGACAATTCAGATATCAGCATTCTAACATAGCTGGTCATTTTAGAAGACACATTCAGCTCATGTACATACCTATTTTTGCAGGTCAAAATGGCAGCAGTTTTGGGGACTGTAACAGAAATTTTCTTTCCCTCATCAATTTAAAAAGTGAAGTATTCTGAGGAGTGATGAGGCCACATCTGAAGTACTGTGTCTAGTTCTGGGATCCCCAGTTCAAAGAAAGACAGAGAACTAATGGGGGGAGTCCAGCGGAGGGCTATGAAGATGATGAAAGGAACGAAGCACTCCCCTTACGAGGAAATGCTGAGAGAGCTCGGTCGATTTATCCTGGAGAAAAGAAGGCTGAGAGGGGATCTTATCCATGCTGACAAGAGGGGGTCAAGAGGATGGGGCCAGACTACTTTCAGTAGTGCCCGGAAACAAGACGAGGGGCAACGGGCATAAACTGGAACAGAGGAAATTCCATCTCAACATGAGGAAGAACTTTACTCTGAGGGTGCCAGAGCACAGGAACAGGCTGCCCAGAGGGGTTGTGGAGTCTCTTCTCTGGAGATAATTCAAAACCCTCCTGGATGCATTCTTGTCCAACCTGCTCTAGGTGAATCTGCTTTGGCAGGACTAGATGATCTCCAGAGGTCCTTTCCAACCCCTAGCATTCTGTGAATCTGTGAAGTGCCATCCTTTTGCTCTGGGACACTTGGAGCAAGTCTACACTGGAAACTTGAAGCATGGCAAATGCATACAGGGATGTGATTTTTTTTATGCCACCCTGCTGGCAAAAAGCCCTACTGTAATTACAGTTTTATGTATTTAAAATGCTTTTTCCAGTACCATTATTCCACTACTCATCAAATTCATACATTCTCTGTCTTCTATTTATAGAAGAATGACTGGTGCAGACCTGAGATGAAGAGGTGATCAGCTGTACAACTGTACCCATGTCATGTGAAGGAGTAGGAAAGTCTGTTCTGACCAGTGCTAATGAAAAGGTTAAATCAACACTGGTGGAATTCCAGTGACCTCTTGGCCCAAAACAGGGAAGAGTGTCATCAGGAGGAGAAATGATCTTCCTGACCCCACCACAGGATATTAGGTAAGAACACAAGCATTTTTGTTAATCCAATTATACTATACCTCTGAACGTATAAACAGATTTCCCATGTTTTATCATCTCATGCTACCTGATGTCCGCATTTAGAGCTGGGAAGAGGATTTTGTGACTACAAGCTGTCTGCAGCTTCAGTTAGTAATGGTACAGTTGAGTGAAAGATGAATTGCACCATAATAAGCAAGGAGAGGATATTCGTAGAATCATAGAATGGTTTGGGTTGGAAGGGACCTTAAAGATCATCTAGTCCCAACCCCCCTGCCATGGGCAGGGACACCCTCCACTAGACCAGGTTGCTCAAAGCCTCATCCAGCCTGGCCTTCAACACTGCCAGGGTTGGGGCATCCACAGCTTCTCTGGGCAACCTGTCCCAGTGCCTCACCACCCTCTTTGTGAAGAACTTCTTCCTGATATGCAATCTAAATCTCCCTGCTTTCAGTTTAAACCCATTACCCCTTGTCCTTGTCCTGTCACTACAGGCCCTTGTAAAAACTACCCCCCAGCTTCCTTGTAAGCCCCCTTCAGGTACTGGTAGGCTGCTATATTGCAGTTGAAACCATCAGGACACTGTAACAACTCACTTTCAGATTCTTTTTTTATACATCTTTAAAATAATATTTTCCAGGGTATTCTTTTTCTTGCTTATGATTTTATATTAAAAACAATTCTTAACTGACACAAGAACCTCAAGGAAAATGTAAGTCACTGGTTATACTGATGAAACACTGCAATTGGTAACTGTCTTAGTTTTGCAGCAGTTAGTCTATATGCTAAAACCACGACAGTTACACACAACATGTTGCCAAATCACCTAAATAAACCAACCTGAAATTTAAGAAAAACTGTTTTCAGAAGCATATTTTTCAAATTTTCTGTGTTCTTTATACTAGTTAAAGTGCATTGCTCTTATACTACCTCTCTGATATTGCTGTATATACTCCATTTGAACATGAAAACATAAAATGTATCTATAAACATCACAATAGTATTTGATTTAATATTTCAAATATATTAGAAACAAAACTCCCTTTCTTATTAATGCCTTTTTCTGTTTAGACATAAAAAGCTGCATACGGAAATCTCCAAGTGATTTTCCTCCTTCAAGTTCAGGAGAGATATCAGTGTATGTTTTTCAACAGATTCCTCAGTTTCATCCAAGGAAATTCAATAAAACATTGCAATAATAGTTTGAATAGTGTAATTTTAGCTTTAAAAGTATGATGGGAACAATTACACACACCTGTCTTAGCCACAAAAATAGATAAAATAAAAGTAGAAAACAACACCCCCGGAGAGCTTCATCAAAGAAATTGCAGGCAGAAACCAGGCCTACAATCACTTTTAGCCCTTCCTTGACAGATGACGTTGGATTCCAGTCCCAGCAGTGACATTTCTTAACTGCTCAGGCCTCGAAAACAGGCGTTAGATCTACTGTGATTCAAGTGCTCATCTATGAAATGACTGTTGTCCTAGAACATCTTCGTGCTTGTGCTGTTACTTTGCAGAGTACTTAAAAATGCTGTGGCTGAAGGGGTGATGATGTGTACTATGCATCATGCCTTTCACTATCCTTATTCTGAGAGAAATACTGCTTTACATGTTAAAGGCTAAGCTGCAGTGTTCAGATGAAATAAAGTACCTTCTTGTTTGAAAGACACTGCCAGTTCTGCACAAACAGAGAGGAAACTGTCAAAACACAATCTAGGTGCCAGAGTACAGCTACAAAACACTTACTGAAGTTCTTTAAAAAGCAGGAAAGGCATGATTCATGAGACAGTTGAAGACTTTTACTTCCATAACTGCAAGGTAGAGACTGGAATATGCTTTTACATTTATAAGAGGTCTATATTTAACAAATAAAATCAACTTTCCTTTCCTCATCGTTCAACTAATTCCGTTCTACATTATGCTTAATTTTAAAATGAAACCTGGATTTGCAGGATATGTTTTTGCCAGATCAGGTTTTAGTGGGATTCTGCCTCTACTTTAATTATATATGCATCTCATTTCTGTCACTTCATTAAGGATGGAAACCTATTTGCCAGTGAGCTTCAATATAGACCATTTTTATGATTGCTCAATATTTAATCTTGTGCAATTGACATCTAATTGCTGTTGACATTTAGTTGAATGAATCTCTAAAGATCCCTCTTGTTAAAGAGCTTGCAGTAGAGGGCAGTAATATTCAGACCGTGAGCCCCACATACCCTCACTTCAGGATCCCAGAGCTGTCATTGGAGGAAAGATGATTCCCAGGCTATGTATTCTAGCAACTGTGCAGTGAGAGAATTTACTTCTGGTTTTCATTCACAGAGCCTATACAGGCTCCTCACGTAAGACAGGGCAAAAAATACCAAAAGCCCATAATGTGCTTCTTCTGCTTGACTTGTACATAATTTTAGATAAATGTAAAAACCCCCCAAAACCTGATGAATTACATTATATAAAAATTTGTATATATTTAATTTTCATACTAAATGAATTCTGCTGGTTGCATCTGCTGTGTTATATTGCAAAGAGTGGAACCACCAGAGAAAGACATCTCCCTGTTAGGTGCTCCCGTCAGCCCATGTGGGGTACTTGTGAAGTGCTCCTGTGATGGTTTTTTGAACATAGCCCGAACATTCTGGAGAAGAATGTAATGTTTTGGGTGCCCTTTGAGCTGTGGGCATGCAGTTCACTCAGAGCTGGAGAGGAAGTTTATTACATGAAAAACATAATCATTCTCTCCTCTGCTTTCATCAGATATTCCTGTCCCAGTCCTTCTTGGCATTCTCAGCATTATCATAGAAACTTTTAGGTTGGAAAAGACCTTTAAAATCATCAAGACAACTATTAACCCAGCACTGTTAGTACCACCACTAAACCATGTCCCTTCAAGACCTCATCCACACATCTCCTACATACCTCCAGGGATGGTGACTCAAGCACTTCCCTGGGCAGCCCATTCCAGTGCCTGACAACCTTTTCAGTGAAGACATTTTTTTTTAATATCCAATCCAAACCTCCTCTGCCGCAACTGGAGGCCATTTCCTCTTGTCCTATTGCTTGTCACTTGGGAGGAGAGACCAACACCCACCTCTCTGCACCCTCCTTTCAAGTAGTTGTAGGGAGCGATAAGGTCTCCCCTGAGCCTCCTCTTCTCCAGGCAAAACAGCCCCAGTTCCCTCAGCTGTTCTTCACTTATGCTCCAGACCCTTCCCCAGCTCCATTGCCCTTCACTTTGCTCTCCATCACATCAATCACGTGTAACTTTTTTTTGTATTTATTTATGGACTTCCTCCTTAGACCTATATTACACTCTGCTGCTCATCCTGTTTCCTGGGAGTGAGGACAGCCTTAGCTCTTCATCTGGAAGCCTGCCCACAGGACAGCGTGATGAAGCTCTGTGATGGTCAGGACCACGCAGTGCTGGCACAGGAGCACAGTTATCAGGCTGCTGTTTGGAGGCAGGGTTAAAGGAGCTTGTCTGTAGGCCTGCAGTCTCTGTGGCTTCCTGATGATGCTCAGGCTTTGCACATCTTTTGGGTTTTCCTGTGGATTTGTGTTCAAGAGAAGACATGGGTCTTGCCTCCTAAGCTATTGTCATGGGGAAGAGCTTTAAGTCCCCAAACACACAGAGGCTGGGGGAAGGCAGGGGAATTCCTCCTTTCTCTCCTGCAGGAGAGGATATTGTGTCTGCTGGATCCCTGGACACTGAAAGACTGAGACACAAACAGGCTCCCACCCTGAGTTGTGTGAGGCATTGGACAGACATCAGAAAGCCCTCAAGCTCCAAAACAGTAGATCTTCCTGGTGAACCTAGAGCATAAATGGCCAGTTATGTTGTGGTGAACGGTTTGGTGATCTTAAGAATGTGGCTAGGTTTTGTAGAGCTAGGTATTGTTATAGGGCTACCACAGCAGGGTTAGGTGTTACTGAATTGACATTATAGACTACTTCCTAATTCTGATTACATGAATCCTCTGTGTGTTGTCAGCATATTTACAAACCACCACAGCTAATCCATCCCGACAGGTCCCCAGCGAGGGTAGCAATGACCTTGAGCTTTGCCTTTCCGGCAAGCCTCATAAAAGCGGAACTTTGGTGATGGATTGAAATGAACCATAACATTTACTCAGCACTAAGACTTCGGTAAACGAGACTTTAAAAGTGATGACAAAAATTCATTACTGTTGCCTTCCATCAGCTTTTAATAGAACGGCTTCTTTTAACAACGGGCCCGGACCAACCAGAAGCTGACAGGCAACCGCAGCGCTTTCCCCCGCCTCTCCCCCGGCGCCCTGCCCTCAGGCGGCGGCGGGCACCCGGCGGACGCCCCCTCCCCGCAGCCGCCGCTCCTCGCACCGCCCCACCACGCCGCGTCACGGGAGCACCCGCCCCTGGCGCGGCGCGCTCCGTAGCCCACGCATGCGCCTTGCGCCTTACTGGGCCGGATAACCGCGGCGTGACGGGACGCGGGTGCTGGGGGTAGCCGGAAGCAGCGTGCGGCTGGCGCCGCGTGCTCCGGGAGCCGAGATGGAGGCGCAGCTGGAAGTGGTGGCGCAGCTGGAAGTGGTGGCGCAGCTGGAAACCCTGGCGTTTGAGCCCGGTACCGCCGGTCCGGCGCCGGGCGAAGAGCAGGCGGTGAGCGAGGAGGGGGCGCCGGACCCTCCGAGCACTCAGACGGGTGGTGGGGAAGACCAGGCCCCGTCGCCCCCAGCCGAGGGAGCGCGCCGCTCACCGCCGCCCGCGGGTCCCCGCGACCCTCCTGCCGCCGTCTCCTCGTCGGACTCGGACAGGTGGGTTTAGCCCCGGGGCTGGGCGGCGGGGCGGGGGCAGCGCATCGCTCCCCGCTTTCCCCTCCGAGGTCTCTTAGGCGGCCGCCTGTGTGGGCCCGCGGCCCGGGCCACCGGCCGTGCGGCTCAGCGCCCTGCCGGCGAGGGGTCTGAGCGCGCCCCCTTCCCCCGTCCCCTTCAAGGTTTCAGCTTCTGTAGCTTTCTCCTTCCCGGTAACCATGGTAGTTCCAGTTACCTTTCAGTAGGCCTTTTATTATTGAATTAATAAGCCTCCACAACAACGATTGTGAGGGTATAGGGTTGAATGAAAACATGAGGGGGGTGGTGGCAGCGGCCTCTAAAGTGTCCTGGTTGGTTGGGCCACCAGGGCCGTTCGAATGTCGTGTTTTACATGGTCCTCACAGGATGGCCCTGCATCACCAAACACCTGCAGTGTCACTGCTGAAAAAACCTGATTGTGGGTTCTAAGATAAAGATTCTGCAGGTCTCGTGCTTTAATGTTGGCATCTTGGTGGAAAAGCTTATTTTCAACCTGTATGCCTTTTATAAAGGTTCCACCTTCTACTTGTGTCTGTGCTTTGGTGTCCAGTGTAGTTGATGAAAGGTAACTTTGGTTAGATGTGGGCCTGTTTCAGCATTAGAAGCCTGCACACTTTCAGTGAGTTTTGTGCTTTCTGTTTGGGCTGTTGTAACGAGATGAGTATGCGCTTCTTCTGATTAGTGGACATGGAAATGAAGTCTAAGGATCTCCTTTTAAAAGGAAGATACTGACCTTCATTAACAGTTAATGGGTTAAAGCTGGGCTTTAGAAATACTTTGTTTGGTCTGTTCAAAGTTTTCCTGGAACACATAAAGTAATGGCAAACAAAATCCCAGACCTGTGGCAGAGGCTTCACCTGTAGTCTGTTTTGCTTTGTTCAGATGAATATTAAAGACAAAATTCTTATAGCTTTAATTTAGCTGACTACATGTATCTCAAGCTTTTATATTTTTCTTCCCCCCCTCTGCTGATTGTTCTCTGGTAATATGACTGATATTTTTGTCTTTCTGATCTGTTAATTTTGTTCCAAGAAGTCCCTATTTGGCTTTTTCAAAAGCTTTGGTTTGAGAGGTGCTTTTATTTGTTGTCTTTCCTATCAACATTTATTGTGTGGGGGGAGAAAATCCAGCAACAGATAATTGAAAGCCATCCCATTTGCTTATGAAGGAGACAGTGTAGTTCCAAAGAATCTAGAAGTGAGTGGTTTTTGTATTTTATTTATCACTTTGTTTTTAAATGCTGCTTTGTTAGTGGTCAGATAGGTAAGAAAGGTTAGATACAATTTTACGGAAATTCATTTGTCTTGGCATATTTTTGTGTAACATTTGTAATGTGTTTTTTCAGTCACCAGGATCAATTACTCCATGTGCTAATTTCTTCCACCAACTATTCAAGGAGTTGCTAAAAAGAGTATGTTGACATGAGTAAGCACTGGTTTCTTACTGTACTCTTTACTTGAAATATTAAATAGTCTAAGACAATAAACATCTTATGTATGTTCCAGTGAGAAAAATTAGATTACTAATCTGTGAACATGAATTAGGGGAATTCAGACAGGCCATGAATTATGAAACTAATCATCGTTTATTTGCAAAAATTAAAGGTTCTTAAACCATCATAGTGCAAGATGCAGTGCTTGGAATAAGTATTTTCTTGACTTAGCTTTATGCTAATGTTGGGATAGTACAAGAAGAGTGACTGAGTTATAGCAGGTAGTGTAATGTATTATCTTTTGAAAAAGTTTTTGGTGCTCATTTACATCAAGTGGTGTTCAGTACAGGTAATTTAAGTGGTGCATAAAATGGAAATATGCTGTTACTGTGTAGATGTGGTGGTCCTAATTTAGCTGCGTTTATTTAGACATTATATTGAGGTGATCAATCTGCCTAATGTCTCATTTCACTTGTGAAGCAGTGAAATGTTGGTACCAAGCTGTGACTCTGCATATGTCTGATGGGGGGAGTTATGCTGGTGCTGGACTTTTGCATGGGGTAGCCAGTGAGAATCTAGACTAGGTGAACTTAACGAGGTGGTTGCTCTCATGCTGCGTGCACCATTCAGTAGTGAAGCAAAGGGAACCTAGATGAGCCATTGTAGTTATTAGCATTTGCTCTGAACTGCAACTCTTCTGAGGTGTATTGAGTTTGTGTGGCAAGGTTTCAGTAGCAGTGGAACTACAGGGGTGGCTTCTGTGAGAAGCTGCCAGAAGCCTCCTAGATGTCCAATAGAGCCAATGCCAGCTGGCTCTGAGATGGACACACCGCTGGCCAAAGCCGAGCCCATCAGAGATACTGGTAGTACCTCTGGGATAATGTATTTAAGAAGGGGAATTGCAGCAGAGAGAGAGCAAGATGTGAGAGAGAGAACTGCATATACCCAGGTCAGTGGAGAAGGAGGGGGAGTAGGTGCTACAAGTGTCAGAGCAGAGATTCCCTGGCCCTTGTGGCAGACCGTGGTGAGAGGGCAGGCTGTGCCCCTGCAGCCTTGGAGGGTCACGGGGGAGCAGAGACCCCCTGCAGCCCGGGGAGGACCCCGTGCTGGAGCAGGGGGATGCCTGAAGGAGACTGGGACCCATGAGCAGCCCATTGTGGAGGAGGTTTGCTGGCAGGACTTGTGACCCCACAGGGGACCCAGACTGAAGTAGTCTGCTCCTGAAGGACTGCACCCTGTGGAAAGGACGCACACTGGAGCAGTTTGTGAACAGAACTGTAGCATGTGGGAAGGACTCATGCTGGAGAAGTTCATGGAGGACTGTCTCCTGTAGAAGGGACCCCATGCTGGAGCAGGGCAAGAGTGTGAGGAATCCTCCTCTGAGATGGAAGGAGCAGCAGAGATAATGTGTGATGAACTCACTGTAAGGCCTGTTTCCAGGCAGGGCAGGGTGGGAAGGGGAAGGAGGTGGAGAACTGGGGAGCAAAGCTGAGCCTGGGAAGAACAAGGGAGTGAGGGGGGAAGGTGTTTTAAGATCTGGTTTTAGTTCTCTTTTACTATGATTTGGTCGGTGATAAATGAAATTAGTATATTCCCCAAGTCGAGTCTGGTTTGCCTGATATGGTAATTGGTGAGTGATCTCTTCCCTGTCCTTATCTTGACCCATGAGACTTTTGTTATATTTGAGTAATGTATAATCTAGCCACTCTTTATCTGTAATGTAGAGGTCTATATTCTAACATCTGTGTTTGTTTTATTCAGTGATACAGATTCAGATAGTTCATCAACTACATCCTCCTCTTCATGTTCCCCTTCAACAGTGTCTGATGAAGATGATCATCCAAATGAGAAGGGTAACAGGTCTTACTGTGTTAGAACAAAAAATGAGTTGCCTGTCGATGTAAGTACAATGTTTTATCCTTTATACTTTTTTATAGTAATCCAACTTAAAATATTTTAACTTCATATATTTTGATGTCCTTGCAATACCTAGTGATTGAATGTATCTTTTTACACTAGTTCAGACATATCACAGTTAATAACTCAAAATGTCTTGGTTTTCAGTATATTAAGACCCCTATGAAGTGAGGTTCACAGCTCATTTTAGGTTCATATTTCTATAAAATCACAGTTGTAATTATTGAAAAAAATTTCTGGGTAAAGTTCTGGATGTTTTGGTACATTTCTTTTGATTGTTTGTATATTGCAGGCTTTCTTCATCCTTTCTCTGTGTGAGAGACTTGAAGGTCTGATATGTCTTGCAGACATTTTCAAATATGTTTAGCCTTGAGGTAAAAATTGCAAATGTTGTATTAAGTCTCCCAGAGGTTCAGATTGCATTGCTTGTACTCACTCTAAGAAAAATTATTGGAGTGGTTATAGAAGTGTTTTGTATTTGTTATATTCTGCAATTTTTGTTATAGGACTGTTTTATGTAGTGCAGAGCAGAACATTAATTTGCCTCCAGATATTGTCTTTTGGTTCTCATAAACAACATACTCATTGAGTATTGCTGCCATTATTCCTCATTATCTCAAAATTGAGAGGTTTAAAGGAATGAGTTTTAGTAATAGTCTGCCAATAGATTATTATGCATCGTTTGTAATGGACTACAAATAAAATGTAATACAACACTGTAGTGTCAATTTACATGAACAGCGTATTTATCTGTTATTCTGATCTCTCACTTCATAAAAGTGGATTCTGGAATGAGAAACAAGTCAGTGAAAGGTACAAGAAATTACTAGAAAAGTAGAGGAAAAAACCCTCTGAAGAGCAGATATTTACCTTTGCCTCAGTGCTCTGTAAGAGTTTGTAACAGTGCTGGCTGACTGGAGAGGCTGAGGCACTGACACGAAGTAGTAATAAACAACAACAGGAGCTGGGAGTATGTTGTTAATTCTAAAACTTACTCTGGAAACACTTGCAGTAAAACTAAACTCTTAGGATATCCCTGAAACTAATCAAAGATTGAGAAACACACAATGTTATGTTCTGAAGGAGTAAAACATCCTTTTCAGTATTGGCCTGATTAATTTCATTGGTTCAGCAAAGCTATAGCTTTTTGCTAGTGATAACACTTCAGTTCTTATTAACCATCAACTACATTATTTACTCTATTGTACTAAGCCATTGTACAGTAATAGAATTAGTCTATGTAGAAATGCTGTAGTTGTCTATGTAATTTAGAAGGAATACAACTTGAAAATGGGAATGTGTCTGTTAAAAATGTAATGTGATGATTAGTCTTTTAACCAAAAGTCCCCAGTAATAGCTAATTTGTGAAGGCATGGGTCACAGGTAAAATAAAAGATTTAAAGTATTATATGGAATATGTGCTTAGGGGAAAAAACCTGCACCTATTAAGGAGTGTTGGTGGAACTGCCTTAGAAATGTGCTGCTTTGAAGTGCAAGATTGGAAGATATTGTGTATGGTTTTTGACTTTTGACTTGCTCTGGCATCCATGACTTGGTTAAGTCTCAGAGGTGAAATTAATGTAACGTTGGAAAACTTACTGCGCTGTCTACCTGAATTCACATCTTGACTTCAGTGCTATATTGTATGATCTGGGAAAGTCTTGGCCTCTCTTTAGTCTTTGAGTTGCTCTAGAAGCCTTTGGCAAGCACTTCTGTTAAAACATAAAATTATTAGGTGAAGTTTTGATGAGATTCTTCTGTTGAAGAGGGGTTTTGTTTCTGGTGTGGGCCTTTAAAATTGCAGTTCAATGCTAAACTTGGACTCTGCCTTCAAATTCAGATGATGTTAAATTTGGAGATAATAGTTGCCCTTAGCTTGTATTCCATATAGTCCATACTCAATTCACAGCAGTATAGTATATATGTGGAAATCTTAGTTCTGAGTAAATTGGAGGCAGATGATGAGTTCAGCTTTGATAGCAGATTTTTATGCTTACATTTGAGAAAATCTAATAGGCATGTTGTTTGGGCAGTGCTCACTTGTGTATCTGAAGTTTGGTGCGTTTTCTGAACGTGTTCTCTGTGATTATCCTCTTGTACCTTGTTGGCTAAAAATAATTTTCTTTGTATAGGTGGTTGTGATCTTTGCATATTCTATAATGGTCTGAGTCATGGCATAAATGGACAGACCATTTTTGTACATACCCAATGTATTTTGTGCTATTTGATCTCTTGCTATGTATATTTTTCTTCTGTCGTGCACTGCATGTGGTTACAAGTTGTCAGATTTTGAGTACTGATTATCTAATTATTATTGTACATTAAACTTAATTTAACTTGAAAGTTCCAAAAATGAACAAAATATCTGTCAGTTGTTGGCTTTCTCCAATTGAATAAAATTTGCTTCTGCTTTAGTTGCAATGGAAATATGTAGAGTAGTGTCTCAATAGAAAAGGTATCTTCAAAAATGACATTCCCCTAAGATGAGTTCGTTAATTATTCTGAAAGAGACAAATCAAACTAGATTTTTTTCATTAAATATTCAAAATGCTAGGAGGCTTTTCTGATTGTTAAATTTATGCAGCGACAAAGTGATGAATGCCTTAGTGTGGTGAGATTATATTCTGAACATTGACTTGATATTTTCAGGAACTGCCTCCTGTTGAGGACTTATCAATAATTCTGCCTGATGATATTGAACTGAAGCTTTTTGGGACAGTTTCCAGCATCATTGAGCAGCTAGGTAAGCAAGATATGTTTGCTTTGTTTTTAATTAAAATCTGTATATCTCTGCATTAATTGTGTACTTAACTGTTTCCTCAGAGTGTCAGTGCTGCAGCATTCTGTTTCATGGGGTAGCAGGTTGCTGAATGACAACACAGACTACCAAATGAAATTCGCATGAATTCCCTTTAGTTGCTTACATCTTCTAAAGATTAAGATACTTGGACTGTTACGCATGTGTTTGTGTGACTTTCACATCCTGATTTTTTTTCATAAGAAAGCCTTTCTTCGCTGTGCATTATTGTTGCCAGAATTAACGCAAATATAAGATGGAACATTTGCTGTGTTACAAGAAATCTTCCAGTTGTACATGCTGTAGTTGAATTCTCTGAAGGTACAAGAGTTGTATAACTGAAAGCACAGATGCAGTACAGTGCACACCAGAGCACTTGCTTGTTAATGTATGAGGGCAGGAAAAGGACTTGTTTCTTTAGCCAGTGTGGCAGTGCTTGGTGGGTAATGAGTGTATTTGGTATATTCTTCTCTTTTTAAATTCATCCCAGTTCTGGCACCTTTACCAAGTACAAGCTGCCAGTGTCAGCAGTCACAGAACAGCGTGACCAGCATGATTTATAGGTGCTGGAGGGTAAGCTCAGTGGGATTGAGACATACAGTGGGTGTAAGCTTAACTGCAGGTGGTAGCATTTAGGGATTTCTTCAGATCTACCTGGGACCTCAGTTTTTGATAGGCGAAATCAAAGTTTTGCTGAAGCTGATATTAATAAAATATCTGTAGTGTGATCGTATTAAGCTTATTTCAAGTGTTCCATTCTGCTTGCACTGCTTTCAAAACAATTTGTGTATGAAAATTAGAAATAAAGTTCAATTTTGAAGTATTTGTGGGGTACAAAAGAATTAGAGCAAACAACCTTTGCTGTTAATTTTTTTTATTGTAAAAGACTGCATGTAATACAGGCAATTCCTTTACAGTATTTTTGTTGGTGATGGTTTGGAGTTCGATTTAATTTCATTCATGTGCAGGAAACTGACTTGAGTGTGTGGAAGGTGGTGACTAGTCATCATCCTTTCATTCTGCTTTGCCTTTTCTTGCTTATTGATAATAATGGGAACTTGAAGGCTGCTTTCAGCTCAAATGATAATTTGAAAAGTTAAGAGAAACGAATGAATCATAGTTTTCAATTATTCTTAGTTTTGCTCTAGTAGGTGAATGTTAAAGCTGGTTTTAAAGACTTCAGTTTTGAAAACTGTCTTTAATTTCTAATCCTACTTGGTGCTATAACCTTTTCAAATCCTGTCAGTTTATTGATCGATGAATTCTTGAGTCTGTATTCTACTTTATGTAACTGAAATATATGAAGTCTTGAATTGAAATTGGTTGGTTGAAGTTGGAAAACAGACTAATAATCATACATGAAATAAAGCCATAAGAATGGACTAAACCCCCAAGACATCTGTGGTGTTTTTCTTCTTTTACTACCTTGCTTTATGACTTTCCTTTTCTACATATCTTCCTTTCTTTTCAATTCTTCTGGAAACAGGTGTCTGAGTGGTGTCAATTTCAGTTGTTTTGTGGCCATGTTAGGGACTCTACCAGCTGCTTGTGGGTTTCTTTCTATATTCGAACTAAATAGATACCTGTGTATAACCAGGTATGTACCTGGTATGAGGGGAGTTTAGGTCTTATTCTTCCCTGGCACCGCTTAAGCCTGTTTCCTCTTGTTCCATTGCTTCTTTCTTGGGAGAAGAGACTGACACCCACCACACTACAGCTTCCAGGTAGCTGTAGAGAGCAATAAGGTCTCCCCTGAACCTCCTCTTCTCCAGGCTAAACAACCCCAGTTACCTCAGCTGGTACTCCACAGGACTTGTGCTCCAGACCCTTCCCCAGCTCCGTTGCCCTTCTCTGGACATGCTCCAGCCCCTCAATGTCTTTCTTGTAGTGAGGGGCCCAAAACTGAACACAGGATTTGAGGTGCAGCTTTACCAATGCCCAGTACAGGGGGACAATCACTGCCCTGGTCCTGCTGGCCACACTGTTCCTGATACAGTGGGCACACTGCTGGCTCATATCCAACTGGCTGTTGACCAACACTCCCAGGTTCTTTTCCACTGGGCAGCTTTCCAGTCACGCTTCCCTAAGCCTGTAGTGTTGCAGAGGGTTGCTGTGACCCAAGTGCAGGACCCAGCATTTGGCCTTGTTGGGCTTGGCCCATCAATCCAGCCTGTCCAGATCCCTCTGTGGAGCTTTCCTGCCCTCAAGCACATCAACATTGCTACCCAACTTGGTGTTTGCAAACTTACTAAGGGTGCACTCTATCCCCTTGTCCACATCATTGATAAAGGTATTAAAGTGACTTGGCCCTAGTACCGAGCCCTGGGGAAGGCTAGTTGTGACCTGCTGCTAGCTGGTTCTAACTCCATTTGCCACAACGTTTTGGGCCTGCAGCATTGTCACAGGCTTGCTTGTCATGTCACAAGGTGTTTGCAGACTGAAATAATAGCAAAGTTGGAGTTTAAGCTTGATAAGATGTTTATTGCTTTAAATCCTGTTATGTAAGGTCAGTAGTGATAATCTTGTTTTTGTTGGAATCTGAATGACACTGAGTGCTTGAGTGACTTTATTTGATGATGGAGAAGAATTGGGAATGCTTAATTGAGCGTTCTGTTGTTTTAGAGGTAGAAAAGATTACCTTCAGAATCAGAATTTTTGAGTATAACGCTGCTAGGACTCTCTATTGACAACTTTGAGTGTAATCCCTGCTGAATGCAAAGGAAGACCTGGGATTTCTGTAGACTGAAGAAAGAAATGTGAACTACTCTAAAGATTTCATTAAAGAATAAGCTCTTTAGGTCTCTGAATCTGTAAAGACTGAAAATGAAGTAGTCTCTATATCAAATCATATATTTAATGGAGCAACAACATGCTTCTGTGATCATTTATAAGTGTTTAAGTCTACTAAGTGTTAATAACACTTCATATTTTGAACCTCTAGAATGACTAGGTCTCTGACCATTTATATCATCATTAATCATAGATTGGGCCCGAATGTAGTATGAGATCATTGTATGATGTTAAATTGCAGAAATGTATTTCGAATTGTGTATTGGCAGACATAAATGGCACCACCAGTTGCTACTGCAACTGGACTGCCAGAAAACTTCAGTGTTGTGGTCTGATTCTTATTATGGGAGTACTAATATACGTGTGTCTACACTCAGAAAACCCAGATTACTGCTGCTATGCACTTAAACATCCTGAGGGAATACAACAGGCATCTCTCACATACATATCCAAGATGTCTCTTCTGTACCTATCATCTGGTCTCCTTTCTGTCTCCAGTCCAAAGAACAAGAATTCTGTAGACAAGTGTAAATCTCGCCACTCACGTGTCACTGGAGAAGGGGGGTGTGATTGTAAGGAGTTTCATGTGTGTGCAAGAATTTTTGGGTGAAGCTCTCTGAACTTCAGTAGGCAAATAACGGCATGGTTTATGTTTCAGAGCAATTAACTACATGTCACTGTTGAAACATACAGTTCCAATGGATTTTTTTTCTTCCATTTTAGTAATAATTGAATCGCTGAGAGGGCTACCTCCCGTTAATGAAGAAAGCATAATTTTTAAAGAAGATCGGCAAGCAGCAGGAAAGGTGTGTGTAAAGCATACAACCCTGTTATTCTAATACAAAATTCAAGGTTGTCTTTTATGTTCCAACAAGTAGTGTTGAAGTCAACTAAATGAAATGTAATGTTTCCTTGATATGCAGTTTTCCTTTGTGCTTTTGACTCTTGCTCTAGTCATCTATTTTACTTTAATCTTAAGATTTTCTAACCTGGAATTCATTGTACCCTTACAGCATTACAATGTGTGGTGAGTTTCTGCTGTTTCAGGAGACTGCTTGTGGAGAGGGAGCGGTTGCTTTGAGACTGTGATGTCTTGAATAACAGGCTGTGCTCATTTGTTGCCAGGAGTTGGGGGGAAAGATTGAGGAAATGCAGTCAAATTTCAGGGAAAAATGGGGAAAGTTTACATACCTATGCTCTGCAGCTTCAGTATAAGGCCAGTGTGTGCTTTATGCAAGTATAATGAAGAATGCTTGCTGAGAGGGATGTTGCGTTGAATTTTGTATGTCTTTTGGGGAAGGAAAGCCATCACCTAGAATGGCTACTACTATAGTGTCTTTGAATGTTAGATGTGAGTGAAACAAAAAACCTCAGCCTGAAACTGCAGGGGTTTTATACATCTCAGGATTCTCTGCTCTCCATGGAATTGGGAAATAGGTGAACTGATGTAAAGGTGAACTTTGAGGAATGAATCATCAGGAGATTGTTCAAAGTGGTAAGATATTTTAAAGCATAATGGAGGAAGAAGAACAGAGATTTGACTAAAGGAAAGATTACTAAAGTAGAGGAGGCAGACAGTGAAAGCAGTGCAGTCGGGTGGGCGAAGGCAACATCAATGTGAGAGAATTTACTTCTCCACATTGTGGCTTATAAGGTAGCTTAGGAAATACACTGTTGAACAAAAGTTAGTAATACAGCTTCTCTCTTGCTTTAGCTTTACTTGATGCTGACTTTTGAAAATATATCAAACTTCTTAAATCATGAAGAATAAACAGCTAATGTCATTGTAGACAACTGTGAAGCTTTATGATTTGTATTTATTTAAACATTTTAATTTTGTTTGTGTTTCAGATATTTGAGATATTTGGTCCTGTTTTACATCCTTTTTATGTGTTAAGATTTAACAGCTCTGAGCATATCAAAGCAAAAGGTATTAATGTGCAAGATAGCATGTATTTTGCTCCGTCAGTGGAGGACTTCACCCAGTATATATTTGCAGAGAAACTAAAACAGTGAGTGTGACTTCTTTTCTAGTCTGGTTATAATGTATTTTCTAATACAGCTAAAATACTGGATTAAAATTGAACCTTGAGTGAGAAAATTTAAGACTAAGCTTGACACTAAAACTCTTCTTTTTTTTAGATATTTTCAACTGTATTACAATAACAAAGTTGTATTATTTTGCCTTTCAGAACAGTAGAAACTTGTAGTTTCCAGCTACTCTGTAAAGTGTTACAATCACTGAAGTTCAGTAGCCTCTTACTCAATATAGTAAGCTTGCTTGTTCTTCATGTTGTTGTGTTAGCTAAAATATCATAATCAGAAAAAAATTATTGATACTTCCCTAGACCACACAGTCACACACATACAAACACGTTTTTTTGAAGCTGAATTTTCCAGATCTTTTTCTTTAGAATCTTGTTTAGTTTCATAACTTATTATAAATTTGAATTCTGAAGAGTCTGTATTTATTTAATATTTTTATTTCATATTACAAGGCCACAACTGAAATATAATTATCAATACACCTGTTGTGCAATTGGAGAATAACAATTCTGTATGAAAATTACCTGCTGTAAATTTAGGAGAGGGAAGGGATTTGGGTGGCAATACCGTGTGATATTCAGAAACTTCTCAGTAGTGTCTGTGTATCCCAGTCTGACTGAGGAAAGTAGAATATATGAATAGACTTGTTGCCATTTAAAAGGAAATGTACTCAGAAATACAGAATAAAAAATAAAGCATAATAAATGACTGCTAGACATTAGTGTTCTAATTACTGATGAATAACTGTCTGAAATAATTATAGGCTAAGAAAGTCCTTTGTCATACAAGCAACTTCATCTCTGCTTATTAGGATTAGTTCTCATCTGACTTGCAAGTTTTTTCTAACTTGCATTGCAAGTGTGGGCAGGCCTGCAGGCGTGTGGTGGGTTTTTTCTTCCCCTTCATATTTCTGTGGAAGCAACAAGCATATTTTTTTCCTTTCAGTGAAAACAAAAATATATCACTTTCTCACTCTGCTGCTTGTTTTTTTTCTGCAGCATTTTGATCCCAGCTGGTCTTTGATTTGTGCTGTTAAACTTTGTTGCTTAGCACAGTAACTGCACAGGCTTTAATCATCTGCTTACTGCATCAATAACTGTGTGCCATACTCAGCATCTGAGACGTGAGACTCATGTTTTAGTTTGTTACATGCTTTGCAAGTAGTTCTTAGAACTGTTGTCTTTTGGTACTACTTCACTATCACCAATGGTACAAAACTGAACACTGGGTAAGATGTTTCACACTTTTATGACTTACCAGCACAGGTGAACAGCGCATCAGGTGCTACATTAAAATGAGCAGCGTGTTACATTTCACTGAAACAATATTTTATTTCTGAGTTTTGTCAGTAAATGTTCCAAAGCTTTTAAGAGGCATTTGGTACTATTTCTTACTTTCACAAAGTAGGTGTCACTGAAAAAGGATAAATAATCCTGATTTCTGATCTGTGCTGTAATGTCTATGTAAAGAAGCTAGGATGACATGGATAGTAGAAAGGTTGAGCTTTAGTCAGTGCTTCGCAAGAAGGCTTTTGGACCTTAGCAGGTTGGTAATTTGATGAGCAACGATTTTCATTTTCTGCTCTTTGTTAGCTTGACGGCAGACCAGTGTGCAGACCAGCCTGTGGAGTATTATAGACTTAAAAGTTTTAGAACTGCTACTCAAAACTGTGATGGTAGTTTGAAAAAGAGAAGAATCAGGATTAAGATCTGAAAGAAACCTTAAGTTTGAAGTTTTTTCTGAAATCTGGCATGCAATCTGTTTGCATTGTGCAGAGTTGCAGTGCTATGAATAAGCCTTACATTTTATATCAAAATAAATGAAAATGTGGTGTAAACCTCCTTGAATGCAAACTAATTTATTCCTAAAAATAGATTTGTGTTGTATTGCTTGAAACACAAAGTAATTCTGAAGAAGCTCATGTATTTTCATGATTCCTTTGAGTCACCTTTTGTTAGACTTTCAGATTTTACAGTATCTGAGTTCAGAAATCAAAGGATTACTATCTTGTTCTTTGCAGAAGATTAATAAGTACCTTGGAGCATGAAAAGTGTTTTGTGTTTTGCTGAAAGGGGGAAGGCTGCCTTGCGAGCGTGAGATAATCTGCCTGGAGAACTTAACAAGGCTTAAATTTTGCAGTTGGTAGTACTACATGTTGCCTAATGACCACAGGTCTTGCAATTTCTTGTGTGCTCTGGTATTTCTGGTAGGCATGTATTGCCTCAAAATTACAAGATGAAGGAGAAACGAAGAAATTGGTTCACAACAAAAAAAGTGTTACTTTTCATCATTGTGTAGTTTTCTGCAGCCCTTATTTTCCTTTCTTCTCTGTAACATTTTCTTTTAATTGAACTTGAAAATGGCTTGCATGCTAATATGGTTTGCTCATAATCACAAGGCTGGTGTGTCTTACGGTTTGCTAGAGATATGTAGAGACTGAGCTTAAGTTTTATGGCTAGGGGATGAGGCACAGAGTACCTCCAGATGGCTTGTCAGCCTTCTCATGGGCAGCCTTTGACTAAGGGCCTCTTAAGTCCAGGCTACTTAAAGCTGGTGGTTATCCACTTTGATGTGGCTATTGCTGCTTGATTGTTGCTGACTTGATGAATACATAAAAAACCTCTTGGTTATTAGAGCATGGATTGAAGACTTTTCATGACGAACACGTTGGTGGTTTAACTATATGGTTCCACTTCACAAGTAAGGATTTTCAGCACTGCATTGTTTTATATAGTTTGTCTGCATAGGTAAGGATTGTGTATTGATATTTCAGACCAAAATACACTACGCTTGCAAGCAGTGTGGAAAAAACTTGCACAGACTTCAACAGCATAATTTAAATTGATTCCACAGTTTTGTTGCTAAGCAAAGAAACTACTTTGTTTTTAGTGAAGTTCTTAATGTGGTGCTTGTTGGGCAAGATGATTGAGTTTTTGCTTCCTTAACTGTCCTTTACTTTTTTAATTTTATATTTACAACAAAGTAAAACACTTTGTTGTTAGCTAACACTGTATGAATAGAATTGTAAGCCAAGCTTAGAGTTTTTCTTGGTCCCAAATTCACTGTTAGGGATATACCTAAAGCCTGTGTCCTACTAGACTAGTTCATTGTCCTGTTTAACTGGAGATACATATTCTGAAACTGGAAGAATAAAGCTTGTGAGTGTAGTCAGCAGTTAGTAGTTTACTGCAACTTTCTCGTGCTGACTATAGTTCAGGTCCAAAGCAATTCAGGTTCAAACAGATGTGTAGAGAGAATATTGATCAAAGCTAAGTGTTAGCTGTGTGAAATGTTCAGCCTTCACTCAGATTAGGAAGATTATTTTTCAAGTGACATATGTTAGTGAAGTCCTGAGTTGACAAATACATTACTAGTCACTTAGAAACAACATTTTAAAAGATAAAAAAAAAAAGGCAGGCAGCTCCTGCTGTAGGAGATGTAATACCTTGAAGAAATGTTACCCTATTTGCTACTGTACAGTTCTTCATGTTAGAAAGAATTTGAGAATATGTTGCTACTACATGGCTCAAATGAGATGTTTCAGAGCCTCCTTACACCATCTTCTTTCATGCTGATAGTCTAATTTGAGGCTTGGTTTTTTTTTTTCTTCTTTTAGGGAGAAAGGTTCTGATGCATCTTGGAAGAATGACCAAGAACCACCACCTGAAGTAACTATACTTTTTTTGTCTGTTGTTTTTGATTTCATAAGATATACGTAGAAAAATTTCTGTGCAGAGTAACTAATTAGCAAGCTTATTTTGTCTACATAGACAAGAGTTACATGTACCTCTTCATTGAAAAGAAGGTCATGCTTTTTTATTGGAGAGGCCTCAAGTCAGTGTCAAGAGTACTTAGCTGTCTTTCTACTCGCTGTTTGCAATTTGCAAAGTCTTTATCTTCAGTTCCTCTAGTGGTTTGAGAACATGTTTGGCAACCTGAACATTCAACTTTGAGTAGCAGTGCTTTTACTTTTACCTTGCCTAATGGTTTTGCTTTTGCTAGGGAATTTTTGTCCTCACTGTTTTTTATCTTGCCACAAGCAATTGTCTTTAAAGGCCTGCTAGTACTCTGAATCTGTACCATTTGGATGTTAAGATGTATGATTTGTTAGATGCATTTGACACCTCCTTTGTTCTAATCTTTGAATGGCTTTTTAGTAAGTTTTCTACCACTTCCCTATTAGAAAACACTAGTTTCATGAGAGGAGATGAGCTTGTTGCCTGCAAAGGCAGCCATACAGGATCACGTAGAAGAGAGAGCTTCTGTGCTGGTTTTGGTGGGATAGAGTTCATTTTCTTCAGAGTAGCTAGTCTGGGGCTGTGTTTAGCATTTGTGCTGGAAACAGTGTTGATAACGCAGGGATGTGTTTTTTTGCTGCTGAGCAGTACTTACACAGAGTCAAGGCCTTTTCAGCTTCTCACACCACCTCACCATTGAGTAGGCTGGGGGGACACAAGAAGCTGGGAAGGGACACAGCTGGGACAGCTGACCCCAACTGACCAAAGGGGTATTCTATACTGTATGTTTTCTTGCTCAGCAGTAAACTAGGGGGAAGGTTGCTGCTAAGGGACTGGTTGGGCGTTGGTTGGTTGGTGGTGAGCAGTTGTTTTCATTTACATCACTTGTCTTCTTTCTTGAGTTTTCTTTCTCTGTTATTTCCCTGTTAATTAAAAATTTCCTAGTAATAATAATAATAATAATGCAATTAAATTGTTCTTATCCCAAACCACAAGTTTTCACTTTTCCAGTTCTTTTCTCCCCCATCCCAATGGGGGCGTGTGAACAAGTGGCTGTGTGGTGCTTAGTTGCTTGCTGGAGTTAAACCACAACAGCTTCTCATGACCACTGACATAATTTACTGTAGGATCTGTAAAGATTTCTTCAGTGACATCCAGGCTTCCTGCCCAGTGCTCCTTAACTCCCCTGTAACTATACTTTTCATGACTGTTCTCTTCAGTAAGAATTGAAAGGCTGGTAGTTTTATTGAGTTGTTTTCATGAGATTTGTTTTCTACCTCAACACTTGAGTCACTTCTCCTTGCAATTTCTACTTTAAGCCTATCTTATCCAAAATATCTGAAATTCCTAGAAGCCTTGGGTCTACCACAGTATCCTAAAGAGACCTCTCTATCTGATTGTCTTCCATCTTCCAAAAACCTTGCACGGTTAGCATAGTTCTAAGTTAATAGTATGTGCTACTTGCTCTATAATTAAGTAGGAAAGGTGTCTATTGTAGGTGAAGAGATCACTTCTCTTGCCTGGCTGTTTGTGATGCACCCCAGGACATGGTTTGCTGCTTGGGCACACTGCACACTCCTCTTTAGCATGCTGTCCACCAGCACCCCTGAGCCCTTTCTGCAGGGGTGCTCTGCAACCACTTCTTTCCCTGTTTATACTTTATGTGCATTGTTACTTGAACAATTTTATAGTGATAATGATAAAAAATGTGCTTATTGGCTAATGGTGAGCTCTTCTTTGTTTCTTAGTCGTATTTTTAAGTCTGTTCAGGAAATATGCTTGTACATGTGTAATTTGAACTTGGAACCTGAATAACTTTAAAACTTGGCTAAATACATTCAAGCAGTAAGGTCTTCTGAAGATACAGACTCATTGCATTTCCAAAATTGGTATTAAATTTTTAATGGTTTTTCTTAATTATGACACTGTTACTTACAGGTTAGAATCTGGAAATACAGGGAGAACTTCAGGTTTACTGTACCATAGCACAGAAGGAAGCTTGAATGAAGTCAGTGGTGGCAAGGGTGGGCAAACTGGATTGCTTTTTGTGACACCTTTGTTCTCCTGGCTGTTCTGGCTGTGATATGCCTGTGTGCTCTGTTTTGGAGAAAACACCACATCTGATGTCTTGAAACCCTTAATTAGAATAATCTTTGAATAGTTCTAGCAGCTAGACTTTACACTAAGGTATCCAAACTGTGACAGCTGATGAGCTGATAGAAAATAGCTTTTGCTGTGAAGGTAATAGCTGTTGACAAGGGTGCAGATTAAATTTTATGCTACTGATGCTTGAAATTGTCTCTTAGAGTCAGGCTTTTTTAGAACCTGCAGCTGGTAGTTGATTCTGTAACTTTACTGGCCAGCTCCCACAGTAAACTGAGTGCAGCTGCTGGAGTCCATTCTTTTTGAGATACTGTGAAGCTTTACTTTTGTATGAACATTAAATTAAGCCATGTTAGGCCCTTTATGCTCACTACTTTAAGGAATATGGTAGGTGTTCCTTTTCTGACAGGCTCGTAATTAGCCCAGTTTAACTGGAGACTTGGCAATACAATATCTCTCAGCCTTGTCTTTGGAGTCATAGGACAACAAAGTGTGATCTGTATGCTGCAAGAGTAGCAGGAGGAGATAACTGCGATTTCTCTGTGAGGCAGCTTTTATGGAATGTCTCATGGGAATAAACTAGCAATAGAAGGTACCTGTTGCTTGTTATTTCTGCTCTGCTGGAGGATAGCATATTGGAGTCCTTGGAAAAAGCAGGAGTTAGTGAAAGATTTTACTTCATAGTGTATGTCATCTTGCATTTCCATGTGGCTTTTCTAAGTAAGAATATAAACCTGCTGTGTAGACAAGGAAATAATTGTATTCAGAATTAACTTTTATGGGCTTTTTTTAAACACTGTTCTAGTGCAGTGCTTTTGAGATGCATGTTCTTTATAGTGATACATCAGTGAGCAGCAAAACCATTGCTTTCAGAATTTGGAAGGGGAGGTGGGTGGAACAAACCCTGCCCCTTTAAGTCATGTGAAGGAGCTGTTTTTCAGGGAACTAATTATGCTTACAGATTTCTTTCCTGTCGCTAACCACTTTTTCTCATTCTGAGCGTGAGCTAGGATTTTGAAGGTAGTGCAAAACCTTGTGTAACAGGAACAAAATGTAGCAGTGACATTTAGTCTGTTGTAAATTACAACTCTCTTTAAAGCTGAAAATTCCTTTGGAATAGCATTGCTACTGCAAGTTTAATGGGAACAATGTTATTAAATATACTAGAAAAAACTCCAATTTAGAATAGAGATATTTTTAATGTAGTTTAACTGTGCTAAGTATTGGTTGCCAAATTTTTTTTTTTAAATCTATGTCTTAATTTGCCTAGTCTACAGTTTGCCTCTCAAGCTTTTTCTTGGCAATAACTAGCCAACTCCCCCAGGGATTCCCTCAGCTACTGTACTATTAATCTTTTTTTCTTAGTTTTGTTAAGAGTCAGGCAAATTCCCTGTCTATTAGGACTTCTTGGGAAGAGCGAAACAGAATCCTTGGTAGGCTTGCCATTGAATTACCTGCAAGTTCCTAAAATCTTCACTGCTATTGTTGGCAGTAGGCTGTGCAAGGTGCACATGAAAAATGATTTGTGAGTGCTTCAATCTTTTCTGTGTTGTGCAGTAGTTGAATTTTCTTTCTTACTAACATCTAGGCAATCAAAAATTTGTGTTTAGTACTTGAATGTTTCTGGTTTTAGGAAAATTAGAAGGAATAACTGAGAAGTGTATAATTGTCTTATGAGAAGTTTGTAGAGTGTTTTTGATTGTGCTGAAAAGCCAGCTGAACACATGATGGCTCTTTGAATACAGAATAAGAAAGTGCAGCTTTAATATTCTTCTAAGCTGGCTGCAGGATGGATTGTTCTGTAAGTAATGATTTATTGCTAGAACTCAAGTTCTCTGTGCAATGTTTATATGGCTTTGTTCCCTTTTTTTTTTTTTAACCAGGCATTGGATTTCAGTGATGATGAAAAAGAGAGAGAGGCAAAACAGAAGAAAAAGAAGCCTCAGAATCAGGGAAGGAAGAAACTCCAGTCAGAAACAAATGCATCAAGTGAGTGAATGCTATAGGAGAAGACTTTTATCTGTTTTCAAGAGTTTGAAATACACAATGTTACCTACCTTAATTATTGAGTTTTCATATAGTGAATCAGTATTTCTGTGCTTTTTCAAGGTTGTGTTTGTGGCTACATTTCTTGTTTGTTTAAAAGGATCGAATCCTTCAAATTTGAAGGATTTTTTCCATTAAACTATGGAAGGGAAGTAGTATGGGAGCAGGACAGTTGTCAGAGGAGATTCAAAGGCTCTTACAGCAGTATCAGCTGACACACAGTGAGGGTCTAGAACAAATGCCACCTTTTGCAATTTAGCCGTTTCTTATTGCAGGAGTGGTTGGGGCCCAAGTTCAGTTTCTGCCTTTGAGAGCAGGGAGAAGATTGAGGAAAGCCATGTGCAAATTTCAGAAACTGGGCTTTTGACAGCTGGGGAGAAGACACAAGTATTAGAAGGGGATTTTTTTTTCCCTCTGTCTGACAAGGAAGCTCTTCCTCACCCATGGCATGTAAATACTCCTCCTTTAAAGTAACTGTTACTTGTGTAGCCCACTGAGAACCTGTTTATGTATCAGTCTTTAGGTAGACAAACCTATAGTAGTTTAATAAACTGTGTGTAGTTTTTCATAATATACACAGACTTCTTCACCTTTCTGTCTCCTGCAGTTGACTGATCTGTTACAGGTGTACATGCTTGCAGCTGTACTCCATTTGTAATAATGGAATTTTCCTATCTGTATTCTCTTACTCTTCTCTACTGGCAAAACCTTTTGCTTTTTGGTTGCCATTTTGCTCGAATAATTTAAATCACATCCCTCTCTCTCTGTTCTCACTAGACTGCTTCTCTTGCATGCTGTTTTTCCACTCCCTTTTAAATACTACTGACTTTCATCCTCTCCTCTTCTTCCTCTACTGCTTAAATACAAGGTTGCTTCAGCTTTCCTCAGCACAGTGCTTTCCCCCCCTTCATTTTCGTGGTCTGACTTGTTCTGTGAGTTTGCTGCTCGTCCTTTGTAAAGCTGCTAGACATTGTGCTCCACTGAACCTCTTTTCTCTTGATCTGGGAAGTCGGTAACTGTCCTGTTAACCATTTTACTCTGTGCAGTACATCCCTCCCTTGTACCCTTTAAATAGGGCTGTGTTCTCTCTTGGACTGCCTTTTGCCCTATAGTTTTGTTGGTTCTCCCTTAATGGATGGATCTCAGCTGTGCCATACTTTCCCTTTGTTGCTGATGGTTATTTTCTCTCCTGGCTTCTTCATGTGTAGCATATGGCATGTTTTCCACTGTATCCTTACTGCCAGCTTATTGAAGACCTGCCTTTGCCTAACTTTGCTGAGGCTGTTACTGAGCTATGTTCCATAACTAAGAACACAACTCAATCTGTCAAGGGAGTATGGGTTATGATTTGCTGTCTTTTTCTGTAAATAACTTGGTATAAATTGACATTGCTTGCAGTTTATTTTGGTTATGGTATTCAACAAGGCTGTTGGGCAAATTGAGGCGCAAACTCAGTCTCAGCTGGTGTTTTGCTTGGTTACATCTTCATTATGTATTGAAAGTGGCTCATTGTTACAGTCTTTGGTAGGAGAAGAAAGAACAAAACTATTCACTCAAGTACTTCCCCTTCTGAGAGGTCTGCATGCACCCAAGGTGTCTGTCCTGATCCCCCATGAAAATAAGTAGGAATTTTGGTATCCAACTGTCTTTTCAGACTTGGCTTTTCAAAGGTGAAAATGTTTCTATGGAGTTCAGTGCCAAGTATTAGGTCACATAAATTCTTAACACCACATAAAATTGCTGAATTTTATGTCCCTAAATACCTTTTTGCTTAGAGCATGTTTCAGTTCAAATTCTACAGTATTTTAAGTATCATAGCAGCTCTTTAGAATATTTTGACTGTATCAAAGCTCTTAATTTTATAGCACTTATCCTGTTGATACTCTTATGATATTTATATAAAGTGGCAGTACCTTTGTTACAAACCTTAAATAGATGAGTACAGTTACCTGCACAGGGAAAATCTTTGAAAGATGAATGCTGAAAGCTAATTGGCTAAAGGTACAGGCTGCCTTTCTTCTGATAGAGTAAGTTAGTTATATTAATAAGAGTTTGAATAATTTCTTGTCCTGTGTCTGTGCTGTAATACCAAATCAGGTCTGAAAGCTGTGTACCACTTCAGTGTAATGCAGTTTTGATTTATCTTCAGTTTTAAAATCTGTTGCTTTTAAATCTTGTTTTGAATCACAGCTTCCAAAATGCTTGCAGTTTGAGAGTTCCTGTGATTTGTTAATACAAATGAAAATGCCTGGAGGGGAAGAAAGTGACATTTCTTAATGACTGAATTTGCAACCCTCAGGATCATTCTTTCTGTATTGCTTTAATAAATCAAGATGAGTTGCTAAACAGTAGACTTGCCAGTATTGTTTTTTTTGTTTATGTATCATTTGCCAGTATTACTTCTTAAGATTGCTTTTCATATTTTCTTGACTTCAGCTTAAAGATTTGTGAGGACTAAAATTTCAAAAATAAAATTAACACTGTGCATGTGTTTTGACATGTGTGTGTTTGTTTTATAGGTGAGAATAAAGGACGTCATCAGTCAATGCAACAACCTTCTTCAAGTTACTCAAGAGGATACCGTGGCAGAGGGTTCTCTAGGGATCCGTTTCGTCCTTCATCAGGTCCTCCAGGTTTTTTGAGACCACAAGTAAGACCGCCACAGCCATACTCTTCAGACAACAGAATATATCAGGAATCTTCAGTGTTTCCGCAGCCTCATAGAAAAGACAATCCAATGATGCAACAGTATCCCTTTCCTCCTCCAGATTTTGGTGCTGTTAATAAGATGCATCAATTTCCCCTTCCACCTTCAAATCCAAATATGATGTGGGCAGGCCCGAACATGTACAGCTCATCATACCCATATTTACCACCACCTCCTCCTCCGATGCCTCCTCCACCTCCTCCAGATAGCCAGCCTTCTCAGTTCAGGCCTTACTAAGTTTCCATGAATGTGCATACAAAGCACTGCAATTTAAAGGGAGGAAGAACAGGCTGCCAAGACTGTATTCCCTTATTTTGGAAATGCTTTAGTTTTCTGCAGCAATAGAACAAATGCAGAGTTTAATGATCTATGGAACATCCATAGAAAACTGGTTTTTTCTATCTATATTTTCTCTTTCAAAAAAAACCCAGAAAACCTGTATGATAATAACTGAATATTAAATAATGATTTATTTTTTTATAATATCTCCTGGTTTGGGATTATAAATAAATTTTTTTTTACACTTATGTGGTGTTGGAAATCTGTTTTGTAATAAACAAGAGTTTATGTAACTACTGTCTGATAGTGATGAAGATATGTTGCGTAGATGGTATTAATTTTTTTTTTTAGGGTAGTTATTGCATTTTTCTCAGTTTCTGCAAATTCTGAAATCTACCTGCATGGAAACTAAAAATCTGACACTTAAAACAGTGGAAAACCTAGATTAAAGTTTATATAAGGTATAAACTCCTGTTATCTAACTCTTAATATTTCATTAACTTCATATCAACTACAGTACTGGAGCTGGATGGTCTTTTTTGTTTTTTAAATAACTGGAGAAGCTAGATGAGAATTTGGACCAGCTTCTGAATTACTCTGTCAGATAGTGTCCTGTTGTAGCTGTACAAGATCAATGTACTGATTTGATGTTTTGCAATTAATTTAGGATGTAAAACTGTGTGGTATGGGGAAATTAAAAACTGGTATAACTTCTCTAGCTTGTCTTTGCTCCAAGTGCAGAAATGCCCATAGATACATAGAGTATGTAGTCAGCCTTTCTAGGAAGATGTCAGCAGACCTGTCAGGGAAGGTATGCCATTTCAGAGCTCCCTTGTTTAAATCTATCCAAAATGCAGATAGGAGGAGTTTACTGTTTGATTGTCTTCACAGTCAAAACTGTCTTTTCTAAAATTACAAGGTTCATCAACAATCCTAGCTTGTTTCTGTGAGGGGGTGGAATTGTCAGAGAGCCTGGAACAACCTCTGCCTGTCCACAGGGTCAGACATAATTGCACCTCCTTAGTCTTTATGGAAGTATCTCTAACTGGAATGGAAACCCTTACAGTACATGAAGATTTTACAAAGAGGGGAGAAAGATTTCAGGACAGAGACATCTTGAAGATGATTTTTGCATTGAAACCCCATTACTACTTGTAGTGACTTTTGAGTCATTAATCAACAATACAATCACTTTGAGCCATTGAACGGAACCGATAGAAGTGTGCAGTATGTATTTCTGTTCTCAAACTCATATTGGCCTCATTACTTTGGGTATGTATTTAAAGGCTAATTAGGCTCTGCAGGTACTGCTTAGACTTTTACTCTAATTCCAGATAGCTTAAGAATGAAGCAAAGATTTAATGCACAGAGGGAGGGCCTGTCTTGTCAAGATGCTGCTACTGTGAACTGGAATTTAATTTCAGATTTCTGGAGTTTCCTGTAATGTACTTAAGTAATAATTCTATTCTCTACTATGTCTAAAACTACTATTACTTAGGTGTGAAACTGAGAAGGTTGTATAGATCTCAGATGTTATGGCAAACAGGTACTGTACAGTGGCAACAAACTGCTTTCAGAACAATAGCCTTCCAGACTCTAATGTTTAACTTGGTTCTTGCAGGTGGTTTTTTTTTTCCTAGTAGTGAAAAGAGTGTTCAGTTCCAGTCTGTTGCAAATGCTGATGTTTTTGGGGGAAAGGAGAAAGGGGTGAATTTCTAACTATCTAACATATAGCCCAGCTATTACCATTGCTAGTGATAAGTCACAGCTGTGAATAAACTCAATCCTGCATTATGGCAGGCTTAGCAGGTTTGCTTTGTGTGAGCTTCCCTTGGCTTACCTGGAGAGTTCTTACTTGATTTAGGTAGAACAAGAATTTGATAAGGACCCAGGTGGGTATGATTATTTTACATTTACATTTTTTTCTATGGCATACACATAGGTTTTGACATAGATGGCACTAGTTATTTTGTGTAGAATGATGGGATGTTCGTGGGTTTAATGGAATAAGTGTAGAGGAATAGAGACCTGACATGGCAACAGAAGCCTCAAGTGGCAGTGCAGGTTGCAGTGTGGAGGTGCACCTGGAAACCTGCGTTGCAAACTGCTCCCCAGTGGTCAGTTGAAGAAATGCAATCCTGGCTCCAAACAAAGCCTGTTTTGAGGCTAATGGAGAGAAAAAGTATCTAACACACGTAAAATGCACCATATACAGTTAAATCAAATGTAATTGTGAACATGCAGACAGATGAAGAAAGAACAAGAAGTTGCAACTGTTACCAGCCAAGAAAGTGATCCTCAGCTGATTAAAGAGGAAGAAACTGTCAATGTCATACTCAGAGTTGGGATGCTGATGACTTCACAGCTGTATGTCTCTGGCACAGATGGATGCAATCAGCCTCAAGAACCAGGGGGCAGTTGAGGGGTAAGTGAGGTGATAGGAAGTGTATGTACACAACTTTAACTATTACTACAGTTGATGTTTTTCTGTATGGTAACTTTTTCTGCATAATTAGATCGGGACTAATAATAATTCTTTGATGAGGCTGTCAAGACTAAGTTACACTCAGTTACACTAAGGTGTATCTTCTTTTCCCATAACAGTCTGTGTAACCAAACCCACTAAAAATTAGGTTACAGAATGTAGTTTGACAGAAATCTATAATGGTCTAAGCTATTTCATTAATGCTTGGTAGTTAATACTGGGTTTGTGGGCAGGTTTTTTTAATGTTGAAACAAATTTAGCAGATGTTCTGCATGTAGTGAGTGCAGGTCACAGTTGTAGAATTTTGCTTGGAATCAACTTCAGTGCTTCAAATTATCTGAGAACTAGGTATGATTACTGAGTTTGAAATATTTTGGGGCAAGAAGATCAATCCTCCAAGTAGTGTTACACACAATGTCACTTCCATTGAAGAATAAGCATTGCAATTGATTTCTAGAGTAGTGCCATCCAGATTTGAAATTCAAGATACTGTACTTGGTGGTTTTGGTTTTTTTTTGTTTTTAGAAAAAAAACCCCTTGAATACAGTCATCATTGCCTATTAAGTTTCCTCGTGTGGCTTTTTGTAGTTGATAGTGTTGCACATACACTGTAAAGCTTAACTGTCAAGCTTGGGAAGACTGACCTGACAGTTTCAGCAGCAAGAATAGCTAGTTTTGTTGGGCCTCAGCTATTTTTAAGTCAAGCTGTTTTATAGGAACCTCTGTTACTGTAATCCTATTACAGCATATTAAACATGTTAGTACATTAAAGTATCAAGGTAATGTAACACAGGAACATGGTAACTCGTCTGCTGAACTGCACTCGTGTCTGGGATGTGGGTTTAGTCACAGACACAACAGGGATGGATCGTTGGCAAACAATACTTTAAGTCGTCTTCCTTTTTCTCTGCTGCTGGAGATGGAACAGTAATGGACAGTTCTTGATCAGTGTTACTTAAGAGCAGGCTGATCTTTTTAATCTGAAATAATATGCTGTGTAATGCACCCTCTCTAGAGATACTACAAGTTAAAAAAGCCAGACAGCCAGAAAATAGAAGCCATGAAATCTGAATCATGCAGATGTCAGGTCCTCAGTATCAACACTTTCTCTATGGGTCTGCTCCAGCTGGCCCACACTACTTGCTAGCACAGATGTAATTTTTATGTCCAGCATGTACTGCAATAGATCTTATTTTTTGTAGATGCTGCTTAGACATTAGTTAATGTTTCTAATACAGGCACACAGAGATACAAGGGCTTAAAAATCTATCTTCTTTCTGGCTATCAGTAGCATCCAATGCTGATGCCAGTTGAAAATACCAGCAAACACTATTTGCTAGGAATTTTGCTGTGACCTATGTCTCAGCAGTTGGTAAAGTGCTGGATTAGTACACTGGTATCAGGAAAGGTGATGTTTTATTGCACAAAATCATTGGACTATATCTTAAACCCATCCAATCTCCAAAGGAAAAAAAAAAAGCACTAATGGAAAAATAGCCACACACAACACCAACCCCCACTCCCCATGCTAAATTTGGGAAGCAGATTTGTGCAATGAAATACTTGGCTATGAGGGAAGAGGCAGATCCCAGCTTTTAAAACTTGCTGAATACATGTCATGTTAGGCCCTATGTTAAAAAAAAAAAATCCTAAACAACACACACGAAGAAAATAAACCTGCCAAACAAAAAAAACCCCCATCAAAATCCCACCTTAATTCCAGAATTTGATCTTCCGTAAGTAGATACTTTCCAATTCTTGTGGGTAGTCACCCTGTTTTGGCTAGAGGGAATTTGAAATCCGTGATCTAAGATGAATTGGACTGGAGGAAAAATGCCATGATGCCTTGTGTTCCCTGTGGAGTAACTTCACCTGTGAATTCATTTATTTTCCTTCAACTAACTTTAGCTAATCCACTAGTTATGTTTGAAATACTGTAGGGTTTTTTTTTCCAAATAAATGTATTTGGTGTAGGCATACCATGATGGCATGTTTATAAAATATTCAATTTTCACTTTTACTGAATTGTTAGCATTTAGAGTTTACTAAATTTTTGTGATGTTAGCTTGTTTTCATTCAATGAGGTATAGTTGGGAAGTCTCTAAAAGCTTCCAAAGACAAGAGCATTTCTTATTCTGTAGTTACTTTTTCCTCTCAAAGGATGAGTAAAGCAATCTCAGCATCAGAAGAATTGAGTCCAGGGCAGAATTTTTCAGACATGTTTCCAACCAGGCCTCCATCTGTGACTACAACATTGGGGATTGCTGAGCTCGGGGGCTGTGATGGGTCAGATGCAAGTCTTTGGTAAAGTAACATTTTTTAGTAGGCTGATATTTCTCTATTTATAACTCCTGTAATGTTTATTTTCAGATTCAGCCTGGAGAGCTGCAACAGAGTCCTGTCTCTTCTGTAATGCTTTCAGTTATTTCCCCATGGGATTTAACACTTCTTCATAGGCTGCTTTCCAGAGAAAGTTTAAGGTACGGGATGAGTGAAAAGCAAGAGAGGGGAGAGACTCAAGGAATGTCAGAGGGCTAGAGGGAAATTGGCTATAACTTCTCAGAAGGCTGAGGTTTATAAATAGAAGTATGGGTACAGTAAACTATTGTACTGCATAAATGACTGTAACTATGATAACATGGGAAAATGAAAGTTGTAATCACATACTTGACAACATTCCTTTTAAATTTGTAAATAAACAACATTGGTACTTTTCCTGGCTTATAACTCCAGTTGGAACAAGAGTCAGCAGTGAGAAGGTGCTGAACCTTTCCTGGAAGGAAACTTCTAACAAGTGCTGTGGGGAGAGGGGGAAGCTCATGCTGCTACAGATCGCTCTGAGGGATGGTGGAACCTACCATCTTGGAGGGACTCAGAAGTTGACTTTGGACAAGGGCTTATGTGGTATAATATCCTCACTTTGATTGGAGGGGTGGACCCAGAGGGTCTCAGGAGAGCCATCCCAACATAACCTATTCATGTAATTCTGGAGTTCTGTGTTCTCACCAGAGACTTTTTGCCTGTAGATACTAAAGGGCCTAGCCTGAATTCAGGTGTTCAGGAAGCCAACCTTGTCATGTGTGTGATTCTGCTCTTTCATTATCCTACAGACTTTCATATTTGAAATATCCATGCTGTGCTAAAAGCTGGACTTGCTGTGGAAGATAATGATTGCTTCTGTTGCACTGGATATAAGCTGATTGGAAGAATTGTTCCTTTATTATTTGTTTGGGAACTAATGCTAATGAAAGCCTCAGTTGCTGTCATTTTCTCTTGGGGGGTAAAACATTTTGTATTGTACAATTTATTTTGAGAATCATGTAATGAATAACAGTACCCAAAAAAGTGGTTTGTGGTGGTGTTTGGTTTTTTTTATTCCAACAACAACAAAAAAAAAACCACCAAAAAAATCCCACCCAAACCCTGAGAATTGTTTTCAACAAATGTTCTTTGAACAAGGGTTTTTTTGCCTGAGTGAAGACCTTTTGAATCTCACTGGGCACTCTTGCCAGGATGCATACTAGTGCCACACAGATGAAAGCTAGAAATCATGTTTTTTGTAGTTTATATTCAGCTGTTGTCAGGGTTCTGTTTTCTATTTCTTTGTGAGTGAAAGGTATAGTCACTTGTCAAGTGAATTTAGTGATGCACATAGTCTGATGTAAAGGATTGCTGAGTCTGCACAGAACAGTTGTTAATACAATTTGTGATGGTAACTGGTGAAAATACGGAGAAAACAGCCAGAGATGACAAGGCAAAAGTAGTATGGTAGGCATAGCACCAGGCTTTTACAGAACAGCTTACCTTTCAGAGCAAATGTGTGATTTTGGACAGCGTGAGCAATGTTCTTTCTTCATCTCAATCACTGGAAAGTTTACTTAGTAGTATTGAATATGGGATAGTCTTCAGTTGCTGTAAAGTAAATCTGTGGTAACTATGGAAGTATATTACTGTTGGATTTCCTGTGAATGACAACTTTTTAGGTAATGATTTGTGAAAGAGACACAAATCATTGGTGGGGAACTGTCACATGCACTACCTCTGAACCTGGAAACAAGGTTTCTCTCTCAGGCTCTACCTTTCACACCTGAGTAATGCGAGTACACAGGCATAGAATAATTTGCTCCACCGAGTGCTGAAACTAGTGTGGAAGTGATGGTGGTTATGAAGTATCTTAAGGGCTTTCTTATGTTAAATCTCAAAGGCTATTGTTTGCATTACGTTGTAAATGGGAAGATTTTACTGTCTCCTATTGTGGAAAGTAGGAAACAAAAATATAGGAATTTCTTAATCCTCAAGAATAAACTGCTACTTAACCCAGACTGAGTTGTCATTGAGGTCTGTCTTTTGGAAGAAGTGATACAGGTAAGATTTTCTTTAAAGGGAAGAAAAAGTCATTGCCTGCATTCATTTAATAATTGACTCAATTTTAATATGTAAATTAGGTGATGTTAAACCTGTTTTGCAGTGATTGCATGCATGTGAGGTCTGAAATAACAATATTTTTTTCAACATTAAAGAAAAGAGTATATTTTGTGGGTTTTCAGTTGAATCCTTTAGTTGAATGTTTGACCAAAAGTAGACTTTTCTACAGTCTTCAATTTATAAGTGAAATGTATATCTAAACTATAAACACCTGTTTAACCTTTCTACTGGATCTTTCATGCACTTGAATTCCACCTTTCCTAAGTTGTTCTGCATGACAGTATGCCCCCTTATGTCCGAGCAAACTTTATTAAAAGTGCGAAGAGGTGTCATTTTTGTGAGCATTTTTCTCAGAAATTATGGTCAGTGTTCAGTTTCTTGGTTACACTCTTCACCATGATGCATGTATTTCACAGATAGTTTACATTTACTTGTTATACTCTGCAGTCCTCAGTCTCCACAGCTTTACTTTGCCACATAGGAATGTAGTTGACCCTTGGTGCTGGCTAACCTATTCTGTAAGGTAGAGAGCACACAATTAGGTTGGTTTTTTCCCCTACTTCTTGACACTCCACAACACTCATGTCTTCCTCTCTTGTATCAGAAAGAGGTGCAGTACCAACTGTACTGGTATTCTGCTTTTGGTGACTGGCTGTTTGGTTTTTTTTCTCTTGTGTATCTAGCATATACCCATTAAGTTCTCTGTTTATGGTATACCTGATTTTTGCTCTCAGTACAGTTCTGACCCTGAAATTGCTAAGGCATTAAATTTTTCTATCCCTCTAGCATAAGGTGATGAAGTTGTGATACCAGAGTTTGAGATGGAAACAGTTATTGACTAGAGGAAAATACAGCCTTGGATAAGTTATGTAGTTCACGATGCTTTTTTGTCTCTGAGAATCCTGTTTGCTATTTGTTTTACTGTTCCAATGTAGTGAAAGAAGAAAGGCTTGGTGACCTTGGCAGAAAGGAGATTATCATATGCCTGAAAAATGAGGTGTGTGGCATCCTGGCCTGTATCAGGAATAGTGTGGTCAGCATGAGTAGGGAAGTGATTGTGCCCCTTTACTTGGCACCTCAAGTACTGTGTTCAGTTTTGGGCCCCTAACTCAAAAAAGGATGTAGAGATGCTGGAGTGTGTCCAGAGAAGGGTGACAAAGCTGGTGAGGGGTCTGGAGCACAAGTCTTATGAGGAGCGGCTGAGGGAGCTGGGGTTATTTACCCTGGAGAAGAGGAGGCTGAGGGGAGACCTGATCGCTCTCTACAGCTCCCTGAAAGGAGGTTGTAGGGAGGTGGGTGCTGGTCTGTTCTCCCAGGTAACTGGTGATAGGACAAGAGAAATGGCCCTAAGTTGCATCAGGGGAGGTTTAGATTAGATATTAGGAAAAACTTCACTGAAGGAGTGGTCAGGCATTGGAACAGGCTGCCCAGGGAAGTGGTGGAGTCACCATCCTGGAGGTGTTCAAGGAGCATATAGACGTGGCACTTGAGAACGTGGTCTAGTGGGTATGGTAGTGTTGGGCTGATGGTTGGACTAGGTGATCTTACAGGTCTTTTCCAACCTTGGTGGTTCTGTGTCTGGCTGTGACAGCGCAGGACATTCAGCTCCTTATTTTGCCACCCTTGATATCTTAAGCAAATCAACTGTTTATCCTGCTGGAGAAGCAGGAGAGGGAAAACACCAAAAGCTAAGGTATTTATCAAATTTTGGATTCCTAGGCAAAATATTTCCTGTTAAGTTCAAGCTCATTTTGCTGGAATATATAACACTTTGGAAGATGTGTTTATTATAACTAACCATAGAGAAAGCATTCTTTTAGAGAGGGGATGATTCTAGTTTGTCAGAAGTTAGTGTCTCCTGTGTTGTGTAAAACGCAGTTTCAGGCAGAGTCAATCTGGCCAGTATGGATGTTGGAAAACCATTAAACATTGGAACCTAGGAAGAATTAAATTTGCATTTCAAACAGAACTCAGAGTCAGATACTAGGTTTCTCTTGTCCCATGCTCATAAATCTAAACCAGTTAGAAACTTCTACAGACCTGGTTTACCTATTTGTGTGACAGAAATATAGAATATAATAAGTATAAAATGCTTTTACTTAGTGATTTTTTTCTGTTATTTCTGTACAATTTGTTACTAAAATGTAATCTTGACACAGGTTTATTTTGAATTTAGTTTATAGCAGGACACATAAATTAGAACTGTACAGTGTCAATAAGAAAATGTATTTTGTGTTGTTTCAAGCAGCTACAGAAAAAATAGAAAGACCAAGAAAATAGCAGCAGTTTTTGCAGTAGCTTAATGTTACATTGGTGGGTACTGTAATGTGTCTGTGATAGATACTGAAAATAACATCCTCCTCATAGATTCTGTGAATAAGCAAACCCAAGCAATCTCTCCTTAGAGTTTTACAGTTAAGTGTCTTTACAATTAAGGGCCTTTTATTTTTTTTGATTTAGGCTCTACCATAGTTTGACTAGTCTAATTCATAGTTACGATTTGGGCATTCCCTGACAGTAGTCATTTATTATGTGATGTTAAGAAAACTGTTCAACATGAGAAGTGTGAAGCAAAGGACTAGAAGGTAGAATACCTTCTTGACACTGACAGTATCTCAGGCCTGAGAAAAGCAAATTAATTCAACATTTTTGAAGTATAAGGGATTTAGATTTCTATCTTCCAGAAAGGTTAATGGGAAATGTGCCCAAATACCATGACTTTCTTTTACTGTAGTCTTCTATGGAAGAGTTAATCTAAAATTCCTTTGAGAAGATTGACCTAAACATAATTTAAAATGCTAGGATACAATGTTTACCTGTGTATTTTTATAACATGAGTTAAATAATTTTATTTGCATTAAATACTGTTGCAAATGAGATTAACATATATAGGATTTGTTGGCATACTGAATATTGATTGGACTTTTCAGGGTATTCCTTTTTGAAAAATACAGACTAATCAGATTTGCTTTTTTTTATCAGGATATAGGCACTGGGTGTTTTGTTGATAACTCAACCCTTTGCATGATATACTTAATATATCCTATATTGCACCGCATACTATTGCTTTTAAAGGAGTAGCACTTCTGAATCTTTAAATCAAAAGCTATTTAAACCTGCTTTTTTTATCAGTGGATGAAAAGGTGTGTATCTGTAAGGATACGCTTAATCTTGGCATTCCTGAATTTTGAATGTTTCACTGTCCAGTGATGACGTTTTTTCAGTAAACCTAAAGGTAAAACTATTGAAAGTGCATCTAATAAGGCACAGAGAGACTTGAAAATAATAACTCTACCCTGGTTTTGGAGGAAAAAGCTTTAGCTGTCTTTCAACAGGCACCTTAAGAACTTTGAGTGGAGTATTTTAACACTAATTTGAGATTTTAAACCCTGGAAAAAGATAGTTTTGGAAACATCAGCATTAGATGCTTATTTGTAGAGATACAGATGTCTTTCTTTCAAACTCTTCCCCAACTTTGCAGCCATAACCAGGAAGCATTATTTATTTCTCTGTCAAATTTCTAGGCCTAGCCACACTTTTTTTAATCTTGAGCTTTTTTTTCTTTAGAACCTAAAACCTACAGAATTGACTAAGTACCTACAGGTGGTTGATCACTAATCCAGTTAAGTTGTGATGTTTTGCTTCAGTCTCAGAATAGAGAACACAAGTGAGTAAACAAAGAATAATCACGAATGACTGAACTAGCTTATAATGTAATAAAAGAGGAGACATAGAAAATCTTTGAAGCTATATGTCTTGTTTAGATTCTAATTTTCAGAAGTAGTCTGAGGAAGCAAATTTTTTATCAAGGAAGAATTTTTTTTGTAGGGTTGATCTTTAATAACATTGAATGTTTTATTATTTCCTGTAAACAGTTTTACTATCAATAATAAGGAAATCATGGAATCATAGAATGGTTTGGGTTGGAAGGGACCCTAAAGATCATCTAGTTCCAACCCCCCTGCCATGGGCAGGGACACCTTCACTAGACCAGGTTGCTCAAAGCCTCATCCAGCCTGGCCTTGAAGACAGCCAGGGATGGGGCACCCACAGCTTCTTTGGGCAGCCTTTTCCAGTGCTTCACCACTCACTCTGGGAAGAACTTCTTCCTGATATCTAATCTAAATTTCCCTGCTTTCAATTTAAACCTGTTACCCCTTGTCACTACAGACCCTTGTAAAAAGTCCACCCCATCTTCCTTGTAGGCCCCTTCAGGTACTGGAAGGCTGTGATAAGGTCTCCCTGGAGCCTTCTCTTCTCCAGGCTGAACAAGCCCAACTCTCTCAGACTTTCTTCATAGGAAAGGTGCTCCAGCCCTCTGATATTTGTGCATGTATATATAATATATGCACTTTAAAATATAAATATTGAATTATCATTAGTAATCATATATGTGAGTATATATGTATAGACAAATATTTGTCATTCTGAACTAATATAACTTAGTCCATGTCATACTAAATTCTGGCAGCAGACAGAAAATTGCAAATTACTGAGTTAGTGCTGCTAAATTGAAGTGACTGAGTACTTTAATGCTCTTATTCTATTGCATTGTATAGAGTAAAATGTTAATTTAAATTATCCCTTGAGACAAAGAAAACACTTCTTTTTTGGGAGAATCTGTTAGCGTTTTCTTCCTGTTACTGGTGGTTGCTAGGATGGCTGTGCTCTGTGTTTTCCTTGTGCAAATAATAGAATAGAGGGATCTACACTCCTCTCAAATCAGTGTTTGTTGAAGATGCCCCTGATCGTTGCAGGGGAGTTGGACTAAAGGTCCCTTGCAGCCCAAACTGTTCTGTGAAAGTGGATTGTCTTTTGTATTTTTTTTAAGTTTTCAGTGCCCATGTTTTTCTGATAAAACTGCAATTTCGCTTTGTAGTATATTTTTTCCACATTATTAGCACTGTCAAACTCTGATTAAAAAAATAATAATATGGAGCTTTAAGTTTACTGCTGTGCCTTTAAATTTATTTGATTTCCCCATCACAATGTATTTCCTATATGCAGTTCAGTCAGCATGTATTATTGCATTTCAGATTCCATTAAAGTTGTGATTTATAAAAGAGGATAGTTTTTTTAAACTCAAGAACCAATTTGATAACTTCCAGTTGTAATTACAGCACCTCTTGATGATTAAAAACACCACTTGACAAGTATTTTCTTATTTTCACTTACAACATCATGCAGAAGCCAAAGATGGCAAGCAAAACAGTTTATAACACATAACTAGTTGCACTTAAAAATTTCACCATGGAAGGGAACTATTTTTATCCTCAAACAAAGAAACATTTTTCTTGATGATGTTCATTACTTAGGATGAAATTTTGCATCCATTAATATCTATTAGAATTTTCTTTGTATGTAGCAGAAACAGAATCAGACTTGATTATTTTGTTTCTTTAAAGGCCTTCTTCCCCCAGTGCTCTGGTATGGAAATAATTTTCTGAAACAATAATATATGAAGTACAAACACAAAAGTGAGGTCTCTATTTGCATCCTGTCCAAAAGAATTAATAGTATTTATATATAGGTTTTCTGAACAAGGGCTACGGAATATGTCTCAGCTAAGTGTGTTGCTTTGAATAAAAAGGAAAAACAACCCACAAAACATACCTGTAAGCAATCTTTATTTGGTAGTACCTCCTGAATTCTTATTTGTATAGGCCAATAAATAATGCTGTGGTACACGTCTTACATACAGAAGACAAGAAAATGGAAATTGGCTTTGAATGGCGTATATAAGAGAGCTAGTTAGCCAGCCATAAGCACAATAACTATCAAACAGCACCGAGGTTTCAAAGTTTGTTTTTATACTCACAGCAAATTGTCCAAGTATATAATGGGATCTAGCTTTTAAGGCTTATTCCTGGCCAATTTTGGTATGTGTCTAAACTGAAAGCAATGTGGTATGTGAGACCATAGTGACATATAAATATCATTTATAGCCTTCAGATATAGTGGCTACAGATCACCTTAATCTCTCAAGGGTGAAACTTGGAAGCATCACCATTATATAATCATTATGAATAAAAGCTTCAGAATACACTTGAGCTGAAAAGTGATGCATAAAAACTTGGTCACATGCTTTATTATTTTAAAAAGTGCACTTCCATTTTTCATATATTACAGGGCTTGCTTGTATTGCTAGCAAACCCTCTCATTTATGTTTGCCTCATCTTCACTATTTGCTTTTTAGTGAGCAGAATAATTAGGATGACACATTCCTTCTGACTGTGCGCTGAAAGCTAACCCTTTGGAAACGGGAAAGCCTGCCTAGTCTCACCAGACTAATGCAATGTGCTGAGAAAAAAATACTTACAACTTCATTCCAGTTTAGATCTTATAGCAGCTTGGTGTGGACCACTGTTTTCCCATAATGAATAAATAATCAAGTTGAAATTATATCTGACCTGGGTTTTCGGTAATTAGACAGATGTTTGCATTAGACAGGTTTTTTAGATTAATAAGGTCAGTAGTCCAGTTTACTACTCGGTACTCCTGTGGACAAAGGAAGAGTCCAAGAGTACAGGCCAGGAGCATAGGGATGAGCAAGGTCACCTCTTGATGATGGAACATGTCTTGGATGAAATTTGGCCCATAACTGCTATGGGACTATACCAATTCAAGTGGGCTAATTATTTTCTTCTGCTAGATGGTTGGTTGTTTTTGTGTGTTTTGTTTTTTTTTTTTATTTCAGTAGTGCTTCAGTCTGAGCCATGCATAAGTATGTGAACGTTTGTGCTGGAGTAGCATAGAGCAAGGAGTAAAGCTGGAAGGCATTAATGCATGTAGAGTTAGAGCTGGAGAAACCGCAAAGCACCATGAGAGGCATCAGGTGTAGAGATATGAAATAATGAAAACTGACCAGATTTTTTTATCTTGATATATGGCTCTGGAGCAACAGCTTTGGGGGTTTCTAAACACTGAAACTACATCTTTGATTGTCGACATGGCCTTCTGGGAAATAAGATTGCATGCATTATTATTCTTCAGTGTGGAAGAAATATTATGTTATTTTTATTATCTTATTTAGAAATAAGATTATACTAAGAAATATGCTGACTCAATATGTAATTTTGCTTTCTACTGCAAGGAACTGGGTTTGCCTATTAGATCTCTGCCTGAACTACAGGGAGTAATACAGAAGAAAATGTACTAGGTGTAGTAAAAAAAATAACTCCTCCATAAATAAAAGACTAGGAACTATGTAACTTCAAGTGATAGGAAGAAAAGAGAAACTGGATTAAGGAAAAGTAAAATTTTCAATATATGTATTGATATCCGGTTTTCCTGTTGTATTCAGTGGTTAAATACAAAAGCAAATATCTTTGAAGGAGAATCTAACTATCAAGCTGGGGGGGTCTAGGGGAAAAAAACCCGAAAATAAGCTACCCCTTCTAGCTAGCTTAAATACCTTTTGACTTCTCATGCAATATTGAAGACTTACACTTATTGTCTTATCATAATGCTCTAAGAAGCAGTGTGTGCTGTACATCAGTGTCTGTACATAAAAAAGCATTTCTGCTCCTTCTTTGTTTCTTCTACTGTTATTTATTCTTTGGTGAAGGCAAATGGTAGTTAACTGTGAGTGCAGCCCACGCTCCTCTGGCATGAGTGCAAGACACAACTTTTCAATTTAGGTTTTGTCAAGAATAGTCAGTACTCTGATGGTTTTGAAAAATGTAGCAAGCTTTTATTCGTAGTCAAAACAAAATTTATTGGGAAAAATTAGCATATTTTAGACTTACTCATCTTTGTAAATGAAGTGAAAGTAAGAGAATAATATGTTGCTTCATCAGTTTGGAAATGGTATAATTTACAGCAGTAGGACACATAGATTGGTGATCTCGGAGAAGATGTTTGTCAGGTGAAGCTAAACAAAAGCTGAGGAAAAACCCTCTATGGAAAAGTCCTTCTGTCCATGGTGAACAAGCAAAAGATCAAAGGGACAAAGCGCAGTGGAAGGCTGCTGAGGGAGAGCTCTTGAAGGGAGTGGGGTGGGGGGTTCGGGGGAAGTAGAAGTCTTACCTGAGAAGTCAGGGATATATCTGAAAGCAGAGAATTCTACTAATGTGCTGTAGTTAACAGAAGAGCAGTAAAAGGTACAAAAATGAATTTAGCATCTTGCATAGATGCAAAGACATGTTAGAATAATTTTTAAAAATAGACAGAAGCTGGCAACCACTAAATAAGCTGCTCCTGGGCATTTGCAGAAGAGGAGCTGCACACAATGTTAAGTATTCAGTGGAGCTGTACAGCTAACACCTAAACATAATCCTGTGCATAATAATGTTGGCTACTTTCCAGAGGACAATGATACCTTCAGAAGTTATTAGAGAAATAATTTTAAAGCCTAACCACAAATATTGTAGAGTTTTGTGGTTTAGAATACTGGTAAAATGATTCTCATTACAGTGATCAAGTCTGGGGACTGTGCCAGAGCAGTTGACTTTCTGATGAGATGGTCTGAAAAGCAAATTTTTAAGCAGAAGTTTAAACCATAAAGGGCTTGATAAAGGTTAATAATATAGATATTTTTCCAAGAATGCTTTCAATCCTATTGAAGTAATTACTCCCCTCTCCCCTTTACCAGGCCCAGTTCAGTAATGTGAGCTTTTGTTCTCTCAGCTTCTTAATCCATGACTTCTGTGTCTGTCTTAGTTTTCAGTGTGCTTGGTATGCAAATAATATGCTGCTAAGCGAGCTCATCTATAAGGTTATAAACTAAATTTTTGTGTGTATATCAGTTTTACTCTCAGGGCCTAAAGAGATGGTCATTGCCATGTGTTTGGGTGGACTGTTGTAGAAAGATCAACAGTTACTATACTGATGCCCTGTTGCTGAAAATAATCTGTCATTCTATTCTGATGGAAAATTGTAAGGAAGATGTGAAGCCTTATTTGCTATTTAGTGTCAGCTTTTAGCTGTAGAAGTATGTAATATGTACTAGCTTCATTTAAAAGTGAATGAAATACACTGTCTTTTTTTCCCCAGAAAACTGTTTTATGGCAACAAACTGCATAACTGAGTGCAATAACTTTTACTGTGGTCAATAAGAAGTTATAAGGATTGAGGTTATGGAGAGGACACAGGATGACTATTTCACTGCTGTGAAAATGCAAGAGGGAAGAAATAAAGTACTTGTGAAGAGCCAGATGTCATAGATGTGAATTATTCCAGAACCTTATTCTCTCTATAGACCATTCCAAGAGAATCACAAGTCATCTAATGACTGCTGTATAGACCATGAAGAAGATGTGGCAAAAGAAGGATCAAAAGTAGGATCTTGTGGCAAAACAAGATAAATTTCTCATAGATGACTGTGAAGGCAATCTGTGGAATAACAGTGTATCCTTTCTTTTCAGGAGCTCACTGTGGCTTCGTTAGGATGATAATACAGGAATACATCTGCATCCCATACCTGTTTGGACTGAATTTTTCCACAGCCTTGAATGGTCTCACGATGTAGGTGTAGTGTCAGAGGGTGAGTTGCCTAAATGATTTTTAAATGTGTCTGTTCTTTTCAACGTGGTGCTATTGCTGTGACTTTTATCACGTTCCTGAAATTGCCGCCTTCTGTGCTTGGTCAATAGCCTGTGTATTTGATAAGATGGTATTGCTTGGTTGCTTATGTGAATTTGTCATTGTTCGAAGGTCACCTAGATGTGTGTGTTCAGTACAGGGAGCTGAAACCGTCAACTTTGGATGGCCTTTACCCAATTTTATAGAGATTAATTTATTACCTATTTGGAAGATGAGATGGTTTAAAGTAGTATTTATTGGCAAGCCTCAATTATTATTATTTTAATTTAATTTTCTCCTTTTGTTTTGTAATTCAGAATGCATTACCTCATTTTGCAACATGCTGTAATTCTGTTTCACAGCAAAGGGGCTCGTTTGTAGTGGTTAGATTTGTGAGTCCTTTCCTGGCTTCTATTTTGTCAGGCAATTTGTATTATAAAATCGCCCAGATTCCTAAATGGAAAAATGATGGTTCTTATAGGAGTGCAACAACAGCAACAAAAATCCCTAACTCTCAAAAGATGGAATAGATACAGTACACTTTGCAATTGTTAGATGTAATATGAGGGCAACTGCTGACTTGCGTTGTGTTGCAAGAAGCAACCTGGCTCCTGTTAAAGCACAGCTTCAGTCTGAGAGAGAGGCTCACAGCACAGAGGTGAGAGGTGGGTGAATTTTTCAGGGTTGCACAGCAGGTCAGAGGCAGAGGAAGAACCAGAGCCAGGTGTGAGAAGCAGCTTGATACTGCTGGGAAGATAAACCTTTGAACAATTTACTTCCCTGGAGGCATGCTACTCCATTCTTTGATTTTTTGAGTGAGTTTTCACTTCAACAGGGCTAAGATTTAACCCATCATATTTACAAAAAATGCTTTGTAATGTAGTTCTGAAGTGCCTGTCACTGTGATATTTTGGTTCCCACATAGTTGATTCACTGGGATTTGGCCTTTGTTAGGAGCAGCAATGTCATTACTCATACTCTGCTTGTTCGTAAGCTCTAAATTCACAAAGGACACTGGCTTTAAGTGGTACCACAAGAGTTGTCGTTGCCAACTTCCAAAGCATTTGAGTTGAATTATTCTGGCTTGAGCTGGCGGCTTTCACAATGACACCAGAGGATCCAGCACTGTCAGGAATCTCAGCCCTTTTCAAGAAAGAGCTCTTCCTTCTATTGTCTTTATCCTTGGGAGGGTAGCTGCTGAGAAAAAGCAGAGGTTTATGCTCATGAACTGAAGAAGGTTTTGTGTGAGTTGATGGAGGAGAAGAGTGCAAAGAAAGGTCAGAATGGTTCCTCTCTCTCCACTACCCTTCTAAGTTCAGCTTTTGCTCTTCTCTCTTCCCATTCTCTCAGGGATATGAAGTCTGGAAAGGGGCAGGAGCTCTACTTTAAACAGATAGATGAAAGCTGTGTCAGACACTTTTCTCTCCTTCTTGGCTCAGCAAAAGGATGCAAAATGGTGGTGTTAGGAATCTGTAGACTGAAAAATATTGTTGTTAAATAGGTGTAATGAAAGCAAGTACAAGGAGTAGTCATAATGTTAAAGCTAAATTTAAAGACTTCTGAACATAGTATCTCTGTGCATGTAAATGTATAATTGCGTGTTGCAAGGTAGCATTAGTGTCATTCAAAATTCAGCAATGAAATTCATTGCACAATGTTATTTTTTACCTTTTTTCCAGTTAGTGTGGTCTCTAGGTTACCTGCATTTTCCGAACCACTTGGAAGAGCTCATAAATGAGACCAGACAAGAACTGTTGATACAGTTGACTGCATTTATAAATAATGATACATTATTGCTAATTTACTATGAACCATCCTATTTGCAGATTGTATCAATTTTGTGTTATCAGACAGCCTTCTGCTTTCTTTTAACTTCCTGGGGACAATATAAGTAGATGGGCCTGGAAATGAACTTTAAAAATCAAGCTGTTTTCTTACAGATTCTGTGAGAACTCCTGTATGATTTTTTTTGTGTTTGTTTCAGTTTATTTTCATCATTCTACTGAAATGCCAATGTTTCAAGGAGATAATAGGGAATTGAAGCCTACCCTGAAGTAAGACTACTTCAGCAATAGAATTCTGTAGAAATTAATCTCTGGGGTCTGCTGGGTAACAGGTGTTTGATGCTAACCTGCAAATCTAAGTAACTTTTTAAAAAAAAAAAAAAGGCATCCTTTTTTTTCAGAAGTTTGTACTACTTTCCATCACTCTGAATCTGGTTTTTATTATGTTTTTAAATTGAGCAGTGACTGTAGGTGCTGTACTATCACTTTTAGCAGCAACCTCCTCTCACTAAGAGTCTTCTCCCTGAGGAATTAAACGGATGAACTTTGAAAGATTACTTGTATCGCTGTTGCCAAGCTACCTGACTCCTCTGCGCTTGCTGACTGGAGCCTCAAGTGACAGTATTTCCCCTCCTGCTGTTGCTGTGCAGGTGTTGATTCAGCACAGTTTAGTGTTAGAGATTAGTGTTTGAAAGATATAGCACAAAACTATAATTCAAGACATGATTGGGATTTCTGTTTTTCTGAGAACTTCACTTAGTTTTTTATGGTGTTTTCTTAGAAACGGAATTTTCTGGCTTTGTGGTTGTATCATTCATTACCCCTTATTAATCTCTGGCAAATATGTCAGTGTTTGTTTAAATTATTAAAATTTGCTCTTTATGAAGAAATGTCTGATTTCTTAATTAATCATTAGTACTGATCAAAGCAGTTGAGATTGTCTTAGTACAATTTAGTCACTGTGCCCCAACTCTACTCAGTCCTGTGTCAATTTTTGCTACTTGTCTTGTAAATTGTATCTTCTTCATGGGAACTGCCATTTATTTGGTATTTATTCAGCATGTAGAACAGTGGATGACAATTTATGTGATACTGTGAACTACTAAATTCTAGTGAGTAGGAACAATAATTCTAATACATTATCTTATGTTGACCCCAAAAAAAAAAGCTGCTTCAGTTTGAAGCTGTTTTTTTTTTTTCAAGGAACAGACCTGAATGTCCTCAACATGAGGATATTTCAGGGAGCACAGAAGGTTCAGGAGCGTATCTGAAATGCTTCTACTGCAACGCATGCAGTATAAGAAACAAACAGGATGAACGGGAAGCATTGATCAGTTCCCAGAGCTTTGACATCACTGCTATTAGCGACATTTGGTGGTATGATTCCCACGGTTGGAGTGCTGGGATGGAGGGCTACAGACTGGGCAGGTGAGGTTAAGTAGACAGCAAGTGTAGAGGAGTCAGGTAGCTTGGCAACAGTGATACAAGTAATCTTTAAACTTTCATCCGTTTAATTCCTCAGGGAGAAGACTCTTAGTGAGAGGAGGTTGCTGCTAAAAGTGATAGTACAGCACCTACAGTCACTGCTCAATTTAAAAACGTAATAAAAAAAAGATTCAGAGTGATGGAAAGTAGTACAAACTTCTGAAAAAAATGGTTGCTTTTTTTAAAAAAATGTCACTTAGACTTGCAGGTTAGCATCAAACACCTGTTACCTAGCAGACCCCAGAGATTAATTTCTACAGCATTCTATTGCTGAAGTAGTCTTACTTCAGGGTAGGCTTTGATTCCCTATTATCTCCTTGAAACATTGGCATATCAGTAGAATGATGAAAATAAACAAACACAAAAAAAATCATACAGTAGTTCTCACAGAATCTGTAAGAAAACAAAGTAAGTTGTGGAGGATTTTTGGAAGGGGCGGGGGAAGGAATAATGTAAATCAGAGTATCTGTCTTATAAAGAGCTAATTAAGATTGCAGGTTGCATGATTAAATCAAGGTGTTTTAAAACCTGAAATGCTTATTCTTAGCTTCTGCTATGATTTGTGGTATCACACAGAACTATTTTTTAAAAAGTTTCACATAGACTTAATAGCTATAAGCTATGACACAACCACTGAAAAATACCTGGTTTTGATGCAAAAATGTGATGTAATGAAGAATCATAGAATCATTTAGCTTGAAAAAGACCTTTTAAGATCATCAAGTCCAGCTGTTAATTAGCTAACACCAACACTTGTTTTGGTGTCACATTACCTTAATGTAAGCACATGCTTCCTCCTTGCAATCCAAATAATTCTTGGTGTTTTTTATTGTCAGTATAGTTTGTGAAAAGCAGGTGTGTGTTTAAAAAAAGATGATGGAAGAAGGATCATAATATATGTTTCTGTGAGACAAAAACCCTAAGCTTTCATGTCAAAGTATGGTAAGGAAAATGGAAAATACTCTGATGCACAAAGATGAGCTCCATGGCAGATGTTCTCTGTGACTGGAGCCCCAGCTTTGCCCATCTTCTGATTGCCCAGCCCTGAAGTATCTTGCTGAAGTATCCATGACACCTAGTCCAGGCTTCCTACATGAGGAATCTATTGGGCATGGGAGAATTTATTTTTTCCATATTTTGTCCTAATGCTCTGTTCAGACATGACAGCAACGAGGCCTCGACCTGAGAACTGAGAGATGTTATCAGGTCCCCTCCTCAGCTGTGACTGTTATAGTACAGTGCTGTAGTTGATTCTGAATTTCTTAACTGGAATACTAACTACTCTTTGTGCTCAGTAAAGTCTGTCAAGGAAGTTTTGTATTCTCTATTTAAACTGGCTACTTAACAGAACTTGCTCACCACAATAAATTAAATTAAAAATTTACATCTTTTAATGCTGCAGAAAATGGTCACATCAGGCAGTGCTCAGTTCAAGGGACAAGGTCTGAAATAAACAGTAGAAAAGGAGAGATTTTTTTTCCCTGTTCTTAGTGGTTTTGTCACTAGGGGTAGTATGTAGCAGCTTAAGCACTATGAGTTAGTGTCAGATATGAGACTACAACGGGACTTGGGAAAGAGTTCTTCCATACTAAACCTTTCCCCTTATTCTGCTCTTAATGCATCCATGAACTGATGAACAGTTGCTAAGTCTTGGGAAGAACAAAGGTGCTGTTCAAGAACAAAAGCTTCTTTTTTATTGACTGTTTCTTGGCATCAAGAAAAACCGTATGTTAAGGTTACAAAGGAAGAAACCTCAGTGATAAAAGGAGATTCTTCGTTGGATGTCTTTTATATGACTTAGTTTTGCTGCACAATTGAGCTGTCATCTTAGCAATTTCTTTCCCTGCTTTTCAGGCTACTGTTAAAATATAAGGTTGGGAAAACTGAAATATTGTAGAGTGGCAGCACCTGATAGCTCTGATAATTAGAGTCTGCTTAAGCCTCTATACTTCTACTTTTAAAATGCTTCATGACCTGTTTTTTTTTTTTTTTTTAGAATCTTCCTTGTAGTACTGAGGTAGTCTTGGAAGACTGTACACACTATACTTTTTCAGTACCATAAATGCCTGTTTATTTGAGTCTTGGATGAAGACTGAAAATTGATGTTTATCGTTGCAGTCAACTGTGGATATGCATCTATATTATAGCTTGTATAGTTCAGCGCATGAAGTCTTACTAATTACAGCCTGCAGCTACACTTGAATTATCTTTTCTCATAACTTTCAAACTTTTTTTACAGTTTACCATGAACAGATGAAGGAAATTGCAGGATTCTAGCTAGTGTTACTCGGAAAGGTTCTCACATAGCACTTCCAGTTTTGGAGGATGTATTTTAACTACTGGAACAGAAGAGGGAAGTACTCGTGTCCAGTGCTTTTCCACCAGGTGTGGCATGGGTTGCATATTACTCCTTGAAGTAGTTTTGTTATCAAGAGCCTGGAGAATGAATCAGATATTTAAGTGAGTGCAGTAGCATTAAGCTCCTGATTTTAAAGAAAGAAATTTTAAAGAAGTCTTTCTTTTAAAGAAAGATTTAGAGAAAATATGATGTTGTAAGGCATCCAGATACGTCATTGGGGAGGTTCAGCTGACTAAGAAAGTGGACAAGTGAGAAGAATGGGAAAGCTTCATGGGCAATGCCAGAAAACTCTGCAGGTTTTCCTTCTAACTGTGAAGGAAGGACTGTTCCTGCACTTCTGATCTCGGGGAGTGTTTTTAGAACTTCGTCTGTCCCTCAGACAGATGCAAGATCCTGCTACTATTACTCTGTCCTGCTGGCCAGGTCTCACAGTTTCACTGAGGTCCACCTACATAGTCCCTGCTCCCTCCTAGCACATCCTGGAGTGGGCTTCTGCTCCAAGGTGGGCATGCTGGTAGCTGCAGGCAGTGGCTATAAAGACATGGAAAATTAAACTTCAAGGTTTTGGGCACAGAAGAAAAGAAATTGAGGTGCCTGAGGGACCTGAAGATAAAAATAATGGGGGAATACTTGACAAAACTGTGGAATTTTGTGACCACATAGGTCCAAATCCTGTAGCGTATGGGTATAGACTGCGTGATGCCAAGTGTTGTTAAAACTATTTTCTCATTTTAAAAAATAATTCCTTCCCCCCACCCTGTTGCACAATACAGAAAAGGCACAGAAAGAGTAAATTATGGAGAAGAAACAGAGCAAAACCCAAGAGGTTTAGGAAAGACTTTCCCTTTGTGTTTCTGTGCTAATGACCAGGCAGAGTGTAACACAGTGTTCAGAGTACCTCTGCAGAGTTCTGTATGCATTTCAGCTGCTACCTGCTAACACAGGAATGAATTAGACCAGCACAAGGCAGTAGCGAAGTTTTCTGTGCACGTATCCCAGCTGGTCTGATGTTCTGGTGTTCAGACGTTAATGTCCCCAGGTAATAAATATTGCTTATGAAGAAGAAGGCTCCAGATATCTTTTTTTTTTTTCCTGGCCTAATTCTTTTCAATTATTCCAGTAGAACATTTGACACATCTCAATGAATGGAATAAAGACACATAAATATTGCCTAGAAAATGCAAACCCATGATTTCATCTGACTTAACATGTAACGGAAAAAAGTGTACTTTTTCAGGTCATAATGCCCTGCCACTTAAAAAATCTAAGCGTAGAGCTGACCATCTGTGAAAAATTAAAGAGGTTAATATAGGAGTGGTCTAATGTTTTCTTTACATGATTAAAATAACACTGTAATGCAAGAACACTGAATTTCCCAGTGGACTTAAAAGGTGCAAAGAGAAAGGTATCTACAAACCTGCCTGTATTTTCCAACAGTTTTGGGGGTAATGCTTTCTTTACTGTAATTGCTCTACCTGAATTGAATTTATTATGTAATATTGTGGCTGGATAATGGGTTTGGTTTACTGAACAAGGCAAAATGAAGGAATGACTTAGCTTGAAGCTGGAATGGAGGCTGGAGTTTTGGATGGAATTTTGACAGAGATCACTAGCAGGATTTAATGGACTTTGAGAAGTAATGCAAAAGAAAAATTTCCTGTATTTGCCATTGTTATGTCTGTCTTCCCAAGAAGAAATCTGGAAATAAAGCAATGATTATAGAAGCATTACTGCTTTTTCCATGAGATGGCTGCTTGGCAGAGCCAGGCACATGCAATTCTCTCTACTGCCTCATTTAAGCCCTACACATTTGGAAAGTGCAGCTGAATCCAGATGAGTGTTAATCTCAAGAAAGAAGTAACAAATTAAAATAATGTTATGTGAAGAAGAAATGTCAGTGGGCCAGAGGTTCTCCAGCCTGTTCTTAGCTAAAAGAGCCATTCTGGCCATGCTTTGTGATGAGAAAGGGAACTTGAGGTCCGAAAGCATGTCGATGTCAAACTTTTTCTAGAATGTCTATGAGGGTGGTATGTATCTTGTTTTTTTTTTTTAAATAAGAGATTGCCTGTGATGTTCTTCATGATGTTTAATGAAAAGTACATTTGAGCTGTCACAAAATGGACCTAAGTGACAATAGTTAGAAGAAGAAATGGAAACTACTTATTTCGCCTTTGTTCAGGTTGTGTTGTATGAACAAACTATAACAACTTTAGAAAAATTCCCCAGAACTGTTGCACTGAAAGACAAACCTGATAGTCCAAATGTGTAATTTTGCTAGAAAGCCATGTTGTTTATTACAAACAATTTGCAGCCCAAATACCTGGGAGGAGGAAGGTGGGGAGGAGGGTAGTTGACAGCCTGCAGTGCTGATGCAGAAGTTAGAGGCAAGGCTGATGTAGCTGTTGCAGTTCTCAAAGGTTGGCCCAGGACTCGGTCTCACCAGTCTTCTCAAGTCATCTGGGTAAAAGTCAGGGTAAATTTAAGAGTACTGATCTGAGATTACTCTCCGCTACCAATACAGCTACTGTTCCATTTCATTTCAGGGTCCTGCTTGGCTTCCTCATCCCTCCTGGGAAGGGGGGATGCTTTTTGATGTGAATCTGTGGTAGCTTTTCTTGACAGGATAGTTTGCTGCAAGGTCTGTCCCAGGCAGACAATGCACAGCATGGTTTACTTGGACCAGAAAAGTTTCCTACTTGCCATGTAACATTGTATTTTCCTCTGGTGACTTTCCAAGCATATACAGTGCTTCCTCAGAACTGTGATAGTAAATGCAGTGCTGTATGAATATTATTTTAGATACTTTTGAGGAAAAAAAATCCTTCCATTTTGTCTGGAGGCTGTAACAACATTATTCAAAACCTTGGGGAGACTAGGCAAAGTGCTGTGCGTTATTTTTACATCAATCATCTGCACAAGTTACTAGTTCTGAGCAGTGGGAACATTGTAGACAGCAGGTCTGTAGCCAAAGTTTCTCTCTGCACAAGGCAGTTTGGATACAGCCTTCGCGCTACCTGTAGCAATTGTTAAGAAAATCAAGGAGGTGAAAATAAACTGCAGAATTTCATTATGTGAATAGTATTGACTGGTAAACAGCTTCAGCATCCTGGAGGTTGACTAGATCTGGGCTCACCTATGGTAGTCAGTATGACAAATTGTTATTGTTGAATATGTTATAAAATAAAAATCCTGACCCAAGTAATTTGAAGCTGGAGAAACAATTCAGTTTCCCAGTGCTAATAGAGGGGTTATTAAAATATCTACTGTGCCAGGTTTATATATGGACAGAAGTATAAGTACGTCACTAAAATGTCACATGTTCACAAAAAATATTTGTATGATCGCTGAGTAATTTTGTTTTTAATATCTACTGTGTTTCAATGTAGTTACAGAAATATTGTGTACCAGGATGTTAACAGCTGAAGATTTGGGCAAATTGACCAGATGTAAATTGTCAGTTTTCATACATAAGTTCTAGTATAATGCAGATGATTAAACATAGAAAACTAATTATCGGAGGAAGAACAGCTGTATATAAAATCCATGTACTTCCAAAGCTAGCAAAATCTCAGGCAGGATTCAAATCCTGGATATGACAAGCAACAAACTAGGCTGAAAGCTGTTTTAAAATTAACTTACTAGAATCTGCTCATCAAACATTTTTATTTAGCTACAATTTGACAAACTACTATTTTTTCTGTTAATCACAATGGGCCTTTCTGTTAACTCGTATGGCGTGTTGAAGCCAGAGTAGAATGCAGCACTAGAGAAACTATATCCCCTTTCCTGTGATTTTTTTGAGTGATTCTGTGAATTGTGAACAGCAGCATCTGAGTTCAGATAGTCTGGGCTTTGACTTCTAGTCAGGAAGCAGAAATGGCCCATGTTTGGTTTGTTTGTTTGTTTGTGTTTCTCTGTGTGTGTGGTGTTTGTGGTTTTTTTTTTTTCCACTTCAGTGCCAATTCTCCAAGATCGTTTAATTGGATGATGTGTCCTGGTTGCGTAGAGCACACGCTGTTTTTACTAAGAAAAGATGTCTTCCTGCTGTTTCTATTTTTTCTCACATATTACTAGAGGAAGCAGATAATGTATTTGCGTGTAGATGATGTCCTGTGTGTTTTCCTGAGATAAATGCATTCAGCTAAACACACTCTTGTTTGCTTATTTTCTGTAACTCTTTGACTGAAGTGTTTGTGAAATTGTAGGCAGCCATGAAATCAATGAGACTCAAGAGGTAAGGCTTTACTCAGACCAAGAACCTTACAATTGGCTTTTGCATTAATAATCCATTGCTTCCTTAAACGGCTTCTTCAAAGAACATTTTCAAAAGATTTGAGTAATGAAGTGTTTCATCTTTCCACACAGCAGCTATACTGGTCTGGGAGTAATAAGGGGCATGACAGGTGAATAGCTGAATCTTAAAATTATTGCTCTTCAGCAGTGTGCTGGTTGTAGTTGTGACAGAGTTAATTTTCTTCACAGTAGCTAGTATGAGGCTATATTCTGGTTTTGTGTGAGATTTATTCTGAGAAGGGTATTGATAATGCTGGTGTTTTTAGTTGTTCCTGAGGTGTGTTTGTACTAGGTCAAGGACTTTTTCATCTTCCGATGCTGCACCTGTGTTCCAAATTTTTCACTGTGAGAGGCTGGGAGGGGACACAGTCCCAACAGCTGACCCAAACTGACCAAAGAGGTATTTCATTCCATAAAGCATCATGCTTTGTATTTAAGTTGGGGGTGGGCTGGGGTGCCATGTTGGTTGGTTGGCTTTCTCATCTGTGCTCCTGCTCGTGGGGCTTGCCCTGACTCTGGTGTGATCTCTCTCGGGCTCTGGCTCTTGCTACTTGGGACCTGGCTGGGTATTGGTTGGTATGGGGTAAGCAATTGTATAATTTGGTTTATTTTCCAATGTTTTCATTACACATAATTATTATTATTAATGGTATTATTATTTTAATTACATATTGTTAGTAATGTTAGTATTATTAGCATTGTTAGTATTATTGATATCACTAACTTGTTTATTTATATTCAATTACTAAATGGTTCTTATCTCAACCCATGAGTTTCCTTGTCTTTTACTCTGATTCTCCCCCTTCACTGGAGCGCGGGGGGAGGTAAGTGAGCAGCTGTGTGGTACTTGATTGCTGGCTGGTGATAAACCACAACAAGAAATAACCTGAAATGTTAGATTTTTTTCCTGAACATTCTGAAACAAACAGCTCTAGGGGAAAGGGTATGTTGAGAAGACATTACATTTATAAAAATGCTTTTGTTAAGTTAAGCAATTACTAAGAGTTGCTAATTAAAAACTAAAAGGCTAAATTTTATCTTCTGGGAAATAAGTGATTACAAGGGGCAGAAAAATCTATGCAACCCCTTTCTTAAGGCAGTGGAGACTGCTGTTGCCCTCTAATGGTGTGTACTAAACCTTATCTGAAAAGTGACATAAATCCACGAACGTCTATCCAGTCACTCAATTACATTTTCTGAAAAGAGAGCTACAAGTTAAGGTTGTACCAAGCATACTAATCTAATTTAAAATGGCCCTTTAAGTAGCTGTAGCATTTATTTTGTCTTTACTAGCTGAAGTGCAAATTTTATTATACTTCTTTTTTGGTGTCTGTTTCCAGGGATAACCACCAGTCATCCTTTTAACTAAGAGGGATATTTTCATTACTACTTTGTATTCAGGATAATAATTTTTGATCTTGTTCTTTCACCAGCAGCAGAACCAGATATGGAATGAAGGTAAATGATAGTGAAAAATGTATACCTAGAACAGGCGGAACGGCTTTATTGCAATTTTTAAGAACTTTTTAGCACTGGCCTTGATGAGAGTGATTTTAATTTTTACATCTATTGTAGTGCCAGTGTATGCAAAGTCTAACAAAACCACTTAGTTTAAATGAATTTTATATATACAAATCTTCCAACATAATCTATTCCTGTGTGATTTTGCTCAAAGTCTCTCTAGAATCTTCTCACTCTGTAGCTTTGATGACAACTTAAGATTAGAAATGTATGTTTTTATTGGAAAAAAAAAAAATCCTGAAGATTATGTTGTGGTTTGAGTCTAATAGTCTCAGTTTCAGATACGCTATTCAAATACTTAATATTCTGGTTTTCTATGTATTAAATTCCAGTATCTTTTAAAATCTTTAAGCCTCCTCATTGAGGGTGTGAAATAAAAGCGTTCTTCTTCTATTGGCATAATTTTCATCACAAGACAGAATGTGCTGATTTTGGCTGTGATAGAATTAATTTTCTCCATAGTAGCTGATATGGGTCTATGTTTTAGATTTGTGCTGAGAAGAGTTCATAACACAAGGATGTTTTCATTACTGCTGAGCAGGGCTTACACAGAACGGAGGCCTTTCTTGCCTCTCACCCCACCTCACCAGCAAGTCAGCTGGGAGTGCACAAAGAGTTGGGAGGGGACATAGCTGGTACAGCTGACTCCAACGGACTAAGGGGATATTCCATGCCGTATGACCTCATGCTCAGTGTATAAACTGGGGGAAGAAGGAGGAAGGGGGAGACATTTGGAGTTACAGTATTTTTTTCTTCCCAAGTAACCACTATGTGTGATGGAGCCCTGCTTTCCTGGAGATGGCTGAACACGTGCCTGGTGATGGGAAGTGGTGAGTGACTTCCTTGTTTTGCTTTGCTTGTGTGGCATGGCTTTTGACTTAAACTGTCTTTCTGTCAACCCATAAATCTTCTCACTTGTACCCTTCTGATTCTTTCCACCATTCCCCTGGGGGATGGGGCAGTGAGCAAGTGAGCTGCTGTGTGGTGCTTAGTTGCTGGCTGGGGTTAAACCACGACACAGCTTGTATATTCTTGCTTTTTATAATATTTTTTTGTGAGTAGCATTTTGTAAGGCAAGGTGAAATAAGCCTTTATTGTTCTATCCCTCAGCTGCAGAATACAATTCATTGCATCTATCAATTACACATTTGTAGGTGTTTCTTTTTATACATTCTAGTATATATTTTTTAGAACAATTGGCACATTACTTTTTTGTCTTCTTGCTATCAGTGAAGTGTTAAAATTCTGATGAGAAGTATCTGTAGCAGTCTTCATGCACTATGGGGGAATTTTAACAACACTGTTAGTGTGTACTTATACTTCAAGAAATTTAGAAACTGACTATGCTTACAGAGCTGTAAAATAGTCAGATCTGCTCAGTTTCACTTTGCTTTGACCCTAGAATGCAGATTTTCTGCCAGGGCTCCCAGACTGCAAAGTTAAATTTGAGTTAAAAGATACACTCATATAACAAAGCAGATCTTTAAGATAAATTAGTGAGTGAAAGTGCAGTACTTTCTGAATATTTCAGACATCTTACTGGCAGTAAGTCTCAATTTCTGCTGCACAGGATGGTATTTCTTAGTCTAGGTGTGTTGATTTTTCTCAATTTTCAGGTAGATTAATGTCCAACAGGTAATGCTCCTTTGATACTTCAAAAGGTAGTTTGAAAGATGTCAGAAATATATGTAGGATATCACCAGTAAAAACAGCACGGTTCTGTACGACATAGACTTGTAAAATAGAGTTGTGCTTTGGATAAATCAAGGCTGCAGTGTTATGCTGGAAACCTCATAATACAAACCTAAAGCACAGAAGCTGTCACATACTCTAGCAGTCCTGTCTTAGTTAACACCTCTTATTGATGATTTTTTCCAGTTGTCACCTATTTTTAGACACTTGGTTTGGATAGTGTATTCCATAGAGAGTGCATGAGTGGCACAGTGCCAAACCTGGAATGTGGTGCAGCAGTATATATTTGTTTGACTGTAATGTAAAAGGATGATTTTTTAAATTAAAAACTGAGTAATTGAGAAAATATTTCTATCGGTCTATAGATACTGCAAATTAAACAATGGTGTGTTTTAAATTGTGATCAATGCCACATATGTTTTACACCAAGAAAGATATCCCTAGTAACTGCCCATATTTAATGATGTGATGAAGAAGGAAAGGTATCGCTTTGCTACTAGGTAAACTGTAAGATCTTTATAAAGCTTTACTCTGTGTACATGTGTCTGAAGGACATGAAAGATATTGCCATGTAATTAAGGCTTTACCTTAAGTCCAGTTGTGTAGGACTTCAAAAGAAGAAAATTATAACAAACTTCAGTAATTATCAAACTCTGTGGACACAAAGGCTTCATGTTCAACCTAAATAAAAATCTTTGTTTCACCTTAAGGGCAGGTTCTGACCTAATCTGCTTTAGAACAGGACAGATCAGGCAGAATAATTTTTTCTGTATTTCTGTAATACCACCTCTCCCTTCCAGCATCCATCTTTTCAATTCTTTTGACTTGTTTCCATTCATGAGCATGTAAGCGCAGAGGGAAGATGGTGTCTTACTCAAGGTCCTGGAGGTGGCTGGGAGGCTTCCTGTGAACCAGGAAGGCACAAGCAGATGCACTGTCCTGGGGGAAGGAGTAACAATAGCCTAAAGATAGGCCAACAAGCACTCTCAGGGGTTCCTGTGTAGTTTCAGGAGCTGGAGTTATTAATGGACAATCATGAAACTCAATCCTAAGGACTCACCCTGTAATAGTCAGGGTCTAGCATGTAGAACCTCAGGTATGGGTCACATGCCAGCTAGATCTTTTCAGAGATGTGCCCCAGGCAATTAACAGTGAAGTTATTCACTGTTAATACAATAACAGTGTATATCATTCAATATGTACAATAGTACGTATTGGAATGGCACTTGCCACTTTCTGTAGTGGAGAACTGAAAATCACTGGAGATAAGTGGTCTAAAAAAAGACTAAAAGAAGGTCAGGTCTCTACTGTTCTTATGTAAAAAATGAAAAGTAGGAAAAGATAGTCAATTGCTGGGTAAACAAAGATGTTATTCATAAGAAATAGGGAGGGAAGAAGGCACTTAAGCCTATTTCTCAGGGGTATTTATATATCTAGTTCTCGCTAAAATTCTGTGAGTGTTAGGCATCAATATAAAATACGCAAGAGAATATGGACAATATTCTCCAAATCAATTAGCTTCTTTTATGTTCCTTCTTCCTAAAACCTTTGTTAGAAGGTAACCTTTTTTAATTGTATGCTTCAGTCTGTAGCACCCAGAAGACTAATGTTTTCTCATGCTTTAATATGCTTCTGAATAAACAACAAACAAAAGAATTGTGCCTCAACTTCTTGTTTCAGCTCAAAGTAGCTTATTACAGCTTTTGCAGCTAGAGAACAATATTCACACACTTTCAGTGATTTAATTGGAAGATGATAGCTGCTGGTACAGGTGGGTACACATAATGGAGGTAATGATTCCTTTTTATCTGTTTCACCATTTACCTCGTTATCTGATTTATTAAAAAAATGTTCATTCTTTTCCTTCCTCTTGACTATTACCTATGTTTCATTAACATATTGAAACTTTTGACAGTTTTAAAAGATGAAAGAAACAGCAAATCAATTTATTTTTTGTACTTAAATGGACTGCCTATAATAAATTACCTGTAACAAATTTCACTAATTCCACCTTACTGTTCTTTTGAACAGTAAAAGATAGCATGTAGTGTAGATTTGGCTAAGCATTGACAGTTCTTTTCTTGATTCCCACTGTATTCTTCTGTTTCTGTATATTTCACGCTTCATTGCAGCAAAGGGTAAAATTACCTATCAATCAGTAAAATGTTGCTCTGGAATATCACCTTAGAAGAGCAACTTGGTGGAGTTGAACAGGGGAATAAAAAAAAAAATCCATAGAGTGGCTTTTTCTTTATTTATATCATAAAATGCAGACCGTATTGGGATGGGCTGCTTGGTTTCATAGCAGAATAAGCAATGAATGTAAGAGTTTGTAGTACAAATGAAACTGAAATTATGGGGCCACTGAACTTCCATCTGTGTGAATAAATGACATCAACAGATGTAGTGTAAACACTCATCACAAGAAAGAAAAAGGCATTTAGGAGGACCTTCTGAATTCTCAGCAACATCTTGTCTCTTGTGTTGAGTTATAGTGCACATTCAATGATAAAATAAATGTTGGGTCTAGTTTATTCACTATACCAAAACAGTCATGGCAGTTATAATTCTTAAAAAAAGGAATGGGTTTCTTGTGCTGTGTTTATTCTGTCTATGCCTGACAGAGAAACTAATGTCAGTAAAGTCAAGCCCACATAAAAGGCCTCAAGCACAGTACCTGTAATTTGGAAATTGTCGTTATTTCTTCTAATGCTTTGCCATGAGTGATGAAATGGTTGGAAGTAACATAAGAGGGGGCATTTGAATTGTCTAAAACTGTCTAATATATCTCAGGACTTAGTATTTCAAATTACCTTTTGAATTACTGCAGGCATGAATTGTAGTGCAAATGCATTTCATGCACCTGTATTTCTCATAAAAGAAATGTTAGAAGTAAAATAGAGACGGTTTTGTAAGTGTTTGGGAATTTGAAGGATTAGGGAGACGAGAATTTCTTGCATTATTTATAAAGTAATTATGAAGTTGTGGAGTAAATCTTACTCCACAGGAAGGAATTATATAGAATATTTTTAAATAGCAATAAAGTGTTTTTGGAATGAAATATTGATGATACTCAGAAGTTTCTTTTTTAATGGAAAGAGTATGCCTTTTGGAATCCGTTTTGTTTTTGCCCTAATCTGACTTGATTACATCTTTGAGATTTTGCTTTCTGTTCAACTGAGTGAATTTCACAGGGTCTTTAATTGCTGAGTAGAATTATTACTATGTCGTGCAAGGTAATAGGCATGTTACATTTTCAGACTGTTGATTTGCAAGTAAGATCATGAAAGAAATGTGTTCTCAGCACCATGCTTTTTAACATCTGATTCCTTCACTGTACTTTTCAAGTGTATGTTATCATCTGTAGTTGAATACACTCTGCCCTCAACCAAAAGCAATCGAACTTGTAAACCTCTCTATTACTCTCAGTTGCACCCCGGTTTCTTATACAGATTTGCAAAGTTTCTGCAGGGTAGGTTGGAGTTGATGTGGGAGTCTTGCGTCATGCTGCTTCTCAGCAGGGAGTCATTATTTCGTTTAAAACTGTGTGAAACCAAGCAGACTGCAGTTCAGCTGAATCAGAGGAATGCGAGTGGTATGTGAACACATGAACAAAGGCAAAACAATAGTATGGAGCAAGGCTAAACTTGTGAGGATGCTTTCTTGTTCATAGCCCTCCTTAACAGGGGATGTTTCTTTGAACATGGTAGTTAATTTTAGATAGTAAAAATAAAGATGTACAAGTACAGGCTGGGCAGAGAATGGGTTGAGAGCAGCCCTGAGGAGAAGGACCTGGGGGTACTGGGGGATGAAAAGCTGAATGTGAGCCAGCAGTGTGGGCTGGCAGCCCAGAAAGCCAATCGTATTCTGGGCTGTATCCAGAGAAGCATGAGCAGCAGGTCGAGAGAGGGGATTCTCCCCCTCTACTCTGCTCTCCTGAGACCCCACCTGCAGTACTGCGTCCAGTTCTGGAGCCCCCAATATTAGAAGAATATTGACTGGTTGGAGCAAGTCCAGAGGAGGCCACAAAGATGCTCAGAGGGCTGGAGCCCCTCTGCTATGGGGACAGGCTGAGAGAGTTGGGCTTGTTCAGCCTGGAGAAGAGAAGGCTCTGGGGAGACCTTATAGCACCTTCCAGTACCTGAAGGATATTTCTTTTCTGCAAGAAAGCTGGGGGGGTGGGGTGGGCTTTTGACAGGGACATGTAGTGACATGACAAGGTGTAACAGGTTTAAGTTGAAAGCAGGTAGATTTAGATTAGATATCAGGAAGAAGTTCTTCACAGAGAGGGTGGTGAGGCACTGGGACAGGTTGCCCAGAGAAGCTGTGGATGCCCCATCCCTGGAAGTGTTCAAGGCCAGGCTGGATGGGGCTTTGAGCAACCTGGTCTAGTGGAGGGTGTCCCTGTCCATGGCAGTTTGTTTGATCTAGATGATTTTTAAAGTCCCTTCCAATCCAAACTATGATTCCACGATTTTTGTGTGTTTATTTTGCTAACCCTCTCTGAATATGTATATATTATACAGTAATGTATAATACATGCATCACAACAAAATGGGTTGCAACAAAAATGGAACCAAGCATTTGCTTGCTCTATCTTATCCAAGTCCCTCTTCACCCTAAAGTTTTAAACAACAACAAAAATATCATAGAAAGGGAAGGCCTTAAAATTTTGATCCTTGGGATTGCGCTACCTGTACCTTTCCACATTGTTGTTTGTTTCCTGAAGGTAATACGTTTTATGTACATTAAGAAATTATTCAGGTGGAGTCATATCTTCATGTTTCATTGAAATAATATTGTTTTGTCCAGTTCTATCTAGTTTTTTTCTGTGTAATATTTTTCACGGGTTTAGTATTATGTAATTATTTTAAATCATAATTTTCAGACTACTGTAATGGTTTGCTATTCACAAGCCATAATTTTTATTGCTGGGGGAGTCTGTTGGAGACAGGGTTCTATTTTGGGCAACAGTTGTAAAAATGATGTCCCAAAACATAGCAAAGCAAATAAGAAGTTGAAAGATGGAAGTTTAAGGTGTGCTATGGTATTATAAAAAGGGCAGTAGCATATTTCCTGTATCACAGCATGGTAATTCTTTCCCTTCATTTTTGTGTTATCATTTCTGAAAATAATTACATTTTGTACTGAGCACCATGGAAATGGCACAGTTCACTCTTTTTTTTTTCTTCTGTTATTTTTTCTTGTAGTAATTTATTGCTGCTGGTCTAAAAAACAGCCAGTTAAGATATTTACCCCTTTATACATGTCTAAGTAAGGAAGCAAGGGAAGGGTGCTTTTTTGTATTGTGACAAACTCAGGTGCAAAGGAACCCACCTGATCCCAAGAAGTGATAAAAGATTGTGTTGGTTTGGATGGCAAAGCAATCTGATGAGATTATTATGTTGTGATAATATTTACCCTGATATCTTGGCTCCTGAAGAACCACAGGACTGCAAAATGTGTTGTGTACTCAGGTGTCATGTATTTCCTGGCTTTAGAGCATGATTTCCTGGATTTAAAAATAACTGCTGACAGATCTATGGGGAAATATGCTTTGGCAAGGCATTTAATACACAGCAGTTCCCAATTTACTTACTAATGTAGTTAATAAATGCAAATTTATTTTATGGGAAGGAAAAGGACCCTCTAGTTAAAAAATGACATGAAAATACTTGTTTTGTAACTAAGGCAGGCAATTGTTTTGAAACATATATAACACAATTCTTTTTGAATTCTGTTCAAATGTGTCAGAAAAGATGGGCCATTACAAAATAAGGTTGGCTTGTATTTAAAATGAGACGTTTTCTTCCTGCTAAGATGACACAGTGGTGGTCTGTACATTCAAAGAAAGAGATTTTAAGGAAATGGTAGGAAACTTCATCTTTTTTTTTTTTTTCCCCCCCCTGCCGTTACAATTTGTTTACCATCGCAGGCCCATTTAGATGGTCTGTATTCACTAGGAGTTTACATTTAAACTCTGATATTTAAGTAAATAGCTTAGAAGCACCTTTTGTGAGTTATTAATGCACATATGAACAAAGATATGTGCATCCATGGAAACATGTACAGTTACCTGAATTTTCACTATGCTGAAATATTAAAGTGTGATCATATGAAATATTGCATGTATATTGGTTTTAGGGTGCTTGGTCTTGCCACCATCTGTACAAGGTCTGTAAAGTTTGGCCAGCTATACCTTATTTTATTAATGTAGAGTAGTCTTAGTTTTATGCTTAGCTATGCTGTTCAGGAAAACTTTCTGAATGGCAAATATTTAAATGATTTAATGACTTCATTGTCTATTTTAAATGCTAAGTTTATTTACCCTACTTCTCAGGCTATTGGGTTCAATAAAGACTGCGCATTCTCCCTGACATGTATGCCCTTCAATTAATTGCTCTTTAATTAAATAATGATTAATGAATAAGAGGAAATTATTAATGTTTTCTCAGAGGACTGAAGAAGTGCTCCAACCAATAGTTCTGATTTTATCCACTATGGGTGATGCCAGAATAAAAATCAGTGATCCTAAATGTGTTTTTATTACTTAGGCAAAAATTTCCTTTCAGCATTGAAAAACTATAATCACACTTTAATGTTATTAATACAGCACACGTATGTGACTTATAAGCTGATGACAAACTTTGTAAATCTCCCACTACTTAGATGCATTGTACTGCAGCCTTGCTGGCATCATGCCACAAAGAGTGGGGAAAATGCTTTTTTTGGTAACGTAATACCGACACAGCTGAAAGGGCGTATGGTTTTTTGTCCCTTTCCCTTTACTCGTACTTAAATTTAAGATCAGAGTGGTGGAACCTCAGATGCATGCAGTCACAGGGCTCACAATGTTGTGTTTGTCAGTGAAAAGCTTCCTTCCCTGAGAAGGAGGACATATCTTGAGAACAAAGGACTTCTTAACGGCATTTTGATTTTGGAAGTTCTGTTTCCACTGTGGAAATGTTCTTGAGTTATACACTTGGCCATTATGGAATGATTTTTCATGGTCTCTTGACGTCCCTATGGTGCTGTCTATTGAACTACACACATTTGCTGCCTATGTGTTCATTCTCATGTGCACTGCAGACATTAAACCACCTTGTCAAGGAACTGGCAAACAGGCACCAAGCCTGATGTCTGGGGACCTGTGAAGGAAGGCCTTGGAAGATGGACCAAAAGAGCATCTAGGCTGTTCTTGTAGTATGGATTGCGGGTGGTATTTGAACCAGGATTTCTTAAATTTGTCTTTGCTGGGCCACTCAGTCTGCCCACTCAGATACAATTCACCCTATACAGTATGGTAGTTGATGGTAAATATGACCATATTACAGTGCACTGTGAAATACTGTACATTTTCCATGACTTAAAGCCTTAGCCAAGTATTTTAGTACAAACATCATCTAATTCAAGAGATGCCCCAAAACAGTGTCAGGACTTATTTACTCGACTGTGCACATGAACAGCTTCTATGTTTGAGAATCAAAGGTTGTATCTGTGGAGAATCAAATGTATCTGTGGATTTTTTCAGTTTCAGATTAAAAAAAAAAAATCTTGGCATCAGCAAAATGTTAATATGGCTTTCATTAAGCTTGCTAAAGAGACTTTCTGTAAAACTGAAGAAGTGAAAGGAACCACTGGAAAGGTTTAAAGATTTGTTTTCATTAAATGTTTTCTTAATCTTTAGTATCTGAAAATGAAGAAGTGCCTGAATTAACATCTAGGCACCAGTAGTTATTTTGTATCTTGATTTCCCCTTTTAATAGATCCTATTCAAAATAATATTTTCTAATTTTTTTTAGGCTCTAGCTTTTGTTATCCCAAATACTTTTTATTTCTTATTGCTGAATCCTTTCGTAAGATATGCTGTATGTTAGAGATAAAAATATTGGAAATCAATTTTTTTTATTTCAGTTTGAGGCATAATATTGATGTGTATGATAAGACCCCTATTTTCCATTTCAAAACAGAAGGCTTAAAGTATCAATAGTGCCAAGGAAAGGTTCCATTCAGTTTACCTCAACTAGAAATGCTGTATTATCATTACTGTGATTTAAAAGGTATTTGACATTTCCTTTACAGTGGTGCCATACCATTAGTTGCTATAAATCCACAAACTCTACAAACGTAGAATGAGCCTTAGTTCAGCTACCTCAAAGGTTTTAATTTAAGACTGAGTTTACAGTGGGCCTGTTATGTGGGTTATTATAGGCAACTGCATAGAAAATAGAAGTCCAATATGCATGCATGAGGTCTGCTTTAGTAATGCTTACAGCAGTATTAAAACTGTTTTAAGGTGTGATTCAATGTGTCAATGTGACAAGTAGGAGGAGAGAAGGGAAAAAAAATAGAAATATCATGAAGACCTCATGGCTGAAAAGTATAATATTGTTAAAGGCTGATGCCTCAGAAAGCTGTGGACTGTCAAATGAAAAACAAAATCTGTAAAGTCCCCAGCTCTCAACTTATAAAAGCTTTTTGTTGGGTGGGAATTTAAAAGTCATGGAAGCATGGCAAAGATCAGTGTTCTCTTTCCATAACTTTCACATTTGCCTTCTTGAGCACAACCTCCATCCTCCTGCTTATGGTGTGCAACACTATGTTTTAAATTGATTTTTTTTTCAGTTCATAATTTACATCACAGAAACAGGAGATCAAATTTCAGTCAGAGATGTTCTGAAACTTTAATGCAATACTTAAAAAACCAGATTTATGAATTTAGAATGTTTATTTGAATATAGCCCATATTTATTTGGAAATATTTAAAAGCAAAGATTTACCTGTAAGTCAGTTACATTCACTTAGCAGAAGAAATAATTACTACTTTTATTAGAATAAATAATAAGGCTCATGGAAATGTGTATGGATGTTATCACTGGGCTTCCATTATTTTCCCAAGGCAAACGTCTCTGACATGCACTGCATACCTATTATCTGCATTGCAGGTTTTGATTACATATTCTACTCTTGTTCCATGTTTGGGATTCCCAGGGATCTGCAGCTTTGATCACAGAAGGCACTTTTGCCCTAAATGTTGTGAGTGTTCTTATATTTTAAGTAAATAATAGTCAAAGAGAATAAAATTGAAAGTTAATTTAATTCAATTCACTAGCAGAGCAGACTACAATAGACCATTGTACCTCTTTGACACTATTCTTGATGAAATGTTTTACTGAAGCTGAACTATGTGCACTTGAGATATAGATTTAGGTCAATGAAAATTTATTCCAAAACAGGTATGACAAAAAAAGCCAATAAAAGATTAAATAAATGTGCAAATAAGAGCCTGGGTTATCCTGTGTTTTTATGTGTGTGGGTTTGTTTTTTTTTTTTTTAATGTTCCCTTGAGCTGTGCTGATTGCTTAATTTTAGTATCAAGTGGAACTTCAAGGAACTGGAAATGAAAGTTGGTGGGAAATAATGAATAAAAATATTAACTCTTAAATGCCTCCACACTTTTATTCATGAGGCATGAAGCTAGTAACTAAAGCTAGTAGAAAGATTTTTTTTTTTTTTTTTTTCAACACAGTAAAACTGTCGTGGGGGTATTATGATGAATCTGCAGAAGTGCAGGGTGTTAAGACTGCAGTGGACAATCAATTATTTTTGGAACAGCATTTCTTTGGGTGAATTCCTCTGACACTCGTGTTTTAATTGTGATGAAGTCTCTACATTGAGAGTCCAGTGGGATGTTACTGGTCTGGCAGTAATTATGTTTAATACAGCACTGATGGTTTGGTATCAACTGTATTGGTGGGCTAGAAATACTGTTGTGTCCTTTTAACAAGTGTTATTTGGATTATTATTTTATCAAAGACATTTTAAAATATTCATTCTGTCTAGATTTCATAAAGATTTCATGTTTCCTGTGTTTGACTAAACTTAGCTGACTGAAAACAGAAATCTTGGTGCTTCCTTAACTATTACACATAGTCATTTGTCAGGTTGAATTGCAAGCAGCAAAGGGTAATGGTAGCAACAAAAGTGTAAGGTGAATTTATCCTAACACAGGACTATTTTCTTAACAACCATACATCTTTCTGAAAGGAAGAGTTGTGTCAACAGCCACTGGGTATTACTCATGTGCTCAGCTCAATAGTGTTCTCCAGTGGTGCCTTGAACAGTCATTGCCTTTTAGCAGCAAACCGGGCAAAGTTCTTCAGCAACCAAACGTGTCTAAATCTGTCAAGAGCCTTATTATCTCTGTAACAGCACGTATGGATAAGAAGCACTGCTAATAACTGTGCCTATCCTTTTGTGTGTGTTATTCCAAGCTTCACAATGTGTCACAAAGCAAGAAAACAAATCAATATTTTTTGCTTGAAACTACAGTGTTCAAAGATGATTTAATAGCACCTCTCTCTGTTAATGTAGTTTTCTTTCTCAATGTGTAAGATTCTATTGCACTGGGCAGATATCAATGCAGCGTACATAAACCAGAAAGCTCTAGTTTGAAAATGGATCAACTCTAAGATTATAGCTTACTGCCAGGATGTAGATGAGCAATCTAGGGTTGCTTTGCAGGTTCTGGTGCCACATCTATATTCCTTCTAGTATCCAAGTTAGGATGGCTAAAGTTAGCTTGGGTTCTATGTAACCTAGACTTGCATCTTTGAAACGTACCACAGATCTTAACTGTGGGTTTTGTTATGCTGTTTTCAGAGTCTAGTGTAGCAGTTATCAGAGAAAGACACCTTAGAAATTCTACTTTAAGCAAGATAAAATGGAGAGTTTAAAATTTTTCAATCTCCTTTTCTATCTATACAAAGTATTGTCCTATTAAGCGATAATCTTCTAAAGTTTATCTGCAGTAATGTTTTCTCACTTAAAGAACAAGGCTGCACTAGTATTTTTCAGTGCTGACATTTATCCAGCTAGGTATTAAAAATGTTCAGATGGCTACAAGTGATGAATTGAGAAAATACAGAGATTAAAGAAACTTGACTTCTGAATATCTGATATAGGAAGGTATCTTTGAAAGTTTAGAAAAAAGAGTGCATTTTTCATCCCGTGGAGCTTTTTATAGATTCCAGCACATTAAACGAGGAAGCCCATACCGTTACAAATAGAAGCTGTAACAAACTTCTGTAACTTTTGCAACAAATCAGTGATAAGCCTAAGAATATGCTGATGACACTACTTCTCAGGGCACAATGCAAAAAAATTGTGATCTACTCTCCCACTGTTGTTTAAAGCAGGATACAGGTGATTTATTGCTCCAGACCTTATTTTCTTAATAAAAGGAGATTCAAAAGTCACTGACTCACAGAATTGTTTTAAGTTTCTCTCTGTGACTATAATTTTGGCAAAGTAAAACCCAGGGTACTTGCAGCTCGCTTATGAATAAAGCCTCTGTATTTGCATGTAATGTAACTATTCGTACAGCTAATGCACCTTGTATTTCTAGTAGTAAAGTTCACTTCATATTTCTGATATATTTGACAGGAAAGCAAGAACATGGAACTAACTTTGGTCCCACCACAGTAAGGGGCTATATTTCCTTCTTGTAAGTGTAACTTTTATGCTGTGTGACTGAATTGACTCTACCCAAAACTTAGGGTTTTTTTCAGAGATTCATCTTCCTCCCAGTAAGTGACTTCTGCAGTGCCTATTCAAACTGAGACAAAAAAATTGTCTGCTACTAATATTTTCAGACTGCAGTTAAGCATATACCTAAATATCAATACTAATACAAGATTAAAAATTCAATAATGCAAAGATCGTTTAAAATTGTTTTGATTATCTCTTAATTATGCAGATGTAATTAAAGACATAACTCAGGTGATATCTTTATTTATTTGGATAGAACATGCACTCACAATTGATAATTGCAGGACTCTGTTACTATAGTTACCATTAAATGAGACTGAGAACAGTCTGTCAAAGACAAATTTAGTACAATCATGGCTGTAGTAATTCTACATTAAAAAAACCCCAACATTGAATTTAGAAGTTATGCCATCTTAGAAGAAAACTATCTCATCTTCAATGCTCTAGGTATTTAAAAGAAATTATTTTTGAGTGATGGAGTGTAAAAAATATTCTTCATACAGCCTAAACACAAAGAAAAGTAGTAGTTTTTCCTATGTCTTCCCAGTTTAAACAAGTAATTACTGAGGCTTGAACTTAAAATTATGCTTTAAAACAAGAGTTCAATTCAGGACCACTGTAATCACATTGAAGTCATATAGCTGTGCCTTGGCTTCAGAACTACAAGACTTAAAATAGAACTATGTATTAAACTGTCTTTTAGTAGTCCTGACTAAAAATATGAGTTTCTGTCTCTTTACAACTTGATAGGTTTGCATTTTGATGTGAAAAAAATTTATGCTTTTGTCCCTGAGTGTTCTGAACAGGACCTATGTGTGCAATAGATGAATTGGAGTACAACCCTGTTGTACACTAAGCTCACAAGTGTTTGACGCTGCACAATTTTACAGCCTTCAAGTATCTTTTGTAACCATAAAAAGATGTTGACACGGTGAGTATAATGAGGAAAATTAAACCATAGTATGATTTAAAACAAATAATTGCAAGCTTCTTAGTTTTGTTTTTGGTCTGTGGTGTTGTGTGTCCCCCCCGACCCCTTCCCCAGGCACCATTGGTATAATAAGCAGTATCAGTGGTAACGAGTTGGTTGTATGCTCTCATAGATAGATGTGTGCCCACCTTCTCTTTTCCTAGCACTGCGCCTTCAGTTTTTTTATAGTACGGTTCAGGTTTTCATCCCTTCTTTCAAATGAGGACATCAGCCTCCTGCTTTCATACTTCTCACTTTCCAGCCTCCTGGCATATATTCCGGTGTGGTAGTCCCGCTTCATCCTCTCCTCCTCTTCCTCCACACATGGTCACCCGTTGCCTTCCTGTCTCCACCTCACTAAGAGTGATACTCACTGTTGCTTTGCTTCTACTTTTTTCAGAAGCTCACAGGTCGATTAGTGATGGCATTTCTGCAGCAGACACCCTGGAAATAACAGCTTGGGAAAGGACGAGAAGAGTTTATTGGACTCTGGCAAGCGGTGTACTATTGAAAGAATCATCTGAAGTCATTCACAAACAGAATACTGAGGAAAAAACACAGCTTTCCATAAGTTCTGATGTGTCATTGCTTCTTCTTTACATTCCTTTGATTTTCTAACTAAGCTATTAAAAAAAAAAGTTCAAAACTGGGGTAAACCAGCTGTATCTACAAAATACCGGCAGCCTCTATTAAGCACTTAAAATAAATGTTTCAACTTTTGGGCTCCAAAACACAAATTATGCCAGGTACCTTTGATTGCAAAGCACTGGAGTATTTCAAGCAGGAGCTTGTTGATATATTTTAATGAAAAAAAGACATTTATGCAAAATCCACAATATTACATGATGTTCTTAAAAGAAAAAGATATCTGACTATAAACTGCTGTCAGGCTGCTCAAATGCCTACAAAAACCACTGAAGTAGGGCAATGATAATGAAAAGTAGCAAAGTACAGGTTGTGGAGTTCAAGATTGTAGAGATTTTTAGTTCATTTCTGCACAGAGAAATTGTAGATTCTAGAAAAAAAAGACTGTAAGAAGGAAGAGAAGATGCAGGACAAAAAACCAGGAATTTGAGTATCTACATTTATTACAAAAAAAACTATGCTGTACAAAACAGAAGAAGAGAGAGAACTCAGGTAAACACTAATAAATTTTATAGGTTTTATATGACCCAGAAGGGCTCTGAGGGACATTAAATTGGTTAAGATCAATGCTTGGCTTCTTAGTGAGAAGTGAACTATGATATCTGTTCAGCTTCAGTCATTGCACAAAACATAAAAAGGATAACTTTTTTTAACCCTAAAAGCTAAGTTCAAAGTATTAAAAATATTGAAGTATGATGACTATGTTTAAAAGACAAATTATGTGCTGAAAATGTGGGGGGAAAAAAAAAGGGAGGAAAGAAAATTATATTATTTGCTATATCAGAGGTGAAAAAGGAAAATAAGAGAATAAAAACCCTTGTAGTTATGTACCACCCCCCCAAAAAAAAACCAAAAAAGCAAAACCAAACCAAGTCAAAGGTACCTTGTTCCTTCATCTGGACACTTCTGTACCTTTCCAGACAACTAACTTTGATCTGAGATACTGAAGCACCTAGGTCTTTTTTAAATTACTTTTAAAATTTTCCCCCTTGATCTGATGATGTCTCCCTGTCAGATTTCAGTTCCTCATTATTTCCTTTTCCATCGTGTAACGTTGTGTATGGTTTCTTTATATAGAAAAATATTATTTTTAATATACATGATTTTTAGAGTTTTTTTATTTTCTAGATGCATATTTTTATACATGATTTCTCTATACATAGCCACATTTTTCTATGTAAGATTTCTCTGTATGTCTGTATATGAATGTATATATTATAAATGGAAATTAAGTGCATGTGTGTATATAGACGTAATTCCCCTAAGTATCTATATGCATTACATATATAGATGTTTCAGCGGTAATTTGCAGTAATTTCCCCAGATCTCTGTTTTATTCTAATCTGGTTCTCTTGTCCTTGGTTTTTGGGTCGTTCCTGGGCCTCTGGTTCCAATGAGTTACATTCAAACTGATACTTGCCTAGATTGCTGTAGGTTGTACTGAGCTAAGTAGATATTGCAGTGTTTTTGCAGATATCAAGTACATAAGGGTTGTTGATACAGACAGATTAAGACGTTTGTCATGGGCATTTGCACAACTTTGATTTATATGGTTTTCTTTATTCTTTGTAATGCCTTGCTCAAGGGGTGGGAAATATGGTTCATCCAAAATCTGCTAAGTAATCTCTTAGTCGAATTCAGGACAAGAGAGTGCCTAACTGCACTGCCTGTCCTTCTAGTTTTATACAGAAAAACATTTAATCTTCTTTTTTTTTGTTATTATCTAACAAATTTAGTAATGCCTAGGATGTCTTTGAAAACAGTGAGTTTTTAAGGCTATTTTCAATACAGTGTGAACTGAGAAGTGACAGATGAATAATATATTTATGGTGTAGTTGTAGGCACAAGCTAGTGGACTCGCTGCTGAAGGACAGCATGAAGAAAAGCCAGCACTAATGCCATCTGTTTCGGTGAATGCATACTGTGGTTATCGATCAGCTCTTCACATTGACTAGTCCAGGTCATCCTAATAAATTTCGTCTGGAGATTTTAGAAGACTTTCTGCAAGGTTCTGTTCCTGAGGTACAGAAATTTATAAAAGGGTTTAGGGCATAAGCCAGAACCAAACTGGATCACTTGCCTTTTCTACTAACATCTTCCACTAATGTTTTGGGGAAACTTTTGGCTAAGTAATTTTTTTCGGAAATCTTAGCTCCTATGAGAGGAAGATGATAATTGCAATTTTCATTTAGTTATAGAAACAATTAAAGTTATTATGCACAAAACTTGCTTCTAGTTTTTCTGTTATCCTTTAAAAAAAAATCTACAAATCGCCACCTAGAGAAATGATTTTAAACTCAATGTTAAACACAATATTTAATTTATTAAAAAGCCTTCAAATGTTAACCTTTTAAATTTGATAAATATTGAAGAAGAATGAAAGATTGATCCTCAATATAGTACTGTTATTCTAGTTACTTTAAAACATATGTGTTACAAACATAGCTTTCTCTTGCAAGCCTGATCTGAAATCAAGAAGACTTAGCCTAAGGATTACCCATTCTGTGAAGTGTTTTTGTCCTTCAGTCATAAAATCATGGAATCACAAAATGGTTTGGGTTGTAAGGAACCTTAAAGACCATCTAGTTTCCATGGACAGGGACGCCCTCCACTAGACCAGGTTGCTCCAAGCCTCATCCAGCCTGGCCTTGAAAACAGCCAGGGATGGGGCACCCACAGCTTCTCTGGACAACCTGTCCCAGTGCCTCATCACCTCCGAGAAGAATTTCTTCCTGATGTCTGATCTAAATCTCCCCACTTCCAATTTAAACCCATTACCCCTTGTCCTGTCACTTTGTAAAAGTCCCTCTGCAGCTTTCTTACAGGCCCCTTCTGGATCTGGATAGTGGTGTGTTTTTATGCCATTTTTGCCCAAATGGGTCTCTGATATTTATTCTTTTCATGGCAAAACTGCATACTCAATGTATTGAATAATTGAAAAAAAATCATTGTTGTTGCTGACATTGGATTTTGAGTCAGCTATTTTAGCCTGTGCATTAACTCCTAACAAAAGGACAGTGAAAAATTTTTTTGTAATTTGGATATACCACAGTGGAAACTGCACATAGGCTACATGAATGTATTTTGGGATACAGTCTTACAGCTCACAGTTAGAGGCACTAGGTGGTGTATTTATTGCAGATAGTGTGATTCATCTGCTTCTGAACATTCCACTTCTCTATGAAATCCCCATTACCATGCAAGCCTCGGGTCTGACTGCATTCCTATTTTTACTACTTCTCAAGTGCTGAACCACAAAAAAACCCATTGAAAACAACAATGATTTTTAGTAATTTCTCTTTGGTTGAGAAACTGAGGCAGAATCACAGGGACAGTGTTTGCCCGTTGTCTATTTCTTATTATTCCTCTTTCTGTTTTATTCCTTACCGTATTCTATAACAAAATTGTATATTTTAGTAGACACTTAGTTATACTGCTAACACCAGCCTTTTAATGATTTTTTTTTTCCTTGATTGCAGAGAGAATGTACATTGAAGTGTCTTGTTTTGATAGAGCTTTGTTGTTTGCTGTTTTGCTTTGTCAGACAATGTGATTTATGTATTTGTGGTCTGTATTGTGTAAGAGGTGGCAATTCAAGGGAATGAGCCTTGCACTTGGAATATGGTTTGTACTCTCTCACCTGTATTAAGGGAATTCATTCTGCTGTCTTGACCTTATTCTTGGGAAATTGTATCTTTTCTGCTTGAAAGCACTGCTGTGTCTGAGGGGTGGAGTTGTTAGTCATAGGCTCATGGATTTTTAGCATATTTATTTTTCTTATTTGGCTCAGCAGTTATGACAAAGTAAACTTCTACTGATACTTTCTGGTTGATATGTAATCAGAAAGGAAGAACAAAAAATGTCAGTCGAACATATGGGTGGTTTGGGTTTTTTTCAGCAAAACATCTTTACTTGACAGATCATTATGATGAGCTAGCGGGTGTGTGGAATATATGGAAATAAATTTAACCATGTTGGTGTTTACGTTGTAAACCTGCTTGGAGTAAAGCATATATTTACCTTCCAAACATCAAGTTGGGTAGAATGCTGCTATCCAAATTATTGCACACATACTTATTTATTGATGCTTGTGAAGCACTTAGGTAACCAGACCTAGCAGAAAGCAGCAGGTACCTAGGTGCAGCAGTTTGTGAATTAACCTTTGCTCCTGTGACTTTTCCTGGTTTAGGTTCCTCTTTCGATGTTACTGCCGAAATAATCATGCTGACACAAGCAAGCTGAAATGTGGTCGGGTGGTCTAGGTTTCATCTCTAATATATTCTGATTTTATGATGTGACACAATATTTCAAGGAAGGTGCTTTTGGAAAGCAGAAATTGTGAACTGTGTAGGAGAAGTGCCCACACAATTTGGAAGTGTTTGTACCAGAACAAAATCCTGCAAATATAGGTGGTCTTGAGCAATTATTAATTTTTACTGCTGTCCCAATATATGTGAATTTACTGGTAATCTGTTTGTATTTGTGACTATATATGACGTCTGAAATACCTGTGAAATTGCCTGTGTTCTGCAGCTTGTCCATATATGGTTTTTTAGGTCTAAGTCCATGTTGCATAGTAGACAACTTACATGTGTGTTTTAATTAAATTTCAAATAGTAGGAGTTATATTTGCAGTTATATTTATTTATATCAATTTTGGGGGGGTTACAATTATGAGAACATGGAAAACATAATTTTTACAACAAATATATAAATTAATGTACTTCAGAATAGACAGAAGGTTCTTTCCACCCAACTTTTTTCTCCATTTTGCTGTTTCTGGACAATCTAATCTTTTGGGAATTATTTTCTCCCATTGGCTCTATCAATAAAAAGCAGTATCTATTTTAAAGTGCTATTTACTGAACCCTGCTGTGCATTTAGCAGGGTTAGGTACCCAGCCTGCTTCTGTCAGATTCACAGATTTCAAAATGTGAATTAAATTACATTTTCTGCAATTGTGACCTTGAGCAACAGTAAAAGTAAATTCAGTGTAAATAGGAATCTTTCTTGGATGCATTATGCAGAAATGCCAAAGGAACATGACTGCAAAAGGGAACATTCCTGCAGGTAACTGTTTAGAGATGTATAGCAAATGAAATGCTTGCTACACTATTCACTTTGAACAACAGAAACAAGGAGTGTAGGACTGGATAGGACTTTTTCGGTCACAGAATGCTTTCCCTTTCTCTGCTGCACACAAATGTATTATAAACTAGTTACCTGTACTTATGACACCACTGATTTTGAGGCATAGCACACATCCATTTCTTTATAGGTAAGCAGCTCAGTTACCTTTCAAAGATGGAATGCTCTAAGAAAGAAAACACCCTGGAAGCAGATGAGTATACTTGTAGTACAGTACAATTCCTCCTTCTTCCCCCAAGCACATGAGAAATTGCATGCTTCTTCAGAGAATTTCAGTAAGCTTTGATGCATGGGAAACAGCATGAAGGGGACTGGGTCCCACCAGATGAAACAGGAGTATATGGAACTTTTAAGTGTGAAAGACAAACCATATAAAAATACTGCAGAAAACATTTATTTTCTTTTACAACTGAAAAGTGAGTTTCTGAACTTGAAGCTGAACTTCAGCATATGCTGGTAACAAAAGGCTGGCCTCTGTGTAAATGTGTACTGAATTAAAATGCTATGGATATTCGTATCCTGAAAACATCTTGCTAGCAGAGGTCAAAGATGCTAGTAAGTTTAACAGTTTATGGGATGATCTTGGCAGTGCTTGGGAGACTTGTGTCAGCAGAGTGTGGTGAAAAAGAATATCAAATCTCACTGACATATCACTGTTTCAGTAAGTTTATGCTAATGTCTGCCTTCACTGAACAGCGCTCCATAACCTGACATTCACCCAACATTCCCACAGGATCCCTATTACTACATATTATCTATAGCCTGTAACTGGAATACAAGTGCTTTCATTATTTTTTAAAAATCAGATATTGCTGGAGCTACTTCGCATCCTACTCTATGAAAAAAACTGTTCCAAATATCAAAGCCTTCTGTGGAATGAGGATTTCTGGAAAGGTCTATTTTGTAATCATTGTTTCACATGCCAATAATTGCTGTCAGTGGCTCCTGTAATAACCTATGTGCATCTGCTAAGGATGCTGCAATAGCACAATGTCAAGAGAAGAAACAGCTGTAACTTTGCCATTTCTTGCAAGGAACTGGAATATGTGATAGGAATTGAATAGTGAAATCTTTTATATTACTATTTTATAATTAAAGAATGGGAATAACTACACCTGTTTACCTGTGAATTATCATTCTACTTTATGAATTCTTTTGTCATGGTTGAAAATCTTCACAGAAACTCAAATCTTCAAAGCTTGTCCTGGAGATTTGTTATGCTTCTAAAGGAGAAGATAGATAATTTAAAAAGCAGAAAAATTCAGGAGTGCTTACACATGCACATAGTTGCAGTAAGATTCAAATTTCCCCCCTGTGCTTCCAGGATTATTTGGGCTGGGGATTATTTGTTGAGTTCATTTTTTCCTGGTAGAGCAATTATATTTTAGGCTAGGTGTTTATACTTGCTTTTAAAGGATTAAATTCAAGCTGCTGTTGAAGGGGTGAAAGTCATCTGGCCTTTTGTTCCATATTTCATTAATTAGAATTGGACCCTGAGGGTAAAAGTTATTAATGAAATGTAAATGTAAAATTATGCTACTCTGGAAAAACAAATGTGCTGTGCCAAGAAATCCATTAGTTGAGTTTCTTACTTTCTCCTTAAACCCTTGGTGTTCAAGGGACAGTAGGAGGGAAGCAGACCTGGATAAGGGACTCCTAATTACAATACTGTAGGAACTGTGGTTTCCAGATGTTGTTTTGTAACCTCATCCTGTCTTCATGTAACTTTGATTACGGTTCCGTCGGTATTTTCAGGGGATACTAAAGATGAGACGAAGAAATAAACAAAGACACAAACCCATGAGTGTTTGGATGAACAAAGGAATATCCTATTTCTTATTTTCATCTTTACCATTCTTCTTTCTAGACAGTCAGAAAAATCAAGTGTTCCAAAGTTCACATTAGAACATATAGCAGCACTAATGTAGAATAAATCTCAGGCCAAAACCCTTACAAAAAGAGATATAATTCACACAGGCTAACCAGAATTTTAAATTTGAACTCCTAGCTTTCTTAATGTGGTGGATTTTAAAGACTCTTTCTTTTACCTCTGCTGCTTCTGTTTAATTTTTCCTCAGGGTGCGATGTAGGAAGCTGGTATTTCCAGTACCCAGGATACTGGAGCATCCTTGATAATCCAGTTCAAAATATTGCTCTGTATCCATATGGCTCTTAATTGTCTCCTTTACTATTTGTGATACTTCATCTACAGTTATACAAAACAAAAATAGTTTTGTAATATTATAGGTTTTTTCTTTTCTAACTTACATTAAACTGAATTAATCATCCTGTCAACCATGTTGTTGAATTAAGTCTTTTTGGAATGGTTAGTCGAACCATTTGAGTTCAGTCTTTATCTGTGGTAGAAAATGCTGCTATTTCTTTTTCATACTGCCATTTATCATTCTGTTTTCCTAACTGGTTTGTCATCCATCTAAAATCTTATTTCTCATTGTGTAATTATTAATATTCCTTTAAATATTTTTTTTCTAAGGACCCTGTCAAAAGAAATTTGTAGGTCCCAATGAATTACATTCTCTTGTTTCCTTTTGCACATCTTGTCTAAACCACCTGCAAAAATAAGAATACATGCTTTTATAGAACTCATGCTCAATGACAACTTACGAAAATACCATGTGGTATAGTTAAAGTTTCACTATGCTTGTTCACTTTCTTAGAGCTGAAATAAATACCTTTTTCGTCTTTTGCACTCTTTAAATTCCTGTATGATCATTTTCCAAATACCTAGAAAAAAAAAACATTGCACATTTATCTGGAATTGGGGATGTCATGTTACATTGGTTCTGCTTAACTCATTTGCTAATTTACTGCTATTAAATTTAAACTCGGGAAGCATACATTTCTTCCAAAAAAATATTTTTAAGTTGTATGTGGGTTTTTTATTTTCATGCTTACCAAGTTTTGATGTGTTCTGTCTTGATCTTTTATATGTATTATTTCAAAAGCTAATTTCATGATATCAAATCTATTTATGGATACAGCTGCACGGTGCTTAGCTGCCTTCTAAGGTTAACCCACAACATATGGAAATTAGACTTAAAGCTGCAGAAAGGTTTGTATTACTCTGATAAGGGAAGCCTTTGCTGTATCTGCAGAGTGTTAATAGGGCAGGCTTCCTTTACCATTCCAGCAACATTCTCAGTCTTGGAGAGGAGGTGCTGGCTTTTCTGTCAGATTAGCAGCTTTGTGTTTTGACCTAGGCTATTTTTGCCCTGCGTTCCACTAGTTAGAAAAAAATGTGCTTATGTAAAAGATTTAAGCAGAAGCTAATGCATCTTTACTGGTTGTTTGACACTTGGTACCTTTAAATATTTTCTTGAAAGCTGTTAACAAAGAGTTTTCTTACTTAGGATCTGTTCGATATTGGTAAGAGTCACCAATCAATCCATTGAGCTATCTTTGATGATTTCATGTCTCCTACTGATTCACTTTATGAAAGCTCTGAAAATATTCTGTGATTTTTATTTATTTATTTATTTATTTATTCCTCAGGGCTTGCAATCTGTGCTCTCAAAGGTACTAAAACTGATAGCTGGTATGTGGATTTTATCCAATCATGCTAGCTGAAAACTGATGAGTGCCTTCTGTTTACATACATACCAAACCATGTCACTCAAATGCAGGAAGAATGCTTCAAAAAATATCCTAAATGCATTATAGCTTTTACATCACTGAAAGCTTAATTCAGAAATAATTTAAATTGGGAGAATTATCATTTTGGTAACCTGTAGTAAACTTCATAGGCGTAAAAGCGGTTCTGTAGTACTTAGACAATTGAAGTTGATATTTTAAACTGTAAATAACACAATTAAAAGAGATTACCAAGACAACTGGGAAAGTGTTTCCAAAAGAAGAAAAGAATGAATGAAATTCCCAAGCTGTGCATAAATGCATGGCTTGGATGAGATACAGAAGTACGGCTTCATGTGACAGAAGCTGCTGAGGAAGAGCTGTTTGCACCAACAGTGAACAGATTGTGTGCACATACTGCTCTAGAAAAACAGAAACTGAGAACTCCCTAAAAGTTCCTTCTTAACAAGAACAAGCCTTTGTTTGCAGCACAGCAGATCTTGAGCTACCAGACCTTTAATTTAAGACATGGTTATCGTGGGCAGTGTTAATTTTGCACAATGTTGTCTGGTTTTTAACTTTAAAAAAATTAGTAATTTTAAAAAATAACTTCCTATTCACCTAGGTAGAGTGAACCCACAGTTAGTGTGTTTGAACTTGTGGAGATAATTTGTGAACATGGTCCCTATTTATTTCTGTTGGGGTTTCAAAGTGAATTTTATTGTAATGTGTTTATAGCTGACATTTTTGAAGCCACAGGATTTCGTTTTCTCCTTTGTGCAGCTTAAGATTTTAATTTTTTTAAAATTTTTTTTGTAGTTCGAAGTTCATCCACAAACTCCAGTTACGCACTTGTGAGTAATCTGCACCAATTCTGAGGGGTCTGCCTCACACTGAGCCTGTGGACTGTGAGCAGAAGTGCAACAGGTGAAGCTTAAAGCTGGAACAACCCAGACAACAGTAGCTGCACACAGGTGAGCAAATGGAGCTTTTGAAAACATAAGAAAGAAAGAGGCTGTGCAGGGACAAGTAAGTATTTAAAAGCATGCTGGTTTCACTCTAATAGGTTAAGTACTAAAAGCGCATCGCTGGTGCAAAACTGATTTTCGTGTGTTGATTCGAGCCATCACAATGTTCCAGAATCAGATCAGGTTGACTTGCACCTTGTTAATGTAGTCAGAGGTCAGTGGCTTTAGTTGTTTCCCAGTTCATGATGACAGTTTAGAGACAAAGCTTTATACTTTCCTGTAATCTCTAGTTATGTTTTAAGTGGTAGTTTCTGTTAACAGCAGAGGTTTGTTCTTCCGTCAGCAGTTCTAAGAGTCAGAGAAGTCTGAGCTCTTGCACTGAAACATTCTGTTTTATTGTTTGAAAGGAAAGGTGGTAAACAGAAAGGAAGGTCAGAGCTACTTTTTTATATTTCTATCTGTACCTATTAAGATGTGCAAAGAATAGAACAATTAAATATCTTTCAGAGGATGATAGTTCAGTAACTAAGACACAGGATTTAAAACAGATTATGGCTACCTTTGTCTAAGCTAGTCTTCTCTGACTTTTTCTCAGTTCTTCATCTATACTAGAGAGAACTTGAGACAACCTCATTACATGTAAACATTGTGAGGTACTCAGATGTTATGTAATCAAGGATACAATACTGTACATGCCAGATTTATGTATTTATGTATTTTAAAGGAAAAAACGTGCTTTAGGACAACTGTGGGGAAAAAATGGGATAGTGAAGTTACAGGTCATCATCAAAAATAAGGAGCACAAACCTCCAGAACAACCGGGTTTTGGATGTTAAAAAGTTATAAGCCTGTATTAGGTGTTTATTTGTTCATTATCAGATTCAACTTAACTATGTCCCATTGAAGGACCACTTATCAGAAAAAGCAAACCCCTAAGTGCTGCAGTTGTGCATTTAAACTTCAATGGCTGAGAATTTTCTACATGAAGTACATCAATCTCCCTGATAATTATGTCCATCTAACTTGTGCAAAAGCATTCCTTGGAGCTGTTCTAGAGGAGACAAGGCCCTTCCTCTTGAGATGGTGCTGATAGTTACTGTCATATTTGTGCTGGCTGGAGGGATGTAAGCCAGGTTACTGAATATATATATAAGCAAGATTTAGCATCTGTTTTGTCACAGTCCTCTGCACAGAACCTCAGGCAGCTAATATTTAACCGATGATATTTTATGGGATAAATCTTCTTTAGGTACCAAAAGGGCATCTGTTTCTATCTCTCTCAGAAGTGATGCCTTTAGATAGGCTAAAACTGTACTGTACTACAGTTTTATCATTTTAGGTATCAATAGCAATTGAAATTATATTGCTGTATAGTTACTGATGATATTCAGTATTTTAAAGATTTTAAACTTTTGATTGAATAAAATATTGTTATTTTGAGATCAGATACACAGGATGGGTATGAGTTCCTTATATAATTACAAGCACTCACATGCCCCAGGTATTGACAGTTCTTTTTCTTTAGTTATGGTTAGGTTCTTTGAAGGTTTTTTTGTGATTTCCTCTTTGTTGGATCTAATGAAGTCTCAAGCTGGGTTTCTGAAGAAGTCTTTTATCTCATTTATCCTGAAATCCTGAGTTCAAAGACAACTGTCCTTATTTCTACCTCTGAAATCCACTTTCTACAGTCTTGGAGGAGCCCAGAGTACACTGGTGTGCTACTGTGTGCAGTGCACTACAGTAAAGCCCCAGAAACAAAAGACTTCTTGTAGTCCGTGACTCTACCAGAATGACTTATTGCTGTCATGTTCCTGAGCAGCATCTTCTGCGTGGAAGAAGGATGTAAGAGCTAAAGATAGGAGTAGAATAAAAACTGATGACTAAATTTAATTAAGAATACTAAATACATACTGAATACCAAATTGAATTAAATTTAGATGAAGAAATTTACATATCAGCACCCGAAAAGTTTCTAAACTTGATTAACATTAAAGAAACCAGAAGTTAAAGATAGAGAAGTAAAAAGAAAAATCTTAGAAATAATGTTCTTTAATTATTTTATCACCATGTTCAATCAGAAACAGACTAATATGGAAGAACCTGGAATGCATGGTGAGCAGTAAACCAGGACAGATTTCTCGAGATTTCTTTTGAAAGCCTCTTGGGGATACACAAATACAGCTTTTAATGAAGTATAGTTATATTTTCCAGATGATTTACTGAAAAAAATTCAGATATAAAATAAATCAGTAGACTGTGTAATGAAATCAAGCTCTATAAGCAAAGAAAAAGAAAACCGATATTTCCGACACCACAGTTTCTAATAGTATTTTCTTGTAAATTTATAAATCCACCAAATTAAAAAGAATTATGTCCCCGGTGTCTAAAAATAATCTCCAAGCCTTGCCTATCATCTTGCTGAACTCTCTGATCAAGACAGATACTCTGGCTTTATGACCCTCTTGATTATTTCTCCTGGTTGAGCGATAAAAGAACAAAGTACAGCATGGATGAAAGCCAGCTATAATTACAGTACAAACCTGGGGATCCAAAGACTATTGACTGTAGTTTGCAATGGTTTAAAAAAGGATAATGAAACTTCAGAAGCTTCCTCTTAGGCATGGAAAAAATCCAACCTGACAATAGCTGGCATTGAGTGACCCTTTCTGTTAACCTTTATCTAGAACAGTTACTTCTCTCCACTTCTGGATTGTACATGAGAATCCACATGCTTTTTCTTTTTTCCACCAGACTTTTTACTGTTGCTTTTGAAGTATTCCACCATGTAGTACCACCAAGTACATAAAAGTGAAGAAGCAATACAAAAATTATTACCTGAGAACAACGTGCATACACAAACACACATTTTTCTGTTTATATATGTGTGTTATTTATGTATGTGTCTGGCTACCACGGGGTTCTATTTGTTGCAGTTAGTATTGGCCCTTCAACTCTCTACTTTTCCAAGCAGGCTTTCTAAAGTCTACTGATGGCTCCTAGCTGTTTCCTTAGTGTTGTTTCTGCTCCTGCCATTGGTCATCCAGACCAACAAAAACTTTTGAAATTGCATGGAGATCAAAATTCTTTGCAAACCCAGTACTTTATTTCCAAAAACTCTGCTTTGGCTATAAAGATGGATCTTTACAATCTCAAATTTTATAATAGTTTTCTGATTAGACAGATCTGATAGGAAAACAAGCCTAATGAAGGGCTGAACATTTCTTCTCCCTCTCCCCCACTACCTCTTTCAACTATAGCTATCACCATCACTTATTGTCATAACAACCTAGGTTAAGTTATGCTTACCTGGTATTGCTGTCTCTGAGGCCACCTACAGAGTTGGTTCAGAGATCTGAATTATGTAATTTCACTACCTTTATTTTATAACAGATACCTGCTCTATTCTGGTATTTGATATTTATTCCCCCCCCCCCCCCCCCCCCTTCTGTTCTCTCTCATACTTTTAAATTTGATGTTCTTTCCATCTCTATTTTTCAGACATTCAGCATTCACCTTGCTTGAAAGACCCAGAGATGGTATATCTCTGGCCATTCCCAGTACACCCAGGTTACATGAAAAACAGGTCAGACACAGGCTAAGCTTCTGGGATAGTACTCAAGATTTGTCCTCTTCCAAACCTACGGTTTCAGAGTTGCTTACAGTGTTATTTAAGGTTGTGCTTGAATGCAAGGTCCACTCCCTTCTTGACTGAGAATGTTAGATGAAATCTTAGCTACTGTTCTTTCTATTGGTTGTGTCATAAGGGGGCAAGGTTAGAAACAGTGAGACCCAGCTGGGGCCCTTTTCTCATTTATGCCAGTAATGCTACTGGAGGTCAAGCAACAGGCTGAATAGCTTGTGTTATTTTAGAACATGCGATCCATGTATAACTAGATAGATTGCTCTTCTGCAATATTTTAGCATCTTTATAAATGTAATGATTGCAGTTGTAGATTAAGAAGAAAACACGGATGGGGCAGCTCTCTCAGTTGAGCGTAATTGGATTTTTATGCATACTGTTAGTATAAATGTGAACAACCACTCATTTTTGGGACAAAGGAGTAGAATGCACTAAATATGATATGTCAGGTTCAAGGCTGAGGATCTACGCTATATTGGCAAGATTGGCATGTCTTCCATTAGCTGTAGCAACTGCACTGCTTACTTTTGCCTTTGTTTACAGAGTTTAATCCCATTCTTAAAGCAGATCCGGTCTGTACGCCTCAAGTTTTTGTGGTTGGCTTTGTATTTTTTACTCCATTAATGTCTGTCTCCAACATATACTGACACATTTAAAATATGTATCTTTGACTTTAAAAAGAGAAAACAATGACCTACCCACTATAGAGAATCCTATTTCAAGTGTTGAACCATAGAAAAATCTTCTCATATTTGAGCTTTCTAATTATCTGAATTCAGAAATGATGAACCAAACTAATATTTGTACAGAATTAACATATAAAAATGTGTTCTTTAATCTGTTCATTACTTACTATTGCAGGACTTCATCCCTAGTTCTTCCTTAGACTTGAAATACTCGAAGCATAATAAATTTTACTTAAAAGAATTAGACTTGTGTTGACACAAGTTCAGAAACTTCCCATTTAAAAAACAGAGAAAGTAGTAGTTAGATGAGATTCTGCATCACTACATCACACTGTTGCTTGATTCATTCAATTAAAAATTAAATACTTCACTGCAGTAACCATGTACAGCCATTTTAGCAGCATAATCTAATGAAAAGATCATTGCTTGATAACACTATGGTAGAGTAAATATAAGCTTTAGCAGTCAGGAACGTTAATATTTTATATTCTTTTGTCAATTCTTTTGTTTCTTTCTCAGTTTTCATAGCAGTTTCGGTACAAGTTTAAAACCCCAGGTTTGTAAGTTTCTCCCCCCCGCCCTCCCTTTTTTTTCCTTGTACAAGGAATGAAGCTTTATTTCTAAGTTTAACTCCTGTTTTCATAAGAACAGATCTGTGTGGGGTTGGTTTTGTTACTTGCTGAAGAAATCAACAGGTACATGTTGGAACTCCACATCTGAAACTTTGCTTGTGTAACTTCTTTATGAGAAACCTGCCTTTATTTTCTTTAAGCTTCATTGTTAAAAGCTTGCAGTCTGGCTTACAAAAGCTCAGAACTTTATGTACCAACTTGAAAGAGGAGTGCAGCATAAGAATGCTAGCTCTCTCACTTGCAATAATTTGTTTTTAATTTTTTCTTTAGAAATCTAGGAATTCTAGACATCAGATAAGAAACAGAAAACTCTTTTCCTGTTTAATTTATAAAGTTATGTCACAATCATAAAAATGCCTTTTTTATTGTACAATTGAAAATTGGAAATGATAAGCTTTTTATAATAATTATGTGTTGATCTTAACATTAGATTATTTTGTTGGTATAAAATTTTCTCATGCATTGAAGAAATAAATATAAGCAACCTGGATCAAGCATACAACATGATTTTTATAAATGTCATAAGAAATTATAGAATAAAATTTTTGACCACAGTGAGTAGTGAAAAGTATGTTTACCGGACATAAACGTCTTGGGGATCCAACCCATTATTTTTCCAATACAGACGTTTTCAGAAGAGTGTAAATATACAGATGTGTCCAATGCAGTGATTTTTCTGGACATTCCAGGATATATAGAACTGATAAGTATCCTCCTATCATATTATACTTACTTAGTCCATCTGGCATCCACACTGACTAAATAGAAAAGGCTTAATTTGCTTTGGACGGTTGACAGTATTTTGCAATGAGTAATTCTTTTCCAGGTGAATCTGCTAAATGCAAAAGCAACCATTCAGTTCTGTAATTATTTATCGCTATTGAGCCAGGAGGTTTTTAGTGCTTAAAGGGTCATAACTTTCTCTTTAAAGTGACATGAAGGACAATTCTGATTAAACTAACCATTTATGATTTACTGTACTGTTATCAGCCCAGAAGGTCTCCTGCAAAGCAGGTATGTCTATTGTCTGATTTGTGTTTTCTGTAACCATAATTTATCGTATGGTGTAAAAAAGAAGTAATTTAATAATTTTTAATATCAAACCGATATTATTATTCACCTATTAATATGTGAGGAATAACATCTGGTCAGTTATTTATTAATGTCAAATTTGATTAACCATATGAAAAACTAAGTCCTTATAATCAGTAAACAAATATAGCTCGTGCTGCTGTTATGTATGTCCTGACAGAAATTAAACAAAGCAAATATTGATTGCTGTGTTTTCATGGTTGAATATATCTGCAGCATATGTAGCAAAAGATTTTACAAGGAAAGGAACAAATTTCTGTTTTCTAGAAAAGTTAGAACCCTAATCAAGAAATATTGTAAATATTAGTGCTCAGAAAAAGACATCACAATCCTGTACACTCATTTCTTTATCATATTCACTGAATAAGAAAAAGCTTTGAGGCCAAACCATACACAATATCTATATAGACTCTTTCACAGTTGGAGTGGTGAGTACTCTGCATTTGTACGTGTTCTAAATAAAGAAGAAGCAATTGGGACTTTTATTTTAAATCTGTGCCGTGACCAAAGTTTGTCTCTTGCATTGACGTAAAAAATACTTTATTTGGTTGAAAGACTAGCATCAGAGCTAAACTATATTTGTCAGATTACATAATGATAATTTTTGTAAACTCAACTGTAAGGAATATCTTGATTTATGCTACAAAGGTAACAGTTCAGAATTGACTTATATACCTAAAAAGAAAATATTTGGATAATATCTAATTAAAATATCTAGCACTTGCAATTTAGTTTTTAATTTCTTGGTGTAAAAAACTCCATTTATTTCTAAGACTGTAGTTTAAAAATTAATAAGCCAAGAGCGCATTCTAAATGAAGAATTCTTAATATTTTAACATGAAAGACTTTGGACTAGAATCAAAGAACATTAGTCACTTCAAAACTTCATATCAGCTTATGAACAGGTAATTTAAATTTACATAAATATAAATTATGTATGTGTGTGCATATATATATATTTATAATTAAAAAATAATAACTTATGTTCTGCCCCTGATAAGAAAGATACTATGTGACTGGTATTTAGGCTATTATACTTCTTCTGAGTTAATACATCAGCATTTCAAATGACTTACAAAGCAATAAATCTCAGTCTCAAGTTCTAGTACACTTGCTCTCATATAAGTCTCAAAAATAAATTAAAATTTCCCAGGTCATTAAGTCCTTTTATGTATATAATTAATTCCTAATGTAATATTGTATCAAGAAAGCATTTCTCAACTGATGTGTGTGGGAAAGCTGATTTCACCCTCCACTGCTAACAACATACCTACTCCCTTGTGTCAGTTAGCAGTGGAGCAGGTGACTGGGGAACACAGTCACCTTAGTGTCTGGGGCTAGTGAGTGCATTTGCTTTCCAGGCGCTCAGCATCCTCCCTCGAGCTCTGAAACACTATGGCAGTTTTTGCTGATCTTCAGGATGCTGACGCAGTGCCAGGGGAAGCTTAAATTCAGGGCAGTAAGAAATGATGTGCTGGAGCTATGTCAAGGAAGGTAGTAGTCATAAACGGATTTACACACGACTTAATGTCAGGTTAAGCATGTGGTTATGCAGACTTCTTTCTCAGTGCAGCTTCCTGGGCACAATCATTTGCCTCACAAACTGGAGCCCTGGAGCTAGCTAAGGAGCACATATAGGTAGCTAAGGAGCAGCTCGGGGCATGCCTGAGAGGCTCAGGAAGCCGTGAGTCCACTGGGAGGGCTGGTGGCGTTTAAACTACACAAATTACTTACGTTAAAAATATAGGTAAATGAAACCTTTCCCACCAACATTTTTTCCTTCTACTTCCTCATTTAGACCTGCCAGAAAATACTGTGCTGCTTGGTGTGGGGCTGATCCTGCCTACGGCGGAAGTCAGTTGCAAAATATATTGTTTGCTGCAAAGCAGAGACAGAAAAAGATATTAAAATACAAAAGTGGCACTACAGAATGGGAAGGTGAACTACTGAGATGTGCAGCCTGGACTTACTGTGTGACAGCTGGAAACCTGTTATCTCTTCCGAAGATGTTCCCAGCTTCAGCAGAGCATCTCAGCCCCTTGTTAGACGTGTTCTGCTCCCGGATGTCTGATTGCTTGGGTATAACTGGATATCTCAACTACTCAAGTGTGACTTACAATAGTCTGTAAATCTGTTAATACTTTACTGTGATTAAAAATATCTTTATAGCTAAACTTTTCCTCATAGATATGAAATATAGATGTAGACAGATATAGATATATCCCAGGAAGTATTGTTAAAACTACTTCTTGCTTGTTTGCACAGAAAAGATACTGAAAAATTTGTATTCACTTATATCATGAATAGCCAGCAGGTATGTCTAAGAGGTCAATTAAAGAAGCCAGTATATGATGCTTGCTCATTCTCCCTGCCTGGCTTGGCTATTCTGAACCTGTAAGATAAACAAAAGCCAGAGTTTTACCTCGTAGTCATCAGAAGGACCTCACACAAATACAAAAGCCTTCCAAATGTGATAGAAATGATTTGACATTGGCAGAATGTTCAGGAATTGTTTTAGCAATGACAAATATTTAAGGTCTGTCCAAAGGCAAGCATGTCTTGTGTATTGAACATATGTTGTAGTTTGATATTCTTTTGGTTTCAGTGGAATGACCGTTTCATATACTGCTGGAAAAATAAAAGGCACTGTTAAGATTAAAAAAAATAAAAGTTAAGTGATAAATAGTGCATTAGTTATTAACCGTTTTTTCTATATAATAAGAGATGGGAATAGTGCACCTGCATTACACACATATTGCCCAAATAAATTCTGTTATGAATAATGAGTGATTATGTAGACAGAGTTTACCCAAGTGTGTGTATATTTATGTCCAAAACCATCTCCCTGTGAAGAAGAACTATCCAGGTGAAGCAAGATTTAGTGGCATCTCATTCTGGTACAGACACTGATACCAGACACGAAGAGTATTGAAGCTCTGTCTTGTGTTCCAGATTTTCCAAGAACACCAGCTGGAGCCTGCTCTAGATTCCAGCTCCAGCTGGCCAGGGATGACTCTGGTCCGTGTAAAAGTGACACTTGAATGAGTTTCATTCTTCTAATTAAAAAGAAAGATTATGCTTTTTAGCCATGAAAGTGAACAACAATCCATAAAAATAAAGGATCATATTTTAAGTATTGTTAATGCTTTCCAAGCCATTCCAACATTAACTGTCAAATTTAAAGGCAAAATAAGCCAAGATAAATATCTGCCAATGGGAGTGAATAATAGAAGGGTCTCTTATTTCTACATTTAACAATGTTTCATTTTAGAGAGCACTTTCCCAGTTACAGATTTATGGTGATATCATATAGAAAACTAATCTATGGTGCTTAAAGCAGAGCAGTTTCTTGGAGTCCAGCACGGTAGGGCCAGTAGATCACATTAGATAAGAATGCAGGTCATACAGTGCATGAATGATAGGAAAGAAACCCACACATGTTTTAGTCTTACATGTCAATAGTTACATCTGTTTTGTTTGCAATTTTAGCTTTCCCGTGCTTTCTCCTGACCTTCTACTTAATTAGTTTCTTTGCTTGCTAAAGGACTATGGTGTCTGATTGCTGCTTGAAAGATTTAGGTATTAAATTATTGAAGTATTATTAAGTGACTGTAGTACCAAATTAGTGTCATAATTTTCTCAGGGAGATTAGACATTTGCTTTGAAATTGAAATAGCACTTTTTGTAGGAAAGATTTTGTCGTCTGATACATACGCACACATATGCATATACATGTATATATTCTGTAAACTGGTCACAATATTTTTGTCTTCATAAGCCCATCCCATACAATCAAATGTCTGCTGGATCTTAATATAAATTAAAAAATTATCTCTCTATCAGTACAGAATGGTATTCTGCAGCATGGCTGGTATCTAAATGATGGTTTGATTTATATTCCCATCACTTAACTTTCTAAAAAGAAAAATATAAATCTCCCAAATGCTAAAATAATGTTATAACTTCCAGCTAAATGGACACTTCAAAAGCTTTTTTGCCTGTGCTAAAATGCACAAAGTTTGTAGTTCATTGTGTAACTGAAGGTCAGCGTGACTGAATGATGGCTGCACTCTAGAATTTATTGTGCTATACAGTGCCACCATGAAAAGACAAGCATCAATCTGTGTTTTGGCTTTTTAAGGTGCATTTGCATTAATAAGAACCTCACGCTCAAACTGGAACTAGACCAAAGAATACAGAGACAAGTGTGTGTTAGGGAGGGAGGGATCATGCATTCTAATAAGCGGTTTCTAAAATAATTCTTCCAGCTGTTCATAAAATTGAATAGTCACTTCACGTGTCAGGGAGCAGCAGGCATACACAGCTTAGCAAGGGAGGGTAAGCTGGGAGTGGAGGGTAACAGCAAGGCAGGCTGTCTTGTTTGAAATATATATTTTTCCTGTTGTTCTTCATAGTAGTAATGAGAGAGTGATCTCACTGCAGGTGCTTACAAACATTATATGAGGCGTGTATTTAAAATCTTGTGAAATTTTGTTTTCTCTTTCAGCCTTTTATTTTTGGTGGTGGCAATTCATGCTACTGACACAAACAGAACTTGTCACTGCAGATATCACACGCACCTGAAAATAGTATTTCTGTTTGGGCATGTCACTTTTTACTTTAAAAAGACCCCATCAACCATAAAGCATGCACATAAAGACACATAAGCAGCATGAAGCTGTGTGGGGTGTTTTATTTTGGGTTTTTTTAGGTTTCTTTTGTCTGTGTTTTGTTTTTTGTTTTTTTTTTTTTTTTTTGTCTGGGGTGGATGTGATTTTTACCAGCCTTTGGGAGAATTAGAGAACTTCATGACTATAATCTGAAAAATCCTGCTTGCTATCAGTTTATTAGCTTATTATATTACACTGAACATGATATTTTTCTTATTGCAACTTGGAACACAGTTTTGTGAAGGAATAAGGCTATTCTAACACCCTTTATTTCAAGGTATCTAAATGGCTTGATAGACAAAGTCTTGTGGTTGAAAACAAATCCTTTAAGTAGCTACGTATGCAAATGGAGCAATTAATATGAGATTAAACATGCATGTTTATTTTTGGTATAGCTCTAGTGGACTAAAGGTAGATGAGATGACTAAATATCCAATGATTAAGATAAAACTCTTCCCGTTCAATGCTTTTTTTTCTTGTGTTTAGTTTTGTTTTATTGGAGGGTTGTTAGGCTTTTTTCCACCCAGTTTGATGGAGTGAGAGACTGGAGATACAACTAATTTTGTTTAACAAAACTGGTGATTTTTTAGCTGGTTTTTTTAGATATTTAAACAAGATAGGAAGAAAATATCTAAAATGTCTGCTATTTCTGATGTAATGGTTTTTTGTAGTTTGCACTTGGTTAACAATGTATTTTATTTGTTTTGAATGGAAAATAGGTTATAGACAATGAAGGGGCAACCTTCTCAGGGTGGATATACTCCAATTATGTAATGAAGCAGAGAGAACATTTAGGAACAGAACTGGAAAGTCTTTTCCTTGTTATCTGGGATATTTCTAGAGCTTCTGTTAGAAACTGACTTCTACCAGTCTGCCCTGTATATGTCACATTGGTATCTGTACTCCTGTTTGTGGCCTGCGGTAGTTATAGATGGTTGTTATGGTAGTGTTTGTCAGCAGTTTTAAGGCCGTGAAGTGATAGTAATGAAGCTCTTTCTCTGCTAAAGCTATTCTTTCAAGTTTAAGAAAACCCCGACAACAAAAAAAACCCAAACAACCCAAGCACCCAAAACAAAACAAAAACCCATGCCCAAGTGGTAAAACGGTAGTGTTTCTTTTAGAACTGTTCAGAGTAATGGGTCCTACATAAGTCATTTTACTTTTTAAAAGTGGCTCAGAGGAATGCTTCCTATGTGAGTTCCCTAAAGGAAAAAAAGCCTTTTTGTTTCAAACTGGAAAATAGTACTTACAAAATGCAGCAGATCTGTCTATTCCCTAGACAACAGCTGCTAACAGAGCCACATATCCTACAAATATATCAAGTTCAAGAATTCTCTCCAGATAAACACAGCAAATTCAGCTGTAAAACTGGATTTCTTGGTGAATATTTTCTCTTATTGGTAATAAGTTTCTCATATGGGATCTCAGCTTTAGCATTCCTCCAGGGTGCAGCATCTTCACCAGTATTATACTGGTGTAATACAGATGGAAAAGAAAGTGTGCTGCACGCTGAATTCATAATTCTGCTTCCACAGCACCAGAATGCTTTTAGGGGTCAGACTGTTCAAATAACCATCTTAGCAATGCCACTAGGCTTTTTTCCCCATATTAACAATATTTTGCCTTCTGGTAATATTCTTATGTTGTGTAAACTTTAAAGTTTCTGTAAGTGCCTTTTTTTTTTTTTCTTTTCCTGCACAGTGGCTCTCTAGAGTTCTAGTATCTCCCTACATTGCTACCTATTGCTTGGCTGCTACAAGAAACCACAGTTCGTAGAACAACATAAACTCTATTGACTAGCCTAGTAGCCCATTTCTGAGTGCTCAAAGAATCTTTTGTTGCCGTGCTTTGTTAACAGACAGCAGCATGAAGTCTAGTTGTAAGTATGGATTGTTTTTTGGAAAGCCTACGCAGATAACGAGGAGAAGCAGAAGGAACAATGACTTGCCAAGTTTTTCCTGGTTAAAAACTTTCCAAGTTTTTCCAAGTTACGCCTTGATCTCACCTCACAATGCACTTCTACTTTAAAATACAGCATCTATGGACTCCAGTATTTACAGCATCAAACTCCCAACAGTTTTGTCCAGGATAAGTCTCTCTGGAGACAGTACTAATCAAAAAGGCGGGGAGTGAACTCAGGGGCTGGATCTTGATTGTTTTTATTGTGAAATGATACTTTTTGCCCAGCTTGGTTTTGGGGTATTCCTGCTAGCTTTCTCCATGATGAAGTCCTGATAAAACTCTACCAGGTTTTTATTTTCTGCCTTCGCAGTCCCTCCCTACTGTCCCATCATGTTTTGTTACCTGAAACCTCCTCTGTGTACTTCTGTGTCAAATCCCTGGGCATGAAGCTCATAAATACTGCCACTTGCTTGCCATAAAAAGACCGCTTAGGGTTGCAGCTGACTTCTAGAGACTTCAAGATGAGATTCCCTCCCTATCACCTACACGCCAACACGTCTGTTAGGGCCAGAGTAGCATCATAAGCAGATCAGAGGTCCCCTAGGGCCTTTGTGCCACTTGTCCTCAAGTTCAGTCATTGCTCCTTGGTTCAGATGCTCTTTTATGAACTTCTGGTAGCAATGGTATTGCAATTGCTAATGGCTTGTTCTGGAGATATAATTTGTTCAGCTGCATAGCTTTCTTAGAAGACATAGTGAGTAGAAGACTCCATAAATTACCTTTGAGCTGATAAGTGGAGCACATAAAACACAATCATGTTGTACAACTTTATCTGATTGTTGAGAAATAAATAACAGTATTACTTGTCGACAAGCTAGTAGGCTCATTACCAGTTGTTTTAATTATGGTATTTGAACAACCACTTCCATCAGTCCAGAAGATTGTAAGAGTCTTCTTTGTAAACTTCTGATACAGATGTAAGCCTTAGCACCTGGTAGGTCTGCATGGCATGTACCAAATGTCCAAGGAAATTCTAGGTGGTTTTATTCTGTCTTTTATTTGTCATTAAAAAAATATATTAATGGATAACAAGCATCTTAGTATAAATGACCAGTGTTTAGAATTCTTTATTAGATAAAAAAGGCCTTTTCTTAATATTTCAGAGTGTGACATTTATATAAAACTTTTCAGTGCATGGGATTCCTAAAGAACCTTAGTTTGCCACCAGAATATTAAAATAGACATGCTTCTGGGGTGAATTGCCCTCTGCTAGCAGAAACTACAGCAGAGCAGCTGAACACAATATAACATAACCAGAAATGAGGACTATTCATCCAACCAGAGCTACAAAGCAAGGCAATTACCCAAATATATTTTGATATGAGGATACTGGGCACAGTAACCTACAGTTTTGAAAGAATAATGACCCATGATACGGAATATTAAATTTTGTGGACCAAATAACTGCACTCAAATACAATTTTAATTTGAACTCAGTGTTTCCTTGGAGACCTTATAGTCATGTCTAAGGTCAAAACACCTTAGCATGTGGAAAATAATCTGTCTCATTGCTGCAACAGGATGTAAACATTTTGCCAATTACATGCTCCTGGAAAGGATGAAAAGATAGTAATTAAAGAGAAAAAGAAGCTCTTGATTGCCTCTCAGTGTGCTAAGAGGAGAAGATGCCTCTTGAAAGCATTTAAAGGCTAAGTGTTAATGTGTTAAGGGACCATTCATTTTTAATTAGGTTATAACACATGGGATGCTGTGTATCAGACATCACTGATTCCTAAATGCTAATAATTAGAGTTTGTATTTACTGAATACATAGTAAGGAAGAGACAGCTTAGTTTGCAGTTAGGGTCTGTTTTTTGTTTACTCAACTAATGGATCCATCCAAATTTGATGTTTTCCACTTGCTAATTGATGTAAAAAACTGTATTCCAAATACAATAGCTATGTTTCAGGATTAAATTTCCACATTCAGAGACTGCTTCTGCTTTCTCTGAGGACATACCATATGCAGTTGCTAAATAGAATATATTTATCATTGTTTTTACCACATTAGCCTCTGACTTTCATTGTTCAAAAACGTCTGCATGAGATATTAAAACAATGTTTGTATATTATATAAATCAGAATGTCTTTAACACACAGTTAATTGCACACGAATATTCTGTAGCCTATCTATTAATCCATTTTGAGATTATATTTGTTAATTCTTATCTAAATAAGTTCTATTTGATTTATTTTACTAGAGCATTCTATGGGAAATCAACACAGTTCCTTGCTCTAAGCTACCATCTGGAAACAAATAATTCCTGAGAAACGCTATGCTAATGAGAAGAGGATGAGGAGAACAAAGTGCATTTCTGCAATTGGAGACCAGCGGAACACAGGTCAGCCAGAAGAAAATGGAATGGATTTTGTGTTCAGGTAGATGGGGTATGTGCTACATCATTGGCTTAATCAAAAGAGCTGTATTTTTTCATTAGACATTAGATGTAAGATCTCTTCCTTAGTTTGCTCAGACTACTTCACTTGTTCACAATATTCAATATATTGTGAACAGCCCTATTCAGTATATAGCCCTGTTCAATATATTCATCAATGACCTGGACGAAGGGCTAGAATGTGCTCTCAGAAAGTTTGCTGATGATACCAAACTGGGAGGAGTCGCTGCCATGCCAGAAGGCTGTGCTGCCACTCAGTGTGACCTGGACAGGCTGGAGAGCTGGGCAGGGAGAAATCTAATGCAATCCAATAAGGGCAAGTGTAAAGTGCTGCATCTGAGGAACAACAACCCCATGTTCCAGTACAGGCTGGGGGCTGTTCTCTTGGAGGGCATCTCTGGGGAAAAGGACCTTGGAGTCTTAGTGGACAACAGGATGACCATGAACCAACGGTGTGCTCTCGCGGCCAAGAAGGCCAGTGACATCCTGGGATGCATTAAGAATTGCGTGGCCAGCAGGTCGAGGGAAGTTATCCTCCCCCTCTACTCTGCACTGGTGAGGCCTTACCTGCAGTACTATATCCAGTTCTGGGCTCCTCAATTCAAGAAGGACAAGGAGCTACTGGAGATGGTCCAGCGCAGCACCACTAAGATGATTAAGCTCTTCTCAGTGGTGTCCAGTGACAGGACTAGGGGCAATGGCCATAAACTGGAAAACAGAAGGTTCAACCTGAACATAAGGAAATACTTCATCACTGTGAGGATGACAGAGCACTGGAACAGGCTGCCCAGAGAGGTGGGGGAGTCTCCTTCTCTGGAGACTTTCAAAAGCCGCCTGGACTTGTTCCTGGGTGATCTGCTGTAGGTGATCCTGCTCTGGCAGGGGGGTTGGACTAGATGATCTCCAGAGGTCCCTTCCAACCCCTACCACTCTGTGAATCTGTGAATCTACTCTGTGAATATCAGCCCACACACTTGAGTTTTCATGACATGACTTACTAATTCACGTTAATGCCTTTTCCTATTTACAAACTAAATTTTCCATCTCTTTCAGGACATGTAACTGTTTCTTCTAACTGATTTGTATAGGAATTTTTGAGGCCTGATCATTGACGTTAACTGAATTCCTTCAGGTTTACCTTGACGTGAACTAAGAATTAGCCCCTTCTCTTTTAACTGTCTCTCATATATTAGGGGGAAACTTTTATGAACTTGTCAAATTCACTGTCATTGGCAAGCTACAAAGATGTGGTCTTGATTAGTGTCTATCAAATGTCCAAAAATATAAAAAATTACAAAGTTTTCTGAAAAGTCACTGCTGAATGCTTTATACCAGCTGATGTAAAAGATCAGCCTTAATAAAAGGAAGCTCAAATATATTATACACTGTCATGACTAGAATTTTCACTGATACTTAAAGGAAATGTGCAACAATTGGAATAAGACAACTTTTTCCTCTTGTCATAGGAGAAAATAGTTTTGAACTGTTCTACTGATGTCTTCTTAAGGCAATGGTGCAGTTATTGTCCTTCTGTTTTGCAAACCGAACGTGCCAGTGTAAGTGTTCCATTTTCTGTTTGATTTAATGTTCTCTGCAAGTACCGAAAACATTTGCTAACAAGATGCAAACACCAAAACCATTTTAATCAAACCATCAGAAGTTTGAACAAGACAGAAAAACCCCCGAAATACTCACCGCAACAGGCAGAAGGAATAGCGATCAGGAACATTTTGGTTGCATAGAGCAGAGGAAGAAGGCTCTGGTACCTGGGCAGCACGTTTATGCTATTGCTGCTGATGCTGCTGGCTCTGCAGCTCACAAGAGCTGCTACCTGACCTCAGATTCCAATGTGCTTGATGTCACCTCATACTGTGTGACAGCAGGCTCACACTGGATCTTCACAGTCCAAAATGAGCGAAATCAATCTCAGTTCCCAAACAGCCAGAATTACTAGAGCAGAAAGTGATTAAATTCTGCCTGGTGCTGTGGGATGTGGCTGGGGTGTTGAGACTGGGGACAGAAATTAGACAGATATTTGCAATATGACAGTATACTCCTCTGTTGTTGACCCACTTCCTCCTGGCAACAGTTCAAGTAAAGTTAGGCTTAATTAAAGGCAGTGGAATTTGAAGATGTGTTTGCTATATGTACTTAAGTGAGTTAGAATGGCTTCTGCACTGGGGCACTGGGTGAGAGCAGAGATACCACAGGCAAAGAAGGGGCATTTGTATTGTTACCTGTGTGAAGACTTTAAAGTTGAACTGCCTTATGCTTGTTTCCATTGCTCACAAGTGACAGATCTTTTGAAGACTTTTGCCATTTTCTGAAGCCATAAAAATACCCTTCAACAGTTGAGTTTATGTGGAGGGTAAGGTCGAGCATATTAGCATAAGAGTGTTAGGCTGCTGTGGTAAAACTTCACTAGTGCAAAAAGGCAAATCTGTAAATACCTATTCACTGAATCTGAAATGGTTTACAGTAACATCTTCAGTTTGACAATAGTTTTCTGAAATATATTCAGTTCTGAGGCAAAATAGTCTGCTGTCTTTTGATTTTATTTTTCTTGTTTAGCTGCTCTTATTAATTTTTTTTTCTTCCCCTTCCCCCCCCCCCCCCCCCCCCCCCCCCGTCTGCTTGGAGAACTGCACAAGAGCCCTAAAGTGAAGGATAGCTTTGCTGCATGGCTTGAAGACCTCCCTCGAAAGGCTATGATGACTGCTGTCAATACATCTTTTTGTTCTGGGAACATTATGTCCCAGGTCTCAGCCCCTTCAGCCTGCTGTAGTTGTTCAGACAGATCTTTTCAGGCAGATCTGTAAAGTATCTGCTTTGAAACTGTCTAGCTGACCTGTGTTCCACTGTTCTCCAGTTTCAGAAATGCACCTTTGTCTGAGGGGCTGGGACTGCAATCCCAAGGTGAATGCTTCCACTGGCATAACAACAGTTTTCAGTTTATACCCGAAATGTGCCCTACCTGGTATTCACAAGGTGGTGACAGGGCAAAGGCACTGATCCACAGACTCTTTTCTGTTCAGTTTTCTGTCTCCTTGCATTTATCAAAATTCCTTTTTATTTTGGATATCAGAATTTCTTACTAAGAGGGTAGTGAGTCATCGGAACAGGTTGTCCAGAGACACTGTGGATGTCCCATCATTGGAGGTGTTCCAGGTCAGCCTGGATAGGGCATTGAGCAATCTGATCTAGTGAAAGATGTCCTTGCCAATGACAGATGTGTCGGAATAGATGGCCTTTAAAGATCCCTTCCAGCCCAAACCATTCTGTGATTCTGTATTACTTTAGGTCACTATACATTTCTTTACACAGACAGCTTCATTAAGTAGATGTTTTACTGTATAGTAAACTGCTTGGAGGAATGTTTGCACCCCTTACCAGTGTCTGCAGATAATCATGTTAATAACGACTTTACTATTACTGCGGTATATCTGTAAAAAGTGTTATGTTATCTTTGCTTCTAGGACTGATATTTTCATCAAAAAAATTATATTTTTTCCATATTATATTTTTGCTCATACAAATTTTCATTTTTCAGGGTTGTCTGGAGTCTCTGGACATGATTATCTTCCACTGTCATGATTTTTTAATAACATAGTATTGTTCAATTAAAGAGGACAAAAAGAGATCAAAAAAGGGACGAAGAAAATTATATGTTACGTGGTGAAATATTTGACAGTAAAGCAATGCAATCCAATACAAGGAAAAATACAGTTTTCCAAGAAGTGTTATGCATACATGGATATCATATAATCATAGAATGGCTTGGGTTAGAAGAGAACTTAAAGATCATCTAGTTCCAACCATCTGCCATAGGCAGGGACACCCTCCACTAGACCAGGTTGCTCAAAGCCCCATCCTTTTTACGGCCTTGAAGATACCCAGGGATGGTGCATCCACAGCTTCTCTGGGCAACCTCTTCCTGTGCCTCACCATCCTCTCCATGAAGAATTTCTTCCTGATAATTAATCTAAATCTACCTGCTTTCAATTTAAACCCATTACCCCTTGTCCTGTCACTATAGGCCCTTGTAATAGGTCTACCCCAAGCTTTCTTGTAGGCCCCCTTCAGATATTGGAAAGCTGCTATAAGGTCTCTGCAGAACCTTCTCCTCTTCAGGCTGAACAAGCCCAACTCTCCCAGCCTGTCCCCATAGGAGAGGTGCTCCAGCCCTCTGATCATCTTTGTGGCCTCCTCTGGACTCACTCCAACTGGTCAATATCCTTCTTATGTTGAGGGCTCTAGAGCTGGACACAGTACTGCAGGTGGGGTCTCAAGAGAGCAGAGTAGAGGGAGAGAATCATCTCCCATGACCTTTTGATGATGCTTCTTTTGGTGCAGCCCAGGATACGCTTGGCTTTCTGGGCTGTGAGTGTACAGTGCCAGATCATGTTAAGCTTCTCATCAACCAACAGGCCCAAATCCTTCTCCTCAAGGCTCCTCTCAATACATTCTCAACCCAACCTGTATTTGTGCTTGGGATTGCCCCAACATATTCATTGGATAAATCCAGGTCGGAGCAGGGGCAAGGGAAGATTTCATTGCAATCTTGAACTCAATGGTCTGGTCCAAAGGGACTGGGGTGGAGATTTTAGTGGAAATACCTTTAAATTGTGGTAACCCATTATTTGAATTGCATGTTATAGGAATTACTATAGCAGGAACCAGCTGAACCAATGGAGGAGTAACCTTTCAAGCATCAGTGCAAGTGCAGCAACGACCCAACCTGTGCTGGTTTTGGTACCCAGTAACTCCATGCAACACAGCACCTGTCCTGTTCCGAGTGGCCACTATAAGAGATGCAGCCCAAAGTCATGGACTAAATGAACTCAATGGACTTTTTCTGGAACATCTGTGGACATTTTATGGTCATTTAGGGGCCTTCTCCTCAGGGCTGCTCTCAATCCATTCTCTGCCCAGCCTGTTCTTGTGTTTGGGATTGCCCCAACCCATGTGCGGGACCTTGCACTTGGCCTTGTTGAACTTTATAAGGTCGGCACAGGCCGATGTCTCCAGCCTGTCAAGGTCCCTCTGGATGGCATCAACTGCACCACACAGCTTGATGTCATCAGCAAACTTGCTGAGGGTGCACCAGATCACACTGTCTATGTCACTGACAAAGATGTTGAACAGTGCCAGTCCCATTACCAACCCCTGAGGAATGCTGCTCCTCACTGGTCTCCGCCTGGAGAGTATGATCAGTATGATCATCCGGCCAATTCTTTATTCACAGTGTGGTTCAGCCATCAAATCCATGCCTCTTCAATTTAGAGACAAGGATGCTGTGCAGCATAGTGCCAAATGCTTTGCACAAGTCCAGGAAGATGACATCAGTTGCTCTTCTGTTGTCCAGCAATGCTGTAATCCCATTATAGAAAGCCACCAAATTTGCCAGGCATGATTTGCCCCTAGAGAAGCCATGTTGGCTGTCATCAATCACCTTATTTCCGTGTATCTTAACATAGTTTCTGGGCGGGTCTGCTCCATGACCTTGCAGAGTGCAAAGGTGAGACTGACTGGCCTGTGGTTGACTGGGTCTTCCTTTTTTCCCCTTTTGAAAAATGGGCATTGTGTTTCCCCTTTTCCAGTCATTTGGAACTTCACCAGACCACCACAACTTCTCAAATGCATTAAATAGTGGCTTAGCAACTTCATCCGCCAGTTCCCTGAAGTGTAAAAGGGAAAGGAGGTGTCTGTCGAGCAGTAAATAAGTGATGTACTTCTGTAGGACTGCAGTGGCAATGACAAACTAGAGCTGCTCATTGGCAGTTTTCACTAGCCAGCTCTGTTGGTTCAGGTCAAGCTACCTGTGGCATATTTCCTATATTTTTCTCTTGCAGAGATAGAAGCTTCGATATTTGGAAATTCTGTCTTGGACATATGCTTTTGTTTTAGGGGTAGCTGTAGATGCTGGGAGCTCCAGGACCTCTGCTGCTGAACAGCTCTGGCAACCATGGCTCTGGCTGGTTCAGCTCCTTGGGACTCTGTTAAAGGCCTGTGGCAAATGACCCAGCCTTCTCCAGCTGATGGAAATCTCCTGGGATTTTCACAGAGCCAGGTGCAAGAAGTAGACTCTTCAGTGCAGGATAACTGTTGTCCCATCTTGGTCTGAGAAAACTAAACTAAAATAATTTTCCTGCTGTACAGAAACTGAAAATTCAGGTCCTTTTTCAGTGGAAATTTGAGATCCTAGTTTTTGTCTTTAACCCTTACACAAAAGGCAGTTTTTAATGTTAGAAAATTCAGTATTGACCCACATTCTTCTCCTTTTCTCTCTCAGTTGCCAACAGCTAGCAGCTGATTAAAAAGGGTCAGAAGCATCTTCAAACACAAAGCAACCTCCTCAGCCAAACATGTCTCCCACAGGTGCTGTTAAAAAAAAAGAGGAATAACTCTATGCATATTTCCTCTTACCCGTGACATTTTATCAAAGCAACGATATTCTTTGTTTTCGAGGTGAAGTTAAAGAATGAAGAATTAGAGAACAGGACATCGGTTCTCAAAGTAAGTGTTTTTCCTTGTATTTCCTTCATCTCACATTTTAATATTTCCCAACAAGCATTAATAGCTTCCATTCAAACCAGTTACTGCCATCTCTGATCAGGAGAGGGAAATGGCTTGTAGGTGCCTTTCTGTCTCCGTTGTGTCTTAGCAGCAGCTCTCACACATACAGCTGCTAAATACAATTTGACCACTTTTTGGATATTCTGTTTTATGGGACACACTGTTATTTTTGAATGCTTTCCATCCTCAGAACGGGTATTTTTGAACCCTTTAATTCACTTTTTCTTTCTTCTTTGATGTTGTTTTAAAGCAGATGTGCTCCTCAGGTTCATAGTAGCTGCTTCACAAAAATAACAGTTTTTACCAATTTCACTTAGCAGCTCTCAGTGCTTGTATGGACTGCCAAGGCTTCCCTGGCATTGTGAACCCTCAACCTTTAAATTTCACATGGCTTGCTACCTTGGCTACTTAGACTGGCAGAGGAGCTGTGTTCAAAAGCTATAGAACGCAGGAGCTAGTCATTTAAAGAAACTGATTTGGAGGGTGCAATTTATCACTCTCTGCTTCTACATTTGAATTCATCAAAAGACAACATGCCATGTAAGTATGAAGTTGTACAAATGACTTCTCTTAATGGTATTGTGGGCTGTGTAACAGTAGAGGGACTTAGGCACAGAAAGAAAAGCGTATGATCGTTATGGGTACTTGAATCTCTGAGTGATGCAGCCTTGCTTTACATTCTTTCATAGAGTATCTTAATGTATATACAGTAGGAGGTTGATTTTATCTCTGTCTAACCTCCATTTCCCCATGTTCTGGTGTATCTAAGAGAATAATCTACCTTAATATTCTATAGAACTGTAAAAGAGGGATATATTCCAGAATGTAATGTGATTAGAGGAAAACTATTTACTTTGAAATGTTACAGGAGAATTTGAATAATTAGTCTGACTTTTTTTTATGCTAGTAGAAAAATTTTTGAAGTATTAAAATTAAGTATTTGCCTCTATCTGGCTTTACATATACCAGATGCGTTTGTACTGGTGCACTTCTTGTAGAGATTTACTATACTGAAACAGATATCGTTGAATAGATATTGTATACTGTATATGCTAGAGGTTGGACAAGCATGGAGATCTCAAGGAGAAATTGCTGCATAAATGAAAACACAAGTTCTTGAGTTCAGGTATGCACTCTATCTGTAGGTTTGCAATAAACTATTTTTCAGCATCTTTTCAAGATGAGTACTGCCTTTTCATCATTTTTAAAGGGAGACTTAAGAGGCTTGTATTTCTCAGCAGTATTTCAAGGTGAACTAAAAGGAGAAAGATGCTGTGAAATGGTACACAGAAGTTGTCATATTTTTTTTCCCTGAGCTCTCTTCCACTGATGAATTTGTAATACTACTCTCAGAGTGGATAAATACATTATTTTGATGTGTTGTTAACCTCAAGAAACTGAAAAACAATGTGACAGACTGTTTATTAAGGACAAGCTAATTGCATGACTTATGATGTTTTCCATCATTGCATCAAATCTAGGTTGAGTTGTCAATGACAACATCTAGCCTATAAGAGTTATGCTTTGGGTTCTTTTTTCTTCTCTGCTGAAAGGTGTTATCTCAATAAATTATATGGATGTTCTGTGAAAAGTTTTTAATATTGAAAACCAGAAAAAAAAGTACTGCTGGGTGCTCATTTCAGTGTTTATAATCCTTTATTTTATCATTTTTTCCAACGGAAGAAACCACATACCTCTCAGGACTTGCTGAATGAAAAATAAATTAGCTGTTACCACTCTCTCAGTGACTTATTCCTTTGTGAGTTGATATATGCATTTTTAGTTTATGAATGTGCATTCTCTTAAGGAATAGGCAAGGTATTACATCTGCTTTTTTGTTTTCTAACTGCTGGTGTGATTTTTTTGGGGGGACTATTTAAAATTAAATTAAGGTTTCCTTTTTTTCTCATTTTTGTTTCCTATTTTATGAGATAGTGGAAGGTGTCCCTACCCATGGCAAGAGGGTTGGAACTAGATGACTTTAAGGTCCCTTCCAGCCCAAACCATTCTATGATTCTATGAGAGATTTCATAGGAGCTGAAGCTAACGTTTCAATAAGTCAAGCACTAAAAAAAAGAAACAAAGCATTTTGTTAATAGAGACGTGAGCAAAAATTATTTTAAGTACATTTGTTAATTTGTGTCTTGTAGTTTATGCAAGAATAGTTAAAAAAGCTTTCAACTGTTGTTTTAAAGAGGAGCTACCATCATAATCACTCCTTAAGACTCTTTAGGGAAAATAAACCTGAATAAATCTAATCCTGAAGTGGAAGACAGGGTACATATGAATAGTTATCTACATCATCACCATCCAGACATGATTGTCTCGAGCAGCAGCTTCATTCAGCACATTAACTTCACTGAACTGCAAGGCTTTTTTCTTAGTGATGAACTGCACTCCCAGTTATTGTAGTCTGGTTTTACCACAGTTAATTGATAGGAAAGATGGAAAGGTTAGAAGGTTGTTACTGACATGGTCTAGCATCTTTGATCTGCCCCAAGTATTATTAAGAGGCAAGGCTACAGGGCTAGCCTCTTGCTAGCCCTTGAACTGGAATAATGTTTAAGGTAAAAGAACATATTCTGACTGAAGAGTGGGAAGTCAGTCAAACCTAACTGTTTTTCCAAGGAGTTCGGTTTAGTCCTCAGCTCTTCTGTGTGCATTATTTGACTCCCCAGTAACATGTGTATGTACCACATTTGAACACATGCACATGATTATTTTAATGATAATTTCCAAATGGGAAGATGAGTCTAAATGCACAGGTTCATACAGATATGCATGCAGCAATTGCTCCTAAGAACTAGGAATTAAGTGCTGTACTTTTTCTTATTTGTTTTTCCATTTCATACCACTAGTTTCTGCTCCTATATATATATATATATATTTTTTAATATCTCTTTTGTCTCCAAGTGACAGTTGATACCTACTTTATTAGGAAGGGTAAATGCAGCTGTAGGAGTGCTTTTTGTGATTGTATGTGTGCTGGTTTTGACAGCTTTTTCAAAACTGTATTTGCAGGAAGTTCTTGACAGAGCTTCTTCCCTTCAAGCATCCTCATCAAGTGCCTGAGGCACTTCCAAGGATTCTCAGACTCATTCAAACACTATTGTCTTTTCTTCAGTCTGGCCTGAAACTTAGACGGGAAATGTGTGTCAAAAGATGCTCCCGCCATAATGTCTCCTTTGTATTCTTTACAGAATAAAAGGTCATAAATTGATTTGCTTCATTAAGCATAGGCTGCAGACTACTTTTCTGCCCTAGTTATCTACCAGCTGTCTACCAGTGGAGATATAATTAGCACAGACACAAATGACGATTGTTGTTTCTTTTGGTAGTAAAACATTACCTGTGATGTTCATTTAATGTGGTTGTTATTACTAACCATGTTGATTCCCTGCATGCTTAAGGAACAACGGCGACAGTCAGTATTGTGTTAGGTGCCATGCAAAAAGTCATTGCAGAGACTGAACTGTGCTACAAACATTCTGCTGTTAAACAGTCCTGCAGTTGTTAATGACACAAATGATACTGTGGCTCATCTTTCTTAGCGGCAGGATTAGCAATAGTGTTTATGTGCAATTTTTCTGGAGAAGCTGTTGCTGTTTGTCATGTCTTCTCTGGTACTTTCACTTAGGGTGTGACAAGACTGTGTTGGCAATTTTGGTAATTTCCTCTGATTAGCTCTGTGAGTTACACAAGGTTTACCAGTGCATTTTTTTCTTCACCTTTTCCTTCACTTTCATGTGAGACCTTGAAAGTTCCAAGAAATATTTTAAAAACACATATGAAAACATATGTATTAGCTACTGTCCTGTAGCAAAATTAAGCAAAACAGTTAACCATGTGACAGTCAGATGAAAATCACACAGAATATTAGCAGCAGTTGCTGGTCTGTGACATATTTCTTTAATTATTAATGGTTCTACACTCAGTTTCCCTGCATGTCCCATGTACTTAAAATAGAAACATCCCAACAATCTCTCTCATCTTTTAACTTGCAAAGGACATAGCTGAAATAGCTTATACAAATCCACTCTGTTTGATTTGATTTGCATTTGTTCTGGAAACTGCACATTTTCTTACTGATTGTGCATGCATACGAGAAACCAGTTAGGAAAACTTATTGCGTTAACTTCGTTCTTAAAGTCGTTTCTTATTTTCTTCTGATTAGAGAACCCATGGACTAGAGAAGAAATCCACAAGAATTTGCTTTCTTTCCTCACAGGGTAGTTTAATTTTCCAGTGTTATTTTGAAAGGTCACACAAACCAAATTTTGAAACTCAGTATAGGTACTGTAAAAAACCCTCTGAATTAAACGAAGTCCTTGTTCAGAGCTAGAGTATAGTGTATTCTTCATGAGATCTAACAGCATACTTACACTGCATTTTCTATTTCTTCAGGTTTTTTTTTTTGAAAGATGTGGTTCCTGCATAAAGGGATTGCTGTAGAGGTAACACCTCTTCTTTCAGCTGTTGGGAGATCTTCTTCACTGATGTAGAGGACAATGAGGCAGGTATGAAGAGACTTTAGGTGTTCATTTAGTACCTCTTATTAGAGAACCAGGCTACTAGATGATGAGAGGACCATGTTTTCAGCTTGTTTGGGTTACTCTGAATAGATTTACATACATTTGCTTCAGTTCAGTTACAGGAATATGCATGCACATAATAAGAAATATGTGATTTTTAGAGATGAATAGGTGTTACTGAAGATCATTAAATTCCTTTTACTAAGCATTCACTTACGCTTATTGATGTAGATACATCACCTTAGTCTATGACAGCATGTATTTAAAAGCGATAATGAATTTTATTATCATATGTATCTATAATACTAAAGAACTAATAACCTGGGGTAAGCTGAAGGTAAGAATTGATCCCTCTCAGGTAAAAACATTTGTTAAAATTATACCTTACATGAGTACCTGCAAGCAGACCCCCAATAGCAATCAGGCTCTAATGAGAAAAGAAGTTATAGCTTATACCTATTTATGTATATATATATATTTTTCATCTGGAAGCTAGATACATTCTTTTATATACTTACAGAGTCTGTGAACTACAGAGAGATTCAGGGAGTTATATTTCATCAGGTGACTCGATTTCTAATGCAGTAATTATTTTTTTTTAGTTTATTTTTTATAGATAGGGTTAATAAAGTAAGGGTAGCAATTGACTTTTAGATAGCTTCAAGTCCATCTGCCTTTAATTATGTCTGGAGATTTGCTTACAATTCCTGCTCTGAAAGTAGCTATGGAGTCAGATGCAGTGCTTCCACGACTTGAAATTATATTAACATGAAAAAGTTGCTAACAAAGTCTGAACGATATTCCAACTTAGTAATATGCATTTCTTAAGAAGATAATCATGTTCCAATTTGTCTAGAGCTGAAATACAATATCATAGAAGCAATTGATATAGATATCACAACTCTTCCTCTGAACCTCGTGTTCAATGTTATATGTATTTTCCTGATCTATAGTTGAAAATTTGTAATAGTAGTGTGGTGTAGTAAAAATAGAGAGAATGTATTTCTTAGCATTATAGATCCTAACTGTGACAAGGCAGCAGAGTCTCACAAATGTACTAGTGCCTAGCCATGTGCTAATGACAGCACAGTGTTCAGAGAGATCTCTTATAAGGAATTATTTTCTCTAACCTTTGAGATAAAAGTAAATCTTTATAGTGATTACCAAAAGAAACTGAAGCAAAGCAGCATTTGCTAGCTAAGATCAGTATATTGATGTTTTTATCTTCTGAGTTATTTTCTCTTTGCTGTCATCTATCTAAACTTTCTTCTACAGGGGACATTTTGTTACTAAAAAATTCTTAATTCATTTGTCTATTCAGTTATTTGTATTTCATTCTTGCATGGTAGTTTCCTTGGTCATTTTGTATATGAGGTACTGTTGGCTTTTCATACAAGATTTTGAAAACATTCTCCACTGTCTAGGGAGATTTGGATATCCTTAGATGTCAAACTAAAGTCAAGCTTACAGACTGAGCTTCCCCTTGGATTTAGAATATTGCATCAGAATTTATCATTCTGGTTTGATTAAAAATCTTTAAGCCAATTTTTCTGGATTAGTAGAGTCTTGACTGTCAGCCCTCAAACATCCTGTGTGCTGGCAGCCCAGAAAGCCAACTGTATCCTAGGCTGTATCAAAAGAAGAGGGGCCATTACATTGAGGGAGGTGATTCTCCCCCTCTGCTTTGCTGTGGTGGGACCTGGACTACTGCATCCTGTGCTGGGACCCTCAACATAAGACGGATATCGACCTCTTGCAGCAAGTCCAGAGGAGACCACGAAGATGCTCAGAGGGCTGGAGCACCTCTGCTATGGGGACAGGCTGAGAGAGTTGGGCTTGTTCAGTCTGGAGAAGAGAAAGCTTCAGGAAGAACTTATAGACGCCTTCCAGTACCTGAATGTACTGGTCCTACAAAGAAGCTGGGGGGGACTTTTTACAAGGGCCTATAGTTACAGAACAAGGGTTAACGGGTTTAAATTGAAAGTGGGGAGATTTAGATTGGACATCAGGAAGAAATTCTTCATGGAGAGGGTGGTGAGGCCCTGGAACAGGTTGCCCAGAGAAGCTGTGGATGCCCCATCCCTGGAAGTGTTCAAGGCCAGGCTGGATGGTCTTTAAGGTCCCAAACAATTCTGTGATTTCTATGATCGTTTTAGGACATAGGCTAGGTCTGAATACTTCTGGAATTTTCAGTTCCAAGCAAGATCATAGAATCATAGAATGGTTTGTGTTGGAAGGGACCTTAAAGACCATCTAGTTCCAACCCCTCTGCCATGGGCAGGGACACCCTCCACTGGAGCAGGTTGCTCAAAGCCTCATCCGGCTGGCCTGGACTTGGAAGCCCCATCCCTGGCTGTCTTCACATGACACTGATGAGGTCAGTAAGTTTATTATGTATGTGACTTGCAGTTCCTATGAATTGAATGAGAAAGATGTCTTAGTAGAAAGCTGAAAATGAGTCTTACATTGTCACATTTTTTTAAACATGTTACAGATCATTTAATGAAGGTCAAACCTGTTTTGTTTTGATTAAAAAATATGGATTATGTTGACGAAAAGTTTTGTCTAACAAAACATTTATGAATTCATGTCTGCATTGCAATAATTTTGGCTGAAAAGAGATTAAATCGTCCCCTGCTCCCCCTTTTTATTCAAACAAAATATAAATCAAAATGCCATAATGCTTCAACCAAATGCTTTGTTCTGAAATGTAATTTCAAAGTAGAAATTTTCCAAAAATTAAAATGAACAGAATTTTTCTTTTTAGGTTGAAGCAGTCATTTTACAATGACCTAGAAAGTTCACCAAAATATCAGTTTAGTGATCTTCAGTTTTAAAATTATGCTTCTAAAGGACCCGAACAATCATTTTAGTATTTTTTTTTTTTCAGGAAAATGCCCAAACCCCAGAACCATGTATTTCTGTAGTTCTGTTTTTGACTGATTAATTTATTTTTTTTTCTCTAAGTCTCTTCTATATCAAGTTTGGGTTTGGTCTCATCATCTGAGTTTGCAGGAGTTAGTACATCTTGGCAACACCTTCTGTATCTGTCAGAAATCCTTTCTAGGTAAACTTCAGCCATTTGCCTAGGATTTCCTGAGGGCTTAAATGAACTATGATTAAGCTGCTGGACATCTGGAAATCTTGGACAAATAACTGCTCGATATATGCAGATCAGTTTTAGACACAGACAAACAGATTGATGCATCTATGATCTACTCTGCATATGCTTTGCAGCTGATGCATGTGTGTGGTAAGTCAGAGACATAAAGACCATTGAATTTACTGCATAAGAGCAGTGAGTCATTGGACTCACTCTGCACATCTATGAGTCAAAAAGTGAATAAGCATGCACTTTTTCATGCATGCAGTAGAAGAAACAAAATACAAGGCATTATGCTGTTCAAATATTCAAGTTTTTACTACCTTTTTTATTTCTTCTGTAACTTTTTATTTCATTATACACAAAGTGCAGAGGTGCACAAGATGATACACGGGTTTGTTGAGGTGTGGTTTTGGTTCCCCCCCCAACCCCTTCCCAATAAGGGTAGGTAGTAATTCAGTTTGAAAATTGGTGGAAACATTGCTAGCAAACCACAGGCACAGAAGTCACAGGATCAACATCACCACGCAGTTCTGCTACTAATGCCATCAGATATCAGCTTTAGGTGATAAGAATTAACCTTCTTTCTTTGAAACTATCACAACGTTGCTATTTTCTTACATTTATTTTATGTTGCCCATCTCATTCAACTGCACTGGTGCTCCATGAACGATTCATCAGTGTCACTCACTAACTGCTCAGACCAAAATGTCTTATGGAAATCTGGTTCTTCCTGTGCCCAGTTTCTGACTGATAATAGCCTGTAGTGAGAACCACCGCAATGACCTTTTGAGCTTGCAGTCTTCAAACAGTACATATAATGTTTTAATGGAAACAGGAAAAATGAAAGATGCTAGGGAATAGAAATATTGAATCCACATCAACAATACACTGCAAAATGGAACTGGACTGTCACAGGGAAAATAATTTGCAACTGGGGATGTGTATCATACAATAAACAAGTGAGGTGCTGTGGAAGAAGTGTGGCTATCTGAATCAGAGGCATTTCTTGAAGCTTTGTGTAAGGGCATAGCAACTAGTCTCATGTAAAGCTTAAAGCACAGTTCACTTTATGAAATAATTCTTAGTCTGTTTTGTTTACTGGAGACATTCCCTGAAAATATTCAGAAATCAAATCTATTCTTATGTACATAATGGCTGTGTTTTCAGAGTATATATGTGGGTGTAACTTTTTGAACTAGGTTTATACCGTGAAAGCTTTAGAACAACAGTAACTGCAGATAGCCAGCTATATTTGCTTAAATGAACTTCTGCTGTCATTAGAGTATTTATAGAAACTGAAAGGGCTGCGGATGCAGCTTAGGCAGATATTTGTTTACATTTTAAGCAGATAATTATGCGATGTCCGCCAAGCTTATGTGCAATCTATAATAATAATTATAATATTTGTACAAAAATACAAATTACGCTCCAACATATGTATCCCATGGCAAATTATTATCTTCTACATTTTTAAACTACTTCAAAGAATAATGCTCTCCTAAGGTATTACTGCTTGCACTGTTTTTCACACTAGTTTCTTTTACTTTGGTATGAGTACTGTTGACCTACTTTAATGCTGTAGATCAGATTCACTTTCTACTTCAGCTTACATAAACAGAGGGTCGGGACTGTAGCTTGGTCATCTGAACTGTCCATCTCAAATGGAACTACTGATGCAGGATGCAGCAGAGTCATCTAACTTAATGTACATATCTACTACTAATAAGAACTATCAATAGAAATGATATGCCGTTGCAGTACAAACGTTTTCAATTGTATCATTAGCAATTGCAAGGTGACACTATAGTGCAACACCAAAATTTTGCAGCTCTGGATGCTTTCATCCTGCTTCTTCATACAGGAAAGCTACAAAATGTGCATTGTTTTTGGACACATCCTCTGTAAGTGAAAACTCAGATATATTGCAATTACTGTGGACTAGAAACTTTACTATGTCAGAGTTCAACTTGACTCAAGGAGAGAGAAGAACTTTTTTATATCTTTCTGCCCTTCTGAGCTTGGCACTGGTAAGGCAGCTGTTTGGGACTGGTCTGCTTCATACTGAGCTATGATAGTGCTAGGACAGCTCCTCCACAGCTAGCATAGCTGAATCAAATGTCATTAGTTTGATGGCAATATCTCGTTTGTTTCCTTTGTTTTTATGAGCCTGTGACAGAAATCTGATGATCCAGCAGAGCTCAATTTGCAAAGACCATAGTCTATCAGTCCCCTAAGTGGTAATACACGTGGCTGTTAATCAAGACTGTGCATCACTCTACAATGATTTAAGAAAAATGTATTTATACCTTAAACTTTGTAACCTGAAGTATTTACAGAATCACCTGATCTCATCCTAGCTCACTTTCAAACAGCCTGGAATGCTAAAACATGAACCATGCAAACTGTTTCCAGAGGTATCTGATTGATCTGAGAAGAATTCACTTGAGAAGAGGGCACTGAAAGCATGGAACATGCAAACTTCTTTGCATTCTCTGCCTTGGTTAATGCACAGAATAAAACCCTCTTTTCAGTGAATCTCTTATCAGTCAGCAAGGTGTGGATTGTGGAGTTTCGTTAGGTCTTAGAACTTAGCTCTTCCACTGAGTTGCATCTCCAAGCCTAGGAAATGTTACAACACATGCTGACAGCATATGTACATCCATGGGTTTCCTTAGTTTACTTTGGAAATATTGATTTTCCCCATTCTTTTACATTAAAATAATTTCTGATTCTGGGTGGCCTGAATAATTTGGATCCTTGCTGTCAAGTCTGGATCAGAGTGGCTTTGCAAAGGAAAAAGTGAGTGGAGGCAAAATCGGCTGTGCTCGATTAGTGAGTTAATGTGATCATGGGGTTTTTCAACATTCTGATGCAACTCAGAATTGCAACTGGCTGTCACCTCCCTGAGGTTCAGCGTAGCAAATATAGCTATATGATTGCCACAATCTCCAGTCTTTCTCTGCTTCATTGGTACACTGACAGAATGTTGTGCTTTAACCTAGGCTAGCAGTAAACAGTACTCAGCCGCTCGCTCACTTACCCCCCACCAGTGGAGGAGGAGAGTCAGAGGAAGAGACAAGAAAAGCTCATAAAGTTGAGATAACTATTTAGTAATTGAATATAAATGAAAAATTATATTGATATTACTATCAATAAGTAATTAAAATAATAGAAAATAAAACATTGGATACAATAGCTCACCACCCACTGAACAGGAGACTGTTCCAAAGGTGAGCTCTCCTAGCAACTCCATTCAAACTATGAGAGGTTTCCCATTTTCCTCATAAGAAGTGCTGCCTTCTATAAGCCTTGGTCTTTGCCCTTTTTAGAATATTTTAGGTTGGAAAAGACCTTTAAGATCACCAAGTCCAACCATTAACCTAACACTGCCAATGCAGCCACTAAACCATGTCCTTCAGAACCTCATCCACAGCCTCTTAGGTACCTTCAGGGATGATGATTCAACCACCTCCCTGGGCAGCCTGTTCCACTGCTTATCAGCCCTTTCAGTGAAGAAATTTTTCCAGTTTAAACCTCCCCTGGTGCGACTCGAGGCCATTTCATCTCATCCTATTGCTTGTCACTTGGCAGAAGAGACTGACACACCCCTCTCTGCAATCTCCTTTCTGGCAGCTGTAGAGATAAGGTCTCCCCTCAGCCTCCTCCAGGCTAAACAACCCCAGCTTCCTCAGCCACTCCTCACAGGACTTGTGCTCCAGACCCTTCCCCAGCTTTGTTGTCCTTCTCTGGACATGCTCCAGCACCTCAATGTCTTTCTTGTAGTGAGGGGTCCCAAACTGAACACAGTATTTGAGGTGCAGCCTCACCAGTGCCCAGTACAGGGGGACAATCACAGCCCTGCTCCTGCTGGCCACACTGTTCCTGATGCAAGCCAGGATGTCCTTGGCCTTCTTGGCCACCTGGGCACACTGCTGGCTCCTATTCATATTTTAAATACTGTCTGCTGTATGTAAAGGTGCTAGACACAATTAGAGTCTCAGCCTTCTGTGCATAACGTGATTATTTCTGCTACATTAATACTTCAGCTAATTCATCAGAACATGTAATTCATCTGCACTAACCTTAGAGGCTGGATTCCTCCACAGAGGTCTAATTGGTTTTGTGCTTGGTGAAAGCAGTAAAAAAAGGAGAGTTTTTATATTTGTAATGTCAAAACAAATTAGGGATCAAGGTAGAACATTTTGCAAATATTGTGAAAGATACAGAATTGGGTTTGGGCCAGGCAAATCTCTTCTGATTTTGTCCTATAGCCTCTCAAGCCTTGCAAAAACCTTGAATTTTTTGCCTCTTCAGAAGAGAAATTTGAAATATATTTAGCATAATCTAAATGGTGAAATATTTTAATAAAAAGTACTTGGCTTGCTTTCTTGAGGGAAAAATGAGCATGAGGAAGTGGATGGGGTTTGTTTTTTCCTAAATTTAAAATAATGTAGGACACAGCACATCCAAACCTGGGATTTGGGTAGGCACACCCATGTCTCACAGTATAGAGAGTCACCTGACAATTACATGGGGGTCCAAGTTTGCATCATCCAGAGAACATGTGAGAAACTTTACATACAGAACACAAATCTGTGTTGTTGCGTCAGACTGTGCATCACACAGTATGCTGAGGGCGCTACTTCTGGATCTGCTGTAGACTTGGACATGTTCATAACTTGCCTGGAATACTTCCTTGTGTCATACTTCATCGTGGCTGTTATGAAACCTGTATTTCCTTATTCCACAACCAGAAAAGTATTTTTTTAACAGAAAGAAAAGAAAGAAAGAAAGAAAGAACCCGTCAAATGTCCTTTTATATGTTCCTTGCATGAAAAAAAAAAAAGTAACTTTTAAGATGATAGATAATTTTCTAGGGTTTCTCTGGCAGCAGAATGTAATAAGGTGAATAAACATGATTTCTGCCTGCTTCACATACTGGTTACCTTAGTAACTGTGGCATAGTGCAGCTGAATTGTGCTAATACCCTTGAAAGAGAGTTTGAAGGAAGCAGATGGGCAATGATTATCATTGGTCGGATCAATTAGACCAGGAGATTGTGAGGCACTGAAAATAATACCTTCAATTGCTTCAAAATTCATTTTGCAAGTGGAACAGCATTTTTAATGCAACCATTCAAGATGTCATTGTATTTGTAGGATTTTTTGTCAGTTGGTATGATGAGGAAACTTCCCCATCTTTTACCAGAAGATGAAGTTGACAGCTTTACTTTATTTTCAGTAATTTCTTCATTAACAACCAGTAGCTGCTGGTAGGAACACAGGGTGTTAATAGGCTAAAAAATCAGCTAATCCATAATAAACAAAGGGTTTAATGTATAAGCTAGTTACATTTGTTAAATTTGAAAACAAAGAAATGCATTACTGAAATATCTTTAAAATAAAAAAAGGAGCAAAGGAAAATTCTTATATTTAGAACTTTGATTTTTTTTGTGGAATGTGGGTTCTTTCCTAGATGGAAGCTACAGTACTTTATATCAGGGAAAAAAAACCCCCACAAAACTCCAGGAAAGAAATATGGAGAACTTTTGCAAATAATCATCTTACTGACTTACAGAGTGTAACTTCATTATCATCATTTGATTTACTCTAAATTTATTCCAAAGGAAATGAAAGTGAGTGACAAGATTTCTACTATTTTAGATTTTAAAAGAGTTCCTCTCTTTATTTCTTAATAGGAAAAATTGCAGTCACAGTGTTAAATATTCTATAGAATTTGAAGAAAATTTGCCATTAAATTAAAAATTACTAATAAGGAAACAGAACTCATATAGCACAAACATCCTTCTCATATCCATGAAAGCTTATGAACCCCCCCAAATGAAAAAAACACATTTAACTTAATGGGAATCACATATATATATATGAGAAGTGTGAGAGTTGTGATACTTTTATTGGATCTGAATCCTTTGTATGAAAAGCCTCCAAGCTTTGTGTCATAACAGTATTAAGTATCATAGACTCTTTGCAGTCTTTTCTTTTTCCTAAGGAAATTTGAGATCCCAGTATTTTTTGTGACATGATCACCTCATTGAGAAAGGTATGGGATCATTTTTCTTTTTTCTTTGTTACATTTCTTGCAGAGTTTTGTAAGAGTGTATACTATCTCCACTCCTCTGTCATATTCCTGCTGTCCAAAATACTCTGATTACACTGATTATTTTCACTGCTGGGATGCCAATATGCCTGTTTGTAGTACTCTTTCCTATGGTCTCTAGGAAACTGAAAGGATTGAGGGACTGGAGCGAAAGGATAGGCATGGAGTTAGAGGAGAAGGTGAGGGCAGGCACATCTCCTGAGGCACCTTTACTCCTGGAAGAAATGGCTGTTGAGAAGAGGATGCAATTACCAGGAAGAGTATGCTGGTAAACTGTTGAGAGATGTTGAAAACTTCTGGCCTGTCTTTTATATGTACCTGTTGGTGCCTGAAGTTTAGGGGGCTCTCCTGTTAGCCTCCCTCGAACTTCAAGAAATGTAACTTTCCATGAAAGGATCACTTTATCCTTTTATAGGTCCACATGAGAAACGGGTTTTGGGGAATTCAATAAACTCCACGTATTCTTTCAGGAAACACAAGAATTTTCTTAACATCTGAAAAGTTTTGCAGGAATGAATGCCAGTAAAGACCAGTCACAGATCCAGAAGGCTGAGGTATGTGTTCACAGAAATGTGGTATCCTCAGTAAGGGTATCCTCCAAGCTTGATTTATTCTAAAGTTAGATGTACAGAACATGTGTGAAATCATGTCATATTGTTTCTCTTGTCCATGGTCTGGGGAAAGTGGAAGTAGCATGAGAAATTCTTATGTTTTCCTGTTTTTTCCTGAACCACCTATGCAGCTCAGTCCAGCTGAATACAGTGACATGACTTACAAGTAGTGTAAATCTCACATGTACCATTAGTGCTTTACTGACGTTGAGTCCCAGAGAAATGTGCAAGGATTCTTGGCTCTTATAGGGGTCAGCAGCATTCTTAATGGGGTTGGTTTTGACCTGGCATTTACTGGTTAGCTGATTGCTCAGCTGACGAGCTGAGCAGAATAGAACAGGGCGTTATGGATAGGATGTGCAGAATTTTGATGACTAAATTATTAAAGAGAACCATCATAGGACTTCCATGCACATTAGACATCTTAGTTGGCTGGATGTGTTCAGGATAGTTAGTGTAGACACAGCATATGTGATGGGTAAGATGAGTGACTTAAGGTTTCACTGCCTCACTTGATTAAAGAAGTATCCATCACTGTAGTACAACTGTGATGAACACTGTAAAAAATCCTAAAATAAAACACCGGAAAGATATTGTTAATACATTTAGAATAACAGATACAGTTTCAAATTATGTATGATCCCATAAGTGTGACAAACCACACCGGAAAAAGGACTGTACATAGTAAATGAATTGGGGAACACTGGAAATTAAGCATATCATGGCAATTTTAATGACAGGTTTTTAAAGGAATAAGATGTGGCTTAGCTTTTAGTCTGTTTCCTTTGTGTTAAAGTTTCCCTAGTGTTTAAAAATTAATTTAATAAAAGCGGTCTTCTTTGGCACTGTTAACATGACATGAACTCCCAGAGAGCTTTTTAGTGAAATACCTGAAATGTATCAAAAAGAGAAAGAAATCCTTCAAAGAACTTGCCTGAATTAAAGTACTGCTAACCAAAACTTAACTGAACAGCAGTCAGTTTTTTTTAAATTAAGTTGGTTGAAAGACCTTGGATTTCCTTGTTGAGTGTGTGCCTGGAGCAAAGTTGCTTAGAGGATGACTTACTGCACTTTGTTGTGTTCATTTAATATAGAAAAGTTGTTATGGAGATCAAGGTGAAACTTGAACTTCCTTGTAGTGTGCTACCTCTTTTTGTATGGTTACAGAAACACATAGTTATCCTTAATGTCTCCATAATTTCAGAGTTCTATCTCTTTTTGTTGTTGTTGCTCCTGTGTGACTAGCGATAGCTTTTATTTTCTCAGTCCTTTCCATTTATGAACTCTGACTCTTAATCTATATTAGTGGCTATCAGTATTACCCTAATTTCATATTAGGAGCTTATGACAGAATGCAATTCAATCACAAGTTCTCAAGAGACTGGTCTTCTTCAGTTATCCATATCATGTGAAAATCAACCCTTAGTTGTCTCCCTACAGCACTTGGAATCATTGGGCCTGTCTCAGTACTCACTGCTCAGTTGCCTTTGATGGGAACCCAAATATGCTTAAGTGTATCATCTGCCATGCAAAGAAGAATTCAATTTGTTCATCATTTATTAATCTTTCTGTGTTGATATTAACAGACTCTAATAGCGACCATAAATCAGTAAGACAATAGCTTTCGTACCTAAAGCAGAAATGTACGCTTACTGGGACTGTTGTAGATTAGCAGTTATTCTGGGTTAAAAAGCTAAAAGGAGAAAAAATATATGGCAGAACATTTAGCTGTTCCATAATAATATCGTGTGTGCATATATATATATATTTTTCATTTATATACATTTTGGAAACAAAAAGATACACATCTAAACCATTGAAAATGCCTTTGAAGATACTGTGTAGAGTAGCTATATAGTTTCTTTTTACCTTATTAATGGTTATATTACAAACGAGACTTAGGCTAGGCATACACAGGTGCATACCTCTGTTGGATTTGTGCTGAACATTTACATGTAAATTCCTCCTGAACTAATGCATTCAATTTTATACAGAACTAAAAGTTATTTACAAATACAAAGTATTTCTAAGCTGTGATCTTATGTAAAACATGTTTCATTATGTAACACTTTAATTTGCAAGAACTATTAATAGTTCTTTGCTTGCAAACCTTCTATCTCACGTCCTTAGCTCCTACAGGGACAATATGCAGACATCTTATGCTACAGAGTTGTTTCAATGTAAGTGTGGTGACAAAAATTAATCAAGTGAAAACACTTGCCGTACAGTATATTTAGACTACTTGAAATTTGGTTTAAAAATGCATATAAAGGGTGTCAAATAAAGCATTTTATGTCCAACCTTGTATTCAAAGTAATAATATTTTATCTTCTAACATGTCCAACTTTAATTTGAGATTAAATGCTGCTTTGATTTCTACTTGAGAAGACTGGTTGGTATGTATTTCTAAGATATTTCATAACTCTAACGAACATTGCAATATGCCTTGGGTGGGTTCATTATATTGCTTTAATTTTTTTTATTAATTCAGTGAAATATCTCAAGTTTATTTTTGCAAAAGAACATTCAACACAAACACACCTAACAAGCTATATAAATATGATTGTCTTCAAATTTCAAAAATAGAAAACGTAAAACCTGATGCTTGAGTTACAAATCCTAGACTCATTTGCCCTCCCCAGAACTTGACAAAACAGAGATAAAGGAAAACATCTGTCTTGAACAAAGAACAATACCTCAGAACTAGTGCTGATGACATCAGCAGTCTGTCTTTGGAAGGGACACGTGATGAGTCAAAACTGGTCTCATATCCCGTAGAACTTCTCATCCAGCTTTTACATTTGATCCATCGATGGAAATTTAAAACAAAACCAAAAACCCCAAACCCCACACAGTTATCTTACTCTGGATGTCTTCAAGCTGTGTTTGCACGTTTTGTTTTTTGATAACTTTGGCTTGGTCAGAATATTGTTGTGTATATAAGTTTCATTGGGCAGCTTTAAGTCATAATCTGATTTTATGAAGTACAGGCAAATAGTACAACATATCTGCTTCTCAGAAAAAAAAAACCAGTCTTTGGCAGCCCACTTCAGGGAAAAGTCAGGGAAAGGTTGCTGCAGATGAAAAAGTTGTGGACAGATACATTAAGGCTGCTAAATGCTTTGTAATGCTTGGCTGTGCTGAGTTCACAGTGATGCTGAGTGACTAGCCAGCTCTAACTGAGCATTCGTAATAGCTCAGTTCATGTCATTTTGTTTGGGGCATAGGAGCCCTGCATAAGCGAAGAAGAATTCTGACAAGCTTCTAAAAATGTAGGAAATCATAAAAGCAGGGGAAATGAATGTGTAAACAAATGCATAAAAAGCTACTGAGAAGAGGAAAGGAAGAATTAGTTCTCTCACTGCTTTGTATATGATGTTAAAAGCAACAATAAATGGTCAAAATAAATATGATAAAAAACCAGTAAGATTTTCCAGAAAATTTGTTCAATCCTTGTCATCTGTGATCTGTAAAATAAGTTAGATAAATCTTTTGTCTATGATTTTGAAGGGTTGCTATGAATAGATCCTGCTTTTTGGAGGGCTGATCTCATGTTCCTTTCCAGACCCATGACTTTATGATTCATAAAGTACAGTATCAAGATACTGACATTTGAAACACATGGAATCATTCTTTGGCAAAACTGTGATTTCACCTGGTAATTTGGTGAGTCTGGTTCACTGAGCCTCTGAAATGGAATCCATCACAGACAAACGATTCTGTGAAAAAGTGAGCACACCTGGTTAATACTTCTCACGTAATCCCTGTTCATTTTTTTTTTCCCCAGGGAGACCAGGGGCTACATACAGCACAGTGACACCATATATGGCATGTAAATTTTGGTAAAGATCACAGACTAGAATATTAAGAGAAGATCTCATGTATGTATTTTTATAAATATATATCTATAGATATGAATTTATTCACTAGGAGAAACAACAGGTTGAAATTTGGTATATTTTCATGGTACAAGACTGTAGAATAGCTCAGTTACACCTCCCTGTAATACTGATGCCTGTAAAACTTTTTAGGCCTGTCTTTATGTGCCCTGCTTCTATGGTGAATAGGTCATGTAATGTGAAAAATAACCACAATATCTCCAAATCAGATAATTTTTACATCCTCTCTGAGTGTATGGGTGTCTCTTGAGCACATGCAAAAGCCCTGCACGTAACAGGTGGCATTCTGATAGTCCAAATTAAAACCTACCTGTGTAGCCAAGAAAGGGCCATGTCTTGCTAAACCGAATTGGGTACCTAAAATCATGTGGTTATGATGCAGGCTGTGCTCTAACTTTGAAAATTACTTGTAGTATTCATTTTGCAATACAGTTTTTGGTTCCGAAAAGTATACTCTGCAAAAATACGGTTTTAAATGAAGAATTGATGCTGAACGATGTTTAATGACAGTTTATTGGCTCATTCTGATGATTGCCTGGCTCCTGAGATGTCTCTAATTAGTGATTACCTTGCTGAATTTGCAGAGATTTTTTTCCACTTAGATCCACTCTGAATATTTTTTTCTCAAAAGAGGGTTCCCACAGTTTAGTCTGGTGGAAAAAAAAAAAAAAAAAAAAAAAAAGAGGAGTAATGCAATCTTTGACTCTGTAAGAATATATTCAGAAGAAAAAAAAGTCTTAGATCTTTTTATGTGACATGGAGCTGTAGCTCATGAAATCCACGTTTTTTAAAAATAAAGATTGGAGCAGATGAAGAAAAGAGCAATTGACAGGTTCCTAAGATTAGAAAGTGTCTTGCTGTGAGGAACAGAGATCAATCTGTTTACTTTATCTAAAATAAAATTGAGATGTCACTTGATTACAACATATGAGTATATAGTGGGTAATAAAAAGCACTTGAATCCAGCAGAGAAAGACGTAATCAATGTCTTGTAGCTGAGCCACAGAAATTTGCATTAGGAATTTGGGACAGCTTTTTAACATTGATGATAATTAAATGCTGGAAGAAATGCCTATAGGATTGCTAAATTTACCATCTTTAAAGTCCTCATCATGGCTGGAAGGACTCACAAGGTAGGACAGTCTGCACTTTTTCCAGCTGAAATCCTGCTGGTTGAGGGAGGAGGGGGGTGCAACTGTCTCCCTCTTTCTTCTTGCAGTAAATGCTGTGCCAAAGCCAAATTGGATTGCTTTCTCAAAATTTTCCCTTAATTAAACACCAGTTACTGCAGTTGAACACAGGGATACATGATTGAGGTCTAATGACTTGTGATATGGAGCATGACAAACTAAATCAATGCTTTTTTGTCTTTTGATTTGCAAATCCACAGATTTCATGCAGAGTATTAAAGTATGAAGTAGTAATGTGACTGTACTGACTGTAGACTTCTTTTTCCTCTTCATTTTGTGAGGGTTGTCTATATTAAGTTGTTTTTGAGTTGATGTTCTTCATAACCTACATGTTTCTGGATTTGTTTTGGATTTATTTTCCCCCACATATTGCATTTTTGAATGGGAAGGTTGTCATGTTTTTTATTGTATAATAAGAAAATCTTAATATGCTTTTCTCTAGTTCCAGTTTTCTAATCCTGCTTATATAAGTTTTAGAAAATAAAGCTACCTACTATTACAGTGCAAGTTTTTGCCCCATACTTTTTTTTCCCCCGCTTAAAATGATAGACAGTTTTTAAAGCTTGTAAATTCACTCAGGAAAGAGACATTTCTAATAGTGGATTTTATATGAAACTGAAAAATATGTGAATATTTGAAAATAAATAAGGAACAGATTTTCTGAATCTTAATATATTGCTATATAATCCTGCTTCCATAATGTTTTGTTGCAGCTTGCTGTTTGGAAGGGGACTAAATTACAGATTCCAACAGAATGGTAAAATACAGTGCTTTAGGCTAATAAATTTCATGCCACCCTAAATACGTTAAATTTAGTACAGTTGTGCAAAGAAGGAAAGTGAGGGAACTGTAAAAGCATCACTGCTGAATATTAAGCCACTAGATTAATTTAGCTTCGAAATAGCTACACAATTAAAGTCTGGCACAGGGGAAATGCATTGCAGTGCTGCTGTTCACTATTTGCAGCTCATGTTTCTAATAGGCACAAGGTTTCACTGGTGGGAAGTGTATGGGTAAACCTGACTCATTGTAGCAGTACTAGCAAAGCCTAATTTCTAGCTGAGAAAGGAAAAAGAGGTTAATAGGACATCCTTTGGGAGTAAACTATTCTCATGAGCAGAAAATGAATGATCATAGTGCAGCTGAAGGGTGGTCAAGTAGGCTGCAATTTTAGAGGAGGCTAGGCATGTATGAGGCCAGGTCTCGTGAGTTTTTAGGCAGAGTTGCTATGACAAGGCCTTCATACTACGCGCGGTAGACACAAGGCTTTTAAACCGCACTGAAACAAAGCAGTTGGAGAATCGGAAGCATTGAGTTAGACACCAGCTGCTGCCCACAAGAAGTGCTGCTGAGCTGTGAGAAGCAGCTGGGGGCCTGTGGGTTTTCTGGCATGTATGACTGGAACTGAACTACAGGGTTGTTTTCATTTTAGTCCTCCTGCCTAGATCAAAATAGCTTACTGTGACCTGTCTCTCAGAATAGAGTTTGCCATTTATTTACAGGAAAATGAGGCCTATCACAGAACTTGGGATGGAAATAGTCCAGGTAAAGAAAAGTGAGAAATAGTCATGGCAGAGCAAGTAGCAGTTTCAGAAGGCATGGAGTCTGCACTCACTTTTTCTGGGTGCAGGCTTTAATGAAATGAGAGAGGAGAGAGAAAGTTGAGCAAACATCACACAAAAGCAGTTTTATGTACCTAAGGTTTCCCACATCCATCTGTCTCATGTTTACTTATACATGTTAAAGTCAGTGTGTTCTTTCAAAACAAAATCAATGCCTCATGACAACTCCTAACCCCTACCAATTAGTGTGTTTTCCATTCCTTCATAGAGGTAAAATCACATCTTCAATACAATTAGTAACAATACCAATCTCTATTACAATTATCTATTATTATTATTAAAAAAAAAGTAAAAAGTTTATTCAGTGAAACTCTTCTTGGAAGCTGGATTAGGCTTGCAGACTCCTTGTGCAAGGCATTGAATGAGTAGGTTCTGTCTCTCTAAGTTTACAATTTAATTAAAGGTGGGAAAACAGGAATCATACGTGCAAAATGTTAATATTGTATATCTATAATGTCACTCAAAGGTATTTTATAAGAAAAAGGATCAAACTATTGTTGTATTCCAGATATGAATGCATATTTTTATAACTATCATAAAACCAGTAATTTGAATTATGATATTACTACAGTGTAATTACTTGCTGCCTGATTTAATGGAAAATAAATACATATTACCTCCATCCCCGGTGATGAGTGTGTATAAAGGCACCTTTTTTGTTAAAAAATAAGATATTTAGAAAAAAATGATTTCATTTCATAGTGAAAGGAAAAGACGCAGTTTAGATGATCCATTTTGATGGGTGCTTTTGCATGTATTTCTGCTGTATGCATTCATGGTGCTTTCTACTAAATATTCTATGTCAATAAATCATGCCAAGTGTGTTCAGGAAAGCAGGTACACATATACTAGAGTCTTACTGAAGTGCTAAGTACATACCAAAACTGGAAGCAAAGAAATGCCCAATGACTGAGAATTAAAATCCAGATAGGAACATTTATTCAAGGAGTTGTACTTTCAGAATGATAATCGCCTAAAGTGTTTTTGACTTTAGTCAGTGGATTGACAAATAAACAGTAATTGTAATTTAGAAAAAGTACTTTTTTAAAAGAAAGACTTCTGCAGTTCTCCAAATAATAAGCTCATATTTGATAGTTGCTTTATTCTTATATCATTCATTGAATTCTCTATTTAGCAAACTGTCTCTGGAATAATTCTTGGTGCTACAAATGGGTATGATTGAATGGATCTGGCACAGGGAACTTTGTGATCTCTCGAAGTAATGATACACTGCAGAATAATTTTTTCTTTCTTTGTTTTGGATACAAAACATACATACCTACTATTAAGAACTTTCTTTTTCTAGATCTGTCATGTAGAATACACTCAGTAACTTTTAAATTGCGTATGCTTTAAACTGGGTTTTTTTCTAGATGCTTACTGGGATTGACCTATGTCTTTAATTGAGTGGATTAAAACAGTCATATTTCTTATTACTGGATAAAATGTCATGTACATTAGCTGACTATAATAAGTTTGGACTGTGTCAGTTTCCAAATGCTCTGGTTAGATATTTTGAAAAAGTATAGTGCTATTTGTCATTTTTTTAAACTGAATTTTTAATGATTTTTAAAATTTCTTTGCTTCTGTGCCAGGATGAACCATCAACTGGTATCAGTCTCATAATATATTAAATTAATTTCCTACAGATACTGAATATATCATATCATCAGGTATATTATTTTTTTACAATCATCAGGCATGATTTTTTAATATGTCATGGGCATGATAACATAATACATAACTTGTTTTGCTTTTAAGGATAATTCGTAGTGATTTAATTAGCATTACATTTCATATCAAGCCATGCCACAGAAGAAACTATGGGAAGAAGAACAAAAGACATGAAGAACTGGGATTATATCCACCTACTGGGACCTTTTCTATAAAGTCCATGAAACATTGCTCTAGTACAATTGCAGTCAGTGTTTAAAATATAATCATCACATCCATCAGATTTCTACAAGATCTGCATTTATAACATAAAATCCTAGTCTCTTCGAAGTCAGTTGAAAAGTTCTCATTAACTGTCATTAAAATATTCTTATTAGTAAGGTCAAGATTTAGGAGTCAATGCTGACAGGAGTTACTGCTGAGCATTACAGCTATTAAAAAGCACAACATTTGTAATGAACCTTCTCTTTGATGTGAGAATATTTTTCCATTTATATCAGCTTGTTTGTCTGCTTTGTGTGTTTAGACTCCAAACTCTTGAGAACAGAAATTAGTTTAAGAATATTTTGTACAGTCTCCTAACAAAAGGGCCTGTGATTTCAATTTGAGCATCTGGGTGCTATCAGAATGTAATGGTTTAATAATTGCGTGTTAAACAGCTAGGAGGAAAAGTGCTTACAGAAAGGCAATTAACTGCAATGTGATAATATAGGCTACCACCTACGTGAGCTTGTCATGGTAATGGCTGTTGAAGGAGGCTGAACACCTTTGTTAAGCATTTCAAAGACAGAACAGCAGCAGGTGCTATACAGAATTCAAGAGCTATTGTTTAAACTTAAGCAATATTGACTAAGACTTTGATTTCACCCTAGGAAACCAGTAAATTATAGCAGTCTTTATTCAAAACCTGAGATGACATAGCTGACAGAATTACGGATAGAGGAAACTGAGCTAGTCATTGACATCAATGATATAAAATACCCCAGTGATTCTTACCTCATATGAGGATATAGTTACAAATTGCTGGGATGATTGATGATACATGGCAGTTAATGACACATATAGTGTATTCACTATGGAAAAAAAAAGGATTCAGATCTCATTTATATGTATTCGACAGTCTCAAGGGTTTCATAGGTGGTGGTGCTGTCCCAAATGGAAATAGGTAAATGAAGCAAAAATTGCATGCTTACATATTTTTCTGCGATGCAGTCCTGAAGTACTAGAGGGAGGAGGGTTTGTTTATTACATTTTGCTAAATTTTAAATTTTTTCTTCCTTTTTTTTAAGTGTTCAAAAGGCAGATTTTTCTCTTCCTTCATTTACTTTATAAAGAATGAAATACTACGAAGAATATGTTTTACCAAGAGGTAAGTGCAAGGGAAAATACAGTTTGTTTGGATTGTTTGAAAGATGGAGGGCAAAAGGGGGCTTATAAAAAAAATGGGGACAGACTTTTTAGTGGGGCCTGTTGGAGCAGGACAAGGGGTAATATTTTTAAACTAAAGGAGGGTAGATTCAGACTAGATAGAGGGAGGAAAGTTTTTATGACGAGGGTGGTGAAACAACGAAACAGGTTGCTCAGAGAAGTTGTACATGTCCCATGTCTCGAAACATTCAAGGCCAAGTTGGACAGGGCTGTGAGCACGGTGATCGAGTTAAAGATCTCACTGCAGCAGGGTTGAACTAGATGACCTATAAAAGTCCTTTCCAACCCAAACCATTCTGTGATTTTATGATTCTGTGAAAAGAATTATGGTCCTGATAGAAGTTATTTTATCTAAGTGTCTCTCACTTCAAGTCAAGAGTATTTTGATGCTGTTGTATTCAGAAAATACAGAACAACTCTACAGTCTTAGAAAATCTGATATTGAAGGTGTAAAGTCTTATGACAGGAAAACAAATCAGAAAAAATGGATAAACAATGGATACATAAAGAAATGTATTAGATATTACAAATAAGGGGAATATGTGGGTACATTCAAAATTTGTAAACTAGCTAAACCTGACAAAATAATTAAGAAGAAAAATCTTAGCAAGAATTATATAGTTTCCAATTCTCAATACAAAATGGATTGCCGAACTCCCATGACCTATATTCCCAGAATACAACTACTACTTTGGTCTCACACCAAAACAATTGATTAAAAAGGTAACCCTCCAAGAACTCCCTGCAGTCCTGCATTATTGCTTACTCCACTTTTAAGACATGCAGGCTTACTTTCCTGAACTTTGATCCACATCTCCTATTTATAGGAAGGAACCATAATGCAATGTTAAAAGATACTCTGGAGCAGGGCTGGGTATTTCTGTTCTTCATGAACAAACTATTTGCTTCTGCATAGTCTAACTTAATCCAAGGATCATCAAGAACAAGAATTTGCCTAGTAATTGGAACATTCACTTGGGGAAGGAGACAAGAGTTTCCTGTTTCTGTTCTGGTCAATATTTAATGTATTAATTTAATACTTGAGCTACTGGTTAATTGGAAGATCAATGTGTTGTTTATATGACTATCTCCAGAGAATTCAGGGGTTTCAGTCCCTAGAGGGTAAGTGGTCTTTGTACATCTCAGAAAATGGTCTTAAGACATCCTATAGGACCTTCTAATGTTCTTTTAGCAAGACATCATGATATGGATATGGTTTGGGGCAATTTCTGGAGCTCTGTAGCTCAGATATTGCCTCAGGCTGTCCTGGTGTATCTAGCAGATCAATTCTCTGCCAATTCCCAGGCTGTTATTCCAGTAGCATCTCACATCTTATACTACTTGGGCTAGATAAAAGGTTGGCAGAGCCACATAACCTGTGTTCTGGCTCAGAAACTACTAGTGATAAAAGTGTAGTGGGACAAACAGACCATTCTGTTTGCAAGCTTCTTTGCTTGACTCCCCACAGCACTCTGCAGACTCCCTGTGCTATTTGCGTAACTACAGGGCTGAACAGATGCCAAAGCTTCTGGTTCATTTTATGAATTGGCATCAAGATCAGCTCTGCTGCCATCCAGACAAATTATGCCCTGGGCCAACATGTACTTCATCAAACTGCTTGGTAGTCACTGCTTGGGATGTTTTTTAATTTTCTGATCCGCAGTGAGAGATCAATAGAAATCTGATAGCAAACACTAGAGCCTAAAATAAGTCCAAGATCTGAAAAACAATTTTTTCATTTGTTTGTTTTGTAGACTCTAAAGTCCAGCAGGAGATCTTGGTTACCCTATAGGTTCTATAATTCACCAATTAATTTTATTTAAGATTATCTCTTTGTAGGGATGTTAGTGTGTGGCCAGACTGTGCTACTAATTATTTACTTTGAATATTACTTCACATCCAATGGGCATATAAGACAGTATTTATGAATGTGGGCAGGAAATTACTAGTGGGACAGTATCTGAAAATATCTGAGTGTTTTGGAAGTTTTACCAACAACTTTATTCATATTAAGGAGAGTGCTAATATGTGAAGCAGCACCTCAGAGATGAAGGAATAAGTTAGATCTGAGAAATATTCAAACTATCAAGGAGGCATCCAAGCAGACTTTATTATAGTGGGATAAGGGCAATGCTAACTACAGTTAACTAGTGAAAAGTGGTGGGAAATATAATTAAAAAATGACAGTACTTTATCAGATGTAGTGTCTTATTGTGAACATTCCTGAAATCATAGAAGTTAAGCAATGCATTAAAAACAGAGGAAATGTGTTCCTGACAGTAAAACTGCAGGTAGCAAATTTGACAGTGATATATAAGTGTAACCAGCCCAGAATAGCTGCAATAATAACCTCCTTCCATATTTTGTTTTCTTCATTGTTATTAAATGAGCTTTTATTTACTTATGCTGCTGGAATTAACTGCATTATCTGCATTTATCTTTTAAATATAACCTTTAGACAATATTATCTAAGTTTATTACCATTTTTGGTTTTAACACTACTGTCACTACTGGCACTGGTCACGGTTCTGCCTCTTTTTACACTTATCTCCTAGTACAGTATTTCACTATTATTTGCTTTTGTGCTTTTCAGTCATTGATGTCTTACACTTATTTTGTTGGTGGGTCAGGAAAGAAGAATGCTGTGAAATAACATACAGCAGAAGTTCTTATCAAATAATGTAATAGTACAGCCGCTTCAAACAAGACTTGTGTTTTGCAGGATACATGTTGGTCTCTTTTTGGTGTCATAATGTGCATACATTAGGCTTAAGTCTAGTGTTCGCCACACAGAGTTCTGGGTATGTGATATCTCTGAGAGCTGATGTGCCTAATATTTACACGATAAATAGAATTCACTTAGCTAAACTCTGAAAATTGTAATGACAAACTGTGGTGGATTGACCCTGTCTGGATGCTTTATCACTCCCCTCTTCAGCTGAACAGGGGAGAGAAAATATAACAAAAAGCTTGTGATTCGAGATAGGACAGGGAGAGGTCATTCAGCAACTACCATCAGGGGCAAAACAACTCAACTTAGGGAAATTAGTTTATTACCAATCAAATCAGAGTAGGATAATGAGAAATAAAACCAGATCTTAAAACACCTTCCCTGCACCCCTCCCTTCTTTCTGGACTTAACTTCATTCCCAATTTTATTACCTCCTCCTCACAGAGTAGCACAGGGGGATGGGGGTTTGAGGCTTTTTAGTCGGTTTGTCACATGTTGTCTCTGCTGCTCCTTTCTCCTGTGGCACAGGACTCACATTCTGCCCCTGCTCCAGTGTGGGGTCCCTCCCACAGGAGATTGTTGTCCATGAACTTCTCCAATGTGAGTCCTTTCCACGGGCTACAGTTCTACATGAACTATTCCAGTGTGGGTCCTTTCCATGGTGTGCAGTCCTTCAGGAGCTGACTGGTCCAGCCTGGGTCCCCTATGGGGTCACAAGTCCTGCCAGCAAACCTGCTCCAGCCTGGGATTCTTTCTACATGGGTCCACAGGTCCTGCCAGGAGCCAGCTTCCCACGGGGTTATAGCCTTCTTTGGGCATCCACCTGCTCCAGTGTGGGGTTCTCCCTGGGCTGCAGGGGGGTCTCTGCTCCCCTGTGACCCTCCATGGCTGCAGACACAGCCTGCCTTCTCACCAGAGGCTGCAGAGGAAGCTGCTCTGTCACCTGGAGCACGTCTTCCACTTCCTCCTCCACTGACCTGGGCGTTTGCAGAGTCCCTTCACATCTCACTCCGCTCTCCACTGCTGTTTTTCTGTTGCACAGTTTTTTTCACCTTTCTCAAATACGTTATCCAGAGGTGTTACCACCATTGCTGATGGGCTCAGCCTTGGTCAGTGGTGGGTCTGTCTTGGAGCCAGCTGGCATTGGCTCGATCGGACATAGGGGAAGCTTCTAGCAGCTTCTCACAGAAGCCACCCCTGCAGCCCCTCCCCGCTACAAAAACCTTGCCACACAAACCCAATACTCTTGATACTATCTCATTTATTTAATGTTTTAATAGAAAGCAGTTAATGTAGAATTTCCTGAGCTATCAGTTTTGAGTGCAGAAGACAAATTACTTTATCCTTATGCCTATTACTTTAAAAGCAAAAGAGGAATGTCTCTTGTATTGATTGATATACATTCCTGTTATGAAGCTGGAAGAAAAGGTGTAGGAAATTATTTTCTTTATAGATATTTTTCACAAAGACATTCATAAAAAGAAACATTTTCATGAGCTGATAACCATTAATGGTATCAGCTCTTTCTGTGTTTGAGACAGTCATTTCCTTAGTGGAAAAAATCACTTCACAGAAAATCGACTAATTTTCAAGGAACCTAAGTTAGAAGTTCACATATTCAGGTGGATTTTCAGGGAATCATGACTAGGTTAACCACCCACATCATATCTAAAAGACCAGTTCTTTGTTTAGTTCAATAGCATGATGATCCATTCTTTCTTTTAAAGGACAATCCTTATTTCCTTTTCTTTCTGAAACAAAAGAGAAGGCGTCTGAATCAGGTCACCTTGAAGCAACACAGAGCATATAAGTAATCATTTAACTGAAATTCAGTTTCAGTGGAAGCACAGTGCTAAGTCCACTTATTGTGGGAGCTTCTGGAGAAAGGTCTGTGAAGGTTCAGCAGACTATAAATACAGGAAGACTCTAGTGATTTTGGGACTTACCCATGATGTGCTACTGCTGTGTTCAGTGCTGCTGAAAGGTGTGTAGAGCAAAGGTTTTAGACAACTGTGGTAGAACCCACATGAGAAATGGATTCTCTGTTTGCCTAGGGTAAGGATTACCAACTTAGGTGATACGTCAGGACCACTGCTTGCAAACTGAGGAACCTGCCTGGAGCAGAGCAAAATAACTTATGCTCATGTCATCACCATGCTACAAGAATGTTGATGAACAATGCTGGAACTGAAGTTTTTTTTTAACATATATTTCTTCAGTTGTTTATCTTATGTCCTCTGTATAGATGTGGAGCGTGAGAGTGAGGTCATAAAATTCCATTAACAAAACTACTTCCCGTTTTAGTGCGTCTGGCAGGGAAGGGGATAACTTGCTTCATTGCTGCTTGTAAATTGCTGTGTTTTGGATTTGTGGCTAAAATAGTGTTGATAACATACTAGTGTTTGGCTGTTGCTGAGCAATGCTTGCATAGCTTCAAGGATTTTCCTTTTTCCCACTATGTCTCCCAGCACTCCCAATAAGTAGGTTGGGGGTGAGCAGGAATGTGAGAGGGGACACATCCAGGACAGCTGACCTAAATTGAGCAAAGAGATATTCCATGTCACATAACAGCATGCTCAATTATAAAAACCAGGGTAGAGGAAGAAAAAGGGGAGATTTTGCTTCTGAAGTGGGTATTGTTCAGAGGATGACTGGGCATTGGTATGCGTGTGGGAGGTGGTGAATGATTTCCATTGTTTCGTCATTTTTTTCCCCCCTTCACCTATTAAGCTGTCTTTAACTTGATCCATGTGTTTTCTCACTTTTGCTTTTCCTATTCATTCCCCTTGTCCTGATGGGGTGGAGGGAGTGGGTGAGCAGCTGTGCTGGTGCTTGGCTGCCAGCTGGGGCAAAATCACCACACTTGAAAAGGAGGGATTTTGCACTTTCTGTAATTAATAATGATTTTGTACAAATCAGTAAAGACACCAATAAGCTGTAGTTCACAGAGAATCTTCTCTGTTCTTCGTTTTAAGTAGCAAACATGAAGCATCATGCAATGAGAGTGCAAATGGTTTGAGATTTGATAATGTGTTGTCAATTGAGACTAATGAGAAAACCACTCTCTTGGGGATCCATCAACAAATTAATATAAAGAAAAGGAAGGAAAATTCTTGTGTACAATTCATGCAGTAATTAATACAGCAATTTGTGCTTCAGGGAAGTCATCATTTGCTCAATAGTTTTCTGTCATCTTATCCATCTGTCAAAAACATTATGAAAGTAAATGTTTTACCAGTTTGTGGAATATGTACTTAGCAGACAGTTGTCTCTCCATCTGCAATTAGAATTTTTAGGAAGTACTTTTCTTAATTAAGAAAATGCTTACTTGTTTTATATTCTCCACAGATGATAAAAGGGAGAAGATAAAAGGAGTTTTGACTCTTTTATGAAAATTTGGAAGCAATTCACCTCATAGTTTAGGAAGATAAATATAGTGTATTATCTATATAATATATACAGATAACTGTGTAGGGACGATCGTATCTGGAAGAAACAAATCATGTGAATGTGTATGTGTGAGGAATCTCATATGGTCTACTGTGTTGTCTTCGAATCTTGTTCTCTCTATTCCTTAAGCACATTTTCTTGTTATGTGTTAAGTTAAATACAAGAGTAATAGGAATCCATTTTCTGTACAAAACACCCAGATTGATTCCAGAAAACAATGAAGTACTGGATTGGTTAAAATTGAACTTCTGTCAAAATTAATTTCCTTGTACTGGCATTCATGCGGATATGAAGTAACCCAGTCTTAAAAGTATTTATAATATAAACTTCTAGATCAGCATCCAAGTGCCAGAAGACTACTTGCATGCTGAATAGTACTAAATCTAGTACTATTACACTGTAAGTTTCATAAAATGAATGTATATATTTTTTGTCTTTTTTCATTTTCTTTTCATCTGATCTTTGCAGAATCTCTGACTTTCACTCAGGAAACGAGTCTGTTTGAATTCTTAAAGCTTTCATTTTTAATTAGTATTATGCATTCTAAATTCAAGAAAAAGTGAGAGTCCCAAGATTAATGCTGGCACATGCATGACATGTAGTTCTTGATTTAAAGTTGTGTTTATGTGCTTGGAATCATCCTAGAGCCAAAGTAATGAATTATTATTCTTGGCTGTCACTTGAAAACAAAATGTCATAGTTTACAAAAACAAACTATTTTGTTAATTCCCAGAGCCAAGTTAACTGTTAGTAAGCTTTTGCAAAACAGATAAAATCCTGAGATATTTAGAAGGTTTTTAACAACATTATTAACAACTGCATATTTATTCAATTGTTGATTAGTGCAGGAAAATGTGACCTTTATACGCTCAGTTTCTTATTCCTTCAGGATGTTGGTTTCAACCAGTAACTAGACAATGTGTATTTGTCTAAAATGCAATATTGGAAACCAGTGCAGTGCTCTGGAAGTTAGAATGATTCTAACCTTCCACAGTTTGGAGTAAAAGTAGAGTGTATGAAACAGAAATATGTCACAGTGTTTAGACTTCGCTCTCTACAACTTCAACATGATGTGGAGTGAAGAGGGCAGTGCTAATCTTTTCTCTCCTGTCCAGTGACAGGATGTTAGGGAGTGGCTTAAAGTTATGCCAGGGGAAGCTCAGATTGGATTATTAGGAAAAGGTTCTTCAATCAGAGAGTGGTCAAGCATTGGAACAAGCTCCCCAGAGAAGTGGTCATGGCACTAAGCCAGTGTTCAGGAAGAATTTGGACAGTGCTTTTAGATATATGGTTTAACTTGCCCTGTGTGGAGCCAGGAGTTAGACTCAATGGTCTTCATGGGTTCCTTCTAACTCAGGCTGTTCTAAGATTCAGATCTATTCATAACCAGCCATTATTACACATCTTTTCAAGATTCCTATTTCACTGAGCAAATTTTCTTCATTGAAACTTTCTGACCTGTTTTTCATGAAATAATTGTTAATTGTAAAATAGTTCATGAAATAATTAATATTATTCATAAAAATGTGTGTGTAGGTAAAGTAAAAAGGACTGTGGGAAGCTTCTTCCCAGGTAGCAGCCAAAAGATGAAGAGACCTTCTAACCCCTTATACTTTAAATTTAAAACTAGTTACTTCATTATCTGTGCACCTTCTATGGTGTTCACTCATCAAAGTGACTAAACCACATCTTAGATTCTGTGCTCTTGTATCTTCTCTCCAGGGGAGGAATATGTACAGCAAAACATAATCTTTTTGTGGTTGCAGTTTTTTTTGTGTGTGTTTTGAGGGAGTGTTTGTGTGGGGAAAATCAATTTTCAAAGCTTCCTTCTCTGGACATTTAGGGAGTCTAAAACATTGTGATATTCTATCAGTAGCTTGCTATAATGAAAGATGTGCTCTCTCTTTCTTCTCTACTTAAGTCCAGACTTCAAGATCTTCATTATGAAAACGTTCAGCAGAATGATATTTATCTGTATGGAGATGGGAAATATTATGTTCCCAGTTACATTTCTCCTGGGGCTGGCTTTTCTATTGAAAGTTTTTTCTTATGATGTCAGAGAAGGTCCTGATGAAAGAAGTACAAAAAAGTTCAGACCTGCATAGTATAAAAAGCTTTCAGAAAGTAGCTGGAAAAAAGATAATGATCAAATATTCAATACATATGCAGAAGTAAGTATCTTAAATGTTTGAATAAATTGTGCGTACGCCTAGAAATATGTCCTTCAGAGCAAAAACTCATATTAAGAATGTGGTTGTGATAAATACGTATTTCAGTTTTAAATAAGAGACACTTGAATAGGCATGAAAATTCTTTACTGATAGAGAATAGTCCATGTTGGTAACGGTAATATGGTTTTATTGCTTAAGATTTATTGTTACATTTGGTCAGTGCCCATAATCAACTTTAAATGGTTAGGATTATTTTCATACTGTTCTGTCCAACAAACAGTCATTGTGCATGCATGTAGCTTCGATCCGGTATTAACTATTTAGACTGTTTGGAAAAACTTTGTTGGGTTGAATGGAGAAAGCAGCAGTTTATACATATTCTAGATACGCATTTTAAACAGATTTACTTAAAAAATTTTCCCAATGTTTATTATTTTGTATCTTGGAAAATGTATATAGGTCTTACTGTTTTGTGGTTTTGGTTTTTTTTTTTTTTTTCCCCTAATTTTTTTTCCTAGATTTCTTTAAGTTGTAAGTAACATACATAGCAAATCTAAGGAGAACAGGTCAAAAAGAAAACCATACATTTCAAAAGTAAAAAATCAGTACACCTGAATCATATATCAGTTAGATAAAATTGGTTTTTTTAATGTATTCAAAATAATTACATTTAGGAAACATCCTGATATATACTGTGTTCAGTTTTGGGCCCCTCACTTCAAGAACGACATTGAGATGCTGGAACCTGTCCAGAGAAGGGCAACAGAGCTGGGGAAGGGTCTGGAGCACAAGTCCTGTGAGGAGCAGCTCAGGGAGCTGGGAGGAAGCCGAGGGGAGACCTTATCACCCTCTACAGCTGCCAGAAAGGAGATTGCAGAGAGGAGTGTGTCGGTCTCTTCTGCCAAGTGACAAGCAATAGGATGAGATGAAATGGCCTCGAGTTGAACCAGAGGAGGTTTAGATTCGATATTAGGAAAAATTTCTTCATCAAATGGGGTTGTCAGGCACTGGAACAGGCTGCTCAGGGAGGTGGTTCAGTCACCATCCCTGGGGATATTTGAGAGACATTTAGATGTGGCATTTAGGGACAGGGGTCCCTAAAGCTCCTGAACCCTTAGGGTTTAGTGGTGGACTTGACAGCGCCAGGTTAATGGTTGGACTTGATGATCTTAAAGATCTCTTCCAACATAAAAGATTCTGTAATTCTACCTCTAACACTAGACAAGTGTTAGAACACTAGAACAAGTTTGGAACTGGTTTTTATTGAGGGACTTCTTCCTTCCATTTGTCCTTTCACCCTGAAATCTTTTCTAAGTCCTGTTGTCAGACTCTACCTCTGCCATCTGAACTTCTAAAAGTCAGATTATTGGATAAAGTATATTTTTACACTGTGCTTGTCTCAAAGAAATTAGTCTCCATCAGCTGTTAAAATCTGGATTCTTTAGACTTTTAATGATGCAAGTCACATATGTATTCTCAGCCAAAAATGCAAAGGAAGGAAAAAAGACTTGATAATCTGGGCACTGAAGCTTTAATGAGACAAATTCTGTGTAATCATGCAAATCACCATTTGGCTGGCTTTTTTTGACAAAGTAACTAATTCTCCACCTGCTATGTGGTAAGTCGGCGTGGCACAAAAGAGAGAGAATTCTTTCTGCTTTGTGTCATCACAGTTCAGTGGTAATGTGTCAATGGTGTTTGTATTTTGCTATACTGATATTCAGTGGGTTTTCTTTTATGTAAGTTTTCTATTCCAACAGAAATGACAGTCTGAACATTAATTTTTTCAAAGACAGCCTAATACTAAAATAAGACTATAAAATTACTAACTCTCTTTGACATATCTCAGAGTAGTAATTATAACTTTTCTTATTTAACAGCCAAATGATAGTGGAGACTGAATTCCTTAGGATTCTACAATTTTTTCACGTATGGGAAATATCCTCAACCATGTTGTGCATTCAATTTGTTTTATAATCTATACCATAAGGTTGATGAAATTTTCTGAGCTCTATACAGTAGCTTGTAATTAATATCTGCAAGATTTCATTTTAGTCAATACTTCCAGAACAGGACATATAAGTAATGTCATTCTGGTAGTATGTTTAGCTTTTCCTATTTTTGAACAGGTTTTGCTGTATTTTTCTTAGTCAGCTATATGAGTCTTTTGCTAACATTATTAAGCTCTGATCTATGGCTTGATACTAGTTATGCTGCATTAACTCTTGTGTTTTGGGCTTTTTTAATTAATCATACATCTTGTTTATTAGAAATTACTAATAACTTGGAGAGCTATTCTTATCTAATCCAAAACAACCTTTACTTGCCTATGATCTGACTTAATTAATATCTCACTCAATGTCCCGATTAAAGAATATTCCTGAAAGGTTATAGGCATACCGAGTACATACTTTAATAAAGCACAGCAAGATATTTTTCCTTTCACATTCTAAGAACCATACAGCTGCCCTTACTTTCAGGCTACAGAAGATCCTGATTAAAACCTGAAGCTTATTTACATTTCAAACAGTTTTCTCCAAGAGCACTTCCGATGCAGTTGCGTACTTAGCAATGTGCTATTGGAAGACCCTTGCCATTTCCCCCTGGGGTGGGGGGTGCCTGATGGAGTGCTGCCGTCCCCCCTTCTGTTTATTCTCTCTCTAGCTTGCTATATAGACTAGGAATCTATACAGCAGGCAGCAAGCTGTGAAAGGCATTTAATGTCCTGGTGCTGCTTCAGTTTTGTCTTATTACTGGGTATAATGGTGTAACTACTATCCAAGAAAATAGAGGGTTTTAGCCTGCTCTGACTTCAGAAGGGTCAGTGTCAGTTTGGCCAGGCTTCTAGGAAGCCTCTGAAGCACCTGCAGCTAAAAGAAGCACTTATTAGCTTAGTCTCACTTCTGTGCCATTACTTTTCTTTTGTTGGCACAAGCTTTTGTGCAGCTGTGTGTTGAAATGAGTTAGTGACACAATTCGGGTTGAAGTTAACACAGGCAAGGAAACAAACTGAAATGGTTACTCTGAAATCCAGCTGATAGGTCATACGTGATAATACTTAGAAACAATGTGATCAGAGCTTTCTCTAAGAAGAATTATTCAGAACCATCCTTCATATACATTTTCAAGATTAGGTCTTGTTAGGATGCCAGGTCTCATCTGAGAGATTGCTCAAATCTTAAGTAGTATTCCTGAGAAAATGATAAATAGGGATTCTATTGATGTTGAATCTAATATTAAGGGTATATTCTGCGCCAAATTTAAAGAGTAGATTTTTGGACATCCATGAACACTGAACCACCTGTTTATATACTAACTCATGTTCATTTTACTCCTCTGAAATCAGATCCACAAAGCAGAAAGAACCTTTTAGCACTTAAGGGGAAAAAATATAAAAGGCCTTGGAGCACTTCCAGCTAATTTTTCTGAGCATTTCACACTATAGTTCCACACATTTATTCCCTGTGAATCAGATTTAGCAGATGTATTTCCTTTTTTGTAGTCTTTTCAGCACCGGAATCTATGACAGACATTTGACCATAGCCAAATATAAATTTTTTATTAAAAAAAAATTATGTATTAATTTTGGATCTAATTTTACAAGACAGTACTCCCTGTACTGTCAAGAAATATTTCAGTCCAAAGTCAGTCATTATTCTGTATTTCACGCACCTTATATAAAGTATATCCAAAACAGTGAATAGTTTATACATATCATACACCAATTAAAGAGTAACTCAGCAGACTGCTTAGAGTGCCACCTTTCACTGTGCTTTTTGTGTTGTACATATTATCAGATATATGTACATCAGATATATGGCTGTTGAACACAGATGTGACACAAGCAAACTCTGATCATGTATTTGGTTAAAAGTTCCTTTTGGCATCTGCAGGCTTTTTCATTGAGTAACAGTGTTGTTCTCATTTACAAGGCAGAACTTTGTGTTGTTTTCTTTTAACTCACGTAAGTGGTGACAGAATAAGGCCCAAAAAAATCTTGAACACCCATCTTCTCTGAAGTGGAAAAAATATTCAGACATGATTTGTGTAGCTATGACCTTGTTGTTTAGGTTCAGCTTGTGATAATTATTTATTGGTCACTTGAGATTAGCTGAATATATATTGGCAAAACCACTATGACCTGATGGAAATTTAGTGCTATGGAAGAGCTTTTTGACATCGAAATCCTTCAGAAAGCATAATCCCAGGCACTTCTGAAAAGTGAGGTTGTATTCTATTTTTTTATGACTTTCCCAAGACATCTTTATATCTGTTTATCTGATAAACTTAAACATATTATCTTTGTATCTATAAGACTGATAAACTTAAAAAGTACTATCAAAATAGGGTCTAAAATGCTCACTTTTAATTGCCAACGTCTCCCATTAATCATCAGTTCTTATGGTATTAGTAACAACTCTAAAGAGTTAAAGCTGCTCTCTAGAAGAAAATGCAAGACTGCAGTAATTCAGTATGAAGCTCTTCTATTTCTAGTAAGTTTTGATATTTGATTTACTCCTTGTTTAATGTCCAGATCATAACCAATATGAAAATCTCAAAAAAATCACAAACACTTTACCTACATCTAATGACCTTAAAGAATAAAAGAACACATTTTTACTCAATTTCTTCATGTTTGATACCAATGAAAATTTAGGGGAAATTAAATAAAAGCAAAAATTTAACATATTTCAATTACAGAATCACTGAATCGTAGATTATCTTGAGTTGGAAGGGACCCATAAGGATCATCAAGTCCAACTCCCTGTGACTTGTAAGACTACTTGAAACTAAACTGTATGACCAGGCATCATCCAGATACCTCTTTGAGAGGGTTGGCGCCATGACCACTTCCCTGGGGACCCTGTTCCAGTGACAGACCACCCTCTCTGAGGAATATTTTCTTACTGTCCAATATGAACTTCCACTGATGCATCTTCATATTATTTCCACATGTCCTATTGCTGGTCACCAGAGAGAGATCAACGCCTCCCCCTCTGCTGCCCACTTTGCAGAAGCTGTAAATTGTGGTGAAGTCACCGTAGATTCACTTAATTTCAGAGCAATGGCTAAAATCACTTTGTCTTTCAGGTCTCAAAGCACAGATTCAGTCCCAGTAGTATAAACTTCGTGAATCTGTGAAGTTCTGGAACTGTCGTTGGGTTCAATAACAATCCCAACACAATAATAGGTAGGTGTTATAAAATGATAGACCATTTCTTAGTCCTTATAGTATTTAGTTTTTCTCTGTACAAAACAATAGTTAACTTTTTCACAACTGTATTCAGTCTTAGAAATAGAACTGCTTTGGGACAAGTTCTTTAAAATATTTCTTTTTTATTTTTAACATTATTTATTTATATCTCTCCACTTTATATTATTATAGATTAAATGTATTCTGGATTATGAGTCCTAAAAGTTACTTTAACAGCTCCACATCATAGCAAATCTAGATGTTTGTTTTTTTCAGTTATAATGAACCTTTTTGCAATGGGGAAATGTACATTCATAGAATCATGGAACAGTTTGGGTTGGAAGGAACCTTTAAAGGCCATCTAGTCCAACCCCATTGCAATGGGCAGAGACATCTTCAACTACATCAGGTTGCTCAGAGACCTGTTCAACCTGTCCTGGAATGTTTCCAGTAAACCCTCACTGATATTTTTAGTCAGGTTTACTAACAAGTGAATGATTAAATGACTAATGCTATTGGGTTAAATCTTAAATGTTTAAAGTTCTCTTGACTTTAACTACACCTGGAATGTTTTCAGTAGGACTAGCTAACTAGTGACGTTTGATTGTTGCTTCTGTACATAAAGAAATAAGCAAAAAACATACAAAGAGGTCTTTCCTCTTAATGCTGTACTTAATCACACTTTGGCTTTTGTTTGTTTGTTTGTTTGCTTGCCTGCTGCTTTTTCTGGCATTCCAGAATAATGAAATGTTGTCCGAGTGCATTTTCTACAGGTCAAAGTCTTGTTCTTCATGACTACGGTAGTGATGTCCATCCATCTGCAGGAGACTTCAGGGAATATTGAGTTACATTTTTTTCCTTCCTCTATTTATTCCTATTTTTTCCACTCAGGCAGGTTACAAAGCATGCAAGAGGCCAGATTAGTTTCAGATTTAAATAGGGCAAATTAAGCACTTGTGATTTAGCTAGCTGACTTTTCATGTGTTTAAAACTCACAGGTTCATGTTGCTGAAAAGAAAGGTCTGGTGGACCATTTGCTGGTAAAAATAAAGCTGTAGACACTCATTCCCTTAAATAAACCTTTTGTCTTATTTTACATACAAATTTTTCAAATGTTTCCTAACCATAATAATTAGTACATCAGAAGCCCAATCTTATTGGCTTTACAGACTGATCATTTATATTTACATAATTCCTACATCAACAGTGTTACCATAGTTACATAATTACAATTTAACCTTGCAAATGGCTTATCAAAATATCGGATACTAAAACAGTACTGGGACTGAGTCTGCATATCGCAACCAAACAAGCTTCATAGCCTTTTTTTTCTAATTAACTACAAGTTCCTCTGCATAAAAATAGTATTCCCTAATCAATAGACTTGTGTCAATCAAAATTCTCAAGCCTGAAATATGTCTTTCTGGGTTTTTTTTGTTTTGTTTTGGTTTGGTTTTTGGTTTTTTTTTTTTCCCCCAAAAAAAGCTGAAAATGTTAACAGAACCTTTTGGCATGATGTTGTGATTTTCTGGGTCAGTATTACTCTATTGAAATTTGCTTTCAGAAAAGATTTTCCTTTCGGAGGTGGTAATTTAATTCACTTTCTAGAGTGTCTGTATTTCAGTGAAACAGAACTTCAATAGGCTTTCATTACGTTATTGATTATCTGAGAATGCAGGTAGCAGAGAAAGCTACAATTTTTTCATGAGTGAAGAGAAATTACTGATATTGATCAGTTGGTGATGTTGGGATGGATTACATATCATTAAAATATCTTTTTGGAATGAAAGATAATAATGTCATTCAAGATACTCTTGTAGGTTTGCTAATATTCTCTCCGTAGAGACAGATGAATGCAAGACTGTAAGAGGAAAAAGGCAAAGGAAAGGCCTACAGAATTTGATTTCTTGCAAAAGAGATGCAAAGAACAGTGACCACTTGGAAAACTGATTAAATTCACTTTTTATTAATTTTTCTATATAAAAGGTTGAGGACTATTTTTCAAATATCCTTGGAAAAAACAGTTCTGTTATGATTTGGTTTTTTCCATTTCTGTGGCCTTCTACAGATAACAGTTATATATTCTCTTTAACTGTAAACTAAAGCATATCCTTTACTGTAGTGGATGTACAGATACTATGATGATGGATAAGTAAACTGAAAATGTGTTGGTTGTAAGAAAATATAATGTTCCAAGTAATATATTCAGATGCTCAAGAATACGAAATCTGTAATTTTATGTTTTACATTGTTCTATTATTCAATTTTTTGATTTTACTTTGCATATAAAAAGTTTTCCTAGACATAAGTTTATCAAAGTGTGCAGAAAAATAGTATTTTTAGTCATGGTAGGAATATAGCTGTCTTTCATTAAAGTGATTGATAAATATACATCAGACATTTTTAAGTTACACATTTTTAGTCCAGTGACACAGCTTCTCTGGGACTGTCTGCTGAGAGATGTGGCTGGAGTAGAAGGTTCCACTCATTTCATTTACACAGAAAAGAATAATATCTGCTGGGATGTTCGGCCTGGGATGCTGCCTGCCTGGTGCACCTTCCCTGTCTGTATGGAATGTATCCTGTTCCTCTTGGCTTTCAGGGCATTCTGCAGGCTCCATCTGTCTTATTTGAGTTTTTGAAATTAAAGCCATCAAGGCATAAACTAAGAGGTAACACTAGTAGATGAGGTGAATTGTTAATATTTCCTAGGTACTGGTGTGACTTGGAAAAAAGTGTTGTCATTTTTCTTTCAAGTTTATAACTAGTAACATCCTCAGATTTCAAACATTACTGAGTTTTTTAACATCAGTGATTAATTGCTGAAAGCTTAACATTCATAGAAATGTTTATGCATGGGATTTTGAAAAATTTCACTTCCAATTCAGTTTCAAAACCAACCTCTGCTAAATATATTTTAAAAATTTGCTATGGACACCTATTTTTTCACAGCACCATCTCAAGAGCCAGCACAGAAGAGCTTCTCATCAGTTGTCTCATGCTAACTTACTTTTCTTAGGTGAGTTATTTCGGTGCAATCGGACACCTGTTGGCATCTCAGATAAAAATGAGAGAGTGCCAAATGACCTTTCAAGAACAACACATAGACAAGTTTCCCTTCCAGAAAAATTTGTAAACTAGCTTAATTAGTCCATCTTCTCTCAGGTGCTGGTGCTTGATATTTGCTGTTTCTCACAGTACCAATTTCACTTTAGTTCTTTTTCACTGACCCTTACACAAGCATAGTAAGGAAAAGCTCCTCTGATCACCAGTAATGTGTTTATCTTTTTACTGTGTTTCGAATTCCTGGTAGAGGAAGAATGCTTTGATACTTCCTATTTTGTGGTTCTTGTTTTGTTTCAAACCCCAACAATTCAAGTATGGCAGTTGGATGCAGATTGTGATAAAGTCCAAATTCTGCAGCACTTTATACACATGGGTCTAGATTCTGCAAAACTCTGGGAAGCTGTGAAGGGAAAAGCAAAAGGGAGAGGACTGCAGCTGCCTAATGCTGTGATTTTCTCTCTGTAAGGTTAGCAAGCTGCATCTTGCTCTGTAATGTCCTTCTCCTGAGTTGGGTCAAGGTAGTGGAAGAAAGTTACATATATATTGGAGAGAAGGGTGAGGAGAAAAGAGAAGAACCTGCATCTGATGCAACTGACAGCTTCATCAACATTTTATTATTTTGGTGCTGCCTAAAAATCCACAAGGTGAATTTTTCAATACAACTCGTAAAGTGTAGCTGAGTTTAAGGCTGGCAGAATTAGGGGTCAGTAACCCACTCCAGGAAAGTACTATACATGCTTTGTCCCTTCTTGCATCCCCTAGCTGACTATGCAGAGATAAAAATGAAATAAATGTGGTTCTGAGAGCATACAGAGTTACCTACACAATGCTCTTGCAGAATTTGAGTATTATGGATTCAATTCCATAACGTCATTTTTCAACTTTTTTTTTTTTTTTTTTAATGTACAGAAGTTTGGTTGGCATAGAAATTGTAAATCCTCATTTAATAATAAGCTTCTTTTTTTTTTTTTTTCCTTGGGATATTTTTTGTTTAGAAACAACACTATTACTTCTGTTTTTTTTAGAGACTTGGCAGCCTGAAGAGTCTCTCAGGGAGTCAGTTATGTGAAGGTTTTTAGTTATCTTGGGCTTTTATTTTCTCTCTCTCACCTATTTCACTCTTGTTAGAAGATGTAGCATACCTCAGTATGTTAATAAAACATTTTTATCCTCTTCCTCCTGTTCATAACTTGTTTAAAATCTAAAGTCTAAGTCTAAAAATATTTACAAACTGTACTGTATATCTCCCTTGGCACAATAGGAAAAACAGGAAAAGAATCTGCTAGGCTGAAACATAATGTTGTAACATTAAGATACTTAACAAAATTGAAATATAATATCTGATGACTGGATTGTTTCCCTGTTGATCATTCTCAGCAGATGAAATAGTAATTAATCATGTAATTTGTAAAATGAAGAATAACAAAAACTCTTTGCAGACTCTGAGCAATACTGCAGATTTTAAATTATTTACCTAAAATTGAGACACTTGTGACTATAGTGTAACATTTCAACTAATGCATCTCCTGTAGTCTGTTGCATTGGTACTTAAACCCCATGTTTTCGTACATCAAAGAAGATTAGATTTGATATTTAAACACCAAGATATTAGTTTTTCTAAAAACATATTGTTAGTAAATCAAACAAGATTTGCCTCAAGGAAATATGATAAGGATAATGTTTTGCCTCATAATGTTTTGGTAAATTCTGAATCATGATTCCTTATAACATCCTACCTTCTGAATTGTCTGTGTAAATATGAAACTTAGCTTTGATTTTAAAAACAAGGGTTGCCAGATCTCTATGCATACTAGGACCCTGTTGAACTAAGCAATTTGAAAGAGTAACATCAAATGACTGTCCTGCTTCTACATGTTGATCCTTCCCACTCTGTCCATTACAGCCCAGTGTTCTAAACCAGCATCCTAAAACTAAGACTGTCTCATCCTTTATGTTTGCTGCATCAGAAATCTAGTATTAGTGGTGAGGTCACCTTCAAGCAAGGCAATTTTAAATTCATACTTTTCTCTATCAATCCCACAGGCAAGACTGAACAGAAAACTTCATGGCCTCTACCATGTAATAAGAAATATTCATTCCAAACCACCTCTCAGCACACTTGTAGTGCAGAGTTGTTGATGGAACCACACTATGGTTGTCTATCCTCCAGTGGGGAATGGAACTGGCAAAGAAAATGTTAATAAACCCAGATTTATCAATGATAATCCTTAACAGGAGATCTAATGGTACTTTTAAATTATTAAGAGTATCCATGAATTTCTAATAATAACTGATATTTTTCTGGGCTCGTAGAATAATTGATACAATAAAACTCAGCCGATACTTGATTTCAAAGAAACAAAGCTTCGTAACACCCCACACCTTGCATGTGGGAAAAAGATCAGGCAAAATTCAGTAACAGGAAAAGCAAATTACTCCAGGAAAACACCCCAAAAGAAACAAGATATGACATAACTAAGGAATGAACACCAATTTATGTATAAGTTGTATTTGAATTCCCGGAAAGACATAAACCAATAGGGAATTTATTGGTAGGTATTTTATTCTAGTTATCATCATGTAGCACCTAAACTTCAAAGCACTGAACACAGCTGTCATTACAAGAGATGACATTTCATGTTTGTAGATATAATAAATTACTGATGTATGTTTTCATTGTGAAAGCGTTTATGATAATTCATGTGCGTTTGGCTGCTCTCTCTCCTGCTGTTTAGGTGTGCACCAGTGTAATTAGGAAATTACTAAGTCTTAGTTAGCATTGCTATATTTCTTATGCAATCAACACTTTATAGAGCAGAGTAATTTAACATAGAAAACTAAAACTCAGTGTGAGAACTGCCTGTACAGCTTTTGTCTCAGTTGAGACTTGCTGCTGACAGTGGAGTCTAAATAACTATGTTAGTATATTTTCTCTGCCTGTTTCTTTATAGCTTAAACTATTCCTCTTTTTTTCCCCTCCTATTCTGAACAAATGCAGATGTATATCAGGTTTTCCTTCTCACAGTTTGGTGCTACAGACATTCATTTTAATAGCAGATTTAGAGTGGGCTGGTTCTAGTGCCTAGTTATCAGCAGCATTTTTCGCTGGTTTCTGAATCGTTGTTTGAGACATCTGCTTGCACTGTCAACGTGAGAGCTATCTTTAAAATCATACATCCTTGACATATATAATTAAGCAGCTTGGAGAAAGATGGTTGACTGAAAGCTGTACAGGGTCAGGAAAAAAGCCCATTACTCAGTATATATTCATATGACCTAATTGACCTAACAGAGCAGAAGGAATTAATCCTGCTTTCAGTAATTTCTCCTGCCATCTGTGTCTCTCTACACACATTTACTATGTTTAATGTTTTCAGTTTTGCCACATAAGATATCCAATAACTTTCTGCTGAAGATGACCACAAGTTTCTCTGCTTTTTATTGACAGTATGTAATTTTCCACCAGGAATGATGTCTAAGAGGACCAACTTTCATTAGGTGGAAAATAGACTGAAAGGTTTCAAAAATGGTGTTGACAATGGATCTACAGAAGTGCAGGTAGGTAAGCAGTGTGGATGGCATGTTTAGGAGGGGAAAAAAGGCCCCTAAAAATGTAGAAGGACAAGTATCACTTCAAACTGGTTTAGGCATCTGAATTTGTGCATTATTGATGGGAAAACACAAATAGTATGGATTTATTTTAATTCAAATATTAATCTGTATTTTGAAAAGCACATGTATTTTGAAGTATTGAGTCCAATTTCTGAGTGAAGAATTTTTTTATGTAGTCATGTGTAACTCATCCTGGATCAATTAATATTAGAAAGTGATTGTTAGATTTACCTAAATGCCATTCCTTGTCACCAAAGTAAACAGATTTGACCATTCTATGGAATACAATTCTTCGATATTTAAGCATGGGCCTGCTCCTCATCAGTGTAAAGGATCAATGTGTTAAAAACCTTAATTATTCTAAATGGTTGTAATTTCTGTTAATTTGCACTACTTCTATAATATATGAAAGAGACCTTCATATTATGAGTTATGCTATGCTCATGTTTCAAATACATCCTGTGCCTTTTTCCTTTTCTTATTTTAATGAATATTACCGTTGATTCTGCTGGAAATTATTTTGTCCTCACACGCTATAAACATGAGTTTTACATGCATGAATGCACACAGAACAATTAATCTTGAACATTGTGACAGGATTCTTAAAATGACTTAATATGTCAAAGTTTTGATTGCATGTTTTGCAAGTATTTTTAGACATACACTTTGTCAGAAATATGGTTTATCAAGGTGAGACTGGGCCAGAGAGAGCCACTGTGAGGATTCCTAAACAAATAAACAGGATCAAGCTCAGGACAAGCTTTGAACTGAAAATAGTTATATGATACTAGATTTCTTGGGAAATACTTCAAACCTTTTGCAACTTGGCAGCCTTTTATAGCCATGCTGGAAAGATGATGCTGGAATAAATGGTCCTTTGTCCGAACAAATAGCACTGTATTTATACTCTGTTAATAAGTTTTAGAGTGACATGCCTTTTCACGGGCAGAGTTTGGCTGGACTAAGACTTGTTTTGTCTCTCAGAAGGAAAAATCAGCTTGCTGATTTCATAACAGAGATTAAAATAAATACATAATAATTCATCTGCTTGTAATTATTAAGACTTCCAGCATGCTTCAGTGGGCTAATAGTTAATGGGAAACAATAATATTCTGGTCTTTTTTTAATAAAGTACTGCCAGAAGAAACAAACTGTGCTTGCTTGATTTTTTGTTTTATTGTGTTCTACTCTTCTAGGTAAGAAATATGTCCAAGATTTTCTTTTCCTGTTGTAGAAGTGTGAATATAGAGTAGCTCAGTAATTTAGCCAAGTTGCACAGGATTTTCATTTGGCTAACCAAGCAAAAAAAGACTATAGCTTTTCATATTAATGTAACGCTATTCCCTCATAGAAAGGAAAAAAAAAGCAAGCAATATTACTTATTTAGGTAGTATATTTGTTCATTTGGACATCTTCAAATATGTTAGGTTATACATGTATATATAAGCTGCTTCTCCCACCATGAAAAAACTTTGGCAATAAAGATCAGAAAAAAACCTAAAAATAATAAATTAATTGAAAGACAGATATTATTCACAGGCTAATATTTATACAGGCAGTATAGCCCTACCTAAAAGATACATGGACCTTAAACAAATATTGTCAGAATGTGATCATTATAAATGTTTTTTTTTCTTACAGCTTCAGAGAACTGAAAAGATTATGATTCAGTGAACACTATAAGAGCTAATGACATACCATTACTTTCTAGCTGTTTTAGCAAATAACTTAGACATTGCTTTATTTTTTTTGGTTGCCTTTACTTAGATAACAAAAAAACTAGATGGAATATTTATATTTAGGATATTTATTAGGAAGCTTCTTTAACTGAGAGATGGAGTATGACTGATAGTGAAAAGCAAATGAAGAGTGCTGTAGAAAAAGATTTTAAGTCACTAATATAGTGAATATGTTTGGGGTTTTTTTGTCACCATCATCATAAGTTCAAGATGTAATCCTTTATTTCACTTCATAAAATCACTTTCAGAAATGCCGTTCTGTGTCTCCTTACTTCTGGTGACCTGGGCATGCTCTGAGCATAATAGGACTGCTAGTTGGCAGCTCCCACTCTGATGAGTTTTTTAAAGCTATCTGTCACATTAGGCCTGTTATTTGTCAGAAGATTACAAATTATAAGTAGGATTTTGGAGGGTTGTCATCCTGGACAAAGATAAAATTAAATCATGAAGTCCCTCTGCAGATAGTATCCTAAAGTTCAAAACTAGGGCCCTGTGAACTCGTGTATTTACACAGATTCAGTAGAAATTAACTTCAAAATGTAATGCATAAACTGTGCTTGTCATCTTTCTGGATCACATTTAGTAGTACACACATGACATCAAAACTAAGTTTAAAAACCCCTTTATTTACAGTCCACAGGAAATGGAATTTTAAAATTTGGCTTTCATCTAAAATTGGTGATTGTGATTCACTGTTTCTGAGGAATGCCCACTGGCAATTTAGATATAGACTTTCAAAACTTGTCGCTGGATATAACGAAGGTCATAGCATTCAGTGTTATTTTCTGGTGTAAACTTATTTGTCATGAAATTTGTAGTCTGTCAAGACTACTTTTTTTTATTTAATGGAATTTATACATAAGTAACATAATTTATATATCGTTTATAATTTTAAATTGTTATCTTAGAACATAAGAATTTAATTTAAACTGTAACCAGAAATTTCAAACATAGGTACAGTCCTTATGGCTTTCTTATGCTTCTTCCATACTCCAACACAACCTAGAACAGAGGTATGTAGACTATTTTTCAGCATGCTCAGCACCTGAGTTCTGTGTTCTTAATTGCAAACAACAATCTATGCTTAATTGCACTCTCTATCTACTCTCACAACCATGAAGTGATATTTCAGCACTGATGGGCACCCCTTCAGGCATCCGTGCTTGTCACATTCCTTCCTGCCACTTCCCATGCACCCAAACACCCACGTGCCTCCTCTGAGGCTGTGAGTGACCGTGTGTGGGTACACACACCTCCGGTTCTCTCTCTCTTCTCCCCTTGTCTGCCCGTGTTGTTACCCTGTTTGATCTATGTAATAAATTTGAATTTAGACAATAGAATCACATTTTTTTCTGTAACTGTGATGTCTATATACTTCAAAAAAGTGCAAGCCACAGTCCATAAAATACATGCTCAGGAGTCACTGTGCTACATAAGAAATGTGAAACTATTTTTTCTCAGTCTAAATATATGTAAACTATAGCGTGCTATTCAGAATGACTCCAGTCAGCTAACTAAACCCAAGAAATCAATTATTATTTATACTTACAAAACTGTGATAACAAAAGCCATAGCATTGATGCAATTTTGTAAACTAAAACAGTTCTACCCCAAGTATATATTTTTCTATTTGAAAACTGGATATATACTATATCTCTAAAAGAACTATTTTGCTTACACGAATGTTTTGGCAAGCTGCCTTACAAAACATTCCCAGGGCAACCCAAAACTTAAATTGTCATAGAAGCATAAATGTATATTAATTTTCTGAAATACTTCACTCTGAGAACAAAGTGGCATTGTACTTCTTACAAAGAAAGAATTATAATACTTACCAAAAAAGTATGCTCAAGGAGTTCTTAATTTACCATGCTCTCCTCTGAAGAAAAGGAATTTTATAATTGATTTATCCAAAAGTGTAAAATACACCATCTTAAACTCCAAGGTTAAGAGGACTATACAGATGTGATAGACTTGCTGTTTATATAATTGCTGATTTCCCTTGCTGAGACACGGTAACTTCATCTCCACACTGCTCTGGATTCTATGTTAGACCACTCTCACTGTCTGTGCTAGACCACGCCTAGAACAGTAGATAATTTACGTGAAATGTTTTTGCAGATTATACACATGCTACAAATTTAGAGGGTCACTATATTATCACGTATTCTGCTTTTAATATCGAACAAAGAGCACTGTGTGTTCCTGTTTTCATAGAACTTCTTCATGTGAGGAAATGAAGTATTCTGCATCTGTTCTTCAGCAGTCTTCACATCTGGTGCCATAAAATGTATCAACCTGGAGGTGGACTGGAAAAGTAGTTGGAGAAATATACTTGGAATTCATAAAGACATTTAGTGATTATTTCTGTTAATACAGAATAAGTCCTTATAAGTTACTGGAGAAATCTGTTGAATCCTAACCTCTCAGGTAAGCCCTGAGGAAAAAAAATTGTAGCAGGATTCTTTACTTCAGTCTCCCAATTTAATTAGGTGAAAGAAATGTTCATGGTTGAAAGCAGTTATTGCATTTTGTAATTTGTTCTTTGCTTTTTACTTCAGGCAGTATATAAAAATAGTAACTCACTCTTGCAAAACCTATTACTGTATTTTGAAATTAAAATTAGCAATATTTGCAATAATTTTTTGGGAAATATGAAGTAAAACTCTTCTTTGTCTTGTTTTGAGCATGACAGCTCAGCTTTAGATGAATGTACAATTGCTGGACTGTTACATTATGTTTAAGACAGCTTTCTAACAGTAGTTGATGTAATGAATCTTTTTTAAATTTAGTTTAATATTAGCTTATAGGTATAAACTGTTCTCTACACAGCACTTCATGAAAAAATAGCAGTGTCTTCAATTATTTTCATTAAAATTTGAGTTCTCATTTTAAGGAGCCAGTCTTGCATACCAAGAGAACCTACTATGATACAAGAGTGTCATCTAGTGAATGATTTGGGTGAAGGACACAAACGCAAATGCCTCAGTAGTATCCAGATTTGAGTCATACTATAAGTATAGCTGATTAGAAAGCAAAAATACTTAAAGCATTTAAAAACTTTTATTCTGGTCAGTGCTAGACACTGAAGAAGAATGATTTGAAAATTGTACTGTTAAAAGGAAACTGTTAAATTGTCATTTACTGCTTCAGGATATGGTACATATCTTTTCTTAATACCTTCAAATTTCATGTACTGAAACCACAGTTGGAAATTATTTAAGGAATAATATTTTTGGTTTAAGGTTTTGTTAAAACCTTAAACATTTATTTGCTTTACCTTAGGAAACGTTTTTCTTCTGATAGGTATGAGAACACATTATATTACCTGTGGAGACTACTTTTATGTTAAAGGATCTCTTATGCCTTTACAAAAGTTAGCCAAACTCTGCAGTAGTCTGTTTAATAGTTATGACAGTATGTTATGCTTGCAGTGGAATAAAAGATTTAAGATGAATCTGAACATAAACACTGTTGTCATTATAGAGTCTTCTTGTTCTGTAGTATTCAATTCAGTGATGTATCAGGAAAGATAATTAGGAAATACTTATAGACTTGTAGCTACAAATTGCAGTTGTCATTAGCAGATAATTTTGTTGGGAGAATGAGGAATTTCACTTCATATGAAGGACAAAAATCTAAATTAGGCAGTGATTGTTGATAATTTTTTGTCCTAGAGATAGCCAAAGACTGAGGGGAAAAAAGAGAAAGATGAGTAAAACAGTTTTATTTTTAATTACACCAAAATAATTGATTTTAGGTTTTTGATATTACATGTGCAGTCAAGGTTACTATAAAAAGAACATTCACTGAAGTTTGTTAGACTTATAATATGAAAAATTAAATAAAATTTAATTGTAATGAAATTAAATTTTCGGCTGAGATGCTTAAAGTGATAGGAAATCCTATTATTATCCAGACCATGAGAATGGCTCATCTGCTTCATTTCATCTGTTCCTTTATGTTCTTCCTATTTGTAATCATTCCCTGGCCCTTTCTCTAGATTCCTTTCAGTTATAGATTCCTCTTTTAGACACAGTCATACTTTTTTCCAATTCTGCTTGTCTCATTTGTTATAAGTTACCCTTTTATTTTCTAACACATCTGCTTTTCTTTCCTTTCAGGCCCTTAGATATCACTTTTTAAAATGTTGTAGGGAAAAATAGCAGAGAAATAGCGGTTGTGGAAATAAAAGCTAGAAAATAGCAGTTAAATAAGTAAGTGATTCAGTCATGTCTGACTTTTTTAAGTTAGGGTTTATTGGTAACAGTTGCAGGTTCGACACTCTTCTGATAATCTGAAGCATGGAAATGCTACACTTTGAAAGTCTGTAGGGTTGACAATATGTCTGCAGAAAGCTACCCTTCTCTGGTAATCAGTATAAAATAAATTGGCCACTCAGTGTATTACTACCACAAGTAGTAATGTAGCTGTCCCCAGAATACAGGTCTGTGATTACTGCTTTTAAAAGTTTCAGGACTATCTTTTCCTTATTATAACTAAACACTTTTTCTCAGCTGAATGTTCTTTTGCTCAGCTGTGGATGAATTGTGAGCTTAGAATAATGATCATGTTTTGTAATATCTTTCAGCTTGTCTTTAGCTTAGCTGATTCTTTCCTTTAAGAGTACTGCCAAATTGCTTTACTTATTAATGAAGCTGTGAACAGTATTTTGTGATCATTATATGTTCTACTCTCTATGTAGTATGTGGCTCAACCTCTTAACATGTTGAAGTTGGAAATACCCTTTAATAATTCAAGCAATTAGAATTCTTTTATTCTTTCATACTTTATTCATGAAGGAACAATTTTTGAAATTATGGTCATTAAGGATCACCTCTCCCAAGAGAGAGTCATTCTTGGACTATGCTGACATCAGCTTCTCTACTGCCATTTTTCAGACCATTTCCCCCTCCGAAGCCCCATTTTCTTTTTGTAATAGCTTATATATGTAATCATCTCCTTCAGGGAATGTATCTCTCTTCCAATGCAGGATACAAACCCTGTGCAGTCGTAAAATCAAGTTTACTTGGACTTAAAGAGAAAGGTTTTAAATTGTACTGTTTCACTCATGCATAAAACACTGTAATCTAGCTCTAAACCAAAATATTCTTTGAGTGCATTGCCAGAAGCACTGTAGCAGGATCTAGGATGGTACACTGCTGACATGGCAGCTTTCATTCCTTTTCCCAGACAAATTCCATACAGCTTCTTTGAGTTCTGAACGTGCATTTTTCCCTTAGTGTGCCATAAACAAATGGGATTTTATAGGTATATCACTGTTAAAATTACATCTGCTTCCTCCCAATCTTCTTGCCATTTGCTGTGCAGATTGTTCTCTCTTTTAGAACAATCACAGTCTATTTACCAGTTTGTTTCTTACGGGTCTAAGTTTCCAACTGTATTTTCAATTAAAATGCTTCCAGCATTCTCAGAGCTGCATTTCCTGCCTTTCAACAATCTTTAGAAGATGAAGTGTTCTCTGGCACCATGCTGAGACAGCCTTAGTTCAGACACCCATGGAAAGGAAAAAAAAATCAGGAAGGCAGCATTGCTTCAGATGCAGTGTGTTCCTGGAGGTTTGCAGCACCAGGGACAAGGCTGCCATGCAGTGGGCAGCCCTCAGCAACAAACATGATGATGAGGAGGAACACCTTCATGACTGTGACACAAAGACTTTGCCAAAGCAATGAGAATAGCATCAAAACCCACCCACATTTAGAACGATCCTAATGGACTTCCTGATGTTAATACTAAATCATTAGCTGCCTGAGTCAGTCTGTAGATTCTGTTCTGGCTTCATCCATCTAACTATCAGCTTGACTGCTAGCCAGCCCTTCCTTAGCACAAATAGCTGCCAGGCATTCACACCTAGGAGTGAATTTCGCTTCCAAGAACCTTAGTAAGCCTGCCTGTTTACACACCTGGCAGTATTTATGATGGCCCCTCCCCAGGTGATTGTGGTGGTAGTTACATATAAGGGACATCTGCTGTATAAGAGTGATTTCCCTGAATCATCTGATCTGCAGGTGCAGTGCACTAGTGATTCAGATTCTTTCTCATTTAATCTTCAGGGAAAGCAGGGTAGTTAAGGGTATTCTGGAAAGATCTGAAGAGAAGGTTAAAACCAGCAACTTGAAGCCACTCTGTATTCAGAGAATACAGGAGGAAAAGCAGGGTAGTTCCCATTAAAAGGCCAACAGCTTCACTTCCTCAGCTGTATTCAGCAGACAGGTCTTGTGTGATGAGGTCACCATTAACCTCACATTTCCTCAAGGTAAGTGCTGTCTGTCACAAGACAAGAGGATGTGCTTACTCATGGGATTTGTTGTTTTTCCTAGAGAATTAACTGATGTTCAGTGATGGGTCTGAGGGTTACCCTGCCGCAAACATTCATGCTCTAGCAGGACTGCACAACTGAAGGCAAAATGTCTTTACAAACTCCAGGCTTTCTGGATGAAGAGTGAATACAGGGCAACTTCAGCTAGGTCACAGAGGACATTTTCTGAAGGAGAAATATATTGAGTAATGCTGTGTTTAGGAGAAATAGCTTGTCTTCTTGGATGGTGATTCACCAGGAGCGTGAGCAGATGGATGAAAGCAGTGTTAAAACAAATTAGCTCACTCCTCTTGCTGAGGCTTGCCAGGGTGTAAAGGAGGTGTCTCTCAGGCTGTGTCTGTGACCAGATCTGCAGTTACCCCAGTAAGTGGGAAGCCTAGGTTGACTCTCCCATCTACCAGGCATGCAGTTGAACAGCATCATCCACAACAGCTCCTTTGGAGGCACAAGAGCTGGCTTCATCTGCTCAGGAAGAAGAGGGCATAGACACTAAGGGTTTAACATAAAAATAGGGGTCATAGCATAGGGAGAGAAATTCTGTCCATACTCTTTTGAAGATCATGAAGGTCCTTGAGCAGTAGGTGGGAGGATGGTAAAATGTGGACTAAGCCCAAAGTCACGGAATGGACAGGACTAAAGGCTGTATTTGTAGTAGCTGTCAAAACTCTAAAGATATTACAAATATTTTGGAATGTAAAGCTAAACAATCTATTTACCTTTCAAGGCTAGGGAGGGTTTTAAAAATAAATTGGTATGTGGATGTTCAAAACATTCATGTAATTCTAGTTAAGTCATTTGGAGTGTCATATGATAAATAGTTTGTAACGGTGTGTGTGAATAATCTTAGCTAGTATAAGAAAATGCTAAGAAAAAAGGAAATGAGAAAATAACTATGTTCAATTTCTTTTCAATTCTTTTTAGTCAATCACTTCTAAAAGCCACTCGAGGTGAGGTACTTCCTCATATTAATCTTACCTTCTCATTTATATCTGTCTCCAGGAAACTGAGATTTTTTCAGTATGTAACATTTTAAATATGTAGCCTGAATTAATGGCAAAACTGATCTCAGAAGAAATTCTTCAATCATCCTCAGGCTGACCTAAGCAAGAAATACAAAGAACATTATTTAAATTTTAGAATAATTTCAGTTGGGTGAAATTTCCGGAGGTCATCTGGTCAGAGCCATATTTAAATTTAACTTGTTGCTAAGGAAAGTTCAGCTTCATATTTATTATTGAATATCAGTAGCAGATTATTCCATCATTTCAAAGTAATTTTTTTTCAGTATGTAAGAAAAATTACTACTTATCAAGTATACATTGATTTAGGCATGCTGGGAATGAAGAAATTCACTTTTGTTTCTTTAAGTTGCAGACAGATTTTAACTTAATAACAATTGTGCAAGCAAATTACTTCTTATGACTTTTGGTAAAGACTGACAGCTAATTTGCAGAGATAATGGAATCATACCTAACTTGAATGCTTTAAGTACTTGCTATTTAGCTCTTCTAAGCACCTGTAGATTCAATATTTTAAGTTTGTTCTTAACTTTAGAAGCTCTATATTTTAATATATTCCGGTTCTCCAAATACTCATTTTCCATCCATTGGAAATAACATTGTATGAGACTGAATTATATTATCTTTCTACTAGAAGACAATAGAGCTTTGATTAAGGTAACCATTTATACTTTCATGAACACCTGGAAAAACAGGTGAAACTCTATTTTCAGACTGCAAAACAGAAGTTGACTTCCAAGTATATTAGTAGTCTTTATTCTGGGCTTCTTGGCAATTTGATTGCAACTTTAATGCATTCCATGAAAAGTTACTTTGTGTTTTTCTGTTTTAATTTAGGTGTGTATATATAAAAACTTAACTCATTTGAGATCATTATTTTATTCAAATAAAATATTGCCCCTGAAAATCAAAATAATGGTAATACTCTCAAGTTTTGCTAAACCAAACTGCTATCATTGTCAACCTTTGAGACAGGATATTCCAGCTTTGGGGGAAAAAAAAATAATTAAAATGAGATTTAAAGGAAGAAACCCCTTGGGAAGGACAGACTGCCCTTACACTTTTTTCCTGAAATAATATTCAGTGTCCTTTTCTCCAATAAAGAAAAGCAACAAAACAAGAAAATTTTCATAACTAGCAAAACTGATCTTTCAAAGTGCTTACTGCAAATTGAGTGTTCTCATCTCACAGTGAGAGCCTGCCCACCTCTGGATTCTAACTCAGTTTAGAGATTTCAGCAGTTAACACATGCCTCTGTATTCTGCTAAACTGAGATGTTAGGTTATATAAGGAACGTTATTTGCATAAGTGCACTCATGGAAGGTTTGGAAAACAGTAATTAAATGTAGAAATATCCTGTGGATTTCACATTAAGTAGTGCCACTTTCCGTAACACAGATGTAAATGGGATATACTAAATAAATACCTCTGAGGAACAGCTATTAAGTTGTTCACAATGGATTTAAAACATAAGAGTCACTACAGACTATCAAGACATCAGCCTGTGGTATCCACAGGTACTTTGTTGTGATTTGGTAAATAGGTTTTCTTGAAGCAGCTCACTTTTCCTCAAATGCTGTCAGTGAAGTGCCACAGCAGTCTCAGAGGTGACAGAAAACTGCCTTTCATAGGGACCTAGAGAAGATAGTACAGAGTTTTGTCTTCTGGTTTCATTAATACATTGAACGTGGCTGGATAGATGGCCAACATGGGGAATGGATGATATGCTAGAAGAACACAGTGATTAAGGGAGGTTTGTGTATAAACACTTTTATATTTTACTTGTTCTGAGTCTGCTTCATAAGTTGTTTTGTCAAAACACCATTTAACCACACTTTTTACTAGTAATGATGTGCTGTCCTTATCAAAAAAGTGTTGCTGTGGGCTGCTCATCTTGCCACTTGTTACTTCCTGTATTTGTGCTTCTTCCTTCTTCTGGTTTACCCCCAAATCCAACTCCTGAAGAAGTTCCTCATTTTGCAGCAGACTTCTCAGCTCTTTACCTAGAATCTGCCTTCCCTGGACTTGGTTTGTGAGCATATCTTTGTTTTTTATTTGCCTAAAACATAGCATAGTGTGTAATTCCTGGCCTCTGAAGTTTTTTGGATGGCTGGCTTGGCTCCTACATGAGTTTCTTGCCTTAAGTGCTTGGTGCCACCTGAAGGTGCTAGTAGAAAGACAATGCAAACAGCCCATCCTATGTCTGACAACCATGGACCTGCTCTGCATGGGTAGCAAGAGCAAGGAAATGTTTGTCGCGTGACCTGTGCTTGACTCCATTCCCCTGGACTCTCTAGTTCCTCACTTGACTTGTTTTGAAGCATTCTGGCGTCTAAAATCTGTATCCTAAAATCTACATAACAGCCAAGATGTCCTCAACTAAAAAAAAAAAAAAATGGTTTATGCTCAGGTGAGAATGAGAATAGATTTTGATGTTCAGTGGGTATTGTACAGAACTTAAGATGATGCTGGAGCTTTTCAGAAGGTATTGCAACTGTTCTCAAGTTCCTGATTTATCAAAAAGTGTGAATGATCACCACTAACAATTGTTACAGGTTCTCAGCATCTGTATAAGGTAAGGGAAGGACAGAGATTGTTCACCAACACATTAATTATTTGCAGCTAATTTTTAGTCTTGTTTCTATTTTCATCTTTAAATTTAGACTAATGTGCAGTAACAGGTTTAACTGGGGTTGGAAGTATTCTATTTAAGTTGTGAAAGTACCACAGTTTTCAATCTTTTCTGCAGTAAAATAACAAGGTATTATAAAATATTCTAGTCTTAGATTGATATAGTTGAACTATACTGTCAAACTGATTCTTTGGTTAAAAAAAAAGTTGTGAAAATAATTAATCTTATTGTTCTATTGTAACTTTGCCAGTAGGTTTCAGAGTCAAAAGTCTGTGAGGGTTTGTTTTCACTAGGGTGAATGCTTAAAGATTTTGGTGTTTATTTGTAAAGCTAAAATGCTATGATTTTTTTTGAGCTTTCCAGTTTGTGCTTGTTTAATGGGGACTTCATAAACTTATAATAGGTTATACTAGAATTTTTCTCGTGGCTTAGGTAAATTTATATATATGTTTCTTTACATAGGAATCAGGAAAGCTGTGAACTTGAAGCTGGAAGAGCTACACTGATTTTATCTTAACGAGGCTTGTAGAAACTGGGACAGATTTGAGTTTGAATTTTGTGAGTTTGAATACAATCTATGCAAGCTCTGTTTTAAATTATATGAGTTTGCCAAATCCTGCTTTTATTATAGTAGTTCATAATTATTTTGCTTGCAACTTCTTTTTTTCGCTAGATAAAGTGCTAAAATTTATATACAAACACTTCCATAAACACATTAGAATAATAAACATATATATGTGATATGGGGAAAGATTAAGAATGTATGATTTTTTTTATATTTAAAGTGAAACTGGTTTTGTTCCCTGTTTACTGAAAATTTCTGAAATGGTTTGCAGAAAAAAAGAAATGGAAAACACAAACGCTTCTGAAAAATGGTAAAACCTGTTGTTAAGCACCTCTCAGCAGGACAGGAGTTTGCCTTTGATGGCTGTGGAGAACAGGGTCAGGAAGGAGATGCCCAGGGAAAAGGAAGACAAGCTGCATCTTGGTGTTGGATCTGTAGAAGCAAAAAGAGCAGGAATGGCATAATATTGGGAGTTGCAGCCTCTCAAGAAAGTGTTTCTATCTTACAGATTTAGAAGAGGGGGAAAAAAAAAAAAAACAAAAAACCCTAAACATTTAAATGAGGCATTTAGCTAAAATTTTGCAATATACCCTTTTAACAGCAATCTACTAGAATTTAATGTAGTTGTGGTTAATATTGCTGGTCCTTCATACTAGTGACCACAAAACAATTTTTTTTTTTTAAATTTACTGGTATAAAGCACAGCTTCACCAGGCAGAGCAGGAGTGCTTTTTATAGTGTGATTGATGAAGTCTGAATTTTTTCACACAGCAGAGAATCTTTGAATGTGCATTGCAAACACTTCCACCAAATGACTGAAAATAGAAAGTAAGGGCTATGCTATTTCTCACTAGGACATTAAAAATATTCCAAAATGTTTAGTGAGTTTTCATTACAAGTATCCTTACTAAAATGACTTCTCCAAGGTCCCAAATTCTCAATGAGGTGATAGGCAGAGATTGTTGTGCATTTCTGAAAGGAAATATCATCTTGTCTGACAGAAGATTCTGAAAACTAGAGAAGCAAGGTGTTTCTCTAAATGGCATGCTTCTATAAAAATGTTTAGGATTGTTAAGAGCAATGCTTTTGTCAGCAGTAATTGGTTTAATTGTGTTTACTTGGGAAAAGACTGTGTGAAAAAAGTACTTAAGAATTATGAAAGATATTTTTTTCCCCTGATTTTAGAAAGGAAAAAAACCCAAAACAAAACCACCAAACAAACCCAAAACTCCAGTGGCTGCATCCTACTTTGGAATGAGGCATATTTAAAAGAAAGTTTGTTATGGTAATTGAGATATGGTAACAGGGACTGCAATAGCTAAAGTGTGAAAATTCTTTTTCTGCTTGAACTTGTCATGACATCCTAATCCAAAGCACAGAGCAGTGGTTTAGACCAAGAAGATGACCACTAGCCAATAAATCCTGCATACATGATTCACTTTTAATTGTGTGATAGAGCAGGATATATTTCTGTACTGAAATATTAATATTTGATTGCTAAAAAAATGTACTACTGTGAAAAAGATAAAACAAGATGATGATTTTATATTATAATTAAGAGATCAAATCTACCTGATGTGTGGAAAAAAAAAAACAAACCAAAAACTAAAACACAAACACAGGGTGAGGAAGCAGTGCTTTGTGTTTTTCCTTTAGATTGGTAACTCTTGGCATTTTCAAAGGATAATGAACAAGTCACAAATCCTGTGGAATTAGGTAGAAATACCTAACTTAATAATAAAACAATCCAGAGAATTGCTGGTTTGCGGGTTTTTTTGTTTGTTTTGGAAGCTTGCAATCGGCACAGCTAAGGAGGGCAGGACAACTAGAAGGACCTTATATTGTTGAACAACTTAGTCAGGAATAAGATTTCTTGGAGTAGGCAACAATCAGAATCATTATTAGAAAACCAGATGAATTTTTATTATTTTTGGCTATCTATTAGTATATTTATTTATAAATAAATCACTCTAAATATCCATAGAGCTGAATAAAGTTATTTGCGTATTTCTGTTTCCAAAACTGCAAAGTAAGAAGAAAAATAATCTTTCTAATACTGAAAATTATATGGAAGAGTTCTAAGGATGAATGCAATACGGAAGAATTTGTTTTTAATGGGACAATTAGCCATATGCTTTGATATGAACAATGCCACTGTTTGAGCCCCAGAAATTAAAAAAAAAAAATAATCTGGATGGAGCAGAAGTGTCAAGCTTGTGGTTTTTTTATGAACTAAAGTATTTGTGTTTCAGTTATTTTTGGGGTGGCTGATACAGCTGAGCAATCAAACAATTGCAGGTGAGAAAAGTGAAGGATTAGACAAATATTCCTAGACAAGAAGGAAAATAAACTAATGCAAGGCATCATCGTTCCTCGTGGACAGTGGTGTCTTCTAATGGGAAAGCACCCTTTTGGATTGGTCACCTTGCTGGCAATGATGAACAGCCTTTGTATTTTTTTGGTAGGAGTGGTGCTCTTCTGTCTCTTGTGCACTTCCAAAAACTCCACAGGATCTTTTGTCATGGGTCAGCTTAGAGACCCTGTCCTTGGGGAAATGTATCAGAATGCTTTACTGGGAGCTGATTTGCTTCTTGATCTATTTTATTCTGAGAGTTTGATTTGGGTGTTTTATATTTGTGATAACTGCTGTAAATCACAAAACAAATTGTTTCCTACGTGTAGGAAGTAGTGATGGTTATTATATCAGAATAAAAACAGTAAGTTGACCTTGTTCAGAAAAGAATGATTACCTTAGAAAGACATTTCTGTTAGTCTGTGATATCCAGCTGCCAAAATATGTAAGCTTTTAAGATTATCTACAACATTTTCTTTTCTTCCATAGAGTTCAAGTGAAAACCAAGACAGCAAACCAAATTATCTATGGAATATACTTTGTGAATTTCAGGTTTTTTTTAAATTTCTCAGAAAGAGAAGAGGGTGACAGTATTGCACATTCAATCAAGTCATCTTTATGTTCTCTCACTTTAATCCAGCCTGAAGACATAGGAGTTACCAGTGGGTTAATACTGTCTTAAAAAAAACAGACTAATAACGGTTGGGAAGAAATTCCACTTTGTCAAGTGAAAAATATCATCCAATATTGTTTGTTATTAAAATCAGTGCATAATTCAGTCTTGTTCCTTTTTTCTTTTTCCATAAAAAAAGAAAAATGTCTTTTAGGCCTAATTTGTTTCCATGATCCACATCTGTGCACTTGGAATACATTCTTCCTCATAATAGCAGCTGATGAGACAACTGATGTTTACTCTAAACAGGGCTGGAAATTTAAAAAAAGTTAGATGATTTTTTCCCCTTACCCTAAATTTTACATGTTCAAGAAGGCTGTTAAGTACTTCTTTGTGAAAAGCAACAGATACTCGACATTAAGAAAGTGTGAAAGTTGTATTTATAATCAAGAGCTAAGTGTGCAGGAACGTATGGTTTGGATATATGTGAATAATGGCCCAAGCTCTTGAAATTTATTGAAGGGCTTGCTACAGACTGAAAAGCACATCTTTCCCTACCTCCTCAATCTTTCTGCTACACTTCTGCTTTCCAACCTCTCTTTTGCTTCTATCTTAGTACGGTTTCTCAAGAATACCTGATTTTCAAATGTACTTTACTGACTCAAGGAGGGCGGTGTCTCTTTTTTTTGTGTGTGTGTCTTAAGGACACAGGGACCACCTCACTCAAAAATTCTACTCTGTTGGGTTCCCCCATTCTGTCTTTAGGGGAATATAACTGGGGACAAAAGCATGGAAAAGACTTTTTTTGGTAATTATGGCCTACCCTGTCACGTAATAGGTGGCTGACTGTAAAACTGTGATGTATGTAAAAAGCACAGCATCAATTCCCCTTAAGTGTTTGAGTATTTGTTGAGACTATTCTCAAATTTTCACAGGCAAGAAACAGATCTTCACCTATTCACCCTGTCTTGTTAAACTTCTTTGAAACATCTGTACCAATTTTGGTTGTACTGTAAGTATAGGAGACTGAGGATTTTTTTTTCCTTGAATTGTTTTAGTTGTGGAAATGGACCTTTTTATCCCCCTGAGAAGCCAGGAAAGAAACAATATAGTAACCTGCTGATCTTCCTAGTGCCAGGTGAGAAATGAACCTGCTGTCATCTTGAATCTGAGATTTATATCCAAACATAATTTCATCTGTTTACTGTATAATGAAGTAATGAATGATTCCCAACACTGCTGTGGAAAATGTGGTGCTGGTGCTCCTTTTTCCATTTCCCACTCTGGCTGATTACACTATGAGTCAGGGTAGAAGCTGCAACTTTGTCACATGACACTGTCATACTCATTTTCATGAATAAACCCATGGACAGCTAGGATGGCCTGGTGATGCACCAAGTAACCAGGGAATCCAAAGCAAATAGACTTTTGAGTATATCAGTCACCCAAGGAGGACTGTTTGTGACACGATAATCATGTAATGTTCACTGACACTGTACAGTGGATATTCTTAAATGCTCAAGGGATTTTGAGCTCTGAAACACTATTAAAAGTTTAATGAGAAGTAAAAGTAATTCCTGTGAGCCTGGATATACTCTGATACAGACAGTTTAGTATGCTCATACAGGCTGAGCAGGTATGTTTTCCATCATCCAATGTAAAACCTCTTGGGAGTAATTCATGTTGCCTAGTGTTCTGCTGAAGATTATTTTGTTGGAGGACCGATTCTTTTTTTTTTTGCTTAGTCATCTCTGGTTTGCTTTGGTGTTTTCCATTGTGTAGGCTTTATTTTTTTTATTTTTTTTGCATCTGCTAAGCCTTTGTTGCCAGGGCCCTTTCATGTGGTCGTGGTGTGTATCCTGAAGTTATGATGTCTTTGGGACATCATAATGCTGTCCCTGGGAATGGTCATTCCGCTGAATATCATATTTTAGTATCTATTCAGGCTAAACACTTTGGTTTAACATTGTAAATGTTAATTTATGTGGTAGAGAGTGAATAGAATCTGGTGATTTTTACTTTTACCATTTGAAATTACCTTTGTTTCTAATATACATGTAAAAGATAGCAATTTTGTAATAAATCATTAAAATACATTCTGTGAATCAGTTTAAGCTGTATGGCATCCATTATTATGTAAAATAATTTCTAAAAATACTTACACTAGAAAAACTGCTTGGCTAAATATTGAAATGAAATGTAGCAGCTGCTACAAATACATTTTCTCCCTCATAACCCCAAACAGTGAGGTTAGGATTTGACTGTTCAATCATTCAGGGAAGAAGCTGAACAGAAACATGGTGACAGTTTAATTTTTAAAAGCGGACGTGCCTTTCCAGGTAGCACAATTGGACGCTGTTTTAGTTAGGGACCTTTAGGAAACTTAAAGCTGACAGATATGCAAATTCAGTAAATCAACAAAAGCTTTCTCAGCTTAGATTTCATGTCTAAATGGGTTGCTGTCAGCTGTATTTGAAAAATATTGCATTTGTTTTCCTTTATCTTTCTTTTTTTCCCATATTTTATTTAATTTTAGATTGCAGCCTCTATAGCATATTAACTTCAGTAAAAACAGAGTAAGACAGATTTTGATTTCAGTGACTTTTCAGTTGGCATTTTCATTTAATATAACTCACCAGGAGGTTCATGTTTCTTTCACAAAATTACATGAAAAGGTTAGACAATTCTGCCATTGAAATAGTGACTTTAAAACCTCAAAACATTTCAAATTCTTTTCTTAACAAAATAAACAAGTGGATTATATGATGTTTTCACTGGATCCCACAGTTACTTATCAATAGAATGATACTGAATAGTGAATATTGTAAAGAGACGTTTTTAGTGCACATCTTTTTCTTAATTTTTCTCTAGTAGTGGCAGGCAACTTCTTTGTAAGTTACATTTAATTCTGCTTTAAGAAGCCAGAAAGATGCTAGTAAAAGCTGTGGAAAGACTGTTCAAATAACAGAGGAGCAAATAAAATTTTAATCATCCAAGTATTATGTAATAGAACTAATTGACATTTCAGCAGCATCCGTGTGGAATTATAGCTCTCAATTGTTGTGGAGGAATATATTAAAACACAACAACATAGTGTTCACACAATGTTCATGATTACTTTGGATACATACTGACTGACATAATGAAAAAAACAGTAAGAATGCGGTTGATGTTTTCAAATCTGAAAAAGTAGCATTATATCCTCTCTTTTCTAATATCTTCTGTTTGTGTAGTTATGCTAGTAGAAGAGGAGCCCATATTTTCTGTTGCTTATATCCCCAACAGGAAAGAAGATTCATGTGTTTGGGTGTTAGGTCTTCATTTAATAAAGGTAGAATTAACAGAGACCTGCATGCTACCAGAACTTCTGGCCTAATTTTACTCTTGTTTCCTAACCTTTTTCTTCTCTTCCCTGCTTCCCACCACTTCTTGTGACCAAAACCCATTCAACTGAAGAAGCAAAATGCCGGCAGTTGTAACACTGCTTATTCACCTCTCCACTCACTTCAATTTATAACTTTGCCATGGCCTTTATGTTGCTGATGCAATTATGCTGATCCTTGCTGCCTCTACCAAGGGGTGGGTAAAATGCCATTCCTTTTGCTTTCCCAGGCAAGTCTACACAATAATTTGATTGTAAAATACGTTCTTTGCATCCTAGAAGAATATGCAAACAACTTTGTCATCCTTCTAACTCATTTGTGATTCCTTGATTAGAAGTACTTATTCAGTAACAGGCTGACAAAGGCTCACAAGCAGTCACATTTGGTGAAGAAGAGATGGTCTTATGCTGAGAAATAGGATGTCATTATTTTACACCCCAGCTTGCCCAGGACTATGAATGCACTCTTCTATACAGACTGTCTGCTCTGGGTGACTTCTAACGTACAGCACAAAATCAGGCAGACATGATACAGAGATATATGTACCTAGATATATAAATATCTCTTTGAAGATAGAGATCAGATTTATTTGGATGCTACAGAACAACATAATGGGAGTTTCCTGAGTGGAGGCTCTCCAGTTGTACTACACACTATTTGAAGCACTCCATGCTTTATGGACTTCGCTTCCAAATAATTAAGATGTTAATAATTATTTTGATTGCTCTGCCTTCTCTTCCACTGCTGCCTCATCTTGCTAGTAAGTATCCTTTAGGATTTGATGTTTAACCGTTGCTGGTTCACTGCATAATGTATGCACTTGGAGTATAAGAACTCTAAAATCTTTTGTAACTGCCTAACTGTTGAGGAAAAAAAAAGTCCTTTGATTTCAGATATTATCAGAACACCTCTATGTTGAACACATCAGTGAAAGATGGTTTGACATATTCTTTCCTATGGGAACAATATAAATATGGAATGTTTGCCTTCTCAGGCTCGCAGAGATGTGCCATGTCTGCTGACTTTCCACTAGGACATGAACCATTTCCCACCTGGAAGGCATTAATATGGCACTGGACCAGTGTTATGGCATGCTTTATTACTGCTAGCACTGCTGTCTGCTGTTGTGCCTAAACGGCGTCTTGGGTCATACATCTGCACAATGGCCTATGAGCAATAGCCATAAAGAAATGTTCATCAACAGTCTCATTACTGTGACAAATGCAGCAAAGCATGAGATAGCACTGCTGTATTTTCATATTTTTTCTTTTATTTATTTGAGAGGGGCGTTGCGATGTGTGTATGTGATTTCAAGATACATCTTCATGAATAAATGATAAATCTGGAACATGTGACTTCTGAACCAAATCAGGTGTTCATAGGTGGAGTATTGTAACTCATACTTTTCTTCTAAACGTGATAATCTTTGAAGATCACATAGATATAAACTCTCCCACCAGACTACTTTTCATTTAGCAACTATGTATATATGAAGCCAAGCACAATATGCTTAAATTAGAATAAAAGTAACATGGACATTTTTCAGCAATTCTCCTTCATTGCCATCTATTTTCAAATACTGTATTGTTTATTTTTGTCATGGTATGCCTTATATTTACCATTTCAATCTTACCCAGAACTTTATTGGCCAAGGTTTCCAAGAATTGCTTTTTTGCCTAGATATGAAATGAGAGTTTCATCCAAAGAATCAGCATGTGGTCAGGCTATAATTTGATTTTCAAATGGATCACAAAATTACAGTTTCCTCTGATACTGAGGGTGACAAACAGGAACTGTGTAGAGGGCTATTGATTGAATGAAACAGGTTGTCAGCACATGGGGGTGTTCCCAAAGCTTTACTAACAACAGAACTGTTGGGCTAACAGCAGGCTAATTCAGAAAAGAAACTGCCATGATTTTTTGGGGGTAATTTTTTTTTTATTCTGTTCATAGCATACTCTTGTCCACCATGTTAACCCATACATCTCAATTAGCTGAGAAACATAATAGTACTCAATAATTCAGTAATCTTTGAGGCTTTTGTGCAATTGCCAGACATGTGAATTGATTTGCAAAGCGGTAGAATCTTCTATGAGACTTGACGTACGTAACTGTTAGTTCTGTTAAGGAACGTTAAGTAGTGGTTTGCTTTTGTAGCTGATGTCACCCTGTCCTTAGACCAAGTGATTGATGGCATCCTATAACCCCTTTCATCCTGATGGTGTGATATGGCTATAGTTGGGAATGAGATGCATGGAAAAGTGCAGAGGAAGTGTTAAAAATATATGAGCATGCAATTAGAATAAAAATTTTTCTGTTGCAAAATTCCGTAAGAATATGCCTGCCTTGCAGTGCTTGCAAGCAGTTGCAACTAAAATAATCAAAACTTGTTGTTGTGTCAGATAATTTCATGCTAATATGGTGTCCTGTTGCTTTTTCTAAATGCAGAGTAGGAAATGGCACAGGAAAGAATCCCTATGTAATATATGCAGACGTTTTAGGACCCTTCATAGTATTTGTCTAAATTATGCTGAATAATTCATGGTGAGCTAATTAGTTAATTAGTGTTCCATTTCAGTGGAACTTGCGCTGTGTCTGAATTTGGTTTTCTGTATTTTTGCTGTCATATTACATTCTGAAAAAATGACAATAAAAGTCCTATGTCTTGCATATATTTTTCTACCACATATTTCCTGTTTTACAAACAATATTTTGTCTACTATCTGTCTTAATTTTGTCTTTGTATTACATCTCCCACTGCATCTGTAGCAAAAGTTTTGCATGTTAAGTGTAGGAAATGTATCCTAGCAGTGTAGGATTCAGTGTTGAGGGTACAAGCTACTGTAGGAATGCAGAAGTATAAGCAGTATAAACTGATGCTGTTACTCTGTGCTATGGTGCTATAAAGGCACCTGAATGGGACATTCAGCTGGAGCTGATTACAATACCTTAAACTGTCTGCTCTTAAACTTCCCTGATTTTAAGCAGGTTTTAGCATTTAGTTTTCTGAAGTACTCTGACACACTGTTTAAACTATTACCACAGAAGCAGAGCTCAGTGTCTCCCTCTTTTTAAGGCCAGGGATAAAGCTTAGCAGGTGCACGAGCTTTGTAAGATGCCAAAGTAATGGGCAAGATTTGTAAGATGCCAAAGATGGGTATGCACAGGATGAAATGAGCACATGTACTTTCTATGCCTTGGCTTTTCATTGTTGTTCTTCAGCCAGCTACCAAGCCTTCTGCATTTTATTGTTATTTAGTGGTGTGGGTTGGTTTTTTTCCCCCTATATTAATTCTCTTCCATTTTTCTCCTTCAAAATTTCAAGGTGCAGTAATGACTTTTTTCATAACTTCTACTCCCTTGCTTTGATGCTTTTTTTGGAAAAAATATCTTTCAAAATTAACGACAAAAATGTAAGGGCCAAAAATACTACTTTACAAAACAGCCAAGTCTGTGGAGATATGCATTAGATTACTTGATCATCAAAGTCTAGCAGTCCTCTACTGTAATCTTGAATTTTATCATCACACTGGGTTAGAAAGGGCAAATAACAAAGAATGGAGATAACCTGCAGATTCGAAATTGATTGGTTTTTTAAATTTTATTTTAAAATAATACTTAAAGTTATTTTATTTCCACAGATTCAAAATCTCTAAAAGACACTACAAATGTTAAAATTACCTATTCCTGATTTTGAAGTAAATGTAGTAATGAAGTACAGGTGACTACCATGTTACATTACTATGTAAAGAAGTGAAAGATCATTGCATAATAAGGGTGTGATCATTTTGCATCCATGATTCAGCATCTCTTGATCATCTTGTCATGCCCAGTTTTGTGCTGTCAGACATGTTTCAGCTGCAGGTGGCAACTCCAAGCTGACACAACAGACAGGACATTCTTTTGGTACCTCTCTTCAGCTGCTTTTTTCCACTGCAAAAATGAACAGGGCTGGCTGTTGTTACAGAAGGGCTACTCATAATCTAGAAATTATCAGTACCACTTTAGGCTAACAGCTAAAACTAAGCTCTTGGACCTCCCTTCCCAAATATCTGAGAAGTGGTAACCTAGTCATGTGCACATCCTTTACAGAGTTAGTGGGTTGTGGCCTCTGTGACTGCTCCTCTACTTGGGCAAAGTGGAATGGTCTGTCTTAACTAATGGATGAAGGCCACTCAGGGTCTAGAAGGAGTTGCTTGCTCAACTGGGCAAGGCTCTACTGCTTCTGTATTCTCTGTCTGACTTTGTCAGCAATCCTCTGCCTTGCTACTGGATTTAAACAAAAGTCTCTGAATTTGCTTTGTAAAAGAAATTATAAAACCCTGTAGCCAAAAAAAAAAGAAAAAAGACAAAGTCCAGCTGTCTTTTTGCTCTTCCAGGTTACCAACTCCTCATACACCCAACCAGAAGGCAGTGTGCGTTCAACAGTAGCTGATCAGGCATGAGGGAGGGGTCACAAAATCTTTGCACACAAGGCAATGATAGAAGAAAGATATCTCTTAAGAGGGGACAGCAGAGCAAGGGGTGGTAATTTTATCAGTTCCTCAAACCTCTCTAAGTCTCAAACTAAGAATGGCTCTAGGAAGCAGCAGAGATGAGGAATGTCACATAGATGTGTAAGATGTGCAAGTTTCACACTCCTTTTCTGTGTCTGCATGTTGCCCACCATAACTGGCCATAGCACAGGAAGAGGCAGAGATTGCATGTGAAGAGGGAGTTGCTCCTGGCTGATGGTTATTTTGGAAGTTCCTGTGAAGAATTATGTGTGTGTGACTATTAATGCTTTTAGCAGGTGGGACTAATAACAGGAAAATACGCTATCAGGTGAACTACTTCTTTCCCTGATAGTTATGTCTTTTCACATGGTTGTATCATTGGTCAAAACAAAAAAAGAAAAAGGTAACTATGGAAACAAAAACATCACCCAGTGTTGCCTTCATGTTTATTTTTGACAGTATTGAATCTAGTGAATGGTGCTTCACAGGCTGAAAAATATTTTTCTGAATGTACTTTCTTGTGTAAAAGGTGCAAATGGAGTTTCACATAAACATTCAGCCAGATTTGATTTAAAATACTTTTTGCTAAGGATATGTAAGGAACACAAGCTATTCCTACTGCATGAAACTTTCCCCAGCTTTTGTGAAAGTTCAGTATCTCTCTCAAAATCTGTGGATTGAATCAGTGGCAGCTCAATTCCTGAAATGAAGAACAGATGGCTACAAACCTCAGTATGAGAAACACTAGTTTAGGGTTTTTGAGTACATGAGTACATGCTATTGTACTCTTACACAATCACAATTTTTGAAAGTGCCAACAGCTGGTTTGTAAGACATGCTTGATTTCCATACCTTGACAGTTACAGTTGCATACATAGATTCCTAAACATTGATTTAGGAGCTGAGCAGTAGAAATCAATCTTGTATGTCTTTGCCAGCTGCTTTATCTAAAATTTGAACATATTCTATGACGAAAACTGACCATCTTTTTATCTGGCTATGCAAGTTCATGCTGTTGGTGAAAAGCAGAGGTGTTACTGAAATGTCATTGTTCTTAGACTGATCGTAGCAGGGCCACATAAATAGTGATCAATGCCATCAGTAAAAGTGAAGACATAATTTTAAGAAGGGCAAATATATTCTAGCTCTGAGTGTAATGAGCTGAAATTTTCCTTCCTCCCTTTCCTTCCCATCTTCTCCTTTTCCCCTTCCTTCCCAAATGTTCACAACAGCAGTAAATTCCATTCCAATGATAATCTACATGTAATTTGAATCCAGTAGAATTTTGAAAGCCAAATTTGACAGAATGGGGACACCTATTTAGAGGGGAAAAAAAAAAATGACACCACCTTCCCCGCCCCCCACCCCCCCGCCAACATTGGACCATTGCTATTTTTAAATGAATGTAACTGACACTTTGCATATACCTGGGGCCTGAATATGGTTTCTTGTTAAAATTACCTTTCTCTAACAAACATCCATTGCAGATCACAGACCCAGTGATCAGTTGCATCTAAAGTAGGATCTATTAAAAGTCTCCTGAATTCTTCTGGACAACTATTTTTAGAAAAACATTTTCCTTTTGCAGACTTACGTACCAGCTTGCCAGGCTCTTCTGTTTCAATACTGCAATTACTCCTGCAGCTTAAGTAGACTGACACTTTGAGGTTCTGCAGAACATAAAGGATGCCCTAAGTCACAGATCTTAAAGTGTTACCAAATCTTCCTGTGCATTGTGAGGAATACATTATCCAAAAATGCCTTAATGTCTTTATAAATTGGGACCTAAATTACAAATCCTTTAGCATCTCTATAGGAAGTAATGTTGAATTTCTGTTAAAAAAAGGTCTTCTGAAGAATACTTTGCAGGAAAAAATAACTAAATAGTTAGATTTTCAAATCTCTGACAACTGGCTTTAATACTAAACGATTGGTATTGGCTTTCTCTCAGTGTTTCCATCTGAAGCTGCTGTATTTGTTTGGATCCACATTGTGGATCCAAATGTGGACCCTCATCCACACCATCATGCCGATCATTACTACAACTCCTTTGTGGGATGATTCCCTTCTTAATCCATTGATTATTTAAGAAATAGCAGATCTATTTTACCAGTAATTCTTGTGGAATCTGCTTTCAAGGATTACTACTGGCCATGTGATTATAACCCTCACCTGAGACTTGATGAAACTCGCATTCCCATGTGGAACTGCTAAAGAATTTCCTTCCCTGATCTTGACCAGAATGTTTCTAAGGAGAGTTTCATTGATGCAATTACATTTTGGCAATTTTTTTTCCTGCTTAATCAGTATTTGCTGAAGTAAACAGAAAATTTCTGCCAGATTCTGGCTTCCAGACAAACAAAACTTGGTTTTTTTTCTGTAAAGATATGAATGTTTATTTTTCCTTTTGAACTCTTTTTTTTTTTTACACTCAGTCCTTAATATCTTTTATCCTAATTCCCGTTTGAAGTAGGCAAAAAGTCCTCTGTGTATTGAGAAAGAATGAGATAAATGCAAAGAAGAAGTAATTTTCCACAGGAATGGCTGAAATGAGGTTTCTTAGTGAGTTTGTGCGTCTAGCTACAGCTTTGTGGGAAAGGAAAAATAAAATCAAATTATATCTAATTACATTGTACAGGACAATATGTGTATGTCCCATTTAATAACTAGTGAGAATAAATTAATTTAGAGATGGATAAGGAACAGAATGCAGATGAGGAACAGGATGTCTTCGTCTGGTTAGACCAGCATATCAGACTGATATATTAATGTGACATATGCCTATTGTGGTGGATTTTATTGAAATGCTATCAATTTCATTGTGTAACTAGCAGTGCAGAGAAGTGGAAAAGAAATAATAATTAATGTGCTACCTTCTATCAAATTTCTTCTTTCTCTTTTGTGAAGAGCAACTTCACAAGTAGAATCGACAATAGTTTGAGGTCAACTGTATATAATTTTGCTGGCACTTTTCCTTTGTAGAAGCAGAAATTTCAGAACATGCTTGTCTAAGTCACCACCTGTCACATTCCCCTTGGGACTTTATTTAGGTTTCCACTAAATTCTTACAGCTACCGTGACTATTTCCTGCTAACCTTCAGTAGCTGCTTTGTAGTTTTCTGAGAAATGTTGAGTGGTCTTTAGGGGACAGAGGGAAAACTGGTCTTTTTTTTTAAAATTGATTTCAAGTTATTAGATCTTCTTTTTCATGAGAGGTTTGAGAAACAGCGGGGAACAAAGCACCTATAACCATATTACCCCCTGCCTATTAACAGAGAGGGTAGGAGAAACCCTGCAAGAAAGGTTAGGGACCTGTTGTCACTGAGTCACTTGGCTGTGTGCTAAATTGTCTAATCCTTTAGAAAACTGACGGGCCTATCTGTGTGCATGGAGTTGAGCATTCTTCTGAAAATGGCCTTTGACTGCACATAAGGCACACATAGAAAATCTTTTTTTATGGTCAGTGAACCCAGCTTTGGAGGAGGTTCAGAAGTCTTGCAGATATTAGATACAAATATCAAAACTTAACACTTAAAACCTGTTTCCGGATGGGTAGTTGGCCCTTAAATGGGATTGAATTTTTATTTTGTTATAAATGGGAAGAACCCTAACTCTTAGAATAGACTAGAACCTAAGCCTAATAAAAGGAGTTTACTGTGTGTCAGAAGAGACACATGAAAGAAGGTGCCAGCCCTGATCTGAATTAGGCTTAGATTAATTCTTAGAGTACAGAAGGCTGTTTAAAATTTTTAACAATTGTTCTCTACTGGCCAGCAGCACTAATCAGGAACCAGCATGATGAAGGTACAAGGAGTGCTTTAAAATGGTAAATAGGTATTTGTAAAATACCTTGAAGCTTTTGTGGAAAGTACAATAGAACAAGTGAAAAAATGGTAACAGAACTGAAGCTGTTCATTTTAGTTGTTTGATATCAATTGGTAGTGTTTTGGTGATGCTTTTAAAATATTTCTCCAGGAGTATTTTAACATACACTTCAAGTATGTCTTTTGCATCTACCCTTTGTGTTACACAATTCTGAAAATAGGTTTTATGTTACAATTCAGAAGGTCTTGCTAAGATAATGAAATCTTAATTATATGTAATTTTTTATTATTTTTAATTTCTCTCATGCAACTCAACTTTTGACAGAACCCCAGCAAAAGAAGTTAACTTCTAAATTGGATAATTCAATTTTTATTTCTGACATCCAACTATTTACTGAGCTTTATCAAGCACATTTTAAATCAACATGTTTACTTGTCACACTGATACTCAAAATTAATCTAAATAGTCTTAATTTTCCAAATCCTTGCAGGATTTTAATCTCTGGTGTCAATGGAAAGTTTTGGAGGACTTTTCCCTTGTGTAATGAGCTAGCATAAAATGCTGGATGACTCCATAAGGACACTTGAGCAGAAAGCAAAACCCACAGAGGCTTAAAACTTCTGTGAATCAGCTCTTTAAGCAGCATGTTCCCACACTTCTCGTGACAGCTGTTGCCTGGGATAGGGTATCCCTCTCCTGTACTTCCCAGCCATGAGATCAGTAGTATCTCATGCTAGAAAGACATTTACAGTGGCCGATTCCTGCAGAAGACATCTGAGGTAGGGGTATGGCAGGTCTTTCCTATGGCTTGTTCTTTTCCCCTGATAATATAATCTAGAGGAACTTAATCAGTCTGTTCCACTTGATAAAAATGCTTCTATCACTGCTTCATTCTGTTTCTTGTGTCTGTTTCTGAGAAGACATTTTACTGAATATACTTTGAGGAGGAGGAGGGAGGGGAGTATGTTTTCCACACAATGAATGGCATGTCTAAATATGCAATTTTTGATCAGATTTCTAAACTTGGACACATTTGTTTTCCTAGGCAGTTATGCAGTCAGATCAGGAAATCTTTAGTCGGTTGAGGTGGCAGCAGTGGAAGAAAGTCACTGTACCTTAACCTTGTGTCTGATAAAGCGTGCTCCTTGAAAAAGAAAGTAGGAAAACTTCAAACATAAATATATAGTCCTATTTAATCTCATGGCTCAATTAATTAAAGAATAAATTATTAAATTAAATACATCTACTTTTGCAAGAAATAACTGATTAGTACCCTTAGGGATAATACTATTCACAGCTCAGCTGTAAGTGAGGCTTTAGAACATTCATGTTCAGGGAGAGGAAAAAAGGTGTATGGAGAATGTAATACACCAAAACTGAGTGAAATTGGAGGCTATAAATAAGGAAACAGTTATTTCACTTGTTTGGAGACTGTATGACTAGAAAGATTGCATGGCATGTTAAAGGTCAGTCACGACATATATTTTGTTCTTAGTTAAATAACAATGACAAAGAAGGAAATTACTTTAGAAAAATGAGATTTTCATGGCAAAAAGAACCATGCCTGGTATACAGCAGGGATATTGAAAAAGAAGAAAGAGAATAAAATCTTGGTTGTGTGATCTGTGCCTGCTCAGGTTGATGAGGGATTTCAGTGGCAATCCAGGCTTTAAAATGCTTTTAGTTTCTTGTATCCTGAAAACCCGAATGCTTTTCTTCATTTGAGGAAACCTATATAAAATGAAATTTCCAGCCATTTTCAAGTATAAAATAAGACTTGAGAAGGTCTTTCAATTTTCAGAATGTTATTGGAACTTTCAGGATTGCTGAAAGTGATTTCAAAGGCAGGAGCATTTTTATGTGTGATTTTTTTATATATGTGTAATATGGTATGTGTATATTTCCCTCTATACTATGTGCTGGTATGAAAACAAATATCTGAATATATTCTGTTAACTGCAGGTAGACTTCTTATTTTGTGCCTTCTCAAGTATCTGTCTGGCTTGCTTTTTTTTTTTGTTTGTTTGTTTCTTTTGAGTAGGCTGTGAACTTGGTGATATTTTTCTAGTTTTAAACTCCAATATTTGAGCAGCCTCTGTCATGTCTTATAGTATACCATAAAGAATAATCACTCTCATTTGGGAAAAAAAAAATAATTTTAGAGGACACGCACTACTTAAGGAAGTCTGTATCTTCAACAAAATATGGTAGCGTTGGATTCTGCACACCACACACATACTTCCCTCCCCCCCAATTGAAAATGACCTTTATTAAACCACAAATGCTACAATAAAACCTTTATGTAGCATGAGGACAGAGAATATTTTACCTAAAATGGTGGTGTATGCTTGCTTTGCAGTGTTGTGTGCTATAATTGAAGTCAGACTGAGCTTTTTTTTTTTTTGTCAGGTATTTTTGTAGCAAATTATCTTGTCAGTTAATACTGACAAATATAATGTTGAGATGGCTGACAGTGTATTCAAGCTTACACTGAATTTCAGAAATATGTTAACTAAACTAAGTTGGGAACATAAATTTAGAGGAAAATAAGAAGTTGAAACTCTTCATTTTGAACTTCTGTTTCAGAAAGTCTGGTCCAGATCTTCCATTCTCACATGTCCTCTGTATTGCGATGGTTTACAGTGCTATAATAGTGCCACACTAGCTCAGTGCTCACACAGCTCGGTGCTTGTGCACCTACGTCTTAAGAAAGATGGGCAAAAATCCTCTTTCCAATCCATTTGGAGCAGAAAGATTTCCTTAGAAGTTTTAATTGAGACAGACAACAGTAATTTTATAAACCCTTTGTGACAGCTTTTGTTCCTGTATTTTTGAATGAAGAAGAAAGAGGGCTGTGCGACTACAGCTGTGTAACCTGTGTAATCATGCCAGTGTAACCATAGAATGGGAAAGTTTGATAGTAAATTGTATGAGGTTTGGAAAACAACAACTTCACATAATGTCCCTGCATACACAGGAGGGATTGGGTTTTGCAGTCTAAACCCTCTTTCTGGCCTGATAATGTTAGTACCGGAATGGTTGTAATGGATTTCCACTCTCCCACACACTATATTCTTCCTAAAGATTTCAAAACAGTTTTTCAAAGATTGATTTGCATCTATGAGAACTGTGTAAAGCAACTTTGTGGATTTTGATCTGGATTTTTTCCTGTTTTCATGGAGAGGAATATTATTAGTAATGTTTCTTAATGATGGTGGGAGAATAGTTAATGTTGGAAATGTCTTAAAAAAAAAAAAAAAAACCAACAAGCAAACAACCTGCCCACCCAATTCTGTTCCTGTATGTTAGATATGTCTATGATATGCGATGGTTCAGTGTTGAGCAATATTATGGAATTGGGTAGTGCTGTACTCTGACATTTATTGCATAAGTATTATGATTGTATTCTCTCTGTTTTCTGGACCACATGCTGATTTATTTTTTTAGGTGTTGCTGGTTTTAAAGTTGAGTAAAAGAGACAGATTCTCTCCCCAACCTCCCAGGATTCTCTAGTATATCTGTAGAGCATTTGCAAATTTTGTATTATTTATTTTAAAACCCATTATGTGTTCTCTTTCTCTTTTCCAACTTGTGTGGCTACTCAATAGGATCTGTTGTTCGGTAGACCATGTGTTCTAGTGATTTCTGATTATGGCTTACTAGGGTTTTACCAGAATCCTTCTATCAGAAAAGGCATTTATCATTAAAAAAAGTACATGTAGCATTTTAAAATGTTCTGAAGGATCACTTTAAAGCACCTACATGTTTGGTAATCCTTGTTTTACTCTTTTACATTTTGATTGACATGTGTCATGTTCCAAAACTACTGTGGTTTTGTCTGCTCCTGGCTGTCCTGGGAGCATCAGCCTAGGATTCTTGAGCAGAATGCACCACAAGTTCTGACAGGTTTCTCAGTTTTGTTAATATGAACAGATGTTGTGCAACATTTCATACTGTATTTTCTAACATGTACTGAGAAGAAAAGATAGCTGACCAGATTTCTTCTTGCTATTGTAATGGCATATAAGGTCACTAATGACACAAAAGTAAGCCTTTTTCCTGGATCTTATCGTTGATTACTAACACACATAGTTAAATGTGTTTCTGAAGATACCTCTCTCTCCTATTGGGAAAGGAAAAAGCAGCTGATAGTACTTTACATAGTTTATTCACTAGGGTATCTTTACAGTTGCCCGTTCTTAATGAATTCTTTTATAACAATAATAAAAATATCACAAAGCTGTGTTAAAACTAATTGGTTTATGAGATTTAAACACCAGGACTTTGAGAGTGTTTTCTTTCTGGATCTTCTGGTTTTATTTTAAAGTATGCCTGGTTTTGTTAATGCCATCTCGGAGTACGATCTGACTGTACACTAGTTTTTGCACTCCATGGTCTGCATCCTACTGGGTGTTGGAAGGAAACCTGGGTGCAACAGGAGCCAGGAGACGCTTTGGTTTCCTTTGGTTGAAAAGTGTCTAGTCTTCAGTCTGAATGGAGCCAAAGACTACACTGGCTGTGGTCTTAAGAATTTCTTTCATTTCCATGCTTCTTAACAAACAAAACAACAAAACAAGCAAAAAAAATCCCTCTGATAAAAGTCAGTTTTCTGATGTCCTTCTGGGGCTGTTTAAATCAGCAGGAGAAGTTGACAGAGTTGCATGTCTTTGTAAAAAGCAGTTTTCAACAGAATTATGTGCGAAATAATGTTTCTCTGAGCACAGTATGGATTGATAAAGATAGAAACTTCAAGCTGTTAGTAGAGAAACTTTCAGCCAGTGCTCAACATAAAACATATTTCTGAGTTTATCTGTGTTAAGTTAATAAGGAAGCAATCAGATCTGAGCCCATGACTATTTCTGCTGTGTCTGTTTCCATGGTATTCTTGGCTGCTTTTTTTCCCCCCTCTTTTGTCTTCAGACACACACACACATGCGTCCTTGAGATGTGGAAGGGAGGGGAGGAAAGAGACAGTGATGACAGTCCTTGCTTCACCTCTTTAGGTCTTGCATACCCATTCATTTTGGATGATAAGGAATGCCTGCGCTTGCTCACAGGATAACCCCTTCAATGTCACAGAGGTAGAAAGAAGCCTGATGGTTTTTTTTACCTACCTTGACAGATATGTGATGACAGACCTGCTAAGTGTTAACCATACTGCATGTGGCAATTAGAAAATTCAGTATAAAGAACACAAAATTCAGTGTAAATGTAGATGAAATTAAAATTTCAGTCAAAAAACTGTTTTCCTTTTCCTGGCCTGATGCCTCTCACACAACATCTCTGCTATCTATGTACTGTTATTCTCATCCACACATTTAGTTAGGGATCATGAGTTAAATAACCTTCACAAGGCTAGACAAGATTTCTGTAATAGAGCTAGGTTTGCATAACGAACTGATATCCTAACTTGTAGCTTCGCAATTTCACGGCTGTAAATTCCTTCTCAAATTTACTTGGTTAGATTGAATTTTGGAGCTGATATCAGCAGTTAAAGATACTTTTCATTGCTATTTGATTCTCAGGAGTCTAGAGATAAAATCTGGTTGCACCCTCTTTAAGATGTTGCAACAGCCTTGAAAAAGATGTATATGGATACCTAACTGTATTCATATACAACAGAAAATAAGAATTAAACAAAGTAAATATTACATTGTGAATCATGGAGAAAATTTGAATCCGGTATCTCCTATGCATGTGGCAAAGAACAGAATATTTTTATTCATGCATGTGAAGACAGGTGTTTGTTTTTTTTAGGTGGTGTTTTCTGAAATGCACAAACAGAAGCTATGCCTACAGACTGAGTTACTGGCAAAGGGAAAAAAGATCCAAGAAACACAAAAACACAATCTGCATCACTTTTAGTGTTCAGGTTGTACAAAATCTTACTTCCTTCGAAAGCTACATTTTCACAGATGGAAGTCTTTCATGGGTTTTGACAAGATTTCTGGAAGGCAAGTTAGTTGAGCTTTGGGTGTTTTTTAGTTTTGTGTGGGTTTTGTTTTTTTTTTTTCCTGATTGAAGGCAAGCTGTGAAGGGAAGTTGGTGTTTCCTTCCCTATTAAGCATTTCTAGAAGCAGTGTATGTGTACCTGCTTAGTTACTTGCCAGTGAACATGTAAGATTCAGGCTACGTTCCAGCCTGAGATACCAAAATATTTTTTTAAAAATAAAAAAGGACACACATGCATACCCACCCCCAGCCTCAGACTGCTATGATCCTTGGAGTATATAGTCAACCTCAAGTCAGAGGCTTGAATGGGAGGATGTTCTAATGTTTGTTAGTAATTTCTTACCTTGCTGAGAATAAAATGTGTCGATATATACACTGCTTGAAACTTTCCAGGTCTGATGTGTTATTAAGACACTTCACAGCAGATTCTTGTTCCTGTATTTCCTCTGGAAATTGGAGTCAGAGTGAGACCTTGCTCACAGTTTTTGTTTCAGAACGGCATCAGAATGAGGCTGTCTTGTTTCCCTTTCCAAATGAGGAAAAGACTTTATGCTTAAAATGAAATTAATTCCTGTAATCTTGGCATGTCCTAGCTCTTAAATAACTAATTTACTCACAGAAGTACAAAGTCTATAGCGATGTCTTTCCTCAGTTGTATAATGGTCATGGGCTGTTCAAAGATAGGTAGGTGGATTGAAGCAACACATCATAATATTACTCAGATAGTCTAAATAGTATCAATAGTAAGTCATTAAGAACAAATTGGACCTGTCCATTTTATCTGAATGTTGCCTAAAGCAGTTGTGGTAGTGTACACAATCTTAAATGGTTTTGTTATGGTATGGAGACTGTGTGTTATCTGCCAGCCTGCTACGGGTGTACTGTAATGCCTTTTTGTAGTTTTAGAGTTCTTCATATCTAAGGCATTCAACACAAGCAACATGTTTCATATGAAATCAGAAACATTCTGCACTGTTTTTAAAAGAACAGTTTCCAAAGTCTGATTTTTTTCTAATATTTTATTTTATTTTTACCTTTAACACATGGATGTAATTACTTTTCCTATGTCCAGTACATATGAGGCTGGGAAGAATGTTTAAAAAGTAAGAGCTTCAAAAGTTAAAAAGGCTCATCCAACAAAACTGCAATACCATGAATATGTTTCCAGGGTCCTGTGATTTAAACAGAAGACTTGCTTGTGGGTGGTGGTTGCTGTTGTTGGGGTTTTTGTGTTTTGTTTTGCATTTTTTTGTTTGTTTGTTTTTTGGTGTATTTTTTAACCTATTCATTGCATTATAAAATCAGTTTTACATGGCTTACTATGAATTTTGAGGGTGTGGGCGTGATGGTGTCTTTTGGTGGCAGTTCTCCCCCAGAATGCTCATAATGCCGAAGTGGCCTGTTATGTAGCTTATGCAGAAATTCTGTACCTCTACAGACATGAAATGCTCTGTAGTTTGTTGCAACTACAGTGATTTAAATGTTCCATCTCAGTCTTATTTCCTCAGAACAGAAAAAGTCACACATTTCCCAGATATGTTTTACACCTACATATGACTTAAGTTTTTCAAAAGTAGGCACAAAATGTCTGCATTTCTTCATAAGAAGTTTGAACTTCAGTAAAAAATTGAGAGATTTTTCAGATGAAAAAAAAAAATCCTTGTTTAAAGAAGGTTTCTACAGTACCTACTTTTTGATTTTTTTTTTCTTTGATGCAAGTAGAATTGTGGGGATTTTCTAGTAGCTATTGGAGGACAGTTTGAATAAGAAAGTTCCATCAAATTTGTATGAAGAAATTCTTAATGGAATAGAAATTAATGCAGATTAAATTGTGTCTGTGAGGAATTAATCTCAACAATACTAAAATGAACCTGACTGAGTAGCAAGAAAAACATCCTGCTGCCATGGAAAAACTGTGGGAGTTTTTTTGGTGTCAGTGCCCCCCCACCCCTCCCTGGCCCAGAGTCTGCTCCTATAACTTTTACTATGAAAGGGAAATATCTGGTGGCAGTGAAAGTTTTTTACTTCATTATTATGCATAGTTCACAGAAGGTACTGGGTATATATGCACTAGTTTCTTCTTTCTTAAAGTTGTTGTTGTTCCCTTAACACATATTTTTAAAAAATATATTTTTCTAAACCTGGGTTTTCAGTGCCAAGACTTTTCCTCACTGTTTCAATTACATGCCAGCATGTTGCTGAAAAACAAAATGTAATTTGAAGAAACTGTCTTCATACACTGTAAAAAGATTTAGTATGAGGTCTTTGATCTCCCAGTCCTAAACAAGAAAAATACACCCTTCTTTAATTACTGCCAACACACAATATATGAGTCTCTCTATTAGAGCCTTACTTTTTTTTCCTGATATATTTGCAATTTAAAATGTTGCATAGCAAATGGATTTCACCAGAACTTAAAAGGTTCATAGAGTGTTTTACCATCAGTAGCATCTTTTAACACTGAATGCTGTTGAAAGAGGAAAAATAAAAGTTATATATAGATTAATAAACCAAATTACAGAGGAAACAGCTTCCTATTGCTTGGAATTTAAATGTATTGGTTGGTTGGTTACTTCTGCTGCTTTCCTGAGAGGGCTTCGTCTTGACATTGCTATCCCTCCCAAATTTGTTCCCTGCCTGCCGAGATACAGTCAAATGTTAGTTTTACTTCTGCAAAATATAGTGATTTTTTTTTTTTTTACTTTAAGAAACAATTCCTTTTAGTAGTTAACTAGGCAATATTATTCCTGCTATTACCTGTTTTAATAAAGCAGAAAGGGATATAAACTCTCACTTCCCAAACAATTAATAAACACTGTATTAAGACGTGTTTATGAATGACTGATTAGAATTTGATAACAAGCTGCAAGTATTATTGTCATCTATTTAAACCCTTTGAACTTCAAAACTAGTTCCCTACGTGTAGTAAACTACATGTGGACCACATACAATATAGACTGAATCTGTATTGGCTTTCTTACATGTGCTTGGATCTGGATGTACATGCAGGTGCTGCTGCTGCTGGAAGGGTCGTCTTGTGGAGTCTGGTCTAGCAGAGATCTATTTTCTTGGGTTTAAGCTCTAAGCGGGGTTGTGGATCAAGCCTGCTGGCACGCACTTCTACATCCTTGGACTCCAAAGCAGATTTGCTGCTAAGCAGGGAGGGAATTGCATTAGAACTGGGGATCAACTCAAAAGTTAATTTAGTGTGGTACACCTCTGACTGTGGCCATCAGGAAATGTGCAAGGAAGAGTAAACGTAATCATAAAAATGTATAGGAATACTTTTCCAGTACAGTCTCCCAGCCTTCAACAATTTGCGACATAAGTCTTCCCAGCCAGAGGAAAAACCTTGGTATTACATCAGAGAGCTGTCTGCACCCTGAAACTGTGCAGTGACTTCTTGAACCTTTACAGAATATTAGCACCCACAACATTCCATGGGTAGGAATTTATAGTTTGTTTGTTTGAGACATCTTTAGTTTGATTTTGAGCCTATTGCTTCCTAGGTTGGTTTAGTGATATCTGGTTCTTATATCTGAAAATAAAATCAGTGCTTTCTTTCTGTTAACTGCTCTGGATTTGTAGACCTTTATCAACTCTGCATCACCTAAGCCTTTTAAAGTGTATGCCCTGCTATATTTGGACTTTAAATAAAAGCAGTTTTGTATCTTTCATCCTTCTTGGTTTTTCTGTATTTCTGTCATATTGTGCACACAGTTCTGACACAGCAGAGAAGTATGGACATGTTCTTCTTTTTGTTCTCAACTTTCTGTATTTCTCTTTCTGATTCCTGCTGACCTTTGACTGGATGTTTTCAAAGAATCATGAACTGTAGCCTCATGTCCTGAATGGTGTGATTTAGCTCAATACCCTTTGCTATGGCTGTTTAAATCAGGAGTGATGGGCTTTCTCCTTCCTCATTTAATACAGCATTTCATGGTCAATGGAATTCCGCATATATAAACATAAAGACTATACCACAACCTATAGTCTAAAAATATCATGGGAGCTCTGTAAGATGAGTATGATTTATGGTCCTGTAGAGCTGGGCTTTTAAGGATTTTTGAGAAAAAAATGGAAAATTAATAAATACTTCATAAAAAGTAAACAAAGTTTTCTTTCTTGTAAACCAATGAATATAAAAGTGAGACCGTCTGAAGCAAACTAACGAAATGGTAACATGTCATAGCTGGATCAATTGAACACTGCAAATGAAATCTGGTTTGTTGCACTTGAATAGATTATTACATAAGCATTCAAAATCTATAAGCACTAACCAGAGAGACTAAATCCTAAAGCTGACTGCTCCTAGGGTAGTATAGAACTATATTAAATGGATTGCATTCTGCTAAATAAATGTAATGTGTTGCAGAATTGTCTCCAAACAAACAAGATCAGAATCAGTTGCTTGAAATCTTAAATGTAAACTGACAAAGTGGTATAGTAATAAGCAATAATTCTCTGACATACAAAGAAAACATGAAGGGCTAAGTCTATAAAATTGCTTATTTGCGGTGTTGTCCCTATCAGTAGATAATCTAAAAGAGTTGTCTCAGTCTCCAGAGATTCCTTAAATCCCACAAATTTGACTAAAGGTGCAGATATGTCCTGCTATGGTGGAGGCTGACTTCCAAATAATCATGCACCCATAATTCCTGTGGTCCTCAGTAGAAGTTATTTCTGTTGTCAGATTTCTAGACACAATTCCAACTGCTTGCATTCACTTCCTGAAAGCTTCCTTTAAATAAATATTTTGCTGTTGAGTAGATCAGGTAAAAATGCCTCCTTCTGCTCCATTAGTTTGATACTGGTGTTACTGTGATGCGGGTCTGGAGCAGCCTCTTGAAAATGAGGTAATTATGTGCGTTCTTGCCAAGTTGTGAATAATGTAACCCTCAGATTTGTTCATATCAGGTAAAAGAAGAGTGATTTCCTTCTACTTGTGAGGAGTATCCAAAATACTATAAAGTTTTTTTCTGAAGCAAAAACTAGATCTTTGACTTTTCTTCCCCTCCCTTTTTACTACTTAGATCAGTTGAATCCCTGAGCCTCTAAGATTTTTATGGTTTGGCAGATAACAATTTCTGCATTGAACAAGAAGTCTGAAATATTAACATGAGGTTGAAAATTCAAAATCTTTGGACCACGGCCCATGGACTTGCAAATGTCCCACTTCTGTAAACATTCTTTAGCCTGATCATTCTTCACTGAGAATAGAGTATTATCCTTACTGAAAGTTTTGAATTATGTTTCTGCAGCAGAATTTGTATTTCAGCTTTGACTTGAAGTGTACATAGGGCAGATAATTTTTCAATATCAATATAAAATACCAATCCATCTCGAGTTTTGCTATGAATGAAATACTTTTAGTGAATGGTGGTGAAGTCTGAGTAAACAGAAGTTTAAATGTTATGGTATAACTTATGTAATCTTGCCAGATCACATGAATACAACAGCTGTGAGAAAACACAGATGTAAGAGTATAGATGCAGTTTATTTATTTTTACATAAAAATTGTACAGTACCTAGACTAATCTTGCTCCAAAAGGAGGCTTCCTTTATCTATTTTTCTGACTCTCCATCTACTAAAGTATAGACAGCAGTCTTTTCAACGAAGGTGTACAGCACACTGTATATTTTCTACAGAGGTCCTAGACAGTCAGTCTGTAGTAACTATTGGTCATTGTTCTGAAACCGAGTTAGTGTTACTTAATAATTATTAGTGTAATGGATAAATGGTGCAACAGTGGTTCTAAGACGTTTTGGTCAGAGTCAAGTTCCAGTTGTTTAAATGTATTCTCTCCTCTAAACAATTTTGTAGTCAGAGAGACGTGGGAAAGGAGTGCGAGAACAAAATGGTACACAAGAAATTGGAAGATCTTTCCATTTTTAGGGGGATTTTCAATGTCTTGGGAATGCAGCAAGTGTGTTGATTATAGATCTATGTTGCCAATAGATTAATATTAATAAAACTAAGGCTATATTTTCAGATGCTTAGAACTGACATGTTTTGCTGAAAATTGCTGGGTGTAAATTGCGTAAGGCATGTGGTGTATTTTAGTAAAGGGTGACTGTTTAAATTCACTTCATCCAGACAGGATACGAATCTTGAGTTATCACAGTTTCTGCAGTGCCATTGCTTAGAAGACTACCTGGGGTTTCGTGTGTGTGTGTATATGTATCTCAGCAAGTACATCTTCAAACGTGCTACCTATGATGGGTATGCTTTGACACAGAACTGTGTTGCTGCTACACTGGATTGCTTTGGGTGTCTGAGGACAAATCGATCCATGATGGACACAGGCAGGCTGGGGGATTACCCGTCAGTGCAGAGAAGGCAAAAATGAGGAACATAAGGAGGAGAGAGTAAAAGGAATTGAGATTTTGAAAACTCAGAGGAACTTGGACATTGTGATGATCCTCTCCTAATCATCATCTCACTTCAGGGCATGAGTTGATATTGGGAGCCTACTCAGTGAGGGTGAGATGCCTGGCGGCTCACTAGCTGCAATCTGGTTTACAATGGTTATGAGTCCATAAAAGCAGTGTCAGAAGACTTACTCAGATGTGGAAAACTGCAGTGCTAGTGTCTCTTCTCCATTCTGATTCCTCTAACAGAGATTTGACTTGATTTTTCCAAAGAAAAAAAAGTCACTGACCTTTTGGTTGTGAAAAATTATGTAGATCTTCAATTTTTGAAAGCTTAAATTCACTACGGCATTAAAAAAAAATTAAAGGAAGTTTTGTAAGTGACCAGAAGAGGGAAGACTACATTGTTTGACAACAATGCTTAATTCACTTCTTGATATCACTCGCACTTTTTCTAGCTTCTGAGATTTCAGAATAAGGGGGTGGGGGAAGAGCACATCACATTCAGTCTTCTAAATCTCTCAGCCTAAACTGTTTATTTGCAACTCAGTCAATATATGAAATAAGACATTAAGTTATTTTCTGAAGTGGCTGTTTGATGATAGCTGTTTCTAAATTGCTTCCAGAAAGGGTGGAAAATGTGTTTGATAGATTTTTGTTGTTGTTTTACTTCGTTATATCAGGACAATATATCCTACTATCTTGTTCCATCTAGGTCTAAACTGGCCCAAGAATGGAGTGCTAAATTTGAAAATGAACAATGGTTTAACAAAACCTATTGGAAAGCTAAATCTGTACAACTGATTTGCCTCTGTCTGGATAATAAATGAAACAAGGAAACAAAAATGAACATATCTCAAAGAAGTTGTTAACAAAATGGTGTTTTATAGCAACAGATATTACTTGAAGAATATTAGATGTCTTTGTTCATGCCAGAGCTTCATCAAAAGGCATGAAGAAAAGAGAAGCTTTCTCAGCAATAAAACCAGGCAAAGTACTTATTGATATAAATCCCTAGCTAATCTGTTGAATATTTAGTGGAGGAAAAACATTGTAAATTTTTTTAAGCCAAAGTATTCATGTTTTTATAACTTAAAACAAAGTTTAAAAAATAATCTATTTTGAAACTTGCTTAATAAATGTGAAATTTTGGCAATAAAATTCCAAACCAACAGAAAATGAAATATTCCATTTGATCCGAGACTTTTTTTCAGCCAACAGAATGAAAAATCCATTATTCACACAGCTCGGCTCTGCAGTAGGCTCTAATACAAAAATACACTACATTAGAACTGTGACAAATTGAGACTGAATCATTAAATTGCTAAAGCAGATCCACACCAGAGGACCATACCTTGAAAGTTCTATCAAGCAGTGCCAGAAATTGTGAGGTGTTCTTTGTCCATTAACCCCTTTATAAATCATGCACATACACTCCAAATTACGTAAGGTTTTTTCTTTTCTTTCTTTCTCTCTTTTTTTTTTTTTTTTTTTTTTAAGTTCTAGCCGTAGATATGAAAGCAGCAATAATTTTTCTGGTTTGGGTTGTGGGTTTTTTTTTTTTTTTTAATGGCTTTATATACAGAAATTACAAAATGTGTTATTTTTCACTGAGGGTGCACATCATTATTTTAAGAAAAGCCTGTGAAAAGCGGCTCATGCCGTGGTAGCACAGCAGTATTTCTAGTGCTGCAGCTCAAACAGAAGGATGCAAACACTTTTGAGATATTTTGACAGTTTTTGTACAATCGGTATCAACAGGAATCAAATCTTTTGTACTCTTGTGTGGTTTAAAGGGGAAAATACAGGCATGCAAACTGTCCCAAAGTATCTAACAGCTGAATAATTGCCACATATTGTGAAAGCATAAGTTTATTTCCTGTCTGTTTCTCAAAAATGGGGTGCCTTTATAACTTCAGTTTGTGTCCTTTTAACGTGTTAGTTTTGTTGTTGTGGTTTCTATTTTTAATAGCATAGATTTGTCTCTGATAAAAGTTTAAATTTTAAGAAATCCACTTTTCTAACTAAAAATCATTTTGACATGTCCTCCAACCAGCCTCTTTCAAAATCAAGTGGACTACTATTCCTTAAAAGTCAATTTAATATTCAATTAATGATAATTTTTTTGGTTCACTTTGCTGCAGAGCAATAAATATAGACACACCATACATTAATACTTTTTCTAGATTATATATTGAAACTTTCCTACCAGTAACAGGAGTATTAAAATTTATGTAAGTTTTAGATTGTAGCAGATGTGCCAGTAACACAAAAGGAGCAAAACATAGGAGTATTAATACTAATTATCAGAAACAACAGCCTATGATAGAGATGTCCTAAAGATGCTTGCTAAAAGATCAGGAGGTTTCTGTTTTTGTATGTTCTCTAAATGGGTAGATGATTTAGTCCAAAAAGTGAAATCCTGAAAGGACCTGACTTGAAGCCCTATGGTTTGAGTTCATTTAGTACTTCAGAAGCTGTTTATGAAAACAGTGACTCGAGTTCACACTGGAGTTCCAGCCTGTGCAGTACAGCAGCACAGTAACACCAGCGATGCCCTGGCCAACTGCCAGCCCAGGTACATGGCCATTGCTGTTATCCAAATGTTCCTAGGCATAACAAAGATGATAAGCAGTACAGCAAGCAGTGAAAGCAAGCACCACACAGCTGCTTGCTCACTCCCCTCACAGTGGAATGGGGAGAGAATGGGAAGGATAAAAGTGACAAGACTTCTGGGTTGAGATAAAAACAATTTAATAGGTAAAACAAAAAGTGTGCCTGCAAGCAAAGCAAAATAAGGAATTCATCCACTGCTTCCCCTCAGCAGGCAGGTATTCAGCCATCTCCAGAAAAGTAGGGCTCCACCATGTGTAAAGGTGACTTAGGAAGAAAAAATGCCATAACTTTGCTCCCCCCCGCCTCCTTCTTCCCCCAGCTTTATATGCTGAGCTTCTTATGCACCCCCAGCCTACTGCTGGTGGGGTGATGTGAGAAACAGAAAAGGCCTTGACTCTGTGTAAGCACTGCTCAGCAGCAACGAAAACATCCCTGTGCCATCAATACTGTTTTCAGCAAAAATGCAAAACACAGCCTCATACCAGCTACTGTGGAGCAAATGAACTCTATCTCAGCCAAAACCAGCACAGGGCTGTTAGTTGATAAGCAGCTAAACAAAAGCTGACAATGTATGCTTGAAGCCCAAGAAACCAACCATATCCTGGGCTATATCAAGAGAAGTGTGGCCAGCAGGTTGAGGGAGGATTCTTCTCCCCCTCTACTCTGCTCTTATGAGAACCCACCTGGAGTACTGTGTCCAGCTCTGGAGCCCCCAGCGTCAGAAAGATATCGACTGGTTGGAGCAAGTCCAGAGGAGGGACATGAAGATGATCAAAGGACTGGAGCACCTCTCCTATGGGGACAGGCTGAGAGAGTTGGACTTGTTCAGCCTGGAGAAGAGAAGGTTCCGAGGAGACCTTATTGCAGCCTTCCAGTACCTGAAGGGGCCTACAAGGAAGCTGGGGTGAGGACTTTTGGCAAGGGCCTGTAGTGACAGGACAAGGGATAATGAGTTTAATCTGAAAGAGGGTAGATTTAGATTAGCTGTAAGGAAGAAATTCTTCACAGAGGGGGTGGTGGGCCACTGGAACAGGTTGCCCAGAGAAGCTGTGGAGGCCCCCTCCCTGGCTCTCTTCAAGGCCAAGCTGGGTGAGGCTCTGAGCAACCTGGTCTAGTGGAGGGTGTCCCTGCCCATGGCAGGGGGGTTGGAACTGGATGGTCTTTAAGGTCCCTTCCAACTTAAACCATTCTATGATATGAGAGGAAGTCTGGTGTTTTGAAGAACTGGCAGTCTGTTTTGGATGTATTACTTAAGGGAAGAGAAAGTCCAGGAAATTAGTGTTAACGGAAAAAAGAATAAAAATCTTGTACTTTCTAGATTCTACAGGACTGTGAACTGTGTTATGTGGAAATTGTAGGGTCATAGTTGGTGTAGAGTTGAATGACATGTTTAATGAGAAAGGCGATAACTGCAAAAGCCCATTAATCTCTCACAGTGTATTTTATTACCATTTTGTTTTCACTTCAAAGTCTCTGTAGCAAGTCTAATGAAAAAATGAAAGTAATTTTTTATCCAAGGCATTCTTCAATGTTCCTACTATGACAAAACTTTTTTTGTTAATGTGTTCTTCATTGACTTTGAAAGGAGAGAAGAAAGTAGCAAATCCATTCCAGGATTTTCTGGTAAACTAATTCCCCATCCAGCTTTTTACTTTTTTGCAAGTTCTTGGGAGATAAATTTCTTGCAATATGTTCTTTAGTGTCACAGAAATAAATTAACACATAGCATTTTATTAGACAAACTATACGAATTTGGACTCCAGGATAAAATTTCAGCACTTGCTGATAGCACCAAATACAAAGAACAGAACAGTCTTCTGGAAAAATAAGCAAATTACAGAAAAGACAACTTATTTGTAAAGCAAAACCAGGAGTACATGAACTTGGGTCTGAAGTTAAGTTTTTGCGTGTAGTTCGTGTCTCAAAATCCATTAAATGTCACTGTTAGGCTGTTAAATTTTTTCATATTTTGAAGCAGAGTGCAGTTCTGTATGAGGGATACAAAAAACATTTGTATTTGGCAGAATAAGAATATAACGTTGTGGAAAAATATATGCAGCCTGGTATGACAGATGGTGAGGACTGCAAGGCAACCATTAGTATTAGTATTGATATCAAATTTAAAGTGACCTAATGGTTATAGGTTTTTCCTCTATATAAAAGAATGGTATGTATAAATTGAATTCAATAGGATTTGCCTGATGCAGATGCTGTATTTTTCCCTTGGATGGAACCACTGTAAATAGTCTGACTATTTTGGGGACATACGGAGTACATGTTTAAAAGCCTGTCTTCTGTCTCTAAAAGGATTTGCTTCGTTAGTGCATTCGAGGAATGTTAGTATTCTGTGCTGGTGCTCATAAGAGAATGGGATAGTTGGGCTATGTAAATAATGTTGCACTGGGGCACGTTCTACGATCTCTTTTAAACAGTGTGGAGGGATGTGTCTGGGAGTGAAATGGATTTTTTCTAGATAAAAGGACAAAAATAACACTTTATTTAACCGTATATTTTAAGAAGGCTAACCAGAATTTTAGATGTTGGATGCCTGCACTTAAGCTTCCAAATACTGCTTTAATACATGTGGTTTGATTTTTTTTTCCCTCCCCCTCCGCCACGTCCCAAGATGTTCAGTACTTCTCATCCTTTTTAAAGGATACATTAGGTGCTGAGTGCCCTAAAAATTCTGATCATTTTATTTAAAAACCACTAATGAGATCAGAATTTTAAATTAAACTGCCTTCTGGCTTTAAAAATTGTCCTCTGATTTAATTTTCTAATATTTTCTATATAAAACATGAGATATGTTTTTGCAACATTAATTTAACAAGTTTGTTGGTATGTTCTCATTATGTGCTCTATCCAAAATAGAGTGGCAGTAAGACAAAGATAAAGTATGAGTTTGGTAAAGCAGTTCACTTTCAGGATACTTACACACAGGGATCAGGCTCAGCACTGAGGAGAACTGATACTGTGAATAACACCTAGCTGAATGGCAAAAACTAGATATTGCAAAATCCTTCAGAAGGCTGATTAGCCAGGTACAGCTAGGCCAGGTCAAGCTGTAATGGCTGAAAATTGTGACCATTTTCTAGCTACTCAGTAAAAACTAATTAAATATAATAAGTTTAGTGGGGCTACAACGGCATCTCTCATTTCAGAGGTTTTAGTAGAGAATAGGCAGAAACCTAACAAATCATATTCTAAAAGCTGAAAACCTGGTCATACGCTGAAAAAGATAATAGGAATTTGGTAAAATTTGAATAGTTACGCATAATCACCTTCATCTCTGGGGTCATATTATTCAGAAATATTTAAGCAAACACCTGGGTGTCAATGAGTGTTTTTTAATTTGTTATCTCAAAAATAGCTGTGTCAATTTGTGCTTTCAGTGTCTAGTTTTGCAAGGTATAGGACAAGTTGTAAACACTAGGAAAAATTCTTTTCATTTCAGAGACGTGTTTATCCAGACACTTCTATTTTGGAATATTCCAAGCTGATTAAAAAAAAAAAAAAAAAAAAAAAAAAAAAGTGAAGGGAAAAAATGGTATTTTAGCAAACCACTGACGTGGGACACTTTGGGGAGAGTTGCAAGAACAACACGTATGGATGAGCCCATATGTTCCTAAAATGCTGCAACACTTCTATATTTGCTGACTTTCTGCAACCTTTGGACCTATTTCTATTGAAGACCAATGTAAGTGGAATTAGGATATTTTATTTGTACAGAGAAGTGACCTAATCTGACCACCTTTGGTGATGTCAAAGACTTAAAAATCTAGTACCAATTTGGGATTAAGTATTCCATGAAAGGAAGCTGAACAAAATGAATGAGAAGAGCAACCAGATTCTCATTTTCAAAAAAATGAATGTGACAGGAATATAGCTGCTAAAAATAGTGTTTCATGGTAACTGCATGTTTGGAGAGAGAGGCAAAATGGATGATATTTAGCTGGGTTTTCTTACCTAGTTTCCACAACCTGTGTCACATAGTTTTTGTAAGGATACAGACTCCTACCCTTTGAAAGTTTTGTAAAATCTACTGGGAAAGACACTTGCTAAGAAATCAATTTTATTGTTCCAGTTACTGAATTTCACGCATGAAATGAGATGCATTAACCAGTTACCTTCAAAACCACTCAACTTGTGCCAAATTAAGTACAATTTAAATGAAATATTTGAATGGAACTTTTAAATTGACACTGCATTTATATTTCTTTATAAAATCGTCAGTGAAGAAAAGAGAGATCCTTTTGATTAAGCAGGATTTTGGCTCTAGAATTTAATTGACATTATGGATAACTGCATAGTGCACCTATTTGGAGATTCAGTCCTTCAATTATCTTATCTCAGGCCGTGCTGTGAGGGGGAAGTGTTTCTTATCCTGGTTTATGCATGTTGAATTTTATAGCAAAATCTTCCTTGGAAACCTTCAACATCCAGAAAAAATACATTCATTTCTGAAATATATTTATGTCTAAGTGTTTTAGGAAAAAATCTTAGTGCCCTTTTAAATAGACCGAGAGATGTATCATTCACCTGGAATTATAAGTGTTGCTTTTGACAGAATTTGGGATATCTCTATGTAACAATTTCTTGATTTGACAAAGGTTAAAACTGTTTCCTAACTTTCAGTGTGAAGAGTCATTTGTTGTCAAATATCTTCCTATGTGAACTTCCTGTTGTACATAGAATTGCACATGAATAAACGTGCTGAGTACCAACACCTAAATACGTGAATGTAGCTCATTACTGATTCATGCCTTAGACTAACTGTGAAGGCCATTTACTGCTCTGTGATCTCAAGAAGCTTGAGATGATAGATGTTGGTGATTTGAGCTGTTGAGAGACAGAGGGTGAGTAGTGCAAAATTCATCATTCCTTTAATGAGCAATGTGGTTTCAGTTCCTCAGAGAGTTCAAGAGATTAATATAATTTGGTTACCTAAAGGGCAACTAACTTGCTAAATTTATGTCCCCGTGGGTTATTTCAACCAATTCTTTCCATTTGAAATATATGTCACGATTTAGAGCAAGGCAATGTTACAAAAAGAGTTCAAAGTAAATAATTCAGCTTATAGCAGTGAAAAATTCTTCAATAATATATTACTCAAAAACCTTTCAGCCATCCCTACCGTGAATAATAAATATTGAATAGTTGCAGTGAAAAGGTTCCTAACACACTGCAGCTAAAAATTGTTCAAGGTGCTGTAGGAAGACTCATGGTAAAAGTCTTTATTTCCTTATGGGTTGTTAAAGTGCAAAAAGTTGTCTGCATCAGCAGGAAATGATTGAATGGTAAATAAGTTGACACTGAATCCCTGTACATTTTATAGCCATGTTGTGTGAACAGAGGATTTCCACCTTCTATCATGCTTTTGTGAGCACTGAGAAAAACTGAACTAATTCTCATTATGTGGCTATATTAAACATAATTGTCTAAGGTTCACAATATTTTCTAAATTTTCAAGAAAAAGAAAACCAGAGAGAAAGGTGTAAGTTTCCTCAATTCATGGAAATGCTTGTAAGATGTACTTTTTATCTTGATTATTTCACTGTGCAAAGTATCAGTGAAGCACTTCAATTGGCACACTGTGGAAAACAGGAATGAAAAAGAATAGTATGAACCCTGGCCCATTGTATCTTCAACATGTGTTGGACGCTCATATTTTTTTGCGTTTTCTCACATATATTACTTTAACATCCCTTACCTGGTACTGAGTAGAGATTAAACCTTGGAGAAGAGTTACCTGAAAGACATATGTCACAGAACATACAACAGCAGGATGAGAAGGAAAATACCTTTCTGTAGCTTTGTCTCTACTCTGTTGTGATTTGTTTGCCAGAAAAGATTTCTTTTGGAAACTCAGATTTGTTTGCCTGCTTGACCACGATGCTTCTCTTTGCCAACTGTGCTGTCATAATAATAGCTTTGATACTAGCTATCTGTGAAATCACTTGGAAAAGTGAAGATGGTGAAGAAAATAACAGCTCATTATCTGAAATTCATACTGCAAATCTATATATATACTTGATATATCAGCAGAAATTTCTGATAGAAGCTTCGTGTATCACTGTGCTTTAGGACCTACCTGCTTAAGAGAGACCTTTTGATTAAGCATATATTTAGTTTCTCAACATTACAGTGTATGGTTATACTCCTCTATATTGGTAAAAACAATCTATAGCAGATTATATATATTTACATCTATATAACTTCATAATTTTCACCCATTTCCTATTCCTGTCTTTTACAAAGTAGTCATGAGTAATTGCCTCAGGAATGGATCAACGTTTGTACTATGACACACACAGCATTAGATGCTAGAAATCCCATTTTACTGAGGAATCATAGACTATAAAGGCAACAAATGAATCCATGAGCATAGACTTCTAGAGTAGGTAGCAGACTTTGAGCACTGTTAGTATCCCTGTCTTCTTCTTTTTTTTTTTTTTCCTTCTCATGAAGATACTGGCATTTTTTTCTTGTTTTAGCTAAGGAAATCCTGCCACTTATTGCTCCTGCCTACCTTTGTGTTAATGAGTCAATGTTATGACACAAATTTATGTGGAGAAAGTATTTTGACTGAAGTTATTCAGAGCAAGAGCAAAAGTACTAAAGTACAAAAGAAGTTTCATTTGAAAAGAATAAGAAAATCTTCTGCCCTGTCCAATCCAACAGGATGTTATTTAAAGTAGCAGAATAGCCTGCTTAACAAAAGTTATCTGAGATAACAGAGCTGACAAACCTGAAACTCATTTAATATTTTAAACATTTGTGAATCTTAATAGTAGCTGTTAGTCTGATGAGGAGTATCTGCCATCTGGTGGCTAAATGTGCAGTGGAATTTAAAGCTGAAAAATGAGATCTTCAGATGTCAAGAGTTGTCTTCGTTGTCTGCAAGCAAATGCCATTAAGTGGGGAGAAAATAGTCCCCATTTGGAGCAGATCTGCAAAGTTGATCTAATTTTGGTTACCCCAAATAGCTGATATCAGTAACAGACAGACATAATCTTAATGAATGCAATTTGAAATGAATAGGCTTGGAAATACTGAAATATGTTCTTTAGATCTCATGCATTTGTTAAAATTTATTTTGATTACTTTCCCTGCTCTACTATTGTTGGGTGAAGAGAGTGAGGTCCACTAAAATGCAGAAAAAAGACCCTGCTCAACTCAGTCAGTCCTAACCACTAATAAGTGGGTCTTGGACTACTGAACAGTGACGATGGTATCTCAGCTAGGCTACCAAACACAATGGATTGTTAAAAACAAAGATTTTTCAAGAAAAGTAGGACTGCAGCTGAATGTCTGGTTGAAATCACACATGAATATAACTTTAAATTTTTGCCTGCCCGACTAATATATAATTTACACCAAATTAGACATTCTTTTAAATATTTCTACATGTTTATGTAGTTAGGCTGTGGGAGATCCGTCAAAATTGTTAAGCTTCTCTGCTTAGTTTTTCCCTCCTCTCTCCTCTGTGGCCTTCAGTGGTTACTTTTTAATCTTCTTACCTTTTATCCTTTACTGCTATCTTGTGGTGTATAGCAGAAACATCATTCAGTGACATTTTCCTCCCATTTACTTATTGTTAGCAAAGAATGGCAAATGATTTGGTCGTACATAGGCCTCCACTAAACATTAGCTTGTATTGAAGTACTTTTCTGCTTCTAAAGTACAAGTGGAATATGAACACCACTGAGATGTTTCAGTCCAAAAAATACTCTGACCATCTCAGCATAGAAAATATGTCTCTGAAAGCTACTTACTTCTACTAAAACATTTAGAGGAACAAGATCCTCCAGGTCTGTTTAATATCTATCCTTCAGAGTACTGTTTATTTGTATAATTCATACCTCTCACTTTTAACAAATGAAATAATTGCACAGTAATTGCTGTGTGATTCCCCCCTTCTGCACCAACATAATTAAGATCTGTCTCTTGAATTCTAAGACACACTGTGACATAGATACCTTCCTAAAAATTAGAATAATCATCCATAGGTAAGCCAAAGGCAAGGGTTGTGAAAGAGTAAATGGGAAGGAGGGATAGAAACTTAAACCTTAATGAAGTTCAGAATGGATACAAAAAATCAATTTGCTGGAAGTAGTAGTTTTTCAAGTGCCTTTAGTTGTATTTAAGATGGTTACAGGATCTGACATAAACTTTACTGTTGAAAAGGGAAGTTTTCTGAATCAGTTTTTTTCAAATAATTCAAAATTTCTGCTTTCTATTTTCTGAATTTCCTCTGCTTAGTTTTTGAAGGTGAGAGGCTGTTTATATAAGACTGTTAAATGACATTTTTCAAATTTATAGAAGAATAAGCTGTCCAATGACTGAGAAATACCTGGGAAAGTTATAAAACATAAACTATAGATATAAAAGTCAGGAGATTTATTTATATAAATGAAAAGAAGACACATGAGGGGCCTTTTATATAAAGTTTTGAAATAAAAATATGAATATTTTTTATTATATTGATAACTCATTTTCAGGTAAGACATGAAGAAGTTATGTTAACAGTAGAGTAATTCAGCTAGTAAAATCGTCTTGTGGGTCATATCCAATTAATCCCAAATCCAGAGGTGGGTCAAATGGTAGTGTCTGAAAAAGATTTCCTTCATAGTTGTGGCAGGAAATGTTATTCCAAATAGTGAATTTGTCATATCAGGTTACATCTTCCACACAACAAACCTTTGCATTAACCACAGTAAAATGCATTGACTCTACAAAGAAATTGGGTTGCCTTTTTGCTTTTTGTTTTCTCCAGAGTTATTTTTCTGAATCTCTCCCACAAAACTATTTCTAGGCTTTTTGATATTTCCTGCTTTGATGAACCGCAATGTTTTTAGTTATGCCCAATGGGACATGCCATTTTCTATACAAGCAGTTCATATAATTGACATTCCTGAGGGACTTCAGTATCTGAGTGAACAGTACCTACCTGAAATATAATGTGCTTGGGGATAGATGTACCATAAGGGAAGATTCTCCAAGGCGTATCTGATGAAGATCGTCACCTAGATGGTAGAAAAAATTGTCTCAAAGTTTGCTGAACTGACATGAAATCCTATTTAACTCACAATTACAAATGGTCAGTTAACTAGATCTCCAAGGATATATTTTTTCTACCCTTACCCTGTTAGGGTACTAGCAAGGATATATTTCCTCCTTGTCCTTCCAAGTACATTAAAAAGTTTTGCATGTGTACAAAAGCAAGACGCCTCCCATCTAACCATTAGCTGAGACAGTGTTACAGAGTTATAAAGCTTTGATCTTGATATTTTTCCTGTCTTCCTTTACTGCCATTTAAGTACAAGACTCAATTCCCTCAATAATTTACTTGTCTTAAACAGCATTCCAGAGAGAGATTTTCATGTGCAAATGCTTGGTTTTGTTATCTGATAGCAAAAGTTCTATAATCAAAAGAAGATTACATTTATATCAGAATATGAATTTAATGATCTTTAAGAAATTTCTCATATGAAATTAGAGATAGAGTAACATCTTTGAATGCAAAATCTAGAAATATAAGATGTATTTAAAATAGAAAGGAAAGTCAGTTATATTTACTTGGATAAATGGTTGATTGATCGATTACAACTTCAGTGTCTCTCCAATCCAGCCCTGGTATTTTTTGGCAGAATACTCTCTGCCATACTCTCCAGGGCATTGCCTTCTTCACTCCTGCCTGCCATCAGACACTTACACTTGCATGAGGGAAGGTGATCCCAGAAGTTAGTATGCACGTCGGGGGGGGGGTGGGGGGGGGGGGTGGGGGGGGTGAGTGTTGGGGGAAAGCATTTTAAAATATAGACGAATAACAATTGACCTGGATCAAAAGAACTGCATAATTTTTAGAAGATTGCAGAAACTCTTCTAGAAGTCTGTTTTCTTTGGCTTTTTCTTATTAGCCAGGTATTTGTTGCAAGAGCCAGTATGGACAAATGCTGCTCCTATGTTAAGACTAAGGGAAGAAAGAGGGACAGGCAAAAGCAATAGTTCTCTATTTTTTTTGGAAGTAGGACACCCCTTATGTTATATGTTTCCTGTTTTACTACATTTAGAGTGTTTAATAAGCAGACAGGACTGCTTATCAGATGCAGGGCACAGCTGACAAGTGTACTGCCTATCCCTGCTTAGATGGCACATTTTATCCCTTTCATCCTCTGGTTTCCCACACTATTTCCTCCATAAACCAACCTAATCCCTCCCTTTCCCTCCCTTTGGTTCCTCCCCTAAACACCCCATAATGTCCTGTACTCCCATAGACAGTAACCCCTTCAGTCTATAACATGCTCCAGACATCCCCTTCTGCCAGCTCAGAGTGAAGGGCATCCCCCCTGACCATGGGGCTAAGGCTTTCCTGGGACAGCCCTGGGAGGATGTGGGACACGGGCTCCCTTCCTCCAACTAGGTTATTGGGGTTCCCTGACCTGCTGTCGTGTCTCTGTGCTCCTTGTTGTGTGTGGATATGAACTTTTTATTACATAACCTGACATAGGGCAATTCAAGCGATCTCAGAACTTTGTAAATTACTGTGGACCAGAGGTGTTTCTAATAGGATATTCAAAATTGAACATAGTGACCTAGAAAAAGCACAACATCATGATTAATAAGGTTTTTAAATTCCAGGGGGATGGTAGTAATGCTAAGCAATAAAAGAAGACATAGATTATATGCTTCACCAAAGCTTCTCATATAATATTGCCAATTTCTTCATGCAAGCCTTAACTTCAGCTTGGGAACCACTGATACAGAACAGATCTGCTCTGCAGGTGTGCTGGGCTACCGGCAGGAACTACAGGCTGGGGTTTCATGGCCTGTGAGGTGTAGGTGAGACTGGGTGATCACAATGGTCCCTCTGGCTTTAAAATGTGTTACTTAATGAACTGACAAACTCAATTATTTAACAATACCACATGTAAGTCCCTTCCCTAAGTAAAATGAAATTTCCAGTTTTCTAAACAGAAATGAGAAAGTGCCAAAAGAGAAAGTATCAGGTGAGGGCAATATCTTGGCTGTTTGGTAACCACCTCACATAGTGAAAAAGTGATGTACCGTAAAAACAACTCAAGCTCAATTTATTGGCATCAAGGCAAACGAACAGTAAATTATAAGAGAGAAAACTATCCCCTCGTCTTCAACCACTAATAATTCCTATTTGATATCTTCTGGTCTGAACTGCCTCATAAACAGTCTGATTTGGTAAAAGATTTATTTAAATTCAAACTTTTATCATCAATTTACCTTGTCTTGTCTAGACCCTGTCTGTGTCTAGAAAGCAAAGGAAATTCACTGCAATGTTGCAGACCTGTCTGGAGTTGTGCGAAAGGGGAGCCTGTTTTTAAACAAGTTATCTTCCAGTTCTGCAAATAGAAGAGCATCTCTGCTTTTGAAAGAGTGTTTCTTCAATCATCTTCTCAGAAAGGGGTAACTGATCATAACATTTGTGCTGAAGATGTCTAAACAAACCTGACAGTTAATATGTGGACTGAGTAAATTAAAATTTTATTTAGCCAGTGAGCCCTGGCAAGACCTATCATTTGTTATACCCTTTTTCCCTATTAGCTTGTTCCTGATAAGCACAGAGAGTAAGACCTATACAATGCCTTCAAACTTGGCAAAACTTTCACACACCACTACCTTCAACACCAGCTGCTGTCTTGCACTTTACTGTGTGTATACAGAAAGGTTACTTACCTCTGGCTTCTCCAAATACCTTTCAAAAAAACCATGGCTACTTTCTATTCTCCCACTTTCTACCCTTTGCTTACCAAACCCTTCAGGTTCTAAATCTTGCCTTTAAACACTGTGTTGTATCTAAGAGTCATTCAAGTTGTGTTGCAGAAAATTTCCTTCTCAGAGACAAAATAATTTAGATGGACTTAAGAGAAAGCGAACAGCAGACTAAACTGTATTCATCCAACATGCGTAGAGCAGGCAGAGGAAACATGGCTGCAAATGTACCTCCTCCCGGAATAGCAGCTACTCAAAAAAAAGAATGAGTCTGATACTGTTCTGTACTGACACTTCCTGGCAGAGTCTTCAGAAATTAATTTAAAGAACGCTTATGTCTCCTGTAAGCATCCCTGTATGTCATACAGCTGCTATAACTGAAGTGTTGATAAAAGATACTGTTTATTACAACCACATACTGTGATGTTGGCCAAAAGGCATCTATTGTTGCTCAGTAATAGCCGATTGCACTGCCTAGTTACAATCACCTTTTTCCTAATCATGGGTTGCTAACAGGATTTTGCATTATGTCAGTATTTTTGGCAGTGAACAAGGACCCGTATTAATGCATTACGTAATGTCCTTACTGTTTTTCAGTACAGTAGCTGTTCAATTATATCCTTTGAAGAATATATGTTAGTTTTCAGTAGGTAGGTATTTGCAGATATGGTTGTCATGGTGTGTTTATTATTTTTCTTGATTACAAATGAGTATACATATTTTTTTATGTGCTTTTTCATATTTGCCTTATTTCCAAAAGCAAGACATAAACCCCCCTGAAACTCCTGTAACTTTGACAGCTAAAACTTTTCATGGATCATAGTGTTGTGATTGCTGAATGGCTGTCTAGTAATTTTTTATCTCCATGTTCACTGTGAACTGAAAGTAGATGTCAAAAGCCCCCAGGCTTGTCGCCTGTAACAGAGCAGAGACTATTTCTCCTGCATATCACGTCCTTCCAAGAAAACAGAGAAAGAGTGCAGCTTCTTCCAGCTCCTTGCCATGTTCTTTCCCTGACTGAAAGTTTTATGTATTGTAAGTTTTGCAATTGACATTTTGCCATTCTTATACAATCTACTCTATTTTCAGAGTCAGAGGTGCTGTTTTTCCATTAGCTCTTCTGGCTGGGATACTGCTCATACAAATAGTGTGGGCTGCCTGTTTCTGGCTCTTAATACACAGACCGGCCTATGGTTGTAAACTGAAACATCTATATGCTGGGAGGTGGGCAGGGGCTCTATAATAAAATTTACAGTCCTATTGGGATAATTTTTTTGTAGTCTACAGCATTTGTGACTATTCTGTGCATTCCAAGTTAGCAATGATAGGATGTCATGGTTTGTAAAGTACACAAAGTGCTGTGCACTGAGGTAAGGAAGGGTTTAGTATTTTGGTGAAGGCAGCCGTAATCTCTGTTGCATAGCACCGGCTGGAGACCTGAAGTTTCCAGTGTACAACAAACTGCAGCCCGCTCCTTCCCCACCCCCTGCCCCCAAAAAAAGAGGGGGGGGGGGAACCCCACCCCAAAAAACAACAGAGGAAAATGAGAAGACAGAGTTTGGAAAAAATTGGTCATGATGCAAAGGCAAGAATAATTTTATGGAGTGAAGGGATAAAATTGATCCAAAGAATTGAGGTAGAGGCTCTTTGGCAAGACAGAACTAAAGGAGGTTTCACCAAACAATACAGAGGATTCTTCTCTTGGTTTGGAATCAGTAAAACATGAAAATAGTAAGAAATATCATGAATGAGCTGAAAAAAAGAGAATATATTAGACTACATGGAAAGCAGAAATCTTAGAGAACTGTGGTAGATGGGATAGATTTTGGATTTTCATTACTCAGATAGTAAAAACTTTCTTGCACTGTCAAAGAAAATGAGTGGTTAATAAGTCAAATCAATCTATCAGTGTTTATTATAATTGAAAAGGAAAAGTAGTACATCAGAAGAGCAAGTACCAGTAACCTGATTCTGTGAATAATAAGCGTTTAGTAAAGTCCAGAGATTTTACTATTACACAAAAACTTTGAGAAATGGCATTTACTAGAGGCATGTGGTTTTTTACTAGCACTTTTTAATGCTTGGTAAACTGTGGTAATAACAGCTTTTATTCTTCCTACAAGACTATATTGTAAATAGCGAAGTTAAGAAAGAGAGGAGAAAAAAATGGATGGGTTGGAAAGGTGGTATACACATTATGGGAACAGTATTACTGAACAGATTTGATTTCTTAACCAGAGTTACAAAGGTATTTCACCTTCAGAGCAGATTATACTTTAAACAGTATTACACAGCATTCTCTGTGAGACTGTAAGGCTGAAAAAAACTGATAAAAAAGGACAGTACAGTAACAATTGTGTGCAATTCATTTATTATGAAAAATATGGGAATTAAAAATATAAGAATGTGAATACTTAATCTATATTAAATATTGTAGTTAGGCATCTGTGTAGCTCTCAAATTTATGTGAAAGGATCTATCAGAAAAGAACAGCAAAATGCCAGGAAAGATGAAGTTTAGCTTATTACAAATATTAGGAAGCTATCATTTGCATAAATGACAATTAGATTCTACATTAAAATCCTAGCCAAGTATTTAAATGAAGTACTTTAATGAATGTAATACGAGTAGAAAACCTCTAAATGTATTGTTTTTGAATAATAAACCAAATACTGCATTGAAGAACGTGCTATGTAAACTCCTACAAAGTGCCACTAGATGGCGACACTGCCTTGGAAACAGGCTGAACTTGGTCAGCTATGTAGCTTTTCCTCATTGTTGAAAAGTAATACTGAAAGCAACAAATGCAGTAAAATGCACTGTGTTGTGTACATTAGTGAGGATGTAAACGTCACGGAGCTACTATTTTATAATTCACTATTAAAAAAGACAATACTAGTCATAGTTAGGAGCCCTTCAGGAAGCTGCAAAGCAGTTTTGGAACAAGAATTTATGGAAATGTTCTTTTCAAGTACTCGTATTTACATATTTCCCACCTCAGCACTCCTGTGCAGTAGATTCTGGTTTGCAGATTAGAACTGGAGTTTTTACCACTGAGGAGATGTGACTTCATGAAAATGCATTTCATAATACACTTTTAAAATTTTATTCAGTAAAACATCAGACCAGACGTCAAAGTGCACACATACATGTTTTGCTGGATGAGGGCTACTTAATAGTTCTGAGTTATGAGAATAATTATAAACAAGCATTCTACTATGTCAGTGATCTCATCATGTTGTGGTTTAATCCCAGTCAGCAACTAAACACCACGCAGCTGCTCACACACCTCTCCCTTCCCCCAGTGGGATGGGGAGGAAAATCAGAGGAAAAGGTAAGAAAACTTGTGGGTTGAGATAAGAACAGTTTAATAATTGAACGTAAATTAAATAAAATAATGTTACTAATAATAATATGCAATGAAAATAATAGGAAAAAACCCAATTGATGCAATTGCTCAACAACTGCTGATTAACACCCACCAGTCCTGGAGCAGCAAGAGCCAGAGCAAGAGAGAGCGAGCCCCAAGAGACAGACTTCCTGGTCAACTCCCCCCAACTTAAATACTGAGCATGGTGTTGGATGGCATCAAATATCCTTTTGGTCAGTGTGCGTCAGCTGTTCTGGCGGTGTACCCTCCCAGCTTCTTGTAGAGGAGAAGCTGGGAACACAGGTGCTGTATCAGAAACTGAAAAGGTCCTTGGCTTAATGTAAATATTGTTTGACAACAACTAAAAACATCAGTGTGTGATCAAAATTCTTCTCAGCACAAATCCAAAACATAGCCTCATACAAGCTACTGTGAAGAGAATTAACTCTATCCCAGACAAAACCAGTACACATCAAAGCCACAACAAATTCCATTGATTTTGCAGTCAATAGAATTTTACTTCTGAAACTTAATGTTTTTGACCCAAATAATGTTTTATGTGCTTTGAAACTGGAATTTGTTGTCTTCCAGAAGACAAACTATTCCATGCTCTTTCTCTTCATTCTGCCCCCTTCCCTCCCTTCTGACTTTTAAGGCTGCAAATGAATCTTTTCAATTCCTACTAAAATCTGCGTAATTTAAATATCTGCAACTAATGAGTGTTTTATGTTAGTGCCATTTTCTTGCCTTTCAGATGTCTTCTGTTGCTTATTATTGGTAATCCGTGTATATACAGCTCCGTTCATCATGGAAAATTCCCCCGAGACCTGAAATTTAATGGCAACTTTGAGGCTTCTGGTCCACTTGGAGATTTAATAGAGGCTGTACAATTCCCTCTCTTCGTGACATGCAATCCTATGCATGGCCATAACCATGATGTACCTGAGCTCTGAAGTCCCCATTTTATGTTAGGGTTGCCTCAGTTCCTGTTCAGTCTTACTTAGCTCTGCAATAGAACATGCAACTCTCAAGGGATGTCATTGAGTCTTCCATCTCTTCTTTTCCTTAGTTTAAGAAAAATTTATCCATGTTCTTCAACCTAGTAGGCTATTATATTGTAAATTTAAGGCGTGGTGAATTTGAGGTGAAAGTCTTGTCAAAATCACTGACAGCAAAACGTAACTCACCTCTGGTTTGCTCAGTGGCTGCTCAAGTTTACCCATACGCTGAAGAATGAATTAAAGCTGGCTTATAACCAAGGTTTCAAAAAGCACTGCACACTAGATATTTCTATGTAACAGATTGGTGAGACTATTTTCTGTCAGAAGTAAAATCTGAAATTTGGATAAAGTGTTTCAGTTATTGCATTCAGAGTACAGGGAATTTTCTCTCTAGGAAAAAGTGAAACTTTCATGTGTGATAAACTGTAACTGCAATCTGATATCTACAGAGATTTAAAACTCTGAGAGTCATCTAATTCGATATCTATCTGATAAGGAGGACTAGATGTTTATGTCTACGGGTTTAAATTGAAAACGGGTAGATTTAGATTAGATATCATGAAGAAGTTCTTCATGGAGACGGTGGTGAGGCACTGGGACAGGTTGCCCAGAGAAGCTGTGGATGCCCCCTCCCTGGAAGTGTTCAAGACCAGGCTGGATGAGGCTTGGAGCAACCTGGTCTAGTGGAGGGTGTCCCTGCCCATGGCAGGGGGGTTGGAACTGGATGATCTTTAAGGTCCCTTCCAACCCAAACCATTCTGTGATTCTATGACTTTCAAGAATAACTACCTTCTACTATAAGTAAAACCATTCTGTTTTCTTATTATATGTTGAAAGTTTGCTTCCCCTAGGATGATGTTCCCTGCAGATTTATGTTTCTTAAAATTATTATCATGATCATTATCTCTGAAAAGATGTTTGATAATAGATGAGCATTGATGTTTAATTCTGCCCTGTGAAAAAGACTCATATATCTGGTAATGTGTCAGAGAGATGAACATTAGTGTTTTAGTTTGGAAGTGAGTTTTTCAAGTGAATAACCCAATTGTCTTTGCTTGCTGTGCTTTAGTTGATGTTGTGGAGAAGTCTCTGAGTGGTTGGACTGGATTACTCTCAGACGAAACAAAATTACAGATGGTCTTCATGAGTGTGCTCAGTGCACATCAGCCATCAGTAGGTGTTTCGTCCCTCGAGTCAGAGTGGAGCTAGTTGAAATAACCTGTAACATTTATACACTGTGGGAAGTAAGTTCTGAAACAATTATTCTGATTTGCCTATCTTCTCTTGTTCATCTATGCTAACTGCTAAATACTTATGGTCATTTACTACCAAAATCCAAAGATTTTTGCCTATTTATGAAGTCTCATGTTTTTGTAGTAACATAAAATCCCTTAAATTTGCTAGACAGAGAAATAGGACCTGTGGGGGCACAATTAAAATCTCAGTGGCTAAGTAAAAATATTCCTATTGCCCAATAAACTACATATTCAAATGTACAGTTGGGGATTGGAAAGGGTTAGGTGCTATAGCTATAAAGCCACTTCTTTAAATTATGAATGCTATTACAGAAGACCAGATGTCCCACTGAGCTGATTTTGCTCCCAGTATTTTTCCTGTAGGTACTATAAGAAGTAATTATTCTGGTTTCAAAATAATGAAGTCAGCTTGGAAGAGGACAAATTTTCAATAAACATGCCAAAAATTACCTCTTTTGTAAGTGCTGATTCTTAGATTTGGCTGAGGAAGTATTATTTGTTGTTTATTACTTTGTAAGAAAGCCATTTCAGCTAACAAGTTTGTCAAGATTATTGACCGACGAGAAAACAGCACTCATTATAGAAAGAAAACTACAGCCTGAGCTGTACATCACTTAATGTGAACACTGTTCACAATTCATGATACTGGAAATTATTTATGCCAATAAATATGCTGACATGTCCCTACTTAATTTTTCTAGCCTGGCTCTGCACAGGTGGTGGGAGTTCTCAAGTCAATATTTCACAATGAGAAGCAGGGCATGGGTCAAACTACATTCTCCAAATACTTTTTTATTTTTAATATAATATTTCTGTAGTTTTTTAGCTGACTATACAAAACATCATAAACTTAACTACCTTACAATTACTTTCTTGAAAGAGATCTGCCTTGAAAAATCTGAACAACCGAATCTACATACTTGGTTTCTACCTTCTATATGTTTGTTTCTGCACTGTTCCATCATGGTCATACTGCACGTATTCACATAAATTGAAGTATTTTTTGTGCATAAGATTTCATTTCTGCTCTTCACATTCAGTCAACTCTGGTCCTTACACAGAATTGAATTTTTTATTAGGAAGTCAGTGCAAGACTCAAGAAGTTAACATGCTTTCCCTTATTTAACCTATATATCTGCTAAACAGGGTGTTTCCAACAGGGAAGCCTACAGGTATTCCTCGAAACATCAGTACTTTGGCTTATCAGATGATGAGACAAAAGAGATAATAGACTCTCTTTTGCCCTAAATTGTGTCTAAAACGTTCCTATTGATGCAGAAAGACAATTGCCATTTCTTTCATACAAAGCTGGAAAAGCTGCTTATATTGCTATGAATGATGCTGTTGAAGGGTGCTTTGCACTGTATGCACTTCCCTAGAAAAATGTTTTACTGGAACCATAAAGTCTGAGAACTGAAGTTATTTGTTTTAATAAGAGAAGAATGTACTAACTTTGTGATCATAGAAGCTATTAATAATCAAAGACAGTCTTTTTTTTTTTAACTGAAGAATGACAAAACACCTAACAACTAACCCAAAACTTTTCCTGTTAACTTAATTTATCATGTCTTATGGAGTTTATTTCTCCCCTACATCTACTATTTATTATTAAAGAGATGTAAGGGGAGAGGAGAGAGATGTTTTCAGGTAAGATTAAAGGAAGAAAGAGATGCAGAACAGAAGAAAATGCTGCAGAAAGGATCTGGCATTCTATTACGAAACAGTAGGGATTACAGAGAGGTATTATTCAGAATGGTGTTGAAGATGTGAGAAGTAATGTTATCTAACTATGTAAGTTATGTTAACGAAGTAATTTTACTAACATGTAAGATACACCAGTAGTGCAGCTTTGTGGCTAATATGGAAATTCACTAATGCTGGTGAGTTGTTTTGTGATTGTTGTTCATGGCCTTTATTACCAACAAGTTGAGTTCTATAGCATTTCATTTTGTATTTTACACTGTAAAAAGCCTTTTACCCAGAAAAGAAAGATTTTCAAGCTGACATTTAAAATATTTTCAGGGATTTCTGACTTGTGGAAGATTGCATCTCATGTGCATATAGTACATAAAGAATGAGAGGATGTAACTGAAAGGTAAGACGAAATATGCAAGTTACATAATGGTTTATTACACAAACTCTGAGATGGAAAGAGTTTCATCATATCTGATGAATGTTGCAAATTATGATGCCGTAATTGAAAAATTGTCTGTGGCATGCAGAAAAATAAAATAAGTCTCCTTAAATCTTTGTGGAAAACCACAAGAATTGCAGTAGTTAGCAACAAGTAGTTGTAGTTTCTCTATTGTAAGCATCATAAATAGCTGGACATGTTACCTAGACCTTTCTACATTGATGAAGGATGAACAATGAAAGGAGAAGAATATGGGATATTCTTTTTTTAACAAGTGAGACAAGACTATATGCATATAAACTATCCTGCTTTTAATTTTTCTTCTGTATTCTCATAAAAAAACCTATGAAATGTGCTGAGAGATTCAGGTTGGGGGAAGTGCTTCTGTATGTGTAAACAAACTGACACAGTGCAGAAATATTCTGTGAGTACATTTGGGCGCCACTTGGATTACTGGACATCCACTTGGAATTTGAACCTTTTGCACTTTTTCTGCTTCAGAGTGACGTATGGAGGAATGAACTTTCAGTGGCATTCCTGAGCCAAATGAGAGTTAATATGGCCACATACACGCCTGCTGTGTATGCAACTTGAACAGGAAAGCAGCAGAAACCGGGTTAGCCATGCATGAGAAAAGTGTAATGAACTGTATACTTGGGTTATGGTTTGACTTGCACAAGAAGGCAAGACGTGTGGATGGATAGAAAAATACTCAGCTTGTATTTATTTTTCTCTCACACAATTTTAAAATGTCACTTAAAGTAGAATGTATGCTTGGGCTAACTACTCTGTAAGTATATAATTACAGATGGTCAACAAATGTTGAGTTATTATAGTATTATAAATATTTTTGAATATCCTAATATGATAGACCCAATGAATACATTTGTCACATTTAAATTAGAGCATTCATTACAGAAGAAATTATTAAAATTTTATTTATGACACTGAATATTTAAACAAAGTTGTTCTTATTCAGTTGGGACTTCCACAAAGCAATAGCCTAAATTAAAAATGAAAATGTGAGGAAAGACTAGAAAGGAATAAAATTCTTTTGGCAGATGGGGTCGAAAAGGAATATGAAACAGCTGGAGAATACTTAGAATATGACAGTGCTTTTCTGTATTTCTTTTTTGTTGCTGCTTCGGGAGTATAACAGAAAACCAGCTTCAATATATGTCCTACCAAGTAAGTATCGACATGAATTACAGATGTGGCTCTTTCTGAAGCATGTTTTTATCTCTGTGCTACAGACATATTTAGTGTAAGATGCTTGTCATTCTGGCATGCAGCCTTTAACATTTATTTTGTCTGTTCTCTCCTGTGGTGTCAAGCAAACAACTTCTTAGTTCCATTGTTTGCATTTTAGCATCTGCTACGTCTTTGCATGTGGCTATATTCTCTTTCATATGTCTGACTGCCTCACTAGCAGAAGGACATTTCTTATAAGAGGCCTCCTTAGGTCCCTTTCCAAAGGTATCTAACTGGTTTTCTGGGTTATTCTTTCCTTCCTAGCTGCAGTGTTACCTTTTATTTTTTCTTTCCACCACCTGTTTCTTTTTGTGATTTGTTTTGTTTTGTTTGTTTGTTTGTTTTTCCCTCAGGAATGGAAGAGTGGTTTGGACAAAAGGTTCTTGTAGGACTGAGAGCACTCTACTTTTTTCATTATTTCTCAGTCAGTAAGTACCTTCCGCAAATAATGCATCTTCCAGAACCAAGAAGATATAAATGATTTGTGTGTGTTAGACAGCATGGCTTACCCTGGCTACTGACCTTTCTGAGGTTTCTTGGATTTTCCTGAAAAGTGAAGACAGGACAGGTATCAAAATTGACTTGCCACATTTTTTTGAAAAATCGCTAATCACTTGTTCTGGGTACCGTTATAGAAATATCGACCAGCTCTTTTTTGGCTTGGTGTTGGGGGTTTTCTTTTCTTCTTTTCTCTTTTTTCTTTTTCTTTTTCTTTTTCTTTTTCTTTTTCTTTTTCTTTTTCTTTTTCTTTTTCTTTTTCTTTTTCTTTTTCTTTTTTCTTTTTTCTTTTTTCTTTTTTCTTTTTTCTTTTTTCTTTTTTCTTTTTTCTTTTTTCTTTTTTCTTTTTTCTTTTTTCTTTTTTCTTTTTTCTTTTTTCTTTTTTCTTTTTCTTTTTTCTTTTTCTTTTTCTTTTTCTTTTTCTTTTTTCTTTTTCTTTTTTCTTTTTCTTTTTTCTTTTTCTTTTTCTTTTTCTTTTTTCTTTTTCTTTTCCTTTCCTTTCCTTTCCTTTCCTTTCCTTTCCTTTCCTTTCCTTTCCTTTCCTTTCCTTTCCTTTCCTTTCCTTTACTTTCCTTTCCTTTCCTTTCCTTTCCTTTCCGTTTGTTTTTCTTTCCTTTCCGTTTGTTTTTCTTTCCTTTCCGTTTGTTTTTCTTTATGTTCACTTCATTAGTATATCTAAAAAAAATTCTACAGTCATTCTGTTGGTGCTTTGCCAACAAATACAGTAACATCATCCAATTTTCTTGATGAGAAAAGTGAAGTAGAACAAAAGAAGGGAATTACTTGCCTACTGTCACTGAAGGTCACCTTGAATTTCATTGTCTTCCAGTAAGATTGATTTTTTTCCAGAGGTAGTGTCATGATATACATGTAAGAAAACCCCAACAAACCTGATTTCAACTTTATACGAAATTATTAGGGCATCCCGGAAACCAGGCTTCTGTTCCTGAAGACTTTTGAATCTCCTCTTGTGCTGATGATTTTTTGGTTTTTGTCCCCTCATATTGATAATGGACACATTCTTCTATTACATTCTCAAAGAAACCCCAGTTTAGTCTTTGCCTGGGCTCATGGATAATCCTGCAGCAACATTATATAGACAGAATAACAGGTTTTTATTTCTGTGTGTTATAATGCATCAACTAAAGTTACATATTCACAGTTCAGGATATTTCATGTCTTTAGACATGTTATGAAAGTGTCTTTTAAATGATATGCAAATGTTTTTTGACTTGAATGGGCTAGTGTATTACTCTTTGTAGTTCAATTCACTACGACTTGTAAGAATCTTGATAACCTTCAATTAAAGATTACTAGAGGCAAAGGTACATCTTAGTGTTGGGTTTTCTTTCTGACACTTGCCTTATAAGAACAGTAATAGGAGCAAAAATCTCTCCTTGTTGAAGCATTTTTCCTCTTCTGATAGATTAGTCCTGAGGTATGCAGTTCCTTCTTTTAAATAAAAGAAATTAAAGAATGCTGCTACAATACAAGATCAAAGCAAGCCAGAGACACTGAGGAGACAAACTGAGAAGCAATCTTAGATTTGAGCCCAGCTCTTCCTCAAAATTAATCCCGAGTTACACTGATCCCGAGATCACCAAGAGGTATAGCCTGTATTGGGTTCTGAGGAAGTAAATGATGCTTATTTAATGAGTTAATCAGGAAATTGAGTACAGAGAAGAATTATTTCCTTATACCAGCAAGTGTTTTCCACAGTCTGTTTATCTAGAAATAGTGTTTCTGGTCGGAAAGATCATAAATATGTTAATTAAATACCAGTATGCAATATACTCTAATTATAGATTTATGTTCCTAAATGTAACATAGCATGTTATGTTAATTCAGTCATACATCTATTTTTAACCACATACCACCTTAGAATATATGTAGTAAGAAACTTTCTGTGGTAGCAACATGTGATGATAAAGATAGTGCTAATAGATAAACATATCAAAGTTTAAAGTATTTTCAAGTTAATTCTTATACCAAATTTTCCTATTGCTTTTTCCAAAGCACTTTTGTACATGGTAGATGATGCTTTTGGAATCTAGCTCTAGTAGCAAAACAGCTAGCCTCAGATGTACCTTGATGGTGACCATGTCTACTTGAAGTTTGTGAGTTTTTTCAAAAAGCATAACGAAGCCATGGTAGCTTATTTTATCCCAAAGACCAAACAAATATTAATTCATTTTGTCAGTTACAGATACAGGAATCAGAAATATTTATATGCAGGGAATTCAGAGATGGTGCTTGGAATTATTCCCTGGGTTGCATAGATATAAGTGTTTGATAATGCTTTTGATAATTGATAATTTTTTATAATATAGATGCCAACTGCATCTATATTGTGGCACTAAACAACTTCTTATGTATGTGTCTTATTTAATTATAGAGTATGCTTCTCAAGACAGAAAAACTTCAGAGTCTAAGGTATTAAAGTTATCTGTAAAACTTGTCTATGAAGATGGACATTAATGAACATGAATGGAATGATCCTTTTATTCCAACCTTAAGATTATATATATTAAAGTGACATTTAGTGTCTGTGGTTTGTTCAGTAGTCATGTTATATTTCACTTATTTTATTGTGACAGACCAAAGAAGAAAATTTTTTTTCTAAAGAGTGATTTGTATAAAAGAGTTTTAAAATCATCTGTGCTACTCATTTAGGTATGCTCAACAGATTCCTCCTTTGAAGACATTTTTGTGTCGCAAAATAGTAGCTCTTGATCTTCATCAATTCACTAGTTTATTTCTTATATTAGATGCTCCCTTATTAAGTACCTGAAAGGTCAGCCAGAAACAGATTTTCCTCTGGTTCTATATACACAGAGTTAGGCTATTGGCAGTTTTTCTTAAATTTTTCCTGATCATTTTTTCTGTTTGAAGCACTTTGTTATCAAGGATAGAAAAATGTTTTATTTATTCTATGCATGTTTGTGATTATAAGTGCCAGTAGCTGAAATATACAGGGTTCTGTTCTACGTTGGGGCAGAATTAATTCTCTTCACAGTAGCTAGGATGAGGCGGTATTTTGCATTTGTGCTGAGAAGAATGTTGATCACACACTGAGGTGTTTAGTTGTTGGTAAGCAATGTTTACGTTAAGCTGAGGACTTTTTCAGCTTCTCACACTGTGTTCCCAGCTTTTTTCAGCAAGAGGCTGGGAGGGAACACAGCCAGGACAACTGACCCAAACTGACCAAAGGGATAGTTCATGCCATCAAACGTCATGCTCAGTACTTAAGCTGGGGGGATTTGACCAGGGGGCCTGGCTCTTAGGTCTCTCTGTCCCTCTCTCTCTATGGGTGCTTGGGAAGTGGCTGGGCATCAGTAACTGGGTGATAAGCAGTTTTTGGGTTTGGTTTTTTTTTTTTTCCTTTTTCCGTATTATACTCATTACATATTATTAGCAGTAGTAATACTACTTTCATTACAGATTATTAGTAGTATTCTTATTTTGTTTCATTTATTTTCAATTTTTAAACTGTTCTTATCTCAACCCACAAGTTTTCTGACCTTTTTCTCTGATTCTTATCCCTATCCCACTGGAGGGGAGTAGGGGTTGAGTGAGCAGCTGTGTGGTGCTTAGCTGCTGACTGGGGTTAAACCACAACAACAGGCTGTTCTGCTAAGGGGTAGTCAGACAGGTTATTAGGTGTTTGTATGGGAAGTATTCTTAGTTACTGTTATCAAGAAAATTTTCTTGATTTTAGAATTTGTGCTAAATGGTTCTTTCAGTGAGAGGTAACATTAAGATCAAGCCAAACCTGGGGAACAGTCAAGACAAACCCCAGGAAGCAGTGGGTTTGAGATTATCATTAAAAGACTATTATAATCTGTGAATATTTCTGAAAGCCTAACTCAGGCCACTATGTTAAAAATCATTAGCAAGTATAATTTATGCATAAATACCTTGCTTCTACTCCATGGGGAAGGAGACGTCTCCAGATGTTTTGTTGTTGAAAGCGTGCCCAGGTTTTCTTCTTCTGGAATGATAAGATCTACATCACCAATGAACGGAAAACTTAAAATGGTTCCCACATTTTTTCCACCATGTGCAGGCAAAAGTGATGTTACGAGGACACATGCTACTTGTGTGTTGTCAGATTCAGCACAGGGCAACCTTCAGCATCCCAGATGGAATTAGCCTGGTTGGTGATGAGAGACTGGCTTGTGACAGGAATCATAAGCATCAAAGCATCTTCCTATGTGCTGTAGAGCTGACCCCTCAGTTTTATGTTTCTAAATATCTACATTTTTTCCAAATTCTCTGGTCATCTGTAAGGAAACACTATTTTCTTTTTTTTCATTATATGAGGAAGTGAAGGAAAGATTAACAGGAACAATAATTATATTAAATCTATTCAGAAGGTGTATGTTTTTTCTATGTGTTGAACTGTATCATTCCTGCTTCTACTATATTTATTGTTATAGCATCTGAGCAGAAGTTAAACTTGCTGATTTAAAGATTAAAGAAATAAAACTAATGCCTTTTATCTTACTCCATACAACATATTCAAATGGATTCACTAGATGGTATTATTTAATTTCCCAGATTATGATTCACGTTGTGTATGTATGTTGGTGTGTTTTGTTTTTGTTTTTTTTTTTTAAATTAAAAGTTGCTCAGCTCAGAAAGTGATAACGGATAATTCTTGTATCATATTTTGAATATATACATCCCTGTGTATTTCTTTCCTCCTCATGCTTTAAAGTATTCAAAAAATATTTGTAATTCTGTCATATATATTTTATTGTGTACTGAATTTGGGAACACGACAGATAAACAAGTTTAGAAAAAAATCTGGGATACTCTGAGAAAAGCATGAAATATTTAGGCTTAAAAGTTTTTAGATTAGGTAGATTGCTTCTAAATGTGTGATTATGCAAAGGAGAAAAAAATAGAAAAAGAAAAATCTGCTTACTATTTGAATGGAGTAGCTTTTTATTGTACTAATTAGTCTTTATTTCTACTCTCACAGACGTGCTTAGCTCCAGAGAAGACAGGTTGACAGTATGTCTTTAAATCTCTTGTTGACTGAAGATTAAAACCCTAATCACTAAGACTGAATTTTTCTATCAGCTGTTTCCTGGGTGCACATGGCTTCAGACTTACTGAAAACAGTGTTCTTTGTACAACATGCTGCAGCAACTGAAGAGCATTTAACATTAATCTCTGACCAAACAGCCCAGCAGGCAGGAATCCTTTTAAATTGTGTTATTACAGAGTAGGTTGAATATGTTTGGGATGAAGATGCATATTGTTCTCAAATCTGTGGTGTGTCAGAGTACATGCTTCTTTAATTCTGAACGAATATTTCTAGATCTAATGAACTATTGACTGTAGAAATGTAAGAAGTTACCTCAACCCTGCAGTCTCATTTCTTAGCCAGATGGACTAGTCAGGATCAGATGCATTAAGAACAGCAATGTCTGCTTGGATTTGGTTATGCAAGTGCAATGCTGACTGCACAGGTCCTATGCCACTATCTGCAAAATAATGGTGATGCAGTAAAATCCCAGTTGCCAGGCAGGGAAAAGAGACAATATACAAATTAACAGAAATAAATTAATTTCTGGTAAAGTACCAAAACCTTATAAATCCGAAAAAAGCTCATCTATCCCAAGTTAGTGTGTGTGCTGTAGCTGTGAATGAGGAGAGTCAGCCTTGTGACTTGGCCACCGTTATCAAATTTAGTTACTTCTATCAGTAAAGAGCTTCGGGAGTGGAAGTCAAAAACTCTAATGCTTTCAAAACTGTAAAAATATGGGGCACCCTTTTGCTGCTGCTATGAATGGCCCATGATTGGTAATTTTTTTCTCATTATCTTTAAAATTTTCCTATACTTATTGATGGGATGTTTTTAACTCCATGTGTTTGTTGAACAACAAAAAAAAAAAAAGGATAAAAGATAATCAAAGATATATTGAGAAGGTTTTTATTCTCAAAAGAACCTGTCTAATACTTCAGATTCCCTAGTGCCTTTTTATCCCAGGGTGTATATGTACACTTTATGTTAAGTTGCACTCAAATTTGAACTGCAATTCCCTTCAAATTCATACTAAAATGTACAAATGTAAAAGTTGAGTTTTACAACTTTTTGGATACTTAAGGTTAGAGAAAGTAAACACCCTGGTCTTGATTCTCAAATGGAAGAAGTAAGAAGTAAAAATATAAATGTGGCTTAGAAAACAATCTATGATTTGACAAGATGCCAACTACAAATAGTGAGTCTAGCTACAGTTGCCCAGGAAATGTGTGATGAAAGGATCTGAAAGTTAGTCTTCAGTCTCAGCTGAATCTCTACCTTCCACCTGAGAGCTGAAACATTTTTTTCTATTTCAGTCCAATGACAATCAGGTTAATTTAAGCCATCGTGAGAGAAGAACAGGAGCATTCACTCCGATAATTGTCTTGTTTGCTGCTGGCTATCGCTTGTTAATGAGTCCTGTGCCTCTACTGCAATCAGACATCCTTCCCTATTTGTGGACACTACACCAGTGATGTCTGGAGAAGTTCTGATAGGTTATCTGGAAGAAATTACAATAAGTCACCCATTACAGTTTACCTTGAGTAAAACACTAGCAAAAGGTTGGCATAATGACAAGAAACAGGCTCCTATCAAGCAAACCTGGCTGCACTCAAGTCTCTGCAATAGAGTTTCCACTGGTGCCCTCAGTGTAAATAGTAAGGTGGTTGTGGGGGTCAAATTACCATGAATGGGTGTTTTTGTTCCTTCCTTCCTCTTTTGTTCCCTCAAACCTCTTTGTTAGATACCTCATTACTCTACTTTTCCCGCTAACAACCACTTCATCTCCATTATTTCATGCTTTACTCTTCCTGTCAATCACTAGGGCTGGCACTGAATCTGCATTATGCAGCTCTCACAGCTACAGCCCCTTGACTTCCTTTCCCTGGTTCTCAGGCTTTGAAGTTCTGAAACAGAGGCTGCCATTAGGCAGAACAAGACAATAACAAAATAGTAAGGGAAATCATGTTGAAATCATGCCATACAGCTAGGTCACTTCAACCTCAGATACTTCTTTCTTATTCACCTCCATCAAAGCTTTGTGCAACGTAATGGATATAGTTTCTATTTCTGCAGGTGCTTTGACATTGTATCGCTCCATATTTCAGATGAGTTGTCCTACAAAGTTTGTCAAGATCCAGTGTATGACTCCTTTTCCAAGGTGCGGTTGGAAACCGGAGCCATCCACCATAAATGATATTGGTGAAACAACCATAAATGACATAGGAACTGAAAAAGGACTATTTTCACAAATAGTAGGCTGCCATTTTTGCACGTGGTATGTATTGTCTTAGATTTATTTTTATTTAAAAAAAAAGAACATTTAATTCTCATTTCTATATCAATCGATACGACACTTTTGTCTGGCTTACATAGTATGTGGAGTGATGTATCAAATCCAGGGACCATTGTGTTAGATCCCTTAAATCTTTATCAGTCATTTACTGGGATCTAGAATGCAAGCATTTCTCTTGCATGCAACGTTTCTTCAGCTGTAATATACAACTTCTTTAGAATTCAAGAAATCCCTTGTACACCAGGCTCAACTTCTGAAATTTTGGTTCAAAATGAATGAAAGTCATGTCACTTTTTCTGCTGAACGCTTTTAGCAATTTTTCACACAGTGTGTTTTGTGTTGTGGGTGGGTTTGTTTGTTTGTTTGTTTGTTCCCCCCCTCCCCCCATTTCAGGCCAGAGACCAAAGAGTGAGCAGTCACAAAGACAGGAATTTTATTTCTAGGTAAGGACTGACATGCATCTTCAGAGTGATTCAGAGCGCTTCACTTTCATTTATTATCCTGCACTTGCTCTTTTGTCATCTGGGATCCTACCTTCTATCACTAGCAATATGTAAGTACTCGGCTACTTGAAACTGGAGAATGAAGAACACAACAGAAGGAGGAGGATTCCTGTCTTTTAATTTCAACTACAGCTGAATAATTCAATCTTGAAATAAATAGACTATGTTATTCATTAGTGTTCTCAGTCTGAAATTTTTCTTTAACTATGAATACTTTTTAAAGGGTTTACAGAAAAATACTTCTGACTTGGAGAAACAATATATTGATGAAAGATTCCACTGTTTTTATATAAAAGGCATATTTCAAGTGGTTAAATTACATATGTTACACTTCAGTGAGTTAATTTTGTACTTTAATTGTTTGTTAGTGACATGAATTTTATCTACAGTTTTGAAACTGTAAGTGTAAAAATTTGGACTGAATTGCAAATTAAAAATACTTGCTAACTGCCACATAATGACAGTAGTCTTTCTTGCATGAAGATAGATTTTAAGGGGAAAAAAAATGCCCAGAATAAGTATGCCAGAATGAACAAAAGATAAAATGTTCAGTGACAATATTTTGACAAAAACATACAATAGACAAATACTCATCTAAGTTACGATGAGGCATAATGTCTTGTTTTGATCTGTGACCAGGATGGTAGAACTATTTCTTTAGCGGATGGTTTGACCTTTAAACAAAAACATAAACAATCTGGTTTGAATAAGAAATAGTCTTGTTATACTGCTTTACATAGCTAACTCATAGAAAAATTTGTACATACACATGTTGCATAGCATTTAACAGTTTGGAGAGAATTATTAGTTGCAAAATTTCATTTTTGGTTTTAACTTAATAAAACCTGGAAATTAGAAGGTGTTAATCTGTTATGTTTTCTGCTTTAAGAAGTTGATCATGATAAAGCTGCACTGGAGTTTGGAATGTGACTTTCTAAGGCTGGTAAACTACATACAGATCTGAAAGGAAAATGTAGCTTCATAGTCTTTGTTGCTCCAAAATGATTATAAATTGGCAAAATAATATGCAAATTAACTTAAATCTCATCTGTAAACAAAATGAAACATATCTCACCCAACCAAAGCTGTAGTTTTGAATAAATACTAGTTTGTTGTTAACAGTCATGTGGAACAAAACTAATGGTTGTTTAATTCAGCCAGGTTAACACCAAAAATATTTCAAAGTGAAACTGCTCCAAACCTAAAAGGCTTTACAAAACAATAGCTGGAAAAGGAAAGTTCATTTACCAGCTCCTTATAACAATGATACAATTCTTCAAGGCTACTTGTATTGATGAGGCATATTTTTAATCTTCTTCATCTGTAAGAGCATACAGTTATCAAAATCTCATTTCTTTAATACTTTAATGCAAACTCACAGTTTTCAAGCATAGATAATATTAGGTTAATACATTAAAGTTCATAGAAAAAATAGCAAGTAAGCCGTAATAAAAAACATAGAAGTGGTAGAAAGAAGTTACTTATATATTTTCCTTTTCCCCACAGCTTACCTTTTTATCATGGTACAGTGATCATGATATTACAGCGGTGGAGCTGTGTCTTCCTGTGAGCCATTGCCTCTTATTTTACTTAGCTGACTAGATGTATGTAGACCATACAGTTTTAGTATTCCCTGTGGTTATGTTAGCTGCTTTTGTTGCTCAGACTTGTGGGCTTATTGTTGGATCTTGTGTCACATTCTTCCTTAACAATATGATATTACAACAATGAAAAACAGAATAAAGAAGAGATTACTTTGAAGGTTCAGTTTTTATTTTAATGGTGATCTGAATTTTTCTAAGTGTGAGGAGTCTGAATGTTTTGCAAATGCATACCTACTTATTTACAATGTTTAATTCTTGCTTCATGTTTTCACCCACTTTTCTATTTCTTCAGCAGTTTCCAACTATCTGTGGTCCTTTTAGGAAGAAAAGAATTACAGCAGGAATGACTATTTAGTTTGGTTATATATGTGTTCTCTCTTGGCAATAGCTTCCCTTCTTAAAGATAACTTCAGTGAAATGCTAAAAGTTGCAAAACAGAAATTTGAAGTTTCAGATACGTTTGATTGTGCCTGAATAAGCCCGTCCACACAAAATTAATTTTTTTTGGTTTACGTAATGCAAATAGAGCAGTTAATATTTCCTGTAGAAACTTAATATATGGTAACAGAGTAACAAAATTGGAAAGTAGATTTGAATCAATTGATCTTGAACTGCAGGATTTAGGCTGATAGTAAATTTACTAGGGTAGCTTTTATTTTTAGTCTCTTATCATTGCTATAAGGAGCTGGTAAATTAACTTTTCTTTTTCAGCTCTTGTTTTGTAAAGCCTTTTAGGTTTGGAGCAGTTTCACTTTCAAATATTTTTGGTGTTCACCTGGCTGAAAGATGTAACAAAGTTATTATACAGTTAAGTAGTTTTCCTTGGCAATTATGTATATTAGAAAAAAGATAACAAGTCATGTTAATAATTACCTGCCTTTCTTATATGGTATACAAAACTTCATTGTAGTAATTTATTAGTTATATGTGAGGAAATTAGTCAATATATTTTTTTGGTGTACTTACTTGAAGTACAGAAATAAATGATTCTACAAGAGACAGATGGCAAAATAATAGCATGCTGAATTTATTAATACTGAATAGAAAGAGCTACAACATCAACTGTTGTGAAAGCTGCTGTCATGGCCAGCCTTACCTTTGTTGTAACTCCCACACACAGCTTTGAAAATGTGTCCCTCAACAGCTGTCTGCTTAAATGGTAGCTGTAGAGTGAATTCTAACTTCTTTGACTTTCTAAAAAAGGAGTCAGTCACTGTGTGGCTTATTAGCATAATTAGTTGTCATAAAAGATGCAAGCCTAAAGATGTACTTGCTAATTAGCCATCTGAAATCTGATTCCTCTTTCCCTTCCCTTCCTTCCCCTCTTTTAATTCTCTGATTTTTTTGGAGAGTGGTGAGGATTGCATCATTACTTCTAAAAATCATTAACTTCGCTCTTCTTTCATCCTGGGGAATTCAGATAAAGTGAACAATTTTACTGTACATTAAAGTTGTTCTTGTGTCTGTTGTTTTCTGTGGATTCTGTGAGAGGTGGAATTTTCCAAGTGTTTAAATAGATCTTTTCACATGGTTGGAAATATGTTAAAATATCAATAAAAGGTTAGAAGCTATGCTCCCTTTATATGTTACAGAAGGCTTGTTCATAGTCAGATGAGTATAATATCATCTCTGTCATCTTGTGATAGAATCTGTAATGAAATTTGTTTGTTATCAGTTTTCTACTGCATAAAGGAAACTTACACCCACTTTACTGCTGAACTCCCAGTGAAATCAATAGGACTCTCATGTTTTAGGTGCCTACGAAAATTATCTGGTACCTAAGTAAATCCCAGTGACACAACTGCCTTCAAATTTCTGGCTTTTAAGGAATGCTTTTGTATTTCTGCAAAGGGGTGGGGAAGGTGGTCAAATGTTCAGGATAACCAAGTTGAACAGGGATGTTTCTTTGTAGCAGAGTGCTTTTATTACTGCTATCGCTTTTATCACTCTTTTAGTCTTTACTGCTATTACTTCTAAAATATATTTGTGTATTGTCATATTTTGTGGTATAAACTCCCTAACACTGGCATCAAAACTTACATACATGGTGTAACACTTCCTGTGATTAACTTAGTGTTATGGATTTCAAAATGAAATTTTGACTGCTGAATCAATCTGGAGTTCCAGATGTTTCTTATACCTTAGCTCTAGATGTGAGGGAAGGAGCTAACTGTGGCCCAAAAAAGCATATTCTGTTCTATGATACTTTTAGTTATCTGTTCCCAACAAGAGAAAATAAAGCCCAAAATTTATAAGAGGCTTCTGTTTGAGCAAGGTGTCTCACACAGACAATCCCAAACACCTGCTTATTGACTTTGAAGTTGACAACAGAAAACATGAGATGCCCTATGCTCTAGAGAATCTAGAATCTATCGTAATGTGCATACGTTTAGAATTCTTATTTAAAGTAAATAAAAATGTTTATTTGAAAAGTACTAATCCTCATCTTTTATGTCTCAACATCACGCAGAACCCATCTGGGAAACAACAGACCTGGGTTTTGTACATTTTTTTACTGGAAGACTTAATGCCTTGTCTCCTAGGAAAATATCCTAGTAGCCTTATTAAAAGCCAAGGTAGGTGTATGAGGAAGTTCTGCTGGCCTCCACAACTGTGTAAATGTCATCAAACAGAAGCAAACAGAAAGGAAAGGAGTGGGTAGGAAGGTCTTGCTCACAGAATTGTTTTTTGTATTTTAAAGTTTAGGATCGTTTATCAAAGAGATGAAATTGCCCTCTGACTTAGAGCTAGGTGTCTTCAATTTCAAGGGAGTGAACTTTGGGTCTTTTCCTTTTTGCTCTCTATTCCTTTGGTTCCATGAATCTCTCTCTTCAAAAGAAAACTGGAGGCTAATCCTGACTGATTTGGCATATAAACTGCTGATTAGGGGTCTTATGTATGTTATGAATTGGGGCTCCTTGGAGGACTTGTCCACCTTTTTGGAGGATTTTGCCTGAGCTCTATACCTTGAACTATTTGGTATGTTTTTCAAACTGTTCAGACCACAGAAATTCTGGTGGTGCAAAGAAACTAAAATTACACACACAGACCTTTTTGGTTGAATAAGGAACCCTCTTGCAAATTAAAGTGCTCTCAGTTTGGGAGACAAATGCTGAGCAAAGTTGTGTCGATTCGGTTTGGGATTTATCTAAGATTTATGTTAAGAGCCTAAATCCTGACCTGGATTTGAATGTCGGTGTAAGCTGGCACAATGCCAGTGAAGTTTGGCACAAGTCTTTCAGTTACCACCACCAAGATCTAAGGTTAAAATGTTTTATTGAATTTTCTGTGAAATGTTTATTATGAAACTGTTAAAGATGCAAGTATTGCAGGGGACCTTTCCACAGTTAACAGCTTGAAGCTTATGAACAGTAAACAAGCAGCATGTTGGTAAAAAAAATATTAACAGAATTGCCAAAAAAAAAAAAAGAAAAAAAAGAGTATCAGGCAGCTGTGTCTGCAGACTTTTCTAAGAAGGAAAAATATACTTGCCTACTGTGTCAAATTAAAACTGTGGCAGCTGCATTTCTTCCAGGATGAAGCTGAGTAGTATTTTGCAGAGTATGATTAAGATGGAAGTGAAACCTACAAGTCTTACAGTCAGCATTAACAGTTATTTAAAATTATTTTCTTCTATGACTAAAGAACAGGAAAGCAATGTTAGACTGAATTTATGGTATGTCAGTTTTCATTTCCTACAGAGTGAAAAAACTCAGACAGAAAGAGCCCCACAAAGTCACATGCAACATGAACATTTTATAAGCAACCTTGACCTACTTACTATGTTGCTTTATTGAAATGAATGCTTGGCAATAATTGCCAAACTCATTGACTGTTCTTAAAATTTTATGTGTTCTGTGCCTCTATGAAACAAGAGAAGGAGAAGTGGTGAAATTGATACATCACCCCACCTCCTGCACTGTTGAGGCTGTATTATTGTTGTACCTGTTTAGAGGAAAAATGGTTAAGAGGATGTACAATTTAGATTTGAGACATACATTAATTAAAAAATCCCAAAAAACAACAAAACCAAGCACTTCCAAGCCATAGCTTGTACAACCAAAACAACCTACAATATTTTCCTTGACTTTGCATAGTAAGAGGTACAGAACGAAACTATAATGCTGAAAGAAACTATGAACTTTGGTGAGGAGAGGCATATTCACCTAAAAAAAGGGAAAATTAGATTTGAATGGTAGGTATCATAGGAAATCAAGAAAGCTCTGCAAGGGAGTTAGTAATTACCTAATTATATCCTTGAGGGTTTTAGTCAAAAGTTGAAGTGGATAGGAAACAATAGCAACCAGAATAACCATGGCAATTGAATTACATGTTTGTGCTAAAAACAGAGCAAAATTTTACAAAATACTTTTTGAAGTGACAAAACATCTGCAAAAAAACCCCCAACTGGCAACGCCTCTCCCCAAAATGAAATAGGTTTGAATTTTTGTTGACATTAGAAAATTTAGTAGTTATTGCAGCATGGAATATGAATATGGAAGAAAGTTTCAATTAGCATTTACAGAGATGTAGAAGTGCAAAGATGTACATGGTCCATGTACTGAATTTCTGAGAGAGTCAAGTCTTGAATTATTTTTTTTTTTTTAATTTGTGCAACACTGCAGTGTGAATTAGTGAACAAAGTGAACATCACTGCTCATGCCCCCAAATTATTGTCATATCAGCAGAAAAGTGAAGGTTTAAAATTGCTGACAGACCTGATATTTCAAATTAGGAGCTAGGCCTGGAAAAATCCCTTTTGTTCTACCAAACTGTAGCACAACTCTTTTCTAGGTGTACCCACTACAGGTCATATTTCAGTGCACTGCCTGCTTTGTTTTGCTACTTTCAAAGTAGCTTATGCTTTTAGATCCATTAAGAAAATAGTTGGCTTCTAGCTAACTGGTTTATTTGAAACAGTTATTAGCAATGAATGCATATGAGCACATTTTAATTTTGAGATAATCGCTTTTCAAATTTAGCTGGAAAGTTATTATCTGAATTCAGAATGACAGAACATTGAGTTAGGTACTTTCAAGATTATAACTGCTCCCAGCCATTGTTAATGGAGTTGTAAAATTGGAAAATCTGATCACAACCCTTCTATGGTAAGAATCCAACGAGATTTGCTTAAAATCCTGTAGTATTTTTCAATAGGAAAAATAGACATGGTTTTAATGTATTCTAGATTGTTTTTGTTCTTGAAGTTTAGATTTGAGCCGTTAATGTATGGTCAGAGACAATTCCAAGATTTATTCTCTAATTATGCAAGAGAAGAGTTTACATTAAAATAAAAATTAAAAAAAATAATTTGTTTAGACGTTAAAAACAACACAAAAACCACCAAGGGATGTAACATTTCTAGTTCTCTATTTGTTTAAAATTATCTTTGTGACTAGTTCTGCTTGAGTTCACTTCTGTGAAGTTAATGGGAATCTTTCAATAGAAATTTTACTGTGCTTTGGTTTAGGCTCTGAGGGCCCTATTTATGAAAGCAATTTGCTACCTAAAAATCTAGGTAAACCACTAATGCAGGTGTTTTTGAAAACTCTAATACACTGATATACCTTTAAAAATGTGTGCATATTTATTGTATGGAAACTTTATGCCATTGAAGGTGTTTTCCAATGAGATGCCATGATTATCGTCTGTGGAGAATAGAAGACAGCAAATCATCTTAACTATGTAGTCCTCCCAAAGAAACATAATTAAAAATGTAATTTTCCCCTTTGCATGAAATGATTTTTAACATGAATGCTTCAGTAAACAAATCGACCTATATAATTAAAGGAACACACAAAATCTATTTAAAGCTCACAGAAGGAGAAATATGATACAAGGCCAGCTTAGTGTTTCATCCTACAATCATTTTCATTGCCAATGAGACACAGGTGTATGCTACATACATAAGAAAAAATTTGAGTGTGATGGATGTGATTATTATTCATCTCAAACATCCTTTTTCTTTTTTCCTTCCTGTTTTAATTAGGTGGTTTCCAGCTGTTCAACATTTGCTGCTGAGATGTGCCATTGGAGAATCACATCCCAAACAAAACACAACCATTCTGAAAGCAGCATTCTTTAAAACAGTATTAGAAATTTTATGGTAGACAGTCCAACAGGTTACACAAAAAAATCAGTGCTGCAACAAAAGCAGTGAGGATAAAGATGCATTTACAATTAATAATGTAAAAATGGAATGAAAGCCATCTATGCAGTGGGAGAAGAATGTAAGTTCTTCTGCAAAAAATAAATTACGTGAAGGAAAATTACTCATGTATAATTCTAAAATGGTAAAAAGGCATTACTTTTTACACAGTGGACATGGAATAAGCTACATCTTTCTGCAGATTAGCTGCAGTTGAACCTGACATCCCTGAAAATGGCCCAGGCTCGTAGAGAAGTCAAACTGTAAAACTGGTAGTGGAGTGAAGCTTTACAAATTTAGGCTTGTCTGTTTTGCAATTTGATGTGGTTCTACATGGTATGCTGAAAAAATACTGCAACTCAGTCTCTAGGGTGGCGTGTGAAACTAAAATATCACAGTCGGTCTATGGCAGCTAAAGAAATGCCCTTACCTACAGAGCCAGAAATTGATTGTTAGGCTGATTAGTTAATGGGGAAGGTGGTTAGAGGGAGTTCCGGACCAGAGGTGTATGATGTGGAGGATTTCTTCCACCTCAGTCTCGGGTGCAGCTGTTTTTAGATGTGTGTATTTTGTGACATAGTCTGTTTACTTCCTCTTTCTTCTTTGGTCTACAAATTCCACGCTATATCTGACTCTTACAGTCTATGGGATGTCCAGTGGATACCTATTCTTTGTTCTCTGTTATCCTGAAAATCAGATTGTCCTGCTACTAAGGCTGCATTTCTCTGGTAGCAGCTAACTGACCCTTACAGATTTCTGCACTTGAATATACAAAACAGTTTGAAGTACTTCTTTTTGGTGTCCCCCAGGGAAAAACATGAATAATGTAATGAATGTAATGTAACATTACAAGCTTCTCTGCTACTGTGCAACCTGTACTGCCAGCCTGCACCTGTGTGCTGGCACCTGAGACGTGTGCATATAGGATACATCAATAGGACAGCAGGAGACCCTCCAGCAGCAGCTGATGAACTGCATAAGAGCCCAGCTCTCTGGAGGGGCTGGATGCAACTGCACAGGCTGACTGTGACCATAGGGGCAACACAAGTGCTGCAGTAGTCCCTGTTGGTCTCCAAGCCTGCTAATTAGTGTTAGAGGCACCTGCTGCTGCTGCTCCTCCCTGTCACCTTCACCCAATCAAGAAATCAAGTTTCTTCCCCCAGAGTACAACATGAACTTTTTTTTCCCCGCTCCTTGATGTTTTTCTAAAGGATCAACAAGATTTTAGTAGTGATTTTCCTCAAGTTTCTTACAGCTGTATAAACTGTGAGTATAAAGTTGGATTTTGCTGTTTTGTTGAGTACAGGTAAACATTGCATGTAGACTTGCAATTTAAAAAGTAATCCGTAAGTGATGAGGATTATTTAACTTATTTATGCATAAAATCCTCTTAGTGTTTCAGCTACATAGTTCAAGAAGCTAATATAAATGTTGAAATATCTGTCTGCTTTCTGTAATTAGTCAAAAAATGTGTAAAAACTTAAAGCTTTATTGCTAAGGGAGACATGCTGGCAAACAAAGCATACAATATGAGCATTAAAAAAAAAACGTAGAACTTCAGAGTTATTGCTGCTGTTGGAAGAAGTTTTAAGAATTCTGGGATAACTTGTACCCAAATATTTTTGACTCTTTAATATTGTTTTTATTGTTATTTGTTAAAGATTGTTTGATAGTTGCTAGTTAAATCCTTTATTTTTTTTTCGTATTAATTGTGGATAAATATGAAAACTTTTTAAGTGCTAGGTTTTGAAATTGTACCTGTTTCCTGAAGTGTCTGTTTTGATAATAAGATGCCTCTTCATAAATTTGATTTGTCATATAAACTGTTGTATGTAACTGCTAGTTTAGTATTTTTTGTTCTTAGGAGATTTTTGTTAAGGAAAGAATATACTCTGACAATGAAAATGCTATAAATTTTGAGAAAAATTAATTATAAACCAAACTTCAGAGGGGAAAATTTGCTAGCAAGTACTTAAGAAAGCCTTTTTTTGTTTTTAATTTCTTAGGTTATTTACAATTTGAGGGGCGGTATGGCTAACCCTATAGCTTCTTAAAATTACCTGGAAGAATTATTCATATATGACTATTATTCTTCCTGTTGTGTGGCTGAAACTACAAATGCTTATCAGATGCTAGCAATAAATGGAAACAACTTAGGGTAAAGTTTTTCAGATGTTACTCTATCTACATTTAGGTCATATATGGTCAGATTGGACAGAGGCATTCTAGAGTGTGAGACTGTTCGCCTTTCTCATACCTGTAAGTTCACATGTCCTCCAATTTAAGGTTTTGTTGTGGTCTAATGGCAATATTTTTCTCTGTTCTACTCTGCGTAGAAGCTCACACTCCTCTATGATCTTAGCTTTTATATCATGCTCTCTGAAGAATTATATTTCATCCTACCCAATCTTGAGGATTAAAAAAATGTTCAAACAAGTGTTAGCTTACTAAATATCATTAGACTAGGTTATCACAGATATCAAGCTGGTCTAACATCCTGGGGAGTCACAATAGCTTCCTTAAGCAGCCATACTATCAATGAGTGTTTTCAAAGTCCCACATTCCTGGCAAGAGTATTTTATTTATGTATGGTTCTTTCCCTATAATGACTGTAGTTTTAGCTTTGAAACAAAGCAGATTGTGAATAAGCAGTGACAGAAGTTCATAAGTGCTGGCATTTAGAGAAAATAATGACTAGTGATTTTTGTTTGAAATAATTTTTCATCTAAAGATATCTATACAACCATGCATTAAAACTTCTTGGTGGTTTTTTTTGGTTTTTTTTTTTTTTTAATTGCCATCCATATCCTCAGTGATAACAGGAGTAAGCAGTCAGAAACCACAAACTGTGGAGATGGGAAGGGCAAACATGATCATTTGTGATCTTTCTAAAGTAAGAAAGAAAGCATTTAACTCTACTAACATCATTAATACAGCATAGGCTTAAGAAACTCATGCTTGTGCCATCCTATCACTCCCTCCAAAACAAGGAACATCAAATGAGATTTTGTATCAGCTCAGGTTAATATCTTGTGTAAAAACTGTTCCTTGTACTTATTTATATTGAACCATAAAACAGTTTGGCAAGAGCTGCAGAAACAGAGTTGAGCACCCCTGCTTACAGCGACTTGAACAGGAATAATACACATTTGTAAGAACCCTTAATGTTATTTCTCTACTCTTGCACATAATATAGGTATTGGTTAAATTAATGCATGGAGATGTGGAAGAAACAATGAAAATTACTTGGCCCTGTCTCAGTGGGCAAAAAGGATTGGCTTGGACGTGTAACCTAAAGCAAGTGGTAAGACTTGCTAAAGTTTTTCTTTGTGCCTACAAAGGTGTGTTAGCATTCTGTGTTGCAGACTGTCTGCACATATGTATATATATATGCACTGTCTACATGTGTGCCTACTGGGAACGGGTGTTTAGCCTTGTTACTGGTTGGACCTGGGGCCATTGGATTTATGGTGGACTACTAAATCTGGCTCTATTCCTCTGACACAGAGGTTGTTTCTGTATGCAGCTGATCAGCAGCTTTTTTTTTTTTTTTTTTTTAATCTAAACCAGTGTCTGGGTAGCAGTTGCATTAAAAATAAAAAGAGGTTTCTGGCATGGTCACATATGTTTTGTGTTTGAGGAGGAACAAGGAGTATTTTCAAATGTGAATGACCATACAGGGTCTAAGCAAAATTTTATGGGAACCAGGTACCTTGTCTAGGAAAGCATGTAAGTTCTGAATATGGTGTGGTGCTTCAATAAAGTACTCTCCACCCTCGAGTACCTTGAGGTTAATGGAAAATTTAAGGAAAAAATAAGGTCTTTGTAAACTTTTACACAAAGGCAAAGTAGGCATCTTGAAAGACTGTAAGTGGGAGAGTAGCAGTGTATTAACGTTGGTGATATGGGTTTAAAATGGAATGTGGAATGTAAAATATAACGTATGGAAATGAAAGTACTTCTGAATTTGTTTCTAGTCTGTGTTTAAATGATACTGAGACAGCTAGATATGCTGTTTCTTGAAATATTTAGGCTTCACCTTTAGGCAGAAAAAGGAAAGTATGGTCATTCACCACCTCAACCTCTTTGTAATCATAGGTAAGTTATGTGTGCGGGAAATTATGAGCAAAGTCCCCTCTTCCTTCAGAAGTTTTCCTTGTTATTTTGTCCATGCTTTATTTGCTTGTTTCCAATAACTGCAAAACATTTCGTCACACTAATGAGCAGGTGGGAGAGCTTTTTGCGTGGTTTGTTTTTTACTTCAATTCTGGCCATATATCCAAGAGCTTCTTGGAGCAGAGCATAGTAAAGATGAACAGTACTTCTGCAGGGCTTAACAGAATTATTGCAGGACACAAAAACACTATGTGGATAACACTTTCCATAATTGTTTCCCATCTTCTCTGCGTTTAGGTAAATCCTGCTAATGCTCTAATAGGCCTATCACAGAAACAAATGCTACTCCTGTTTGAACTATTACTGTGTTTGTTTTCTGCCTACTTCCATTATGTTTAGGAAGCCAATCACTGTATCCAATAGAAATTGTTTGAAAGATGAAGTATATCTATTATTTTCACTTTGGTTAGTTTATTCGTAATGATGAAGGACAAGAACTTGTACCTTGCCCATTCTATTCATAACCGAACTTGTGTATTTTTTAATCAGTTATGAGATAATTTAATTCTCCATGTTGGTTTTCTTTTTTCTAGTTCATCTGTACTTTTTGATGTTAATATCTTTTAATGTAGTGTGGTTTTCCATGTTCTCTTCTGAAAATACTCCTAATTCTTCTACATCTGATTAGTTTCCCACAAAAATGTGGAAAACTTGTTAATTATGTTGCTTTCATGAATATTTTGTAAAGTTCAGATAATATTTTTTAAGACCTGGGAACATATTTAGGTGTGTTTTTTCTTGTATATATGAATGTATGTTGACCTTTAACAAATTTCTATGAATTCTTAGGAATTTTTATTCATTAACTAGAAAGAATGAGTTCATTAGCGTAATAATATGATAAATGTTGTTGAACTTTTCTGCAGAATTCCTGGCAGTTTCTTTAAATATGAATAATTTAGTGGTCTTTAATTAAATTTCATGCACTGTTCAGGAGCAGCTTAGTTTCAACCCCATTATGTAACTAATTCAAACAAAATACTGTAAGATTTATTGCAATAGAGAGGTGTAATCTTTAAATACAGGCTATCTCTAGTTTAAATATCAAAATATCATCAAGTCTTAAGACTAGCAAGAACAAGCTAATGTTAAATAAATAAACCTGTTAAATAAAGTCTCTCACTCTTTATTGTGAATTCCTTTCTCATATATCTTTCTCATTATTTTAGAGGGATCAACACCACTTTAGCTCTCTAACAAGCAGTTTAATCTAACAATTCCTACCGCATTGTATTATTTTTACAGCATTCTTGTAAAGAGATACATAAATGATCTATGTATTTTTTCTATTTAGGTAAGGCACCTTACTTGTGTCTGCTAACGCCTAATTTAAGCTAACATCTGTATCTTGAAGACTGAAATTACTAGATTCCTGTATGTTCTAATTACATGAAAATTTAAGAGGCAATTATTTTTGGAAGCCCGATTTAAGTAAAGGAAGAAGCAGCTGTCGTATTTATAGCTGCGTAGTAAGTTTACTAAAGAGGGTTTTAACTTGGTGTTGCTTCCACAAGATTCTTCATCAGACAAGCTGCCTTGCAATAAGAGCATATAGTCAGAAGAGTTAAATTGTGTATTTCTACACCTCTTAAATCTAATGGTGTAGTGGAGGTAAGAGGCTGAGGAGAATCTCAGTGCTGGAACTTTAAAACAGATTCATAAGAAGAATAATTTTCTGAACTGAGCATAAAATATTGACCTCTTCGCACTGTCCCATTTTACGGGGGTTCAGCTACTGGGTAATAAAATGTATTTGGGAATTTTTGTCTTAGCTAGTAGATTCGATTCTATTTCAAAATTCTTGTTCTAAACTCAGAGTAACAAAATAAGGTTTTTTTAAATGCTTGGATGTTTTTTGTATTTCCTTTTTTGTTATTTTACATTTTCTTTTTTCTTCTGTCCCTCAAAAAAAGTTTGTGCATGTTCACTGGAACACTAAAGACTGGCACCCTGTGCCTTATGATGAAGACTGCCAGTGTAGTTTGGCTGGGGAATAAAGAAGTGAAATGTAACTCTTTGAATTTAATTTTTTTACTTCAGTGCATAATTACATTATTTCAAATGTCTGAGTCATGGACTGATTTGCCGAGTAGGTTATCGAATCACTCTTCAGTCATATCCTTGTTTTTCCCATAGTATGTAGCAGCCACAATTGTGGAATCACCTCACGCACTGAGGTCTGCATGACCTCTGTCAGCCAAACAGTCTATGAAATATTAGTCATTGATCTGAGCACAGTGGATATACTGACATACAGTGTTCAGAAAACTAGCTGTCTATACAATCCTATAACAAGTTCTGTTAGTGATTTACTTTTTTTTTTTAATGTTTCTGTTTAACTATATTTTTCAAGAATAATATGCCTTTTTATTATTTATTTTCTTTGTCATCTGTCACTTCATTGTCTTCTGGAGTTCTGGAGAATTCTAAAATTGCAGAAATATATGTATCCATTCATAGTCTGAAAAAAAAATTACAACGTTTAGTGAAACAAAATCTTGAAGTCTGGATAATAGGAAGTGTACAAATACTATACAACTATGTAAAACAGTTTTCACATGCTCATTTTAATAAAGATGAAAAAGAAAGTGGTATTTAAAATCCAGATGTTCCTTATTCTACGGATTGTCATTACCTTGGCAATAAAATCTTTAATTTGTAAGTTAATTTGGAATTTGTAAAGTAATGCTGGTAAGCCTGTGGAACACGAGAGGAGAAGGGAAAACAAATACTGAATACAAAAAATTCAAATAAAATTATTCTACCAAAATCTATATTTGACAAATGCATGTGCTACACCTTAACTATTTATGGTCTCATTGTACTGCATGCTTGAATTTATAAAAAGTTCTTCATATTTATTACTGTGACCTTTTTACTATCTGAAGTGTAGAGGACTGATCAGGTTTCTGCATTCCTTTTGGTGTATGTGCTCCCTTTGTGCCCTTTCCACTCCTCCTCCAATTAAATTTAGATTGCTAAGAGATGAATCTCCATGGAGATATTCTGGTTCAACAACAATATCTTAGCCACAGGTGTGCATACTAGCAATGAAAAGAAAGTTAATCAGCTTGCCAGGTACATCTCTCTTGCTAACAAAAAAACAGCTCTAGCATGATACTTTTTTCTATTTAATTGATAACGTTTTGCACCTGTCAGGACATTCACAGTACATTGTTACACCTATGCGGTAAAGGAACTGTTGATTGTGTTTGAAGGTCTGAGGGTATGTTGTAAATATTACTGGGATAAGTTCATATGCAAGAAGCTGTAATGCCGTAATTGTAAAACTGCTATACAGTAGCTCTTTTTTATATATTCCACATTCATCTCTGTGAGTTACTTGGAAGTTATGTGAGTCAATGCACGGTTGTCCTCTTGTGTTAAAGAACTGGCGTATCTCCGTTGGAAGTCTGGTTGCCTTGTTCAACGTGTTCCCAAGCAGGGAGGAGGAGGCTGATTGAGAGCTGGGTGTAGGAGCAGGTTCCATTTCTGTGACTGCTGGGTCAGGGTAGAGCATTGAGCATGCTTGTACATGTGTGAGGGGGAGCCACACCCCTTTAAAGGCAGTACTGGGCAAACAATTTCCAGGAGTAATGGCAAGTCCATAGCACAGGAGTGAAAGGCAACTTTGGATGAAGTCAACAGCTACAATCGTCATAATTGATATTTGTTTGCTGAGTACCATAAGCTAGCAGTTTGTCTTGTATTGATAATTACTACTGTCTGTCAAAATATATTTTATATAGTGTTACTATTTCTGAAGTCTTCAAAATTTTGTTAAGATCATACCAAGCTAAGTAGATAAGAGGCTTTTATGTTTCTAGAAGAAATTGAATCAGTCTTCTAGTATTCATGTGTAGTGAGTGATTTTCAAATATGGTACATGGAACCGAAACCAAATAACCTGACTTGGCAGGCAGTGGGAACAAACAGGATGCTGTTACTTGATAAGATTGAAAAGGTTCTGCTGTGTGTTTTAGTACAATTATACATTTGGCTTTTAATTTATATTTGAAGGGCTAAACCAAAATTTTTCATTATCTGTTTTGTTAAAGGTCTTTAACTTTTGCTAGTTCTGAACTTAAAATGCAGAAACAAGTCCTGATTAAAAATTAAATATGACTGGAAGCATTAAATATTGACATGAAGACACTGAAGTATATACACCTGCACAGTTTTTTTGATAGCCATACAAAACTGATTTTTCTTTTTTTTTTTTTTTTTTCAATAGCTGACTCACATCTGACACTGGTTTTGAGAAGACAGTGACTAATACCTGGTTCTCATTTCACTCTTAAATGTGCTGTATATCTCTCAATTTCTTTGACTCTGAGGGGAGCTGCTCAAGGTTTACAGTGAGTAAGAGTTCAGAATTCTTCTCCAAGCTTTGGAGAGTGTAGTTGGATGAATCTTTCAATATGGAATGAACTGTCCTACAGCCTTTTAATTAAGTATTTTTGTATTTTTGACCATATATATGGAAAATTAATGATAAATTGTAATATAACTGATTGGTATGTTCACTGACGCTAGGCTGCTAACACCACATTTCAACAAATAGAGGAAAATTAACTAATGGGTTAAAAGAGTATTCAAAGTAGCTTTTAAAATACTCAGATAAAATTTAGTAGTTTATTCTAGTATTCCTAATTATTATTAGGTGTGCATTTTTAAAATGTTGGTATAAACTGGATATTTAATGAGTATGGAAATGATTTATGCTTCTAGACAGAATAATCACACTGTTAGTAAAGTGAGCCACAGGACAGAGTCATTACAAATTGAGACCTTATTTGGATATTTGTGAGAAGGTGGTGGCTAAGTAATACACAGGAGATTGCAATTTCAACAACAATTTAAAGATAAAACGTCCTTTCACAAAAAAATGTAGATGTGGTTTTACTGAAAAACGTTCAGTTTTATTTACTGAAAGATTACAGAATATGCTTCTAATTTACAAGGAGAATGCTCAGACTGAAATGTAAATTGTTCTCAAGGGTAATTCAAAAGATACTTGAGCATTTTGAATAGTGTTCCTTTTTATTTTAAGCATGCTGTGTTTTTTTTGCGAGTGAGTCAAACTTCTGCCTATGGTGAAATAATTTTTTCTATACAAGAGTATCATAAAGACACTGTTATCTTTTGGTACCGTAATAGATATTAAGATAATGACAGAATTACCTCTATAGTAAAAAAATAACAGTAAATTCTACTTCTTCCTTTGACATAATTTTTTTCCAATTACTTCTGAGCAAATGTAGTAGTGGTGACATTCCACAAAGTTCACTTGTGTTGATGGGCAGTTTTCAATATAATTAATTATCATACCCAAAGAGGAAGTACAGAGCAAGTAAGACTGAAGGAGGAAGAGCAGCTATTGCAGTATGAAGGAAAGGAAGGGAATTGCTGTCACTGTCTAACCTTTTCATAAACCTAAAATTATAATCTTGGCAGCTAAGAAAGAAGAGATATCCCAGATGGAAGTGATGGACATTTAAGAAATTGAAATATTGCTGACTTTCACTTTCAGAAGCATTTTATGGACCCTGACATTTGACCTAAAACATTTACTTATAATCTCAGCAATAACAACTAAAAAGCTTCTCCCCTCTCTCAGACCTAGTCTGAGTTTCTATTACAGAAAACCTCCCTTGAAAAGAATTTTTTTGAACTACCATTTCATAGAACCTGTGTTTTTAAAGAAAAAATAAAAATAATTCTTCTTAAATGAAGTATTATAAGTAGGAGTAAAATAAAAACTTGGACTGAAAAGCAATTTTCTAACAAGGTCTAATGTAAACAACCTGTAAATTATGGTCTGCTGTAAATATCTTTTCACATTGTTGGATCGATACATAACTTCTATTTACTCCCTGGTCTAAAGCAACCTTTCGTCATTAAGCAGAAGTTGGTTGCATGATTAAGGGAGGTTGTGGAATTTCCATCTCTGGAGATATAAAAATTTTTTAAAAAACACATCAGTGGACAAGGTAGGATCTACCTAGTAGAGGTTGGGGTGGGAAACGAAGATTTTTATAAGAAGATGTTTATAAGATTGATGCTCTAAGTTATTATTAGGTGCTTTTGTGGTGTTGGTTTCAAATTCTAATGTGTCTCTTTTTATCATATTGTTGCATCTATCCCCCTCCTTTCAGATGCTGCTCAGCTGGCTGTTGTCTGCCAGGTCCTTGACCTTTTTCCAGGGGACTCTGGGGCCACCTCCAGTGGTACTTGGCACCTTCAGGAGTAGGGTTCTTGTCCTTATCTAGCACCTTGAGAACAGCTGGGGCGATAAGAGGAGAGCTATATTTTCCTTAATATTTCAGAGCTTTTATCCTCAGATTTTCTGGTTTTAAATAGAGAGGCCTCCAAATCTGAAAGTATTAATAATAGTTCATCCATTCAGGGGAAGCATAGGAAGTACGAGCACATGTGGAATTTTCTCTAGTAAGCCTCAGTTGAATAAAGCAAACTTTTCTCTGTTACTTATTTCCATAAAGTACAATAGCCTAAAAGTCTCAGCATTATACAACCTGTTTTTCTTTTTTTTTTTCCTCAGGTGTTTCTATTGCTCTTTTTGAATAGGAAAATTTCTTAGACCTTAGTTGAAACACTCTCTTTGGATAGAGAGAAGGCAAAAAGAAGAGAAAAATGTTCAACTATGCAGGAATACGTGTCTTAGTTATTACAGTATTTCAACTGAGCCCTGTCATTACCTTAGATCAAGCATTTGAATATGTTTGTGTCCTGCTTGGTGGGGCAAATGTGTCATGTTTAATATTATGAGGGTGAAAGAGACAATAAATAAATCCAAATGTTATAGGTATGGAATTACAAGGATGTGGGAGTTAGCACTGATATTTCAGTGATACATCAAAGCTGTCTATTAATATTTCATAAATTAGATTCATGGTGTAATTTTAGATAAATTTCAGTGTATATAGTTCAGCTTAATATTGTTTTGAGTGAATGCAGCGTAAAGAATCTGATTAGGCTGTGTAGAAAGAATGAGTCATAAGCAATTAAGGAAGTTTTATTTAAATCCCTGATTTCTGCATAAAATAATTCTAACCACAAACTAAATATGTACGGTAATTTATTTGAGGATTGTTGTTTTGTTTTGGGATTTTGGAGTGGTGTGCTTTTGTTTTTTCCCCAAGAGAAAATATCAACAGTGATGTTTGCCAGTGTCAGGCCAAATTATTATTATTTACATTATAGTATAAAAGTGCCATTAAGCATGCAAATCCAAGTTAAGCATTGCTCATTGTATGGTTGTTTATATTTAAAAGTAGATACTTTTTTTTTTAAATTGGAAGTTTCTTGTCTGCTTCCACTATCACTGTTATAGTTAGTGTGATCTCATTCAAAGATTATTAGGCTTAAAAGAAATTAGTCTTTTTATTACGATTTTTGTACACAAGGTAATACTCGGTTTGAAGTTACTTGATTTGACTGTATGAAATCTTGTGTGGTGAAGCTTCTTGGTTCCAGCTGTGTATATCAGCTTCATTAGGAATTATTCTAACAGAGCAATTTATAATCTCAGCAATGGTCTGCGCAGAGCCACAGCTAGACTCTCTCTGCTGCCTGATTTATCTCCTTGTCTCAGGTAGCATCCTAGTGTAGGCTGAGCCCAGGTATTAGCAGCTTTCAATGTACCTGTAAACCAAAACCCACTAACTAGGCCAGTTGAATATGTCTAGGTTATATATCTGAAATTACTACTACCTGAAACTATTTCTGTGCTGTGTGAGCTTACGCTAGTGTCTTCATTAAATGCTTGTAGCTAGGAGCTTTGCTGTCAGATACCTGATACATGAAAACGTGTACTTGAGCCTTTTTGAACCCTGCGGGATTGTAGCGTTGCCTTAAGCCAAAGAGTTCACCAGGTGCTTTGCTATATTTGAGTTTTAACATATCACACCTTTTGCAGGAATAGAGTCATGTTTCTGTATGTGAAATTAAATTTGCAGGTGCCATTCTCTATATGCATAGTGCAAATGTTGACAAATGCATCTCAAGCAGTCACTGAACTTTAGAAGTTTACATCTAACATCATTTCTCATCTTGAATTGACATTATAAGAAGCATCCATTATCTGTATTAGTTTTAGTATCTTCATATATTTCATACTTCATATAGAAGCTGTAAGGACACAAATACAGTATTTTTAGAGTGAGGATTTGCAAGATGTCAAGTTGCAGTTTAGCAAAAAAAATTTAATCAAAATAACACAAGTTTTCTAATCTCAATCCCTGAGATCCAATTGTATATTGTACCTGCTGAGAGCCAGAATCTCCCCAAATTCCTCTATCTCCTTCCCAATCACACATGCAGATGATTACTGTGTAATTAGCATTCAAAAAAAAAAAAAAGACAATCTTCTGACACTTCTAAGAGTTTTATATGGGGGCAAAACTTTTCCCTCTGCCCAAATGCATCACTTCTGGAAACTGGGTTGAGAACAGGACTTTAGGGAAGAAATACTTTAATGAGCTCAATGCACACTAAAATACTCTTTACCCAATCCCCTCTGGAGAAGCTGTAAAAGAGTCTGCCAGAAATATGCAGCATGATAGTGCTTTGCAATTTGTTTGATAAGAAAGCATAAGTTTCTACATATTGAAGACAAAACCTTCAAAAACTCTGGGTATGCTGAAGTTGTGCTGTTAAACTTTACAGACAAAATATGTAGCACTGTGTATTGGATGTATATATATTTTTTTTCATTCTGTGCTAATTAGTGCACAGCCAAATTCAGTTAAGAAGGATCACACTTGAATGAGAGAAGTTGAGCTGATGTTTGAGACAGGCAACTGATGTTGCTTTGTGTAGTATAGATTATGAAAATGTGTAGGATCACTAAACCAGTCATTGAATAAAATGATCAAAGGCAATTGAAAAAAAAATTGTTCTTGTGTACATATTATACAAAGAGAACATCTTTCTAGGTATTCTGTTTATTTTCTTTGTTTATACTTGGTAAACAATCCCATGAGGTATTCATCAAATACTCTCTGACGGGAAAAGAATTTGGTGCTTTTGATTCAACGATCAATTTAGCCATAGAGTATATTTCTCTTTTCATGCAATTTTTATAGGCATGGATGACTGCAGATTTAGAAGTCTGATTTCCACAACAAGTAATAATCTAATTTTTTCATGAGGTTTGCGTGAAAGAAGAAGAAGAAAAAAGGCTAACTTTCTTACATAAAGTTATTTGCTAGAATATTGTAAACCAAAAGAAAAACAGTGAAAACTGGGTAGGGGGTGGCAGTGTTCACATAGAACTGAAGTGCTGAAATATGCATGTCAAAACATGCTGGCTTTTTTTTTTTTTTTTTTTTTTAGTAGAAGAGAGACTGCTTTACCACCCCTTATTTTAATATGTAGATTAATATTTAAATAGTAATTAGTGTTCTAGGCATAATTCAACTGTTGTCCATAATCATGTTATTGTCATGATACTTGGTAAAACTAAAGGAAACGTTATCCTTTCTATTTTGCCTGTAACAAGATATTAACACACAATTTAAGGAAAGACAGAACTTCTTATTTTCTTAAATGAATTCTTAACAGAATAATCTAAGATTTATTTTTAGCAGTTAAGATTTAATTATTACAGAAAGAGAAATGATAACAGAGAATACTAGTGCAGAAATAACATAATAAAGTGAAATAATATACTTTGTACAATAAATAACAATAGTAAAATGCACACCTCTTAGTAGTTCTTTCACTCCTGTGAGAAGTAGTGAGGGGGAAGAAGGGAGGAAAATATGGTAAGTTGTCAGCATCCTTTTGCTTGAAGAAATCTAATAATGATGATTTCTTCCTCCTTGCCCTAGAGCATATAAAACTTGAGACTTTTTCATATGTCTGCTAGAACATATTTGCACTTCATTGTTTCTTCAGTGTTCTGCAAATGTGCCCTGTAGTGCATTTTACTCCTCAGATACTTAATTACTTTGTTTTGTTACCCCCAAACCCAGTTTTGTCCAGAGTTGGTTTATTGTTTCTTCAGCAGACCATTAGTGAGTAGTTTGCAAACCCGGGGTTTTCGATTGCCATTGCCCCACCTCTTGACAGATAATGTGTGGCGTCTGGTGCTGTCTTGCCAGGTGTCTATTCCTCTACTCTGTTATGCTAATAAAGCCATAAATACCCGACTCTACACAGAATAATTACTTGCTGCTACCATACGTATAAGAACTATGTGTGTACCATACAAAGATAAGTACATGTGAACCAAGTCAAGCATACTCATCTGGTGGTTCAATTCCTGTTATAGCTAAGCCAAGTGAAAAGAAAGCTTGAGGCAGGTTAGGACAAGCTCAAAGCAAGCAAACGTGACAAGCCTTAGTCTTGAGGCCTTGTAAACTCAATAGGAAGCTGTGACCTACTACTAGCAATGACAGTACGGTATTTAGAGGTTCACAGGGCTACACATATAGTTTGTTGTTCATTTGCTTCTGAAGGGCCAAATCTGAACAATTCTGATTCTAGGCATATATATATTTTGATTAGGCTATTTATATGTCATTTTAATTACATGAAGAAAGAGTACATTATTCCGTCATCAAGGCAAATATTAACACCAGCTGAAATGCATGTTTCTAATCAGAATAAATTATTAGACTTGTAGACAGTTCTGTCAAGGAGGTCTTGTGAAAGAATGTTTTTACAATAAATATAATTTTGCTATTAGCATACATAGCAGCAATAACTAACCTTTTTAGGAAATAACTTTCACATATGTACTCATGCAGTGTCAAACTGCACGTACCTTGACAGCATTTGTCAATATTTACAGCATACTTTATGAATTTTAAACAGTATTTTTCTCAGCAAGATTTTGACTGTTTTCTTGGGATTTTTTAACAAACACCAAACAAAAAGTTGATTGGCAGCATTTTGAAGCTTATGGATAAGATTGTCTTACTCTTTTTTTCAGTAATACTCTAGACTTAATTATTAAGTTATAAGTTGTTAATATGTTTATGATGTGATCTTTAATCAGAAAGGCATAAGCTTAAAGTATGTATGCTGTGGTTTCTGTAAAGACATGCAGCCATTTCTTCCAGTTCCCTCAAGACCTGTAGAAATCTGCACCGTTTTTAGAATCATGAAGGGATCTTGGGAGTCCTTGTCCCATTTCCTTCTCAGAATTAGATCAGATTGCTGAAGCAATTCCCCAAAGATGGGAGATTACAAATTCTCTGGACAACCTGTTCCAATGTTTGACAAATCTCTGTGAGGATCGTTTCATTTGCAAGTAGTTGGAGTTTCCCCTGCTGCAATTTCTGCTTGTTGCCTCTCCTTCCACTGACTACTTCTGGAAGAGACGAAGTCTATCTTCTCTCTATGTCCCTCTTGGGCAGGTAGAGGCAGCGGTCAGTCATCTGAACTTCTGATCTCAGACCCAACTTCCTCAACCTCTCCTCGCAGTGGTCTGACCAGGGTATAGCAGTGGTGAAGAGTTCCTCACATATTCCTTTTTACAGAGACTGGTGACCTGCTTGAATCCAGTCCATGCAGGTATTAACTTCTACTTTTCTGATGCTGCTTTTCATTGGTAGAAATAGGTGAAGTAAAAACAAAGAAAAGAGGGGGAAAAGAAGTATCTGACTTCAAATTGGTTATAGAAATTGTGCAATTCTGAACTACATACTTTCTCATGTGGCCTTCCTACATAGTATGTTACAATGCTTCTTACACCAGTGTTCTTCAGCACACCTCTGAAGAGGAAATTTTTATTAATTTTTTCATCACAATGAATGTTATTTTCATCACAATTAGTGTTTTCATCACAAGACACTGAAGTGGTATTAAGCATTGTGTTTCATTGTTTTCAAAGAAATGTTACAAGGCTCTTAAAATTGAATCTTACTGGTTTTATTGAGCTGACCTAAAATCTAGCACAGAAAAATAGGAAATAGGAACATGGGAATAAAAGAAGCCAACACCTTCATAGAGTAGTGAATTTTTCCTTTCATAGGGTAAACAAATAACATTTTAAATTAGGTGGGGGATGGGAGACCTTCTCAGCTGTAATATATCTTCAGTGTTACTCCTGAGATTGTTGGGTTATGTTTTTCTTTGGCCTGAATTTATAAACAAGGGTATACATTTTTTGTTCATGCCAGTATTATCTTTCCTTTTACATGGGAAGAGAATTTTGTTTGCTTTGTTTTTCACATAAGGCTATTTTATAATCGTGAGTTGTTTTCCCTGTTGGTGTGGGATTTTTTGGCTAAGGTAAACAAGCCAAGATCCTCTTCTGTAACCCTGTAGCCTGTCTATTCCCCAACCTAGGATTCATTTATTTGCTTCAGTTGTAGTCTGAATTCGTCTTCCTTGATAAACTTGAAAACAAGTGATTGTGCAGTCTTTATGTGAGTCTGTGTGTACTACTGCCTAGACTTTTATGTGTAGGACTAAACTTGTTTCCACACAGTAGCTTTAGTTTCCCTCTTTCTTCCAGGATCTTATGGCACAAGAATATCACGTGCTGGTACTTTGTTCAAGCCTTTCTCAGTCTTTCCCGTGTTTACATTTACTTTCCCTATACCTAACTCCCCAAATTCCTTTCACCTCTTCCTACAAAATATTCAAGAAAAGTTGTTGCCTGCAATTTTTTATTCAGCATCAAAATATGTATTGTTCTGCTTGCTTGTAGTCTTCTAGTATTGCTCTTTAGGTTGGCCCTGAGACAGCCAGAACATTAAAGCAAAGCTCTGCAGTTGTTCTTCCTGATTCTGAGCTTCTCAAAAATGAGGCTAAAGTCAAATGACTGGCTTTATTTATAAAATAGACAATGTAATTTTTTTTTACATTAATTTTAATGTGATTAAGTAAGAGAACAACAGGACTAAAAAAAGTCTTGCAGACTCTTTCCTAATGACAGCCTCTCACTTCCAGGCTTGGTTTCAGTCAGCTCCACAGCTTTCTGACTTTCAGTCCTGTCTGAACCATTTGGTCTGCAGAACTGTGCTCTTTCTGTCCTGGATGAGGCCTCTGTATCAGCCCAATCCTTTTAAGTATTTCTTGGAGTCCGCATAAGCTTCAGATTCCCAGGTCCTTGCTTGCTGCTCCTTCTGATCCACCTTTGGACCCTCTTACTCCCTGTGGGAGAGGCAGTCTTCCCCATTTCTAATTCCTATTAGAAAGATCAGTGATCTCCAAACAAAGGCTTTCAAACTAACACAAGTATAGTAAGAAGAAAAATATAAAACAGGCACTAAAGCTGCTTTTAAAAGTTAATTCAAACACAATTTGATAGTCATAGAGCAATAACATATCTAAGTGTAACACCAAATAAACATGGTGAGTGTAGGGTTGTTTCTATTCAGAGTGCTTAAGATTTTGCTGAAATTGATATTCACACAACTCAAAACAACAGACTGACAAGAAAAAGATAAAGACAAATTCTAACAATTATTTGCCACACATGTATACTCCATTTAACTCTAATCAAATAATATCTATGATTTAGGCAGTCATAAATTATAAGGAAGCTTATTTTTATATGTCTAACTTTGGAAGACAATGTTTTGGGTTTATTTGTGGTTATAGGGCTACAAACAGAAGAAGAGTGAACAGTGGGTGTGACAGATTTTTTTAATAAGACATTTGTTACCTCATGAAATTTTGTTTACAGTATCACTTGGCTTGAATATTAATAGTACAACTTTGGAAGAAAAAAAATAGTATAGGTTGATTGATTAGACAAATATGATACTTGAAAATATTTTCTAACTATGTATTTGATCAATTTTTGCACTGCTATTTTTCTCTTAATCAAACAACATAAATATTTAATTTGGTTTTCATGACCTTTTAATTTTACGTTGAGTCCTGTACTTCACAGTCTGGCTTTACTGAAGTCTTCCTCTACTTATACTAATTATGACTGTATGCAAAATTAGTCTTGTCAGTGCAGTTAAAAAAGGATAGGGTACCTTCTGAATTTTTAAGTGATAATAAAGAAAACTTAAGAGATCCAAAGATGGAAACTGAGTACTTCAAGAAATTATGTAGAAGCTTGCTGAGCAACCAAATAGGTGTGAGAATGGAAAAATGGGGAATTTGTCACTGACTACGGGTTATACGCTAAATGATAAATGAAAGTAACATGGTCTTGTATCTACGTTTCTTTCAAGGAAAACTTGTAGATCTCCATGTTCTCTGAACAAAGCTAAGTCATCCATCACTTTTGAAAGCAAAACAAAATTGATGTGGTTTGCTGTATTTGATTAGAAACCAACGACCATGTGCAAAAATGAGTAGGCAGTGAGCTAAGGAACAACAGATTTACCAAGTGAAAATTAGTTCAATTTATTCTGAAATAAATTACCCTGCAACAGAAATGCCTCTGAGGTCATATGAAAAAGCAGTAACGTATTTAAAATTGTTTTCTGTCCTAGGCTTATATGAATTTTATTTTTTAAAGAATTAGTTCACAATGAATACCTATCATTGATTATTTTTCTGGGGTAATTTTCTGTCTTTTTTCTTGAGCTTTTTTGAGTACTTTTAAAATACAGTTGTTTATTTCTTTATGAAAGACATACTGTGAAATATTTCAACTAAAATGTTATGCCACATGTCTTTGCAATGTTAACCTTCATACTTAGACTGAAGAATAGCCACACATTTACCACTTCGTGGAGTAAAATACATGTATGTGTGTGTATATATCTACATGCATTTGTATATATACACAGAAATCGGCACATCTATGTACAGAAGTAGATAATGCAAGTGAAAGTATCTACAGCAAAGGATGAACATTCCATTATTTATATATGGTTGCTGGTTTTAGTTGGGACAGAGTTAGTTTTCTTCATGGTAGCTAGTATGACATCATATTTTGGATTTGTGCAAAGCTATGTCTTTGTCACTTTGCTTCTCACTACTCAGGGACCGGGTGTCGGTCAGCAGGTGGTGAGCAGTTGTATAATTTATTTTCTTTTCCCTTAGTATAATTTCATATTATTAGTATAATTATTTAGTTTCAATTGTTAAGTTGTTCTTATCTCAACCCATGAATTTCCTTGTCTGGTCACCTCCCCACTCCCCAGTGGGCTGAGGAGGAGAATTAGGGGGAAAAAACAGCTGTGTGGTACTTGGTTGCTAGCTGGGCTTAAACTACAACAGTCATGTTTTAAGTTCACAAGGATCAGCTTCCTTTTGTTGTAATGATTTGGATGAAAGTGAAAAACTCTTCAGATAAAGGACAGTATTTGACCTTATCAGTGTAATATTGACACATGACATTCTGTTTCTGCACTTTGTCTTTTAACAGGGGTGTGATTTTTGCCATTTTTGAATGTCTTCAGTCCTCTCACTGTGTGTGGTTTATTTTTGGTTGTTTGATTTCCTTTTTTTTTTTTTTTTTTAGTAATATGTTCTTAGGGTATAGGATGGCATGAGTATGTGAAGGTGTTAAAAGGAGAAAGAATGCTGAGATGAAACCAGAAAGCTATCCTGGATGATGGGAATCTAAGTAGGCATTGGCCTTAATAAACTGTCTTATCAATTGTGTCAGGCTTCTCCTTGGAAGAAACTAGTTTGTTCAATTGAGAAATACATTATGAAAGCAAGTACAAAAACATTATATCACAAAAGTAAATATTCTTTTAGACAACCAAGGGATAAGGGAGCTGGTGTGAAACAGGAAACACTAGCATCTCTTCTAGTTTCTGTTTTCTTAATCTCTCTTGTTCTTGTGTTTCCTCTTCATTCTCACTTGCTCTGACCCTCTTATTTGTATGGTAAAAGGATAGTAGTATGTGAATAGTACTGAGTCAGACACTTGACCTTTTCTTACAAATAAGAAAAGAATGCCTAACTTTTTTGGTCTGTGTGGTTTTATAGTTACCAATAGAATAAAGAAACAGACTGTACCCTTAATTGGCATGTAGATAATTTTTTAAACATTGTTTGGTCAAATGTTGTTGTTCAAGTGAAAGAAAAAACACTGTGTAATTTTAATAAGATGCAGACTAAGGTCTTAGACATTGATTCAAAGTAACTTAAATCTCTTGACAAAAATTTTGATGAGCATGGAAAAGTATAAATATCATCTTGTTAAAAAAGACCCCAAAATTAAAACCCACTAGTGACAAATGAAATTATACCAAGTTCAACTGTTCAGAGTTTCTTGCGTCTTGACTTTTGTTAAGTCAGCGTGTATTTGCTGTGATAGACAACTCTTCTATCAAGATGTACTGGTACCATTCATTATTATTATGTATGGACTTATGAAGAAAAATACGATGCCAAGGAATAGGAAGTACAGAAAGTGAAGTGCTCAGAGAATTTATTAGAGGTGGCTGGGTGGTAATGGAATGGCAGTCTGAGTTATGGATATTAATGTGCATCACTGCCAAAACTTCTGTACGTAGCTGTAGAGAGTCAGCCAACACCTGAGAAATCCTCTGGTGGCACAGAACTGGTGCAGAAGCAGCTTCTAGGTTAGTCCATTTTACTTGTGTAATCTCAGAGCAAAACAACTCTGCTGACACCCCGCTGAATCCCAGCAACTATGCTGGCAGCTGAGAGATGTCAGAATTTTGCAGTGATCTTGCACAACATAAGAACAGTAGCTGGATTAAGAAGAGCACAAGTACTTTTGTGGGATAATTTTCATAATTATACTTTGTATCATATACTTGTTTAATTTCTGGAAAATATTTATATTTCTGGTATACTCACAAGTTAAATACCATCATTTTAAATAAGTTCACATTCTAGTATGATCTCTACTCTTGCAAGTTACAAAAGGATCAAAAAATTTAATTTGACTGGGATTTCTAGAACTGTCAATAAACTCTAACTTCTGAAAATGTGGATAGTAGAATCAGGCATACAATATGTCCTAACATTTGTCTTCAAATACAAAGGTAAACATATTTTTTGTTTGGTTTTGTTTTTAAGGGATTATTATGACCTGAAAAAAACTCCAAAAATAAACTTGCCATCAAGATTAAAAAACAAACCAAAATTAAAATATTCTGACATGAAAAGTCTTATATCCAACTGAGTTTTCTCTTTTGTACCTTTTATGTTTCAGAAACTATACTGGTATTTTCCTTCTTTGTGACATATAATAACATCCATATCCATCTTTCTCTTTAGATAGGATGTCAATTAATTTTATTTCCCCAGTTTAAATATGGCTGTTTTCTAGTACATCTCTAGTATATCTGGAGATATATCTCTACCTGCCTATAATTGATTACTGGGGTTTTGAGGCGGGCAGACTGTGGGAGAAGGCTACAGATTGTGAGTGGCTGGGGGTGAGCAGAGAGAAACACAGCTGGGTGAGGGGGCTCTTCTGCTGTGCCTCAAGTTTGAAAGCAGCATCCTCCAATCTCACAGAGAGTATCATAGATCATGTGGGTGTCACACAGGGTTACAAACCTCAGTTAAACTGAACTTGTATTTCACGTTTTCAGTGTCTGAGTTTTTACTGTGTTGCAGAGGACTGATAACAGTAAACCAATGTTTACTTTTTCCTTTTTCAGAACCTAGGTAATTTATAAGGCTAAAAGAAAAAAGCAGTACTCATTTTCAGGTATCCAAATGGCACAGTTCTCATTTACTCAAAACTGCCTCAAGGCTGAAAAACACTAGCCTAATTATAGTTCTTACAGTGGAGATCGTTTGTGAGCACAAATAATACCATAGGAAGCATATAAAGGAAAACAATGATAGGTCCTTGGAGATCTGAAAGTCGTGATGGAAAAGGAAAACGATTCTCTGAAGTGGTAAATTTTAATCTGATTACTAGCAAAGTGTTAAATTCTGCTTGATCATTTTGTAATGGCAGTGTTGTTTTGTGGTCAACTGTCCTCAATAAAACGAAGGAACACTCTCAGCGTATATAACATTCAAGGTACAGCAAGTGCATATTTCAGAAGAGTAACAGAAAGACAGCAAACTGTCAGGATAAGCCCTTTTGGTACAAATACATAGAATCTCAATTTACCCTATTTCTATACAGATGCAGGATTAGAAAATTAAAAAAAAAAAACAACAACCCAAAACAAAACAACAACAACAACAACAAAAATCCAACCACACTTGCCATTAAAACCACTCCAAATTGCATCTTTTGAAATAGAATGCCTGTATTTCACAAGACAACAAGGCAAGCCTCAGAATGGGTGACATCCTGCCCTCTTGAATATGTGGGGGTTTTTTATTCTCCATTTGAAAGAATTATGATTTCATAAAGTTTCCCAGATAAACTGCATAACAATCTTGCCCAGATGAGAGGATTTTAAATAAAAATCCTCACTGATGCTACCAGAGCTTTTCCTGCACAGATAGGAACCACCAAAACATCTGGCCATTATATGCTCTTGCACAGGATTTAATAAGATTGAAAGGAGTTAAAAATACAGGATAAAAATAAGAAACACATAACTATTTTGCTGAAAAGGGCTTAAAAAAGGGAGGAGGTTGACAGAGAAACTCAAAACAGCTACAGGTAAGCATTCACACAGAACAAGAAGTGATTAGTCCAGATGAAAGATAACAAACTAAACCTAGTAAAAATAAATGATGTCTGTACAACACGTGAAATTGTTTTAATCTGAAACCATCAAATGTAGAAACAGCATACTGTGGATACTTAGATTATACACAGTTAAGCATTTATATACGGAAAATAGTAAAAACCATACAAACCAACCCTATAAGTGTGAAAGTGCGATGTTGGAGTCTCCCTGGTACAGAATTTAGAAAGTGTCTTTTATCACTTTCTTGTTGATTTAATGATTTCCCTACTATGAGACATCAAATACTCTGAGCAGGGTCAAGAAAATGGATGTCACTAGTGAAGCTGGGGGACTGCAAACGTGGTCTTGTTTAACAGTCTTCATCTTATATGATGAAAGTTTACATGTATTAATTCTAAAATTAATTTGCTTAAGGTCATTTAAACATGAGCAAATTTAGGGCAAGTTATGTAATCTAGAGATTGAAAATGTTCTCATACAAAATTAAACTCTTCTGTTTCTTTCTCAAATTAGTTCCCCAGGTAGCTGCACTAGAAACAAGAAGGGTACAAAATGTAACACACTTAAATCAGCTTGACACCAGAGAAAGTTCATATTTCATAAAGAAGAATAGATAATCAAAGGCTCATGCTGTCTGTAGCTGGAAGTTGGGTTTCCACCATGGAGTTATATCATCACAGGCAAGTTTGGGCTTGGAAAGAAACAGTATTCTCACATGGGCAAGAATAGCAAGTTCAGTAAATTGCATTATCGTATTTGGAAGTATTATGTTAATTTGTTTACTTATTGAACTAGTTATATTGACCTCTTAATATTCTGATTCTTTGAGATGGTCTTCTGCTGCTTTTCCAAGGCCTCTGCTTTTTTAGCATTGCTACCACCGGGACTTATGTACGGAAGGGAAGAGACTGTTTTCCTTTAACATGGTCTCGGGGTAATACACTAAGAAAGTAGCAAACAGAACTTAAATCATTGTAATGATACCTCAGCCATCCTAACTAGAAAACAAAAGACTAGCAAACAAAAGAAAAGTGTGTGACTCTGAACAGTTAAAATGATTTGGAAATTTGGAAAAAAAAAAAAAAATCACATGGCTATGAAGTAGAATAAAGACTATACAAAGATAACTATATCAATAATGGTTTTTCAGTATTCTGAAAATGTATTGCCTTCAATACTTGAGTTTATTAAAAATTTAATTATTATTACCAAGAGGCTATCAAAGTCAATAGTGTTTTTTATAGCACTGTTCATTTTAACATAGCTGGGAGATAAATAGATTGAAAACTTCCCTAATTCTTCAGTTAGCCACAGCCCACAAAATCAGGAGAATTAATCATCTTCTGTAAGGAAAGAATATATGATGAGATGATTCATTTTAAGTACATGCTAAGTTCTAAAAAGGAAACAACTTCAGTTTTCATCTTAGTTGGGATGAAGGATGAAATCTGAACGGCCCACGTCTCTCGAGAGTATTTCTCCTCTAAAAATTCTGATCTGAATTGCTCAGTGGAGTCCTACATCTCTGCATAAGTTGTTTTTATGCATGCTGTTCACATTCTGAGTCATGTAAACTTGCAAGGAAAGGAGGAAAACAACAGAGTGAATGTTTAATGTTCTACAGATTGCTCCACATGTTAATTTTTTCAGTAACACTGATTACACTTCTACGTTTACTCTGCAGAGCACTGCATATGACAGATACATTATAGCACACCAGATAGTTTCTCTCCTGTTTTATGTTTGAGAAAAAGGCACAAAAGATAATGGAAAATTCAGTTTTGAAACAAAAAGCACAGCTTCTAATGCCAGCATGAATTTTGAGCTATATGGAGCAAGACAAAATAGGGTATGATAAGGTGTGCCAAAATACAACAAAACATTCATATTGAGAGTTTTCTAATTATTTTACATTTAGCTAATCAAAACAAACACTGCTGGAAGAGCTCAAGTAGAACAGGGATGATTATTTTTCAAGTGTTGATGCTTAAAATTCGATATCTAAATCTTCAGCTAGACTCTAAGGGAGTCTGGAAGCTAATAATGCTAAAATATGAATCAAAATGTGAAGACTCGGATGCTAGTGTATTAAAAGAATTGTCTCCATGCTTTATACTCCATTGAAAGAAACAATATAAGAATAGTTTCAATCATATGCTAAATAAAAACCAACCTCTTACACTTAAAATCACCATAATTGTCCTTTCTGGGAGGTTTGGAAGACTTTCAGATTTTTTCAGGAATATAAAAAAAAAGGAGAGAATAAAGTAAAAGAAAAAAATGTTTGGTTGATGAAGAAATACTTAAAGATTGTTCATACTTGGGTTCCAAAACAGAAAGCAGTTCCAAAAGCTGCAGGATGAAATCAGTTGGAAAAAATCAATTGCAGCTTGGATTAGTAGGAATTTGACTTAATTCCTGCAAAGACAATACATGGAAAGAGCTAGTGTAAACTAAAAAATGCCTTATGATAGTTTTCCTAATAATACACAAAAATGTATCTATTCAAAATAGGCTGTATGGATCAACCTGAACACAGTCTGTGCAGACTGATTATTAGTATGTTAAGAACAACTGTTGGCTGTATGTGTATATATAAAATAAATGTTGACAAGTTGTGCTGTGACCTTATTTTGAGCTTAATTATAATCAATTAATTATTTCAGATAGGCAATGAATGAGGGATTTGAAAGCAAGGCTTCAAGGCTAGGATAGAATTTTAAGCAGGTTAACCATACATATTCAGGTGAGGTTTACTGAACAGTCATTGCTTACAACTTTGAAATTGCACTTCTGCATCCTTGCATGAAAGGTTAGTCTTTGATGAAAGTGAACTTGGCAAATACTTGAGAATTGGATAGAAATAAGACCCATGCATCAAAGTATTTCTAAATAATCTAAATTATTTTGCTATTTTGTTTATATAAACAATACACTTCTTCATCCCTTTCCAGGTAGGATTTAATTTTGCAACCATCACACTGTTTCATACGTAGTCATGCACCATGTCATGCCTATGAAATAGTTCCACTGGACCCGCTGCATATTTAGTTAAATGGATCCGTAGACAGCAAATCAAAGTGCTTGCTACAATACTGCTTTGAATGTTTGCAAATAGGTACGTTATACCAGTTTCATTTTTTCTGAACTATTTTTTTACCTCTGCTTTATCTTGAGTTGCTATTGGAATGTTTTAGTGTATTCACAGCATGATGAACCTGGCCTTGCTTTTATATATTTCGGTTTAAAGTGAGGCTACTCCGCTGACTACAATTGCATAACCAAACGTAGAAGAGAGTGAGAACGTAATCTCAACAAAAGCCCATATCGCAGTTTAATACTGTGTTTTATTTAAAAGCTGTGTTTCAAAGAATGTTTGCACTAAATAAAGCTGCACTACCGGTAGGTTGTATATTATCTTACTCTGGTTCATACTAGAACTAGGCTGACACTTGTACCTGATCTAGTATTAAACTAACTACTGAGTTATCTCCATGTTGCATGGATGGAGTTAGCAGTCACAGCTGGCATAGATAAAAACTTCACACTTACTGATTTTTTTTTCTTACATCCACAGAGACTTAGATTACAATATGGTCCTAAATGAAAAGCAGTTTTAAATAAGATAATACAATTTTGCTGTGCTTTTATGGCTGGTCTGAGCAATTGTCCTTATAGGCCTTTGTATTGCTTGGTACCTAACACAGCTCTGAGCGTAACCTGATTTTATTTTGAAGGGCTTTGGGTAATTATCCACTATCCTGTCATATTGTTGCTGATTCAACTGTAAGCTCCATTATGTCTGGTAAAACCTGTAAGTAGTGCATAGTACTGGAATGTATTTGAACAAATATTGTCCTGTTGATTTTTTTTCTTTATATTTGGAGCACTATCTAATAGAGCTGAGCAAATATATCACATGAATAACTCATCAGTTTTGCTGTACATCTATTTGCCAGATCACTGGTTCTCAAACATATTCATTATTCAAAATTGTGTGGGAATTTATTAGGTGAATAAATCTTAATCTGTAGATAATTTTTACAAGATGATTATGAAGATTACCAATTTACATTGGGCTTATTCTGTTCTGTTACAGCAGATGTAAACACTCTTCCATGACTTGCAAATTGTTATTTTCAAATAGATGCCGGAACTGAGTTTCCTGAGTTTCTTCTTACTTCCAGACTAATAGTCTGTCTTGACAGTTTCCTATCCTTTGGATGGAACCATAAATGATTCATCCCTCAAACTTTATCCTCTGTTTCTTTACTTTTGAACAAAATCTTGCAATGTATATTTCAGAAGAAAAGCTGGTGAAACACGATGTGGCCTTTACGTATCTCTTTTTCCTCAGTACCGTATTCACTTTTTTTCATCCATTCTCCCTCTGTAGCCCTTCCACTTGTTCCAGGAATTTAATTCTGTTATTTGCCTGTATCCTTTCTTCCTTCTAATTTTTTTTTTTTCCCTATTCCTTAACTTTTTGTCTCTTTGTCACTTCATTTTATCTTTACTACCTGTACTCAACTGTCCAGAGAATCTTTTTCTCTGTGATTTTTGTCTTGCTGTTTAACCTCTTTGTCTGTTCCACTGGTGCTTCTCTCAGGAAATACTCTTTCCAGAAAATATACCTCTGAGTCCCATATTCCTGTTATTCATCCCCTTGTCTTCTCCCCTCATTTTTAATGCTGCCAATTCAATATTGGTTGTAAGTTAATTTACCTACTCCACACTATTCTATCTAAACTGCATCTTTAGGTTTTTCTCAATCACCTGTCAAGGTTGTGGAAGACATCATTACATTGTGAGTAAAATAATTCCTATGGAAAATGTGTCATCAGTTGCAAAAGACTGAATTTATATTGTAAACAGGACAGTACTTTGCAAGTGGAGTAAGGAGGGGGTTTCCAGGTTTATCTAGTTGGTTGCTGGCTTGTAACTTGTCTTCTGCCTCTTTCATGTTCTTTGGTAAATCACTGAGAACAAACACTGCCTGGGTGGTTAACAGTTATATGTGCCTGAAGAAAATAGTTTTGAAAGTAAACATTTTTTGACCACTATCTAATCACTGAATAGATTGCTGCTGGGGAAAACATTTCTGGTCTGTGGGAACAGATTGTGCTAGATTATATATGCTCACATTGAGTATGCGTGTTGCACCTGCACTTTAAATCCTGTGATTCACTTAGCAACTTAGTAGTCTTTTAATAAAGCTTTCTAATGTATTTGTACATTAATTTCACTTGATATCTTAAACATTAATGCTTAGAACTAGTGCCCAATATAATTTTATAATGTGTGCTATGAACTGTGTAAATTTATAAATTCTAAAAGTTCAGAATGATGTTGACTACTTGACTAAAAACAAGTAAATGATTTAGCAGAGATGCAAATGTAGAAGTGTTGCATGTATTTTGATCATGTTCCAAAATGTTGACAGTATAACTGTTCTGTGTGTATTTTTGGACTTTTTTTTAGTGAAAGAATATGGTGCATGTATATTCTGTAGCAAATATTGAGCAAGTAAGCAGAGCAGGTGTGTTTTGCAGTGGATATGAATAATATTACTGAATCAATGTATGAAGATTATAGGAGGCAAGCAGTACCATTTATGTTAAAAGTGCATGCTGTGATTTTTCTGAAGTCTTTTTGAAATTTAACTGTGTCTTTTTCTATTACACTAAAATATTAGATCATCACTACTGATGATTTGTAATAACTGCTTTTAAATTTACATGTTGATTCATAAGTCAGGATTATCATGTGATAAAGAATGAATAAGAAATAGGAAACTTCTATTGCCGGCAGTGCCCCAGATTTCTTTTGTGACTGCTTAGACAGCTTAGCCTCTCAGTATTTTTTCCATTTAAGCAAAAAGAGGGTATTAATGTTTTCTTTCCTTGTGGAACTATACAGGAGTAATGTCTCCTGTATTTATAAATAAATACTAGTAAGGTAATCAGACATGTGTTAAGGATAAACACATACGTTTTATTTATAGTGAATTTCAACTAGTGATTTTCTTTCCAAAAGCAATTACAAAAAAGATATTTATTTTCTGGGCATTTTTTCTTCCAAATTGCATGATATTCATATGAGACTGGGTAATCCTTTTAAAATAATTTCAGAAAGAATGAATAACAAGAGCCTACTCATCCTACTCCAATGAAAGCTACATGAAGGGTGAGATATACTGAAAGAAGAGATCTTTTTAACCGAATATTTAACAAGCTGTAATGTACTTCCTCCCCACCCCCACCCCCCTTTTTGAGTAAAGCACTTGGAGAAAAACTGATGTTTTTGACAAATCTCAGATTTCCAAATATTACTGTACTGGTGAAAATAGGTTTTTTATGTTTAAATGGATAGTATGTCATATGTAATTAAAAGTCTGTCATATAAAATTACTTAAATTTTGGAGGAGAATTAGCTGAATCCTGAAATGTGTTCATGGCGTTGTACAAGAACTGAAGAGTTTCAAGTAACCCTTTCACATCCCTCACATTTAAGAAATGTGTGCATCTTAACACTTCACACCATGTTACTGCCAGGAGTAAGATTATATAGTGACTTATGAAAAAGGAAGGAAAAGGAAATAAAATGGATGCAGAATATAAGACCACAGCTTTAATTTTGTCCCAAGAATTACATCATATCTAAGAAGTATGAAGATATCCTTTTTTTCAATTAGGATTTGACAACATGAAACTGGTACACTAGCCCTTTCGCATCATCTCATTCACCTGTGCAGGAGGAGTGGTAAAATGATTAACAATTAGTTGCAGGGGGAGAAGGAGAAATTGGGATGCAAGGGATTTAAGTTCTATACTCCTTTAACTTTTTGTTTGTTTGTTCTGTTTTTCATTTTATGATTCACTCAGATTGTTATAATATTGTCTGGAAAGACAGAGAAGGATTCTGGCTGAGTAGAACTGTGAACTGATGCTTGACAGACAATGACATTGTCTCCCAGCTGAAAAGTGCACTGAGTTCTTTGCCCTATCTGGTTGTTGCAATATTGGTATGAAACTTTTATTAAATTTGTCTCCTAAAGTAGAGAAAAATTCTGCAGTATCAAAGTCGCAAAGACAAAAGGCCAGAATGTTTGTCCCATTTAACATTCCTTGTGCACTTCTCGGACAGTCTGATTGCTCTCAAGGACAGACAGGGTAAGGTATGACTATGAACCTTTTATATTATTGTCTTGTTCTCTAGAACTGTAGGAAATGTCTCTTACCCAATAAAGATATGGGAGTTCACAGACTTGCTTGCTTCAAAGTCAGTAAGTGCATTCTTTGAAGAACAGATTCCTTTATATCCTTAGTACAATTTGGGATGGAATCAGATATATGATGAGATATAGGAGTGAATTAGACATCATCAGTGTGTATTCATATAGGCTTGTGTTCCAGACATCCAATCACTATTTAGGTTGGCTTAGTCCCTAGCAAAACCTACTTGTAAACAAGTGATCATGTGTCATCTCCATGACACAGACAGAGGAAGGAACTCTCAAATTGTAGGAGAAATGATCCTCTAGTGTTGTAATGATCAGACAATTCATGGATGGTTACAGAATAAACAGTGTGTTTGAGCACACACTGCTACAGAATTCTGTGTGGCTTTTTAGCATTTCTGTGAAGTTTCATTCCTATGGTAATGCATAACATAAACAAAAGGATGATACTTTAGGTTGCAGTTTGCTGTGGCTGTACAAAAGAATATTTTTATGTATTGTTGAGCCAACTTATCTGTTGCTGTTCAAGAGGATTCTGCAGTGATAGTGGATGTTAACTATTTGTCAATGTACCTCAGGCTCAGGTTATGTGTGGTACTGCTGTGGGTTTGTTGGTGGTGTTGGTGAATTTTAACAAGGTATCAGACAGATCTACCTAGAGGCTTCAGGTGAGTGTTGCAGGTCTCTTGGAAAGCAGAAAAATACGTAAGGGAACATGGAGGCCCTGATGGAACTTCTGTTTAAAAATAAATCGAGGCTGATATAGGGTGCTTGCTACTTTATCGATAAATTTTCAAAAGCTATCCTTTCTGTACAATAAGCTAAACAATATTTTCTATTCTATCGAAAACTAGCTAAAATTCGTAGCTACAAAGTACCTGTCTCCAGAAATCACCCCTGCGTGGGGAATAGATAATATTCCATGTTAGTGGACAGAAACAAATTATGGCAAATGTGTAAAGATGTCAGGATTACTAGCACAGAGCTTCATAGGTAACAACTCAAAATTAAAACTATCAAGATAGATTGGACTACCAACTTAAAGACTAAACAAGCCTAATCTAAAAATGTTTAGATTTATTAATAGACAAATTAAACATCTCACTATGGTTTTATTAAACTTTTTCATGCAAAATAGATTTTCAGTTTTCTAGATAAACACGACATGGTGCGTTCAGCTTAATACATATTTAAATACTCAAGAGTAAATGAGCTGTCAAATTATGAAATGTAGTGTATTAGCCATTTCACTTCTGTCAGTGAATACTTTCAGCTGTGAAGTTTTCAGGATGAATGCTAAAACACTTTTCTTATTTGCTTGTTTACTTTTTAAAGCATTTATGCTCTAATCAATTGAACTAGGACTGCTTAGAAGAGAAAAAAATTAGAATTAAAGTTCTTGTTTAAATTTGTTAACAAAAAAAGAACTTGTTCCTTCTTTCTTACCCTTTCTACAGGCTCCTTTCTTTGGAGTGCAGTACTAAAATTCCCCAATAGATGCCCTAAGAGATCTCTTATAAATATCTCGACTAAGTACTGAAATTCAGTATCTTTAGCTTTCTCTTTGTGTGTGTGGGGTGTGTGTGTCTGTTAATAGAATGTGTCTCATCTACTATAGAGTGCTATTATGTTTTCAGATTTAAATGATAATAAATAATGAAATTATTTGTTACTATATGAACCTGAAAAAGGCCAGATGATGAGAAATGACAATAAATATTTAATTTCTTAATTATTTTTCAATAGTAATTTTTAATGTGGATAGTAATTCTGTAGTGTATTCTTTCTTTACTGTTTAAACAGTTGTTACTTTCTATTCACAAGAAGAGAATGAGGGCAACATCATCTTGTCAGAATCATTATCATTGCAAAGTTGTTACAAAAATGAACCTATAGCATTTGTTTGATTAGAAATGCTGGATAAATCCACAGATTTAACCTTGGAGTCTAGGCCTAGTCCCTAGGTTTTCATCTCTTGTTTTTTGGTATACATCTGAATTATTTTGATACATTTCAAAGATAGGTTTATTGTGTGTGAACACTATTATATATTCCACTTATTTAAGGAAATGTATCTCTTTGTGAAAACTGGCTTTGAGGAGACATGGGGTAAACCTTAATGTGCCTTTATGATCCTTTTGTCATTTGGGAGATGTCCTGTGCCAGATGGTTGGCACAACCTTTCTCCAAGCCACAAGCAAGCTAATTTTCCACTATACCATTTGCCAGTGTCTGCCATTCTGGTGCTTATGATGCCCTGCTGTTATAAAAGCACCGGTCCAGGCCTCAGTACACTTTATTGAGCTTTTTGATCATCACAGAGTTTACAGTGGATGCATTATCATCCTTGATTAAAACATTAAAGAGACACTGAGTGAATTAGACCAGTCGAAGATGAAGGAAAGATGTATGTGTCCAACCTTCATGCTGTGTGTGTGCGAGGGAGAGATATTTGGAAGATTATTCATCCCATTTCATGTCATAGCAGGCTGAGAGGTTTTTTTTCTGTCATTGCCTTCAAGCTAATCAATGATCTTCATCAGTAACAGCTGCACTGAAGGGGCAGCTGTTGTCTTCCACTTAAAGAAAAAAAAGTGAAAATTAAACCCTACAAAGGGTAGTACTTTGGACTGTATAATTTAAATTAAGATTTCTTTATTGTTTGAATCTATCAGATTGACTTAAACTATTTTTGGCATGATGCTACAATTAGAAATGTGTTTGAAGTGTTGCATATTCTTGATTGAAAAGGAAAAAAAAAGCCACGTGTGGTTTTTTTTTTGGTCTTGTTTACTAGTTTGTAACAGGTTAGCTGGGACAACACATTAATTGATACGTGATAGTATCAGATTTTAATGTCCTGATTTCTTTGATAACTTGATAATGCTATTCATGGGAACACATTTCTCATTTGGAACATTTAAAGATACATCACAGAAAAACAAAATATTGTTGCACTTATAGGTGGTGAGTGGTACCAAGCTATATGGAAGTCACTGGAATAAGCTGAAAAGCTAGTAACAGTGAAAGCCTCTGAAATTCTGAAATTTCCTTTTTTTTTTTTTTTTTTTTTTAATTACTGATTGCTAATACAAAAACCCAAGTGTGCACATACACACAAAAAGATGTTGAATAGCTTTAGAAGTGCTACCACTAGAAAAGCCAAGAGAAGAAAAATAGCCACTTCTGGAATATTGTGCTCACTTTCTAATTCAGCATTTATTTAGCATGCAATGCTGTTTACAAGCTAAGTAACCCTTACTCCAGAATTATTTGTGGTAGGAAAGGAGATCAAAATTAGTCAGAGAAAGTGACTAGTGTTCTAAATTCGGTGAGTTATGGATAGGCTGTAAAGTATGAGAGTGAAAGTTTTGGACAAATACTGAATGGATTGCTAAACAACTCTTATCATGTGTTATTTGCATTGACTTCCCCTTAACACATTGACTTTGATCTTCTCTCTGTCTTACATAAAGTTTCCTGCTGTATTGGATCCTATATTAAACAGTGTCTCATAAATACAAAATAGAGAATCTTTATTATTAATACCTATAGTCTTAACAAGCATGAAACAGCTTTGAAGTTTCTCTGTGGTTCTCACCTTTACAAGAAAACATTTGTACTTACTGCATGCTGCTTCTCTGCCCAAGATAAGAATGGCAAATGCTTCTAATACAGTAATTCAGGTAGAAAAATGAAAACCAAGCATAACTGACTGCAAAGAACATGGGGTTCTAAGTATACCAAACTTTGAAAATTGCGTGGCATACTATGTGGAATCTGGTAAAATACTATCATAAACTACCCAAATTAAGATTATGGAAACCAGAAACATACTACTAAGCATCAGCAGTCTGTCTGGACTAACCATTGTTTAAACACAGAATAAGTTCTCCATTAAAGCAGTGTATATGGGTCTGCATTACATCAAGTGATATCCTGGGGCAATACTCTGTGTATGAAAATGTTTCAACTGCAAATAATGATGATGTAATATATGGGTCACAAAATAATGAAAAATAATTAGTTCATCCACCTTTTGTGAAAAAATTGAGCAAATAATAGGCCAAATGGAGCTCATTAAAAATATCCATTGAGCAGAAAACAGAAAGCTGTCAGGATAAGAATAAACAGTTTGTAAGTATTATCTGTGGTAGCTGATACAGTTAAATTAGAGGAAATATTAGAAAACTGTATGTGCCACAAATACATCAAAGTAATTTTAAGTATGAGCTTTGTAAACTGAATGTTCCAGTGAGTGACCAAAGAAAGATGAGCATGATCAGATAAACACATGCAAGAATGCCAAGAAACCTTAATGTATTACACCGTTGTCTCATTTACAGTCAAATCTAACAGTGCATTTCCTCAAAGGTTTAGAGTCTTCCATGTGTTTTTTAGGGGTTGTCTACCGATTTGCAAAGCCAAGCAGTGGTACGTCAAACCTTGCATAATTTGATAGGCTTCCCAACTGCTTCATTAATTGGTTTATATATAATACTTATGTAACTTTTGATAATTTGTTTTGTGTACTTTCATAATGGCAAAGGAGAATGGATGAACGAAGTCCCTGTTTGCTCTCGCAAGATTTCAGTTTTCACTTAGTTTGGAACAACTCATTTTTAGGTTTACTTTTACCCCTGAAGAGTTTCTACTGCAGCTGTGCTATCAGGAAGCAAAGTTGACCCAATATCTGTTTTACACCCCAAAAATTGTAATTAAGTAGTGCACTTTTATTCTCTCTGTACTTTACAAAACCAACAACAATAATCCACAAAGAAAAAATAACAAAACAAAAAAAAACCAAAACAAAAACCCCACCAAAAAAACCCAGGCTGAGAGGACTTAAGAGAAAAGAGGAGAAATAGGATAATAGTGGTTCAGAAATGTTAACTGGATGCCAGCCAAGCTGGCTTTATGATAACTGGCAATTATAAAGGGGTGGATCAATGAAAGTCTGGATGATTTGGCTTTATATTCTATGCTTTGTGTGTAAGAGTTAATCATCTTTCTTCTTGCAGTGCCCTGACCTAATTAGCGGTCCAATAAGAACTCTCTTACAAAACAGCGATAAGCTAATACAGTTCAGCCTGTCCTGTTTCATTATTTCCTAGGTTAACTAGTTAAGTGCTTTAAGTTTGGTCCTTACCTAGTTTTCTTTCTCACAACAAGTTAATTCCACATCTTGACACAAATATATAATTAACCTAGCATGCTAGCATACTTCAGTAGGGCTGACCTCTGCCTGTCTTACCCTAGTCATGGCTGATTTAAAGACAGTTTAATACTTTAATCTGTAACACGTTTTCCCGAAAGGCCAGAAACAGGTATCCTATAATGCAATGAAGAGCAGATACTTAATTTTCATAATGATTTCATACTGAAGATTAAGTAGCTACTCTTTTAAAGTGGTGGAATGGATGGTAAATTAATTGGAAAGAAATAAATCAGATAACTAAGCCTGTTATCTTGCAATAAAGCAGATTCAAGTGAGAATTCAAGCTATTGTTTCTGTGCTTGGCCTCACAAATATATTTGTGGGTTTTTTTTTTTTTTTTTTTAGGCTGTTAGCTCCATGCGTTTGAGGTTGTTTCTGTTCATCCAAAGGTACTTGTTTTCCTTCTTATAAACCAAGGATGTAATTAATCTCAGGTTGTTTTTTTTAATCCTTTTATTTCATAACTACGTATGATTCACAGTAAATTGTGTCAATGTTTTTATCATGGCTTACAGAGAGAAGCTCTACCTTGATGCTCGAGCACTAAAACGTGATAGCAGTGGTAGGGATTACCAGTACAGGCTGTGCAAAGCCTCCAGCATACTTGTGCTTCCAGGTAGCCGGTTGATATATTAAAGCTTATAAATATTGCATAACACCCAGCCTGCTTTAAAAAAGGAAGATCATAATCCTCCGCGCTCTGGTCGGAAACTACTCGCTTTCACAGCAGTTGCTCTTGTTGCTGCTGGAGCGCGTGCTGCGATCTGCCCGAAGTGCCCTGGGTCCGGCCCCTCAGGGTCGGGGACTTTGTTTGCGGATGCCGCGTGGGGACCACCAGCGGGGTGCTGCCCCTGCCGAGGGGAGATCGAAGGGGGAAAGGGTGAACCCCATCAGGGCGACAGCTGCCGTCGGGGGCGAGAGGGGCCGGTGGCACACGAGACGCTGGCCTCCGCCGCCCCGGAACGAAAAAAAAGAGGGGAATAATTTTTTTAAGAGGGGAGGGCGGAGTTGCGAGCAAGTTTTGGTACACGTACGGTGATGCCGGCAGCTCGGGGGGCGGGGAGGGGCGGGCCGGAGGGCGGGCAGAGCCGGACCGAGCGGAGCGGAGCCGAGCGGCGGCGGGGGCGGCAGCGGCAGCGGTCGGGCTCGGCGGCGGCGCGCGGGGCCGGTGCTGTCCGCGGCGCTGCGGGTGCTGAAGGGCGGGCGCCCCGCGCCGCCTCCCCGCGGCGCCTCGGGGCCGAGGACTTGGCTCTCCGCGCCTGGGTTCGGCGGGAAGTGCGCTGCCGGGAACTGCTCCGAGTTTTTTTCCGGACTAGCTGGCTCCCTCGCCGGATCGCGGCGGGTCCGCTTGTGGCTTTGTTAGGCGAAGAAGTGTTCCGCTCTTTGAGATTCCTGCACGGGAACTCGGGTTGGTTTTGGTTTGGTTTTTGGGATTTTTTTCTTCCTTGCGGACTTCAGTGACTCTTGTATAAGGTAAGCAGGATTGTTAAATATGAGTTTGTTGGTTGGGTTTGGGTTTTTTTCGGTTGATATTCATACCATATTGACATGTAAGTGGTAGTGGGGTGACAAGCTGGGTGGAGGAACTGGCACTGAAAGGTAGAGCAAAGTTGGGAGCTTCTCAGCCCTTAGATCAGCGTAGGGGCAACACTTGGGAAAGAGATGTGCAGTTTTCAGTAAGAGGGGCTCTGTAAACAAAAGATGAATCTAGAATGAGAAGTTGGAGGCTTATTTATCTTGAAAACTTGCTGTCGGGGTGTCATTTATATGCTTGAAAATATTTTATTTTTAAAATCTTGTGTTATAAAAAGATATGAAAAGACATTACAGAAGCTGCTTTGTATAAACACCAGTTTTGGGGGACAAGAAAAGCACTAATTGATTCTGTCTGTGGGAAGAAGGGATATGTAAGGTCATTCTGGGAAGTAGGGAGCAAAGTAGGAATTAAAGGGGATTTGAAAGCATAGCCTCATGTTGCTCTGTGTTTTTGTGGTGGCGCCTGTATGCGTGTGTAACAGAAGGACGGGGATACCTTGTTACTTGATGAACGATTTAACGTTGTAACACTATGAACTTGTGAAACAGCACCTTTCTGAAAGGGATCATCCCCACCACGATCTCCAAGGTCAATGTGGTGTGCCTGTGAAAGTTGTGGATTGTTTCCTTTGATGTTGACTGATTAATGTCAGGCCTTCCTCCAGGCTACAACAACGTGTAAATGCAAATCTCTGACTTACTGATACTGTATTATGTTGCATTATAAGACTGCTGTTGTCTGTAATTGAATGCAACTGGGAAGTGTGGGCAGACAAAATGCCTTGCTATTTCAGCAGCGTTTAACCTTTTGCAAGCTTGGTAGGGCGCTCTGCTTCACTGTGGGGTTTTCTACTGCTTCAGCGAGTTGTCAGACTTCTGCACATGCAGAGCTGGGTGCCACACAGGGATTTCTACACGTACAGGGCAGAGCGCCATGCAGGGATTTCTGCATGCACAGAGCACCAAGCAGGGATTTCTGTCTGAGATTAAGACTGATTCCAGAAGGACTGAGCTGCTGCTGCTGGTAGCCAGTGCTACTGAGTTGGCTGAACAGAACAAGCAGGCAAATGAGGTCCTCACCCTGTATTTTTTGACATTACTTTGTAGTCTTGTGGCTGTGATGAATTCTCTTTGGAACTGGGACCTAAACCACAATTGTTTCTTTACATAGTGGTCCTGCATAAGTGCTAGCAGTTGTAGCAACTGTGAGCATGAGGTAACTTCTGCTGCTGAGATGAAGCTGATAAAAGGAGACTGTTTCATATAATTACAGCATTTTTTTACTCCTGCTTTATTTATTTAATATTAAGGCAGGTTATTTTTACTGAATATTTTTATCAGCTGGACTATGAAGATAACCATCGGGTAGCAGCACAGTTCTAAGGAGTAGAGTTGAAGGCAAGCAAAATTGAGGAGAAGGTAGTTCAGATTGCCAGGACTTTCATTAAATTTATGTAGAATTAGGAAGTACGTGTTTTACTATCTCCCCCTCAGCCCCAGATTATAAAGCATCTATTGCCTTTCTCTCTCCAAACGGTAGGGAAAAAAAGTTTATTATACAGTACTTGCACTGGTTGCAAACCTTCATTAATAGTCTACCCATCAGCTGGGACAGCTCTTATCATCTGTTATTGACATGAATATTAATTAGCTTTGAAATGTTTTGATATCATTTTAAATAATGATGCTTTTTAAAGCATGAAGATTCATGATGGTTGCTTTTTAAAGCAGACTTTACCAAAATATTTTGGAAAAGTTTATTTTGAAGCATGTAGTGCAAATAGTGGGTTAACCGAGGAAAGAAAATGCCCCAACAAAATGATCCCAACCCACTAAGCATATGGGTCAACTTTTGATGTTTATCTGTAAATATACAGGGCATGGATCTGCAAATCCTTGTTCACTTGAGTAGTTTTTATTCATATGCATAGTCCTGTTAACTGCAAAGGGACTATATCCATTATTACCCGAGTAGAAGTCATTGATCTTGCTGAGATCAGTCATTTTACCTGCATCAATCAGAAGATAAACTTTGATGCTAAGACACTAATTCTGCACTTTTAAAGTTCTATCTTGTATTTAATTGTATTTTCTATAAATCACGTTTAAAAAATGCATATTTGAAATTATATGTAAACTATTAAGGAAGTAAAATGGCACTGCTATTTTTCAACAAAATGGTGTTCTAAATATCCATATACATCAAATGTGGTCCACAGCCGTTTTGGTCACCTGTGCTAATTAGAAAAAGTCTGCATTCAATTGTAATCCTTCTTCAAGCACATTTGTATACTATTAAGAATGTGATGTTGTACTATATGCAGTTCCAAGACCTTTAACAATACCACTCAAAAGTTGAAGAAAACTGGGTGCTAATGACTTGACCAAACAGCTGACTGCAGAACTAATGCAGACTCGGAAAGGAGTTTTGTCATAAGATCAGTATTCAGGGAAACCCCTTGACTGAAGTGCTGCTTTATAGACCCTGATTACACTGACCAACATGTACAGATGTGCATGTGAGGGTGCACACAATTAGTGATGGTATCAACATACACACAACCTGTCAGGCATCCTAAGCTTACATTTGATAGTGTATCACTTGGTTATTTGCTGGGCTATAGCCTTTGACAGTAAATGGTACTCAGTAAAAACCCAAATGTTTTGGTTTCTCAGTTCTAGGTGTGTTCTAGGTCTATCTAATCATGCTGGTTTGCCATTCTGGTGGTTCTTTTTTTTTTTTTTTTTTTTTTTTTGTGAGTTTATCTAATAATTCTCAATATTTATTTAAAAAAACCAAAGATACTGAATCCTAGAAAAAAATACTGTTACAACCACATAAATTACATCTCTAATAAATAGTAAAGGTAGGTGTCTGGGGGTTTTATTTCCCCTTGGGATAAATGCACACAGTTCTAAACTGTTCTTTTATATAACTTTTTAGAAAACGTAACTTCTGTGACATTCTTCTCTGACTTTTAGAGACTATAAAATACCAATGAAAGCAAGGGTCAGCTTGGTTTTGTTAGTTTCAAACCTAAATAAAAAGGTGAAGAGCCAATACAAATTGTCTGCCTCTTAACAATTCTGAACTTGGCTGAAAAACGTCAAAGGTAAGAGCTAAAGTGAAACTCAGGTAGCCAATTACGAATATTTTTCTCCAGACTGGAAAATATTATGGGATAATTCAGGACATTATATGTCACAGGAGTGACTCACAGGCTCAAGGGGGGAGTAATGAATCAAATGTCACACTTTGTTCTTCAGATTTTCGAAGAAAAGCAGGAAAATAATAGTTAATTATTCAGTGTATCTTGGTCTATCATGCTAGATAATTTTAAGGCAAAGTAAATAGATTAGCAAGTTTATTTGAAAATCTGTTTAATCCTGTTTTATAGTTTTCTTTTTTTTTTCAGAAGCATAGGGAATAGCTGTCAACAAATGAAAAAGCTGGGAACTTGTTTGCATAAGATATTATACATATTTAATACAGCGTGCTTTTCCTTGCCTCTTGGTAGACAGAAAAGATAAAGAACAATCTTTTATATTATTAGAAGAACAGTAAGTTGAAACTTTGTAGTAAAGACATATTGAGAAGACTGCGGGTTGAATTAAGTGTTGTGGCTGACCAGCACCTTTGAAAACAGTGTGGCATGAAACTCCCTCTAACACCCTCAATATCAAAGATTTCCCAGGGAACATAGTCAAGAGAAATCACACCCACAGGATGACTCTTTTGTGCTATTTTACAAATTATTTCTTTAGGTTTTGGGTGAATTTAGTAACCTCTAGTTACGAAGTTTTGTCTCCTAGTAGGTAGGTCACATTACTTTCCAGCACTTAACATTATTAACAGATTCACAGAGTGGTAGGGGTTGGAAGGGACCTCTGGAGATCATCTAGTCCAACCCCCCTGCCAGAGCAGGATCACATAGAGCAGATCACACAGGAAAAAGTCCAGGTGGCTTTTGAAAGTCTCCAGAGAAGGAGACTCCCCCCACCTCTCTGGGCAGCCTGTTCCAGTGCTCTGTCACCCTCACAGAGAAGTGTTTCTTGACGTTCAGTTTGAACCTTCTGTTTTCCAGTTTATGGCCATTGCCCCTAGTCCTGTCACTGGACAGAACTGAGAGCACCTGGCCCCATCCTCCTGACACCCACCCTTTAGATACTGATAAGCATTGATAAGATCTTAGATTCAGGTGGGCCAGGGTAGATAAAGAAATTTCTGCAGGAATAGTGTGGCAGAGCTTTGAAAATGCTCCCCAGTTGCCAGCATCTCCTATTTTCTCTTTGCCTTTTATACCAGTGATTGTATTGGATGAGTATGTTGGCCAAGAGATGTAATGGAGTAAGTTCAAATCAGCCAAGCTCTTGTGGTCCAGTCAGGCATAATTCCTTACCAAGTGCGTATGGGAGTGACTTGAAAATATGTATTTGTTACCTATTTTTAGCTTTATTTGAGAGCAACGTTTATGCAGCTATTTACCCTTACGACCCTAGAAATTATAATAGTAAGTCTATTTAATTAAACTCTTCTTTTACCATACACTACGTGAAATTAGTGGTGAATTATTTGGCCATATTGCTGAGTTGTACAAATCCTGAGGAAAAAAGAAGTGAGTTTTAAAGAGTTAAATGACGGGAGAGTTGGCAATGCTTGCACTGATTGCTTGAAGTAGGTTGAAGTTCACAGTTTATTTGCATCTGAATTAATCGAGATTGGTGTCCAGCAGTGCTTTTCAGAGCAGGCTTCAGAAAGACTTTTTTGTGTAATAAAGTACTTGAAATTGTTAGTTGGAAGATGAAGAATATTTAAAATATTTCTTTCTGTTCCTGACAGAGCAAGCTTTAATCTCATATTCCTCTAAGTAAGGCATATTGTAATTCTGAAATATTTTTATCACTGAATAGGAGTTTTTGTGTTTAAAGCCACCACCATTTTTAAATCAGCATATTAAAAACTTTCTGAAATAATTTCTAATTTCTTCATGAAGAGGTTCTTAATACCTGCAAAAAGAAATAAAGTAATCTTAAGCCAGCTGGTAACATTAATCGGATGAAATGCTATTCCTTACTAAAAATGCTCCTTTATGAAGTCATATAAACTTCTATGTTATTACTTTGTATACTTTTTCTTCCATTAAGAAACATAATATTTTAGATTCTTTGTAACTCTGAACTGTACATATTTAATTATCTTCCTAAATAATATGTTACTCATATTTTTAATCACATTCAAAAAAATGAATGAGTGATTAAACAAAAGCAGGCAGAAAATCCTCCTTCTCCATGATGAGTAGTGGAAATAAACTCCTTTTTAGCTGCAGATTATGACATGTTTCAAAGTTGAACATGTCATGTTATATAATTTTTAATATTTTCTTTCACAAACTTTCCACTATAACTCATCAAGTATGTCACGGGTTTTACTAAACTTTTTCAATCATAATTACTAGAAAAGAAATTTAAAAAGCACTCTCACATCATTGTGGCAGACCAATGCAAATATTAATTCATTTGCAAGAGCAGTCAAAAAGATTAATACAACTTTTTTCTGTTAGGGACTCAATATAGTACCACCAATATTACAGTCATATACATAATCCTTTAATATGCAAGCTGTATTTGGTGAAAGTCATACCTTTTTGGTGATAACAAGAAATAGGAGCAACAAAAGTATTGGATGCATGAAAATGCCATGATGCTAAGAAGATCTCTCTAGGAAAAAAGGTAAATAAACTATAGAAAAGTGGGCAAAATAACTGGAAAAAGTTACTCCTTATATCCAGTCTGAACCTACCCATTTCAGTTCACACTCATTGTCTTTGTGCTGAACTGCCTCCAGTTTATCCATAGTTTCCTTGTACTGGGGGGCCCCAAACTAGACACAATACCCTTGATACAATCTAGGTCACTGATGACTCGCACTCAAGAAAAGTTACAGTATGTATCTACATATAAAGACAAAACACATATAAATAATTGAAGAAGTAAAATAAGATACAATTTTAAGATTGTATTCTCTACATAGAAAAGTTACTAAAATCCAAGTAGTCTTTTAAGAAGTTATCCTTGACACCATCAGATTTATTTTTTCATGCAAAGTTCAAATACATTTGATATATAAACAGTGGAGACTAGTATCTGCTTTCTGAGAATCAACCTTTACTTTAGTGTAATGGCAACCTTAATGCACATGAACAAATGACCAACTCACAAATAACTATCTTGAGACTTGCATCAGGGCAACTTTGTATTAATACAGCAGAAAATAACTTCTCGTACCTAAGTAAAAGAAATGCACCATGTTCATTTTGAAAATGCTTTTTGCGTTTGGATTTTGTTACCAGCAGAAGGACAATTATTTTGCTAATTTTAGACCATTTTTTGTCACTTCTGCATCATTGTTTATAGCAGTGTCTTTTTTTTCCCTTCTAAGGGTCACTTGACTCTTAAGTGAACAAAAAGCAGAAGCCTTCATAAGATAAAGTTTGTGCTGCATCTTGATGACTATTCACTTTTCCTGAAAGATTTGAGATTGTTAACCTGTAGAATGGAATCTGAGACCAAATACCTTTGATAAGGGTATATTTCCTCAGTGTTGTCCAGTTATTCCTCAGGTCTGAGAGGTGAAGGTTAAAAAAATGCCCAGTAAGACAGTATAATTTCCAAGTACTTGCTCAGTTAGCTCTACAGTATTCATAGGAGTGGGGGGAAAAAAAAAAATATAAGAAAGAAACATTTTTTTCTCTTCACTCAGTTTCAAGATGGAAACATGAGTTCAGTTTGTCGGTTGTTTTAACAACGAAAGGGCCAAGGAGAAGGAAGAAAGACTCATCCTGACAGTATTTTTGGTTTGTCCTTGTAAAATGGAATTAAGTCTCATGGGTCCTCCCTCTCCTTGCAGCAGACAAGGTTAGCCGTAACCTTACCTTCAGTGAGAAATCGATGTTTTTAATCTTGAATGCTGATTTTCACATTGAAAAACTGTTCATTGCATTCCTGTTCTTCCACATTATTAAGTGCTTTGACAGAGATAATTCTTATTTAAAATAAGCCATAAGATGCCCAGCACCAGGTTATGATAGTTTGCAGTCTGATCATTTCTTTCCTATGTCTTTTAAGGTGAATATATCTCAACTAGTATAGTGGAGAGTTAAAATATTAAGTTAAAGATTGTTGGTCCTCTAACGTACATGTTATGCTCCTATCTTGCATTTATACCACCTTTATATTCTTATGTAATTCAGCACCTCAGCAATAATTAGTATTATGGTAGTATTTTAACATGAAAATTATATTTCTGTTCTAGATTTTATGATTTTTCGCTCCAGGCCATTTTTGATAAGCAGTAATATTCTTTAAAAAATGTTCTACATATTGATGCATGATCTGGTTTAGTTATTTCCTTGGGACACTAAAAGAAAATAACCATAACTAGCATCATTCCAGAGATTTAACTTTTGTATTATGCTAATTATTCTTTGAACTGGAAACAGTTTTTCAAGTGAATTTAAACTGTGTTGCTTAGCTATAATTACATTTTAGCCTACTGTCTAATAATAGGCCGATTCTCTTATGCTTAGAGAATTATTGTCACAAAAAATATTTGAACAGATTACATTTGTATGTTCTTGTTGCAGTCAGCAGTGTGGGGGGAGGTTAGCTGCACCTTGAGGGTTTCATTTGAAGCATTAGTAGAGTGCTTCAGGCATCAGATCTTAAAATTGGTGTCCCCTATGGACCAAAAATCTAGTATTTTAATATATGTGTGTCCTTTATATCTTTTCAGTGTGATAGTCACATTCGTCTACTGCTCTGAGCTCTCAATAATTTCTTCCATGCATAAGTTAACTTTAATCCATGCTTGTCTTTGTAAAAATGTTATATACATAAAAATTTAATAAAGCTATACTGAAAATTTGATTTATATTTCTAAAGCCTCAGAAATCAATATAAAAAATAACACTTCCCTCAACCCCCATGTTGTTATAATTTCTGAGATGGAACACTCTCATTAATAGAGATATAAATGAAACTTTGTGATATAATTTATGTATTACATGTGACTCCTCCATGAACAGTGTGAAATAATATAGCTAATAATTTTGGTTTTATCACTGTTTGATTTTCTTGTAAAGGACAAAAGGTCCTAATGTAGTGAGATTTGTATTTTTGGCAAAAGGGGTACATGTTCCTGGAGTTTTCATATGTGAAAGTGCTGAAATAAATCTTAACGCTCAATGGCTAAATCATAAGCAGAGATTCTTGTATCTTTGTTTCCTTTTCTAATAAGGGAAGTGAGCAGTAGATTATATGCATGTGTAGAAATTCTGAATTCTAAAAATCTGTGTTATTTAAGTATTAAATACAGGGTCTTCCAAAAAGTTACAATATTTGATATGTAAATATGAAAAAAAACCCCATACTTATAAGTTTCAGAGTAAAGACTCACTTTAAACTTCCCACACACCTGAGATTCTTAAGGCCTCATATTATAATTTTGATTTTCAATATCAATTTTCCTATTCCAGCATTCAGCAGGTGGGTGCTATGGCACATTGATTTATATCTGTTAAAATCCATGTAAGACCTAACTTGGTGTTTTTAAGAAAGGGAAAGATTTGGTAATTTGGGGAGTTCTTTAGAGTTGGTTACCCATTTCTCAGTGGAACTGGATTTTTGAGGGGAGCTTTGGTAAGTTCCACTGATCTACATACCACAGCTAATCAGAGAGGGTAAGAACTATATCATTTGCTGAAAAGACTTGTTGCTATCATTCTTGTTAGTGAATGTTTAGGGACAATTAGCTTTTCAGCATACTGTTTGTTCTGTCTAGAATAGGTATGTAAGCCAATAATCATTATGAAGTTTTCCTTGCTTTTGAGTAGTGGCTGAGGGATCAGTCCTACCACAATCCTGTAATAATTGCATCAGAGTTATTTGTGTAGGATAGGTGTAATGCATAACTTCTATTTCTGGTATCTATGTCCAGCAGTTTTTCTGTGTTGTGTTTTACATTATGTTTTTCTCCCTTCTTTTAATAATAATTTATTTCATATATGGCCTCTTTGTATATGAACTAGATGAGGGTTTTTTTGATGTTAAAGATTGTGTGTTAAATAATTTATAACAATTTCTAACGCTTTCATCTTATAGCATTTCATGGAATACAAAATGTCAACTGTAAAACTTCACAAGTAAAAAAACCTTAAACTGAGGCTCAAAGAAATAGAAAAGTGCTTACAGAATGCAGTCAAACTCCTTTAAGTCAACACAGAACACAAAAGCTGAATGAATATGCAATATGCAATGAAGTTTAAGTTAATTTAAAGATGAGGGATAAAACAGAGTAAAGAGATAAAGGTCAGAGTTAGTTTCCCAATTGAAAATGATGTGTCTCGGCTTATTGCTAATAAATTGTGGAGAAACAATCCAGAGAAAGTCTAGTCCATGGCAAATTATTTTTGGAATTTAATTTTACTTTATATAAAGCCAGGGAAAAAAAAAAAAAAAAAAAAAGAGCTGGTTTTATCACTATATGAAAATTCTTTATCTTTGAATTTTCAAACATGACCAAGTACCTTTTAAGAATCCATAAATTTCTAATTAAGTACATTTCTGAGTTTACTTAGTACTTCCAGATTATCAAGAAATGGAGAATGGAATATAAAAAGCTATGCTTTCTAGGAGCCTGACAGTAGGAATTCTGCTACTCTTTTAGCTGTACTAATACACATCTATACCCAAAAGAAGGCACATAAATGCTCACAAATCAAGAGTGGGAATTTGACAAAATTGGGATTAAACAACAGAGTAGAAAGTGAAGACAAAAATCAAGTAACTGTACATATAAATAAAAAAACCCCTTCAGTATATGGTCTTAAAATAATCTTAGGAATAAAACACTACATTTATGGTTTGAGAAGTATTTTTTTCTTTTGCTTCATGTTAAGAGACAGTGTCACTTTTCTCCTCAGCAGGAATTAAATTTTAGTGAAAAATATTTAGGCAGAGGGCAGAAGCCTTTGATATGTTTCACTAGAAAAACTGTTCTTGTTTGCTGGATATCATAGCATCTGCTACGTGTGAAAACATTGATGAAATAATCCTAAACCAGAAGAACAACACTCATGACCCACCAAAGGACAGTGAAATAATGAGGTAGCTACTTCCTTTAAATACACAGAAGAGGGAAGTCCTCTTGTGAAACTTGTGAATTGTGGCTAGTTTTCTTTCTCACATTTTCTGTTGGAAAAAAATGTGGAATTACTTGTGGAAAAAGAAAAGAAAAAAAAGGTTTTCTGTGCTTCCAGACTGACTGAAAATTGGTATGGTTACATTTACATTAATATTTTCATAGCAGGTTTTCATCAGTGAAAATATGAGGATAAATCAGTCACCATATGTGCAGCTCCACACTTAATTACTAAAAGAACATTTCTCTAATGAAGGCTATGGCATTGTTTTGAAATGTCTTTCCTTCTCTTTATCCTTGCATGCATGTTATTTCTGACCATCTGCAGGAAATACTATGAAATCGGAATCAGTGAGCAACTCTAATAACAGAAAAATATTAATGGTAAAAATCTGTATTACTAAAGAAGGCTCCTAAATTTCTGGATGCTCATCAAGGACCGTTATGACCCAGAATGTCAATCTAATCTTTTTTCTTGTTATGTAATGAAATAAACAATAAAGCCCCCCAAAATAGAATGCTGCTTTAGAATGTATTTTTGCAATGTCAAGCTAAGTTAGTGTCACTCAGTAAAAACAAAACTTTGCAAAAATTTTGTGCAGGATGAAAAAGTATTACTTCTGTCTAGATAATTCAGAATCCAAACAGCAGAAGTCTTCCATGTTGCTGTAGGTTTCAGGGTCAAATTTATAGTCATCAAATATAAGACAGATACCCTTGTAATAAGCTTGCTTAAAAAGCATTTCAATTATATTTTAAGTATAGTGATTTAAAGCTTATTGTGCTCTCTTTGACATAATAGGGCAAGTAAAGCCATAATCAGAGAATAAGCTATGTATTTTCACGTTGTAGCTAAATAGATAAGTCCCTGTTGGACTCTGATGTCTATCAGGAAAATGAATGGTAAAAGTATTAAACTGTATTAATCCATCATTTTGCAGAAAGTCACTAAGGGGAACTGATGAAATGATTTAAAAACATTCTGTGTCTAGTTGAAATGAAGATGCTTTTCCCGTGTTGTGTGAAGATAATCAGAGTGTCATGTACAAAACCATGCACATATATAATTTCTTAACCATTTGACTTCAGGACCAGTTTAGACATTATTAACTCTATCCAGTCCTAAAAATGAAAATAAGCCTTCATTAAAATGCTAAGAAATATCAAGCAGCAGGTATTGGAAATAAGATTTGAAAATATTAGCAAAGCTTTCATTTAAAAAAATATTTACCGGCCTTATAAAGATCAAGTATTATACTATAAAACAAAAAGTGCATTTCTAGAGGAGTATTAATTGATCTGTGTTGGGGCCACTGCTATCCCTGCCATCCTGTCACACCTGTTGATCAGTCTTTCCTTCCATTTTATTGACTGATGGTGTTCAAGTGATTGAGTGGTGAGTTTGACTAGGCAGCTGCTCTGGCCACAAGTTAACCTTTTCCCCCACTATCCTCCACATCAACTGGTTATCAGCTGGAATATCATTGCCTAAAATCAGCTTAAGCTCTCAAGAAACAAACCAGCTTTCTTCAAAACTATGTAAAATTAATTTGAACTAGTGTGTTACTGTGGACATATAATAAGCTGTAAAAATAATTCTCTAAGATAAAAGTTGAACAGAACAGCACGGTCCTATGAGTTCAGTCACTGAGCTGCATGTAACTACTCCCCCTTGTCCTTTCCCCTGAGATGCAGTTTTAAGCTTTTCTGTCGGGTCTTTTGGTGGGATACTTTGTCCCTATAGTATAAATTCAAGTGGGGGTTGATAGCCTTATGGGAATGCAGTTCTAGAAAGAGATTTCCAGAAAGCAAACAGTGTTATAGCTACATTTATCCTTCCAGGCATGTGATATTCCATTATGGTATATACAAAAAAAACCCAAACAACCCCCAAAACCAAAAAAACCCTGGCTTGCCTAGCTTTCTGCAAAATAGTTGTTCTGAAGTAGTTTTTAAATATCCCCTTTATAGGTTTTAATTTCCCTTGGGCTTTTAGAGGAGCCAAAACTGAGACAGAATATAGACCTGAATTCAAGCTTTCTTTCATGGGTGATGTTCAAAGAAGCCAAGTAACTGGAAATAAGGGATAATTTTGAATTCTTCTAATGACACTACTCTCTTTTTTCCAATGTATATTGTGTATTAGCATCTTGTGCACTCAGAATTAGGGAACTGAGAGGCTGTAGTACTATTATGGGCAGAGAGTAGTACCTAGTGGCACCCCTTAAATTGGAGCTTGAGTTGTCACTTGAGGCTGGCTTTGAGCACAAGAGGCTGCCCAAAGCAGCCAACTGTTGGGAAAGAGCAGCAATGGCTCTACCTTTGTTTTGTTTCTAAGCATTCAACCTGGAAGTTGCAGGCACTGGCTGAATTGCGAGCACTGAGTATTGGCAATCCTTTATTGAGTGAGAAATTAGGGAATACAACCAGTATGTACTGCTATAAGGGATATCCCCTTTCCTTCTTTAGCATCATCCTCTATCCCGTCTTCTGCCCCATGACAATAAGAAGAACATTACACCTGATTCTTCAGTACAGTCCCCTGCATTCACCACCTTTATTCTTCTTTGGCACTCTCCTCCTCTTCCTGCTGTAACTTTCTATTGCTACAGGAGTAACTCAGTCGCAGTTATATTATTATTATTATTATTATTATTATTATTATTATTATTATTATTATTACTCCTCCTTATTTCTGGAGGAGACAGTGAAAGCTTGACCTGTGTTTCCCATCAGCTGTAATACGAGATGATCTCTGTGCACCTTGCTTGGAAGGATAGAAATTTTTATCCCCACGTTTCACCGAACATACAGATTGCCTCATTTATGCAATCGTATGTTTAAAATGTTGAAGATGAGAAAGAAAGGCGGATTTTTCCCTCTGTCTGCAGGTAGGGTAACCTTGCTTTTCCACCATGGGCCAAAATGAGAGATTATGAGAATGATTGTGTGAAACTGATTAACATGAAAATGATTAATTAAAGACAAAAAAGACACTTTAATTCACCTGAATAGCCTCCATGGAGGCTCTTTTCTCTGCTTGGCAGTCACGTAATAGCTGCACGAGTATAAATGCAATGGTTCTTAAATTGCATTGCGTGTTGCTGAACAAGATTAAAACCTTTTTTTCTGCATATATAGTCTCCTGCAAAATAACTTTCAAAACTCTCTCTTTTTGTTTTGATTAATCAGTGATGGTTTGCAGAAAATCTCACATGTAAAACAAGAAATATTTGAAATTGCTGAATGATAGGCATTCCCAGGCCTTCAAAATACAGGGGGAAGATGAGCCTTGAATTCTAATCGTATAGGGATGCTTACCTGAGTCAGGACTGATGATGCATTCACACCAACAGTAACTGATTTGTCAGTAAAAGGCCTGGGTGTAGATGAAGTACTTGGACGTTTGCCACCAATTATCTGATCAGCTTTTGTGGCTGCGTAGTAGGAACATGATGTGATGTTCAGCAACATCTCCTGGCTCCTTGTCATAGGGTGTTGTGCTTCACAGTGGTGTCCTTAGACAATCGCAGTCTATGTGATTGACTCAGAAACTGGGAACAGTGTCAGGATAGGATGAAAAAGGGAGCACAAACTTAGGTCTCAGGGAGGTGGGGTGATTAGTCTTGAGGTGGTAGTTTCAGCGTGATAATTTTACGTAAGAAGAGAGATGGGAGATGCCCTTCCCTATGCATGCAATTTGTACCAGATGTGATGTGGAGTGTCTGGTGATGGTTGTACCTAAGCCATCTGAGCTTTAATTTCCCTTTGAAATGTTTTTGGGATATTTGTTTTCTGTTAAGAAGTTCTTAGTTTTTCCTGGCACCTTATATGGCCACCACTCAGTTCCAGTCAATTTTACAGTAACTTTTCTCTGTGTTTCTATTCCATAAATGAAACTGAAGTTGTTTAACTTGCTTTTTGCCTTTTGAAAACAAATATAAAAAGATTTTAAATTTTTTTCTTAAATAAATTAACACAACTTTTTCTTGTTAATATATTATACAGTGGTGGTGGAGGAGAGACAAAATTAATTCCTTCCATATACTGATCACTTCAATAGCACATATTGGCTGCTCCTTACTTTGTATTGTATTATCCCCATTCCATTCCTCTTAAAAATGACAATTTTTTTTTTAGCTAATGTATTATTGAAAATCTTACATCCCATTTTAGCTACAGGCTCATCATGACATTGTGAGGTTTACTGTCACCTCTTCAGCATTCATTTGGAAGGCTTTTTTCTTGCAGATATATTAGAGTGGTATAAAACCATACTCAATAAAACTCTGGAAAATCGTATAAGGCAGTTAAAATATAGCAGGAAATGAAGATTCTGATCTTAATGAATGGAGCTGTGAGCATACAATAAGAGAAATGCATTATTTTATTAGAAATATCTATGTAAAATTTAAAGACGACTGCAGTTTTTCAATAAAAAAACCCATGATCTATAATGATGCACTAAAATTACTATAAATAGTAGAATGAAAAAGACCAAGTCAGCTGTCACAGTCAAAATTTTTTTCATCAGGTATGACAGTGCAGGGTGGAGGTTTTTTTTTTTTCTAAAAATCTCAGAACTGTGTGTGTTTGCTTCATACTCTACTCAGTCTATTAAGTTCATTGTACATAAAGAGAGAAGATCCTTCTTTTATTCACTGGGACTTTAATGTCCAAGTGAAGCAACAAGTCTAGCAGACATCAGAGTTTCAATTCAAGCTGGGGTCAAAGACATATCTTCAAACTTCTTCCTGTACTATTCCCAAAGAATGCAGCTAAGCTGACAGGTTCTGGACACTTCCCCGAGTTGATGGATCTAAGAAAGCTCTTGAACACAACACACTGTGTAAGCAACCCAAGCCAGCTTTATGACTGACAGAACCAGTGCAGTTTTCTGTATTTCTTTCTGACTGTGCTGAATTCAAGCTCATGAAGAAAGCTGACTTTTGTGGCAGTAAAGTGGAAAGAGAGACAAGTCACTGCAAAGCGGGAAAGAAGAGAGGCGGAAAAACGCCACAGCAGTCAAATTAAAAAAGAGAAAATGCCTATAATTATTTTAGCTATTCAAGTGCAGAACACTTTCATCTATTTGTATATTTCTGTGGATCTGTATGATTAGACACAGACTTTTTTAAAAATACAACAATAAGCATCTTTTGGTTTCAGTTAATGTAGTTATTTTAGAGTTTTATTTCCATCTTTGTGAATGTTTACTGTCAATCTGTTCTATAAATATGGTAAAATTCTTGACCTAACATACTAAATGTGGATTTTAGAGTTGTTTTCATTTTTCAGTTGCGTTAGGCTTTCCTCTGTAGTTGACTTAATTATATTAATGAGAGCACTGGAGGAGAGCACTGGAGGGCAAATGTATTTTTGGTTCAATCCTGATAAGGACAAATTGCCCTCAGCTACAAAAAATCCTTGTTTCAAGAGCTGCAACATTCATCAGTCCTAGTGGTTACTGATTGAACTGTGGTTCAATCTAATGATACCAAAATCCATGTGCATCTTTATCCTCTGCAGTCTGATGATTTCATATTTCTCTTCAGTGTTTGTACTGTTGCGTATATACCTCTCCATCACTCTAAGGTGCATCGTGTTCTTCTGCTAATTGTTCATCTGTGTTTAAGGAGGCAGGGAGCTCATGGTTCCTTGCATGTCACAGATTTTCCCATATCACAGTTCTTTCCTCTAGCTATCATCCCATGCTACAAAGGCCCCTGAAACTGTTTTCACTGCCTCAAGCTACCTACCTTGTCTCTTTACAGGTTTGGTTTTCAGCATCTGGCTTCCCCCTTTAGTCCTTTGTACTTTTATTACTTCAAAGCTCACTAGAGGTAAAAACCCAAAACCTATACTGATCCTTGCTACTATCATGGTGGTTTTGAGCCATGATCTCCAGGTGGGTTGAATTTCAATGATCTGTGTTATTGAAAAATCACTTTCACTGGGTAACAAAGATGAGACCCATCTCTGTGGGTCAAAGAACTTCAATAGAGCAAGTTTCATCAAAGTAATGGGATAAAATAATAATATTAACTATAATATTCTTACTTAATTGAAAGAGATTCTTTAAATTAACATGGTAGTTTGAATTAATGGTAGGCATATCCTGATTTAGCATTCATTCAAGGAGTTCAATAACACCACGGCTTCAGTGGTTTTGTTGGTAACTAATGTTTTGTCAAAACCCAAGATTTCCTTGAATAGCATAAAGAAGAAGTAGGGATCGAGAAAAGAAAAGTTATATCTTGAGTGATCATTTTGCCTTCTCTAGGATAACAAATTTGCTCAAAAATACACTTAACAATTCAGTATGGAAGTGTCAACAGCTGTTGTTTCTTCTTACATTTAATTAATATTTGCAGTATTTTATTTAAGAAGACCAAATAAAAAACGTGGAAAACAAAATATTTATGTTTTCTAGCATGCACAGAGCACACAGTTACACAGTCGTATGTTAGGTGTTAATTTACAAATTTTGTAAAATATTAGCAGTACCAAAATATTACTCTGAGTTCTAAGCTGGCAGATTTTATTTTTCTGATTTCATAACATAAATCAGTTGCATTCCCATCGGTTCAGATACTGTTGTGATGATAAACATTAGTCCTCTAGGATATCAGTGAACCACTGTACCAGGCTTTCTTAATGAGGGAAGAAAGAGACTGCCTTGCTAGCAGTATAACTCCCAGAAACTAGCACTTACATCTATCAGTGATGGTAAAAACACGTTTCCTGAGGTTGATACAGAAGTTTTAGGAAAAAAATAAATCAACACGCAAAACTCTGTTCTATTAAAAAATGCTCCTCTGAGATACATGAAATATAGTGCCCTCATTTTGTTCTTCTTTCTGTAATATTAAATAAATTGTGAGAATGCTGTTGTGAGATTGTGTGAAGAACGTAAGAAAGGTTTAAAATTGCCATTTCTCCTTTTGTTATAATTAATTGGAACCTGGGTCACTTGACACTAAGACATCTGATGTCATACTTTAAATAAATACATATACTTAAAAAGGTAAGATTAAAGCAGGGCATGAAGTTAGCAGCAAAGATTTCACCTGATAAATGTCTCTGTTGTATCTGCATTCCAGGTGTTCTGGCCTTTCAGAATGCTCATATCACTTGTGTCCAGGCTCAAGAGAGCCATCTGTAAGCTTGATACCCAGTTCCAGAGGTCTTCTGGAAGGACCCTGGGCAGATGCATCTTGCCCCACAGACGCTTGCTGCCTGGGCTCCTGTGGTTACTCACCGACAGCACAAGCAGTGTTCAGGCAGAAAAAGTAACAGCGAAAGGCAAGCAAAACCTGGCCCTTGTGCTGACTGCTGACCATGGAGGTGCCCACATCTGAGAGGCAACTGACATGTTTGTACTGTCTGGACAAAGACCAAGTGCGGTAGTACAGGACCAGGAGCACAAGGGTCTGCACACCACCTTCCACTTGTGCGGCATGATAGTTTTGTAATTGGGACAGTTTTAAATCAGGAAATGAATAAGGGAGAAGTGCACAGGAGTCAGCAGAAGGCAGGATTCATCTGGCATGGTGAGCACTTTTAGTGAAATTTAAAAAAAAAAATCTATGTCTCCACTTGTGTGATCTAGCAGAAGCTGTCAGCAGCGTCACCGACTGTTGGAAATTACTCTGCCAGCCTTTTTCAGTGGGTGAAGGATGAAGAGCGTGTGCCTGCGTACTCAGTGGCTGTACCCACATAAAGTAGCTACTGTGAGACAGAACAGATTGGTACACAGATGCACGGTCTGTTGGCTGCCGCGGCAGCACTGCATTTTGGTGTTGCAAGACCCAAATTCACTGTACGTAGTTAAGGTGACCTAATAATTCTGGTTCAGAGCTGGCTGCCGCTTCTGGAGGAGGGCTGCAGTGTGACAGCATGAGGTATGCTGTGTGTGAAAGCTGGCAGCAGGTCCTGGGGGGACAGCTGCCGTCATGACACTGATCTGCTTTCCACGTAGCATTTTAACAAGGACACCCTTTGTTAGATATGGGTTATGGTTGCATTCGTAGACAGAATCTGATATTGTGATTACTTTGTAAGGACTCTGTTTTTGGTGGGATGGCATGGGCAGCTTGGAGGTAACTGTTGCGAGATTTTTGAGGATACAGACTGTGCATGAAGATATGGGGGCACTGGGATGTGGTACCGCAGAGGCAGGCCAATGGGAGAAGGCATACTTCTGGCTAAAAGTTCTGATACTTGTTCAAAGCTCATGTAGTATAATAATCTCCTCTTTATACAAATAGTATCTTGCTTGCAGATGCCTTTCTGCCATGAAACCGTAATGGTAGATAAAAGCATTTTAAGAAAGGGTAGTGGTGTATCCTTTCCTGGCAGGTACTTGCATCCATCAGTATATGCAATGAAGTCCTCAGTCACAGGCAATGAAGCGTTGTTTACATTTATTACTGTAGCTGTATTATAAACCTATTAGTAAGACTGGCTATGGTGACAGAACTTATGCTTTTTTTCTGGTCCACACAAAATAGACAATTTTTTATTTTTCGATTTGTAGTATGTAAAAGACAATGACTGACACATCCTGAGAATATACAGTACTACTCCTTGATATGCTGAAAATGAACTTTTAAATAATGTCTGGTTAATATCTGATTCTTCTCTCTTAAAGGTAGGAGGAATGCAGTGATCTATCCAGTATTTAAGATTTCCTTTATTATACTTTTTAGATGCATTAAATTGATTAAATCAGTTTATTGGGGTGGAATGGTTGTATTCTCAAATGAATTACATCTCTGTTCTCAATGCCAAATATCCTGGTTAGTCAGCATTTAGTAACACAGAACAAAAGCGTAATAGCTGAGGAATTTTGCAAACAGTTTCGTTAAAGTGGAAAATTTCTTAATTTTCTATATATATACAATTTAAAAATAGCTTATTCTCATATTTAGGTATATATTTTCACTCTTCATATAAACTCTGGGTAAGCCAGATTTCATTAATTAGTGTTTATTTTTATTTTTTTTTTAAGTACACTGCATATATAAATATATACACAAGATCACATTTGAAACTGACTGTGTATGATATTTTTTCAGTCTTCTCTATGAAAATCATAGCACGGGGAGAGGTAAAACAGTGCTTAGTATAGATCTGCTAAACTCATAACAGCAACATCTCTCCTAGTCCAACAATTCCAAAGAAAGAGTCAGGCAGAGAACAAAATTTACCTTACCAACAAACTGCTGAGCAGATTTAGAACTCATCATAAACTTCGAGAGGAAGCACTCACCATGGTATTCTAGAATATATTAATCAAGATTAGATATTTGTAAGGAAAGTGTCAGGACTGGGATTTAGTTTGTTTTCCACAAAATATTGAACTTGCAAGGGTGAAAACCACAAGCAGGATAAAGAAGGGGAATAAAAGTTCACCTTGCATTTTCACAAGAATTGAAATTGTCTCCAACTCATGTGTGACTAGCTCATCAATAGGGATAACAGTGGCAACTCTATGAACTTTCCATGTAGTTTTCTTTGCTTAAAATCCTCCAAACCACTTAAAAATATTTGAATCATTTGGTATATTATATTTTGCACACCCTTTTATGCAAATAAAAATAGATAAACAGTATTTTCCCTTACAGCCAAAATTTGTTTTTGCTGGTGGCTTAGAAGCTGAATAAATGAACCAATTATTTTCAAAGCGATTATTCCTTGCTGGCTGAATGTAATGTTGTCATTAGTTTTAAGATAAAGCAGGCAGTGCACATCGCACACAAGTATCTGTAATTTGTGCATATGCATATTGAAATATAATGTATAAGTCCTGATTTGTATCAGTCTAATATGCTTTTACTTACAGAAGAACATACATTGAAATTACTAGTCATAGCTCAAGTTCAAATAGGTGGTATATTCAGATTATGTAAGACTGTTGCCCTCAGAGTTTGGATGTGCGTTTGAATCCTATCTCGGTTATTAATACCATTTGAGGGTTGGAGTGCAATGGAAATATTGAAGATTATTCAGCATCAACCACCAGATTTGGAAACACACAGAGTCTGATGTTGCAGAATCAGTAGCCTAAGCTAATAGGTAATATATAATTTTATGGGATCTGTTTTTTGTTGTTGTTGTTGTTTGTTTGTTTTAATAAGTAATATAGTGATTTAACTGTAACAGCATCTTGCAGCATAAACCACTTCTGAGACAGCCCAAAAGTTTCAGGGCTAGAAGATTAGCACTGATTGCTCTGTTGAGCAGACTAAATTGTGTTTGATTGCATTGTACCAAATGTATTCAGTGACTGCATTTTTAATCAAAAGGGTATACTAAGTAGAATTTTACCACGTTGAATTTTCGCTAATGAAATAAAATATTTCATACTTGAGCTTCATAAGTTTCAGTAGAAAACCATGATTAAATCTTTCTTCTTTGCAGTCCTGGTTTGAGCAGACTGGTTTTTCCCCATTCCAGTGAAGAAGAATATATCCCAACTTGAAGAATATATATATCCCAAAAGACAACTAAATCATAACCAAGTATTTCTATATGAATGGTTGCAAACTGAATACATAAGTAAATATTGCTATAAACAGGATTTAAATAGAAGAATGATTTTTATGAAAAGAAGGTGACAGAACAGTAACACAAGCTGCAAGTTATATAGGGCAGAACAGGTTACTTGCTTGAGGAATGACATTGTCTCAATTCCCTTACCTAAATGAGAAAAGTGGGATGCCCTAAGGTACGCCAGCTGCCAGTTCAGAAGGTACAGCTCTCCCAGCAGTGTTCCTCACCCAAGGGTTTTAAGGAACAAACTTATCCCAGAATAAAAGAATCCTCTTATGGATCATAATTTATCAGGTTTCAGAAGTAACTGAAATGGAGAGAAGTCAATAGTGAGAAAACTGCAGTGTGCATCAGATTCATGAATGCTCTGGAAATGGGCTGAAAAGTAAGATGACAGAGCTTTCTGAGAATCGGAAAGAAAAAGCTAAATTTGATACTGAAGAGCCTGCTGTAGCGTGAGAAGAAAGAAATAACCACTATCTATTCCATATCCTTCACTCTATCCCTCCTCAGAGTTTAAGGCAGATCCAAGGCTGACAGAACAATGCAGAAGAATCCCACAATACAGATCAGTTTGATGATAAAATAGCAGGTAAAACTCACTGTTAATAAGAGAATTAATGCACATGAAGGAAAAAATACTCCAGCACCCTAATTATTTACATGCACTAAGTAGCTGTAAATTAGATGTTCTCATTCATAAGACATAAGATATGGGAGTTACTGTTCAAAGCATCTGAGAATTTCAGGTCAGTGTTTAGCGGCAGACAAATCATATATATACTAAAAAATGAACTGGAATATTTTTTATTTTTCTCTCTATTTTAAGCTAGAAGTTTTATAATAAAAGTACTTAACATACATATTTTATTACATAAATTTAAACATATATAATGAATTATGAAATACAGGTGGTTATAATTTGTATCATAAATTATATATATAAATATTTTAGAGTATAAGAATTACAGGGAAAGGAATATTGAATGACAAGAAAAAAATCCTGATATTGATCAACATGTAACTTATTATCCTGTCTTATCTTGAAATCCTTGCAGGTATGTAAGAGCTGTATTGTAATACGTGGAGCTTATATTTACTTAGGTATGTTGCATGAGCAAAGGCACCACTGGAAAAAATTGTAAAGGTCAAGAATGCATCTGCCTGACAATTCTATTTCACAGCTTTCAGAACATGAGTAAATTCACTACGCTGCTTTCTGGGTAGTGCCTCAGTGATGATAGAAACCCAAGAAGAAAAATATCTGTTCAATAATATTTCACTGAAATTGTCAAATTAAAAAGATATTAAAAGAAATGTATACAAGTCCTTTGCTTACCATTTCTGCTGTACCTCCAAATAAAAGTAAGAAGCATGTTATTTTAGGTATCATGAATATATAGACTTGATACCTTATTTCTTTCTGATCACATATACTCAGCAATAAAATCTGGAATTTTAGTGAAGGTTTGAAAACTCATTTTTACTACACATCTTTAATTCACCTCTTTAACAATGTAAGTCTTTAAGGACAGATAATAATTTTTCTTAAAATAAAGACTTAATAATAGCATTGTTTTAATGAGAACTGTGGTTTTGGCAGTAGTTTTAAAATAAATAGTCACTGAAGTTGTACAATAAATTCAGTAGAACATTTATGATGCTTTGATAAAAAGGGATTTTCTTTTTTTATTTCTGAGATGACAAATAATAACTGTAGACAGCCTACATACTTTTTAGAATTTTAGGTGGCATGCCTCCAAAAAGCTTACTTCTTTAATTTACATTTTAAGTGTTCATCCTGGTAATAGGCAATGAAGTCAGAAAACTGAGCATGTAATAATTTTCTCTTCTTTTGGAGTAATACAAAGGAGAAGCCTTTCAGGGTCAAACAATTTTCAAAACTATAAGGACTCTATTCCTTTAAACCACATGAAGCTAGAATATATTCGGTGTAGATGGGGGGGTGGTGGAATGTGGCTGCCCTTACCGTCTTCTGTGAAATGACTGTTCTCCAGCCTAATTTTCATTGTATGGAGTGATATTCCAAAAGTGCACAAATGGGACAAAGGTTGAACTGTGCATAGCTAGTTTTAGCATACATAACTGCTAAACTAATCTGATTCTGACCTTGAAAGTTAACAATAAACTATTTTCAAAAACTTTTTTTTAACATACACAAATAAAGGGGTGCTTTCTTTGAGATTAAAAGTCAAGATTTTGGTTTTTCTTTTTTCTTTCCTTTTCTTCTTGTAATGGACTTATTGTTCTATTGACAGTGATACTGAGAACTACTTCAGAGGCAGTGAAGAAAAATACCATTCCATGACCTACTTGAATGCTCAGAGTTCTGAAGTAATCTTTTCTGGTGTTTCAAGTCAGTGAGCTAGATTTTTTTGTAATAACCCCACAGTAAAGGTTCACTGGAATATCTGATCAGCAGTTTTGCTTTGGTGGAAGTGTGAGGGGAACCCAAGAAACCTTTTTCACTGTGTCACCTTCTATCATCAGTTTAATATCCAGTTACTGAACAGGTGTAAAACAACAAGCCTTAAGTTATTTATGTGACATATCTCTCTGTAATAGAGCTTGTTGTCTTTGTTTCAAGTCATTCACTGTTTAATATGTTCTTCACGCTCTCTTCTAGGAGAGATATCTCTACTATGTATATTTGAAAAACTGTAGTACCAAAAAAAGGTTATTGAAGTGAGAACTGTTGGAATAAGCAATGATAAATGAGAAGAAATTTAAATTTGATTAACAGGGAGACCCAGAATGAGATGGGTTTAGGTGGAACAAAAGGTAGGTGGTGTCAAAGTAATACAATATAATAATCTCAAGCTTGAGTTTGAATGAAAAGTATGAAAGCTAGGCAGGCTGATAAAAGTAATTTGGAAAGTACAATGTTTTGTACTTATTCATTTACATAACTTTTTTTATCAGAGATTTCTGTATTAGCAGAGTAAGTACATTAGAAACAAGGTAGAAAGGGAAAAAAATAATAAACACTCCTGTGTAAGTCTTCCTGCAAAGAAGTTGTTCAACTCTGTCCCATATTACATACCTAAATAATATAGACTAAACAGAATTATTTGCATATGTCTCAGTGATTGAGGATCAGTTTACTGTGTTGCTGTTTATCGTGATAATTTCAACACAGATGCTGAATACCATAGAATCATAGAATGGTTAGGGTTGGAAGGGACCTTTCTAGTTCCAACCACTGTCCATGGGCAGAGACACCCTCCACCAGATCAGGTTGCTCAGAGCCTCACCCAGCCTGGCCTTGAACACTTCCAGGGATGGGGCATCCACAGCTTCTCTGGGCAACCTGTGCCGGTGCCTCACCACCCTCTCTGGGAAGAACTTCTTCCTGATATCTAATCTAAATCTCACCACTTTCAATTTAAACCTATTACCCTTTGTCGTATCACTACAGGCCCTTGTAAAAAGTTGTCCCTGAGCTTTCTTGTAGGCCCCTTCAGGTACTGGAAGGCTGCTATAAGGTCTCCCCAGAGCCTTTTCTTCTCCAGGCTGAATAAGCCCAATTCTCTCAGCCTTTCTTCATAGGAGAGGTGGTCCAGCTCTCTGATCATCTTCATGGCCTTCTCTGGACTCGTTCCAACCAGTTGATATCCTTCTTATGTTGAGGGCTCCAGAGCGGGACACAGTACTGTAGGTGGGGTCTCACAAGAGCAGAGTAGAGGGGGAGAATCACCTCCCACAATCTGCTGGCCACACTTCTCCTGATACAGCCCAGGATACAATTGGCTTTCTGGGCTGCCAACGCACACTGCTGGCTCATGTTCAGCTTCTCATCCACCAGTACCCCCAGGTCCTTCTCCTCAGGGCTGCTCTCGATCCATTCTCCACCCAGCCTGTACCTGTATTTGGGATTGCCCTGACCCATGTGCAGGACCTTGCACTTGGCCTTGTTGAACTTCATGAGTTTGGAAACGCTAATTGTCTTTCCATGAAATAAAAGATTGCATCAGCTGTTAAAAATGGCCTTGTCCTTCCTCTTCCTCATTTCTTTAAATAACATTCACATTTGTGAAGATGAAATACATGTAGTCAGTCTGTCATTTTATGCTTTGCATAACAAAAATCGGTTGCAAATAGTAATTCTTTCTGGGTTCAGTGCATCATAATACAGCTTCATATGTTTGTTTTAAATTTGTGACTTTTAATGTTCTTACACAAATTTCAACAAGGTTCCATTTTTTATGCAAATAACAATAGTTATTGTACCTGTTCTGTACTCACAGTAAAAGACACTATCATGCAATATTATGAAATATCTGTTAAGAATTATTGCAAAGAGTCCTCTGGGATGGCAATATTTTTCTTTCTAATGATAAAATAGCATTAGGGAAAGTATGAAGCAATACATACGTACAAAACTGTACCTACGACAATATTGGAAACAACTATTTCTGAAGGCAAACAATATTAGTGTATGTCATTAGTACTAAATCAAAAGTATTTACATAGTTTCCTTAAGTGTCCTGTGACCTAACAGTTCTTAACGATGTCATTAGCTATTTTGGAGTTCTTTCTAACTAGTAAAAGAATTCTGGTGCATTGACCTTGATAGTGCTTTGCCAGTTCAGGTAATCTGCCGCGTGAGTTGTGGGATTCTCAAACAGAAAGAATCAAAAATGCAAGCCAATCAAAGAAAAGTTTTTCAAATAATCTACCCTGAATTTTTCATTTGATTGCAGTGGATTCTGGAGCAATATGCGTGGATTTTACTTAATAGACCAGAAATATTCTTAAAATGCTAACGTATGCATTTTAAGTAAAGCGTATACACTATTCATAATTTCAATAATGCAATTTAAAAATTCTTCTAGAATACTGGCAGACAATACATTGCTGTGCTTACATTTTAGACTTTAGTGCTGGTAAGATAAAGAATAAATAGACATATGGTAGATATTTTACAGTTTAAGGCTGTGAACCGTGCATCACAGGAAACTATTTAAAAGAAAATGTTGATTAACCTGTCATTGCTCATATTTTTTCCCTTCCTTTGAGAAAAACAGTGTTAAATTTTTCACCACTGCTTTTCTATTATGTCCCATCTTTTCTGAGGCTTTTTGGGGTTGTTTCCTCAGTGAACCTCTCACATGAACATTGAGTAGTGGTAAGAAAACGTTCAGTTCAGCACAAACGAATTGATATTGTGGTTCCATATACTACTACCTTTTTCTTACTTTTCTTTTTGCTGTTGTGCCAGGTGGGTTACACTATTTCTACTCTACTTATTCAAGTCCACAAATGGAATATCAGTATTGCAAACTTTTATTATATGACTGGTGCCAAAGTAATATTGCAGTCTGTCACTGAATTTTTATTTTATTTTGACAGGAACAGACCTGTAAAGATGTGTATGTGGTGGTCAGCTGTTTTACTTCTTGGATGCATTTTTCTGGGAGCAGACGGATGGCCAGCTAAAGAAGGATTCGACTTTAGGCCTTATCCGCCCCTAGTGAGATTACGCCACAAGGTACAGATTATTCTCTAGCACTTCTGTTTTTATTTCTATGATCAAGGGTAAATTACATGCCAGCCTTGTCTTGTTTGTATTTGCTGGAGTAATGTTCAGAAAGTAGCTTTTTCATTAACAGCACCTGCAAAAATATAAACTTGATTTGACAAATAAACAGGAACTGTTTTGATTTGAAAGCCCAGAAATCTTTAAAAGATAGTGATCTAAACTCTGTTCTGTTTCACAGACTAGAGATTAGCATACAAACAGAAACCCAGAGCCAGAGCCAGTAGAGATTGTCTCATAAAGCAACTGTCAACATCTGCTTAAGGCAATGACTTGTCCCACTACTCACTAGGTTTCAGACCTAGCAGTGACCAGGGGAACTGCCTGTCAAAGAAACATAGTGTCCAAGTTTATTGATCAAAAAAAACTTGTCTGCACATGTTCACAGTGCTTTCTAATTTTAGGATTTTTGAATCACGGCATGATGCAGATGTTTCCTGATATACTGGGTTTCCCAGCTTCAAGCGCTATATGCCATTCAAATTTTGGCCACCTGCTACACCTTTGTCATGAATCCAGGACTCCCAAAACAGTTCTCGGCTAACAATCCTGCTCTTCTTCTGTTAGCTAGAAGGGAAACTACCGTGGTGGTTCTATCAAACTAAGAAAAGGTGGTCTCTGACATTAGTGATGGTATGTGGAACTAGTAATATGTTGCTGTTCCTTAATAATACTTCTAATCCTCTGATAAAGCTCATATAATACTTGGAAAAGACTGTCATAAACGTTTCAAGTTTAATATTGGGGGATCACACACATGTCTGTGACCACAGTCATGTATATATAGACACATGAAAGGTAGAGATGTTTCCTCTATTTTTCATACTTTATACGTTGTTGAAAAACATACATAAAAATATGCATACATACAGAACAGAAGCAAATAGACTTTGTATTTTTAAAAGAAGATAAAGCTTAAAGGGAAAAGAAAATGAATGCTACAAAAAATATAAAGAAAAAGGGAAAAGTATAATGAAAACATGATTTAAACATTTATTCTGAAAAGCAAAGAAAATGTGGTGATTTGTTTTTTTCTTTTTCTAGGCAATATGTCTAGATGAAAAGAAAAGGTTTAGTGTATAATTCAGATTTTGGTATTATGTGTATGTCTTACCATAAAAAAAACTAGGAAAGCAAAACATTTCTAGAGTCTATTTTTCAAACCAGTTCTGTCACAGATACACATACCCAAAACATGTAAATAATATAGTAAAGGAGACTATGCTTCAACCAAATAATATATCAAGTGCTTAGATTAAGTTTTCTGAGTAAAATACTTATTACAAACAGAAGATAATAATGATTATCAGCAGATCAAGAAATATGTATGCAAGTTTGAGTGTGAATCACAGAATGGTTAGCGTTGGAAGGGACCTTAAAGACCATCCAGTTCCCACTCCCCTGCCATGGGCAGGGACACCCTCCACTAGACCAGGTTGCTCAGAGCCTCATCCAGCCTGGCCTTGAACACTGCCAGGGAGGGGGCCTCCACAGCTTCTCTTGGCAGATTGGAAAGACAGAAAGAAAGAAAGAAAAAAAAAAAGTGTCATCACTCTTGCTCTAATAAGGGGAAATTTACCCAACTTGGATGGTAATCCAACCAGAGCAACTCCAAATGTCAGGCTGCAGGAAAAAACCATCCTGTTGGTACTTAGGTATTATCTTGAAAAAATATTTGTGTTCATGGTGAGAAGAGGCATTCGTATCATAAAGGTTTAGTTGCTTTAAAAGGGATTGTGAAAAAAATTCTGTTCCTCATGCACAGAAATTACAAGTAAGCATTTAGTCTGAATGTGTGATAATCTGAATGCACACCTGTCCTAGTTTCAGACAGGAACAATCTCCTCTCCTACACAGAGCCGGCCAGCATTCCATGGTGGTCAGGCTGGGGGTGCACATGTGAACTTTTAGAAAAGGGAAAGCTGGCCTGGGGGTGGAGGATCGTTAAGGCTTTTGGCTAGCTTCATAGCTGTGTCCTTCGCTGCTTTTGTTAGCTCTCGGCCCAGTTGTCAGCAGTTAGCAGGTTCATTTGTTAGTGACGTCTCACTGCTTTGAGACCTGGCTGTGTGTTGTCGGCGAATGATATAATATGCTCTATTTTCTATTGTTTTAATTACCTATTAATATTAGCATTGTTAGTATTAGTATCACTATAGTTTTCATTTATATTATTAAATAGTTCTTATCTCAAATTTACGAGGTTTTCTTGTCTTTTCCTTCAACTTTTTTCCGGTGCTGGGGGAGAGGATAAGGTGATTGAGCGGCTGAGTGGTACTTAATTGCCAGATAAACATGCAGAAAAACACGCATAAGGAAAAAAACTTTATAAGTAGGGAAAAACTTTCTGCATGATGTAGTGAAAAAGAGACAATATTCCTTAATCTCCTGCTTTAATAAATTGATAGTAAAAAATGTGATTAAGTACATTGAGGAGCTCTTCATGTTCTAATAACAAATAGTAATGCAGATTTGGTTGTTAGGTTATGCAAAATATTTTGAAATAGTTTTACTTAGGAAAACTGATATTATCAGTCTTTGTACTGTCCCTTAGCTTTCACCATAAATTCCCAAATACCTCTACATCTTCAGTAGTTAATGAAGCCACCTTTCTTGAATGATATTTATCACTTATCTGCAACAAATAACCCAACTTGCATAACTTGAGATAGTTGAAATGTTTAATGTGTTTCAGAGGACTAATAGTACATATCAGGTTTTATTAACTATTTTATACATCCTTTATTCACAACTTCACCCACTGTTCTCATACGAGGCTATTTAGCCTGTAGCTTTTTATTAATTTTCAGGCCCCCATGGTATGTAGTTTGGTTGTTTGGTAAGTTTATTTTGGGATGTGATTCAGAGCTGTGTGGTTCTTTACATCCTGGTTTGCAGAGGAAAGCAAGCCATACAGGCAGATCATTAGGAAGTCCAAGCACATTTAGCCAGGTAAGTTACCTGGCTCTTTAGGGACCTCTAAATAATTACCTAAAGCTTCAGTTAGAGATTAGAGAACCTTCTAGGGAAGAGTTTTTTTCATCAGTTCTTGGGTTTCTGTGTGTACCTATGTTGCATTCAAAAAAAGGACTATGAACATATTTTTCCAGTAACAGTGTATTCCAATATATAATTATCCTCCTCCACCGATATAATTTTCTGTGTTCTTGGCTTCCATAGATTCTTTGGGGGTTATTTATAATAGATTAAATATGAGGACAGACACTTCAACAAGTTTGTGGTGATATCTCATGCTCCTTTAGACGAAATAGAATGTATAGCTGACTTAATTCTTATGCCACAGTTGTATGGAATTCATATCCTTCTTCAGTGGTGGAAATAACCAGGAGAATTACTATTATTTATAGAAATTTTCAGTGCTGCAATGTGTGAGAGACTGCATCCATTTTTCCTTAGAAGATAATTGTGCTGCCGTTAAGAAACCAGCATTTTCACTGGCAATCGAAACCACTATTTTTCAGTCTGCAATACTAGACTTTTTTAGTCAAAGTTGTGCAGAAAATGATAGTAAAATACATTTTAAGTGTATAGATAACTAACTTCTGAGTCTGGACCACAGTGTTTTCTTAGCCTATGTCAGAGCAGTCTGACAGTGTATAAAAATACTACATTTTGACACTGACCAAAATTTAGACCAAGTGCTGTGTATATTGCCAATTTCCCAATTTCTCTTTATATCCTTTAAATATGCAGCAATTTCTTACTATGTAGTAATGTATTTTTCTGTGTTTAACTTGATCTGTAGGAATTAGACTATTCTTCAGCAGACTTTCTAGTTTATCCTATGCTTTATTAATGAAAAGTTTCCACTTTGAATGATATTCTAATTTTCCTCATACATTAGTTGGAACTGCTTTAGTATTACAGTAAAATTTTAATATCCAGTACCTAAAATGACTGCTGACCTTCAAGTATTAGGTTTATTTTTCTGGAAATTTTCTAACAGAAAATCTCCAATAATTTATAAAATTTAGGTCTAATAACTTGCAGCAGTTCACAGCTAAGTTATAATTATGCCCCAAACTATGATTATAATAATATTCATTATCGTGGCCATTATAATGGCCACAAAGATCAAATGTTTGACTGTATCATTTATATATGAAATGGTCAAAACCAGGAAGAGATGAGTTGGCTTGAACTAGAACAGTGAAAGAAAAGCACAAAGCACTCCTGAAAATTTTATTTTCAGTCCCCTTCCCTTGTTAAACTGCCATGGCTTATATTTACATGATTATGGTGAAAAACATTAGGCTGTGTCTGAATAGCAGGTGAATTTCTTGTTGTATCAGTTAAACCTTGGTTCCTCATTTGTCAAAACACTGGAAAAGTTTGTAAGTGGCTTTCCATTTGGGAGTCTTCTTGCATTGCTGCTGAAGTATTGTAAGCAATTTGTTAATACCTGGGTTCCCAGCTGAAATAGGAAGTATTTCTAGCATCCTAATGAATTTTCTTCTTGTAACTTGCACAGCTCTGACAGAGCACGATGTTTATGCAGTGTCTTCAGTGAAAAAGTGTGTGCCCTCAGATTTCCAGGTATAAACAGGAAGGCAGCAGTTAACACAACACTGGTTGTCGGTTCCTGATTCACTGTCAGAGACTAAGAAATATCAGTCTGTTTGTACATTCATATGTATATTCCAGAGAATGCCAAATTTCATATCTAACACATGCATGCACAGCCTTCTTCTTCAAGACAGGTAATTCACATGGTTTAGATGGGAATAATATTAACAACAGTACCTTACTGTGAGTGATATGATTAAGGGTTGGGCGTTGTTTGGTTTTAGTCTCGAGGGACAATCAGTGAAGATGAATTTAGTCATCATCACCTGGACACCTTTTACTTAGGTCCAATTCTCCTCTGATGGAGTAAGACCGTTACATTTATTATCGTCAGAGTTATGATGCCTAACTAAGAGCAAGCTCGAGAAAGTGTGCAAGGGTAGGAGGACCAGCACTTTGGGGAATCTGGGTAAAGGAACGAGGGAAGAATTGAGGAAATTTGGAATTTGGCCTGGGCAGGAGCTTCAATCTGGAAAGAGCGTTCTGTCCAATTGAGCAGGTGTGTACAGAGGGTACAGCAAAGGGGGGCCATGCTCTGTTCTTAACAGATTTCATGGGCTACTAACAACCGATTTTGCCATAGTGATTTCCAGCCTTGCCCTTGTATTGTCTTGTTTTATCAAAGGGCTAATGGGATCCGAGTCAGATGTGCCACAGGCACCGTTTTGTTATTTCTCCAGGCTAAAATATTTCTTCTAACTTCCTGTGAGATACATGCCTCTCTTAGATTAGAATTAGGTCCAGTTTAGAAGTGTGTAGGCAATAATGACTTTGGCTGAATGAAAAAAAGCAAGAGAAGAACAGTGGCATAAGCATGTTCTCTCAGTGTATTAAAGACAAATCTTAATTTATAAACGCGAAGCATAGAATACAGGTTGTGTGGTTAGGTTTTTGCCCAAAGGTTATAAAATGGTTTCCTTCAGCTAATAGCACATTCTGTGTTACAGGTGTAACACCTGTAAAATATAGACAGGTCAAGTGTTCAGTGATTTTATGTTCCTTTAGAGTATCATAGCCAAGAAAGGAATGCACAGAAAGTAGTACTTCTAGATTCAAAAATAGCCTGAACAATTCTTGTGTGGTCTGGTTTCCAAACAGCTTGAGGTTTACAGTTCACAGTGTTTATGTGAAAAGTCGGTTTGCCTACACGATCTGAGAAGTCACAAAATTTGATCATGTAAAATCCTCCTAGAGAGAGACAAGAAGGAAAAAAAAAAAATCCATTGCAATAAGATGCAGCAGTGAATTCTGAGGACTAAGAACTGAGCTTTTCCTGGGCATGACAATGCTGCTCTCAGCTCTAAGGTAACAAGAGAATTTTCCTTCAATGCTCCCTGAACACAATATCTATGTCTTATGCAAATTCAAGGATTTAAGTAACAAGACTTGCTTTTTCTTCCCCCCTCCCTTAATCAGTTGTCTAACTATAGTCATGAAGCCTTATGAATTTTTTTTAATTCTACTTTGGTTTTCTCTGGAACAGTATGTTCTACATAATCTAATCTGCTTCTTCCTGTGGGCAATAACATTCAAAAGGCATGGCTGATTTTTTAATTTCATGTTTTATCTTGGAAACAAAGAATAAAATATAAGGTAGTGGTACATGGACGTAGTGTAAATATCCTCCGTAGTACTCAGCTTGGCCTTCTCACATTGCTTTCTAGGAATAAGATTTCCCGTTAGCCATTGAATAGATATAAAAATGGGTTTTGGGCCTTTCTGCTGTTTGGGAGTTGATACAAATACAATCTGTATTGGTTATTATTTCAGATTCTTGATGAGTGTGCTTTTTCATATTCTATTACAATGGCAAACCATCATTGCAAATTACACTCACAGAAGCAAAACAAATCCAGAAGAGATTTGTTTTACATACAACTTGGGATGCTTCTCTCCTGCTCAGATTTGTGCAGTGTGGATTTCTGAGGTTATGGAAGAGGCCAGATACTTGAAGTGCATGTTGCTATGTAAGTTTGAGATCTGGCTTTTTCCCTATGTTCCCCTTTTATTCTTCAGATCCTTCAGAATATTCGGTGTATAATTCAATTTATTTATTTTTTTTTCTATCAGCCAAATATTTTATATTATTATTTTCTACTGCTTCTGTTTCTTTGTAATTTTTTCCAATGATTTAATACCTATTTTCACTATCTAGATGATGTAGACTTTCATTGTCTTTATAAACATTTATTATCTTGGTTGGTTCAAGTGAAAGTCATGTCCTTATCAGACACAGTGCTCATAATATGAAAAACAATATGCAAAAATCAACATACAAATAATATTATATAAGGGACGTGGTATACAGTAGCTTTAATGGTATGCAAATTGGGATATACCCCTGCCTCATTTTTTTAATTAAATAACAATCCACTCTAGTTTATGATTTATTTTTCACCTTTCTGTTTCTAATTAGCTATTTAATGTCTGTTTTTCAGTGAAAACAATTATGTATTTCAAGCATTTGTTTTAAACACCAGTATAAAGGGCATCTATACAGTGATATATTACCAGCTGAGTAAATGCAGCATTGACATATGGCAATAATATTTTCTAAGAAAACTGTTAATTACGTTGGGCTTGAGTATAAAATTAAAGTACAATATTTGTGTAAAATTAGACTCTTTTTAAATTGGCTCCAATTAGATTGACTAAATATTAGTTCTTACATCCATATCCCTTTCCGATGTATATATATTAAAACATCCTTAAGATTTTCAGTGGTAGAAAAACAAGTTCAGAAAAAATATCTCTTTACAATACCAGGAAAATTGCTCACTAGTTTTAACTCTTTATTCTTCACTGGTTAATACATCCTAGTTATTTTTTCAATAGTTATTTTGAACTGTGATAATCTTACTGAGAATGTTATGTGCAGGGGAAGCACAAATCTAGTATGTTTTGGATAAAAACCATATTTGATGAAATCCTACTATACCTTTACTTGCTAGTACAGTATCAACTGTCCTGATCGCATGTTACCAATATGTCAGGGTAAACAACCCACCTGTACTTCATGTGATCTATGGCTTTTGTTAACTTGCACTAAAACTATTTGCTGCCACAATTTGTATTTCTCTATGATTTATTTTCCTGTTAAGTTTAATTCTTTTCCTTTGAAAGGAGCCATGGTAAGAAACATAGATGTCTGCTTATGTATATTAGGTTTAGGCATATTTGATATAGCATTCAGCAGCCTTTCCTCTTGAGAGATTTGTCATTGGAATACTCAGTTTGTGACTTTATCTCCAGTATTTATGAAGCAAATTATCAGTATGAAAGTCTCATAGACTTTTGTCCTTTTACCCTGTGGATCTTTGTTACTGAAGTAATCTATGCCTAACTTAAAATACCCCTAGTTCTGGGCAGGGTGACACTGCATAGATTACAATAGTTGTCATAACATCTTATGCTTACTCTTCCACTTTATATTTGCTGGTGTGGTCATATAAGTAGTTCAGCTCAGGGCATTCTATTTGTTTCTGATAACTGATTCCATGGTAAATCTTATGAGGCAAGAACACTATATCCGTCAGTATGCTCAAATTTCTTCAACTAAAAGCTGAGAGAATGTATTTCAGTTTCAAATTTTCAATAAATAAATAAATAAACCAACTCAAACAGCAGCAGCAGCAACAAGAGCAAAGAAGCCAACCCTAACCAACTGAAACAAAAAAAACCTGCAGAAAAACCCACCAAAACTGATCCACTGGTTTTATTTGCCTTTCAAGTAATGGTGCTAATATTTAAGATGGTCATTGAAAACTTTAAAGGGTTTGATAACTCTGCTGAGGCCTGACATATAAAAAAAATGGAGAGTCTAATGACAGCTTAATTAAAAGAGGTCTTAATTATGTCTATTTTGATTGTTATGCATTGATACAACTATGCTTAAATGCTTTTAAGAACATGCAAAGTTAAAGACTAAAACTAAAAATTAAAGCCAAGATCTTTCAAACTTTAATAGTTAAAAAATGTTACTATTTGACCTTGTTGACAATGATCCAAGAAAAGAGCAAGAGATTATTGTTTCACTTCACATGTCTTTATAGCTTTTTGGCATTTTTAAGTTTTCATTTAATGTAGTTTGTTAATTATGCTACATTTATACTGCTCATATAGATTAACATGTAATATATGTACAATGCAATGTATGAACAGTACATTTATATGAACTAAGTATAACAGCAATAAGTATTTCTTTAACAATTGCATGGTATTAATAACATCTGTTTAATGTTCATTGTTAATTGTACCAAATAACATTTTTGCAATTAAATTCTTCTATTCAATGCATTGTAACAAAACATTAATTTGAAAGAAGAAAAATCTAACAAGCTTATTTCTTCTACATCTGCACTTCCCATAAGAAAGCCCCAAACAAAATTTATCAGTCATTTGTGTAATATATAGCCTGTAACTCTAGGTGTGTAACCTGGAATCAACAGCCTAATATTCAAGTGTAATTTCTAAGGAGAAGGAAGGTCTGCCACTCTTCTGAGGCATCAGCACAATCTTCCATTCTTGAGTGGTTCATGGAAATGCCATTAATTTCTATTACTCTTACCTGAGGATTATACCCATAAATCACTGCAAGTAATACAAAATTAATGTTATATCATCATAATAGAATTTATTCAACTTTGTCGATATATCTGATTTTTTTGGTGTTACATCATGTGATGTAACAATTCTACTGGATGGAAAAGTATGTTAAAATTGATAGTAACTACTTTATCACAATAAGCTGATCCAAAAAACTGTGAAAGACCAATCCAATCACATTGCAATTGATAGTTTATGGGTTTATTTTAAAGGTGTGAGAAAGCATTGCATTTGCCAGTCTGACTTTCTGTGTATAGGTCTCCTATTTATTTCTCTATTCCTCCATTCTTCCTGTAACTAGGGCTTGAGTAAAACATGCCTTTAAAAAAAAATTACTTAGTTTTCAAATACTTTCTATAGCTTAGTATTTTAAAAACATTTCCCTTGATGGGTTATTATTAACAATTAGTAAAGGAAAGACTTTATCGTTTGGATAAATATGTCTTATCCTTCCAGTGACTGCTTCCTGATATCTACTCCATAGCTAGATGAAATGAAATGAAAGTCTTGGTTTGGTATCCATTTATTTCCTCCATTTAATAATGTTAATAATATACTTATGCAGAGTTAACAAGTTTCCTTTATTTATGTTAACTGTATGTTATCACTGGGAACCTAAGAAGAAAGCTGGCAGACAATGTGGATGTTACCAGAAAAGATCAGAAGTTCAAGCATGGAATGGTATGGCAGCCTGGGAGATGTCCAAGTGCAAAACTTTCAAAGAATACAGCTGTATTTAAAAAGTCAGTAAAATGGAGGATAATGAAAAGATTAAGAAGCAGACAGGAATTTAGAACTGATACACGGAAATGTTTGCAAGACATAATTCATCATTTATAATTAAAAACAAACCCTATTTTATCTCTGTCTACTGGTATCAGTCTAGGGCAGGGAAGTAAAATAGAAATTTTTTTAATATAAAGAACTATAATTAAAAAATACACTATTATCAATTGGATTTGAACATTAGATGTTTACCGAACTGTTATTTCAGCTCTTTGCGCACCTATTTTTTTTTAAACCTACTTGCTTCCAACATGAACTCCAAGAGAAAATAACTAAAATCTTTACAATACATTGCCCACTTTACACTAGGGAGACTGTAGTATTGTAGGTGTATCTGTAGTGCATAGAACTTTTAGTTCTATAGTGTAGTTCTTAGTGTAGTGCATAGAATTTCTTGATTCATTTTGAAGAGTTAGTTGAAATTCAACAATCAAATACTGAGCAGCTAATCTTGTATTTTCTAAGGTACAGTAGAAAAAACATCATCTTAATTTTACTTTTTAGTTTCTTAAATGTCACATGGTGGGTAGTACAGTATAGCCTTCCATAGAATCTCTGGTTAAAATTAATGTATTCCTCAAATACATAGTTGAACACTTCACAAAAGGACAGATGCAACTGATTAATATTCATATAATGAGCTTCTCTTTTCCTTTGCAACACTACCTTATCTGTCTTTGAAAGATGAATGGTAGAAACAAACCGTTATTCCTAGAAATTTCTCAGCATATTGGTTTTAATCAATACTGGTAAACATACTACAATTTTACCCGTAATTGTGTCCTAACACAGACTAAATATTACTTGCGTTCCTAGATTGTAAGAAGGTAATTGATGTTGACGCTCTCATGCTCTACTCTCTAATTGTCATTCTTCCTGAAGATTTTCTTTTATCTAGACAAAAATTTGCAGAGGAAAGATAAGACCTGAATGAGCCTCAGACAGGCTGAATAATAAAACGCAACACACATTATGTGAGTTTTAGAAAATTATACTTTAGAAAATTACACTTAAAAACCGCCTCTGGATTTCAAAAAAAAAAATGAATAGGGGTTTTAGACAAATTGCTCCCATTAATGCCAGTGGGAATTGTGCAGATAGATTTTATCTGTACACTTTTTTTTTTTTTTTTTTTTTTAAATAACACTATATTGTCAGGAAATATAATACTTTTCAGTTAATGTGAGGGTACCTGAAGTTTTAGAAGCTCACATGTAGGGAAGATAATAGAATACCCATTAAGTACCATCCCTTAGAATTTTCAGTGATAACTCAGTATACTAAAATATTGCGTCTTGGAGATCTCTCTCTCCCCCTTCTTTGTCTACTCAAATCTGGAGTGTTCTCAGATAATTTCAAAATAAGTATGTATGCTGAATATGATTAGCTTATGAGCTATATGAGACAAGTATATTCATCTACAGCACCTTCTCAACTGTCCTGTGTTATTTCTTTCTTGGTAGGCTGGAAGAAAGTAAGTTTTATGCTGCCCATACTTGGGAAAGTAATTCTACACTGAATGTCTGAGCATTTAAAGTTTAAAGAAAAATATACATAAGGAGCAGTAATGTACTTTTGTACAGACATCGTTTATATAACATTCATATCTCCTCCAAATTAGCTAAGGAGAGTTGTAGCCTGGATTTAACTACATAAATTGGCTTGTACACTCTTCATGTTTTGGCCATAGTGCTATATGTTTCAATGCAAAAGTATACAATTCTTCCACTACTTAAACCATGCATTAAATCTTTTAATGATTATAAAAACCATTATAAAACAGCAACACGGCACAGTCATATAAAATTGGTAGAACTTTTTTCTGTCATGTGCTATGAAAGTGCTTATGAATTTAACATGTATTTGGTCAGTCATCAAACAACAAAGTATGAAGTCCTCATATTAAGAAACAGCAGCTACAGTTACGATACTTAGGTTGTATTTCTGTATGAGTGAGCTGCCTAAGAAATTTGCCTATCTTCTATGCATGTTCTTTTGAAATTTTTTTCCTTTACAGCTCAGAACTATGGCCACTTTTCTTAGGACAATCATCCTAATGAAAGCAGTGTAAGCATAGAAGGATAGCAGCCTGTGGAAGATTGATCCCTAAATTCAGCATGAAGATTTTCTTTGAATTTTCCATTTCAAAAAAGACAAATTTTGGAAAACAGGCCCTTCTCTGCTTCAGTAAAATGAAGAAAAAGACTATATCTGGCCTTTGCCTACTGTTTTATTTGGTCTGTGGAATCCTTAATATTACTCTTGGACAAAATCTTACATCAGAAATAAAAAGACAATAGAAACCATTACAGTACTCCTAAAAAGCAATGGTTTAGTGAAATGAGAATCCTTGAATCTAAAGAAAAGATAAAAATTAAAACTAATACTCAACTTTTTTTCAACTGTGATAGTAATCAGGCCATACAGGCATAACTCCGGGGTACTTATTTCCCTTGGAAGCTATCTGCAGCCTGCTGCATGCAGGTTGTTTTACACTAGGCAGCAGTTTTGGGAAATGTGTCCACATAAATCATGATCAAGTCTATCTGAACAATTGTTGCTTTTAAAATGCATAAATCTTTCCTCTCTGCCCATTTTGGAAAATCAGTATTATTTTTAGAATGTAATAATACATTATGTGTAAATTTCATGTGTACAGTGTTACTGTGACATTAACATGAAGCTACTCCTATTCAGTTGGTACTGAAGAACATTAGGAGTTAGACTGTACCTTTGGCCCAGAGCAGTTGTTTCACCCTGAGGACAAAGGCTTTGTCTGCTCTGCTTTGCATGGCCCAAGCCTTTTTTTAAAACTTGTATGTGCCCCACCAACACATCTAGGTGATTTGCTTTAATGCACAGTCAGACATGTCTCAATAGAAAAACTGTGGACTACCCTTTGAGTTGAACTTCTGTTGAAGGAAAGTGGACAGAAGAAAGTGCATGTTTTGTCTTGTCTGGTCTGGAGATAGTTTCCTTAAAAGTATACAGGGATAGACAAGATGATGTGGAACTTCTGCATATCTTTATTTCTTCTCAGCTTCCCCTTTGCTTTGAGGGGCTGTAATTTGCCCCGTGCAAAGAGAACAATTGCTTCTTACTCCCCTTCATCGGCCTGCCATGATTCTCCTCAGGGATCTAAATCAGCAAACCAAGAAGCAAATTAACAGATTTCACAGTTAGCCCCACCCTCACCCCTGTGGTTGGGTAGTTTATTGTTATTTTGCTTTTAATGCGACAAACCTTACAGTCTTGTGTCTTCCCCAAATACTGTTGGATTGCTTTCATAAGGGTTCATTAATTCAGGATTTTATCAAATTTTCTTCAAAGGCCTGTAAGTCTTACTCTAAGAATGTAATATATAGAAATACCTAATCCTGGGAATGTCATGAATTCTGAACATTTCAACAGTTTTATATTTTTCCATATTTCTGTCTAGCTATCTTGCTCTACATCTTTTTTCCTTCACACAATCCACATTCATGTGGTGCCTTAATTGATACAAGAACAGTCTGTGGCATATTTTCCCAGAATTTGTTGCCATAAATCTAACAAGATTGAGCTGTGTATGCAGAATACCAGTGCAAGAACTGTGTCACATACATTAAATTACAAAGCTCTATGTAGTAAATAGTGTTCTAACAAGAGCAACAGGGAAATGGACCACTTTTTGTTCATTCTTCTTTACTGTAGCAAGCAAGGCATTGCTTACTGCTACTTAGCAGAACAGCTTTACAAATGTAAATGTTTTTGCTTCTGCTTTGCATGCATTTTTAGTTTAAATTTCAATTATACTGCGGTTACTGAAAGTCTGATGAAGTCTGATGCTGTGAAAGTGTTTTGAAACACAGATGTTCAGCATAATGTCATTGATGAAATTGGTTCTGAAAATAGTTTACCAAATTGTGTTGTGCTGTATGTGCCCTTGCTCTCTATGGCAGTGACCATGCTACTGTTTCATCAATGAAGAAAAAGTTTCTGTACATGTGTCATCCAGACTTTTCGTAATTAAGGCTGTTGTATTAATATAAGCTAATATGTTGTTGTTCAAGTACATAGCTTGTATATGTTTTAACAACATGGTAAAATAATTATCTTAGAATCATTTAGGTTGGAAAAGACCTTTAAGATAAAGTCTGACTGTTAACCAGACACTGCCAAGTCCACCACTAAACCATGTCCCTAAGTGCCACACCTAGACATCTTTCAAATACCTCCAGGGGTGGTGACACAACCACTTCCCTGAGCAGTTTGTTCCAATTCTTGAGAACAGTTTCAGCGAAAAATTTTTTCCTAATATCCAATCTAAAACTCCCCTAGTGCAACTTGAGGACATTTCCTCTTGTTCTATCACTTGTTACCTGGGAGAAGAACAGACACCCACCTTGCTACAAACTCCTTCCAGGTAGTTGTAGGGAGCAATTAGTCTCCCCTGAGCCTCCTTTTCTCCAGGCAAAACAATCCCAGTTCCCTCAGCTGCTCCTCACAGGACCTGTGCTCTAGACCCTTCCCCAGCTTTGTTACCCTTCTCTGGACATGCTCCAGCACCTCAATGTCTTTCTTGCAGTGAGGGGCCCAAAACTGAACACAGGATTCAAGGTGTGGCCTCAGCAGTGCCCAGTACAGGGGCACAATCACTTCCTATTCTTGCTGGCTACACTATTTCTGACACAAGTCAGGATGCCATTGGCCTTCTTGGACACCTGGGCACACTGCTGGCTCATCAATTCAGCTAACCATCAACCAACACACCAGATCCTTTTCCACAGGGCAGCTTTCCAGCCATTCATCCCTAAGCCTGTAGTGTTGTATGAGGTTGTTGTGACCCAATTGCAGGACCTGGCATTTGGTCTTGTGGAACCTCCTACAGCTGGCCTCAGCCCATCGATCCAACCTGTCCAGATCTCTCTTAAGAGCCTTCCTACCCTCAGGCAGATCAACGCTTTTGCTCAAGTTGGGGTCGTCTGCAAACTAACTGGGGTTGCACTTGATCCCCTCATCCAGATCATTGATAAAGGTACTGAAGAGAACTGGCTCCACTTCTGAGCCCTGGGGAACACCACTTCTGACCAGCCACCAACTGGATTTAACTCCATTCACCGCAACTCTTCGTGCCCAGCCATCCAGCCAGTTTTTTACCCAGTGAAGAGTATGCCCATCCAGGCCATGAACAATTTCTCCAGGAGAATGCTGTGGAAAACTGTGTCAAAGGCTTTACTAAAGTCTAGGTAGATAACATGCACAGCCTTTCCCTCATCCACTAAACAGGACATGTTAACTGGGCCTGATCACCTGGTTGTCCTGTACATGCCATGTGTTGGCAATCAAGATGATCTGCTCTATAACTTTTCCTGGCACCAATGTCAGACTGACAGGTCTGTAGTTCCCTGGATCCTCCTTCCAGCCCTTCTTGTAGATGAGCATCACATTTGGTAACTTCTGGTCAAGTGGAACCTCCCCACTTAGCCAGGATTACTGACAGATAATGGAAAGTGGCTTGGTGAGCACTTTTGCCAGTTCCCTCAGTACCCTTGTGTGGATTCCATCCAGACCTTTAGACTTGTGTGTGTCTAAACTGGTATAGCAGGTTGCTAACCATTACCCTTGGTTTATGGGGTCTTTATTCTGCTCCCTGTCCCTGTTTTCCAGCTAAGAATGACTGGCCTTACCATTAAAGACTGAGGCAAAGAAGGCATTAAGTAGCTCAGCCTTTTCTCCATCTTTCATCACTATATTTCCCCCCACATCTAATAATGCATTGACATTCTCCTCAGCCCTCTTTTTGTTGGTTATGTTTTTATAGAAACGTTTCAAAATGTCTTTTACAGCAGTAGCCAGATTAAATCCCAGTTGGGCATTGGCCCTTCAAATTTTCTCCTTGTGTAACCTCATGACATCCCCTTAGTCTTTCTGAGTGGTCTGAGTGGTCTGCCCCTTCTTCCAAAGGTCATAAACTTTCTTCTTTTTTTTTTTTTTCCTCTGAGTTTCAACCAAACTCTCTGTTCAGACAGGCCAGTTTTCTTCCCTGCTGGCTAATATTTCAGCACATGGGGACAGCCTGCTCCCAAGCGACTCTATCAACCAGGCTCCTCAATAGGCCAAAGTCTGCCCTCTGGAAGTCCAAGGTGGCAGTTCTGCTGCACCACCCACCTTTAAGAAATTAGAACTCTTTCATTTCATATCACTGTGCCCAAGACAGCCTCCAGCTGCCTGTCGCACATAAACAACAGGTCCAGTGGGGTACCTTCTCTAGTTGGCTCACTCACCAGCTGTGTCAGGAAGTTATCTTCCACATGCTCCTAAGCTGTTTCCTCTCAGCTGTATTGTGTTTCCAGCAGACATCTGGTAAGTTGAAGTCCTCTACAAGAACAAAGGCTAGTGAGATTCTCCGAGATGCTTATAGAATATTTCACCTGCCTCTTCCTCCTGGCTGGGAGGTCTATATCAGAATCCCACCACAATATCTGCCTTCTTGGCCTTCCTCCTGATTCTTACCCATAAGCACTCAACCCTATTGTCACTGTCATTAAGCTGTAGACAATTCAAATTATAATATACAGGGCTACCCCACTGCCTCTCCTTCCTTGGCTACCCCTTTGGAAGAATTTATAACCAATCATTGCAGCCCTTCAGTTGTGTGAGTCATCCCACCAGCTCTCTGCAATGGCAACCGTATCATAATTTTCCCACTGCGTAATGGTTTCCAGCTGCTCCCGTTTGTTGACCATGCTGAGTGCATTAGTGTAGGTGCACTTCAGCTGGACTACTGATCCCACCACCTTTTTGGCACCACTCTGAATTAACTATTTTCTTTAATACTGATTATTCCTTTGATTTATTTTGTTTCAAGTTAATATAGTAACAAAGTACCCCCACTGCAATGTGAACGTTAAAAGTAATGAACACAAAACTGATTTTTTGCATTTTAGCTACCTTTTGTGGTATGTCTAACGATACATTTTCGTTATAAAATATTAATCAAGCAAGTAAGTTTGCAGTCTCTTATTCATCAGAGTTTTGGTAATTAGTGGTTAGTAACTAAATTGTTTGAATTTTTGTCACATATCAAGGACAATCTACCATATGTTTTAGACTAATTAGCACTTTGTTTATTTTAAGAATTCTATTCATCCAACAGCTACTTTTTAAATACAGACAGCATGGAAAAGAAGTCTTTGCCTGAGATTTGCAAGAAAGAAATAAGGCTTCTCTTCTTTCTCACTAGCTCACTCTGGCAGATACATAGCCAGATCCTCAGCAGATGATTGAGGCAGAGACATGAGTGAGGTTCTAGATGCAATACAAGTATGCAGTTTGTCTTTTTAAAACAGAATTAAGTGGAAGTCAATATGCTTCTATGTGCAATATCCATGGTTTATAAATACCCAGTCTTCTTTCAGAAAGGGAACAACAAACAGAATGCACGATACATATTTGAGTGGGGCTAAGAAACTTTACTGTTTCTAAAGTGACTGGTGGATTTTATTAGTCCTAGAATATTATCTACCTTTACAGATCAGCTATGTTCTTTTTATATAGCTAGCTGTGTACCTTCTATGGAATCGCTGTAAATTAAGAGTCCCTTTGACCATCCTTCTCTACTCCCCTTCTTGCTACTATGAAGACCTTTTTCTAAACAAAATTTGATACTATGCCAGTGTTATTTACCAAACATTTAATTTCTGAACAATGACGATGTCAAAATGTTAGGATGTTTTGAGAGATATTGATTCTATTTCTGTGTTAACATAAAATAAAAATAACATTAGAAAAGGTGTTTTTTAAATTGCAGGAGCATTTCAGTATATATTTAAGTCAGTTTCGTTACAGAGCCTAGTTTGATATACATTGGAAGTTAGTTTGTTAACGTGATTTGCCAGAATAGCAATTTGTGTGGTCAGCCATCCACAATCTTCTTTAGTTCACAAATACAGCAGAAAATTTGACATTTTCTCCACTTTCATCCACTGTGCTTTGAAAAGTTTACATTGAGTTCAGTCTGTTGGACACACAAGAATGGTATCTTCACAGTTCTAATATGTTCTGCATCAATACATTTCATCAGGCTGATACAATACAATACAACAGAAAACCATGCAAAGCCACACAAATTGTCTGATTAATTTGGTTGAAGACTGTTAAATTCAAAACTGTTTTTCTATATTGAATCAGATAAAAAATCGTGATGCAAGATGATTTGTTCTGCTTACAGATAACTCATAGCAATAGAGAACAGTAATATTCTGATTCATGTAATCATCCCAATGTCATTTAGACAGTAGATCTATATAATTTCTTTTTGATTTTTAAGGTGAGGTGAAAATACTTGGTTTATAATACACTGCTTCAAAAAAATAGCAGAAATGTGTGTAAAATCAGGTCTATTAACACCTCCACACCACAGCATTTATACGGAATTAGTGTGTTTTACTTAATACAGTGATGTTTGCACATTTTCATGTTTTCTAATAACATAGGGGTAGAATTTTGTTTTTTTTCAGACCAACTAGCATCAGAAATCTTGCATGCTGCACAAATGTAAGTGGAAATATCTTTCATGATGAACAATTGTTTGTTTAACTCTCTCATGTTCCAGGACTCTGAGAGATTTCTTTGTTTCCTATCAGGAAGAACATTCTGATCATCTGAACTTAAGTTCCCTAAATTATAGGTGCTTATAACATTTACTGACTGACATAAGTCATTGCTTCTTAGTGGTATTCCACATGAATTAATTTACATAGTTTATATTTTAATAATAAGGAAGAATCTGTATTTAATTCACCTTCAGTACAAATATTTCTGTATTTTTTAACTGTTTTCAGTTAAAATCTAATATTAGAGCAGGCTTCCTTTAGACAGAAGGTTAATTTCACAGTTCAGAGATGCTACACCTAGTCTAATCACTGGTTAAACTTGAAATAACTTGAGGCTTACAGACTTCTTTTTCTATCTGGATGCACTTTGCTGCTACCAAGTGTCTTGCTGGCACAAGACATATCACACTGAGGCTGGTCTGTGATCTGCTAGTGAAGTTCTTTCTTAGTAGATTGAATGGCAGCTTAAAATTAAAATTCAAGTCTATTAAGAAAAGTAAGCCATGCATAGCTGTTCAAAAATCTACAGCTGAAATTAAAGACAATACCAATATTTTTTAGAAATAAGGTCATTAAAGAAAATGAAATATATTTTCAGTTAATTCATTTTTTTCCTTGAAGTTTGGATTTTTTGGAGTCACTGAAATCCTAAAACATTCCATTAAAAAAAAAAATCCAGTTTCTTTTATTTTAAAATTTAATCTTGAGTCTTTCTTTTTTTCCTTTCCTACCTTTGCCAAGCTTGTTTCACTCTGTTCTCCCTAAAATGTCTTCTCATCCTTTTTAGCATTACTCTTGTTCTTTGATACCAAGATTTGATTTTTAAGGTTGCTTTCCTGCAAGGCTACTGTGATCTAGTAATCAATGCTTGGATTAAGTCTTCAGAATCTACTTATTGTAGTGTAAGCACCAGACATTATAGGCTTTGCATCTTTGTTGGAAAAAAAATCCATTATTTGAATTGCAAACTAAAAGGGAAAGAAGACTAGTGGGCTTTGTTGGACTAAACCGTGCGCATGGAGCAGTATTTGTATGCTAACATAACTTGGCTACATCTGGGCTCTAAATACTTTTTTTTTTTTTTTTTTTTTTAAATAATAACGACAGAGTTATCAAGAATGAGATTCCACAGAGTTTACACTGACCTAGAAAAGTGTAAGTTTCACTCTCTGACTTCTAAAGAAAAATAAAATGAAAATCAAAACAAATTCTCCATTGTGAAAGCTAGAAGAAAGTACCCTCTAGAGCTTCCAAACCAAATACTGACTGTGGTTTAAAAAGAAACATCAAAGGAGTTTAGCAAAACTAAAACTATTGTCTAGTTTTCGTTCAGCATGAAAATCAGAATGGCATGAAAATCAAAGCTTTAGAGTTACTTGTAAATCCAGCCTGTTATATCATATCCTGTATTTCAGAAAATACCATTCATTGTATTTATGAAACATTAAACGTGTGTCAAAATCATTTACAATCTAGTACACCACATTTTAGGGTCAATAAAGGCAGAAGTACTTCCCCCCTCCCCCCTAATATCTAATCAGTATGTTTAATGTATTCACAGAGAAATTTGAAAATGTACTTTCCAGACAGATACAGGTTTTGACACATTAGATAAACATTTCTATGTCCCTGTGAATTGCAAAATACTTTTGCACTATTGATTATAGCTTTAGTTTTTTCATCAGTTTCAAATCTCCTTGGTAGAGTTTAAACAGTTGTTTAAACAGAATTAGTTTCAGGTGATATTTTTCCATATTACTCAGAAAAAGATAGGTAATAAATATTATTCTGAAATTATGTGCATAGTAACTGGGAAAAATGCTATCAAAAGGTATACTATTAACAGACATATGGATTGGTGCAGACATTAACTTTTTTCCATAGATTTATATATACAATCTGAACATCTTGAAAACTAAATGAACCTGATACTAGCACCATAATAAGAAACACTTGGTGTGTATATATATATATAATAAAGCAGTGCAATTCGTACTGAAGTGTAATCAGTATATTGTCTTTGTTACCAATAATGTTACAGAATGTTAAAATTAACCCTTATAAATTGGAAAAAAAAAAGTTATCTGATTTCCTCTTTTTGTTCAAATATTAAAAAAAAAGTTTTGCATGTAGCCTATTCCCAATGCCATTTTTACTGGCATAAACTTATAAAGCAGCAAATATTTGATGAACACCTTGCAGTACACAAAACAGAGGACATCTCTTTGAGAAACTGCTTTGTAAAATGGAAGTTGAAAACACTGGGGACAGATTTTTGCCCTGAGTAAATTCTCGTTGGTTCTTGTCATTGAAGACAACTAACTCAGTGTATACTTAGCATTGAATTTCAGGTTATAAAGCAAATTGTTTACTGTGTCCATTCTCACATAGGTGATAAAATGGTGTTTAGTGAACACACAGAGTTATGTACATGTCTCCTACTAAGGCAAACTTAAGTTACATACTTTCAAACTTTCATGTTACACAGACTTCAGCACTTCTGCAGAAATAACTTGTCAGTCATAAAATAAACATAAAAACTCAGTTAGGAGAACATGTTATGGTAGCAGTTATTGCTTGAGTGATAAATAATTCGTCAGTGTTTGCCAAGTAAAAACATGAAGCATGTCAGACAGTAAAACCAAAATGAATAAACAGAGGAGCTGTCAACTTCACTTGTAGTTGCAGAGTATTGAGAATGAGTCCTTTGGTAAATGAACTGAATGAACAGGCTGCTTTTTTTCCTTTATTTCCATTTCAGGTGTATTGTTTCTTTCTTATGAATTAATTTTTACTATTAATAATGAGCAGGAAAATCAAGCTCTTTACTAAGACATTGTCATAAAGTTTTAGGTGTGGAAAGTAGAGCATTTAAGAAATACACTGCTTCAAAAATAAGTTCTTATGCAAACATAGAATCAATTTTCGAATGGGTTTTCATTCAATATTCTAGCACTTGGAACAAGCTATATAACTATAAAATGTGGTTTAAGAAATGGTTGCTGAAATAGAAAATAATTATTTCAGCAACACTTAGATGTCCTTATACAGAAAGTGTTGTAGAAGTGTTGTGCAAGTTAAATTGTAGAAGGTAAATTTTTTACTGAACAATCATCAGAGTGTATATTTAAAGAAAGCTTGAGGTTGAAAATGCTTATGTGTTTTCAGTGAATTATTGCATTGACTTAATTTTTAGTTCAAAATAGAGAAATGATAAATTTCAGCCATTTAAAACTTTTGACTTAATAACTCTGAAACAATTGGGGTTTATAAGTAACTTTTGATGCATTGCTGCTTTGTTACCTTCATGGCAGTAAGTTAACATATTTAACATGATTAAAGGAAGTACCTTTTTTATAATTTCTGATTAACAATTTTTTTTAATAAATATTTACAGAATTTGAGACTGACACCTTGAGAGCATAGTATATGGCTGTATTAGTATTAGACTCATGTGGAAGAGACTCAGAGATTTGCAGGGGAAGAAAGCAGAGGTAAAATTAAGCATAGGTAAGCCCAATACTCTGACCTGAACTAGAAATAAGTGGGTCATCCTAGGAGGTTGTGCTGGTACCTTTAAGGCAAAACAGCGTCCTACAGATAGATGTGATAGTTGTCCCAGATTCTGGTAACAACTACTTAAGTTGTCCCGTATTAAATGTGATACTTTTCTAAGTAATTAATTGATTCATAGTCTTAGCCTGGCCCTTTTGCCTATGATTTTCAACCCCAAATGTCCTATAGTAAACAGTGTATCAACTTGCTCTGTTCAGCCACCTTATATTCAGCTCATAATGCAATAGAGTTATTATGTGCCACCCAAAGGCCCTGTGTCTCATCCAAAGGCCCCAGATATGATTGTGCTTGTTACAGGTACTTTTACTGTGCTTGTTCTCCTTTTTCTCTGCCACATACTTACATTTGGTGGATTCCTAGTCATCAAGCATTTGTCTATTACTTCATAAACTGTCAAATGCCTATTTAAGCTAGTAGTGACTAATTTCATATTCTTGTAGTTTAATCCCAGTGTGCAACTAAGCACCACACAGCTGCTCTCTAACCCCCCTTCCCCCAGGCAGGATGGAGGGAAGAGAATTGGAATGGTGAAAGTGAGGGAACTTGTGGGTTGAGATAAGAGTAGTGTAATAACTGAAATAAAATAAACCAAAATAAAAATAATAATAATAGTAATAATAATAAATTGTAATGAAAAGGAAAATAACAAAAAGAGAAATAAAACCCAAGAAAGACAACTGATGCGAATTGAAAAAACAGTTGCTCACCACCAACTGGCCAATACTTGTCTCTAAGCAGTGGCCCCCCAGCCAGCTCTCCCCCAAGTTTATATGCTGAGCATGATGTCACATGGTATGGAATATCCCTTTGGCCAGTGTGGGTCAGCTGTCCTGGCTGTGTTCCCTCCCAGCTTCTTGTCCATCCCTCGCTGTCAGGGCAGTTAGAGACGCCGAGAAGTCTTTGACTTAGTGTAAGCACTGCTCAGCAATAGCTAAAACAGTGTGCTATCAACATTATTCTCATCCTAAATCTAAACCACAGCACTATACCAGCTACTAGGAAGAAAATTAGTTCTGTCTCAGCCGAAACCAGGACACATATATATAACTTGTTCACACAGATCCACTGGTTGCCATAATTTCAGTTCTTGGTATGACCAAGTGCCTCAAAACCAGACATTTTAAAGATGAGTAGAAATAGTCTTCAAGATGTAAAAATAGGTATTTTTGGATAACAAGAAATATAACATTTCTTACTCCATGAACAACATACTCAGATTTAATCTTTGGGATGCAGGTGTGAGAATTACTTGCTCTGCTTATTCAAAAAGAGATTCAGAAGCTTTATCAGCTGATTGTTTTCTAAACATGAAGATTACAATTATTTTTGTGCGGTGTTGTCTTAGTAGAAGGAGTCATTTCCTATTATCTCTTAAAATAGTTTTATGTGATTTTTAAACACTTTTTTACAGAAAAATAATACGGTGGTATTTCAAAGAAATTCCAGAATGAGAAATAACTAGGTATCTGTGTTATGGGAAAAGATTGGTGGTTACAGTGAACAACTAAGTGGATCATAGGGAAAAACTTGTTGACTCTGAATCAGCTGTGTCTTACTGAATAACATTTCAAAATGTTATTTTGAAATACGTCAATATATGTTACGTGTTACAAATGCAGTTATAGCTGATGTATTTAAAATATCCTTAGTTATAGACAGCTCCAAATTGGAATATTGGAATACTTTAGGCACCATAAATTAAAAAAAATGTTAAAAATAGGAAGTGAAGACTGGAAGATAACTGAATCAAGAGAAGATGGCTACATTTTTCTTTAAAGATGAAATGCTTTCTATGATTGCTGTGATGCAAACTGTAAACAAGTCGGGAAATATAAGGGGTAAAAAAAAGTGTAGTTGAGGGGATTTTGGCAAAGTTTAATTCAGGATGAAACTGAGGACAGATAAGCACTGCTAAAGGGCTTACAAGGTTCTGGAACACCCTCTTCATATCATGGAATAGTTTAGGCTGGCAGTGGCTTCTACAGTTACCTGGTTAAACTAGTTGCTTAAAGGAGATGTAACTTCAAAATTACATCAGGTTGTACAGGGTCTTGTTCAGCTGAGTTATGAGCATCGCCCAAGACAGAGGTAAAGTGACAGACACTGCACAGCCTCTTTGGACAATGTGTTCCGGTGTTGAATCACTGACATTGTAAAAAAAAAAAGTGAAAAATACTAGGAGACTTTAAATGCAGATTATATAGGAATCTCTCTGCAGCAGGCAAAGCATAGCTGGTTTTATCTTGGAGCAGGAAGGAGGATGAACTAGACTGTCTCTTATGGATCTGTCTGTGGTAACTAATTCTACAAATAATCTATTTTTCTACTTTTATTTACAGCAGGAAAAGAATCAGGAAAACTCAAGAAATAAAGGTAAGTGCTAATTATTTTCAAAATGTGGAGATTCTTGTAATTATCACAAATCTAACATCCCTTGTTGGTAAAAAATAATCCAGATAGATTGTTTGCTTAATATTTTGGTGTTTGAAATGACAAAAATATATCCGTGATAGAGGGATGAAATGTAGACAGTAAATGCTTAAGCTACTATTTTTGGAACTCTGCTTAAGATGAGCAAGGCTGACTGTTGTACTCTGGATGCGATGGGCCTCACCGCTTCAAAGTTTGTGACCTCAGCTATGGATGCTTGTTGTACTTCAGTGAAGCATCAGTACTGTCACTTTAGCTTCTCCCTTTCCATTCAGTAAACCTGCAACAGGATGTGATTCCAATTTATGCACAAATTAATCAAGTCCTTAGTAGTCTGCCTTGCAAAACTACCATCATCTGTGGGTTTTGCATACAACTTTTTTATCATTTCACTGCACCTTACTCTGTGCCACTGGCTAAGCACACGAAATAGAATACCCAGGTTAAAGAAACAGCCTTGTATCAAGAAAATTAAGAGTTCAGAAACCCAAACTGTGGATTTTATGCTTCTTTCTAATATGAAATGTGTTAAGAGACAGAACACCCAAATCTCTTCGGTAAAAATTTGTTAAGCAAGCAATGAAAGGCAAAATTGCCAATATAGGCAAGGATTGTTCTCTTGATATTTTAGTTACTTTTAGAGGTAGATAATGAGGTACTTTAAAAAGGAAAACAGTAGGAAGGTAAAGTAAGTTTAGAAAAAGATGGAATAAGTGACAAAATAACCTTTATCTTTATTGCTTTAGTAAGCAATGCTTAATCATATCACCTAAACTAGCTGTCCCTTATTCACTTATTTATGTATCACGGTACTCATTAGTCTCAATTTTCTTGCTTTTCTTTACACTAAGGCTACACATGGACCTCGAAAGACAAACTAAATCTGATGGTTGTTTGAAGTTGTGTCAGTACAATTACGTTGTTCATGATATGATAATTTAAATCATCAGGAGGACCTTTGGTTCTTTATTTGAAGATTGTGTACAGTAAAATAAACAAAAAAAAAGCCTTCAGTTTCAAACACTTTGTGATTTATAATTTTGTTTTTTGAGATAATACAATTTAAAGTTGAATCATCTCTAGATGTTGTGAGTGTATCCATCATGTATTGTCCAAAAGGCTTTCCTGTTTTATGACTTAATACAAATTCTATTAAATGTTGTGAAAGCTCAGATTAGATTACAGAATTTAGATGCTTATGAATACTTATTAGAGAAATTACAAACTTTCAGCCTCTGTTTACAAAGAGGATCTTGAAACTGGTTGTTCTTTGTGGAGTTTTATTGTTTGTTTCAGTTATAGTATGCTGTTTGACACTCCTCCTCTCACCCCTGACCCCACCCTCTTACCAGCTGTGTGGTAATCATGATATATATGTGAGGAACAGGTAGAAAAAAAAAATGAGCTAGTTGGGAGTGCTCATGATATTAATTATCTGTTAGATTAGTTAACTAAACACAGAAACAATTTTCAAAGGCTTATGAAATATTGTGCACAACTACAGCAAAAACTAAGCATTAAACTCTGCTTAAAGGGTCACATTTATTACCTCCAAACAGGCAGTGAAATTGGTGGTCAGCTGCACAAAATTTGTTATGATTGTGTCTGTAACGTCTCTTGAGGAAAGTTTTAATCTACTAAACTACCTGCATCCTGACATGTCTCTGCCTAAAATGCCAATTCAGCTTGGAAGATTTCAGTGGTCTGAAAGACTATTCATGTGCAGAGCAGTTTTGGAATAAATATATATACATATACATACATATATATATATACACAGTATTTAAATGTGTTGTATTCTACATGTGATCTTGTGAGATAGGTAAATTATCTTAGGTTCTTACAACAAGTTTCTAACAGTATTCATTACACATTCCATGTATGCCAGCTACTGTATACAGTAAAATGGCAAAACCATTTTCTGTAGTTTCTTAAACGTTCTGAAACTTTCTGAACCAACATTGTCATTTTAATTCAGAAGACAATTACTGTTCATGTTGAACATCCCTCCCAAATTAAACTCTGGAGTCTCTGGTGTGCTTCATAACTTCCATTGATACTAGTATTTCAGTATCTAATTTTAATCAGGAATTTATTTAAGAATGTATTTTTATAAGAGGAGTACATTACAGCAGAATTAAATATCTTTTGAAATTCTTCACAGTGAGGGTGCTGAGGTACCGAAACAGGTTGCCCAGAGAAGTTGTGGATGTGGTCAAGGCCAGGCTGGATGAGGCTTTGAGCAACCTGGTCTAGTGGACGGTGTCCCTGCCCATGGCAGGGGGGTTGGAACTAAATGATCATTAAGGTCCCTTCTAAGCCAAACAATTCCGTGATTCTATCACTTCAGCAGGATCAACACATTAGTAACAAACACCATTCCATATCTTATAAATGTGTAGTAATTTTTCATTTTACTCCATCTAGTGTTATAAAATAAATCTGATTCCTGTTCATATTGTAGTAATGCTGTTGTTATTTTTTAGTAGTGTTTGTTTTTTCTCCTGACATTTTTCTGACCCACTTGTTTTCCCCATCTGTTACTTCTGCTGTCAGCCGCTAAGTCAATCACACCAAAATAGAAGCCAATACTCAAACATGCCCTGCTCTGACACTAATCCCATCTCTCTCTAGCCTGTGTTATTTTTTTTCTTGTTTCATTTAATGGGTAAGAGATCTTTGTGTACACTGTTTGAGAAACAAAGAAACACTGCTTTTATATAAAATAATATTTTACAGTTTTAGTGTATGCTGGAAGACTTACACTGCTGAGAATTTTTCATGCATGAAAATGATTATCAGCAGTGGAAAATATAAATGAAATTAGTTTCACAGCATGTCTTCAATATGACACATAAAATGAGATAAACAATCACCACCTAAAACCTTACTAAATTTTACTTGCTGGTTTGGAGTCATAATTTGACCTTCCTTACCTCTTTTTTCCAGTGATAACTCCTTCAGGAAAATGAACCTTTTATTCTAAAACAATACTGGATGATAAAACAGATATTTTTGTGATGAATTGGAAATATTTGACAATATCAGAAATTATGTTGAGTATAAACAGTGTGCAGAATCTTCTTCCCAGTTTATGCTTAACTTTGTAGACTTTCAGGTGATTTTAGTAAAGTACATTGTAAACTTTAAAGTGGAATTTCTTTCTGACAAGATTATTCTGTAAAACCTTTATTTCTGAAGAACCAGAAGGATGACCCGTGATACATATCAACTGTTTGCCAAATTTCAAAGTCATCTCAATTCCTTTGGTCCAAAAAAGCAGGGGTACACTGAAAATAATGATTCTGAAAATATTTCAGTGAACTGATAACATTTCAGATTATCAGTTCCTAAAATCAGTTACAATTATTTTGAATTATGGTACAATAATATCCTTTTTTTAAGAACTAAAAATTGATTTCAGTATAGAAATGTAGTGTGTAATATATATTTCTAAAAATGAACAACAGCAAAACTAGAGAAAATTTCCTACAACAAAAATGCTAAAGACCAGTTTTGGATTTAGGCTGAGAGTAAGGTGGCCATTTTGCTGATACTGAACAATGAGATGATTCCAGCTAAGATTTGGAAGCAAACACTTTTCATAACATTTGAAATATGTGCATGTAAATAATTTAATGATATCAACCTGAATACTTAGTTAAGTACACTTTAGAGACTGATTGTATAGTATACTGTAAATTTTTTGCTAGCTACTATTGATCTTTGAACATCATTCACGACCAAAAATAAACAGGAGACTATTGACTGACAGAATTTTAATTGCAATCTGAGTTTCTAATTGTATTTAATAGTTCTTATTTTATGCTTACCTTAATAATCTGATTATGAAGTCATTGTTGCCTCACAGACTTGTTTCAGATATATAATTACTATTATGAACATATTGTTAGACTCTTCTGATATCATTAACAAACATCTGTTCCTTTTATGATCTTTAGCTACCAAAAATAAAGAGGATACCATACAGGCGTCACCTGCATATCTTACTTGTTTTTTCCTCCTTAAAAATCTATTATACCTGCACAGCACTTGTGGCCTTGTCTGGGCTTCCAGATTGGAGTTGTAATCTTTTTCTACACAATGACACATGTAAGAGAATAAAGAATGAGAAAAGCTCAGGGTTGTTCAAAATTGAAAGAATTGAAGGGACAAAACCAGTAAGGTTTTAATTAAAGAAATAACTTTTAAAAGTGACAACATATTTTGAGATACTCTTATATGAGGGCAGGTGAGCAAACTGTTATGTCTGTCCTGCAATACGGCTGACGGTTATTGCTTTTGATAATGGACAAAAGCTGTGTATGTTCTGATGCAGAGCACATGGCATCAGTGTTGTATGCTATGTTAAACCAATTAGCTATGGTAAAAAATGCACATCATTACTTTCTCTAATGTATCCAGTGACACATAATGTCTGCTCAATCAAATTCTAAATTCATATTTCAACAGACTTGTGTTATATGGGTATAGTTAGAATCTGAACTGCAGTCCTCCTGGGCTGAATTGATTGCTGTATTTTGTTATACTGTAGTAATCCTTCTCTGGTAGAGCAGTACTGCTAAATATGACCTACAGTGTTCCTTGTTCTGAAGTTCTTTTCCTTGTCATTATGTTCCAACTTAACCTGGGTGAATAAACTTCGAAGAGGTGGAGTGAGGATTGCTTGAAATAAATGTGTCAAATAGTATCACCTTTATTCTCTTCCATTCCCCTCCAAGGCCTAGTCAACCAAACCACAAATCTCACCTGTCACTTAGGAATTCCCAGAAGTGCAGGTCTGTCTTGCATCCAATTCTCCATTGCTTTTCATTTCCATGCTCTTATAAGAGACCCACACACAGAGTGTTATTAGCTGAATGTTGTGGGGTTTTGTTTATTACTATCTTGGAATGGCTTTAGCACAATCAACATTTGTAAAAATGGCCTTTTTTTCTTTAGGTTCTGACTCAGTTCAGACTCAGATTATGAAAGGCATTGACAAGAAACAAAACTCTTTATCAGTGAAAATAATTTTAATATGACAGTTAATATCACAGTCTTATTTTTTAAAAGACCTGAAGCTCATTGTGAGAAAGTGTATGGATCAGGTATCAGTGCTAGGTAATAACTTTGATAACACTGCAAGTACCCAGACTTTGAAAGTGTACATTAAGAGCAAGGTCGGTGCTGTACTATGCGTCTTTGTGAGAAGGTTTTCTTGTTTATTTTAATTGAACCATTAATTGATGAAGCTGAATTCCAGTTTTGAGATCTATCTGTCAACACAGCACAGTAGTTCTACAGTAACCTAGTTAAACTTTCTACCAGTGTAATACCATGAAGGTAAACAGAATAAACTGCACAAATATGTTTGACTCACCAGTTGTCTTGAGGTAAATGGTTTTTTATATTTGTCAGCAAAGTACTCAAGTTATAACAAGTGAATACAGCATGGTTCAAATATAATAGAATTATATTCCATATCACTGAAGTTTTAATATGATAGTATCAGGGGATGAACAGCATAACACAGAATTTCTTGAGTGTTATGTTACAAATGATGTCTGTATTTCAGCATAATTCAGGTTGGCTCCACAGTTGCTAAGTCCACTTTTTCTATGACAAGTATGTATACTAAAAAGATAATACCTAGAAAACGAAATAGCAAGAATGAGTCTGAAAAGTTTTTGTAAATTACAAAAAATTCACAACTGTCATTGAATATTCAGAAAATTAATTGGAATAACAAGATATGTCTGCAATTTTTCTTAAATGCACATGTCCATTGTTTCTGCCACTAATCTAGAGCTATGTGAGGGGGTCACACATATCCTGATGGCCACTACAGATATACCTACTGATATGTTTGACATATATATCATCATATACATATGTATTATACATAGCGATAAGGGAGAAAATGTGTAGACAAAAAAATGTACTCCAATTGTGTTGTATTGCATTCACAGTAGAATGAAATTCAAGTGTGACTTGCTAATAGCTTTAGGAATTATACACACAAAGAATTTCTTTCTTCCTTCAGTTTTCTTTATGGCAGAGAAATGGACATCTGACTTCATATTTCTTCTCACATGTAATATTCATGCTATTCAGAAACTTGGAAGGGAAAACAATGGCCTGTGTCAAATTCCAGAAAAGAACTCTTTTGCAAAATGAAATCTCTATACTAACAAGATACATAATTGTTGTTTTTGGATGTAGTAGCATTTAAGAAGTAACGCAAGAGATTTGTATTCGTAATTATTTTTTTAAATTCATCTATGTCCTTCTAAAATTTAGGTTATATTCTCTTAAATTGTTAAATCTATTTCAAATTAGACATTTGTAACTTGATTAGAGAGACTTTATTCAGCAGCTTTCATGAAATTTATCTCTGTATTGCACAAACACTTCATTTTAACAGATACGCAGAGAAGAGATTTAGCATGGGTCGGGAAGGTATGGGGCGGATTCCTGAACACTTACTGGGGACATATTTATTCCTCTACTAGCTTTAAAGAAGTGACTCAGAGGATGACTGTAGCACTGTTGCTTATTTAAATTTAAATGTATTAGTAGTCTAATCTTAATGATGTGACCCACAAATGATTTTGAATAGCAGTACAGTTTGACTAGCACTCTGAATTTTTTGATTTTTTTCCCTGTAAATTTTGTTTAAAAGCCTCTGTGTAAAATTAGCTACTGTTTAACTTGAACACTATTGAAAATGTTTTGAAGTTTCTGGAGCTGTTTCTGCTGTAGGCTGAAAAGTGGTGATGAACATTACTTTAACTCAGTCTATTTCATGTATTATTAACCTTTGCAAGCTCCAAATTCATGACAAAAGCTTTGAAATTTCCTATATTAAGATTCTTCTCTATGCTTAAGACCAGACTAGATTTCACTTTAATGAAGAAATACTCTGAAATGGGTGTGTTTTCAATAATACTAGCTTGGGTTTACTTCTTTCTTTTTTCTTAAAAGAGGTATACAAACCACAGATGGCTTTATGAAGTAGTTTGAATTAGCTCTTGAGCACTGAAGACTTGCACTAAATTCATAGAGAGAATGCAATGAGAAATTATACTTGGAGCCTTTAATATACATAACAAACATTAGTGCAGTGTATGTAGGCTACGCATGTCATGTTTCTCACGTGTAGTAGTAAACAGTCATTTGATTACTCTAAAAATAGAAACTCAGGAACGTAAAATGGGTTTATTCTCTGTGAAGCTTAGAGCTCTCATGGCTTTAGTGTGTTTAGGTACATTAGTTTAAAATGTGACCTACATCTTCTGCCTCCCCTGTTCCTTTGCAGAACGTTAGCATTCCCATATGAGGAGAAAAATACGATTTGTATCAGCATCATAAGTATTTTAGGGAAGTTTGGCATATAATAGCCAGTGGGGGCAGGTTATTTCACAGCACTTATGCTATAGAAGGCATTGTTATAAATAAAAATAATCAAATCAGAATGATAGAAAGAGCAACTTGTGTTTTATTTTGCAGACTGTTGAATCAAGATAATCTTCCTATCCTAACACGTTGAAATTCTCCTTTTAGAATAGATTTTCAAAAAGAATACTGTATGTTAAGGGGCAATTATAATGTTGTTACACTAAAACCTCACATTTTATTTCTAAATAAATATACAATGTAATATCTAAAGAATCAATGTGAGAATTTTGTGGAAAGCAAGTTTCATTATTTGTTTCTATTCTATAGCATAAACCTTGCTTTATCAGAAGATCTCAGTATTACCACAATATAAGCTTATCTACAATAGTCTGCTATAATACCTTGTTACCAAGCAAAAAGGAGGCTATGATATTTATGTCACTGAAAAATATATACATAGAGATCCTTTTAAAAACCCACAGGAATCTTTAGAATACCTACAAGCATGCTTTTTTAGATATGAACTTACGAAACAATACAGACAATAGTTCAATTAGAGTGTTCATAAAGGAATATTTAAAGAAGAGAAATGATTGTCCTGAAAGAAAAAAACAAAGTTCAGGAGTAGTACAGAACAATCAGAAGCAACAGATCACACATACTGGTATTTAAGAAATAAATTCTATTTAACTTATGTTGTTTTAAAATCAGTACCTGAAAATAGATGTCTTTTTAATCCAGGTATCATACCACTGTGTTTCACTGTACATTTATAACAGTAAAGTTTAATAGCTATCAAGATAACTTGCATATAGATTTTCTGTGGTGTTTATAGGCTATAAAACATTTATTTTAAGAACACTTAGACAGAAAAATTGACAGGTTTGTGTTGCACAGGAGAAATTTCCTTACACCATCTAAAACCTAATTACTTTTTTTGCAGTCATTGTGAATTCTTTACAATGCTATTGATTAAATATTGGGAACATATTTTCTCATATGAGATATCTCTTTCAAGCAACTTAAAGGACAATAAGGACATACATAACCTTGAAAGATGAGACTGATTAACATGATTCCCATGCCCAGCTTCACTCCCAGTTATTGTGGCACTGTATATCACTCAGATGCCAATTGAAACAATTACAATATTCATTTTTTGCCTTACTCTTTGTGTAGCTAGAGCTGATGAATTACATTATCCATTTAAGGTCATGTTCTAGTTTACTCCAAGCACACTTTTCCCACTGCTTCAGACACTAGAACACGATTAACAGTGTCAGATCCTGTTAAAGTTTACATCATCACTGGAAGCAGATATTAAAGTGAAGTGCAAATTAACGACTGCTAAAATGCCTGCCACTAACAATTATGGTGGGGCAGTATTGAATTTCTCATTTATTTCCAAAGGTCAGATTAATAAAGCTGCATGGCACAGTATCATAAAGGGTGGACCCAGCTGTCTGTTTTGATTATGCCTAAAAGTCTAGTGTTTCTAAGGAGACTTTGCAAGGAATTAACGCATCCATTTTAAATAGCAGTTTAAATGTGGGCAATTATGAGACCCTTTCCTGAAGAGATCCAAATCAAAGGTTTCTGTCTAAAAAATGTCTTTCAGGTCTTCAATTTACAAATGTAAAAGGTAGGTTTCTTTTATAAATTTCTTTCAGTTTTTAATCCTCAAATTTTAAGTAGCTCCTTAAGTACCTGAAAAATGAATTCCTTAGATGCACCAGATTTAAACTAAACTGCATAAAATACTAAAAATAGACCTATCCATATCTATTCCAACATGAGTTAATGAAACTTTGTGGGTTTTTTTCCCCTCTTTCCCTTCCTTTTGATTCAGAAGCATTTTCAAGAATCTTATTAAAAGAAATAGTCTTGGGTTTTAGGGTTTGTTTTATTTTTTTTATTTCCCCAGAAGATAGACAGCAACAGTTTCCTGCTATTTTGTCTACATAAAAGAAATATGACAAAATATTCTGCATCATTATTCCTACTGTGAAGAACATAGGGGTCTTTGGGAAAAATGTTAATCGTATGAGTATCTAGTACAGGTATCTAATACCATGCTAATAATCCAGTACCCTGATACATAAATAAGCAAAATCCCATTGGTGTTACACAAATGAACACAACTTAATATTACAGGTATATTCCCTATTTGGTACTTAAAAAAGCTCCACAGTTTTGATTTTTTTTGAATAACAATCTCCTGGTTTGTTTTAAAGTAGACAGCAATTCTGTTCCTCAGGTAGTTTACACCGGAACTGATCCCCATTTATGCACAACTTCTTCAGAAAATCATTTCAGCACAAAGGCATACTAATGGGCTTCAAATGAGTTAAACTTTTTCTTCTTAAGGTATACTTGTTGGACCATGTAGATACTTGCTAGCCACAGGTATTCCACAGATCAGAACTGCAAGTAATTTAACTATTTTAAATTAGAGATCTTAATTAATTTTAATCAGTGGATAGTTAGTTTATAACTTCAAAATTAATTCTCTACAGTCAAATTAAAAACTGTGTTCACACTGTAGCTATTCAAGTGATTAGTAAAAGATGCAACACTTCTTTGATTATGCAGTTGCATACATCTTTAGTAAATGAATGCAACTTTCTGTCCTTTCTTCCTAATAATAAAAATACTGAGAATTTTTGAAAATAATTTTAAAAGGGATGTTAAAAAGCAGAAATGGATTAGATATTGTGAAAAGAAGAAAAAAATAGAGGGTGGGGGTTTTTTTAATCCACATAAATTAACAAAAATCACAGCATACTGTAAAGAAAAGGAAACTACTGATTTTGCAAAAAGTTACTGAAACAGTTACTAAGATATAGATCTGCTTATGATGCTGAACAAATTGAGTTATATTCAGGTTTATACTGGACATGAGATTAAATATGATGGTACAAATTTCAAGGAACCAAAATAACTTTTTTGGCTATAATCAAGGTTACAGGTTTGGGGGAAAAAAAAAAGTTAACTGTATGATGACTTTAGTAAGCAACATGTCATAAAGAAACGGATGTGTTCTTAATATATCATGGAAGGTTTTCCCAGCATGGATAGAGAAATTATAAGAAGTATTATGTATGACACTACTTAAACATCTGACATACTGTGTGACTGTGTCTGAATGTTCATATTTCAGAGTGAATTGAATTTAATCTTGAAAAGGTACAGAGAATGGCTACTGCAGTGACCAGACAGTATTTTATTTAAGTGAGAACTCAAGAACGCATCTTATTTTGCCTAACAGAATGGAAGACTTGAAAAGTGTTTTGGCAAAAAAGGTTGAAAAGAGTATGGAACTCCTGAGGTGAAAAGTTATCTGGATTATCATTATTTAAAACAAGAGAATGTTTTCCTTGCTTGCAGCAAAACATTTGTCTATGTGCAGATTATCCCTCTTCGCATGTATTAATATGATAGAACCAGATTTAATACCAAATGTTATTGTTGTAAATTATACAATAAAAGTGGAATGAAAACTGTTTCAGGAGAAGTCCTGAACTTCTGAGAAATCCTGTGGAACTCCTTAGTTCCACAGAACCTTAGTCCTCGTTCTGTGGAACTAAGGAGGAGATCTGGTGCTTTGCCAGTACAAAAATTGGTTTGAGCTCATGGAAAATGATACGTTTATTACAGAAAAAAAATCTTTGGGGAAATTGCCTGAAGGAGGTGTTAGGAAGAGCCACAGCCTCCCCTTTAAATTGAAGTCTTCCCTTGTCTGGAAGACTAATCTGAGGTAATCTGTTTACAGGGCAGGGTAATATACTTCATTTGGTATACGATAAAACATCTGTTTTGTTGCTGCCTTTTTCCTGTGCAAAGATAACTCTATCTGTGTAGCCACGGCGTGGTTCACTTTCACGAAAGCCATGTTTTTCAGTGTTCTTTCCCACCTGTGACCATTATGTTATTGATCAAAAACCTGTTTATCAGCATTTCCAGCCTGGGAAAGAAATACAATTGGATAGATTTTTGTCCATATATCTATCAGAATTTTCTTGCACAGGGATTAGTTAAAAGGCAAAGCCATGATCGATAAATTTCTGGTTGATCCTTGGTTAAATAGTCTAAGAGGTTTGACACAAATTATTGCATATCTAAATACCATTCCATAAAGCAAAGTGCTATAGTAGGATACTTCCACTTCTTCATGCTTACTGGACTTCGTAGCATGTAGAATCTATTTGCACATACAGTGCACTGGCTATAAATCTTTGTTTTTCTAGCATTTGGCATTCTGTCTAGACTTACTCTAAGCATAGGCTTAGAGTGCTGTGCTGGCAGGGTCTCAATAAAAAATTTCTCCCTAATAAGGTTCAAATTGCTCTCTATTTAAATTATGCACAAAGAACGCAGATACAATTGTGAATGCTGTCCCACTAGCAATAACCAGTCAAATCTTGATGTTTTTTATTCTCTTAAAACACTATAAAAATCAGTGATGGCATTGCTTGAATAGAAATCTAGGAAAAGGTTTTATTATGGTTAAAATTAAATACATCTGAGAATATTAAAGCAAGCATTTTTCTTAGCTTTATAAAATCCTGCATAGAGCTGATTAAATGAAGTCTCTCAGAAGGAACAGCAGAATAAAGAACTTGAGCAAATAGAAAGGCATACAAAAATCCCACTTGTATTGTAAGTACCATAAAGCACACACTAATTAGCACACATTGATTCTTCCTCATAGTGTAAAAGCTGTGATTTTGTAGCTTTAAGGATAATTGCCCACCAAAAATGTATTACAAGGGGGAGAAAACCCTCAATAAAATAAGATTCTGGCATCATAATTTCTGTGCTCAAAGATTCATTTACGTAGCTTGCACTCTGGTCTAATTAGCAGTAATCTGACCTTTTTTCTACAGAAACATTAAAAAATCTTGTTACTCTTTATAATTGTCATCGACATCTCAAAATAAAAACATTATGTAGAGTTACAAGTGTGGTTAATGAAATAAAATTGGAAGAAGTTGTACAGCATCATAAAATCTAAAGAGAATGTATTTATTTTGCTGAAACAGAATCTTTCTAGGGTGGTTCAACATGCTTCTATGTAAATATATATGAATAAACTTACAGAATATGCACGTATATGTTCACTGACATAGACACACATAAAATGTCAGGACTGACCCATTAATAGATAGTAGTTTTAACTTTTAGTTTTGCTGTTTTTTGAAAATCTAGTGGGGAATTAGTTGCATGAAGAGTGAATTTAGGCTCCTACTTTTTCACAATGAAGAATCACAAAGTTACCAAGCTCTTCATATTTGAGTCAAAATACAGATGAGCTTAAACTTTTTTTTTTTTTTATAACTTGGTAAATATGATTTAATAATATATATTGACACTAATTAACCAATTTAGACATTTTTGTTGTTCTTGTACATCATTGAACCATTTGTTATCTGTTCATTAAAAAAACCTATAAAAGAAAGGGTGAATTCACACGATCTCATGTGATCTAATCTTTACAGGTTTATCTAATGAAATTATAGCCCTTGTGCAGGTGATTGCTGTTTTACACTAAAGTTCAAAAACTTAGCTTCAATGTAAGAAAAAACCAACCTTCATTAGGTTCTTAAGTTAGATGCTTAAGACAGTCAGTGCAAGTATTTTCTGTACCTTGCATTAGTCTAAGGGCAAGCAGAAAATATGGTGAAGCAAGTATGGAACCTTTTTTCCATAAAAAAAATGATGCTGAATGTTTTACAATGATGCTGAATGCAGAAATTTGTCTATGTGGTAAAGATTGTTTAAATTATAAATTGTGGTGCATGCTAATAATAATACAGATAATTTTGCACATGCCTAGTCATTATTTAGACTGTTCATAAATTTGAAATAGACCTGGTTGGATAAAGCCCCAGGCAGCCTGCCTGACCTCATACCTGACCCTGCATTGAGAAGGTGCATGGACTCACAAGGTTCCTTCAACTTGAATTAATTATGATTCCTGACTCTTTGTTCTGTGCATGCCCAACTTTGCTTAAAAACATGTTTAGCTTGACAGAGACAACTCTAAATATTAATGATGCAAAGAAAAATCTTAGAAAGTTGCTCAGTAATAAATTGTTTTCATACTTATAATCTTTGCTGGTTGGAAAAACATGTCTACAGTTTTTAAGTGAACAGCAAATATGTTTGACTTTTCGAAGTGCAATATTTAAAAGTGACTGTTATCACATGTTGAATAGATTTTTTTTATTAGCATTAAATTCAGGTCTCTTCAATAGAACTTAAAATACCTTTAAATATAAATCAGTGTAAAAGAAAGTAAAAACTTTATTGTTGAAACATAGCATTTCTTTCTATTGAGGGAAGTGGTCAGATTGCCCTTATGTAACATTAAAAGCATTGTTGTGTCATGTCACAAATATGAACTCTATCAACTAACAAGCTTTTTAGGCTTTATGCAATGTCTTTAATACAATCCTGAGTAGAGGTTTTTGTTTCTGCTCCAGAAGACCAGGAATTAGTTTGTTTCCCATATTTTCTGATCCTTCTGTTCTTTGCCTTTATACGAAGATAATTGTAAATAAATAAAAAAAACACAAACAAATGAGAAAAAAACCTCATCTCATCATCTTCATATCTGGTGCAAATTATTTTCTCTTCATGGCCTGTATAAAATCATTGTTGAGTAAAATAAGCATGTTAGTAGAAGATGGAGTAAAGGAACTGACATCAGATCCATACAGTAACTTAAAGCAGATAAGAGTACAATATTCCAGAGGCACAACAATGGCACTATTTGTTTCTCAAAAGCTTCACTCTCAGATATTTCAACAGTGTAGTGATTGTTGTTTGTTTACAATATATTTCTGTCTGTTTTCTTTTTACTACTGAAGTAAAAGAATGTGGCATACTGCAAAATGTATACAAAAACAGTAGTGAGGACTGAAACAGTAAGATGCTTTTTAATGCAAATAACATCACATGAATTTCAAATTTCTGATCATAGATGTTGTTGTGATGAATAAAAAATGTGCTAGTGACAAAAAAAATGTTATTTGGACAAAGTTTCAAACTGTTATTTCAAGTTTGTCTTGTAGCATCTCTTTGTTTCCTGCCTGTGGTCAGCAAAAATGTGCAGAAAAATATATACCCAGAACAGAAACAAGAACCTAGGAAAAAGCATTTCTTATGAACCTTTAATAGGCTTTAAACACATATTTTAAACACCTGTTTGAAGGAATCATGTCATCTACGGCAAGTGTAATAAAAATAGCAGGAATCCTGAGCCTTTCCACATCCATTTCTTCATTTCCACTCCCATTTGAAGTGTTGGTTTGGGCAAGATTTGGAAGTGCAATGTATTTCAAGACTAAAACTTCTCATTCGGAAGTATCCAGTAGTATAGATGTTTCTGAGTTTGGGGTTTTTTTTCTTTTTTGGGTGGAGTGGGGAGGGAAGTAGGGAGGTTTTTTGATAAAGCATGTTACCAAATCATGGCTGCATGACTGCATACACTGTCTGGATCAATGATCTTTAAAACATTAATATTTTTCACATGCCTGTATATTATGACATACTGGCTGGGCATACTGATTGCTGAACGTGCAGGTGTGTAACCTGTTATGATCCTCTTCCCTTGCTCGTTAAGAAAAAAGAGTCTTTTTATATGCTCACTTATCTTTATAAATGGTCAATTGCAAATGACATTTCTTCCTTTCCTTGCCTCTCCAGAGAGATATTATGAGATGTGGAGCCTGTTTACTTTCTTTCAAGCTTTTCTGTACTGACTGAGACTGCCCTTTTCAACATGTCTACTTTATTCTTCCAGTTGTGGCAAATGCTTAGAGGTTATGGGAATCATAAATGCAATCAAGCTACATGCTAGCCATACAGAGCATGAAGGTTAGTGCTTGTTTCCCATAGTGGGATTATGGTGTCCCATCAGATACCTTAGCAATCTGATCTAGTTGCTATTAGAAAAGTCAATATTTGCATTTTGTTGAATATGCATGGCCAACAGTGTTTGGAAAAAGGGCTATTTGGTATCTGTGCTTATATGACTATCTTGTTAGCATTCACAAGATACTATCTGCAAATCCTCTAATGATTCCAAGACAACACCGTACGGAGTTATTTCATTAACAGGATCAATTCTTTGCTATTCTAAATTGAACAGGCTTAGAATTTGATGTTCTTTAATTTCAGCTAGGACATTGGAAGGACAACTTGAAGAAAAATATCAAAAAATGCTTTCATTCACAGAATGTTAAGTGTACACAGAGAAACTATTTTAGTTCATGGTATGTTTGTGTATCCCTTTTTTTAAGAACATTTGAATCACAGTGGTTACTGAGAAACTTTAATGTATTTGCAAACAGTAGTGCAAAATAGGTTACTGATTTTTAAATAGTCTAAAATTATCTAACCAATGGAATTTTAATTAAAACTTATTTGAATATTGAGATTTTGTGACTGGTGTGTAATCATGTCTCGCAGGCCATACACTCTAAAGGTGTTCTGTATGGGCAGAATCTTATACACCTATATTGACCCTGATCAACTTCAGTGGGATTCTGCAGTGTGCTGGATTTTGACTGCAGACTTAAATCACACCACATAGTTCTGAAGGCTTTTATAATGCAGAAAAAAATCCTTTTCAAAGAACCATGGAAATATTTTAGTAATACATTTACAAAATTACGATTTGGAAAATATTGGGTATAGATCAGTCAGTTAAAAACTTGTAGCTCTTTTAAGACCAATTCAATTCACGAAAATACTCTTCCTTTCGAAATACCAGTGACACAGAGTATCTTAGGACATTATTAAGTCACTTGCAAATGGTGTGATTTTGCATAGAAATGTTCTACATTCATTAATTAAGGGGGAAAAGGTGGGCTGTGATTAGCACAAAAATAGTGCCCAACAAAATCCTGCCGTCTTCCAAACATGGATGGAAACAACGCATTTCAAAGTTTTCCTTTGAAATTAATACCTGACTGTTAAACATAATTTTGACCAGCCACTTTAATCATGCCTCTTGTCATCCAAAATGGCATCTGTAGAAGATGGGGCTGGACATCAGAACAACTAGGAAAGTGTTTTAAGATACTAAGAGGGAGACGTGGGCACTTCTTCTGGCACCGTTCTCAAAATACAAGAGAAAATCTGAACAGCAGTGAACCAATTTAATTATTTGTACCTTCATTTTGCCTTGGTGTTTGACTCAGGACTTGTGAGTTCTAGTAAGTTTTACATTGACTGTATGAATCATGTCACACATACAAAGAAAACTTACAGTCTTGTAACTTCCCGAATATTTTATAACTTTAAGAAGTGACAATACATAGAGAAATATTAGAAGATTTTCCACTAAACAAATAGATAGAGGGGAAAGCTTTTCTAGAAGTCAGTAAAATGAAGTTCCTAGGGGCTAAATATGTTGTCATTTTGTAAATAAACAATAAACAGTAGCAGTTTATCAGCCATGAAATACAAAAGTAGAAGCTCCAAGGATAACATTAAATTTAAAACTGTCTACAGGATGTATGTCCTCTAATTTGAAGGAGATCTCATGCCATGTTAATCTCTGGTTTTGTCGAAGGTATGGAGCATATATGTGATCCAGTCAGATACTGAAAATTACATTTATTTGTAATGTCTGTAGCCCTCAGTTATGAGTAGTCCTTTCTTTTTCCCCCAAGAGCTCTGTGAGATTTGTTAGGTCTTCCAGAAGTGGGAACTGAAATCCATATTATATCAAGTGAATTTGTTAGAGCCATGTGAAGCTGGTGGTGAAATGGTCCTGCCTATTCAGTTTGTGAGTCAGCCCAGTCTTTCCAGACAGATATATAATGGGTTTAAATTGAAAGCAGGTAGATTTCTATTAGATATCAGGAAAACATTCTTCACAGAGATGGTGGTGAAGCACCGGAACAGGTTGCCCAGAGAAGCTGTGGATGCCCCATCCCTGGCTGTCTTCAAGGCCAGGCTGGATGAGGCTTTGAGCAACCTGGTCTAGTGGAGGGTGTCCCTGCCCATGGCAGGGGGGTGGGAACTAGATGATCTTTAAGATCCCTTCCAACCCAAACCAGTCTATGATTCTACGATATGATCAAGAGCTTGAAATATACATTTTATTCATTTAAATGCCAATGCTTAAGTATGGACTTCTGAAACTTGGTCATGTCAGGTGTAAAACAGGAACTGAAAGTCTGTTTCAGAATTGAAAAGTCAGAAATATTTTAGATGTGTAGAATTATTTCACTCCACTTTTAAAGGCACATAGAAATGCCTTACTTTTAGTATATTCTTTTTCATTATTATTTTCTCATATTCCGTAGTTTCATCCTTTTTGTTCCTGTGTGGATTTTTGTTTGTTTGGTGTTTTTTCTGTTTTATTGGGAGAAGGAGAACAGGGTATGTCTTGCTCTTTTTTAGTTCACCTTTTATATTTTGACATGTTTTTCTGGAGCTAGAAAGAATGTAATCTTGAAGAATATCAAACTGACTCTTTGGCTGTTGGGCTGAAATATTTGGCTAGCCCTATACTAAATAAGTAAGCAGCAAATGATAAATAATGGAGTAGTCATTTTATTCTACTAAATAATGAAATTCGTATAATGAAAAAATAAACCATTCTATTTTATGTTATCTGAAAAATTGATAACTGGTTTGTAGTTTTACATTATTCAGAAAACCTAAAATGTGCAATACGTTTGGATTTGATTCACTTCGTCCCTTCAGCGATACAAGACTTAGCAGTATATGTATTATCTATTCATTACTAAAACCAGAAATATTTATGCTACAAAACAGATATATGAAAAAAACCAAAATATATTTTTTTGGTGCTCAATGTAGTAAAGTCTGATTATAATCTAAAAGATAGTCCGAATAGTTGCTGGGATTTCTTCAAAGATATGAACGTATGAGCCAGCTGCTTGCTACGAAATTTGCTATTTGTGTTTTAATAAGAAACCTGCAGTCAATAGGTGGTATAACATTGCTTACTCTTTCAGTAATAATTAATGTCTACAAAATTAGAGCTACCTTCATTCCAGTTTGCGCTTATCACCAAAAGAGCACTATGTGGTTGACATGCAAGTTTACACAGAAATGTCTTAATGTTCTTAACGTTAAATATCAAAAGGTAGACTCTCTTTTATAGTAATTGTGTTTCAGATAAAGTGTTTGCTGTGTGTGCTTTAGTTGTGAATTTCAAGATGTGCTGGAGTTTTGACTGAGATTTTGTAGTGTCTTATCATAATTAACAGATTTAGTATTAAATTTACAGTGCAGCGAAGTGTATTATTAATATTCCATAAATTTTTTTAGAACCTCAGTAGTAACTTTATTGCCACAAATGTTTACATCTTAATCCAAATTACACCCAAAATAATCTGGATGAATTTATGACTTAAAAAACATGACACTTCTATCTTCTTGGTAGATTTGTATTTCTTTTTCCTCTAAAAAGTACTAATTTAGTAAACTAAAATACAAAGAAAAATGAACATAAAAGAAAATTGGTCTATTGAAGTGACGACCTTATGCTGTAATAAATGTAAAAACTCATGATTATACGCCAAGTCAGCAAATCTTATTTTCCTTTTTTTTTCTTCTTTTCACTTTTCTTTACTTAAAAATCTTGAGCAGTTTAGTGAAATTGTTTTAAAAAATAATTTATTAAAATCCATCAAATCCAAGCAACCATTTCATTTTTAATGTCACAAAACTAGAAAATTTTTTTTTAATAAGTTAAAAAAAATGTTGCCTAACAATATAATCCTTGAAAAGCTGTTGAAGATATGGAAACAATGCATTGGAATTTGTTTTAATTATTATAATTTGGTTTTCTGATCTTATTTTTTGGACATTCTGCATTGCATATAATCAATTCATTTTATCATTAAATAAATGGGAAACATTTGAAGAGAAATTAGAATGTATAAAAGTTACTTTTGGTATGCTAAATGACTGGTGAACTTACAACCCTGTTGAGGCTGCTGAAAATACAGTTGTATACTCAAATGTTTATACAGTGCTAGAAATCAAAAATCTACTAAATGACATGGAAACAATTTTTTCCACTCCAGACAATAATATGATTTTTAATAGATGAGGCCATGGTTACAGGATTGCATTCCTTAGAGGATGTAAGCAAAAGGCATGCATCCTGTAAGTGTGAAATAAGTTAAAGTGGGAGATACCTTTGCAAGCTTTCTGAGTAACACTACAGTGCATAGTTTTTCAGGAACCTACATAAGAGTGTCTTTTTAAGGTTGTACTTTCAAATTTAATGTTTATATTCTTTGTATGTAAACCTTATGCAGAATAGGAAAGTATCTTCTTATGGTGCAACATTTGAAAAGCAAAAATTAAGCTCTAAACAGAAGGAAAAAAAGTCTTTATTTCAATGCCATATATGTAGATGTTTGATGAAATATCATTCCAAATTTATTTTCCAGATACTTTCAAATAAAAGTTAGAATTTTCCTGGGGAAAAAAAAAAACCAAACAGTGGTGCCCAATGAAATTTTTACCTGTAACACTCTATTTTTGTAATATTTTCTGTAAAATCACTGAGCAAATAATCTGAGTTCAATATATTTTGCTGCCTTATGTAGCACAACTTTTCAGTGTCTTCCAGAAAAGATTGAAGATCTCAAAAGTTACATTGTCAGTGAGGTGAAAAAGTGTGTGGATACAAATTAGTGTACATAATAGTAGCAGAGTATAATATGGACTACAGGTTTACTTATAGTTCTCTTAAAATAAAACCTGACTCATGAATTATTGAAAATTACAACAGGGAGGGCAAGTAGTCATTATAATTATTTTTGGGTACCTGGAAAAATATTCATCTTTTTTCATTACAGTATTTGAGGGAAAGTATTTTTGGGTAGGATGAACTTGAAATATTGGAATATATGTCCACCAGAACAGGTTGCTCAAAGCCTCATCCAGCCTGGCCTTGAAGACATCCAGGGAGGGGGCACATCCAGGGAGGGGGCACATCCAGGGAGGGGGCACCCTCAACTTCTCTGGGCAACCTGTTCCAGTGCCTCACCACCCTCTCTGTGAAGAATTTTTTCCTGATATCTAATTGAAATCTACCTGCTTTCAATTTAAACCCATTATCCCTTGTCTTATCACTATAGGCCCTTGGTTAAAAAAACCCTCCAGCTTTCTTGTAGGCCCCCTCAGTTACTGGAAGGCTGCAATAAGGTAGGATAAAACATTGGTAAGAAAGAAGAAAGCCTGTGAGAATTGTAAGCTATCTACAGATGACATGCACTCATATTCACAGTTTACTTAAGGATAAAACTGTTTAGAAAAAGTTGATTTTATGACTGTAATTACAAATTAGATAAAGATATCTTTGTAGTGACCTGATTGTATAGTCTGGCAAGAAACAAATAAACTAGAGCCTATAAATGTTATCTCTTGACAGCTGTCAGATAGATGGCAACTCTAACCTTAGTGCAAAATCAGTCCATATTACAAAATATGCATCTTTTATGAGTGAAATTAGTTTGTTAGCTAGTCTTGTGTTGATTAATGGAGCTTCTGTGAGCACAGAATCTAGAAGAAAGGAAATTAATAAGAAGATGCTCTAAGTCCACAAGCACAGGGTGCAGCTGCAGCAGTTGCAGGGAAGATTTAGGAAACAGGTATGAATCCTTAATGTTAGGTTTTGAGTAGCTTACTTAGAATTACTTGCTCTCGTTGACAATTTTCTTTTTTCCCCTCCAAACACTGGGCAGGAGTCACTTTATGAAATTAAGATTATGCTCCCATTTTGTCATGTAGAACTCAATATGCTTTTCTAGGATTTGAAAGATTTGAATTTCATTCAGATCCTACTGATTTTTGTGCTGAAATTAATCCATAATACAACTTAGAAAAATGGGCAAGCCTGTAAATGAGAGAGAATTTGACCCTATAGTTTAGCAGGTATTTTGTTTGTTTTAATTCAACCCCAGGTGACTGTTATTTGTCAATAACATCTGATCAGAAGTTTATTATAAAGATGATGGTGTTGAGTTCATGAAGCAGCTGCAGATACTTTGTGGTTTAGTGGCTGTCATCCTGTAATCTTTTTTAAAAAAAAAAAAAAAAACAAAACATGAAAGAGCATAATTTTTAGGCAGTGAAACTACCACTGTTTCTTACTATACTGAGCTTCCTTCCTCTGTGTGAACTTATGTAATTCTTCTGATCCAATGTGGTCTTGAATGCTCATCTGGCCAATGTAGATGCTATCTGCAGCTATAGAATTCCACACACATCTCTGTATCAAAGATTTCCCGCATGTATGGGTTGTCTAGCCATAATTAGAGTCCAGTAATCTAAATTGTAGAAGCAAGTGTTACCCTGAGTACTCTCGTGTAGCTAGTTCATACTCCGAGAGATCTACTAAAGGTACTGACTTTCTTTGTCTTTATTTTTGGCACTGGATGACAGTACGTATTGTGTAGCACATCAACCCTGCTCAGATTTTCATAGAGAAATCTTATATGTCTGGAAAATTAATATGCCTGCACAGACCTGGCTTGTCCTTTAATGTCCTCAAGAGTTTTAATCTGAAATTTTCTTCTGTACTTTTTTCTGTCACCTTTTTTCATAGTAACTCCTTACTCTACAATATACAAAACCACCGTCCTGACTTTTAAACACTAGATGGGTGTGCTGGGTTCAGTCAGGAAAGGGCTAACTCCCTTTACTCTGGTTGCAAGGGAACTCTGTTGCTGGACAGTAAGTGAAAACATTGATAAGGCCTCAGCTGGTTCTGGGATGGCCTGTACTGAACTCAAGGTCTTTTGTCCGCTTCGGATACTGTAGCTGACCCAGACTAACCAAGGAAGTATTTCATCCCATAGTACATCATGTTCCGGTCTCTTTGGGTGGGGAAGAGGGTCCGGTAGCCATTACTCTTCCCTTCTCTCTCTCTCCCTTACTCCCTTGCTTGTCTCTCCGGGCACTTGCTAACCCTCCTGTGTTAGCTGCTTTGCCAACTCCTGTGCTGGTTCCTTCGTGTGGGAGCTGGTGGATTGTTTTGAGTTTTCTGGCCGTGTTATCGGTGATAAGGTTTGCTCAGAATCTGCTGTGTAGGCTCCCGGGCTCCGGCCTTCAGGCCGTGGCTCTCGGGCTGCGATCGCTCTCGGGCTCTCGGGGTCTGATTTTCACCACTCAACATCTGGGTGTGCATTGATCAGTGGATGGTGGGAAATTGTATCATATTGTATAATATGTTTTATTTTCTATTATTTTAATTATTTATTATTAGTAGTAAATAGTTCTTATCTCAATTTTACGAGCTTCCTTATTTCTTTTTCCTCCGATTCTTCCCCTCCACTGGAGGAGGGGAGGGGGATTTGTGAGAGCGGCTTTGTGGTATTTTGCTAGCCGGAGTTAAACCACAACAACGGATCACAAGTCATATTCTTCTGTGCCTAACAGATATTTTACTGATTTGATAGAAGAATTTTGAACTGAAGAGCTTGCCCCAGGAGCTTGCTCCAGTATGAGATTACGTTTGTAATCCTTGCTTGCATTAAAGGAGTCCAGACTTTTGTCCCAGAGGAAACCATTAAAATATTTGTAAACCACTAATCTGTTCAGGGATTTTCTGTTGTTTATCTAGGGCAAGTCTACTGGCTAGTGATTCTCTTTAATGTATCCTTACTTGGAAGAAACTCTCTTAAGATAAGGAGGACAAAAGTAGTGAGCAGGATAGAAGCTGATCACAAATTAAAAATCAAACTATCATGAATGAACCCACATAGAGTCTAAAGTTGGTGTGGTCACGTTTATCATTCAGAAGTAAAACAAATACTGAAAAGCAATTGAAAACAAAATCTAACTTTGATCTTGGAGAAGAAATCTCTAGTTCCTTAAAATTGTGTTACTTGACTCAGCTGGACATAGTGAAAATGTATAATTACAATAGAAAATGGCTGTGCTATTGTTAAACGTACATATTACAGTGCAAGATGACTATGAATGAAAAAATATTATTTGATGACATTATTTATAAGTTTGTTTGGGAATCACTAATTTTCACATGCAAGAATTGTTGGATATTTAGGAAGATTGACAACAGACATTAAAAATCTTAGGTAATCAAGACTACATGTTTACGGTATTATATTTTCACTGAATCCAGTGTGTAATATAAGGAGAATTTGCAAAAGATAAACTAGATTTATAGCAATATGCAGAAAGATGATTGTATTCATTCTGATGCTGCCTAACATGACAAACAACCTTCAAACAACCTTGAAGAAATGAATCTCATATTTGGTTATTTTTCATTTCAGTAGCAGTAATCTATCTCAGTATTTCTATTGTTCTAGGGTGCGACACTCTGTCATAGAGAAGAAAGGCAATTTTTATGTCTCCTCAAACCATCTAAGTTAAAATTGGAATTCTAGCTGGAAGTTAATGGAACTCATGCAGATCACAGTTCGTTTTTGATGTGAACTTCTCCATTAACAATCAGGCAAGAACAGTCTGTATGAGCCTCTCTCTTTCAGAGATTAGTTCAGTGCATAAAGTGCATTTATATACCAAAACCAACAAAATGACACAGCTGGCATTTGCAACACAGAATACACGTAGGGGAGGAAAGACTGAGAAGATTACAAGAATGCTCCAAGCAACTATCATGACATAGACACAAACCAGTGCCAAGCACCTAATAATAAGGCACTTATATTTTGAACGTTTGTATTCCTTCTCAGAGGTTGTAGAAAGTTGCTATATTCCCAACAATTTATCATTATGCTCTTGGCTTTAGGGAGACAGCTGTAAGAACTGATAAACAATTATTTTCAGATGTTTGTAGCATATGTTGGATTAGTGAATATAGAGTATATTAGTACAATGGAGTGTATGCTCCCATTGGTTTAATTCTGATCAACATTATCTGTATGCCTTGAGTGTCTTTCTACACATTAAAAAACAAAATGCGTGTGAAACCAGAACACCACCACAATTTGACTTATCTATGTCTCTAAACCTTAGAGATAATGGTAGAAAAGCAAGAAAATTCACTAGGCATCAAGCCCAGTGTATCATAACCTAGATAATGTTTTTTAAAACATTTATATACCTATAGGTATCAGAATTTTTAGTGTTATGAAAAATGGTGGGAAAAATTAAGGTCTGAAAAAAATGTTTCCCTTTACGTTCCGAATCTAATGTTATATTATTTCTTGAAGATAAAAATTGATTGGATATTATGCAAACAAGAACAGCTTTAATTTCACTAGTTAATGTGTGTTTATATGATACTAATTCCCTTTTTTGGTGGGAGCTGGTCACATTGCCCACCATAATAGGAGATAAATTTTCTGGGCCACATTTTGTATTTAATAGGAATTTTATGCTACATGTGCTATGCTAGCAGTCACTTTCCTTCCATCCCCCATCTATCTGTACTGTCCATAGAAAACAAATTTGATACATATATTCTTTGAGTATTGATGTTGGTTTTGCTTTATAAAATATTTTTTTTTCCCCTGAGTGAAACATAGTGAAAATACAAGTAAACTGTGTCATGACAAGTACACGTGCTTAAAACTAAATGAGATGAAGGCACAGAAGCAGACAAATTACATTTTCACATTATCTCCTTACTGCAGAAAAATCTTAGGTTTATGTAAAAGTCCTCATAGCTTGAGAACTGAGACTTTCCTGATCCATACTGGGATTTCTTTAGGTGAGCCTTCAACATACAGCATAGGTTCAGTATTACCAGATAAAGTATTTTTAATCTGAAAGTGTGGCTTAACACTGGAAATATTCTAATTTCTGAAATGCACTGAGCTTTTGTAGTAGCGCTTCTAAGGTACCATGAAGCAAGAATGTACAATTATTAAGAACAAAAAGAGGTAATATTCCTCAGTAACACCACTATTGTAGTATTGAGGATGTACTCAGAGTATACAATGCATTCCACAAATATTGACACCAGTCTGAAAAGTCTGGCTGCTACCAAATTTTCTAGGCTCTGCAGCTAAGAAAATTAAAAAAGACAAATGAGGAAACACAGAGGTACTTCTGTTATTTCACCTCTCTGAAACGATATTATACCAGTAAAATTCCTGTTTTCTGTTATTTACCCTGATCACTCTTCTGCGGTAATAATCTCTTTGGATTTGCTTCTGCAGTCTGTAGGTAAGCAGGCTGTCAATTCCACTGTGATTATAGAGCACAGATACACCCCTAAGCCTGGTTATGATGGGATCACAGAGAAAAAAAGAAAACTTATAACCTCCAGGAGAAACTATAGAGATTGAGAAGGTTTTATGTTGGTGTGCTGAGAAAACTGAAGATCAGATGGGGGTGATTTCAGGTTGATACATGACTTTTAGTACAGCTTTCAGCAATAGTCAGTTTTTCAGTGGTTGATTTCACAACCGATACTTTACAAAATGTAATCTACCTTGAATACTGAAGGACAAATTTAACCTATCTGCAATTTCAGACTTCAAAAGTTTGATGACAGTGTTTAGAACATGAACTGTTCATGTTCTTCTACTGCATTGGGCACAGGTTTATACTGCAGAGAACATTTAAGTTTTACATCATGCCTATTGAAAAAAAAATAGTGGAAAAGGGCTACATATTTCTCCATATTAACACATAGGATATGAACATTGCCACCGAAGCCATCTATGAGTCAAGAACGAGTTACGGAGATAAATGAATTTTAAGATGATTGTGTTTGATGATTGTAGCACTAACAGTGAGCCACAGATAAAAGTCCAGTGCAAACTTTTAGAAAATTTAAGAGTTTGTTTTTAATACGGAACTTAGGGCTATTTAAAAGATGCTGCAGGTGATTATCCTTTAAGCCAAATGACTAGAAAAATTATTCAATAGTGAATATAGCTGGCAATCAATTAGGCAAATCCAGTGACAATGCTAAAGTGAACTCACCTTGCACTCATGAGATGATGACTGACCTTGATGAGCACAGCGAAACTACTTAGTAACATTAGGAATGTATTTACTTAGGAGAGGTTTTATAGACCTAGCACAAGATGTTTAGCTGCTGGATCAATTTTAGGGTTAGGGCTAGCTTTAAAAATATTGTGAAATCATTTTGGTTGGACTCAATGCTCTTAAAGGTTTTCCAGCCTAAATGATTCTATGGTACTATGAGTCTATCTTTAATAATGATCCTGTGTGGTTATTCTACTGCTTATAGTTTGGGGTTTTTGCCTTAATAATCATCTCTGTCCAAAAGTAAATCAGCTGTTTTCTAGTCAGTACATTGTTAAGTACTTACTAGCTACCTGAGGAGTCCTTATATTTTTCTTATTTTATAATATGGGTTCTTTAGAAAATGAAGCTTATGGAGTCATAGTTTTTTTCTGACAGCCTCCTCATAATAACTTTTTAAGCCCATTGATCAGGTTAAGTCAACTTAGTGGTGGACTTGGCAAAGTTAGGTTAAAGGTTGGACTTGATGGTCTTAAAGGCCTTTTCCAACCTAAAAGATTCTATGATTCCATGAGTAACTGCAGGCACACCACCATATACATGCTTGAATGTCATTTGGCTTATATATTTGGTCTTGTCACCATGTGCTTTGCCTGTTATCTCGTAGCATGTTAGAGAAGGCATGAGTTCATTGTGAAAGAGGAGAAAATTTGGGGGCAAGGAAAGGTAAAGAGGAAAGGCAGCGCTGAGAGACAGAAGACAAAAATATGTGAGAACCTGAGTTTCATTAGGCTGATGGCTCACAGAGTAATCTATATCCTTCATGTTTAATTCTTACTGGATATTGCCAATTGATTGTCATTTTCTCAATAAGAAATCAATGTATGTTCATAAAAGAAATGGAAAAGGCAAGCTGGATCATGAACTTCATTTTTCTACTAAGGGAGGACTAAGTTCATTCCACAGAATGCACCTCGGTTGTGGTATAGGTAGTATTCAGGATTTAAACAGAAAAGTGTCTGCAACATTCAATCTTAATCCTTACACATGCAGATATGTGGACCTTCATAATCATTTTTGTCCATTTATCTCAGGGCTGAATCATGTCTGCTTTGAACACCTGATTCAAATTATGTATTAGCCAACAGGGTGTACCATGCCTGTCTTCCCACTCTGGCTTCTGCATCTTCCTCAGAAGAATGGATGACCTACATGGCCAGTTTGCTGTTGATGCACCAAATGGTGTGCACTGCTTTGTTTTACTGTAATGACCAAGAGAGTGCCTAGTGTTTGGACAGCTAAGTATTAACATGGTTTAAATCTCCTTTCTGAGTGATTTATATTAAAGGAAGCTAGGCAATCTTAAATAAATGTTATAGAAAGTCATCTAGTATCAGTTTGCATATGGTGCTGTTGTAATAACACTACATTATTTATAAAGCATCAGTATTATTCTGTGATGTTAAGATGTTGTTTATGGGAGAATTGCTCTGTAATAACAGCTATAGTGGTACAGTACTCTGGGAAAATTAAATTATTAATATTCTTTCTTATGTTTCCTAGAAATAAACAAAGTAATATGAAAATTATTTTGGGGGTGGGTGAGGATATTTTTTTACTTTAAAAAATGTTTATCTTAGAAATAAAAGAAGGAGGCATTCAGAATATGTGATTATTTAAAGGTAGAGTAGTAGAAATGGAAAAAAAAATTGAAAGAATGGAGTACTAGATTCTGTACTTTCGGAGTAATGAGGCAAAATTCTGTTTTAAAGTACTGTCAATGACAGCTGAGTAGAGAGTTGTGCATGTGTGTTAGTACAGAATGAGCAGTATTCATCATTTTCCTTTTCTGAAATGACACTAGAAAGAATAATCATTTCACTACATGAGAATGGAAGAGATGAGGGCTCTTATAAGACACCTGTACTATGTCATCTGTTGTCAGGTTTTGATATAGTTAGAGCTTAACCCTAGGTGTTCCCTTTATAAAGAAGCTTTATACTACTGAGTACCATTAATGTGAATAGTATTAATAGAAAGGAAGGTGTGAAGGGAACAGTAATTGCTTTCCAGTACAGAAACTGACTATGCTATTTCACAGATATACGGAGAAAACTTTCTCAATATGGGGAAAATCAAAAGTGTACTCAAGCTTGGACAAATTTTGGACTGAAGCTGCTGGTACTCTTTTGTTTCAGAAATAAATCAAAATTTCATGGCAACAGTGAATTGAGACTTCTCAGAATTTATTGTAATTTTTGTCTGGATCGAGGGGCTTTTTACTCTCAGTAAATGTTATTACCTTCAAGTATTTTAAATATGAGCTGCTGTAGTATCCTGTGCCCTTAGCAAAAATCAGACTACAATCTCTTACAGCTTCAGCTACTTTACCTGGTCAATTTTTTTGAGTGAATGTCTTCCCATGGAGAATATTTTTAAACAAATTTATATTTTCTAATAAAAATCTATCTAATTGAAAAACATTAACCAGTTCTGGCAAGAGCAGTGTTTTGCAGTCAGCTTTATTCAATATGATCACTATTCTCTCAGTATCCTTAGCATCAAAATGTTTACTAGTGAATTTTACACACTTCTGTTGACCTTTAAGAATATTGAAGAGTAAATAAAGAAACTGGAAAACACTTGATAAGAGTTGAAAAATCTGGTTTAAGTCCTATGTAGTAGAAAACAATTTGTTCACCAGGATTTTTTATCATTTAATATTTTAGTTAATTTTATTTTGATTTTATAAAGTGCTTAACAAAAGCATAAAAGATCCTAATCATTTTTCCAATGTTCTTTATTAGAATCCCTGTCAAAAAGAAGAATTGATTTTTGAACAACGAGTTTTGGCTATTCCTTCATGTTGCTAAGTGTATCATATTTCTTCAGTACAAGTTGAATTTTGATCATGTGGAATCACTCTCCTTAGATTATATAGACTAGGTTGATAAGAACCCTAACAAACACATCAAGAAAACAACTGTAGTAGAGTAACATTATTTACCTGTAGGTCTACTTTATCTAATGATATATTTAGATTTTAATATTAAAAATGTACTTGAGCCTTATTAACTAACATACTAAATTCTTCCTCATATTTTCAGTTGCTGTTTTCTTCAGATCAGCTGCTTCTACTCTTTTTTTATTTTATGTTGAGCAGTTGCTTATTTTATTAGCAATTACTCTAAAATTTACCTCTTACACATAGAATTATTCACATGGCTATCTACCATATATGATGGCGCATGACAAAAGAATCTACACCCATAACAATACCTGGTAGATAATTTAAAATTATTTTGCTTTGCCTTTAGTCTTCAAATATTAGTAGCTTTTGACATGTTACTCTCTTGAAGGCAACATAAAAGACACCATTATTTAGAGATTCTATTTGCCTGACAAATATGTCAACTAGTAAAAGTTTCCTCCCTTTGGATTTTAAGAAGAATCTATGAGAATATGTTCAGTACCTTAACACGTCTTAATGACTTAATGATGTGGAGTAGACCCTACTGTGCACAAGAATTTAGATATTACTAGGTTACTTTGGGGTTTTTTAATGCTAAAATCTCAAGTAACATTTTTTTTTTTAGTTTTGTTTCATTAACAGCATTGTATATCCAAGAACAAAGTGGTGGACTTCAGGACTGATTAATCAAAATTTTGAAATTATTTTAGATCATTATTTAATGACAGAATTATGAGATTTATTTGAAGTGTCTTTGATAGGCCTAGGAGTCCATTTGTGTCATTTTACTCTAATATTTTGATTTCAGAATGATAATTTAATTAGGATGATCATTTAAGCAAAATTTGAATGTTCTAGGTGAAAATAAAATGTGCTGGATCTGTGGCAGGAAGATGTGCAGTCATCAATACATCCTCCTTTTGCAAAGTCCTGGTATCTTACACAGATTTTTCTGGAGAATTTTTGGCAACTGACTGACCTTTCTTCTTGAACTGCAATATGTGAGCAATGGCACCTTCCCCCCATAGTTGTGCCCTTTTTTCAGTAACAGGGATTCTTGTTTATACGAACTCTACTCACTAGCTTCTTGAAGGGCTCTTCCTGTTCTGTATCTTTAAAAAAAGTTGCCTACATTCTTAGGAAAAAAAAGCAGCTCACTATGTAATGATCTTCTTCACCTGTGTTAACAGTTGAGACCAGTGTTGTCTGGATGTTATTTTGCAGTTTAAATTTTTATCCATCAGAAATATTCTACTTTAAAAAGAAAAAATCATAGATTGCAACTTGACCATATTAATACACATTTTTACAATGGAGTTTTGTAAAGAGAAATAGTAATTTCTATTAAACTTGAATCTGTTTCCTGTTCTCCATGAATAGAGGTTGTTTGATGTTTCTACAGATCATTGAAAATTTATTCTGAAGATAGTTTTCTTTGTTTCAAAGGCATAAGCATCCTACTTCTTATATGCAGCAGTTTAATTTGTAGAGTTGTGATAAAGGTCTGTTTCTCCTCTCTTATATAATTCTTATATACATGATGTTTACAAACTATGCATTTCTTCCATAGCAGCAATATAAAATGTATTCCAAAAGTCAACTAACTGATCATGCATCTTTTGTAAGTGTAAGTCAGAAAGATTGGCCTAGGTAGACCAAAATAGGAGGATGACTTTCTGTTGCAACTTCCAGCATCACATAATGTCGGATTTCATTATTACACTATCAGAAATGCAAGAAGGAATAAATACAGAATGACAAAGCTGCCTGCCAAACCTTTTTACATTAAGCAATTTTGACTGACTAACCAAAGAGGTGTAGATCTCTGAGAATTGTGAATCTCAGAAAGAGGTAAGTTTCCTTTCTCTCTCACTGGAATAAAGAAGGTATTAGAAAGGGAAGAAGCTTTTTGGAGGGAAGGAACAGGAAATGCTTGACTGGAACACTTTATTTGCCCAAAAAGAGCCACTATCTAATTTTTCAACTATGAGGATGGCTAGGAGTCACAGCAGTAAAGCAGCTTTTTCCTGAGGAGAGGGATGGAAATTTTTTTTTTTTTTACCTTGCTATACTTCTATTTTACTTTCAGAAAGTATAGTAGTATTAGGAAAAGCAATCAAAGAATTCCAGGATAACACATCTCACTCCCTAAAACACAGAGAAGAATGCAAGTGTCCATTGCTCTTCATGAAGCCCTGTTTACACACAAGCTATGTGAATTCTGTTTTAGGGCCCTTGACAAATAGGTGCCAATAACAGCTTTTTTCACCTCACAATTTACTTTCCGTTGTTGTATTCCCTTCTTCAGAATTACATACATTACTATATTTTTTGTACTCAGAACATAATAGTGCATGTCAATATTCCATAAATCCAGTTGTTTAATAGCTTAGAACTCACAATTTTTAAAATAGTTGGATATGTATACTAATATATGGATATGGAGTTTTTTTGTATCGTAACAGATTTTATCAGACCTATTCATAAACTATATTGTTCAGTTTAGCTTCAGATTTTGTTGCTGCTTATTTTTGAAAGACTGTGTCATAGAATTAAAATAAATCTAGATTTTAATGCTATTTGAGTTGATTTTATGAGATGTTATATAAGATAAATTATGCATTGCTTCATGCATACTTGCAATGCTGTCTTTTTTAAGAGTAGATTTCACTTTAGAGTACATTTCATTTCATTTCAGTCATTGTTTTATTTAACACTTGAATCATCCTGGCCTTCGGGTTATGGGTATTCTACTGTTTTCTGCTTCAGCTTGGCGTTTTAGACCTTCTGTTTTCCTACCATTTCTTCACATGCCTGTAATATTTACCTTTTCTTCTTTTTATTTTTTTGACTGAGTTTTCTTCAGGAAAGCTACTTTTTCATTGAGATTGTTTCACAATGGTTCAACAACAATAACAGAAAAATAAACACTGTTTCTTTAGTTTTTAATTTTTAATGTTCCTCTTATTGTACGGGGAATGTAGAAATGATAGTTCATCCTCATTCCCAGTCCTTATCACTATTTTTTTTTTTTAACAACTGCCACGCTTGAAGGAATGCATCTTGCCTACAAAGTTTTATAATCTCAAGAACCAATTTCTACTGCTATCTCTAAGTCTCTTATGATTACTTTTTCTCTACCTGTAGTAGAAACTCAGGCTGCTCAAGGCCCAAAATTTACACCTGACTGAATTAATACAAGATTGGATTATCTTGGAAAGTATTAGGAAAGTTAGGACAGGTAAGAAACACAATCATGAAAAATAAGTCTCCTGTGGAGAAGAAATGAAACAACAAAGACATCCTTGCATTACTTTACATTACAAAATTGAAGTTTGTGTTTTGGTACCAAGGAGTATAAAGACTGTAGTTCAATACAAGGCATAATCAGTTTTTTTTGCAAACCAGTTCCCTTATTTAGCGTTCTCATTTTTTTAGAGTAATCTGAAGCTGAATTATTTCCCACGTGATCACTGAACGCTTAATTCAAGTCCACCCAGAACTTCTGAACATCAAAAACCCAAGTGGAGAGTTTAATAGAATTCTGACAGCTAAATGTTTCCAATTAAAGAATTTTAAAACATGAATCTTTGTCATTTTGGTCTTCAATGTTTTGTTCCTTTTTTTTTTTTGCTGTTAGCAGTGGAATGGCACATCGTACGAATAGTGGGATATTCTTACCGCTGGAAAACATCTCAAACAGCTTAGTGTTGAAAGTTAAGTCGTAGTGGACGTGTAGATTATAAACACATTTGAGATCATAATGCAGACATGCCTTTTTTTTCTAAATGCTTTGGCTGAACCAAATAAAAGGAACCAGATGTTTTACTATGTCTTTAGCTAGGTTTTGTGTATTTCCTTACATGTGAATTTAGGAACCAAAACCACATGCTTAAAATGTTTCACTTTATTTTTTTTTTCTTTGTATCTTTTATCAAACCCAAGTTGCATCACGACAAATTGGTTTTCAAAGCATTACACTGGGTTTTTGTTCAAGCTGATGGTTATGCCCCAAAAATCAAAGGTTCTTCCTCCCTCCTACAAATTGGAATAAAGAAAATAAGATAGCTGGAATGATCTTGAGGCTAAGTTCAGAAGTGAGAAATAGGAGTATGTGTCCTCACTGCTGATCGTTAGATTCTAGGGACTGAATTGAAACCTGTGACAAAAAGTAATACTTTGTTCATCTGCTGTTTCTTGTGGGGTGTTGTGTCTTAAAAAGGGGTCTGTTAGATAGCAGTATGAGAGAGTACATTATTTTACAATGTCGTAGTTTGACAAGCCTTCTCTCCCACTCCGGCCCGCGCCTCCCCCCCCCCCCCCCCCCCCCTCCCGGTGAGGAAGGGTCGGAGGAACAAACCAGGAAAAGCCCGTAGGAGTTGAGATAAGAACTATTTAATTATATAAATGAAACTTAGGGAGTTATTAACAATGCTGGTGCTAATGAGTAATTTAAGGAACAGAGGAAGAGGGTAGAACAAATGATACAGGATCCCACTCCAAGAAGGGAAAAAAGGAAAGAAAACCCACCCGAAGGGAGCAAACCCCCCATGAAACTGCCTGGGGGCCGAGAGAGTAAGAGAGAGGAAAAAAACTTTCAAACCCCGACTCCCAGACCGATCTGCCCGGCAAGGCGCTGGCTCTGCCCAGAGCACCAACCACTCGCCACGAGGTCCCACAACAAACGAACCCCCAACCCCCCTCGGCCGGAAGCCCCCTCAGACCCTTCCCCTTCCCAGGGTCGTGTCCAACCACAAGCCTCTCCACTCACATCCCCACCCCCTCCCCGGCGGTCCTGCCGTGCCGCAGGTCCTGGGCTGGCACTACCTATGCAGCTTGATGTGCTATGGGTTGAAGCAAAACATAGACTAGCTGGTGCAAAGCTAAGACATACAATCAAAAGCACTAAATAATATCTGAGAAATTGTCAAGATATATTTTTCCTTTTTATTAGAATACAGTATTAAAAAATAAGAGCAGGGTTAGAAAAATCACTCTATGTACTAAACACTTTGCCATTTGTTTCATTATTTGTTTATATATTTCTGTATTTGTTCAGTATGAACCTACCTCACTATCAGTACTGTTTTTAAAAATCTACTGTTCATCATGAATGAATTCAATTAAGAACACAACTCGCACATGCTACTTTCCTATCAGTGTAGATCCAATAGTTTAGGAAGAGTCACTAATGAAATATCTGTTAATGTATGTACCGTAAGATGATATTTCCTTGATTTTAATAAACAGAAATTGATAGAGGCATACAAAACACACAACATGACTTCTCATTCCCACAGTTCTGAAATTAAGCAAATGCTAAACTGAAATGATAAGTGGTCCATTTATGGGGGGTGGGGAACAGCCAACAGCTCAAACCCCCAAAAAATCCCAGCCAAAAAAACCCAAACAGACCAAACAAAACTCAGACCTTGAAAGTCTGCCAAGTTGGTCATTAGGATTTGGTATACTTTCCATGTTAGCTGCAGGAATCAGATGATACCAACACAAGTGTACCAAAGTACGCTTAACACTTTGCTCAATTATTTTGAAAATTCTGATTTCATGTCTTTGTTCTTTGCATGAACTTTGAATGTTCTGCACAACACTACACATAAAATTATCTTCTAGTTGCAATTGTTCTATAAAAGCCCAAGCATAAAGACATAATATTTTTCTGTAAATGGGCACATAAATATTGAGATTGCACAAGAAAAACAAACCAAAAAAATACTGTGTTGAATAGAGAGTGCCACTGTATCTGTTAAGAGCAGTCTTGTTAATATTATGATATCAAACAGTTAAAAACATTTGTGTTTTTGTCCAGACGTTAGCAGCTAACTCACTAATGAAAAACGACATGAATCTGTTAGACTTTGTGAATTTTAATCAGGAAAACACTTAAAACATTTAAGACTAAAAGTTAGTATGAGTCAAAGAGTTGAAAATGTAATTAGTTTTTAGTTTTATCAAGTATTTTTACCCCAGGAAAAACTTTTTGTAAGATTCTTTTTTTTTTCTTTGTCTCCAGAAGTTGCTTTCTGCTTGCGTGTTTTTTTTTTTTTTGTTTTGTTTTTTTTTTTTTATAATGGTTATTAATGAGATGGTAGTAATGACAAAAAAGAGAGAATTTTATTTTTTTAAGGTCTCAAGGTGTTGATGTTATTGAATATCTGATTCTTTAAGATCAAAACAGGATCAGCACAGAAAAACAGTACAAGAGAAGGCTGTCAAAGGCAGAAAATTCCACTGGGGAGGTTTCATTTGTACCTAGTAGTGTACCTAGTTGCTACAGAAACACAGAACATATGAACTGTTATCATACCTGGAAAAATTTCTGCAGTTGCTGGGAGTTTTTAGGACCATGCTTTGAGTCAAGGAGTCATAGCAGTGCTCGTAGCAGGTAAAGTTGTCCAGAGCAGACCAACCTGTCTCTTCCTACTTGATGGTAAGAGATTACCTTCAAGGTGAAGTGAAAAACCAAGTCAGAACCATTCAAGTGTTGATTCCAAGAACATAAACTACTAATTAGTTCATCAGATAAAAATAAAATTAAACCAAAGCAAACCAAAAACCTTATAACAGATCACTTTCTCCTAAACACACATTTCACTAATTGTTTAGTGCTCATACACTGGTTAAATGAAAACTGCCCTCCTCAATGCTGCCTCTTGATTTGGGCAGTGACTCCTGATGCAGATTTAGAAATTCATGTTCTCCGTGGTCATGGATGATCCCAACACCCCAGCATTCATGAGTTCATTGTAAACTCTACATGAGTGTGGTAAGTGGTTTAGACCTACTCTGAATACTGGTTTGCAGTTTAAGAAGCACAGAATCATAGAATGGTTTGAGTTGGAGGGAACCTTGAAGATCATCTACTTCCAACCCCCCTATGAGCACATTCTTTGAATTTGGGTTTTCGGACCACAGATGACCACAAAGGCTGGAATAGCGGCAAGGTTTGAATAATTTCCTCAGCAGTCCTACCCTAGACATACGATGTATCGAGTATTAGCATAGGTTATTTCTCAAAGAAGAAATCCTTCCATTTCTTGTTTTCCTGGAAAAATACAAGCTTAGGAAAATGTTATATTGGGGAAATTTGCCAAAACATTTACTGGGATAGATCTATTGCCTCCAAACGCAAACTTGTAGTCAAGAAGCAGAAAACTAGGCACTTCACAGTAACATGTTTAAAGCAGTTGAAAATGCAGAAAACCCAGAGTTAAAGTAATTATTTGATCAAAGATTTCTACATCTTTACATACTCAGTAACGGAGTATTGCAGGACTGATATCTTCAGCAGATCAAAATCATGATGTTATTCCCCTGACCTGGCTTTCAAAATAATAAATTTACTTTAGCCCAATTTTAATTTCCCAATATTTCTCTAACAGCATGGATCTGATAAAAATAATTTTTGGACTGTACTGTGTTATATGCATTAGCCATGATATTATTTTGGAGAATGATTCTTCTGTTTACATATTTTCTTTATGTATTGTACACATGATAAGCAATTTTGCATGTTTTCAGACTATAGCTAACATTTTAGGTTATCTAAATATGTCTGTCAGACTTTACCTGCTCAGTACCTGTCGTTTTTGACATCAGCAATATAAAGTGTTCTGCAAGCACTGCAGATAGAAACTTGTGGAATTTATAGTTATATTCAAACAGATCAATTTAAACTGATCAAATATGAATGAGTTCAGGCACAAGGCAAGCACATTCTTATCTGTTTCAGCTGGCATTACTGCCTTGAAAAACTTCAGCGTGTTTTACCATAGCATGGAGGTAACAGGTTACAGGAGAATGTGCCTCTCTCTCTCTCTGAAATAGCAGTTTGACCAGACTGTGTTGCAGAATTCACAAACTTTGTTAATTTTTTCTTGCCTAGTTAATTGGTGGTACACCTGTGGTGCTCCTGTCAGTGGAATATTGCTATAGAGACCATTGTCCACTTAAAAGTTCCATCAAGAGGGAAACATAGGATGGAAAGGCATATAATTGGAGGATGGGGGGAGGAAGAAATAAGTTGAATTAAACATTTGCATGTTGTCATACCATGCATACTTGGACAAAATCACTCTATGCCACTAAGTTATGTTGGGAAAAATTCGGCCATATATATTTATGAACATTCTTTATACTGGACATTATAATCATGTGGAAAAATAACTGTGAAGGAAATAAAAAGCATTCTTTTTATGTGATGAACTTTCCAACTATATTTCAAGGAAGGTATATGTCCTTCATTATCCATAATTTTCATGTTTTCTAGAATTGCAGCACTAACAGAATTCTGTGAAACTCCTTTATGAATACATGTGTAGCAATACTGTTAAACTGCTATTTAGCTTTGGTTGGGCATTCAAAAAATGATGCTAACTCAGTATAAAATAATGGATAGTTTTAAAGATGCAATTACCAGCGAGTTTGTGCTAAGCAGCATGCCTGGAAGTACACTGGCATCCAAATCCTTCAGAAATAGCTATGACAATTTATGGATCAAACTGCTTTAAGAGAAGTGCGTAACTATTTCGATTCCTGTTTGTACTTTCCTTGGTTTTTTCCTAGTCTGTAGTACTGTGCTGCTTCATCTGCGCACAAGATGAAATTAAGACAGTAAAATAAACTCTGCTATGACTTAAAATGTACATAAGCATTATATGAGTGTTAACTTACAGTGCAGCAATAAAAAGAAAATAATACTGTTATAGCTCAGTTATGCTTGTGTGTAAGGATAAATGTATAGTGTAAAGATAAAAGTGGTTTATGAAAAACTAAGCAAGTTACCTGGGTCATTCCATTAATGTTAAGCTAATTAGTCAAGTCACACAAATCTCAGATTTCTGACAGTTTTTAAACTGTTGTAAATTGAAAGATCAACTAAGGCCCTTAAGCAGTGGGAAAAAAAATATTCTTCATTAAATTTTAGTCATGTTTATGACAAAAACAATTGTAAAAATTCAGTTACAAAGGCATTGCAATTTAAAAAGTATTTGTGATGAAATTTCTGTTACAATTGATAACTTGAGTTGCCAAGCATAAACAAGGTTTGTTGATGTGCAAAAACTTCAGTTCATTATAACACACACAAAAAATTAGTAGTGGAGTAGTACTCCCACAGCAATGTTTATTTCTCTAGTTATAAAAAAGAAATTTATGCCTGTGTCTTGTTTTATAAATCAGATGAAATTACTTAAGAAAGTGTGATGTATAACAAAATATTTAGCTTTATTGATATGTATGAAAATTAGGCTTCCTTTTGGAAATTGGAAATACAATGGATTTTATAAGAGGATTTTCATTTACAATCATTTGAAAGTTTCTGCACTTCATAAGCTAAAACATTGAAACAATCAACAGTGCCTTGGTAGCTGTGCTGACTGTAGTTACAGTTCAAATTTCTGCTGTGTTCTGATGGGATGAAATACAACAGCTGAAGCAGAGGTGTGGCAGTTACAAATCACTATAGATGTTCTTGTAGACAGTAATGTCTTGAACAGTACTTTAAAATTATGTTTATATTTTCATACAATTAATTCTTTAGCTTATAGTTCCAAAATGCTTAATTGTTACCTACAGCCTTAGATTAATTCACAGGTAGCAATGCTAGTGGATTTTATCAATTTCTAATATTGTCAAAGAAAAAAATTGTATTTTTGATATGTTTAAAAGAGAAATATGTCACTAGAAAGAAGTGATATCAACTAATACAAAAAGCATAATAGTTGGAATATCTGACTGGAATTTTCCTTTTTTGTTGAAAGCTATATGCTTTCTCATTCCTAAAGATATATATGAAAAGAGGTATCTTTATACATTTAAGGATATCTATGATTCCATGATATTTGTTTTCTTATAAAATGGATTTTCTCTAATGTAGAAGATAGGAACGTTTCTATTTTTATTTGCTTTTACATGTTGATCAGGAAACCCAAAAGAATAAAAACAAGTCATTCTGTAGTGAACTATTACTACTAAGTGCACCAGACATAAAATTGAAATCATCTTACCATGGTTTGGCAGGAAAATTCTTCTTTATTTATGCATTTATTTATTTAGGAATTATATTTCCCAGGGAGTATCTTTAGTTTAAGCACAAAAGTAGAAAAAATATTCAGTAGTCACATTGCTTGACTGAGTCATCTCACTAATGCATTATATTCGGTGAAAGAAATTACTTTCATATTTATTTTAGTGGATATCTCTGGTTTAACTGGTCACTTTCAATAAGTACAAAGACATACATACATGTAGAAGTAATTTTAAATAGGCTATTTAAATGGGATATTGATTTTATAAATTTTTCAAAAAAGTTAAATTCTTGTATCATACGTCAAAATGAAGATTTTGATACTTCAATTTTCCATGTATTTTTAATTTACGTGGAGCAATATTCTCTCCTAACAGGTATCTTGAAAAGCTTTTTGCCTTTTCATTTTAGTACACTACAGCTTTTAGAGTGTTTTTCTGATAATCAAAGTTAGTTTGGGTTAACTCTAACTCCTTTAGAAAAAAACCACAACTTTGCTGAATATTTGGAGCAGGTAGAATCAATCCTGCTCTGAAAATGGAGGTGTATACACAGTGCGTTTTGATATACATCACTTTATAACTAACTTAAAATGGAAAAATTGAGTCATGAAAGTTCAAGGCTATTTGAGATGATTTTTTTTTTTTTAATGAGGTCCAGAAGCAAATGGTATTGCTTCACCATGTATTTGTCTATTCTTTGTAAAGACATTCTTTCCAAGGCTCCTTTTTATTGTCATTGTTTTCAGATATTATCTATTTTTTGGAATAACGTTCATATTTTGTAGTGTTTGTTGGGTTTTGTTTGTTTTCTTTCAAAAATGCACACATGGGCCACTGGTGTCAAAGTCTGTTTAGCTGAGTTAAGTGTCTTTGAGAGCTTTACTCATATATACAAGTATGCAGTGTTTAGCTGTTGTTTATTCTGAAGGGCTTGTAAAGTTCACAGCCTGCTTTAATAACCCTTGCACTGTTAAATGTCATGTGTTTATGTTCCACACAGGTAGAGGATATGGAAAACATTAGTCTCTTACTAGTTTTTTTCAATGAAATTGAATTAGAAATTCTGTATATAAAAAAAATATTATTAAATTATTCTAAATGTACTTCTTCCTAAACCCCCCCGTGATTAACAGTTAAGATTAACTTCCTCCCGCCTCTCTCACACACACACCCGCTTGCTGGATTTACTAGTGTCTACAAATACTGTGTTCCTGTGCTGGGTCTGTCTGGGATGAAGTTAATTTTCTTCATGGCAGCCCACATAGTGCCGTGCTGTAGACTGGTGACCAGGACAGAGTTGGGTTTGAGCCATTGCTGAACAGTGCTTGCACAGCATCAACAACTTTTCTTTTTCACACTCTGCCTCCCTCAGTGCAAGAAGTTGGAAGCAGGCGCAGCTGGGACAGCTGACCTGAACTGACCAAAGGAATATATCGTTTGATGTTCTGGTCAGCAATAACTTCTGGGGGAAAGGAAGAGGAAGGGTGGGACATCGGTGGTTAAGGCATTGCTCGTTTAAGTGCACTGGTTTCCAGGAGGTGGCTGGACATCTGCCTGCAGATAGAAATGAATGACTGGATTCCACCTGGAGGGTGGTTAGCAAGCCACTGGATGGGTGCTTACCTGCTGTCCAAGGTCAACACACCACAGTTTCTTAGTAACAACTAAAAAAAAAATGGTCAATGTCAAATTTACTAGGAGCAAATGTTTCTAATCAGTAAAACTGAAAATGCTTGACATTTCCTTTTTAGCTTTCCTTGAACAGTAATTATACTGCACTTTAACCATATGGTTTAAATGCTGCTCAATTTGCGTGTTACTTTTTTTCATAGAGGTCCCTGGGGAAGATAGCGGAAAGCTATCATAGCTCTTTTCTGCTGGAAGGGCTTTGAAGTTAAAAAACCCAACAAAACAGTGTTGTTTCAATGTCTAACACAGGAATTGTATAATATCTGGATTATGGTATGCTAGTTTGCACAATGGATAATTGAATGACCTTTTTAGTGCCAGATACTTGATCAGGGGATAAGTTAATTTTTCTTTTTATAATGTTGTTTCATATAAGAGCATATTTGATCCCAGGGAAAGCCACATATGCCTGTGGAGGAAACAATAGTATTTTACTATAATATTAACTCAAAATTGACAAATCTGTTTTTCATGTGAAATGTTACAATAGAGGAACGGTTTATATTATTGTGTGATACAGTAATTACTACCTTGGTTCTGACACCAAATTTTAACAGCCTTTATAATTTTTACCTAAGTAAAAGGGAAATTCCAGTCAATAATTCATTTAACTGAGAGTTTTGTCTATTTTTCCACTGTTGCTAAAACTAAACAGTTTGTTTTTTAAATAACAAGAGAGCAATACTCAGGCTATCTTGTCTGACTGAGAACTAAGCTAGCCCTTTGTGATTTTCAGCAAGCTATATTTCAAATAAACATTAAATTATGTGAAAGGTTGTTCAAACTATGACCTTTTCAAAACTGCTCTTGCTGTGATGCACATTTCCTGCTCTTGGTGGCATTGGGTAACACATTTGGCAGAAGAGAGGATTTCCTGCTGTGCTGCGATTGAAAAGCAGTCAACCATTTGAATAAAGGTCCGTGTATCTGTGATGAGGTAAATGTGTTATTTCCCACTTTGTTTTAGAATATTAACTATTTGCCACAGGTTTGATGTTAAACAAATAATAAACATTTTTAAAAAGACAAAGATGGTATGTGAGAAAGGAAACCACAGTAAATGCTAGGTAAGTAAGGATTTAATTGAAAGTATTGCTAGCTTGAAACTGCTCAAAGGACATCAGTCTATATCTACACATAGACCCAGCAGTGCTCTTATTCCAAATCTGTTCAGCTGTTTATTTCAGATCTGTATGTTTTCCATTCTCTTGTATAAGGCAAGTAGCATGTCTTGAGATCAGAGATTTTACCAGTTTAATGGTCACTGGTCAACTGTAAGGATGATGATCAACAAAGGCGGGGTTTACAAGGCTTAGAATAGTGCCAGAAGATCACCTCCTAGCAGTGAAAGAGACTTTGGCAACACTTCTTGGTTCTGACAGGCATGTGAACAGCCCTAGCCAGGACAATGATTTCAGCTGAGGGAACCTGCAGATCCCTGGGCCATGAGGTTGTGTGCAAGACCCTGGTGTCTGGGACCTGGGCATAGGGCTGTAGCATTGACTGGCAGCACTTTAGTGGCAAAACTGATTTTGACTTAGGCAGAAATCTGAACAGGGCACTGCTCTGGAGAAAAGGTTGTGCGCTGGAGTTCACATAGTCATTTATTATGATATCAAAACAGGCACTTAGTATCTGAGTGAGTAAGTTAGTTTATAGAGGCAGGAATCCAGAGAATGTCTTCTTAATCCTAGGAAGTGAGGACTGGGCAGATGGTGGTGTTGTGTATGTGGTGGTTTTGTTACCTGTCTTCAATTTTATTCAAACAGAGGAGGTAGAACATGAGTTCTCTTCTGAGGAAGCTAAATTTTGTGAGGTTTGCTCAAGATAGCTGCAAAGTGTTGGTAAGAAAGGGATTCACATGGGCAAAGTTACTGACTGTTTCTGACCAACAGATACATTCTTTTTTGGGGTTTCAATATTTCAGGTTAATAGCTGAGCATGCAACAATAAATCATCTTGGTATTATGGGTTTTTCTTTTCCTTTTAATCACTGTAGTTTTGCATATTTGTTGCTTTAGAAGTGTGGCACTTTCTCTAGCTCGGCTCTTAATTTACCAAGGCAAGCATTGTCTTAAGTGTATTTAGCCTGATTTTTAAGGAAAAAAATAAAGCCAAACCAACCAACCAACCAAAAACCCAAAAAGGTCTGTGTCTATCTCTTAGTCAGTGATCACCAATAAATGTTGAGCACACCACAAGATTTCAGTCAAATTCTAAGACGGTGCAAGTCCTTAAAAGACTTCTAGTCCACATACAAAAGGGACGAGGGGATTTGTGTGTGTGTGTGTGTGTTGGGGGTTCAGGTAGGGAAAAACAGAGGAAAGGACAGTACAAGAGCCAGTCAAAAATTGATTATAGGCACAGGCCAAGTAAGCTGTTGCATAAAGTACTCTAGCTTACTTGGTTGATGCTGAAAGAAAGTCATGGCCCAGCAAACTAATGAGCAGCTGTGAGTAGTTTTACTGCCACTACTAGAGGTGGGTGCAGAGCTCAAGGGTGTGAGCTGAAGGTGGCTGTAGCAGAGGGCAGTGAATTGCAGCTGCAGGTCTTTCTCCTTGCCCCTCCACTGTGTGGTACTTGCTTTTGTTTTTTCTTTTTTTGTTTGTTTTTCTTTCTACCCATCGTTGAACCATGAGTGCTACTGATACCAACTTCTGTTTTGCCTCTCTCTATGAGAAACTTTAAAAAGATCCAAATTGCTGCTTTCAATGACAGCTAGGATTAGCAGAGTTATGGAAAAGAGCATGCAACAAGAAATTGTCTGTGTTAAGAAGAGCTCTTTCTGGTGTGGAAAACAGGAATAGGTCCCTCTTGTTCTGTGTTCTTCAAAGCAGGTTTGTATCTGCTCTTGAAAGCCTACTGGGAGGAAGAGCAATATTCTAAAAAAAAGGTTTCTTTCTGACCTTGAATTTTTTAAGAAGTCTTGCTGTACAACTATTTCACACTTTTAAATCATTAGAAAATACTGATTTAAGTAAACCTTGCATTGTTTTATCTCTATGCAATCATCGTGGTTTACTCTGGCTAGTAAAATACCACGAAGCCACTCTCACAAATCCCCATTCCCCTCCTCCAGTGGAGGGGAAGAATTGGAAGAAAAAGAAATAAGGAAGCTCATAAAATTGAGATAAGAACTATTTACTAATTAAATCTAAATCAATATATACAGATACTACTAATAAACAATTAAAATAATAGAAAATAAAACATGATACAATATGATACAATTTCTCACCATCCATTGACCAATGCACACCCAGATGCTGAGTAGTGAGAGTCAGACCCAGAGAGCCTGAGAACCGCAGCCTGAGGGCCGGAGTTTGAGAGCTGTCGCAGCAGATTGCAAGCAAACCCTATCAGCGATAGTGCGACTGGAAATGCTGATCTTTCCATCTATACCTCTTTCCAAGTTCTTTCAGTTTTTATCTCATTACCTTAACATTACAAGGTTATACTTTAAGAGTACAAAGTAGCAGAATCTATCTGACTTGTTCTATAATTTCATGTGCTGTTGAACTTCTCCTCAGAAAAATTCTTTGCATGATTAGCCTTTTGTGAATACTCTTACACCTTTACGAATAAGGATTTATTCCAGGTGGCATTTCTCTATTTTGTTCATAATCCTTGTATTCAGACTCCATGACTGTGTTTGAATTGTTACTGTAATGATTTCCCTTGTGGTGAAAGACCATTATTTTAACATTTTTGTCTTCCATGAGTCTTTTTTTTTTTCCTTCCTACCTGTGATGTGATAAATCTCACTCCTTTCTCCTCTGCCAAATTTAATTAGACAAATAAGTGTTTTTTTGTTGGGAGGAATGAGCTTTGGACTGCACTATTGTAGCTTGGGTTTTTTATGCTCAATTTGTTATTCTGCAGTAAGGAAAAAAAGTTACTCTTCAAGTAATCTTTCTCAGCTATAATTCCTTGCTTTAGTTCCCTCTTCCTCTTGTGTCATTGTTTTGCCTCCACTGCGACCATAGACAAAGAACTTCAGAATCATTGACTTTTTTTAAAATTCCTGTACTTAAGCTTCTAGACAAACTGGAGGGAAGAAAAAAAATTGAATGTGAAAAGGTGAGAAAAGACTTAAGTGGAAAAACAAGAGAGACCTCCGAGTTTAATCTCACTTTGAAAAAAATGTGAGATTGCATTATTTTTAAAGCTGAGTCTTTAAAAGTTAAGGTTTTGAAGGTGACTTTTGGAGTCCTGGGGGTATATTTCTTTCTTTTATATGCTTCATGTTGTAGTTAGTGGTATGAAAGACTATTTATATTGAGGATGCTCAATAATTGTTAAGTCAGTCACAGAAAAAGAAAACTGGATTAACATGGAGCATGAATTCATATTTTTATCACTTTAAGAATTTGTAAGAAATAGTTATGTGTCTGTATATAATTTATAGAAGACTTTTATTTACTTTCAAATAAACCACTCTTTAGGCAGGGACAAAATTTAAAGAAAATTATTCCTAAATAAAGTAAAAAATGCTGAATTACTGAAGAAGTTCATCTACAAAGAGTGCTGGATAGTGAGTAATGAAGATTTACTGTCATGTTCAGTCAGTGTGATTACAAACAGTTCTTGCTAGTGATACTAATATTTGTCGAAGAACTAATGTTAGAATACTGCAGCTTTTAAAAAAAGCAGAAAAGGTCTAGAGCTTTATTAATATTTATGTACAGACACAGTTCATGCTGAGGTCGTGCCCAGTGTTAATGCCCTACCAGTGTTAATGGTAGGTGGTGATCAATCTTCTTTTCCTTTCCCCCCCTTCTCCCTGCTGCTCTTCCTGAGATATTTCTGCTTCATGTGAAACCTAAAGCTGCACTGAACACTTATCAACATTAGGATTAGAGTCTTGGTTGGACCTTTCTTAGATAGCATAGTGAACAAAAATACAGCTGTATATTTGGAATTGTCATTTGCAGGATCCTTTTGAATAAAGAGGGGTGTAGGGAAGGTGGAACAGAACTGTTGAACCCAGAAATCTGCATTACTTAATCTGTATATAAGATTTCAATGTATTGTCTCCAAAAATAGCTGTCACTTTGTTTTAGATGACATGTAGATAATGCTGCAAGTTATGATAGAAGCTATGAATACAAATTATGTTGTTAGGGAAGAATAAATAAAGTCTGAGTTTGTGAGAGAGGGATGAACATATAGAGGCCTGTGTGTGTTCCAGCCTAGGCCCAATTGGAGGATGTGGTGATTCACACTCATGAGCTTCCAAAGTTTCCATGTGCAGTGTTTCTGTAAACTAATCAGTTAAAGGAAAAAAATTACATATTTCTGTGAGCCTTTGCATGCTGAATTCCCAAGTGTAAATAATACAATTGTGACCTTAAAATTTGTTCAACTCAGGGTGCTGTTGAACTGGCCTTTAGCTAGGAAATATGTATGAGGAGTCCTGAGTGACAGCTTGAAGCTGCATTTATTACCACCCATCTTAAAAGTAAAGCAAAACCAATTTTGCTTTCTCCATTTAAAATAAAGAAAATTCTTTTTGCTTGATCTTTCATTTTATGTCTGCTTAGAGCTCAGGTTACAAAAGAATCTGAAAAACCTATGTGACTGCATTGTCTGTCTTAAGCATAATATATTTTTAAAAATATTTCTTAAAGTGTGAGGGTTTTTTTTTTAACTTAAGGCTATGATAATTTAAATATTTCCTGACTTACTTTCAAATTGAGCAAAATATGTTTTGTTTTTGGTAGTACTATAAACACTCTCAGAATGCATAGGCATTACAGTTTTTTGGCTGAAAACAGAGTATGCTGACATAGCTAATATGGGTATACACTTTCCTATTCCACTTGACAATACCAATAAAATTGCTGGAAAAAGATTAGCATACATGGATAGATTATTTGTCATCTTGGCTGATTTGTTCTCAGTTTCTTAATATTGAATATACTAGGCTTCATATCTTCTCCACTAAATTACTGAATTATATCCAAATATAGGAACCTAGATCATCTAGTACTGGTTTATTTTCTAAATCTAAATGCTTAGATAGAAGAACAGCCTTCAGAAAAACTTGGTGGTTTTGTAACTTGGTGCAGAGGTGGTGGTCTTCTGAATGGGTGCTGCATCCTAAGAAATTTTGTCCCAGGAAACGTATCTACACTAGCATTCAAACAAACAAAACCTACCAGAAATACCCCCCAACAACTTCTGTAAGGTATGGAATATCCTGTTGGTTAGTTGGGGTCAGCTGCCCCAGCTGTGCCCACTTCCAGCTTCTTGTGCACCCCCAGCCTACTTGCTGGTGGGAGTGGTGTGAGAAGCAGAAAAGGCCTTGACTCTATGCAAACACTGCTTGACTATAATGGAAATATCTCTATATTATTGACACTGTTTTCAGCACAAATCCAAAATGTAGCCCCATACTAGCTACTATGCAGAAAATTAACCCTATCCCAGTCAAAAATGGGACAGTATGGACAGGAGGGCAGCTGAAACTTGATGAAAAGCATATTAGGTAAGAGAACAGTCTGCAATACATCTATTACTGAGAACAAACGCTTAGGTCTTTCTAACCAAACACAGTGGATGGGACTAATAATGAAGCTGTACTTTACTTGTCTTTTGTAATCATAACAAGGTTTAGTTGATAAAGTTCTTTGTATATCAGGTTTTTCTTTCTGTATTTTTAAAGACTTATTTGGAAATGAACTAAAACTTGAAGATGATGCACTTTTTTTTTTTTTTTAAAGTTTACTAATATTGTTGTATCATTGTATTTGGGTCAAATGTTTTAAATTTTTTTCAGCTCTGACAACAATATGCAAGTGTTTTTTATCCATAGCTAGTAAGTGCCCCTTAGTAAGGCTGTTGAAAACATCTTGTATCTGCTTTGTTTCACTGGATTATTTCTCTGTGAATTGAGTCTGGTTCTCCCAATATTTCATGAATAATTCACCAGACATGTAAAGAGAAAACTAGTGGAAATCAGTTTCCATGGAAAAATTTCATTCAGCAGTACTTAAAATAGGTGTCCACAGTTATTTCTTTATTATTCAGTTGCAGCACTTAAGGTTTTATTAGTTAGGTGAGAGGAAAAAAACAAAAAATCCAAGAAGACTGCATGTGCCCTTGCACCTTTTGCTAATTTGATTTGATCCTCTACAATAAAGTTAGTATTTTGGCTTAACTGATAAGATCAAATCCATGCTATTATATAGACTCTTGTTTTCTGGTGGTAGTCTTAATTCCTAGATTTCAGTGTTATTAGTTTATTTTAAAAACATTTTTACTTTTGTCTAAATCCATTTATTTTATCTCAAAGTAGTTATTTAATATTTATGGCTTTGTTTATATTTTCATAATTGAGTGCACTTTTAGTTCAAATTTATATCAAGGTTATGCTTGTGAAAACTGTGATTTCATTTGAAATTGCGTGGATTTTATTTGTGTCACAGATTGCTATGAGTGACTTGGTAATCGCTAGTTGGTGGACTTTTTAGAAAAAACAGTTTAAATGTTTGTTCTTTAAATATGATCTATAAAACACTTGAGACACTGCATAGCTGATCCTTTTCAACACATACATTAAAAGATGTGCAAGTTCCTGAATTCACAATAGTGCGGAACAGTGCTTGTTAAACATGTTGAAGGCATTAAAACTAGGCAGAGACTGTGTCTGAAGAAAGAATCTTGCTTCTGTTGAGGATAATGGGAATTTTACTATTGACTTCAATAAAAGAAGTTGAATATGCAGTGATGTATACAAATATACATGTTATTTTAAATAGTTAATAGTGTAAAATGAAAACATTTATAAAACATTTCATGATAAAGTAATATGGTTCTTCATTATGACAAGAAGCTTGCTGGTTTATTGATGTACATGATTGGTATACACTGACATAGACCAGTATTACAAATAGCAGTAGATATTATGCAAATTGTTCTCTCTCATCTGAAAGTCAGTGTTTTGCATTCAAGCATCAGATTTAATTATAGTACTAAAATGAAGTCCCAAGTGAAGTCTTAAATCAGTTTCTACTTTCACAGAAGTATACAGCAGTGTGCATTGTTGAGTCACCACACACCTCTCAATAATTCAGAGTGCTTGTCAGAATGAGATCTTTATCTTCCAATTCAGAAAGCAGAAATAATAATGATTTATGGACTTTGGCCTCAAACTGCAATAGTTCTATCACTTCAAGGCAGCCCTGTAATTCTGTAATGTGTGTACATGACCTGTGCCGTAAAATACTCTGGGATGTTGCTAGACTTTATTTGAGGTTAGTGGTAGTAGAAGGAAATTGGATTTACATTAATTTCTGTCAGTTAATGTCTGTTGCCTGTATGTAGCAGTGATACATTGACACATGGAGTAATATTTTCAAAGATTTATGGGAAACTTTTAATGTTGACTTGGGTTTGCCCAGTTCAACAGTTTGGTGCATGAAGTTAAACCCACCATCAGCTTGGCTTATACAGTTTTATTATACGTATAAAAATCACAGTTGTGTAGTTAAATCAGGTGTACAGCATCTGAGGTGAATATGTAGTCTTCTCAACTTTTTGCTCAAATTGTTAAAAAATAATACAGCAAAAGGCTTTGTCATATTAGAGCCAAATTTCATGGTTGCCTGCTTTCTGTAGCATATTTTCTGTAGAAAATTTCTGCTGTATGGGAAAGCAAAGAATCAAAGCACTGTTGTCTCAGTTCTGATTGTCCTGTAGGCTTAAGAAAAAATGTTGAGAACTGACTTTTGCCACTGAAGCAAAAAACATAGATTAGAAAATGAATCTAATAATACCAAATTGTTCATTTGTGTTGTGTGTTCATACTATGGGGTTTTTTTTATGTGGCAGCCAAGTATTATTTAGCTATGCTGTGAGGATAAGGAAAGCGCTGCAAGGAATTATGGTACTAGGTGTATATAGCATTTGGGGATGAAGTTCTTGTTTGTTCTGGAGATTAGGAGGGTACAGCAAGAGAATTAAAAAATAACAGAAGAACAATGTCTATTCCCACATTTGGAGATGTTTCAGTATTTTTATACATTTTTTTTGAGGACACAGTTATGGTATCAGAACACCTACATAACTGAAGTTTTGGTAATTGCAGTTGACAGTTCTGGTTTTGGTGAGATTAATTTTTTTGGGGTTTTCTTTCCCCTCATGATGCCCTTTCCCTTGCCACAAAGTGACTGTATAGTAAGTTCTGCGGCAGCCAAGATGGAAATGGAGGATATACTGAGGAAATATTACTGTGCACATTCCCGTGTGCCTGGAGATCTGCTGCTGACCACAGGTCTTATTTTACATGCTGGCAGCAGCATAAATAGAATAGAAACTGGACAGATAGCTTCGGTAGCCTAAGGTAGACAATCCATTTCCATGTTCCAGGAGCAGAAGCAAGTGGGAATTGTGGCCAGCGGAAACTCCTTTACCTCTGCTGCAGTCCTCTTAAAGCTCTGTTTGTTATTCAAATCTTGTCTCATTGAAATACTACTAGAGGGTCATTTGACTCCTTCTAGCCACCTTTCACTTAATATATCCGTCCTGCTGTTCCACCATACTTCATTCCCTAAAATGTCATCTTGCCACCACAGAGGTTGGTTTGTTTTATTGTTTGTGGGGTTTTTTTTGGGTTTTTTTTTGTTTTTGTTTTTGGTTTTTTTTTGTTTTGTTTTTGGGTTTTTTTTTTCTTCTTCTTGGTTAAGAGCCTTGACCAAACCCTAGTTATTTTTGCATTTAATCTTGACATGTAAGTGTTGACTTTTATCTGCCCGTCAGAGTTCAAGGAGTGTCTGGACAATGCTCTTAGTCATATGGTTTAGTATTAGGTAATCCTGCAAGGAGCATGCACTTGGGCTCTATCATCCTTATGGGTCCCTTCCAATTTGATATTCTACGGCCTAAATTCTAGAGATGGTATTGTTCTGTTACATGCAATAACATAGCAATCTTCAGGTGACAAACTTCAATATATGTTGAAAAATACATGATTTACTATGAAACTTTTAATTAAAAGTAAATCTTGTAATTAGGTGTTGCTTTTAACAGTTACTAATTACAGTTAATATAACACACAAGACTGACTAAAAGTATAACTAGTCATGATAACAAGATTAAATTTGGTTCATTTCAGGCTGACCTATGTGAAGCATTAGTTAAGAATTTAACAAAGGATATATTCTTGCTTCATTTACATAATACAATCCTTTTCATGTTTTACATGCAATTAAAGATAATATAATTAATATCTCAACATTTTTTTTTTTTTAGGGTATATGGGCGAAGATGGCCATTTTGGATCATGCGAGAACAAGTACTGCGGTCTGGGCAGACACTGCGTCCTGAATGGAGAGACCGGCCAAGCTGAGTGCCTATGCATGGAGCACTGCAAGCCGCATTACAAGCCTGTGTGTGGTTCTGATGGAGAATTCTATGAAAACCATTGTGAAGTGCACAGGGCTGCCTGTGTGAAAAAGCAAAAGGTCACCATTGTACACAACGAAGATTGCTTCTTCAAAGGTAAGTGCAGCTGAAGAATATCTGGAATATTGCTATCAAGTACATGTTTTCAAGCAGTTCAATTAAAGCTCTATAGAGGCTGAAACAAGTGTACAGTGCATAAATGACTCAAAAAGTTAATACAGTATCTCACTCCAGAGATTTTTAAAAATTTCTTCTTTTTATTTGTACTCAGTGCTCTGGGCAATCACCCCTTTTAACCTGAATAAACCAGTTGTCCCTTGGAAACTAATTCACGGCAGCTTGTGGCAACAACCACAAATGTGGTTGTTGACCTCATGCATCCGAATATATTTAAATTCCCAAAGCCCACAGGATATTGATCTCTGTTACAAGAACCCCCAAATTTAGGATTTCAGAGGGATTTTTGTAGGGCTGCAGGATCTGTGCTTGCATTTGGTGTTGAAGTGGATAGACCAGCAGCTTGTTCAATGCTAAGTTGGCCTTGCTTGCTTTGGATTTGGACAGTGAAGAGTTTACTTTCATATTTACAAAAGCATGCAAGTTTAGCTACTTTTTTATCTTCTGAATGCTGAAAGACATACCTTATGTTAAGCAACTTATACTGAAGATGTCAAAAATTGCAACTTGCGCTTTATGTAATTTGAACATACCTTGCAGGTTTCTGGAACGCTGCCAATACGGGCCTTGATTAAGCATGTTTATGAATACTTTGACAGCAGCATGTTTTTACTGGTTAAAACAGACAGATGGCTTTTGCAGAAGGGGGGTGTATTTAAATGAGGCCAATTTTAATGAGTCTACCTAGGATGTAGTTTCTCATTAATAGCAACTAATAACTACTATTGCCACAGAAAGAAGTGTACAACATCCTGTTAAATGAAACTTACCTCTGTAGGGAACAGTCATTGTGCCACTTAATTTTTTATCAGAATTTTCAAGACTGCATTCTAGTATAAGGTTTTTCAAATTGAACCAATTTAAAATTTTGAAAATTGAATTTTTTACTACATTTATGGTTGAGGAATTGATGAAAAGTTGGGGGGTTTTCACCAAACTGAAACATGCCAGGTCTTGAAGGGGTTTGTTGTAGAACAATTGAATACTGGAGGGAGGGGGGTAAGGGGAACCCAACAAAAATTGTTTTCTCAAGAACTTAATTAAAGAAAATTAATTAAAGAAAAAAATTATAATGCTTGCACAACTGGGCTTTAATATAATTGTTTCTTGCTTTGTAAATGGGAGGACAGCCAAGACGAAGTATCTTTCTTCCTTTGCCTCCTTCAATAGACATCTTAAGCCCAGAAACTTCATCGAAATATGTTAAGGGATAGGGGTTCATAGATTAAAGGAAAGGTGTGGAAATCTTATAATGGGAAATACACTTGTAATAGTGAAGACTTAAATTTGTTCAAAACTAAATGTGGACAGTATATATTGTGTGATATATCAATTTTATACAGACTTTAAGTAGCCTGTATTCTGAGGCAGTAGAAAATCAAAATTTTATTTTAGGAGTACAGCATATGGGGTTTGTAGGGAATAGTTTGTGCACTAACAACAACAGCTTTCTGATTTATTGCTATTCAGCTGATTTTTTCAGATCGAAAAAACATTTTACGTGGTCACTTCATTGTGTGTTTTTTGAGGGGATGGGGTGGGATTTGGTGTAAATGTCATCTGGTCAAAGCCTTTTATTTGTCTCTAACAAGGTAATGCTTTGGGTCTTTTGGGTTACAAATTCTCATACTGGGTTGATTTCTACCCACCCCTACACCCCTCCTTCTTGGAGAGGGAAATATTTCTTTATGGATAAATTTTAAGTTTTAAGCAGATAGGGTATTGCGCTGAAGATCAGAGAAGCCAGAAATACACATTATTTAAAGGAATAAGCTTACCAAAAATCCCCTACTTTAGTATTCTGTGTCTGCAGAATAAAATTTTATAGGCAGGTGTTCTATATACCTGATCAACATTACAAGAACAGCTAAGTAGCTATAATTATTTAAATAATACATCTTGTAACCAAATGATTTATAGTTGATCTCAAACATTGTGAGTTCTGCTTAACAGTTTGGGAATTGAAATTTAAACACTTAAACAATGAGTGGAGTTAAAAGATTGACTTGCTAAATAAGAGAGGTCTTTGGTATATATGTTGAAACTCCATTAAATCACTGAGAAATGTTTTATCTAAGCTGTGCATGAAACAACATAGACAAAAAGCGTCAACACCTTCACAAAGAGCCATGTTTGAAACATTTGTAAGTGCACTTTGAGGTAGTGAAAGCTATCTGTGTCAAAGCTGTAGTCTCCTGATAAGCTGTTTGTTCTAAAGCTTCAGATTCTTGTCCCTTACCTGCCTTTTATGTAGATTATTTATCACTCAATCTGTTATTTACATTTTTGTTGTTTTGTGATTTTTTTTTCAGTCTATTGTATGCTGACGGGTGATGCATGTAAACTTGGAACACTTAATAGCATATACAAACTGTTCTCCCATTCATGTGTCTGATATGTTCATGCCTAGTTTCATTGAATTCCTTCCTTTTTCATTGTCACCTGCTATCTTTATTTTCACACACCAAATTGAATCATACTTTTTTTTTGTTTGTTTTCCAAATATGGGTGGAACACCGGCATAAGCCAGTAAATGAAGTAGAAAGTTTTAAGTATCTCTCTTTCCCTGATGATTGAGGCTGTTGTGTAAATTGTACATTTTTCACATGGATCAAGATAATGGCCATCTTAAATTAGAAATTATTTTTTCTCCACTTTATTGTGATTTTTCCAGGTGCTTTTTGGCATGTCATCATGTCTTGCATCAGACTGATTTTTTTTCTAATGTCTTGGTTAAATGTTGACTGTGAACCTTTGAGTTACACAAAGCTGTCTCAACTTCTTCCGGTATAGAGGCAAAATGCATTCTGCAAAGGTGCTAATTACTTTTAGATCCATAGAAGACAGGATTATATTAGAAGCATTTTCTGTACATGTTGAGTCCTCTATTTCCCACTCATGAAATCTGCTGTCCTGTGATGTATATTAGTGAATACAAGTTCCTTGTGTTCCTTGTATGCTACATGCCAGAATGGTTAGTTCAGTGGTGGGAAGAAGTGAAAACATGAATGATGAACTCAAGGAAATATTAGTGTCAAAAATTGAATTTCAAAGCTTAAATTGTTTACTAAATCTGATATTGACAGTGTGAGCTGGGAAGTCTGGTATGCTGACGCCATTCTGGTTTGGCACTGCTTTTGTTGCCTTGCTTACTACATAGATCTTTGGCTGGGTGGCCTCTGCATGCTCTCTGCTTTCAGCGTCTTGGCTGTTCTGAAGCCATGGATTTTGTGTTGCAGAGCACCTTAAAGTTTTTTGCAAGAAAAACCATCTGACCAGTTGCCTCACGCTGCACTTGATACTATCGTATAATGCCTTCTGGCTGTCACTTGACGTAGCTTTAGCAAGCCCCAGAGGGTAGTGATTCAAATGGGCTAGAATTGCTTAGTTTGGTGCCTTCACCACAGTCTTTGTTGTGTGAAGTGGCACTGTGAAATTAATGGCTTTGTGCCATTAGTCTGGAGGCATTACTCTTCTTTGGCTTCTAAAAAGTTCAGTTGTACTCTTGTGTGGGACACTGTACTGGGTGGTGAATGTCCCACACTGGATGTCAAATTAGCTTCAGTTATGTTTTCATTTTTGTCTTAACTTCAATTACTCCATTTTCATAATCCAGGCCAGTAAATCTAAATAAGGTATTTTAAAGTTCTCCATGACAAACTTAATCGTGTATGTTCTTTGCACCCTGAACTTCTTGTATACTTTATATTAAATCTATTTCGGTATACAGTGATACACTCCATTATGAGAAACTGCAGTTTACTAGAAATCCCCAGGATTGTAGCACACACTCCTATGTACTATGACTTTTATAGAATATTTCTGGAACAAAACTTACTTAATATGTAAACTTTTTACTTATAAGTAACTTCTGTAGCATCCTCATGATATGAGCATTATTTTACTTTCTTCTCTTTGTATTTTTGTCTCATTACTCAAATGGTGAATCTTTTACCCTGTTAAACTGTCTCTGAGCTTCTGATTTCTTACTGCTGTTACTAAAATGGCTGGATTTCTGAGGCCTGCTATACTGTTTGCTTTTCAGTCTGTTCCCAAAAGAGGAAGTAGAAACTTGGGTAAGAAAGTTTGCTGCCTATGCTAAATTGGTCAGGGCAGTGGGGATCAGAGCTGACTATGAACAAATTCAAAAGGGTAGGGGCAAGCTGGAAAAAGTTCAGAGGACATCAACAGGAAGGACCAAAAGTACTATGTGGCTTATAAGGGATATGGATGGGGCTTATGAAATCATCAGGGCATGCTGAGGCTGGATACAAGTAGGCTGTCCAATAAAAGAACAAAAAATTATCAAACAAGGCAGCAGGAGCAGATTCAAAATAAGCTTTGGAGATTGTTTTTGTACACGGCAGATCTCATGAGTAAAAGCAACATAGGATTTCACAAGCAGACTTTTCAAATACTAGGGGAAAGGCTGTAGGACTTTTTCTTTTGAAAGAAGGCTGGGGGAAGTGAGTTGAACTAAATCCTAACAATAGCCCATAGAAAAGATATAGAACACTGGTCTAGCCTCTCCAGTGACTGCAACAGGATGAGTTCACAGTTCTTTTTCTTTTTTAAACTTTTTTTTTATTTCTGTGTGATTTGTGCCTTAGGTGAGGGTGGTCTTAGACTTGTTCCTAAAATACTGACACATTCATTTAGAAGCATTGACATTTATTTCATCTGATTTGATGTTCATATACTTTAAAAGAGAGCATATAAGTCTCTGTCATTTTTAGCAATTTCACTTCAGGAAATATTTTGTCTGGTCTTAAATATAAATATTGAATACCCATGCTAATATTATCATTAGCCGGTCTTTCAAAAGAAATCTAGGATATGTTAATTTCAATGACTTTCTGGTACAGTGGTTTCATTGCAACTGAACATGTTTCTAAGATGTCTTTGCTTTTTTCCTCTGGCTATCAGCTGACTTCTCTGCTGAAGTTCTCAAAACCATCATTATATACTCTTTGTGCAAGCTTGAATTCCTGGAGATAGCATACACCCTTAAGGTTGCTGCTGACAAACTGTCAAGCTTCAACCAGATGCATATTCAACATAAACTGGATTATGAAAAGAAATATGAAAAATCTTTAAGAACTCTATCAGAAGACTAAGAAGTCAGAAAGATTCTGCTTAATCTTAAAACATGTTTGACAGAGCATAGAAACCATTTGACTTACATTAGGAATTCTGCCCATGATCTATATATGGTCATTTTAGTGCAACACTTATGATTTAAGATTAATTTCTGAAATATGACTTCGTGAAGGGATTACTTATGTTTTTAGCTTAACATTAGTAATTACACACTTAGAGTGGTAAAAATCCCTGTTGTGTCAATGGCAAGTATATATTTTGTTGCTTTCAGCAATTTTTGTTGAAAAGTGATGCTCTGACCAATGGAAAACTGGTTCATTTTATTGCCCTTTCAAACCATGTCTTAAATTTTAGTGCTGTTCCTCTAGTCTGCTGTCCCCACATGATGCATTTTCTCGAGTTGCACTGCTCATGAGATTCGGAAAACTCGTTTTTTTCCCCTCAAACCTCTGTGCAAGATCGGTTACAAACACCTATCCTAAATTGCCCACAATTGTCTTAAATTGCTTAAATTAGCAGAAATGCAAGGCCTATGTATATCATAACTGCTACTGAATCTGCAGTGAAGTTAAGCGCAAGATATTCCTGTGAATATTCATATGATGTACTTAATTTAGAAACTATTCAACATCTAAATGTACCCCTCATAATTACCCCTCAGAATACTACTTTTCTCTGTGTCTTTCCTGTTTGGTGTCTGATAAGGTCAAACTGCACCTTCTCTTTCAGCCTAGGCATTAACAGGACACCCCTCCATAAAACTTAGCACTTCATTCATGAAGCTTTTATAGGAAATTAACATTTTGATACCACTAACCTTTCATTGATTTGAAGCTGATGAATACCAATTCAGTCTTAGAATTACTAGAAGTAACATGGACATAAACAGAGAGCACAATAACATAAGCCTTATTTTCACAGAAAAAGACTTAAAACAACACTTACACACCCTGCATTCATTGCTGTTCATGATATTGTATCGTTTTGCAACTAAAGCCTAGAACTGTACTTTCTATTTCCTTTCTTTGAACCAAATTCATACTTCTAAAATGTAGGATGCAGCAGTGACAAGCCTCAAACACATAAATATAGGATTTTTTTTTGCGTGGCTAAAGACATACTGCAAAGACATTTCAGTTGCTAGAGCAGTCCCAAACTTTGTATATTAATTCCTTCAAGAGTGGAATAAACGTGTTAATAAACTTTAGCCTATCATGTATTCTGCATTCATATAGTGATAAGAAATTAGTGTTCTCTGTACAAAACTCAGTGAAGTTTAAAATTCCTTGTAGGGGCATCACTACTGTTTGTTGGCACAAGAAGAAATGGGTCTATAGACAGATTTTTTTATGGACAGGGTCTATGCACAGATTTTTGCTGTTAGAACAATTTTAAAACGTTTTCTGCTTCTTGTAACGAAGTTGAATCAGTTCAAAGAAGCCATATTTATACGGAAAGCTTCATTCTAAAGCCTCTATCAAGTCACTGAATCACACAAGAAACATTTTCAATGTAGATGTGATTACCCAGATTGTCTGTTTTCTTAGTGTAGATGGCAACTCAGTGCCTATTTGTGATAATATACTTTAGTTACAGAGTCTATGAGCTTCAGGAATTTGAATGGAACTACAGTTAGTGTTTTAGGTTTTGGTGAGCTTTTCCCCCCTTCTCCAAGTAAATAGGAAAGAGTGCTTAAGGGGAGGAAAAAAAGAAAGTGTTTTAGTGATTGTTTTTTTCTTAAAATGGAGATACTGTGTTTGCATCAGCAGTTTCACGAATGCTTACTACTCCTATATATTTGCCAAATGTAGTACAATAGTTCTTCCAAGGCAGTATACCTGGATAAAATTTACTAGAAAAAGTAAGAACCTTGAAATGTTTTTAATTAAAAGTGTGTATATTATTCCATCTTGCTGTACTTTAGGTTATTCTTAGGCTTATTTTATGTATTGAATGAAATGCCTCATTCACCTTCTTTTACTGTAACAAATACTGCATAAAGTTTGTGTGCAGTTCAATTTGTATTTGATTGAATAGTGCAACAGTAGTTATTTCTAAATGTTATTTATAGAAGCAGATGATGTACAGCTGTTTTATCATTCCTTACACCCTTACTTATGCTTCTTTCTTGTATTTGTGTCTGGTTTTGAAGGGGCAGAAAGTAGCATGCAGTGCTCCACTTCAGCCAGTAGTTTCCAGTACTGTTGAGGGAGAATTAGAAAGAATGGAAAGAGAAACAGAAGTAGAGTGCAGGCAATGTGTGATTGGTAGAGAGGTAGCATTAAAGACCTACTAGTGTCCTGCCTTCTAACCTCATAAATTGGACCTGTTGTTGCAGCTAGGACAATGCAGATTAAAGGATAGATTGTCTTTGCCCTTCTGCTCATTTGATACTGTCATAAAAGTGTTGACATATTGCTAGTACAAGGATTGTACAAGTATGGTTCAAATACTCTGTGTCCTCAATTTCTGTACCCATGTGGCATTTAAAAAAAAAAAATTGGAAAAGACAAAAAAGCCACCACACATTTTTGTGGCATTCTGAAATAAATATTGGTACTGTCTAATATTGAGAGTACTGAATATGCTCAATAGTGGAAAACCCACAGGCAACAGTAGCCCATAATGCAGTCAGACAATGACTGCATGTCCTCCTAATGTAAAAGTTCTTGTTGCCGATTATAATTCTTCGATTATTTTTATCAAATTGTGTTTTTTTAAAATATCAAACCAGGTACACTTGTGTAGTGAAAATTGTTACCCAGTAAATGAAACTAAATTTTAACTGTTTTGTCATAAATTTATAATAAATAGAGGAAGTCTTTTCTTTAAGCAGGCATTTAAATGAGAGAGGTTTTTTTCAGTTTAGAATAACAACAAAACATTAAACTAATGCACACTGGGTTGTCCAATGCAAACTTCTTAATGTTTTAATTAAAATCATGTCAAAATTATCATTATGTCCTGTGGGAAATTTGTCTGATGGAACGTATTGTTGGCCTTTAAAAATCATTAGCAATTGGATATGTATAGAAGGCACCGGCATAATATTTCTAATTCGGGTTGGTTAGTATATGTAATGCCAGCCGATGAAAGCAATGGCTTCTTTTACTAACACTGGAGAGAAGTAGGCATGCAAAAATGATCCTAAATTTCCAATTCTGACTCCAGTAGCTACTAATTGTTGGGAAAAGTAAATCTACAATCTACAGTGGATAAAAGCTACCTCTTGTAGATTGCCATTTACCCTCCCTTAATATAGGATACTAGAAATATTTGTGGATTCACAGAGAGAAAAACAACCAACCAACACGTGCTCCCCCCACCCACCCCCCCTCCAAAAAAACAAACAAAACCCCACAACTCCTCCAAAGCCCACCAAAAAACCAAACACCTAGGAAGGTAGTGCTGCCTTTTCAGTGTGAGTTGTTTTTTTTAATGTGTAGTGCCTTAATGGAACCTGAGAAATAGGATATGATTCAGTGTAACTTAATCTACACAGTTGGCAGTAGCTAGTTTAGGCAAAGTTTTATCAGTTTCTGTAAATATTATGGGTTGTTTCATACTTCTTAGAGTCCGGTAGAAAGTGCAGAATATAGGTAAATGTAAATTCTTAGCAGATCACTACTAAGATAACTTCCAATTTTTCCCCTTTTTTCATGTCATCTTGTGACTAGAACCTATTGTGGTACAAAGATGACTTCATTCCACCTCCACCCATGATTGTGATGACAGCAGCCAGTTGTTCTTTTTTTTTTTTTTTTAATTATCAAATTTCTGGTATGGGCAAGTGTGAGAAGTCACCGGAAAATAAATAGCTACAAGCAGTTTCTAATAGAAGACTTAGGCAGTATACTTTGTTAATTGTGTCATAGACAAGTAAATAAAATAATGCTCATCAAAATTGTGCTACTTGAGTTGTAGTGTGTATATTCTATATATTGCCAAGCCTTGGCAGTTTTTATGTACTAAATATATTACTTCAGTTTAAGAAAAAAAAAAAAGGTTATTTATATCACTGTAGCAGAACACAATACAAGCAAAAGACAATAATTTGAAGCTTGGCAGAGACCTGTAAGTGGAGTTATCCAACGACAGCATTCTATTTATTTTTTTATGGAATAGTTGATGGAATACAATACTCCTTTTAACATACACTACAATTAAAAGAGAGCACATTATCAAATTAAGGGACAGATTTTGTTCTGCGATAAGAGAGACTTGGCTTATGTTGAAATTTATATGGAACGGCCCAAAGAATCCTCCAGCTGAACCTGATTATAAAAGATAAATTCTAGGAATCAAAATAGTTAAGTATAATTTAGTTCCCTCTTTGTTTGACTCTGAATGTCTCCCTTTTGCTGTCATTGAAATCAGAGATGATATTAAAAATTATTAATATTTATAAAATTTATATTACTTGAAGCTTTTACTTTTCATGAAGTAGTTTGTTTTAAAAAATTGAGATTAAAAGAGGTTTGTACTGTCATTGGCCTTAGCAAATGCACTCTTCCTGATACTCAAGCATCGAATAAACGAAATTTGACAATTTGTGTGATGAAATCTAATTAGATTCTCTAGTTTTCTCTTTATCTAGAATGATATTTTAAAATTATTGAAAGCAAACAACAAAAATAAAAGAAAACAGATTATAGCAAAAATGGGTTGAAGTGTAGCCCAAAGAAATAAGCAAAAGTAAAATTATACAAAATTTCCACTTGAAAAGAATGATGTTTTATATTTTTGCATTTACTTGTATTGGTTTTGGGTGCAATAAAATCCTGAACTATATACTGCCAGGAAAGTTTGTCTCCCTCAGGGCTGGAACAGATGGCGGAATTATAATTTTTTTTTTCCCCACAATTTAGAGACCAAGACTGCTGAATCTCTAGAAGGAAAAGTGGTTTTGCCAAATAAAACTGCTGATGTTGGCCTTAAAACAGTAGAGTTCTTCACTGTATTCTCTGTAGGGTTATTACTAAGACTTGCAGTAAACATGCAGTGCCTTGAAGCTTTGCTATTAGCCGTGCTTTAATACAGACTTTACATTTATCTAATAATGTTAGCTGTACAGAATAGAAAAAGTGCTATGCTACTGATAGACAAAATTGTAGGTTTTCATTTCTTATTCAGCCTGTGTTTGCCAGGAAATTTCACCGTGCAAGGAGGAAGCTATCAGTTTGGCATTTCCCAGCCATCACAAGTAATTACAAGTATAACAATGTAAATACAGAGAATCTTAACTGTTGTTAAGAATATGGAATTTACTTATGTTTATGACTAATCACACCTGGAAAATGAGGAAAAAAAGCACTCCTGAAATCTAATAAAATGGCAAGTCTAGTATAAAAGTAAAAATATTTGAAAGTGAGAAAAATGTCTTTGTGGTGTTAAGTGCTAATAATGGTCCAGATGTTGTTTCATTAATGTTCCTAAATTTAAGACAACTGCCTAATAGATAATTTCTTTGTTATTTTTCTATCTCAACTTCCCTTTGATAAGGGTCCTTGCCATTCAAATGGAATATAAAGACTTTTATTGATCCCAAATGATGCAAACTGTAGTTGTACAACCATCATTTTGGAATAAGAGCACTGTGTGCTTGTAGTTTGCTGTCATTTTATCACAGTTGTAGAAACATCTTTAAGTGTATTTGCTTAAGCAGATGGTGAATGGCCACACTGGGAATATAACCATCTTTTTTACTCTATGATGAAGGTTTAAAGCAGAAATTTTAGTGATGCTGGTTGGGAAAACATGCCTTTGTAATAAACATTGTGGGGAAAAAACCTGGTAAAAAAATTCTAATGTCCCTGATAATGCTGAACATAGAAAATCGGTATATATTAGATAAATGAGGATGTGACTTATGTTATCTATAAATGCCAATGCTTTCTTTAATAGTAAGAATATATTAAAATTAAATATATTTTAAAAGAAATTAGAAGTCATGTGTTTCGGATTTTTGTATACAAAACCACCTAAATACTGAGGATTACTGGGGGAAAAAGCCTTCTACACAGTGTGGAGGTTTCTCTGACACTGTCATCTGAGTGAACTCAGGGCCTGATTCAAGCCTTCCTGAGTCTAATGAAGATTAGACCAGTCACTTGAAGAATAAATGGTATGTTGCAAGCATAAATTATGTAAAAGGGATTCCAAAGAAGGAAATACTGGGTTAAAACTTTGAAAGGAATAAGCCTAAAAAAAAGGTAGTTAATTGGAACATGCTGTTTTATGGAAACCATGCCATTTGTACCTATAATGTTCTTGTACGAAATGCAGTCAGGTAGGTGCTCTGAAGTCTGGTTTTAGATGATGATCTCAGGCTAAGGCTAAGTCTTGAGCAGCCCACTTGTTTGCTAATTTTTGTATTCAATTGGAAGGAACAGTGTAACAGTAAAAAATAGCAGTAACGGGAAAAAAATGAAGATTTTAAACAATCTTTCACTGGCCTCACAGTTTGAGCACTATCCTTGGGGACAGGGAGGAATCACTCACCTGTTATGGTCATGGGCAAAATAGACTTGACATGAGGAAGAAAATACCAATCTGGTTTGTTACCAATCTGGTTTGTTACCAATCTGGTGTGGTTTAACCCCAGCTAGTACTTAATTACCACACAGCTGCAAACTAAAACCAGCACACCATCAAATCAGAATATGATGATAAGAGACAAGCCAGAACAGATCTTAAAACACTTTCCCCTCACCTCTCCCTTGTTAGCAGGCTCAGCTTTGCTCCTGATTTCTCTACCTTCTCCCATCAGCAGCACAGGGGGATGGGAAATGATCAGTTCATCACAGGTCTCTACTGCTCCTTTCCCCTCAGGAGGAGACTTCTCACACTCTTCCCCTGCTTTTGCATGGGGTTTCTGCCATAGGAGACAGCCCCCCATGATCTTTCCAGGGGCTGCAGATTTCTTCACAAGCTGCTCCGGTGTGGGTCCCTTCTGTGGGGTGCAGTCCTTCAGGAGCACACTGCTCTGGCACAGCCTTCCCACAGTCACAGGCTTCGTGCACAGCCTCCTGCTTTGGATTGGGATCCTCCCCACACTGCAGGAGGGGTCTCTGCTCCCCCATGACCCTCCATGGCTGCAGGGGCACAGCCTGCCCTCTCTGCACAGGCTGCAAGGAAACCTCTGCTCTGAGCACCTCCTCCCATCTTTCTCAACTGACATGGGTGTCTACCTGGTTCTCTCTCACACCCCACTCCTCTCTCCACCGCAGGCTCCCCAGCATTACTTTTTCCTCTCTTAAATATGTTACTGACAGAGATGCTGATTGGTTCAACCTTGGCCAGAGATGGGTCTGACTTGAGGCCAGGGAAGCTTCTAGCAGCTGCCTACAAGAGCCACTTTTTGTAGCCTTGCTGTTGCTACTGCAATCCTGCCATCCAAACCACATGCAAGAATAAAAATGAATGTTTACTCTCCAAAAATATTTTTCCACTTCAATTAGTTTTAAGTAGCTCATTGATGATGAGTAGCAGAGAGCTGACAGTAAGGGTCATAAGGCAACATATCATAGAGTACCTGTATGCTGAGCTGGGGCTTCTCCTGTCAGTATATCCTAGGATTTTTATTTCCCAGTGGTGCAGGAACCATGTCCTGATTTCTCCCTTACTTGCTTAACACATTCCACACAGAATAAGGGGAAATGGACACAAATTTGTCAGCTTGAATCTTGTCCTGAAATGGTCTCAGGATTTGCCTCTAATGTAAATCCAGACCTAGAAGCAGGGAAATGCTCATGTCTCTACTGTTCTAGACATGGGCATAGTCCCACAGCAAAATTGTGTATCATTTTGTGAAACTGTCTGTCTCTGACAGGTTGATGATTTCGTAAACAATATAGCTGATGGCAGTTCCTCACTTATAATGGATATTGTTTACCTACTTTGTAATTTAATAACTGACTTCATAGTTTATCTGTTTATACTTTTTTAGGATTTTCTTGTACAACCCCTTTAAAGTTTTAAAAAGTTGAAAAGCTTTCTGATGCTTTGAAAGAATAAAGTTGTACTTGCTTCTTTTATTTCCAGTGTTTGTGGAGAATATGTACCTGAAAAAAAAACCCAGAAAAAGAGATTAGAATAAACTCATTACGTGTCCTGTGCTGCTTGTGTAGGGGTTTTGTTTGTTTGTTTGGGGTTTTTTTTAGGGTTTTTTTTTGTTTGTTTGTTTGTTTTGTTCTTATGGGTTTTGTTTTGGTTTTTTTTTTGTCTTTGCTTAATTCTGTTTGTATTACACTAGGAAGTAATTTGAAATAATAAAAGTAATTTCCATTAAACTTTTGCTTTCTGTGGACTTATGACAGTGTATAGTCCTGTTCCTAGGCAGCCTTTATTCACTTTTGTAATTCATATATAAATGAGCATACGTGTATGCACGATATGTATAGACATTAGTGTTGTCTTGATACCCTCTTTGTAACACCAACCTGTTGTGCTGGGTTCAGTCAGGAAAGAGTTAACTCCCTTTACTGTGGTTGCTATGAGGCTGTGTTCCTGGATGCTGGGAGAAGTACTGATAAGGCCTCAGCTGGTGCTGGGGAGGGCCTGTACTGAATTCAAGGTCTTTCTCTGCTTCTGATACTGCAGCTGTGTTCCCAGCTCTCGCTGTCTCCCTGCAGGCAGCGTAGGGGGCACACAGTAATGATGGCTGACCCAAACTGACCAAGGAAGTATTTCATTCCATAGTACATCATGTTTTTGGTCTGGGGTGAGGAGTGGGTCTGGTAGCCATTTCTGTCTCTCTCTCTCTTACTCCCTTGCTTGCTCGCTCCTGGGCACTTGCTAACCCTCCCTGCGTTAGCTGCTTTGCTACCTCCTGTGCTGGCTCATTTGTGAGGGAGTTGGTGAGTAGTTTAGCATTCCCAGCCACGCTATCACTGAGAGGGTTCGTTTGAAATCTGCTGCGATAGCTCTCGGGCTCCGGCCCTCAGGCTGCGATCGCTCTTGGGCTCTCTGGGTCTGACTCTCACTACTCCGCATCTGGGTATGCATTGGTCAGTGGGTGGTGAGAAATTGTATCATATTGTATCATACGTTTTATTTTCTATTATTTTAATTATTTATTAGTAAATAGTTCTTATCTCAATTTTACGAGCTTCCTTATTTCTTTTTCTTCTGATTCTTCCCCTCTGCTGGAGGAAGGGAGGGGGAATTTGTGAGAGCAGCTTCGTGGTATTTTGCTAGCCAGAGTAAACTACAACACCTGTATGTACATATATAACTTCAATATCAGTTAAAAAATCTCTGACTTTCACCCAAATGATATTGTTTAAAGAAAAAAGAAAAGAAAATAATTGCTTCACTTTTTCAGTTGTTTTACTATATTTGCAAATATTAATGGTGGCAGTGAGGAGACTTTCAAGCCTTATGGGGCCTAAATGTGCATCTTAGCATTTTTATTTCATACTGTGAACAGGACCAGCCTGTGGTGTCCATTTTGCATACCTGCTTCTGAAAGATGAAAATCTGGCTACATTGCCTAAAAAGTGTTTTTTTCCTTGAACAATGCTGTTATTTAGATGGTCAAAGGATTGGGACTGCCTTGTGCATGCATGTTTCAGTCTACTTATAAGAATATTTTCCTGACGTGTATACAAATGCTTTACCAAATTTTCTGGAGTCTGAAGTGAAAGGAATTTTTGAACTGTAATATGAATGTTGCCACAGATAAATTTATAGTTTTGTGTGCTTTTTTGTTAAACTTCAGATAGCGCTTTACTCCTATTTTGACAAGGAGAATGGACTCTGAAATGATAATTTGATATCACAAAAAATTTATGTGGAGTTCACCTGATGAATGGTTCAATATTTGCAGTATTTAAATACTCTTTTATAATACATAATTTAAACACTTGCACTTTCAGTGCAGAAGGCTGAATAGGTATTGCTATTCCTAAAAGCCAGAAGATAAATTAAAGAAGAATAAAGAATCTTACTTCTCTGTCTCTTTTAAGGTAAAGTGAGTGTACATAAGATGACAAGTAAAGGTTAAATACCTTCATTTTAATATGCAACTCTTTTTGTTACCTTATTGAACTAGTGGGGAAGAGGAGGCTCGCTTCATGAGAAGTTGAATGCAATATTTCTAGTAATTACTTGTACAAATAAAAATTAAGAGGAATGTTCACCGAAAATTCTTCCATTGTCACTTTGAAAAATTTTACTTTGAAGCACAATTATTTTTTTAAATTTTGATACTGGTAGAGAACAGATGGACAAAGCTTTTCATTGTATAGAGGTGAATAGATGCAATACTACAAAGCCAGGGTGATCAATCCATATGACATGTATAATAAGGCCTAATAACTCTCCAGAAATGGCATCAGCTTGCTCATGCACAAGAAAGAGAATTTTGTTCACAAAAATGTTCCAAGCAAAAGCCAAATATTTAGACCTGAGAGATCCATCTTTTCACTAAATAAGAACTGTTATTGTGCCGGTGATATTGTGCAGCCGCAATTTTGACCAATGAAAAAAATAGTTCTTTTGTAAAGTTAGAAACACAGTGTTTGGTGGGAAGAGAGACAAAACTTGGATTTTGTGTTCTAACTTACGCTTGTTATTCTACTTTGTGCTTTGTAGCATGCTGTTAAGTTGCTTAGTCATTGGGAGTGTTGTAGCGCATGATGAATTTTTTTCTTATGTTCCAAATGATTTGCAACAATTTTTTCTTTTATTCTTTTTTCTTCAGAAATAAAAGACTGAGAAACTCAGATACTGAAATAGAAATTAGTAGAATCATAATTCTTAAAAGAAACCCCAATCAAATTAACCAAAATGAACAAAAAAATCTCAGCGAAAGAACCCCCTATGAAACCAAGAAACTGTCAGGCTGGAATTCCTGTCAGGACAAATTCTAAAAAATGGATCCTACAGGCATTTAACTATTTTCCTTGGAATAAAAATGTTGGCTGCTCCAGTCTGTGACTTGGCTGGCTGGGTACTGCCCATGTTCTCTCAAGTCTGTCATGCTCATGATACATGGCAGACATGCCAAAAAGTAGTCCAGAATGAACCACTGATATTAGTTTAAAGTTGGATCTCCTGAATACCAGGTCACTCAATAAAAAACCATCGTAGGATTAGAGGTTTTACAGTAGCACAGGTATTCACAGGCTATTATTGTAATTGACTCTTTAATATTTCCTTTGACATCAGGAATTGAGCCAAGTAATGATGCTCTATGAGGGCTGAAAATGGGTAGCTACCCCTTGACTGTGGTGTTTTGGGGTTTCTAAAGTATCTTTTCATAGGAGCAGTGGAAAACTCGTATGTGGCTTTGTGCAGTTTCTTTTCTTATTTGAGCTGATGGGGGGGTGTGTGTGAATTTATCTGTCTGGAAGTCAAAGGTTGTACAATTATCTAATAGCAATTTTCTGCATTTGTTGCTTCTAAATTTCCTAACGTAAGGACTGGAGGAAGGTTTTCTTAACTTGATGAAATGTACTTCAACTGACCAACTTTTGTAAATTATTAGTGATTTCAGAATGAGTCAAGCTCTTAAAAGTGTTTCTGAATGCTGAGAGGAAGCTATATACAGTTTGGTCTGCTTGTTTCAACAAATTACTATGTTTTGAAGTTCAAATTGGCACATTCCTAACATTAAATTTTTAGCTTAAGCACATTTTAAATTCTCTTAAATTGTTACTCCGCGAATATTGGCTGAGGCCTCTGAAATGTAGACTCTATTACAATTGCCAGAGAACTGAATTGTGTTCTTTCCTTTCAATTCATATGCTTATTGGTAATTGAGGTATAGTGATGTCCAGCAGAGTGTGTAGGTCTTCTAAGGATCAGGTAGAGCTAACACTAGTTTGTGATGGAACACAATACAGGAATGGAGATTTCCTGAGAAATGTTATTTCCTGTTGACAGACTTCATAAGCTTCAGACCAGAAAAAAAATCAGGTCTACAAGTGTATCTTGTGGGTTTTCTTCCCTGTAAGATTGTCCTTAATTGAAGAATTTTTCTCCCTAAATTACTTAAAAGGGATTTATTTTCTGTTCTGAAGGGGATGCATTTCCATTGTGTGAAACCACCATTTTCCTTTATATTTTGGGGAATAAAATTCAGCAGATACTTTAGTGAGTCTGGGAATTTTATTGTTCTGCTTTGCTCTGCATTTTGAAAACTGCATCAGTGAGTTATTTCCCTCTTTTAGATGGCAAATGTGACAGTTGAGACAAATTGCTGTCGCCATAGTTTTCTGTTGTTTAGTATTCAGGATCTGCTTGGTCTGTCTTCAAGTGTCCTTGATCAAGGTTTTTCCTAAGGTTGAACTTTTCTTTCTCATCTCCACCAGTCTCTATGGCTGTGAAAGGAATTACAATGGACTGGGATTTCAACAGTGGACTCATGTAAATTTTGAGGTTTTATTCTTAATTGCTGTTTATAGTGCAGTAGTTGCTGAAGCCCAGGTTATCTAGCCAATTTCTTTGTGTCAGTGTATATAACTGCCAGATGAAGAAAATTCTTATTTTGTAATGCAATTTAACCCATATCGGCTACTGTTTGTATATATTCTATGTATATACAAACTAATAAATAACACAATTTCTATTTATGTATTTATATATATGAATATGTTTACAAAGACACTTTGGCTGTGGAATTGACTGCAGAGGAGGACAATTTACCTATGCTAATTGTGTATATGTTTTTTCTTAATCCAGAAGGACAGCTACGTAACCAAAGAAAGTGACAGAAATTAGCCATTGTTTAATGGATTTATGCTATCATAATTCTGTGGACCTGATAGGGAAATGAGAGACAAACATCATGAGGAGATAGAAACTTATTATAGAAAACTTCCAGGATACTTTAAAGCAAATCAACAAATCCAAAAAACAACCATCCTCCAAAAGTTCCAAATCAATGAATTTTATTTTTAATTTAAAAAAAGACTCAGGTGGAATAGTGGACATAAAAGTTTCAAAGTAGTTAAAGAAAATTGTAGTTTATGCATGAGTGGTGAGATGGACAAAAAGAAAAATCTTAGAAGTTCTTGAAGTTCTTAAGGAAAATTCAAAACTGTCTCATTCCTTCTACCTCTTTTCTTGCCTTCCACTTTTTCATGCTCAGTGTCCAGAAATTGCCAAGTTCTACCACTTCTTTTTAGTAGTTACCCATTTGTTACGTGTTGACTTAAATCCAAAGGAAGGATATATTTAAAGCAGTCTTCATGGTTTTCCCATCAAAACCAGATGCTCTTTTGTGCTGCTGAGATTGAGTTTCCACCTCTCTCTTTTGAATATCTTTAGGGAATATTTTCATCAGTATGAATACTAAATAACCAGTTAATACGTGCCCACGGAAAAAAGTTCCTTGATACTTGATTATCATCTCTGCTGACAAAAAAAATTGGTCTGCTCTGGGCAGTATTTTGAAATATTTTGGTGATGTAAATTTTCTTGACTGCTAATAAGATGCAGGAAGAGATATCAAATAGCTTTGGGATGTATTTCAAAGTACAAGCATTTAATAGCATTTTAACTCCATTTACAGGCAATAGCACCATTTCCTTGCTTAACAGAAAAGAATAAAATCCTCTTAAAGGTAGAAACCTATCAAGTGAACTATTTTCAGTTTCCCCTACTCACATCTAGTATCAACTCACAAATACACGCCCCATGCTGTTATGAGAGTCATAGCAATCCAGCTGGTCTAATAAATGTATATTTATTCCTTTTATTCTCCATTTGAAAACAATGCCTTGAACAATCCTCCAGAGATGTTTTATGGGATAATTTATAATACTTTTTACATATCTGTAAGCCTTTTGTTAACTTATCATACTTTGGGAATGCCCAGTATTTTGCTTGTGGCTGTAAATCCAAACAGGCTTTCATTTTAATTGAGTTTATATAATTAAAAAAAAAAAAGAGGTAAAAAATAATTCCTCATAAATTATTTGGTATGTAAAAGTAAAAATCATGAGTCACTAAAGATTGCTTACAGATACAAAGTAGATACACATACAGCACTACTAGCAACAAAGACAGGACTCTGGTATATCTGATTTAAGGCCTAATAAGAAAGCCATGTCAGAGATTATCTTCCGTCTGAATTCAGTAGCTACTTCAGCAACGCAGCATATAATTATGCAACAATTTAGTACACTGACCAATTTAAATGACTGTGCTAAATTTACCTTGTATCATCAGTTGGTGAATCACTTCATAGTGTGACTGCTTTGTCGTGACTATAAAAATTAAGTTGCATTTCTCAGTGCTAAGTCTCGATCTCAGTGAAAAAAAGACTGGTTACTGTCAATTGTTAGGACGAGATACACCAAAAGATATAGCTGCCAAGATTTTGGCCATCTCTAGGCATTATATGCTGCATAAAATATTTAGTCAGTTCCTTTGCACATAATAATTTTAAAAGGATGGAAATGTTTTGTAAATCCATAGATTAATTGCTGACTTAAGAAATATTATTAATAATTAATTGAAATCTTCAAATGACAGGCAGCACCAGTACAAACTTCCAGTTCATGCTGTTTAGCCAATATGCTTTATCTCTGATACAAAACTAACAAAAGCATGCTCCCCATGTTCTACATGTCTTGCACTCTTATCAGAGTTCAAGGGTAACTTAAAATTTATTAGCAAGTAACTTCTTGGCTGCTGTTACTGATGATCGTGCGTGTTCTCTAGGATAGAGATGGATCTTGTGTACCAAGGGTCAGGCAAGAGGTAAGCTCTGTAGAAAATTGCTACAGTTTTATGGTGTTGTGGTTTAGCCCCAGTCAGCAACTAAGCACCACACAGCTGCTCACTCACCACTCCTCCCCCAGTGGGATGGGGGAGAGAATTTGAGGAAAAAAGATAAGAGAACTGATGGGTTGAGATAAGAACAATTTATAAAATAAATAAAATACTACCACAACTAATAATAATAAAATGTAATGAAAAGATTGTGATTATTAGTAGTGTGTAATAAAAAAAAGGGGAAAAATAAAAGAAGATACAACTGTTCACCACTGGCCGACCAATGCTCCGCCTGTCCCCCAGCAGTGATTTCCCTGCAAGACAACTTCCCTAGCTTATATACCAAGCACGGCACCTGATGGCACAAAATGTCTCTTTAGTCAGTTTGGGTCAGCTGTCCTGGCTGTGTCCTCTCCCAGCTTCTTGTAGAGAAGAAGCTGGAAACATAGGTGCGCTATTAGAAATTGGAAAATCCCTTGACTCAATAGAAATGTTACTTAGCTGCAACTAAAAGTAATAGTGTGTTATCAATATTCTTCTCAGCATAAAACCAAAACATAGCTTGATACTAGCTACTATGGAAAAAAAATCATTTGCATTCGTCAGAGTGTAATACTCATGAAGTTTGTAGGATGACATTACAATTCTTTAAATTTTTCATTTCTTCTGCTGTGAGCATGAATTATGTTCAATGGTCTGAAGTAACATTGTTGTTATGTTTCTGTTCTACCTCATTTGCTAATATAGAGAATAATGGAAACTGTAGTTATCTGGTGTAGTTACGTGTCTTCAATAGAAGGAATTGTAACTGCATAGAAATATTAGTAGCTGTCAGTAGAAGAGGCATGTGGCATATCCAAAGGAAAGCAAAATCGTTGGGGGAGGTTCATACTAGTGTATGTGTGTGCTTGTACTTGCACACCCTCACTCTCTTCCTCTCCTTTTCTGCCTTTCTTCTTATTGCAAAGAGGCATGACGCACATGTGTCACTTACGAGGTCTGCTTCTGTTCTGTCACTACATGCAGTGTATAGATACAGTGTAGCTCCAAACTCAGGCAGGTCTGCTGAGGGTAGTCTACCTGCAGTGGCTTCATCATATAAGGTTTAAGATAGCAGCTACCAACCACCTCCATAAAGTGAACATGAGGTCATCAGGTGTCTCTGGTTTTATCTATCTGTACTTTTCTAGAGTGGGATTTACAAATGCCATGTTAAAATACAAATATAAATCAAATTCCATATCCAAAATGGTTTCAACAAGTGTTCTTGGTTTTTTTCTGTGTGCAATACAGAATTCTAATGTGGAACTAGCAGAGGATTTGTGGTTTTACAGTAGTCATATTTAAAAAGTGCCTAATTTAGACAGGAATAATTTCTGGTAAGACAGGTACCCAGCAGAATACAGTACTTCCCTGTTCTAAGAAGAAAGGGTTAATACCCCTCAAGCCATACTAAGAGCAATGTCCAGCAGGCAGAAAGAGAGAATGAAAATGAAGTCTTAGAATGGGTATCAGTGATAGATGAGTAAAAACATTCCTTAAGAAATGTGATCAGAGCTCTGTCAGGAGAAATGAATGAACCTGTGATTCAGACAATTCTAATGCAAGTAGTTGCAAAATAAATTATCTCTGTAAATCAGCATAAAGAGGAAAAATGCTTAAGATTTAAGCCCAGGAAAAAATGGGAATATAACAAGTCATCAAGAAAATATTTTCAGGCTTGCCAGTTGCAGTCTGCAATACAATTAATTCTGTGAACACAAATATCCAAGCCTTAATCAGGGAAAGAGATTTTGGAATCTTAAGACAAATATTGTGTGATTGATGTACAGAGTTGTTCTATGTTTAAGACATCTTTAAAAGATCAGTTTCTGAGCTCTGAATCCTTCATGTCATCTTTCAACAGGAAAGAGCAATGATTTTTTGACTGATAAGTAAAGGAACCAGTAGTCACAAAGGTATCCAACATGTCCCTTGGAAGATTAGTGAATACAACATCCAAGAGAAAGAACAGTTGTAGGAAAACCACATGAGCTCTTTAATTGAGAAGCCAGTCATTTTCTGTATAGTACTACAATCCTTCAGCTGGAATTTAAAATTTATGTGCTCGTGATTCTTCCAATAAATTAATCAGATAAACCACCCGAGTTCCTGCTGCTTTTAACATAAGAATTTCTGAAAACGTGGTCTTCTTTTGTTCAGTGCGGGTTTGAATGTGATGTTGGATGGCAAAATGGACTTTGAAAATGGAATGGAATGTTTCTTATGCTTTTTGCTGTCTTGGAGACAAGTGAGAAGTAGGTGTGGTCACACTCAAGCTTAATTATTTTGTTAAATACTTCTTATATGGAAACTGCTGCTGTCCAATCAAAAAATACTGGGCTGACCTCTAAAAGTATTATAATTTTATACATGGAAAAAAACTTATTTAGACTTAATTTTCAGGGGATAAACTGTCAGTTGGCACAAATTTATGATAAATATTTGACTAATAAGATATGCAAAGTCTATTTTGCCAACATCTGCTTCATATTCCATGCGCATTACTCAAGGTGAAACTGTGTTAGCTCTTCGAGTTTGAGTTAATGATTCTCATTATTTTTAAATTGTTTGAGCTGCAAATACCCATAATGAGTTGGCTGAAGTTTAATTTTATAAATTTGAATGTAAAGCACTATTTGTGACTTGAACTGGTGATCATATACTTGCATTGTGCTTGCTTAGCGGTTTATAACCTGAAGAATATTACAGTGATGATGTTTCCATACAGAGTATATTTTTTCATTATGGCAGATTTAATGAATCTAAAGACTCCTGAAAAGTGAATATGTGTGTGTTTTGTGATGTAATGAAGAATGATTTTTAGATGTTTTTGCAGAATGTAGTAGGATTAGTATAGCACAGGGAGCTTTAATTCTGCATTTCTGCTTCACAATGTGGCCTGCCTTTTTCAGACATGTTGTTAGAAGTTTTATCACTCATTTCTGTGTTTTAGAGTGAAAGCATTTAATTCTGTGTATCTGCTTGTGTACCTACTTCACTTTTTTCATGTCCTTTTCAGAAATTCACTCAGTTCTAGCTGAATCTATTGGTAAACTTGCACTGGTGTGTGCTTAGTGGAAGTTAAGTCTGGCACAAAATAAACTCCAAAGATGTAGCTGAACTGAATGTGCTAAAATCCAGAGATAGAAGGTTTACACAGAGAGCTGTCTTGTGATTAAGTTCTTGCTGGAATATAAATAGAATAAAAAAAAGGAAGGGGTACACTTGTCACACTCACAGCAGTATAGAATTGAATAGATGCCATAAAATTAGTAGTATTTCTCTGAATGTGATGACTAAAGTAGACACAGAATTAATGATGGTAATCCTGGCAAATCCACATCCTCAGTGACAAATTTCTCATGAGGAAATTTTTCTGTATGGATATCATCCTGTGAAAATCTCTGTACATAAAAATAAGTGTATATAGTATTACTGACTAGTGAGTGATCCAGTTGATGTCTTTCTACCAACAGAGGTTATGTAAGATACCACAGGGTTGGCTTTTTGGTGCTTGTTTTGGTTGTGGGTTTGTTGTTTTTTTTTCCCCCCTTTTTTAAATATTACTGTTCTTGGGAAAACAAGCTTCTGATGACAGCCTCTCTGTATGTGATATAATACATATCTATCCTGTAAGACTAACCATTTAAATTCTGTTTGGAACAACTAGATAAATATCAGTCTGATCCACATTCTAGATAAAAAAAAATAAATATATTTTCTTTTCCCTAATTGCATTTCAAATATTTTATGCCTTAAAACACTGTAAATTGAAGATGTGTCCAAAGCTATGTAGGTTAGGAATACTTGTAGGGAATTAATTGTTGGAATTATCTTTTTTTTTTTTTTAATTGCTTTTAGTTAAGAAGTAATAACTGACTATAAGACAAGATCATGTTCCTTTCGTCTGGTCAATATGCACGCATTAATTTCATCAGGCTAAACAGAGTACAGTATGTAAAAATCTTTATTCAGAAAGTCCTGATTTTTGCTGGTTTAGACAGTATAGACTCGGTATTGTCAGATACGTAAGTTTTATTGAGAAGGTTCTTTTTGGATTCCCTAAAATGTATCTGTATCTCTCCCATAATGGACTTGTCACTATAGTAGGATTTAATAGGCTGTTCACTGTGTTTTCTAGTCTGCAGTAGCCGTCACAAATAGCTGCCTCAGCTGAAGTACTGAGTGTTTCCTCTTTGGCTTTGTTATGGCTGGTAAATTTCATCACAGAGGGGAGGAAAGGACTCATAAGGAGGCAAAAGTAATACCATGTTAAGTATCGCATCGCTTGTTTCAATGTTAATTGGCATCACTTTGGAAGAAGTATTTTATGTATTCTATGTCCTTACCTTGGGAGTTTGTAGGAGTTACAATTAGCTTTTAACTTAAATCTAATCTTCACTGTTAGAGGAAACCTATTTCAAATTTTGATATTTTCTGGGCGGAGACTGTGGTTTTGGTGGCAAGGGTTTGTGTGATGATGTAGAAAAATATTGTTTACTAACTTTTTAATTGATACTTGCTTAGAAGAGTAAAGCGTGATATAAAGTATTACATATATGTGGGTGATATAAAGTATATAATGTGATATAAATAAAGCTTCATATAATGGCCTTGTAATATGTACAAGGAAGATATCCTATGATTAACTTGTGTATGGTATTCATTTTTTTTCAGTTCACTTTGTTTACAGTTTTCACCAAAAAACATTAAGTAAGGGAAACACTGAGTGTATATAAACTCTGTTTTTTTCTTATTTCCAGCAACGTATAGGTACATGTTGGATGTATTGAAATGGTAAATTCTTTGGAAGAAAGAACTTTCCATCTGGTACAATGGAACCTTGTATCACTCCTGACTTAGGATATTTGAAATGCTAATTGACAAAGCATTTAACAGTTTATTTTGTTTTAAAAATTGAAACAACAAGAAAATACTCCTAGGAATTATCAAAAATACATTTTGATAGCAACTGATTTTTTTTAATCTCATTTCAAGTTATTCTTATATCCTCAGACTAAAAGAGAGCAAATATAAGGACAATCAAGGCTTGCTTTGGCAGATATATTTAATATTTTGTCTTACCTTAAAAATACCATCCTTTGCCATTTCTCAAAGCTGCCATATGACCTGTGTTTCAAATTCAAGCTGTTTTCCCAAGAAGCGGGGGAGGGAGATTCCTCTACGTGGTTAGTATCCTTGGTCATTTTAATTTTCATTTTTCCTTTATGATAATTTCTTCTTAATTTCCTGTGCATACTGCTTTGTCCATTTAGTTTTACATTATTCATCAATGCAAAACATACTTTTCTGAAAGCTTTTATCTATATTTAGCTCTTCTTCAGTTAACTTTCATGTCTGGGCAACTTTTTCATTTGGTTTATTATTATTTTGAAATTTTTCTGAATCTAGACATGATCTAAGTTAGCACTGACTCTTCAGTGCTGAGAAACACAAACCGATAGTTACTGAGTCCAGGAAAGACAGACTCTCAATTTTTAAATTTTTTTCTTTCTGGTATTATTTCATGGCTTATCTATTCTACGCAGTGTGCTGGCATTATAGTCAGGCACATACCTCACTGACTTATTGTAGAGGAAATGTGAACATCATTCTTGGCACTGCCTTTAAGTATAGTAAGAATTATTAAGTCTGACTAAGTATCTGCTTAGTTTGATATCTTGTTTTTGATGACAGGTAGTGGATATGTCTGAAAAAAATCCAATAAATAGAATTATGAGTGCAGTCATTCTCACTGGGTATGTCTTCCCACTTTCTGGTAACTAGGAACTTGGAGCTCAAAATTTTGTTTATATAGCATGTTTGATATAGCCCTCACATCCTCCTCAACTGACCTGTTGTGTATCTAATCCTACTTATACTTTTCTTTTATAAATCTGCTGTAAGAAAGAGCTTTTCAGTTGAATTTTGCTATGTATTAAAAGGTCTTCTTTTGTGTTTTAAATCTGCTGCTTGAAAAGTTTATTTCCAGTTCCTTTCTTTGAGTGAGACAGGTAATGCATGGCATGGCTGATACCCTGCATCACTACATGCAAGTCTGGGATTTTCAAGCTACTGAAGTACTATTTCTGTGCTTTAAGTATTTTAAGGTATACTGTCAAATTTGTCTCTCAGAATATAGCTTTTTGAAATCTATTTTACTTGTCTTGCTGTTGTTATTCTGCTTTATTGTTTTTATGAAAAATACAATATTGGCTAACAATTACCTTCAGCATATAACAACCTATAGGACACAGGCACCACATATATGTAATTTTGAAAGTAAATGTCCTAGTTGTCTTTCCTAATAGGGAAATGTTGCCTTGTGGGTTTTTGGGTTGTTGGTGGGGAGTTTTGGGGCTTTTTGGTTTGTTTTTTTGGTGTTTAGATAGCTTTCTGTGAATAATTGTGGAAAAATTACATTTGAACAACATTGGGAACTTGTATAAATTAAATTTATTGTGGTAGGAGAAGAAACGTGTTGGAAAGACATTTACATATTGGGAGAGTAAAGGGTGTTGGTAAGGCATGGCTCTCAGAAAATAAGCTAAGGGACACAGGTAGTGTTTCAAGAAAGAATTCTGCAGGGAGGTAATGGGCAGGTTCATTGAGACGGTTGTAAAGTAACTCATTTGAAACAAAGATTTCCTCATAATCCTAGCAAACTCCACCCTAATCCCTTGGAGAAAGGACTGGATTAATTCTTGTTTTGGTTTGGTTTGGGTTTTTTTACTGTCCTTCTGGCATCTTAATTTAACATTTTAATGTCAAAAAAAATAAGTACACAGATTTCTTTAGATAAAGACCCAAGAGCTTATTGCTGCCTAGCTATATAACTGTCACAGATGTCCTGAATCAGATTGATTGCAATCTGCCTCACGCAGTCAGAATTTCGATTGTTTATTTGTGTATTTCACCTCCAGGGACTCATTATGCTAGGTGTGCTCAGAGCTCTGCTAAAGCACTTTTAAAGCTCATTGAAACTAAGGTTTTGGTGGTCGTCTTGCATTCTTTTGACAGTCATATGTGAAAAAAAGAATCAGATGCCCCTTCTGCTTTACTTGGAGTGGTGACTCTAAATCAAGAATTGCACCTCACAACAACAGTATTTGTAATTAACTTCGAGGGTTGGCCTATCTTGCTTGGAATAGCCTTTAGAAGTCATTGTGCCAGCTAATGGGTGGGAAATATTTTCTATCTAGTTAGTTGGTGCTCTAATGTGAAAAGATCAAGTCCTAGTCCTTGCTCCAGTTACTGTTTTAAGCAACAAAAGTTCAACCGAGGAGATTAAAAGGGATATTTTTCATCATACTCTCTAGACTCATAGCTAAAGAATCTTCCTGGGGATATGGTATCTGAGAAGAAATAATCTGACTAAAGAAGGTTTAAGTTTTTCATTTTTTTCCTTTGAATGACTGAATTGTAAGAAATACTCCCCACTGTTTTAGTTATTAAAGCTACACTCCATTTCTGATTGCTTTGTGAGTCTGAAGGCTTTTGCACAGAATCTAAGTTACTTTTGAGAGTTTAATACTGATTTGAAATGGTGTAACTAAGGGCAAGATTTGGTCCCAAATGGTGTTTTGATATGAATGTGGTGGTTATGATACCATCATTCAAAATTCCTTGAGCATGACTATTAGAGCTAAAAACTTTAGGGATACAGGTAGCTGTCTTGCCATAATTAAAGCAATTTCTTATTGTAATCTGACTTTAGTCAGGCATACCTGAGAGATGAAATTAACCTTTTTAAAATTCACATCTTTCACACCTGAGAGGTCTTTGAAGTGTGAGTATATCTGAATGACTTTTTTTGCTTATTTTATCCTGCAGTAGAGTGTGGGGTTTTTTTTGATGGGATTTTTTTTTTTGTGACAAGATCTTGTTTAAGTTGATGCTCTCTACAGTAAGTCTTTTGCATCTGCTTATCCATTTGAGTATGGATGAGCCAATTGCTTTCAGAGTAAGGTAAAAGTTTATTAAAAAGTGAGAATTTGATTTGGGTTACCTTGCCTAGTTCAATTCTCATTTACACTTACAATAAATATTTGCTCAGAATAGCCTGAAAATATACATCCAGTATTGAAAAATATTTTATAGCATTAGATGTTACAGATGAAAACTATGAATAAACAGAAGTCCTGAGATATCAAGGGGAGTGCTGAGGAATTTTGTTTAGGAGTTTCTGGAATTCATTGCCTCTCTCTGTTTTCGTACCATTTTCCTTTTCTCAGATATTAAACTTATGCTATTTCATGCTATATCCTATCCTGGTTTCTCTTAGTATGTAAAGTTCTGGACTATCCTAGTTTTAAATTTGCCACAGATGCTTTCTCAGTGTCACAGAGAGAAAATTGCACCAAGTACATTTATTTCCCCAGATAGTTAACGATTTCATTTTTTTAAATTGTAATGTCATTATCTTTATTTATTTCCTCTGACAATTAAATCCTCTACAACCATATTAATTAACCTAATAAATATATTTGAATTGCTTAGGTTTTTGGCTATTGCTGAAAAGAGCTGTTCATATTTAGGTCACCTAAATTTTATAACATTATACTCCTTCAGGCATTTAATTCCTTTGTTGTTTTTCAAGTCTGTTCAAATTTGGCAGTAAGCTTCTGGGCATATGCCCAGACGTGAACATCCTGTTCCAGAAGCAGCTGTGGAATTGCAGTATATCCAGTACCCAAACACCAAAATAGGTAGATTTTGGTATACAAGGCCTAATGCTGCAAAGGCTTCCTTGCTACCAGTTCACACTCATAAAATACATGGTTTTCTCTTTTAAGTCGCCTGATCTGTTGTTGCTCTAAAAATGTCTTTTTATTAATCAATTGTTCCATATTATTTTTTCTAGTCTAATCCAATCTCATTGTTCTGAAAATTTTTGTCTCATGGTATTGCTTAATCTCTGGTGTGACCTGTGTATTTCTTCAACTTATTACTTATTGCATCTTCTAGGCCATTACTGAAGATGTTGAGTACTAGGCCTAATAAAGATCTATATATTGTCCTAGAAGGGACTGTTTATTATTCAATGCACACCATATCTTAAAAATCTGAGTGTAGATTATTAGCATTTTCTTCTCTTATGAATTCAACTAAGTATGAATTAATTTTGTGACTCTATTAAATCACTCACTATAATAGCAATAGTTTTCAGCCATTAGATGGTTGTATTCCTTTCCCTTGTGCTCTTCTGAATTATTATGAAATTCAATCAGAAATCATATGACAAAATTGAATGATTTACTTCCCTGTAGATTGACACTTCTCCTCCCCACCCTCCTACCCCCAATTTTAAATCAAGTTTTGATATTGGTTTCAAATATTACTTTCTCATATTACTAATGCAGGTGTCTAGGTGTGTTTAGATACAAATGACTCGACATACTTTATAGCCCTACTTCTGTAAAGGGAGCAAGCATAATCTTATATCTCTTCTAGAAAAAGAATATATCAAAATCCTCCCTCTTTAACCCATGTGATATGTCCTCCTTCATAATATATAGAATATAGTTTTCAGGACCCAAAGTAGCCCTTTATTCAGCATGTTAATTAATTTCTCATCATTCAAGGTATGTACGTAAGACTTTTCAAGATAAGACCTTTAGTTACAGATAAGTGGTTAATTTAGTGTTGAAATTTCTACTTGGACCCTTTCCGGCTCCTGCAAGAATAATGAGGTCTCTTTTCTCCCTCCGCCTGCCCCCTCAGTGCTAAATTCTTTAGCCTTTCATAAGGATAGGTGGAAAAGCAGGCAATATTAAAGTGAAAAGCCAGCTCAGGAAAAGATCATATCCTATAGAATGCCTTACAAATACAATGGTTTGATTTTTATCTGAACATGTAAAATTGTTAATGTATTATATGGAGGCAGAGATGACAATCATTTGTTTGAGCCTGAACATTTTTTTCCTGAGCTCTGTCTGTATTGTGGACTTAATGACACTAATTAGCAATTGTTCCTTTAATACTATATGTGATTGGCTATGTTCAATGAAGTCAAAATAAGTTTGAACTGAACAACGTTAGCTTGTGCTTTACTTAACCTTATGGTGGCCTTTATAGTTTTTGTATTCCTTTAAAGTGTTATACACTTCAATTCTTTTTAATAAGCAAACTGTAACAAGTTAGTATGTGCTACTCTCTTGCTCCTACCTAGCCAGGTTGGAGTTCTCAGGTGAATAAAGTGCATTTCTCCTGCATGCTAAACCAGAGAGACAATAACAGTGCGATACAACTCCTGGCAGGCTCTTGCTTAGAAAGGTTGAAGTACATAGTTGCCCATAAGTTTGATAGTTGTTTCCTAGAATGTCGGTGGAAAAAATAGCAACTCAAGGTCTGTGTTCGATTTTAGACTCCAGTGAATCTTCAACTTCTAGCTCTTTCTGATCCATCTTCTATAATACAATTAGTGCCTTGTCATTTATTAGCTCCTTCCCCACCTCCCCTGGATGCAACTATTCCAGTTTGTTCCTCGTTTAACCCTCTGCTGATCAAAGCTGTCACTGTCCTCATTTCTATTATAGCTGCTTACCCTTTTGTTTACCCATTAGGATGCTTTGTCCTTTATTAAGTGGACAAGAAAAACACTGAGATGACAGCTGCACTAGGACTGCAACTTGGGTTCAGTTTCTGGATCTCTTCCCACAATGTCCTTTGGCTTTTAGCAAAAGTAATTTGGGGCAGGAGGTCAAAAAGTGGTCTACAGTCTCTCTGGATGTGAAGTATGCTCATTGTTCCAAGTGGGAATCTTCATGTTATTTGACCACCAGAGTCAATAAAAACTATGTTTAATATATTAGTTTTCGTGGATTTATACACTGGCTAATGCTGGAAGAATTGTTAAAAGAAAAATGTGTCTTTGTAGTTTCAGAAGAAATACTCCATCCCCAGTCAGGTTTCATGTGTGTGCACTGGAGACATTCTTCGTATTTGTGGGAAATAAGTGCTCCAAAAATTATAGGAAAGCTGTAACCTTTAATAACAGTAGATTTTGCATAGATTATATGAAATGTCTAATGGTCATTGTTCAGTCTTTAAAAGGAGAAAATTGACAAACAATATTTCAGTATACACAGTTAAATTTTGGCATGGTTAGAATAACGTAAAGCAGGATGTGTAACGGAAAATGCTAAACTAATAGTTGTACAAAGACCTTAATACCAGCCGCCACTTGGCAATGAATTAATGGCAAGGGTATTTAACTCTCATATAACAATTTCCATTTTTAAAGTACTGCACTTACTAAATAGAATTGGTTGAAGGGAAGATTACTTTTGTATAAAGCCCTCCCACTACTTACATCATCTCTTAGGACTGAGTGAGGAACCCTTCATGAGGGAGAAGTGTTTAGAGCCATAAAGAATTGCTTCACGCCTATAGAAAGAGCTGAGTAATCTCTTTTTATGTATTCTGAATATAAAAAGGACATGACCAAAACTAGAAGCACTTAAAGAAGGGTGGAAGCAGGAGAATACCAAATGTTTCTGCCACTTCTAACCAGCAGGACAGATAGTTTATGGTACAGATTTTATAGAATGAATCTATAATCCAGGTTTCTACAAACCAAAGGCAACTTTAATTTGTATCTCCTCTCACAGTGGAACATGTATGACAAATTACTTAGTTTTTCTGACCACTCAAATTCATGCCACTCTCAAAGATCTCTTCAAAAGAAGCTTAGTTATATAACCGAAGGGAGACGGGAAAAAAAACCAAAACCCAAACACAAAAAACAGAAGAGACATCCTCATGAGGTCAGCACTAACCTTTAGAGAGTGAGTCCATAGAGAAGAACTAGCCATGTTTTGTAATTTTATAGTTTGGAAGCAAGGGATTCTCTCAGGGGCTCTCTTCATTGCTACTCAAGAATCTGTAATTAAGTTAAAGAGATGGAATGAATGTGCAGCAAAGGACTGTAAACATGTTTACACATTTTGATCACCATTTCTCTGTTTTTTTTTTCTCTTGTAGCATTGATTCATCTGTATCATATACTAAATGGAAATGAGCAGGTTTTAAATTAATCCACTCTTGTAACTGTCTGAAGAGAGTAATTATCTGATGCTTGCAAGCTGTTTGTAGAATAGATCCTTCTCAAGCTACATTAAATTTTATTGTATCTGTGTTTGAGCCTCAAATTACAGTGGATCGCATTCTTTACCGGAGTTACATTGTTAAAGTCAGTGGAGTTGTACAGATTTTTCTCTTATGGGAACAGTACCCCAAAGTATGTAAGTCCCCATTACAAACTTGACACTACAATAAATGATAGGAATTTATGTGTGCTTTTTCTGAGAAATCCATGTACAGATAGTTTACAATGCCTGGTTAATTGTACTAAGTTCCCGTATTTGGGATGCTCAGACCATGGAGTTGTGGTACAAAGCCCTTAGCAAGCACCACTCTGTTTGCATAGCAGAAGCTCAGGAACAAGGAGAAGAAAACATTCAGATTTGGCAGCTAACTCAATGATAAGTATGCATAATCCTCTTCTGGAAAACCAGTTTAAAACTTCTGGGAAATCGAGAATGGAAAATTGTCAAATTAAAGGTATAAACAGCTGAAAACCACAAAGGAGATAATTTCCTGGTTTTCTATTATCTCTTTTTGGGTTTTTGGTTGTTGTGTTTTTTTCTTGTGTGTTTCTTGTTTGGTTGATTTTTGGTTTTGGAGCAAGGGAGCTAAACCCAGTGTCTCATCTGAGCAGTGTGTCTCCTCAATGAAGTCTCTCATTCTTTGTCAACTCTTTGTAAACTCTGGAGTTTCTAGACCCTGACCAAGAAAAGCTAAAGACAACTGGATTTAGTGCTGAGAAGCTGTTATCCTGGTACTAATACCCTTCTTACTGTTGCAAACTGGGGACCTTATCAAACCTAGAAAGATCTCCTATGCAAATTTCTGAGGTAGACAAGAGTTTGTTTTTGTAAGAAATGTTCACATCCTTGTCAGCAGTAATCACGTGTAGTTGTCGGAAGCTGTGGGAAATTCTAACACAGTCAGGCGTCTAACACAGTCATGGAAATTTTGGAAATGAAAATAAAATTTGAGTGTTAACAATTCAGACATTTAAATATAGATTGGTTTTCTAATTTGTCTGGAGGACATTAGAAATCTAGTGCTGCCAATTGAAGAGGAGGAAAGACTTTTTTGCAGCAGCAGTTTGGATTTAGGTTAACACAAGCAGCTCATGGTACTGCACCCATACCCTTTTCTAGCTCTTTCTTGAACCTCTGTGCCATAGTTACTTCAGAATGTTACTTTAGAAAAATCCAAAGACATACAACCTGAAGAAAACAATGCAAAGTGCTTCTGTAAAGGATGCTGGAGAATTAGCAGAGGACAGTTGAAAATCTAGCTGCATAAAGCAGGATATGAGAGATACTGTTAAATTTCTGAGCAGTGGAAGAACTGGAGACAATGCAAGGATCTAATATGCCCAGAAATGTCTTCCTGAAAATTCATAAAGTTTTCTCTAAGTGTTTTTCTCTGAAAGCTGGTGGAGAGAATTGACATTATAATACAATATTAAGACAGGAGTTTGAAATCTTTCTGAAAGATCTTGACTTTTTGTGAGCTATTCTCTTTGTTAAACTTGTAGCACATTCCAATCCTGTTTTTCAGGAGTCGAATGATTTCCAGGCCTTGTGAAAATGTGAGTGATGTGATTACATTATCTATCTCTGAGCATAATTACTAATCACACTGTATTTCAAAAATGAAATGTGACTACTAATACTGTATAAATCAAATAGGTTTCTCTTAGTGAAAATGGAGTCCATTTGTGTTAGAGAAATGAGGCATGAGAGAAAGGTTTATTGAAATAAAGCTCTTTTACCGTTTCTTCCAATATTGATGCATTCATATTTTTCCTATTGGACTTCATAAATTATTAAAAAATAGATACATTAGCAACTTAAAAGCTCAACTTTCAGTAAATACTTATTATTAGATTTAAGTGCTGTTGGAATGTCAAATGGAAAGGAGTCCTTAGCCAAAATTTTACTAGATTTTATACTGGTGTTTTGCATTGCTCGTAGTGTGATTTTGATCTCAGTTATTTGCTCTTCAAGATTTTTGCTTGAAAATTTTCGTTTTAGAATACTGTGAACTTAGGTTTGAGATTATAAAATGGAAACCCCAAAAAGTCTCATTTGCTTTGTCCTGGATGATGCTGGCCAAATCAGTGTCTGGAAATAAACGCTTTCTGTTTTATAGAATCATAGAATGGTTTGGGTTGGAAGGGACCTTAAAGATCACCTAGTTCTGGTGGTCATGGTTTAACCTTGGCTAGCAATAAATACCATGCAACCACTCACACACCTTCCCCTCCTCCTCCAGTGAAGGAGGAGAATCGGAGGAAAAGACAAGGAAGCTTGTAAAATTGAGATAAGAACTATTTACTAATTGAATACAAATTAATATTATATGTAAATATATGAATATATAACAATTCTACTACTAGTAATTAAAATAAGAAAAAATAAAACATATAGTACAATTTCTCACTACATGTACACGGACGCATAGCAGGTCCCGAGTAGCAAGTCAGAACTGGAGTCCAAGAGTGATCACAGCAGAGTCTGAGCGAGCCCCATGAACAACAGCATGTCTGAGAAAGCTAACAGACCCACCAACTCACAAATGAGGAATTGAATTTGGTGCAAGCACTCCCAGCACCAGCTGAAAAGACACCTTATCAATGCTTTTCTCAGTTTAAATCCAGAAAACTAGCTTCATACCAGCCACTGTGAAGAAAGTTAACTCTTTCCTGACTGAAACCATCATGTGGGTAGACAATCATTCTCACTGTTCAGAGACCTGGCCTTTATTTCCGGTTTTGTTACCATGTTTCTGGATAAAGCTGGGATAAAATTGGGAATTAATAGTTTCTGGGAAGCCATAGTCCCAGAAGCTGCTGAGAAAGATAGGTACGCTTCCATTGGTCTGCATGGATATTTAGACAAAACTTCTTGAGATTTTGCAAGCCTTGAGGGTTATGGGAGTTAGTTGTCAGCATCAAAACCTTGCTTGAAAATTCTTAGATGGTTCCAGCCTTGACAATCTCCCTTCATAGCTCTATTGGGGTTTCTGTAATACTCTGTAAATTGAGGGGAAAAACTGTAGCTTTTCTTCTTCGTGAAGTACTAGAAAATCCACTGATGAAGGGTGTTATATAAAGATTTTTCAAAGAGACTGGAGCCGTGAAAAAATATGTCCCCAGTGAGGAAGAGCATTAAACTTAGTGGTATTCATTTACCACATCTCACTGTGTTTTTTAGAGAGAAAGCAAATGAAACTTGTGTTGAATTTGAGTTTTTCTTAGCCAGTGAAACACTCCAAAGGAAGAAAATAAAAATCTGCTCTTTCATCTCCTAGGGTCTGTAACAACATATGCTGAGGCTTAGTATGTTGCTTTCTCTAATTCTTCTGTTACTGTGAATTATCTTCTTCTGACAGCTTATAACCTATTTTTACAATAACAATCATTCTTGATACTTGATTATTCATCTGCTGCATCAAACTGGAGCTCAAAACATTATTCCTAGATATTCTCCTCTTACAGTGTAGGGCTGCTTTAAAAAAAAAAAAAATTTTTGTTATTGCTTTATTATTTTACATTACAATAACTGTCATCACATGGCTTTTATTTTTGGTATTCCAAAGCACCAATAGTTGCTGTTTTGGAGAAAGTTCAAGATTAAAATGTGCAAAAATATTTTAACATCCTAAGTTGTTTCTAAAATCATAAGCTTTGTAATGTAATCACAAATAAGTCTAAGACTATGTCAGTTTCGAGGCTGGCATTTTTCGTTATCATTTAAGTACTTGTGCCTTTTTGGGAAATAGGTTACTACTGAAAAATTTTCCATTTTTCTTATGAATGAGGTCATACAGGTAGGTGGTCATCCTCTTCACCTCATTAGATGTATGCTTTACCCATGCTGTTACCTACTCTTATAGCCCTTAATTCAGTATCGAGGCTAGTTCCTAAAATGTTTGATAAAAACCCCTCCTTTCTTGAATTGGCATTTAAAAAAAAAAAAAATCCCTCTGCTTGATGTTATGATAACTGCCTTTCTCTTGTTGGGTTTGATAACAGATGAAGGAGAACAATTTTCATTGGACATATTCCCCATAAATGTCTATGAATCAGAGAGCTTTCTGCCTTTGTCTCCACTGAAGATAACCAGGATCTGAGTTCATTTCCTATTCAAGACAAATTGCATAATCTGTTTTTAAAGATCCATAAACCACATCAGAAGTTATCTGTAACAATTTTTAGTATTGACCTAATGCAAAAAGACTGTGCATCTTTGTCCACCTGAATCCACAAAACCATCCAGTTTAAATACCTTCCACAACATATTGGTCATCCAAATGTTTATAATTCACGGATCACTGGAAATGGTGTAGTATAAGGCAAATTCAGTCCAAGATCTGCAGTTCTTTCTTTAACCTGTGTACATAACCAGTAGCTGTAATGACAAGAGTTACTTGTTGAAATATGCAGGTAACATACAACTTTATGCTTTTATTCAAATAGGTTTTTTAAAAACTGAAAGAGATAAAGTGATGATCAAAGGGACGATTTTTCATAAGCATTGAGGAGTTACTTTGATAGATGAGACTGTGCAATTATATAGCTGTGATTAGAGTGATGCAAGATTCTTCAGGGATGTTGCTATTTGAGGACTTGGAGCCAAAGAATATACTGTCATCTAGACAGGCTAGATTGTCACAGTCTGCTCCAATAATTAACTTTTGGGGTGTTTTTCTTTAAGGTTTAGATGTCACATTCTGGAGTATAATTGAGTATAAAAGTGGAGTATGTACTAAAATCCAGAGTTACAGTCTTGCTTCACTGTATTGCATGTCCTTAATCTATAACAGGCTACCTGATGATCTCAGGTGGAAAGCATGACTAACAGTTCTCCTTCAAGCAAAAAGTAATTTAAGAAGAATCATGTGGAAGGCTTACCTGTGCAGGAAGCAGTTTTATTTGGTGGCCTGTTCAAGACTGTAAATTGAAGTCTGTCAGGATCTAGGGAAACATCACTGTATTCTGCTTGACACTTTCCTTGAACATTGCTGTCTCTTGCAGCAGATGTATATGTACAACAGTAGACATCCTTGCTTTGCAAGAAAAACGCTAATGAAGTATGTCATTCTACTTCACGTATTTTCTGATGAGGATGTGTGCACAAAAACGTGCATGTCATGTAATTTCCATTGCTTAATGTGTATCCTGAAATTCAATCTGACAGTTTTCTGATGGGCTTAGTATAAATTTATGTAGTGAAAAATAGGTAAAAAAAAAAGAAAAGAAACAGAATCAGGTTCTTCTTAGGAAGTTATCACTCATGTCCAAAGTGTAGGCCAATTCTTTGTGCTTTTAATGATGAAAATATACCAGAGTTAAAAAAAAAAAAAAAAAGCATGTATATGTTTGAATAAGCAAAAGAATATTTAAGTTTTCAAACTGCCTTTTTCCTTTCTCCACATACTATATGATTTGAGTTGTATGGCTGAATTTAAGTCTAGTGTTCTGCCATCTGTCTTTCAAAACACTGTAGTCTGTTAATGTTGGGGTTTTTTCCTCAGTCTCTCATTGTAAACAGTGTCTGTTGGTGGTTCTTGCTTGAGTACTTTTTTCTAAGCTTTTACAATGTTTCTTGGCACTGCAGTCAGTCTGAAACATCCTTTCACCGCATGGTAAGTTAATGATCAGAGCTGATGAAATTCAAAATGTTCTTACAAGACACCTGCTAATACAGGTTTCATGTCATGTTTTTACCTCAGCTGGCAAGCAAGGTACCACACAGTTGCTTGCTCACACCCCTCAGAGCTGGATAGGGAAGAGAATTGGAAGAGTAAGAGTGAGAAAACTTGTGGGTTGAGATAAACATGGTTTAAGAGATAAAGCAAAAGCCATGCATGCAAGCAAAACAAAACAAGGAATTTGTTCACCACTTCCCATTGACAGGCAGGTGTTCAGCTAAATCCAGGAAAGCAGGGCTCCATCATGCATAATGGCTACTTGGGAAGGCATATGTCATCACTCTGAATGCCCTCAACTGCCTCCTGCTTCACCCAGCTTTATATGCTAAACATGATTTGATAACGTATGGAATATCCCTTTGGTCAGTTGGGATCAGCTGTCCCAGCTGTGCCACCTCCCAGCTTCTTATGTACCCCCAGCCTCCTCGCTGGTGGTGTGAGAAGCAGAAAAGGCCTTGACTCTGTGTAAGCACTGCTCAGTAGTAACAAAAACATCCCTGTGTTATCAACACTGTTTCCAGCACAAATTCAAAACACAGCCCGGTACTAGCTACTGTAAAGAAAATCAACTCTATCCCAACCAAAACCAGCACACCATGTACTATATGATCTGAGTTGTATGGCTGAATTTGTCTAGTGTTCTGCCATCTGTCTTTCAAAACACTGTAGTGTGGTAATGGCTTTTTTTATCCTCAGTCCCTCATTGTAAACAAAATCTGTTGTTGGTTCTTGCTTGAGTACTTTTTTCTAAGCGTTTACAATATGTCTTGGCACTGCAGTCTATCTGAAATATCCTTTCACCGCATGGTAAGTTAATGATCAGAGCTGATGAAATTCAAAACGATGTTCTTACAGCACACCTGCTAATGCACAGGGACATTGACTGCAGCAAGGCTTCTATATGCCAACTATGTTTAGTAAGCCACTATGCTAGCTTCAAGAGATAACAAATTTAAAGGTTTGTTTATTCTGAGGCCACATTTGTTTCTGAGGTTTTTAAGGAGAATCTATTTCTGGTTTGGCTTGTTGCAATGCTTATCCTAATTGTATTACTACTTGAAGTGAAAAGAGAACTCTCTACAACATAAATGTTTAGAAAATTAAATTTAAGTAGTATGTATAATTTCAGATCAACAGCTGTTGTGCGTTCCTTCTAAGGCTTATAATAACTTAGAGGTGGATGCGGATGTACACACTGCCCTAAATAACAGAATATGGAGATAAAAGATAAAGTGTTTGTCTATCTTGAAGACACTTGCAGGTTCCTGTTACAATTATATTTAATGTTAAAAAGTCTTTCAAATTTTATGGTAATAACTATGAAATTCTTAGTGTAAATAACGAAAATAATACATTGAATACACAGCTTCCGTCTATGAGCCCAACCCATTTGTACTTCAAAGTTATCTTCAGATTTGAATGTTTTCCCTTATAATAATTTCAATAAGACTTTCAGTAAATTTTTCCAGTTTCAAAAAAATATTATTTAGTATGTATTTATACACACATTCAATACCATCTTGATTATTAAATGCACAGAAAAAGGTATGAGTTTAAACTTCCACATATGAATTAATTTAATAAAAATCAATATAACCTTATATAATATATTATAATGTGCATGCTATGTGGACTCATGTTTTCTTTAGGGTTTGGGTGAAATATTTTAAAGGTTTAGATTTTAGCTACTTTTCCAGAAAGTTGTGAGAAAAAAGGAAAAAGACAAGGAAAAACTGCAAGCTGTTCATAATGACAAGGGGTCATTATAAAAGGTAGGATCCTCAGTCATTAAGAGCAAGAGCCGTGTGCCTAGATCATATGAGCTAAAGAACTATACATTTTAAAATTACTTTAAATAAAGATTCTTTTTATTCTTTTGAGCCAGAACACTAGAGAGTTAGGTAAATACCACTGTGAACTGAAATCAAAAACCTCTCCCCACATTCACTCGTTTTCTGCAAAATTAAAACCATTGGAATTCTTAATTTTCTCAATCATGGGGTTATATTCATTACATATTCTGCTAGGGCGCTGGTAAAAACCAGTTTTAAAATCTCCCTATACTTTTTTTCCCCTTCTATTCTCAGTCTTTCTAACATTGTAAAAGGAAATAATTCTGTGTAGAAGAATTATTATTATTTAAGATTATTTATAAAATAGATTTCTTTTAACATGGAACAACTTGTATCTGGAGTTAGTTGGACAAAGCTAATGTTAAATGCACATTTTATTAAAAAAACCCCACCTCAATTATAAAAATTTTAACCAACTACTTCTGATGTTTTCTTGCTTGCACTGTACTCTGCAAACACGTTCGTCTCTCATGTCACCCCGCAAAAGCTCCTCAAAATGCATTTCCAACTGGGCTAATTACCTCTAGCCGTACTGTTTCCAGTATTTTGACAATCTCAATTTTATTATAAAATAAGCTACTGTAAGCATTGAGGAAGTGGCAATGCATATCTCTATATGTAAGTGTTATATGCCTAACAAGTCCTGCCCATAGTTAGGACTGGAATGTCTATTAAGTATTTTCTAATGTGGATAAAAAGATTCTTTACTGTCTACTGAAAATACTGAGGTTTGCAAAATATTGTGGTCCCTACTATTTTCAGTGTGCCTAACACTGTATTTTTGGAAATAATTTTATTTCAGCAAAACTTTATTTAAAATTGTTTGTGCAGGGTAACAGACAGTTATATATAGCCATTTCACTTCCTTAGGCATTGTGTCAACATTCATGGAATGAATATAAAACAAATACTTAATGTTCTTTGGATTCTGATTGTCTTAGACTTCTGGAAATCATGACACCAATTATAAGGAACAACCATGTTTCTAGGGTGAACATTCTTGGATCCTCCCTCTTAATATAATAAACTGCCCTCATATCACATTTCTTAAGCTCAGGAAAACAAAATGGGTGCTCCGTCTGTGTGGCTGCTGTAACATTATGATTTAGGGACTGTTCATAATATTAAAAAGCTTTCAAGTCATATACAGACTAAAACTAATTTTTTGCAAAATCATACAAAATTTATTAGTTTAATAATACCTCATATGCTAAAGTTTCTTTCTTGTTTTTTTTTTTTTTTTTTTTAAGATTAAATCTTACTAATTAAAGAGCTAGGCAATGTTCATATAGTGATATACAAACAGTGTTTTTTCCACTACTTGAACTACTCTAAGTAGTTTTAATAACAGGTTTGTTTGTCCCATTAAGCAACGGTGTGGTTCAGTGATTTGATCTAGTAATTCAGCATTAAGACTGAGTCATTGCAACTCCACCATTCTCTATGAGCACTGGTGGTAACGTAGCTTTGAATCATATTGTTTCATGTAAAATGTGGACAATTATTTACTAAGAACTCAGCTATCATGGAATAAAATGTAAACGTTCTTTTAAGAATCAGATTTGTGGTACTTGAAAGATGCAACCTTAACTATATGTAGGGTTCAGTCTGAGAAAGGAAGAAGGTCTTTTGGAGAATTGTGTATTTTCTTTATTTGTCCTTAACTGAAATCCTAATCTTAAATCTTATTTTCCTGGTGGAATGCCAGCCCATATTTCTGTCCCTTCAGCAAAAGGGTATGTGGTCCTTCATATAGAAGCCGTAACTAACCATGATAACTAGAAAACTTTTTTTTCTTCCAAGTAATGTTAACTAGCTTTAAAATATTGATAGGTATAGAAGGCAACAGCTGTGGTGCTGGAATGTTATTTGAGGGGTTTAAGGATCAAATTATAATATTTCAAAGATTTTTGGCTACCTCTAGTCATAACTCCCAGTTATGTAAACTTTTAGTAAGTGCTTAACTGAGATCTCTAGCAATACTCCAAAATTACAGCTATAAAACTACTAAATATATGCAAGCAAGTAGGACCTACTCCAGTGTTTTTATTCCATCTTGCCAACATATAAAGGTGCATTGCTGATTATGTTCTCATTACAAGTAACAGTGTCAACTGGTTGCTGTTGGTTTGTAGACTTATCTGTGAAATTTCAGTGTATTGTTTAGCTGCATACAAATGCATTTTATATCGATGTTCGAGAAGGGTGGAAAGACAGAAATAAGGATTTCTTTTTTTTTGGCTTTCTGATTTGATTACTCAGTAATTGTCATGCATATACAGGTGGCAAAATGTGAATACAGGGGAACAACCATTATGTTCATTTACTTTGCCATTTAGGAAGCACAGATGTTAACTATACAATAACAAGGTGGTTCTTATTGTAACAGTCCTGCTGTTAGGTCCTCCTGCTATTTCAGTAGTTTGCTGCTTTGGCACATATGAGACATTTATTGCTGGGAACTTGTAACTGTATTGCTTAATGGTTTTTTTATTAGTACTATTTTCAAAGTTGTTACCATCTCAAAACAAAGGAAAAAAAAAGAGGAAGTTAGCTTTGTGTGTTCTTCATAAGCTATTTCTCATTTGAATTTATGACATTTTATTCTCTAGGAATTTGTTCCCTTGCTGCCATGAACAGATGTACCTAACATGCATTTGGAATAACAAACAAAGAGTACTGCTCTGACTTTTTAAGGGTCTTGCTTCTTCTATTATTTATAGTTCTGTGAATTGCTGTTTACTACTTTGACTGAGAAATATTCATCTAGAATGTTCAAAATGTGCTGGTAATGCCACTTTTATTCATTCTTATAACCTAAATGATGTCAATATACTGAATATAGTTGGATGTGTATGTCCCTTACTTCTGCAATCTCAGTGGCTAAAGGATCTTGGCTCCTTGAGGACAAGCAGAAATTGAAACTGAACAACGAAACAAAGGTCAAACCTCCAGAGGAGATTAAAAAATAAAAAATGTTTAGCAGAACTATCTATTTCTCAGCATCTCTGTTCATCCAACATTTCTTGTCCTTGAGTTACTAGGACCTCAGGGCTCTTCTGCAATCCTCAGTGACACTACTAACCATGTTGTTTTGTCTGCTTAAAATTAAAAAGGAAAAAAAATCTACCTGAAAGATGAGATATGCTGTAGCTTGAGGCTGCAAAGTTGATGATCAGCGGTTCAAGTTCAATTATTGATGAAATTTATAAAAATAAAAGTCTCAAACTTGAGAAATGTTTCAACATGTTTAGAACTGAGTAGCCTGGTTAATGACAAATCACCACTGCTGCCCCTCCTTTGTTGTACTGTGGTCGCTACACCAGCTTACATCTTGAATATGAATTGAAATTCAAGGCCTAGGTTTTAACCATCAAAGCCATTTATAGTATTAGTCTAAGCTACAAGAGACCATCTCTTTTAGTCCCTGGCTATGACCTCCCATAAGAACTGCATTCCTCTGGAACAATGAAACTACCAGGCATTAAGACCCCATAGCACAGCGTGTCAGCCCAAAGCTCCGCAGTTCACTTCTGCCACAACACAAAAATGCAAAAGAGGATGACTGAAATACTGTCAGCACTGTTGAGCAGAGAGGCGTCATAGTATAATTAACAATCCATTCAGATACCAGAGTAAATTTGCATGTCATAAGCATATGGGGCTTTTCTTCCTAAAAGCTTAGAGATTTTTTTTTCCAACTGTTGGTTCATTTTAGCAGTATTGCTTTAACATTTTCTGTCTTGTAAGTAAAAGAAGGCTGCAGATTTAGCTTACTTTTTCCTATTGCTGGTCCTGCAGAGGATTCAAGTTGTTCTATATCATGCTAAAGCCCTTGGAGACACTCAACATAGGCATTTAAAGCAACACAATACAGAACATAAAGTATTTTGTAAAACTCTTAACTAAATCGAGAATATTGCGAATATCCTGTCGGTCTCTTTGTATGTCAAAGGGATATTCAGATCCTAGTTACTAGCACTGCGGTTGTATTAATTCATAACTTTTTCTGAATCTTCACAATGGTGCAGTACATCTGGACTTAATGAAACAAAAGTATTTTCTTGGGCTTCAGAGCAAAATGCTTTTATCGCTTTGGAAAGATGTTTTCTATATGTGTGCAAGATGCATCTGAAATAATTGATACAATTTTTGGAAAGAATTGGCAGTTCCTAAATGAAAAATCAGATAATTCCCCCCCCCCCCCCCCCCCCCCCCCCATTTCCTTATCCGGTTTATTTTTTAATCGCTCTACAGGTTCACAGTGACATTGACATGCATTTCTAACAGTGCAAAAATGCTTATTGTCAGGAGTGGTTTTGGGGTTTTTTTTGAACAAAATGTCAGCAGGTGACAATCCGTGATTCATTGGTACCATTTTGTTGTGTTACAGTCGTAAGTACAGATTGCCACCTGCCAAAAGCGATAAGAAATCAAAATATTAAGTTGGGATACTTATAGCTGAAAATAGTCTCAGAGAACTAGGATTGTCCTGACATTTTTGATAATAAACATTCTGTAATCAAACATACAATCAAGTCACAAAGACTGCCAGTTAAATGTCTTATGTCATGCCATAACGATATGCACATTGTTTTTCCAGTAGCAATCATCTCATTCTTTTATTGTTTGAGGCTTTTGCACAACTACCTCTCTGCAGTATTCCAGTATTGCCAGTGCTTTTGGAACCATGCTGGCCTTTCCCTCTTTAATTCAGATTACAGGCTGTGGAATAACAAGTTATTCAGTGACTGATGGCTTGCTTATACTACACTTGAATGTCATCCTTTCCTCCTTGTCAATAAAAATTTTTTATTCTTTTTGTTTATGCCGAGCATATATTGATGAAGCCTTTTAACTCAGGCAAGGTGATTTAATAGATTGCTGGGTTTTTTATCTTTTTTCTCCCACACACTAGGTATCATCCTACCTTGTGACTGTTGCCTGACTAGCTCAGTATGGTGTTCTGTGTTTTCTGACATTGAATTCTGCTCAGCTGTCTTATGACATTCTTCTGGTAGTCTTTTGAAATCTCTTTTATGACTCAGTTGTCTCTAAGAAGACTTTGTTTTGGTAAATTCTAAATGCTTGGTAAATTATTACATCATACTCTTACAAAAATCTATTTTTACCATTTTTTCCTCCCGTTATCCCGAGAGTGGCATATTATTATGAGTTCCCATTGCTGTGGGGTTTAGAATGTTAAAGGGATTATTTTTTTTGGATGGGGGGGGTGAGGGGGAGTGTAATTATTGCATCAGGATTTTGTTGTAGTAGTTGATTCAAAATCTCTCTCCTTTTTTTTAGTTTTATTTATCTTTATAAAATTAATAGAAAACTAATAGATAAATAAATAAATAAAGTCTTCAGAACATGCAATTGCCAGAAATAAGCTACCTTTTGATGTCTCTGACATCCATCAGTGCAGATTCATAGATTTCCATTAACCAGGTCTTGTCCTCTTGTTCTCCCTCATTCTACAGTTATAACTCTGGAATTATACTTGAGAAACTTTCCTGGGCAACAAAGATCATCAGAAGTATGAAACTGCTTCCTTGTAGTTTCCTCCAGTCATTTCCCTCGGACTGGAAAGACCCCTTGCAGATGGGGAAAGAGGGGAGGCAGCATGGTTACATGGATGTTTGAAAATACATGGATGTTTGAAAATAAGTATAGGCTGGGGGATAAAAGAAAATATGTATGTTTGCTCTCTTATCCTCTTCTGGGTTTAGCAGGTAGCCAGTTTGTGTCAAGACAAAATTACAGGATGGTCACACTGATCTGAATGAATCAGTACAGAAGCCTTTTTGTTCTTATTTTTGTTTAGCCAGTAATCTAGATAGATTAAATCCATTAATTTTCATAGTCATCAGAATTTTATGTGAAACAACATTGGTGCCATCAAGTCTTTTTAAACCAAAAAATTAAACTGAAGAAAATTAAAAATGGTAAATTATTCAGACCCCATTTTCCTGAACCGCAAGGATTATTGTGATACTTGAAATAAAATCCTATCGGTGCTCAAGAAAGCCTAAAAAAAGTAAAAGCTCTTCTCCCTTAATAATTGGCCTGGGAAGGAATAGTTTTAGAAGCTTTTGATTCTGTGTTAACTTACATAGTGTTTCCTGATTCTGATTGATTTTTCTATACAGATCTCCATTACCACATAAGGAAGAAAATCATTAAAGTACTTAAACTCATTGTCTAGGATACCAGGAAAGTAACTGCAACTATCTTTTAAATAATCCATTATATAATCCATCAAGGAATTTGAGGATGGTGTGCAGATAATTGGTGTACTGAATAGTCTTAATCTTCATGAAGCTGACATAATTGACAATTTTTCTTGAATATTCTTTCCTTAATTAATGTAAGTGAAAATTTTAAGCAAACTGCACATAGTATCTGCAGCATTTCTGAAACACAAACCCACATGTCTACTTTATGTAGAGCATCTTTAAAGGCTGACCTTCTAGAAAACCACCTAGACCTGTGCTTAGACATTTGGAAGAGAGGTGGGGATAGGAGTATGGCATGCAGTTAGGAGTCAAGAATCTTGTAGTAAAGTTGGTGTCAGCACAGGAACAAAGCATTGTAAACACCATTGTGAGAGACAGTCAAGAAAGACCAAGGTAGGGTGTCCCATCTTCCTACACAGCATGTGAATCTCTCTCAGCAGCTGAAGTAACAGAATGTAGATTAACTTTTCCATCCCTGTGAATTTTTGAAGTAATCCATCTACTCTTACCCTGACTTTCAAGCCAAACATTTGACCTATGAGGAACCTGCATATGCAATGCAAAGTGTTCTTTAAAACAATATGTGGACCTTATTTATTGTAATATGTAATTCTAATGTAAAAATCAAAAGGAGGAGGAATATGTTATTAAAACATAATGGAGAGAATACAAAATACTTCAGAGATGAGAATGTAAAAAGTGAAAATAAATTTTAAGGAGGTTTGGAGCACAATTTAATACAACTAATTTCCATATTATATAACAGTAATTTACAAGAAAGACTTGGCTTTTTAAAATGTCAACAGTCACATGTGAAGAGATCTATTTCAAGTATTAGAGTAAAAGATGATTAGAATTCTAACACAGCTTTCAAAAGATAAGTTGGATGTATTGAGGAAGAATGTTCTATGAAAATACATTTTTAGCACTGAGCAGAATTCAGGTTTTCATCCCACACACACTTGTTTAAAAGCTCATTTAAAGTTCATTAAGGGCAATTAAGCATTAAAGATTTCAACAGCTTCACTTCCCATTTTCTTCATTTTTAAATCACTGGTGTCCATAATAAATACAGTATAAACGTTATAAACTTGTTGTTAGCTTTAATTGAAAGCAGAAAAGTCTAAATTTTTTGATCGAAATTATTTAGTGTATAAATGGGTTGAAATTCAGTTAGACTTGGGATAAGGAACACATATCTTCCCACTATGTCAACAAATTTTCTAGCTGCAGTTTTCACAAACCAGTTCTGCAGATCACTTTTCTAATAACGTAGTTGTCATTGTTGGCTAAGAACAAGACATGGAAAACAGCTTTGAACACTAGCAGTAGTAAGCATATGTGACAAATTATTGACTCCTTTAAGTGAGTGTTATCCATGGACCTATTAAGGATTGAAAGTAATTCTGTAAACTGGTTCATTTGTTTGGCCAAGTTTGTAGAGGTTTGTGGCTTTTGCCAAAGCTAAAATTTCTCTGTGTGTGTATGTATGTTTGTGTTAAAATACGTCAATATGTTAAGTAAAAACAGGGTTGTATCTTTGGTCAGTTTAATTGCCTTTTCATGAGTTTGTTACATTCCTGTTGACTTTGCAAACTAGACACGCAAAGCAAAACTACTACTATTTTCAGCAGACCTGCAATATTACCATTGACTAAACTGGACATATCTTGTTTTTAACAGATGTGTGATGGGTTGTGTCCCTCAATTTACCTGTGCGTATAGCCAGCCATTCAAGTTCTTCAAGTATCTGTAATGCATTACTGAAGAAAGCTGTTTCTGAGTACACATTACAGTTGAAATCAGGGATTAATACAAAATTGCACACTCTTCATCAGAATGTAGCCATCTGCCAGCAAATCATAAAATCTGTATACTTTTTTAAAACTGTTGAATGGGTTTGGATAGGATTGGTAATGTGTGCGTTTTGTACAAATATAGTAATAATTTGAGGTACGAAGAATATTTCTGGGAACATCTTTGCTCATTTTAGAAATTTACCAGAATTGTATTGTAACAATTCTTAGAGGTCATTTTAAGATTAGGTTTGAAATTTCTCTTGAGTAAAGTTAATTAACAAAAGTTTCACCTAGTCTAGAATGTGAAAATCCATTAACGTTTTGGAATTACATCTAATATTAGTATCTAGATAGAACTCAAATACACCAGTAATTCTAATTATATTTTCTGTGTTCACATTGGGTTTTTTTTTCTCAGTAAGAAAACATATTCCACATATGCTTCACAGATATCTACGTTATTGTTCTGGAGTTAAAAAAAAGAAAGCAGCAAACCCCAGCAACATATTTTTAACCTGTTTCCAATGTGCTTTTCAAAATGAAGTGGATCGTAAATCAGACAAATACCAAAAGATAAGTTATATTAAAATGCAGGTACTGCTTAAATACTGTTATGTCTTGACAAAAAGATATTTTTAATTGTTTTACCATTTCATCAGAATCGGGGTTTAACAATGATTAGTTTCTTTAGATAGTACAGTGTAAAGCAGAAGAGTTCCTTTTTTAACTGAAAAAACATAAATATTTAATGGTGCCTATAAACAAATAATTTGTTTTAATGGATAATTTTTGAGGCTTCAGAGCCTGTAACTTATAATACATTATCAAGACATTTTTGGATGAGGAAAAAATAAATTATCAAGCTATTTAATTAGTAGAACCTATTTAAATTGATTTTCTGGGGTATAAATATTCTTTATCTTTGCAGAGATACTTTCTATGCATAAATTTTATCAAATAACAAATCAATTTTCTCTATAGTAATAAAATACTATGAGAATGTAAAAAAGTGAACAGTGTTCTGTAATTTCAATCCTACTGTTTTTAGACCCAGGACTGTTAGATTTTACACAGAGAAAGAGAACGCAAATCTCATATTCCAGTGTTCACAAACATATGTATTCTGGAATAAGCAACACTCAACTGTGAGCTGAAATACGGGGCTGAACATTCTCTGCTAACATAATACCCATCTTCTGTAGAAGATCATTCAGTTAACTGTGTTTTGGTATTTCTTAGGAGCATGATGTGACTGCAAAGAATCCCCTCAATTATGTCTGTCCTGAAGAAAGTATCAGAAACTTTCAGCAGTGAGGAAAATGTAGAATGGAGGGACAGCTACACGTTTACCAGGCTGGGTGAACAATTTATTGCAGTGTTCTGTTATTTGTATGGATGGTGTTAGCAAACAGGTAGTTTACTGGGTAGTTTTCCATAGCTTTCCAGATGCTGATGGCTTTGAAACATCAGGACCAACAAATATGTACCTTTGGCAGAGAATTCTATTCATCTACTGGTATCCAAACTGAGCTGTGGAAAAGGGAGGTGATGACTATTCATTATGACCTGATATCAAGTCAATTTTCCTTAGACTTGTGAATAATAACTGTTCCAGTATGATGTGTACGGGTATGAGTTCATGTCTGTGGGAGATAACACTGAAACAAAAAGCTCTGCAACTTGTATGTTTCCTTCTAGCTGTTTTCATCTTTGCTTTGCTCATGAGGAACAAATATCTATGGGATCTGTTAGTAGACATGGAGGAGGCTGTAGTGTGTGAGGAGCTGGGACTGCAGGAGACAAGTTAAAGTATGCAGACAGGCAGCAGCTATTTAAGTCTGAGCATAATGTGTTTTATGATGAGTTTCTGCAGGCTTCTTCCCAAGAATGCAATGTAGGTCTGCACTATATGTACAATGATCATGTTGATGTCTTAGCATGGTCATGTCTGACAAAGTAAAGAAAGTGTTTACTTCTTTTTAACATCTGAGCACAATGCTCCTAATTTAATGCAGAACTAACCTCTTGTCCGTAGTAAGAGGTTGAATTTGCTTTTATTGTAATTTACATGAGTCATAACTCTGCAAAATTCTTCAGCCATCTGCCATCAGTCAATAAATCCTTTTTTTAATTTCCATTAATACTTATTAGAAAGATTGAGGAAATAAACCCATCTGTTTGATAGAAATGTTATGTCCACAGGGAAAGCACATCAAGACTTTTATCACTCTCTGCTTTAGGGCTGTACGGGGGGGTGATAATCTAGAATAATTGCAGTGGTCTGTGGAAATGTTCCGTGTGTGCTGCTGAGAGTGTCTTCGCATGTCAATTCATTGAGGAACTAAACATTATGATAGTCCAGGAATTCAGTGCTAAGACAAGAGTGCGAGGTCTCTTTTGCTTTTGATATGATTATTTCTACCATAGTGAAGTAAAATAACTTGTATAATAAGTCAAAAACTTAGCCAAGGAAAACATAGTGGCAGAGCAATAGAACAGGGTAAGGGAAAGAGATGTCTGATCCTATTATGCAAATTTGCCTTTAGGATGTTAGTTCTTCTTAAAAGATAACATTTATATTTGCTGAACATGACTTTTTTTTACCATTGAACAAAGAGTAATCTAAATAAACTGGACCTAATTTTAGTGTCAGATGGCAAAAGGACAATAACAAGCCATATCTGTTTTGAATTCTGCTATTTAAACAACCAGTTCTTGTTGCTGACCAAACATTTCTGTTCTGACAAAATATTTTTCTTCATATCTGACAATATCCTAATATACACCAAGAAATGGTCATATTGAGTTGTAGCTGGTGAAATTCTTCTTAGAGAACTACCTTTGGGAATAAAGTCACCATCAGTATTATGTGAATGATTACTAGCTTTGAAGGAAAATACTGACTGCAGACAGTTTCAGGAGGTCACCCAGTGACAGCATGTGTTGATGATAAGAAATAAAAGAAGACTCAAAGAACTGCCTAAATATATACATACTTGTGAATAGTAAACTGGTAAATTTTCTGCGGAGAACAATTTCTGAATGTTCATCAACTCTTTTGCTGAAATATATGCCATAAAGTTAGTTAATGGTTGGAATTGAGTTTAGATTCCTTCATTTGACCCCAGGCAAGAAGCTTTGTAGCAAAGCAATGATAGTGTTTTGTTCAGCATGATTTGCAGGATATAGTTATTTTTAAGAATAGTCCATGTGTATGTTGAAATACTAGATACCAGAAATGTTTTAGCTTCAGCATTATCTATGTATCAACAGTTTTGTGCTCATGTATGGATAAAGAAGTCAGTGTGTCCCCCATATCCTTCATTCTGTCTTCCTGTCCTGATTTAAAATATTAATTTAAAATAATCTGGTGTGTTGGTGGTGGTGGTTTTGGTTTTTTTTTGTTTTTTTTTTTTAAAAAAATCCAGACCTACTTACTTGTGTATATTTGTTCTTACTCTTATGATTTTCTTTTTACATGTTTGGTTTCTCTCTTCCCTAGGGAGAAAAAAAAATGAAATAACAAATTTGTGAAACTGTCTGTGACCTTCACAGATCTGGAATTGCTTGGGCTTTTTCATAACACACCTGGCACATATGGACTTGTAAATTTATTTTCCTGAGTGATTTTTTTTACCTGTTTTTTTGGTTTGGTGTGGTTATTTTGTTTTTTGGGTTTTTTTTTCCCCTGCCTCCATAGTCTCTTTGAACTGTTAGAATTTGGGTACCTAGAAGATCATGCCCAGTTAGGATATAGATTGGCTTCTTATTCAATAGAGTGGCTACTCTCAGCACCTGAAATGGGATTGAGATCATGGCTTATATTCAGATTCTACTGTGGAAACAAAGAGGGTTGATTTGAGCCAACAAATAGGTAAGTACCTCCAGCAGCAAAAACGTTAGTGCCTATGCCATGATTGTTGCCATCTGTCCTGCTAAGGAATGTGACTTGGTGTGGTGATCTCACTTTTCTGAGTACACTTTAGTGTCAGGCTTCTCACATATAAATCTTTTCTGAAATAGATTTTCTTTTCCAGTTCATTTTCTTCAAGTTCTTGGTGCCCTCTGGCACCTGTTCAGTATTTGAGAATAGACTGCCAAGATGCCTCAAGGATATCTCTGAAGGCTGAGCACTTGTTCAGGCCCAGGAGGGCTCTCCCCACCTTCTTTAAGGTCAGAGCAGCTTTATCATCAGGAGTACAGGCTCTGAGAATAGACTGTAATTCACTTCTCTGGCACACACTAGTGTACTTAACATGAGAGTTAAACCCATTAAGACAAAGTGTCCTCTTCTTCATGAGATCATTTCTCTATTACTTGGAATAGATTAGAGTTGGGGGACATCCCTCTCTGTCTCTAATGATACATACTGTATCCAAATAAATGTAAAGCATTCTTCAAGAGGATTAAAAAAATATTGCAGACTTTTTACATTTAAGCTGAGAAGTCAAATGAAGAATTTAATATCTGCCTAGACAAATAAAAAGCCCTTTCACATCCACGTGTCTTAGGAATAAATGCAAGCACTGTGCTTGGCCTAGGTAATAGGTTGGTATTTAATAACTAATTTCCACCTTCAGTAGTATGTCTTCTCCATATAACTGACATGGTTTGCAGAAGGACTTGTGACTATGAAGCTGGCCATGTATTGAGCATTAGATCTCAAATGCAGTCCCAAAATTCTTGACCATTTGTCTTTGGTGGATTTTTGAAGAATAACAGATTGCACTGAAACCTCTTACAAGTCAGAAAGGATGGAACTGCCTTGAAGGCTTAGGACAGGTTTTGCTGACCTACAAATGTAACTAAAACATCCTTTTCTTGGGGACATGTATTAGGGTTTCTTGCTGTTTCTGTTTGCTCTCTCGCAGCGGTGTACTCTTGCTGAATTAGCTATAGTTGGCAGCTTGTAATGAAGATTCTTATTCACAGGAAGGAGTCAAAGTAATTTTAAGTGATCAAGGCATTGCTTAGAATCACTAATTTTTTTGATGTGGTGACAGTTCCTTAGAGTTTTAAAGAAAAACTAATTTATCAAAAAGAGAGTTCTTAAAGAACGGTGTGTCATATCTGTACTCAGTTTCCCTTCTTTTCCTATTTAGTCCAATCTAGTGATGTATAATATGCAGTGTATGCACAAAGGACCATGTTCCACTTTACACACTGATATTTTGGCCCATTTGTTACAGGGCCAAAAATATTTCTTAAGTCAATGTAGCAGTCACAAAGTGTAAATGCACATGTGGTCTTTGAATTTCATGGAATTCTTGTTACCAGTATATTAAGTTTTAATATTTACAGTCTGTTTGAGACTTCAAAATCATATTTGTTGAATATTTGGTAAAGAATCCTGACCATCTCTTCCAAAAACAGAGTGAGTGAAGTTAGGACATGAAATAAACTTACTAATTTTATAAAGGTGAAAATAATTTTATTTCCTGCCAATACATCTAAGGGTAAAATAATGAATTTCTGAGAAGTAATGAAGTGAGAAATTTTTATTCCTGTTATCCTTTAAAGCAAACCAAAACCCAGGAACATCCCCCTGCCAATCCAGATGCAAAGATTGTCCATATGTACAACTACAGAAAAATAAACAGAGCAATAACACCAATGGATTTTAAGATCTTTGTCTTTATATAAATTCAGGGATATTTTATACTCTTTAAAAGACTATTTTATGTCCACCCTTCCCACTCCCTCTTTACTAGCGAGCAAGTGTAGAAAAAAAGAAGTGAAAAAACCCTGAGTTTCATTCTTAAGATTATCTACAGACTGGCTCAGTCTGGAAAACCTGCAATGTATTAATTTATTTCGAGAACAAGCAGGAAATCCAGCTTTTTCAGGCGCCACTGAACACATAATGCACAGATTAAGCAACTGGAACTCAAACAAATTTAGTCGTGCAAAACAAATCTGTGTTGTACTTTAATCCCCCTCTTTTCTCAGGGCATGAGTAATAATAATAATAAAAATAATATTTCTTGCTTCTATGACATGAAAGTAATGGAATGCCTTATTTGTAAATGATAGAATTCAATCTCCAAGTTTGATAACAAGCTAAGTTCTGGTTACCCATCAGTGATAGAAAGTCATGAATACTACCTAATCTGAAAATAATGTTGGAATTAGGGTAATATGAAACTCTTTTTCCACCTTTTTTCTTCTTCTGCCCTTTTCAGTCAAGGTCTAGAGGCAAATTTAACTTAAAACTGCTCAGATTTATAAGTTATTAAAATAAGATTGTCATCCCTTCACACAGCGAGGTACATATCACAGTACAATTTTCTTTCCAATGTATTGCTTTTCCTAAGTTTTCAGCCTTTAAAATCAGGTTTGTATGCCAATGGATAAGAGAGTTAGAAGACTTCAAGATTAGCAGTAGTTAACACATGCTTTGTATTTTCAGATGGGGATTTTTGAAAATACACTGCAAGTGTTTAGTGAGGAATGAACCCCAAATAAGAGACTTGTACTAGTATGCAGAATTCAGTCATATTGAATGGCCTGAGATTTTGTCACCAGTTTTCAATACATATACAGTTTGTTTTTAGACAGTACATGACTTTTCTGTGCATTCCTTATACTTTAATTCTGAATTAGAGTGAGTTTGAAAAAACAGATTTTGAGCAAACCCACTAAATATTCTGATAGTTGTAGTACAGTTGTATCAGTATATTATGTATGAAACGGAAACTGTTTTTATCAAAATGTTAACTTTATTATCACAGTGGTGTTTAGTATAAGAAACTAAAATGGAGGGAATATTATCTAAATCAAATCTGTGCCTGCTATTTCAAGCAAGCAACCAAGATGAAATTTGTATAAAGTTTGATTATAGAATTTCTTAAGTTAGTTTCTAGAATCGATTACTGTTTAGTACAAAAATAAGAACTGAGGAGAATTGTTGTTTATAACTAGAATTATTTCTATGCAACTGCTAGTACATCATTGTAGTCCCACTGTATTCCTGATTGTCTGAAACAATAACAGTATAATAGCAGCTAAAATTTGTTCTGCTATGAATGTAGTTATCTGAAACAGTCTTACCCAGTTATTATTTTCCCATTCCTAACTGGATAATTGATGCTTTCCAGAGCACTAAATGCTTTGAAAAAATACTTACGTGATATATTATTTACAAATCTACTTAATTGTTGCTTTATTATTTTTAGTGCACATAAGTGTACATATTTGTATACACTGTTTTTGACATAATTTCCCAACACCATATTTTCTCAAGAGCGGTAACAGCTCTATCACATGGCAGGGGGTGACTTTTTTAATGGCAGTTATTTTTTCATGCATCTGCTCTTATTTTTGAACTTTTTTGACATTTGTTTCTATCATTTAGCAGTCTGAAAATTCAAACAAACATGTTTTCACAATGCATTTTTTCCTTGGATTTTCAATGTTGTCCAGGCCTCTCATCTTGCACTATTTTCCTGCTGTTGTATTTCTGTTAACCAGCACAACTGTAACTGTTCTGTCTTAGCACAGGTAATTGGAATATTACATTTGAAACTGGAACTGATTTTACTCTAAAATACTTCATCTTATCTGATGATAAAGTAAGATATTTTGAGAATTAGTTTTTTCATTATTTTAAAGAAGCATTTGAATGTAATGATTGTTTCCATAGTTTTGAGGAAAAATTGACCTCTGTTTTCCCTTATTTATTATTTTAGAGATTTATCAGATATATTAAATTATATTATTAAATATTCACCCTTTTTTTAATAAATATGTGGAATTTTCTTTCACAGCTAAGGGTCTCTTCAGTTTGTAGGTTTTAGTGTAATTCAGTCACTGAAAGCTTCTCTGATCATGCTGTACATTCTTGTAGTGTTTGTATTCTGATGAGTTAAATCTGCTTGGATGGTTAACATGGCTCCTTCTCCATAGTCCAGCTGAGCCTGTATGGCATCAGGACCATGCAGAAGCATCACAAAATATAGGTGGGGCAGAGCATTTTAGTATGGTTTGAAATTAGAATTCCTCTAACAAAGAATACCCCTTTGTTGCCTTTTTCTCATTCAGTATTTGTTTTTAGAGACTGGAAATCTATTTACTTTAAAATGAAAGCTTTGAAAGGACTTCCATCTCAGGCCTTCAGCAGACTCCGGATCTATGTTGAATTCTCAAATGCTGCCAAAAAGTAGTGAAGCTGTTTATAGAGTTAAAAATCTGAAAATGAGATTTAAGTAGTAACTGATGTATAAATAAGTATAGAAATGGCAGGTATGAGTGTAACTCCTCTTTAAATAGACGCCAATTGTATCCATTTTGCAGGTTCAATATTCTGAAATCTTACACCTCCTCCCTTCATCTGTCTGTGAAGAGCAGGTTCATGGAAATAAAAATGCCAGCTTTGCCACAATCACACAACCTGTTGTGACAGGATGGATGGACCCAAAATCGCTCTGTGGCCCATATTAGTAAACAAATAGAAAGTCCTTGTTTTAAAGTATTACCTGTTATCTTGTGTTCATGTTTACATTAGATAAATCACATGACCTATTTCAGATTCTTTATATAAAATATAGTAACAATAAATATACCTGTTCAGGAAGCACTATGTGCTATATACTACGAAGACAAGCTTTCATAATCTCTTAGCACTGTGCTTAGTGATCCCTAATATAATCCCAAGAAGAGCCATTAACTAGGCAACACAAACATAAGGAAATTTTAATGATATCAAAGGAATATTTTATTTAGATTGGGAGAGTAAAAAAAAAAATATCTAGGAGTTCTTTCCACTTTTTATTGGCAAATAATAATATAGAGCTGGAATATGTTTTTAACATCTAAAAACTGTGACAAGAATTGTTATATAGTATTTTCATCCACAAATTTTCAAGTCAGCTGTTGTCATTTAGTAAGTGCATAGCTTGATACTTTTTTACATCAATTTTTATCCTAAAAACTTAAGATAAGTCAAAGAGACTTTTGCTCCTTAAAAACAAAACAAAACATACTGTTCCAGGAATTTAATTTGATTGCAGAACTATTCAAATTGTAATTTCATTCTATGCTTCAAAAGTTATCACTCTTTGCTGTATACACTGACAGATGTCAGAATCCATCAGCAAAATTTAGTTAATGCTGAAATAACATACTTAAATGTGTTCTCTTTTGTTCTGATGCAAAAGATGGTCCTGGGTATAATGTTCTTTTGGCATCTTAATGGTAATGATTGACACACATATGGTACTTTTTATATAGACATGTTGGTATGTCTGACACTTGTCTTTAGTTATGGCTAGGAGACAGCCATCTTTGCTATTGGAAGGCAGCTGCAGTAAATTAATAACAAAGCACTCTCCAACAGTCACAAAGAAAAAGCCAAAAAGGTTATAAAAATTAAATGAGGACAACTGGGGAAAAAAAGCCAAAACCAACCAACCAAACAAAACCCAACAAACAAAACCAACCACAACCAGTTCCCCTTATTGTACTTCAATCAAGCAGTGATGACATGAAAAGCACAGAAGTTCTTAAAATGGCAGGAAATGATGTTGCATTTCTACTACACTTAGATAGCTTTGGTTTGCATATCTCTTAATTTTCTTGCTAATGCGGTATACAGAATGAGTTGGTTTTTTCCTTCTCTTAACATATATATAATCAAATTTATGATGGAGGTGTTTCTTGTCAGGATATTTATTACAGTTGTTGACAGTGATGAATGCCCTGTGTCCAAGGCATGTGGCTAGGACTGCTTATAGGATTTTTATAGCTGAAGTTGTTGGGAGGTCATTTGTTTGGCTGATAGTTTGAGATTTCATTGGATATACAATTTTAATTCTGATACATACCTGTAAAGATAAGAATTAAAGTTCAATATTTGCTGAAGAGGCAGAAGATAGATTGTTTACCTGCAGAAAAGATAAGGTAGATTTGTAATTACTAACTAATTTTATTGAGTTTGCTTTTGAATGGAATTTTATTTGAATTCATGTTAGTTTAAGAGTTTTTCTCCAGTTTTTCAAAAACTTGGTGGGGGGGCGGGCGGGGGAGAGGGGAGAAATACTTCCAGTATCTTCAAAACTTGTCTTAAAGTAGGTTCCTATATAAATTACTTCAGTAAGTAAAATGAAGCAAATCAAGCCCAAATTCAACTGGGTTGCCTTCTTTAATATGTTTTCTCTAAATTTCACCAGAAACTCATCTACTGTATGAACTAAAACTACCATGAAATAAACCCCAGTAACTTTTTGCAGAGTGCAGTCATACCTTAGTGAGAAGTATTATTGATGGAACTTGAGTTGTTAAGCACTATTGCACAATATGCACACATAATACAATTGTATAAAAAGTGTCTTGACTCTTCAAGGGGATTGAGAGTGGTAGTACTTTCAGTACTTTTTGGGCCATGGAAACTCTATTGTTTAGAGGCCATCACTTAAACAACAAAAGAATAAAGAGGAAGAATGACAATACACTCTGGAGATTCTTAGAACATATTGGTTTTTAGGTTAGGAAAATAAACTGCAAGTAATGTATTTTTAATCCAAGCAGCATTACCTCAGGAAAAAAAAATTATACCAAACCTAAGAAAACCCTACTAATTCTGAGAAGTGAGGTGAAGGGTAGAGAAATGTGAAAATTCTGAAATTCTCATGAAGATATCTATAATAAAATTTCTGGAAAAAAACAAAGGCGCTAAGCTAACGTTACATGAGAAAACATTTCAGCAATTTTCTGTCCTAACTTTCCAACTATTGACATTTTTTGTATGGAATATTATCAAGTTTAAAAATTGAATGTGTAATTTCAGTTGTTTCATATGTGCATCTGGTTGGTGCTTTTATATGTATCTATATATATACTTCCCCTCTTGGAGTAGAAATTCTGTGCCCTTTTTATGTATTATTTTAAGCTTGTTACAGATATTTTTCCAAAAATCTATTTGCATGTAATTCTTGCTAGACTTTTAGATTGTGTTATCAATACAGTCTTACATTAGAAAGGTTAGAAATATGGTGTGATAGAAATCTGAGAGTTGAAAGTTTGAGCTTTAGCCTTACTCTACAGTTATAAAATGCTGGAGTTTCAGCTAAATTTCAACTTTACTTGCTCTTGTTTTGTTCTTGTGGGTTTTGTTTGGTTTGTTTGGAGTTTGGGGGGAGGGGGGGGGGTATGGGGTATGGGGTTGTGTTTGTTTGGGCTTTTTGTTGTTGTCTTTTTTTGTTTGCTTGATTTACAAAAAGAACGAAAACCATTATTTTTAAAGGGAGCATTGTCTAATTATACCACTTCTTCCTTAACCAGTAATGAGAAAATATGGCTTTAATTGTTTAAATTTTCGCAAAGTTCAATTTGAATAAATGTTCTTCACTTTGAGAAAGATCAGTGTCATAAGCTAATGATAATTAGTAGACATTTCTTTTTAAAGTATGTGAAGGATTGTATGTAGAAATACAGAATCAAGATGAAACAGAATTGAAATTACTACTTTTAAAATATGTAAGTCTATGTGAATAAGAACATTTTCTGCAGAAGGTTAAGTGCTGAACAAAACGCAAACAAAAGCAAAGCTTCAAATGTAAGAAAGCAACGCTTTTAATTTCATTGTAATTGGTGTAAAGCTGAAGTCTAATTTTTTTTTAATGCCTTTTTAATAAAGACACAAGGCTGTACATAAAGACAGAAACATCTTTGAAACAACTACAAGGTCAGCAAGCTTTTTGTAGTTGTATAGAGAGATCTCTGACTAAAACGTTTATGTCTTTATAGTGAAGCTAGAATAAAATTATTGATCTGCTCTCTCTAGGTAGCATTTTCTGTGACTCTCTGTGAAAGGAAACAATGATCCAAATTCTGTTTAGGGATGACTGGTCAAAATACATTTGTATATGATTCCATAACTTTGCAAGATACACACTGCATCTCTTAAAAGTAAGTGAAAGTGAGCTTGTGTAGACCTAGCCTTTTTCTTTCATTGATTTACACAACTCTAACTTCAAGGATTAGAATGAACAAAAATTCAAATACAAGTGTGTGATGCCAAATCTATTAAAAGAATATGGACTTTTTAATATAAACCTTCACAGTCAGTATTATGATTGTCACAGTACTTTACCTTCACTACATCCATCATGCTATAATATTGCAAGACTTGTGATAAGGGGTGTAATTTTAAAATGCTAGCAGCCATGTTTACAATATTTAAGCCCTTCATGCATAGATAAGGGAGATACTGGTATTTATCTTTATAGTACAATGCTGTCTTTTCCTACATCACCTTTCTTTCTGGAACAGTGTTATGTAGAAATTCATAGTAAATGACCTGTTAACATTAAAATAAATGGGGCTGCACACAGGCTTCAGCAAGGTTGCTGATTTCATTAGAATCCTTTTGACATTATCTTCCCAACCATAAAGGATCAGTTTTCAAAATTTGTTTAAATCTCTAAATACAATTTCAAGCCTACACTAAATGCATTAAAGGAACACTTGGAAGTGATAAATTAAGCTGTTAAGACTTATTAGCCTGATGACATGCTTATGCTTGTGGCAAACCAGTATAGTTAGGTTACATTCTGGTTTGGATTCAAATGCAAATTGCAACCTCCTTTAACAGAGTTTCAATTTATAAATCCTAGTTTTCCTCCTTCTATTGCCAAATATTGCCAGCATATTCCCTTGAGTCTCTGTGGGAAGTGTGGAGAAGGCAGAGAACACATACAGAACTGTGATGCTGAAACTGGGAAGCACTATTTATGTCTCTTCCTTAGGCCAGCTAAAATAAAGTTCCATCACGTACACTTAGTGACCTTGGTCCACTGTAGCTTAGATTTCTCTGAATTGCTTTAGTTTATACAGTAGTTGTGCCTCAAAGATGAATAGCCCTGTAGAATGTAATATTTTTTTCCCCCTTTCATCCTGGTTTAAAAACAAAGCAAACCAAAAAAACCCAATCACCGCACAAAACCTTTTGTATTGACCAGACAGTGCAGAGTGTCCCAGGACTTGCTTGAGTTTGTCTTGGCCTGAGCTGATTTTACTGGTTTCAAAAATTGCCTAGTGGTTAGGAAACTATTGCCTACCCTGTTTACCTTAAGCTCTCTCAAAACCATCCATGGATAATTTACTTAACCAATAGTAGCCTTTCATTTCAACTCAAGCTGGAGGAAGATTTGTCTGGTTTTATACTTAACCTTGTTACTGAAAAGAAGTAGGTTCTGATACTGAAAATTAGAAAACTAATCCAAGCAGATACCGAGACTGAGAGGGAAGAACCTCTCACCACACCATCACATTCCTCCTGATGATGATCTCATAGAATCACAGAATGTTTTGTGTTTGAAAGGACCTTAAAGATCATCTAGTTCCAACGCCCCTGCCATGGGCAGGGACACTCTCCACTAGACCAGGTTGCTCAAAGCCTCATCCAGCCTGGCCTTGAACACTGCCAAGGATGGGGCATCCACAGCTTCTCTGGGCAACCTGTTCCAGTGCTCACCACTCTCTTTGGGAAAAATTTCTTCCTGATGTCTGATCTAAACCTACTCACTTTCAATTTAAACCCATTACCCCTTGTCCTGTCACTACCTGCCCTTGTAAAAAGCGCACCCCACCCACAGCTTCCTTGTAGGCCCCTTCAGGTACTGGAAGGCTGCTATAAGGTGTCCATGGAGCCCTCTCTTCTCCAGGCTGAACAAGCCCAATTCTCTCAGCCTTTCTTCATAGGAGAGGTGCTCCAGCCCTCTGATCATCTTTGTGGCCCTTCTCTGGACTCGCTCCAATTGGTCAATATTGTTCTTAGGCTATCTCAGGGTGCTCATGGCTCCTTATGGCCTTCCCCCCTCACTCCTCCAGAGGAAAAGTTTGAAAACTTATTAATAGAGAAAATCTGCATGTGTAAGCATAAGATAGATATTTTAAGAACATACTGGGAAGGTTTTTTAAGTCATTTTATCTGTGTTATTGAGGCTTTTCTGAATTAAATGAGTTGGGCTAATAGACTGCTTTAAATATTAATTGAAATAACAATAGTTTTTTGTTTCCATATATATGCTTTCATATAGTGGAAGGTGTCCCTGCCCATGGCGAGGCGGTTGGAACTAGATGATCTTTATGGTCCTTTCCAGCACAAACCATTCTGTGATTTCTATGGTTTGTATATACACACATGAAATTAATTCTCTTTTTCCTATAGCAAAAGTCTGAATGTAACAAAATCTGTAATTATCACCAAAAGTCAACTGTGCTAAAGGTGAAACACAGGAAGTGATGGGAATATGCAATGGAGGGAGTCAACAGAACAGTTCTTTTTTTCTGCAGTGGTTTTAGTTAGGCTTAACCCAGTCCTGAAATCTCACATTCATAAACCTGTAAATACTCCACATCTCCAGGAAGCTCTTGGGAAAAGGAAGATTGTGGCATAATATAAGCCATGTTTCATCTCTCTCAGTAACGTGGCTTTTTTTTTTTTTTTTTTTAATAAAAGAGATCCCTCTCATACATGCTTCCCAGGAAACAAAAGCAGAAATCTACATAGCTTTATGGGTAAGCTTACATCCCATAAGTATTTCCCTGCTGGATTTGGAATATTTTATAATCTTTTTTTTTTTTTTTTTTTTTTTTTACTGCAAGCTTATAGCATTTCATACTCTTCATGGTATCACTCCAGATACTGCAAGTCAAAAATTGTTTGTGCCCTGTGGGAGGAAGAGTAACAGCAATGGTTGGGTTAACTCCACTAGAGAGGAAAATAAAATGCTGCATTCAACTTCTGTCTTAACTTTCATTTTTAGCAATGCCTGCCTTTAGGGCACACAGATTTTGGGTTTTTTTCTCTCTGTTTTTCTTTTATTATTCTAGGAAGGACAAAGAAGTCTAGATTATCTTCTTATTAATGTTGTGTATACATTTTTACTTATGAAATTTCAGTTATTTTTTTGATGTATGGGACGTAAGTAAACTGATCTGAAAGCTTGATCTGGATAAAAGGGGAAAAAGAAGTCAGGGAATAGGTAGTCTCTTCTGCACATGTTGGGAAAAGAAGAATAACATACCTGAAATATTCTGATATGTCTGGAAAATTGGGCACATTTGTTGTTAAATGTGCCCGTTTTCATCTCTTCTTTTTCATGGTAGAATACCCTGAGGTAAGTGTCTGAGACATCAAGAAATTCTGAAAATGATATCACTGATGGAAATTGGTGTGGATTTATCGTTGGTCTGAAGGTAGGGTTAATCCTGTGGAAGTGTTGCGTTTGCCAGTTACATACTAACTGTGCTTATGGTGTTTATGGTGCTAACATGCAGTCCAAACAATTTGCACGTTTAGTGTTTTCTCAGCTGTGGAAAATGATATTTTGATTGTTATTGTCAACCCGCTTTAGCCTTTAGATGTCACCTTAAAGGTGAAAGTTTATATGGCCTATTTTCTTTAGTCAAGAGATCTGTGATATGTTAACCGCTCTGTACTTAAGTAGAAGTCATAGGGGTGGGGTGGGGAGAAGTGGGGTGGGTGTTCTCGCACTCCCAGATGCTGATTTGAGTACTTTTCCTAATTTCCTAGTTACTTTTTTGGATTAATCTTTCTCACATCATATAACGTTTGTTGTAGCTAGACCTTAAAAAAAAAAAAATTAAATATTATTAAGTATTTTTCTATTTCTTAATGCAAGTTTGATTTAGCTTCTAATGGTATTTAACCTAGGTGGCATATCTTTAAGGAAAATCTAAATAATTTATCTGGACGGTTCATTGTTTAAGCACTCAAAAGCTGTTTATATAGGTCTCCAGATAAGACTGGACACCAGACTTTCCAGATATGTGTAATTAAATAAAATTACGACTTCTGTCTTATGATTTATAGTTTTGAAAGTTCAGAATAATTTAAGAAATTTTTAACCAGTAATATTTGAGGAAAGGACAGCATTGTTCCTTATATACAAAGTGGAACTAAGGTTTTCAAAAGCTAGCTTCAGTTCTGTTTTACATAGCTGCTGTGGTAATCACTTAGAAGTATTTGCCTGAGGACAATAACAGATATAACTAAAATTTTGTATTTGTGTGTTTGTCTCTGGATAATAGGGTGCTTATGTATGTAGAAGGTATTTTAATACAAATATTACATATAAATAGAAAACACTACATTGGAAGGTTGTAACAATTGTTGTAGCTACTTAGTCCAATTTACACAGAAGACAGAAAAACTGAGGTTCTTAATATTCAAGTATTTAACTTTGGTAGTAATGATGAATTTAGTTTTATATAATTATATATGTAATTGGAAAGTACACATAAAACAGCCCATGTGCTGACTGAGTACTGTATGAATTAGGTTTAAAAATAAAAAAGGGGGGGATGGGTGGGCAAAAGCCAGGGAGATTCAAAAATGTCTCTGTTTTGGGTTGTTTTTTTAAGGCACAAACACCTAAAGCTGAGAAGCTGCAGGGCCTAAATTTGCAGTCCTATACTCCCATGGTTTTTATAAAATGGTAGAGAATTCTCATATTTTATTAAAACCTAGCTGCAGCAGGGAAAAGTTTTGATGTTGATCCATTTATGCAGAAAAACACTAGTTTTGAGTGTAAAGCTCTCCTCTTCAGCCCCCTCAACCTCTGGACAGTAGATCAAGGATTAAGTCTATGTACAAAAGAGGTTGCTTCTTTCCAATTGCTGTTCCAAAGCTTCAGTTAGGAGAGTGCAGAATAAGGGTCAAAACAGTTGAGCTCTAGATTTGGAAAACAGGAGTTTGATATTGAAAAATAAGACATTGTGAAATGACATTTGAACCTGAAGTTTCTTTTAGATAAACCTGAGGAATTTTGGCAATTTAAAATTTTCCTTTATATCTTAGAGGTAAAAGTAAGATTACTGCTCTCATTCTTCATCTATAGAGACTGGATCTTGAAAAAGTAGTTGAATGGATGAAGAACTTCAAGTTGTCTTTTGTGATATGTTTGAAATTAAATTGATCTCTAGTGACTCCTTATTCGTGTGTATGGGGGTGTGTGTATGCACATGTATGTGTATATCTGCATTTGTTTATATATGTGTGTGTAATATATGTGTGTTATTTTGGATGAATTTCTCATTTTTGCTTCATTGAAAATAATTTGTAATTTTGGAGTAAATAGTTTTGTCTGTTTAGATTATTCTGATTATATTCAGAACATGCGTAGAAGATTAACAGTAGACTTGCTGCTTATCAGGTTATTCAATTTCCAAAAATCTGATTTATTATAATGTTAGTTTTTGAATACCTAGAACTGTTCATATGTGATGTGGTCCAGTGAAAACAAGTTGCCACTTCTGGGAGATCTAAAGTTACTTTAATTTTAAATGAAAAAAGACTTTGTGGAAACCACTTGTGTTATACAGAATAGAACTCTGCTCAAAAATAAAATAAAATATCTAAGAATCCAATTGTATCTCAGCAGCTGATGACTTTTGTGGAGACAGACATGCCATGAATATCAGTGATTTGATAGCTCTCTGACATAAGTTTTTTGTGCCACGTGGATGGAGATCCTAAGGCAGAAAAAGGTTAAAATGCCTGTATTATCCATGACAGTGGTGAAATAACTGACAAAACAAATCTGATTGTTTGTCTATTGCTTTTTAAAAATTTGTGTTCCTTTCTTCCTTCTGTATGTATGCTACTAACTTTCCGCAAACTATGTAATACAAAAAACCTGAGATCCGAATTTACATTCAAGAAGTCACTCCTAAACTATTATCTTAGCTGATTCTTTAATATTTTTCTACAGGTGTTAAAAATAATGTATATATTAATTTGCCAAGTTTTCATAAATTACTAGTTAGTTTTGATATGTATCTTTCTCTTGCAAATTAAGTAAGACTTAAATTGTCAACTATAACTTTTTTTTCTCTATTATGGGCAAATACATCATCTATTCAATCTGTCTAGGAGGACAATAGCACTCAAAATCTAAGTTTCAGCTGTTTCCTGGGTAATGGAAATACATCTGCATAACTGTGTTGTACCAAATGGAAGGAAATGGCCAAGTGTTTCTACTTTTCTAGTCTGAGTTGGAATTAAGTAAAACCCAGGACTATCACTATTTCAGAAATCACAAGATATGGGACTGGAGAATGGCACTTCCCTTATGTTTATTTTTTTTACTTTTAAGTGCCTACACACCTAGGATTGCACAGACAATGTCAGAAAACTTGTAAAATACATCTTCACTCGTTGGTTGGGTTTTTTTTTGTTGTTTTGTTCTGGTTTTTTAATCTATTGCATAGTAGAATTAGTCCTTTCCATAAACAAAAGAAACAAAAATTTTGTGGAAATTTTATTTGTGAAGGAAGCCTAGTTCACAAGTGGAAAAGAAGGGGAAAAAAAGAAAAAAAGGCACTAGAAAGCTGAATTAAATTAGTAAATTATGCAAACTGTGTAGGTTATTTTCTCACATATGTAGATAATTATATAGAATTTAATAGTTCTTTTTGAAAATAAAATAATTTTGTATATTCCTAGTAGTTTGTCTTTCTCAATTACATTAAGCATAATTTTTCCTCCCTGTTCACCAGCCTAAACTCTGTTGTTAAAATGCCTAGTAAGATTTTAAAGGTGGGTGTTAGATCAAAATATAATAATTCTATTACAACAGATTACTTTGCTGAACATAACGAAATCTAAAGCAGTAATTGGAAAAAAATTGATGTAGACTTTGGGGTACAATTGCTATATAGTGCTCAGGCTCTTTTTGAAGAGATAAGTTACCAGCACTTATGTAAGTTTATGTATCATAAGTAGCAGGCAGTACTTTTCTCCCTATTCTCTCTTTTATTTGTTGCAATCAAAAAAAAAAAAATTAAAAATCTCTTTATTCTTGCCAATTCCTTAAACAACTTAACCACTGTTTGCAACAGACCTACTTTTACTTACATGCTTACTTTTTTTTTATAATAGCTAAGCACTTGACCTAGTTTTTGTCACAAACACTAAACTTTGATATTCTCAATCAGTATGATGAGGCAGGTGAGCAGGAAAAGTAACCAGCCATTCATCATGTTCAGTATGTACCTTGTGTCTACCCAGACTACTGAATGTCTCTGCCTCTCCCAAGATTTATCAAATGAATACATGCTACACTGTGTCTGAAGAAAATATAATTCAGGTTATTTTTGCATTGCTTATTATGATATGTTATGAAAAATCACCAAAAACCCCACGAACTCTAGGGCAACAGAAACCAAAGTGTTTATTTCTAATGTGTTTTTAGTGTAAGTTAATTTTAAGATACTGCAGAGTACTGCCAATGAGCTTAAATGCCTGAGTATTGTTGTGTGTGTGTCCCCTTATATGCAAACCATGTGCTCATGTATGATGACTCTGATATCCTTTTCACATAAAGGGATAGGGGAATTACTACTTCCAAACTACAGAGAACTGTGGCGCAGTGTGGTTACAGGGAGTATGAAGCTACTGTTGAGAAATGTGTCTTTTATGTGTGTCACACCAACCTGTTTAGATAAGCAAGAAACAAAATAACATCTGCTTTAACCATAAATGATTTTTCCAAAAAGGTGTTTGCAATATTTTCATCACGAGGACTAGTTTCCAAACAAGTTAGTGAAGCACTGAAAGAATCAGTCTGGACTTTAGCAAACATAAAACCCACACACTAGAAGCCAATGGACTATCATGGTCAGGACTGTAGTTCAGTCAGGTTGATCTGTAGAGTGAGCAGGTACACACTGAGAGCAAATTACAGCCGTTATCTTACAGACGTGGTACAAACAACTCAAAAAAGTGGACAGGCTTTAACACTGTTGTTGAGTATAAAATAATGATCTGCGGAAAATGGGTTGTAGAGACATGAAATTGCTTTGTGAACTGTATTCACTCTATTTGCAGCTGATTTTCAGCAGACTGACATTGTGATTAATTTTTCAGTATCCATAAAAATGCTACTTTTTGGTTAATTAACTAAAATCATATTTCCTTAATTCTATTTTCATTAATATTAAAGGGACATTAATATTTTGTTAGTCATTAATACAAAATATTGATAAGTTTGAGCTATTTTTCAGGTTAAAATATTTGCAAAGGATATCACAGGAACAGGAAGAATAAAAGTGCAAAGCAATCTTAGTGTAGAACACCTATAACATTTTAGCAACATGTCAGGAAATTATGTTCTTTTGTTGGTGAGGTAGTATAAACCATGTATACACTAATGCAATGTAATTTAAGATATTTTGTTGACACTGTTGTTGTGATAGCTTTACTAGGCAGAATGTGTGACTAAATGTTTATCAGCCTTCTATTGTTAATTTATGAATGAACTTTTTCTACAAGAAGTAGTGAAACTTGTGGCAATACCAATCTCTGAGATAACTGTATTAGGCAGCATGTATGTGTTATATTAAAAAGAATGGTACAAATATTCTTCCTTTTGGAAAAATGTAAAAATAGTTTATAAACATGTAATATACAAGGGCTGTTATATGACTGTCTAATTTCAGAAGTTTGTGCTATGCAAAAAAAAGAAATGCTGTAAAAATTATATTGCCTGTAGTCTTTCTTCTCTCTCTGATTAGGTATTGTAAGAGAATACATTAATTCATAATTCCTTAAACTTTAGCTCTAAAGTGAGTATCTAATGGGCATTAATATGCTTTTATTGAACTGTGATTGACTTAATTCAAAACTTTTTCCCAGAAATTAATGTTTTTTGTGATCATATATCATTCTTTTCCTTTAAATTTACACTATGTTTTAGAATCTCTAGCGTAGATGGCTTTGTTCAATCCATGCAAAAATTGTCCATATTTAATAAATAAATAATCTGTAATATTCTAGTATTGTCCCTATAGAGATGAGAACCTATATTTAATTCTTGATCAACCATTAAAGTGAGAGACATTGTCCTGTGCCTCAAGGAAGGGGGAAAAGTCAGAGTGATTTTTTGTTCATTTTCCATTTCTTTTTCTAGCTCAGACCTCTAGTGACTCATCAAAGATACTGTGACAAATCCGGGATTTAACAGATATTATTAAGAAATAAACTGCTTTACTTATGTTCCGTATCTCTGAGGTAGAAATATCTCTGTGAAGTTTTAGAATTGCTGAATGAGAACTGTTTGATCAAAAATAATTTACAGGGCATAAAGTCTGGACCTGGTAACTAGTCTGAGCAGTATAGTATCTAAGAAGTAGGATTTGTCTTTCCCCTGCTGCCAGGAGTACAGATAAAATTGTGTTAGACTTCAGCTGCACCAGACTAAAACCAAACTGTCTCTAGGGATAATACAGTCAGAAAAAGTATCTAGCAGAAAAGGTATCTAGGGGAGACAAAGACAATACTTATTTTCCTGGCGCAGTCTTTTGGAGTTCACCCAAATGAATTGGAGTATGTTAACTTTCAGTGTTCCCTTCCCTCCCCACCACCTGGAGCTTGAATCCATTCAGCTGGAAAGGTTTGTTCACCACAGCTCTAGAATGACAAAGGAATAGACATGTTTCCCTACTGAGTATTTATGTATTAGCCCCCTGAAAAGCAGTCACATAGAACTCAGCTTTAACAAAATTTGTCCTCAGTCTCCATGCCTTTGGCAGGTAGGGAGAAATACGCAAATACTACATGTAGATTAAGGTGTCTCTAAAATACAGCTTGGTTTTGTTTATTTCTGTTATTCTGTTGGGATTTTCAGATGGATACATAACAGACAGTGGCTTTTAGAGGAACAAAAAAAAAAAAAAGCTAGTGTGGTTTTGATTCCTAAAAACATTTTTTTTAGTTTCATATTTAACTTACAGGAGTTCTCATCTAGATCCAAGTCTTGCTAGGACAGTGAGAAGCATTTAGGAACATTTTCTCTCTCTACCTTATGAAATGGTGATGGAGGTGTACATAGTGGTAGTCACCATAATAATGCATATACCTTTAAATACATCAAAATAATTATCTCCAGTCTCATACTGTAAATTAACAAAATGTATTCATATGTAAATTAGACAATTCTTAAATGGGATCCACTTGCAAAACAAAACAACTGCCTAAGCAGTTTCTGTGAGGTAAAGAATTGTTCCTCAGTAATACTTCTATCTTCATCATAGCTTCCAAAAAGAAGTGAACATACCTTTCTTTGCTGATAAGTGTATTGCTCTAGCCTTGAATTCACTACTTGAAGTCAGGTAGAAGCTAATTGTAAATATGTTCGCAAAAGGTACGGTATTTTGGTGATCCGTATTTACATATCTTACCAAAAACCTTTCAAATACTAAGGTTATCTTAATAAAAACAAAGATTTCTAAAATGTTTATTCAATCTAAAATATGCAACAACGGCTATAATAGAATACCAGACACACTCTATATTGTGCTTTGGTTTAGAATAATTAGTGACTATAATCACTACATGCAGGACCTTTGCTGTAGCACTTTCCTCTAGCAATCCCACCTTCTCTTGTTCAAATAAGTTTGGTATGTCCAGTAAATTAAAAGGTAGAGCTATCTTATGAGTGCTCAAGTGTAATCTCTACTTTCTGAAGTCAAATATTATTATGAAATATATGCTTTACAATGTATCATTTTTCTGTTACATTTGCAGCTTTTACTGCATATATTACATTGCAGTTGTCACTTTATGAATGTTTAAACAAAATGCTTTACCAAAGGTAACATTTAAAAAAATCTTCAGATGGCCTTTTCCAGAATGATCTAAATGAAAAAACTACAGACTTGGAAACTGTTAAAACTTTTTCCTTAGATTCCATAAACAGAAAATTTTGTCTACAGAAAGTATCTAGAAGTGCAATAACTTTTTGTCTTTAATCAGAAGATCAGACAAGGAAATGACAGGTGTCAAACTACTACAGAACAAATTCCTTACCTTATAAACAAACCTGCTGGTATTCTTATAAGAAGTTAATATTCTCTGCTTTTCCATATATATACACACATATATATATATAAAATTTACTTTTAAACTCTTAAAAAGAAATCACATTCAAAATAGTCTTGATTTTTTTTTCCAGGGGATAAATGCAAACCTACTGAGTACACCCAAGTGAAAAATATGTTACTGGATCTGCAGAATCGGAAATACATTGCACAATCAAAAGATAAAACCAGTGATGAGAAAATGGCTTTAAAGAAACTTCTTGTAGATCAAATGTTTAATTATTTTGATTCAGACAACAATGGACTTGTGGACACTAATGAATTATCTCAGGTAAGATTTAGGTTTTGTTTCCATTAGCATAGTTCTTTCAGAACTTCAGCTGTCAAGGGAATTTGGTGCCTCTCTATACTTTATAAATAATGTTTTTAATATCAATATCTTACATGAAAACATAACATACATAGGAGTCACAGATATAGATGTGGAAATGATATTTAATGCTTACAGATATGTATCAGTAACACTTGGAAAAAATGTGATAGTGATTAGTGTATTGTTTGGCAGTCTAAAGAAACAGAATTTTAAATTCGTCTTTAATTTAGCACTTGAAAATAGCTGGACTTGGATGCCATAGCCCTCACATAAATACTGGAAAGTAGTTGAATGCTTTCACCACTACAAATCCATTATTTAATTACCAGTAAATCGTGTTCTTTTCATTAGAGGAGCAAGACTAAAGTACTAGTGCTGAAGGTCAGTGTCAAAAATATTTTGCAGAATTTCTTTGTATAAAGAAACAATTCTTTTCTATTCAGTTGCTAAATGTGCAATTTTCCTCTTTCCTTTGTTTCTTTGTGTCAAATGTAGTTCAAAAGCCCAAACATCTTCCATTATGGTGTTTTCAAACTCCCTATACATACTTTCCTCACATACGCTTTTTTTAATAAAAATCAATTTCTGATGGTAACTGTAAATTAATGTTTTTTCACAAGTATGGAAGAAGGTGAAATGGCCTTAAATCCCATAGTGCTTTGTGTTTTTGCTAAAGTTTGTTGCAGAAACAGCAAATTATTACATCTACAGAATAATGTAGAATAAATTCATTGTTAGTGAAGTGTGGTTTGTTACTGCGTATTTTGAAAGAGAGACAATGAACTAACCTGTTGCTCTCAGAAATTGTTCTTTAGTCAGTTTGAACAGAGAATAAACAAAGAGAAGCTATACATATTTCTTCTAAAGCCTTCTCAATAGCAGCAGCTTCAGCTGAGAACCTTTGTTTCTCTGTCATATGACAAAAGGAAACACTGAATAGCCTTTGTGCAACACAGAATAGCGTACAACTTTGCAGTTAAGAACCCAGCTCCTGTACAATCTCAATATTTGTAAATTTTTGCCTCCATGTGATGCAGGAAGATTTTAGCCTGCATATTTACTGAAAACAAACCAAGTATATGACTCAGTTCTCTCTGAAGACTTAAAACAAGATGACAAATTGAAAGAACTCAGAGCAATATCTTCAAATGAAATGCATTGTTTTTCAGAGCATTATCTTTGATTGTTGAAAACTTGACACTTTTTTTCATTCTCCTGTGGTTTAGCCCAATGCATATTTTTTTGTTCCCATTGAACATAAAAGCTTGACAAATCAAGATTGTTTTGCAATGTGGGATTAGACTCTTGCTCTCTTCTACCCTCAGGATATATGATAGATATCAGTATTTCTAAAAACTGAAATTGCTGTGGTAGGAGGAAAGAAACAAAAAGACCTCATCTTGAATATGCTGTCTAGAAGGTGTTGATTAATAGCGTGGGAGAGAACTGTCACTGAGGGAATGCCCATTAACTTTCTTGAGAATGTGATTATTGGGGGGCAAGTGGTGATGGTGTTGGAAGAATGTTAGAAAGGTTCTCGAGCTTCCCCATGGCTGAATGGGCAACATTATCATACTCCTGAAAATGTTCTCAGGATTAGGAGAATTTTTCTCAGTTGTGCTCACAATACAGCCAAAATTTTGAAATCTGCATACCTGTGATAGATAATATTGCCTGTTTGCATTTAAAATCTAATTATATTAAGGGATATATGAAAAATAACATATTTGTTGTAGAAAACAACAAGGACTCCTGAAATTAATTTATAATCCCATGAATATTTTACTTCAGTTTTTAGTACATCTTAAATTTTACATGTCCTCAATCTTGATGTGCAGGGAGTGCAGTCACGCTCCTGGACTGCATTTTTGTTGACTCATAGGTGATCATCTAGTCATACTACCTAATGTAAAATTGAAATGAATCAGTTGGAGATTGGAAATGGTGACAGAAACACTTTGATTTTTATTGATGCATTTTTGATTAGAAACCGTAAGGTTCTTGCATTCGCATCTTGATGGCAGAGAAATTAATATTTCTCTCCAGAAAAAGCAGAAGTACTGCCTTTTATTTAAAAAGCTATTTGAAATAGTGACTAAGTTTTATTAATACCTGAAATATTTTTTAAAATTAAAAAATTGGCAGGCTTTTGTTTGTTTGTTTGTTTGTTTTGTTCGAGCAGTTCTGGTACCTGGCATCTAATATTTTTCATGGCTTTGTAATCTAGAACAGAATTACAGTTTAAAAAGTAATTATAACTCCATTACACAGTGTAACTGTCAGACAAGGTAGACTGCAATGAAGAAGGAGAAGTGGTGGGATTATGTAGCTCCATGCAGGCTAAGTGAACTCACACCCCCCCCCCCCCCCCCCCCCCCCCATGTAACTTTTTCTCTGACTTGACTGCTTTCACTCCTGAGCCTAACTCATTTAAGGTACTGGTTTCCAAATACTATATTGGCAAGTCAGATGTGGGTTGAATCTGAAAGGACTTATCGATGAAGTTAACCTTTTAGACCACTCTGTTTTGAGAGGTAGGTACTAATCAGAAAGAATACTCTTTGGAAAGGGTGAGCTATGAAACAGCAGAATTTTCATCGTTTTTGTCACCTCTGGTCTAACATAAATATAATATATACAAGTTTTCTAGTGCAGTGGGGTAGTTCCTTGAAGAGTTTGTTTTGTTTTGTTTTTAAAACACTTTGAAAGAATTTAAATGAATCCAAAATAGATAATAGATTCTTCTGGTTAGCTATGAATATTCAGTTTTTAACAAACTCACTTGTTTATCTATTGTCTTTTATCTTATGCAGAAACAAACTGGAATTTAATACAAAGTTATAAACGGAATGTCAGTGTTTCTGTTACTGTAGACTCCTTGATTACTCTGTATTGTTGTTGCTGTATAGAAGAGAAAAAACATTAGAAGTGTTATGGGGAGACATGGGAATAAAATGTGTTTTTCCAGTGATGAATGCAGTTATGCCTGTATGGTGGAATTGACGTTTTTTAAACAGTAAGCCTTTTCTGGTTACCATCAGTGAAAGATACACAAGCTCTATGAATATTTCATGCTGCTCAATGGTGAAATTCAAGTTCTTTCTGTGAGTGAAAGTGAAATAATCTATATTTAATTAGACTTCGATCCACTTTTCTTCTATTTATTTGTTATACTAGTGAGCTAACAAACCAAAATTTTATAGAAAAGGGAAGTGAGATAAAATGGAAACAAGTTAAAGATATAATAGTAATAATAATATTTTCTCTCCCTTTCCCACTTTTTATTTATCTATTTTTTTGAATCAAAGAAAGAATTTATCATCCTTGTTTATGAACGAGTATTTGTAGTTTCAAATACCTGGCTATATGTTTTTTTATTTACCAGGTTAATGTATGACAAATGAAAATATGTTACATTTTTATAAAAACTTGTCCTTACTTCTCCATTATATTTTGATACTTTCTCAGTATCATCTAATTCTTGTTAGTGAGACCAAACATCAAAAAAAAAAAAAAAAAAAAAATTCAGACAGCCAAATTAACCACTGACTCTCAGGAAAGAGGAAACTGTACTAAGTTCATAATTGTTTCAAGGAATAAGTGGAAGTTATGGCAACTACTGTAAGATTAAAAATGCCATTTTCACATGTCACCTGTAATTGAAGCATATTAAACTGATCTCAGAAATACAGATTTCTTATAAAATATAGTGAACTTTTGAATAGTCTTACACATCCATATGTGATTGTAGATAAATACACAAGATTGGGGTGTAGGTATGTGTAGATATATATATAGTCCTTACATAAAGTACAATTCAAGAGTTCTAAGGTAAAATGTACTAAAAAAGAAACAAATTTTAAGTAGGAAGTTAAGTATTACTTTCTTTATGGCTATGTGTAGGTATGTATACTTATGATTAAACATCAGTAATATGCCATGCCTTAGAATACACTCTCCACAGGTGAGTTAGAGCTGTATTTATAAACACCTTTGTTACTATGTATTCTCTTTTGAAAATGTCATCTGAAGGTATTATACATTTAATTGGTTTGTTTAATACAGCATTAGTTGCTAAAAAATGTATAGGTAAGATAAATAATAACAAGAAGAAACTACTTAAAATGCTAAGTTCTTTTTTCTCAGATTTGCTTCAATCACTCAGTTATTATATTTGCTAACAAAATGTTGCTTGTTTGTAAATTGAGGACAACTATTTTGTGGAGCCCTAGCCTTTAAATTTTTACCTTTATGACTTTTGGTTTTGTATCAGTATATTACTATTTGTTATTTGGAGGACTTGGAACTGAGAGAAGGGATAATAAGGCTATCTCCTCTTTTTGAATTTTTAATCAACTTTGGTGTTCCCGATATGTGACATAGAAGCATATTTTGCTTGTTAAGCTATAGTTCTATTTATTTGCTGCCTATTAATTTGGGTTACTTTATTATTTAGGCTATATTATCTATTTTTATTATAGCTAATCTTGAAAAACTAAATGTGCAGTATATTTAATTCTAGAGCAAATGTAAAAATAAGAATTCTAAATGAAACCTTAAAATCGGGAGAAAAGAAATGAGAACTTTTTAGGGACTAGTAGTGAGATACAGGTTACAAAACTGTGATCACAGTACTAAACCCTACTATGTTGATCTGTTTGCTACCTTTCCCTTTATCAAGTAGAAGAACTTCCCATTATTTTCTTGTATAACAGATAATTCAGTTACTCCGCTGGCTTAGAAATTAGTTATCTTGCTACTGGAATAGCATATAAAGGGAAAAAATGGTTATGAATAGCTTTTAAAATGAGATGTATTCTACGCTATATCTAGGTAGCAGATCAATACTATTGCTTATGCTTCTTCAGCTACTTCCCTCTGGCTCAATGGTTCTTAAATTCTGTCCTATGAAACAGTATCCTTCGAAAGAAGCTAGACCCAGTTTTGTTTCCTGGCTAGGTCCAAGGGCTAGTGCTAACTGGAAGTGAACACAAAGTGTAGTGGTGCAGGATTTTGTTTGGGATTATGTCAACACTGCTTTCTATTGGTTAGCTCCAGAGCTACAGGCTCAGGGTGCTGGTAATTCTGGGCTCAATTCTGAGGTGCAGAATTTTACCCATACCATCGATGCGGTCCTAATACCTATTCTGGTCCTATACTGTGCACTAGATGTCTCCGACTTCAGCATTATATTCTCAGACATGTAAGGACACATTTACATCTTCTGCAGCAGATTACGTCTTCCCCCTGCTAAGTGTGGAATTGGAAAGGCAGGGAAGTGTGACTCACATTGGAGTAGTTTTCAGGGAGAAACCTTGTGTCTGAGCAGGGTAATTCAATTAGTATGGGACAGTATTGAGATACTACCCTTAATTGAAATTGAGTCCATGCCTTTACATGTCATTACGTGTGGGTTTAGCAGTTCAGATCTCTGCTTGCTCAGGGATCTCTGTGTCATGACCCATTCTGCGATACTGAAGTCCCACATATCTTTACTCAGTCTACCTCAAATCCCTGAGGTACACTACTAACTATAGATGCCAAATAAGGGATGATGTTGCTGCCCTACAGAACATGCTGGTAAACTGTAAGAATACTACTGATTTAACTGGGTTAAGGGAAGTTCAAGCAATTTAACCACCTCTATTATTATTTTTGTCTTCATAAATTATCAGTTCTTTTGATTTCCACAAGTCTTTTGAAGTCCACAAAGTCTGCTGTGGAAGATGGTGGAACAAGGTAATTAAACCCTCTTGTGCAGTCAGAATTAATTCGGAGCACGGTTCCTGCAGTGTTTAGTGTTTGATGGACTCTAGATCAAGCGCTGAGGGACACTGTTGTGATGAGACACTTGCTTCTAGGAAAGGCGAACTTTGGTGGAAGTATGGAAAGACCATCAATCACAGGCAGGCAAAAAACCACTCCATAAGAGAATGTTTGGTAAGGTGGACTAATAAAGGAAAGGTGTTATTTTTGATCTAGTTTCATAACACTTGCAGACATTTCATTGTGGCTGCATGTGTTTCATTTCATTGTGTCAGAAATCAAATTGAAATGAATGAAACAACCTGTTCTGACATGCCATTAGCCTTACCCTTCCCAGTCTCCCAAAGTCTGGAGTAGTACTGACTAAATTCCTGAGAGGATTTGAACTTAGCTAACAGTGTGCTGTTTCGTGGGAAGAAAGTAATTACATGCTACATCTTCAAAAAATACATTTTCCAAACAATACAAATCCCTCCTCCATGTTTCAAAGAGCATTTAATTCTCAAGGATGAGGTTCATAGTTTAGAAAAGCCGTACTTAATTTGAAAATTTAGAGAACTTTCTATGTTTTCAGTGTTCCTGGAGTTTCACAACGATCCCTCAACAGATCCCCAGTCGGGGCGGGCCGCAGCGGCGGCAGCAGCAGCTCGGGCCGCGGCTCGGCGCTCGACTGAGGCGAGCAGAGGGGTTCCCGCGCCCAGGCGCGCAGGGAAGGAGCCGCGCAGCCCCTGCCCCAGCGGCTGACGTCACTCGGGGGCGGTGCCGAGAGCAGCCGAGGGCGGTATGAGCCCCTCCCATGGAGCGCGGCGCTCAGTTCGAGCGGGCACGGCGCCGCCCCTGCGGGCTCGGGAACCCGGCTCGCCCAGCGGTTATCGCCCTCCCAGAAGAGAGCGCAGCGATGGTTTCTACCTGGCCACGAGCCGTCGCCAGAAAGACCGTGGGGACCCAGACGGAGCCCCCGTGCAGACGGGCAGCCGCCCGGGGCTCCGGCTGCAGGGACGGCCTGAACCTGGCACTGGGACCGGAAGGCAGCAGAGGTGCCCCTGTGTGCGGGGTGACCAAGTAGGTGGCCTGCTCAGCCTGGCGGCAGCACTGAAAAAGACGAAAAGGTTAAGGAGTATCAGGGAATGCGAGAGGGAGATGGATGGGTGCAGCCACACCCTGCCGCCCCTGAGGGAAAGGCAGCAGGTGGAGGCCCCACAAAAACCACAGGATTCCCTACCCTCTGGCCACAAGGCAGAGGTAGGAAGAGACCTGAGAGATGGGGGTGAATGGAAACAGGTGCCTGCTCGGGGCAGCAGGCAAATCCCCTCCCGGCCTCCCTCCCCTTCCCAGTTGCCCTCACACAACAGGTGTGGGGCTCGGGAACTTGAGGGCCGGGCTAGTGCGAATATGGTCGAAGGTTCACCTTGATTTGAAAACATCAAGGAGAACTTGAGTCCCAGGATTCAAGGTTATTTGTTCCTGTAGCTTTTCCTTTTTTTGGTTTCAGTGGTGTTACTCATTTTTCCTGTCCTATTAACTTTTGTTTGTCAGATTGAAGCATCCATGGTTGGGCTTTTTTCCCTGTGAAAGTACTTACGGAATGTGATATGGTCAATTTTTAGTATCCCTTAAAAAAAAACAAAACACACAAAAAACCCCCCTGAAAACCTCAAAAGAACCCACCAAAACAAAACCAACCTAAAAAACACCAACCAACAAAACCCAACACAAATTGAAAACAAGTGCTCTCCCCCCAGAACCTATAAAGATTGATTTTTCTCAGCTCTCTTAATGAAAAGTGTCTTTAAAAGGCTTACAATTACTTTTATGGGACCTTTCTAACTTGAAAAGTTTCCCTTCTTGTTTCTTAACGTTAAAATTTCATATGTGCAAGTCAAAACTGAATGTGCCGTTTCAGTATCAGTCCCACCATTGACTTACTACCCCCAGTTACCTTGTTACACTGTAAAAGATCATACTGCGTGCTTAGGCTACAGAATGATCGTGGAATTTACGAGGCTTCCTTATTCACAGTGAATCCTGCCTCCTTTTTAGATAAAATGCTTTCCAGGGCCCATTTATCCTCATTAAGATATGGTCTAGGTTCTTATTTTTAGATGAATGACCTTACATTTGGCTCCATGAAAACAAAGATCTTTTTCCTGAAAACATCTAACCATGTGATCCATTTCATTCCATACGCTACCCTGTCCTCCTTTTTGTTATTCACCTGAAGAGTATATGTCATCTGCCAATTTTCTTTTTGTATTTATTTTTGAATTATCAAAAAGGATGGGGATGAGACCCCAGACTTTCAAAATCTCACTGGATTGTTTCAGACATTGATGATTCCTTACTGACATCTATTTTTTTAGGTTTTGCAATTACTAATGTTATTATTTATGCAGTATATGCCTTATTGATACTGTATAATGTTATTTTTCTTTTGTAATGATGTAGTGTGTGAAATTAAATATGAAAATGAAATTAATGCCTACAAGAAATTATTATATTTAGCAAGATGCCTTTGTTAAATAAAATCCCTTACATAAGTAAAAGAAATGAAAAATGGGGTTGCCTGAAAAGCTGTATTTTCTAGATGATATTAAAATACCATTTTGTGACAGTATTTAGAAACACAAAAAATATCTGGTCTTTATTGGTGAATTCCACTAGTTGTTTCTTGAACCAATATTGACAATTTTTGTTGCTGTGTTTGAATATTTGAGCTGTGTCTTTTAAATGTTCCACCTTATGAAATTTCACTGATATCTTAAAAGGTAATATCAGCAAGAAAGAGGTCTCCTAAACTGTTGAGTTCAGGACTCTTGTGAACAGACTCTTTGAGCCTGATGATTTTAAAACATTTGATGCTAACATAAAGTTAGATGACTGCTTTTGGCTAAGGGCTTGATAAGTAGCCAGCTTTGCTTTGCTGGAGTCTCATATAGATTGTAATTTCACATCACAGATGATCTGATATAACTGCAGGCTGCCACAGAAACAGGTTATTATTCAAAATCCAAATCCCCACAGCCTAATACCTGTTCTCAGTTGTATCTCTTGTGATAGAATATTAATCCCCCACCCCTTTAAGAGAAAAAAAGTTTCCCTTCTAACTTCTTAACATTAGAATGTTAAGAAACAAAATCTCCACAAAGATTAACTTTGCTTTGGATCAGAGAGCTGATCTAATCTACAGATCGCCTGCAGAGTTGGGAGATGGCTAGATCCAGCACAAGGGAATTCCTATTGGGTGAAAATTGGATCAGGTCTTTTAGCAGAAAATCATAGCTAATCAAGATTAATCGTGATATGAAATCACTTCTGTATCTTCTCAAATCTGTCCTCATGGATATTTTTGGAGGGTTTATCAAAACTTTCCAAAGAACAACAATTATATTTCCATCATAAATATGTCTATATAGAATAAACATTGAATAATATTTCTGTAATCAAAATTATGCGTTCACTGAAGAGGAAAATTAATTAATTACCAGAGATCATACATGTTCATAGCATCATCTTGGAAATATCTCAATCCTTCTGCATATTTTTTTAAATATTATTTTTATTTTAAGTAAAATTGACCCAATATAAATGAAAAGCCTCATAAGAAAGATTTCAACTCAAAGCATTGAATCTGAGAGTGCTAATATGCAATTAAAAAGATGGTACTGTAGTGGCAGGTGTTGGTGGACTTTAAGAAAGGGTTTATTACTTCACCTTAGGTGTAAAGTTCAATTCTTGTTTGTACAATTGAAGCTACTGGGAACAACTATTTCAGACCGCCTTTTATGAAAAACAAGCAAAGGAACAACGCTTCTCACCCCAAATGTTTCTTTTCAATGAAAAAGCTCTGATTTTAAATGCTTCTCATGGCCTTGAAATCTCAGAGGTTTCTGCTAGATGTTCTTAATACACAGTTATGTCTTTAGTATGACCTGTATTACAACAGTGAGCTTACAGTTATTAATTTTTCCCAGGCTATATTTTTGTCCTTTATGTACCAGCTGTAAGATCTACAAAACTCCTTTTTTTTTTTTTTCTTAATTCAGTTTAATGTGAGCTTAATGAACAGGCTTTTAAGGTATGAGAAGTAGCTAGCACTAATACTCAGGTAGTGTAACATGTATCTTTAATAATAGCTAGAGCTGTTTTTGTGGTGATTTTCCTCATCTTTGTGAATGGTTTTCATAATTTCTAATGTACTAACAAGGTTATCTTTGATAATGATTTTACATTAATATATAGAAGATTACTTCTGGTAGGCTAAAATGTTTTCTTTTTGCTTTAATGTTCCTTTTATTCCCTATTATTTGTTTAAAAATGTTCTGGTTACATGAAGAATAACTGAATGCATTCCTTCCTGTTCCTGCAGACTCCTTTCCCAAGCAAGCAAAATACAAAAGCCTCCGTATCCCCTGTTTTTCAGAAGTTATTTTGTGATAATATAAATGTGATAATTTTACAGTTATTTTGGGGGATAGGAAGAGTAGTGAATTAACAAGGAATTTAAAAAGGAATTATTTATTCCTGTGCCTGGTATAAAACTTTAAACTGCATCATTATTACTAAGAGTTGCATTAGATTTGGTTCTTTCAATTATATGATAATTCTTTTAAAACTTGTGTCATGTAAAATGAGAACTCTGAATATTTGTGGTTATTAACATGTTAAAAATTCCTTGGGTGGAATTGAGGTAGATGTCTACAACATATACAGATTTAAAACCAAAATGGTACACAAATTAAAGAATATTTCTCTGGGAGAAGTTAATTGGAGTTAGAATAGAATAACTATTAATTATGTAATTATAATGTATTTACAAAGTGTATGTGCCCCCATTGAGAAACATGAGCCTTTTCAGGTTAGTTACTTTTATAACAGGTCTTTGGGAAGATAATAGGCTTGTTAAAAGCCTGTAATAAGTTGATACAAATAGTTGGGTAATAAAAGTTTATTTTAGGTATTTTTGAAAATGTCTGAATTTGCTATTCCCATCATGTGTACTTGGGAAATTATTATCTCAAATGTATTTGAATGTTTCTTAATCACCATTCCTATACATGTAAATTAAAATCAGCTTTACATTCACAGTGCTTTATAGTGCTTCTGTCCAGCCCCATTATATATATTCTCTATATATTCTAAAAACTTTTGTGTGTAATCTCAGTGTGTCTGTCTTAAAGGTATTAACTTTTAAAACTGCAATAAATAATTACAAAGTAACTGGAAATCTCTGACTTTACACAGTTGCAGTTCATTGCCCCACAGCAACCTTAAAATGATCTATTAAATGGTTATTAGAAACAATTAATTATACCAGAGAACTCTAAGAGCTCGAATGTAATTTCATGGTTATAATTTTCTTGTCAGGTAATAAAACGGGATGAGCTTGGCAAGGATCTGTCTGACTGCTCTCTGTTCGATTTGCTGAAATACGATGATTATAATAGTGACAAGCACCTAGCTCTGGAAGAATTCTATAGAGCTTTTCGTAAGTACAAGGATTAATCTGTTCTTCTTTCTTTCTTTCCCCCTCCACCCCCCCCCCCCTTTGTTTTTTTTTTTTAAATTGCATTTTTTTACTTTCAAATCTTGATGCATCCTGATGCTGCACTTAAACAATAAGTACAGTTTAAGAGTCATGATACAGTAGAGAACTTCTTAGGAGAAATCAATAAGAGATCCATTTGTGTCTAGGTTTCTGAACGTTTTTGATAATGGAGAATTTGTAGATAATCTTTCTTAATGCCAACATGCATAAGTCTGTGTTGCACACTAGAGGGAAATGTTGTGGTCAGGACATAATCAATAGAACCAAAAAAGCTAGAAAGCTAGAACACTTCCCCACACCCTGTAATTGTGAGTGCTGGTAAGACCATTTCTGACAAAATCTGCAACAAATTTACAACTTTTATTAGGTGCTTTATGTCTTCACAGAACTCAGAGGTACAGATTAGTGATGCAGTTTTGCCAAGTATTTGTTCTCTGCCAAAGGTAACTGGTGACAAATATGCACAGTATATACGAACATCTTGACCAAACCACTGGGGTATGGGTCAGCGTGGTAGTGAGTAGCATAAAGGAGAAAAATGTTGAGAATATTCATCTAGTATGTTAAATGCAATATAAAATACATCCATATATTTTGGTATATCCAGAACTGATGATTTTCACTGTTATTTGCCTCAAATCTAAGACTGAACATTGAAATCTGACTTTGGTTTCATTAGCTGTTGCTTCACGTTCAGCAACCGGGCAGCATAGCAGATTAAGTTTGTGCCCAGCTCTTCCTATAATTGTAGTTTGATTATGCATTGACTAGTCCATTCATGTATCTTCATTTTGAGTCATTGCAGCTTGTTGCTTTAGTCTTCTTGTACTTTACCTTTGGACAACTGACTACTCTCAGACATGTTAGAGGATGTCAAATGAAAAAAGATCCAAAACCACTTACAGTTTAAAACTAAAATGTAATGAAAAAAAAAAAGGCGGCATGGAAAGCAATAAGAAGAATCATGAAATTAATCATCAGGAAAGACTGTCTGAAAGATTGCTATTTTTGCCCATTGACTTCTATTTTTATTTCCCTGAAATTTTTTCAGAAAGTGTGATTTTGTGATACTGCTTAGCTGAAGTAGTGGCTTACTGCTCCTAAAAAAACCCTTGGTCCTACTTCCTGACATTATCTGACTGCCTGTCTTGCAGTGTCCTGACACTCATGTTCTCCCCGAGTCACTTACTAAATCAGCAGAAAAATATTCACCTTCCACATCCCACCCCCAATCCTGCTTATTTTGTGCCAGTTGAGTGCCCTAAACTGAGTAAGTAAAGGGTCAGACCATAACTCATGTGGAGAGGGAGAGAATGAGAGATGTTAGGACTTTGTGTCAGTGAAACAATTTGATACATCTGTACCAGCAAAACACTAGGAAAAACCTCAATTTCATTATTAAAAGTTGTGATACTAGTCTGACTTAGCAAAAAATATGGAATTACATAGCATCTGTAGAAACTGCCCATGCAGTATCTAAGATTATATGTACAGAAGTTGTACAGGTAGATCTTGATTGTATGTGTAGATGTGGAAATATATATGGAAGCATCTAGGATATATAGCAATCCAAGAAGTTTAAAGACATGTTTAAAGGCGTTTGCATGCTGTTTGTAAACACTGAAACCATGTATTAATGGGAGCGTACCATTGTTCTTCCAAGTAAGACTTTAATGTGCCTCTGAGGGACTCCTTTTGCGTAGTTGTAGAACTCCAGACATAACGATAGCTTTTTGTTGGATATTTTTAGTGGGCTTTTGAATAAGGAAGATCATTTCTATATGGTTTGTTAAATGTTGCCTTGGCATCAGTGATAGTGGAGACATTAGATTACGTAAAGTTAGGAATTACGTAAATTTCTTTGTTGGAATATAGTAGTGGAGAAGACCTTATTTAAAACTATAAAGATATCTTGGGAGATGGTTTCTATAGCAAGATTAATTCTTCTATGTAGTTTTTTGATGAGCTGTCTACATATTCATTACCTTGTTTAAAAATGAAACCAAAATAAAAATACTAGTTCACTGTACATTGTGTGCCCAACAGGCAAAAGAAATATGAAGCACATTAGCCTCTGAAATTAAGGCAAAACAAATACTTTTGGAATAAATTTGAGGATTAACTCTAGTTCCACCGCATTTGTTTTTAGAGTTTGAATTCAGTCAATCTGACCTACGTCAATAGCATTAGAAATATTACATAATGCTCTGAAAGTCTACTAAGCTAAGTAAAACCAAAACAAATTAAATGACAGCCACCTGGTCTTTTGTCTACTGCTCTTAAGGCAAAACAAGCTGATCCCAAGCTGAAACCAAGCTCTTCACACAAGCCAAGCCAAACCAAACCCAGGCAAAGTGAATGTGACAGCCACAGTCCAGAGGCCTGTGTTCTCTGCTTCAGGCAAAGCCTGTGACCTGTTACTAGTAATTGCAAGTCTGGATTTACCAAGATAGAGAGATCAAATATAGACAGGAAACCAGATCCATGCAAGGATATAGGCAAGAAGCACTCATATCTTCCACAGACCATTCCACACATAAGTATCACCTCATTTATGTATCAGCCTATGACAGACTCAAACATTTTAATTTTATTCAATGAAGTGAAATAAGAACTTTGAAAATATTTGTTCCAAACAGAAATAAAATTGACTTTTTTGCAGATTTTTCTTTAAGTATTTAATATTTTCAGTTTTTCATTCCAAAGTTGTTATATTGCAATAATATAATTTTGAAATCAGAATTTTGTACAATATGGAAAAGATTATTTTTCACCAGCTTGGACACTTTCAAATATGTAGAACAAATCAAAGTCAAAATAGGAAGGATTTTTTAAAAAACTCTTCAAAACTGTGTCATAAATGAATGCTTATAACTGAGTAATAGTACTTGCAGAGAATCATCCTCTATAATATTATGGTTTTATTTATTATTTTAAAAAGTTTTCAAGAAATAACTGTTATTTTAAATTAAGAAATGCTCGTATTATTTTTGATCCCTCATACAGTCCTCAGTCCATTGAGCATGACAGTGTGTTTATCTCTGTTTTTCCTTTCTTGTATCACCACCTTTTCCATCTACACATAGAACCTAATCTCAATTTAATACCTGCTACTTCCGATGGTTTTGCCTCTATCCCTAATAACAGTGGAGGGGTGGATTTGAGAACTATATTGAACTCTACTCATTAAAGTTTGCCTGCCCATCTGCTGGAACAATAATTACTGATATGTTTTCATTCAGAAGGACAGTGGTGAAAATTTGGGTTTGTCATGCTGGAGAAATGGATCCTATTCAAAACTGCTGCTCAGAATTTGAAGGTGGTTTTTTTTTTAATGTCTCGTGTCCCCCATCTCTCCCCTCTCTTTATTTCTGTAACTCGAATGAGATGCTTTTTAAAGAATGTAGAAGGGATTGAATAAAGGGCATAGAAGGGAAGTAGTTCTAATGCCTTGTTTGATAGACAGTCATATGAGCACTGAAATGCTAGTACTAGGTGGTAGAGGTAGGGGAAGTGTGATATGGCTCACAGCACCACAGTTTCTATATGTGTCAATTCCCCAAGGGTGCTTTTGAAGCCAGTTTGCACCTAAAGCTGCTTAAATCTAGAATGTATTATAAATAACAAAATGTACTTTTAAGATATACTTGAATTTGGTGAAGATAAAGCAGTTCTCATTTTCTTACTGTAATTGTTCATCAACATCTTCTACTCAGCACAGGATCTTGCTGCACAGAAGAAACTGGAAAAAAATGAGAAGGCTGGAAAAGGGCTGAGAGAGAAGGCATTAGGGATATTTGTGTCATCAGCCTGAGCCTAAAAAGGAGATAGTAATAATTGAGCATACAACTAAGATGCACATTTCTAGCTGTGATTTCAAAATGCATTTTCGAACAACGCTTGGATAAGATTTTGAACACAGTTGGATAGGATTAAAAGCCATTTTCACCATGCTGTTGAACAACCTGGTTTATTTTTAAAAGATTAAGTAATTACATATTATTTAAATATGAATGCATATCTGAGGGATTAATTATGAGTACTGTTTCATTAGCATTTGCAGGTAGGAATTTTTTCATTGTCGTATCTAATTAGAAATTTGACTGTCATCTAAAGATTGTAAATTCAGAATCAAACATGACCATAGATTGTATTGCTTTAGGAATAGTTCCCTACAGATAAAAGCAATTCTTTTTCTTTCTCTAGTGGTAGAAAATAAACCATCTTAATAGCAAAGATTAATAATTGACTGTTTTAAAGGTATTAACATGCACATAAACATTTAGCTATACATATACATATATACACATATATATACATGCTTGCTTGTATTCTGTGAATTACATTTGACACTCTAATTTTATCTGACAAAATGAGTTCAAAATAAGCAGGACAACCAAATGAATAACTGTATGCAGTGGAATAAAACCCCCTTGCCCCTTGCATAAGATCACATGCCAAACAGCCTTCCAGCCCCTTATCCCCAAGCCTGTAGCATTGCATGGAGTTGTTGTGACCCAAGTGCAGGACCCAGCACTTGGCTTTCTAAAACTCGTATAGTTGGCATCAGCCCATCAATTCAGCCTCTCCAGATCCCTCTGCAGAGCCTTCTTACTCTCAGGCAGATCAACTCTCCCGCACAACTTGTGTCATCTGCAAACTTACTGAGGGTGCACTTGACCTCATCCAGATCCATTGATCAAGATATTAAGCAAAACTGGCCCCAATACTGAGCCCTGGGGAACACCACTGGTGACTGCTCACCAATTACATTTAATGCCATTCACCACAACTCTTTGGGCCTGGCCATCCAGCCAATTCTTAACCCATGATGAGTGTGCACACATCCAAGCCATGAGCAGACAGTTGCTCCAGGAGAATGTTGTGGGAAACTGTGCCCAATTGTATACTAAAGTCCAGGTAAGACAACAGCCACAGCCTTTCCGTCATCCACTAAGTGGGTCACCATGTCATAGAAGGAGATCAAGTTAGTCAAACAGGACCTGCCTTTCATAAACCCACCATGACTGGGCCAGATGACCTGGTTGACCTGTACGTGCTATGTGATGGCACACAACATGATATGTTCCATAACCTTTCCTGGCAGCGAGGACAGACTGACAGGCCTGTAGTTCACTGGAATCTCCTTCTGGCCCATATTGTAGATGGGTGTTACTGTGGCTAACTTCCAGTTGACTAGGACCTCCCTGGAAAGCCAGGACTGCAGGTAAATGATGGAAAGTGGCTTTCTGGTTCTCCGGCCCCTAACCCTAATAGTTGCAGAGTGCAGATTCCAGCCCCGGGCCCCCTGGGTTCTGGCTAGGACAGGTGGGGAGGGAGCAGTGTCTGTGCAGTGCCGTGCTCGTCTTGGCAGGCCTTTGCAATCCCAATTATCCCTGGAGCTGTGCGCTTTCTGCTTCTCCGGACCCTAACCCTAATAGTTTTCAGCTGTGTTTTCTGGCCCCAGCCCCCCTGGGTTCTGGCTAGGACAGGTGGGGAGGACGCAGTGTCAGTGCAGTGCCGTGCACCTCTTGGCAGGTCTTTGCAATCCCAATTATCCCTGGAGCTGTGGGCTTTCTTGTTCTCCGGACCCTAACCCTAGCCCTAATGCCAGCTCCCTCAGCACCTTTGTGTGGATCCTTTCAAGTCACGTAGAATGGCGTGTGTCTTAGTGTTGTACCAGGGTGCTAACCTTTTGGGTTTTGGGCACTTCATTATTCTTTCCGTCCCTGCCTTCCAGCTCAGCGTTCTGTGTAACTGGAAAACACCTGTTGTTTCTCTTGAAGAGTTATTATGTACCTCATCCTTTTCCTCAGATTCCCCCCCGCCTCACCCCATCCAATAAAGGATTGAGATTCTGCTTAGCCCTCCCTTTATTGTTATTGTATTTATAGAAGCACTTATCATCTTTTATCTCAGAAGCCAGATTAAATTCTAGTTGGGCTTTGGTCCTTCTAACTTTTTCCCTGCAGAACCTCATGACATCCTTGTACTCTTCCTGAGTGGTCTGCCCCTTCTTCCAAACATCATAAAGTTCAAGCCAAAGCTCTCTCTTCATCCAGGTTGGTCGTCTTCTCCGCCAATACATCCTTCAGTGGGGGAATGCCCTGCTCCTACACCTTTGAAGATTTTCTTCTTGAAGATCATCCAGTCTTCCTCACCTCCTTTGCCCGTCAGGACTGTTTCCCAAATCTTCTAAACAGGCCAAAGTCTGTCTTCTTGAAGTCCAAGGTAGCAGTTCTGCTGCATTCCCCTCCTGGTTTTCAGAGAATCAAAACCTGATTTTGAGATCACTGTGCCACTATCCCAAAAGTGATGCAGCTCTTAGTGGTTTGGATTGTCTTATTTTTTTCTCTTTCTTCCCAAATCAGCCCCTGTCTAAAGGTTTTTCTATCAGCAAATTTTTTTTAGACAGGGAAAACATATTTATTTTTTTCTGAAAGGCTAAAATGATGGAGACAACACAAAAGCTAGAAATGAGGAATACAGGCTCTTGAAAGCTTTATCTTCTATAAACTAAAGCTCAACCAATGTGCTTCCTGTATTTTTCAAGGTATAACTTTTTCTTTGTGTAATGTCTCCTCTGGTATCAAGATAATTGTATGTTTGCAGTAGATGTTGTCTCTTTTTGTTTGTCTTCTAGTGCTCTTTTCTAAAATAAATAATATTATATGTTTTCCTCCTTTAAAGTACCATCTAAAATGAAATTTTAAAGCAGGTACTTCAGGTGGCCTTCATGGTGGTTTGCAAAACCTCAAGGCATACCAAAATAAAGTAAATAGTAATAAATTATTCTGTTTGATCACTCAGCAGATGCAGATGTAGGCATTTCCCTTTGTGACTACAGTAGAAAGAATGATGCTGAATTTAGAAATTTATGAATAGAACTGATTGAATACAATGAATACATGTAACAAGTTTATTGTAAATAATAGAACTAAATGCTCTCTATAAAAATTGACATCCTGCATAAAATGAATAAAAAGAAAAAAACAGCAGTATCTTTCACAATCATTTTCTTATATTACTGTAGAACTATTTTTGATGTTGTTTTATGCTCAGAAAAGGGACCGTGAAAGGCCCTCACACTGATGAATTGAGTATAGAAATTTTGACTAAATGTACAAGAAATTGTCAAAAGGAATTATCTAGCTAAAACAAAATGTGACAATTTTATAGTCTGCTGTTCTATCAGTGATACTTTATAATTTCACTGGAACTATGTATGCTTTCAGGTACCACACAATACTATTAACAATATCTAATCTGTTAGGCAGCTGTTATTCAGGATCATGTATATTGTTACTGTACATGTTATTGCTTTATATATTTAAAAGTACCTTCAGTTTTGAAATGTCATACAGGTCAGATATCAGATTCAGATCTCAAGCACTCCTTATTGCTTAGGTATTTGTATGAAGTGATAGATAAACCTACAGTAACAGCAGCTATTACAGAAATTAGTCTGGGCTGAAATTACAGAGTTTGGCAATTTAACAAATTACTTGAGATTTAGCAAATTACTGGTCTGAAAATACAGGTCTCCAGGTTTAGCTTTTAGGACAAAATGTGAGGCCAGTGCCTAATCTGATTGCCAGACTTAGTGCTTTGTTGCTTCTTGAACCATGTGAAAATTGAAGCAGCAAGAAGTCCCCATAAATAGAGTTCATTATGATCACTTATGCTTAGTTATTAGAATCCCTCCGTCCTCAAAAATGCTTCTAAAGCGTCACTGCTTTCATTATGGTAGCTTTACTTCTATTTTAATGTGTAAAATGCAGTTATTACAAACACAACTTCAACAAATAATTTTTTAAAAATAGACTGTAATTTAAGAAAAAAAATTCTAAATATAAAGTCCATACTGAATTATTCATTGAAATAAATGACACTTCCTATTGGCTTCTATAAGTTATTCTCAAGTCCATGAAGACTAACTCAGAAAATACTTATTGAATTGATACTTCCAGTGACTTCAATATGAGGGCCCAAATATTACATTTAATGTGGAGTCTGAGTCAGAGCTTTATACCTATGATTAGTTTTCAATAGTAAAACAGGTTAACAAATAGTAAAGGAAATAGTTTCTGAGGGAGGAAGAGGTATTATTTTGTCTCCTACTATCATTAATTCCTTTTCAGCAACAACTAGTGTGTATCAGATTGTTCCAGAGGGTACTATAGTTTAGCGTTAACATCATACTGAGTAGGAGCTATTGGATTTAGTGGTAATATTTTTCTGTTAAAGGTAATTTATCTTTTAAATTCCTACCCGCGGTAGGAATGTATTTTCAATCTAGACATTCTCAGCTGGAAAAAAGAAATAATAATAATAAAAAAGCATACATCCTCTTCTGTTGAGTGGGCAGAATTTCAAACTGATAATTTTAAACATGTAAATATTTAAGGCATTAAACACTGTTTCATGGATTGAAATTCTGTGCATGAAATTTCCCACATGCCACTAAGTCATAATCAATTCATTTTGATGCCAAGTGATTTCCACATTATGATAAATGCGTTTATTTGGCCCTTCCCCCATGTGATGTTTGTGGTGGTGTTTTTTTTTTTTCTGTTGGTGGTGGTTTATTGCTGTTTTCAAAACAAGTATTAAAAGAAAAAATCGTAAAGGCCCTTTTAAGTAAGTGTTGCTGTTTGACGGTGTAGAAGTCCTATGAGAAATGCTAAACTGTTGTTGTACTTTGCCTGTTCAGATCTGGATCAATGTAGGAGATAATTGATTTTAACCTTCTTTATAGCATATATTAAAAATATTTCATAATACTTAAATAGCATCATGCAGCTGAAGATTTTATTCTTTTAAAATTTTACCTGATTTTTGCTTTCTTCCTGGATAAAAACAAAATGAAAGATTTTATCAAGGTACTGAAAGATCAGATATTGTACATGTTTGTCATGAAGTTCTGATGAAGTATGATATTCACCATCTTATATTGCCCTGTTAGCGTCTCTCCTAAACTGTGGAATGTTTGTGCTGACTTGGTTAACTTAAGAACTGGAGAAAAAGTGTCAAAATGAACCAATCACATTTAATGTGAATAAACATTTCTTTAAGCACAGATATGTAGAAATGGAGTACTAATAAAACATGACTAAATTTTGATGCTAAAAAAATGAGTTGCAGTTCTGTAAACTTAGAATTTGACCTTTTACTAAGGTCAGATGACAAGGGTGTTTTCTTCATGTTTTTGGGGAATCAAGTCACACATTTAAGACCACATTAGTTTTGCATAAGCAGATGAAAGAAATACTTCACAAGGTCTTTGGCTATCAGGAATTAATGAGGAAGTTAGGAGATTTTCTTTAGGAACCTTGAGTTCTGCTGACCTCTAATCCCATTAGTGCATTTACCTGGGAGCTTTTGATCAGTTTAGTGATGTAGGTTGCTAGAGATAGCACTGTGAAATACGTGATTGCAAAGGGTGAATATTAGAACAAAACACCTTAGTTACAGTATCGTTTCAGACAAGACGATTGGTAGAAAATGACTTGCATAATATTTGTTATTGGCTCAAAATGCCTGAGAATGAAATCTTATATAACTTGTAATGAGTTTATTGCAGTGCTATAGAATATTTACAGAATGTTGAGTTAAATATAAGCATTAAGCAATTCTGAATATCTGGTTATGATTAGCAGAGTCCCCCAGTAATTGATCTGTAAGTTGTTTCTTGGGAATTAGTTATCTGTGGTGAGTTCAAGTATTGTTGCAACTATTTTGTTTATGTTGCTAATTTGGAGAACGTTTTCATCTTCGAAAAGCGGTATACCTGTAAGATTAGGCTATGACTCATGTTCCAACATCTGCAAACACCTTTAACTAGGTATTGTAAGAAACATTTCAAGGCAAATTTTAAATAAGATTTTATAATCACAGTTTTCTTTATTAACAATTTTAGAGGAAGCAGTCTTTTTTCATTAAAAAAAAAAAAAAGAGAAAAAATACTATCAGAACATAAGGAGTTATGACTGTGCATTAAAGGAGACAATTCCACAAGAGAGAACATTAAGTATCTCTGCTTCGAGGAAGAATTACTCTTCTGGAACTATAATTAATATTAATTGGATCCTAAAATATTATTTAGTAAGAAAACCTTAATCACCCTTGAATTACTTAATTCCTTTGCACATATGACATTATCTCTTTATCTGGATTTCATAGTTAAAATTGGTTACCAATTTCAACTTCCAGAGTAACTGGATATAAATACCGTTAGCCAAAAATCAATATTCATTTAAGCATGATTTCTAAAATATATTTGAATATTATCATTATATTAAGTCTCAAAAAAAAGTTAACTTTCCTTTAAAAAGAACTGAAATAATATGTAGTATTTGACTTCTTTAGGAAATGGTATAGACAATTCCTTTTCCTCTTACAAAAACTGTGTATTAGTGTGAATTTAAGACATGGTGAAATTTTCAAAACTGTCTCAGGAATTTCCTTATGTTCCTAGATAGTTGTTTTATTTTCCATACAGCTGAATACACCAAATTAAAATCCATTTAATAAAAGGAGATTTGTTGAAGTAAACAGTTTATTAGTTCAGCATTAAATTCAGATAATAAAATATTTGGAAAATTAAAAGACTATCAGAAACACTGCTAACTTGAAATCTGAGGGAACTTTGCTGTAACATCATCAGAATAAGACTCAGTGGTCATTTCTCAGTTGTGCTTAAGTAACAGAAAAAAAGGAAAGAAAAAGTAGTTCTAATTCATTGCCTCAAGTTATCAAAAGGGAAGCATTGTGATCACTATGGTAATTTAAGCATTTCAGATGAAGACTGAATGAATTTTCTGTCCAAGATTCAATTTATTTCTTTGGAGGATGTGTTGAGCTGCTTTGTGTTACTTTATGCTCCATAAAAGGTTGAGTTTACTGTTGATTCTTAAATGTCAAGCACTAATGTTCACTTTAGAAAAGTGTTACTAAGTAATTTTATCCATAAATTTGGAACATGTTGTTTCATCTTTATACCTTCCTGGTTATTATGGAGTCCAAAGGAAAAAGCTTTCCCAAAAGAAGGCTGTTGGGTTTTTGAGTTTAAGGTATTTTGATAACTCATGTACTCTGATTGCTTTAGTTTTGTTCTCACATCTGGGTAAATAAAAAGAGAAAAAAATGTTTACAGTCAAAAGATTTTGCCTCTAGGTTGTATGAAGCTACTTTGGAAATGCTATAAATGGGGCTAATAAAAAATAATTCCAATTTTGCAAAGCTTGTAAGCTTTTCTGTAGATGTTAGTGTTCTAGAAAAGTGTATTACAGTATATTGGGAAAGTTTACATACACACAATAGGAAAAATTAGCTCAATAATGTCTCCACTACGAAGAATTACATTGGAGAAAAAACACTTCTAGTTCGCTATATTGTTCATAGTGAATTAGGTACTGGCAAAGTGTTCTTATTTCAGGAAAATTCATTACTGACTTCATTTCCAAAACATAATAGCACAATTTCAAGTTTTACTGTAGTATTCCTCCATAACTTTCGGGTTTGTTGTTCATTTTTTTTCCTCTTTAATGCTGTGCTACTGTAGTATGTTTTGGTATGTTGTATGTTTTTGCAGTTTACAACTTTCCCAGCACATCCATATATTAAATAAGACACTATTTTTGGTCCACTGAAATAAAATGTGAACAAAATATTTGGATCTAAATATTTTATAGAAAACTTCAAAGAAAATGTGGATAAATTAATTTTCAATATGGAAGTTATCAACATATTGCATTTTAAATAAAAATAAATGATTTATCTTGGCATCCAAAAATTAAAGGCTTCAATAACCATATATAGTTTCCTGTTCTTTTTTTTCTGTTTTATTAAAGGAAAATAGCTACTTTTTAAATCGTGTGATGTACACATAGATATGTGTATGAATAGATATATATACACTTAGATAAATGTGTTTAGGTATGTAATTTAATCTGATGAGTACATTTTAAAGACACCCACTTAAGACTTTTGATTCCTATTTGAAAATGCCGTCTATGTGTCCGTTTTGAGAGCACCTTCTAGCCAGTTCCGCACCACTGGGCTCTAAAGTTTCTGCAGGGACCTGACCGAGGAAATGAAATATTGGAATGAATTAGAAGAGTTCCTTGTTTGATAACTCACTCAGGCCTATTTTTATTTTCCATTTCAAACTTCTCAAAGCAAAAATAGCACATGTAGACATGTAACAGGCCAAAGGAGAGCATCCAACTTACCATGTGTTATACTCTTCCTATTGTGTGTGCATTTATTACAAGGAAACTCAAACTCTTATAATTGCACTGACCTTCATAGCTGGTAAAAACTTTCACTGTGTTTCAGAGAGATTGACCATTTTTGTGTCTATCTTCTATTTATCATTGTCCTGGTTTCTTCTGGGATAGAGTTAATTTTCCTTCTAGTAGCTGGTATAGTGTGATGTTTTGGATTTAGCCTGAGAATAATGTGGTAACACACTGATGTTTCAGTGCTTGCACTCAGTCAAGGACTTTTCAGATTTGCATGCTCTACCAGTGAGCAGGTGCACAAGAAGCTGGGAGTAAGCATAGCCCCGACAGCTGACTCACACTGGCCAAAGGTACATTCCATTCTATATGATATCATACTCGGTGTATAAGTTGGCTGGAGAGGCAATCACTGCTCGGGGACTGGCTGGGCATTGGTCGGTGGATGGTGAGGGCTTGCATCACTTGTTTTTCCTGGATGTTGTTTCTCTTTATTGTTTTTTTTTTGTTGTTGTTGTTCCTTTCATTGCAATTTATTATCATAATTATTAATAGTAATTCCTATTATTATATTTTTTTATTTTCTTTAAACTTTTTTTATCACGACCCATGAGCTTTCTTACTTTTGCCCTTCTGAGTCTCTCCAGTATCCCGCCAGGGACGGGAGGGTGAGTGAGTGGCTGTGCCATGCTTGGTTGCCAGCTGGGGTTAAACAATAACAATCATATATTTTGTGTCAGTTTTATTTAGCTAGATTTTTAACTTAAAATAATTTTTGCTTATTTTACTGTTAATGTATTCAGGTCTTGGTTTTGTCTTTTCTTCCTCATTCCCAAGTCAACAATGATTAATTAAATGCAAAATTTATGCTTATATAAGTGCTCTTGACCCAAATGCTGAAGGATGCCATAGAATAAGAGGGAGAAATTCAGAGCAGCCATGGGATTTCTGGGCTTTTTTTACCCTGCATTTGACGATCTTTTTGTAGATTGTTCATAAAATGTGGTAAGAGAGAAAAATGAAAAAGGCAGTGATTTGCAAGGGGTTTCATCGTGCACCCCTTTGGAAAGCAGAAACTTAAATCTATCCTACTAACTCTGAACTACTTTGAACTGCAGTGAGGAGAGGCTTGGTTCTAGATTAAAGTCATCTCTCTAGCATGTTTTCAATGCTCTGCTGATTCTAAAGAGCTAAGTTTGTAGAGGGTGCAGCAATTGCAATATTACTTAACTATGACAAGATCATTATTTTTGTTTTGAAACTAGTTTTCTTTTAAAGCATAATATAATAAAAAGTTGATTTCTAACTTCAGAAGGATAAAAAAAAGAAAAAGGACTACTGTCAGCCCTTAATGAAACACAGTGATTACAAATTTGGGTTTGGTTTTTGAAAATGAATGGATTAGCCATTGGGAGTACTTAACTTAAAAACTAAAAAGTCCTTCAAAGACATCTTCTAGGCTTAAATTTTTTTGTTTGGGTTTTTTGGGTGGGTTTTTTTTTTGGTCTGGTGGAGTTGTGATTGATATTATAATCCAAAAAGCATTTGCATAAACACTCACTTTAAGAAAAAAACATGAATATTTTAATGCAGAATATTTTTTCTAGCATATATAATGATCTTATTACTCTAGTTTGTAACAGTTACTAGTACACATAATGAAGAGCATGTCTGTACATTCATGAGATTCTTGGATAAAAGGATTCCATTGTGAAAAATTGTTAGTTCTGACTAGCTGATAACTTCATTTTCTGGAGTCATATATTGAATGAATGAAAATGTGATTTACATGTTGTTATTTTAAGTTTTGGAAAGTAAGATCAATTTAATCCTGTAGTGATAGGATTATTTGGTATGTTTGAAGATATGCATGAAAAGTTGTTTTGTTTTATTTTTAAAATTTTATTTCACTAACACTTAATCTCATGTCAATCTAGCATTTGCCTGGTAAATATACCACAGGTCTCTTCAGTGATTGTACGTAGCTTCCCATACACTGTCACTGTCAAAAATATTTGGAAGTGTATAGAATTAAGGAATGTGGCCCCGCGGAATTTAAGCTGCTGCAACTCCATACAAATATTAACAACTGTATGGTTAGGGGGAAAAGAATATCAAATACTTTAGTATGTAAAATCTATTTGTATGGCATCAGATATTGGTGTTCTAAACTGTGATGCTTCTTCATTCTCATTACACCAGGCTTTCTAACTGCTCAGAAACAAACGTCTCATAATTGCATATAATAATTATTTATTTATTCATTAGCGATACACATGCTAGCTGAATTCAGTACGAACGTTTATGCATGTGTGGGTTGCATGTATTTAATGTAATTGCATATCATGCTAACTCCATTCCCTCCGATCATTGGAGCCCTTATTTCGCAGGATGACTTATAAGTTTTCTATACAGCTTAAAAGCATGTGTGCAATTATCTAAATGTATTTCAGATGCTTTTTGGTTCAAGAAAACACTCCCAGAGAACCTCAATCTTCCCCCATCCCCCACAGATAACATTTTCTAATAAAAAAAATGAGAAAAAAACTACCAAATATCCTTGTGGTTGTGTAATATACAAAATTAAATAGTGAATAGGTTTGCCAGCCAATTTGCTAAAAACCATCAAATCTTATGTTAAGTAGTTAGCAAATTACTTATACGGAAATGCAATTTTGGCCTTTGTAAAAAAGAAGGTGCCATACAAAGTCTATGAAGCAGTGGTGTATATAGAGCAATAATGTGTCAAGTTTAAAAAAGACGGAAAACAGTTAAAACCCAGAGGAGGGGAAAACCACATAAGCTTTCTCTATGTCGTAATTTAGTATAAGAATTGGGAAACTGATTGCCTAAGATGGAAGGGGTCCAAACAATTCATCTGGTTGCCACTCTGCATGAATAAATGATTGGAGAAAGTGTCATTTTTTAAAATTTGTTTTGCATTATGATTATAATTCTTCCCAACCTAGACATATGGTAGAGATGTATTTGTTGGAAGGAATAGTTATAGTGTTTTAAAACTTGCTGAACACTCTATTTAAGAAATAGTTGACACTAAACAAAAAAGATTAATGTTTTGTTTGTGCTTATGAAGTGTTGAGTTAATGTCTACTTTGAGTAACAACACATACATATCAACAACTTCTCTGCATTAAAAGAGAGATACATCTAATTCAGTAACTTTGCTCTAGAGTGCTTAGGGAAGATTACAAAAGAAGAAAAAGCATGTAAGATACTTCTAATATACTTTCTCTTCTCAAGTGATTTTTGTCTCAGAGACTGCTTTTCTTTAATAGCTCTTGATGGATGCCTCACTCATAAATTTGGTTGCTTTATGGACCCATGTGAAATTAGCATACAACATACTGTTTCAGAGACTTTTGCAATTTAATGACTTCTGGTTAGAATAACTACTTCTTTTGCTTCATCGTGCAATCTGTCTGTTTAGTTTATTTAGTTCCAGTATGACAAGAAACCATGAACCATTGTTCCGTATTCATAGACTTTTTTTAAGCTCCTGACATATCTTTGTTGTCATCTCTTCTCCATTCTGAAAAATCTCAAACATTTAATATCTGCTTGTATGGAAAGCCTCCCACATCTTTGATCTTTCTTGTTGTGTTTCTCTGTTCAAGTTTTACTGCAAGTTTAGTTTTCTTACAGGGGGAGGGACAAAAAGCCAACTGTCAAGTTGCTCATGCAACATAGATTTATACAGTGGCATAATAATGTTTTTTTTTGTTTGGGTACCAGTCTTTGCCTAATAATTTGGTTTATTGTCATAGTGTCAGGAATGAGTAGATGTTTTCATAAAACAGCAAATTAACTCTCAAGGTCTCATACCTAAGCAATAATTACTAGTTCAGATCCCATCATTGTGTAAAGAAGGTTGGGCACCTTTTTTTTTCCTTTATGCAGTACTTTGAATACTGAATTCAATATATTGAATTTGGCATGCCAGTATTGTAAGTAAGGTCTGTAAGTTAATCAGCTGTTATATTTGCTACCTAAGCTACCTGATCAGTTGTTTTTCAAAAATTCTGTCTCAGTTTTCTGGTTTCAGTCAGGAAAGAGTTCATTTTTTTCACAGTGGCTGGTGTGCAGCTATGTTTTTGGATTTGCCCTAAGAATAGCACTGATAAGGTTTTTCTTAGCTGCTGCGGGGTGGGTAGTGCTTGCACCAAATTCAAGGTCTTTTCCAGCTTTTGAAACTCACTGCGTTCCCAACCTTCTCACTGCAAGCAGTGTGGGACACACATACACATGGTTCAGACAGCTAACCCAAACTGACCAAAGGAGTACTTCATTCCACAGCACGTCATGCTCAGTACATAAGCGGGGAGTAGGCTGGGGGACAATAACTCTTTTGCTAGCTCCTTTGTTAGCTTCTTAATTCTTTTACTCCTTTGCTAACTCTTTTGCTGGTTCCTTAGCTCCTTTGTTAGCTGCTTTGCTAACTCCTTTGCTTGCTCATTTGTTAGTGAGATGGTGGGTTGGTTAGTTTTCCCGATTATGCTGTCACTCATGGGGATCACACAGACTCTGCTGCGATCGCTCACGGGCTTCTGCTCTCGGGCTCTCTGGCTTTTGTTACTTGGGACCTGGTGATGTATTGGTCAGTGGGTGGTAAGAAATTGTATCATATGTTTTATTTTTTATTATTTTAATTACTTATTAGTAGTATTGTTAGTATTATTAGTCTTACTATAATACTAATTTATATTCAATTATTAAATAGTTTTTATCTCAATTTTATGAGCTTCCTTGTCTTTTCCTCCAGTTGCAGGAGGAGGGGGGAGGTGTGCAAGCAGCTGCATGGTATTTTATTGCTAGCCAAGGTTAAACCATGACACTCAGAAAATTTTATTACTTCATTTTCTTACTCCTTCTCCTAGATGACGTTGAACTACATGAGTTCCAGTGTAGGTCCAGGCAGACCTCCACTGTTGACTTTTCTTCATAAGAGATCTACAAACAGACTTCTTCAGTGGAGAAGTGAAAGGTCATTTCCCAGTCCATGACAAGATCTGATGCACATTATTTGTGAAAGGGTAGATTGAAAGATGCTGTGAGCAGGACTGTAGTATACAGGACCAAAGTGCTAAGACCATAGCTTGATCCACTCTGCCATTAGTTTGTTCTTTAACCTTTGTGCTGATCTTAGATTCATAGCCCATTGTCTGCTTTGGTCTTGGGAAAACATACCAGGTATGCAAAGCCAAGAGATGAATACAGAGAGTCCTTCTTGTTCTTGGAATGTGCCATTCTGCTCAACCTGACATCTTGGTCCTTTTCACGGACACCTACTCTGAAGAGGAGTAAAACTATACTAAACTATACTAGTGAATAACAAAAGCCAGAAGCCTCTGTACAGTCAGGTAACCAAGCCTTGAGTTATAGTTTCTTTCTTTTTCCCTCTAAATATAGTCACATCAGCCAGGTAATAGATTTTTCATAATCTTTTTCATCCTGAAACTGCTCCTATTTGTGTTTATTTCTATGTTAAAGATTTCTATGAGGACCTAGTCTTCAGATCACAGGGAAGTATTGATTAAAAGTTGCATGGCCTTCCTCTTTTTGCAGTGGAAATATAGCAGTTCTGCTGTGTTTCAGGCTTTCTAACTACATTTGCAGTTCAGGTAGTTTAATCTTGAATTACTGTTTTAGAATATTGTTCTGTCATTTTCCTGGCAGAACTGGACGAGGAGATCATTTTTACAAAGTTTGGGTTATTATAAAACTTTGGATAAATCCAGAAATCTTAAATGTTTAGAAATTCTATTTACTATTCTGGGAAAGAAGCTTTGAAATTTGAAAGTGAAATGAAGCTACACAGTAAATAAAATTGGCAAATTATTACATTTATAAACTGAAATACTCATGCATAAAACTGAGTTACCAAGACTGTCAACTCCCCTCTTAAAATTCCCATTTCATTATTGATTAGTTCCAGAAATACTTCATAGATTGAACCGCTGCATTTGAAATGTTTCATTTGAGGTAACTGCAAGTATGCAGTATTGATGTTCAGCATCTGTATTTGCAATAAACGGAATGAAGCGTTAAATTTGGACCTATACAAGTAAAATTACTTGAAAATATTTATGCTAACTCTTAGCATTTAAATAAAATGGTTTTGCTTGAACTAGTCATGTGCAAACACAACAAACAGAGAAATTGATTTTTGCATAAATTCTTTTGTATCTTTAGACAAATTCAACAACATTCTACAATAAATAAGGTCAAAACTAATTATCACTATCACTTTAGTGAATTAGCACTTCCATGTTATCTGGATAAGAACACTAGATTTAACACCTAACCATTTCCTGTTGAATTTGTTTTCAAGAGGAAAACAGAAAACGTTATGAGGAGTAATAGACTAGTATGCTTTGTTAATTATGTATTATTCTTGATGCACATTACTGTCTGTTTTTACCCAAATGCTGGTTTTATTAATTTATTGCAAGATATATAGTTTTCAGTAAACAGTCCAAGCACAGTACATCGCAAAATTTGGTTCTGTGCCTATTTCTAAATAATATAGTGTTATGATTTTTTAATATGTTCTTCATGATGACTGCATTTCAAACAGGTGGTCTAGATTGACAGATGTTTTGAGGTTCTTTTTAACTGTTCAGTTGTCAATCTGAAAAACTGAATAAGGAAGCATTCTCTGACCACATTTGCCCTGTACTACTTTGGAATATACCAAACTTGTACAATGATAAAATTTTTGTATTTGAACCAAGTTTTTGCAGGCTACTGGAAAAGAGGGCATTTGATTATAGTTGAGGCATTATATATTCTGGTTCCCAATGATTTAAGAGATTTTGTAGAAATAAGGAGCTGTAAAAATTCATTGCATCTTGGATAATATATCACTTGAAGCACTGGATATGTATGCTGCAGGCTACAAGGTTGATTAAAAATAGCTGAGTTAGCTTTAAACTAACTATTTTAGATAAAAGCAGAATTCCAGACAGTGCATCATGTAGCTTGCATGATCTAATGCATAGTAGTCTACAGCAGAAAGGCTTCTCCTAAATAAGCAAGACATTTTGGGTAGCTTTATACTCCACAGTGGAACCACTTTGGGCATCTGACTACTTTTTTTTTGAGGTCGTGCGTTATTCAGGTAAAACTGCCAGTAATCTCAGTTGAGATTTTCTCTTGGCTGCCACCAAATAATTGTGGAGTCCACTGCCAGGATAGTGAATGATGCCTGTAGAAAAATGAGAAGCTATGGCAGCTTTCAGGAGTTTTGTACACTCTAAAGATCTAAATCCATATAAGCTGCACTTTCAGTAGTTCTAGATGCTGGGCTTTTTATCATCATAATCATCCTTTTAATATAATTTATAATTAGTCTTTTAATTAAGATTAAAATAATTTTGTATCAGCTTTACTTGACTTTTTCTTACTGCATTATTACTGCAATAAATGTTATTATTATATAACATAAATGATATGTTTGTACATTTGCCATGGTGTTCCTGTCTTCTTGATAAAGAAAATGGAGAGTGCACCAGAAGTATAACACAAAACTATCTTTTTACTGTTAAGGCTTCTGCTTCTTTTATTATTGAAGCTGAAAGTTGTTTAGTGAACAAGGCAGATAATTACAATAAGAAAGAAGAGAAAGCTAACAATCATGTTTTTAAATGCAAAATTGCCTCTGCTTTTGTATCAAAGCTCCTAACTAGCATAATGTATCAGTCTCATATTAGTTGAAATGTTTAATTGGACATGATTGCATATTCCTCACATTCAGGATATGAATTTTGAGGCAAGGTGCACTTGCAGAGGTTCTGAGTGCTCTTAGATGGAGCTGAACTTAACTGAAGCTGTTTGAACCAATAAAATTGTGTCCAGAAAAAGGACACTATCATGTTGGGAACCTAGACCTCTTGAACACTTTGGACAGTTAAACCTTTCCTTGCCTCACTTCCATGCCTGTACTACATGACGTTAGTATTATTGCTCCCTAGACTCACACTGAGACATGTAGGCATGTCGGTAGAGTTGGTGAAAGTTGTCCCTTCAAAGCACTTGATGAAGGCTTGAGGGACACTGTTAAGAGTTTTTCAGAAATCCAGTTACACTATGTGAACTGGATCACCTTTGCCTTTCACAACCCTTACTACAGTCCCATTAGTAATTCAGATTTGTCACAGACTCCTTTAAAGCTGGGATCATTGAACAGCAGAACATGTCAGTGGGGAATTCTGGTAGGCATTTTGCCAAACTTCTTTATTCATGTTTGACTTGTGGTCTACCTGAATCCTTGTCTGAAAAGCTGATTTCTAGTCCGATGAATCCCTGTATTGTTACATGGGCTTACTCTGTCGAAAGTGCAAGACTTTTCATTTGCCTTGATAGAATTTCATAGTCATCCCACTTCCCCTGCTTATAAAGATCCCTCTGAAGAGCAGTCTTGCAAAAGCATGTGTCCGAATCCTGTAAATTTGGTGCCAATTGCAAGATTGATTTCTGAGGGAGTGTTTTGTCCTTGGCCTTGTTGAACGTCATAAAATTGGCCTCAGCCAATTGATTCAGCCTTTCCAGATCCCTCTGTGGAGCCTTTCTACCCTCAGGCACCTAAACAGTCCCACCCAACTTGGTGTCATCTGCAGAACTGGAATAAATTAGTAGTTATAATAATAACTACTATTATTTTCCTCCAATAGCATTTGTTTAATCTCTTTCAGCTTTGAATGTCTCAATTTTGTGGATTTAAACCACAGTATTCAAAATAATTTCCTTAGAGATAAAAAACTTAGGAGCCGAGTTTTTAATTCAGGGATCATAATTGTTATAAAATTCTAGACATCTGAGATTTCAAGGTTTGGTTTTTTTTTTTTTTTCTTTAAGAAGTTCAGGAATTACTCAGGTTAAGACAGTGGAATTGTTGAGTTCTTCAGATAAAAGGCCAGCTAATACTAGTCTATATTCTTATTCTTGCCAGATAATTTACTCTTTTGAGTTGTTATTTTAGTGTTATCACCATTAACTGCCTTTGGCTCAGGCAGTACGGTATTGATGTGTGCTAAGGCTGAATTCAGGGGAATTTTCACCGTGTTCTTGCCCAGTGTTTTCTTCCCCGGGCATTTGCCGTTGGCCATTATCAGTTCCAAGATACTTACGTTCTTTTTTTTATATGCATTTAGGGGGTGGCTTTAATATACAATTACGATACTCTGATAGATAATAGACCTGGTCTATAAAGCTATGGATTCTGCTTGACGTAAATTCAGACTACATTTTGAGTTTAGACTGCAAAGGTTAATCTTTGTTATATGTGTCCCACTGCGTGTGTCCCCACCTCATCTGTGTTCCCCATACATAGTGAAAAGTATTACCAAGGAGAAGCACGTTTCCCAGTTTGGTGGTTGTCAACTGTCATTCAGTAGTTATTTTTATATTTTAGAAGCTGATCAGGAAACCTTTATCTTCCTGCATCTGGAGCCTAATGAGATGGCCCATCTTCAGAAGACCAGAACCTAAGGGATTCTCAGAAAAACCAAAAAGTGATCTTGAATAGGCAAAGTGAGACTAAATTTACTTTTCTAAAAATTTGTGAATACTTGGTCTTCAATTTTCAATGTGTATCTGCAATATGCATTGACTTGTTCTATATATGACTGGGAAGATAAACCGTAAAACTGCACAGTCTTGGATAGGATGTTAAGAAAGTTTGTATTTAAACTCTGGAAGTATTTCAGAGATGCCAGGACTTGACATTGCAGATGACTGAATGCCATTCTGGGTCTTGGGGAAAAGCTATACAGGAAGATCAGAAAAGAGTGATCTAAAGACTCGTGTCTAGATTCTTTGTTTTATAAGAAGACTAAAAACCATGGGGATCTAGTGTATAGGTCCATAGTGTGATTCTGGTGTATGAGCTCTACAGGATGCACATGGAGAGATATAATCACACTTACTGTTATGTATTTGTTACACAAATGGAAGAGTCTAAGTAGTTCTTTAATATTAATTTTTATCAGCTAATGTGTCAGCGATCAGTCTTTTGAAAACTGCCATTTTCTCATCTTGGAACAAATTAAAGGTTAGTAGCAATAGAAAACAATCTAGTTAATATTTCTGTACTTAATTTTATATACTTCTGCTATTCTGACAGCAATTATAGTCTTGTAGCATCTTTTAAAGGGTGTGCTATTCAGAATAAGATCTAGAGCTGAATAAAATATCTGAGATAAGATATTGGATGTAAAATAAAGTGCTCACTGTCATGATCTTCCTGTTGTCCCGACTAGCATACTTACTGGAATATTACAGCTTCCTTTTTCCCATCTAATATTCAGGTAGAAAATGCCACAGGTTCATTCCTTCAAATTCTTGACTTTTGAGCACTAAACAGGCCACAAGGTAAATGTAACCATAAACGCCCTTCTGCTCACCCCACCCAGTGACAGTTCCAAATAAATTCTAAGTCTAAAAGAAGCCAGCTGAAGCTCACTTCAATATGTGGAGTTATTGCATAAATAGTATATCTCAATATATTTAAGAAAGGACAAATGGAACTAATAGGATCAGTGGGTGTGAGTAGTGAGGTAGAGGAAAAAAAAAAAAAGGCAAAAAGCCTGGGAAGAATTAAAAGGAGATGAAAATAAGAGATGAAAGGAAAAACAGTGGGAAGAGAAAAAAAAGTGGAGTCTATTCTAAATTTTTCTGAGCCTTTATGTAGCTGAGAGAGCAACTAGAAGAAAAAGCAACAGTTTTTAAATGGAAATACACCAGAGAAGCTGCCAAAATACTGCTTTTAGGTATAGTGGTCTTGTGTAAAGTTGTGTATATGTACAATTTGAATGGACATTTTTAGAGTGGTTATTGATTTGCAGATCAACACTGAGGTCGTTGGATGTCAACCTCCTTGCTTGCTTTCTATGAAACATCATTTTCATAAATTTCTTTTTTCTTTTCTCCTGAAGAGAGATGTTTTTTAAACTTATTGAAAAGCAATCTTTTTGACTTTTGAGTGGAACAGATTGCATCAAATTAAGGTATTTTTCAAAACATGTCCCTGGGGCAAAGTATCCTGATTTTAAGAGTTTTATCTACCTTGATAAATTTCCCTTTAGCTGGGCTATTCAGAAGCATTGCTTAGGCTGCTCACAGCTGTAAGTACAGCCCTGTTGTGGGATTTTGTACCTTGATCTGGTCCCATCATATTGTAGCTTTGCTCTGAAGTTGTTGCTGCTCATTACAGATTCTGGTGCAGCAGAGGAACATTCAGTGTTCTTTCAAGCAGAATGATCCTTTCGTACTACTTGTTTCTGTCTACATAATTCCAAAACTGAAAAGTAAGTTACTAACTTTATAATTGATCCAAAACTCAAATGTATAAATACGATTTTGTTGATAATTCTATTTTGGAAACAAACAAAACCCCACTGATATTTAACTGAAGAAGAATAAGTAAGAAAACAAGCAAAATACTCATTTGAATACTCACTTTTTTGCTCTACTAATTAAATATAATAATAATTTAAACACAGTGCTATATTTGCAGTCACATGTTTGGCCACAATGTAAGATCCATGGCATCCTTAGCTTAGGGCTCCAGGTACCTTTCTCTATGTTTTTTTTGGTTTGTTTGGGTTTTTTTGTTTTGTTTTGTTTTTTGTTTATTTGTTTTTGTTTTATTATTTTTTTTAAATAAGCCTAATGAAGTAAGAGTATATTTACAGTGACTGTAGAAAGCAAACATATCTTCCTTTATCTTTCTTCCATAAGTTCACTTACTATAGTAGTCAGAATTACCAGAATCTACAAAAAATCCTTAAAATATATTTTAAAATGTATATTCCTGGTGTAGATAATTTCCAGTGCACAGAAACATGCCATGAAGGAGCTGGTGAAATGCATAGAAGTTGACAAGATGCATAGAAGTATCAAATTGAAGCTGTTCAGGTACTTGTCAATGTGCATAGGGAAGTTAATGGGATGTTATGAGGAAAATTAGAAAGACATTTTAGGAACGGGGCATTACATTTAACAAAGAGGAAGAATGTCCACTCCCCAGAAGAAATAGGATATAACATGTTATATTTATTTATCTCTCTTTAATATGTAAACACAGCTAAAATGACTGTGAATAATAGTGACATGGAAAATTTCATTCAATCTAAATAACCTCCAGAATTTTTCTGGTAATAACATTTTTTATATCTTTTGTTTGTTTGTTTGTTTTGTTTTGTTTTTGTTTTTTTCCCCATATTCCGTGTTTTTTGTCTCTCTTGTACATTTTTCTTAAATGCCTTTCTCACCACCTTTGCAAAGACTCATCACTACAATTTTGGAAGATTTGAAGTTTAATTATGTGCATCTAAAAAGATTATCTTCAGAAAATTTAGTGTTGAGTTGGACAAGTCTTAGATGTGGGTGTCATATTAACACATACCAAGACAGGTATTTAGCATATGTTCTTAAACAGTGATGCAGTATTCTAGGTGAGAGGGCTGATCATATTTTCTGGACTGCTGTGGTATCTGTTGCTTTTGGAAATAGTTTTAGTGTACATCTTTTAATTGTATCTTAGTAACTTTAAGTATAGCATTTGAAATTGGATTGAAGTCTGAAAACTGCAAAAGGTTATTAGGAAATTGGTATATCATTTACTCTGAGATTCTCTTCTAAGCATACTTGAAAGTTAACTTTTAGTAAAACGTTATTGGCTAGAAATATATTGTTGTATAACTTTGAATACTGAGTCTATGAAACTAACAAGTTTATATATACACATAAACCTAAAAAGCCATATCTGACTACTTTCAGATCAGCAATTCCTGTAACATGCATCAAATCAGATTTTAACCCATCACAATAACTTTGAAATTTCCCTTAGGATTCATTGAATGATGCATAAAATCAGTTACAGAACATATTGAGAGGATATGTTAAGGTTGGGCAGGCAGTTTCAGTGTGGTTAGTTGATAGTAGAAACCGGAGGGAGAGAGGTTTATTATTTAGCATCTCGTTTACTGTCTTTTCAAGAGATGTAAATCCATAAAAGCTGGAATTCCGTTCTTCATAACAAGAAAGAACTAGTCTGTCGGTCAGGATATGCAAAATTTGGATTGTTTTCCTTATCTGTAATAAATAGGTTATGAGAAACAGGCTGTCAATGTTATAGGAGTAGATGGCTTATTTCCCCTGCAACAGAAGACTTTGAAGCCATATAGATCATGAGTTGACTTTCTTGGCCTGTGTTTTCCTCTGGGCTGAAAAAGTTCTTATAAGAATTGAATGACGTTTGCAATTTCAAAGAATTCGCATAACAAGCCAGTTTTTTGTAGGTTGAACCTGCACTATTCTAACTACCCTTACCATATGCAGCAGTGATACTTTTCAAAACATGCTCAGGCTAGTTTTCCTGTAGTACTGATACAGAGATATTAAGCAGAACCTAATAATAGAGATATTTCTTTATTTTTCCAAAGTGGCTTTAGCCAGATTTGAATGGTATATCTTTACAAGTTTCTTATTTCATATATTTCCTGTCCATAAAGCAATTCTCCAACTGACTGACCTGGTTCAGGTGTTGATACAAAGTAACCCTGATAGGATGGTCACATGAGAAACCTCATCAGTATATTTGGGTTGGGTATATTTAGTCAATGCCGCTAATGGCACTTTTGGCAATTCTTGATGTTGTGTGATGTATTAAATGAGGTGCAGCCCACAGCTGCATAGAAACAGTCAGTGTTTCTGTATATGATGACAAGGGAGTCTTAAAGAATCAATGACTCCTCCTATTTCCATGAGCATTACTTCTAAACTATTTTTTAATAATCCTAGTGCCCTGCAGAGCAAATGAAAGTATATGTTTTATTGGTTTTTATAAAGACTTAAGTGAATCATTATAGTCCTTCTGGCAGACATTTATAACTTGAGTCCTGTTGGGTGCTTTAGGGTGTGCAGACTTGTGAGAAACCTCATAGAATCATAGAATGGTTTGGGTTGGAAGGGACCTTAAAGATCATCTAGTTCCCACTCCCCTGCCGTGGGCAGGGACACCCTCCACTAGACCAGGTTGCTCAAAGCCTCATCCAGCCTGGCCTTGAAGACAGCCAGGGATGGGGCATCCACAGCCTCTCTGGGCAACCTGTGCCAGTGCCTCACCACCCTCTCTGGAAAGAATTTCTTCCTTATATCTATTCCAAATCTACCCTCTTTCAATTTAAAGCCATTCCTCCTTGTCCTTTTTACGTGTGCTGTTAAATACATTATGAAAACAGAAAGACTCCTATGCTGGCATAACACGCTAGAAAACAGCTACTCATGAACCATGTTCTGTTACTTATCATACTGAAACATTCTACTAAATATGAAAATAATGTGTTTACAACAAGTCAAAGCGGAAGATACAGCAGAAGATGTCAAAATTAGTCATACTAATGGTTATGTGTGCTGATTTTAAAATTGCTCTAAAATAACAGCAAAAAGACACTGATGAAAAAGCTTTTGTTATGTCATTCTGAGGAAAGTGGGATCAATGTCAGAAGAGGAAAAGGCACATTACCTGGCTCTATTTCAGCTATTTAAAGCCAGCAAGTACTGTTAGCCATTATGTACAGAGTTTACTGTAATACATGGACAAAAGGCTTCTTCACCTGGTTTTAAAAGGTGATTGCTTTCAAATTAGTTTTGAAATAGGCAAACACAATAAATACATACTTAATGTGGTCTTAATTTTAGATAGCGGGTACCAGTCGGCATAATTTTCATTAGTTCAGACTCAGAAGAGTTAGTGGCTGCTATGAATAAATACAAGTTATGTAACCAAGTGAGATGGTTCAAATTGTATATTTGTTAATGGAATTAAATTAACCAAAATAGCCTACAGTTCCTCCCTTTAATACGTAATCAGTTATATAGTGATATACGAAGTCCCAATATAACATTTTCTCATACTTTTCAGCTTACGAAAAATGTTATTTAGAGGGCTATTTGGGCTTTTATTAATGATCATAAGATACACTAAGGAACCACTTAAGAAATGTAATGTGCTTTATTGTTTCTCGTCCTAGTATTCTGATTTGGTAGTCGAAGATCACAAATGAGTTTTATAACAGTGTGCAGTCCCCTACAGACTGGTTTGGGCCATCAAGGGAGTTGGAGATGATTTTTTTCATTGAAACAGCCCAAATTTCACTGTCTATTCTTTAACCTTTTCAGAAACTTTTTCAGAAAACTCAAATATATCCAGGTGTAACAACTCTTTTTCTAAATGTCTCAATCTAGAGTATTGGAATGTTCCATGTTATATGTGCATCAGTCTGTGCTTATTTTGGCTGAGAATGGAATTAATTTTCTTCTTAGTAGCTAGTATGAGGCTATATTTTGGATTTGTGCTGGGAATAATGTCAATAACTCTGATGGTTTAGTTGTTGCTAAGCAATGTTTATATTAAGGCAAGAACTTTTTCAGTTTCTCATATTACACCTGTGTTCAAGAGACACAGCCAGGACAGCTGACCCAAATTGACCAAGGGGATATTTCCTGACATAAGGCATCCTGCTCACTACATAATCTGGGGGGAGTTGGCTGTGGGGGGGGATTGCTGCTCAGGAACAAGTTTATTAATCATCAGGTGGTGAGCAGTTGTTGCATCATTTGGTTTTGTATATTCCTTTATCAGCCATTTCCTCTCCCTTTGCTGTCCTTTTAAACTGTCTTTATCTCAATCTGCAAGTTTTTCTGATTCTCTCCCCCATCTCACTGCCTGGTGCTTAGTTGCCAGCTGGGGCTAGACCATGACAGTCCTTTTTGGCACCCAACATGGGACACAAAGGGTTTGAGATAATAAATCAGAGAGTACTAAGGGATTTATGTCTATTAACAGTTGTGGATCACAATATTGGTTTATTTGATCTGCATCATGCTTTCATCTTTGTTGTACATATTGAAAATCAGTGCTGGCTTCTGCAGGCTGCCATACTCTGCAATGATTAGTAACCTGGGAGATTTGTTTTTAAGACACTGACCTTGAGCTTACGGTGATATCCAAGCTGTGCTGGAGCCATTACTGTACTTTGGGTACCATATTATGGTACAGTTAGCAATTATACTTCTTCCTTTAAGAGTTTTTGGGTTTTTTTTTGTTTTATTTTTTTTTTTTTTTTAATGTGACAACAGCACCTTTTCTGCCTTCTTCTGTGATGTTTCCTGCATCATTACAATAGCCTTGCAGTAACTTGAACTTCCTTGGGTAGTTAAAATACTTCTATTGGTAATTCTTGGGAATATTGTTTCAGTTTTGTCTAAAGTTAACAGGTAATTTAAGAATGTCATCCAAATATTTGCCCCAAGTCTTGACAGATATGAGCAGCAAGGTGTGTGGAATAGCACAGGCAGATTCTTAGGGCTGTGGGCACTTTCAGTGTTTTAGAACTTTACCCCTGAACAAGTACAGAATCCTGAAAAACTAACAGAACACTTGGAAGAAGTATACTGTCATCCTGGCTGTTCCAGAGAGACACAAATCATTGCAATGTGCTGGGGCCTGGCCCATGCCTACTGGGCCTTGTTCAACACTAGTCAGTTCTCTCAAAGGGAAGAGAGGTTCTCTGGATCTGTTGACAATGCAACAGGAACTGTGGCTACTCCAACCGTGGCGACAGGCACTGCAGCTGAATCAGAGAACCAACCTGTGCTGGTATCAGTCACTCCTGTATGCAAGGAAAATCTTGGAAGCGGAAGTCATCTTCATAAAATTGTTTGTGTTGGAAGGGACCTTCAAGCCCATTCAGTTCCCACCCCCCTGCCATGGGCAGGAACACCCTCCACTAGATCAGGTTGCTCAAAGCCTCATCCAGCCTGGCCTTGAAGACAGCCAGGGATGGGGCATCCACAACTTCTCTGGGCAACCTGTTCCAGTGTCTCACCACCCTCTCTGTGAAAAATTTTTTCCTTATATCTATTCCAAATCTACCCTCTTTCAATTTAAAGCCATTTCTCCTTGTCCTAGCTCGTTTAGTAAAGAATGAAAAAGCTACTTTTAAGAGGAATCAGGAGGAAGAGATAGAGGAGGCAGGCTACTCTGAAGCAGGGCCATCATAAGAATAGAAGAGGAAAGAGAGGTGGCCACTGCTTAGCAAGGAGGAAGAGGAAGAACTCCTAAATGAGGTGGTAACTACCCAATCCCTACCCCTGAGTGAACTGCAAGATATGCAAAAAGATTTTAGCAAGCACATTATCACTTGGCTGCTCTAATGTTGGGATAATGGGGCCAGTAGCCTAGAATTAGAGGGTAGAGAAGCCAAGTAATTGGAATTACTTTCTAGGGAAGAGGGCATTGACAAAACTATTTAAAAAGGGGCACAAGTCCTCAGCCTCTGGAGGTGACTCCTTTCAAGCATGAAGGAAAGGTATCCCTTCAAAGATGATATTATAAGTTCACCCAGGCATATGCACTGTCATGGTCAGAGGTATCCAGTACCTGAGGGAATTAGCTGTGTGGAGGTGATTTATGGTGACCTGGATAACGTGCAGTTACCCAAAGATCCAGATGAAGTCAAGTGCACGTGACCCATGTGACAGAAGTTTGTATGGAGCACACTATCATTATATGCCAACTCATTGGCAATAATGACCTGGAAAGATGGAGAGGAGAAAATGGTGGATGAATTGGCTGGTCAACTTTGGCCGTATGAAGAGAATCTCCCTTCCTATGGGCCTTCATCTCGGTTACAGAAAAACTGTCCTGGGACTTCCATCGATTCATTGTACTATATATAAGTAAGAAAACAGAGAGGTTGATCAACTCACTGTACAGCTATTACAATCTTTGTTTTCCCCTAGCATTACCCTACCCCTCCTGCTATGTTTTAAAAATACAGTGATATCATTATATCTGTTGGCTTACAAGAATATTGATATAACTTAACTTATACATAGATTGACAACCAAAGATGTGTGACTCTTGAAAAAATAATGCTTAAAGTGTGGTTCCATTATTGATTTGTCCCTATTGCCACTGGGATATTTTTGCAAAATGTCAGCTTTGAAAACTTCTTTTCCCTGCCTTTCACAGTTTAATTACTAAATATTGGGCAAGCTAAGAAAATTGAAGCACGTACACTCTATTCTAATTGATCATCATTTGCAGTATTGTAATAACTTCCTCAGAATTATTGATGATTAGTTTCTTTTACTAGTATTGGTCAATAAATTTTAAAAATCTTCATAAGGTGAGCTGCCTATGGAGCTAAAAGCTTTATAAGTGAACACACTGTCTCTGTTGTCATGTATTTTAAGTTGTAAGTTATATAGGGAAAGCTATTTGAATGCATTTTTTACCTATTCAAAAAATGCCTGCCTATGGGACGTATTACAGAGATGGACAAATATTTAAGCTTAAAAGCAGAAATAACAATGATGTATATAGTGGTGATATATATCGATGATATGACATATTACAAAACGGAACATACCCCAAAACCCAGAAAGTGTCTGATAATTGCCAGGTTTCTTCCTGATTCAGTAGGAGTGTTGTTATTTTGTATTTGGTTTCAGTAAGTTCTGAAGAATTTTAGAAAGATATCAGAAAATATATAGAAAAATATAATAGAATAGCTGATCTTAATTTGATCTAATTTTAACTGAAGGACAAAGAAAAGTAGGTCTATAACAGATTCTAGACAACTAAAGAGAAGCATGAGAAAATTATTACATTTATCATTTACAATAAAGCTCTTGGTATGATGCTACATAAGAATCTGTTCAGTCAACTAAACACTGGGAGTTAGTAATCATAAAATAAATAAGGACCTGGCTAAAACCCAGTTATGGTGTCAAATATATATTATTTTAATTATTAAATCATCATTTCCAGTATACACAACTGTGTAAAACATTGGGGATTTTTCAACTTAAATGTTGTCGAGTATTTTCAGGGCAAGTAGTGATTCTAGTGCATTTATCAGTGTGTTTGGTTTATTTTCACAACTTTTAAGAAATATGTAACATGAGTGCATTGACCAATTCCAGATAGAACAACTGTTTTTCATTTTACAGAATTATGATCATGATTTCATTATCATTTTTTCATTACTTTTCTAAATTAAACGGTGACTTTTAAAACACAGATAATTACCCTTTATAAACGGAGTATCAGAATATTTATCTACCTTTTGAGATCTTTGTGTAGTTAACACTGTAAAGATATTAGTACTGTCAGTTATCTACTGGAAGTTTTGAATAGTTCAGTAGCTATGAAGGTACGTCTCAGGAGGTCTGCATGATAGTGTCACTGAAGAATCATCCTCTATATCATAGGAGCTGAAATGCTTCAGATGGATGCAGGAAATTTTAAAAACTACAGTAAATGGCACAACGCTCAATTAATCAATTTCCTTGGTGTAATAAACTGTGTCAGTTAATGCATCTAGTTAGAAGAAAAAGAATCAATCTCATTTGGGCATGTCTGTTGGGTAATATCACTTGAGTTTTGGGATCATAGAACATTCCTTCTGGAAAAGAATCAGGTCTTTTTTTGGTCTAAATATACAATTAATTTTTTTAATCACAGAACTGAAACATAGAGTTTAATTATAGAACAACAAAGCTTTACTTCATGAAGATATTGAGATGTCTCTCTGATGCTTTCATTTTTTGGGAAAAAAATGTTTTAATTACAAAGTATTGCTTTTATGAGTCTAAAAAGTGGCTATAAAGGAACTTAGCTTGCTTATATGTTGCTGGTTTGCTATAATGGAAATATTAATGTCTCTCTTATATGAAAGTAATTTGGTAATTAAAAGAAAATAGATACATAATGCCTTTTGTAGTTTACTTAAAAAAAGAAAAGAGAAAAGACCTAGATATTTTTCATGCTTTAGCATCTGGGTGGAAAAATTCATATTTGGTTGATCTTCAACTCCTATATAGCTCTTCTGTCTATTATGCCCAAATCCTTAAAAACATTGAATTTTAATAGGTTATATTTAATTGGGCACAACAAATGAAAAGATAATTTTGAGCTATGCAGGCTCTCACATAGGGGCAATTACACAGGAGGGAGGAGTATATGTCATCAAAGTAATGTGTATCCCTCACTCACTTTTTATGCAAGTGTCCAAATGCGTAGGGGAACATAGAAGTGAAGGTGACCTCCTGTTAATATTTAGAGCTGTTTAGTACATAGATTATCAGAGAAAACTTCAAGGTCTGAACTTCCATTACACATGTCTAAATTAAAAAAAAATACTTGAAAACTTGAATAATGGTGAACAACTGGTTACCCTGAAAAATTAGATTTTTTTTTTTCCCTTGTATTGAAATGAACATGACTGCTTAAATAATTTATTTTCTTGTTGAAATTTGTTCAGTTACTTTGGCTTTAGTTTGTGTTATGGTGCAGAGGTAATTACTGAAGCCATGCTTTTTTTTTTTTTTTTGTCCAATATGAAATAACAGGGACAATGAAAAATAGGGGAAGATGTGCTTTCCATTGTGTTAAGTTGAAAAGGTTGGGAGTGCTGTTTCCCTAGTATGAATTTTATTTCCTTGTTTTTCTATCAATCCTAAATGTTCCAAAATTGTATGGCAAAATCTTCCTTGAATTAAATTTGAAAATACTTTAAAGACTGCATAGTTTGTATTTACCAGAATATTTATTCAAACTGAATTTCATTTCATTAAGATGTTCTTTCTTTAGTTTATTTTGCATCATAATCACACCTTTTTTTTTTTTTTTTTAGATATTTCAGATACCATGGCATAAACTTTCTTTATCTTTAACAATACATAACAAAATACAGTATTGTACTCTATACTTCTACCAGGTGCTATAGTCCATACTGGTTGTTACTTCTATTCTTTGGCAGACAGAGCAGTTTCAGAATGGGTGATGTAAAGGGCTCTGGGGGTTTTATCCCTTTTAAAATATTTTTTGTATTTATTTGTATTGATGCATATATATTCCTATTTCTTTATTTATAGAGAATTATTCAAATATACAACTACTTACTATTCTAACTCAATTTCTGCAATTGTAAAAAGAATCATGCTTGACCAGAAAAATGTAGTAGAAAATATTTTAACACTTTTTTTAACTAATGTGTTATGTTAATGCATATTCTTCTGACACTAAAATGGGAGAGATTGCTAATGTCAATTTGATCTGGAAAACATGTTTCCACTAATGTTCAGGAAAAAGCCCCATAGAACCTGGGGCTTACAAGAAAAGAAATCTTCTAGCTTAATTTTATATACTGAATGGAGAAATCACTTAGATGTCCATTTCAGTCTCAGTCCTGTACATTTTGTAGTCTGAGCTCCATTCGTACTTTGTTGCAAATGAACTCACCTGAATGGTGTTGACTACTCTGCTGCATGGGCCTTAACTGCCAAGTAACTTCTGGTGTCTGAGTTTGGATACACTGTCATGTTTATTACAGTCTTGCCTCTGAAATCCGTTTTTATGTTAAATGCTTCTCTTCTTACAGGGTGACTCTTGTCAGTCAGTTTAATTGAAATGTCATGCTGACCTTTATTTGAAACACTCTGAACTTCCTGTGGTTGTTGCAAGTTCTTTTTACTTCAATTCCAATTAAAATCCTTAAATTACCAGTGTATAAAAACTGAATGCTAATTAACCTTATGAAGCTGCATGCTAATTAACCTTACAAACAATATATCTTTTGCAGAGGTGGTTCAGCTTAGTCTGCCTGAAGACCAAAAACTAAGTACCACTGCAGCAACAGTGGGACAAAGTGCTGTCTTAAGTTGTGCCATCCAGGGAACTCTGAGACCTCCCATCATCTGGAAGAGGAACAATGTCATTCTGAATACTTTAGATTTGGAAGACATCAGTGTAAGTAAGACCCCTATTTAAGAGCTTATTTTCAAAACTTGTCATAAAGAATAGAAAAGTGATTCTAACTCAATACTCCTGATGTTTCAAAGAAAAGAAATGGGAATTAAATGCCTAACAAAACTCAGTGTGTTTTTATTTTGACGTGTATTCAAACCCTTGTTTTTAAATATAGAGAAAACTTGTTTCACTGACCAATCATTCAAAAGAATATATATGGCAATAAAAGCACATGAGGACAAAATTGCAGCCCAAAATACATCCAGCATTATACATTCAGAATTACAGTGTCTTCAAATATTTGAAAGAAAACCCAAATCTATGAAATGCACATTTTAAGAAATTCATAGTGACAGTATGAAAAGATCATAATAATTACCTTATCGTCTAATAAAAATACAATAAAAATGTATTTTTTCCAAAATCAGTATTCTACTACAAAATTGGCTGATTGGCTTATTCCTCCAAATACTCAGCAGTGTATATGGTACTTCTCAAAGAATCATCAGTGAATATCAGTATAACTTAAAAATCTTATTTTAGGAAGGCAAATACCTTCCACCTAACTTTGCCGTGACCTCAAAATATGGAGCAAAATAGAAAAGGAAAAAAATAAATGTCATCTGACAAAACTCTAAAAATAAGCTTTCAGATGTATTTTTATTGTTTGTGGGTGTGCTTACTTTGCTTTGGCCTTTTCATATTAGCAAAGTTATAAATGTGGACAAACACATTAGGAATTGTGCTTGCTCTCTAAGGGCAAGGTCACCGGAACTGGTAAATATGTGGAATATCACCACAATCAAATATCTGCTTTGTTTATTTTTATTTTGTTTTCTTATGAATGCTTTTATTTCTAAGGTGACAACTGTACTCAAATTTCACCTTTGTTTTGTCTTGTTTGTTGTTTTCATATTAGTTCTATTTGTAAATTGAGCTCCGTCACCATGGTGCTTTCTGAAACAATGGGCAGTTTCAAAGGTCATCTTGTTTGAATGATAGCTTTGTCACTTGAGAGGCTTAGGATAAAACCAGCCTCCTCTGAAAAGTTCCCAGTTAAATAATTGTTGCTTTTGTTAGTTTGGAATTAATCATATGGCTGATGTTCAGAAGTGTCTTGCCCACATTCACAAATTCCTTTCTGCAATATTTTTTAGCTTTCTCTAAATATTCATGGTGCTCATAAATAATGACTTGGAGTTCTTACTAATCGCTTCAGTGTAATACATGGCATGAGCTGTAGATACAAACAGGAACATGCATCTGGACACAGAGAAATAAAAGGGAAATGATGAATGGAAATAATGAAGCTAACAGCTCCGCTTCAAAACAAAAGGTTCAGCTGACTCTATTTGCAGACATGAAAAGAGCAAGTATTTTCAAAGCCTGATACATACATTTTAAGTATGAACATTAAAAAACAAAACCACCAAACAAAACAAAAAAAGAAATTTCTGGTGCTTGGGTACAGGTGCCTAGGTGTTGGTAGTGGGGGCTGCAGGGCTGGCCTTTGAGGATAAAGGCAAAGGGCTGCCCTGTGCTGGACACAGCTGGTTCCAACAGACGCACCACAGGGCACAGCTGAGCCCCTCAGCCATGCTGGTGGCACCTCTGGGAAAACAAAAAAGGGCATAAAACACCAGAGAGAGCATTAGAGAACAAAAAGCACAATAAACAGCAGAGGGAAGTCCAAGGCTGGAGGAGGTGCTCCATGGTGCAGCAGTTCTCTGAAAGAATATGTTCCCTTCCATTCTGGAGAGTTCTTCTCAGCAACTGATAACAGAAATATCTTCAGATTTTCCAAAATACTAAGTTTATTTCCTGGAAAGGATTCCTGACATATATCCTCTTCTTCTCCTTCCATCTTTTCATCCTTTTTTCCCTGTCTTATATTCTTAAGAAAATTCTCAGGAGAACATCATGCATTATTCCTTTCCACATTGTCTTCTCTCATGGGATAGTATGGACCTACATACAAACTTCTCTTTACGCATGGTTAAATCTTTCTTAGTATGACACAGTTATGACTTTAAGGCGATGGTCATAAATATAAATGCCCCTTCTGCTAAGAATTTATTTTTTTTGTGTTTGAATTTAAGACTGAATCTCAGGTGAGCCAGAAATGTCAGGAAATATGCCTCAATCTTTTTTTCTGATCCCCAAAGGTGACAATTCTTAAAAGTAAAAACCTCAAAACTTTTATTAGGTTATAAACCAGAGGACTTAAAGAAAGTGAGGATTAATAGGCAAACCAGCACTGTATGTTTGATGTCTACAGACACATTTTGGATTTCTGAATTTATTGTATCTTCCTAAGCCAATTACATAACACAGCACGTTGAACACACCTGTAGAAGAGTAGCTGAAATCACTGTTCTGTACTCTTAGCTGTTTAAGTGTCTTCTGTGTGAGGTGAACTATATGAATACGAAAGGTGTTCAAAACATTGTTAATCTTGTTTTCCATAGACATATGTTCATGTATGTTGCAGCTGATTCTTTCTAATTTCATGAGGGATTCTTTCAGTAATGTTTTGTTTGGGGTTGGTTTTTTTTTTTCAGAAATTTAGAAATTTCAAAAAGTAAACAGAATATAAAGACAGCAAATAATAATTTACTTGTTTTGAATCATAATTATTTTTGGTATTTTACAATTGAGTTATATCTGGCCATGCCTGTTCTGTTTTATAATTTTCTGTTGTAAATACTGATTACCAAATTCTATAGAAACATGGAAAATTTTAAGGAAGGTAGAGAGCTAGTGTTTTCATTTATATTAACGTTTTCCTTTCAGCAAGCTTTCTTTTAAATACATATTGATTTTTCTAAGATATTATTGTCAGACATTGTTTATTATTGTACTACTGTTATAGTAACCTTTGCTCCTTTTTTCAGACACTAGATCTTCTGTCACATCTACCTTTCTTTCCATTTTTGCCCATCTTTCCTCTGTTTTTAAATTAGTGGAAAGCTATTTGATCTATTGTGTTAGAAGCTGACTTGAGAGCATCTTTTATCATTATCATACCATCTTTCCCCCCAACACTTTTCAGTTCAAATTCACTGTTTTCTTTGTTCTTTATGTATATACATACAGAGATGCAGAGTATGTCTGCCCTTCATATTGCTGGTACTAGCAAATGCAGCTTGTGATATTAATTTCTGATTAGTGCATGAAAAGATTGCAGTTTAATATTTATGTACCATTATAGATTTAATCTTTACTTTTTTTTTTTTTTTTCCCCTGCAGTATACATTAATTCAGCTGAGTGAAAACCAGCATCATTTCTGAATGCTTTTATTACTAGTTACATGTTTATTTTTCCAACTTTTCCAGGCCACTTTGCAATACACTTGCTATACTACTAGACTTAATGCTTTCCACAGCTTTGATAAGAATTGTGAGAAAGACTTCTATAAGATTCAAAAAGAATGCTAAGTTTTTTGGGTTATTATTTTAGACAAGTCTCAAAAGAGCAACCTGGACTAGGCTACAGCTAGCAGGAAAGTTCAGTCTTTCTTAAAAGCATGAGCAAGATGCTTTGTTAATAATGGTCTCCTATTTTGAAATAATCACTATATGATTTTGAAATCATCTCTACAGTACATTAAATAGGAAGGCCACATCAACACTAACAAAAGTGCTCTGATATGCAAAAGTCTCGTTCACTGAACAGATATGCACAATTGCTTAAACACTGAAAACATAAACCCTTTCCACCCCTTCCTCACAAGCATTTCAGGAGGAAGAATTAATACAGATAAGACTTAATTATCTATTGGGAATGTAGCTCAACTGGAACTTGTAATATTTAAAAAATAACAATAGTTTAAAAAAAAATCCTCCAGAAATGCACAAAGTTATTGATTCAGTACTGACTCTGCTCAATTTAGTTGGTATAGAGTTAATTTTCCTCACAGTAGTCAGTATGAGGCTATGTTTTGGATTTGTGCTGAGAAGAATATTGGTAACAGTAATGTCGTTAGTTGTTCCTAAGGAGTGTTTATACCAAGTTAAGGACTTTTTCAGTTTCTCATACTGCACCTTCTCTAGAAGGGAGGGGACACAGCCAGGACAGCTGATCCAAACTGACTAAAGGGACATTTCATGCCATCAAACATCATGCTCAGTACATAAGGTGAGGAAGTTGGCTGGGAGGGCAATCACTGTTTGGGGACTGGTGAAGCATCAGTCAGCTGGTGATGAGCAGTTGTATAATTTTGTTTTCCTTCCCCTTTCCTGTGTGTTTTTGTTTGTTTTGGGTTTTTTTGGGTGGGTTTTTTTTTTTTTTTGGTTTGTTGGTGTTTTTTGGTTTGGGGTTTTTTTTTAATTACATATTATTATCATAGAATCACAGAACCATTTGGGTTGGAAAGGACCTTAAAGATCATCTAGTTCCCACCCCCCTGCCATGGGCAGGGACACCCTCCACTAGACCAGGTTGCTCAAAGCCTCACCCAGCCTGGCCTTGAAGACAGCCAGGGATGGGTTATCCGCACCTTCTCTGAGCAACCGGTTACAGTGCCTCACCACCCTCTCTGGGAAGATTTTTTTGCTGATATCTAAATCTCCCCACTTTCAATTTAAAGCTGTTACCCCTTATCCCATCATTAGTAGTGGTAGTATTTTCATTACATATTAGTATTATTATTTTATTTCAGTTACTTTCAGTTATTGAACCGTTCTTATCTCAATCCACAAATTCTTTTCCTCTGGTTCTCCTCCCTATCCTACTGGAGGAGGAGTGGAAGTGAGTGGATGGCTGTGTGATACTTGGTTGCTTAGTGGGGCTAAACCATGACACTGATTCAAAAAGAAAATTACCATCTACCTGTAAAATCACCAGTACCATTACTTGCAAAAGTGACCTGAACCAAATGGCTTACCCAGATCAAGCCTGCTTGATTTGTGTGTTCTGACAGGATTACAACAGAAAACGGTATGTCTGCCACACTTTTCAAATGAGGACATTTAAGATTTCTCTGAATCATACTTCTAAGTGATCTGTCTACCCATAGTCCCAGTATCATATATCTATTCATACCTAAATTTTATTGAGGATCTGCTTTAGTACACACTGACTTCTCTTCTATCACCTGAAGTTCTGTGCCACATGTAAATTTTATCACTTTCCTGTGTATTCCTCCTTTCCTTGTCATTTTTGAACTGTTTATGATATAGCCATCTTGACAATCTAGAGCTCCTTTTTCAAAAGCTTGCATTCAGAACTTTTTACTTTGGATATAAGTAACCTATGTCCCCATTGCCAAAGTGGTTTCATTATTCTGTAAAGAAGGGAGATAAAATAAACTAAAAGCTTTCCTAAATTTAGTATGAATTATGGCAATGCCTTCATCTGTAAGTACTTTCAATGATTCCTGTAGTTTTGCTTGATTTTCTTCTAGGTTTCTATTTTTACTTTACATCTAAATAGTTAAAACACTGAATTTTAATGGCAGTATATTTTACAGGGAGTTAAAAATATTTTTATTTTTTTATATCCAACACTATTAATGTTATAACAAAATTACATTCCACGATCATAAAAACCATTATTGGAAACCCTGGGATCATTTGGGATCATTTGCTCAATAAAACAATATTGCTCTTTCTCTGTCCATCATCTGGTCACTCTTCAACTCTTAGCTGAAGAAAAGATGTTGAGGATGGTCATCTTCATAGTCTTCTGGCTATTCTCAGCTGGGCTCCTTTTGCCTTTTGTTAATGTTTGTTGCTCTATCTTCTCCTGACTTTCATTTTGGCAGTGCTTTACAGATAATAAGATTGATTCGACCATACATTTTCACACCATCTTTGGAACATCTGTACAGTAATGACATATTTTAATGGTTACTTTTCTGAATTGGACTTGTTATATCTGGAGGTGAATGGTTCCGTTTTCTATCTTCTATATTCCAAAACATTCTGCCATGTCCTGATAGAGATTCAACTTTACAGTCTTTCTTGCTTTTCACAGGATTGTTTCTTTCTTTGAAGTTCACTCTGGGTGCCATCTAGTCTGATAAAGAATGTAGGAAATGTATTCTTCAAAGTAGTTGGCAATTACAAAATGAAGATGCATCAGTGGTGTCTGTCTAGTTCTCTTTTCATGTATGCCTGGCTACTGTAGCACTTAAAACTCCACCCAGAAGTAGAGAAGTTCAAACAGTGTTCCTAAATAATATCTAGTTTGGTTTTGTATCAAAATTTATCATACCCTAGAGTAAGGAAAATTCAAGTGAATTTACAGAATCATTGAATCTGCAGTCTTTATTAAACTTATGTGGGTACAGTAAGACAGAAGAGACTGTATTTTTGACAGCTACCCCATACTTCCAAACATGTTTGGTTTGCTTATGATTAATATTTTTCTCTTAGAACTTTCTAAAGAAAACATCTTATTTTTTTCCAGTTTTAAGTCTTTTCATATAGATATTTAACTGAACAGTTGAAGGAAAAAAAAATTAACCTAAATGAAATTCAGAGTATCTTACTAAAAGAAAACAAGCTTGTCCACTCATCTAAAGTAGGTTATGTTGTCTGTTTTAAAATCAAATTCAGGTGTCCATTCTTAAGATTTTTGGTAACAGCAATAGTTATACATTTAATTTCAAATTTTCCCGTTACTTAATTGAGATGAGAGTATATCATCCTTTCTTCCTTTGGAGAGTATGTACTCATTCCAGGAAAAAGTCTGGTTTTTCAGACCTGTTTTATGTTAAGGAGAAACAAAATAGAATTGCCATACTCTGACACAGTAAAATATGACTACCATACCACTTTTGTCTAGGAGATGTTTTAAATCTTGTGCAGCAATTTGGCAAATGTTAGGAATTTTGTGAAGTTCCTATAACTGTCACTTACAGTTACTGAAAGATGACTGAAATCCTGTTTTGCCTTTGTGTTTTTGACATGATATACATTAGTTTTAACATCAGACAAGAAATTCATTCATGGAAAAGGCTTTGAATTTTAAGCTCTGTGTGGGTTAAAAAATTAACAGTTTAAATTATACCAAAAGGCCATCTCCCACCTTTCTGTATTAAAGATCTTATTTCTGACATGGATTCTATGTTCAGTTAACAACTGTTGGTGATAAGCTTATAATTAGTGTAATATATAATTGAAACAGGGGTTAGCTAGAGGGATCAGCAATAGAAAAAGAACTTATGTGCATTTCAGTCTTCCAAAGTAAGGCTGTACTGTATATTTAAAACAAATTGTATGGTGGTGTTTCAGTAATACAGTTACATGTGGTGACAGTAGCATAGAAGCTTTCCAATGAATAGTGCTGTCCCATTGTTTAATATGACAGCATAAAACAAAGGTGAAAAAAGAATGTATAGTATATATAGCTTCATGGTTCATAAAGTACTTGTACTTCTAATGAATTTTTGGCTCCATTACCGAAAGCAATATTTTAAGAAGCAAAGTTAAATAATGGAGACAAGTATCAACAATAACAGTGTACTGAGAAGTAAAATTATTTTGGTAGATCTCATACAAACTTGAAGTCAGTTAACAAAGAGTTAGCTAATTTTGCAACAGAAGAGGATTACTTGTTATGACTGGCACAGCAGTAGCAAAATTGAGCAGTGGATGTCTCACAGAAGAGAGAATCTGGTAGTTTCAATTCAAAGAGAGCATAAGGTTACGATCATGACTCAGTGTGATACTCTGATTTGCATATAAATCTTACATGTAGGTGTTTTCTTTAACTGAAGTTTATGGTCCTACTTTCAACTGCAATAGAATGTACTTGTGTTTGATTTTTTTAAACTGTTATGCATAGGAAACACAGGTACCTCAACTAGGCACTTTGATTCAAAATAATACAGATTTTATTAAGAATTTTTAAAGTAGCAGGATATCATAAACGTTCTATGTATAACAAATTATGTGAGTGTTTAATAAAAACAAAGCAAAACAAAATTGTTCCTACATAACTAGTTTCAGTAATTAGAGTGAGAGTCTTGAGGTAGCTGCCAATGACACTGAAGTGTCTTTTCTTTCATTGACATCAAGGAATTGGTCTTGCCTAGTAAAGCTTTCTTGTAATAAAATACTGATGAACATGTAATGTATTAGTGGTTTGAAGGAAGGCAATGTGTGTGTGATGCTTGCAGATAACTAACATTGGTACTAAAACTAAGTTGTCTCAGCTTTCAGTTTTTTATTAGTGTAATTCAGTCTTTGCTTATTGTAGTCCAGCTCATACTACGTGCTTAGTTGAGATTGACTGAGGTTTGCTGTTTGCTTAAAAGGCTCTAAGAAAAATATTTTTGAGTATTGAGTGTGTCAATCTGGGCTAGAGCTTTGCTAAGTGAAGCTGCTGTGCTAGCATTCAAGTTCTCAATGTTTTGATTTTATAAGTAAAGACCAAAGGATGTCAGTGGATAGATGTCACTCACTTTGATCTGTGTGTTCAGATATATACTTCAGAAAAATCTTTTTAATAGGAATTCCATTCAAAAGCTTTCTAAGCATGTATGTGTCTGTTTCTTATATAATATACTTGATAAAGAAATGACACAAAGAGCACTGTAATAATAATCCAGTAAATATGTGTGACTGGCCCAGTTTTCTCTCTACTGTTGTCTGGGGATCATACGTTAATACTGCATACAAATGAGAGATCATCTTAAAGAAAACTATTCAAGTTACAATATGCCTTTTTTCCCCCCTTTTACACTAAGAATAACCTGAAGTGAATCATTCTGATCTTCAAAATCAGGTTTGAAGGTACTAGGTTTTATTTTTCTTTTTTTTCTCCCCATAATCTCCTTTTCTGCTACCACACTGTAGGAGATTTCCTTCCAAACTCTATCTTTTTTGTTTTAGGTAGATTTATCTGCAAGATATTTGAAACCTGTACATGTTTGACAAGGTATTTAATGCCCGTGGGTTGGTTTAGCAGATGTACACAGGGTCATTTGTCATAAACCAGAATTAATCCCACATAGCTTTTGCACACTGCGTAAAGCTCGACCATGTTTTACCTGCCTGCCTGTTTCACTCCTAGATAGTTCAGAAATACATGGGATGGACTGGATGAAAATTGGAAGAAAATTTTAGTAATATGAAAGCTTAAAGTGTTATTTTTATATTGTGTGTAGATTATCTTGAGTTTATAAAGAAGCATCCTGAGAAATCTTATTCTTTGAAATAAAATACGTGAGTTCTATTACTTTAAGATGAACACAGTTCAGTAATCAAAGGTATGAATTTTGGCCAACATAAGAAAAGGGGTTTGCACTCATTAAGTTAAAGCTGAAACCCAGTATTTTAAACAGTAGGAAGATTAAAAACTCCAATGAACTTTATACATTTAAAATAAATGTTCTTGTGATCTAAGTGACTGAAAATAAATTTAATCATTCCAGTGTGATTATAAAGAGTTGATGTTTGTATAATCAGGAAAATTTAGGAGGTATTCAATCTTTTTTTTTTTTTTTTTTGCATTCTTCCTATACAGAATATGTGTTTAAAGAAAATAGAAATGGGAGTGCTCTTGCCAAGCTCATTCCACAAACCTGACACTAAATTTTTTTACTTTAACATGTAAATTATGTCAGTACTTCTGCTTCTTGGGGGCTGCCTAGCATTTGGATATCGCTTTGGAATGTGGTCTGATACAAGTAAACTGCACAGTGCAAAGCTAGCTTCTTTTTGCAGATTTAGCGTGGAGTGTAATAATAAATACATTTACAATTAAAGCCAATTAAAAAAAAAAAGAATAGTTTGGGGGAATAGTAATAAACTATGGTAATTGGATAATTGTTATAAATTCATGTCACTGCTTGTGATGTTAAATTGAAAAATATATGAGAGAAAAGTGTCACATAGTTTTATCCGACTAAATCTGATTATATGACAATTTGTATTGTTATAAAGGAGTAGAAATTAAGTGGTATATGAGTCATTCTGCAGACCTCTGTGTAACACAAACCAATAAAGAAGACAGCTGTATCAGAGCATGCTGAAATTTCCATTTAAAATAAGCTGTATCTACTCAGTTGGAGATTTTGAATGACTAAATAAATTAGCAGTCATTATTGCAGATTTATAGCAAGATAGCATAAAGTTACAGAGGTTTTTGGGAAGTAAAAGATTAGTGATGTTTTGTGCCTAGCCTCAAGAGCTCTAGTATTTAGGCAAAGCAGTCGCTTATGTCTGGTTCATAGCTCCCATACAGAAGATCCAAATTCTCTTTACATGACTTCATATGAAATGAAGTTGTTATTCTCACTGGTGATCTAGAAGTGGGGGTATTTATGGCACATTTCTGTGTGGTGCCTCTACAGGTTCTTAGGAAATCTGTAACATTATTAGGTTTCAAAATAGCAAAATCAATTTTTAATCCACTGGCATAGTTTGAAAAGCACAAAGCTCTGCATGTTTTCTGTAGAATAATGGATGTTACCATTTATTAGATGTTATTATTTCCTCATGAAGTGAAACCGCAGTCCTTGCTGTATCCAAGAAAAATTTCAGTAGGTACAGTGTTATTCTATTAATTTATAGTCAGAGAAACAATCTTCTCAGATTTGCTAAATACAGGCAAATCCTGTCCAATTCAACTAGTGGTCAGGGCTCATGCATTACGAAGTCTTATTTTAGGAAGAGGTAACAGAAGGTGATCTCTGCACTGACCCTTTGAGGGGTCAGTAAGACAAGATTGGAAGATATGCATGGAGACTTCCTCAAAATCTGAGATTTGCGTAGATGTTCTGAATTCCTGGAGGATCACAGTTTTCCCCATTGGTAGTAAAGTGATACTAGCAAGGCTACCTTGCTGTACTGAAAAATACCCTTGTAATATATATTTCCCGCCCCCCCCCCCCCCCCCCCCCCCCCCCCCCAATCTTCCCAGTGTCAAGAAGTAGAAGGATCAATGAAATACTTTCAATGTCTAATTGTAGCTAGGAAGTTTGTTTCCATGGTCAGCAGAGAGAGGTAGACGGTATCTCAAACGATGAGGATATACAGATCCACTGAACTCTCCCATGACAAGATTTTGCTACCTTGAGTTTTATCCTGTAATAGAAGCGTAGGAAGGTGGATTTCTCTTGGCTAAAGTTAGCCTGCATTAGTAAATACAAACTGTTGTTTGGTGTTGCATTCTTCAGAATAGATTTTCTTCTAGGATCCTGCCGCTTTCTACTGTATATACTATACTTTTACTTATAATATAATGTGTTCATTCTTTCTTTAAGCTGTGACTTGATTTACAGTTTTGTGTCAGACTGGTTCTTGAACACATGGATTTACACTAGATGATTTGTTCTTATAGCAGCTGTAAAATATGAGATTGAGGTACGCAACATTTGTGCTTAGGAAATACAGGTTTTGTTTTCTCTCTTGAATTAGAAGGAAAACTTAAAAAATCTTGGGTTTTTGCCAAATGCCATTATTCTCAGATTTCTTTATAGAATTTATTTTATTCCTGACATGCAATAGCAAACCACAGAGTTGCATTGCTCTGCCAACATGAACAGAGAAACTGATTACTTGGAAAGTAGGAGTTATAAAATTGACATTAGCATGAAAAGCGTGAGCTGAATTTATCTGGCAAACTAAGCATACATCAATAATTATTTTACGAAGTATTTCCTGTTAACCTTCAAAAGTTTATCTACTGTGTGTTCTTTTAATAATGTAAGTTACAGACACTAAAAAATAAATATATAGGATATGAACAAAAATGTGACATTAGTATTACTGGTACTTCCATGAGTCAAATAAAATGCAGAAAGCATGTAGGGATATATAGGAAAAGGGGATTATGTATACTGGCTGTGTTTACAAGCAAACTGTTGTTTCAGAAATATTTAGATGTCTGCAATTATTGGTGCAGCTTTTCCTTAGCAGACCAATGCAAAATTTTAATTATTAGGCACAAATTATTTTCCTGATCATTCCAGACACATAATTTTTCTGTCCTTTTCCTATAAGGAAAGCAAGATTTCTCTTTAAAAAGCAGGAGTGGAAAATACCTACGCAAATTGTGTTGTCATTATCAGTGAGCTGGTGTAATAGTGTTATAATGTTTACATTATTAATTGTTAGTTAAAAAGATACCAAGCAAAACAATTTTCTTCTTTGTTTTAGGTATGTCAAAGACTGAAATTAGAAATACAGGTTTCATATGTAATCACAAAAACTATTAATGCAAAATATTTGGTGCTTGCTTGTTCCATTTATTAAGGACACAGCAAGCCGATTTTTTTTTTCTGTCTGAGGTTATACATAATTTAAAAATTCACATCTCCAGTTCTTATTCCTGTATTCTTTTCTTATTGTCCTTGTTATATTTTGTCTTTCCTCTTTTTCTCTTCCCCGAAATGTGGAGTTTTGGAGTTGAGTAATATTTTGAATTCTTTAGAAATTGAAAATTTTAAGGCCATAACAATGTTGTCTTCTTGTGTTTCTTCTGACCTATGTGAAACAGGCCCCATAAATTCAGTACTGTGAATGTATGTAAGTGTAAACCGGGATGCATAAAAATTACATTTCACTATGTACCAATATTGAAGTGATGGTGTTTTCTGGTCTTGCAGGAAAAACTCCTAGAATTCATCAGCTGCCAGAAACTGAGCTTGCAGAGGGGAAATTTCAAAAGAAGAATCTTAGCCATTTCATAGTTCTCTTAAATACAGTATATTCAGTTTTATAAAATGTTTGGATCTCAGTGTAAAAAGCTGAGGCTGAAACGCTGTTCAGAAAGTAATGATCTAGGCCTGAAAAATTACAAGATTTAAAAAAAAGTAATAACCCCCTCCCTTCCAAACAACAAAACCAAAAACCCCAAAACACCCACATAAAAAAACAGAAAGAAAACATTTACTATTATATGAGTTAAAGATGAACCCTTTGGATCACTTGGAATGCTACCAAGCCCTATTTTTAATTATGTACATTAGTGATTTAAATATGGTAGACCTGTATGTCATTTGGGACTCTAAGCACTAGTTCAATAGTTATTTTGTGTGGGAGCTAGGCCTTCTTTTCTAGTACAATCATGTTTTCTGATTTCAAAAAAATATAAAAATGTCTTCTGTGAATTTGGGATATAATGGCTTCAGATCAGCTAAATCTAGACTGTGTTCTGAATTATGTTTTCTGAATTTCTTGAATTCTCTTAACTGAATTCTCAGTTATGTGTTGCAAGTTTGATTTGGACAGGGAACATTGTGGATACACTGAGATCAAAGGCAAGTGAAGACATGACATTTTTTCATTCTGAGGGTGAAGGGAGGAAGTAGGAAGGAAGTTTGTGATCTCTAGCAGAGAGAATACTCAAGACTTGGAATGCAGAACATTTTTATACAAATCAAGAAAAAAGGTTATTTAAGACAGCAATATATTGACAAAAACTGTGGCTTAAAAAAAACTCAGAAATAATTACAAAAAATAATAATGAAAAAAACCCACAAGAAACCAAACCAAACAAACCAAAACCCCAACACCCCAAAACAAACCAAAACAATTTCATGAACAAATTCAAGCAGTCTGTTTCATTATACATTATCCTGTGGGGAGAACTGGCAACAGTCTTTCTAGAGCTGTTAATGAAGAAGCTAAGGCAAGTGATCACAGTTTCTCATATGTAAGTCATTAGCATATGAAAGCAAGTTATAAAACCAAGGGAAATAATTGTAGATTTATAAATAAAAATCACCTTTAGTTTTCTGTTGTATTAACACTAAGACAGTGAAGCAAAGATTCATTATCAAATGAATATTTCCTTTCCGTATTCCTTTACTCATTATTTGTGATTCATGCTTCTTTAATGTCCAGTTCTTCAACAGAACAGAGTTTCAGTGGAATCACTGTTAAAATAATTGTTCGATTCTATCATTTTTATGCATGAAAAAAACAGAATTAGAATTGCTCGGTTTATTTGTAAACGTGTCATGCCATTTCTGTTTGAACAATAGTCTATTTAAGAAAAATTGAGCTTGTAGCAATGTTTTTAGGGTCATCAAATATTTTTCATCAAATGTAAAAAACCTTTTTCAGTATGTATAGCTGTTGAAGTTTGAATGCTGTTGTTCAATGATACTTGTGTATGTCTCTATGGATGCAGTTTTCTCCAGTGACTTAGCTTTTGAGTCATTCTATAAAACACTAACTATGTGTCAATATTCAAAGAACTGTCTATACTTCACCACCCCTTTCCAAATGCTGCTTAGAACATTCAGTTGTCAGGAGAAAAGAAAGATGCCCGAGTCTGAACTATGAAAAGAGAAAATACAGCAATGTGGCTGTCGCACAGGAGATTTCACTTGTCTGACTACATATGTGTATAAAAGTTCCTGTGTCACATGTATAGATACTCTTGTTTTTTTTCTTAAAGGGTGCATTTGGTCAGACTCTAAAGTATGAATAACTTGAAGAGTTTTGAAAATTGGCAATTGAGACATGATTTAGCCAATACTACTGTGTTCTCTGTTACAAGGTTCAACATTCACATGTCTTTGTTATGCTACCATGTAAGTAGTTGATTAAAACCTAAGCAATGCAGTGGCTGTTCCACTGGAAAAGCGGTAGTTCCATTTGTTCTAATATCAGGAGATTTTGATTACTCCCTAGAAATGTATACAATTGACTGGACTGGAAGAACATTTTTATAATGCCTTAATGTTTACCTCTAGTGTGAGTCTGGTGTCGTAATCATGACAGTAACACACCCAATAGAGGAACCATCGGTATATTTTATAGTACTGTATCCTGTGGTTAACCACAAGAAAAGGGTATTTAAAGATTTTAAAAGTTATTTTAGAGGCTGTTAATGTTAAGGAGTATAAAATGGCTATAAGCTGACCATGAATAAGATTAGGATAAAAATAAAATGTAAGATATATTGTATACATAAGAACACTGAGAAGCTTTGAAACAGCTTTTCACTAAACAAGAAATGTAGCTGAGTTTATGATAGACTGTATTAATATTGGGCATACGATCATAGAACATGGGTTCGCTTCAGGAGCAGGGGCTGAGCTACATAGAATAGGAGATCAGGCATACTTTTTCCTAGTATGAAACAGTGACTGGTTTTTGTATGTTTTTCATTATACTTTATACAATTTAATTTCTGAATTAAATATTTTAGAAATTTTCTACTGGACTGAAAGCCATTTTTCATACTTTTATGTTTCTCTTTTATGTTCTTTGCTCAAATAATTTAATCATTTTTTTCATAAATACACCGCATATATAACAATAAAAAGATTGCTTGGCGAGACTGAAAAGAAATTAACTGCCAAGAAATGTCCTTGAAAAAGTAAGTCATGGGATGTAATGTAGAAAAAAGAACTCCTAGCAGGATTTGTACAAGTACGTTAGAATCTGTGACATAGACTAGAAGAGGCTAGATTCGACTAGGACTATTATTTATATTATCCTTCCTGCAGACATGAAAAATAGCAAGGGAAAATAGAACACTGATTCTTAATTGTACCACACAGTTCTACAACTTCTTGTACATTTTAAGTGATATTGTATTAGCTGAAATTGAACTGGAAACCGAAATAAGGGTCAAATTTTTCTCTTTAATCCAGTGGAACCTATATGCCAGTTAAACATGTATATAAAAGGATTAAGTTAAAAATAGCAACTCAAACTTGAAAATTAAGACTATTTTTTTCTATGTATCTCCTCATTTCAAAGGATGACAAGACTTTCACAGGATGTCATTTACCTTGTTAAACTGTGCAAATATTTGTTTTCTGTCTGATCAGATCCAGTCCTAAATAGAGTTTCTTCTCTAAATAACTATCATAGCTAAATAAACATATTACTTCTGCAAAGCTTAATTAATTGTTAAAATAATAGTTGTATTTTCTTTTACAGACACAATATATGTGGTAAGATCAAAAAAAATCTTGCATTCACAAATAAAATATTTAGGTTTCAGATTACTATCAGCTATTGTGGTTTAATATTTGTGATTGATATTTGCATCACAGCTTTGTTGTGAAGATGATGAGCATAAATACTGTAGACATACAAGCATAATTATGATAATCTTGTTTTTAATCTTTCCTGGTAGGATTTTGGAGATGATGGATCCTTGTACATTACTAAGGTTACCACAACTCATATGGGAAATTACACCTGCTATGCTGATGGCTATGATAAGCTCTATCAAACTCATATTCTCCAAGTGAATGGTAAGTAAAAACATTCTAATTACCAAGTAATAAGAGACTTGCATTTGGACTTTGAGCAGATCCATTGTTGCTTTTAGTATTTTTTTTTTTAATATTGTTACAGCTTAACAGAAGAAGAGATACAATTATTTTTCTTTATTTTCTCCTATAAATAACTTTGCTACTATAAAATATAATAATTTTTATTTATTATTTCCTTATAAATAATAATACTAAAAGGAATAAAGATAGTCCAGAGGGCTTGCTCTGCACTGTGAACTGTTCACCTGTGAGAACGTTTAGCATGTTTTCTGTATAATAATGTGTTTACATATATCTATATACAGATAAAGTATTTTTTAGTATTAATTTAGTGAATCTGGAGAACACATTGGGAAAAAAACAACAGGTTTATTGTGTTAAGAATGTTGCATTTAATATAAGATTTAAAAAATGCACTAACCTAAAATTTTTGTACTTGATGTAGGCTTCTGAATTCACATTCATTATTCTGAGATCTAATCGTGATTTTAGTAGATTAGCTCTAGGCATCTGGATTTGAACTATTGATCTTTACATTTTCCTACCTGTGTTCAAGTTCTAAGGACATCTTTCCTGAATTCTGTGCTTGGACAAAACCTAGTTGCAATTGTTACAGGTACCCTGACAACAGGGTTTTCCTTTTTCTTGAACTGAAGTACCCTGTCCTAGCTCTTTTTCCTCTATGTAATTTTTTCCTGAATTATTTTAAATAACACTTTTCCTCCGCTGACAAAGGATCCAAGGCTTCCACTGTACTTTATTAACCCAGTGAGGTTTAATGTTTTTCTGTTGGGTTGGTTTTTTGTTTTTGTGGGAGTTTTTTGTTTGTTTGTTTGGTTGGTTTGGTTTGGTTTGGTTTTTTTTGGCGGGGGTGGTGACTTTCTGCTTTCCTGATATTTCAATGTTAATATTTATCTTTGACTCTTAAGACTACCTTTCCACATTAAACTGCCAGTATTTCTCATTCCATGCTGACGCTTAATCCTATCCAGAATCATGTTTGAACTCAGTCTTCTCCAGCAAATTTACCTTGCTCTAACTTTTAAAAAAGTTAGAGCTTTTAAAGGCTCTAACTTCCTGAAGCACATTCTAGTTTCTTGGCCACTACTGTTGCCATCATTCTTTGTTTTGTTAATTGTTAGTTGATTGTATAAAGTCTTATTATAATCAACTTCTCTTGATATCTCTTATCCAGAAACGCTGTAATATTTTCTGATATTCATACCCTTCATTGATATTCATACCAAATGTAACTTCCAATTATATTTTTTTGTCCTTTAATATGTTTAATTTTTCTTTTAGTAGCCTTTTTTCCCCCACTTTCTGTTGTTAATAACCAGCACTCTTAAATGTCTTTAGTGTTTAGTGCTTGTTTGCAGTTTTCCTAACATGTTGTCTCTTCCATTGTGTTTTTTATAGAAACTGGCTTAGAATTTCTATTTACCCATCACTTTTTATTTTTTTAAATTTATTTCTCTCCCCACCCCCCTGCCTTTGTAAATGGAATTTTTTCCTGAGCTAAAACATGGCATAAACATGTTTTTGTCCTTCAAAATTTCTTCACATGTTCTTTTTGATCACTTAAAAGGCAGGTAGCAAATACTGACTAAACTAGTGAGAAGCCTGAAGTGCAGTTTACATGTATTTTAATTCGTGCAGACACAGCAGAATTATTGGAGACTTGGGCACATTAGAAGGTCCTTGACCAAATTTCTCCTACTCGGTTTCATGCGTTCTGGTTTACCCTAATTTATTAACAAAATTGTAATCTTGTCAACACATTCCCTACCTATTCCAACACGTTAATAATCCTGAGAGATGTGTTGCAACAGTTAAAATGTGAGAATTCTTCATGTTTGACTTAGTTCAGCACACAAAGAGGTAAAATGACTTAAGTTGAAGAAGGTTCTCTACAAGATTTAGAAAATCAAGAAACATAATTTGAGATAGGTGAAGGAGGACAACTCTAGAATTTCCTGATGAAAAAGTGTCCATCAAGAAATACTATATTTCATCTGGAAACCACTGTAAACCTTTATGGTGCCAAAGGCAATCACTGTTTTTTCTGCTCTGTATCATTTATATAAATTTCAACTTTTTCAAACAAATTGACTAGTCTGTGTTTGCTCTGCTCAGATAGCTGTTGTTCCACAAGCTGGCACTGGAGTGGTATCTTGCAACACTATTTTTGCATGTTGATTTTTTGGGGTGTGAGGGAAAGGAGTCCCTTTGAGCAATAAGGTTGTTTGCTGTGCATACTGCAGATAAATAGAGTTAAAAGCATGAGGATTAAATGTCAAATGAACAGCTTTTCCATGGTTTAGATCTGTACAATTAAGCAGTATCTTCCTAGGCACAGGCATGATGGTCAGTTCTAGTAGCTGTGATAACGACTAATTAATATAATGATACTTGTATTAACAGGAGAGTCAGACAAAAGGGTAATGAGATAATGAGGCTGTGTTGATCACAAAGATCTCGTGTTCAACGGAAACAATATAATTAGATTTTAAGTTCTTTCTGGATTTCCATTTGTGTAAATCAATATACTTTTAGAGAAAATATATATTTTACACAACTGGTTTGCAAATATTATATGTGCATGTAATTATGATTTATTTTTCTTTTAAGATTAAAATATTTAGGATTTTTTTTTTGTTTTTGAGTTTTTAATTGCCACCATACTAAAGAGTAATGAGCTTCCAATGGATTCTTAGTAACACAAATAATCAGCATTGTAAAAGACATGTTTTATGGTAAGAAAATTCAGTCTAATCTTACACAAATAATATGGTAAATATTGTAAGCAATATTATAATAAATTGGTATTTAACCTTTTTACATATAAACTATATAAAAATACAAAGATCTAATGATGCAGGAGTAACTATTTCATTAAATAATGCTAATTATTAACATCTACATAATACTTGAAACTTTCAAAGTGTATAGTTTTGTGACTGTATGATTCTGAGACTGTGTGTGTCTAAGCCTGTCAGTTTGATTTTAATTTTCTCCATTGTGGTGGGTTAACCTTGGCTGGGCACCAGGTGCCCACCAAGCTGCTCTATCACTCCCCTTCTAAGCAGCATGGAGAGGGGAGAAGATATGATGGAAAAAAACTCATTGGTCAAGACAAAGGCTGTTTAATAAAGCAAAAACCAAAACCATTTGCAGAAGCAAAGAAAAAAAAAAATTACTTTCTACTTCCCATCAGCAGATGTCCAGCTACTTCCTTGGAAGTAGGGCTTCTGTACACATAGCAGTTGCTCCAAAAGACAAGCATAATAATGAATGCCCCCTGCTCCCTCCCCAGCCCCTTTATTTTAGCTTGTATTGCTGACCAGACATCATATGGTATGGAATACCCCTTTGGTCAGTTTTAATCAGCTGTCCTGGCTGTGTCCTCTCCCAAGATCTTGCCTACCTCCCCTCCCAAGATCTTACCCACCCCCAGCCTACTGGTGAGGAGGGAATGTTGGAGAGACAGCCTGATGCTGCACGAACACCACTCAGCAAAAGTTAGCTTTCTTGCTACCAATGCAAAGCACAACACTATGAGGGCTGCTATGGGGAAAATTAAGTCTATCTCAGCCAAACTCTCACATCTATATATCTGTGATACTGAAATTCATTCTGTTAGGTATTCTTCCTATACCACTGTTGACAACATATGTTGTAAACCTCATGAATTAGAAAGTCTGTTCTCAGATAATGATAGGTATATGTAATGGTCTTAGTATCATTGAAGACAGAGGAGGTATGTCATTCAATCTCCCATAAAATATTTATAATATTAACTTCATAATTTGTTCATCAAAATCTTTACTTTGTATTTCAGAAGGATTTCTGTCTTTTCCCTTATTCTTGTTTATTAACCTCTATTTTTTTCCACAGCAGCCATTCAAAAGTTTATAGGGGAAGGCTGGTAGAATTCTTCCAAACAAAGTACTAAACAGTGATCAGAGCAAAAAATTTGTAACCAGCTCAGGTATTCTTGTAATATGGGTGGTTGGTTTTGGTAGGGGGCCACCTGTCTCTAAAATATACATTAAAATTCAGTTATTTAAAACAACAGAGGTAAATACATTAGTTAAGTAAAAAAAACACAATTTGCATAATAAACCAAGGTTTTTCCTTTTTTTTTATGTTATTTTTTATGTTAATTGAAGTGTTAAAGGAGCATTATTTAAAATTATTACTCCTTCTTGTTATTACTCTTCTCAAGATTACTTGAATGGGATATCTACATCTGACACACACACACATAAAGGTTTAAAAATTGCTATTGAAAAAGCTGAATTACTTAGAAACTTCTATTTTTCTCATTAACTAAGTGTTTGTCAAGTTATGGAGCTACACTGTCCATAACCAGAGGTGTTAAAATTATTGATTATGATGGCAGTTAGAAACATGATACCAAGATGAATTTAGTTTTTTTTATATAGCTCAGTTTTCCTCTTCTACAAACATATACATGTCATAGCCTAGATTTTGCAAAGTGTAAATTTGAGGAATTTCACTTTTGGAAAGGTGTTTCTAGATAATAAACAAAATGTTATTAGTCATAGCCTGAGCTTTCACATTGATTTACAAGGCAACTTCTTTGCAGAGGTGACAAGAATTTTCCCCACCTTAGTTCCAAGTCAAAATGCCTATAAAAAACCCCCGGAAGTTTTTTGCACCTTAAGGTAAGGAGAGTCCAGACCTTCAGCCAAATATAAATTAGCAATTTATAGCATCTGAAATATTGTTTACCACCCTTGTTTTTCCAAACAAAATATCTCAATCTAAAAAGACTTATATACAACAATAGAATAATCGAGTTCATTATATATATTACATGTTTCTTATATTTTCTCTTCTTTTTTTCTTTTTCCCTTCCCATAGACCTGACTGAAATAATCTTCAGGGAATTTTATAGCAATTGTAATATGTATTGAAAAGCTGCATATTAGCCTTATTTGGAATCAACAGTCTCATGTGGATTTTTGAACTGAATGATAAGGGGTGGGGGATACATTCAATTATATATTATGTAGGATATTTCTAAATAGATTAATAGAAACATAGAATTGTTTGGGTTCATGCAACATCTCTCCTTTCCCTTTTTACTCTGTGCAATGACCTCTCCCTTATAAAGTAGGGTTATTTAAATTAAGATGTGCTTAAAATTTGCTTTCTGCTAATACGTATGGCCAGTTACACAAAAAAATGGTTGAAATGAACCCAAAGAGTTTACATCAAACTTCTCATATCAAATTAATTTTTTAAATTGACACCACACTGCATTAATATTTTAATTGCCTGTATGCCTCAGTTGCACAGTCCTTGGGGCATATTACAAGTAGAATCCAGGGTAATATTAAATAAAAAATTATAATACAAAACGAGGGTTGAAAAACTTTTCTAGTTTTATAAATAACATATCAGACGCAGATTTGCTGAGGAAAGTGGGAAATGGCAACAGATAAAGGAAAGAGGTCAAGAAATAAATGCTAGTGTTGTACAAGTATCTCTGTGTCTGGGAAAACACTGCTAAAGGAAACAGGTGCTACTACAGAGATATAGGCTAGTAGAAGAAAACTCAGATCTGCTTTCACTGGAGTGAAAGTAGCCTGCTAAAAGACTTTCTGTCATGAAATGCTGAACAAATCAAACATGAGAATTGGACCCTAGGAAGTAAGGCAGAGTAAGACTGGGAGCTGAGGTGCCAAAAGAGGCTCAGGCCTTCTGAGCATGCAGTTGAATTGGCTCAGTATGAGGAACACAGTGGGGAAGGCAGGGTCTCAGTATGGAAAACACAGATCCTACGAGAGAGGAGACAGGACTGGGAAGAAGTGGAGGGGAAACAGGAATGGGAATGTCAGGCTTAAGATGAAAAGTAGAGATCTCCATCCATAATAGCAAAGTGGTTTCCAAAAACTCAACAGAAACTGTAAAACCCTGGGTTTTATATGCTCTTGCTCTCAGCTGGTAAGCTAAACAACTAGAAGGCCTAATTTTTACATTTTTAATATCCTTCCATGTTCTTTTATTATAATTTTCATATTGGGGTTGTGTGTAATTTTATGTATACATTATTTGAAAAGACCACCATCTCTAACTGAGTTTAAAATACACCTGAAACCTACAGATTTTTGCATCCTATCTACTGATTTTTTGCATCCCATCTGAGATAAAGTATCTTTGTGTTTTTCTTGCAGTGTAGAAATCTGAGGCATTTCTATGCTCTAATAGGACAGCATGCTGGGACATTTCTTGTAAACAGTTGGAGAGCATTTGAAAATATTTAAAGTCATGCCAAAATAGACAGAGTTAATTTTTGATCTTGTTATCTTCTTTCATTATCAACTGATACTTCATCCTCTAACCAACTGTGTTTTGTGACACCAGCTAAGTATTCCACATTTTTTAAGCTGCATTAAACAAAACTTTGGGGAATAGGAAATATATTCCTTTAACCTTCATTACAGTTATTTTTTTTTATTGTTAAAAACAACCTCAAGCAAGTTTTCTCTCTGTATAATTAAGATCAATAATTATTCATCTTAAAAAATCTACACAGCAAGATTTTTTAATCTTGCTAAATCATTGATTACCAATAGGAATATGTCCACTGTGATGTCATACACCCTCTCCCTGCCAATACTAATGTGTGGTATGTAGCAGATTTTTGGTTGGTAAGCATATACTGCAGCAAGTTTCCAAACCTTGGAAAATTGATGTCAGTAAGTCCTATATTTTGCTAATAATGAAAATCAGAAGACTAGTCTTATAAATAACCTGTTTAACATCTTTATTACCGATCTGGATGGGACAGAATTGTACCTTCAGCAGGGTTTAGATGACACCAAACTGGAAGGAGTGGCTGATACACCAGGGAGGTAATGCTGCCGTTTCAGAGGGAACTTGATACACTGGAAAAAATGACTGGCAGGAACCTCATGAATTTCAACAATGAGAAGTGCACCTAGGGAAGCTCAGCCCAATGCACCAGTATATGCTGGGGTCCACCCAGATGGAAAGCAACTTGGCAGAAAAGGTTCTGGGGCTCCTAGTGGACACCAGGTTGAATATGACCCATCAATGTGCCCTTGTGGTAAAAAAGGCAAATGGTACCCTGGGCACAGGAGGATGACCGAGCACTGGTACAGGTTGCCCAGAGAGGTGATGGAGTCTCCCTTCTTGGAGATATTCCAAAGTCTAGATATGGTCCTGGGCAACTGCCTCTAGGTGGCTGTACTTGAGCAGGGGGCCTGGACAAGGTCACCTCCGGAGGTCCCTTTCAATTTCAACCATTATGTGATTCAGTGATTGTATGTTTTATGAAGGTAAAATGGATTGCTTATAGATGTTTTGGAGAGAGGAGAAAGGGGGACGTCAAAGTGTTAAAGAAAAGGTTTGTGAAATAAGACAACTAAAATCTCTGTACGTCACAACTTTCTGGTTGTACATTATTCATATTTTATAAAGAAATTCAAAGAAAAATAAAAAATTTATTGCTTAACTCTGAACTACTGAATTAGTATTCAGATTTTTTCATTGATACCACAGGCAGTGAAAAGAGTTTTTTCTCACAGAACATTGTTTCTGCTTCATAAATTCACTGTGACAGAGTTCAGCATTGAATGACACTGAATATGTGACTAATACCACATCTGTGTGTTGCACTGTTGTCATAACTGCAGGAGTCTTTAGAATTGCTTATAATTATCTTTCTTAAAATTAAAATACTACTCTTCTCCACTAAATTATCATTGTTTCCTGTCTTCAGTTCCACCAGTCATCCGAGTCTATCCAGAGAGCCAGGCAAGGGAGCCAGGTGTGACCGCTAGCCTTCGGTGCCATGCTGAAGGTATTCCCGACCCACAACTTGGTTGGCTGAAGAATGGAATTGATATCACTCCAAAGTTATCCAAACAGCTAACTCTTCAAGGTAAGGGGCATATGTGTTGTTTTCTACAGGCTGTGAATGTTTTATCAGTGCATCCTTTCCATATTAGCTGTCCTTCTTACTTAGTTTTAATCAAGGGTTGAAGTCTAAGCTAAAACATTTCAGAAGACGTCATCCAGTTACTCCCCAGGACATATGTTCTCTGTTTTGTCTTTATTAGAATAATTGTTGTACTTACCGGCAAGACTACCAGGAAATGCCAATATTCTCTTGTCTGTTCAGAAAGGTGTATTTTCAGAGTAGAGCAAGCAGCTCGAGACCCAGTTCCAACCCATTAGTAGAATTTCTCACTTCAGCTACATTAATGCTATTCAGTGAGTATGCAACACTAATATTTAAATTGGGAAAAAATGCTTTTGTCTGTAGAGATTTTGTTTTAACACACTGATGTGAATGTAGTTATTTTTTATGGATCCAGATTCAAATTTAGATCGGAACATGGACTAACCTTTACTGCAGCTCAGTTGAAAAGAGAAGGTTTTTTACTGCTAAGAATCTCAGTGAGACTTGTGGACCTTATGGTGGAAAGGACAAGAGGAGAAATACCAGAAGTGAATGTACTGTTCTCTGAGGGGTCTTGGATGTTTCCAGGAAAGTGCAAAGACACCGCACAAAAAAACCCCAAAAAATCCCCTAAAAACCAAACCCAAACACCCACAGCTAAAGAAAAGTAGTCATTCTCATGATTTTTCATCAGTCATAGGAAAAAAATATCTTGTGTTGCCAGTGTTGCCTTCCAAACATTCTCTCATTCATCTGCAAAACCAGGATGTTTAGGATAGGACAGCGATTAGGCTGCAGTGTAAGAAACAGTGGGATAGCCAGACAGCAAATACTTTTCTGAAGAGAGTCTTACCTTCCCTGTAGGTGTCAGAGTCCTCTGTTCTTTTATGACCCTGTCTCCTGTATGTATGTGAACAATTGTCTTGCAGAAACACTTTCCACTATGAGTAGAAAGTGGTAGACTCCTCTTCCATATCAGCATTCTGGATCTGAGTGGAATTTCTTTTCCCTCACCTTTGTGTCATATATTCATAATGAATAAATAAGAATGGTTCTTCTGTAAGCAAAATACATTTAACTCAATTTTCTTGAATATATTTATTTAAAATAAAATTTTGAAAATGCATTTTGTTCAACCTTATGATGTTCATCAAGGCCAAGTGCAAGATTCTGCATGAGTCAGGGCAATCCCAAGCACAAGTACAGTCTGGGCAGAGGATGGATAGAGAGCAGCCCAGAGGAGAAGGACTTGGGGGTACTGGTGGATGAAAAGCTGAACATGAGCCAGCAGTGTGCGCTGTCAGCCCAGAAAGCCAACCGTATCCTGGGCTGTATCCAGAGAAGCGTGGTCAGCAAGTGGAGGGGTAGTTTTTACAAGGGCCTGTAGTGACAGGACAAGGGGTAATGGGTTTAAATTGAAAGTGGGAGTTTTAGATTGGATATCAGGAAGAAGTTCTTCCCAGAGAGGGTGGTGAAGCACTGGAACAGGTTGCCCAGAGAAGCTATGGGTGCCCCATCCCTGGCTGTCTTCAAGGCCAGGCTGGATGAGGCTTTGAGCAACCTGGTCTAGTGGAGGGTGTCCCTGCCCATGGCAGGCAGGTTGGAACTAGATGATCTTTAAGGTCCCTTCCAACTCAGACCATTCTATGATTCTATCATTCTATGATTCTCCTGCCTTAGCCATCAAGCTATGGAGAGAAGTCTATAAGAAGAGGATGAATTTTTCCTCCCCTAGTTTTCTCTTCCTAACTACCTGAAACTGTTATTGTCATTTATTCCAATCCAAACCATTCTATGATTTTCCCTGAGTTTTTCTCAAGCTAAACTATCTATGCATTACCTTAAAGGAAAAGATGGTCTAGAAGGGGTATTACACCATAACTCTCTGCCCCTTCTAGTCCATATTTTAGAAAACTTACAAAGCTGTTTTTATAAAAAATATCCTACAGTTGAACAAGTATGTTATGCTTACAATGCAGTGCATAATTGGTGACATCATTATTCACATCACATTATTTAAAAGACCTTTGCCTGTGAAACCTGGACTGTTTGTTGACATTTCTACCCCAGCTGACACACAGCTCTGGAAGTGATTTCCATAGACTCCTACACTGATGTGGGTGTAAAATTCCAATGTGCCTATTTTTTCTGGTGTTACACTACATTCATACACACAGAAAAGCCAGGTGTCTCTGGTTACTAGAAACAAATAATAAAATTATTTATATTGAAATTTTAGCCCATTATGTTCCATGAAAACCCGGGTTATTTTATGTAAAGCCAGAAATAGTGTCAACTGACCAAATGCAACATAATAAAAACATAATTACCTGATTTAAAAGACAACTATGGTCATTTAAACATACATAAAACCTCAGACTGATATTTGGCTCTGAAGTGCAAAATAAGCTGAGGTATTCCAGGTATCTGTGAGATGAATAATAGCGTATGAAATTCACTAGCCAGATGAACACTTTTGGATTAGTTTGGCATGCCTCCAAGTTATGAACTCAGGAATGAAAATGGTTTAATTACTATGAGCCGAGAAAGTCTTCTAAATGTATAATCTGAAACCACTCTAGCATGTCTGCATGTTAAATTTTTCCTCTCCTTTCAGCAAATAGCAGTGAAGTTCACATTAGCAATGTGCGCTATGAAGATACAGGAGCATATACTTGTATTGCAAAGAATGAAGCAGGGGTGGATGAAGACATTTCTTCACTTTTTGTAGAAGATTCTGCTCGAAAGACCCGTAAGTATTATGAGAAGTATAAAAACACATGTAGCGTTTATTTAAACATTAAGTCGGTATTAAAAACTATGAAACGTCAAATAAATTAAAGTTAGTATGTGTAGATAACTTCCTAAACAAAGTTTAAATTCTGGTATCCAAAGGCTGTATGCATAATCTGAAGTTTATTTAGACAGAAAATGAAATCTCTGATTCATTTTGTGAATTGATATACTTTTCACATTGCTGTTAAAATTTTGATAGTTTCCTGAATATAGATTTGTTGCATATGAAGGGGTAAAAGAAAATGGATGCCTTCATAAGGCAAAGGAGTAGTCTTGGTGTGGTTACTGGGGTTGATGGGATGTGGCAAGAAGACCTTTTCCAGTCTGTTCCTGTATGTTCTTGAGATATACCAAGAGTCAAACTTGGCCTTCGTGACATGAAGTACCATGAAGGATGTGATCTCCCATGTGGGAGTGCTCAGTAGTTCCAGCCTGCCTATGCTGTTTTGTGCCCATATAACTGTGGCTCTCCAGAAATGCAGAGCAACAGTGACCACATTCACTTGCTAAGCCTGGAGTTCAGTGTGCTGAAGAAATTTCTACCACTACTGAAAAGTAGCTTTCTTTACCCTCTGTTGAATTGTAGTGGGGTTTATAAACCCTGTTTACCTATTATTTGTCTTCCTTGATACTTCTTTCCCCTTCCCTTTCTTTCCTCTGCTCAGAAAAATCCATTCCTAAGTTTATACTTCACCCATTTGTTTTTGCCTTTCTTTTTTAAATGTTACTTTAATGAATACTGCATATTCATTAGAAATATATCTAGTAAAATGATAGTTATTTTGCTGGTGAGTCTGATTGCATTAATTTAAGGCATTTCTATTTATCTAGGAGCTTATTTATTTAATAGTGATGAGTACTCAGCAAAAGATAGTAGTCAGAATTAGTAGCACTGCAAGTCTGCCTGACACTTCCAGTTGTAAGATGCTGAGTTCAGTTACACACAGGTTTATTAAGCTTTAAACATTTCAGAGAAAATCTTGCATGCAGGAAAATTTTATAATCCAAATGTTAATATCTTTACTTAGCTGCTCTCAGTAGCGCTAATTATAACTGTCATTTCAAAAGTGTTAACAGGTTTTTCTAAAGTGTCATGAAAATGACTGCTCAGACATTTCTGCGAAGGCAACTGAGGATACATGAGTTGTTTGATCATGCTGAATTTCTAGTAATCTGGTGATATGAAATAGCTCAGTCACCCACATTTGCCTTTTGCAGGCTGTGAAGTATGTTGTGAATATTGCCAAAATACAAAACCCTGATAAACTAGAATTTGTTTATTCTTGGTTAATACTTGTTTGGCCTTAGCAACAAAACATTTACATCCAACTGTCCAGCTTCCAATTATATTTAGTTGTATTTGTTGTGTCTTCTAAAGACCAGATCTGCAGTGATTATGCAAAATCAACTGTTTTCAAAAATTGTAATGTGATGCAATAATTTTAGATCAGTCAACTTTACAGGATTTGAAAAATCACATAGTATGCAATGTACACTGCTTGCAACAAATGCTATTAATAATGACAAATGTAAAATCACCTGGATAGGGCTGTGGGCCTTTGTTTTTCCACCCACACATTTTTAAACACAATGCTACTACTACTTTAATTTAAAGTAGAATGTCACAAGTTATCTTCTAAAGATCTCTGGTGATGTAAATGTGATTTCATATGATCTGATATAAATTATACCTGTCATATATTATATTTTATAAATTTGCTTTTATTCTCCTTTAAGAGAATAAAGCAGATGTGGGGTTTTAGGGTTTTTGTTGTGGGTTTTAGTGTTTTTTTTTTTTTTTTTTAATTTATCTTAACTAGAGTATTCTGTTCTGGAAAGCTTAGGATACTGATTTGAACAAGTATAGAACAGATTCTCACTATCCTGTCAGTTAATCTGGGCTTGTCTACTTTTCAAATGTCACACAAGGTAAAAATCCTAGCAAAATAAAAGCATTTCAGAACATCAAGTTGATTGGCTATTGAGAGGGTAGTGAGAACTTTTATAATGAAGATCTCTAAAATATAATCTACAGTGGCACCGCATTGAGCATGAGAGCAATTTTATAAGTCACGTAATACAGAACATAGTTCCATTTTTACCAGTGTGTGTATTTTATTTCTTAGAAAGTTTAATAGTCAAAGGAAATGTTCAGTTCTCTGCTTATCTGACCTACTGTTTATGTGCAGTTGAAAGCTTTTGGGTTATAATGTTCCATTGCATAATAAGATAGATTTTTGTTAGTTATCTGTGGAATCTCATTTTCAACAAAACGCAAATTTGTTCTGCGGTGTCTCAGTACAGTTCTTTGAGAAAATTTAATGCATGTAGCAGTCTTCTACTGCTGCTCCTTTTTAATCCACTACTTCTACTACCAGTTAAAACAAAGGGAGATACCTGAGAAGACTGAACTTTTTATTGTTCTAGTAAGTGGAACATTTTATTTAACATGCCTTTTTTAAGTTAGACAATCTATTGGAGTATAAATGTATATTAAAGGAAAATCTGCAAACATGAAAAGAATCAGTCAAAAGAAGGTTTATAGGTAGAAACAGTCTGTAATGTGAGATAATTTTGATAGCATTTATTTATCTAGTTACTCATGTATGATTTTGACCATCTCTGACAGAAAGTAGTTGATTTCCATGATCTAAGTGTCTGAATGCAGTTTTACTAATTAAACTCCCAGTAATTCTTCTTCAGGCTTTGAAATATGCTGCTTCTATATCAGACCTGAAAAAGGGTTTGTATGTGTGAAAGTCTGCTTTTTCCAACATTATCAATTGATTCAGAACCAGTTGTGAAGAGCCTGATTCTGTCTTCTTGAGAACCTCTGTGTAGGTGTTGGAAGGTTACCATTTAGGTGTCTCCAGAGTCTTTTCTCCAGGCTGAACATGCCCCGTTCTTTCGTTAATTTTTTTCCTGGTATGCATACATTTTATAATTTGGACTTTGTTCTCCCTTCTTCTTCCCAGTGGGGCCCTTTGCTGAGAAATTTTTGATTTTGTAATCTGTGTTGGAAAAACTATATTATAATCTGAAAAAATTTGGCCTTAAACTGAAAATAAATTATCAGTATGGTATCTTATACAAATATAAAAGTGTTTTGCTTTTCCCACTACATTTTTTTAAATTAATTAGAATTATGGCTCATAAAGAAAACAAAAATTCTATTTACCTCTGTATTTCTTATTCCTTTTTTATTGGCTTATATACCTTTTCAGAACTTTCATTTTAAAGTATAATGATTTTGATAGTCAGCAAGAGCCATGCAGCATGTACAGTGAACAGATTTGTACATCCTACTCCTGCAACAGTAGCATCTAAAATATTTCTGAATGCAAGAACTGTGCTGTTTAATTCTATAGAGACCAGAAGCTCTTTTTGTGCTGTGAATTCCACCTTCCCTCAGGTTTGCAGTTAAAGCCATTGAGAATGAGATACCTGGTCTGGGTGATAGCTGGATACTCCTTGTGGTGACTGGTAAACACGTTCTGGGGATTAATGACCTGGTCTAAATCTCATTGAAGACAGCAGTGTCTCCCCTACTGTCATGCTCCTCAAATAATACCTGAGAGAACTCAGCTGTGTTGGAAGGCATCTCTGGTGTAATCACCTTGGTAATACACATAGCAGGTTAAAATCTGGTTTTAGTTTCATTCCAATGTAGTTTGATTTTTCAGAACAGATATTTCATGGATTCATAGGTTTAACCATGATGGAACCATTTCATCAAACTCTATCTTCTCCATTTCACAAGACATTAAATTGCATCCTGATCTGCCTGAATACAGATCTAATGCTTTGTTTGCCTGAAGTGTATCCTCCCTGAAATGCATCTACCTGAGTTAGAAACATACAAAGAATCCCTCATTTCTCTTGGTATTTTGCTTTACTACTTAATCCGTTACATTAATATAGAGAAATACTTGGTTTCCATTCTGAAGTCAGTTTTCCTTCACTTTCCTCCTTTGATTCTCATGTTTTCCAAATAAATTGACCTGTTAAGAATTCTTGCCCTATGAATATACCATCATTAAATATTGATTACTTTCTCATACACAGTAAATAGAAGTTTCTCATAATAAGACAGTTATTGTAGGACTCAGTCTTTTTGCCTTGAGGATTGCAGCTGTAGGGTTTTCTTAAAAACTGGAAACTGCTCTTTGCAGAAGCAAATGTATTATTTGTGTCTTTAATGTTCTGGAGAGAGAAATAAATATGATAATGTCTAGCTTCTACAATCACTGATCCCATGTCACTTTTTTCCACAAGTATTAGCAGTGGAAGTTTATGTTTAAATGTTGCTCTACTTTTGCACTATGTCCTGTCAGGCTTCACTTTTCAAATTCTGCTCCTTCCCACCTGTCTCAGCTGTGCAGTGTAAATATAGTCTACATTACTTTTCCCTAGATATCTAAATTTGCATTTAGCATTGTCAAAAGGAAACTTATTTTAGAGATTTACTTGGCAAAGTAATCCAAACAACTTTCTGCAACTCTGCTGTTTATCATAAAAGGTAATTCATAGACTTCTTAGGAAATTATTTTATGTTTGATTACAGATTATTGATAAGAGTGCTTAAGATAAGACTCACTACCCATTGATCTGAACACATTCCAGCATTGTCTTCTTCACCTTTTACTTTTATGATTAAAGAAGGAAAACGTTTGGGTTTTTTTTCCAGATAAATCTGTTTGGCAGTTTTTAACTCAATTATCTGATACTTTGCTATTATTATATAATTCTAATATTTAATGAATATTCTGTGATAAGAGATTAGATGTTGAGCAAAATTCTGCATTACATTTATACTAATTTTTACATTAACTGACTTGTAATTGCATCAAAGAATATAATCAGGTTGGTTTGAGAAGACCTGGTTTCCATTAGAACCTAATAGCAGACTTACAATTATATTCTCATTCTTTGATTTCTTACTGAATTAAATTCTGTGTAAGTGTTGTCTGTTCTTCTGTCTGGGACATATACTCCTATCTAACTATCCTACAGCTATTTGACTTACTAAGTTTCAGAATGTGGGAGAGCTTACTAAAGTCATATGTAGTGGTACTCCTCTTGAACTTTATAGAATCATAGAATATTTTATGTTGGAAAAGGCCATTAAGATCATCAAGTACAGCCATTAACACTGCCAAATCCATAAACCATGTCCCTGAACACTTAATCCACATGTCTCTTAAATACCGCCAGGTGTGGTGACTCAACCACTTCCCTGGGCAGCCTGTTTCTAGTGTCTGACAGACCTTTCAGTGAAGAAATTTTTCCCAGTATCCAATCTAATTCATCCTATTGTGGCACAACTTGAGGCTGTTTCTTCTTGTACTGTCTCTTCTTTCTTGGGAGAAGAGACCAACACCAACCTCTCAGATAATAAAAATTCTTATCTTCACTACTATAAAACTACTTTGAAGTAGAATAAATTTCTTTCTTTCTTTCTTGATGACTTGGACAGTTACGTCAGTTCTGCTTTGGTTTCTTCTCATTTTCTACTTAGCATAACTCTATGAAACTAGAGTCATAGATCATGAAAACATGTGCTGTTCCCTTTAAAGCTAAACGGATCTGTGGGTTTGTTGTTGTTTATTTTAATTTCTCTTTTTTACAATATTTTGGTTTCTCGTAATGTTTCCCAAAATTTTATTTTATAAAATGCAGTTTAGCTTGATATTGCTTCATAAGACTTCTTATTTCTCTAAATTTTATTGAGACATATGCATGCACCTTGGGGAGAGAACTGTCATGATAGAAAGTTATCAAGTAATGCTATTAAAGCATTTTCAAGACCAATTTAACAGTACTTGATGATATTTTAATATTTAGTAGCTTTTTACTCCTGATCATCAATCACAGACTCTTGTGTTACTCAGTTCACCCACTATGACATCATCATATATTGTAAGGCAACTTCTCCTACAGATTCTTTCACATTGTCACACAAAGCAGGACAAAAAAAATATCTGCCTCATGCACTGTGTCTTGGGGCTAAATTTAAAAAAATAATATACCTGTTCTTTGCCATTAAGTAGATCTATTTCTAACTGCATTTTTTATGTAATATCATAGTCCTATCCCCTAACAAGAGATTATGTGATCCGAATGTTACTGATTTGACAGGTTTATGGCCATCAGAAGCAACCAGGCATCTCTGCTGTCTAGAACTTGGAATGATACTAAAAGCCTTTTGACTGTGATTTATGGCCTAAATCCTCTCTGAAAGGCTTTATGCAACTTTAATAGACTCTTCCTGTCGCATTTTATACTGAGTGGTACCTATTTACCTAATTTCCGCAGAGATAATTTATGCTGGCTATGTCAGAGCTAAACAAGTTTATGCTTGTTGACAGCATTGTAGGCAAAGACTTTATTTCAAACTTGCAAGTATAGGGTAGAAATGCATGCCATGATGATTATGATGACTGCATGATGACTTTCTGCTGGTTTTCTCTTTTTAAAGCCCTTTTTAATTGCATTGTTCTCTTAGTGCAGCAAGCTAGAAAATTTTGCAGATGTTAAGGTTTTATTTGATACCCATTTTGTTTGAGTGGCAGTGCAACAAAATAACATTTTATGAAAATATTTAATTTAGCTTTCATGATATGTCATACCAGGAGAAAAAAAGAGGAAAATTTCAGATTATTTAACCACAGATACATAAAATGGGTACAAAAGAATTACAGTTTTTAACATTTTTTTTTTAATTTAATAGATTTTAAAAGCTCATTCAGCATCTTCTTGGTTAATGACCAGTGAAGCCTGTGTTAGAGAAGGGAGAACTGTTTCTGCAGTGGAATGAAGTATTGTACTTCAAGAACAAGTTTCTTTTCTGAATTTTTTTGCCCTGATCCTGTTGTTCTCTGGATGTATATAGTATTGTGTGCTTATGACTGATAATGTGAACATCTAATTTTATTGCCAAAAGGAAACAGAAGACCTTCTTTTAATCTCCAAACTCACTGAATGTCAATCTTGGAAATATAGTGCATATATATTTATATTTCTAAGTGTTATGCCTTAAATCTTTGGAAAAACGAAAAGTAGGGAGGAAGAACACTAGTTGACATAGTTGAAAACTTTGGCATTGGCTGTTGAGCCAGAAAAGTGAACATAATGGCATTTATTACTAATGTAATAAGAAGGAGTAGGATACAGAATTTATTTGAAAAGTGATATTGTAGTACCCATTCATTTACCATGATTTTTTGCAGTTGTTTCCATCCAAAGGAGATAATAAGAATTTGTACTGTTGTTACAGTCTGCTGCAAAATAACATGAAGTACTAAGGACAGAGTTCAATGAAAAATGTGCAACCTACTAAAATTCAGCCAACACAGAAAATGAATAACAAAGATGAAGAGTAGGCTTTCAGATGTTCTGTTAGCTACTCATAATGAAAAGATGGGTCTGAGCACAAAACCATAGAATAGCTGTGTAAGGACCATGAAAAGTGATTTTTATGGAGCTGTAGTGTGCTTAAAAATAAAAAGAAACCCTTACCCTAATTCTCTTTCAAAAAAATGTGGATTATCCTCTGTTCTGCACTGGGTGGGTGGGGAGAGAGAGGGACAGTGCAGGGTTCTTTTTGGATGTCGATATAAAAGGCCCAGCAAATAAATAGTGTAATAAAGCAGCTGCTTTAATAAGATAGAATTAAAAGAGGTATATAGATAGCAACTATATCAGTCTCTTCAGATGCTGGACACCCCACATTCAGGTGGCAGCAGTGAGCAAATTTGTGGGAGGTGCACCCAGGTACAGGAACTCCTCTGCTTAGTGACAGAGGTCCAGGGTAGAGGTGAGTAGTTTGAGTATCAGGGAGTGTGAGAGAGACTACTGGAATCACGCCCCACCTTCCCTGAGACAGGCCCAACAGGCAGACAGGGTGCATGATGCAGAGTATTCCCCATCCTCTCTCTGCCTGACTGAACACTAAATTAGGGGGTAGATTTAGATTAGATATAATTTAGATTATATATTTAGATATGTATATATTTAGATTAGATATAATTAGATATGCGGTTCAACAAGGCCAAGTGCAAGGTCGTGCACTTGGATCACAACACCACCATGCAGCGCTTCAGGCTAGAGGAAGAGTGGCTGGAAAGCTTCCCGGTGGAAAAGGACCTGGAGGTGTTGGTTGACATGCAGCTGAATATAAGCCAGCAGTGTGCCCGGGTCTTAAAGGTCTTTTACAACCTAGATTCTATGATTCTATAATCAGATTAACTCCAGTTGGATTTTCCCATGGCCTGCTGCGCAGGTCCCGTCCACAGAGATCGTCCCTGTCCCTTCCACACTGTGGTGACTTTTATCTTGTGTGGCAAACAAAAACATGTGTCTTCTGCCAAGTTGCAATTTTAGCTCTGTTACAATACCCACCAATGTGCAGTGCAGGCTATTGTGCGCATTCCACCATATACTGTTGCAGCAGCTACCCATGCTAACCTGCAGACTTCTCAAACCCTAAGTACAAGGTCTAGTGTAGCAAACATAGCCTGGTCAAGGTCTCTGACTGCTTGAACACAATTTCTTCTGCAAGACTCCCAGTACATCTCCTGATATTATTAATTAATTATTATACATGTTATCTGAATACACTTCTTTTTATAAATCAGAGAAATAGGGTCCAAGGGAAGATGGTAGTGTTTTGTCTTAAAATCAGAAAGTTTTACTGAGATCTGCCTGTAATGGTGTATTTTCACATCTTGAAGTTTATAAATGTGTGAGAATTGAATATAGGGTTTGGTAAAGATGTTAATTTTTGCTTACCCAAGAAGAAAGCTAAAAAATATGTTCCTTAGCACACTTACCATCTACAGATGTTATATTTGTTCCAGAACACAGTTTTCAGATAAAGACTGGACATTTTTTTTTTAACAGAAGCTATAGGATTGATTAAAAAAATGAGTGTTTTGATCTTCATTAGGTGAGGTGATGGCTGCTATTTATGATTTTATACTGGGCTCCTAAATAATGTCTCATTTTTTCTTCAAACTGATTTGTTAATTTTAAAGTTAATGTGTGTGGGGCTTTTAAAGCACCCTCCTTTTCATGCCTTTTTTTCAACAAAGCTCAGAACCGTACATATCATTTTGCATTAGTCAAATTAATGTGTTCTGTATGCAGTATCTTAAATCATTTAATTTGATGCTGTTAAATTCCACACAGTTGAATAATTGTAATTACTTTTTATTCTCTTTCCTATGTCACCCCTAGAAAAGAGACTGATAAAAAGTATAACTTTATGGCTGAATTTATGGGACCTCAAGTGATATATATGTCTCTTTTCCTCACAATGTGAACAGAAGACTAATTTTAAAGAAAATCCTCCAGATTGCCCTGGGGAAAATAATTTACAGACAAACCCAGAACTATCATCTGAACATACAATCAGTCTATGGGCATGCAAGGATAAAACTAGAAGTTCCAAAACCAACTTAGAGCTGAATATGGTGAGGGACGTGAAGAGCAAGAGATGGGCTTCTGTACAGACATCAGCAGCAAACAAGACATCTAGGAAAAATATGGGCCTGCTGCTGAGTGGGGCTGGGGACATGATGATAGAGGACATGGAAGGGGCCGAGTTGTACTGAAGGTCATCTTCACATCAGTCTTTAACTGGCCTTAGGAATGTGACACCAGTGGGAAAGTCTGGGAAGGAAATCTTCCTCTGGCAAGGAATTCTTAGCTGTGGTGGATAGCATCAGATTAAAGACCATTTAAACAAACTGGACATTCACAGGGCCTGAAAGGATGCACCAATAAATGCTGTGCAAGCTGGCCTATGGCATTGCAAGGCCACTCTTGATAATCTTTGAAGGATCATAATGATCAGGGGAGGTTTCTGCAGGCTGGAAGAAAGCCAGGGTCACTTTTCAATAAGGTCAAGAAGGAGAGTCCAGGACTTGTTAGTCCCATCAGCCTCACCTTGATCCCTGGGGAAGAGGTGGAAGAAATAACCCTGGAAACCATTCTTTAAAACATGAAGAACAAGAAGGTGTTTAGGAGCAGTCGGCATGGATTTATGAAGAGGAAATAATGCCTGGTCAACCTGACAGCTTTCTGCAATCACGTGGATGAGGGGAGGATTGATGGTGTTCATCTCGTCCTTAGAAAAGCTTTAGACACTGTCTCCCATGACACTTAAACCACAACACCCTCAAAGGCAAACTGACAAAGTACAGGCTAGATGCACAGATAGTGGGGTGAATTGAAAACTGGCTGAATTACCAGGCCCAAAGATTGTGATGAGCACCACCAATTCCACACAGACGTCAGTCACCTACAGCATACACCAGGGCTGTTTCTTTACTCCTCCTGTCTGTGAAAGTACAAATGACTGATTTAACATTTTGACAAAGGGAAACAAACATATGCAGTTTAGCGTTCCCTCTGAAGTTGCCAGCTTTCACAGAGAAAGACTTGACTGCATAGTGCTTACAAAGCAAGTGCCCTATTTAGTTTATGGGAAGGACATTACTATATGGTCCTAATTTCTTTTCCTTTTGGTCATGGAATATCTTTGAGAAGACTTCAGTTGCTTTCATCATACAGTCAAAAAAAGTATTTTCTGTAGTTCTAAAGCTATAAGGATATAATTGTCTCTTAAATGTTCTTTTTTGTACAAATCAACACTTTTTTCCTCTTATCTACATTAAAATAATTCAAGATCTCTTAAAAATTTCAGTCTATTCTTTCTGTTGCTGCAGTTACAGATGATCTACTGATTAGGTCTTTATTTAAAAAGTAATAGCTGTCAATAAAACATCAAACTAATATTTAATCTCATGATTGCAACTTATAGTCAGAGGTGAAATTTAGGACTTCAGTAGTTTAAAGATAAGCAGCCTAGTGGTATTTAGGAAACATGTTACATACTCTGTTCATGTCTGCCTATGTAATACCCAATAAACCAAATCTATATGTGCTGTCAGCACTGGATGTAGATCTAAGTCATACTGGTGTTAGCAATTTAGTCACCAAGAAGTTTCATTTGGAGTACCTGGATGTCTGGATGAGATGTACTCTGCCAATGTAGTCATGACTTCCTTCAAAGCTAGTTTGTTCTGAAAGCAACAGCCTAAAATCAGAAGAGCAGGTACAAAGGCAAACGAATAAGAAATAAATTTAAAAGATGTTCACACCATTTGGTCCTTAGCAGCCGTTCAACAGAAATTCTGTTTCCTCGTGTAAAGATTTACTGCTTAGCCTGAGTAAGTGACAAAACAGCACACTCCATTAATTGTGACTTTGGCAGTTTATTGGATGCTAATGGTTCAAATATGAAAGGAGAGGCAAGGTTGATATTTGAAAATAATGCACACATAAGGGTCCAGAGAATTAAGTTGGGAAAGGGGAACTTTTTATTCTAGTATTCAGTATCACTTCAACAGTATTACTGCTACTTTCTGCTTCTATGGGGATCTCCCATTTGTACATTTCAAGACTCTGAAGGTAAAATTACTCATCACGTGCCTTTTATCGAGGGATAACTGAATGACACAGTATAAATCACAAGATAAAAGGTAGTAGAAGAGAGGGAGAGAAGAAAACTAAAACCTTAATGTTCTGGATCATGAACTTGGTGGAAAGTAGGTTGACACTATTTCCACTTCTACATATCTGGGGCTCTGTATATTCTTTCAGAGCTCAAGGACAGCAAGAATGAGAGAAATGCTGCCCTGCAATGAGGAAAAAATCCCAACTTTGTTCTTGTTGTGATTTACTCTGGCTAGCAAAATACGACGAAGACACTCTCACAAATTCCCTCTCCCTTCTTCTAGTGGAAGGGAAGAATCAGAGGAAAAAGAAATAAGAAAGCTCATAAAATTGAGATAAAAATAATTTACTAATTAAATCTAAATCAATATATGCAGATACTACTACTAATAAATAATTAAAATAATAGAAAATAAAACATATGATACAATTTCTCACCACCCAATGACCAATGCATACCCAGATGCTGAGTTGTGAGAGTCAGACCCAGAGAGCCCAAGAGCAATCGCAGCCTGAGTGCTGGAGCACGAGAGCTGTCGCAGCAGACCGAACGAACCCTATCAGCGATAGCATGACTGGGAACGCTAAACAATGCACCAACTCACTCACAAACGAGCCAGCACAAGAGTTAGCAAAGCAGCTAATGCAGGGAGGGTTAGCAAGTGCCCAGTAGTAAGCGAGCAAGGGACTGAGAGAGTAATGGCTACTGGACCCCCTCCCCACTCAAGACCCGGAACATGACGTACTATGGAATGAAATACTTCCTTGGTCAGTTTGGGTCAGCTCTCTGGACTGTGTCCCCTACGCTGCTTGCAGTGAGACAGCGAGAGCTGGGAACGCAGTATCAGAAGCGGAGAAAGACCTTGAATTCAGTACAGGCCCAGTGCCAGCTGAGGCCTTATCAGTATTTCTCCCAGCATACAGGAACACAGCTTCCTAGCAACCACAGTAAAGGGTAACTCCCTTTCCTGACTGAACCCAGCACAGTTCTGTCTTCAGCAGTGCTCAGTACAAGATGCTTTGGAAAAACACAGTATCTGGGACTTTTCTGGAGTTATAGTTGTTCCTGTTTCTACTCTCAACCTCAAGTAGTCAGCAGTTGAGACACTTTTGTGTACCAACATAATTTTGAATAATGTGTCTTCCATTACTTTTACTAATCTTTTTTTTTTAAGCGCTTAAAGTCTTTTAGCTTTTGCAACACTGCGTTTCAGTGAACATCAAAATTTCACTATGTCTGTGTGTGACGTACACATCTTTTCGGTGTTGTATTCCTTTTTTTTTTTTTTATTTTTTTTTATTTCTTAAGATCATTACTTTATAGTAGACTTTGGTTTTCAGTGATGAAGTTTTAAACACTTTATTCCATAGCATGCTGAGCTCTAAACATTTAATTTTTTTTAAATTATATTTTCTTTCTTTTTATTAGGATACCTAGTTTTCATTTATCTCAAAGGCCTAAAATCCAATTGTAAACAAGATGGCCAAATACAACTTACGTTGTGATGGAAAAAGCAACTTTAACAATTAGTTGGTTACCATGCCATCTTACAGTTCCCATCTTGTTCTTCCAAACATAATGGCAAACGTTATACAGCATGACAACTTTGGTAGCATGGCCGTGTTACAGCAACACGGAAGAATATCTTGTATAAATCTTGATTTTGCATGTTTCTCTCATAACTATATCCTGAAATAAATCTCTTCAAAGCCTAGTGCTTAAAGGAAATTATGAAAATTACATCACCTGTAGTTAATAAACATAGTTTGTGTATGCAAACTCCATGTGCTTTTTGTAATGGATTGTGAAACACACTCTTGATAAAGGCTAATGGAGTTAACCTTGGGGAGGGGGTGTAACAGTGTGTGACAGGGTTTACCCTAACCCCAATAACTATGATGACTAATCACAATTTTTTCACATAACAGAGATAATTGTACTGTTAATTCACTGTTATCATTGATTTACCTGCAGAAGTATTTTAGTAAATAAGAGTTTAAAGCAGCGTAATTATTTCATGGGGTTTTCTTGTTCATTTGTATTTTCTGTTCTTTCTCTCTTACATGCTGCAGTTGCAAACATATTGTGGCGAGAGCAAGGTACTAATACAGATGGCTTTTTTCATATTTTCTGTATTATGATAAAATGGTCATCTATTGTTCCTCTTGTGTGTTTGTGGGGTTTTGGTTTTGTTTCTTTTTTTTCATACTCTACATTTACAATAATTACCTTCACCCTTGTGACACCTGTAGGATTTGATTTAAAGAAAAAATATAGTGTATCATAATCATGCCTTTGTGAACTGCTTCTCTTTTTGGAGAGAGAAATTCAGAAAATTCAGAAATTTCAGATAATTACTCAAAAGGATACAACAAGAAGGTCAGATTTAAAGTGTAGATCTTTAAATTTAGTTTACTGACATGATAAAACTTCCAACCAGTCAGTCTGTATGCTATTGGGATTGATCTTCTTGTATGAATCATTCTTATTTGACAAAATTATAAAGAGTTTAATTGAAATTGCAATACCTGTTGTTGCTTAATGAGACAAAACATTTTCTTATTCTCAGAAAGAGTTTGTAAATAAATGTTGAGAAGAGGAATGAAGATTTGTGGTTTGTGAGCAACTGAAGGATAAATATATACAGACATTATCAGGTGTTAATAACATAGAAAGCACTGAATGTATATTTTACTGACAAAGACAAGTACTCATTTTCATATATATGAGATAATCTTATAAAGCATATTCCAGAAAAGTATTGTAGTTGAAGTGTTGTCATGAACTCTCATTTCATTGCTCTAAGTATCCTGTTCTTAGTTTACAGTTGCAATTTAGGGATTAATGTATTTCAGGAATAGGAAATGTTTCAATTATTTCCATTAGAAGATTGATAATATTCTAAGTGAATCAGGCTTCACTATGAATTTGGGGTGCAAATGATATTTCTGCATGTTTCTTTAAGATTTATTTTAAATTAATTTAAGCATTCAGAAATTTGATCTTTCATTTGCCTAAATACATAGTAACCTTTGTTGTTTTCCAGTGTATTTACAAATATGAACTAGTTTTATTTTTTATATTCCTGTTTCACTGGTTGCTCAGCTGGTATAAACAATCAGTTCCCTGATTATAGCGAAGCTCAGCTGTGATCCTGCTGTTCTCTTGGCCTCTGTTGGTCATTAGTACAAGTGGTGTGTTCAGATTGTCATACAATTCCACTGTTAACAATGAAACCGATGTACAAAGTGTCCAAATGTCTCGCTGCTTATTGGGAAGGTATCACTTGTGTTTTATCTTGAATAAAACTGAAAACATGATAGGCACACCCTTGATTTTTTTGGAGGACTGTCTTTTGAAGTCAAGTCCTGTGTTGTTTTCAGTGGTTATACAGCACCTAAGGAAACTTAAATTCTGTGTCAATAAAGACCACTTAAAAATAAGAGCTTACAAGAGTGCTTATGGTAAAGACATTCAAATTTCTCTGTAACTATTGTGAAACTAAACAGAAAGAAATTTATAGTAGAGATTGAGAGCGTGAAGTAACAATATCCTCTTCTAGAGCAGATTTGCTCAGTCTTTCCTGTGTTTCTCATGGGCCAGTCCCTGTGTTTCCAACAAACATTGTTACTAGCTGCAATGTCAGAATTCATTTACCAGATGCCAGTAAGCATCACTGTTAACTTCTCTGGGCCATGCATACTCTGTCATTTTCTTTTATCTAAGTATTAAAGGATAAGGGAGGGATGGGTGATTAATAGGACTAGTAAGATCATGAAACGCTAGCTAGGCTTCAGTGCCTGCAATGCATATTAGTATATAGGGTATACAAGTGCTTTATCACAACTGCAGAAAAAACCCAAACCACCACCATTTTTTCAAATCACTGTTAACCAGTTTAAAACATAGATTCAGTCTAAATGAAACAAATACAGTTGCGTTTATTGTTAGTGCTTCTGGCACTGTATTATAAATGTGTTGTTTTCGGTGTGGTGGGGGGAGGGCTGCAAGATTAAGTCAGATGTCTTTAGAGGAATAGCTCCTGTAGTTGTGAAGAAGTAGCTTGCCTAAGCGATTAGGTATTTCTACAGATATTTGTAGAAACATGTTCAAAGAAAGAGTTTGGGGGTCATAATAACTTGGAAGGGGGGAATTATTTAATTGGATTCACAGATAAAGGTTCCTTATATGAACAGAATTCCTTAACTCAGTATTGAAATAGTAGAAGGACATTTCTTACTGTCTCCTTCACACAGTCTGAAGAACAGTTTGGTGAACTTCACTATCCAGACATTGGAAATAAAGCCTAGAAGTTTGGGTTGAGTTACTCTACACAAATATTATTTGTACACTGGAAAGCTTGCCTTGGAGTACTGGCAACTGAGGAGGAAGTTTTAGGAGTTTATCAAATGTCTATCACTTCGGGTATCAGATTCCTCACATTCTGGTATTAATTATCTTGCTAGTGACTATAATATAATTTAGTCAACAAGATCAGGGAGAAGGGAAAACCTTGGTTTGTACCCAGCTATATCCACATATTTATCACCGAGATACAATTGTTGGATAAGATAGTTGTGTAAGATAATTGACCGTTACTCAATATCCATCTTTACTCTGTGTTCCCTGGTAGGAACAGTGTACTTGCAGTCAGGCTTATCTACAAATTCCAGCTGTTCTTACAGGATGCAATGTCAGCCATTCTTAAAAGAAAGATCTTGACATATTTTCTTACATAGGCTGTATGATTGACCTACAAAGGCATACAAAAGTACCTATTGACTGGAGTGGGCATATAGCCATTAGTGTGCCCTTATGCTCAGAATAGACATGATTGGTAAATTTTCCTTGAACCTGAGCCATACTACACCAAATGCAGCATAGACAAATTACTCTCCCACCTTTTGGTAACCTATTAATAGATAGATTTGGTATAAAATGTGGAAAACCCTGCTTGGAGACTGTCCCTTCTTTCTTTTTAGTTAAACTTGGTGAAAAATGGGAAATGATTGCATAAGATTCCTCAAAGATAATTGAACTTGTTTGTTCTGGGCATGGCCTGACAACCTTATGCATATTACTACCTTCTAAATGACTGTATTTACCTATGTGATTCCAAACTGGGACAGGGAAATTTTATTTATGTGTATACATACAAACATCTATACACAAACACACACTTCAGCCCCTACTTAATGTTCTTATTATTTAATTTGATATTAAAGTGTGTTCTATTAACACAGATTTTCCTTCAGAATTTAGGATAAACAGAATTTCAGGCTCAAATTTATTTTTTTCCAGGTTTTATTCCCCTATGGTCATATACCAAATATTGTTATGTCAAGTGGAAACTTAAGGCCTGTATACAGCTTACTGTACATTTTTATCATTGTAGTCCACAGTTTAGCTGCTTGTAATGGTAATTTTATGAGTAGTGTGATTTTCTTTACAGAATTTTACAAATATGAACTGATCATCCATCATAGCATCCTCATAGCAAATTAACCACTGTTTTCTTAGTTGGAGTATGGTAAACTAAGGAGAATGTCCTTTTTTTGTGGTCATGAGCATGAACACAGATATTATGAACTTCGTGCTGCACGTCTGGTCCCCACCTTCTCCACAAGACATTACATCATGCCTCTCATTCAGCAACATTGTGGTAGAAGGATTGAATACCTCTATAAACTTTTGTGGTCCTTCAAACTTGGAATGCATATCTGCCCAACTCTGGCTTTCCAATAAAATAAAATAGAGAATACTTCCTATTCTGACTGAAAGTAATATCAAATAAGGGTTTGTAACAAAGATTCAGAATGTTTTTATGTTATACAGAAATTACTTTTCCTCTTCCATCCCTCAGGAAAAAAAAAAAAAAGAAAGAGAATACATGGAGAATTTATATTAGTTTAGATGATTTTCCAAGAACACTTTTGTTACTGCAGCTGTCAAACTATATATTTCTAGATCAGTATTCATGCAGACACTGCCTTGCCAAAGGAGAAAACCATGTGAAATTCTGAATAACGTAACAGGGTTTTTTCAGTTTTACAAAAAAACATCCCATAGGATTAGCTGTATTAACACTATTTACATTAACAAATTGTTCTCATACCAAAAATATGATGAGTTTTTGAGTTCAAGACAAGGAATTTCTTTTTGGTGATTATTTAATTTTATATGTTTCAATGTGGTTTTGTTCCTAAGGTCTGGGAATTGGGAACATGTTTTATGTTTTTTATGAAGATGGCATCAAAGTAATACAACCAGTGGAATGTGAATTTCAGCGACATATTAAGCCTAGTGAAAAACTCCTCGGTTTTCAGGCAAGTTATTTTTTAAATTTACTTGTAGTGTTTTCTCAATCTTAATTTTCTTTAAATAAGAATTTATTATTGTTAGCTTAGTGTTTTCTGCTTAAAAAATTCATACGTGGCTTTTCTATAAGTAGCTTATAATGGTGGACTCAAAATCTTCTGTATTTTCCTTGAAATTTAAACTTTTAATCTCTCTTTTAGATTGAATATTCCCTGTATACTTTTGAAACCTTTTATTTTCTTTGGTTGTCTTATTTTTTCCTCATTCTTTCCTTTAACAGCTCTCTACTCCTTATTTCTGGTTTGTTTGTGGTTATTTTTTCTCCTATTTCCTCCAGTTAAGTGCATCTCTGAGAATCAGGGATTGACTCACTATTAAATATAAGCTCTAAAGTTATTATTTTTAATGTTTTTTTTTTTTTTTTCCCCATTGGATGTTTGTCTATATTATACTGTCAGATATCATGAGACAAATCCCTATCCTGATAAACACTCTTACATCTCCATTGAAGTCAGTAGAGTTGATTGATGCTTTGACTCCAACTTACAATTCATACAAGTAGCTTCAACAACTTTATTGTTAACAGACTTATAGCCGATTTCACCAAATTCTGTGCATTTATGGAGTGGTTTCCATGTGTAGCATACATAAAGGAGTAGTGTATTCTCCACTTCCATTTATTCTTTTTTTTGTTTTTTCTTTACCGTTAATCAAATATGTAGCTGACATGATGTATAGGAACACTTGTTACTAGTCACTACATAAAGACTTGTTCCATATGATCTATCACCTTTCAGAAATAATAACTTTTTCTCATTATTTGGATTTGAATGAGTGACCTTGAAATACTTAATAACCCATAAGCTGTACACTTCAGTTTTTTTGGTTTTTTTCCACCCCTAACACCTAAAGCACACTGAAATAGCAGCAAGACTGTTTCAATGGAATTTGCCTTTCACTTATCATTACTTATGGCAAAGGCTTCTGTAGTCAGCAGCAAGATTTGTTTTAGTGTCAATAATTATGCTTTCAACAGCTAATCATACCTTGATTTGTGCTGCTTAAGTGAAATTAGGTTGACACAGCCAAAAATAAGCCAAAAAGCTTTTTTATGGCTATTTAGTTCAAGAAGTCTGTTAAAATTTTATTGGTCTAAAGTGGAGCCTCGATTTTAAGTGCATTTTTATTGAAATATGGTAATAATCAGGATGAATATGTCTAACTTGTTTCATCTTTATAGCTTTCAAACCTAAAGTAGCATAATAATTACATTGTCTAAAAAAAAAAAAAACCACCCACACACAGGAAAGTAGTCTACTTGATAACTTTCACTGTAAACTAGGTAGAGACTTGTGCTCTGGATATCTTTTATTTGTGGGTAGGTGTGGTAAATGTATAGACAGAAATTAAGATTTGTACTTATATGCATGTCATTTTGCCCATTAAATTCAACAGTATTTCTACTTATTCCCCTGAACACTGAAAACATCTTCTTTCATGTATGGTGGTTAAGAAAACTTTATTTCTGCAATAGAAATCAGAAATATTTGGAAAATATACTCTTACGTTTTTCTACTCAGAGTGTCATCATTATTGACTCTGCATTTCAAGAAAAGAAAAAAATCAAGAAATAGTTTTCAGTGAAAAAAATAAAAAATTTAAAAAAGACCTTTAAGATTACTTTCCTCCTAAAAGAAGGATGAAACACAAGTTTAAAAGAATTCCCTGCATATACTGCTAATACTGTGACAATAGTAGTATATCCTTGAAAAAACTCATTGGGAATGAAGCATTAGACATTTAGACAACTATTTCCTCCTTTGAGGAATATCTTAGCTTCCTCAAGCCTCTTTGGAATATCTGTTTTCTCTAAATAAGAATAATAAAATCATGTAGTTCTGTCCCAGGGTCAGATTTTTATGAAGTACTGCATGTGATCATTTGGGAGTAAGAGTTCATGTCATAAGTTGGCCATTAGTAATTCTCTATCTCTGTCATATAACTTTACTAAACAGAGATGCTGGCATACTGCATGTTTTGAGGTGGCCTTGCATAGCCTTTCACATCTATGGCAGCTATGGCTAATAAAATCTTCATCAATTATCTTTTAACGTATACCTAAAGGAAACACATGCTTGCTTAAACTTCTCCCATTTCTTCACACTTTTCTGTATTAGCTCTTCAAGTAATAAGTAAAACCCCAGTAGACCTGCTTCATTAAAAAATATTTGCTAAAGTGTAGGAACATTTCTAAATTTTTCGGTGTTGTTTGGGTACTAGAAGTGTTACAGAAAATGTGTGGATATTACACGTGATACTGCAGTGTTCCTCCCGAGGTTTTCTGTTTGCCTGTCAACAAAATAAATTACCTTTAGCTGAGCTCCTGTAAAAGGAAAAAAACCTCAGATGTTTCTAAGTGGTATTGCATTATATTCTGAATGAATGTTGCAGTAGTTACACATGTACATATTTAGGTATGCTAATTTTGCTAAAGGTAAATACAGTTTCTCAGTAACTGTATAGTGGAGAACCCTTATCTAAATATTTAATTGCCTCTTATGCAATTGAATGTCAGTACAGCAAGGCACTTTAGTGTGTGTCTAACATGGGAATCACTTAGACTTTCATTGTGTTTAAAGTGAAGCAATATATTTAGGGCTTTACCAGATCATGGTGGTTCACAGAAAATCATAGTTTCCTCCTCTCCTTCCCAGAATCTCCTAAATTACTTGAATCTTCTAAATTAATAACAAATGAAAGTAGACTTTTATTAGGCTGATACTGACAATTCTAGATGCGTAGGAACAGAAATAAATTCATTTCTGTTTTCTGGTGCATGTTATTTTTTAGTTATACCAGCTTTGACAGCTGTTTGTTTAACCTGTTTTCAAGGAGAATCTTAACCATGGTCCAAGTAGAGTCTTTCAGCTGTTAAATGTCTCATCATTCTGAAGCATTAGGGACATTTTCCTCACTAACATGCAACCTCTATTTATCTTCCGCAAATTAATATTATCCAAAGCCTTTAAATTCTAATTCTGATGCAAAAGTGTTTTTATTTATTTGTTTCCCAATGAATACTGATGAGAATAATTATTTCAGGAGGCTGGGGGTATGGAAGGAAGCAATTGAAACATATACCTTTTTAAAGACCAATGCAAAAATCCTTTTGTTTTCAGCATAGTCCTGGTTTCTTCTTCATTACAAGAACTAGCACATAATGGCCTAATAATATTTCAGTGAACTAAGCCATCTCACACTTGACATGCTGAAGGTGGAAGCAAAACACTTAATTTCAAAATACTTAATGTGACTACATGGCAGAGCAAAGTTTCCATGGGAAATGAACTTGAAACACACTTATTAGTCCACAGAGGTTGCTTTAATATACACTCTTAGAGCACAGCAAATGTAGTAAATGCAAGATTGGTAAACTTTGTTGAAAAAAAAGTGAAAAGGGTACCACCATCTGCTTTTACTACAGAATGTCAAGTAAACAGTAACCTAATATGGTTTATATAGAATTTATTTTCCTCCTTCTGCTGACTTGTTACAGGGCAAATTCCTTTTTGATTAAAAAGTCTGGGGGAAAAAAATAAATTAATGTTTTATCAGATGCTATCATTTTTTCAGAGAGAATAAATTAGGGAAAAGTAAATTGCTCATATTTTAATTAGAGGGAGAAAATGGTAGGTTTATGCTTATATTTTAAAGAGAAATTATTTTAACCAATTACCCAACCACTGGGGAAATTAATATAGACCCTCAGAATTACTGCCTGTAATGTCAAAGAAATCCAAACTGTCTAATCAGATGTGAGCTTTTAAAATGCAAGATTTCAGTTTCATTGTTTGAAGCTATTTCTGAGGCATCTGATAAATGTGGGTTTGAATATCTAGAGAAATAACTGCATAAACCATTTCATGATGGGGAAAAAGACTCAGTTTTGGATATGAGAATTTTAGTATGTAATTTTCACTGTTACGTGGGAGGAACACTTCTTTTGCTTTTATTTTAATTTTTCAGTTTTGGGGCAAAGTGAGAGTTGGCATTGGATTATAGGTTTATGTCAACGTAAACAATATTCTAGAGCCAGTAAACTGCATCTGTATGTGTAGATTTATTTTTTCACTTAATACTTTTTTACTTTAGATGTGAAAGTGTCATGCTTTCTACTTGCTGTACTTAAAGTGGAACAAGAGGAACAGGTTTTGTGAGGTAGATAATAAGAATCATGCCCTGTAGTTTCTAATTTAAATATATATGTGTGTACACCTATAAACATCTATAAGAATTATATCTTTATATTGCTTTTATATTGAAATAATATTTAGAAATACACTTCAATCAGTATTTTAGATTCAGGAAAATATTTAAGGAGGTGTCTTAACTCTAGTTATATATAGTCTATATAGTTATAAATCCTTAACTTACAGTATTTTCCTGTTCTGCTACACTTCCTACAATGGAAGGTATGATTTATGTAATCATTTATATTAATCTGTGTGATGCCATGTGAGAGAAACCTAGATTCCTTCAGCAGGAGTTGATATAATTTTTCAATAATATGTTGCATGTGTCCATGAAGAATTCACAGCACCAAAAATTGATGTAAACTAAGGTGAGTTCCTGAGAGACATGGCTAAAAAGAACGACACAGTATAGGGTTGCTATAAACATTTACAAATGCATTATTTGGAGAATGTGTTCTCTGAGGAAGAAAGGATTGTGTAGAACAATCTAAAAGTAGTTATCTGTTTAAATAAAACATGGACCTATGACAAGGCATATTTAAAATAAATATAAAAAATTATTTGAGATCAGTGAAACAACCTTCCAATTGAAGTGACAATTGCACAGAAGTCAAATGACAAATGACAATCTGATGATTGCACATCATATTAGAGATACTTGTTGACACTTTGCTTTATGCAATAAAAGCTTTTAGCTTTAGTCCCGTTTGTCACCATGCCTAACATTTTTTAAAAATCCAGATTTTAAAAAACTTCTCACTTTGAAATGCATGGCTTTTTAGCAGTGCAAAATAAATCTTACTCTTTTTATACATTTCTAAGTTCTGCTGAAGTTCCTGATTATGTGCCACCCCATGGAACCAGAGTTCAGTAACCTTTCCTTATCAAGGTGATTTCTGAAAGACCTTCCCTTTGTTGATGTGTAAGAACCATGTAGGAGCAAGCAGTGGCTTTCTGTCCCTGTAAAGAAACTCCCTCCGTTAGAGCTGGAAATTGATTTATTTCTTATTTTGACATATAAAGTTTGAGTGTGTTTTCTCAAACGTAGAGGCACAGCAGGCAAAGAATGTTGATGATACAGAAAAGTTAGTGTTGAAATGCATCATCATCTTCTTGAAAAGCATTGCTTACTGCTGGATATGTTGTTCTGTCATGTTATTTTTACCCTTCCTTTTAAAAGGAATGTGGTGCTTAGAAACAGAATTCTTGTTTAAGATCTCATGAACTTTTGTTATTCAGTGCACATCATCTGCTGACATATCATAATTATTTTCACAGCAACCAATTATGATGTATCAGACAGAGCATCCTAAATGAGGTATAAGCAGCAGCTAAGTGCTAAAAATAAATAATACTTAGGATTTGGTGAAATTGCCCCGGTGATGAATGGAAGGAAAAAAAGAATAGATCAGGAAAACAAAAAAGCTTGACACATGCTGTACCTCTCCAAGCAGAATTATGTTTTTACATAAATTTGATGTTCATTAAAGGAAAAAGTAATGATATTTTGTAAAGGGAATTTCTAAATATGGTAACATATATGACCAAGTAACTTTTAATTTTGATAAAAACAAGCTTAAACTGGGAGTATATAGTTACAAACAGTTAGATAGAAATAGAAATACATATGTATGATGATTGGGAATTTATTTATATGAAAATATGAATAGTGAGCATGTAAGCTATGTATTATGAAATACGAATTTGTTGAAATCAACAGGAATTGAATTTGCTTTTATTTCAAATTCATCCTTTTGCAAGGATGGAAGGGCAGGGGGGGAAGGAATTATAGTAAGAAGCCATTTGATATGTATTGGGTTTACCCAATACATGAGAATGGCATATGATACAGCGGAAAAGCAGCAGCAGTTACACGAATCTGCTTTTTTGGTCATATGGAGTACTGACATGTTGCTTCAAAGGACAAGAAATTTGGCTATTTCTGCCATAAGACAATGTGCAACACACCTCCTCCTCCTTTTCTTCTCCATAAGTGTAAGCCATATCTATAACTGCCTTCCTTTGCAAGATACTATGATGATGCAGATAGGGGATCTGCTAGCTATTGCACGGTAATGAGACATTGTGTGTCCAATTTGTATTTCTGTTTTAATGTCTCCTGGTTCTTGCTCACTTTATTTCTACATGTGTTATTGTTTCAAATGGTTTTCTTTCCCAGGAAAACAGTGCTAACTGCCTGAATGTCCAGAAAATATCTAAAAAAGCTGGTGTACTGTTCACACTGAAGTGTTGTGAGATGTGGAGATGTGTGGTGCTTACAACATGAAGTTTGGCTGACATTAATCTATGTCCTAATGTCCTCTATCCTTTTACCTCCCTTAAATTTTCTGAGAATTTATTTTACAGCTAATAAAGAAGGAAAATACTATAATTTGTCTTTCTATTGCATTGCTGACAGTTTTGATTCTTACACTTTCTGTGTTTCTGTTGAATTATAGGATGAAGTTTGTCCCAAAGCAGATGGAGATCTTGTACAGCGGTGTGTATGGGCAACTGCTGTTAATGTAAAAGACAAGTTCATTTACGTAACTCAGCCCACACTTGACAGAGTTCTTATTGTTGATGTACAGTCTCAGAAAGTTGTACAGGTATTTATTTGTCATTTTTAAGTTGATATCTAATCTGGACACAAGAATTGAAGGTTTTCCTTCATATTTTAAAAAAAATGCAATTGACTGAAGAGTAAACACACTATCTAGGAAACAGCTCATCTACTTCCAACATTTAGCAGCAGTTTAGTGACTCTTCTTGTCAGTAGGCAATTGAGAGGGAGAGAATCAACAGGGATATAGCTCTTATAAACATTAATCAAGTAGCTGAGGAAATGAGTTCTTTGAGAAATTTTTGGCTTGAGGTACTTTTTACTTGAAGATCCATTAAAATAGAATTTTATCACAACAATGTGTGTATCAGCTTTGACAGGAAAGGTTAGGGGGTTAGGCTTGGCTGCAAAAGGTGAAGGACTGTTACTCACTAAGCTTTTAGAGAAATTACTGGAACTGCGGAAGAGTCAACACCACCCTGATCAAGACTGGGGACTATGAATTTGAACTACTTCTCTATTCCTCTCTACTATGTAGTTAGTACTATCAGTTTCTCAGTCTCTGGGATGCTGGAGATACTTGTCTTAGTCAAAATAATTCACTGGGTAAAAAGAGAGAAATTGATGCTATGCTACAGGCAATAATGCATTCATATAGTTTGTGGATGACAAAGGTACAAGGCAATGCTAAAATGAATATTAGCTTTATGAAGAAGCACAGTTTCCTCAGAAGAGCCTGGGAGTCAAAATATACTCCAAATGGTCAGTAGTTTTACTGGCATGGAGTTAAAATTTGTTGTTTAGTTGCCACCGCTCACATCAAATACCGCAACTACTGTACTCTTGTCTCTCTCTCTTTCTTTACGTATCCAGTGGTATCAATATCATTGTACTATGAGGTTTAATAGGGGGTATATATGAGGACAGATTTTAGTCTGTGAAATTGTTAGACGTGAAAATACATTTAGAAAATAGCCAGAAAGTGATTAAATTCTAAATATACATTTTCTGAATATGAAGATAATGTTTAAAGTCTTCAAATGTTTTTCTTAACAATGCATATAGAGAAAGGAAAAATCATAATCTTTGCTACTTGGTTTCTGTCTAGTATTCCCATCATATTACACTACTTTTGTATAGTTGTTTGTAAATCAGAAATATACAATAGAATATGTCATTAGATAGTCTTGAGTCTTTCAGAATGATGTCATTTGACCAGAAAGATTAATTTTACCTCCTTTTCAGTGGCAAATCAAGTCAATCAGTTCTATCTAGGGACTGTCACCAGCCTTGTTAGGAGGTTGGGGTTGTGTGCTTGTGGGAGTATTTTGAAGGACATTACTGATTGTATAAAATACTGAAATTTGCTTTAAAACAAGGTTCTTCTTTTTCAGAAATAAAATTGTTTCCTGAGCTCTAAATCTTGTTAATAACTTGTTAACAATCCTGCTCTGCTTCTCAGAAGAAAGGACACCTGTGTGTGAAACTGATAAAGATATTTTGACACCACACTGCGCGTTCTGATTCAAATTTTAATCATACTAACATGCCTAACATCTACAGGGTTGTTAATAGTATCATCACATTCATAAGAAACAGATGTTCTTTCACTAAATAAACCATGCATTTTTGTAATTATTATTATTTGAAATCTAATCTACATTTTTTATTAAATATATTTAAATATAACTTTTTTTTATGCCCTTTGCATTTTTTGACAGTAAATGAAAGAAAATCTTTAATGTATGGATTATATATTATATATTAGCCTCTGAGGGGAGCGTTTTATGGCTTTTCAATACTTAAAGGTGTCTTACAAGATAGGGACAGATTTTTTAATACGGCCTATAACAATAGGACATGGGGTGATGTTTTTAAACTAAGAGAAAATTAATTTAGACTAGATATATGAAGAAATTTTGTATGATGAGGGTGGTGAAACACTGGAACAGGTTTTCCAGAGAGGTGATAGATGCCACATCCCTGGAAACATTCAAGGTCAGGCTGGAAAGGGCTCTGAGCAACAGGATCTAATTGAAGATTAGATCTTCAACACCTTACTGCAAGGGTGTTAGACTAGATGGACTTTAAAGGGCCCTTAAAACCCAACTATTCTATGATGCTATGATTTTATGAAATTAGTATACAATGTATTATGTGTATTAATGTAAAAAAATATATAGCAAAATTGCAAATTTACATTTACTTGAAGAATAATGTTAATACTTTTTCATTCTTTAAACATCTGCATTTTCTGCCTTCTATTTTCTGTATCAGCTGGCTGAGTAGACATAGCTTCCTCAAAACCTGACCTATCCAAATGGTGACAGACTGATTAAATGTTTTATTCAAAAAGTTGTTAATTTTTTGATCTTTTACTCTTTTGGTTTTTTAGTTAAATTGACCTTTGCATATCGATGTAGAGATGTACTGAGCGGATAATGAATTTTTGTTTTCTGAAAACAAGACTTTTTTTACAACCAATTCAATATATTCCTTCAAGAGGAGGGACTGAAAAACATAGGCTTACTGCAATCCACAGATTTGAAGGACTGGAATCTCTGGCAATGGGTTCCTTGGTCTCTGGCTGACATTCACAAGTCATCTTGCTTTCCTACAGATGATGGATGAAATACTGATTCAATTGCATTTATTAGCATTTAGACTTCAGTGGCAAGAGCATATTATACCTTTGAGCTCACTGAAAAATATTAGAGAAGTTGGACGCTCTTTTAAACTTAGGTCTTATGGGATAGTTGTAATGGTAGACCCTTCTAATTGGCCTTCAGATACAATAGTTATTATTTTACCAAGTACTTTACCATTAACTGAATATTTAGAGATATTTACAACAATGGTGCATGTAATGAAAAGTTACAATTCAATAAATTAAGCACTAACTGAAAGTACACCCCTCTCCCAGAAATATGTAAAGTGATTCTCCAGTTTTTGGATGGAGTTAGGTAGTTTGCTGTTCTATCACATAAATATTCAAATTTCTGCAATGAGCTGAAAACCAGACATACAGGATACCTAGGTGTTACACAGAGCTTTGTGCATAAAGTCTCTGCTCCTTATCAATTATATTGAGCTAAAACTGGATAATCCACAAGGTTTCATGTTAATCTAGGAAAAGAACCTTTCACTTTCAAAGAAATTTTATTTTGAGGGATAGAATAGCATTGCTTTTTCATTACTTTAATAATATCTAGATCATGAGTTAAAAAAGTATTGAATGAAATTTATCCTGTCTGTGGAAACCTGTTGCAGGAATTAAAGTCTCAGTGTTGATGGTTCTAGGATGTTTAGATATTAATGATAAATTATCTTTCCATTTCACAATACTTAGCACAAACATTAGGTAAGTCAGTATGTTTAAGGGGTAACAGATAAATCAGATAAGTAAATTCAACCAAATGTTTGTCGCTTTTGGGCACCTAAGCATAATTTCTGTTATTTGTTACTGACCTGAATATTTGCTAGGATACACTTAGCAAATACATGGCAAAATTACTATGAGACTTGCTCTGTGTCCAGTTTAACCATAGTCATATTCAAAATAGACTTCTTAAAAAAAGACAATTAAAAGTAGTTGAAAAAAAAAACCAAACCCAAACAGATACAATCTTTTACACATAGTATAAGAATATAATAAATAAAACCACTGCTGATGCACAGATGGATTTTAGGATTGAAGTAAGAATAACTTGGAATACAGTGACAAGCCAAGGGATACTTTGTTCAGCATTTCTTTTAACAAGCATAGCCCTGTCTTCCTTATCTTTTAACAATAAGCATTTATTTTTGGGTTTGTTTTTTTCAAGTAGCAAGAATTTCTCTAACCATTAAATGTAGCTCTACTCATATCATATGCATCTACACAAAAACTCATATAAAAAAGGAAGGGAGTTTAATTTCTCAGCCAGATCAGTCTGTTTTCATTACTTGCAGTACTGCCTAGCACAGGGAAAAAAAAAATCAAAATGTAAATTATTTTTGGAAAATAGATACTAAGCTGTTCAGAAATGAGAGCATTTTGCTTACTAGCATTACTTTTCTCTAAATGTTATATTAATGCAGGGGATATTATTCACAGTTTAACTATTTTCAGTCTATATTGTGAAGAAGAAACCACCTATCTGCTCTGTGAAGCTAAGTTTTCAAAAATGCATGCTCTTGTAGGAACAAATGTGGAGAAAACCGCCTATTTTGAAAATGAGCAGCACTAATAAAAATTCTGTCAAGGTGTATTTGAAAGGGCTTTAAGTTGAATACTGCTGTTTTCTATGTAAAAGTAATGTTGATTTAGTTTTGTTTATTATGGTGTTTCCTCTAAGTGATACTATATGTGTTATATTTATTCCTTTCTACTATGCAAGTTAATGTAATAGATGTGTGTACAGGTGCACATATGTAACAACTATATTTGAGGGTGATTTATTTCTGTGACAACTATATTTATCAAAATAAGTACTTAATGAAGATTCTAGAGCAGGCTAAATTGAAATGTATTGGAAACATGGATGGTATATCTTTAGAGAGAGATATGTAGCATTTTTGATTTATCTTTATCAAGTTAAGAGAAGTATTTGCTTTATTTGCAAATTCTTGAAAGCAAGCAGTCACCTGCAATTGTCCGGTATTGCTTAGCAGCATTAACGGCAGTGACTCAGAGGCATGCTAAAGTGAACAGAGCTTAATATCTTCCAGTCTGTGCTGTGCTGCTGGCACATCAGCCTGCCTAGCTAGAAGCAGCTGTGAAACAGCTTCTAAGACCCTCAGCTCCTTTCTGCTTCTGGCTCTTCTCTTGGAAGCTGCATTACCTGTGCTTGACTCTGTGGGCAGTTCTCCCTCTGGCAGTGCCAGGGCCCAGACCCTGAGAACAGTTTGCACTCATCCAGCAAAACATGTAGGGGTCAGACCTTTTGTCAAGGGAAGCAAAAAGGAAATTTTACGTACTTGAACAAATTAGTTATACAATGGTCTAAGTATTACTTCAGACAACTTGTCTTCTAGCCTGCAGCAGAAAAATGTTATCGAACAGAAATTACCTTTTTCAAGAGGTACCTTTCTGATTTGAAATGAGCTGGTGAGCAACCTGGCTTCATTTTCCATTTTCAAAAGGGAAAACAAACTCTGCCTAGATGAAGCTGTGGCTTGCAACACCTCAGGAGTACAGTAAAGTATCATCAGCAGTCTCAGCCAGCCATTAGTGCATTATCTTGAGGATCTACATCATTAGTTTAAATTAGGTTCACTTAATTAGTCAGCTGGTACTCTCCTTGACAAACTGATAAACAAGCTGTGTTTTACAGTTCCATAATGGTGAGACTAGAAAATAATTTCCACCTGTTGTTGCTGCTCTAATGATGAAAATAGAAAAATAATCCCCCCAGTTGTTTACCTTGTGCAAAATTGCTTTTAATCAAATGTGTTGTCCTCCCATTTCATACCTGTGAAATTTTCAGTTCTTCTCATAACAAAGGAAGTGTAGAGCTCAACTTTATAAAAGGTTTGTGGTCTCAAGTGAGAGTGCTCAAGGTTTGAGGGAAAATGCTGGTTCTGATCACAAGTCTACCAAGAGTAGCAACTGTGATTGGAAAATTTATGGAAATAATCTCTCAAACTTCAACAAAATATACCCGGTTTAGGAGAGATAGGAAACTTTGGGTTTAGCAATATTGTACTGGTTTTATGCAGGACTGTGCATTGATTTCAGTACGTGCCTTGAGAAAACTCTTCCCTTTTTAGCTATTTTGTAATAACTGGTGTAGTTTTTAAACTAGTATGTATAAAGTGAGAGTGATGGTAGTGAAGGGAAGATGAATAGCTTTTTATTTGATTTAAAACCTTTGTTTTCAGCTTCTTAATAGCTTCAGTATAATTTAATTTTGATGCCAAATGTTAGAGCACATGAGGAATAAAAATATTTTTTTCACCAATTCAGTAACTTTAAATTGATTACAGGGCTGTTTCAACAATTGACGGCATAATTTTTAAATACAACATTAAAACATCAGGAAATACATGTCCAGTCATCATTTTAATTCAAGCATATATATTATTCTTATTTTGAAAATGTGGCTGAAATTAAAGTTTTCTGGTTTTATTATGCTTCAGGCAGTAAGTACAGATCCTGTTCCAGTGAAACTACACTACGATAAATCACATGATCAAGTCTGGGTTCTGAGCTGGGGAAACATGGAAAAGAATTCGCCAACTTTGCAGGTGAGATCAGAATGATTACATGCAAGGGAATCTGGACAAGTTGAACCTTTGTGCAATTGTAATGTTTTGTATGTTTTCCTTTAAGCATTATTATCATGATGCCAGCAGGGGTAGTGGAATTATTTCAGGTAACCAAAAAACAACTCAGACAACTGACTTTGATAAAGAAGTTAGAGATTTTTTTCAACACCCTTACTCAGAAGTGACAATGCTAAACAGATAGAAGGATAAAGAATACTGCTGAAAGCAGCAGCATATTTTATAACTGCCAGTCTGTTAAGAATAAACTGTTGCTGTTTATGATGGTTTTGTCCTTAATTAGAGGATTTTAGGGATATTCCTGTTTCACTAAAATTATATTGATGCTCTGGAGGTGACAAGTTCCATCTTTACTTATTGTTTTTTTCAGTTGTAAATATTAAGAATCTTTACACTTCCCATGCCTCTGACCAGTGACAAGCCAAGGGATGGTCACTAAAGAAATATTTCAAGAAGCTGTACCTTTTCACTACTTTCTGTTCTTTATTTAAAATAATGCCCTGAGAATATAGTGATTGTATTTATGTCATAATTTCAAAATTACTTTCGTATTTTGTCTTATTTCCTGTTTCTTTAGATCTTTAAAATCCTTATGTATTTAAAATATGTATATAAGATAAGGAATCAGAGAAATTCAAACACAGGGATCAAGCAGAAAAACGGGTAAACTCCTTTTTAGGAACCAACAGGCTCTTAGTAACTACGAGTATGCAAAGTAATTTGTAGGAGTTTAGCTGTCACTCCTCCCCAGAAAATGACTGATAATTGAGTCAGTCTTTTCATGTCTTAAAGTGACCTATCAATCTCACTTTTCCTTACAGTGTAGATAGTAGATTTTTTTTTTCTTTTTTTTTTCTTTTTTTTTTTTTTAATCTGCTTTTAAGGGAATGTGTGTGAATATCATAGTGGCTATTATACAGATTCTGCTCCCCCCCCCCCCCCCAACCATCTACCTCACAGAAGGTCCGAGATTTGAGGGAAAACAGTTCATACCAATTTAAGGAATGTGTAATCTCAAATCAGCTTCCTCTTCTGAAATATGTCTGTGCTATGTTAAATTACATCATGATCAACAAGAATTGGGAGTATGCATATCCATAGCTTCCTGTGGATCAGTTGATAACATCTTTTTTTCACTGAAATGCTTCAGAAATTTAATCTCACTCTAGAATCTATTATAAAAAATAAAAAAAAAGACTTAGTAAACAAAAGACTTAGTTTGCACTAAGAACTGCTAGAGACTTTAATGATGCGAATGAATAAATATGGACTCAATCGTGAAGGAAGAAAAAAAGGCAAAAAAGTAAATACAAAGATTAAGCAGTCAGATACGTAACAGCTCTCTGAAATCTGTAATGCTAGTCAGCTTTATTCACTGTCTTTTGTGTTCTTTATCTTGGTAACTGAAGAATAGTACGAGAGGTGGATTACAGAGGCAGTAGTGTGTTAATTTATTTGGATAGAGATTAAATTTTGAAAGAGTATTTCTATAGTTTATAATGATGTTACTTTTTGTAGGTGATAACACAAGCCAGTGGGAGTGTTTCTCATCACACAATCCATACTCAGCCAGTGGGAAAGCAGTTTGACAGAGTGGATGACTTTTTCATTCCAGCTACAACCCTCATCATCACCCATATAAGGTAAGTTTTAGTGGAATTGTAATTAAGTTTCAAATGAACTAATACATTGTTTCCAAAGAAAATACAATTTTTAAACCTTGAAAATTCTTGACCCCACCACCTACTTCAATATTGCTTTAGAACACCCTTCTTCATAAACAAACTGAATATGAGTTTTAGTGTAAATAAGCTAGATAACAGAATCTACACATTTATTAGTTTTTCTTCCCTGTCTCACACAATGTTCAAAAGTTCCACTGTTCTACATACAAAATTGAGTTGTAATATCATCTGGGGTTTTCTTGAGGAATTGATAACTGTAATATTTAGATAATTCCCTGATTTAGGAGCATAAATCTTAATTTGTACATAATACTAATTTCTTCTTCTGCTCAGAGCGGTTGCCATTTATAGTATATGCCATGTTATAGTATATGTATATTGGATTGGAGTGCTTCTCTTGATTAATGAATGAGCAAAAGAACACTTCTGGAGTTTTAAAAGGAATTATGATACAACAGAACTTAACTCTTCATGAACTGGCATTTCCTGCTGATTCAGTTCTTTCTACAGGTTTGTTCATCAGGTTTTCTGTTTTTAAAACAAAGCATGTAATATGAACTCTGGTTAGATGCATGAATAAAATCGGTCTTTATTTCTTGGCTGTTAAGTATATGATGTTAAAATGGTTCTTATTTTAATTCATGCCAGGAAACACTGTACTTTCTTGGGACCTGAGTTATAGTAATCTCAGTGAATATAGGATTCTCTTTGTGTTTGTTGAAAGTACAGAGCTTTGTTCTCACTGTGATAGAAATACTCTAAATATGGAAGAATGGAATAAAGTGACCAGCTGGATTTTAAAAGACAAATGGAACAGAGAAAGGCAGTGTGAGGGAAAGAGGGAAACTCATAATACAGGCATAAAGCAGAAATCTTTTCAAGGTTGCCCCATGGCCTCGTAAATGAAAATCTATATTCCACCTCAAAATACATTAGTAAGAATGTGAAATAAAATTTTCTTTTCATACTTCTTCTGTAACATTTCTACCTGTAGGGATTGAAAACCTCTGTAATCTAGGATTTGTATGTCTGAATATTGCATTAATATGTATAAGCACTGTATATGTTTAGGACTGTTAGTTTCTTTGCAAGCTGACACAGACCTATTTCAGCTCAAAACAACTCTTCAAATAATAAACTCAGTTGTTTATTCTGGTCTTCCAAGCTCAAGTTTCTATAAAAATGTTTTCATTAGGATGCTCTTAACTGTCCTACAATTATGAGACATCATAATTCACTTTAAGCTAAAATCTCAAATCACATGTAAATATGCATCTCCATTAAAAAAAAAAATATATATATAATTTCTGATTGTAATGAGTGGTAGTCTTTTAAATGTGAAAACATGCAATTTAGGATGACTTTACAATGGATTCCAGAATTTACTCTATAGTTGACTGTGATGAAGTCTTCTGTATCAAAAAAATTTTGGCTTCTGATAAAGAGGTTGTTGATGAAAGATTTTTTTTTTTTAATATTATCTACAAACCTCTTAACTAACAAGTAAATTAGCAATCAGCTGCACACAATTTATAAAGAAATCTGTACATTAATATAGCTGAATAGTAAGTTGACTCTGAGTATTATTACTACCACATTTCTTGAACTGAGTAGATAAACGTGTGTTGTGTCCCTGAAGTATTCTGTAGTCCTCACACTCAGCCTTAGAAAAGCATTAAATAATTCTGCTATGTTTGGAACCGTTACGCCTTAGGAGAACAAAAGTTACTGCATCCTAAACTACCAAGTACCAGAGGCACTACCTGAACAGAACTGATATTTAGATACACGAATGTTCACATAGATAGGAAAAGAAAAAGATAGATGTGGATAAACATCATGCAAGGAGAGGAATCAGGATTGGGAAAAATAAAATAGGTCAAAAAACCTAGCGAGGAGCTCATCTTGTCTAATTCCAACAATTTTAAGTTGATATTTTACCTGAACAGGTCAAGTAGGCATTTTCTGTTTTGCATGGTGAGTCATTGCTACCTTCCGCTGATGGGTCATTTCACCTGTCCTATATGCAACGTAGGAGAAAAGAGAATTAAAGAATGAAAGAACCCACAGAAATAAAAAAAAAATATGAAATTCAGATAAACAGTGCAAGAATAGAATTGGATAAGTGACTTCAGATAAATAATAAACACGTACCTCAGTTAAGACCTAGTATAATTATCTTTTTGTGACTTTTGCTTTTTGGGTTTGGTTTTTTTTTTTTTGCATTCACATGCCAGATAAAGACCAAAAGAAAATTTCTGAAGTCTGACAAAAAGTCTGCAGTGTTTTGTTCAATGATAAAACCACAGATGTAGTGTTTCAAATCAATTCAACAGCCGTTAACTCTTTTTATCTACTCATGAGCTTACTTAAAATGTCAAGAATTTTATTTTAGTTTTCTAAAATGCTATCTAATTCGGAGTACCTTTTACAGAGAAACACCTTAACACTTTCTGGACAAATATTGTATTTTTATTTTTTATGTATTCTTTCAAGAGCTATTTACATGAAATTAGTCAGACATTAAGGAATTTTCCTTACATAAAATGCCTGGCCCTCAAGTACTTGGAATTTTTGTTAAAATGAAAATGAGCAGTGTGAGCAGTGTGTCAGGAAAAGTTTTAAATTGACCATATTCATCAAATTAGTAGTGATGTAGAAAAAAATGTCTATTAAATGTAACTTGTCACCAGTCAACAATAAAAATGCTCAGCAGCACGTGCTGGTTAAGGATGTTAGGCAACAAACATAAAGCTTGACCTTATTATTCTTTGGTGTATATACGACTCAGGGGAGCATTTTATGAGTGTGAATGGTGAAAAACAGCTGCAAGGGAAATACTTCCACTGAATGAGTGAGCTGGTATAGTTGACTGTCTAAGAGTCCTATTTACTCTTTTATAGAAGTCAGTTCCCTTTGACCATGCAACACTAATCCATTCCAGAAAAATGAAAGCTTTCTGTAGCTAGATGCATTTCTCACCTGTAAACTAAAATTTGAACGATGGAGCAGGAGACAGACTGTGCATGGCTTACCAATTAAGATCCAGAACTAAACTTGCTGTTTACTTTTCTGAATAAAGGCATTTCTAAGCAAAAAATGTATAACACTTGAAAGTATGAATTAAGTTTTGTAATACCGTTAACACAAGGCATCCACTGCCATCTACATTTTATTACCATATTGGTACTATGACTATGCTGCATATTACCAACTACTGCATAAATCCCACTAAAGAATAAATGATAGAAAGTAAAAATAGGTAGGCTTGTTGATACGTAGGAACAGAAATAAGGGTGAGTAGTTTAAAGCTAAAGGTGTCTTCCTTTCTTTTAAGTTCCAGTCAAACTATTTCCTTCCATTACTGAGATGAAGGAGAAACAGTTTTCTGCAGTCAAACACCATTAGGAACCAAGCAATGTTTTGGCTGTAATCTTTTTGTAGCTGCTAAACATTAATAAATATATACTGAAAAGAAAATAGATATTATTTTTAGTAAAAATCTACTCAGTACCTCCCTTATAATGCATAGAACACCCTACTGATGTTTCCAGATAGCAAATCCCTGTTTGTATAGAAAGCCTCAGTTGCAGATATATCAGCCTGGCACCTGGTGACAATTCTAGAATTTCTATGTGGTTTTTTGACAAGACTAGTTTGAGCATTCCTGCATGGTGGAAATATTTTTTTTTTCTTTTTTCTCACAAAACTTTTAAAATGCAATCTTAGACTTTAGAGAAATTCAGTTTCCCATACCTTTAATGAATTTCCTGTGCCAGCTAGTTGTGGTAAAATGGACAAAAATTCTTAGTCAATCAGCAATGGTAAAGAGGCTATGGCACAAAACATTAACAATTATTAATTTAAAACAAACAAACAAACAAACCTAAACAATAAACCAAAAATCAAAGAAAACCAAAACAGACCACAAAAGACAAACAAAACCTCAAAGAAAGTGTAAATAATTTTTGCCAGGCTTGCTCTTGGACATCTGAAGTTTTCAAAGGGAAGAAATTATATGTTCATCTTCCATATCTTGAAAAAAGACTGTCCTGCTGTCATCATTGGGTTTGTCTTACCTCTGACACATGCACTCACACTCACACACTCACTCAATATATGTTGAATTGTACCGAGAGAATGAATGAATGTAAGCATTGTTTTTCATACACACAGTCAGGACCATATTTTCAGTGCACACAGATTGAAAATAAAAATTTGTCCTTCCCCCTAGTTGTGTTGAAAATTTCTTGGACACTGGGGTCACAAAAGTAGACAGGATGAGATCTATTAATATGTGAGAGATGGCACAAATCCCAGGGTGGGGTTTTTTCCCAGTTACTATTGAATCTTAGCCTTTTGTAGATGTGCCTTTTAAAAATTCAATATACATATTTTCAATATTTGGTCTTAATCATTTACTGAGAAGAAAATTTTATTTGGTGAACTATTTCTATGCCAAGGCAGTTCAGAATAACCAATGATCTTGTCCTTAATTGTCTGCTAATACCATTCCTTATCATAAAAATAGACATTTGCAATTAGTATGTGTGATGGCTGCAAAAAGATGTCTTGTGCAGTACTCAGGAAAATATATTCTTGGAAGCTTAAGGAGCAAAAGGGCTGATTATTTCAGCTCCACTTTTTGTAAATCGAAGTGAACAAAAGATAATTGGAATAAATTAAGGTCTGTCATTACACTGCTGTAAAATGATTCAAAAGCAATATTAAATGAACTCACTGTAATGGAGTAACTCTAACTTTTCAGATGTTTTAATCTTTTAGCAAATATTTTACATGTCATATAGTTACCTGACCTAACAAGTAGAAGAATGAGCAATCAACTCACTAATGAGATGGCTCAGAATCTGGAGTTAAAATATTCTCAGATTGAGGTTTTTTCTCTTCTTTATTTCTCTGTTGTGTATGGTAATAGGGGAAGTGGTTTTTCTAAAATTATACTTATTCATTTGCACAGAATAGTCCAAAAGCTAAGCTTTTCTTTAACATGTAGTTGGAATGTGCTGCCAGTGCATTCCTGCAAACTTTCTGAAATGAAACCCTTGTGGAGTGGTGATTCAGTAAATTTGCAATTCTTTCCAGAGTTTGAGCCCCTAGACAGGTGTGAAGTAACTGAAGGACTGTGAGAGCATTTTCAGTAATTCTATGCAAATAAGCAGTCAAAAAATACTATTTTGCTTCCAAAATCCTACCTAGTCAGAAAGGAATTGCTGTTCATTGGTTTGCAAGTGAAACAATGGAAGTGTTAAATGCTGAGTCAACTGTAGACAAAGCATCACAAAAAGAGGTGAAATTAATTTGGGGATTGAATTTTTCACATAGTCAATATGATTTAGCTCAAAGATAAGTGGCAATGTAATATTTTACAATATTAACACGTTTACAAGGCACAGGGAAGTGGAAAGGTCAAAACTGTTCTCAGTCATCAAGCTGTAAACATAATACAGTGCTACAGGGGAAACAACAACTTGAAAGCTTGAGGAATTGGAGGAAGAAGCTCAGTAGTACCAGGGTGACCAGAGAAGATCTAGAAAGTAACTGCAATTTCTAACAATGAGTGTGGAATCTATCAATGAATCCTGTGTGGTAGCACAACATGCAAAAGTGGTCCATCAAAGTTAGGAGTTCACTCTGCAGTTTCCCACTTTGTAAACTGTGTCTCTGTGAAAGTAATGCTAAATGGAAACCTTGTAGTAATTCTTTCCCCTCTGTTTTTTTGGCCCCCAAGAGGAGGATTGTCTAGTCCATAAATGTGTTACTTTTGAAAGAGAAGCTTATAGGAATGTCTAAGAAAGATGAAGGGGAGACAGCAAAGAGCCTTTTTCTGCATCTTTCTTTTCTCTAAAGAGTGGACTTTACAGTATCTTTGTTCCAGGGAGAATATGAAGAATGAAAGATTGAGATTCAGTTCAGACAGTTTAAATGCTCTGAAACTTACCTTGTTCAACTAGCACCACTGGCAGCAGCAACTACTTTTGAAATAAGTGCCTTGTTAGAAGATGTGCAGGTACTCTTCAGTGTATCAAACCTATGTTCTCCATTCCTCCTCTGTTCACACATCCCCAACCAAAAAGCAAGGAGTCCATAAATGTAAACACTGTGTATCTTCAAACTAGGAAACTCTCAATCCTTTACGTACATACAGGATAAGCCATGTGTCCATATTTATGCTTCATCTGTATCCTCCTTCAGCTCCCTTTCTATATTCTAACTCAGAAAGAATTGTGATTGCAGACTTTAAAATGTGCTAGGTTGTAAGGATTCCCAACTGTGTCTGTGGAAAACCACCTATAGAAATTATGAACTAACTGCCAGCACTGAGCAAATATGGTTAAGATTTGCCGTCACTGAAATCTGACAAAGACCTGATGCACTGATTTGTGCATGACATCTTTTATCCCAGTTCATTTTGGAATTCATGGAGAAAATATTTTTAATTTTAGAATTAAATTTTATCTCAGTGTTATGACATTTAATTATGAATTAATTGCTCATTTATATTTAGCTAAAAAAATGTTTTTAATAAGGTATTTAAATCTGTGACTGTTTCTAACTTTACAACATATATGTATGTGTATATGCACGTACACATATATATAAAATCACTCTTGAAAACTATTTTGTTTCTGAAATCAATTATCCTGCCTTGCTTTTCTCATGTCAGCTGACAATATAATACAAATGCTGCTTGACCAATTTATTCAACTCAGGCTCCAAATCTTTTCCTCTTAGGTAGCTTGAATAAAACGTCACAAAGCTCATAACCTAAAAAAGCCAGCGGTCAAAAGAAAAATAAGATTATATATAAAAAGACCTGTTTCCACTACAGTGTAGCCATTTGGAAATGAAAATTCCCTTTAAATGTTAATTAAAACATAAGACTACAGCCAGCCTTTGCAGCACTATAAAGCTATAGCATCAGTGAAGGAAAATTCCTTTTGTTCCACTTATCTTTCCCCATTAGCTCAGGAAATGGCCAGAACCTAGCTTAAGTTAGTCTAGTCAGCTCCATTAAAGGGAAGGGAAGTTAAGTTTTGCTAAACTGTAAATGTTTTTCACACTCTAAGTTTTCCCTTTTGCCTGTGATTACTGAGTGATCAGAAGTTATCTTATCTTAGTGCTACCTTAATCACTCATTGGTTTTCCAAATAAAGCATATTACAATTATTCATTTAGTAGCATTAAGGCACTCTTAAAATTATGTACTTAACCATTTTTCTGTATGTTTGCTAATAAACTACCAGTACACAACTTTTTAAAAAAAGTTTGCTGGGGCTGGCTTGAGTGGAGTTAATTTTCTTGATAGCAGCCAGAACAGTGCTGTGTTTTACGTCTGTGACTTTGGAATAGTGAAAATTTGTTTAGAAATTTTCATTTGTACATATTTGGTTTTAAGCATTCAGAATAGATTTTTATTAATTACATTAAGCTTTCCTATTTGATGTTATGTCACAAACCTATCTTTTATTTTTTAATGAAGCTGAGAGGCTTGTGTGACAATGTGAATCAAAGACTTTAGGAAGCTTCCAAATCTACATGGATAGACTGTTTTGTCTGTAATCCTTCCATGGATTGACAACTGTTAGCATGCAACGTTTTCTTTCAGATGAAATGTCTAAACTTCCATCTTAACAGAACTATCACCAACAACCCCTACTCCCCGTATTATTTACAAATTGGAACACAACTTACCACGATGTGCATGAATTTTTTTTTCCAAGATAATCTTACATTTTCAATTCACATCTAATCTCTGGTGGTTTTATGTGACAAAAATAATATTTTATCATATTTTTTACATACAAAAAAGATATTTTTTTTGTTCAGTCTAATATTTTCTTGATTGAGGTAACTAGTAAAGAAAAGAGAGAAAAAGGAATTGTGGTGTAGTTCACTATATGTTCTTTTGATTATTTGCATATTCCCAGGTATAACAGTATGTGAACTTCATTTTTTAAATGAAGAAAAAGATCTTTTGAGACTGCTTTGACATGTGTAATTTATCACCTTTGTAGTCCTTATCTCTACTACATTATTCAATTTCAGCTATGCTGACTATTTCTTTTGGCATATATAAATTTGGCTGTGTATTCCATATGACATCTGCGTACTTTGATGTTACCACATTTTCTGGCGCGCCAGATCTTCTTAATACTATCCTACCTTGTGCTGACATTTAGGACCACTTTTAGGAATGCTTTTGTTTCCCTGTGACTGTGTAGCTTGTCCTTTCTTTGACTTCCATGTCTTTAAAAAATGATTTTTTTTTAATTAAATTGCTAGCTCTCCTTCCCTACACAGTAAAAGAAAGAAGACATTTGCTGCCAACACTACAAAGCGTGTTTGCTCAGAAAAAGTTCCTTTATGATACAACACAAATAATTTCACATATTCATTGATTCTAAAAATCCAGAAATTAAGGTGCTTTCCTATGTCATAAAATTTCTTATTTTCTTGTGAACACCGTAATCATTGGACAACAATCTGCAATAACTAAAAAGTATATTGTATATACACTTTTGCAAGCATTTCATGGGAAAGCCCTCAGAAAATTCAGACTCCTGCATTACTAGTATACTGGAAATGCAGGATTTATCCCTACCCTGTGCAAATATAAACTAAATATGAATCTGAAGTCCTGAGCTATGTGTGACATGTTCAAACAAGACAGTTCTTCAAGCAAGGTCAGAAAAAATGACCGAAGAAGCCACTATACTATACGGCCAGTTATGGGGAAATTTTTTTGGTTGTCCTTTACACAGGTAATTTGGAGATATTCTTAGACATGAATTTGGGATGACTGTCCGTTGCCGCCATCTGGGTATCTAGTGAGACATGACTTAAATGCTCTGCAAGTAAAATTTTAAACTGATATAGTAATAAAAGAAAATTTAAAAAGAAAAAATAATAGAAATCACAAATATTAATAATATAATTCTAAAATAATTTCAGGCAGTATATTATTTTTGTTATCAATATGAGTCTTTAGTTAAGAAATTTTTAGCTTTTCCTTCTAATCGCTTACATGCTTTATTCAGCTGAGTTACAGAAGACAACTTGCATAGAGTCTCCCACAAATAAGTGTTTGAAAGATTGTATTGCTTGTGATTTTTCTGCCTGAGTGAAAATTATCATAATAAGAATGAGAATTCTTTTTATGGTATTTACGATCTCATTCACTTTGTCTCAGCAGCATTAAATTTGTAGCACTCCTTTTTTAGACTCTAAAGCTGATATTATTAAATATGGTGTAGGATAAACTCAGAAACTAGGCTTCTGTTATTGTCCATTACTGAAAGCTTGCTAAAGCTGGAAAACCTTTTTTTAATTTTAGTTTTTATTTTATTTTGGTTTATGACATTCATTCCTGTTTCTATCACTTATTGTCTAGGAATGGAAATTTTTCTATTCAAATTCAGGTTCTGAGCACAAAGGTTAATTTGAGGTGGTCCCTTTATTCTAAGGACATAGCACTTGTCCGGATTCCTTCCAGCCCTTGTAAAAATGATATTTCTTCCCTTCTATCCTGTATGGCTGTCTTAAAGTTCTTGATATCCTTATTTTGCCAAATAATGGTCAGTATGTACTGAGAGAGAAAAAGAAAGAGAAGAAGAAAGAATAATTTTTGTATGTTTGGCCGCCATTGACTGTGGGGTGTCAGCCATCCATGAAGACATACATTTCTTTGTAACAATATTATCAAGTAAATATGTGAAGCATATATGACATCTGATGGATTACATCTCTGCTGGCATCCATCTTTTATCCTAAAAAAGTATTCCTAAATCTGTATCCACAATTAAAAATAAAAATAGAAATTGAACTATACAGGTTTTGTAACCAGTTCTTAGACCAATTTTCCTTTTTCCTTTCCTTAATTGTTAGTATTTCTCCAGAGTTACTTTGGATAACTTCATTTCATTAGGGAAAATGTTTGGTATATAACACACTTCTATTTTAGAGTTTTGTTTAAATGGTAATACTTTCTCATGTTACCAGATTAGTAGCTTTTATATGGTCAGGGTCTGCCTTGATTCTCTATCTGACTTTTCTTGGGCAGTTAATGGCATCTACTTCGAGTCCCAGAAAACTTTTTGTCAGTAGATTTGATGAAACTTTGCAGTAATAGAGCTTTGTCTTCCTGAGTTAATTTTTTTTGCATAAATTTTGAAAAAAAAAAAGGTCCGTAATTCAAAGAGAATGTTGAGTGGCTTTAAACACAAATGTTATTCATTTGGGATACTTCAGGATAAATTATATAATGTTTATTATTAATTTCTTGAATTAAGTTTTAGAGGTTAAAAAAATCCATTTTGTACAATACTTCTGTTTGCTTATTGCACGGATGGTTTTGATTGTAGCTTGTCTCATACTCTTGTACCTGCTTTCTGTTTTGAGAACATAATTTTCCTCTCAGGTATCTCTTTTAAAAAATGTATATTGACTTCATAAGGGTAATCTCTGGGTGTAGGGACAGAAACTAAAAGAAGGAGGACATCAGTTTTTACACCTTCACAATCATCTTCTAGGTTTATGTTAATTAATATATTAATTAAAAATAGTATAATGAAATTTATCCTCATTTCTAGGGAAAAATTTGGGGTTTTTTTGGTCTTTTTAACCAGTGCTTGATATTTCTTCTTCCATAATGAATGCAGTTGCAGCAGTAAGCAATATATATGGCTTGTCTAAAGTAAGAAAATAGCATACAGGAAGCCAGGTTGTTAATTTACCGCTTGTTGGCAGCTGTACACTACCATCTTGCTTGACCATTCTTTGTGCATAGGAGATGCAAACTAACTTCCTCTGTCTGAAAGGCAGGAAAAAATGATACCGTGCAAAAACAGTTTTGAAGATGCAGCACCAGAATTCACATGACTTTCTAACTTTGTATGGAATATCTGGTCCATTAATAATTCATACGTTAATTGACTAGAAATTCCGATCAAAAGAAGATTGCATCTTCACTAATTTTTTATAGCTATAAGTCTCAGTATTATCCTTCAGTCTGAATAACTATTGGATATGCTGTATTATTACAGGATGAACTGCAAGTTCTCAAATGCAGTGAATGAATATAAACTTTATTCATACAGGTCTGACATAAGTCCTACTTTGAGCTTCAGTTCTTCAAGTTCTTTTTTCTCTTATGACCTTTGCTTTAGTATGTTTTGCACAATAACCTTGTACAAATCTTACAGTATTATAAAGGCAAGACAAGTTGGGCCTAACTGTGGTATAGTTAATTCAAATAATAGTGCCTCAGCAGCCTTGAATTTCTTCCTGGGTTATCCACCCAGGACCCATGCTCTAGAATATGAAAAATAGTGTAACTTAGGTGGTGCACCATTCCCTCGCACAGCTTTCATAGTTTCTGTCTGCACACACAGAAGTATTTTTAAATTGATCTTTAAAAATGGGAAAATTACTAAACTTTTAAAATCAGTAGATACAGCATGATTACTAGCCACATTCAATCATATTCAGTATTTCTTGAAAAATATGTTACAATTTGCAAATACAATGTCTGAATGAGAGATATTGAAAGTCCTATGGCAGGATTCCATCTTGATATTTTGCAGTAGACTATGGTGTTAGTTCTACAGACTATGTAAGATACTTGAATACTGACATGAAATGTAGTTCACTGAGATACAGTGATAAACAGAGTTGCTTTTGGAAAATGCGTTTATAAGTTTTGCATACAGTTCTTAGAGCTCTGCAAAACCCTAAAATAAAAATGAAAGGCAGAATCTGAAGAGCTTTTATTTGTCTTTTTGATGATTCTCTAGCCTTGAGAAAATATTGAAGCTGATTGTTATGACTGGAAAAATACACATTTTTATGGAAAGCAAAGTGAATTCATGGTTTTTCCTTAAAACTACTCTTTGAGAGCTGTGAAAACCATATTCAGAGATCCTTGCAAATTCTGGGGTGGACATCCTCTCTGCTTTTAGCTCTGTTTTGTGTGGAGACCTGTACAACATTCTTCTTTCTATCTAGGCACTTGTAGCAGTGCTAGCTGTTCCTCTAAGCATTCATTTAAATTTCTGATAACAAAGGGCAGCTTTAATAGTCTCCACAGCTGTGTGATACCTGAACTTACTATCATGGTTTGGAGAAACAGACACTCACATTTCAAGCATAATTGTAACTCTTACTCACACCCTGATACAGCGTTAATCACTTAAACTTCAGTTTTCTAAATCTGTGCAAATTTTTATAATGCTGGGTTTGAATCTTAATTACATTCTGATAGAATGCTTATGGTGAGTCCAAGGTTCAGATCATAGGCATCTAGATTCAGGTGTGAAAATCCAGTGTATCTGTGGGTGTAAACTGTCTATCTTCTGCTGTAGTGAATGGAGATCTAGTCCATACAGGTAGTGGACCAATGGTAGCTCACCACCATAAAAGACAGAGATTGAATAAGTATTTTGGACAGTGAAAGGGAGCTAGCTATATAAATCCTGTTGTGGTAACATACTCTGAACTTGCACATTTTTTTATAAGTGAAAGTCATATGCATACTAGTGAGTATACTAGTCATAGTATACTATGTGAGGATTTATATTGAAAGAAAATTTGCTTGTAGCTTTTAAACTTTTCACAGATAATGGAAATTTCATGAAAAATAATGTGAAAATTGGATGTGATGAGACAGAGGAGAGCAAGACTTGTAAAAACTGGTAATGGGGATGTATAACAATAGTACCCAGTAAGATTTCCAAAATTAAAATCTTTTAAAGTATGAATTTAACATTCATGCTTCATGGCAGAAGTCACATCTCAATGATGGTCAAGTTCCTGTGAGCAAGTTATTCCAAACCCACTTGTTGAAAGATTTCCCGTACTCTGAGGCATTTGATACTCTGATGAAAGAATAGTAGTTTTGGTAGAGCATTAATCTGACTTGCTATGTAGATTCCTTTCTTTGTCAGCTTCGCAATGAGAGTTTTCAGGTTAACAGTTTTGCAGCAGTTAGGGAAATAGGATTGTGATAATTATGATAACTGTTTTGTGAAAAAGTGATACAATTAATGGGCTTACTGTTCACTGCTTTTGTGTAACATACAGGTCTTACAACTAGGGGCCAACTCCTATATTTTAAATGTATTTAAAATGCTTTAAAATTACCTAAAAAATATCTGGTCTTGAATGTATATTGTGAGACAGTAGGAAAACTAGTAATTTATACCATATTTTTAACATATTCATTCTAATTATTCTACTGGTAAATATATGGGTAGGTTGTGTGGTTTGGGTTTTGTTTTGGTTTTTGGGTTTTTTTTGGTTTTTTTTTTTTTTCATTAAAACTGGGAAAATAAGGCACTTATCCATATGAGCTTCACGTCATATTTTTTTAAAATGCATTTTGCAATTAACACCTTTTAGGATATTCTTCTTGTCTCTTTTAAGTTAGTTTGGGCGAGTTATTTTTACCTACCTGTTTTCCTTTGCCTGGGTCCTGTGAAGCTCATTGACTTTTATAGGAAGCTAATGCATTCCTGTGGTGGGTTGACCCCAGCTGATAGTAACAGGAGCAATGGCTACTTTGGAAGGAGTTCTATTGTTGAACAGGATGTTTTATGGCCTGGAATATCCCTGTGGTCAGTTGGGGTCAGCTCCCGGTCTCTTGCCCACCTCTAGACTACTTCTGGTAGGGCAGAGTGAGAAATAGAAGGCCTGGATGCTGTGCAAACACTGCTCAACAATAACTAAAATATTGGTAGGTTATCAACACTTTTGTGCACAAATAAAACACAGTACCTTATCTGAAGAAAATTAAGTCCATCCCAGCCAAACCCAGTATACTACTGATTCAGAAAGTGCTACAGAGTTACTAAATATTATTATTCATACTTCTCTTAACAAATTTTCACAAGGTATGGCTGAAAATCTTGAAAATCTGGGATTAAAAACTTTATTATTCTTTCAAATGGAGTGAGTGAAGAAAAAAACAATTTCAGATTTCACAGTTCTATCATTTACTCCATTTGGACTGCTATGCCCACAGGCTATAGATTCCCACTTGCTTTAACTGCAAAATAAATTACTGGAAACGTAAAGATTTGCTCCTGTGTCTTGCAGGCTTGAGTTGCACAAAATTCCAATATATACTCTGACAAACGCCTTTATATGCTGTCTCATATTGTGCATGATTTAACTGCATAGAAGAGACATGAGTGTTGAGATTCTCATAAATATTAATCAGGGATTAATGAACAGTGGGAGGCTTCTGCATATCAATCTATATGAGAGGAAACTTTGCATTAAATACACCACCATCTGTCTATAAATCATTTGGGAAAAGTGAAGGTACTCTCAAGTATTACTTGTTTTCCAGCAGCCTAATCATGAAAACCAGGCTAACACTATGTAGGCAACAGACACAATTTCATCACGTGATTATGGATGGCTGTATTTTTTTAATCCTTTTAGAAAACTATGTGCTTTTGAAAAGTTATAAGATCATAGTAGCTTTGGGGGTGGAATTCAACTATCCACAGAATATAGAGGAGTAGTGCAGACTCAGATTTAATAGCTTGCTTTATTTTGAATGGAGAAAAAAAATAGGATAGTGGGAGCTCAGCCCATGCACTTACTGATTTGATTTACTGAGACCTCCAACAGAACTCTTACTAATACCAGTTCTGTGAAATGTGCCCATTACACTGGGCCTATAGACACCACTGGAGGACAACGCTTTGTTACAGCTCTGGTAAATCACCCTCTTTTATTCCATATGGGGTTTTTGGGTCCCCTGATCTACTAACCTGTGCAATCCAAAGCTGTCTTAGTGGCTTGCAATACTGTCTTCTGAAAAATCTGGTATACTATATTTTATACAGTTGGTTCTGCTTCCTCATCAGAAAGACTGAGATTTATTAAAATGTTAAGAGCTAGTCAACTCTTTCAAAATTACCAGGGACAAATTATCTAACCTGACAGATATATGTTCCTATAAAGGACCTGTTTATCATCTTGCTTGAATTGCTAGTAGCTTGTCAAATATTTTCTCATCTTTAAGTAGCAAAAATGCTTCTCATTCTGGGTTGGGTTTGTTTTTTTACTATACCAGACATGGAATCCATAGCTTTCCTTGTCAGTTTTTCTTCACTTCCCCTGTTCCTATTGTGTATCTTCCCTCCAGATCTTCCGTTACAATTTCCTTCCTTATGCCTCTGCCTAGCAATTCTCGTAGACTAAGAATCAGGCACACAGACCTTGCAGGCACAGGAACAGACCTCTCTCTTGATTCGTTCAGCTTCGTAAAACCCCAGCCATGAAGTTCTTGCTGAGACAGACAGACAAACAAATATATCAAACACACAGCTTGCCAAATCCTTTTATATCCAAAAAGATTGGCAGCTTTGAAACTGTTTTTTCTCCCTTCTTTTTCATCTGTATTGTTGGGCTGTTTGGGTGTTTACATCTCTGTCCAGGTTTACTGAAATTTTAATTGAGGCACTGAAAAGTTGCAAACAATATGACAGGATGAGTACAAATTGTTTAAACAATAGTATTGATAAAATCTTATTACTTCTAACGAATTACTTATGGAAGCCATGCTTATGGTTATGTGGAAAGTTAGGTCCTTTGTGAAGGTTTACCAGCTTCCAATTTTGGATCTTCTCTCCCAGCCATGACCAAAGTTCTGTCTAATTTTAATATTCATAAATGTTATTTTGACACAGTGATTTCCTATATTCTTATTAGAAATGACATATTTTATTTGTCTGTACTTTCTCCCTTCTGGTTTTTTAGGACCTTAGTTGCAATTGTAGCCTGTAGCATGATCAGGTAGAAACAAGGTTGGGCCTTAGATAACCTGTATTTTCACCCAGACTTCACCAATGGATCATTATATAGCCTTAGGCAAGTAATTCAGCTTCTTTCTTCAGTTGTTGCAATATTTGTAAAGTGCTTTGAAATCAATAAGTAAAAACTCCTACTTCAGCTCAGTGTATTATTCTGCTCACATAGCTGATCTTCTAGTGTACTCAGCTCCAAAACCATTACCTTCTAGGCTAACCTTACATCTGCGTCTGAAGTAATGGGTTTTTAACGTTTGAACTAGAAAATATTATAATGCTAAAAGTCTTTAACACATTAACATTACAAATGAAAAATCATTTTTCTTTGAAAATAATATTTTTTACCTATTTACCTCAGAAGTCAAGTAATTTTAGTATATTCCTAATATTCACTAATTTGTGTCATTGAAGTAGTCTTCCCAGAATTACATAGGTTAACTCATTTTAAAACAAACTGCCCCATGCTTGGATCAACCAGTGTAATTTTTGCTCCTGTGTTACACTGTTCCACAATAATCACAGATTCTCCCATGTATCCAGTTTCTTCCTCTAAAAATACCCTAATCTCTCCTGCCTGTACCAACCATCTTCTTGTTGTACGTCCACTTTTCTCTGTGTTCCTTCTCTATGTTTTCCAACCTGCCATCTGTATGTGCTAAATGTAAGCTGTAGGATAAATACTTTCTGAGTTCAGTCCACGCTTCCCTCTTCAGAAGCATAGTTACTGTCCACTTGTCCACCAATCTACATCACTTGAACACCCACAAACACACAGACATTACAACTTCTGCTCCTCAGATGTGGATTCCAAAGTAGTAATACTGGAGTGGGGCAGGGGTCTGCATGTAATTACATTAACCTAATTGTATTAGAAATAGGGCTAAATATTAATTGTATGCAATAAACTTGACAGGTCAAGAAGTTTAGCCAAGTTTATATTGTGTATAATATTAACTCTAACATTAAAAAAAAAAAAAAAAAAAAAGGAGGACTTAGAAGAATCTCCATCCTTTATTGGATGTGAGGGGAAACAAAGTGACAAAAAATAAGGAAAAGGCTGAGGTAGTTAATGCCTTCTTTGCCTCAGTCTTTAATAGTAAGTTCTTTGGGTGCCCAGGCCATTGAGCTGAAAGACAGGGACAAGGAACAGAATGAAGCTCCCACAAGCCAAGGGGAAATGGTTAGCAACCTGCTACACCACATGGACCCACACAGGTCTTCAGGGCCAGATGGGATCCACCCAAGGGTACTGAGGGAGCTGGCGAAAATGCTCACCAAGCTACTTTCCATCGTCTATCAGCAGTCCTGGCTTTCCAGGGAGGCCCCAGTTGACTGGAAGCTAGAAAATGTGATGCTCAACTATAAGATAGTCCGGAAGAAGTATCTGGGGAACTACAGGCCTGTCAGTCGGACCTCAGTGCTAGGAAAGATTACAGAGCTGATCATCTTGAGTGTCAACACACAGTACGTACAGGACAACCAGGTGACCAGGCCCCAGTCAGCATGGGTGTATGGAAGGCAGGACCTGCTTGACTAACTTGAACTCCTTTTATGACATGGTGACCTGCTAAGTAGAGGAGGGGAACGCTGTGGCTGTTGTCTACCTGGACTTTACTAAAGTCTTTGACACAGTTTCCCACAGCATTCTGTTGGAGGAACTGGCTGCTCATGGCTTGGATGGGTTGACTCTGTTCAGTAAAAATCTGGCAGGATGGCCTGGCTCAAAGAGTTGTGGTGAATGGAATTAAATCCAGTTGATTGCTGGTCACAAGTGGTGTTCCCAGGACTTGGTTACCTTTAACATCTTTATCAATGATATGGACAAGGGAATTGAGTTCACCATCACTAAGTTTGCAGATGACACCCTGTTGGGTGGACGTGTTGATCTGCTTGAGAGTAGGAAACTTCTTCAGAGGGATCTGGACAGGCTGGATTGATGTGCTGAGGCCAACTGTATGAGGTTCTACAAGACCAAGTGCTGGATCCTGCACTTTGACCAAACAACCCCATGCAATGCTATGGGCCTGGGAACAAGTGGCTGGAAAGCTGCCTGGTGGAAAAGGACCTGGAGGAGTTGGTTGACAGCCAGGTGGATGAATATGAGCCAGCAGTGTGCCCAGGTGGCCAAGAAGGCCAATGGCATCCTGTCCTGTATCAGGAACAGTGTGGCCAGCAGAACTAGAGCAGTGATTGTCCCCTGTGCTGTGCACTGGTGAGGCCGCACCTCAAATCCTGTGTTCAGTTTTGGGCCCCTCACTTCAAGAAAGACATTGAGGTGCTGCAGCGTGTCCAGAGAAGGGCAGCGGAGCTGGGGAAGAGTCTGGAGCACAAGTTCTGTGAGGAGTGGCTGAGGGAGCTGGGGTTGTTTAGCCCGGAGAGGAGGGAGTTCATTGGAGACCTTATCGCTCTCTAAAACTACCTGAAAGGAGGTTGCAGAGTAACCACCACCAGAGTGGTGGTCTCTTCTTCCAAGAAACAAGAGGTAGGACATGAGGAAATGCCTTCAAGTTGCACCAGAGGAGGTTTGGATTGGATATTAGGAAGAATTTCTTCACTGAAAGGGTTGTCAAATGTTGGAATGGGCTGCCCAGGGAAGTGGTTGAATCACCATTCCTGGAGATATTCAAAATGTGTAGATTTGGTGCTTAGGGACATGGTGTAGTGGTGGACTTGGCAGTGCTAGGTAAAGTGTTAGACTAGATGATCTTAAAGGTCTTTTCCAACCTAAACAATTTTATGGTTTAACTTTCTGTACTTGTTGTTGCTTTTATTTTTTTTTCATTATTTTTTAGCGCTTGATTTAGAAGTCTAGATATTTCAGTTTTGTACTACATTTGATAGTAATGAATCCAACAGAGATTGCAATGTCTAGCCCTCAGTTAGTTCTCATCCAGAAAAGAAGTCCTTTTAAGATGCACTGAGTTTTTTGGTTATTGTCTTGCAGGAGTAAAGATTAAGGAGGAGTCAGTGTCTAAAATGTTGTGAATGCTCTTGAACAGTTCAATGATTCTTGCTTTACATCAGTGACTGTTATGTAGAAGACAATAATTCTAATTTTGTTTTCCTTTTGTAACCACTGCTCATGCACATAGTTGGGTATTTAACACAGAGGTATACCATAAACCTTTGAAATGTCAGAATGTTGCTTACTATTTAGCCTCTTCTATTACAGGTTGGTTCTGTATATAATACAGTACAGTTTGTTTCTCATGACCAAAAAATGCTTGCTACATAGTAACAAAATACAGAATCACTAACTTTATGCCTGCCCAAAAAGATTAGTGAAAAGATAATATTAGATGGACAAAACAGCTAAAAATAAAATTCTGCCTGATGATCCTAGTCTTCCTCTGTGACTGAACCACAGACCTTGTGAATAGAAAAGTAGCAGTAATTGTCATGTCACCTTGACATAACTTTCAAAAGGGCTCATTCACTCTTCTAAGCAAGACAATTTAATTCACATTACGTATATTTATAAGTGGCTGAGTAATCAAAGACAAAAATGATCAGTTCAATTCATAATCACTGTCATTCTTATTCATACTGGCCCTTCTTTGGATGGCAGTTGGACCAAAAGAAATCCAGAGGTCCCTTCCAATCAAATTAAATATATAGTTCTGTGATCCTATGATACTGAAGTAGTAAGCAAGGATTTTGGAAGACGGAGCTAAAATTAAAAATGTTCCGATATCGATTTAATAGGAAGTGGAAATAGAATTCACCCTGTTTTATGTTGAAGGAACCAACTGAATAATGTCCTGAAACCTTTTTATCTGTTACTTTGGTGGTTCACTGAAAGTAAATATATTGACGTTGCAAAGCATAGCGTGAAAATTTTGTGCTATTGTCAACTCAATTGTTGGAACATTCTAGCTGTCTTAGTGCTTTATATCAACAGGATGTGAAAGCTGTGTTTAGATTATATATCTGCACACAGCTTCATTCTTAGGATCAAAGATTCAGAGGGAAATGTTATGTTAAGAAATGTGCCAAAGGAAAACAGCTGTGTGGGAAAGTTCTGTGAAAGCTATTTAGTTTATAAGCATAACTAATATACTTCCACATGACTCCATATTAATTAGAGCAGTAGTTTTTGCTGATACAATGAAATGATTGTGCAGTCAGAACTTACACATTAATATTAGAGAATAGTCATATACTTTACATTAAAATGTTTTAAGCATTCAGCTCTAGGATTTTAAACTTTAACCATAGTATTCAGATTCAGTGAATAGTCATTGATGTAAGGAGAAGCATAAAGGGTCATTTAAATTGTAAGAAATATGGGGCTTTGATAGTTGGGAGGCATAAACCTAAATGCTTTTACAACACTCGGTTCTACTGAAATGAGGAATATTTAGATAACTATCTGAATAACAATGAGCACTGGGTTAAGTTGATGTTCCCAAGAAAGTCAAAGAACTATATGAAGTGAACTAAAATATGTGGGATGTAGTATCTATTGATATTTATTATTATTCTGTTTCCTGACTTTTAGAAAAGTTGTAACTGAATAGATGTGCTCAGAGTAATATTTACCTTTTCCCTTATGTCAGTAGCAAAAAAAACACTTATTAATTAGATAAATGGTTTTTAGACATTTTAGTTGATGCACTCTAAATTACAATTAAAATAACACTAAAAATTACGTATTATAAACTACTTAATATCTTAAAGGTCTGAAGCTGAGATATATCGCAGTACACTGATGCAGACATTAACTCATCTACTTTGCTTATAATGGCTTTCCCTATTTGTACATAATGCACACAATAGTTGTGACTTTCTTTGATTTTGTGCTTTTCCTTCCAGGTTTGGATTGATTCTTCACAAAGATGAGCCTGTGCTTCAGAAAATTGATCTAGAAACTATGTCGTACATCAAGACAATTAGTTTAAAGGATTATAATTGCATACCTCGGTCACTGGCTTATACACACCTTGGAGGATTTTTTTTTATCTGCTGTAAGCCTGATACCACTGGGGCAGTCCTACCACAGCTTATAGTGGATAGTGTGACTGATTCTGTGATTGGATATAATGGCAACGTAACAGGCATGCCATATATCTCTCCAGATGGACACTACCTTGTGAGCATTGACGATGCAAAAGGTCTCATGAGAATCCAGTCCATAACAATGAAAGGAGAAATACAGGATGCATTTGACATTCACACTAATTTGCACATATCTGATGTAGCTTTTCAGCCATCATTCACTGAAGCTCATCAATACAACGTCTACTGTAGCTCCAGCACACAAACTGATGTTCTCTTTGTGGAGCTCTCGTCTGGCAAAGTTAAGATGGTGAAGAGTCTGAAGGAGCCTGTGAAGGCAGGCGAATGGCCTTGGAACAGTAAGAACCGTCTTATAAAAGACAGTGGCCTTTTTGGTCAGTATCTCATGACCCCTTCCAAGGAATCTCTGTTTATCCTGGATGGACGGCTCAATAAGTTAAATTGTGAAATCACTGAAGTTGAGAGAGGCAACACAGTAATTTGGGTTGGAGAAGCCTAAGGATCTGTGTTAGATATTTACTGAATTAATAGTTTTACAGTACATTGCACTTAAATGACACCATTTTCAAATTTACACAATTTTCATTTTGTATTGTTAGACCCTTCTATATCTGTTAGTTCATTGACCTGAACATAATTTGAATCAACTTTCACATAAACATTACTAAAACAATGGCTATTTGATGATGGTACTCCTTATTAATTATCTTCTGAGATTGTGTAGTTTGACTGAAATTACAAAAGATTTAATTTGATGATAAATATCATACGTTATTTTAAAGGGAGTAGGAAAAACAACCCAAAAAATCTTCAGGGAATTTAATATGATACTTTGCATTTGTAAAGGGAAGACTTAAATATGATTCAAATTTTGGTTTGGTTTGCTTCAGACACAAAATAAGAGCTGTTGTACAACCTTTGACTCCTTAAACTGAAATGGTACGTCCTGTTCTGTCCTGTCCACTGTTTAATCTTTTTGTGCCTTGAAGCAAAAGTCTCACATGAAAGGTGAAGCATAGAAATTGTGTAATCTATTCCCACTGTGGCTACAGGATTGCTTGTCATTGGAAAGAAACTTTGTTATCAAATTTCTAGTCTCAAGCTGTGGAACATACATGGAGAGAAAAAAAAAAGAAGACATTATATTTGCAGTGTTTTCTGATCACTGCAATTTGAGTTTAATTTTTATGGTGAGTCTTAGTTAAGAGATCTGCTTGTAGAAGCTTAACTTTTTTTAGAAAAAAAAATGTTAGTTTTTTCAGCTATCACAGGGTTTCATCAGCAAGGAGTTTCAGTTTTACAAAAGAAAAATATTGCACTTATCCTTTCAGAGTAAACCACGTTCTAACAATATACCATCACAAATCTTCACTTTTATCATTGAGGAAACTTATTTAAAAACAAACAAAATGCATTTTAAGAAATTGAAAATACAAAGAACGGGTCTACAACTAGTAGACAACATTTTTCCTTATGCATTGTACCACTGATCCATATTTGTTAAGCCATTTGCTTAGCTCAACAGGTTTTCTGTTCCATGCATCTAATTGGATTAGTGCAAAAAAAAAAACAAATAAACAACAAAAACTTTGTATTTTTTATAGTTTACTTAGAATTCTAATATTAAGAATAGTTAAATATGTAAATGGGAAAAATAAAATTCCCAGAAGTAGAATGAAATGTCAGCAGGATCAGAAAGCCAGCAGTAAACAACTATCCAGACTTAGAGCAATGACTTAAAAGTTTGGGAGAATTTTTATTTTTATTATGTTTTTGCTAAAGAATGCTTATAAGCTCTTAAACTGACCTCCATTTACTGAAGGCAATCAGAAAAAAATATCTTTTTTTAAACAAAATTTTACTGCAATTTAGATTGTTTAAAATTGCTTAGAAATCTGGAATTTTCTAGCATTGTAATCTTGTGTGCATTTAGCATCCTGCCCTGTGTGGTACAGTAGATCTCTAGCTTGACAAAACCTCCTGGTAGGTAGAGTTATCTAAGATAAGAGTTGGCTTACATTTCTAGCTACTGAATCAGTTTTCCTTTTTAACAACTCTTCTCCATTGTGAACAAACAAGGATCATGTAAACTGTCTGTTACTCACTTATTTGCAGTAGTCTGTCTCATGCATTTTTCTTCTGTAACTTACACCATGTGAATGTTCTGTATGTAGAAAATGCTTGACAATAGAATAAACCCCATAAATTTTAAACAGTCCTGACTTTGGTGGATGCTCCAATGTAGCCACACAGACTTTATTTGAAAGCAAGGTAGAAGGAAGTTTATCTGTTTATTATTTTATATATATATATATAAATGGATGTATTTATATAGAGAGATGCATTACCACTCTATATAAATAGATGTATTTTATATATACATAAAATAACATATAATGTGGAAAAACAACTCTTTAGAAGAGTTTAACTGGAAAAGTTTCTGTTGGTTGCTATAAAGCTCATTAATCAGTTAGGCACAGAGTAATTACAGACAGATGTCTGTTCTCATGCCTAGCCTCTGGAGCCAAAAACTTCTAGTCCAGAAGCTGTACAAACATATAAGCCCAAACCAAGAAGCATGCACTCCAGTATCACAGCGAAACAACTTTCTATCCAGGCTGCTCAATGCAGGGGGATTGTACACTTACTTTGCTCCATTCCTGCCTGACCATTGACATTAAAGATAAGAATGGAATCCTATGAAGATTGTGAGATACCCTTGACAATGAGAGCTGTCCTGTGTTGTGCATGATCCCTTGCAATCTGTATCAAGTCCAAGTCACTTGTCAGTTTTGGCAGTGTTTTATTCTTTTATATTAGCAACGTTTGGTGATTGGAGAAGCTGTAAAACTTAAATAAACTATGTTGCTCATGATATGAAACAGGAAACCAAAATCTCTACTAAAAAAACTTAACAGATTTCACTATGTCAGTAATAACACAGTAATTTTTACAGTACAGAAACTGTCCCAATCAGTTTAGAACTCTTGTTTGAAACCAATTCCTGCTCTAAGAATATTTCTAAGTCTAGCTAAGCAGTTTGATAAAAGACTATTGACAATTCCCTGTATTTTGTTTAGCTAGTCCAGTGTGATAGCTCAAAGACCACAGTTTATTTCTTCTCCCTTGTTGTGGAACTGAAAGAGGTTTCTGGTGTCCAGAAGTAGTTTCATCCCATTGAATAAATGAAAAATCACGGGTTTTGATCTTTCAAATTTCCTTTAATACAAACCCGGATGTAACAACAGTTGGTTTTGAATCATGTCTTTCCTAATGGCTGTTGGAAGCAAAGGCAACAAAGGACTTCTCTTAATTTATGGTAAACATATTTTGTTTCACAAGCTGTTATAAACTTTCAAGATTTAGGATTTTCTTATGGAAATACATTAGACAAAAGTAGCGGAAGATAATGGAAATGTAATTGAAGAAGTCAAGTGTACATGGTGACCACGTTCTGCTACAGCTGCTGAAAGTTTCCACTATGATACTGAAGGCTAACGAATTTGAGAAGTGTATGTGAGGACAAGATGGACGTGACCTTCTTCACCAGGGATTGTGATGACAGAGCTGCTTTGTGTCATGGTTTTATTTTGTTTATGGGAAATTTAATTAAATGCACTGAGGGGTTGTTCTAAGCTCAGTTTAACTATTTATGCAATTGCTTCACAAACAATCTCTCACAATTTGATTTTAACCAAGCAGTCAGTTGTCTTTGACACCATTTCTCACAATATTCTCCTGAAGACACTGGCTGTTCATGGCTTGGATGGGCTCACTCTTCACTGGGTAAAAAAATGGCTGGATGGCCAGGCCCAAAGCATTGTGGTGAATGGAGTTAAATCCCATTGGCAGCTGGTCACAAGTGGTGTTCCCCAGGGCTCTGTGTTGGGACCAGTTCTGTTTAATATCTTGATCCATGAAGTAGACAAGGGGATCGAGTGCACCCTCAGTAAGTTTGCAAACGACACTAAGTTGGGTGGGAGTGTGGATCTGCCTGAGTGTCTTGCTCACACCATATCACTAAGTAAGGCTGTATGTTAAATACAGGTTATGGGACATCTGAACATTTGAAACTATCATAGTATTATTTAGGTTTTAAATAGTGATTCTTTATCAGCAGGTTCAGCTTCTTTCAACTAAGAGAATCTTCTGAGCTTGAATATGTTACTTCTTCGAACAGCTGCTTGGTTACACTAAAGTAGCATCTGCATTTTAGTTACAAATGAAATATCCCCAAATATGGATTACAGAATAACAGACTTGCAAATTACAAATATTCTATTAAGAAAATAACATAGTTATTACATAATTTTCCTTACTTTCCACAGGATACTCCGTTTGATTTCAACTGAAAGAGCAGCATCATCTTAATTGGGACATTTGGTTTTTCCTAGTGAAAGACCAAAGTAAAAGGATACTTTGCAATATATTTTGTGAATAAATTGGTAGGTCTCAGATAACTCTAAAAACAAAAGACAGACAATTACCAGTCATCTGTAATAATTTTTTCCACTTTTCATGCCATTTTGAATTGAACACCTGTAATGTATTTCAAGGACTTCTGGAAACACACGTTGCTACAGGAACATGCCTAGTGGATGTTTTAAAAATTCAAAATTACATTAACATTTTCACATATCCTTTTTACTCTGTCAATCATTCTCTGAAACAATCTTAGGGAAAACCAATACAGACAGATAACCTTTGTAAAATATTTTATAGGTCAACAGATTTGAATTTTGACAGATTTAACATTATGGTGTAAATGTGTGAATTTGAAATGGGCTATGCTGTATCCTTGTATCCTGGAGAAGAGCTCACACCATGGGATAGGATACAAAAGGAGGAAGCCTTCATCTGGTCTTCCTGCATCTACATTTTAAAAGAAAAGCAAGGCCACATATTCAGAGACGGTAGATGTCTATTTTCAGCTTCCTGAACTCAGATCCAAAATAGTGGGAGGCACCTTCCAGCTGTTCTCAGTGACAAACTGAAGTCATAACAGGGTCCCACACTCTGTGTGAGTTCCATTAGCTATCTCTAGACCGTCTTTTCATCCTCTGCCTCTTCAAGCTCTAATTCTGAGGTATCCAACATTTCCATTGACACAGAAGACTCCTACCAGTAAGTTCAAGAAAGCCACTTTGCAGCAATTCCTAACCCTAAGGCACTTCTGACTCCAAATTAGCTCTAAGTATTCAAGCAACATGTATTAACCAGTAGCAATGTGATCTGATAGTACCTTGTTTCTGCTGGGTTGTGGCCAGCTTCAGAGCTTCACTGAAGGAAATAAACCCAGGATAAAGATTATAATGGATGAAGATAAAATTAAAAACAAAACAAACAAACAAACAAACCCCCCAAAAACCCCCACTAAAAAACAACAACAAACCAAACAATTAGAAAACCTTCCTTGCACAAGTAACCAGAAAAAGGCTTAAAACAGGGATCTATATACAAAGAATAATTTTGCTTCCTTTAAAATCTTTTCAAAATTTCAGACGTTATAGGACTGTTACCACAAATCTATTTATGAAATCCTCCAAAACTTTACTAAGTTGTATGTTAAAATGGTTAAGGTTTCCAGCACAAATTTATTCATGACTATGCTATTTGTTGTGATCTAATTCTTCACCTTCAATAATTCTACTGCTTCTTTGATAATATTTTCCAGACTGTGTAAACAATTATCATGATTTCTTGCTATTTTTTTCAGTGAAGTTAGACAAATACTTGATCACCATGGTTGTTTTCACAGGTGTTACAGTTGAAGTTTATCTTCTTCAAATACAGGTGGCCTGACTGAAAGCATTAATCTGAATGAGGGGAAGAGCTGGAACCCCAGTTTCCATCTTTTGCTGGCAGCTCTATAAGGAGGGCTGAGGTAATGATGCTTTTTCAGCCTGGAGAGGAAACATCTTCAGGGAGGCTAATATCAACTTGCCTAGTACCTATGGGGAGGTTATAAAAAAGATGGAGCTAGATTCTTCACAGCTGTGCACAGCAAGAGGACAAGACACAACAGCATAAACTGATTCAAGAGTTCCAGACTGGATATAAGGAAACACTATGAGGACAACCAAGTATGAAAGTGGGTTGCCCGGAGAGGCTGTGCAGTCTCCTTCAATGTTTTCAACACCTGGCTGGATTATGACCATTTGACCTTTAGTTGAACTGAATTTGAGCAGAGTATTGGACTAGAGATCTGCCAAGGTCCCTTCAACCTTGAATTAACTTTTGATTCTATGATTATGACTTGGGGAAGGAAACCATAACAATCTTAATTTGCTTCAGTTGTTTAAGTTTCTGACTGAGCTTGCACAGCAAGTATTCAGATATATGTTTGCAAATGAAAAACCCAAGTATTAAGGTTGGGCTGAAATATGGCCTAAGCAAAACTAATATGTTTTGTCACTTGAAATCTTTAGCTCTGAACATCTCATCTTAAAAAAGGGATACTGTCATTTTGAAATCTGGAATACATTTCTTGGTTTCCAAGAAATCCCAAGTCGATGATAGAGTTTGCGTAGGATGCAATATGCGAAGGTAAGTGCTCCTTTCTAAATGTCTGAAGAATAGCTATAGTGGAGGAAAAGGATACTTGAGAACACCATTGTAACAAGGTCTCTTAACGCTCTGAGACAGCGTATGTCCAAAAGTCACTTAAGTGTATCCTTAAGTACCATAGCCACTTAAGTGTATCCCTGGTCACAACTCTTCAAGTAACAGTGTTCTGGGCATTTCATTGAGACCTAATTAAGTATATTTATAATATGGTTCAGTAGTGGAATAAAAGATTTGTTAACTTGTTAATCTATTTGAGATAGAAGAGCTCAGGTCATATCTATACTCATCTCTCCAAAGGAAACATTTCAGTATGGAGAAAGTCCTGTTCATCTCTCATCAGTTTTTATTTTCCATTTTAATTTTAAGCAGGCCTAAAGAAACCTACTGAACCTAACTGACTTTTTTCTTGAGGTTAGCAACAAAGATGTAGAGTATATAGGAAAAAATAAAAGGATATGTTCAAATATTATTCAGCTGTAATGACCCATTAAGTATGAATTAAATTTTCTGTGAATACAGTTGTCAAAACAGGGAAAAGCATAGGCTTAACTGCATCTCAAAAATCCTGTTTTCAGCCTATTTCAGAAAAAGACAAGACAGAACATACTAAGAGAGGAAAAAGACATTCAGAACATGAATATCGACTAATTAGAGATATGTGTAGACGTAGTCCAGCAGTCAAGAACATTTTTAACTACACTGACAAGGTTTCACTGTGACCAACCCCACAATGATAGTGGAAAACTCAGAGGAGAAGGGCGAAAATAATAAGCTCAGGGAAGAATGTAAAGAATGACCACTAATTATTGTAAAGAAAGCTGCACTTTCTGGGGGTCTGGAAAGTAACCTTTGTTTTAGATATACAGCTATACCAGTGAGTCATCAGATTGTATAAAAAGGTTTACCTGAGATAATTAGTGAAGAGTAATGTCTTTCTGAGCTAGCTAGAGCAGCATGGGGGGAGAAAGTGTATATGTGACTCAATCTAAGTTTAAAGAATGATCAGCTAATAAAACTCTGAAGAGAGCAATGAGCTTGACCTGGTTTCAAACCCCGTATGCCTTCCCAGTGATGGGGCATGTCCAGCATCATAATGCTGGACATACAGACACTGGTAATGGGAATCATGTTTGCATGGTGATTCAACTGCATGCTACAATAGCTATATTTTCCTTGTGTTGTGATTTCAATATACTGCTGTATCACTCAGTCAAAATCCCATGCAACAATTGTATCAAACAAGTAAATTTGCTATTAAACTTTAAAGCCTCCTTATGTGGAATATCTAAAAGAACCTAGTCAGAAGGTGTTAGACACCGATATTGACCTACTACCACTCCATTTTTTTTTTTTTCATAATACTGCAGTGGAAAAAAAAAATCACCACATACAGTACTTTGTGGGATACCAATAAGAATGCAGTTTGTAAGAAAAAGGCAAAATCTTATCTATGATGGTATTGGGAGTTTTGTCATAGTCAGCATTATGTTAAGCAGAACACAGTAGAGGAAAGAGAAGGTGGTAAGCTATTTCATAATTATATTGAGGAAGAAAGAGATTACGATGGGTCTGTAATAAATAGTTAAACTGGTATCTTATACCTGGAAGGCAGAGGTGTTTGCATTCCTTGACACAGGTAATTGAAATCTGCTTCCAGATTGTTGAAGTTTGTTTTGGTGTTTTTTGTTTTGGTTTTTTTTTTTTTTTTTTGATTTTGGTTTTTGGTTTTTTTAAATAGTAACACAGAAAGAAATGTTCAGATAAAGTACTAACAAGACTATGTGTTCAGACTATCTATTGACATAATTTTATAAAAAATCATAACCAGGAGTTAAAAACACATATTTCACTTGAATCTTTCCTGTCTGTCAACACTTAAGGGGTTAAATGCCCTGTTTGGTGGGCCACTACTTTAAAAAATGAATTTGAACCATCTTCAGCAATCTTTCACAAAGCATGACAAATTCACTTACTGGTAAAAGACTGAAAGATATTGAAATTGCCTTTTTCTATTTAGATGTGAAGCATAAAAAATTGTTTCTTCTAGGTTATGAATATTAAAATTGTTCTTATTTTAATCTAATAGATGAAAAAATAGCTTCTGGTTATTAATCATGATGTTAATGTTCCTATTTTTAATCTTCCTATGGTAGTGTGTCCTTTATCTTTCCACAAGGATAGACAATAGTTTTTCTCATTTTGCAGTACTTTTTAAAAATATTTTTCTCTATTAATGAAAACTTAGGTATATATGCTTTCCTGGTAATTAAATGTGTATTAAACCTAAGGCAAAAATTAACTTATTTGCCTTACAATATTTTTCTATGCTTTCCTTTTGTGTTTCAAGGAAAAAACAAAAACAACAATTCACCATAACCCAGCAACTCCCTGGAGTCTTTCACAAGAACATTCCCTTCCCCCAAGTGATCCTCTACACATTTTCACCTATGAATAACATTTATTACAGTTATTATCATATTGTAATAATGAAAGATATTCTTTTAGTTCTGTGAAATGATGTTACAAATTTTAAAAAAGTATTCACCTCCCCCAGCTTCCTGTGCAGTGGTATAATCCAAATCATTAGTATGAATACTGTCTTTAATAGATAACGAACTATATACATAATTATATATATAAAAAAGAGAATAATAAACATTAATTTTTCATCTCAGTAAACCTATGCTAAATCGTTGATGATGCAGCCATACAGTGTGAGGAAGTAGAAACAACAGCATCTTTATATTGGGGATTACATAAGGAAAAATTATTGCATAAATGAGAAAGGAAGAAGTGCTAGGTCTCCCAATTTTTTGCAAAATTAGTTTTGAAGTGTCTTAGTTAAAATTGTGAGTAAATAGCCATTTCCTTTATGATTACTGTAAAGATTAACTAACAAAATACACTTGTAAACTCTACTTGGATTCTTTGTTTGGAAACTTTACAAAGTTTCTTCTGGTACTTTGAGGACAGAAATCCATAATTTATACTGTTCAGGCTGAACTGAGAGACTTCCATATCCGCTCCTGCATTGTTTGGTGATATCTGGCTCCTTTGTATTTCCAGTTAAATGGTCTGGTCGGATAGCATTCCTGCTATCTTGTCCTTTTTTCCCCTTTAAACTTAAACACAACATACAGCACTGCTGTGGTAGCAACTGAACATCTTTCCCACACTATCAGCATGACCATTCCAGTTGTACGTGATCCCCAAAGCAATTTTGGCTGAAATGACTTGTCATTTTCTCTCAAATTGTATTAGATTTCCACAAAATACTGCTTTTACTTTGCTTGCTTTGTTAAGCTGCTTCTACCTTGGCTAACCTCAGTCTTGTGTTGAAGAGACATTTTAAGGCTGTGTCTTAAAGAAGACACTGTCTTTCTTTAAAACCCAAAGAAGACATCTTTCATTCAGGTCACTAAAGGGATTTGTTGGTCTCATTTTTTTGCATCTCTGTTTACTCTGGAGGAGAATGGGTATCTCATAGAGCTAGTCTTTTATATCCCCTAGTAGCAGTACTTTGTACTTTTTACTAAGGGGGAAAGCTATGAAAGGCATCACCACATCAGTCAAAATCCATGTAACAGGAAACAAAAGCAATAAGCACCACAGTACTTTCATCCGCTGTTTACCTCCTGCTCTTTTCACACACTGGGGGTGCCAACAATTACAGGGAGATAGAGTAGTGGATGTTTTTCACTTCAGTTTGACTGTGGCTGGGAGTGAGCAGGTGGAATACTAAGTTCATTTCAGCACAGGAAGCTTCAATATTTCTGAGCTCAGTAAGTGGTGATGACAAACGTAGTTTCCAGATTTCAAACCAAACATTGCACACAGTCCTCCAAACATAGGATCTAATGGAATTCTAATCCATGCCAGGGCACTGCTTTCTTGGGCTGAGAAAGTTTTCTCAGTGGAGCTGGAAGTCCTTAACATTGCTTTACTTTTTCATTATTATTACAGTTTTCATTATCACTTTTGTCATTAATACTGGTTTTGGCAGCCATATCCCATTGTTCTGTAACAGATGTGTCAGTACTTTTATCACCTTGGCTATATGCAGATAGAAGAAATAATTGTGTGTCCCTATATACTTGCCCTAATTCTGTTCACTGACATAAGTAATTATGCATAAGACACTGTAAGGAAAGCTGTAATGATCTAAGGGTAGAAGCAAAGTCTCCTAGAAGAGGAAAAACTCTTTATTTACTACTTGCCATAATGTGGAAAGAAACCCAGAAAATACAGTACATAAATAAAACCCTTCTTCAAGAAAACCTAAATATCTGATAAGTTTACCTAAAAAAATGAAGGGTTTAGTGGATCAACACACATACATTACAGTATCTAATAACCTACCTGGTGTTCCATAGAGTATGCTTCTGGTGTCCTAAAGTTTCACATGTGCCAAGGACTGAATATCCTCAGGTCAACAAATGTGACTGTTCTATAAGGATTTTGTTAGTACCTTAATCCTCCTATTCCTTTAAAATAAAGAGTTTTGTCATTGGATCTATGGTTTTTTTTTTTTTAATTAGAAAGATGTTAGTTTTTAAGATCTAGTAAACCCTCTTTTAATTAGAGATTCAGTTACTGACCACAGCTTTTCAATGACTGGTTGATCATGATTTACACACCTCACAGACAGATGATAATTTAGTAATACATAAGACTACAAAATTAAATTTCCCTGTTGTTCTTTCAAGTATACTTCCATTTGAATGACAGTCTTTTGGGGAGCTGAAGGTACCGTGTTCCCATACTCTTTTTAATCATTTGATAGCAATATAATTCCAGACCATTCTTTAAGAATCTTATTTTTTTTTCCTGATAAATAAACATAAAATAGAAAGGAAGAATATAGAAAACTGTTTTCCTCTTTATATTCTAAGCTTCAGTAATTCTGAAGTATTTTTCCAATTGTTAGTTTATACAAGTGAACTGCATAGCTGAAATTCAACAACTCTAGTGTTCACATAATGCTGTATTTCCAGTCATCCCTTTTCTTTTTGTTCAAGCAATCTTTTTTTTTTTTTTAATTAATTTATTAATAATATTTAGTGGGTATATTATTATTTGTACCTAAGAATCAGTTAGCTTATAGGATGAGCACAATTTTATAATATTCATTTTCATATTGGCCAGAACAATTGTGAAATCTTTAATTTAATTAAAAATATTTAATTTCATAGGAATAAAATTCTTAGTAGTATATGAAGTTAGGACTTCACAGAGTTCAGTTGCAACTTACCCAAAATATGGCTCTCCCTTCCTCTAGCTATTGACTAAACCAGTATATTTGCATTAATATAGTCTGGTGCCAGAGAGTCAATAGGGAAAGTGATACAAATGTTGTGATAGATGGTAGTCACCAAGTTTCTTAATAATGAAAGTAAACTAGAAAAGTAGTGAAATATTTTAAAATTTCAGCTACACCTGAAATGTTAGAGTGCCCATAGTATAGGAGGAAGCCAACTACATGCTTTTCTGATGATATTTTCCCTTCTAATTCAAAATGGTATTATTGATTTTAAATGCTGTAACATGGTTTTTCATTCTTTCCAGTTAGACTGCACCAACAGAGATTTTCAAAGAGAGTCAATATAGTAAGTCTTCTGGTTTTGTCAAACACACAGTGTTAGGCATATCATAGATGACTAGATAATAGCAATAAAATACTATTCTTGAACTTAATTTTCCTTTATAATTTTAAACAAAGTATTGAACTGCTTCTTAGAGGCTCCCATTTTCAGTGTTTCTAATACCATCATTTTTCTTCTTTGTGTGAGCATTTTATCCTCTATTTCCTCACCAACAATGACTACATCCAGAATAGTTATTTTAGTGATTTTTAACTAAAAATAAGTTAAGTTAAAGAACAGAAACCTCAAAACACCTTCCTTTCCTTACTGATGTTCAGAAGAACACGTTGGCAGGGAAACGTGGGCATGTAGTGTTATATCACTAAAGAAGACTGAGCATTTGGAATCACAGAAAAAAGCTGGAGAGCAATTTACCTTTATTTTGCATGTTTTTCAAGTGCATTCAAACCAAGATAGATTTTCTTTTCCTTTAGGTGTTTGGTAACTAGGACAGGAGAGCAACCTCAACACACTTCACTGGCAAATTCAGATCCTGAACAGACCTGAGAAGAAAATACACAATACAGCAAAGTCTAAGATGAATCTGAGGATGAATCATTTATGTCAATAAAAGAATTATTCTGTTAATATAGGACTCAAGCTGCTTTAAGAATCAAAAAGAAGCTATTATTTTCTACTACAAAATGCTATAGAGCATTCCATTTGGATTTCACATGCTGCTTAGTGTGATTTCATTGATTTTAGTGAAGGTGCTCTTGGCTTCCAGTAGGATAAATCAGACTTATTTCTGAAGCTGCTGAATATCCAAGATTTGTGGAGAATGAAACAAGTCTGTTGTAATTTTGGAAGAGGGAAAGATTGAAAAGTGACAACGTGAAAACTTGACTGAGTGCAAGAAAATTGTACACTAGATAGCCATTACAGAGAAGAAACGCTGATTTCATCCAAAGTAGACATGATGTGGGGATGTGCATTCTGTTAATATGTACTCTCCAAATAAATTGGAACAGGCAATTTTATGTCCTAGCTTGCTGAATGATAAAATTTGTTACCAGGCTTAACTCTCATCTCAGTATTTACATGTGCTTAATATAGTTTGAGCATTTCTATAAAGAAACAGGGGTGATGGAGGGCTGGACTGAAACAGAATTTACACTGAACATTTGGGGTGGGAGTGGCATACACAACCCGCAGCTGAAAGCCCTGGTTCCTCTGACACAATGTGGGGAGAACTGGTATTTCATGAAGATTCACAGGCCCCATCAAGCTGGATAGGCTTTCTCATTTTACCCATCTCAACATAAACAAATTTGGTAGAAATTTCTGGGCTCCTAGGAGGTGCTTTTAGACTTGTGTGTATTGGATATTGTGCACAGATATTTGTTCATTTGATCTAATTACTTATGTCAGAATGGCATCAAGCCCAGGGCAAGAAGACCCTGCAGAATTAGACCCCACTCTTTGTCTGACAAAAAGAACCTACTCTCTGCTGACACTTAGGTCTGAAATAAATCCTCCAATCACTTAGCACTGTTAAAATATAATCAGATCTTGATATGCTCAGAAATAGATGCTTTGTCTTCCAGCAAATATGTTGGAGGAAGCTGACATGCACAGGAGAATTTAGAAACTAACTTCTGGAGGCAGGTAAGCACAGGCTTTGTGGATCTAAATTTTGTACTCAGCGTTTCATATGTTTTGTGGGTCTAATACTTATGATGATCGTGAAAATTTGAAAAAGTTGAGAGTTCTCTGCACTGTTTCACTGCCATAGCAGGCACTTGGTTTCTACACTCTTGCAGATTATTAGTGAATGCCAGAGTTGCTAAGGATTGCTACTCTGCTGCACAAAATTACTACTGTGGCTTGACTCTTATCTCTGGAAAAACATGCAAACAAGGCCCTGCAAGCAGTAAAAAAAAAAAAAAAAAAAAGAGACGGCCTTCTTCAGTTTGTTACACTCATACTGTCAGACTCCAGTTAAAAAATCAGTTTTACTGGGACAAAAAAATCATTAATTGGCTGACTGTAAGCCTCAGTCACAATACTGGTAGCATGTTCTCTGTTAGCATTCCTTTGTTTTAAAATATCTGGAAGACTTTCTTTTCCCCATAATATTCTCTAATGCTATTACCCAGATTGGAGCAGTATGTGGCTGTATGCCATATCATATTTTTATGCTGAGCAGAAGCATCCTGTGACATTCTGAGGTAAACACCTTTATCCTGGAACCCCACAAGAACTCAGTGGGATCCACTGGCTTATGCAGCACAAGATGCCAAATTGTCTCTGAATTTGGCAGCAGCTTTTGTCACAGTCTCAGGCAGGATCCTACCTGTGGATAAAATGCCACCCATCAGCAGGATCTCTACAGTTGCTCTGAGTTCTTAAATTCTCTCCCTTCTTAACATACAATGAATAAGGCAATGAAGGGTGGGGGATGGTGGAAATATATGATAATCTTTTCTGGGAAGCAAAGATCCCCTAAACACACATACCTTGGTGATCATATTTACAGTTGGACTCGATGGTCTTAAAGATCTTTTCGAACTGAAATGATGCTATGATTCTGTATTCTTAAATGAGAGTTTGGACTCATAGTGGGAGACTATAGTCATAATTACTGTGTAAGTAGTGCCACAGCTGTGTACTTATTCTGCTAAAACTGGCTTTCTTGTCTATGTATATAGCACAGTTTCTGCAGAGCCTGTCAGGCACATAGTAGGCCCTTGGGGTGAGAACTACCTTCACAGAAAGTCCTGGGCCTCAGTCATCCAGCTGGAGAGTCAACAAAATTCTTCCCACTCAGATGCAAAAGTCCTGGGATCTTCTTGCAGAGGACAGATGACTGACAGGATATCTCCCTGAAGGAGGGTCACCTGAACCAGCTGAGGGCACAGATATGCGTCCTCAGTGGACTGCCATATCATGAGCTAGGTAAGGCACAGGTCTTCCTGCATTTCAAAGGAGGGTGACACTGTGCAACATTTAAAAATCTGGGTGTGTGGCAGAGTGGTTGTAGGGCTTGTCTTGAGCAATATTACTGCATCTCTGAATCTATTGATAGTTTTGGTGCCCAAAATCCAGCAGTGTAGCCTTCCAGCTGCAGAGGGAAATTCTGGATCTTCTCATGAAAAAGATGTGAGCATGATGACATAGTGTTTCTGGACTGCTGCAGCATATCATGGTCCTGAGAGCACCTACAGGCTGTGCAACCTCTTCCCTCCATCCCCAAGGGCTGCCTGAGCTCAGGACCATCCCTGCTATAGCACAGCTATATAACCTTGTGTCAGACTGGTGTGAAATCAGCTAAGTGGTGAGAAACAGCTGTGAGAAGCCCCTTGAAGGCCCTCCCTCAGCCTGGGAACACCACTTAAGCTCAGACCCTTGTGTGAGTTCTGCTGCCAGAAATTTCCTCAAAACCTCACACTGATATGTCATTTATAATGATGTAGCCAGGGCCCCAGAATCCTATCTACCTGAAGCTGGCTGCCTCACAACTTTTCTATACCAAATAACATAGTCCAAGTCCCTTAAAAGTCACATTTTCTGGAGGTGAAAACAAATGAGCCAATCAACCTGGGTCTTTCTCAGAAATGCAGTTACACAGCAGAAGAGTTGCATGACAGATGAACTTTCAAGGCTCCTTCACCATAAGAAAATGGAAAGCAGGATTATTCTACTGTTGGTTGAGGCGAACTTTCTTCTTACTAATATATTATCAACTACTACCTGTTAGAAAAAAAATAAATATATTAAAACGTGATACAAAATTTATTTGGAAATGTGGGAAATCTGCTTAGCCGAAACTGCCTGAGTTCTCAAAAAACCTTTTGGACCTGTCGTGTGTCAAAAAGAAGGATGAAGTCAGGGCATTCAGATGATGAAACATGCTGCAGATGCTAGCTCTAATGACAACCTGGAAATCTGTCTCTCAGATTATTCCTTTAGATAAAAGTAAAAATATATAGATATTATAGTGACATTTCTAATAACCTTTTCGTGTTCACAGTCATACATTTTATTCTGTATGATCCTAACTTCGTTCATTCTCCAGATGTCTTTCTGAGGTTTCTGTCTCACTAGCAATTTTCCAGAGCACTATCCTTAAAAAAAACCACACCATCATGAAGCATGACTTGCCTTACAAATACTGAAGTGAATTACCAAACTGTTTAGTACTACTTTTGTGAAACAGACACTAGATAATTTCAGAATCAGAAAGCTTTTTATGGTAAAAGCAAAATGTTCCCTTCTGTTTTGATTCAGATGTTAAGAGCTCATGTATTTATTCTGGATCAAATTTTCAGACCAGTTTGTGAAACAGTGCTAATTAACATCCTTGTTTTTCCAATATCTATTCAAGATAATGCTCTGGATTGAATCTCTAACTCAGAAAATCCCTAAATTTTTATCAGAAGATGGAAAATATTGTTCTTTACTTTCCCCCTTTCTTGTATGTTTCTTTAACAATGTCTACTAACTTCTATTAAATCAACACAGGAGATCAGATGAATCTTTATTAGGACTCTGTGAAAGTTCTTACAGTTACTGAAACAAAAGGTAAACTGACTTCAGAGTTTTAGCATCAGCTTGGATAGTCTAAACTGTGATACCACACATGACCTTTGTGATATCAGCAAGAACATCATATCTATATTCTACCAGGGTCATACTCTATTAGAGCATACTCAAATTTAAATTTTCACTAACAAGGTTTTATTCAGCAAAATATTTTCTCACTTCATCATTTTTCTCACTGCCTTTGATCAGTGCAACAGGGAGGGGAAGTATCAGGCCTTCTGTGTTGAAAGACCTCACCACTTCTTAAGCTACCACTTAGAAATTATTTCAAACATTAGGGCTCATATTGCAGCCTCATTCAGTGTGACTTAAATATCAACAGAACATTTTGTCACTGACAACAAAAAAAACCAGAGCAAAGTTTTACTCTCCTCTACTGACTCCATTATTTACAAGAAGCCTTATTTCTCTCTTGGGATGTCAGTGCATTACTTCATAATTTTCCATAATGATTCCCTTACCCAACATTATGATTAGCAGTGCCAGTTGTTAAGGGTATTTTCTTCTTTTAAAGCTAATACAAATGGTTTGCTCCTTAGGAGTAATTTCTTGATAACACTACTAGAACAGGGCACAGCTGAAAAAAATTTCAACCATAGACAGTTATCAAGATTTGCTATTTTTAAGAAGCTACACTACCAAAAAAGCATGTTACTAAGCCACTTAAGAAAACTCTTGTGTCCAGTCTCATATGCTTGTACTTGCAGCTTGAGGAGAGTCATTTTATCCTTGACTCAGGTGTGTGTTCTGACCACCAAGTGAGGGACTCCCTCCCTTTTAGATAGCTGAATATTGAATGTAGCAGCTGAAAACGTAGTAAATGAGAAATTATAATAGAGACTGCCTGAGACAACAGATCCTAGCTCTACACACAACTAAGGAAAAGCAAATATTTGGACTACAGACTTCTATATCTAAATGGAAATCCTTGCCTATTTTTTTTGTCTTTCTTGATATTTAAACCTCTGTTTAGAACCAAGAAACATTATTTCTGCTGAAACCAATGAATTTTCCTTAAATATTTGATTCTGAAAATATAGACTTCTTTTATTATTCACAATTTTTCCTCTAGTAATTTTCTAACAGACATGATATTAATTTGTTTTATCTTTTTTTTTCCCCCAAATAATTTCTAAAAAAAACCTTAAAGGGATGTAAGAATGTGCTGGGGGTGCAAACTAAACAAAACTTTGAGATTAATCTGCTTGCACTTGAAGATTGAAGTTTATTAAAGCTGAACTAACATTCATTAAAACACCATTGGCAACAATGGATTTCTTTCAACAGAAAACTTCAGAAAAGATATAAACAAATTCAGAATGACTTTTGTAGCCAAAACTCCACCCTGCTCTCCTTTTCACCTCTGTTGATTAATTCTGATGCCTTCCCCCAGCTCTACTTCATGTCTCATCCACACCTGTGCTGTGTGTTTCCCTGTGGTTGCCCATCTGAAGCTCTTCAGGTGCTTTAGGAAAGGAGAGCTCCACCATTCTCTACAGGAAGGTGTGCCTGCTCCAGAGTTGGATTGACTGCTCATCTTCTGATCATCTGTTGCCATCCAGAGGGACCTTGACAGGCTGGAGAGGTGGGTCTCTGCCAATCTCATGAAGTTCAACAAGGCCAAGTGCAAGGTCCTGCACATGGGCTGGGGAAATCCCAAATACAAGTACAGGCCGGGCGGAGTGTGGGTTGGGAGTAGCCCTGAGGAGAAGGACCTGGGGGTACTGGGGGATGAGAAGCTGGACATGAGCCGGCAGTGTGCGCTGGCAGCCCAAAAAGTCAATTGTATCCTGGGCTGTATCAGGAGAAGTGTGGCCAGCAGGTCAAGGGTGGGGATTCTCCCCCTCTACTCTGCTCTCATGAGACCCCACCTGGAGTACTGCATCCAGCTGTGGAGCCCTCATCATAAGAAGAATATTGACCAGTTGGAGTGAGTCCAGAGGAGGCCACGAAGATGCTCAGAGGGCTGGATCACCTCTCCTATGGGGACAGGCTGAGATAGTTGGGGTTGTTCAGCCTGGAGAAGATAAGGCTCTGGGGAGACCTTGTAGCAGCCTTCCAGTACCTGAAGGGGGCCTCCAAGGAAGCTAGTGGGGGGTGGGTGTCTTTTTACAAGGCCTGTAGTGACAGGACAAGGAGTAATGGGTTTAAACTGAAAGCGGGGAGATTTAGATTGGATATCAGGAAGAAGTTCTTCCCAGAGAGGGTGGTGAGGCACTGGAACAGGTTGCCCAGAGAAGCTGTGGTTGCCCCATCCCTGGAAGTGTTCAAAACCAGGCTGGATGAGGCTTTGAGCAACCTGGTCTAGTGGAGGGTGTCCCTGCCCATGGCAGGGGGGTTGGAACTAGATGGTCTTTGAGGTCTCTTCCAACCCAAACCATCCTGTGATTCTATGATATGTCATGTCTTTTTAAAGAACCTCATCATTTAGCTATATCTAGAATTTTTAAGTGTCTTTAAAATTTGTAATGGTGGATAGACCTTCACGTGTGTTTGATATGAGCTGCTTTAGTGACATATAGTACACCTATTAATTCTGAAAAGATGATAGAGATGATGTAGTGGGAAATGGGGTTAGGCAGTGTTTGCATTAACCTTTTACATTAAAGTTTGTCTATCTCCTGTGAATTCCCAGATGGTTTCTTTTGTTTTGCGTAATTTAAACTGGAAAGCAGCAGTGATGAAACGTGTCCTGAACAGGTTGTGGTTAGCAGTCTTCTGCTTCTGAGTGTTGTGTCTCAAAGGGTACATCAATCTCTTAAAAAACAGCCACTGTGTTGACAGCTTGGTGTTTCATGGTAGAGTGTCTGAGTGGAGATGACAATCTCTCCGCAAGCAATGGTAAATTGGAATGGAAGGAAATTAGTAATGGGGAGAGGGGAAGGAAACCATGACATATTTTGGTGTGATGCTAAGCCAAGCTTTTCAGAAATTGGATGCTTTCAAGCTACTAGATATTACTTTGGTGTAGTAGAGACTGTAGGAATGAATTTGGATGAATGCTTTATCACAGGCAGAACATAATCTTCTGGCATGTAATAGCCTAATAGATATCTGGGAAACCAAAAGCACCGTAAAAGTTTATTTTCTCTTGTTCTCTAAATGCTTGTATTATTTTGTTGTTAGATTGTATTGCTTGGTTGAATTCAGCTCTGATGAGATGCTGTTAGAGTACTAATTCTGACATTTGGATGGGTTTTTTTGTGTAGTTTGTTTGTTGTTTTGTTGGTTTTGGTTTTTTTTTTTTTGCATGTGGTGTTATCTGAGAATGTTTGGTAGAGTGGTATTCCACTCAAAAACTCCATGTAGGTATAGAATGGTATTAGGAAACGTTCCTTTTCAATTATCAGTTAACAGTCATGCACCTGGACAATAATGTATTACTTACTGTTCCATGGTTGGTTTTTGACCTCTAAAAATGGACTAGGCGACAGGTCTTTTAAGATTCCTAACAGAGGTGTCTCCTTTGAGAGTACATCTATGGGGCTATTTGCTTAAATGCAAAACCAACATAAGCTATATGGGGCCTCCTGTAGGTTCAGCCAAAGCTGTAGACAATTTAGAGATACAAATAAGATGAAATAGAGTGAAATCTCTAATGATGATAGGCCTGTTCATAAAACAGGTGTCTGTGAAGTGACACATGATCATGGAGATGGTCTCTTTCAGGGAACTGTGAAGGTCTGCAGAGAGGTGTGAGGAGTTGTTGGTATCATAGTTCTTTATTTCTTAATAAACTGTGTCCTGACAATATCTACAATTAAATAAAAAGATAAAGATTTATAGTGTAAACAATAAACCAGATGCGTATGAATATATTCTGTGAAAAATGGAGAGAAAAAAAGATATGTGTTTTATTAAGGTTATAAATAGAGGAACAAAGAAAGAATGGACAAAACTGCATTAGATAAGTTGTGGAAATCAAAATAAAGGATGTAATTCTTGAAAAATAAGACAAGAATGAGGAAAGACATAAAGCTGTTATACAGTGAGAACTGGAGTTAAGATCACAAATAATATGGATCAAATCCAAACAAATTATACTTTTGTATTATCACATATACTGATGTGAAGAAAAAGAGTGCATGCTTACTGGGAAATTAATTGGAAGGTTTTCTATGTAACTTGTTAGGAAAGATGTCTCCAGTAGAAAAAAGGTGGTCTTAAGTCTTACTTTCTAAATCGCTGATGAGATCTCTTGTGCATACAGTTTGAAAATTGAACTCAAAGCTGAACAAACCTGAAAAAAGACAGCCAACATAATAATAAATTGGATATTTATATTGTGGGTTGGGAGAAAAATAAATATTATAAATATTATAATAATAATAAATATACTAAAACAATAGAACCGTATAACAATTGAACGGGGGATGTGACTTCTCCTGAAGTACAAGAGGAGAAAGTTAGTGGTAGTTAAGATAAAAGACAATGTTGATGAAAAATCTAGAAGTTATGCAGTCTCCACAAACACACTTAGGCTGAACACCGGGTCACTGGAGAAGATGGTGACGTGGCGCTGTGGATGAGTGATGAGGGCACACAACTCATATATTTTAAGCTGGAGTGGGATCTTTCTGTGGAGGGTTTATGAAACGTTTGCCACATCTGATGGACTGGCTTGAAGGATTATAAATGTAGATCATAGGAGAAAGCCAAACATTCTCTGTAGTTGTTTTGGAGGCTAATCACACTCCTTAAATATAAACTGGCTTCTTGAAAAATGTGATGAGAATACATATTTTCCACAGGTTTTGAGTTTGTTTATGGTATTACTATCATCTGACTTCTGAATCTGTTATGTTCCTTAAGTGCCTATTCCTTCCTTCAATTTTTTTTTTTTTTTTTCTACACTTACCCTTCCAGTATCACCTGCCTCTATCCATGGTTGAGGAATGAAAGAAAGAATTGAATTCCTTTCATTGTGCTTCTTGCTTTGAAAGTCTCTGAATAGGCCATATTGAAATATGTCCTATTGAAAACACTTATGTTTTTGTCCTGGGAGTGATCTCTCCTTCCTGAATATTGATATTCTTCCTTTCATGAGAGGAGGCTGCAGCATTTCTTGTTTCTAAAGATTATATTTCAATTTCACAGATGGGATGCATAATTCCAAAAGATTATTGCAGCGCTCTTCAGTACATCTTGAGCATTCTTTAAAATTCCGATTAAAGAAGTGCTCCTTAACAGCAGCAGGCCAAAAATAGTCATAAAGCTACTTTTCAAACTATGAGGGGATTAAAAAAAAAAAAAAGAAATATGAAAGTTAATTGCCGGACCACAGTATATACTGAGTATATTCTTTGCAGTAAAGCCCTCTGCCTACCATATAAGAAAGAGGAAAGTCCTGGATGTAATATTACTTATGTAAAGCATGCAGCTGGGACCAATATCTTCTCATTAAAAAACTTCAAGTAATGTTATGCTAATGTTAAAAAGCATCCTGTATTGTATTATGTTATTTTAAATATTTTTCAAGTATAATGCATCTGATAAATGAGACTTGCATAAGACTGTGATTAAAAATACATTTTTAGAACAAAAGTGGGGAAGAACTTGAGGCTTCTCATCCCATTTGCAGAGCAAATTAAAATGTTAAAAGCAGTCACTGCCTAAAAGTGATATTCGTTTGCTCTTACACTTCATGTAAATGTGCTCTTTGCCAGAAATTCCGGTCTCTAGTATTGTTGTTGTAGTTCTCTGCAATATCCAATGAGCATGGCTGTGATCTAGAATGCACTGAGCTGTTCTCCGTGATGGTGACCAGTCAGCTGAATAGCTCTGCCCATTTAAGCTCTGTGATGGGAGTTCAGAAACCTGGCTCAATGTAAATACCTGATGTTGAGTGACTTGATTTTCAAATTGGTCTTGTCCTGGCAGACAATACTGAAGTAACTTGCAATGATTTAAGTTGGTAGATGCAGCTGATATTATGGCACAGGTGGATCTTTGCTACGCACATTTTATTATGGTACTGTTATGTGTAAATATTATTGAATGCTTCCAAATTTTCAGTATGAGAAAATCATGGGTGTTATTCTGACGTTCCTGAACTTCAAAGCGGTATTTCAATAGCAGGGCTAAAAACCCCAAAAGACCAAAAAAAGCTAATTATGTAAACTTATGCTTTAAATGCAAGCAGCTTAGGATCAATACACTTGAAAGCTATGCAGAGATCTTTGTTCCTTAATTGTACATGAAGAATAACATGTTGAACATCAGAGTAGCTTAAAGTTATATTTTCTGGTGCCCATTTAATGCTGATTCATGATAGAGGCTGCTGCTGTTTCATAAAATAGCAGTTGCCAAATGTCTTCTACAGCAAGAGCCAGCCTGCCCGCTTTTCAAATTTGAAACCAAGAGACAGCCACAGAGTAATTCAATGAGCTATCATCAGCAAAACAGGGTGGACAGAACTTGTACTTCCTCATCAGTGAGCAGGTACTTGCAAAAAAAACATTTTCTGTCACAAAAATGCTAATTCATGAAAACCATCTATTTTGTTGGAACGAATCACTTTTATACAAAAATTGTTGTTGGGGAAGGCTGAATTTGCAAAGAAGGAGCCGTGGTCAAGTCAGTCAGTTAAAGCATTTACTTGAGATAGAAGAAAAAGGTTCTGCTGGGGGGGAGGGGTTGGGGGTTTTTTAGTGGGTTGGTTTTGTTGTGGTTTTGGTGTTTTTTTTTTTTACAGGCACATGCTCCTGACCCCTCAGCACACCAAATGGGTGGTCAAACACATTGTGTTTATGGCAACCTGGGCTATAACTCTTGCTCTTCTCTTGCAACTTTTCATGAGAAGTTCAAAGATGTCATTTTTGTTCTAGTGTGAGATTAAAACTTTGATCTTTTCTCATGAAACTATACTCCTCCAGGCAGCCCTGGAGGACAATGAATGATAGGTATCTCAAAATCTTCAAAATAATCCACATTCTTTCTGACATCTCTGACAAACAGAATGCTATTAACTGAGTCCCAAAGGACAGGTTAGTAGACCAGCCACAGTCATCCCCTACTGTGAAGATATTTATGATCTTCATAGTTTTCAAGATTATGAAATGGACAATTCCATAGGGGATGGGTTCTGCTTCTGCAAAATAGAAGCTCCAGCGTTAAGGCAACTCCAGTTGCCCAGTACACAAAGGTAAAAAATCAGTGTCATGTCTGAAGAGTTAAAAATTAAGTTAAAGAAATGTCATGGTGTGGTTTAAGAGAAGTTAAAAGGATTCTTCCAAACCCTCAGACTAATCACTGTACTAATTTTTAATTTTTTTTTTCCTGGCTCCAGGTTTATGTTGATCACTTTCACAATATAACTAAGCTCTCAGTTGATTCAAGAACTGCTGCATTCTGATAATTTTCTTCTTTCCAACTTCTTTTAACTGTTACTAATGATTTATTTCTTTGCTATCATGAATGGGTTACATTCTGCTTAGCTAGGGTTTTGACATTTGTTTTGCTTCATTAAAGAATTTAGTACTTGAAATAGGACACTTTCTGTCTGATTGTAGCACATGCAAATGACAACTAGATTCTGAGTAGCCAAAATCTCTTTATTCGATGACTTCAGCTGGAAATGCCAAAAGGGCTCATTAGATCAATGGATTAGCAGAGATTACCAAGTTTATTTGCAATATTTTAGCACTTCAGCTGCAGAAAAAAATGAACGGAAATTTGAGGTTAAATAAACCTGCTGTGGAAGGGAAAAGGCCAATGCCCCTAACCCCAAAAATACCCCCAGACTACCCCCTACCCTGAAAAAAAAATTAAAACAAAGAAACAAAACCAAACCAACCCCCTCAGTTATTCAAGTCTTTTATACTCAAACAGAACACCAGCATGCACATAGAAATGCGCTAAGGATTTATAAAAACATTAACCCTTTCAATTTTACCTAGCTAGTCAAGCTCTGAAATGTTAACAGGTATTTTTCTACTAGGACTTCACTTGAACTATCTTTAAAGCTGTATCGCAGTTTAATACTAAACTAAATTATGACTTGGCTGAAAAAGATAGCTAAGAAATACTTGTATATCAGAAAGTATCACAAATGCCTTCCTTCGACTATTTATAAACATAGCAATAACAACATAAGGCTGATGAGCAATTTCTAAAAAATTCTATGGAGCTGTAGATTTTCCTTCTTACTTGCTTCTAATTTATATGACTAATTGATACATGAGAATTGCTAGTGCATATTTCATTCTTCTCAGCCACTGAGGAGTTGGGCAATCTTTACATAAAGAAGCAAATTATAATGAAGTAGCACATCTTGTAGAGTACAGAAATCTTTTTTTAAATGTGGTTCATACAAATGTCATTAAGATGATTAAGGTGATGCTTTTCTATGGAGGGGGAGGGATGGGCTATGGGTGGTTGCAATTTTCTAAGGGCTTGTTTAAGTTTTACAAATGTATTTGTGAAGTACTTAACCTGATTTCTATGAGGTTACTGAGCATATTTGATAGTAAAATATTGTATGATATTGAATTCTTTTAATAAGAAAGGTATATGATGTTGTAGATATGAATAATATTTGAAGTTAAATAGGAGACATCCACTTGGGGATTATAAGTATCATTCAGTGTAAAAAGGCTCCTCCACTTTGCCCTGTTTTCATTACTCTGCCTCTGAATTCTGGCATCAGAACCACCTTCCTTTTAGTTGAGTAAGAACAGATGTCTCTCCCATTGGAGCCTGTCTCTCTTATCCAGCCAGAAGGCTCACTTTTAAGTTACATGAGGCAAGAGGTAGTCTCTCTCCCTATGAAGTTAAGTGAACTGTCAATCTCAGCCCCTGCTGACTGAGGAACAGGGAACCAAGATCACAATATTACAAGAAAGATGTACTTCTGATATGTTCGGATGTCAGGAAGAGATTCATTAGAACTAAAATGCCATTCTTAAAAGCACTGCCAACAGTGCAGCAGTTGCTTTTGTTCTCTACTGGCCTTGTGCTTTCACTCCTTGGGATAACTAGACCACATATCCAACAGCAGAAAGGATTTAGCCTTCATATGTAGACTAACAGACCTCATGAGGATAAGTCACAAAAATTGGTGGAACAACAAACCTGCTACACTGCTGTATCTAGGTGAGGTTAGAATGCATGCAGTGTTGCTCTTTGGTAACTCAGTCTTAGTGGCTTGTAATAGGTTTTCATGGTTTGCTTGAGTATGTGTTTCTCTCAGCTTTTGATGTTTATTATTATTAGATGTCCCACTCCAAGAATCAGAACACTAACAGAGATGGCTTAAAGATAAATACACTATTAATTGTGCAGTTGCCCCACCTTTGGAACTGGCTTTTATGAATATCTAAAGTAGATTGATCAGCTCAGTGGCAAACTCCAAACTTTTCACTGGAGTTTTGCATGGCTTGTAACAGGAAAATGTGAAACTGCAAATAGTATCCTTGCTTCTGTTTACTAGGGAATTGCTGCTCCTGCTATATCTGTAGTTGCAAAACAGGTACACACTAAACAAGGTTATGATTGTGCCTAAGCACAAAGAGGCTTTAGTTTCTTTGCAGAGAGTGGAACAAGCTTGCAGTTGATTTGGGAACAGTGTTTTGGGAAAAGCAGGAATATGAGAAACTGTTTGCTGGGAGACCGAAGTTGTTCAAACACAGCTGTCTTATCTGGAGTTCTGAAAGGGGCGTTACACCTGTGAATTGTAAAATTTGCTGCTGATGTTGTCATCAAGACACCTGCTCAAGCATACAAATAATTATGAATAAATCAACCTTGAGATTTTATATTCTCTGCTGCTATCCACTTATTTTTTTTTCCCAATGAATTAATTGCAGCACCTGGAATCAATTTTTTCCCAGACACTGGGAAATTGCAGCAATATCTCTTTCCCCAGAGTTTTGCACTTTTATATTGTAAGTATTGTGTTCAATCTTTTTTTTTTTTTTTTTTTTTTTTATACTATGGTTATGTTTTCACCACTTTATGTATGTAGCCATCTGAGTTCAACTATAAAATTAGGTGAACCTATCATACTCTGCCACAAAAATAATCATTCAGCACCTTGCAACCTGAAGGATCATTTTGGGAACTCTAGGAAGGGGAAGCACCAGTCTAACTGTTAAAGGACTTTTCACTAGTTAATGTCAAATGCTACCAGGGAGATTCTCTTCCTGTAGTTATGTCTAACTCACACCTCTTTTTTTGCTGTAGTCAATCTAAAATGCTCTACTGAGACAACTGCTTGACTTTATCACAGTAATCCTTTACTTTAGGGCTTACAACCACGATAGAGGTTTTTTTATTGCTTTTTTTATCTGGAAGACACTGCATGTCATACAGCTCTGAGAAGAAACTGTTGTAGAAATCAGAGTTCTTCCCATAGACTGATGTTTCTCAGGCTATATGTGTCTATTGGCAGGTCTTATTTGCATTCTGATTTCATGTGGGAATTTAAAAAAAAACTCCAAACAAACAAAAATCCCGAACCCAACCTCTAGAATTCTCTGGTGACATGATAAACCTTATACTGAGCTTTATAGTGATCTGTTTTATTCTGAAATTATTCTTACTCCAGTGTTAATTTGAAACACAGACCATACTCAAGTGAATTTCTTGAAGATGGATAACTTTTAATACTCCCAATTCAAATCTATAACAGTATAAGCAAGCAATGTTAAATTACAGCTCTGTAAAGCTATTCAATTCAGTGGTTAGTACTCTTTCACTGTTGTTTCTTTTTTCTTATTTGTTTTCATTAAACTAAAGTAACCACATTTCTGTGCTGAAAATTACCTGTAAGTAAAAAGTGGAGTGGGAATTCTAACAGTGACTGTTTTCCTTAAGGATGTTGTCAGGTGTACAAGATTTTCCTTCCTTCTAGAAATCAGCCTCTAATTTATTTTGAACTTGGAATCCAAAATCAATACCAGTGCTTGAAATTGTAGGCAGGATAATACAAAATTATGTTTTATTTCATTTAGACCTGAATGGTGTCAAGAACCAGTTGCTGACATTCACTTGCTGCTGTTTCCCTAAATGTTGATAAATGGTCATTATTGAATAGATTTCTAAAAGCCTTTACTTGAAGAGAGATGTTAAGGATCTGATTAAAACGTCTTACGCATAGTACTGAGTTTCTTGTTCTGAGCTGCACTTAGCACAGTTCAACAGCTGGTTTTGGTTTGGTTTTGGCTTTCATGGCATGACTTTTGGAGGTCTGTCAGTACAAAAAACGTTGGGTTGTTGATGTCCTGTATTGTTGCTGCAGGAAATGGTATCACATCAGCCCTTTCATAAAACAGTTAACCTCCTTTTTTTAGATGACTCTGGGAGTCTGTTCCACAGTCTTTAATGGCTAGGTAAGTTTTGTCCAATATCTAAAATACTATGGTGGATGAAGCTTGGCTGACTGACAGACCCCCACCCAGCTGCTCTCTCAGTCCCCCTCCTCAGCAAGAAAGGACAGAAAACAAGATGAAAAAGCTCGTGAGTCAAGTAAAGGCAGGGAGATCACATACTAATTACCATAAGGGGCAAAGCAAACCTGACTGGGGAAGATTAATTGCCAATTAAAAATAGAGTAGGGTAGTGAGAAACAAAGAGAAAACTGAAAATGCTTTCCCCCATCCTTCCTTTCTTCCCAGGCTCAGCTTCACGTGTGATGCTTCTACATCCTCCTCCACTGAGCAGCATAGGGGAGTAGGGAGTGGGAGTTGCAATCAGGTCATAACACTTCATCACTACTGCTCATTCCTCTTCACTCTGCTCCCCTCCTCCAGCTTGGCATTCCTTTTATGGCATACAGTGCTTCATGTACTGTTCCAACATGGCCCTTCCCATGGGCGACTCCCCATTAGGAACGGTCTGTTCCTGCGTGGGCTCCTCATCATGGGTTGCAGCTCCTGCCAGCAGCCTGCTCCTGCGTGGGCTCTCCACAGGCTGCAGCTTCCTTCAGGGCATATCCACCTGCTGTGGCATGGACTGCAGTATGGATATCGGCTCCAGCATTGTCCTCTCCATAAGTTGCAGTGGGACAACCCACTTCACCATGGTCTCTCCATGTGCTGGGGCACCACCCATGCTGCTGGTTGGCTCAGCTTGGGGCAGTGGTGAAGCTGACTGGAACTGGGTCTGTCTGACATGGGGGGCAGCTCCTGGTCTCTTGTCATAGAAGCCAATCCTGCAGCTCCCCGTGATCATAACTGCCACATAAACCCAATTCAAAAATTCACAAATAACTGAGTAGTATGAGGCTTTTCCCTTATTGCTTCTTATTGTGACTTGTTCCCTGAGGAGCAATAAAACTGAACTGCTAAATACCTGTATTACCTGGTGTTTGACATCCTCACTTACACAGAAAATTTTTCAAAGGAAAATTTCGTGGTTCATGAAGAAACTGTTTAATCATTCCTATAAATTAGTTTTAAGTGTCACTGAAAAATATGTGAAGAGTGTGGAACCGTTTTGTTTAAACACCAAATCTCCTGTAACAATAGCAAGTAATATATACTTAGAGTTGTCTTCCTTTAGTTATAATAATGTACTTTTTAAAAATATGATTGTATTCAACCCAGTTTTGACATAAAAACTAATAACAATTACATTTCATAACTTGGTGTCTTAATTAATATATATAAAACAGCTCAGTCATGATTTTTCTCCCATCTTACAGATTCCATTAAACAAATTACTTTTTTATCTGGAAAAGTATATAAATTTAATGATATTTTGTGTTTATTTAAAAACATTCTATATAAGGAAAAAAATATTTGATCTTTGAAATATTGTTAAACAAACTATGAAACTTTGAAATTCAATATAATACTTCCTGTTAAAAACAAAGTGCTTAAAATCAAAGAGTATGCTCTTAATATTGCAGTCACACGTAAGAACCCATTAGAACAACAACAAATTATTACAAATTACTCGGGAATATTAAAAGCTTTGTAAAGCTTCCAGGTATGGCAGCAGAAAGTTTCATCAACTATGACAGTTATGGATTGCTGAAAATACTTGCAAATTAGAAACCAAAGGTCACACCAGGCATTTCACCGATAGCTTTGGAGACTGCAACAGATTTGTGTTGGTAAAATAATATTTTTGTTGGATATGCACAGTTTCCTGTTATGGTTAGGAGACAATCTTTATTGGATTTAGTGAGTATATTAGAGTAGGTATGGTATTTCACTGACTATTGACATGGATGCCCATGCAGTTACACTGCAGCATGAAGCAGTCCCTTGCAGTGCTGCAGACAGCTCATCCTGTGAGACTTCTGCTTGTACTTTCCTTTATTGATTAGTACTATTCCCTGGGATTTACTTTACCACTCCAGTGAGCTTATTGAGCAGGTATTTATAAATCTCTGAAGTGTGCCCTGACAGTAGAGAATTGATGAAAAGTATCTTGTACTTATTAGAGGTTTTAATTATTTATTATAGGAGATATGGTGAAGTCTGATATGAATCCCCTTGCTGATTTTCAGTTCAGGAATGGCAAAACCTTAAATTCTCCTTTCTATATATCATCACAGGATCTTTATGACAAAAAGCTTTATGGTTTTCTGACTCTGAAATCCCCATCTGAAGAACAGCTTTGAGCTCTGGAACAAAATAAATGTTTCCCTTTTTATTTCATTGCCTTTGTGTCTAAATCTTCCAGCAAATGTTATTGCCATTTATTCACTGACCTATGCATTGTGCAACCACTGTTTGACCAAGGGATGAATACTAAGTATGGCACTTACACTCAGGTCTTCTGTTTGACACCAAGTGAGGGTTACCAGTAGCAGCACAGAATTACTTACAATGAAAGCCTGTCACCCTTTTCTAATTTTGAATTTTGTCTAAGAACGAGTTAGTGTTTCATTTGACTTTAGAGGCAAAACAAGCATTTAAACCAAAGACACTTTATTGGCCAAGAATTTTGGATTTCTTGACATGTATGAAGGACACTAAAAAATGATGTTTGCTTGGTTTGTATTTTAGGTGTGACTGTCAAACTATTTGTAGGCCCCTGAATAGTTCCACTCTACACGTTATATCCTTTTCTGGTGACAGTGTATGACTGAAAAACCACTTTTAATTGCTGTTATGGGATTGCCATAAATCACAGTGATGAATGACAGTAAACATTCTCCACAGAAATTCTAAGCATACCGTAACTTACTATCAATGTTGACAGCAGCAGTAAAAAGTGCAAGACTAATTGAAAATAAGATTTCCCAGGACTCATCATAGCTTACTCTAGCCCGGCTTTCCATGAGAAAGGAAAAGGTAACGCTATTTTTTTGATCAGAGTTCTCTACTCATTTTGAACAAAAGCTCCATCTCTGCTTGCAGTTTTCAAATGAGCTAGAGACAATGTTACTGGAGTTTTAACCCATCATAGAGGTGAGCATGTGAAAGAAACTCTACATTTAAAATTGAAGTTGGGAGCTTGGTGAAGAAATACAGAATAGATTTGTCAGATATACTGATTACTCATCTTACTTCCCTGGTGTCGGTCGCCACACCTCATGTTATTCCCACTTACTGATAGTTTTGCAGGTGCTGGGCAGGACGGCATCAAGACGGGCCACAGACCTCTGCCCTGAGTGGTCTCTGAAGGTCTCTATCCTATTTTAAGAAAATGAAAGCAATGCATCTGTGAAAGCAAATTTGAAGAGAGAAAAAATATAATTGTTACCTTGAATATTGCAGCATATAATTCCATTTAGGATGATTTCCACTGCACCCTCAAGAAAAGGCTTCAGTGCCCTTAGCTCCTTTCAAAGCAGCATCAGAACAGGTAACATGACCAGGTCATTTATATACTTAAAATACTACTTAATAGAAAGTCTTCTCTGGCATTAATAGCGTGTCTCTTCATGGATTTTTGCCAATTTTTAAGTAATTAAGTTAATGAAAAGCATATATGCGTTAATAAGTAAGTCTTTTTTCTGTACAAAGTTGAAGTCTTAAGATATTTTTCAGACCTCTACAAAAGCCAAATACAGTAAATGTTAAATGAAAATATATTCTTCCTTAATGCAAAGAAAATACAACTTGAAAAAATGTCAGTCTAAAACCGGGATTCTTTATGGAACACTGCCTCTTTAATGCCCAGCATGTACAAGAACTAAATTTTCAAGGAGCTGCTATAGATAGGAAGCCTCCCCATCAGATGTCGTAATATATTATCCGCTTTGGAAAAGTAGTTGTACTAGTAAAAATATGACTGATCAAATAAATTTGCAGGTTTGCACATTTTGTAGGTTTGATTAAAGTCTCTGCTTGGCATGCCAAATCCTCCTGGGGCAGTTGCAGAGGTTACTGTACTTAGAGCAGCAGAAGGAACAGTGTCTTACAGTTAACACACTGCATAATACCCTAATCTATTGAGTTTTGCCTTTTCTGTTTACTTCCTTGGATGTTCAGCAAATCACCTAATTCTTCTTACAGATTTCTGTTTGTTTTATAGATCTTTACCGTTGTCAATTCTTTGTAAAGACTGAGGTGCGTTTATGACTACTTGTGCTCTCTCTAACTGTGGGTCGTATTCTAGCACTGTTCGTTTCTGGGTTTGTTTAGAAAGTGTGTGCTGGAACTTGTTACTTCACCAGAAGAGAGAATAAAACTGTAGTGTATGCCCGGGTGAAAATCAAAGGGTTTCTAGTTTTGCTCAAAGCTACTATCCAAACTACTCAGTACACTTCTTAGTGTAAGATGAGGGATACCAAGAGTCTGTGATCACTAATGAGGAGTCTTTCTTTTAGCTCACAGTCCTTTAGCTCTACCTTTTTAAAAGGTCTTCTTAAAGTTAAGTGCTTCACTTGAAATATTGACAACATTGTATTATTTGTGAATCTATAGGGTATTTTGGAAGTCAAGAAATATTCTATTCCTTTAGTTTTATTTATTTTTGCAACATCAATATAAGAAGAGCAGCTGGGCAACAACAGAGTGCTCTTTTGGGTGAACCACTCCATGACTAATAAAGTGGCAAAAAAACCCCAAACATAGAAATAAATTCACAAGATGTGTGATATGTGTTATGTTTTAAATTCAACTGCAGTTGTCAGGAATAGTTAGGAATGTGACAAACTGAATACCAGAAATAAAGCAACTCTGTCCTATCTCGGAAGGGCAGCCTTTACAAAGCTTTATGCGTTGTTTTCATTACTTATGAGCAAACTCTCCTGTCTTAGGCCTATTCTAGGATCAATCCTAACACGTACCAAGTAGAACATGGAAAGTGGACCTTCTGAAGTCTTATAAAGGAATATAATGCTGCTGGCTACTACGTAAGAACTGCTCAGGGACTCTGTGTAAGTTTCTGTGATCAGAGCAAGCTGTTGCGCTGTGTCTGTTGGAAGAGGCTTTCTTCTTTACCTATCCATTTCTTTTAGTGCTGAGGTTAATGAAACAGTTACTGAGAAATCGTTCCACATAGCTTGCTCCTAACATGGTCTGAAAACAACTGCTTCTCGCCCATGGATTTTTCTGAGCTTTTAATTTACACTTCTTCAGCTCCTGAGCCTTTTGAGAGCGGTTTGATTTTTGAAATCCAGATAGATTCACTGTGGACTATGCCAAGCACTGCAGCTTTCCGAATAATTACTAATTTTATTTTGACTGCCATTATGCTTTAAGCTGTAATTTTTTTTCAAAAATACCTATTGTAGACCTAAATTTTATTTTCTATTTTTATAGTGGTAGGCCCATTACATGCTATAGACAGATGGGAATATTTTTTTTGGTTACTTGTATCATTTCACATGTTCAATTTCATCTGCCAATTCATAATCCAGTCACTTTCATAAAGTCTTTTGCAGTTCTTTGCAGTCATCCTTCAATTCTTCTGTTTTGAACTATGTAATTTCATTGGCAGTTTTGCCATTTTGGTTTTTTTTCCCTTTCCCAGGTCATGTATGTATTTGTAGTGTTCAAGACCATGTAATCCAGCACATGTGAAACCCTCTTCACAGTCTTTGTCTGCCGTGGAAATCCACCTTACCTAATTTTTCAATAAATTGTATTGGACTTTTTATTTATCCCATAACTACTTTGTTTGTTTAAGAGGCTTTGGCAAGAAATCTTCTTGAAAGCCTTGTAGCTGACAGTATCAGTTGGATTTTATTTATCCATGAGCTTGTTAACTATTTTAAATGTTATTTCACAAGCGTAATGGTGCTCTTTCACTTTTGAAAAGCCATTATGACTCCATCTGATACCATACTGAATGATGTTTCTTTTGACATGTTTTGGGGTTTTTTTTAATGTCCTTTTCTGATGGTTTCTGCTATCTTTCCCAGTGCAGACGGCAAGCTTACAGGGATTTGTTTTCCAGGTTTTTATCTGGAAGCCTTTTAGAAAAAATGATGCCACATTTTGCCAGAGAGACTGAATACAGTTAAAACTTATCTATATGTACACCTGGCTAACTGGGTACTGTCTAACAATACTGTTTTGGCAGTATGTAGTTCAGCATGTTGAGCAATGGTAGCACTGGGATAAGTACTGATACAGTTACGCTGTTACAGTAATCGCCTTTGTGCTTTTGAAATTGGATCGTTTATCCAGATGACTGAGCTGTGGTTGCAGCTTGAACACATTGTAAAAGTACCTGGGAGCTTCCCTGAAGAGGAGACTTGAACCTTGTTTTCAACTCCTTAGAGAAGTATTCCAGCTACAAGGAAAATGTGAGGGAAAAATAATTCCTGGTGTTATCATCTTTGGGCAGTATGCCTTGTTTAAGAATATTTGAAGGATGCCTAGATAATCTGTTGATAAAGCAATGCTTTTTGATAATACTGATTAAGGACTCCAGGCAACTTTTCTGTTTGTATCATATGCAGGGTCAGAGAGAGAGCCATACCTCGTTAGGAACCTAAGCAACAAAGGAGCTGTGGTTCTTTCGGTAATAGACACTGGTTGAAAATGTTGATTTGTTGTTGTTGTTGTTGTTTTTGTTGTTTTTTGCATAGTAGATTTTGTGGGCTAAGCCCTTAGCTTTCCTTCGAAGTGGTATTATACTTCATTTCAAAGGTAATACCTTTGAAGACGTGAAAATACATTTGAAAATCACACTACTTACATAAATGGAAGTTACATAGATGACAAAGGATTATTCAGATATCTGTTTGCAGGGTGGCCACTATTTCATCAAATGAAATTCAGAATGTGCCCATATAATGTACAATGGATTTCCTCCCCCCCCCCCCCCCCGCCCCGTTTGGTGGTCATAGCTAGTTGCTCAGTAATCCCAATAGTGATTATCTATGCCGCAAGTCTTCCTTTGGATGAAAGAGCTGGGTTAGCTGAGAGGGCAGGTTTGTCTGACAATCAGCAGTGAACAAAATATTTTTATGTGAAATGTCCCATGCACTCTTGTGAATGTCAGTGCAGAAGAACTTGACCTTCATATTTCATTCATGAGACAGAATGCCCTTAGCGTATCGAGGGAGACAATTGGATTTGCTTCCAGATAAAAGGAAAAAGTTGGTGAAGATGCTAAACAGTCACAGTTTTGTATAAGCTGATTATCAGTAAAGTGCATCTCTTCTGTTCTCTTTACATGTGTTAATCTTGCTGAAAGATAATATGATACTTAGTTTTTTCATGTCATCTTAATGTAGTGAAACCCCAAATTTCATTGGCTTGGAACTTTTACCATACAAAGACTAGAAAAATGACTTATAACAAGTAAAAGTATAACCTCTTGCATGATCACTATGAAAAGTTTTAAGTTATGAAATAGGTGAACAGTTAAAAATGGACATTGTTCTTAATGGCACACAGCAAAGATCTTTTCAGGGTGTGTTGCATGTTATGCTGGGGTTCTGACCTATCAAGTCTTCTTGGATTGCAAATCCAAACATATTTTTACTTTTGGACAAAGTTTCAATGAGTTGGCTAAAATTTTAGAACCAGTTTTCAGCTCTTGCTATTTAATAGCATTAATTAGTGAAGTTCAAGTTTAAGTAGCGAAATTCCTGCAATTTAATGCACCATGAGGGCATTTGAACTAGTAGGATATAGTGTTGTGATCTCTCTGGCTCTTCACTTATTGTAATGTTTTCATTTCACATGTCATAAGAGAAATTATCTAAGTAATTTGAATTTTTTTCAGGTAGAGAAGAAAAATTAAGTATCATCTTGGGTTTAACTATCATTCTATTCATTAGCTGAAAGAACAATATCACTTCTTTATTTCCTGGGAATTTTTTTGAAAGGAAAGATTTTTGAAAGAAAAGATTTAGACACTCGCATCCAGAAGAGGATACAGGGATGAGAATCCCCAGTTAGGAGTGACGTTTCTCTACAGCCTTTGTTAACATGTCTAGGCACTAGAGAAAAATGAAATTTAAGATTCTCCTGAAAAGCTGTTTTAGGGCTTTTCCATAGTGTAAGAAATAGCTGAAATTCACTCTCCTAAGGATCAGGACAAAAGAACTTAGTTATTTCAGGAACTTTGAGGGAGAACAATTTCTGCACTCTTCCTGTAACAGCAGAAGTTCTTTTTTGGTTGCTAATATATTTGGTGGCTGAGATGGGTCAGGGGAGGGTGGAAAGGGGCTGTCATATAACTCTAAGGTGCTTAAGGAGACAGGGAAGCTTTGGTCTGTTGGGAATATTCGATCCCTCTCCCTTCCTACTCTCCCCAGGCCTGCTGAATTCTTCATTTACCCCTACAGTTTTCCCCCAAACCCACCAAGTTCACACTTTCACAAAAAAACTCAGCTGCTGTAGAAATGGGACAAGTGGTTTGGGAGGAGACTGTGTTTTATGGCTATTGCAGCAAGGAGGATGGAGTCAGAAACAACACTTAGTGCTGACAGAGACACAACTGAAACATAAGCTGAACCGCAAACAAACAAATTTTAAACTTAGTATTGCCAAACGTTTCCCTGTAGATTTTCTGGAGAAACTGGTAAATAAAAACAATCTCCTTTATGTTTTGGCGACTGCACTGAGGAAGTTAAGTATTTATATTTGCCAGTTCTGTCTTCTTTCATCTGCCTGTATTGTTTTCTGGTTTGTTGTGGGTTTTTTTTCCTAACAGAAAGAAGAGGTATATTTCACTTTACACAGTAAGCCAATATACAGCTGGTGAGCAGGCTGACCTCTTCAAAATCCTTTCTCTAAATGCCAAGCACTTGGTGAGATCAAGATTTCATTGGTGGCACACCACAGCACTACAGAGCATGGGTAGAATCTTAAAATCACAGAATGGTTTGGGTTGGATGGGGCCCTAAAAACCATCTAGTTCCAATCTCCCTGCCATGGGCAGGGATTCCCTCCACTAGACCAGGTTGCTCAAAGCCTCATCCAGCCTGGCCTTGAAGACAGCCAAGGACAGGGCATCCTCAGCTTCTCTAGACTTCAATAGCAGAATCCTGAGTATTGGGCTTAGCTACCTGCAGTGTTAGGTAGCTGCTGAATGATGCTCTAGTAGCTCCATGTTGGAATTTCCATGTCTTTATATAGATCTGATATTTTATTCTTAATCTATGGTTTATTAAGTTGATTTTTTTCTTTTTTTTTTTCTTATTTTTAATTGCCATGACAAATGTAGTTATTCACAGAGCAAGACTTGTAAAACAGCAGGAATACGTCAGAAAACACTATCTGTAACTGATTGTAGGATTATCTTCCCTAAAATCACATCCCTGTCTTGCTGAGATTGTCTGTATGTGACATGACAGTCCTTGAGAATTGTTGACTCTTTGATCCAAACGAATGCCTGTGCTCCCTTTGATTTATCAGCTCCATGCTGTAGAACTTGTCTGCTTTAAATAAGCATGACCTGAGGTGGTCTCCAAGTAGATTAGATAATGAGGTTATGGGAGACAGTGATGAAAACATGACCATAGAAAGGAGGCAACAAAGTAAACATAATGCAAATAGAATCTTCTCAGGAGTATGTAACTCAGCTTAGGTTCTTTGGTTAAAAGAAAATTGAGTTATTTATGTGACTCTGTAGTCACTAGACCTAAGGAACTTTTAAACTTTTTGTGAATCTTTTCTAATCTTGCATGCACAGAAATAAGCAAAATATGAAACCTTGTAGTTTCTGCATTGATTAGAACTGAGAGATGAATTAAAGATACAGCTGTCTTGGTTTGGGTTAAGAGAACTATCTTAAAAAATGTACGTATGTATTAGATGTTAACTTACAAAAGTAGTAGTGTGTTTCATGCTGAGACATTATTCACTTAAAATAAAGACATGAAAGTGCATAGGGGGGCAGGGGGAAAGGCTAAACTTCAAAGCTCATGGAAGAAAAAGACATCCCTAACTGAGTTTCTTGTTTTTCATTTGAATGTAAAAGTATTTAGGAAGAGGTACAATTAAACTGCTATGGAGTCAATATAGTTTTATATTTAGAGGTGACTTCTCAGTGTAGAAAATGCAGTTTTAACAAGTTATAATGGATTTTTTGGTTTGAATATTTTAACATTAGAAATATGTCTAGGATATTTATGAACTTTTTTTCATTTTGAAGTTAATAGTATTGCATTTCCTTTAATCTCTTCCTGCAGTTCAACTATTGTGCCTTTCTCAATGATTTTCAGTGATTTTCAGCTTCTAATATGCCTTCCTTACATCTTATTATTCACTCTACTATCCTTTGTTATCCATCAGCTCTTTGAGTCTAGCAGCAAACACCAAAGCTAAACTCACAGAAAAATTTGGGATTCAGATTTGATTTAAGGAATACTTCTGTCTTAGAAACAATAACTATTCTTCACTATTTTTATGTCCTTTGAGCTAAAAATGTAATCATGGTCACAGCTTTTTTGAGTATGCTGGTAGGATTTAAGTAACTTCAGAAACAATGTAGAGGATATAGGTTGCAGCTTGAAGAATATGCTCTCCACAGAGAAATTTGAAAAGCTTTCTGCAGATACATATATATTAGGGTAATGAAAAGTAAATAGAATGGAATTTTTATTGTCGATAATACTACTGCTTATCCTGTGAGAGAATCTGCTGTTGGAATATACTTGTTCTTGAGAAGGTTGCCATCAGTGAGACACGGCTCTTTCTGCCCCCCCTTCAGAAGTAATGCACTTCAGTAGCTGGAGTGGGGGTGTGTCAGTAAGAGGTAGGGGGAAGAGGCGTGAAACCCACTCAGGGTTTTTGTTCTTATGCATTACCTGACAAGCAAAAAAAGGTGTTTTAGGTAATGTTCTGTTTAAGGTTATCAGTCATTAATTTAATGGTGCCTGAAATGCAAAACAGTTATTTCAAACACTACAGTTTTTGTACTATTTTTCTTTAAAAAATGGTGTTATTTTTAACCTTAATTAATTTAACAATTCTACTTCCAGTTGTCTGTAAATTATAGACGTATTTGACCCCTTGCTGATCTTTTAGGCAGACCTCATACAACCCCCTTTCTAACCAAATTCATGTCCAATATTTTGGTCACACAGGTATTCATTTCCCTGGCGGCTGATTAAATTTTATTGGATTTATAGATAAGCTTGCAATCCAGTTGATCAAACTATGTTTTTGTGCCTTTTTTTTGTATAAGTTTTAACACTGGTTATGGATAGTGGTCTTCATATGCTGTAAAAAAAAAAAAAAAACCAGACAAACCCACATGCTGCAGTGCAGTTTTATGCCTATCCACATCAAACAGGACTTGAAATGTCTTCCTGGATCATTAACTGCGGTTGCCTACTGACACAAACCATCAGATTACACAATTCCTCTTATTTATCTCTAAATTAATATTTTGCCCTCTGTGGGGTAAGAAGATTTCTCTTGGATATGGTGATAGACAGCAGTATGGACCTCTGACATCTTTTGGTTTTCACCTTGATGTTGACTTCCATTTTCTGAAGGAAGGGTCAGAGATATTAACAGTAAAAATGAGGATTCATAGTGCTTTGTTCTTCCTATGCTGCAAACACTGTGCTATTAAGGATAAGATATCTCCAAAGACTTTTATCACTAAAACCTTGAAGAGTGCTTGGCAGATTGAATCACATTGCACACTTTTCAATTAAACAGTCCTGCTTAAGTTATGTGATAAGTAGCGTATGCATATTACTCTTGAGTATTTCTGCTCAACGATGCTTTGAACACCTCCTGGTCTTTCTCCCATTGTGACATGTTATCATATCACATTTACCACCTGGGGAAACTCAAGACCAAAACTAGAGCTTTAATAGGATTTTAGTTTTGGCATTTGTACTTAATTAAAATGCTTAGATGAAGCCCAAGAGTTGTTCTGTATGAAGGCATTTCCATGCTTCGGTGGAATAAATCTCCCTTAGAAACACATGTCCTGTGGGGTAGTTATTTGTCTTTTGGGGTTTGTTATGCTGCTTTCTATCCCTCATGCTGGTCTGAGGTCAAAGAAAATGTCGCCTTCATAGTGTTGGCCTCAAACAACACTAAAGTTATCTTTCTTGAAAAGGTGCCTTGCCTCCAAAGGACTTATATAACCACTTGTATGCAATATGTATGGAGAAAAGTTGGGGGGGGAGGGAAGTTTTTTTTTTTTTTATAGTAACTTGAATTAGTACAGAAAGGAGTTAGTTATGAACTATGATTATTTTAAAGTAACTTTACAATTAAAATATTATTTGCAATGTGTACTAGAAAACACAAGCCACCTTGAACATAGTGTAAAAGGGATGGAGACTATACATAGAAACTATAAGAAATTCTTTAAAGTAATGTCAAATTACATTTGCATGTCTGCTTTTACTACTGAAGGAAGATAGAAATAATTTTTATAAGACTTATTTGAATCTGTATACAAGGTAAGCATAGAAACAGAACAAGTTGTAGAAATATGCCAACTTAATGCATTCTTATAAGAATACATTAAAGTACTTAATATGAAACTAACAAGCTAGATGTGATACAGCTTGTATGACATTTAAAATACATTAAAAAGTTCAATTATTTTTTTAACTGCTCAGTTAAATAGGCAAGTGTTAGAACTTAATGATTTTGTTCCTGTTGCTAGGTATGCATTTTATTAACTTAACTAAAGCAAAAATATTAAACTACACAAGAAGCAATATTTCACATAGTACTATGCATTGTGTTACAATCCATACTAAAGCAGATAAATTTCCTGGTTTTCATGGCATCTGAATATGAATTTACGTGACATATCAATTCAAAACCATTTTGCAAGACGTTATATTGTCGGATGTTAATGAAGAGATCAGACTTACCAACAGTGTACATACCATACAGCGTACAGTTGTGTGCTCTTTGAATGAGTATGTGCCTGTAGCAAAAAGCTTCAAATTAACTTCTGGAAGCAAAAAGATATCCATAATGCAAGGAGCCTTTACCATGTTAGGTGTAATAGTTGTAGTAGTTCCATTTCTGAACTGTTGAATGTGTTGCTGGAATTGGCCGACTTGCTCTCACAGTTCAAGAGAGCACTGTGCTTGTGCTAGACAAGTGAACTGAGGGCCTCTGGCTCAGCTGACTTCTGTGAAGTTCACTTTAGTCAGTGTTTCAAGGAACAGACTACTGAAGTGAAGAAATACTTGTAATACTTAAGAGATTCTTTCAAAAATGAGTGATGCCTGGAGATTTAAGAAGAGATATAGTTTCAATTGACCTACAACAGGATAAAGGAAAAGGCAATCCAGGCACCCTTAGCAAAGCTTGAGGGATATTCTAAGCAGTGATGATTTTTTTGATTTTTATTATTTATTTTTTAAATATAGCCCATCTCCTTTTCGATGTATAAAACACTAGGATATTCAGTGCATAATTTTACTTAGATATTGCAGATATAGAAAGCAGCACATTGTCTTTATCTAAAGTCAGTGCATTTTTTGTGTAGTTGATAGAGTTTTGGTATAAATCCCCTATCCATCAGCATCTGATAACCAGACAAAACTAATTTGGGGGAAGAATAAAACTTCTAAATACAATTAAATCAGTGGGAACTGGAAGATTTTGGACAGGCAAGGGCAAAAAGTAGTAATTTTTATTAAGAGGAAGGACTGACTGTTTTATGCAGAAGTAATTTCCCTATGTGCTGAGTTGTTGTTGAACAGTATTTTTTAAAAATATATTTAAATTTTAAAAGTTTATTACAGCAGCATGTATGTATATATAATATCAGCAATATAAAATACAGAGTAACATTACAAGTTTTAACCAAGTGTCCTCAGCTATTCACAGGTGCCCATCTTCATGTTTCAGGTTAGTTATTTCTTATGTAGCATTCTCTTCACTGCAGTAAACAGAGGTGTTTTATTCATGAATATGATTCTCATTGGTCAAACACACAACATGCAGTTACTGCTCCGGAGAGATTACCACTGACATATAAAATAAAAAATAGTTTATAGTTATAGACAACAAGACTACTGGGAAGTGATGACATACATTATTCAGTATCATAGTGCTCTATGTGTACCAACAGCTTGCTATCGTACATTTAGGCAAGTGAATATTTCAATAAAAATGAGGTCTTAAAATTCTTCTTTAAGCTCCTGTGCTGTACAGTGCAACTTCATCCCTATAACCTCTTTCAGAACTGAACAGGCCTGTTAGAATCATCTAGATGAAATTCTTATCCTCTCTCTAAAGACTTAAACCAGAAAGGATCATGCTTCATTTAACTTGTTACAAAAAGCACTGCTAAGACAGAATGAAGATAACCTTGTGGGGTTTTTTTTTTGTCGACAAATGGGGAAATGTTACCTGGAAGAAATGCTGCTGTTCACTGCAATGTTCTTTATTGAAATTCTTTTGGGTGGCCAAAAAACCCCTTCTGTGGCTGTGAAGACATTACTCTGCACTGATCCATAAGACACACAAAGATGTAACTTGTAATTCTCAAAAGTATTGAATCTGAAAGATTTACTAATGTTAAATAGGTATGGGCTGTTTTTTTTGGGGTGGTGGGAGGAGGCTGTTTTCTTTTTTAGAGCATCTAGAGAAGGCAAATGGCATTCTGACGCTGACATTAGTATTACATTACACCTAGTCCTGAACTCAGTGAGAATTTGTTCCTACAAGAAGTAAATCTTCAGTGTTCCTTAAAAAGGGAGCAGGCTGTTGTGATATCTTTCAGAGTCAAAATATATCCTGAAATAGAATCTTCCTATTTTTTTGGTGACAAATGGAAAGATGCAGTTATACAATGTTCCTGTAACATGTGGCAGCTGTGGGAAGAAAATTTACAACTCCTTTCTGGAAGCTTCAACAAGGTATCACTACTATTAAATAACAAATAGAAAAATGTGGACTCAAATCTATTTGATTCTGTTACAGTAAAGCAGGTTTTAAAAAAGAAATACAGGACAGTAGAATCCCTTTGTTCAGCTGGGTGTTAACACTTGAATGCCATGAAATTTCAAGCAGTGTGGAAATAACAAATCTATAAAAATTGACCCCTTAAAATATACACTATTCCAATAAATTTGAGATGAGTAGCAACTTTAATTGCCTCCATATATTGTCATTAGTAATCCAGGGATATTTCACAGATGAGACAAAGAGAATGTTGACAACATAAAACTGAGATGGCGTTTAATAAGAAAGGTTTAGTAGGTTTCTACCCCCAAGGTATTTATACTTTCATGTTGGAAAGTTATGTAGAAACTTGCAAAATGGTGGGCATATGTAGCCATCCATACATAGACACATGCATGCATATATATATTCCAAACAAATGGAAACAAATTGATTCCATAGATGTTAAACCGAAACAGGAGGCTGTCTAATGTAAGCATATAGAGAAAGCTTTTAGTTTTCCTTTAAGGTTGTGGCTTTTTTGTGTGGTGGTTTTTGTTGCTTTTGCTTTTTTAAATATGATACATTTAGTGGTGTTCACTTAACGAGATCCTTTCAAAGGGTCTTTAGTGCATTCATAAGAAAGCACACTATTTATAAACAAGAAAAATTGTTCCTATTGTCTTTGAGGAGTTTGAGGAAAGAAGGGAAAAGTTGACTGTGAAATTTAAAGAGAGCCAAACTCCTACAACTCTCTTGTGATAAATGTTTTGGGGGGGAGGGACTTGGTTTGGGGTAGGGGTGTGGTGGAGTTTTTCCAACAGCAGTGGAAAACATGGTAATGAGTGTGTGGTGGGGTTTTTTTCTGGTATTTTTTGTGGGTTTGGGGTTTTTTAACAATTGATTTGGTGGTCTTCAGCTTTACTTTTTTAAAAAATAAAGATACTCTTACGGGGTAAAATTTGAGGAATATTTAAAGGGAGAGACAGAACAGATGCAGCGGTCACAGTTCAGGTAGAAAATAGTGTTAGCTTTCTAAGAGTATACTACAAAGAATAAGTAAGGATTAATTATTACTAATAAAAACATGACAGTAAGTTAAAATTACTGTGCTCCTCGATATTGAAAGACTGACATAAAAAGACGATATCCTCTATAGCTGCATGACAATCTAAACTTTAAGGGAAAATAGCTGAAGCTAAAAACTATGAATCTTATTAACTTTATTATGTGGCAGTAAGCAAGAGCAGCTAAATGAATGGACGAAAAATGTCAGCAGTAAGGCATGTGGATAACAGTGATAAGAGATGTAAATCTGGTCAAAACTGATGAATTGTTAGATGTTTAGTAATCATTATACTTCTGATAGCAAGCAATTGGAAGACTCTGATAGTTTTTAAAACATAACCTACTGGACTTAAACTTCAATGGAACAAAACCCCACCCTGACAAGTTCTTTGGTGGCTTTTTGTTCTTTCTTTCTGTGCTGGGAAATGGTTGGGGATCAAAGAGCTTTGATCTTCATGATGAGTACCTCATTGATGCATGGAGACTATTAATTGTGCAGTTCTCTGAGTAGTGAGTGACTGTGGCCTCTACTCATTGTGGGGAGGTGCAGAGTTGCTTTACCAAGTCTGTCCCAGGAGCCGCTACTCAAACACTGCATAAACTAATCCCCTCTACAAAAGGCTGCTATCAGTGGAGTGGTGAGGTTATGTAGCACTTCAGATTCAGTAATTTTCTGTCTATTGTACAATTATAGTGACAAAAGGAATCTGGTAAAGCTTTAAATATAAACTTGGGCTAAAAGTGTGGTAAACGTTATCGAGCAAAAGAAGAAATAAATCCTTTTTCCTGTAACACAAAAAGGCAAAATCTGTAATACAAACACAAAGAAACTCTGTAGTTAAGATACATTTCCTCTGAACTTTATAATTCCATGTTTTTAATGTTTCTTTTAAGTAAATACCTGAACAATATATTCACATTTCCTACAAAAGGTCCACTTAATGGGGTTTTATTGTCAATTACTTTTTTAATGAAATGAATGATTAATTGGAATTGTCTTTTAAACCATTTTAGTAATATTTTTAATTAATTAAAAATTTTTTTCTTCATATTTAGAATTTTTATTATGATCATGAAATTAGTTTGCTTGTTTCACTGAAATTGGCCTCATGCATATTCATGTAATAAGAAAACTGTCTAGAAATGTTAAGAAAATGCTTCTTAAGGAAAGCATTTTTTCTGCACTTTTCTAGAGTCAGTAAGTTATTAGCTCCCATTGCTCTTGTGAAGAACAAATCTATCTCAGATTTCACAGAATGCTGAAGAAGAGAACCCTGTTGTGATGCAGATTGACCAAACAGCTGCTGAATCTTGAATTCTAACAATATTTTAAACAGCTTCTTTCTTCTGAGATATTAATATTAAAAACTGCAAGCAGAATAAGACTTGAGTACTGAAAGACTTTAGGCAATTTGACATAACTTAGAATTACTGAATAACCAGTAATTTTTTTTAAGGCATATACTCAAAATTCATGATAGTTTTCAAAATAATGCAAGACCGTTGTGAAGTTTGTCACTAGAAGACAAGTGAGGGAAGGATTTACATTCTTAAATAACATGGGGGTTTTCCTTACAAATTTTCAGGAATATTAAATGTTGTTAATGTTATTATTTACAGGTTTTTTTCGCTTAATTAATTTATTTATACTGATGGGAATGCACAGAGGGAAACTAATACTAGGTATTTAAAAATTTAAAATTTAAAACTTGCTTAAAGTTTGCAAACTTGAGTGACACAGCACATAGTTCACATTAGTTGGTTCCTGAAAGGTCACGTCTGCTTGATTCAGGCATTCAGGTTGGCAGTAAGGTGAAGGGTTCTGTAAAAGTATTTTCTTCATAGGGTATTATGGGAAGCTTTGAAAGTTGATTACAAGTGGAAATGACCTGTTGTCTCAATAGTTAAAAATTTTGTCCTAATAACAGAAAGCATGTGGAAATAGTACATGTGGTTCACAAATTGCAAGCACTGAGGTAGTGTGATATAAGAGAAACTGCAATATAATGAATATTCTGTTTACACTGGTGGTAAACTTACATCTAAGTCAAAAGGAAGGTACTCAGTTTAAATTAATATAAAATTCTCTAGCTAAAAATGTTCTCAGGACTAAAAGCTTTACATTAGTAATAACTCAGACCCAGGAGGGGCTGTAATAGGCTTGTATAGGCTTTGGAAGTTCCTACAAAAGTTTATGTATATTTGAAACCTAGCAGTTTCGTTTGAAATATCCTGTATTAAAATAAAGGTTCTCAAATATTTGGTTAAACTATTAATTTTAAGGAAAAAAACTCCAAAGGTTTTCATAATGTATCTCTCTATACAATGATTGAGCTGAAAAACATCTAACAAACGTTAAACGTCACTAAAAATTAAGTATATGCTGAAGCAATTATAAACCTTCTTCCTTCAATGAACTCCCTAAATAGCAATGAATGGGAAGTTAATCAGAGCATCTGCTAGCTGTTGATGTCAATTCTTTGTGAATTGCTTTTTTTTTTTTTTTTTATAAGACATTAAACAAAGTTGGGAGGAGGAAAATGGTGAATAAAAGGAACTATTCTTGGCTTAAGAAATTAATCGGGGTATATATACAGTGTTTTGAGGCAGGAAAAACATTGATTATCTAAAGGAAAAATAATGATGTAGAAATTTATGAAATAAAATACTGGACATTTAAAGCTGGTTCTTCAACCCATGTCTATCAAATCATCCATGTTTGGGTAGGCACCTCAGCTTTTTATATTCATTGTTTTAAATTAAAATTAGATGCCTTCAGTTGATGTTTTCTTGGTAGAGAACCATAAAATTATACCTTGCTATTAAGGCATCTCTCTGCTTCTAATAGTAGTGGAGACCTTTTAAGTATCTATTTTCATTAGAAGGAATTTGTTGGTTAGTTTTTTTGAAGTGCATATGGGTATGAAACTTCAAAAGTAAATGTTGTCAGTATTTATATTTTAATTACACTGAATATTGAGATACTCTAAGCCCAAATCTGTACTCTTTCATTCTACATATGTCCATCTACATTGTTTCAATTATCTGGCAAGAATACAAGGAGCCACATAGAAACTGTAAAAATGGGATTTTTTTTCAGTAATGGGAGTGACCTAGATAGTACTTCAGAGGATTTCTCAGCCCTTCCCCATGTGATCTAGTGGGTGGGATAGGTCGAATATGATTTTTACAATCTCCTGAATATAAATCCTACTACCACAATGTTCTGTTGTAGAATAGCATTTCTGGTGGTATTTGTTCCTTTGTAATGTGGCAAGCTGGGCAAGGAAAGAGAGACAGACTTTCTTTTGGGTGATGGTTCCCACAATGCCCAGCATAACTATATCCATATAAAATTCAAGCTAGTTTAAGGCTTCCATTAAACATAATAAGACTGATCTTGTTTAACATCTTCGTTGGTGACATGGATGATGGCATCGAGTGCACCCTCAGCAAGTTTGCTGACAACAACAAGCTCTGTGGTGCAGTCAACACGCTGGAGGGAAGGGATGCCATCCAGAGGGACCTTGACAGGCTGGAGAGGTGGGCCGCTGCCAACCTCATGAAGTTCAACAAGGCCAAGTGCAAGGTCCTGCACCTGGGTCAGGGCAATCCCAAATACAAATACAGGCTGGGTGGAGAACAGATCGAGAGCAGCCCTGAGGAGAAGGACCTGGGGGTACTGGTGGATGAGAAGCTGAACATGAGCCAGCAGTGTGCGCTGGCAACCCAGAAAGCCAATTGTATCCTGGGCTGTATCAGGAGAAGCATGGCCAGCAGGTTGAGGGAGGTGATTGACCCTCTCTACTTTGCTCTTGTGAGGTGTCACCTCGAGTACTGTGTCCAGCTGTGGAGCCTTCAACATAAGAAGGATATTGACCAGTTGGAAGGAGTCCAGAGGAGGCCACGAAGATGGTCAAAGGACTGGATCACCTCTCCTATGGGGACAGGCTGAGATAGTTGGGGTTGTTCAGCCTGGAGAAGATAAGGCTCTGGGGAGACCTTATAGCACCTTCCAGTACCTGAAGGGAGCCTCCAAGGAAGCTAGTGGGGGGTGGGTGTCTTTTTACAAGGGCCTGTAGTGACAGTACAAGGGGTAGTTAGTTTAAACTGAAAGCGGGGAGATTTAGATTGGACATCAGGAAAAAATTCTTCCTGGAGAGGGTGGTGAGGCACTGGAACAGGTTGCCCAGAGAAGCTATGGGTGCCCCATCCCTGGCTGTCTTCAAGGCCAGGCTGGAGGAGGCTTGGAGCAACCTGGTCTAGTGGAGGGTGACCCTGCACATGGCAGGGGGGTTGGCACTAGATGGTCTTTAAGGTCCCTTTCAACCCAAACCATTCTATGATTCTATATTACACAGACTAATCCTATTTGTTTTTTGATGATTTAAAAATGGTTCTACCTGAATTTTTGACAATGGTTTGCATTTCTTCACTTCCTCTCCTGTCTTATTCCTTTTTTACTTTGTATCAGAATTGCTCTCTGGAGACTAAAAACCAGTCAAATACAATGACTACAAAATTCTTTGAAACCCAGCTTTAACAACAGTAACAAAAAACTAAAACCAAACAAAACAATAGCAACAACAAAAAAAAAAGAGATTTAAAGATGTTATGAAATAAAAATGAACTGGTGATCTTAATTCATGGACACTTTATACCCTAAGGTAGTACTTAATTGCATTTTAATTCTTTGTAATTATGGGTGGAGAATTTCATTTTAAGCTTACATTCTGTGTAGAATAATTTGCCAGGATGGTAATATGTAAATACTTGGAATCCATGACTCTCTCATATAAGTATATGGGATTTGGGTCTAAATCACAGTGAAATCACCCTGCTGATCTCAATAGAATTGAGATGAATGTCTGTATTTGTAACTGAGCTAGATTTCAGCATATTCAAACTAAAAGTATAGTTTTGCCATAAGCAATTCTTTTATTGATTTTAGGTAACGTGAGCAAAAAAATACTTGAAACTTCCATTTTTACTAGCCTCATCCAGTCTTGCAGAATTACACACAAGGACAAACTACATGTTTGTAATTTCTTTTTTTTTATTATTTTTTGTAGTTTTCATAAGCAACTGGTTGTTCTGTTTGTTGTGGATGCCCCACCCCTGGCTGTCTTCAAGGCCAGGCTGGATGAGGTTTTGAGCAACCTGGTCTAGTGGAGGGTGTCCCTGCCCATGGCAGGGAGGTTGGAACTAGACGGTCTTTAAGCTCTCTTCCAACCCAAACCATTCTGTGATTCTATGGTTCTCACAGGAACAATAAGTGTCATTCTGTTCCCTTGTTCATCAGCAGAAAAGATGACATTTAAAACAGAACTGAATTTTTCTTATTCCCTAAAGACCATAGGCCAGGACAGAATGGGAACTAGACTTTTATACATTTATTTCACTGCTTCATAAAACGAAAGAAGTACCCTGTGCGAAGAGACTAGCTATAATCATTACATGACTGCAAATGCTTTTTCTCTGCCTGGAGCGTTCTAGTGTCCACTGCCTGACTTCTTTAATCCTCTAGCTTTCTGTCTTTTCTCTTAAATTCCCAGAGCAAAATCCATTTCTGTATTAGATTATCTGAGGCTGCTTCAATTTCTACCTATCTCTTGGCTAGTGCAGTACCTGTAATGCCCCTCAGCTGTCTACTTTACGTTGTGATGTATAAAAATACCTGCTGTCCTTCCTTTTTCTTCACCCTTTTTGAAAGCCTATCTTTGAACCACTAGTGAGACACAACATTCTGAACTTCTTGTTTGATATCTTGTTTCTTCTTCAGCAAACAGCTTTCTGTCAGAACAGCATGTTTTTCACTTGTGTATTTGAACAACACCAGCACATTATTCACTGGCAGGGGAATGGTTTTTTGCAAAACTAAGTATGAAACACGGTCTGAGTGACAGGGAGGGTCACATAGCTTTTGTTTCCTATCTGTCATCACAGGTAGCATTTCTTAAACAGAGGATCTGTTATGGCACCACGATAATCTTTACACTCCTTCCAAACATCCCATCTACAGGAAGCCAAAGCTTAAAAGATAAGCCAAAAAATTGGATGCTAAGCAGATATGGTTTTGAATTCCAACACTGTGTCTCACTAGAAGTCTTTTAGATGTTTTCTGCAAGTTATTTGTGGTGGTAACCTCTCTCTGATGCCAGCTGTGCCTAACATAGCAAGCTGTGAGGGAACTGAGGTCATCAGGGATGTGGGTTTTGACTGATTGTAATGGCCCATCTTGGACTTGACACCATAGCTGTCTTGGGTGCAGCCTTCGTACTCCAGGTCACTTTGTATAATTTTTATCATGTGCATGGAGACAACACAAGCACATTATAAATAGCACAGAATTGCAAACTTGTTTCTTGGCAAATGTGCACAATTGAAGAGCCTAACCTAGCTACTGCCTAGGCATTATTTGCTGTCCTCATGACCCCAAAGTTGTATTTGTTGCCCAAGATTTTGTTGGTAATGTGTGCAAAGGTCAACCTCTATCCTTCCTTGGAAGGGGCTGTTTTGCTTTGTTGCTGAGTTGCCATCTTGAAACTCCATGTATTTCTTCAAAATTGTATGCCTTTACATATTGGTGTTTTCCTATTTAATCTCTGAGTTTAGCTTTAACTACAGTTTTACCTTTCCTACCTAGCTTCGGTCTAGTCTATGAATTTTCTCACAGCGTAGCCTAGGTTTGAAAACATAAAAATGCTATCTAGCTGTGTCCACTTCAAGGTCTAGTTTTGAAGGGACACAGCTGAGTCCAGGAAGGGAGGGTCAGACAGGTGTTTGAGTTGCAGCTTTTTTGGAGGACTGAGGCGGAAGACAGCAGGTAAAGGTTGTTTTCTGTTTCGTAATGTTTGCAGAGCTAGAAGTAGTGTGAGGATCAGAGGTATAATGGGTCGGATTGCAATCAAATTTAATGTGTCACTGCTCTTTCCTATTTCCATCTTGGAAATAGAAAATAATAGGCAAAACACTTCCCGTTTTTGATGAAGGCAGAGATAATGCAGAGAGTAAAGGCAATATGTGTTGAAGCAGGAGCAAAAGTTAGAATATTGGGATGGAAGAAAGAAAGAGAGAAAAAGTGGTTGAAATGTGTATGTGGGTACAGCTGTTAGTAATCGTGTGGTATTAGTACAAATAACCTTACCTTAGGATCAGGAAGTAGAAGTCAAAGATGTATTTGAGCATGGACTAAAGCGAAAGCAGATAAGGAAAACAACTTTTTTGGGGTGCAAAAGAAAATGAAGAGGAGGAAACAGATAAAAAATATAATTTAGTTTGCAAAAAAGCATGGATTCGATATAGAAATGTTCAAAAGACAAAGAAAGAAAACTGAATAAAGACCTGGTAAAAGTGAGGACATGTAAGGAATAGCAACCTAATGTATACAATAAATAAAGTTATTTCTACACACGTGTCTGAGGAAATTTTGATACTTATTGGTATAAGTATATGGGTCTATTGATGAAGAAAATAGGCTTGCTTCCTTTGACAACAAAAAAAAAAAGTTTGGATCAAGCTTTAAACACTTCATAAAAAAGCTGTTTTTCTCTGTCTGCCACCTATTAAAGTAATTACACTTTGTCAATCATTGCTCTCCAGTTGTCTGTCTTAAAGTTGCAATATATGTTTCCATTGTACATATCACAAAACCACTATGTTTTTTGGTTAGCATCATAGTTTGCTAAAAAGTCACAGGAAGTCTTTTCACTTGTATATAAATTGAGGACACCATTTTTCAAATAAGTGTTAAAATGTATATTCATTTGTTATCAAAAAGTTAAATATACTGTCAAGAGATCTCAGAAGAAATATTAGCAAGTGTCATGGGTGATATTGCTTCTGTATCATGTTATCACTGAAGGCTAATTGAATGCGTGGAACATATTTATGGCTATGTGCAGAATGTCATGGAAGTGGTGTGTGAATGTTATCATTGCAGTACAGATTTGTAACTCATTCATCCAGAAAATCCCATAACAATGAATAACACATGACATAGCCAATAGCAGATTTTCACTTCATGTGGAAGGTTCTTCATAGGCAAATGCTCAGACAATTTCTTCTAGTAAGCTGCTACATGTTATACATATTGTCATCTGTGTCATAGTCAGAAACTCTTGTCTCTGTTGGTTGAATTCCTCTGGTAATTCTTCCTCTTTCTCCAATATTAAGACCAATTGTCCAAAAATTATAGACATAAGAGGTGGAAAATGTCCAACAGCAGTAAAGAACAGACTGTAGTATCTGGCATGAAGCAATGAGTGTTCCGTACTGAAGATTTCTGAACATAAGCATTTGAATAAAAGTATTTTAGAGTGATTGATGTTATTGAAGGGTGTACGTGAAAGGCAGCAGCACCAGTAATCTGTTTGCCATTCAGTTCTGCATAACTTATGAAATTATTACCTTCTTGGAATATTACCCACATCTTCAAGTAATCATAAAAATTTATGATGTATACCTTTCAATTCCTCATGTAGGAAAAAATAATGAATAACAATAAAATATGATTTGTGAAGAGAGTAGAAGCCACATCTTCATTTTTAATGATCTTTTTATTTTCAGTGAAGGTTATGTGGTATTGAGGTAAATTGTCTGCCTCAGTTTAAGAATACGTGGTCTGTCATCTAGCTTTCAATTCTTGTTATCTGCTTAATGAATGAACCACAGCAACTATATCATGCAAAGGTATACTGTACAACAAAAAGGCCTTTTAGAGCATATTAATTCTTTAAAGGTGAATTTTGTTATTTCAGTTAGAAAATTCTGCTGGATTTTTAAGTGGGGGTTTTTTTTGTTTGGTTGGGGGTTTTTTTTGTTTGTTTTTTTGATTGTATGTGCATTGTTTTTCCTATTATAACTTATCTTAAAGTGTTCTGGACTTGTTGGAAGATGAAGGAAAGCAATAAAATATGGATTGTGTTAATGTACCGTTAACAGGTAGGGAATGTTAATGTACCATTAATAGGTAGGTAATATAATAGAAGTACTCAACCCATTTTTAAGTGAACTTGCTCAAAGGTAATCCTGGAATGAACTTTTCAGCAGTTCTTGTGCACCATGAAACCATTTTAGTTTCAAAAGAAGAAAAAGGCAATGAATATTAATCCTTAAAATATTTCTCTGTGGTTCTCAACTCAGTTTTATTTTCCCACCCTACCTACCCAAATTTTCTGTAGCCTTTAAAGGCTGACTTGATTAAAAGTGTCTCTTGCTTTACTGGATGACTTTCCAGGGCAGTAGTATACAAGTATGCTTTTATCAATATAATTACTAGTAACCCTGTCTGTTGGCAATTTTATCGGTATTATTCTGTTTTCCATATCACTGTACTGTCATACTTCCGTTAAAACAAACAAAAATACTGAAGATAAATTTCATATCAAGAACATTACAAAGATGGTTAACAATAAAACTTATTGTTACAATCCTTAAGAAGAATACAGAACTGAAGAACATTCCTTCACATCAGCTTACCTGTCTTACCTGTTGTGTAGATGTTTCATATAATTATTAATATATGATTATATATGAATTTATTGGGTATGTTTGCAAATACATGATTTGATTCAGATCATATTTGTAGCGAATTACTTTTAACATAATTTATTGAAAAATCAAGATACACAACTGTCTTTAAATTCCACAGAAGTTTCTTTTGCAGAAATAAGAAATACTATAGCAAAATGGTGTTCAAATTCAGGTTATGACCTGTGGACACCATGTGTATATTGTTCATTTTCTGTCTTGCATAAGTAAAAGTTTAAGAAAGGGACCATGTGTAAACATTACTGGGAACTTGGCTTTTGCATTTGTGGCAGATCATCCTGAAAGAAGTCAAATATTAAGGAATATTTTAAATAAAGATCTATCTGTCAAAAACTTTGAATTCACCTTAAAATAAAATGTGGAGGGTTATGCTGGAGCCAGATGCCAGCTTTCTGCTACAACTAGTTTATCATTTCTGTGTAAGCTACAACCATAGCGTTCAGATGTTTTGTGCATCTCCAGTAATTTAGCAGTCTTAAACTGGACTGTTTTTCTCTACAGATTTTCTGCCAATACTTACTGTACAAGAATAACTTTAAAAATTCAGGTAATAACAACGGTTTTCCTGCATCCTGCTAAGAGCTAGGATGATATCATTGATGGTGGTAGAAGAGACAGTGGGCACACTCAGAGTATGTGAGCTGATGTCTTACTGTTAAGATCAGGATAAAAATAAAGAACTTTTCAAAACTAAAAATAGAAAAATCTTCATAAAACATAGCATGTGGCAGCTTCCAGTCTTTTGATACAGATCATTTAGCAGACTTCAGTGATATACCAATAGCTTTCAACCTCAGCAATCATCTTTTCAGACATGAGTTATAAAATAAATGAGTATTTCTCATGAGGGACCTGTGTGAGTAGATTGACATCTCTGGAAAGTATTAGCTTATCTTTTTTCAGTAACTAAGTGAAATAAAATGAAAAATTCAAAGCCGTAGGCTCTCTTGGGATCCAGCAAAAGGTAGAACTCTTTCTTTACCTGTTTTTTTCATGAGCTCTCTACCTTTCCTACTCTACATAATGGATTATTCCTTTCCTTTCAGATAAAGTATATAGATATACATGAATGATAATGGAAACAGCCATCTGGGATGTGTGAAATGTTCAATATGAACTTTAAAATCCTGTTAATATCTAATTGATTCTAGAAATATGAATTTGTTTCATTAAAAAGATTTTTGCTATCAGAGACTTTAATTGTTATATATATCTTTTCCTACTCCAAGTTTTGTTGGAAGTTAATTGCATTTGTTGGTATGACGTTCTTTCCTTTTTCTAAATAACTGATGATATCTCTAATTTGTCGGTTCTGTAGGGACTATATTTTTTAGAACTCATTGCAAAAAATAACTGGAAAAATATTAAGTTTTGATTTTAAAAGTTAAAAATCTTTACTTTTGTGCTACATGTGCTAAGGAAAATACTTTTAATTTCCTTCAAACAAAATCTAATTTATCATCAATACTTTCTTGGAAGGAATGTACAGTGTTGAAAGCTCCATAGAGGTTAGGGAAGCAATCTGCTTTCTGTAGCAGTGAAAACAAGTAGCTTAATTTTGTCTCTGAGATTACAGATATAGAAACACTCAGGAGCTAAGGGAATTTTGGTGCACTTCTTAAGACTGGCTTGTGCATTCTGTCTTGCATCATCATCTTATGTAAGGTTGTTATAGCTACATATTTTTCCCTATCCCAAAATGTTAGACCCTTTCGTTTTAGCCTTTGTGAGTGAAGCAAACATACTGTCATTTCCTACACCTTCACAGCTTCGTACCTACCACTCATTATATTTTGAAGGCTCCCTTTATACCAAGTGTGGGTCATTGGAGTTTTTAATCTGTTCTAATCATGCAGAAGTAATAAAAATCTACTGGAGTCAAGGATCCAGTTCAGTTTTTAGTATTAAAAGCTATCAGCTATCACAGAAAGTAGCAATTAATCTGCTTTTTTGAAAGTGATTGTGAGAGAAAATAATTGACAGTTAGTTAATGAGTTATATCACAACACCATGCCCAGCTATTTAAATTAAGTAATTTTATTTCATCTCCTCATAACTATTTAAATTGAAAATAACAAAAGCAAACATGTGTCTGGAAGAGAGTAATATGTTAAGGAACTATCTATACTGGTTCTGCAGTACTGCAGTCTGGGAAGTACAGCAGTGTGCTTTTCCACCTCTGGAGAGATTACCTGTCTCAGACTTAATACAATCTTTTGGAGATAGCTGCATTTTGTGTAACACAAGGAGGTGGAGAAAAAAAAAAAATAGAGATCAGAAATTGCTAAACTTTTTTCAGTCAGTCATTTCGGTTGCTCCCGTATTCGAAAATGTGCAGAAGTGAGTTTCGCTTTCTTAAGCCATACTATAACCGCAGAACTTTAATCACTGCAATTTTCTTAATTTTATTTCATCTTAACTTTGCTCATGCAGCTTATTATTACTTTTCTCCTTGTTTATTTCTATTAGTGTAATTTTTAATTGAATTTTGATTTGGGGCACTCTCTCACAGAGTACTTTTTCTAAAAATAAAGTTATGGTGTTTCATTGATGGCTAGAGATACTCAGATCAGTGGATTTAGTTCTCATGTCTGCATTTCAAGAAACCTAAGGAAAAGCCATTTATGTAAGATTATTTTACCTTTATGTTAGTATTAGCCTTGTTAATCATCATCACTTTTTTCCTACAAAGTTAGTTAAGGCCTGCAGATCAGCATAAACTACTCTTCAATAAATTGTTCTTGTAGGTGAGTTTTGTTTACATGGGAACTACCGGATTTTGTTTGTCAGCTTATTGCATTGAAGATTTTGTTTAATAGAAATCTGGTTGCTGATATTGTAACAAAACTATGGGGATAAGAATGATATTATTCTCTGAACAGGTTATTTTAAATAATAAATAATGACTAAATACAATGATGTTAAGCTCTCTTTGAATTGCTAACTGTGATGAAGTGTTACATTATGTTATGTAAAATGTAAATTAAAAGTATACTTTGACCAGTTTCACTGTTTATTTCGCAGGTATACTAAACAGAATAAATTTAAGATTTTATTTTCATGATTTTTATAGGAGGGTACATTTGAAACAAACGTAGTTTCAGCTGAGGTCTGCCTAGCTAATAACATAAATAAAGAATTTTGGAATATTTGGGATAACTGTGGGTCTTTGCTTCACTGAGGATGCAGGCACAATTACACTTATCTCCTGAAAAAAACCCTCTTTATAGGTCAGGATTGAAATGCAGTGTTGCAGCACAAGGCAGAGTTAGTAACAGAATAACAAAAAGGTTTTGTCTCTAGAATTTCATTAGCAAAAAAGGAATATTGCAGAATTCTTAAAGTTTTATGATCCAATAGAAGGTAAACACAGAAATGAGGAAAAAAATGTTTTCTAGCAAATATTTTTGTATCTAGGAAACTCATTTTCCTAAGCTTTTCCTATTTTTGTCTTGAAATTTGTCACACTGGCTCAAGTAGAGGTTTCAGTGTCTCAGAGTTAGCAAATAATTTCAGCTGAAGATCTGCTTTTTTTCTTTACTTAAAACAAAACAAAAGCAAACCAAACACCTTTTATGTTCTATTCTATTGTTCTGGTGCCTTTAAGTAATTAAACTCATTTTTAGATAGCATTAAAGCTAAATTATGTTAGTAATTATAGTACAATGATAAAACCCCAGGCTATTGATCCTGGTGATATTTGTACTTATCTTTAATTTAGTGCACTGTTTGAAAATGATGTATTATTGCTTCAGGCCATAGTTAGTAAAATGAAAACTCTGAACTCAAAATTTCTGTTAAATCCCTTTGGTAACTCACAAATCTGTCATCTATTTTTGCCTTGAGACCACAATGCCATATGCGAAGAAATGCAACTGAAAAGACATTTGACCCCACTTTTAACAAAAAGGTGGGGTACAATAATTTTTTTCTCATGTAGTGTATACGTGAACAAAATTTGGGACTTCAGGAGAGAAGTAAGGAAGTTACTTAAAGTCACTGACAGGTCCTACAATTTAATTTGTGCTAGACAAGAGAAGCTGGAATACACACTGGTAATATAGATGATTTGTTGGTGGTCTTGCCATTCTGTAAGTTTATCTTGCCTTGTCAAAACTATTGCATATTTTGAATTGTTGGCAGGGGTTATTCTCAAGCATGTGTTCCCACTTTATAGAATTTTACTGTTTAGAGGAAGGAAAAACACTCGAGAAATCTGTATTTAACAAAAGTAGTAACTGAATGCATTCCTAGATAAATGGAAACTGATGGGTGAGTTGGAGCAGCTTCTGTGAAGCAGAAATTTCAGGTTCCAGTTAGGCTGTTCTCTATAGACAAACATGTTTGATTTTTTCTCAGCTGTGTGTGGGTGAGAGTAGAGCAGGAGAAAAGAATAAGCAAAATACTGAAAATACTTGGCAAAGATCAGATCTAGTATTTGGTTGAATCCAAAATGAAATCTAGATGTTCTTATTCCTTCTTTTGCTGAGATAATAAACCCAAGTGTTACATTTCCCAGAGGAAAAATAAAAGTGCTGTAACTAGAGAATAGTCAACGGAAAACTTCAGTGAAAATAACTGGACTACAAAAGAATAGAAACTACTATTTGCAGAGCACAAGGTGAAAGGAATATAAAAAAAATTAAATAAATGAAAGAGCTGTGACTGATGTTCAAATACTAAAATGGACTGTATTAAGAAAACAGGAGAGATTTCTGAGGCCTCATACTTCAGAGAGTTTGTCTCTCCCAGGGAGGCACTGGAAGTGTTCCTCCAGGATGGCTTCTTACAGCTGAAATTCCTCAGTGCTTCTGTGGTCTGGGGCTTCATTTGCTGCTATGGTTCCGGAAAAACATTTTAGTTACTGTATTACTGTTCATTATCAATGCTGAGTCACTATATACAAAATATAAAAAAGACCTTTGACTCCAAGTAGGAAGAGTAAGATTTGAAAAAGGGGAAGTGGAATGTAGTTGCACAGAGGTGCAAACACAGGCAATTATTAAGACTAATTGAAAAGTAGCTAGCTCCAATTAGGTGACTCCAGAAATCTTCAGTTTCTGAAGGCCTTGTGTGTAAATTATTTCAGATGACTTAAGGCTTTAATTCCACCCTAGCTGGAAAAGGGAGTTTTTTAGAGGCTCTGGAGTATTCACTTAGGAAATCTAGAGGCTATTCATAACAGATGAGCCAGCTAACTGAGGATTATGTTGGGTTTTTTTGGTCTTAGACATGCTTTGATTAAAATAAACAAATAAAATCTAGTGATACAATTCTTGTTACCTAAGCTTGTGCATGTAAAATTCAGGTACCTAGACTAGCCTTGTCATGCAGACTTCTGTAAGCATTTGAAAGAGAGGTCCAAGTTCAGAAGGCAATCCATTCTGCCTGAGGTCAGTGACAGTAATTTTCCTCTGAAAGTGAGGTTAGGGTCCTTCAGTCTTGCACATCTATCTCTTAATCAACTGAATCCTGCCTAAGTAACTATTTTGCGGCACTAAGCTGCTGGCTATTTAAGGGGATTATCATATATTTGTGGATAGTTCTCATTTAACTGTTCCTATACTCAGCATGAAGTGATTTAAAATAAATTGCTTCTGATGACTTGAAAAATAAGTTGACAGGTTTAAGACTTGCATATTGAAAATTGCTATGTAATTACCATTTGTTATCACAGTTTTAGTCAGATGCCAGAAATTTATCACTTTGAGAAATTACTAAAATAATACTGTTTTTAAAAAGAGGAAAGTAATGGAAGGGTGTAAATAAATACAAAAACATCAACGCTTACTTCATTTTTCTCTCATTACTACACTAAGTAACAACCAAATACATCAGCGATCACTGTATTTAGATTGTGAATTCCTCATATATATATATATATATTAGAAATAATTCTGACTGCTTTCTGTATCTTGGAACAAAATGTTACTAAAATGGTTGCTTACATTTCTCACATTTTTAGCTGGAATGTTAACTGACCAAATCAGGCTTATGTGATCTGGTCAACAAAATTCTGCTTTTTGAGTTTACTTGTTTTCTGGTAAGCAGATTTGAGACAGAAAGTTGTTACAATTAACAAAATTAAAGGTGTTATGAACAAAATTGACTGAATGTTAATGTCTTTATTCGAATTTGTAGTAATTTGCAAAAGTATCATAGCTACATCCCCAGAATAATAATATGCCATAGACAATGTTACAGTTAATATTAGTTTTTTTGAAAATACAAGTTTGCAATACTACTTCTGTAAAATGTTTCCTTTTTATTTAGAAGGCAAAAATATTCTCCACATCGCTCTTTTTCTAGTTTTTGCTTTAAAAGAACAAATGGTTTAATGTGCTGTCCCGATTCAGCTTCCCTGTAGATGTATTTAGTCAGTTAAGCTGAAGTACTTTATGAGAAGGGGGGAAAGAATATGACCACATTTCATCATATTCTTCAACGTGATACTTGGAACCAATGCCTGTTCATTTCATCTATGAAGATTATGGTCTAATTTGAGTTTGTTGCACTACATTTTGCATGAAAAACGTGTAGTATTTTTATTTTTTGAGGATTGTGGGGACAGCATGCACAGAATAAACTTGCTAAAAAACCAATGAAATTAGGATTCCCTATAGTGATGGTCACTGAGACCATTCCTTTCTCGTGTCTGATGAATGGAAGAAATAGCCTGAACTTACTTCCTTCTCTGCTGAAGCTTTTTAAACTTTTCACATGTTGAGAGCTTTAGAAAGAGAAAAAAGCAATATAGATACAAGTTTAAAATGTTCACCAGAAATGGTTTTCTGATTTCAAACTTCACTTTCTTTTCCTGAACTTGCATTCTTCTGTCTCTGTATTTCAGTAAAAAATTACAGCTTATCTCTCAAGAAGTTTTATGGTTGTTTCCAACACCGAGGTGTTGCTATGCATTGCCATTACATGGATGTCACAGAAATTTAACAGTAACAATGAACACACTGAAATGGTAGGTAAAGGAGATGTAGATTTTTTTTTTCTTTCACAATTTACTTTTAGATTGAAATTAATGACTTGTATTTCTTTCTGTGACTAGCCAGACGATATACAGTAATAGCTCTTTCTGAGACCTGTGCTAGTCATGAATAGAATTTAATAAATCCAGGAACTCTAATGAAGCCTGTTGGGAATGATGTATTATTATGTTACTAGTACGCTGTTCCTAAGGCTAGCCTTTTACTTACATTTATCTGCTTTAGGAGACACTTTATTAGTTGTTCTTTCATGTTATAGGTGTTAGTTTAGTTATTATGAAATAATAGTAATGTCCATAGCTATCTTATTAATTTCATTATTTATTACTGGTTTTGACAAGAAAAGTCAATGCAAAATAGATGGCTGAAGAATACAGACTGTGAAGTAAGATTTTTTCCTTCAAGCAAAGTTCTTCATATTCAGACACTGTAATTTTTTTTTGGATGCACTTCATACCTATAAGGAGGAACTAAATGAAAAACATATTTTATAAGACAATCATGAATTAAAAGGTTGTGGTTTCCCCTTAGGAGCCACTAAAGTTGCTTATAGCAGGAAGATGGGGAAATGTTTTAAAATGGCACCAGATAACAATTAACAGTGGCCCAGAAATTGCATTACTAACTTTTATTTTTTCTGATCCAGTGTTTATTTCAAGGCTTTAATTTAAAATATGAACTAATCTTTGCATATGCATAACATAGGTTTGGACCTATCTATATGCAAGTAGAGTATATCTTAGTTGGTGAAAACCCTTAAAATGGAGAAGGGAAATCTCATGATACAGACCTAATTTGGTAGACTATGTTGATACTAATACTATTTTATGGTTTGCAAAATTAGAAATAGGTGAGAACTTAACTGGGTTTTAGCCTATATGTAGGGGTTGTTTTCTTATGTGTGGTGGGTTTTTAAAAATTATTAAATTATTATTAAGTTATTATTATTATTTTTTGGCAGAGGTAAGAATATTTGCAAGCAAAGTTTGTCAAATATCCCCAGTGTGTATGAAGGGCCTGGGAATACTAAAAACATAAGCAGAAAAAATGTAATCTAGTGCAACAGGACATACGCTTCATTAGAAAAGAGTAAAAATTTGTAGGTTTCAGACTTCTTATAGATTCAGGAGTACATTAATATAACATTTGCTATTTTAAAGCATTTATTCGGAGTAACATTGTCATTGGTGTAACAGCTCAGAACTTGAATTCTGTATCACTGACTTTACCTTAACAACAACGAAATTACTTCCTTCCCTGGTACGTCCCCTATTTTGCACATGGGTCACAGATAAAGAAACGATTTTGGTGATGGTGGTTGGTTTTTTTTGTTTGGGTTTTTTTTTTTTGTTTTGTTTTGTTTTGTTGTTTTGTTTTTGTTTTTTTAAGTGCAATAGCAGGCACTGGACCCGATCATTTCAACCACCTACAATCTTCTTTCAGTTGCCTGATGCTTAACCACCCATTCCTGCACTACAACCATGCTTCAGACACTGTTGACCATCCTCCATAAAATTCTTCCCCTGTCATCTTCCCAGCTCCTTCTAAGTAGCATGCCAGATGTTGCATCTGATCCTGTGATATCGGTTGCCTTGTGTTAGTTTTGCAACACATGCATACCTTGCTCTTTGGAATTTTTCAATTTCAGACATCATATAAAATGTAGGAAATCAAAGTAGTATTTGTCCTTTACTGAAGGGTAAACCCCCTTTATCAGGGATGGCTTATGTTGGTGTTGAAGTATTGGGTTGGACAGGTATTATCCTTAACTGGACAGGATAATGTTGGAATGATTCACTCTTTGCTCATCCTTGGTTCTCATTCTCATAAGGACTGTAACACTTGCATATTTTCTTGTCATGCCTTTTGTATTATCTTTATATTGGGCTGTTTCAAATATATTGGATATGTTCCTCTTTTCATTTATATATCCTGTAAAAGTACTTCTACCCAGCTCTAAAGACTACATTCCTTTAATGACCAGTAGTGAACATTCTTGGCTGGTGTTTTTTACCCTTGGGAGAGATCTCTGTTAGCATCCTGGACTTCTATTATTAGGGATTTCTCCTGAACTAGTATTATTCTTGTCATTCTGAATGCCCAGTCAATAACACCCATGTTTATCTTCAGGAGGATTAACATGGTGTCCTTTTTAATATTTTGTCACCCTCTTGCTCCTCCATCCCCCCGTGCCTTTTGCCCCCTGTCATCAAATACTATTGAATTTGGAAGACATTCTGTCGATAAGAAGGGTTCTTAAGAATCTCCCCAAAAAGGGGCTAGAATCGGTATGTTAGGAGATTGTCACAAGAATGCTATTCCCCACAACAAGCTAGTTGCCTGTACTCCAGAGCATCACTGTCATGCAACAGAACCTGTGACGTACGGTGTACTGCTTCACTGGTACACTAGGGGGATAAAAAAATGGTCTCTGTGTGACTTAGAGGATTTACTCTATTCTTTACTCATTTCCACAGGTATGCAATATATATTGCAATATAACCTTGATTATTAAAAGCAAAATAATCCTCTTTACTTTTTTTGTTATATATTATTGAACAGGTTTCTGTCGCAGCTAATGAGGAGGGTAATCAATAGTTCTCAGAAAACTTGAAATTGATTCATACTAGGCTCTTTCTATAGTAATTTATTTTTTGAAGGAGGATAAAATCCATGACAAGCAGCAAAATGCATTTGCAGAATTAAATCCTTGTATTAGCATAAATATAACAAGAATTTAAAAATGGCTGCATAAGCCTAGCTACAAAATGATAGCAGTAAAGTGGATGGTTATTTTTTTTTCCCTCTCCACTTAATATATGTGTTAAAAGTAGTTTCCTTTTTATAGAGAAAAATAATTGCTTACACTTTGCTCTACCAGTGATGTTCTATATGAACACCCATCAGTCTCAGTGAAACTTACTGTGCTCTGCCTGATCTCCAGCAGAGCGAATGAAACGCTCATTAGGTGTGCATTATCTACATTGTTCAATATATAACCGCCAGGAAGAAGCAGTAAAAGAGGTAGCAGTAGTGTTTTCCTACATTTCAGTTAAAATGGCAGTAGAAAATATATTATTTCCAAGAAAGATTTGGATATTGTCTGTGCTACACTGCATGAGCCTCTGATTCTGATGACGCTGTCACAATGCATGTGACTTTGAGTAGTTCCTTGCCATGATACGAACATTACAATGTAATGTTTATAAGCTGTGAAACCATCCTCTTATTCTTTTAAACCAGTCTAGTAATAATCTTTAGTTCATTAGGTTGGCTGTTTCATGGATTAGCTACACGGTTAAGCGTATCAAAGACTAACGGCTGAAACAAGCTTTCAGACCCTCCTGTTTTCTTCTGGTCATCATGACAGACAACCATGCAATTCAGTATGGTCATAGTCCAGGGTAGATGTCACTGTCATGTTTAATGATCCTGTTTGCTTTTCTTTCTTACTGTAAAAACCAGAGTTTGTGAAAAATAGCTGTGTAAATTTCACTAGCCTGTGATCTGTCTCCTCGCAGGGCAGACCACTGGGAACAGACAGCTGCTTCAAGGTGCCTCTGAGCAGTGAAATTTAATGTGAGCAATGGTAGCTTAGCGTCCTGCATATTAAGAATTTTCATATATAGGAAGAATAAGGAAATATGACACCCATGTGGAAGTGTGATATCTTCAGAAGCAGGAAAAATAAAAAACCCTCTAAATAAGTTGTTCTTGGGAAAGATGAGACTTTATGATAAATGAATGCAAATATTTATGACACCAAAAAGAACAGTTCGTAGGATGATCTTTGACATGACAAGTAGCCCTGTCATTGATACGAGTATGTTTGTTTCTTTCTCTATAAGGGACATGCTGATTTAGATTGCCCCTTTATAAGAAAGGGCCTGGAGGACTGGGCAGGTACTTTCAGTGTATCAGGGTGGGACTAGCCTTTGTGGGATATGCACACATAGGAGGGAGGGAGAGAGGTTTGGGTTTGTGAAGGTCTTTGTACCTAACTAGTGTGGTGTTGCTTTAATATCATTGTCTCGCATCCCTTGATGGGATATTACTATTTGTGTTCCACCATCACCTGTCTTTAATAGATAGATAGGTATAGATATAGCAGTATATATGATAGATGAGTGAGTAATGAGAGAATTTTTCTTCAAGTCCGGGACAACTTTGTGAGTATCTGCCTAAACACAAGTTATAATTATAGTTCAGTTCATGACAGGCTATATCTTCTGTAGTTTGTCAGCTTATAACAAAATTTCAAAGTTATGGAGGACTACACTTTTAAAAGTCTGAGGCCACTGATCTCATCTTTTGAGGAAGAGAAGTGTTTGCTGGAAACTCAGGCTGGGGAGCAATAAATCCATCGGAAGCCAAGAAATGCTTGGTGCTAGGAACAAAACCGAGGGTCTCATTTAGAATAAGTAGCAATAGGGGGGTGCTTTCACCTGCAGGAAGATTACATCCTTTAAATCACAGTTCATTCTTAGAGGCTTTTTCCTGTTTGCTAAGAAGCAGGATTAATTCTAGAATGTATGAAAGCCCTTCCTGCTGTTTTGATGTAAAACCTTCTGGAGCTTATAAATCACAAATGACTTTGCTGTTTCACTTCATGGCTCCCACATCCACAGTTCCATGTATTCAGTATGTCATTTAAGGTGGATGGAGTTTCATCAATCTTCAGAATGTGCAATGGGATAAATTTCCAATGTTTAATTTTTTACTCTGTCTCAAAACTTCAGTCTCAGAAGAAGAAAGGCACACTCATAAAGCAGATGCTTACTTGGAGAATAAAAGACAAATCTTTACTCAGATACAAATTAAGAAAAATTTTAGCTAATAACAGGATGTGAATTGTTCTTTTACCTCATTTCAGCTCAGTGTTTTAAGAGTAAGAGAGGTATTTGGCTTTAAAAAAAAAGAATAAACTAAAAGCAAAAAAATGCAAAATAGCAAAACCTTTGTAGTTGTTATGAAGCTTCTTGTACCTTCTTTTGAAAACCAACTGTTTGAATTTTAGTAGTTTTTCTGTTTACTGTCAATATTTTTTTTTATCATTTAAGTACCCTTCACACTTTAGAGGTTATGATTAGTGATAGAACAATATTATATATAAAATAATTAGAGTTGTTGATATGCTTGTTAAATTGATGGTAAGTAGCAGGGCACTGACTTATGCCAAAATCCTTTCCAGTTTCCATAGAAATACATATTTCATTGTCTCTACAACTGGAAATGAGTAATGTGTTTCAAGGCCTGTTTGTTAGTAAGGTAGTTCAATTATGATAATATAAGAACTATGTCTAATTATATTTAGATATGTTATCAAAATGGCTTGTGGCTGCCACCAGATAGTAGGGTACTTGATCTACTCTGTCACATAATGAAGAATAAAATGAGCCCTATCTGACAGATTAGTATTCATTTTATCATTATACCCACACTTCACTAAAAATTAAGGTACCAAGTTATAATTTACTTCTAGCTAATAGCTATTGTTTGTAGAGCTTTAATCTTACATATAAACCCATTGTTGGTCATTCAGACTTTCTACAAGTACATTTTTGCTCTAATATCCCTTCAATTATGTTGACAAGAAATGTCATGGATTTTGGGTAAAAAATCAATCAAACAAAAAAAAAAAAAATAAACCGAACCAACCCCCAAACAACACCAAACAAATTAAAAATAAACAAATCAAACAAAAAATACTCCCAAAATAACAGAAAAATCTTTTTTTTTTTTAAATTAAGTTCATTTAAATATGTTTATTTGTAGAAAATTCTATAATGAGAATGCACTATGGGGAAAAAGCATAACAAAATTGCTATGGGCTTTTCAAAAGGTATATGGTTTTGAAATTGAATGTGTCAGCCAGGAAAAATGAGAGAAAAAAAAAGAAAACTCAGAAAATAGTGTGTCAGTAAAAGAGACTACACCTCCAACAGACAACATCACCTGTAGGACAAGTGACTGCTCTGACTACAGGTGCAGTTTGTAGGTAGGTGATCGTTTGATCTCATGATTTCCTCCTGGTTTATGCTGCTTTTGAGCAATTACTGTGTAGTGGTAGTAAATTTATATTCAGCTGAGAAAAGATAAAAGAAATGCAAAATTTGTCCTGTTTGAGGTTTATTCAGAAATAAGTGTCTAGATTTATTTTTTTTTTAACCTATAATCTCTTCTATTCTCTGTCACAAGTTTTAGGGATTAAAAAAAAAAAAAAAAACCAAAAACAACAAAAACCCTTTAAAAAATATTATTCAAATTTTTGTCATAACATAGTACTAGAATTTTCTTATGTTTGCTCACCTGAAGGTGAGCAACACCCTGTTTGCTTCCTCCTTGTCCATTTAGAAGAAAGAAAATAACCCATTAAAGATCGTCTGTTCTCTTTGTGAAGACAAGTGTAATATCTATACCAAAAGGTAACACTGCCCATTTCTGGACTGGTACAGAAGAAAAAATATGATCTATCCTCCCTTCTCTTTGTACATGGGGCTGCTGATACCAAGTATTAAAGTTAGAAGTTATTTAATCTTTTCAAGAAAGCCATTGAACAAAGTGGTTGTACTCTCTTTATAAAGCGCTGTAAGAGCAAGTTTTAAACACAGATTAAAAACAAACAAGCAAAACCCAAATAAAGCCACAAAATTAGACACAAACAGACTTTTAGAGCCCTTAATTCTACAAATAAATAATTTACAAGGCATTAATCTTGTGAAATTTCTCAGGATGGGAAAGAGGAAATAGTGAGCACTGTTCTGCTACAATTTAATTGTTCAGTCTTGTTTTTGAGTCACAGCAGCAAGCATCCAGAGCAGAACCCAGATAGGATTCCCAAGTGCTAGTCCAGCTCTAGAACTGCTCTGATTCTGCAACAGAGATTGGATTACTTCCTTTCAGTTTTTTCAGTTTGGATTGTTAGGGTGTTAGGTTTGTTCATGGTGGTTTTTCTGTTTATTTTTTGGGGGGGGGATGTCTGGGGGTATTGTTTGGAGGTTTTTTTAAACTTTAGTGTTAGTGTATCATAGAAATTCAGTCTGAACAATGTATGGGATGCTTTGTGGGGTTTATTAATTTATTTCTGGTATGTGTACCAATTTTTTTCAAAAAAGTTCATATTGTTTTCCTGTGGGAAAGAGAACCCCCTTGCATCTCATGTTTTCTGAAACTGATAGGTGATAAGAAATTAGTGTTACAGCATTCCTATTACTTAGAAGAGTTCTTGGTTTGAATTCACTTTAAGTTTTGTAAAATTAATCAATCTTTTCTTTGTTAGTGCTAGATGCTTCATGGCAGATAATAACAAAAGCTAATAGCCTGTGGTACAGTTAAAAAACTTCAATTATTGTTCCATTTGCAATATACTGCATATTGGTTTTGTTGCAATACCATCAGTTTGACTTGATCAAAAAAAAAAAAAAAAAAATTTAAATCAAACCCAACCAATAGCAACCTGCAGTAAATAAATCTTTTCTTGTAGTTCTCTCTTCATCTTAAAAACAAAACCCCCAAAACTTATGAAAAATATTGTATCACTGTATTTTTTTCAAAAATTTAAGGTCAGAAGGTAATATTGGATTATCTATCCTGAGTTTGTATGTATCAGAAACCATTGTCTGACTTCCTGTACTGTCAAATATCTTATGATTATATAAACAGAAACAAATAGCTTGTTCTTTACATGGGATTTGGTAGTGTCCAAGAGCCAAAGGTATCATCTTCTCTGCTTATAACATGGCCCATATTCATTAGAGATCCTATATACATTAGTTGTTAATATCTTTACCACTGACAACATAGAGTGCTAGTTCCTGCCTTTTTCACTCAGCTGCTTCTTCTCAGAATGTTAGTTATTGATTTTAACATTTGTACTGAGAATTATCTGGCACACTTCCAGTGTTGACAGTCCACTTCAAGCCACGACCAAAACTCTTAGCTGTTATTCCATTATTGATATTTTTTAACTAAACCAAAATCCCTTCATGTTTATTAAAACCTTCTTTAATGACAGCAGAATGACCCCTTAACCTGGTTTAGGGGAAGAAAAAAAAGAAAAGAAAAAAAAAAAAACCCAAACAAAACACTGACATTTTAGACACAGTAACCACACAGCATTTGGGTATGATTTTGAGGACAGAATTGGCTTTATGAGAATTAGGATTCCTGGGGAGTCCCTTAGCACAAACAAAACTGTTTGGTGTGAGGGGGAGCAGAAAGCTGCTGTCAGAGGTCAGCTTTGCAAGGAGCCCAGAGCAGGTCTCCAGTGGAAACTTGTCAGCTACACAGAACTGGAGGGCAAAGGATATTGTCACTGTCGCTTTGCTAAATGACCAGACTGAGAAAGCGGAGATGTACTCTCTGTCAGAAAGGGATAAACAAATCATATGCTTGGAGAAATTAGAAGAAGTCAGGGGAATGCAGTACCCTTCCCTTCAACCCAATCTTAGAGAGCAGTTGAGTGCCATGAGGGAATATTAAACTCTGTGCCATGTAGAATTACTCTGGCCACCGCAGTTACTCTATGTCTGTGTGGCATTGCAAGTATCTCAAGTCCTGCAACATAATTTTAAAAAATAAACTTTTTTAATAAAATAAATTTTTTAAAAAAGAGCACTCAGAAATATCTGTTTTGCCAGGATTCTTAAATTACAGTGAGATTGCTATATTTAATCCCTCATATAAGCCAAAATACTGACCTCAGAATGTTTTATAACAAGATTTAGTTTTGAGGGTTTCAAAATTCCAAATCGTTTCATGGTGTTACTGAAGTCAAGGAAAAGCTACATTATATTCCAGTAGGATCAAGATTTCACCAACATTTATTGCTTTTAATATACTGGATCACAATATAATGTTATTCATGATAGAGTCAGCAAAATTGTCATCTGCAAAAATTTTCATCTCTGGAAAATTAAAAATATAAATGAAATTGTTCTATAAATATGAATAGATCATTACTTAAAATTACTCATCAGGTTTTCTGTAAACAGTCTCATTCTAAGGTGTAAAAAAAAAAACAAAACCCACCCAAAACCCAAAGAAACACCTAATATTTTTTGAGGACTTTGTGGATGCTTTATTATGGAGTCATTGGCTTTATTGTGGAGAAAGTATAGCTTGCTCTTTGATAGTAAAATTTAAACAAAATGATTCTACAAGACTACTTGTAAATATCTGTTGCCCAGCTGTGGCACAGAATCAAAATCAAGGAATAGATTTAAATTAATTACTGAGTAACAGTGATATAATTAGATGTTGCCTAATGGAAAAGATCCTCAGATAAGGTAAAAATATCATGCTGAGATTATATACATCTATTTAAAATATGATTTCAGCACAGTGTCATAAATTAATTTTTTTTACAAATGTTTGCCATGTATCTTCACAAACTTTTTTTTCTAAGGGATTCTAAGTCATAATTTTAAAACTCTGTATACTGAAAATCACTAAGGAGGCAGGAAATAAGTTATATAAACTATCAGTGAATTTCAAAGGCAAGTGGATGGCTATCTCCCTTGTAAACCTCCTTTAAAAGCCTAAGTTTCTAAGCCCGTTTCACAGACGAGCTGGGAGGAAGGCAATTAAACATTCAGAAAAATAACTGTCTTGTATTTTATTTCTCCAAGTGTGCTTTTTTTATGAATGCACTGTTTCAAGAAAATATGATGCAACAAATAATTTTTGGTAACGAATGTTTCCTATGGATCATGATCATGAAGCTAGTAAGTCATGTGTTATTAAATTCCACCTGCGTTCTAGTGCATAGTATGGATGAAACACCAAACACTATCAAAGCTTTCTCATTTTCCAGATCATTTAGTTATTCTTTGCAAGGTACAAAGTAATTAAGCTTCTTCATAAAGGTCTCTGTTTCTTAATATACAAAAGTGTCTCTTTATTCTGTTCTGTGCTTCACGTTGCCTGCTGATACTTACCCTGTAGAATTCTGTGAGCTCTCAAAAACTCCATTGGGTCACTGAAATAAATCATGAGCTTAGAGAACAGTACTTGGTGTTACAGCCAACATAACAAGTACTAACTTCTGAAAAATCTGATAATTCTAAATCTTTCTTACCTTCAGCAGTGCAGATCCAAAGAAAAGGACAATAATGCAAATATTTTAGATACTTTAATATGTTCATTGAATACTCATAAGTCTTGGGACATCTGTGAATCTTTTTTGGTTTGTATCTGTTAAGCAGCGCTTGTAAGTTGTTGGCACCTTTATTTTAACTATATATAAATAATACATGATATGTATCATTTTATAACATATAAAATGAATATGCAGGTATCATTAATATCTGTGCAAATATTTTATGTATAAGTGCACATGTTCCCCACTTTCATCCATGTTCCCCACATGTAATTGCACTGATACTCAGGTTTCTGGAAGATTAGGATTTCTGTGTATTCAGTGATCCTGGTCCGCTTTGCTTATGTCTGATCAAGAAAAGACTTAAGATGAACTCTGAAGTTCTGAAAATGAAGACCCTCAATATGTTTTTTGATAGTGCTTTACCATAAGCTTGTTTGAGTTGAATAGCTGGGCTAACAATGACATAGGCCACCAGCAGATAGCCATGGCTCACTTCTCCAAATCATGGGTGTTAAGCTGCAGGAATATGGTGAACCTTAGGGTTTCCTGGCCCTGCCTTTGCTGTCCTCAGCTCATGTTGGGATGGGAGGTCGTGGCCTGGCTGCTCCTTACACATGTATTTCTGTAAGGGAAAATGTTCAAGAACAAAATGAGGAGGATGCTCCAGGCAGGTTCCCAGTCCAGGTGATGAGTAAGTTCACATGGTGGAGAACATTCCAGTTTGTACCCAAGGCTCATAACGAGAATGAAAAAATACTTCAATAGAAAATTTATTAGCTATACTGTGCATATTTTCTGATAAGAAAACTGAAAATATGGAAAAAAAAGTGTTTCCCCAAAGTTTATTACTTTTCAGAATTCTTTATAATTAGATATTAATATGTAGTTTGTTCATAAAGAGGTCCTTCAGTATGTTTTCTCTTAATCTGTAAAGCCCTGGATGTTTGATCAATGATATAAATAATGAAATATAGTTTCTGTTCCCTGGATAGCTGAATATATCTTAGGATCCAAATTGTGTCTCAGGTGTTCATCAGTATTAGAGATTCATTTATCATAAGTATTCTGCAAAATTAAACTATGAAATTATCATGATTTTTCCCTTCCTTTATCAGAGTGTCAGTCCTTCAAATGTCCTCTGTATAGAAAAACACCATTAAAACAAATTGGATACAGTGTTAATAAAATTGCAAAAAAGTTTTATTAGAGAACTAAAATTTTAATGATAAAACCCCAATTGATTTGACTTCCCAAGCAATAATTACAAATGGAGGACTTTGGTACTTCCCCATATAATAACCTTTTATTACTGCTTCTTAGGTAGGTGAAAATTAAAAGTGTAAATCACATTATAACATATCTCATAAGGTTGAGTTTGGGGTTATTTTTACATAATATTACAAAATTGACCTGATTGCACACTATGGACTAACTGTTATATTTTCTTTTAAAAAGCAGTATTCTTAAATATGAAGTTAACAGGCTAAACTAGGCAGTGGTTGTAGATGTCTTAAGTAACCTGTTTAAAAAAAATATTTCAGTAATAATTTTTTTTGTTAATAATGCTAACTTTTGTGACAGTTTGTAAACTGCAGTAATTTAAAAATGTGTTGATTTTTTTTTATAAAAGATTTATTTTAAGGTGGAGATAGACTTTGAATTCTCACTGTTCAATTTTGTCATGGATGTTTAAGACAATGTTAGCACTGTGTTTTTCTAATGTTGATTACAAGATTTATGTTAAATAGGAATAATATAAAAAATATATTGCTTAAGTTCAAAAGATTATAAAAGACTTAAGCTAAATAGTTGCAGTACATCTGGTATTATCTATTAAAACTGAAAGCGTAATGACTTTATCCACAGTTATAAACTGTATTTTTAATGTTATGGAACTAAGAGATCTGTTGTCGAAGAAATTATGGTAAGGGAAAAACTCAGGTAGTGAATTGCATGTAACAACTATTAGTCAGTTCATTAGACAAGTTATAGACTGGCAGTTGCAAACCAGATTGTTCTCGTTAACATACAATGTTAAGAAGAAGTGTTATTTGTACTAGGGTGATTTTGTGTTTTCCTTTTGCACTGGCAAAAGTCACTGTGTGCATCATGCCCAAGATGCACAGCTGGGGGTAGGGGATTAAAAAGCTTAAGAATGAAGAAGTCACTCTTTTTCTGTATTTCTCATACTTCTCATCTACCAAAAAAAAAATCAAAACCCACCACCCAAACAAAACAAACAAACATACAAAAAAAAAAAAAAAATCTTGCACAATACATTTCTGCAATCTCATCTGTGATGATAATGTATATTTTTAAAAAAGAAGTATATCCACTTTTGTTAGGCTAATGATCATTTAGAGCAGACAAAAAAGATTTTCTGTGAATCGGATGTGAGTACATATTGTACTTGGGATACATTTATTTGGCATACACTGCATCACCTAGGTATTGTTACCTTTGTAGGTTGTTTCTTAGTCCTCAGTTTTAATTTAATATATTTGTCAAGAAATTAAATTTGCTTGCATGAACCTAGTACAACATTTCCAAAGAAACAAATTTGTCAGTGTTAAAACAGGTTGCAATTCTGAATGTAAATGTTTCTTTCTCTCTTATACACATCCAAACACAAGAAAAAAAGAAAATATGTGATAAAGATAAAGTAGAAGTTAAACCACTACATATTTGGTGCACTGGCCTCACATGGAAGCAAAGTGGAATGCAGAGTTGCCCATCTTTGGACAGTGTTTTGCACTGTTTTGGTTCTGGGGCCTCTACCTTCTGTGTGGTCAAGGGAATTAGGGTGTTCCATGTAAGCTGGAAAGAGCCTGAGCATTTGAAGAAATCCCATTTTCTGGAAAAGCAGTCTAGATGACCTGAAATCTTCTCTTAATGTGGAGATTTCCCCTCCTTTCTACTCCATAAAAATGAGGACCCTAAATCCTGCAGGTCTGGAAACCTTAAGAGCGTTGGCCTGAAAGATGATTCCCTCTCTGTCTAGGCTCCCTGATGCAGAGCTAGAGCACCCATGGGTCCTGGGTTCCACTGCATGATGCTGCTATCACTTTTAGTTATCTAATTTATTTCATTGTAGGGTACTGATACCTGCTGATCCGGAATGCTCGTTTCAGTTAAACTGCGTATACCTGAGGTTCAGCAAAATGAAATTGTGCACTTAATTTCATTTGAAAATGGAATTCAAAATGTTGTTGTCTTCTTAACTGGTAAATACACACAACCAAATTGTTCAAACCTCTGCTCCTTTGAAGATTCATGCTTGTGCATATCTTCAGACAATTAGTAGTTCTGCTGAAATCAATAGAACTGCTCTCTGACTTTCATCTAGGCTCCACTGAAGACTATTTCAAATTTTCCTCTGACTTCAGTAAGGCAAGGCTCCTCTCAAAGTATTTCTTGTGCTTTACGCTGGGTATTAGTACAAAGGGATGCCACCCTTGTGAAACTAGATGGGTTTTTTTATCACAGAAGTGTGTTTTGGTTTTGTTTTGTTTTCCAGTGATACTATATATAGAGAGAAAGATATCGTGTAACTTTCAAATAAACCCACAAAGAGAAAGGCCCTAGTGCAACTTCCATCTTTTTAATTTTGTAACCTGCACCTTGCTTGTTGTTTCTTTTAAACAGTTTTCTGTTGATCTTCTGTGCAGGTGTTAATTCTCTTGTGTCCCTCTAGTAAAAGATGTGTTCCTAATCTAGGGAAATGGCTCTAGCATCACATTATGGCCCAATTGACTCGTAATTCAAATTCTTCAATACAGAGGCTCTCTTCTAGCTTATACCATTGGTACTACTTATTCCCCTTTTCTAATGTCTTCCTCTTCAGACAGCCTAGTAGGTGAGGCTTTGTCCAAGCTCTTCTAGATTTCAACTGTGCTTCACTACTTGTAGTGTCCTTTTTAATTTAATCTCTGAAAATGCTTTATCTGTGCTATCACCTCTGAAATATGGTCTTCATAGTTTGGACTGTGAATTTGAGATCATGTTTAAATCTCATGAGTATAGGCCTTAGTTCCTTTCCTATAAATGAAATACTATTTGCAACGTTGTTCAGGTGATACTTATCTTGCAAGTATTCTTCCCAAGAATAAGACTTTTTAAAGTGCCTTTGGCAAGCCACCCCATTTAGTGTTTCATTAGACTGCTCCACATCCTCCACTTACAACTGTACAGTAACATGTTGATGGTTTATTCCTTGTGCATAGATGCACTATAAAGTATGTTCTATTCAGGCCATCTACTAGTACTAGTAACCACCTTATCTCCAGCTTTTCACGTGGGGAATATTACACAGTTTTGATCAACAAAGCAGTAGTTGAATCACAAGACTTTGGCTTGCACTTTAACTTCTAATCTGCTTTTGCCCCAAATGTGAAAATGGAACTTTCCACTTCCAAAATTTATGCAGCAAGTTTTACATGTCTACCTGATCCTAATCACTGTGTATCTCTGTCACGTCACTATTAGTTACTACAAAGAAATGCTGTCTATACACTAGTGTTGATCCTAATGTTGCTTTCTAGGACATCACAAAAGGACTGAAGGAGCAGTACATTATTTTACTGTCTGGGGACAGGAGTCTTATTTATAGTTTTCTTCATCAAACAATTGTTTTCAGGTCATTAGTCCACAAACTTCTGTATGTAAATATGTACATACCTGAGAATGTGAGTTGATCATGCCTATAAATCATTTCTTTCTTATTCTTTAATCAGAATAATTTGATTATCCTCCCACGTGCCCCCCTGCAAAGTTGAGTGACAACTTGTTAGTAGTTCTGTGAGTACAAATTTACTTTAGATTTGCCTCTCTAGGCTGCTGATGTGCTTAAAGCAGTCTTGGATATTGTAATGATGGAGACTTTCTGGTGTGAGACAGAGCTCTGCATTTGCTTCCCCAGTGGATTCTACACGGGAAAATGTTTCTAGTGCAAGCTTGCCTACTTGTTTAGTTCCTTAAAGTATACTGTTTCATAGAATTCTTGTTTAAGATAGGCGTTTGCAAATGGACATAAAATTAAGCCCTTGCTTATTATTTCTGGAGCCCACCATAGTAACAGGTGTTGCACTACCTCTGATTTCAGAATCTAGCTAGAAGATTACAGGCTGTTGTCTAGTAACACTGATGAAGTAAGGTAGTTGAAGAGTCAGCATCTAATACCTGCAGTGCAAAGCTTTGATAAAAACCACCCTACAAAGTTCACTTGTTATATTTCAAGTGTAAATCATTAATTGTTCTCTTCTGTTGCTGCAGAAATTATGAAATCAGCACATACATTTTTCACATCTTTTTCTGATGGCTGTGGCCAAGTTGGCTTTTATGCCTTTATGATACTTTTGCTTTTACAATATTTTCTACAGCATATGTGGAAAAATAATTAGACTTATATTTGCACTTGGTTTGTTTTCTCTTCTATTCTGAGGCCTGGTAACTCTTAGCTTAGGTCTGTGAATTGCCATATACTAGTGGATGCCATAATTTCAAACTTCTACCTGCACAATTAGACTAACCTTGCTAAACAAATGTATCTTTCAATATTAACTCTGAAAACCTGATGTAGCACAGCCCTAACCATCTGTCCCCTGTTAAAGTCCTTACTGTTTCCTATATTGGGTGTTTGAGTCAAACTTGTTTGTCTCTTGGTTTCGGTTATAAAAGTAAATATATAAATAATCTTTGCTACTACTTTAGCTCACTTAACTCAATTACAATCAGACATTTTACTGGTTGTTCTAATGTCGGAAGCATCTTTTTACATAGAAAATTTCTTGCTGACTTGTAATTAATTTTAAGCAAAAAAAACACCCAAACGCAAAAAAGCAAAACATCTCAAAAAACCCGCAAACAACTCCATATATGTTTGTTTCACCCCATAATTTCCTCTTGCCTCCCCCCCACCCCCAAAGTTTCCCTGACAGTTCTTAATGTTGGATGAAAGCTTGATTGCACATCTAAAAAATCCACAGCCCTCCACAATACTATGTTCTAGTTTTCCAGATTTTCTTTGTGTTTTCTTCCCCTATTAAAAACTTTTTGTGGTAATAGTACTCACTGGTCTGATGGAAGATGACACGCTTCAGGTGTCTTTTACTGAGTGAGAACACGAAAAGATTATTTGATTATAGTGTTAAATTATCTTTTTAAGAAAATGTATGTTCTGAGGCAGGGATGCTGTAGCTATCATTCTGACTCTGTGCATACAGGTTGATTTCCTGGTGCCTTTTTATTTGCATTTCCTGTAATGAGTAAAAAGCTGTGAGGTCTTTGCTGGATTAGGACTTACTTTAATCAGAATTTCTGTTTAGGTACAAGTAACAATATTCAATAGAAGGACAGGGGAAGACAAGTAATAGAAAGAAAATTCTAAACCAAATGCATTAGTTCTTTTTTTCTTTTTCATTTAATGTCCATATAAATAATGACTATTTTATATATATGATTATGGTAATAGGTATATTAAAGTGCTTTTAAGTAGACACAAACAAATATCCTTTAATTATAAGTCAGTAATTTTCTTTTTCTTTTCCCAAATTACCATGAAGATTTACAGGTCTTATTTTTTGTCTATTCTTTACAGAACAGGTGCTGTTCTATGTTTCTAGTGGAAATTCTTCCCCAGAAAACAAGAGGTGCTGCCAGTCCTCATATGGAATCTTAATTTATTTTGGCAGGATGCTTCAATACCTTAAACAGTGCCTAAGGCCTTCAAATCCTTTGAAGGTATACATGTACGTGACATGTATATGCCATTTGATTTAAATCTACTGACTCTGAGGAAATGCGCTTGCGGATTTATTACCTTCACCTTGAGGTTTCTCTATCACAAAGTGGTCTGTGGGTCAGAATCAGCACAAAATTATTTTAGCAAATCAAAAGACTGTGGTCTTAATTATGAAGCTTGAAACCATATTATGAAGAAAAAAAATAAGTAATAAAATTATCAATATTTAACAAGAATAATTCTTCTTGGCTGTTCTGGTATGTCTCATCCAATGTTATTGACATCTGTCCTAAATAAATATTTTTAGATTTGGGGATGTCTACTGCCCCTCCATACTGAGCCCTCAGGTTTTTCTGGGCAAAGACTGAGTAGCTGTCTTTTAGCCTCAGCCTGTCTGCCTCAGGGATCCTGAGTTCTCCTCCCACCTCTCTTGGAAGAGGGATTTATGGGTCCCTTAATTTCAAGCTTTGCATACCTAGTGTTTGGTTCTTTTTTTTTTTTTTTTTTTTCACTAACAATGATACAAAAAAGGAGGTGATAGCTGAGTCATTCTTCATTAAGAGAAATAAAGAATTCAAGGCTTACCTGGGACATGTTACTTTTGTAGAATAATTTTAATACAGAAACAATACCATACACACATATTTTACACCCGATATAATAAAATGGATTAAACCCACAGCCTTTCCAAACCACTGATTTTCAACATGGTCTTAGCTCAAAATGCACCTCTAATTCAAAATTTATTCCAAGGAGCTGATTGTTGCAGATGGCCCTATTAGGCAGCAATAATGTATCTAGGATTTTTAAAATGTCTTTCCATGATGGCAAACATTAACAAGCAGATTAATTCATAGCTGAACTGTAAGATGTTATCCAACTAGCATGCCTTCAGAGTTGTCTTTCCAAGCACAGACTGCTACAGAACAATTATTTTGGCCTGCACACAGGAGAAACTGGAGGCTTCATCTCATTTGTGATGCTGGGATCAGCCTGTGGTGATCCTACAACCCTTGCTTAATTAATCCTATTTTGGCTTTAGATTTGTATCTCTGTTTGGCACAGCAAATACAGCTGTGCTGTGAATATTACTGGAAACAGACATAACAATGTGCTATGCAGTCAGAAGATTTTCATGCTGAATATTTATTCTTTTGACTCATTTCATAGTTAATATGCACAGGCACTTGTGACAGGTTGCTACTTGCTGACTGATTGGCACAATTAATTTCCATGTTCCAGTTGAGCTACAATCAAGAAATACAATTTCCTCATTCATTATTAGCTACTGCATAAAAAAAGGGGGGAAAAAATAATCTCTTACTTGAAAACTGACCTTTCCATCAGAGACTGTCAGTCCTCCAGCTGAGGTTTTAAAATACTCAGGTGCCCTTCTACATTTTAGTTGTGTAGAAGTTTTGAGAAACAGATTCATATCCTCAGTGGGGACAAAGTACACAGCACAATTCAGAATAAAGAATTTGGAGATTCAGTGTTGATAAATATACACAGAATTCTAGTACTTTGTTGGTTTTGTGCCATCCCCTGTAGACCAAAGTTAAAAAAAAAAAAAAGAAAAATTCTTATGTGCTACATCATTACTCTAAGCAGGGCTTATTAGTTTAAACAATGTCTTGGGCTAATGTAGCTATCTGACTTCTAGGCACTGATTCATTTCTGTTCAACATGGAATGTAGACAGGGCTTACTGTGTTTCTCCTCATATGATCTTCAATTTTTCCAGATTTTACAAAGGAATAGTAATGTAATTTTACAACTACAGGAGTCATGTTTGTACTGGTGCTTCCTGCATAGTGAAAACAATAATCAAACACTTGGAAGACTGTAGGGAGATCATGAAAATAAATCATCACATGCTATTGGCTCACTCCTGCTGAAATCAAGCATGTCTTGAGTTTAGGAGAGGATGAAGTACATGGTGGTTGCATGAAAGTCAAGTAACTGTCAAATAATAATTTGTTACCTGCTCTGAGCTTTTGAAACCTTGATATCACTAGCCATTTTTATTTGTTGTCTTTTTTTTAATAAGGGATCTCTATCAGAGATTCAACTGATTAGTGTTCTTTTGATCCAGACAAGGCAGTACGAGAAAAAAAATTCTTTCTAATGGACTGCAAAGTGTATGACCTACTCAGACTATTATTTACTCCATGAAAGTGTGCCTACTCCTTTTCACTAGGTGACAGAAACAGCCTCAAAATTGTAACAAGTACAGAAACAAAAAGGTCTAAATGCTGTCTTAGTCCCTGAAATTTATATTCACTATTTTATATTCACTATTTTGTTCATAAACTCAGTATATATTAAAAAACCCCTTTTTTCTAGATCACTTGAAACCATTGTCTTATTAATTACTTAAAACATTGACATATTTTTATTAATCTACATTTCTCCTTATTAATATAATTACACAGAAAATGTAGTAGATTATGTAAACAGAAAATTATACCCTTCACATTGAACCTGATCAAGATCTAGTGAAGTACAGGCCAATGTCATTGTTTAAACAAAGAAGTAATCTTAGTATAGCACAAATAAAATCTATGCATTGTAACACAACACACAGGAATGATTAAGATAGTCAAACAAAGAGTTACTGTACTGTATAAAGCAGGTATTTTACTGCAGACCTCTAAAACAGAAATAAACAACTGAAGTTGTTAATGAGTTGCAGGCAGCCCTTCGGATTTAAAACAGGACAAATGCTTACAGGGAATTTTGTACCTAATGAGGCATAGTATAGAATAAATAATTATTAAAAAGATGTAATAACAAATAAATATATACTATTCCTTCCTGTCTCTCTCAGTGGGACCTGTGTAAAATGGTGACTCACACATATCAATATGAGTAAATATATGAGATTGTTAGTTTACTGAGTGAAATAATCTCAATGGATAACAAAGTGTGGGTCACATTTATAATGGGTAATAATTACATTGCAGTAACTGTAGCTCACATGCCTTTGAAAATCTCACAGCTTCCTTTTTCTTAGAATTTTATACATCATAGGTGTATATTCCAGGGATATAATTACCATTTTTCTCTTCTTTTTTATAAATAGAAAACTTTTTTTTTTTTTTTTTTTTCCCCAGGGTAAGTAATATAGAATTGGAAATTCTTGGTTCTGAAACAGTCTTTTTAGGTCCCAGTCCTTTTCTTCCCAAAAATATACATCAATTTCAAGGCAGCATGATATTAGCTTCACCTACTTGTGGTATTCTCTAGCTACTCTAGGGCTTCCAGATCTCTGCAAATGAGTCATTCCTCCTACTCTAACTGGGCTGTGGGTTGGGGTTGCAATTCTTACTACTGGTCATTAGAGATGGCAGTGGTATCTCTTTGTTGTTAAGGTTAGCATCTAAATGAAGAAAGTTACTTTGGCTGAGAAGAAAGTTACTTTGGCTGAGAAGAAAGTAATGATAAAAATTATTTGAAAGAAATCAGATAAAGGATGGAATAGACACAGCCTGAGGTAGGGTAACAGTGCAGGAGAACTTTTAGCACAGTTATTTGCAGTCTTTTCCTCCTATTGCTTATTTCAATCAACCAGTAATTCTTCTTCACACCTCTTGGTGCTAGGACTCCTAATGTGAGGGTGCTTTTTCCATCAGTTTTTCTTAGTAGCTCACAAAAGAGGCTTGTCTTAACTATTTGAAAAATAATGATGTATTAGACTGCAACATGATCAAGGGGAAGAAAGGCTAAAGATGAAGAAAGGCTAAAGAAAGAGACTGAAAGCTAAACTTAAGGGATACTGGGAAGCATGAAGTGTAGATTGCCACCTCTTGAAGATTTTCTCTGGAGAAAACGGTCAGCAGGAAATCATGCAGTGCTAGAAATTATTGTTACAGTTAGTGGAACAGGAAAGTGTGTAATCTGAGACCCAGCATCCTTCTGTTGTTGTAGAAATCATGTTGAGTGAATCTGTGAAAGGAAACAAGAGCTCTGAGGTGGTGTTTTGTTTAGAAGGTATTTTGCATAGGAAAGATCCGCCATAGATGTTTAAAACTCAGGACTCATGTTTTTTTGGATGTCTGGGATCAGCAAATAGCAGAGATGATAATTACAAGGTAATCCACAGGTCCAAAGATAAGTGCAGGTCACGCTGAATGTTAATTGATCAGATCTCAATGATGTCATCTAATTAACAGAGTAAATTTAAATATTCAAAACTGTATGAGAACATACTTATGAAAATTTATGGATGTGTTGTGGAAAAATACAGTTGAGGATTGTTCCTTTGTAAGCCTCTGACATGAATTAGTTGGAATTTATTTTTTTTGTCTATTAAGTTGTGTGCTGCCAATCAACTAGAAAGTAGACAGTGCATTAAGAAATCCTTTTCTATGTTTCCAAAGGCTATGAATGGTTTCTGATGATATTCTCATTTAAAAGGTGCATTAAGTGTTACAACTGACATTAATGTGATATTTTGTACTATACAGGAGCTCCTACAATTTAGTTTTGGAAGACAATAGTTTGCTAAACTACCTTTCACATTTAAGCACCAATCTGAGCCAAGGTCACCTCAGATCTTCACAAAAGCTCATGCTGAATCAGTTTTTGGTAGGTTCCTATATAGTAATGATGATATCCCTGTTCCTTGTAAGCATGTTTTAACCTACTAGGCAGATTTAGTAGAGATACCAAAACTGGTTCAACCTAGGAGGACCAAAATATGCCTGTTGTTCTAAGAGCAAGTGCTCATTTCAGGGTTCAAACAGTCTAGCAGGCAAATACTTGCTTCTTCTATTTATATAAGCATAGCTATCAGGAATGATACACTGACAGTTTAACAGAAATAAATCCTCATGGTACAAAAGAATTATTTAAGGACTTGTATAAAGTATTATTTATAGACTTGACTCACTACAATTATGCCCCTTTTCTTTGTGACTGCGGTGGGTGTAATACATTGTATAGAAACAATTTTCAGACTGGCTATGTTCTTAAATGTCTAAACTTTTCCCTTGGTTTCATTATGGCCCTATTCTCTGAGTTTTCTCTCATTTTCAAGAGAGATGGTTAAACTTTTTCCATCTAATGCTCATTAGTGTGGATAATATTTGGACTTGCTAAAAATATGTCTTTCCATTTCCTGCATTCTTTTATCTCGGAATTTTCATTTATCATGTTTCCATTTTTTCAAATTATATGTATTAATTTTCTGCCTAATCTCTTCACTCTTCTTAACATAGTGTTTTGATTTTCCTTGTCCATTATATTTTTTCCCCTATATTAATAACTAAGCGTAACTTGCTGTAAAGACCAAAAATCCTCAAAATACTTGTGATACCATGTTGAAATATCTTTAGAATCAGTGAGTCTTAAACAATTTTGATTGCTGCACATACATGCAAATGACTAATCATGCAACTTATTTGATACAAATTGATGTAATGAGCCACACTTCTGAATGTTAGTACGAGATTTTTCATTTGAACTGACCAGACAACATGAATGCTATGGAAAATTTGCAGCTTGTTTGATAGCAACACCCAAAAACTGAAATTAAAAATTCTTGTCAAGCTTGCTTTGTAGTAAAAGAAGAAACTCAAGAACCATTACCCTCTGGTGATCTAAGCAATGTATCTTTGTAGTCTCTCAAAGCCACTTCTACTAATACAAAGTCATCTCCAGTGGGAAGGCTGTTTGTAAATATTTACTGTATCATAAAAAATAACATCAACTTCTTTACATTTTTAATTTGTGACTTTTAAAGTACCTTTGAAGTTTGTCTGTTCTTACTTAGAGCTGGAATCTATTGGAAGACTTCTCTCAGAAACAAAAACATTTTACAATTCTGTGGTATCAGTATTGCAGTGCAGCAGTTAAGAAAACCCAACAACAAAAAATCAAAAGACCCCCCCAAAACCTCTCCAAAAAAACCCCGACCAAACAACAACAAATTTTTTTTTTTCTTGTTTTCATAAATTCACTGGAATTCTTTGACACTGACATTAACAAGAAATACAATCAATTTAAACCTACTATGAGAATAAAACTCATTACAGTCAGGGTGGAGGCATTCACATGTAGTATATTATGGACACTTGAGCATTTCTATTGTAAATCTACTATTCCTTGGTACTATAATGGATTTGGATTAATTTACTTTTTATTTAAACTCGAAATGTAACATTATCTGGGTGTATTTTGGGGCTCATGTTTTTCTGATTATAGACAGTTAAGAGGACAGTCATTTGTTCTTTATTGCTGTGCCATATTAAGCTACAGCAAATAACTTTCTGGACAGTCCTTACTTTAATTCTTTCAGTCTAATGACATGATTAAAAAAAAAAAATTGTGTTTACTTCTGCTTTCAAAGGATGTGCTGTGTAGTGCAGTGCTAATGTCAGGTGTTGCAGAGACCAGGATAATCTTTTTTGCAAACAGTATTATATGCTTGATAGGTTTGGGGTTTTTTCAATTACAGAAAAAGTTCTTCCTGGTAGTATTTTAAGTCTTTAGATATTTCCTGACCAATAGAATCTTTTGTATCATGAACAGTATGGTGGTTTTTTTGCTTGTTTGGGGGCTTTTTATTGAGGGGAAAAATGCGTATTGTTTTCCCCTCTTTGTGGTTTATATGATAACCTTTGATGGGAACTACAAAATAAAGGAATTAGGCAGAAATAAAATATGCAATTACTGAAGCAAAACGTCAAGCTGTAGGTACCAAAGATAGCAATAAATTGACCTAGGGCGGGAAAGTTTCCATTTGTTCTTTATTAAACTTTGTACTGTAATCCCTTTTCATGTTTTTAGTTGGAAAAAAAAAAAAGAGGATTTATGCAAGAGCATATTTTGGTAACACGATATAAAATTAACTGGACAGTTATGTGCTATATCTGATACTGCTGAACACTATAGATGCCACCCAAAAGGAAAATTTCTGTCCTCCTCAAAAAAAGCTGTTGTAAATTAACCTGGGGAAAAATTTACTCCTAAGGTCTAACTGGGGTTGTGCATGTAAAATTTTAAATCCAGTTTAAATACTTTAATTGAATTAAAAAATGATCGAAAAGGGCCTATCCGAGGCCTGTTCCTTTTGCTCTCAAGAGAGGAGTTAATCATTTGCATAACTAAGACACAGGGTTTGCACCTGAGATGAAATGCTGTCCTGCAATCATAGCTACCCTATGTAGCTGAACCATATTCTTATTTGATTTACACCTTTGCAGTTCTGAAAAAATAAAACAAACCTACACCATCTATGGCTAAATTCAAACATGGAGCACATCTAATTCAATACCTGCCAGCTGTTCCCTCTGTGTCTTTTTTTTTTTTTTTTTTTTTTTTTTTGGTAAGTATTTTTTCTTACTGTTTCAGAATTGCTCTTCAGGAGAATAAGAGGGTTTTTTTTCCCAGCTTCCATAAAAATTGACAGTCTTCAGTATATTTATATGGCACAAGGTATTTATGTTTGAAATTTGACAGTGCTGCTTGTTAGCTTGATATTAATTATATTCTGAACAAAATAAACACTAGGCTGAAAACGAGTTGCATATTATCCCAGGAGATGCATTTATAATTAAATAGGGAACGCTACCAGAATTTCTTTGTAAAAGGACCCTAGAAATTCTGCAAATTGACTGATCAATAGCCACAACAGCTTTTTATCAATGTCCATCAAAGCCTTTTCTGCATTGCTGTCATTATTTTAGTAACTTAAAAATAGCAGGTGAAAAAAGGATACAGAATATGGGTATGAAATTACATTGAGATAGCTGACCTAAAAAAGAATGCATTTAAAGAAGACAGAAGAAATGAAAGGAATAAAAAAAGGAAGAACATGGGTCAAGCATTGGAGAATGCAAACTTGTCAAAAGCTTTCTGAAATACTGAATTCATAGTATCACTTAATTAATGCTCATTAACTTTTGCAAATTAATCTGTCAGATTCTGTGTCATTACTGCCTACAAAAGCCATTTGGAGTTTTACCAAATATTTCATGTTCACCTGTGCATCTGTTCTATTCTGTCATAATTCCTACCTATTTTCCTAATAGGATATCGGATTTATTATTTTGCAGTCCCCTGTGTCATCACAGGAGTCCTTTCTCAATAGTTGCTTCTCTTCAGTCTTTTCTTCCTCTTGCTGCAGTGTCTGATTTGAGCAATAGTTTATATACTGCGGTTGGTAATTCTGCAACTTCATAGACTAAACTTCGCTCTTGAAAAATTGCCTGGTCCTGGCAATCGTTACTGTTCAATTTATTAATTTGTGCTAAAACCTTTTCTATTGACTCTTTTAAAAAAACCCCAAATTCCTCCATCTCATCCCTTGTCAAGAAGAGAACCTTCCTGACCTTCTCCATAGTGAACACAGATGAAAGGATTTGCTTATCTTTTCTGTAGTGGTCTCACCTTTCTTTAGTGCTCCTTTTGTACTTTCTTAATCTACTGGCCCCACTGACCCTGCAGTCATTCTACTTCTGTGTCTGAAAACATTTTTATTATTATCTTTTATGCCTTCTGCAAGTTTCATTACCTGGTTTGCTTTACTGTAGTGTTACATTTAGCTTGTTAGATCTTTGTTATATTTTCTCATTTGAAGGTGAATTGCACTTTTTCTCCTTTTGGTCTGTTCCTTTCATATACTGGGCTTTTAAAATTAATTTGGTTATTTTTTATTGTTGTCAAATCTTTATTCAAATATTCCAGTGTGTAATCATCAATTTTCCTCAGTCATGCAAACAGGCGTGTGAAAGATGTGTCCTGTGTCAGTCTCTAAAATCTATGAAATGGAAATTTAGAAAAACCAAAGTATCAGGAATCAGAGAGACATGTGCATGAGCTAGTGATCCCACATCTTTTATGTTTTTGTCAAATTATAAATGTTAGATGGGCACCGAAAAAGCTATTTCAGGATTGTACTTCCAGGTAGTTTTTAATGTGCATGACTTTTTATTTCAATTTATCAATACCATTTTGATACCATTTTCATGTTTATAATGCATCATATACTTAAGTTTTTGTCCAGATACGGCTTGTACCTTTTATTTTGCATGATGAAATCTGACATGATTACTTTCATCTAGCCTGTGTCTGTGGTACTTAATTTCGGTGGGATTCTAAAATCCAAGCCTTTTCAGCATGTATACTGTTAAGCACATTAGTAAAGATTTACATAAGAATAGAAATTATGAGCAATTTCCAATTTCAAATGGATTTTTGGGGGATTGTTGTGTTTTGCTTTTTTAAAAAAAAATTTCTACTGATATTCTCTGGCTGCATGTTTGCAATGATTTTTTTATCTGTATTCCCACTTTGCAGATTGCATTACATAATGTTTCTACAGTCATCTTTCTTCCTAATGTAAATGATCGTTGTAAAAACTAAAGAATTTAACATTATAAAATGGAAACCATTTTAATCACTGAAGGTGAGAATGTTTTAGTGCAGGTATATCTTGCTGACATTTAAAAGTGCACAATTTTCTCATATCATGTTCATTATATAGCTAAGCTAAACTGATTCTAAATTCGACGTTGTGAAAAAATGATATATCTCTTCCTTTTTTTCCCCTTTTTTTAAAATCAAGATGTAAGAGTTTTATCTAGGAGGAAAATAATATCACTACCAGCATTTCTTTATTTAGATTTATGACTATACAAAGGAATGTGTCTGTCATATACTCTAGACATCATTGTAAAATTACTTCTAAGAAAATTAAAAAAACCCAGTTTCTCCAAATCTACAACCCAACCAATCAAAGCCAGTGAAGATTGGCTTGCCAGAAGCTGTTCATAATGATGCAGTTGTTTGCAGGATGAGGGATGTAAATGATACATTTTAGACCAATCCTATCTCAGGTGCTGCATTTTTTTTTTTTTTCCTTAATCAGAATAGAATTTCAAAGTATTTACTTTTTTTTTTTTTTTTCTTTTTTTTTTCTTCTTTTTTTTTTTTACCTAATTACCGTACTCTCAGTCACGGAAATTGTTCACAAACTTGTAAGAATGTCTTGCAGCAAATACACTCTCAGCAAATGTCACTGGGATTTCAGGAACTGCAATATTAAGGACCAGAGAAAGAACAAAGGAATTATAGTCAGATAAAGACAGAATAACAAGGAACCAGGAAATGAAGTTCTTGAATAAATATAGTGCAGAATATGCTATGGATATATTTTAGTTGGTATGTGTAGAAATACCTGGGAATTTTGCCTGTGGTTACACCACATGAATTATTGGCTCTTTCTTCACTTGTGAAATAAATATCATTCTTAGTGTGACATTTTCTATAGAAGTACAACCAGAGACTGTCACGTATACCTGATTACAGTCCCATACAAGAATAAATGTGCAATTAAAAGTAATTTATATCAAAAAATCCTCTATGGGACTGAAAGAGAAACCTTTTACTGTTCAAGAACAGTCTAATTCTTGAGCTAAAGGTAAAGTTCTGAACAAGTGTCTGCAGGAAATCTCTCTTACTTTATCTGCAGTACATTTCTTACCCAGCCCCAGTCTGCTATTACTCTTCAGCCAATGTTCTTGGGCTAAGATCAGTACTGATTTACATTTTTTGTAGTTCCATCAACTGTATAGGGAGTGCTCCATGTAAAAAATCTACACTGAATTTCATCATTCAATGTAACTTTTCTTATGGGCTAAATATAGCATGGCTCAGTTCTCACACATCACAAGCTTTAAATAAAAACAAATGGTTTGGGGATAATGCTATGCAGAAGGAATTTTCTTTTTTTCCTCCATTCTAGCCTTAAAATGAGAATGTAACCTTTTCTACCTCCTATTGATATTGCTTCACATTCTTCTGTAGTTTATTTTCCTAGCCAGAAAAAAATTATTAGTTGGAGGAGAATAACTTAATCCATTAAACAGAAAACAGTAACCAGAAAACCAACAAAAACCTAGCTTCATTTTGCTTGACCTTCACATTGTATAGCAAGGACAGTTTTCAGAACTGATACTCAATAGGAATTTTTCCCTGACAAAACCAAAAATTAGGATTACTGAACCAAACATGATAAATGCAAGACAAAGGCATTGACATAAGACAAGTTTTAATCCAGTATAAGAAACCTTCTTTTCAGGACCATCAATTTCAAAGTTCAATCATTGTACACCTTGATTGTTTTTGATAATCAAAAAAAGAAGGGGGGAAATAGCAAAAAAGAGCAAAATACCTTCAGGACTAACCTTTAGGAGGTACAAAGTCAACAGCAATTTTAAAACCATATTAAAACCCAGTTCTTAGAATATGCAGTTTCTAGCTGAACAAGTCTGCTGGATGACAGAGCATATGACAATAAAGATCAACAGTATTATTTTTTTTTCTTTTTTTTTTTTTTTTAATGTCATTTCTCTTTTCCAGCTTTATACTTATATGAAATGTAGTTAGTTCTGGGGTAGAAGGCAGAATGTAAGTACCTAAAGCACTCAGGTGAAGAAAAGAATTATATTGGAGAGATTAAAAAAAAAAAAAAAATCTATGTAGGTCACTGGGATTTAGTTTTCATTACCATCATGTTAGAATGCTACTGGTTAAAAAGCTGAGTTTGGCGTCATACTGTTTTGTCAAGATTGATTTCCCTTAGATAACAGCATATACTGAAACACAAGAGAAAATTTAGGGATAGAAGTGATGGGGAAAAACTTATATGGTGAGGAAAACTAAGTTTTAAATTCATAAGCTCTATGTATTTAGTGTACAAGTATGTTTTATATTTGATGCTTCATATGTGTATGTTTTATTGTCGTACTACTAGCTAGCCCAGAATACCTAAATCATATAGAATTTCACTTTGTAATTCCTGCCTGAAGCCCATAGCTTGCAGATGGTTTACACATGAAGGGAGAATTGGATTCTGCTGTTTAAAGTAGCCATTTTATGGAATGGTGCTAGCTGTGGCTGACGAGCAAGCAGAAACATGGAATATTTCTTGTGGGAAGCGTTGGAGTTTTCTGTTTCTTTGCCATGTAGTCCCTTAACAGAAAGAATGAAAATGATTGTGAGCATACCTTTTATAGTACTTTAAGAGCATCTACTCCTTTCCAAATCATAACTTGACTAATTTAAAGATTTTTGGAAATGTTATTTTTCTTTAAGACAAGGAAAAAATGCTATCACTTGTACTTAAAATTACAAATTTGTTTTGTTGGTGGAAACCCTTAATATGTGTAAATTTTAGTGGTATCTGATATAATTACTCATAGGTGACTAATCAAGAAAGAGAAACAATATGTTTATAGCTATTCTATAAGACACTAAACAGGACTTCCCTGTACCCCTGAGCAAGGATATAGCATTTGGGGGAAAAGAAAAGGCACCATCCTGATAGGTATTACTATCTATGGCAGTGACACAGAATCCATTGCAAACACTGCTACGTTGTTTTTATGATTAATTTCTTATTGTAAAAAAACCTGTGCTCTGTTCCTAGATTGAATTTGTATGGCTTTGTTTGCCAGCCCTTATATCTTTGTTGCACCTTTGTGTGCTGGACTGAAGAAGTCTTCATCAAAGTTTTGGTTCTGCTGTAGATATTACCAAAGTGAGAGTGGTTCATAATTCAACCTTCTATTTGGTAATCTAAATAGCTGGACCCCATTCAGTCTTTCATTACAGCAGCCTTCCAGTACCTGAAGGGACCTACAAGGAAGATGGGGGGGACTTTTTACAAGGGCCTGTAGTGACAGGACAAGAGGTAACGGGTTTAAATTGAAAGTGGGGAGATTTAGATTGGACATCAGGAAGAAAATCTTCGTGGAGAGGGTGGTGAGACACTGGAGCAGGTTGCCCAGAGAAGCTGTGGATGCCCCATCCCTGGAAGTGTTCAAGGCCAGGCTGGATGGGGCTTTGAGCAACCTGGTCTAGTGGAGCGTGTCCCTGCCCACAGAATAGGAGTTGGAACTGGATGATCTTTAAGGTCCCTTCCAACCTAAACCATTCTATGATTCTATGACATATTTTCTAATTCCTTCTGTAAATGTCGATATTCATTCCAGTGAGGTAGTTACCTCACTTGCTAGAAAGACTAGAGAAGCTTGCTAAAGAAACTACAAAAAGCCTGGAAACTGCTTAAAAAATATTTCCTCTACCTCTTCATCACCTCTTCTCCTGTCCCTTAAACAGGGACTATGAACAGCAGCTGAGCAGCTCTATTTTAAAATGTTTGCTATGTATTTTTCAGGGCATAATGATGAGAAGTAAAATATTCAACTTCTTTCTTTCAAAGTGACAGACTAAAATAAAGCAAGTCTCTTAACGAAGACTTTTCAACATGTTATTAGCAAGACAAAAGTTAAAACCTAGTTTTTATGAGGCTTCTTGTTGACAAGTAAAAGTTCTCCAACAGAATAAATGCTTAACTTTGTTGCTCTTTCTCTAGAAAAATGCTTTTCTTACCTATTCTTCCACACTTCTGACAGCAAAAGGCTACTAGCTGACTCCAGCCAAGTAAACTAAGCGTGGCTGTAAAGCAGTAAAATATAATGATGCAGCAAATTTATTCCTTGAGTGTGTTCTACAAAGATGCTGTCAAAGTACAACAGTTGTCAAGAGAATTAAAGCAGTATTTTCTTTGTATAAAGAGGAAAACTGCATAAAAATAGAGATGATGTATTCTAGGAAAGCGTTTTATTGCCAGGATGTCAATAGTTTTCCTGTTACCAGTTATATTCATCCCTTCACAGCATGGTGTAACTACCACGGACACCTTTACATACAAAATGTATTATAACAGAATTTAAACTTTGTATTATTCAAAACTTCAAGGTAGATTTAGGTATCTCACAGAAAGCTATTCTTTGAAATATGAGAGTGAATTCCACACAGTGGTTAATTACCCTAAGTACATTACAGACAGTTATCTTTACATTGAAATAGTGTGGTGCTTTAAAGATCCCCTTTTCTATATATTACTTCAGAATCTTCCAGATATATTTTTGGCTCCTTATGGGCTGAGTGCTTGTTGTAGATTACATTCTGCTGTAAAAATCAAAAACAATAACAGAGCTAATGGTAGATGCTAAACAGGCAAGTTTCATGCAAAGGCATCTGTCGATCTGCTCTAATCTCCTTCAGAAAATAACAAGGGTCAGCTCAGAATAGTTGAAATACAGCTAGTAAACAGGACTCTGTGCCTTTTAGTCTTTGTATTTGGTTCAGAGCTATAATGAAACACTGTAGAAAACATCTAGGTTTTTGTTTGCAGGACTATTGTAGTACTTGGGGTTTCTTTTCCTCCACTAGAAAATTAGTATTATGCTGTATATTTCCTAGGAGTGTATGTATTTTTTCATAATGATGTTAACAAAAGCTAGAAGGAAGGGTTGAAGGAGATCTCCATTATTCTCTTGAAATTATTATATGATAGCTTTAAGAAATTTCTATAATCTCATATCTCAGGCCTCAGAGGTTTTACTAATCTGACATTGTCACGTGAAAAGATGGAGTAAGAGGTATCATAAACAGACCAATTTCAGCAACATATAAATCAGGATTTACCATTGGATGCAGAGAGAAATACACAATGTTTTTTTTACTTTATTTACTATTATCATTATTTAGACTGTTAGCATGATTGTGCCTATAACCTAACTACATCAGAAACTTTACAAATGAAGAAATAAGAAGGATTTAGGGGGAAAAAATCCCTCTTTAGGAATCTTATTAATCAAAATGGGAAAACAAGGTAAGAACTGGAGAGACAAACAGATTGTTCATTGCAGGGGGGGTTACACTATATGTGTTCTTCAGCAGGAGGTTTTGGTGAGGGAGGAATGGAGGAAAAGTAGTTTGGCAATGTTTACTTGATATGAAATATATCAGTATTGTTTTATAAACAGTAGTTCAGGTAAGGTTGAAGACTGACGGCTTGTTGGAAATAAACTCTACTTCCCTTACAGATCTTGGAGAAAAAAGGATTCCAAGTTGTGAGTTCTATTTTGGGTTTTGGTTTTCAAGGGACTATATATGCCATAAAATTAGATGGAGAGAGAATTAGACTTCTGTATGGATGACTCAAAATGAATTTATGATTAAATCCTATATGGTAAAAGGACAAAGAAAGGAAGACAATGAAGCAGGTTGAGGCATGTGCACATAATTAAGTAATGGGAAAGTCTGGGTGGCTGAGATGGGGTAGAGAGGGTTGAAGAGAGTTGTCAGACAGTTGCTTGATCTTGATAGCAGAGCACTCATTTGAGTGGCCCACCGCATGGCTTTGAGTAGTATAACTTCATATAAAAATATACGACTTTTTGTGAGTGGTATAATTTTAGGAGGCATTTAGTGATTTTTTCAGTATGCACTTGAGTCTCAGTTCCCAAGGTTTCAAGTTTTAAGTTAATTTTTTTTTTTTCCCCCAGAAAAAAGGAGGCTTGTGTTTAGCTGACTTAAACTTTACTATACAAAGAAATGTTTGAAGGGTTACAAACATAAAGAAGGAAAAAAACACAAAACAATGCAGTAACCAAACAAAAAACCCCCAAAGATGAAAATTAATATGTGAGAAGGGAAGGAAATTAATCACAACAAGCATCCAAAAAGTAGAGTGGAAAATTCAGAATGTACAGACAGCAGCTGATGTCATACTTTGCTGGAATTATTTTGTAATGCTATTCTGGTAACTTCAGATTTTCAGCTGCTCTCTTTCCAGTACCTTCCCAAAGTCAACATGGCCAGGGTGAGGGGAAATCTGTATAAGTCTTACTGTGTCTATACAGTATAAGGTCTCCTCTATCCACTACTTGATCTCAAACCATTATTCTGATGAAGTATTATCTTCCTGAACTGCTTTATGGGGCTGCTTTTCTAGATTCAGGCTCTGTTTGGCTCTTCTGTGCAGTTCTCTTTCAAGCTCTCTTTACCTAGTGAAGGGTAGAAGCTAGAACCTTAAGTCAGTTGTTATTCCACTAGATATCCCTTTTGTATTTTGGGGGAAGGATGGAATAGGGTTGTGGAGGTAGGTATGAAATAGTTAAATCTATTCTGTCTCCTCTGTTAAACATCTCTTATGAAGCTTAATTTTAGGTCCTAAACATCTGTTTGTCAGACATCCTACTCCTGCTCTCTTTCTAAAATAATTCCTCTTGAGGGAAGGAAAACAGCTGCAGGGCATCTTTCTATGGTTTGGAGCTCTCTAGTGCAAGAGAGATGTTGACAAGCTGGAGAGGATACTGTAGCAGGCCACTAAAATGATTGAGAGGACTGGACTACAAGATATGCAAAGAGAGGCCAGAGGAACTTAAATCATTTAGCCTGGAAAAAGGGCAAACTGTGAGAGCGGGGGAAATCTAATCATAGTCTGCCACAACATAGAGGGTGGTTACAGAAAAGATAGTGTCAGACATCCACAGTTAGAGGGCAGGAGGTGGCTATCCGAATCTGAAATAGGATATGGGGTGTAAGGTAAAAATTCTTTGCTATGACTGACCCTTTTGGACAGGCTGTACATGGATGCTGTGGAGGTTCTCAAAACACATCTGGATGAGATTCTGAGAAACCTGGCCTACCTGTGAGGCTGCCCCTTCTTGGAGAAGGCAGCTGCACTAAATAGCATCCTAAGGCCCCTCCAAAACTAAGATTTATATGATTCCGAGTAGCCCACAAGTGGTGGTGCTCCTTGGGGTATGGTAAAGATTGGTTGCTAAAGAAGACATTAAATTTGAGATTTGTAAGACAGGGCAGAAGGGTTTTAAGTGGTTGAGCTTATAAATGTATGTGTGGAGAGATCTGAACATAAAAGCAACTTGGATCCCATTAAATTAAGCTTCTCAAAAACAATTTGTTTTTTATATTTTTAAAAGTTCTCTTAACAGTGGACTAATGGGAAAGATAAGCCTTAGAGTTGCAGCTAGCAATAACAATACATAGTTCCAAAGAACTACAACTTCCCAGCCCACCCCCCTCAAAGTGGAAAGCAACAAAGTTAAATGCTTCTTCCACAAAGTAAAATTGGGTTCTGAGATTAATAAATGTATTAAAGCTGTAAATTTTGATGACAAAAATGCAGGAGTATTTCAGGGTAAAAACAATCCTATTCTTTCTGTATTGTAAAGTATAGTGACCACATGGATATGTGAGAGGACTCAGAGTAGAGGGGGGATATTAGGAGGTTGAGAGGGAGATGGTTCATGCTCTTCGACTGAGAAAGAATTTTGCAGAACCAGGTGGGTGTGTGGCATATTGCTGGTACTGAGTTAAAAGCACACAACCTCAGTTTAGCCTGTCACTGGTTGTTCTCACATAAATTACTTGATTTTTCAAGGGAAGCCAGAAGTTTTCTATTTTGAAGTATAAGAATAGAGTGAATTTATGGTGTTTGACCTGTTAGAAAACACATGTTCTTGACAGACAATGTCATATGTGGGAAAAGTGAATGAATGTAGCAGGTGTCATAAACGTGATAAACTTTGTTCAATCTATCTACACAACTTGCTCCAAATATGGCTTAAATAATTTAAAAACTTTTTACTATGCGTCATAACACCTGCAAAGTATAGAAGCTGACTAGTACCCAGAGTTCAATTGCTTTTTCTTAAGAATATGTATAACTTTCTTGGTCACACATATTCATGTTATTACTGTGATGTATAAAACATAAAATTAATCAGATAATATTAAAAATAAGATTTTTGTCACCTGGAGACTTCTATTTCACCTCAAGTTCTTAAAATGTCTGAGGAAATATCAAATTCAGAAGATTTGCTGATGATATTTTATCTCTTGTACTGGCAATATAAAATACCTGACAATCTTTATGTATTTTTATGAGGCTGTTTATAGAAGCTGCTTCGACAGGATGTATTTACCAGTATTTCTGTGTTCTTGCCATGCTATATACCTTGGATTTATAGTAGCTTATAGGTGTTTGGAATTAGAGGAGGTTTCCAGGTTTTATGAAGTCAAGTTACAAATGTCTTTTGATTATCACTCTTCCTTCCTCTCCTCATATATCTCGGTTTCAGGATCAAATGTCACATTTATACCTGGCTGATGAAGATTGTATGGCATTACAGGTTGTCATTTCTGGTGACCAATATGAAATGAGTATGTTCTGAAGCCATTAGGCTTCTTTATTCTGTTGGATCCAAACATTAACAAACCTACTGGAGTCGGTAAAGACAGGTGGAAGAAATGTTTAACACCATTTAAGATTTATATTACCTAGTTCTCTGGGGTATTTGTAAGCAACAATAAGACTTTCACCACCTGTTCTAATGTGACAATGTGCAGTTATTTGGAACACAGTGTCAGCACATGGCATGAAAGCCACCAATGTCCATGATAACCTGCTTTCTTAAGCCAATATTCTTAAAAAGGAACGTAAGACTTGCAAGCTTCTGAAAGAAAAGTGTATTTAAAAACCTGCTAAAAGAACAATTGCAACTACATTTTTTCCCATCATTGTTTATACCACTTCATGTCGCCTCACTGTCTACGTTCATATGACATAGCCTGTCTTTACCTCCTATACACAGTAATTTGTTTTAATTGAAGAAGTTCCTTTGACACCGATTGCCTCAAGCAACCATAAAGTACTTGTGCGCATATGAACTAATTCCAGGAACTGACACACTGCACATACAGCGTTTTGTTCTTTTATGAATCAATGTTTCAAAAGCAATTACATTACTTAAACAAAGCCAATAGTGCTAATTCTCTTCAATGAGTAAGGTTCTTCCTTCTGTGTTCTGTAAACACTGTTACTTTATACACTTGAGCAGTAAATTTGAGTGTAGGTGAGAGATGAAAAAGTTGGTTGGAATGTATTGAAGCATGCATAAATGTCTGCCAAATAGCAGTTATTGAATTGTTCTAAAGTTTTGTTTATGTTGTATTGTTGTAACTAATCTTCAGATGTTTCTGTAATCTTCCTTGGCTGTGGATTCTCCAAAGAACATACTGAAATTGCTCTCTCTAACAATTTTCCATATATAAGAAGTTCAGGAGGGTAGATGGTGATCCAGCATTCAAATAGGGACATAAATGTTTGATAGTATGACAATCAAGATTTTCTGCCTTAAGCTACTCCCAAATACTATGATTAAAAGAAAAAAATATATTTTTGATTTGTTTTTTTCTTGCCTTACTCAAGAGTTTATCATGCTAATATCCACAGTTCCAAAAGGTAAGCAGTAAGACTGAATAGACTATTACATGTCAAAGTAATGGCAAACAACTCACAGGACCATTTTCCAATATTAGAACTAATATTAGTTCTTTTCAGTCTGTTTATTTCTGTGTGCTTCAAGCTGTAAGTTTTTATCCCAGTGCAAACACAGCTCATTTCGGAAATATTTATTGAAAAATCCTTTGTCTCCTAACTTCTGCTCTTGCAAGCTAGCTATAAAGCAAATGGAAATGTAGTAAGCTAACAAAATCCTAGTAAGCTAGCTAGTTTAGCTAGCTAAGCCGTTAATGTTTTATAGTACAAGATCAGCAGTTCTCTTCTTCCAAGATTTATTTCTTTCTCCTCTCTGTTCATCTTGTATGGATGCAAGAATAAACAGAAGTTAGTAACACCTCAAGATTTCTGGTGAAATACAGAGTAAATTAACAAGGGAAAGGCTTACAGTCTCTTCCATTCATTACTTTGTTTAAAAAATTTTCTCTGTCCCCTTCTCTGTCTCCAAAATGGTGGGAGTCAGGGATTTGTCACTAGATAAGGAAAACCAAACAAACTAAACCTAATTTCATTTATGTGTTTGGAGCAAAAGGCACAGGAAATTATTATATGTACTTTCCATCTGTGCTGGTTTTAGTCAGGACAGAGTTAATTTTCTTCACAGTAGCTGGTATGAGGCTCTGTTTGCCCTGAGAAGAGTATAACACCGATGTATTCTAGTTGTTGTTAAGAAGTGGTTGTACCAAGTCAAGGACTTTTTCAGTTTCCGATATTGCACCTGTGTTCCCAACTTTGTTGCTACAAGCAGTGAGGCTGGGGGTGGGGAGGGGGTGGTGGTGTTGAGTGGAACAGGGAGGAGTGTGGTGGTGGATGCAGTCCAGACAGTTAACCCAAACTGACCAAAGAGGTATTTCATTCCATTAAACAAACATCATGTTCAGTACTTGGCTGTTTATCGGTCAGAGGGTGGTGAGTTATTGTATCATTTGTTTTATTTTCCATTATTTCATTACATATTACTATTATTAGACTGCTTCATTCAGAATATGTAGTATTTTCCTCCCTTGTGTTTGAATGACCATTCTGTCACAATAAGAATTAAGAGAGGTGAGAAGGAATAAATTTTACATGAAGGAGAAGAAGAGAAAGGGGGGCTGATTTTGAGCAGCTTGGAGAAAGGAAGTAGGTTTGCTCCCTAGATTTTCAGTCTAGATTTGGATTAAAGTTCTGAGGTGAAGAGGGCAGGAGGAAGCCATGCTGTCCTCTGTACCTCTGTAATTATGATGCATCTTCAGAATTCCAAAACCAAAAAATAGCTAGGAAAATGTCTTGTTATAACCCAAAAAATCATTAGAGTCTAGCTTTCTTGTAATTTTTCAGTTTCTCCCTATAACTGTGTTTAAGGACTTGGAACTGGTACATTTTTTGATGAACTGCACCAACAGTGTGATTGTGAGACCAGTTTTTTCCTTTTTGGCAAGCACATATCAGTACCTCTGTGCCTTCTTCATGGAGGAAGAACAGCTCTGTGGTAATCTTCCACATCCTCACACTGGCAGTTTAGAGTTATCTTGTGATCCCAAAGGATTGAATGGGATGATTGAGAAGCACAAAAAGAGGGATTCTTGGACTGTGGACAGCAGAACTTCTTAGGATACATTATTTGGTCAATAATTCCTTAGAAACTTCTGTTTCTTCTGAAATAACGTGCATGATAAAGAGAATTTATATAATCAAGGGCATTGAAAGTGTCTGAGGATCCAAAAGCAGACACTTCATTGATCATTGGGAACTTCATTTAGCATATTTTGTACTCGAACAGAAAGAAATACCCAGCAATATATGTTAATCTAACATTCAGGAAAATGTTCCTTTTGACCATAAATATCACAATCTCTTCAGACCAATATGAAAAAAAGATATTCTAACTGGATACCTGCAGTCATTCCTTTTGTCTAAAAGAAAAATTACTTCTTTCTAGTGAAGAAATCTATGCATTTGTGTAGAGAGGAAAGATCTTTAAAAAAGTCTTTATTTCCCCCTACAGCTGACCACAGGTATTCCTGAAGTATGGAAATAATAACAATGCACATTAGTTGTAACATTTACCACTGCAATGATAGTCTTCTGTAGGCCACCTGCTTTTTTAGGTTCCCTCTGCTGTATGAGTGCTGATAAATCAAGCATTTGATAACTTCTTCCTTTGTAAATCCTAAAATTTACATTTACCAGAATGTCCTTGAGAAATCTGTTTGCTCAAGAGTATCAAAACCACTTAAAATTTTCATCCTATGAAACCTCAATTTCATTTAGAAGAATGGACTGATTTATTATTTACAGTTTTCCACTAACACTGCAACTGCCTACAGTAGAGGACAAACATGAAAGGGTTTGTGGACTCCATGAAACATTGCAGTCCTTGTAGTTTGACAGGGATGTCTTTTATCACATTCTTCATATCCTACTGTCTTAATCTAATTTAATTCTGTATTTCTTCACATACATCATTATTTGTTACTTCAGTTACACGTTTTAGAACAACTGCAATTCATGTTTTTCTTTCTTTTTCCTTTCCTCCTATACTAGGTGTTCAATATGGCTCAGCAGTTGCTTCCTCCACTACTCCTGTCACATTTGAATACATAAGCAAAACTGGTTGATAGGCCTCTTCCTGCGTCAGTACCATTTAAAAATTTTACTTTCTCCTTGTTCAGAATTCCTTTGATCTTGGATCCTGAAAAAGGATCAGAACACAGGAAATTAAAGGAATCAATGTATAGTACTTCTCTCTTGTCCCTGGCAACTTCTGAACCTTCTTGTCCAAGCCGAGTCAAATTTGACAGTGGTAGCAGTCTCAGAGAAAAGTAAGTCCCTAAAAGTGGTGTGAAAAATCAGTAGCAAGGAAGATACAGCTGAGAATCATCCTAGAAAATGCAGGTTTTATTAATTTCTTGCACACGTTACCTCACGGTGAAATAAGGTGTATCTCAGTCAACTGATTATTGCCAATTAACATTTGCAAAACTGCCTCTGATGATTCTCAGTCTCTGATGTGTCAGGATTACTGGCTGGTGAGGGTTTTGTGATGGATTTGTCTTTTTGTGTAAGATCTCAATAAAATAATAATAATTTAAAAATCTTTTAACCTCAAAAGCCATTTTTTATTAGAATGTGAACTTGAAAACTTACCTGCTTAAATAAAAAGGCTTAAGTGACTAGTTAAAGTGTGAAATAAACCAAAAATATTTATATACTCGTTATCTTTTGCCCATGTCCAAGCAGAACAGATTCTAGCTTCAAGGCTTGGTTTCAACCAGTTCCATGACTTTCTGAATTACAGAATTCTCAGTCCCCACCAACCCACAGGAAGATTCATTGTGTCCCATTCTGACACTGAGCTGTAGGACACTGGCCCTTATTTTTCTACATTGGTAGGTAACAGGCCAATGTTTTGAAATATCCTTTTTTTATCCCCTTCAAACAAATGGAAAAAAAATTACAACCCCCTAGGCTGGATTCCTGATACTTCTAATTGAAGAATTTGAGCTGATTGGGTACCTAAAGGTAATCAGAAAACTATGAATAACAAACTATTTCACTGACAAAGGAATCTAGTCTGTTATTTGCACCAGTCCCTCTCCCTGAAAGTTCAGGCAGGCAGTTGTTATCTTCACTTGGGAATTCTGAGGTAATTCCCGGTCTCTACCTCTTTGTTTCTGTCCTAAACTCTAAGTATCCAGTAATACTGGAATTTGTGCTTTAGTTTAAATACACTTTCATGTTGACACCTTATATAAGGTAATGGCCTATTATTTCTCACCAGTACAGGTACCACCACTACAGTGGCATTTAAGATTTCCGTGCCTGTTACAGGGATGGACACAACCAAAAGAAACCCAATACATCTATTTTAGAGTAGTATGTCAAGTGAAAAGAATTGCTTTAAAGCTGAGATGATCCCCAGAGCATACCAGTTCAGAATAGAAAAAACGATTCAGCCTTGCGTCCTGTAGTGTGAACAGCATTCTTATGATACATGCTGTTCTGCTTTGATACTTGTACTTTTATTTCCCCTTTCCACATACATAATTTATTACTTTCTACTAGGTGGAAATGTGATGTTGCATAATCTGTTTAGATTTTCCAGGAGACTAATAAAATAGATTTCCTTCTTTTGTTTTATGGATAAGTACTAATTTACGGTTTTAACAGAATCTGAGTGACACATAGTGAATGATGTATGATCTCCATCTAGCGCAAAAAACCCTATAAACCGTGCTCGAAAACTAACATCCCATTCTCATCTGCAAGATTATATGGCTGCTGCAGTACAAGCAGCATTCAGTTGATTTCTAGCAGGATTTGCACCCAAGACCGTCAGTTAACGAGGAAGTGTATTAGCTCTGCTGTGAGTAGCAAACAGTGATGTCTCTAGTTCACCCATAACAGCTGTTCTAGATCATCTTAATACTGTGTGATGTAACTCAGCTACGTAGTTAAGTCCGTTCTTACTGAAGATGTGCAGAGCTAGGTGCTTATTTACACCTGAAACACTGGTCGCAAGCTTCAAAAGTGGTATGACTCAAAACAGTCTGTAAATTAACTTGGCTTCTGAGTTTGAAAAGCCTTTGTCTTAACAAATCTTTTTAGCAAGGGGCTGCTTCTCTCCCAGCAAATTTGGAGTTTTCAATCAACTGGTAGGTATCACTTAGCACAGAGTAATATATAATACTGTATGTATAGATACTACTGAGAAAGCTTTGAGAGGGTTTCAGTTGCTTTATTTGATGAAGTGCATGCTGGGAAGAAAATGTGAACTATGCAGTAAACTGTAAACAGCTTCACAAATAGTGATTGTCTAATATGAAAACCAGACTTTATGATTAAGTTACTCTTCCAACCTACTGACTACAGTTAAGGCTCTGAAAATGTTTTGCCTTAAGACTTTCCTACACTATCACACTTGTGGCCACATTTATGCAAAACTTCTAGCTGCATCTTTATTGATCTACAATTAAACACCTCCACACTGAAAAACATGCACTCTGTATGTACGTCTCTTCACAGCTTCTTCTAGTAACCTTATAAATGCTGTTCAGGCTGTGCTATGAATTTCCCAATTCTAGTTCACAAGTGAAGTTCTTCTGAGTAAACATACATATTCAGAAGAGAACTGAACTTAACTTTCAAAGTAGTCCATATATACAGAAAACTCCCAAATTCAAGCACTTCAGTAGGACTGGAGAATATGTCTAGATGAATGTTTAACATCTGAGTTCAAGCCATTGTATTTGCTGAACAGAATTTGGTCAGTGTCCATAAAACTGTTTGGATTTCAGAAGCACTAGATTGGGTCGTACTTGGAGGATAGAGAGCATATGGAATAGAATGCTCAACGGTATGTTGTATATATCCAAAAAAAGGGAAATCATTAAATGGAAAGAAACATCTCATATTTTCTTTTTCCCTCAGAAACGTTATCGGTTGATAATTTATTAACTCAGTGCAAGTTAATAGTTATTTAATAATTTTTATTTAATACCTCTTAAGCCTCAAATTCAATTTTCTTGCCCTCTGTTGACATGCTTCCTGTAATGTGTGGGACACGTTATGTTTTGCACTAAAGAAAAAACTTTGATTGTTTTGACGTTAATCTTAACTAGGATGCCATTAGCGCCAGCTTGCTATTTAGAAGGAAAAAAACCCAGTGATGATAAATAACCACACTTCTGAGTGATTTGACAAATGCCTTGGAGGACAAAGAAAATTTCCAGCAGTCCCTTGGGGTGTCAAACAATTCTCTCAGTCATAAGAATATCGTGTGGTTTCTGGTTTAATCGCAGTTGCAAACACTTCACACCTTGTTAGTGTTTTTGAAATTAAAATTGCATGCAAATCAGTGTGCTGTAACTCAGAGCAGCTATAAGACAGAACAAACATTTTGGGGTTTTGAATCCTTAACACTTCTTTACCTTGTGTACCCTTTTCTTTACAAAGGGAAACTCTATCTGCAGTGCCTGTGAGAAAGATAAGTGTCAGAGATCTTCCACCACCAGTTTTCAGGGAGGACGGAGAACAATTGCACTGGCTTTTAAAAAGCAGTTACAAAGAGGTTAGCTCCAAGGAAAAGGGTTGCTTTTTTTATGTAGATAAAGGATTTGCTGATTCCTCTAGTGGCATGTTAACTGTGAGTATAAATGTCTATCTAGAGATATGAATCACATTTTGAATAATCAGGAAAAGGAAATGAAGGTTTTTGTAGGTTGTTTGTGCTGGATAAAGCCCTAAAAACATGCTTTATAATTTTGGTGAACCCTGAAGTCGTCAGGTAGTCGATTAGATGATCATTGTAGGTCCCTTCCAACTGAAATTATCCTATTCTATCCTACAGAGGTTCTTTCAAAACAGATATCTTTCTAAAGTCAGATTTTAAAACAGGTCTGCTTAAGACCTACATTTATTTATTTGTGGGAGAGATTGTATTGTGTTGGTATTTATTTATTTCAGCAAGATGGGGACTAGAAAAACCTTATTTTTTTTACCACTGATTCTATTAGAAAACATTATTAAGCTGAAGAAATGCTCCATAAACTCAGTGGGAAATCTTCTGAAAGAATATCTGGCCAGATTTCTTATGCCACTGTCATTCTGTGAACACAGAAAAAGATGTAGATCATTCTTGTCATTTTCCTGAACTCCTCTATATGGAAATTACCCTGTTTCTGGAAGCAGGAGTTGGTATTTTACCTGAAAATTTTGAATTTCTTATAAAGTGTAGAGGATTGCTAACTATATGCTGGAGGGGAAAAAAAAAAAATCCAAAAAGGATTTTGAATGAATTTAACACAGACTATCATTGAGATCTTTTTCAGCAGTTCTGAATAGAGTTGGGGGATATCTCCAGAAACAATATGGGACAAGCATGATCTTATTCTGAAAATAAAAAAACTAAGTTGTTAAATTTTAGTTTCTCATGCCATGGTGCACACCTATGCGTCAGCTATTCGCTTATTTCGCTCTGCTATTGGTCTCCTTGGTCACTGTGGTCTCAGTCATTAGTATTGCCCATCCATGCCTGCACTTATATTTTGTGTTCTACAATTTCCCTAGTGTAGTGGTGACAATTCTTGTTGCCTTAGAAAGCATGGAAAGGCCTTTCTGGAGACTTCAGTTGGCTGGTATACTCAGATAACTTCATTACGCATGCAGTCAGTGTCCTCAAAGATGATCTAATTAAAGGAAAGAATACAAATAAATTTTCTATTATTGAATCTTTTTTACTGAAACAGAATGGCTTGCTTTTGGTTTTTTTTCCCCTTGAAACTTTAAATGCTGCAGTGCACAAATAGAAGATAATCTGTTGTGAGGCATTAAACACAGAAGTTAAAAACATTGTATAATATGATGAAAGAATTCCCTGTACCTGAGTGATTCAGTCACTCATTCTGTTGTTGTTTTGTAGGGGTTTTAACCTTTTTTAATGGAAGAGATCTTTTACATCTCTTCCTTTCTAAATTTACAGAGATTTTGTACATGCATTGTGGATTGGAAGACTTGTGGGTGAGAAATAAACAACTTAATCTATCTGCATGTCCTTGGAATATCTGAGAAAACCAGATGCTTAGGGCTTAATTCTAAAAGATTGAATATCAAGTGTTAATTTTGATATTGCAAGCTTGGAAAATCTACATCTGTGCAAGCAAGTCTTGCACAGCAAAACCACTTTGTAAAGCAAAACCATTATGTCTGATATTATATTGATCCTTTTCTATGCATTTGTAAATGCTGCAGTTTTTTGACAAATGTATTTTGCAAACATAAAGTAGCTCTCAAAATGGAAAAATATGGCTTTAGATAATACTATGGAATGAAATATATGGGAGTCTTAGAAGAGATGTGCAGCTGCAGCTTCCGTCAGCAAAAGCTGCCGATAATAAATGAGAGAATGTGAATGATTGATTTGCCGTACAAGTGAGACTGTTGTAGGTAGGTAGGGTGCTTTGCAAAATCATACACCCTGCATCTGTAATAGTTCAGAGGTAGGTTGCAATAACAGATAATGAGCTGTGGAACCACTGATCTTAACTGTCAAGTGCTTAGCAGGTAACAGGAGTAGAGAGAACACTTTAATCTTTATGCACAGAAAACCCCTATGTACATGTAGATATTAAAAAGTCACAGTGCGCTGATAGTTCCTTGATCATATTGCACAATTTGATTTCAGAAGTAAGGTAATATTTCTGTTGGACAGAAACCTGTCTATGTTGGTGTAGTTCTGAGCTTTCTGCTTAACTGAAAGCCTTCTAGAAGGGCAAGGTATTTGTCATTAAGCTCACAGAAAATGTATGTTGGGATCTTATGCTCAGATATAACCTTTTGAGCCTGTAATGTGAAGTGAAAAGCATTCTAAATTAGTTTTGCCTGAAAACAGATTTGATAAGGTGTCGGAAAGCAGATGTTTGATGGCATAAAATAAGTGAGTCACCAAATTTAAAGATATAAAAAAAAGATTAATATGATTCAGGGATGAGATAGGATATGCATGCCACAGTACTGAAATTTGATCTCAATCCAACACTTGGGAGTTAAGCTGACTGGAACAATTTGCAGCATGCAACTTTGTTACCTAATTTCCCTTTTGTTATCTGAGAACAAGTAAGAGTTAAAAGATATTCACTGAACTTTGAAGGAGATGTGGCATCTTCTGTGGTCTTTAGTTTTCATACTAGTTAGTTTATCTTGATACTGACCCCATCAGGTGCTTCACAAGAAAGTACACCATCACAACTCTTAGCAGATCATAGTGGGCTCAGAACAATCACCTATGAAGTGGACAAAGAAGTAAGGCAAAAGAAATTACAAAAATGGAAATATTAAGGGTCATATTTGCATGTTATGACTTTTATTTACTTAAATTACTTGGTGCAATTTGGTCCAACAGTAGAAAGAATGTCAAAGTGTGTATATATGGAAGCCTGGCTTATTAAGACTACATACAGATAATGGTCTTGTGCTGGTTTTGGCTGGGATAGAGTTAAATTTCTTCATAGGAGCTTGTATGGGCCTGTGTTTTGGATTTGTACTGAAAACTGTTGATAACACAAGGATGTTACTGCTGATCTGTACTTACACAGAGCCAAGGCTTTTTCTGCTTCTCACCCCACCAGTGAGTAGGCCGGGGGTGCACAAGAAGCTGGGAAGGGACACAGCCAGGACAGCTGACCCCAGCTGACCAAATGGATATTCCATACCCTATGATGTCATGCTCACAATATAAAGTTGGTGAAAGAGGAAGGAAGGGGAGAACATTGAAAGTGATGGTGTTTGTCTTCCCAAGTAACTGTTACACGTCGTGGAGACCCAATTTCCTGACAATGGTTGAACATCTGCCTGCCAGTGGAAAGTTGTGAATGAATCCTTTGCTTTGCTTGTGTGCACAGCTTTTGCTTTACCTATTAAACTGTCTTGATCTCAAACCACAAGTTTTGTGACTTTCACTCTTCCGATTCTCTTCCCTCCATCCCATTGAGTGGTGAGGGAGTGAGCAAGCAGCTGCGTGGTGCTTAGCTGCTGTTCCAGTACAGTCTGTATCAATCTCTGACAATTTTAAAGAGCAACAGTGAATGTGAAAGACTAATACAAAGTCTTGATGGCTTTTCATATGAATTAAATGGAAATGCTTGTTTTATTCATCCTTAGGGGAAGGTATATAAGGAGTGGTACAGATTGAATCTTCTGAATGATGACAAGAGCCATAGCTGAGTTAATTTATGAAACTTGGAAGCATAAATGAAGAACAGGGAAAACTATTTAGGAGGAAATGACAAAGTTCTTCCATGAAGAGGTTATTGTGAAGGAGGATGATGAGGAAAAGGGAAGAGAATATAAAGCTGTCTACCCACTTCTCATTTCAGTATATATATTAACAGCTGGCAACTGAAATGGCAAAATTAGTTTTGAAGGGATACAGTTTAAGTTGTATTAATGGAAAAAAATGTATTTATGTTACTGTCCTTAAGGAAAGGACAGGTGTATGGGGAATATTCATGATTAATTGAATCAGCTAATTAAATGCTAGCACCCCTAAATATTCAATTGTTAATATCCCTGATGTTGACCTAATCTCTATGAAACGCATGACCTGTTCCAGAAAGGATAGGACTCTTGGTAACCAACACAGAACAATTAGTAAATCTGTATGGAATTTGCTCATTTTGTATGTTAGAATGAGAGGGAGCGCTTTTCTTAAGAAATGTTTTTCTTGTTGCAGAAGATTCACTGTTCTATGGCAGTTAAATAAGTAAAAAGCAGGAAGAGGAAAGAACATGGAAACAGACAGAAGGGAGGGAGGGGAAGGATTTTTCATGAGACAAAAAATATTTATTAGGTGATTAGCAATAGAAATAAAAAGGTTTTAAAAAAATAATTTACACAGTACTTCAGCTGTGGTCCCAGCAATATTACCACTATACAGAGGAAAAAAATATTATTTTCATTTACATGCTGGTTCTCAGAACTGTAAGTTCTTACGGAAATGAGCTGCTACAAGAAGAAAAGCACAGCAAAGAACCTTCTTTTCCTAAACTCAGATGGTGTTCAAAGCACATTTATCTTTTGGCAGTGTAAAAACATAATTGGATTCAGCCTTTCAGCTCAAGAGAATCTCTAAGAGGACTTTTATTCACATGTGATTCAAACTGCACTTATCTTTTAGCCACCTACAAACTGCTTTTTGGGCTAAGTGACCTTTTCCAGGGAATTAGGAACATCGAAGAGCAGAAAAAAGCATTTAAAATAACACTCATTGCAAAGTGAAAGTGTATGTCTGGGTCAAAAGTCAGTCCATTGTCAGCAAGATTCCCCTTAGCTGAGGACAGCGATGGTTGCATTCTGAAAGATATATGAATAAAAAGTCTTTTCTGAGAAAATGAGAGAAAGGTTTTTCATACTGAGAAAACTGCTAGGACTGTAAATAAGAAGTGCAGGTAATAAAACACTCAAGTAACGCAGGGAAGTGCATACAGAGAAAATACTCTGAAAAATTTCATGTTTGAAATTACATTGGTTGAATAGGGAAGAATAAAATCACTTTACATGTTGGAAGTAAAATACCATTAAAGTAACCTTGTGAAAAAAATGAAAAATTATGCATTAGAGGGTTTAGAAAGAGCAAAGGTTATACCAGCCATACCTAAAGTTTTTATAGTATGTACTTTCTTGATCTGAGACTCTAATTCTCTGTAGTATTATGAAGACTGTGCTTTGAAACAGCACTGTGATATTGATGTTAGGAATTCTTTTGAGTTTTGTGTATGTTTTTTTTTTACTTTTACGTGTGGGTTGGTTTGTTGTGTTTTATTTCTTTTTAATAATTGGCCTTTGCATTACAGTATTACATGAGAAGTGCACTGGGCAAAACCAATACATTGTTCCTTGTGTTCTGGATCAAAGGACAAAGTGATGATCCTTTCCCAGAAATCTCTCAGGTGGAGATGAGGTGTATGTAGTGGGGAGTTAGAGGAAGTAATAAGGACAAAATGATAGATATTAGAAAATAGATTTTTTTTTTCTTGAATTGCTATTTTCTCACTATTAAATTCCAAAACATGACAGTGACTGGACTGCTGGTAAGCCTACTTTATCAGTTTGGTTTCTCACGGCAGCCTCATAGCTTGTCAAGCCCTGTGTTATCATCTGGTTTTTTTTGTTCAAAGCAATGAGACAATTGCTAATAGTGTATAATTCTCACCCAGAAAGACATACACCAACGAACCCAATGTTAATTCTCCATGTCTGATCAAGAAAGATGAAAAGAATGCACACTTACATAGCTTAGAAGAGTTCTTCTTTCTCTTTCCTTTTTAAAGATACATCTAATTTATAAAAGCAGGACTGAAATTCCTGATGTGTTTGGTTTATCAGACACAGAGAATGATTATTACAGGTGTGACCTATAGATGCTGAGTCACCTGTGAAACCTTGCAGCTGCTTTAATAAAACAGAAAACTATTCAAAATTCTTTACTTGAGTTTTAGAAAAATCATATCCAAGAAAATTCTAACTTATTAGTTAATGCAGTTTTTTGCCATGGTTTTGTTCTCTGATTATTTTGAGCATCAAAATGAAATTAATGCTTGATATTTATGGTGGCTTATTTAACTTCTCTTTCTCACATCTTTGGAGTACAATGCAGAAAAATGTTCAAGAACAACTACACAGTGTGCCTTTAAGGGTAGAGTACTTATAACCATTAAATTGCTTCTAGGACCTGTTGTCCATCTGATAGAAAATAATTATTTGTTTCAAAGGTCAAACATTTTTTGTGACAGGTACCATAACATGTATCTTTCATTTAGCTAGGATGGAGGTATCTTAACTACAAACCTGAAACCACATTCATTATCTCTAGCCTGACAGACCTTCTTTCCTACCTGCAGGAATAGAAATGCCCCTGGTTCAGCTGAAACTGTGAAAAATGTCTGATTAGCTCTAGTTCCTAGTGATGGACCTGATTACCCTCTACAGATTTACTGCTCAAGCATATGAGTCTGTCTACAGAGATGTGGAAAATTTCCATATGTAGTCTCCATTACTTCTTGGAATGACAATGTACTGATTTCTTTATTTTTAATACGACTTCTATTGCTTTCCTTCTAGTTATTTAAATGTCATCCTACATAAAACCTCTTTTTACACCTCTTTTATTCTTTCGTTTCAAAATTTCAGTTTCTGATTGGGATTTCTTTCACATGTCTCATTCGTATTTTTTCCATTTACCCAGATCTATATCTGTCACATCTCATCTTAGTTCAGTCACTTTGTCTTTGTTGATGCCTATTTTGTTTTTTATTTCCATCTGTGTGGTTTGTTTCTCTGGGTCTTAACTACTTCCATCTTATTCATGGTCTTCAACTGGAGTAATTGCTACCTAATTTTGACTTATTTAGGTTTTGACACATTTCATGAAGTCTCAGATTCATACTTTTGGCTGTTGCCCAGCAGGCTTCTCACTTTTTCTTCAGAAAGAAAAGGGAGGTGCTTTTTATGTTTTGTTTTGTTATTTTAATATTTTAAATTGAAACTGTGTCTTCCTCCTTCATGCAGTAGTGGTAGTGTGCTGAACAATCATTCTCTTCTTGTTCTTGGAAGTTTTACTTATTTTCTCAGCTGGATGATAAATAGAAGATGGGATTATGTGTAATGTATGCATATATTATTTCTGTGTAGTGTATTGATAGAGAAACTTATTTGTCTTCCCTTTCTATATCACATATGAGCTACCATGAATTCTTTTTATTTTCCTGGGTTTTTACTTTTCTGTCTTAGAGCTGACTCCTCATTACGCTGCTCCCTATTTACTGCCATCTGTAATTCTCTGCTATTGTTTATATTATTTAGTATTATTGTATCAAATAATAGCTTTAAGGCAAAATTTGAAGAAAACCCTACTTTTGAAAGTATATCCTCTGTGTTTCCTGATATGCAGCCGTAAACCTGATATTTTAATATTTCCATCTTCAATATCTTCTGTAATTCTTGCTCAGCTTATATGACAAAATATTAACTGCTACTTATTTAACTTGGCGCCTGTGATGTTAGCCAGTCTCACCATGAAAATTCTGAAGTTGGTACTTTGTGCAAGTCTAAGACAAAATGCTGGTCCAGTGTATTAAATATACCAGTAACAAAGTTTCTCAACTGGTTTTTAGACATATTAGTTTAGGTGATGATTCATGATGCATTACTGTATTGTTTCTAGGTTTTTCATAATAAAGAGTTAAGGTTGTTTTTTAAAAAGGATTTATAGTTTTGGAAGTAGCACAGAATGTGTTAATTTAATCAATTCTTATTATAAATAAACTTGGATTCAATCTCAGTGGTGAAGTACTCTCTTCACATAGGAAAGAATAATTTTCTATTAATTAATATGTTGTGTAACACACCATGTTGGATGGGAATGTTTGAACAGTCCCTATTCTTTAAATAATTAGTTGTGATCTTAAATACTGAAAAGCAGGTAGGATCCTAACATTCAGAGTCTGCTTCAAAAGATTTGTGGGTAAAGGAGAAGTCTGACTAGATCAGCTCTGTGTCCCTATAATATGCTCAGTCCTGAGCAGTTAGAATGGGGTGTCTTTATTTTTCATAAATCAGTAGAAAGATTTCAAGAGACTTAAATTACTTTTGTTATATTAGTTTTATTCAGAAAGACAGGATGACTCTACAAACTCAGAAAACCAAATTTTTGTCATAAGCAAAATAACTGCACAAATTTGTTGCCAAGAATTAAATATGAATGCAAAACTGATAACCCAGCCTGAGTCGATGCAGAAGACAGTTCCTTTTTATGGAAAGGACACAGTTATCCATTCAGTCATAAAGATATGCATATAATAGAATATTCACACATGAATCAGGTGTTTCAATATGTTAACGCTCATAATAGGTACGGATGGTTTGACACATCAACACTTAGCTGTCTCCTCTTTCATGCTCCCGGAGGGAGATGAATTACAGGAATTGTAAAACTTCTAGTTGCAGGACAACAGTAAAACAAGGTCTTCAAAATTATACATACTCTGATTGCTTCTGGCAAATAAAGTAGAAACCAAGTGGCTCCAATATCTTAAAGCATAACTCACAATCTTAGTACTAAAAGTAAAACAAAATTATTAACAAAGTAAGGACAGGATAATATATTGATTTATTGTACTTACAGCTCAAGTTCAATAATATGTCTAAACTAAGGCAATGCACATCTTTTTTCTAGGACCGCACCCTTAATCTCCATCGTCATAAATCATTGTTCCAGCCTAAAATATTGAGAGTGACTTTGGGTAGCTGTCTAGCTGTACAGCACCAGATGGACAAACCTGCCTAAGAGACTTGGCAGTTAGCAGGTGTTGATTTATGCTGAATTCAACAATATTGTCACAGACCTAATGCTGTAGTTATATTTTGGGTTTATTTCTGTAAAAATCTCTGCATCTCTTTTTGTCAAGGCAAGGTTTTTCAAGATCCTTGGCTAAATATAGTCTCAACTGATTTCTGAGGGAGTAAGTATGTGCCAATGTTGAGCTTTTCTAAACACAAAGACCTGCCCAGGAGATTATGAGGAATTAGCAAAACAGCTTGAAGAGAAACCTTGGAGGCAGCAATGGGTTCCATTCTTTGGAACCATGTATGCTCTGTGTTTCTTTCCACTCATGCAATGACTTACTGGTAGAGCAGCACAGTGGTTTGGTAAAGCCTTGTGTGGCACATTAGGGAGTCAGAGCAATAAAGACCATCCTGTCTCTGATGTCCTGTATTTGCATGTAATGCAGATCAACTACTTTTTCTATCATACTTGGAAAAATATGTCATGTACGATTTTCTTGGTTTGTCTTTCTAAGGGCTAATGAAGCTTTTCCATTTCTCTGTCCGTCAACATAACTTGAATCATTATTTTATGCTAGGGTAAATGTAAGGTCTGAAATCTCATATTGCACCTGGCAATGGGTGGGAATCCCATTTTTTGAGTGTGTTTTAAGACCGGCACCTAATGTTTACTGGTGTTTGACTCTCTATGGCAATAGTAGGAATTAGATATCTAACATGTGTAGACTCCTAACTGTAGTCATCTGTCCTGGTTTAGCCCCAGTCAGCAACTAAGGACCACACAGCTACTTGCTCACCTACCTCCTCCCCCAGTTGGGTGGGGAAGAGAATCAGAGGAAAAAGATAAGAGAACTCATGGGTTGAGACAAGAACAGTTTAATTACTGGAAATAAATGAAATAACATAATGATAGCACTACTATTAATAATAATAATATGTAATGAAAATACTACTACTGATGATAATAATAGGTAATGAAAAAAAGAAAAAGAGAGGGGGAGAAAAGAATCTAAATGATACAACTCCTCAGCACCGGTTGTCTGGTGCCCAGCCATTCCCTGATGTCCAGTTATTGCCCCTCCCTGCCAACTCCTTGAACTTATATACTGAGCGTGATATTTTATGGCATGAAATGTCCCTTTGGTCAGTTTGGGTCAGCTGTCTGGGATGTGTCCCCTCCCAACTTCTTGTAGAGAAGAAGCTGGAAACACAGGTTCTGTGTCAGAAACTGAAAACATCCTTGATTTGATATAAATATTCCTTAACAATAACTAAAACATCAGTATGTTACCAATATTATTCTCACCCTCATATTAGCTACTGTGGGGAAGACTAGCTCTATCACAACTAAAACAAGTGCATAATCGATAATATTGGATGTAGTCCCATGTAAGATCTTTCTCTCTGTTTTCACCCATTTATACATGTGGCTTGCATATGACTCCTGACTATGACTTACTGCTAATAACATAAATTTGGGTATAACCTTCACGTCATATACCTCACTTAGATTTTGACTTTCAGAGGAAAAAGTATTTTAACTTTTTCCTACTGTATTATTACATTATGTCAAAATGCACTGTCACAGTCACTTGCTGCTCAGCTGCAATGATAATTAATTCATAACCTGTTTTCATCACTTGGAAGAAAACCATTCTTACATACTCTGCTCTCACTGCTTTTTTGATCTTCTAAACATCAAAATGAGTTCAGGTCAGAAGATAGAAATGGATACTGAAGGTTCAAAATCTAGAATGGAATGAGCCGAGACTCCTAAAAGCTGTTTCAAAACTAACAAAAATCTTGTTGTATGAAATATTTTATATAAAAGGGAAAAAGACTTGAGATGTATCTTACAAATTTCTTTGTGGACTTAAAAGTATAACTGTTTCTGTTATGTTAACATATGTGACTTGTTTTGAGAATGCATGTTTTTGAGCAAGTTATAAGCAGATAGGAAAAAATGAAAACATCAAGTTTTTAAAAGTTAACTTTAGATACTAAACACTTTTTTTCATTAAGAAAACTTCACATAAAAAAATCCAAACTTCTTGATTTACTGTAAAGTTCACCATTCATGTTTTCCACATACATAGAGACATATGACATTAAATAGCTAGTTTTTAAAAAGTGTTGGGAACAAAATGCCGTCCGAACTAGTACAGTATCTATTCCCAAGGACTTTGTACACCTCAGTAATCTCTTAACCACTTGACCACTCCTGGATGTGACTTATCTACATATTGATAGTATAAATTAACATGATTAAATTATTAAAACATGATTAAATGATTAACATGATTAAAAGATCTAAGTGCAGGTTTCAAAAAAATCTTTCTGGAGTCAGGCATCCAGCCTTCAGTCATTGTCACAGGCTTATTTAGAAACTCAAATGACACATTTTTCCTTTAGATTATAGTAAAAGAGGTAACCTTCTTCCATGATAAATAGCTGCCGTATATAAGTGTTTCTCAGATACCCTTTCTTTTCGCACAAGCCCATGAGATAGCATGACCTTAAGTTCCTAATCAATAAATCAAAACTGCTTTTAGATATCATATGCATCGTGACATTTAGAAAAGGTGGGAAGATGAATGTTAGGAATGATTTCTCAGTGTCATTTCTATACTTACCAAAATGTCTTCCCCTAGAAAGGAAGACAGATTGCCTTTATTTCTGTTTCAGACTTTAGTTCTGTGTTCACCATTTTTCAGCCATAAGAAGGAAAAAATAATGATGATGCTTTGAAGTCCCAATTACCCTCATTTATGTCAATGGAAAGTTTAACTCTATTAAGGCTTCTTTCTGTTTGAGGTACTAAACCACCGTCCAAACACTTAAATCTATGGAACCAAAGGCCATGCGTCTTTGAGGTAAATGACATTCTGTCTGTAGCTCTGAATGCAGCTGAACGGCTTGACCTTTGTGAGTAAGGTACTACACTGTACAGACTTGTCTGTGTCTTTTCCACTGGGAGCTTTAAATAGGAGCCAACTAATTTTCAGTTTCCCTTTTTAATTATTCCATGCTGCAAGTTGGATTCTTGTGGCATAATGTCAATTAGTTGGAAACAAGTGAACTGCAAACTTTTGACACAGTAAGGATTTTTCCTCTGTCCTCGGAGAATTGGTAAGCACTGTAAAAGGGAAAAGTTTCTGTAATTTAGCTTTGCTTGTGCTATTTTTCCCTTGCACAAACTTAAGCAAGAAAAGGGTCTGTGGTTTCATTTTAATGGAAAGTAGAAGCAATGGTGTCAAAAAGTAATGTTTCATTGTTGGGTTCATTCTAAAAATGTCTATTAAGGCACAAAATATATTATGACCAGCTAAATGAATTAGATGTTACGTTCTGCACGCAGTGAGCTATTACCGCTTTTCACAGAAAGAACCTCTTGAGATCATCTGATCCAGCTCCTCCAATCAAGCAGGGTCAGCTAGAGCTGTTACTCCAGGATTGTGTCCAGCTGGGTTTTCAGTATCTGCATGTACTGGGTTCAGTCAGGAAAGGGCTAACTCCCTTTACTCTGGTTGCCAAGAAACTATGTTGCTGGACAGTAAGTGAAAACATTGATAAGGCCTCAGCTGGTGCTGGGGATGGCTTGTACTGAACTCAAGGTCTTTTGTCCGCTTCAGATACTGTAGCTGACCCAGACTAACCAAGGAAGTATTTCATCTCATAGTACGTCATGTTCCGGTCTCTTTGGGTGGGGAAGAGGGTCCGGTAGCCATTACTCTTCCCTTCTCTCTCTCTCCCTTACTCCCTTGCTCGTCTCTCTGGGCACTTGCTAACCCTCCTGCATTAGCTGCTTTGCTAACTCCTGTGCTGGCTCCTTCGTGTGGGAGCTGGTGGATTGTTTTGAGTTTTCTGGCCGTGTTATCGGTGATAAGGTTTGCTCGGAATCTGCTGTGTAGGCTCCCGGGCTCCGGCCTTCAGGCCGTGGCTCTCGGGCTGTGGTTCTTGGGCTCTCGGGGTCTGATTTTCATCCCTCAACATCTGGGTGTGCATTGGTCAGTGGATGGTGGGAAATTGTATCATATTGTATATATTGTACTATATGTTTCATTTTCTACTATTTTAATTATTTAGTATTAGTAGTACCCATATATATTGATTTAGATTTAATTAGTAAATAGTTCTTATCTCAATTTTGCAAGCTTCCTTATTTCTTTTTCCTCCGATTCTTCCCCTCCACTGGAGGAGGGGAGGGGGATTTGTGAGAGCGGCTTCGTGGTATTTTGCTAGCCGGAGTTAAACCACGACACTGCACAACCTTTCTGGGCCGCCAGCATGTACTGGTGCATGGGATTATTCCTCCCCAGGAAAACGGAGAATGATTCATGTCACATATTAGAGATAATATAAACTTTACATTAAAAAATAAGGGTGTCAGGTAATTAACATAATTTAGTTTGACATTTCCCCACCCACCAAAATTAAGAGGTTGTGGGGGGGAGCGGTTTCCTCCCCCTCATCATTCAAAAAAACAAAGAACAGAATATTTCACTGCCTGGAAGTCAGGGCATTTAAAGGCTTGTTAGTAGTCATTATTTTATTGCTTTTTCTGTTGTCCAAAATGTCATTCTGTTCATAAGAAAGAAATACTTTACGTTAAATACCTATTCTTTTGGAATGGTTTGTCTTTAACCAAATCAGATAGCCTTGGGGGAAAATATAACTGAAAAAATATTTTAGTTCAAATGCTGTTTTCTTTAGTTGGATTGCTTTCAGTTACTCTTATTAGTAAGTGACTGGTTGTAGTTTTAGATTTATCTGTTTAGTGAGATCATGTGCAATGTTTTAGAGAGAGAACATTTGACATGTCCATAGTGTGTAATGGTGTGCAGGAGTATTTCTGTTGTTCCAGAAACACCTAGAGGAAGTGGCATACAGATGTGCTATCAGTCTGATGTTTGGTATAATCTGTCAGCTCTGTTTAAATGCGTGATGTTTTATCATACAGTGCAGCAACAGCCTTTGTTTCTGTCCTCAGTCTGAAAATGTATTTTGAATTACTTTTCAATAAAACTCAGGACTGGGGAAAAACAAAAGTAATTTTTTGTTGTCCTTATTTTTATGCTGATTCCTCATTCCTCTGGGGAAAGTTTTGTGAGGCCCAAGATTCTGAATCCTTAGGAACACAGTGATGAACATTAACACACCTCTCAAATAGGGTTTTTCTGTTTGAGAGGAATGTTTTCTTCTTTTTGGGCTGGTACAGCAGAGCAAATGAATTATTACATTTAATGCAGAAGTAGTTTCCATTCACAAAGAACTGTCTTATTTTGTTCTCTTTCAAGCAACTGGAAATTCATAGTGTATTTTAGTGCAGAACAGGTCAGGCATTAGCAATAGTAATTCATAAGTGACCTATGTATTCACCTTACAGCAACGCAGAATTGAACCTGCAAAGTAGACTACGTTTCAGATTGACTTAGATAAATAATTGATTTCCAGACCCTTCAAAATAAGGATTAAATTGGTGATGCTGACCAGAATTGCAATGGATTTGTTGATGTTGCAATAACAAAACAGGGGAAATGTGCAGCAGCATTTGAAATCCATAGTTTCCATGGTATGTTCACTTTCACTTCAGATACCTTTTAACAAGGTAACACGGTTAGATATGTCCTCTAGTCCACTTTTCTAAGCTCTTTTCCAAGTTCTTTTCCTTTTGCAGCCCCATATATACATAGTATATAGGTAGATATAAAAGGCAGCATTGTTGTGAATAACTTGTTGGAGATGATAATTACGCAGTACATGACCAATAAATATATTTAAATTATTTGTGACAGCTTGAAGTAATTTTCAGATGTTGTTTGAATATCTCTGTTCTGCATTCTATATTTTATTTTTTCTGGTTTGGGAAGGTTGTGAGCATAAGGAAGAAGTCCAGATAGAACTAACTCTACAATCTCTTTCCACTTCATAAACATTCCATTACAAACTTCTTCCACATGTGTATCTTACGAAAAGAATACAGTAAAATGAATAAATGTGTATCTTACAAAATAGTTTGTATCCTTTGAGGTTGCAGTTGAAATAATAAAATGATAAGAAGATTTAAAAAATCATAAATGGCCATATGAAACAAAATAACATGAAAGGAGTGGAAAATTTAATTTAATTATAGGTAAAATCTGTCATTAGTGGAAGGGTGTGTTTGGTAAGGGACAATATTCATTGGTGCATAAATTATCTGCCTCTATTTCTAGGTAGTGAATAAAGACTAGGGATGGTGAAAAGCAAGAGTTGGTGTTGATATCATTATGTTCGATTTGACTAAATAGCATGATCAGGTGACACAGGTTTAAGTTTAGTTTTGCTTGGCCACTCCACTTTAAAAGAGGCTATGAGAGTGTTTGGGATGGAACCCAGTTGTCCTGGTCAGACTTCCTTAGTTGCTGAATCCAAACCAGACACAGCGAAGAGTGCTCCTCTGCCTTTCGATAGAGCCATGACGCAAAAATATCCCTTTAAGATTTTGGAGAAGGATGGGGATGGGGACACAGAGGGTGGAGGGACGGTGGGAGGAGTGGAAACTTCACTGGAAACTGAAGGAGCACAGTATCCTCTATACTGCAGAGTTAATATCTTTGTCTGAATCATAGATTTTATTACTTCTGCTGTGTTAGGAATGTCATGGTAGGATAAGCACAGCAATTATTATGCCCTGATATATTACATACTTAAAAATAACAGTAATATAATGATGTTGATCAAACATAAGAGTATTAGCAATTAATTATTTCTACATTCCAGAGGTTATATTTGAAGTCACCCTACATAGTTATTTGACTTTTTGGTTCCCTTTATATCAATAGTGAACTGGGGGAAAAAAAAGTATTGTTTCAACATATATAAAATTATCTTTGATATAAAATAGTAGTAAATGATCAGAAACAGCATGAAAAGTGAGACCATGATCTGATTTTCAACATAATTCCTCAAGTTCAACGTGTAAAATATAGACTAAAAATAGAATATTGATTACATGACATGTATTACCCATTAAAATGAGTGTTTTATTTTATTACTGTATTTTTATACACACACTATTATTTGTTTATATAAAGCTGATTTAAATTTAAAATTGAAGTAGTAGTCAATCTGTTATCATAATGAGGCAGTTTTTCTCTGACTTGATAAAAAATGTTCTATTAATATTTTTGAAGCAATATGTTAAAATTTAGACGGTAATTAAATTTAATTTTCTGTCCCTCATTTTAGATGTTACCTGAGAGTTACTGTCAAAAACAGCTAGAGTAGTAAATAATATACTTCAATGTGATTACTTTTTGATTACTTCAAAGACTGAAATATTCTTTATGCCTATTTTTCAACACAGATTGGTCAAAATTTAGGATTAATTTTTCTACAGGATTAGTTGTTCTACTACAAGAAGAATCAACACCTCTTCTCTGTCAGAGTTCCAGGCAAATGTTATCAAAAAGATGATATACCTTTGCGGCAGGAACAGCTATGCAATTTTCCTTTACCATCTATCTCTTTCCTGAGATGTTCTCCCTTACAGCAACAGCTAGCACCTCTGAAAACCCCAGAGGCAGCTGAAAGGGGTTAATGAGCCACACTGGCGTAGTTAGGTTTTACTTTGAAACCCTGATTCTGAAACTAAGATTTTCGATTATTGTGACTCAGTTCTGTAGTCAGAGCAAATGCAGGACATGCAGCCTTATAAAGTACCAGGCATTTTTAATTAATGCTGTACTTAGAGGGTGGTAAAAAATTCCTGAAATGATGTAACCTTTAAAACATGCTTTTGTATCTTTTGGAAAAGCACAGCTGTAAATAAATAATACTAAGACATCAGTACAAGCTGATTAGCTAAACGTAAATGAAGAAAACTGTACGTACAAAGTACAAACAGTTGTGTTAACAGACACAGAACAGTATCCTTGGTACAGATTATGCACTGATCACAAAAAATACAAATATTGAAGTGTGTGACATTTTGTAACTAGCTTTTTACGCTCTCTGAAAGGAATCCCTAGTCTATTTTTATAAAATAGACAATGCTAGCTTAAGCGAAGTAAGTATCAGGTCTTTGCTATGTTAAATCATTTTGACTGAAATAGGTTAACATACAGTGATATGAGAACCAGAGCTAGCAAAATCACCAGGAGAAATAGGTTGTGGTGTAAGGGTGACACCAATCAGCTGGGCTCAGGCTGGAGGCAGTTGACAGAAGATGAATGATCATGTCCTAGCTATAAATGTAGGTTATGTTTTATTTTACTTCTCTAACATTGCTTGCAGACACCTAAGTTGTTTGATCTAACCTCTACCTCAGGTTTTCTGAGATGTAACTCATGTTTTATTTTGAATATGTGGATTTTGTCCCTTGATTTTTTGTTTTGTTTTGTTTTGTTAGAAGAAAATGCTGTTACTTTAATAATATAACATTTTTTTTTTTTTTTAAGTTACATGGGAATAGTTGTGTACATTTCATGATAAAAAGAAAACCAATTGTGTATTCGTCAGCTGCTTGGAAACAATTACACTAGTTTCCTTTTTTTCTGACATTTAAAGTTGTGGCTAGAGCATTAGCTCTAATATGAATATCAAAATAGTGTGTTTGGACAAACTACTTCAGACAAAAATATTGCTCTTTTCCACAGAGTAGAGAACATGAATAGGTCCTGAGATCATGATCCTATATAATGCATCTTCATTACATCTTTAATTAACTCTTATGTAACAATTCTACTCTTCTTTATAAAGATTTTTCTGTGCAAAAAAAAAAAAAAAAAGTGTGAATTATCTTAAATTGGGGTTTTGGGGTTTGTAGGTTTTTGACTCTAACATGCTGATTCTTTACTGTAGGGGGAAAAGAGAATTCTTTTTAGTTTTCACAGTAGACAAAACCAGTGTAATCTCCAGCAATTGCTAGGACCTGAAGAGTCGTTAAGACACAATGCCTAAGTAGCATTGATAATTCCAGTGTTGTCTCCTTGGAGATAGCAAAGCATGTCAAACCAGCAGGAAATAGAAAAACCGTAAGGTTGTATTTGTTCAGGTTTGTGGCTGGAGAAAAGGCTGTGTCACCAAGCTGGTAATGAAATACAAAATTAAGTGAGACAGCGTATTTTTAGGTATTATAATGTGATCAAATAAAAGATGTTGATTTAAAACAGTTATTCTTGAAGAGGCTTGAAACAAAAAGAAAGTAAGAAAATCCAAATCTGATATTACTGCTATGACATACGTTAAGGTAGAGTGTACTAGGCTCAAACTTACACCAGAAATGTTCAGAGTAGATTGAAAAACAAAACCCACACCTATGTTTGTAGTGACTTTTTTGATAGACTGTACTCAAGGTGTATCCATATTGCTTGTAGGACAACGTTTGAATTATTATTAAGCCATCTATTTTCCTCCTTTTTTTCTAACAGTATTAAGACCAAAGATGAAAAAGTGAGACACCATAGGCTGTGTGGGTAACTGGAGAGTTTTTAGCCAGAGCATAGTATCAGGCTCCAGATCAAAAGGCCAATGTAGAAAGCGTGCAGCCAGTCTTGTGAGACTGACAACTTAAAATGATCACCTTTGAGAAGTAACCTGTAACTATTAAGATCTAAATAGATATAAAACCAGATTTGTTGCTGATGGTTGTCTATAAAACAGCAGAAGTTTTCATCCTCTGATATTGTAAATATCTGTAAAAAAAGAAATTCAGTTTTTCTTTTGTATACTTTTATACCTTTATAACTGAGAAGGTCTGGCTCAGTGCTCTGCTTTGGTATCCCCTGGATAAGAATATTACCCAAATCCTTCTCAAAGCTGATACACATTTTGGTTTGCCCTGAATAGCAGCGCTTATGGCCATCTGTTAGGCTGGCATTATTCCTAGGCAAAAATTGTGCCAGTTTAAATATGGCATGGAGGACCAACTAGTAGAAAGAAGAAATTTCCATATCTTCTCCCTACTGTGGTAGCCTTCATCAAATATTTCCCTGAAATGTACTACTCTTTTTTTTTTTTTTTCTTTTTCTTTTTTAAGTGCATCTGGTTAACAACAAGGCTAATCACAGAAAGTTAGTTGCCCACATACCTTTTTAACCAGCATTTATCTTAGATGTCTACCAATTTAATTTTTGTCAGATTATGTCTGATATAAAAGTCCAGAAGGAGTGGATGGAGTTAAGAAAAAAGATATGGTGAAAATTCGGGAAAACACTAAGAAGCACATGAAATGTTTTATAATGGCACAAGTTGTGTGACAGAAACACTTCTTTTTTTAAATCTCTTTCTTTTTAAAGTAAATGAATAATTAATTTTATATTAAGACATTCTGCAGGAATCATGGCCCTTAATTATATTTCTAAGAAAAGCCATTATTTTTAACAGTTTCTTCCAGTTCAGCCTGGGATATCACTTACTCATTTAGAATCTATACTTTATAATCATTATTGAAGCATCTAAGAGAGTTTACTTCTCTGATTATCTGGAAGGAGATATGCAGGCAAACATTCTCATAGGCTGCCTTGAAGAAAAATGTTTATTCTACATGTGCAGGCTTGCAGCATTTTAGCTATAAAGCTTTCAGCTATTTTAAATGCTTCTAAAATTTGTTACTGTTATTCCTTAATGTGGGAATCCTTCAAATGGTACTACATGGCATACAGTGCTAAAAGGCATCAGCCAGGCATCCACTACCTGCCATCTGGCTTAGCGCTTAAAAGTAATGCATGTGTGCCACACACAGCAGTCACAGGATGGCCTCAGACCATGGACAGAATAACAGCCACCTTTAATTCTTCCATAGTGGACCCACTGCCAAAGGAACTTGTAGGCTGATCTTGAAGGAAGTGTTGGGAACACAAGCAAGCGAACAAGGGGTGGCTATTCCCGCTGTCAGAGGAAAAATGCAACACCTCACTTATCTTCAGCTAGAATAATTTCATGTATATTCCATGGAATTTAATAGTACCAAATGTTTCTTTTGAGACTAATTCACAGCTTTGTCTTCAATTAATGATATGCTCTTGCTAGTTTCTCTGTTATACTCTAGATTAACTACTCTGTTTGAAAAGTTTCTGTTTTCAGTTTCATTGTGTGTCTCTTTTGGGAGTGTCTTTCTTTTAAACTGTTACAGTTGCCTGGTTTTATTTTTGCAGAGAACTGTTCTGCATTCTTAAGAGTTTTATTTTCAGACATTTATGTTTGTTCATTAATGTTCTTAATGTCCCTTGCTGAATTGCTGTTGCACTTTTACTGTCTAACATGCATCAAGCTCTCACAGCTTGGAATTTATCTCACTGTAATGACAATTTGGAACTGTGGTCTAAATTGTAATGACAGAAATCATTCTGCTGCAGCCTTGTACACACTGGCATTAATTGATAGGTTTCTTGGAATTTCCTTGATTGCTTGTGAAATGGCAGTAGTTGAACAGGTAAAAAATCCCACTCACAGGATATTTTATGTCATACCATTCTTAAAAAACAACAACAACAACAACAACAACAACAAAAAATAATCAGAAACCTGCACACTACAGCTAGCTGTGTCATTGGTTAACTCATAATAATTAAGTCGTTGTCCCATGATAACTTTGAATATCTTTAATTCAGTCAGGGGGTTTTGAGGGTTTTTTTCCTAGGTAATGAGTTATTTACGAGTACAACCAATTTTTATTTGAAATTTTCCTTCAATATTTCTCTCTGGATGTCTCAATTATTCATTTTAAAGTACAAGTGATAGAAATCAAAGTGATTAAAGTACAAGTGATAGAAAAGTGAAAGGACAACTACTGAGGCTAGACACAAATATTGTTTGGTGTAGATATGACAAAATACGGATAAATGTAGGAAGTTCTTTCTGTGAGACAGCCCAGATTCATAGGTCAAGGATCACAATGGGATGAGGGTCAGTTCAGTGAAATGTAATGGACATTTATTTCTTGTGGACTGTGCTTATGCCAGTGTATGCTTATTTCAAGAAACTGTTATTTCATACGAGTTGCTATGTCACAATGAGCAAGAATTCCAGAATGCTTAGCTTTTTATAGCAGTACATGGTAATATAATATGACATACAAAAATGTACATGCTTTGCAAGATCAGTTTAGCCTTTTCGTGATCTCATATGCTCTCCAACCCAAAAGTTAGCAGAAGAATATGTAGAATTCTTCTGTCTTGAAGTGAAAAAGTGTTGTAATTGATTCTAGTAATTTCAAAATAATTAAACTCAAGCAGAAAGTGATTGAATACTTTTTGCAGATGGAAAGAGACAGTTGTAAGTAATGGATGTGTAATGCAAATAAACTATTTCTGGAGCAGAGAAACCATATTTCTCAACAGTAGTTTAAAGCTAAGTATACAGAAATAGTTGGTGGCCTAATGATGTAAACCTGGGCGCCACTGGTGAACCTGTTCCTTCAGATGAGAAACCACTGTTTCCAATATTCCAGAATAACTTTTATGTCACCTTCAGTTAATGAGTGAGCACTTTCCACCCAGTCTTGTCATTTGCTAAGGCTTCTTCACTGGAAGACAGAAAAATTTACAGTTCATTCCCAGTTCTAATATTTTGAGTTCCTAAGGATTTCATGTGTGCAAACAGTTTTTAAAAATATGGGAAAATTAACTTTGTGTGCATATGTATATAGGGAGTCTAAGGAAAGCAAAGAATGAATATAGTCTATCTTGAGTGATTATGCCTTCTGCATCTAAATATACAGACAAAAAATATCTGCTTTCTCAGATATATTTAACAGTCACAATTTACTGTACTTTATATGGTTACATGTACACATGTGTGTTCTTTTATATTCTCAGAATAGATTCACAAATTCACAGAGTGGAGGGGGTTGGAAGGGACCTCTGGAGATCATCTAGTCCAACCCCTCTGCCACAGCAGGATCAACTAGAGCAGATCACACAGGAAAAAGTCCAGGGGGCTTTTGAAATTCTTCAGAGAAGGAGACTCCCCCACCTCTCTGGGCAGCCTGTTCCAGCGCTCTGTTACCCTCACAGTGAAGAAATGTTTCCTCATGTTCAGGCTGAACCTTCTGTTTTCCAGTTTATGGCCATTGCCCTTAGTCCTGTCACTGGACACCACTGAGAAGAGCCTGGTCCTATCTTCCTGACACCCACACTTTAGATATTGATAAGCATTGAGCTCAGCCTCCTCTTCTCCAAGCTAAATCGACCCAGCTCTCTCAGCCTTTCCTCACATGGAAGGTGCTCCAGGCCCTTCATCATCTCAGTGACCCTGCGCTGGATCCTCTCCAGTAGCTCCTTGCCCTTCTTGAGCTGAGGAGTCCAGAACTGGACACAGTACTCTAGCTGAGGCCTCACCAGTGCAGAGTAGAGAGGGAGGATAACTTCCCTCGACCTGCTGGCCATGTTCTTCTTAATGCATCCCAGGATGCCATTGACCTTCATGGCCGCGAGAGCACACCATTGGCTCATGGTCATCCACATGGTCATCATTGTCCACCAGGACTCCAAGGTTCTTTCCCCAGAGCTGCTCTCCAACAAAAAAGCCCCCAACCTGTACTGGAACACGGGGTTGTTGTTCCTCAGATGCAGCACTTTACACTTGCCCTTATTGACCACAACTCTCTTTCCTCCAGCCAGTTCCCAATCCATCTCACCACCCAACAGTCCATCCCGCACTTCCTAAGCTTGGCTATGAGGATGCCGTGGGAAACTGTGTCAAAATCTTTGCTGAAGTCAAGGTAAACCACATCCACTGCCTTCCCCTTTTCTATCCATCTAGTGATGCCATCATAAAAAGCTATCAGATTGGTCAAGCATGACTTCCCCTTGTGGAATCCATGCTCACTACTCATGATAAGCTTCCTTTCCTCAACATGCTTTGAGACGGCACCAAGAACAAGTTGTTCCGTCATCTTTCCAGGGATGGACATGAGGCTGGCTGGTCTGTAGTTACCCAGGTCCTCTTTCTTGCTTTTTTTGAAGATTGGAGTAACATTGGCTTTCCTCCTGTTCTCCAGGACTTTTCAAAGATTATGGAGAGTGGCTTAGCAATGACTTCTGCGAGCTCCCTCAGCACTCATGAGTGCATCCCTTCAGGGCCCATGGATCTGTGGATATTCAGTTTGCTTTATTGATCTATAACCCAATCCTCTTCAGCTGAGACAAAACCCTTCTTTTCTCATAACTTCCTCTATGGTTTTCAAGATCTGGGACTCCTGAGGGCTAGTCTTAGCAGTAAGGACCAAGGCAAAGTTGGCATTCAGGAACTCTGCCTTCTCCATACCCTCAGTCACCAGGGCACCCACTTCATTCAGCAGTGGGCCCACATTTCCTCTGGTCTTTGTTTTTCCTCCAATGTACTTGAAAAAGCCTTTCTTCTTGTCCTTGATCTTCCTTGCCAGGTTTAGTTCTAAGGAGGCCTTAGCTTTCTTTATCACATCCCTATATCCTCTGACAATATTTTTGTAATCCTCCGAAGTAGTTAGCCCCTTCTTCCATGTTCTATATACTTCTTTCTTCCACTTAAGTTTATTCATTCACTCCCTGCTCATCCATGCAGGTCTCCTAGCTCTCTTACTTGATTTCTTATTCCTTGGGATGCTGTGGTCTTGGGCTTGGAGGAAAAGGCACTTCAATATTAACCAGCTCTCTTGGGCTCCCCTACCATCTAGAGCCCTATCCCACAAGACTTCTCCAAGCAGGTCCTTGAAGAGGCCAAAGTTAGCCCTTCTGAGGTCTAAGGTAGTGATCCTGTTTGTGGCTCTGTGGCTGCTGCATATGATCCTGAACTCCACAATCTGATGGTCACCACATCCAAGGTTGCCCCCTACCTTCACATCCTCGACAAGTCCCTCCTTGGTTACCAGTACAAGGTCCAGCATGACTCCTCTCCTTGTCTGCTCTTTCACCATCTGCGTCAAGAAGTTATTGTCAATGCACTGGAGGAACCTCCTGGACTGTGCATGTCTGGCTGTGTAACTTTTCCAGCAAATGTCAGGGTAATTGAAGTCCCCCGTGACAACCAGAGCCTGTGATTGTGAGGCTACTTCCAGCTGCCTGTAGAAGGTCTTATCAGCTTCCTCATCCTGATCAGGTGGCCTGTAGTAAACACCCACAACTGTCTCCCATATTAGTCTGCCCCTTTATTCTTAACCACATATATTCAACTCGCTGTTCATCCACCCCCAGGGCGAGCTCGATACATTCCAGTTACTCTTTCACATAAAGAGCAACTCCACCACCTTGCCTTGCTGACCTATCTTTCCTAAAAAGGACATAGCCATCCATGACAGTGTCCCAGTCACGGGAGCTGTCCCACCGTGTCTCAGTAATTGCGACGAGATCATTGTCCTGAGAGCACACTCAGTTCTCTAGTTCCTCCTGCTTGTTCCCCATACGGCATGCGTTAGTGTATAGGCATTTCAGAGAGGTAATAGGAGCAAAGTAAAACACTTCAGATTTTTCAGTATGACCAAGACCATGAACAGATGTGTTATTCTAGTCTTCACTCAGAAAAAAAGATAATGCAGTGAGTTGAGCTTGTCTCTCATGTCTGTATCCTCAGACATCTTGTCATCCAGTGTATCAAAGGCTTACAAGAGATCTAAAGAAACAAAACCAGGACCTGCCTTCTTGATGATTGTAAAAAAAATAGTTGAAGTGTGAAACTACTACTACTGCTGTATGCTACTGTATCTTAAGTCTGGATATGTAGAGGCAAAAATAATCTCAGGATGTCCAAGTATAGCCAAAATTGTTGAAAAACAATCTTATTGATAATTTTCTTATTAAGACAAGATAAAATTGAGATTATTAATGTGAAGACTCACTATGGCAGCAGGAGTCTTAAAAAAATTGAATCATTCATTTGTGACTGAATGCTATCTTCTTTAAGAGTGACTCTGTCAATTTAACAAACTCAGAAATTCTCTTCAGGCTTCAGTGTGTATGGAATTCTGCTTCTGGGTAGCTGATTTCCTAAATTACTCCTTTCTTTCACTCCTTCCTTCCTTCTTTTCTGTTTGTGTGCCAAATCTTTGTATGTATTAACATTTTTATCTCCACTGGTTATGTCTGTAGATATTTTTAGCATGTCAAAGCAGAAATGACCTTGAGTTCTTCGTGCAAGAAAGGATCTGATTTACACTCTTGCTCGTGTAAATTTGTTTTAACCACAGAGTAAAATATATTTAGACTGCTTTCTTCCACTAACTCATGAAGAATAATGCTTGTGTAGGGTAATATTTAGAACATGTGGCATACCACATCACTGATTCAAAATGATTACAAAATTCATCTTGCAAATAAATGTTAACTTATTGAATTGCTTACATAAACCTTTGCTAATAATTCAATAGATTTTTATAATTTTACAATTTCTAATATACTGTATATTAAGTAACCAAACATACTAGAGAGTTGAACATACTTTTGGTGGACTTTCTTGGATTGTGGTGTTGAAAGTGGCAAGATATTCACCTTATTGTTTTTATCTATTTTGTCCTCCTTGGCGTTCAAGCTTCAATGAATCTGTAAAATGAGAGATGCCTGTGTGATGCTGACAATAAAAAAGGTTCCTTTGAGTACCTGTTTTCCAAGATGAAAGAGTGATTTTCCAGGTGTAGTCCCTATACAATTAGCAAATATAAAGATAAGCTTCCCTTTAAAGTTTTTAATGTACATTTACGGAATTTAATGTCAAAGTAATAAAACTCAAATGAGACATACGTTCTGTAACTCTGTACTAAAAGTGTTTCTGGATTTAAATCCAAGTGGGATGTGAGCAAGGCATTTTTAGCTTCTTAAAATCTGTCCCTGGTTTAACAATGACTTTACACCTTCAAATTCAATTTTGAAATGACTGCTGCATTGCTATCTGTCTACTTTACACAGTACATTTCTGCAACAACAGACAGCAAGCTGAATTCAGCATTCAGATAGCTTGTCCTCTTATCAACAAAGCAGACTTCATTATGAGACATCCCTGTTTATCTAACTTCTTTCTGTACATACTGTCTGAATGCAGCCTCCTCTGGTTTGTATGGACACAATTGCCTGTGGAGAAATGTTGTTTAAAAATAACAGGGTTTTATACATATGTATATGAGTACATGTGTGCATTTATATAAAATATACACATACTTCTATATAAATATATATTACGAATAAAAATAAAACTTCCAGACATCCCTCTCTTTTAAAGCAGTGAGAGATAAGAAAAATAAAATTTTATGGAGCACTGCTATTATAGGTGGTCTAAACATTATTCTAACTAAAATCTTACTTCCTTCAAATTAACAAAAAGCAGGATGGTGAGCTCTTTCCCCTTCCAGCTTTCTCCCCCCACACTGCTGCTCACCCTCTCCAGCCATGCTGTGACCATGGCTGTACAGAAGACAGCTGTCAGAGAAGCCAGGCCAATGTCTCGGTACTTTTATGTTTCAACTCATTTTCATTGTGACATATTGGGTTTATAGATCTCATTCAGTGGCCTGTGAAAGGAATTTATTTTGCTTTCCAAAAAGGCCTTGGAGATCCATAAGTGCTGTAACGTTGCCACCTGCCCTGAAAAAAGACTTTGAACATAGTTTACATTGCTTATCATGATTAGTGTGGCACAATAATTTCTCATCATGTGGCTAATAGAAATGAAAACTCTGTGGTGAGTGACTCTGTTTTAATGGAGTTTGTGTCTTGTAAACATGCTTAAGTTTAATATGGAAGTTCTTCTTGCACCAGTTATTCAAAACCTAGGGAAAAGGACTTGACCTGCAGTGTGAAAGCTGCAAGGCAAGGCCACTGCTCTGAGCCAGGTGGGCAGGAGCTGTAAGTGTGAGAGAAATGACCAAGGACTTGCTGTATGTCCTTACACTTGTATGGATCTCTTCCTCCACTTTTTCATTAATGCACTTCTAAAGTCCCTGGGTTTTCATCATGCTGGTATGTTTTATTACATTGGAAAACATCTTCCTGTTTAGCTCTATTTTTCACTCTTTCTCATGCTCACACCTATGCAATTTCACATTTCTTGAAACTACGGAGGAGTAAGAGAGCAGAAGGAACACGTTTCACTTTCTTCATCATTGACCTTTACTCTTGTTTGTGCCTTGTGAGTCCTTCAGTAGTTACTGGTACAGCATGGGTTCCTGTGGGTCTAAGTCAGTTGTACTCCATAAGCAAATTCTTTCTATGCGGTAAGAGGACCTGTAAGGAATTCATGCTTATAATGAATGATGAAGAGAGTTATTCTAAAGTACATATGCAGCCAGGGTTTTGGCATATGTTCTTAAGCTTTGTAAATGTATGGCATAATTTGGAAAAAGCACAATAACCACTGATTAGTTTATATTTTCTATTGTTTTGCTTAAGATTTCTTAGTACTGATGTGAGGGGGCGGGGGGGGGAGTAAAACTAAAAAAACCCAACCAACCAAAAACACCCCACAACCAACCAAGCAAGGAAGATTGAGTCTAATATCTTTTTTTGTTTTGGAGTTTTTTTCATAATTTCTGAGGATCACATGAACTGATGCTGTAACTTAACTTGCTTTGATAAGCTGTGTAAAGAAAAATGTATTGTTACACTTCTATAGCCCATGAAACTCTTATTTCTTTTTCTGTACACCTACTAAGAATGTTTTCCTGGTACTTCTCCCAGCATTCTTCATGAGGCACTTGAACATTAGTGAAGGCAAGAAATTGTCATTGCTGCTATGTTAAAAGAAGACTAAGAATTTTCCTTAGTGTAATACAAGCTTTGGAAACGCATTGGGTATTTGGAACTGTAGAATTTCCATTCTCAGCAATTTTACCATTCTGGGTTATAAGCTACTGTAATTAGAGACTTCAGATTTTCAGTCTTTTCAAGATAACTGCTTTTAAAACTTCTTACATCAAAGACTAGGATTAACCATGGAATAAATCTTTCTGGTAGAGATTATAAAATGTAATATATATTAATATCTAGCATGTCAAGAGAAACAAACCTGTGATGTTACATAACTGAATTCCTTTTATGTTGCTGAAAGACACTAGAAATAAGCAGATCCTATTGCAAACGAGATTTTTTTTGAGTGATAGAAAACAAAATATTTTATTTTTGCATTATACATCAAAAAAGGTTGAGAGAGAGAAGCTATCTAAAGGTTTATGCTTGTCAGTGTTTTGAAGCTAAGGCATCAATTTTAAATCATTTAAAGAATACATTTTCTTAATTCAATGGAAGATTTTGTTCTGAAAGGTGGTGAGTGGTTGTACCACCAATTGTCCCTGGAGAAGGTGACAACACATGATGGAGGACTGAATGTGCACTAAAGTGAAAAGGGCTGGACTTGACAGAGAGTTTAGCTTAATTAAAGAGAAACCTAACATATATTTTGCTTCGAAGACAAGGGAATAGATTGATCAAAGTTATTTATGTGAAATACATCATGTATATCATCCTTTTCCCTCACTGCAAAAGGAACATAAAACAATGTTGTCATTTATCACTCTTCTAAAACTGCTTCTACAATATAAAATTTTTGTGGTAGACACCTTGTTTTCATTTTTGAACAGTAGTCAGACATCCTGTGAAGACTAGGATCATCTTGTTCTGTGACTGCTATTGTAAGGCAAATAATGTATTTAACATTCCTAGTTATTACTTGTGCAAGTCACAGAATTTACAGAGGGGTTGCAGTTCACTCTTGAGAATAAAAGGGAAAGTATTTCAGCCTGGGTAATTATATGAGTAGTCACAATTTTCAGCCATAATCTTCTTCCATGAGTGGTGTTGCTCTGGTTAAAATATGTTTGTTTTAACTGAAGACATAAGAATAAACTGTCAAAATGTCTATATGTGGCTGACAGGGTGTTCTTTTTAAACTTCTTTCCTTATGTTAGGTAATATTGCAATGACAAAGAGCTCATAGGAAATATCAAATAGAGTCTGGTTATTAATTCAGTCTTGAAGGATAATGCAAGAGGTAGGCAGAATGTATGTTTTTGTGTGCATTTTTGCAGAAATGTTTTGTGTAACTTAGAAATATATTGGCATTTGTTCACCAAATAAGTTCCTAAAAGCTTGCCATGCTATTAGTAATCTTTTGAGATGATTTTGACAGGTCTTACTGCCAAATAGCCCTGAATAATTTTAAAAAAATTCACTTTGTGAGATCACTAACTTATCACACATTCAACTTTATAATAAAAATTTGCAGTGGCGGGGGAGGGGGGAAGACCAAGACTGTAAAAATGTCATTTGTGTATTGCTTTATGAGAAATTTTCCACCTATGTCTGTATAGAAAAAATAAGCAACTATTCTAGCTTCTGTGATATTTTTAAAACAAAGTTAATATAGTCCTAAAGAGGTCTAAATTGCATTGCCTTATTTGCATGTTAGATGAAAATCCAAAACCTTCTGTATACTAATATGAAATCTTCAACCCACAGGTGGCAATGAAAAGTCATCTTCCCCTCATTTCACTAGTTAGTGGATTGATTCCTTTTCATACTGGACAAATCTACAAATCACTGAATGACTTTGTGTGTGTTTTTTTTAAATTGACAACACCTACCATCTTGAAAAACAAACTGAGTTTATGCCACTGAATTCCTATCTCTTATGTGCGATAGGTACCCATTACAGCCAAGATATAACTAAGGTACAAGATTGGTATAGCCATAAAAGCATAAAACTCCATACGAGATACAAAATTTCAAGGAGACTTTGAAGCTGACTCCTGTGCTGCCCTCTTGCTGCTTGCATCCAAGGCTGGTCCTGCTATACTCTGCTGGGTGCTTACACATGTTCTGAAACTGCAGTTTGGCTGCAATACAGATAAACCTATTGCTTATGCCAGGCCATGGCAAGCAAAGCCAAATGATGTGATTGTATTTTAGAAAACTGTTTTAATTTGTATGATTGTATGACCATTCTGAAGTAGCTTGTGAGACATAATCAGAGGCTTGTTAGGAGGTTGTCTTCAAACATCCATTTCTAATTCCATCTTGGGATCACTTCATCCTAAGAGGTCTAGGACAACTTTTGTAATCAATGCAACCTTAAAATCCTGACATAGATGACTTAATGAAGTAGACAAAACCAATAAAATACAGCTGTCATCTCTGTGAAATTCTGAGCAGTTACACTTACTTAAAAAAGAGAAATTAACCAGTTACCTGTCACAACAAAATTTAACATCAGACATGTATAAGAAAATTCTATTACTACTATTTCATTATACTCAAATCTTGATCCAAAATCTCAGAAGAATCACGTAATGAAATCTAGAACCTATAAAATAATTCTGCTAAGCTGAAAATTTTTGGATCTACAGTCAGGAAGGAACTACAGAGGCTATTCACCATTTTGAAGTAGAAGTTACTCACATTTGTCTTACTAAACCTTTTTTTTTCCTCTATTATCTGTAAGGTAGTGATAGATTTCTTAAAAATGGATACTCTTACCTGATTTAGAGTGGGTAATGTGAAATAATTAGGTTGCTCAAATTCGAATACTTAAACTCCATTTATTTGAGTTTGTCTTTGCCTGAAACAGTGAGTGTTTGGACACATCAGCCTTTACCCTACTCTTTCATCTAGCTGTATTTTGATGCTACTGTACTTGAGCTGTCTTCCATTAAATATACTACCATATTTCCCCTTTGAAACAACAGCTAAAGTTTCTTTGAGCAGGCTCCTAAACTTCTGTTTTAAACCGATGCACATTCCCTTTTTTGTGGCTTGCAGACTATAATTGTTGCAGCCACTTGTTTCTGTAAAGGAGCTCAAAGACCTTTTACAGTAATATTGAGTGGAGAACAACAGTTATTCCCAATAGCTTGAAAGCAATTTCTGGCATGAGAATAACAGGCCTGTATAATGTGAAATTCCTAAAGTGGAATCAGTGAATGTATATTAATGTTACTATACTAATACAGTATGCTAATGGTATTCATAGATATCAATGTGATAGGGTGTTATATAGAGTTAGCTCACTAGAGACGGAGGAAGAAATTTTAATGACTCTTGAGAAATCAAATATTTCAGGCAAAGTAAGCTTATTCAAAACAGCATTATTGAATTTCTCTTTTTGATTGCATTGTGTGAGGCTTACCTCACTGCTGGGTTTATGAATTAGTCGTAGATATGTCAAAGCTAACCTCTCATTTAAGTGGGTCAACAAAGGCATGTGTTTGTTTACTGACATGCAAGTGTTTTTTCATTAGAGTACCTGGTAAGAGGAGTGTGGATTAACTCATGATTTCCATTTCAATGCAGCGATACAGAAATATGTTTGTTGTTCTTGTACATTGTGTTTCCCTAATGATATTCTGTAAGGGTAATCTTTCACCCTAAAATATGTTGCACACAAGAATTAATTTGACAGTTATTAAAATGATCCCTCCAAATGTATGTCTCCTATTAGAACTACATGAACTGTCCAGGGCTGGCTTTGCTACATAATTTTGGTCAATAGTCCCAGTATTTTTGTCTGATAAAAGATATTTCACCTCTGATTGCACACTGCATAGTGTGAAAATACTTCGTTTTCCATGTACATATTCTCCAATTAACCTAATTTTGATTTAGACTTTAGTTTCTGATGGGAAACAGTTATTGTATGTGCACAAATCTGTGTAAGGACCAGATGCTATTAAGAGCAGTATCCCTTCTATTCATGTATCAGGTGTCAGTCATATATCACTTGTGATACCAAGTATCACTCAGGCATCATGCATCTGTCAGGTATATGAAACACAAAACTGAGCTTATATTTATGTATGGGCTTGTTTGGTTGGTTTGTGGTCTTTGGTTTGGTTTGATTTTTTGTTTGTTTGTTGTTTGGTTGTTTTTTGTTTGTTTGTTTGTTTGTTTTCTAACACTTGGTTAGAACTACCTTGCCTTTCATTTAATCCTCATTCCAGCTAGCAGCATTATGTCTCTCCTCTCTCTCCTGGAATTTGATATTTCACAGTAGAAATTTTCACAGATAAAAGAAAACGGCGTGGTTTGTGTTGTTTTATAGGAATTGCCTTCTCAGGCTTAACTGACATATTTGCCCCAAATAATCTCTAATAAGGTAAAACATTTTCCTATTTACCTATCAGTGAGTATATTTAAAATGCATAAGGGAATTTATTTCGTTTTGGTGTTGTGGAACAGAAATGAAGTGACTCTTAAGAAGTAGTTTATTGATTTGAACAGTTGTATAGCTATAGTAGTGTAGAAAATATTACACCATAAAATGTATTATGTCTCCACAGAAGAGAAATTGCACTGGAATCTCTGAACTTGTAAAGAGAGTTCATTAGAAATAATGGAGACTTCTCCACAAAACTCTGACTCTCCTGATTTTGCTGCTTTCTGTATATTGTTGCTGTCTCAAAGATATGAGTTATGGGGACTTCATAACAGATTGAATCTAGATTTTTATAGCTTCTAATAAAAAACTTCTATTTTCTGCAGTCTGGTGTGGCTGTGAATAATAAATGTTAAATTTAATATATAAAGTTTCAAAACGATTCTTAAAATTACTAACTTGAGTTCATTAGTAATAAGTATACATTTGAAACTTTTTAAACATAATTGCAGAATTCTTAGGTTTCCTAAATATTTTTATTGTAAGAACGCATAACAATTTTGCACCTTGTGACCTGGTGATACCAAAAATGAAAGTATTTTGTAAGATATGTTGGTGAACTAGTAGTATTTTATGCCTCTAGAAATTGTAACAGTGTGTTGCATTTAAAGAGAAGAGTTTTTCTCAGCTAGGGCTATAGGAAAACTTTCAATTTTTACTCTTCAAGTTCATTAAAAAATAATCAAATATTAAGAGTAACTGAAACCAGTGTGTCTAGTCTTTGCATTGCTCTGAATAAAAGTGGATTCACCAACTTGTCAGAAAATCAATTATTAGAAAGCAAAGCCAATTTTAATTTAGAGAAATAAAGGTTAACAAAAATTTATGTGGTACTTGGTAAATTGCTCTATCACATGAATTTTTATGAATGATGAGGTAATTCATAAAAAGATGCCCCATGTTTTCTGTGCCTGGAAAATGTTTCTACCAGTTAAAAACAAGATTTATCCTTAGCTGAAGCCATTCTTATCTGCACTGATCTGGAAATAAGAGTGAGCTATTTAGGGAAATAAAAGCAGTATAATTTCAGGCTGAAGAGATGATTCTAACAATTTTATGTATGAGTTAAGCTCCAGTAGAGGCATAATGAATTCCACTGTATATTACAATGAAGGTTTTAGCTAATCAGACAGAATAAACTGATAATAAAGTTGTGTCTTGAATAGTCTCCCTCATATCCTGTATAATTTAATGTGAGTTATAAAATAAGCTGGTGAAGGAAAGAAAACAGGAACAACAATTAATCAATAGTAAATGCAGATAACAGCATAGTAGATGACATCGGGCTCCTTTGGGACTGCTTTGATTGCTTTGCTTTGTTACTTCACTGTCACTGGACTAAAGTATATCAATGTTTACTCATCCACTAGAGAAATGAACTTGCTTTTCTTAGGTCACAATGACATTTAAGAGTCTGATATTCACAATATTCACAGTAAATCTTATTTAAATGAAATATTTGGAAGTTATTTGAGAAGGGAGATTTGAGAGAGAGGAAGGTGCAGTTTGACACATAATTCCATATTTGTAGTTTATGATTGTTTCCTTTGTATGTGAGAATATAATTGTGTGAACAAGTGCATGAATTATATAGTCCATGCTATTGGCAATCCTAAATCTAAACTGTGTCTTTAAGGAACTAATTCAGGTTTGGGTAAAACAGTAATTTCCAATAGAAGATGACTACATCCAGTTTCCATTTTGAAGATTTAATTGTATAAAAAAAGACACTTGTAAATTATGGCATCAAAATCTGTGCTTATATGTTGCTGCCTGTTCTAGCCTGGATTCATCATTCTGCTGCCTTTTTTATACCTGTTCTTTAAAAAAAAAAGAAAAACCAACCACCAAAAAAATACCACTTTTGTGGGTATCTTTTCCATGTAGATCAATATTCAACACACTTGTTTTTCAAGGATTTAATTTTTTTTCAAAGAGGATGGAAAGTTTCACACAAAAGTGTAATTTTATTTTTCTAAACATTCACAGCTATGTGAAAACCCAGAGTTGATATTCTAAAGCTGTCGTAATAGAACACTTTCATCAGATCCAAACTTACGAGTTAAAAAATCCTCAAAAAACCCCACACGAATAAGCAGGGTCTCTTCATTTATAAGAAATTTTATTAATCAAGTTAATCTTTAACTTGAAGTCTTCTTACATCACTCAGTACCAGATAAAGAATCTTCTGTAGCCAAAACCAGTCTCCCTATGTACCTACTTAACAGACAGCTATCAGGTTACCTTCTGTTGAAAAGATAAATAGCAGAAAGAACAACCCAAATGCAAATCAGTAATACTGTGTGTGCCTCTGGCACAAGCTTTGTGGTGATCTCTAGTCACTTTCGAAGTCCTAACAGATCATACTTTACAAAGTACCTTCACAACTAGCAGTGTTGTCAAGACTTCAGATCAGGTCATGCCGATCACTATAAGTTTGGGAAGCCAAAGAAATACAGCCTGGAATGTAAGGGGGGATGTGTTATTTCTCATTGATATGGACGACTGATTGTGTGGAACAAAATTCTGTTACTTCCAGAATATATCAGTTTTCTAAGGGATGATAGAAAATAATGCTAAATGAAGAAATCTGAGGACAGGGAAAAGACCCTGACAGAATTTCTTACATTTTCCACAGTGTTGCCCTAAGCAGCTATGCTCGGGACATTATTTCTTCTTCATAATAATAACTATAGTAGGTATTTTATAGAGAACAAAAGAACATTTTACCAAGTAAAAATATCTTGCCAAAATTTCCTAACAGTCTGTTCAGGAGGACCTAAGGATATGAATTTTGGGGGGTTGAAATTGGAAGGATATTAATTTTCTAAGGAATTCCTTAGTTTTCTAGTAGTTTTGTGTATCTGTTCTCATACAAATTTTCCCATCCAATTCTGTGAATAATTCTGGGATGACTGAAATAATGGGGGGGTTTGGTTGGTTGGTTGGTTGGGTTTTTTTAAGACTAAACGATTTCCACATCGAACATTAAAAAGTGGGAGCTTTTTCCAATATGACTATTTATTTTTCTTTACCTAGGGAGGGAATCTGTGAAAACAAGCCCTCAGTTAACATTTTTGATGGCATGTTTTTGGAGAGAGTTCCTCCTACTTACTGTCTCGTGTTCCTTGTCATAATGATCACTACAGATACATGTATTTCTACTGTTTCTGCCAAAGGCCACGTCTTCCCTTCTCTGACATGTTTTTCCCCTTCCTAACACAAAATTAAGTCAAATGAATTTTTCAGTACTTTTCCATTCTGATGTTAGTGGAATTATAAAGGTTATTAGCCATTAGGGAAATTAGTGTGGAATAGTGACTGCCGTGTGTCGTGCCTGCTTTAATCTGTTGCTAAATACTGAAGTTTTTATGCTTGGAGAATGCATGCCTGAGTTCCCAATATTCTTAAGACTCTGAAAGAAGGTGAGGAGAGTCAATATACTCTTCCTGTTACTTACTTTTCCCCAAAACACGATAAAGGCTTGTGTTCCAATAGAGTTCTTAGTCCTTTTTTTGATTTGTTTATTTGGTGTGCACTTTTTTTGTTAGTTTGTTAAGGATATACTGAAAAATTCAATTGATATTACCAGGATTGACAGAAATTAATAAACCTTTAGTGAATTCAATCCTCAGTTGACTGGTATTCTACATGTCAGGTAAAGGGCATTGAAGTCTGTGGCTAGTATTGAAAAACCTTCAGTGAAAAAAGAGGCAAAAATTGAAGTTCCCCACAAACCTGTTTGGCAGTATGGAAAAGTTCCTGATATTTTCCTTCATATTTAAAAAAAAAAATCTGTAAGACTGTATATGTTTTCTAAAACACCTTCTGTGTTTACAACCTTGATTCCAATTTATACTTCATTTATTGTTTTTTTGAGTTGTCAGCAATGCATTGTTATTCCTAATGGAGGTATTTTAGTTACAAAATGGGGAAAACATACAAACCAGGTCTATTTTTCTATGTATTTTTTGTGGCAGTGAGAAATACATACTGTATGGCTTATTTACTTTTGCCAGAGTGAAGGAAATAGTCCAAGCTCTAATGCTGCATTTATTGAACCAAAGGTATTGAATACAAAGGTTCCCCCTGTTTCTTGCATAAAAATCTTAAATTACTCCTTGTGCATTGCTTGAATAAGAAGAAATATAGTTGGATAGGCCATTTTCTGAAATATTTTTCTTAATTCCCCCTTCCATGAGAATTTCCTTTAATAGATCTTTTGAATTGTCAGCTCTGCAACATCAGCAGAGAGATAAACATGGAAATAGGGTAAAAAAAATATTTTGTAAGAAAATTTATAATATTTAGAGATAATGAGTATTTAAAATTGTTTTGAATTTAAGAATTATTAGTAAAGTATATTATCATTATGTATTTGTTTATTAAACTGGAGGAAGTGAAGTGTCTTGGAATCTTTTCATTCAAAACATATAATTTATACAAAATCATGGAATCATAGAATGGCTTGGGTTGGAAGGGACCTTAAAGATCATCTAGTTTCAACCCCCCTGCCATGGGCAGGGATACCCTCCACCAGACCAGGTTTCTCAAAGCCTCATCCAGCCTGGCCTTGAAGACAGCCAGAGATGGGGCACCCACAGCTTCTCTGGGCAACCTGTTCCAGTGCCTCACCACCCTCTCCGTGAAGGTCTTCCTGATATCTGATCTAAAACTCCCCGCTTTCAGTTTAAACCCATTACCCCTTGTCTTGTCACTACAGGCCCTTGTAAAAAGTCTCCCTACCAGCTTCCTTGTAGGCCCCCTTCAGGTACTGGAAGGTGCTATAAGGTCTCCCCAGAGCCTTCTCTTCTCTGGGCTGAACAAGCCCAACTCTCTCAGCCTTTCTTCATAGGAGAGGTGCTCCAGCCCCGTGATCATCTTCATGGCCCTCCTCTGGATTCATTCCAACTGGTCAATATCCTTCTTATGTTGAAGGCTCCACAGCTGGACACAGTACTCGAGGTGACACCTCACAAGAGCAAAGTAGAGAGGGTCAATCACCTCCCTCAACCTGCTGGCCACGCTTCTCCTGATACAGCCCAGGATACAGTTGGCTTTCTGGGTTGCCAACGCACACTGCTGGCTCATGTTCAGCTTCTCATCCACCAGTACCCCCAGGTCCTTCTCCTCAGGGCTGCTCTCAATCCATTCTCCACCCAGCCTGTACTTGTGCTTGGGATTGCCTCGACCCAGGTGCAGGACCTTGCACTTGGCCTTGTTGAACTTCATGAGATTGGCAGTGGCCCACCTCTCCAGCCTGTCAAGGTCCCTATTGAGCTTGGAGGAGAGACCCTTGATTACTTGCCAAGTTTCTTGGGTCCCTCTTTCCTCCAGGTTTTCTTCCCAAGGAACCTTTCCAATCAGTTCCCTGGAGAGGTTAAAGTCTCCTCTCCTATTTTTCTGTCTGAAAATAAAATTTAAAAAAAGGGTGTATACCTATTTAAAAGTGTGTAGGGCTTGTGTTTTATGAGTCCTGGACAAAACAAGGGCAGCAAAAAATATTTTGCTTTCCTTTTTTTGTATTTTTAACCTCCAGCAGTGCAACAGTGTAAAAGTCTGATACTTCTTTCCCGTTTAATATTGTTCTTTGATTTTAGCACATAAAGGCTTTTCTAATGAGATATGAGTTTAGAAATGAACATGAAAATTGGTACTAATTAAACACTTTTCCAGGCCTATCTCTTGTCTAAGTTTTTATGACATTTCCTAGAAAGTCTTAAATCTTGCAGATTTACCTCCCCTGTTTGTGCAGTGCTAATGTAATATTGTCAATTTTTTTAATCATGACCAAGAAAGTATCTGAGAAAAGTTTTAATGTTTTGACCCACCAGGATGTAAGACATTAATATTTACTACATCTTTTTCAAATTATTTCTTCATTAAATGAAACATGATGAATATAGGAAACACTGGATGTAATTACACAGCAGAAACCTTTTGTTTGCAAAAATTTCTCACTTCTTTGCTGCTCTAGGGTTGATTCTTTTGATGAGTTTTATAAATATGCCAGAATGCCACTGTGAATTGGTTCCTTGTATTCAGTCCTATGCCATCTGTTTTTCTCTACTAATTCTACATATCACACAGTGTCATGCATTTGGCAAATGCTAAGAATTGGTATCATTACACCAGAGATCTGTTAAATAAATTTATTTTGCTCTCATGTCTTTTTATGGGACCATGCTGAGTGATGTCCACTAAAATTTGGCATTTAAATCTCTGCTATTGCTGTTGGTTTAGTTATTTGCACTTTTTTCTATGTGCAAATCTGAAATCATGTCTGTGGAATTAACATTATTTATAATCTTACCTATGTATTCATGTTTTCATAAGTTTTCTTCCATTGGACTGCATTGTATTTGACCATTTTATTTATTTTTATTTCTGGGATTGAAAGGCAATAGAATATATTGCATAAACCCGATTTATATTTAAAGGATATTGATTTATAGATGCACTGCACATGTATTGCTTTAGACATTTATACATACTGAGATTTATATGTGCAGCACATTTATAAATAGCTTATAATTTATAATTTTTGACATTCATTTATGATTTTATGAAGAATTTTTTCATTAATCTTCAGGTTTTTTCAAGTTTGTATCATGTTTTACTCTGCATCTTGAGATCATTTTATATGTATCACATTTATTTTTCCTTTTTCATCAGTGAAAACTTGCATAAAAGAGAGAATTTTCATGCATGCAGCGTATAAAAATCTTGACTGCATTTTTTCAGCTAGCTTCCTGCTACTGTACAGATCATTGATGTAAGAACAGAAATTAGATTTATACTTCTTCACATGAAAATATGGAGCATAACTAGGATAAAACAGGAGAAGGAGGAGTTTAAAGAAATCCTGTTTTTCTGCCCCTCCTTTAAGAGCTTTTTTCATATAATTTTCTTTTGTTACTGGCCTCTTTTCTTTAGCTGTTATGCCCTATATAATATACCTTGATTTATGTAATAATGCTCTTTCTAGCAGGCAAAAATCTTTGAAAATTATTCCTATTGCAATTTTATAGTCAGTGGAAGTTGGCTGGTCTGGAAAAATTCTGATTGATGGGTACTGCACTCTATATACAGATATTTAAAATATCTGGAGGGAAGATTCTCAACACTTCGGATTTGAATCCAGAACTAATCAAAATCTTTATGGGAAGCTTTTGAAACTTTGTCACCCTTTTAGGAATCCTGTCCTCTCCCTCTCAGTAACATATGATTTCCTTGCAAGAGGAAGTTGGATTGAAAAGATTTATGGTGACCTGCTATTGCTCTGGCTTTCATCACCTGTCCTAAAGCTTTGGTTAATTCTTATTTTTTCTTGTTTATTTTGATATCTTCTGATGGACTGTATAATCTTTTATTGTGCAACTGTAGCTGCCTACACTTCGCTGATGATCTTTACCTGTCTTATATGGTAGGAAGTAACATCAGACTAACAGCTTTTTTTTGTGTTCACAGTAGTTCTGATTGTCTCCTCTCTCTGAACTGCTTCAGAGCAGATGAATGACTTGGGAATAGTGATTTTGTACACTCAAAGAAGTCTAGTAAGGTGGAAGAGCCTAAATTCTAGTATTATCTGATAATCCAAATGCGTGACTATGTAATCTTCTAGTCTTGCCTTCTCACAGAAAGATAACATCAGAAAAACCTGTTATTTAAAGTTTCACCAAGCTAGTGAAGCTTTAATTTTGTCCTTAGCATTTATTTTATTCTAATTATCACTCCTAGATCTGAGCAGACTATTGAACATAACTCATTTCTCTGACAACCCTTTTTCCTGTGTGGTAAATATTGACAGTTCTCAGACTGTTAGTGACATTCAGGGAATAAATACGAATCCTGTATTTGTTCCAACACTAGTAAGAAAGACTAAACTCTTCAGCAAAGTTGGTTAGGTTATCCAGGTCTCATGGCTGTATCTGTCTTCTAATTCTGTAATTCCCCAAATTAACCAGCATACCCATAAATCATGATTGTTTGGTTCTTGGTTTGAATATTATTCAGTCTCATGTACCTAGCTTTGCTGTTTTGGATAAACTAAATCAGATTTGTGTCAGAATTTTAAGGTTCAATCATGCTTTTTCTGATATTGTCTTAGCTCTGATACTTCGATTATATTAGATAATCCATTTACCCTGACATATTCCTAAGGGAAAACATGTCAGTTTCTTTTTTAGAAAAATGGACTGTAAAATGTTTTAAATAATGACACCCAAGTAAGCTATAGTCTTTGTCTAATTTCATCCTTCCTGATCAGCATATGATGCCAGCATATTCTGGTCTCTTAGCAGTCCACTATTGCTAGAGTGTTAACTGTAGATCATAGGAACTACTTTAGATAATTCTGAATCATTGTGTTGTAACCTGAAATATGTTGCTAATTGCATCGTTTTTATTGCAGTAACTTGTATCTGTTTTCAGTAAATACTATTTTCAGAAGTAAACTAGACATGGCTACAATAAAATTGATTAATTAGTTACAAATTTAAGAGTGTTTTATTTTTTCTGCTGCTGTTGAAGTGTTAACTGTGAGGGACCAGTAACTAATCCACTAAATCACAGATGGTACTCTAAAAGCAAAACAAGAGAGTCAGAGCCCAAGGGTAAAAAGATCTGTTCTGGGAGAGAAATCTAGTGAATGTAACAAGACTAAGATATATAGTTGGATTTTTTTTTTCTTGTGCACTACATGAAATATTTAAAGTAAATATATGTTTTTAATTTTGGAATATTTTTGACAACCTACCAAGTGACTGGGTGAAAACTGCAAAACCCCCAAACCCAGTATTACATTGCTTAATCAAGTTAAGATGTAACAGAAGGTCTCAGGCTTAGTTTTCTGTTTTATCTGAAGAATCACTGCTATCAGTTTATCTTTTTTATTTAATAAATACTAATAAACCAAACCATGATTATCACTCCCTCATATATACAGTCCACATCTTCCACAGGCTACTCAACTGGTTCTTGAAAATAAAACCTGAAGCAGCTTTTTCCGTCTGACGCTTTGTGTAGGGGTCAGAGCTGGGGTCAGTGGAAGGGAATGGAAGTATGCTGTAAACAATGCATTATTTGCACTAATACATAACACATATTTCTGATTAATTGATTAGACCATAACCTACCAAGGACTAATAATTAAGCGCTCTGCATTTAAAATGCATTATATGTGATACTCTAAAGAAAATGTGTCATGCATAAGAAATAAATTTTGTATTAGTAATGGGACATGGTAAACTAGTTTCGCACAGAAAAGCAAAAGCTGGGTTTTTCTTTTCTTGAGAGTGTCAGTAGATTCCATGGATGCTACATGCGGGTTGAATTCCCAGCACTGTGATAGTTTCTTTTAAGGCAGGTGTTTTGCTGAAGTAAAGAAGGGCTGTTGATATGCAAACTCAAAAAAGCCATGATTTTATCATTTCAATATATTTGTTATTTGTATCATTAACAATTTAGAATTCTAATACCCTTTTTCTGGCTTGAGGCTCAACCCTACTATTAAACATGTGAGCAAAAAGTCTGTTTCAAGCAAGAATAAAAATAGTTGTTCCTGTTAGGAAATGGTAACAATCCTTATCTAAGTTTGACTCCTTTAAAATACAGTCCTACTGAAACTAATAGCTCTTCTAGATTTACACTAGTGAAATGGAGCTCAGGCTCTGGACCAGTGCCTAACATTAGCTTGTTATCCTAAATTCAAGTATGTATTTTGATAGCAAAAAGCTTGAGATGGGAAAGGAAGCTGAAGACATACGCACTACCTTTTTTTGGAATGTGCGTGCACAGCATAATAGGAGTAGAAGTAGAACACGAAGTGAATTGCTGCTAAAATTATCCTTGATCTTCCTTGATCTGTTTTTGTCAATGGAAAAACTGGATGTTGGAGTTAGAGCAAAGTAAGTTTCATAAACATTTTGCTGCGTAAATAAATTCGGGATTTGTTTCTTTATTCAAAGAACATAATTTTAAATGCTTGATACAATGTAACAATATGCTTTTAGACAGTGAAGACACAAATAACACAATCAGTTTCAGAGAGAAACTCCATATTAAGAGTCAGAGATTGACAAGTTCCAACTCACTATACTTTATGTATATATTGCTTCTGTGTGCATATGAATTTGAAAATTTCAGCATGATTAATAACTTACAAATACATTAATCACTATCTAAACATCTTGAAGGAGCATGAGATTAGAATTATGAAACTGAAGTCCTGATTCAAGGAAGCCATTGAACATGTACTTTATCTCACTGAATTTTAAGCCTAAAATTAAAACTGTACTGGCATGCTTGTCAAACTGAAGCTTAAGCAACCACAGCAAGTCCTCTTAGAGAGAGCAGAAGTGTGTTTGACTGCCACATACCAAAAAGAGAAGCTATTAGAGGAGTCAAAGCTCAAAGCTAGGAGAAAGGGAAAAGGAAAATCGAATCACTAAGAGAAGCCTGTCAGACTAAATAAGGTAGAGAAGAAGTGGTATGGATTATGGGGTAAAAAAAAAGCAACTCCAACCTCAGAAATTCAGGGTACAGTAGTCAACAGGGAGGAATATTACAAAGGTTTGGAGATCATGGTGGAATTATCTTTAAATTGGGCATTAGAAGGCAGCAAAGTGTGGCTGATGTTCTCACATTCTGTTTATTTTCCTCCAGACTTTCCTATATATTCAGTCATCAGAATAATATTACTCTGTGAAACCCAGGTAAGGTTTATTTTCTCCTTTTATTTCCTTCTGGTGTGTTTTTTTTTTCTTTTTTTTTTTTTTTTTTTTCCCTGCCAACCTTCCTCTATTTCTGTATGTGTACATTTTTATGTCTATTCTTAGAATTGGTTATATTACCTTTTCAGCCACTCTTTTACCCATGCATGCTTTCTGGAGTGTTGGACATGTATGCTGTATTTTAAACAGAGCAGGTTGTATGCAAAGAGAATGTAAGGTAGTCTGGAGAGTCATTGGCATGTATTAGGAAAAACGTGGTGAAAGAAAGGAAGCTGCATTATTCCTAAATGTAACTGCTGTTTTCTTAGTCAAAATTACTGAAAAGATACTGAAAAGATGAGGAGCAACACATAATTTCCTACAACATAAAAGCTTATTTAAAAAAAACTAAGCACAGAAGCAAGACATTAGCCATATCTAAACAAAAATGTACAGCCTAGCTACAAAAAGAATGGTTAGGAGGGAAAAAGGATTGATTAGAGCACGGGAAGCTCTTATTTTGGATATGCCAGAGTAACCTCTCACCAGAAATTCCTAACTCTTAATGAAACTTCTGCATTTCACTTTCTCTTCTAGTTACAGACAACACACAAGCTTACACCAACCTTTGCATGGTAATGCAACCGAAACCTGAAGAGCCTGTTCAAGCAGGACAAATGCTGTGCTTGTCCAATCGCTCTCAGTAGGTATTTCCACAGCTGTCACCATGATCACAGGGACAGGCAGAGTGCAAAATTTTTAAGTAGAGAAAGATTAGAAGGTCCCAACACCCTGCCTGTCCTGGTGTTTTTGAGCAGAATGTTGAGAATTTATTGAATAACTTCATTCTTTAGACGTCTATCTTTTTTTTTCCCAATGAGCATGAACAAAATACAATTTTTTTTCATTGAAAAACAAGTTCAGTAAATGCATCACAGAGTTTTCAGTGCACACATGTGCCTGCACAGTTGTCCTCAGTGGGGATTTTGCTGGTTATCCCCAAGATCATAGAGATGAATGTGAATGGTGGTATGTCAGAGAAAAACAGGTCTTTTGCAAAGCAATGATTATCGCTTCTGATTTCCAACATGTAAAAGTTCAATATTCTCACCTTGCTGGTATTATCATGGTAATGAATAGTCTACATTATTTGTGTTTTGTGCGGTAATTTTCTCTTAAACCTCTGTTGCATTCACATGCGTGTGCTCAAACAGGCACCCATTCACACATCTACTACATTTGTTTTGGTTGAAATCCCACCAGTTTAAAGGGCAAAGCTAAAGGTAGTGACTTAGAGTCACAGCTGTCAGTGCAGCTTATGAAACAGCATCTTCTTGTGGTAAAACAAAGGAGAAATAATGGGGAGGTAAATCCTCATGAGGTGTGACAAAACTGCTTGTTTGCAGAGTAACACCAAACTTTCTGATCCTCTTGTAGTGCAGGTGCAGTGATTATCAAACAAAGGCATACACAGGTTGCCTAATAGTTTCCAAAGGGAGTAAGATTCATTTGCTCATAGACTGGGACGACCTTTTAATTCCCAAGTGTGAATGTTAATAGGTGGCCTCATTAAAGAACCTCATTAAAGTAAAAATCCCACTGAAAATTATTAACTATGCTATGATAATGCTGAAAAGGGAAGCTCATACAGAAGCAGTAAATATATTTTGAATATCCCATTAATCCAGTGAGATTAGGTGCTGACGATGTTGTTTTAGACATGCAATGACTGCAATAAAAGGTTCACTATAATTCCATATTCCTCATTCCACAAATGGAGTAACATCAAAAAAGTGTTCTGAAAAATCTGTCTTTTGAAATACTTTGTTTGGATGGCTCTTTCACTCCTGATTAACTGAATTGGTTTGCTATAGATTTTTTCATATCTATAGTGGTTTAGTTTGCATCAGCACTTTTAGTAGCTTCATATATTACAAAGGTTATGGTATAACAGGATGTTTCACTTTTATGGAAGCATGTGAAAATAAGGCCAAGATACAGAATGTGTGGAATATGAGAAGAACAAGAAACACCTAGCAATATTTGGCTTTGTTAAAGGCTGACTGACAAGTCAGCCCACAATTTAATCATAAGTATATGGCTCCTTATTTCTGCCTTTGAAATTGTTTTTCTGTGAAGCTTTACCTGCATTTTCTTCTATTGTCCCCCCTCCCTGATTACTTGATTTCCTCAAAGGAAGTTCTTGAGTCTTACGAAGGCGCATCGCTTCCTTCTGTGATGCAAGCTCAGACAGATGGCTCACGCTACTCAATTCTGTAGGATATGACAAGTCCTTTTTATCAAGGAAACCTCTTTCCAACAGAAAAGTGTGGAATTTGGAAATGGTAATGGTTATCTCTCACTTACCTGAACCTACAGGCAAGTTGTGTCTGGCCATGAAGCAGCGGTCAGTGTTTGGGATGCATGGATTCACACAAAATGTTCAGGTTCACCATCTTTCTCTTCATACACTTGCAAATCCAGTAGTACTGTGGTCTGTTCTGTGCATTGTAAAATCAGTCTTAATGTGCTTATATATGCCAGTGCATACTTGCAAGATAGGAGGTGAATTATGGCTGTAAGAGGCACATACATTATACTTGTGGAGGTGGAAGACCAGGTGTTAACCAGGATGGTGTTCCACTTACCCGTAACAGCAGTCTTACTGTCCAGCAGAGCAAAAATGAATCAGGGTTACAGTGGGAGCTACAATACTTTTAAATAAACATGGCATCTTTTCCCCTAGTGGAAAACAATCTATTTAAGGGCTCAGGCAAAACCCATCAGTTAATCTGTTCCTTTGGGACAGTTACAGGCTTTGTAACAACACATGTTGATTTGCAATTTGCTAGTGCCCAAATGAATAAAGGGAAGGGGTACAGTACCCTTTTATTGCTACAGAGAGCATGATTTGGTGCCAGGATATTACCACACCATATATTTGATTAAGAATCTTGCTGGACTGAGATGTTGGACATTTCCTTGAGGGCAAGCAGTGTTTTCTTGCTTGTCACATAAAGAATTCTATTTCCCTACCACTAAAATAATTATTAAAGAATTCTTGCTGTGACTGCTGTTGTATTTTCTAATCCTAGTGGATGCATTAGAAATTGACAACAGTGAGTCCTGCCTTAGAAATGGTCCCCATACTGAGTTACCATGCTGCTAGCTAAAATGGTTTAATCTTCTGCCACAGCGATTTTTTCGAACATTCTTATTGTTGCTTACTTCATAAGTTAGATGTAGAGTTCACTTATACTTTTATTGCTGATAATATGCCCCTCTCTGGGACATAATTGGCATTACTGGAGTTTCAAACCAAGCAATGAAAGGCTTTTATTTGGTCCCAGTGGTTACTTCATGAGCTTTTTTTCAATCAACTCTTTACAAAAATATACAAATAATAAAGGAAGCCAGGATGCTTGTAATAACAACATAAGTTCTAGTCAAAAGAAACATTCTGTATAGACAAGTAAAGGGATAATAGGGCTCATTTTCTTTTGAGTCTACCCAGAGAATCATAGGGTCATTTCTTCAGAAAACTGTCCTTTTCTAAACTCATTTGAACCTGTCAGAAGTCTCACAAATCTACTAGTGTTGTGAGTGTAGTCCATGCAAGTTCAGCCTGCTAATGCAGATGAGAGAATGATTATAAATGAGAATGATTGTCATTTCCTCAGTACAAGAGAGACATGGATATACTGGACAGAGTCCAACAAGGGCCCACAAGGATGATTAAGGGACTGGAGCATCTCTCCTCTGAGGAAAGGCTGAGAGAGCTGGCACTGCTCAGCCTGGAGAAGGCTCATGGGGAAAAATCTATTCAATGTACATAAATACCTGAAGGCAGAATGCAAGCGGGGTGGAGCAAGGCGTTTTTCATGATGCCTGCTGTCAGGACATGAGGCAAAAGAAGCACAAACTTAAATGCAGGAGGTTTGGTCTGAACATCAGAAAACTATTTTTTTGATGTTCAGATGTATCCCTCTTTCAAGATACATCAAAATCTGTATTGATATGGTCCTGGACAACTGGCTCTTGATGGCCTTGACTGAGCAGAGCAGTTGAACCAGATGACCTCTGGAGCGCTTTTCCAATCCCCCTTAGTCTGTGATTTTCTGATAAAGACATACATCAAATGAAACTTGGGGAAGGGATCAGTTAATAGACCCACTTAAAAAACAGGACATTGGACTAATAGCATTCTTGGAGACTATAGGGTCATCACAGTGGTTATGATGTCTGTTTTTCTCCTGGGGAACTTGTGACTGTTGGCTTCCAAGGTTTTTATCATTAAATAGCAATGGGAGGTCAGAGTAAATTTTGTTTTCATTTATGCCACTGTAGTTGAAAGTACTATTTGGCCTACACAGAATTAAAATCTGTTCTGTGCTGTATTACTGTGTGTTATTACAGCAGGCCTTCAAATACAGGACATTCAACAATAAGCCTTTGGATGTTTTTGGAGTTGTAAAACTCTCAGGACGATTGACTCTCACACAAGATACATCTCCTTCTGAAAAGAAGAAATTAGTTACTCAGAGTTCTTATGCTGATGTCAACAGCACTACACAAATGTGAACGAAGGAAGAATTTGGCCCATGGAGAGAGCTGTAACACAGATGAATGAATTTAATACATTTTTCAAAGGCTTGTACTGGTGTGACAGCTTGTCTTTATTTAATTTTAACTCTCCAAATTTAAAGAGCAATTTAAACCAGAATAACAGGAGCTGGAGGGTAAAGACACCTATTAGATCATTGAGTTAATCTCCTGCCACTGCACAAATGTTCTCTACTGTGCGTTTTCAAGTGTTTCGTCCAAAACTGTTCTTAAAGTCAAAAGCAACAGGGCTTCCACCCCCTTGGAGAGGATTAGGATTTTCTGGCTAATCGCCCTCAGACATTTTTCAGACATGGTCTTTCTTTTCCTTTCATAATTTAATTCATGTAGTTCTGATATTTTGGGAAAACAGTAGGAGGCTTAATAAAGAACCTTTATTGCCTGCTTTCTGCTGACAGCCCACAAGGAAACAGTAGCTACATCTTTTGGAGCAATGCAGCTTTTCCCAACCCAGCAGAGCTGCAGTGAAGCTTCAGCCCCACCCTGGCAGACACTCAACACAACCTGCTCTCTGCTACAAGCAGCACCGAGTCCTACCTTCCGGCTGTCTTTGGCTGTACTACTACCTCCAGAAGCTCTTTTAGTTTATCTTTCTTTCACAGACAAAAATGTTCATTTTCTTTCTTGCTGTTTTGTGAGGGTGTCAAACCAAACAGTGAAGATCTCTCCTGTTTGTTCCACAGCCAGACATCCCCGAGCTTTTTGTTTCTTTGCTCCTTCTCACACAGATAATTTTGTTCGTGCACTGTCAGTTTTCTTTCCCCAAAGTCTTAGATATTTTCTGACTGGTAGTTGTTGCCTTTTTTTTTTTTTCTTTTCCTGCTGTTTCTCTGCAGTGACCTACTCTATTTATCTCTCAGTTTCTTCTGCCATTATCTTTCAGGATTTACTCTTGCTCTCTATTACTCCCTTGTCCCCTCTATTCCCTGTATTTCTGCTTTCTAGCTACTCATCCACATCTCCCCCTGCAGCTTGCAGAATTAGTTTCTTTCCATTACTTTATATATAGCCAAAGTCTAGAAGAAAAAGAGATACAGACGCTGAGGAACATAATATTTTGCAGTGGAGATAGTTCAGCCCATTGAAGATGTTTCATTTCACAGGATGTTCTAAAACAACAATTAGATCTGAGCTGGTAATAATCACCTGGCACACAGGGAAGAATTAGCATCTAGACCCAACACAACAGTATATAAAATGTAAACCATAAAAACATTTATAGAACTTACAAACTTCATGTATCTTCAGTAGTGATACAGTGCTCTACTGTTAAATTTGGACTTGTGCTGACACTTTTGCTGCTTTCCAGGTCCTACAGACACATAGGTTAACCATTAAGTTTGTCACAGTTTCAGGAGAAGGAGTTGGCCTCATCTCACAATTGTCTGATAATCACTGGGCAGAATCTGTTAATGCCACCAAACCTGCTTGGTCTTGTGGGACTGCACACTTGTTAGTGAAGTCCCTGCTCCAGCCTGTGTAAAGATCATAGAATGAATCATAGAATCATAGAAGGTTTGGGTTGGAAGGGACCTTAAAGATCATCTAGTTCCCATTCTCCTGCCATGGGCAGGGATACCTTCCACTAGACCAGGTTGCTCGAAGCCTCATCCAGCCTGGCCTTGAACACTTCCAGGGATGGAGCATCCACAGCTTCTCTGGGCAACCTGTTCCAGTGCCTCACCTTCAGCTCATCCTCCCTCATGTCCTGGTCTTGTGACTCTGTGATGGTCAGCTCCACCAGACACTTCCCTGCAGCTGATGGCTATGTTTTTGCTAATGCAGTCCAACGTGAGATTTGTCTTCACTGCTGAAAGGGTGCATTGCTGGATGATGCTCAACATGTCTACCAGAACCTTTCAGATTATTTTGTACATTGCTACTTTCTTACTGCTTAGCCCCCAGCCTATGCTATTGTATAGGGGTTATCACATCTTAGATGCAAGACTTTGTTGAACTTCGTAAGGATCCTGTCAACCTACTTTTCTAGGTTAGAAATGGAAAATAGACAGGCATCCAGCAATTTTTGTCACATGGATAGCTTTAAAATGTTTTAGTGACACTCACATAACGAGATTTTTTAACATTTCAAGTAAAGCAGCCATTTTTGAAACAGCTTTTTAAAAGAAAAAGTGCAAATGCTCTTCTTCCCATAAAACCAGAGAAACACATTTTTTTGCCAAGGTACTTCATAGAATTGCTTCAAATCTTTATTATCCTAAGGGCAATCTTCTTCAGCATGCACAGGACTTCCAAAAGTTGTTGAATGGCTGTCTCAGAGCTGAGGTGCTGTGAACTGCTACTCTGAAAGGGAATACACACTTGACTTTTTGACAATATTTTCCTTTGAAAACCTGTTATACATTTCAAATACTGAAAAGAAGACCAGAACATCTTATTATGCACTTGCTGGTTAGTCATATCTGTCATTTATACATTATTTCTTACAGCTAGCTCAGTAAAGATGGTGGATGAGAGTAGATATTTGATAGTAGATTCTTCATCTTTGCTTGCTTCATTGCACAAGCAGACCCCTTCCCTGGTACCCCAGAGAAGCCAAGCAGGCTCCAACAAGTGATTCTCTGAGGAACATGCTAGAACATAAATGACCACCTGAATCTCTGAAAATAAATATAGATGGATAGAGACATACACACTCTTGGCAAAAGTATTGTTTGAAATAATCTTAAGTGACATTAAGTATTACTTAAACATGAGAAACAGGTAGACTTTGCTTAAACTTACCTGAAAGATACATCTGAGGATACTTGGAACCAGTGAGGAAGGATGGCATGTTGCAGTGAGCTTTTGTGTCTGTGTGATTTTGGTTCATTATGCATTGTAAGTTTTAATGTTGCTTGAACCTCAGGTTTGTTCAAGCCAAAACCTTTTTTACCGGATGTCTGAATTTTGTGCCTTGGATCAGTTTTTATTTGTTGAATACACTTCATGTGGTTGGTAGTCTCATTATTATAGTACTTTTTTATATGAAACACATGGAAAAACAAAACTTGTATCTTCTTGTTCTGTAGCTCACACTCTGACACTTTAAAGAAGCTGTTTGCAAAAATAAGCAAAAAGAAAATTCTTCAAGTAATGAAAAACACAATTAAAAAATAATACGCATTTGAATAATATTCAAATTGCTATTGATCTCCTGTCAGTTTCTTTTTTTGTTGTTGTGGGGTTTTTTTTTTGTCTGAAGTGGTATGTATTCAATGAAATCAAACACAGAGGAAAAACAGAATGCTATTATTTTTGTTGTGGTTGTCTGTTCTTGAATTTGTGCAGGCTCAAGATGTGAAAAACTGTTTCTTGCTCTGCTACCTTTCAGAATTTTGTGCAGTTAAAAATATCCTATTTCATTTCAACAGAAACATATAGCAGTTATCTTTGTAGCTGTCATTTCTAGGAATGATTGGTGGGTGAAGTGAACTGAAGCACGAGTACATATCTAAGTGATTATAAACCAAATGCAAGTAAAGTTTAAGAGTCATTTAAACAACGAATTAATTAACCAGCCAAAATCACAAAGTTGCTGTTGAGGGAACCATCTTTCAAGGAATAGGTGTACTAAGCATGCTGCATTTTAAAAGGGAATTATTTTTTATTTATTTATCAATTTGATTTTATTTTAAAACCACTAGAGCTACATGATTTTATTTTATGCATGTATCCATATTTATAGTGTAATCCACTGATTCATTTATTAGGTTATAAAGAGTTTTGTGGGGGTTTTGGGGGATTCTTAGAGTTTAAACAGACAGACGATAAAGACTAGTTATAATCAAAGCCTGCACAGTGTTATGAACATGCACAAAGTGATAGATATGTAAAGAAAAAAAAAAAGACATTTTAAGGTATTGATTGAGATAATTTAGGAGTTTTGATTGAAACATTCATGTAAGTGCTTTTCTGGACATGCGCCAGTGCACCTAGTGGTTCTTTTACTGGTAACTCTCCAGAAAAGCAGATCTCAGACTGCAGTTGACACAAGTCCTTGCTACAGTTTATCATGGTAACTGGAGTTGGGATGAAACCAAAGTTTTTGTTTTAAATATCAGTAAATTTGGGGAGAATTCAAAGCAAATAGGATTTGAACTTTGCTGCTTAGCTCATCTCAGATCCTAAGGGGACTTCTGTGAATACCTTATGGATTGGTTCCAGTCCCTGCCTACTGGCACCATACAAACAGGCTTCAGAATAGTGCAAGTTTTCTTCATCTGAGAGGAAGTCTAACTTTTGGTTATATTTCAATTATTTTTATTTTGGTTATCTTCACCTATGGAATATTTTTTTTATGGCTCTATGGCCTAATATAGTTAGAATATGAACTATCTTTTATGTAGGCAGTTTAGAAACATGTAAAAAACTTAAAGTCTCTATGCTTCACTTTTATTCAATTAAATGCAAAAAGATGACAAACCAGTGTTTTCTCAGAAAGCTAATTGAAAAAAAAAAAAAACATTTAAAAATACCTAAGGTAACTGCAGTTTTTTGTTTAAAGAAAAGTTCTTATATTAAAAGGAGCTTGAGTAGGAGCTTTAAAGATTGAATTTGTGAAGGTTTTGAAAGGAAACCTAAACTCCAGAAAGGTATTTTCCATACCTGTAGCAAAAGCTGGTGTGATATTTTCTACGAACCTACAAATATATGCTTCCATCTGATTTGCCTTCACCTCAGCTGTGCTACTTTGTCTGTAGCACTCTAAATTATGATTAAGAATCAGAATAATTTTCAATAATGAGTACCAAAATTGTATGAAATATTCATTTTATAAAATGAAACACATGGAATACAAATCAGAGCAATATATTTTCTCTGCTAGAAAACACAAGTGGTTTTTGTTAATTTTTTTAAATGCCCTTAAAAATCTCTTGCTCTTCTATCCACAGTTTCTGCATGTCCATGGAAAGAGAAAAACACTTTTTAAGGATTCTGTATTAAGAATGATTTTTCATTTTTAAAATGTTAGTATCATTGCCATAATCAGTAACATTTTGCTGTAAAATTACTTTTTTCATAGCAGTTTTTTGTTCTAGTAAAGTCAGAAACTAGATCTCTGACTCCTGAATGTTGCAAAAACTTTTGTAACATATTGCAGATATGACATTTCCAAAAGACCCCTTCAGCTGTGTCATTTCCACAAGAGTAATTAAATTAATCTGTATAGCTCAAAGGTGAGATCACTGTTCCAGTATACCCAAGATAGCAGAAGTGAAGAATAATTCATTCATTATTAAATAATTTGCAAGTTAATGCTGGAGAAATCTAATTCCTTAACAAGAATTTTTCATGTTTTAAACTTGCTTCTTTTTTCTTATTCTGAAAGATATTATTTTCTTTTGCTGATATACTGCATAATTATTGTTGGAATTAATACAATTTTAACTAAACATAATATAACTAAACCATCTCAAAATAAATATGCGTATGCTGGTCTGGATGTTATGAAATATTCAGCATGTGACAAGAAACACTTTGAAAGGTAGATATGTGCTGGCACTCCAGTAATTGGGTTCATGAATTGCTTCCAATAGAAATGTGAAAGTTGCTTTTCCTCTCTCCAACCAATTTCACCAGTGCTCATGAAGAAGAAATCATTTTTAAAGATAGTTTAAGAAAATGAATCTGCTCACACAAAGATGAAATACTGAATTTTTGAGTGACTTTGTTCTGCAATGATCCAGGTATTTTGTGACTCATGCAGTTTGTGCCATATTAATCTAGCAATATGTGCAGTACTCAAAGATATATTAACAATATTTTTCAAGAGAAATCCCACAACCATGTTTGTCTGAATTTATGGCAAACTTTTACAAGAGGAACTTGAAGGCTTCTTGTCAGGGAAATGGAAGATAGAAAGAGAATACTTTCACTTTGTTCTCTAGCAAATAGAAATGTCTTTGAATAATCATGGAAAATAGAACTACTTGATAATGAATGCCTATTAAATGTACCCTGTCTAAGTATTAATGTTTATTTTTGAGAAAAATGATACCAGTTTCTCAGATGTTAAAGGTACTAATAGAGATTAAAGTTTCAAAAGCAGAGATTCTGTTAAAAAATGACAGATGAAACACTGGAAATTCCCAGGACACATCCAAGAGCTTTGACGGAGGGGCAAAATAAGATCCTAGAAATCACAGATCTTCTGTAAATAATTTGGTTGAAGTAACAATTAAAAAATCAAATTATGACATAGTTAGTGGATCATAATTGTACAAGCAGATTGGCTTCTAGAAGGGGAAAAAATGTGCCTCTGATTTAATGCGGTATAATTCCTTCAGGGCGTCAATAAAATGGTGAGTGAAGGAGATAGGTAGACATCTTTGTCTAAGCTTTCAAAAAGCTTTTGGCTAAGTCTTTCACAAGAAGCTCTTAAAAATGATCAGTCACAAGGGGAGTGCTAAAATTCTGTCACAGGTCAGAAGCTGGGTGAGACATGGAAAAGAGGAGCCTGAATAACTCATCATCTTTGAAGAGGGTGAAATGTTAACAGCAGCATGTTTGAATATTGAAAGAGAACCACTCTAGTTTAATGTACTGTTTGCATTAATGATCTGGAAGAGAAACAAAATGAACGAACCTCTCATTATTTATGATAGAAGTAAAAAAAGAATTTGAGAAGTTTCTGGGAGATTTAGAATGAAGTATGATGGCAGGTATAATGTAAAGCTGACCATGGTAGAAAAATGTCCAGTGCTGGCAATTTTCTCAATGCTCTTTGAATCTATAATTAAAATATCTCTTAATTAAAGAGAACAGAACTCCAACGTGTATTTTTCAGTGATAGCTCAACTGCTCCCTGTCCCTTAGGGACCTATCTGTGCTTCAGAAAGCAAATACATTATTTGGAGCAGAAGAAAATACCATGAAGTCACTTTAGATTGACTCCTGAGTTTAATGGCAGGCTTTGAAACTGAATATATGCACATGCATGTGTATTAACTGGGTAATTAGAGACCACTGTTGACAGGAACATTTGAAAAACTGACCTAAAATCATATATAATACCACAGAGCTGATATTTATGGCAATGGTCTTTGATGGTTGTAGCCTTCAAGGCTACAGAGCTCTTCCATGAGGAAGGGACCTGAAACCAAATCAGATATCACCTTTCTCTCCCCCTAAATCTGAGATCTATCCTTTTAGACAGCTGAGTTTCTAGGCTGTTTGCAATTCTTGGCCTCTGTTACTGGGTGAAACATTTTCAGGTTTGTTACATTGTCAGGACAGGTGCTTTATGCTCTTTCTCAGCTGTTATTTCCCTTGCTGAGATGCTGCTGTTTAAATCAAAACCAATCCTGCCCTAGCTCTCAGTGCTACACTTCTTCAATGACCTGTAACTAAGTTGCTTAGAGTTTTGGGGCCTCCAGTTCCGAGCTGTGCCCACATTGTCAAAGCCTTGCTGTTATCCTGCGGTTGAAGTGCACATCATAACAAGAGACACCTGGTATCAAGCTCAGGCTCACACAGCCTGGTCTCATAATAAGCTGATGAGAAGGCTAGCAGCTTAGTACCTTGCACTATGAGCAGGACACATCACCAGTGTAAAGCTTCTGACCTCCTACTGGCAGTTACGGTAACGTTTTTACAGGGCACTAGTACAAAAAAAGTGTACAGTTTTGCTGTATCTGTGTGCTTATGTTTGGGTTTAGAAAAAGCTGGTGTTAAAATCTTTGTAGAGTGCTTCTGCTTTTATGGAAGCAACAGGGTTTTGCTTTACTTAATAGGATACAGATTTCCAGAAGTCTTTAAGTATTACTTTAATGGTATGTACCCCAGAAGGATGATGGGTCTGGGTTTGAGTCCCTGTTATAAGAAACAATTATATATTTTTTGTGACAAGTCATTATGTCAAACATAAAAACTATTCTGTTGTTACAAACTGATTAAATTAAAGAACAAAAGCTTACTTTGGTATGTGTAGTGATTATGTGTACAAAGTGATAGGGACTAATATTATTGTGACAAATAGAGCTTTCAGAAAATTATTTAACTTTCTTCCAAATACATCTGGTGCTGCCTATTGTCAGTACAATGTATTGAATTACATAGATGACTGAATTGATCTGATGTGACTCTTTCTATGTTCCTATAGTGTTCTGTCTCACAGACAAGGTTAGAGGTATTTTCTACAGCACTGTTGACAGCTTTCCTTTCTTAATGTCATTCATTTTATTATTTAAATCAATTCAGGGAACATCTTATCAATTAAGATATAAGCCACTGTTAAATATTAAACCTATATTCATAAGTAGGAATTCTGTCAAAACCAGGGTAATGATATTATAGGTCGTCTCCTAAAAATCTTAAATTTATTTTGTTAAAAATCACATAGGTATCTATGTTGTAATCAGCGGTCATTTAGTGAACTGCAATGCTAGTCTTTCCCTGTAGAATTTTTTGTTAAATATTTTTCCTTGGCAGAAAACAATCTCAAGTAGAACACTCATAGAATAGTTTTACAGCCAGAAAAAATAAGTTTTCAAAAGTCACTGAAGCTCCTGATAAACCAATGAAAGAGATTTTTCAGTTCTGACCAAGGCAATATATTAACTGGAATTTAACAAACTTAACTTTAAGACAGATGAAGGGAAATATTACTAGATCTGTAGCTGTATGGCATGATGTGATAAAATCTTTAGGTGTGTTAGTATAATCTAGGAGCTAAATGTAATGTAAATAAACAAGGTAGTTAACTGTAATGAATATGAAATGGTAATAATCACGGTTTACATACTTCTGGATTCTTACACTCTTGCCTTCACTTAGAATCTTCCCTTGAAAATAGTCTCCCTGAGTGCAATTTTGATACCAATCTCCATGAAAAACAGTTGAGTGTCTCCTCTTACTATCTGTAGTGTGAGCTGTGTGGAATTAACTCACTGTTCACCTTTAAGCAAGAGATGCAGTCATAGAATCACAGAGTGGTTTGGGTTGGAAGGGACCTTAAAGACCATCTAGTTCCAACCCCCTGCCATGGGCAGGGACACCCTCCACCAGACCAGGTTGCTCAAAGCCTCACCCAGCCTGGCCTTGAACAATTCCAGGGATGGTGCATCCACAGCTTCTCTGGGCAACCTGTCCCAGTGCCTCACCACCCTCTCCAGGAAGAATTTCTTCCTGATATCTAATCTAAATCTCCCATGTTTCAATTTAAACCCATTACCCCTTGTCCTGTCACTACAGGCCCTTGTAAAAAGGTCTATAGAGGTCTTGTTGCAAGTACCTTGAACACAGGAGAACCTGAGAGAAGAAACATCAGCCATTCTATCTTATCAGATTGTGTATGCAAAGAAATGATGGTCGTTAAGATAAAATAAAAACAGGGGCCTTTTAATTTGTTTAAACAAGATTTTGTGCAGTGAATGGTGTGAATTTGCATAATGGAGAGGAAAAGACAGGCTAAAAACTATGACTCCTAATCTTGCTCATATGGGAGTAAATTTTATATTTGAAATCCAACTATTTCTTTTTGTTTGGGTTTTTTTTTTTATTTGTTTCCAATTGTTATTTTTTAATTTTGTCTTTTACCGTGAATTCTGATCTCTATGTTGTATCTGTATCTGTGAACATATGTGTATAAAGGTAGAGAGGTTATACAAATTTATGTTTATAATTTAAACACGGAAATCTGTACAGTTGTATTATTTGTAATTAAATAAGGTACACATAACATTTAGATCTGTTAAATAAGTAACTTTGCTTTGAGTGCTCAGCATCTTGCTGTGGTAAAAGCTCTCAGAGCTGGGCTTTATGCTGGAAGTGGCACATGCAGCCAATCAATAGTACACTATTAAATACTGCAAATCACAGTGCTGAGCACTCAAAGCGAAGTAACTTCCAATTCTTTTTGGATAGTGAAAACATACATTTGCCGAGGAATAGTGTGCACACAGATCAGTATGGCTGGGAAGAGCAAATAAAACCTTGCCATGATGCTTGCTGGAAGACGTGTCATTATTAGCTTGTCTTGAGGAAAATATAAGTGAGATTTATTGGGGTTTTGTTTGGTTTTTTCTTTCTTTTTCTACTTCCTAAAACATTTTAACTCTTTTCCTTTAACGCATTATGACTTAAGCCTCTTGCCTTGTCCTGTTGTTTGATGTTTCCTCTTATTTAAGGTAAATATTTTATATTTTAAGGAGCTATTTTTTCAACTTTTAAGAATGAGGGTGTTGGGGTTTTTTTAATGTATGGAGTAAACCCTTAATAGTAGTACATACAGTATTTCTAAGAAATGCAAGGCACCTAAAGATAAGCAAAACTTTAATTTCAATAGGTGCTGATCTCTGCAGACTGGAAAGATGTGCTCTGTAGCTATTATACTGAATATGTACAAAATTTATTTGTAAGAATTTATCAATGTGCCATCATTATATCCTTAAACAGCCAGAATTTTGCAGCAGTAAAATTAGTGTTCAGTCCCTGGTGAGAGCCAGAGCCAACAATATAGGTACAGATGTAAAAAACGATCAATAATTATAATTCTTCTGGTTTCATAAGCAAAATAACAGAGGACGTAAAATTTGAAGCTTCACTGTTTATCTACAATCTCTTTATGATGGCATTTGAATAATGACAGACATGTGAGCAGTACCAAAACTTAGATACCCAGCAGCTGATGTCATCAGCTGGGCCAGTGAACAAAGGCGCCAACGGAAAAAAATCCAGGTCAAGCTCAGTCACGTGTATCATTCCTCAAGCTGTTTTTTGGAACTCTACTTACATGACACTTTTGGAACATTTCTCTTTTTTTTTTTTTTTTTTTTCAAACTGAAAAGATCCTGATATTTTGTCTAACTGAAGGGAGGAACAAGCTGGGTGGTTTTTTTTTTTTGTTTTTGTGTTTGTTTTTTTTTTTTTAATAAATTTTCATTTCATTTGAAGTGCAGCTTTGATTGAACTAATGTTAAAAGAGCACCATGGTTACCCTTGCTAATCTGAGCCATTTCAAATATAAAGAAAAAAAAAAAAGGTTTTAAGGGGACACCCAGAAGTCTTAATTATTAGAGCAGGGAGAAGATAACCTTTTTTCTCAAGTGAACTTTTTCTTTTATTAACCACAGGCACTTTGATAATTTTTTCTGTTCATCCACAAAATAAGAAGAGCTATTATTTTTCTGGCTCTGTCTTAGTACCTGCCCTTTCCTCTAATTCAAATGACTAGAGAGGCTGGAAAATGAGATGATAACAGAGCTGTTTCACCTGTCTTTCCACTTTTGAGATATTCCTAAAAGAGGAGGAATTTTTTAACAGGTGTTCGAGCTATTTTAGGGGTGACTGATAGACCAGAGAATTCTGTTACTTTTATGCCCACATCTGATGAGAAACATTTCCCTTCTTTTAAGGAAATCGGCAGTTCAATTTCTAGTATTTCTTCCAGTAACAATTTCTGCAAACGTTAAATTGTAAGTCAGTAATTCTGACCATCTGCTAGTAGCTGAAGTAGACTTATTTGTGTATTTACTTGTAAGAATCAAAACAATCACATTTGGGAGTTTTTTTCATTTGTTGTTATTTGAACAAATATATGCCTCCCCTTCCGAAAAGCCTTTTCATTCTCAAAGCATCAGTTTTGCTTACTGAAGCTGAAAATAAAGCTGAAAAAGAGGACATTAATAGTAAAATTTAGGTTTGTGTCTCTTCTTCAGTATCTGTAATGGAGAAATATTACTGCAGTGAAATCCTTATCTGAATGTGAATGGTTTTATTGTCAGACGTGTACCTATTTTTTAGTATCATGTACTAAATGACAGCTATTCCTCTGTTCTCCCCTTTCTCCTTTTATTGTCCATCAGAAGTATTTGTAGATATGTTAATTTAATATTCTATTAAGATTTTTCTAGTTATAATGCAACAATTATGCAAGTAATTCTTGCTAGTTTTCCTTCAGGGACTTTAGTTAGTCTCCCTCATACATCATAAATAGGGAATAATTTCATAGATGGTTCCTCCTCCTCCCTTACCCCAGTTATCCTTTATTCACTAAGATAACAAAAGACAAATTGAACTGCAAGAGAAGTCAATTAAAGCAAATATTTTGATAATTCTGACACAAGGCATAATCATGTTACTGTACCAAGCCCACAAAGCTGAATCTGGCCTACTGTGTACATGGTAGATAGAATGGGGGAAAAAAAAGTTGGGTTTATGACAAGTGGTTTCAAAAATGTCCTTGGTATTATGGATTTTTTTGGGGCTCTTTTCTTCTAAATAGCACTAAACAGTGAATCTATGTAATAAACACTCTACAATTGTTAAACCCAGCTGAACTGTACCTTTTGTACAGTGGTACCTGATAGAGTTGTCTGTGTTATATTTAGCCCATACACTCATATGATAAATGAACAGGATGCTTCCATATACAGTTCCAAAAAATTGTTGCAATTTCTTATGTCCTAGGGATTTTCTTCATTTTAGTTTGTTTTAGCCTTCTAGAATATTTCTTCTTTTGCTTGTTCTACCTGCTTTGTCAGATGAGTAAATTCTGTTTTATTTGTTTTTATCAGCAATATGGGCCCCAGCTGTTCTGCAGCATCTGCAGATATAGAAGCAGGAATTATATATTTTCAGCCAATATGGCCTCTGTACAGTAGATCTTTTCTGGACAGTGATAACAGTTTGTGTAGATCAACATTTATCATGACTAAGGTACTGTATGCTAAGAATCTGTCATACAGTTCCCCCTTCTACTAATTGTAACCACTGGGATCTTTTTTGCCATACTTGCTGTCGAAAGCACAATCTTTAAAAGTCAGTCATTTCTTGGAAAAGCCCTTGTGGGATATGATAGACATCCTATAACACCTCATAGAAAATTACATTCTGTCTGGTGGAGAACTCTAGAAACTTATGGAGTACAACTTCTTTATATTTCATAGGCTACTATAGCCATTTGTGTAGAGCCTACCTATGGAGAATTTTTTTAGACAGTGTAAGTTTTAAGGGACTTTTCAAAAAGGACCAGTTAAAGGATTAGCTGTTGCATGGACTACATGAGGATTTACAGTGCATCATTTACTCCCCATCCAGCCCCTGTGTGTCCAGTCATTTGGGATTTACACTATGGGAATGTGGTTCATGAGACATTTCAGGTATAATCAACTATTCTGCAATAAGACTGCACAAGCTCACTGTGCACTGGTTTCCCTCTATAAGCAGCATTTAAGAGTGTTGCCCTTTTCTGCAGTATAGGTTTAATCCTGACAGGGATTTAGTTTGAGGTATCTTACTATGTAACTCCGTGTCATCTCATCACCTTCTGAAACAGTAGGGAACCAACCATTTACATCACAGTTAGCTCATCTTAAGAATACTCACTAATTGCTACTGTTTGAACATTTATTTCTTCTCTAGTTTCTTCTGAAGTATTGTTATGGTCAGTTCATTGAAAGAGGCACTTGTGATGATTTAGTCACAGCAATGGCCAGCCACCATGTTCTGAGATACGCTTTCATACAGTTTAGAGAGCAGTGATAATTACAGCCATAACTCAGTGAAGAAATAAAAACAATGTAGTCTGTCTCCTTCAGCAGAACCATTTAAACTGGAGAATCTATGTAGCTGCTTTTTTTACGCTTTGGGATGTCTCTTCATAGTTGGTTGCACCTGTATAGCCATACCAGTTTATGGTAATCTCTGTATAAGAGCCTTATTCACCTCTATAGATTGCCTTTTAAAAAGATTGAAGACTAATGTCTCTTTCTTGTTTAAGCCTGGGGAGAGATGGCATTGATATCCTTGTCACATATGATGAAGGATGGAAGTAATCCCCCGAATAAACTACATTTGCCCTGGGATTACTGTTTTAATAACTTGACATTTCCAATCAATCATGAACAAAGAATTTAGGTAGTCCTCTATTTCTTTCTGAGATGATCACTATAACTGTGTATAGAATAAACTACTCTTGCTGATACAGACCACTCAGAAATACTAATAGCACTTCTTCCTTTGCTCTGGTAGATGGGTATCCAATTAAGATTTCACAGGGCCAATTAAAAAAATAAGGAAGACATTTTGAGAAAATGTATATGGAATACATCCATTTTGCTCTTCCTCAAGTAAGTAATCAGATATGTATACAAAAGAGAGAAAGTTTAAGGATATGAAAAATAAGATTTTTTGGCTCTAAAAAGTCCAGAAATATGTATAAAAGGAGAATTTTAATGTGAGAAGCAGATTTGAGAAAAAAGTTTCAAATGTAATTTAAATATCGCTTAATGTTTCTAAATTCACTGATTTTTATGGGTTAATGTGTTAGCTGCAGGTTTTGTCTTTTAGTGTGCTTGCACTTAGAACGTTTTCATTTTCTGAGCTAATAACATAGGTACTTGAGCTTTCAGATCTAAATAAAGCGTTGTATAACTGACTATAATGGGGGATCCCAAAGTTCCTTCAATTGTAGGGATGCACAGCAAGTCAGTCATAGATCAGCATTAGTAGAAGGAAGGGTGCTTACCTAAGAGAAAAACACGGTTAGGCTCCTATAAACCAGTCTACAACTTCAGAGTTGAAGCCATTTAAAATAAGTTAAAGCACTCCAATGCAATCATGTAATCTAACTCTGTTTGCAAACCTACATTATTAAAGATAGCATTGTGATTATTTTTAATACTATTAACTTCCAACGGAAGAGTTCCAAAATTCAATACCCACTGGTGTCCCCCCAAATTGTCTTAAACAACAAGAGTATTTAGCTTCAGTATTTTCATTTTTCTTGACATACTCCTGTATTAAGCACACATTTGTATGCTTTCTCTCTGACTTATGAACATATAAAACTGAAAATATTTCTGGTAGTAATTCTACCAATTTTATGTAGGCAAAATATAAGCAAATTATAGTGAACTATAATTTACTGAGATAATTTTTACTTTCTGACATAAATGATAATGACAAATTTATGGTCGAAGTAATTCTGAAACCATTCTCTCGCATGAAGCAGAAATTTCTGAATCATTTGTCATAATTTCAAAATTAGGCCATATGCAGCACGACATTTCTCTAGTTGCTCTGAAGTAAATCTGGAATGATGTCAGAAGTCAGTCCTTTGGTATTCATAAGTGGTTGCCATTATATACATCTCACTCGAGCATTTTCCCATCAGCATAAAAAAAAAAAAGGCTAGCAATTATTCAAAGCCTAACTTTTCATCATTATTGGCAAGGGCTGGATATTTAGGTGATTCAATAAATCCATAGACAGCTTTCATGGTACATGGCTGTCAGCCACCTCTTACTCTTGTAGATGTGGATGCTGAAGGCTCTTCCTATCCTGGAGCATCTCTGAATTCCTATGCAGATGATACAAAGAAAGCAGTTTGTGGAGAAAGATGATTTTTCCACTGAGCAGTCACCACTCGTTTGTATTTTTCCTGCATTTGACAAAATTAACTGTCCTCTTTCTTATGGGTTTTCTCCTTTCCAGCACTTATAACTCCCTAATTAGGATAATGTTTGATGTTCCTAAAATGACTGTACAGAAGGTATTTGTTCAATTCTGTGTTTTTTAAACACAATTAACACTTCTATTTAGTATTAAATATTCAGAATTCTGACCTCAAACAACCGGTGGCTCTTAACTTACACAGAGATTGATAACAGTCCCTAGTTCAGAAAGCTGGGTTTTTTTCCTGTTTTGCAAGTGTGATATAGGTACACCCAGCAACTGCAGTGTCAGTAGAAGAGCTGTAAATCCCATTCTTTTATTTCTTTTTGTTTTTTTACTATCATAATTTTAGTTTGTTCAAGTATTTATTTTATGAAACAGGGAAAGGGAACAACATTTTATAAATGTTTCTAATACATAAGCTTTCATAAGAAATCAGAATTGCTCTGAGTGATACGTAATTGCATAGTTGGATAGCATAAGTGTTCATGGCCATTCTTTGCCGGAACACTCCTTGCCACTGAAGTGACTTGATTAACATACAATGAAATATCTAATGTTCAAATGTTAATTTCTCTAGTTAGATAATAACAGAGTTACATGATGATCATGCCTGCAGGGTTATAAAAAGATGTAAAGGGAGTCACACAATAAGAAACTTTCATTTGAGAAGAATGAAATAGAAGATTTCAAGAAGACATGGCTAATTTTGCTCTGTTTATTAGCTGGCTTTTGTTAGCTATTAATATTATTTATCTCTCTCTGCATTTGCATTACTAAAACTAAGCAAACAATATGTGAGCTACAATGCTCAGAAATTCCTGAAACTGTCAGACAGAACACTGCATGTGTTAAAAAAAAAAATCAAAAAAAAAAATCTCATTATATGTAGTTACCTTTCTAATCTATAAAATCAGACAAGAGATGCATGAAAAGTACAGGGAACTTTGCAAGATACAGATAGATTACCTTTTTGTCTAATAGTTGCTGGAATCCCTTCAGATTCAGAAACTTCATGATTAATTGACTCTAGGCATAAGCATCCTATTAATAGCATTTCAAAAGAGGTGACATGCTCCTGGACAAAAGGTCTTCACTGCAAACAGGTCCTCTAAGTTACCAGTGATACAAATGGGTTTGGAGTCCTGACTGCTACAACACTTTACCAAACAAAAATAGCCCAAAGAGAAAACCAAGCATATGGCTTTGTCTTACTTCAGTACAGTTGAAAAAAGAATGTATGTGCCAACTAAATAATCCTTGGGATGATAAACAAGGACTCTTTTCATGTTCTCTTGAAATAATGCATTTTCTTTTGTCTCTTGGTTTACCTAGCTGGTTGCATCTATCAAAGCCATTTTCTAAGAAGGTGAATCAAAATCCTGATTAATACAAGCTATAGACTAGGGACAATGATTTAATTGGGTTAAGGGCACTGATGGCTCATTATCTTTTTTTTTTTTTTTTAATTCTAGGAAGTGAACATATATTGCCTTATCTGAGATTTGGAAAGGATTTAGATTCTCTAGATCAGTTAAGACACTCTAGGAAAAAAAGCTCTATTTATATTCAAATGATGGTAAGCCAGTTCTGTTCAATAAATAAAGAAGCAAGGGAAGGAGATTGCTGGCAAAGAAAACCTCTGTATCATCAATATTCAAAAAGAAACCTTTGCTTTATTAATAAACTATATTTGTATCTGTACTGTATTTCAAACACCAACCATCACACCGATCCATTTATACTACATTTTTGTAAGGAAGCAAGGGAACATTGCCACATGGAACACGTTCCCTTTTCATGCAACTCTTTAGGTTAGAAGGGACCTTAAAGATTATCTAGTTCCAAGCCCCCTGCCATGGGCAGGGACACCATCCACTGGGCCAGGTTGCTCACAACCTCACCCAGCCTGGCCTTGAAGATGTCCAGGGATGGGGCATTCACAATTTCTCTGGGCAACCTCATCCAGTGCCTCACCACCTTCTCTGTTTTCAGGAGGATCTGCTCCATGATTTTGCCAGGCACAGAGGTGAAACTGACTGGCTTGTAGTTCCCTGGATCCTACTTCTATGTACCTATAGAAGTCCTTCTTGTTGGCCTTGATGTCCCTGGCCAGGTTTAATTCTGTCAGGGCTTTAACTTTCCTAACCTGACCCCTGACTTGTCCAACAACTTCTCTGTAACCCTTCAAGCTCCCTGGACCTGCTTCCACCCTCTGTAGGCTTCCTTTCTGTGCCTCGGTTTCTCCAGGAGCTGCTTGTTCATCCGCGCAGGCTTCCTGGCATTTACCTGACTTCTTCTTCATTGGGTTGCACCTCTCCTGAGCTTGGAGATTCTTGAATACTTGCCAGCTTTCTTGGGCCCCTCTTCCCTCCAGGGTTTTATTCCATGAAACTCTGCCAACAGTTCCCTGAAGAGGCTAAAGTCTCCTCTCCTGAAGTCCAGGTTAATAAGCTTGCTGTGCAGCCTCTTCACCTCCATAAGGATCTCAAACTCCACCAATTCATGGTCACTGCAGCCAAGGCTGCCCCTGAGCTTCACATTCCCCACCAGTCCCTCCATGTTGGTGAGAACAAGGTCCAGCCTGGCACCCCTCCTCATTGGCTTCTCTATCACTTGGGAAGGAAGTTGTCATTGACACATTCCAGGAACCTCCTGGCTTGCTTGTGCTCTGCTGTATTGTCCCTCCAACAGATATCAGGGTGGTTAAAGTCCTCCATGAGGGCCAGCTGCATGCCTGAGATGGGGAACCGTCTAGATCACCACATTCTTCCTAGCGATGGCCTTTGGCCAAGAGGCAACCATTGCTGGGCCCTGCCCACACATCTTACCTGCCCATCCTGCCTGTGCAAACTGATGTGCCATGATCTCTTCACCACACTCCCTGGGGGCTGCTCTTGTATGTGAGGTAATTGGTCACCTTCACCCATATCCCCACCCATGCTGAGTCAGAGCTGCCTCTCAGCAGCAGCACACTCTTCTCGGGGTGTGGTGGTCCCTCTCTCTCTTGCACTCGTGCTTCTTCACCAGCTCACTCTTCCTGCTCAGGGGGGAAAGATGGGGTCTCTGTATCTTTCCCCTGTGCTTCTGAGTGTTCCTTCATGGATTTTTGCTACTTCAGGAAGGATCCCCTGACTTGATCCTCCACTTCAGAGCCCTAGGCTCCGGTGACTTTTTTGAAATGGTGGGTACACGGGGTTTTAAACTGCCACCTTCACTCATGTCCCCACTCATGCTTAGGCAGAGCTGCCGCTAGTCAGCAGCTTACTCCTTCCACTCAGGGCAAGAGGGTTGGGCACCAGGGCTTCCTCCTCCCTCTCTATGGCCTGCGCTTTTGGGTGCTTGTTCCTTCGTGGATTTTTGCCATGGTTTTGCTGCTTCAGGAAAGGTCATCCCCTTTGGAGCCCTTCACCTTGGTGACTTTGATTTAGGCTGAAAAACACAGCTAAACAGTTATGCTTGCACAAATGTTTTTCATATTAATATAATTACATGCGTTAGTGCAAAATGCATTCTAAGCATGTACAATTTTCTCACCATTTTCTAGCCTTACAGTAGTATACCAAAAATACCTAGGTGTAGTTTTCATTTATTTTATTAAGATATAGATTTGTAAATTGAGATAAAAACCTCATGTGCTTCCCTTTTATGACCTTATTTTTTTTGACATCATCTCTTCCAGTCTTCCCATATCTTCATATGTAAATATTTTTCAGTTTTCAAAGGAGTGATGTAGTATTAGTTGTTGATTAAAAAAAAAAAAAGGGAACAAGTTAGTTTAGATGAAATGACAGAAATGTTCTCTCATCATTTTTGATGTTTTTTAGAATAGTAGGAAAAAGCTGAGACTGATGAATCACTATGGAAGTGCAGATATGTTAAATACACATATATACACATGCATATGCACAGTATATATACATGCATATACACATATATATAAATTGCTCTGTGTATTCTCTTCTCTATGAATGACATAGATACCAAAGGGATGTACACTTCAGACAGAAGCCTAAACACAAAGGTGGCATGTGTTGAGAAGGTCTGTTATTTAGACAGTCATTTACCTGGCAAGTGTCCCTATAAGGAAATTATAGCAGAAGTGTCACTTTGATTACAATTTGAAAAATTGCAATGTAAATCTAGAGCATGTTGAATTATTTATTCACAGCATATAAATGCAATCTGTAGAAGTTAAATCTCATCGGTTCATTTCTCAGTCAACACAGATGTTAATTTGAAGCTCAGCAAGGTACAGCTTGATTTTGGTGTCAGGACTAAGTGTGTAGGCTGTTGAAAGCCTTCATGTATCTAGCAAACTCACTTTCTTCTCTGTAACTAGGAAAGATGCTCATTGTACCTTTCCAAGGTGCCTATTTAACACCAGAAAACAAGACTGTACAATGCATTTTCTGCAAAATCTACAGCATTATTACTGTTTAATATTTAGATCCTGTTACACATGGATGTTCTTCGCATGCTTCATTTTTGAGGAAGTTGTTTTTCAGTTACTTTTGAAGTTGTGTCACTAGCTCTGCCGTCTTCATTTGTGCTCCATACAATCTCTTAAAGTGGCAAATCATAGTTTCTATTTCAGGATGCATTCAGTTCTTTGATTTATTCATTTCCGCCATGTTTTATTCTTTGTCAAGCAGTAGCACAAGTTTAAGCTTTGATTCCTGATAATGTTAATGATATTCTGTAGAAGTGAGTATTATAGTGTAGTTTAGATTGCTTTGATACTGCAAACCAAAAACACTGCTTTGGGAGGTTTTTATGTTAATAAATGGCTGCAGGATGTCATTTTGTTCTTGACATCTTAGATATGAGCATGAGCTAGTAGTGTAGGATTAGGATCTGTAAATCTGTGACATTTTAATTGTACTTCTGCAACTTGGAGGGGACAATGCAGAAGCAGTCAGGATAATGAGGCAGAGCTTCCTTGTTAATGAATAAGGCTTTGTAGATGTGCAAGTAGTTTTACAAAAGGGACTAGATTATCAAATCTGAATTGTTCCTTCCTTGGTATGTTCATGTGTCTGTTTAGGTACTTATATAGGTGTACAGCTGCATGTGCCTATGTCCTTGATGGCCGCTTTATCCCAAATAACTGCACTATATTAGCTCTAGAGGTATTTGGCTCTAGATAATTGCATCAACAACTTTATCCAGTAGTTTACTCCTCTTTATTCCTTATCCTTCAGCTAACACAGCTCCTTCACAGCAAAGCTTCAAAATCTTTATCTTTACGATTATCCACAGTTCCTCAACATCTGTGTTGTATGTATTCTTGTTCCTTTGTTATTATTAACTCTGTCTTTTCTGCTACCATACATTATCATAAAACCATAGAATAGTTTGGGCTGGAAGGGACCTTTAAACGCCATCTAGTCCAACCCCCCTGCCATAAGCAGGGACACCTACAACCAGATCAGGTTGCTCAGAGTCCTGTCCAACCTGGCCTTGAATGTTTGCAGGGATGGGACATCTCCCACCTCTCTGGGCAACCTGTTCCAGTGCTTCACCACCCCCATTGTAAAATACTTCTTTCTTATATCTAGTTTAAATCTACCCTTTTTAAAACCATTAATTAGTCAAGGTCTCATAACTTGCCAGTATACACTGTGAGCAGGAATTTTGCCTTATGGGTTTTCCTAACTAACCCTCATTTCTGTGCTTTACTTAGAGATAAATTTCAGAGCATAAAGAAAACAATCTTAAATGAGAGTGTAAGAATAACAATTAAATAAGATGTATCGTTAATAATACTTGTTCCCAAATGACATTACTGTATTGTTAATTTGGATTCTTAGACCTTTATTCTTATGTTTCTGTCATAAATTGGCTTGCATATGAGGTCATGATAACCACAGGGAAAAATTCTTCTAGACTTCTGCATCCATGAATAATCAATGAAAATATTGCGTTAATTTATATTTAAAGATATCTTTTAACATTCTCTTCTGAAATTTTTTGCTTAGTCTATTATTGAAAGAAGAACATTGAGAACTTCAAGGCAATTGTCTGGCTCTTGATTAACATATCCTTTTTATATACAGATTCATATTCACATATCATCATCTCAGTAATTCAAAGGTTCTAATACCGTTGTTACATCAGCTTTCTCTCACTTTTTCCTATGTAATTTTTTTCTTTTCCCCTCATAAGTTGGCGTTGGGTGTTTTTTGGTGTTTGGTTTGTGGGTTTTTGTTTGTTTGTGGTTTTTTTGTTTTGTTTTCTGGGAGGGTGGGGCAGGGAAGGGGTGTTTCGTTTTGAGGTGGTTTTGGTTTTTTACTTTGTGTGATTAGGAAAATCATGTGCATTTCTTGGAAAAGTTCCTTGGGTTATAGATATCTGGTTTATATGTTGAAAGAGAATATTTCAGATAAAAAACCCCTATTTGAATGGAAATCTAGAGCACATCTAATCTTTTCTAAATCAAACAAGATTAATCTAAGTACTATACACAACGTATAGGGGACTTTAACTGAATGGTTTGAAATGCTACCTCGATATGCAGTGAATTAATAAATATTAAAAGTTCCAGCAATAGACATTCAGGGATTTAGATCCAGAATTTATATAACATGAAAATAATTCCTGGATCAGAAACTGTTGAACTGGGGCGGAAGAGAAGGGAATTTACATAAAAGAGAAATTATGTAATTACACTGGTTGAAGAGTGATACAGAAAAAGAATTTTCAACAAATACAACAGCAACATAATTAATGCCAGAATCAAATATATATTGAGATATATATATATATATATTTATTGTGTGGAATTTTCTGCATTGAAAAAGTCCAATAAAATTCTTTTCACCAGATGGTTTGCTGAAGACAAGGCAAAAAGGGTTTTTATCTAAACAATACATAAAAATTTATACAATCTATTAATGTACAAAGTATTGAATATGATTCTGTCACAGATCAGACCTCTGCCACTTCTTTAAGCGTATTAATACAACTTTAGAAAATAAAAGGGTTAACTGGGGATAAGGTGTGTCTGTGTGCTTTGTTTTCTTAAAAATGAGGTTTCAGAAGAGGAAACATTTCTTGATTTTCATTATTGGATTAGCAGCTTTTTAGTTTCAGTGGTTATAGAATAGATATCAGGAGGCATGTATGGAATGTTATACTGGTCTTACGTAAAATGTTATCTCTTTTTCAAATTTTGAAGCATATAGTTCCCTGGGGCAAAGCTAACTACTTCTGTTGGACAATTTATTCTTGTTAATTTTTAGTTCTATTACATAGCATGTATGCATTGGAAAGTATTTTGTTGCTGGCAGTTGTTACTCTTGGTTATTTCAGTACAGGTAGTAAAATCTTTTAAATAAATTAAATTTAACTTATAATTGGAAAGGAGGGTTATTGTCTCAGAAAATTATCGTATTGCACTGTTATAGTTCCATTGACTATGAGCATGTTCTTTGCCACTGCAGAACTTATCTTCTGACAGCTCAAAGATTAGCTGTAAAACTGAATAAAGGAGAATAACGTATGTGACCAGGTTAATTTCTTGTTGTTTCCATGTAAATAAAGCAAATATTTCAGCAGTATATATCTGCATTCATTATAATATTCACCATAATATTATATTTGTTAAAGAAGTCTCCAGTATTTTAAATACACACAATGTTTGGCAGCCTGTGTGTTTCAGGAAGAGATCCACACTAGAATGGCATAACTCGTGCTGATGTTCACACCCAAAAGCAATGTTGAAAAAAAGAGAAAAAGATTGGAAAAAACATCTGAAAATCTTTCCTACAATGAGTGTTTTAGCTGATTTAGCTTATTAGGTTGAAGTTTAAGAAGCAACGTTGCCATCACCTGTCATTTACATCAGAATACAATCTTAGACAGAGTGTCTTAATCGAGGTAAAGACATAGATGAGTCAGTTCCTCAGAAGCTGAGGCTGGATACAGTCAGGGAAAAAGAAAAGTTGGAAATTTTAATAGTAATATTACCATTTAATTATAATAAATTAATATAATACTTTTAAAGGACAACTAACAGTCTCAACTGGATGAGAGATCATAAAGTTTAATATCTTTATGATATTTGTGATATAAAATGTGTTTTATTTTAGATATACAAACTCATTACAAGCCACACATCTCAGCAGACCACATTTAGGTGGACTTTTAAATAGTTGTTTACAGTTCTTCCTTGAAATGTGAAGACATTTTTAACCCTGGTCCAACCCTTGATATATTTAGTGTAATATTTTTATTTTTACATTATTATTTTACATACAACAATGTCATATATCAACATAGTCCCTCTCCTTTGGATTTTCCCTCATGTTTGGTTTTGTGGTTAGCTAATAGAACAGACATATAAGAACTTTATTTTAGGTAATAGTAGCTTATGATATTTAGTATATTTTTAAAAAATGAAATAGTATTAATGTATAATATGAATATGAGGAAGTTCCCAATTAAAGATTTCATTGTAAAATAATAGTTTGATGAACCTAAAAGGCTTCATCAGAGGCATTGAGTTATTTTCCAATCCATGTGTTTGGAAAAAAGTACTGACACAAAACCGAGGCCCTAGAAATATCACGTCTGTTTTAATTTTTTTTTTTTTTGGTCTGAATTTCCTCTTCAAAAGAAGTTTGGAATTCTGACTTGGGACATCTTAAAACTATATAAATATACATATTACTTACCAATGCTGTGAATATAGTATTTTAAGTAATATTTATTTATAAACAGCAATTTTGTGGTTAGTCTAGTAGAAAGGTGGTAGATTCCTGTATATTTCAGTTAAGTATTTGCAACCATGCCTTCCCCCCAGTCTGGAACAATAAGTTTGGCCTGTATGTGCAGTAGCAATTAAGAATATTAAGCAGCTAAAATTGTTTGCTAGTTTTTTTGAGTAACAGTAGGTTTCAAATTCACAGTATCATTTTGAATAGTCATATATGGGCTTGTCAAGGCAGGGCAGAAAAGCAGGAGATGAAAAAAGAGAAGTATAGACATCCTTGTCATCAGTGCTTTAGTAGTCAAATAGATTGAGGCTCCCTCAATGACTGAGTTCTTGAATTATTAAATCATGTTCTAACTTTCCTTCAGGAAGAAAGACTTATTTAAAGAGAGATATTAAATTTTAAGTGATAGTTCTTAACTTCTTTTGTTCAATACATTAATATGATTTAGTGTTATTCATTCTTTTTATTATAGTATCTTACCTTCCTTAAACTACATAGAAAGAAAATTGGCTAATTTAAAAAATGTTCAATTTTCCAAACCCCTCTGATTTTAGTGGTCTCCATGTCTGCTCAGGAGATTTGTCTCCCTAGGTTTCATCTATACTTAGAGAAGTGGAAAGTCCTTACCAGTGGGTGATTTGTGTGCTCCAATTTGTCCTCTAAAAGAATGTCTCTCATTTTGCTACAGGAAGAGCAAGCCTCAGGAACCAGCTTAAAATTAGCCTTTGTGAATAATCCATCCAAACCCAAAGCCATATTGTCAAAGGAGCTCAGGCAACTAACAGACTGATTTCAGACAAATTTAGTTATTGAACTGATTTTTAACAGTCTTCCGTTAAAGTGTTAAAGTGTTTTGCATCTTAACAGAAAAACTTCTTGAATGGAACAGCTAGTGAAGCCAGGGGTTTCATTTAAACAATATTGCACTCAGCTTGGGTATTGGCCTAAGAAATTAATTTACTAGGACAAAATAACATCTATCTGACTTTACTCATCAATGAAAGGTAGCCTTCAAATCTGTGTATTCACAGCAGGCCAGATCTATTGTTTTGATATTTTATTAGTTAAGAATTTTTTTAATCTCTCCAGGAATGATACAGAGAATAAACAAAGTAAGCATCAAACCCACATATTTTCTTAACAACTAATGTGAGCTAAGCTTTTCTTTTATCCTAATGTTAGTGTTTGAATATAGATTTTACAGTTTTTGGTTTTACTTTCATACATATGGACAAACATAAGTGACTTCTGTTGAAAATAACTAAAAAAACCCAAACAAAACCAAACAAAACCAAGGAAGCATCTGTGCTGCTTCTTTGACGGCAAGCACTAAACTGAATATAAAGTAACTTCCCACCTCTAAAAAAACCAGGAGATTTAATATATATATATATAACATGAAATATAGAACATAGTGAATATGTATGTATTGGTAAACATTGTCCTACAGCAGTGATCTGGGGCTAATATAAAATATTCTAATATATCATGTTAAAAAAAGTAGAATTCCCACCCAGTAAGATGTAGAAAACTAAACCAAGCATATCTGTCACATACATAAAAATGTCTATGAAATCATTGAACAAATGTGCAAATATAGACAGCAGTCATAATTTAATACATCGTCTCAAATCTATGAAACACATGGTAATTAAAATGTTTCATAAGTTTAAAGTTTCAGCAACAGTAGGTTGACAGCTGCAGTATAATTTTGAATCAATTTCTTAAAAAAAAAAAAAAAAATAAAAGAAAACAATAAAAAAATGAACAGGCTAAACATGAAGGCTTCTTCCCAGGAAGACTAACCACCATCTAACCACCATTCAAGGTTCAGGATCTTTTAAAGCTAGAGGCAGTATTTCTGTATTTAATAGTCAGTAACATATCTTTAATCCATGTATTTGTCAAGTCACATTTTCAGGCCATAAAAACTTAACTATCCAAAACATCCTGTAGTAAACATCACCCCATAGAGTGAATAGGTAACTTAAGCACCTGCCTTGCTTTGAACCTGACTGATGGTTTCATCTTCTGTTACCTCTTGTTCTAAGAGAAGAAACTCCTTTAAGATTGCCACTTTGTCTAGCAGATGTAGTGGGCTGAGTGAGCATTTATTCTTTGTAAGTCCACGCTGAGGAAAGCGAAACAAAGGGAATTTGTGAAGAATGGTCTTATAGGTAAAATGCTGGGGTCCAAAAGCTCAGTTGTAAAGAAACTGTTAAGGAAATGGATGTAACTTTTATTTTTGGCCATATACAGACATTGAAATATCACAGTTCTCATTCTTGGCAATCTGAATAGTCTTGTGCAGAGTATAATTGTGGATTCAATTTTCTAAGAATGAGACAGAATTAATTTAATTGAACTCACGTTAAATTACTTCAACTGAGATGAATGTTGATTAACAGAGTCAAATGCCAACTTAATTAAAGTAATTCAACCTTAACAAGAAAACATTTGTGACATATTTATTGATATAAAGTCTCTTGAAACAAGATTACATGTGTTAGCTTTGACAATACTGAAGTTGAGGTATGTTCAAGACATATGTGAGCAGGAATAAAAATATTAAGCCGAAAACTGAGCTTCCCTTAGTAATCATGAACATCTCAAATGGAAACTGTACTTACAAAGCCAATGAGGTTAAATTCTGTAGGCTTTTGTCCTCTAGCTTTTAGTAAAAAAACGGAATTGCAAACATAGAAAGAGTCAGTATGGTCTTCCAAAAGAAATATGGGGTTTTTTATTAGACCTACAATAAAAACAACAATTAAAAAGTGGAATTTTTAAGGTTTTTGTAACACAGAAATTGTTTTTGTTCCTCAGATTGTCAAAGCACAGCTCAATCTGTAATAAAAATATAAACTACCATAAGAATGAAATAATACAAGATTAATAACTTTTGAAATAACAAAGCTGTTAAAAGGAGGTATTTTCAGTGTATCAAGCCATGGAAAAAACTATTGGAGAAAAAAAAGAAAAGCAGCATATCATAGTTGCTTTTTACCATGCAACTAACAAATAAACTGCCCAGAAGAAAACTATCTGAGCTCTAAAAGGTGAAATATGTTGTTTTAAACTCTGGCCTTATATTAAAGAATTCGTGGAATTCCGTTACTATGTAACAAAATCAAAATGCATCAAATCCTTGTTTGTAGGGGTGACACTTTCAGAAAAATAAAGCTGCCATATTGAAACTTTATGAAGATGCTTAAACATCGTGGATTAAAAGAGAGAGGTGATTTCTATTGGCTGAAGAAAACTAAATCTAGGGCACAGATAACAGAATGATAGAAAACCTCTGTAGACAGCTGACAAGGCATATATGTCGTATAGGTCATCAAATATGGAGGGAAAAGTGATGAGAAATGGAGGAGGGAAATGATAGTGGGAAAAGGGTGAAAATATGTTCACATCAGAAGAATGCGAAATGAGGAGACCAGAGATCACCAGTTTGGTGTTGTCAAAGAGGTCTATTTGAAAGCCTGAGACAATACTGAACTCAAGAACATAAATTTGGATGACATCTACAGAATTTGGCATCTAACAAACTTTTTTTAAGAGGCTACATAGGGTTATAATTATGTTTTTGATTTTGTTTATACTGAAAGTAAAAATTGCTTTCTGTTAATGTATGATCAGTGGTAGGAATTTCCATAATACTCATAATTAATAAAAAGAAACAAAAAAAAATTACGCAGCTTTTTCTGTCAGTTTTGTGGCTTAAATCTTTTATCTCCAGTGCATCTCGCAGGCATACACTAGCTCACTTCAGATGGTTATGTGTGACCTAAAGATGCATTGTACTGTAGAATAAAGCTGAAAATAACATCTTTTATTATGAATAGAAAGAAAATAATAATTAATTTTAAAAATGTGTTTTCATGAAGGTTAAACATGGTGCAGATTCTTGTGTATAGGGTAAATTGTCATCCAGTTATCAGAACTGTCAGCTGAGGACAGGAGCAAAGAATAGTCACTTGTTTCTACTGTGGAAATAAAAAACTTATGCCCAAACTCAATGCAGTTACAACCTTCTATTTGCACTATAGGACTCTTTTGTCTAATTACTAGAGATATCACATCAAGATCTGCAGATTTTCATATAGCCTATTCAATAGTTTATTTTTTCTTTTTCTCCAGATATCTATTTGGCTGTGGGCTTTGAAACAGAAATTCACAACAATACAGAAATGCAAAATTGGCCTAGCATTATTATCTCTTGTTTATAAGTTCTGTCTGGTGCAATGTGTTCAAGAAGTTATCAACAGCCAAGTGAAAAAAGAACCCTTAAACTTTCCATGGAGTCCTGTCTCACCCTACAGAGGATATCAAAGGACAAACAAACCCATTGCATAGCTACCTTTATTCCATGTGAGTATTAAAGATATTGTTTTATAATGATAACTGACACAATTATAAAAAATCAGTATTACAAAACTAGAAATTGATCCATATGAGCAGCTAAGTTTAACTTTCTTCACCTGTTGCCTAATTGGAATGTATTACACTAATCTGAGTTGACTAGTATGTGTTATTTACTAATGGAAAAATTAGTTCTTTATATAGAATGGAGATATTAGCTGAGCTGAACTTATACTTGAAAAAACCTTATCAGATGATTATCATTGGGTGATTTTCTCTGTGGTCTCATATTATTCAAAATTTAATCGTTCATGGGAAAATTTTAGACCAATATTCACCTAGAAATGAAGATTCTGCCTGGTCTCTAAACTCTGAAGTTTTTCTGGTAAGAACTCTTTCGGGAATAGACTTAATTCTAATTCTGGTCTACTTCATTATCTATTACTTATAAGCAAACCCAAAAATTCCTAGCTTTTGAAAATCCCTAGAGTCAACGGAAAGATATTGTAGTGTCTTTGTAAGAAGTATTCTGCCGTTACTTTACAGTTATCTACTGTTCAACAGCATACACAAATTTGTCCTCCCTCAAAAAGCATCAGAATAAGATGTTCTGATGTTGTTCGGTAGAGTCAATCTCCTTTAAGATTACCACTTTGTCAAGGAGATACAGTGGGCTGAGGGGCCTAGAATGTGTGACCATAAAGTCATACCATATCATAGAATAAAGCTCAAAATGAATGTCTTGATTATGAGTGAAAAAGAAAATGTAGTTTAAGATAGGAGGAACATCCATTGGGAATCCTGTTTATATGGATGTCAGACTATTATCTGCCTGTGCTTTCTTGAAATGCTATGACAAAAAAGCAATACCTATTGAGAGCAGAAAGTTGTGGTCTGAGCTTTTCACTCTGTCTTGAATTTGCCAGGGGCTTGGATATATAAGGGAAGTGTTTTGTTGATGAACTCCTATTCAGCAATCAAAAAGGGCTGAGTGCCGGTCAGGGTTAATCCGTATCAATTTGTGGGGCAGAAGAATCAGAACAGTATTCTTACCTACTGGAGAACAAGGGAATGGCCTTTTGTTGAAATGCAGCAAGAAAATGAACTATTAGAAAGTTTTCACCTGTCCAAGTTTCTCAGGAGATCAGCAGCATCTCTTGGAGGCTATTTTTGTGACAGAAGAGACTCAAAGAAGAAAATGATGGCTTTTTATGAGGGTACACAAAAGCATCATATAACAAATGATAAAGCTTGTGATAAAGCATTCAGATAGTATTACACCTGCTCTACACAATAGTATGGTTTACCCTACTGCCAAAAATCTAACTGAAAGGTTTTAAAGTCAAGACTTGTCTGGAAAGAAACAATCTTAAAGCTGCAAGGACAGGTAAAAGTTAGAAGTGACTAAACCTGTAACGGGGCTAACTTCCTAATAAGTCTGTTTACGTAGGTATAACAAAAGGGAATGTGATAGTGTTCTCTAAGTTCAACATTGAAGTCAAGTTGAATAATAGGATATAACATTCCCAGCTCCTGACAGGAAGGGTGACAAGGAATTGCAGTTCACAAAACTTCTGTGTTGAGGCTGAAAACATGGTCATTATAGCCTCTTGTGTTGCAGAGATGTCTAAACTCAGTGTGACAGAAAACATTTGTAGGCCTTCTCTCAGGCAGAGCTATACTAGTTGGTGGAAAGGTAAGTCAGGTCTCTTGAATGGAATAATTACTTCTTTTAAATAAATGATAAAGAAGATTGAATAGACTGTCAACAACATGTTAATCTCCTTCAATTCTGCTGCCACTAACTATTCCACGCAGACCATAAAAGAGATTCTGATGTGACTTTTAGATGCCTGGCCATCTGTTTCCTGAACATTTTGTATTGTCTGAAGGAATAGAAATTTGGCAAGAATATGCAGCTTAACCTGTCCATTCATTGATGTGAGCTGCATCATTAGTGAACACTATCTATAGTCCACAGTTGTCTCTCCCTTTTCACGAGTTGGAAGCAATTATGCATGTGTAACGTGCAGCCTGTCACACCAGGAAGGTCAGTTGTTAATACTGTCTCATATTTATGTAATCTGTCTGTCAAATGGGTACTTGTAAGAAAAAGGACAAAATGAATATATGTAGGGTCTCTCTTAACAACTAATGACACTAAATGAAGCCCTTCTCCCTATTCCACAAAATCTAATGTCTTGAAAGACAAAGCCCTGCTGACTTCAACAAAGCTGACTTTTAAAATGGATGAAATACAGCTGTTATCACTGATGCAGTTAGCTTAGAGTTGTGGAGTTCTGGTCATTGTTTTCATATTCTAGATGTTATTACAAAAGCAACAAGTTTTTGCAACGTTCTCTGACTGTTTCAGGTGAGTTTGATCCTACAGTTAGATATAATACATAAACTTAGATTGAAATGACCACACTCAGATTTTTTGTTGGGATTTTTCTCTTTTAAATAAAATTATTCTCTTCTCTAAATGGTCATAGGGACCATGAAAGTTTCATTTATGAGTTCAACAAAGCATTTAGTAGAATTGCCTTTACTTTTAGAAAGGGAAATGAATGGGACAAGTCTGAAGCCCTGAAATGTCACCACCACGATTGTATTTGGTAGATTTCATGGCATGCAGGGAAATCATGTTATAATTGTGATTTGAGCTAAATGAATTCTTCTTCCTGGAGTGGATCAGTGGTGGAAGACCTGCAAAGTGCTAATGTGAGTGAAGTCTGGAAACAGATTTTTGTTAGCATTATTAACAGTATACCAGGTTTCTTGCACCTAAAATAAAACTTGTGAAACACAGCTGATTGATCTTTTTTCTTAACTCTGCCCTGAGAACTGAGGCGTAAGAATAGCAATGCAGAGAGTGAAAAGATAATTTAAGAACATAGGATTGGTTTAATATTTCAGAACTAGAGGATTGCTTCTATGCTTTTCTTGTTGTCAGTGAATATGTATATCAGATTTAAATGAGAATCATAGGAAAGAAAACAACAACAACAAAAAAAACCAACCTCAAGCAAGCTACAAAAAAAATCAGCTAAGACCTGCATTTGTACTTTTAAAACATAGCAAGCAAAATGCACTGTGGAAGAAAACCAGTGCAGAAATAACGTCTGTCTTTCTCATGTTTGTTTATTAGTAACTGTCTTAAAAAATGTTTTCTACCAGGTTTGGGGATTTTTTTTTTTTAGTTTGAAGACAAAGTTTCCTTAAAATGCATGAAAATGATGTATGTCATCATCTAATCTCATAGGTGATGACATACATATATTAATCAATGTTGCATAAAATGTTTCTAAAAGTTCTTGATTCCCTATTATCTGGTTTGTGCACTAGCAATAACTCTAATTCTGTGTCTTTCTTGTCACTGTATGTGAGCAAGTTGTTAACTGACTGACTTAGCCTCAATATTTGATTTTTAAAAGCATGGTGTGTAACACTCTGCATGAAAACCCATAATCGCGACTAATAATTGATATGAAAGTTATTGTGAGTGTTCGACACAATTTTGACCTGAGAAAATCATAGAAAATCATAGGATGGTTTCGGTTGGAAGGGACCTTAAAGACCATCTAGTTCCAACTCCCCTGCCATGGGCAGGGGCACCCTCCACTAGACCAGGTTGCTCCAAGCCTCATCCAGCCTGGCCTTGAACACTTCCAGGGAGGGGGCATCCACAGCTTCTCTGGGCAACCTGTTCCAGTACCTCACCACCCTCTCTGGGAAAATTTTCTTCCTGATGTCCAATCTAAATCTCCCTGTTTTCAATTTAAATGTGTGGCAGTATATATTTTAAGGGACTTCTTAAGAAGCCTTTTTTTAAAAGTTTATTTGAATTAAGATCTTTTCCCGAAGGTTGTGTTTGGTATTTAAATTTGATGTATACTTTGTACACCTACATTAATGCAATATGTACACACCATATTGTCTGTTTATGTTGTGTCATTTTGGAAATGTTTAGTACTTGGAGATAAGGGCTCAACACTGACCAAGTATTCCTAAAATATTTTTTGGTCACTCTTTTACAAAGCTTTTAATCATACTGGATAATTTCTCTACTTCCTCTGGTTTTACTTCCTCATCCCTCTTCCTTGTGTGAGCTAGGATCACCTTCAAAGCATAAGATTTCTGAGGGTCTGAACAATGCTAGTGTGGTACTACAGGAATAACTGACTTCTTCAATTCAGTCAAAATAGGTCCATGGTGGTTCAGGGGGGAAGGCAGGCTCTTTTTGAGCAGTCTTTTCTTTTATATCTTCTTTGAAGTAACTTCTGTAGGCAGGAGCAATGAAGGCAAGGTAGCCAACTGTGCTTCAAGGGTGAAAATAGCCCTGAAGACTTGGGCAACAAATGCTGGCAGGATTTCAGAGCATTTGAAGGCACTGTCATAGAAATCCATGCTGTGTTCACAAAACCACAGTGTGGCCTGTATATGAGCAATCTCTTCAGCATGGTAGAACGTGTGCATCTTCTAGGTATTTAGTCATCACCAGCTAAAAATAAAACCTTTAGGCCAATTTAAGAAAAAGATATAAACACAAATCCAAATTTAAAGATGGAAGTTGTGGATAAGCATTCTGAATCTTTGTATGTTTTGAAAGTAATTATTGGAGGAAAGCACATACCTTAACTAAAGAGAATGGTTTTTTTTGCCTTCCACATCTTTTATGGAAGTCTTAAAACAAAAATAATCTTAAAAAATTTTAATTTGGACATAGTAGCAGGCAATACCATATCAAAACTTTTCACTGTGCTCACCAGGATTGTTTGCATCTCCTTCCAAAATGCAGCTCTCTGAGTTTTCTGTCTCTTTCTTTCTATTTTATGATTTTTTTTCTCTTCTTCCAGATACATAAAGGTTTTTAAAAAATATATATTGTCCTTCCCTTCTTACATGGATGAGCTGGCATGCACTGAATGACCGCCCCTTTGCGTTAGTCTTACCAGCCGAGGTTTAGAAAAAAAGAACAAGAGAAGAGGACCAACTATTTTGGCATGATTGCAGTCTCCATACAAAATGTTACACTTTTTGTTGCTGATTTTTCAAATTCCACTCCTGTGGAGCTTTCAATTTCTTGGATTAATTTAGAGACAGTTTAGAATGATAAATAAAGAAGGATGCAAAGGAGACAGGGAACACAGAGCAGGAGCAGCAGGTTGGTGTAAAATATTCCTCCCTTATGTTCTTGGAGATGTGCATATTTGCAGAAACAAGACTGTGAGCTCTTTTGATTGACTTCCTGAAGTGCAGTTTGGAGTATCCTCATATCAGGCATAGCCTAAAAGAAGCTAAGAACAATCGTACTGGAATATAGAAATCCAAAACTCTGTGGGGTACGGGCAAGAGAATCTTGGCTGAAACAGTTTGCCACAGGAATGACATCCATAATGAGTTCAAAGTGGGAAAACTCATTGCACATCCCTGTGAAACTACTTTCCTGTTAGGGCCAGACTTTCATTTGCAAAGGTTAAATGACTTAAAGGAATGTTTTGCCTGTGGATTAAGGAAACTCTGGCATAAAAGTACTCAAAACGACCCTCTGCCAACTAGAAATGTGAAAAAAGCCCAAACATGTTAGAAATACTTGTTTTGAAAAGCACAAGTTTAGAAAAAACTGTACTGCAGAGAATAAAAATAGTACCATGTAACTAAATCTATTTTATTTCTGTATCCACATGGTTAAAGTTCCACAGAGGCCCAGCACAAACACTGGCATTAAAGAAACGCTTGCACATGTATGTATGTTTTGAATTGGTATGTGTTTTCTGATTGATTCCCATCTTAGTAATCTTATCTCCTACTTATGTTACTTCATAAAGATGCTATAGACTGTTGCAATTTTAAGGCATAACCTAAACCCCTCATATTTCTCATCATATTAGAGCTGGAAGTCAGTCTCAGTAGTTGTTAGTCTTTTGTTCAAGTTGAGTATAGACACTCACTCAGTGTTTCCAAGGCGAAGCTTGGAAAATGTCAAAGTAATGGTCGGATTTGAGCCTGATATACAAGAATCATTGTTAGAAATCAGATAGAAGTACTGTAATATTAAAATAAAAATTAAACATTCCACTGTTATAATATGTTTAAAAGATAAGGCCTTTTCTCAAATCTTAAATATTGCAAATATTTTAGAAAAAATATAATTTTAGGGAAAAATGTAGAAAGTAGAATTTATATGGATTTTGTACAAGATTTCCAATTTCTGGTTTGGTTTTGTTTTGTTTTAAGGCATTGATTGCTCACTTGGTTCTTGAAAAGTGTGAAGAACTGCTACCAATTTTGTTGTGGTTAGGTGAAGGAATGTATAAAAAATCAATCTCAAGGTAAAAGAAAGGAGATAGAGGAGATAGAGCAGAAAGGCTTAAAAATCCATCTTTGATTTCATTTTAGTAGCATTTTCTTAATTTTTTCATCCTCTGAACTATGGTGTTTAGATCAAATGTATTAACCCTTTTAATATGTTTCTTTTGAATTAGCACATATCTAGTTTTCCTTTTTTTTTTTGATCTACTTTTCTTCAGGGAGCTTTCTTGAGTTAGTTACAAATAATACTGATGGACAATTTTCTGCAATAATAAATCTGAAATAAGTTCACATTCTCTTGTTCAGAAGCACATGACATCTATTCAAAAAGGTATTTAAAATTGTATAGAGGAGGAAAAGTCCCTTGACATTAATTGTTTGTGCAATATGCTATCTGCAATATGGTATTTGTATCAAACTTCCTGTTAGTTACTAGAGCAGATTAAAAATTACAGGCATCGCAGAAGTTTTTTCTGTCTTTAAGTTCACTAAATAGCCCTGAATTTGTTAAGTATTTCCATTAGACATATCAACTTATTTCTACTTAAATGGATAGATTTTAAACTCTTCAAAGTCCTAATACTTCTATTTGCATACTATATTGAAGTATGTAATTCCTTGTGTCACTAGTTTGCTGTTTGTAACTACTGTCATCTTTTGTAACCTCTCAATGTTTTATAGGCAGCATGAATGAATCATGCAATCTTAGGAAGTTTGGTTTTAAACCTCACCATATAAATCTAAAGGAATTTAGTAAAAAAAAAAAGAAGCACATAAAAGTTGACTGCCTGCACATCCTTGTTCACTGTTCTGCAGAAATACTGACAATAGAAAGGGTACCTGACTAATAGCTGTTCCCAAAGGGCCAGCAGTGATCAGAGAAGCAGTAATGAGGTGGGAATTCCACTCCCTCTAAATCAACCGCTAAACCCAGCAAGACTGATACAGCTCAGTCTTTAATCTCAAACAGCTAAACCCAAACTAATGGGTATGATTGCATAAAGGTGGACAGGATGTATTAGCGGAATCTGGAGAGCAGCAGAGAGGGACATTCTGCCTTTGAATAAGAAGTTAGGGATTGCACAGAAATTGTTATGGAATGTTTAAGCAAAGCAAAAGCTTGGAAGTGGAAGGATAGGTGTGAATTTTGATGGAACAAACGCAGAGGAATGAAGAGAAAGGGACACAAAAAAGGCTGGGGATGTGTAAGCAGGCTTTTGGTCAGTGCACTCGCCTCACCAACCCTGCAGCTGATCGTCACCACTCATCATCTGGTTAAACTCTATTTTTAACCACTTTCTGTGTGAGCGTGCTATTGTACTCTGGGTGTGTGACCCAGTAGCGAACTTCAAAGCAGACTAACTGGAAAGCAGGAGAAGTCTGGGTGATGGTTAGCAGGGAGATTGAGGGTCTGGGTTAGCTGGAGACTTGGGATCTGAAAGCCAGATCATAGAGGGATGGCACGCCTCAGAGACAGACACTGCTGAGACCTGGGAAGAGATTTTATTGTGACAAACAGGACTGGGTTATTCATGCTCTCTCTGTTTTAAGTGGGTGCCAGTGCAGGTTAATTTGTTTGCCTGCAGCTGTGCCTGTACAGAGCTTGTGCTGTGCTCATGAAGGATTCCAGGCCTCACTCCTTGTGGGGCCTGGAAACAGAGACAGGAGCAGCTTCTCTGAGCCAGCCCCAGAGGGGATGTGTCACCTGCATAATTTATGCCACTGGACTTGGTTATATAGTATATGTGAATTAAATACTTTTAAGTTTCCCTACTAACCTGAATGCTTCACAACTGTTACGTGAGCTCTTCCAGGAGGTGGAGAATTTTGTTTCTGGGTTTTTGGGGTTTTTTTTCTTGTTTGTTTGTTTTTGTGTGTGTGGTTGAGGGTTTTTTTGCAGGGGGAGGGTAGGGATGTGGGTTTTGTATACTTCTTGAGAGCACTGTTGGGGTTTTTTTCCACTTGCTGTGTCATTAACTTGGGCTGTAATTGGAGTTGGGGGTAAGAGAGGAAGACTTAATAGAAGGCATTGAATGTGGATGTGCAACTATATGTTTTGTTGTATATCTCCGTGAAAAATTCATGTTGCAGCTGGACTCTGTACAAATCTTGATTGTCAGGAAGTGACCTGAGATGATAACATGACTCATCTCACTGCAAGTCATGTCTTGGCTGGCTTTGATGTTTAGGATATCCAGCCTGCAAACCTCGACTGAAATTTTGCCTTTGGAAAAGACATTCTGTTTCAGGATACCTTTACTTTTTCAGTAATTCATGTTTCATGCATTGCGGTGTCATATCTTATAGCACAAGTCTGTGGTTCAGTTTTATTGCCACAAAAAGTTGGTGACCAAAGCACTTTCTTTCATGAATATGATAAAGATAAAATACTGCAGGGCAGGTTATCAAGGTACTGAAAGAATTAAATGAGGTTAGAGATAGCTTTGGGGTTTTACTTTGTGTAGGAAAAAAACTTCTGTGAAGTAAAGGGACTAATAAGTTGCATCACATGAGGAGGGCACATTCTTTTTTGGGTCTATTGAGATTATCACAGAACCTTCCTAGAGCAAAAAAAATAATACCCCTCAGAAGTCCAGAAAAGCACCATTCTTCATCTTCAGCACATTCAAACATCACAATTGTCTATGAAAATCTGTGATTTGTGAAAATCACCTGAGCAGCAGAGATAATGTGTAATGAACTGACTACGGCCCCCAATCCCCACCCCCTGCATCACTCAGGGGGAGAAGATAGAGAAAACCAGGACTGAAGTGGATCCTGAGAAGAAGGGACGGGTGCAGGGAAGGTGTTTTAAGATTTCATTTTAGTTCGCTTCTGCTCCAATTTAATTGGTGACAAATGAAATTAATTCTTCCCCAAGCTGAGTCTGTTTTGCCAATGGTAATTGCTGACTGATCCCTACCTGTCCTTATCTTGACCCTCAAGCTTTTTGTTACATTTTCTGTCCCTTTTGCAGCTGAGGAGGGAGAGTGACAGAGCTGCTTTGGTGGGCACCTGACCTCCCACCTGGGTCAACCCCCCATAGTTAACAACTTCAGATATTGTCTGTCTTGCTCTTTAAGAGAAGATGATATTTTACAGCTGATAGCTTGCCTTTTTTTTTTTTTTTTTTTTTTTTTTTGGTAATTGAATACCTCTTGCTACATCTTGTCTTAACCCTAGCTGCATTGCAGTAGGGGTTACAAAATAATCTTGTTGATACTACTTTACTTGCAAAGTAACAATCTTATTTAAAAGACTAAGTTCTCAATTGTATGCGATTTTTATGTAAGTTTAGTTTAGCTCCTGACAACTATGTTCTGTCTCCAGGAAATTCCCTTATTCTTGTATATGAAGTTATATAAGGATTTCCTAATATGTAAATATGCTCCTTTGGAAATTACTGAAGAAGATATTAAATCAAATTAGAAATATTTCACAAAATAGAAATTCAAGTCAATTGAACAGAATGCAGAAGGCCATCTGCATATCAGTTATTAGACAATTACAATGAAATTTCATAGATGAACAGTACATGTGATGAAACAAATCATATGTTTCTGGTTTTGTGTGTGTTTACCCTAGATTCTCCTGTTCTCTCCTTACTGCTTTCATTACCATTGCCTGGGACATAATGACGTAACAGAGGGTCACAACCTTTTTGCATAGTCCACCCTCACAAATCAGGAAGGACTCTTGTCACCCCAAAGCTTAGTAAAAAGAGGCCACCTCTGCAAAAAACAGGTAACACCGTCAGAATGTTGAGGAAGCGGTGGGTGAGGAGAAAACATAAGCACTGTTAAGAGAACTAAAATTACCTGAAATATCACTTTTCATCAGTGAAGGAAATTTTGAACAGAGATGAACTAAAGAACTGTAAGAGTTCTGAAATTAGTAGTCATGTCACACTGAAAGGATGCTGTGACTGATTATGGTTCAACTACAACATGTTATGGAAATACTAGCTGTAAATGTAGTTGAATATCAGTGATTAAAAAAAAAAGGTAAGAAATTTTGAATAGTGTATACCAAATGTTTTTCTGTGGCAGTGGTTCTCAAACAATAGTGTGGTGACAATTGACATCAGGTGAGCTGGTACACCAGGCAGTCTTGACATGCCATATAGTGTGAGTTTTCTCTTTCTGATTGCTGTATCCTCTAAGGCAGATAAAAATAATTTCCCACTATCACTTTTCTGTGTAAAGAACTGCTATAATTGCTAGTAATGAAAACTGAACTGGGAACATCCATGAGAAGTTTTCCATTTAACAGATAATCTATGTCATTGTTAAATACACCCATACCTGCTGTTGAAAGTTAGTTTTCTTGATGGTATGCTGATTGCAGATAAGTCTTGAGAGGTTTAGTTCTGCTTCATATGTTGTGGGTTTTTTTTTTTTGCACTTGGGAGTTTGTGAGAAAATTCAGCTAAGACTCAGTTCTGTAGATTTTCAGTGAACAAGCTGCATTACAATATGCCAGCAGTGATTTTACTTGCAAAAGGAAGAAAAATGTAGTTAAGTAATCAGTATGTATTCATTGTGCTTAGACCTCTAAGCTTCAGACACTCCAAAATAACAGTATATTTTAGGAATTCTCTCTTTTCAATGCTTCTATTGCCTTCTGATAATTACCAATAACTTTCATACTGGAAATTTATACATCTGAAATATTGGAAGAATTTAATCTTGCCTGAAAACTTGATGATGGATATAATTGCTATTTAAGCTGTAATAGCAACAAGTATAAGAAATCAACAATTTCTTGCAATATACTATTCTTACATTCTTTTTTTCAGCTAATTACTCCAGTGTCGTAGTTTCTGATATTATTACTAGAGCTTGAGATATTTCAACAGTGTAAAATAATAGCTGCTGGAGACAAAAGTAGATCACCTTGTCAACTTGCTTTCAGTGGCATTCAGGGGTGGGCAGGAGCAATATGTTTTCTAGTGCTTTGATTTAAGCATATTACTTAAGATCCCCCTGACTGGAAAAGGGAAAACATAACCCCCATCTTTAAAAAGGGAAAAAAGGAGGACCCAGGAAACTACAGGCCAGTTGGTCTCACCCCCGTGCCTGGCCAGATCATGGAGCAGATCGTCCTGGAACTCATGCTAAGGCACATGGAGAATGAGGACGTGATTGGTGACAGCCAACATGCCTGACAAATTTGGTGGCCTTCTACGATGGGGTCATGACCTTGGTGGATAGAGGACAGCCAACTGATGTCATCTACCTGGACTTGTGCAAAGCCTTTAACACCGTCTCACACGACATCCTTGTCTCTAAACTGCAGAGGCATGGATTTGACAGATGGACCCCTCAATGGATAAAGAACGGCTAGCTGGTCACACTCAGACATTGAGCCATTGACCACCACTCTCTGAGTGGAGACCAGTGACGAGCAGTGTTCCACAGGGGTCAGTGTTGGAACCAGTCCTGTTTAACATCTTCATCAGTGACCTGGACGATGGCATTGAGTGCACCCTCAGTAAGTTTGCTAACAACAACAAGCTCTGTGGTGCAGTTGACATGCTGGAAGGAAGGGATGCCATCCAGAGGGACCTTGACAGGCTGGAGAGGTGGGTCTGTGCCAACCTCATGGAGTTCAACAAGGCCAAGTGCAAGGTCCTGCACATGGGTCAGGGGTAATGGGTTTAAATTGAAAGCGGGGAGATTTAGATTAGGTATCAGGAAGAAATTCTTCCCAGAGAGGGTGATGAGGCACTGGAACAGGTTGCCCAGAGAAGTTGTGGATGCCCCATCCCTGGCTGTCTTCAAGGCCAGGCTGGATGAGGCTTTGAGCAACCTGGTCTGGTGGAGGGTGACCCTGCCCATGGCAGGGGGGTTGAAACTAGATGATCTTTAAGGTCCCTTCCAACCCAAACCATTCCATGATCCTATGATTAAGTGCTGCAAATTACATATTTTCTTCTGGTCATTTTAAGAGATTGTTTCAAAGTTAAATAATTTACACTTCATAATTTTTTTTTCCTTTTTTTAATTGTTCTCTCCTAAAGCCTTTGGTTTTATACGTTAAACTTGTCAGTGTCCCTGCTTCTGTGGACCCACTAATCTCTTCCATTTACTTAATTAGTGAAGGATTTGCATCCTTCAGTAACAGTGTGTTATTGTTCGAAGCCATTGCTTTCTCTTTTCTCTTTTAGCTAAGGTGTATGTGTCTTTCTTTTTTTCATTTTCAAAACCAGCTTTCACATGTTGGCCTAATGTAACTTTTTGAATTCTCTTTGAACTGCTAATGGCTTATTGGCAAGCCAGTAATAGAGCTATACATGGGAACTCTGCCATACCACATATGCAATTACTGTCATGATATGCACCTTATATTAAAACCTAAGCAATTTATTTGGCATCTATTCAACATAAGAAGTTAATTGCCAGTTCTATTACAAGTCTTTCTAAGTATCTTCTTTCTGTTAAATAGCTATTTATATTAGTTCTGTATTGTGGATCAATTCTTATGACATTGTAGAATTCATGACTAATAGAACGGGCCTTTTGAGAAGAAGCTTTTACAGGGATTGTAGTGTGTTTCTTGACATATAAGATATTTTAAACTAAAAGTAACAATAAATATTAGGATGTTAGCACAGAATATTTTCAGGGCTCATGAAATTTCCTTGATAATATAATCACATTGCTTTCACTAAAACAATTGGAAACGTGATTTCCTGAGTGTAATTTTTAGAGGTTAGAATCAAGTACTTTATTTTAAATTTATTATACCTAATAACCTTATTTTCCTAATTGTCACTTTGTATGGTATATTCAAAGCAGGGATAAATACTGCTACCGTTCATTACCTGGTGTTCCATAGGTATTCAAACTTAGATCATGTAATAAAAGTTTTACATTACATGAGAAATACTAGTATTACAGATTTTTTTTCTTATTTAAATACAAGCCAAGGAATGCAGACTTCAGCACCTGCCTCACTTAAAGTACTATTCAATTTCACTGATTTTCTTGTATGCTCTTTATATTATGGAAATATTTATACTCTTTATGTAACAGTCTCACTTGCTTTCAAATAAATAAATAAATAAATACACTTACATTAGATGATTGGTTTAGATCCCTTCCCAGGGAACTATGCTATTTTAATAAATAAATAAATATTCCCTGGTTCTCTAGTATTTTACAGAAACAATTTTGTCTGGTTCCATATCAAGTCCTGGAAAAGCGTGTTTTCTTAAGACCATTTTAAAGGAATAAGGTCCTTAGGTCAAGATTCAGGCTGAGAGTTTCTTTGAAAAAATAATTTTTGAAAAATAATTTGTGGGGGTTTTGTGATTTTTAAGCTCTAGTCTTTGGATTAAACTATGACAAGGGTTGACCGCATGCCTTTGTGGAATTCAGAGAAGAGCTAAAGAGATTTTTTTTCATCTGTGAAGGAGACCTTTCATCATAACTAGTAGACTGTGAACCAAGATCACAAACTCCTACCAAATGATCCTGTTGTTCTTCTTAAAACCACAGGTATTTAAATCGGGGAAAAAATGAGGTAATGCCATCGAGTAGTGAATATAAAAGGTTAACCTTGGTCCAGAAATCTAAGTAGCACAGTAAAAACAATGACTGCTTGCTTCCAGCATTTGTGAAAAATATGAACTTCAGAAACCTTTCATAATTTTCATCTTCTTGCAGTCCTCAGTAGACAAGACAGCAATTTTCTGTCTTTGTTAGAGCAGCTAAAAATACTTCATGGAAACTACAAAATTATTAACTATCCCTCCAGATTTGGAGTTTTCAAAGGCATGTTTCTGAACCACTAATTCATTCCTAAAAGGCTTTCTGCTTTCTTTCCCCGTGTCATAAACTTGGTTCATGGACCAAACATGCACATTAAAATAATAGGACTTTTTTTCTTAATACTGAATGTTCTCTGTCTCCTTTATACAAATATTTCTCAATTAAGTTTCATTTCAAATTTTTGTACGGCACAGCATGACATTTAAAATCTGATTTCTTTCAGGTCAATTTATATCAACGTGAATAATACCAAATTTATGGGTTTTTTCTTTAGACTTGAAGTCAGACATAGAGTCTGATCCAGTACCATTCATGCAAATGTATATCTTTCTATTGGTATCACTGTGTGTTCAGGCTTTTAGATGTTCTTTGTTGCCATATTTTTGTAATATAATTTTAACTCTTCTGAGATCTCCTGGAAATTAGGAGTGACTATGATAACGGCTTTTCTTTATTTGTCACTTCTGACTGTGGTGGACATAATTACAAGTAAAATACTGTATGACTCAGAGGAAATTAGTTATAACTATGCAAAAAAGATAGTCCTCTATACTTAGTGCCACAAGATTACAGCAAGAATAATACAAGACGCTGTAATTCCTGTATGGCATCCTGTGTCTCTTCTATTTGCAGAGCAGTGCTGGAGTGAATGGACACTGGCCCATGTCTTCAGATCAACTTGACATTTTCTTAAAACTCTGACACTTGTATTGAGAGGGAAGAACTTTATTTCTGCATTTTACCATCCACAGCATATCCAAATTTTATCAATTCAGTCTTCACCTGAAGTGTTCACTAGTCGACATACCTGCTGGAAAAGGTGACATTGTAGTAACTTCTCATCCACCAAAGCAAAAACTCTTTTCACTCTGTAATGGGTTGTTTTACTCAAATACTGTAACAAGTTATGGCTTTTTTGTTTGTTTGTTCTGTTTCCCTCTCTAGAAACAATCACAGTCCTTATCACTGAGAAAAAACAACGTATGTGACAAAAAAAGCATAAATTCAGAAATTCACTGCAGTCTCTGAGCCCAAAACCCCGGTGGGACTCAGAGTGGGCCTGGAGACAGCAAAGGATCAGTGAACTAAGGTAGGAAGCATTACTGTGTTAAGCAATCATTTCAACTTTCTATTTTTTCAGACTCTGGGACTTAAGAAAAAAGACCCCACAAAACAACAACAACCAAACAAAAAAAACCCACAAACCACAACACATTTTGCACTAGGCAGATGAGAGTTTAAATCATTTCACTGCTGTATTGGATGAGATTTTAAAATATTCAATACAAGAATAACAAGTGTCTTTATGCTCTTTCTGGAAAAATTTTAAAAATAAATAGAGTATAAAGGAAAACTGTAATGTCAGACTGCTGGTGTAAAAATTATCTTCGGTGTGACGTATGTGTTTACCCTTTCTACGGAAAGCTTATCAGTGTTTATCTATTGTTTCTGTAGTTTAAAGAACAAAAATTGGATAAGAAGTAGGAACATCTTTCTGGGAAAAAAAGTATTGCCTTGAACACTTCCGTGGAATTAAACTCATGATCTGATTATGAAAGTTATCACAAGGTAATCACAACAACACTGGCAAATGGGGAATGTGGAGATCAAAGGTGCAACCGGGTATCTCTAAGCCTTCAGGAATATGAAAGTGTTATGATATTCATACACCCTTAAATTGAGTTACACTTGTTTTTAAAAGCTTTTTATTACTTTGGAGGAAAATTATTCTGTGTGCTACAAGATAATGATGTTCCCATTTTAGATGGCTAGATAGAAGTTCTTTAGTTCATGAACTATTTACATTTATAAAGTTTACATGACAATTTTAAGATAAGTAGTTTTATTACATAAGTTAAAGTGTTTTACGTAAAGGGTTGTATTTATACCATAGCATTCCTCAACTTAAGTTTTGTATTCATTGTTCATTTTGTTTATTGCCTGAATGTCTGTGTGTGGCTTCACTTGTGAGAAATCTCATGAAGTCTCATTTCCACTCTGAGTTCTAGGCATTGTTTCTGGCTGGGATCTTTGTATTTTGAGTAAACAATAATTAACACTGGTATATGTATCAGCATTTAAAAAAAATTATCCATCTATATAAACCTGAAAGTTATTTTTCAAGTGGAGTTCCAGGACTTCCACATGGATGAAACAATATGCAAAGCCTTCATACTAAATATTTAGTGGAGCTCTTTCAGCAACAGCTAATACAATCACCAGATCCTCAGGAAGGGGATGGGCGTGTGTGTGTATGAGTATATTCCTTCTAACTTGTCTTACCATGACCTTGGAAACTGGGGCTTGGTCACTTTCATCTGTTTAATTAGCATTTTGAAGTTCTCTAATATAATTTCCTCCCTAGCGGTAATTGATAAGAATTGAACAGTCACGTTAGATCACAGTGCTTAAGACTGGTAAAAGAATGCACCTCATTATGTTTGTTATGCACTGTTTACCACAACATCATGTATAGAAGGCTTGGAAAGACAGAACATCTATAAGTGTTCATAATAGATATGTCTGCACACTTCATGGATGTCGTATGGTAGGTTTTATTATGACACTGAATACAACTTGAGAGCCCACTCCCCACTGACTCTACTGTGTCTCAAAGACTACAAAAGCATAAAACTGGAGGAAAACAGTGACAATCAATATTCAGGGAATTGGCTTAGATTAGATGTGAGAAACAGGTGGACTTCAAATCAGTGCATTTCTCTGCCTTGACTTTTGCACTAGTGCAATTACTGATCGGTTTAAGAGGAAGGTAAGTTTCAAAGTAGCTTTATAAGGCCTTTCTAAAAAATGTTATGTTCAATGACACCCCTACCTTTTTCTCCCAAAGTTAAAGTTCTGGGAAATTATGAGAGTTCTTACTCTTGAGGAATCCTCTATAGTAGTAAAAGAGATTTGCTTAACTTCTCTGAGTCTGTTAAAATGCTTAAAATCTACAAGATTTTCAGGCAAACCTGCTATTCACACAGGGATCCTGTACTTCAGCGTTCCTCCTAAATGCCTGGTGCCAGTAATGTTGCTGCCTCAGAAGGAAAGGTAAAGAAAAGAGCGTATGTTAAGCCATATATGGAGCTTTAGAGGTTTCTTTTCTGAGAAATCCATGACCTTTGGGTCACAAAAGAATCTGGAAGTGTTGCAGGCAAAGCTTTCCTCTTTCTTTGTCTGCCAAACCCATTCATTTGTTTTGATAACATCACTTTACCTGGTACACCAAACAGGCAGTTTCCGAGAGTGTGGAACTAATGTGGCCACAATGGGAAATTTGCATTGAGTTTGTCTTTTTTTTTGTTCTCCCTCAGCCATTCACCATGCTTTAGCTGGACATAGGAAAGTTTTGAGCAGCCTGTTCATACTGTATATCCAGTCTAACACAGCTAATCTGGTTGAAACAAGAGTTTGACAATATCCTGAGCCTCTAGTACCAGGTTTTGAGCCAGCATTTTGGGAAAAACAGTCTGAAGTCAGAGTATGTGGAATTAAGTAAGATGCTTTATGTGGGAGCTGGTGGTATGGAGAGTGCAGGCAGGAGAATCCACATGTGTTTTACAAACTGAGCAGGGGTGCAGGCAGGAGCAGGGCTGTCATATAAACCAACCGGATGTGGACAGGAGCAGGGCTGTCATGTACACCAACTGAAAAGTTGCTATGGGTGCCAGCACTGAAGAAGTGGCCTTTCAAGAGCTATTTCAGGATCAGCACTTTTGAATAGTAAGAGTGTTAGATAAAAACATTGCAAAATGGAGAGAAATACTGAATTTTGGTGGTGGCAGCAGTCCATTTTCTATACTGTAACTTCTCTGCAGTAATTACAACTTGCATAATTATAAATTATTACTTGTAGATTACCTAGCCCAAACTCTAGTTATTCAAACCCTAGAAAAATGTGATCACTGTGTACTAGGCAAAAAAAAAAAAAAAAAAAAAAAAGTCTGAATACTTCTAATTCTCATCTCCCTGTGCAGCTCTCCTTCATGGAGAGGTATAATGAAATAACTGTTCCCTTGTGATATGTTGGTATTAGACATTTTTATGATTTAGTATGCTTTAAACAGCAGAGGAAAGTATATATAGTTAGAATTTAATTGTTTTTTAACTTCACAGCATCAGAATCAGTTTTTAATATAATGGAACATATAGAAAATGAATCTTAGAATTGAAACAACAGTCAGAAATGTTGCAAGATTTCACTGAAACAAAAGTTGTAGGGTTCTTCTCTAGGACAGATTTATGAGAAGTTTAAAATCTCTGTTTAGTCTCAGATTATTTTCTTCCCCAGTTTATTCAAGTTTCTGTTAACAGACTCACCTCTATGCTGTTCATTTCCTCTTAAATCTGTGTTTTCACTGTATTTTAATAAAAAATAGATTTCATTTGAAAGTGTGTTAGAATGGTATAAGAAAAGTTCACAAAACATTTTAAAATTAACCATTGAAAGTTGCATCTGGACAACTCTTATCTTTCTGCAGCTATTTTTACGCTGTGTGTCCAATGTGTAACCTTGTATGTAATAAGTTTTTGCACAGCATTTAGTTCTTGTTCTCCTTGGCAAACCATGAGGGAAACTTAGCTCTATTTTTGCCACCTTTGGGTTTTTTTATATTTAGAACCTTCCTCCTTCCCAGCGCATGATGCCACTTACTGCTCTGTAATTATTGCCTCTCTTAACAGCATTTTTCAGATGGGTTGTTGAAAGTGCCTTCTCTCCCTCACATTTTCAGATGTGTAACTTACAATTATGGCTCTCCTTGATTGTTAGTCTTATTAGAAGAAATTGGAAGTTTGTGGAATTTCAAATTACAGTTTGTTTACCTTAAGTTCAAGCCTTACTACTGTAGTTCTCCTAATATGTTACGGTGAAGGTCTATAAAATATTAATCACAAACATAATAAAAAAAGGTAGATCTCAGTATGCATTATTTATCCCGTTACTCTTTTTTTCTTTCAGTTTTGACTTTTACTGCTGTTACAGAAAGTTTTATCACCATCTCCTAGAACTTCTCAAACTCTCTGCTTTAGCAGAAAACTATTTTAATAGTTTAGCTAAGATTATTCACTTCTCTACGCATTAAGTTTTGTTAGCAATAATAAAATTATGTACTTCCTGAAGTAGACTTTTATGCCAATTGCCACTCTTGTGAAATCAACATCTTTACTGAAATTCAGAGGAACTTTTCTTTTATATAACTGCAGTTGATATTGTAAGCTAAGGCATAAACATAAAGGCAAATGAAGAAATGAAAATATTTAGCTGGATTGGACAAAGCTAGTCGTATGTATTTACACCCAACTGTAAATATCGAAGTAAGGATAGAATGAAGAAAGTCACTCGGGGAAAGCTTTATTTGAGTAAACATACAGACATTTGGTTGGGGATAAATTACTCTAGGAGCACGGAAACAGGAGAAGAATACAAACATGTGAAACGAGTTTACTAAAATCTCGATTACGAGATGCCATTTGAATACAGAAACTAAAATAAAGAAGCAGCATCCTCAGTGAAAGGCATGCAATTATTAGAAGTATGAAGAGGATGCATATGATCGTTTATTGGCTCAGTTGAAGACAATAGTTTGCTACCCCTTAATAACCTGATGATGTTTGTGCATGTGCTATATTTTTATCTTGAAAAGCTACGGGGCGATACTGTAGTCTTTCATGTACTGCACCTGACAAAATAATGGTGCTGTGGTGCAGTTGATAATATTTCCCACAATTCATCAACAAGGAAATAATCATTTAATCTAACTATACTAACTTTATTAAAAAAAAAATTATCAAAATAGTCTTGTTATAGGAAAAAAGTAAACCAGATAATTGGAGAATTATGTAAATGTAATTTTTTTCTGTTGCTAACCTGGTAAATATTACTTAACATGATTATGAAAGATTCCTTTTTTCCATAGAGAAGGTTCAGTGCTGAAGATAGATTAGCCACATATAGCACGTAGTTGGGGATGACTTGGGTTTGAGTTTGCAGTAGACTTTTTCTGAAAATTTGGAGTGAAATAAAGAAGCAGACAGTGAGATATCTTTTGGCAGAGTTCAAAAGTTCAGAGTACAAACCCTTCTTCAAAACGTAAGAAAAAATAGATAACATTTTCCTGAATTCTCTAACAAGAAGTGGCAGAGACCTCAGTTGACATATGCATATTTTAATTTTTTAAAAGACCGAAAGAGAAGGAATTTGGAGTAACAACATATTAAAGCTGACTGAAGTCAAGAACAAGTATGTACACAGGAGCAAGTGACTTTCCTGTAATGTGTTTTACTTATGCCTTTGATGTTAAACCAAAATCTGTGTTTCCTTTCTCTGCACGAACAGTTTAAAATGGTATTGTGTTTGTTGGGAAAAAATAGAGGAAGAAGAAATACAGCAGAAAATAGATGGATAATGATGAATTCTGTTGTTGACAGACACAATAAACACAAAGCAGACATGATCAGGGCTTAGCAACTTCATCAAACATGAAATGAAGTTATTAGAAGAGGATAAGAAGGAAAATGGTGGAAATCAGACAACATTGAAGACAGTGGTTAGCAAGGAGGAAAATGACATCAAAGACATAAAAAACTTAAGGAAATACAAGAAGCTGAAATCCATTAGTAAGGTATTAAAGGGACAAGTAGTGTAGGATTTAAGTGAGAAGAGTGATATTTACAAAAAATATTTTCAGGGCAATGAAAGTGCTAAGAGTGCTATTTTCAGTATGAAGAGTAAGAAGATGTTACAAATGGTATTTTAGCCAGCCTGGAAATAGCATAAATGGGATAGAAACAATTGAAGAGAGTGAGGAGTTAAGTTGATTTTTAGTGTACCTCCATGTTTCGTGACAGTGAAAATGAAATTGTCATTTTACCTGGGCATCACATCACCTACAGAAACATTCTGCTACTCTCTCTATTGTTGTCATTTCATTAGGGATATTTTTATTATTATTCTTTGTGCATTGTTGCAGCTGTAGGCTTGCTCTGTATCTGTGCAGATACAAACTGTGATAATGATTTGGCCACTGCTGCAGAACAGATGTGCATGAACTTCCTTCTAGAGAAACTCCCAAAAGGGAGAAAAAGTAACTTTTACTCAAAAATGAAAATGTAAAAAATAGAGTATTAACTTTCAAAAGCAAAAGAACTCAAAGCAATGAACAAAGAGAACAGAAATAGAGAAGTACATTAGTCTTATGCTGTCCATTGTGTCCCTATAGACTGGAAATTATTTCTGTGTTTCAGTCCAATTAACTTGTTACTTTTTGAACAGCAGTAAAATTTGTTCATTTCCCCTTCTGTGTAAGAGAAGCTCTTTCCACTGTGTCTGTGGCCTTGCTGTTTGACTCATCCTCTCTGCTGCCTCTTAGTCTCTGCATGAGCTCCAGCCTTCGTGCTGAATCTTGCTTGCCAGCTCTGCAACCTTTCTTGGCCTGATGATATGCAACAGCTCCCTGGGGGCATGAGTGGCATCCTCCCTTTCCAGAAGGCTCTGGACCCAGCCCCTCCTTGAGGAGAGGATAAACGTATACTTGGGAACATAGACATATAGACTTGAACAAAGATGGTCAAGTGAGGAAGTATAGTTGTCTACTATGCATTCATACACTGTATTTCCTGATGTTTGGGTTTTTTTAACCAATTGATTTCTATTTAATTCTTTGATTGTGTTAAAATTACATTAGCATACCTTTTACTTAATGGGTGAAGCCATGATTTGCATCACCGGAATGTTATGTGTTATTAATAAAATGTAATTAGGTAAATGATAGAAATTTATTTTAGCTTCTGGCTAACGTAAGCTTGATATTATGGTGGTGTTATTTCTGCATACACTAGCATTGAAATTCTCCTTACTGAAAATAATTTGTAGGAGATGTATCAGACAATTAAAATTGTGATGTCTGGGCAGTTTTTCTAATAAAGCATTAATAACGTACACTTTTATTTCTTGGGCTTGCTCTTATATTTGTATCCTTTTCTCATGCTACATTGTAAGTCTTTTATCAGATGCTACAATGGTAATCCCCTTCCTACCTGCCCTTCATAGTTCTGAGTGCTTTGCTTGTTTTGTAGTCTTGCAGCTTCTGTTCCTACAGATTAAGCCAGGTACATAGAAATAGTCAATAGCAGTACTTGGTGGTGATGGGAGCACTCAGAAAATAGGACATTTTGTAAAGCTCAAAAGCTCAGTTAAGAGCTTAATTTCACTCTTGGAAAAAACTCCAGCCAACCAAACCAAAACAATCAAACCCCACAACAACCCCAAAACCACAAAGGAAAACAAACTAAAGGAACAGCAACCAACTCTACAAACCAATACTGCTCAAGATGGATAAAGAACTAATGATGTCTAGACTGAGAACAGTAATGTTGGTGTAAATTCATTAAATACATTTTTCTAAGTTTCTCTCGTGCGTTTTTTTTTTTTGTTTGTTTGTTTGATGTTTTCCCTACAGAAACCCACTGAATTGTAAATATTTGGCATAAATTACTGCTTTTTATGGTTCTACAAAATGGTTTAGTTGAATGGTGAAAGATAGAAAATTTCAGTTGCTGCATGGAACAATCTCTGTGTAAAATGACTGACAGAATATAGTTATAGAAGATAAGTAATAGAGGAAGAAAAAAGCTGAACTGAGTTGTCATTGTTGTTAAGACTGTTGCAGAAAAGATTAATTTAAAAAAGTAAAACTTTTCAGAGGATTATATTTCATTGTATATTAAGACTCAGTCCAATTATAACAAGAGGGTCTTGAGAGCATGCTTTGATTTTTGTAGAATGAATCAAGTAATTCATTAAAACAAGTAGAAAAAATAAATGTGTAAGCAATATGTTTTGCATCGTTTAGATCAGAAAATGCTATTTAGTTGGATGACTTCAGTACTAAATTAGCTATAAATAACGAAGCAAAAGAAAGGGAGTCAGGGAGGAAAAGAAAATAATAAGTAGGAGAAACTCATCATTTTTCCTCCTAACCCTGGGTGAGGAGTCGAGGTGCTCTGGTTCCCTTGTGGCAAAAGAGAGTAAATTGCCAGTAGCAGACAGTGTGAGTACAATTGTACGTGAGGTGGGTGAACAGGCAAATCTCTTTGAGATTGCTTTCCAAACCATCAAGCAGGTTTGGAATAGGGCAGGCAGGGGAAACATCTTGCACATCACATATTCTGTCTGTGGCTGGATCACTTTCGTATAACATTCATAATACTGTATAGTCAAAGCTTTTTGTTAATTATAAGAAGTTTTCTATTGAATTTCTCTGGGGTTTTGGTATTGTATTAATTTTCTTTGTTGAGGGGAGGATTTTCTGCTTTTATTCCGAAGAACAATGGAAAAATTCCAACAATGTTGAACAAAGTTTATTTTTCTTACTGACCTGCATGGACTAACAGCCAAAGGCTTCAGTCTGGCCAACAGCCTTAGAGAATTTCTGCAAGAGTTTGTAGACTTAAAAAATGTATGTTGTTCCTTCCAAATTCAAATATAAAATGCAGATCACATCCTAATTTTAATTAATAGTATTTAAAGAGCTAGGCTGTTTATTTGGAGAAAATGAAGTGAATTAAATGGAACTAACTTGGACTAGTTCACTTTCACTCATTCATTTTCTGTTTCTTTGTGGAACAATTCTTCGTGGAGGTTTGGAGGTGTTAATGAAATTTAAATTGGAGATACTAGACTTCATTTGGCAGAAAGAATGTGTGAGCTTTGTGTGAACTGGATTCAAAGACAGTTGCAGTAAATATGTTTTCACCTAACCGTTTCAATGTTGTACATTGGCTTTTAGCATGCTCGTGGTTTTGTTCACAGCAGTTAGGCAAAGATTAAAATTCAGGGGACATTACCATAAAATTGGGACTACAGTTTACACTTCTGCACAATTTTAGGCTACTGCATGATACGTAGAAGGAATATTTTTATCATAACAATAATAACACTAATAAGGAGGGCTTGAAATAAAGGGGAGAAAAAATAAGATGAAACTTTTTTTATAAATTACAATGTAAGCCTATCATCAGATTTTATAAAACAGTACTAGTATGTTTTACCTAGCTCAATTCTTAAGGAAAATCATAGGCAGAGGTTTGAAAAAGCTCACCCTCAACAGTGTAAACATTATCATTTTTCTCCTAAATAGAAGCAACAAGAGCTTTTAAATACATTGTCAAGGTATAATTTGCATTTTAATAGTGAAAGTATGTGGACAAATTACAGTTTTCTGCCTTTTTAAAGTATGTATCTGACACTAGAATGTTGTACAATATCATTGTTGAAACAGCGATTTTCGATTTTCTCTAATACCATTTGTTTTGAGCATTTACATTGTGCTTCCAGCTCTGGCTGATTGACAGACAGTCCTTTTTTTTTTTTCCTTTGTACAGCTAATGTCACTACAAAAATAAGATAAGTTAAAATAAACGTCATTTTGGAAACAAACAAACAAAAAAATATTTTATTTTACCATATTATTTTCTTGCAGATTTTTCTTGTCAGGTTCTTCATGGAACATGCTGTTTTCTTTCTCTCTCTAGAAACAATGTCTAACAGTTTGCTACTGTAATGTTACCCTCTGGGCCATAAAAGTAAAACATGTTCAAAAAATCGAAAGAATTCTTTGTTGTCATATCCCCAGACTTTCTCCCTTTATTCAAATTTGTGCCTATTATAGCAGCATAAGATAGTTGGAAATGGTACAAGAGCATTGCAAAAGTGTTCTACGTAGCTGCACATGCAGTCCTTTTTCCTGTTTTACTAACATTGAACTTAAAAATTATAAAAGTAGAGAATCATTACAGTAGTCTTAAAGTAGATGAAAAGCACCTCTTCTTCTAGAAGAGATGAAAGCAGATGAGAAAGTGGATGTCTGGAGAGAGTGGAGGAACAGTTAACTTTCACAGCCTGACACATCTGTTGGGCTCACCCATGAAGAACATGTGTTCAAGCTGCTTTAGGTGAGAGGTTAATGTTTATTATTTATTTAAAGTATCTTCTAACTCAGTTCACATATTAAAAGGCAGTTTTGTCTCTCCTCTAGCAGCTTTTGGGGTGGGGATATTATAACTGAGTAAAATGTAGTGGTAGGCTCCATAATCTGAGGCTGAGGTAGTAACTAGTTGCTCAGCAGCAACTTACAAATGCAATACTGGATCTAAGCTTTCGTGTGCGACACCTCTAACACTAGGGTAGCCCTATGGCGTGATGATTTCCCTCATCCTTATTGCTTTGTGAAAAGCTAATAATACAGTTTGATAGGATGCAATGTGTTGGTTGACCGGCAGTTATGCAGTTGTGAAAGCTTTCTGGCAGGATGTGAAGTTATGGAAGATAAGATCACTGTGTGTGGTTTCAGATCCTGTGTGAATTAAAACAAAAAAACAAAAAACACATGTAAAAAATTCATAAATTATGATTCTTAATTAGAAAAATGTGCATTTGGAGTAGCTAACAACACTTGTAAGAAAGCTTCTTAATCTAAAGATTGGCTAGAGGCCTTGGGTGGCAAAGAAGAACTGGTATCATCTCACCTGCTTCCGAAAACCTTGCAGCTATGATTGTATAGCAGAACTATTAGTTTGGTTTTATTCGAGGAATGACATCTGCGCTTCGCTATATCCCCAGGCTTAAACGTATAATGCTTGAACTACCCGTACAATGACTCTTTCATGCCACGGCAGACATTTATCTTTTGTTTTATTTGGTTTTACTGTTTATTTCATTACAAGTTTGTGGGTTTTGGTTTAGGTTTTGGGGGGGGGGGGAGGGATGAGGATATTCTTACCTGCATTCAGACTGTTTAATACTTTGTAAAAGTGAGGTTACATTTCTTCTAAGGAAACATCATTTTGAAGTATAAATATACAATATCCCTCTGACAAAAAATATTCCATCCAGGATAATAAAAGAATATTTGTGGCAGTGAACTGCCTTAGGATGAAATATTTCTGTGTCTTGCTGTAAATCTGTGCATATGCTTTAAAAATATGAGTTCATTATAATGCATACACAGGCATCCACTTTTTCATACAGAAATTTCAAGAGATATATATATATATGTGTGTCAATAAATACATTCATCAATCCATAAAAAACACTTAAGATGAATACTTACATTATCCTTTGGTTTTCTACACACACACATAAACGAGAGGACTGAATATGTGTTTGTTTTAAGTGATAATTTTATTTTAGCCCCAAATCATATGCAGATATGCTGCACTGGAGGTATTGTCAACAAAACTGTTGTAAATGTCTTCAAAGACAATGTGACCAAAAAAAAAAAAGGTTTTTTTTTTTAAGTAAACCAGAAGATAATAGAGGAAATAGTAAAGATTTTCAAAGAATACAGATGAATAAAAATAAAAAATTACATAAGTGAGAACAAATTATGTTTTCTAATTAAAAATCAGAAACAATGAAAATTATTGCATACTGATTTGTCTATAAAACCTATTTTACAGTGTGCTTTTCTTAATTTTGCTGAGTTTCACTTCAAAAGGACTTCTGTGAATAAAGTAAGGGGGCACTTAGGAGTTGCTTTAAAAGGCAGAGACTCACAATTAAACAATGCAGAAAAATAGTCTGGAAAAAGTGCTATTCAAAGTTACTTGATCAAAATTTGAAACAATCCTCTTTTCATCTTTTTTTTTATCAGGAAATGTATTGTGATCTCAGAAATTGTCAGGAGAACACCTGACTCCCCACCTAATTAAACTTAATTATCACAGTCTTCCATTTTTAGTATGTGCAATTGCTTTTTCTGTAGGATCACGTGTACTTGGTCAATGTATTTTCAGTCCTAGGGAGACCCTACAATTATGATAACAGGTCACTAAAATAATGATGTCGGTTGAATAATGACATTTTGAATAAAATAATGTTATCCATACTCCTATGTGTATGATGCGTAAAGCTGAGGTTTGAAATTGTGTAATACTCCTATTGCACGTCATTCAGGTCAGGTGGACTTAATGTAACTGTTCACGTATTTACAGATGTTTGTGAGATTTAAGAGTTGATGTTATGATTATTTAAATTTTTTTCCAGCACACAGAAATAAATTAATAAGCCAGTAATGACGTTCTGCCTGATGATAAAATGCTCATCATACCTGTGCCTATCAGTGTGAATACCTGACTACAGTGAAGCATCATGTAAATAGTCTGTAAATTTTCTCATCCTCATTTGTGAAGGATGGTGACCAAACCATTTTTCACCAATGTAATGGGAATTAATCTTCTGGAATATGTCATGATTTCATTATGAATAATTTGAACATTGTTAAAGGTTGAAATAAGACTCTCCATGAAAAGTAGTAATTTACAGTATGGCAGGCCGGTCACTGATGAGAATGTCTTATGGAGAATTTCAGTTATCTAAAGCATCTTAAGTCACTGTTGTGGACAGCAGCAGATTAAGTTAAATGAAATTTAAAAAATAACATTCTTTTGCTATCAATCTGAATATTGCCCACATTACTTTCAACTTCTGTGCTGAGACTGCCTGTCAGGTATTCTGTGTGACAGTTTTAACGTGAGTGAAGAAGCCTTCTCTTATTTGTGAAAAAAAGATAAATCTGGCCAGAAAAATGACCTGTAAGTAATAGCATATGTGACAGGAGATATTGTTTTCCATCTTACAAATAGAAAAGAGCAGCTCTAGAAGCTACAGTACGTACCATCTTGCATGTGACAACTTGTCCAAAACAGAGTAGAACTGAGTTTTTTTCATTGATTTTTTTTTTCCATTTTCAAACATAAGGGAAAGTTTTGAGATTAGTGACATTTTGTAAGGGAGGGAAAGAAAGGAGAAAGAGGAAGGGAAGGAGCTAACATCAGGGATGTTGATAAGAGTTTTACCATGGCAACTACTTTACCACAGAAAAGGCTGATTAACGTAAAGCTGGAGATTAGGATGGAATGACAGTGGTGTTACTAATTCTCTTCTTCCCTCACTCTAAGGCAGTCGGAATGCAGTCAGTTGTCACGGGTGGATATGATTTTCCTCAGGAAAGGTGAAGACTGCCAAAAGAGATATAGAACACTTCATTATTTGTCCCCTATCAAAACAGAGAGAATCAGCAAGCATTTGTCAGTCTTTGCCCCTGTGATGCTATTTGGGTCATTCCATTTGCCCTCTGCGGGATATATTAATGGAAGTCCTGCTGTGCAGTATTTTTGCAAGCTATAAACTTTGACAACTTTGTGAAAGCTTGTACAGTAAAGGATAGGTTTTACATGAACTCATCTGAAAGGCTTATGTTGTCCTGGAAGGTTCCAAAGCTTCATGCCAGCAGGTAAGCTTGTTTTCAAGACAGGAATAATGTTCAGATCATAATTTTGATTCTTTCTTCTCTTGAAAGAATTATGTTATTGTTGACTTTTACTGCAGGCTTTTTGTTGGGTGTTAGATGTCTTTATCATGATGACAGTTGAAACACCTTTTTCAGCTTGTAAGAATTGTAAGTATGGATGCGAAGCTAAATATATATAATAGCAGATGATAAATGTATTCTGGCATGTGTGGTATGAACACAGCTTAATGAAAAGGTCTTTGATGCTGATAAATGCAAATACAGCTGACATCCACTGATAGTTCATTTATTTGAGTAGGTCATTTATTGCAGCAGCTGCAGGGACATGTCTCACTCTTGGAAGTGTTCTAGTTGCAGTGTAGGGTACAGCAGTGCTTTAATCAGCATTTGTAAGTGCTTTCAGCAGTAGCATAGCTATTGCTAGTAGAGAATGCAGTAGTCAGTAGCGTAGAGCATTTGTGTACATAGCTTAAATTCTGGGAATACTGGATGGTAAATATACTTTAACGTGACTATGTTGTAGTTGTGATCATTATGAAAAATGACGCTAGCATTTTAGATATGTATACATATGTATTCCTGATCTCTTTGCCTTTGGCTTTTTAATGATTACAAGTCTGACAACTCTGAATCAAGGTTGGTGATATAAGCCTAGCTCATGAATAAAGAGAATTTTGTCTAGCTAGCTTTACATTTTCAGAATGCAACATAGAAATTGTTACATATTAAAGCATGAAATACCACTTTGTTCACACTTTCAGTAAAAAAGAATCCCTAAACTAAAGTTGTTAAACTGAAGAAAAAGTGCTGCAGAGAACAAATCTTTTAGGATGCAGAAGTTTCAGATAGATGCTGGCAAGAAATTTGGTAAAGGTCAGAGGTACAGCAACAGCAGTCTGCTGATCGCAACGTTTTCATTTCTGACCCTACACAATCTCTTTTTTCAAGGTGTTATTTTGCTGAAGTGCATGTGCCCTATCTTGTCCCCTAAGTGCAGAAAGTAATACTCTGTAGAAAGTTGCCAGCTATACCAGCACATGGAACAGAATGTAAATGATAAAATACAGTGTTCCTAGCGGGCCTGTGGTGAAAAAAAAAAACAACAACAAACCCACCAGGCCAAAAACCAACTGATACTTTTGCAGTCCTAGAAACCAATAATGTTATTTGGCACAAAGTTAGTATTGAGTATAAGGATTGTGTAAAACATTGTAAGCTTTCTGATGTTCTATGATTTTATATGTAAAGATTTGCTCTGCGCTGCTACTGTAGATGTGAAAAAAGCAGGCAGTGCACACTTATAAAAATAAGCTCCAAGTCTGAAATCACATCCCAGCTGTTCAGTTTGTTATAAGCTACCAAATCTGGTTCACTGTTGCCAGTCGATGCTTAGTTTTATGTATAACATCAAACAGTTGAGGTTTGATGCTCAGGGAAAGGGACTCTGAAAGTGGCCTTGATTTGCAATTCAACTTCTTGTCTTGTTGTTGATTGCTTCATGGGATGGATAGGGTAGGTGATAGAAAAGTGTGTTTGCTTTGTATTCAGCTGCGAGAACAACCTCTGGCCACACTTGCCCAAGTTTCATCAACCAGAGATGAGTGAGTGAGTAGGGCTCAAAACTAAAATTAAGTATTTTGAAATTGTGTAAAGTTTTCTTCATCAACATTGGGCATGGAAGTGAAAGGATACCTTGGCAATAATTTTCTCTTGCCATTTCCAGAGAAACAACATCCACTTCCACAAATTCTGAAGTTCTTGAAAAACAAAGATGCGATTTATAGGAATAAATCCTTTCTGTTTTTTTCTTTTATCCGAAGCCTGACTGCCATGCGATGGCATAGTGAAATTCTTTCTAGGTTTCTTATTTGTACAAAGACATTAGAAATGACTAAAAGTGTTTTGTTTTGCTTTTTTAATAGGTATTTTGCTCAGGAGGACTCACGATGTTGTGGATGTCTGCTGTGACCAAAGAATCTTCATTGAAATGGGGAAAATCACTGAAGTGTGAAAACAAGGAATCTGTGATGCAGGTGGGAACATTTTTAGCAATGTGTTAGCAAAATACTTGTATGCGCCTTATGACATGTAAAACATTGAAATACTCAGAATCAGTCATGTGATTAAGTCATTGTCAGTCAACTCTTGGTGGTTAATTGGTGTGGATATACTTCAGAGTGGAATGATGTGGAGTTAATTATGAGTTCCTGACGTGTTTCTCTATGTGAAGGTATAGTAGTGGCTTATTGAGAAACTATATATTGATACCATATGGCAGTCGCTCAAATGATAGCCTAATTAACTGTAATGTAACTCATAAAACCCCCAACGTTTTGTGATCAGGAAGGACTTAAGAACTGAAAATGTTGCTTTATGTAGCTTGTGGGTTTTTTAGAATTGCTATTTTTTTTCTTTTATGAGTTCCTAAGATGTTTAGAGCATCATTGAAGCTGCATGTTTGTACCATAAGGAAGTAAAGTTAAGAAATGCTTTTTTCACAGCTATTCCCAAGGCTTCATTGTAATGTTATTGTTGTAATAATGGCTTGCAGCTTGCTGTGAAGGGTGTCTCCCTGTGCAGGTTTTAGACATGACAATATCCTTCACTGTAGTTAGTGTGAGGTTATGTTTTGGATTTGCCCTGAGATGACAACACTGGTGGTTTGTAGTTGTTAGTAATGAGTGTTTGCACCAATTGTAGGAATTGTTGAGCTTCTGAGACTGCTGCTGGGAGGGAGGGAATGGAGGAAGGAAGGGAGGTATGGATGGACTGAGGGAGGGAGGACACAGCAAGCACTTGAACTTGAGCATCCAAAATGCCTAAACTCAGAGACGTAATTAGGAAGTGGTTTATCACCCACAAGGAAATATTGAAAGGCTGCCCTCTTACTGACTTTTGAAGTAGCTATTTGGAAAATATTATAATCTGAACCTATTCATTAGTGTGGGTACACTAAAATCCTCAACCTACTCAGCATTCCCATTCAAAAACACTAAATCCATGTTTAAATTTAGTTCAGTAACACAGACTTCCCAAACTTGCTGTTCTTGAAGTTGCACAGATGTTTTCCTCTCTACAGGATTCTCACACAGATGAGTCAGCTGGTGGGAACTCAAGTTGTGTTGCCTTCAAATGCCAAGCAGAGACTTTGGTGATGGTAGCAGTGCAAGGCTCCTAGCTACTCGATTACAATTTACCCTAAAGAAAAAGCTATAGATTATTTTGTTTCAGTATTTCTGTTACCTAAAGTAATAGTAAGAATAAGAATTCCATTCTAAATAGATGCAGCTCCCTGATTTGTTGAAAAATATGAAGTTTCTTTGAATGCTTTTGGGATTGGTGTTCTCCCATATAACTTGAAAAACTGATCTCATTCTCATCAGTATCACCCCAGCTTCTGTTCTAAACCCATTTTGAGCTAAAGAATCAGGTCATTCTCTACCACTGTGAACACTAGTGGTATCAGGTCCGATCACTGGTTTTGTAATAGAAAACTGAAGCCATCAGTATCTAATAGAGAATTTGAGTATTGTAGAGTTTACTTCTATGGGGTGTTTAGCTCTTGCTTACTAAGAAATTAGCCCTGGAATTTTCAAAACATGTCTTTGATAAAAGAAAGGGTTAACAAGCAAGAGAGGTAAGAATGTGACATACAGAAAAATAAGCATGAGTGCATTTTTTTTCTTTTGCCAATCACATATTTACCTCATTAGGTAAGAAGAATGATCCAGTATTATTTCATTTTTGTAAACCATTAGACATTTTTAGGTCACAGATTCTTAGGAGTATTAAAGAGCTTTACAGGTTCAGAACAACTCAGGACATTTTTAAATAAGCGAGCACAAAAAGAAATTTCTTTGGTCAGGTAGAGATTAAGAACAGAAAATTTCTGGAAACTGAATTATAGTATTCACTTTAAAGACAGCTGAGACATCTTCCTGCACTTTGATGAACCTAACTTGTGAATGTGGCTGTACAGAACATATAGGTGCAGCACCAAGAGAAGTCTCTACCTGAAATGTCCTAATTCTCACTTTCATGAATTAATAACACTTGTATTGCCATTATTCTTTCTAGGTTCCTTTTCAACAGTATGTAATTACTGAAGAGTATAATACAAATATCAGAACAGATTTTCTGGATTATAATAGAAACCCATTAAAGCTTGTGCTGTGTTATATGGAAAAAAATTACTTTTGACCATATTCTTAAGTTATTTTTTTCTTGTGTTTTGTGCCTCCCAACACAGACATTGTTAGTCTGATTTGATCTTTCTTTGACTCAATTTTTAAACCATATTTTAAAGCCCTCTAAACTTAATTTTTTATCTCATCAGGGGAATGTGACTGTCACAGGAAAAAAACTACTGAATTAATACAGCTTAAGCCAAAGCAGGATTGAAGTAGTTTATTGATTTGTTAACAATAACCAGTGGACTACATATTCAAAATCTGTCAGTAGTGCAACAGGCAAACCACAACATTAGTTTACAGTGACTGTTACAAAATGCTGAGAAACACCAACAAATTTCTAAACACTGTTCTATACCTAATCCCAAGATTTTCTAATCATACACTTACAAGCATGTGTGCACACTCGTGCACATGCTCCCACCATTGCACACACAGTCTTCACTCTCACATGCCCTGTGGCTTGCAGTCACCCTTCCCTTTTTTCCAAGATTTTGGGTTTCCCTGCTTGCTCACCTCTACGAAGAAGAGATACTTGTGATTCCACTTTTCATGTGTCCTTGCTGCTCTCTGCAGTCCATTGATCTTCACATGGTTGAAGAAAACCCTCCATGAAGTCCCACATGCACACCTGAGCACACTTGCTTCATTCCGGACTGACAAGCCTGTGTTGGTTTTAGTTGGAATAGAGTTAATTTTTCTCACAGTAGCTAATATAAGGCTATGTTTTGGATTTGTGCTAAGAATATTGGTAACACTCCACTGGTTTCAGTTGTTGCTAAGGAATTCTTATATCAAGTCAAAGACTTGTTCACTGCACCTGTTTTCTTCTCTATAGGAATCTGGGAGGGGACACAGCCCGAACAGCTGACCCAAAGTGACCAAAGAGACATCAAATATCATGTTCGCTATATAAGTTGGGGGAGCTGGCAGAGACAGCAATCACTGCTTGTGGACTGTTGAAGCATCAGTTGGCCAGTGGTGAGCAAGTGTATTATTTTCCTTTCCTTCCCTTTTTCCTCTTTTTTATTACATATTATTATCATTATGCTTAGTAGTAGTAGTAATTTTGTTACATACTACTAGTAGTATTATTTTATTTCACTTACTTTCAGTTATTAAACTCTTCTTATCTCAATCCACAAGTAATGTTATCTTTTCCCTCTGATTATCTCCCCCATCCCACTGGGTGAGAGGGGGGAAGGTGAGCAAACATCTGTGTGGTACTTGGTGGCTGACTGAGGCTAAACCACAACGCAGACACCTATCCAGGTGTGGGCTACTCACAGTGGTCCACAGGCAGGTGGCACTTACCTGGTCTAGGCTGAGGTTGAAGCATCATGGAGCAACATCTGGCAGAGCCAGATCGGGAGCATATGACCATGTTGCAGCTAACCTGAAGATATCTTTTATATCTAAAGATAAATGGAGACAGATTTTGTTCAATTTCTCACAACGGCTGAAAAGAATATTTTAGAATTAGCATACTCTTCTGTTTAAACTACCCACAGTCAAAGGCAAAACAATTATTTATTTCTCTGGATTTACAAGAGTTTAGAATTACAGGTTAGAGCTGGAGATTCCTGAACTTCAGCATGATTCAAGGCCCATAGATCTACATGAGAACAAATATTTTCTGGGATTTAGATCAATTTTGAATACTGAGGAGGGTGCCACCCTGATTTTTGTCTGACCAAAGACCACATAAGCACTTGGAATACTTGGCGATACTGGTTTGTTGGTTGCTTTTTTTTTCTTCTTTTTAATAAATACTGTTGAGAAAAGGAAATGTTGCCATACATGAGAAAAAGACATTGGTGAAATTTATTGCTCCTCCATTAAAATGAACTACAGCTTCCACAGGAACAGAAAAATAGTATATATTCAAGAACTGAACATTTAATGTTCAGTTCTTGACATTTAATTTATTTACAATCTAAAAATTCCTGTCTGATTTCAAGAAATTGGTCTTTCTCGGGCACAAGCTGACCTAGGTAGCAGAATTGCCAAAGTCACAGTCCATTTGGTTTCAGTGGCATTTGATATCACTGATACTGAACTCCATTACTGTGGCTGAGTACAGCTGGCTTGTTTCATGCTAGCTCTGCTGCTTCCAGCTAGCATCACTGCAGTTTTTCTTTTGGGCATCCTGAAATCTGTATGGTTCCCCAGGGAGCCATAGTGACCCAACTGTTTCTGATGTCGCTATATGCTGCTTCTTGAATAGCTCTATTAGAGGCTTAGACTGGTGTACGACTGTTAGGAAGGTGAGCTATATATCTTACTCTCTTTAACAATTGTAGGAGGCAGTAATCTCCTCAACTTCTGTACTAGAAAAATCCCAGAAGAGCTGTTTACAGGACTGAGGCATTGAATTACGAGCTTTCCATCAGACAGATTACATCTTTCTAGATTTCTGCACAAAACTTAGTCAATTCCTGGTAATATTAGTAGTAGAGAAATATGTCTGCTTTAAGGACTGCTCATATTAAAATGTTGCTAACAATTTATTGTTTTAAAGTTAGAAAAATCTGGAATTTGCTGGTGAACTATGAGATGGCTCTGATTTCTTGACAGACAATGAGGCACATAAACCACAAACCAGAAAACTACAGCTCTGTGTATATACTTCTTGTTTTGTTGTTTGGGTTTTTTTGTTTGTTTTTCCCCTCCACCTTGATCATCTCCTAATTTGTTATGTCTGACGGAAGATTGAATACACCAAATGTTTGGGCATTTTCTTTCTGTTTTAAGACATTTTCTCTAATGGCTATCATTTTCCGGTTGCAGTGTTTAAAAAGCACAAGCTCTGATGAATGCATTGTCCAGACATGGCACACTCTTTGCACCCCGCAATCCCATCGTACTCTGCCTTTCACCTACCCTCATCCTAGTCCCACTCTACAGTTACACGATGTTGAAACTTCCAGCACAGAGACCACAGTTTTTCCAAATGAGCAACATCTGTCAGACACTGCCAAAAATTGCACTCAGACCTTTTGTTATTCTACATATTATTTATAATTGTTTTACCTAATATGAATATGTTCTACAGTGTTCATCAGGCTGCTCATTCCAGATCCAGGCTGCCCAGTTTCCATTAATTTTCTCACCTCCTTTAACTTCTTGCTTGATCATAATTCCTTATTAGCATTTCCATGCCACAATCCTTCTTTCTTCCTTCCTATTTCTCAGCAGATGAGTTTCTCTTTTTTCTGTTTATTTTTGTTCTTACATATCACAGTCAAACAAACCTACAAAAGGGTGATGCTGCAGACCACAGATAATACAAATAATATTTGTTGTTATGTTTATAGGCATTGTAATTTCTGTAAGTCCCCTATTGTAGTCCAAAAAGAAATGTAGAACTGACAATTACCAAGCAGTTACAGGACATTTTTTACAGAGTCTTATGAATGAGATATGAAGTTTAATGGCTTTTGTTCTTGTTTTGACAGATTTAAAATTTCATTATAGATATTTTCTGATTTTTTAATGTGCTTTGTGAAGCATTTATTTGTAGCAACAGCAAGAATAAGCATAATCAGAAGCATGATATTGAAAAAATAATATTAATAAATAGTAATTATTTGTGTATTATTTTATGTATCTAAAGGCAAAAGGCAAGGCAAAAGGCAAGGCAAAAGGCAAGGCAAAAGGCAAGGCAAAAGGCAAGGCAAAAGGCAAGGCAAAAGGCAAGGCAAAAGGCAAGGCAAAAGGCAAGGCAAAAGGCAAGGCAAAAGGCAAGGCAAAAGGCAAGGCAAAAGGCAAGGCAAAAGGCAAGGCAAAAGGCAAGGCAAAAGGCAAGGCAAAAGGCAAGGCAGCTTTAATCATGCCATATTTCCACTCATTTCAAATTATTTCTTGTTATGCATTCACATAAATAAAAAACTAATTTTCTGTTTCCTGTAAGAGGTATTTATGTCCCAATAAATAGTAATAATTTTAAAGAAAGTTCTCAATGTCTCCTTTTTTAATGAAAAATTAGCAATTACCTCAATGAATGCAGGTGCTTTAAAGTGAAAAATGTCAAACATTTTCAAGCTTACAAATGTTCAAATGATTTCTAAGATTTCCATTTTCTTTTCATATAAAATTAGTATCCATTTTTTAAATCTATTTCTTTCCTTCAAAAAAAAAAGAAAATTATCACTGTATCCTAACAGTAGCTCTTCTTGAACTTGCTTTATCTATCCTCACTGAAAACTGTCATAGTCATCTTCAAATACAGACTCTGACGCAAAAGGCCTTACTGAGAAACAAATATCATTAACATATACTTGTCCTAGTTTCATCAGGGATAGAGTTAATTTTCCTCCTAGTACCTGGTATTGTGCTGTGTTTTGGGTTTAGAAAAACAATAATCTTATAACACATTGATGTTTTGATGATTGCTAAGTAGTGCTTATACCAAAGTTGAGGACTTTCCAGCTTCCTATAATCTGCCAGAGAAGTACTGCACAAGAAGCTGGGAGGGAGCACATCCAGGACACCTGATCCAGACTGACCAAAGAGATATTCCATACCACATGGCGTCATGCTCAGTATATAAACTGGTGGGAGCTGGCCTGGATTATGAGAATTTGTGTTCTGCATAATTTGTTTTGTATATTTTTTACCATTATTATTTTCTCTTCCCTTGCCATCCTATTAAACTGTCTTTATTTCAAGACAGGAATTTTACCTCTGTTTTTTGATTCTCCTTCCCATCCCAGGGGGAAGAAGGCACGAGTGAGTGAACAGCTCATGCTGCTTAGTTGCCAGCTGTAGTTAAACCATGACAATACTACAAAACCCATTTAATTCACTCTTAAGGAAGGAAAGAAGGTAATTTTAAAGCTCATCTCAGTACTCTGAAAATACGAATATGTTTTCTTCTGGAAACTCAAGAATATCACTGTGGTCATGCCTTGAAAATACTGCTTTAATTCTATTATTGTGTTTCCTGGTCTACAGTTATAAATTGCAGCTATTTTCTAAGTAGATGTAAGAATATGTTTTCAGGCTGCATTGTTATGTTCTGCCTACCACAGGGACAGCTGATAGCTTCTTGTACTTTAAATACATAGAACAGATCAGCACCTGGTTTTTGTATGTGCATATCATATATAAAAGCACTATTACTGTCTTCAAAGCATCCATTGTTGACTTCTCCTTTTCTGACATGGAAATTGACCCCACTCCAAGCCAAACTTCATAAGTTGATGCCTTGATAAGTACTCTTTGAAAGCTATAGACTTCCTGGCAAACAGTTCTTTGGTTGAGATGTTCACTGATATTCCCTTCACATATCATTTTCTCTCCATGCCCTACAAGGGCTTATTTATACTCAAAATCAGTTTACATCCCTCTGCTTCCTTTGCAATTAATCTTTCAGACCCTCCTCAGTGCTGTGGTTCCCCCTTTAGCTGACCTTCTGTCTGACCTCTAACCATGCTCTTGACTTGGCCCTCGGGGTTGCAGTACCTGATTCTTCTACCATACCATGACCTGCTTTTAAACCACAGCCTTGCCCTTCCTCTTTAAATTATTCTTTTCTTTCTCTCTGTAGTTTAGACATTACTTCAGACATCAGTTCTTCTGACTAACATTATTTATCTTCCAAACAAACCCAGTGCAAATTTAACTACTCAAAGTGACCTGAAGGTCATAAATTGAATACCAATTTCCTTTCAAATAATGTCATCCCTTTAGTGCTCGTGTGTAACAGTCAAGCGTTGTGTCCTCCCCATTTGTAGCCTAAAATTATTCTTGAAGAAATATTGAATATAGCAAAAAAAAAAAAAAAAAAAGTATATTTCTGTAGAATAGAAAAATTGTAGTTGTTTAGCAAAAAGAAAAAAATAAATTAACATCACACACAGTCCTTTGTAGGTTAATCTGCAAATTTTCAACCGGTTCACTGGTTTAGGTGACATGTCACAAAACATGACGACACCGAAACAGTCAGTGCAGGGTCAGCTTAAATCTTTTCACATATTAAAACACTGATAATGGAATAAAGGGCTGCAGTGACTGATATTCAAAAGTGTAAGCTAAGCCAAAAATGTTGTTGAAGACTTACATCCAGGTCTCAGTTGCTTACTTAGCTCCAGCGTGCTTTCCAGCCTTGCTGTTACACACTCGAATAGGTGAAATAAATTACGTGTTATCTCCCACCACCTCAGCTAAACCTCTGAAAATGCAATGAACTAACTTGTTGTCCCTGAGATCTATTCACATGAGATACTCTTTGCATCAGCAGCTGATTGACAGGAAAGAAAGCTTTCTTAATTTCTAACTGCTTATTATTAGAATAAAATTAAATGCATTTTGCAAATACATTCTCCCTTTCTCTGTATGTTAAAAACAAAATATAAAACACCGAGTTGTTTTCCAGATCATAAAATGTATCTTGGTAACTGATTTAATGTACTTTAATAGCTTGCTCCTAGCTAACCCTTACATCATACGAAGTGTCAGCCTAGAAATGGCTCCTTGTTTAGAGCTAGTGATTCTTGTCAGACTTAAATAGATTCTTTTCCTATTCAGCCGCATATTTCAATTAATAACTCCCATTGCCAGGAGTTATAAATGGAATATGCTTGCTTGGTTGTTCAGTTTGTTGGGGGTTTTTTTTCTTTTTCACATTAATACAGGTTTTAAAACTGTAAGTGTTCTCTTTGAATTGGTTTTCTGTGTAATCTGTTTTAACATTCAATGCAGAAAAATCTGCAGTTGCTGCAATTGGCCACAACCTGTTTAGAATGAAAAGGAACTAATCAATCAGAAAAGTCATTCTCATATATGTGATAAAGCTCTTTGCATACATTCAAAGTGGATATGCTCCACCTGTTTGTTCAATGATGAGATGCCCTAGATTTAAGTGGCAATTAAAACTCACTACTCTCTCCTGAACATCAGCTGCCAGGAAATGCCCCACCCAGTTTTAATTTATGCTTAATTGACAAAAAAAATGGTCTATGAGTGCTTAACACATGGTTAGTTTGCACTGAGTTCTTTATATTTCCCTTTTAATGGGAACAAAACCATTCATTTTTATGATTTTCCTCACTTATGAAGCACTCATAAATATGAACTTGATCCTGGAAGATGCTGAGCGTTTGGCCTGGGTCCAAAAAAGCACTTCAACACATCTTTAAGTGCAACACTAATCTTAGGGTTTAACTGACAGATATCCCAGCTGCCAGTGTGCCTACATGAATCAGTAGGGCTGGGCAGGAAGGATAACACATTGGAAAACCGAATTTTTGTCTGTTCATGCTAGGTACTGCCTGCAGTTCACTACAAGGTTGGTGGCAGCCTGGAACTTTCCATAACCTGGCAGACCAGTCCTTTGCCTTAAAGATCATCTTTTTTTCCCTTCAACAGTGGAACCCTGTCCTTATTACTAGCTGTGATCTGATGTGTTGTCAGGTACAACAACAGATTACGTGTATCCAAGTGTTTCTCGGAATATTTGGGGAATATGCCAGAGCAGAGTCATTGAATGGTGACAAATATATCAGAACTGATGATGGTTCTGATTTCCTGTGAGTCCAGTCATATTTCCAGTACAAAGCTACAGTAGTTGTATAGTCCTTATCACATAGCAAGGAATCATTGCAGAAAATTTTGTCTAGGTTAAGAGTAGTTCTGTTTCATAAACAGTTTCATGAGAATACTTAAGTGCATTATTGAGCACAAGCTTAAGGATGCCCATCTGTTTAAGGATGGACACACATTTTTGCACACATGGCATTGGATCCACATGATCCACAGTCCATCAAAGTTAATGGCTTTGGTAGACTTTGATCAAGCACAAAAATAGGAGAACGGTTTCGCTGACTGCGACCAAGAGTCAGTCTAACCCAACACTGTTTTTCCAGCACTGAACCTAAGCAGATGTCCAGGGAAGATTAGGAACATGGCAAACATATATAACCATGCCCCTGCAGTATCCTCTGAACTGCAAATTATTTTCACCTGAAAGGATTCCTCAGACCAAATATGGTAGCTCTATTTGGCAACCCGCAGTGGCTTATGCTTTCAATCTTTTCCAGTTTCCCTGAGCTCCTCTAAACTTCTTAAATCCAGAACATACTGGATTTAATATAATACCATACTGGATCTGTTGCAAGAAAAGACATCTTTTCCTGTTTTTAACCTGGCTCCTACTGACTAGCATTTCTCTTGCAAGTGGCCTCTTGGCAAGTTGTGTCTATCCACCCTCTTCATGCCAAAAATCTCATTATCTCAAAGATCTTTTTCATGATCCGCCTATTTTCTCTTTGTCATCCCATCCACCCTTTTTTTTTTTTTTTTGAGGAGGCGGGAATAAGGCTTTCCATGGTGAGTGTTTCAGTTGACTACTTTTCTAAAGAGCTTGTTCATTTGAATTGCAACACTTTTTCCTATTATGTGATGATTAATTTTTAGGGATTGGTGCTGTCAAAGCTTTACACTACAGCCTATCTGTCTGAATAGTTTGAATCCCTCATCATCCCTCCATCTAGTTGTTTTTATAGAACTGTTGCACTAATTGGACTGCATAATAACCAACCCATTTAATATAAACAGAAAAAGATTTTCCTTAGAGCTGGATCAGATCCATAACGAAAACGAAGGTTTCCTTTTCTTGTCATGTTCATGACTTAAAGTAATTGGTTTGAAAAAGGGAAAGATGAGAACAAAAATATAAACGGGATTATCCCACTCAGGGACCCAAATACAAGCAAGATTTACCGCAAGATGGAAAGGAGATGACTGCTTTAGTTTGAATTTTATGCAAGATGAGTGAAAAGTGTGAAATACTCACAGTTCTAGCCCATGAGCCTAAATTCAAACCTTTCGGTTCAGTCTGACCATTTTTGCCAAAAAGCAGAAGCATATCTCTAGTCCATTCATACATCATTTTGCCTACGGGGGAAATAAATCTTTCCCCTAAAACCAGATATTCTAGTGAACTATTTCTATTATGTTGGCGGGTTTTGGAAGAACATGGATTAATCTGATTATTTCCTGTGAACATTTTTGTTAAAGTAAAAGGAATGTGCAAAGACTATCATAGCTGTCATCCTTCTGATCAAAGCAGATTTTATGTCAAATTAGGGATTTAAAAATAATTATTTCAATTCATATTTAACTGATTAGATTCTTGTTAGGAAGTAACATTCATAAGGATAGAATATTTTAATTTTCCGGTTCTTCTAAAATGAAACCTCAGCCCACAAAATAACACAAATCAAAACTGTAAGATATAATGACTTTTTAATCCCCTCAATAGAATAAATATAAGTGTTTTGTACAAACAACTACCAGCATTCAGATGAAGTGCTGTGGTCCTTACAAGAATAAGTCTATCCTATTAGTTCCTGCAGCTCTTAATCTTTACTTAAGCTTGTGTTCCAGGCCATTAGTTCTTGTCTACAAGACAATGAAGCAAAAGCTGTTCACTCTACCAGCACAAACACTAACCTTAGTGGGTGGTTAAGGAATGGCTTATCCTAGTTCTCAAGTAGGTAGTCTGTGGGGATACAGCTAACATCATGACATTCCTGCAACCATTTCTAAAGCTATGGTTCAGTAATGCAGAACTGACAGACTCTGTTTATTGAGGTTTAGTGGTGCAAGATCTGCATTTCTTGGATAAGGTTGACATGGCTGAATGAATCTCATGTCTTCTTAGGACAAGAGAAAAAAATATATTTAATGTTCTAAAAATATAACAACTGAAATCTTAAATATGGTAACAAGGTATTTAGAACACATTCACTGTTACACTTACTTCCTCCATTTATCGTAAGTCTTTCTACAGGTTAGTTTGCGTCCCATTTCTCCGTTCCCTGTTCTGCTCTTATGCAGAGTAACTCCAGTCATGCATCAGTGTCACTCTTGCACGCTAGGTTGAATGATGATGCCTGCAATGACTTCAGAGTTGGAGAGAATGATCTCTCAATATATGTTTTGCAATTGACTCTGAAAGATGTAGAGTGGAAAATTTCGGTGAAGTAATTGGTGCTATATATGTAACTTGAAACGGTGACTAGAATCTGAAAAATAATAACAACTACTGAATGAGAATGTGGGTATGAAATGTTTCTCTAGTGGTAAAACTGGCTCACCAAGTTCTTTCCTTTGGTCCTACTACTATTACTTTCCAGTTTTTACACTCCAACTTTTATTTGATTATTTTCACCACCTTCAATCCAATTTTCACTTTTAGTGTCCTAACTATTTTCAGGTTCTTATTTCTATTCATATCATCTTCTGTTACATCCATGAAGACTAAAATACAGTATTTCTTAAAAACATCAGCTACATGTTCTGGATTTATCTGATCTGATGGTCTCTTAATATAATGACAGGGCAGTTTTGCCCTGCTCTGTATTTTTTCCTGTAGAAGCTAGAGCATGATCCCTGGTGATAGTAATTTTGAGTATGAAGGCTACAAATGGTCTTTAAAGGGTATGTTCACTACTACACAGAGAATTTTGATATCATTCCTCTTGATATAACCACAAGATCAATATTCATTTTCTTGGGACTATTCTTCACAGCTGGCGTTAGATGACCTTTGAATGCATCTAGGACACACATTCTTCTTTTCCTTAAAGCACACCTGGTCTCCTAATCCAAATGGTGCTCAGCCAATCTTTCATTACATCTGTAGACATCCATCCTTGTTTTTGACACCTCACAATTATTCCAGAAGGCAACTATTCCTTCTGCATTGCTTTAAGCTTCCGTATCACATATGGTAGCAACATTACACCATCTGTTCACACTGCCAACATTACTGTATCAAGCGTTTTTTCATCCACCAATGTTTTGATGATGGTGGATTCTGTACCTATTATTTCAGTACTACAATGGATGGCAGATCAAAATAAACCAGTTGTCTTGTTTGGCTCAGCAGGTAACCAAGCAAAGAGACGTATTCTGACAAATTTAATTTCTTTGCCATAAGAAAAAAAAAAAAGTTGTATCATTTGAACACAACACCCTTTACTGGTTTTGAACTCCTGCTGAGCAAAGTTTTGTGCTTACGCTATTTTTTGATTTTTCTGCTTAATCATTTCCCATATTTTGGGTTTCTGACTTTTATAACTATACACAGATTATACAATTTTTTTATCTCTCTTCATGGTAGAATTCTCTTCTGGGTTTAATTGGTCATCAATTTAGGGCATAAAAGCTTCTGTTTTAATTGTTCCTATGGTCTCACATTTTCTTCTGCCATTATATTTCTTTTAAACCTCACAACAGTTAATTGTTTCTGCACACAATACCACCAGTAGTTAAAAATTTACAACATACCTGCTTCCTATACCTTTTAGTACATTCCCTTTTGCACTCATACCTCTCATCTCCAGACCAGTTGCTGTTTAACAATTCAATTATAAGATTCAGTAAGATCGATATAACAGACAGAAATGCCAGTAGGATTCTCTGAGCTACAATGGGTCACACAGCTGCACCCGTTGCGGGTGTGAGGAAAGGAGCAGTAGTCATGGGCTCTCTCTATGTCACCATCATCTTCTAGGCACATGCACCATATATCACATCAAGGCATCATTAGACTACTGATAGGATGAGGAAAAAACCATGAAGATTTAAATTATTAAATACCTTCTTGTAGTCTAGTTCCTGAAGGCTGAATGAAGTTTCCTGAATGTCTCCAATGCCAAAAAAAAAGAAAGAAAAAAGTAGTACTGGCTTTGAGGTCCTTAGGATGGAGAGATGCAGCTCTAAATTGCTTGACAATAGATGACATAAATTAGAGCTGCAGCATCTGTTGAGGTTCTTAGGTATTTTCGAATAGTAATATATTTGAGTCATCACTGAAGTTAATAAGACTTCTTGCTACAGCAACTATTTAAACAGCATAACTGAGGTTGAACTAAAGGTCCTGTATTGTGTACATTCTGCAAAGTTTAATTCATTTGTTTTTATTGAAAGTCACCAAAAGTGAGAGTTAAGGAAAAGAAGGTGGCATATCTATTTTGTGTAAGTGTCAAGCAAAAGGATGCATGAAATACTTTGTGGTGAGACTGGAAGTTAGAGCCATAGAATCACAGAATGGCTAGGGTTGGAAGGGACCTTAAAGATCATCTAGTTCCAACCCCCATGCCGTGGGCAGAGACACTCTCCCTGTTATAAAAAGTTATAAAAGTGAAGTTATATAAGTTATAAAAAAGTGAAAAGTTCTTAGCAGATCAAAGCAAGCATTTTCCACAATGTATTTTGTTTCCGAGTGTAATAGGCAAATCTTTTAAACTAAAGCTGATGATTTGCCTCTCTTCAGATGTCTTCTTTAGTCAGATGTACATCATCTGCTGATTAGACTCATAGTGAGGTTTTTAATCACTCTCATGGTTTAGAGACTACACCTCTCATATCTTTCACAGAGAAATATATTGCACTTAAAAAGACTGCTGCTATTTGATCCATCCTTGGGACAGATCAAAGATACAATAACCTGCATATTTGCTTATTTAAATGAACAAAACATTTGTATCATTCTGGCCTTTCTTTACACCGACAATACTAGTAATCCTCATTAAGAATTCAGTCATTGCCTAAAAGATGTAGCCCTGTCTCTTCGATGTTATGTTACTTATTTGAATTTGAATATATGGTCTACTTTTCATACCAGTATGACAGCAACAGTCTTTGGAGATTTCTATTTTTCTTTTGTCCTTCCAAAGAAAAAGATAACAATAAAAATAATAACTTACTGGACATGAATAACACCAATAAGTATAATGCTCTATCATGTCTAGATGTTGGTAGTTCTCTATTTATAGATTTGATGTCAAAGGCATATTTCTCTGTTTTGAATAATTATTAATAGTATAGGCTATCACAGAATGAGCTGTCTGAAAAGAAAATGTTCCACTGATTTGGAAAGACAGAGTCCAGCTTTGGTTTGTCCTTTTCAAGGCTTCTGCCCTTTTTTTTTTTTTTGTTAAGGTGAGAATGTGACATCGATGGCAGCTAATACCTAATGTGTCAAGGTTGCCAAGTAACAGGCTAGAGATGTGTCAGTGAAGGCTGTTTCTATGAAAGGAATTCAGTAGGCTACAGTTTCACATACTTGAAAATAAAAAAAAGAGAGACAGGGGTGAGTTTATTAAAAAAAATTTCTCTGAGCAACAAAAACTAATTTAGTCAAACAAAGGGTACAGTACATTATTAAGACACAAGTCTAAAATGTTTAGCTGTGCTAATATTTTGTGTTCCTTCTAAATCTGAGAAAGAGTGGAATAATTAACATAAAATACCCAGTTGGAATTTCCAGAAATAAATGCCTGATGGAAAAGCGATTTGAACATATCATGATTTCCTGTGAAGTTACTTGGACTAAAGGGATCCTTTAAGCAAGGAAGAATTTGATTGCATAGAATAACAAGGCATTAAGAAATGGCCAGTGTGAATTTATTAGGTCAAGTCAACCCAGTGTAATTCTTTCTTCTTTTCACAGGCTGAGAACTGATTTGGTCAACAGTGGGGGAAGCTGTAGATGTGATATTTTAAGAACCACTACTTTTCTGACACTGACTTTATGGTTTCATGAATTACTCTCAGGCTGCACTAGGGGAGTTTTGCAGTGGGCAGTACTGGAAAGACTGGTGGTCAATATCTCCATTATGCTTTTCATTACAGAATAAAGTGTTTCCTTATAAAACCCAATGTGAATATTTGTAAGCACTTTGGAGGACAGGATTAGAATTCACAATGTTCTCGATAAAACAGAGAAACACACTGAAATCAATAAGATAAAATTAAATAAGGAGTGGAGAATAGTATAAAATACTACTGCAGGAAAGTAGAATCAAACCTCTCCCATAGAAAAATTACTTCAGTGAAGAATTAGAGTATTTTAGATACATATCAAATTATAAAATAAGTCATGAGGTAATTCCAGAGCATGGAATTCCAATTCCACACAGTAATCTGTATATTCTCTTGCTGTGAGTTATGATGAGAGGTCTTTCTGATTAAGGAATTCCAAGGAAAGACAAAGTACATTAGGTTGAATTCTTTGCTAAGAGCTCTGTAGCAAGAAAGAGATCATATCTGGCTGATATGGCCAGGACAGTTCAGTACTGCAGAACAGGCCAGGACAGCTTTAAATCCACCCAAGTTTGAACTACATGGAGAGATCTTAAGTTGGATGTTTCTAATGGGTGTGCCAGAGTCAACCACCTATGTTTTATGCATGATGCAGCTAAATTAGGCAACCTGGATCTTTGCTGCTGCATATCTGGCTAAGATTATGTTCTGTATACAGAAATGACATTCTGAGTAGTGGAGGCCTAAATTTTCATGAGATTTAAATTTATTTTATGTCAAGCTATATGTGGATTAACTGATAGCTTTCCTAGGAATAAAAAAAAAAAAAAAAAAAAAAAAAAAAAGCAGTGCTTACCATCTGAAACATACAGCAGAGCATGTATTTTGAAAGGCAGGTTACAAGCCTATTTAAATGCACTGTGAGTATGCATGTCTGCCTACTATAAAAAGGACCACCAAGGGAATAGGACAAGAAGGCTAAAGTAGCAATACTATCCAGAAGAGTTTAACTGAAATCTAGTAAATTCAATGCATGCTACCCTTGCAAGAGGTTGCCTACCTACTTTTAAGATTATTTTTTTTCTTCCTTTCCCTGTCAGTGTTCCTTAATATTATCTTGCTAGAAATGTGGGTAATTACCTTTTTTAAATGCTGAAAATTGCACTTGCTGCTACAAAAATGCTAGAACTATATAAATGTGTATGACAAAACTATTTTTGAAAAAAGATACTATTATCAAAACTTGAATGGATAAAACCAAAGCTTGCAGGATTTTCCCTGTTTTAAAAATGAGAATGACTATGGTGGAACACCTCACAGCTTGGTTCAGTCCTTTTATTTGTCTGCGAGTTGTGTATATTCAAGTCTCAATTTGCCTAACTCAGAGAAACAATACTCTTGAATATTTCATGGTTTAGAGAGTTTCCTTTGTTTGAGCTTTGGGTAGTGGGTTTTTTTCCACCATTATACTTCCTTCTCTCTCTTTTCAATATGTATCCGGGCAAAGCAGGATAGCTGTAATAAAAATAAATAAATAAACAAAACCCACCACACACAAAATCTGTCTGGAAACACCAGTAAGTTTTCATACCTTTTCTTCTGATAAATCATTTCTCAGTATTGAGAGAGGAAGTAAAATCCAAGTTTTCTTTATCATCTTTTCTGCTTATCTAAGTCTTAGAGCCTAATATTAAACAAAAAATTCATTTTCACAAATGGGATAAATGGAATTGATCTAGAGCACATTAGTATTAGCCATACGCGAAGTAAATAACTACCTTGGTTGACAGGGGCGTGTTTTGCCTGTGCTAGACGAGGTGGGAGTTAGTTCCTTTAGCAGAGTGTAACCCAGGCTATCACTTGTTGTCTCTTCCCTGCAGAGGTCCCAGTTGTTGCTGATGTTCCTGATTGACTCTCAAGAAAAATTCCAGCAAGTGGCAAAGCCAAACTCCTGTGCATTCTTCCACGGTCTCATCTTCAATCCCTTGCCCCCTAGTGCCCAGCACCACACCCTACTTTCTCTCAACCTCCACTGTCCTTAACCATCACTAACCTCAGCTTTTGAAACCCACAGAAAAAGCCCTTTATGCTCCCTTTGTCCTATCTGCAGCCCAACTAAAGCCTTACTAACTTTTTCCAGGGCCCCACAACTGGTCTCACAAAAATGTCTCTGAACTTCTTACTGCCTAAATGCAGAGTCTTGCTTTTCTACTTTCCATCATTGTAACCAAACTAATGGCATATTTTGGGTCTGCAGATAAGGCCCCACTCACAGCTCAATGGGGGAGAAAATCAAAAGGGCAAAAGTAAGAAAAACTCATGGGCCAAGATAAAAACAGTTTAAAAAGTGAAGCAAAGGTACATGCAGAAAGATGAAATTAAGGAATTTATTCATTATGTGTCAGGCATATGGCTAGCCAATTCCTGGAAATCAAGACCTCAACATGCATGATGGTCACTTGGGAAGATGAAAGCCATAACCACAAACATTCCTCCTACTTTCCTTTAACTTTTATTGCTAAGCACAATGTCATATGGTATGGCACATTCCCTTGGTCAACTTGGGTCAGCTCTTCTGGCCATGTGCACTCCCAGGCTACTCCTTTGAGGGAGGTAGAATGAGAAAAAAAGATAATACCTTGATGCTGTGGAAGCACTGCTCAGCAATAGCTAAAACATTGGTGTGTTACCAACGCTGCTTTTGTCACAAATTCAAGACACACTACCATATAGGTTGCCATGAAGAAAATTAACTCCATCCCAGCCAGACTCAATACGTGGCAAAATTCAATATTGTCTATGTGGCTAGGAAGTGTGGATTGAGATCCTTGGAGTTTATCAGTTCAGAATTAAAGTTCTTAACTGTTCAAAACAATGGTGTGGAAAACAGGTTTCTATTAGGAGAACTGGTATTTCTGCATTACCAATGCCTTACGAAAAAATTTGATCATTACTGCCAACTTTATCTGCTTCAATGAAACTATGGCCAATTTCTTTTCTATATTCTTCTTCTAAATGATACTATCTCAATACTGAAGTACCATTCCAAAAGAAAACAGAATACGGGCATGAAAAACACATTATTAATAGCAAAAATAATTATAAGGCTAACATATAAAGGAAACTGCTGGTTTGATTTCCCAGTTTAGCTCCAAAAACTGAAAACATATCTCTGTCAGCAAACAAAAATATGATGGAAGCCAATTTATATACGGTTCCACTCTCTTCCCATAGATAGAACACGAAAATTGTATGTATTGAACAATACATTTAAAATAATGGCAAATAATAACTACTCCTGTCTTTTTAAAATATTTAAAAATACATTACAGTAACATTTTAACAGCTCTTTTGTGGAAATAAACCCCTTGTCACAGATATTTCAAAAGCAGTCATAAACCCACTGATTACTTACTATGCTTTCGTTCTAATTTCCTTTGAAATTTGCAGGAATATTGGACCACTGAGAAAAGAATGGCAATTTTTCATTACTTTAGCAAATGCTAAAATTAAGTTGTTCTCAATTCTCACTGCTGATTATCCTCCACTAAGCAACACAGAACTTAAAAAGCAAAGGCAGCGCTTTGCTAAGGAACATGCAACATCTCTTATTCACAGTATAAACTTGATTCACCCCTCATGGCTGTGGTGTGAACAGAAATAATGCACTGAATCCACTCTACTTGGAAAAGGAAAGAAGAGTGAGGAAAGAAGGATAGGTATAGAAAATATAACATTTCTTTGCTAGTACAACCTCATCACAGGTAGCTTTTTTTTTTTCTCCTGACTCCACCACCAGGATTTCCAGGAGGCAGTAACTACGCCAGTATGTTCAGACAGCTGTTTAAGGTTGTTTAAATTACTGTCTCAAACCAATCAGCCTACAGCTACTTTAAAAAGTCACTCAAAATACACCTTTTCTATTTTACTGTGTATATGTAGTTATATTTCATCATTCCAGCCATCATTAGCTTGTGCTTCCTATGGTTACCTAAAAGGTAAAGAGAATCAGTCAAGTTTCTTTCTTGGCTCCTGCAGTAATGCAGTGTTTAGGAAAGTTGTGCTTAAATGGTTTTAAAACAGGAGAGAATTACTTTACTTCCTGCCAAATTCAATTATTTCCCCAATAAAATTCTATCTTTTTGTCTTTCACAGTACAAAAGAGCTACGACAATGCTTACCCACACTTCTGTATCAAGCACAATCTTTGTATTCATGGAGGCTTCCTCTCTGACACACACAACAAATAAAAGAGCACTTACTATTCTGAAAGACATACTACTACCATAATCCTTGAGAAGGCTGCCAGCATACGATACAACAAAATATAATTATGAGAAAAACAGCCCATTAACATTTTCTTTTCAATTTTAGTGTATTCCCTTTCAAATAACTATAATGCGTAATAGTTGCATATCACAGCTGGACTTTCAAGTCGGCTATTACAAAATCAGCAAGTGCTTTCAAAACCATAGCTTCCCGTGCCCGATGGAGTCCATATTCTTGGTTGTGTTTGTATTATCATGGCACTTTAACTACAGTATTTAGTCTCAGAAAGTGCTCTGTAATCAGTCAACTCTCACGGCTCTTCAGACCCTGAGGTGCATATATCCTCTCTGAATAAGGACGAGCACAGCTACTGTCCAGATGGCTGCTCTGTGTCCTGGGAAGAGGATCTATGAGTTCCCTCCCATCGTCTCCACGCTGTCCTTAGGGCCTTCAGTGTTCTCACTCTGTCTAACATTAGTATTGCCCTGGAGAACAAGGAAAAAGGATTCAGATGACACAGAGACTGATTCCTTCTCCCTCCATGCGGCCTTTTCTCTCACAAGCTGATCTGTAGCATTGGTCCTGTCAATAGGAAGGTGGAACTTCACTACTCAGCTAAGTAATGGAATGATGATGCAGTCATATTACTTGATCTTTCATTTGCAAAAGCCATAATGTAGTTTTTCCACTCTGAAATTCTTTACTCATACAAAATTCAAAACGCTCATTCTTAAAGTCTCCTCAAATGTGTGAATCAAAAATGCTGGCGGAGGGGGTGGAGGGGAAGGAGTTGGATGGTATCTCGGTGCCTATTTTTTCTTTAAGGGCAGGCAACCAAGTGTCTCACTGTTACTTTAACAAGAATCTATTCACTTAGTAAGTTCCTGTAGTGATAAAACAGGATGATATCGGTTCCAGTCAATAGTCAATAACAGGCAATTACTGTAAACTTAATGAAATTACAAGGTGCATCTCCAAGACACCTTCTTACGACTAGTCCATGTGTTTCGTCTTTTGGTTTTTTTTAGAAAATCAAGGTGTAACATTGAAATCAACTATAAACAACAAAAGTTTTGCTCATTGTTAGAGCCAGCTGTCTAAGATTTTTGACGTGAAAAAATCCATCTTCGGGTTGGGTTTTTTAGAGACTTGGAACTAACTTCTAGGGGAAATGTACTAAATTTTCAATGAATTGGACAAAATGTGTATTTTCCAGGGAAAACAAATGGTAACTCTCCTTTTTCCTTCAATCTAATAATTCTCAAACTGTGATATCTTGAAATGGGTGGATTTGTTTACAGTGAAATGAACATGCTAGAAAGCGAGATGGTGAATCTGACACACAAAGAAGGATGTCCGTAAGCTGAACCCACAACAGTTGTAAAAAAAAAAAAAAAAAAAAAGAAAAGAAATGTCTGGCAAGTTGATTTCATCCTAGATAGACCAGAGGAGTTCAAAGTAGTCATGTAGTAAGGAAATATATCCTTGAGTATAATATTCCAGTATGTCAATATATTTTTTATGCTATTTCATTTATTTGTTATTTTTTAAAATAATGAAAGCATCTTGGCTAGTATCTCTATTATAAGCATAATTTGTGCTGTGTTGCTTTTAAGAAAACAAACATGGTCTTACAGTGTATTCTTATTTAAACTAAAAAGCTTACAAGAATAAATTATACTAGGAAAAGTAGAGTAGAATTAATTTTCTTCACAGTAGCTGGTATAAGGATGTGTTTTGGATTTGTGCCAGAAACAGTGTTGATAACTCAGAGATGTTTTTGTTACTTTTGAGCGGTGCTTATACAGAGTCAAGGCCTGTTCTGCTCCTCACCCCACCTCACCAGTGAGTAGGCTGGGGGTGCACAAGAAGTTGGGAGGGGACACAGCTGGGATAGCTGACCCCAACTGACCAAAGGGATATTCTATACCTTATGACATCATGTTCAGCCTATAAAGCTGGGGGAAGAAGGAAAGGGGGGTGGTCTTTGGAGTGATGGTGTTTGCCTTCCCAAGTCACTGCTACATGTGCTGGAGACCCGCTTTCCGGGAGATGGCCAAACACCCACCTGCTGATGGGAAATGGTGAATTAATTCCTTGCTTTGCTTGTGTGCACGTCTTTTGCTTTCCCTGTTCAACAGTCTTTACCTCAACCCACGAGTTTTCTCATTTTCAGTCTTCTGATTCTCTCCTCCATCCCACCATGGGTGGGGGGCAGGTGAGGGAAGAGAGTGAGCAAGGGGTTGTGTGGTGCTTAGCTACCACCACACTTAGTCCCTCTCACATAATAAGCCTTACCTCTGCCAACAGACCTAGTAATTGTTTGGGATGTTATTAAGCAGACTACATTTTAATGGCATAGAATTCTTCTCTGTTAATTTTCCATGACAGCTTTTCTCAGACACTTTTAAGAGATTAAAACTATCATCTCTCAGGAACAGTTTTGATTCAGTGGATCATATCTTTAGACCAAGAAATGGCTTAAAAAGCATCTTGAGGTCCCTTCCATTTCTATTTTATAATTCTGTGATCTCCCAAACAGATACTCTAATTTTTAAGTGGTCTCTCTTTTGTGTAGTCCCTCTGTTTTGTTTTGGTATTTTTTGTTAAGGAACTATTCTTAAACCTTGTTCTCTGCTGACAGTCAGTGACTGACACATCTTTTTTAAGGTATCAAGTGGTTCATGCTGTATTTGTAAGCAATCATTTCTCTCAGATATTTGTCCCTTTTCAAGACATTATCTCTGAAGTTACCACAGGTCTCCTTTCATTATCCTTTTTTTTTCCAGTTTTCAGGATACCACATAAGGAATCAACCAAAACAGTTTCATCTCCACCTGTGTCCTACATGCCCTACTTAGTATTTAACTTCTTATTGTGCTTTGCTTTTGTATTTCCCTTTTGTTCTGTTTGAAGTGTATTGTATTTTATCTTTTTTTTTTTTCCCTCCTCTGGTATTCTAATGCGTAGTTTTCACCTGCAATAATGGGAGTGGGCTCTTTTTCCCTTTCATCTTTAGGAGAATGAAAATGACACTTCTCTAAATAAAACATATCATCTATATTTTACAAAAAATATGTATAGGACAATTTAACGCTGGTTCCAGTAATCTCCATGGGGGAAAAAAGCACCTATTCAGCAATGCCTTTGAAACTGAGCTAACATACAGTGTTCCTCCTGAAGTATTCAAATGCACATCAGTAGCTCTACCTACACAATCATTGTCACTGAAGTACTGAAAAAAAAAAAATCCAGCTACAAAAGGTTGTCTCCCACACTGTAATCCTCTTGTCATTGTTTTTTTTTCAGTATATCAATATCAATTTAACTATAACATTAAAAAATTACATTTTGCCACTGCATGTCTAAGTTAATGGAAATAAGCTTTCACGGAGTCCCCTGGGAGTTCAGGTTTGCATGTGCAAAAAGAGTAAGAGAAACCATAAGATGGGATATTTGTCAGATACAGAAAGAATTTTTTCAAATGTTATTCTTCAATGATGGGGGGGGACACCCCACACTGCAGCAAAGAAACCAAAGGGTCCTGTACTAGCATATTACAATACAAGAGGACTTAATGGCCTGGCACAGGGATCCGAGTAACATAAATATAACTACCAACTCTTTTCAATTACATGCGATTTATAATTGACAGCTAGGATTTTATATACCAGTGTGGACTAGTTTGATCCTCAAATTTAGAACTTAAATATAAAGGAACTTTTTTTTCCTTTTGAATAGTTAGCAAGAACATCCTCAGTCATTTCATTAAGAGGTGCAACATACAACAGGGCACTGTGTTGAAGCCCTTTGTACGATTCCGGGCAGGAAGACTACACACTGACCTGCAATGCCTTAGGCATTGCTGTGCATTTTCTTGTCCAGAGAATCATCTTTTACAAGCTAGACTGCATTATGGAATAAGGTTGCTTCTTGTCTACTATGTCATATGTCAGAGGGACCTTCTAATACAGTACTTCAGAGGCATGGACAAGAAACCGTTTTTCTGACTTGAAAGCATGTGTTTTGGTTTCCCACACCCCCAGTATGATGAGGTATTAAGAGGGGTTCTGCTGTTAATGTCTAATTTGCATTGTAGCATTGTGCTTGGTGTTTCTTAACAAGAAGTCTATCCCATAATTACTCTCAAAAAGTCTATTTCAGCTTTAAGCAGGCAACCTAAAGGAAGGGAATCATAAACCAGTTCATACTGTCGTTACAAGTTCGCTGTCACAAGAGGCACATCCACATATGACATAATGCTAGAAACATCGTTCTTTTATAACGAGTCCATACAAATGTTCACCTCTATTCAGAAGTAGAAATCAGATTTGTGGTTCATTTATACAAGCACAACGTGAAGTTCTGTTAACTCCTTTAGGACCTGCAGCTGCTTCTACCCTGTCTCCTTTAGCGCTCCGCTTTATCTGTAGTTTTCATGTAGACCCTTTTAAGGCAGTCAGCTTGCCAACACTGCTTAACTTCTCTACTTTCAAAGAAAGAGCTTCAAAAATAGATGGTATTGGAGTTCAACTTTCACAGAAGCAAATAATATTAGATCAAATGAAACAAAGCAGTGTAAACAGGCCTCCTAGGGAAGGTTCTGTTCTGACCCTTTCTGTAAGTCTATGTATGTGAAAGACCATAAAAACTCTCATGAAGGAAAAAAAGGGGAAGACTACAGAAAAGAACAAGAAAACACAAAAAGCAAAGGCAGTTAAGGAAAAGAGGACTAAAGTAGAAATCTGCTCATTGTTTTTGTTTCTCCTTTTGGTGATGGTTTGTATAGACTACAAGAAAGATGAACACTTGTCAGGAGTAAAAGACTAGTGGTAAAATACAAAATCCTCACAGCTGATGAATCTGCTTCTTACATTGATACAGTTCTCCATTACATGGCTGGATGTTGTCAAACTCTCCTTGACAATATCTATAGAGCAATATTTATAAAATATCATGATGTATTTGTGTATAATCTAAATGATGATTAACTATTGGTTCTCTTCCATTTCATCTGAATGATCTAAGTTCAGCAGAAACTTCTTGCGAGTCCCATGATGCAGAGAGAGACGATGTAAGATTTTCAAAGTCTTGCTAAAGCATAGACCACAAAAATGACAGATGGGAAAAGCAATGACAGATTCAGACCAGCAGTGAGGTTTAGTCAAGGAGATGGATGTTTGTCACTTTCAGCATTGCAGGAGCCCTTCAGATAGTCATGTAGTGACAAGCATGAAAGCACACTGGCGTGGAAAGAGTCCTTAAAAGAGAAACTGAAAAAACAACCTTGTGAGTTAGTTCTTTCTGGAAAGGTTTTTACTTTCTGGAAAGGTTTTGAAGTATTTTACTTCAATTTTTAAAATATAAAGATGTTAAACATGAAGGAAAATGGAGGATCTGCAAACTGTCAGGGCACCAGTGCATTAAACAGACTTACACAGACTTAATCAGTTTAGAATATCTTATTTCTCCTCCTCAGGCCATGATTTGCTTATGCTTTCCAAAGATGCATTTTACAGTGAATCTTCAGATTGTTCTGACTAAGTGTCATAGCTTCTGACCTAATTTTTCTTTCTTTCCCTTTTAAAAAATAAGAAGAAACTTGATAAATCTGTTTGATGCATACTGAACAGAAGCTGTTTTAAATTTTCTGGCAGAAGAGTTTTATCTGATTCACAGATCTCTCATACACACCCCTGCTTGATGTTCTTTTGAGACACAGAATGAAACGTTTTCCCAAAACTAGAGAAATAATGTCAAATCTAATGGCAATTTAAAGTGTAAGATTACCCGTTGAACTCGTCTACCCTATCTTGATTTTCAGGCACGTAACTTGTCAAATGAAATGGCAGTCTACAGTGGTTATGTTACGTGGTGAGTCTTTGAGTCACAGAGAGTTTGCTGAGTCACTCTTCTGTCCTGGAAGGAGGATGACACCCAGCACATTGCAGTGCACTGTCAGAAAGAACATTGCTGCATCTCCCCCTCTAGCTGAGCAAGATCCACTGGCATGCACCAGATGAAGTCACTGGAATTTATAGCACCAAAACACCCAGCAAAGCTCCAAAATGCCTGTCTTTCCGTTGCTCAGGGGGAAGAGCAATGCCTACAGTAAAGCTGCTCTTTGTCTATGCTGCATCTCAGCAACAGTGGGATTCACAGATTAGACTTCCAGGGTAGGATCTCGCAAGTGTGTTTAGAGAATCTGAATCCCTCACAGAAATACATAGAGCAGTGTCCACTTCTGCCATAGAGCAGAGCTGCAGAGCTGACAGCTCAGCTGGGTGTCAGTTAATGCCTCTTCCATATCTGATTGCATTTTGATGAAAGTATTTTACATCTCAGCAGAGTGCCCTAATTGCAGTGTTGCCAGATAGTCTGGGACAAATCTCTCTTGCTCTGAATTTCTTCAGCTGATGGTGTTTAATTAATTTCCCTAGCAGAAAGTAATGGAATAGTCACTGGAACAAAGCGAAAGGAGATCAAAGAAACACAAGGTTGATTCACGCGCAGGCTCTAATCCTTTCTCCAATGAACACCGAAGCCTCTTAATTAAAAGGTAACATTTTCCACAGGAGAGAAATTTACCCTGGAACACAGCTCAGCCCTATGGTTAGGTTATTTGGTCAAACATAGGCACAGACCTAAGCTATGCTAAATTACTTCAGACTATAACTGGACCGGTCTAGCCAACTACTGGAAGGCAGGGGAGGTGCAGAGGAAAGGCTCTTCTGCACATACCTGCCCATATATTCTCAGCTGCTTCCTGTTCCCTAAAAGCCCAAATATATTTTTGCTATTGAGAACTTAAATTGGGTGGTAAGAACATCTACCAGCAGTCACTGCAATATCTAGCTTCAATCAACCTGTCAAACATAGTCCCCCGCCAATTTCTGGGAACACACTGGTTGTGGAGTAGTGGCAACGTGGAACTACTTGCAAACTTTTCTCCTCTGGTCTAGTGCAGGTGGTTGCATCTACTTATTCAGCTTCTGAAAAGTTAATTTTGAAACAATATGAAAATGTATCAGCACTACAAAGTCATGCTGAAATGAAAGAGGGAGTAGGGTAGTGTAAATAAAAGCTGAACCAGGCTGCATTAAAGCAGTGTGAAGGCACTGACACAATTAAGTGGATGTCAACATTATCTCCCAGTTGTTATAGTTTGGTATAATTGCTCTTAATAGTGTTTATAAACAAGTCTTTTTGGAACTCAGTAATGAATGAAATGTACATGGTCAGGATTCGGTAGGCGGTTAAATGATGCAAGATACTGTCTTCTAAGCTATATATAATACTTCTGATATTCTTCAGCTTGAAGGCTATAGTGGAATGTACTTTAAGTGAATTTAAATGCAGTCTCCCAGTTGTGTCTTCAAATGTTTCAAATCATCACACACTTCAATGGAGATATATCAACACAATACCTATTTTTCTTCTGCTGAAATCATTCACAAAGAGTAATCATTGTGTAAAAGCATTTTCCTTTACAAATGTAATGTGAGACGATGTGCTTGCACAAAAACCCTAGATGGTCCAGACTGCCACATGTGATTTTTTTCATTTGAAAATGTATACATGGCAGATCACAAAACATAAGAATAGCTTTGAAATAGGATGATGCTTACCCACAGAATAAAATCACATTATTTTTTACCAGAAATAAATAATTTTTAGTTAATAAACTGCATCTGCTTCTCAGAATAACCAATAACAATAAAAAATCTAATTTTTTTGTTATTATGAAGCAGGATCTAATGTAAAAATCGGGATTTTGTGTCTCTGCCAAGCTTTCTTAACACTCAGTGGCTATAATAGCAGGTCATGACTGTTAGGCAGATGGTTTTATTCCTACCTGCAACGATCTGTGATTGTGGAATTTGCATTGATGTTGCATCAGTATGAATCAAAAAGTTATACAGACTAACTGTTTTCTCTTCAAAACCAGTGTGTGCATACGTAAGACATGAAAATTAGAAGTATAAAAAGCAATTGCATTCCACGTACAGTAACGGAGCAACAGGTAAATGAAATATCACTGATGTCATTAGTATCAATAATTAGAGTATGGCAAAACTGAAGCTACTGATAGCTGGTTTAAAATCTTGTTAGCACTGAATGAAGCATATAGCTCATTATATAAAATAAAATATTGGTACGGGAAGACAGAAAGGAGAGGGAAGGAAGTTTTGTCACTGTATATGGATACACATTGACATTTAGGAAATGTACATAAAGAAAAATCCTCTACATATATTGACCTCTGCCCTAGAAAGTTTTCGATACACCATTTTCTTAAACATGATGACAATAAGACAGGCGCAAGTGAAGGTCTTCAAAAGTCTCCAGGACTGACGAATTAATTACATGACTGTACAGAGCTGTAGAAAAACTAACTTTCTAATTTTAAAACTCTGTGTGGAGATATCCACCGAATTCTAGTTTCTGTTTAAACATACAGTGCAACTATATGTTTTGTTTCCTTTCCTGCTAATCTTCTCATTCCCACTGTTTAGGAAAATATATTTATTTTGCTTCTACAGAAGGTTCTGTAGACTATTCCATTTAGTTGACTTCAAATGCTACCTTTCAGTTGCTCAAATATTGCTGGGACTGTCTGTTTCTTTCCAATTCCTTTTGTCTATAGATCAGACAATGATCACATCTACAACACTGTACTAGTCACTCATCTCCACTTCAATCAATTTCTTTTAGAAGAATCAGCCTTTATATATCTCCACATATACACGCATCATCTATTTTTCAGTCTCCTCTAAATACGTCTATTTTCTCCATTACTCCTGTCTTGATAATATCTGGTTTTATTCATTAGCTTACACTTATAAATCTCTCTTTTTTCCTAGTGTGGCTTGAGTAATGCAAACTGAAACAAATAACAATGAATTTGACTCAGAGTTGTGTGTTAAATTCTTCTCATTAGTTTCTTTTTTCCATTCACTGATTAAATTCTGACACCTTGACAATTCAAATGGGGCATAGAGTACTAATTATTTTTGTTGTTACATCATTTTTTAAACTGTTTCATTCATGCATATCAGAATTAATACTGCATGACTCAGAGGAATAGTTCTCCACAAAGGGTGAAATAATGCATCAACCAAAACATTGCTTTTTAGTCTGTAAACTCTTATGTAAGTAGCAAATGAATTATTAAAAATAGGGTCGATTAATGAAGGATTTTCACATGTGAAACCTAAGTTTTGTATCGCTATTATTTGAATTAAAAAGCCTAATCAAGTCTACAGAAACATAATGAGGATCTGCATAATAGATGTTATGCTAGCGAAGGGTCAGCTGCTTTTCCACTGAAGACAATGACAATACTGTGCTTGTTCAAATGTGAGTAGCCTTAGATGCTAAAGACATTTGGTTGCATACTTGCATAATATGTGCCCTCACGCTGCCTGCTTGAGATAAAAAAATGCTCTTTTAAGAATACACTCATTCACGTACTAAAAAATAAATTCTTTAACTGCAGTTGCCACACAAAATTCTCACTCTGCTTAATATCTGACAGGTAGCTTTAACAAGAGGAAGTAATAAGTTAACATTTCTCCTATATTTCATTTTCTTTGCTTTTGAAGTTCAAAGGAAAACTTGGCAATGTTATAACTACGGAGAGAGAAGTGATTTTTTATATATGCTACTACTGATGTCACATTTGTACTATCCCAACAGGGGGTACACCTCAGCTTCTCTTTCCAACTCACTGGTTTTGGTAGGAATTAGGTATCCAATGCAGATTCTGTAGAGCCTCTAGTTGGCTGAAGTTGGTTTATTGAACACAGAGTTAGTTTTGACCATATCTGAATTCTGGGTAGCTGTTACAAAGCTGGGAACAATCACTTCTGGCAATAAATTTCAGTTGCTGATTAGGAAAATAGTTGGCCAGGGCAAAATATTATGTGTCTGAATCACTTGTTGCAGCTTAATAATGGCTTCAGAAGTACTGGCAGCTACTCAGGTACTTCTTAGATACCTTGATACTATAATGCAGATTCTGAAAGGATGAGCAGAACAAACTTCATCCTTTAAAATTTTCAACATGGTGTTGAAGACCCTCTGTTACTAAGTAGCCTTCCAAGCAGGGGGATATCCGGGCCCTTTTCAAACTAAAGCTTAAGCTGGACTTTTATTCTGACAGTGTCTAAAGATAGAAGCAAAGAGCAGAAAGCCCATTCTCTTCTCATAATACACAAGATGCTACCCTTCATTTCTGTAAGAGCTTATATTCTAATTCAAAAAGCACTACAAACATAATGTAGAAACAAAGAACTTTGAGGTAGAATGGGTTAAGGTCCCTATCACTAAACATGTTTAATGGTTATTCATCTTTATAGCTGTGAGTCACCTGAAAGCTTTTTTTTTTTTTACCTTTTTTTTAATATACATTTTAAACACGTGTGTGTGAGTACATATTTATAAAGCAATAATTATGGCTGGCAGAACAGACACAAAATAACAGATAAGAGCCATTCTCCCCTCTTTACAGGCATTCTAAGTGCTAAAGAAAGGAACTTAGCTTAAAATTATGTCCACCATATCCAGTATATCATATGGTCTCTGCATCTAAGGGCTGAATATAATTCTTGTCTTCCCAATGAACTCTTCCCCTTTCCCACCATTCCAAAAGGCCAATGTCTCAATACCTAGTTGGGTGGCAGGTACAAAAATGATAACTATGGAACTGAACAGCTATTGGGCACCAAAAATCATTCATCCATTTACTCACACGTTTCTCTGGTATGCTTAAGTTTATGGAAAACACTAATTTATCCGAGAAGGTACATCTTATCATTTCTGCTCCCCCCTCCCTGAAATTATGTTTCTCTCAGGAAATTACATGATGTATAGGATTTTTCTCTTGTAAAATAACATTTAAGTAATTAATTGGTAGATTTTTGACAAACTTGAAGAAAGATTCAGATCTTAACTCACATTAGTCTTTATAAAAGGTCTTGCACGTGGGTGAGGCAGAAATATCAAATTCTTACCCTAGCCAAGACCTGAGTACAATGCAAGTAGCCTGGTGAGCTTTGACATGAGCCATGAATCAATAACTGATGGGAGAAAAGTACTTCAGCCTGCTGGAAAGGTATGCCATGATATCACTGTGGGCTGATTATGGGCCTGTGGTGACATTTTGCCATAGCGACTCTCAGTGATAGAAACCAGGAGCAATGTAGTTCTGTGGCTGACACCATTCAGAAGCAGTGAGCCCAAAGGGCAAATGTCTGTGGTGATGCCAAGCTGCTACATTGTAACCCAATGATGTCAACATGAGCTGGAGGGTTGAATTCATCATGGTTGGCTGTGCTGGTACAGGGGAGTGATAACTGGGGGGCGGGGAGCCCCATTAACGCTGTGGGTGTGTTTGAGTGTGCACAAAGTTCTCCCTGAAATAGTCTCCCTCACTTAGTAAACTCAATGAACTGGGCTTTGCAGTTCATGGAGTTTACTGATGCTGTTGGGTGTGGGTGTATGTGTTGAAGGGTTCACTTACAAGTACTGTACACTGTGTGAGATCTGGGCACCATACTCTAAAAGGAAAGGTCTTCCTCAGGCTGGTATTTTCCCACAAGAGTTGTTTAGACATGAGAAAGAAAAAAAAAAAAAGGTTTTTTGGTTTTTTTTTATACACAAGTGTCTGCAGGCACCAATGACTACTTGAATTATGTTAAGAAAAAAGCCAGTATAAACACACGGCTGGGAGTCTCACCCTCCAAGGACAAAGTGGCATTTCACCTATCTAACACCTGGTTTCCTGCAATACTCCTAGGATGTGATAATCACTTTCCTCTACATGTCTGTGTATATATATCTATATGTATTTAATTTAAGACATATGATATAATGTGAGGGCTATACAGGCAGTTTCTGGAAATAGTTTTAAAACATGAAACTGGTGGATGTGTCACACCACAGGCCATGCAAGTAGGGAGGACAGAGAACAAGAGGCTTCCTCAGGTAGAGTTGAAGATCTCTGTCTGACAGAGAGAGAAACCTGGTGCAATCTTGTCTGTGATGTCTTCTAGACAGCTTCCTTGGCCTGTGATATAACTCCAACCCAATGGCAGAGAAGTGCTAGTTTACACGGACCCAAAATCCCATACCTTGCTAACCAGTAAGCAGTGCAGACATCAGATGTCTAGTGTGCAAGCTCATTCAGATATCACCAACAACAGCTGGGACAAATAGTACTAGGAATGCTTCAAGCACAGAGAAGAAAAAGGAATACTTACTCCAAAATATTAAACATAAAATTGAGAAAAGAAGCAATATATCGCCTTTTTAAAAACATTACATACTGCTGCAGTGATACTGAGTGACTCCCCATGAGTGATAGTCACAAGACATAGCTCTCCTGCTTCCTAGTCCATGGCCCTAAGAAGTGCTTCTTTGCACATTAAATAAATATTTTACTTTTTGTTATGGAAAAGCCGTATTGTATTTCAACATTTTATCCATGCTCTGTGAACTGATTCTGTTTGAAGCAGAAGGCATTGTAAGACCACTACAAAGGAATCTCAAAACTCATATTCACCAGACCTTCACCATCCTCATAAGAATATCAATTGACCATGCTCCTGAAGAGATCTTCCTTCAAATAAAGGCCCAAACTGCAGTAAGACAGCACACTATGTTTCACTAAATAATAACTAGTAAGCATTTATAATTACAAAGGCTCTGAAAGGTCTGTTGTCTTTGCAGGGGGGTGGTGGTGGGGGGTGTTTTCTTTTGGTTTTTTCCCTTTTTTTTCCTACAAGGGAAAAGTAAAATCTATTTCTAATTAATATAAAAGCCTTACTTGTGCATATCTAATTGCTTTGTAAATTCAGAAGTCTGCTATTGATTTTTGGAAGATCATTTGCTGTAAATTATTCACGTGAAACACTTGACAGTAAGTGTAATGAATAGGCAATTACAGGATGCCCAGTACAGTTTTATAATGTAAAACCAACTGAAAAAGGATCTATTTTAACACATCTTTTTTAGGTTACCAGAGAATCACCTGCCTGGGTCATAGCCAACATATATCATTTTCTTAGTCTGTAGTTAAGTCAGTCATTACATCATTCAGGTAAAATATAAAAGCAAATTCTTGCTTTTTCAGTGAAAAGTAACTCTTCCATCCTCTGGAAGCCAACATTTAAGCTATAATAAATCAAACTTCTGTTTAATACAATTCCATTGCTATAATTTAAATTGCATCAGAATTAAGTTTGTCTTTAAAAAATATTTTGTAAAGAGAGCTTGCAGTATCATCTTTTTGATTTAGCCCACTTCCCTAGAAGCATGCTTCAAAAGTATTTTTCTCTTACCAGATCTGGGCTTGAGTGCTTATACCACTGCCAGGCTCCACAGTATGAGTGATGGTAGTCACAGTGCAGAAGATGATAGCTCTTTCCAAACACATTCCCTTCCATCCTTTGGAGATGAGGTGGTTTCTCAGGACATTGTTAATCCAAGAAGAGCTGAGAACTTAAGAATGGGAGCTGCTGCAAGGCTGTGAACCATCAGGGGCGTCTAGTCCTTCAGCTGAGCCCTGTTTGCAATTTGCAGCACTTATGGCAACTATTCCAATTTATACAGGATCAGCCGTGTCAGAGGTTGACCTTTGAGCAGACCACTTTAAGCCTCTTGAGTATAACCAAGGACCTGTATCTCTCCATTTCCATGCACTAGGCTACCTCTGTGCAAGTGTCAATAGGAGATCTGCTGGATCAAATTGCTTGTGGAGTTCCTGAGAGGTCTTCCTTCAAATAAAGGCCAGGATTTCAGTCTTCTTCCCATGCCCTTTGCCATGAGCACCAGATCCCTGGAGCAAGCTGAGAAAAATTAGGAGCGTGAGGTTCTGCACTTCTCAGAGGTAGGTTTTTTTCAGAATAGGACACCATGGTTTGTATCCAGAGTGATGAAGGTACGGGCAGAGCAGGTAGATCAGCCTATACTGAGACCTGTATATGAGAGTGAATGGCAGTGTAAAAAAACTACATGGCTTTGGACGTACTGCTCAGCGCTACCATTCTCTGTGCCGAGCTATCTCCTGTGCCAGGAAACAGGAATTGTTTTCTAGTGCTAGTGTTAGCTGACCTGCACCAACGACTATTGTAAAAACGAAACATAATAAACATTTACGTGCAGGGCGTCTTTTCTACTAAACATTACCTTGAATTTTGAACATACATTTTATGTGCGCACTCCTCTGTGTCATAAAACACACTGAGGCCACGCACTGACCTGCAAAACAATGGAAAAAGGACCCCTTTAGAGGTATACAAGGCAAAATACCATGTGAAGGAATATAGGGTTTCCTACCATACATGTACATACCAAAGAATCTATGCCTGCTAAGGCATCTAAGTTAGGTTTATGTCTACAGGGTGACTAGAATCTCTATTTTCACTCTCTCTATGTCTGTGTCAAACAAACAGAAGCATCTCTTTCATCTGAATATTAGGTTTTCCTCTTCTAGGCTTGTTGTGTATGCTTTATCTTATAACTTTTCTGATGTGTTAAGGCCAAAATTATTCAGTTGTTTATAAACGCTTTCTTGAATGCAAATGTCTTCTTGAAATAAGATTGAACAGTGATAAAAACTGAGTGCATAAACACTGAAAATAAAGTCAACTTCAGGTATTTAAAAAGCTTTCATATATCATAATTTACATATAGTGTTAATTTCTTGATATTCCTGTTAGTCAATTACTCCTTACCTTTGATCATGGTTTAGCAGATTGTCAGGACAACTACTCCTCTCTTTCAGTCAAAATGCTGGAAAAGATGGACATCTTTATTGAAGGAAATATTACTTTTTTCGTATGTTTGTGAAGCTATAATTTTGTTGAACAGCATGTTTATAGGATGATTGTGCCCAGCAGAATCTCCAGTAGAGCACTTCTCTTCTGACAGTCAGTGGGCTTCACTTAGTCCATAATGTTTTAGCTATAGTAAAGCTCCTGACTGAGATGATACAGTTTATTGTGCAGAGACAACAATATTTTGTGCATGCTTATTGATAGAGTAAATCAAAAGACATGTCAAATTCATTGTATATTGGGTTTGCGGGGTTTTCAGTAGCAGGGGAGAATCTACAGGGGTGGCTCCTGTGAGAAGCTTCTAGAGGCTTCCTCGGCTTCGTCAGACTCACGTCTGGCAATGGCCAAGGTAATTAGCAGCACTGTGATAAGCATACATATTTAAGAGGGGAAAACCAAAGATAACTGTGGAGGGCAGAGGAGTGGGATGGCAGGAAAACCACAATGTAGACACTCAGGTCAGTGCAGGAAAGAAGGGAGGAGGTGCCCAGAGCAGGGGTGCCCCTGCAGCCATAGAGGGTCAGGGGGTAGCAGAGACCCACCTGCAAGCTATAGAGAGCCACAAGCCAGTGTTGGGGAATGCCCGAAGGAGCCCATGGGAAGTCTGCTACTGAAGAAGGACGACTGCATGTCCACAGAAGGGTACTATGCTGGACCATGAAGAACTGTAGCCCATGAGAAGGACTCACGTTGGAGAAGTTCATGGAGGACTGTCTGCCATGGGAGGGACCCCATGCTGGAGCAGGGACAGAGTGTGAGGAGTCCTCCCCCAGAGGAGGAAGGAGTGTCAGTGATAACGTGTGATGAACTGACCACAATGCTCATTCCCTGTCCTCCTGCACCACTTGGGGGGATAAGGTGGAGAAATGGGGAACAAAGCCTAACCCAGGAAGAAGGGAGAGGTGGTGGTGAAGTGTTTTTTAATATCTTGCTTTGTTTGTCATTACCCTACTCTGATTTGTTGTTAATTAATTAAATATTGATTTTTTTTCCCCAGTCAAGTCTTATTTTCCCATGACCATAACAGATGAGTGACCCCTCCCTGTCCTTGGCTTGACCCTTTCCTTTTATTTTCTGCTCCCCATCCCACTGGGGGAAGGAGGGAGAGAGTGGCTGCATGGTGCTTCATTGCCAGCTGGGCTTAAAGAGCAACACATTATCATTGCTATCAATCGTCATCACTGGCAGGGTAGGGCCAGTTTCAAGCAAGAAAAATAAAGAATGCAAGCAACTCACCTAACTGGTAAGTATCACAAATGGAGACTGATCAATTCAACATTTTTATGTCAGAACATTTTTGTCCTTAGAATAAAAAGTAATAGAGAAGGTAAACCTGCTCAAAGGAAGGTTGCTCAGGGTCCAGTCAGGTTTTCAATAGTTCCAAGGATGGAGACTCCACATCCAGCCTAGTTATCCAACAGTATCTAATCTGTTCCAGTGTTCAATAGTCCTTACAGAAAATTAGTTTTTTGTTTTGTTTAAATGATATTTTCTATATGTCAGTTTATGCCCATTGCCTCTCATCCTTTCATGGGGACATCAGTGAAAAGAGTCTGAGACTGTTTTCTGTACTATCCCCATTAGGCATTTGTACACATTGATAAGATCCCCCTGAACCTTCCCTCCTGCAGGTTAAACAGTCTCAGCTCTCAGCCTCTCCTTGTATGAGAGATGCTACAGTGCCCTAACATTTGCATAATTATGTGAAAAATAATATTTTAAATAATGCACACACATATACTCCTTTGGCAGATTTGAAGCTGTCATAATTTATAGTTGAAAGTATTTTTTCCTTTGTTCTTTGGCATGTTTACCCAGATTCTGGCCTAGTTATTTCCAGAATGCATTTGTTTTTATTGTTTCATATATCATGTCTCTGAAGCTACTTAGTATCCTTCCCTCTCTGCCTTCGCCCTGTGCCACTGCCCCGCCCCCCCTCCCCCAAAAGATGCAGTTCCTCATGCTCCTTTAAGCAAGTACATTGGAGTTGCTCCTAGAAAGGTACAGCCCTGCTTGTTTATTTTTCTGTTGTTGTCGTGCTTTGCAGGAAGAATTCAACAATCGAAAAAACCTAACAGACTAATCTCTTTTTCTCTAGGAGTTCAAGCTTATGCCTGAAGCAATAAGTAAGTCTTCTGCAAGACTTTGTCATTATTATTTTAAGCTGTTTTATTTTCATACAAAAATGACTCCCAGTTGTAGAAGCACAAGCCGATGATACATTGCAAACCTATGCACACGTGTAAGAGTATATATTTTCCTATTCTGCCCTCCTCTAAATCTCATTTATTTTTCTTTTAGGTCCCTCAAATAATTCATTGCTATTCCATCTAAACTCAGCTCCCAGTCATTGCTAAGCAATGACTTATTTTTAAATACAAGGTCCTATGAACAAGTGATGGACAGTGAATATGAAATTCTCTTTCTAATTTTCACATATGCATTGAACCAGTTTCTTCATTTAAATCTTAGCTTAAAAACTTAATGTACTCGGCAGCTTGTGATTGACTCTGTAAAAAGTGCTTTGTGATGACATGTAGGAGTGATGATCATATATAAATAACTGATTTGTATTCTAGTTATGGCTAAAATTCCTTCCATAATACAGCTTGAAGCACTGACAGGTGCAAAGGTAGCTTAATTTTGTGGAGGTTTTCTATTGTTGTTTGGGGATTTTTTTCCCTTTTAGTCAGTTTAAGACAGAATCAATCAGGGAACTAGTTAAACACAGTTTTAGTAATCTTATGTTTGAAATTCAAAAGGGGGGGGTTCAAATTAAAAAGTAAAAAAAAAGAAACTTTTCACATTTTGATTGTGTGATGCTGAGGTTCCTTGACTTGTTTTGAAAATGTTAATAAAATTATTTTCATACTGTGCAAATTATACATAAATATTCTCAATATCCTAACAAGTTGGCAGAAACCTTGTGCTACCTTATCTGTGCAATTAAGGGATCATGGAGAATGGGAAAATGCTGTCTATCATCTTATGCTAAACTTCAACAGTATTGCCTTAAAATGCAGGTTGAAAGCATTCCTCTAGTATACATTTATTTCCAAACAGTCATTCATGAGCTTTAACCCCTATAGAAGAAGAGTTGTTCAGGAACTTCAGGCAATAAAAATTTTAGAAAATATTAACAGTTGCAACTGTTCACCCATCTATGTTTTCTGGGGAATTTATCCAATCATCACTGTCATAATAACCATGAGTTTCAAAAACTGTCCTTTTAAAATTAAAAAGAGGTGCCTTTGCTAATACAATTTGGATATAGATTAAGCCACTTTTTTTTTTTTAATTCCTTCAGCAAATATATGAACAAATAATAGACATTTTTGATCAAATTCTGGTAACAGGAATATGGAAGTTGTATTTCAACTGAGCTCCATCTGCATATCTTCAACACTGAGTATGGCAATAGATTGCACCTAACATCATCCTAACTTTCTGTCAAATTCTTATCAGCATATAAAATAACCATCAATTTAATAACCAACTCACATCTCCAAAAGTTAATAGTTTTGCTCAGCTATAACTTTCCATGTTCAAAACTGATATTTCTTTACTCTTCATCTCAAAATGGCAATTTTTAAAATCCATGAAATTACATTATCATTTTACAAAATATATTACCTTGAGACTGGCAGATAGTGACCAGTTAACATTCCTTAGTATTGCAAAATCGCTTAAGTAAAATCGTATGTCAATGAAGAGGTTAAATCTGTTTGTTATGTATTTGACCCTTTCACAGTCGTCTATATGTCAAACCCAAATTTTTAGGAAATGTATCTTTAGCTCCCAATGAATAAATAACACAAGAAAAAAATTCCTAGATGTAGTCTTCCATTTTCCAGATAACTTTCAGATTAGTTATTTGTGTCCATGGATACCAAGTCATCGTGAACAGCATTCATTTTAAGCGTTGTGAATAATAACGTTACCTTTCAAACCTAACCTTCAGTACTTAAATTTCCTCTGTCAGATTTCAGTGATAAACTAGGTATGGGTACAATTAAGGCATGAAACCCAGCATTTACTCTAAACTCTCCTCTTCGAAAATGATCTATGCAGTCTGCCTGATGTAGAACTTCACAGCCAGGACTGTGGTTGTGCCCATGCAACTATTAGTGGCTGATAGTGAAGATTAGGATCAATTTTGTTTTAATGCAATATATTTAACTTCTTACATGGTCCAGAATAGGACATCTCATGTATTTATTCTACCTTTAGTACCTGAGCATGAGCAGCCTTCAGCAGTGTTCAAAACACTGAGACATTTTATTGGCAGTATAGGATTTTTCCTTTTTTATTTTTAAATAAAAACTGTTACAATTATTAATCTGCCTTAATCTACTTTAGTGCTAAAGAAAATTTATTAACTATTTCTGGAAATTCTGCTTGTTTAAAAACTTACTTTTATACCTTTCCATCTACACTGCATTTTATAAATACCAGCAATAAAAGCAGTGTGTCAGTACATAGATGAACATTTTTATGATAAATAAATCAGGTCCCTCTTTTCCTGTGATCTCACCTTATTGTTTTTCTCTCTCTTGTGCCTTTGTTTAAAGGAGCACAAAGATCACAACAACCAAAAGTAATAAAGCAAGATGTTAATTTTTAAAATTGGAGATGGTTGTAATTTTCTACACTAAAGGGTACAGTGGAAAGGTTTTACTTGTTCAGATTTTTACAGAACTCTCCATTTGCCAACATTTCACACAAAACTGCTAAGTGACATGGAGGGTCAACGCCTTCTTGAAATTTGGACCGATTTTTTTCTGACATATTTTCATGGAAAGACTATGCTAGAGACTTGAAAGTTGCTGAGCTGAAGGCTTAAATAATATTGAGTTGTATAATGTTCAGCAAATGTGATTCAAAAGATATTTTCTAATGAAGCTGCATTTCTTTTTGAAAACGATACAAGGGTGTAATAAGCCATCTTTAATATGACCGTTGTATTGGTAATATTCTGTTCCATTTATATCTATTTTTTAAAGTTTTTGGAAAACAAGAGATGCTGAATGTTATTTTCAATGCTCACATATTATACTGAATGCTCATATGGTTGTATGCCATACCACATTCACTTTATAGTTGTTACTTGTTCCAACTATTTTTTTTCTCTGTTATTGGTAACCGCAATGCTGCCATTACTACTGAAACATTCCCATTTATACATTAGCTAAATATAGAGAAAAATTTTAAAATACCATTCATTTTTGTACTGCAACACCCATCTAATTATCCTTCATATGATTTTTTTTTTTTACCATACAATGTCACTTACTGCAGAATAATTTTTAGCATGTTCTTTTGTTATTGGAAGCATAAATTAATTCTGATATATTTAGAACTGCTACATGATTGTAATTAACATGCTACAAACGTAATATTTTAGTACTACAAAAAAAGGTGTTTTAAGTAAATATTTCACAATTCTGTTTAACACAATTCTGGCCACAATGACTATTATGTAAATATGTTCTCATTTCCATTATCATACAGAAAGTAGGTGCAGGCTATTAGATTATATACAGTGTGACATGATTAAATATGTTTCTGTTTATTTTAATTTCAGATGTTCTTTTCTTACCTTATTGATATAATTTTAATGGAATTTCCATATTACAACAAAATTCATCTCTCCAGAATAAACACAGATATTAATTCAAATGGGCCCTAATCATAAATGTACAGACTGGGGAGTAGGGAGATAAGTTAATTAATTTATTTAGAAATGGCACAAAACTCAGTGATGTACATTGAAATTGCAAAGCAATAAATATGTAAACATTACTTAATTCCATCATAAACGCTGATGTAACAAAAGTTACAATGAATAGTAATTTAGGATGGAGCCCATTCTTGGTGATTCAACATTTTTATTAGAGAGGTCAACTTGATTGTATTCAAGACACTATATTTCTTTAAGAAATGTATATGGGTTCATATTCATCAACAATTAAAATTGGAAAAAACTGCTGGCACATAATCACACTTAACTATCTTTAAAATAATATTTTACTGTGTTGTAAGCTTAAATACGTTAATGATAAATGGGTATAAACAGCATAAGACTTCCAGTATTTTAAATTGTGTTCTTCTTCTACAAACACCATATAAACAAAAACAAAACAAAGGCTCAAAATCCTCCCTATAACTGAAGTATTTGCCTTTACATTGAAAATACTCTGTCATCTAATACTGTTAAAACAATATGATTCCTTCTTGTAAAATTTAATCAAATCTAGGCAGAACAAGAGATGTAGAGCAGAGAAACTTATTCAAAATTACACAGAAATCTATGCTGGGAGAACATCTTGAAAAATAAATAATAAGAAGAAACATACAAATTAGGCAACGGTGAGTTACGTTTCACTTAAGACATTAATCTTTCCTCTTAAAGGTTTTATCTTGTACATTTTGATAAGAGAGTATAAGCATAACTAGAAGGTATAATCAAGCATTAGAGAGTCTACTATAAAAGTATATTAAGAGTGTGGCACATAAAATTTCAGCCATATATTTTTCTGCATGGAGTCCTCTGTATATCCTTGCAATCTTTGGGATGAGCAGATTAGCTGACCTCCTGAGATATGTTTTTCTCATGTGACTTTCCATTAAACCAAAAAATATCTCTGTATGCCTTCTTTCACATCGTGCCCAGACTTGCAGGATCAAAGTACACATTAGCTGAGGTGACAGGTGTTATAAAGGATACACACAACGGCCTTTTCCTAAATCCTAATGCAGTCCTCATGGCAATTACACGGAAAAAGACTCTACTACATTAGCAATGTAAAGGGAACTGGAAAACTGTCTCATTACAGTTGCACACCAAAATGCAAAAGCAAAAGATACCCATGGGACGGCTTTAGAATTATAAATTGGTATAATTTATCAGAGTTCATCTGCGATATGGGAAAGCCAGCAGATGCAGAATTGAAACTGCCAGCATTAGCACAATATCTGTATTTTCATTCCTGACCCTGTCACACTTTTCAGCAACAAATAAGTAAGTGCATTAAATCTAAAGGTCTCAATGTAAGTATTGGAAGGGTTCATGGTTTCGAAGGTAGGAGTCCTTTATTAAAATTCAAGTTTACTTCAGAAAGGTTTAAGATGTGATTATCCTAAACTGTCTTAAAAATTGGTTCCACTTAACAACAGTGAGAAATGATATATAGTTAGCAATTATAAAACAGCAGCACATCTTTCCAAATAACTGGAAGAACTCTGAAGTTATAGTGACAATAGTTAACCACAATGACTGCACTAGAAAAAGTAGGGAGTGGTGAGATTCACATGATGAATTTTCAGTAGAGTCAGATAACCTGAAATGCTTTTTTCCAGGTTAAAAGGAAAAAAGGTAATTAATAGTTAAATAAAGCACAATTTAAAAATTATAACTTACTACAGGCACTATAACTCTCAGTGACTTCTTACCAAAACTAAGTCTAATACAGAGCCATCTTTTATTTGTTCAGTGATTGCAATGTGGGTAATAAAATGTAAAAAGAAAACAACAAACAAACAAACAACCCCCAAATAAACAAACCAAAAACCTCAAAAGGCCTTGCCAAGACTATTACAATTTGTTCACCTTTTTAAAGACTCTTTCGATCCAGGCCAATGCTGCTATTATTATGCTTTATTTCCATTCTGTCTATGGTTTTTTCAGGTTTTTAATTCTCATTCATCTTAAATACCTTTTATACAGTTTTTGGGGGTTTTAACTTTTAGGAGTTGAGTTCCACTGCTAGTAACTAGCCCACCATCTTTCTAATATCCTCACAATATCTATTCACACATGTAGTTCTGGTTCTTCTGTTTGTTGACCCACCTGAGCCTGTCTTCTGACTTGTTTGTAAATTTTGAAATGTATTCTTACTATGTTCAATTATCTATGTGCAGTGCCTTCATGCACAGTTATCACCTACTTTGCTATTGTGTTATTACTACATCTTCCTCCCTCATGACAACTCTATCTGTGATTTTTTCTTTTTTTTATTTTTTTAGTGTGTTAAAAGCAGTCATGGTAATTGCAAATTTCTCTCCTTTGAATTGCAGGACCTTTACAGTCATGGCAGCCTGAAGGCTGGTTTTCTCCAAAATGGACTTCATCCAATCACAGGATCTTGTGTTTCTAAACACCTACCTATGGCTGAAAGGTTCAAAAACCTAGTCAATATTATTTTATCATCTCCATTGTCATGTCTCTGTTTTAACAGTTTATTCAATCCTGCCATCTACCTTTTTTAAAGATGAGAAAAATAACACTTGAAATCCTTTAAGATTCTAATTTGTTGACTGCCTTGTAGTTTGGCAAAGTAATTCTTGATACTTTAGAAGGAATCTGTCAAATCTGTCATGATGGATGAATAGCAGAATCTACTTTGTTCACCTTGGGATTTTATTCAGTCCAAAATGAAACACCTGCTGCTCTTTCTTCTTTCATATGACTTGGTCTCATTTCTCCTGTTTCTCTGAGCTGTAGCTGTCTCACATCATCCTTTTATATGTTCTTGTGGTACTAACAACTGTTGCTTTCTTCAGCCGATTTTTTGATTATTATTTGAAACCCACCATCTTATAGTATATGTTTTTTCTCCAACAGCAAATCTTTAAGCACTTTTCTTCTCTCTTGTCTATATTCATAAAGACTCTTCTCCATAAGCTCCTTCCATTTACAGACCAGCTCCGTAGCTACCAGGTCTTGATTAAATGATACTACAGAGTATTGGGGCACTAGTCAAGATTAAGGAAGAAAAAGCGGCCTCTTATTTTGTCATAATCGTTGCATACTCCATTCTTCAGCTCTTCTGCAGTTCTCCATCACCATCATTATTATTCTCCTTAGTTCCAACTTTGAAGGAAAAAAAAATGTTACAAAGCTGCTTCTTTGTCTCAGATACCACAGGATATAGGATATAAAATATGAGAAGAGATATGACAGGGAAAAGAAAGATGCTGAGACAAGCAGAGGACAAAAAGCAGACAGGCAGAATCTGTGTCTGCCACAACACTTGAATCAATAGAATCTAATAGAAATAACAGATTAGCTGACAGAGTTCTGTATGATTCATAGTTTCCTGGTTTGGTTATGAATAAGGTAGCTGGAGTATGATGCCATTCATTATTTTTTCTTTATTAAAACAAGGAAAGTGGATGAAAAAGGGTGTAAATTAACAATTTTAAAAGTTAAATCAGAATTAAGATTACCTCAAAAGATTTATATTCTCACTGAGCTTTGGCCAATTGATTTCATTGGATCTATGCTGATTTACATTGCCTGAGATCCTTGCTATGCCTGGTGTATGGCATTAATTAAAATAGGGCACATATCATGTCAGTTAGGGAAGCCAAGAACTTGAAATGTACAATAGGCTATCCTGAGATATTTATTGCATTTAATGAGTAGTAATCACCACTTCCAAAACGACATGCAACATCATTTTCCTTCAAACAGGTATTTAATCTCTTTTCATTTGCTTAGAAAGACTGCTTTTTGAGAAATATCAGAAATCAGTATAATATAGTTTATGCCGAAGTTCAAATAAATTTAAACTTGTGTGAAAAGTTTGGAGAATGTTATAATAAATCTTTATTCTAGGAAATATGTGGGTTATGGGGGTGTGTTTGTTTGGGTTTCAGTTTTGTTTTGTCTTTCAGCTAGGAACCAAAAGGCCAACAACCCCCCAGGATATTTCACGTTATCTTCTCTTCACCTGTATCTCTCATCGCAATGGTATATCCCTAACAGGAGCTTTTTCTTGCTGTTCATTTCATTCTGAATGTTGAGTTACATTCTTAGATAGACACAATTTACAGAGTATCAATATAAATTAAGTCAGCACATCAGTTTCCCATTAATAAGCCCAGGTGAATGTTAACTGGCTTAAAAAAAAAAAAAAGAGTCAAGCTTTTTACATGGTGTTTGCTTCAGCTCTATGTTAGCTACAGCAGGACAGACTTGTGGAAAAGACTAATCCTGTTCTGAAGCCGGTCCGTCCCCCCAGGAGTGAGGCTACAGGAAACACTGTGCAGAAACACCTAAGTGGCTTTGCAAGTGCCAGTTTGTGCCTGCGTATCTTGTGCTAAGCCAGAGACAATAAAGTGTTATTGAGCCATGCTGACCCTGTTTTGTCAGTGTCTCTGTATTTCTTACCTTGATGGGTACCATAGTATCTATATTGCCTTTGTTATTACTGAAACATCAGAGGTTCAGGTAGTGGATAGTCTGGAAAAAAACAGAAAAGACCAAAGCAGGGATTTGGAATTTCCCCAGTCTGAAGGAACAACACACCACAAGAAATTTTTTGTGGCTTAACCCCAGTCAGCAACTAAGCTCCACAGAGCTTCTCACTCACCTTTCCTGTCCCCCAGTGGGAAGGGGGAGTCACTCAAAGGAAAAGGTAAGAAAACTTATCATTTGAGATATGACAGCACCTCCCCCAGCCAACTGCCCCTAACTTATATACTGAGCGTGACACCTTCCGGCATGAAACGTCCCTTTGGTCAGTTTGGGTCAAGTGTCCTGGCTGTGTCCCCTCCCTGCTTCTTGTAGAGAAGCAGCTGGGAACACAGGTGCACTATCAGAAACTGAAAAAGTCCTTGGCTAAATATAAACATTGTTTGGCAACAACTAAAACCATTCATGAATTATCAATATTGGTCTTGACACAAATCCAAACCATAGTCTTATTATGTTTAATAAACTTCTCAGCACTGTGAAATTAAGAAAATTAACTCTATCCCAACCAAAACCAGCACACTCCTGGAGCTGATTCAACTTGTTTTTTCACAGCCAATAGCGTCAATTGACTTCCATTCATTCAGAGGCAATACTGTTACGATGTTCATGGGTCCAACTTCTGCATTAACATTGACTCATGTTCTCCTTGAATGAAGGATCAAGCTGATCCATACTTCTGCAAGTGGAGGAAAGGCTCTTTGTATCTCCCTACCCTTCTGACCTTCTTCTTCCCCCCTCCCCTCTCAAGGTCTCCTATAGTTCAGGAAAAGAGTTAGAAATATTTCAAGGCTATGTTCAATCTTTCAAAAGCTGTTTTTACTTCCCCAATTCTCTCTCAAAATACCTCACTCGGTAGTCTCACATTTCCTATCATCTGCTTGACTTTTAGTCGAATTATGGCCCTAAATAAGAAGACCCAAGTAAACACACAATAAGAGTCAACAGAGGTATAGTAACAGTTAAAATATGTCCCTATTTATCACAACTTTGATACATATTTTTGAGCAGACTTTTCACTTATTACCAAAAGAGATTATAAAATACATCTTAAAATAAAACTGCCTATTTATAAAATTAAAATATTAATCTCCTAAATAATTCACACACACAAAAAAATTTTTTTGAAAGTTTCCCAGTTAAATGTAATTAATGCCTGGCAGTATCATAAACTGCTTGAGAAATCAGAGATGTCAGAAATTCCAGCAATGTTTTTTTCTATTAAATCTCTTCAATAAATAATGTAGATCAAACACAATAATTTCTTCACATAAAGGGATTTGGGTATTTTTCTGTAGAGCAGCTATAAAATGGGCATCATTTTTCATTAATTGAGAGTTCTTTCTGAATTATTTTGTAGATGCTTCCTGTGTTTCCTATATGTATGCTGAAAAATGCATTTTTTTCCCCTTTAGAACAGGAAAAAAGATGTAAGCAAGAGTAAGGCAATACAAGGAGATCTAGTACTTCACTAGGTTTCCACGGAGGGAAGGAGTTTGACTTGTCAGAGAATATTTTGTCGTTAATTTAAAGCTACCCTGAGACACAAGGTTTGATCTGAAAGCCTTTCTTTCGCATGATTCACTATTTTTGTACAATACACTGATGCCACAGTAACTTGCAATGTGATTGCTAGCAAAACTCTCACATCCCAATTAGAAGAGGAGGCACTCCTAGCTAGAAGTCTGTATCTAATTCATCATAAGCATTTTTCTGTTGCACCACATGGTCTCTAGTCAGGAATAATACTTTCCTTATAGACATATAAGCAAACCTTCTGCACATAAGGGTCCAGAAAATAAAAGCCAAAGTTTTCAGTAGATATTATGCTGTTCTTCCCAGTGATATCTGCCATTCTCACTTATGATCATGCTGTTAGTCAAAACTCTAAACTTTTTGCTGAGTGTATGATCATTAAGTGATAAAAGTGTGATCTTCCTCCTGCTATTGATTTTTCAGCATGAACATTCTCTGTCTCAGAAAACATCCCAGCTGTGATACATAACAGGATAAATAACAACTTTCCCTGAGAAAGCTGTTTTCTTCACCTTCTGATCTTTCTAACTTTTCCAACTCCAGTTTATTTTAATTTACACAAACCAGTTTATGGATTAAATAAGAAAAAAAAAAAAAAAAACCCCACAACTCAGTCAATTGAAAAGGATGTAAATGAAGAAGTTACTCAGAAGTTAAGACCTTTATAAGATTCAACTGAAATATATGCTTTCTAGATTTCATCATTTATTTTAAAGTTTAAAAGGGGCAGCTGGAATCTTCATGAGAAGGAGAGTTTTCTGGTTTCCAGTTATTCCAGGTAATGGACTTCCTAAGGAAATGAAAGAAACCAGAAAATATTGTGATCTGGGTAGTTTATATTTTGGTGTTAATGTGAAGATGTTTAAGTTTTGCTGGACATTATTTATACCATCAATGTGTATTTCTCGCCACTACTAGCAGATAGAGCTCTCCTAAATATGAAAGCACAAAGCTGTCTGCATTTTCTCTGAGCAGTAGGTTACAGATCTATTTATTCTATAGAATAACTAAAACAAATTTTGAGTGATGCATGAAGTGACAATATACTGTATCCTCCTCAGTAAAGAGAAAGAAAAAACCCAGTATTTTTATCTGCTTTTCAGCAGCAAATGCTGGATTAGCTACACATTATTTTTTTCGGTCATTAAGCTAGTGCCATAGGTTACATCAATTTATCCATGAATTAGAAAAGAGTACTACTCTTTTCCTCTTCTAATACGAATGTGTTATTTGCTGTTCAGAAACACAGAACATGGACTTCTGCAACTTTACAAGCAAAATTGGCTCAAACTGAGTAGATATTAACAAATACTAAAAGAATGCCTGGAAAGAAATAGAAGCCCTATGGTGTTAGTAGCTACATATGTTCTGTATAATCTCTATTTTGTCTTGGTGGCTCATTAACTAAGGATGTTACCATTAACTATTACCATGCACTTAATAAATACAATTAATAAAACTGTCTGACAAATATTTTCTTTATTTTTAATTTATGGGTTTCATTCTCTATGGTGTACACCAAACTTCCTAATCCTGAAATTATTTAATGGTTGGTGTTGATATATAATGCAAAGCTTGGTCCGACATTTTAGTAGAATTAATAAAGATGTGCATGACATGTTTCTCAATTGCCCTTGAGTAGATTGGGACACCACCTATCCCTAATAAGTTGCAGTCAGCAGCAGAACCTAGGTGGAAACAATGCTGTGGAATTTTTTTAAGCCTTTTGGAGGCTGGATCAGACATTCATGAGGTGACATGTTTTAATATTTAATTTAAAATTACTATTATTTCACAGCATCTTGTGCACCACAAGCATTTTCATGCAATTAAGAATCACAAAATGAGGTCATCTTCTTCAACCCCTACCTTCCCCACTCAAGCAGGGCCACCTGGGGTGGAGGTGGTGGCACTAGAGAGGACCATGTCCAGACAGATGGCTTTTGAATATCTCCAAATAATGCAATTCAACGTTCCTTGTTCTTTCTAGCAAAATTATGGTGACACAGTTGGAGTTAGAGGATAGAGATACTGCTATTAGGATCACACTAAGGATGATGATACTGAATTTCATTTGTACCTATTCTTTTGTTGTCCATGCTTTAGAAATCCATTGTGAAGCAGTGACAATGTTTCAAAGATGTCAAAAGACAAGGACTTTCATTACACCTGACTTTGGGCACCCAAATTTCTGAGAGTGTTTTCCTAGTGTTTTCTAGTCATTTGAGATAGATAGTTACAAATACTGTGAAAGAACCTGGATTACCAGCTAAAGGATCTCCCTCTCTCATCTGCCTGTAGAGGAAACCTAGGGAGAATGAGCCCCAACAATTGCCTGGTAGTTATGACATCTCCCAGTCTAGCCTAGAGATATAATATAGGAAAACAAAATGCTGTGTGTCATGCCTGCAGCTCCTCAACTCAGATTAGCTAAGAGACACCCCATCATTCACCTGTATTCTGAATTAAAATGATCTCCAGTGTCTGGGATAACATGAATAAAAGAAAAAACTACAGATGTCATAATATATATTTAAATGTGACAATATCTGTGTTAATTCCAAAGATCTATATTTCATGCTTATATTCATAACTTATTTAAAGTCCTTAGAATAGATTCCATCAGAAACAACAGGAAGGTTGCAAGAAGCATCCTTTCATAAACTTTTTATAAATGTAGCTTGTGGATATTGGTTAGTTGAAGTAGAAAATTAATATCTGATTCTAAACACACCTAACAGTAGTGAGAAAGCTGTCAATGTATATATTTTATTTTTCTTCTCAACTCTTAAGCACAGTGATTGCACCAGTTTTTTTCCTTAGCCGGCGTATATTTAAAATACCACAAAACAGATTTGTTTCCTTGTTTGTAGCTAGTGAGTAGGTCTTGCTGAGCCCAGGATGTTTTAGAATGAAAGGCTTGCACTAAATTTACAAAAATCACTTAGATTGATACTGTGAAGATATCTCCAATCCCAAAACTTGAATTGGAAAAGGCTGACTATAAGCAGATCTTTTACGGGAATGTGAGAATAGAATTGATACTTGAAGGTATTGAATGATTCATTGCAGTGTTTCTCCAAGTTGTTATCAGAAAGCAGAGAGACGCCATGCCTTTTTGTGCACTGCTTGTTTTGTTCAATAAAATTTACATTTTAATTTACAAGGGAGTTCATGTTGCTCTGTCAGAGCACCAGCAGATACTCCAGAAAATGTTCAGTTTACTAGCACAATTACTTTGGCATTATTTTCATGTAATGAAATTTATTTTTTGCCTTGAAATAACATAGCAATAATATTTAACTTTTGTTCTTAAATTCAGTATTAAAATGTGGAAAAAGTCAACCCTTGGACTGACCCAGAGGCATAGTTCTAAGTCTCTTTCTTACCTGCATTTCCCCCTTGTTCCTATGAAACAACTATTTTTCACAACCGGTCAACAGACATCCTGAAAATGTGCTTCCCTGCTCAGCTCTGTCACAGCTAACATGAGGCATGCTTTGTCTCACTCGTGCTCTCTCTTTGCCTTTTTCTCACAGAAAGGTGACTCAGTGTAAATATTTTACATATCAATATTTTAATTTAAATTTGTATGCATCTATATTTTTATTTAATCATTACTTATTTAATGCATGCATTTAAATGTATTAAAATATATACATGTAAATGTTCCTACATGCTGTGTAGGTATACAGAGAAAGCTAGGTTGTCAGCTGATGTCCTGGGATTAAAGGTAGCCTCTCTCTGACTTCTGTAGCCTCTCCTATCTTTTCTTGCTCTTTCCATTTTGTTAAATCTATGCTTTGCCCTTCACTTTCAACCCTACTTCTATTAGACTGTTCAGTGTCACTTTTCTCTCCCTTTTATTTGGTCATGACACTTGCAAGCTTCCATATCTGCTTCTTAATGTTCCCTCATTACCCTGCATGTAAAAGAAATTGAGTTCTCTGTGGCATAGCACAGTCAGAGCACAAACTCTAATAGTATCATTTAAAAAAAATGTTCAGAACAGTACTGCTGAAAACTATGCTTGAACGGCTCAAAACTACTGTTCTCATTAGGAGAATGCTTTCTCTGAGCCAACTGAGAGAGAAAGTCAGTGGATCTTTATAATGAAAGGTGCAGAAACATTAGGAGGAAAAGTTAACAGCAAAACCAAAATGTTGAAAAGTGTTCTAGCATTGCAAGGTGTCAGTGCTTTGCTCTGACACAACTGAAGGCAATGTCAGTTTTGACAGATTTTAATGGGAAATGCCCTCGGTTCATTGTGAAAACTAATGTCTATTTTTTGTTTGCTCTCTGTGACAAGCCTATGAAAACATATTACCTGCTGTCTGTCAGTGGTGTATATGTGTATATATATGCCATTTACATTAGACTAGCTCCCAAAGTCTGTACAATGCATTCTGTGCAGTTTATGACTCCAGCTTTGGGCAAGGATATGAAGGTTCAAAAAGCATATTATCCCCATGTGGGACAGTTCTGGTTTCATTTACAAAATTAAATAACATGCAGAGGATTTTGAATCCATTACTTCTTTTTTTTAAAAAATTACAATAGGATTGCAGTTGAACATGAGGAAAATATACTTGTCTAAACTACCATATCTTATCCAGAACACACAACATGACAGCAACAAGGCAGGCTAGCTGTGGTTAAATTGGAGATGACATACATTATTGCACTTGCTTATTAAGACACAGAACTTGAGGTTTTATTTTAAATCTCTAGTTTCTTCACTGAAATAAACAAAGGTAGCCTCCACCCCAGAGCTTCAAGAAAAAAATGTAACTTGTTATACTGTGATGACTCTTTGGCCTCAGAGAAGTCCTCTGGATATTTTTCACTCTGTGTGTTCTGTATGCAATGAGAGGGAAGGTGAGATAACATACCCCACAAACTTGAATGTGACTGTGACATTTGTCAAAGCTGTTAAATTTGATGACAGCTGAAAGGTGTGCAGTCATCTGATTGTGCAGGCAAGTGAATTCCCTTGTCATCACTCCGAAGCCTAAAAACTGCTTGGACTTATGCCAGAAGCACTTTAGTTAGAGCAAATGCAGTGGGTTCATATACCAATATTACTAAGACCTAGCAAAAAGCTCAGGTTAATGACGACTACACTGTCAACTGCTTCTTGATGCAGCATGGCTTACAGATTAAGGAGTAACAGTAGTGTTTTGACAGGATATTTCGGGGTATTGCATTTGAACGTTTGTCTGGTTTTGTTTGTTTGTTTACTTTTTTCATTAAGATAGCATGTAAGGAAACTGGTAAAACATACTTCTATATATCACAAAGAAGTAAGAGTTGCTATTGGGACTTTTCAGATGATATTCAACACTCTGGAACACTAAAGCGTGATTCTATATTTCAGCTCCCTGAGCATAATGCAAGAATGAGATCTTTCCACTGGGATAACCGTTAAACTATCCAAGAAGATGTTAAAATTCATACTGTTAAGTGTTTTATTTAACCTTAGATGATGGTTGGAATAATTGTTCAATCTGAAGAAGGCCAAAGGCTTATTTTAAAATCGAATTTGGCTCTCATTGGCTGCAATGAAGACAGTATTTCATCCTGCTTGCATCACTGAAGTGCAGCAAAATATTCTCAGGTTTTGGCAGACTCCACACAATTTTACTCTTCCAAAGTTAATGTCAGAGCTGAACTCCTGTATAAGGTGCCACAAAAAGTCTATTTCTCTGGAAAATTCCATCATTTCATACAAACAAAATCCAGAGGTACCATTACATGATCCTACATGTACCATTGCTTCCAAAGATGTGAACACAGAATGCGAAAGGAAAATCTGCAGGGTCTAAAGCAGACTACTGGGAGCTGCAGCCTACGTCAGAGACACAGTCAGCCGAAGGCCTCAGAAACACCTTTTCATCTCTAACCCCTGCTGTACCATCCTTCCTTAGAAATTTCAATTACTACCTTGTCTATCCTTCTGTACAGCCAAACCCACTAGGTTTCACTCAGGTATGCTCTATCAGGTGAAAAAATTTTAGTTAGTGAAATATTTAAATCTTCAGAAAACTTAAAACATGAGGTGCAGGTAGGGTACAACAGAAAATAAGGAACCAACTGCTGGTGCCCAAGGCCCCATAAAGACAGAGAACTGCTGCTGCTGTCTCTGCCCTTACCTTCCAAGTTCTGCAAGACCAGTGGGGAGTTCTCAGGCTGGACATTTTTCTTCTTCTCCTGTTCTACATCTCTTGCTGAATTCATCTCTTATGCCTCCTGGCACTAACCAGGACATCTGAATGGTAAATGGAGAACACTATTAGCCAGATATGCTGACTCCCTGTCAAAGGACCTGTCTATTCACAATTTCTAAGTAAGCCTTTCACATCTTATCAAACCAGAATTTGCTGCCTTTATCATCTGTTGTTCATGATCTAGCAAGAGTGAGAAAATTATGACAGCCTAATCTAGCATTTAATATTCCTAGTTAGTGAGGACAAATAACCTTTTTCAATGTTAAGCCTTCAATTCCCCTCAATGATTTTGTCAAAAATCTAAGAAAGCTTTCAAGTGAAGCAAACCTTGACTCTAAAACCACCTCTGTAAGAAGAGTGTTTCTCTCTCTTGTTGTATGCAGATGAAGTGACCACCACATTTTGTAGTTTCCCAAACAGAAAAACATTCCTGTTTTTATAGCCATGAAGATTCAATTTGGGCCCTAAAGGTGATTTCCCCCCCACAGTGTCAGTATCCAACAAGAATCAACTGATCAAAAAACATGTTCCTGGTTTCATCAGTCATCTTTTATGGAGTTTTGAGTACTGATGATTGTAGATAAATCCGAAAGCATACAGGCAGGACTTTTTTTGGTCCCAAGGCCTTTTTACATCTGGTTAGGAAAGCGAGAGCCTTTTTACTTGCAAAAGCAAACAATTTCAATATGTTGTCAGTGACAAAATTTACCAAATAATTTCCAAGTTTTTGACGTACAGAGAATAGGAAATACATAAGTTTAGAAAGTTTTTATAATATTCTTGATAATAATAAAATAATTTTTTTAAAGAGCTACGTATTTTACTGAAAAATTAAGTTGAAATGGACAGCCATATTGAGAGTGGTTCTGCTCAGCCTTATGCTGGATCTGATGCTGGTGTTTTGGTTTTTTTTATTCATGAAGTAAACGGAGGAATAGACAATATGCATAGGAAGACTAAAACCAGCTGAGAAGAACTGCAAATATGTTAGAAGAAAAGCTTCAAATTTTAAATGATTGTACCGTGTTCAGTCTGGGGGCCTGAATATTCTTATGAAGAGAGGTCGAGGTATCTCAATTTGCTTAGTGCAACAGAGAGGAGGCTAAAGAAATATCTATAACTACTTGAAGAGTATTTCAAAGATAATGTACCCAAATTCTTCTCTGGTTCACGAGCAAAAATGTAAATTGCAGGTAAGGAACGCCATACTGGACATTATCAAACATTTTTCACTGTGAGTGCAGTGGATCTGGGTTACCCTGAGAAGAATCCTCCTCCTTGGATGTTTTCAGAAGTAGCTAGAAAAAGCCATGGCTGGCCTGGCCGAGGATACACAATACTCATACTTCAAGCTGGTGGCCTGGACTAGATAACCCTGTAAAGAACCCTCTAATCACCATTTCTGTGATTCTACAGTTCTATGAAAATATCCTGTGATGGCAATAGTATAATGTAAGGTATGCAGAATATAAACAAGTGCAAGATAAAGCCAGATACCAATGCAAAATGGATATGGGTTGGCTGACAGTTCTGGAGTCTATTGCAGATCACAAAATAAACATCAGCTAATAATATCAAGCTGTCACAAAGCAAGGGAAAGCATACTTGGGTACATAAACAGATATGACAAATGTAAGACACTGGAGGAATTCCTCCTGATTTATTCAGCACATACATACAGTGTCTTTGCCAGAACATTATATAATTTTGGTTAGTGTATTTCCAAAGAAATGTAGATTGATAGAGAGTTAAGAGGATGATAGGATAGGAAGTTACAAAACATGATGCCCAAGCCCAAGAAAACCAAAACTGAGATCATGTGGGTTAAAAACCAAAGAAATACCTTTTTAGAAATATGTTGATTTAAGCCCTTACTGTTTTGGGAGATGAATAAATCTTATTTGTTTCAGAGAAGCATTTTTCAGAGAAGCCTACATGGGAACAGGACAACCTGCTGTGTCCCTTTGGAGATAATTTTTAAAATGTCTTAGAGAAATATTTGAAACTTCTCCTAGGAAGAAAAAAAAGACAACCTGTGATTTTAATTAACCAACACTGATTTCGTTTTAGATTATATTTTTTATGCAGTTGCTCAAAAAAAAAAAAAAACCAACTTTAAATAATTAATTATCATTATTCACAGGTTATAGCAAGAATAGACACACATACAAAAAAGTGTAATGGAAGTTTATCACCTACTCATTTGAAAGAGCTCAAAAACTCTACGCATTAAACATACTTACTGAAAATGTCAATTTGACTTAAAGTTTTATACATCAGGGTTTTTTTAATTTTCATGTAATCCTCATTTGTAGTTCATACTGGCATGTTTGATTACTATGATAAGAAATAACTCCTTTAGTAAAGAATGTCTCCAACCATCATTGTGCATTTACAGAAGACATAAGTACAAGAGGTGCAATTAAAATTGGATTTTGATTTTAAGTAACAACTTCCATTATGTTTAAAATGTGGAGTGGTGTAAGAACTTGTCATACCAGTAAACATAGAATGAAGCCTTTCCCAGTCTTAATGTCATGATCAACTATGCTTTTTCTAGTGGAACCCTCTAATCTTCAGTTTCATTTGTGTACTACTAGAGGAACGGTATCACAAGAGCCAAAACCAGCATCCATTTTTTTATTTCCAGTTCCCCAGTGGCCAAAGTAGATCAGGGAGGAGAAAGAAAAAGAAAAAGAAAAAGAAAAAAACCCTACAGTTTCTTAATTTTAAGAAAATTCCTTAATACAGGATTCAGAAAATAAAATTGTATCTGCAGATAAGCTTGCCAAATATTATTTGTCAAATACATTACTCAGTGATTTTTTGTCATTTTTCATTTACTAATTTATTCAACAAATACTTCTTACCATTTCTGCAGCAGCCAAAATACTATTAGTCAAATAAATTATTTGATAAATAACGACAGCATTATTCAAATCCCTTAATCAACTGGATTTTATTTATTTATTTATAGCTAGCTGCAATCTCTGCCACGGAGTCAAGCTGCCTAAATACAAATTAATGATCCACATTAAATTATAACAGACATAAGGTTTCAGCCCAGTGCTCTATTTTCCACCAGTCTATGGAGTTTCTGGCTCCTTGTTGCAGGTCTGACCTGGGCATGAGAGACTGGGGCCATGGGTTGTGTGAGTGCATAGTATGTGTGTTGTAAAACAGAAATTAAAAAACATCTAATTACTCAGTCCAAACTCAAGAAAATTATAGTTAAGGTGCTAAAAATATGTAACCTTAAAAAGACCTGTAAGTATCCTAAAATTACATCATGTTACAATCCCAAAATGGACTAGCTGACTTGTTCTGCTTCAAACAAATATGAATTACTTTGATTTATATTTTCTATTGTATCCCAGTGGTTTCATTTTTTTTTTCTTTTCCAACACTGTAGGCATTACTTTTGAAGCATTAATTCACCTAACAGGAAATTAATGAGATCTAACACTGTAACTACCAAATAACAGTATAAATCAGTCAGATAACCTTTCTGTTCTGAGCCAGATAACCTTTCTGCTCTTAGTGATTAGGAATAACACCAGTCCTTAGCTGCAGTGGTCCTTTATTAGCTTGTGTGACTTTCACACTGCTTTCAGGACTGGATGTATGCCCAGATCTACTTTAGATCTTTTTTTTATCTCTTAAATTGCTAACTACATGATTAACCATTAGCTCTAACAATCCAATCAAAGAAGTGAAGCAGATACAAAAAGAAATGCAACCCCTTCTTAGTAGATAAACAGACAAAACCAACACTTAGATCAATTTACTTGTGTGCAAGTTGTGTCTGGCCCAAATGATAATTTTGAGAATCAAAAAAATAAATCCTCAGAGAAGACAGGAGGAAAGAGGAAGAGAGAAACTTCTGTTCAGAGAAAACTCCAGAACAATAAGAGAAAAACCTGCTTATGCTACTCCACAGAAAAAACATTCAGTTGTGGGTAACAAGGATCTCTGATGCTACACCTCACCTGGCAGTTGTGATGCTACTTTTAAGAAAAGTAGCTGCATTCACTGAAAATGGAGAGTTGTTTAACAGAACTGCTAATAACTACGCTTTAATCTCCTAAGTGGCTTTTATATAGAACTTAGAAACCAAAGTAATTCACCATATTAGTATGATTAATCTACATGCTTTTAATGACTTCTAATCATCGTTATACATAAACAATGTTTTGCAAATTCAGCAAGATAAAAGATTGCATTCCATAGTAAATTTCTTCTTTATGAGTTGCTATGTTTTAGTTTAATGAAAAAAGAAAAAACAAATCTGAATGGCAGTAATGTGTGACTGGCTTGTTTCAGGTGTATGGGATAATGAGCCATCTGTCTTTTTCCTCTGTCCTTTTTTTCCAGCACATGGGCCAGACAGAACTGATGCTTCAGTCCCTGAGCTTCTCTGACACTGTGTACTGTTCCAAAGCGTGAAATAAGTGGTAGCAAACTGGTAAAGCTATAGCTGGGGAAAGAGATTATGCAGAGGGACAGTGTTGCACCCCCACTGCGAGGTAGCAGCTTGTGCACAGCCTTGCAGACAACGAGCTCCAGGAGGCATTTCCTTCCAAATGACCCAGTAGGGGTTAGAGCCATACAGACACAAGCCTTGACACGTTCTCACTCTGCTGTTCATATGCATATTTTCCATAGTTTATACAGCGTTTGATCTTTAAGGGCACATTATAACAAGAAAAAAACAAAGATTCAGCAATTATACCAAGAAAAAATTATTACAATGATGTATGCTAATTTCCTTAGTGGGAGGTTGCTGTTTCAGACATATGACAAATTAACGGTCTCACTCTACATGTTTTGAAGCACCCTGCGCTGCAACCTAAGTAAATGCCCAAATTCTGCTGCCCTACACTGATGTCAACTACTGACAATTGTCCTTATAAATGAGATGTCTCCAGATTTTCTTCAGTAAACAAAGACAGCAGAACTTGGCCCATGGGGAGCTGAGGGTAGTCATCTTCTTGCAGGAACAGAGCCAAAGTCTGGGAATCATCACAGCTGAAGAAAGTAGACAAAGCATATGCTGCCACTTACAAACTAAATGTCACTTGTCTTCTAAAGCTCTCTTTATTGTAAGGTTGCTATTACTTTGTTCCTCCACAGTCCCCATAGTAACTATAAAAATTTCATTTCTATTCTAAATATTTAAATCCCAGTCAGACCTGTTAACATTTTGGAGAGTAAACACAAAAGAGCCCTGTGATTATTCAGTACCATTCAGGGCCGTGCTGCAAGATTGTTATCAGCTGTAACTCTTTTTGCATTTTGGGATATAGAGATTTCTTGGTAATTTTAAGTATAATGTGTTCTGGGATAATCTAATTGTTCTAAGAAAAGCTAGTTAGAACACATTAGTGAACTTCTGGGTACTGGAGTGTTATTTCTTTCATGGCTTCGCCCCTCCACTGTTTTTGCAAATTGAAACATTTATGAATTAAGCAGCATCACCTCATCAGAGAGTTAGACTTTTCAAATATTTCCAGTGTTTGAGCTGACATCAGTTTAATTATTAGCATGTGTATTGCACATTGTGGTGGGGTTTTTTTCCTCAGTTGTGATTAAAAACAAACATACAAACAAAACCATTCCCTGGTCACTGGAAATCAGCATTTTCTAGCAATCACTACAATTGCTGTGTAATGGATCTTACACATACATTCAGAAGTTCTCATCCATATAACAACGCTACACTATTGTGGTAATACAAAAATAGGTGAAGGCATGATGTTTATCTCAAAGACCTTGTAGTCTAAATGAAATTAAATATGACCAAAAATGGCAAATGATCAGAGAAGATAGAATATTGAGGTTAGCAACAAAAATCACAACATTTTACAAATTAAATATAGTCCAAACATATCATTCCAGAAAACATAAAAGTGGTTTCCACAGTTGCCCTTTCATATATTAAAAAAAAAAAAAAAAAAAGAATTTGTTGTAACAGATGAATAACACCTTTAGTGCTAACAATAATCTATTTTCCTTCTCAGAAAATCTTCATGGTTTAATATTGTTTTCTTCATATAATTTGTTAACTTAGTTAATTATAAAGCAAACAGCCTGAAAACACCACAGCTGAAATCAAGACAATTGCTTTAAGTGGTTTTATATTGATCACAGACCAATCTTATTGAGCACATCAGCATAATACTAGTGCCATAGGCACATGTGTCAGTTCAAAATCAATTTTATATGCTTTCATACTTGAAATTATATTTTATTAATGAGAACTCCAAGAATATACTTTTTGAAACAAATAACTGGTCCCTCTTTAGGAGCTCCATTAATTTATAAAGATCTTTAGATACTGAAAATTGTTCAATTTTATCCTTTCAATGCACAGGGATTTGTTCTTGTGACTATGAAGACAAATTCCTTCAGACAAGTTTCCCAAGACTCACTAACACATCAATTGTTACAGAAAATAAAAACATACTTTAAACCACCTCAACATGGTTATACCCACAGGCACAATTTGGCCAACAGAAATCTAATATCTGTGGAAAACAAATAAATATTTCTCCCTTTTACTTACATGGAAGATGATTGAAAAAGAACCACATGTATATTTAACATTTTTGTAGCTTTTATTAATTGAATCTAAAAATTGGCAGCGCAAGTCCATTTGATCTATTACACAGAACTGCAGAACTACTGTGCCAATATTAAAAAAGCAGTGACTAAAAAATTGCACTATTTTTGGTCTCTTACTTGACAAAATACTGTTATAAACTTAAGTCTTAGAATAAAATACTCTGAGAGCTGGTGTTCACTGAGGAACATAATGTGGAAGGGTGGAAGGAGAAAGTAAAGTGAAAACTAGAGTAGATAAGGCAGCTTTAAGCCCTACCTGTGGCCTCCTGGTGACAAATGCTTTGCAATAATGATGACAGCTACAAAGAGCACTCACCTGATCTACTGGCCCCCTTTGCACTGACAAAAATATCTGCACAAAAGTTTCCCTGGGGAACAGAATGGTGGTATACATTTTCTCATCTAGTGGGGATATATGTGGATTCTACTGTTTTACCCTCTGCTGTGGTTTAGGCCCAGCTGGCAACAAAAGACCACATGGCCAGTGGGATGAGGAGGATAAGATATAAGGAAAGGCCTGTGGGTGGAGACAAGGACAGGAAGGCATCACTCACCTGTTATGGTCATGGCAAAACAGGCTCGACTTGGGGAAGAAAAATCAAGTTAATTTGTTACCAATCAAATCAGAGTAGGATAACGGGAGAGAAAGTCAGATCTTAAAAAATACTTTCCCCCCACCTTTCCCTTCTTCCCAGGCTCAGCTTTGCTCCTGATTTCTTTATCTTCTTCCCCCAAGTGGCACAGAGGGAAGGGGAATGAAGGTTTTGGTCAGACCATCACATGTAGTTTCTGCCACTCCTTCCTCCTCAGGGGAAGGATCCTTACACTCTCTCCTTGCTCCAGAGCGGGGTGTCTTTTCCACAGGTGTGTCTCCCTTCCACAAGAGACAGTTCTCCACAAACTTCTCCAACGTGAGCCCTTCCCATGGGCTGCAGATCTTCATGAACTGCTCCACTGTGGATCCTTTCTGAGGGCATGTGGTCCTTCAGGAGCTGCCTGCTCCAGCATGAGCTTCCCACAGGATTATGGACTCTTTGGGCACACCTGCCGCACTAGCATAGGACCCTCCCCAGGCTGCAGGGGGGGTCTCTGCTCCCCCGTGATCCTCCATGGCTGCAGGGGCACAGCCTGCCCTCTCCCCACGGGCTGAAGGGAACCTCTGCTCTGGGCACCTCCTCCTGCCTTTCTGCACTGACCTGGGGGATCTGCCTGCTTCTCTCTCTCACACCCCACTCATCTCTCCTTACACTGCTTCTGCTCCAGGTCTCTTTGTTTTCCCCTCTTAAATATGAGGTGCTGCCTTGACCATGGCCCGAGGCAGGTTGAAGTTGCAGCTGGGGAAGCTTCTAGCAGCTTCTCCCCACCACCAAAACCCCCACCACACAAAGCCAACACCGCCCCAAAAAGTAGAGCAAGCACCTTTTAAATCTGATGAAGTGCACTTGATGACTTAAGGTATTGTTGATTTATGGAGAAGGAGGAAGGGGAGCAGATTCCAGCTTCCTTTGCTACTCTCATATATGCACCAGCGAGCATTCCAGTTTGAGCCCATGACCCCATTGTTAGTAGTCAAGCATTCACCTGTCTGCTCACTCATTCCTCCACCATCAGTGGGACAGGGAAGACAGGAAAAACATGGAGAAAGCCTATGGGTCAAGGTAAAGGCAGGGAGATTTCTTACCAATTGTTGCTAGGAGAAAACAGGCTCAGCTTGGGGAAACCTAAATTAATTTTGTTGGTTTGTTATAGTGATAACACTTCCTCCTCAGGCCTTGGTCTTCCTCTCACACTTCTTTTTTCTCTCCCTAGTTCTTTATGCCCTTGCTTTACCATGCTTCCCCAGAGGCACCACCAGTGTGGCTGAGGGGCTCTACTGTGCCCTTCTGTGGGTCCCTTAGGACCTGCTGTGTCTGGTACAGGGCAGCCCCCCACCTCTTCCATCAGAGACCAGCCCTGGAGCCCCCCCAGCTGCCAATACCTGGGCACCTACACACAGTGCAAGAACCTCAAACGTTTCTCTCCCAGATACTGGAACCTTTGACAGTATGCTGCTTCTGATTTGAAACTGAGTAGAGCCTTCCTTCTGAAATAAAGCAAGCTGTACCTCTTATTTCATTTTTTTCTTTTTACCCTCTCAGAAAATGAATAAATCACACACACAAAAAAAAATACCTCAACAAAGCAGCTCATTACCTGGCACATAACCTGGCTGTGTACTATATAAATAATTTATTTTATACTCATTCCTCCTTTCATCTACAGGCTAATCTGTCCCTGTGTTTATGTGTGTTCTAGAAAAATGTAAAAGTCTTGATGACTGATATAAAAGGGCTGCATGTATTTGAGATCAATAGCAGTGTATTGTTTTGAATGCAGGTTACACTATTTACACAAGTCCCTCCTTGGTGCAGTACTCAGTAAATGAAAGGATTATTCTCCCTCCTCTTCCTCACATGTGTGCTGGCATCTAAAATTAAATAATAAAATCTAGCAAGGGAAATATCACTACCTGTTTCAGTTTGTTTGGAATCTAGCAGGCCTTCATGCAAGATTATAATTTGCACATTTGTAGAACAGGACAGAATAGATCGGATACTGGATTTTGTAATTTTTCAAATATTCTCAGGTATAATGGAAGATATAGATAAATTATTTAAATAAATTAAAATACGTTAAAATGGCAAAAATAAGAGAAAACATTTTATCTTAGGACTCTCTCTTTCTGCCTCATTCATAATGGAAAAAATATGATGAAAAAGAAAAGCAGAAGATTGCTTGAGGAAGTTATGGAAGACACTGCAAGGACAAAGAAATAATCTAGAATGGCTAACCAGTCAGCACTTACGTTTACAGTTTTAGAAGCAAATTTTTTAATCAGACAGAAGGAAAAGAAGAGAGAGCAGAAGCTTTAAACTTTCTCTCAGGTGCTGTTTGCATGATTCAGAAAGTATGGCTTTAAAACAATCAAAAAAATAGGCCAACTGCATAAAAGCCTCAAGTTGAGGTATATTAGATGGGTCAGAACATTGATAATCAGGAATGATTCTTCATAACATTCTGGCTTGAATGTGATTTGAGTTAGTAACGAAGAAAAGCTAATTTTGTTTCATGGTTGTTTAGTGGACTGTGAGACACTTATATGAACATATGAATATCATTTCATCTGTATTCAATTTGCAATGGGCAGTATTCCATGTGAGACCTACAGACAGTAAACCCAGTAGAGCAGCTAAGGATTAAAGGGACAATCTGCCTCCCTGAAGTAATTCTAGCTCAGGGCAAGGCTGACTGAAACAGCAGCACAGAGATTTGTACTGTTCCTGAGCACCCTGTGTCATCTGGAGAGGCAGAGGACGGGGAGCAGAATGAAACAATATTCCTTATAAATAAAACAATAACCCACAGTATGCCTCCTTTCCAGTTGACAGCTAAAATAGTTTCTCGTTCACCTGTACTGACAGATGACTTCCTCTGATCTTGACAAAGTATTTTTGGTCCACTGAGACGAGATTCTATAGGAATTAAAGCATGAGTAATCCAAAAAGAAGAAACTAGTTATTTTTTGTAAAATAGTGTTAATAAAATTGGATTAATCATAACTGTAGAATCATAAATTAATTACAGCAAATTATAAACCAGGTTTTGCAAGTATTTTGTTTTAAAATCGTAATTATTTAAGAGATTTTAAGAAATGCTTGTACCCAGAAGGTAAAGCAGTCGTTTTCACCAGGAAAGGTGATCTCCTTGTCTGCTTTCAATCTGCTTACTTTGTAAATAGAACACACAGAGCAGAGGTAGAATAAAGAGCAGGAATAAGATTAAATTTAAAACAGAATATGAAAACAAACAAAAATTCTCTTGTAACTGGTGATACTTTTCTGTCTTTTAATCTTTAAAATGTTGAATAATTATCAGTAGGAAGGGAAAAAAATGTATATTAACAAATGTAAAAGAAAAGAACCACCGTTCCTAGAGCAGAACCTGATGAAAACTGAATGAAAGAGTAAGGGACTTTTACAACATCTACTTAATTCAAAATAAAATTGAACTAAAGAATAGAAAACATCTTTCCAAAGTCATTAACTCCAAATCTACGACTTATATTGCATTAACTCCCAACAGAATCATCTTTATGAGCAAAATCTTGTCAGAGGAGTTGTAAAAAGAACAAATGGAATTATTATCATTTTTCAGTTTGGGAACCTATTGTTTTCAACATCATCCTTGCTACTATAAAATATTATATCCAAAATCATGTTTTGAGAAAGGTTTCTGGTGTGGAATTGTATTAGTCTAAGAGGTGAATTTCAAGTATGCAGGCATGAAAACTCTCAAAGATTTTAAAACTGTGAGTTCTTCAGCATCATCAAAGTATTCCATGACGGAGTTTCTAAGACTTCAGTGACATGCATGGACAACTAGATCCAAATGAGTGCAAAGAAAGACAAGCTAGTCTAATTAGCACATCAGAGAAAGTACCCCAGATACATTGCATAAAAAATCAGAAATACAGTAGTGTAGACCCTAATGTCCACAAGGTTAGATATTTCAAGGGGATAAAGTGGAGAAAGATCTGAAGCTAACAGTCTTTGCCTAGATTATTGTTTACCAAGTTTTCACTCAACAGACTGCAAAGACCAGTGATGGCATTCATAATGTTTCCTCAGACATCTCCTTTAAAAATTTGGGACTGCATTTTATGAATGGATATTCACAAGATAGAAAATAAAAGAAAAATTCTGAAATTTATCTCTTTGCATCTTCACCTATTGAGTTACTCCTAACTGTGTCCTATCAAAATCAGAGGAAAGGACTGATTTAAATTCCTCTCTGTCCAAGAATACACATGCAATCACTTTCAGGTGTAGAATGGAGATGAGATTGGAAGGAGAAATGGAGAAAAAAGCAATAGTATGTTAGAGCTTTCCTAAAAGGCAGTAAGAGGTGAGTAGTCTCTACCCCTCAGCTGGATTTTTAGGTTGACACCAATGTACCATAAAGGCTGTGCTAATTTCTTTTTCAAGGGCCAACTTCAAGAGCTCACCAGGATAAAGGTGTCCAGAGGACCTCTGTGTCTAGCTCCAGTCACTTTCTGTTATGTCTTAATTTACAAAGCATCAGAAGTGTGATAAAATGAACTGGTACTGGACAAGCTTATAGAATTCCTCTTCCCCTTTCCTGAAATATTTAAGTCATAAGGTAGAATAGCAATGACCCTTCCAAAATTTTTCAGAAAAAGGATACTAAAAATAAAGAGGAAAAGGTACTGGTAGTTGAGAATTATCACAATGTTTTCATGTATGAGAAACAGGGAAAAGTAGTAGGATTTAGTGGGCTTTTTAAATTTGAATATCTACCTTGATAAAATATTTATATCTTCTCCATACTGACACTCATACAAATATTGTATATGCACACATACATACATTGTAATCTACAGTTTGGGTTTTAAAGTTAGGAATTCAGGGAGTATGATAGCAGCCTAAAATGAAGAATTATTTGGAAGGCTATATATGCTTTTATTACACCTCTAATAAAGTCATGCAAAGGATCAAATAAATTTCAGTAAGCCCTTCAAGTACTTCATTTAAAGATTACAAGATCAAGAAGATCAAGTATCCATTTGCTTCCGCTTCATGAAAAGATTTTCTGAAACCACGTAATGAATGGAAAAGTGGGGGAGGGGGGGAGTGGGGAGGGGAAGAGAGCAAGACTACCACATGAAAAAAGATCAGTAACTACGGTTTATTAAGTACATGAAGATCTTACTGGTTATTCTGTGTTTGTGGAATGAATATAGTTAATTTGTTCTAACTTTAACAGTAACAAATTGTTTTCTAATGCAAATATGCTTTTATGAGGACACAGAACAAGCCAGATTTATATTTTTCCAGTTATTTATTGCAGAAAACAGACAGTTGCATATAATACCCACAACTTGCACACACACATATTTACGTACTGTATGTGTATGCACACATATATATGTCCCACCGTTATGGAAAAAGAAAATGCATTCTGTATGGTAAGTCTTTTTGCTAAAACAGATTACTAGGCAACTGCTTTGTTTAAAATATACTAGGCAAATTATTGCAGCAGTGCAAACTCCAGGTTTGCAGCTGTCTCAGTGGATAACAGAGGGTACTGTAACCTAAGAGTAATATTTTTGCTTGCTAGCTAGTCCATAGTGACAAGAAAAGTATTGATCTATCCCTTAAAGAAGATTCCACAGATGAACAATACTGTGGCACTCATAGGAAACAAAAGATTTGATCTATGACCATTTAAGATGGAGTGGTATCCACACCCGGTTTGTTTCTCTACTCATGTCCCACATGCCAGTTCAAAAGAAGAGAAACACCGCTATGGAGTCAGAACTGCACTTTCAGCTGTGGAGGGATAGTCTTACTCACCATATGCCAACCATCTTACACCTTTGTCCTTCCTCATGTTGATTCATGAGATCAAGCTCTCCTAGGAATTTACATTTCTAAATAGCACCTGTACTCTATGAAGAAAATAATATAAGCCAAGAGGTGATACAGGTTCCTTGAGCATCTATTATCTAGGAAATTTTTGTTCAGATAAGTAATAGCTTCTTTTCAACAGCTGCTGAATTCCAGGTATAGTAGCTTTCTCAGATCCTGATATATAGATATCTGTCTATTTCCTTCCTGGCATCCTCTAAGAGCAGTCAGCAAGAACAAACAGTAAGTAAATAAAGAAATAAAACTTCTCTAGTTAGAAATTATTGTTATTTTATAGGTTCAGTTTTAAATATGTTATTAGGTGCATAGGACCATCTAGAGGAATACTCCTGGGAAGATGTGGTGTTTAGTCTTAGCTGTAGAAGATGCTATTTTCATTGGCTTCTCTTTTCTTAATCTGACTTCTTTCATGACATGAGCCATGAAAGCAAGCACATAGGAGTACAGACTTATCTTGTCCTGAAGTGGTTCTTTTGAAAACTGAAAGAATCAGAAATCTGTAGATTTTCTACTGAATTAATTCCATGGTTATTAGAGGATTGCATTTGGATCATCACAAATTAAAAATCACCTCTAAGCAGAGGCTTATAATATAAATACCTATGCATACCAAGGCACATCTAAATATTAAATACTAGTTATATGAAAAATGCACATACATTAAATTAATAACCTACTTATACTTATCTCTGTGCTACAGAAAGTTCCATAGAAAAAGAAAGCAAAATAGGATAATGAGCCAGAATTCCAGGTAGTAACATTTTTTCCATATCTGCAACTTATTTGACTGCAAAGGTCTACCAGTCACAGCAAAGTGAGGTCACTTTCATTGCATGTAATAGAAAACTGACTATGGCTGCACCATAGTCATTTCAGATAATACACTCACAGCAAAACAGTAGCTCATATTTTCACTACATGAGAAACTGTCTCTTGACAGAAGTCAATAGGATCTGGATATAAGTAATTGGCTTAATAATACAGAAAGGATTTCAATGAGATCAACAGATGAAAGAGAAAATAATTTTTGCTTTAGGCAATTAGGATATCAAATGGGCAGCAGGAAGTGTAGAGGAACTAGGAGACAATGAGGAATAATACATATGTATCCGATAGCTTTAGTGGAAACCACAGTGCATGAGAAAGTTTTGCACAGGTTTTCATTAAGGTAGGTATTACTGGTTTATATTCTCATTGATTTGACTCCAATGCATGTTTTGGGATATTTTTAATTTCTTAAGGAAAGCAAAGTGTTTTAATTTCAACAAGGGAAAAACATAAGGTCCTTCAAGAAAACAAAGGAAGAAAGAAAGAAACATTGCTTTACAGTCACTTTAGCAGCCAGCTTCTCTCCATAGCAACCATTTTTGATGCAGTGGTAAAAAGGCTTACAGAATCATCAGCTCATTGAGCTCATGTTGCTGCTTGGAACATTAGGAAGGTTGTTTCCTTTAGCATCCGAACAAATAAAGGAAATGGTCCATTGGTCTTACTCTTGTTTCTTTTGGTACACCAGGAGAACAGTATTTTGTTGGGTTTAATTCAAGGATGACTGTCTGGTGAGTGAAGTCAGTCTAATTTCTTAAGAATTCAGTCATTAAAATGCTGAAATTCTCCAATGGGTCCCAAAAAGGATTACTTTACCTTCAACAAGAAGAAAAAGAACAAACATGGAAAGGAAAAGGTGTATGGTAGAACAATCCTGATATATGGGTGTCTCAGCAGCTGTAGTGGAGACTGACTATCCGTTGTTCCTCAGCTACCATAGTCAGCAACCAACAGCTCGAGCCTCAGAGGTCAGCCTATATATTGGAAATAAATAAAGAAAAAATCCCTCAAGTATGAATTCTATCTATTTATGCTATGAGAAATACAGATGAAAAAATGAAAATATCTCTAAACAATACAAGCCAGTGCATGAGTTGTTGTCTAGAACAATACCCATGTTATTGGAATGTGTATTCTTACCATAAAGCCAGATAAAGATAACTACCTGTGGTTGTTAATGTTGTTGTTTTCAATCTGCAAGCCAAGAAATTACACATTTGCTATCAGCTTTTCATAGATGAGATGTAAATTTAACATCAGAGTTGAAGTTAAAAATTTCATTGTCAAATTTATTCCAAGAAAGATGAGTATACTCCTGCCTTAGTTGAACTGAAGGAGAAGAAAACCAGGCAGACTCAGTCACCACCTCTTCAAAGGCTGTGGAAGTAGATCCTGGTATGGTAAAAGGAAATATTCTGTGAGATTCCCCCCAGAAATCTTCACCATACGCCACCTTTCCAGGTGCAAAAGCACAGTAAAAGTCTTAGCAGTTGATGGTGATCTATCAGAATATGCTTAGCCTGACACAGAACAGTTTCTATGATTCTGATCCTGCATCCAACCTATGAAGTCCCACACAGAAGAAAATAGTTCAAGCTATAGTAAGCATACACATATGGAGGCAGACACATTTGAGTTTCTTTACATGAACACCAAGTGAGCAGGACATAAACTTGTACTGCATAGAAAGTAGGGCAAAGATTGTTCTGTATTGACTGAAGCAAACAATTCAGACTTCTGACAAAAAGAACACTGGAATGCTGTTTTGTTTTGCATATCAAGCATTGTTTTCTCGACAATAAGACATAAGAAGCATGTTTCCTGTAATTTTTATCTTTTAGCTTTGTTAAAATCCAGTGACACTATTTTTGCTGTGATAACATGATCCTGTGAGTTATTGTGGTGTGCTGGCTTCACAGCTGTAGTTAGCTGGACAAGCAAAAATTCTGTTCCTGAGTAGGAGTGGTTGGATGTGAGTGTGGGGATTTGAAGAACAAAGTATACTGGGTAGAACAATCAATACCGAACCATTTACATTATTCATTTTTAGCAAAAATTCCCCTGTTGGAAAAGTTCGGAAGGAATTTTGAAGATGTAACTGGAGATACTACATAAAAGTCTTTGGTCACAGAATAATTTAAAGGGCTGACAGGAAGAATTAAGGGAATTGACATTTACACTATAACCTTAGGTTACAAAGCTAAAGAGTTGAAGGGAACAGAGTACATCCTTAAATATAACATCTTGAACTCTCTGTAGGTTCAGGAATTCAAGATCAGCAAGATAGATAGCTTTTCTACCATTCTCATTTTCAAAATTCTCTTTATTTCAGAAGGAGTATAAAAAAGATTTTTCCTTGATCATTTTTTCCTCCTTCTAAGCTAAATTCTGGAGCTAAACTTTTCAGCAAGGCCTGGATCCTGGATAAAACAACTGGCTAGAAAGCAAATGGAAATCTTGTTTAATGAGTTATGCTGATAAATTGGGAAAAAAATGGATGCTATAGTGCACAGAAACCTAAAGTTAGAAGCAGTTAACTCCTTAGAGCAGAGTTGCTAATTTGAAAAAAAAAAAAAAATACAAAACACGAAAACAAAACCAAAAAAGTTATAGCTGTCTTAAAGAAGAAAGGTCTAATGACCAAATAATGAGATCTAAATCACCCAAAAAATTGTTAAAATCTTTGTACTTTAAAGCCAAAGTATAATGTTATATTCAGGCCCTGAGTAGCTTAAACTGCATGTATCATCAGTTATGGATGAATATCATTAAATGAAGATACATTCTTTTCTTGTCATATTATAATATAAAATGTCATCACACATGGATGATTTTTATGAACTTGCACATATCTGAAATTTTCTGGCAGATTTATACCATCAATAATACAGGCCATTTTCCAATCTGTACACAATCTGTTTAAAGATAAAGTTTTCTGTTACTGATTGAAACATAACTACTTCTGAAACCAACATAACAGAAATCTCAGAGAGAGGGCTAAAAGAGTTAGAAACAACACAAAAAAAAAAAAAAAATGCAAAGCACAGATAAGATAGATCATAAAATCAAGTCTGTATCATCTACTTTATATTTCTTTGACAAGATTTTCTGTATTATCTGCTCTGAAATTCTAAAATGCCAATCTTTGTTTAGTTAATGAACAGCTGACAGGAGATGTTCAAGAAGATGTAATATATCCATTCACTTCTTATTTGCAGAAAGCCTGTGAACTTTGATAGGAGAAGACCTTCAGGCTAGGTAAGCATACCCCTCCCCTCACTTCCCCAGCAGAAGAGGTGTTTCATTTCCTGTGCATTATAAACTCCAACTTTCCTGTGTTTGCATTCCTGAAGAAGCAGGGACTAGTACTGAATGTTTTAACTTGACAAGTTCAACAAACTCTACTTGTTTTCCCTAAAATATTCCTTCCATCTAAACCACAAGATTTTATCAAAATTTAAAGGTCATGTCAAAGAACCAGAAGAACTCTGCCTAGCCAGAATTTCACACAATACTGCTTTTCCAGCCATTACATATAACTTTGTAGATCCAGTATATTAGAAGGTGTATCCAGTATATTAGTAGAAAGCTGCTGCTGTTATATCGTTCTGACGGTTGTGGGGATTATATAAGTGTTCATAGGCATGTACTCTTACGTTTGTCATTTGCATGTGTTTTGAACATGAATTATGCCCATAACATAAACTCTCTAAGCTGTTCATCTTCTGTTCATCACCTGATGGGAATAAAAAGCCTATGTAAAAACAACAGAAGGAACTTCTCTGTAAACGTAGACTTTCAGCTGTAACATCAAACTGACTTAGCTGTTTGCTTTATCTTCTCACTTTTTCCACAGCTTAGAGATTTCATGACAGTCACATTTAATCTTTCTCTTTACCATTTATTTTTCTCCCCACAGGCATTACATCTTTTGATGTTAGATTTCTTAAATGTCAGATAATAGCTTCCTCAAAAAAAAAAAAAAAAAAAAAAAAACCACCACGTATTTGCAAAATATCTGCTAGCAATTAAGGCCAAAATTCTTCAAATCAGACATGCCTTGCAATTGCCTTGCTTTTTGAGTGCCGGTTTGTGCTTAACTTTCTGAGTCTTACTTTTCTTAATTTTCAGGGTCAAGTGTCATGACCCTGGTAAATACAATGGAGATCGGGGCAGAACGGTGTTTATAGACATCAGAGAAAAATATCTGGCACACACTTATATTGCAGTGGGCCTTTAGCCAGAACCTACTGCAGTTAGATAGGTTAACTTCATATAACCTGGTTATCTGAAGATAACAAAGGGTTAGTGAACACTTTGTTTAGCTTAAGATCAAGGTTTCATCACGGTATTCACTGAATCCTTGCTGAAAAATTAGGGTATCATTTTCAAAACTGATTTAAAATCTACACATGGCGAACAGACTGAAGGTATTAAGATATTTGTCTTCCAGGATACTTTTGTCCTTTCTGGTACAGTCTTCTATACCTCAGCCAGGATAACCAGAACCTGACTCTCTAACCAACCATTTCCAGCTTAGTATTTGGTAGCTAGTTCTTGTGGCAACATTGAATAGTATTTGTTTCTCTTCCCCTTTCAAAGTGGGAAAATAGCTCAACTTTCTGCCTCAAGCTACTAGATTTAGCTATTAAACATTTATGTTTTTTCTTTTCCTTTTTTTAATTCCCCACACACTTTAGTCAGCTGTGGCTCCCTCAGCAACCTGTTTGCACAAGTAGAACATGGGAAGTATTCACATTTCACCGTTGGGTTTCAGTGAGGATGCATGAAAGGGAGGAAGGGTATCAGCCATGGAAACTGGTTTCATGTGTCTCCTCCGTCAAATTAGGCAGCTTTGAAAGAGATTACAATTAAATTTTTAATATGCTTAGCAGTAGAATGGTAAGATTTTTTAGGGAGCTGCTGACAGACCAGAACTATGTCTTTACCCTATGGAAGATGCTATTCTTATAATTTGCTCATAATTAAAAAGGGTCTCTGTAGAAATGGAGACATTTTAGGATGATTTGTACCTTCCTTTTCTCCTTTGGTGGCTCTTTGTTTAGCAAGGGTCTTTCTTCAAGCAGAAGACACATCTTTTCCTTTGAAATCCAGCAACTGCCTTCATGGTAACCTTCAGGGAAGTCACCAAGTGATGCCAGCTACTTGGACAGCACTCCTGGCTGTTTATGTGAGGACCACAAGAGCCCTGCTGAATTTAAAAACCAAAACAAACAAAAAAGTAAACAATAACACCAAAGAAAAGGACAAAACAGTTGCCAAATACAGTAGGATCAAAGAAAAAAACATTGACTGCCTATGAAACACACAATAGCACAAAACACTTTACACTGTGCTCCTCAGCTGTAAGTCTGAAAAGCCTTAAAATTCAGAGCTCTTCAGCATGTGCCTCAGGTGTACCGAAACCTCCAGAGAATTAACTGATATTTGTGTAATATTTTAATGAAAAGTGTTGGCTTGGTAAAAGTATAAGAGAATTCGGATTTATTTTTTCTCTTTAACGATGAAGCATGAAAACCAAATATCAATCTTTTTCCTGTTTAGTCCTTTTTATCTAACCCATTTGTTCTCACTGATAGGCAAAAAAATGTAAAATATTGAAGGTATATTATTTAAAATCTCCCATATATAACTCACAAGTAACAATATTCAAGAGATATTTTTTTTTCTCCACATGATTCTTTGCCTCTATCTTCTGACTAATCTGAGACCATAATTTTTAAATGCATGTCTTTGTGTAAGGCAAGCTTTTAAAAATTCAGAGGTTTACAAGCTGCTCTAGAATACATAAGAAAGATAAATGGATAATGAATATTAAAACTGAATAGTATGTTACATCTATTGTATAATATGTCATACCTGTGCTACAATGTAGGTAAGAATACTACCTGTTTATTAATACTTTCTCAAAAGTAACTTCTAACTTCCATGACTCATGACAAAATTTATGTGACTGTGGATTTCTTCATTATGACAGTTGTGTGAAAAATATTAATACATAGGTATTCAATAAACTGAATTTATAAGGTCACTGAGGCAAAATTTCTGACAAGAGATTCCAGGAAAAAATAGAATACTATTGCTTGTGCCAATAATACATTATGCTCTTCTTTGTACATGCTCATAATTTTTCGCTGATGAGTAAGATTATTACATGGTCATGCATGACTCTTGTGTTTTTTCTCCTTTCATGCAGATTTTTTTTTCTGAAGAGAATTTGAAAACTTTATGAATTTTCTGGAGTCTATGGACATCTTGCATTATGATTTGGTTCCTGGATTTCTGAAGATAATGGATAAAATGTGACAATAGAACTGGATATCACATCTACAGTAAAATAATTTGATGCACTCAAGATCCTTTTTAATTATAGTGAATATGCTATCCACATGTGTTCCATGTACACAATAAGTCAGATAGTTTGGATTCACAGTACTTGTATCACACCATGTGTATGCACACAATTCTATCCTGGAAATCCTGGACATAAAAATGTCAACTATTGTATTTAAGGAGAGGTACAGTGTAAAAGATCCACTTGCTCTCTGCTCATCCCTTCACATGTCTCTCCAACTTTTGGGGGTTGGGAGATGCGTCTATTGCGCTGGCTGGGTTTAAACCGTAAGAGTCTATACAGATAAATACAGAATACTTTGACATACTATGGACTGATGAATATGGGAAAATAATTGTAACTGGTTTTATTTTATTATTAACACTTTCCCTTAAATTACATGTTAATACTTCACATCAAATTCTGACCGCAGTCATTTCCTGGGATCACAGATGTTACCCCCAAACTGTTAAACAATGAATAAATAAGAGGAAAGTGTTACCTGCTTCACCAACATAGGTACAACCATTCATTTTCACCAGGTCAGTACCAGTCAGAAAACTGTGAACAACATTATTTGCTCTTCTTAAATAAAACTCTTCACATTTGGATGCACAGATGCAGGTACAGACAATCACAACACCAGGATTTCATCTCACTGGAACAGAGGCTTTGCCTCTCTGTTACCAACCAGTTGAGTTATAATTACCGAGGTATATTCTGGAAACAAACTTTCTTTAGATTGCCAGTACTTCTTCCAAGGGAATCTTGAATTTTTATGGGAGCTGAATATCCTATGTCCCTTAGGTTTTGTTTAGGTTGCTGTTCTGCATTTTTTATTTGTTTTCCAAAGTCAAAATTCTTACATTTCTAGTAGCTTGTGTGGAATCTTTTTTCCAGCTCAAGAGTCAAGTCTACAAAATTTCATGTAAGTCTATTCTTCAGTTTGTGAAGTAAATTCCTGCACGCTTCTGAGGCGTATCCAGTTGTATTATTCTTCTTCAGCACAGAACAGGGACAAGCATAGCAGATGAATCAGCAGAGGCAAATTATAATGGAGTAATCCTCCTCTATACATGATGTGGAGTAACGTTCTCACGCACGTGCCTAGTACAGAAATCAGCAGTGGAGTTATGTCTCCTTTACCATTTCAGCAGGTTTCTCTGCCTTGAGAAAGGTGAAGGAAATGTGTCATGCTGGGGATTGGGAAGCATTTCTTCCTCTTTTCCATCTCATTAAACATAAAGCCATATGACCTATCCCATTTTAAATCCTTTCAAGATCTAGCCTTACATAAAGGAAAAAAAAGTATATGTGCAGTTATAACACTTAGTCTGCCACAAATATGCACTCCACATCCCAACAAGCCTCTAAAACTCTCAGGTTCCATCAACATCTGTGCACCAGCAATAAGGGTCCTTCAGAAACATCAGAATCAATAGGACATTAAGTCAGGAGTGTCTAACTGTTGCCCAAATTGGTATAATTATGCCAGGACTTCAGAACAAGATGTCTGCTATGTAATCTTGCTCTACATTCAATACCAGTCTGATTTGGACACAAACATATCACCAAGTGTTGGGCACTCTAATGGAGGAAAAAATGTGGCTTAGGTAGGCAATGACCAAATGAGAGGAAAAAGAATAATTATCAATAATTGAAATATAAACTATTAGATAATACTGACAATAAGTCGGGGGGGGGGGGGGGGGGGGAACAAAAATATCCCCACTTTTTAGGAGACATGATCATAATTTTCAAATACATAAAAAGATACTGCAAAGCATGCTCACTTCTTTTCCTCTTTGTCCCTGACGATAGAGAAATACTGGGTGTTGGAAAGATTGTGGAATCATAAAGGAAACATAGGGAAACACTCTCTAACAAGTACAGGGATAAATTTCCAAAAAAGCCTAAGCACTGGAGAACAGTGTTATGACTGTCAGGAATCTCTCAGTCCATCTGTCTCTCTATCAGTCTGTCTATTGGAATACAGTGTCAAAGAGAAGTTAACTAAAACCTTTTCTTTCAGACTCAGAGATTTTTCCATTTTAACTCTCTTTTATATGAAGAAACATTTTCAGTCTCTGGTGTCCCTGTCTATCAAAGAAAAACCTTAGGCAACAGCTGGCTGATCAGAAGTCAGTATGACGATCAGAAGTCTGTATGACAATCAGAACAGAATAGCAATCAACAGAGCTACATCAGAGCAAAAACAGAGTAAGATGAACACCTAGTTCTGAATCTTGAATTTTTTAGTCATAAGATAGTACACTTTTACCTAAGGCTTTCATTAAGATCAAATGAAAATATGAGACAATGAGCTTAAGAAAAATCTTTCATATGCTCAGCCTTTACCTAGGGAGTTTACGAGACTGCAAGAGAAATTGAAGGAAACCCAAGCTTTATAAAACCCAACTTAAACATTGAAGAAATCTTACTTTGATTTCCTATTCCCATATTGCAGCTGTTCACAAAAAGATTCTGCATACTTGGACACAATGCACATACCTCTGCTTAGATCAGACTGATGTATCTTCACTGACTTTGATGTATGTACCTTCATCTGCATCAGGTGGAAATCCAGCCCTTTTGCTTTTACACACTTTTGTTGAAAGTACTTGCGGTGATGATAAATTTTCTAGGTTAAATGAGATGGAAAGTAATAACCATTTTTTTCCATATTCAATTTCTATTTTACTTATTTTTTCTGTAATCTTGCCTTACAATATAACCACCTTTAATTTCATCTAAGACTTGCATACTAATGGAACATATGCAATTACAATTCAGCAGAGGAAACAAAAAAGAGAGGATTTTTAATAAGAAAGGATTTAACATCTGAAAAGACACCATAGGATAAGAAATATAAATATTCCTAATCTGTATTTGTGACACAATGAAACATTGTTTGAATCATAACAATGATGGGTGTGGCTTTATTTTAACTGTTTCTGATTTGAGGGAGATGGAAAAGGAAGATGATCTAAAAGGAAGATGCACACTGTGCTTTTTGGTTATCACTTTGCAGCCATATAGGTCAATCAGAGCTCTCCTTCAAATAGTCAGATGTGATAGCTTACAGAAACATAGATGAAGCAACCTAAAATTTAAAATATGGTATTCAAAAGTTGTGGTGAACCAGGTAAGAGACTTACACATTTGACCAAACATAGACCTCTACAATCGAGTTGTTTATGCCTTGTTAGTGATCTAGTTTACCTTCATAACTAGTGGAGGCACATCTAGGGTACAATTCACCCTAACAAGGATGTCCAAAAAGATGAATTACATCCTGCAAAGACCTAGTTCTCTTTGCTAACTGTAATAACAGTGTATGCTGATTAGTTCAGAAGATCTACACAATACTTAACTAAGATCAGGTGAGATTAATTCTATGATTTAGCTCTTATTATTACCTCAACTAGCTGTTTAAAGCTAGCTAGGACATCTCATGAGAGCTGCAAAACATACAAGCTATACGGGTTTTGTTGCAGTATCAACCTTCTCACAGTGGAAAAGCCAGAGGGTGAAGCAGGCTACTTCTTCAAAGTTTACACTGTCTGGACTGATGCAGATTTAGAACAAAACCTGGTGGCTTTGCAACTCACTTTCAACCAATGAGAACATGCTAAAATGTGATTCCTTAATCGGCTTCCTGATTAAACTATTATCTACTTTGTCCATGAAATATCCATGTAAATCACAGTTTTCTTGAACTGACTACTCTTTCAGATTAGTAGACAAGTTCCGGGAGGATTTTTGGTAGGAGAAAGACAGAAAGAATAATAATCTTTCTAAACACAGGGGAAACATACACTGCAGCAGTAACTAGTCAGCAAAGAGAGAAGATGTTCTGTAGTTGAGGAGACCAGGAAGTCATTTCCTGAAAAAAAAAAAAAAGTATATATAAAAAGGGACATTAAATATACAGTTACAATTAATATTTCTAACATGTCTTTGAAATGCATTTTCCATAAAAATCAGTTATGCAGATGTTCACAGAGAATAAATACAGAAGGAAATTGAGTATGCTGTTACAAATTAATTAAAAGACTCTGAAAGTACATTGATGGACATGTATAAGAAGCTACATAGCTATTTATTTTTTTAAAATCAAACAAATGTTTGCAGACTTATTTTTTCGTATTTTACTCAGATACTACTGTCACGATTTCTGCTTAGCAGAGAACTACTTGTTTAGGAAGTATGAAAGCCTGTTTATCTAAACCCTTTGACTTTTTGTGTTGTGTTCCATTGATGTGCAGCTTTCTTCTAATATGCTTAGGACAAATAACTCAGCGATCAGTCACACAAAACCTGCTGTTGATGGAAGTGCACATTTACCATCACCTCTGGTTTCAGTCAAAATAAAACAAACAAACAATCAAGTTAGATATCTTAATTTGAGACAAACTCAGTGCTCTGAGGTATCCAAGACATCAACACAGGGCTTTCCATCCCTCAGGAGCTATAGGAAACCTGTGCCTTTCTGTGTCAGCAGCTACAGGCTGTGTCAGATACCCAAGAATATCTAACCAGCAGGTGCCTGGTTAACATCCAGGCACCTCCATCAAGGCACAGTTCTAAATAGAGAAAGGCAGCTTATTTTGAGGAAGGACAGTTAGACTGTCCCCTGGATGAATTTCAAGTTGAAAGACTTAATCGGAATTCTGTGGAAAATTTCAAAAGAACAGTGGTCTGTAAAGGCTAACAGAGGCAGCAGAAGGAGGTACCCTCTGGGAATGCTCTGTAGTGAAGGCTAGAAAGGTTAATGCTCTCTAATAGATGCAACCTGAAATATAATATGCACTCAAAAAAGAAACCTTGATAAATGTTTTGTTAGAAGATGATGAAAAAAAAAATATTCCAAAGAAGGAGAAAGGAAGGGGAAAAAGAGGGAAATATTCTAATTTGCTCTTACTTTAAGCAATTTAAACTTTATTTCATACCCCTCAGTCTTTTATAAATATTCTTAAATGTTTTCCTATTTCAGATATTCTATGCAAATACTTCCATGAAAATTTTATCTTAATCTGGACTGAAAGGAATGTGATTTTAAGATCAACTGGTAACAGCAAAAGTGCATTGTGGTGAGTGTATCAATCAAAGCACTGAGGCCTTCAAACTAGCAGGGAGCTGGTAATGCAGGAGACACAAGAAAGTCTTTCAATGAAAAAAGTAATCAGGAGGACACTCCAGCATGCAGTAAGACATAAGCTGTAAACTTACCCTAAACTAAGCCCAGTTTTAAGATGGGAAGGGATAAGACATTATTCAGACACAGCATTAGCTGAAAATTTATACTGTATAATGAGGTATTTTTACAAGGCAAGTGCAAAACCTTCTCAAATGCAAGCAAAACTGGTTTTAAATAGGTTAACATTATTTTTTTTTCATGTCCTTTCAGTAGCAGCATATTTGCAGTTACCATCTTTTGTTCCTTCATTTCTCTGTCAGATCTATAACACTCCTTCAGATTTCTTCTTAAACTCCAAGGCTGAGCTCTTTTCTAATAATATGTTGTTCAATATCTATTCTTGATGTTGGAGTTATTAGTTTAAGTGTGTGCTTTTCCTAGCTGCTAATTCAGTTTACTTTCTTGCCACAATCAAAGCATTTTTGTTTCAGCCTGAAATAGTATATAACACCATCCTGATTAACAAGCTACCAAAGTTAAATGTAGCTTGAATCAAATGTTCACTTACTGTAGATTTCACCTGTTAAAGATTTGTTCGAGCAATAATTCCCAAAGATGATTATCTGAAAAGTTTAATAGGAAACCTTTCTATTATAAACCAAAAAATAAAGTGATTTTTACCTTAAAGGTGTCTTTTAAATTAATTTCAACAGTAAACCTAAATGCGCAGATCTGAGAGACTGTGGTGATGATATAAGACAAGAGAAATTTAACAAGAAAAGAATTCTTGGCTGGGTGATATCATATTATACACATTACAGATAGGTCAAAAAGTCCTCCCTGCCCCTTACTAAAGTTTTCTTTACAATATAATTTAGGTTGATTTTTAGAACTGAGTTTCTATCAGGGACCTTATGTGCTCACAGTATTAGTTTTAATACTTTATGTCTTGCCAACAAGGAAATGCTCTTGAAATTAATTGCATATTTATAAAGAAGGCCTGCATTTAATTTAATTTGTTTTCATAATAATCAGTTTAATTATATCATTAGAAAATAAATTATTATTGTACTGCTTCTCTGACAGTTCTAAACTGGAGACTAAACTTGCGTAGTGACACTATGTCAGCAAAGATTCTGTAACTGATCCTTGGACTTCCTTATGGTCCAATTTGATTCGGCTTGTAACATCTTACTGAGCAGCAAAGCTTTATGTTCACTTGATACATTCCAATGTGAAACATCTATTGCTGAAAGATACAATTTTAGAGATCAACTTCCTAAAAGGGGCAGAACAACGAAGAAGTATGATTATTCTTCTTTCTTTTGGGAAGAGAATGAATAATTGTGGAAAACAAGAAAATAAGAACAAGGCAAAGTATTAAAAATGTTCCCATATAATCACTGAAAGTTTTCCCTGCTGCTTTTCGACAAATATGAACTACATATCTGTGTCTAAAGGCCTCATTTCATATAAACGACTTGGTTTGTGAATTGGTAAATGAAAAAAAATATCAAAAAGTAGAAGGAAAGTTAGTAGAGGGATTAAATAGAGTAACCCTTCAGAGAATCAAATAGGAATTTAACAATTCAATAATTCAGATGTAAATAATAATTATTTGAATTTGAATTTATTTTAATTATAAATTATGCAAACATAGTAAGATTTCTCTAAATATATAAAGTAAATATTCTTATTTAGTTGTAGCTTCACAAGTAATCATGCTCACTGCAATTGCATTGGCAGTGTTATTAGCAGAATTATTTAACAGAACTTGTCCCTTCGTAAAATGCTAGTAAACCAAACATGTTTAAAAAGTTAAAGAAGATTCCTGCATGTTAAACATTAATATATTATGTGTGACTAATTACAGACACTAAAGATTTTAACCTTCATTAGATATTTATGATTTATGCAGAAGATTAGATGCCATTGTCATAAAAATAAATTAAAAGGCAACAAGGCTCAGTAATATGCTTACCCAATGCACTGGTAACATGAGGTTCTGGCTAGCTGCACACACAAGAGATTATCAACTACTAAGTTCTGTAATTTCCTGCACCAAGTTCATGTTTGAGTGTCTGGCTCCTGTGAGTACTCATAGCTTTTCCGGTATGTTTTACACAACATTGCCCAATGACATATGCAAAGTGCTGAAGTGTATTGTAAAGGTCTTCTGTACTAGGTACAACATGGAAGATGAAGCTCGGGACAAAAAGAAAGGGAAAAAAACAATAAAGTATTTCTCATTTCCAAGTCCTTGTGCAAGAATCCACAGCGCCCCAGAATCCCTAAAAACTGTGCCCGTGGGCTTTTCTTTTTCCCCATTTTCCAGTAGCATGAGACCTACAGAGGGAGTTGAGGGACAGTTCTCCCAGCAAATGTAGTTTGTTCACATCCTCCAAATACTGTCACAGTACTGAAAAGCGACAAGGCCAGAGAAACAATTTGCTCCTTCCTTAAATGCATACAAGTTCCAAAGAACTTCCTTCAAAACCAGTGTCTCATGAATGTGTTGCAGCTATCACAATTACTGCTAATTGTCAGTTATGGACCTTTTCTCAGCTTTATACTTTGAGCTTCTGCCTGTTACACCAGTGGACAGGTCTGAAACAAATCAGCAGAGGAGCTATTTTCTTGTAGGTGTTACATGAGAAAATAGGCTGGTTCTATCTGTAAGACAGAATACACCAGGGAGGCTGCCTAGCTAATGAACCAATCCAGCCAATGCCTGGCATGAAACAGGGCACAGACTGCTGAAAGAGGCACATGTCATCTACTGGCAAGATAGCATATAGTCTGATATAAAGCTATCTATCACGCTGTCAAAGGTATCAAGTCAGCACTGCGGTGGGGGCCTCTCTGCCACTGTGACAGAGACATTTTCTTACCATGCACCTATTAGATATCTAGCTTGGCTTTAACTTTTGCTGTAACATATAACAATCATTGCTTTTCTCCCTTGCCACCTTTCTCCTTCCTCACATTTCCAACCTGAAAAACAGGAAACCATTTACACTTGTTAATTAATCACTCAAGTCAGATGCCAATATGTTAGTGGAAAACTAACTGGCAACATGAAATAATCTTTGAAATCTGTCATCTAAGCAGAAGCCGTGGACATTCTTGTTGTTGCTTTCTTGCACGTTGTTGAAATAACTGAGAGTAAAACTGAGATAACTTTTCCAGGTAATAAATCTAGTCTGTTCTGATGATGACATGTTTTATATCGTCTTGATATTACAAGAAACTGTGAAAATAATTTTGTTTAGGAGAATTATCTGGACAGGGATGTTATGACAGTTTTCTCTTTTTTAATTTTGAGTTCTACAAAGAAAGTTCATAAAACACCTAAAGCAGATTTGAAACATACATCTTCGTAATTCTAACAACCGTCATGGCTATATTACAGCTAAACCACTAGCTTTATAGATACCAGTCTATTTGAACGGACCAAATTGCCAGCAATGCAATTCATTTATCCGTTGTGTATGAGCATTATGTGCAAAGTCTGATTTTATTGAATACAGTTTTAAAAAAAATAACTTCCAAAGCCAAGTCCTTCCAGGACTTCAGTTCAACTTGTCTTTCTGGGGGGTTTCTCCTTCCCAGGAAAGTTTTCTTTTTTTCTCAAACCCACCAACTGATATCCCAGTACCTGCCTTCAGAATCAAGTCTAGGAATCTTCTCAGTAAAAGGAAGAATTTTGCATTCCACTTACAGATCTTTGTCCTCAAGTTCAATGCAATATTTTAGGCCAAATACAGCAAAGTCCTATCAGATCTGTCGGTCATTTAAATGTACTCATTGTAATGATATGTACTCACTGTAATGGATAATGAGGCTGCCTACATACCTGCAGGTAGTTGCACATGATCAAAACATTCTGGATGACACATAGGTGTTTAATCTCCCATGCAGCTGGGGCGTGAGTAGGGATGTGCTGAAAAATGTGTTGAGTGCCAGCTGGCATTCTGAAATCTGTGAGGACAAGAGGGTGTACCAGAGCTTCAGATAGGTCTGGGATGTGTGTGTTTCTCCCAAGTGTGTCAACTCCCCGGCTTCCTGCAAAGCATTCGTGAGAACTTAACCATGAAATACAGGGGTTCCATACACTGTATGCCATAACTGGAAGATGAGTTCTGTTTTTAAGCCTTATGGATGATTCTTTGCAGGTGTCTGACCTCTTCTCCCTTAACTGCTTACAGAGATTAAGTTCCCAGCTAATAATTATTCCACCAAAACAAATTCATGTTATTAAGGGATCAAAACCCATAAATTAGTTGCTTTGAGTACTAAGTCAGAAAACAGACCTGTAATCTCATCAGACACTTCTGTTACTGTCTGTCTTCATTGCTTCTACCATTTTGCAGGATGAAGGGTAGCTATCATATTTATTAGTGTTTTAAAAAGGTGTAAGATTGCACACGTAATAAAGTTATGCTTGCTGACAGCTACCATCACACTCTAGTAGACTAATAAATTCACAAATCTGGCCCAAATTGCCTTCCCTAACAGAAAAAACCGAAACCTGTGCACAGGGTTCATCAGATCAGGGTTTAAACGTGAACACTTGCTGTTCCTACTGATAGATTTAAACATAAACCAAAATAGAAACTTACCTGTGATTCACTACTAAAAATCCTTCAGAATTATTTGGCATTTTAACACAAGAGTTAATCTGATTGTCCTGACACATTCTGCAGCTGAACATTTAAGGTACAACTAGTGTTAAGTGTGATATTGACAGTGTGTGTATAGTCCTTCTAAACCAGCAAATCAGGTAAGATTAGCACTTTAAGATTATATTTACATTATCATGTGTTGAATTAATTAAATTGCATTTCAATATCTTGGTAAACCTTTGAACATTTAATGTTAAATGAATATTCATCAGGCAAATTTGTGTCATCTCTGAGACCACAGTGTATGTCATATGTGGGGCTGGTGGAGGAAAGCACTGACTGCATAGGAGAGATCCTAGCTCTTCTGCACCACAGTCCTGTCTGCACAGTGGAGGGTCCAGCTCAGCAATGCAGCTGACACACTTTCTCACACAGCTCTGCAACCAGGCAAACAGAAAGATGTAGCTTCTTTGACAGCACTCAGGCTCCCAGTGCAGTAACCAACAGAGCCCTTCTCCTGTTCTGCAGTGTATAAGACTCTGCAAAAGTGTTTGAAATTTCAGGGGGAAAAAAAATTTACTAAAGGTCATTTTGGGGAAAATTTATTAGAACTAATTGACTTTAAGACTCCCTGACAATCCTGGGAGGATTTAGCTATTACTGTAGCTATTTATATATATTATTTTTTTATTTCTATATGCATTTATATGTAAATATATATTTTGCTATTATTGTGTAGAGAGTTTAGATATTGCAGCTAAATGTCCTTCCCTGTCTCCCTCACTCAAACACATACTTTCCTGTTCACCAGGAAAAAACCCAAATAAATCAGCAGAATGCATTAACATAAAATAGGAACCAGAAAACTTTACTTCCTGTTCCCACATGATATCTTTTCTTCCCCAGGCTCTCTCCCTTCTCTAAGAATCTAGTTCTTGTTGTCTAGTGCTGCAAGTTCAACAGTGATGTTAAACCATCTCATATCAGGTTAGTGGCTACAGCATTTTCAGGAGCAGAAGCAGTACACTCGAGTAGAAGAGAAAGCCTAAAACCTCGTATTTTACTTTCCAGAGATGTGCTCTAACTTTTAAATTGTTTTTTGAAAGGTAACAATTTCCATGTTCATTTTATACCTATTCTGAACTAAACTCTGATGCCTCCTCTTTGACTATGTTTTCTTGGTGAAATGCCCACTCAGAGAATCCCAGAGGGCTAAATCTCCCTGAAGACTTTAACACTTCAGGAGCCACATCTCTGAACTGTGATAGAGTTTAGGTGTCATCTGAGTGTATAGCTAGTCAGACTGTAAACTATGCAGAGATACTTATGCAGACACATAGAGAAATACAGTCCAAAATAGAAATGGTTCTAGTTATCAGGTGTTTCCCAGGTAAGTGGCAAAGGAAAGTAGGTGGCCTGAATAGCTTTCTTGGTCTAATGTTACACCTAAATTTGTGTTAAACATTAAAGTTAGGACAACTGCATATTTCCCAGTTTAACCTAGATTAAAGCATGAGTTCTACCCTATCCTATAAGTAAGGAAATAATACAAAATCACATTTATCTGTTTGGTACATAATGGTACTAGATTAACATATAGAAGGAAACAGAAATGTTTGCCTTATCACTTACAAGTAGAAGTAAATTTCTTCTGACTTTCCAGAGGTATTCACATACATTGAAATGTACTTTCAGGTTTGATGATATGGTTTCCCACAACTCACCATACTCTCACTTTGGGTTTTTTTATTTGCATTATGTTATTTGACACTATTTAAAATCCTTTCTTTATAAATCTCTTTCTTGTCTTATTATTTCTTTACTTTTATCTACTAATAATTCAATAAATGTTTTAATTGAGATGAAATTGTGCTTCTTTACGTGCTAACAGAATAAGCAGCATATTTATGAAAGTAAAGAGCCTTTACACTGCCTTCACTAATCTTGTCTCTTTCTGAACAATAACAATACGTTATTGTGTCTTTCTGAACAAATAACTCAGTTTACACTATTCTTTAAAGACTGATTTTGGTATTCTTGTTAAGCCATATAGAATAGACCTCGGTAATAAGAAAATTAATGCTTCTTCATTACAGGTATTGCTCTTTCAAATGTGTTCATTTCTTTAATTTTATTTTACTTTTCCATTAGGGGAAAGTTAGCAGTTGATTGTGCATAGCAGAGTCCATTTCCAATTAGTGGTTCATAATATATCTTATATTATAACCCTTGACAGCCATCCTTCACCTTCCTAAGCTTGATTCCAGCTTTTACTGGTGCCAGTAAATGTCTCACCTAAGATTCCTAGAGACACTAAATGGTTGTATTTTATGTTGAGTTCATTGCATGTTTTCTCCCCTTTCAAACCTTAAATATGAGATTGGATGCACAAGTGCTTTACTTGTATATCTTGGCTTGTGATTTAACTATTCAGCTTCTGCAAAACTAAATAACCAGCCTGTCAGTCAGTCATATAATGCAGTCAGCACTGTATACCCAGTAACAAATATTCAGCCTAGAAGCTGGCGCTTCTTTTATAGCACATCTGTGATCAAAAAAATCTACAGTCCTGAGATATGTCATTTACATTCCATCTACCATTTACTGCATAGGAACGCAAAATTATCCCACTGAGGCAGGTGCTCATCTACTTTTGGGTATCAGTAGTGGGTATGCAAAGTATAATCCTTACAAAGCCAAGTTTGATTTTATGTACATCTAAAGGACTGTCCTTGTGTAGCATGATTCACCTAAGAATCGCTGCTTGGGAACCCAAGCATCCTGCCTACCAGTTTGTTGCAAGACACAGTTTAGGCCTCTAGTTTTTCTGGTGTACATGACAAGATGCCTTCTGAAGAGCACCTACTTAACACTCCTGGAACTACCCAGGTGAGGTACGAAAGAGAAACCCACAGCCAACACAGCTAAAGTTGCAGGTGCAGACCATGAGGGAAAGGGCATCCAGAATGGAGGCAGGTGAGACAAACTGCCCCAATATTTTTACTTGTGAGGGTTTCACTCCTTGGATCCTGATAGATGGATGTCACAATATTCCCACATGGTAACTAATCTCAATTTGAGGGTCATGCAAAAAAGTATATTCTCTTTCCTAGATAGAGATAACAGGAAAAACAGGCTTAATACATAATGTTAATTTCATAAATGTCTTAGTTGCAAAAATTGACTGCTTTGTATACCCAGGCAAGGGTGATTTGCATCTAGATTCCAATGCAATAGATCTGTCTCTGAAGAGAAAGGAGATATTACTGGTGTGTCTAAGATCAATATTTAACACCCAGAGCACTTCAGTCAAGTGTTTTCACAGAGAACAATGAATGGTTAGACATGTTTGGGTGCCTAAATAGATAACTAAAGAGAAATCATTTCAATACTCCAAGTTAAATATTGTAGTTATAAAGGCTGAATCCACAAATTAATTGATACAAAGCTTGTTAGAAGTGCTGTATTGTACCTAGCACTGTTTCAGCATCTGCCCAGCTGTGAATCGTTCTGATGCCTCTCAGTGCGGGCTGCCATTTTAATGGGACTTGCTCGGCAGGAAGTTTAGTGTGTGACCTTTGCTTTGTGACAAAGGAAATGCTACAGTAATCACCAGATGAATAGATGAAGGAATCAACAGATGGATGATGAAGCATATCACCGGTGGTGTTTTAAGATAAACTCTGTTGTTTACTAAACCTCCTACACTTAGTTTCTTTACTGTGTTTTCACAAAATAGCCTGTCAAGCACCTTAAATTGTGTTTTATTTCTTTCCTGGATTAGCTGCATAACTTTCTATTTCTGTCTAATTTTTGCTTGATAGTTTCAGAACATATTTGCGCAAATATGGTTTTAAGCCAAATATTATACAATCTCACAGACACAGAAATACAGAACTGTCTGAGCTGCCTTCTCCATCAGTGCCTAGCAACATAATAAGTAACTGAGACGAGGAAACATCACACAGTCACACAGTAATAGGTTCACAACAGGACTAGGTGTCTAAGGATGCTTCTTAGTGCTTAGATCCAACATGGGTGAGTCGATGTCATTCAAATGCCTTTCTTCACTTTGGCCTGGGGTTAGATGTTCATTAAGATCAGATCACTGAATTATGAGATGACCAGGCAGTAGAAATGACAAAGCTGTGCAATTTGGTGCATCAAAGGGAAGGCACACCCACATCACTCAGTATACTAAAGATGTCATTCATGAGTTATGCCCTGAGCTCATCCCTTACAAAGGCAGAAAACTAATATGAAACTTATTTAGAACTTTAAGAAGGGGACAGCTTGGTACCTACAGCCCTTCTCCCTGACACTTACACAAAACAAGAACCGTACTGAGTCATACCAAAAGGTTCATCAAGCCCTATATGCTGCCCAGCACTAGCTACAGAAAGTTGTACAAAATAGACAAGCCCAGTACATCCTGTTCAGGTTCCTCACCATAGCGCCTATGGGCAGCAGGTGCCCTGAGAGTTACAGCAAGCTTTGCTTGCGTTGCATCGCCCAGGAAGCCTTTGTACCAGACTGCTGCTTGACCACTGTGGGATGTTGAGGAGGATATACGAGCCAACAAAATTGCAGCTGTTGATGATATAAAGGTAACAAAATCCTACTTATTTATTTGTATATTTTTGTCTTCTCTGGATCATCTTACTGATTTCCAGGCTTTCTTCAGAATACGTTCATCGTGCTTTTGGTTGTTGTCTATAGGTATTATTTGGATGTGGTTTCATTTAGTGTTACTGAGATTCATTATCTCAGAAAACAAAAGTAGACTTTTTGTCTCTCTAAGCTTTCCTAAATTCAGCATTGCAGCAAAGACTTCTAAATTTCCAGCCTGACAGATGAAGGGTTAGACCCACAGATCTCTGGGCAATTCAGGGGAAAGGTGAAAGAAGACACTGACAGCCTAAATAATTAACTTTTTTAGATACTGTGCTAGAAGCTCTCAAATTTTATGATTTGGTGATGAACCTTTTCACCTCAGGTCAGCAAAGAGACCCTAGTCAGCATGTCCTGTGGGCATCCCTAATGAGATCTGATCCAAACCTCACAGAAGACTCAAACCAGCAAACTGAAATTTACCATTACCATTTACCATTATCTAACAGTAATCCCACCATTATCCCTGGATTTTTTCTAGGTTTTTCCAAGAAACTTCACTTTGACTGTATAGAGTTTACTAGATGTCCACACTAAAAAATGTGGACAGACATGGCATTGCAAATCATACCATCTCAAATGACAGACATGATGTCTCCCTGCATGAATACTTGCCTCTGCAGTCTGAGGTGGTTATGTACCTTATCTCCATGTGACCTTGAAGTATATGATCTTCTTGCAGGCAATCATGGCTCTGGCTTCAAGGTGTGCTCTGGCTATGGTTTTCCTTTTAGCTGCACATCACTGTCAGACTGAGCACTGAACAACACTGTCATTTTGGTGCATACAGACATAAATTAGTTTCTCAGAAAGACTAGAGTCTTGAAGCACAGAGGACGAGAAAAAGGGGCAAGGTGGACTAGCCAAAAAAATGAAAAAATGCCCATCTCAAGGGAAGTCTGATTAGAGAGGCAGTTAAACACTTTATACAGGAAGTTAGTTTTATTATCCTCCCCAGTATTTTTTTTTTTTAATGTTTTATGTGTTGGTTATTTTTTTACATAACCAAATAAATTTACATCATCTAGAAGCACTGTTTCTATCCTCATAGTGATTGTTCTAGAACCAGAGATTCTATAGCTGTTGCATTATACTGAAGACAGTTCTTGAAAGAGTAAGTTTATAAAGAAATAGAGACAGAGAGAAGAATACTATTATTCTGAATGAAAAGTAACTAAAGTTCTCTGGAAATGCTGCAGAGTCACTGAGAAGATTTAAGCAGGCTTTTAAATCTATGCATGACCATCTGGACTCAGAAGCAGTCACAAAAAGCGGTTATTTTTTTTAATATAGCAGTACCTGCAGTTATGCATTTCTTTGTTAGTACAGTGCTAAAAGAGAATGAAAGAACTGTCTCTGAGAAGGTGCAGGAAAAATACTGTACTCCTAAGGAAAGTGAAACTTTTGAAGGACATCATTGTCATCAGACGTACCTCTCAAGGAACAGAATTTCTTTCTTTTCTCTAAATTTGAGGAACGTTTGACTGACAGTCACTTAACAAGTCAGCCGTGTAATTATGGCATACTGACTGATTCCATTAGGAGAGATCACATAGTGATTGGAATCAAAGACATAAAGCTACTGGAATGACAGCCACAAGATAGAAACCTAAATCAGGAAATGCAGAAAGGAAATGTGAAAAAGATGTTAGGAGAAAATTGAGACGCAGTTACACTGGATAAACAGATTATCACAAGGGAAAATTGGAAAATGGAAAGAAAATAAAAACATCACAGAACAGGAAGAAACTGATGGACAGAAAGTGTATTAGCTGTAGAAACATGCACAGATCCAAGCATCCAACATCTGTATTTAGATGCCATGAATTTAACAATTTTACAAAATTTTGCAATTTAACAAACGTATCAGTGCTCTGTATTAAGAAAAAATGCGTGCAAAAAAAATCTGGAAAGGACTTTCAGAGAGAGCCTAAATCTTCAAAAGCTGAAAGCAGGGATGACAGGGGGCTGACATCTTGCCTTACACACCAAAGGAATACTTCTAAATTATAGATTAGATTTTGATACCAAAGTGAATATTCAACAGGAAAATGTAGCTATGAGCTTATGAGGGAGAAATCAAAACCACTGGAATCCCTATCAAAAATACCATCAAGGGGAAAAATAGTTCTTCGTCAAGAATAACAAGATCTTGAACTGAAAATCAAAAGTAAATTAAAACTGGTTACATTTGTTGTAATTGCTAATCCCATAAATATGCTAAGCATTTAACAGCAGGTTAAATTCAAAAGACAAAAAGAGATGCTGAAGTTGTGATACACCATTAGAAAATTAGTCTACATTTACATATATTGGATAAAACAGTTTGATGTTGTATTATTATTCATATTTCTTTGAGTTTGGATTCTTGGAGAACCAAATATGTAAACCTTGGCATGTGTTTCCAATATAGCTAAGGAGCATAGAATACTGTGACATAAATGCACATTAAATCTGTACTTACAGAACATGAAACTCCAGAATTTTTTGTCTGGTGATGGGTCACAGTTTAATGAACAACAGAAACGGAGTCTTCCGCTAACTGTTTAATCTTCTTTTTCAGGAGTGCCTGTATTGCAGTATTTGACATCACAGCTATCTGTGATTGAGCATTCTGAAGAACAAAGCAATCAAAACAGTTAAAATACAATTCTAACAGTTACAAAGGTTGGAGGGGTCTAGCTCTGCTAAACTTAAGGGCATCACCTTTGCAGCATAGTATATCACCATTGAAATTGCATTTAGCAGAAGAAAGCAGATTCTCAATTTAGCAGAACTGCAACAGACAGTAGAACAAATTGTAATGTGCAGCAAGAAAAACTGATAAAGACACAAAAAATGCATGGTATAACACAGAGTCAAAAGTATGAGCTACAGTTCATTTCTACACTTATACTTCATGAACTTTAAAAGACTACAGCTATCAGATAAGTTACTCCTCATTTCTGTGAAGTACAGAATTCTGAAAACAACGTTTCGAGGAAAACAAGAGGTAGATGACAACCGATTCTTAGCAGCAAGCAGATAGACAAGTAGAATTTGCAGAGACAGCACCCCCGGCTCCACCCCACCCCCCTTTCTCTGATTCTCTTTCCCATCCCACTGGGTGAGGGTAGAGATGAGTGAGTAGCTGTGTGGTGCTTAGCTGTTGACTGGTATTAAACCACAACATGTGAGAATAGCAAGTTAGTTTGCTTTTTTCCTCCCTTTCCTTGGCTTGACATTACTCATTTCAATACCAAGCATAAGTCTTTAAACTTTGGGGTTTATTCCTGAAGCACAGATTCACATGGTTGTGCATATATAAGAAAAATGTGTTTATCTTTTTATGTTATATTTCAAGGTTGAGGGTTTTTTTTATTTCCTTTATTTGGTTTACTTGCTTATTCCAAAACACTGAGCTATCTCAATGCTTTTGCAAATAGAAAAGTTACGAAGTCTACAGTGGGTAAAGATTCATATCCTGTGGTGACTAGAATGGAATGTTATGCATTGATAACACTTTATCAAACATTTTACTATAGGTGTGTGTCTGCTGTGCTTTAAATTCTGGACTGTTGAGGGGATTGTGGAATCACAGAGTGGTTGAGGTGGGAAGAGACCTCCAGAGGTCATCAAGTTCAACCATCCCCTGCTCATGCAGAGCCACCTGGAGCCAGCTGCCCAGCACCATGTCCAAACAGCTTTTAAATATCTCCACATTCTCCCTGGGCAGCCTGTGCCAGTGCACAGTTATCCTTACAGAATAAATGTGTTTCCTGATGCTGAGACAGAACCTCCCATGTTTCAGTTTGTGCCCATTTTGTCTCTGTCCCTGGCACAGGACAATACTGAAAAGAACCTGTATCCATCTCCTTCACACCTTCCCTTTAGGTATCTATATATATTATATATTCCCCCCCACCCCCCAGCCTTTTCTCTAGGCGAAACAGTCCCAACTCTGAGCTTCTCCTTGTATAACAGATGTTCCAGTCCCTTAATCATCCTTATGGCCCTTTGCTGGACCCACTCCAGTAGTGCTGTATCTCTCTCATACTGGCAAGCTCAGAACTGGACACAACACTCCAGGTGTGGCCTCATCAGTGCTGAGTAGAGGGAAAGGAGTACAGAGGAAGGTTCACCTCCCTCAAACTGCTGCCAACACTCTTGCTAATGCAGCTCAGGACACCATTAGTCTTCTCTTCCACAAGGACAGATTGCGGGCTCATGGTGAATTTGGTGTCCACTAGGTCCTTTTCCACAAAGCTGCTTTCCAGCAGGCAGCCCCCAGCATATATTGGTACATGTGGTTGTTCCTCCCTGGGAGCAGGAATTTGCACTTCCATTTGTGGAACTTCATGAGGTTTTGGCAGCCCATTGCTCCAACCTGTCCAGGTCCCTCTGGATGGCAGCATAACCCTCCGGCATATCAGCCACTCCTACCAGTTTTGTGCCATCAGCAAACCTGCTGAGGGTACACTCTGCCCCATCATCCAGACCATTAACAAAGATGTTGCACTGGACTGAACCCACTATTGACCCCTGGGCTACACCACTAAATACTGGCTTGCAACCAGACTTTGTATCACTGATCATCACCACCCTCTGGGCCAGGCTGTTCAGTCACTTTTCAATCCACCTCACCGTCTGGTCATCCAACCCGTGCTTCAAGAGTTTCTCTATGAGGATCTTAGGGGTCACAGCATTGAAATAATGACTGAAGTCTAGGAAACGTTATCTATTACTCTCCCTTTATCTACATGCCAGCCATTTCATCATAGAAGGTTGTCAAGTTGGTCAAATGTGACTTTCCCTTGGTGTATCCATGCTGACTACTTGTATTCACTTTTCTTGTCCTTTATGTGCCTAGAAATGGTTTCCAGGATTGGTTGTTCTATTGCCTTCCCAGGGACTGAGGTGAGGCTTATCAGCCAACTGTAAAGAATAGTATTGTTTTCCTCCTAGTAGCAGAGAACAGTTCTTTTCATGATTCTTCATTGCTATTACTGGACGATGATTCCCCAATTCCAATTTTTCTGCTCATGTTAGTTCACCCCAACAGCTTATTTATTTGTTATGTTTTAAAACACTCTGTCTTCCTCTGATTGCTAACCCACAACTCATAGATGCACAAAGCTTTTTTATGTAGGGGAGCTGGTTAAGAAATTTCAGCATGAATACCCTTGTTTGCACAAAAATATGATCATTCATGCTCCAGTAACCTTATTATAGAAGCTCTTCTCAAAATATTTGTGTGAACAAAAGGAGTTTGTATGAATTTTCATGGGAAAATTGAACAAATTAGGGTGTGTCCATTGCTGAATCATAAAGAAACTAGAATTTGTAAAAAATACTCATGATCAAAATTATTCTTATTAGACCTCAGCTGAGGTAACCATCCTTTAAACTTAACCATTTTCAATAAGCTCTGTACTTGATTTCTATGTATTTATTATCTCAATGCCAGTGGAAATTATTCTCTTAATTGAAAGATGTTGGGCTAATCCTTGACATTTCTAAGGCCACTGAGATTTTTCTGTCCAAATTCACCTGCTAGATATGAAATCCCTTTATTCAGACACCATTTCTAGATCATTAAATTTGTAAACTTTTGTTAATTTGAGGAGATTCCATTGATGTGTCCATCCATTTTGCCATGCAGCTCCTGGGCCATACAATTTCTGGATATATATTTTAAATAGAGGTTCAAAGATAAAATCCATCTTATTTTATACAGCTCAAGAGATCATGAGTCTACAAAACAAAAAAAAGAAAAAAGTCATGCCTGCCAGAGCAAGTCAGGAAATCATTTTTATGATTTAAAATTACTTTCAGTCTCCATGAAATGAAATTTTCAAAAGAGAACTGAGGTAAAAGAGAGGGAAAAGAATAGGAGGAAAGTGAGGGTTAGTAAGACTGCAGCTGCTCCACCTGATTTGGGGAAGGTGGAAGTTCAAGTCAAAAAAGTTCAGGGTTTTATCACATATTGAATGACTTAAAGTAATTTTTGCTGGAAAATCTCCAGCAAAGATGAATGAGGAGATTTTACTCGCTGATGATCTGTAATCTAATAGGAGAAGTATTTACTTAAAACAAAAGTAAGAGATTTAAGCTTCTATTGTGAGTAAGGCATGACAATTCCGAGTGTTATTCTCTCATGTATCAAATGAATGCCATGAGCATCAGTGCATTAAGCCATAGGCTAGTCTGAGTCCTTATGCCACCAATGCCACTAACCAATGTTGTTTCATTAGACCAAGAGTTAGAAGCTCTTCCCAAGCTATGTCTCTGTGAACTCTGCTAATAAAATGGCCTTCCTCAACACAGAAGAAAGCCAGAACACTGAACTCGGGGACTCCTATTCGCCTAAAGCAAAGCAAAGTTAAGTAAATTTGCACACAGCAGGGGCGTTCAAGCCCAACTGCTGTGGGCAGCTCTCCTCTTTTCAGGTCCACCCAAGCCTGATACATACATTATATGGAAGTCATTGAGCTTTAACACATAGATATTTCACTAAAACAACAAAAGGTTTTCCAAGAAAATTCTCAGTTTTCTCTTGCATAGGAACCTTGTCACTGTGTCCCTCCTATTCTTTAAAGACATTATCACTCTGGAGGGAGAGGAGTGGTTGGTTTTGACATGTCTCTCCAAAACTAGCTCGTATTTCTTTCTTAAATCACAATGTTACTTAGGCCTCTGTAATTATCTGACTGTTATGATCAATCCTTAAGTCAGCACTTCCTGTGATCCCAAAGTCAATCTCTTGCAAATCCTTCTGTAGCATTCTTTGAATGCTAATAAGAAATGCAATCTCTGTTCTACTCTTGAGGAATTTCCCCCATTCCCATTTTCTCTGGGCATCACCTTCAACTATCCCACGTTCTAATCTTCTGATGTAAACTGATGTACAGCACAGGTCCTTGCATTATGCCAATCCCTCAATCTTGGAACAGACCACTGGGAACTGTTAACAAATTTACAGCAGCCTTGGTAAAATAACATACAATCTTGAGAGCCAGTTTGTCACCAGGGAGTGCCATGCTCCATGCCAGGCCATGCACTCCACAGCCATTCTCAGAACACTGGCAGTTGGGCTTGAACGCTCCTGCTGCACAGCTGGTGTGCAAAATTAGTTAACTTTGCTTTGCTTTAGGTGAACAGGAGTCCCCGAGTTCACAGTGTTCTGGCTTTCTTCTGTGTTGAGGAAGGCCATTTTATTAGCAGATTTCACAGAGACATAGCTTGGGAACAGCTCCTAACTCTTGGTCTAATGAAGTAACATGGGTTAGTGGTTACAAAATTGATTGGCTTTATAAGGGAAACAAATTGGCCACAAAAAGGAAGAAAGGAAAACTGTACACTTTAGTTAACTATCAAATAAAATAGACTGAAATTTTCTTCTATAGGCAGTAAAACACTTTAATGAAGTTCTCAGTGCTAAAGGGTGGCAGATGATTCCAAAAACTACAGCTTCTAGGCAAATTTTTTTCTTTTTTTCTTTTTTTTTTTCTTTCCCTCCCAGAACTGTATGTGGAACTGTAAGTGCCTTAATGTATTGGAAAGTCCCTATGATACACAGTGTAACACTGCATATTTCTTGATCTGCAGACAAAAATACCCTAATGATCTCTCAGCAGTGGTCTGAATTATGCATCATGCAATACTACTGTAATTCCAACTAATGCCTCTAAAGTCAGTAAGGTTAAGGTATGCTGTGATTAGTCCAACAACAAAACGGCTGGTCAAAGGTTTTCAGAAGCCATGGCAATAAAATACGTTGACTTTTTTAAAGTGAATAAAGGGAAAAAAACCCCAAATCTATGTTAAAGTTTATTTAAAGCTTGGTTTATAGATTTCTTTCCTGTTTCATGCTGAAGAGATGTCAGCTGTAGCACCTTGTTAAAATGAAATGGAAACTACTCTGATGCTTGCCTACAGCTGTGGAACACTGCATTCAAGGACTCAATAATTACTTTCTTCTGGTCTCTGTTCCTATAAAAAAAAGCTAAATTAACACACTTTTAAAGGATCATTATTACCAGTGAGAGGGATGAGGGATCTCCATGCTCAATAATTAAACCACGTATTTATGTGCTTAAACATTAAGCACAATGTTTGGTTCAGGTGACTAGTTGAACACAACTTAGGAAAGCACTATGAATAGGATCACTCGCAGCTAGATGAATCCTGAAAGTTTACCTGCCCTATGCCCAACAGTCTCTGCTCACCAGTCAGTAACTGAGAGCTTAGATTAAATTCTGTTTTTATGGGCACAACAAATCATCCTAATTAGTGTATAATTCTAGGTGGTTGTGTTCATTTTATTATATTTCTTAACTGCTATTGCATTGTTATACAGACAACTTTTATATGTTTTCTTGCTACTTTCCCTCATTACATAGTTCTAAGATGAATGTAAATGTCATAAAGACATATTTTTCATGCTAATGAACAACTCAAACTATTGAGAAACATCTGAATTGTTGCCAAATTCATAGCAAACTCAGTGTTGCTTAATTACATTTTATTGCACTGTAGAAACTGTTTTCACATTACAGAGAATGCCCACTCTATGGTGCCTTGGGCCTCTATCACACTTTAGCAAACACAGGGGAATTGATCAGTACTATCATTACTACCATTTAATTGTGTTAGCTCAACTGTGTGTACAGAAGTCCTTCTGCTCTGCCCAGCTTCTCAAATGTCCCACGAAAGGATGTGAAGTGATAGCAACTTCCACAGTTATGTCTGATGCTCTCAAAAGCTGTGAGCACAAAACAGCAATTCCACCTACAAATTCTGAATGATGAAGAGCTCCATATGGAGTTGTCACTAGACTGAACAGCATTACCAAGCTGTATTTAAGTCAGTCCACCTTTTCTAAATTGTTTCTTCCTGAAGAAATCACAAACACTCCTTTATAGCACAACTGAAGTTTTGTCAGTGCTGGTACTACGGCTAAGGAAAGTTTTGTTTTGTTGAGTGGTTTCTTGCTTTCAAGAGCAAGTTCCTGCAGTTATTGTTGCTCTGGCTCACCTCTTTCCATGCTGTCACAGTTACCTTATGCATTTTTACAACACTTACTAAAAATACAAAAACTTCATAATTTCAGTATTTGATTCATCATGAACATGGTTCATGACATTCAACTAATATATGCAGAAAACATTAAAAATCTAGAGTTTATCCCTAGCACCAAATATTTATCAAAGAAACATATTTTATTGCTGCTGTATAATAAGGTACAAATCAACTTCCATATGTAGAAACATGTAAGTAGCAAGAACATGAAGCCACATCCACTTAGACCTTTGCTGAAAGTCTGAATAACAGGGATTAGAACTGATGTTAAAACAAAAATCTCACCTCAGACAGTTATTTAACCTGATCTTTCAAACCACTGAGTCACAATATGCATAATTATGTGTCTAACCATAGTGTGTATCAGAATTGTGACCTGTTACATTTCATACTATATTCAAATTTTTGCAATGAAGATGGTAAAGCACTAGTATTTTGTATCATTTAAACACCATACTCACTTCAGATGCATAGAAGAGATGATAAAGTAAACTTAAAATACGCTCTAGTGGTTCCTCATAAATTTTCAGTATTTGTCATGAACACCAGACTCATGGGCTTCAGTATTATATATCTTTCCTGTTCTCTGAAGTTCTTCTTTTAATAATGAAGTAATTGTTTCAAAGTCTTGTTGCTATGAAAATCTGGAGGGAAAAAAAAAAAGAAATTACAAACTCTAAGGTAATAAAATCTATAAAATCAGTGCTTTCTTACATTATGAGGGTCACCTTTAGGTCACAGTTCTACCTGGTGCTCAGGTAAACAACTAAATCTAGATGTTCACTTTTCATTACTTTGTCAGGAGCACAAATACTGAATCTGTCAAAAAATCTACTGGCAAAAGCTATGCTGCCCCAGATACAGCTAGACTAGACTTGCTATCATTATCTCATTTTACTACAAAGTCAATACAGTGTCCGCTTTATAAAAATGCTTTCCAAGCCATCTACTTTTGGGCAATATTAGTGGTGAAGAGTGAAGTTTCCACGAATATTTCAACTACTCAGGGACCAACAAAGCTTTTGTTAACATCAATATCTAAATTCACATCTACTTCAAACACAGTTGGAGCCACGATGTGTTAACTAGAATAAATGAGCCTAAATTTATCTGGGGGGAAAAAAAAGAAAAATACCTTGGGCATTGTCGTCATTTTCTGGCACTCTGGTAGGACTCATAGCTACACGATGTGTATAATGGTTCCACATTCATGGAACTTTGCCTCCCCCACCACCTGCATGACATGAACAGATCTACTGTTCATGGAAAAAAAAAAAAAAAAATCCATTTTTTAATGTAATGTTATCATTTAAAATAATGAAGTAGAATAATATTTTTAATATATTGATACTATATGTTAGCAGTAGAGAATATAGTCACTGTGAAAAAATTAGGGTAGATATCTTTCTCCTCGATAACCATTTTGGGGTTTTGATGTGCCTTTTCTAACATTTCATCTCTTCGAAGCAATCCAGCTATTCACTTTGTTATATTCAGAAGTTATTTATTATGCAGTTGTTAAAATTACAGTAGAGAACAATGACAGCAGGGTCTGCTACAATGACAAACTACATCCCATTTCTCATTAAAAAGACCGTGGCAGCTAATCAGTGTGTATAAATACGTCTTGGTGCCTGTGGCAAAATGACATTTTAAAGGCTATTCCCCCTTTCTCCACTTGTGAGGTCTTTGCCACTCCATCTCAAATTACAGTAAAGGAAAACTCCCTAGACACTAGAATGTCAGTGTCTATGGCTTAAGAAAGCAAAAGTCTAAAAAAAAAAATATTTTTCTTTGCTGTCTCCTTTTCAATTATTCTCTGCCCAGGTCACACATTCCTTGGTTTCGAACAGGTTAATACACCTCTCTGGTTTTGATCAGGTTCTTGAAAGTCTAACATTCTGCATTATTTGAGATTATGTGTACCCATTCCTGACCTCACCCATTTCCTCCTTCAGCCCTAACCTATTGCTGCATAAGCAGTACCATTCCCTGCCGTTTAACCACAAAGAATTATTCTGGTATTGTAATAAGGGAGGGAGAAGGAAATCACTGCAGAGTTACAAGGAACATCTAGGAACTCACTAGATCAAACTAACAATTCATTTACTCTGGTGATGGGTTATTGCATATAGCAGAGGCAGCAGTTCTGCAGAAGGACACACAGAAGGGGCCAGAACCTCTGTTGAAGACAGCATATGTGCTGCTTGGCAGTGGTGGAGGCATGCTGCAGGGCAGAGTCCCCAGCAGCCACTGGAGCATGTCCCCCAGCACAGCTGAATTCTTGACTCGAGTGTGGATTCATATCCTCAGGTCTGGGGCTGCAGGGGCTCCTGAGCTCTCTTGCTGGGTGTGGGGTAGCAAGAAGTGGGCCTCTTGCCTGCAGGAGGTGGGCTCCTTGGGTTCACTGGTGGAAGGTCTGTCTCACCAAGTAAAGGAGATGTGACAGGACATCAGTATACCATGCAGCATCAGAAATGGCAAAGAAGAGTCTAAAGTCCTTGTCAGCTGCCCTGACCTATGGCCTGAACTAGTTTGCTGCTTGCCAGGGCTCAGATCTGGGATGCTGCAAAAAGGCAGATGGGGCTTTTCCAGACCTCTGCTGCTCTTCCATGTGCCAGGGAAGGCCCAGAGCTCATCAAGCATGACTATATAGCTCTATGGGTGATCATCAAGGACACAGGTGGTTTTCTTCTTAATCCTGTTGATGACCCATTGATTCTGTGGGTCAACAGCCAGCTGCATGGTGGGTATTGGAAATAGAGATATGGTTTTTATGACCATGGGACTCTCCAAGGGTTGAGGACTGCTGGGAAGAGACAGGATCTACCTTATAAAGTAGGCCAAAAGCATCTTTGCCACCAGGCTGTGTAAGTGACTGAGGAGAGCTTTAAAGTAGGAACAACAGGGGAGAAAGTCAACAACCAACAGTCAAGTGAAGAAATGGTGGACCAGGTCAGCAAGCAAAAGGTTCAGGGTGATGTGGACTGGAACATCCCCATGATCAAGAAAACAAGGTTGAAACATATGCACAGAAATAAAGGAGTACCTACAAGAGAAGACAGTATCATGAGGAAGACACTTGTACCTTTTCTGGGAAATAAGCACAGCTGGGTGACTCTCTGAAGTGCCTGTACAACTAATGCATGCAACATGGGGAACAAATGAGGAACTAGAAGTCAGTGTGCAGTTGCAGGGCTATGAAGTCATCATAGAGATGTGGTAAGATAACTCACACAACTGAAGTGCTGCAATGGATGGATACATATTCCACTTTAGAAAGGACAGGCCAGAATGACATGAAGGCAGAATCATTCTTTAAGGGAACACATGGAGCTCTGCCTTCAGACGGATGATGAGCTAGCACAGACTTTATGAGCCCTAGTATCCCCTGGAGAAATAAAACTGAAGGGCACCAGTAATCCAGTGGGTCAAAGACTGCCTAACATCTTCATTAATGACTTGGAAGATGTGACGGAGTGCACACTCAGCAAGTTTGGACATGGTACAAAACCTGGGAGAAGTGAGTGATAAACCATATGGTTGTGCTCATATTCAAAGGGACCTCAACAGACTGGAATCTCATGAAGTATGGCAACGAGAGAAACAAACTCCTGTACCTTCATAGGAATAATCCTATGCACCCATATAGGCTGACAGTTTTGCCAAAAAGTACCTGGGGCTTCCGGTAGACAAACTGAACATCAGCCACAGCCCTTGTGGCACAGGAGGCCAAGAACCTCCTGGACTCTATTAGGAAGAATGTTGCCAGAAGTTTGAAGGAGATATTTTCCCTGTGCTCAGTCCTGGTGAGAGACATCAGGAGTGCTGTGTATAGGTTTGGTCTCTCCGGTACAAGGCAGGGACATACTACAGTGGGTCCAGAAAAGGGCCACAAAAATGATTAAGGGATTGAAGCATCTGCCATACAAGGAGACGCTGAAAGTGCTGAGACTATTTATTCTGAAGAAGAAATGGCCTAGGGGAGATCTTTTCAATGTCTGTAAATATTTGATGGGGGAAGCAAAGAAGATGAAACCAGACAACTAGAAAAGATGGCATAAACTAAAATACAGGAAATTCTGTATAAAAAAAAGGCAAATAGCTCTATTGTTTATTGTGAAGGTGATAGCATTACACAGGATGCCTGAAGAGGTTGTGAAGTCTCCCTCCTTGACTATATTCAAAACCTGAACAGACACAACGCTGAGCAACCTGCTCTAGAGATACTGCTTTCAGCAGGAGTTTAGACTAGACTATCTCAGAGGTGCCTGCCAACCTTAACTGTTCTGTGATATAGCAGCAATGGTGATATATGTAGGCTGCCAAGGTGCATGTAGAATTATGTGCACAGTATAAATAAATTTAGAGCTTGAAAAACAAAGATATCTACATCTCGTGCTTCCCCAGCCTACTCTCTGGTGGGGTGGGGTGAGAAGCAAAATAGGCCTTGACTCTGTGTAAGCACTGCTCAGCAGTAATGAAAACATCCCTGTGTTATCAACACTGTTTCCAGCACAAATCCGAAACACAGCCCTGTGTTAGCTACTATGAAGAAAATTAATTATCCCAGCCAAAACCAGCACATAGTGGTAACCTGTTTAAATTATTCTTAGAGGCAGGGGAAAGTGAAAGGTCAAGGGGAAGAAAGAGAACCAGTTACAGCTTGTCATTGAACCAGGCACAATCAGCACTGTGAGCTTATCAGGTGTCATGGCAGCAATAAACATTAAATGATATAATAGAGCATATTTTATCACAGATATTTTCCCCTGTAATAGCTATGCTATGTAGAAGAGATGCTGACTGCTAAAAAAAGATGCTGATTTCTCCCTTTGTCCTTCAGCATGCCTCTATTGTATGAATTTTCAGCTGTGTCACCAGTCCCAAGGCTTCCCTTATGCTCCTTGTTACTATGCACAGTTCAAGGAAGATGCCAAAAAATGTTCAAGATTTTTTGTGAGGTAATATATACATGTGTGTGGTATATAAATGACAGGTTTCATGCTAAATCTGATTGGTCAGCAGCTAGCTAAATTTCTACAAAATACAGTCATGTATTTTCACATGCAAAAATAAAAAAATAAAAAAATCTATATATAACAGATATATGTAACATCTAACAATGTTACCATCACTGTAGGTATCTGATTCTTTCCTGAATCCCACAGCTCTTCTCACCATAGAAGTACTGAATGACAGAGTGTTGCACAGGATAATTGCACAGTGTGTACAAAGTGGTGTTTTCCCTAGTTTTAAATATATCACCTGTTTTACTGAGCTGAAGCATGGAACTGTATAAGAAAAGGTACATCAAAATAGTCTTTCCCTTATCTTTATCCTTCCACACCTCTACCATACAGTCCTTACTGAAAATTCTCCCTATCTTTTTTTCCATATTTTTATCTTTGTAATCTGTCACATTTTTATGGTATTTCATCATACAGCATTGAATCCTCTTGCTTAATCTCTTTAGAGACAGGACAATCAGAACTGAATGCAGCATTCAAAACAACTGGGTAACATCATACGTTGGAGTTGTACTCTTCTTAGGAACACTAGCAGGATTTGGTTTTGGGATCACTGTTAGACATTACGTCAATACTTAATGAGCTGTCCAGGTGTTTTTTACACATAAATCCAGTTAGTTTTAAAGCTAGGAATTTCTAGGATCTGGCACCTGCAGCTGATCTTGGAGTCACATCACACACATTCAGCTTGCAGTGTAAAGACACTGCTAATTTACTTCAGAAATCTAAAACCTCAGCAGACTCACACTTGTTCTCCCTTTGTCCTTTCTGACTATCATCTATAAACTTATAATTGTCACGCTAGCAAGCACAGAGCTCCCCTTAAACTCCTTAACTAGTTTGGAGCTGGAGAAACTCACATAAAGACATTTGCTGTACATCCATCACCTTCCTCCATGTTCCTGGGCCTCCATTTTGTTGCTTGCACATCTTAGGAGCACTCTGCTTGATTACAGAAGTGCACATGTAATTATGCTTAGAGAGTGCATATAAGCACTCATAAGTTGGCTGAAATTGTACATCTTCATCTGTATGAGTGTTCTCTACCTCACCACTAATAGACAAACACACAACACAAAGAAATTAATGCTTGCACATTTCCAACAATCTAGGAAATCATCACATAATAACATGTTCTCTCATCAGTAAGTGGATGTTTGATAGGGAGCTATGAACAGAGACAGTAAATGTTGCAGGAATAGGAAACCAATTAAGTAAGGTCCATATGGATTACACTGTGAGCACAGCAGGATGCAGAGCAGAGGGACTGAGTGCCATATGGAGTGTGGATGGTGAGCCCATCTGGGTGTTTTCTTTACGAAGCAGACCCACAATTTTATTATACCCATTCTGAGCTTCAAAATACAAATGTCTTTAAAATTTTTGAATTATTTTTACTGTGATTCATTAATATGTAAACACAATTCACATCAGTTGGAAGTATGCAGTTTTCAGTTATAAATAAATAAATCTCATTTCATTTGGCACTACAGCAAAATGACATGATCAATTACATAGATGAACTTTTAAAATCAGCATATCAGGCTCTCAAGCACTTACCTGATCATGCTCTGAGTCTTATTTAGTGCTTTTCTGATTGCTGGAGCTGGATGTTTCTTCAAATATAAGTAGGTGCATTGCCCCTAGACAGTTCATTAATATAGAGATTGAAAAACGTACATTTTCTGTTTCAGCCCAGAACGTACACAGCCTATTTTAGAACAATCTTTGCTTTTAACTTTATGTGTATTTTACTTGACCTACCAACACAGACACTGAACCAACCTGGCAAGGATCATGCTTACTTGCCCCTATAGTTAACCACAGAAACCTGTTTCGGCATCTGACTGGCTGACCTTCAAGGAACCAGTCAGTGACTGCTCAGAGACCAAAGACATGCCAACAAGAGATAAAATGGTGTTTGTTGAATTTTCCCCACCAACAATAATTGTGTCTGTGATAGATACAGTGTACTGAATTAAACACCTTTATCTTCATTCGGAATATATTAGGACCTTTCTTCATTTTCCAGAATAAATCTACTTTCTCTGCTCATGGATCAAAATATATGCAAAACAATTCACTGCTTGAAAACAAAATCACCAAATGAAACTGTAATATCCAGCTACAAACCTTAGTTTGAATTTCAGATGACCAGACCAGTCTTTGCCAGCTCAAGGGCAACAAGAACTTTCTGTCTTCCACTTGTCATTTCAGTGTGCTTGATAAATTGTACTGGACAGTAATAAGAAACTGAAGCCTTTGCAATGTGGCACAATGAAACTTCAAATACAGTAGAAAAGGAAAGTAGTGGGTACTTTTGCAGACATAGATCAGAAGAAAAAAATGTATTTAGGTTCAACATGACAGCAATTGCATGTGTTGTTTTGTATAAATACAACTGCAAAAACAGTATATGACTGCAAACTTGAGGCATTATAATTTTTGCTTAACAAAAAAAATTCAAACCACCTATTTTCTGTTTCATAAAAGAAATAATGGGTTTCTAAATGGAAAATAAGTTCGTATTGAATGAAGAATATAGAGACCGTTCTTCAGTATAGGTTTTCTGTAGCAGAAAAGAGACATGAAAGCAATTTAGGAGATGTATATGGGAGTATGCATACTCTCATTATTCACAAGAGTGACCAGAATATCACAGTAAATCATTTATAGATGCTTGAATCCATTAGAAACATCTGTCATTCTTAAAATTTAGAAAGAAAATTATTTTCTACATCTGTGATTATTGTGACTGGTTTGAGAACAATTGGCATTAATTCTTTTTAGGCTTTCAGCACAGTTCATTGGGCAAGGATGTCTCCCTCATCTGTGCCTTCAGCCTCAACATGTGACCTACCTAGGGTAAGTTTTTCCTTTATCAGTGTAGGTTTGATGTAGGCCAGAGGCTTGCAGATTAGCCTGAATCCTTTGAAGTAACTGGAAATAAACTCTGATGGGATTTATATCAAAAACTCCATACTACTGTTAACATGCCCCAATAACATAGAATACATTCCTATGTTTCTGTATTTGTACTTTAAGTTGAATCTGAATGTTTTGTTTTCCTATATTTTTCATTTCAACTACATTGTTCAATAATTTCTCATGCAAAAATCTCTTTCTGGACGGTCTCTTTCAGTTTTATTGGAGTTTACCATCTGAAATGCCAGGTGGATCTGTCTTTTTCTAAAATTTCTTGTCATATGTATAATATTATTTATGGATTTCCAAGAAAAAGTAGCGAAAGTAGTTACCACATGTCAGTATAGTAACCCCAACAGGGTAACAAATATTTTCTATGAAAACATCACATTCTTTGTTCTGTATTCTATTTTTTCTGCTACTTCAATCTAGTGTTGTACACTTGCTATTGTTCATATTCCCTGAGTCTGGCTATCTGGGGTTTTGCTCTTTTAAAAAACAAACAAAAAAAACCCACAATCAAAAATACCCCTACAAAACAAAAAGAAAGCTCACTCTTTAACAAGTATAGCCAAAGAAGAAATTAACTGGAGGAATCTTAGATCAAATCCATGACAACGGAAAATGAAGCTTGCAAAGAAACCAGAGCACTGCCTTCAGACCAAAGCCACAGAAGGAGAAAAAAACCCTTAGGACAGAGGGATCAGAAGATTTAAAATGTACAAGCTCTGTATCAATGAAGATGAACAAAGATTCCTATCAGAATTTGAAAAGTAGAAATGACTCAACTAAACTAAAAGAAGAGCATTTTCATTTTGGAAAAGAGTATATGCACAGAAATGTACCACGATTTAATAATTAATTTCCAAATAAATATGGATTGAATTTCTGGTGGACAAGCTCTGTTGGTATCATTCCTGAAGTTGACTCCTCTCAGTGACAGACATCTTTTGTGTGACTTTAAATAGTTATAGTAGGGAGTCTTTATTCACCTGTACTAATTATAAAATATTCATTTAATTAATTATTAATTATAAAATATTTAAAATCTGAGCACCAGACTGTATGCCATATTCCACTTTTGATTTTGCCAGTGTTGCAGACAGATGAATCATGGCTTCTCACTTTTTCTCATTTTTAACATGTAAGAATTTTATTAATCCTTTTAGCCACATCCCTGTATTGTGATTTTCTTTCATTCACTTACCTTCATAGTTCCTAGAATATTCTCAGGGTTGCCGCTTTCCTCACTCTGAAATATTCAGTGGTCCTTATTCTTAAACGTTTCAATTTACATTTGTGTATATTACAGCCATATTCATTTTTATTTTGTCCACCTAGATTGAGGCAACTTCACAGGATCCAACTCATTTTCAAATTATTATTTTAAAAAAATGAGCACTTTTCCAACATTCTGGGATTTCTCTGCTGTTCCAAGACTTCTTTAAAAAGTGTATTAGGATGATAAAGGTGAATTCAGTGAGTTAGGAAGTTAAGTAATTTTCTGAGAAGAAGGCCTAGAAGACCTGAAAAATACTCAGTCATCATCTCAGACTGCTTCAAATAACTTGTTTTCTGCTGGGCAGATGGTGTAGGAGTCAGCTGTATTATCTTTTCTATTTTGAGCCCTCACGTTTCATGTACTACTGGGCCTGTTTTCAGCCTACCTCTCTCCCAAATATGAATCGCCTTTTTCCTCATTCCTCAGGGTATATTCTTTTTGTTTGCACTCTGTTGTGCAAGAACTGGTTTTCTGTTTTACATTTGTTTGTTTCCCAAATTTGCTTTTGGTTTTTTAGTACACATCTAATTTCTCTCTCTCTGTGCCTGATAAGGTGTACTTATTGTCAGAGCCAAATTAACCTTACAAGCATTCTGACACAAATCTTATCCTACCACCTACAATAAATATCAGCTTGACTTTATGAAGACTTCTCACTTTTTCTTACTACTTAAAAAAAAAATTAATCTCTTTTTAAGGAAAAGATTTTGCTGAAAAGACTGAGAGCTTTTATTGAGACAACTTCAATTAAATCACAAAGATCTAAAAGGTGATTAATGAGAAAGTTTCTTTAGGGTAGACACAGCTTCAGCATTGTAACCATCCTCCCTAAAATGGGAATAATCAGTCTTTACCTTCTAAATTTTTTGCATTATTAAATCAATAATTTCAAGTTAGACAAAGTATTAATTAAAAAACTATTCTACAAAAGTGAGTTAATCAAAATCTATATGTCTTAATTGGAATGAACAGCAGTCCTTTTTTTGTCCTAGACATATCTCCTAGGCATTTTGTGACTTTATTTCTCGGCCGCCATCCACCATCCACACTCTAAACTGAAGTATCTCACTTCATGTCACAAAACATGAGTTTAACCCCAAATTATAGACTCTAGATACCATTCATTCCGATACCTTTGGAAAAACAAGTTTGAACTTTACCTAAGGCATTTCTACCGGTTTCCACTTCAGTCATCAAACAAACAAAAACCCCACAAAAAAAATCTCACCTCACTTATTATGCAACTCTACAAACAACTCAGAAGGCTAAAAATACACTTGCTTTACCCTAGCCTTTACTTGCTCTCTTTCTAATGTTCTTTACAATGAGATTGTTCCAGCTGTAGTAAATAGTGTTCAGGCATGGATCTGCCATATATTTTGCACTTTGATATTCATAAGTATACATTTCCTTCCAAGCTGAAGACTTTTATTGTGGTTTGACTGGCAGCTAGAGACACATTTTTCTAAAAGAAACATACTATATGTTTGGCTTTCTTTCTCACTTTTCAATTTTGTTTGTAACTAGATTGTACTCCTTTTTTTATTTATGGGGAGGTTTTTTCCTGAATATTTGTACATCCTTAGACCTATCTACAGCAAACTACCAGTCCAGCTATTTCACTTATTTTCTTCCAATGAAAATGTGAATCAAATTCTATATCTTTATTCCAATAATTCAGTACTTCTTCAAAGAGCATCAAAGCACACTTTGATCAAATGGGAAATGATCAAAGACTAAGCTTGTTATAAAAGTGAAAAAAGGCACTAGAATCTCCACTTTATGGGATTTCTTTTTTTCTCTTAGCTCCCTGCTTTGATTAGGTTTTTTATTGTACGAAGAAGGTTGATGGTAGAATAAAGTAAGACAGAAATTGAGGTCCAATGGAAGTATAAGTATTACTGAAGTGCTTGACTATTTCATGCTCTTGTTTTCAGTGCAATGCTAGCTTGTGGAACAAGAGTTGTACCTCAGTGAGAACTCCATTCTCATGTACATACGTAAGTTTCAGCCTCAGGTTAAACAGGACTTTAAATTGAAAAATATCTACCAGTATGAAGATAATGCCAGTTTTATGTTCCTGATTAACCTAGGAGCTCACTGGAGCACCAAGTACTCTGAAAAGCTGATGCAATTGTTTTGTTTTTAAATCAGTTTTTAATCCAGCCCTCCCATGCAGTTCTAACTCTATTTTTGCAATGTGACCAGTTGCATTACAGCTAAGGTGACTTGAGATATAAATTCAAATATAGATAGTTTGAGTTATCACTGCACTGCAGATAAACTGTGAGACTGACAACAAATAAGAAGTTGGGAAGGGTTGTTATTTTTGTTAATTCCTTAATATGTACCTGGTCCTGAATTAGGACCCCATATTTTTTCTAAATTTACCTGAAATCAATAAATTACCTGAAAGTTGTCATCATATGGACTGTACACCATGCCTAAATGTATATGCTACAAGGAATGTTTTAGGAAGAGATCAAAGGAATCCTTTTAAAATCCTAATATTGTAATATTTTTCAAGTGTAGGTAGGAATTTATTTTTCTGGCTTGTTTATGCTGTTTTAGATGCTTGCCATCTATATCTGTATCTACATTTATATGCCCATTTACTATATCTTTTATTGATTAAATCACAAATTCAGAAACTGAGGATGATTCTATTTCAGGGCTAACTGTCAAAAAAAAAAAAAAAAAAAGTGTTCAGTCAGGCTCATTCACCTTCTGAAAATAAACCAAAACCAAAAAAACAGTTTATTTGTAAATCTCTGGGATGTTAATGAAATCTAAAATTTTGAACAATTATTACCTACATAATGCAAAATTCAGGCTGGCTATAATTAAAAAAATGGGGGGGTCAAGGGGGGGAGGGGAGAAGCACAGAAAAAGGCTCAAATTATCTTTACACTCTTTATTTAGTCCCAGCACAGGAACTTCAATTGCCTCATCCTCTCATAGCTTTCCCTCTCACATTTTTAGCACCACTTTTCTCCAAAACTCATTCCTTATCCAATCAGTTTTTTTGCCCCTTTACACTCACATTTCACCACCCTGACCACCCCTTTCACAGCCATCAAAGAACAGAATTAATCTTATCCTAGGAGATACATCAAGAGGAAGTAGTGAATAAAACCAGGTAGGTTTAAGGATGTATTGTTAGAGGTAGACCTTTGCAAGGAGGATTCAGATTGATTTCTCAGAGGTGAAATGCAGACTGAAAGATGACTTGATCGTAGCTTACAAGTGCATTCACAGAAAAAAAGACTGGCAGTTAATCTAGCAAAGGAAACGTACCAAAGAAAGGATCAACTACTGGAGTCTTAAATCAGAAAAACTCAAACTGGAAATAAAGTACAAATATTAACCATGGTCTGTGTGATCTACCACTGTAATGAATTAGCAAGGAAATTTATTATCATCCAGTTCTTAATATCTTCACATTATACCCACTAACTTCTTTTTGAGAAATGGTCTCAATCTAGTCATACCAGTTATTGGCAGAATGCAAGGAAAACTGGTTAAAATGTAAAATGCTGTGATAAACAGAAGTCAACTGAATGCACACATTCAAAAAGATCAAGGAAAGGGTTAGTTTGGTAATGAGCAGAGGGAAAAAAATATTAAGTGACAGATGATGTTAAGAAAGCAGAAATATTTCACTTTATTTGCATCAGTCTTTGTTAAAACAATAAATTGGAAACATATAGCTACCAAATACTAATAATAGTAACCAAAAAGTGCTATCAGCCAAGAACAGGGAAGTAAAAGTTTACAGAGTAACTTCTACATGATCTATTTTCAAAATTTTGGAACTTCATTATCTTCTTTCTGAGAAACTTAACGGATGATCTGAAAACTCATTGAATCATTCTGGTTTTGAAATAATCAGGGAGGATTTAGGTTGGAAAAGCATAAATGTAATGTTAGTAAATGTAGTTAAGTGTAGCATTACTGGAAAAAAACTAAAAAGTAAGCGAAGGGAAACTAAAGGAATATAGCCAGCTTGTTCTTAGTTCTGAGAAAAACATGAGATAAATATTCTAGCAAACTATTTGCAAACATTGTGCAGAAGCAGTATACATCATATACTTCAGTGTCATAACAGATGCTCATAAGAAGACAGGAAGCTGAAGTTGATTCTGTTGCTACATGATAGTCGCAAAACTAGTTGGATAACCATAGCCAGAGATCAGCGAACATAATGAAATTCAAAGGGTGTTTTGGGGGACATATGAAAGTCTGTAGCGAGTTAGGATCTATTCAGTGACTTCATTTAATGACAAGGATGGTGGGACAGAGGATGCTTAGTGAATCTGTACTAAGGTAGAGGGTATGGCACCGGAATTGCAGGACAATACACAGACAACAATCTGGAAATTGGCGCAAGACATTACACGTGGCCAACAGCACCTAAATACACATAGGATTAAGGGGACAAGATGGGAAGAAACCGCCCAGGTACCAGATCTGCAGAAAAGGATAGGAAAATTACAGGGCATAGGACTCCAAAACCTGTTCCCTGCTCTAATTATCAGGGGCACAGCCCTCATGAATAGAGCAGACTTGGTTGCTGCAGTCTGAGAAAGATGGGAATTAACTGGATATAGCTTAGAGAATATCAGCAGGTGATCAGAGGTCCAGGAAACACAGGAAGGCAAGACTGGACATCTTTTTAACCTAAAGACAGAACTGAATGTGGACATTGGATGGGTTTAAAAGGCTGTGGAACAAAGGGAAAATAATTTATATCTGCATTACAGTGGTGTACGGAACAACAAATAACAGGTTTCTGTTGCAGCAAAAAGGACAGAATTAGGAAAGAATAAAAATTATATGGTCTGAGCTTATGACAGTGTGTCATGCTTTAACCCCAGCCAGCAACTAAGCACCACACAGCTGCTCACTCACCTTCCCTGTCCCCCAGTGGGATGGGGGAGAGAATTGGAAGAAAAAAGAAAGAAAACTCAAGGGTTGAAATAAGAAGAGTTTAATAATTGAAAATAAATGAAATAAAATAAAGGTACTACTAATAATAAATAACCCTTTGGTGAGTTTGAGTCAGCTGTCCTGACTCTCTCCTCCCAGCTTCTTGTAGAGAAGCAGCTGGGAACACAGATGCAGATTCAGAAACTGAAAAAGTCCTTAGTTTAATGTAAATATTGCTTGGCAACTTCTAAAAATATTAGTATGTTATCAACATTCTTCTAAACACAAATGCAAAACATAGGGTCCATTTTCTTCATAGCATGAGGCTATCTCATCCAAAACCAGCACACACAGATTGACCAGTAAAATAATGGAATCTCTGTTATTGGAACAATTAACAGGTGAGGAAATACCCAAGCCTGGGTAAAGTAGAAACTAATACCACCTACAGTGGATGTAGCTGATACAGCGATAATCCGAAAAACTCCACAGCACATCAACGGCGTTCAAGTTTATATAACAAGTAAAGGCTATGGGCTCCTTTGGAAGGTCAAGCGCCATTTTGTCAAACTTCTATAGCAGTTAAAGGATCATACCTGATATTCATATGACATTTCCACAGAACAGGAACTTAAAAAAAAGTCTATAAAATAATATTAAAAGACATCTACAGAGATCAGTTTTCAGCTACATTTGCTAAAGCACTGTATTCAGCCATCAGTATTTTATTAACTGAAGATAATTTGATTTAAAACAAGCCACTTCATTAAAAAGCTGGTTTAGAATTACTGTTCAATAAACCAAGATTTCTAAATTCTTCGTAAAACTGGGAAAGTTTGACTTTGAAAGGCCAAGTACCAAAACCATAAAGAGGATTATTATGCTTTCCTCTAAGTTTTTTGCTGAAGAATTAAAAGGCTTCCAAAGCTGTATATGCACTAACTATTTGACGCAAACCTATTCAGTATGATTGAAGAGATATTCTCTGGGATTTTGCATTAAAAATGCAAATAAAATGAAAAAGGTGTGCAAAGGAAATTAAATGATGACCAAGTGATTTTTTTTTTCCAAGTACATTCTTGACAATATAGCAAACTCAATTATTCCTCCCAATCCACATTTCATGCTTATATACACATAAAATCCATTGTCTAGTGCCCTCAATGGTTTTCAAAGTTGTTATTTACAGATTTTCAGGATGACAGCAATATAGCTATAACTTTTGCTGGACTTCAGTTCACTAGTCTGTTCCTCCCTATGGTAATTTCATTATGTCTTCAACCTGTGTTCTAACTCCCACTGCTACAATTAGACATGAAATTTAAAGCTACCAGATTGTAAAGTTATGCTACCTACAACTTACTACCCAAGGGTAATTTAACCATTAATTACTGGAGCACCAGCTAACATCCCTCCCTTCTAGTGAACAAAATCCTCGGAGCTCACAAACTTGCGTTCATCCCTAGAAGCATAATTTGTTGATCTGAGGCTGAATGTCCCCATTTATCTCACAATGAATAACAGACCTTAAAAGCATCCTTTAAATTACTCAGTAATTTTGATGAAAATAAAATTTGGAGAGCTGGAATTAAAAACTCCATGGAAAACCACTACAGAAAGCAGGAAGAACCTTTGTGATACTGAATGATTTTATCTGGCTTCATCTGTCCATAATGAAAAGCTTGAAAAGGCCATATACTAACTAAACACAAACATAAATTCTGCTCTTGAATTCAGTGTGACTATACTCACAGCACATAAGTTTTTGGGTTTTGGATTCTTTAACAGTCAAAAGTAGGGGAAATGAATGGGAAGACCACTTATTCTGTTCCGATGCTGTTGTTCATTATCAATATGTTACATACATAAAGCTTGTGGAGAGGGCGTTGAGGAGTGCTAGTGACCTGTTTTTAAGTATATTGTCATCTTGTGGGGCTTACAATCCCACCTGATCTTTCTCAACCCTTTGGTTTAGAAAGTCCAGGACCAGGAATCAGAAAACCCAGTGTCAAGGATGATCAGGAGGAAGTAATGAAGGAGAAAGGGAGGAACCCAAGTCTTACATTCTTAAGTGAGGTCCTAAATCAGGACACTGACCAGTAGTAACTGGTTTCTATGACAGAATCACACGTGTTAATCTTCTCCTGGATTTAATTATTTCAGCATCCATAATGAAATTTAGGCTTTTTTCCAGGCACTGCAAATCTTAAAGAACCTCACACATTGCTTACACTTCCTTCTTTCTAAGCTATAATTTTCCGAAGAGCCTTTTAAAATATTTCCTATACATAAGTGTGTGCGTATATATATTCGTATATATGTACACAGTTCAGTCAGTTTTACAGATTCACAGGTTTCTTTTGTTTAAATATCTGCCATTCCATTAGTGCCTTTTTGCACCACTGCATTGGGCAGAGGACCTAGTGGAACCCTTCTTTTACAGCATCCAGTAGTTCAGGGGAGACAGAGAAGGAGGCATGCACTCTTTCAAGTGCATAGGATATCATGGTTAGCATTGTTCAGCAATAGCTAGAACATGTGTGACTGTTGTAGTCACAAATCTAAAAACACAGTACGATATGGTCTACTATGAAGAAAATTAACTCCATCCGAGCAAAACTCAGTGCAACCAGTCATGAAATTTTAGTTACTCCTGCTGTAACCACTGGCAGGGCAATACAGGTATTTCTGACTTCAAACATTACATCGATGTAGGGCTTCTTGACTATTACTCTCTCTTTTTCTCTCCCCTTCTCCTTGTTTTTTTAGTATCCTCAGAACCTAGCTTGGCATCCAAAGCCAGCAGAGGCACATGATACATTGTTTGGATGTTGACGATAATGCTGCAAACATGCTACTAGACTCATAGTAGACATAGAGCCTAGAGACTTGTGATCTTGCCATTGTTTCTGTGGCGGTAACATTAGACTTTCTCTCTTCTACCTGAGCTGGTTTCTTTTCTTTTGGAAAGAAATGAAATCTTCCCTTTCTTTCAAGGTAATACACCTCTTCTACCAAAACCACTCTTTACCTACATCCTTTTTCCTTCACTTTATTGTATATAGTATATACATAGAATACTTACGTAAAACCCAAAACTATTCATAGGTCAATAGATTATGGATGTTTCATAATTTATACTAATAGGTCTTGACTTCATACAAAAGACAAAAATGTCAGGAGGTGGCAATGAGGAGACTCCATCTCTGAACATGTAGGAGGGTGTCTAAAAAAGATGAGGGTGAAAAATCTTTAGGCAGAGGAGAATGGAAAACAAGTTTCATGCTTTCCGGGTACTTGAGCCCAGGATGCCTTCTGTATTAACGGACTGACCTTATTCTTCATTTCCAAAGAAGAACTAAAGCATTTAATTGCAGGAAAGATAACTGCTTCTTTTCTTTACACTAGTAAAAGGCTCAGAAAAGCACAAAGCCTGTAAGTTCAACTATACAGAACAACTCGCAGATACACTATACAGAGCATCTAATTTTTCATAACACAGTTTAGTACCTTGTGTTCCAATTCAAAAAATTTGTTCTCTCTAAATTTGAAGACTCATGTACCAGGTCAGACATTCAGGTCAGTCTGTACTTGGATGCTGCTTGGGAGAAATTTATTTTTCATTCTGTCCCAATAGGGCTGTTTTCTGTTTGACTGTCTATTAGAGCTGACATTTTCTCCCTAAAGCTTTTTTCTTGTTCTTTTAGAGTTGATTGGAAGAGTTTCATGGAGTTTGTGAAGCTTTTATCTCAAGGAAAATGTTGTGGTTTATTTTGTGGTTATTCTGCTGCTGACATTTGGTGACATTTTCTCTTCTTGTTGACAGTTTTGTATTTTTCTAAAGAGTAAGCTAGTCTAGTGAAGGTGTTTAATTTGCTTTGTCCAGCCTTTATCATATGCAGCACATGCAGTACTCTTCTTATTTCATTCCTGCATTAGCTTTCCTCGCTGATTGCTTCTTTTCTGCACATTGGTGTCCTCTAAACCCTCTGTGTGAAGTATCTTTTTTGGGTGGGTCAGCAGCTGAATTATCTTTTTGCTTTCCTTTTTTTTTTTAATCATTCAGCATTACAGCAGAACATTTTGTAGATATTTAGTTTAAAACTGTACGTAAGCAAATCTTGTAACATTAAGATTTGGAAGTTCCTGTTGGAAAAGGTCAAACACACAGTCTTTTTTGTTTCTCCTGCTAGCATGACAGAGTGATTACTAATCTTTACAGAATACTTTGTGTGCTGACTAAAATCTAAGACATCATTTTCCAATAGCTGCTTCAAAGGTGAGCTAAATGAACAGACTCCTGTGCCAAAATGGATGACTGGACCTACAGCTTCACTGTTAATGGCAGGGTATACAAAATACTACGGAAGAGCTTTCAAGGAGAGATACATGATCTGTCTCATGGTCACCAGAGATGAAATACCTGCCAAGAAGCAAATAGCATTGTGTCTTACAACCGCAGGATCATAAACAACTGATGTTTATAATAGGATTTTTGAAAGCTGTTAAAGTCTGAGCACTAAACAATAAAAGTAGTTGGTTAATTGCAGCTCAGCTACTGAAAATTAGAAGCTCTAAGGTTAACGTTTCCAGAGGTGACACACTCTCCTTAATCAGTGTTAGATTTCAGAACTACTTTGGTGGCGAGACGGAAGATGGCAATTTCAATTAGCAGTGCCAAAGAATAGAAGAAATGATGTTTTCTGTAAACAAAGGCTCAGCCACAGAGCTATACTCTGGATCATGTAATTTAATTTTTAACCAATGGTATAATGGTTTTGCAGTTTCAGCTTTCATATTAATTGCAGAGCAAGTGGTCTCGTGCAATGTATACCAGAGAGAAAGAAAAAAATTGAAATGGAACTGGATTTCCCCTGATTAAAATTTTGCAAAATTTTCCAGGTCTAACATAGGCTGAAGCCAAACATTTTCACTGTTTTTTTCATTACACTTCCCCATGTGTGTTTTAGGTGTAGGTGGCAAGGTGGTAACCAGGGGCACTGCAGTGGGGGGCACTGCAGTGGTGGCCTCTGTGGGAGGTGGCCAGAGATTGCCCTGTGCCAGCTACAGCCAGGTCCAATCAGCTGCAAGGGACCCAACACAGGACACAGCTGAGCACAACCGCCAAACTGATGGCACCTCCATGAAAACATTTTAAAATAGGCATAAAAAGACAGAGAGAGGAGGGAACAAAAAGTGAGAAACAGCAGAGGGAAGACAAAGGTCAGAGAAGGAGGCACTCCATAGCAGAGCTGGTATTGCCTGCAGCTGGGGGAGGGTCCATGTTGGAGCAGAGAAGTGTGAGGAGGAAGGAGCACTCAAGAGAAACCATTGTGTGCTGACCGTAACCCCTCTATCCCCTGCACCACCTAGGGCAGTGGTAGAAGAGTTAGGAATGAAAGAATGATACTGAGCATGGGAAAGGTCTACGTATAGATTTCCTATACATAAATGTGTGTATATATATGCACACACTTCTGTACAGGAAATATTTTAAAAGGCTCTTCATCCATGAATCTGACAATTTCTCGATGAAATCCCAAATATTCATTTGAACGATCAAAAAATCTCCTTTTTCTGTATATAAACAGACTGCTTCAATTTCTAATGCTTATCATTTTACAGCTCAGATAAATGAGGATAAAAACTGAAACATTGCTGGTTTTATCCATTTTGTGGAATACTGCAGTTCTAATCAAGTGTAACTAAATTTCAAAATGTGTGTGTCTGTCCCTCCTACTGTGGATTTATAGGACTTAATAGGCTACCAAAATGGATTAGGAAACTGAGTATGTTGCCCAATAATTGGTCTCTGGCTTTTATTTCTGTTGCTTATTTAAATAATTTCCTGAATTGTAATTATTTTTATTTCTTTACATATTTGGGGTGATTTTCTGTGTTTTCTCGGTTTCTGGTGTGTTAATAGCTCTGAAAACAGCACCTATTTGCCTTGTGCTCCTGCCTGTAGCAGCAGTGGTAATACTGTATGGCTATTAGCGTAGAAATACACTGTAACTTTGTTCAATCAGATTGCTACACAGACAGCTGACACTGAAAATAACAAGCAGTTTGTTTTTGACTTAAACAATAATTTCCAACAGAAGGGATATTTTGTGACTTGTGTACATTCACTTTTTGAGTAATAGCTTACTTTGCATGAAGCCACCAGTAATTGAAGAAGATACAGGTACCATCTCACTGTCCTCTGTCGGTCGCTGACGTGTCAGTTATGGCATACATAAAAGAAAACAACCGCTGCGACACTGTTGAATACTTTTCTCATTCCAGCAAGGTGGAAGGACAGGGAGGTGTTGAAGAGTTCATATCTTAGGCCTCCAGAACTGAAGTTACACTGCCATGCAACAGGACACTAAAAGTGTCAGGAGGTTAAAATTCTACAGTTTCATGAAGGGGTGAATAGGTTATTTCCCAAGGATGTCCCAGGTTATTCCACTGACAATTTAACATTCATATGCTGTGGAACAAGGTCAGATATTGATGATCTGCCCCTATGATTTGTTCTTATATAATTACTGCATATGGATCATTAATGTATTCATAGTTGCAGTCATGTTATGTAACATTAACTTGCTACTCAACTCTCTCACCAAGAGGAATGAGAGGCTGCCAATGTAGATCTGTACTGGTAAGTTGAATGCTTTCCCCCATACAAGCATTTGCCTATACCTTCACATACATTCTCACTCTGAAGATCATCTCTGAAATAATGCTGTTCCCTATTTTTACAAGTCTGTGGTACAAAGCTTCTCCTAGATATATGATCCCATGAAGTTCAAAGACCCCAGAGATATCATGGAATGTCCAATGCTAGTATAAAGAAAATAACTGCAGTAAAAAAGGCACTTTGTAGAGATATTGTGAGACAGAATTGATGGTGGGAATGTGCAATGTGCTTTACACTCTCTTTAGCTTTAACTTTGTTTCGGTTTTCTTATGGGAAGTACAAATTATAACCCTGGCTACCATTAAAGTGACATTTTGCAGATCATATAAAGGTAGATAAAAAAACCTTATAAAGTGCACTTTTGGAGCAGGTTTAATCAGGCTTGATCCATTTCAAGAAATTACATTCTCTCACTATAAATCATGATTTATAGCTTTCCCCGTTAAACATTAAGGTTTCCACAACAGCTGCCTGGTTTTAATTGCTCTGCCTTTTCCAAATGGTTATATTACAATTTTCTTGTGTTCTATTAATGTATGTTTAAATTGATCTTTAATTTACCTTATTATTTTTTGTAATATCAAATAAAAGCCAACATACTGAAAAACTATCGAATATTTACATATTTATTATGCTAAGTGTGCGTCTAGAAACAATTAATCACAAGAATTTTCACCTTAAGGTACTGCTTAAAGTCTTTGTGCAGCTGTTAGGATTCGATTGCCATAGGTAGTGGAATTAAAAAGAAAAAAATGTACAGGATTAATTTCTGCAATAATTTCAATAAAACTAGTGATGTTAGACTAGATGTCATTTTAACTATTTGTAAACATAGAATTAAATATGTCCAAAATTAGTAAATGTTTTTTAAGCCAACTTGGTTGTTCAAAAGCGTAAAAGGTTTAAATCTTCACTGATTTACACTCTTACTACCCTTTCACTGCATCAGTACTCATGTGGGAATCAATCCTGAGTGTGTTTACACCACTGCAATCTGAGGAATACCCTTATAATATTAGTTACATTGATAGGGTTCGATTAGCTTTAAAAAAAAAGAAGAAAATCAGATTCACACCATAAAACCAGTATAAATTTGGTCAAGAGTTTCTTAACTTTGGAAACGTATTATTGAAAAGACATAAACTACCTTTCACTATATCTCCTATAGAATAATATTTCCTAGCCCAGAGCTTCAACACATTTATATTACTTCTGTGGCAGAAGAGAACTCATTTCAACTTCCATTCATGTCTAAAATCATCTATAAACTGACGTTTATTACAAGCATGGAATTTGCATGTCTCCTCTAGCTCCTTGGTGTTCCTCAATAGTAATCCAAAATAACTATATCACCTTCATTAGAAGTGCTGGCCATCCAAAGTGACGACGTGCTTCTGACTTATTTCTGTAGGTCTTTTTCTTGACTACCAAACTTCAAGTGAAGCAAAAGTATGTTAGAATAAAGCTTACGCAAATAATTATTTCACATATTATTTTATTAATAAGGCATCTCAGGGTCCAGCTGGCATTAGTGTTAAGCACAGGGAACAGTAAAGTATAAGAATATCCTTGGGATCATATAAGACAATGGTCTGACTGCTTTTTTCTGACTGGAGCTGAGCTGGGTTAAGCCAATACTGTCCTCGACTCCTCGTCACCCTTTCTTCCCCATTAACATCTCCTCACATCTATTGGTGTAACCTAGGTATTAGCACTGCACATTAGCATAAGATACTAGTAGGGGTGTTTTTTAACTCAGATAATTATGGATTTTATTTGATCTGACCCTCTATCATTAACAACTTGGGTACTAAATGTCACAGATGCTGTAAGCTGTATATTATTTTTCTATTTCAGCCTAGACAGATGGCTGGAAAATGAAACAGCTGTATTTGTTGTGACAGCCTGGAGGCACTGCTTCTTAGACAGCAAAAGTTCTTTGATGAACAGGTTCAGTTTTTAGGGACAGACCTACAAACACTTGCTGCAATAAATGCTTTGGGATTCACCTATAGACCCTGGTAATGTCAAAGAAAATAAAGATGGAGGGATAATTTTCTGCCAGAATGAGACTTTTCAACTTTTTCTGAATGAAAGGGCTACTTGTGGTAAACATTTTATTAGATCAGAAAAGGTTTCAAGATAACCAGAAGTAATTTAAGACCAAGATAATTGGTTTTTAATATAGTCTGAACTTGGAGATTTTATGAATGATTTAAATGTTTGAAAAAATGATAAATGATGCACATGCACTCTCCATGTTCCAGAAGGTCTGATCTTACAACCCAGAAAACCAACCATATCCTGGGATGCATCAAAAAAAGTGTGCTCTGTAGGTCATGGGAGGTGATTCTGTCCCTCTACTCTGGTGAGACCCCACCTCGAGTACTGCATCCAGCTGTGGGGCTCTCAGCACAGGAAAGACATGGACCTGTTGTAGCTGGTCCAGAGGAGGGCCACAAAAATGGTCAGAGGTATGGAACACCTCTCCTGTGAGGAAAGCCTGAGGGAGTTGGGTTTTTTCAGCCTGGAGAAGAGAAAGTTCCCAGGAGACCTTAGAGCAACCTTCCAGTACAAAAAGATGGCAACAAACTTTTTGCAGAGCCTGTTGCAATAAGACAAGGGGTAATGGTTTTAAACTAAAAGAGGCTGGATTCAGACTAGATATAAGGAAGAAATTTTTTTATGATGGGGGTGGTGAGGCACTGAAACAGGTTGCCCAGAGAGGTCGTAGATGCCGCATCCCTGGAAGAATTCAAGGCCAGGCTGGATGAAGCTTTGAGCAACCTGACCTAGTGGAAGGTGTCCCTACCCATGCTAGGGGGGTTGGAACTAGGTGGTCTATCAAGGTCCCTTCCAACCCAAACCATTCTGTAATCTCTATTTGCAATTGCAGACGTGAAAAATTATATACTTCTTTGGAAGTACACCTCTTGTAGGCCATTTGTAAAGTTACATATAGTTACACAAACTGTTTAAACACATTTCTTATTGAACCTTCTAATTTCTACAGCCAAGTTTCGCATGACTAGATAGAAATCTGAACTTTTGGATCTGTGTATGAACAGATGGAAGAGGACTCTAGAAAGATAGTACTTGGTCTGGTTATAAACTCACAGAATATAAAGTTGCAGTGGTGAGGATATCACCAGATGAGATACAGGCAACAGTCAAAACAATGGAATGAAACACTCAGTAAGATCTTACACAGTAAATGAAAAGACAACGTATAAGAAAATAATGAGAGCATAAAAAAAAGAACAAAAACCAAGTTAAGGCCTTGGTGCTTTTTAGGAATAACAGATGTACATTTTTTTCTACCGTAACAAAACTTTGTTAAATAAAACTTCACAGTAGATCATGATCTCCAGAATGTTGTGTCTGATACTGTCTAAACTCATAAAACCATCATCAGAATTTCCCTCACACATAGAGTCAGAGTATTTGTAACATATTTAGGGATGACAACAAATCAGCAGAAATACAGAACCTGAGTTCACTAGTGTAAGACAGAAAAGAAAGATTATTTAGTCATCTCACTTACTGGAATTACACATGTAATCTTAAATAGCAGAAGAGTGATTGTACTCTTCTTAACAAAAATCTGGTTTGCAGAGTGAGAAGTAGGTCTTTCTCTTTTCATTATAATTTTTAAAATTTATAATCCCATTGTCTTCATATCTACCCATAGTGGGCACACCCTAAAATCCTCTGTCATGCTTAAAGATGATGATTCCCTTATATCTTTTAAGTACAAATTCAAACCAATGTAAAATGCCTGTCAAGATGAGATTTCTGTATTACTAATTCCACCATAGTATACCTGTATTTCCTCTCAGAAGGCAAGGGGAAAATTAATAGTTGTTATTCATGTATTGAGCCAAAATCTAGAATAAGCTGCATAAGTGAGAACCAGCTTGAAAATAAACAAAACATTACCTCTCTGGTTTTGTTTTCTTATTATGTTAATTAACAAGATATTTGGGAAGAGAGTGCAATAAAAATAAATAGATAAAAGAAAACCACCATCGTTGCCCACGAGTTACTTTCCTGGAAAAATACTCTAAGTACTAAGAACGCAGAAACACTGTGATTAAAATAAGTTAGAAGCACACACTTCTATGAAAATAAAATTCCCACACATAAGAGTAGCAGTAGAGCACCTAATTCCTTATGTTTGAGAAGAGCTCCCCTGTATATTTTCTTTGTTTAGAGATCTGAATATTAGATTAAACATGTAAGGTAAATTACAGTGTTTGGGGAATACTTGTACCACTATATTTTCGTCTCATAATGTTCTCACGTGTACAGTATAATAATACTAATACATGCTAAACAACAGCAGAATCAACATGATATTATGGAATCTGTGTTTCATCTGATGCTTTAAATCTTTTTTTGGACATATGAAAAAGGGAAATTAAAATCCTGATGTAAGTTAATTTTTCCCTGAACTAACACTTAGGCTGGTAATCAGTTATCATGTGAGAGACTAGGCCTGAACAAATAAGGCAAAATAATTGTGACCTTTCATTTGAATAAAAAGCCAATCCCCTTCCATGAAGACTATTTGCTATTCTTCTTTCTTTATGTGAAATTCTGTACATAATTTGACTTTCGTTCATAAGGCTAAAGAAAGAAAAATATTTCAGTACCTTTATGTTATAAGTTCTCATGTATATATGTTTATATATGAACTAACATCTTATGGACAACATACAGGCCAGTCACGGAACAGAAATAATTTTGTGATAAAAGCAATCATTAAATAATGTAAATGTGGATAACAAAAACAAAAATACTAACGAATACTAAAACCCACTGTAGACTGGCATTGTGGAAGAAGAAGAGTTTAGGAGAAAAAGAAGATCCAACTACTAAGTGTTGAATATGATTGTTTCAGGCACCAAACTAATTCATACAAATCAGCCCATTCATGAACAGAAGAAAAGAGAACTTGCTGAATAAAATACTTTAAAATGAATGTTTAACCCACTTACATTCAAGATCATCTTCCTCAATTTCATATTTGGAAATGCTATCTAATGAAGCTTTATCATTACCACTTTGTGCTGATTAAATACCATAATCCTCTTATTTGTGCAGATCCCTAATGTTCCCCACTTTTATTGAAAGCAGGGTTCTAATGAAGCTCACGAGGTGTCACTAAGTAATTACTACTTACAATCTGAAATGAAGCTCAGTTCCAAGCCATTTGCATTTATGTGCTAAGACTAAATGATTAATGTGGATTTTCACACATTTTTAGGTTTCATTTTTCAGTCTAACTAAACCATAAATTTCAAGCTTTCAAAAATATTCCTATCACTTATTGAATTTAATATGTAATTGAGAACATGCTTTTGCTACAGATGGAGAATCCTTCACAAATCAGAATTAATTTGATGTTTTGCTGAGCTAGTAGATTAAATACTACAGATTGCCTGATGTTCACTATGCTAAATCTTAGCTTTCAAATCAATGGAATGAAATCTTGGAAATCTATAAGTTTAAAAAGATTGTAGCAATCTATTCTGCCCACACTGTGTACGCTGAGTAACACCCACAAAATGGTAGCAGCTAAAAACAATCAAAAGCAAAATTCTACTACACCACAGTGAATGAAGTCCAAGTGCAGCTGAATATTCACTATATACGATGTATTCAGGAATTACACTTCACTTTAATGAGTGGACATTTTATGTTTAGCTGGTTGCACACCCGATACAAAATAGTTACTAAAGTATTATTCTTAAAGTTCAGAAAAGTATACCAAGTTGTGAACACCAGACTGACACAGTGGCTTCAGTGACAGACTTTTGAGAGTGAATAAAAGAATGCCAAACCAAAAAGAACTTTAAAACAGTGACATATGTAAAAATGAAAATAAATTAGAAAAAAAAAAAAAAAGTCCACTGTACTTTCCTCAAAATTCGCACACAAGTAATTCTCAGGGTAACAAAACACAGTCAAGATAGGGAAAAAGAAATGCAAAACACCAACAACCCAACACTGTTTCCATGTCAGTGTTCAACACAGCTGAAGAACACTATTTTCTACACTTTACATAAGCATTCATTTAGTCTTCTGCTCCTCTGAGCTAGGAAGGGTAAAGTACGTCACTACCTTGACTATCTCAGCTTTCTCCAACAGTTTCTACCGAGCAATGACATAATTTTCCCTAAAGAGGCACCAAAATGTTCCCTGACTCATACTGTCACTAATATAAGTAATCCCCAATGCTCTAGGATACCTTCTACTACACACAGTGTATATCTAAGGACTACTTGATCTATTGCTATACAAAGATTAACTCACAAATCTTTCTGTAATGTGTCACTGTATTTATTCCATAATGCAATAACTTCTTATTCAGAACTATCATATTTTGCATTTGACAGGAAAGAGTACTTATTAGGAAAATATTAAAGTGTTAATCACTACATCCAATTACAAAGTCTGTTAAGAAAAAGTGTCTCCAAAATGCTCAGTAATAATAGTAGTTAACAAAATTACCATGGATGATTACAGCTAAATCATCCAACTTACAAATCCCCAGGTTCAAATTTTCCAGTCATGGGGGTATAAAATTCAGGGCAATACTTCATTTTTGTTCCATAACATCTGTGACAAGTTGTAATGCATCACTGACAATCTAGTGATTCATGAAATGAAAACTCCTTCCTGTTTACATCAATACAGGCATTCCCCAGGGGTTCTTCACAAAACACCTGTCCAGTTGCACAGCATGCAAAGCATGAGATATTAGCAATCTTATGAAATTTTCTTATTTCTTCTTTTTTTTTTTTTTTCCCCAGAAGTGCTAGCTTTATAGAAATTGCAGTATCTACTTCACTTTCTATTACTAGACTTTAAAGACACTCTCAGTGGGTGGAAGCAGCAGACTGATAACCTCAGTACTGGTGTTCTCTACAAATCTTTGAAAGACATGTGCAGCATCACACATAATTAAAATGGTTGTTTTGCATTTTCTTCACTGACCAAATCAGATTCTCTCTTCAAAAGAAGAACACCTCTTACCTTAGGCAGAATATACTTCTGAAGCACTGCTCACAGCCATAAAACCAAGAGCACACTTGTTGCCTCTAACCCAGAGAATGCAGAGACCCACCTGGCTTCCTATTAACAGCATGGAAAGAAATCAGTCACCGGCTGAGCATAATCCTAATGCCCCAGCTGTGAGGAGAAAGCAGTCTGGAGCAAGTCAATAGAGAATTATAAACCCAAGCATGTTCTCCAACTTCTTATCCTGCCTTAAAGCGTGGTGCTTCTGCCCACTTTGAATCCAGCCTGGAGCCCATTCTTGAACGTGAATGCCTACAAGGACCGTTTTCTTCTCTTTTTCCAAAACCAGTAATGTTACTGGTCCATGCTGAGTGGTTGCTAAATTCCTCCTGACTGGGGAGATATGACAACACAGCCCTTTGGTATCTCACAGCCCCACCAGTCACACCTGGTAGGTGGGACCATACCAGCAGCACTGTATCAGTCACAGATTTTGCAGCTGTTGCTGGGGATCCATCCTGTTTGGAGAACACTTATTAAATTGGCTTTCTCAAGGGACAGCAGTCCTGCTCTGGTCAGTTTCTGGATTATTGATAGGCCTAATTTCTCAGAGCAGAGCGGTTCTGGGCATGCACACAGGATATTGCAGAGGCTTTTGCACATTCTAGGTCAGAGAGGCAAATATCTCACAAATGCAGGCATTAGTGAGGAATTTTAGTTGTAGGAAGTTAACATCTGCATAAACTCCTCCAGAGACTTGGGCCTTTTGCCAGATTCTGCTCTGTCTAGAGGGGCTGAGAGGAATCTAGCTCCCCCTTTCTCATAATTTTTGTGATGGCAAAACTGAATATTTTTCCAAAGCCTCTTTGCCTTAGAAACTAGCCACAAACTATGGCAGGAAGTCTGGCATGATCAGTCTTGCTATAATGAAGCAATGTGGGTCATGCATAAGATTTTAAGGCACAAAACATAAGCATTTTGGTAACTATTTGCACTCAGAGGTTTCTTTTGGGATTTAGATGCTGGGTTTACCTTCTTAACCATAATCTAATATTCTCATTTTGTCACTCATAAATGTTGTGCTTATATTGCAGTCGCATCTCTCAAAAGCAAATTCAAAGCCATAGTGCTTAATGAGGCAAACCTGGGTATTTCCAAGAGCAGCCATAGAGGTAAGGTGTCTGTGGAACTGCAACATCTCTTATTGCTTGTTATTATTGGTACAGTGGAACAATTTAGTTCTATACACACTGTCTAAATTTTGCTCTACTTACGCTGTATAGCTGACAGACTTGCACAGCTCACAGAAAAATAGAAAGAGCTCATTAAAGTTTTTGCCCACTTTTCACTTCTAACGAGTGTTCTCTAAAAAATGCTTCAATAACAGACTGATATTGAGAGCAGTTTTAATTCTGAAGGTTGCACGGATGTAATGACTGAAAACAAATTCTATTAGACACCATTGTTCTGATCCAGTTCATGAGCTCTTGCATTTCTTCACAGCTCTGAAATAGTCAAGAACTAATTCTTCAGTGTAATGGAACTACTCTTCATAACTTTGTCAGTACTTGGTCCAAAGGGATACATTTCTGGTGAAATACGCTATCCCTGAAAACTAAAATTTATGTTTCTTTGAGGTAGAAAGCAGTATCATCATGTTTATACCATAACAGTCTGTCTCTGATCTAGTTATGTTCCACGGACAGTAAGTGAATGTATTAGGCATTTAGTCTAGAACAAATAACTTTCTCTACCACATTTGTAATAATGCACAGCATGGAAGATGACCAATAACGTAGCATGAATTGCGCTCTTCAGGCCACACACAGAGATAGATTTGAACATTTCCTTTATTTTCATTCCTCAAATTGCAAAACCACCCTGGAAACCAAAGTATGAGCTGCTACATCAGCCTCAGGGTGTGAAGTTTCCCTAAATCTACTCTAACATTAAAACCAAAGCTATAAGTGGGGTTAGGATTTGGGACAGTAACTATATCTAAATTCAAAATTGCATGACAACTTTCTCACTCCAAGAAAAGCAAGTTAATTTTTGTTCTTCATTCCTTCCACAGTCTTCTAGAAAAAAATTTGCAAGGAACTTCATTGAAGATTTTGTCATAACTGAAAATTTATCCTGGTAAAGATCTTAAGAACAGGTAAAATGCTGATGGGACTGAGAAAAGTAACACTGAAAACAGAGTCTACAGTTCTCAGTTTAAAACATATTATTTCTAAATTTATTAAGTAATTTTCAGTCACATTAAATCTATTGAAATTTGGTGTGGTATACCTAGCCACAAATTCATTTGGACTTCTTAAAAAAACAATTAATTAACATATTTTTCAGAATTCCCTACACAGGAATATGCTAGGCTTCATCTGAGAGCTTGTTGTGATTCTTGCAAGTAGGCAACCATGTAGTAACTCTGAAAGGATAAACGTTTTCTTGGGTATTCAGTTTTCTTTTTCTTGTGATTTTTGGAATAAAACATATTGATTCATTCTGCAGATAGTGGCTATCACATGAACATTATTTTTCTCCTAAATTATTATTCTTTTATATATTACAGAAATCTTCACTTGTTATCTTATCTTAGAGATAATAGGTTTAAAAAGTCAGCAAGTGTCAGATTAAAAAGAGCTCTGATGAAGGACTGCCAATAACAGTTGATGCAAGATGATTTAGTCACACATGCAACACAATGTTTCTAAATCTTGTGGTGATTCTTGATAATGCTGTTTCTGTAACTCTTAAAACAAGTCACCATGTAGAATCAATCTAATTCATTGTTCTTGGTCACAGCAGTACCTTTTTGTCACCTTGAATAAGTGTTTTTCTGATCCTGTTCCTGCAAACTACAGTGTTCCCATGAGCTTTTCAAATGGTTTCTTCTTGTTATGGTGTAAGTTATTTTTTTAAAACAGAAATTGGGATATGTTACTTATTTATTTTTAGAAAAACAAATACAAACTTGCCCTCTAAGAAAAAACACATCTTAAATTTTCAGAGGAAGGTTGCCAAAATCAATGGCCTGGAACATTTTTAAATAAATACAATTACACTGAAAGTTTATGAAGTACTGTATTTGAAATTGTATTTCAACATAAAAGATTCAGAATCCTACACTAAGCTTTTTTCCCTTAGGTTTGGATTATGTAGGATCACACTCAGCTAGCATATAAACATGTAGATCTCAGTAATACTTTCAGTGAGAACTTCACTTCCATCCTGGCTTGATGTGGCTTATTATCTTTAATTATTGAGAGATATCTAATAATCAGCTCCTCTTACAGCTCCTACAGCTGTAAGGAGCCAGCTCAGAAAATTTTCAATTTTGTTTTTCCATTGAACTATCCTGCTTCTAAAGACGAAACTAATTTAATGTCCTTAGAACACAAGTAAAATTCAAATTATTTATGATTCATATTCTTATGATTATTACCTATATCTGACTTCTTGATGTATTTCTGTATCTCCTTTCAAGTGTTAGAATTATACAAACATCTGTGCATCTCTTGCTTCTACCCTCCACTTAAGAGTAACTCACACTGGTGCCTTTAAGGATTCTAACTATTCAGTTTTAACTCCGCTTTGCCCTCTTTTTGAGAAACACGATATGTTACAGCACAGAATGCAACTCTCCAGTTAGTTGGGGTTTTTTTTCAAGTGATAAGAGCATTTGTAGACAGCTCAGATATAATGCATGATATGAACAAAACATTGAAATTTTTTTGGTGGTTTTTTCAGTATTTTGTAAAGCAATTGAGAAAGAATTCTGCACCTTGACACCTAGAGCAAGCAGCTACAGGTACCTGCCTCATAACCTGCTCCTCCCCGACTGGCAGTGCTCTGGAAGTGCTTAGAATATGGTACAGCACATTTATAAAAATATCTGTCAAAAGCAGAGTAGCAAGAGGTTTGACACAAAACACTTGGAGTCAGGGAAAAGACCCTCAGCAACTACAGGTTTTGTCTCATGCCACTAAAGAGCTGTCTGTACCAGGTAATATATTGATCTAGCATCTGGCACAATCCCATTTGTATCAACTACAGTTCAAATAACTACTTGAGTATTTAAGCTTAAATTCATGCTTCAAATTTTTTCATTTTAATTAATTAAAATTAAAATTATGTCGTATGCAACAGTATAACTTAGTAAGTGTTAATATGTATTTCTGTCACTGTAAAAGCCTTCAGATAATTTATTCTTTTTGAACAGAGGATGTCCGATACAAAATGGCAAATAATCACTGCTGTGTCTTATCCTATTAATTTGACATCAATAACTGAGTACAGAAAGAGGCAGAGATGAGCATAAATTCTTCCATGCAGTAGGGGAAACAGAATCGTATGACTTGGCATTTCAATATTTGACTTTTTTATTGCTGATTTATTCTTACTGTTGGATTAAGTAGTCAAGAAAGTGATATGAGCAGCACAATACCAAAGCTCCACCTTCCTTATTATCAAAGGACACAGGGGACACAAAGGAGGTATGAACGATCTCTTGCCGCTCTTGTTCTCTGCTTTTTATTTTCTAGAAGTAGCAATTTTTGTTTCATTTTAGCTTTATGTTATCTTGATACCGTAGGCTAAAATACAACTTGCAAAACCACATTCTACCAGATGCTTTAATTTCTCTTCCTTTTTCCCCATTTATGTTCTTGTGCCAGGAAGGGTGCCTGCAAATTAGAGCACAAACAAAGCAAAACACAACACCCTTCCCTTCTCTCCCTTTCTTATGTTTCTATTTTCTGGTTTCTGTCTCCATTTTTTTAATAAAAAAATTATTGTCCCTTTTGAAATTGCAAAATGGCATTTATAACTTCGTTGGATTTTGAAGTACACTCTACTTGTGTTAGTATTAATGTGTGTATTAAAAATATCTGTATCTCTACCTATTTTCTTTAGTCGTGCAGGCAGGAGACTGCAGCATCTTTGCAGAAAGCCTGCACTTTTCTGATACACAGTATCAGACATAGAATCATAGAATGGTTTGGGTTGGAAGGGACCCTAAAGACCATCCAGTTCCAACCCCCCTGCCATGGGCAGGGACACCCTCCACTAGACCAGGTTGCTCAAAGCCTCATCCAGCCTGGCCTTGAACACTTCCAGGGATGGAGCACCCACAGCTTCTCTGGGCAACACGTTCCAGTGCCCCACCACCCTCTCCAGGAAGAATTTCTTCCTGATATCCAATCTAAATCTCCCCGCTTTCAGTTTAAACCCATTACCCCTTGTCCTGTTACTCCCTGACCTTGTAAAAAGTGCCCCGCCCCCAGCTTCCTTGTAGGCCCCCTTCAGGTACTGGAAGGCTGCAATAAGGTCTCCCCAGTGCTTTCTTTTCTCCGGGCTGAACAAGCCCACTCCACTCAGCCTGTCCTCATAGGAGAGGTGCTCCAGCCCTCTGAGCATCTTCATGGCCTCCTCTGGCCTCCTTCCAACTGGTCAATATCCTTCTTATGCTGAGGGCTCCACAGCTGGACACAGTACCCCAGGTGGGGTCTCACAAGAGCAGAGTAGAGGGGGAGAATCATCTCCCTTGTGAGATGCAGACATGCCTCTGGAAAAGTCAAACAGTAATTGAAGGTGGTGATTTTAATCTGTTGCATACTTATAAGTAAGGATAAAATAAAATGATTTTCCTAAAATATTGTAATTCAAGAATTTTAGAATGGTACAGGTAAAAAAAAAAAGTTAACTTTTAAATTTTTAAAATATAGTACAACTTGTACAAGCCACATGTGGGAGAATATTCCAAAGGGCAATCTTAAGTATGCAGCATCAGTATCAGACATTCAGAGAAAAAAGGTAACTTTCCAAAGGCAATTGAGCACTTGGGCATCATTCTGCTGTTGAAATATGCTCTTAGTCCTCAATATGCTAAGATGGAAAATGAGTACTTAGTCAATGACCTTTTAAAAATCTATTCCTGCAACCTGTGCTCCTCATATCAGGTGGAAAATCTTCTGACAGAACAGCTTTCCTCTGGACATGCTGATTCAACAAAGCTGGAACCAGCTGATTTCCAAGTTTTGAGGTAATGCTGTCTGACTTCTCGCCAGCTGCCAAATTCCTCGTGCTAGAAACCACTCCCCAAAAGAGGAGCCCCTTGATTCCCTGGGTTGCCAACAGCTTGTTTTGTGGTGTGTTCAGGGAGATAAGGCTCCCAGTGTTTCCCACTCCCCCAACAGGAATAGCAGAAGGATGCTGCAAGAACTGGCTGGCAGTTTCAGAGCCTCAGGCACACCATTTGCCTAGTGAACCCCCCAGAATGGACCATGACCACCAGCAACACCCAAGTGAGTCTCATAGCTGGTAGCAGCCTGTAGAGAGGCAAGCAGTGAACCTCAGAGCACAGGAAGCTGCCTTGAGAGATGCTTTAATGCCCAGGTTGCTGCAGGTATGGAAAGCATGGTGAACGTGATGAGCCCAGCTTTGTGGCAGCTTTTTTATGCCTGAGTTGACTTGCTGCTGCTCTGTCTGCCCACTGCATGGCTATGTAAGGTGATGCCACTGTCTGGTAGTGACGAGACGTTTGGACAATCAGCCCTGAAAACCACATGTCATGTCCATTTCTCGTGAATGGTCTGTACTAAAAGCTAAAAGCAAATCAGAAAATGCAGATCTGCTTATATGTGTGTTTAGTGAATCAATTTCATAAGGTTAGAGTTATAAAGTGTTATAATAGGTGAAAATGTGACCAGCAAAAAATTCACTTCAGCTAGGAAAAAAAACCCCACAACTTAAAGAATGAAATTTTAAGCACAGGGAAGTCTTTGGAGAAAGTATTGACTATGTCTGGAAGAGGACCTAGGCAACATGAAAAGTGCAATTGATCCCAGCTATAGCTGTCTGTACTATGGGTAGATAAAAAGTTTTGAATAAAAGGAGGACAGGAAGTGTGACAGTCTTGAACAACAGTCAAACTGCATCAGAACCTTGCTGTGCCTATTTCTGAAAGCCAGCATTCAGGAGACAGGGTGCTACTAGGTAGTTATCTCAGCTGCAGGTGTTATTTTAAAGGTCAGTATACCTAGACATTCGGCATCCAGGGTAAAGTTCTTCCAACAAGTATTAATTAACTGGATTTCAGAGCTGGTGACTGAATGCCCTTTAGCAGTTATTTCAGAACAAGTCAACTGGTCAGTGTCTCAGCAAGAAACATCCAAAGCAAGCCCTCAGTGCCAGCTTGTTTTAGGTGTCCATCTCCTGGGCTAAATGGTTCTTGGTATTCTCAGGCAGCCGGGTAGCCCTGCAGTCTGGGGCACAAGCCATTGTCATTCACTGGAGGTATTTCCAGCAAGCTGAAAAATTCCACATCAGTTGTTACAATATCTGGAAAACTCAAGGAAGACATTGTGCAATTTGACCTTTTGTTCAGATCTGTGATTTTAAAAAACAAATTAAAAAAAATCCACCAAACTAAAGCACTGGACTCTTAAGAGTAAAGATTTGCCTTTTCCAGTTAGTTTCATTGTCCATCACTTCAGAAAGTTACATCAATACTCAAGGTAACATGTAGTCCATTCCACATGCAAGTGACAATCCCTTTAAATAGGAAGGTTATAGGGAAATAAATTCACAGAACACATTTCACAATTTTATCATGCTTCAGTGCTCAGTTGTTGCAAAACACGTCAATGATTAGATAAGGGACATCATCTACAGCTCCGTACCCCAAACGGATACATCTTGAATAAAAAGCTTATCATTATTCATTTTTTGTCAATGTATATCTCAAGACCCAATGGCCAAACACTCCTGGGGAGGCTAATCCAAAGCCACAGAAAGAACATGTAATATCAATTTCTGCTTCATTTTTTCCAAAGCTTTTTGTAGTGTGTAGTGAGCAGAAACCCACAGCGCTTTCACAGACTGAGGAAATAGAGATACAATTTGAGGAGCAGAGTGGGACATAACGAGACCTGATCCTGGGACCCATTCCACAGTCTGCAGAGGCATAAATATTAAATATGATAAATTACTTGTCGAGTTCGTGTTCAACATTTTTTAAAAGAACAATTCCTGGTGACAATCATGTTCTCTTCCCCTCTCTCTCCCCATGTATGCATATACGTTAATAAAGCCCTGATAATCTCTGGTAGAAGAATATATATTACTTTTACAGGGGAGGCACACAGGTAGCTAATGTACAATTTCTTTACATTTCATCGAAGATGACAGAGAAAAAATAAGAGCATGTCATACTGAAATTTAGGAAAGTGATATGTAGTCACAATGTGTCCCTGTGCTATCTGTCTGCAAGTCAACATGATTAATCCATCACACATATCTGCCTGCCGTTCCCATTTTCAGTAGTCACAGAAAATAACAAGGATTGCTCTGCTCCATGTGTCCCTATACTCCTCAGCTGTGATTTCTTCAGAAAGCTCCAGAACTGGCTGTATAAATATGACTTATACAGTGTGTAGTAAAAAAAAAAGAAAAGAAAAAGAAAAGCACATTTCCTACAGTTTTCTTAACACAAATATGTTAATGTCAATATGACTTTAAGCAAGGTAAATGTTGTTAATTCTACATATGCATACTTTATTTCTTTGCACCATTTCCGGCCTGTAGTTCACAAGTAAACTTGGAGCAACCAACCTGTTCCACATCACAGGTCAGTACTTTGCACTGACCACCACCCACGCTTGCTTGCTTGCTTTCTCTCCTGCCCCCTGAGCAACAGCATTAATGCACAAAATATAACTTGGATACCTTTTCTGATAATTGCCCATACCTCTGGCTTCTTCCAACTTTCTAGCAGACCATTTGACTTCTGAGCCACAACTCTGGATCACTGCACTCTTACATTCAGTATCTTGGCATTTATGTTCCCACCAGCATATTTTCAAAAGGTGTTTGGAAGTCCTTCAAGACTCTTGTCTTTCAGTTGGAATTAAGAATGAAAATGTTTCTGTTCCAGGAAACTTTTATGAAAGTTTCATCACTAATTTCTGTTCTTCTCATGGAACAAAGGCAAAGTATTTCAAAGTTTATCACTGGGGAAGTTTAGAAGAAGAGACAATTACACTTTAAGGTTGCTTACAGCTCACAGATACATTATCAAACCACATTTTCAGTGGACTGAGGAGGCTTAAGTACAGTCAAATGGGAAACCAGCTTTTCCAGATGTTCAATGCTATCCTCAATCAACCCAACACCCTAATTCTGCATCAGCTATGAGCCTCAGTGATGTCCTAGTGATATATATGTAAATAATAAATATATAAAATCAGTCCTCAGAATTTTGTTGTAATGCAACATGTGAATTCATAGCACAACACTTTAAGAAATAGAGAAGAACCCTTGTACTGGCCCTAAATTTGGAAGTGGTTCCTGCATTCAGCTAAGGACTGAATTTGACCTACAGATTTAATTACTGTTTTAGAATTTGCGGTTGAAAACGACTAGATGAAACAATCCATTAGCAATTTAAAAGCTTCAGGTTTTATGACTTTATGTGTGAAGATTTTGCACATTTTCAAGGCTTCCTTGCTTAAAAATTTGAAACCGATTTAAAGACCTTGAAACTAAAATAACCTCAGGAGAAGTATTACAGAAAGAATTATTAATTGATCCCAGACCTATCAAGACTTATTTCTTTATTCCAGTTAATTTCCCTCTTTCCCATCAGGTCTTGTTCAAAGACATTACCAAGTTACTATAGGCAAATGTTCACTCCATCATATGAGTGTTGCTCACACTATACAGCTGTTAACAGAATTTGGTTCAGTGCTTTTCAGCCCGAAGGAGAAAAGCCTATCTGTTCCGCATTTTCTTTATTAAATATGGATTTCACCTGGATACTACATAATACCTGATGTTGAGCATTATTGTGCAACAAACACCACAAGGTGTAAAGTGGTTATGGGGGAAAATCAAGCCGGGTTCAGGGAGTGACCTCATTTCTGTTTATTTAAGTTTCACTCTCAGGACAAATCCCAGCTAATGTTCCTGACTGGGTTGAATAAATTCTTTCATTTTGCTTAGCCAGAGAACATAAAAATTCTGAGTACTGAGGATAAGGTTTTACTGGGAGTAGCAAGGGATGAATTTGGCTATTGACTTTGGTTTAAATGAAATAATGCAGCAAATAGCTAATTTTGTATAAATACTGAAGCTACAAAAAGATACTAAAAAGCTTTTAGTTAGGAGGGAAAGAAACTTTTAATCTGGATCAAATTGTGTTCATTACCTCATAATAACACTAAATGGAAATCAGATTTAACATCTGCAACACTTTAAAGTTTATCAATGCAATACAAAAAAAGAAACAATAATGAAGCACGGAGTCTCTGTCAGTTTGACAGCTTGGCTAATACTGGTAGCATGATTTCACTATGATGATCCAAAAGATACATTTCAAAATAGAAAGTCTGCCAGTTTTCAATAGCAAGGTATCTTTCTAAAACCTGCTAAAACCATTTAATGATAAGCTAAATGTGTTATTTTAATTTTTCCCCTGTATAAGAGTCTTGAAAGCAAATCCTGCTTCACTAGCCAAAAGCAGTATAAATTTCACAGTTTATACTCTCCATTGCCCAATTGAGCCACTTCTTTACTTGTGGCTTTCTACTAATACCCACAGTTTACAGAATATAATTGTTTGAATTACACTAACTGTAAAACAGCCACTAACTGCATTTATTGTGAGAGAACAGCATAACACTAATGTGATCACATTAAAGCTTTTGCAAAGAGGGGGAACATTTGTACAATGAAATAAAAAGACAATGAATACTGACCAGAAAGTCTATTTCAACAAAAAATGTAGGTCTTATCTTCATAAAAATCCCAAAGAAAACCAGTCCTCAAATCCTATACTCTGTCAAAACCAGACTTCAGTGACGCTGGGCACTTACAACACCTTACAAGACTCTAACTTGAAAAGATATTTTGCTATGTCTAGCTACTGTTCTAACACAAACTATATGTACATTTTGCATGACAAATGTGATACTTTTACATTTTTAAAACATGTGACTTTATACTCCCCTATATCCAACACTTATTCTAGTTTCTCATTCTGAAATCCTACATATTTAAGCTTCTGGTGGCTTTCACTTAGCTCCTGCTTGCCTAATGCCACCAAAAATAAAGTACTCATGGGAGAGTTCTGCCTAAAGAAAGAGATCAGTGGTGACACAAAATTATATTCTGGGCTGCGAGAATAAAGTACATTTCAATTATATAGAAAACATTAAAATAAAACCCTCATCCTTCATCACTGTGCTGCCCTAAAAAGGACATCAGACATGATAAGGAATTAATCTGTTCTAAATGTTGAATTATATATTGGTACCTATTAAAACTATAACACAGAGCATGGCCTGTTCCTCAATACAACCTGGTTTGCTTCTTAGTACATGTAAGGCTGCATGTAGACCGATGGGCCAGCCTGATGTGACTTGCCTTTGAAAAACCATTTCAAGGGGTACAATTTCCACAGCCACCTTTGTACCATACATTAATCTTCTCTACACAGTATTATGAAACAATGGACTAGTCGTCTTTTACAGAGATAAAAAAATAACAAACATAACAAGGGCCAAATATGTTGTGACTGATACACACTACAAAATCTGTTTTGAACTGTATTGTTTTGTTACAAATCACTTGGCTATGTTTTCACCTTATGATTTATGGCTTTTTTTTAAAAAGTGTTACTTGTCTTGGATCAGTCCTTAAAAGCAGCAGAAGATTTCAGACTTGCTTATTTGTCTTCCTAGCCAATTTTCTGTAATTTTGGAGACCTTCAATATACCCTACAGAATAAGTTGATATTCTAGAAACTAAAACCAAAAACACTTGCATTTGCCCTTCACCTAATTAATCGACAAAACTCTTCATTTTCTCTAAGGCAATTACATCAGTCCAAAATACCATGTGGCTTAAACAAGGACAGCATGTTGCAACATTATTTAAATTTGAAATTCATGTCCATATATCTGATTTAGAAATAGAAACATGAATCTAGACTGAATGTTTAACACCAAGATGAAAATTTTTTAACTTCAGAGCTGGGCAAAGACTAAAAAAAAAAATGCAGAATTATTTTGGAGAAAACAAAACCTTAAAAATAAGAAACCACCTTGGGGGCATTTGCAACAATGCTAGGTATTTTTCATAAGATTTGTGGAAGCAGCAGTTGACAAACAAATTTCAAGAAAGGAAAAACAAAAAACCAAAATCCAACATGTGTGTGCAAATTCTTGTGAGAATAAACATTCACAGTTGGTTCACAGACAAAGTGGGAAAACACATGACTACACAGATACATACAAACACCTCTTCTTCTGCAAAAATTTAGAGATATTTAAAGACCATAAAAATATGTTCTTCAAGATTTGACACTATATTAAGACATTCACTCATTCTCCCTGGTCTCTTCTGTAGCTTCAGAGGAGCCAGTTCCAAAGAGGTGACCATTCCAAACATAGCAAGAGTTGTTAGAATACACATTCTCTTGGCAAGCCGTGTTTTCCACTACTCTGAAACTGTTCCCAGGGTTTTTTTGACCAACACTACTTAATCCAGCAATGCTTACTAGCAGTAAAAGGTATCCCTTGGTTTTTATGAAATGTTCTTTTTCCGTCTTCTAGATGCTGTACCACATGAACATATGGCTCAAATGACTTGCATACTTATATTCAGCATAAAAAGTCTTAAGCTTCTTAAACAATTTCTTATTGCCTAGCACACACATGCCCCAGAAGTCACTCATCAGACTTTTAACAAACAGCCTTGTCTGTGAAGACTGGAATTGATGCTACCAGGACCTTGAAATAGCACAGTCTCCACTAGTTAGAGCAGAAGTTCCAGTCCCCTAAAAGTCAGAGTCATCACACTAGTTACACAGCCACAGGCAAGTAGGCAAAAATATACTTTTCCATCTCCATCTTATGACATCAGGTTTTGGGGGGAAAAAAAATAGGTCATTTTGAAGAACATACAGTGCTTTTACCTTCAGCCTTTTCAGTGTTTTCAAGGTATACCTACTTCAGTCGATACTGGATTCTAGCTCCTTCATTAAAAGGAGACACTTTGCTTTTAAGAAAGGTGTTATTTGCTCAATCCCAGGAAGGGTATAATCAGTCATTACTGTGGAAGGATAGGAAGGACTGATGATTTTGCTTAATTATTTCTTCACAGTTTCCCACATTACCTGTAGAAAGGCTTAAGGCTGTGGTGAATCAGAAGTTATTCAGCTGATTTGATGTCCTGCAACAGTTCCCAGTGATAATCATAAGAAAGGTCCAACTTTGTAAGTGAGGACAAGTTTAAACATGGCAAATACTTTGTTATCCATAACATACTAAGAAGTTTTTAGAGTAATAACTTACCAATAATGGAATGGCAGTAGATAAAAATGTGCAACATTGAAAAGAAAAAAAAAAAAAGCAAGCTGTTTTAAATGATCTTTATATGAATGCCTACTAAGGAGATGTTTTTTCAAAGCAAAAAAGGATCAGATCAATTTCTTGACAATAAATTTGTGTTTGTGTGTATATAATATCTACTCACATTTATGAATTTACAACTGTAAGTAATATTACAAGTTTGGTGCATGGGTGGGATGATTGTGATTAAATAAAAACACACAAACTTATCTCTCTAAGAAATGTACTTAAAGATATTTCATTTCTGAAAAAGAATTCATTTCTTGTGAGTGAAAAAAACAGAATGTGAACATAATGAGGAAAAAATCAATAGTCAGCAGAATTATTTCAAGTAACTGAGTAAGTAGATTTTTATTGTAAAAAAAGGTATATTTTTAAAGTGTAATTGACTTCGAAGGTTTTAACTGAACTGCAGAAGGTCAAGATTTTTATTATTGTTACTTATAGTAAGCTGCTAGAATGTCAATAATCTTTAGTACTGATATTTATTATACTAGATCAAAAAGCTAACTTTCTTTATCTGTAGTTCTGACTATAATCTCTCGTTCTAACTTGTATGAGAGCAAGTAACCTAACTTTTTCTCTAGAATATATTTTATTCTCCTTCCTTCTCACACTAGATGCTTCTCCCTGGTTTATTCTAGACATTCAAGTCCCCTGTCCAAGAATTTCTTAGACTCATCATCTCATCCTGCTGGAAAGAAAGACTCTTGTCTTCCCTTGCCTTAGCATTGCAGATGGATATCTGCAGGAACTGAGACACAAATTCTTAAGAGGTGCTCTTGGCCCTCATGAGAATCCATGGCATTCTTCCTCCTGGTGTTAGTTTGTTCAAAAACGCTTTGGAATAAGTAAACTGACTCTTCAGTCTGTTCAGGACCGGTATCCGAAATAGGTGAGCTTCCTGGTTTGTGCTAGCTATTGGATGCCTGGCCTCCTTTGACAGATCTGGTACATCAGCACAAATGGGTTTTAAGAAGCAAAAGGAAAGTTTCTGGTCTTACTTTTAATTCACTTCTTCTTCCCATCACCCTTTTCCTAAGAGCCACTGCTGAAAAACAACCAGACACTGGTAGGGCTACTTTTGACCAGCAGCATTAAGGGGTGCATATAAAAACTGACCAAGGAGATAATGTGCAGGCTCTAGATGAGTTAAGATTTTTCATGCATTCTGCTGGGTGAGAGTTGCAGAGAGACCCTGTGTGTCTGAAAGAGGACATGGCTGATCGTTGCTACATGTTCACTTCCATTGCTGCATCCCTGAGGAGTGATCTGCCAGAGCACTGGTCCTTTCTCAAGGAGCATATTGATGTAGTGTAATAAAAAGTACTGTATTGATTTGGTTGTCAAACACAAAGATAAACTCATTGACATTCCTAGAAATAAGGCAGAGTGCTATTGTCCCTTTTTGTCTGAAGAGAAAAAAAAAAAAAAAAAAAACCACAATTATCATGCTTCCACACAGTGAAAATTTCTGTTTTCATTCTTATATATTTATCTATTTATTTACTTCAATCTTTGTTGGGTTTTTGTTTGTTTGGGGGTTTTTTTGTTTTGTTTGTTTGTTTTTTACTGCTTTCTTCATGTTGCCTCAGCTTTCTCCCCTGAGACATGATACTTTCAGCTAGGCTGTTGAACCTAGTTCTTTTCTCAAGAAAGTGATAACTGAAAGCAAGTAAAATTAGACTGTCTACTTAGTTTTCTATGATATATTGGCACTCTCCTAGATTAAGTCCTCATAGGAAAGAGAGATTCATATGTCTATATATGTCCTAATCTTTCTAAATAGCTCTCTCAGGAACTCACATAAAATCAAATAGACTTATTGTTCTTAGTTTATTTACCTTCTATTCATGCGGTCCATTGAAGAGTTTAAGCTCCACTGGGAAGGGTATCAGATTTTTATATAGTATTTCTAATAGCACACATATGGCTCAACAAAAAACAGAAATAACAAGATATTCTAGATTCTCATTGCTTTTCACTTAGTGTAATCTATGGAGGCTTGCACAGCTTGGATTCTTTTTGTAAGAATACTACTAACTTTCAGAGTAACCTTCAGTAAATCACCCCATTTTTCTTTAATTACAAAATGGTGATAGTAGTATTCTGTAAACCACAAAGCACTTGAAGTCTTAAGTGTGATAATTGTTATCTAATTCACTTCAAATATAGTCATTTCCTTCCCAGAAATATATACATACTAACACACCAACAACAATAAACAAACAAAAGAAACCCCACAACAAACCAACCTTAAATCTGCAATAGTTATGACATTCGTGGAGGCCTTTTCCCAGCAAGTGAAAGACACCAATCCACTGCTCTTTATCAGGTGGAAGAAGGATTGTCTAAATTTACAAGTCATCATCAAATAGCAGGGGAGGAATCCAATGAAAGTTACTGATTTCAGAAGTCCTTGGATGAGGCCATGTATTTTTATTTACCTATTTAACAGGACAGAAGAGAGTTTCCCTTATTATACAGTAAGAATACTTGGTCTTCAGTTGCATCTCCCATTCTGAAAGGTTAAAATTACTTTGCTTCTATGGGAAATGTCTCAGCTATAGCTTCAAGATTACATTCTTTCTAAGAGCACAAGAAACCTGAACTTGAGCCTTTCTATAAATAGATGTGTACAGCTGATATGTCATTGCTGGGGAAAAGGAAAATCGAACTGAAGGTAATGCTAAACTTTCATATTACCACTTAGATTGAACAATCAGATTTCAGAATGAAATGCAAGGAAAATAATTTTCTTTTAATTTTCTTATTCAGTTTAAAATTCAAAGTAGTTTTCCACATAGAAAAACTGCATCCACTCTTTAGACATGCTAAAATTATAATCAGTATTTCTGGATCATTTATTAAGGGCAGTCACTTTTCTAAAAATAATATTATCTGAACACTACCAAAACAGGAACTTGTTAATAATAGACTCGAAGTACCCATCAGCTGGCTGAGATACAAGACAACATACAAAACAATGTTTAATTTTTGAAACATTTTCCTAATTGCAGAGAAGTAAAGCAACAAAGGAATCAAGTTTCACAGCTAAAATTTTTAGAGATTTTTCTTTTAGAATGTCAACAACCAAAAGAAGCTGATTCTGTTCTGAACCATCTGCTTTATTGTATTTTAAATTACATATAATGATTATATGAATTTGAACATCTAACATTTCTGGCTAATTTGAGAGACAAATGCAATTTCATAGCCCAACTTTTCATTTATAGTTTGGCTCATGCACTCACAAGGGAGAGAACAGTTGCTCTGTAGCAGTTGTTCAGGTCCCTGATTGTAAAGTTAGTCAAGATTTTGGAGAATTACACAGAAGTGTTTCAGGATAACTTCAGCCTACACTGAATTGCCAATAGCACCAAATGAACATATAAGAAGCCACAAATGAGACAATCTTTTCCCCTTTGCCAGGGATATGACTCAGGGCCTTTGCCCAATTCAATCAGATAAACTAAATTTATGGTAACCGTCATTAGGGACTTACTGGAGACAAGAATGAGACTTTCAAATATTTATTTCTACAGAGAAATCATTACTTTGAAGTGTAGCCAAGTCCAAAGCTATGTCTGAAAACAATATTAGGCAGTATATGTGAGTCTTCCTTGTCTTAATTTTCCTGATTTCCATTTTTCTTTGTTTCTTTCTCATTCTTTCTCCTCTAAATATCACCAAAAGCAACAAGGGAAAGTAGTTGAATAAAGGACATTGTCAAAAGAAACCTATTCAAGTGCACTGGCAAGAATAATGTAAATAAAGTAATTACTAGCCATTTTTTTCCCAATTTTTAATTCCAGAAATCCTAGAAGTACACCAAATCAAAAAACTTTTTCCCTTTTTTTAATTGAAATGCCTCTGTGAATATCTTTGGGTTTAACTTTTACTTTGACTAGTGTAGTTAAATCAATTATTGGTTATGTGTCCTACTATTTCTTTGGATCTGACCAAAGGCATTTTTAATTTGAATTCTATGGCAAGTTTGATAAGGTGTTACTGCAGGATAAATAAATTTACTGTAAATGAAAGAAGTGAACCACAGCACAAGGGAGTTCGCTGCATGGATGTCTTGCTAGTCAGTAACTTATTTAATAGCTGGTTTAGCAAATTTCGTTGGCGAGCCAAAAGAAGGCAGAAGGTACATTGAGCACAATAAAAGCCTGTTAAGAAGACCCATAGAATATAGCTAGTCACTTGCTGAGACTGTGAGGAAGGTTTGGTGCAGGAGTTGATGCAATCAGGGGACAGTTGCCTGAGAAACCTCATGAACTGAAGGCAGGGATGTTCCATGAAACACTGCCAGCTTTTTGGATGAGGGTAAATTTCTATCCATGTATAAATGCTATATATCATTGCCATATTTTTCACAGTTTTATGATTACATTTAAATTTCCTGGTCAAGATTTCTTTGTCTTTACATCATTAGAGCATATTTCCAACTGCAGAAGTCTTTCCTGCTGCAAGGAGCTTACGAAGTACAGTTACTTTTGCTGGGATTGTGAGACACAAGGGAGTTTATTTATTTATTATGAACCATATTAAACTTGTTGAATTAGGGAATTTTTTTTCTGCTTCTACGTGGCAAAAGAGCTACATATATGAGCTTTTATCATAAAATAATTATTTGTAGTGTGTTGTGGATATTATATATATTATAAAATAGTACTACAACGCAGTAGTGGAACTGTAGTATTGTTTGACAGAAGAACAGATATTTTCTAGAGACAACATACCCATTGCCCATTTTAAAGTGCTTAAGCACTGTTATGGAAAAACATGATAATCTTTACCCTGAAATGCTGAACTCTACATATGTGCAAAGGAGTTATAAAACTTGTCTGGATTAGCAGCTAAGGGGATCCCTTAATTATGTATTGATGGCACAGATGTCACTAAAACATCAGGTTTTTGTGGCAATGAAATACAAGTGAAGGCTTGATGGCAGAGGCATGCCACGGTGCTACTTCACACTAGCTGACTTCTATCTGTGTAGTGACACTTTGTATGCACTTAGAGACTGACATAATTTATTACAATGCCACCAAAATGAGGCTAACAGAAGGTTGGCAGGAAACCTTTGCCCTCATATAAAGTTAAAGTGTATTGAAGCTGTTCCTGAATTCAAGATGTTGTAATACAAACACAGTGAAACTAATTTTAAATTCTAAGCACTTCTCAAAACTTTTACCAAAAGAACATTACATAAACGTTTTCCCTTCAAACATCATGTTAAAAGTATCTAGTGCACATAAGAAAGAAGGATAGTGATGAACACAATCTATATGCGGGAACAGAGACCAAGCTAACCAACACAGACTCATCTAGAGGATTAATGGGTTGATTCCTCACTGTATTTTTGTAATCTGCTAATTTATCAGAACAAGCAACTGCCTCAGTCATGGAGGTTACTATTTCCTGTGTCATCTAAAAGGAGTAGAAGTAGAGTCACTTGAAAATGTTGCTTATAAAACTGAATTATATTTCTTTTTCAGGGATCTTGTCAGTGCTTTTACAAATTGTTAATCTACTTCATATTTTCACATTTGATAAACAATTATTATTTACATGCAATGTGAATTCATTAGCATTATGAAACTGATTGTTACTATGCATGAGTTGTTTCCTGTCCCCCAGGACTGAAATGAAAGTGAGGTACTGCATCTCTACAGGCTTCCCTAAAAGGAACATTGTGAAGCAAATAGCATAATTAAACATTTGTTAAATTGGCACTAATGCACGTTGTATCATGTCGTACCTAATGTGAAGAAAATCTTTGCAGAATTTGTAAGAAAGGATGACTTACCTCCTTAATTTCCAGTGTCAGTCTAGAAGACCTACATGTAGTGATGAATTTGCTCAGAACAATTTTTTCTGCCTGTGACTACAGACTTGTTGACACCAGAGGTCCTTCTCCTATTGCTCTTATGGTTACTAACATACTTCTTTTTGTAAATGTGTGTCTGTCTCTCTCTCTTCTCTGCACTTTTGGATGCTTGTTCCTTCATGGATTTTGCCCCAGTTTTGCCACTTCAGGAAGGGTCCTCCAACTTGATCTTCACCTCTTAAAAGTTCCACATACAGGCATTATAGAGTCAGCCAATAACATTCCCAGTTGTTCCTCTGCTAGCAACCCCTGCATCAAGGAAAGCAAAAGCCCATGGAAAAATTACAGATGCATATTCATCAGTATTAGTAACTTCTCCTCCTGGCAAATTTACCTAGTTTTCCAGAGACCACCATACACCAGTACTTTACAAGGAAGGGATACTCAATATGTATTTTTATCTAACACATATAATGATGCACTACTGACCTAGTTTCATGCTATTTCAGCCCTACTGTTGTAAATTTGGCATTGCCCACAGACAAGCTCAGGGTAAAGTACATGTACCTGCAGGGAAAGCAAAAAAATTGGCCTCTCTTACTCCATTAATATGAGATAAAACTGTTTCTTATTCTAGGTTTTGTTTGCATGGGGATTTCCTGAGAATGTAGCATGAATTTGTAAAATCTAAAAGAGGTTCTAGAAAAATCCAAAGCTGCTTCCCCTTCTTTCCAAGCGCATTTAGGCATTCTCACACATGGGTTTGACTGTTGCTATTGCCACATTCGGTTTGGAAAATGGCATTCCACACCTACCTTACAGTAAAATGACAGAAAGTGACATGCATGCTATCAGCTTAAATGGTTTTACAGAATTTAGTAGTTACAGCATCTGTCAATAGTCATACTGCTGAAAAGGGCTCAGTAGTACAATTCAATATGTGTCTCATGAGGAATGAAGGGGAAAAGATTTGATTTTCCCCTTCTCTGCCTGAGTCTTTAAGAAAAGCAAGATTTCACCCTAATGCTCTGCGGCAGCCCACAACTTACTCCAGCCACAAGGAACTTCGAATTATTCAGCTACTTTCTACCAAGGTCTGATATGAGTCAAGGTCAAAGCAATACTGGATGATAGAAAACCTACAGATTATCTCAAATCCAAAATATGATAGCTCAAATTGTCTTGGATTCTGAATACCAGCATCTATCTTTGCCACGTCAATATGCAATGTAAAAGGTTCCTGACTGAAACATTCATATTAACTATTTTATTTCCCCTGGGAGTGAGTCACAAGCTGGTGATGAAAACTGGTGTCTTTCCATTGATTTTAATGGAGCTATGCCAGCTGGCACCACCTAAAACTTTCAATGTCTTATCTCAAATTCCACACTTCATATGACTTAATTCATAAACAAAGTGAAACCTTGTGGGAAAAGGCCATGCCTCTCTGCTGCACTGTCTCATTACTAACACTTACAGAAGATTAGATTTTAGGATTCATGACCTGCTTAGTGCTTCAGAAAGAAAGAAAGCTAAAACAATAATGCAAAAAAAAGAAAAAAAGCTGGTTTTATTACCTGGCTTGTGTGTGTATTGCGTGTTCAGCATCTTGTCTTCTCAGTCCAAAAGTATAGAAATAAACAGGTGGCAAATAAAATTCTTAAAGCATCTTTGAAATATTATTGTTATATTCAAAAAATATATATTTCCTAAGGTCATTTTGTCATAAAACATTAAAGAGTGAAGAAATAACTTGAAATAACCTGTAACTAAGCTCTCAAAGTATAGTAACCCAAATATTACACTTCATTTGTAGATAGTCTCCAAATCTGTAGGGTCACTTTGAACTAAGTATTTTGCCTGGACTGTAATTGCTCTGACTTTTATTGTTTATCGAGGCAGAGAAATCTGTGTTATATGCTTGGGTTTTTCATGTATCTTTTTCCAGTTATGACTGTTTATGAAGAATTCATTGTTATGTAAAGCCTTTATATGTGAGACAGATTTTAGATTCACATCTAAGAGGGCTTTAAATTCCTCAGCACTGAAATATCTAATTTTACTTGCTTGCTCCCTCTAATGAAATCTATACCTCTGACTTAGTTTCCCAAATTCAGTTTAAGTACAGGGACAAAGAGTTGCCAGAAAAAAAACAAAAAAATCACAGAGTACAGACAGAAGCCAATCCCATATAATGTTTCTACAGTCAGTGGACAAGACAGTGAAAAAGATATTCTGTACCCTAGAGCATGAGAATAAGGGATAAATATCGGGCCATATTCTGACTGCTGGAAGTAAAATCCATGCACAGCATTCAGTGTCAGCATTCTTGTCTAAGGCCACACTGTTCAGTACACGTGTATTGTGTTTGCATGGCAACGTTTTAGTAGCAGGGTAATCTGAAGCAGTGAATTAAAGACTGCCACACCAACCAGACACAGGCAGCTAAAGGGTTTCTTAGTGTGACTGGAATGACAGGCTTCCATCTATCTTTGCCAACCCCTTGTGTAGCTCCACTCCTTCAGAGGGAAGCAGTGCAAGCCCTTGCCCCATCCACCAACTATCACTTCTCCTCAAACCAAATCACATAACAAAGGAGAGAATATTCTTTCTTGCTGGGTCAGAAACCTTTAAAGACAGCAGTAATTGAATGCACACTGATATGGAGCAAGAAAATAAAGAGTGATCACATCTCCTTTCAATTTCTGTTTGGTACTCAAATACAGGGTCTGGAGCACATTACACTGTGGCTTCCAAAGTGACAATGAAGAAAGAGAAAAGGAGGGAATAAAAAATGATTACTCAGTGTGCCATTACAGTCAAGAAATGAGTATAAGTCCATCTAAAATGCCATCTCCTCCAGAACAATACGTCCAGCTCTGATCGCTGTGTTTCCAAAAAAAAAAAAAAAAAAAAAATTTTTACAGTTAACTGGCAGAGATTCGGAAAAGGGAGTTCAAATCTCAGAGAAAGATTCAGAGAAAGTATGAAAGTGATGGAAAAGCGCTCAAAAAAAGATTGGAATTGTTTTACTTAGAAAGGGGGTAGAAAATGATTGCTCTTTCTTATCATGTGTACCAATCACAATAAAAACATATGCACTGACAGTCTGGAAATGGTTGGGAGCTTTTGATCTCCATTTCTTGTAATAAGTGGACAGGAAGAAGTTCAATTAAATGGTGTTAATTAATCATAGATAATTCTTCTTCCATATGGCAGAATAGAATTCAATGTTCGTGGAAGTTGCTGAGGCCAAAATCTCAGAGATCTCAAAGGAAAAAACATATCTGATGAACATCCTGAATTCTTACGGGTATCAATAACCTTTTTTTTTTGGAATACGTATATAATTTCAGTACAGAGACCATAAGCTTTGTATCCAGCAGAAGTCAGTTTAAGATCTAGAGGAACCAAAAGGAAAAAAAAAAAAAAAAGTAAATTATTATAGATTAACCAAGGCAGAAATTGTCACACTTTTTCACTTTTATTTCCTCCCCCCTCCCCGCCCCCCCCCCCCCCCCCCACCTTGTAGTTACAGATAAAGTAAACAATATCATTCATAAGGTCAAAATGGAAATACTGGATTAGATAGACCTCTGGTCTAGTCCAATATGGAGATTCCTAAACCAAAGGAGATTAAAATTATCTAGATAATAAAAGACACATTACATTTTTCAACAGAAATACAGCAATAGCAATAGCAATAATGTATCTTTTAAGTAATTCTACTGCTTAAATACAAAGGTAAACTGAATACTATTGTTTGTATGACATGTTTAATTGGTTTATTAAGCAATATTTATTACATGATTTTATTTTTTCACTTTTGGGTATGATTTTTTTTTTTTTTTTTGCATTGGAGTTCAACCACATGTCCTATACTCTATTTCTACTTTAGCTCTACTTTGTTGCAAACTTTATCCTAAAAAGCAGATTACTGCATGATGAGGTAAATAATAATTCATGGTGCATACTTTATTGCACATACTCATCTATATATCGCAGATATTAGGCATTTCATTGTTTTAATGGCAGTATAGCTATTGAATAAAAAACAAAGAGATGTCTTTTAGTAGGTAAAGGAAACATTTATGGCCTCACTCCCAAAAGTTATATCCCAATAAATATGAAGAATAGGAGAATGAAGTGTCATGAATTCCATAGTCATTTGCTGATATTACAGTATGCCTGTGATAAACAAGGGTAACCAGACTGTTGAAAACACTACTTTTGTACTCTTCAGAATTGTGTGCTTTCATACACTGATTCATTTTAATGAAATGTAAATTTAAAGTCTTATTTTTCCATTTGCTAGTACATTACTAGCATATTTTCATACGTCCATTATAACCCTTAATTTCCTTTGTCATTAAAATACCCGTTCTTCATCAATATATCTTTTTCCTCAACAAGTTTACTTTGCTTACATGGGTCCAGATTGGTTTTGTTATTAAAAGAGACATAAAATGCACCAGATTTCCCAACATTTTGCAAAACTTTTATTTTGTTTAAGTCACTTCAAAACATACACCAGCATCTTTTCCTTTGGAAAACTAGAGAGTTCTAAGCCTGCCTACAAAGAATTGCATAGACAAATGGATTTCGACATGCAAAAACTTATCAGACATTATGTATGGTGTTGCCGTCAACGTATGCCTTAATTACAGCATATTATTCCTGAATTTCATTTCTTAAATAGCAAGAGGATGTATCAACAGTTAGTGAGATTTTTATATATCCTGCAACATCTTATAAAATGAAGCATTTGATTTAAAAAAAAAAAATAAAATAAAATGGCTGAAAGATCATCATCATGAAACTTTATTTTTACTTTAGATCATGCTGCATTTCTGAATGTTTGATAAAGTGGCTCAATGCTTATTTTTTCCTTAATGGAATATTATAAAACTTTGATTCTAAAAACACAAATACAGAACATATAATGGCCTCTTTTCATTTTACTTCCTAAGGAAGAAAAGCAATCTCCCAGACTTTATGTGGGATTAGAGAGAGGGGTATTTTCTTACTTTAATTTTCACAATTAAATATTTTAAAGGGTTCCATTTTGAAAATTTTAAAATTATATTCAAAAATATATTTTTATTAATATTGATAAGTGGTTTTCTACACATGTGGTAACAAATCTGCATGATAGTCACTGAATTTGTCTGGAATACTGTCCATGCATAATCTCTGCGTAAGCATGTGAATTTCAAAATACTCTTCAGAATTAATTTCATGATACTCACAGATGAGAGTTACAGAGTAGTGAAAGGATGAGAGCATCTTCTGTCTCACAGTACCTGCAAATCATTCCAGATTGGACTACTGAAAAAAATCTTGATCTAGCTCTAACCAGTGACAAAATTTTCACTTTAGTGATGAGACCACAGAGTCTTAGTCAGTGTAATATACACATCCCAGAGTGGCATAATATGCAGTTTATATCAATTGGGTTTGCTCAATGTTTTGTTGAAATTATGCTGAAAATTAATTCAAAGATATCTTTCTAGAGACCAATATTTCTCTTTCATAAAGCTTTTTTTTTTCAGCAGACCCCTTTTTTCTCCTTGTGTTCTTATATTTATTTCTGTCACTGAGTGGCAATCTCCATTGGCAGACCTTCCTGAGACCTTATTTTTCACCCACATTAGTCCTGAAATGCACCATCCAAAGTATAACAAGAATCTAGGTAGTTGATATGTGTCTGCAACTGTAAAAGAAGTGTGCCCAGCACAAGAATGAATAACTTGGAAATTAATTACAACCACTTCTGTTCTACTTCCATTCTAAACCATCCATTCTCCTGTAGATTATAACTCAGCAATTCAGACACAAGAGTCAACAGGAGTAAGGATGCTCCCATACTATCACAATTTTTTGTCAGAATACTCACCATTGTGTTGCTTTAAGATAAACCATTTTACTATGCATTTGAGCCAGATTAGGAACATCCAACTTTGTCTGCTATTACCTCACAAGTAACCCAAGAGAGGTCGAGATTTCTTTTGCTGTTGGACTGTGCCATTGTGCCTACATTGGTCAGCACCAAAGCACTCCTGCACCACTTTCAAGGCAAGTAAGATCCCTCTGAGGAAGCTGAGTGAGTGCTTCTCATCATCTGCAGAGAGAAAGAATTATTTCTGCCAGCACAGAAGGCTCAAAAGACATTCAAATTTTGCAAACGACTCTTCTGATCACTCCTGCTGCAGATAGAGAGAAGAGCTATAAGTCTGACAGAGAAATAGATATTATGTGAGAGAAGAACTAAGCTTTCAGCTTACCAAAAGTCAAGTCCAAGGTTTGATATGATTGCCCTCTGCAGATATATCAAGAGGCAATGTATCAAAAAGAGAGAAATTCTATTTCATATGAAGGGCAATGTGGCACAAGAACAAATGAGTATAAATTGGGCATGAAGAATTGAAATTGTTCTGGAAATTCAAAGAAGCAAGTGCCTTGTTAGCAGTCACTGTTCCGAAATACTGCAAAGCCCAAACATCAAACTGCTTTTAATGTGGACTTTAATAAATTGATTAATGGCAAGGCATGATGCAATTTCTTGTAATATTAAAAAAAAAAAAAAAAAGTGCCACGCTTATCTAACCAAGATATAAACAGGACTACATGAAATTTCATTGTTTGCCTCACAAACCGCAATGATTAAAGGTGCTGATTCAGGCACATTTACAGCCAAGTTGATCATGCTACTTGCTTACACCACCAATGTTGCAATTCATTTGTCAGTGTTCCTCTTCTGATGTGCATCATCTCCACCTTTACACGGAGTAAATATGCAGCACAAGAAGGATTCATATTTCCATTCTGCTATCAATAACTGTCAAGTAATATAAGAAACTATCCATACCTTACACTATGGTTATGAAAGCCTATAAAAAAAATAGCTGATGTATTATAGCACCTTCCAGTACCTGAAGGGGTTCTACAGGAAAGGTGGAGATGGACTTTTTACAAGGGCCTGTAGTGACAGGACAAGGGGTAACAGGTTTAAATTGAAAGTGGGAAGATTTAGATTAGATATCAGGAAGAAATTCTTCCCGGAGAGGGTGGTGAGGCACTGGAACAGGTTGCCCAGAGAAGCTGTGGGTGCCCCATCCCTGGCTGTCTTCAAGGCCAGGCTGGATGAGGCTTTGAGCAACCTGGTCTAGTGGAGGGTGTCCCTGCCCATGGGAGGGGGGTTGGACCTAGATGATCTTAAAGGTCCTCTCCTATCTACTGTGAAAACATCAACAGTTTTTTGTAGAATGTTGTTTTGCAAGTGATCACTCCAAGCCTTGTCTTCTTTGTGATCTTTGAAATTCTTTCCAACTGAATATAAAACACAAGGAGAAAAAATACAGGAGTAATAGCAGTATTCCTGCTTTGAGAGGCAAGAGGATACAAAGGAAGGATGTTTCTTGATATGGAAAGAGCACAGGTCCAATATCCCTCCTCTGCAATGCAATCTGACTTCATCAGTGTTACATCTCTTTCATTTGAGGTTTAATCTACAACAGCATTTCTCTCTTCAGCCAACCTTTTTCTCTCCCTTCCATCTCCTACCTCCATCTACACAATAAGTGCTGATCAAGTGACAGAATGTGAATGAGGGGAACAAAAGAATAATATATTGATCTTTTCCCTCCTATCAAATTTTGGCTAATTTTACACTATTTTACTAGTTTTAGCTAGAAATTGCTTTCTGCTTTTTATCTAACCTAGGAAAGTGATGTTATATATTCATATACACATATCATTTCATACGGCTCTCAAAGGACTTTACAAATTGAATGTATACCATACAAGAATCTTTTCAGACACCCAGGAATTGCAGTTAGTTCGAGGGTAAATTGCAGGGTCCATAGTGATTTTACACAATAGTTTATAATAGGAATTAAAGATTGTATCCATTTGGAACTCCAGGTGAAGTTAGATAAGGAGAAAGTAATTACCCAAATTGGAATTTGAATGGAGTGCTAACAACTATATTCTTGCAGAACCATACCGAAATTCTTTTGGTTTTGTCACTCATGTGAAAGACATAATCACCTCTGTAATATGGAGCCCCTTATTCACTACCACCGTAGATTCACAATTAACTCAAATGAGTTTTTTGTTTTGTTTTTTTTTTTTTTTTTTAATACTACCACTTGATTTTCTTCTTGGTTTTACCAAGAAGAAACCTGGCTAAATGTTCTTTTATTCAGGAACCAACCTATTTGATTACACAACTGAAAAAATACCACCTAAAATGGATCTTGCCAATGGTAAAGGCATTTCAAGTGCATTTCAGTGCCTGAACCCGGTTCTCTGTAGCAGCACTAACATTATTTTCTTTGTCTTCAGAAGAATCCCAGGAGCAAACAATCTTTGTATGTACAGCACAGGAGCAAAGACATGACTTATGTGTCTGTACTGTCTTTTACGTTTGTCATAAATTTGCTGTCAGCTGTGGACTCATGGTCTGACAGTGAGTGTTGAAAATCCAGGATCAGATGAAGGACTGGGGTCCAGGACCTTCACACACCTAATCCAATTACTATTCTGATGGATATGTCCAGTATGCTGTTGAAGAATACCTCCTCAAATATTTAAAACATGAGCATATATAATTGTGGGTAGTGGGAAAAAGTATGGGTAACCAATCAGTTATTTTATTGTGATTTCTTCCTCCTGAATATTTTGTATGAAAGACCCTTTGTTTTTCTGGAAGTTGTGCCAGCTGTGTTAGATGCCTAGCACCCACTTCTGTAGAATCGAAATAAATACAAATACCTTGACTCAGCATGTTGTTTGGCTCTTGCACACCAAGTAAAGGACTCAGTCTTGGGACAACACGTACATTTCACAGAACATTACAATCACAGAGAATCTGTTACTGACAAAATCATAATTGTAGTTAAGCTTGAAATTTACAAAATCTTTAAACATTACCAGCAATTATACTGAAAAAAAGCTTCTTATTGTGATGGTAACAAGCACCACCAGAACACCCAGACATGCTTTTTTAGTTCACTTTTAGCGTTTATTCTGTCTGAATTAGATATATCCACTGCAATTATCCTATAAGAAATACTGAAAGGAAACTACAGCCTAAATATGGGACTTAGAGAGGGTCCTTCCAAAAATACAGCACCAAATAACCTGAGACTTTACATCATGCTTCAATTGGTGTTGAAACAGAGGGCAGTACTTACCCTGTCATCTACTCATAGGAGGTGAAGACAAATACATGTCTGTGCCTGAACTACTTCTGATGACTTGAGAAGAGCTGCAGAAGAGATCAGAAATAGGAGGAGTTTGTCAACTTTCTCATTATCCAAAACCAGAAGACACATGTTGCCAAGGAGGTCACACATGCTGGAAAGAAACATACTGAGATTCAGCAGCAGAAACTCTCTACTCATTTCCATTCCTCACATCTTCTGATGGGATTGTCTCACCATGAACAAGCTATTATAATCCACTCCTTTACTTAGTGGGATGTAGGAGTCAGGAGCTGCCCTCTGTCTCTGTTGTGCCAGGTCACACGGGCACTTTGAAGCTGGTGCAGAGAAGGCTGCCAAAGGAGCTGTGTGCTCAGAGATTCACCTCTCTTGGTGAATTTTTAGACCCAATTAGAGCAGGAGAATGGAGCACAGAATAGAAGAGAGACTGTTATGAGTTATTATATCATTATAATAGTGGCTTCTGTCTTTCATATATATAACACAAGACACTCAGCATTAGAGTATTATTCAACTTTCCTGTAGAAACCTTAGGATCAATATTACAGCAGTCCAAATTATCTATAGCTATCTACCTCTGTATTGTCCTTCAAGATTTTTACCTATTTTCCAATTATCACATTAAACTAACCTATTAATGTGATAAGTTTTGTTACAAGTACTGTTCTTGCCACTTTCCCATTGCCGTGACACTCGTCTAAAAGATAAAGGCAAAGCTTTAAAAAAAAGCTATACATAAAATCTAATCAACCTGTCACTAAGAGTTTGAATTATTTTAAGATGTAGTATAGGACTGTCTGAGTCAGACTCTTGACCCAATTCATGTAATTGTTCCCACTGGAATCAGAAGTAAAATTCTCAATGACATTTTAGGTAGTGGAATTAGTCCAATGCTAAGCAGTTTTAGCTGATTAACTTCAATTGCACCTTTCTTCCCATATTCTATTTTTTTTCTATTCCAACTGCTCTCCTGCCCCTTCTTTTCCTTAGGATGATTTGTGTTCTCTGTCCTACATCAGTTAAATGTTATCTCAATTGGACTGTTCCTGATCTAACCTCAGTATTTAATCTATCTTTAAATTGATATTCAGATGTTAAACCTCAATACATGACTGTGCATGGAGAGAGGTTTATTTTAAAGATATCTTCAGTGTCTTGCTTGTTCTCTCATCTCCTCATTTAAAAAGTAAGAGTAATTAGCAAACAACACCCACATGGAATTTACTTGTGACTGACAGGTGAGCTGGGCAACTTAAGGAACTGCTATAAAATGGGTAAGAGAGAAGACTGTCAATTCTGTTCCATAGCATGAACTCATCAGTGAATATATATTCTGTAAGAGAAATAACTTGGTCCCAGTTTAAAAGATTTTTCTGTTAAATAGAACATGCTAAGTAATTCTAACTATTCAGAAGATTTGGTCTCTAGTATGGATTTCTGAGCTATGTCATATATTAAGCTTACCTAGAAAATGCTAGCACTGAGATCTTTCTTCCACCTCCTGCTTTCTGTCTTTTCAAATTAAAATTGTGGTACTTCCAGATAAAGATCTTCTTTTCCTGGCACTTTCGATCCTGGACTGTCCAGATATAAACCTCAACACAACCACACCTTCATTAACTTCCTTGCTTCAGTTTTTGATTTACATTTTCAAAAAAGCAAATAACTCCACATTTTGGGCTTGACTTCATAAATGCAAATGACTATTTTAGAAAACGTTAGGCTGAATGCAAGGAAACTATTTTTTCTTTAGAATTACAGTACAAGTCTCATGTGCAGTATACTAATCTTCACTGCATTACACAACTGCTGTTACATAAAGTACTTTACACCCAAAAAGACAGTAATTTGGATGTGATTTCATGCAACAGAACAATTGCATCTAACTGACGTTCTCTATTTAGATTAAGTCCACTCTAAATGGGTTTAATTTTAAAGCTACTAGAAGAGCTGCTGTTTAAATATTATTTCCTAACCAGAAGTCTGCATTACATATCCCTTATTTATCTAACACATAGGAACTTAAATTAAAGTTTTATGTGGAATGCTTGTTATATTCTACCACCTCTTCTTCACACTAAGTACAGTCAAGGTACAAAGTGAGAGGGATCACTCTTGCCTTCAGACCCAGCAAATAAATGAGTTCAGAAAATGACAGGAGAAGTATCAGTCCATGTCAGGACTAACCGTAACAATTTTCTGTGGATCTGTTGGGAATCAAAAATAAATCCTCCATAGACAAGTAATTTCCAGAGTTAGTGTAAGATTTGAGAGGAATTAGGAAAAAGATTCTCTAGGATATATTCAGGTGGGACACTGTAAGATGTTTTAGAACAAAATCTATGGCTACAGAGTGAAAAATGAGATGCTTATTCTAAGTCAAACCTAGACTGAATTCACATTACAGATTTTTTCCTAACATCCTTTATTACACTTGAAGACAGAGCTGAGTGATGCACACTTAAAAAGCAAACTTCGAGCACAAGAGGAAGATACAATAACAGATTTGTCTCAAAGTCTGTATGAGAGATTTTAAGATAGATTTGTTTCATAAAGTTTCAAATTAACTAGACAGAGCTTCCTCCAAGTTTTTTAACTCAAGAGAAATAAATAAAGTTTTGTAACTACTGAAGTAATTCTACAGCAATGTAGTAGTCCAAGGTTGGATCTTTTTTAAAAATTATTACTAGCTCTGTATTTGTCAGCCTAATTAACATGCTGGAAAAAAGACATCTTGAATGTTAGAGAGCTTATTAAAAATCAGAAGCTTTTGAGAATGGCATTAAATCCTCTGATGGCTTGCATGTTTGCCTTTCGAATTTTTTCTTTTAAAATTATTCTCTTTCAAATTTGGATTAAATTTGAAAGATCTAACTATTGAACATGAGGCTAACATGGGCAAGAAAGAAAACAAGAGAACTGAAGCTGACAGATTCTTTGGTAAGTAAGCTCAAAGAATAAAATTTAAGGCTGAAAATAAGGTTACACTACCACACAGACAAAAGGCTGTCCACTTTCAAAGTCTTCTAAATAGGTTGACATAAGTGGTGCACCTTTTCCATCTGCCAGAGGGTGCAGACTGAGAAAGGAAAGATTAAAAAGCTATATTGCTATCTAAATAGCTTAGATTTATTATATTTATGGGGAATCTTCAGGGTCTGTGTTGACTGAGTATTGTTAAAGAAAACACAGGAAACCAGAAGGGTAGAGCTGTTGAGAAAATCAGATCTCTGAAAACTCACGATGGTCATCAGTGCTCAGTGTGAGCACGTTCTGCTGTTGCTACCACAAAACATGATATTACTGGCAGTTTTATCAACCATACACTCAATGAGAAAATGGCCACAGAGAAGAGAACTATACTCCTACACAGTTTTGCTGGGGGCCCGTAAGTCACACGCAGGCATGTAGAACACTGTAGATTAGTAATCAAAAGTTACGGAAGAGTAGTTCAGAAAATGATCTTGTTGGTTACTGCTGTTTAACTGAGCCTCTACTTAGTGATGCAAGCATAAAATAACCTGAGGCATAGCCCTAGCAATGGAGTTCTGCAAATCTTCACTTCCCAGCCATGCCAGTTTCAAAAGCTAAACATGGAAAACCACACACTTATAAAAAAATCTATTATTCAAATCAACCAAGTTCTATTGGAAACTGTCACACATTGTGCTCTGTGAAAAAGATCTACTGAGCATTAGCAGACTGATATATGTAACATAAACCTTTGCATAAGAACTAACTCTAAAAGGCTCAGACAAGAGCCTCATAGAATGATAACCTTCCACAGCATGTACCTGTCAGGTATTTGAGGCTTAAGTGCTGCAAAGGTCATACACTTTCTCCTTTAATGAGGGATGTTACCCTATGCACACATCTGTTCCTATTCAGTTAATGAAACTTCTCTTCAATTGCTTTATTTGTTGACATATAATATCTTGAAGACCTTACAAGCTATATATGTCTACTTGTGAGATGTGCACATATATAGAAACATGCTGTTGGCAGGAGTGAAATACAGACTTCAAGGGTAGGGAGGTAACAAGACACGTGATCATTTTTAACTCTGGTCTTAAGAAAAGATTAGTTTGGATATGGCCAAGTGTACTCTTGAATTTGTTAAGATGAATTATAAAATATAATACCGTTACCTTTAGGATACAAATAAGAAGAATTAAAATGGTGAACAGGGTGCAGTCAGTGCTGCAAAAGAAGCAGAAGACAACACTTTATATTCCCCTATATTATATATCCTCCTATGTTAGTTCTCCTACAATTTAGGAAGGCAAAACACCAGAGGAGGAATTTACACCATCTGAATAGATGGGCAGGTTGCACCAGCACAATTGGAAGCTGTCTGCGTAGCGAAGCGTAGAGAAAGAAGGGCAAAATATTCTACTGAAAACAAACTCTACAGAGCAACTGTATTCTGTGGATGCTTAGGTGGTGAATGAATGGTTTGCACATACAATAAATATACTCTCAAGAGCCAAACTGGCATGAACACTACAGGTCTAATTGAAAGGTTTGGAAAGGGTATGAAATCTCCAGAACATCATATTTCCACACCACTATAAGGAATTATACAATAGCAAATAGAATTGGATTCCTCCATCCCTGTTTACAAGACACTTGCAATTTCTCCAACCCAGACACCAGGCCTGCAGACAATTGATTCAAGTCAATTAATTAACTATGCACTCCTTCGGATCTACTGTGACTTTTAGTGGAAATACAAAGAGGACATAAGGTTTGTGTGAATCCTTTTAACCTGGCTGCTCAGTGAGGCTCCCATAGCAGAAATCAAACCTGAAAGAAATGTGAGAATGGTATTTTAGTGGGGCACAGATCAGTCCAATGGAGGCTACTGATTTGTACAGTCTCAAGCTACCAAATTTTCCTTAATCGGAGCAATAGGTCATCCGTCTCAGGAACCCGTCAGGAGCCAGGAACTGCTGCTCCAACATGATTCAGTGGCTCTCACAGAGTTTTGAGTGGTGGAAACTTGTACAGTGTGCAGCAGTCTGTTTTACAGCTTCTTTGGTAATTCAGCACAAGCCCGAGAGCTATTGTTTTATACAAAAGCAGGATGATGGCCCATTAATCAGTAAATCGGTGCTGTCAAGGTAAAAGTGAAAATTTTCAACTTATTGAGGGCAGCAAAATACCTCACCCTAGCCATGCCTTCTATTCAATTGAACTTCAGGACCAAAAGTAAATGCTTTTGAAAGTTTGACTGGCTGAAAAATACAGGAAGTGTGTACAAAGGTGAGGATAAACATTTTACTCATGTTCAGAAATTATGTCATCGTCAGATTTCTAGGAATATTTACAGAAATATAATCCCTGCAAAAGTAATAGAAATTAATTTCAGTCATTATTGGATGTATGAGGACACTCACTACATCAAACCACAAAATTGCACATGAATATCTTATTTATAAGATATTATACTTATATATTATATAAGATATTATATAACTTAATATAAGTCTTATTTAGAACTTATGAAAATTGTTCCACAGACAGCTGGTGAACACTACCAGATCTGCATTTTGTTTTTAAATGAATCACTGCTCTGAATTCAAACAATTCAGGTTGTTCAGAGCTGATAAAAATGCTCCCAATTTCATTACTGACAGCTCTTCTTGATAGTAAATCCCCAGGTATGAACTAAGGGTAAAATGGAAAGGGCCAAAAAACCACAGACTTACCTCGTTAGCCTTAGACTCCAGGAGCTCAGGAGAGGTGAGTTTCATGTGTTCCCTTAGGTCCCCTCCTGCAAATGTGACGTACGCAATGCCTTCCTGTTGTATACAAGGCAAAGTGCGAGGTGTCACTGACTGTGTTACAGCTGGAACAAAAACCAACACTGCACATTAGCCACTTTTGTGCTGGCTTGTCATTAATGAATGTGTACAACACCTAGTTTTGCTGTGCTACTGACAAATCTGTGCTGACTCCATAGTAACAGCTTGCAAGACTGCATCCTTAGACATCACATATATTTGTACCATCCTCAGATTAAATTTGAAGTTAATTATATTGTGCTTCATCTGATTTATTAATCCTCTCCTTAACATTGCTATTGTATTCATGAACATCCAGAGCCCATTTCTGAGCTATAAAAAACATTTTACTTTCTTGTGTTCCCTAGATTTCCAGCTTGTAAATTAAAAAGTAATATAGCAGCTATTAATTCCATTCTGAAGAAATTGAAGTTACAGCATTATGATTACAATTATTAATGAATCCTTTTCCCAAAATTACTTTTTTTATTATATACATGAAAAAAAGCAAATAACAGCATGAGAAATAGGTGAAACAAATGGTGCATGGAGTGTGGCCAGCATTTGATTCTGATAACAAGAAATACTGAAGGAGAGTTTTTTATCAGATTAGGGGGAAAAAAAGCATGATGTTAGAAGCCAAACTATCTTAATATTTGCAACAGAAGTACAGAATAAATCCTACTGGTGTTACAAACTTTGTGTATAATTTGGGTTTCAACAGGCATAATCCCCCCAAGAAATGAAGGGAAACTTCATTGAAATGGCTACAGTCAGAGTAAGAAGCTGTGGCAGCTAGAAGGGGTGGAAGTTTCACTGGCTGCATAGACTCTACCAAGTCCATTTCCCTCATTATAATGGCACCTGCTGAAAGACTTTATTATATTACATTCTATCATAACTGCTTTCTCAGGAAGGTGAATTATGGTCTGTGGTACAATGATAGGTAGTTAATCACTGGTGATATTTTGTGCTCAGTATTTTCTATACATCAGTGCACAGCACTGTCATTGGTTTATTATAGCAACTGATCTGATTTGATGAAGCGTGATGATTTATTAAATATTTTCTTAAATTTTCAGACTATATTTCAGTGGTTAGTGACATATTCTGTTGCCATTACCTTCAGCTAATTAGCACTCCTGGATTTTTTTTTTTCACACAACTGAGCGAAGATGATGCACAACATCATCAGGAAATAGCACAAAGGATGTCACACCAGAAAGATTACAGTTCAAACATTTTGGAATTAACTCCAACCTGATATTTTAGTCACCAGAATTCCACTGGAGAAGTGAAGTTCCACTTATATTATCACATCCAAATTTGGTTCCTTAACATTAAACTATGCTGCTGCTCTTGATTCTTTTTATAGAAGAGCTCCAGTGACAGGGTAAAATTCAATTCAGCACAATAGGTCAACATGAAACCTATGAATTAGTTGAGTCCCACTTTATATGTTGTTAAAAATAGAACAATAACCTAGACGGTATTTTATTCACCCTCTATAGAAAAGGGGTGACTATTTTCTCCTGTCCACCACCCAATCTCTCTCTCTGCATATTCAGAGTTGTACTTTTCTGAAAAATATTTTTCAGGTTACTTTATATAGCAGGATAATCTAGGACCAAGGGCATCAAACAACAATGATCAAATGAAATGTTCAAACCGGCAAGTTAAGTATTTGACAGGGGAATAAAGGGAAAGTGTTAGCAATATCTTTAATAACATTCCTGTCAGTAGCAATAAGAAATCTGCAGTCATGACTAGCAAATAATTCATAGCTGAAAATATTTTATATCTCACTCCCATTTCTGCTTGTATCTGTATCACCAAATGAACTGTTGATCCCAAAGGAAACGTGATCAAAGCCTAAGCCTAGAGTTTGCATCTTATCTTCCATATATACTATTTCATTTTCTCTAACAGCTGTTGTAACTGCATTGTATTTTGTTATTTTTTCTTTCAGAAATGTGTATGAATAGATCGTTACCTTATGCTTCCATTATATTGCCTTTAAGATTGGCTTTTCTTTTCCTGTTACCTTTTATATTGGCAAGAAAAATAATAAGTATAATAGAAACTCAACCTACTGTGATCAAATTCCTGCCCTTTCCTGTTCCATTCTTTCTTGTTCAGTCTTGCTCAATGAAGGCACAGCACCATACAGTTAGTTTTATAATCCCTAGGTATTTTCTGCTAAAACTGCAAGATGGCCATAGGCAAAATACTCAAATCCACATGAGTATCAGACCAGTAGAAACACTCAATATACCAGCTTTATTGGTTTTTTCAATAAATGTTCTACTAAGAATATTTCTTTACTTAATAGCATTTAATTAAAAGGTATACTTTAATACAGAAACATATTCTTAGCTATGTTTATATGTAGTATTTATGACATTTTATAGGTAGGAATCCTTGATCTTTTCTTCCCAAGTCACTTGCAATATTTAGCAGAAGACAATGCAAATAACGTATTTATGCTCATAGCACGTTTATTTTTATGACTATAATATACTTTCTGATGGTGATGGCACTGTGATGACAACTTCTACCAAAGTCAACACCAATTGGTATTTTTATTATTAGAATTATTACTGAGAAGAAAAAGCAAAACAAAAAACAAAGAATGATTGTGAAACAAATGCTTTTGTGATTCCTTTTTGTACAACATGAAATGTCAGAAAAATAATTAGAGATAGTACTGTAAATGAACAAATACAAAAAGGACAAGGAGCCTTATTGTTTTAAAGCCAATGGTAAAATAACTCAGAATCAGTTTCCAAAACAGAAAAAATTCAGCATATTGCATAAAATTTTGGTTCCTATTTATTAAAGAAAATTGAATTTAAATTGGAACGGACTGAATAGCAGGACTAATACAATGATTAGATGACTTTTTTTTTTTCTTTAATTGAAAAATAGATTAAGAGAACTAGGATTTTTTCATCTACAGAAATGGTACTGGAAAGGGAAGCTAAGGATGTCTGCAAACATTGTGGGGCAGGAGTAAATATTAAGAAGAGAGAAGAATTATTTCTGTTACAAAAAATTATGGTCTATGGTCACATTGCTATAAATTTTTCTTGTAATAACTCAATAGAAATGAAGGGTGCTTTCCATGCCTCCACAGACAGAACCTTTTTTAATGGCATTTAAAATGAGTAGGGAGCAATTGTGCTCTACAAGTAAGCGAAAACTTGACTGAATATAAGTGATCCTGGACTAAAAAGGTAGGCTTGGATTTAAAAAGCCTTTCCTAGACATATTTTTGACCTCAGAGGTAATGTTTGCGGGACACTGAACTGCTGCTTGAATGTCTGATCTCTCCTGCTTTAATCTTCTGAAAAATTACAGTTGATGATTTTGTTTCTTTCTGTAGGTCTCAAGTTTGTCACAGTGCATTGAAAAGAATTTTATTAACTGTGATGACGGGGAAGTAAAGGTTTAGGAACATAAACATGTCGTGTGGTGACCTGAGAGTGGGAAAAGGGATAAAGCTAAATAGTTCAAGAAGTCCATTTTGTCTTTTTTCTTTAAATCATAGAGTAATAGAATGGTTTGGGTTGGAAGGGACCTCAGATATCATCAAGTTCCAACCCCCCTGCCATGGGCAGGGACACCCTCCACCAGACCAGGTTGCTCAAAGCTTCATCCAGCCTGGCTTTGAACACTTACAGGGATGGGGCATCCACAGCTTCTCTGGGCAGCCTGTTCCTGTGCTTTGCCACGCTCTCCGTGAAGAACTTCTTCCTTATAATTAATCTAAATCTACCTTCTTTCTGTTAAAAGCCATTACCCCTTGTCCTGTCACTACAGACCCTTTTAAAATTTCCCCTTCCAGCTTTCTTGTACAGAGGTGAGACTGTCTGTCTGGTAGTTCCCCAGCTTCTCCTTATTTCCCTTTTTAAAAATGGGGACTATGTTTCCCTTTTTCCAGTCAGTGGGAACTTGACTGGATTGCCATGACTTCTCAAATATGATGGGTAGTGGCCTGGCAACTTCACCCACCAGTTCTCTCATCTGTTTTTTTTTTTTCTCTTTCTAGCTGTACATACACAATTTGGAATCTTCATCATCATCCCTTCCTCGCACCCATACCTGTGTTCTAAAGGTTTTGGTATGATGTTAGGGAGTCAGAGCTAATGAAGGAACCAACATGAACACATCAGTCTCCTTCCCACACTTAGTGCTAGAAATCTGTAACAATTTGCTAGACTTACTAGCATGAAAAAAAATTTAAAAAATCTTTTTTTTTTCTAATCCATGAGCAACTGACAAGTTTCCCTTTCACCCTACTGTGTAATGATGTGTGCGGCTGTGATATAAAAAGTTACCCATCCAACTCAATGTTATCCACAGCTTCTGTTTACTTACAGGGCAAATTATCAATTATCAGCTCCAGTAAGTTTTTCAGTCTCAGCATCAGTGCTCAAATGCCTCACAAAAACAGAAGCAGGATTGTTCCTGAGGTCAGATGGACAGATTGCACAAACTAATTTATGGAAACAGAGAGACATAAACCACAGAAAAGCAACAGTGTGTAATCTAAGTGAACCAGAAGGAAAAGAAAATGCAAAAAGACTTTTTTGATTCTGACCCAATAATTGCCTTCTTCAATATGGTAATTATCAAAGATATCCATGCAATCATTTCCTTTCCTGCCATATTCTCTATCATTGGAAACCAAAGTGAATTCATAGTACTGAAATCAATTTATTGTTTTACCAGTGAGAGTAATGTGAAGCAATGTCTCTAATGTCCCAACAGCAAATTGAAACAAAATTCTAGAATTGCAAAACCACTATTTATGTAATACAGTCCCATCAACTCAAAGCAAAAAGTCCTCTCTGAAAGAGTATGAACAAACTCAGGGTATAATAGATTTAGCACTTTATGCAAATGTATAGGAAGGGGTTTTTTTCCCCTAAAGATATATTTTTAAAAGTTTGAAATAATTTAACTACCTTTAAAAATATTTCCCCTCAAAAATGTACAGTACTTTATAGTATTTATGGTAGGAGAAATTACTTTTCTAATTTATTATATAAATACTGTAAATAAATGTACTTAAACATTGGCTAGGACTGAGTATATAACACATACGGCAAATACGCTGGAAACAGAAGAAGAGCCGACCATTCTTTTTTCAGGGAAGAAGAGAGTACATTTTCTTTGAAAATTGTTTGATGTTAGCCTGATGAAATCTTTTTTGGATAAATGATTTGGACTAAGAGGGCTCTGGTTTTCCCCCTCCAGTTTACCACACTACTAATGTATTTCCTTTCCTAACTGTCATCGCTGTGGCTCTGAGCACTACAGCTGTCCACACTGCAAAATGCCAGAAGCTAATTTACTTCTCTGCTTAATTAAAGTTGCAGTTACCACTGAAGTTAAAAGAAACCAGATCTCTGTTAGCTGCCATTAAAAATGAGAAGACATTTTCATTTTTCCTCAGAAGTGCCCTTGTTACCCTAACTGTTTGCTGCACCCTGCTAAAGAGATTTTACAAAGAATTCCAATTTCCCCTTGCAATTACCAAATACCTACAGCTGGTAACAGACTTCTGCTTTAGCACGGGCACCACAGTTAGCATGTGCCTAAAATAGGCATACAGAAAAAAGGCACGTTGTTGAAAGACCTACATGCTCACAAAACAGATATGGACACTTGAAGTTCTACATTTCAATCCTATTTAATACGTTGAACCTCTCTGTCCCTAACAATAATAAAAGATACATCAATATGAAAGCAGGAAGCAGATACATCAGGAAGGTGTTTATGTCTTCAACTTATTTCTCCTTGAAATGTCTATTCAATGTTTGATCTTTCCAGAATTATTGCAATTTGATTTTTTCTTATTGCCTCTTCTCATAGGCATTTGTGGGGTTTGAGAACAGTCACTAAATATGTGACTAAATAGGCTGCCACTCAAAACCAGACATATAATAGAAAGGGACTGCAAAATACAACCTGGCAGTAGCCTCTCTGCATCATGGTATTAGATTCTAGTCAGCAAAGATCTGCCCACACATCCTAAGGGACTGTTGTTAAGGTCAACTGGAAAATAAATTAAAGCAACTCCTGCAGAAACAGAACAATATTCAGAACATTTGTTCAGATTAAACAGGAAGGCAATTTATTTTCTGAATTTGTTTTTACTCATTTCTTGACAACAAAAACACTGACATTTTATGATATGCTGTTAGCTGTTGAGAAAGCAGAAAAGATGATAGCCCTGAGGGATTATAAAATCCAAACTACTTGACCTAAAAGGGTTATAGTGACCTATGGTCCTTGTTGTCTCCCACTTGCCCCAGAAAACAATATGAATAACAAATACTGCTTCATAAGTGCAGGTCCTTGCAGTTGCTTACAAGGCAAATAATGTAACAGCAGAGGTAGAATCTGAAAGCAAATAAATCCAGAAACAGTCTGTGCAGTAAAACTACTACAAAAGCATGATTGGAAGATCACTATGACAGCAACATTTAATTAAATCCAGAAGAAATAATCACATCTCATTTGTTCTATTCCTTTTATTATGTCCGCTAGCAGAACCTCAAATGTTTACTATTATTTTAGCTAAATGTTTTAAAATAATGGATGTTTCACCCAGTCTTGTGCACTACATGTGGACCATGTCACAGTTGATTTCTCTGATAGCAAGAAGCTATTTGATTGTAATTTAATACTTCAGAGAGAAGACAGATATAATTAGAAATATAGGTATATACTTAGAGAAATAAGGATCTCTATGAGTTATATTTTTAATGTATTTTATTTTGAAAACCCAAGGTACTTACTAGTCTGTGAATCTATGAATCTCCACTGATTGGCAGGATAGCATATTATCCTCATAGGAGGATTAACTACAAAAACCTAAAGCCCATCTATTGCCTCCACAGATCACAATCACACTCAAAGTATTTTAGTGTAATGCCATCAGCAAATAAAAGTTCTGTATTAAGTGCCATTGCTCCTGAGAATGGAATGAATTACTTTTGATCCAAACTCCTCTGATTGACAATTTAAAATCTCAAGCTTGACTGCTTAAAAGTCTTAATATACTACCAGATTTTTTTTTTTTATAGAGTTGTGAAATTTGTAAAACATAAAACATTGAAATCCTAACATGGTTGAAATACCTAATCTGAAAGTTATTCTTTTTTAATCTGATGTAGTCTGCTAGACTTTTTGCATTTTAAATACATATTTTATTGTCAGCTTAAAGACAGATGATAGCATATCAAAACCGAGGGACTGCTCTCCAAAGTTCTTTAACGTGCGCTGTAATGTACACGTAAGTTTATTTTCACTAAAGTGTAATGAATTTTAGAGTAAATTTTTCCTGTATTTGTTAAAAAGTGAAATGAAATTGGAGGCATCCTTAAGGCTAAATAACTGTTGTCTGCTGATGTATCAAGAAAATATTGACTTCCCTCTAGATAATTTTGAATCTATGTCCAAACTAAAAGATTTATAACCACAGCTCAGCAAGGTTGGATGAGAGACCCAACACACATCAAAACATTGAATGTGTCCTTTGTCACCTTTTTTTCCAGAGGTAGGAGAGCTGTGCTTATTCTTTGAAAGAGCTCTGAAACCTTTTGCCCAGGATGACAATGCAGCTCGCACAGGGAAACAGCAGGACAAGCTGTTATACACTCGAGTTGTACACTGACCAAAATGATCAAATTTGAGGCTATGTGTTATTTAAATTTCAGATCAATTCTCATGTTTCCACCACTCCTTAATCTTGACTAATGAGAAGTATACAAGTACTCTAAAGACTTGGGTGCTGCCTGAGCTGCATTGTCCAGATTCTCTTTTTGAACTTCCTGACAGCGGCATGAGAACTCTAATTCCAACTTTTCTATGGTTTTTAGATTCCATGGGCCAAAATGTTGCAGAAATAATCTATTACTCACATAACCTCATTATAAACTAACTCTAATGCCACAATCTTTAGCCTTGTTCCCATCCATTTGTACACAGAGTTTTCCAAGTTCATGTTCACATATTCCTCCTTCTTTTAAATTAGTGTAGCTACAATGGGTGTCGAACTGACCTCCTTCCATATAACTGCCAAGATAGGCAGTAATATTTGCCATTGTGATCTTTCAGCACCAATAACTTTAGTTTTCGTTCCACTTTGGCTAAGACAACAGAGTTTGAATCACTTCACACAGGACAGGGAAATGGTCCTCTGCCTTGCACTATTTCGATAAGTATCCTAAACTCTGGGCTTCCAAACAAAAGGAAATGTGTCCAAGAATTACACATTTTCAAGACGGACATAATCGCCCTCTTCATCTTCTTTCTCCCATTTATCCCTCTTTCACTACTGGTTTCTAAAAGAAAGTAAATCAACATCTACCTTTCAAAGTGTTCATGGGCATAATTTGGGGATGACTGGATACAGGCTGCTTCATACAGTCTTCTGTAGGTGTTAAATCTGTGTAGATTTCCCACAGTCTTCTGTAAGAGATAGATTTAAGACATACCTTTGCATGTAGCATTTCCCATTAACTATTACCACATAATTTACTTCTGTGGCATCTGAGGCTACGTCGGCACTATTGACTCAACAGTCTTGAGATATCCAAGCTATCTGTGAAGGAGAAGTATCATTTGGAGATGCTGCAAGCAGAATACTCATATCAGCTTATCCTTTCTGGCATTACTTTTAAACTCTGGTTTGCTAGTAGGCAAACTCCTGTTGGAGTTAGTAAAGGTCACCCCCAAGGAAACCCATTTACAATAAAAGAGCTTATTAACAGTACTTCTTCCTCTAATACATTTCATAACAAGAAAGGCAAGGTACAGCATGTTGCATCTAAGCCTAACCAACACAGAGCAGATGACAATTACCTACAAGTGGTGAGATATGATAGTTCTAACCCAGACAGATGTTTTGAAAGGTCAACTAAATCTTATAGTGAATGCACAAAATCCTTTCTTAATTACTTTTATAAAAGCATGAGAAATTAAATTAATTAAAACAAGAGCAGAATTTACTTCTGGCAGAGTCAGACACTAGAAGGCCCTAAATACGCAAAATGGGAACAAAATATAATGGAGCCAATTTCACATTATTTGTTATCTATTTGTTGCCATTATGCAATAACCCAAAAAGAATGAATTAAAAGCAAAAGATGAGCACATAAGGCTTAACAAGATTACTAGAAGAGAATGAAGGACTTAAATTATGGGCATGGCAGAACTATAAGTTATTCACATTTCTGCAGTATCAGAGTGTACAAGACAATTCTTTGCTTAATAGAATTTTCCTTCTCTGTAATTACTTCAGTGTCTGGGTCCACAGAGAAAATACTCTAGTACGCAAGCATTTTTCCATTTCTTTCTTCTTCTTTGCAGTTGATTTTTGCTTGACTCTATTTTTATTAGTCAGTGCTCTACTTTCTACTCTGTGTGTTGGCTGGGACCTTCTCTTATACACCGGCATGAGCAAAGGCAAATCTATTCTATATCCTGAAGTATTTTCTCTGTATATAAATCAAAGAATTTCACAAGATTAAGAGGCGAAGCGATTTTGACTTTCTTAATTCTCTTTCTTAGTAATTCTCTTTATTTATTAACTAGCGATAAATTTTAAGTGTTGACAGTAGCTTGTTTCATCATTTCCTATTAAATCTTACTTGACTTTTATACACTATTAAATAACCATTTTAGTATTAGTATCTTGCTATCATTTGCACCCCGGCTTAAATACTGGCAGGATAATTTGTAAGCAGATCTATACTAATATTTAAATTGATGAAGAGATCTTCTCTAGCCTGCATTAGTTGAATAGCTGCCTCCTGTCATTATTGTACCTTGTACCAGCCAGCTCTTGTTTGTCTTATTCACAAAGGAGGCTTTAGCTAGAAAGTCGTCTGTGAATTATATTATAAATTCATCTGTATGTACAGAGGGATAAAGAATGAGAATGATGAAAACCTGGAACAAGGGCACGAAGCTTGTTGCTAATAACTCTGTGCTGCACAAGTAGGCTAACTAAATCATTTCATAGAATCAACTTCCTTCCCAGAAACAGAACACTGGGATTTGACTTCGGCTGGATACTGAATGTAGATGTTTACACTACAGGTAGTAGGAAAGCTTCCATATGATTTTATGTGTACAGCAAAGCTATGCAACATGCTGACTAGGAGCTGCTTAGAAACTTGCTGTGAGAGTGATTGAAGAGAGATTTTAGTTTCTTCAAAATTTAAATTTACCTAGGTTTTGAGGTTGCTCTGTTTGTGGGTTGTTGGGGTTTTTTTTGTAATTTTGCAATCATTGCTAGCATCTTCACATTAAATTCTAAAAAAAGATTCTTTTTCTATGGAAAGTCAGGTTAATGTAGTATCAAACTACATCTTCCTATGGCATAACTGATAGAAGTTTCTTTGTATTAGAAGTGACTAGATCTTCTTTTTAGCTATATAATGGAACTAGAAAGCCAATACTACATTGTAAGAAAGGTAGCCCAAAGAGCACAAGCATCTACAATCTGAAAAAAAAGTCAGAGGTACATGTATATGAATATCCACTCCTAAGTGGAACTATGGTACTAAAAGAATAGAATCTTAAAATCAAGCTTAAGCAAGAAAGATTGTTTCGATTCATTCATTAAGTGGACAAAAATATTATGGTTCTGAACTCTCCTTCAGCCTCCATTAAAAAAGAAATGCTTTCCAAAAAGCATTTAGCATTTCCCCACATTACGAGGCTTGTTTGAAAGAACAAATACTATAAAAAATAAATTACTAGTTACTACATCTAGGCTCTATCAGTCAGCATTTTCCAAAAGGGAAAACACAGGCTTTGTCAAAGTATTCCATATTACATCATAATTTCGTTAAATCCAATTAAGTAAGTCATACCTTTTGCCAGTGTAACTGATAGTGGCAACTCTGAGATTTGCATTTCCAAATAATAAAGCATAAAACACCCAATATGCAGCTTCACCAGCCTACATAATTTGCCTCAGGGGAAGTAAAGTTGCAGAGTTTTCCCATAATGACAGGCAGTACTGTTCTGAGCACAGGAATAGATAAGGGATACTCAGAGCAGTATTGCTCAAGAGGAAACATTTTAGGATGTACCCTACTCCCCTATACATGCTTCCTGGGTTTTATTGATTCATGGTGTTATATCTTTTCACTTAGTTTTCTGATAACAATATTCAAACTCTTATCACATCTCCTTTTCCACTCTCTACACCACCAGGTCTAATTATTTACACCCTAGATCCACAACAAAATTCTTTTTCATGACTTAGTATTTTATGCTCCCTTACAAAATAGTAATCTGAAGTAGTGAACTACGAAAAGAGCAGATTACAGCATAATTCACAATGCTAATGATGGTCATAAATTTTGTGGCTCTGAGGTGATGTGAAATATCTTCAAGCTGCAAAATGACCAGCAAAACCAATTAGATGAATGTGCTAAGTACATTAAAGTAAAAGGAATTGTGTTAGAAGGAAGTTTCAGAAAGATAATCTCAGTAAGAAGAAAATATTTTTCTTGCCTGTTTCAATATTGTATCATTAAAGCCATATGATTATGGTTGCAAGGTTTAGATTTTTGGTTTTGCTCCCAAGTAAAGCTGGATGATAAACTGTGGGGTAAATTATTTGAGCAGACCAGCAGTATTTGTTGTATAAATGGAAATGATTATTTCATGCAGCTAAACAATAATAATTGCTATCCTTATATGAACTAGGAATTTTGATCTGCACATTTCAGATGAAGGTCACTTTAGTGTTAAGCTTTATGATTTTATTGCTCTGTAAAATATTATTTGTAGAATCATTTAATAAATCAAATGGAATATTACCTATAAATAAGGCTGATAATTCTCAGAACAGTAAAATCAAAATGTTCTGAAAATAGTGTGATCTATTTTTTTCTCTCCTTTTATTGAAGCGATGGACCACAAATCTTTCAATACAGAAATCCAAATGAAGATGGGTATCCGTAATGAATGGTCAATTAATTTTCAGCTAGTTAGATTTCACTTTCTATATTTTATTGGTTCAACACTAGATCTTAAAATCAGAATTACCCAAGAAATTTGTGGTTTATAATATTTCCCTTTTATGTTCAACTTTTCAATAATAACAAACTTTTTTGCAAAAATACATATAGCTCAATAATCTAGCTAACCAGTACAGCCAAGGTAGTTTTTTAACTTTGGTACTGAAACAGTATAAGAACAGTTTGAACAAATATATGATGGTTAAACAGAAATTTCAGTTTGGTTCCTGAAAAGTATTCAAACCCTGTTGCAATTCTTAAATAGGTTGACTTCTTAGTGGGATTAAAATAAATTACAGTTCACAAAGACTGATTAAACAATCAGTTAAACAATACTTTGTATTATTCCACAGAAATTTAATATCTCTCTAACATCACTACTTTGATTGGAAGAAATGCTTTTACAACTTCACATCATTTGTGATTGTGACAGGATTAATAGCAGGTTCAGAGTTTCCATAAGCAGACTCTTCAGACACCTTTGAGGATTCCCCTAATCTGACCTTCCAATACACTTTATCACTATATAGGATTTCTACTCTTTTATGAAAGCAACAACTGTTTTATTATGTAAATCATCAAATCCCTAACACTCTGTGAATTTATATAAAGTTGCACATTCATGTGAGAAAACATCCTTTATTCTCCTGTAATGGCATGGTGCAGACCACATAATCGCATCTTTCTGAGCAGTGTTCCATGGCTCATTCTCATTCCTTTACTGCCTGAAAAAAAAAAAACATTCTACATAGTCTCCTAAGAATTACATCCTTTACACTCAGAAAACAGACTCACTACTTTCTGTTTGTGATAACATCTTTAGCTGACAATATTTTTTTTCAGTTTACAGTTAAGCTACAAAATAATAGAATTTTAAGAATTTATCTTCGTTTCACTTCTGAAAACAGAAGTAGATATAAGTATTAAAAGCCCTGCTGTCACTTCTATGGCGTATATATGTTTGACTGTATAATCTAGCCATAGGAGCAAATATATATGCATGATATACTGTGACAATATGATGTGCAATAGCAGCTTCAACAAAAAATAACTTCTCGGAGTTCACTACTGTGTAAAAAGACAGTGAACAGAAAAAATACCATGTCAAGTTTAGTAAAAAGAATTCACCAACACTTCACCCACATATAGCAATCATCTTTTATATTAGCATTGGGGTTCAGTAATTATTTAAGTTAAATCTGAAAATTAAAATTAAGTGGAAATTCCACTGTCTTTAGTTATCTGTAAGAATATGAGTACCAAGAGCACGCTACAACCCTCTATCCCCAGCATTTAACTTGTGACACACAGCCAGCGTCTCTAACTCTGTTTTATACCATGTTAACAACATGTTACAACAAACAGAACAGAACAATATAGCAATTTGTTGTGTGTATAGCTGCAACCTTCACCTATAGGCGAAATACCTAAAGTTTGACAGGATGGTGGAAATGTGATTTTCTATTTTTTTTTTTTAATTTATAATTAATTATATATTAGAAAAGAGAATTATGATTAAAAAGAAAAAAAACTAAAGTCCAAAGTAATAAGTGCAGTCTATTCTCATTGTTTACTCCTCTCATACACATGAATGAAAAGAAACTAAATTGCTTGGGTCAATCACTTATCACTGTACCTATCACTTATATGTCACACTGTCCATTTAGAAATAGGTTTATAAAAGACAGAGAGTAAAACTTCCCCTTTTTCTTCTAAAAACTGCATTTTGTTGAAGCTACAATTAACTACCTTATTGAATTATCTTAGGTTTAGACAGTATGAAATTATAAAAGATTCTTTAAAGAGCCTTAGAAAACCACTATAATGTAAGAATTTGCTATACTGTTTTACCACACGTTCATAATACAATTACATTAGTCAAAAAATACTTAAGCTGGTTAATGTGAAGATCTGGATCCTTGTTTTTAATACCTAGAAGCAGTTCCTCCAAAGCCAATACTCTCATAATAGCATAATTTTATGTTCCCATTACATCCTCATCTCAGATCCACCTCAAAACATTGGTATACACCTTTGGACAGTAGAAATGCCTGATTTTTATCTGGTAGGATTTTGAGAGTGCACAGATGGCTATTATAGATTACCAAAATGGGACTGTGCGATAACAGTGCCAGCTGTGTAACAACTAGTCCATCTCTAAAAGAGATTGCAAATTCAAAGAGGAAATCCATTCAGAAAAGGGCTGAGAGCTGCTTCAGATGAACTCAGACTCTACATTAGGAGAACAGAATTCTGGTTTTACACAAAGGACAGAATGCTTCTAGCATATTTGCTATTAAGATTGTGTTTCAGTGAATTGCTTAGGGAAATGAAAGAGCTGAAATAGTCTTCTTTATATTAGAGCAATTATACCATTAAACACTCAGCTCTTATTTATTCTAATTTTTCTAATCTGACCATAAAAAAATTAATTCCAGAGAGACTAGATGGGTGGAGAGGGTTACTAAGGGAAAGCTGATTTCCAGACCATTAGTTCTGGCTGAGATCAGGTCCACAATGCCTGAAAATTCTCTTGAGGAATCTTTTTCTAGTTTATTTGAAAAGGTATGATGTCCTTGATCTACATCTCATTGAACTAGTGGAGGAAAATAAGAAAAATAACTTCATTCCATAGCTGGTCCCCAAATTCTGAAATCTTGGTGGGTTTAAAATCTTTTTAATCTTTTATATTTTAAATCTTTAAAATATAAAGTTCTTCGCTTGATATTTATTTTGTGAGACAGCAACTCCCCACAAAATTGGTCATCTCCTTCATTTCCTTTACCATTCTTTTATTTTTTTCCGGCTCACTGATACATTTAGCAATTGGAGATTCACATTAGGCTAAATGTCTTTTTGATGATTATTGAAACAGTTATTGCATGTGTTTGGTATTGAAGTGTTCAGTGCACTAGGAAATGACACTAGTAAGTATCTTGCAGAGGAGGTGCTTTGATAACAGCCACAATTAAAGTAAAACTTGAAATAATTCTATCATTATTATTAATACAGGACCATCTTTACTAAGATGTCAATAACATCACATGAGACTGCGCAAAGGAGAAGTCAGTATTACAGGGGACACTGCTTTCTGGTGTCTCAGCTGAAACACTGAAAACCAAAATAAAATACAATCAGTTTTTTCTCCTACATTCATATTTAATCAAAACTCTTATTACTGAAGCACTGTCACTATATTTATCACCTTTATACTTAATAAATACATGAATCAAGCAAAACACCTTCCAGTCTTTTTGACTTCTTTCCACTATCACAAAGAACTTGATCTAACCCTTACTCAATACAAGAAACTTGATCCTGGGAAAAGATCAGTATTAAAAATAAAATACTTGGTTAAGGATCCAGTTCTCACAAGGAAATTAGTCAGCTGTGGGTTTTATAATTTTTACTGTTTGCTTGGCAAACTGAAATAAAATTTCTCCTCACTGAATTTAAGGTGAGTTTTTCATTAGATTTGAACTGAATCATGGTTTCACCAGCACGTCCCCTGAGACTCAGACTTCTACCAACCCCTACAGAAAAGTTGGTCTAAAACATGCACTGCAAATCATTAGCTACAGAATTTAGCACTTTGTGCCCTGTCATAAATGTGAAGACCCTACTCCAGCATCTGATACATTTACCTATGCAAATCCATTGAGTTTGTACACAAATGTTTTTTCCCCGCATATATGCACATATTCCTACAAACATCAATTCAACAACCATTTGTCCAAACAAAATTTCATTCTCTGTTATACTATAATTGTGTACACTATTAGCAGTTAGGAGGACCAGTATCCAAAACTGAAGAGTTATGAGGAATTAAATAGCACACTGATATCCACACCCTGGATAGTTCTTCATAAAAATTTCTTTCTTCATTTGCATACTACCTAACACTATTTCTGGGCTATTTCACCCATAAGTTGACGGTTTTAATACAACGTACAACTAGTTCTGTTGGGTTTGAATAGGAAAGTAAGAGGAGTAGCATTTAATTTCTAATATATACTTTGTAGCAACTTCTAAGGAAGTTAAATCACAAGGAAGAAAATATTGTAGATAGAAACTGCATTGGGAAAAAAATCAGTATTATCAACAAAAATAACTGGGTTAAGGCCATAGCATGGCAGTATGATTCTATCTTTTCAGAAGCTGTAATTCATAAGTATATATATGAGGCTAGAAGTGGAAGACACAAACAAGTTAAAAACCTCTTCATCAGATCATACATAAAATATATGGCTTGAGGGGATAGAAAATGTTCTTCTGGCTGGCTAAGCAGGGGAATTGCTTCAACTATCATTGTCTTCTTCTAGTAACAGAAAGAGTGCTAAGCATAAAACCTTACAATAGTTCCTGCAGCAATGTCAGCTGGAGTTCAAGCAGTACCAGAGACTGCTGAATTGTCCTTTACAAGGTGAAGTTACTGTCCTGTTAATGATGTGTTGTGTTTTCCAGATAATGTCCTTTGTCTTGGTTTATGCCTGACTTATACCACTACTAAGGAATAAAATCATAGGTATCTGTAATGATATAATATTTTAATACTAGTCTTTTTTCCAAAAGTTCATGTATTTTCTCAGTAAAGGAGGTCATTATTTAGTGCTTCTATTAGGGTAGACCCAAGCTTCTGAGCTGAGATTTTTTGGTTCATATTTAATGGTTCTTTTATAGACAATTGTATCATAAATTGTTTTAACTATTCTGTTTGGTACTTTTCTTTGTTAAGAATTATTGTTGTGCCTCTGGCTTAGGAGCCTTACTTGCTAATTCTCCTTACTTTTCCTTACAGTTGTCTTACATCAGTTTTAGGGGTCCACTTCCTGGAGGGCTCCTAAAATTTTATGGTGGGATACTTTTTATGCTCCAACCCTCATCTGTGAGATGGCCTCTTTCTTAATTGGAGGTGAATTTTTCAACTAGGGCATTAACATTACTGTAAAAAAAAAAAAAGAAAAAAAGTCTAGCACAGTCAGACACTTCCTTCTAATCACCCCACAGAAGGAGTTATCAAAGCTAAAAGTAGATTTTTATTTTTTTTAATTTGCGTGTTCTTTAATAGCTTATTCTTTTCATGCAGGTGCAAAACACACTGAGCAACTCTCTAGCATTCTTAAAAAGTGTTTCATTCACTGGACGTTATGATAAAAAAAACCCTCAATGAACTGATTTGGAAACCACCACATAGTACAATCTCTGGCTAGGACAACTAAATAGATGATAGGAAAGTTATATAGATAGTAACCAGCTAGATAATTAAAAGCTGGCCAATGCACATGAAGGGAAAAATGGCTCTTGCAACAGTTTTTTCAGCCTAAGAGGTTGACAAACACTGGGTGTTCCAGTAGAAAATGTACTTAAAAACAAGGTTCTGAGAGCAACACTGTGTGCCAACATCATTCCTCTCCTTCCCGTTTGCTTAAGAAAAAGGTTAGAAAGTGAAAAACTTGTGGTAGACCTTAAAGGAAACACCTGTTCTCACAAGACTGCTTCCAGAAAAAAGCAGGGTGAGGAAACAAAATATAGGAGAACGTTTCACACGATGCACAGAATTATGACTGAATAATCCTAACAGCAAGAGTAGCTTCTAGCCGTCTCTAAATTCATGACATCTGTGAAGTTTTTCACAACAGTGCAACAGAAGATCAGACCCCTCCTGTATTTGGGTCTAATTATCATTATAGTATAAAAGGATATACTCTGTAGCAGTTAACTTGAAAATGTCAGGGCTAGATTACTGATTTTAAGGATTTCTATACATTTTAATTGCCTTTTTTTTTCAACAGAAATTCATTACAACTTTCCTTATCTGCTCTTAATATTCAGTAAGATTTTTTCCTATAAGAAAAAGAGAACAGTCTAGAAAACATGCGCATCAGACATTGTCCTTTTACATAGTTATTGGTGAAGTGGAAATAATAAAATGGCACATAATTAGTAAAAAAAATAAGTTGCTTGTTTGGGGGCATATTTTCTTTCTATTGTTGTTCTTTTTCACAGAAATTGCATTCACTAGCCTGTTTATGTTTGGCTAGTCCACTTTGCATAGCTGTTTTCCTTCATCTAACATGTGACAATGGTTTGGCAGAACACAGCATTTTTAATATATTTAGAACTATGTAAACAACCATCTCCTCTCGCTAGGATTTCTGAATGAGGTTGGATGCTCTCTTTTGCAAGTTCATGTATTTACACATGTATTTAAATATACATATATCAAATACGGTATAAATTCCACTCACTTTTTATCCACTAAATTCAATTGAGTGCTCAGAGATTAGAATCAGACTCCTCTTTATGTCATTATTTAAAGGGAGCCTTCTCTTACAATTTTTATCTTTTTTAATGTACATTTCAAACAGTTAAAACCGAACTCAAAACAACAGAACTTTCTAGTTTGTCACTTTCATCCTTTTTACAAATAGTACAATGACAAGAAGAATGTAGGATCACACTACAGAGACCACATATAAGAGTCCAAAAAAATAGGTGTTTTCTTACAGCTTGCTCAACAATATTAGACTAATAGGTACCATTTTCATTTAGATATAGTAAAAAACAATGGTCTCATCTCCCTTTGGAATTTCTAATGATTTTTTGTTTTGTTGTGGTTACTTCAATTTTTTGTACTGATTTATATGTAGCAATTTTAAAAGATTCTAAAAGTGTCCAATACCTTATGTACCAAGGTATAGAACTCAACATAATAATAGCTGGGACATAATATACATCCAAAACACCATCAGGAGCAAAAAGCAGAAATGGAATTCTAGGAAAATAGCCAACAAACTATTTTCTCACATATATGTTTTCCTCTGTCCAGTACTTAACATTTTTGAGCTGGCAAAGACTGCAACATATTCTAATTAATTTAGAGATTTGGCCAGCCTTCCCACACCTCTCTTAGTGGCATTTTTGGGAGGTTTTGCAGTGATTTTGCAAAACTGAGAATAACAGCAGTGACAAAAAGCCTTCCAATTATATTCTACTCTGTTATCCTGGATAACAAACTTGCAGAACAACTTCAATGTAAAAAAAAAAAAAAAAGACTATATCTCACTGTGACAAGTTTGACAATGCCTGGATGCACCTAGCTAATGCTAAAAAACAGTGGCTAAAACACAACATCCTGCAACAAAAATCACTTATGCTATTGTCTTTTGAACCAGAACTTGATTCAGGTGAACAAATAATTTTGCCCTGACTTACATATCCAATTATAACAAGCAAAGCTAAGTCATAAATGGAATGTTTCATTGAGATTTTCATATATATACACACATATCTATACACATGTATCACAATATCCACAGGGGAACTAAATGGCATCATAGATGGCCATTATAGCAAAGAAGTAAAATCAGAAATGTTCAGCCTTATTGAGTCATTTCTTTTTTCTGCTGCCTTGGACAAAGAAAACCAGTAACTTCCCTGGTGAAATTCAGGTGGAAAAAAACAATCCACAAAACTGAATAACTTCAAAACTTACTGTACATGTTTCTTTGGTCACAATTAAACCCATGGCCTTAGAAAAAGCAGCATAATGGAATAGATTCAATTAAAAATATATATACTTAAGAAAGAAAAAAATTAGAAGATAATTTTCTAAATACCTATGCTCAATTTTTCACCAAACCATTTTTTTCTAATTGTTAGGAACAGAGGCATGATTTTTCAGAAGGTGAACAGGTAACTGACTACAAAAGCAAGCAGTGGGGCAAATGATTGTCTAGGATTTACTGTATGCATCTGTGCACACATTTCTGCCAATGCAACTTTAGCATTCATGATCCATCATCTGATCCGTCCTGGATGGATCAGGGAGAAGGCATCTGTTTGCAACACATCTGACAAGTGAATTTGGGATCCTGCAGGAATATTTTCAAAAATATATCCTTAAGAGGCAGATATACCTTAATCCTTCCCCTTCCACCTTGACTTTCCTTCATTCTTTTCTCCCTTGAAGCATTTTATAAGAGTGTGATTTCGTACCCTCACAGTAATAATGGCATGCTTTCCCAGGATCTAGCAGTTTGTGGAAAGGCAGGTTGTTCAGCACAGGAATAATGAAGGGAATGAACAGGATTATAGCACTGCACAGTGTCCTGCAGAGACTGCAGGGATGTCCTATTAAGCAGTGTGCACCAGCAGCAGCACAGTACTGACTTCAGATTAACCTATCTTGCTTCTCAGTAAGGAAAATTAGCCAGGACAGAGTATCATCTTGCCACAAATGTATCGCTTTACTCTAAATTACCAGAGGTCCCTCTACTAGATACAGGACAGTGTACTCCACCTACCTGGAAAGTACAAGCAATCTCCTTCATCACTGCTATCTGCAGAGGTGCCCCCTCAGTACTAATGACAAGGCATTGCCTATGAGAAGTCCTATCTTTCTCTTCAGCCATACCTTCCACCAACTGTACCTGTGTAGACCATGATGGTCTACTTGGCTTCTCTGAAAGCCCTTTCTTTATCCTACTTTAACTTGTTGCATCACAGAACACCATGTCTCTCTGACATAGGAATAAGAAACCAGTACCCAAGCAGTTCATATATTTAAGGAATTTACAAACCTACATTGTTTCTTTTGCATGTGTGGCATGGATGTCTTTAGATATAGCTCACAAACATTCAGTGGACTTTCATTTTAACTAGTAGATACTTCTTTTTTTCCAAACTATACATTTTTGCCAACAGCAGAAGATTTCAGAAAGAATGATATAGATTTTGCACACAGATCGTGATACGTGTCCTCCATTGGCCCTAAAACCAACAACTAATATCTTCTATAAATGTTGGGTCTAAGCTAGACCCATTGCTCTGATCTTAGAACACCTGAAAAAAATTTACTTTCAAAAACTATCCATACCTTTCTTGACAGTTTTATTGTGAAAGACAGAACAGAACAATCGAAGACATTATTTCTTAGTAAAACTTTTTTCATACGTTGGTCTCCTCTCCCCTCAGCGTCTGACAGCTCATTAAGATCAGTAAATGTTTGCAGCAGGTAATGGTATTTGGGAGGAACTCACTGTTGCACCTCTGGGTTAATGGCAGATTATTTTCTCCCTGTGAGATCCCTTAGTCTGTTAAAAATACTGAAGCATATGTCCTACTCCTTTTAGGGTTTGGCTTCTCTTAGGCCATGTGAGAAGGTGCAGATGGCTTATCTTGGAGCCATCCTTTCTGGAGGATGAACTGTTACTATTAGCGATGATATAATAGTCTCCTACTGTTATCCCTACTACCATAGAGCTGTAAAAGTCAGTTAGAAAACACTGGCTATGTAAATTATGTTCTCAGTTTCCATCCCTAGAGAACTCAACTGGTCAAGGAGAATGGCAGTTAGAATTAATCTTTTCTCCCTGACAAGCACAAAAACCCTACTAAATGTGCAGTCTGTATTACCTAATGTCGTGGTTTAACCCCAGCTAGTAATAAAGTACCAGGAAGCTCCTCACATATCTACCCCCCTCCTCCAGCAGAGAAGGACAATTGGAGGAAAAGACAAGGAAGTTCATGCATTGAGATAAGAACAATTTAATAATTTAATATAAATTAATAAAATAGTAATACTAATAATATTACCAATGCCACTAATAATAAGTAATTGAAATAATTGAAAATAAAACAAATTACACAATATCTCACCACCCACTGACTGATACACAAGCAGGCCCTGAGAAGCAAGAGTCACAGCCAGAGAGTCCAAGCGGAAGACCAATCACAGCAGAGTCCGAGGGAATCCAGGAGAAATATCACCAGGGTTCAAGTGAGCCCCACAAGCAAGAGTACAAACCAAGAAAGCCAACCGACCCACCAATTAATGAACCAACAAAATTAACTATGGCCTCCCAGCCCACTACCAGCTTACGCCCAGAGCATGACCTGCTGTGGAATGAAATACCCCTTCAGTCAGTTTGGGTCAGCTGTCTGAACTGTGTGTAGTGAGAAAGTTTGGAACACAGCGAGTATCAGAAACCAGGAAAGACCTTGAATTGGTGCAAACACTTCTTAGCAACAACTGAAAAACACCAGTGTTACCATACTTTTTTCAGGGCAAATACAAAACAGAGCCTCGTACCAGCTACTCTGAAGAAAATAATTAGCTCTGTCCTGATGAAAACCAGCACACTAGATAGGGACTGCTACATGTCAGTAAGACCACACTGCAAACTGAAAGCTGGGAGAGAATGATCATTTACCTTTTTGAATCACTCAGAATGTATGGTGGACAACTGGAATCAGATATCCAGATTGTAAACCCTTCGGATTTACAAAATCACACTTTCCTGGAACATGATGGATATAGATATAAATATAAATTCTCACCTGCAGAGAGAGAGTACAATCAGAAACCTAGAGGGATTTAAAAGAAAGATTTCAAGGTAACATTTTGTTTCCCACTGAGCACTCCACAACAGACAACAGTCAGGTTCTAGGTGACATAAAAGCCTAGAAGATTCTTTTAAGAAGCTGGTAACACTGTTGAACTCCTGTGCTTTAAAACTAACAGTCCCATATGCATACAAAGATATTCTTAAATCTATTTTTTAAAGTCTAAATAAAGAAACTGTAAAGATACAAGTTTTATATTCAATAATAAATAATACAAAACATATAACTTTCAAATTGTAGTTAAGTGACATGTTTGATAGCTAGCAGAGCAGGTATCAAAATTTTCGATTTAATACCCAGTTTTACTCTAACAAATCCAAAAGTCCAGTGATACAGCAATGAAATATGAACCTATACACATAAGTAACAAAGATTTTTGATAAGTTTACTAAGAGCCCAGGCACAGAGAGGTTGCTAATATTTTTCCCACCAGTAGTATTTTATTACAGAATATCAGCTGCTAAACATTTATTTCAGAGGTGAGGCATATCACACTAAAAACTTATGCTATACATCAAAGTTTCTGGCCAGGTTCTTAGGTTTTCCATTTTCTTGAGTTATAAATAACTGCAAATGTAGTAACTTCTAATATCTTCCTTGATTTACTTTCTTTCTCCAGTAGTGACTGCCAGTTCCTGGACACTAGTTCTAGCCATTAGATGACAAAAAAACCCCTATATGTTAGATTTATCTTTTCCATTCTTTCTTCCGTATTCTACTTTTTCCACAAAATGCAACTTTTAGTTAATGACATTTTCTTCATTTTAATGAAAGTGGCAGGCCTAGTTGCTACCTCCAGCTTATATAACAGATCACGTGGCTGTAAAGATATTGTGTGAAAATAGGACCTGTTTGCAATTATATCACTGTAGACTTCTTTCCTAGTCTTTTGAGGTGAAATAAAGAAAAACCCTGGCCCCTCTTGTTGTGCTTCTTCTATAACACTGGACTCAGCCACATAAAATCTCTCATTTGTCTTAAAGTAACTGATTTATGTTGAATTGACAATGCACACCTCCAAAAAACAGAGATATCACAGAATTCACTCTATTTGATTCAGGGAAGATCTGCAAGATAAACACTATATCTGTTAATTTTTTTTCTTCATATCTACTTCCACTGTACACTGGATAGTTTTGGTTCAAATCATTTACAAATTGGAAATAAGATACATAACCAGTATGAAAGGAGAAAGATACACTTACCCTGCTACTGGAAAGAACTTTAAATGAATATGCTAGTGCTCTTTATTTGAGTATAAGAATTTCAATATAGATGTGTTAACTTTTCCTGAATCAGCTAGTAAAAAACTGACACCCAAAATGTTTGTCTGGCAAAACATGCTTTCAGGCAGGGTGTGATTCTGAAACAGTCTAAAAAGTCCTAGACTCCTAATCCATATAACCAGCATCAGAAGTATATCCCTGTATATAATCTAGGAAGTACACTTTCCAAAGGTGAGTCTTAGATAAACAAAGCTTTACAACATAATTAACTGAGAGATAAGATTAAAAAGCATGTCTTTTTGCAGCAAAAATTGCTGACATCTTCCTCCTTCAGTACATCAGGATGAGTATTCCACTACAACCTAGGCACTACAGATGGCAATTCTTCTGCAAGTCAAATTCCTCTCATCCTTGTTCTTATTGAATCCATTTCACTTTGCTGTGCAAGTATTTTGCTGCCTCTTTCCCAGCAAATTCTTTCTTGTAACACTATTTTCCATCCTGTAAGGTTTCTATGCTGATCAGATAGGAGCAACCTAAGCTAAATTTAACAAAAGCATATAATAACAGCCTTTGACTCACAGATTGTGTCAGCCTATCATTGTCCTGTCGTGACAGCTGCTCCCATGACAAATGATAGGAGCTTACAAACAAGGCAGAGTTGCAAAGAACAGTGGATTTCAAGAAGCCATACACTAAGTTATTTGTAGATAGAGCACCTATTTAGAATGTCTAGTGCAGTATTTACAGTGCAAAAATAGATATGAGATAGTTTAGCATTCCCTAATCATACTGACGTTCTCATCTAGTCTCACTCTTGTTTTGCCTTCCTTATCCTCTCCTCCTCACTTCCCCCAACACACGTACACAAGCATACATAGAACTCTTCTGCTCCAAAATACATTCCTACAAAGTTTCACAAGGACAAAGTCTGCATAAATACAGAAGATATCATAATGCAATTACAGAAATACTGACTGCTTGTTGTTTGTGGCACTAGTGTTGGATTCCAGTGGAAACATTCTACTGCTCTCTAACTACAATGTCATTTAATTTGTAAGTGTAATAATAAATCTTCTGACATGGGACGTGTTGTGGTTTAGCCCCAGTAAGCAACCAAGTACCACAGCACATAATATAATATAATTTCCATGGAATAATTTACTCTTTATGTTTTAACCACTGTACTGCCTATATTTTGACCAAGTCTGTGCATTCTGTTTATAACTAAATGATAATAAAATAAAAATTTCTAAAATGTCAGCTAGATTAGACATAAATTTTCAAAAGAAAATGCTACACCTATATCTGAACCATCCACAGTTCAAAGAAAGATTTAAAAAACAAAATCTAGCATCACCAATCAGTAGTTAAAATCCTAGAACAGCCTTGAGAGTTGGAAAAACTTTTTTTCATTCCCTATGCTACAAGCTGCAAAATAAAACATTTCTTGTGTCTGAGAAATACGAAGCGGTCAGATAACCTGGGGTCTCAACAGGTCTGCAAAACTTTTCTCCTTTAGGAAACATGTTAGGATTTAATCTTGCCCTTGCCTCTATACTGTATCTCAGAATGCAATATTATTTCCCAAGAGGAAAGAGATTCATAAAATGTAATCAACTACGGGACTTCATTCTGCTTAAGTATATGAGTAGTCGCTCAAGGTGAATGACATTGAATAAAGAAAAAAAATTCTTACTTTTCAGCACCTCACAAAAGGTCAAAGAAGTATCTCAAAGATGACCAAAAGTATCCTAGCAAGGACAAAAATTTCTTATTGTAATTCTGTAAGTCCTTACCTTCCATACTTGAGTAACACATTGATTCCCCTTTCTAAGCTTTACATTTTCTAGGCACTGAAAGTAATAGAAATTTAAACACAGACATGATAAATATTCATATACCCTACATTTAAGAGTCTGTCTGAGGCTGAAGTTAAAACACTAGTCTTCTTAGACCTAGATTGCATTCAGCAGAAAAAAGGAGGATACTGCTTTGTGCAATTCAGAGAAATAAAATGAATCTCCCCTCCTGAACTTCCAGAGAAGTGAAGAACAAGTCCCAGTGGTGCAGCAAGTTTAGGGAGAACAGCCTGACTTAGACAAACACATTGATGATGTCAATATATCCCCATAATTTTCTTTCTTCACAGCATTTTACATAACCTTATGCTTTTGTCAGCATACCTGTGAGCCCAGTGACCAGACCAAGAGAAACAGCTATTGACCACTGACACTGACAAATTGGCACAGCAGTACTTATAGATACGTGGAATTTTCTTGATTACAATACCTTTTCCTATTGCAAACTTTAAAGGAAACAACAGGAAAATGTTTGGTGGAAAATTCTCTGCTTAGACCAAGCTTTCTAACTACACCATTTCAAATCAAAGCAAGAACAGCCAGTGTCCCAGATTCAAGTATCTACACTTGTAGATAAGTGTAAGATAAGTAAGAAGTTGGAATATGGACTTGGTTGATTCTGTAATATTCAGGTAAGTAGAGTTACTCTGTTTGGATGAATGGATAGTTAATTCATTATAGAAAATAAAGAACAGACTGAAAGCAACCCATGCCAGTACAGTCAATTGCATGGTAGGAAGGTTATTCATCTAGGATATAGATTAATTGGACAAATCAAATCTTGACTCTGAGACTAGCAGAAACTTTAATTAAAGAAGTATATAGTTTTCCAGGTACAGCTAAAGGTATAATTAATTAATATAATAAGTACTATAGACTACCTTCAGTGCTTAAACATCTCTGAAAGTATTATGTTGGAAATATCACCCGATAATGCATTTTTTAAAGGTAGAATAGAAAAGTATGCCAAAATACAGTAACCCATAAAGTAGATTCATTGTATAAGCTGAAAGGAAACCAGATTACTTGCATTTAATACAGACAATCTAGTTAACTTTCAAGAGCTGTGGAACTGAGAAAAACATTTTCTCCTCTTCCAATATTTCAGACTGTCTGTACAAAAAAAAGCCATGGAATTGTACAGATGGTGAAGTTTCACCTTGCACTTGAAGGGAGTAACAAGATCAAAGGGAATGGATTTATATGTGGAGAGTTTTGTATTGTCTCACATGCTGACATTGTTTCTCACACACAGACAACTGGTACAGTGATCAGAGGTGACATTTTTTTCTGTACTTTCCCATCAGGCACTTTCAAATTATAGGAGAACCTGGTGGGATCTTTTCCCTCGTCACAACCAAATTTGAGTGACAATTTCCCCACTGTATTTCATCTGCAATTGTAAGTTAGCCCTACATTAAGTTTGCACATCATCTCATATAGCCTCATCCGGACTTTGCATGACATTGTGACTTGTTTACTGACCACGTTCTACCCTAGACTGCAAATCACCACTGAAAATGCCAAGTCCTTCCCTCACCAGTTCGTATACCAGAGCACAAATCACTTACAGATTCACCATGCTGATATGCTTAAATGTTTGGGGGTTTCTTAATAAATTACAGCAACACTGATAGTCCCTTGACTTACAGCACTGTAAGTCAAAAATAACTCTATCTTATTCAGTTACACTGCACAGCTATAAAAGTAACCAAAGAGAACAGAAAGTCAAAAACCCTACATGTCCTCTCCCACATGTTTGTGTGTAATAAACTACCTGTAAATGCCACACTTTACCATAGGTTTAAAGGTGAAAGACTTTTATAGCAGATGACACCAAGGCATTATCAAGGACCTGTTGACATGTTTAGGCCAACACATTATTTATGGCTTTACTCTAAGAAACAAAAGTATTACAATTATTATCTTTTTATAATTGATCACATTACATCAGACTTTCCTAGGATGCATTAATATTGGAATAAAAACAATATGTAAACTTCTTGAGAAATTCCTGATATTAAAAATCCTGCTGGAACAATCAGATAGGCAAAATAGGATGCAGTGTGCTACTAGCATTGTCACATACACAGTAACACTGTCTGTCTAACAGTTCCAGTCACTGGCACAAGTCTGGTGGAGGATTTTGTCAAATTTTTTTTCCATGAAATGTACAACAAGTAATGCAACTTCAGAAAGTATCTGATATTTATGTAGACAGAAACTTAATTTGTGCTTGCCTATTTGGTTTTGAGGTTTTTTTGTCATAGGTGGTGCTATAGCAACAGAAGATGTGATAATAAAGAAATAAACTAATTAATTTATTAAAACCCCCAGAATAAAAGCACATTATTCACTTTTCAAAATATTATCAAGCCAGCAAAAGTCCTAATTAGATGCATGCATTTTTAAAATTATTCTGGTTTTTATAAAGCCTTTGAATAATTATCAAGAACTGCTTTCATAATTATTATGTGCCTTTCGTTCATTATTTTAGCCACTGAAACCTGAGTTAAATCTAGATGCCTGGTCATTTTGTCCTATATTTGCAGAGTAATTAGTGAATTGGGTGCTCTGAAGGGGATTGCTGCAGGTTATCCTGCCATTGTATTTGAAAAAATTCATGACAGGAAAAACTGGGCTCTTCAGACTTGTGGTCATTTGAGAAAAAAATATGAGGGAAGACTAAAGGAGTAAATATGGCTTTCCTTTAGAAAAAAATAACTTTTTACTTTGTTAGGGAGTCGATATATCTACCCTGTTGTTTTCTAGAAGACTACCAATAAAAACATCTTTGCAAAACTTGTGAATATGAAAGGGAAATGCAGTGTTGCTACAGAGGAGCTGAACAACCATACAGAAGTAGTGTGTTACTAATCTCTAGGACGGCTTTGATACTAAATCAGTTGTACAAAATGAATCATCTCTTCAAACAGCTATCATGGAGGGGAGAAAATCTTAAATGCTTACATGGGAAGCCATAGAAGAGCATAGAGTCACAGCATGCTTACAATTTGCAATTTCAAACCTTTTCATACCTAAAAGCAAAACTGTGCAGCCTCCAGACTAAGAAAGTAGAAGCAAAGCAAATATAAAACGCAAAGAGATCGATAGGATAATGACTTCATTTGAACTATTTGGTGAACAGATCAATAAGTCAGTGAATCTATGATTTTTTTTTTAATTATAAAGTAAGTCAAAGCTGAATAACAAAATGAAAAGTGACATCAGAATGCAGAACAGTGTCAGAGCTGAGAAAGGGAAAAAGAAAGACCAAGACTGACTGAACTTTCAAAAGCAAATACGACAAGTTATATTTTATTAAGAGCATTAATGAACCATTTGTCATTCTATCACCAGCTCAGCGGGGCTTGTGAATCTTATTTGACATTTTGAAACAATAATGTCTGAAGACATTCTCAGCTTTTACTGTTGTTTTTGTCTAGTATTGAATGGGAACAAGTATAAACTTCACATGTGAAAAGGATAGTAGCTTTAAAGGGTTTTATGCAACTGGAGGCAAGGTCACTGTTTCATTTCACCCTTCTGTTAAAAAATATATATGCCGAATTATTAATACCATACATAGTGATGATGTTGCTAGAATCGTGTAAGCAAAGTATACAGATGCTGTGAGTAGTGGGCACCATGCAAAGGGGTATTCAGGTCAACCTCTAGTTCAACATGTCAGTATCCTTAGTGTCCTTGTTACCAGAAGAGGGTAGAAATTGAAGTCAAAGTTGTGTCAAATAAACAAGAAGAAAAATGATAGCAAGTGCTCTTTTAAGACAATATAACTATCAGAATCACAACCACTTTATCTTCAAGTAAAAGACTGAAAGATCCAGTTTGACAATGCGCAATACTTTCTTGTCCCGAAAGAAATATATAGGTTTTCCTATAAAACCAAGACCATCCTTTACTCTTAAAAGGTTTGGTACTCAGGGGCACTAATGTTTTTTTTAACTTATACACATGGAGAAACTGAAATATAGTGATAACACCCACCTAAATTGGAAAAATGTGATAACTGATACTTATGTGGTGTTAAATACATCTGATAGCATGTCTGAGAGGAAGGTATATCCTTCCCAACCAAATAATACTCCAGTGCAAACATGAAAGCTTGGCCATAGAAAGATAACATCTGGGGCTTAAGCCATGACATTTCAATGGCTTTTTTTTTTTTTTTAAATAATCAGCTTTTGATACAATTAATTTGAAGTTGAAGTCCTTCCTGAAGAAGGTGTTTGCTATAAGCCTGACGAGTTGGACTGCTCTGCTTACAATGTTATTTTCAGTCTTTTCTTAATGCTTTCCGTCTGACTGCATGAAGATCAAATATTAGGATTAATAAAATCTACAATAAATTGTTCATAAAGAAACAATCTACTATCAAAAAACACAAAGTATGAAGAAATGTATGACAATATTCCACACCCTTGCAGGACAGGGAGACCACACAGACCTATGCCAACATGTAAAAATAAAATCTATTCTGAACAATGATAAAGGACTGAACTACAGCCTGCTCATACAATACCTGATATACATGGAGACAACATTGGCCTGACCAAGGAGAACCAGAAGGTTTTGTCAAAACAACATCCTCTACTTATGGGATGGTATGAGCAGTGTTAACATACATTCCACCTGCAGCTCCAGAACCTTTTCAGGTGACTGGGTGAAAATAGATGTAAAGCAAATATCAGAAAGCCATACAACAAGAAGAAAAGTCTGTAATTAAGGCTGTGCATTTAAATTAATTAATCTCTCTCCTCTGTATTTCTGAATTATGATATAATTAATTACATAAGCAAGGACATTTTACTCATTCAATAAATAGCAACTCACTGCTTTGAAGAGAATGATCTTGGTTTTGTTTCCTTCAGGAGCTGGAAGGATTTGGAAAATCAAACTAAATACTGCAGGGGAAGAAAAAACAGTAATATGGCTTAAGAATTTTTACACTCTCCTGGAATATTAAACTTTATCCCTGTCTCTGACAAAAAGTTCCTGAAGTAATCTGGACAAAATATTTCAACTAAATCTTTTAGAAATTCTAACTTAACCGTCTCCATTATTTGGGCACATAAATTTGAGACCTGATGATATAAATTGCAAAAATATTCTGAACTACAAATATCACACTGTGCACCCTGGACTGACAGCCAAACTAACTAATGTTCCATGTTCTTTAAACAATGTTGATAAAATTGAGCTAATATTACATACTTTCATCATATTAAAATACATCAATCAATTAAAAAATCCTGTATTCAGTGGAGAGTTTAAATATCATTCAGTACTTTAGATTGGGCTTCACATTGATAAACAAAGCCAAAATAAAATATTGAAGCTGAGTGCTGCTTGTCCTGTGCACTGAACAAGTCCTGGGGAGGGGAAATCCAACATGTTATCATGCCTTCTGTTTCAACAATTTCTGTAAGTAGAAAGTGGCTGATAGAGTTAAGGTATTAATCATGATTCCATTCAGTGCATCTTGATACCCACAGGATGAGTTAGCAACCTCTTATCATCTTCAAGGATTACAAATTGTTTTCTACCCACTCTATTCTTTCTAATTTTGCTTTCAGCTAGTCTTCCCATCATAACTTTATTTTTGTAGACTCAAACCACATAGGCTAAGAGATTTGGTGCCTTTTCAGTTTTAAATTTTTTCATTTCTCCATATTTTTTTTCCTTAATATAGTTCACTGTTATGCTTAGAGATCAAGTATAAGGATCAATAAAGCATGCAACAAACAAGCCATAAAGCAGCAATCTGTACTGTTTATTGGACCAGGCTTACAGTAATTCAGAATACGAACTGAAAGCTAAAAATGTTAAATTGTCTGTAACAGAACAATTCAAATTACTAACAGTCTCATCTATCCCACCTAGAAAATTGAAAGCTATATATATAAGATGTTTTCTGTTTCATAGGAAAGTTTCAGAGTTGTTTTCCGCAGGCATAAAATTGCCACTCCAGAATATTTTAAATAGTTGTGGGGAAGCTAATAGAGTCCAAGGTTTGTGAGCTTCCCCCACCTGCACACACACACACAAATAAAATAGTGAAACATATCACACCAACTATAAGCTAAATTTATTGTCATACTCTAGAAAACTGTTTGTAATGTATGATACCATCATCTTTACTATCTAAACAAAAATCTGGATAATTACAAATGGTTGAAACAAGATAGTATGGACCTGGCTGATTTTCAATCAGAAATCTTAGCAAGTTCTGGCAAGAAGCTTGATTCATATAATTTACTTTTAACAGCAATATTATAGTGGCTTAGAGAGGAATTTTGGTTCAAATCTAAATGTCTTCAAGATAAAGTAGTTGCTAGAAACTGCACAGAATATTAATATACTGCACATTGACGGTGTGTTTGTTCCTGATGTAAGCCAAATTTGCTTCAGCTTGTTAGCAGCTAAGAATCTGGCCAAAATGTACTGACAAATTTACTGATTTCACCCTGACAGCCATCCACATAAATACATCTGCTGCTGCTGACACAGGTACGTTATGTTTCTTACAGGAAAAATACAGGGGAAAAAAATCAGATAAATACAAACTTCTTCTTAGTTAAGTTTAAAAAAAAAAAATCTTATGCTACATTCTTCTCATTTCATTCTCTCATTTTCTGTTTCAGGTAGATGTCAAGGAATAAACATACCTGATTACACAGAAGTAGGAATTTTCAAAAAAAAAAAATCTTTCTTGTGCCATAACACATAGGAAGCATTCATGCATTTCCATAAAGATCCCTGTAGAGAAAGCTGTACTCTAGATCTACTATTAATCTACTTTCACTTGATAGCTAACACACTTGGCTCACCTGTGAGTTACCTGTTTTTCACTCACAAATGTCAATAGTGCCAACTTGCTGGAAGAATTAAGTCTCCTCCTTGCCTGAAACAGGTCTAAACCTAGACTGGGAAAAGCATTACTGCTAAGGGAATCTGTGGATGGACAATAAAGGTATGGTTTACTGCAACCTAGGATTTAAACACTTCAGTGTTGAATTCTGCTTCCCAGTAAACAAATCTGAAAGTAGGGATTCCTAGAATTAATACAAAGGGAGTCTCATATAGAAAAAGACAACTAACTGCTATGCCAGAGGTGTGATATACTGATATCTGATACTGATACTACAGGTAGTAGACTACTGCAGGTCCAGTTGTACCTGTCCAGGATAATGCCATCAAGGCAGCCACCCTTAGGAGGCACTGATACCTCCTGGGGATAAAGGAAGGAAACATTAGACAGGGAACTATGTAGTGCAGAGGAAAAATGACAAGTTCAATTATCTCTGCCAGAGAAAGTGTATTTTCCCTGTTGTTTCATTATCAGTGGTATCATCTTCAGTGTGTATTGGTAGGACTTCAGCATAGGAGATTTTGATAGTCAGTGGCCAGCTCTGGAATCTCATTTACTTCTCACTCCCAAAGCAAAAAACCAAGAGAGGGGTTTATAATAATGGTAGAAATAAAAGCAAGCAATATGATGCAGAGTCATTTACTGTAACATTGACTAGTCAAACAATTAAATGCATTTCTTCACCTGGTATTTGTTGCCTGGCATACATTTCATAGTGCTCTGTTACACAGCAGAAAAGTGTAAGCAGATTTCACTGCATCTGGGGTATAGTCAAAGGAAAGCAAAGTGAAAATTGTAGCTGTAGAAATGAAAATCACCAGCTGAAATAAAGCAACAGAAGTATTACACAGAAATCATCACTTGGAGGTTTGGAGGCAGCTATGGGACGAGTAAATCATAAAATCTAACAGCAATTTAACACAACTGACTGCACAAGTCAGAAATAGTACTGTGACAGCACTGGCAGGACTGTGACTGGGAGTGAGAGCCCCTGCTCGGGAAGTACAGAATCATTGCAGCGCATGGCACTGGCAGCGGATTGGACATCCCTCCGCAAAGCATTTTGGTGATTTAAGTGGAGACAATAAGACACACAGCTGGCTTGAAGAACATAGCCCCAGCTAGCTTGGAGGACCTCTGCACTGTGCTACTAGGAAGCCCATGGTTTCTTTAGGATCTGCAGCTTGCCTCTAATCCTTGCTCTCATCATTTCTGGAAAGCTTCAGGAAGGCTCAAAACATTTTGAAAGTTTCATTGCAGTTTCCTGGATGCAGGGGATTTCTCTATGTTCACTAAAACAGGTTCCTGAATATAAGTGAATTTTCTAAAAATCAGTGGGTTTATTAGGCACTACTGTCCATTTCAACTCTGCCTAGCCTGTGTGAAGCTATCACATCATACATTAAACTTGCAGGGCTGTGTCACAGAGAGTTTGTAGGCCTCATGTAGGCCATGGTAATAAAAGAGGGGTTACATTATCTCTGTGTATGCTGTGCTAGTAATGAGATCACTGTTAGACACTACATCCAGGTATGACCTTAACATTTCAGGAAGTATATCAATAAATTGCAAAAAAAAAAAAAAAAAAATAGAGAAAACCCCAAGAACAATTTAAAAAAATCATAAAATTCTAGTTACAGAGAAGTTAAGAAGTTAATTCAACTTAGTTGATTAAAGAAAAGCATGCAACATGGATATAAAAGAAAAATAAACCAAATTCTTAAATATATCTCTTCTGTTTCTCAAATTAAGCTATAATGAGATATGCACAAGTTCTGGATTAAAATTTAATATAAATCTATTTTTTCTTTTTTTTTTTTAAGAGAGAATGCAATTAGCCATTGGGATAGCTTACCAAGCATTGTTCATCAGTGAAAATATGAGACTCGAGACTCAAGCATATTTTACTAGAAGCAGCAGCTACTCACCACTGTGAATCTTCCAGACAGAAATAATTCACAGATGTACTATAGCTTCTGCAGCAAAGGAAGTCAGAGAAAAATGATCATGGTGGTTCTGACATTTGACCTAATAATCTATAAATGTAAATAATATTAAAGAAATATTTTAAATCTTGCTGAGGTCTCCAGAATGATACACAAACAAACCCCACAGTACAAAACAACCCCATAATTTTCTGTTACTTTTCCAAAATGCCAACTATATATATACAACGTAATAGGGTTCAGTATCTGGGCCTCAGAGTACTAGAGCTTTGTGTAAAACAGGGATAATAAAGCTGTGAAACAACTTACTTCTTTTCACAACTTCCACCAGTATATTAGAAATTTCAGTAAAGAAAACCAAGCAAACTACCAGCAATTTTTGTATCATCTTTTTCTCTCCATGAGAAAGCAGCCAAACTGAAATAACTCCAATTAATCTTATTTGTGAAATAACTTGTGAATTTCTTTCTGTGAGAAATGTACAAATATGTTTGCTTGTGGGGGCGCTCTGGTTTTGAGAACTCATCTAATATATTTCTTATACACATACAAGAAAAAGTGTATAAGAGAGATTCCACTGTGGCTAGACAGATAGATTTTTATTACTATTATTATCATCTTTTCAAGAGTTGACATAGCCAAAAAAAGCTCATTTTGGAGGATTCTCAAAGAACTTTCTCAAGAAATTACATTTAAATGGCCCCTGACATATTTGAAGGTTTTTTGGGGGGTTTTTTTGGGGGGTTTTTTTTTTGTTTGTTTGTTTGTTTGGGTTTTTTTTATGAAAAGTAGCAAAACTCCTTCTTTTGGTATGCCGCTGCAATCAAGGATTTTTACTCACCATAAAACATGTTAAAATAATAGATGGCATTCCCAGTAAAGAAAATGAATTTAAACACATCCGGTAGAAACACATACCCTTCTGCAGAGAAAAGGTTCTTTGTAGAGGTTCAACCTATTTATTGCTTTCATGGAAAACCATACTTCACAACTGTTTGGTACTGGTTTATTTTCTCAGCATATGCCTTTGAAATAAACCAAAATTCCAATACTTCCACTAGTAATGTTGCTTCTCTCAACTTATGTGCAAAAAAAATAAAAACCCCACCCTTTTGACTTCCAGCTGGCCTATTAGTTAGTTAATTAGTGCAGCTTATTACAAAATCAATAACAACATGCCATTGCTGATACATTTCCCATTTACTAATGTGAATATACAGGGCTTCCAACTACTTCATTATTGAATTTATTCATTGGAAAGATCCTTCAGCAAGTAATGCATAGTCTGGCATGAAATCTCAGTTCCTCATGTACAGAACAGAAATAAAAGCAATGAAGAAAGACTGCTTACTACTTTTCTATTTCTATAAATTCTGTTTATATATTAGACTCTACTGTATGAAACATCAATAAAAGAGTATTAAAAACTCACATAAATTTCTATATTCTTTAATACATCTCCCTCTAACAATACAAATAAAAAGAGCCACACAATTCACCCACTTTAACTGATGTTATCCCTAGAAGTATCAATTTTATGTGTTACTCGGCTCAATAACAACAGATGCACAACTACCTCAGGTACAGTAAAACACAAAGGGGGACAGCTCTGGTCTTATAAAGACATTGTTAATATTCAATAACAAAAGAGTAAATATAGCCAAGCTAATGAGGTTTTTTTAATGTAAATTAAAAAAAAAAAATCTCTAACAACACTACATAAAAAAATTAAAGAAACTTTGAGTCTTGGATTAGACATACCTGGAAAAGATAGTAAGGCACAATTTTGTCTTTAAGGTCTCATAAATAATTCAGATGCCAGACAAAACAGTGATGGTTATGCAACATATTTTAAGAATTATCACTAATCAGTTTAGAAGATTTTAGAATCATAGAATAATTTAAGTTGGAAGGGATGTCTGGAGGTCAAGTAGTCAACCCCTTGTTCAAAGCAGAATTGATAGGATCAGGTTGCTTACGGCCACGTCCAGTCAAGTCTTGGGCATCTCAAGAATGGAAGTCCCAGAACCTTCATAGGCCCTTGTGACAGTGTTTGACCACCCTTGTGGTAAGAAAAGCTTTTCATGATATCCCGTTTCTAGCTGTTAACTTTCACTGGCAGCAGCAAGCCATCAGGAGAGGTCTCTAGAAAAGCAATTCCCAGGTGTTTCCTGAGAGAGCAGCATTCAAACTGTTGTGACAGCTGCTCTCTCTCCATTAGCTCCCTCTGCTGTTACCGTGTGTTGCATGAGAAAGAAATTACCAGTAGGAGCCAGGGTGGGGCTTGCAAATGCAGGATGCTATTGACTAAACTTTCCTTTTATGAATTTGCCTAAAGTTGTTTGTCATTATGCTTAACTGAATTTCATCTTGTCTCAAAAGCAGGTCTCTGGCCCTATTGTTATTGTAGCTCCTTTTGGTACTCTGTAAGCTCAACCTTTTCCTTAAACTCAACCTTTTCCTAATTCAGTTTGTATTTTCTTTATATGATCTTTACTGAGAATAGCAAAGAGTAGACCTGGTACATTGCTTCCTAAGCTGAAAGGTTTCTGTAGTATGTAAGCAATGTCTCAAAATAACCTGGACTTGACAGCAAGCAATTGAGTGGTGTAAAGAGCATTTATGTGGATCTGGACACTGAAAGACAAATTATGAGGTCAGATATTCTTTGCTGCAGGACTAACATTGAATGCAGAAACTAGCATTGAAGTTATTAGAAAAAAACACAACATAATTGTGCCCAGATTTTTATCACAATGCTCAAAAAATTCTAATCATGTTCTTCTGCTCACCTGTTTTGTTGGGTCCTGGCACGCTGTATGTATGTATTCTAAGTTTCATTCTGTCTCACAGTGTTAGACCATTATTTCTTCTTTTGACCTCTCTGACATGCTTCCTGGCCACTGACACTTACTCTTCTACTTTTCTTTACAGGAAGTAGGAGACCCACAGCCCAAGTCCTGTAGGTACAGGTTACAAGGTTGATCTCTCAGTGTTCACGAGGAGTTTGGGTGGGATTTGTTCTTGTTCAGAGTATTTCACTTAGTTCCGAAAATACAAAACAATAAGCACTGGAGAAATACAACTTCATTCATTTTGACTCTTCTCTAAATTACTAAGTGTTTCTATGCATTGTTGGTCTAAATAAGCTTCTTATGTGGCCAATTAACACTTCCTCATACTTACTTAATTTAGAGATTAGCTCTTTAAGGCTCATCAGACCTTCTGTCCTTGTTGATTTGAATTGTTGATTTCTAAAGCTCAAACTTGAGGAAAGAGAGTATATAAATTTTGCATACAGGGACCCTGAGATCATTACCAGAGCACTGCCTGTCGTTCTCTCACTCATGGAGGCAGTTAAACTGCAGCGGTGGAGCAGTGGAGCTGTGTTAGTCTTAGGGGACCCCAGGAACCTATGCAGCACATTTTTCTGCATGTTCAGAAATTGGGTGTATTGTCTCCTGCAACAATCACAGTGATACACCAGCCAACCAGCTCTTTGACTCAGTGATCACTTAGAAGCTGTTGCAGTGGGGACCTAATGAGCACTTTCAGATTAACATCAGTGTAATCTATTAGAACCTGACCAGGAAGAGTATAGTAAGGAATACAGGGGTGGGGCGGGGCAGGCAGACGAAGTGATGGGAAGAAGCTCAACAGTTGCTGAACCACATGTTCTCAGTAAAAATGGTATATATTCTTTTCAGAAAAAAAAGTTACAGTAATCAACTTTGAAGATAAAATAGGGGTAAGCCATATTCTGCATATAGCTACTTTTTAGAGATTTTATTCAGGTTGCAGTTTCTGGTAATGTATATGCTTCTGTATTCCCTATTTCCTAATTGATTCTTTCTTTCATTGTTTTTGATATGTTGTAGAAATTCATTACTTCTTGCTGAATAGTGTTATTTTCAGATTTTTAATGGATTTATTAGCTTAGGCAATTAACATCCTGTATTGTGGTTTGAGTGTGTATAGGTCACTATCTATCTAGTGACCTATAGTTGCCTTCCTTGGTAGTCTGAGGTCTATGTGAGTGGTTAAATGCCTGGATGATCTGTTCAGCATTGCAGCTGAGCAGGCTACATGGAGTAGCCCTGTACATGGTTCTTTCATACCCTGCTAACAGCTCACAGCTGACAGTTCAAATATGGAAGCACGAATATCTTCTTTCAGCAGCAAGAAATATGCCTCTGGCATCTTCCTTTTGCAGTTGTCAGTCATGAAGCTATACACTGTGCAGAGCAGCAGTGGTACCATAAGAGTTACAAAAATACTGGTATTCAGGGATTTGAAGTAGAGGTTTGGTTTCATGCAAAACATCTGAGAAAATGTAACAGGCTGAAACCTCACGTACTTTGATACAACTCGTACTCCTCAAAACTCTTAGGCACAGGAGTCAAGTGGCTAGAGAGATGAGGCTGCGTATAAATCTGTGTAAAAGGTCTTCCCACATCCCACTTTATGCTGTACTTTATCTATTTTCTGTTACATTTTTATATGGAAACCAAACAATCCTATGGTCTATAAAGACCCTTATGTGTAAAGTTCCAGAAGGACCAATGGACTAGGAATGACCTACTAGGTGTTCCTATAAACATTTTACTCTGTAAAAAAAGAAAGCTTCAGTCTTAGTCTCCTATCTCTACTTGGATTTTGGGAAGCAATCTGGTCTACAGAACTGATTTTGTTACTGCTCTTTTTTGCCAAGAATGGAAGCTAAAAAGATCTGATCTGAACATCTTCAAGGAACTTATCTCTCCCTTGACAGCGCACAATTTTTCCCCAATGTTTGCAGAATAATATACAGAGATGAGAAAATGCTATGCTAGACAGGGGATACAGTAAAGTTTATGAGAAAGGATGTATATATATATAAAATTAAATTCAGAATACCTCAGAAGAAATTCTTGGCTCATCTTCTCTGAGTATTCAAGGTGCTTTGTGAAAATAAAACACTCCAATATCTGTTTACTCCGCAGTCCCAGAGGGAATGAGAACTATGTTTAAAAAAGCAGATTTGTCTGAACCTTATGTGATATAAGGTGAAGTGCTTCCATCAAGTATACCATGGAGTCCTGCTCTATGCACTGCAGAACAGGTCTGCTGTCTTCATGTATCACTGTAGATGCAGATACAAGTTAGCAGATGTGCAGAAAGGAGTGCTCCACCCAAAGACAGCATAAATTTTTAGTGCTTGTGAAAGCCAGCTGAATAGAGACAGAGACAAATGCAAGCAACAAAGCAAATAAGATTTAAGTCTTTCAGGTAACAATGCACAGGAGAAAACTGTGGGCAAAAATGGATCATCAAAATATGAAGTACAACTATTTAAGCAGAGAACCAAAATGGTTCTCAAAATAATTTCTTTGTGCAGTACTACATGCTGTGTCATAACATGCATTATTAATTTTTCCAGCAGAGTAATTCAACAATATTTTCTATGCCATGTCACAGATCAAAGACTTGGATATTGTTCCCATTAAAAATGACAACTGTGATAATTATTTTTGTTAACATTTCAATGAGCCAAATACGTTATTTTTGGGGGGAGAAAAAGCATGGCATTATTAAACCCTCCTTGCATTTTCCTTTTTGCTAGAAGGTAAATGAGATGATAATTTTCTTTCTCTGTCAGAAAATAAGATTAATTTAAAAATCTGCTTATATTGTAAAAGCACTGAATTAATAGAGCTATGTAATGTAGTCCATGGAATATTTGCAGAGCATTTTCAGTTATTTCCATGAAATGAAACCTCTTCCTTCAGTCCCTAAGGACCATTTGTTAAAGAACTTTTCTGGTGCCACTCTACTGCTCCATCTGCTCTTAGAAGTCAACCAAGAAACAAAGCAAATTTTGCTGGCATTGAATAAAAAGCCTCTAAGTACCAAGAGCAGACAAGAAAAATCTTTAATTATTTCTATGTTTCTTTAGAATCTCTCTCATGCTTAGATAACCACATGGTGAGTCATGTTGGGATGTGAAAGTGATGTATTTAACATGCAGCAATGCAAATTACAGAGTAACTTGCTACTTACAAGAGCGGTACACTCTACTGCCATAAGGACTGTAATGCTTAGGGAAACAATGCACAGGGTAACCAGACATCTCCACATAGTTCATGCTTTGCAGGTCTTTCCCCTGCTTAGCTCTTGTTCCAGAACTTCAAGACATAAGGTAAGGGAACCTCTTTCTTCTAAGCAGATTTCACTTTGTGCTCCTTTCAGTTCCCCTGTGCCCCAAATGAGTATATGGGACAACAGAGCTTACAATTAATACCTAAGAATCCCTCACATATTTCTTTTCAAGTGTATGACTAAAAATAAACAGTTCAAACTATGGTATCAGAAAACTTGACTGCTAGAAAATCTTACCAGCTCTGAACTCAACTAAGGTACCACCCTGCTGATTGACTGACCTTAGGAGGTCAAATGACAGTGTTTCAATCAGGTGTGAAAATCATTTGATATGGAGAAGGCACATCAGAGTTCTGAAATAAGATCTCTTTACAGACCAGCAAACTATGAATTTCAAAGTGGTATCCTGATGACTTTTGCTCACCAGGGAATAATTGATCAAACACATATCAATAGCTTTGATCTATGTAGTGCTGGTGAGATGACACATTTTAGCAGTACTATGTTTTTAAAAAGTGTCTAAATGTAGATTTAGTTCATTTAATAGTTCCTATTTTGTCTTTCCAGTTAGCACAAATGTGTGGGCATAATGACACATTACAAGTAATCATTGACTCAAATCTAAATTAATGTCTTTAAAAAAAACTCTTCAGCATATGTCTAAATTTGTTCACTCCTGCTATCCATAAATGTCTGTGCCTACAGATTTTATATTTATGTTACACACGTATTTGTTATGTAGACTTATAATGACAGGCAATCAGAATGTGAAAATATTAGTGTCTATTAATACGGTAAGATTTGAACACAGATCTTAACATCTTTTAAATATTTCTTGGGCAACCAGCATATACCAAACAGTACAAAGTAACCACTGTTCAGTTTGTTTCTTAGTATTGACTAGAATTACTTGATTACAGCTGATTGAGCATTAGGGACTTTCTTTTGCACTACATCATGACTCCTTTCACTGTGCTCTAACTTGAAAGAAATTCTTTAAGTAGAGGAAAAGAATCTGTAAAAGCGTACCACAGATCAGTCAGGTTGGAATACTACACCGTAGTCTCAGAAATCTCTACACAGAAAACGAAAAATAAAATCTCTATTTAGGAAGTTCACTTTTTTTGCAATATGTCAGGTTCTCACAACAGTAACTGTAGAGAAAACTCAGTAGGAACTTAAGAGCTGTAACAAAGAAAAATTCACTACAAAGCGTATCTTACAGTCAAATGCTCATACTTAAATTGTGTGCACAAAGCTTTTTGCTCTTAACTTTGAGTTGCCACAGATTGTCATGGTAACTGAGGTCAGGAACTGGGAATGCTTTTTAGTGAACGATCACAGGCAAAGCTAACTTTAAACTTGCATGTCAAAGAGTTTCCTTCAGTTTGGTTACTTGTTCTACACTCTGTCTACAAATCTGGAAAATTTCTCAACACTGAAAGGATTCAGTCTACAACTGAAACCTTTAATGCTCTATCCTCTACTTTTAATCTCTTTCTTCTCTTTGGAGCACTGTTAAAAGCTGCTCATCAGAAAGCTAAAGTACCATCTAGGCAGAATATGAACTTTCAGAAATAAAGCTTTCTGAAAATTTTCTTCCAGTATAAATCAACTTTTATGAGGATCTAATTTAATATCATGAAAGAATTCAGTCTTTGTGCACAGTCACTCTTTGATAATGGAAGTGGGGATTTTATGCACTTGAATTCAGGAAAACAGTACAGTCCTATGGGATTAATGTTTTGACCCCAGAGAGAGCTGCAGTTCATTTCTAAGTGTCACTTTCCAAGGTGCAGTCCAACTTTAGCCGGTGGTGATGCAACCATACACATACATGTAAGGTGGGTAGTTTCTCAAAATTATTGGGATTGTTCATTAAACAGAAGCAGTTATAGGCTTTAATAAAAGCTGATGCCATCCCAAGAACCTACTGAAAGGTGGGGAAATGGATGTTCCTTGCATTTTCTGCTTATTGTGCTGAGTCAGATAGAACCAAATGCGTGGAAACTTCTCCTCTTTGGAGCCATTATATATATTTTATTTTAAAAGTGATAGAATCCACATACAGAATTATATTGTTAATTTCAGTCTTCTCAAGAGTTCTCAACAGCAGTTCATTTCAATGAGACATGCTGCCACATCAAACCTTTTTAAAATCAATTTAATATTAGATTTTCCATAGAATTTGAGTGGATAGCACCCAAATTTCAAGTCTGAAGATGTGCGTATGGTTGCTAAATCTCAAGATAAGAAAAAAGTTCTTAATTGTGAGGAATTCCCCAAACTGCAATTTTATACAAATAATAACTTTATTAAACACTAGCTGTTCCTGGGGCTATCTTCAACTGCAAGTTCAATGAATTCTGAGTAAAAGTAATTTTATGTGAATGGGCAGAAAACTGGGAATTATTAAGTGAAAAGTAATGATCACCTTTCCACCACAAGATGGATGATAAGAAGCAGTAGTCAATACCCCATTAGCAAGTCCATTATAACCTTGGAATAGAAACACGCTTTATTTTAGAAAGCTAAAACAATTGTAAGTGAATTTTAACAGCTGAATAACTGTACCTGCTAATCTACGGTTACAAAAGTTAAATAAATTAGTCATGCCATCACTCCTACTGCACAAAAAAGTTAGTAACTCATTATCAGACCCATTATGAAACTCTTCATTATGACTACACACACTTTTATGGTTAATGTTGTGTCAGCATTTTCTTTACAAACACCAATTCTCAGGAGCTTATGATTCAATCACTGTTGAAATTATGCTTTGGATTCTTCATTCTGGAAGGCATTTTTATAATGGTTTTAGTATAGTTCTAAAAATCTTATAGAAGTGCAAAAATAATACTTCAGGTTCAAAAATTCCTCTGCAGTTACGGACATCCGAGTTTTAACTAACTCGGTTCAAACCTATAGGAAAATCCCAGCCCAACGGTTTTCAAGACCAAAATGTTGAAAACATGAGCTGAATGGGAACTCCCTCCTTTATTCTCTAAATGAAGTTCATTGCTATGTTCCTTCATGCAAAATCCTGGTACTTACGTATTATCTGTATTTCAGTGAATACAATGAGAAAAACAGACTTCACTTTTGCTGGTCCAACATACTTACAGGGCATTCCCATTTCACACGGGTTATCTGTCAGTGGAGGTACAATAATGAGCTATCTGCTGACATGATATAAAGTAGTTGTCTTGCCTCATTACAGTTGAAATCAGGAATGCCACATTCACAAATTCAGGTCTCATTTGTTTTTTTCTTTGCCATAACCAAAAATGCATCTTCAGTGTTCATGTGGGCATTATGACTTCAGGGGACTTCCACTGTTTGAGAGAAAGGATAAAGGAAGAGGTCAGGGAAGCATATTGCACTGTGTCCTCTAAGAAGAATTTCCATTTACCTACCTTCCTCTGGTGGTTTGTCATGGAAGAGTATATCATTGTTCATTGTTTTGTGAGCCAGAGCAAAAATCAGAATCTGCACTTTCCTATGTGTCTGAGAAGTGAATACCTTACATACGAAGGCTCCATTAAAAGAGTTTTTCTAAACAAAGTAAATAATTTGTATGGCATAGCTCAGTTGTGCAAAATGTAACGCTACTGGATATGCGTTTCAAAAATATAAGGGAATCCAGCTGCACTACAGCTACTGTTAAACCAAGTTTGATGTTGAGGAGGTGTAACTTTTCTAAGCCCTTTATGAAATTTTACATACTTATTCTTACTATGTCAAAATTTTCCACGTCTCAAGATGATGAATAATTAGAGTGGCTCAATCCTAGTCTATTTGAAGAAGAGGCTTCAGGTTAAAACCTACTAAAAAGAGCATACCACATGAAAGGGTCCTTCCCCATGAATCTATAAGATCAGTTGTGTGACAGTTACATATGTTAGTACATGAGTGTCCTCCCTTAAGCTGGAAACATTTCAATGGAGGGTGCAGGTCTCCAGAACAACATATGTTAAACACTCCCTTGCTATAAAGATTCAAAGACATATATAGAGACAAGCTAGACAGATGGATTTCTAGCAGCTCATAGTCACACAGCTTAAGGGCATATATTGTGAGTACTGCACCTTAGATACACCTACTGAATCCAATTCTGAACTTCATTCTTGGCAGATACCCAAATACAATATGCATTTTAGAGCTCCTAGCTGCCTGCGTTCAGATTTTGTATTGGATGGACTCACAGACACAGGTGCATCCTCCTGAGAAATGTTACTTTGAACAACAGTTTTACAGAAAGTAATGGAGGAAACTCTGTGTGCTTTGAGAAGATAAGTGATACCGACTGCTGGACATGTTGCTCCCCTTCCACCTGGAAGATAAAAGACATTCAAGAGAAAATATGGTAGTGGGGGAGGGGTGATAAATGGAACCTGTTATGTTTGAAAGGTCAAGGGTTCCTAAAACAAAACCCTGTGAATGTAGGATTGTCCTTTGAGAGATGAAAAAAATTCAAAGGCAAGAGATTGTGACACATGTGAAAGGAGTAGCAAGAAAAAAAGACACATGATGTTCAGTCCAAGAGTCTTACATATATTTAAAGGTAAAATATGTGGAGTGCAGGCATTTAAAAACTTCTTGGACTTCAGGGACTACAAAGAAGTAAACATGATTCTTTTTTTCCCCCAGAATCTATTCCAGGGAGGATATATAAAACTACAAAAATGCTGAACAAATTGGTAGAAAATTTCCTGAAAATAACCCATAAAATTTGGATATAATGGACTTAAGTCAACCTGGCTTTTGTTGAGAGGAATTGTGCCACAAAAAGTCACTAAATTTTTCTGAAGGACTCAAAGACCCTGAGAATAAAGGTTATCTCACCTCACAACGCATTTCTAAAAGGCTTTTACAACAACTTCTAGGGAAATTAGAAACCTATAAAAGTATAGAGAGGACATTTCCATGAATGGAATCTCCGTTCTAGTCATGCAAAGAAACAAAATGTAAATGTGTTTTCCTCATGGTGAAGTCACAGGGGGAAATCACAGGAATGTATGCTGGAATGCAGCCCATTCAATATTTTTCCTATATCGTTTGGAACAACAAATATAAGAAATATCTTGGTTTGGTTGTGCGGGTTTTTTTGTTGTTTGTTTGGTTAGCAGGCATTAATTGGAAGAAAAAGGAATGAAGCAAAGCGATGTAATCATACCTTTTGATTTTTTACTGATCTTCAGACATGATTACATTTAAACCCTTGTGAAATCAAGAAGCTCACTCACATAACTTGATATTAGCTCAAGACACTAGTAACTACAGCCCAAAATCTATTCACCCAGAAAGTACATTCTCCTGCCCTCTCTGTGTTCTTCTCTGCATTTTCCAGAACCAAGATCAAAAACCAAGGCGACTCTGCCTCAGCCTTCCACTCTCTAACCTCAAAGCCTGTTGTGCTTTCTGTAATTCCTGGATAACAGAGTACAAACCTGCCCAAAACCATATTTTCACAGGTGTCGTATATATCTTAAGCAACTGCTTCTACACCTTACAAGTCTCTGAATCCCACTGCCCATAGGACAGAGGTAGCCTCTCTGACAGCAAGAACTCTACCTCACATCCCTTCAGCAAAAGTCTCTCTGTGGCACTGGGATCCCTTATGCCATACACTACTGCTCAGTCCAGTCCACCCATATCTTTGTCCAGTTGTCAAAACCTTGGAAGGGAAAAAAATGGGAGTGATAGAAATATGTTTCTGCATGGCCCAGGATAGAATGGTCTGCACAAAGGCTTTACCAAATGTGTTAATGTTTCAGTCTTGGGAAAAGTAGCACACACTTTGTAAGTGGAACCAAAAATTTAGTGTTAGCTCAGTCAACATGCAAATTATCCAAACAAAGTACAGCAGTTATCATTAATTCAGTTACAATAAGATCAATAGTCCATTAATAATAATAAGTCCTTAAAACTGTCATGAAAAAAACTTACTAATATCCACTTCTTTTCTCTCATGTTATGCTCATCTTTCCAAAGTCTAAAGGTCAGTGTCTCCCACTCTTTCTCAGGCAGAGATGTCCTTGAGGTATCACTGTGAGTTATGAACATCCATAATTATCCATGCTGCTGACAGGGCTCTCTTCCTCCTCACTCTTGGATCCACTTACATCTATTTTTAAATGTTTTCTCATCACAGACTACTTCTTTTTTTCTACTGGCTTTCAGATGGAGTTTGAAAGTTGCACAACCACCTTCCACTGTCTCAGCACAAAGGGCCGTTGTTTGCTGGGCTACCATACCTTGTGTGCTAGACCTGATAATCTACTCCCTAGGTATGTCAGACTTTGATGATGTATGACATTCGTAGAGCTTGAATTAAAACAGATAGGCAAGAGTCAACTGCTAGAAAATTGTTAAAAGAAGCTAAAATCAACTCAGCCCCAAGTCCTATCAAGGTCAATACAAAGCCTGTCTACTTCAGCTAGCCATGGTAAAATTCCTATTTACTGGGCTGTGAAAGATAATGGTTTGAAATTCAGGCAACAAATGTGAAAGATAATGGTTTGTTGCCTGAATTTCAAACCATTATCCAAAGATAATGGTTTGCTGCCTTAATTCCAGTTTCCACCCTCCTTTCGCATGTTGCGTTGGCCAGAAGACAAGAAAAGATATCTAGAGACAGCAGTAGTCAGAAAGTCTTGCTTCAAAACACCTCCAATATATAAAGTGTATATTGCTATCACAATTCTTTTTACTAGAACAATGTAGTGTTTCTGAAAGAAAAAAAAAATAACATCTCCTCTTTCAGATCTTGTTCTTACAATGTTTCAGACAATCCTATCTATTTTGTTTCCCTTCCTCTTAGAATTTAATAATGAAAACGCTCTAGCCTTAGTTTTAGTTTGGTGCTTCAATGTTATCTGCTACTACGAACTTTTTTTCTGATTGTGGTGTTTGAGTTATGTATAATGACTGTTTAGCTACCCATTGCTGTTATTTTCTTAGTATGACTGTAGAAGCTACTAAGCAAATGAAGTAAAACTCAGAAAATTGAGGGGCAAGATAATTACTGTATTCCACAGACTCAAAACAAACTTTCACATTTGAATGTAGTTGTGTCTGAATAAAGTATTACACTGAAGAATTGGATATCTCAAGGAACTTTGGGGAGAGTTCTGAGGCATTAGACTCCTATTTATTAGAAAATTATCATTGCAAAATGTAACAATGGATGAGTGGTTCTCAGGCTCATTATTTATTTCATCACTTGTAATATTTTTTTTCCAGTTCACTAGCTTGAAACTCCCATGCAGAAAAGTAACTCATAACTGCATGAATTTTTACCATCCCTTCACCTGAACTCAACATTGCTCTAAAACTGTGTGTCTTGGTTATACTAAAGCATCTAACCCACACAGCTAAGTGAAAGTTCACCATAACACAGACTCATGATGGTAGCACATTAACACTTATGTTTCAAAACGTTTTTGTAGACTAAAAGAAAAGCTATTGAACACTGTCACTGTAAAGTTACTATTTTGCACAGCAACCACAAAATAAAACAATAAAAATATCTTTTGAATTGGTGGGCTGAGCTTTTCAAGAGAAGTTTGTTGCAAATCTTGCAACATTCGCAGGGTCTTTTGAAAGTGATTGCAGAATAGTGTTTCTGAGACACTTCAGAAAACTAAGATGATGCAGGTGAGATTATGTTTCTTTCTATATCCTGATATTGTTGCTTTTGTAATCAAGCAGAAACTGGAAATTGATTTCATCAACTCTGAGTCTGAAAAGGATGACCTCTAGATACCAGGTAATGACAGTAACATCAATTCCCATTCTTAGAAAAGCAAGAGCATTAACAAGACTGGTAACAGGTCTCGAGGAAGGAAATAAAATGTCAACACTGAAAACCATTGGTAAACTATACAGTGCATTTAAACTAATGTGACTAACACAAATAAGAACATGTGATGCACTAAATTCATCTTGCAGGTCTGGGAAGACTTCATTACCTCTGAGCTCCAATGTGGATCTTTCATCATGGATTTTCTTTTGTTTTACTTCAGCTTTTTTCCCATGGAAACCAAGCTGATTCAGTAACTTTCTCTGTGCCATTGTCAGTGTCCAACTATGTCTTCAATCACCTCCATATGAACTGAACGATTTCAGAAGAACTTGACAGAGGTGAAACAGTCTCAAAAAATAATTGCATTTCTACAGTTTTCATGAAAATATGCAGCCAGATACAGGAGAAAAGTCAAACTGTCCTGAGACAAATCTGCAGGAAAGCAGGCTGCCTTGGATTCTACATTTTAGGGAAATACATGTTATGGAAAGGAATCATAAAATACTTCTTAATTTCTGTCACTAGTTACTCACTTCCCATACTATTATCAGAATTTTAAAACAAAAAAAAAAATATTAACAGATAAATATATTTTCTATAAATTTTACTTTAAATACTGGCACATAAATCACAGAAAGCATTTTTTTGTACTAAGGATTTAGAGTAAGAAAAGTATGGAGGATTTAAATAAATACAGGCCTCTTTACTAATATGAGTGAAACAACTTATTTTCTTCCAGTCTACCTCAATTACCTAAAAAGAAAACTAAAGGCACTACAGCAAACCATACTAGGAAACATGTTACTATGTATATTTCTCAGTGTCTTAATTCTATTAGCATTGAATGTACAGATAAACCTGCTCTGCTGGTTTCATAAGAAACAGTTTTCTGTTTTACCTTTTCCCCTGAAGTACGATAAATTTAGCAATAGTTGTTCAGCTGTACTTAATTAAAAGTGACATGAATGAAAAACATGGTTTGAAAGCAAAAAATAAGCCAATATAGTAGAAGGTAAAGCCAACAAGATGTCTCTCTGAGTTTTGCCTTTAAAAAAATACTTTGTTAACAACTATGTTCAAGAGAAAACCACCATTTTTTTTATACATTTATTGCATACCCAAGGAAATTAACTAATCAACAAGAACTTGCACACAGCACACAGTACAGCTATTGAGTACAACTTGGAAGTTACATTCTTCCCTAGTATTTAAGTTCCTTCGGTATTCCACAGACAAATTATGTAAGTGACAGACAAAATTAAGAGTTATCCAATAAGGACAAGCTGTAAATCAGGTGTGTCTTCCACAAAGGGATGCAGATTTATGTGGGTTTGTGCTCTGATTCAAGATTTCACTGGGAGAAAAGAAGGCAGATGTTTATGCACACACAGACAGAGAAGTGATTTATGTTTGTCTTACCTCAGCTTATTGTATTAGAACTGCTTATTTTCACATGTATTGCATCAAGTGTATCAGATGAGGAGTATGTTCTGCTGGAGAATTAAGCAAAGCATATGATGAGAGAAACACCACTGACATTATATACAACTCTGTGCAGGGATATCTGCAAGAGAAGGGCCAAGATCAATTCCATTAACCAGAAAGCATCACCGAAATAGATTCTAACCCCTTGGATGCAATTACTCACCAAGATTGCCATTAGCACCACTCCATCCTTTTGATGGATTGAAAGCCACTAACTACTCACGTTTTACTAAGACTGTAAAGTTACCCAGAGCATCTAAGGGTAGATACTTTATGTTGGACTTAACTGATACACCACATTCAACTGATTAAAATAATTCCCTGAATTCTGTCAGGGTCAAGATATTATGACTTCTGCTGTGTATGTTTTTTGCAGGGCCTTTTAAGCTCTCCTATAGAAATCATACTTTTTTACATGGAACACAAGGTCCCTCCCCATATTCACGTACCTATCTAGTATTTCGAGATGTATATTCCCTCGTGTGTGTAGTGTCTTTTTCTCCTTTACCCACTGAAACTTGAATTATTTCATGAAAAGTGGGATATCATATACAAGAAACCCTAACAATCATTGTCTCACCTTAACAAACCCTTTTGTCATAGTTAAAGAATACTAAATAGATCATAGATGTGGGAATAATTTCTCTCAAGCATAAATAGGAATTCCTTCCCTGTTTTCTTGCACCATCTCTCAAAGTTGTATGAGTGCACTAACCCCTGAGAGGCAAGGCCCAGAGCAGCATGTTTACTATATAATCAGAATTTTGTGTGAATAAAAAAAAAAAGGACATTGACTTCTAGGAATAAAAAAATGGAGTGTCTAACTGTGTGTAAAAGGAGACATTTACAGATCATTAAAAATTTACATTTAAATATACATTTTTTTCAGGCATTTCTTAACGACAGTTTAAGAATTTGAGCTTCTTACATATACAGGCCTCTATATCCCTGCAGTGAACAACTTTACACCAAGCTGATAATGTAGATTCCACAACAAAGACAAGATACTAAAAATTAAGTTATTCAAAACATAACATTGCAGCAGACATAGCCCTTAATTCCTCACTTCTTCGTGGACGTGCAACGCATACAACCTGCCTTGTTGCAGTATCTGAGCATACCAATGATGTCAAAAGCTCTAAAACTGTTCAATCAGGACTGGCATGCACCATCTTGAATAGGAGGTGTCTTGATCTAATTGAGGAGCACAGCTATAGCTATGCAAATCTGAAAAGGTTCCTCTTCAACAGTGTAGGTTACACTGTTAGTAAACAGGGCAGGGGGAGGAAGCAGGATCAACTGTATGTAGAAAAATCTGGTTATGAATGTAAATTATGGGGGAGAATGTCAAGATTCTGGACTAATGTATTAATTATCTTTATAACTTTTCAAATTCAAGAGTTAGGATTTGTGGGCTAAATGCTATCTTCTATCCTAGTGTAAATCCAGACTAGTTATTGTCTTACTTGAATAATATTACGTTACTGAGATAGTACTTTCCTCTAACCTGTTTTTGTCTATCATCCTTATCCAATCACAAAATCATTTTATAACTAAGTAAATCAGTGTTGGATTACACAAGAAGGATCTACTATATTTGTTACACTGTGGAAAATGTTATTGACCATCTGGTTTTAATTATTGTAAAAATACCTAAAGCAATTCTGGTGGTGCATTAGCAGCAGTCATTTTCCACAGCTGTGTAGAAGCTCCATTAAAGATCAGGTTCACTGTTGTTAGCCTCCATAAAATTATTAAACATTAGCAAATCTATGCCACTTTTTCCAAGTTGTCCTGACCAGAATTCTACTCTGGAAATTTTGAAGTAGTGTTCGCATAGCCCTTGGTAAAATCATGCAATCACTGACATTAACAGCATTACAGTTATTTCAATATCTATTCAAATCTTCAAGACTGAGCCCATAAAGAAATCAGCCAAATACTTGACTTTATCAGCTTTAAAGATGTGAGGAAGCAAAATAAGTCAAATTTGCCACTTAGTGTATTATGAGACAAATTACATATTTAGTCCTCTTTAGTTTACTTTTTGAAGTATGCACTTAATTATTTCATATGATGCTGTGAATAAGAGAAGTCTTACATAATGAGGATGGTAGCTGTTTGGTTGTCTCCTTTGAACTGAACAACTGAAGATTACATTTCGCATTTCTGAGGAATAACAGTAAAACCACACAGTGCAACCTAAACCTCAAAAACCACATTAACTGAAATCTTAACATATTGGATGTGTGTTCCTAACTAAGAAAGAGACATCTTCTGTTTGTCAGTATAATCCAATTCATTTGAAAACTAATTTAAATGTAATTATTTTAATAACAGTTGCAGGGAGGGGAAAAGGGGGAGGAGGCTGTTAATAGCCCACGTTTGGTGAACTGCTTCTAGCACTCTACTTTAACTAAACCTACCAGCAGTAGAGAATAGCTTGCATCTTGAATGATGACATGTTATTTTTTGTACTTTAACACAAGTCTTGCCCACTGTTTCCCTGTCATTGGTTGCTTTCTTCCAGTGGTCACAGCTTCTGTGCACTTTCATGTGACTGCTCTGAAAGACAGGAGAGAGCTAAAGATTGTCAAGGAAATTTCACAGCTAAGTAAAGCTGCAAAGAAATTTACACCTCAAAAGAACAGCTTTGGCTTGTATGGAAAAGTTAGCAATGCAGAGTTAATGTCAGCCCTTACTCAAATAAAAGATGAAATGCCAAATGCTGTTTAAATTTTCCAAGTCTGTAACAGTTTCTTTATGAAGTACATGAAATCTGAATCCATTCCTGAACTCATTTCTCAAAAAATAAAACAATGAAAATACAATATGTAAAGTCTGTTGGGCTTTTTTGGGGTTTTAATAATGTTCAGGTTACTAGCAACACAACTATGGGCAGTGACAGTATCTTTTGTTTTATCATTATTGAATTGTACTTCTTTAGTTTATAAAAACATGCATTTTCCTTTCCAATTCTGAACAAAGGTATTGAAAATCATAATATTAATTCTGAAACGCTAGCTGCATGAAGGACAGGAATCTTGTCCTTAATTCTGAATCTTAACTGTACATGTTTCTAAAAAGTAATTCTGGATTGCATGACCGTGAAAGACAAAGTCTGCCCAGTGTTTTGTAAAAACACTACTTCTGACACTGTTTACACTGTGACGTTATAGCAACTAATTCTGACACCATGACCAGTGGCACACATCAGGAGCGCTGCTTTCATACCACGCCTTGCATTTGCTCTGCTTTTCTGGCATAGTTAAAACTTAGTTCTTAGTAACATTTTTTCCCTATGGGAAATGATCTCTAACAGATCTGAAGAAAAACACAGTAAACAACAACAATGTAAATGACTTCTCTAAAAGCATTCAGTTATGGAAAAAATATTCAATAGCAATGATCCTGATCATTAGTAACAAATGGTTTTGCTAGCTGTGTTGACTTTAAAATAACATTGGGAGAAAAGCACTAATAAAAAATTCAGACAGTGGCATATATATAATGTAATATTTCTGAGTTCCTCCATTTCAAAGAGTGAATAATGCAGCAAGGTCAAAGATATGGGTATGACCAAAATAGCATTATATTCTCTAGTAAGTTCTTCTTTCTCATTTAATGACTGTCAGAACAGTATTCATAGGTCCTCCTTGGTAATTTAAAACTAACGTTTAGGATTTCACTTTCAGTGCTTTCCTGTACCCTGAACCACCAGTTATTTATTTCTCCTTTATCACATTGATCTCAACCCAGAAGGCTTTGGCTCTGATTAGTAGACAGTGTAATTTCATTGAATTCAAGTGCTTTTGCTAGAGGTACGGAGGTGTAACAGACCACAGCTTAGCCCATAGCATTTTAAGATTAAAAGGTTTGAAGCTATACCCAAGACACAGTGGTAAAGTGGCATTTCAGATGTGCCTCTGTGTTAGTCTTACTTTCACCAATTTCAAATTATTACACATCCCAAATTAAAAACTCTTGAACCACAAATTCCATATGACAATCCCCTCCTGACTTCCTGAAGGTTCCCTTTGCCCTTTTCACACATAAGTCTCTTTTCTTGTTTGTCTAAGACACGACCTCTTCCTCACTTCTCAAACTTTTCAAAGAATTCATCAAAGAATTTTCCTTTCTATATGTTTGGGGTTGGGTTTTGGCTTTTTTTTTCTCTCAACTTCTAATGCTATACTGCCCATATAATTCTATTTTCATTTTGTCATCAACATGACATACTGTAAAACAAATTTGCCATGCCATATTCTGTAGAGTTTTCCTGTTTTCCTGAATTTTCTCCTAGACAGAAATCATGACTCAAACTGCTTTGTCTACTTTTGTCGGCCTGTTAGCAAATGATTTAGACTATTTAGGTTAGGGTGCAAGGAAAAAGGGGAAAGCTTTATATCATGGTATCAACACAATCAGTGCATTGTCTTCTACTCATTAACTAACAGTCAATGAAGATTCGGACTGAGATGTTAAACTGCTGCAGGGAAAGCAAGTGCTCTGTATCTTAACTTATCCTTGAACAGTATAATTTAAACTCAAATATAAATAGCTTGGAAATTATCCTTTTTGATCAAGTAAACTTCTTTTCCTAAGAACAGGCAAATCTCTGAAACAACAAAGCTCCTCAGACCTGGCACCCTACACACCATACCACAAAGTGAAGTCAAGCAGCAGGCTGACACATGCTCAGGAGAGCAGCGGGGATACAGAGAAGCACTTTTTGAACTCAGCTATTGCAAAAGTGTCTATAACTAAAATCTATACCACAAGGTCAAGCTGTTGAAAGAGAGGGGGGAAGGTCTGATGAAAAGACTGACTGCAACATGAACAGCTTATCAACTATGAAAAAAAGCAAGCTAAAAAACAGATCATTGACCCAAAAGAGCAAAGGCATGTCAAAACAGTGAAGATGTACTGGAAATCAGGACTTTCCCAGCTTATACTATTGAGAAGGTCTTCTGATTCATACTTCACAGAGGGACCCTCTTTACCTAAATCTTTACAGTACACAGCAATAACTGCAGTTACATGTTATAAGATTCTCCAAATATATAAGAAGCAATGTGCATATAAAAACACTCATCAGAATAGAAGCCCTCTCTGGAGAACACCTCACTGAGCACCGGCTGTCCCAGTTCTCTGGGTTGATCTTGAGATAGCTCCTTTCTTGATGATATAAAGCATAATGAAATGCTACTTGCTATGAACACGTGCCTTCCTCAAATGCTGTGTAACTTTGCTGTAAGAGACAGGGAGGAGGCAATATTGCAATGAAAAAGCAGAACTATAGCAAGTAAACTACTTTCCCTTAAACTACATGCTAAAAAGGCTCTTTGGGAGACTTTTTCTCCTGTTTTTACTCACTTCAGAATCAGTGTCTATGAAATCAAGTGATTTGCACAATGTCCCTGATGAATAGTGCAGTCAGAACCATAAAAGAATCTCATCTTCCTCATTCCACCGTGATTCCTCAGCGATTACAAAAATCCAAAGCCTACAGTTCTGGTAGTTAACATTCATGCTTGAATATCATTTAACCAGAATTGATGAGGTTTGAATATATTAAGGACAAACCTACTTCTGTTAGAATTCTATCCCAGGAGTCTTAGTAGGTTACAATCAAGCCATAAAAGGAAAAATTTTGACTTCAGAAATGAACTATTCTATTCTATTTGAAATAAAAAAAAAAATAATCACAACCGGTGAGGGTTCAAAAAAGCAGGTTTTATGTGCCATTTTACCTTCATTACTGAGCACAGGGTTTAGTATTAGTTTTTTTGTCAAATCTAAGAGCTGAACTTTGATTAAGAACACACATAAAATACTGTAAAGAAACAAGATTGTAATTTTTCTCAGTGATAAATTGCTTATTTAAAACAGTTATTACAGTTTCAGTATTGAATAGAAAATGCATAAGCTCCTGCAAAAAGAAGGAACTTTGCCGATGTAGAGAATTTGTGATTACATTTCTTAAACATCATAGTCACTATTTTGCTATGTAAGACACTGTGAGAGCAAATATGTGAATGGCAAAGCTAAAGAAGATTGCTCTTGAATATAAAAGATGAACACAATTTTCACTCACTGAAAGCCTGCTGGGAATGACATCTGTGCTACCACATGAATCCTGTGCTCATGGTTGCCTTATGGTCTTTTCTCACTGTTGATTACCAAAGAAATTGCTTTAGGTCAGAGCAGAATAAATATAACTTGTCTTCAGCAAGCAAGATGACCAAAGTATAACAAATAAATAATGCTTTATTCTTTCCATCATCATTTCTCTTTTCATAGATACTCTTGGAACATATAGTCCATGATCCAAGATTGCCTGGGTCTCCTGTTAGGTCTTAACTGCACGGGAGTTTTAACACAAAATTTTCACAGATGAGGAAATTTATTAAGCATTTCCAAAATAAAGGTGTTCTAGGATCAAGCGATGATGTGGTGAATGGAGTTAAATCCAGTTGGTGGCCAGTCACAAGTGGTGTTCCCCAGGGCTCAGTACTGGGGACAGTTCTTTTTAATATCTTTATCAATTACCTGGATGAGGGGATCGAGTGCACCCTCAGTAAGTTAGCAGATGACACCAAGTTGGTCAGGATATGCGTGAGAGTAGGAAGGCTCTACAGCAGGATCCAGACAGGCTGGATCAATGGGCTGAGGCTAACTGTATGAGATTCAACAAGGCCAAGTGCTGAGTCCTACAACTGGGTCACAACAACCCCATGCAATGCTATAGGCTTGGGAGCGAGTGGCTGAAAAGCTGCCTGACAGAGAAGCACCAGGCAGTGTTGGTCGACAGCCAGCTGAATGTGCCAGTTGGTCAACCGTCAGCAGTGTACCAAGATGGCCAAGAATGCCAATGGCATCCTGGCTTGTATCAGGAACAGTGTGGCCAGCAAGCTTCGGGAAGATTACTCCTCTGTACTTGGCCTGTGAGGCCACATCTTGAATCCTGTGTTCAGTTTCGGGCCCCTCACTACAAGAAAGACACTGAGGTGCTGGAGCATGTCCAGAGAAGGGTAACTGAGCTGGGGAAGGGTCCAGAAAATAAGTCCTGTGAGGAGCTGCTGAGGGAACTGGGGTGGTTTAGCCTGGAGGAGGCTCAGAGGAGACCTTATTGCTCTATACAACTACCTGAGAGGAGGTTGTAGTAAGGTGGGTGTTGGTCTCCCAAGTAACAAGCAACAGGACAAGAAGAAATGGCCTCAGAGTTGCACCAGGGGTGGTTTAGATTGGATACTGGGAAAAATTTCTTCACCAAAACAGTTGTCAAGCATTGGAATGGACTGTCCAGGAAAGTGGTTGAGTCGCTACCCCTGGAAGTATTTAAAATATGTAGACGTGGTGCTTGGGGACATGGTTTCCTCTGAGCCTATTGTTGCCCCAAACATGGTCAAGTCTCCCCCTCCTTCCTACTCTTCTAAGAGGATGACAGAGCATTTTTCAGTAGCATTTTTCCTGACAGGTTGCACCTTCCATATCTGTATATACAAGTTATTACAGACAACAGATTATACAAAGTTATATCTGCTTTATCTGTACCTTTAACTGCATATCCCTAGGTGCTCTGATATCAGTTTTTAACAGGGCAAGGTGTTCCACTTTGTAGTTAGAGATTGATAAAATTGCCAGCAGACAACAAGACACACACCCTTCTCTACTGTTTTTGTGTTGGACAGTGCCAAGGAAAAGATTAAAGGATGACTTGAACAGTATTTTTATAGGCCAGATAGGAAGTGGTTCATCTCATATCCCCTAAACTGAACTCCACTGTGAACCATTATATAATATAGTTAATGTCTGATGAAGATGCATTAGATATGCACAGCATAGATTTGTCTGTAAATACGCAGTTCTAACAATGAAGAGAGAACAGTAGCACAGAATGAATGCAAGGTGAAGAGCATTATTTTTATTACGTGCAAATAACTCTGTGCCTACATTACTTCAAAAGCTACTTTTTCTTGAGCTGTCTACAAGGCCTATTGTTCTTAAGCTACTTAAACTATCCCCTATTCTTGATGTATGGAACCAAATTTTATGAACTCCTTAACATTAGTCTTCATGGTGTATAAAAAATATCATTTTTTTAAAGATATTTTCCATCTCTGTGTCACTTTCTTATCTCCCTGTTATGTTATGCTTCTGTAGCTCTTTAGGTATCTTTCAACAAAATCCTCTTTACTAAAATACTCGACTGCCTAGGGATAATAGTCTGTTTTACCACCTAGAAGATATGATGGTATTAGTATTAGGAATCACCCCTCATTTTGTCTTTGCAGGGCAGGTCTGTCTGCTTCCCTTGTGTCAGATGGTCAGATATATAACCTAGCTCTGTAGTGCCACCCATTTGCTTTTGTCAAGTGGTCTGAGAATCTCCAACTACCCAATTTTTCCGCAGATCCTGTTTTCTGAAAAAGCATGCAATTGCAGATGAAAATTATTTTATTCACTAGAGACTGTTTGCCAGGCACCTTTTGGCAATGGCAGTAAGTGGCTTATAGTCAGTTTCAGCTAATACTGACCTTCTGTAAATAATGGAATCAAACTAATTTTATTCTCAGAGACTAAGGCCAAAGACTTTTTTTCGGTTTAATTTTCCCTAGTGCCAGTGATGCATAAGCCACACACCTCCAGGGCTGTCTTATGAGAACAAGACCGTGCCAATAAGTACCTTACAGAAATCTCTAACTACAGAGCTAATGGTCTCTGCTTTAATATGACCTGCTTGCTCTGTTTGCTGTACAAGATTTTCCAAGTATATCACCTTAACATTTTCCTTAGTATACTTTTATTCGACAGGTCCACCTCTTCCATGGCTGCATAGTCTCTTTAGTCATGGTTTTCTACCATTCTTTCATCATATTCAGATATCACCTGCACACTTTAGCATTTCTTTGTAAGCCTTAGTATCACCAGTGGTAGCCTGAGGGAACAGTGTCTCCTAAAGTGCCCACTGAATGACAGTATGAATGGGAGCATTTATCTTCTGGGGTGTTTTTTTCCTAAAGTAATCTGCTAGAAACCTGAGGATATCTCAAGAATAAAAATAAATTAAAAAAACAAACAAACAAACAAAAAAATCAAACAAACAAAACAAAACCAAACAAAAATGTTTCAGGCTTCTCCTCCTGTTGGTAATAAGCAAGATCCTTTTATTACACATTTTTCTAATTCTTAAGAATATGTTAATAAAATTCTACAGTTTTTCCAAGAGGCACAAAGAATTCATCCTACCTGATAGCTTTTCTGTACATTATTTCTAGACCTATCTATGGTTTTGATTTGGGTTTTGGTTTGGGTTTTTTTTCTCACTTGCTTTTTCTTTATGTCTGCATAAAGATGCAAAGAACTTTCTTAGGGGCACAAATCATAGCCCAGCTTAACTTTCTCAGATTTTGTACTATTTGCAATTTAGAGCTTCTTTGACCACTGGGAGATGACCTCAAACAATTCCTCAGTGGATTTGGTTTTCTTCCTCTCTTGTGAGACCACACATTGATGCATTCTTAAGTGTCACATATTTTTAGCCCTGATCCCATTACAAAATGAACATGGTATGAAATCCTTCAGGACCTGGGAGTCCAAAAGGTGTTTCTGGCTGACAGGGGTCATCAGATACCATTTTTTTCTTTCACTACAAACTTCCAAACAGGCTCAGGCAGTTAATGGGAAAATGTACCCTTTCACCCTTTTGAAGAAAGATGTTAGTGGTTTGGGCTCTCTATGGGTAGCCTACTACCCAATTTATAATGATTACATACCCCAGGGAATGTGACACATTGATGTTTACTTCACTTAACCTGTAATTCAAGCCAGATAAATACTGCACTGCAAAATCCACACCATTATTAGATAGGGTTCATAGAGTTATAGGTTCTGACATGATAAAACCAAAGGAAAGCCACAGTTAATCTGCTTACAATACAAGCACATCTCGAAAATCTTCCTTCCTTTCTCCAAGTCTAGAATCCACATCTCTGGACACCTATTTAACCCCTACCTTCAGGGCAGATTTGAAAGTGTCAAACCCCACTCAGGAGTGTCAACCTCATTAACCCCGTTCATGACATCTCAGCCACTGGCATATGAAACACTTTTCATCCGCTTGTTCTGGCTAAGATAAAATGAACTAAAGACTTTCCTCCCTCAAAGTGACTGTATTACAGCTGTTGACCCCCTCAGACCTTAGTACAGATGTTTGGGGACAGCCCTCATTCACACCCCGTGTTACTGAAGGACTAAGAAGCCTGCTGAGCTCCCTCAGTTGGAGACGTCTGATACTGCATGTACTGTTACTCAAATGTCCATGCTAGACCTCTTGACACTGCATAAACCTGGTGAGCAGGAGGAATAGCTAACTTCCTCCTGTAAAAGTAACTTCCACACTACCATTTGGGGGTTTTCCTTAAAATCCAGCTTTTGTCTTAAGAACAGAACTTCACCTCAACAAGGTTTGCATAATATCTTGTGTAACTGCAAGCATGTGTACACAAATGCAAACAGATAATGTTTCAGCTTTACTCGTAAATATATGTGATTTCTAAGAAGTAACAGTAATCAAGTATATTCTGAAAATCAGGAATAATGCAAAGGCAGGCCTGCCAAAAGACATAATTTTCTTTCTAGCAGTCAGGCTAAGTAAAACAGCCAGGCACCGGGTAACAGGAAGAATAAGGAAGCAAAGGGGTCTCTCTCACTTCTATATCAGCAGCAGGGTTTGGCTTCTACTTGAGCTAAAGAACAGGAGCAGCAGTAATAATCTCCCCCTGTGGAGGAGAGTATAAAAGTCTAAGCTGTTGTTGGAAGAAAAGAACTGTAAAAATACTGTAAAAAGGATAAGTGTTTTAAGGGTGGAGAAAGCTTGATTTTTTTTTTTCTGCTTCTGGCTACCTGTGTTAATAACTGTAAGGCATTTCTGAGACATCTCTGGACCCTATATGGAATGGGCATTTACTGGAGACTGGGAATTCAACTCTGTCTGTTTCTGGGTGAATCTGAGTAACCATGGTGGACCAAAACTCATCTACCAAAATGTCATTTTCATGAGGAACCACCATTCTTCAATGTATGTGCATGTCAGCTGGATAAGCTGTGGTATTTCAGCATGTTAATGATATTGCCTCTATTCTGTGCTGCCTAGCTAAAATGAAATAATATTATTTTGATCCCTTGGTTTGTTATTTTTGAGTACAAATTCTCAATGGGTGCAATACAGCAAAAATTAGATGGCTTTCAATGCATCTGTAAGCAGTAAAAGCCAGGTTAGATATGCAGCATAGATGTATCAGTAAATTAGATAGTATCTGCCACAAAAGGATTGGGTGAGTAAAATCACTATCTCATTTTAGCTGGTCCTAAAGCTATAAGTGTGCTCCAGATGCTCTTATTGAATATTCCAGAGAAACAAATAATAGTTTTGCTCCATTTCCTATTATTTGGTTTTTTTAAAAGACAGTCACAGAGCTTGAAATTCACATTTCCAACAAGAAACAAAAATAAATTCAGCAACAACCGCTATCACATGGTCAAGACCTTTCCTGTACAATTCAGATTAAAATAGCCTTAGGATTTAAATGTGTTATGCTATGCTGATTAAAGTTAACATCTTCAGACATGAAATGAAAAGAACCATGGTGCAATTACTACTCTAAGACCAAGAACAAGAAAAATGAAAAAATAAAATTAAAAAAAAATCCACATTCTGAAGGAAAAATAAGGATTAGAATCACAGTAGACAAGTAAGATCAGTTTTCCATCTGCCAAACATTGTTTCACAATTAAATAAAACCTGCTGAGTTCATCAAAGTGGAAAATGCTTTACTGCTACATCAGGCTACAGATCACTGTGAGCCTAATCACAAGAAATCTAAAGAAGAATGTAATGAATTAGCCAGGAAAGAGATAACTGGTTTTTGTTTCTTTTACTTCTTATAGCATCTTAATCTGAACAAAGTATCACAGAACCCTGGTTGAGCCTAAGATTAGAAGGAAATGTGTACAACGCACAATTTAGAAATTCAGATTCAGCTGTTAACAGCTAAGATAATTGCATACCAAGGAAAAAGATGAGGAGGAAGAAATATATAGTAGTAGTGCATAGTCAAGCAGCGTGATTGCAGTGTTAGCCTCCACAGAGGATAAGCTGATTTGTTACAACTTTAAAACTGGTTTATATGCATTCTGGCTCTTTTATTGGGATAGACTGTAATGTCTGTCATTTTTGCGTTGTCACTACCATTATGGAGATCCTCGTTTACAAGAAGCTCTGCTGTTTTCACCCTTTGCAAAGGGGCAAGAAAAAAGCTCTCTCACAGTAAAGTGTTGGGGAGGCAGGGGGGAAAGTATTAATTGCAAGTAAAACATGCTCTCCAAATACTGCTGTTAACACTATTGCATGAAGTTGTATAGTCCCACCTAGTGGTCAAAAATTACTCCACTGCATAGAGGAAACAAATACAGCACTTCAGCAATAATCCCAACAGATCTGTAAATGTTATTATCTGTTTAAGCATTGTATCACTATTCTCATGCTAGTGTAAGTTCCAGGCCCACTATATTTTGTAATATGATATCCTAAGGCAAAGCCATATACAATGAATGCTCCCTGTCCACAGCTAATTCCTGTGAAAACAGATACAATTTTATCTCAAAACTGGATTCATCTAAAGAAAGCAAGCTGTCATTGATTTTATTTTGTAGCTGACTTTGCTTCTTGAGAATATTTTGTTATAGTAAATATCACTCTCTAATGGTATTCTGCAAAGTGGCAGCTGACGGCAGCATCATAAACAGCACTTTTCAGATATCGTGGATTATATTACTATCGACACACTCTGAAAACCAAGCAGAATTCCATTTTTCCTGCAATTGCAACATCTCTTTCACAGTCTCCAAAACATTATTTCAAGGAAGGCTGAGTCCTGCTGCTAGAACGATCCATGCTTTTACTGCCAAAATGTGTAGTATTTATGAACATTTAAAAATCTCTGGCATTTGTTGAGAATTATCTGGAAATTGTTTTAATAAAGCTCAAAACCACCCTTCTTAATGGGCTACTAAATAAATTAATTCCTAAGAGCATTCACAGTTTCCAGTCTAACAGGCTGACATTTTGGAAACAAAACCACAGCTAGATTTCTGGTAGTGGCCTAAATCAAGGGATAATGGCTAAGTCGCACCACCTCAACAGGGAACGTGAGCAGCCACGAAACTCTGAGGCAGAGCTATTTCTCTGTTTAGGAAATTATAAGCAAAAGCTTAGTAACTGTTTGCATAAGTACTGAAAGGCATAACATGGGCAGGGTGAAAGCAATGTCTTTTTCTCACAGAGCTGCTACAACCACAGCTGTATGTCCACTGCTGAGGCAAAGATGACTGAAAGGAGCCCAAAGAGACTAGGGGGGCAAGGGACTAGAAAGTGCTGTTACGTATGAAAGTGCACTAGCTACCAAAATGTGCTGCTGTCCTTTCTCAAAACAAAAGTTACATTGCCTTACCATCCCAGTGACACTGCCCACTGCACAGAGAGCATGGCCAAGATCTTTTATTCAGTCTACACCCTGCCCATCCACTCTGGAAAGTGAAATCTCATTTGCTTTTGCAGTCCTGCAAACCATGTATTGTCCTAAAAATATTCCTGTTGTCTATTCTGTGCTGTTTGTGTACATTCTCCAAGCAAAACATTCTGCAATTATTTTTTAAACATGCAATACCTGTTCAAACCTAAACCACATGAATCTTATTTGAAATCATTTTCTTATTAGCTAAAATCTGTTTATTTCATGTATGTGCTTGCCTACATGCACAGATAAAGGACTACTGAGACAAAAGAGTAGAAAACTGGAATGTATAATCTTCAATTTGGAAATACTTACTTTGGAAAGTGGGTATATTTCGAGCAGTTTTGGTACCTTCCAGTGTCTCAATGTGTAGCTTAATTGTGTTAATATCCAAGAAGCCAGTGTCCCCTCTCTTTGTTCTTGCTTAAGTTCAGACTGTTCTGCTGATATGTGAAAGTTCTTTGGCCACTTAGGTTGAGGAATATATCTTTAGTTGGAAATATATTAAACAACCAGAGATCAGTTCCCAAGCCTGACCTATGAGGCTGCAATACATGGGAAGCACAAATGTGTTTCAAAACTCCACAATTTATTCAACTCTCTCTGACATTTCAGAGCAAGCTTGACTGAAATTTTACTCAGTTGCATTCAGTAAACAAATGTAAATTTTCAAAAAGAAAGAAATCTATTTGGGGAAAAAATATTCTGGTGAATCAAGATATCCAGATACTGTCAGTTGCCAACAAACAGAAGAAGAAATGCTGCACTGTACATTGCAGGATATTAAAAGCCAACATATGTTGGCTATAAACAAGTTTTTTTAAATAGTATTACTGAAAAGTCTATCAAAAAATTTAAGCTGAACTAACTTAAGTCTTCATTAGCCAATGTTACTACACTGCTGGTGTCTCTATTTACACAGATCCTTAATAAAATCTAGCATTTTTACAAGCTTATTATGCTAGTTTTACCTACTGGAAATTCTAATCCTCCTCATTACTAGCATGCAAGTAGTTTTAGTAGCACTCCTCAGGCCTCCAGATTTTCTACTGGTAACTACCTTTCAAACCGTTCCTCCCCTTTTCATTTTTACCATTACCTGATTTGCCTTCCTTTTAGTAGTCCATTATCCATACCACAATTTTGTTACAGTTTCTCATGTTGAAATAGTAATTGTCCTTGAGACACTAAATCAGATTCTTTGTTGAACTCCAGATAGATTAGGTCTTATTTTTCCTGTCTATAAAATCAATTCTTATCAAGGAAAGACTCTGTGCCATTGTGATATGCATTCCCCTCTTACAAATCATATTATCTTTTTGCCATATTTCATTTAACTTTACATCTTTAGTTAATCCATCTTCAAAATATGTCTCAAAGTCTTCTTAGAGAGTTTGAACTGTTGTGGCCAATATGTGTCTGTGTCACTTTTCAGCTGGTCTCTTCAATAATACCTTCTTTTTTGATGTAACTCCCTCTCTTATTCTTATTCCCTGCTTGGTCTTTAGATATCTTGTGGACTGTGTCGAAAAAACATAAAAATAAAAAACACGACAGATTCTTAATCCATGAAAAGAGTGCACAGATTTCATGGAGAAACAGGTGGAATAAAAGAGAAAAGAAAAAAAATCTCATAGCACAATACCAACAAAATGCACAATGCTATACAAATTCCACTTGAAGTTACCTGTTAAAATAGAAAAGGGGTTTTTGAGCTTTTGTGGAATTTCAAATAAATACTGTTCTTGAAAAGTCAGGGTAATTACTCAACAGACCTTAATATCTCCTTCCCAGCTGCTACACTCTATCTGTACACTAAATCGGTCCTTTGGTAGTTTTTAACTATGGATTTTTGACCTAAACAATAATGTGCAGATGTAAACAACAATGTAAATCACACTACAAGAACATTTTTTTTGGACAATGAAAAACATCCCCTTCTGAAATAGTCAGGGTCTAGGAGGCTTTTGTTTATTAGGTTAAAAAGGAGCATTAAATACAAAACCAGTCATTATTCATGCCCTGTTTTCAGGGAAGTGCCCCTGTTCAAAAGCAATGCATAGGTTTAAGCAATTCTTAAAGGTATAATTAGGCTTAGGTGCCAAAGAGCTCTCCTGGTTAGAAATGGAGTTGCCTAAACGCAAGCTGCGTTAATGGGCAATAGCTCCTCACTGTTCACCTATCAGACTTAGGATACAGTCTGTGTCTTGTTCAATTGCTCTGTTTACCTTTCCTAAGAAATATGCCTCACTGAAAGCTGCACCAAATGCTGTACATGAATTTGAGATAAAACAATAAAACTACCTGTTCTCAAGGCTTAGATCATTCTATTTAGCTCAATTATAACTGAAACGGTTAGTGTAATTGAAGTTAAATGAATGCTATGAATAAAGGCATAAAAAAATACACACTTATTAAATTTCTTCGAAATTTTATACACACAAAATGGCAAGTTCCCCTAGCCTTAATGTAAATTTGGCTGTCATGGCAATAGAGAGATGTCATGGTTTAACTCCAGCTGGCAAAGCACCACACAGCTGCTTACTCAGACCTTCCAGTGGGATGGGGGAGAAAAGTGGAAGGGTAAAAGTAAGAAAACTTGTGGGTTGAGACAAAGACAGTTTAATAGGGAAAGCAAAAGCTGTGCATGAAAGCAAAGCAAAAGAAGGAATTAATTCACCACTTCCCATCGGCAGGCTGGTGTTCAGCCATCTCCAGGAAAGCAGGGCTTCATCACAGGTAACAGTGACTTAGAAGGCAAACACCATTACTCAGAAAGTCCTCTCCCTTCCTTCTTCTTCCCCCAGCTTTATATGCTGAGCATGATGTCATATGATATGGAATATCCATATCTTTGTTCAGTTGGTTTCAGCTGTCCTGGCTGTGTCCCCTCTGAACTCCTTGTGCACCACCAGCCCACTCACTGGTGGGGTGAGGAGCAGAAAAGGCCTTGACTCTGGGTAAGCCCTGCCAATCAGTAATGAAAACATCCCTGTGCTATCAACACTGTTTTCAGCACAAGTCCAAACCACAGCCCCGTACCAGCTCCTGTGAAGAAAATTAACTCGATCCCAGCCAAAACCAGCACAGCAGGTTGACCCTGACTGGTGAGACAAGGAATCCATTTGCAACCTCTTGTCATTTCTGGGGCAGCCTCTCTGTGCCTTCTCATCCCCTGGCTGGGTAACTGCTGTGCTGCATGGGGGAGCATGGTTCCTGGAGCCCTGCTGCAGAGCGTTCAGTAGCAGCCAAAGCTGCTGAAACCTTACAGAGAAAACCAGAAAAGTTAGGCAGAAAATAATCCATATTATATAATTTCACTTCTATCTGCCACCAGGGTAAATAAAAATTAAATTAGGATCAGTTCGCAAACAAGAGAAGTCATTCAGCCATCACAACAACCGAAACTACAAGATCTTACCAGTCAGCATCTGGAGCCCTGATTTTGGCATAGGTATATGAAAAAAGGATAGAATTGCAAAGAGAATTGCAAATATCTCTGACTCTAAAATATTGCATGAGGTGGGAGCTGGAAGAGAAGGATGCAGAGTTACTTAATATTTTAACTTTTCATTAGCCCTTCAACCTTTGGGCATTGTCTGTAATAGCTATTTATATCTTGAACAAGTTACAGAGAATAAAGGAAGAATTGCTCTTTGAGTAGCCATGGGACAAGGATTGCTGTGGAAAGTGGGTAGAAGTAAAAACAGCAGTTTTTCTACTTAGGTCACTAGCTTGGAGGCCACAGAGGCCATTTAAAAGACTGACATTAGCTGCAAAGCTCTTTGGCATCAGGAACTCGAGAAGGTTATCTTTCTCTAATTGCTCCCTAAGCATCACCAGAAGCAAGATAGTTTTTCATTACTTCCACTGTAGCTCTGTGGTTAAATGCCACAGCAAAGACCTTTATTTGTCATTGCCTTCCCATTTCATCCTATCATTCTTTAACATCCATCCCCTTCTGATCTGTTCTTTCTCTCGCTTTGCATTTTATGGATGTAAAGCATTTGGGCTGGGAGAGATTCCTGTAAGCAGTATGTATTTGACATTAGGTGGGCATGGATCATCATAGATTTTCTAGGACTTGATTTATTTTTTTTTAGAACTCCTGTGAGACTTGATACTTACCTGAAGGTTCCTGTTCCTAACATACATACTTTTATTTTAGATGTTGTATTGTTCATTTAGAAAGCAGAAAATATCTACATTTCCTGTGTACTAAAAAAAAAATGTCTCTTAAGAGCTCAGATATCGAAAACAAAACACAAAAGACTAGCATACTGTTTTCTTTAAAAACTGAGAGGCTTTAATCTTTAACACCTTGAGTACTCCAGTCTCTGTTATGAATTGTCTTGCACATCAACATATGGTTTGCATTTTTAATTCTTTTTACTTTGTATTTGGTCAGTGATGATCTCAGTAAGTCTTCGAAAGTACACTCTTATTCCAGCTGTCCTTAAAAGTCATAAAAGTATATTACTGTCACATAAATAAATAACAATATGGTGGAATTTATTCTTCCAGACATCCTTGGCTTCCAGAGGGTCAATAGAAATAAGAGGAATAATAATTAAAATAAACATTTTAATGAAAAAAAGGTAAAGCTTTATAAAACAAAAGCATTTGGAGGGAATATTAATCCTCATGCCTCAGGGCATAAACAAACCTCTAACTGATGGGTTGCGGGAAGAAACTTTTTCCTCAGGGCATATTTTCTAATTGCTTACCACATGGCTTCTTCCAGATTTTTTTAGAACATGTTACAGCATTGAAAGTCACTGCTAAAAACAGAATACTAGAGTAGATACAGGACTGAATGGTTTTTACATGGCATTTCTGATATTTCTCCCACATCACTTTAACATTGTTTTCATTTAGAGTTACTGGGTCCCAGATTTTACTAAACAGATTCTAAGATGACCTTTTTCTCAGCTAGCTTTTTTCCATTTTATATTTTGCTGTGAGGTTTAAGCACAGTAAGTTAACTTCGGCTAACTTATTTGCAGTACTTACAGCCTCAGCTATGTACATCACCTTATAGCCTCATTCACACATTCTGTTTTCCAGCTCCTATGTTCTGCTGTGTTTAGTCTGACAGTATTATGTCCTTTTCTGGTTTGGTTTCTATCTTTCTTGTGGCTTTTCAAGTCTTACTGCAAGCTCTTCTTCTCTCTGTACAAGAATAGTTAGCATACTAGCACTGGTTTAGTACCAAAAAAAAAAAAAAAAACCAGCACCACCTCACCCAAAAAAACCCACCAAGAATATATATTCCAGAAATTGGTGAAGGATCCTGGTTTTCATTCTAGGAGCTGTATTTTCATCATACCATTATTTTTACAGTAACAAACTCTTTTAATCCATACCAAATTGGTAATAAATTAATTTTAGCTAATACAAAGTCTATTAACACTCAAATCACTGGTCTTAAGCATTTGATACAGTTAATCCAAAAAACTCTAAAGAAACACAGCTTCTCAAGAGTTCTGTGTCAAGAAATGTGTGATCTGAAAGAAGAAAAAACAGGTAAGTGTAGCCAAAGATGGTCTAGTTCTGATAACCAGAAGGCCTTTTGTTTCAATGAGTTGATATTGTGGTACACAAAATTGAATTTGTTTGTAGAAAAAGCAATGAGCAATGCAAATTGACCCACATTAAAAATAAATGAAAATAATTTTTGTTTATTGAAATCAATTTTACATGCATTTTTTCATCCAAGTGTGAATCAACTGTTTACTTCATGTGTCACAAAGTATCCAGCTTAAATGAGTAAGAGAACAAATGCAGATGAACTTGGTTATTCATTATACAAAAGCAAATAAATGACATCTTGCTGAAGCATATGATGCAAGAAGATAAAGCTGACAGACTCCAAAGCTTGTATAATATCTACAAGTATGATTTGCTGTACTTTGTTACCAGTTACAGCTTTTAGCTTTTGTAAGTAAAAATTTCTTAGAGCATTTGCTCTAAGATTCCATTTCAAGTAATGACTTTCAGTGTTTGTGTGATAAGTACGGTCCAGCCAGGAGATCGCAAAAAATAATGTGTTACAATAAACCTACCTTTCTTCTTTACTCCGCTGTTTGATCTGCCAGTGACTCCTGAATATCAACCAGATCTTTAACAGGCTTCTTAAACGGGTTTTGCACGGTGTTCAAATCTGGACATTGTTCTGCAGGTTTACACGCATTGGTTACGAGGTTTCCTTTAAACATTACACACACAGAGTTCATTACAGAAGTGTCCTCCCATGTTTTCTTCTATCTATGATTTAGTGCAACTAAATGTGGATAGAACTGAGAAAAAGTGGTAATGTTTACTGTCTCTCAGTGATTGCATTCAGTTGGTGAGTGCTGTGAATAGTAAACCTACGCCCATATGTAAAAGAACAAGTGTGAAAGAGACAGGCTTAGGGTACCAGTAGTAAAGTAGTTTAAAGATAAATTGAGGGAGAATGTTCGACTCAGATGAATAGAGAATTCATTCTCGACATGTCTAACATTCATATTTCTATTCCTTTTTATTCAAAGTAATAGGAAGTTATGATTAAACCTTAAAGGAACATCAGAGACTCAAGGAGGCTAAGTATTCCTCTAGTTCAGAAACTCTGCCAGATATTCTTTGCACTTAACCAAAATATGATTGTATGAAAAACTGCTTTTTTTGGTGCAGAAGTTAAAAAAAATTAAAAATCACCTCAGATCATGTCAGGATTATTATTTTTTCTAATCTTTCCCTGAAATTTTTGTTTAGTTCCTAACTCACTTGTAGACAAAGCATAGGAAAATAAGACTAAGATTCACAAAGTTACTGGAAGGAGAACAGCTCTTGCAGGACTTCAAGAGTTAGACCATCCAGTCAGAAGATACGTGGCTGAGTTCAGGCCTTCTCAAATACAGGCACCCTGGGGAAGATGATGTTCTCAGGCTCTTCTTATGACATTATACCAATAATTAAAATGTCCCTAGAATCCATGTCTTAATGAATGTCCTAATTGTGAAATCAGACGTGGGCCTTAATCATGTTTCTGTGCTGTGAGCAGCACTGAAGAATGTCTCAGGGCATTCAACTTATTTCAAGCTCACTCAGCCCCAGTTGGAAACCCTGATGAATATTTCTACTGAGAGCCCACCCAGCAGTGCTAAGCTCATACCTCTCAGCAGCACCTATGGTATGGAATTTGAGGCAAAATTTCTTGGATTTAGAATTGAACCCCAAAAGGCAGAATGAAATATACTTTTACTAATAATTCTCTTATTCAACTACGTTGTTGTATATAATTCAATAACCAAAAATTAATTGTTCCACGAGTTAAATGTAATACTTCTAATGGCTCCTTTTACTGCATATATCAACATTTCTGTTGTAACTCTGCCTTCTGAGTCAATAGACTGAATGCTTGAGCAATTTACTATACGTTGCTTTCCTATAATTCTCAGCTAGGGAAATTAATTTCATTTTGTCCTGACACAAAGCAAATGTTTGACTAAATGCAATTAGTTTACTGATACATGAACAAACCAAGGACAGGATTTAATTACATTTAGAGAACTTTAATCTAATGCATCAGGTTAATATTTTTTTCTCTAGTATTTAATGGACCTTGCTAGGTTGAGTAGAAGTAAATCACCCAAAATACTAAAGCAATTTCTACATTCGTCTTCAAAGAAGCAACCTGTATAGCTGATCAACAGCTATATACTGTTTGTACAATGATGTGAAGGAAATCTTTCTTCTTTGTTTGGTTTTGGTTTTTTTTTTCTATATTATAGAATATCATGAAGACTGGCTGCTACGTAACAACAATAATGTGCTTGTAGAAAATAGCTGTATGATTGGCACATTACGGCAGAATTAGACACGCTGACTTTCCTGTTTCAATGTTCTGTCTCCAACAGTGGCCAGTGCAGAATGTAGCAAAAGAAGATACAAAATTATTACAGAGGATAAGCATGTGATAACATATCCAGAGAATATTTATTTGAAAATATTTGGCTTACTGTCTTGAGTAAGAAGGAATGATTTCCAGTCTATCTACGCAGTGTAACTGTGCTTAACCTTACCACACAAACACATGTATTTAGTCTCTTCTGCTAATGTCAGATTGTAGTTTCACTAATAACACAGGGCAGCGAATTCATAATTCTAATATTTTCTTGAGAAAACAATTGTTCCTTGAGCTACCTATAAAGGGTGGGGGGGTTTGTTCCTGTGCAATTGACGATATATGTTGCCAAAATATATGATCTGTAGCATTCACTGTTAAGAAACGATGGACATTTTATGCTCTTTCACTGGTCTCACACAGCCGCCTTTACTGAACCCTTTGGATGATTCTGGTCATTTTCGTTCCACCTTAGAAGTGTGTCCTTTTTATATTAGTTTCTCAGGCTATAATCTTTAAAATACACTGGTTTGGCTCAAACCACTTTTTAAACTCCACCATAAAGTACTTTTTTAATGTTAGAATTTCTTTTGATCTGTCTGCTCTGATTTCACGACCTCATTTAAGTAGAAAAAACCTCAGTTCTGTACAAATCAAACGTTTTAATCCACCAAATTCCTGCAATTTTCCAATAAAGATCAATTAATCTGAATACTCAAAGACAATAAATGATAGGGAAATGCTATTCATAGATAGTAGTGAACCTCAGGTGGAAGGGAGGTAAAAGAAAAAGAAAAATTTTAGCAAAAGAAAATTTTAATCCAACATCCCTAATCTAACATGATCGATTTCTCTTTCTTGGGTTTGTTGTTATAACATACCTAGTCGGAGAAACCAAACTTTTATTTGAAAAGCATTTCCCCCATCAGATTTTTTCAGGTTTATATATAACATTTTCATAACCTTTTGATTATGATAAATGAAAACTCAAGACTACAATCTTGAGATTCAGGCTTATTTTTTATCTCTCTAATGAATTTCTATAACAAACAAAACCAGAAATCTAATATTTTGCAGATTTAGTAAAATATTTTGTTTCTTAAAGTTTTTTTAAAATGTAAATGCAGTTCAAAAACATTTTTAACATAGACTTTTTGGAATTTTTTTTTTCTTCTATCAGGTTTGCCTAGAAAGACTTTATGTTCTTTCAATCAGGATATGTTACATCTCTTTCATTTTTACAATATTAATTACAAAATCATACATTACAAAAGCCAACAAGTGATGCCTATACGTGAATCTTATTTACATCTCATTAACGGAAATATTACCAAGGCCATGTAGCACTTTTGTTAGCAATTCTTCTTTACTTGAAAAAAAAAGTTTTATGTTATGTTTTCAGCACTCAGAAATTTGGCTTTCATGGAGAGGCACACTGCCTACGTTGTCACATAAATCACATAGCACTCAACCTCTCAAATTTTTATTTGATCTTGAGAGCAATCTACTGTATTTTAGAAGTAAAATAAATTTAGATTCCATTTCTGTTTCCTAAATTATTTCATCTAGAAAAGAAAAAAAAGACTGATTACATGAACGAATTATTCACAATGTGGTGAACTGCTACAAATCCTATTGCTTAGATATTTTTTGGTTTTGTAAACTCTTTTCTCCTGGACTTCCCTCTGGAATGTGTACCATTTGCTCTCTCTAAGGCAATTTAAACTCAGCAAAACCCATATCATTAGCTCTGACTAAACTGACCAATTTACTTTTCATTAACCCCTTTTGACATTAGAAAATAAAACACTTTAATGAATTGACATGAAATTAAAGTTAATTGATACCTAGAGGAGATTATATATCCTTGAAAAAGATTTCACATTTTATTCCAATAAACACCTTTTATTCTAGTTGTCACATCTTTCTTCAGACTGCTTTCTCTCTGTGTGAATATGAAAGCAGTTTTTACAAGAAGTTACAAAACAGTTTCTTTATGTGACCATAGCAACACCCCATGATAAAAGCACATTTCCCTGGAAAATAGAATTAAATTGATCCATGTTACTGATGCTAAACAGCAGTCACACAAATAAATAGTCTTATTCAAGTCAAAAAGATTACTTTTGTGAGAACCTAATTTTGGTAAACATATACTTTTAAGTTTTATATGCTCTATAGCAAAAACATCATCTTAAATACAGACCCTCTTAAATGAAACAGGATTTTAAGGTCAGGAAATGGAAAAACCAGCAGCATGAAAGGTAATGAAAATTACAAAGAGCTAATGCAGTGCATCTTGACCCATTCATGCCAATTAGCTGAGATAACTTCAGAAGAAAACTGGTGTTCTCTAGTTAGAATGTAACGAATTCATGAATTAACTTAGTTTACAGGAAAAGCAATAAGATCAACGTGTTTGTATGTTATTTAATTATGTCAATTAACAGGAATGCTAACCAATGTTCTGAAATATAAGTGAAATATAGAACTAAGATTGGAAAGCCATTTTTCAAAATCCCCAACTGCATTGTTAAATCACAAATTCATTCACAGCTAAGGCATGCAGCCAATATATCTAACCAATATATCTAACTACTGATGTTTATTTATGTGTGACATCAATGTGATTTAGACACCTAAATCCAACAGCCACTCTGAACATACCAGCCTGAATTACAAGCTTCTGGAGCAACATAAGCCCTGAAGTAATATAATGCAGCCACATTGAAAACACCTAGAATTTTACTGTATATAAGGTATGTCATATATCTGAGCTGAAAGAGAGTCAGAACAGCCACCTGTAAATAACAGTACACAGATGTAGTACAAGGTGCTTAAGATAATATTTTAGGAATAAAACACTGAAAATAACTTTCATTGTCATCATGTCAAACCCCTTGTTACATGAAACAATCTGTATTGTACAGCCCAGTCCCTTTCATAAGCGTGCTCTCATCAAATTGGTTAGATGGCTACTAGCTCCCTACTATTCTAATGTTTGCTGTATTTGTTTTCATTGTCCTTGGGCCTTTGGCTCATGTGCATTTGCTCTTTGACCAGCATGTTTTCTCCGTGGCATTTGCCCCGCATTGTTTCTCCTTTTGATAAAATTCTAGCAAGCAATTATACAATCTATAAGTGCGTTAGAAAAAGACAGGCTCTTTCAGCACTCTGGTACAATGAACTCCCTACTTTTCTGATTACTCCATCAGCCTTTCACGAGGCTTCCTCTAGATGACCAAAACTGAGCAAAGTATTCAGGTCAAGTGTATAACACTGACTTTTGTTTTTGTAATAGTTTCATTAGTTCAGTAGTTGGGTGGAACATTTTCTATTTCACAAATTCTTGGAATTTATTGCATTAAAAAAGGCAAAGCTAAGTGTAGGAATAGCATTTGTGGTGGAAACATGGCAATAAGCAGAAAAAATAAAGAAACCAGACTGGAAGTACACCTTTGTCAAGGTGGTTTTCTCTAACTGTGTCTGGAGTTTCGCAGAGGGAAGGAGAGTGTTAACGTAACTCACATGTCACCATGTACACTCACATGTACCAGTGACCTGGCAGTCTGCCCCCCAGAGCTCCCAGTTCCCCACCACCTCATCTGCCAAGTTCCACTGCTCACGCATGTTGTTCAATGGTACCAGTCCCAGAGATGCTTCAATCTCTCATCCCATCACACCAGAAAAAATTTCAAAAAAGCAGCTTTGAATTGCCACCAGCGCAAAAGATTGCATTCATAACTGGATCAAAGGACCTATTTTATGTTCAGATACTGCAGCACTTGGCTGATGCCTAAAACAATGCATTAAAGGTCTGTCCCACCCTCGTAGAAAACACTGGAAGCTTTGCATGGAACAGAGTCACAGAATCTAAAATATCTGACCGAAGAAAAGCAACTTACCATCCTGTATGTGAATATAAATCAGCCAGAACAGACTTGTTCCTTAATTATTGCCAAAGTTATTGGCTCACAAGGACAAATGGAATCCTACTATTTTTGAAGTAAAGAGTGGTGTGACAAGTAATACCACATAAAAAGAAATATTATTGAGATACCAATAAAATATTTTTTTTCCTGTATGTACTGAGTCTTTTATGTTTGCATCTTATGCCTTACTGTAAAACTCTAATGTATTGCCTCCAAATAGAAATGGACATGCTGAGTACCATACAAATCCCACCTAAGTACACTAGATTTGAAATGTCTCTCAGACTTGTCTCCAATAATGCAATGAAAAGGAAAAGAATTCTTCCTTTATGGGATACCATCATGAGTTAAAGACAGATTAATAATTTTTAAAATCACTTCCAAAATTTAAAATTCTGTCCAATTCAAAACTATTACTTAAGGTAAAACAGTCTCATTTAATACTGTAGAGTAACCTCAGAAGATTTGGTGTACAAGGTATTAACAAATGTTTATTTTTCTATTCACTGTTTATTTATTACCACTATTTTTTAAAATATTATCTTTCTTTCCTCAAATAGGACTCTCAGTATGTTCAGACATAGGAAAAGGAATGAACCTATTCTGAACAAAACGTCTTCTTAGTCAAAACATTCTTATTTTTATTTAAAGTGGCAGAAAGACACATAAAATTGTGTTGGAGAAAAAGTACAATCCATCACTGAGAAAGTTGCCAAGTAACCACTGTTTAATGCTAAGTAAGAATAATATTGTCTATCCAATTAGTGAGCCTATGTGAGAAAAATGTCTATGTTAAATCATAATACGCAATCACATAAGAAATTCCAATACAAAATGCAATTTTAATTGTAACTATCAGCAGATGAAGCTACAGAAATAACACCAGATGCATGGCATACTTACTGGAGGCATTGAAAATGGGACATAATTTTATTGCAGAGTCTTTTCCAGAGAGGAGCTAGTGCAATCAATAAGAAATATTGCTGACCTTGCAATGTCTATAACATTCTACAGATACCTAGTACAATCTAATAACAGTTCATTAAAAGTAGCCTATAACAATACTGTATTGTCTAGTAAAATGAACACATCTCATGAACAGCAATATCACTGCTCCCAAATTTACAAAGAGAATACTAAGATAGCTGGTTGACAATTTCATGCCTGTAGTGTTGGTAAATTAGCACAGAAATAGACACAGTGTAATTAGTTTGTTTAAGGTCTTAAAAAAAAAGTAATAGCAGCATCAGTACACTCTCTGGTGTTGCTACAGTAACAGCAGAGTAAAAGTGGCTTTTTATTAATCACTCTTATAAGCATATAAGGAAGAGATACACACACACAAGGTGCAGGTTTTCACATTTTAACCACAGCAGATTTAAGATGGTAGAATAATTAATCAGATTAAAAACTATTATTAGATACCATTTTTTAATAACTTCCTTTCAGAATATTCATTGGAGAAATATCTCACAGGGGGGACTGGGAGGAGACACCAAAACCAACACACACATAAACCAATACACAAGGGTGAGAGAAGAGCTCTTTTAGTTAAAAAGGAGTATATATGGCTAAATAAGAATGTCTGGAAAATGACAAGTGATATTTACGCAGCTATTTGCAGGATTCTGCATTCTAGCTTTACAAGAACACATTCAGATATGTTTACATAAGGTACATGACTTCAGAGAAAAATTTTGCAGTATTTCTTACAGTAGCAAGGAAGCATGTGTTAATGAGGACGAATAAGTTGTTTATCGGCTGCAGAAACATTCTGACTGCAAAATATATATTAGTATTAATAATAATAGCCAATAGAGCAGTTTTGTTCATTGCAGCCAAAGTGTGATTTCTCTTCTGGTTTACCATTGTGCATAACAATCAACTATCTATTCCACTAGTATTACCAGCTTTGATTTTTTTTCCTTAGGTTTTTTTTGTTGCTATTTTTCAGTAATCCATAATTCTAAAGCATTCTTTCCAAAGACTATAGGACATAATTTAACCAACACTCAAACTCAATTAATTTTTCATCATTCTATAGAGCTGGTTTAATTCAATGTACAATTATTTGTATGATATTTTAAGTAACAAAAATGTTACCATTTGCAAACCTCTAAAGAAACATATCAGTTACTGCTGTACGTGTTCACTACAACAACAGGTATCTCAGTGTAACTTGATTTTCAAAAGGGCTCTGCAAAAGAATAGCTAACTGTGTTTGCACTTTCATTGTCATAACCTGGATTTAAAGAACAACAAATATGCAAAGTCAGTATTCATCTTTCATAGAATAGATAAAGCCCAAAATCTTCTGGTAAAACAAGGCCTATTTTCTTGAGTTACACACACATTTATGTTCTTTCAACTTAGTATAATTTCTTGCTTGTACTTGCAGCACCTCTGCTACATTTTATATTATTCCTTGAATCTGTTGCAGACAAGGTCAACACACGCAGAGAACCAGACTACTCCACCAAACCTGCTCTTAAAAATACCACTTATCGGTGGTTTGTTTATTCTTTACAAATTGCCATTAAAATTTTTCTTTTAAAATGTCACTGTTCCCTTCATCACTGTTTCAGAATCCATGTTACATATCTAGCCTATTGGTAAAGCTACATCACTGTTACCGCCATTTTTCTCTGCTTTTATATTTCATCTAAGGTTCTTAAAATATATGCTTCTGAAATCATACGATTAAATAACACTAACTGACTCACCCTTTTTTTTTCCCCCTTTTTCTTTTTTTTTTTCTTTTGAATACAGTAAATCCTGAATATAGATTAAACCAGAATTATTTATGAAATAAAACCCACCATGTTTGCATTTACCTTAAACTTCAGGATATTCATGGCAGCATCACAGTGGAGCGGTACAGATTTGTGTTGTGATAGCTGGGTTTTCAGGGAGGAGGTTGTTTCATTTAGTTGGGGGTGGGTTGGCACTTGGAGTTGAAAGTACTAATTACACAGTAGGGTAGTATTTGTTTAATATTGAATTTTTCTGTAACATATAGGTATGTATAGGAAGTGTCATTCTTCTACTATAAATTTAAGAATTATACTGTTGTAATTCCACTGACTTCAGTGAGATACTCCATTTCACACAATCAGGACGACTGCTTTTTGATTCACTAGATATTTTAATTATACGGTTGGTCTGAGAGCCATGACTTATTGACATTGTTCACCTCTTCTATAGGGTCTGACTCACTGACTAAAATATAGCACAGATGATAACAATCTAGATTATTTACTGTCAGTATATTAGACAAGCCTTTTAACAGTTTTTTTCTTTGTGGTGAATATAATGTTCAAATTATGCCAGAAAGCTTTTTATATTTTGAGTCCTATTTAATTCTATCACCCTTTTCTTCATGAGTGAAACAAATCATTAATAATGATTTCTCAGAACAAGCTTTCCCCTCAGTGGCATAAAGATTTACACCTCAGGGGCTTTGGTAAAATTGTTCATGATTACACAACTAACACAAAGATATGTGTACTGCTGAACAGATTTAGATCGTGTATGTGGCTAATAAAGAAAAGTTTAAGTCTGCTTAAGTTCATTAGCATATTAATTTTCTATTTTTTTTAGTTCAGCTACAAAAAGAATTTAACTGAAAAGCTTTACTTCATGTTGCATTTGACAGCAATATGCCTAAAAAGAAGGGATTTATTTAGTCATAAAAATGTGATACAGTGGTTGAAGTGGTTCGGATGTGCAAAGAGAAGCAATCAACGGCCTTTATAGAGTTTTACTTTGTCTTCTAGAGGTACAGCTCTGCTATTTGTCTCCAAATGGTAAAGTGCACTATTTGCAGAAAGGCACTATCTTTTAATGCTTTTTTAAACAAAATAATTATTTCCTTAAGAGCTCCTTCGTTTCCACAGCTCCTAATGTTTCTTAGGGAAAAAAAAAAAAAAACAAACAAAAACACAACATCAAACATTCTTGGGAAGGTGGCAACCTTTTCCAGGTAAGCCATTTTTTATTTCCTCTCCCCTCAGAATAATCACTCCAAACAAGCATTTGTCTGTTGAGCTGACACATTGCTTTGGCTGCAAAAAGACCCTTTGGATGTCAATCCTGGCTCTAAAGCCTTGCAGTGAAAAGCACTGAAAGCCACACCTTCAGCTAAATACTCAGACCTAGATGCCAGCTGAAATCATTGGGAGAGGAGGTAAAAAAAATCATCTCAAGATGATTTGAGGGCAAAGATGACAAAGGCAAGTTGTGGGAAACTTCTCTCATCTGTATTAATGGAAAACGACATACGCTGATCATATATTCTGAGTAAGTGATTGAACTGTATGGAGGTGATTAACTGGTTCGCTTTTTTGTAAGCAAAACAGTTGTTTAGCTAACTTGAGTTGATGTGCAAGGCTGACACTACTCAGCAACATCTCAGCAGATGAGACTGTTAAAGTTGCCTTCTCCCCAGGAGCTGGGGTGGCAATGAACAATCAGGAAACACTCGCTTTTCAGTGTAACAAATCCTGACTAGTAGGCAACAGGGCCATCTATTTCTGCTGCCAGCTCACTACTGTTTTCAGGAGATGATATTTAGTTTCGCTGCACTTAAAGCCCAAGTGGCACTTCAGCTCAGGAACACCTGGAGATCCAAGCAGCAGGCTGTGAATTCAACCTCTATAAAATGTGTACGACATTCAGGAATTGGCAGCTGTTGCTTTAACCAGAAAGAATTGGGTCCATTGAGACCACCAGGTCATATTCCCAATGAAAAACTTCAGTTGACACTGGATTTTTGTCTGCCCTAATAAAAGTACTGGAATGAGTAGCGAGAAAAAAAAAATAAAGTTCAATAACTCCCCACGTTGATCTGAACATGAAGTCATAACCTAAGTATGATGCTAGAAGGACAACTGCACCAGACTATTACCAGGAGAATATGTGAGTTTGAGCAGTGAAGGCATGACTTCAGGGAAGCTGAGATTAGGCTGCCACTGAACCCTGCTCAACAGGGCTCCAGGAACCATGCAGCACAGCAGTTACCCAGCCAGGGGATGAGAAAGCACAGAGAGGCTGCCCCAGAAATGACAAGAGGTTGCAAATGGATTCCTTGCCTCACCAGTCAGGTTCAACCTGCTGTGGTGGTTTTGGCTGGGATTGAGTTAATTTTCTTCACAGGAGCTGGTACAGGGCTGTGGTTTGGATTTGTGCTGAAAACAGTGTTGATAACACAAGGATGTTTTCATTACTGATTGGCAGGGCTTACCCAGAGTCAAGGCCTTTTCTGCTCCTCACCCCACCAGTGAGTGGGCTGGTGGTGCACAAGGAGTTCAGAGGGGACACAGCCAGGACAGCTGAAACCAACTGAACAAAGATATGGATATTCCATATCATATGACATCATGCTCAGCATATAAAGCTGGGGGAAGAAGAAGGAAGGGAGAGGACTTTCTGAGTGATGGTGTTTGCCTTCCTAAGTCACTGTTACCTGTGATGGAGCCCTGCTTTCCTGGAGATGGCTGAACACCAGCCTGCCGATGGGAAGTGGTGAATTAATTCCTTCTTTTGCTTTGCTTGCATGCACAGCTTTTGCTTTACCTATTAAACTGTCTTTATCTCAACCCACAAGTTTTCTCTTTTACTCTTTGAAATCTCACCCCCATCCAATCAGGGGAAGTGAGTGAGCTGTCTGGTGTTTAATTGCCAGCTGGGGTTAAACCATGACACCTCACATGTCACTATTTATTATCCCATAGGGCAATACTGAAGGGAATTTCCTACAAAAATGGCGTCTCTGTCTCAGAGAGAAGTAAGTTTAAAAGATAAGCTTTTTGCTGACACATTGAACATTGAAATTCAGTCCATTCTTTCAATGAATCACTTTTCTAAAGACCTCTTCAGTACATGACTTCTTCTTGTTGCTCATGGGATAAAACACTGCTGTATGTGGAGAGCTCAGCAATAGTCATTCACAACATACTTATGAATGTAATTCATTTTTAGCATAACTTAGGGAAGAAAGGCTTGTGCTGTCAACACACTCCACAGGCTTACCTCTGCATGTATGTTTGGCTCTTAGCTCACCTCAAGATAATTATTTAATCCGTTGACCAAGTTAAGAAGAATCTGAAATAGGGTTGTGGTCTCAGATCAGCATCCAAGGGGAGTCTTCATCTGTTTCAATCACCCTGAAGCAGACAACAACATGCACTCACATTAATGAGGCACAGAACACTCCTGCTAGGGAAACAACAGGATTTAAAGCATGACCTACTTTCTTCTTCACTGTTATTCAGGTGTGCTGTCAATTACGGATTTGGGGTAAATAAGAGCATTGCTTGAGTTTTGAATTTACTGATCATGAAAAAGCAATTTGATTACACATTACTTTTTCTTGCACTATAATATACAGATTTTAAAGCATCTAACCAGAAAAAAAAAAAATCCCAGTGAACTAGGAAAAACATCTATCCTTAGTGACAGTGCAAGAAAATGGAGAGTGCTAGGTTTCAGGGTGCATAACCTTTCCTCATACCAACACCACAGAAACGTCACTGCACATATTTACTAGAGAGAGAGGCAAAATGACTGTATCAGTTTTGGTATAACATATATGAAGAGAAGCTTGCATGACCTAGGAAATTCCTCTCTCCCATCAAGTTTCAGATATAAAGGGTCATCAAAAAATTAAGTGTGAGGCATTGTCATCCAGTGATGAAGATGGAAGAGAGAAACAGAGATAAAAGTGAGGGGTGATGTGACTGAACCTTTGATATTCATACTCTCAGCTGGGAGAATGATATTGAACTCTAGTCAGAGTAGCATGGATTTAAAGACCATAAAAATCAATGGGGTAAGTAAAGAATAGCGATGATTCTACAAGCTTCAAATATTCTTACTAATAGATCATGTTATCTACTTTGCTATATCAATGATGAGCCAGTTTTGCTCCCAAACTGTAACTGTGACTCCACTTAGGACTTTCTGAACCACAGATATCCAAAACACTCCTTCATTTCCCTGAATATTTTCCTATTTCCTTCATTTAAAAAAAAAATAAATAAAAAATCCTGTTGGAAATATTTATTTCCCAAGTGGAAAATTTCTAACTTCCAGGAAGTTGTATTCCTAAAACGAAAGTGTAAATTCAGTATGGACACAAGTCATTGGTCTTTGTCCATCCCAGAACACAGGTCTAATATTACTAGGGAAGGTAGACAGGAAAAATACAAAACAGACAATCCATGAAGTTCTGGACCTTAGAAAGAACTTTTGCAGTTTCTGTATAATTCAAGAGTTGCCCCCGGGATGATGCAAGTAAGGAAAAGGAGAGTGATTACTGCAAAACCTGAAAGAAGGAAGTAGCAGGCTCCCAGCTATACATAGGCTGAGCAGAAAGCTGACCGTGTACTCATTATTGCTGTGAAATTAGTTGACAAAACCAAAAAAACAAACAAATATATATATATATATACACACACACAAATATTGATCCAGAAGGAATATATTCCTCCAGGTTTCCTTTGTTTTGTTGGGGTTTTGGGTTTTTTTGGTGGGGGATTGGGGTTTTTTCCAGAGCTATTAAAATTGGTGTCAATTATTTTGAGGCAAGTTTCTAAATATAGTGGTTCAAAATCAAAATTTAAAACATTTTATTTTATCTGCTTTTTAGTCATCTTTTTCTGGATGAAATAATTCTTTTCAGTCCTCAGATTATGAACTAAAGATCATAAATTGCTCTAAAAGCTGATAGAATAATAATGGATACAAATAGCATCATTTCAATTTTATTGGAACTCATCCCACAAGCTAACCTTCATGTATGCTTCATTCTCCTCTTGCTTCCAATTTAGTATCACAGTGGGAGGCAGAGGTAAAGATCTTTGTGCCATCATTGTACCAGGAACACCAAAACCAATATGTTATAACATAAATATTAGTGTAACAACAATAAATTAGCACATACTCTTTTTCAAAGGAACCCATGTGGCAATTTCTATTGCCTCATAATTAATTTAGGCAAATGAAAGAGCATATGTTTGTCTTTTAAATAGTATACATATCTCATGGTTTTATTACATATCCTATATAAAGCTATATTTGAATTGACAATTAATTGAATCTATATTAATTTTTATTCAGATATATGTTTATAAAGAAATCCATTAGATATAAATTTTAAAAATTAAGACATATTCAGTATTAACTTCCACTAAAAGTCTGGATTAGAAGATATATCTTTACTGAAGAATTAAAACACCAAATCTGACTCAACTAAGTGGTAGGAAAACACGGGCATTCCTATTTCAACTGACCTTTGTTCTGTCGCCCTAAGTGTCTGTCAGACAGGCACTGTCACAAAACCCCATTGCTAACCTTCAGCCTTCAGTTCTTCTCTTGTACTATGCAGTACAGTTCAGGTTACACCTATCATTCCCTGAGCCATTAAAAAACTACCAGATTTTGCCTGCAGGGCTGTTATTATAGCTCTAACTTTCTTTTCTCTTCAGTATTTAAAAAGCCAGATGGTAAGGGTAACACTCGCTTTTACTGGTGTAGTCTTTTTGGATAAAAATAACTGTCAGTCTACATGGTTTTTAACAGTAAATAATGAATTAATTCAGTGCTACAGACAAACCAGACTGTGTTTTAAACAGAATCAACAATTTCAAAACCTGCTCAGTTTTAAAACACTTGCAATTCTGCTTGTCAGCAATGAACCACAGATTGCCAACCTGTCATTTCAAATGAAAAATATCTTTGGCGTTCTTGAATAGCATTAATGAAGGCTTTTTTCCTTCTTTCTTCTCCTTTTTTGTTGTTCTTGCTCTCTTATCTTGTGGCTAGTACTTTATTAGAACCTGACTTTAAAGTTCATCCTGGTATTCATTAAGGATAAAGAGATACATGCAATGACAACCACCATTCTACTGCCATCACTCCCACTGATGTGACTTTTGCCTACCAATTTAATCTCATCCTGACCAGCCACCAGGCAGCTACATACAATTAGTGAATAAAGCAAAAGTTTTAGATTAGTTTTGTATGAAATTGCTTATAAGCAAGGGCACAATTTCCTGAGGAGCCAGCTTTGAGCTTCAATCAAATAAGAACATCAGAACCCAAACAAAATGAAGATGTAGACTAAGACAAAGACCTGTCACGAACAAGATAGAAAATTTTTATCATGTGTGGAGTGGGACTGCAAACAGATACGATACAGGATTTCATATGACAAAACTGAAGAAACTTGGACCTAAAGAAGGCAAGGGATGTTACACCAGCCATGATCCATAAGCAGAGCAGACTTCAGGACAGCAGTTGTGCTGAACAAGTGAATGCTTTCAACTTAGCTGCATAGCTTTTATCCAGGGACAAATTTTTTCCTTGTCATTTGGCAGCTTTGTGTCCAATCAACTTACCTACTATATAAATTAATTGCTATGCCATTCCAAGGTATATTTATATGAATAAAGAAAACTGTTGAATTTGTTGGATGTCTGAAAGCACAGACACATGAAGTGAAATAGTTGTGCAGCTGGGCGGGGAGGGGGGGAGGACGGAACAACCTAATATTACTTAATTCCCTAATAATTATCTCCTTAATATTACTTAACAAAAACACACCATATAAAGATAAATACCTAAGAAATTATCTGTCCTTATATTGCTCTAATTTCAGCAATCTTGACAGCTGGCATGCAGAGAAACGAGCAAAACTTGTGAAGTTTTATAAACTGGTAAAACCTGCAGGCTGGCTGATGAGTTTTCCATTGTCCTTTCTTGGGGGAAGGACTCTGGCAGTCTACATTTCCTACCAACATGAAAGAGCAGCCATGCTACGTGCTGTTGTTACAGTCCGCATGTGAGAAGTCAATTTATTTATGCTAGCGTATGAGGGTGTGTTGTCACGTACTAAATCAAAGTGCTTTGCTTAGAAAATGCAATTTTAAGCTGTGGCTGGATAGCAGTAACCCAACTGGGAGCCTGCTAGCTCTCCATCTAAGTTGCCATGCTTGTTGGGAGCCGTGGGTGGTCATTTTCCCATTGCCATGGCACATTTCAGATGCCTTTGCTGGACATTTCTGGCTGCTGAAGGGCAAGGAGCTGGTTCTCCCAGGGTCTGTAAGGCAAAAAGTTGGTCACAGTAGCTCCTAGGGCTCCAAATTCAGTTATGATAAAGACCATAGGGAAAGCACTGAAGAACTGGGCAGCCCTGAGTAAGTTTGTCCTCTTGTGCTTTGATTGGTCCTTGCTATCTGCTTGGAGACCAAAGATGGATTTTGAGCAGAGCTGTTTCTTCCTGCACTTTCGATAAAGACAGGTACTTAGAATGTTGTCCCTGAAATAGTTCACTGATAAGGATAATACAGGCATAGTACTTTGGGGCTTTTAAGATTTTTTTTAAGTCTAGCCTACTAGCACAACTTCAGTACAAAGAACACCAAAATAAATGTTTGGGAGGTAATTTTTCAGTCAGTACATGAAGACTGTTCTCCCTCTTGCCCACTGAAGTTCACTTGATTTTAAAATGGAGCACTATGTGATAGCTATTACAAATGCTTCCTGAATGGAAATTTAAGATAAACAGGAAGTGGTGTTTCTTCTGCAAGTCTCATTTTCCAGCTCTGAGAGGCTGTATTTTTATTTCTATAAGAGGAGTATAATGACTTGCAATTATCTGAGAGATAGATGAAAAATATTGGAACTGGCCAGGTATACAATTTCACAGGATAAAATGTTATTTATAAAATTAAAAACATAATCTAAATTAAACCTTTAAGAATCCTGGACATGAATTAAGAATACATCTATAACTCTGTTCATCTTCTGTCATGTGAATATGGTTTTGTAGTCAGAGCTACACTTGATAAGAAGGTTCAGAAAAATCATATTTTGCTTTTTGTTTAGATACATGTTAGAATTACAATCCCAGCTATTTGCAGAATGGAATCTTTAAAATACCTATTGTGTGTGCACAAGAGAAATTATTTTGTTTTGGTGAAATTTTTAATATTATAAACAGTCTTTGTCACAACACTTAGATTTACTTCTGAAACATCTTACAGAATCTCAGTTTTCTGTGTTACAAACCTATACATTCAGACAGAATTTTTCCTTTCATAGAATCTATCTAAAATAGAACATGCTTCTTGGAGCATCCCTGTACCCTGCCATGTGACTGTGAAAGTGATGGGGTTTGTTTTGCATCACACTCCAAAAAAGCAACAGAGATCAAGAATGATTGCCCAGAGAAGCTGTGGATGCCCCATCCCTGGCTGTCTTCAAGGCCAGGCTGGATGAGGCTTCGAGCAACCTGGTCTAGTGGAGGGTGTCCCTGCCCATGGCAGGTGGGTTGGAACTAGATGGTCTTTAAGGTCCCTTCCAGCCCAAACCATTCTATGATTACAGCCAAATAAGTAGATTGATATCTTTATAAACAAGTCAGCATAATTCTTAAGCATACATTAGCAACATCAAGACAGTATCTTCACAAATGCCACACTGCAAAATAGTAGTTTTTTCACACATGCTCCATAAGGTTAGAGTGTATTTTATAGGAGTGAAAAAGGCAACTAAGCTTCACATATAAAACACATTTTAAAACAAACCACTTGGAAAACCCCACTAAACTTCATGTAGAAAAACAAACCGAGATAGCATTTAAGTACTACTAGTGTCAAAATGTTAGCACTATGAAAAAGGTTATATGTGGTAAGGTTGGCCACATCTATTTTACTTTTTTTCTTTTTTGTTTTTTTTATATTCTTAGCCCTCAGACCCCTAGTCTTCCTCTCTTTCTCGTAGCCATGACAGGGAGAGGGGGGCTTTGAGCTATTTAAGAGCTCAGCCAAAGTTTGCCCTCTGTATAATTGGTGTAAAATAGAGATTACCTTGGGTGATTAGCTTTACTCAGCTGAAGTATCCTTTGTTCCTAGATAGCTTCATGCTTCCAGTGGCTAATTTCCTCTGGAATATCAATTTCCTGTGAGCAGGAATTAAACATGTTGAGGAAAATCAGAGATTAAGCTTTTAGAATGAATCATCCACTACATAATGATGGCAAGTTTAAATCTTTATGTCCAGATATATCATCTAGCTCACTTGTTTCACATATATAACAATATGTAACAAAAATCTTTAGGAAATTTTCAATGCAAAATGACAGTTCTTAAAACAGAAACCCTTTATAAGAAAAGACCACAAAATCTTGTATCAGAAAAAAACACTCCTTGACTCCTAGATATTCTTGTCCATAACAGGATGAGAAAGAGGAGCAACAGACTATAATGCTCAGGGTACTTTCATATCATGAGACTAAAACCGGTGGTCCATAAGAAAGACAAGACTATGCACTACTATGAAGTGTGTCTAGATCAATAACAGCTGTTAAAGGGTTTCCATTTTGCAAAGAAGAATGGTGGGTTAATTCAGCTAGACAGGGGAAGTAGACTAATCCTCTGTTCAATGCACACAGACTTTGAGAATCTGGGGAGCCTCCAAGAATATTTTCTGTAGCTTACATTAGGAAAAATTGACAAAATTGGGTAAACCCTCCACTGATCAAGAACAATAAACGAGCTCTTTCACCATTTCTACATAAGTATCCCAACTACAGAGCATTAGCATCAGGTTCCTTCATTTCACTGGAGAGATCACTTTTAAACACACTGTAAATGCTTCATCAAACCTCTTGGATTAAATAATTTAGTAATTTGGGCCAATGTTAAAAAAAAAAAAAAGTATTTAAAAGAGTATTTTTTTATATATATAAAACCTCAAAAATATACTAAAAAAAAACCTAAATCCTGTATTTCCACTCATGTACTAAGATAAACATAGCGTAAAATGAAAACATAAGTATGCACATTTAGATTATGTAAATTTGTGTGTAAATTGTCTGAAAAGTTTAAATATACTACAGAAAAGCCTATGTTTTTCCATGGAGCATTCTTGAGAGGTTTTACTGAAATATTTTCCCACTCCAAGATACCCAACAAGAAAAAGGAGAAAGTATTAGCAGAGATTTAACTGGCAATGGCAATAATGGAACAAATATTGAAAACAATTCAACAGGATCGTTCCCATCTTCTCATGATCTGTTTTCTTCAACAACAGAAAAGTTCAAGGCTTCTCTTTCTCTACTCATTTTGTACCAATCGAATGTAATACAATTCATATGATTGTTCTCTAACTTCAGGAGTTTATATTTCAAATAAGGTTTATGCTGCAGGTAGACGAAAAAAGTGAGCAACAGAGTAAAACAAAAATCCCTGATAAGTAAAGAACTGTCTGAACTACACATATTTTAAATTCACAGAAAACTATAAAACTCTCGGGAATAATAATCTGGAAGATAGGTGGAAGAAAGACAGTAAGAAGCAGCAAGGTTCAAGAATGCAAACTAGACTGAGAATCCGAAGGTGATTATTGAAATCCATGCCTAGAAAACATTTTGAAGTGTAATTGTGACACTTGTAAAATGCACTAAATGGACATAAATTAGTCCCATTAGCATGTAAGGATTAGGAGTAATACTCAGATGATATGATAGTCAATGCCTCTAGAAAATTGAAAACTTTGCAGGACAATAAGCATATAAACATGGAAAGTATCCAAAGAGAGAGATGAAAGATCTTATCTGATTAGTCATCTGAATAACTTCCAAAAAAACCTTAGATAATACTGGCCCCCTACAAACCTGTAGATATGCGGTCTCAGTTGTACTGATGGGCAAAATGCTCCTGGATAGCTCAGCTATTGGTATCAATGTGTTTTATCCCCAAACCTCAGCTATGGTACCTGATTTCTGGAAGAGAGGATTATTGTACCAATCCAGACCTGATTTCTTTGGAATAAATGTGAATTCCACAACCCATGTGCCTGCCCAGAGCTCAACAAAAGACCCAGGCACAACCCAGCAGGGAAAGCAGCTCGCAAGAATGGACCCTGGCTTCTCTTGCAAGTCATTCTCTGCTCACCATTTTAAGTAATGAATAAATGAAGTATGTACATTTTTTTTAAAAGTCCGAATCCTGCTACTGATTGCCACAAATATAAAAGGAAACAAAGTAATGCTAACTGTACATTTCTAAATTCAATCAAGGTTGAGAAAAATCATTATTTCAAGAAGTAGACTTAAAGTACATTCATGCATGCACTGTTTCTTTTTGGAAAGGTCAATTAAATGTCAAAAGTGTAACTAAAAATGAGAAATATTTCACATTCAGCAATTACAGCTTACCTGTCGGTATACATTACATCCAATTATGTACTTCACAATCATTTCAGAAAAGAAATTCATAAAACATTTACAAAATATGTTCAGCATATTAGTCATGACTAGATTTTTAAAAATACTTTCAGAAATACAATTAATTGGAAATTGACTCTACTTATTTGAAGTGTTTTGATTTAAAGGAATAACATGTCAGCAGAGAAAATACACATTGTACCTTGTAAGATATTACCAAGAATTAATAAAGCAGGCTACCACATGAGATTTTTTTCATCCCTGCTTAGCTACAAGTGCTATTAAAGGATTTTAAAAATAGTAAATCTGCTTTACAAAAAGAAAAATGCATATTTTGGAAATCGTGATGCGGTTTTTGGCAAGCTAGCAGTAAATGTCACAGCGGAAACCACAGACCATGGGATTTTGGTGTACAGTAGTCCATAATACTGTCAGTATTCAAAAAGAAAGTCTCTCCCACGTTTTCCTACTTGGAAGTGTCCCACTAATCATAGACAAAAAGACAATCTCATAGTTTATAAAGTATCATTTTCAAAGTCACACTGTGTACAAAACCTAGTACCAAGGCCCAGGTTTTCGTATCCTCATTCTCACTGGATATCTTCTTTTTGGCCAGTCATGCAGCACGGTGATATTAAAACAAGAGAAATGGTACTGAGACTTTGTCCCAAAGGAATTAAATCAGTGCAGCAGCAAGACTGCTTTCAAGTGGGCTAGCAGGGAACCAATAAGAAAATAGATACTTATCAGTCAGCAAGGTAATTCACACCTGCATTCATTTCACCAACCGTAATCTAGTGTTCCCGGATTTTTCAGATGACTGATATATCCTTTCCAGCCCTTGTGAAAATAATTTATTCACCAGTTTTGTGCTTCTGGAAGTAATCTAGGCTTACCCTAGAGAAAAACCTCTACTATTTTATAGAAACCTACATGCAACAACATGGCTTTATATTGTCAATAGGTGAACCCTTGAACCTCCAAAGCAATGTCACTTACTGCAAGATGGCCAAGAATACAGTGGTCCCTCAGAAGCCTCTGAATTCCCCAGGACTGTGACCAGCAGCTCTCTGAATTCATCTAACCATTGAATAGGGGACATCCACAGGCCCCCTGGACTTGTTAGAGCAATTGTTCTTAATTCCCTGGAGCACAATATTAATTACAATGAAGGATCTAGTTCTGACTGACCATCCCACCACCACTTTTAGTTGCTGTAAACATGTGAAGTCTTTGGCTTCTCACATTCCATTGTTCCATCATCCTTTCTACTTCTTTGTTTACACCAGATCTATTTCACTGCACTTTTTCATATATCTCTCTCTCATGAGTCTCTAGTCCTTCATACTCTACTCCTCCATCTTCCATGTTTCCATGGCCCTTTTCACACAAAAACTACCCTCTTTGTGAATTCACCCCTCACAAAAATATGTACATCAATATGCAAAAAGACAAAGCTTGACTGATGCTCACATCTGTGTATTTTTTCACTCTTCTTTCTAGTTTGTTTTCATCTTAGAATGATTATTACATGATTTTTATATCATCACTCTGGGTAGGTCAAAGTGCAGAACCACCCTTTTATGCAAAAGCAGCCCCTTGCTCACTTGATATTAGAGCAACAGACCAGTGCAAAGTAGTCAAAGCCTGAACCAAGAATCAATAATACCTGGGGGAGTGTTTCTCCACGAAGTGAGTATAGCACCTTGATCATGAATTCACAATTTTAATTATGCATACAGTTGAAGTCTGTATTGTTCTACATCTTCATTCTTCCATGACTACAGTCATGATAATCAGAAGTGAAGTGAATTATTTGGTTAGCCCGCACACCAGTCAAATCTTTGTACATAAGTCACACGTGCAGGTTTGCTAGTAATATGTTCTTGTAGCTTTGAGTTTCCGAAGTATCACTGACACTTTTCTATCTTGCTGACCATAAATGCAAAGGAAGATATTCAGGGTTTAATCTCAGCAAAACCTATATTTGTTTGTTTGTTCCTTTGCATAAAAGATGGATTGCCATGTAACTTCAGTATGAATTTTAAAGGTCTGAAGTTGATCAATCATGGAAATAATTACTCTAGTACTATGCCCAAAATTGGCCGATAACTTGCATACGAGCTAGTGAAATTGGGACTATATTGATTGTGTTTTAATTGAGACAAAAGAGAAGGCCTTTGAAGAATACAAGGTCTAGTATCTTTATATTGATGGATTTACTGGTGCACCTAAATGGAAGAGCAATTAACTCTTAAGTTAAACTTCTTGAGTTTGAAGCTGTTTGGTAGCCAAGGAGAAAATCTTGCATTCATTTCACATAGAATTAAATTTCCAAGGTACCCCAGAGCTTCCCACACCAGCAGGCAGGTCAGATGGGTACAGAAGCCATCCATTGGCTTTTTTCCACCTGCACTTTTCCAGTGACAAGCTATGTTGACTTGTTGCTTGTCAGCAACTTTGTCGTATTTTGAACTTCAGAATGGTACCACATATACAGAAACCAGATTAACTGACTTTTACCATGAAATAAAATCCAGCTGAAGAATAAGCTGAGTAAGAGTCTCTGTAAAGGCTTTCCACTGCTGAGCCTCTTAGAAGTGACTTCTGGCCGTTGCATTTTCCTTCATAGCATGACTCAGGTTCTACTCTGTTACGTTACTAGGTTCAGTGCTTAAAGCTCCTTTCTTCAGATACTGTGTGTAATGAAGATGGAACTTACAGATGGGGTATTTCATGTCAAAACATCATCAGTGAGACACCATTGGCATAACTTGCAGACCTGCAAGTATACATTGGGTTTGTCCAAATGTTGAGATTTCTAACCTTTTGAGATGTACAACATCAGTGCAGCGGTACATGAAGAAGACAGTGTCTTCCGAATCATTACATACACAGAATTCTACACACATCTGTTAGTTATACAGGTATAAAAGTTATTTTAACTTTCAAAGTTTTAATTAAAGATTTTATAAAGCCTATCAAACTTTCACTGAAGTTTTCAGACACACTGTGACACCAGACTTCCCAGATATGAATGCTAACTTCCTATATATTCTACATTTTTGCATACAGTGAGCTTTTAGAGTCTGAAACCTAGAAAACAAGCATGTTCTTGTGTCTCTTCTTACTCAGCTGTAAGAGAAAATATAATTATTTGAATGCAAAGTGGAGTCTTATTATGGAAACATGAAAGGAGTAGAAGGGAGACAAAGATAAGATGCAATTGAGGGTCTTACTGTAGAAAAAGCTCCCCAAAATAAATGATGAAAAGAGCTTTCAAAGATGGGTACAACCTGAAAGCAGTTGTCAAAATTTCTTGAAGAAAACGGCCAAGTTCTGGCATATTTTATCTGCATGCATAAGAAATGTTACATACCAAGATAAGATTGTTATCAAAGTACATAGTTATTATCACTCTGAGAACAGACACTAGCAAAAAAATAAAAGCAAAATACTGAAAAAGGTACCATTTACATGTTATACAAAAAGATTAATGTACTTCAAGAGAATGAAAACAGGTATTTAAAAAAAAAAATCACTGTGCCTTATATTATTTACTCCAGGTTTCATTGAATAGATTTATTTGTATTAATACTGATTATTGCTAAGGACAGTAATTCCTAAACTAAAAATTATTTGTTTGTCCCTAATCAAGACTTCTCAATGCAAATGAAAGTAAAAATATGATGACTCTTAGAAACCAGAAACAAAAAAAAAAAACAGTCAGCAAATAAACTGATGAAGGAAGAGAGGAATCATCATCAGAAATTGCACATCCCACATCAAAGAAGTTCTTTAGAATTACACAACATAAAAATAAAAAATCTCAGGCGTAAATACAACTCTACAACAAGATGAAGAACACTTATTTGATAGTTCACTCACACAGCTGAAGAGACACTAAAAATTCCATGAAATTTACTGAGATACTGGTTCTTATTTTAGTGTAAGGTATATGTTATTAAAAAAAGGCAATAAAATGTACTTTTTAAGTGCATTTTGTGTTCTGCAGTTTTTCTTAGTATATCATCATACGTCCATCGATCAGCAAGTGCACAATCTGGAACATCAGTATGGCTTTTAACTTTCTTCTGATATAAACCCACCTTTTTATCTGTGTTTTGGAACCAAGTCCATTTGTGCCTTCTTCCTAAGGCAATCTCAAGATCCAATGAGCCTGCAGTTCCTTCTGTTCCTTAGACTGATAAAATACAGAGTTTCTACACATGAATGCAGAGCAATTTTTTGCCTTTGGGAAATTCACTGCTGTCCTTAAAGATGGAAACAGTTGTAAGAAGAAATATCTTATTAAGGAAAAGTAATGAATTTCATGTGCAGGCAATAGGTTTACTGCTTCATTTTTGCAGCTGTTGACTCCAAGATGTCCTGTGCTGGAAACAGCTGCGAGCTGTTCCTTCCAAGCACTGAAAATGGTGCAAGATTACAATAATTATTGTTATATTAGTTTGGCATCTACAGTTAGTCCTCATGATAAAAGATAATCTTTTTTAGTCACTAGGTTTGGGAAATACTGTCATATTTGAAAAGACTATATGCAGAAGTTTACTTTTGCACATTTTGGGTACACAATGCTCTTTAACAAACTTCACAGGTGACTATAGTGTCTTGCCAGCTAATGATCAAAATACTACAAAACCACTTTGCAACAACATTACATGCATGGGTAAAGAGCTTGGTGTAATATGTCTTCAGATAATGCATGATCTGCCAAATTAGTCTCTTGTATTTTCAAAATATTGTTTAAAAAAACACTTATACCCTCACATGTATATTTAATCCAAAAACCATCTTTTCCAGTGTGGCTCGAGCTTAAGCAGTTAACCATTCTAAGCGTTCACCTTCCCTTACTTTGAGCTCCCATCTACATGAGCAGTTCCATTGTGTTGTCTCCATTCCCTGACTGAATGGATATAATCAAATTTGTAAGGAGGACAGCTTAAAGCAACAGCTGGCTAGTACACCTATACAATTTACAGCCTTCTGTTAAAGATTTTAATTTTGAAATTATAGTTATGCTTCCATTAAAAATTCAGAAGAATGTCCAGTTTCTGTGAGTATCTTCCATTTACTGCCACTACATCCATCTTCCTATTGCCAGCATTTTCTGGTATTACCATTATTATTCCCATTACAAATGTAGGTAGTGTTCTAACGTACCGATGCCACAGGCACACAGGTAGTTAACATGCTGGAAATGTGAGGATGATGACCAACCATGCAAGTTCCTAAGCCATAATGAAAAGGCATAAGCTGTTTGCAAGAGAAGAGCTAGACAGAAAAAATATTTCGCAAATAAAGGCAATTTCTGTTTCTAGTCTTGATTCTGATATGTGATCTTCTATGTATATTGGTTTTCTTGCTGTGTCTTTTTTTTTTCTTTTCTTTTTTTCTGTAGGAAACAGACAGGATTCCTTCATGATGTGCTGGATAAGCAACAAAATTCACTGAGCTATAACTGCAGTGTCAAGCAAGGAATTCATTTGAGGTGTTTACTGTGCTGGACTGCATCACCAAATGAGTCACTCATGTCCCCAGCCCCTAATATCAGCCGTGAGGCAGAAATATTCTGTGCTATAATAATCAGTGATACAGCTACTTGCCAACTCCATTAACTTCCAGGATATCAGAAATTTGGATTCCAGAAAGGAATCCCGTATTCATTAAACAAGGCTTTGTTTCAGGTGATACTCTAGCCCTGTGATATATTAAAGCAGCACAGACAATTTCAGGAAAAAAAAAATCTGCTAAATGTTGTCCTTTTTGCTACTGTTAGATTGTCTGATATTTGACTGACTTCTACTGCACTGTTTACAATTTCCAGTTGTTTATCAAATATATACAGTGCACAAATGTCAACCTGTGGATTGCTTATAAATGGCTGACTGTAACAACTTTGATTTAAATAGGTTTTATTCTCATGAATATTCAATCATCTGTGTTTTCAAATCACATTGTTTTCTTTCCCTGCCTGGGTGACATAATCATTTGAAATGGTTCTGCTTTCTTTCACATCCAATGCTGTTTTACTCATAAAACTTGGATATGTGCCCAAAAATGAATTTTCTTGAATAAATTTCCCTGCATAAGTATCTGTGCGTGGGGTGGGGGGCAAACTAATTAAAAAGTCCATATACACAGTCAAGCCCAGATTGTATTGGGAAGGCAATGAAATTGCTCCCTTGCTGCACACTGTGAAGTGATCTAAAAATGGAAACTGCTGTGCTACTCAGTTTATGAGACAGGTTATAGTACGATTCAAGACCTCCTTCTCTCAGAAATGACTGTGGACTGACGTTGAGAAAAGCATCTTTCTCCCGAAATGCAGACATAGAAGGTGATTTACTTCGCATTCTCCATGACAAACATGTATGGATCACACTTTCATCTGCCAAAACCTGAGATATTCACCACGGAAAAGACTGGGAGGTGGATGGTTCGGAGCCCAACACGTTATATACAAAGCCCAGACTGCTTTTCCCAACGGGTCACTTTACGTTTAGCTGTATTAAATTTTGACTACCATATCATTGTTACCTGGGTCTTGTAAGGTCCCATGAGCCTACACTGCCTGCCCGTGCCCCCTTACTACCTTGAATAACTATCATCTTCTGCACACTTGGTCCCTGTTTGTCTCTAACCAAGACACTCAACTTGTTTATCTTTCAGCCAATGACTAAACCATGCTACAATCTTCCCTCCTGCCCGACTGATGCCTTAAAAGCCCTTGGAGAGAGTTTGCCTTTTGGAAACCTCAATGCATGGTTTTAGCAGAGTCAATCATCCCATCGATATGCTCTGTTAGAGCATTTCAGTGTGAGAACCTCCCCGGTTTTTTCCACAATGAACACCAATGCATAAAATTCATGTTGCTTCCCTGAAATGGCCTTATCCTCTCTGAGTTCTCTTTTTATAATCTATCTGTCATGATATAGCCCTCTGGTAGGCTTCTTTTCCAAATATTTGGGAAAAAACCTATTTTGTTCTAGTTTTGTTCCTTTAGCAATTTTTTTCTCAATTCGTTTTGGCTTGCAGAATAATATTTTATATTTAAGCTGCATATTTATTTTTAATATAATAAGAATTTATGATATTTACTTTTTCCTATTCCTCTTATTTATATTTCTATTTATTTTATTCCTATTTATCCTATTTCATGGTTGTTGGGCACAACCTTTTACAGACTCTTTGCCAGGCATTGTAATGGTAATAAATGTAAGGGTCTGTGATAAACTATGGTATAAGAAATTGTCTTCCTGACCAGTCCTGTAGAATGAAAATTACATCCTTCCTCGTTATTGTCATCATCTCAGGTAATCTGCACAAGGAGCATCCCTAAGTTTCTTCTTTATTTCTGCCTACAGAAATATTTTCGTATCTCTGTCTAGTCTTTCCTCCTATTCAATCACGGGAGAAGAACCTGCTACCCTGCAGATTATTTTAGGTAGCCTCACAGAGGGGAGGTGGAGCCAAGAAAGCTGAGTCTGCAGTTTTTCTACATAATTTCTATGAATCAGAAGTTATATATAAATAGAAGGAAGAATTTAAAATATTTATGTACATTGGAAGACCCTGATACTACCTATCTTTTTGTTGGTTAAGTCTGCAGAGATGAAGATGGCATTTCTTTGGAGCTGCCATAAGTCTTTACGCTGTAATATTTGTTGAGACCACTGTGATTCCTGATCATTCCTTTGGGAAGCTACAGCAGAACCTACAAAGAAGCAATAAAAATACAGTAAGGAAGGAGACCACCTCAAACCTAGTCAGTCACACAGGAATACTTGCATGCAGCAACTTTCAAAATAGAAGTCATCAGATCTGACAAGAAGGACAACAAAGAATAGTTAAATGTGGTCTATTCTACTAGTCTTCACTCAATAACATGATCTTTTGTTACATTAGTATTTCCACTGGAGTTGCCCAAAGAGCTTCAGGTATGACCTGCACATTTACAGACAAGCATGCACATCCTGGATCCTTGCATTTGCACCAGGAATGTATACAGTACTTGCAAATAAAGCTGTGATACATACTCAGGGTGGAAATTTGTGACTGCCAGTTCATGCATGCTTGGCATGCAGCAGAAGTGCTTCAAATATCTTATAAATGCAATTCATGCTTTGATATTTGAGAAGTTTTATGCAAATTATTTCTAGTACTCTAAGGAAAATGTGTATTACCTTAATTCTCACAGAAAATGAAGATTTTGGAGTATAAATAGTTACACTACAAAGAAACATCCATGGAATATAAAGTCTTGAGTGAGTCAGGACAATAATCCTCTGATTTCACCAGGTTTATTTTCTTCTACCATAATTAAGATTATATCTAATAGCATAATTATGTGTCACAAATAGCATAGCCACCTTTTTGAATAATGAAACAGCTTCAATAATATTTCTACAGGAAATAAAACTAGCTGTTACTGACTTACTTTTAGAGAGTTCATGATTCAAAATTTGATTTGAATTTGTGTTGAGCATTATTATGAAGTGACTTCTAGATTTTCACACATTTTCGTCCATCTTACAGGATTTTAATAAGTACGTAGCTTGTTCACTGATTGTTGGACTTGCCTTTAGTGATACCAGATGAAATAAATATCTACCATCATTAATTAGATTTAATGAGAATTTTCAAAGTAAATTGTCACTGCTGTTCTGCGTGATTACATTGACCCAGTAAGACATGATTCTACACCCTATTTTGTTTTTCTTGATACACTAATATGCATCAGTATTCCTGTTCTAACCTAGAATTGTGACCTCTATTTTATAATTATGTCTCTCAAAATGACACTGAACTTTAAGGACCTTATCAAGGATATCCATATAACTAAATTTTAAAAAACTGACTGCTCTGAAAAAGGACAGTCATTCCAAAGCAGGAAAAACCACCAGCCAGCTACAGATTTCTCTTAAATAAATACATAAAGGTGAACTCAGTCCTAACTTTTCCTAATGGAGAGTTCACTGGAATGCAAAGCTGAGCTTCAGGAAAGGAAAGAGTTAAGCAATTTTAAATTGTGTTTATTTAGCCTGACCTTTCTCAAAATTAGCTATACATTTGCACAGGCTTTGACAGCATACTCCCTGTTCTCTGTAGTCTATGAAATTATTCCTAAACATCTAAGCAGCTTTGTCAACATCTTCCCTTTCCTCCAGTGAACTCCCCAGTCCTGAAAACACTGCAGTAAAGCTCTCCAATGAATCTTACCCACCCAAATCCAGGTCATTTACGCTCTGTAGCAAGAAGCCATACTGGCACAGATGGCCATGTATAGGTAACTGATTCCTACCAACACAAGCTAGCAGAGGCATGCCAATTGGCTTAACTAGATTGCCAAAGATTTGCTATGATGTTCAGTATTCACTGATTTTGGCAGCAGTGCAACTCTCAGCAAAGTCAAGCCATTTATGTAGAGTATCAAGAGAGGTTACAAAGCCAAAATGTGTCTACCAGAAGTATGAAAACTTTTTTTCTTGTGCTTTAAAGGTATCGATGGAAAACAAGCATATTTTCCCTATACAAAGAAACATCTTCTTGTATGAAAAAAGAGTAAAAGCCCAAGTTTCTTTCCATATGAATGTTTCTAGAAATGTTCCAGAGATACATCTGAGGGATTATCTGAAAATGCACTAGCTATACGTTTATGTAGCCACTTCATGAAGGTTCAATATTCTGTCAGGTTTAGCATTGCATATAATAGCAACCGGCATGATGTCACCACTCTATTAGTTAAAACAGTACCAAAAAGAAAGGGGCTGTTCTTATTCATTGGCAAATGTGTCCTTTAATGATAATGCTTTTTATCTCCCAGTCTTTTATAGTAGCTTGTGATTTTGTTGTAACTATGGCAACTATTCTTTTTTGCTCTGAATAAAAGTGTGTTGCAAATCCGTGCGACTTGCTGGCATATAAATTAAGGTTGCCTGCTGGAACTGGTATGCCAGAGTTCAGTTTTCCCACTTAGCTTTAAATTGACATGTTCAAACGTTGATGAAGAAAGTGCCCATCTTTGCTAAGGAAAAAAAGATTTGTCCTGAGTAGGTAGAAAAGGTTGTTTGGTTCAATGCACAAAACACAGGTGCTGATGGACAAAGGATTGAGTCAGTCAGGCTGAGCAAAGAAAATATTGGAATTACCTTTTAAAATGTGATGCCATCAATACCAGCCAAGAGGAAAGAAAGAGAAAATAAAAGAAGGATGAGAGGTGAAACTACAACTGAAGCTTATCTGCCTTCAAGAGACAGCAGCCTAACTCCTAGGTGCAAGAACACATTTCAGCAGCCCCAGTGAAGGTTGTGGTGTGCAGAAGCACTGAGACAACACCCCGGAGCTCCTCAGTGATGACTGCCCTGCTGCCATTCTCCAGGCCAGTCTAACCTTGTCCCACACTAAATACACTCTAGTACCTAATTTCTCCTAAAATAGAATTCCCAAACTTTTATTACTACATTTTCAGGACCATGTAATTCAATTGTTTAAAGCATCTCAACAAAGTATTTTTCCCTTCCTAACTCACTCTCACCTCTTTCTCCTCTTTTTCTTCCTTAGAAAAGCAGATTTTCATCCAATTCCATTAACGCTAAAAGGTACAATTATAATTCTGTCTGTATTTGTGCAGCTGCCTGCATTTCCAGTGTACCTGAAATTTCCAATACACCCCTAGTTACTTGAACCCTGTTCTAGTCTGTCATCAGTATAACACAGAATCTGACGATAATTCAGGCTGGAAGGGATTTCAGGAGGTCCTCTAGTCCAACCTACCATTCAGACTGCAGAGTCAAAATTGATTTCAGAGCACGTTGATCAACCCAATTTCAGTAGAGTTCTGCCTGGGTATAGGTGAAGAAGAAAGAGTCTCTGGCAAAAGTAACAATTTGATAGTTTGATGAAGGACATTGCAAACAAAGGTTAACATAATAGTAATGTTTCTTTTCAATCCAAACAGTAGTTTATCATGAAATATTGTCTCCAGAATCACTTTTAGAAGTCGCTATCAACCTCACTACAAAGTCTCATAACATTACTTCTTCAGATAAAATTCAGGCTGTGTATAAGTTTTATGTGAATTGAAACCTGGAAGATTTATGCCCTTTGATCTTTGCAAGACATTATTACACCATTATCTTCCAAAGCATTAATTAATAATACTTTATTCATCATGAAGCTAAGCTAAGGATATTTTTCACCACCTCACAGCTCTAGGATCCCAATTCTACTAAAAAAATCTTAGCACTAGTACATCTTCATTTCCAGATGCTTAAGTCTCTTAACTACAGATTTGATGCAGCAGTATGTTTTATTATTATTACTTTTCAGATTAAGCTAAAACAAGTATTTGTGTTTGTTTTCCTTTTCCCATTCATATTATTTTATATTAGCTCTTTATTTTGGAAAAAACAAGCATTGTTGTTTTAGTAAATTGTAGCAGTTTCCACTCTGCTACATTACCATGGTGTCAGGTTGAGGCTCCAGAAGATTGAAATCATTATTTTCTGAATTTAAAATATATGTAATAGTTTAGTGGATATGCACTTATAATAGGCCAATGAAAGGTAAATAACACACAAGTGAATTTTAGGAAGACCAGTGTTGGATTAGAGCCAGCTTTGACAGATCTGCCAACCTACATACCGTGCTCTCAGGGTGAGTTCTGATTTTCATGTTTTCTTCAGCCAGAGATATTGCTCCAGTGATTCTGTCTTAAATCTGACAAAGCTTGATGGAAATAATATCAAATTAAAAGTAGCATTTCTTGCTCCAATTCACAGGAAAAGCAAGGAGAATTTTGCCCAAGCATCTAGGTGAAATAGGAGCAAAAAACTCTCTCTTACTTCCCCTCGGTGGGATGCAGCACCTGATTAAATGCAGTTTCTGGTCACAGGAATTCATCGCAAGAGGAAAAGTAAAGGCAACAGAGAGAGCACAAAGAAATTTGGGAAAAGTCTAGGGATCTTATACACAGGAGGGACTCGTCACCTATTCCCAAAGGTCAGAATGCCTGACCACTCTCCAAAAACTGTCTCCCTACGGGAAAAGTTTCCCCATGCGCTCTGTGTGTGTATGTCTAAAAATCTAACCTCAACTGCTTAGTATTTTGTTTCTGAGAAGGGGCTACCAAGAGAACAGGCCCAGTGACAGGAGGACTGGGACTAATAGTCGAGTATTATTGTATTATGTATGTATAATGTATTCCTGTCTCCGGAAGCAGACTGAGGAGTGCTCCAATCTACCAGATTCCTTTAGGGAGTAAAAGCAGCAATGGTTAACATCAAAAGTATGAGCATCCCCTCCTGGAAATGGGAGAAGTCCTTTTCCATCATATATTTTTCCAGATTCAAATTGCCCACTGAATTTATGCTGATGCATAATTTATGCACAGTGTGTGTAGGGTTATTTTAGGGTTTTGTGTTAGTGCTCTAATTACCTTTCCTACGACTTTAACGTAACATAGAGGATAGGTTAAATTGGAGTATCAGATGTTTCCTTACTCCAACAAAGGGAAAGAGGAGCCAAATGTGACAGAGTTATCTGTAGGACTACTCAAGATACAGCATTACTAGGAGTGTGACTTTTAAATTTGGAGAAGATCTGTAAGAAGTTATCTTAGATGCACTTAGAGGAAAGCATGATCCAAACCCAAAAAACAAGTGGAGAGATGAGACGAATGAAGGGAAAATCTGGTTAATAGTTGGTGCAGTGAGGAGTCCCTCAAAGAGAGAATTAAGCAGGCTTTGAAAATCTTTCTCAGATTCAAAGCTGAAAACACACATTGAATCCATTAGACACACCATTAATTTAGATTTCTAATTTTATCCACTTAGGACATTGGATTTAAATACTTTACTCAGTACATTTCCTTCTGAATCTTAATTTCTCTGCTGAATATGACTCTGCAGGACAAGACTTAAAGTGAGCATGCTTGGACCTTCAGCACTGCAATCTCAGTTTACACTAAGATTCCCATTACTGTAAGCAAAGTAAGAGGAAACAAAGCCTTCAGCACATTTCAACAGCTACCAGTAGGACTTAAAATTCAGGAGAGACAAGCTGAAGCTAAAACATGATTTAACCAGAAAAGAAAAGCTCAAACTGCAAAATCTATTATTGACTCATGTCTCAGCAAAAATGCTCCAAGATCTTCTGCATCAATATGCGATTGGATCAGTCATTTTATTATTCTGAACACAGTAAAGATCTATAGGTCAGGAATAAGAATGTTTGCTTTATATTTTCTTGAGAGGTGAAACTTCTTAACTGAATCTTACACTTAATCATTTCCAAATCCCAGGCTATATCTGCTGATCCCTGTTTCGATTTAAAATAAAATTCATTTTCTGGTTTGCTGCATGACTTTTATTTCAGATTTGACTTACAGATTTATGAACTGGGTATAGCTTTTCTTGCTGAACACTTGAACAATCTTGGTCCCCGTGGTGATCTCCACATTGCTGCAAAGTGGGAAGAAACACTCACTACTGTAAAATTATGTGTCATTCCTACTTCAGAAGACAAACCCAACTTTTGAAGGCTGAAGTGTTCAGTTGCAGGAGAAATGGAAACCCAAGAGGATCTAGTCCTTGTAGAATTCTGAAAAGTCAAGACCAGTTTTCAATTCATTGCTTCTTAATTAAGAAGCAGAGAAAATCTGGGTGCACAACGAATCATGGTTGGTATGGAAATCGGGTGACAGGGAGGTTATTTACTGCACTCACAGTTTCTCCTGTAGCCACTGTCACTGAAATTTGACTTTGACTGAAAGGAAAACAATTTCTTCTGAAGAGAACTGTTCCACGTTGCACTTCACAATTTACTACAAAGGGCACTATTTATAGCGAATGGACTGTGGGGTTCTGAACACAGAGCTGAACACAGCACAACACACCAGCACGACCCCTTGCAGCATGGCATCTGGGGCAATGCCTTAAGCAGCGCTGACTACTTGCATACCCACACTGTTTAGTACCTCAGCTTTCATTGCCCTTCCCAGTGCACATTACAAATACAGCAGAGCTGGTCTTTTCCATTCGGCCTAGTACCCAAGTACAAGTTGAGGTACAAAATGGTCTGGAACAAAGGCAAAATTCAAAGTGTTCAAATTAAAAACTGCAATGCTGGCAACCCCCCTTTGGTTGCTTGCTTAACCCTGGGATGTTTGCTTAAAGCCTAGAAACACTGGTTTTGACAAAGCACAATTTATTCAGTGTCCAGCTCACAATGACTGTGAGTTTCAATAGTGTGGAATACACACACTTAGAGCATCCCACAGGCTTGTTTAATGTCCATAGCAAGATTCCCATGGGAACAAACAACAGCTCCATCCCTGCTAATGTACTTGAGTCTCCTTCCAGAGGAAAGGCTCCACAAAAAAAAAAAAAAAAAAAAAAAAAAAAGTACTACATACTTATAATGTATAACCATTTAATGCACATTAAACTATACAAGTTACGCAGGTGTTAGGGGTACAACACATGCCAATGACCTAGAGGCCAAATCACTCCTAAAAATGGGACTTGGTGTCTAGATCATGAGGAAAGTAGGATAACAGGTGGGTGTTTGGTTGGTTTTCTGCTTTGATATTCAGTACCTGAAATCACTACAGGAGCCAGGTGACTCAGTTCACTCTAAAACAACACACTAGGAACCTATCCAAACATTCAGACACATCAATGCTATTAGAGATCTTACCGCAGTGCAGTTTTTATACTTTTAGCCTTGGAGTCAGACATCCAGAAAAGTGACATAAGGAACAAATTAACTGAAAACTGAAAATTCTTCCATGCAAATCCATTTGAAGAAGAATAGTCAAATAAAGAAGACAAATCTGGGGGATTCAGAGCTAAGTTTAGCTAGGAAACGCACAACTTTCAGAATATCAGGAAGCTCAAAACAATGAAATCAATGTTCAAATTAAATTCATAATAAATGAGTAACCAAACTAAACCTTCACAGATGAACCACTTGAAGGCTACGTATCTTGGAGATAGGTGTACATTAGTTTTCAGATATTCTGCTTTGCATTAAGATAAAATGGGACATTAATCATTAACTCACTGATGAATATAACATGCTCACATTTTAATGAACCAGCTGAAAATTTTAGCTCCTTTACAGTTCTGCTTTGCAAAGCACTTCCCAAATAATTAATTTCAAGCAACTTACTTTATTCCACCAGTATCTTCCTGACTATCTAGCATTGCTCATATACTCAATTTCCACAGCATTTCACTTCAAAATGAGACGAATAGAAGTGTTACTTATGTACACCTAGAAGCACTGAATATTTGGCACTTCCCTCATCACAAAGCACAATTGCTGTACTGGAGACATCTCTTCTATTATCTCATCTGGTTCACAGTACAGCAAATTTTTTTTCCCCACAAAACAGAAGCAACAAAAATAATGGAAAAGAAAGTATCATTTATTCAATGTTTTATGTCTTCTAATATTCTACAAGCATTAATCTTCACAAAATCCTTTGCAGTTAGAAGTAATTCCAGCTCTTGATTTAAAATTGAAGAAAATAGCCCTATCAATCTTAGATATATGTATTACTCCAAAACTTTTAAAATATTTGCTTTGTATATGAGGCAGGAATATCATATTAGCATCTTTTTACTGCAAGGCACTGAGACATGAGGTCTTAGAATTCAACACTTCACATTAGGAAACAATTCATTCTGGGCTTCTCTTTAAAAGGGAGATAAAATGGCCAGTCCAGTTCACATCTTCAGTTAACTGAGTTGTATTCTTTAAGTGTTATCACCCTGTGCTGATTTTAGCAGTAGCTTACAATAACTAGGGTACTTAGGTTAAGTGTTTAAAATCATAATGGATGGATCTATGCCAACACAGGTTTCCACTGAGAACATGTTTGGCAGAAGAGGAAAAGATGGTTCAGCATCTTTCAAGACTCACCCCACCTCCAAAGATGGACTTTTCAAAAGCATCATGGAAAGTGGTTATTTATTCCTCTTTTGGAAACCTCTCCCAGTATGAGTGAATTATTCACTAAAGCACACAGAGCAAGAGACTCTTGCAGCCAGCACCTTGCCCTCACAGATTGCCTTTCCCTCAGAAACTAAACAAATGTTCATCCAGGACATTCAACATACAGGAACTCCTTTCAGAGACCACCATGCTGTGCAAAGACTTCTGACTTCCCTTCAGTATATTTTTGAAAATGGAAATGGTAGCAACAATGAATATTCGACCCAACCATAACTAATTGCTATGTGATGAATATTGGTATTCATACCTGAATGGGTCAGATGAAAATATCCTGATATTTCTCTCACTTGCTATGAGTGTCACCCATTCAGAAAGTTTTTAAGGTAAGATGAAATAATGAACATGGTAAGCCTAGTAAAGAGTGATAAATAAATGGTATACATAACCCGATCAAAAAGTGACATGTATCTAACGGGTTATATAAAAGACAACAGAGCCAATCTTTGCAATGCATGAGATAAGTAAAGAAAATCTCAGGGGAAACCAGATGGAGAGGATCAGATACTGTTCTCAATTACACAGATATAAATCTGAAGTAAGTACCACTGACATCAGTTTCAAACACACATGTTTTAATTGAGATCAAAATCTTGCAAGTGTCTCAATATTTGGGAGATCTGATATTCTGTCTGCACTGTATTCCCAGGCAATTTGAATGAATCAGTTTCACACAGGCATTCATCTCATTCTGACTACATGTGAAAAGACTTGACAACACAAGCATGTGTCACATGCAAGCCATATTAAGACCTATTAAGCCAAAATTTGAGGTGAAGTAAAAAACATAAAATTATACCAGGAAAAAGAATGAAAGTGCTGTAATAATGGTAATCAAAAACTCTACCAACCCCAACACTTTTCATCACTGTATGAAAAAGCTCTCTATTTGAGGCTGATCAGTAGAGAAGTAGGATAGCAGTGATTATCCCAACACTTAGTCTGCAGCCCCTAACAACACATAGCTGAAGAAAGAGAACTGAAGATGAATTTTTAAAGATTATCACCAAAGGCACCACATAAAAACAAAGAAAGAGCAAACTCTACAGAAGCTGTATTTCTGCTATTAATGTCATGGTTCCTGAGGTGCCCTCATTATTTTTCTCTTCTACAGTATAAAAGCATTAAGCACCATTGTCGGAGTTATTTGTACCCAAGGTTTTGGGTTTTTTTAATGAAGAGAACCAAGATCATTAAAAAAACCCCCAACATTTCCCAAGGACAGGACAGAGATATATAGTCCTATTCACAGCCATACTTTGAGTAGATTATGTTACATAAGGCTCAGTGTGTCTCTTAAGAAAAAAAATTTTGAGAGAGTCTGAAGACAAAACAGAAAAACAGACCAGGATCCAGCTGGCATCTGCCCTCAGCAATGTTCTTGAGGCAGTCAGCACATAGGGTTCCCCAGAAGCTATTTGCACTTCAGTGGTCTTGCAGGTGGTGCCACTACAACAATGCACAAGTTTGTCTGATTATGAACAGCTCACGTGGCTCTTCTGCGTATTGTCAGATAACACAGGTAAATAAACTGAGCTTAAGAGATTTTTAGGTCCCAGTAGCACAAAAGCAAAGCCTAGCACAACAGAACACTCGGTCCAGGGATGGTTCCCTTTCTTACAGGTCTGTACTATGCCTGGCACAAAGAGGATCCATGGCTCCCATGTGCTCTTGGATCACAACAGAACTCTTCAGTAAAAACAAGGGCCATGCAACACACCCCCACCACACGGAGACCACGCTTCTTGTTTAACAGTGGGATTTTCTATTTTATGGACCTTTGTTTCTGGCTCCACTGTAAAGGGTATGCTGGGGTTTTTTGCTTAAAACAGCAATTTGAGACCTTTGCAATGTTCAAGGCATTATTTTACCTAGCTCTAAAGCACACTGAGTATTTCTGAATATACAATAGATACTCTGAGAACCCAAAGTAACTGTTACTTACACATAAAATTAACTTGTAAATGGTTCCTTTAACACCTTTACAAATCTCTTACCTAATTTGTATTAATCTTAAAAGATCCAAATGTAAGGATTTCAGCTCTCCCTGGAATGTATCCAAACCAGCTCCAGTTGAATAGATTGGCATTTAAATAAGCAGGCTTCTGACAACCTAAGAAAAGAAAATTGGTTTAAAAATCAGTGACATCTTTAACTCATATGATCATCTCAACAATCATAGTAGTTACAAGCTATTCGTACTTTACCTTTCAGTGCACAAAAGGTAAACTTAGGCTAAAATTACAGAAAATGCAAGTTCTCAGAAGTCAGAATTTGGACAGCTCTCCAGTAAAAGAACATAGAGACAACTATTGGATCTGGGATACACTGAAGACTTGTTTCTAATACTGATTAATATGCTCTCAATACAACACAATTTACTTCACAGGTAAGATACTTTTATTTAAGATTCACTAAAATAATTTGAACCACTTACGTTTTTAGTTTACCATGATTTTGTGTAAGTGCTTTTTTTCTCCCACCAGTCTCAGGAATATTTGACAAAGATATTTTACTGTCTCTATTTCCTATGCCTCATTACCTTGGGGTAGGTTAGCTACTGTCCTGTTTCTTCCCACTGAGACATGCTGAAAAAGGGCCAACACTTTGCAAGTTTCTTCTGGGGAGATAATTGTAATGCTCCTTCTGTCTACTGAGACCAAAGTTTCAGTTTTGAAGACGGGCAGCAAAAGGAATCATCAATCATAAATATTTCTTTGCTCATGCTATTCTTTTTATCAGAGTTAGTCTCCAGAGATGGTAGGAAGAAAAGGGCAACGGGGGGGTGCGCAAGTGTGCTGGGAAATATAGGAGAAAGAAGCTGAAGCAAAGGAAACCCTTTATACATTCCAGCTTCCTCACGCTTCTCTGATGAGGTTAAAAAGAAGCAAACACAGCTTAACTGCAGGGTTATTATGTTTGTTTTGTACAGCTCTTGAACAGCAAAAAACAGAAAACAGAGTAAATTTCAGACAAATCTCTTCCACCTGCAGATTATTAGATAAGTCACATGCTAGCATTTTCCTTATTTTGCCTTGATGAGTGTAATATCCTTCACTTGAAAATAAAATCTAGTGAAAACAAGGTGATTCCCAATAGGAGGTGGGATTTTTTCTTAAACTGAATCTGCCTGTAAGAGGTCCACAGGGGAGACACTTAATTCAGCTAACTACAGGACAAGAGATACAGCAATTTTTATGTTCTGGTGGCCAAAAAAAATATATATATATATATATATTAAAAAAAACCCGATATATTCACCATAACCATGGAGGAGAGATTAGAACAGTCCCTATGGCCTCCTTCCCCACTTTGTCACTGAAAATAAACCACTTTTATTTCTGCAACAATCTCACACTTACTACTTAGTGATTCAGAGGGAAAAAAAAAAAAAAAAAAACCACACACAACAATTTCAATTGAGATACCTGTCTGAGATCTGTGGGCACTGGAACAGCAGAGTTTGCACACATTTCTGAGTCTCTGAGGTACTGATTCTCATACTGATTAATCCATAACGTTTGCATTAATCAGCATTTCTCCAGCTGTATATTGGCACCAGCTAACACTTAAAAGGCTACACGAGAATTCAGGAAAACTCTAATAAGTAACATTTCACACGGAATTCACACATGAGGTACTTACCCCAGCCAGCCAGCTGATGTCAAATTATGATTGCAGATATGTAAACTAAATTCTGTATCATGAATGCTGGGTCATTTCTTTTAATGGTGGTCAGAGAAAAATTCTCCAAAACAGGAGGAAATAATATACTTCCTTTTCAAATATTTTCATTGCAAGCTTGTTTCTAATTAGAGTACTTGTTCTGTCATAGAAAATGCACTGAAATAGTAGGTCATGATCAGAAATAACCAATAGTTTAGGCAAAACTGTCATCAAGATGTTTAGGCTTCCCCTCCCTGCTCATTGCCGGGAAGGCAGGGAACCTGTTTGGAGAGAGTTTATCCATTACCATGCCATAAAATAGGGGATCATGCACTAGCTAACGTTTGAATTTCCATTAATGACTCTTCCCCTCAGCAAACCCAACTTCTGCTTCTGATCAGTGCTTTCACCTTGTGTGTCTGAGCAGTTGATCAGGACTGTATCAAACAGCTGCATCACAGAGGTTGCCTATTTAACTTGCTATATCCAAAACATGTAGCACAGGGTATTCTCCCCAGTTACAGCCATGGACAGGGTTCATGTTTAATGAACAGAAAAACAAACAAAACTATCTTCCAGAATTTGGAGGTTTTACAGTTGTGAAAAACAGGAAAATAAATGTCTTAGACAAAACCAAATATGTGTCTTTACATCTGCCAAGTCACAATGCCACAACATTAAAAAAAATATTAAACCGATAATGACTAGAAAGTGTGTAATGGAAGGAGTAGGGGAGCAAGCATGGAGTCAAAATTTTCTAAACCACACTATCCACCCAGGCTTTTAATAAGAACAAGGAGCTGTTCATTCTCCAACTCTTTCAGGTGGGGTTGATACACTTTCCCAAACGTACTCATCTAGTGCCCTTTCAGATGCATTAGGGCTTTTAGCTTGGTCTTTGGTTGGCGTGCTAGAAGACCATGGGTCTCCCTTTGGTCTTGCGTCATATTTTCCGGTTCTGCACAGATGTCTTGGATACCCTGAGGGGATCTCATAAAGTCCCAGAAACTTCTATGTAGGCAATGAATTGCAGTAAGCATGTAAGATCCTGCAGTGCCATGAGACAGTCTGATTCTACACGCATGGCCTATGTGCCAAGGTGAACAAAATGGGTCTAAATAACCTGCCCTTGGGAACCAAGAACTGTGAGCTCAAGGCTCAAACAGTTATTTTCTCTTAGTGACTGCAATAAATGAAGTGTTCTTACTCCTCATGCTGAATTCTTTTACTGAAAACCATAAAAACTATTACACGTTGCCTTGGGCAAGCCTGAGACTGTTTAAGTCTTCATAGGAATCTTTAAATTCTGAAAATACAGCATTAAGACTCAAGTACTTTTTTGCTCAATTTAAATATAATTTTTTTCTAAAATCAGATTGTTTAACAAGTCTAGTGAGAAACAAGTTCAGAAAATCAATATTGAGCCATCCTATAGATGTTCACAATAGTCATAAATTAACAGTTTTATTAGGGAACTAGTGTTGTATTTTAATGCACAAGAGTGCTGAGATGGTTGTCAAGTGGAAATTATAAAACTTTAATATCTCACTGGTGGAAAAACATAGTGCACTGTAAACTTACCAAAAAACAAGCTGTCTCTCTCAGTTAGCTAATATTTGTAGTCTGAAGCATTTTCTTCCTAACACCATCTAAAAAAAAAAAAAAAAAAAAAGAAATAGAACAGTAACCCAGCCTCCTGCTAACATTTTCCTGTTGACACTCACCAAGGATACCATTACACAGCTACCTCAGATAGCAGGGCAAAATACAACACTTTGTCTGCCCTTCATCTCAGTGTTCCTCTTCAGCATGGATGCTGGGTTTCGCTTTAACTCAATGACCTTTTCCATGGGCTTCTGCAAAGAGGTCATTTACAAAGAAGGGAACTTGCCTGATTATGAGTTATCTTGCTGCAGAATGGAAATAAGCTCACTTTTCCCTTTCGATTTTTGAAGAGTTTTCTTCTTTCAGGAATGTTGAAGGTGGTGAGCCCCAGCAGAAACTACCACAGCCTGAACACAGCCTGATGTAACTCTTTTTAACTTCTGAATTTTCTTCATTAACACAAAATTCCCAAGTAGCTGTCAACAGACCACCTATATTGTTTGTATTGGATACTAGCTTGATTTTCATCAGCCTCTCATCTCCAAATGAACATTGACTCTGTTGAGATTTCAAAAATAATGAGCATGGAATTGCATAGCTATCACTGAGGTACAGATTCTATTTCACTATACTTGGTACTAATGAAGGATGCTGGAAGAGTCTCTAAGAGCATAGAAATCTTATCCTGTTAAAAATCATGCACCAGAAAAACAAGACCATTTTAAACTTTAGAAGATGGTTTGACATATTGGATGAAATTATAATGGCTCAGCTATCTCCACTCTTTTGCACTATGCATTTTGTCACAAGGAAATAAAAGACAAAATCTGTGGCAAGGATTGAATAATACTATGTACTTCTCAGGTACAAAAACTTTTTAAAAGTTAGGGCCCCTGTATTGCTCTAAATGCCTCTTTTCTGTTTAGAGAATAAGAAAATTGGGTGATGAAAATAAATGCATAAATTTTGCTCCTTTAAAAGCAACAACTAAACAGCGCGCACTGCTTGAGTCCTCCCTATGCTAACTGAAAATAATCGGTAGAAAAATTGTATGTATTCTAATTAGGAAGTAACAGCAACTTCATATGAGATATTAGAAAGATAAGCAGGCAGCCTACAAAAGCCTAAGCTTTCCAGTTAAATATTATTTAAAAAACACTGCATGTCTAATATTATGGAAAAAAATCATTATTTTGGTCTGAGAAGAGAGAAAACTACCATACGATTAAAAGCATCAAAAAATTCCAACTAACAAAATGAGTGACAGGTGTGCAGTACTAAAGAGATATTTAGGGTTATAGTATATGAAATAGAGAGAAGCCACTGCAAATGCACAGGTAGACTTGACTGGTCATAGCTGTCAATTATGAGACTGCAGAGAAATGTAGAGTTGTCTGTCAGAGATTGCAGAGAATTGTTTATTTTGCTCAATAAACCATTTTATATGCATGGTATCACACACTACAGAGTATGCATTCATCAGCCAGCACAGTCCCAGCTCTCACAATGCAATTTAACAGGATGCTGCCAACTTGAAATATTAAGAATCTGGAGTCCTACCCCCATCCCAAAAAAACCCATACACAACCACAACTTAGTTCTGAAAAGTACTTTCAGGTTTAACACCTGTTCCTGTAATTTTTTCTGATTTTTTAAGATGTGTGGCTTTTTCCTACATGTAACTGTTCTTTAAACATACTAGTCTGTAGGGACAACTGGCAGACATATGCATGGGCTTGCCAAGCTCTAAACCACTGTAAAAGTACCAGTAATGCTATTCAATTCAGGTGCCATTCCTTCTGTTGAATGTACCTACCAAAATTTTTTAAATAGGGTTTGCTAATCAAATGGTGTTCACAACTTCAGAAATTCAAGAAGTGGTTGGAAGACATACAAAGAGCTGCCTGAATGTTTAGCCTGAGCAATGGAAAAAGCACACCGACTCCATGCAATTTACATGTCCCATGGGAGCTAAAGGCAAGTAAGCTCTGACATTCCAGGTAATTGCACTCTGTATATAAACGACCTTTAAAATTTACTAACCAAATGTCCATGAGCAGGATCTGTAGGAATTTCAAAGAACTTCTTGCTTATCTACAAAATCTGCTCTGCTAAAAATGAAGGAAAGAAGAATCTCGGCATGCCATTTCCTCACTCTACAACAAAATATAGTAATTATAAAGAAAAAAATTATATACACCAAGTATTTCACATAAAAATTAACAGAACTGAACACATACATGCTTGTTTCAATGCACAGATAAATTCAGTTAGCTACCAAACCCTCTCCTTTTAGTAATGCTCAGCAATGAAATTGGAACAATGTGTAGCTTACCAAAAAATTTCCATTTTTATTCCATTATCCCAATAACATTCATGGATTGGAAAAAAAAAAAAGTTGCAATTAAATACTTTATCTCTTTCAGTATATTAAAGTTAGTTATTCTGAACTATTACAGTTGAAAACCATGTACAAGACAATTATGGTTTTATAAGAACTACTTTTTGAGTTGAGTTATACTTTTAACAACCATAGTGTAACTTATTTTCTTACTATTATTACCATTTTATTGGACATTTTTTGCTGCAGTCCACAAAATTTGAGTCACCTCAGAACTGCATTTCACACTCAGCTAATTTGTAATATCTCCTAAAAACTTCACAGATGTGAGCAGCTCTCCAGAGCAGACATTTTTATAGGTGTTCCCAAGCTTTCCACCAGCCAGCCATCAGGTCAGCCACTCCATCACCACCCACTCTTCAACTTCTCCTTTCTCGTGAGAATCAAGTGACATGTCTATGAAAACATGGCAATTGTGAACTTGGACGCACATACCATTCTCACCTTCTTCTTTTTTTGGTCTATTAATGCCATCTACAGCTAGAAACACTGTGCAGAGTCAGCAGGGCAGGGGCAAGGCTGCAGCCTCCTGGGGCTGCTACCAGGATTCTGGTGTCCAATTGCCAAAACCAGTGATCTGAACAATGCTAACTGCACCCATGGTGCTGACCCTTGTCCCTGGCTGCTCTCTCCTCTGTAGGAAGGTTCTCGTCTCCTGCTCCCAAGGTGAAATCCGCAGCAGAAGATATCACCACTGCATATAAGGAACATAAACACTATAATTTTCACTAATGGTTTTGACCACAAACCTAAGAGGATGTATTCTGTAAATATGAAATTATCAGAATTTAGCTTTCACCACCTCAAAAGCAGCCATTCTTCACAAAGCCAGACCTACATATGTTAATTTGCTATTGGATAGAGTAATTGGTATCACTATGTGATCTTCTCTAAAATTGTCTAAAAATACAGATCAGATTGCAGGAGGTGCTAGAACATACATTTTACAGACATATTTAAAACACCTGAAAATTAAATTATTGATCTTTCTACTAATCTTGGTTTACTGTAATTTAAAAGTATAATTTATTCTTCGCTTAATACAATAACTATAGCCAGAACATACATTTGGTTAAGTCTAGATAAACATTAACTCAAAGTGAAAAAGGGATCTATAGTTAACAAGTACCTTCAGTTAATGAGATAATGTACAGTAATATAACACTTTTCTGTTTACCAGACTATTGTCAAAACAGTCTCCTGGGCACTCATTATCACCAATCAATCAGAAAATCATAGTGTACCAGTCTCTCACATCTAATGGTTAAATGGTTTCATGGCTTTACACCTCATAATCATCTCAAAAATGGCACCACACTAAAACTCTGAAGATTAAAGAAAGAGTAAAAATGTAACATGGAAGAGGTTTCTCTGGCTTGTATCAAGTAACTGTAACATCTAACTACTTCATTTATGGTATTAGGAGAAAATAACAAAATCTTTACTTGAACAATCTTCAGTTTCTGCATCTGGTAGTCAGGTTAATTGCAGGCCCTGTGATTTACCTCCTGCACCATCTGGTCTTTCTTTTCCTCTGAGTTTCCCTATGGAGCTTTTCCCATGCTCCTGAGAAACTTCCCAGATGTAGTCTTTCTTCAGTTCACAGCCCTCTGTCTCGAGAGGGGCACAGAGTGCTCATCGTGATTTCCTGTCAGCTGCTTTCTGATGAGCTTCTCGTTTGCTAGGCCTCTGCCAGGCATTCTGTATTTATAATCACAAGGGACATCCATCCTAACTCGTTCTTAAGGCAAATTCAGAAGAAAAATTATGCCTGACATTTATTTATACATAATGCTAACATTTATGCCCTATCATTACTGTATTCTTTGTGGGTTGCTTTCTATTAAATCAGCATTACAAACTGCAGAGTTAAGAGTTCTTCTAACTTAATTTACTTTATGTGCTTTTCACCTAAATTGAATATATGTGACTGCAGACAATTTTCAGAATGGAAGATTATACAACATAATTTATACTTCCATAGCATGTGCTAAAATCTGAAGATAAGTTATCCCTTCATCTTGTGATTTGTGAAAGCACTACATCATTTCAGACATGTGTCATCATCACAATGTTTCTTGCATAAAGTCTGTGTTATCATCATTCTAACCAGATCTGGCAAACAGAAAAATCTTTAGGTAATTTGATTTTATTCCCCAACACCAGCGATATAGTAATATAAACACCTGTCAGGCCAGGGTGTTCTGGCATTATTCAAATTAAAAGTCCTCAAGTTTCTCCTGAAATAACATTACCTTTACCTATCTGGGTAGAGAGAGAATTTAACTTATTCCTAGCACTTTTCTAAACAGCAATTCCAGGGAGTCTTTTTATGCTCTGAAACATTTTAGGATATGGTCCTATGTTGTAATTTCTCCAAGACCAAAGCAGTTTTAAGAAAACACCTCCTCTCTCCAGGCCCGAGTCATGCACCTGCCATTATGCGTCAAGACAACTTAATGGTGTGGGTCGTTTGTTGCAGTTTAAATCAGATTGCTGTGGAGCATGACTCCGCACAGAACCTCAATGCCATGATTCAGGGACCATCAGACTGAAGCAGGTGAGAAGGTGTTTGGATGGGAACCCTTTTGCCTCTGGAGAAGTCCTATATGGGCTGCATTGTTTGTCAGTGAGAAACAGGGATTTGTTGACTACAGTGTATACTAGGTGAGCATCTGAATTCCCCGTGGCATTTCCAGAGGAGTCTGTGTGTATGGGAGTATTGGTACAAAGGTCCATGAAACCTGGACATTCAACACTTTAAGTTACTCTGGAAATCCCAGTGAGAAATATTGACCATATGCTTATGCAGGTAACTTAAGATTGCATTAATCTCATTCATTAAGCTAGGTATTTAAAAGAAAAAAAAAAAAAGAAACCATAAAGAGTGCAAAATGAGACCAAGGGAATATCCAAGACTGAGACAGCTCAAGTCAGCTACAGGCAGAGGGAAGGCAGGAAGGGAACTGAAGACTAATAAGACTGAGTGAGAGCTACTGAAGCAGCTGTTGGCAATGAAGAGGAGGAGGAAGGGGGACAGACAGGCTTTAATTCCTTCTCAGTAAGCTTTGGCAATTTCGCTGCAATATAGAAATGCCTTAACTAATTTTTAAATGATCAGTCTAGCTTGTCAGCACTATGCTGGGTAAGGGCTAATTTATCCTGCTTCTCAGCCTCTTGTGATAGTAGATGTACCTGAAACACATACAACATTAAATATATTTCAATTAAATGTGAGATATGGCAGGGTTTAAATAAAGCTTGTCAGACTTATAAACTGCACCACCATGAGGTTATAGGCCAAAATCCTACATGTCCAGTTACCATAGATCAGCTAGTAACAAAAAAGTCACTGGCATAAAGCATTTAATTCTTTTAGTATCAATTTACAATGGATGGATTCCAGAACTTTTTCTGTTTCTTTCACCTCCAGCTGCATGTCAGCTGGATTCTTGGAAATTATGGAAGGAAAGAAATGCTGATTAACCTGGCTCTCATTCCAGATTCTTATCTAGACTCTCATCCTGATTTTAGAATGGCAGTTTCAAGATTAAAAGCAGAACATAAATGTTGAAGGAGAATGTAAGGGTTGTATTTTCCTTTCTGTAATAATAATGTTTATGGTAATTTATTCATGGGAGAATTTCCTTACAAATAACCAGCTGTAGCATAGGTAGATGCCCAGGGTGCTAGGAAGGAAGTTAACATGCACAGATACTTTTGAAGGAACATTATTAGCAATTCAAATAGTCACATCAAAATGCAACATTCACTTGAGACAATCTTTGCAGAGTTGTTCCTTTGTTAGCTACTAGAAGGAAGATAGATTTGGTTTATGTGGTAAAGCTATTCTTCACAAATCCAGAAGGGACCCATTTGTACCTCAGCTGTAACACAAAGTGAGATACAGCAAGGCAATAACCAGATGCAAATCTGTTGTTATCTGGGTGTGCTGTAGTGACTGGCCACCAGTAAGCTCCATAACACAGACGCAGTACACGTGAATAAACTTGAGAATATCTTCTTGATTCTCATATTAAGGTGATCAACTAGAAAGTGAATGATTATATATATAGTTATGCTATTTCACCAGTAAGTTATTCAGTATATAATAAACAGAAAAAATATGGAAAGGCTGTTGTTATAACAGCATTGATTTTAGACTACACATTAGGACTTGAAAACATACCTGAGATCTTGATTTAGATTAAATAGGTGTCAAAATCCTACAGCTTAATCTGACCTCATAACATCTGCTCCACTTGGATTAACTTGAAGGAGTGAACAATCCTTCACAGAAAGTTGAACGCAGGCTCTTTCTAGCTAGAAAGGAAATAATAATAGGTTTTGTCTGGAAATATAGAAAGCTAATGCCACATTGCTCACCATCAAAACCCAAAAGGATTTTAAAGTTATCTAATTCAGAACGATCTCCTTAATCTTATTTAAGGAAAAAAAAAAATCACATTTGTCAGTCTGAGACATATTTAAGAAAATAGAGAAGTAACACAAAGCAGGTGGTTTTGCTCACACACTTACGCCTCAATAATAAGTAAGGACCAACAAGCAATGAAAAGATATAAGGTCAGGAACACAGACTTCCTGTAGAATCATTTGAATGGTTCATCACTGAATCTTTATCCAGGTAGGAACCACCCATCAGTCATCAGTTATGCTGAATTCTCAGAGAAGGGAATAACATCGAAACACACACTCAAATTTAAGCAAACAAAGAAAATCTAGAGCTAGTTTTAAGTAGACAATTGCATTACATGTCAGCTTAAGTTTTGAAATATATTTTTGTCCTTTATTGGGACAAAACCAAAGCTTTTCAAATACTATTGCAGTATGTCCCAGGGTCCATAGTCCAAATAGAAGAATTCAGATTTAGGGGCTGTTTTGGTTTTACTTAGTATTGATTTTCCTCCCACTGTTTTTTGTTGTCTGTTCAAAACTAAAGAAAGAATTCTGAAATCTGAGAAATAGTCAAATGTTATCAGAATTTACACATATCCTTGAAACAGCATATTTTCAAGACATGTAATTAAGACATTTTCACCAGCAGTCCAGTATCTTAATTTTTCACTACTGCCTGCCTGTTGATGGGCATATAAGTGCATACCAGGAAAGATCAAAATAACCAAGGAGATCAGTACACACTTAAATTAAAGCAGCATTGACAAGCATTTCATCAACTTTGGTTGACAATCCCATTAAGTGGAAAGGGATTTCTCAGGGGGTTCTCATTTAAATCCTTCTCACAAGCCTTAGCTTAAATGTACAGGGGATTTTTTTCTTCTATTAAATCAGTTCACCTGTTTAAGGAAGCATATCATAATTCAGTAATACTTGCTATAGTGCTACCACTTAGTAAGTTGAGGAACAACATGAAGAATGTCCAAGCTCATGAGCACACATGCTGTTGAATGGGTTGGGCACAGGCACAGTCAACTCTAGAATAAAGTCATGTTATGAAAATGACCATGAGTGTGAGCTAATGAATGGTTTCAGGTCACATTAGACTTTTGTTATAAGTATTTCCATAAGGAAACTTTGGCTTCAGCCTGTAACTAATCTCCATGTAGGGAGACCTGCAGGACTCTGTCTCTCACAGGAACACCAGCTGACAGCATGCACAGAGCTCCCCCGGGAGATTCACAAAGCCACTGTCATCATCCTCTGAAAACCTCCCACACAACAAACCAGCATTATACCTCACACTTTGAGACAGAAATGTAACATATTCAGAATGGTGTAAAATAATCTAATACTAATAAAAACAAGCAGGTTTTACAGAAATTTCTTGAAGAACTTAAATATAAATCTATAATCAAATTCCTTTCAGTGTGATGCCCTTCTTAGCAAAACATGGAACATCTTCAAATCACAGTACATTTATAATGGAACTGAGTTTATGACTTGAGCTTTCCTGAAAATGTTGTCTTTGCGCATGTATCAAAGTGATGGTCTATCAGTATCTGCATATTTTCTCAATTTGCTCCATAAGTATGCGAGAAAAGGGTAAAGGAGACAGCTATACCTGTTTCTTTTGGTAATTTCAGAGGGCTTAATTTACAAAATTTACATTTAGGGAAGGCAGCATTTGGGATACATCTTTAATAGTGTTTGCTCAGTCTTAGAAAAATTCTGTCTAGCCAGAGACAACCTTGTGAAATCAGAGTGTGAATATGAAATTACAGTACGTCCTGAAAATGGTAATTACCTTAAAGATGGATAAAATTCCTTTCAAAGTGAAGTTTCAGTGAAACACTGGCTTCTATCAAAAACCTTCCATTAATATTATTTTGTACATCATCTTTGGTAAAAAAACTCTGTGCCAGCCCCTACTTTTCTCCATTAGTATCAGGAACAAGAATCATGGTAGTTCATTAAAGTAATGGCAATTATGTAACCATTCATTAAACCTGCCTCCAAAAAGTGCTTCTCGTGTGAGACTGTCAGAATCTACCAATGCTCCTATTTGTGATGTAGTGTGATAGTGCTGGGCTGAGAGCAGAAGACGAAGACATATTATACAATATGCATTTATTCCCAATATGTACTTTTAAATGTATAGCTGTATGATTTAACACTATGATAATCTCATTCCTATTAATGCAGCAATCCCACTTGCAGTATCTCAATTTATGAGACTTATTCATTCACATCCATCAAGCTGCTAAATCTTTGATCACAACAGTGTTTTCTAAAACAGATGTATTCAGAGTTATGTTATATTTTAATGCCAAAATATATTGTATTGGAAACCTCTACCAAATATATATTATTTGCGTCTCTGTCAGTTTAAAATTGTTTACTCATTCCTTATTTTGCTTTGTATGACACAGTCCACAAAACATTGCTACTGACACATTCAACACTCAGGCTAATGAGACCCACCATGATTCTAACACTACCCTTTTACTGATGAGCTATTAGGGGTATTTGTTAGTCCTAGCCATGCAGAACAAAGTTAAAAACTGTTGCATGTATGAAAAAACTCATTTGCATGGTTTACCAGAATAGGAAACTGATGCTGTTCAGAAGGATGTGTGTTTTGCTCATGATGAAAACATTTTTTTTAAAACTTTTTTGTGGAGAAAATTGTGGAACTCATACAGCTCAAAAATGTGCTTCTTGTTCTTAACCCACAGTATCAACATTGGTGATATATATATCCCAATTTGTAAAGCATTTAAAGACATGCTTTCCTTTGTGTGTGCACAAAAAAGCCCTTTCCTAGGTTGGAATTAAGGACGCTCATAATAGTGAAAACATTACCCAGATGGGATGTAAGTAAGGCAGTGACTATGCTGCTGAAATGCAGTCAACACAAGCTCATGCTAAAAATAATGGATTTAAACACATTGTTAAATCCGAGCCTGAATTACAATTGCAGAGCCAATTTCCATCACCTCAGCATTACAATTTATACTGTCAGCCAGCAAGGACTTACTAGCGGACCTGTAATCTCTTTATTAGCAGCATTTAGTGTGGTCCATTGCTCATGCTCAAGTGACAGAAGCAGTCATTGAGCTGAACAGAATATCACACATACCATCATCACACTGAGCCCAAACAGCTGTACAAACACCTTGAAAGCAATTTGTGCTAGTGTATAGCGACATCAGCATGCAAAAGATGCAGAAACATAAAGAAATCACAGTTTGAAGGCACTGGTTTCTGGGGAAAGGAAGATCTGCTGTGGACCCACCAATCTTATCAGCGATCAGAGTTCACACAAATGTGCAGCCCAGAGTACATCCAGAGTGTTTAAATTTACCATGTGTGTGCTACACAGCCCTTCAGCTCTGGGTGGGTGGGTGCAACAGTCACTGGGTACAAGTTGGGCTGGCCGTGCATCCTCTGGTCACACGGAAGCATGCATCAGAGACCTGCTGATTCACAACACGCATGCCACATGGTACGTTTGTCCGTATTTCCAGGACTAACCGATTTGCAACCATGGGTATGCTATCGCAATACAGTGCTTCAGATTTCAGGATATATTCAAGATGGTTTGAAAACTGAACAAACCTCAGACTGTGACTACGAAAGCCTCTCTGCAGGGACACTGCAACTGCCAGTTTAGTGGATGTCAAGAAATAATGACTCACCGCCACCTAGAGGCAATTCAGATATTCCCCTTCTTGTCTAAAACCTGTCCTACTTCATCTGTGCAAAATGCAGATACCCTGTAATAAGTTTCCTGAAAAGTAGATTAATCTCGAGTTTTTCAAGCAGGCAACGAAGTAAATCAACACTTTATGGAAAATGGATATGAGTTAACAGTCAGATAAATATGCAGGTCCTTGGACTGTTGAGAACATTGTAACTAAGCCTGCAGGCTGTGACTTCCTGCAATACAGGGATCCCTTTCAAAGACAATAAAAATCTGTGGTAAATACTAGCACATATATTTTAGTACGTAAGTATAAAGAATTGGTAAAAAAGCATCAACAATAAAACTACGTCTAAGATGACAGTACAAAACCAGCATATACACAGCTCTCATCTTTGGTTTTAGTCATTAAAAAAGGAACACAAAATATTTCAACTACATCTCTGGGGGTTTTTTTGGTGGGGTTTTTTTCAGTATTGCTCCACTTAAATGTTTTCTGGCATTTTGAGTGTTGAAATGTTGCACTGAGAAAACAATTTAAACACAAAGCTATGAAGCAACTCTAGCCACATTTAATATTTATTGCTGTCACGCATTCGTTCTGCATGTAACAACTATTTCCCATCTTTACCTATGAATTTTTACACAGGCTAAGCTAAGTTTGTTTTACATCAGTGTGAAATAACTGCTATTGAGAGTTTTGCTTACAGTAGAGATTCCCAAACTGCATATGCATACCACTTCCAAGTGCTTTGTGGCTGCAGTGCCTAATGTCACTATGAGGTGATTCACCCCAGAGGTGATGCCTCTGCACTTCTGGAGCCAGCTGAGAGTAGGATTTACTCCACAGTCAAGCCAAGCAGGGCAGACAGAAGGGTTAAAGAGATGGCAGTAGAGATGACAGGTTTTGTGACACAAAGGATGTATCAATGGCCATGAGATTGAGGTTTTCAGTTTGAGGATAGTATGGTACAGGGTTTAGAAACCTGCTTTTGGACCTCAGGTAGAAGGAAAAGTAGCAGACCCTAGTAGTCTCATAGTCTTGGCCTGGTACAGAGCTGCTAATGCCAAAATCTCCACAGTTGTTGCTGACACTTCCTGTGGTTCATGCACAAACAGGCAGAGCTTGGGACCTCCTGGATTAGAGAGCTGGATCTTATCATCAAGTTAATTTAATAACTGCCAAAAGTAAGGGAGAGAAGGCTGTATTATTTCAACAGGAAGGAATATCTGGATCAAAATCTTCCCTCAGTTCTCTGCCATCTGTTATAAAAGTCCCTGTAATAAATGCTGTAGTCCCGAAACTATTTGGAAGTTGCACACATTTGGAAAGAAAAATATTCAGTCTCTAGATTACTTGGGGTTTAGATCCTGGATTTTTTTGTGTGTATCAAAAGAAAATAACTTGGCAGTATAAGGATAACAAAGCTTGCTGAGAGTTGTGACAGTAGAAGGGACCAGACTGAAAGCAGTTCCTTCCGCCATCTGTATGCATCAGTTCCAATTTGTACTGGTTCCTGCAACATGAAGCTCCTCACAGGTGGCACAGGAGGCATGAGGACAGCCAAGTACCCTATCTGTCTTCATTTTCATAACTTTCATTGGCATTATCATTTTGTGTGAAATTTTAGCTGCGTGCCTGCACAGACTGATGCATTTGTGGGAATTTTGTTTTTCGTATTCAGCAATCCTGTTTCGATGCAGCTAAACAAACAACTTTGTAAAGACTTGAGAGAGATTGTGGGACACAGAGGGAGGTCCACCTAAAAAGTATATTAGTTTGGCTGTCGCACTAATAAATTCTAGTGCTTCTTAAATTTAAACAAGAAGCTTTAAATTTGCTAGGGAGTCACCATTCACAACTCTCTACCTGTTGAAAGACTTGAGTACATACACATTTGGCTAGGTTCTACAGCCATGAAAAAAACCTGCCACTTGTATGTGTCCAGCAGAGACTTTCAAAGAGCTTAGTGGTTAAGTTCTCTAAATAGTCTGTTTAGAATGAGAGTGATCCTCAAAGCTCCTATGAAACAACATGAGAAAGGACTGCATTGATACACCATTCTCATTAGGCATGCTTCAACCAATTTACACAAGATTTTCCCTAAAACTGCCACAGAGGCTATTCAGAGGATACTGGAAACTGATCAAGGGCAGAATTACTAGAAAGGGCATTCTGAAATGTCTCAGCTACTCCATTCATCCCCAACCTCTTTTCCCTGCTTATGAAGTCCCAAGGCAGTGAACAAAGGATCTCTAACATTTTCATCCCACCTACATCATGTTGGGAACAGGCAAGAACTTGCAGAAATTTTCAGATACCAACTTGTTTTTTCCAGGACACAATCATTATACTGGGATAAGTACAAGACAAGTCAGTGCTGTCACTACATAGGAGCTGCATCTATTTTACATGTGACATTAAGCTTATTTATTAGTCATTCAGTTTGTCCCTTTTTAGTGACCAGGAAAAATGGAAGACATGGATGTAACTCAGTTCAAATTCTGACCAAACAGAGAGGAAAACCAGCCTCCACGAGAAGAGGACTATGGACGAGGCAGGACTGATGGTTGTGATTTAACTGTAGCCACTTTGTGATAATATTCTTGAATACTATCCGACTTTTTTGCTGGCTAGGAATACCCAATCTGCATGGTATATTGATAAAAAATACCCTTCTCATGAAATCTGTGTTTTTTATAGCATTAAAAACACCTGAGAAACTGTCATTTTTCCACTGGGAACTTGAAATGACAGGCATTTCACTGCCGTTAGGAGAACTGCATTCATATTTACTTAGTGTCTTCAGGCAGACTGCTGAGGACTTTGGACCTCTGCTTTCCTTATCAGATACTTATAATGCATATGTTCCTAAGCTACCAGCAAGACTGTGACCAAGGCTTTGCTCCACTGCTTACCCTGCCCAAAGGTGAACTGTGACTGTACTTGGTACCTGTTTTTTCAGCTACTGAGCCAGTATCACTTTCTGTCTGCAGAAGATAATTCAGCTGACAATAACTTTCTGGATGAGCAGTCTAGAAAACAAAGGAGTGCTCTCTACATCTTAAAACATGAAACACAGAAGACAGACCAGGCAGCTACAAAGAAAAGAAGCAACAAGAAAGCCATAACATTCAAATACCACACAGCTAGGAAAAAAAATCTGGATAAAGTAGCAGCTGGAAAGATGCTCTGAACTGTGAAAAAGGAAATTATATTTCACTGTGTGGTTCCCACTGTGTTCAGGGGAATAGAGTTTTCTTTCTTTGAAATGGTCAGGATATGTGACAGTTATATGATTCCATTATCAGTTCATTCCCTTCTTGGGAAGAACTCATAAGCCTCCCTAAAATTGACTGTTTGGGTCAAAAGTATGAGGTCATTATATTCTGACATAGACAGTATTGCTGTCGTGAAGAGGAATTTCAATTGCAGGATTATCTGCTTACCAATATATCTTAATACTAGGCATTATTATCAACTTTTCCTCCTGGGGTTACCTTCTACATCAAAGTTAACAGACCTAGTTGCACACCACCATATTATACATTCTTTTGAGGACTGAACTCAACAGAAACTGCCTCAACTGTAGTATCAGATACTTAGTCACTGGAAAAGTTAGTCTATTTTAAAAGAGCATTTCTCAAATTCATTGAGTTGGCAACAGTTCAGTGCCTCTAGAGCTGAGGAGTGAGAACTAGGCAAAAATCCTGTTTTAAAGTATTTATACTTATTCCCTGACTTTGGAACTTTGGAGGAATGGAGCTACAGCCAACCATTAGAGGTGTTTAACCGTTCTTGGGGTACTGGAAACACTTAAGGACACTTTCTTACTCTTGCTTCTCAGAAAAAAAAACCACAAAATCATAGAACTGGATGATACTAATAACCAGAAGACCACTATCTGCAGTTGGCACTGATCCCACTGCTTCTTCCCTCTGCACCCCTGCAACTGCTGTGCACTTGTATCAGCCTTGAACCAGCGTTGGCATTTGTTGGGGCTTCCATGTAAGAGAATTAAAAGCATTAATCTAGCAGAAAACTAGCTCCAAAAAAAAAAGGGGGGGGGGGGGGCATGGGGGGTTTTCCTGCTGGCTTATGAAACTTAGGTGGCTCCCATAAATGGCTGACAGGCACCAAAGGTGGCACAAGGGAAGAGCAGAACTGCAGAGCCAAGAATAAGTGAAAATAAAAGAAGGCAACATCAAAGAAGTCAAATGGAAAATTATTTTTTAAATAAGACAAAGGCTGAGCTTTGCTAGATCTAGACTCTAAATATATAGGGCTCACATGACCCTTTTCCTAATCTAGCAGGAATGACAGTAGTGTCCACTTGCCTCATACTTGCATGTCTGACAAATACAGTTACTTGGCATGACATTTTTTAGTCATATTGCTGTCGTTCACTCCAAAGACAGGCCAGTATTTCAGAGTAACACTTTCTCTGTGACTCAGTGCACTTCAGAGAAGCAGGAACATACCATGAATTTAGTTTTTTATCCATATGGATCATGGCATTGGTTCAATTTCTATACCTGCAGAAAAAAAATCAGTCAAGCTAACCTATATGCCATGAAGCTACTATGTCAAAGGAAAATTTCCCAATGAACTTTTATAGAAAAGAACAGTATTTAGAAATGGTAACTCCAAATGTTAATGAATTGTGCTCAGACACCATGTGAATCTATGAAAGCTAACAGTGACATTGAAATACAACAGCTAGACATTGCAAGGCCATTTTCACTCTAGTGAACCAGCCATTTGCTATCAACCATTTCCCTAGTTATTTCAGGTCCAATATTATCTTCAAATTGGCCCTCATACTGTTGATTGTTTGTGGGTTTTTTGTTTGGTTGTTTTGGGGGTGTTTTTCTTAATTTAGACAGATCCCCTTAGATTTCTATAACATTCAATGGTAATTTTGGACTAAAAGACAAGATATGAAGCTTCAAGACTGATTTGCAAAGAGAAAAGAACTCCTGGTGGTTGCTCAGGGAAACTATGACAGCAATATCTGGGTGGTAAAAACTGATGTATAAAATGTAACTAGTCATTAGACAGTAAGGTACTATCAAGATTAATGGACATCTGTTTTTTCTTCTTACCTTCTCCTTGACAAGGTACAGCTGTCAAGGTTTCAACAGATCTTGAATTTTTTTGGCAGAAAAAACAACAGTCTGCAGTTCGTTGAATATTTTCCAAGTGTAGTCCCCAGTTGCCATAGAAGTAGTAGACATTCTGGAAAAGCTCCAGCTGAACAAAAAACCAAGCAGCTTTCGGCACTGAAAAAGTTATTTTGAGGCTGTCACACACTCTAGTAGGATCCAGCAGTGAATTACAAAAATACGGCTTCAAAGGTTTCACAAATCCTTCTCTGCAGCTGGTCTGAAGCCTCCAAAATACAGAGGTGTTGCAATATGGGCATACAATAATTTCAGAGCTATGTATGTCTGAGCTCTGCCGTCATCTGCATCACACTAAGAGTGGAACATTATCATATGAAGCCAGAAAGCTGGGCTATCTTGTAGCAGTCAAGGGCAGGAGAGCTTTGAACGTTCCTGTACTTTGCAAAGAGCTCGCTGAATAATTCTCACAGGATGATTCTGATAGAGTGGGTGCTCAGGACAAACTGCCAGCAAGCTACCATTTGTTTGAAATTAATACTCAGATTTGAAGCAAATCTAATAAAATATTAATCTTATTTAACTGAAATAGTCAAAATCCGAGCTGTGTTTAGCTCTAGTTGGTCAGCTATGTTGCAGGATGTTCACACACTCTCCTGACCAGATGAGGTTACAGGCGTATTGAATGACTGCTGTGCAATTCAAAGTAAAATGCAGCTCTTTCCCCACAGCGCATGAAACCTTGGGCCTTGCATTCTGTGGACGTTTGGGATTATAAGACTATGTAGAAATGAAGGAGAGGTGAAAAGAAGGAGAAAGCTTGTTCGAAACAAATTAATTTAACAGGCCAAAACACTTTGCACTATTTACCCCAGCCTTAATTATAATTGACACTGAAGGACACATTTTGCACACAAGTATGCTGGAGCTATTTAATCTCTTTCAACGTGCATGGGCATAAAGGTCTCATCATGGTATATCTAGAGAGAGATAGGAGTTGTTAAAAGAAAAAACATAATATATACAACGTGCTGGAAAAGCCTCATTTCCCTCTTCCTTCCAAAAATAAATTCAAAAGAAACACAAGCTCTCTCATTAACACATATCAGACTCATTTAAGGGCCTAAAAATCCCACATATATATGCAATACCCCTCCTGACACTGTGCAAAGATAGTTATTAGGACCTGGAGTGATAGCTTCATTTCTGACCACTTCTGAGATTTGAATTGAAGCTTATGTGAATGCCAGTTCTTAAAACATGTACTCTTTAGAAGACAAGTTACTGAACCGTGTTTCTTATCCTAGATACTGTTGTTCCAGCAATAAGTCATGCACATCAACACATAATCATGAACATAAAAAAATCCCTGTCAACACCTAGAACAAGCAGTGAACTTACTAGCATGAGGTCTCCTGCTCCTCTTGAGTAAACCAACTCATATCAATGAAGTCAGAAAACAAAGTTTTCTGCAAGCCAGACAGCCATGTTAAATTATTTCATCTGCTAACTGTCAAAATATCAGGATGTGAAACTTTCTCTAACCTCAAAATCTGCAAGTATTTTCTGATAAATTATTTCTCCTGCAGACCAGCTCAGCTTTTAGCTTTTGACTCCTTTTTGTTTGAATTGCAGAGCAATCAATATCACAATAGAGGAGACGCCCTAAAACAGGTAAGCAATTTCAGAACAAATCTCTCACATTGACGAACATCTTGTAGCTAATAGCTAACACTAATAAGCAATACTGCAATGGGCAACAGCTCATGTTACTTTCAATGTGAAGTCACATTGTATTTTTGAAAATTTCATCCAGATATTCTAAATATTGCTTTGAATCCATATATTCACTTTCATTTTTAAAAAAAACTTTTGAATATGGACATTTCCATAAATGCACAGTCTGATATCAATTTACAAATTCCTTGCGTGAACAACATCTACTTTTTACAGCTATTATAATAGATTTTAGACAAATGGCACCCCAAAATTGCTAGTCGGGACAAATAAGGAAATATTGTCTCTTTTTAATAAAATCAGGATAAGACATTCAAATTTTAGGTAGGACTGAAATGTATTACAAATTTTTGCACACCATTTTCCCCACCTATAAATGAAGGATATTATTTTCAGTTTTGCAAAAGACTAAATATAAGTAACCATGTCAAGTTTTGGTTCTCTAGACTACAGAAGAACTCACAAAGCTGAAGTATTAGTGCTGTGCATTAGTATTTCTGCTGATCAGGCACCTAAGACTAATATTCAAGTTATATATTATATCAAGATTAAAATCTGTAAGGAAAAAGGTGGAATAACTCATTTGGATTCATGGCCATTAATCTTTCATTTCTTGAGCAAATCTTTTGCAAAACACAATTAAGTCAATTATGGTTCCAGACAGAAAAAGTGAAACACCTGGATCTTACAGGGAGAGCAAGAACTAGATAATAAGCAGTTCATCCATGATTCTAAAATAGTAGTTCTTTTAATATTAGCTTTAAAATAGCACTAGTGAAGTCAGTTGTTCAATAGGAGTATTTGTAAATATTAACACCGTACTATTAAAATATTATGAGGAACATTTACTTTTTAAAATCTTCCATTTCCTGAGAATCCTGTTGATTATTCTGTGCTTAGGAATCTATTTGGGGATGCATCAAACAGCAACAAAACTGTCTTTTCCACACAGTTCCATTCATTGCTTTATTTGGGGGTGAAATTTTTTGTCCTTGGGGAGAGCCACAAGGTGTCTTTGGAACACCATGGGAAATTATGAGAACAGGGTGCTTTATAACACCAAGGGTAGCAAATCATATGGAAAGTAAATATCCAATGAAACAGTTAGTTCCCTCTACTCAGCTTGTCATACTTGGATGCTGGCAGTAATTGCTGACCAGTGTACTGAGAGTTCTTGCACTCCTGCCTAATGGCCCAGCATCAATATACTCCTGATAATCCTAATAAATTACGACAGGTGAAATTTTCTCTCTTCTTGTGGGGAAAGGAAGTGATATTTATTCTAAATCCAACAGGATTTTAAAATGTCTTCACTAATTAGTTCTGGCTGCTTGAGGGATTGTTGCTTCATCTTTTTTCCTGTTAATTATTATCATTTTCTAACCTCATCTAGCTCTGCTATTGTTTCCTAAACTTAAAAAGCACAGTTGTCACAGAGAAGACTTTGATGCTTTGCAGCCTTTTGTATTTTTGTTATTTTCTTCTCCTCGTAAAGGACTGACTTACATTAATGTCAGAAGCTTTCAATGTCAGTTTATTTGTTAGTCTTCAGTTAATGAAGCAAAGAACTGTTGATGGAGAGTTTGCTCAGGAGCTACTTCAGAAATGTATTGTCCAACAGAAAAATATTTACATTACATCTACTTTCATTTTAAATGGAATATTTTATGCTTCTGAGAAAAAAAAATGTATAAAATACCCAAGTTTTAATACCATAATATGTTGAATCCAACTTGTATTTTGAAGGATTGGACAAAATTATAAAAGTTTCCAAAAAAAACCCCAAACATTTCCTAATTCGATATCAAAAAGAAAAAAGGTGTCCATTCTCCACTGACTTACTTTTTGAGTAAAACATGTTTAACTAGTTGTAGCAAGCTCAAAATCAAGCATAAAATGTAACTGTATATTGCAGGAATGGAAACAGGTAGAAAAATAATTTATGGTTTTAATAAAAGAGCTAAACCTTTCAACTATTCAAGAAGAAGGACGGAAGTAAGACTGGAGGTCATTGGGCAGCTCTGCATGTTATAGAAATGTATGACAATTAATAGAGAGGCATGAAGCTGTCAAGAGAGAACATAGATATTTAGGCCTATTGACACTAAACTTACCTTTCTTAATTAAATTCTACTGACCCTAAACTACTAAGTAGACACTGGAACTCCCTGGGCCTGTGGACCACAGGTTAACAATTAATCTAGTAGTGAAAAAAACCCAAAGCCCTAGAAGACAGACATCTGGAGTACTGTTACAGAATCACTAAACTTGGGGTAGAATATGAAACGAAACCCCTATAAGATTATGAGAAATAGAGAGTAATCCCTGTGTGAATGTGGGAGACTAATCTCCCAAACTTGGATGCAGTATAAATGCCATCACTAAGAACTGAAGGCTTACGTAGTCTTGAACTTGCCATAAGACAGATTTCTTTAATAAATGAACCAATGAAAATTAATGCTGCTTTGTACATAGGTTGATCGAGAAACAAGATCTTATGGAACAGCTTTTCATAGAAAATAATCTCTGATTGAGCTGAATGTGTCTTTATCAAACTGCAAGACGTGCAACAGGTCTGCCTATAATTAATGAAGGAACTAAAGAAACCATGAAGAGTGAATTCAGGAATGCAGAGCTTCTAAAACATAGAAAGTAAGGAACTACTTTAAATCAAAGGGCAGACCCTATTTGGAGTTCACATTGCAAGCAAGGAAAAAAAGGTTAATATAAAAATGTTGTGGGCTTCCTTGAGTCCATCAGCTGCTTTTGTACACAGGAAAATCTACAAAGAATCAAGTCATAGTACTGTTCCTCAGAAGTTAGAGGATGTGGAAAGGAGGAGAATGTCTGACATTTCTTGAGCTAGACTTCACATTTACCATTCAAACGCTCAGGAAAAAATTCTTTATAAACAATAAAAATAAAGAAGCATGGGGAACAAAAAAGTCGCAGTGCTGTTAGGTATAGAATATATATTTTAACAGAGAATTGATTAAATAGAGATTAACATTAATCTAGGTCTGATCCACTTTTTAAATGCATATTTTGCCTCCATTTTCTATGAAGTTTATGATGAAGACATTCATGGAGTAAGGAGTAAAAATGAAGATAAAGCATCAGAAATTATGACACCTGAGAGAGAAATAAATGTTAACATCCTTAATACCTCATAAAGCAAAAATAAGATGGGCTGAATAATGTCCATGTTAGAATATAGAAATATGAAACTGTCAAATGAAATTGCAAATCCAACTGCTAGGACCTTTAAAGGAGGTATCTTATGACTGAAGAACAGTAATACTGAAACTATATTCAAAAGAATGGAAACAAAGACCAGTTCTGGAACCACTAGATTTAAACTGACCTAATAAAAAAACCCTACAACAACCACACAACCTTAAATAGTGTTTGAAGAATGAATTAAAGGCAGAGAGATAAATAGAAAGCAGTATAAATTATAAAGTGGCTTTAGCAACAGTAGATTATCTCAAACTAATCTGTCTCTTTTAAACTTATCTGCTTTATTAGACAGTAGAATATGATTTATCCAAGATTTAAATAAGGCATTTGATACAATATCCCAACCAAAAAGGTTTGATAAAGGTGAAGAAGACAGGTGCTAATACAGCATTTCTAAAGCAGATAAGGATGTGGCTAGAGGGATCAACAACAGCTTATACTGTCTAGGTAGCCATGAAATGAGGAGAGTTTACTTGATGTCTTATCAGTCCCATTTAATAAGTTATTTAAAGACCTTAAGGAAAAATATAGATTAAATTAGCAGACAGTGTAAAGTTGTGCAGTATTGTCATTATTAAAAAGACCAGACCATCTTATAAAAGCATTAAATTTCTGCATTGATTTGATTGATAGAATGAGATATAATTTAATAGCAGAAAGAGCAGATTCATGTATTTGGGGACATCTGTTAAGAACTCCTGGCTCATTAATTATGATCCTATAGGTCAAAAAGTGAAAAAAAAAAAAAAAGTAAGTATAGTCGAAGATGTAGTCTACTGGAAGTAGGTTGTTGGAAGATGGCTTTGAACAGGGATTGCTGAAGCTATGAAAGGGCTAATGAAAACACAAATGCATGAAGAAATACCTTTGTTGTGAGAGGAAACAAAAGGTCTAATTAGGAATAGTGTGTATAGTTCTGGTCAACCAGTTTCAGTGAAGATTAACTTTAATTGGAATAACTGCAGAGAAAGATTATTAGAATGATTACAGAGAACTAAACTGAGCAATATTATCAGCACAAGATCAAACAGTAATAAATCAGCCATAAGTACATCTTTACAACAAGTTCAGGAAAAGGCTTCCAGATAGAATGATGAAAACAACAAGAAAACTCTATTATTTCAAGATGAAGACCAATAAATCATATTTTTATTAAACATTATTGTATTATTAAATTAAATTATTTCATTAAATATTATTAAATTATATTATTATATATTAAATGTATGGTTTTATAACTAGATAAAACAGTTCCTTGTGATAAGAATTCTTATTCCCCTTACAAGCTTTCCTACATGGCTACATATATTTAAGAAGTTACATACACACGTGGGACTTATCCAAACCACATATGCAAGAGGACTGGCAGTCATGACCAGAGTCAGATAGGAATTCTGTCCTTGTGGTCAGTTTGCATCATTCACTAGTTCTTTTTTGGGGTTGTTTTTTCATGTTCACCAGACTAAATTCAGATGGGAGTTTCATTTAACTAATACAGTGCTAGTGCAGGGAATGGGTCACTGGTGAGCATTCTCATGGTCTTTCTGAGACTCATTACATTTGTGCCTTCACACTTGTACTACAAACTTTAATATGCGGTAATGGGAAACATTTCATTACAAGTGGCATATTGTAGCATGTTAGCAGATATTTTCAAATCTCACTGAACTGGCTGTCTGCATGGTTGCACACAGCTCTTTGAGATTGCATTTAATATTAGATGTTGCCTTTCCCTGTAATGGTGAAGCATGAGAGAGATCAACATCAAACTCACCAACATTAGATACTCAAAAGCAATGAGTGTCCAGATCACATCTGTTTTCAAATCTGGATACAACATGAAGCAATTTATATTTTTATATATATATATATATATATATATTCCACATCAAATTAGGGCAAAAAGGGGAACTGATAGAAAAAAAAATTATTTGGAATTTCAGGACAAAATGAACAACACGATATTTGAATTAACTGGAAATTCTCTATCAATGAATGGGTAAATGCTGCTTAATTCCTGTTACTGCCTTTAGGAAAGGTACAGGAAAAAAATACTGAATGATATAAAGTTGATCTTTTGACATTTCAAGCTGTCATTTGTAGAGTTTACACAGTTTGTTGTTATTTCTGTTGCCTTTCCCTCACTGTGCTGGGTTCAGTACTCCCTTTACTGTGGTTGCGAGGGAGCTGTGCTCCTGGATGCTGAGAGAAGCACTGAATTCAGGGTCTTTCTCTGTTTCTGATAATGCAGGTAACCCAAGCTGACCAAGGAAGTATTTCATTCCATAGTGCGTCATGTTCTGGGTTCTTGAGCGGGGAAGAGGTCCGGTAGCCATTACTCTCTCCCTTACTCCCTTGCTCGTCTACTCCCGGGCACTTGCTAACCCTCCTGTGTTAGCTGCTTTGCCAACTCCTGTGCTGGCTTATTTGTGAGGGAGTTGGTAGGTTGTTTAGAGTTCCTGGCCATGCTATTGCTGATAGGGTTTGTTCAGAATCTGCTGTGTTAGCTACTGGGGTCCGGCCCTCAGGCTGCGGTTCTCAGGCTCTCTGGGTCTGACTCTCACTACTCAGCATCTGGGTGTGCATTGGTCAGTGGGTGGTGAGAAATTGTATCATATTGTATTATATGTTTTATTTTCTATTATTGTGGTTATTTATTATTAGTAATAAATAGTTCTTATCTCACTTTTATGAGCTTCCTTATTTCTTTTTCGTCCGATTCTTCCCCTCTGTTGGAGGAGGGAAAGGGGATTTGGGAGTGGCTTTGTGGTATTTTGCTAGCCAGAGTAAACCATGACATTCACATTTCTCAGTATGTAAAAAAGCTATAGTACCTAAGGAAACAGTTTTCATTTCATCTGTTTGCCTGACATGTAAACAAATATCTTACTTGTTCTTTAATGTCAATTGAGAATATTATTTTTAGAGCTGCATTTGGGAGATGTGTTGCTCCTGTTTCATACAGCTACATCTCCTGCTTTTTTCCTAGCAGCACTCAAATCCCATTAAGTGTTTCTCACACTCTGCTTTTGTATCATTCAGAATTCACTACCACCATGAACATATCTCTTACCAAATGAGAACAGAAAGTAAGAGATATTTATTACCACATACAACACCCAATGAAGACCCATTGACCTTGTTGGAAGCCTGTTGGGTAATCAGGACTTGTTTAGTTATGAGGAATAACCATCAAGACGTGGGGTCAGCATGGGTGGAACCAGCTTCGTTCTGTTTAAACAGCTAGCTGCTGTGACATGTCTCTACCCTCATGCCTTTATACCTCCTGATATTGAAATATGAGGATTTCCGCAATTTTCTCAGGTTTAACCAGTCTCCAGCTTGTTGCTCCCAGATACTCTCAATATTACTTACAGGCCCATTTGGCTCTGGACAGGGCAAAAGATTGTGTCCTGGGGTCTAAAGCAGCAGCCTATTAAAGTAACTCACACCCGAAAAGTCAGAAGTCAAAGACAATACTTACATACATCTTATATCTCTTTACTTGATTCACTTTATTCATAACACAGAATGAGTTGAGTATTTCTTAGAATCACATGAAATACCCTCAACTTCCAATGAGACTACCATGCTGTAACAGTAATTCTTGGCCACAGCCTTGTACCATTTCAACAGTCTTCCTTTTCTGAGGATATTCCTAAAGCCTACTTCTTGGCATGCATATTGCACCCTGCAGGCAGTCTGATTTTACCAGCTTCATGCTGCTATCAAATACCACCTGCCCTTGTGACACCAGCATTTTACTGGCTTAGTTTGAATCACCGTAGGTAACACTTAAATTTCTGCTTTTAAGCAAGAAGAAATACAAATCTAAATAGAGAAAAATAGTTACACAAAAATGCTTGTGTAACCCAACATAGATATTGTCCCAGTTGTTCACACCATAAATTATATCAGTATCCAAAAAATGTTGCTCTTCATGTAGCAGATGTAACGTCATTCAAATAGTTCTGTTACTCCCTTCAGAGTAGAAATGCTCCTAGGAGTGTAAGTACATCTGACACACAACAGCAAGGTTATCAGACTGATCTTAAATCAAGGGCTCTAGAGCTCTCCTGCCATAAGGCAGAAGGGAACCTGTGCTCAGCTTATGCTTTGGAACTCCTACCTATAGACTTTAGGAATTAGCCTAGACAACTTAGAAGAGAGAAGGAGGAATCAGTTGTTTCAGATCTTTTTTGAAAAATCTTCTTTCTGACTTCCCTTGTTTAGTTTCTAAGCACTGAAACTTATGCTTTGTTATTACACTCCTTTTTGGTGTTAATTGGTTGTTGAAATGTGCTGGTTTATACATGTGAAAGCATCCTGAAACAAATAATTTGAGCATTTCAGCAAATTAATAACTCATTCTTATTTGTGAAAAGTTCTGTATGTCACCCATCAGCTTTTCAGCTCCCACTTCAGTAGTATAGTTTCAGTGTAAGCCATATGTTAAACTACTCATGGCATGAGATAAACATGACATGGAATACAGCATTATTATTACATAAACTTTTCCTTATCCTATACCAAGTTAGTTGCTGGTTACCCACTAAAATAAAAAAAATGAAGTAAAATAAGAACACCACCAAGGATGGTGACAAAATTATTAAAAGCATTAAAAAATTTATTCCATAGTTATCAATGTTGAAGTTCACTGCTTTCTGACAGCAAAAAATACAGTCATTATTGTCAGAAAAAAAGGTAGCAGTCCAGCTACATTTTTAGAAAACTAAATTAAGGTGCACAGGAGTTTCTCTAGCCTGAGGGGTGAGGAAACAAGAATGTGCTTTTCAGTTTGTTATCTACATGAAGAGTGACAAATATGGAGACTTCTACAGTGATTTCCTCCTTCCCTTACACCTTTAATTTAGCTATGGGAAGAAGTCTGGGCCTATTCTTTATGCTACAGTTTGTTTACACACTAGCTCAGTGTGCAGGGGCCATCCTGTCAAAAGTGATTTTGCCCCCCTTTAGGGAGATTTCATAGTCAACATTCATTGTACTCTCCTGCCATCTCACAACCCTCTCTAACCCCTTTCCTGTTCAGTTCCTCAGATCAACAATAGTGTATGTTCCTCCATCTTCTGCTTCCCAGCCCCTCCGTGTTTCCTCGGCAATCCCTGACCTCACAGCACAGCAAAAGCCAGGGGATGCCAACACAGGGCACAATCCATTTGGTAATGTTACCTTCCTTCCCCACCGAGCAAAGTGCAGCATCCCACTGTGCTGCCTCTCTGCATCTGGGTAATGCCACAGTTCTACTTCTTTGAAGTCAATGAAAAATATGTAACAACCTGAAAATTTCTTGGGAAATGTCTTCATCCCATCACTTAACATCCAGACTTTTTCTAAAGGTTCTGCCTGTCACTTATTTTTGCTATAACTCTAGGAGTGTTTCTTCTCCCCTCTTCTATTTTTCACCCCTGCCTCATACAGACAACTGTAGCCAAACAATGTCTTCAACTCAAATGTTCAAAGGGCTAAGTTTCCCTGAGTAGACCATTGCTAAGATTTGGAGACTACATCTTCAAATAAAGGACTTTTAAATTCTATTTTTCATAATAAAGAACAGCTGCTATATCCACCAGTTATAACTGGCTTCATCTCACCTACACCATATACTTACCCTGCTATTTATAAGTCAAGTATTAGAGCAAACTTTACTTCTCCCTTAAAAAAAAATCCAAAATAAGTCAGTTCATTCCACACAAAATATAACAGTGGCTGTTTTCCAGGTGCTCACTTATAATTTTGCTTTAACTCATTTGAGTCCTTTAACCTCACACTTTATAAGGAGCAAATCTGGGGGCAGAAAGAATCCATGACTGTTTTCCTTTTCTGCCAGAAAAGGCTTCCTTCTCTTGCATGCCGTGTAAATTCTCCTAACCACCCAGCTAATCATTTAGACTTTCTTTCTGATGGAGTTCCTAATCACCAGAGAGGATGTTTTGATGCAAAGGAACACTAACATTGTGTCTATGCATTTTCATATAATATAAAATAGTTTGGTTTTGTCACACAGTTCCTGCATGGACATACACTTTAAACTCAGCTGTGCAGGGAACAATCTGATCTAACCAGAGAGGTTAAATTCTAATACACTAAAGAAAGTACATGTCAAATAAAGGGCTCAAACACTTCTTAACTGAATGTTTCAATGCTCAGTTATTGAGTAATGTGTTTTAACAAGTACTGTCTATATTTGCCAGCTGTTTAATTAAACATTGTTGTGGATCTTTGACAGAATGCTGCTCACTACTCAGTAAAAACCACTACAAGACAACAGGATAGAGTATCAAAGAAAAATAAAGCAATTTTTTCTTAGAGGAATTGAATAGGTAATTTATTGTTTGAGGGTGATGCATGCCCTCCTGCTTACCTCTGATTAAAAAATAGCCCAGATCTCCACCCATATGCTAGAGGACAGAGCCATAGAAGATGGTGAGACATAAAACCTTTAGAATCTCTCACAGTTTCAAATTGTACCCTTACAATAAAAACACTTCTTTCAGTAAAAGCCTAGCAAGAACATTTATACTTACTGCATGTAATTTCTTCAGCTCTCTTTCAAATAAGATTAAAGAAAAAGGAAGTTGGTAGATGTCAATCCTTGCAGCAAAAGGAGCACAAGTACTTTAAGTCCCCACTAGAAATTGAATAAAAAATGTTAGCAGTTTAGTAAGATAAATCCCACAAATACTGAAACTGTTTCTTGATTGTAAGAAGTCGTTACAGAAAAAAGTCACTTTTAACACAAGGTTTAACACAGTAAATATTTAACACAGCATTGTGAAAAGAAGCAGCACACTTGACTCCAAGAGCTTAGTGGATATCATCAATGACTTTGTTATTCCATAACAAACTCAAACTAAGCAATTCTGCATAAAAGAAAACAAAGCATATGGCAAAATTGCCCTAACATTTCCATGTGTGGAAAGCATGAAAAACCATTACTATGTGGGGTTTTTTTCCTTTGCAGCTAAGAATACAATACCAGCTGCATTGGACATCGAAGAGCTAGAAATTAAATAGCAGTTTATTTACTGAGAGATAATTATACTGGGTGCTCTATAAACTGCAGAATAACTGACAATGAAGTGGGAAAAGATATCGCAGGGAACATAAACTTCCCTTACAGTAGACTCCTAAGTATATTCATCCAGTTCAGGTATTTCCACCAATTCATTCCTTTCAAATAGATCCAGACAAATTTCTGAAGTGCACCAGACCACTTCTTATTTTTGTTTTAAGGATCTTCTAAGCATCAAGTTTATCCCAGATTTGTAAGCAACAAATACATTTGTAAGCTGCAGTATTATTCTTCAATAGCCACCCATACAGCAAATTCTCATCTATGCTGAAAAGCTGAAATACTGTATTTGGAAATATTATTTTCAATATCTCTCTGCTTTTCTTTTCCAGCTGCTCTTTGCAAATACTTGTCTGTCCTTCTTTTCTATCTCTCCCGCTCTCAGCGTCCCATCAAGGTCCCTATCAGGCAAAGATTATTTTCCCACACCTCATGCAGAGCAGAACCTGACTTTGTCCCTTTGGTTCCTCTAGCATGTTCATGCCCTGTCTGTAATAATTTGTGATCTTGAAAGATTTACAGTTCTAAGCATAAGTGGGAGTAGTGGAGCTGCTTTTAAAATGACATGAAGGTTACTTGGTAATCACAAACCAGTCATCTGTCTTCCAAAGCTCTAATCAGAAAGCAATGCATGAAAGGCCAGCACTTGATGTTCTTCATCGACCTGATCAAACATTTAAGAAAAGGGTGTACTCCTTCTGAAGTCAAGAGGGCATCAGCTCAAATTAACTATGGGCTTAAGGACTCCGATTCATCAGACTTTCCAGTACTTCATTTGTAAGCCAAATTGCAGAGTGTACCTTCGCTCTGATGTCAGTCTACTAGCATTAGAAAAATTGGGGTGGCAATCTTGAAGTGATTAAATGTCAAAGTAATTAATTTCATATACCAAAAGGCAAAAACACTGGAGCCTAAATTTTTATGAGTGCTTCATAACATAAGTGAAGAAGACTGATGACAAAATTTATGCTGCAACCAGTTAATTAAAATATGTGATACAGATGTGGAAAAGAAAACTCTACTGGAACAGCTTGAGCAACACTTTTGATTCTATGATCTGTACAAGTAGAAAGTACAAAGGAAAGAAGAACTGATGTATTTCTTGTGGTAACTGGGACTCGAACCCTGTGGGCATGTGAAAGGTCTAAGTGTATGAAGTCTCTCTGCTTGTGTCTTGCTCATGTATTTTCCCCATGTAAAGTATGAATTGTTTCATCTGGAACTTTGCCCTGACCTACTGTTCCTTAGGAATAAACAGTGCCGTGCACATTGAATGCTTAGAATAAATCATACAAATTTTTCTGCTGCTAACTCACATCCTTATGAGGCAGGCTCTTGTCTAGTCATTGACAAAAAATAGGAGTCATCAGCATTTTTCAACTGTCTCGGCTGTCAGTGTCATTACCCAAATATAGTTACTACCTTAGTAGTTTTGCTAGTTTAGATTTTATCAGAACTGATGGAGAGCTAATGACAGAACACCAAAGTGTCTTAATAGAAGCAGGTTTTTTTCCCCCCTTTGTTCTTTCATTATCTTTAATTCACTGTCATATTCACTAGTTTGGGCAGCGTGATCAATGTTATGCATAGGCATGGCATGATCAGGAAAGTGATAGAATGCTGTTCTTCATCTGCTATATAATTTTTCCATTATTGTACTTTCTCAATTATAAAAGCATTATATATATGACAATGTCACAGCTTGTGCAAATTCAGGGATAAGTATTACCACTAACTTTCTCAGTACAAGATCTTCCCCAACACAAGCCAATCTTATTTTCATAGAAGTTGTATATCAATATAATTTAACTGAGTACATACTGCACTTAGTCCTCTTTACATTTTGCATGAGAGAGTTAAAGTGAGACAGTCAGCTTCTGCTCATACACAAATATGAATAAATCTAAACTAGAACAAATGCAGCATTTCAATAAATTAAATCACTACATCCCATAACCACTTCTCTGCTCAAACATAAATGAAAAAGTTTCAAAAGGATTTGCATCTTTCTCTCCTGTGAGTTTGTTTTTTTCTTTTAATCCCTGTTCTACTTAAGTACTTTTACAAAGTCACTAGAAGGACGGGTGTTTATAAGGTTTCTGCACCATTTTTACTGACAAAGTTGTGGAGACAATATATTAGGATAGATTGAGTGGAATAAAAGTACCAAGTTCTTAAGTGTTTATTTGCTATGTGACTGATTCTGCTCAATATTTCATGAAAATGAAAAAGGGAATGACGAATAACACTATCAACTGCTCACAGTGTATTAAGGATATACCTCAGTAACTGCTTCTTTAACTGTTCTGTTTCCTTCTCCTTTATTCAACCAGGAGCATGATTATCTGAAAGTTAATATCTCCCACAAAATAGACACTTCTGTGACTGAAGACAGGCCAAGAACAAGAGAGCGAACAACATGCAGAAATCTTAGAGTGAAAATTCTCCACTTCTGCTTATCTGCTTGAAGGCTTTAAAGAAGAGTTTCCCATCACTACAAGGGCAATTGATACTGTTATATGGCAAATCATGCCAAACATCACTACTTTTTTTACTATTATAAATTCTCTCTTGATCTCTATATAGCTGCATTTTATTTTTTTTTTTTTTTAGGCCTGTTTTGGAGAAGTCCAGACATTTGGCAATGATAGTTGCAGCTAGTGACCACGGATCCCCAGAGTGGCAGACGATACACTTGCCTGAATTATGGCTGATCTCCAGAGTATCACTGGCAGAATTCAAAAAAAATTAAGCTTTGCTAGTCTCCCATAATTGGTTTGCATTTTCATAAAATCCATCTCATAGATACTCTATAATCTAATTGAGATTTCTAACATTATGTAAATATTTCATATGGATCACAATTCATTTAATCATATCATTAGTTACAGCATTTAAGATTAGAAAACCTAATATTTTATTTTTAAAACCGAGTGACAGTCAACCTCAAAACACCTGAAGTACAGCAGCCACATTTCTTCCTTTCTATTGTGTTAAGGATGGTAGGATTTTCCCCACATTATGGTGGTTCTCTTTGCTTCAAGTTCTTCCCATGCCATTTTTACCATGTGCTGACCTCCCTTCTGCATCAGTCTTTAGCTGCCAACATTGACAGGTATGTCCTGCTGCTGTAGTTCCAGCATATCTACAATCAGATGATACTGACAGCCCTTTGCATTTGGAACCAAAATTGTCCCTGTGACCATCACCATCTCTAAGGCCACATTACAATTGTGGCCAATTTATCAAAGATCTACTACTTTAAAAATGTACACGAACCCAGCTAATGTCAGTTAAAACATGTACACAAGTACTTACACTAACTGTTGAACCAGCAGCACAAAATGATCTCTGACAGGCAGGCACGTTCATCAAAGTAAGTCCTTCTGGGACACAGCTGACATGTTTACCCATTTGTCCCATAAAACAAATGAACTCCTCCAGCAGATCACAGTGCAAAACTGAGTCAATAAACAGAGATACACGTACTTCTAATAAAAATGTGATTATTATCTATTTCCTCTGCAGTAATATTACTTCTCACATTCTGACCAGTGACATCCCACAGTCAGTAATTTCACACTTCTGGAGCGACATCGAGAAAGGAATCCGGCTATTTAGTCTCCACTACGCCATTCCTATCCACTGTTAGTGTTCTTTCATTCTTGGGAGGGTCTACTTACAGAAAGAGAGGTTATAAATGCTCTGTGAGAGGTAGAACCCAGTTTTCCAGCTAGTTTTACAGCATACTGTATTCAAATACTGCCAGATCAGCTGGAGAACAAAAAAATACACAACAAATGTTATTAAGTTATCACCTGTTTAGTAATGTGTTTAAATGCTATGCAGGCAGACATGCTCATTTACATACAGAGAGACAGAGAAGAGCATTTGAACTAAGAGATGGATTTGAGACAAACAAAACTTGATCTTGTTCCTTGCAAGTCTGAGGGTCCTGAAAAAGTGACCTGGGGTTTCAGCAGAAGAGCAAATAGGTAGGTATTCACTTTGCAACAACTACCTATCAGCAATTAGTTTCAGATGGGGAGGTAAACTTCCAATTCCTAAAGGCACCTTGAGGGTTCAGATATCATTTCAACATTTCCTGTGCAGAAGGGAAAGAAAAAAGGTGTCAGGATCGTGTGGCTGAGGTGAAGTCCTTCAGCTGGCTGAGAAGGGACTGCACAGGATAGGACCATGCAACAGCCGAGCCCAGGGCATCTCCCTTTCACAACTGTGATGGCATCAGTTGCATGTGAAACCACAAACAGTCTGACGTGATCCCTAGCCTCCCAGAGTTCTTGGCACAGGTTATCAGAGACCAACCGCATGGAAATCTCTGTTAAGGGATTTGGGGTCGTGTTTACTGCTGCTGTGGCTTCAGGCAAATGAGTTTGCTGCTTCTATGGAGAGCTACAAGGGGGTTTAACCAATCAAGGGGTTTAAACATTCGTGTGCTGAACTTAACTGGTCACTGGTCCTCCTGTGTTTTCACTAACCAAGGACTCCATGATGACTTCCATAGGAGTCAAAGAATCACAGAATGCTTTGGGTTGGAAGGGACCTTAAAGACCATCTAGTTCCAACCCACCTGCTATAGATCCATTCCATAGAAGAAACCAAATTCCTAAATGCTAATAAAACTGCCTTTTCTTTCCCTCATTTAAGGCTGCTAGAAAAGTTATCACCAGCACAATTTCTGTGTAGCACAGGTAGATGATGGGTAGCTTGGTGATATTTCCATACTTATTGACGTGTTTCTCCACCCTGCGTGGTTCTTGCTGACTGTGACCTCTAGGATGCTAACATTAGCAAAAGATGTTTCATGTCAAAGCCTCATTTCCCTCAGGACAAGTTATAAGTCTGACTGTACTGACACTGATAAGTCCCTGTCAGATTAACTACTTCCCCCGCCCTCCCCCACACACACATACTCACCTTTTTGGGTTTTTTTGTCAGAATGTCTTTTATAAGTACAATCAATTTACAGTGCTGAATCAATGCCTAAACTAGATGCATTTTCCTCCAGAGAACTGGAATAAAGTTATTTACACTTCAGCTCTCTAATGGGCTGTTTTAAAAAATGACTTCTTATTTTAGTAGTGCGTTCAACAACAGACTAAGCTTCATGGTTTATACAGCGTTTTTTTCAAGCAAATTTGATCACTAATTTCTTCTACAATTGGAAAGATCAACACAGCATGCAGAACTCAGCTGGAGTGTCACTTATTTCAATTCAGTTTTATTAAGCAAAAATGAACTATCAATTTGTTCTCAGATTGCATTTCATATCTAAGTTGTAAGTAAGAAAATAAATTAACATGAATTGATTTCACTTTTTTCTTTTTAATATATAGTCTGCTAGCTTCCCTCAGTTTAATAGCACATTCATTCACATCAACAGCAAACTCACACAGATTTTTAGAATGTTTTTTCATTTATGCTTTTCCCAGAATATCTTTGTATAAAACAAGTTATGCAAAATCCCAGTCCAGAGATCATCCCAGAGGTCAATGGGATTTTTATCACTAATATTTAATCTGATCCTTTTTTAAAAAAATAAAAAAAGAAAAAAGAATGTTTTATTTTTCTCTGTAGCAAATACATTAAGTTATAACTACGAACAACTAGAAGACTTTGGGATTGTCTGAAAATTGAGGTTTCTTTATAGATACCCTGATAGAGAACTTGGAGGACTAATCCACTTGCCCTCCTGTCCTTCAGCTAAACTGAACACTATAATCATTCTTATTCTAAAATTGGTTATAATGCCATTCTCCCTGTTTTTACCATCAGGCTGCAAATAAGCATTGACCATCTTAAGGATCTGTCTTTTGCTTTGTTTCACTATTTCCATCCCTCTGCAAATACAAATTTTTCTGCCTTCTTGATTTGATATGTAACCAAAACATGCAGTAAGTTATGATGTTTGAAAAGTTAAAGTAGGAGAACACTTTAATTTTCGTAGGTGTTAAGCTTGTTGCTCCCATGGAAAATAATGTAAAATTCTCAAATACTTCTACAGACTAGATTATGGCAGTAACTTTTGCAAAATCCTTGAGGGAACCCTGCTGAACACACAAATAAAAGCTTGCTGAAATGTTTTGGCTGTATAAGACACTGACAGAGAGTCATAACACTGAGAGACAGAAAGGGACAACAAAAGGGACAAATAATTCCCATTTCTAGTGAAAGCTATTGTCACTGTCATCAAAAACGGGGATCACAAATCCACAATGAGAGCTGAAATTCATATCTGGCTGATAGAAAAAGCCTGATGGGGTGGGTAAGGAAGAGGAAGTATTCTGGGAATAAAAAAAGGAAGCAGTATAAGGGAAAGATGTACAGTTGAGAGAAAAAGATGTTACTATTTTCTGCCTGGTAATATATACCATAGAATCTTTTAAAGATTTCTTTTAATCCCCTACAGATTCCATTGAGTTAGCAGAAGTGTATCCTCAGTTCGAGCTCAGAGAAATATCTAAGTTTTTTAAGGAGCTTTCAGACACACTTTTGCATCAAAGATTTCTTCTTACATGGATCATCCACAGCAGAGATAACTGGTATTTGCAAAATTGGATTGCTTATCAGAAGAGCACTCAAACACACCACATCATTTTGGAATGGATTTATTTACTTGCAGATCTTGTAAATATGTACCAGCTTTAAAATGTTATTTTTGTTTGGCCAAGCTCACTCAGGTAACATGCATATGATTACACAGTATAGCTTTATACTAGTCTTCCGATTTCTGGAATCAGATTTTACTTTTTTGCTCCCACTGGAAAGATTCCAAAGTAAATGTCCATTCTTTCCACAATGCTTATTTAAAATGTGATGACTGTTGCTTTGCTAACTATCCCACTGGAACCCTGTAGGACATCTGGCACTCAGGTGACTCTGTGTGGATACTAATTATTGCAATCTAAATTTAAAATCATCTGGCATTATCACTTTGTTATGAATTTCCCACTTCAACTGTATCATATAATTCTATAATAATTCAAGCTGGAAGGGACATTTGGAGGTTATATAATCCAACCTACAAACACACACAACTGAAGTAGAGCTAACACAAAAGATAGATTAGGTCACTGAGGACCCTGTCCAGCTAAGTTTGGAATATCTCCAAGGATGGAGATTCCAACACCTCTCAAGACTACCTGTTTCAGTATTTGATGACCTTTATTTCTTTACATCTAATCAGAACTTCCTGCACTGAATCTTTTGTCCTTTGGTTCTCAATCTTTCACTGCTCACCTCAGAGTCTGTTTTCGCTTCACTATAACCCCCATCAGGCACCTGAACATAGAAATTACATCATATCTTTTGCCTATTCTTCTCCAGGTTGAACAAATACATTGTGTGATTTGAAAGGAGACGTAACTGGAAAGTAAAAGCAAGCAGATATCCACTATGCTTAGCATATGGCTTACTGCAAACACATGATTTGTCATCACCTTACTAAATAATTACTAAAATGGGGAGAGGGGAGTGGGGAGGGGGAGGTGTGCAGTGTAGATCTAGTCTTCCGTAGATTAGGGCGGTGTAGATCTCATTTGAATCAGCTCTACAGTTTATTGGACCTCCTTTAGTCTGAAGTAAGCAGTGCAATTTACCTGAGCTGGTTATGACTTCCTTCATTGTGAAAGGAAAGTATGCTGCTGGTAGTGAGAGCCGCTGATCGTGGTTGCCTTCCGTATGCATTAAAGGGTGTCTCTCAGTTCATCCTCTTGACTAATAAGTAAGACTGAATCAGCCAATCAATAAAATATGCACAGAACAACACTAACTTGTGATGAAGTCTGGTTGCCAGTGTAGAAACCACCGAATTAGAATGTACAGAGAAAGCCAGGGTTGTTTGGGGTTTTATAACTAAAGCTACTGAAGAATTATAAATTATCATTCTTTTGCATTTATTTTCTTGTATCTCTACAGAATAGCATGTCTTAAGAAAATGGTGTGGCTTGATAATTAAGACCTTGCTTCACTAGATGAGGTATTGTCCTAGGCCTTGCATCTGTAACCCATTTTGACCATATTACAAAAAACATGCAAGGGGAAGAAATAGAGAACTTCGTATTTTCAGTGACTAAATACTATCTTCCCTCCTTTGCAGCAGACTAACATTTCTTAAGCAAACATTCTTGGAATTACTATTGTTACTCTTAGATTAGGATGATGTTTATAATATTTCATAACCAGGGCAACCATAACAAAGCTCTGATAAATACTTTTTCTTGTCCATAAGTGTAAGCTTTGTCTTAAAAAACAGCATGGTAAAGAAGAGGAAAATCCAAAAGGAATTCATTCAGTGGTATACACTAATTCCCAAATATCTGATTTCATATATATATTTCAGTCCTGAGTCAACCACTTGTGCTGGAAAAATTCTGACTTCCTGAAGAAAGCATAAACTTAACCAAAGGACTGAACTTCACTAAAATCTGGGTAGGGGGTGTTGCATAAACAATATTATGATTTGGAGACAGGCAATACATGCTTGAGAAGTCTTGTAATAAGAAATCCCTCTTATCTTTGCATTTTGCTTGCATGTCCCTTTAAACAACATGCTGCGTTTTAGTTTTCATGTGGTTGTCACTTCCTCCTGTGCAAGAAACATGAGTCTAGTGAAATAAAGTTATTCGTTTACCAAAAATATTTCTTTTCAATACATCATAGAAAAAACAACTGAAGGAGAACGAAAACTGCCTGAATGAAGGAAGAAAAGACAATGGTTTGCTTACACGCTTTTTGTCTGCCAGTAATGTTTTTAGTTAAGTCACTTTAGACTTAATTAAAGTTAAATTAGTTCTATTCATCAGACTGAATGGAAGTGCTAAATACTGATGTTTGGCTATATTGCACTATAAAAAAAAAAAAAAAAAGGAGTTTATCAATCCCAAATAAACATTATGAGGACACAGGCTATGTATCTAAATGTATAATTTTGGCTTTGCACGCATAGGGCAAGCTGGCTTGTAAGTCACTGCAGGAAGTCAAATTCTACACAAATAAGATTCTCCATCCCCCTGACTTACAACTCTTCCACCATCAGACAAAGGATAGGCATGAGTTATAGCTTTCTGAAGACACACACAAAGAAAGTATAATCATTAAAGAGAACACTATTTTATCACTTGTAATTACAAAGCAATGCAGTAATTTCAGTAAGTGTTCAGCACAGCTTTGGCCAAGGAAGGCTTCATACAGTTTCTCTTAATCCTGTAACTTGGGGTCCATCTACTATAAATCTTTCTGTCTGAAACGTAAGACAGGTACAAGGGTCTTGTTGGTGGACCAAAAATCGTAACTAGGGGAAAATACCCTGAAAGAGTCTGAGATGCATAGTTAGTTTAAGTAAAGGTCTCTTTTCTTGCACTTTTACAACACCAAAATCCTCAATATTTTGGGAATAAAAAGATAATTACGAAGATAATTGATGACTTTGGGATAATTGAAGGTGCCTAGGTTTTATGAAATAAGCCACATTCAGAAGGTTATCTAGTTATTATATCGAAGTGCATTCACTTCATTCCCTTTGTTCTCTATTACATAGAACAGAAAAAGGTTAAATATTAAACAAAATTAAACGAAATAGCCCCTGTCTTTGTTAAGGCTTTTCTATGGGTAGGAGTGAAAATTTTCCTAGACACAACTAAGATGTAGTTCAAAATTCATATAAAAGAAAGTCTAAGAAAATCCTCCCTCCAAGATGAGTGTCCACATTCCCAGGCCACTCTCCCCATCAAATGTGTCAAAGAAATCATTTGGAAAGTCATCTCTGTGAAATGAAGCAATGAAATTATCTTAGGTTGAAACAAGTGAGTTGATTGGTTTGTTTTCTTAACCTCTACCATTTCCATAACTGCACTTGAAATACAAACCGGGAAGCACTTGTATCAGCAGAATAGAAAGTACAGCATGACAACAGGATGAATAGCAAGTGGGGTGCACACAGTCTTTTCTGCCAGGGTATGTATAAAGTTCAATTACATTTTAGGTGTATGTAAACCTTTGATCAGCAGGCTCACCCCATCAAAGGACAAAGCGAGTTCTCCTGGGAATCACTATCTTCTAAACTTACAAAGGCACTGCATAGATGAGCTGTCAACCATGCTCAAGCCAAAAATAGTTACATGTTACTAGGATCTTTCAGGCTACAATTCTTCCACAATTTTCACACCTAGTTTGACAGACCTTAAAAAAAAAAAAAAAAAAGCCAATTTGCACACCAAAGAAACATGAAATGTTTTGACTTTAAGACTGTATTTTCAGTTAAGCACAATATAAAGAATCCATTTGTAAAAATGAAAAACATGGAGAAACAGAAGCTAGGTTAATAGACTATAAAGGGCAAAGTGACATTACATGCTCTAGTTCAACTCTGTAATTCACCAACCAACTTTTTCATTAGGGAAATAAAACAAATCTCTTGCACACAGAAAGGAAACAATCTACCTTCAATAGTAAAGACCTTTCCCTGCAACATGAATTTGTGCTACAACATTTAATTTCTATGCAGAAAAATAGAGGTAACAGAGCAATCTAGAAAGATAATATGAATGTGGTATATTGGAGACTGAAAACAAATTCTCTGTGTATTGGCCCAGTATATATTTTTAATGGTTTTCACTGAACAGAGAATACTAGAAAAAAAAATTATTTAATTTTGGGAGCAATTAAGTAGGGGAAACATAAGTTGTGTGACTGCAGGCTGCTCATTACCATCTAGCATGTGAAAAAGTGCACATTTTAATATTTAGATCAGATTACTTATAAGTTTAACTTTGGATTTCAGTGTCATTGAGGGAACTGTAACTCAATTAATGGAAGAAAAACCTTCTGTACCCAGCTAGTTTCCATTTTGTAATGGCTTAATATCTAAGTAAAAGCACTGTTTTGGCTTTCACTGAGAAATAAAATGATCCAACCTTTAGAACTTACACTGTATTCCAAAACTTCTAATTAAAAACATACATTAATTCATATCCCTTTCTCTCATATATCAGTAGCAGCACAGGCTTTTTGTAATAGATCCTGTAGGTTCCCACTGGAAGCCCCATCACTCAGTCTTCTAAAAACAAGCCTGAACAAAGCTCCAGAGAGCACAACATAAGAGGAAATGAAGTTCCATTCAAAAAGCAACACAAAAGATTACCCAAAATGAGAATTTCCCTCTGTCTGGTCCTGATCCAATAAAACAACTCAACCCAAACTGATCAAGACAGTTAAATAAATGTCAGAATTAAACTTGTTCATCAGATTCACATGAAAGATATGTGAATACTGCAAATTAACATCATTAGGCATACGTTCCAAAGGCTTTATACAACTGCAGCAAAACTTTACTCCCTGAAAATAGCTTGCATAAAATACAGACTATTCTGAGAAACTTTGATTTTTTTTTTTTTTTTTTTTTTTTTTTTTTTTAATTTTTATCCCCTTAGGCAGAAAATTTATTTTTTTAGATAGCAGCTAGTTTGGGATAGGTTGTAGGGGGAAGCTGGGAGTAGGAAGCTGAGAAAAAGGAATACAGAATAATGAAAGTATTTGTAAAGGTCAGTGAAACTAGTATCTACATTACAGTTACAGTAAAATGTTCTTCAGTTTATCTGGTTACTGAAGCCTTCTAATGACTTTGCACCAAATGGCAAGATCTTTGCAATCACTCAACAGAGCAACACAACTGTCAATATCTTCCAAGAAATGCCTTAGTTCTCAGGGTATTCTTAAAGAGTTCACAAGTTATTGTGCACTTCATTCATTGAGAGTAGACACAAATGAACATCACCATTAGACCTGTTTCCTGAGTAGACAAATATGCAAACACTGCTGGTGAGAGTAACTTATGCATGTAAATTTAAAATCCATTTTCCTTTCATCATCATGCACATGACTTTAAAACTCACATTTTGTGAACTGCCATGCCAATGAAACTCAATCACATAAATGTACATGGAAAGTGAATAAAAAGGAAACACACAGAAAAAATATATAATTTAAAAGTATGAATAGTGTGAATAGTCATCCACCTCTGCTGCTTACCAAAAAAAAAATTATTCACATTCGCTCACAATTCATGCACTTACAGGAACACTTGTCATATTTTCAGTGGACTACTCATTGTTCCTAAAAATGGTGCTGTATTACATACATTGTATATCAATGCAGCTAGTTTAAACCTCCATCAGGTTTAATGCTTTTAACACCATTCTTCTAATACATAAAGTTCATTTTTTCTTTTCTCCTGTTCTCATTGGTAGTCTATATCGCTCAAGCACCTTTTAAACTTGATATGACACTACTCCTCAGAAAATCCATAACACTGTTTATTGTGTCATTGCAGTTGATATGCATACGTGCTGTACATAGCCAGCAGTGAAGTTCTGCATCTCAGGATTTTCTCAAGGAATCTCTATTTTCTCAATAGATACATTTATGGCCCTTTTTTTTTTTTTTTCCATATCCAGGACTATAGGTCCCAGAGTATAGTATATGCAATTTTATACATATTTTGTATGCAGAAGCATGAAATGCAGATTTATGGATATAGTTGAAGCCAGAGTCATATACCTGCTATAGTTCTGACTTTTCGTTTGTTCATACACTTCCATGGGTTAATGAGTGACACTGAGCTTAAACCACTGATTTCAGCTCAATGTTCTAATCTTTCTATACTTTGGGGACATTCAAGAAGTATGGGCTTCTTTCTAACACTGAATAATATTGTCTTTGGGGCAATATTAGCAATATTAACAATATTTTTTTCCTGTCCCTGGTATATTATTTTCTGTGTAGCCCATTACTTTCATCTTCAGTGCCTCTGGTTTTGTACTTTTTATAGTGCCAGACCTTGCTGCAAAATGACAATTGCCTGAAGTCAAGTTTAAATTATAACATACCTCATTCACAGTCAGAGAGAGATTTTTTGGTGGATGCCTCCTTTGTATTATACTATTTTTTCAGTTCTTCACAATCACTTTCTTTAGCTCTTCACTGATCCTTGACGCACAGTACTCTTAAACAGATGATAATTTTTATTTCCGCTTTGTAAATATTCCTGAGAGAGGGTAAACATTTGAAGGGCAATACTGAACATTCACATAATCTAATTATTTTATCAGACCTGTGGGGATTAATCTGATTCTATGCTGTATCTTTTTATTTTTAAGAATATAAAACTCATTCCTGCACATGCTGTACAACAAACATAAGGTAGATATAAGTCAGTAGAGCATGTGTCACAGAGATTTATGTCTTTACTTGGCTTTACTTGCATCTGCAAACAATGTCTTGGTAACAGGCTACATCCAGGTTAATGTTATGCCTCCCTTTCTGCCCCTCCATTACTTAACATCAAACTTTATGATGACATTAACTATCTTTATTCATGATTCTCAACAGTATATTTTCCATTCTCATGTCAATGAATACAACAAATAATGTCACTATTTAGTCATCATGTAAAAACTGTCTGCCTTACCTTCGCTTCCCTGTATCCCACTGGTATTAATGCAAAAACCAATGCTGAATCGAATTAGACTCTGGCTTTAGTGGTCCATTGATCTTAAAAATATTTGTTGCCTTTTGCATAGACAAGGAGATTTTAGCACTATTTAGTCATCATGAAAGATGACTTAACCAGTAAAAGAATCTAGTTGAAAAAATTCTTATTATCAGCATGTCTAAATTTAAGAAACTTCAGAGCATTTTAGCTTAGAAACCTAAAATGACAGTGGCCATTTTCAAATGTTCAAATGAATTTCCCTGTGGGGTAGATGTCCAGCCCTGTAAGCATTCAGAAAACTTTCCCAGTGTTGAGAGGAGGTCTGGCCTCATGTACTTCAGTGAAGACATACTGTCCCAGTAGGAGATAGACAAATTAAATTTGTTTCCAAACTCAGAGCTAAATCTAGTTATAAAACATCTAAAGAGTTTTAGCATGTTGAATTCAAAGTTTTGTTATTGATTTGTGTTTATCTCCTATTACAACTTCTTAATCTGCTACCTTTTATCTTGTGAAGGTAACATACCTTAATAATAAAATAGTAAATGTTCATTTCAGCACAATTTAAAATGCTTTAACGGGGGATTTTTCAGTGAATAACTCTAAAATCTGATGCCTGAATTAAATACTCTGAGATTACCTCTGAACTCTAGTGTTTACCAACATATTACTGCAAACTCCACAAGAAGTTCTATTTTGTTCACTAGAGCCGAATTGTTTGGGGTTTTTTTCTTTTGAAAAGTAGCTACCACTATTCTTACATATGACATGACCCACAGAGGTCAACAGTTATTTCTGTTTTCTCCATCTTCCCTGTCTTCTTCAGAGTATTTCCTATGGTCTAAACACTTTGCCTTCCAGGTATGCTCTCTGCTATTGCTGCACTACTGCTGCTGCTGCAAAATCAATGCTCCTTATACTTTTATCTCAGTCTTCAGCTCTCTGGATACCACACATCAAGCTAGATAAGAGACAAACAAAGTAAAAGTAGTATGTTGTTTCTTTCTTTTTTGGTAGTTAGGAAATTTAAAATGTTTTAAGGCTGCTCACCTATAGTTTTATTTCAGTAAATATCAACACCATGTTTGCCATGGTTGGTACAAACAAGGCAGATTCACAGTGCTACTTACTTCAGACCATCCTTGATACATATCTGGGTAAGAGACATAAGTAAATTCAATTATCTTGAAGTATTGACTGGCTAAATTATCTTATCCCCTTCCCCTTGCACTTTGAATTTTTGGGGATCTTCACAAAATGCAGTTATTACAGAAACATTCAGGAGGAGTTGAAATCAGAGTACACAAACAAACTTGCATGACATACTTCAATGGTTTAGCCTAGATCTTTCCCTAGTGCTTTTAATTTTTCAAGCGCATTTTTTACATTTTTAAAGTCATGCTCACTTCACCAGTGAGTAATACTATCACCAGCAAGAAGAAAAGAATGTCCCAACAAACAAAGAATAGGAAAAAGACGGATCATGCCCTGAAACATCCATTATTTTAACCATCACCTCAAGTTATACTCACCTTTCATTGTCCTCTCAATTTCTCTCTCCACAGACTGTTACTACTTACTAGTGTGATGACTGAAAACAGTCACCAAACTCCTGAGGGTGGAATATATGATTAATATTCACACAGGATTTAAGCAGGACATGGAATAAGTGATTGCATTAGAACCAGATGGGTAGAGAATTTAGTATATTTGTTTTTCCTGAGCTATGTGAATTGAACATAAACCAAAATTTTTCATTTCCTTCACCTTCAGAAGATTGATACATTCTGGTAATTTATTAAAAGGGGAAGGACTGAGAGAAAAGGTTATTTTTTCACCACTTGATTTTTATTATAATTTTCCATATTTTTCTGAGTAGAATCATAGAATGGTTTGGGTTGGAAGGGACCTTGAAGATCATCTAGTTCCAACCCCCCTGCCATGAGCAGGGACACCCTCCACTAGACCAGGTTGCTCAAACAACCTTGAACACTTCCAGGGATGGGGCGTCCACAACTTCTCTGGGCAACCTGTTCCAGTACCTCACCACCCTCTTCGGGAAGAATTTATTCCTTATATCTAATCTAAGTCTACCCTCTTTCAGTTTAAACCCATCACCCCTTGTTCTATCATTACAGTATCTTGTCAAAAGTCCCCCTCCAGCTTTCTTGTAGGCCCCCTTCAGGTACTGGAAGGCTGCTGTAAGGTCTCCTCGGAGTCTTCTCTTCTCCAGCATGAACAAACCCAACTCTCTCAGCCTGGCTTCAAAGCAGAGATGTTCCAGCCCTCTGAGCATCTTCATGTCCTTCCTCTGGACCTGCTCCAACAGGTCCATGTACTTTCTATGCTGGGAGCCCCAGAGTTGGATGAAGTACTCCAGCTGGGGTCTCATAAGAGTAGAGAAGCAGAGCAGAATCACCTCCCTTGATGTCCTGGCCATGCTTTTTTTGATGCAAGTGACAAAGAGGATGTGGAGACCTTTTGTGTGCCTCAAGGACATGTAGCCATGGAGGAAAAAGAATTTGTGATGTGAGTTGTATTAGTAGGAAGTAATGTAGCAGGAATGTCCTGAACTGACAAAGAGTAAGCTTTGCAAAGAACCAGGTGGGTGCAACCATGACCCAAACCAAGCTGGTGTTAGCAGCCAGCACTCAAACATGCTACTTCTCCTGTGCTGAGCATCCATCTTGGCAGATGTGCCACAAATCATAGCCTGGTCTTGTGAACATTTGAAGGAGTGGAGGAAGCCCGTGGAACAGGAGAATATGTCTGTGTTAAGGGACAGAAGATAGATAATAGTTAATGAGAATGTGTAGGTCTGTTATGCTGGGTATAAAGATGATTTAACTTGTCTTAGTAAGAAGGGATTTCAGTGATGACAATGAGATTCAAAGGGATAGTTAGAACATGTATAAAAGTATTCAGTTACATAAGACCTGAGTGTGACGCAAACAGTATGGAATAAGAAGATTGTATTGGATCTGGCTGGGATGGAGTTTACTTTCTCCATAGTAGCCCTCATAGTGCCGAGATTTGTATTTGTAGCTAGAATGGTGTTGAGAACACACCAATGTTTTGGCTACTGCTGAGCAGTGCTGCCACAGCATCAAGGCTGTCCCTCCAATATCGCCCAGCCCCCAGAAGATTGAGGATGGGCAAGACATTGAGAGGGGACACAACCAGGACAGCTGACCCAAGCTGACCAAAGAGATATTCCATACCATATGATGTCTGCTCAGCAAGAAAAGATGACAAGAGAGGAGAGGAGGGGGCATTTATCATTAAGGCTTTCATCTTCCAGAGCAAGCCCTGGGTGTATCGAGGCCCTAGCTCCCAGGCAGTGGCTGGACATTGCCTGCTGATGAGGTAGAAAAGAATTCTTCTGTTTTCCTTTGTCCCCATAAGGCCTTTGTTTTTGTTTATTAAACTACCTTTATCTTGATGCACAAGTTCTTTTTCAATGTATTTCCTCCCCATACCGTGCTGAGGTGAGTGACAGAACAGCATGGGTGGACAGCGTGGGTGGGCACCATGGTGTCAGCCAAGGTCAACCCAGGACTTGCCATGGCAGGCCGCACTCCCCCACCCCTGGCAGAAGCTTCTCCTGCACAGTGAAGGCAGGCAGCGGCTAACACAGGTTCACGGGTTTGACACCCCTCACAGACCCCGGGAATGCAACTGGTGTGGTCTGTTGGCAGCAGCCTTCAGTGGCCAATGGCCTGCTCCCTGAGCCCTTAGCCATGAGGCGGGCTGGTGCAGGCTGGGGGACTGTGACACCCACCTGCCCCTTACTGTGCCGGGTGTTGGTGCAGGCCCCCGGCCACCCTGCGCAGAAGAAGCAGCGCTGGCAGGAGTTGCCCAGGTGCCAGATCAAGCCTCAGGCTTTCTGGATGGCACCACAGGAGAGACCCCTCCCCAAGAGCCATGTCACTGGGCAGCAAGTGACAGGACAAACTGCGGCCAATGCTGTGCTCCGGGTGCTGAAGCCTGGGTGGGAAGACCTGGTGCTTCCTGGCAGTGCCTGCAGACAGCTGCTGGAGCAGAAGGTCCACCTGCAGCAAGTCCTGGAAGACCTGGAGAGGCAACACGGTGCCCTTGAGATGGAGAGCCGCCTCCTGAGGCAGAGCAGATCTCCAGAAGCATGCAAGGAGGCAAAGAGGCTCCAGCAGAAAAATGCCCAGCTAGCTGCCCTCACCGAGCAGCTGAAAGAACAATGCAGGCATCTGCAGGAGACCATCAGGCACCTGATAAATATTCTGGCACCACTGCCCATCCAAAGCTGCACTGAGGAACCGTGTGTGAAATCATTTCCTCAGTAGAAGGCTGGAGACAGGAGATAGGGTGCCGGAGCTTTGCTGGCACAGCACCAGCAGAATGAGGTCTCGCAGAAGGTGCCTGAGAAGCTCAATACAGCTACGATCCCTTTGACGGTCCCAGTGCACAGCCTGACTTGAGCTTCCTCTAACAGCTGGACAATTTTTATTATGTCTCTGGACAGGTGGATGAAGACAGTTGGTCTGTGGGAGGGCTGGTGGACGGCATGAGAGGATTCACCCCCTCTGATTTTGCTGACCAAGATTCAGGTGATGAGCTGGAAGAGGAGAATTGGAACGATCCTTGTTATATTTTTGGTCTCTCATCTATTTGGGAGGAAGAAGAGGAGGATCTAGATTTGGGTAATGAAGGCTAAATGTAGCTGCATATTGATGAAAAAGGAAGAACTTTTTCTTCAAAAATGTTCAGTGAAAGATTCAGATTTGCCCAAGTGCATTCCCTTTTATTCCCTTGAAAGAACTATTGGCCAAATCCCCTCCAAACTCGCAAGTCATTTCTACTACTTTGCAAATGACATTTTCAGTAAATAAAAACTGCCTGCAAGCGATTAGATTTGAGGTACATGCCATCTCTACAATTATCTAAGAGCACTGACTGTGATTCCAAGTGCTAAACTCAGAACAAATATAATCTTCAGTTCCTTGTCAATTAGTCCAGAACCCACAGTTGTGTGAAATCAACAATCTCTTAGAACACTCACCTCAATGCTGGCATTCACCTGGATTAAAACACAGACTTCTTCTAAAAAAGGAGAAATTACTTTATGAACTAAAAGTACAGTACATGAAAAAGCCAGGTAACTCATTTTTAAAGTGATTAGGTTTAAGTATTCTATATCTCAACATCAATTTTAATTGAATGCTTGTGCTGCAGCTGTTCTCAGAAGAGAGTCTAAAATGGTATTATCAGAAATATAGGCAGAACCTTGTTACAGATAGAAGGACAATAATGTTATGGCATTATCCGTTTCTCACATCTATATTAACTCCACTCACATATTTTCATAGTGGAAATGCTAGTTTATTACTTCTCACCTATTTCAATAATAGGTTTATTTAAATGCAGATTTAACTCTCAAATCATTTTGCTGCTGTAGTCACTCACACAGCACAAAATACACATAGACCACCACAACTTTTACATAAATGTCTCTAGTAACCTTTGGAGGTTGCAATGGGAAGCTTTTGGCTGAGTTCAAAGATCAGTTATCAAGAAACTACATTACCATGTGTATTGCAGTAATGCCCTTTACATGAGCCTAACTTAAGACAGAATAATATTAAATACAATAATTTAAAGTCTTTATGAAAAAGGACATTAAAGTGCAACTGAAAACAGCTTTTAAATGTCATCTTTATTTTTTTAATACTGCTATGACTACCAAAACATATTAGACCTTTGATAAGGCTTTATAAACAGTTTTAAAAGTCAAGTACCCTAAAATCTTACAAGAAATAAACATTTCTGAACAACTAGATTACATTTCTCTGAGACTACAATCAATCTCATCTTCCTTCTCTGTGACCAAACAGGTGTTAGAAGCCTCAGGGAAGTACTGTTTCCTAGTGACTCTCTCCTAAACCTCACTATCTGTAAGGAAGCACATTTGCTTACAGACTAACAGAATTTGGATCTAGGGCAAGGAAATCTGTGGAGAAAATATTGAAATCATCTTTGACTACATAAATAAAAGAATGTTTTGCAATTTTTAACACCATTTAATTTCACTAATTCCAGGAAGGACATAAAATTGAAGTCACAAAACAAAGTATAGAATAAGATTTCCCTGATTCAGAATGGTGTTTGTCTCATAAAATGTGATCATAGTCAGAAGCATGGTCAATCTGATTTTAACTCTAATCTTAAGTCAAAACCTCCTCAGGCAAGTGAGTTAAATCTGTGGTCCAGTGTAAACGTTCACCAAAGATATACATAAATGTCCCTTTTCATATCTTGAAATTCTCCTTGTAGTGAGGACCACATCCTAATTGTAACAAAATTCTTTTCCACCAATCTTTGCTGTTCTCAGAGTCCCACAATAAGATACAAGTAAGCAAATCAACTACCTTGATTGACTTAACTTCTTCACCAATGAAATATGCAATACGAATATGCCTACTTATTAAAGATGCATGCAGTCTGGTATACACTCTCTTCTGCTTCCACCTGAATCACAGTGTGCAGGAAACACCATTTCTTCAAATGACAGCTCTACATACATTTTCATTTCCTGTTTCTGCTGGCAAGCAAACAGCTTTACAGTCATTGTCAGGCATGGACCATATGGCTGCATAGCATCAACTGCACCTACAAAAGGATGAAAAGGTATTGGTGAGTGTTCCCACACTAAAAAAAGTATACTAGCAACAGCCTATGTTTTCTTTCCATTTTTGCCCCTGGATATTTCTAATTTCAGAAACTTGAGGCCAGGTATTATTTGCCACAACTATTTCCCCAGTCCAGCAAGGTCAAAATCCCATTCGCAGGATACAGAGCATTCTGCATATTGGGCAACCTGCCTGTGTTGCAAGACTGCATGTCACATTTCTTGTCAAAGTAGAATAGAACATAAGGCAGCTGCCAATCAAGCTATGCTGATACTGTACAGCCTATCAACCCTTTATGCTGATTTTGGCTGGGGTAGTTATTTTTCTTCACAGTACCTGGTATGGGGCTGTGTTTTGGATTTGTGATGGAAACAGTGTTGATAAAACAGGGATGTTTTCATTACTGATTGGCAGGGCTTACACAGAGTCAAAGCCTTTTCTGCTCCTCACCCCACCCCACCAGTAAGTAGACTGGGGGTGCACAAGTAGTTGGGAAGGGATAGAGACAGAGCAGCTGACCCCAACAGAAAAAAGGGATATTCCATACCATATGACATCATGTTCAGCATATAAAGCTGGGGAAGAAGGAGGAAGGGGGTACATCCAGACTTATGCTGTTTTGCCTTCACAAGTAACCTTTACACATGAGAGAGCCTGGCTTTCCTGGAGATGGCTGAACACCTGCACGCTGATGGGAAGTAATTAGTGATTTCCTTGTTTTGCTTTACCTATTAAAGTGTCTTTATCTCAACTCATGAGTTTTCTCCCTTTTAAGATTCTCTTCCCCATCCCACCATGGGGAAGTGAATGAGCAGCTGTGTTGTGCTTAATTGCTGACTGGGATTAAACCACGACACCTCTTCATAACTGCAGCTATCCCAGAAATTAATCAGGCACATCCCAACAGAGTGAACAATCAGTTTAGCCCTCAGAACAGTTTATGCGTGATAAAGTACCATACCCCTAACATTTCTGCTGGAGTACAAAATAACCCACTGCTACATAATAGGCTCTCTAGTCCTTTAGTCCCTAAACAAAATCAAACTGACTTCAAATTCAGCATATGACAATATATTAGCGTGCATAAGAATTACAGAGAAAATTCTATTCAGTGTAATTCAAAACTACTGCTACCAAGCTTGATCCCCAAAGTTCCTCAAGTTGTAAAGTATTCCACAATGCATTATTTGGCATGTTACACAGGCAGAGGCATATGCATGAAGGGAAAATGTAATAGCATATTGTTCCATCAAAAAAAATAAAGCATAATAAAGTTTGTCAGCAACAATCACAGATGATCTTAGCAATTACACAGTTTAACAGCTCCATTAACTTAAAATCATAGTAGCTGAAGAATTTTCCTGTAATGTATATTTGGAATCCATAACAAGCCACATTATTTCTGCTATTTACTTATTGTAAATAGTCACAATATGTAACAGTAGTACTATCACAACAACCTGGGCTTTGATAGATCAATAATATTCCTGGACAAAAAGAAAAGAACACACAAAGATATACAAAGTGGAGAATATAGTGAAATTTGGATAAAAGGAACAGGAAGTGACACGCTTGTTCAAACCCTTCAGTGATGACATCTGGTGACATGAATCTGATTACAAATTTGATTTTACTAAAGCAATAGTTTCACTAACATATGAAGTCATCATGCAGCCATATGGGGACCTTCACAGAGGGAGGCATGGGCCCAAGTAATCTATCAGTACAACCAACCTGTGCTCAGTCTCACCTGTTTCTACCAACAGAATCACTCAAGGTTGTGACTGATTAAACTACCTTTGCTGTCATCACAGGTTTACTTGGAAAAAAAATTGCAGTTATTGACCTAATTTAATCAAAGCAATTACATACATATATGTAGAGCAATCCTTCATATTTTATCTACACTACCACATAATCTCCGTAACAGGTTGTTCAAGAGGCAGCAGAACTGAAGACACACAGTTCTGTATAGGTCTACATGCAGTACCACCCTCTAACTCCTCTTCATCCTTCACCACATCCTCTTCACTTCCTCCTTCACAGGCCCTGGGTGCCGGGGCCAGTTCAGAGGATGGCCTACCATGACAGATCAGGCTGCTGCATCTCTCAGCTGGCTGGCACTGCTGACACCATGTAATCAACATTGATTTAGATCTCCCTCTTCTACTCAGCCACCAATTTACACAAGCTTGTAGACCTTTCATACCTTTGCAATCTCTACATTCTGTCAGTATGGCTGAAGCCTGGCAATGAGTTCAAAAAAATATTGGTGATAAACTTGACAGCTGCACAGCACACAAGCCTCATTTCCTAAGAAACAAGGCTGACACTTGTGCATTCGGTTTTTCATCAGTGAAACTGCAGGAAACAATACAAAACTCTGAAGTGCAATACAACAAAGAAAACAGGAGCAGTTGCAGAGGTTCCTGAATTTCTAAAGTTTAAGTAAAGCTAGCGGTTGAACTTAAATTATCAAAACCATTGAATCTATACACAATGAGAAGTGCTGTGAACCTAGGTAAGATCTGCTGCCTTAGTTGCACGAAACTAATAGGTAGAATTAAAGTGAAAAATGGAGCTTAATGTTAACTAGTGGAGTAGCAACAGTAACTCCATAATAAAATGAAAGTACATAGAATGAAGGTATCTCCTGTGTAATAGTGTGTCTGTGCTGTATGATCATGGATCCTAACAAATGTGATTATCAGCCACTTGAATAATAGGCATTTTGTCAATTCTGCACCAGTCCAGTAAGCACAAGTGCTAGGAGCAGCAAAATTAGAAAGATGCAATAAAATGAAATAGACTTAACAGAATAAATGGTTATCAGAATTACTGAGCCTATTATTCAACATCATACAAAATACTACCACAGAGTACTCCGCATTGCATTGTCTGTCTGTAGCTACAATTCTCTATCCATATTAAGAAATATTCTGAAGTAGAGATATAATATCTTCAGGCTGGAATTTCTGCTTCTAACTACAGCGGCCACCTGTGATTAAGAAGGCCAAAAATAAATATTTACAGGACAAAACAAAATGTAATTTTTCTACCTTGAAATGAATAGAATGATGCACAAAATGAAAAAAAAAAAAAAAACCAAACACAAAACACCACAAAATTTGAATGCCCTGGGAATTTTTAAGTATGCTGAATATTTTTATATTCTTTTGATGCAGTGCCAGGATGATAATTTCAACGGGAAATTCTACAGCTGCCTCCACCAGTATTTCATAAAGTAAATGGGTCAGGTAGTAACAGCTCATTCTTTAGTGTCTCTCTTTTATAAGCCTATACTAATGGGTTAGAGACTGTTAAGGGTTTCACAACGGCAGAAGATATTGCTCCCCATCACCATGGTTTCAAACATCAAACTTTTTCATTTTAACCCAAGGAAGTAAACAAAGAAACATGTTCATTAGTATGAAGTTCAAAACTCCATACTCTTCCAGAAGCAGTATTCTAGTCCCAGCCCACGATCTTCTCACCAGATGTCTTAATTTTAAATGCATTTCAGATAGAGCCTTTGAGAATAACACAGCTTCCTCGCTGCTGACACAATTACTGTTCAGAATTGCCACTAATACATTCATAGAGAGGAAACCACGTTAAGTTTGAAACAACCCCTCATTTTCAGGTCTGCATTAACCTTTAAGTTGCTGTTACAGCACTGTGAAATCCCCTCTGTGCTAAGCAGAAGCAGCAGTGCTCTAGCTGAACTCATTTTTTCAAGTTGTCTGCCTGCAAGCATGATTTGTTTTATTTCAAAGTTTCTGCATTCCCCACTGTTTAACAAGCACCCACAGCTGAATAGCTCCCTCACCTTCTCCTTTATTCCTGCTGTGCAAACTAAGCAAAATACTGAGGCTTATTTTATCTACAGTGTGACTTGGATTTGTTAAGTTAGGTAGAGCAAGAATCAGCTGATACCTAGCATATAATAAGAGCTTTGTTTATTTCCCCCCACCAAAAAAAGCCCCAGTGAAACTGGTGGTTGCATCTGGAAGCAAAATGGGCAAGGGCCAGGAAAGGTATTTGCTACATTAAACTATACTAATGCTAGTATGACTAGGAATTTAAAACCCAACACTCAGAAGTCAGGAAATGCAAAGTTATGGTTCCCATAGGTGTCATAACTCATGCTTTTGCACACGTGCATTTTTTTGTATTATATCCAGTTAAATTTATAGGAACCATGTGGATATGTTATAGTTGTTTTTTAAAGTAATCATTAGAAATGCTTGACTAGAGAACATGAGGTCACACAAGAAACATCCAGCAGTGCGTTACACAGTCACAAGCCTGAGTCTGCCTGGTCTCTGAAAACAAACAAAACTTATATGTAAAACCTGGTGGTCTTTTGCTAGAGCTTGACTGTACTGTAAATGGCATCAGACCTAACTAGTATAATGTTCAGATCAGCACTCCACATAGACAAAAAACCCCTGTGGTTTGAAGTGCACCAGCTGGACTGGAGTTATTGAATAGTCAAGGTAAGGAAAGATGAGTTCTTAAACTTCTACATGTTGATATGTTATAGAAACTAAAGAATTGCATATCTCCACTGCATGGAAAGGGAGTAGTGAAAAGCTATTCAACCTTCTTTGACACCATGGATCAAAGAGGAGGATACAGAAGGAACTAATCTGAAAAACTACAGCCATTACATTTATTGTTCCACATAGCTGCAACTTGCCTCAAAAGAAAGTAACTTTCAAGCCTGCTAAGCTCATGAAGTTGCACATGATTTCTTAAGTAGAAAAAGGTTTTCTGAGTTTTGCAGTATTCAGTAAATGTTCACTTACTTGAAATTTAAATAAAAGTGACTTTTCAGTAAACTCAGGATACAGCTTAGACTTCTAGTCATGGGCGAATAACATCTAATAAAGTTATGCCACACCAATTTTCATTTTCTCCATCTTCATCTAATCGTTGGTTTCCAGATGGCATTAGCTTATGTTAACATCCTTCACAAACCATTGACTTGAGTAGTTTATTTCTAAATGTACTTGTTATCTCAAATATCAGAACTTCCTATGCTTAAAGTCATTCACAGGAAAGAGAAATATTTACATGAATGGCTTATATTGTTCTTAACATGCTTTTTAAGCACATCCCGATATAACTAGAATATGTAACAAGAGTAACGCTAATCTCATGTCAAAGCATGCATAGCCACAAGCATTTAAAATCGTTGTTATGCTATGTCATAGAAAGAGATATTGCAAATTACAGGATTTTTTGCTAGATTAAACATATACCTCAAACTGTTCCTCTCGGCTCTGCTATCGTTTCAAGGGACGTCTCAAGAGGGAGGAGACAGGTTTTCCTATCAAACATTCCACAACAGCATTTGGTAATGTCCCACATTTAAGCCATGCGACACAAACTGTCCATTTTACACAGCTTGGCAGGAGACCACTGTAGCATGAGTAGGCTATCTTCAGACGCCATAATACTGGCACCATAATAAAAAAGATTTCCTTCAAACGGCTCTCTCCTGCAGCAAGATATGGTATCTTCAGAGTGACCAGGCCACGTATATTTGGTATTTTTATTACTCTTGCTGCAACTGAAGGGGATCAGCTGCTGAAAAACCTCTGATTCTCCTTTGGGGTTTTAAGCAGTGTGGTTCTAGCCTTTTTTGGCATAACACAGAGAGGTCCAGAAACTCAAACACTTCAAGTTTCAATAACAACGCAAATTTAACAAACCTAGTAGTTTGGGTTTCGTAATACAGGTGCTTGACTCGTGAGGCTGGAGCTCCTGAGTTGGCAACACTTCACAATATTATAAAATGCTAATATTTCACCCTGTATTTCTCAGCACTCAGAGGAGTAAAGGACTTGTTTAAAATAGCACTGGTTGCCAGTCAGTTCCAAAAAGAGACAGACCAAACTTGTCCCTGGTATTCAAAACCCGGACGTAGAATCTGGAAAGCCTCTGACAGACAATACAGATGTCATTTGCTATCAGCAAGCAGCTTACTCTCTAGCTCATACCTCAGAAATAACTTGAGTACCTAAACAGCCTTCCTATTCCAGATCACAAACAACCGGTAGAATCAAAGGCAGGTTTTTGTCCCCAAATGCGCCCATCTGCAATGACTGGAATAATTTGAGCGACTCTGGCTGCTGTGCTGTGGTCACTAGTGTCCCTTACCAGACTGATACGTAAAGCAGCTAGACCCTGGGCTTTAATGACCTTCAGATGACTTGACATACCCCCAAACTCTGCTATTTGGCCTGGCAGCAAGGAGCAGCACTTTCCACTGATAATCATAGAAAGAGGAGGGAAGTACTTCATCCTGACTTATCTAGAGTGTCTTTTTTTTTTCCCCCTATCAATATAAGATGTATCATTTACAATAACCTAAGTGACCTGAGGCAAAATCATGAGCTCTGGGTGGAAAAAAAAAAACGCAGACGAAAAATGCATCAGAGCAAGACACTTTAAATAACTATGGTGGATGACCTTTGAAGTCACATGTATGCACAACATGAGAAGTCTATATCCATAGCTTGGCATTAGGGGAAACAATCTCATTTTCTGGAGGCAATGAAGGCCTGCAATTATTTAAAGTGTGAGTGAACTGTGTGTATTCAGCAACTCTGAAAATCATCGCTGGCAGGTTATCTGTAGGTGACTGGAGAGAATAAATTTTAGAGCCCAGGTTGGAAACCTTCAGTGAAGTGTGACAGTGCATCACAGAGGTCTCAAAACAAGCAAGCAGCAGAGCTGGGAACACATTTCTGGCATCGGCATTCTGTAAGCCTCCCCATTAGCACTAGCCATCATTTCTTCTTCCACAATACCACAGGAACACAAGATCATTTAAAGTGAGAGACAAATAGGAAGCTCTAGGCTAAGAGATGTCTTTTACAATTTATACCCATGCATGTAATGTAATCTAACTAGGTTTTAAAAAAGAGCAAATGATGTTTTACAAACTAAGAACTAGCAAAGAAAGGGAAGAAAAAAAAGATAGCAATTGCTAAACACATTTCTATTCAATGTGACAAAAAAAACCCACAGTAACATACTGGTTACAAAAGGAGCAAAGAACACCAGGAATCATGCATCAAAATATTTTCCAAGCAAAATTTAAAGGAAAACTGGGGGGGGGGGGGGGGGGGGAGGAATCGGCCAGCCCCCAAATCATTGCTTTGAAAGATTTGACTCAAACACTGAATGCATAAGAGCTAGCTCAAATTTACAAAAGGAAGGGTTTGGCTACAGATGGATAATGCCTTGAATATTCAGAAAAAGTATAACACTGGTAAACAACTGTGCTGAAGATTTTCCTGTTTCATATGAGACACTACACTCAGGTTTATAATAACACAGAATGCAAGGAAAAATTAGACTTTTGTTATAGAACTGTGGTGCAGGAGATAGGAATTCATTTTACAACTCAGACATATATCTTCTGCCACTCCTTATCTCGAGCATAAGCCTTAGCCAGTCACTCCCATCCACTTTTACCAGAAGAAATTTCATCTCCAGTCTCCATCTGTAAATTTAGAATAGCACTGGTTTGACTGGCACAGCCACAGTGGAAAGTACACCACCAACTGTTAAAAAGAGTGTGAGACATTCTTTTGCACCACATTTTTATTGATTCACACAATTTCCTCTGCCTCCCTTTTCAAGCCATGTGCTTAATAACTTATCCATTTCTGTAGTACCTTAGCAAAGTAGGAGCTAGGAAGCCTTGTGAATGGTCATTGCATGCTGTTTAAATTTTATTTTTAAGTCAATTATCTCAGTTACAGTCATGTTGTCAGCCTTGCCTATGAACCTACGAGTGTTGTCTATTTCTCTGTCCACATGTGGTGCATGCCCTGCCTTACTGTACTGGGGCTCCCTTGAGAGCAAAGCCTCTAGGCATTACTGCAATGCATTCAGCAACAAACCCAGCAGGATACTAATAGGCTGTCTTCATTAACCTTTGCTGATTGAACTGTGCTCCCTCATATTTGCACTCTGCACATTTGTGATGTCTCATAAAGATTCATAAGGGGGATTTTCATGGCAAAAGAGCCTACATACTGAATTGCCTATTCTCTGAAAAGGAAGTGTGTTTGTAGGTAACAATAGAAATATTTTTTTTGGTTTTCCTCATCAAAGCTGTGGCAGCACTTGAAAGAGCAAACAGAACACAGGAATGGATCAATATGGGAACTGCACAGATGATAATTAACGTAGGGAAATGGCTATTTAACACAGCAACAGAAGCTGCATTCACTAGGTATCCAAAATAAAAAGAGACAGGTTCTGAGAGAAAGAGCTGTCAGAAGGCACCAGCCCTAGCTGATGAAGCATGGGGAGTCCAGTGTGACATATGCCTTTCCAAAAACATTGCTGTCATCCCTCACAACACACCATGCAAAACAGTCAAAGTTGACTTGTGCAATGACTCTGACAGAGCTAACTTCTGAGGGTGAACACTTTGACTTTAAATTACCTGTGTAATTTAAACTCCATAACATAATAAATGATAACGAGAAGTCTGCAGGTTACAATGTAAATTAATTACTTGTATTTTATTAGTTTGATCCAAAGGAAAGAAAAAAAAAAGTTATGAAACCAACAGTTCAAAGACATGGAAAACCATAAGTAGAGTTTCAGCTGAATAAACATGAAAACAAATTTGAGATAGCAAGTGAATCAAAACAAGGAAAACATTTTCAGAGCCATCAAAGATATGTTCTGTAGGTCTCACAACATGATGATTTATTAGTGTTAGCTTATATTAAAAAAAGGAAGACAGCATAACAAATTTTTATGTTGCTGCTCTATTAGGCAGTGGTTACCTTTCTAGCTGCCATTTCAAGGAAAGTCAGTAACTGCTCTTAGCGGGAAGAAGCGCCCTTGCCTCAGACCATGAGGAAAATTAAACCATAATTCTCTGTCCTTCAGTTTAATCAAAGTCTGCAGAAGAAGCCTAACTATTGAACAAGTTGGGGAGAAAAGATAAAACTACAAATGCTTCAAAATCTAGGTAATGGAGACAGAATTCAAGCTTCTGTAAGTATCACCTATTTATACTTTGTTGAAACAAAGCAATTCGAGGCATTAGCAATTCATGTCATGTTCCTGTACTGATTGCCACACCTTGTGAAATTGCAACATATCTTCCTAAGTACTCTTCAAAGCCAGGGGAAAAGCTTCATAGCTCATCAATAAACATGAAAGGGTAGTCTTACAGAAATTTAGCCATGTTCAGAAATTTAGCCATGTTCAATTATTTCAGTGGAATCAAGCAAGTCTTCACATTGCCCTTTAAGAATGAACTGAAATAAGAGAAAACACTCTGTGAAGGGTCAAATGTTTTAAAAGCTTTGCTCTACAGCACGGTGTGGAATGCAAAAAGATAAGGAAAAGGTACAGTCTTTTGGTGGCTGTTTCTGTAATTTTTGTAGATTATGTGAATAGCTAGTAAGAATTATTTTTATTAAAACTGTACTGTTGAGGAAGAAGGACCATACTTTCTGTTAATTACAGTTCTTTATAGATGACAAAGATTACGATCGTTTGTAGCCAGTGATCTGGAATGATGTTCCTCTTTCTTTTCAAAACTCTGATAGGAATATTTAAGGCCCAAATTACCGCTTGGATGATACTTTGTGCTTATTACCACCCCCACCCCCACTGCTGTTAAAATTGATTCATTAATTTTTAATCTAAAAACAATTAATGTAGGATGTGAAAGGTTAGGTTTGAAATAAGGTGTGATACAAAGGGGAGGGCAGGCACCCTGATGAGCAGCAGATTGGCTCTGATCTTTCAGAAGCCAAGTGAGATGTTGTTGTTCTGCTATGGATGAAGGGGCTCATTATCCCAAAGATAATTGCCCAGATGCCATACCACTGAGGTCACACGAAACACGGCTGTGGCTGCTGAACCAGTATTGGAGCTAATTAACAGTTAGGGCTGCAGGCAGCCATTTTGTACAGACCTCTACTTAGATGCATAGCTTTCCCATCCCATTAATGTTAACCATTTGCTCACCCTCTCTTTGCTGCTGAATGAAAACTTCCTCTCGCCTGTCAGGAGAGCAAACACTTTGGTGTTATTGTTACAGCATCATCCTTTCAATCCTCCTGCTCATCTGAAGGAGCACCAATCATTTTCATCCCAAGGTCAACTAAAGATTTGTCATCTCTTCTTGCTTAATGCAGAAAAGGGCTGCATCAGAAATGAAGAGTAAACCTGATGTTCTAAAGAGAGCTAACTCACACTAACAGGAAGCATGACACAACATTTCAACTTTCCATCATGACTATTATTTCTGCTGTCACTCATTCTGGATTACACTCCTTCCTTAATAAGGTGAAAGCATGAATTGAGACCTTTTGCATCTGGGCGCTTCCAGAGACCAATCTATCTTTTACCCATACCTGCCTTAGAGGGGTAGTTTAGTCAATAGTGCAGCAGTAAATTCCACACTTGCAAACTCCTGAACCTCTGCAGACTCCCCCTTGATTTTACTGGGTATTTCACATGAGTGCACACATCCCTCCAAGAGGAGTTCACTGAAGCAACAGAGGATCTGCCACGACAGCAGTAGGCAGGCCAAACTGGTAGTTTTTAAACGGTCTTTTTCAGATACTACAATTTCTTCCATCTTCTTCAACTGACATCTGGTAGGCTTATACTGCCCTGAAAAGCATCAACTGAAACTTGATAATTCTGCATTTCTGTAACAAAACTGAGAGGAGTTTTAACTCTTTGACCCTGTGAATTCAAGTAAAATTTAATGTTATCTTTATAGCCAAGAAATATTTAATACCATTTTAAAAAAATCTGGTTTAATATTGCAAAACATAAAATGTCAGTTTCCCCATTTGAAGTTCGTTACATTTAATCAGAACAGTCAGAATTGTTTTCTAAGAGAAAGTAAATCATTCTGGGCTTTTTACCTTTTTTCACCAAGGGAAAAAAATTTGGTGTTAAGCTGTTCTGAGACAGTACCTGTCCTACTTCTCATTTGAGTCACTGAACCAAAAAAAAAAGAATCAGCTGTCTCAGTCCCAAACCAGCTTTATTCTCTGGGCCATTTAACCATTACAGGGGCTCTTTCCTAAGATTTATGTAAAAAGTGATGCCATTCCTGCACAAGGAACACGTGAAAGCCTGAACAACCTCCAGTGTCGAGAAGCCTGCTTTCACCTAATATCCAGCTGTGCCCTGCTTTACTTTTGCCTGCCACTTGGAAAGTTTTGCCATCCCCTACAACTTCTGAAACTCTTGTTTCTTTTCAGACGGTCAATGCTCCGCATAGGCTCATGCAATATTATTAGTCAACAGCGTCAAATAAGGTCAGCTTTTGTTGTGGGGATTTTTTGTTGTGTTGGTTTTTTTCTCCAGTACCTTCTTTACAGACGTTCTGTCAGGTGTGCTCATCATAAATATGTATCACTGGGGCTAGGATTGCCCAGCTTTAACATTTGGGCATGCACTTAAATATATGCATCATACATACAAATACATAGACACATATTTGACAGAGTGTCAATCTGGATACTCCTTACAGTGATCTGCCAGGTTTTTCTGACCACATGAAGATATCAACGTTTTTTACAGCTTGGAAAAAAGTCAAAGGCACGCAGTATAAATGGTTAGTGATAGCAAAGCAAAAATAAAAGGAAATCCAAGAATGAATCTCTGGAAACCTATAACAGCTGTCACAGAATGGTTGTAAATGGCTAAAACCTACACTGGAAAGAAAACACATCTATCTTTTTTTCAGGGCGTGCAAGGGGACTCCATACAATGTAAAACTAGTCTGAGAGAACTTGCAAAGATGAAGAATACCTATTTTTAATATATGGTAGATAGTAGGGTTTTTTCTCATATCTAAACCTGAAAATGACAGTTTTCAAACCAACCCTTAACTATAAAATTGTCATTGTCTTCTTTTCCATATGAACCCACGTATTTTTATGCCTATGCTTTTGCCACAATTAAAAGACTGATTAATTACCACAGCACACCCCGTGAGAAAGGCAAGAAACTGTTATCCAAATGCAGGATTCAGTCACACTCTGCTCTAGTCACATTCTTGAGGTCCACTATCTCACTAAAATGATTCTATAGGTCTGAGCTTTGGCAGTTCTGAAGATTTTATCTTGGAATAGAGAAAAGATAGAAGAAGAAAACAAACACAAGGTGTGGCAAAGGAAACAGTATGCTGACTTCAGACTTTTTTAATTCTATCTGATTCAGCGCTTGCCAGTCCAACTTATTAAATCATTTCTAGCAAGAACCTAATCTATTCATCTACTGCTCCAGAGTGCAAAATGTTTCATTTATAAAGATGTGAATCTTTTCAAAAGTCTGCTTTTAAAAAATATATTTGCATTTTCTTATTAAAGCATTCAAAATATTTTAATCATTGAAGCAGCCTTCTGAAAAAAAATAATAACTTTGAGTTTAAAGATGTGAGTATATTGGCTAAGTCAAGCTCCAGGTTCTACATGTTCTCATGTTATTATGTATGACATTACACCACTACAATCTAATATTCTGCTATGGTGTCACAACACAGCAATAAAATCCAGCAACCTGGTTACAGATCAGCAGGAACACAGAAGCTGAAAATGCTTTACAGCATATATACATAAGTAATATGTATTGGAAACTGAAAATGTTGGGAGTCCTGAATTTGCTTGAAAGTGGGAGCAAACAATACATAGATATCTCAGTCCAATTTATAGATAAAGAAGTTCTAAAGAAGGCAAGCATACCAATAGGAAAGATAAGGAGAGACTTTCAGGTTTAATGTTTATGCATCTTTAGTAGCAGCTAGTTGAACTAGACATGCAGAGCAACAAGACAGAACTAAAGGTAAATATTTCTAATGAGAATTTTTGAGTGATTCATTCTTTTCACAATAACAGAAATGAGAGTCAGTGCTTTGGTGCTTGGAGACTAAACACTGGTAACCAATTTGATCAAGTGTGTGCACATTTTGGAAGAACCACTGGAGAGCAACAAAGATCTGGATCAGAAGCACTGATTAAAGAAAGAAGACAGCAAAATCCTGGAGCAACCACGCTGTGGCTTGATGTTCTCTGCTTCTAGTCACAGTTTTACCTTCAGTGCGCAGAGATACTTATATTCTTGACAAGTTGCCTTTTAGCATTATGATCACATTTTGTACTTCTGCAGATCGTGAGTGGTCATTGCCTTTGAAACAACATAGCTTACATTAACTTGGTTTCCTACCAGTGTGCATAGCATATACAATCATTATCTGCCCCCTCTGAAGGTGAACAAGGCTATTTAAACTAGAAACGTATCTTTCACCTTCCTCATGCTACATTGAGACGCCTGTTTTGAAGTTGGCCAATCGTAAAGTTGGTCTAGTAATAAGCAAATAAAGAGGTGCTCTGTTCCTTCACAGCAGTAAGAAAATTAATGTGATATTTCTGCCCATTGTAGATATTAGATGCATACATTTATTATCTAGGTGGCAAAATTCAGTCTGATACATGGTTACCCAGTTACCCATTAAGTACCTTAATGATACCCTAAAGCAAATGCTGTACTGAAACACCATTTTGTATGTCTGGGGTAAGAGAGTCCATCCTGCTGCAATGTTTGGATTACAATTTTACATTAACATTAATAAAGACAGTATTACAGACCAGGACATTTGCTGCACAAAAAGAGTACTTAGAATCGGAATATGCACAAAATTGTACTGACATGTAGGCTGGAAATTCCAGTATAGCACAGCCATGGGGATGAAAGTCAGTTTGTACTTCTGTTTGGCTAGGTTTGGGTGACCTGAACAACTGTATGCCTATATTTATAGGTAAAATATTATCCCAGTTGACAGTGCTTCATGGTAGCACACAGAATTTACAAATAAGGATGTATGTTACTACACTCATTTTACCATTTTATTCTATGCTTCCTTCAATGTTTTTTCTGTTTACTAGGGGTGTACAAAACCACAAGATGTTATGAAACTATTTTGGTCCTAGTAAAACAGATTGTCCAGCTGAAAGGTAGCAGCTAAATTAATATATATATATACACATATATATATATATGTAAAGTTCAACAACTTATACTATAACACTGACCGTAATAGCGAACCACCAGAGCACTCTGGGTTCAAGTCCTAAGGAAGCAACCAGTGCTTAGCAGAAGCTCTCCCTAAATTGCAGGATGGGGTCATATGGAAGCTCTGTGATGGCAAATGTGCATATCAGGACTATACCCTAGATCCCTCTCCTCTCCCACCCATCTTTTTGTTTTTCTAGTCTGAGAATAACATACTTTCTCGCTGAAATTCACTGTCCCTCTCTGTTCTCTCCAATTCATGCAGCAAATAACCAACTATTTATCACCCTTCTCCTCCACCTCTGTGATATCTGTTGTGGCCTGGCTCTCCCACCCTGCTCACAGAGCCAGCAGGATCTGCTGACTGCTTCTCGTAACAGTTAGATTCAATTTACACCATTTATTCTTTAAAAAATTGAATATATCTTTGGCTCAAGACAGCAGTGTCTCTGAACCTTACAGAACCTGTTTGGTACCAGGATACCTGCTTCCCAGTGAGAAACTGATATATTTCTATCTCAACCTGTCTGACAAGTATGCACTCTTGAATAGGGCAAAGGTACAGGATCGGTTTGAAAGTCAGGAAATGGGAAGAAGTACTATGGAAATCAAACACATTTCCATCCTCTGTGTAACTGAATCCCTGCTGCTTAAAACAAAAAAAAAAAAACAAAACAAACAGGAAAAAAAAAAAAAAACCCACACCACAAAATCCAAACCCAGAAATAATTAAACAAAAAACAAGCCCTCCCAGTTTTTCTACAATGAAAACATCAATGAGATCATCTTTCCCAATATCAGGACCACCACTTGGGTTTCTGAAAAGCAATCTGGCATTCCCAAGTAACCCCTCCCTTTGTCCCCAAAGGGTATTGTTCTTCCTCGCTACAGAAGATAGTAGGGTGCCCCTTTTTCAGCCTGGGAAGCTTCCAGACCTTTCCAAAACCATTACCTGCTACATTTTTATGAAAACTTCATTGTGGCAATTGAAGCCAAACTAGTTTCTTTTACAGTTGCTCAGGGAAGAAAAAAGATCATAGCACCAACCACTGTATTATTCCTGGCACATTTCCAGTCACATTCCCTTGACCCGTGTTCAGTTCTCCCACTACCCATAACACTCAATTTTTGAACCAACCTGTGGAAATCCAGACTCCGTGCTGAGGTCACCAGTGATAATGCAATCTGAACAAAAGCAGGAGTCTTGTGATGGCATTGCCTGCCTCAGAATGCCCTCCTTTGCATTTCCATGAACCCGTCCCTCTTTCCCTCATGGTCAATTCAGAACAGAGCAGTGCGCTGCCAATCTCACCAATCAGGAGAGAGGGAGGTTTTGGAAGGCTACGTGTGGCACTGTGCAAACACCGTCTGATATATCCACAGCCTCACGGGAGGGAGAACAAAAAAAGCACCACTCAAGGAAACTAACTGTCTGCTCAGCTGTGAGTGCCCATTGCCCAGGGTCTGCTCCTCTGCAGGTATCACATACATTCTGTCCTTTCTGTTTTGCTGCTAACACTGATTAAAATTCCTTTCCAACTCTTCTTCACTCTTCCTCCAAATCAAAGTCATCTCATAATAACCTAAGCAAATGATACCACCACACTGCAGCTATTTTTAGTTCAGACAAAGCTATTTGCCCATTTCATTCCAAGTAGTTTCACAGTAATGGAAACGCCATTCAGAGATTAATAACTTAATCCTTTCTCTTAATGGCCTTCCCTATCTCCTCCATTCGATTTGGTGTCTTTGCTGGCTCAGTATCTGTTTAACTGATATTTCTTGGAGCAAAGATCTTATTTTCTAAAATATTTGCACAGTGGCTGGGCAAATGTAGGAATATGCTTTTATAACTGCTTTCGTTTCAAGGAGAGTGCTGCAGACAAGCTGCTAATTTCAGTCATTAAAGTCTGTCAACAAAGATCAGTTAACTCTGACTTTTCAGGTAATTACCCCTTTTTAATATTTAAAATGTAAAATATATAGAGAAATAAATGGAATTAACAGCATAGTGCAATTGCTGACTTTTTCCCAGCTCTACAACAATGAGTAAAGGGGACAAGGATGAGATTAGTTTATTTGAACAAAGACTGTCCAATTTCATTGTTTAAAACATAGTAAGTATATTGCAAATTATGGGACAGCCTCATCTAAATCACATTAAGTTTTTACAAAGAGCCAGTACTATGTTGGAATTCAGTCTTCCTGAAAGAGGACTGACTGGTATGATATGCATCAGTTGCATATGTGACTTTCTTGTTCACACTGGAGAATTTAGAAAGCCAAAGCAAGGAGAGATCAGCTTCGTTTGGTGTCAGACTTCTAACACAACGTTGTCCAACATAAGTAGTTACATATCAACAGCTTGTTCCAGAAACTCCTAAGGAGACAGTTTACTCTGTCTTACCTTCCCATGCAAATATAACAATTAACCCACAGCTTATATGTAATTTGGAATGCCAGAAATACACATATATATGTAAGCTTAATAGAAATTTTTAAGGTGTCTTTGTGGATCCCTTTCACTTTCTTGTGATCTCTCCATCACGTTTGCGTCATAGTTACCAGGTGATACTAAAATAATTAATTCCACAAATTACAACTGCTCTGTCTGTTGCCTGTCCCTCAGTCAGACCAGCTAATTCAGATCCCCTATCTTGTTTCTTCTGAAACCTGCAGAATCTGTGACTTTAGAACATGGGACTGTCTGGAATGACAACCTCACTCAATCCAATGGCCACCTCTCGAGACAATCAATCCTGCTGTTCATAGCATTTATTTTCTATTGCAGGTACTTCTAGCATCATAGTTACAGATTAAGGGTAGCTTAGATGTCTCCATATACATCTGCAATTCCCTGCTGACCCAGACGGTTTCTTTTAATTATGGAGCCATTTTTTGTTTTCAATTACTATTTGAAAAAAAATGTCGAAGATGATGAAACACACATCACTGTCTCCATTATGTAATTTAGTCACACTAAAAAGAGACCACAGGCTGAACCTGCATACACCTCCAGTAGGCACTCAAGTATTTTGACATCCTTTTCCATCAAATCATTACGTATAGCTCATGGATTACACCGGCTACACCAATACTTCACTGCAACCTCATAGCCACCTGACTGGTGCATTCTCTGACACCACTACAGCTCTTTCCTGTGAGGTGCCTGATTTTTTGGAAACAACTTGCCAAACTTTAAAAGCTTCTTATTGTCATACTTTAGTTGAAGAAGTCATGCAGCACCTATGCTCCTTCTCTCTTTACTTTTTTTAATCCTAAGGGTCCTTCCTGCATTCTTTTTCACCCATTAATCACTCAACACTAGCAGACTTAGCAGTCATGAATACATTTTCATATCAGCATGATTTTTTGGTTTTTTTCTTCACTTCTTTTAAAAATTTTTGTCACATGTTCCTTTTTATCATAGAGAAGCAGCTTCCACTAACACATTTGTACAGCTATTACTGCCAGAGTACATTAAGTGCTCCAAAACTAGTCACATACAAGACTACTGCCAGACAATCTTGGGTTTTTGTTGGAATATAATGCTTGCAGATAAGATAGAAAACAAAGCACTACTTAAACTCCGTCCTGATTATTTTTCAGAGCGCTTCAGCTCTGAATGGGGCTCTTCTTGCCCTCATTCTCCTTCTCAGATTATTTTCTTAGTTTGTTTTATCCCTTTACTGTGTATGGGCCAAAACTCACTCAGCCAGAAACTGGTAGAAGGGGTCTGTTTCATTCAGTGCCTGTGTTTTAACCTCTCAGCTTTTCACCATCAGGGTCTCTGGGCTCCAAAAGTCTATCCAGCTGGCTTACAGCTGGATGCCTTTATGGTACAGCACTCAGTCGCCTGAACCTGATTCACTAGCACCTGTCCCCTGCTATCACAGGTCTTTATTCCCTGCTGTACCCAGTAGAAACAGAGGATTAGCACTACTTCTGGTGACTTTTGGATCAGTTTAATCGGGCTAACCATCTGGATCATTTCAGCTCTCTTTCCAAACCTGTAATAATTACCACTTTCAAATCAGTCACTGTGAGCCAGCTGCACTGGAGTTCTACGACTGGCTCATAATTAATTCTCTTTAAAATAATTGTAATTTCTGAGTAAATAACAACCAGGATCAGATGGGTGAAAAGAATTTTGCCTTCTCTCAACTACCAGTACAAAAATACTGGATGTATCCTTGGCACACCTTGCTCTGAACAAATAAAGCTGGAATGCATTATACCATCTATAACAAATGGCATTTGTTTATATAAGAGCAAAGCTTTCTGAACCCAGCACTATGTATTGCTCTTGAGCAATAGTCACCACCAGCACATCAATTAGCACAGGGTAATTTAATTTATGTTCAGCCAAGTAACACAAGGCCTTCTTACAAAGGGGAGGAGAGCCAGAAGGAAAAGCACTCCAAAGGTAATGCACTCCTGAGCATACAAAGATTGCAGGCAGATTTCGATACATCTTTGGTTCACATCTTGCAGCACATTCCTATTTCAGTTTTAAAAACCCAAGAATACTCATCAGCCTCTGAAGCCGTTGTACAGTACACCCATACTGTGACCTGTGTGTTAGCTTCACATAAGGCAGAGCAGGGATTTGGGTTCTCTTCCCCCCCGCGAAAAATCAATTTAAAAAAAAAAAAAACACACCACGTTTTGAACAGTTAGAAACCTATATATATATGGTTTGATACAGCTGCCCCACCACTACTACACAACCGGCGGGGAGGTCTCCAAGGGCGGCTGGGAGGGGGGGGGCCGCTGCTGAGGCCCTGCCAGGCCACAGCAAAGGCCCCTTCCCCACACCACCGCCGCCCGCCTTTCCTGAAGACACATTGCCACCTAGCAACGGCACGGCGTAATCTACAGCACGCCAGCAAAGCCTCCAAAAGATGTTTTTAAAAAAAATTCCATCCAAACACAAGTACCCTGTCCCTCAGGGAAGCGGCAGCCCATTATCACTGGCTGGGGGATCGCCAGGCACACTTCCCTCTGGTCATCTCCCAGGGCTTGGCAGCTCCCAGCCCATCGCTGCTGCAGCATCCAGCTCAGGGACAGATGTTTCCTGGGTGAATTTGTTCTTGAACCTCAGTGCCTGGGAGGGAAAATAATGGGCAGAAAAAAAAAAAAAGTGAGCAATTTTAAGGCTTCCACTAATATAAATGTGGGTGAGATGGTGGCATCAGGGTCCCTTTTTCAGCACAGCCCAGTTAGCATGCCCTGCCGTAAGGTAATTTGGTGGCAACTCCCCTCCTGGACAAATCTCACTAATTCAACATTTTTCTGGTTCCTTTCTTGATTTCGTCCTTGTGTAGCTCATGAGATAATGCCTGCTTGCCTCAACCTGCTCATCACCACCTCTCTAAACACCAGCCAGTCACTCCCTGCAGTGACATGGTGTCAGGGATGGCTTCAGAACACCCTCCTTCTCGTGCCTATCTGCAAGGAGGGAGGAAAGGAGTTCAGTTGTTTGCATCCCATCCGTTCTCGGTAAGTACAGCTGGGATAGTGCACAGCCACATACGTGCTGGGAAAGGGGGCTGAAGGAGTGAGCAGGAGCTCAACAGGTAGACGTGTTTTAAATGGTACATCAAGATAAAATTATTATTTAACCCCTTTAACTATCCTTTGTGGTCATCTTTGCGTATAAGCACACATGCAAGAGAGAGACTCACAAGAATATATTTTTTTTTATTTCTTTGAGGAAGGATTAGGACTATATTCTTCATGCACTTTCAAAGCAAAAAGGTTGGAGTTTTGCTATTCAAATTACTTATCTTTATTTTATATCTTTCAAGAGTTCCCACCCCACTCCCCTGCATTTTGCACTAAGTTTTTAACAGGAAGTGACTTTTTGGGACATCAGTACCAAATATGGTATTACATAAGGGAACTGCTGTTTAACTCTGTCTTGCTAGAAGTGCTACAAATTTTCAGTACCAAACAATGATTTTCATCAGTAATAGTGTTCTCTCTCTTTACAACAAAATATTAGATAAAGGAACAGGTGTAATATGTTGGAGCACACTGGAATATTATATAGTCAGTGGGAATACCAGTTCAATAATTTACCCCTACAATGCTTGAAAAGAAGAAAAAAAGAAAAGAAAAATCATGCAGTTATTTTAATCAATAGTATCCTCTGTCAGCAAGGCACCTACAGGTTCTAGAACAAAGAAATGAGAATGCATTCACTGGGAGGCTAACACATCTCTCAGCCAACTGCTGAGACTGAAGTGAACAAACTCTTTTGTGAACCTGTGCAAAACAGAAGTCAAAAACACCTCTCATTGATTTAGTGTTCTGTACTGTACATTGACACTAGCTATTGTTAGCTCTATAAACTCTCTTGCAACAACACACACTCTTACAGAGGCCTTAACACAACTGAACATTTTGATGAGTGATACAGTGGTGCTTAGAATTACCAAGCTGGATTGCAAATATTTCTTTCAGTGTCTCCTCCAGAAAGCATTGTAGAAAGACCCTCTCTTTGAAGTTGTACAGTGGCTTCATGGACCTTTCTCTAATAAATTTCTAGAAAGTGTGACACTCAGATAAAAATAAAATACCTTCAGATTACAGCAGTGGTTTTGCCCCAAAGCTGTAGGTACAGTAAAGTCATCTCTTCGAACTATAAAGTTATTTCATACCACATCCAAATCCATTCCGGGTAATACTTTGGGGCTTTCACTTTATGATGCTATCTCACATTTCAGTACTACTTCACACTTCTTTGAACATATGGCCAAGAAATCCAGAGTAAAGTACATTAATAGGTAATAAATGCATTTCTGTATGCAGATGAAAACAAAAATGGATGGATATATGCAGCTGTCATGGTTTAACCCCAGTCAGCAACAAAACACCACACAGCTGCCCACTCAATCCCCCTCTGTGGGATGCGGGAGAGGGTCAGAAGAGTAAAATTGAGAAAAACTCATGGGTTGAGATACAGACAGTTTAATAGGGAAAGCCAAAGCCATCCACAGAAGCAAAGCAAAACAAGAAATTAATTCACCACTTCCCATCATCTGGCAGTTGTTCAGCAATCTCCAGGAAAGCAGGGCTCCATCATGTGTAATGGTTATTTGGGAAGACAAACACCATCACTCCAAACGTCCCTCTCTTCCTTCTTCTTCCCCCAGCTTTATATACTGAGCATGACATTATATGGTATGGAATATCCCCTCTGGTCAGTTGGGGTCAGCTATCCCAGCTATATCCCCTCCCAACTCCTTGTGCACCCCCAGCCTACTGACTAGCGGTTTGGTGTGAGGAGCAGAAAAGGCCTTGACTCTGTGTAAACCCTGCTCAGCAGTAACAAAAACATCTCTTTGTTATCAACACTGTTTCCAGCACAAATCCAAAACACAGCTTCGTACCAGCTACTGTGAAGAAAATTAACTCAATCTCAGCTAAAACCAGCACAGCAGCTATTCAAAGATGTCATTAGAAAAAAGATAAATAGCTGTGAGGCTAAACACATCTACAGATCTAAAAGGTAGCAGTGCTGATAGACAAACCTCAATGGTCCAAAACAACATCATAGTTATAACATTGCTATAGCATTGCTTGCTATAGCAAGCATTAAAATAATGCTTGCTGAATGTGACCCTTCATTCAGCAGTCCTTACACAAGATACATGAGTGCTTTTTACACATCACCTTGAAATACGAATTTACAGCTGTCACAGCAGGGATGGCTCTCCCAGATCTTGGCTGCAGCATTCTCTAGTTCAGTAACTGAATGAGTTCTAATCTATCCCTGTCAACACTGCAGACAAAGGTGATGCCTTTTCAGGCAAAATGCCTGAGTCTGACCCACTTCCCTTCCTCCCATCTCAAGTTCAATGAGCATTGCTTATTTCTCCAAAGCATGTAGCTATTTGGGATGCCAGAGTCATACAACTTCGAAGGTTATTTCTTGTGACAGGCCTGGCCTTTCTTCCCCAGCAGTTACACACAAGGCACATCTACGCTGCACAAAACAAAGCAGTGCATGCATTCCTGAACCAGCTCCAGCATCAGAAGCAATGCAGTAACATCCTCACAGCATGCTTGCAGGCTAACTAGCTTTGTCGTGATGGCTAAATAGCACAGGAACAGCCACCATAATGTGGGTACAAGGCTTCCAGAAAACAAGCAGGCGTCTTTGCATAGTCAGGTAGACACCATTTACTTAGAGCTAGTTGAAGTCTTTCCAGAGCCAGTCTGGCTGCATTGAGGATGGGGGTGCAGGCATAGCCTCTACAGTGACTGCTCCTTTCTCAGATAAATCGAAGACTCATAACGTTTTAAACTGTCATGGCAATTGCACAGTTTCTCATCATTATGTTCATGAAATAGGGAGGATTCCCTGCACATTAAATCATGCCAAGCTTTGTTACGTTTACAGGATAGGGGGATTTGGGGATTTTTTTTCCTTATCTGGGTCTTCATACATCCGCAAATCACAACAGACATCCTTCTAAGTAGCAATCACATTATTAGTACAACCACTTATGCTTGATTAACATTACTCTGCCATTTAACAATGTTAAATGTGGATCAGAGTGATTCTCTTGTCTTTTCTAGCATGACCTTAATTATTCTGATATTATTTCCCAATACTCTGTTACACTGGAGATAATTTGCCCTAGCAACTTCATGTCTAAACTTCCACTCTTCCACAATTTACTACATTTAGTCTCAGCAAGCCCTGTCTCGTTGTCAAAGATTGTTGCATCTGAAAAATAGGTAACACAGGGCAAGAAAAAAAAATTACTAAGCATGATAACTTATTTAGCTGTAACATTCTCTGGTGAGCTTATCTCAAGTAAATAAAGACAGTATCACAGCAAGTCAGTTATTTGTGGTCTTTCTGCTCTTCAGTGCAAAAAAAAAAAAAAACCCACTCTGCCTCCCTTATTGCTGGCAACATCTTTTTTCCTTGTAGCAGCAAGACAGAGGTATACTGTTTGATTTAGTCTGTACTTTTGACCTGTGTGAGAGCCTTAAGAATTTTTGCAATGCCATAATTAGGTTGAACCAATATCATTCTGGCCTTTCGATTAGATTTCCCAATCTCCAAATAACCTTGCTGTACCATTCACTATGCTGTCCGCAGCAGGGGCCAGCAGTCTGTACAGATATACATCTGCCTCCTGCCAAACGTGCAAGCAGGAACACTTACATTCAGCATTGATTGAAAGTAAAAACAGTTCCTTTACCCATACTCGTAAATACACACCTTATCTTATGTTTCCCTAATGATTTCATGTAATTCTTCAGATATAACTTTAACAATCACAAACCACCTTTTGTGGGCCTTTTTTTTTTTTTTTTTCTGGTCAGATTCATACTTATCTAATCTAGCTCTGAATCTTGTTCCAGTGGACTTTTGTACTCCTTGCAACCACCTATTTTCTCTAAGGTTCCTGTTCCTCTTACAAATCATGTCCTGTAAATGGAAAACATAATTTCTCTATCTTGGGGGAGGTAAAGGTCACTTGTTTTTAAAAACATTTCTTTTTTCTTCCTTTTCACATAACAAACAGGATTTGGAGCCTTTGAAATTCACAGCTTCTTCTGACTAAATTTGATTATTAACAGTTGGAAAGACCAAATGGTTTAAAACCAAGTGATGTTAAAGTTACCTAACAATCATCATCTTTTTCAGATACAACTACTTACAACTGTTTCTGCCATTGTCCCTCACCAGATTCTAGAAAATCTCAACAGCAGAAGTTTTAGCTGCCCCATTTTCCCATCCTTGGACTTCCCTGATTAGCTCCCTTAATGTTCCAGGGTCACTCAGTGCTCAGTTAGTGGAGAACAGCTTTCTCTGGTGATGTTAGAGAAACAATCTTTCTATGTAGGAGAGGGAGCTTTTAGATATTAAGAAAAAAAAAATGTGCCTATATGAAATTAATTAGTAGATAGCTGAAATAAATTGAGTACAGCATTATGAACACAGAAAATAGTTCATATTACTTAAACTACACACTTAATTTATCTGATCTATAGTCTTTCTGTGCTTTACTACTTTCTGTAGTCAAGTGAAAGAAGGTCCTTCCTTGTGCAATTCAGAGCATTTAAGTAAGACGCCACCGATCACCCACAAAGTTAGCCTTTCTCTCCGCAGTGAAGGCAGAGAGAACAGTGTTACTAGCTGGTTAATTTAGCTGTCAACAGCAGATAGTGGTGAGACATCCTTCCTTCAGCTGTAAGGGCATGTCCTGACGAGGAGGTGGATTATGAAACTTAATGGAAGAATGGGATTGACAGATTAAAGACGACTGAACTGATGTTGCTGGATACTTAAAGGATTTCCTCATGGACATGTCTGTAAACTGCTCTACCCCACCAGCCTCATTTGTGGCACATCCAGGAAACAGTCCCTATCATTACTGCATTTTCATGTTATATGTGAGAAGCCAAATGCATGGGTGATCTCTACTGATTTTACCAGCACTGCAAGATCAAGAATGACTCTGGGTGTATTCCAGGTAGGTCCAGGGACCACAGAATAGCAGCAGTATTTAGGTACAGTGAATAATTGTTGACTCACCTAACCACTTATCAACAGAGAACTACTGCTCCCTGTCATCTCTTCAAGGTCTGAGAGCCAGATTTCACAGCAAATACAGGTTTCTAACATTTGATCTCATGTCACTGTTACAGCAGAATTTGGCAGCAGCTGCTCCTGTAAGCTTTCATTCTTGTTTTTCTAGAACGTTGGTCCTTCATTTAGTCATCTGTGGAAATAAGTATTATATGCTATATTGAAACACTGCAGAAAACTTTACCATACTGTGGATGCATGTGTCCTTAACTTTGTTATTTTATGTCATTAATTATTATTATTTAAGATGAAACAAAAGTATATTTTTCTTTTAATAATTGTCTTCTGACCAGAAAATTGACACTGCAAGACCATGAAGTCCCCTCTAATATTACTGTTAGTTTTGATACAAGATTAAACTTTATGAATAGAGGTATAACACATCTCTCAGATATTTATTTTTTATATGATGACTAAATCCACATTTGATGGGTGCCTTCAGTCATAACTACAATTTCCTATTACGTTAATAATTTTTGCTAATAACACAGATCATGCTATAAATACATTGTGATTGTGTCACAGAATATTATTCATGTGCAAATCAGTTTGCTCATATCCAGTAAAAATACATTTAGGATTGGAATCATCACTAATTTAATGTTGAATATATATATAAGATCTTCACACACACACACACCCAAAAATCAATGTCTAATTTGCTTGTGGAAACAGTAGAGGTTACTGATTAACTTCTTTTAGCTGACATGAGCTCTTGAGGGAAAGGTTCTGTCCAATTTGTATACATTACTTAGACCCCACAACACTGCTTTCATTCGGGACAAGAAGGCACAGCTGAATTGAAAATTGTGTTTGAAAACAGTCCCCTCTCACACTCCCTATACCTTCCTGACTTCCACTCCAACTTCAAGCTTCAGGCTACTTACCCAAAACTAGTTTCAGGTGAGTTCATGTCTTACCAAGCACTGCTGCAATTGTCTATCAGCCATGACAACATTTTGTGGAGCTGCACACTACCAGCAGAGCATGGCAGCATGATGTTGTAGCCTACCAGGAGACACTGTGGACAAATAGGACCAGATTTATAAGGAAAACTACTTGATCCTGAGGACCTGACACAAACACCAGACATGGTTAGCTTAGTCTTTATTCACTTTGGACCAGCTCTCATCATCTCCCCATGAACAGAATGCCCATCTATGGCTGGTGAATATTAGGGAGCTCCTGGAGCATTGCTGCCAGTGTTCCATCCAAGAGGAATCCAGTTCATTAACTTTGAGACTGCTCCAGGACGCAAACCAAAGTACAGTAGGCAGGGACAGTCAGCAGATTGACTTAAAAAGCACACCCTGACATGCACTAGCACACTAACGTCAGCTTAGCCCTAGAACACAGGGCTCCTTCCTACTCAGATGTACTTACGCTTCTGCCCACTAACTTTCATTAAAATCCAGAACTTACTATTAGATTCCATTTCAGTCAAGCATTGCCTTTTTATGTATATATTTTTATAACAATGCAAGTCACAAATGAGTCCATTCTGGATTGGATCTTTTGGATGCTGCCACACAATAAATACTAGATAATAAGCATTTGACAGTTTCACACAAGAGATCTTTTTTCAAAAGGGAAATCTAAGTTAAATCACTGCCAGTCACTGCTGATTCATGACAGCATAAGGATATTCATGTCATTTTTCATTGTAAATACATTTTCTAATAGAATGTTATGCTTGCGTAACTCAGGAAAATATATTCCTATATTTAAAGCCTGCATATTCAGTTACCTCTGTCTACAGAAACACTAGACCTCTGCATTTAATCATTCCTTCCAACACAGCAAGACCTGGGTTGTTCAGATCTGTTGGTTTAGCTCAGTTATCAGAGGTTTCTAGGTCGCATTGGGCACATTTAGGCAGTAAAGACTACGGAAACAATGGAACTTGTAACATTGCAATATCACAGCAACAAAGCTCAGCTAATGTAACATTCAGTATTTCAGTATTCTAAAATCAAAACTTGCTTTAGAATATCAGAATAGACATTAAATAAAATCAGTCAGGAAAGCTTCTTGGCTGGTAGGAAGGATTTCAGGAAAAGATTAGGAAAAGAAAGCAAGAGGTTCATGTCACAGAACAGCTGTATTTGAGGTAGTTATTTTGAGTGGAAAAAATTTTAGAACTCAGTTTAGTTGACCCTACCTTGTGTCTAAGGATAGTCTACACATGTTCACTGCAGTGCGAGACACCGACCATAGATCCATGCCCCTTTGGAGACCAGATGGGATACCATATGGCGCCTCCAGTAAATACTGATGCTGCACAACTGCACTCCAAGAGCAAGAGCTCTTCCAGACAGAGATTCTGAATACAGGTGTCTAAAAGTTAGTTGTCTTAGCCTACATCATAGGAAGCTGGGGCTTGAATCAGCTGTCTGAACAGAGAGGAGACCCAGCCAATTACTCAGTAAACAATAATGTTAATATTAAGTAACTTAATCTCCCTGGCTAACTATGTGGAGTTCAGCTATATCATTATTTTGTAGTAAAACTGCATAATAAATGGAAAAAACTGCAAGAACATAGAAACCACCTTTGTGTAGGATGTGACCCTGTGAACTTGTAATATTAACACCCCAGTATATAACATAGATCACAAATAATGCTGACCTATATGAGGTGTGTCTTATACTAAGTGATAAAGGACCTAGAGATGGTACTAGCCAGTGTACCCTGTATGTTCCGTTACCTAAAGCAGTTTACAGCTGTAAGCTTTTTAATGTGGGACTTACCTATATTGATTTTGGATTTGAAGGCTTATGGAAAGAGGTGAAGTATAGGTTGCATAAGCAGTAATCTATAAACCAGTGCACTCCTTGAATATGCATCCTTAATATACGCTTGGATTGTAGCACTCCGGGCATGTGCATTTCTGCCGTGTACCTGAGGGAGTGCTTATTTAAGCAGCTACTCTGCAGTTCCTGCAAGTCCCCACTCTGGGGAGACTGTTCACCACCAGCACGCTCAAGACAAAGCAGCTGTTTAACAGCAAGAGCAGCTTGAGAAAAGAAAATTACTAAAGCCTTAGAGAAACGGAAACAAAAATAAACCAGCTTTCTAAATCATCATCACATTCCTATAACGTGCCATTATGCTTCAAAATCTGAAAGCAAAATGTCCCCCTCCCCCTCCCTTGGGACAGTCAAAAACAATAGAAAATAATGGGCCAGAACTGTTTCCAAATAAAATTATTTTCAGACTTCAATTCTAGCTCTGTGTTTATACTACGAACATTACTAAGCTTCATATTCCAAAAGGAGCTGTTAACACTGTATTAACTGATCTTAAAAGTTAGCCTGTGCATTGTGGTTCATTTGTGTTGCAGTTAGACAAAGCCTCATTCTGCCTTAAGGTATATATATTTATATAAAGATAAAACAGTCGAGCATCTCAGAGCAAAACAGAGTTACCTGTAACATTAGAGGAGATGTGTTAGTTAAGATCAAACCTGGAACTCACACATGTATACATATGAGGAGGGCCACAAAGGTCAGAGGGCTGGCGCCTCTCTGCTATGAAGAAAGGCTGAGAGAATTGGGCTTGTTCAGCCCAGAGAAGAGAAGGCGTCGGAGTGACCTTACAGCACCTTCCAGTACCTGAGGGCCTACAAGAAAGCTGGAGGGGGACCTTTTACAAGGGCCTGTAGTGACAGGACAAGGGGTAACAGGTTTAAATTGAAAAAGGGGAGATTTACATTGGATACCAGGAAGAAATTCTTCCCGGAGAGGGTGGTGAGGCACTGGAACAGGTTCCCCAGAGAAGCTGTGGGTGCTCCATCCCTGGAAGTGTTCAAGGCCAGGCTGGATGAGGCTTTGAGCAACCTGGTCTCATGGAGGGTGTCCCTGCCCATGGCAGGGGTTTGGAACTAGATGGTCTTTAAGGTCCCTTCCAACCCAAACCATTCTATGATTCTATGATACAGAGCAGTGGACAAGGATGAATGCCAATGTCCTCTTTCACACTGGAGGGTTTCATTAAAGGCAGCCTGCATCTTCTTCACAGCCCCCCATTTCCTTAGACTATGTGTTATTTCCTCGCATTTCCTCATACCACTTTACTGACAAAACCTTGGGCTTTTGACATGATGTGAAATGTTATGGTTGACTGCATTCTTCTACCTCCTTGGAAACCAGGGTTTAACTCTGAGAACTATTGTGAAGTAACCATTATGAAACCAACTACCTGAAACTGAGAACGGAACTATGCTGTGAATGGTTCAAAGACATCTTTATACTCTTCAATCAGTACACTTCAGTGTCTCTAAATCAAGGGGGGAAACAGGTGTATTTTCCAATGTATTTTCTCTGATAAAAGTGAACTTAACCATTTTAATGCACAGATCACACATTTATTTAGAAACTTCTTTAGACCAAGACATTTTTTGTGATAGTCCAAGGAATCACTGGAGTTTGAGTTTTTTGTTGGTTTTTGTGTTGGGTCTTTTTTTTTCTTCCATTGGGGGGTGTGTTTAATTAAATTTACATTATTTTCATCATACAGTCTGTGGTGGGATTGTATCTTAATGAGTTGAGAGTAACTTTTATAAGCCATTTGCTCACCCCCTTCAGATCCTAACATGTGGTACCAAAATTCCTCTCCCCTGAAAGGAAGCTGAGCCACTTGCCTTTGTATCAACAACACAACTTCAGTTTACGCCTAAAACAAACACCATAGATGGAATCACAAATTCACTGCAGCTTTCTTGCTGAATACATACACAGATGTATTGGGTTTGTGTGGCTGGGTTTGTGTGGCCGGGCTGAGGGCAGGTCAGGGAATGTGTGGGATGAGAGTAGGAGGCTACAGGGATGGCTCCTGTGAGGAGCTGCTAGAAGCTTTCCTGGCTCCAAATCAGATGTACCTCTGGCCACAGCCAAACCAGTCAGTGACAGTCGCAGTATCTCTGGGATAATATGTTTATGAGGGGAAAAAAAACCTGCTGGGGAACCTGAGAGAGAGAACCAGGCGGATACCCAGGTCAGTGCAGAAAGGCGGTAGGGGGTGCCTGGAGCAAAGGTTCCCCTGCAGCCTGTGGGGAGAGGGTAGGCTGTGCCCTGCAGCTATGGAGGGTCACGGGGGAGCAGGAAGATGCCCGGAGGAGGCTGTGACCCTATGGGAAGCTAGCACTAGAGCAGGCTGTTTCTGAAGGACTGCACTCCATGGAAAGGACCCATGCTAGAGCAGTTTATGAAGAACTGCAACCTGTAGGAAGGACTCACATTGGAGAAGTTCGTGGAGAACTGTCTCCCATAGGAGGGACCCCATGCTGGAGCAGGGGCAGAGTGTGAGGAGTCCTCCCATTGAGGAGGAACGAACAGCAGAGACATGTGATGGACTGACCACAACCCCCATTCCCCATCCCCCTGTGTTGTTCTGGGAGAGAAAGTAGAGAAATGGTGAGCAAAGCTGAGCCTGAATGGAAGGTGTTTTAAGATCTGGCTTTCTCTCTCATTTCCCTACTCTGATTTGACTGTAACAAATTAAATTGATTTTTCTTCCCCAAATTGAGTCTGTTTTGTTTGTGACCATAATGGTGAGTGATCCCTCCCTGTCCTTGATTTGAGTCACAAGCCTTTCCTTTTATTTTCTCCTCCCCATCCCACCATGGGGAGGAGTGAGCAAGCAGTTTTGTGGTGTTCAGCTCTTGTCTGGGCCTAAACCACAACAACAGAGTATAAGCATGTTGTCATATGCACACGCAGAGAGCTTAAATGAAATACAAGGAAAGAGCACAGCTAAAATATAAGGAAAGTAGCTAGACTAATGTTAGCATCCATCACCTGGATTTGTATTTGATGTCTAAATGAAGAACGTAAACATCATTTAATCTTCTGAAGCCTCCAGCACCAAATTATCCTCTCCCTCTCTCACTCTTCTTTGGTGACCCACTTGCACTGCCACATCATTTATAAAAAAGCCATTGGAATAAATGCCTTAACTGCAGTGCAAGTGTGGCATTGTCCAAACCAGCATTTTATAAGACTTGGAAGCAAACAGACTCTGTAATACAGACAGAAACCCTACATTCCCCTGCAGACCTGCCTGGGCCTGGGGACAGGGCAGAAAACCGCATGAGATGGCAGGATCAGTGAAACGCTGCACATTTTCATACATCAGGGAATCAGCCAGCACCATACAAAAGTAACAGAAGCTGGGATGATAAGAAATTACAGGATGAGTGAAGGCTGTGGTTGCCAAAATGGGATCATTCTGCTCTGCACTGCTCCCCTTCCTGGCCACATGTTGCTTTTTCTTCTCCTGTGTCACGACTCACTATGGGAAACTGATCCAGCTACATTTTTTCCCCTGAAGTTGTTTCCAGCCATATCACTTTCTGTATCTGGCATATCAAATGCCTGTGCTAACACAAAGTGGGAACACCTTGCCAAAGATGGGGCTACCCATTTCAAAGTCAGCTGATGTTTGGGTCGGCTTAAGTAACACTGTGAAGATGCAGATTGCAGGGTGGGATGGGGGGGGGGTGCAGGGAGAAACAAGGAGAAAAAGATAATTCTGCTAATGAAAATGCAACTCAAGCTAAAATATTTTCCATTTAACATGTCTAATAACTGCAGAAAGCGTGCACTGCTTCAAGCTCTATTTTGGATGTGTGAAACTTGTCATCTGAGAAGTTCTTTCTTCTTAAAATAGACCAATTTCTCTTCAATTATTTAATACCCTCATATCTGAGGGTTGAAAATGTATTGCCACACTATCCAGCATTAAGATGATGACTATAGGAAGGATATTGTTTGAAGGCAGAAGCTTTCTCAGGTTTGCAAATGTATCTGTTAATATATATTACTTTGAAACAGAATTACAGCATTTTTTTTTTAAACCTACATGTGACAGTTTTGCAGCTGCACAAATTCTCAGCTTCCATGTATACATCACAAGCTGTGCACACAGAGAGACATACAACGCATACTGAAGACACTTGAAATTTGGCTGATGTTATTCTATAAATCTATTCCTTGGATAAATGTCTGAACAATTATTGGTTCACAATTCAAATAAAATGGATGATAATAAAATTCCTGAATAAATTCTAGGAATACCGATGAGGAGAAAAAAACATATTTTAAAAAACCCCACATGGAACAAAACCCACAAATCATTGTTTTCTCTAAATATTTTTCATTCTTTTAATTTAGAGGATGGTTATCCCACTAAAATATACTATATTTTTCTATTCTTAAAGTAGGTTATAGTCAACTGATACAAGTATGTGGTTTCCTATTATACAATGAATCTGTTGAGATAATAAGTACCAGCTGGATCTATCCCCTACAGCAATAACAGCATGTAGAGCATGATTATAATGTAACAGATTGTGAAACAGAAGAGATGGCTTCACTTGTAATAAGGCCCTTATGTTAATACAGGAACAGAAGAAAGAGTTTTGCTTGTACACACTGCTTGTAGCAAGGCCCTTATGTTAATACAGTAGATTATTTCAAAGGTAAATTCTCCGAAAATATTGCCTATGAACATTTTTAGGAGTTTGATTACACATGCACATATGGGAAAATGTGGGTCCACTGCTGAATGAAGCAGGGCTCCTAGTGACATAGGATGTGGAAAAGCCTCAGGTACCAAATGCAGCCTTCACCTCAGCCTTTTCTAGCAAGTCCAGCCTTGGAAACCAGGAAAGGTTTCCAAGGTCCTGGAGACCAAGTTGAAAATCTGGAGCAAGGAAGATGCACCCTTGGTAGAAGAGGATCAGGTCAGAGAATACTTACTTAGGCAAACTGTGCCACCATAAGGCCACTTTTGATAATCTTCAATTATCAAATCAAAATCAGTCCCATGGCGACTGGGAGAAGTGCCTGAAGACTGGAGGAAAGCAAATGTCCCTCCTGTCTTCAAGAATGACTCAGGGAACTACAGTCCAGTCAGCTTCACCTTAGTCCTTGGGAAGGTGATGGAGCAACTAATCCCAGAAGGCATTTCCAGGATTTCCATATGAAAGACAAGAAAGTGAAGGAAGAGTCAGCATGGCTTCACTCAGGGGAAGTAACGCTGGACCAACTTGATAAACGTCTACAATGAAATGACTACTCTGACAGATGAGGGGGGAGCAGTGGGTGTTGTTTACCTGGACTTCAGTAAGACTTGTGTCACACTGCCTTGCACAGGATCCTCATAGAGAAGCTGTTGAAGCATGGGCCACATGAGCAGTGAGGTGGATTGAAAATTGGCTGAACGTCCTGGTGCAGAGGGTGAAAATCAGTGGAAGTCTAGCTGAAGAACAGTAATTAGCGGTGTACCCCAAGGAGCAACCCTGGGTCCAGTCCTGTTCAACATCTTAATTAATGGTCTGGATGGTGGGGAAGAGCACACTCTCAGCAGGTTGCTGATGGCACAGAGCTGAGGGAAGTGGCTGGTAAGTCAGTGGGTTGTGCTGCCATCCAGAAGGTTCCCCCCAGGCTGGAGAAGTGGATTGTCAGGAACCTTATCAGGTTCAATAAAGGTAAATGTAAAGTCCTGCACCTGGGGAGGAACAACCCCATGCACCAGTACATGCTGGGGGCCTCTCATGTGGGAAGCAGCTTTGCAGAAAAGGACTTCCATATCATGGTGGCCAGCAACGTGCCCATGTGGTAAAGAAAGATAATGACTTCCTGGGCTACGTTAGAAGGAGTGCTGCCAGCAGGTTGAAGGAGCTAATTCTTCCCCTCAGCACTGGTGAGGCCACACCTGGAGTGCTGTGTCCAGTTCTAGGTTTACCAGTACAAGAGAGACATGGACATAATGGAGAGAGTGCAGCAAAGGGCCACTAAGATGATTAAGGGACTGAAGCATCTTTCCTATGAGGAAGGGCTGAGAGAGCTGTGGCAGTTTTTTCTACAAGTCTATGTTCACCCTGGAGGAGAGAAGGCTCAGGGTAGATCTTATTCACATGTACAAATACCTGGAGGGAGGGTGTAAAGATGACAGAGCTCTTTTCAGTGACCACTCTTTTCAGTGGTGCCCAGTGACAGGACCACAGGCAATGGGCACCATCTGAAACACAGGATGCTCCATCTGAACATGAGGAAATGCTTTTTTACTGTAAGGGTGACTGAGCACTGGCAGAGGTACCCCAGAGAGGTGGTAGAGTCTCCCTCCTTGGAGATATTCAAAAGCCACCTGGATGTGGTCCTGGGCAACTGCTTAAGCAGGTGCGTTTGACCAGGCCTCCCTTCCAACCTCAACCATTCTGTGATTCTGTGGAAGCTTAGACAAGCTACGCGTTGCAAATGCTACAAGCTTCTAGCAGGCAAGAATGTGTACACAGGCAAAATATCATGCACAAGGACTTGGCAAGCAGAGTTACAGAAAACCATTCCAAATGTCAAGTACTTCAGAGGCAGATCTATGTTCAACAATGAGTGAACAAATGCAAACAGTTTGAATTATTTGTCAAGGAGAGTTTTTGTTTAAATCCCTCATGAACTGAATTTGTTTCCTCTCTACACTTTCCAAAAGCCATTTTGCAAAGCAGAATTTACACTTCATTTTGAGACCTTTAGAGCTATTCTAGTTTTCTGACAGATTATAAAGTTGTTTGTTTAATCATAGCTGTTGGTACCTTCCAGAGCAAAGTACTTTTTGTCTTGCTGTTGGCAACACTTAACAGGCCGCTGTTCCTATGTGTCTCCCACTACTGGAAAGTGTTTGCAAATTAAGTTTTTTCTGCTAAAGGCAATGACTGAGTAGACAAGAGGAACACCAGCTTGGGAGCAAAGCTACTGGGAACACTGGTCTGTTTGCCAAAAGTCTGCATACCAGCCTGCATCCAAGATGACCTGCTGATGGCCAAGAAACATTCAGTGACACACTTGTTGCCGATAGATCAAGTTGAAAACAATCACCTGCTGTCAGCTTGCATGATTTTGTTTTTCTAAACAAGGCTTTTGGCATTTGGTACATGTTTTTTCCAAAAAACTCCAGTGTCCAGATTTTTACTTCGCAGTTCTGATATTATAATAAAGCAGCTTGAAACATGCTTCTTAATAGCATGTTTTGCAGAAGGCAACTGCTCCCCCAAGCATTTAGTTATTGTTGAAGTAAATTCATAAATTTTGATAACCCAAATGATGCATTTAAGACACTACATTCCTGAACAACCAAAATTTGCTACATTATTGCACTCACATACAGTTCCCATCCCTATGAAATGTGACAGCATCCCTGGGAAGTCTAACTAGTGTTGTTCTTATGTATAGAAAATTGTAGGAGAAAGGTTATTTGACTTCAAATGTCAGAAAATCCATGCAGAAAACAAGTATTTAAAAAAAAAAAAAAAACCACAAACAAAACAAAACACACCCAACTACAAGCATTTTGCTTCCCACTCTTCATCTGCCATCCCATTTTTAGGTTGCCTTTGGACGCTGGTGCAGTAACAACACCTGACATAGATCCATACTACAACCAAAGAGTTCAGACGCTGTATGCACTCCAGTTACACATTAATAAATATAATAGAAAGTCAGTACAACTGAAATAAGTTTGGAGAGACCAGTATTTCATTCCAGAAGAGAGGCCTTAGTTTGAGATTACTTATTAGCTAGTGACTATGGTTTTCTGTGCTAACAGTACATTTTTGATGCAATAAGGTTCAGTCACACACACAGAGGTTCCTGTAAACCCTTGCAAAGGGCAATTTCACTCACTCATTTCAGGTCACAGGCTTCGTCTTCAGAGTAACAATCTCTAAATGTAAACAGGATACACATGCTCCCAGAACTTGGACTTGAATGTAGACTACTCAAAATGGAATAATGAAGATGTTGAAGTTGGATTCTTTATTTATAACAGCTTAAGTAGGATTACATAGTTTAGAACATCACATTCTCAACTCTTCCATTCTCCTTGGATGTGCTAACCACTGCAAAGAACTCAGGGCTGGCTCATGATCACCACATACTTAAAACACAAAAAAAACCCCCACAAAAACCTCCAACCCAACAAGAACAAAACAAATCCCAAACCTAAAAATCCCCTGCAATTCAAGCGTCTCTGAAATTTACCCCACAGTAAATGGTACCCCCTCATTATACAGGTGGTTACCATGCGTGGACAGGATACCATTTTCTAAAATCCAGCTGCCCTGCAAGTCTTGTTCCTACCTTAGGAGGAGATTCAGTTTTCTTCAAAAATTGAAGGATTTTGCAGCAGCATCTTAGGGGTGGAAAGATAAATCATCTTACGGCTTTTTACACAGACACATGCAATGCTTTCTCAAGCAAAGAAATCAAAATAAGCTTTCCAGGCCTCCACAGAAGTGCAGTACCGCACCGTCAGCACACGAGGTCTCTAGCACATGCAGAGACTCATCCCTCAGCCTTCCCTCCTCCATCATTCACCTAGAATAGCATTTCTCAGGTTAGCCTTGACATCTGCACCTCTCTCCAAAACAGCTAGGCCCACGTAAGCAGGGTGCCAAGCCCTTAAGCTGCACATTTTGCAGAAAAGGAATGCAATTCTGATATTTTTAAAATTATTATGATAAAAAATGCACATGGGAAGTATTGCTGCACTGCAGCTGCAGTCACACAGGGACATCCTCAGAGCAGTCACGTTCCCATTGCTCATAGCCCTTCAGCTGCCTTCTTCCTCATCCTGCCTTTCTCTTACTTATTTCTAGTCTGGATTGTACATCACTATATCATCTATTTAGGATATAATATCTGTGCTTCCACCGCTTGTGCATTTTCTTCTTGCCCTTTGACCAGCAGGTCTCAACTCATCCATGCGGGTCTCTTGCCTTCCTTGCCTGATATCTTATACCTGGGGATCAAGAGCTCCTGTGCTCTATTAAAAGTGTCCTTCATGATCTGCCAGCTCTGTTCTGCCCCCTTGCCCCTGAGGGCAGTTTCCCAAGGGGTGCTACTGACTAGCTCCTTGAACAGTTAAAGTTTGCTTTCCTAAAATTCAGGGTCCTGACTTCACTCTTTTCCTGTCCCATATCCCTCAGGATTGTGAACTCCTTCAGTGCATGATCACTGCAGCCCAGGCTGCCTCCATCTTGACATCACTGATCAGCTCACTTGTGCTGGTGGCCATCAGGACCAGTATTAAATCCCCTCTGGTAGAGTTGTCTCTTACCTGGATTAAGAAGTTATCCTCAGTGCATTCCAAGAGTCTCCTGGATTGCCTGCAGCTCGACATGCTACTTTTTCAGCAGATGTTGGGGTGGTTGAAGTACCCCCCCAGCAGGGTGAGAGCCTGCAGCGCAATGCCTCCTGCAGCTGGAGTAAGAAGGCTCCCCTTGATTGGGTGGCTTGTAGTAGACACCAGCCACAAGGTTCTCTTTGTTGCCTCAGTCTGATCCTTACCCATAAGCTTTCAACCTGCTCCTGGCTGTTCTTCAGAGATAGCTCTTCACACTACCCATTTCCTGATGTAGGGGGCAATGCCTCTGCTCCTCCTTCCTCACCTGTTTCTTCTGAACAGCCTGTAGCCACAGATAGCTGCACTCCAGCCATGGGATTCATCCTTCCAAGTAATAGCAACTAGGTCAAAGCTTTCTAGCAGAATGGTGGCTTCCAACTCCTACTGTTGGTTGGCCATGCTGCATTAGTGTAGAGGCACTTCATCTGGGCTATCGGCTGTGTCACCTTCTTAGAGGAACACCCCTTAAATCCTTCGAGGTATTTCACTAGTGTTTCCCTACTGGCTCCTATGACCTCAGGAGCCCCTGGCTCATCTCATCCCTACACTTCAAGTGTACTGCAGTGAAGACAGCACTTCTCAGAGCAATAAACCGAGGGCTCTTGCTAGCACACAACCCTTTAACCTTGACATATCATCCCACAGCTTGTCATGAGCACGCCTGATAATATCACTTCTCCCCCTTCAAAGCTCCCCTATCTCAAGAGCAAAGACGCTCTTCCCCCTTTGAGAAAGGTGAATCCCATCTGACATCAGTAGGCCTGGTGCCATACAGACCATCCCATTACTGAAAAAAGCCAAAATTGCAGCCATGACACCAGTCACTGAGCCATATATTAACAGACTGGGTGTGTCTTTTTCTTCCAATGTCACTGCCTGCAAATGGGAGAAGAGAGGGAAAAACTATGCCCTAGATCCCCTTACTACCCTTAGACTATGTGTTGCGGCTTCATCACCACCCACATGGAAGAGCAGTATTGGGTAATAGTCTGAGGGCCCTACCAGACCAGGGAGTCTCCTAGCGATGCCCTTAACCCAGGCCCCAGGGAGGCAGCAGACTTCCCTGGGAGGAGAGTCTGTCCAGCATATTGACCCCTCTGTTCCCCTCAGAGTGGAGTCACCTGCAACTATAATCTCTCTTTTCTTCCTCATGGAGGTGGTTGTGACACAGGGGTAGGCCTCTCTGACCCTGGCAACACCTTTGCTGTGGATTACAGTCAAAAGAGGCAAACACCACACCAAAAATACTGAGATCGCCTTGAGCCTTGTTTGCCCCAACACTCCACTCATCTGTAAATATTTTCTAGGCATAGACGATTTATTATTTACTACATTGTAGAGGAAAGGGAGACCTTAAAAGAGCTCCAAGTAATGATCAGCAGGCAGAATCAGATGGTCAACTTATAACCATGTTCCCTTTATGAATATAGGTAATTTGATTTTAAAGCCCAAATTTTCAGAACTGTTGTCTTCAATTATTAATTCCCATGACATTTTTAGGTAGTAATTTTCTCATATTATTTGTATACTCTGTTCTCTGAATTGTACTCTGCTCTTTCTATTAGTTTGGATTACTTTTATCACTCATTTATGACAAGAAATGAAATCTGTAAACTAAAGAGATCTAATCTCACCTGAGTGACGTTTCTAGCACTATTGGCCAGTGAAAAATTTGCTGCCATCCTGTCTTGCAAAACTAAGTGTATTCAAGACTTTGTGTGTTACCTATGCTCTGCATGCTTGTGGTTTGGCCAGAATACCTAAAAGATTACTGCGAGAAGGTCAGATCAGTGTGATGTCCATTCTGTGGTTTGGACTAATTACATTCCTTGTACATTTTTCTCCTTGGAATGGAACATGCCTTTTTGTAACAAAAAGTTGGAAACACGAAGGTCATTGTTTGTGACAGGTAAAAGGTGAGGATTAAGTATTACATTTGTTCACATTCTCCAGACCAGCATAACAAATAGAGGCCTTAGTCATTCCATCACTATTTCTCTTCATTAGGTATGGGCGAAGAAAGAGGTCAATACATTTAACTGAACTCTCATCTTTGAAAAACACAATTTATTGTAATAAGAATAAATGCTATGTCATCAACATGCAGTATTCTATTAAGTATATATTTTTAGCAGATTTGTGAAAGCTATTGATTGGGTACATCTGGCCAATTCTGTGTTTCTAAAATCCCAGCACATTTCATTTACAAAATAATATTTCAGGTGAAAGAAGGTCACCTTCACTGAGCAAGCAGTATTTTTTAAACTGTTTAAGTGTGCATCTATAATTTAAGAAAACTGCAGAGAAGTGGGCTTTTTTTTTTTTTAACCTTGTCAATGCAGAGCATGCTTCAAGAAAGAAAAAAAATTGTTAGGGAAAGAGTTATCCACTGATATTATTTTATACATGCATACTGCCTTTCTCAAAGGGTCTCCAATCTAAATTAAGCATCCAAATTTGATGTAGTAAGTGAAGGTAAACAGTGGGGAGAGACTGGAATGAAGGGCAGATTGCTGTTCCAGTGCAGTGAAGGCTCATACGCGAAACAAATATTGATATAGGCTATATTTACAAAGAGTGAAAGATATATAGCTGAAAGGAGAAGAAAAGCAGTAAAATAACATAGAAAACATTAACCTGCAAACCCCAGACTCCCAAACAGCAGCAACAGCAGTTTATTTGACAGCCCTAGGTGAATAATCAAACGAACACCACTGGCTGCTCTGCCAAGTCAGCTTTATGCCCTTGTCTCCACAAGGACACAAGGCAGGCAGGACGGAAAGTGGGACAGCCCACAAGAGAGCCTTCAGCCCATCGTGCCACAGGAACTTGAACTACTGTCAAGTAGCTCATTCAGATGAAGGGGGGACATGACTGCTTTCAGCAGGCCAGCAATTTGCATTCTTCCCCTTTTATTTATGTGTGCCTTTTATTTATGCACACTTTTAGAGCCCCAGAAATCTGCAGAAGCTCATGCTTTAACCACGATGCTGTTTTGCAGTGACCCACGCCAACAGGCAACCTTCATAAATGCTCACAAGGGCAGGACATTCTCAGCTACAGAGCACAGGTGGCTCCAGAGTGAACTGAACTAGGACTTTCTGCTGTGGAAAAAGCACGCAGCAAGTAACGTGGTCACTGGGAAGGGTCCCCAGAACAAAATATGATACAAGTCTACATCTTAATGAAACACTGTTAGAACTGAAATGCTGGATAATATAGCTGCAACATCAGGGAGCTGGAGGGGGGATTAAAGGTAAATCATCTAATAGAAAGGAGTATGACTTTTGCTTATAGAATTCTTGTTAAAGAAATTAACATTTTTGATTTTCTACTGATTAGAAATAACCATAGAATCACAGAATGGTTTGGGTTGAAAGGGACCTGAAAGACCATCTAGTTCCAAACCCCCTGCCATGGGCAGGGACACCCTCCACCAGACCAGGTTGCTCAAAGCCTCATCCAGCCTGGCCTTGAAGACAGTCAGGGATGGGGCATCCACAGCTTCTCTGGGCAACCTGTGCCAATGCCTGGAAAGAAATGAGCATCTTTCTGCACTCCACAATATAAAGTGTTGAGAATGGCAACTACATACCTAGACAGCTAAGCACTTCTCCATTTGGCAAAGACTGGAAGTAAGGACTAAGGAAGCCCTAGTAGCTATCTGCAGCAGAAACAGTGGCAAATCTGTACTACTTAGTTTCCCAGCCACAAAAATTACTCCTTTAGAAACCTCTTGTCAGGACAACCAGTATCATTATGCAATAAGGAAGACTGTCTTTAAAAAAATAATCAGCAAACAAGATGTTACAGTACAGGCTGCCATGAAAAGCCCTAAGTTCTTCAGACACCTGTGAATTGCATGAAGAATTAAGAATTCCAAGGGTACAAGCTAGGACTTCTCAGGATACAGCAAAATCAACATTTGCTTTCATAGCCATCTGTCTGCATGCTGAGATGCATCCTCAAGAGAAAATGTCCTGCTTGTTGGCCAAAGACAAAAACTGCTGCAAATTAAAGTATGCCCAAGAAAGGCCCATCCTAAATGTATCTTGGGCATATCACATTAGTGCGCTTCAAAACAAGAACACAAAACTGTTTGTGACACTTGGACTAGCACCAGATGCAAAGAGGAATAGAATACCAAATGCATTCAGCTGCAGTGATTTCTTCAGCAGTATGCTGAAGAATAAAGTGAAATTTCAGCCAAAGCTATTAAAATTACAAGGACATTATCATCAGCATGACACTACAACCAAGGGCAAGGTTACAACTAAGAAAGGACACTGCAGGTACTACAAAAACACCATATACTGCTGATATCTGTCAATACATGCAAATTCAGAAACCCGAATAATCCTAAACCTGAAACAGAAAATTCTAACAATAGTTAGGCAATTAAAAACAAATAAAGAAAGTACCAAGAGCCAACAATGTAGTGTGACATCCCAGCACCTCAGAGGCCCGCAAAGATTTAAAAAGCTGTAGTGGGCTTAACACCTACCTCAGGAAGAACTCACTGCACTGAAAGAAAAAACAAATCCTGGAAAACAAAGGCAAAAGTGCTGAAATTAGACACTTAAACCCCAGAGCAGTAGTTGTAAAGCCACCCACACAATGTCTGCATCAGATACAAGCAATTTAAACACTAAGCCAACTCATCCCATTAGTGATAACTATAGATGCTATCACTTGGCCGAATAGAGTAACTCAAACTCTGCAAGTGGACTGACATTTTGAAAATTATGTTTGTGTACAGTGCACCAACAGGCCTTTAAGAGAGCCTTGTCCACAAGTGATGACAACTTAATGTCCCCAGTGCAAAGATCACATGAGGCAAACTACAGCCACCACCTTCAAACGCCTGCCAGAAATACCTGGAAGAGTGAAATTAAAGCGGGCTGCAATAGTACCTACAGGACACTTGCTGACCTCCGCACGCCTCAGTCCTAACCCCCGAAAGGAAAAGGGTGATACTAATTGCCTAAAGACAGGACTTCAGCTATTCAGAAACTATCAGAATTTGTAAACTATTCCATAGTAACTGAAATTGTAACAGTACATCTCACTCACATGTGACAATAGAAGTAGGATGTATCCAATCGACTCCTTATCCCAGGTAGCTTTGCAGCATAAGCAACCAGGAACTGGAAACAATCTTCAATGAATTATGTAAGATCCAGGAAGACATCAAAACCATGAAATAAACCTCTGACATGCTAGTTCCCATAAAAAGAACAGAAAAAAATCCAAACATGCTCACCACTCTGGAGACCCTGCCACTTGAAGTGCAGGGGCCAGAACGGAGACAATCCACACAACCAAATGTTGTAATACACCACGTGGAGGTAGTTCAGTACTGTACAGGACATGAACAACAGATCTCCAATGTTACTATGAAAAGAAACGTGATTTTATAGAGAATGCATATTGGTCAAACATGATTAAAATAAGATTAAAAATAGTCAAATAGACTAGACCCTTTTAATTACACAACAGAGCCCATCACCTTGGAAGATTACTGTTTGGATTTGAGAAGTCTGGCCAGAACCACCCCCACTTCCTTGCTTCCCCTCCTCCCCAGCTCTCTCTGCTGGTCCTAAGCCACACTCCATTCCTATCTGACAAAGACTTCAGGGGGAAAAAAGAAAAAAAGAGACTTCTATATTCATCAGATCATAACTATTGAACATACAACAAAGTAAGCATTATGCTACAGATGTACATCGGGTACGACATAGAAACCTGAACAAACCAGCTCTCAGGAAACAATTGAGAAAAAGGCTATGTATATGCAGACAAAGAACTGGAGTCTGAATTGGCCCTCCCTGGGTACACTCCTTTCAAGCTTTTTGAGCACTGAAGTGCTGCCTCCTTCCATTGTTTCTGAGGACTGCACACAAAACACACTTTGGGATGAAGGAAATGGGCGGTAACATGTTCTACAAAGGAGCGAAGAGAAGCTGTGTGAGAAAGCAGCTAACATAAGCAACAGGAAGAGGTTAGTAGGGAGGGAGAATTGTGCATCTAAAGAACAACAACAGAGGCATGAGAAGGAGGAAAAGCTCTGCTGGGAAGAGGAGAGGCAGCTAAGTACACCCTTTCTTAGTCAACAGAGCACTTAAAACACGAATGATTTGTTGAATCATATTCAAGAGCAATGAATACATAAGCCTTATGAACATGAATTTCAGTCAAGTCTTTGCTATTAGCCTTTCAGAAATATAACGACTGACTTGCCAAATGAACTTGGCATGGACCGAGCCACAGCACACGAGATTTCAGGAAGCTCAGTGATTTTGCCAACGTTATTATTCGAACAGAAAACAAAATCCAAAATTATTTAGACGCTTAAGTTCAGCCGTAATCACAGAGGGACCTCGGTCAGTTCTCAGATCTGTTCAGCTTAAACAGTTGCACTGTGCTAATATTTTTACTTGTAGCATACAGACTTAAAGGCATTACACAGAGCCCAGGGACAGCCAAGGTATAAGAAACAGAACTCCAGCCTCCCTTGGAAGTTGCGTTTCGCAGACCTTGAAGCTTTCTTGTTGTTCTCTAACACTGTGAAGAAGGTGCAGACTTTCTCAAAGCACAGTACTGAAATCTGAGTAAAATTCTTCAGTCAAGGTCTCAGCTAACACTACATAGAGTGAGATTCACCTCTCACAGGTTACCCAGGACTCAAAAGCTGTCCAGAATGTGTCATCAGCAAGAGGGAGAAAGATGTAGGGCAGGGCTCCAGGATGACAAAAAAAAAAAAAAACAAACCGAATTTTTAGACTAACCAGAAAAACCTTAATCCCCACCCTCTAACCCAAACCAAAATCAGCAAAGTTTTACAAACTAGTATTTTGGAGGATGAAGATGAAAATCTAAATTGATAGAATTCAAGCTGAATTAGACTTTCTCACTGACATAAAAAGCAAAAGATTCTTCAACTGAATAAATACCTGAAAGCCAAAATTAGTCTTCAGGGCCACTATATGAACAGGTATGAACACAGCTCAGGAATAATCCATCAATAGTTGCCTAACAAAGTGAAACTTTCTTCTTCAGTATGGAAAATATCATTATATACAGAAAACTAACGAAAACAGTGACATTATCCAATCCAGTTTTGAAAGAACTGGTATTGGATACCACAAACTGAGAAACAGGACTTGATGAGGCTGTCTCATCAGGAGCTATGCCAGGTGACTGAAGAATAACAAACAGGTGAGAAAAGTGGGGGGGAAGAAACAACCCACCAGCCTGACATAATCAAACCTTAAAAACAAATCTCAAAACAGGAAACTGTTTACAGATCCTGGACTAAAAACACAGAAAGGAAGAAAATGCAAGGTAGAGATGATACTCAGTAAAAGAAACCACCTACATGCATGGGCAGTGGGAACACACTCTGCTTAAACTGTGCTGCAAGAAGAGGAAGGATCAGTCTGGAGAGGGATTACTGCTCCAGCTCTCCCTGATCAGGTTGGGACTAAATTAAATATTTACTTGAATCTAAGTATTAATACTTGCAATTAAATAATTACTTGCATAGAGTCTCAACTATCCTACAATCCATGAGACAGGAAGCCTGGAACTTTGTTACATTTCCTACTCATCTTGAAGCAAATAGAGGGCTTTTGGGTTTTTTCTGTTCTGTTTGGAAATAGCAACGCTGTTCCCTACTTTAGGTGGGCCAAATATTTTAGTCTCGGATTTATAGACATAAAACATGCATGCTTCTCCAGATCACCGAGGTTAATCCATTAAAGCAGTACCTTAGATACCTCAACTTTTCTGATGGACACCAATGTGTAATATACTGCATAAAGAAGTAACCTCTGCCTCAATAAGTTTCAATAAAAAAAAAGTCATAAAATAGATAAAATACAGATATTATACATAATACAGATAATTTAATGACATTCCTTCAGACAAAAAAATTTCCTTAGATTTCAGTGTTCCATGCAATTTTGGTTAATACAAAACCAAACCCCAGCAACTGGTAGTTTACTTGTCTGCACCTTGACGCATCCACACAATAAGTACAAAATTAATGTCACACGCACTAGAACAACCATCAAATCCGTTTCATAAGAAGTCACACCATAGCAAGGCCTTTACTGCTCCTGAATTGGTTGCCATACAAAGTGTGCTTTGTGTCCCAGTTCACAATTAATTAAGCTATGCGCACTGGACAATCAGTGCCGAGGATGTCTCTACATAATGTGTTCTAACAATACTAATTACAGACAGGAGGTGTACAGAAGAGGGTAGGGAATGCTGCCTAATTCAATACTATATCAAGCATATTGACATAAATTGACAAGTGTGCAAATGGTTCCCATACCTCACAAGTCGATAAGAGGAATTATTTCCCTAACATCATACCTTTAGTATTCCAAAGGAGAAAAACTTTCAGGTAAGATATGTAAAAATGTACATTCATTTTATTAATGTCAAATCCAAAGGTAGTTCTCCAGCTGGTTGAAATCTACCCAGCAAGTATTAGCCACAGATCAGAGAGTAGTTCCACCCACACGCACACCATACAAATCCAACAGTCTACACAATTCCTTTCCTTACAGAGCTAGAGATTCCAGCGATAAAGAGAATGCTTACAGGTCCTATATTTTCAATTATTTTTAACTTTCTTATTATTGTATCTTAAGTGTGGAACTTTTCTAGAGTTATGTTAGGAAGACAAATGTAGACAGAGTATTTAGTTGCTTCTCTGTACAATGAACTAATTTTAGATTTGGAAACAACATCTGTCAAACGTTTTAAAGCTAAATGGGATACAGCTGATAATGGCTTTAACAGTGACATTTTAATCCTGTCTTCTGCATTCTACTGAAAACGATGAATCTAACCTCTGGGAAAAAAAAATTTGACATTGAGTTTATGTCAACTTTTATTACTGGGGAGGCCACTGGGTGATCTTCACTTACTTGAAATACCTTCTTCAGGAAAAAAACTCCAAAAAACCCAGATTACTTTCCATACTTCCCCCTACCCAAATGTAGAAACATGTATTCCTTACCTTCACACACCATTCAGAACATAAAATCAACACAATCTTTCCCTTAAAACTGTTTATATTCTATATATACCTGCAGTAGTTTTCTGGCATCCCAAATGTTTCTGCTGGGGACACGCAACATACCAGTCATTCTCATGCAGCAGCGCACACACCAAACTTTCAAAGGTTATCAGCAACAGAGCTGTGTATTAAGAAAAACTCCACACCAATGGTTTGCCCACATCACTTGGCAATGTCCCTTTAATATTAATACACAGAGAAGTAAAATTTTGTCATAAATTTGTTCAAGTATGTGGAACATGTAAAATGCATAAGAATCAATATGGACTTCATTAATGTTATATTTATTTATTTTCCAGCTTCATACAAACTGGATGTAGAAGCATAAACATAGTACATTTCTACCATTTTCAACAAAAATATAACCAATATGTACAATTATTGTATTAAAAATACAAAAGGGATACAGACTCCACCAATGTCTTTCTAAAAGACATACAGGTACAAGTAGTATCAAAAGTATGAGGAAATCACCAGTTAATTGTACATTCTGCACTTGACATCACAGAGCGAACTGAGATTAGCAGTCCTATGGTCTACAATTACTTAATGCTTATATAACATTTGTGCAACTTGTGATAGAGCTAGGATTTTGTATTTCTATATGCACATGAGGTCCATAGCCTTGAGAATAAAACCGGCAAATAATGCATATTACATGTAAAATTACAAATGCATAATTGACAATGTGATATATAAGCAAATAGACAAAAGCTATGATTACAAGAGAGAGAATTAAATAAAGCACTGACATCTGTTTGATACAGTGAAAAAACACTGCAATTTGATCTTTAAAAGTTGAAGCTATTTACGTTTATCTACTGATCAATATGATCAGCTGAGTTCAATGGAAAAAAAAAATATCCAAGACCAGCAGTTCCTCACATTTGAGTACTACTCGGATTGGCAGCCTTCACTTCTCCGGAGTCTGTGCAAAAACAACACAAAAATAGAGGGGAGGGTCATTTCAGTCATTATAGGGTTAATAGCAGCTGTGAGCAGGTGGTTGCTACACAATGGCCTTCTCTACACATGCAGTGTTCCATGAAGCCATTAACAGTTGTGACTATTTCTGCATTGCAAAGGCTGGCAAATCTAAACGTGTTATTTTTCATTACTTAAAGGCTCGTTTATCCCCTAATGCCAAAGTCAATAGATGGAGGTTATTAGATCAGTGTTAACAGCCGACAGGAGCTGTGACATCCCAGCTTGCTTTCACTGCAAGGTTATCCAGTTAATTTTTCTTTTATTATAACTACTATATAGTAAAAAAAAATAAAATAAAAACAATATATAACTTAAAGGTGGGGTTGCCGTCTGTCTCATTAGAATGGGACACGTTCTTTTTCAGTATGCCATCCTGTACTCCGCAAGACACAGGTATGAGACACACAGTGTCCCCTTCCACCACCGGCCAGTTGCAAGCACACGTTTCTGCATTTAGGCTAGACCCGGCTGAGGATGCCATTAACGCTGACATTTACAACGATTTGAAGGTTCCAGGGTGGGGCACATGAAGAGTGAAGCCAGGCAGTCAGGGAAAGGCTGCCTCTGATAACCTCTGCCTTCCCTTCTGCCCTGCTCAGCCACGTGATAGCAATATTCTTTCCAGGAGCTCAGGCTGGCAACCCTACTTACAGGTAGGAAATAATACTGAAATTACTATGCAGATGCAGGATTTGATCTCCAAAACACAAACATACAAAAGCGTAACAAAGGCATTGTAAACAAGCAAATAAGCACTGCCTCCTTGAAGGATTTCAATGCATTTTTCTCTTCGTAGGTTAAAGGCCAAATGTAATTTGACAACTAGCTTATCTCATTATCCCAATGAGACTAAGTGCTAGGATTGCGATTAAAATCTAAAAGGAAGATTTAAAAAAAAAACCCTTCCAGGCATTGGGAAGTGCAGCCAGAGTTAATCATCCTGATGTGATGATCTTGGAATTTGGAATGATACTGTGTGATGTGGCAGACAGCGACAGTGGTAGCTTGGAGATTGCTGCACTGTGCATTTCAAGCAACACAGTTTGAAAAGTGCCAGGGCGATTTCTTCACAGTATTTCACATGCAAGGGGAGAGGGGACAGAAGGGGGAGGGGCGGAGGAAGAAGCCCCATGCTGCTTTAAGGCAGGGAAGGAGGCAAATAGGTCCACCATCCTTTAACTATAGTTCCAAGGCTCCTATTCTAGGGACGTCTTCTTGTGCTCTCCTTTAAGGTGGCTCACTCTGGATCCAGAAAAGCCCAAGTCTTAGACAGCAGAGACTTGTTCATCTTCTGCAAACACAATAGGATAGGGGAAAATAGAATTTAGTTCATATAGAACAAGACTGCTACTGACTGAAACAACCTGTGCTATGCTCACGTGTTTTCCATTTCCTTCAATTAGGTATGTATTTTAAAATAATCTAAATATCTGTACATTTCAGGTCTCACGAGAAGCACTTTTTGTAATTTTGTTCTTGAAAAAAAAAAAAAAAGACAACTGCTCTAACTGAGCTAGGTGCAGTTCCTCAGCATGAGGAACACAGCAGCTACTGCTGGATATCCAATAACTTCATAAAGCCACCTGACATTTGTCCCTGAATATATCTGTAATTTATTTAAATTAAGATTACATAAGAATTGAGTGCAGCTTTAGTCATTACTGGTAAAAATAATTAAAATTCTCTGTCATGGTAATTCTCAAAGTTTGGGGCAGTTCGATTAAGGAAGATGTCTTTTTTTTTTCCAGCATGTTCAACTGCAGAGTTCATCCTGCCCATAAAACCTTAATAACTAAGCAGTTATGGAGGGAAGGGGAACATTAGCCTTTCTACCATTAAGCAAAACAAAGCATTCGGATGTGTTATTTGGGCACTGCCCTGCCTAGGTTTTCAGCACCTAGCCCTAAAGACGCAATCCAGCTACATTTGGACTCCATAGAAAAACAGATCTGTCTGTGATCTATCATGATAGATGAGCTAAAGCATAAAGATGCAGACACACTTGGGCAAGCGATGTAGTAAGAGTAGTGGGCTCGTTACATGAAGCAGCTGGTGAGGAAGACCCAGTGTCCGCAGCGTAAGAATTTCAGGTAGAATGTAACTACCCAAATAAACCTGGACGCTCTACGGGGCAAATGGACAGGTCTCCTACAGACCAGGATCCTTTTCTGATTGTTAAATACACGGTTAGTGCCAAGCATTAGGCACGCTGGAAACTTTCAGGGCAGGCAGGGCTGTACTTGGTGAACATAGGCACCTCCAGAGAAGTTGCCTAAGCCTATCGCTTGGTTGTCCAAGGTTCAGATGGACCCACATTCCAAATTTTAAATTATATTTAGGATGAACTGAATGCCTCCCCTTCCAAAAAGTTAACAAATAGCAAGGTTTGAAAGATGGAAGAGCGCTCAAATTATGGCAAGAATTTCTATGGCAGAACACAACTGCATAATGTGCTTTGCAGCTGTGAAAGCATTGACCGTTTTTGCATGCACCACGCTCAAAATCTAACAACTAGAAATTTACCATCTTCCTCTGTGGAAAACCCTTGAGGCGGATAGTGAGCAAGACGTGGATCTGACTCATTTGGTTTATGCCACTGAGGTTTGTTCACGGGCCTGTTAGTTGAATGGCCATGCGACTGCTGCTGCGGAGTTGATGTCCCATGGGTCTCACATGTCCGTGCCACCATTCTAGACCTCTGCAGCGCTACGTTGTAATCCGGAGGCTTTCTGGTTGGATGGGAACCACCTTCTGCAAACTCAGCAATAGGTATTCCTACATAACCAGGAGGAGTTGGAGGTGGTTCCCGATATCGACCCTCTTTTCGTGCTGCAGGAAAAACAACAGATTGTTATAAAAGATAGTAAGAGGAAAACTGCTCAAAGAAAAATAAGCAGTGAAAGTTAAACCAACATCAACCAGCTCAAGAGCCCAGGAGGAGAACATCCAAAGGACACAAGTTAACTACCATACAGAAGACAATGAGGCCTTGAAAAATAAATTGTAGAACATACAACATGCACAGGATACAGCTATTCTTCTGGGAGTGAAGCATTAGTCTAATAAAATTCACCAAGTTACAGGGACAATTTGTTCTAACTTGAAGCTGATCCATCAATCGCACAGAACAACATGTTCACTGGTCAAAGTAGCATGGAAGACTTAATTGTCCACAGATGTGTCAAACATCAGGAATATTGGCATCTCCCCAAACACAAGTATCTTAATCCTGAAGAAGGGCTTTGCACCTAAGAACTCATCTCTTGGTTTTAACATCTTGCAGGGAAGGGGGAGGGGTGGGGACGCGCGGAAAGCACGCGATACACTCTTTCTTCCTATTTAGTGAGACATAAGCTACAATTACAAAAGGTAAGGAAGAGGAGTGGGCTTCCTCTTCATACTTTCCACATGCACTGCTGCCCACTGCTCTTATGGTTGTGTTCTCTGCAATAAACTTGGAAGTATGCCCATAAGAACAATGACTGAATATGATTTTATACAGGAGATGGAACGGGCCACCTATTTTGTGGATCTCATTCAGGCATAACTATATATCTGAAAAAGGCTTAACTCTGGGCATACTTAGAAGTTCTCTCTTGCAGGGAAGTTCAAGGGAGGAAACAGCAATTAAGAATTTTAAGCATCTGCAGGAACACAGCAGCTAGGCACAACTCTGTTTTGGAGTTGTGCACTTAAAGAAGTCAGCTAGGACTTTTATACTGAACACTTCTTGTGGGTCTAGCCCTTTAACACATCACCACTTAACTTAGAGTACAAAGGCAAACACAGCAGGAAAAACTACTGACACAGACAATTTACTCTCTGCAGCTTGCCATGTTCTTGCACAAGTGGTGATGACAACATCACCCTGCATTAGGGAGCACGGAACTGACTGAATGGGCAGTACAAGCTTAAAACGGACCAGTGCTACTTGGATGTGGGTTTTTATAGACTAAAAATAAAGTCACAGTATTGTAAACAAAACCAAGTAGTTTTGAGTAGAATCTAAGTATTTTTCTTGGACAAATTGTTTAAACTGAGCAAAGTAGCATGAAGAAGTTGGAGAAATTTTATTCAAAGATTTCTGAAAAATTCGATTGAAATCCTGCAAGAGATCAATATCTACTCAGTGAAAGAGAGCCATGTAAAAAAAGTGGCTTCTGTTGGACAGTGATATGCAGTTACGTTTGCAGGATAACTAGTTAATCGCACCTGAAGTGGATGGAAGTGTGTGGTTTGCATTTTCAGGTCTCGCTCACATGCTCTCAAGTCTCTAAAAACGTAGTGGCAAGCACTGCCTTGAGAGGCAAGTTTGGAAACGCGCTCGTTCCACGTTCTGGTGGAAACCGGGGGTATCAGAGTAAAATTAGAGAATGGCATAATTCTGAACCTGGAGTCCTAAACTGACCAGCTTCCTCCTCTTTGTAGCTCAGGGATTCCCAAGCTTTGAGGCAATGGGCCACTGCTAAGCAATATATGTGGGCAGAAAACGGAAAAGCAGTTTATCGCAGTGGTCTCAGCATGACCTCAATCTGGCAAACTTTTTCAGCTGTGTCAGTGCAAAATGGGTTTTAGATAGTTTTTCATATTAACCTGAAGAAAGGCAAAGTGGAGTGGAATGAAAGGAAAGAAAGAGGCAAAAATGCAGAGGTCTCGGACGGCCCAAGGACTGGGATGCATAGAAGGAACAGTACAAGAAAAATGTTAAGCTCTGCCAAAGACACCTTCATATTAATTTATGTATTATCTGATCTTTCTTTTGTTGAATAATCATATAAATGTATTTCAGCTCTAACTTCTTAGGAACCTCTTCCATTTCAGCAGTCCAAAGAAACATCTCAGTTGGTATTTAAGCACAAAGTGATTCCATTTTCAGAAGAAAGGAATAGTCACAATTATCAGACAAGTCATACAGATGTATAAAGTAAAACACTTCTAAAAACAAAATCAGGCCACGTTTATTAAGATTTCTAAATATAGAATGTGGAGCCTTACTGTGAAGAGAAAGTCATGTGTCAGAACAGACACCTAAATACATCAACCTCTCAAAACACTGCCCAGCAGTTGAGCTAGTTTTTTGATGTATGGCAGGCTCTCTTGGATCACAAAGGCACTGCCAGAAATCAGAATCAACAATAAGTGATATTTTCCCTAGCAATAAAGGCACAGTTAAAGGGGAAAATATGAGAGAGACTGCAAAATGTTCAGTTTTGCTTTACAATAATAATAATTTTAAAAAAACCACACCGGACAAAAGAAATGCAGTTTTAGGATAATACGAAGAACCATAAGCAAATTAATTAAAATACTCCATGGTAAATAAAACTTAACTTACCAATAAGCCCCTTTGTACTACTTGATGATACTGCTATGTGAGTGGGCATGGGAGCAGGCTTTGACTCCTCTGCTGGTACAGACGTTATGCTACTGGTTTCAGCTTCAATTGAAACATCCTTCCCACCCCTCCGCTTTATGGTACCTGTGTCACCTTCCGAGTCCTCTCCCCAGTATCCTGTTGAGGATGCCCAGCTTGCCCTGGACTGTGCTTGATCAAGGCCCTCCCTACCTTGACTTTGCCTGCCATACTTTGTGCCATGATCAGGGAACATCAGCTGGTCCATATGACTGCCCGAGGCCCACAGTCCTGCCCCATCGCCTGAACTATCGAAATGAGCATGTCCAAAAGGCAGAGTCTCCCAGCTTCTCTGGTGCTGTATCGTCTGTATGTTGTCATGAGAACCGCTCGAACAAGAAGTCCAGCTACCACGGCCGCTGTCGGCTGCATCGAGTGAAGCTCTGTCCCCCTGATCCTGTGACAGTTCTTCTGTACTAGGAGAAGAAATCACAGTTGCTCCAGCATACAGGCCTCTGGTCTCTGAAAGTGGTGCATATGAGCTAGATGCACAATGACAAGGGGAAAAAAAAAAATCCAGCATTGGAATTTGAGATCATTTATAAGACACATGAAGGATTCAACAGTCAAGAGAAAAGCAAACATACTGGGGGGTTGGAACGGATGGCCTCTAAAGGTCCCTTCCAACCCAAACCACTCTATGAGTCTATAATTAAATGTTTTGATGCAATTTATATTATTACTTGCATTAATGACTAATTCAATTTTGAGACTAACACACTTTCCTTCCAAGCTCATCCTCAATAAAACAAAAGAAAATTATGGGATACATATCCTGACAAAACTTAACACTTCAGAGGAGTAATTTTAAAAAGTAAAATCTTAACTTTGCAGCAGCCCTTTAAGAAAGGCAAACCACACTGACGTATATAAAGGGGACCAGACTGCTAATAGGATTTCTGCTGCTTTTCCAGCCATGTAAAGCAAAAGAGCAAAAGTTGGAAACGGAGTTCTAGCAGGAGGTGGGGCTAATATTCAGGTTCAGGTTTCAGATTCCAATTTTTTTTCTGGTTAGGAAACTCCAAAAGCCAACTTTTAATTTCTTGCACATGGAAGTGTATTTTAACCTTAATTTTGGAAACACATGCTACTTCGTAGAGCAAGTATGTTCTCTGTAGCCTTTCAGCAATTAAGTAAGCCTGACACTATCACTTACATAGCAGCAGAGAAATCCAACAAAGCATCACTTTTGTTTAGCAGTTATCCAGGCTGCTGGGATTGGTCTTTCCAGGGCAACTTGCTATGCAGACTGGAACTCTGTTCTTCCAAATATTTAAGACATCTGATTAAAGAGTTCGCATAGCCTGGGATTCCCAAAGCTGAAGTATGCTAGTTTTGGAATAGACCTGCCACCCACAGACCCCACAGGATTAAAAACCCTGCAACCATTCAGAGGACTGAAGCATCCAAATAACAGCTCTGAAAAGTAAGTGGAGACTAAATAGGAGCCAGAGCTCCAATTATTTTCAGACCAAGGCTCACTGCTACAGATTTAGAGAACTCCTCACAGCACTAGCTTCCCCACCATTACAGAAGTTAATTACCTAGAAAATTACCTAGAATGCCAGCAGCCTAATGTGAATTTTGGCTTCCAATTATTGTTGGCTAGAAGAGATATTTGGGGTAAAATATTTTTAAGTTAGATAAATACGTACTTTTGCATTAAACAGACTGGGAAATTACTAGCTATTTCTGTTCTCAGCTTGCTTGCTGAATAATTGTATGAATAATTTCCCATCTAATTCGGTTAATTCCCCATGTAGAAAACAGGCTAGGGTACTAGTCTGCCACAAAGAGGATAATCTACAGCACTACTAAATGCTCAGATGATAAGGTCTGCTGAGGTAAAGCCTTACTGCTGTAGACCTCATCACACACTCAGGAGTGCAAAACCTTTTTCTGTCAGAAAATGGAGCATTATCACAAAACGCAGCACTCAAAGAGCAGTCTTGAAGAGCAGGGGAGAATAGAAATATTTGTGAGAGATAAAGGGCAACTTATACCAACAAATATACATAAACATGCCACATACATTATACTTTCATAGAGTGTGTAAGTAAGCACAAATAAAATTCCTACCCTAAGCTGTATTGATCTGGTTCAATCATGATTCTTCTATCAATCCTTCCCACACCCAGATTTGTCTCCACGATGCTGACAGAATGCCTCTGTCTCCTCTCATCATGCAGGGAGACTGGCATAGAGTCAAAAGAGGAATTGCTGACAATACTAGATCTGGAAGAAATTTCGCTGTGACCAGAATCTGAGAAGTTGTCCACGGTGCCACTAGGAGCCAAGGTATAGCCTGCAAAGGGAATGTCACGTTAACTAGACCCTCAGAGAAGGCTGCTCAGCTATCGCCAGGCAGCCAGCAACACTGCTACCATAGCAAATCAAAACTATGTAGAAACAGCACTGCAAAAGATACACATAGCAGAACTGTGTAACACCCTGTATTCTGTGTCTTATTAAGAGCTTCAAGATTGTGGGAACATGCATCACTCATTTAGAGTCCAAATGTTCACCTTCCTTCTTCTCTGCTCCCCATCCCAAATTGTTTTCAAGTGCACCATCACGCTTGTATCCCCGCATTAGGAAATCACACTTCCCAAAAACCTGCCCGGACATAAACACTGTCTCCAAGATTGAAACCAAAGAGGTGACTTGGAAAAGAATGGTGCTTCAAGTAATCCCAGAGACCCTCTCCCACAGTTTTTCTGTTCTGCAAAGCTACACTCCAGAGACGAGCAGCAGATACAACATGAAGCCCACATGTCTGGGCTGACTGCTCATTATGTATCCTGGCTGAGAGAGGGTCAGACTTTCAAGCTTTCCTTGAGGTACTTGGCTAACTAACTACATTCCACATAGCACATATTTCCAGAATTATACCATAATTTGGAGGTAGCACTGACACCGTCAGACTGAGATAAAATCTGCAAACCATGTCACAGAGGCAAATTCAGCTTTTGTTTTAATATTAAACAAAGCTGTGCCGAATGCTCTTGCCAGCTAAGTTAAGGTTCATTAAACAACCTACATTCACAGGTAACTGCAGTTTCCATGTTTCGCTTCCAGTCTACACATAAGCATCACAATGACTTCAACTGATCTATCCCAATTCCCTTGATGAGAACATGGGATTAATGCTGCCATTTCTGTATGAAAGAATTTTTATCTGAAATTTAGCTTCATGTCACCATCAAGCCAAGGATGGTTTGATTTTTGTAAATTCCTAATCACGTTTAATGATTTAATTTTCGCAAAAATAAAGCACTTTTCCCACTACGAGCCAACCGCAGAATCCCAATTCCTTTTCCGAGAAATGCACTGGTCCAACCATATTTATACCAATTCACTCTTTGCTAATGTAGCATTTGGGAAACATTGTGATGGTAGCTTACAAGGACTCAAGGTGCTAATATAAGACTTCTCTATGTAACATCCTCCTCCATCTGACCTTAGTAAAAATCACTTCAATAGATTTTGGATAGACATTGGTACTTTCTTGAAGTATTCATCTCTCCCCTTTCTTATCTCTGCTTATCCAATTGGACAAATCTTTAACCCTTTTGTTTCCACAAGACCCACCTATCCCAGAGATCACTACCATCCCTGTGCAGTTTAAGAAAAGTTATTGCTACAGGGGAGTATCCACCACACTCATCTCTAGCATTCTGAACTTCTGTTATGGGGACTGAACCCCAACATCTATAATTTTATCCTATTATGTAACTCTTAACCCAAACTTTTACGATATTCTGAAAAGAGAATAACATAGAAGTTATCTGCAGTACAACTAGGCTATCATACTTCCAAAAGAACTTTTTTTCTTAAACTACAGGAAAATGACTATTTTCTGTTTTTTTCAGTTCATAACCAGAACAAGTACAATAAAAAAACCAAACAGGCTTAAGAAAATCCCTTTGAAGTCCTAAATTAACTTTTAAAAAATAACTCTGAAGTCACTTAAAAAAGAACTCCGTCAAGGAAGTTCCAACGTGTAATACCATTCCTCACATATCCATACACCGTGTTTGAATAATCAGCATGCTAGTGAAACGCTGTGTATTAGTGACTTGAACCCCAAATATCTTAAGCCTGCCTGTCATTGGTAGGTCACATCCCATCCAGATGCATGACACAGCAAATAATTTCTCTAACAGGAATTTATCTAGCATACTCAATGCTGTACAGAGATTTTAAGCTTCAATCTGCACATCCTTCCACAGGCAGGAAACACTGATGATGGAATATTTTTGTCAGAAGCAGCTGCAGTGAGAGTGACCTAGTACATCAAACTCTGTATCAGATCAGGCTGTCTTTCCTGGCTCTTGCTAACCAGAGGGCTTTCAGGTATCCCTGAAATCAGATTCCCAGGTGTCCTTTCATGTATCCCACTCTGCACTACACTTCCTGCCCTCTTGCTGACCATATGTGGCAAAAATAGGAGCAACAGTTTATCCTGAGCGTCCAAATCCTCTTTCAGAAGTTTCCAAAGAGCTTCAGGAAACAGGGCAAGAAATACTGCACACATAATACCTTTCCTTGGAGAGCTCTGTGGTGACGTGGGAGGAGAAGACAGCTGTGAAGATGCACTTGAGACCGTGTCTTCAGACTGTTTCTTGTGACGATCCAAACTTCCTTCTTCAGATAATGAAAGAATTTTCTTTAAAGCTTGCGGGGAGTTGATGCCTTGGAACACAAATTAATTTAGGCAGATGTAAAGTCCAGCATAAATACACCTTTCTGTCTCCCAATGCATTTATAGAGCAGACACCACATGGGAAAAACACTAGATTTTTTCCTGTATAATTATGAGTTTCTGACACCAGCTTAAATGAAGCAAAACTTTTATACCTACTCCTATTTAAAATATAGCACTGTATTTCTGCATATTAGTGCAGCTGGTCTTTCACCTGAAATAAATGGTTTGCCACAGAAAACACAATACAGATTTCGTGTTGCAGAATACTGCCTATACAAATATAGAAATCAAGGATATGCATAGTAATGGTTACCAAGAATTTGAACTAAAATTATGTTGAATCCAAACACAAATCTCACTGGTTAGTGAAGGTTTACATAATAGGAATTGAAACTGTTCTCCTCTTTTCTATTCAGAGTAGCCTAGAAGGTCAAAGAAAGCTGGAAAGAAGATTAATAAGATCAGGCTTACAAAACATCCTGCAGCTGCCTTTCTCCCTCTCATTTTTGAGATCCATCTCTGCACCAGCTTATTTTGGGAAACTAACAAGTAAAAACATCCTGACGATGATGTATGATGTAAAGATCTGGGGCATCAAGAATTGCTTTTTTCAGGCAACATTTATCCGTCTTTCTCTTCCCCTCACCTCAAAAATCCACCCTGGGACAGTCTCTAAAGTGAAGACAGATCTTGTCTGACATTTTTGCTAATGTTTGTGGTAGAGGTTATTTTCAAGCATCCTACAGAATGTATCTTTGATCTGTTGAATCACAATGTAGCTATCAATAATTTACAGCTTCTTCATCAACATAACCTAGTCAGTTTTCAGAAACTTTTCCACCATTAGCAAAAATGCAGACGGTGCATCAAAGTCCTTTTAAGATTAAAATTTAATGATAAAAACAAGAACTAGACGAATATTGAATTGTTTCTTGCTCATTTTTCTGCTTCTAATGTTTTGATAGCACACTAAGTAAAACTAATCAAAGGTGAAATTAAGAGTTAAGCTCTCGTGAAATTACCATCGTGCAATATGAAGGGCCAGTTATGCTACATATACTTTACTAGGATTATTACCATACTTTAAGTGATACATAAGAAGTCTTTAACAATGCATATATGTTCTGTACACATGCTGGGACACATATGAAGATCAGATTAGAAGAAATTCCTATAGTCCAGTATCTTTCTGAGCAACATGCAGACAGCAATGGCTGAACAACAGCCCCAGCAAGCAGAATCCAAAGGGACAATTCACAACATGAAACTTCAGGCCTACATTTGTAATAGTAGTTTGAGCAGGCTTGAATTTCACATTAAATGTTCAACTTTTGACAAAAAAAACCTACCAAAACTTACGAGGTATCTCAGATCACTCAAACAGTCCAAGTAACTAATCCCTTTGGAAAGTTAAGCCAAGATCCCAGGGCAGATAGTCGGAAAGATTTGTTCTGTCGAGCTGCTAGTAACAGGTAAATACTTATACTGATTAAACTGACAGGATGCTTTCCTAGATTCCTTTCTTCCCAGTTCCAGAAAAGAGAATTATGCATACACACTGCATGGACTGGCATAACCTGCATATAATACTAACAGAAATAAACATCTGAATCTTATTTCATTAAAAACATCTCCCTGACACAAGCAAACTTCAGAGTATTAAACTGAATGCGTCATTGTTCCACTTACCAAATGGCGGGAGGTCTTTGACTGGCACTTTCTTGCGAGAGGGATAAAGAGATACGGCAGGGACCTGCAGCGCTTGGTTCACTTTATGTTGCTGCTGCTGCTGCACTTTCTGCTGGATGCCTGCCCGGGGAGCCACCGGTGACGTTTCAGATTTTCCAGATCGCTTGTCTCCTGCGTTCTTCGGCACTTTGCAAGAAACAGGAGAAAGTACAGAATAACTGCTAGGTAAAAATATTATGGGAGTTTTAATCTGAGCAGTGCAAAGCCCTCCAGTTAATCAGTAAAAGGTGCTCAAATGCTTGTACAATTAATGCAGTAGTATACCTTGACAAAGAAAAGGTCAAGAGGAGAAGAGGGGGAGATGTAACTCCATTTAAAATATGTACATTATCAAAGAACATTTAACCCTTTCTCAAATAAGACTCTCATAAATAACTTGTTAGAGCTAACAAAAACATGACCAGAAGTTATACTGGTCTGTCATAAGGACTACAACTGGTTTACGGTGGACATATAATTACTCTTTTTTGCTATGCTGAAGGAAGTAAAGGGCATAAGGTAAGGCATTCTCGCAAATCAAAACCTATATCCAGCATAAGGTCCCCCATCTGCTGCAGCCAGATACAGCCTTCCAAGTATCTCTGAAACACTTGGACATAAGGAAATCCCCTTTTCCCTCTCAAGGCCAAGATATCCAGGATGACCAACCCTATTCACACAAATAGCCTGAGTACCTCAGAAATGTGGGAAACTTGGCTCCTCCATACCCTTTGTATGGACAAATCTAAAGAACCTTTGTTCTCTTCAGCATGACATCATCTGAGAGCCGTATCTCCTATATAAATGATATGCCTCTATGTTGTTAATCTGCAGGATGATTTCCTTAAGATTCATACATGTTTAGTACTTGTAAATGACTAGACACATCATTTTCCACCTCACTGTCTAGTTACTGTTCCCGAGTACTTCCTTGGAAAAGAATCTGAGGTACGCATTATGGTTTCCTTGAAATCCATAACAAATGCAATGCTCACGTGTGTTGGTGGCTGGCTCACACTGCAGAGACAGTGTCTGGAGGCTCTCTTCATCCATTTCCAGATCCAAGTTTGAGAGATACTGCTTTACTTTCCGTGCCATCTGAGCATCTTCATATAGTTTTTTAGCATTAAGGAAGGAGCTGCGACGGACCCGTTTTTTATGTCCCCCTGTTTGTGCAACATCCAGCACGGCTGCATTCGTACTGCCCTGGCTGAGAGACCTGGAGGGAAGGAGGGGCGGGAGGGGGAGGAAAGAGGGGAAACATATGACTTAGTCCAACACGGTATCACTTGATGAACGTGAAACGTGCAAAAGATTGCATGAATGTCAGTCTACGGTCAAAGCTTACATGCCTCATTCCATTAAGTCAAACAGATGTAACAGTTAGGAAGATGAGGGTCAGGAAATCTTTTTACTTGGTTACAGGCATTATTTTAATTACACAAATATTTTAACCTATTCTGCTCCAACTAGGCAATATCACTTCACACATCTAGAAAAGCATTCAAGCTAGCTCTCTCACGTAGGCCAGCTACTGAGAAGACTGGAGCATTAGGAAAAGCTCATGCAGTAAGGCAATGCTGACAGAAGACTATAGTTGAGGTTCAAATTTAAATACATACACAGAAGGCGTTTTGAAAGCTCTCTAAATACTTTCTAAATCAGACTGTACAAAAAATGTACAGTTCAGCTTTACAAAAAACTTCCTTGAAACTTGCCAGGTTGAAGACAGCTTTCAGTTAACTAAAACGATCAGCTAAGTTCATGATGAAATAAATGTCATGCACATTACAATGTATGTATGTCTATATGAGAGCTATGTGTTGTTCCTGAATTGTTAACAGTAAAAACAATGGCTGAATTGTAATATGAAAATAAGTTAGTTTAGCAGATACTGTAAGTTTTAACTTTTGTATTTGATTGTGATAATTGCTTATTAAGCCTAAGAAAGTTTACAGCAATTTTCAGCTGCTGCAACCCTGCCATTTTATAATTGCTCTTTTACTGAAAGTCACTTCCTTTGGCAATTTAAACTGGAGGCAGGGTAGAACACCACCCCATTCCTGTCTACAAGCACTTACAAATAATTTACAACTTTTGTGTTTTAACCTCAAAAGCAAAAGCACTCTTGGATTAAAATGTATTGTCAGTAAAAAAGGGTTAACAAAACAAAAAAATGTCAAAGCACCAGAACATTAAAGATAGCAAGTAGGAAACAAGGCAAATGGTAAGGGAGGAATGAACATCTGTGTGTGTTGTCTCCAACCACTTACCCCAAACTCCTCCATTTCTTCTTCCTGCAAGTGAGAGCCAGGAAGAGTAAAGCATGGGTTTAAGAAGAGACAGAGAAAGATCACAAGCTCAGAAAGAAAAAGACCAGACCTGAGGACAAGCAGTTCTGGAAGCCCACAAACATTAAAAAGAGCCTTGACTCAGGCATTCAGTCACATATTACAAACCCTTCTAGCTCAAATTAAGAAAAAGAGTATGCAATAAGCTAGTCTAACATGAAGCCAAAGGGCCTTCACTCTACGTTTTCTAACACTACTAGCTGGCACTGTTTCAGATACATCCCACTTCTGCTAAATCAAAATGTTAAGTCTGGCACAAATCAATGTTTCAAACAGACTAATACATATGTGTTCGAGACAATATCCCCCCCCTCCCTCCCACTGATGGAATCTCATTTTTATGAAGTGGCATCTAAGGAACAATATAAAACATTTTAATATATATTGATAAACACAAAATGTAATGATTTCTCTAGTTTTAGAATACCACTTAATTTTGGTAAATTATTAACAACAAACAAAACACTCATACTGTTCCAATACAAGTGACAGGCACTTGAAAAGCCCCTCTTGCTGACACCTAGCCGCCTCTGAGCTGGGAAAAGCTCTGCTTACTGCAACACACTTACCTTGTTCTAAACATTAAAGCAGGATCCATGTTCACAGATGCCATGCGACCAACATGGCGTATCTCCTTCGCGATCATTCTCAGCTTCTCAAAATTGACCAAGCCCTCCACTTTTGAATCATTTCCTGCAATCAACAATTAACAACATCAGTTATTAGGTCGCAAAGTTAGTTTTCCTTAGCTGGTAAAAGATGAGGTACTTCTGCTTTTACCTTCATGAAGAAATGTAAGGTCTTTTTTGATAACAGGAAACAGGGGGATAATGGGGGGCTGTAGGTTTTGGCTGTTAAGGACATTACGATATTTTGCCATATTCCTAGATGGATCAAACAAGTCTTGTAGATCTTGAAACAGCTTTTCATACTTGCTTGGAAGCTTCTCCCAAGTAGTTCGAAGCCTTGCAACTGGTGCCAAATTCAGGCCACTTGAAACAAGCAAAAAAGTGCAAAAAAGTTCAAGAACAACAGAATGAAATGAAACAACCCTAGAAAAAAACATGTTAAATTTTGTATGTGAGAAATGTGCCACAGACAGAATAGTGTAGCACAACAATGTCAATAAAGTAACAGCAAGTGAAAACGTAATTTTTCTGTAATAAATGCTGTCAAAAGGAAGATAATTCTTATAAAAATTACAAAAACTGGAGATATCTGCATTGTGTAACCATGTTACACTTGGATGAGTAATTAAATCTTTTAAAGACTACGTACTTTTTCTTAACACTTTGGAACAGTGTCTGAATTTGATAACAACTTGGTAACAAAGAGCTTTGTTTGGGAAATTAACCCATTCACTTATGACAATGTTATTTTTTCTTCATATAACTGCTGTTTCTTTTGGTCTTTGTCTTTAAGTGCAGTAGTTTCTCTAGTGCCATGTTCACCAATGACTCTTGCCTCACCGTCCTGAGAAATAAGTATGTAACACTAGCATTCCAAACAGTATTTCAGCTAACACTTCAGTGTCAACTTCAGATTCCTGGAAAATGCTCTCCTTAGTGGACTGCCAAGCGTTGATGTTAGCAGCATTAATTGGTTTAGTCTGTTAAATACATTTTTTTTTTTTGACTGACATAAGACAGACATTGCTTTTTACCTAGAAATAAAATTATTAGGGGGCAATACCTAATGATGGCAAACATCGAGTTGAAGTTCTTGCATTCTCTGCAATGTAGTGCTATCTTAATGAAATGCTTAATGATCTTCATCCTTTTCAGCTGGTTGGTTTCTCTTAGAATCTCAGAAGCCACCCAGAATGTTTCTTGGTTTATCACCTCTTCAAACTTTTTTAGATTAGTGCAACCTGTTTTTGACTTGAGTTTAAACAAGTCATCTATGTATTCCGTGGGTTCAATATTACGGAATAGCTCGAAATTTCTCATGGAGAGTTGGGTAGCCACCTCAACAGTACTGAGTTGCAGTAGGGAAAGCTGACTTTCCCTTAATAACTCTTGAGCATCTTCATCTGAACAAAGAGTTTCTGTTTCCATGTTGTTCTTCAGGTAATACCTGTAAAAACAAAATTCAAAAAGACACTAGATACAATATACTCAAATACCAGTGGAAGTTACAGTCATGATCCAGTTGGAACAGAATAAATTTAATTTCGTCAGGCCTAGATACTAATTAGAAGTTGCATAAGGAGCAATTTCTTGTAAAGAAACAGGACATGAATACTTAAATAATCCTTGTACTAACAGGATTTTGATTTAATAAACTGACATCATCAGCTTTAGCTCACTGTCTCCAATCTCACCTGCCACTTAGCTGGATCCTGTCAGCAAGCTTGGATAACTGATCAGGAAGCCTCCTTTGCTTGATTACACCCTCAGGTGTGACAGAGACTTCGCACAGCGAATATGCATCAGGGGTTGCAGTGAGAGCAAATTCCCGGATAGCCTGGATAACCACTTCTTTTGCTGTCGTGTCCTTACTGATCATGATGTAGCGACTTTGCTGATCTGCCTTGAAAACCCTTAGAACTTGATCTGGTAAGTCTGGAAAAAACAGTTACATACAACGTATGCAATTTAGTCAAGTGAAAAAAACCCACTATACCTGGTATAAGAACAAGCAACAATATCAGCTACATTGAGTCTAATTGCTAGTGCTCTCAGGTTTTACTTCAGCATCATTGTTTCACCTCTCTCCTTCCCATGAAACAGCTGGGTTTTTTGGTTGCTGGGTTTTGGTGGTTTTCTTTTTAATAACAGACAAGTAGTATTAACAACCAGGAAAAGAAGTTAGGCTACTGATGGGGCAAGCCACAAAAATGTTGTAACAATTTCAAAGTTAGGACAGACAAACTAATGAGCACTCTGATTTTCACAGGTGTTAAGTTCTGTTAAATGCCATTTACGTCAGAGAAAAATCAGACACTCAACAACATTACCCTATAGACCGACATAAGAAATTTAAGCAAATTAAGTGATAGGAGTGTCAATTTTCCTAAGGATAGGCTCATTTACCTAGGTCTGACAATCAACCATAGTGTCACAAACAAAGGGAAGACATGTAGATAAAAAGTAGCTAGGAAGATGCATGTATAATGGCCAGCATGCAAGTATACACAAATAAGAAGCAGCAGTAGTAATGCATTCAAGTACTTAATTATCAAAAATACACATTTATTATGATTTAAATGTATCAAGGATAGGGTAAGTAACAGACTGAAAACTAGCTCTTTTTATATTTATTATGACACCTGCCAATGCTTCATTAATTAAGAACTAAAGCAGCCAGAAACAGAAACACACTTCACAAGTATTGGAGTTTTAAATAGATTATTGTTTCAAGTGACTGATGACAAAAAGCATTCAGTGAACACCTAGAAGGCGGCTGTTCTTAGGAAACTTGGAAAATTATCAGCTTAAGTCCAAATGTATTGTTTCCATATAGTTTATGGAAATACCAAATCCATATATATTTCCAAATTTCCATTAATGTATTGAAATCTACACCCATTAGTCAACTAAAGTTTATCATCACTATATTATAAGAAGAATAAAAAAAAACCCTAAAATTGTAGTTATCCACCACTGTTTGTTTTTTTTTAACTGAAAAGTACTTTCAATTAATTTAATTTCTGCCCTCTGTTACAAATAACCTTTTCTAGTTTTGTACGGCATGACATCTGATCATTATCCTTTCTTTAATGAATATTTTTTTTTTTTACACCATAAAGGTCATATGAATAAGAAAATAGGTAATAATAGAAAGCCTTCTGAATCTGCAGCCCCCAAAGAATCATTATTTTAAAATATACTTTAAAAAAACGCTGCCAGATGACAACAGTCATTTTGATACAACCACGATTTTTTTTTTTTTTTACAAGACCTGTGTGTGCATAACATGTATTCAAGTTACTACAGAAACATCTAATCTGCAATAGAATTCTTGTGCTAACAGAAGAAAAATTAACGTCTTCCCACTGCTGCTGCATGTCTCCAAAATAATCATTTGGAAAGCATTAAGATAAATCTCTCTGATAAGAGTTGATTTACATGCCACAAAGGCTGTTTAGGCTTAAATATACTAGTTTATACATTTCATGCAACTAAACCCATAACTTTTAAGCCTACAGTAGCATTTTTGCAGCTTGAAAAGCACTAATGTATTAGAATTGAGCGGTTACATCATCAGTTACACAAAACGGGTATCAGTACATGCCAGTTTTTAGCCTATTCCAAGTACTTGAGTCAAACGTGCAATTACCTTATAACTAGCAAGCTAATTTTGCCCTTTCTCATCAACTCTATATTGACATATCTTCTTTCAGTAACTAGTTGAAGAGGGATACAGAAATAATTCCTAATTTTTTTGACATCTTGAGGAAGGCAGATGCCAAAGACACAGCCTTTTAGGGATGTTATTAAAAACCAGACCACTCGCTGGATCTTGCTGCCTCTTCCTCTTGTCAGTTACAGAAATGCTACGAAGATGGGAAGCTACTGTAAATAATACCAAGGTGGGAACACACTTAATGCTCCCAAGAAACCAATGTTTTGTGCAAGGAGAAAATAACCTGCTCTGCTGGATCACTCAAGTCAATAGGAAGAAATGCAGGGAACAGCAAATAGAAAAGTGTCATCTTTGCACTGCATTTTACCATCCAGTTTCTCAGGCTGCATACCTATCAGAGCTGGTAGCAAAAACAGAATACAGAGAAGCCTGCCTGCAATTGAAATGATTACAGCTATAGCAATGGTAGCAAGTAATTCAGCACAATAATTTTTAAATAAAACAGCACTTGGAGAGAATTGTAATCACCCCCCTTTCACTCCTTTTCAGAAAAGGAAACCAGAGTGGCAGTCTGAAGAATGCAATGTTACATGATAGGAATATAGTCCCTTAGAAAGCTTGTGCAAGGGTGGGAGGGGGAGGGAAGTAACAGTGACTGGCAGCTCATCATTACTATATTATTTTGACTTCCAATCAAATAGCAAAGACAGCTCAAGAAAAGAGAAATCAAAGTGCTATTGACTATTTGAAAATTTAAAAAAAAACTTAAAAAGTGTATTTGAGAAAGCCTGAGCACATAAGAGAAACTTGAATGACTCTTTGCAGACATCAAGCTGTTCTCATTTTGTCCTCGAAGACTACCCTTGCAAAACAGCAACTTGTTTTATTTTCTATCCTGAGGGATATTCCCCAAAGCCTCGAAGCACAGTTGTTCTACCACTTTCATCTTTCTTCTCCAGTGCATTCAATTTCTTGCAAGCTGCCTCCATCTCCATCTTTAATTTAGTCCAAGGTAATAAAAGAAATTAAAATTGCAGGCTTTAATTTTTTCCAAGTCTTAAAGTATACAGAGGTATAATTCAACTGTTCTATCTACAATGCAACCGGCCCTAAAGCCCTTAAGATATATGTGTTTTATTATTTCAGTCCCCCTTTCTCCTCCTTCCCACACAGGGAAAAATTGTACCTGTGAATTACTTAAAAATATTCAGTGCGTGGAAATTTGGGCAAATTTTAATCAAAGAAAAAAAGAGCTTTTTTTTTTTTTTTAAACATGAGAAAGCATTAATTACTTAATACACTTTCTATAATGATAATGGAAAAGCTGCTATAATGGTGAAGCAATGGCATTACATCATTGTTTATCTCCCTTCCTCAAAGCATAAGGCAAACAGTAGGACATTATTCATTTATTAAACTTCTTCAAACTCCCTCTGCGATTGAAGGATCTTCAGACCAGAGATGGCTTTCCTTCTCGATTAATGGAGTTTGAGCTGTGTGAGACAGCAATGCCCACAGCTCTGGAAGTTAGCCAGACACTGTACTCGGCACTAGGGGCACATTAATTACCTAGAACCGTCTGGTCTAGGTAAATGGCAAGCTGGAGAATGGTATCTTCACCCATTTATAGATGAAGTGCTGACAAAAAGTTAGACACTTCTTGATAAGGAGTATCTTCAAAGCATTGCACAATAGTCATTAGATAAAACACAAAAAATACCACTCTCAGGAGTGACACTGGGATGAAAAAATATCGCACACCACCTTCTTGTAGTCTTCTCTAGCCCTAAAAAACCTCAGATGAAGGGATGCTCAGTATCACAGTTTCAAGTGCGATGATTGTACCAACTTGGCCAGTATGTAGGCTGATGTTTAAGCACCATCCCTTTAGGTAAGGTTTGAAATCCCTCAGGCTTAGGGAGGCACTGGATTTTCGGTTCTACTTTTGAGAAGCACTCTGAAGATTAGACTAAAATAACCAAGTGTCTGTGCAGCTACCATCACCATATCCTCCTCCAGCAGCTGCATTTTAATAGCAAAGATTTGGATGCTTAACTCAGAGAAGGTTTCCTGCTAAGAACTTTCCTGCAGCCAGATAAGAGTCCAAATCCCAACCCTGCCAGGAGCTCCAGCTAAGCCCTTCTCCTAAGATAAGGCTCTCAAGTTTCTCATATTTCCATCCTTTTTCTCCCTCACCCACCCCCATGCTTTGTTCCTCTCTGCTAAATGTGTCCATTTTTTTATCTGTTTCAGAACGGGATTTTAAATCAGTTTATATGTAAAGAATCCAGCATACAGCTATAGGGCAGGGTGACTAACAGGGAACTGTGAAATTCTGTCCCTTACAAATGTAGTACAAGATTATGTAAGTCTGTTCAGAAAAAGACAAACACATGTCCTGTGTCCCAGTCCAATGTCCTTTCGCTCTGCTGTACATTGAGGATGTTCTGTGCTATATGAAAACACCACAGTCTTGTAAAGACTGATCTATCAGGGCAAATTTTAAAATACCGAGAAAAACAATTTTTCACTGGCCAAAAGCATTCAATAAGAGGCACTCTGTGTACAACATGCTTTAAAAATAGACACCTAACACATTCCGGTAAAGTATATTGGAGCAAACTGAAGAAATCCTGATGCATTCATATGTGTCCAATCAGTAGGTGACAATATACAGTTAATAAAAACTCACATGCATCTTCAAGGTCTGAAGTCCAGATTAACGAAAGGAAATTACAAGGTCAAGAAGGACAAAAAAGAAGGATCATTACCTGGAGTAGTATTGAAGTCTAAGATGCGGTGATGAGACTGCAGTAGATCGGGATTACTGGATGACAGGGTTCCGCTGACAGGTAAAGCAGGGGGAATGTGCTTCGTTTGCCTCAGTCCCACAATGCTGTCATCCTGAGACTGGCCAATTCCAATATCACTGTGTCCAGAAATAAATAAAATCAGGACTGACAGACGGTCAGAGCTTGGGCTATACTAGAGGAATGCAGGGACATCTATATCACTACATTTTCACACTTTCAATTGTTAGTAATCACTATTTAAAAGTTAAGATTCCCCAGACAACAGTGCTTGCTGTCTAGCATTGTCAACAGCACCCAAATGTCCACCTGAAGCGATGAGATCTGCCTGCTCACGTTGCCAGAAGATCCTCATGTTCACCACTAAGCTCTGAGGAGCTGCTAGGCTCGTTATTTTGTGACAATTTCTCGCAGCGGCCAAAATCTTTAGTCAAAATGTGGTACACAGCTCATCATTCTTCCACCACCCCACCACCCCAACTTTGATGAATACTGCTGTCCCTTGGGCGCTGTTTTGTAAGACCCGAATTTCACAGATCTCGTACCCGATCACAGATAGGATTTGCAACTGTACTCTGGGACATGTTATAGCCATACAAACTAAGATTTTTACAACAGAGAGGTATGGGAGGATTCGTTGAGATCATCCATTTTCCTACCCTGTATAACCTCTGAGTTTCTCTTCACCATATGTGACTGAAGCGATGCCAGCTAACTTGGAATGCTAAGGTAAGCATCCGCACTTGGGTGCTACCACTATCCCCTTTCCAAAGTGCCTGACAGCTCTAAATAAAGTATTTGTGATAAAGGTGAAGGATTCTGTCTATGAAATTGTAAAAGCCAGGTTCCCAAAGGATGTCAGTAGTGCTCGATGGATCAGAGACACAGCTATCATCATACTATAGTAGGTACTAATTTGCTTATTGCTTTTGAGCTCATAATCAGCAAGTGAAGCAGAACAACTGCTACAGGATGTTGAGTTGCAGCTCGCCATTCAACTTTTCCATTAGATATACAGTTGCAAGTCCTTAATAAAATACTCTGAGGGTGTGAAATGTTGAATAGCAGCTATTACAGAAATTGAAAATAATTAAAAATTTAGCTACTATATGCAAAGCCTTTTTAAAAGCCAAGCACATCTAAAGCTGTATCTACACATGTAAATAAAGCATAAACCAAAACTTAGATTTCATGGCAAACTGCTGCAACTCCAAGAAGTCAGGATAGTAAATTAAATGATGCAACACAAATGACCATTTGTACCCTAATTTGGGGCACTTAAGCTTTTGTCTAGCATTCTATCCTTCCTCAGAAAACCTAAACAGAAGTAATTAAGTGCCTGATAATTATCCCTGTTGAGCTGTTAAGGCACAAGCCTCCTTTTGTGCTTACCAATGAATTACTTTACCAAGTACACTCTGGTACCACTTCTTTAAGTGCTGTGAATTGAACTGTACTCTGGGAAGCTAGGGCAGTATCTCTGGGCATTTAAGAAACAATTTTAATTACACAGCAACTGCTTTTTAGATGGCAATGCAAAGGTTGAAGGGGTGTCTCTGTATGATGTGTTTGGGCTTTCTTGTTGTTTTGTTTTTAAAATCAAGATAACACTGTATTACCAAAATATTTTATGAAGTGTAAACCCCCAAGCCAGGAGAGTGATAAACACACAAGTCCACTGAAAAAAAGGTTCTTGGATTCTTTCTCAAGCAGAAGTAAGGCTGAATCTGAACATCTGTATTTTTGTACTTCCACATAAAGCCCAAAATACCATGACAAGCAGCGATGATCAGTTCAGCACACAGCACTTTTATGCTAAGCCACGAGCCAGTCTTTCACTACAATTAAAAGTCTTCACAGCAATTGACGTCTTGCCTTTTAAGTAGGAACCATTCCAGACACACACACACATGCGTAAGCAAAAAAAAAAAAACCCAAAGCCCATGCACCTCAAAATGTGACCCTCCCCCTTATATTAATAGTTTCACTTGCATTATGTATTCCTTTTGCAGTTTGCCAGTTTTATACTCTTACACCTGTCTTGTACATCATGATCGAAGTTGCTTCAGTAAAGTGGATCAACTGACAGAAGTTAGGGTTTAAAAAAAAAAAAAAGTAATGTTTCTAAAGTTAAATTTCAGATACAAATAGCAGTACTAGAAAATTCCAGGTCTTATGAAGATCATCTGCCCCTGCTGTTTGGTAAAATATTTTGTTATGCTGGTGAAAGGAGATGGTGGTTTTAAAGGAAAGGCATTTCTATTGCTTTCTGTATGCATTTGCCATGCAGGGAGAGAGCATTAAACTAAGAAATAACTTTCCTGCCGAATGACGAACAGGGTAGAAGGGATAATGGAATGGCAGAGTTGTCTTCCTTCAAAATACAGTATACTCTGCATCCCACTACAGGGCTGCAAATTGAGAGGAAAGTGGGGGAGCTGCTTCGTTGTCTGGGATGCTGCACTATGGATCAGGCAAAACTTTGCTGGAGGTGGAAGTGGGGGTTGTGTTTAGTCCTTATTTGGAGCAACTGAGCCTACAGACCACAAAACCACTCTGGATGAGAAGAGTACAGAAAGCAAAGAGAGGGGAGGCTGTAGTCAGAAGCACATTTCAAGGGATGCCTTGACCACAGGAGTAGAGAAGATTTCCTCGTAGATCCAGAGGGGACAGTGCTGTTTGCTCAGTTTGGGAAGTTACTTGACATTATTGGACAAAAAAGCAAGACTGAAGGAAGGCCTTGTCCCCTGCTCAAACTGATTCATCTTTGATACTGATTTCATGTCTCACGAAGCAGACAAGCTCCCTCTACGAGTGACCTCATTCTAGTTCAAAGACTGCTTTTATCTGGATACATTCTGGAGGCACTGAAGACCTCTGCAGTATTCATGTTAAAAGAGAAGGTGGACAGTTTCACCTCATAAGCTAGCTGACTCACCAATTCTTCAAACACCTACTTTAATTAATGAGCAAATCAGCATTTTCAACTGTCTTGATTTTTGGTATTTAAAAACATGTGAGAATAGATAAGTCCCTTAATATATGCAATACCATTAATTATTAGGGAGAACAAGAGAGAAGTTTCTACACAATAGGGAGGAAAAAGCACAAACAGTAGAGTCTACAGCTACACATCTCTATGCAGAAACCGTGCAGACACAGACAACTGAATGTCAACAGGCTTTGCAGACAAATTGCTATATATAACATAGGAAGTAAAGCTAGCAAAGAAAATAGGTCAAGTGTACTGTTTCTGAGTCTTACCCAAAGAGGTCCCTGCACAGAAAAAGTGCAAAAATGAAAGGAATCAAAGAAAAAAAAGAAAACCAACAAGAAAGATTTATGCAAAGTTTGTGAACAATGATGGACCATGCAAAAAGACATGTCTAACAGTATGCATGGCTCATCAGATGAACAAGCACACAAGACTGGTCAAATAAAAGAAAACGTTCTAAAGACAACATAAAAAGAGGATTTACAGATTCTCCTCTACTGAAATGTATCTGCATCAATTTAAGAAATATCCATTATTTGCATATAATAATACATACTCATTTAACCTTTACATTATTAACTTTCTATCTATAGTGTTTCAGAACAGTATTCATTTAGTAGGGAATACCTAACATTAGTTAAGCAAACTTTTTTTAAAGTAATATCAGGAAAAAAACCTAGATTTTCAGAACAAGAATCTTTTCAATTAATTTACATGAAATAGATATTTTTCTTGATGATACACAGAAAAAAAAATGCAGGAAAAAGCACTGATTACACATCAACTACCATCTACAATTCATTTTTCCCATTAATGCCACCCAGAGTCCTATAAAATGATATAAAACTCTTTTCTATTGTTTTCAACAATCTTTATCAGAACTATATTTCTAAAAGTGTTCATAGAATACAAGACGTCAGATACCATATTTAGAATTGAGGTGGGTTTTTTTAATGAAAACTAAAGAAGAACCAAGTTTAAAATTTTAACCTCAGGCTTCTTTATGGCAGCACACAGAAATTCTTATAGACCACTGGAATGTGGATAAATTAAAATCTTTGCTTCTATCAACCATTTGCAAGCAAACTTGCTTGCTGAGTTATTCTGAAATTAATTGCCTGGGATGGTTCCAGTAAACAACCCTCTTAAATATAACCCAGTAAATAACATGAAAAAGTAGTTGTGCCATCATTTTATCCCTAAGTAGTAAAATACATCCATATACTGATGTCAGAAGCTGCACTCTTAGTAGTCTAATCAAATTCTACAACTAGTATTTTCCAGTATATTTTTTCAGAAATAAGCATGATTCGTATTAACAAATAAAAAATATCTTGACAAATTATAAGTATAATGAGAAATTAAAATTTAACACAAAGCAAATATTTTGGAGGAAATAAAAAACTCACTTATATGGTTTCTGAGGCAGAATACTGATTCGAGTCTTGTCAAGTATCTTCTTTAATTTATTTCTTCCCCCAACTGTGTTGGCTTTGCTCTTCTTATTTACTTTTTCTAATCCTATTACCTGCTCCACATCAACCGCAAGGTCTGGGATGGAATAACGACTTGCCTTTTTAATATCACCTATTTTAGGCAAGTGGGGAGCACCGTTTCTTTTTTCCTCTGACAACCGTGTTAAGAGTTCTTTAAAAACTATACAAGGGAGAAAAGAAAAAAGAACAAAAATGTTAAAGAAAAATCTCTGCACCAGACCAGTTTAATATTAATCATTACAAAAAAAACAATGAGGATATTCTGTCAATTCAAGTATCAAATGCATTTAGATATGAGACTTTAAAAAAATTAGATTTTAAAAAGGACACTCATTTTCTGTAGTATGAATCAGAAAAATCAGTAAATTGGCCCAGCCCAGAACAGAAGTATACTAGATGACCGCACGGTTGCATGGATGATGTCAACAGAAGGACTTTGACTTTTCCAACTGAGGACATAGGCTTCTGCAGAACATACGCACGCATGAAAGCACACTAGACAGTTATGTGAGAAGAAAACTAACAACAAAGGAGGAAGGTATTAAAAACAGCCAGCCAGCAATAAAACCTCTCAGATGGACAAGATATTATTAGCAACAGGATCAAAAAAACAAATCAGAAGGGAAACCGCAACAAAGTCATAAGCAGAATATAAGAAAGTATGACGCTACTGAGACACCTTGGATGTTTGATAGGGCTGTTGCACCCATCTGCCAGATATACAAAAAAACCCCCGCCCAGACTGCCTCCTTCCCCTAACAAAGAGTGATCTCTGAGGCAGAAACGTCTGGTGAATTTGTTGTTCTACTGCTACTTCTACCTTACAAAAATGGAGATATATTTAAATAAATAAAACCAAAACTGATCTGGAGATCAAGTCACAAAATTCTGAGTGTGAGAGGAAGTCTCCATATATAAATGGAAAAATCATCTGATTAGTTGATTTGTAGTAATAAATGAAAGCTGATAATTAAAACCAAGGAATTGTAGAAAGTGAGAATAAGCACAATCAGCTAAGGATGAGTATTAGGGGCTAGGTTTTACTATTATGTATTAATTTTGTGCTTTATAGTCATCCTTATCTCCAGAGGTACACATCAAATCACCAAGAAACTTCAAAAATATTCCAGTAAGACACACAAAGAAAAATGGAGGAGACTAATCCGAGCCAATAACTGTACAGATGAACAGGAGATGGGGGCTGGAGAGGCAAACTAGATACAGATACAAAGATGCTGTTAAAAAAGGTAACTCTTCTTTTAGGATTTATCGATAAGTAATACTGCATGCAATACACAGAAAGTAACTTGTGAGACTGTACTAAGATGTGATTTCAGTAGTTGCAGCAGAGCAACAAGAATAAAAACTGAGAAAAACACAAACTTCTGAAGAAATCTGTTTTAATCTCAAACACATTAAAGCAACACAAGATCCAAAAGCCTAGTGAGTGAAGGATAGTTACGCAGAACTTACACACAGAAAAACAAGCACCCACACTGCTAAACAAGCATATACAGATCCATTAAGAAATGCCTTAATTATTAGAATCACAGAATGGTTAGGGTTGGAAGGGACCTTAAAGATCATCTCGTTCCAACCCCCCTGCCATGGGCAGGGACACCCTCCACTAGACCAGGTTGCTCAAAGCCTCATCCAGCCTGACCTTCAACACTGCCAGGGATGGGGCATCCACAGCTTCTCTGGGCAACCTGTTCCAGTGCCTCACTACCCTCTCTGGGAAGAATTTCTTCCTGGTATCCAATGTAAATCTCCCCTTTTTCAATTTAAACCTGTTACCCCTTGTCCTGTCACTACAGGCCCTTGTAAAAAGCCCCCCCCCCCTCCCCCCCCCCTTCCTTGTAGGCTCCCTTCAGGTACTGGAAGACTGCAATAAGGTCTCCCCAGAGCCTTCTCTTCTCCAGAAGAGAAATTGAAGTAATTAGAAATTGAAAAATCAGAAACAACTGAAATATTAGACACTCTACTGCAAAGAAAAAAAGAAAAAAAACCCCACAGGAAATAGATTTGAGAAGCGACTCTCGGAGATAACCTAAGCACATTTAATCACCAGCTAGTGCAGTGACATCCTGTGGTAATATTCTGCCCTACTTATTTGTGACAAAGAACTTGATCCTGAAAGAGATACTTGGGGAACACATCACTAAATTACATGGATAATCCAAAGTATCCAATGATAAAAACCAAACAAAACCCACAAATGATTAATTACTTATTATGCTAACTGAGGTCCTGAGCTGCTTAAAGACTCCTTTTGTGTCTGCTTTAGTACCTGTTAGAGGGAGAAATTAAAAGAATAGATTCAGAGGGTAGTGAGGTTGTTTCCACCTGGCTGGCAAGAAAGTTTTTATGAACCTTGTTGCACTCATTGTAAGCATGGACTGAACACTATGCGCAAATTCAGCAGACAGTTTGATATCACCAATCAACTGAAATTTAAAAAGAGACTTCTTTCTTGAGAAAGGACTATGTTGCATGTAAAAACACGTTGTATAAGTTCAAGCTAAATGGTTGCAATAGTTCCTCTTAATCAAGAAACATGCATATGTGAGAGTGAAGTCACTTTATGGAAGACACTATTTGTACATTTTTTTCTCTTCTATTATGAACCAGATATTTGAGGACCAGCAAGATTCCTTTTTCTATTCTCCACAGTACAAAAATGTTTCCAACAAAACTATTTTAAACTAAGAGAAATAATTTAAAACTCCATCTAAATTGAAACAAAAAGTGCACACAAACTTACCAAATAAATTGGTTTTCACAGTGATAGACAGATGAGTGTTATTTCTAAGGATTTCCATGGCTTTTGACAGCTGAATGTTTTCAAAGTTTTGACCATTCACTTCCAGTATCTAAAACCACAAACAGGTAGTGTTATTTTTATTTAGTGAAGAGAAAGGAATCAAAAATGTAAAAAGAAAAATAGATAATTTAAGATTACATACCTGGTCTCCACGTTTCAAGCCTGCTTCTGTAGCTTTGCTACCAAAATCTACACTGTCAACAAAGATTCCAAATCCCTTTTCTGACCCTCCCAGCAAGACAAAAGGCAAAGGGGCTTCTCGAGATGGCTTTGTTAAGGTTATCAATCTCCGTTTAGCTTTAGCAGCACAAGCAATATTTAACAGCCTCAAATGTCCACCCATTTTCTACAAGACAAAACCATAATGAGTTATATATAACAACAGCCTGGCTATCCCCTGCCATCCCAAATTGTCAGAAAATCCCTCACTCTTACCTCCCTCTCCAAATTGTTCTCAAATTCCTCCAGAAATCGAGTCATAGCAGGATCTCCTTCAAAATCATTGAAGTGATTGTTCACCCACAACAATACTACCCGTGTAACCTGAAAGTTAATCAATAATATAAATATTTCCCAGGAATACCTTGAACGGCAGTAGTGATAAGTTTGTCAAAATACTGCTCCTTAATGCCCCTGTAATTTTCCACTGGAATCCTAAATATTGTATATATATACACTCAAACCTAACTTTACTAGTATGTAACCATTTACCAAGAGAATAGAACAATCTAAGTATTGAAATTGCTTTCTCTTGTATAAGCAATTAGATGTTGTATTTCATAAAGAATGTTAGAAAATTAACACTGGTGGTATCAAATTTGAGTAGGGAATAGAGCACACAGATACAGGGTAATGAGTTAGATCCAGTTCTGACTTATAACAACAATCCCTCTTTACTCATTGGAGGACAAGAAAAATAAGTTTAAAAATGAACTCCAATATTACAGCTCTGAAGCTGCGACAAGCCTATGCTGAACCGTTTTAGCTGCAAACCCTATCCTCTCTGCCAAATGTAAGATCCTTCCTCCAAGGCACAGATATACTAGCATTTCTAGAAGAAATACCCAGATTTAACTAAAAGTTGAAAACCAAATTCCTTTTTAGCCTTATAGATATTATTTCCTTTGGTTTCAAATTTGCAAAAAAAAAAAACAACCAAAAACAAAAACCCAAAACCTTCTGGAAATTTTTACTAGGGTTTTTACATCAGAAAGTTGTATACAACTGAAAACACAGTATTGTAGTGTGAAGCACAGTATAGCCACGACAGACAGGGGAGTCAAAACTGGATATACAGGGACTTATTCTTCCATCATGGCTGTTTTGTTTAGGGAAGAGGATGTTTGATTGCTTTCTTGTGCTTCGGTGGGTGTTTGGTTGGTTGTTCTTTTAATGTTTCATAAGGCTCAACAGATTTTAAACAATGGCTATATTTTCTAGTCTCTTTATATAAAAACAAATGATTGCCAAGTTGTTTTAACTAGTATTATTTATGGAAGACAGAGAACTTATTTATATGCTCAAATTTCAAGACACAACAGAATTCTATTGAATTATATTAAATAAAAATACTGATTATTGGAAAAAAGGTTTCCCTATACTTGCAAAAAATTAAGTTACATTGTGAAAACACATCAAGGTAAGACATGGGTAATTTACCTTGCCTGAGCACATGAATACATAAATAAAATAAGGAAAAAATATTTTCTTTATTATTTTTCTTTATTATTTAAATAATGATAAATATCATTATTTAAAATACATGACCAGCTATTTATGACTGTCTTATTCAGTTTAGTCATTCTCCCTAAAACATATTTTATTCTGAACAGCTTATATTTCAGTGCAAATGGTAAGAGGAATGTAATTCAAGGGATTTCAACCTTATCCCTGAGGCTGGGGTCATTGAACCACTCCAACAACTTCTTGCCCACTTCCATTGGGCTGGAAAGAAAGGTCCGGTATGTCAACAGGAAGTCTTCTATAAATGTTGGGTCTACCACAGAGTGCTCTTCCACCAAATGCATTGTTAACCTTTCAGCTGTTCCCTAGTAAAAAAAAAATTAAAATCTTTGTTATTAAAACAGATTTCCAGTAAATGCAAATTTGTTGTCTTGTAACATGCTGAGGATGCATTACACTAGAAAGAATATCGGCATCTATTGACTGGTGAGCTATGCAAGCATAACAGCTTAAACATGGTGATAAGCAATTTTAAAAAGATTATGTAACTAATTTCTGTAAAAATCACCTGGTGATCAGTGCACATAATTGTAAAGAGAAGAAATAGAAATATTAACTGTCTATTTTCAAAGATATATTTTTACATATATATATATAATCTATCTCAACTAACCCTGGACCTAACTTGCCAAGTTAAGAAGCTTAGAGAACAGACTTCTGCAAGACACTCCCTCTTTTGCTTTTACCTTGATGACAATGTGACCTTTTCTTGTTCCAGTGCGATCAAGCTCCCTGTGCTCCTTCACCATCACTATCTCCCCTTCCTCTTCTACCTTCTGCATGTTCTTTTCCACTTGATTGAGGATGCGGCAGTAATCTTGCTGGGCTATACAAACAAACTGGAAAGAATCATTGCGCACCAGTATTAAAAGGTAAAATCTTCAGAAAAGCATTTAGACTTAAGATGCAAGTACTCTATTAAGGTAAAAGATAAAGCAGTTTCTCAACTCGCTGAGCCAAGTTTCTCTTTCCAGCAGTAGTAAGTAGATGAATACACAATCACAGTACTTCCACTCTTGCAGTTAGAGGAGACCAAGACTCATCAGAGAAAAATGATTTAGCGTTATCAGACATTTTTATTTAGCTGTTTTCACCTTCCCTACGCTGGAAATGAAACTCAGTATCCTAGTTGGTACTTCTTCTTTTGTGTGAGATTTAGAAAGGTCAAGAGATTAAAGGAAAAAAAATTTTTTTTTTGGTGCATATTGCGATAGTAATTAATTTTAATAAATACTTATGAAAAATTATTTTAAGTCAATCATTAAGAAAACTAAAATTTATTCAATTACATGAGTGCAGGTACACAGAAACAAATTACTTCTGGATTAAAGCATACAGCAGGGAAAAAAATTTCTACAATCACCTGCGCAGCCATGAACAAGTGCAAGAATAAATCTCTTAAGAATATTCCTAGCATCTACACTATGCAAATACAATGAAGGCCACCCAACATCATCTTAGGAAAAAAAATGCTGTGCACACTATAAATTCTCTTCTGTAACTTGGTAAGAGTTTTATACCTTTGTCTATCTATTTGGTCAAGATTAAACTGTCTTCTTATATGAACTTGGGTATTTAACTCAAAGGAAACAAAAGCATTTCTTCTGAATGAGAGGATGTTAAATCATCATGTACATACTTAGGACATGAGATTCAGAGAGATAGTATTTTCTTCTGCATTCTTTGTAATCATCTACATACTTCTATATCCAAGCAGCTAGTAGTAGATGTAATGGAAGTCCCACAGTTTGGATTTGTTGCAAAACATCCTAACAAGATACTGTTTATTCACTTTTTGGAAGTTAGATGGGCAAACTAAACCAGGTGACTCCATTAATACACTTATACACTCATTTCAGAGGGCATCTACTTAATAGCCGGTAGGACCAAGCAAAATGCTTAATTCACCCACGGCTTGGCTATTATTATCTGGATGGGATTAACCAAATAGCAACCACATATCGAGATTAGTATAGTGGTTTTATGCTATGAAGCATTCCTTATATCTGCCAGCTTGTGTTATAGGGAACATCAGGGCATTTTATTTGAAAAGCCAGAAAGGCTGAAGGTAGATTTCCCACTCACTCCAGGGTAGAAAGAACTTATAGTAATTTCAGATACAATAGCTGAGTCGAATAAGGAAGAATGGCTATTACTTGTAGAACAAAGTGCCTGTAATGACTAATGGACATAGAGATGCTACTAGGGGAAAGTCTGAAGCAATGGATGTAAGGCAACAGGCTGCTGGGCCTCAAGTTCTGGAGAAAGCATGTAGACAAACCTTTTCATTCACAATGATCCCTATCCAGATGAAGAGAATTCTACTTCCCAGAATGTGGGTATGCAGGAGACATTTCCCAACTATTGTACAGGGACACGCACTGGAGATTTTACATAAACGTTCAGTTGACAGTAAAACTGCATCTGGCTATCAAGTTTCATTACACCTGTATTTATGTGAATGTGCACATATTACAGTCTGACACTCTACCTGGCAGTCATCCACTTTTGTTCTCATCACTCCTTTCATATACTCCTTTTCCATGGTAGGGGAAACACCAAAACTATTCCCCATGCAGAGTATCTCTGTTCTTCCATCAGGGTATGTCACCTCCACAGAGCCATTCAAAATGACTGACCAGGAATCCAGCTACAAATCAAATGTTGCAGGGTACATGAATACTGAATCACTTAACATAGTAATATGGAATTATATCGATACAACCCTCACAATTCTTCCAAAGGAAAATTTATTTTTAGCACCTATGGAAAACATTTATAAGCTAATTTACCTTATATGTGCAGCTATTTCCAGCTCAAGAAAACTAGGATCTTGAGTTTATCTTTAATGTTAATAGTTTGTGTAAGACTGTAAAAAAAATTAAATAATAAAAATAAAAAAGAAGGTTTCAAAATACCACTTAAACACTGAAATAAACTCCCAAAATCAGCCCCAATAGGCAGGAAGAATTTTGTACATTACGAAAAGTCTTTTCTTATTCTTTTATTGCATAAGAAATGTTGTGAGTGCTTTAACAAAAGCTTTCAGACTAATACAGAACAAAGAGGCTTAAATCACCTGCTCAAATGTATTATTATTTTTTTTAGCAACAAAAACCCTGTGCAGTCTGGGATGTTTGGTATAACAGGAGAACCCGAAGCAACTTCTACTGACCTCTTCCCCATCGTTCAGTACAATGGTTCCCGCTCTCTCCACAACTGCAAACACCATTACAGCACAGAGCTCTCTCCTCACTGACATTGTCATGTTGGCAAAAGCAGGCAATTGATGCATGAATTCCAGTAGTTGTTCTGAAGGAGAAAAAGCCCACTGAGTCGTGTATGTCAAAACAACAAAGCACAGTAAAGACAGTTCTTCCGCAAGATGCCCGAGGCTACTCAAGCTAAAACGCTGCACAATCGTTTCTGTATACTAATAAATCATGCACAGTGGCCTGTTGTAATTACTGGGTATTTTGTAGATACAGACTAGCTGGTCATATCATCAATAGAAGTCCTGCAAAGTACAAGTCAGCATAATGGAAGAATTGTAATGTAACCAAGAGCTCTGAATACAACCAATGAGATTTGTAACACTCCACCCAGGGCAATAACTCCTTAAGACTATGGTAGTCCTACACGGAACACAGCAAGACATTAAGAAGGGAACTTCAACAAAGCTGAGCAAGTTCATTGGTAAAGTCATCCCTCCCTAGACCAGATTTAACAGTAAATTATACCTGATCGTCATCTGGCGGATTCACAAAGTTCCCCTTGGATGGGCCAGACAGGATTACTGCCTTAAAGGTGACTACTGCTGCTCTGTCTTCTGCACACACACTGCAGTTGCCCTTGTACTCAACAGTGAACTTCTCCCTTATTTTTGTTTTTTACATTGTTCCTAACTATGGAACTCAGTTTTTCTTAGGAGTGCTCTGAGGGATTATACACCCTAAATGCTAAGCATTTTTGCATTGTTGCATCTAAAAAACCTACTGAAAGCAGTCAATAGCACCTCATTTTTTTCCTAAATTTTTATTTACTGAATTGTTGAGGTTGGAAGGGACCTCTGGAGGTCATCTGGGCAAATGTGCCTGCTCAAGCAGGGCCACCTACAGCAAATTGACCAGGACCACATACAGACGGTTTTTGAGTATGTAGGGAGATGTCTCTACCATCTCTCTGGGCAACCTGTGCCAGCACCTAGTCACAGTATAAGAAATGTTTCCTGGTAGTCAGACAGAGCCTCCTGTGTTCCAGTTTGTGCTCATTGCCTCTGGTCCTCTCTGCGGGCACCACTGAGAAAAACCTGGCTTGGTCTTCTTTACACCTTCACATCAGGTATTTGTACATATCAATGCATCTCCGAGTCTTCTTTAGGTTAAACAGTCCAAGCTCTCTTAGACCTTCCTTATATAAGAGATGCTTCAGTCCCTTAATCATCTGGTAATCAGCCTTAATCGTCATTTAGTCATTCTTGACTAAAAGAAAAAAATTAAAACTCAGCCAGTGAAACAAATTAGATTTGAAATGGTAATAATTTGAATTCTAGTTCTGCTTTGGTTTCAATGTATTAACCTGTATGTTAACATAGCAAATTAGTTTGATTAGATGCACATTTACGTAAAGGTCTTAACACCTTTAATGTTTAACACATTTACATCTGCTTAAAAACCAGACACAACATCCCAAAGTGCAACTAAAAACTTAAATGTGATAAGCATCCACTGCTGACGTTAATGTTGACTTTGCCAAGGTTCTGTCTATTTTCCAATATGCAATGATGTTTATTTCATAAACCTGTTCTGATATCAATTAGAAGTTGAAGCTTGAAATCGAAAGGACCAGCATCTAATAGTTTTTACCCCTATTATGCGTATTTTCCTCTTCTTCTTTGACCATACCCATTCACTGGCTGAATTTATACATTTATGAATCATTTTATAAAATAAACACTAAACTTACCAACCACAGAAGCCAATGATTAAAATAAAACCTCAAGCTCAAAAAGTAATTTCTTTTTTTGTGAAGAAGAATTCTGACAGTATTTTACTACATTGCTATACTTACCAATGTCGTCATCTGTCCTGTCTATTGGGTCTTTCTCCAAGCAGTCTCTAACAATATCCCTACTCATCAAAGGATCTGATGCCCTTTCAATGTCTTCTTCATCATCATCATCCTCAGAATCCACTGCTGTCTCTGGCAACCCACTGAGATCCATATCACCAGTCTCACTTTCTGTAGCCTAAATCCAAGTATAAACAATTTAAAAAAACAATTAAAACATTCAGATGTGTTCTTCACTGCTATAGTTTTCTAGTTAAATGTACAGAACTGAATTCTATCACCTAACACATCACTCAATTTCACTCAATATTGTTTTATATTGCTTTTTCTTTGCACATCTTTTTAAAACAACTAATCAACTCAAACCCATTGTTTAAAAAGGACTTTTAACATTTGTTTCAATCGGCCACACAAACAGGATTCAAAAGATATTATTTAATCAGAAGGTCCTGGGGGAATTGAAGGCAGACATATTTCAAGGGACAATTTCCTGGAGTATTAGCTGAATATAGTTTTTTTTTAAATAAAGAGTTAACTTAAAACAGTTTCTGTTCCTGCCCCAACTTTACATTTTCAGACACTTAGGAATGCAATGTGATTTTAAATAGACAGTTATGGGAAGTAAGTATAGCACCAAAACACTACAGCAATTTTCCTATCTCCCAGTAACCTAGGATTGTATTTTTCATTTACAATTCTAGCTGAACACAGTTAGATACGGCTTTCATTTGCTGATAAGCTGTGTAAGATTTTACAGATGCAGAAAAAATGCAAAGTCACTGCTTAAACACCACAGACGGATTATACAGTGTATCTGCCAAACTTAACCTCCTTTAAATTGTATTAAAATGAAGGAAAACATAGCCCATATGTAGCCTGAGGACACCAGTATAGCACCTAGAGGTAAATACATTTTAATGATTCAGTTTTAGGACGAAACCCTTATAAATCCCACAAACATTTGTCTGTCACAGCTGATAAAGCTGCTTTTTCTCAGAACCTGATTTAATACCACAACAGCTGTCAAGGCTCAGCTAACAATTTTTAAGGAAATGCAAGCTTCCAATGAACAAGTTTTAAGCCATGGCTCAAGAAATCAAGTTTCACATGCCTTATAGGCACGGTTTGTTTCTGAGACTCTGGAAGCACACAATACATTCACGCCTACTTCAAAAATACTACATGGGGCAAACACTGCTACTAAAGCCTGTTTTATCGATCTGTCTCTCACACTGGTTAAAAAAACCCACCCAAAACTAGGTCACCCTCCAAACACAGAGAAGGTAAGACACTACGTTGGTAGAATCATCTTCCCTAACCCTGCCTCACTAGTCGTGGCTGACATCTGCTACTGTAATGCCATTACACACAGCCACCTTAGGAATGGGAGCATATGGCTGGAGACGGGTCACGGCAGCTAGTGTCACTCTTAAATGCTCGTGTCCTACAGCACAACACAGGCTTTGTAACAGGGTCTTGATAGTATAAAAGGGATGATAACAGCACCTACACAACAGTCACATTATTTTCACTTTTGAGTTTTTTAGGTGGTTTATCATCTTTATTTTTTTAAAGAAAAAATGCTGAGCATTCCTTAAGCAGGAGAAAAAACGATGTTACCGGCATACAAAAATTATAGCATGGAGAGCAGTATTTTCATTAGCTGTCCTACTGTGTTTAACATGCGTGTTCCCTATGATATATCCGCAACAGTTGCTGTAACCACTCTTTCAAAATAGCCTTCATCAAAAGCGACTGGTGGAAAAATTAGTGACGATGAGTCAGTAGACACACAGCTTATGACACCAATCTGTCAGAATCAGAAGTATCCAACAGTGGCAATTCCAGTGACAGTGGGACTGACTAATTCACAGTCAATTTTGCAAACCTTACCGTTACTAACAAGCGCTACTCCTGCCTGCCCAAATTAAGCTCTCTCAAAAGCACGTCAGTAAAATGAATGCAGAACTAAATCTAGTCACACAATGCTAGCGTGCATGAGAAAATTCCACATATTGCACGAAACCTGATTATTAAGAGACAAGTTATTAGACTATCTTAAAATTATGAAACAAAACCAGACAAAAGTCAAAGCTCTATTATCAAGAAAAGTTGATGTTATTTAAAAAAAGATTCTCACACTGAAATTAAATGCAACTTCGTATTCAGAAAATACCTTAAAACTACTACTAAAGGCTACAAGCAACTCCTGAGGATGATCACTTCTCAAAGAGCTCATTAAATCTTTTTGACAACTGAGGTTATTGGTGGAAACCCGAATGACAAAGCAACTATTTCTAACTTACTCAGTATCAAAAAATACAAACCACTGCAACAAAGCAGCTCAGAATTGAATGCAACAACCCACAGAGTCATAAGAAAATATATTAATTTAAATTAGAACACTCTTAAAAATAAATCTTATCTTTTCAGAAAAAAAAATACATTTTTTCAAGCAACTTTCTGACAATGTTATGATTACGCAGAAGTTAGCAAAGGAACACAAATATAACCTTTCCGCATAGGCAACATGCATACACAGTAGTAAAGAATCAAACAACACATCCCACAGGGGCTACTCCTGTTTATACATGCAAAAAGTTTTGCATGAGTTTTGTTACATTATTAAGAATAATTGGATCTGTCTTCACGGTAAAAGCACACACTGATTTATGTACAAAACCACTGCTAATAGCTTCTTTAGGCTTAGTAGCATCAAGTATGACATTAAGTATTCAAGGTCCACTTGCTGACATGTTAAACTTCACAACCCACCTACCTGGAGTACTTTTGTACTCCCTCACGTGTTAAAGAAATTAAGCATGTCCACACAGGAACCCTCAGTTGTGAAGCAACAGCCACGCACTTGTGCAAGACTAAAGGGAAAACCTCAATTAGCTCCTTAGAGCACAGGGGCTTTGTTATAAACCTCAGCGGTAGAAAATCCAGATCACAAGATGAATACACAACAGAATTTGTACTACAGTCAGTCATGACACTTAGAGCTCCTCGGGGCACGGAATCAAGAATAAAATACACCTCAGAAATCAGTGCTTTCACAGGTGTATGTTGTCCTTTGTTTCTTGGGTCATAAGAGAAATTAGCTTCACTTAACTAAGTCTAACGAGATCTGCACGTAAGAAAAATGCCGGTTGCAGATTCAAGTACAAAACAATGTCACTCCAAAGTCTGAATACCGGCTGCGATAAAAATTTTCTTCACAGTTGGAAAGATGGCATGAGAAATTTGCTGAGGCTTCAAAGGAATCACATAATAGTGACAGCCTAATATTTTATTTGTCACGTCACCAACAAGAAAGTCAGAAGACTAAGACAGACAATTTCAAGCCTGAGGGGAAGAGTTATTTCACATTTAGTACCTAAGGAAAACCTGCCCAATTTTAAGTAGTGTCTAATAAAGGCTGATATTGTACTAATACAAAAATGGTTGCTCCAACTGCTAAATATCTCCAAGTCCAAAAATCACTTCTAGATATGAGTAATAACAGTGAATTAAACAAATATCATGGAATAACTAGGAAAATATGTAAAGTAAAGGAGTCTTGTGCAAGTTCTCAGCCTTTGACTCCTTGACTGATTCAGGTGGGTGGGAAAAAAGGTTTACAAACTCAATAAATTGCTATGAAATTCAATCTATGTAATTATAATATGTATTTGTTCATTACTTATATACATTGCAATCAATTATAATTATTACGTACACACAAACCAAAGATAAATCTATTTCATACTCGGCTGACGAGTGCAAATGGTCATGAAATACCTTAAAACTCCTTGGCCTAAGATTTTCACTGAGCTCTCTCTTCATAACTGTTCTTTTGTTATCTGTTACGAAATTTACAACCCAGCAGCCCGCATCCTTCCCAGGCATTTGTCTGTCCCTCCCTAGAGATGGAAAAACCTAAGAGTCCAGACAACGCACGCCAGGAACGTCGTCCTCCTGACTGACGTGGTCTCAAAACGGAGCAACAGGAAGTCGCTCCTGGGCTACAAAGTGCAGAATAGATTGGAGGACCTGAACTCACCGGGAGTGGTAAGGTACTGCACAGGACTTAGCCAAAACTGTGGGGTGGGGGGAAGAGTTCAGTACGCAGTCATTTCAGGCATTCTTGCATTTCTCAGAGCCCTGCACTGCAGAGGCTGATACAGTCAGAAAGACTGACTTAATCTTAAATTAAAACCTCTTTGTTTCGCATACAGTGACTTAGGGGCAGGCTGCATAGACTCTGGTTTGAGAAGCAGAAGTTTGGGCTCCCTCAGAAAGACTTTCCGGAAGGCGGGCCTCTCTTCTACCCTATCAGACTCGTGGGAAAACAAAGTTGACATCTTGAAAATTTCCAAGCAAAACACGCATCCTGGGAGGGTCTCGGAAAGGATGTTCCCGGTTTCCCGTACTGCCAGGAGTATCTGGGCAGACACCAGAGGGCATGTAGGGCCAGCAGGAAGTCACCGGGCTGAGGACAGGATAAGGCAAAGAAAGGCTGGCAACAGAAAGAGCCAAGCCAACACAACAATGCCTTCCCAAAACAGGGAGGGGGAATAACACACGTTCATAGGTTTAAATACCCTGTCCCCAAACCGGGATCATCATCTGGTAGTACGGGTACGGGAAGCATTAAGCAGCATATAGGAGCAGGTATAGGGTTCCATGCAGGAAGCATTAACTAAGCCTAAGAAGAAGGAGTGAGCAGCTGTACACATGAAGCAGCAGTGAACAATTTGCTTTGCCAAGTCAACACCAGTATTGTTCTTGGCAAACGCAAGCTGGTACACAATCTATTCACATTCAGCATCCCCTTCCTCTCCACCCCCATTGCAGAGTTTGTCACTTCATTAACTTATTTCCTAAAATAAAAGTAACAACATTTAAGGACATTAAATATATTTCAGGTGCCAATCAGTGAGACTTGGGTGTGGTAGACACAAAGGATTATTTTATTTTGGCAAGTACTTCTTATACTAAAAGAAGTTCTTTCATGTGCAACATTTGACAAACAAATTTAGTTACAGCATTAATATTTCAAAGGAAATATTCTCAGCTCAATGCTGAAAGCATCTGAAGATTCAGCTTCATGATTTATTTAAAGGGAAAAAAAAATCTTAAAAACCCATGAACATATTTTCACTGCAAACAGCTGCTCCTAAGGCTACAGAACAAAAGCTTACTAGGATGCAAAACATCACATATCATTACCTCAGATTTCAACAGTAAAGATCTAATTAATAATACAGTTTTAAAAAGAAAACATTTATTTTATTTACCACTGAAAGATAAGACGGCAATCTTTCTAAATCATTCCTTCATACTTAAACATACTTAACAGAAATTTATCCAACCCACTGAAAAATGCCTTTATATCCAGAACATAAGGATCAGAAAAACAACAGTACTGAGCTTTGCCTAAGACCTATTAAATTTGAAGTAAAAAAAGTAGCATGGAGATGATTTGGTTATGGTTTACTATTTTTGAATAACACTTGCGAATGAATTAAAAGGCAAACAATTGAGAGAGAATGACTGATCCAATCTCTCAGTTAAAGAAAGTATTTCTTTTTATTTAATCCTTGACTCAACCCTAGAGAATTCACATTACAGCCATTTTGTTTTGTTGTGGTTTTACTTTTAGCAGTACTTTAACCTAACTTAACATTGCTACATTACATTCCTTTACGACTGAAAATGGCGTAAGAAATTAATGATTTACTACAATATTAGAAATCTTTAAATCAAACAATACTTGGTACCATAAAGCTAAATTGAAGAATTAAAGAACCTTAAGTTTACCAGTTTTCACAACTGAACTTATCAATGCATTTTTTAAAATAAATCTTCAAGTATGTGTATTAACCCAAAAACATGAGGTTACATTCCACAATACATACTCGTATTTCTTAATGTTGATATGGACATAGATACTTTAAATTACTCAGTTCTCAATGCATCTATGCCATCATTTTTAACTGCGTTAAGCCTAGAGTAACTGAAGGAAACAGATATTTTTAAGATCACCAAGAATGACAAGTTTCCTCTTTTTTTTTTAAATTAAATTAAAAATAATATTATACAAATAAATGTCTCTCATGCTAATATTTCACAAAACCATTAACTCCCTTTGAAGACCAACCATCCCGTTGATAAACCTGGTTGGTGACTACAGAAAGATGTATTTCTCTAGAACTTCTGTACAGTATTTTTTTTTTAATTTCCCAGAAATTCAGTGATCCTTTTCACACTTATAAAAGTTTTGCTGAAACTCTGCAAAAATTTACTTCCAAATTATCTAGAGAGTAACAGCATGACTACAGCTAAATGCCACCTACAATTGTGTCTCTAGAGGTACTTGTTATTTTTATGTTCAAGTATAAAATCCTCGGAATGAAAGGTATGAAAATCTATAGAAAACTTTAAGAACAAAGCTTATTTTACCCTCACAGTATAAACGCAAATCCTGTCTCAAAGTCATTCTCTCTTCAGAATAAATTCTGACAAACATACTTGACTGGCATATGCTTTGCCCAAACTGTTCAGTTACTTTGACATTTTTCACCAAAATAAACCTTTACATTATTGCAATTACTATCCAAATTGAACTGGGACCTTTTCATAGCCCATCTTCTCCCACGAGCAAGCCTACAAGCTTATTAATCTGAAGCAGACTACATGCTACAACTACGTTCACAGCTGAAGTTCTATGTATTGGTATAGATGACACTTTACATGTTATTTAAACGGCACCATCTGCATTTTAAAAGCATCCCAAACAAGAATTATTCCTTTTCTAGTAAACTGTATCTCATGAAGAATTGGTCTTGTTACATTTTTTACTATCACTTTGATAGAACAACATTTTACTTAGATTTGTACATTTTTTTTTAAATAATAAATTGCTACAGTTTCTTATCAGAAGGACAAATTCTGCTCTTTGACATTACAAGAACTATAAAAAAATGAAGGATCTAGACTTTTTTTTCCTCTTTTTTTTTTTTTTTATTTCTATTTAGAGGAAGCACATATATCCCCCAAGTGCTCTACGGACACTCTGAATCAGTTTCATAGTCTGTCCAAACTCAAGGTGCTCCAAACGAAGAGCACGGGTGTTTAGAACAAGCAGTTCCCCAGAAATAACACAGCTTTAAAAGTCTCACAAGTTCAACCTCCCCATTTTTCCCAGAACAGCCAGGAGAGAAAGCACTACCAAGAGGCTTGTACTAGGTCTCTATAGGATGAGGAAACCGTAATATGCCCCTCAAGTCAGGCCAGTACAGGCTGCCCCACTGCCTATTTCTCTCTCCCTGCCAATACACGTAAGAACTGTAAAATACACCATCAAGAAGGAGAAAATCCCTTACATTACAAGGTCCTAAATCTATGGTTTCGAAATGCTGATCTATAAATACCACAGCTGCTGTAATATGTATGGCAAAACAGACAGAAAGACAAGGTAAAGTGCTGGAGCCAGGAACAGAATGCCTTCACCTCCTAGGTCCCACCACAGATACCTGCTGGAGAGGCCACACTAGCTTTCTATGCCAAAGATTTCCTCCCCAGAATCACAAATCAGAAACTAAATTAATGAAGTGCAATCCTGAAATGTTGCAAAATGCTGTATCTCTACACTGCTGACTCAGATCTGGACAAATTACAGCAACACGTCATGTCCCTGTGCTGCAAGTTACTTGCCGAGTTTTCAAGCATCAGATGTAGCAAATGGTGGGTAAACCCCTAAAATTATTACAAGTCAAACAAAAACTAATTTTTTGAGATCTGTTAAGTTCTGCTCAGAACTGACAATAAACAATAGCATGGGCATTCAGCTAGTAGTGTCAAAACTGTTGGCAATTGCACCTCCCATCAGCATCCATTCCAGTCTTACCTGGTAGATATCAGAAAGGCTGCTGCTTCCTGAATCACTAGTGATGCTACATCCTGAGTGACTAGACGAAACGTGGGTCACCTGTGGGTGGAGACTGTCAGTAAGGTGCAGCTTTGTGAAATCTGCAGGAAGCTATAGGTGGAGCAGAAAAAGCATCATTACAATTTGAGGTAGATACACAGCAAAACGAATTAAAATCATTTATGTCACACTTTACTCTCTGCCAGTACCAAGTGTATTAACAAAACCACTGGGGATTGAGAATGCAGCATTAAAATTTTAGTTTTGCGGTTTTTTAATTCATGCAGAGGTCAGCAAAATAGCACCAAATTGCTGCAAATAAGAGAATTTCAAAACGCATGTATCTGAGGACAAACACCAGGGAAGCAATAGCCCTTATGCCAAAACTCTTCAGTATCTTGCTACTGGGCCTGGATAGAATTAAAGGGCCTATGAATATAGTGCCACTAAAGTCGCATACTTAAAAAAAAAAAAAAAAAAAAAGAGCACTGCTCTGGATTTGGCTAACTCTTTTGACTCTGAAGTTGACAATGTACATTACAGACAAGTAAAACCTAAGCCACCAAGCTACCTGTTATACTCTGAGCTAAATAATACGATGGCAAATAGGAAATACAGGAAGACTGACCCAACTGCAAAAAGCTACCATCCCAAAATGAGTTTGCTCACACACGCTGCTAAGGAATGAATTGAAACAGTATATTTCATTGTTTAACAACCATCCACCAGGATTTGTGATGTATATTTTTACTACTGCATATGCATACAGCTTCCATGAAAATCTTTAAGAATTGTAAACACTGCCAGACTGCAGAAAGCAAACTTTAATAAAGGAAAATATTTGTGGTCTGAAGAATTATTTAAATGCTATTTCAGGGGCAAATTACTCCTCTCCAAGAAGCTTGCATCCCACTGCTAGTTTAATAAAAGTATGTTAATGTATCAATTTTGGTATGCAATAAATGCTTCAATAATTTAAGAACCCCTTGCTCATGGTTTTTTTTTTTGTTGTTTGTTTCAACTCAGACAAGATAGATACTCTTACATGTCAGTTACAAATGCTACCTTGGTGCTACTACCCTTCTCCCTGGATGGAAATTAAAATAAGAGCTCATTCAGCATTGAGATACACGAGGTCAATCAGTATAAAAGGTTATGAGAAAAGTCATCTGCAAGTCACAAGAGAGCATGACTGAGAAAATTATTAGCTCTGTATAGTTAAAAGTACTGAATTTTACTGCTCTTGGCCTGGTTTAAGTCTGTTTAGGGAACATGCCCTGAAAGAACCTTGGCTTTAATATTTGTGGTGAAAGCACAGACAACTGGAAACCTTACTCTTATTTAGACTGGCACTTCCTATTCTAATACACCTGGAAAGGACTTCTTCCTTATCACAGCATGACTGCATCAGTGATAGCAAAAATGGCTACATTTTAAACAATTCTTTCTTAATATTTTACCTGAAAGATGGGCTAAAACCAAGAAGTGGACATTAATAATCCTAAAAAGCTACAGTAAGCCCAGAGCTAGAGTTGATCTTCATATACCAATCAACAAATAAAGGGCAATTAACAAAAGCAAATACTCTAATACATACAGCCATGAATGCTGCCTCCAGAAAAAAACTAATTATGCTCACCACTGTCATTGCTATACCAGAAGGAGAAAATACAGTATGAAGGAGTGCATTAGTTATAGTATGTGTTGTTTCTGCTGCTTTCTTTTTCCATCTCTACATTTGAGCTAACACAGAACTGAATAATATTTACAGATGTTCAGGCCATTATATCCTTTTTTTATTATGATTTGAAGAATTCTCTAAATAAGCACACATTCCATTGGTAGAATGTATAGTAAATGAATGACCACAGCAATATGTTGATGAATACTCCTAAAAGTACAATCTTTTAGCACTGAAGTATTCTAGGTTTATTTCCAAGTAGAAACCTTACATATTATTTTGAGATACATGCACAAATCATCTCAGATTCGCACATTTTATCATAACTCAAATATACAATATTTTGAGAGCTTTATGTTTTAAAAAGTAATAACTATTTCAACCACAAATATATATTCACTGAATAGGGAAGTGCATATCAACACAGTCTTGAGCCCAGCCAAACACGTTCAATTTTTCATAGTGCCCTTCAAATATCTCCATGTCATTAACAATTGCATTTATTTTTTATCAATACAATAACAATTCTTAAGAACTGTGCATCAAAGCAAATCCAGTTAGTATGTTCGAAAATAAAACCAAGGTATGTTTAATGTAATGACTGCACTTAAGTGTTTTAAATGAACAGCAAGAGTTTATGTTTTCTTACTACACAGGCAATAGGAAGAGACAGGGGACTCCACAATAACCGATGAAACACATTGCAAAAAAAAAAAAAGCAAGCCTTCTAAATTTTTTTGACTGTAGACAATCAACAGAATGATTGGTGATTACTGGTTTCAGAATAACTCTTCAAACCAAAGCCATGCTTCATGAGCTGGACTTACCAAGCAGTGACAGCAGAACATCAGAAGCCAGCATTTTACTTAGGGCAACCTAAGTAGTCACTTTGATCCTAATCAAACAGGACTATTCACAAGCAGAAAGCACATGCTCACATCCTTGCAGAATACTACATCTCTGTGCTACATGTCTAAAAGCGGCATCCGCTTCGACTGCTCTACCCCAAATAAGTTAAAGTGAGAAGTAGTGCAAAGAAAAAAATTACAACAATTAAGTAAGCTGAAGCATTAAAATTGTGAGCTCAATGAAAAGCAAGTGTGAGAAATACATGCACTTCTTAGTTACATACTGCTATTCAAAATATGTAACATACAGGGAAAAAAAGTAAAGCATTAGTGACAATTAAAAACCACATGTGCCTAAGTCTTCCATGCAAGAAGCGACATCTCTCGTTCCTGGAGCACAAAGTTTGGTAAATGGTTGCAGTAGTCAGAGCACAAATAAAATGCTATGTTCAACCACCTCACTAGCCAGCAGCCAGCATAAAGTTGTCTGGCCCAAACCAGAGTATTTGCAACTGATATCTTACTTGCAGTGGATCATGATCAGAAAACAAAGTCATTAAACTGCTATTATACCGAGTGAAAAAATAGCTAGTAACAACAATTCTGCTTTTGGGAAACAACAGAGTTAACTTCACTCCAACAGGTCTATTTGCTGTGCTACTTAACATCACTTTATTAAGAACTTTTTAAGCACTCAGTGCTGGTATTCAGCTATAGTTCATTCAACAGTTTACTACTGACTTAAGTTTTAGTATCACAGTAAAAGTAAAGGTTCTCATGTAATGTTTTAAAGTGTGCACAGACTAAATATGTAACACGTGCCTTATTCTCCAGATCATGGAGCAATTTGAGAAAGCCTAAGCACATACCTTTTGACACAGTAACTTCAGCTATAACAAACTGAAGACACTACAAATGGCATCAGAACCAAAGAGACATTTTTATCTCGTTTGGCATTTTCATTAAATGCTGACTATCTTCAAGGAGTCATTCAAAGTAATAAGGAAAAAAAGCAACTTGTACATTTCATGTAACAAGCACTTATTTTTATGTGACAACACTAAACTACAGCTTTGCTGAAGTCAGCAAATAGAGTATTTCTTTGTTACCGAACACTGAGTCGCAGCATCTGAATGAACCAGCAGACAGAGTAAATTCATGGAAATTTAGAAAAAAACACATGCATGTGGCATTCTCAAGCAAATAAAGTTTCATTACACTACATTAAACAATCAATAGTCATTGAAAGTGTCAAATAACTGTCCTCATAACCTATTTTCAGGACAAACTTCCTAAGTGAGAAACCATTAAGGCTACATAGGCATGGAACTAATGAAGTATGACATAAGAGGGAAAAAGGTTTTTACACCAAAACATGAACCAGTAAAATAGTTAACATCAAAGCCTTAATCTTTATTTGACAGAGGTCAGAACAGTATTTTATAAATATACATACAGCTCAGTAAGTGTGCGTGTGTGCATACATACACATTTAAACGGTTTACACACTTCTAAAGAAACCAGAGGAAAAACAGTTCATCTGGGAACTCCATGCTTTCACTTTTTGAAAAACCATAAAACAAATGAAAACTTAAACAATTATGTGAAACTATCGTAAGGACAAAGAGGTATCTCCATTCTGAACTGTACAATACCTTAAACGCTATCACATCTTCCTGTCTCAAAAGCAGCATTTTATTACTTCCACCCTCAAAGTGAGTCACCGCTTTATGCATGCAAAGCTAACAATTACTTCGCGCTGAATATGTTTCTCCTATTTTAAGAACATCATGATTTTCTCCTACCCTACAGTGTGCCTTTCTGTAGAACAAAAGGCAATGAATATATATGCTACTCCTGGGACTGTGCTGGGCTTCTCTTTCTTGGCTAAATGCTTGGGCTCCACTGCATTCTACGCAGCTTCTACTCAAGATATCATTGGGCCCATCCTACTAATACAGTGGGGAGTTTTGTTTAAAAAATAATATTGTTTCAGAATATTTACTAGACAAGAAATAAAAATCTTCAGATAAATCATTAAACTGTATGAAAACAGCAAACTAAGAGTAAAATTATACCCAAATCCTTTCCATAGTATTCCTCTATGTGTTTTTGTTGTGAGATTTTTTTTGTTGGTTTTTGGGTTTGAGTTTATTTTTATAAAATGCAAGTTATACGTGAAAACAACAAGTATAAACGCACCTATGGGAAAGACATACACACAGATATAATTCTAGAATACCAGAGGAAGGCTGGTGGGAGAGCTCCAATATACCACTCATTTTAGAGCAAACATATCAGTAAGCATTTTATAAACAAGGGCTTCTACTGAAGGCTGTTCAGCACTTCAGGGAAGATTTATAAAGCCTGCAAAGTGACTGAAAAACATCTGCAGGAAGATGGAACTTGAGAGCAAAGCTGTAACATTCCTTTATGCAATTTGCAATGAACAATCCTATAAGGATCAGGTGCCACTGAGACAGGCCAAGCAAGTAAGTAGACATAAGGCAACACAAAATGTCACCTTTATAAAGTTTCCACTTTTTGAAATAAAAGAAACACAAGCAAACACTGATTCTTCAACCACTGAACACATGTACCTCTGCCCTTATTCCATAATACCTCTTTACTAATAAAATAATAAAAGCTACCATTATATATATATATATAAAAAAGGATGTTTATTTCTTTTCTAAATGACGCACTTAAGTCCCACACATCTAAATAAGTAAATTACGAAGTTATTTTGGTATTCTCTATATTTTCATAAAGGAATGGCAACAGCAGCCAAATAAAATAAATACTATGCCTTAATCTTTCCCATTTTTTCCCCCACCAAGATATAAATTTTAAAATGTTTACTACACTACAAGAATCTAGATCACCAACCCAGTATCCTTCAGTATCCTATGAATTATTCAGTAACATTTTCCTTCACCATTTTACGTGCATGTTAATTTATATATTAAATAGTTTTAAGTCTGTTGTATGTGTTTTAAGGACATACCCAGATTTATGAGATCTAATGACTGAAGGAAGAAATACTTCTAATAATAGTGGGTATTCATCAACATGTTATTTCCACATAATTCTTTCATTAACCAACACAGACATCAAGAAAAACATTTTTATGGTTCAGTGATTTAAAACACAGCAGTCAATGTAAGTAATTACAGAATAATGAAGTAATTTCTATCGATTTTGTCTACAGACATGATGCAGGCTGACATGTCCAGTGCAGACATAAATTTAAAAGAAACGTTTACACTGCACACAGTTCAAATTAGTATGCAATTCCTACTGAAGCAGAATTTCCTTATACTTAGGGGTGGGATGGAAAAAATTAAGTTTCTATTTTCTCTGAAAACTTCAGCTAGAGTTAAATAAGAACCTTCTGACTCAAATTATGTTTTCTGATAACAACTTGAATTATGTTTTTCTGCTAACATTCACTTCATACAACTGTCTCACGTATTTTAAGTCTCCACATTTTCTTCAAATAGAAATCTTAAGGTGAAGCTGGCTGAAACATCACGCAGATCTACTCTTAAAAACATTCTTCATCTTGAGTACAACACAAAACACATCCCATGTTCTGAAAATATTGCATGTTAAGCAGTTGTTTTGCTGAGGGCGTTGTATATAAACACCTCTAACAAAAATATAAGCATTATAAGGTTCTTCTCGGGAAAGGTCTTCATATTTTCCAGCACTGATCCTTTGCTATAGGTAGCTCCTTATGAAACTATTCAGCGGTTTAAGCTAATGCAACGTGACCTGCTGGTCTCAGGGAGAGAGCGAGACAGAGTGCAAGAGAACTTCATTTTGTTTCCCTTACAAAACACACAGTGACTGCCACTTACTGTACATCTCATAGCTCTCAGCAGTTAATCCTATGAGCATTTAATGCAATGAACATAATTATCCTTTGCTTGAAGGATTATTGACTTCTGCAGAGGGACAGAGGTGGTGAAATGTAAATGGCTATCTGGGGAATGGAGAAAAGCTCTCAGGGACAACCCTTTCCAAAGGAAAAGTATGAAATGCATCTCTGACGGACACCCATCTGTATTCAATGTAACTGTCTTAATCTGTTGTAGGAACTGGTCTGTTAGGATTTGCTTTTTCTTTTGACAGCATTTGTGTCACAGATCCAGTGCAGTACTTTATATTCAAAAATGCCTGCTCCAGGAAATCTGGCACGAACACTATTCCTTCTGCAAACACAAATGTCAATTCATTGGCAACAGCTCAAATGGTGTAAAGTAAAAAAAAAAAAAAAAAAAAAAAAAAAAAGAAAGGAAATAAAATAAAATAGTATCATACAGGTACTTACAGTGACCGTGAATACAAATGGAAAAGAGTGCAGAACGGATTTGAACTAAATCACACTGAACCAAAGCATACTAAATTTTCCAAAGCTCTTCTCAGGGTCTGCAGAATTCTGAACTCAAACCATCATAACCTATTTAAAATGAACAGCAACAAATCTGCAAGATCGTTTTTATTTATAATCTTACTCAGAAGTCCCAGAAAATACTGGTAAAATTGTAACTTTCCTTCACTGGGCAACAGAGGATAATTTATGACTTAAAATACAATATCTTCCATTGGTTTTAAAGTTAGAAGAGTTCTGCTCCAGGGAACAAAATAAAGAAACGGTTCTACAACTGGTTTGACTGTGGATGTAGATTTAAGTACTGAGAGCTCTCTGGTAAACTCATCCACGATAACTGCCAACCTCAACCGCGTCTTTCTACCTCACCTAGTGCTAACAACGAAGCGGTGATATTTGCATGGGATACGCCATACAGAGAACACCATTTCTCAGACACTGTGTCCTTTTTTCCATCTCCTTCGCAGAAAAGGAGACCTGTGTCTCTCTCTGTATCTTCCATTTAACTGCTGAAAGATTTTTCTTCTATCTGCTAAAACTTCTCCCAAACAGTGCAGGGGAAGCGAAACCTTGCAGAATCGAGTATGAAGGTTTTTCAGGTCTTTCCCCCTCTTTTTTCACTAACAGCGTCTGGAATTTTATATTGATTGGTTTGGTTTGTGTTATAAATGTCCACAATTCCGATCAGATCCCATCCTCAAACAACAATTCCAAGTATGAAAAGCAGAATCACTATTGCAGTATATTGCCTGCATATTTACAAGGACACACCATATCACTCCTGGTAGTGCCCCACTGCCTCACCAAGCACACACATTTGGAGCTCTAACAGAGCCTACACAGCCAATGCCTGCACACAAACTAACAGCTTCCCAAAAACAGTGAATAAAGTTAGGAAGGGAATTCACATTGTGGAAATCCACATATTAAAACTGACACCTAGGGATAGGCACTCAATGCCAACTGCCATTTAGGCTGAAGAAAGACCATTCTGAGACCTTTCAACTGACTTCTGAAATATCTCTAGGGTAGGAGCATGGAAAACTGAGCTCAACCACCGAACTTCAGTAAAAGCTCCCCATTACTTAATACCAGTAGGCATGGAGGGCAAAAAAAAAAAAGTTGATAAAGCCTGGGTTTCACAGAGATCTCTCTCTTGGGAATAACTGATTTTCATACCAACATAATGCATGTGTCCAGTTGATGTTTTTCCCACAGTTATATATTTCTAAATACTTCCTCTTGCGGCTGTTTTGGTGTTTAATACATTGAGAACTGCTGCTGGGCTGGAAACTAAATAGCCTACTTTCAGGACATTTGGAGACCTAGAAGGTTAATTTTTGAACTCTCTGGCCTGTTAAAAGTAACTGTGGGAGAGGAAAGAACAGAGAAACTGGTCACAAACTTTGTTTCCACAGGAAATTGGACTAAAGATTTATGCCTAAGGATATAAAAGCAAAACACAAAGTCCAAAAACACTTCACGTGGGTGCATATGTTTACAGGAAATGTTAATTCAAACATTTTCAAGCACGATATTTTAAATCCTGCAGGACATTTTAATTGAGGGGATGCTCATGTATACCTCATATACAGACTCATTTTGGGTTTTTTTACACAGCAGTCAAACAAGCGGACATGGGGGATGTTGGAGAGAATTATACCAGCAGAGGTAAAACTGATGGCACCTGCAGCCAGACTTGATTTCCAGCTTTAAAGCACCACTCAGGATTGAAAACCACTGCAGACAAGCAGTGGTTGTGCCCAAAGGTGAAAACATCTATCCTGGGCACATTTTAAATGGTGAAACCAAAGACCTATGATATGTATAAAATGTCATGAGTTGAAGGCTGCCTTACACCATGTGTTCTTTTTTGTTTTCTGCTTGATCACCGGGTATTTCATTTCATGATCACAGTACTCCATCCAATTTAACTAAGACTGGTTAAGTGTTTCTAACACTCATGAGGGTACATCTCAGTTTTGAACTGCAACTGTTTAACCTGAGCTACTGCAGTTTACTACTGAACTGCAGCATGGAATTTTACTGCACTGAACTAACTTACAAGAGAAAGAAATCAAAATGAATTGACTCTAGAATAATAATTTAAATTAAATGCTGCCAAAGTGATTTTTATTTTTTAAAGATGGAATATGAAGAAAGTGATAGATATAAGAAATATCTTTGAATTCCCTTCCTTCCAAGGTGAGGAAAGAACCAAACATGCTGGCATAACCTGGTGGTGCAAAGAGACACTGTTGGTAAAAGGGATGACTCCTATTTGCAATAAAAGAACATGTAGTGTAAGAAAATGCAAGATCTTTGAGATAAAACCCAAGAATCTAGGAATTTACCTGTCAGACATGACTGTGAAGAGTTTCAGTGTATCAGCTCATCGGAAGGTGACTGAACTGTTAAGGTGATGCAGGACAAGAACCCGATAAGTTCACTGCATGCATCATCCAGATATACAGGCGTTCGGGGCTCTTCTCCATGGCCCCACCTGAGACCTTACTAGAAGTGTTGCTCACATTCCCAGCTACATGTTTTCAATAAAGATAGACTTAAAGCCATACATATACATAGAGCCAGAGAAGAACTATCAGGATTATCAGAAGAAGAAAAACTAGTATTTGATAAAGCACAAGAGGAGCATGGCTTATTCAGTCCAAAGTGAGAGATGGTATGATCACTGTCTAGAAATAGGAAGGAGGAAAAAAATATTTCCAAAGGGCAATGCAGGTGCAAAGCCTAACGAACAGTTAGTTTGTGCTACCTAATGAACCGCAGAGATTCTCAAAACCAGACTCAACAGGAGCTATGGTAGAAAAGGCTTTCAAACAGAACCAGACAAAGTTATGAACGTGCTGTGCAACAGTGTGTAATGGCAGCGACCCAGAAAATTCCTTCCAGATCCATGTCACTCCTCCAAGCAGAAAAATCTGAAAATTTTTGGGCATTTATTTACATTATTATAATTCAGAAGCAGATTGACCAAAGGAAGGGGAAAAAAAAAACCACACCCAAAAATCAACATGATTAATATTCTAACATTCTAGATTTTCTTACTGGTAGATTCTTAGTAAAGACTTAAGTATTCCGTACACTTCCAAGGAAAATATTTTTAAAAGATATAGATACATAAGGAGTTGCTGTGCACAGATGCAAGAACTAGAGTTTTCTGTTTGTACACTGAGACTTAGCTCTGTAAAATGCCAAGTTAAATGAAAGAAATCTGATGAAAATTTAAATAGAGACATGAAAATTGACAAGCAATTAAACGTAAAATTTTTTTGAAGTGCATGGCTGCAGCTGTTTCAATGCCACCTTGCAGTTTTAACTCAAGTATTATCTTCTCTTTATAATATCAAGGAATAGTTCATGAGGAAAGTGGTGGGATTTTGTTTCCTAAAACCACAACTTTGCTTTCCAGTAACAAGCAATAGAAGAGGAACATGCATAATTTCTTCTGTTAATGACTGGCTTCAAGTAAGAAATCATGCGCTTGTTCTCCATGTGCTTGCTCTACAGTGGAAGTTAACTCTAATTTCCCTGTCTGTAAGGAAAGATGCACACTTTGGCTTCACCTCATAAAAAAAAAAAAAAAAAAAAAAGAAGAAATTATGAAGAAAGGCAATATTGCAAAATGAGTGTTCTCGTTCTCAACACATAAGAGGCTATCAAAGCACTTGCTCAACCTTGTTTCTAAGAATATTCTGATGGTAGCATTCTTTGATACAAACCAAAAATCTGTATTACCATAATCAAAATTTTGACACTCTTAATTGCATAATAGTGAACATTTCAAAATAGAAACTGCTGGTAAAAAAGCAAATAATTTTCACTTTAAAATGGTAATATTTTAAGAATAAGGTGATTTTTGAAAAAAAGGTTATAGATAATACTTCTGAGACTGATGTACAGAAAGCAAAAAGGTTTCACATTTGCATTATAAAGTAATATATGTAATGTCTCACTGTTTTCCTGGCCAATAAAAATGCACATCAACTAGACAACTCAAAATATTGTTAAATGAAAAGCATTTCCCTTTATACACAACTAATGCTGTGCAATCTTAAAATGGTATGATTTTACCTTATTTAATATTTTTTTAAGGCTATGCTAACATAACTGCTAGTTAAACAGCTTTATTACTTGTGAGTTTTGAAAGTGCAACTGTACTTGTGCCTTAGCAATACATAAGCAGTGAATGTTGCTATAACACTCTCAGCTTTGCTTGCTGCATAATTTTATTTACAGTTTCCCTTATACGGTAGCCAAAGTCAAATTCATGAAAATTTTTCACACTGACACAAACTTTCAAAACTGTATGTGCTATCACGCATTCCTAATACCCCCAGAGTTTCTATCTTGTTCCACAGAACTAGATTCTGACTTCTCTGAACTACTATGAATATTTACTCGTTTGGACAAGACCTGCCTCTGTGCGCTCACGGTGATCATAGGAAGGGAAAAAACGTAAAGGACTGTTGTTCTTTTTTCACCAAACAGCCTTTAGGAAGCACAGAGATGTTCCCTAAATTCTGGAGCATAGTGCAGCAACAACCATTCAAAGCCATTTAAAATTACTTACACAAATCAACACAGAATGATCTTTTATATTAATAGCTCCATGGAATTTTGAAACAACCTTTTCTTTGTAGCCCAAGTGATAGATATTCAAAACTGCCATATCAAATGCTAGGTTCAATTAGCTGGCTTTTTTTTTCATCACCTAATTTTACAAATGTCCACTACAACATACTCACAAGGTAAGGAAAACAAGAAGCACCCATATGGAGCCTGCTAAAACCAAGGCTGCTTTAGAGCAAGGGGATAACATCAACTGACCCGAAGCACTGTTATTATGCTTAAAATGCTGACATTCAGATGTGACTTCCAGAAATATATCTATTTGTGTCTGTGCAGGTGTGCACACAGAGTTTGCCCTTATATTCCTACCTTAAGTCAACAGCATACTAAGAAACACAATCCATGTAGCAACTTACATATTCTACTGCCACCATGAAATATTTCAGTGGTGTTTATTTAGAAAGGGATTTTAAGTCAGAGATTGCCAAGCTGCAGAAAAATACGCAGCACAGAAATCAGGTGGAAATACCAGGACTAATACTGAATCCTACACTGCAGAAACAATTAGTGAAGTTTATAATTTTTTTTTTTTCTCCCACCTACCAGAAGATAAGCCATGGAGACCCAGGCTGTGGGCATGTACATCACCTATTGTATTAGGTCACCCTGCAATAACCACAGAAATTAAGAGTCACGTCTTTACTGCTCATTTACGACAGCGCTAGTAAGGTCTTCGCTGTAACACCCCATGGTACAAGACAGTACTCAAAGGGGGCCTATAAGAATGATGGGGGCAGACTTTTTAATAGGACCTGTAGCAACAGCACAAGATGTAATGCTTTTATATTAAAAGAGGTGAGCTTTAGGCTAGATATTAAGAAGAAGGTTTTGCAATGGGGGTGGTGAAACACTGAAACAGGTTGCCCAGAGAGGTGGTAGATGCCCCATCCCTAGAAACATTTAAGGTCAAGTTGGACGGGGTTCTGAGCAACCTGATCTGGTTGAAGGTGTCCCTGCTTATGGCAGGGGGGTTGAACTAGATGGTGTTTAAAGGTCCCTACCAATCCAAACTATTCTCTGATGATTAGGAAGGTTACTTATTTTCATAAAAAGAGTAGACGTTTTAGCCAGGTACTACATCAGACATCTTATCTCTGCATAACTAACTGAATAAAATCCCAGCTGAAACACTGAACCTTCACTTACAAAAAGGAAAACCCACAAAAACAACACATTAACTCAGGAATTCCTAAACTTATTCTTCCCTGGGTACCATCATCACAAAGAACAGTAATGTAAAATACTAATGGAAGTGGCAGGTGTACAAGTGACATGGAACTGTCTAAACCACCTCTTCCTTCCATAGGTGATATAGATAACTAGATTTCACAAACACCTTGTTTGTGAAACTACACTTCAGTATCCATTTATTTAGGAACAGCAGCTGTATTCAGGGGACCTTGGAAACTCTCTGCTAAACACAAATATCTGAGATCCTTTGCTATGAAGTGCAAGAAATGGCTCATCCTCTCACAAAACTAGAAAGAACCCCACACTACTGTCAACTAAAAGAACCTACTGTTTTGAGATCAAGCAAAACTGAACAGGACAGAATCTCCGGGAGTCAGACAACAGAAAAGGTTTGCAGAAGTCATACACCAACAGGCAAGGAGGCTCACCTAGCATACAGGCTTCTGCAGCTATTAACAGAAATTAACACTGTTTTCATTTCAGTTTGCTTATTATTCTGCTCCTACAGCTGTGAACAGCCTCATTTTTAAAAGAATTTGTACAAGTCTTCTCTGTTGCCCTAAAAAATTCAGTGGACCACCATCTGCAGACATGGAGTTAAATAATTAAGTAGGATGCTTTACAAAGCTCTGAAATCCATAAGTTCATGCATTTTCCTTTTCCTTGTGGCTCCTGAAAATTGAGGACAATAGAAAAAAAAAACCAAGATCCTTCTACATTATTTATGGATATTTCAAACAAAAGCTCCCCATAGTCAGCTTCTTACTCAAAGGCCAAAAACACTTAGCTAAAAATCCACAGGTGATGTGGGTCAAAACTGAAAAGGCAAGCACACCAGGGAGACACATCCAAGTCTGACATCTGGTTCTTTCCTGAGCAATCTAGAAGACTAAAGAGCTGCTGCCTGCCAAGGATTTGGAAGAGTCTTTTTTTCCTAGCTCATTACCAGGAATACATTAAGATTTAGAGGTCAAGCTGTACCCTGATCAGTGAAGCAGCAGAGGCAGAGAGTGTACAATTCAAGTTTTGAAGTACCTTTAGCTGTTTATGTATAGGAAAAAAGCAAATCAAGAGCACAAAAAAAGTGTAGTTAAAATGAGAACAGCAAAACTAGGATATAACTACCTAAGAAATAGTTCCCATAATTCAGTTTATATTTCCCAAAATCTAGAATGATTATTTTTTACAACCGCAACTAAATAAATGCAATTTTCAGGTACTATTTTCTTCATCATCCCATTTTCAAGCCATCGATCCCACTACCATTATTAAATTTCTGGTCCAGTTCTGCAGCCATATTCTCGTTTTCAGGCATTACCATGCCCTTCGAAATCATCCCACATTAGACCTTCCTTACGCTCATGTAACTCCTACAGCATTCAGTAGGTTGGCAGGCGCACAGCAGCAGACAGGCATTTAGGAAACAATGCTATGGATGGAGCCCTAACAGCACAACCCAGCTCCCATTCTCCTGGCTCTGCAGGAATAACAGCAGCACAGAACAGCAAAAGACTATTTTTAACTATAAAGCAAACCAACACGACTAAATACACAAAGGGAGCAGATCTACAAAATAGCACAACGTCATTTTTATGAAATCATTCTTCAGAGGAGGAAAAAAGAAAGCTTTAATCCATTTTTCTTACTTGCAAAGTCACACTTTGGAGTCAAGCTATAAACTAATAAATCCTACCCAGCTGGTGTGTCCAACTGACCCAGTGCACAGTGCCTGTGCTTGTAAGAAAGCAAGCTGACCAGCTGCAGTCAGATCAGATGAGGCAGTATTTCTGGGCTGAGTGAAAGAAATTGCAAGTTGAAGAAGCTGACCACTGGGTTATTGTCTGGGTTTACAACATGATTCCTGGCTGTCCATGCACCTCTGAAGATCAGGTAACTGCAGCTTCCAAGAGGATGAACTACTGCTACCGGACATCAGCACCTGGTCACCAGCAAAACCTGGGACAGTGGAAATAAGTTATATAGAGGTAGAAAGTTCCACGTGCTACACAGAGCTACATTTTAGCAGTGCCATAGCATTTGTTAACTTACTAACGGATACTAGATGCAGCTATAATGTAATGCTTCACGCTTCTTTGCGTCCTAACTCACAAGCCTGCTTTTCCTCTATTTTGAAATGCAACTGGCTCTTGAATCAAGTCAAGAAGTTGGGGCTAAAAGAGAAGGCTGGTGTTAAACCAGTTTTCATAGTCCCAGCCCAAAGGAGAAGTGTCATCTCCATTACAAGCTGCAAACACCATGGAGGTATGCATATATCTGAGTGTAGAGAGTCCTAACCATCTTCATATTCAAGGCAAAATATTCACATTTTGTCAAACGCTTCAGAGCTTTCTGTTGCTGTTGATTACAGTAGTCACTAAACTGGAATTCAGAACACATGTAAGGAAAAATCAGAAAGCCCATCTGAATTAAAGGAGGAGCACTCACACTCCCATCCGCTACCCAGCACAGGGACCAGAAAGCACAGGAACTACTGAAATTTGTAGCAGATCAAATTATTTCATGCCTTTTTAAGGCATTCCAGACAGGCTTTGGTCAGAATGGCATATTATAGGAGACATCAACTTGACTGCCTATAACATAGGACTAGCCAGTCCAAGCTCTTAGATTTAGCAGGCTACTCCACATTTAGGAAAATCCTCTTCTACTTTTCATGAAAAGGGAACTAAACATGCACAGATTTTGTGCTCCAACATTTGCAATGGAGACCATGGATCACAAAGACTGACGCCCTTATTTTTAGCTTTTTGATCCGCTTAAGGTTTAGGCCAAGTAGGGAATGCCAGGTTAGCTAAATAACATGAAGTTGGCTCATGGTAGCAAGTTTCACATTTGCACGGAGAGCAACCCAAAAAGACAGACAGATACAGCCTTTTGACCAGAGGCTGGACCACATTCTTGTATATTCCCATACCGCATTAATCTAACAACCAAGTCCAGCATCACAAGTGCAAATTACAAACAACACCCACAAAAACTTTCATCCTCTCTTCTAGTTATTCCATCAAATGCAATTCATTGTGAGCCTTCATCTTCTCCAAAGTTAAAAAAAAAAAAGGCAATAGCTCATCTATGTCTCAGATGTATTTGGGACTAAGTAGCAACCCTATGGTCAGGTGCTATGTTAACATAAGGCTATTTACCTTCAACAGCACTCACAGAAAAGCACTGCACTCTGTTGTCCTTCATCTGCCCTTCTGGTATCCCATAAAAACACGGGTTTAGGAAGGAATGACAAACACTTCTATAAATTCCAGCTCCTAGGCATAGGATCAGCTTTCACCAGCAACCCACTGAGCAGCGCTCAGAGACCCCTTCAGTACAGCTTATTCTTCCTGTGGCTCTTAGCTAAATCATCACCATTTCAAAATGAACAGCAAGAAAGACTACTGGCAAGCTGACAGAGTTGGAAGAACAACCAACCACCCAGTACTGGGATACCATCTGAGTGCCAGTTACATTTCAGTAATAGATTGATGGGTTAAGTACGAAGAGGTTAGAATCCTCAAAAGCCTGCAGACCTGCAGGGGTCATCCCACGCTTCTCTTGCAGGAGAGCTACCAGACCTTAAAATACAATATTGAAAATGAAGTGTGGCAGGTACAAGGTTCTTTGGCCAGGGGCAAATGTTGAGACATCAATACCTCATTTTTCTCAAATCCTTAACATTAACTATACTCATCATGTAGGGTCTTCACAGTCAGTAGCACCTGCCACCCACTGGCAATAAAGAACACTGGAAACACTGTTTCAGTTATTACCCTTACCTGCATGAACACCTGAAATACCCTATCACGATTTTCTTCTTATATTTCTATTCATTTTTAATGCATCAATACTAGGTGAAAAGAATTAATAGTCGAGTTACATATTTGCTGTTGCAACTAGAGTTTCAGAAATTAAAGTCAGACTTGAATAAAATAACACCGAGATTCTGAAAATCTTCTATTTATTTCAGTCAGACAAAAAAAGTCACAACACTGTATTCATGAAAAGGTTAGTAAAATTAATTCAGCTTTTCAAACATCAAGGTTGCTTTTAAGGACAGATATGTAGCAATTTAGAGCCTAGAACACAACATGTAAGACCAAAGCAAACTTTAAATACGCTTTTAAAAAACAGTTCTACAGAGATTCTAGCAACATCATTCATTATCCCAGAGAGCTGAAGGTCTGAACGAAGTTTAAATGTTTATCCATTTTATTTTACATATTAGAAACCACGGTTCCTAATGTTCATATTGTTAAACAAGGTGCACTTATCTTTTGACACCTCACTGAATATGCAGACAACCTGTACAGTTATCAAGCACAGAAGTATTTTGCAGATGAGGTTCAGCTCACATCATCAGCAGATACAGAACATGAGACACTTTCCTCTGCTTTCGCATACTGGAGTAGTACCATTAGCAGCAGTGGTAATCACAACTGCAAGAAACAAGCAAAACAACTGACAGCAGTTTCTAATCTTCTCATAAGCTACATATTTCTTTGCATATCAAAGATTCCCTGCCTTAGATAAGTAAAAATGAAATTTCCAAAAATCTAATTTCCTACTTCTAGCTGAAATAGTTTTACAGGTCCATTTCCTAATCTGTTAAGCCTACATCACTTGGAAATTGTTTCAGTGCAAGGGTAAGTACCACTGTTAAAAACTCTCAAGCCAGTATTCTGCAAGGGAATGAAATTACTTTGCAGATGGAAGAATAGACTTGCGTTTCAGAGGCACAGGATTTCCTTAGCTGACTGAGCTTGCTTCTAGTTACAATGGACTTCATGCTACTCTACATGCATACTGCTAATTCTCTGGTATTTTTAACCTATGCTACTCAGCACAACACATTCCATTTCTGCTTTTTAGAGCTTCTATTATTCCTCTGTCTATTAGCTTGTAGAATCAGCAGCAAACCAACAGTACCTTAAGGGCTTTCAGAATTTTTGTTTCTTCTGACTTTTGGCTTTTTGGTTGTTTGGGGTTTTTTTAAATTGTTGGGTATCAGCAGCTCTCAATTTCAGCTGGATTTTCAGCGTTCTTGAAGATCAGGCAGGAGTGCCTATAATTTGATGATCTGTTGGTCTCAACAGCATTTTGGAAGACGCTGACTTTCTTTTTCAGGTTCACATCTGTATTCTGGCTATAAATGACCCATTTCAGTGTGCACCATTGACAAACATCACTTTGCAAGTATCCCAACACCATCACTGATTTTGGCCACTTTGGAACGTAAACCAGAACCAGTATATTGATTGTGCTAGTCTCCCAATTCTTATTGTGTCCTGAACTTTTGCTGCTTCATAAAATTGCTAAATAAATGCCCTGCTGCGAGATTTGTTATGCCAACTATCCATGCTGATCTGAAAATATTTTAGCTACTCAAGAAGGTAGAGAAAGCAATTTTGTGCATACATGCACAATATATATAGAGATGGTGGCTTTTTTTGGCATGGTTTTCTTTTTTGTGTGGTTGGGGAGTTTGGCTTCATTATTTTTTTTTTTTTTTTTCACTCCCTTGAAATACACTGTGCAATCCCCAGGCCTTGAAACAGTAACAGAAAGATGGCAGGACATCACCTATGCGCCAAGAATGTTTTCATTGCCATCTCTACAGGTCACTAATGCATTCACTGTCATTCCTGTGAAATGGCCCAAATTTTGCTATTAATAAGCTTTCAAGGAAACCTCCAGGTAAATGTTGTCCTGGAGAACAGGAATTTAGCCAGACTCTACCACAGATCTCTGGTAGGATGCCAAGCAAGTCATCTAAACTCAATCTTTCAGACGATCATTAGGCCGTGGGTGCCCGAACTAGGCCAACACACACAAAAAAATACTCAAATAACTAAATCCATACCATGAACACTTACTCAGGCCTAGCTGTGATGAGAAAGAGCATCTTAAGTTCTCAAAATTCTGTCCTTATTGCCAAAGATTTGCTTCAGCAGAGCTACCTGAAAAATGAAGCTAATGCCCCCCCCCAATGAACTGCATGAAGACTGTAGTTAGAAACAGCTTAAAAAGCCACAGAAGAAAAAGAAAAAAAAATAATGCTTTCATCTTCTGAGTAGGACTTGAACAGTATGCCATAAACACAACCTGGCCATTTGAGCAACGAAGCTAGCACAAAATACCAAACAGCTGCTCATTAAACCAGAGCTATCCATCTTGAGCTGAATCTCGTGGAAGATACATGCTTATGTAATTAAAGACTATCATAATGCATCTATGAAGAAGCAAAATACTATTCCTAATCATATGAAAAATCCACAACTGCTTTACTGGTCTTCAGAGAGGATATTTTTACCAAAATATACACATTAAAAGGCAAGGAATAATCAGAAGAGGCCAAAACAGAAATCTGGTTTCAATAAGCACTAAAAATAAAGGTGCCTAACTACAACAGGAAAAAAAAAAAGCTGTATCAAATCCCAGGGCAATGTAATTCATTAAGATTAATAAAATCACAACCATCAGCAGCTACAGTAGCTAATACATTACTATCTAATCAAAGTTCCTTTTCGTACATCTTTTTTTTCCCTACAGATATATACATAAAAATATCCAGGTATGATGCCACCTTACATTCTTCAGCTTACCAAGCCTGGCCACCTCATCACAACATCACATCTGTCTTTCACGTCTCTTGTTACGGTAGAGAGTCATAACATGTTTACTACACATCAAACTACACAATATTTGAGTAATAACCACTCAAGACTCTTCCTCGAAATACCACTCATTTCCTTCTCATTCCTGGAAGTGAGGGGGGCCCTCGCACAGGGCCACAAATCTTTGTGAACTAAAATATGGTAAGAACAAGCCAAAGATTTGACTTACTGTTTTCAATATTTTTCAGTAATTCAAGACAGGTCAAGCACATCAAAAACCCACAGTAGCTACATGATCACTAAAGGAGGTCACTGGGCTGGCAGTGAAACATATCCTTTATTAGCAGATCTTATTTCAATAATACCCAAAGTCAAAATGTAACTTATCCTTGCTTACAAGTTGTGCATAAGTCACTCCAATGTACTCTGCAATTCATGAGTTGTTAATCATTACAGTCATGAAAGAACTATGCATCTCAAATCACTTTTATAAGCCATTATACCTGACAGTTTTTCCTTTTTTTTTTTTTTTAAACCACTTTGGTTAAAGTTCTTACAAATGAAACAAACAAGAGAAAAGGAGAAATGGGATAAAAAGAGAACATTTTAGCCTGAGTCTACCATGGGAACTTTTCATATGCTAGACATCCACGTGTTTTTTGTTTGGTTTTTTTTTTTTTTCACATAATAAAGCAAGTATAAGATGCAACGCATGAAGCTTTGCAAGAGATAGCTGTTTCTGCATCCACAAAGCAGCATTTTTTGAAACATCACTCATCCTCCTAACACAATTAGGAAAACTATAATGAAAGCTCCACAAAGGTAGTTGAGAGGATTCTTAAAGCCAGCAAGGATACAGCCAGATAGAACCAGCCAGATTTCCTGTAGATCAGTAGCTTAAGTACTTTAAATACAATAACTAAGCAGAACTACTTTTGCAACAATCCAGCTTTCACCCAGAACATACTTTTACTCCCTGTTCAGCACATGACAAAAGTTGTATATCACAGAACACCACCCACAGAGCAACACCATCTCAGATAGGTTTCTGTAGCACTACTTCAAACTCTTCCAATTAATGAAATGAGGCATGCAGGACCAGTATATTTAATATAAGAAATACAATCAGCAGCATCAATCAAGTAATCTAGGAAATGCAACACAATTTTTTCCCTTTTCCTCCTTCCATTTTCACCATAAGGAACCTAATGGTCAGTTTGCACAACACTTTCACAAAGGAGTAGATTTAAACCATATCCCTTATTTCCTAACTAAACTAGTGTGAAATTAAGATTTAAAAGCATTAACTAAAACTGATCCCCAGAATTTTGTGAAATATTGCACAGGAGATTTTTGCATTGGATTCCAGATTGTCCCAGCAAATCAAGCTCTGAGACTGTAGGCGGGAATGTCACAGAAGTAATTAAGGCTCTCTCCTTGAAATAAGATCAAGTCAGATATCAACAAAAGATTTAGGATTTTGGGAACATACTGACGTGAAAATAGCTCATTACCAAAAATTAACAACTCAAGTAAGTTTTCCTTTTAGGCAAAGCAAGGCAAAGCCTTGGAACTCCAAGCTTGCCTTCCTTCTCTACCAAGAAGTCACATCTTTCAGTCCCATTTTCCAACTAAAATAACCTCCACCTGGAGAACAAGTATGGAAAGTTTAATTGCTAAAGTGGTGGTTTTATGCTGAGCTACATTGTGTCTTAACAGTTTCATTTTAAACTTCTATATAAACTCCTAACTATGGCTTTTGTTCACAGATAATTGTGTGCCAGCCCTATGTCAAAGTATGATTTCTTTCTCCTACATATATGTGGACATTTCTTAACGTAAACTAATTTTCTTACTAAGCAGAAACTTGACCTTTCCCCTTCCAGTATTCCTACATTTTGGTCCAGATAGTGAAATTTTTCTCTGTGATTTAATTAACTCAAAGTAATATAATGAAAATGTGACAGAGTTTATAACGTGAAGTCTCTAAAATGTCGGGTTAATTTTTGCCTTCATCTATAAGCAATTATAAGTTCGACTTGCTGCATTACCAGAATCAATCTAGAATTTTTCATCAACATTCTTCAGAGAGTAGAAAGAGCAGGAAAAACCAATACATATGCAGCTTTCTCATTTTATTCCTATTTGCAAATTCAACGTATCTTCTCCTATTTCTGCTAGTTCAGTACTCAAGTTTCAGGAGGAAAGGAGATTTTTTTTATTTTTTTTTTAGATTAAGTTCTAAATATTTCACGAACACCAAATAATATGGTAACATGAACTCCTTTATACTCAGAATGTAATTAAGAAGGGAAAGAAATAAAACATTCTATGATCAGAAACTGTGATATGTCTGCTACATGCATAAGAAAAATCCACTAGTCACACTCTGAAATATTTCTGGATTTCTATACAATCAAAACTTGATGAAAATATTCCTTCTTTCAAAAGTTCTTGCTACTGCATCTTCCCAGTATTAATGATTCTCAGCTGTATATGATGAACAAACTGTGTACATTTCCACGTAAATTCTAACACACACAGTGCACAGAACACCTTTATATATAGGTATCTTTTCAATTAAGGAATTGTAAGGTAGAAAATTAGACTGAACCATATAAAATCTAGCATGAAGGTTTAAACATGTTAGTTGAGCCATAAGAATCTATACTTCTAGAACCTTTTTGTCATGTAAAACCTGAATTTCTAATTCCTGACACCTGAGACCTTGTTAAATAATGTTTGCTCTTCTGCTTATGAATGCATTTTTCCCAAACAATAAACACAGGCAGCCTATGGGATTAAAGCATGACAAAGGTGTAGCTGACTCATGGGATCAATTAGAAAGCATCAGTACTTACGCCTTTTGTTCATTCCATGTTTTACTAACAGTTTCTGCATTTTCAGCATAAGTGTATCACAGATGTTAAACGCCATGCTACAAGGCAACAGCACACTAGTACGGTACACTAGACAGAATAAATCTGTTCTTATCACCACCTACAATTACATCACTTGTTATACAGCTCAAATATTTCTTTAAAGTTTTCACAAATGCCTACCGATTTTAACTGCATGCTCATAGCTTCTTGCCCAATGAAAGAATGTCAGCATTTTCTCAGCAAATTTTTAACATTCAAAAAGAACTCACAGAATTGCCTTTCTAAGCTAAAAATGATCTTAAATGCAGTCACCGACTAATGCCACCTCAGGTACAGCTTTCCCTCAAAACTCACTATGAAATTCACACACAGGAAAGCCAAGCCCGTGAGCAGGACGACAAGCAGTTTCCATCTCCATGCAGTTTGCCCGTGACAGGTTTCTGACAGAACAAACAGAATTTGCAATACTTACTGAGTGTTTCTCCTGCTGGCCCATAACTCCATGGTTAGCTGGGATTGCAAGTGGTTTCATAATGAAGAAACATAAGCTGAACTGAATTTACACATCATGTACCAATTTCTTATGGATGGCAAATCACTCTCTACAGCATTAAATTAAAGAGAGGAGGAGGGGGGAAAACCGGGCTGGAGCTAAAAGTGTCACTACTGGTAAGCTCAAAACCCCCCTCACACTTGTAGTGCAGAGCAGCAATCCGAACGACAGCGTTAGTCTCCATTTTTGCAACACTGAAAGTCTAAGCATGTCAGGACATATGAAGCCTGATGAAACCCTACATATCCAGCATTCATCCAAGGGAACAAAACCATTCCCTGCGCCTGAGAAATAGGAGGAAAAGAAAAAGGAGGAAAAAAGCTAAAATGGCTGACTGCACTGAGACTCCCTCAAAAAAGGCTTAATACAGTATTATATTAGTCAGGGTGCAGGAACCAGCCTCCAGCATTCAGCCAAGCATTGTTAATACTCCTGTTTCATTTGCAACCGCACACACTCACACACGCAGCCTCCCCCCTCTCCACCACTACCCTCCACTCCCCCAAAATCAGGGCAGAGCACGCGACTAGGGACCTCCTCCCCTGGCTGCTAATGATGCTGACAGAGTAGTGACCAGTGATCTCTGTTCCACTCAGCTAACCAAGTTTGCACAATTAATCTTAGCAGCATGACATTGATGGACATTTAATTTTATGATGCCTGTTCCTCACAATCAAGACAAGCATGTCTACCACCCAAAGAGTCAGCAACAAAAATACAACACAGTTACACACACACACCAAAACCCAGAGAATCATGAGTCTGAATGCAATACGCCAATATAATTACGTTATTGTGCTTACTTTGGAAGACCATGGCTGCAGGCAGTTGGCATAGCAACGCACAAGGAAAGCCATTTCCTGGGTAGAAAGAATGCTTCCTTTTCTAAATAAAAAATTCCTCTTAGGATACAAACGGCATTGCTGCTTCCTGCAGAAAGCAAAGACACTGTAGTCTGTCTCTTAACCTGCACACAGGCACACACTCAATGCAGTCCGAGTGATGTAAGTGGATTTCTCGCTCTCTCTCCTCTCCCTCCCTCTCCCTTTATCCACCGAAATATTCAAGTCAAATGGAAGACACATTCCTTGAGGCTCGCCCCCTCGGATACTTAACCATTTCACTCATTAAGGCAGAGATGGACAATGCAGATAAAACAGCAAGCTCTTGCCTGTATCTGGTATCAGCCTCTGAAGATCAAGGCAGCCCCAGAGGGGAGGGATCCGATCGCTGCCGGCTCCTAAGAATATCACTGAAGCCAGGGTGGGAATTAGGACCCACGTTTACCTCGCCAAGTCCTGAACAGAACACGACTTTTCATGAAGATGAGGATGAAGCAGAGGGTTTGACATCCCCTCCCTTTTTCCCCCACCCAAAAGACTGCTGCTGCAGAGCTGTAAACATTGTTATCAAGTATTTATAAACAGTGCACTTGATGAGCCCTCTCAGATTTTCAGCAGCTTCGCCACTGCGCAGGCCACAGATACCCAGGGGCTGTGGCAGGTAAGCATCCAGAGCCCATTAACACGCCGTTTGAAGTCTTTCCCAACATAGCTCCCGCTTTTCCTTGCACACCGAATACACTAATTCCACTAAAAACAAAAGGGGATGCAAGATCTGGAAGAGATTGATATACATATGGCTTTTATAATTCTGACTATAATTACATCTTAAACTCAGAAATTTCCCCAGTCACTCCCATTTACACGATAGCACTCCTCATGTTATACTAGCAACAGCACACTGCAGAGGAGCTACAACACAGCGGGGAACACGCTCCAGCAATAAACTGCCAGCCCTACACAACGTACATCTTGAGTGCCACAAATTCACTCCACTTGACACAGGGGAGACCAAGCCAGGGCAAACAGGAACATGTCACTCTTCCATCAGGCTTCCACTTCAGTACAGTTCTCTCAAACACACTTACAACATATTCTTTGAAATCAGAGACCATCTGTGCTTAAAGTAACTTCAAAGTCTTGGTTTTTTTTTTTTTTAAGAACAATAGAAAAAAAGACTTTAACAGTTGTTACACAGACAAAAACATACCAGAAAAACGGCATACTGCAGAATACTATGTCACACAATCAGCAGCTGCCTTCCACTAAACTAGCATGTCCACTGATCATTAGTTCGGTTTGTTACACAGTGATTTCTTTTGGTACTGACACTGACTAATGAGGCTGTAGAAACTAGAAGAAATGAATTCTAGTAAAGCAAGAAAAGATCCTGAAATATCTGGTCTATTTTTCCACAGTTATTCTAAGGATACTGTTTCACACAAGGCACTTTTTAAATTGAATATATTTACATTTATGAGAGTTTAATGACACTTGTACCCTTGGTCTTCTAGTATATGTTAAAAGCAAGTTATTCTTTAAATGACTGAATTACAAAAATTAGTTTAGCATTTTTAAAAGTGTTTGTAATATGCCAGTGCAATTAACAGGTGATTTTAAAATGTTGTTATGCTTAAGCCTTGTAAAACAGTCTAATGCTTAGTGCACTCAAATTTTTGTTTAAATGCTGACCAGAAATAGTTGAAGTTATTCATTCTAAAACGTAGACAAATGCTCTCTAGGTCAAAATTTTAAAATATTACTTGTTGAAGTAGCAATTAAAACCCTCTTGAGTCTGATTTGGTGGCCTTGTGGTTAACACCATAAGCAGAATTGGAGTGTCAGGTTTTGTGCTCATATCAGGGGAAAAAATGAAGTTCTTCCAAGACAGAATCATCTCTGCGGCGTAGCAATGGAGCACACCACCTTCTGAACTCCATTACGTACATAACTATCAACACACAGCTTACTCTGCATCAGTCAGTACTTCCAAATCTAGCCTAGGTTTCTGTGGCATAAGCCTTGAAGAGTACAACAAAAACATGACCAAATCCATTAAAACAGTAGTGAAAACCAAAACTTCCAGATGACAAGTGACTTCAGTCTGCAGAAACAGAAGCTCTGGGGAGACCATATAGCACCTTCCAGTACCTGAAGAGGCCCACAAGGAAGCTGGGAGGGTGGGACATTTTACCAGGGCCTGTAGTGACAGGACAAGGGGTAACAGGTTTAAATTGAAAGTGGGGAGATTTGGATTGGATATCAGGAAGAAAATCTTCTCAGAGAGGGTGGTGAGGCACTGGAACAGGTTGCCCAGAGAAGCTGTGGAGGCCCCATCCCTGGCTGTCTTCAAGGCCAGGCTGGATGAGGCTTTGAGCAACCTGGTCTAGCGGAGGGTGTCCCTGCCCATGGCAGGGGGGTTGGATCTAGATGGTCTTTAAGGTCAATTCCAACCCCAACCATTCCATGATTCCATGATGCTGCCATCAAACACTTCCTTATCCTGGTCACTACTACACATGACTACTATATACCTGTTTGAAAATTAAGTCAGTACTTCATACGTGAATACAAAACTTATACCCACCTAACAAAGTCTAACTGATGTTCCTGCTCATCAGATTGCTAAAAAACTTCGATGTTTTCTTTGCCTAATTACATAAATATCACTTTTCACATTTTTAATGTAAAGAGGCTTTCTTCTGTTTAGGAAACCACACTCAGGCAGTTTGTGAATCAAGACAATTTCAAGAAATGATTGATTGATTCCATTTCCCTGTTCCTTCCTTCCTCAACTGCCACCCTTTCCCACCACTTTCCAAGTACAGTGGTGCAGTGTTATCATATGTACTCCTCATTATCAGTTCAGAAAATAATCACATATAAATTATACTTGATAAAAATAATTAAATGTTTCAGTGAAGAATGAATGGAATCTTAAATTCCATTTCTATCATAAGCATGTACAAATAATTTATATAAAAAGTAACTGCAATTTGTGTTCATGTGTATTTCAAAAGTCATATAAGAATGCTTGCTTAGACTTAAGGTTTGAAAAGAGCAAAACATTTTTGCTAATGCATTTTGGCAATTAAAGTGAACTGTTAATAAACCTGATGTGCAATAATTGAACATGACAGGCTATCCCCAGCTATTTTCAAAATATTCTGTTTATAAGAAAGTTGGCATCTCTTTGAGTCACAGAAAAGAATCTTAGAAGTCCTTTCAGAAATAACTAGAAACATTAGGACATCCTTGGGCTACCCACTGCATTCAGGTTTCATTAACAGCAGTTCTGAATTTAAGGTAGAAACTGATACAGACCTCAGTGGCATCTGACCGTAATGCCTCTGGGATATTTCACATTCTAGAACAAATCTCACGTGGATATTATTCTCCTAAACAGTGTCAACAATGCTTGCAGTATTACATCTTTTTAGGCTAATGACAAATGCTGCAACATCACATCACCTGAAATCTTCAGTTTCAAACAGTCACCTTAACTCACAACTATTTACAGGAGTACTTAAAATTTTATACAGATTACATACACAGAAACCATTCTTTTCCTTAAGTACCTCAAAACCTGAAGTTATCAGCATTTCCTCTTCCCTTTAAACGCAGTATAAAGTGTCATTTCCTTCATGCTCAAAATCTTAGACAAAAGACAACAGAACACTAAGGTCACCAAATTTACTGCCACTTCATGACTCCAGTATCTGGAAAACTGGGGTGAGGGATGGGAGGTAAGTCAAAGAAATAGAAAAAAATACCACAGAATAAGGCAAGAAACCCACAATCATTACGTGTGCCCCAAAAATATTCACAGTGAAGTAACTGTTACACAGATACTACATGTTGTGTAGGTGGAATATAGACAGTTAAATTGAAGGGTACAAAAATGGAGTACATAATTTTAAGGAAAATAAGGCAGAGACATCTTTGCTTAGCCCTGCCTCCCTCACTTGGAAAGAAATGGAATTTTAAAATGTAATTTTAAGCTCAGGGCGAGTGGACACAAAACTGTTGAGTTCCCAGGAACATGCCTTCTGAATTTTGTAATACTGATGCTCTTTCCCTCCCATTAGCCTTATGATAGGGATTGCTAAACAATAATCTGATGCTCCCATCAGATTTAAAAACACCAACTGAAACCACTAAAACCCTGGAACAACAATTCACTCCAAATGCTACAATACATTTAAATGTCCCGTACAACACAAATCTTTTTCTAATGTATTTAGGAAAATTTACTGCCAGTAATTTAAATCTCTGGCCATATGACCCTATTTCATGCAAGCGAGCTCCTCTTTATCAGCATAACACTAGCATGGGATTGCCTAGGCACACCTGTCTGTTCTGCATTTTCTCGAGAACCCTGAGAACTTCAAATTAAACTCTGTTAAACAATGGAAAATTACCAGTATGTCCTCCAAGGACAGTTTCTACGACTAAAATACCACTTTGGCCAAAACACACTGATAAAGTATTTGTCGAATTTTTTTTTTTTTTAATTCATAAAGTTCTGTCATTAACTTAATTATAATGATGTTCACAGTACCATTGGCACCACCAAAGCAACAGTTAGAATGGAACGATGTATGCCGTTTCGCTAACACGTTTACTAATATTACAGACCATTTGAACAAATGCCCTTCTGTTGAGCTGCTGCTGCAAATGAGTCTATAATCCGGATCTTTAAAATAATGACAAGCCCAAAGCAGCCAGGCTGGTGCCTCAGCTGGGTGGATGTGTCATAGACTGCCAATCTTCTCTTCAACAGCAGACTCGTTTGTCACCTTCTGTACACAGCTCTGTTCGCAGTACAGCAAACTTTCTGTGTGCTTGCCATCCCTCTAAAAATGGGAGCAAGGTATAGTAGTCATTTAAAACACTTGCCATCAAACTCTTTTACGTATGACTCTTGTGCTAGAACAGACATGTAGAAAATCTGTAACTGATAGATGCTCACCCCAAATGTGACAAGATGTCCCATTTCCAGAGTACCTAATTTAGCTTACAAAACCAACCTGAGCAAAGACTCGCCACAGTAACAGAATCCACAAACACTTCTCTGGATTCTACATTTATTTATGCTTTGAAACAAACAATGCTTTAAACAAACAAACAAAAAACCCAACATATCTTTTGTATTCCTGTAACACTTATAAGGTCTTAATTTTACTAGCAAGACCAAAATCCTATTTAGTATGTATGTTTGTGAAATCACTTTGTAATGTTTAACTGATTTACCTGTGGTTTTTACATAAAGCACAGGGTTACTACTTACATGAGCCTAAACTTTAATGCTTATAACATAACTTTAAAGGTAAATATATTATCATTATTAGACGTTAAAAATGAGACATTAAAATCTGAAATATTAATTATTTCAATTGGCAGAATGGTCACAGATTAGTTTAATCTCCTTAACTATTTCCAAACCTCAGGAGTGCAAAAAATGCAGTCTGCCAGGACAGATGAAGTTTTTCCCAATGTTCATAAAATTTTCTCACTTTCGTGTAAGGACAAGGGTTTAAGATAACATGTTAATTAAATCACAGAACATGAGAATGCTTTCTGCTTTTAAACTGGGGGGAAAAAGCATGAAAGTGAAAAAGCAAACACTCTTTTAAGGTCAAGAATTATGTTTTCAGGCATATAGGACTAGCAAGGTGTCTTTACCAGATCTCAACAATACCTTGACATCCATACCTGCTGGGGACGAGGTTCACTACTGAGATACAAATTGCCTTATTATGTTGCAGAAAAAACAAACAACAAAAAACACACTTGCCAAACCCCCACATATCATTGTGTCCATATCAATTTCACAGCAGGAACCCAGGGATGCAATTTCTTCACTTATGTGAGGCACCTCCAAAATTTTATGTTCTTTGCTGTATAATAACACAGGAAAACGTTATGGAAGCTGGATAACTGCATATCCCTTTCATTTGTATTCTACTTCTGCACTGTTAAAAGGTAAGAATAAAACTCAGGGATTTTTCTGAGGACAATGAAAACTGCCGAAATTCTAGACTGCTACATTCTTTACCAGCCCCACTGAATCCTGTTACCTGAAATATGCCAACACGTTCGAATTGCAAGGATTCTGGCACAGAACCGCATGTATCTCAGACCACGCAAGACGGGAACAATTATTTAATCTTTCAGCATAAAATATTAATAGATTAAAAACAAACAAAACCCAGATTTTTCCAATCTCTACATGCTAGCTGGTTTTGTGTGGTTTTTTGTTGTTTGTTAGTCATTTTGGCAGTGGTGGAAGGGAAGTATTTTTGGTTTAATTAAGTTTTAAGGAAGAATCTGAACTCTCAGCACTAAGTTCAAGGTGCAAACAGACCAGACTGGCAGAAAACCTCCAGTCTGCCATTAGGCTTCCCGATTCCCCAAATAATGGTGGAAATTGTGTGCCATTTTCACTACAGTGTGTGATGTTGAGTCCTTCCTGTCCATCTTCTTGAATGTTTATTTGGACATTTCCTGGTGTAACTAACTACTCATCTCTAGTATATTGAGGAAGTTGAACTTTGAAAGGGCAGGTTGCTGTTACAGAGGATTTTCATTCACTTCATTTGTCTGTTGGAAGGAAATAAGTTTTGTTTTTCTCTTCAGCCAGAGTCTAACCCAGGGAGACTCTCCCAAGAGCCTACTCTAGGGGTTCCTAATTAAAATCAACACTACAAACAGTTTACCAGCATATGATTAATTTTTCAAGGACAACTTTCTCCTTATGCCCCTGCATATCCTCCGTTGTACAATGCACCATGCATTAACACATCTTGAGAGTTTTGGGCCCTGACTCTAGCAACTGCACAGAAATCCTTTATCCAGACCTTTTGCTTTTAGCAGTAACAAACCCCATACAACTTCAGTTGTCCCTTACTTTTAAAAATAATTATCAAGCAAAATGAGCCAAACTGGTTTTAGATGGAAAAAAAATCAAACCACTTTTGACCATCTGAAGCATTACATCCTTCAAATAAAGAGATTTTAATACAAAATTCCAAGAAATGCTCTTTTCTTGGAAAAGGAAGAAAAGGTAAGACATTTTACATTTTAGCACACACACGTACAAATAATGCAAAACAGAGCGAGAGCACAATCTGTGTCGTTTTTATGCCAGCCATATCAACAATATACATAACACTTGCCAGCTGTTGCAGATGCATGTCAAAACCTTACTGTCTGAAAATTCAACGATAATTAAGGCTAACTACTCAGAACTAAAGCCCAGTTCCCCATACCCATTACTCATACAAAGGAATACTAACAGTTTGACTAGATGTTACATAAAACAACAAATTTTTTTTTCAGTACACACACACACACACAAAATCATCTTTTCAGAGATGTGTAAATACCAGGAATTAAAAACATGCTCAAGGGTGCTCAACCTCACAGCTAAGACCTGTATTTCACAGTGACCTGAGTACGGCTACACAAGCATGTTAACAGGGTGGTAAACATGCGAAAGATGGAATGTCCCAGGTTCCAATTCTATACATACTTCTTTAGTTGCTCAGGATATTTCTACTACTACTTTTATTAATTTTTTAGAGCTTTTTAAATTCCCTCAGCAAAATGATCATTTAAAATGCTTCAAATCAAATACAAAAGCACTATTAGAAGTACTCAGAAACAACTCAGAAACAGAACCTTTTGTGGAAGGATTGACACCAAATACTAATCATTTTAAGTCACTATGTCAAGCACAGCTCACATAACAGTGACTCAGATGCTTGGGAAAAAATGAACTGACAGCTTCTTTCCATGCTTTAGTGGGCAAAGGTCCATATTAGGACTATCATTCATGATGCTTATCTGTATAGATGCCAGTGTTGAAGGGTTCTGCATTGGTATTCTACAAATATAATGCACAGGCAGAACCCATGTCCCCTACTTTATATACAAACATTATTTCTAAATTAACAGCCTTATGGTAATGAAGATACGCTATTTAAAAAACATTTAAGAACACATGCATGTATTTGTTTTTCTAATCTTCCTCAGCTGTAATCAAGCTTAAGTAGTGGAAATTCAATATTTGTATTTAGTTAGGTTATGCACTGATCAATTTAAAAAATAATTATGAAAAATTCATTTTTCTGCTGCAGGAACAGCTTTCCCCTTTGATGACAAACCTCGAATCTCAGAAAAGTAATCTTTTTTGTATAATATAAAAAAGCAAATCAGAAGTCAGTAACAGCAAATAAACTCATCCTGCTCTTGAAAAATCTACGCTGTTATTAACAGAAGTTTCATATATGTGTGGTCATAAAGTATTGGCAACTCTACAAGGCCTTTGTGTCAGTAATACATATAAAAAACCCTTCAGTAATATTACTGACACTTCAGTTGCATAAAATACTGCATAGCTTCAATGTTTCTCTTTGAATTTCCAAATCTAATCACAATTACAAATCCAGTTATGAAATCAGTGTGAGCCCTTCCGAAGGGAATGGAAGAACAGTAAATCCCAATGGATATATGAGTTCTGCAGCAGGGATGATGTAATATATAAAAATAGACATCCTCTGACAGAAGCTGCAAGTTGAGTAAATAACACACTGCATGTCATTAATTTTGCAGTAGTTTGCCAGTAGACATTACTAAAAGGATGATGAACTAACAATTTTGTTTTGCTTCAGGTGCTACACAAAATAAAATGTTAGCATTGCTCATATATTAACAATAATACATAACTTTAAACAGTACAACAATGGATCAAGGAAAGAAGCCACATGGCTAAAAAGGTTGTTTTGCCACAAAACATCAGGATGGGGATTACATACTCTCATTATAACATTACCAGTGGACGTTCCCATAAAGAAGCATCCAACTACCATACAAAACACAGTTCATGGGAACAGCCAAATCATCTCAGGATTTCTTATTTCAGGTAAAATTACTCCACAATTTTTGCAGTGTCTCACTTCAAAATACACCTGCACATATCACAGTCACTTCTCCAATTCGCATTAGTGCGCATGTTCAAATATTACATATACAGTAATCATATGGATTAATACTGAATGATCAATAGAGTATATTTTATTTTAAATATAAAAACTATAAACATTAATTATTTTATATGGAATTCGGTATCACTAGAGACAAATTTGTTTGAGCAAAGATGCATAATTTGTGCAAATGTGTTAAAGGCTAACACACCCTTACATACCATGCTACTTTATCAGCACTGTCGATTTAGGTGTGTGTGCAATTATGTTTTGAATTACCATTTTTCTGCTTACATTACTTAATTTGTTTCATTACTCGGAACAGAATGAGTACAGTTCAATTCTTCCTTATTTTAAATTAGGTGACCTTTTGCTTATGCCACATAACAGAACCTTCTCAGCTTCCTTTTCTCCTTACTCTTCACATTTTTCCTCGGTGTGAGGGAAAACTAAGTTAGCATCAAGTTCAAAAATTAAATCTATATAAATAGGTTCAGCTGCCTTAACTCATAGGAGCCTCTAAAGCCAAAACCCTCTAACATCCTGCTTTCCCAAACATTTTTGATGACCAAGTGTACCTGACTAGAATCCCCAGTAGTTTTGCTGTGCCTTTTTACCTTTTTAAATAGACTTGCTTAATACTTCCAAGGTAAAGGACGTTTAAATTTCCACATACCCCCATCCCAACCTCACCATATCCTTTCTACCTTTGTATAAAGTCAAGATTTCAGTGTCCATGCCTTGTCCACTGCCCTATCAAATAATTTTAACTTGGAAATTAGCTCAGATGGGATTCTTTTTTTTCCTAAAAGCAAGCTGGTTTGGGGGCGCTTTTTTTGTTTGTTTTTTTGGTGTTTGTTTTGGCGGTGGGTTTTTTTTTTTAATGTGAATTGATTCTGTGGTTTGCTTTTTCTTTTATTAAGTGAACTTGTATTAGAATGAAAGTGCTAGATAATATTCTAAAAATCACCATGAACATTAAAAGCTGCAGCTAATTACAGGTATGAAAGACTCACAGTATTCCTTTAAACTGATTTCTTGTAGATTGGGTATCTGACAACTGTTCCTACTGATTCAAAGCAAAGCGACTGAAATTCTATATGTAATAAAGATGACTAAGCCTACTACTATATTGGCATCAATTTACTATGTAGAATACAATGTACTAACAAGAATACGTTACAGCAACGTATATCCCAATACTGTAAAGTCCACATTGTTGAGAAGCAAGCGCACACGAGGTGTTTCATGATCATTTGTAGGATCCATGGAAAGACATCCAATATGTATTACACAACAAATATACACGCAGAGAAGCACTTGTATTATGCTGGTTTAGAACATTAAGTCTCTTCCCAAATTATACTGGACATCTGTAACAAAGTTCCTAAAAATAGAATCAGGTTTTTTGAATTCTCATCTATCGTATTAACCACAAGAAAACACTGCTTGTCACCTTGTAAACTTCCATATCGCTTTAGTAGCCACACACATTGAGTAAAGGAAAACAACTTGGCTTTTGCATCATATTCAGCAGAAAAACTTTAAGTTCATATTTTTTTTAAAATCTTTCCTAAATGCTGAAATATGACATAAAATGTCATGATTTTTAAAATGTAGTTTTTCAGACAAAGAAAAAGGCAAATTAGTTTCATAAAACAGAAGAATCTGAACATATATTTTCAATCCAGGAATTTTAGACTCTCCGCAGACAATGTGAATGTAAAAGGTATCAGGAAATAAAAAGCTACTTCACCAATGCTTTGCACTATTGGTTTTAAGAGAAGATAGGGGCAGGAAGCAAGGTTTCTAAAATTTGCTTCTGACTGGACGTGCAGGTTCTAATACTTAAAAAAATAAACAAAGCTAGAAAAAAAGACTTATACTTGGGAGTTATGGCTGTAGATGAGACTTAACTTAGAGACATGGTTTAATTTCCAGCCCTCTTCTCATTCAAATTTTCAGTCCCCTCCTTCAAATAAAATCTAGAAGGACAGTACTTGTGTGCCCCTGGTGCATCCACATGATGACAGGCTCCACAACACAATGTGTGAGGATAACACGGTTACATGCTTGTAACTTGGGGAAGAAGCCAGGGTTACTGACGGCTCCATGCTCACTGTTCTTCGCCTTCCAACACCGGATAAATGGATTGTCAGCTCACACAGATCTCCAGCTGAATGGGCTAGGAAAGGCTACTAAAGGCAGAGAGATCTTTTGCAGGGATTTCAGAAGCTAGCTTTAAAAAGCCTGGCTGAGGATGCACTAGCAGCAATTTTCATAAGCCTGTTAACTAATTCTAATCTGGACAGATTCTCACAGAGAGTAAAGAATCACACACTACAGTTTCTGTTCAGGACTACTCAGGTGCTTCAGCCTTTTATTTATAGGCCTACCTGCATGTCCCTAAAGATTCCCCAAAAGCTGTGATATTTTACCTTTAGCAAAGACCATACTACAGACTAGTAAAAGCCAACAGCTCAGCTTACATATCAAGTCTAAGGCACAACAGAGACAATCAGAAATCGTGGTGCTATAAATTACTACTCATAACACCTCTATGCCACTAAAGAACAGCATCTTATTTCAGACAAAGTTATTTTTCCTTTGTGAACTTCTGTTAATTTATGCTAAATATGTCAGACATTAAATACGTAACCAGCTCTGCAACACTCAGACTGAGCACAACCAGTTCTTCACAGATGCACCATAACAGCCACAAAGTTTTTTGGCAATAAGACATTGCAAGAAAAGTCTACCCTTTTTAAAAGTCACTTCATACCTGACTATTCTATTGTAAAATAATAAACAAACAAACAAATCAACCTACAGCATGTAGGTTGTCAGGCAAAAGAGTTCACACTCTTTCAGTCCAGTCACACAAACCCAGGGCTTTTAACTGAAAACATGTAGACTTAAGTATAGGTACACACAAGAAGAAAATCCACTTTCAGAAGTTAAAAATCCAACTTCTATTATGAAGTTAGGAGATGTTAACACTAGTCTGATTTAAAAACAAACAAAAAAAACCACACCACAGTTTGGCATGTTACAAGCACAAGCAAACATTTTCTATCAAAAAGAATCTGAATGAGGTTTTCCATTTTCAAGTTACAGCTCAACCTAAACTCATCAGGACATTTTTTTCTTCTACGAAAAAGAACAGATCCATTTTACCAAACTACAAATGGTTGCAAAAAGGATACCATTTTATCAGCCTGATAAAACACTATCATTTATCTCCATGTATTATAAAGTTCTTATTTTTTCCTCACTCTAGAAATCAGCAACATCTGTTCAAAAAGTAACATGCCTAAGTACAATATTCAACATTAGATTTTACTTCAAATGGTCCTTCAAGCCATGGGTAAGTTATTAAAATATTATTAAGTATTTCAAATTCCTGTCAATTTGAGGAGCACACTATCACCCTTAGATGTAATATTTTAGCAACCATAGGTTTTTCAGGACTCATTCCACTGAAAAACCAGCAAGCACTGATCTCAAGATAATTAACTGTGTTCCTAAAAAAAACCATATTATACATATTTAAGAAAGATAATTTCAGCACAGAAGTCACTTGCCTATGATACCAGGACCATACTGAAATTTGAAACCTCCAAGTCTTTTAGATGGAAAAAATGAATTGAGCATTGTGACACAGAAGGAACTTGTAAAATAAACACATTTCCTGATATTTTATAATCAGAAGAATTGAACAAAGTAATATCTGAGGGAAGGAAGAATTTTGAAGATAAAGAAAATAGTTTTATATTGTTTTCAGCTCTACCACAAGAGACTTCTCAGTCATAACAGTGAAGATATTTAGCAGTTAGACAAGACACATTCTTATCAAACGTATTTGGTAGATGCTCAGTATTTACTCACTTTAGCACTGACAAATGCAATTACAAATGGAAGTCAAGTTTAAAAGATGACACCCGGACCTTCATATTATTTTGCCTTTGAGATGCAATGTTAGGCAAAACTTGTATATTTTGTTTGGTTTGGTACCATTCCAAGATATTTTACCCACTTGGCCACTTTTTGCCCTAGCTTGGCAAGCCTGTGTTTCAAATAACATTTACAAATAGTTTTATAGGAATCTACAAAACCCAGTTTCTTTGTACCCAATCAGTACACGTCGTCAAAACGGGAGAGAAGCAAAAATCACTGCTGCAAGTTTTCAGCTAACAAAAACTTTTTGTTGCCTCTTTGATGCTCATCTTATCATACTCCATTTCCCTGTTCCAGTAAGATATGTGTATTAAACAGTAAATTTTTTAAACAAAATCAAAGATTAAGTCTTCCATGCATTGAAGAGATACACAAGTAAATTGTCTGTCAAACACTAAATATTTTATATATACCCTTTCCTTATTGTTTTCCATTTTCTCTAAATCACGGGACATCAAAGCAAGGAAGAAAGGTGAATCAAACTGGGCAAAAGACATCCTGCTGTCACCAAATTCCACATTTACATTAGGATTTTTATATCATAGTGAGACTGCTCAAGAATGAAAGCAAAGGCTAGGAGGCAATTTTAGTCATAACATTGCATCAGTATATCACTGCAAACCCACAAGTAAACTGTTAGTGGACCATACACAGTAAGTTACAATACCTGAGGTTTAGTGCATTCCTGTGAGCCAAAATGAAATGAATGCCATATAGGAGGAAAGGAAAAGATGAACATTATCAGAAATGCCATAGTACATTCCACCACTATGAAGATAATGTTAAAATTATGTTAATGAGGGTCCACCATCCCTACAAGTTGAGTCTATTGCAGAAAGCCATGCCACAACCGAGTGCTGCATTTCATTTTTAATTCTTGAAAAGCACAACCATGCATCTTCATTTAAGCTCTACATTTTCAGAAATATCTAGAAAACTATCTTCAGAAAATACCGTTTGAACTTTCTGAAGAAAAGCATTCAGAGTACTGCACATAAGGTATTAATAATTTATCAACAAAAAGAAAAACATTCTACATTGTAACTACGAATTTAGGGTAAAACAAAATCTAAGAAAATTACACATCTAGTGAAGATTCTGAAGAACTATCAGAACAGCTTCGTTATTTGGGGATTTTTTTTATTATTTCTAGCATAAGGTGTCCCTGCCCATGGCAGGGGGGTTGGAACTAGATGGTCTTTAAGGTCCCTTCCAACCTAAACTATTCTGTTATCTTGCATCTCATGTACCTAACACATAAACCAGAACACATCCACAAGGAAAGGCAAACTTGGAAACGAATGCATCATATTAATCCTTTTTCAATTTGACTTTAACATATTCACTGCAATAACTGAACATCTGCATTTTTTCTTAATGCTTCTTTTTTTATCAAATTTAAGAACCAAGACCAAAGATGAGACCCTGACAGATGGTGACCAAAGAATGGATAGCAACAAGCACACAAGATGTGTGCTTTAATACACTTTGAATTCCTATGTATTACAAAAACCCTTGCTTTCTTCAGTCAACTTTTCAAGAAATTAAGTCGAAAAAAGAATGAGGTCAAGGGACATAAAATAGGAAGGGAAAAATGACAACACAGCTTTCAACATGTATGGTTAAGCAATAGAAATACTACTGGTAATAGAAGTGAATGAGAGAACAATGTATACAAGATCACCAAATACTGTAAAAATAGGAGGGAATGGGCCAGCACGGGGAGTCTTGACTATGTTGTAAAACTCATTTGACTCTACTGGGGGAGGGGGGGGGGGGGCGGGCGGGCCATGAAGGAGGGGTAGAGTCAGTCATATGCATCATATTGAACTTTTTAAAGCATCATTTGACTGTAATTATTGCAAATTTTACAGTTTATTTGGCAATCTCTTCCAATTCAATATGAAACCTCTCTTGCAATGAATTCCTCAACACATACACAAAATCATAATGAGTTCACACAACAGAATGGCACACGATGGGCTTTTGGTCTTAGTACCAGTTAAGCGTACAAAAACTCAGCAGGCATACCTAAAGTGAAATTTATACAACAGGCAAGGACCTACAAATGCAAATGGCACTGCATGTAATCTAACTATTGCCCTTCTACAGTTAGATTAAAATCACACTAAAACCATTTGCTAAACACAACGTACACATCTAAACAATCTGAACAAAAGCAGTTCTTCCTGTAAGTCCTACAAAACACAAATAGCACATTTTTTTCAAAACCAGACCAGTAAAATGTTTCATATTCAAACCAAGCGAACTGGCTCAATCCGTATTAAATTTAGAGGTAATTAAAACTGCACTGAAAATTAAGCCATTAAAAGCTGTTGTATAAACAAAACCAAATTGTTGGCATAAAATGTAATTATTCAACTCATGAGGAAAAGCCTGTATAATTAACAGATGTAATCAAACATCTAAACACTTAGAGACACACACTGAACTGGCAAGCAAGTCAAGGAATAAGGATAAAGAAGGAAAAATGGAAAAAACCTACAACTGCATTGGATCAAGCACATGATTTTTAAAACACTAAAGCTCTAATCCCTCAAATATATATGCACATGGCTTACACTGTGCAAAATTCAGCCCAATGAACTCAATGAGATTAAATATGCACAAACTTATTTATGCCCGTGCCTTTATGGTTCTAGCATATTTGGGGGCTTAAATAAATGAGAGCCAAAGACAAACTACTTTTCCAGTATTTTGCTTACTGTTGAAATCAATACGAAACATACATATTAATCAAATAGAGCCTTTCTCAATTTAAGAGCCATATAAAATAATTCGTAGCATACGTTTTAATTATTAGTTTATTTGCCCGGAAACTTTCAACATGCAAGATCTACCACCCAAAAAGAAAAATCCAGGTAAAATGACAAAACAGTCTCCCTGATGATGGGCAGCCTACATAGCTCACTGGAACCCATGTATATAGGGCTCTTGAGGCAGACACCAGTAAAGATAAATATAACATTCAAGTTCGATATCTAAAAGAAATGACAGACTTAATCCAAGAATGTGGCCTCCTGCAACGCAGCACAGTCCTTTTCAGGCAACAACTTTTATCATATACATCAGTGAGTACTTCACTAACTGAAGTACTTAGCTGTATATTAAGCTATTTGTACTGTAACCTAACAGCAGAAGGAAATAAGAACATGGTTTCCTTCACAATTTCAAATTATGACTGGAACATTAAGGAAAAATACATGACATTCACAGTCTAAGAAACGCGCTTTCCACTCCAAACTAAGATGCAAGCTATGCCCACGTTCACATACTGACTGAGCCAAATTCACAGTATTTTAAGGGGAACTTCCCTACAGAAGGACACTTCTTCAAAGAAACCAGCAAGTTTAGCCATTTTGATTGTTCTCTTTTCAATAATTTTCCTGTTTACATTTTTGTGAACCATAAATACAGACAGCTTACCGTATGGTAGCCTCGAGGTAGAGGTGGCTTCCCCACAGGATAAGGGTCAACAGTATCAATAATTGTTTGTCGCTCCCCTTTTTGGTTGATTTTCCTAAATCTTCTTCGAGATTGCCTGTGAGAAGCTTGACGCTGAAAATACTCCTCATTTTCATCCATGTAATCAACCTACAGTAGACACAAGAGAGTGCTATTTCCCACAATAAAAAAAAAATGTTTCTTCTTGTCAGAAACACAACAAATCCTATTTTCAAAAAACAGCAGTTAGCTTTTTATTTCCTGTATTTTCAGCACTAAAAGTGAAGCCATTACTAAAAAAAAAAAAACCCAAAATCAACATTGGTATGTACATCATCACTGAATATGACCACTTTTAAAAATGACAGAAGAAAAATTCTCCCCTCCTCTCCCGCATTCTTAGTCTTGCAGAAATACAAACATTTCATAACTCAATACATTACAAAAAGCCAACTGGCATGAGAGTGCACCTGGGAGTTTTGCTGTTGACCTTTGCTTGTCACTTGGTACCTTCCCTAACCAACCTACGGCAAAGACTTCTCTCTTCAATAGGCAGCACTAGTTTTATTATTTAATTCAAATATTTTGAGGGCATAAAAGAAGGATTTCTAATAGACAAATGACTTCAAGACAACAACAGGGAGAGTAAGAAACACATATTGGGTATATCCTATTATAAAATAAGTCTTCTGAGAATCAGTGTCTTCAAAGCAACAGTCTTAAATTACTACACAATATCATACTGCAATGAAAATACTTGAACTAGGAATTTTGGTTTTCTAGAAAGAGAACAATCTTTTTACAGTAATTTGGCTAAAAATAACATCTCTTCTGTGTTCACCCTAATAGAAACCTTATTTGAGACTAACAAGTGATGGAAAAAAAACCTTTCAGCTTTGGCTATATATGGGGATTGAATTAACTCCTTTTGTTCAGTTCCACATCGCAGGGATAAACAGTATTTCTGAAGATGTAGAGAAGAGTTTATGAGACACCTTGCAAGGTTTCTCCATGTCTTTAAATAACAAAAAGAAATATTTGATATGACACAGATAGACAGCAACTACTTCAGAGTATTTTGTCTCATTCTAGTCAGCTCACATCACTAAATCCAACTTGTAGTGTACTAACACAAGGGGATTGGCACAGTTCCTGGTTCGCCAGCAAGAGCTGGTAACACTTAGCCCCTCACCACTGAGTATCTGTTTTGCATGTGACACAGTCCTGCTCACATCCTACACCTCTCCCGCTGCTCCTTCCCGTAGAGTGACTCCATCCAGCCCTGTGACCGAAAGGTACTGTGCCAGACAAACTCTGGGGATGGGGTTCTTCCTATTCAAGGTACAATTATTCCTTTGAAAGGCTGAAGTGTTCAATTTCAGCTTTCCCAAAACTCTAGAGGTTGGGTTTTTTGGACTAAGATGGCAACTTTGGGAATACCTACCCCCAACCCAGTATTATCCATCAGTCCAGAAGACTTCTGGGCTCTTGTTGTTTAGTCATCATCTTTCCATATGCCTATCTTTATGTTACTCTTCCTGATAACTTATCAAGGAATGAACAGGAGACAGAGACACAGTTACCAACAACTAATTTGTATACTTCTACAGATCTGGAACAATAAACTGTTTCCCAAACTTGTGGTCAGTTATGAGTTTAAGGCACAACAGGCTGGTGTTGAGGAGCTTCTCCTTTACAAAACAAAGTTACAGAGAGCTTTAGTTAGGGATAGCAAAAAAGCAATTGGCATTTCTCACGTATGCCTTCTGTGTTTCCTACTGCTAATGTATTAGCTCTAAAATGACTTTCTTAATTAGAACTGGAAGAGGTAGATATAGCAAACATCCAACAGAAAAAATTACCATTACACAACCATCTTTATCTGTCTACAATGAAAGCTCAAAGAGCTTAAAACCCACAAAAGCATGCCTGCATTTGCAGGAAGGTAAGTTTAAAAGCTACTTTTTTTACCAATCGACTTTAAACAAGTAACCTAGCATCTTCTACCAGCCTAAAGCTGTAAGACAAATTTCCTGATCTTCTGCAAATTTTACAGAAACTGTCGCTTTTGCAGAAAAAATGTTTAGTGTCACAGCCTGTATTTGAACTATCATTTATATATGGCTTAGATAATCGTCATGCCTGTATTATGAACTGATCACTATCTCAGTGACAGAAAAAAAAATTTAGCCTGTTGACTGTACATCTATTCAGATGATACACCCTGAGGTGGCCACTAAATCTTTTGAGCCTCTGAAACCTCAGAGACCATGCTGTTCTGCCACTGAACTACAGCAGATACTGCTATTGAAATAACCTTGACCCAGAAAAGTCGGTAGAATTTTAAAATATTCAAACTGCTTCTTAAAACCTTAGACAGCTGAGAATAAATTTAATTCAACCAAAGATTAATTACTTAAGCTGACCTGAGATTAATACTTTAAAGCATCTATGCTTACCTATAATAATAAAGCAGCTTAAAAATAAAAACCACAATCTGTTCCACTATTCTGCTAGCATAAGAAAACTCAGTTTTACAAGAAATATAAAAATTAAATATAAAATAAATATGCCTTTCGCTCAAACAATGCATATAAGTGTGCAAAGAATGGCAAAGAAGTTATGTATGACATCTTAGATTTATAAATAGATCATGTGCAAAACAGAAAACTGAGCTCTGTTGAAAGTTGAAAGGTTACCAAAGCCGGTCTGTAAAATTTGAAAGCAACGGAATGAAAAATATTCTTACCACAATCATTTCAGATGGCTCTAAAACAATACATTCACAGCCACGCCTGAAGCTTCCTGCAGAACGCTTGCCAAAACTGAAGAACAAAAATACTTCAATCAGAACAAAACTCAGAGCTATAACACAATCCATAAGCATGTTTACATCTTCTCCAGAAATTGTAAAGCCTAGAAAAACCTAGAAAACATGTACATACCACCTAGAAAAAAAATGTACATACCTCTGCACAATGGAAGTTTCATTCATATGTCCTTCAACAAGTAACTGATACCCAAGAACACCAAGAGCTGTGTATTTTGTATTTACAACCAAAAGTATTCGTTAAATAATTCTTTGAACACTAAAACAAGTGTCAATCATATGCTGTCTACTGAAGATGCATGGCTGACTCTGAACTACATTACAGAGTTTGATCTAGTATCTTCTGACACTACAGTATTACGTTACCTAAGCTATCTGCATTTTACCAAAAAAAAAAAAACTAACTGGCATAACCAAGGCAAGAATGAAAAGGCTGATCAACTTCAATTAGTTTGGTTTTTACTTACAATAAATTAATAAAATAAAGATGCTGAATGTGCAAGTATTCCCAAACTGAATAGATGAGGACAAAAGGTTCTTCTGCCTTTCCTGACACACTCCTACCTTAGTGCAATAATTAAGCATGATACTATTTTGCTTCCTGTTGGATAAAATGGAAAGCTATTTTAGTTTCAATTTCTGAAGTGCTCTGTCTGTATTAAACAAATGCGTGTCTGTAGGCTTAACTGCAAAGAATCCTCCAAATGCAGTGGTAAAGTTGGAGTGCAGAGAACCAATACATAATTCAGTGAAATACAAGACCTGTATATGCCACCAGAGCGGAAAAAAGCCAACCAGCTAACGTTTGTTTCTGGGATGTGTGCTTCCCCATCTGGGTAGTTCATACTTAAGCCTACCAAGTCAATGCCAGACCTTTCCCGTCACAGAGAGGAAGGCAGGGCAGATGACAGGACAGATGGAACTTCAGGACCCCTCTTGTAGCCTGCTGTAACAAACCTGCCCTAAAATTTGCTGTAAGCCAGTGTAACTACTTAGCCTTTCCCTTTCTTCAACCGGAAACTGTGCAACAGGCATGGGAAACCTTCCTACCTGAAGCACACAGGGCAACACCTATTAAATAAGTTTACAAAAAACAAACAAGATTCAATACAATTGTAAAATCTGAATTTTAACCAATCTTGTAATGCACAGTCACGGTGTCATGCTTAAGCTATGGTGTCTCTGAACTTTTTTAAGCTTTGTTTCATAACAAGCAAACTTAAGAAGATCATACACCATTTGGAACAGTATATCTAGCCAGTTTATTCTCCTGTCCCGTCTGGCAATTAGTAGAAATGAACAGTTTAACTTTCTACCCCAAAGGCTAATCTCTTGACAACAGCATGTTTATAGTTCAAAAAGAAGGCAGTCAGATATTGAAAAGAAATGCCAGCTGTGCTTATTCATCAAAATAATAATCGCATTTAATGGTACATGGGATGTCTACAATAGAAAAATTTTCCAGAATACTAAGCCTCTTGAAAAAAAACATTGAGTATTCTCTTGACAAAATGCGCATTTTCCTAGAGGCAAACACATGCTTCCTCCTATAGTCTAGCAGCAAAACACAGGGGGCTTTACAGTGCCATCTTGAATTTTATAGTTTCAACTACTCTTAAAGATATCAGAAAATGAAGCCATTATCTTGATTCACTGGACTGTTGCACAAGTGACACACTTATTTTCCTCGTCATTAACCTGATCCATACACAGTTTTTCCTTAAAAAGAACAGGGAGGAAAAAGAGAAAGTACGTCAAATTGATTTAAAAATAACAGTGCAAAAGTGGTGATTAGGAATTCAACTTATTTGATATTCTGATTGAAAACAAGCACAGAAATATTCTCTTTCCTCTTGCAGATTCTTGACTCCCTACTTTTAACCATTGGTTTTGGTCTAGAACACACTATTGCTGTATTTTTTGCCAGCCTCACAGAAAACACATATATACTTTCCACTCCCCCATTTCTTTGACCTCTATTGCTGTCTGTAAGTATCAACTTTAAACTTCAGCCCACTGCTAATCACTGCTGACGTCCAAAACTTTCAAGCTTTAGCAAACACAATAAAAAGAAAAAGCTGTGGTTTGGATGTGTTTTTCTATTCTTCAGTAACTAGTTTGGATTTCACTTCAGCATTAGGGAACAGGTAGTCAACATATGAAGACAGAAGGCATGCACGGAATTGCTATGAAGAAAATTCTTGTTTTCTGTTCCCCGTAACACACTGGTTCTCACAGCAAATAACCACGTCACTGCTGTACTGCTCAAATTCCTATGACAGCACGAAATCTATCAGAGCCGACAGTGTGCCACACAGATATATTAACTTTGACCAAAGATCACAAGGCACTTCAGGCTGCAAACAAAATGTAATCTTTGTGAAGTACTGTAGGCAAGACAACAAGTAAATCAAGGTAGAACAAAGTTAAATGACCTTCTGGAGTACTGCAATTCTGAGATGTGACATGCCAGCTCAAACTCCTGACTTTCAACCTGCTGCTAAAAATTCATCATCCATGAGGAATTCACATAATCAGTGAAAATTAGGAAGCTCTCTCCTCACTCCCCACTATGTCTGAACTCTTCAGAGTGTGACTGGCTCTGACTGTGGTAGAACATCCATCACAGTATTGCACACTATCTGTGGCAGAACCACACTTCGATACCTACACACAGTCACACACAAATCCCAGTCAACATGCAGCTTTGAGAAACTACTGGGCTCTTAGGGCAACAGCCAATCCCACTCTTTCAGTTCAGATGGCTGAGACCAAAGTCAGTAAGCCTTATCAGAATTATTTTTTTAGAGCTTCACACAGGATCAAAAAGCAAAGACCAACGAGAAAGGACTCCAGTGACACCCTCCCTCCACCTGAAATCCCAAGCTGCAGTAACCAGACATGAGGCAGAGGAAACCACCAAACAAGTTTGATTTCATTGAAAATAAGTTACCTAAAATATTAGTAAAGCAGTAAAAAGAAGCAAATACCCAACACATAATACAGTCTGCTTACTGAGCTGACCAAAAAGCCCAAGCTGTAAACCCTTCAATAAAACACCAGGAGAAGAGCATCACACAAGGGACCACAAGCTGGCATGTGAGCTGGCTTGAGGGATCCTAGGAATCACAACGGAATAGCAGCAGCAAATACAATGGAAGGTTTGACCGATGATCTTCATAACACCAGCTCCATTTTAGTAACTTCTGCTACACAGTGTGCTTTCCCAATTCCAGTGCTAGTCCAGACTTACCACAGAAAGTGAGTTGACCACCTACATTTATCACAAACTATGCAGCCTACATGAGCACTGTCTAGCTAAGGTAAAAAGCAGAAAGCCTTTGTTAGCCTGTTTCACTGGACCAGGGATTTCACAAATGTATTCCTTCCCTTACTGTAGCATGAAATAAGCCTGTGGATATATGACTTCAACTAGGGAGCTTAAGGTTAAAACACAGTTTTGTGTTTAAAATGCAGTAGAAAAATTTATGTCATATACACTGCACATTTGGTTGTATCATATTATTTCTTAATAATTTCAATCAAAATTGTCTCATTACATAGAGATAATTTTTTTTTCTCCTACCTGAGCCTTATTAATTTCAACTCCTAAAAATAGCAACTATTAAGTCAGTGATGGGCCTGAGAGAATCCCAGCTTTGCAACTGTGTTACTTAAATCGATGGTGCGTATGAGAGAATTTCACCAAAGGAAACTCAAGCAGTTTAAAGTTATCTTTGCGCTGGTGGCTGTCAATATGGGATACAGAGGTTATAACAGTAATCTGGATAGCCAGAAGGCTGCCTGGTTAGGATACTGCTGCCTCACCTAAATTGTCCAAAGAACCTTGTTTTGCAGCAGTTTAACAAACATGTTTTCTCTGCTACCACATAAGCTCTGACTTGAGGCTCCCCGAGTATTAAACTTCACAGATGCGCTCCTCAGTACCTGCCCTAGAGGCAATTTCACTTATGGAGTCCTTTTTCATCACAATTACTTTTATTCCCCATAGAGCTACTGAATGTATGATGTGAATACAAATGTACTTTTTAAAAAAAACCTTGAAGATATACAAAACAATTTTATTTGCAGGAATCCACTTTACAGTATCAATTTTGAAAGAGGAGGATAAAAAAATAAACACCACCCTCTTAGAAGGTTAAATATTCTCTCCAAGCAACTGCTCCCTAACTATATTATTGCCTGAAGCAATTGACCAAAAGTCTATTTCCCTCTTTACTATTCAAAAGCATTATTTCCAAATAAACTCATTAGTATTAAAACAAGCAAAACAAACTTTTGCTCATAATGTGTATTAAAAGCAGGTATTTTAATAATTTAAGTAATTTACAACTTCATTTCCATTCTTATACATTTTAAAATTTAGTTTACACTAACTAGAGATGACAGTTCCCTACTCCAAAAGTGTACCTTACTACATGTGTATCTCTTACAACTCATTATACTCAAAACATACACAGTTGGCTAAAAAACAGATGTATTACAGTTTACAACACACTGGTTAATAGAAATAAAAGCTTTAAGTGAAAGCTAATGGTTTCCGTGCTTCCAAAGTTTATACTTTCAGTTTATAGTTAAAAAAACCCCACCTTTACAATACCAAAACTACAAGTAGTGCAATAGCTAACAAACGGCAACATAAGAATAATTTAAGACCACTGTCTGCATTTCTTCAGAATTATTAGATTTACTAATAAACCAAAACAACAAAGTACCTCAATTAACCGAAACACCTAAGGATACAAGCAACACATGAATTTTTATAAGCACTTACACATAAAGACAGCCAAAAACTTCCAGGTATAGAAGGTGACTAACTCTATCCTTTCTGCAATTAACATGGCACTGGAGGGCAGCGCAGTTTTCTCCAGACGTGACCCAATCGTTTCCCCAGGTCCCCAGACAGTCGCACACAGATGCTTTTTCCAAAGTTCACAGGAAAGGCAGCAGCTACTGAAGAGTGAACATTTCCCTATCAGCCTTCAGCCCTGTCCCCTCACCCTGGGCCTCCACATTCTTGTTTTCACATCAGACCAGCTCCCAAATGGAAAGTTATTTCTCAGCACTGGAATGTAAATGCATTCATCAAAAGTGATGCAAAATCTGAAGAAAACTCCACTGACATTGAACACCAAGGAAAGGTTTTTCAGTGAGAAGCCCTTTTCCTCCTTCCTCTTAAAGATCAAAGATTCTTCACAGAAAACCCAATTTCACTTGTGACAACTATTTTTCAAAAAGGACACATAAAACCTTAGATTTTACCCCTATTCCATAATCTTAATCTTCATTTCTTTGTTATTGACTACCTTGCATCAGAGTAATAATTAAAACACATATGAACCACAAATCTTAGTGAAAATATAGCCAAGCCTCACAAAAAGCTTCACAAAGTATGGTCATGTATATTATGCACATTGTTCAGCACACTTTAAAGCGCAAAATATGGTTATAGTTTTATGTATTTGCAAATGCAGTATTTTGAATAAAGCTGCTGATGTAGAATAAAGCCTACATAACTGGCATTTCCTCTGTCAAAAGGCACACTCCATTTAGACATATTCTAATGCAAGGAAAAATACAAGTAATACATTGTCTTGTTAATCAAGTTCTTAGAATTTTCTACGCAAGCAAATAAATTTCATACCAATTTTTGTTTTTTAAAAAAATGCTTATAAAATATATCAAAACTGGAGATTAAAATTAGAGATGTTTCGAGTATTGCAATAATTTATGCCAAAACTCTAGCAATCAGATATTCAAAAGCTTGCTTTCTTCTGAAGTTTTCAAATGGGGTGTAAAAAAAAAGCCCATGGCTTAAGATCACTGTTGTGCAGTATTTGCCAATACAGGACATATATATATACATATATATATATGGAGATTAAAGGTTTTCCCTCCCCACTATCCCTGAAATTAATCCTTCTCCCTTCTAGACTTTACCTGAATAAATCTGCAAGCAAAAGGCTACACATATCTGAGTTCAGTTTCCCAAGCTTTTAACATATCCCTGACAAAAACAGATCTTAAGTTACATAAAACCAATATTTCAAAACTCTTTTTGAAAATTACATCACACCGGTTGACATTTATATTTAGGAGAATCACAGAAAACTACCAAATTAAAATAATAAAGGCATTGTGTTAAGCATATTTAGAATTTGAAGCTATGTAAGGCAAAGAGTCTTCATTTGCTTTTGGGCAGTGCCCAACGTGCAAATGCTATTACTACCAGCTATTTGCATTCAAGCTCTCTTTACTGCATTTCCCATCTTCCCTCTACCCTCTGCTTCTCAAACTCCGAGCACAGCGGAGCCACCATTTTTCTGGACGGATCATTTGTTGCACGTGTTGCACCGTGCTGCTTCCTCACAGCAGCGCCACTACCTCAGCCATGACCAGCAGCTGCTTTTCATCACTTCATCAATTATTCTCTGCTGATACAGAAGCAAACATGAGCAGAATGTCTGGTCTCTGAGAAATCCCAAAGTCAAATCTTGATGTAATAATCAACGTTTAACTTGCAACAACACCAAAATGCATTAGATTTGGGTTTAAAGGAAGCCAGTCATATTGAATTTCTGAATGAAACCTTGTAGAAGAGTAGTTATTTGAAGTCTAGATCAGAACAAAATGGGGACTATTTTCCATCTGCCACTTCAGAAGAAAAGGGATTGAGTCAAGTTTCTCCTTGTGTATCTTTTTTTAAAATAAAAACTACCAAGTTTCATTTTGGTACATCCAGATTAGAATTAAAATGATCAGCCCCTCTCAATGGCTTAATCCAACCAAGTTAGGTTCAGCTGGGTTTCACATGAATATGCTGTGAAACCCAGACTCTTCCTCCACACAGCTCACCCTTGCGACGATGGCGGGGGGGGGAAATAACGATTTAGAAGACTATATACATGCACAGGCCATCCCTAGGGGAACGCTTAAGTGTTCTGACGAAAACTAAATTTGGCATGGCCATTTTCTGACCCCTCAGAAAAAAAAAAAAAAAAGATAGAGCCCTTCATGCATGCAGAGCAGCTCTAATGCGAGCAGCCCTCCCTCCGCTGGAGATGATGCAAGGAGGGAAGGTAACAGCGCATTTCCCCACGCTTAAAGCTGCACACTGGAAACTATGAAAGCAAGGGTTTGCCAACTAAAAAGACAGGCTTGTTCTCAGATAATCTGATCTTCTGTATAACACAGGCTGACTTCCCCCATCCTCATTTAAATTAGTGCCTGTCTTGGAGAAAGAGTAAGCAAATGTGCAAGTGAAGCCCAAGCTGGTTTTGAGTTGTAAAATATTAGTTTTAATTAAAATGTGGTGGTCATCTACATATCAAAATATTCAGTAGATTCTTTTTTTTTTTTAACTTAAATCTTATAATGTTGTTATATTTATAGCTTTTTTTTCAGCAAGAGCAAATCGCTGCTTTACAGAAGTGCTTTTCAGTTGAAAGGAAAATTGAGATGTTGGCAACTGGAATATGAGTCGAAGAGGTATTTGCAGACCTGTCACTGTTTGCAAATCCTGGAGACATGAGCTCACTACATATCATGGATAAGGATGATTAGACTTCTCCAGTGTCATAGGATAGCTTAGATGTTTACAGCCTCAGATAAAACAGCTCACATGTCAGTGAAGGGACGCAACACCCCCAGCTAAGTACATGCCACTTAATAATATGGGGAGGGGGGAAGCATTGGGTGTTTCACAAGAGAGAAAAAAGCCTCAAACACCATTGCAGCTCCTTTGCTTGATATGGGACCCAGAGCACCTGCTGCCTGTGGTGGAAGAGGAATCACGTTGTCAAGGTCAGTAACTCCAGTGCTGCAGCAGGAGCGTGCAAAGCCAGAAGAAACCAGCAAGCCAGACAAAGAACATCTGGCGACTAACCAGTCTGTCTGAAGGGAACTAAAATTATAGAATAAGCACATCTATAGCATATTAATGCTTTAAATAATTCCTACTAAAAATGTGTGAAAGTTAATTTGACCTCCAGCCAACAGCTTTAGTAGACTTCATTAGTAGTTTTAACATGTTCAATTAGCATCCTTACAAATACTAGAATGGTTTGGGTTGGAAGGGACCTTAAAGATCATCCAGTTCCAACCCCCCTGCCATGGGCAGGGACACCCTCCACTAGACCAGGTTGCTCCAAGCCTCATCCAGCCTGGCCTTGAACACTTCCAGACATGGGGCATCCACAGCTTCTCTGGGCAACCTGTTCCAGTGCCTCACCACCCTCTCAGGGAAGAGGCGACAGAGATGCCAGACTAGAGTCTTTACACCTACATAACAGTCATAGGGTTTTTTTTTAATTTTATGCAAATACAACCAAGAATAGCGGTTGCATTCATCTTGTAATTTATAGTTGACTACTGAAAGCAGTTCAAAAGAAGTTCCTGAAAGCCCACAATGAATAACTTCAATTAGCTAGTTTCTGGAGGTTTGTTTCCAGAGAAAGTCCTTCAGTCAACACCTGAAAGATATGCCCTATAATATTCACAGTTTTTCAAAACAGTAGTCTGTACTAAATGAAAAGTGTGATTAATTAAAATTTTACCTAGTTGCAAGCCTGAGTATGGTAGCAAGTTTGACTAGTTTATGTTGAAAGAAAGTTGAGTGAAGTTGCAAATTTTTTTTTTTTCACTTTAGTGTTTTATAATGTTACCTTAAAACTACAGTTAAGTTGAAAAATGGTTAAAACCCCATCTGAAAGAGTGCTGTAAAGAATAAGGAATAATTTTGCAAATTTATGCAAATGAAGGTAGATGCTCAGAGCCTTTATAGCAGGAGGTGATCCTGAACACTTTTCAGACTAGAAAGAACCCTTGGTGGTATTAAGACCCTTTTGTACACACAAGAGAAATGTGTTTATGAAATTTTCCAAGATCTGTATTTATAAACTAAGTACACATAGAAACAAAACTAAGGTAGTAGTAGCGGCAACAACAAAATCAAGTTCAAAACAAGTTCAACAACAAAAAGCTGAACTTGTTGCAGCAGTTCAGCTTTGCAGTGCCTCTAGCAGGAAAAGCTAGAAGGCAGGTACCTCATCAGAGCAGCTGACAGAAGTCATCTATTTGGAAAAAGAATTATCCTTATTTTAAAATTAGAAGTTACCATACTATTTTATCTTGGAAAGCATTCAAAAATGAAAGCTTTTTTCCTCACCTACTTTTTTTATTCTTCCTTTTTGAAAAAACTGGTTTAGAATAAAGGCAGCTTTGCTTATGCTTCATTTTAATGATGTCTGTGTTGCCATGGTGATTACTGTGACATCACATGATCTACATGACCATCTCAAAGAATGAAAAGTAGTGGGGAAACATTACTTAAGAGGCAATACCTTGTCTGAACACAGTTCAGTTTATTAACGTTCATGAAATTCATTAAAACAGAGGAGCATTTTTCCAGCCTCATACAAAGCCTTTAGATATCAGGCCCTAAATGAAGATGGCATTTTTACCTTGAAAAATATATAGTAACCTTTTTTAAGTCCCCCTAAAGACTTTCATAATTAAGGTATTCGAAATTGTCATCTTTTTACAAAGCTAAAATAGATTAGTAACTTGACACATCACCTAGGGTTTTAGTTGTAAAATAAGGCCATGCATATTGACATTTCCACCCCCACTTATAGGCCTAACTTGTTCAATACAACCAATTCGTTCACATGGAGGCCTAAACACATGACCTCAATAGCTAGTTTCCATAAATCTTCTAAGTACAATGCAGATGTAGTCAAGATACCTTTGTCATAAGTTCCGTATAACTGTAAATGAATAAACAAACTAAACCAGTGAAGTAAGAGTGAAAATTTCATTTTAACTATTTAGATTATAATTTAAAATACATTATTATCCCTTACTTAGCTTGTTATACTATGTCTAGTGTCCCTGGATTTATTTTTCAGAAACACTTGAAAATTTTAGTATCATCTAAAAGAAAACTCTCAGGCATTTTAAAGTCTTCTACAGTATGGAATAGCACTTTTGTTAAAAACAGTGTAGAGTAATTATAGTAGCAGAATCATGCTAATAATGAAAACACTACTTTTTATTCCTTCCACAGTCCTGAAATACATAAGTAAAAATCATTAGTTCAGCTTATCAAGTTTGCCCTTCACCAAAGAGAAGTCTATAGAAGTTTAGATCACCTGAATTCCATATAAGACAAAGAAAAGGCTTCATAAAAGCTATCCTAAAACACACTTAAGAGTTTTCTTGGATATTTTGTATTAAAAAAAAAAATCAGAAAAGACTTGTAAGTCTTGCACTTGAATTTTCTGTAGAGTACACATTTTGGTGAGTGTGGTCTTCCAACTCTTTATATTCTTCTTTTAAATGTAACTGTTCAGCAGTAATAAATCATCTCCAATTTCTGGGTTTTAAATGGACCTTATCTAGTTCACGTTGCTCCCTAGGCTGTGAAAACTTCACCACCTTGCTGAAACTGGTCTTTTCCCCAGCATATCATACCTAGACCAGAACATCACCTTCTTGCCCTGCAGTGCAGCCCCATCCCCTCTCTCCTCCTGGGTATACTCTTCCCTCTTTGGTATTCTTTAAGCTACTTCTGTGCATCAGTCACGTTTGGGGTTTTTTTGTTATTTTGAGGTAAGCAACGACCAGGTAAGTTCGTTACACTTATGAAACTCGCCCAGAGACGTTGAGAGCATGTAAAACAAAGATGTTTGTCCTTTTGCCCTCAGCAGGAATCCCAAAATGCAGGTTTCTCAAGTAACTATGGGGTTTTCTTGACATTTTGCAGGTTTGTACTAAAACTCAAAACCTCAAATAGTGGAGTATTGAATAAGAAGGAACAGGCTATATCACCAGCTGCAATATAATTTATGAAAAATCAACAGTTTTCTTCTGATTGATATCTTTAGCAATGTAAGAACTAGTGAATATCCAGGTATAACAGGTCTCACATTTAACTTTGAAATAACCACATAATTTATTACATAGAGAATTTTCCCCTCCTTAATTTCTCAGGAAGAGCTCTCAGTTTTTTCTCCATCTGTATGCAAGTAATTTATTACCATTTCAGAGAACAGCTTTTTAATATTAAAATCAAGCCTGAAATTTTGCAAAGAAGATACCAGTGTGAGAACTGTTGAAATTAAATGACTAGCACATAATTATAACGTACAGAAGAACAATAAAAGCAAAAACAGAGACGAACAATGTTTCCAAGATTGATTAGATGTTGCTCTCAATTATTTCAAATTGTGACATGCTCCATTAGAAACCCTAATGGTGGGATTAGAAAGGTCTCCCTAACCAATGAGATACAAAATAAGCTAAAGAGAAGAGTCAACAATAAAACCCATACTGTTTCAAGGCCAATTTTCATTGCAGCACATTTTAGAAAACAGGTATCAACTAAGAGGCACCAAAATTTTTCAACCGTGAAAATACATCTTTTCAGGAAAAACAAGCTTTCAGTGGAGTGAATGTTTTTCCCATCCATCCTAGAGACCCTTCTAAAACATTCGCAGGAAAAAAAAAAAAAGCCCACAAGTTCAGCACATTTTTCAAACACTAAACAGCCCTAATTTTAATGCCAACTTTCTAACATCTAAAAAAATGGGATGCGAGAGTTGGTATCCTTCCTACATGTCAAAGATATTTCCTCTATCAGCTATCTTCAAGGATTCTTTCCCTCCCTCTTGCTTTATTTTCACCAAAAGATTATCCCCCGTGAATCTAGCCTGTTAAACCTCTCTGCTTGCTTAATTTTCAATTTTTCCTTAAGGTCCTTTTCAGTTACTTTGAACTATTCACGCTTACACAAAAAATGCTACTCTCCACGTTACCTCAGATTTTGGTTTTCCTTAGCATTGGCTATACCCCATACTTAAATCACACTGAAAATAAAATTATTATTTCTACATTATTTGATGATCCCATATAGCAAGTGCAAAAAACAACTTCAATAGATTCACAGGCAGGACTTGCTATAAATATAAAAGCAGTGGTTTAGATTTATACTATTACATACTTTGTTTCTACGCGCCATATTACAAATTTCTAATCATATTGACATTAAAATAGATACATTTAACCTGTTAGCATTTTTAAACAACTGTGACTTCAATGAGGAAGACTAACACCATTGACCTGAATAATACACAACCTAAGAAAATCCTACACCATTTTTTTTTTTTCTTTTTGGACATAGCAACTGTGGCAGGAAATGCCACCTTAACTTAGCTTACAGTTATCCTGTGTGAAACAATGAAAAACTGGACCAGAATAAGGAATCTACAAGCTCTACACCATCAATTAATGGTGTCTCTCCTACAGAGAGTGCATTAAGTTGCTCTGAACATTCCACCAGTACACCCAAGCATCAGCAGGTGACTCTTTGAAGTCCATCACTGGGTCTTTTGTTTGAATGAGACAGAGGTCTGTAGCACTAGGATTTAAACCTAGAAGTTAAAACAAGGCTTGCATTTCTCAGCAAGTGAGGGCTTCTTGGCTTCTTTCCTAGAGCAGAGCACTTCCATCCCTGAAAAACTCCCCTGCCATAAGAGGAATCAGAAACATTCAGGCTCACTTAAAAGCTATTCAGACCATCTGACACTTTCTGCTTCTTTGTTACCTTCCCATCTCTTCCTTACAAACTTGGAAGAAAGCCTAGCACTAGCCCCACTACACTAGATTTTTCTATTTTTAATTTCAAAAGATGCCAGCGTAATACATTAAGTCCCTCAACATTTTATCAGCTGTGCAAGAACAAAATTCCAGTAGCACTGAAATATTTGTTTTGACATGAACAACGCCTGACACCACCCAATCTCATCATTTAGGAACTGTGTCTTCTTCTATTTCCCAACACCTCAGATACTGGCAGCACACTTGGAAAATTACCAATTTCAAACCTCAATGAACTCTTAAATTATTCAGCAGAACAGGAGACGGGTGGAATAAAGCAAAATGTACACAATACTGAAGTCATTTAGCTGTAAAAAAAAAAAAAATTTAAGTATTCATATTTAAAAACTGTACACCCATTTCTGCAAACAGTGGACATTTTCAGATGACATTACTGGCTCAAATAGCATGTGCTCTGCATCACGAACTTTGCTGTAACAGCAGGTGATATGACAAGACAAGCCCTTGTTAATTTATGGCTCAGCTAATTCAGTAACATCTGGAGTTGAGTGTGACTGTGTCCAAGCGAGGAAGCCAGATTCAGAGAGCTTGAAAACCTCCCCACATGCCCTCCCTGCCAGCTAACCCTCAGGGAGCTGAGCTCAGGGACAAACCCACAGCAGCTCCAGCTCCTCCAGCACCTGGCGAGGACAACAGCAATGCCACACATCAGTGAGCTCCAGGTTCCACTGATAACACTGGCTGGTTTGAACGTAGATGGACAGACCAAGGACTCCTAATAAAATGTTCCTTCTTTATTTTCTCCACGAGTTTCAGTCTCAAAAAGTAATTAGTCACATGCACCGTGATAGTCTAATTTTGTGCTTGCAGGTAACAGTAAACATCTCCTTCCAAAAGGCCGCAGGCAGCCTTTTAGGTAGATGCAGATGGTACAAAGCAATTAGTGTTACTTTCTCCATGTCTATCTGCAATCCATTGTGAATAATTCATGGTAGACATACACTCAGTCATAAACGGACTGACATCTCCACTACTTCTTCCAACTTCTTTCCTCAGCTTATGATCTCAGTCTTTCCTAAATTAAACCATAAGATCACTCTCCTTCATGCCTCGGTTTCAGCTGATGGACTGAAATGCTGAACCAAGGCATTCAAACCAGACAGGAGACAGGACAGCAGTGGGGGTCAGGCCACAACACTACCATACTGCATACCTTCCCACTAGACAGTAACAAGCATGGCTTCAGAACAGCACTACCTGCATACAGAAATAAAGCAGCAAACAGGCTATGGGAAAATCCAGCAGCGGCAACTAACACCAAAAAAAATAAATTTTATATTAAAGAGTGAGAGTTCTGATGGCCAACTAAATCTGAAGCACACGTTTTCAAGTAATTTCTTACATAGGCTTGAAACCATGACCTGGTAAGTTATTTTTCTTTACAGAGATCCAGTGTATGGTCTTCATGTTTCCATCATGACACTGTAAATCCTTTGCCATAATCTAAACCCAGAAACAGAGAAAAGCTTAATAAGCTCAGCACAGCTCTTGATCAACTCCCTCTGCAGCTTAAATAACTAAACCAGAAGCCCCCAAAAGTACAACCCTGAGCTTCCATCAAAACCATTGCTCTAAAACTCTTCAGTTTCCTGCTCAGGTGGAAAAAAAAAAATAAAAACCCTTTTTAGCCAAATTCAAAATTTCTCTTGGTATAAGCATTTGTGTATAGTGGTCACTGTCTTTCAGTTAAAACAGCAGTTTCATTCTGTTGTCTCATACGTTTCAGCCAGCAACAGCTATTATTAATAAACACTAAGTTGCAAATATCTTACTGTCATGTATTGAGAGGTTCTTATCACTGTGATTAAACCTATCAATATAATTTTATTCACTACTAAGATCAATCACAGTCATCTATTCAAAATATAAATGTATCATCAGTCAGATATATGTGAACCACACGAAACAGCATGTCCCACGCATCACAAAAAGTAGAAAGGATATTTCTGGATACATAAAGCTGTATAGATGCATGTACATAGCCAAAAGCTCTGCTCCAGCACGCTTGTACTCACATGCATTACCTGTCAAAATAAAATAAACCTGTCAAAATCGCTAACAAATTTTTTTCTTAAGTTAATTGGGACAAATAATTTCTGCACAAATTGTATTTTGCTATTGCTTTAAACAGGCTCAAAACAAGTCCATAATTTCTTCAATGGCTCTCCAGTAGAATCTGATAATCCATTTTTTAAGTTGTTTTAGTATAGGAAAGACCAGAGGGCTAAATGATCAATATTTAAACAGATACAACCCTTTTAATTTTGAAGAAAGAAAAAGCAGATGTTCCCTCAACTTCAAAACTTAATCTTTTAATTAGAGAACAAAGCTTAAATAACTGCTCCCTTATGAAAAATCTGTGATTGTCAAAGGGAGAGCAGCTCTACATCATGGAATGAAGTGGTAAGAGGAGAATTGGTTCGGTGTAGCAGGAAAGAAAGAAGAGATGACAGCAAGGGTAGAGCATAGATGAATTAAAGACAAGAGCAAAGCCAGGTTTGCAGGGGGCACATGAACAATCCAGTGTGCCTAAGCAGGACGAGCACAGACCACCCAAACAGTCTCTGAAGAATTCTAGAAGAAAAGAAGAAAAAAACCAGGCACCAGAGCCTACTAGTCTGAGAAAAACTGTCCAGCAATTCTATGTTTTGTTGCTGCTAAGAGTTAGTTGCATCCTCCAGTCACGGAGGCCACAGGCAAGCATGAGCTTAGATGCGGAAGATCTGAGAAACATTTTTGTAGCGCAGCTCCAAGTCAAATAGGATGAAAGACCACACTAAAATTTACACTAGAAGCAAAGTCCTGGAACAAAAACCACACGGGAAGTCTGAGCAGCTGAGCAAATGTGATGGAGCACGGAGCAGTCCTAGGGATGCTGAAGGCCATTCCAAAAGGTATTTTGAGGGACGGTCACATTACTACTGTTAGCGACCACATGAAAACACAGGAGAGCTAGGACAACCTTCAGGGCATTGTACTGTCTGCTTATTTATTTTCTGGACTTCATACATAAACCTCATTCTATCTGCCAGTTTTGCCAAACAATTTCAACTAGCAGGTGTTTGACCATATATAGTACGCAACAAAGCTGCTTATTTTTAGACTGTTATACTACTATCTGTGGTTTGAGTGGGAAACCAGGGGCTGGTCATTGCTTATGCTTTCAGGCTACCTGATTTTTTTTCTCATTTTTTAAGGCATTCTTCTTATCAGTTACATACTATCTGTCTGCCAACCCTAGTCATTGCTCCTTCTCCCCAAAGTATTTAAAATGCTATCTAACACTAGTAATCAAAGACACAGGAACAATGATTTGGAAGGAAAAAAGAAAGTAAGTTTACCTGACTTACAATACACAAAAAAACTAGGATTTCACACATTAGCCCCCAGCCAGCTTGAGAATGCTATATCTGAACCTAATGCAACTAAAATAGCTAACAGAGGCCCCAAGTGCAAATAATATGCTAAGCATATACAATCAAATGCACTAAGGTACTTCCAAGTTTCAGCTATAAATTTGGAGACAGCAATCCATCCTGTTCCTTACAGGCTCAAATGCCAAAAGTCATAAAGCTAATCCTGTGCTGAATTCCATCCTACTCTTTAGAAAACTCCTCCCAGGTTGCAGGCAGGTTTCCTCACTAGGGCTAGCTGAATGACCCTGACTAGGGTCTGTACAAGCTGGGGTAAGAGAGTGAAACCCAAGAAAGAAGAGCAAATGCTCTTGAAACTCTTGTCAGGAAACACGTATTTTGTTTTAAATTTGGCCAGCTACTGTCAAGCCACCATTCAGTGAAGCTGAGCCCAACAAAGCCAGCAGGAAGGGCAAGGGGAAATCCTCAGTCTGAGCAGCACCAGCAGCTCCCAGTGTCCCCCGGCAGGGCTGGATGCAGCGCAGAGAAAATGTGCAAGATTTACTGCAGGGTTAAGCAATCAAAGAAGAGAGACAAATTTTCAGGTAGGAAAAAACAAAATGAAACTTTTGGATGGTGAGATGGGGGACAGGAAGTACTGATCACTCTGAGCTCTGGGAAAAGAAAGTTATGGAAACAAGAATTTTCTACATCACTCAGACTGGAGGAGAGAAGCTTTCTGCCCCTACACCGACTTCCTTGCTCCATCCTGCTCTCTTACTCACAAGCTTCAGATGTTGCAAAATTATTTCCTAGTGGCTTTCTAGACAGGCAAAGATAAAGTGGAATAAACTTTAAAAAAAACAACACCAAAATATTTACAATAAGTTTACTCAAATGACAATGTTTTCACCAAACAAAAACAATTTAGATGATCTCTACCTGACAATGTTTAGGTTTCTTTGTATTACCTGACATCAATGATGCATCAGGATGTGCTCCATTTGCTAAAGCATAGCAAAATCAACTAAATAGCAGTGAGACATCAAGACTCCCAAATTATGCAATGCTTTAAAAGGCTCGTAAAACTATTACTCCCTATATGTGTAAATAGTCAGTTTAAGTAAACAGTTATCTAGTAACTGCCTTTTGCCCACTTTTGACACTATTTCTAGTTTCCAAAATACTGCCTTATCAGTTCCTTCTGGACAGCAGCCTCCTTAGGTGGTCTCACTCCCTATTTTCTAAAGCACTATAAATGTTTCTCTCCAGAAACATTTCTATCATTAAGGTTTCTTAATGTTGCTTTCATGGATTTATCTTTGTTAATTAACAAATCATCTGTGTTACCTTTTCTTCCCATGACACCAGCTTTGGCAGCTGCTCGATTCCATCCACAACTATGAAACTTTTCCTAATTCCAAATTCCACACTTGAAATTCACCAAGGTTTCGGACACTGTCTCAGGTGTCATTCCTGAATTTTTCCAGGTGAACAGCCCTTAAATGCTCTACTTAAAGTCATGGGACCTGTAATTTTCTGTTCATTCTTCCAAAAAGAATCACAAGCTCATTGTTTATCTTATTAAATTTCACCTCTCACCAAGTGTTAAACAATGTCTGAAGCACAAACATTGACGCAATTCAAAGGATCACAAGGTTCTTGCCAAAGACTTTATATAACCACCCTACATGAATTCAGATATTATATATCCCTTCTCCTGGCATCTAAAGGTAGCACTATCTGCCAGTTTCTTTTCTGGCATTGCCTGTTCATGGATGACATACGGGACAATTTTCTTCCATCTGCCAGCAGCAGGGATCCTGTAATCTGTTGTTGTGCTACTTCTTACAATAATCAGTTTTGCACCTTTATCATAGACAGTACTGTTTCACGGCACATCAAATACGTCATTTTATCAGCAGTGCCTCTCCCGTTACACATATAAGACACTTGCTTCCACCAAGAACATGCCATTTGATGATGGTGGAAGTCCCAAGCGCAGCATTGTTCTCCCACTGAAAGGCAGCTTTGAGCATCTAATTGTTCATATGCCAATCAACACTAACTTTCAACTTGTTTCCCACTGTTTAAAACTAGAAAGGAAGTTTCTAGTGCATTCATTCTCATCATACCATACAGAGACGGGTCACTCTTTCATTCCGCCTTTCACAAATTTTATTACATGCTATTTACTTCAAAGGAACCTTTTATAGTAGCCTGAATATGCATATAACCCACATTTTAACGTGACTCTACTCTGCTTCCATTAAAAAGTTCAGGATGAGCCACCTTAGTCTAAAATCCTTGCAGTCATTTGCATTTTTTCCCATAGCTAAAAATAATCTAATTTTTACTGTAGCAATGTAAATTTCAGCGTTTCACATTCAAAGTTATCTTCGTCCATGTAAAATTGTAACGTTTTATTGCAAATTCATTTACATGAAGCACAACCTTACACAGAAGTAGCAAAACTGGCAGTAACATTATCTGATTACATGCTAAAACATGCACTGGCGACTTGCGCACACTAAGTAAAGCCTCAGGAAACTACTATAAGCTCTCGTGCTTCCCACGGTTTAAAGTTTGATTACTCTCAGAAACAGACTATTCAGTACTTCCCTCCATTTACCAGGTTTTTTGATGGTTTTATTTTTAAATTGACAGCATTTTCATCACACTTTGGGTGCTTGTACATTGTGCAGAGTGATCAGCTTTCAATTCTAGCTGTGGGCATAAAACAGCTACCACAGCTAGTAAAGGTAAGAAGACTGTGCTTATGTGTTTCATTAAGCATAAAACATTGTCTTTTACTTCTAAAAATTCTGTGTCTCATGATTTCTGTTTAAAACACAGATTGCCATGCATTCATAGCTGACGTACCTGCTCCGTGGAAGAAACATAGATTCCTTAATGAAGACTGAACCAGAGAGCAGGATATACCAGCAGGTACCAATATCATCAGGGCTAGAATAAAAAAAATAAAAGGACATAGTTAAGACACTTGATTTCAAGTTACTCATAGCACAACCACATTTGTAGTACGAAAAACATCAGAGAGGCAAAAACGTTCAAAGTTACAGAAAAAAACTACAGTTCAACCACTCAGAGAACAATTCTGTCAAACTATCCTAATTTCCACCTGCAAATATATGCATTATTAGAATGGCCCATTTAACTTAGTTCACTTTTTTAAAAGCATGCATCAATCCATGTGGTAACAGCACAAATCCAACGAAATGTAATTGAAAGTTATTAAAATAAGTCAAGCGACAGTAAACATTATATTGTATGCTGTCAAATTCATTACTTTCCTTTTGCTGAAGAGGACAGTAGCATCTTGCCCTCTATAAATAAAGCTTCCTTTGCCAATCTATACATCATCTTACTCCTTTCTTCAAGACAGAAATTTGCCTGTCAGCATCAGTCTGGCTTCCCACAAGGTAAGAGAGCATTGGATACATTTGCAAATTACAAAGCCACATCAGATTTATTAATCAATTTTATCTGCTGCTACACACTGCCACTTTCATGCCTCTTCCTGGCACAAGAATAAATTTTCAATGAAAGGGGCAAAGAGTTTCTTTTCCTCTCTCTTTATCCTACAGAAGAACTGGATGAGGAGGTTGTCATCCAGGCCCAGTTCATTCTACTGTAGATTCAAATCTTGCTCCTTGAGTAGCACAAAATCCTTTTCTGAGGCTTAGAATTGGATAAGTTCAAATAACATTTAGACAGCAAAATTAAATAGTTTAAGGTTACTAGAAATAGATGCAGCAGAAGTCTTGTGCCATTTTGACAGCCAACACTGAGAATATCTCTACTTCAGTTTTTACCATTCCTGCTTCTTCCAAAGAAACTCATTAATTCGATTCAAGTACACCATTATGAACCTCACGAGCTTTCTTATCTGAAAAACATGTCCCTAGTGACACTAAGAGATGCAGATTTCTTAATTAATCTGTAACACCTCCATTTTTTAAAATTACAAGTCTCAAGTCTTTAGCAACATTCAGTTCTAACTTCAAGCAAGAACAGCCCACACCTTTCAGTGACGATGACAGCATAGTATTAAAACCAACCTTAACTCTAAGTAAGCTCTGTGCATGTTAGCAGCATTTTGTTCGTTTGAAGAACTTCAATTGAAGAAGTACCTACCCAGCAGGGGCCTCAAAACATGGGTGCCATTTCGTCGGCACTCACTGAGTTACGTTTTCTAGAAGGAGAGCCAAAGTTAGGAAGAGAGGGAGGGAGCTGGCCTGAAACAGCCGAGAGCAAAGCAGCTAACTCTCAAATCTAAAAATGCACTCCATTTCCATTCTGCACTTCATAGTAACCAGGAGAGACAGGAAGAACATCAGAAACATGGAGAATTAACTGAGGAAACGGAGGACATGATCTATGACCAAGGACCCAAGAATTAAGATGATGCAGTCTACATTTCTACCAGTCTGTGACCTGAGCACCGATGCCTCCCTGATCAGCGAAGACCTAACATCTTCAAAACAAACACTTCAGGAATTATACTGGTGGACAACAGAAAATGAGATAAAACGGTGTCACAACTAAAACAACAAACCATTCTGATTTACACTGGTGAAGTGTACCAAGCAGCCTTTTTGGAAGTGTGCTTCACAGGCTTGCTTCTCACATGGTCCTGCACTGCACTCACACTTGTTAGTCCACTACAATCAACATGGTTCATAAGTACAGAGAACCAGGTTAAAGCAGACAAACGCAAGAAAACCACTATTTCAAAAGAAAATATTGTGCCCAAAAGCATGAACATGCACCTGAGTTAAGTCACACATCTTCAAACACTCTCCCCTCACAAAATGAGTCCTAAGCTGACAAGCACATAGCCATCATTGCTGCTGAACTGCAAGCCTGTTGGGGTTTGTTGCTGTCTTTTGTTTGGTTGGGTTTGGGTGGGGGTTTTTTGGTTTGGTTTGGGTTTTTTTTGTGTGTGTGGTTTGTTTTTTTAATAGATGCAGGTATAAATACAAATAAACTGCACTAATTAGCATAGTTGAAAGTTCCTAAAATAATCATTTTCAACAATGGTTGCTAGACTCAGTGATTTCCCAAGTTGCTGGGAAGTAACTGTACTAGGATGTCAATAATAAATTTTCCATGTGGATTACAGCGCATTCTGTTATAACATAAGAATTGCTGTGAGGTTTGGATGGTTTGGGGTTTTTTTTTTTCCTTTTCCTAAAAACTGGCAGTTCAACTAAGTCTAAAAGCATAGTGAGACAGAAAACGACCTCACCTGGGGTGACAAGCTTTATGACTCTAATGCAAAAATAATCTAGAGGATCTGTTTATACTTCTACATAAATAGAAACAAGAATAAAAGTATGTACTTAAACCAATAGTAAAATATTTTAACTTTTGCCAATTCAGTAATATACAAGCTTTTTTTCCTCATTGAAGAGCTGATGAACTATTTTAAATCCTGTCAAATTGCTTCTTTGTAAGGGGTTTTAGATATCTTTTCTCACTGCAGATCTTCATCTTCAAGGAGAAAGGCAGCCATTGGCTTTCACAAGCATCAGTCAGTATGTTCAATATTCAGTATCAACTTAATGCTACTTTTGAATCATTTAACACTCATAATGATTATACATTTAACTGCAGTGGTTTACATGTTTCTTCTTTGAAAATACACACACACCACATGACTTTTAACTCAGTTAATCATCCAACTCAGTTTTATCTTTTTTGCCACTTCACAGGTTTATCCACTTTCTCTGCAAGTTAGCTTTTCAACAGTTGCTGCTCTTTCTCACATATCTGTCATGAACATCATATTTGACAGCTGAAAGTGCCAATTAAAAAAAAAAATAAATCAAACTTCAGGAATACTGTCTGATTGAGTTTGTTTTGTGTACTTGGATAACTTTTTATTCTTACAGGCATGTTTGAGAATTTCTAAGGTACTTGCATCATGTTGTGTGAAATAAAAATTCTACTGTACTCAATTCCTTAATTGCCTAAATAAACAAAAAATCTTGAATATTGCTGCATCACAATAGAGGAAGATTACAACAGAACACGTGTATTCAAGGTGTTAAGCCCAGAATACACTGTGCATTCTTTTAAACTTTCATAGTCAGCCAAGACATCAGAAATGTTTCCAAGACAGTCTTCAAAAGCAAAGAACGCTGATGGACTTTCATTCTCTTCATTCCTACTACTAGCATCTTAACAGTCTTGAACAAAACATCTAAAAAAAACCCACACAAATGCATTCCTTGCACCAGAACACACATGCCTCCCTCCAAAAAAAAAAAAAAAACCCAGACAAATGAAAGATTAATCTATCCTTTCATATGAAAATATATTTAACTCTTGCACCTCTCAACACTTGCTACACTTGCAGTTGTTTAGTATTAAGCCTCAACAAAGACATTTGGCAGCCAGCTTTTGCTAGACAGTGGCGTAACAAAAAAAAAAAACCACATGCAATTCTTTCATTTGAAGGATTCTCAGCTTTCCACAATCCTATTGAAACATCTGGTGGCTTTCAATCAAGTTTCCATGTTTTCTGTACCACGCCTGACATTTGTTCATCAACAATGCACTTGCATTCTTCAGGACTTTTGTGCCTGTAATGAATGACAGAAGAACTATAAAGAAGCCTATACTGAACTACAAAAGCACTTCTTCAAGCCACATGAGGAGTCATGCAAATACCATTTTACGCCCTGTAGAATACTTGCATTGGAAAGATTTCCTTTGTAATCATATTTTACACTTTGGTTTTAAACACCAAAATTGAATTCTAGAGAATGAATTTAAGCCTAATTATGGAGTTTTCTTTCACTGCTAGAACACTGCCTGTCACTGGCAGCCCACAGAGCTATCTAGAAACTGTATTTGTCCTCCTGAAGGTGGTACTTCTGTCAAAGAGAAGATAGAAAAGGGTTCTTTTGTGGGCAGGACATATCCCTGGCTGAGTTTGCAGGAGGGTAGTAAGTGCATGTAAGTGCAACCAGAATTAGCTGAAGCCGAATTGATGCCAATGACTTCCCCCGAAAGGCAGCCTTATAGGGAGACTGGGGGCTTTTTGTTCTAGGGACAGCTGGGGGGTGAGGGTGTCCAATAGCACCTGTCATTCAAGCTGACGTAGAAAGGAAAGACATGTTTAGGTAAGATCTTTCCAACAACTAGTTTTGTAAGGGTGTCACTGTTGTCCATCATCACCACTACCCCTGAAGCAGCAGCTGTCAGGCACTGGGACACTGAAGTGCGGCGAAGGACCCACCATCGGGCTGAAAGCACAGCCCACCCAACCGGGGCAAACAGCAATCCTAACTAGTTTTGTGTTCCCCTCCCCAGGCTCCCTCTAGTCTCCCAAGGCTGCATGCACAGCAGGTTTGGAAATACTTGAAATCAGGAGTTATTGGAACATGTTCTACATTTCCAAGCAGTAATTTCTCAGATGATCTTTGCAGGCAAGAAATTACTTTGCCTGTTGGCCTTAAGTGATGCACTACATTGCTTCAAATAGGTAAGACACTGAAGGGGGGTTCTTTGGAGCTGTGTGGGTTTTGTTTTGATTGGTTGGGGTTTTTTTGTAGGATTTTGGTTTCAGTTTTTTTGTTGGGTTTCTGGGGTTTTGTTTGGTTTATGGCTTTGGGGGTTTTTTTTGTGGTGGTCTTTTTTTCTTTTTCCCTCCAGCTCCTCTACTGTTCTGGATATTCATCTCAATGAATCATAGAACGGTTTGACTTGGAAGGGACCTTTAAATGCCATCTAGTCCACCCCCCCTACAGCAAACAGGGACACCTTCAACTAGATCAGGTTGGGTTGCTCAGAGCCCCATCCAGCCTAACCTTGAACGTTTCCAAGGATCTAAGGTTTCTGTCACAGTAGCACAGGTCTTCCAATTTTAGCTTTCATATTTCCCAATTACATCAGATGCTAAGAAACCTTCCAAACTATTCAGCTACATTAAATATTTAAGTCAATCTGTTGAAAGACCAAATCAATCTTACATGTCTGCACCATCTCCAGTGTCTTCCCGTATCCTAACAAGCCCTGATACACCACTTTCCTTTAAAATTTCTTTAGAAATAGCTACATTTCAATAACAGCAATCCATTTAATTCTCATTCTCCATCAGGACGAGATGTAGCAGTAGTAAAACATCTGGAATAATGAATCATATTCAGCACATGCTTATTTGCGTGCATTTGGTTCAACTGGGATAATGGACGTCATAAGTACGTAGTCAAGAATTTGCAGGTCTTTGTGATCACTGCAGTCTGTTTATGAAATAAGACATCACTTCAGTGCAAAATTCAGCACCTGGACTTTGAAAGCTCATACTAAACAGAATTCTTTGCTGCTCTGACCACCCTCTGGCTATCAGTTTCTCAGCCAACTCCTTTAAGACAGCGCTAGAAAAAAAGCTAAGTAGTGTACGGGTCTCAATAGAAATAAGCATGGAAAAGGCTTCCATATATTTCCTGTTTAATATGCCTTTTACAGGAAATGTATCTATCCTGAGGCCTAAATAATGGAGGTTTCATTCTCCTTCCAAGACTGGAATGAATGGTCTAACACCACCAGATCTGGAAGGACCCATAACATAAATCAAACATCAGCATCCAGAATTACTTTACAGTTCAGAGGTATTTTCCAAGCTCCCTCATAGAAAGGTCATGAAATTGGCAAGAAGGATTTCTTGGCTGTGAAAGAGCTAGTTTGAATTACTGTCTCCATAAATCATTAATACTCCAACCACTAAAGGATTAATTCAAGACCTACATTTAAACTGGACATGGTACCATTCCTACAAGCTATAACATTTGCAACTATTTTGATAAAAGAACTTAAAGTACAAACAGAGCTGTACCTAGCAGATTATGATTTCATGAGAATGTATTCAAAGTTGCTGAAAGTTGAATAAATTTTAGAAAGTAAACAGAGTAATTCAGAACAGAAATTATTCATGCTTCCAGATCTTCACTTGAGAGGGACAGAAACAATGAAAATTTGACATCAGAACAGGGACCTCTTTCAGGCACTTTAGTACTACACAAGAAATTAGAAAGAACATTGCTTTGCAAGCTTATGCTCCATAGAACACTGTTCCAGCAGATTAATTTGTCTGTTTCTCTTTGCTCATTTTTCTTATCCTCTGTGTGTTGAAAGCTACAGGTAGCTTATCGTTTAACTGAATAACCATTGCCACAATTAGACATTAACCCTGAAATATCTTGGGACATCAGACATGTCTAAGTTTAATGATTCTCTCAGGTAGAGATCTCATTGTCTGAAGATCCTGCCCACTAGCACTGTGCTGTTATAACACTTGGAATAATCCGAAGACTGTTTGTTCACATTGTCAGCACAGTCTATAACCCTCCTTAATAAGCTAGCTAAGCAGTTACCTGACATCTGCCAGAGCATTGTAGATACTGCTGATAACATGAAAAGGTATATCCCAAACACAGAAGTAAAATTGGATACTTAATCCATCAGCTATACATGACTTTCAAATACTTTTTTTCTAATGAACACATTAAAGTTACATTTAGTCTTACTCTTAATCTTCACTCTATAAGAAGAATCCGGTAATAAAACTGGTAACTCAGAATTTAGAACTTCTGGTTTTAACTAAACAGGCATCATAAAGAGCATAGTTCAACTGACATCCATGATTATCTGTTATTAATGGGATGCAAGATGCAAGCTGGTGTCTTGTGTCCTCATAGCAAGAGTGGGAAATAAAGGAAAATGAACCACAGGAAACAATTTCTCAGTATTTATCAAAACAAATAATCAGAAGTCTGTTTTTCTTTAGAGCATTTGTATTCTTTCCCAGTTCTGAAATAAATTCAGTAAAATAAAATAGAAAATTCTGTCACATCAGAGATTATTGCAGTGTCCGTAATGAGTCTCAGTCTAAGGCAGCTGATTAAACAGGCAGTCAATAAACGCATTATTCTAATATAGACATGCAAGCTAATTGACCTATTGTCACTGAAGTCTTGGTATTAAACTTGTACAGTGAATTCCTCTGTGATGTCAGAAAAAAAAATTTGAAATGAAAGAATTAGTCTCCTAAACAATCAGGAAATCAGTGACAGAAGTATTAAAATAAAAAGATCTTGTATCCAAAATACTCTGAGGTCAATCAAGACAGAAAATTCTGCTATTAAATCTTATACACTTCTAGTATTTCTCCAAGGTCAAAGCTTTTATTCTCAAAATTACAACAACAACATGATAGGTTTCAGTGAAACATTCACAGTAAATAAAATGCAAATTAAAATTTCCTCAAAAAAGAATAATCTTACTTTAGTTTTCATTAAAAGGAGTCTGAAAATCAGATCAAGCAATAACACTGAAATTCAGAACTGGCTTAACACTGATCACTGACACTATTCAGATGACTTGATCGCATCTCCACTTATCCAGAGCAGACTGCCAAGCCCTTGAATGTATTTGTTTTAATGACACAAATTTTCTGTGGGGAATTTCTTAGGCAATGTATCCACAAGACAATGTATCCTGTTCCTGATTTACTGCAGTGCAGAACTGGCAGTATCCCAACACTACTTTGGCAACTGCCCAATCATCAGAAGGTGCAATACACCTTTAGGAATACTTTAAGGGGAAAATAAAGAAGAAGAGACCAGCCCTCCTGCAGCAATTATTAAATATACTGTTTTATGACCTCCCCATGGAGGCACATGCAGAATGAATATATGTATCTTGCAGAGGTCTACCTGAAAAATTGGATACTGACCCACAGAGGTGCTTCAAACAGACACATTCTCAGTTTACTGTGTATTAAGAGCTGTTTACATTTTTGAAGTGTCTCATAATTCTAGAAGACCAAGGAAGACATCATTTTTAGGGGCTCCCTGCAGTTAAAAACATTCAGTAAACAAGGATAGTAAATGCAGAAATGTCCTCTACAAACAGGTGCATTCTGTCCAAAAACCAGAAATTCTAGTTACAAAATTATTCTCTTAAAATCTTCAATACTTATGTATAACTCAGAATATTACTAGTGAAAACATCAGCTTGATCCTCGTATACTCTCCGGCAATTCCTTTCTGTAGTATTTTATATCTATAAAATATAAACATATATAGCTATAGATCACATAAATCTACACAGAGCAACTTGTTTCTACGATAGCACCATCATAAAACTTCTTGAACACATACAGAACATAAAACCACTCCATAACACAAATGCATGCGTCAGAAGACAAATTTCAGTGAGGTGGTCTCTGCAGAGGTGTTCTGTATAAAAATCTTGCACCAAATTGCTGAAGCAGTTTTCAGCTCATTTTGGTCACACTTCATTGCACAATTAAGTCAGGCTATGCAGAAACGTATGCAACTTTGGCATGGCTTTTCATTGTTTTGTACACACTGCTGCTATCCTCTTCAGGGTCTTCAAGGGCAATACACTACTGTGAAAGAACCATGAATTTGTTAAATGTCACCTTTATTGTAGGACTTAAAGTTTCACTCTCGGATTCTCACCCTTAAAAGCTACTCACAGATCTCTCACCTGTCCTTGTGCAGAACTACTCTTCATTAACTACATAGACCTACAGCTACTAATGAAACTACAGCTTAGCCATCTGCCTAAGACACACCCAGATGCTTTATGGCTACATCCAAAATCTCTACCTGACTTTTTGTAGAATGCATGACACCTGGACAGATGACAGCACATCTCTTCCCTTGGAAGCACATCCACAAGTTCCCGGCCAGTCACTGCCCGGAGCCCATGTCCCCAGTGCCTTCAGGCCATCCTCTAACACAACCTGTCCCAAAGGTATGTAAAGGCAACACTCTCCGACATTTTTCAGACATTCTGCTCTACCTCATGAAACACACTAACATTTTCATCTAAGAAAACCATAGGTATTTTAGTAGTGACCAAAAAGTTGTGCTCCTTTATTTCCTTTCCAGATTTCATTTGTTTCAGGCTTCACCAGCTGGGCCAAGCCAGCATTGGAGAAGGCCAGACGGCTAGCCCAAAACAAGTGTTCTGGATCTTGTGATTTGCCACAGTGACATAACTCAGAAAACTTGACTAAGACTGGATGGTTATACTACAGCTACGGGACCTGAGAATTTGGTTCTAAACTTAGAAATACCCAGAAATACCAGCTGAAATTAGCTATCTATCCTTTTTGTAGCATTCTTTGCTTCTCACTCCCTTTTCCCATCCCCAGCTCTACCCCCACATACAAGCACTACAGTCTTAACACAAGTGGATGTTTTTCATCTCTGATTGTTTGACAAGTGGGGAAGTAAGGAAAAAAGCAAGAAAAAACGTAAGTGTACAAATACAGCTATTTATTACACGCCCTGCCTATCACAGTCAGTAATTTAGAAACTGAGACTGTTATTTCTCGTTGCAGCTGTAGACATACGCTGTATAACAGCTCAATTTTACATGTAACACTTTTTCTCTCCCATCTCCAGTTTATATGCATGCCTTCTACTTCAGTTCCGTAATAAAGTCTCCTCAAAATACTGAATTTCATTAAAGCACAGAAAGCTGCACAACTGAGTGACATGAAAGCACACAAACAAGTTGACATTAAGCAACCTTTTTCCAACCATAGATATTAACACTAAAATTCAGTTCAGGATGTCCAAGAGATAACTACTGTTTAAACGCTTGTCCCTTTCTAAGAGTCAACATCATCAAAACCACTAGCATACTACTAAATTGCTACAGACTGAGAAATTTATTACTTATTAGAGCTTAAATCCAAAACATATATCTTGAAATCTTCTCAGAAAGGACATATGGTAGGTAGGAACATATATGCTATCAGGCTTTGAACAGAAGATTCTCTAAAAACTGAAAACACACTTAGAAATAACATGGGTTGTGGTTTTCTTTGTAATTTTTTTGAAAATATTATAAGCACAGCTAAGTTAGTTCTACGTTCAGTTGCACAGAAACTAAAGAGAATGTGATGACAAAAACATGTTGTGCTAAAGCGTGGCAATTCAGAAACATGTGAGATTTTATTATCAAGTCATTCTGGACAGCAGGTCATCAAAACTTAAAATATTTTCTGCCAATACAGTATCTCTAGAGAAGAAAAGGAAGCTTAAAGTTATACAAGACTTTCTTACAGAAAGAATAAGCCAAACACCACTGATGCATACATACAGAAATACCAAAAATCATGGCTGAAAACCACATTCAGACCCCTGTATGACTAACGAGGTGGAAAAAAAGAGGTGCTGCTTCTATTAGAGACATTCATTTGCTTATAAGCAAAACATTTCTTGCCAAAGATTCCTCTCTGCTATCATAACAGACATTTAAATTTTGATCTGAAAAATTCTATTCCGCTGTCAAGAGGTATATACACACTCTGCAAATCCACTGAAACTTTGGTTTCCAAAGAAAATGCTAATTAGAAACTTACCGTTGGAAACACCAAGAATCACCATCATGCAGATATGAAAAAAGAGCTGCCTTTTTTTTTTTCTTTGAACTACAGATACAATATATACCAAGTAACTAAACTAATATTTTTAAATGTGCTCTTTAAGTAGATTTCAATAACTGTAGCAGGTTAAAGAAAAAATAATAATCAGGTACACGTGTCAAGTAAACCTCAATTCTGAAGTTTTGCCTTGTAGGTTTTAAGGCCTTTTATCATTAGCTTCCCATCAAATGTACGTAGTAGGATGACTGGCAAATGAAGAATAACTTGAGCTGAACTGCCACTTTTAATAACCCAGTTTCCATTTAAACAGGGCTATGGCTGTAGGGTTTGAGAATTTGTCACTACCATGTACACCCGCTGATAGTAAAGTAAATGTAGATGAGATGAGCCAATTTTAAACAACGTGCTCCATTTTATTCCTCTGGCCACAAAAAAAAAATCTGTAGAGATACTACACAAATTAGTAACTTTTTTTAAAATGAAGGATAAAAAAATTATGTTTGTACTGAATGCAGGTAATTATTTTCAGCATTGCATACATGCAGTAGAAATTTACCTTTGTGTAAGTACAGTTGACAGTGCAGATATGAACAAAAATTTCACAATGATTGTTTGATCAAACAGAGCAACTGTATTAGTTTTCATGTTAGCATTTAGGAATAAAGATTTAGCTTATCCACATTCAGACATTAAGTTGTGCCTCAGGGAGGTCACACACACACAGGTCAATTAACTGCTCCAACAGTTGCAGCTATTTTAATAGATTTTTCTAATGAACACAGAAGCTTAGCACCCAATTTCAGATTTCAGTGTAAATCATACCATCACTAGGAGAAAAAAAAAATGTTAGAGATCATATTTAATGCTTTTTTAAAACCTTAGCCTTCATGACCAAAATAAGAGCTCCAAGTGATAAATTCTGTTATGTTCAATAAAAAGTGACCAGGTTTATTTCCTATAGCTCATAATTGAATGGATTGATTCTAACCTGGCTATGACATTCCTAATCTGTAGTACTCAAAGAATTTTTCCCATACATTTACATAGTAAAATTGGAATTGAGGGGTTTAGGTTTTTTTAGAAGACTACATCTTCAATACATATGCTGAATTTGTGAAACAGACAAAAGGATTCCTCCAAGTTCATTATCGTAAAAATAGAATATTGAAATCAGACTTTAGGTTCCATGGGATCTTCTTACCATGTAGATCTCAAATTGTTCATTAAACTAAGATGTAAAGCTACAACTCAGTAACAGAACATATGTTTCTCATTTCAAAATAGTGAATTTCAATTTCTTTTAAAATAAAAATATTCAGCATTAACTTTCAGGTTTAGCCCATTAAACATTAAATCAGAGATGTGACATGCTAGAACAAGCATATTTTACATTAGCATCTATACCCAGAAACTGCCCATTAAATCTACTGAATAAATCATGGGACAAAAAAATGTCAAGAAGTGAATAAATAGGAATGACAAGCAAACAACCAAAGTGAAGATGAAATCACATGAAAGGCATGACAAGGAAAATCAGTGCAAAAGAATTGGAAAAAGCACTTCAACTTAACCCAGATTTCACAATTTTCTGTTTATGCACTGTATTTTCTCAGGCACATATTTCCTGGTAATTTTTGCCTGCCTTGAGTTCAGCTAGAAGCCTTGATTTATTCTGCATAGAATTCAAATTTAAAACCACAGTTAGAATGAGCCAAGATATTGGGTCTAAACAAAAACTCTAGGACACATAATGGACATAAAACAACTGCCTAGAAAAGGACAAATCACCAGCAGAATGGTCACTAGCAAATTAGACCATAAAATGAATAGAGATTATATTGTTCTGATTAAAATTATCTATCCACCTACAGATTTTGACCTTGTGTATCTCACACACAACCAGTTACTGGGTTTCATTTAGACATTAACTTTGCTGAATGGTCAAGGCTTAGTGCTAAAGTTTGTTCAATCATATCTTCCTCCTGATGGTCAATATAGGAAAAGATACACATGTATAAAAGAATGCATACAGGTGCTTTCTTTGTATGCTTAAATGTTCAAATAATACTAGACAGCTCAGAAAAATCTGGATTTAGAGTCTGGTTTAGGGGCAGTAATTGAAAATCTGTAAACCTTTTGTTTCAGTAACTTGCATAAACAAAGCAATAGCAGGCCTCAGACCTCTACTGTAAATCTGAGCTGACGTTAGATCACATCCCTGCTAATTATAAGCCATGTTATATATGTCGATTTGGCACCTCTGGCATGAAAAGTTGGTCGCTATTACTTTGACAAAATTGAAGTGAGACTAAATGACAACTTATTCTAGTGAGAAGCCATCCCACATTCCCTAATGCTATATAATCTCACTGCTTACAAAAATTCATACAACGCACATCACCAGGCAAGAGTCACTGTTAGCTCCCTTCCTGGCACCGGCAAATTTCTCCACTGTTTCAGCATGTAAACAAAGTGGCTCATTTATGTTTACAGACTGTGCACTGGGTGAGGGAGTTGGCATTAAACACAACCCTTAACACGCTTGAAAATTAATTAATTCTTTGAACTTTATACAAAAGGAAGTGGAAATACTTACTAGTATAGAACTTCATTCGCTTCATGCCTTTCATATCTAACGGTTTCACACATCAGTCTGAAAGAGAAGGAAAGAAGTAATTTTTAATTACAATTTCTATCAGTGTCACAAAGACTTCAACTTCTGAAGTTAGTCAGCATTTCCACATTTGCCTCCAGCACTTGCAGAAACTAACCATCAATTTAAAGCCAAGCTGATTTTTAATTTAAAAAAATAAATTGTTAAATCTAAGCATTAAAGTGATTAGTTCATCCAAGATCAGATTTGATGTGGGACACTAGATGTAATTGCTCCCGTAAAAGAAAAACCAACTATGAAACAGGCAAAACGATAATGATCTCATTTTATAAACTGATCTAATAAAAGCAAGTTCAATTATAAGGAAACAATTCAGAATTTTAGAAATGGATGCAATTTTATGCTATGTAACACTAATCAGAGATACCACAATATAAAAACTGCTAGTTTTTTCAAGTCAGGCCCAATAGATAAAAAGACAAATCATGTTGCATGGTAATTGATGCTTCTCAATTTGGTAAAATTCAGCAACTTAAAAATTACCATGAGATTTTAATAATGCTGAAATCCCAGAGGGCTCAAAGTGGAGAGAATTTCCTGCAGGAAAATCCTCTGTCTAGAGGGCAGGATTAAAGCACTTATACATTCACTGTCTGCCTGATAAATGTGTCATAATAGAGAGCAACTATAATAGAACTTACCACATACTAGGAAATGCAATGTTAACTTGGTGTAAAAAAAAAAATCAACATGCCATTTCTTGTCTTTTGTCTTAAGGAAACAGTTCCCATAAATTAGGGGGGGGGAAGGAAACAAACCTCAGTGCCTCCTTTGGACTGTGACTCTGAAGCAGACTGCAAACACCAAGGCTATTTGACAGACAGCTAGAGATTTGCCTAAGAGGCTCATGTGAACATTCAAATGAGGAACTATATTTAAATTTGGGAAAGAAATTCTCATTCCTTGCAGGATCAATCATGAGAACCAATGACCGGCTACCTGCAATGACATCCGAAGCAGACAAAAGTGCTCAAGAACTCCTGCACAGGCAAAAAGTCTCAAAAAAAAAAAAAAAAGTTGATCTGAGGCCTGGAAGAGTTGGTCTGGGTTTGATGTGACATTTAAAAGGCTTCTTATTGCCATTTCCCATCGTTTCCTAGATCTTTCATTTCAATAGCCAACAGGCTGCTACAGAGTAACCTTGGCACTCATCATTTCAGGATTTTGTTTATTAATTCAGCCCACTAAGAAATGATGATTTTTCTGTCCAGAAGTGTCAGGCTTATAATGGAAACCTGATTATTTATAAAATGTTAATAAAAAAATGAGACCTTAATTCTGTTTGCTAAGGAAAAAAAATTAAAACAACATATCAAGTTTTACTATCACAACCTCTTCCCCCACCCCAGTATTTTAGATCTACTTTTTGGACCATCTCTGAGATCTTTTCTTATAGGCAATATCTGTACTGTATATAATTAAGTACTACATATTTCAGTAGTACTGAAATACTATTCAGCATTTCAATTTCAGCTAATGACAAATCTAGTTGCTTCCTGGCACAGCAAAAAACTTTTTGAACCACAGAACCTTCTCTTTTTCAGACACTGCTCCCCACCATAAAAATCAGGTCTTCCCAAAACCCTTCCTTTACAGAAAACAAAAAGCTACCATCTGCTTCTACCTAATGGGTCCTTATCTTCTCTCTCTCTAATCCCCTGTTTTGAGGGGGAAGGATGAGCTGACATGAGGTTAACTGATACCAGAAGAGAAGTCACTGCTAGCAGTCAGATTTAAAAATTAAAATACTGCTCAAGGATAGCCTGTGCCCTACTGGTCTGAAATGACGCTGGGCAACGGGCCATCTAAGACTAGGAGTTGTAGGAAACAGAATCACTTTAACAAGCAAGTTTTGTTCCCCTCTGAATTGAGAGCAAAGGAAGTACATTCTTGATAAAGTCACACAAGTTCACCACTGGCACTGAGTCTTACAGCATCTTGGTCCTGTTATTAAGACAGTTAGAGGGGAGAAAACGCCTCTTACAGAAGGCAGCCAAGTGTTTCAATTCCTCTGTTAGACTGAAACAGTCAGAAATTAGAGTGACCAAGTAGTACAAACTAGATTACTTTCTCAAATATTTGAGGAATTGAATTGGTTCTGGTCTATACTGGTGTCTAATTTTCACTCAAACATGATCTTTGTCTGCTTACTAAACAAATGTAATAAATTCAAGATGAGATCATCAGTAAGCCATAAGGTAAGTTATTCAGTACTAGAGGCTATATTTAACACTATACTTTTTAATGCATTGCAGAGGTTTTTGTGGCATCCCACTGCCACAAGAAATGCTGTATCCTAAAGGATACTATAAAAGCTTTCTGTCCCACATCTGCCGGGAGCCCAGCCTTTTCCATGTATGGTACTGTAAACAGAAGCTCTCTTCTAGGAATTCACTGTGCTGGGAGAGCAAGTTCCACACATTCCTCAGCAAGAACCTCATTCTGCACAGGAAGCCAAGAAGCACACATCAACATACCACGCAACCATATGTGCAAACTTTGATCTTTGTAACCAAAGTCAACAACTCCAGCTATGCAAAACTTGATGTGCTAGAAACCTCGCATACAGTCGCGTAACACAAAATACTTTAACTGATTGTGATCACGGCCTCCTTCCAAAGCAGAAGTAATTACAGAGACACCTCTGAAGTCAATATTCACATTGCAACATGTGTCTTGAGAACTATGGGAGAAAGAAAACCCCGCCTTTTATTTTCTCCAAATTACAGAATATTGGCTGTGACAGAATGCCTAGCGACAGGCCAGAAATTAGAACCTAAACCAGTGTTCATCACATCAAAGTTGCTTCAGTGTCTTCAGATGTGGCAAATGTTGGCAAACCCCAGGATACTAAATAACAGTAATTCAACCTTTCTCCCCACAGAGCATACAGGAGATGTGCTGGCCTCCTCCTCAATCTTCCAGCCTCACACCAGTGTCCAAACACCCTCAGAAACCTATGCTGTAAGATGTTAATGTGAGAGGAACTGAAGCGATTACTTAAAAATTAAACACACACAATTCTTTACAAAAAAAAATAGGGAGTTCATCTGGAAGTTCTTACTTGAATTTGCTTCATGAAGCATTTTAATAAAAACATGTAAATGACCTTTATTAGTAACTTTTTACTAAGTATCATTTGCATGTGCACTACATAATTTGTCTAAAGCTTCTGCACAACAGCAAGCATAAACTGAAACAGAAGCTGAATAAGACTGCTCTCATGATTATTACATTACGTAAGTGATTTGGACTCTACATGAACTTTCATTCAGGACCAGAAGTTGTTCTCTGTATGTGAAGCATTTACTTCTAGTCCAAAAGTCTGAGAAGAAAGCAAACACATCCATAACAGAAATCAGGGAACAAATAGGGACACATATGCACACATACATAAAGAAAATTTTAGGACAGTAAAGAAGGGAAGAGATAGATGCGTTGAGAGCCTGCTTTTCAGTTTTAGGTAGGGTAAACAAGAGCAGTGTATAGTTACCAAACCTACTGTTCCTTTGTTTTGTTAGTGCATTAACATGTATGTGTTTTTAATGATGAAGTATCATACCTTAGCTGATGCTCTCTTAGATTAGACAAGGCTTCCATTCCATGTAAATAGGAATACACAATCTCCAAATCCTACAAACATAAAGGAAAACATTATTAGGATTCTCAATTTGCTACAAGCTGTTAATATAAAACTGATTTTGCAAGGCATCCAGAGCTCTCCTAATAGAGGCAGCAGGAATATTTGAAATAACACATTTATAAGAGGTTAAAGGCAAGTTGCAGGAATACCTTTGATTATATGTTGGAACCTGACATGGGGAAGAATGTTATGTCCACATCAGAAAACACAAACAGAAATCTTTCTGCTTTTGCTGTCATGGCTCAATGTTGAGGAAACAAGGCTGGTCCAGAATTCCAGCGAGCTACTTTGCTATTTACCACTGTCTTGCTTCCCAATGCCAAGGTACCCAAAAAAACTTCATTTATTTTGTAAGGCAAGCTCATAGAAATTGGTCTTTTCATGTTCAAGGGAAAAGGAAGAAGTACAAACCAGTAACAAAATACCTCATTGTGCATAAACACTTATAAAATTGTATCCTCTTCAAATGTAAAGGAAACCACAAGCTTATACGTGAAAAAAAGTTGACATGAAAAGAAAGTTATTGTCACCACATAATGAAAAACAAAATCATAAATGGAATCCTAGTTACATGGCAAAGTGTTACATTCAACCATTGTGGACCTCCAATATCCAGTTCACAAAACAACATTAATACAGATATGAAAACAACATCCAAGACTACAGCTTCCTAAGATTCAACTATGGAAACGCTAATGTCAGTCTAGGTGATTTGCTAATGTTACACTTAAAATCACTACAGCACTTAAGAGAAAACTTAAGTTTCTCTGACTTAAGTGCAGCCCACAACTTCTACAGTTATTTAACTGTGGTTCATGGATTTGAGTTGGTTTCATCACCCTTTTTTTAAACATGTTAGTTGAGAAAACGTATTATCCATAATTCTTTGAATATCAGAGCAGTGGATCGCAACCACTAGCTGAGGCTGTCAAAGCTGAGAATAAACTAACCCCAGTACCACTCTCATAACTTAGGGTAAGAAGATGTGTTCAAGTAATGGAATATATCGACTTCATAAATTTACAGAAGACTTGGTCACAGGGAAACATTTGTGCATTTCAAATTGACCCTGAAGTACAGAAACACTTGTTTTCAGACACAATGAAAGAATGCTAGATGTTGTATGTGGGCAAAGATGTTAGGACTGAAGTTGCACGGAGAACGTGAATTTAAGTAAGAAAAATAAAATGCAGTTAAATACATTAAGTATAGAAATGTTACTCTACTGTACAGATCAGAAATAACAAGAGAAAATAGATGTCTTTCAGTATCAGAAAGAACATCATTTTGTCACACTGTAAAAAGCAAATAATCAGTTTGAAGAAGTGGCAGAAATGCACAAGCCAAAATGCTGCGATTTCACTTCTATTCTGGTCCTTCTGCTCCCTTATCCTCCAGAGGCTGTGATGAGCAGAGGACACATCAAGGACAAAAGTAATTATGCATGGTTTGGGATGGAGGGACCTTACACACAGGAGGCTTTGAAGACAAAATACAGTAGTGGCTTGCCTTTTTTTTTTTTTTTAAAGACTAATACAGGCATGTAAAAGGATGTGTCTGCCAGTCAGTGACCTGGTCGTGTGCCAGACAGGCTGGGGGTGAGCAGAGGCTCCCAGGAGCCCTGCACCGGCAATGGGGTAAGACAAACCCGACTGTCCCTGTGGCACCACTGCTGCTCATCTGGACATGCTGGACACTGCAGCACAAGCCACCCGCTGCCGTGGGAAGCTGGGAGTGGACCACTTAGAGGGATCCACAGATATGAAAGCAGAAGTGTGTGGTAAAAGGGATCCATGGACACTTGGTTTCCAGAGCTGCTGAGCAACACAACCCTAGTGACAAACCCTGCAGATGTACTGGTTCTTTACTGCTTTGTAAAGAACACGGGTTATGTTCCTTGAGAAAGGCAGCTGAAGTGACTCAAAGCAGGGGGAATACATTTCAGTCACTGAAGGGTGTCCTTCTGACCACTTTCACCAGCAAGAGTCAAGTTTAGTGAACACTTTAAGAAATAAATAATCCTTCTTCAAAATACAAGCATACTTATCAAATATTCACAAATATAATATCCCACAGGTCCCCACACCAGGAACCAGGTGGTAGAGCTCCTTGCCACTCAAATCTGCACCTGGAGATCTGAAAGCTCCAGGCAGTGGGGTCCTATCAAAGGAAACAGTCCTTCTAACACTGCAGCTGATGTGTACCGGTACTAAATCAGAGAAGTGTGCTGCAGCCCGTCCTTCAGGCTGCACCGTTTCCGAGGGTGTCCAGCAGGAAAGAGCTCCCTCTAGCCCCAAAAGCCTGGCATTGACATTTAAGTAACAAACAGCATCATTCTTTCAATTAGATTCTCCATAATGGTGTAAGGTACAGAAAACTGCAGCAGTCAGAAGAGCCCAAGGTATTTTCACATGCTGTCAGTAGGCACTGGGGGGGTGGGTGTGTGTGGGTGTGTAAATCAGAGTATGAAGTTAATTCATTAGGTCACTTCAGTTTTACATTTATCTCTAGAAAAACTATGCTTTGCTTACTTAGCAAACAATCATTATGAAACATAAATAGGTGTTTCAACTTCTTAATTGAAAGTGAGTAACTGGAATGCAAGAATACTTCAGAAATATTTGTTCCAAGTATTGCACACTCCTGAACAGACTCTGAATGCTCGAAACAATAGTTTGATCAAAGCCTTCTCACAAAAAAAACTCGCACATAAACTTAGGCTTGTAAGCTACTGAAGTTTTTTTAATTTTGGTATCCTAGGCACTCGCCAGAAAGTTAAAATTTTAAAATTCTCAGGAAAATATCTCCTTCAAGCACAAAGCCTGCCTATGCTGTTTGTGGCAGCTAGCAGAGCGAAACCTTACAAGCAGTAGCTGAGTTCAACCCCACTGTGAGTTGCACAAATACTCTGCTAGCTCGCAGTGTCTCTGCAAGCTGCCTCTAACCCACAGCTTTTATAAAAGCATGCAGGTGACAGCAGCTGGCTGATGCTTTTTGGGTTGTTTTTACAATACATATACTCAAACTACCACAAGGTGGCAGACTGAGCCATCAAAACATCAGAGAAAGTCCTTTACACAGTTTCTCCCTTTATTTTTAAAAAATATAAGCTTTATAACAGTTTATAAAAATCAAGAGGACCAAAGCTAATCATCACCAATACAGTTGGATAAATATTCTGCTACAGTAAGGACTATTTATATGAAAGCATGGAGGAACCACCAACTTCCTGCTTTACAGTTTTATCCAGCTAGCAGAATCGAAAAGAGTATCAAAACCGATGCAAAGGCTCAGCTGATCTTGCTACAAGAATCACATTCTACAGATTGTGGCAACAGCTTGACAAAATATCTCAATGGAAACTCCAAACCCAAAAATTAAATGCAAAGCATAAATTAGGGCAGTTTTTAAAAGTGTGTTTTTATTTAAATAAAGGCTAAACAACTGAAATCTAATCTACACTTAAATTTGTACTGCAGCCAAAGTTGTATGCTTGGGTTGATGTGTGTGGAACAGCCCAAAATTTGGTTAATTCAGTGTTATTTCTTAATTTGTTTGTTTCCGCAGTGTCAGCTAGCTCAGTTTAAAGGTCTGACTGTACTTTGAAAGAAAACGGACTCAAGTTTTAACACAGCTCAGCTTCAATTAGATCTGTAGAAACACATCCGTCTGTAACCTTACCTCTGCTCTCCATTCTAATAAAAATCTGCATATATTTATGCCCAGACATTTCTATCCATTTTGGTTTTGATATAAACATATTTGGCAATGCCAGTTACACAAATGAGACAAACTCAAACCAGAATATTGGCCCCAAATTCATACTAGCTTAATTATTAAATTTTTACTTTAGTAAAGTGATAGACATGACAATTTGCTACTTTGGGATGAAAAAGCTAAACCTCTCTAAAAACTGCAGACTTAACACTTGTTTCAGTGCTGGTTTGGATTAATGTGTGAAACCACTTGCCCAGTTAAAAAGCAAAAGGCTGAGGCGAGAAATTCATTGCTCTTAGTAAGAAATTCACTCATTTCTGTGGAGTGGCAAACAAGCAGAGAGAAGCTTTCATCTTGTAATAGGTTGCTTTTATTTTAAATCAAAGGGTAAAAAATAAAATACAAGATAATTCTTTAATTCACCATCTTGGAGGATGAAAAAAAAAAAGAACCTTTTCAAAGCACCAAATATTCACCTTAGGCTCAAAGACATCTGCCTCCTGAGCCTACAACAGCTTTTGAAAGGCTGACACATCTTTAGCTCACATTCAGCCAACTACCAGTAGCACCAGTAGGCACACCAGCTTCCCACCCACCTGCCAGCTCCAGACCCAGCCCAAGCACAGGTTTCACTGTTGTGAAAACGGGAGGTGCCACCCAGTCCCTCCCAGCTGCACTCCTGCCACCTCCCTGGCCCCAGGACAAGCACCCCCTCCCAGGGACCCAAATTCAGGGACCTCTCTGTTGGCAGTTGGCAGCACAAGAGCCATGAGGTCCAGCCTCGGGGGCGACAGCTCATGTAGTGGGGAGAAGGTGGGACCTCAAAGACTTCGATGGGTTTAAACAGACCATAAAACTGTCGGCAGGAGGGGAGGCATTTGTTGTTTCTATACGGCTGACTAAACAGTTATTTGAGCTCAAAGGGGAACCTCTGTTTTTCTCTTCAGGAATTACAATGCTTTTTTCCCAAAAAAAAAAAAATTTTGCTATATTAAGAGCAGCAGCGATGCCAAGTTTTTCACCCCACTGATCAATGATGTCACAATCCAAACCCAGGTTTGGAAGTCCTGCCTCTCTTTCCTAGCAGCTGCAGCATCCTGTCTTTTTCCCCTTTTTCTTGCATCCAGCACCCAAAATCGTTGGACTCTCAGACCCTCAGGTAGCTATAGCAAGCATTTATGTTTTATTTTTTCCCCTCTAGCCTGTATGTCCTGGCTCACAAAGGCCAAAGCAGTGCCAGCATCGCAAAAAAAAAAAAAAAACCCAAAAAAAAAAACCACACAACAGACTAGACTACAGCAACATCAATCCCACCTGGCTTAAACAGAAATTTCCACGTGCACATAAGAGATGTGTCTGCTCCCAAGGTGGTTTGTCCACATCTGGATGACACTGACATGCCAGGCTCTCACCAACAGCAACTCTGGGACAAGACAGCAACCTCTGAAGGAAAGGCAGGGCAGGCAGGGGACAGCTACATCAGTTGTCCCAGGCAAAGCCATCTCCAAAGGCAAAACCTTACCCGAAGGGTGAGCTCACACCTGGCAAATATTAAGCTGCCAGAACACAGGAGCAAAACCACAAAAAGCACCTTACATTGTGGCCAAAAAATCCAGTGTTACTGATAAACAAAATCCCTGCTACACACACATGAAGATCAAGTATTCATCTTCACCTCCAGCTTCTCAGCAGTAGAAAAAACACGCTCGCTGTGCAGGAGCATGCCCAGGTATGTATGCCCTTATCAGGGAGCCATAACAAGACTAATTTGTTCAACAGATTAAAACTAAGTATTTGTTGTGTACTACAGATTTTTTACATTCTTTTTCTTACATCAGGACCTTCATATTCGGGGGGGGGGGGGGGGGGGGCACCACGTGGAAAACCTGCCAGAATCCAACTTATTACACTACAACTTAAGATAAATTTTCTTTTTAACTTCACTGTAAGATACCACAGCTTTTTTTTCTGCAAGTCATTTACTAGCGTACATAGAGATCTGTTGGCTTAAAAAAACTAGAGCCAAAGTTATAGGAAACAATTTATTGACTTGATGCTGAATTGGCAGCTACACAGATATAAATGAAATTTTAAGTAAGTGAAATTACATGTCAAATGGCCCAAAGTAGCACTTTTGTGGATGAAATCCCATGGGCCATATTTTAAGGACTAACACAGTTACATATCTTGCTTTTGTAAATTTACCTGACACAACTATTTCCTTTACATCAGCCTATTTTGAAGTATATAAAAAAATTGTAAGCTATCAAAGACTAATAAAAGTTCATTCTTGAACACAGAATAAAACTGCTAATTCTTAATGCATCCAGTTTCTATGCATACTCTTGTATGCAAAGTTTGGTCTATCAGTTTTGCATAACAATCAGTTATTTCCTTTAGTCAAACTTAACATTTTTAATACTGAATTCTGATTCCTCAAACAGAAAACCTACAGAATCAGGTGACACTAACCTTTTGAATGATCTCACAGCAGGGTTGAAGAAGTTCCTATCCTATTCATCAATCACATTTAGCACAGTTTCAGGTCCCATTTGCCATCCTCTACTCCTGTGGGACTCCTGTTTTCCTGCCAAGAGCAAGTCAGAACTACCCAGTCACCAACCAGTCCAACACAGCCCTCCCTTTACTATTGCTTGGCACAGGAAAAATGTAAGAAGTGTAGGGGTGGGAAGGAAGAATGAGTAGTTTTGGAGACAGGTGGGGAGAAAAGCCAGGTACACAGGGTAGGAAGACAACAGACCACAGCAGAGTAGCTTTGCCATTCCCAGCTTGTCACCCAGCAGCCTAGTCTACCTCTTCATAAACTGCCTATTCCAGGCAACAGTTTGGCTTACCTCAAAACCACAGCTCTCCAAAACAATGATGAGAATTTGGAACTGAGGAGTTTCTAAAAACAAACACCTTACCCATACTCCAAAGAGGTGACTCTGATTAAAAGGCAACTTTTGTACCATAAGTTCTGTTAGAGTCATCAAATGTCAAATCCGTCCTCCGAACTTCAGCCAAATGTATTAGTGGCCACTGTAGTTCTGAAAAATTTTACTATCTTAAACCTGTTTGAATTTGACTCAGGAAATGTATGACAAAAGGTTATTCCAGAGCAACCAGGCATGACTAGGCTTGGGAACTGGCCTTTATCAGAAAGGCACTTTACAGGCCATCAAGCCAACCCAAGTCTTCTCTTCCTTTGCTTCAGCTGGGCCATAGTAAAGAAATATAGAAATTGTATTGATCTTGTTAAGACTTGTTGACACACAAAAAATTCCTATTTTTAGCTCCACTGTGGGGAGGGTGGGGACATTCGTTATGGGTAGAATTTTTAAATGGATTAAAAACAGGAGGAATAGGCAATTTTAATCTGGAACTGAAGTACCCACACATGAAGCTAATCAGGAACAACTCCAAAACCTCATAAAGAAAAAGGAGAAATCCCATTTTCCTGGTTTGTCTTAACTGGGAGTTGTCCCAGTAGAGAATAAAAATATACTTCTCCAAAGCCTTCAGCTGCATTACTACCTCTAAAAGCCAGAGGCTGGAGAAACACTATAGGATCACAGTGAAATAGTTGTGGAGAAATAAGATGTTTCAATGGGATACTTAAAGCAGCCTTCCTGTCTTTCAAATACATCTTGTTTGTTTTGTGAATTATTTTCTTTTTACATGAGCTTCCCTCAAAAGACAATTTCATTACATGTTTATTTTTGCATTTTAGTTGTTTTTTTTTTTTTTAAACTGGAAGCAAGTTAGAAACGTCTACTTCCATGTAATGCCTCACAGGTTTACATATAATATGAACAGGTTTGGTTTCCAACTTGCCAGAAGAACGTGCCCAAATGTATCAAAAAGAGTTGGAAGGTTGAATGACCCATCCTCACAAACACCAGCTCAAGGTTAGTACAAGTGATTCAACATATCTTGCTGGTCATAAAGCTTTTAGCAGAATAAAGTAAAGAAATTAAGACATTCATAATTATAATCATCCCATAAGATGGGGATAAATGTGGAAAGGATAGATGGGAAATTAAAGCCTGCCATCTCGTAGAAGTCAGTGAACAAGCTAACAAGCGTATGAAATTACAGGGTAGCACCATGCATTTCTTTTCTGCTTTCCAGACTCTCAGAAGTCAGACAATTAAATGCTTAACATAAAAGCCTAAGTTCTATATTCAAAAATCCAAATGCTGGTTGCATGTCCAAATGCAAACAAAATGGTTTCACTACAAAAGATCACTCCTACTGACTGCACAGTCCATAATTATGAAAGGCATTTATGTTATTCACCATTAAAAATATATACAATTGCCTTTTTGCACCTTTTCAGTATTTATAGCTAACAGTTTGAAGCTTATATTAAATCTGTTCTATCCATTTTCACATGTATTGCACATTCTCATCTTCTGTTCCAATTATGCCAGTTCCTAGGGTTTTCCCCTTTTCCCTTTTGTTTTGGTTTTTTGTTGGGTATTTTTTTTTTTTTGTAGGAGAGTCTCCAATTGTTTCAAGAGAGTGTTATTTTTCATTAGCTACGCTGAATAAGACTCAATAGCCTACTAAATGAAAATCAATCTTGTGCTAATATACCAGCTAGTAAGTACAGTGTGACTTACTTTTAAACAACTACTTGCAGTAGAGATGAGCTTTAAGCTCATACCCAAATACAGACGACTATAATATTTGGCAGCTTTTGAATAACAAAATTTGTTAAATCAGGAACAAAAAAAAAAACCAAACAGGAACAATCAAGTGATACACACATGTCCTAGGGTAAACAGCCATAAAGTAATTCCTAGTTGGCACCAAGTTGTGATGATTGAAGCATTTTTTATATTTTTTTATTATCAACCTAGAGAGCAACACCAGGAAGAGCAACCAGCAGAACCAGGAAAAGGAGACTACATTATACAGGTAGGGTTACCTACTAAAAATAGGGTTAGAGGTTAGCTGTGCTTAGAGGATTCCCCCAGACCTGTCAGAGTAAGATTAAGATATAACAGTTCTCAGGTCGTATCACTTTTGCTCGTGGTGGGTTTTTTTAGAGTGCTCAATTAGCCTGCAAGTTTCAAAGGAGCCGGGGTTAATATCCATGATACCAGTTTAAGCACAAGGATTCTAGTCCAGATAATCTAGGCATAACTAAGTCAAACAAAATGCCATGAAGGAAGGACTTCACTTCACATTTGGCCTAAATGAAGTCTTCATACAATTTTTCTTGTAGTGAGCAAGAGCAATCTATTTTCTGAAAAACTTTAATTTCTGTAAACCTAGGTCACCGTACTTCGACATCACAGCCAAGTGGTAACCACAGCTGCACAGTCTTCCTTCTTCAAATGAATCATTAAAAGTTAGTGACCATTAAAAAGAATTCCAACAACGTATGCTTTGTCTGGTCTTTGTAGCATGCAAGATTTGTTAAATGGGGCAGGTATTCCAAATCATTAACAAATAAGTTGCAGTGACATTAAAGAGACGTCATTTGTCAACTGATCTGCGATAACTGGTCACGTGAACATTTTAATCTTTCCACTGCAAACAGGCTTTTTGAATTTAGTAACAGGCTAAGGCAACAACATCATCGTGCTGATGAATGTGTAACCCAGTAAGCCACCTCTGCACAATCACTGATCTGCCTGCATCGGAAGCTGTGATGATCCCTACGGCTCACGTTTCATCTAACTTTGCAGGAATACCAGCATTTTCCCTTATTAAATCAAGACCTTAGAATCTGCTTCCTTGTCCCTTTGGTACCTAAGAAGCACAGCAATCAATCACCAGGGGGGCTTGCAGCACTGTCCCAAGTGCTGAACATCATCACAGTCCTCCCTCTATTTGTTGCACTTCTCCTTTGCCAAGCAAAAAAAGCCCAAAACCAATCCAGAAACACAAACTTCATACTCTGGTTGAGAAAAAAAATCAGTTCCCAAAACCAATTCAATCCCAACCCAGCCAGCACCACACTCATTTCCAGAATCACCCAGAGCATCAGGGCCTCCTCCACTTTGTAGACTGGGATTCTCTAGAAGCCCCCTTATGCTGGGGGAAACCCTAATCTCCCCCTCTTGAGGTTAATTGTTGCAAAAAGCCACCCTCAACCCAGGGCTGAGCCGATGAGAAGCTTCATGCTGCAACTCGCTGGCATATTACCATGACAACTCACATCCAGAAACAAAAGAAACAGGCACGCACATTGGAAACTGCACTCTGCCAGACCTTCCAACAGAAGTATCTCAGTAGTACTATAATCAACTGAAAATACAGTGAGCTGTTTTCTATGGCTGGCCTACAACCTTTTTATACTGCTGGCTTACAACCAACCAAAACAAAAAAACAAACAAAACAAAAATAAAGTTCGCCTTTCCAAGCAGCAAGGCAACAGTGGGTATCAGCTGAAGTAAAACTGCACTATTCCATTTTGCTTTGGACAGTTTTGTTTCATTTAAGAAAAAGAGTGTTGCTCAGTTTATTTATATTTATGAATCAAAAAAAAGGCAGACACAATAAAAGCCTGAGGAAAGGGGAGAAAAGATTATGCCACAACTAATTTCAAAGTTTTATACCCATATATACTTGTCTTCTAATCATGTGTTTAAATAAAGCATTAAGATTCATTTAGACAGGTACAATTTTCCCAACATTCAAGCATACACCTTCTCTTAGTTCAGCTTACACTTTAAATAAAAGCTTTGTCATTTGACTTCGTGTTTTAAAAGGAGGTAGCAATGAATTACATTCACTTTTTTTTTGGAGCATCTGAATTCACAGCAGCTTATTTCAGAGCATTCCTTCCAACAGATATTCATCTTACTTGAAGCCATCAACAGTAGGTCACATGAAAATTATTCCCAGGCTATCAAGCAGATGATCATACTGAAGTACGTATTTGCACATCAAATCAATCCTCACTCAAAAATTGATTTCAAAAGATGCTGGTGGTCACATCGTCCTAGAGCTGGGATTACTCCTCTGTGCAAAGGAGGCAAATGTCACAAAAATTATCAAATACTTTCCATAAAATAATCGCCAGGGGTAAATTTATTTGTTAGCCGAAGTATTTCCTGAAGCAGAGGCTACATTTAATAACTCCAGCTTATTGTTTGGGCTTTTTTTTTTTTTTTCCCTTCCTGTGAGCAATGGTAGGATTCTGAAATGGACCTGAGGTTTTTTTTGTTTGGTTTTATGGTGTTGGTTTCTGGGTTTTGGTTTGGGGTTTTTTGTTTGTCTGTTTTTAAATATCACTTGGGGATAAATCAATTTCCAACTTGAGCAGATTTTTGCACTCTCAAAAGCAGAACACCAACCACCTCAGAAATTTTCAAGTCAAATGGGGAAACACCCATAGAGGTCAAGCATCAGTAGGGTTATGGTGCTGGTGAAGCATGACTCCTCAGGTCACCACCCTGCAACCTAAATACAGCTCTGAGTACCATAAAACAAGATGGAAAAAACAAACTACCAGCCTTCCATTGCCAAATGGGTTGGACTTTGTCCTGGGCACCGGGAAAGCATCTAATGCCTCAGCAAGCCAACCCTACTTGCCCTAGCTACCTCCTCTCTTCCTCGAGCTAATGCTCTGATCCTTTAATGGTCAAGGAGCAGAGGTCATGGGCATGCCAACAGCCAGCCCATGTGAGGGGCTGTCCGAACACGAAGGGCACAAGGGACCACCCTGGCTCGGCAACAAACCAGGCAGATGAGCTGGGTTCAGCCCATCTGCTCTGCCTACTACAATGAAGCGACAGAGTTTCATTATCTTCAGCAAATGTAACACAGCACTGCCCTTATTGGGAAGGACTCTCTTGATTCAGCCTTACCTGGCACTGTGCCCACAAGGGAAAACCATCAGGAACAGCACAGAAGATTCAAGGATATAAGAGAAGTCACATGGTGAAACTTCACTGGAATGCTCTGCCAGCCCCTAAAAATCCCTGCTGGTGGGAACAAGGCACTCAAACTGGTTTGATTGTATTGTCAAACTATACTTTGAGGGAATCTGGAGACACTCTTCTCCAACATCCCCTGTTAGCAGCTCCAAATAGCTCATTCTCAGTACTTTGAAATCCATTTCAACTCATCACACTTGATCAAGTGATCCATCAGATCTAAATCCACTTCTGGGCATCAGACAAGCTCAAAACTGAGACCTAATGTTTAAATTCTTTGTTGAATCTCCAGTCCTATGCTTTAAAACACTACATTTGTACCATGGGTTACAGAGGTGGTCATACAGACATGATTTTCATTATCACACACACAGAGGGGATCCTGAAAAGGCTAGAAGTTGGAAATAAAGTTGATACACTGCCTACTCCATTACCTGACCTGGCTGGCTCTGTATTTTTTGTTCAGTAACTTTACCAACGACTATAAAGAGACAGAAAGACTGCCAGGTATTTCTCTGTGGCCAGAGGATTCCCAGTTAAGAACAGAAGGCAATCCAACAGCAGTGACTGCTTACAGCTGGTCTACAAACTGCCTACTGAACTAGAATCTAATTTCTGCTAACTTCTCATTTCTGCTAATGAGGTATCTAGCTGTCAGTCACAACTGATTTTTTTTAATTATTCTTTATTTACCTTAAGTTCAAGAATGTCCCTCCATTTGTTGCACTCGTTCCTCCCCCACACCAGCCCCAACAAACACAGACATTTACAAGCGGGCAGGCGGTACAGCTGTCAAAGGACCAACAGCAAGTGTTGTAGGATGAAGAAACCAAACACACTGACACATAAAAACCCATCCACAGGACAGCAGCAGGCAGTCTCTCACAATCTTCATCCAGCCCATATTAAAGGCAAACAGGCTTTTCGACTTCCACAGTCTTTCCACAGTGGTACCATGTGTCACATGCTTTGCTTAATGTAAGTTAAAAAAAGAGTTAGAGGTATAATGCCAAATTCCTCATGTATAATAAAATACAGGTAACAAATCATAACATTATTTTGGCCCACATCTTAAGCATCACTATTTACAAACTTTTAAACCAAATCTTGATATGGAAAAGCTTACCAGTTGTTCTGCAAACTAATTTAGACTGAGCATACGACAGCCATCAATTTATCAAATCCTTACAAGATAACACTTATTGACTGATGAGCAAGAGACGTTTGTTCTTAAACACAGAATGCATATCTTCACTGCAGCTTAAAATCACATGTTTGAGCTCCAAAATTGGACATTGAAAGTATGCACATTCCTCATTAGAGATTACTGCTTATGTCCTGAGTTAGTAATTTACCACAAGTCTGACAACTCACGTTTTTCTTTCAGCACTAAAAGCAACTCCAAGCAGAGCTCATTAAGGCACAGCAGTGAAACACTGCACTCCTCCTCAAAGCACCACGATGGACAATAGTTGTGATGCCTCCCATGGGTGCCCCACAGAAGCCTTGCAATGCTATTAGAAAGCCAACTCCAGACAGGTTTGAGCAGCACGTGAATAAGCATTCCTGAGAGTGTACTAAGAAATATGACCAATATTGACTACTTGTATGCACAGACCTAAGATGTCCTAAAAACATGAAAAAGGGACAAACACTTTTCCATGCCTTTTCTGGAGTCTGGCACAAGAAATTCAGGGTGACAAATGTGATTTCAAACGGCAGTGAACACTTTCAGAAAACAGTGGCCTAGGAAGATGCTGGATGAGAAGAAATGGGAGCCCCATGCAGCAGCACTGCTATTTCCTCCAGGAGCCAGGTGGTAGCCAGGAGACTTATTCCAGGAGCATCTGGTGGGACTTGTGGCCTCACCAGGCTCACAAGTGCTCCTGAGCTTTGGGCTCAGAGAGATGATTAGTGACTGGGTGACTAAAAGCAGAAGGCTCCTAGAAAGGCCGGGCACGGTGACAGAGTTCATTCAGCTCCCAGGCTGGGAGGGCGAGGCATGAGGACACCACGCCTGTGGTGTTAGGCACCAGGCACCAAGATCCAGGCAACCTTGTTATTAGCCTTGGCCTGTGCTGGTACCAGTAGAGCTAATTACTGTTTCTGCTCTCCAACGCCACAGGGAAGGGCTCATTAAGTCAGGAGCCTGGCAATACCCACAACAGCCTCTATGCATTTAGACTCACTTCTCTGCTGGTGAAGTAAGCCACAGAAACCCTGGAGACTGAGGTGCCAAAGGTAGATCCACAGGGAACCACCACAGGAGCAACAGAGCCGGATTCGAACTAGCTCTGGGGAAACCCAAGGTGTCTCTGCATCCCCCTCATTGCCCACAGGACTAGAAACACAGCTCAGGAGTTACTCACACCACCTCTGCATCATAAGCTTTCCTCACAGCGTTCCTGCTGCCTCCACGCAATGCTGCATCTCAACTAAAGCATCCGGCGGGACCTGACCGCTCCTTGAAAGATCATCACAGCACGTGTAATCCAGACAACTACCGACAGAGAGGCCTGTGAGGGTTGAGACTTTCCTCCTTTTAAAACATCCTCGTTTACATTTAACACAGATCATGATTATTATTTCTAGTGTCCAACATATCAAAGGCTGGCTCTTCTGTCGGATTTTATCTATTTAATCTACAAATGGTTAGTAGCCTCAGGCAAACTGTCTAGTTCAAGAAACAGTAGTCAGACTGCAAACTTCGCATCTGCAACATGTGATACAACCACAGTGGTTTTGGGTTATAAACTCTTTGTTTCTATGTACAGGACCAATGCACCACTGCCGAATGAAGCTCCTAACTTATGACAGCAGTTGCTCTGCCTTCCTGCCCTCACCAGCATTTTTAACTCATTCCATCAGTTTTATCTTTTCATAAGGATCTGAGGTTTTGCTCCTTCGTGTACCTAGCAATCGCTATAGACTGGCAAATATGTCCATTTGCTTTTTCCTCATCCTTAATTCAAAGAAATTAGTTCATTACATTTCTACTACATTCCCTTCTATGTTTTCACTAATACTAGCATTTAACCCACAACAGGCACACACATGGTTGATGACCAGCATAAGAATGAATTAGAGACCTCAAAGCAGCTGCTACGGAGCAAACAGCCCTAAAAACCTACCAGGGGAGGAAGGAAACTGTCACCTCTCTTGGCAGTCTGAGATACTAGAAAACAACTGAGTGAATGCTGCAGCAGCTCCAAGGTCCCACATGTTTTATGGCCAGCCAAATCCTGCAAAATCTGGTAGGAGTTCTACATAGGCTCCAGCTGAATTTTATAAATGAAGCTTTTTGGCACCTGCGAAGGTACAGGAAGCAGTCAGGAGCTTGAGAACAAGCACATCAGCTAGATGTGGCTATGAAAACAATCAGCAACACTAATTTTCTTGAAAGTTTTGTGTATACTTTATGGCTGTTCTCAAATGGGGGATCCCAGAGCTTCCCTTCCTTCCCTCAAGTGCAGAACACTACAGCTGCACTGCTTATCCTCAATATTCATTCTTCCTCAACCGAATTGACTGGAAACAAAGCAGAATTTGGCTGTGGATCACTGTCACAAGCAACAGATTTAAGCTATCTGCAGTTCACAGAACACCTTCACTCTGCTTTGACTAGATCTTATTTGCTCACTTCCGTTTACTATGTACAGTAGCACAACACTTGCCTTGAAAATGCACGTGGTGTGGGGAACTCTGCACTTACAAGTGTCCTCGGCTCCCCCTGCTAAACTGAAATTCTGCCCTGGAGAACTGAGAAGGCCTTTTTGCTACCTCCCAGGGACTGCTTTATGACCACAAGCTACACACTGACACAGCACATGTACTACGTGCTTTCCTCTGCCCGCTCTGCTCGGGTGGGTACTGTACAGATGAAGACCACACTGACAGGCAGAGACAGATGCTCCTCAAGTTTCAAACAGCAAGTTTTGCCAGAGGAGATTCTCCAGTGTTACAGCCATGATTTAGCTGGCTCTGCACAGTTGTCTCACCCAGAGGTCAGTTCTGTACATTTTTGCCACTGACTTGCACTCCTTTGTGGGTTTGGTTATTTTTTAAGACTTATGAATTAATTTAAAAGTCAAGAACAGCCAGTGCCTTGGTTTTGTGTTTTGTTTGGGTTTTTTTTTTTCAAGCACTGAAACACATTCATTTTAGTATATCAAGAAGTCATGGATTCCTACTCACATAATCTAAAATTTCAAAGCAGTTTCCTTCCAAGAATATCTTGGGTTTTTTTCCAATGGCATGTGAAAAAAGTCTGAACTCAAAATTGCACGCAAGAACACATACTCACCGAAATCATTAACTTGCACTGTGAACTTACAGAACGTACAAGCCGAGTGAGAAGTAAGAGGTTGGCTATTAGAGGTTACCTATTTACTAGGTTAAGGTGACAGTCACACACAGTGCCTGTAGGGAGCACGGCTGCCCAGGGAAGTCTATGCAAAGACTATTTGCCTGTCGGTGAACCAGTTGGTAGCTCCAGGTATTTTAGGGTCAACAATGCATCCTTATCTATCTTGGGGATGGTGGGGGTGTCAGACAGTGGGCTTCTTTGGCATTTGGACCAATGGTCACAGCAGCAGGGGTGCAAGGAGATGACAGGACAACACTACAGTCAGGCTACTGTAAGAAAGTCCTCAGGTTAGCTTTGTGTTGTACTATGTAAGAGAGGTTTACTGGAGTTATTTCAAAAATATTAAGTGCTCTGGGACTTAATTACATCATTTTTATATTTTAGTGAAATTTTTTGAGCAGCCATGTAGTACAATAGATCCTTAGGCATTTCTCCTTTTTAGGCTTTGGCAATAACTGAGCATCTTGTAGCATCAGCATGGTCTCACTTAGTAATTATGGGGTTTTATGTAAGGCCAACCAGTCTTACTTTTGCTGCAAGTCATTTAGAATTCCCAAGGGACAGGGGAAGGGGACCAAATACTGTATTCAACACTGATCCAGAGACATACCCAAAGAAGAAAACACCAGTTCCAGTAATAAACTGAGTTGCAGCAGGCCTCATTTCACAGTCACTCTTCAGAAACAATCTTTTTTTTCATTCAAGTAAACCTAGGAAGTCTTAAAAAAATAATTTTACAGAAATAACTTGAAGAAAATTATAAAGGTTTATCAGCAAAGAAAACTTGGGTTTAAGCTTGATTTTATACACTGGCTGGAAAGAAAACAACTCAGTCCTATGCCAACAGCTTTACAGCAACTGATTAAACTTGCAAACCTGATGTAAAAAAAGTCAAAAGATAATTTAGAGAAAAGACAGTGACAGCTAAGGTTGACAGAAAGTACTAGTTTTTCAAAGGAACATAGCAAACAAGCGAATAAAAGATCCCATCTTTTATTTCAAAACATTGATTCTTTTGATTGAGGAAAGAAGGAATTTGTACACAACCTGTATATGTCTCAATTTTCACCACTTACGAGCCCATTAGCTAGTTTTAAGCCTAATTGATAACATGGAAGATATACAACAGGAAAGGAAGAAATCAAGAAATGCAAAGAAACTGGAAGCAATGAGCTAAAGGGCTGGGAAGCACACAGAAGGCACAAGTTGGGAACACCAAACACTTGAAAACAAAGATTTACACACATTCTTTATTCTCACATAACTTATTTTTAAAAATTAAAACACCCATCAAGTACTTCATACCAACACAAGTGACCTGAAACAGAAGTTCAGGTTTTCCAGGCTTTCTACATTAAAGTTAATATTTAATAAAGAGTTTCTCCAAGTCTGGTTACTAAAAGCGAGTTCTGTGTTAGCAAATCAGAGCACCCTGCATGCCTTCAAGTTATAAATAGACTTTTATATCAGTTACAAACAAAGGATGACCTCAAGAAAAATGGAGCTTTGTTAGTTTTTAAGTAAACACAGCTTACCCAAAAGATCTTGTAAAAAAGCATTGCTTAGATCTCTGATGGGTAACATTGTGCCCAACAAAGGACAGGACTAGCCCAAGCTTTCACTCTTAACACCCAGGGCGAGCTGGCAGAGGGTTCAGGGAATAGGCTGGAGTAACTTGAGCATTTGGCGATAGAAGACCAAGATTTCAATATCTGGCTCTCTGACAAGGCTATTTTCCGGCTGTAATCTCATTCTCTTAAGCAAATTAAAACAAAAAAAAAATGCTCTCATTGCCCTTCTGGTTAATGGCATTTCATTCACTTGAACAGTGTGCTCTTTGAGTGCTTAATACGTCTATTACCAAGAATAAATTTTATTTCTGTCCTCAAGCCAGCAGAGGAAAGTCTCAGACCTGGAATGGATTCACAGCACTGAGATGGCTCACATGTCTCCAGATTAACTCCTGGAGTCTGTTTTGTTGGTGAGTGCATGCTTTACTAAAAACAACATACATGGAAAAAGCTTTATGGGTTGACAATTTATCTAAAGAAATGAAAAAATCCTGGCCAAGCAGCATTGCGTAAAACAAGAACTTACTGCATTTGCTACTCACTTGACACTAAAAAGCATCATAAAATTTTGAAAGCTAACTAACAAGAAGAAATACACTGAAGCAGACTTGCAACAAACAGACACTCAATAGCTTTCATTTCCCCACAAGAAATTCTCCACCGCCTCTTCGTACCTGGCTCTGGCATTGACATTTTTATTCAGTCAGTCATATTAATGAGAGGCAAACCAAAAACTCTTTCAATAAGTACACGTTTTTCAGAAAAAAGTGAAACCATGTGACTGTCCAAAGTCTGGACATCATTAAAGAAATGTGTTACTATAGAAATACTTCTTGACATTATTAAGACACTTGATTTAGCCAAGCAGTAGTTCACAGTTTACAAGTACTCCTAGTGAACTATCAGAAGATGCAATAATATGCCTGCACTTTTTAAATAAGTCTGGTTTTTTTTCTTTTTAACGTCTCCTAAATGAACACACCAACACAGAATCCCACACTTAATATGTTTTCAGAAGGTTCTGTTTCAGGTCAATATCTTACAAAAACTACTTAAATATTTATAAGCTTTTTACACAACATGGAAAGCAAAAGTAACCAAATAACCTCTTACTGCTAATACATCTGGTTGTCTCCACTGCTTCCTACTTCACCATTAGAATCCCAGGAAAACACAGTAACTGTTTTGAGACCAAGCACAAAGACGTTCTAATTATTTAGAAATCCCTCAACAAACCTAAGCTGCAGAGCAAGATTAATACAGTCACAAGACCCAGAGATTAATCTATTTACCAAAGAATCCATGCAACAAAGCAGTCTAATACTAAAAGATTACTGAAGCTAGATTTTCAACAAGATAATAAGGGTCAAGAGACCTAAACAGTGCAAAACATCTCCCTAATAATGGCTTCTTCTAAAAATAAAATTATGTTCCAGAGAAAAAAGTATTACCTTGCTGACCTTTAATAAAAAGGTCTTATTTAAAAAACCAAACTCTCTAGATGGGTTAAATCAAGAGCCAAAATTACTATAAACACATTACAATATAAGCCAAGTAACAAGCTGACCAGTAAAATACGTCCTTTGTTTTTAATTACATTTAAAGACCAAGAATGGATGCCAAAACAAACAAAAAAATGCCTTAACCGACTTCCACTCCCACCCTCCCAAAAACAAAATCCTGTATCTTGGAGTGGCATGTTTCAAATCGGTAAACTAAAGCCAAATTTTAAATTAAAAAAAAAAAATCTAAACCTCTAACTGTAAAGACATCTTTTTAGGATATTCCACAATTCAGATACCGATTCTCTCCTAAGGACCATTATAACCACTTTATAGGGAAAGAAAAACAACTGATGTGAGATCTAGAACACATTTTACTAAGCTTAAAGAAAACCAGCTGATCAGCTCATCCTCACTGAACAGAAAGGCTCCGAGGTACCCAGACTTGATGACCACCTGCAAGCAAGCATCAGGGGTCAGGCTTCCAAATCCCACGCCAACAGAAGATGGTACAGTGAAATTCAATAACCCAGAACAAGACAATTCAAACCAGAAATTTCAGGGGCTCTTGGAATCTTTGTTGATTTTCTTGTAGACTGTGAAAAACATTCAGTCAGCTTACCCAAGGGCTTCAGCAAATCCTATCACTTCACAGCAGGGCCAGATAGAAACATTCACTATAAATTACACATGTGCTACGGAAGATGTCAGAGGAGTTCCTGTATGCTGCAGACAACCTCAGATTGATCTTAACATTGTCTTGATTTAGTCAGACTTCCACTTCACAAATTTCAAAGGTACCTTCTTAATAAAAAGAGTATTTCACATGAAAAACTTTAAATCAACCTAGCTATCACTTGAGTTTGCATTATTATTATTCACACAGTGTGAATTAGATGGGAGATGCCTTGCAGCTCCTACAAGCACGTGCTACATAAGGGAAGTGCACACTGGACTGAGCTGTGTTTATTCCCAGCTTCACAGGGTGCAGTCTTTAAACTGACACCACTGATCGCTTAACCAAAACAGGACCAGGGAAGAGGACCCGGCTGCTCATCCACAGACTTTCAGGGACCTGTAATGAAGCTCAAGATGTTTTCCTAAGCCTGGAAAAGCACCTGCATGAAGACAAAAATTCTTCCATCTATGACATACAGGGGGGAAATAATGAGGATGACAAGAGAGGGATTAACAGCATCTTACAGCTCCCAAATTCCACACTCCAGTTTCAGAGGCAGGCCAGCTGGTCACAGATCCCAGAGGAACATGTCCTAGCTGAGGAAAATTGTACCACCAGACAGTGCTGCCCACTCCCCGCTGCGTCCCTGGCAAACCCCTGCCCCACTGACCCAGTAAGGATGGTACAGCAGCATCTGTTGACAAACCATGAGGCAGATAACCCACCTGGGGGAAGCATGCAAGCAGAAAGAATTCAATGGTGGAAAAGGAGTAGAACAGGGCAGGGACTTTTCCCCGCATACTGAGCTCATTTAACTTTCAATCATCAGAAATTGCAGGCCTGTGGAAATAAATGGTTTTGTTGTAGCCAAACTTAAGTGTGACACAAGAATCCCAAGAAAATACTATAGCGTAAATTGCAGTACTGATAACTTCTACATTTACACCACACCTAACTCAATTTTAGGAGCAAGTCATACCTGCCACATCCCCCCCCTTCCTCATTATCTTTACTAATGCTTTTAGAGTAGGCCTTCGTTTTCCCACAGTCTTATTAACCTGGCAACTTAAAAACAATAGGGCTTCTTGCATGCAAAGACAGAGGATGCAGCTGCTTCCCTCTATAAATAAGATGCTGTTGTATCAGATGTGACTGCTATTGTTTCAGCAGTCCATCAGTTACATGAGAAGATTAGAAGCAAGGGTCAAGGTGCATTTTTTTCCCCTTTCTTTGAATTGAAAGGACCACTATCTTAAAAAATTTTTGAAAAAAAAGGGTGAACAGAAGAAAAATACAATACTTTATGCAAGTCACTTCCCATATACTCTAGCTTCTTGACATAAGACAAACCTAAACAATAACAGCAGACATTACTATACAGCAGGACTGGTTTTGTATTTTAACGTTATCAGATCATGGAGCTATCATATTCTGTACATCCAATAATACTTCAAAGCACCTGTGGCAAAGTAAATCTGAGCTTTCATTAAGATACTTGTACATGGAAGGTCTATCAGTAACATGTTTACTTGTATTTTAAATCATACTTCAAATTTCAAGGGGGATGTAGAAGAAATATTGTGTAAAAGCCTTTATTACCAGCCAACCAAGAGAGGAGTACATTTTTTCAGAAGCATGATTTTAGGTGGCATTTAACATATATCACACTCCAAGCAGATCTACAGGTACCCAGTACTTTATGCTCACCCCCAAGCGACCAAAAGAATGAAAGAGAAATGAGTAGGGGAGGACAAGGAAAACCAAATGCCTTCAGCACCAGTTTGTAAAAGTGCACCTCGAGGAGACAAGAACAGATCCCAGTAGGCGATGCACAAAGAGGAGGCAAAAGGAGAAAGCTGCTACCTACCCACACCAGATACTAAAACTTCACTGATCCAGGTCAAGAATTTACTTTCCAACCTACCGTTTTGTACTGATTACACCAATTACATGAACTTATACCAACCACTAATCCAAATTAATACCATTATCAGTTACATCAGTCTGCCAGGCAGGCAAATACTTCCCAGAAGCCTGCAAATTCAGGAACACCTGATGTGACCAAGACTTACCCTTCCCACACAGACTAAAATGAGTCTAGATATATATCATATTTTTTAATTCTTATATATGTACATAAGATAGATAGATATTCCTGATAAGCTATATACAGTCTCTTGTGGTTTGTCTGTACTGAGCTTCACACCACTGTGGCAAATTTAGAGTTAAGTTTTGAGTTGTCTACATCAATTTGAAAGGTATCCATGCCCTCAGAAATAGAAAAGAAATAACAGAAACCTAAAACTGGGGGTGTAGGGAGAAGAACTGTCACAAGCACTTAAGAAACAAGTTGCAATCAGAATGAAAACCATAAGCACTCCTAACAGAGCCAACAGAAACTAGAACATACTTAAAATTTAGTGGAGTTGTTAGAAATGTAAGAACAACAGCTAAGAACGCAACTCTGATTTTTAATCTCAAATGTTCACGTGCCTTATATTGGAGGAAATTCTTTTGTGCTTGCTAGCAGAAAAACTCTATTTCTCCACTCAATACTGCCACAAGCTTCCAGCATCAGTTAGCGACTCTTTCTTTATGTCCAGCAGAACAGTGTGACTTCCATCAAGAGGAGCAAAGTGAAACTGAGCATTCACTAAGTGCTTTATGCTATTCGTCGGGTAACTAACTTGCATGGTTTTACTGAAGAAAAGCTTGAGAGACTGTTTACAGAAAAATGTGCTGCCTTCATACACATTCATCCCTCTGATAAATGTTCAAACTGAGGAGCAAGCTGAGGTTCAAAATTCAACAAACTCTGCACCAATTCACATGGCCCCAGCCTACTGATGATCTAGTTCACTTTTAGTCATGGCCAGAGCCATTTAAAAATCATTTGTCTGTCAAATCACACAAGTCTACAAACATCTGGAACTATAATAACAAAATCTCATTTGAAAACAGGCAGAGTCATTTGTTAGCTTGTTAGAGGACACACTACGCTCGCTTACATGATGCAACACAGAATTATTGAAGTTCTCTTTTTATAAACTATAATCTATTTTTCAGAAAGAACTATATTTTTCCAATTCTTCTTAAAAAATAACATTGGAGTACCGATCAATTAAAGGATTCCAGTGACTTGAAATCGCTTCTAGACAAAAATAGCACACAGTAGCTATACAGGCTCATCAGATAGAAAATTGGCAGACAAGTATTACATTAAGGTAACTGTAATGTCAAGACTCTTGACACATTGCTGTGTTAATGTGTTTGACTACACAGTTGTCTTTTTCCTGAAAAATGTATTTTTATTTTTGAAAAAAAAAAAAAAAAACAACCCTGGACAAAGTTTCAAAACTGCACTCCAAGTCTAATAATGGGGGGGATGTCTGTTCAACTGCCCTTTACACACATTTCACCAATTAAAAAAAATAGTAAAAAAAAGAACACTACAAAGTTTATAAAGCATCATACACCATACAACAATGGAACAGTATTTTTCTGGTTTCAGATCAAGTTGACAGAATTTGTATCAGACAAAAGGGAAAAAAAACATTATTTCTTTAGCATATGCCCAAAGCACAGTAATAGTATACTAGGTCTACTTAAACTGAATACCACATAAACTATAGCAGCACTTAATTTATTATCTGTATTAGTTACCATACATAACATGACTGAGCTGAATATCTAGAAGTTCTTTGTATGACTGTTTCTCTAACAAGGCCATCAACAACATTCTCATTAAAAAGTATTTAGAGCAGTCCAACTGTAAAACTGCCTGGTGACTTCTGGACAGATTTTAATGTAGATATTTCTTGTGTCCCAGTACAAACCAACTCCTCCTCCTCCAGTTTCGATTATTATTTTTTTTCTACTCCAACCAATATGTGCATAAAATATGCAAAACTACATACCACTGAGGTTGCATTGGTAAGTATGGACTACTGACAACAGAAAGCATCACCATATTAATACAAAAAGAGCCACTCAACATAGAAGAATTTGAGCAAGTCAGCTGCAGCACAAACACAAAGACATGAAGGTAAAAGTAAGCCCCTTCCTTACTGCATAAGGAAATATCCTCTTCTTCCCAGCAAAACAAACTCATTGGGAGAACAGCCATAGCAGTACAACTCATCTGACCATTTCCGCCATGGCAAAGATAGCATCAGGAAAGATCATGACCTACACTGTTCTCCCTACTTTTTATTTCCCAAAGGTATCACAGTACCAGCAAATTAAGGGAGCCACAGCTTTCCCTCCTTCTCTGCTCTGCATGACTCCCAACCCCCAGGGCACTTGATATACAAATGTTTATGTACAATGAGCCTTTTATATTTATATATTTTTATTGATTCTGGTTTTAAGAAAAAAAGAAGTCACACACCACTTTCACAGTCTTCCAAACAGCACCAACACTTGAGGTCAAATTTATTTTGCACTTGCATCCGAGATTTGAATGCCGAAACAGTGCATAAAATATACAAGTGATTACTAGTCCTACAACCTTTCACTGGATTTATGGACAATGAATAAGCATTTGCAATTTCTGTATTTTCTGTACAGTTATTTAATAATAGCTGCACAGTGAATAATTATGGCTTCTTAAGACAAAAAAGAAACTTGTTATTTCAGAATGAGAATAAAAATTGGGGTTTTTTCCATTCCTTGTCTATGGAAACAACTAGTTTTCTTTATTTTCAGGCAGAAGAGACATTATCTCCCTAACAGACTTCTGCATAGCTTCAGATTTTACTCTTCCCATTCACCTCTGGGAACATAGATTTGCAAGTGTAGAATATTAAGATTTAACGTTTGCTGGAGCACACTCAGAGGAAAGGTTGTTGGACAAAGATGATCAACACCCTTTACAGAAAGGAAATCTGCATGCTCAACTAATTCAAGATTTTGCACCGAGCCTGGAATCCTAAGAATTACAGATGGATTACACTCACCTTGTTAACTGAAATAAGGTTAACTATCTTTTTTCAACATGAAGCGTTTGCATGTTTTTCAATTTCTCCAACAATAAGCATCACTTTAACAAGCAGCTCCCATAGTAGTCGTGTTTTGACCTACCTGGCCTGAAGCTGGATAATTACTGGATGAACTAGATGAAGTAAATGAGAAATCATTTTACACAAAATCGAATATTTGTGTGAACAAGTCTACACTTTTCACCTCACCTAGCATCACCAATGTTTAGCCTACAGCATTTGTGACGTGACACTGGCACCAATTTGCCTATATATTCTAGATAGCAAGTTTTTTTTCAAAACTATTGTTACAATCAATGCAGTCTGTTCAAAAATTTCATCTGCAATCGCCCAAGGTGTATACAGATGTAGCCTGATCATTCATTTATCCCTCAGGCAAAAGGAACAAGTTTGTTGGATACCAAGGACAAAGTGAGACACATCTCCTTTGCTCCCCTCTTTCGGCAAAACTGCTTTACTTTCAGACTGCATGTGTTGACATCCATTTGCAGATGTTCTGCTGCTCAGACATTACTAATGCAGTTTAAGAACTCATTCTGCAATAGCAATGTCTTAAAACAGCGATAAGAAACTTTGACAGGTATTTTTGAAGACTGCATGTCTTCACTACCTTGCCACACTCCCAAGCGCTCATCTCCCGTCTTTCTTTGCTAAGCAGCAGCCTGCGTGTGTTCTCAATACTGTGTTATTCTCTCCATAACAGTGGCCACAGTTTGACACCAGGACATGCAGTGACAAAAGGCAGAACCATCATACGTCAAACAGAGCTGTAGCATGCAAGGCAAATTAAACAATCAAAGCTTCCTCAAGTACCTTAGAAGCAAAGGAAGAAATGGGGCTGTTCTGAAATGTGTAATGAGGGATTTTATACTGACTTCTTCAAAATTAACTGTATGTTTAGATAGCCAAAACCAAAATGTAACACTGGATATAAAAGGCAAAACAATCATTAATGGGGAAAAAAGGGATATGGAAATGTAAACTATGATACACAAAATTCAAGCAAAAGGCACAAAGGTTAGTGCACTATCATTTCCCATCTGTAATACCCATTATAGGATATCCAGTGTATCTGTCAAGTGGTGGATGGACACACACACTGCGCAACAGAGCACCTGTAGTAGCTTCATTTAAACAGGGCACGTAAGAAACCAGGCTTCTCAAATGTTACTCTCATCTCCAAGCATACAGGCTTTCGGAACAAATTTAGAGGTTACAGACATTAAAACATACATTATTACAACACACAGGCAACAATATAACCCAAACAACATTTTAAGTTACATTTTGGTTACATTTGGTTATTTATTTTTTTCTTTCTTAGACAGGATCCAGAAAGATTTGACAGTTTTAATGAACAACACATTGAATACAGTGCCACGTAGAAAACTTGTGCAGCTAGAGAACATAACTATTTATAGAGAAACACCAAAACCGAGGATTTAGTTAAAGAAGAATACAGCAAAGTAATACAGAAAGATATTACTGGAATATCTTTGTGAAATGATTTTAAAGTGAAGCTTTTCATTATGAAACTTTTTTCAAAATTTATGCCTATGACAAAAAAATAGGCTACATGTACAAAATTGGGAGGGTACAGTCAGAGGATCAATAAAGCGTATCAACAAATTGATCTTAAACACATTTTTTTAAAAATCAGTCATACACAATGCAAAAACATTTGTCAACTAATAAAAAAATATTCACATACTACTTGATAACATGACAGATTTGAGGGCCCTTAACGTAGCCATAAGAGAAGTAAATCCTGTGATAACAGCAGAAATATTTAAGCCTTACTACAAGTTGCTTTCAAGACCTCGTCTAGTCCTTTCCTTCGAATTAATTCAAAATGGGGATATCTGTAGAAAAGAGTCTGTTCTACAAGATATTACCCTCAAAAAGCTCGCTATGTTAAGATACAGAAGAGGTCAGGGGCAATTGCAGGTCTCCAGAAATAAAGTTAACTAGAATATACAGAAAGCTATTAAAAGACAAAGCTGACCTAGTAACACAACCACCACTGCAATGGGCATTTGGGAAGGAATACAAACAGCTTAGGAAATACTCTGCTGCATAACAGTCTCTAACTGCAAAAGATGGATTCAGTTACCTAAGGGGCTCCTCTATTTCAGTCCTAAAACAAGGCTCAAGTGTATCATGTTAGAAAAACAACACAAACCCTTTTCTTATTTAATTAATAAGCCAGTTTCAGCTGAGGCCCACCATGCAATTTTTGATTGCTTAGATTTGGTAACACTTATATTACAAATTATACATACAAACTATTATAATTTACACATGCCTACCCACATAAACAAGTCCTAAAGGCCTGTACCTTTCAATCAAACAGCAGGATCAAAATTCTGTATTCTTTCTTAATTTTGCTTTTAATAAAAGCTACATAAACCTTTTAAAGTTTCCAGCAAGGCCAGAAACAAGGAGAAACCTTTAAAAGATTGACATTACATGGAGTTAAATTTATTTTCTAGAAGCAGTAAGCTACATTGGTCTTCTAATTTGCTGTCCCCAAGGAGTCAGTAACATATAAGCCATCTGCCCTTTATGAGAAAACACCTGTAGGAGATGGTACAAAGACCCTGCATCATTGGGCTACAGCTACTTCAACCATTTATTACCTCGATAATTAGGATGTTTAGCTTTTAAGATGATGGTTATTCTCTCCATAAAATAAAAAGGAGTGGTAAAATGTTCACATGCTCTAAGTCAAAAAGTAGTAAGCACAGCAAATGCAACTCCTGCGCTTACCAAGAAGTGTTATTCAACCATCTGTAGTATTGGGGAGAGTCACTTAAAAGCTTAAATATATGAAAACACCATGACTGAACTACTAGAGAGGATGTTTGTCATTCAAGCTGAATGTCCCAGCCCACTTCAGACCTGCAATTTGTGCACCACAAAAAAAAAAAATCTCATCATTCATTTCATACTAATAGTACACACATTAGTAGCCCGCTTCGCACAGGGAAGTTTAACAGGCAAGGGTTTATAGTGGCATACTTCACTCTTTGGAACAGTAATCGTAACTTAATAGATTAGCTAGGAAGTCTGTGTAACTCCCCAAGGGTAGTATCGCCTACTGGCGATACCACTTACTTTTCACAAGTCCCTGCCCACCATCTGTCCCAAGCTAAGCTACTTGTTTTCAGGTTAGGAAATAGGACACACAGATGAATGAATGACAGACACTCAGGATTACATTCAAGTGTCAATTTGACACTTATGAAGTCAATATTACTAAGGAGAGTGGTATCCCCAGTTCCTCATTCTTTAGTAACAGCCCAGGCACGGTAATTGGCTTCAGGACTCTCAAACCAGTAAGTTGAGCTCCCTTCAATCTATTTTTTTTTTTTTTTATACTCATCCTGGCTCTGGCACACATCCTTCCCTATTATCCTACCTACCTTTCAGCACTTGAATTAGGAGCAGGAAGGTGGCAAGATTAACCATGGATCATTTTATTCTGCGAGATGAATCAGAGACATTGTAGTTCTTGCATACCTCTGAGACAGAGTCATTTTTCAGCCTTCACCTACACCCTGAGAGCCCTGAATTGCAAATAGGTGAATGACCTCTTCTTGCCATTAAAACTTTTGAAATACTCCATTTTAAATCAACCGTGCCTAACCAACGCTGTCAGCAAAAATAGAATGGCATAGACTACATTGATTACTGAATTCAAACAGTTAAGAGAGAAGCAAAAACTTCACGACATGAAGTACAGCTATCAACACCAAACCTAAAGTGTATCCATGGTATTTTTCCACTTCACAATGCCTATTAAAAAGATTCTTCTAATGAGCATAGTTTTAAGCTTAAAATGCCCTTTTTTCCCCTGACTACTCATCAACTGCCATTGTTGATTTACTCTGTCTGGGTGCCAAGCATTTTATTCTCCTTTTTCTGCAACGCTGAACTGATATCAATGCTGTAAAACATGTAATATAAAAGTTTACTTGCATTTGTGAAAGGAGAGTATGTTCTTTCAGTTTAAATGTTGGCATAATGCTGGACAGAAAACCTTGACCAGAATTTTGAAAAGATAAATAAGGGCAGGCAACATATCAGACTGTATAATTTTAAGTTCCATCTTCTGAAGACCAACACAATTTGGATTTCTCAGAAACCACATGCAGCGATAACTTATTGCTCAATTTCAGTGGTACAAGCTATTGTTTCTCCTGCTTTCCCTCCTCCTCTTAGTCCTCTGCTGACAAATGAGACTATGCACACAATAATAAACTTAGAAAAGTTAGCATAGATAAATCAAGTTATATTTAAAAAGGTGCTAATAAAAGCTCTGATTTATCAGCACCGAGTCTATTGATCCAAAGCAAGAATTTTAGAAGGAATGTCATTCAGAGTCAATCACTACATCGAGACACCAGCTGATGCAGGAAATGCAGAGATCTTACTTGCTTATGAGATTGTTTAAACTAGAGAACATCAAGATAACCTACACCAAGTACAGTCGCCCATCTTCATTAAACATTTTAATGGCAAAAAGCTGGACTGTAACTTAATCATGCCAAATACCTCAAAACACTCCAGAAAGAGCAATAGCCAGAATTCGCAGTGTGCCATTCATCAGTTTTAAATGCAGAACTGCCAGTCTGATCTCTCATGGGCAGCAGATCACATCAGAAGCATACCTACAACTTCTACGCCCACTAGTATAGAACAGTACTCGATTTATGATTTCGAGCAAGAGAATCTGCTCAGACACCAACAGTACCCTGCCTCAAGCACTTACTGATAATTAACGTTTTCTAGCTATTCAAATTATGACTTTTTGGTTTAACTTGTGGTGTCCCTGTAATCAGTGCTGTAGACCACAGGCTTTCTGCTAATCAGGGATCCTCACAGAAGTAAAGGCTCGGGGAAAAAGCAGCAAAATCCAAGTCTCTAAGAGAGTCCTAAACATTCAGATGGTTTGCCTCAATGCCTTCCGAGTAGTCTATTTTAGACTTATATATCAGGCATGCAGTAACCTCCAGTATCATTTCAACAGAACTTCAGCCTGCTACATAGGTTTTCATCATATGCCCTGATTAATGCACCCAACTATCACACCCTGGAATGAGAACACATGCATCCTTCCTGTAGAAAGAAAAATGCCAGCTCAAAATTGTCCAATGACATTATTCTAATTTCCTAAGAGTCTCTGATCTGGAATGTAAAGGGGCAACTCCACAATTACGCCATGAAGTACCACTTAAAGATGACATTCAAAAATAAGAAAGCCAATACAAGAAAGGTAACAGGAAAATAGCAGCCACAACATTAACAAAAGCCCCAGACAGAGCTATCAGTGTCTGCCAACGGGGCTCAAAACCAGCTGTTGGTTCTGCCAAATAAGCTTGTTTCTGAAATACATTCCTTTGTCATCCTCCCAGTGGCACCCAAACAGGATTTCCTGTATTAAACTCATTTTTCAGCATTAAGTACTGTGTACAGTGAATCCAGCTTTAAAAACACTGACAGTAAGAGCATAGTGTTTACCCTTTGCATAGCTATTGAGCTGTGAGTCCCACTACCCAGAACTAGTATTTCTAAAAGAAACTTATTATCCCATGTTTTTCCCAATTCTTGACCATGATCTGAAAAACTCCCAACAGCTTTTGTTTGGTTCATTTAACAATAACAACTCCTGCTACAGGCAAAAGCTTCAAGAGGTGTAGGCAGGGAGAAACCTGCACTGTCACACTTCTTGGGAGGTCAGTCTTCTGTGGTATCACACTTCCCAACTTCCCAGCTGCTGCTTTAGGTAGAGACAAAACCCGTTTAGGGAACTGAATGAGATCATACTTGAACAGATTTATTCAGTGTTAGAGTAATTTCTGTACACCCTCTTCTTCTGTTATGTAAAAGTTGTCATTTGCTGGAGCAAACAAAGGACTACAATTGCTTAAAAGAAAAGTGTAGCTTAAGCTCATTTGGGAAGTGACACCTCTCTCATTACCAAACAATTACCATTTATTATCTCTAACCTGCCTTGCTGCAAACAAAGACAATCCTATTCATTTGCACATCATAAATAATGCAATAGTCACACACAGGAGCTGGTCCTACACAACAGCTGTGCTGTAAAACTGAATCAGAAAAAATGGGAGCCAAGAAGATTGCCACCACGTCAACCGTCACATCCTCCACAAGCACGTGAACACCTGTTTCTCCTACGGCAAATCCTCAGCCACCTTCTGCAATCAGGCAGCAAGTGAGCCACTGTGGCTCCTGATGGCCTCCCACAGGAAACTTTGTGTTGTATCTCATTAGAAACATGTTTTCTGAATATTCTGATTCCATTTTGTCTTCCTTCCCCTCTCTCATTAAGACTACAAACACCCTTTTTCCCACCACTCCCCTTCTCTAAGGTTGTCTGAACCCCAAGCCAGAAAACACTTGCAAGTCACCACAGCCATCTTTTCTCTCCTTCCCCCATTAAGTTATGCAAATGTAACATCTAAGCATCCAAAAGTCAATCCTTCCCGTATTTACCTCCTTGAATTTCAGACTCAAAAAAAAGTGGAGTTTAGGGACACCTGACAAGGACTATCAGCTAGGTCACGGTAAATGGAGTAAAACTGAGTCAAAGCAGACAAAGGGTCACAATAAGAACATAAGAAGTGAAACAGAGGAGCTAGGTAAGAGCTAGGCACACCCTTGAAGGCTGCCTTTAGGAAGGGTTAGAGATCAGCAGGACTTTCTTGGATAGCAACTTCTTCAATTGAGACAAGAGTCAGTGGTCATCTTTGGTTTAGTCCATAGAAAACCGTAAATTTGAATCCCTCTGTGCATGCTGTTCCAACAGAGCTGTCAAATTCACACGGCGTGATAGCTACAGCTTGGTATACTGAAATGTGCTGTTAGAACTGTTCATTTCACCTTCCTTGCTGCTCTACAACACATACCTCAGTTTTGCAATACTTTGAAATTCCAGCACAATTCTTAACTCCTCATCACAAACCTGTGCCCATCCTGACACTATGGTCAACCTTCCAGTGAGATTCAGGATTACATCTTTTGCTCACCACCACCACCACTCACGTCCCAGTCTTCCTCAATCATGATGCATATTTGAGAGTCAATCCTTGACAATGCCATTATTTGGATTACATATTCCTTGGGAAAAATGAATCCAACCTTCTACACTTTCTGTACAACTCATCGTTACTAAACATGAAGAGTCAACTGGTTTTATTCTTATAAAATTAAGTCATACAAGAAATCAGGCCTTTATAATATGGAAAAAGGAAAAAAATCAAATACATCTACTTTAATAAACTTGTTTGTTTTTAATAAAACCACGATTTGAGCAAAGATGGAGCCCTAAGTATAAGGCTGAGTATAAACATACCCTACAGCAAGTTACATCTTCTAGAATATCCACACTCCTGTAATGAGCTGTATTTGGTCTCAACACATTAAGACTGCTGGACTGTTGGGTTTCTTGCCCAGAAAGGGCAAGCATGCATCATTCCCATTTGTTTTCAATTAGAAAATACTATGAGAAAATGGCTTCCATTACATTATTTTCCATTTGGATTATATGGTACTCCAAGGCTCATATAAACTTAAAGAACAAAAAAGAATTTATCCTTCTTGAAAGATAGGTCTCCATTTAAAAAAAAAAAAAAAATTGCACATTTCCATCCACAAACATCTCTTCCTCACCAGTGACCCCACCCCCAACATTCAAGAAAATAAAACAGCTTTCTTTTTTTTCTCTAAAGTAGATCTCCATTAGATATTTTTTACATGATCAACAGGATGCATTTTTGTTTGGAACTGCACAAAAATATGGGGATGTGGTCACTATTTTTAGGCACACCACAGCGACAAGAAAATATTTTCATGACAAGGAAAACCAGGAAATTAGACATTTGACTAATGACCTTTAATAAACCCTAAGTTCCTTTGGAAAGCATGAATTACTTACATATTTTGCTTTGGGGTAAAATATGTCACTTTCTCTTTCAGTACAAAGCAAATCTTTATTTTTACAACATTTTGTCCAAAGCAAGACCATAAAATCAGGCTACAAGCTTTAAGCACCTTATTATAAACCCTTGCAGGTCATGGCTCACAATATCCACAGTGAACTACCGAGGCAGAGGGAGAGTACATTCTTTTAAAGACAGTTTTTGTGAATAGAGGAGCTCAGAGGTTAAGGTGATAGATGGTAGATGCTAACCAATACATGTACAATTCATATACTTCGAACCACTATTTTACTGTTGGAAAGCATCTGAGCAAGGCATGTAGTTCATATGACTAAGTTCAAGCATTACAGAAGTCTCTTAACTAGAATATTGAGACTGCAAGTTAAACCAACATGCAGGGTCAGGACCGAAGAGGGCTAATTTTCAGGCCTCATTTAATTACTCCATAAAAACTGTATATACATCCTTTTTCTTAATAACACTGTGTTTAACAGCTTGGTGTAATCACATCACAGAGCTCAAGAATCCTTATTACAAGTACTTACAAGAAATCCAGTAGCCAATTAGTTTGAAAGGATACACAAGAAGGTTTTTAGTCAACCTGAGACTTGTATATAGAGAAATTCCAAGGGTGTCTGTTCTATGTATTTCAATGTGTTTAAAATAATTCTGAACATATGGATAAAAAGTATCAAGATTGTGCATATGAAAAATGCACTCATAGGATGTAGCACAGTCCTTATAGTGAAGAGACAGGCATTTCGAGAGCTCTGTTTACCCGGGTGGTTCACCTTAGAATATCCTGCACCTATTTCAATGCTATATAAATTTCAGCCAAGCCTCCTAAAACTATCAAATATAGGGAAGTTGCCATAGACAGGCCTTTATTATCAGGTCAGTATCATCAAGGACAGCGCTCCATCTTTGAACTTGGAAGGCACATAGTACTCTGTCTTCCATTGAGACATGTGTTAACTTGATATTTAATTACAGTGTAATATTAAACTTTCACTAATTTTTCTCCAGCTTCTTTACAAGTTGAAACAATGGAAGAATTAAAAAAAATTCCATCTCAATGAGATCGCTAGGATTGATTGCTTTGCTATTACTAGGCAGTACCATAAAGACATTATAGCAAGTTAATAAGCCTAGAAAACAAGAATATATCTGCATATTTATTTTACAATGTTTGCTTCCTTCCCATTTGCTACACAAGTGAGCTGCCATTACTTCTTTCAATTAAATCCTGCATTTTAAATAACAGCATAAAATTGCATATATTCCACCCAACACAAACCAGGCCTCTTTCAAAACACAAGACCGCTTTCTTCCATCATTCACTTGTCCAATATGCAAAGAATAGCTGTCAATCAGTTAGCATCCCTGACAGCATAATTGCAGTACAGAACATGAAAAACGTGAGGAGGGTCAGGACCAAGAGATACCGGTAACATTCCTCCTTGCATGCTTTGGTACTTAATTTAGGATTCTCCTTCATTAAGATTCCCCTCCAGTCACTGTTGCAGCAAAACAAGGAAACTGTAGAAGAAGGATGAGAAGGCCTTGAAAGCCAGTAGTTAGTTTTGTACCACTCCTACTGATTTTGAAAGAAAGCAGTAGAATCACTCACTAATACTGGCATTTTCAGGAACAGGGTTACCTTTTCCACTAGCTACAAAATCCTATTTTCTAACTTTTTACCTGGTGCACATTCCCCTGCCTCAGTCTGAACACATGTGCAAGTTTTCCTCTGTGGATGCCCAGTGAAAGTGCATCTCATCGGAGGAATCTATCTTCTCATTTCACTGCTGCCAACTTATTTTTGTCTTATACTATGAGAAAGTTAAACACAGCAGCAGAAATGATGAGGATGTGACAATACAGAAGGTAAAACCCCAAACCACACACCATTAACTTGTCACATGTCCAGAGTGACCTTAAACATGAGCCAGAAATTTCCTTTTTGTAGACATCTTTTAAGGTACTATAGTAATAAATGGGAAACTCTGGCTTGACCCCTTCCAAATTTACAGGTATTTGCATATTTCAGGTATCAGGTTTGTTTTCATATTGAGGACACATTTTAGAATAAATTTTGGTAGAAAAACAGAAGCATCAGTATTCTATCTGCAAAATTTATTTGAAAAGCTTTAAAAGTGTCCATCATATGTGAAGTAATACCACCTCTTGTAGCACTTGAGCAAATACACCAATTCATGTAAGCAATTCAACAGCTACACACCACTGCAAAATAAGTAATTTTCTGGAGTTGTGATCTGTATTAGAAGAGGTTTTTCTATATCACAATGCAAAGGAAGTGACATTTTTATTACTGACAAGCAGCCATTCCTTACAAGACCCAAGAGTAGCTTGAATTTTCAGACTATGCAGAATAGTTTCATAAGAATCCAGCTTTTACTGACTGAAGTATAAATGAGAAATACTGGTGTATATTAGGCCATTTATTAACTTTCTTTAATAGCTCCTTATCCGCTGTTACAAATCCCCAATTCAAAATTTTAAAGCAGCAAATCAAAGCAGAGACTGGCTCTAGTTATATATCCATCTCCAACCTTTGCAACTATTTCAGCATTAATGATCTAGGAAAACATTTTTTTTAAAATCTAGTTTGAAAGCTGCAATACTATTGACTCCACGTGAATAATTCTGGGCCTTGGAAATACCAGCAATCTAATATCTGCTGTTAAAATTTTACATTAACTGAAGAATCTTCAGTCTTCTTAAAGACATTTATTTATATTCCACTTCCTGAAATGGAAATTCAGAGTTTCCTGAGAGAAAAGTGTTTGTGACTCACTGTGGGGGTTTTGCCAGATACATCCCTTTAAATCTGAGCAAGTCAGGCAGTATGGGCAGCTTATATAAATTTGAAAGGAAACATTTTCCTCAGGTTCCACCAACATAACAGTTTCTAGAGTTCTACTTTCAACCACACACAACCTATACTTCCTGAGCAACAGCACCCAAGTCCAGGATGTCTCAGTAATTTTCAATCTTGCACAATTTATAACTTAGAAAAACTGCAGGGTTACCTCGATAGGGTTCAGAAAAGGTATTTCAGATGGGAATAGAGGGAAAGTGAACTAGTAAGACCTGAAAGAAACAGCAGAACCAATTTTGCTTACTGTCCTCCTTTCTCTGTTCTAAGGAAACATACAAAGAAAATTTAACAGATGAAATCTTTGCAGCTTTGTTTAAAAGACAGTAAATTAATCCTGATAGCCTCAGTTGCATTTTCAGAAAACAATTTTTTATTAGCATATTTGCAACAAACAAAATTAACTGAAGTGAAATATGGTTTAAAAAGCAACTCCACTAGTTCAGACAACTTCAGAAGCTGCTGTATGACTAAATAAAGTATATTTTTCTGTCTAGCAGAGTGAAGGAATTTCCCCTCCCAACGCCCTAAAGGCTTTTGATGCCTTTTTTTTTTCTGAGAACTGATTAATAGCTATGGCTTAAATCCAGTGTACAGTTTTGGCAGCTGCTGACGGACCACTCCATCTATTTGCTGCTCCCTCTATTTGCTATACTCAACACGTGCTGCTAAATGCATGCTGTCAAAATGCTAAAATGATTCACGTTTAAATCTAGTTTAGGACTACTTTGAAAAGTTCTTTCTTAACTTCAGGTGTGGAAAACAAGAAAACATAAAACACACTGTCAGTTTTCCTGTCAAATTTGGCATGCCAGTCTGCAAAAGATATAAAAAGAACCATCAGGTGAAAAAAAAAAAAAGACAACTTTTTCCACTGTTTACAGAGCAAGCTTTAATTAAACAAATCATGAGCCTTCCTACGAGCAACAATGAACCTATGAAAAACAAGCAAGTCCAACCACTACTGGAAGTCTATTTTTTGTCTATAGTTTACACAAGCAGCATTGTCTCTGAAAATTACTGTTTAGCTATGATGGAAACAGATCTGTTTTCAGATTACCAAAATAGAACCTCTCTATCCAGTACAGCTGGGCACTAAGAATTAAGAAAACTTTTTCAAGTATTTATGTACATTATGCCAGTATTTTTATTTCAATCCCCTGCATACAATACAGACTTTGAGAGAACAAGAGCATCCCAAACACAAATACGGAACCTACTCTCAACACAAGAACACTTAAAGCCACAGAAAAGCTGGGCAGCCTTACTTACCAAGGAATTACTGTATTTCACTTTTAATGGCAACAAAAGGTTGAGTCTTCATCAGGTTTTAGATTATGTTTCTGTACAGAAATAAGAGACTATAGGCTTTACTGTAAAAGAAGAAACTGGGAGTTCATGGAGATCTTGAAGAGTTATTTACTTCACGCTTGCAAGTTAAAAGTTTTCTTTCATGTATTAATTCTGGATGCTGCTTCGGTTTGGAAGTACTGCTAGCAGTGTATCCACCAGTTCAGTTTTCTTTTGGTTTGCCAATTTTTAAGTAAAGGAGAAGAATGTAGGTCTTCCATCTAAGGATGTTTCATCAAAATTCAAAGCTTTTGCTTGTTTTAATTGGCATTACCAGTGTTTCTTTCAATTTCAAATTGACATAACCCGTTTTTTTAAGCAACAAAATCTTCAAGTATCAGACCTGTATTTACAGATACTATACTGTCAATTAAAGAAGGACCAAAAGGTTAACTACCTCACAATTTTCCCCCATAAGCACAGAAGTACAGAAGCATTATTTATCTTAATTTACTAAAAGCATATCTGGTGTCCCCAAAGGAAAATTTTATCCACCCCCTCAAACCATACAATCACAAATCTATGGATTTCTCCCTGCCCTGCTTCACAGTAGCAGCATTTTGTTTTTGAAAGACATGCCAGACTAGTAAGATCACCAATACTACAGTAGACCCAGCCAGCCCATGGCCCTGCACATCCTCTTGAAATATGAAACACAGTCTGTACCCCAACCCTCACTTAAGTCATCCTAATGGTTTCATTGAGCAATATTTACCATCTTATTCTTCTCTCCTCCTTTCTGCTCTCCTAAAAGGGTTTGTAATTAGTTGCACTGTATTTTTGTAATTCACTGGAAGACAAAGGACTGTTTCAGTCTCTCTTGGTACCTTTTATGAATAGCAGCACAGTGAGGTGCCACACACCTATGAACATCACAGACATCCAAAAATTTAGGAACCTCTGCTCATCAAATAGCTTAACAGTCATTTGATTCATTGGTGAAGTAATACCTGTACAGGAAGATATCAAGGAGACTGCAAACATTTCAGTAAATTTCATGAAAATTAAAGCTGTTATAATAACTCCTACACTCCTCCTCTCTCCAGACAGGTCTATAAAAAGAACAGCCTGCTAAGACAGTCTAACCTAGCTGACACAAGCAGAGAAATCTGCAAAAGCTGCTTTGCCAGTACAGTTTATGTCACTTCTCAGAACAAAATGAGTATTTGGTGATATGACATGATCAAAAGCATTTTTGCCAATGTAAAACTGGTAAGAGCAATAAGTTAGGCTGGTACCACTGTACAGGAGAACACCACCAACATTTCCTTCTGAGAATCACAGTCCAGAAATAAACTCCTATAGCTGCAGTACTGTGTGAAATTTATATATGACACTACAGTCACTGAGGTCAGTGAATGAAGAGCATTATTAATGCGGCTTGTTTAAATCAAGAAGCTCCTAAAATCCGATTCCAGTTAAAGCACATTTCTCCCCGGATCTGAATGAAAGCAATGAGTAAGTGGGTGGAACAAAAAACAAGCCAGAAATAAGTTAAGAAGTTGGTCATACTGAAATGCCCTTCATATTTTTTTTGCAATAAAAGATACTCAGATACTCGCATCTACAAATTAAAATTAAAGAGGTTATCTTATAACAGTTGTGTTTAAGCAAAAAATGACTGAGTGGCTATGAACTCAAGTCCACTGCTCTGTCCTCACATAACCTTCCTTCAAATGTTACTTTCTTCTGCCCCTACGGTCAATTAAACAGTATGTCTTTCTAAAGAACCACAGATCAAGTGGCTGGAGGGGAGAGTTAACGGGGGGTGGTGGGGGGGATGGGGGGGCGTAGGGGGAGCTACCTGGAAGCATGCACCACATACTCTGACCTCCTATCCTCGATTTCATTCCTTTTCCTATGTTACTCGTCCAAGGTTTAGCCTTTAAAGAATCTGCCAAGTTCTTAGAAAGACATCGTTCTGGTCAATTGGCTAATAACCATTTACTACATGTTAAAATGTCACACAAAGCAACACCTACTCTGCTGGCTTTTCGATTGCTTCTGGTGAACATCACTGCACTTCATTATTTAACAGCTTCGTCAGCCTTCAGAAAGTGCCTGGACTAGTGGGCTGAAGGTTATTAACATTTTTAAATGCTTGCAGCTAGTATTTCCAAGTTGTCCAAGAGTAATTATGGCCCATATTATTCTTAAATATTAGCACCTGTTCATAAGTTATGATCCAAGTACACTTTCAATCTCGCCATTTTATTTCTTTCACATGTGAACCCTTTTTTTCCCCCCACATAAGCTACACTAAGTTTCTCTTAAGATAAACAGAATAAAATATCGATACCAAATTATCTTTCTTGGGTTTGGATAACAAAGGATATTCCATTTGGAAGAAAAGTTTATATTAACATGGAAAAACACTAATATATACAAAATGCATTCTATGGAGTTACAGGGTGGTCTCTTCCTTCTGAAGGAAAAAAAAACCCTAACAGATGGTTATTTGAATAAAAGTCTTACTGCAGAATATCTCATCTAGGCAAGCCTCCCATGGAAGAGAAGACTAAAAAATATCCACTTCCATTAGAAACACCCATACCCAGATGCAAACGTTAACTCAACCTGCCTAATGATGATAAAACACCCCCCTCCTCTAGTTAGGAAAAAGGGTCAGTTACCTAAAACTGTAGCAGCCTCTCTAATAGAAGTCTGCTTAAGTCTTCCAGACTGCAAAGGTAGCAGCAAAAAATTATTAGTGAAACTATTAAGTTTGAGTTGTGAAAGCTTTTATCTCATACTCAGAATTTTGAATATTTTCACAGGCAAACCATGGAAACCCAAGAATCCACTTAAGGGGTGTAAGTGAATTAGCTACTGAAGACCACATGATCCTTCCACATTCATGTACCAAATCAAACTGCAGGGCATCAGAAACCTCTTTTATCATCCTTAAAGAATTGGATAACACAAAAATCATCTTCTCCTGGGACTGTTAAAAGTAAGCACACATGGGTGGCAGGAAGACAGGGTCCTATCAAGCTATTGTGGTATTTTAAAATTAACTTTTTTATGATTCTGCTAATGTAAATGGCTCTAAGGTCCCTCCAAACAGCAACCTACCACCAGTCCCATCAACAGAAAAACCTGTAAGATCTGTCATGTGACATCTTTCCACTCTCCACAGGGCAACAGTTACAGAAGGGCAGTACAGTCAAAATGCAGAAACACCAAAAAGTTTTATTTCTCTACACTGCTATCATTGGAAGCACTGTAACTTCCAGTGATGCTCAAAGGAGCTGGACACAAAAATGCACACCAGAGGCTTTATTTATAAGAAGTCAAATTGGCTGGAAAAATAGAGCACTCAAGCCCTCTGCTTTCTCTCCCAGTTCTAATGACAAAAGAGCACAACAGTTTGGCATTAAAATATTTGCTTACAGACATAAAAATATACCTTTTACCCTCACTCTAAGTTCCAAACAAGCAGCACCTAACAAAAATGTATGAGATTAATCTAATTTCTCAAAACTACATAGAAATCCAACTAAGCGTCTTCAGAGTTGCACTAAAAGTTGTTAATTAGTACTTAATTCTGGATATCATCTATAGTTTTCAAGCTGGCATAATGTTTGAACAATTTACGTGCCAGCTGACTTTCCAGACTATATCCTTAATAGGCCAGGGGAAAGACTGACAAACTGCTACCCATAACCCCAAACATCAAATAACGGTCTGGAACGTATGTCCTCATTCTTACGCTCATTTTATAGTCCTCCTACACAAAGTGGAGTTTTGTTCACTTTTTTAAAGAACACTCTTTGTCAAAACTGAGGATAACTAGGAAATGATACATCTATATTACTAGCAACTGTAACTCACACTAACTAGAGAAAGACATTAAGACAAGAACAAAATAACAAAAAAACACAACTGAACAGAGCATATTCCTGTCATTTCAAACATTTCATGCTATCAAATCAATACAATTTCAGTGTAGTAAGTTAGTTTCAGTTGCCATAACCCATTTACTCTTAATGCAAAATAAAATAAAACCAAAGAAACCGCACGCACCCCACAGGACAGCAAGGGCATTTTCTTGATTTTATCCAAGTGTAAACAGATGTTTGAATAGAATTTTTTAAATACAAACACAGTCAGAAACCATTTCTAATGTGTGTCATTTCAGTATCATGTTGTTTATTACTGAGAACTTTCTTTTTTTAATAAAAAGCAAATGTAAACCACAGAGTTGATTAAACAGAAATTTCATAAATAACAAGCCAAAAAAAATTCCAAGTGTGTTTGGTTTGGTTGTTTTGTTTTTTTTTTTAAGAAAATCGGCATACAAAGAGATGTCAGTACAACAACTATGTCAGTCTTCAGATTTTGACACTGTATGGGATTTATAAGAGGGACATTTTTTGAGGCTGGAGAAAGAATCTGTCCCATATGCAGCAAGTACACTTTAGTGCTTATGACAGACTGAATTCCCATTTACTCCTAACGCATTTTTCTTGCATTGTTCATTACCAAAGTGAATAATATTGGAATTTTAGAAAACCGAATCCTGGCAGCACCAACTAATCAGAAATAAAGATCCACACACAGAAACCCCTGCAACTGTGAAGAGAATGAGAAAAAAATGCAGAATGAGAAGACATAAAAAGGGAAAAAACCCCACCCACATCACAATTGATCCTAACTGGCAGGAGAAAAGCCTTCTGCTCACCCAAGAAAAGAATTATGTAATAGGAGTATAATATGCAAGTTGACACACTCAGAAGACAACCCACTATGGGGGTGATGCTGTATCGAGTAGTCCAACATTTCTTCTCTATCTGGTTTTTATCAGATTACTATCTTGCCCCTACATGGAGGCTTCTCATGACATTCTTCTGTATCTATCTTGGATCAAAAGACAATCTTCTGGTTAACAGATGGTCCTGCACATCATGTATTTACCTTCCCACCACCCCTTTTTTAATTTTCTTTTTTATTTTTAATTAGATGAAAAACATTTACTAAGTTCTTCATATATCTTCTGAGAAGACTGAAATGATGAATTAATTCCTCAGGAATAATTTCCTTTTAATATTCTCAAAGTAGAGAATTTCTATGTAAATTAAATTGGAATGTATTTGGAAAGCTACTGTACATAATATATGTTCCTGAACAGCAGGATCCTGACTAAAATTTTCAAAATTACTCATGACTGCAGCATCTTCAAGTTTTGCAAGCATACTCCAAGCAGGTTATAATTCCAAAGCAGCTGCAATGCAGGTATCACAGGGGCCATACTATCCTTAATGCTGGAATTTGCTCAAATTTGGAGTTGTTCAGCCTGGAGAAGAGAAGGCTCCAGGGACACCTCATAACAGCCATCCAGTACCTGAAGGGGCCTACAAGGAAGCTGGGGGGAACTTCTTCCAAGGGCAAGTAGTAACAGGACAAAGGGCAATGGCTTTAAACCAAAAGAGAGTAGATTCAGATTGGACAACAAGAAGAAATTTTTCACTGTGAGGGTGGCAAGGCACTGGAACAGGTTGCCCAGAGAAGCTGTGGAAACCCCCCTCCCTGGAAGCGTTCAAGGCCAGGCTGGATGAGGCTTCGAGCAACCTGGTCTAGTGGAAGCTGTCCCTGCCCATGGCAGGGGGGTTGGAACTAGATGGTCTTTAAGGTCACTTCCAACCCAACCAGTCTATGATGATTCTATGAAATGCTTCAACATCAGCAACACACTGGTGAACACTCCTGCATTTCCTGCAGACACCACGCGTGGTGGTCTGCCACTGGATGCAGTCATAGCTCACCTACAGAACAAAATCTCGCTTTTACAACTACTTAGTCACTACTTAGTTGTTTTGTTCTGAAACACACGCACATGCATGTTGAAAGGTAGATGTCCATTCTGAAATTTGAGAGCACCTTCCAATACTAAACTGAGTCATGGATGCAAAAAGGATCATCTTCAGCACTCAACACGTCCTCTTGCCTTACTTTACAGCTACCAATTCTACACAGTAAATTGAATACAAAATTACTCCTTTTTACATGCAACCTGATTCCAGTGGTTTCAAGGCCAATTTTCAACAGACAGCAAAGTACCAAGACGACACAACCCTTCTACATTTTACAGCTGGGGGACAAGACACAGAGGTCAGATGCTAAAGGATTTTTGTCTTAACTGCAGGTCCCTGTTATTTTACAGGGTTAGGCATTAGGAATACAAGAAAAGCCTGAAAGCAGCCTAATTAACATTTGACAGAAAAGTTGTGAAAACACACGTTATTTTCCCTCTGCAGAGCTGACAGGATTTTGGCCAAGAAAAAAGAGCAGGTCCTGTTCACAAGCCTTCTGAGCACTGGGAGTCACATCAAAATGACACTTTGCTTTTATTCCATCTCTTAGTTTAAATACAGAATTTAAAATTGACATACCAATCACCAAGGTATCAAGAAGGTTAGAAACAGGATGAATATAGAAAAATAATTTGTTCACGATCATTTCTTAGCAAATGCCACACTACCTTTTGAAATACATTTAAAACAGCCTGGGCAGTACTTTGAATTTCAACGGATAAAACGACTTGAAGACACGCAGAGCTGGTTTCATAAGCCTCTTTCAACTGGCACTGCACACTGAGGATGAGATAGTTAAACAGTGACAATTAAACTCACAATTTGTTTTCTTGAAACTTGTTCAAGACAACAGATTGCAAAGTCTCTTAAAAGCAAATGCAAAGTACTAAATACGTATCAGGTCCATTACAAAAAGTTGTACAACAGCCAGATACAGGAATCTGAAATTAAACAAAACATTCAACTACCGTTGACAGTCCTAATTCTAAGTACAATTTGGCTTTACTGCATATGGAAGCATGAAACAATACAAAACAAAGTCAAATAACAAAATAGTGATTATAGGCTATATAACATACTGTCAAACCTGCATTCCAAAAAGGAGGAGTTACTGGTCATCAGTAGTTTCCTTAGATTCCTTATAGCAATCGTTATTCCTCAAAAGTACTTTAAGGTACATGCTTGCTGTAAGTGGCCACAAGCATACAAGTTCAGTTGCTCTGCTGCATAAACAATAGTGCAAACTTTAATGACTAAACAGGGCTGTTTGTGAGAAATCAATCCTGAATTTAAGACCTTGCACTGAACCCTGACTATAACAAAAGCAGTTATTTAGTCAAAAGCATTCATTGCACTCCCATATCTTTGCTGCCCTCAGAACTGCCACATTCTCTCAGAGGAGTAGTTTAAGTAATTGCCTTTTGTTTGCAAGTTGGGAAAAACCTCTTCCATAAACCAGAACTCAAAAATCTTCCTGAGCTTCACGATCTTGTGCTTTTTATTCTCATTGCCTTCTAGATGGCAGAGATGAAGGGATGTTGGTACTAAGACCATAACCTTAAACAGTTGGTGGAAGCACAGGGAATGGATGACCATCTCACCCACATGTATACACATACTCCAGTCTAAAGTAAAGTTGCCACAGTTATCTGAAAATCCACAGGGAAAATAAGTCCTACCGAATAGGTTACAGCCTATGTTCCTCTATCTCCACATTCCCACCCACATATAGACTCTGTTCAAAGCAGTAATTCAAAATAGAGTGGTTACTGCGTTTTGCATTCTAGTCAAGCAGTCGTATAACTATGTGGACACCAAGAGTCAGTTTTAAAAGTTTCATTTTTGGAGGTGAAGTAGGATATGCCACAGCCAGAGCATGAAGTGTGCAGAGCTGAGGATCTGTCTTTCATTGTGGAAAAATACTTTCTGTACTATTCCCTTTGGGAAGGAGATGGGAGAGGATATGCCAGAAAACCACAAGTAGCATTTTTGGAGGAAGGCACTTCCTGACCTTAGCTTTCAGATAAATCCCAAACTCAATAACTACAAATAGAAGAAACAGGAAAAGAAATCAAGTAAGATATCAGATGTCATTTGTATTTTTTTTCCCTTTTTAGTTTTTCCTTAAAAGAAATTGAGATAGTTTTCCTAAAGCAATGTGCAGTGTGTAAGTAGCCATGTCTTACCAGTCTTGATCGATACTGGCCCTGCTATTCCTTCCTTATCTCCTGACACATTTTACAATAGATTTAGAAATATTCTTCATAAACAACATTCAACCCTTTCAACACGCTCAGGCAACTTGCCACAGATTCTCACAACCATTTCAGCACATTAATTGAGTTTAACACATTACAATATGGTCACAATACTTAATAAAAGTGTCTTTTTCTTCTACAGCTTTACATGGTTTACAAGGTTGGCAAGTAGTACCTGCATTATTTCCTACCGAAACTAAGATTACCCTGGAACAACCAGGGTAGGTATTAACTCATACTGTGTAGTTTAAAAAAGTCATCTTGGGAACAGCATTTCAGCAGCTATCTAACCGCAGAGGTGACAGGCCAGTATTTGGCTGACAAATTGTGACAAGCACACTCTAAAAATAAACAGCAAGGTATGAAGCAGTAAAACATGACAAAGCTATAGGCAAGATGTTTCATTGTGGTGGGGGATTTTTTGGGGGGGGTTTTGTATGTTTTTTTAAATGGAAACCTCACACAATAAACCAAGATCCCTGTGAAGTTACCCACAGCTAACAGAAGAAATACTTCACCTAAAAGCTATTTATAAAGGCCAGGGTAATCATTAGAGCACCTGTTTCAAACAAACCTCCTTTGTTAAAATAAAAGTAAGCCAACTTCTACAATGGAACGTGGGCCAAAGTCAACATCAAATCCAACTGGATTTATGTAGGCTGCGTCACTATAAAATGTGTTACTTTTATCAAGGTTAAATGTTCATTTACTATCAAGCTAAGATGGACCCTAAGAAAGTGCCATTATTTTTTCTTTATCTTGAAATTCACATAGAATATTCAGTCACATAAGAACATTAGACTTCAAACAGCAATATGTCACAGTTAGAAATGTGACATATGCCAACTCTGATGAGGACATACTGAGGGTATTTGTAGCACGCTTTAAAAATGGACAGTAACTTGTACACTGTAATGCAGTTTGTAAATAAAGATGAGTTTACTTCCCACCCAGAAATTAATACATGTGAAAGCAAGCATTAGCCAAACTCACCCAGCTGTGTCTTTCTAAGTGCTCTCCTATTAAGAAAGATATCAGAAGTGATGACTTTAATTCACAAAATTAAACATCACTGGCAAGACAGGTTTTGAAAGTGAGAAACAAGTCATAAAATTAATCATTTTATTAATTATTAATTAGAGAGGGTTAAACCACTATGCAGATACAAAGAACAAGAGAGGGAAAAATTTTTAAGAAAGACTAATAATTCACCTGGGAATTCAGAAACATACTATCTTCTTATGTGGATCAAAAAAAGTATTCTACTACAAATCTCCCATTTCTTTGCTTCAGGTTCTTAGAACTGCTTTACAAAGCTAACAAGGCTTATAGACTGCCATATTACAATCATATCTTCCAGCAATATCCAGTAGCCCAGAAATTTTTCAACTACTAAAGCAATATCCCTCTAAAAGTTACCTTAAATAAGAAAGTCTTACAAGATTGTTAAAAAGGATTTAGGAATAGTAGAGACCAGCTACGCATCAACACTCACCCTAGTAAAGTAAGAGCTACTAACACAGAATCACAGCATGGTTAGGGTTGGAAGGGACCTTAAAGACCATCTAGTTCCAGCCCACCTGCCATGGGCAGGGACACCCTCCACTAGATCAGGTTGCTCAAAGCCTCATCCAGCCTGGCCTTGAACACTTCCAGGGATGAGGCCTCCACAGCTTCTCTGGGCAACCTGTGCCAGTGCCTTGTCACTCCACCATGAAGAATTCCTTCCTTATATCTAATCTCAATCTATCCTCTTTCAGTTTAAAGCCATTACCACTCATCCTATCGCTACATGCTCTTGTAAAAAGACCCTCTCCAGCTTTCTTGTAGGCTTAGTAGCAGTAAAATAAACAGCTACCTAAAAATACAGCAGAGATGGAACATACTCCTCTACCCTGGCAAATATCTACAACAACCATTATCATCCATGCCCTGGTGTTGCTACCTCAAATCATTCTTAATAGCTGAGCTTGAATTGTGTTGCCATCTGACAGTCTTTCAGTGGCCTATGACCAAGGAGTTGGCATTTTTGAACTAAATCGTCACAAATTAAAACAAGGCATCAGTGCTAATTAGCAGCTTTCAGCAGTAACAGAGAAGCCGTGACAAGGATGGAAACTCAATTACCCTCATTCAGGCAAGCGCCTGTTCCTGGTCAGCACGTAGCTCGCGGAGTCACTTGTGCTTCCACACTTAACAGCACACATGAAATACTTCAGTCTTCGGATCAGATTACTGCATGCCATTCATGCAGGGCTCTGATTTTTTTCTGCCTCATTATAGATGCCTAACAGATTTGATGCACCATCTCAAAATGCGTACCACAGATCAGTGGAGATCACGAAATGCAACTCAGACTGAGTCCCTCACAATCACCCTTCCACAATTCAGAGAAAAAACTGCCTCGCTGGGAATGTTTACCATCTGCTCATAACCTCTTTAGCAAGGAATATATTCAACAAACTACTCAGCTACGGCACTAACGAAGTAGAGTTTAGAGAGAGATACCACCTGACCAGCACACATCATTAACCACTAAAAAAATCTTATTTCTTGTTTCACACTCGATACAGCATCCTCCATGAACTCTACTTCCACTTATTGTTTTCCTCAAGATACATTTGCTACTTGTTCCTTTGAGACTACAGCCAAAGAGGGACCTACACAATCAAACTGTATTTCTCCACGTTCTCAATACACATTTCATCGACGCAGTAAATTAATATTTTACAAAGGAACTGTACTAATGCGATTTCAATCGATGGGCCGTTTACTGCTTTCACTGGGGAAGCTGCCAGTCGTTAACCACCCTCAACAGGAAATCACAACATGCATCAAGATCAACTACATCACTTGAGCTTTCAACGTCTTGTTAAGATTTTAGTAAGTGGGATAAAAAGCCCAACCACACAAGACCTTTGCCACACATTCTGCTTCAGCAGCACCCAGCTCCTTCATTTTACTTTCCATTTTTGAATCTTTTTAGACTATGGTTCCACCAGACTCGGGGAACGATTCCACAGGCAGAGCTCCCCAGCAGGACCATCAGTGCAGGCAGTCAGCTGCCTTCCTCTCACTTCTTAATAGCAATGATTTCTAATCAGCTATCACAGAATCCAGCAATACTTGCAACAATATCATCCTGTCTGCTGAGGGGCCTGCTCTTCCTCGATGATACACCTTCATAAATTTTAACTATGTTATGTTAGCAACTGCAAAATTAAAAAGCGCAAAGCTATTCCAACACTAAGTACCACATACATGAATATAGAAAAAAAGCCATGACTTCAAAATATTGGTGTAGCTATTTAAAGAAAAACGCATCTTTTTTGCTAGTCTAGCTAAAACACCTTCAACAACCGAATGAGCTACAGCACGCAGATAACGGGTAGACAGACGTAAGCGATCAGGCACCATGTCTGCTTTCGCAGCACCCGCCTGCCCCGCTGCACAGATGCCAGAGGGCACTTCAGACACCCACAAGAACACTGACAACAGACACAGAAATCTGTAATATTGCAGGGCCAAGTTTCTCTCTCAGTTCTAAATGTATCTAAATATTTACTACTGTGAGTTGGGTGTTCTGACGTGTCTTTTGAAAAGTAGTCAGAATCCACCCAACCCTTTAAATGCCTGCTGGCTACTCACACAATTGCAATGTAGTACTGATTTCAGCATGATTACATATTTTGAGAAAACGTTCTGTTTGGGTGAGGGACCAGTTTCCTGACAAGATTAAGCACTTATCTCAAAGTCAAAACAAAACCATTATAGGGTACATATTTTAGGTATGTCCCAGCAGATTTCACATACCAAATGGAAAAGTACGCAAGCCTCTCAACTTGCACACCAACAAAATTAAGCTTCACATCTTTGTTTGTCCCCAGGAAGACAGCCCACCAGCATCCATTTTTCAGCTACCATACAACAAAGCATTACAGACAAGATTCAGTATTAACAATACAAAAATACATCAGGCCTTAGCACCTCTTATCCACCCAATACTGTGCACACGAAGGTAGTGTTACTATCCAGGTTTCTTACCACTGCTATACTTCAGTGGGGAAAAACCTTAGAGCTAGAGACTTATTACGAAAGATTCCTCTGAGATTAATCCCCAAAATAACAAACAGAAATGGAAGACTTATCCCTCAAGAAGCATTTTGCACATATGCCTCAAATTTTCAAAAAACCTCATTTTAGGAAATGCATCAAGAATAATCAATCTCACAATATTCCATCCAGTTTAATTTTTTTTATAACTCAAGATAGTGTTTGAAAACAGAGCACTCTCTGGAAGAGGTTAAGCTGTTTCAGATAATCCTACACACAGCTATGAGCATTTATTCTCAATCTTGTATCTCAAGTCTTCACACCTTCAACTGCACCTAAGCTGACATTTGGAGCCATAATCTAAACCAGGTTGAGTCACCTGAGTTTTTTAGTAAGAAAAATGCTCACACAGCACCTCTCAAAAATAAGCCACTTTTCTTTTGTTCAGCTAACAGGATTGTATCACTTATCCTGTTTATACTGTAGCCTCACAAACAGTTGGATAGGCACAAATGAAGCAGCAGAGGACATCAGCATGGGAAACAAAGCTCTTAAACAAGCTTTGCTGCTAGAAAAATAAGATGTACCATGAAAGATTTAGTCTTTGGTTTCCACAAGCCCAATCTCAAGCAGAAGCTTCTTCCAGCTATATTGGCGGCACAGGCTTGCTTTCCCATCGACTGCTCACAAACCACATTTGCGTAACATTCTATCTCACCCTCCAACTTTGGGTTTCTTTTTTGCTTAACATGACAAGAAGTCTGAATGACCAATTTCAAATGGAAAAGACTAACAACATGCCCCGCACCAACTACAGAAAAAGTAGAATGAAGATGGAAGATAAGAGTATCCTTAAAAATACAAAACTGAAAAAAAAAAACCCCGCCCTCAAAAATTTTAAAGTACCACCACACTGGGAACAGGATTTACCTTCCCCTTTGGAAAACAGAAGTCACTGAAATAAATGTTCTTACTTGTTAAGCAAGTTTCTTTTAACTTTAAGACAAACAAGATGCAAACAAAAACAGTCTGGTAAAGACAGTCATCAACAGGCATAGTTGACCAATGTGTCTTCCACAAAACTTAGTACACTTTCCCAGAGAATTTACACTGATACCAGCTGCATCTTCATTGTATTGCTTATGTTTATCACAATACATACAAATAAAAGTAAAAAGGGAAATCTCGCAATGCACAGAAATGTTAATAGAAGAAAAATCCTTCAAATTTTATCAGTGCTTAAAAGTAAACTCATGCTCTTTTTCTCTAACAACATTTAAACACTTTAACCTTATTTTATTCATTCAGTGTTTTAACCAGGTAATGATACACGTGCTGGTCAATATTGTTGGCCACATTTCTTTAGAACTGCTGAGAATCAACTATTAAATCACTTCTATTCAGCCCAGACAAGACAGAGACACACAAAGAAATACATCTACAGATATACAAGAAGAACACGGAGATACCCAGAGAGAACAAATAGCTAATTTTAACTCCAAAACAAAGCTGTAAGAAAAGCACTGCAGTAGGGCTCCTCTCTCCACCTTTTCAAGAAAAGTGGTCAACTTCACCAACTTCAAAAAAAAAAAAAAAAAAAAAAAGGGAAGCAGAGCACCACTTCCATTTCCAGACTTATTCAAATACACCCCGTCACACAAAATATATCCAGCAAATTAAATCTGCCACACTGGCTGCGGCAAACAAGGCGCGCAGGCTCAGCTGCCCTTCACAAAGCATCTTTGTAGAGCTATCTTTCTGCCAGCGCTCCTTTTGAATTCCCAAACAATACCTCGCAAAAATTAGATCTCCTACTGTGGGAAAGTTCCCAAAACACAAGCCAAAATATATTTTCTCATGAGGATTCAAAAAACCCTCAGTGAGGAAGTCAAAGTTCTTACAATGACTGTTCAGTATACATATGGTTAGTCCTGAAAGATGCTAACAGACAAAGTAGCAGCATTCTGGTTTAGGGGGAAAAAAGCTATGAAAATCAGATCAGCAATTCATCGGAACAAATTAGTAGTTACCACTGAATGATTCACATAAGCATGAGGACTTTTAAGCATACAGAATTTTAAAAACAATGGAATTCAAGAAGCAATAACTGCTTTCACAAAACCTTAGCTAACCTCTATTGTAATAAGCATAAAATAAATGAAGCATCTTCAGAGAAGAGGATTTAAATGTCATTTTTTCCAGGTACAAAGTGGTTTTCATGGATAATCTGATAACCCACAGAACACTTCTCCTCCTACTAAGGAAAAGCATGGTTTTGGAAAAACACTTGTGCGTCATTTACTGATCAACAGTTTTAATCCCGTGGCAAGAAAACTGTAAATCCTCCAGTTGAACAGATGATTTTGCCTATTACCAGCCTTAGCAGATGGGCAAGCCCAGCCCTGGCAATCAGTAGCCTCCCCAGCAGCACTGCTGACCACCCCATGGCTCAGCAGAGGGGTGGGTGAGGACAGGCAGGATGGTGTTGTCCCTTTGGCACCGCCAAGGGTACAGGCACACACTCTTACGCCCGAACAGCACCTTAGGAGGTACATAGACAAAGAAAGGTCAGAGAAGACCACCCCTGGACTTCAGACCCAGCACTGCTCACTTCAGTAACTCTCCTAGGCAAGATTGCCACAGAAAGGTAAGGGGGTGTCATTATGCTCCCAGCTTTTAAGAGCAGGAGGGTATGGCCACAGGATTGTCAAAAACACTCCCACAGCTCACAGGAACATACCCGGCCTGAACCCAGTGCAAACACTTCTGCAGCCACAGCAGGGCAGGAATCAAAAGCAAACTCTACCAAACAGATAATTAATCAAGTAGGAAATTACACAGGGCTTATCGGCGCTACAGTTAAACCCTCACTTTCCAAGTTACCTAATTTCAAATTGGCTCAGATATGTACAGCTAACCGAGCTGCAGTCTTCTGATGTAATGAGAAAGCAGACAAGTGTTCAGGACAAGGCTTCAAGTCAGCTATTTCTACTCTATAGGTGAAGGCTTCCTGATCACGCCGAGGTCCTTGCAAGCCTTGGTGAAACCCAGTATTACCACAAGAGACAAAAATTTACAAATGCAGAAAGTACCAGCCCTATGACAGGGGGAAACTACTGCAAAAGAAACTAAAAATTCTACATTCTCACCAATCTCAAAGCTCTTAGCAACAAAGATATGAACAGCTATGAGAAAATGCACCCTGTCAGAAAGACCAGGAAATAAATATGTTTTCTTTCAAAATAAATTTAAAAAAAAAAAAAACCAGGATACTGAGTAGCCTGTTGCAATATGTGCCCTTAGTTTTGGGAAGGACATGAAAATGACAGTGGAAGTTCAGAATGAGACATGCCAGAGCTGCTTCAACAGACTGAGATTAAAGAGGTCGCAAGAAAACTAAAACCGAACACTCTTGTGTAGCTCAAGTTATCAGCCACAAAAGGACATATTCATACAACTAAGTTTGTTGGGCACAAAATTATGCTGCACAGTAATATTAGCTCAAGAGAAAAAAATTTTTAAAAAAATTGTATTTACCTTAAAAATACATTCTCTAACATGATTTCTGTGCTACACAAACACATAACTTCCTTTCTCAGGTAAAAGTTTCACTTTTTCCAAATAGTTACTGTGATTTTTTTTTTATTGCCCCAGTTAAGTGCAGACACACAGCAAGAAAAACTTCTGTCACCAAAGGTCAATATATATGTCTATCATATCACGTTTTATCTGTATCCATCTCCCCCACTTACAGCCCAACAGACACCAGAAGACACACTTAACTTAGAGTTCGCCAGACACTGGATCTTCATTTAATGAGGCTGTTAACAACTTTGAGCAAGTATCCAAAACCCTGCAGCATCTGGAAGGCTTTTTCTTTTGCTCAGACCAAATACAGCTACAGCTGACTTTATGACGGCAGCTGTACTTCAAGCCAACTGCCAAGCAAGAGGGAAGTGCCTGGACCAACAACTTGCCACAGCCTTTCTTCATTAAGCTGCGTTACTAGCCACACGCACAATGCCAACACAAAACGTAAAAGGGTCGTGCCCACACTTCAGAATTACATACTGCAGACAGCAGAAAGCCTGAACGCTACCATGGGAAGTTCAGTCAGGAATCTCATTTTGCTGGCCAAACGGGCTCCCTCCAAAAATACAGAACATCAAACCTCGCAAACGAAAGCTACTCCAGAACAACCGCATTAACAAAGCCCTAAGATGCGTGATGTAAAGACCATTAGAACAAGGTAATACAGTCAAATATCAGGCATCAGCTGGCACAGTCCTATGCTTTATTCAGGGCTACAGAGAACCAGGAGGAGAATTTAGCAACAGAACCAAGTTCTCAGCTTTATACTGTTGTTCTGCATCTTTAAATACTAGCACCAAAAAGGTGGTAACATGGTAGCAAGCTGACAGTGAGGAAAACCTGAAAGCAAAACTCAAGTTACAAAGTATTTTGTTTCCCAAATGAGAGAAATCCTACAGAACCTCTTTTGAAATAGATAATTTTAGTCTTCTGGGGTATTTGATACGCAAACACACAATAAGCCTTCATTTAAAGGCTAAGTATAATCCTTTATGCTAGACTCACACATAAAACGCTTATTTTCTATGATCCCATGAAACCAGACCGCCTCATTTATTTGCTAAGAGATCACTATAGCAAGAAGGAAATGTTCATTTCTGGTTTATCTGAAGATTGCACACAATCATGCTATCAGTGGTCACAAGTATAAAAATAACACAACTGGGGAACAAGCTCAAAGTTTATTTGGAAAATGCATAGGTACATCCTATAATTAAACCATTGTTCCTCTTGAGTGCTCGAGAAGGGAGTATCTGCTCAACAGCAGCATCCTGTTTAGATGTCTTCTGACACTAAATGACGCACTAGTATTGAACTAAGGGTAACTGTACAGTCCTCCCTTCTCCCCTTAAGATGTGGTCTGATGCTGTTAGTTCTCTGCTATCCGTTACTACTGAACTGAATTGCCTCCATGTACCACACCAGCAGCTTCCAGAAGAAAACCTCAGGCATCTTACACATATAAGGCACACATTTAAAAAAAAAAAAAAAATCTTTCCTGCAGACGTCATTACATGGCAAGAAAACAGTGAACTAGTATGCGGAGTTTCTGAGGTAACTAGTTATTCACATACCATGCCATTCAAATGAGTTGTTAGGATAAAGAAAGAGATTAGCGCTCGGTTTCTCCCGTTTGAAAACAAAGACAGCCCTATTTTTCCAGGTTAAACTACAACAAGTATAAAACTGCATGCTTTTTAAGATGGCCTATGACACCAATAAGAATTTGTTTTGAAAAGACTTGCAGCTATAACAGCTCATACAAGACGATGTTTGGATGAAAAAAATAGATCGCTATTACTCACAGCTTAAGGGCATAAAACCATTTGTAATTTATGAACATTTAGAAGCTAGATTGCCCAAAGTAGTTAAATTAACTTCCTAGTTCACGTCTTCAAAGAGAAAATGAATAGTTTAATAAAGCAATTAAAGAGGAGAGTGCTATTACACAACAGGCATGTTAAAATACAGGCCGTGTTCAAGTTGTTTTTTATTATTATTATTTTTGAGCTTCTTTAGTAAACGGAGTGTTGAGCTGTAATGTCCAAAATTCAGAAAAACTGTTAACTAGGTTATACCAGAGAGATAGGAAGGTAAGTATTTTCCAAAGCAATTGCAGAATACACTGTTTACCTCCGAAAAAAAAAATCAGTCCAGTCCAGAATTACCAAGAGACTTTTGCACTACGAAGTTCATGCAAAGTTAAGTCTGCTCTCTCCAACAATGTGTGTCAGACTTCACAGTTCTCATAGCCATACATACAAATATGAGCAGGCTATCCTGCTGTCACTTCTCTCCTCTGAGCCTGCAGTGAGGTCATTTTGCCGAATTTGCACCATAATAATCCAGGGTGAACAGTAAGGTCAAACCCACATTTACACCCTCATGGTTTGGGAGAAACTGAACCCCCATGAGTCTGTTGGTGCAAGGAAGGAGCAAATATGTTACTAGCGTACATCTCCTGTTATTTCCTGTACCGACACAAATATGATATATTCTCTTCCCAGTCCTCTCTCAGCTTTAAAGATACCTCATGACTCCTCAAAAGCCAAAAATTAAGTAACTACCTTTACAATTTAGTGCAGCAAGGAAAAGAAAATACAAGTAAAGAAAAAGAGACAATAAAAAGTTACTTTAAGGGATGAAGAAAAAACAAGGTCTTTGTGTCTTCCTACAGAATTTTTTTTAATTTTACTTAATGACTGAAAGATGATCTGCATAAACATACTTCTTTCAAATTCCAACAGTGTGGTAAAAGAAAACCAAATTTGCAGAACAGAGAACCAACATTAGAAAACTCAACACACACAATTCAACACGAGCCATTCACAAAAACGTCAACTGAGTTTTCTGCTGCAAGCCCGGCTCTCCCCAGCAGCAACAGGAGAGCAAGCCTGATCACCGGTTTCAAGTATTTCCAGTGTCAACAACACATTATGTTTCCCACAAATTTGGCCTTATTTGTGGATTATTTTGGCCAGTGTCAGCTTTGTAGATTTAAGGGTGGGTTTCTTTTCCAGTGGCAATTGCCACAGTAGGCTTCCAGTCTGCTGATTCGGGAAGTTTTACAGCATTAACGCAGCCCTGGAGCTCCTGATATAGCTCCCTGCCCTTCACACCAGCTTTATCCCTGCATTCGAGCAGATTTCTTCACTGCGTCATTTCTTACTTTCTGTCTTTTTTGTGCATGTGTTATCCCTGCTAGAAAACAGGGCCAACCAGCAAGGACAGGAGACAGTTCAAGAGTTCACATGGCACAAAGCATGCCACAGGGGAAGCATCCTCTCCCCAAACCCAGCCTGATGGCCCCACTACCTGACCAACTGGTTTCTGAGCATCTGCTGGTGTCACTCCTCCTGAACACCCAACCATCCTTCGATAGCCATCTCATGAGGCAGGACACCACTGGCAATTTACACTGCCTGGAAATTATGCCTCTACCAATGAGAGGGACCTCGCTATGAATTTGCGGAGCGTCCTCCCCAGGAGAGAGCACTTGGCCTCCCCGAGCTTTCACAACACACTGAAGGGCTGGGTCCAACACTGAAGGCAAACAGACATTTGGAAAAGGTCAAACAAGGACAGAGAAACAACTTTAGCACCACAAAAAACACATTCCAGAAGTAGTTTGTTGGGTGCTTGGTTTGTTTGGTTTTTTTTTTAAAAAGAGAGAAAAAAGAGGAAGACTTGCAAAAAAGACATGCTAAATACAATGCCTGTGCAGTCAGTACATTTTTCCATGGGAGTTTTTATTTTCTCACACGTATTCCATGAGCATGAGGATAAAAATAACATTACCACAATGACGTATCCATAGTAGGAGGAATGACTTATGGGTGCCGACCGAAAGTCAAGGTTTCCTCTTTGCCCCCAATTTTGAAAACGTCGCCAGCCAATCAGCCGCCTGCCAAAATAATCAGCAATACCATCTCTTCCCCAAAACCAGAACACAGGGACTGCTCAGAGAGCAGGACGAGCCTTTAGAAAATAGGACAGATGGCATTACAACTCCAAGCAAAGTAACTCCTTGTATCATTAGCTACTGAACCGCGGCTTGATGCGGGGATCAGTGTAAAGCTTATTAGTCTTTAGACAGTTGGCAGCAACAGCCACTGCAGCAACCATCCGGGAGCAGAAGGAACTCATTCAGTTTAGTTGTTTTTCAGGTCATGTTAAGTCAAAATGTTTCTATACGCGCTCCAGCCCCCAATTTAACCTTTCTTAGCCTCTCCAAGCGCAATTACTCTTGCAAACAGCTTCAACTCACCCGCTCCTCCGACCAAGAGGAGCCTGGCGCAGGTATCTAAAGAAATCCCTGCCCGGTGCCATTGTGTAAAGGATTTCACCCTACTTTGGAGAGCAAGGACTTGCCAAGAATACCACTGACCTCAGCCCCAACATTATGAAACTGCGCTGCCAGCTCCAGCCAGCTACGTAAAACCAGGGATGGGATACAAATCCAGAGCCCCAGCGTACTGCGGGATGGTAACAAAACAAACACACGCATTCACCCTCACCCCCCACCCCACAAAAAAAAATTACACCCCAAGTGCATTTTTCTGTTTACCGGAAACAAATAAAAATAAACTCAGCTGGCATTTCTCCCTCCTCCCCACCCCCAGAATTAGGGAGTAGGAGGAAAGTTGTTGGTACTAATGCATTCCGTCCCCTCCCGTGAGCTTACCGCCCGGGAATTCAGCGCTGGGGCTGGGGGGGGCTGGGGGGGGGTGTTGCGCGGGGGGTGAAACCCGCGCCGGAGCCGCTCCGCTCCCCCGGGAGCGGGGCCGTACGGGCTCCCCCCTTCCCGGCCGGGGGTTGCGCGGGGAGAGCGGGCTGGCGGCGGTAGGGCGCGGAGGGCAGCGGGGACCACCCCCCCACCACCCGACCCCAGGGGTCCGGGGTCCGCCTACCTGGGGGCTCCTCTCCGCCGGGTTCTTCATCACCGCCTGGCGGAAGCTGTTATCCACGTAGGACGCCATCGCGCCCCTCCTGCCTCCCACCGCCGCCTGCCCGCGGAGGGGATGGGGGAGGGCCGGCCGCGGCCTGGCGCTGCGCGGCCGGAGCACTTGGGCGAGAAGATGGGAGGCGGCGCGGCGCGGAGGCACCGCGGGCTCAGCAGCGCCGCCGCCCGGAGGAAGAGGCGGCGGCGGCCGAGCCCCGCCGGTAGCGGCGGCGGCGGCGACAAGGGCTCGGCTCTCCCTCTCTAACCGGCTCTACGCCTCCCGCCGGCCCGCTCCGCCGCATCCCCCTGAGCACCGTCGACGCCGCCTCTCTCCTCTTCCTCCTCCCATCCGGGCTGATGGGGGGCTCCGCGCCCGCTCCGGCGACAGGGAAGTTGCTGGCTCGGGGAGGCGGAGCGGCGGCGGGGCGGGGCGGTGGAAGGACGGGGCGGGCGGAGCCGCGGCGGACCGCGGCCCCCAGCGACCCGCCCCCCCCCCTCCCGGGCACTATTGCCTTAGCATCGTTCCCCGTTAAACCGCCCTGAGAAGCCATCCCCGTCGTTTTTAACCTAAAAAAGAAGACCGACCGTTTGTCGCCACCGTCCCGAGGGACGCGCATCATCACAGCTTCGGTGATGCATCCCAGGGATGTCGGGGATGAACGAGCTGGACGTTAAAAAACAACAACAAAAAGATTTGATCTGCTGGATCTAGTGACTCCCAGCTTTGGGAAGGCCACCTGTTGCTACTCTTCTCCAGAGTAATCCAACCAGCCGGCTGTCCCCTCTGTCATTGCTAGAAGGGATGAAAAGGGAGGAAGGGAAGGGTGTGCAATCTTTAATTTTAACACTTTCCGGGGGGTTATCTAGCAGCGTCTCCTCGTGCGAACCTCAGATTTTAAAGAATAAAGGTCTAGCAACATGGCTGATTTTCTTTGTTTACCGCGACCCCGAGCACGTCTCAACAGCAGCTTGACGAACGCGAACCATGGAACGATTATTAATGTGCCATTAACGGCAGAGTAACACTATTAACGTATTTGCTCTCACAAGCGATGTGTACCCTTTGCTGATACGGATCACACAATGTAAATAATGTCAGCATTAAGGAATCTGTTTTACTTCCAGCCACTAGCAGGGGTTTACACGTTTTATTCACAAGTGAGGTAGTGTAATTCTTATTTGTATTCTTTATTTGTGAAAATTCACAGGGATAGCTGTTATTTTTTCCTTACAAAACGTACACTGCAGGTCCCAGGAGGCAAAACCTTATGCTTTCAGGCATACATGGCTCGCAAACAGGCTGTGTCTTCAGACAGTAACCTGCTAAACCTACTGAATTTCTACATACGGTTCATTAACAAAGATAACTCTTCAGGCTAATCCCGGTCATATGTGTCAGCAAAATATTTTTGCAGCTAATATCGATAATTCTGGGCAGACCATAGGAAAAGTCTAGGAAGGGCTCCACATCCCGACTACATCTTGCTTGTTGGTGCCTATTAGTCACCCTTATGGGGAATTTTTTTATGTTAACCAACAGATTGAAAATGTAATGTCCTTTGCTTTAAAAAATAAGTTTTAAATACGCCTCACATTAATCATCCAGAGGGTATCATTTCTTCAAATTAACCAAGCCTGCAGCTATAGGAAAGTGCCAGCTTTGCTGAAGCTCAGCTTACCAACACAGAGTGCTAAGGTTCCCTTTTTTCATGGGGCATACTATAGGGCGAGTGCCACAGGAATGCAAGGAATGCTCTCCTGGGCTTCACTCCTCAATCACTTCAGGGCACCCATTCCCTCCTGCTACAGACTGACATCTTCATATCTACATCAAAACGGAGCTACCCACTCTATTTTAATATGCAGCTATCTTTCATTTCAGACCTATTAGCTGCAACAGCGTCAAGTGGAGTGTTTTGTTCTGATTAATTTTTGTTGTGTCATCTGGTAACACCACACCTGTGATTCACAGCGGTGTTTAACTTCAGCCGACAGGATTTTGGAGGCTCCCGATCCGGTGTAACGAATCTCAGTGGTTACAGACCCATATCAAAGGCCTATCACATGCCACAAGAGTTGTTAGAGATGGGAATGAATGAAAGGTAGAGTATTAGGTACAGAAACACTCAACCATTTCTTAATAACATTTAAGGGTGTGTTGCACTTACACCTCTTTAGTGTCTATAAACAACATATTTCTATAATGCAGATGCTTCTGATTGATTATATTCTCCACAGTGGATACCAGTCTGTCCTTTGTGCTGTTTTTTCTAGCTGAAATTAGACTAGTTCTTACATGTGAATAGAAAATAAACCCCAAAAAATCACAAATAGTCATCAAGATACAGAGTAAGAACAATAATTATTAGAGAACACACATGATTATGGCTGGAAACTCCTCTTTTTCATGCAAATATTCAACAAAATACAATTTAGATCATCGAACATTTTTGCAGCTTTCACAACCTCTTAGTCTCACAGTCTTTCCTGCTTTCTAAATTCAACAGTAGGTCAGCACATTTTAGAATACACACACTACCATTCATTTTGCATTTGCCTTTTGGTTATTCCTCTAACAATATTATCCAGCCTCATTTACAACAGATTGGCGGGGTGTTTGCACTGATCACATTATTACATTATGAAGGTTTCCTATCCCATATTACACTAGGAAACCAAGAGTTAACCATGTACATTACGAGCAGTGCATACAGTATTGATATTTCAGCAATATGAAAAGGCTGCAATTCAAAATATGACAGCTCAGCATAATATCCTTTTGGATAGCTATAACTAAGCACTATGTTGAAGTATTTTAGATAAGTATTTTGCCTTAGGAATACAGAGTTTCTGCCTTCTTGAATATCTCTGGTTCTCTTAAGGGATAAATTGAAATGGTCTGGTCAAACAGTTACTAAAACGCCAAGGAAACAAACTCAGCATTACTGTGAGCTCTTTGTTCCTGTGCTAACTCTCATTTTAAAAAAAGATACTCTCACTTTCAAAGTCTTGCACTTGACTTAGCCACACAGCATTTAATTCATGACACCAGTTACCGGTCAGCCACAGCTAAATGCTTGGTTGGCTCAGGAGAGGCCAGTCTGCCCCTGTAGGGAAACACAACATTGCCTCTTTGGGGACTTAGCTAATTATATGCTGTCGATATGGATATAAACCTGTGGATGTCCTTCTATCGCCTTTCTTTGGATAAACACTTGTTTTCATCTGTCTTCTGGAGATGGCATGGCAGCTGAAGCAGATTCATACGGCTGAGCTCCAGCCCTCAGAACTGCCTGTATCCTTCCCAGCTTTCTCCTGGCACCCTCTTAGCAACCATAAAAAGTTACTTTCATAACCATTCACAGAGGTGGACAGTAAAGGGGAACGGACGTATCCGCCTGGCGAACCACGCTGTAGCTGACCTTGAGCACTGTAGCCATCCCAACTGGGCTGGGCAGAAGCCAATTTTATTGGATTTTAAGTCACAGATGAATGATTTCAGGTACAAGCAAGGCCACTACCAAGGGGAAACTATCTCCTTTGAACAAGATTAGCCTGTATGCTCCCTGCCTTTTGGGTCGGCAACATTATCCCAAGAATGTTGTCTCTCATCTTTTGGGATATATACATAGATGGTATTATTAGAATTTACAACTCCAGATTTTATCATCTATTACAACATGATGAAGGGCACAGGTTTTTTTCAATTGTTTGGGGTTTTTTGTTTGTTAGGGTTTTTACACAATAACCTCTAGTTATGTGGCTATTTGTCAAGTACCACTAGTCCACAGGCACAGTATGTAACCACCACCCTGCGCCCCTGAACCGGAGGGTAGGATAGAAAGGTATCGGTGAGTTAACATAGTCATGCTAAAATAATTCTTGAATGTTTACCATCGGTTTATGGTCCTTTTGTACTTTTTGGGCAGTACTAAATCCAGAAGGTTATAAAAGAGAGCCTGGCCTGTGGCATAAAGCAAAATTTATCTTTTGTTTTTTCCTAAAAGGAAAAAGACAAGAATTTGTGACTACTACAGTGCATTTCATACATATATTCACAATTGGCCACTATTTGCATAGCTACTTTTGGGAATATTTATCACTCAGCTTCTGCTGTAGCTGCAAATATATGCAAACTGGCTTTAACTAGTTAGTTTAATACTAGCAGTAGCAGCTCAGGGACCAGCTCGGACTGACTGTTCATGAATTTACATGGTCTTTTGAGAGGAATGCACAGCCCACACAGTGTTCCCTTCAGCTGCACTGATAAAGGTGCCCAAACAAAAGGAAGGGTGGCTGCAATCCCTGTTGAAGCAGCAGGTTGGAGGCATGGTAACAGATGGTGTTACATACCATATGAAAACTGAACAAACAAGCAGGAACTCTTGAAAGTCAAGCCTGTCTTTCTGAAGTAAGCTCAGGTACATCTACATAAGCTTCATTCATGCTCGTGACCACCATACAGGTGTGCCCCTTATCTCTCAGGCGTGAAGTGATGATGGGAGATGATTGTAAGTCTCCTACCCTGGTAGGTCCACTAGGAAATGGGTGCTCAGTCCCTCGCTTCTACATCATCTGCTTCAGGTTTTCCTTCTGTGAAGAGAGGCACAAAAGTATCGACTCAACTTCTTAAGTATTCCGAGACATAAGGAAAGCATTGCAAAGTGCTGTTCCTAGTAACACTGACAGAATATTGAGCTTTTTTTTTTAACAGAAAATTAACCACAGACATAGAAACAAGTCAAATAGCACCTTTTGTCATTATCAGGACGTGCAGTCAAAGAGGTTGTTTTGGTGGCATGGCGCAAAGCACACAGCAGCAAGTTGCTGCCTTGGTGCTGGAGCACTCCGGGACAGGCTGCCATCAAGGAGAGGTGCCCTGTGGTGGTTCTTGAATTGTACCCACTACACAGTGGTGGCAAAGGTAGCAGACAGACTAAAACCAGGGTCCTTCTAGACATATGACACTTTCTGAATGATATATAGATTTAAAAATGCACTCTACTCCTTTCCAAATAGTCATCCACAATCTAATACAGGCAAGAAATATATAGGAGCTATTTCAACTGTTGAAAGTATAACACAGTTTTGTGAACTATATATTTGGTGTCATATGTATTTCAAATATTATATTTCAGTAAATAGCATCCCAAATAAGGGGAAAAAATCATTTTTTTCTTATTCACTGCCTTGGAAGTTTTCATTACTGGACAAACTGAAGTCCAAATGTACATTTTGATGTTTTGTTTTTAAACCAATACATTTCCTACAAGGAAATACAAACTTATCCTTTGTAAAATAACTGTAATTGAGTTGTTTAAAATAATCTTTTGAAGTTTCTACAACCCAAACATTATGTGATTGTGCTGAAATATGAAAAGGGGAAATTGTCTGGAAGTCAATCTAGACAGGATTACTATTTATTTAAAGCTGGCCAAGCCTTGAAAAGAGCTTAACTCCTATGTATTAATGGTAGATAGCCAGATGATCATTATTATCCAGTGATACTGCTTTTTATATAACACTACAAGATGATAAAATTAGCTAATCGATCATGCAGGATGATAAATAAAACATGTAAATCTCTGCAAGGAAAATGAAACACATAGGAGGTAAGAATTTTGTTCCTGCACAAAGATGTGAAATATTTATAAGAGAAAAATATGTTAACACTATTATTGAGACCTTTCACTCCAAATGTGCTATTTTCAGTATTAGGATTCTATACTGACTGCCTAATTTGCACTGTCTACCATCATAGAATCATAGAATCGTTTAGGCTGGAAAAGACATTTAAGATCATCAAGTCCAACCTTTAACCCAGCACTTCCAAGTCCACCACTGAACCACGTCCCTAAGCACCACATCTACACATTTTTTAAATACCTGCTGTGCTGGTGACTCAACCGCTTCCCTGGGCAGCCCACTCCAATGCCTGACAACCCTTTCAGTGAAGACATTTTTTTTCTAATGTCTAATCTAAACATTCCCTGGCACAACTTGGGGCTAATTCATCTCATCCTATCACTTGTCACTTGGGAGAAGAGACCAACCCCCACCTCTCTGCAGCCTCCTTTCAGGCAGCTGTAGAGAGCCATAAGGTCTCCCCTGAGCCTCCTCTTCTCCAGGCTGAACAACCCCAGCTCCCTCAGCCACTCCTCACAGAACTTGTGCTCCAGACCCTTCCTCAGCTCCCTTGCCCTTCTCTGGACACGCTGCAGCACTTCAATGTCATTCTTGTAGTGAGGGACTCAAAACTGAACACAGGATTTGAGGTGCAGCCTCACCAGTACGGGGGAACAATCACTGCCCTAGTCCTGCTGGCCACACTGTTCCTGATGCAAGCCAGGATGCTGCTGGCCACCTTGGCCACCTGGGCACACTGCTGGCCCATGTTCATCCAGCTGTCGACCAACACCCCCAGGTCCTTTTCTCTTGAGCAGTTTTCCATCCACTCGTCCCCAGGCCGGTAGAATTTCATGGGGTTGTTGTGATCCAAGTGCAGGACCTGGCACTTGGCCTTGTTGAACCTCATACAGTTGGCCTCAGCCCATCGATCCAGCCTGTCCAGATCCCTCTGAAGAGACTTTCTACCCTCAGGCAGATCCACACTCCCACCCAACTTGGTGTCATCTGCAAACTTACTGAGGGTGCACTCAATCCCCTGGTCCAGATTGTTGAACAAGGTATTAAACAGAACTGGTCCCAACACAGAGCCCTGGGGAACACCACTTGTGACCAGCTGCCAACTGGATTTAACTCCATTCACCACAAGTTTTTGGACCTGGCAGAAACCTTTTCTTAAAAAAGTCAGATGTATTATATATGACTGAAGTGTTTGGCTTCCAACTTTATTACATATGATTGAAGTGTTTGGCTTCAGTCTGTATTAGCTGTTTCAAAATATATTTACAACATTTGGCATTACTGCAGGGCATTATTCTACAAATTAAGTTTACAGCTGGTAGCATTTTTTTCTAATGAATTATTGATTAATTATTCCAGATATTGCCTGTCCTCACTCAGCCACCAAGCATTGCTTACGGTGCTGCTAAATCAGCCCATGCTAGAAGTATCCCTTGGACTGTGTCCCTGAATGCCGCAGTCCCGTCAGCTTTCACCTCTTTACTCGTGTCACCATCTTCCAAGAAATCGTCCGCGCTCTTCCCCGCTCACTTTAACACGCTATGTTGCATCACAAATATGTTCCAACATGATACTACAGGCGCTTATTAGAAGAGCATTTGCATTTACATTGCTTCCTAACAACCTTTATAAATTATTCCATTGCTTTGAAATTAATAGTCATTGGGTATAATGTTTATGTGCTTCAGCCTTCTTCATCCTTCAGTCACCGTTTAGATCTGTTCAAAGCATATGGGGATGTGTGGGTGTGAACTTAAGTGAATGTTTCTGTGCTGTGCATACATATCCTGGCAAAGCACATTCACACCTATATCATAATGTGACAAGTACTAGGTACCAATTTGATTTAAATAGATAGAATCAACTTTAAGTTCAGTAAATGCTAGAAAAGTTAGTATTTTTGTTACTTACAAATCAGTGATACCACACCAATTTATATTCCATTTCATTTTCCAGGAAGAAACTATCTAGTACCTGGAATAAAATGTCATTAAAATCTAATTTTAACTTATCCCAGGAAAACAGGTTCTAGATAGATAAACAGTGAGGTAAGCTACCAAGGTGATCTAAGATTACTGTGGAATTGTCCTGATGGTTCCTGACTATTTAATGACAATATGCCTAACCCTGTGTGTGCAGAGATTCTTGCTCCTTGCACCCGTAGCCCAAGAATACCCTTATTAGGCAGATCACAGAAAAAAAATAATAATTTGTGTTCAAAACCTTGTTATAACCATGTTTGTTTCCCACAGACTCTACTATCATTAGTAATATCAGCAGTGAAAATTAAAATTTTCTATTGCTTTTTGTTTGTAGGGAAATTAATACAAAGGGATCCCTATTTCCACTGGGACCTTCAGCTCATTCTGTACAAATACACAATGTCAAATTCAAGTATTGAATTCAATTGGAGCAAGAAGTCCTTGACTAATACAAAAATAGTGACATGAAGGAACTGGCAAAGATAAGCAGCACTGCATAGGTAGGCAGTCACTAGCTGTGGGGTAGAATTCCTTGTGTTACCTGCATCTATATTTAAGACAGACAGCAATAAATTATCACTTTCCCTTGGGGTTTTTGGTGTTAATTTTGCTGTTTGTTTCATTTATGAAGCAGTTACTTACAATACTCTTTAAACATTCGGCACCTAGCTGTGATAAACACTGTCTTCCTATTCCTTTAACAACCGATTTGTGCCGAGAACATCCACCACTACCATGTTGTATCACCGCTGCAAAAACATGGGAACCTGCTGCCTGGTGAAATCTCGATTTCCAGAACAAATAATAAAAAAAAAAATTAATAAAAAAGTACCTCTGTCATTGTTGCTGTGCTTAGCAGAGCAACTAGCATGGGGAAGTTGCCAATGAAGATCTGTAGTTGGCCAAGCATATCTTGTAAATGTGTTTTCTAAGTTGGGAAGAGAAACTGAAATATGGGAAGCAATTGTACAGAAAGAGGTAGTCGAGATTAGCGTTTTATGGGAAATCAAGTGACTCTTTGGAAGATGTACATTTTTGAAAAACACATGAACTCTCAAAGATTTTTGTCACAAGGAAGCTCTTGTCACAGAAGCTAGGAATTTTCCCTTTTTTTTTTTTTGGTGCTATTAACAACTTAAAAGACTGCTGACATCTGACTGGCATGACCAGAGCCCTGTACACTGCCACAGTAAAACACACTCTTCTCCATATTTCATTTCTGTTTCTCTTCTTTCAGCTCAAGCTAGCTGGAATGCAGCTCAATGGATTTAGCCCTTGGGATAAGGAAGTCTCAAAATAGTTCAGAAGTATCCTTCCGCAAATAAGCTGGAGGGTGGGGATTGGCATCCACATGCTCTTGTTCATGTGCAATTAGCATCCACGTGAGGAAGCAGATTCTTCAGCAGGAGAAGAGCTACCTAGGGAGGATCATTTCTCCTGCTTTGGTGTATCTTTATGTTACAGTCCAGGTCCTCATCTGATTAAAATCCATGTATTTCTTTGCAACCAACAAATTCCTGCTAGTTGGAAACAGCTAAGGACCTGCTCCGTGGCTCTGATTCCCACTGGGGTTGCAGGGAGTTCTTGCAGTGTTGTGACAGCGGATGGATATGCCCCTTTTGGTCTCTAGCTAATAAAGCAATGCACCATTTTAAACCCCCAGAAAGAGAGACGTCTCCAACATACACACAGCCGTGCCCCTGGCAAGAGGTGCATGATGAACAACAAAACAGTTTTGCCCCTGTTTGCCCAGTGGCGACATCTGTGTCTCGTTAGCAATGCACAATCTTTTAAAATGGTTCTTCTCTCAGGTGGAAGTGAGCTGTATAACTTCATTCCACTGATGTGAACAGCTAACAATTTTGCCCCAAGCCTTTGCATTACTATTGTGTTCAGGTATGAAGTTAAATTCCTCTTGCCTTGGAGGAGAGGAGCTGAAGTACAAGACAAAATTTCATCTTTAATTAATTTGTCTTGGTCCCTCGTGTTCCAAAAATAATACAGATGCTCCAGAAGTTAAATATTTGTATGGATATTTTATTCTATTCGAATGGACTTTCTGAAATTTTATATGAAGTACCTGTAATCTTTAACCCACACTCATCACTAACACACTTTTAGGACGGGTCCTGCTCACCTTATATGTAAATCTCTGAGCCATACGTTGGATTGATACTCCTGGGCAATGCAAACACAATTGATTAAAAACACACATCAGCACATCTTCAGAGCACAAAGAGGGATCGCACAGAATATCGCATAAAATCATCATAGAATGGTTTGTGTTGGAAGGGACCTTAAGGATCATCTAGATCCAACCCCACTGCTATGATTGACATATTTTTTGAAACCAGCAGTAATGGTACGGACATTCAGTTGATTTGAACTGTGAGACTAACACTGAAGCTAGGTGAAGTGTTTTCCTACTGTGGTTAGATCTTAAAAGGTCTGTGAATGCGGGAGTCATGTTGTACTTTGTGGGAGCTTCAAACCCAACACTTGCAAGGGTAGTCTTGTAGGATGCAAGAAAGGGATTTGTAGGTGGATGGAGATGTGATGCCATTTGAAAAAAACTGGACCACAGGTGGCCTGAATCTATTCTGCAGTGCTTGCATATCTTTGTTTTTGTAAATATTTAAAGAGGAATGAAAGTACTGAACATATCCAAAGCATTACATAGCTTTGAGACATGAACTTAAATTCCTCATGGTTTTGCAATGACTGTACATAGGTTTTGTCATCAAAACCATGCAGGTACATCACAGCCCTGGCAGAACACCAATTTGCCCCAAGTATTTAAGGTTAAATTGTACAGGATCTTGAACCTCTACCAGGCATTTGCAACTTTTTCGAAGGCAACTGAAAATGTTTCATCGGCCTAGATGTGCTCACACAATTTTAAAGAGAAATAGGGTAGCTGACATTAAAGGATGTGGAATCCATAAAAATGTGATAACTTATTCCCACTGTAATTTCCCATAAAATAATTTTGATTAATTTATCTGCCCGTCATTTCCCTGAATTCATCTGAAACACTGTATAGTGGTGAGAAAACGAGGAAGGAATTCACATTTCCCCTTTTTCCAGAGTAATTTCCGGGACCAGACACCTTTACCAGAGCAGCAAGAGGGAGACAGGATCCGAATGTAGAATTATTCTGGAAAACAAGTAAGGATTCCTTTTTGGGGTTAAAAAAGCACGACTACTTTATTCCCTTCCACTCCTTCACCCTACTGTATGCAGCATGGGAAGACAGTACTCTAAGGTGCACCAGAGACTTCAGTAACTAATTCTCAACATCTTTCCTGAGATGCTACAGAGGTTGTTTTTCACTGGACATAACTAAGCGATTATTTAATCAGTGAAAAATAAATATCTTAAAGAAAAGAAAGATTAGTCAAAATAAGGTAGATTAAGCAGAATTAAAATAAATACCACCTTTAAGATATCTAGCTTTACCGTCCTCATGACTTGAGCTATTCAGGCTACTCTCAACCTATTTACCCAGAAAACATAAAGGAGGTGTATGCCTATAACACAAACTCTCATGCTTATAGTCTCCTACCAGTCAGTCCTTGCTGATTTATTCAGGACAAGTGTCTCATCATCTCACAGACTTATTAACTATTCCTTTTGGGGCTAAGGTGGCTACTGTTTTCCAAGCCAATTTCCTCCAGCTACCTATGCAGGCCCTGAGGCTTACTGAGGATACAAAGACCCTTAATGCTGATTATTAGACACCCTTCAAGGGCTTACCAGTCTAGTTTAGAAACCACATCTCTCAGAATGATCTTGGCCCTAGCCAGATCATGTATGCTGGTCGACACTTGAAACTTTTATTGGCTTGTCTGTGCAAGGCAAAGCGTGCCAACGTAGTCATGCCAGTAAAAGCTCAGTAAGAATACATAATTATAAAGATGCCTTTCACAGCTACAGCTTATTTCAGCCCCCTCACTAAGATGAGATGCAATATTACAAGAACATTCAGGAGGAGTTCTTACTGGGACTATTACAGTTACTGTAGCTGCTTTAATTATAATCAAGCAGTTAAAGCAGAAAAAACCCCCCCAACATTCCTGAAACTGCCCTTTCAACTGAGAAGACAGGCATTTTTCATCACTCCTCCTGAAATCATTTCCTTCTGTTCCGAAGTATGGTTTGAGGCGAGTGCTCCAAATCTTCTATCCAACTTGTGTCTCTTTGATGATCCCCTTAGGCTCTAAGGGGATTGTTCTGCTGTATTAATTGAAGCTTAGTGCAGTAGGAAATTTGTCCTCATAAATTTTAGAAATGCTGCATATTTATCTAGTAGTACTACAACCTGAGACACATTTTAATTTTTTATGTCATTAACCACTTCTTTCCTACGGAAAAAAACACCACCATGGTAAAATCCTATGAATTTTTAGACAGGAAAACATCACAGAAGAACATTAGGAAAGTGTAAAGATTTCCTCCCTTTGTAATGCTTGCTGTGTGATACATCTTTGAACAAGCCGCTAGCATTTGTTTCTCCTTGTTATAAAGCGTATAACAAAACGTGTGCACCTTCCTCACAGGGGCGTTCTGAGAGCTGGTGCTTGTAAAGCCCTTGTGAGGATGAAAAGCATTATATGTGTATTGACCACTAATCTCGGGCATGTGGACAAGCCCTGCACATTCGAAGTAAAAACCTTTCTAATAACATCCATCTGCATCTTGAATACAAGAAAGAAATTGTAAGACAGCCTGTCAATGATCAAGGCTTTTTCATGCAGCTCACCCTACTGTTTGGCGGCAGGCCAGCTTGGAGAGCCTACGGAGGAAAATGGCTCCGAAGGAAAAAATGTGCATGTTAAGCAGAGGACAGCCTTTGTGAAGGGTGAGAAAAAACAAGACAAATACCCTCAACTGCCAAAGTGCTCTCTGCTACATGGAGGAATGAAGTGAGATGAAAGGGAAGGGAGAAACTGCAGTAGGCAGGAACCTCCTCTTCTCACTAAAGATAACTCCAGCCTGCGTGCACTATAATGCTGAAATAAAACACATTTCTACTTCAGGACCAGGCCTGCTTTACATTAAGGATGTTTCTCTGTGGAGAGGCTGGGAGAAGCCAGGGAAGAACTTATTTGGAAATGCAGCACCTAAGCCAACCAAGCAAGCGTGACGACCTTCAAAACTGTATTGACGACACCACAGAGTCCTTCAAAATGGTTTGTGGGGCAATGCAGTACAATCAGAACACACTGAGGAGGTCCAAGCAGCTCTACTTCAGATAGAGTGATGCCGAGCTTTTTATTCAACAGGACTTCTCTGGCTGTCAGACACTTTAACTGGTGCTGCTGACATGCAGGGCACTGGCTCCCTGAGTCCTCCCCTACTTTTACAAGCCGCCGTGCAGAATCATCAGCAAATTCTTTTCCCTGAGATATTTATATATCTATCTATCTATCTATCTCCAATGTCAGAATGAGCCCCCTTACTTCCTCTCACCAGTCATCTACGGATTCATTTCACTCAAGCTGTGCTCCAGCTGTACAGCGTTGCAATGCTGCAGCAAGCGTATGGAGTTTCAGCCAATAGACCTCCTTCGCTTCCTACAGGCTTTCAGTGTCTCTCCCCACAGTGCCTCGTGTGCTACCTTGGGTGCAGCAACGTTTAATTAAAGTAAAATATTCAGGAATTAAACTAATAACAAGAAAATCTCCATCTATGATCATATACTTAGAGAATTTCATCTGGAAAGTTTTCCAGTCCTCCATTAAAATGTTTACATGCAAGAGATTTTGCTTCTAATAAATCATAAATTACATTTAGGTAGTACTTTTTATTCTGATAGCTCTTCTTTACTGAAAAGTTGATTCCAGTCGTGACTCGTGTAGCCTTTCATTAAAATTCCTGCCATATAGAAAGAGACCAGAATTAAATATTTAAGTGGCTTTTAATTCGTGTTATCTTGCCACAGATCAATTTAGCACAACTCATCAACTGCTAACATGATCAATAATTAATGTGTCTGCAGGTCAGCTACATCAGAGTTCTCCTAGTCCTCTTAATGTCTTCCTGCAGTTCGCTCCATGAGCCCAAGGAGAACAGATCAGCTCTACCGTGGCCCACTGGAGCATAATTCATAGAGGAGCTTAGTCCACTGAAATAAAAAAAAAATAGAAATAAAACCAAGAAAATAATAATTAAAAAACCCACACACACATGCACAAAAAAACCCCACACCATAGCAAAAGACTTTGAATATGCTTTGAATAGTGTTCAGGATCCAACAGATGAGCCCTGGTGATTTTTCCTCCCGTGGTAGATCATATTACTAATCCCAGCATTTGATTTCCTGACCCCCCTCCCTCTGCAGCAGGGATGGCAGAAGAGCATGTGTCCCCGCCTCAGCTGTTCCAGTCCACAGCCTGGTGTCTTAACCCAAAGCCTTTGCAGCTGAAACTGAGATGCCACACTGTGGACTGAAGCAAATTCACCTAGGTGGGGATATATGGCATCCAGTCCGTCACTACAGGGATGGCAACCGGCAGCAAGGAGAGCAGCAGCTGGAAACAGCAGCGTCAGAGATCTGTGGTACGCAAAAGTGAACTTAGTATGAGCCTTCATTTGGCTGTTATTTTGGATGCGTTTTGCAGTGTAGCTGCCCTAACTTGAGCTTGAGAGAAATGAATTCAAATGTAGACAAAGCCAATAAATACTCCAATAAAACAATAACTTGCCTAAGATCTCTAGGGCTTTTTTTTAACCAAATTCAGACCTGCCATAAGTACCGACAAACATTCATTCTCATAGCAAAAAAAAAACCAAAAATAACCTAAATAAAACCACACTATGTAGCGACAAAACACAATCCTCACCTTGGGAAGCATGAAAACCACATACTAAGGGTAAAGTCTTTAGCACACCTTAACATTTTCACACCACCTACAATAGTATTGCTACCAAATAAACAGGATCATTAATATCTGCTACCAATAAATCCCAGTAAGGGAAACATAAGGGGTTTTCCCCCCAGCCTTTCAGCAAAAACCTTGGCAGCAAGGTCATACATTCTTGTATTCATAGATTGCTGCACCCCGCTATCACAGCTGTTCATTTAGAAACTCCGCTTTAGAATAAAACAAACCACCAAGTCTAAGCCGACAGAAAAAACAGAACGTGTGCTGCAGCGTTTCCTCACATCTACCTCCATCTCCGAAACAGACTCCTCCAGCAAGACAGCTTGTTTGTAAGGCCTGAGGAAGTCCTGATGTCCACCACACGGCTGCTTCAAAACTGGGCGCACTTTTGCAAACCTTTTTAATGACATTATTGTTCTTGTGCTGCCAAAAAAATTTGAAATCATATGATTTAATCTGTAGTGCAATGACACAGCAATCATATCGTCCCACTTTCTGTGACTTATTAAGCTTTTACTGTACAAAATATAACCATGCCAATTAGAAAGGTGGTCTTTTACTTTCATAATTAGACATGTAACGTCAGTTATGGAAGAAGTTTGCATGGCATAAAGGCAGACAAGAAAAATAAAGGTTATCCCCCCTCCTGTACAGAAATCAATACCATCATAAGCACACCTAAGAGGTGTGTAGCAACGCTTGTGTAAGCATAACACCAACTATGCTGGTGTTTTAAATGGCTACACTTTTCCATGAAGACGAGGGCTTGAGGAGGAAGCCAGGCTTGGGGCCTGTCTGTACATGCTGCCTCCCAGTTGCAAGGTAGGGCGGCACACCATTGCAGGTGACAGCAGGAGGCTGTAGTCAGGCCCTGGAGATGCCCAGCAGAGGCTGGCTGCGCTCCCACCCTGGCATGACAGAGCACAAAACAATCTGGCTGAAAGGCCTGGGGAAGAGACTATTGGGAAAGTAAAGGGATGGGGAGTGAGAAATGGGAGAGACCAGACTGGGAAGAGGAGGAGAGACCTAGACAAGACACACTGGGTGGAGCAGCTGGAGGGTCAAGAGAAGGAGCACAATGTTGTTGAACGAGTTACCCTTGGTGATTCAGAGCCAGTGTCCACCAGCTCAGTTCTGACTCAGAAGATCAGCATTTGCCAGGAAGCATGCACAGACAAACGCCCCAATCAAACACTCAGATAATGCCCTTTAGGGATGGTTGGGAAAAAGAAAACCATTAAAGCGACAATAAAAGCCTCAGTACACACATCAGAGCTGCCATGTATGTTTAATTAAAGTGTTAACGAACACTGTGTTATCCTTGATTGTTCATTAATTAGAAGCCCTGTTTCAGACGTGGTTGGAAATAAACTGGAAATCTCTTGCTGAGTATTTTTATATTGCATGCGTTGTTGAAGCACCGAGGATGGCACTGCACCACACTGGTCCCTTTGGATTCGCACACGTAGAAATGGCTTGTGCCCCAAGGTGTTTACAAGTGAAAGAAAAAACAGGAGACAACAGATGGAACCAGCAGCTGGAGGATCTGCAGAAATCCAGGCAGCTCTGATAGGCATGCCAACCAGACTTTTGTCGCCAGCTCTCTTATTCCGTATCTTTTGCCAGTCCCCCGAAAAACATGAACAAAATTACTGAGTGAACCAGAGAAAAAGTAACTCTAGAAAAAGACATGCATGCCCTCAGATCACTTTGTTGGAGTGGAGGCTCCTGAAAAGCCACAAGTGCTGCCTGGGAGCCAGCTTTTTGGATAAAGGCATCGAGGAGCAGCTGAAATCCCAAAGCTCAGGGTCTCTACAACTCCAGTTTCCTAAAGACAAATCATTGTACTTGTCAATGGGCCATCTCCAGCAGACACTGCACCCACGGAAACAGATGTGGGCCTCAGTTGGAGTCAGCTCTCCAAGGAGACCTGAGGGAGCCATTTCCCCAGGGCTGCCACCCTGCTGGTGGCAAAGAACAGGCCAAGGACACTGGCAGAGCCAAGGGGATGATCTGTCACAACACGTCAGTCCCCAGCACTGGAGGCTGGAGATCCTGCAGCCACCATGGTGGTGGGCAGAGGAGCTCAGGTGCAGGAGGGGTGGACCCTTCCCCACAGAGCGAGCCTGTACCATGCCCTCCTCCTGCTGCGGAGTCTCGGCCTGGGGGTAATCACAGAGGCAAGGGTGATACTCTCCGGTGAGCGATGGTGCTGGGGTCTCAGATCCCCTTGCCTGGCAGGGATGCTGCTTCAGCCAGGAGCTGGGCTGGGGGTCCTACAGGCAGAGGGGAAGGACAATGTTACTCCCCGTCTGAATTGCTGGTGTTTATCTAGTCAGTCCTTGCATAACACAACAGATTGATGAATATAGCAGAAGCAGCATAGATAAAGATTAAGTAGTGGCCAAAATATACATTAAATGGTGTCACAACTTTTGTTTCATCAGAATGATGCCTAAATAGAAAAAAGCCCTACTTTTGATGTTTACATTTTTCACATCAAGTATTTTTTCAACCACGAGGGATTATTTATTGTCTACTGGGTGCACACAGGCATGCACAGCCAGATACTGTAACAGGAACAGGGATACTTTTTCAGTTTGAAAGCTTTTGTGCCCTGCTCAGCCGTTCTCATTCATTACTTAAAATGTGTGCCCCGCACCTGCATATTGAAAAAAAAGCCCTGGCAATATTTGAGGGGAGAACGAAGTTCTGGCCTGAAGGGCTGAATGAAAACCTCCTGCTGAGCACCAGCAAGGATCTCTCGGTGTTTCTAGTCAACAGCAGTTACAGAGATGTTTTCCTACTACAGCTGCATTTGAATTTCAAATGCACCACTATAAAAGAGCAGACTGAAGAATAAAACTGATGGACTAAAAAAAATATGTACCTTTATGAAATGAAGCTGAATTTGTCTTGGAGCCTGCTTTTAAATTATGGTGATGGTCTGTATATAGATTAACACTAATAATGATTTTTGAACAGCACAGATTTAGACTGATATGTTTCAGTGCACTTTATCTTGTAATAATTAAACAATAGTTGTACAATTTGTACTTTGATACTCCCTCTCTTCCCGAAATGCCAAGGTACAAGAAACAGTATCTGGATGGTATAAATTTGTGTTACGATACAGTATATGTATTCCAGTAGCACTGAATATATGAGTATGTGCTCTTCCAAGTTACACACAGCAGTGTATAATCCCTACTGTTTGAGTACAAGTCACAGGAACAAAAAAACTGCAGTTTGGGGTCAGATTAAGAATTTAGATAACCTAATATCCTTGCCAGAACTGCTGCATGCACAGTTTTTGCCTTTCAACTTCTTTGCAGCAAAAGATGACTCAATTTAGCTATGAACTGCAAGAAAAATAATTTCCTTTGATGTTTTAAATCTATTCCTAGCAATTTAATTCTAGGTTTTGTCTTATAAAGCATTGTAATTGCTCCTTATTCATCTTCTTCAGAAAGGTCATTATTTAACAGCACTCTACTACAGCTTCCTCAGTCATTTCTGAGAGACAACACAGTATTTATTTAGACTTCCTGAAAAAAAGGAATCAAACACATTGTCTTTAATCCCACATTACTGCTAATTTCCTACTGCTAAGATTAACAAAATAGCACAGGTAGATAAGAATACCCACATCAACAACTTTCAGTACCTTTTCTCATTTCAACAGATCATTTCATGACACTGGCAAGAATGGGGATCCAGAACAGCACGCAATATGCAAGATATAGGTGCAGCATCAATATACTCAGTGGCACGGGATCTGGAGGTCACGTTGGTTGCCTGTTTTGCTCTGAGCCAACATCCCCACGCCTTGTCAGAAGGTGCACTGTGGTAAAATAGCATGCTCTAAGTTATAGAAACAGCACCCAGTGACAATGGCATTGTTAATGCCATTAAAAAATAGAGCAAGTTTCAGAAAAATGTCAAGTTGGATGAACCTATTTCGATCCAACTACTGTGCTACATGCTGTCCTAAGAGGTTTTTCTACCCAAGAGCTTTTCTACCTTGCTTTTAATCTAATATCATGGTAAGATTGCTATTACTCTCAGTAGATGGTGGATTACACTCTCTTAGGAGCATAGCTTTTCTGAGGAAAGCACTTTTCCTTAGAAACTAATCTTGGAAAGTGCTTCGGACTCTTCTTGCTGACGGTCCTTAATCCAATAACGTTGCAACAGTATTGTGTGACACAGGCACTGCTCCTGTGAATGATTTCTGCCAGGCAGTCCTGAGACAAGAGGAATAGTCAAGGTTATTTTTGAAGCACCAGAAGTAACTTAATCGCAGCGACATAATCGCTAATCGAGAATGCACAGCTTGCTATTAGTGACACTGATAGCTTGTAAAGGGAAAAGCAAATTTCACCTGATTATTTATAGAGTACTATTGCATGTAATGAGCAAGTGTGTTATTGCAGATTTACAAGTTAGCAGATTGGTTCTCAATTAGCATATTTTTCATATGCATTCTAGGACACTTCAGATAAAAAGCCAAGCGTTTATGTTTCTCATTTCTAGTATTTCAGATAGGCCTATGATTACTGTTGCATTTCCAGTGGTTTAAAGATTAGAAGATTATTTTTTTAAAACCCCTTACATAATTCCTTAAAAATAAAATGGGATTTATTTATGTAAAAGTATCTGTAAGCTTCTTGGTTCTGCAACAAAATATACAACTCTCTTGTCGTAATCCAATTTTTTAAAAAATAGTGCACTCACCTCCACAGCTGTGTCTTAGAATTTCTACTGATCTCCTGATCCAACTGACAACCCTAAGGTCAAAATGGGTTTGACCTTCTCATGTAGCCTCAGAAACCACCTTCTCAAAGAAGCAAAGATGATGATAAACTGAATGATAACCCTGACCAAGCAAGACTTCTACACTATATCCTTTCAGTCATTCTCATAGAGGATCCTGATTAACTGCTTGAATGACTGTTAGCAGCTGACAGGAAGGTAGAGTTCAGTTTTATTTCTTCTGCTATCTTCCAGCCTCAGGGTCTTAATCAAATTTAGTAGAAAAAGCGAAGGAAATAAGAGCAGAGTTAAATACTATTTAAAGCATGGCACAGGTGATACATGTTACCTTTTGAAGATATCTAACTGGGCTATTAAAATGACTTTTCTTCTGTCAGTTTTTCTGTCTTTATAACATGTATGTAAAAAGGAAAGTGATAAAGAAGAACCATGACTATACAAGAGTCTGAATTTGCATACTCTATGCAAGTGCCACAACTGATGGGCTACTTGTGATTTCATAGAATAATAGAATAGTTTGGGTTGGAAGAGTCCTTTAAATGCCATCTAGTCCAATCCACCTGCCATGAACAGGGACATCTTCAACCAGATCAGGTTGCTCAGAGCCCGATCCAACCTGACCTTGAATGTTTTCAGGGATGGGGCATCTCCCACTTTCTGGGCAACCTGTTCCAGTGTTTCACCACCCCTGTTGTAAAAAATTTCTTCCTTATATGTAGCCTAAACCCACCCTCTTTTAGTTTAAAACCATTACCCTTTGTCTTATTGCAACAGGCCCTACTAAAAAGTCTGCCCCCATCTTTCCCCCTTTCAGGTACTGGAAGGTGCTATAAGGTCTCCCCAGAGCCTTCCCTTCTCCAGGCTGAACAAGCCCAACTCTCTCAGCCTGTCCCCATAGCAGAGGGGCTCCAGCCCTCTGAGCATTTCTGTGGCCTCCTCTGGACTTGCTCCAACCAGTCTATATCCTTCTTATGTTGGGGGCTCCAGAGGCGGACACAGTACTCCAGGGGGGGTCTCACAAGAGCAGAGTAGAGGGGGAGAATCCCCTCCCTTGACCTGCTGGCCACACTTCTGCTGATACAGCTCAGGATACAGTTGGCTTTCTGGGCTGCCAATGCACAATGCCGGCTTACGTTCAGCTTCTCATCCACCAGTACCCCCAGGTCCTTCTCCTCAGGGCTGCGCTTGATCCATTCTCCACCCAGACTGTACCTGAGCTTGGGATTGTCTTGACCCATGTGCAGGACCTTCCACTTGGTCTTGTTGAACCTCATGAGGTTTACGGCGGCCCGTTTCTTGAGCTTGTCCAGTCCACTCTGGATGGCATCCCCGCTGGTGTGGGGTCTCTTCAGCACACCTCACCTCCCTCTCTGGAGGCCGCCTTCTCTTTGCCTTCTGGCCAATCCACAATCACTTTCAAAATTCCTGGGTGACTAGGGTTTTCTATGCAACCATAGTAGCAAGGACATACAGTATTCTATAGCAACTAACATCATACAGTTCAAGTAATTGGCTAGTCTCACCCCAAATCAAATCCCCTTAAGGTACACATCAGAATTCCCCATCTTTCATGGTTTAGTGGTGGACTTAGCAGCATTAGTGTAACAGTTAGACTTAATGGTCTGAAAGGTCGTTTCTGACCTAAAAGGTTCTATGATTCCCCACAAAATGCACCCAGGTCCTTGAAGAAAAACAATCCCACAAACTATGGGGTGGCCTGGCAGGTTAAGGGACATTCAAACATTGGATGGCCAGGGCATCGCTGCTGTTTCTGTGCTGCTGTACTGCACGGGCTGGAACTCCAGTGTGAACTCAGGTCAAAGGCACTGTGACCTGTGCATGAGTCCACATGGGAGCAGGACACCCTGAAAGTGTGTGGCCATGGATAAGCCCACGGCAGAGCAGGTACACCTCCCCGCAAGGCCACATGGAAATTGAGAATAGCAAACCGATCTGTGTTAAAAATAACTGGGGAAAAATGAAAGCATTTTACCAAGTGGTTGAGGAGTGGTTTCAGCGCAGTGGACAGCCCTGGGTAGGCAGACAGAGAGGCTAAAGCTGGTGGCCTTGCAAAGCAGTGACATATGGCATCCCACCCAGCCACTGGTGGCTCATATTAAGTGATGATCTCAAGGGAGTTCTCAGAGGGTGGGTTCCTGCACCAGGCAGGTGAACCTTGTGATTCCTATTTGCATGGGTATACCCAGGCGGTTGAGATATCTGAGATATCTTTTTCACTAAAGATAGGCAGAAAAAGAGGCAAATACCCAGCAGTGAGATGCAGGTACTGTTGATGCTTGTGCTGTCCCTGAGGAGTGGTTACATCTGTTCACTGACTGCCGTGTGAAACTTTTCAAAAGGAGATATGTTTAATGGATGAAAGATGGAAAGCAGTTTATGATGTTGAAACTCTGTCTCCATAATAATGGGTGTAAAATAGGCTGGAGAGACATATTTGAATTTGGAGTAATATTTGAAATTATAATCTGTAACAGATGTTAAGCTTTTCATTATTTCCCAATTTCTCATTCACAAGTTAATATTTAGCACTTAGTCTGGCTTAATTTATCAGTTTTAAGACAGAATAGAAAAACCTTCTTATCACTGATTCAGATTCACTGACCCTGCGGCTCTTTTCTGGGCTGCTCACTCCTCCTGCAAATCACAGAGTACCTGCAACTCACGGGGAAATTAATAGGTTCTGTTGTAAACACACGTCTTGGGCCTGCTTATGCTTTTCATTAAGCCATCATGAAATAGCTATTCCTAGATAACACCAGCTGTGGCCATTTTATACTGGAAAGCAATTGGGATGTTCTGGTTAAACTGGAAACAGGAATTTCAGAAAAAGAAAGTACACACACAGAATTAATTTGAAAAGAGTTAATCAGAGCAATACTAAGGACAACTCATGGTATTTCCAATATGTTTATATGGTTTAGGTCAGGTTAAAGATGTTCATTAGAGGTGACAAGGCCAATTTTGGTCTTGACTCTCTGAAACCTTACACAAAATATGCTTAACCACGTCCACGACAGGTGGTCACCCTAACCACCAACTTCAGCTGGTCAAATTATTGTCATCTGGAAGTTACTGTTTGGTCAGTACGATGAAATACTACTGTTGTTGAGGGAGTGGGAAGACACTAATTCCCTAAAGGGTGCTGTGAATTCAACCAATGGTTCTGTATTTAGCAATGATTTGGTTTTCTGTGATTTAAATATATCCTACTGGCATATGTGCTTGCTGGGAAATAGGACTGCTAGGATTTATATGATTATTTATTTACATTAGTATAAATAAAATGTAATGTGTTAGCTTATAATTAATATTCCAGCAGTAACAATGAAACAAAAGGAAAACCAGTCTCAGTGTTATTTAAATAATTGTCATTCCTACCATCATCGCTTCCCCCATTTGTCATTCTGGGAATATACCCACAACTTCCTCCAAAACCTTGATCAAATAAATATGTCTTTCACTGTGCCTAGAGAATCAGTGCATCTGGAGCAAGCTAGGGAGCATACTGCAGAGATTTCAAGTCTCCACAGAGTGTGCACTGCCAGCAGCGCTTCTCTTTATCTGACCAAGAATAGCCTGCTCAAATGCCTTTGCTAAGCCAAAACTGTTGAGATGCAGTCCCTCAGGAATCAAGCCAGGGTTTTTCCCAGTGACAGATATATTCCATCTTCATCCTTATTAATGGAACATTTATAATTGATTTTCTTTGTTTACCCTTTTCCTTTTTCTACAAGGAAGAACGAAAGTCTAAACCTTGCTCTCTATGAAAAACAAGAAGTCAGTCCTTACAGAGTATTAATCACACAGTGGGAAGCACTGAGAGACCTCTTAACTTTCTATTAAATTATGATTAAATTTCAACCGATTATTCAAATACATTGTTTCTTCTGAAGCCCAGACAGAACAATAACACACATAATTAGTGAAGAGTCTTCTCTGGAGAGGGGACTGTACAGTTAAATGAGAGTCCAGACTATGGAGCTGAAAAATAATAAACCTGATGGAAAAATCAGGACATAGTTCCAAGCTGTGTTTTTTCTGGCAGCAAAGTTGATTTAAGAGGTTTCTGCTCTTTATTTTTGCACCTATGACACAGTCCACTGCCTCTGCGCGTGTGCTGATGCAACTGTTTTGGGGCTGTGCTGTAAGCTGGATTAGTGAAACAATGTTGGGAAAATTTCCCAACCATCACCTTTAATTAACTGTGAAAAATGTTATATATTAGCAGGACCTCATCATGCAGAGGTCTTGGTGCCACACTGTGCATCAGCTATTAACTCAGAAAAGCAGGCTTAGTTAGTACCTGCTCCTCAGAGCATAGCTGTTCATTACAGGATGCTGGAAATATGGGTACAATGTTAAAGGAAGCATTGCACAGACTACTCACACTTAAAATTTAGCCCCATGCTGAGTAGGACTGAATCTGGGTTTAAAAGGCACCCTTCCTGTTAATGCAATACAGTCAGAACAGCCTTTACTGAGAGGCTAACCTGACTTTGAACTGAACGGGAGTGATCTTTGTTTCAACTGTCTCTGCACATAGTGATCTATTTTCAGTTAATATGGATCCTGAGAAGACATATGGCTTAGAAATGAATCCCTTGCCTAGGAATAAAACTCAAGTATTATCTACACTTGAAAGTTCAGTTGGATTAACATATAATTATAGAAACTGTTCTGGAATAACTCCCCAAATGTTTCACAATAAGAGTTTCTTTCTGTTCCTGTTTTGCCTCATCCATTTTCAACAGCTACTCGTGTGAAAATTCACACTCCTGTTTTGCACCCTTGGTTTTATTTTCTGATAGCTATGATAGTTTGGAGGGTTGGTTTTTTTTTCATCCTCAGCCTGGATCAATACAGCTCTACTAGCTAAAGCAATAGCATAAATATCAGTAGATCAGCAGGGAATTGATTTAAATCTATACCAGCGATGAAGTCGTCTGGCACCATCAGCTGCTGCTCCAGTAGGAGACTCTGTCAGCACGCTTCTAATGGTTTGTCCTTTTAAATGAAAACATGGCTTGTGGCTTTTCCAGAGGCCTGAACCCACGCTGTGCTTTATACTGTCTCTGTGTGACAAAGCTTTAGGGCAAAAGGAACTCTGGTTGATACCCAAAAGACCTACCTTCCACTATAATGATGAAATATTTCTAAAGCTTTACATTCTTTTGCCACCAGCACGGACGACAGATATTTACTCCCCAGCCAAGAACCCACGTGGGGTTTATCTGGCTAAATGATATTTGGAGGCTGAATCTTTATGAAGTCCCAGTTATAGAAGTGATGATGGAAACGGTAACAAGATTGTCCCTCTCAGACAATCATAATCTTAACAACTTGGTCATACTAAATTTGGGGTATCTATCTTTTTGAAGCTATTATCCAAGTGCTTTGTAATAACCATTATGACAGTGTCTGCCTTCATATCCTATCAAGCTCTAACAACCCTCAGTTTTGGCAGTAAAAATATCAATACTAATCTCAGACTGTATATTGATGCTACAGAGACTTTGTAGTTTAAGAAGTCTGTAGTTTAACTTCAAGTTATGGGTTCCCATAACACTCTTGCCCTGTCTACAAAGGTGAGAGACACAGTTTGAAACCACAAGCCCTCAGGTTAGGTTTCTAGCTATGTGTTGCGAAAGCAGTTTTCTAAATATTTGATTCACTTATTTATATTTAGTCCATACAAAGCATAACAGCAGCTTATGAAGTTCATAGTGTTGCATGTAAAAAGCACCATTGCCTCTGTTTTGTGGACAGTGAAGGTGTGGTGTGGAGGCTACTGGTGAACCCCAGCATGAGTGAAACTCTGAGGTCAGCTCTGTGCCTTAGCCTCCACCCTCCCAGACCTTGAGTTTCTACCAAGGAAAACTCAGGTACTCAGGCTGGGTGAGAACTTGTGATGCTTCCCAGCCAGCTGTCCCACTTGAAGGCTCAGTGGGCCAGCATCGGGGAGTATGGCTTCACTTCCCAGCTCCCCTACTGTGCCTTCTGGATGTGCACCTGATCAGCTGGAACAGCATCTCATTCCATAAATTCAGAGCCTTTCATAATTCTGCACTAAAATTCCTTGTAGACACATCTCTGAATGACCTGAAGAAAGTCTCTTAACATCACTAGGCTTTGTCATTTAAATGATATTTTAATATCATCACTACTTTGCATTAAGTGATATTTTAACTTGACATTGAAATCAATTAAAATTAATTAAATACACTTCAATTCTGGATTAGAATACCTACATTAACTTAATTTAGTAAACCAACGCCACTTTAATTCATATCTTTGGCTAACGTATTCATTCCTCAACATGTTTATATAAATTAAACTGAAAGCACCATTTTAACAGGTAGACACCTAATCAAAAATAGCAAAAAGTTTCTTTTTACCAAAGGCAGCTGATTTTGTTTCATGTCATGCCCCTTGTTCAATAGCTGGATTTTCAAAGCAGGAAAAAGGGATGTTTCAGTGAAAAACACTCATACGTGACCCCTAGTCCAGGAGACACACTCTAACAAAAGTACAATGTTCTTGCAAAATGGAACAGTTATATAAAATTGTTGCATTATAAGAAAGATAAAAGAAAATAAAGCACACCGAAATAGATCAGTACCAAAAAAAAAAAAAAAAGGCGTTTTTCTGTCTATAAGGCCCAGTCTTCTGGGGGGCAGAAGTAGATAAGCTTTGGACACCTAAATTTGTTCTTCTTTCTACTTGTTCTAGGTCCTCATTTTAAACTTCTTACACATCTAGTTACAGCTGAATTTGTATTTGCATAAGGTTATAATAAAAAGTCCTACAGCTTGATTCCTGAAAACAATTTAGTTTACAATTATATATGTAGATACGATGTACATCACATTTTTCTTATATATACATATGCAAATTTGCACATGATGATATGGGTATCTTTAACATTGCTACATTTATCACATAGTAGTTTTAGAAGCCCAAAATAGCTTAGGGTTTTGATTTTTTTAGGGCTCTATGAAAAAATGCTACCATGTTTTTTTCCTAAGACAAGCTTTTTCACTAGTTAAGGTGCTCTTACATCGTGCTGCAGTGTGTCTGCGTTGAAGACTCTGTATCCCTCCAAGTATAGCCTTCTTAAAGCACCAGAAATAGAGAAAATACATAAGTTATTCATGGTTTTTGTCTGTTATAGACAATGTTGAAAAAAGATGTAACTCATTAAGTGGATATGGTGAGGGGAAGGGAAATGGGTCCCTCCTGGGAGAAAATGAGTCTGCTTGGCAGGGAGGAAGCTTTCCAAGGACAGAGCGAGACAGCTAGAAAAAGCAAGTAGAAATGAGAAATCTTGGGAACTTGAAAGATGTGGCATAATTGGGATTAGAAAACTGCTGGGGATAGCAGATGCACAGGCTCCTGAAGTAATGGAAAGCAAAATAAATCTGGGGAACCAGAGGACAGTGTGTAGCATCTGCTGTAATCCAGGAAGCTGTTAAAAGGTTATTAGTGCTGGAGGGAACCTGGAAGAGAGGAGCCATGCCACACGGACCGAGAGAGGAGTGTTAGGTGTGTGTATAAATCTTTCAAAGTCTTGTTTCTGTCAGTTTTCTGCAGTTATAAAATTTGCCTTGACTTAATACCTGCTCGTTGGAAACCAGCTTTTGAGCTTAAGTGATCTTTTGTGCTTTTTGAGGACCTGTGAAGAAAAGTTGTAGGGCTTCCTTGAATCTGTAGCTGACTTGGAGTCCCCTCAAGTAGAACAGACCAGCTGGGTTATCAGCTCTGCAGAGCTTCCCTTTTCGGTCCTCATGGAGATCTGGTGTTCCCAAGCACACAACAGACTGCCCCCCCTCACCATGGGGAAGAAAAGCAAGACAGAAAAATAGATTTTCCTTTTTGATCCTCCCACCTGGATACAGAGAAAAGGAAGAGAAGGAACTCACCCAATGTGTTTACCCCCACTCACAGTTATTCACAAACAAAGGAATATATTCAGTAGCACGGCATGAAAGCAGCTTCAGGTGCAAGTGTATTATGTGGATGGGGCTACTTGGCTGAGTTTACTAGCCATTGCAATTAAGAAGTTAAACAGTTTCAGAACTATCTGAAACGAAGTGATATCTGGTACCAAACAGATAAATTGTCAGTTTCTAGGGGTTGATTCTTTGTGACCATATTGTGATGCAGGGAGATAAAAATCACCAGCATTCAGACACCCTGCAAGCCTCGTTTAATCTTTTTTATGTTCCTGCTGTACACCACCTTTCTAGGTCAAACTCTGAATCTTCATCGATCGTTTCCCTGCAAAGTCTGAACAGACCTACAGTCCTGGCGAGAACTATTGCGTTGACTAACATCTCCTGCCATTACTCAAAAAACATTTCCTGCTGAAACTAATCTGCTGTGAGCCCGAACGTGTGAAAACACAAATAAGGGCATGCATATATATTACATATACCCATTACCTCCAGGTGTAGAAGTGTGTGTTCCACCTATACACTAGGTCCGCGATGCTGCTTTTCTGAATTTAACGATGGGCATCTGAATTCTCTTCCTTCATAACAAAAACATGCCAAAGTGCAGTACTAAGGGGCACTTTGGTATGTTTGCGCAGAGCTGTCATTTAGGAAAGACTTGTTGGATGTGAGTAGGTACATCCCAGGGGCACTGCCGTGTGCCAACACACAGTCCGGATTTTAATAGCAGAGAAGAAGGATGTTAGGTCTCTCTGAATTACAGAAGAAGCTGCTGCACCGAATGCGCTACCACATCCTGACACATTCTGCAGCTCCGGACAGGAGAGAAGCCAGCAAAAGCTGAGCTCTGCAGAGGTGACCAGAGGTCCTCCTGCCTTGCTCCCTGGTCCCCTGTGTGGCAAAGGGCAGTTAAATTTAGCATAATACAACAGGGTTTTTCTCCATTATCAGTTATCTATTCAGAAATGGACTCTCCAACGTAGAATGGACTCTCAGTATTCATTGGGCTTTCTTTTTTATAGTCTATAGATTTTATGGTCTACTTTGTATTTCTAAGTGGGCTTTTTCTAGTACCAAAATGGATCTGAACTATTTTCTTAATGTAAAAATCAATAGCAGACATGGATTCCAAGTCTCTCTATTAAATATCTACGCATCAACAAATAATTTCACTACTCCATTTCTATCTGCAGATATTGCTTTCCACACAGATTAAAATAAAAACAATTTAAGCTGTGAAGTTAAAGTAAATAGCTTTTAAAACAATTTATTGAAAACAAGTTTTTAGCTCACTATTTATCATACGATCTTTAAGGCATTTTAAACTAAAATACAGTGCTTATATTTACTTTTCTTTACACCAAAGATACACTGTTGAGATATTCTAACCAAGCATGTTTAAGACACCCAGACTTATTAGAATAATGCTTTTAAACATATTGTACAAAGTGGTAGTTCTTAACTCACAGTGTTTCTGCCAGGGTTAATACCCCCAAATTTCTAAAAGTGAAAGCACATTGCTTACCGAACAAGGGCCTTAATGCTGTCACCATAGAGATGACACTTCACAACCCTTATTTATGTCTCCTTGATTGCACCAAACACAATCTCTTTATAAACAAATGCTGTTGGTTTCTTGAGGATGATTTTTCTAGATGATGTTTTAAATAATGTCTTTGCAGAGACAAATACTATTTTGTAGTACAGTGAATTTTTCACGATAAAGAATACAGTAACCCTGCAGATAGAAGAAAGAGAACAATCCGTTTGAATAAATGTGAAGGAAATTCCTTAATTAAAATGACAAACAGACAGACCAGACACTCTCTTTGTCTCCACAGGAAAGGATGAAAGAACCTGTTATTTGCATTTGGCCAACGAACTTGAAAACATAGGGGAGAAAATATTTTGGCTAAACCAAAACAAAAATATTTTTCTTGGACTGGAAAACCAAACCCACTTTTTTTTTTTTTGCTTTAAAATAGAGGGAAAAAAAGACCTTTTGAAACTGTTTTTACAACATTTTTCTTTTTTTCCCAATACAAAGTTTTGCAAAATTGAGCTCAAATTGATAAATATAATTAACTGCTTTCCAGTAAATAAAATAATTACAAACATAAGCACCCAGCCCTATATCATAATAGTTAGAGAGTGGAAATTAATGCCATGCAGAAGGGCCATTCACTTCCATCTCTGAAGCTAGCTGCCTTTCATGGTACGCAATCTCACTGCAAGAAGGCCTTCCCCCCACCCCCTCACCCCCACCCCCACCCCGGTATTGAGCAATCGCTGCAGGGAAGCAATTTCTCTGATCGGCGAAGTGCCATGCACACTCATAGTTCTGCCTAAGCACTTACTAAGAGCAAGGAAAATGGTACGTGACGGCAAAAATCATCCTTCAATTTAATACAAAAAGGGACTTCATATCTCTGGGCTGGGTGTACCTAAGCCTGACCACGGCGTTCAGCATGGGACGCCTCTGCCACCCCACAGCGCGTGGGGAGTGTGGGTTGCTGCGTGCAATTGCGGTTGGCTTCCCCAGCCTTATTTCGGATAAACCTCTACTGGACCCAAGGAGCACCAGTCCCTAAGTTACCGATCCAAACTGCTGTTTTGCTTCTTTTTCCTGACTGTTACTCTAGTTTATTCTTTCTAAATTGTGGTTGTTTCCATGACAGCTGGGTCCATAAAAACAAGTCCTCTTAAAACACCGAATTGATTAAGTTTATATCCAACAATAACAACCTAAACGCTTGTGCAGCAACCAGCTCTCTTCTAACACAGAAAGCTTTGCGCTGTGACCCATGGGCCAAATCCAAGCCAGGGGGCAACTGCACCCGCCCTGCCACCCCTAATGGCCGCGGTGGGGAGAGAGGGACTGATCTTCCTAAATACTGCCTGTATTTGAAGCAAGGAGCTGCTGGTTCAGCTAACAGACCCTTGACATCAACACTGCTGTGTGCCAATCACCATGATGTCTGGGCTACATATGCTTAATAGCCACTGATTTCAGAAGCTGATTATCTAATTGCTCTGTCATGTTGACTTTGACCTCACGCTTGGCCCAAATCCCCCGGCCCTTGATGTTTCTTGCACTTTCTAGAAATAGCCTCTCCAGACAAGGAAAAGCAAGCACAAGGTAGGTGGTGTCGGGGACGTGTGCTTTTGAATGGCAATATGGATTTAAATGATTTGAGGCACTTGACTCTGTGAACTGGAGCCTGCACACATGCAGCTGGTACAGAGGGGGTGGATATGCCCTGTCGAGCTCTGTTTCTCAAGCTGTCCTAGGCAAAAGTGACCCAAGAGCTTAAACCTCCCCATGGCAGGAATCAGCTGCTTTTTGTGCAAATGGTACAGTGGAGTCAAACCCAATTAATGTTTTTAAGAGTAATTTGCTGCTGCTCCTTTTACTAGAGTTTGTACACTGAATTGCTCACACCTGCTAGAGAAAACCACAGAAAAACTTCGGTTTACCTCCTCTGACATCTCCGAGAAAAAGCTGCTATATGCTCCCCTTATCTCTCAACATGCTTTATCAGGGAAAAAACCCCAACCCCCAAAAATGTAACTCCTGGTGCCTGCTGTGGTGGATGTCCCCATGCAGGCTGCCTTGCTGTCCCCCACAACATCAGCTGGGGACAGCCGGGGGGCCGCCTGTTGCCTGCTCCTGCCCAGCCTGCCATACCTGGGGCAGGAAGGAGTGTCCCTGTCCTCCTTCACACCCTGGGCTGCTGTGACAGCCACAGAAGTGCTGGCAAGTCCCTCTCCATCTGAGCAAAGGGGACAAATCTACACACCTGAGTCCAAGCACCAAGATCTACCCAGCTGCCTCCTCAGAATGTCTCTGGCCGGGCTGCAACACCTGTGCGAGGGAAATGCCATGTTCACTCGGAGCAGTTGTTCCCTGATGCTCAGACTCGTGGTACTGTGACTGCGGCGCTGGTTCACACGTAAAACAGGATCACTTTTCAGCCTTTGGTTGGGAAAAGGGATGCTTATTTTTTCAAGTGCACATCTAAATTCTTCAGCAGCTGATGGAGGTCACCAGCCAGACACAATTGTTTTAGTACAGTCCTAAGAAAAACAAAGAGAAAGAGGAGAACAGGATAGCAAGGATGAAGGGAAGGACAGTGGGGAGACAAACTAGAGGACATGGGCCGGTGTCCAGCTACGGGTCTAAGTAGAGCTTGGGCAAATCATGAACAACAACACAACTTGATTTCTATGAATTAAGAAAAAAGAGATTGCCTAAGCAATTGCCACTGCTTTGTCTGTGTCTGACATTTTTACTCTTCGATTGCACAGGACCTGAACAATTACACCAAGCAAATAAGACGAAGAAGCAGAGAAGTCAGGGAGAACAACGAAGCCACTCTGTTTTGTTGATCTTCAGAGAAGCTCTGATTCAGTTATTTATATCAATTCTTTTCCCAACATATGGTCCAAGTACTGCCTGCAGATAAGCATGACAGGAATTCAAATAAAGACTATTCGGGGTGTAGGTGTTGCTGACAAAAACATACGCTGTCCTGTGTTGCTTCTCTCCCCAAGACAAATGTAATACGCGTGGTTATCTCACTGAAGTAAGTTAAGTTTAAAAAACAGCTTACTACTGAAGACTGAACCTTGGCTTATTTACAGTTTGCTATCCGAGCTGAATTTGTGTCTCATGATCTCGGAGGTACAGTCTGTCATAGACTTTGGGTATTACCCCTTTTCTGTTTTCCATTTCTGACCTTTAGGTACATTTTTAAATAATCTCTTACCTTTTCAACAGCTCTTCCTCATCTTAAAAAATCTGCAGAAAGGCATTTCTCTAAGGGACACTTTATTACCTCTTTAGATAATTATTTTCAAAATTTTAGAGGAGTCAAAGTGCTGCCAAGTCCACTGTCTCTGCAAGGTTTGCACGATGTGGAAGCAAGCAATGATTGTTATTTTTCACCTCTTCTAGTTTCATTGTCACATCGCCACCTAAATCTTCCAGGTGGAAATGGACCTAGCCTTCCTTCCCAGTACTGCTGGAGAGGGGGTTAACATTGTACCATGTGTTGTTTCTGTTTCTCTGTGACAGAGAGAACCAGTTCAACAGGCTGCTGAAGACAACACATCAGTACTAAAGTCCATGGTAACCACTTATTAATTTTTTTTTTAAATTTGCTCTAATCACTGCCCTGTGACAATGTACTCTGAGAATTCCTGGAATAAGCAAATTATTGTCATACTTGACTTTGAAGCTCAACCGATCTAACAAAAGCCTACTGCTGGCACTCACTGCTGCAGAAAACCATTGAGAACAGAGAATTTAGCTGATATTTTGTCATAAATCAATAGAAGTATTCCAGAGCTAAACTAAAATACATTTCAAACAGCCAGGAGAGCTCTCTGGGGAATATTTAATGCCCTCTGAAGAGAGTGCCTTGTTTCACAGAACCCCATTCAGTTTTCATTGAGAATTCATTTTTGTAGTTACTTTGATTAATGCATCTTGAAAGAAATCTCAGGTTTATAAAGCAATAATTAGCAGTAATCATCTACAGCTAGAAACGTGTTACAGAAATTGGTGAGTGACAGTAGAAAAAGCTTTTATGAGACTGGCAGAGCTCTTCCAACAAAACCATGCGAGTGAAAAGGACTTACACCATGCCAGCTGTATAGAAGACCTTGAGAGAGTAACCATGCCTGGGAGCTTTGACTGCTGGGGCATTCATAATGGGCACCCAGGTAAAACATGGAGCAGTGAAAAGGATCAAGGGCATTCATGGAAAAAGACAGCCAAGGAGTTTTGTTGTACCTCCTCTCCTTCCCCAAAGAATAACCCACTGGGAAATACAGTATATTAATGAGTGCAAGGCAATGACCTCCACTGGGAAATGCCTAAATTCCCTAGAACTTGTCTGGGAAACAGGAGGTGATGACCAAAGTGCATTCACAGTCACAGCAGGTCTCCGAACATGCCCACCTGCTCCCAGGGCTGCAGACACATGTCCTGCCCCTGCTCAGCAGAGGCAACCGCATCTCTGTGTCGCCTCAGATGTGCTGAGCAGCACGGTGCTGCCGGAGGGCAAGACCACAGACAGACACACGGACAAGGCTCTTCCTTTCCCCTTTGCTCTCCCCTGCATATGCTGACAATGGGAGCTGCGGCCCTCGGGACACCGCTTCCCTGCACAGTGCCCCGTAGTACAAGGAGCAATCACAGCACATTAGGCAGTTTCTTCCCCTGCCCGTTGGTACAACCCGGAGCAGCAGCACTGCAGCCACAGCTCCCAGGAGCAACAGACCTGGGAAACGCCTGAGCAGCTCCTCCAAGCTGAACCCCACATTGCCGGTAGTAGCAGCAGTACCGGGAACAGATGGGCCAGCTGGTCTTCAAAAGCCACCATCCCTCTGTAAACTACGGCACGGATACGCTTCCCAGTGTGCCGGGAGTAGGAAGTCATTATCAACTTGCTGCTTGTTTTGGTTATTACAGTAGTGTGTTGTTGAGACTCTTGTAGCCTGGTGACAAGCTACAACACCAAAATCGCTTCCGCAAAATCTGCGATCCCATGGTGTCTTCAGTCCATGGCTGGAAGGCAGCCAGTGCCGTCAGGCAGCGTTGCAGCTTTCTCATTTTTGTAAAGCGTTCATAAAACATGCACCTTATTAAGCGCTTGGAAAGTAATCCTAGTTTAAATTGATTGTTGAACAAAGAAGCAGCAATTTGCTGTTGGGAAATGTTTTATTTGCTTTTCACCATAGGAAGGTGGATAGGAAAACAAAGTCACCCAAGTTGGAACTAAATAAATTAAATGCATTCAATTAGCTAATGGAGTGTCTCACAAAAGGTTGAACTATTAGAAAATTAAATTAGTTCTTCCTAATATGCTGAGATTCCTTAAGTCATTAACACTTTTTACTTTTTTAGAAACTGTCTGAAATATGAAGGGGATTATTTTTCACCATGGGCTTCTTCCTTGCCATGCCTTTCTATCCTGATTCTCTTCAATGTTATAATCAGAGGTAATTTGTGAAAAGCATTTTTAAGCTAAATAACTTTGGTGCAATTCATGAGAACAGGGAACATACTTCAGATTTTTCTAATTGGAACACGGTGTTCTGAGAGATCAGTTTCACCAGCTATTATATGATTTAGTACCACAGTTTAGAAAAAGACTTGACTCAAGCATGTTCACTGTTGGGTTTTTAATGGCTTTTTACAGCAAAACAACTGAAGATGGAAGATAGAAGTATTTTGAATTTGCAGTACTGCCCTTGCAGTGTTATTCTGGATGAGCTCCATCACACTTACATTAGGTTAATTAACAGCAGCATGGCATTTGCTGGGAACAGCTACAGAGTGGCCAGACATACCTCCTTGGTGCACTACCACAGTGGCATGCCCTGGTGGTGTGGTGGCAGAGGCTTCCCATGTCCTTCGCCCCATCCTGGTTAGGATGGTGCAGGAACTGTGGTTAGGAAATGTCGTGCACAATCAGTCAGTGAGGTGGCAGGTCCAAAATGCCCCTCTGCCCAGCTAGAGGGGTGGCTGGAGGAAGGAGCAGTGCTCAGTGCTACCTCTGCTTCTCGGTGGAGAGGAACCAATCTGTCTCATGGAATAAAACAAAATTTTTCGATCAGTGAAGTTCTCTCTTCACTGATAGAAAGGTTGTTTTCACAAAAAAAAAAAAAGAAAAAAGAAGAAAGGATTATTTCAGCTGTGATATACCCATTAAAGATAGCTCAACAGCAGGAAACACAGGCAAAGGTCCTAGGCAGGGGGGTCAGGGTTGAAAAAGAGCCAGCTAAGGACATAAAGGCACTTTTCTCCAAGAGTATTTCTTTCCCAGGCAAGCAAACCAGTCAGGTACATGCGGTGCTCAATTATCTTCACACTCATGTGCTTAAAACTGGGTGCTTTGCAGGATGAGATCTGGCATGCCCTTATGCAAGCAAAATATTTTTATCTTCTTCTAGCCTAATAGAAAGTAGAATATTTTGACAACTCATAGGTCTCATTGCTATGGAAACCTACACTGTATCTTTAGGTCAGCCTTGATATCTCTGATTTGCAGAGTCTGCATCTAACCTTAAAAAAAAGCCTACAAAAAGAGCCTAGCTGTACGTGCAGTTTCATTCCCACCCCCCACTACCCTTTGTCTTGCTTCTGTAGCCAAAAGCAAAGTCCAAAAGCCTTTACAAGGAAGAGAGGTTGTGATTAACAGCAGTCCACTGCCAGGTTACTCATTCCAATGGCAATGTGAAGCGGGGGGATTTGCGCTGACAGTACTTGGACATGGGAACATCAGCAGGCAAGCCGACCTCATTTGGGTAGACATCACCATACGGAAACCTGGCCTCATACCGCTGTGCTCTCCTTGTTCCTGCCTTGCTTGGGTGAGCAAGCCAAAACACCCACTGATGCTCTCAAATGCTAAGCAACTCTTTTCTCATCCATAGGTTGGTAGTGGGAGGATTTACTGCTGCATGCAGAAGACCTGCTGCCACAGGAGGGAGTGAGCTGGTACCATCTCAGTAAAACAGATTGGCCCCATCTTGTGTCAGGACATCTGCCTTGTTACAAAATTCAGGTTTTTCCCTCTCCCTCCCAGCCTTTCTCCTTCTGCATGACTTCAGATGTTCTGAACTTACAGTTTACCCAGGCTTGGACCAGCGTCATTCCTGGGATGATACAAGAGTTGTACACAACCTCGTAGGGAAACTGGTACTTGACACACCTCGGCTTCATTATAGCACTAATGGAGCTATAAGGTGCTTGCATTTGTTTGGTTTGTTTTTTCTCAGTCACTTTGTATATTGGGAGAGAAAAATTGGACTTTTCAGAGGTAGTTTGAGGACCAATATGTGTGTTTCATGGCCTCCAAAGACTTCTCTACATAATTGAAAGTCACAGAGAATTCACAACCAGAACTTTTAATAAGAGTTGCTGGAATTTTACTACTCTAGTACCAGAAACGTTTTTCTTTTTTTAACAAAACAGTTGTCTCTTCACCAATAGAAAGGAAGGTTGTTTTCACAAAAACAATCAAACAAAAAAAACCCAAAACCAACAACACCCCAAACAAACAACAAAAAATTTCAGTTGTGGTATACCCACTGTTTTGCTCAAAAGTGGGATGTACTGTAAATTTTGCTGTAAAAAAAAAAAAAAAAACCCACACATCTTTTTTGGCAAAAATGGTAAATCTACCAAGAAGGCAGTATTTGTCAGTAAAAATGAAATATTTTTCTCCAAGTTGCAAACACATATACTTGCTTAATACATAACTTTCTATTTTAGTACTTAATCTATGTACCTTAGTACAGGACAAATGTGCCTTGTCCAGTTAAGCCTCAGCATGTGTGGCTATAGCAGAAGTTCTGTCCACATCCTCCTTTGCTGCTGTTCGCTATTTTCACCTTTAAGTTGTTTATTGACACCCCCCACCCCCCTGCCTTTTCGGATGAGGCTAATCTCTTCTATTGGCTCAAAGCTGGTTTGGTTTGTTTTTTCAGAAAATTAAGCTTGTATTCCTATTAAATTGATGCGGTTTCTTTTCCTGGATTTTCTCCCCAGTATGAGTGAGAACACTGTCTCACTGTGCTCCCTTTCAAACATTCAAGCCAAATTTTAAATGTATAAGATCATAGGCAAGCACTCAAAGATTTGGAGAATCAGGATTATGCAATGGTGGAAAATGAGAAGAAAGCACTTTTTAAAGGTTGAAGGAAATACAGCTTCACTAGGCAGGGAAAATCCCACAAGTTTAATTCTTGTAATGGATGGCAGAGACACACACTCTGCTTTCTGGGATGAGTATTATTCCATAAAGGAATGCAACATGAACCAGTAGTTAAACTCGGACAGATGGTGCTGGAAATATTTAAAAGATGTTTACTTTATATTATTAGTGATCAAATAATGCAATGTTTTTGGGCATGTCATCCTCATGACTTCCCACAAGACATAATATTTTCCTTGTTGGTAAAAGCAAGTAACTAAGCTGTAGGAAGCTTTTAGTAACTGAGGTATTTTGGAGTAGTGATGTAGCTGCAGAAGTATCTACCAGCACCACCATCCCCCAGCCCAACCCCTTCCCTGGGCTTGCTCCCCTTATTTCCTTAAGATAATAATACTAAAAAAATCACTGCAGTTAATTCCCTCGTGTGATGTTAAAGCTGATTTAAGACTCCCAACACTCAAAGTTACATTAACATAATCCCCTTTAACTAATCAGGTGTAAATTGTGTGTGGAATGTACCCAAATCCTCTATTTCAATGAAAAAAGACTGATCAGCTGAAAAGAAAGGGAGACATGAACTCTCTTGAGCCTCCCACCTCTTCAGAATGAAAGGAAGGTCACTGGCCGTGGCTGGAATACGGGGGTCACCTTCTGCTACAGCAACAGGTTTTGTTCCTTCAGTTCCTCAGCCTCCTTCCTCTTTTTCCTCCTGCTTTTGGTCTGTCTTCCCACACTAAGCATGAAACAGGAGTAGCCAGATAGATGACCACTGTCACTGTCCATCTCCCTCTCCTGCCCTTCCATCTTTTATGGGGATCAAACTTTCCTGGCCTGTTGGCGATGGCCAGTGAAGGCAGCCTGCCTCCAGGAGAGCTGAACCTCTGTTGCTGAGGTGGAAAGGCAAAATACTGGGGAGAGCTCAGGCCAAACCACAAGCCTGCTTCAGGCTCCTACTTTTTAAATACTCATCTGCTAAATACGTTGCTTTTATATCATTTACAGAACATTTCCTTGCCCTGAGGCGTTTTCTATATCTAAAATGTGTTTGGTACTGTATGGTCATACGTTATTTTTCTCATCAGCCTGAGGGCACAGAAATTGATACGACTCTTACACCCCTGCAATCCTGCTGACTTCAGGGGAATTGCATCCCATTAGAGCAAGTGAAATCAGAATGAATAAATATGCCGTTGCTGTTCCCTGTTACATTGTAAAGCCCACCGGAGTAGTAAAGAGAAAGTTGGTGACTGACTCTTGCTTTACTCTTGTTCAATGCTGTTCCCGAGTGTACAACAGGATAAACTACTTGCTCGGGTACACCTACAGAGCGAGGTAAGAAGACGAACCCTTACACCTACACCACTTTCTGTCTCAGGTCTCACTGGCACGCAGATCAGCACAATGCAGTAGCCCAGCTGTGGCAGACTGTGGAACAGGTAGGGCAGGGCATCCTCTTTCTCACCAAGAACCAGAACTGCTCTGACAAAGCAGAAAAGAGCCAGCGACAGAATAATTACCTGCTATCTATTTTTACTATCAATTTAGAAATTTTTTTTTTTTATTTCTCCAGCTCTTCCTGTTGGGAATCAAAGCACCCAAGCATTCAGTCACCCACAAACAGCTTTCATCCTCGTCTTATAAAAGGGAAAACCCTGAGACACAGAGATCTTGAATTACTTGTCCTTGGCCATAGATATGGCAGAGACAGAAATAGTTCCCAGTTCCAGATTGCCACCCGAATACATTCAACCACAAGACCATCCTTCTTCATTACTCCTTACTGTTTAATTTAAATGCAAACAACAGAGGGCAACAAAACAAAAGAAAGAAAAGCTCAGGCCCAGACCCACCATGAGTCAGACACCCAAAGCTGTGGAACTGGATCCAGCCATCACATGGTTGTTGTAGGAAACGCTGGCAATTGCTTCCCTACGCAGAGGTCAGTTATGATTACATACCATGGAGATACTCCACGGATGGACTGCGGGTTAGTCTGGAAGAGGAAGAGAAAGGATCTGTTAAAGCCAGGCAAGTTCTGGAGACATCGTCCTCATAAACAGACCCAGGAATCACCCAGCCAAGCTATGTCCTGAGTGGATCCAAACTCACAAGTGTCTTGGGGAGCCACTGTTGGGTCCGCCTGGCCTTCTGTTTCTCTCCACATGTATTAATAGTCTATCCCAATTTTTTAATCCAGAAGTTGGACCCATGACAGCCTTTCTTTTCCCAATGTTTTTTTCCTGCTGTCTTCCTTTTAGACAAAAAGGAATAATGCATATCTCGGTAACTAATATCTCACTGTTCTTTGTAAAAAGTGGTCGCTTTCTCAGCAGCTTCTATCTCCATGGGAGCCACCAAGGCTAGCAATAAGGCTGTGGTGGTATTCTTCTGAGATTTGCCTGTGTACTTCCTTATGTCTATCAAAGTGGGCAGCAGGAAAGTGGTTCAAAACATGGGCATGTTCAGAGATGAAGGCCATAGTTTCAGCTCACAGCTGTCATGTCTCACTGTACACAGCATTGTTCCCAACAGAGAAGCTACTGTTCCTACCTTCCCGCTGCCAGCTGCACACCGATCTGTATCTTGAAGATTTTCTTTATGTACAAGACCTAGAATATATTTTTGTTATTAAGTGATGAACTACAAAAATTATTTTCTTGCCTGTGCCCTCTGCTGATACATTCTCAGCGATGAACACGTCTGCCATATTTCTCTAAAATACACAGATCTCCTCTACCCTTCTCACTCCCCTCCTCCCAGTTAGAAATGTCAGGAATTGCAACTGCTGACGCTGTGCTTGCTGCAGGATGATGAGAAGTGGGGTTTGGTATAAGCAGAAATTCGACCTCCTGTTGTCTCAGACTGAGGGAAAGAGGACGTTGTCTCTTGCATAAAGGGGTTTCACAAAGAACTCACATAACCTGTGTTTCAGCCACTGCTGGTTTACAGTTTGAGTTAAAATTGCAAGTAAATGACTAAGGATTTACTTGGTTTGACTAAGGGTTTCTACTTTAAAAAAAAAAAAAAAAAGGAAAAGAAGTCGTGAAAACATTTCAGCTCAAGTTTATCTCTTTTCTCATGTCACTAACTCATGACTTCAGGCTACTCCATAGCAAAACTGTGGAAGTTGAGATCTAATATTTGCAGCAACTGATTTGCACAGGCTACAACAAATCCTTTTGCAGATTTGCAGAAGAGAACGAAGAGTCAAAACCACCTCAGTCCCTTTGTTCCAGCTGTAGTTTTCACTGTTGCAAAAGGCAATTCAATTTCATAAAACCACAACAGCAAGCAGCTATAACAGAATACATTAAAAACACATTTGTTCAATAAAAGAATGCCATTTTATAAAAGGTCATGCTTTCAGTTTTGAGGCGGCTGCTAGTCACAAGCAAAATGCCAATATATCATATCACAAAGCACTGACCTGTCTATTCCCTGGCCGCCTTAGCTACAGAAATGAGACAAATGGTATTTACCTACCTTCTCAGAAGCTGAAATATTCTGTCATAAATTAAAATACATACTACTGAATATTTAAAATTAGGCACATTGGAAAACAGACATACAGTTCCATAAAATGGATAACATATGGGAAAAGCACTGTTCAGAGTCTCATCGGGAAAAACAATAATCTTGGAAAAAAACAGTAACTATTGGTTTTAGCAGTTTACCTAATCATGCACAACATTCCACTACATTTATTTAGAAGACAGCTAGTTGATACTAAACTTTAAATATTTAAGACTAACTGTGATTTCAGGGAGTTTCTCCTCTCCATGTGAATGACTGCAGCCATAGTAGTCTGTTTCCAGCAACGGTGTAAAGGGGACAGCCATAGGTACACACCACCTCCACATTATCTCATCCATAGCTTTAAAGTGCTATTTCCTACCACTTTAGCCTGCGTTATGTAAAGTTTCCAACATCTTTGAAAGGTGATTTTTATGCCAGAGGAAAAATCACTTTTATCTCAGGGGTAAATTTATTGTATCATTTAATCTGCAACCTCCTCTTGAACAGCAGCGCCTAGCTCCTTGTGCTTTTGTCTCTTGGGCACTTAGCTAATGAAGGAGGAGAATTTTGCTGACTGTATTGGCCAAAGTTTTCTCTTTTTTAAAACGTTGTCCAAGCAAAAAATGAATAGTCATAAGTGCAGATAGATGGGGAGAAACATAGTACTACCTGGGATATTAATTATTCTCTTTTTTGTCCTAAGATATTTTAAAATAAGCCAGGTTTCTGTATGGCAAGTATTACAAGCAGCAGCACTTGTAATTATGATTCCTTTTTAAGGAACTACTTTTGATTATCTATATCTTTTTCAAAGAAACCAATTAAAATGGCTGCTGGTGGATAGGCAGTCTCATTTTTTAAAAGATCCAGCCATAATGGATCACCTTTATCTCAGAATTTGTGGAATTGGAAAGTACATTGCTTTTGCCTAATTATAAAAAAAATAAGTAAAAGGAACGGGTTTTATTAGTTCTCTCACCTAGAAAGAGTTTATCACCTAGGTTCAGTGAATATCCCCAGTACTGCATGTGCTCCATGTCCTTTGAAGAGGCAAAAGGCAGAACAGGTCTAAAGGTATGAATATAATGTGAAGTGAGAGAAGGGGGCTGTGAAGATGGAAAAAGATGAGAGCAGGAGAGCACTAAACCAGCAGCACGACCAGAGGATGCAGGGAAAAGGCTGCAAGCAGGAGGAGATAGAGGCAGAGGCTGGACAGGTAGAGATGGGAACTGGAAAGGTCTTTAATCAGTCCTCTTTCACACTTCATTTCAGAATTTGAAAATGAACAGACAGCTCTTGAGCCTCAAGGTACTTCTGCTGTCTAGCAAACAGCTAAAAAACCTTACAGAAAAAACACACTTTCTCATTCTCCTCACGTCCTACCTTTAAATGTCGCCTTCTACAACCTTAATTTTATTTTAATTTCTTTTTTATTTTTTTCGCAATGTCATAAAAAAATCCCTATTGTAGCAGCATTAAAAGACAATCAGATCTGGCTGTTGGGCAAAGCAGAGGAGGAATGCAAATAATCAACAAAGAGTTGACGACCTAGAAATTCTGGTCCCCTTACAGAATAACCGCTGTGTGGATATAAATAATTCTTATCAGTTACACACAGGCTTTGTTGCCTATGTACATCTTAAACATCAATTATCCATACAGCCTTGAAAAAAAAAACCCCATAATGGATGGTCTCTTACTCAAGGCAAGTTTGAGAGAAAATCTGTGCTCTAAATGGCAAAATATTCAAACAAAAGCACTGATTATAACTCTGTTATTGATATGAGCTTCTAAATGGCATATGACGCATCCAGATTGGTTCCATAGGGAAACAGGTTTAGGGTTGGATAGTAGCTGAGATTTTTTTGTCGGTTTTATGGCTAAGGATAGCCAGATGGATAAGGATTTTATTATAGGTATTGGCAAGTTGATGCTGCTGAAAGCCTGACACATGACGCATTGACTCAAAGTTGGAACATTAGATTTTCATCAACATTAAATTCAAGCAATTTTTCTGAAACTGCAGCCTGGATGTGCCACCACAGTTTGTGTATTACCTACCTCAAGAAAACCCACAAACATCAGTAATTATTCTGACTGAAGTGAAAAAGATGAGCAAGGAGCATTCACCGCAAGAGAAAAGCAAGAGTTCTGGAAAGCTTGTGTGCGCAAGCACGCCTGCTACGCTCTGCTCACCCTCACACCCAGCTCACAGATGGATCACAGGGTACACTGCCGTCTCACATCAGCCAGCCTGGAAAAATGGATTTCACCATTGGTCGCCCTCTGAGATCCAGTCCAGCCTCTAGAGTGGGGGGAAGCACTCCAGTAACTCCTGAACCCTGTACTGCAGATGAACCCCTAACACATACGTGTTTTGTTGAAAATACATGTATCATATTCACCAGTTACACCCCTGATTTCCTAATTCAGGTATGAAAATAGTCTTGGCTTGGAATGCCTGAATGGCTGAACTTGAGTACTCTCCAGAGGAGTCACATATGGGTGACATTTATCTTTGTTTCTTCATTGGTAGCACAGACAAAGGGAGCCTTTTACATTCCTGAAAGACCTAGTCTCAGCAGTTTCCCTTTTGAGACCGTACAGTAAGGGAAAGAGCTAACCAATCTATTTGTGGCCTTCAAACAGCACACCACAAACTTTATGAGCACGGACAGGTGCCTGCCCGGGAAAGCTGGTCATCTAATTTTAGATATGCCAAGATGAACGGGAGGAAAAAATACTGGAGAGAGAGTAGGGTTAGCAAAGAAATGAATCTGGTCAGTCAGATAACAGAGTAACTTGATCAATGTGCGTACACACAGCATGACGTTGTTATTAACACAAAGGATAAAACAACCTTGCCATTAATATCACTTGATCTGCAGCAATTAAACATCTTCCTGGATTTTCTCCTCTCATCATCTTCGCAAATTCTGCCTCCATCTCTTAGCCAGTCTCACATCAGACCTTCTCCAATAGTACAGATGTCAAAGGCAATAGACACCAACGATCTGAGTCACCGCGCAAAGGTTACCTGAACACAGCCAACTGCAGCAACCAGCAAGGGGGCCGTGGGGGGGGAGCTCAGAAAAATGAACAGAAAGCTGCTGCTGCTGCGTCTGAGCTGTAACAGAGATAGTCAACATTTTCCTGACTAATCAGGGATTTGGGTCAGGAGACACTGGAAATGGGTTTGGATACTGCTTCCATTGAAAACCAGGATCTGCTCAGGTTGGGGTGCCTCCCAGAACTTGGCAGCCCAGCTGGAAGCCATAAGCAGCAATTGGCTTGGGGCTCATGACATCCCTGAGGCACCGAGCACATTTTTCACATACTAAGACAGCATGGAGACAGGGTGTTAGCCGAGGGAGTTTATTAAATAGCCTAACTGCGGGCTGCAGACCCTTCATTCCTGCAGGTTAAGTTTTTGTTGGAGTGACCATGTTTTTCAGCTGCAAAGATATTAAAAAAAAAAAAGAATAATTGATATTGGCATCGGTTAAACTTGTGTGTCAGAACACCTAACAACTGATTTTTCAAATATGCACAACACATTACATCCCCTCTTTGGCTTTCTAAAGGGGCTGAGGTTTCTGGTTGTAAATCTTACTCACCAAGTAACTCTACCGTCTTGTGAAACGTGCAGAAATCACAGCAAGCAGTTTGATAAAGGAAGGCACGTGTTTACCTTCAGCGAGGCCAGCCCCTGGGACTAGCACAGCTCTGTATCACGGTGCAGGCTGTCTTGTGAAAGAGAAATGAATCCGCCCCGTCCCCTGCCCTACCGCCTCATGGAAGCTCTGCAGGCTGACGGGCCAGCTTTCCACCTTATTACACCTTTGGGAAAGAGGAATTATTATCGATGAGGAATTTTGCAGTGTACTAAGAGGTTTCACAATCCTGGGGCAGACGGAGATGATGAAGGAGCCCAAGGCCTGTCGAGTTACAGGACTAAATCACTCCTTGGTTACGAGCCTCTGGCAGCCACTACCCGCTCCCCTGCAAGGGCGTTGCTTTTTTTGTGCTAAGAAAGCTCAGCATTGCCAACGCAAGAGAGGAGGATTCATCCAGTGGCAACCAACACGCGGGCTGTTACGATGGGCCATGCTGCCAGGAGCCTGTGGACTGCCTTTGGACCCAAGGCAGACAGGCAAAGCTTAAGCGCAGAGCTCCACTGCAGCCCACTGACACAACAGGCGGAGGAGACTGCGTCCTGCCGCAGGGACTGTGGCTGGGCATCTGTTCCTCATGGAAGTGGATGTAGAAGAGTCCCGTCGTTCTGTTTCAGAGTCGGTGGGTTCAAGTCTCCCTGGTGACCTCTGGCGTGAGAAATGCACAGAGAACTAGTCTTAAAGGTCTACTTAGGCCTACTCTGTACTGACCAGGTAGGAGCCAGCCGCTTGGCAAAACAGACATCTGACGGGTTCTTTAGGTCTGACTGATTTCTGAAGATGGCATAGTGTCACAGCCACAGTAACAAAGGGCTTTGAATTCAAAGTTCTAGCATTTCAAAGTTCAGCTGTGCAGCTGGTCACATTTACAGGTAATTTTAAATTGAATTTTTACTGCGCCAGGAAGCATTGGGTGCCAGCAAGAGTGAAATACAGAAGGCAGCTTTATTTCTGTTGCTGGGTTTATGGCAAGTTTTTAATAGCTTCCAGTTACCTTGGGCAAAGGAAGCTAGCTGCAAAGTAAATTACAGAAACTTCAGATTTGCTACACTTGATGTACAACTGAAATAATACACTGCAAAAGGTACAAATAGCACTATAGCGGTCACAAATCCTGAACCGGAGGGATATATGACCGAAATAACAGGACAAGTTACTCTGAAGTACCAGACTGATAAATGATTTAAAGGTTGATATTGTTGATATAATTTTGTCTAAATTATCAAGACAACAGAGTCCCGGTTCCAAGGGGACTCACATGTGCCGAATACAGCACACCGTGAGCGATTACTAATACTTTGGGTTTCTCTACTTCAGTTTTTACAGGATGGCTAGTGGGAAGCCTCAAACTCATCTAGGCAAAAAGCTTTAGAAGAGGAAGACAACATATTCTCTGCTGACAACATGCACGTTCCCACGCACTGGACAGGAGTTGTGTACCCTTGTCCTCAACCCAGTTCTAATCATTAGGGTCTGACTTAATACATCTGACCTCCTGAGTGTACTCTTAGCTTTCAAGGCATGATTTGACCTTGATTTCCGAGCAGCCACTGCTCAAAGCCTTCACATTCTTCTTTGAATTGTTCCACCTCTTTATGGATTTTTCCAGCTGACCCTTTTGATCCTATTTGAAGAAGCTGAGTGGGGGCAGTTCATTGCATGGAAGAATATTCAGCCTGAAGAGCAACAGCTGTAACTCCAGCAGAAGTTAGAAAAAATTTTATATGACATTGTCTTCCTTATAATTCCTACCAAGTTGCCCTCTGAGTGTAAAACTTGCTTAGCAGTTCATCTTAATTCTGTGGTGGCTTTGCCTTTCCCCAGCCAGCAGGACAGTGATTTTGCAGCAGCTGCTGCTGCACCTAATTTAGCAGCAGCTTCCTGTGCCCATGCTGGGAGCACCGACAGTCATGGTCATAACTCACACAGAACCAGCACTCCACTCTTGAAGGAAACAAGAGCTACACGATGCCCTTCTCAGCTTTCACAGCTGTGGGAGATGCTCGGCTGGATCGCTGGGTCCCGCTGACACCCACCACCAGCCCCACATCCCTGCCGACACTCTGTAATGGTCAGGAAGCAGGCACAAGCTGGAAACAGTGAATATATACTGCACTTGGCCAGGAGTTACTCCTTCTCTTCGAGCATTACTAAGGTCAGCAATAATGACAGCTACCCTCACAGGGGGCTTCAGTGGCATGGAAGGGAGCAAGCAGGATATATTTTAATAGGTTACCTTAGGCAGTCTCCCATGGAATAACAATCAGGTTCAATGGGACACACCATGAAGGGTAATACAGTCTGCAAAGCTGAGCTGTTTAATGCCAATCTAGAGCTAGGCAAGCAATCCAAAACCAGCTTTTACACTGGCTGCAGGTGGGGAAAAGGGGAATTGAGTTGGCACTAGTCCCACAAAACATGCATTTTGGTATTATAGCCAGCTGTAGCTCCCTTACTTCACCAGTTTTGATGCTACAGCTAAGCTGAAGTAATGGATAAGCAATGCTGGAAAGTGGAGTCGTGCTTCTCCCTCTCATCCTCAACACTTGGCTGTGGATTCCCAAGGAGTAGCTCTCATCTGACCCCTGCTGCAAGCAGGTAGGTAAGGGTGGATTTCCACCAGCAAACACAAGTGATCAGCAGCAGATTGGCTTAAGTACTGTGAAACCTGCTGCCCACAATTCCCATTTCATCACTGCTTTAAGCACTCCACACTGAAAGAGGCAGACCCGTTGTTCTCTTCACCTGCTGCAGTCACTTCCCTTGTCCTGGCAGTAGCACCCACACACTTGGGTGATGAGCTCAGAGACACCACCTCATCTGATGAGCACAAAGATCAAAATAATGTGCTTATTGGTTTCATGTGGCTCTGAGCAACCAGATCTGGTTGAAGATCTGACTTGCAGGGGGGTTGGACTAGACAGACTTTAAAGGTCCCTTCCAATCCAAACTATCTACAATCCTTTAAACAGCATTCCTTCCCATAGCAGGTACCTACTCTTCTTTCGCCTTCTCTTCCCCTTTGCATGTGGGAAAAACTCAGGCTTCAACTGGGATTGGCATTTACTGCCCTTCAGAAACCAGTGGTGTCTCTCAACCACTCATTTTTGCAAGAGCCACAACTTAATCTCAAGCAGCAGGAAGAAATCATTTAATATCCTTTGTTTAGAGGCACAGTTTGTATGTTCGTCTACTTATTCAAAGGGACCTTATCCTCATGGGAACCCACTATCTCCAGCTACTCAGCAGCTGGCCAAAATCAGCCAGCCCCCCCCAACAACGGCCAGGATTGCCATGGCAATTTATCCCCTTACAAAATGACAGTCACATCTTGTCCGGTCATGGTTGCTTTTCATCTTCTGATTCCCACCACATGGATTAAACTAAGCAGCACCAAGACTGAATCAGGAACTAATAACAGACACCGGAACAGTGTCAGTGGCATTTATGACCCATAATTTTACTTTTTTATTCATTCTTCTTGTATTTCCTCCTGCCCCTATCCTTTCACAAAGTTTGAAGCCACAGCACGGGTTACAGTATTTCAGCTTGCATGTGTACTTCAAAACTGCATTATGTCACTATTTTCCGTATTAAAATAGACAGATATAAAGATGCTGCATTGCCACAGCAGAACATTCACCACAGATACCTGCACGCCAATCTGTAAAAGCTAGCGCATGAGCTGTTTCTGTGAAGCAGTAAGTTAACATCTTGTACATTCCACATGCTTGCCTCCAACACCTTCCCACTGCCTCAAACAAGAAACTCACTCAGAGACAAGTCTGATCTTTCAATTCTGCCTTCATTTTTCTGAAAAACTAGCACTTCTCTGGAGTGGTTACTGACTCCTGCTATTTCTCACCAAGTGTTGCTCAGCAGCTTGTCATGAGTTACTTTTCCCCACATCATTCACGCATCCCAAGCAAAAAATAAAGATGCATAAGAGCAGAGCAGCAGGTGTTTGGAAAACCAAAATACATTTCTTTGGCAGCGTCTACGCAGCAGATACTTTCAGCTAAACTATCCTTACAGGCACAATTGCAATGGTATACAATAAGCTTTTAAGGTAGCTTGTAAGAATGAGACAACTCCTTTTTTTTTTCCTTTCCCAAAAGACAGGTGTCTGGATGCCAGACACCGACTCTTTAAAGCAATTGCCAGGAAGGGAAGAGGGAGGTGTATGCATTCCTCCCACCCCAGCTTGGCCACTAGAACTGTCCAATGACAAAGGCCTTAGGACTCAGAAGATCAGGAACCAACCTTTGCCGCATCCTCCCTGCATCCCTTTGGCCAACCGCCTGATCCTTCTGTAATGAACGGTGGTAATTACCAGAACACTGAGAAAACAAATAGGAGCTGCTTTTATGCTGAGACACAGACACAAGGTGAAAATCCCTGACCTGCCACCAGCCAAGATTAATGAAGAATTAGGAATGGTTCATCATTGTGGATAACTCCGCACGGTACCGAGATTAAGATGCATTATGTAGTGACTAGAGACAGATTTAGTGAGTCTCGGTATTGCTGCATAGGGCTACGCTGCCAAGCTGTGCTGTCAGGATGCTCTGCGCTATACGTCATTGCAGAGCATGTAAAACTGCGTTTAACCCAAGCAAGTCCTCCACACTGTCATGTTTCAGTCTCAGCTACGACACAGCCCAGCTCAGCATCACAGCTCTGAGGAAAAGGGCAGCGGTGCGTGCCTCGGCAGCCAACCTTCATCAAGCTTTTGGAAGCAGTACAACGAAAGGCGTAGCGTGATGCTGCCAGAGGCTTCACCCCAGACAGCTAACAACCTCATCTTCGGGCAAAAGTGTAGTGATGTGCTTTTCAGAGCCATCCCCTTTTACTGGGGAAAAAACGACACTTAGCAACACTCTGCAACCAGCAGCGAGATGACCCGCAGGTGCAGTTTGCCGATCGGGTTCATCAGGACAGCGATTTCTAGGGATCCTGCTCCAAGCGCTTTGCTTCTCGGGCTGGGACTCTTAGCTCTGACCAAATCAAGGTTTGAAATCTCCTCAGAACAAATCACAAAGTCCATATCAGCTTTCTCTGGGGCTGGCAGAACAGTTGCTAGCCACAAAAATAGACATGCAGAGGAGCTTCATATATTTAGGAGAATAGCAGAGAATATTAATTTATACAGAAGAAAGGGGAGGAGAGGGAGGCAAGTCAGCTTGCCGGTAAAGCTTAGTATGATCCCAGGAATGAACTAATCAATTAGGTCCTTGGCAGGACCATAAGGCTCAGGACAGGAGACTTTTGAAGATGAGAGCAGCATTCTTGAGTTACCAGCTTCCTCATCTACCAAGAGCAGAGGCACTCACACCTGGGAGGCCACCATGCCTGCTTCAGAGCTCCTTCAGTTCAACATATAACAACGCTCAACTCCTCCAACCACTCCCATCAGCCAACTAATTACCTACAACACTCAGAACTTATTTAGCAACATTACAAATGGCCTTTGCATCCTTTGTTTTTGGTGTTTACCCACTGCTGAGCAACTGGAGAGGCTCCTGCGATCCTGTGGTAGAATGGCACCCGGAAAACCAGAGGCAGCTGTCTACCTTCAGGGCACAGCCATAGCCAGGGTCAAACACAAATGGTTGAGATACCAGAGGCCTGACAAACTCAGTTGCTGCACTGGTGCCCAAGTTACATCCCCAGTTGTAACATGCTGGTACCGGTCAGTCCATCGCTCCTTTTGGGAATCGCATCGCATAGGCATGCGGAGGACCCTGCTCAACAAGCCTTGGTATTCAGGCACCCTTTCATGTTAGGAACGTCAAACCCCACACCAGGAGACAGGCAGAAGCAGATACGGTGAACAGCGGAGCAAAGGGAATAACAGCTCTCCCTCAACGCCAGCCCCGTTTTGTTTTATCGTCCCAGCCAGCAGCCCACTCCCTCTTTGCGAGCAACAAGGCCACCATGTGAGGGCCAGGCCGGCCTGGGACTCGGGCAGCCTCAAAGGCTGTCTTCACCCATGTGGCTAATGGGCTGCAATAAGCCAGGCGACTCAGGCCCCTGTGCTCCCCAAACCCAACAGAAAAGTAGATTTCTTCTGTTGGAAACACACCTGAAGAATTAAAGTGTTGACACCACAGCTGTGGTGCCCTTACAGGTGCCAACCCCTGACAGGGGGCAGGAGCAGCCAATGGTTTGGAAGTGGGATGTGTAATGTCACACTGCTCACAGTGTGGTCGTGCTTCAAGGTCAAAAAAAGTTGCATGCTCTAGGGTACCATACGTAGTTCAGCAAAAATTGTGCACTTCAAAACCCATCTATTTTTCAAAGCTGGAATGAACAATTTTAGGAGACTTGTCCACCTTAAGGCTAACAGGGCCTGTGCAGATCTTAAGAAGGAAAAAAGTACGATACTGTAGAAAATGAAAACATTTGTGACCCTAACGAGGCTAAAATTCTTCAGGCCTGTTTTGCCTAAGGAAAAAAGATGAGGCAGTAAAATAAAGCAAAAATGGTAGTTAAAGTTAAGGACCTATTTGAGATAATTGTGTAGTACACAGGGTTGGAATTCAACCCAATGGAATGGAAAATATTTTCATGAGCTGAATAGGCCAGCCCTTGACCCCACATCTCTCTTATCAGGCAGCACAACCACTCCCCCAAGAAGATCTCAAGCAGACCTCGGTATCCCTCTGTATTCGCACATCCACAGACACTTCTCTGCCCATAGGAGCAGGAGCTTTCTTCCTTGGTGAGAAACTCCTTCCTCGGGGGAGCACACCCTATTGCAAACACCATTTTGCCAGATCACAGTGAAATCTCTCTGTGGCTTCAAACAGGAGAAATCCAGTTTATGAGATTATATTTAAGTGCTTGACTGTCACTCCTAAGCCCTTCGGCCTTGCGCTGACCTTTAGGATTTCGAGACAAAATGCTACTCTACTTGTACTGCTTAAACTGTTTTAGCTTTGGGATTTTGCCAGACAGACAACTGACTACAACTATTATAGGAGTCATTTTCCAGCATGGGGATTACTAGCATGTGGCCACTTAAGCTAATTTTATATGGGATCAGAAGACTTATAGGTCACAGTCTGATGGTTTGCCACTCAGCTGCATGTCCTTTATATCCAGAATCCCATTTCACGTGTTCAGTCGTGCTCTTTTCAAGTGCATCTGTACAGAAAACAAACAAATATGGTGCAGGGATGAATAGCACAAAGCTTTGCTACGTTGTAGGACTTTGTCATTTAGAGAGAAAAGAAGGGAGAAAGACTGGCAGAATTTTGGCACAAGACTTAGTTACTTTGTGATATAGTTCACGTTTACTTACGCCTGCTGTAGCCTTGAACCCCTTGTTACCTATGAGGAGAACCTCTTCATTGGTTCCATCATCCTCCTTGCCATTTATATGAGGGGAAAATGGTTAAATCAGTTGTTCACTGTTACTACTTGTATTATTTCAAGTCACATGCTTTGAACAAATCTTGCAATTCGAGTGCAGCGCTTGAGGGTTTTTAAATCTAGGTATTGTTTTCTCTTTTGCAGCTCTCAGTTCTGAAAGCTCCTCCGCAGCCCTCCCAGCCACACCACAGAAATACTAACACAGGTCTCCCCCCTTTCCCAGTGCTTGGCCTTTACGTACCAGCCAGCCTGTGCCTCTGCCTTTTGCGAGCCTGCCACAGTCCCAGTCATGGGAATTCTGAACGAGATGGGCTGGGTGTTCTTCAGAAAAAAGTGAAACTGGTTGGTTTGACCAACAGTTTTTTTAGAAGCAGTGAAGTCAGAGCAGAGGAGCTTCACGAATACTCACAAAGCCTGGGTGGAAGCTGAGGTTGCTGCCCTGTGCGAACTGCTGAGCCAGCCCAATGGCCTACCAGTACCAAAGCCATCAGGAACTGGAGTAATCTCACTTTTTTCTCTTTTTCCTACATGAGGCATCCCATTTCTTCCCTTGCCCTTACACTGGTACTTACTGAAGCCAAATTCAACTTCAACAACCTTCAGAAGCTTTTTTTTTTTCCTGCAAACATGCTGCCCCCGACTGCCAGTGCTTCCACACAGAGCAACTGAGCAAGCCACAGCAGAAGCAACGTGCAGATGTAGCCAGTATGACAGGAGGAAAGACCAGGCAGGGTAATGGGGTCTTCCCCTTGTCACAGTCATTAGCTATTAAATCTTTTCAAGCCTTCTCATGAAAGCGTGGACAGAGAGAAGAGGCAGGTACACAATTGTGCAAGAAGAGAGCTGGAGTGAGGTTACAGCTCACCACAGAACTGTCATTTGATGTGCTTTTCACACTAAAAAAAAAAAAAAAAAAAAGCCTTTCATTCTCATAAACACCAAGCCTGGTTAACCTCTAACAGGTTTGTGCGGGAGTACTAACAGGAGCACAGGTCACATCACAGTAGGCAACGCAACAGACATTTCTCCTTACTGCAAATATGTGCATATCAGCATTTGGCACCTCTGAGGATAAGAAAATAAGTAATTTATTTCCAAATGCCCCAGAGTTGGCAATTACTGCAGCCAGACCAGAAAACCAGAAGCTATATTCAGAGCACTGTGAAACGTATTTGACAGCAAAGTTCCTGGGCTTTTGTTTTGTTTCCAGTCCTTGTTAGCCTGACCAACAAGCAGACCTCAAACCTTTCAGTCTACAGGTGAGAAGTGCTTACACCCTGCAAATCAGACTATGCCTCGGACCTGTTCAAAGATGTTCAGCATAATGACAGCTGATCATCTCTTTTTTATTTGTAAAGACTGTTTCTCCAGCAAGCTGCAGAATACTGAATAGAAATTCAGGCCATGGAGAGTTTGACACAAATTGAAGACGTCTTTATTTTGAACTAATCCATGTCAAATCCATCAACCAATTCATAACCGACAGACACAATGTGTCTGTCATTCCTGTCACAGTGAGTAATTCTAAAAAACTGGATATATTACATAATAGCAACACACTTTTCAGCTTGCTTCTTTCCTATGCATTGAGCTACATGCCAGTCACTGGTGTGTGGAACCCTGCAGCACCTGTTCCAACAGTGTCTTCACTTCCCTTTATTATTTGCAGCTGGCTTTCAGACTATAAGAGCTCTTGTTTACATATATAAGTGGGTAAGAGCTTCCAAAGATATTAATAGTGTTCAGTCAGGTTCCAAATTCCACGAAGGCTCCCTGTTAGACATTTTCTGCAACATCTATTTACTCCACTAATAGGTTATAGGATGTCCAAGCACCATTAGATCTCAGCTACAAGAGCAGCTATTTCAGAAGTAAGTTTTTAAGAAGGAAGATACCAAATACCACTTACGTTCATTTCAGAAAGTTTATTGCACCAAATGCCGCAAAGAAATAGACCAAAATGATAGCGTACATAAACAACTATAAAGAAAAAAACCCATGTAGCTTGACATTGGTATTCAGTCATTCCTAAAAAAGCCTATGCTCTCCAAACATGCAATAGCAACACACTTTTTTCTACTATGGAAAACCTGTTATGTATGTCAAATTAGCCCACTTGCCCTCAAAAAAAAAATCTAGAGTATATTCAGCAGTTCAGACTTGATTTTGATTTGTGTCCTTTTAACTGAAGTAAAAGTTATACTTGAGGAGTAAGTGACCATTTTGTGTAAACTTCATATACAAAAGTTTGATGCATCTGAAAAAGGTTTTTGACTTTAAAGATGTATATAATAGAGAGTGGGGAAGATCCATCTATAACTCTGGAGGATGCTATTAGAAATGTGAATTACAGAATCAGTGTCTTCATTTCTTTTAGATATAAGAAAATTGTATACATTAGTTCAAAGAGTACCTACTTTAATTAAAATGTTTAGATCGTAGTATTGTTTGGGGTTAAAGAATTAATTTAGATAAAATACTACAATTTAACAGTTCATTCCTCCCCTCTGTATATGAAAGTTTAGTCTTGCCTGGAACAAGCATACATTCTTTAAATTGCACTGTGTAAACTGCATTTATGTGGGATTTTGGAAAGACTGTGCAATCCCACTTAACCAAGAAAGTATGTATTTAAGTTTACAAAAAACTACATAATACTGATAAAACCAACTTTGGAATATTTGAAAATTAAGCTACATTATCAATTTTAAACACACCTGTACATTCATCTCACATTTCATCCTATTAAAATAAAAACAGAAACATGCCCTAAAGATGCCTAACAACACATCTGTAAATACTTACTGTCCTGTCATGCCACACTAATTTACATAAACAGCAAGATGCTACCAAAAACAAGTTAAAGACTTAGAGTCAAAAAAAGCCCTAGCAGGTGGAATCCTGTCAACTGAGGTAGTACATTTGGTGGAGGGGAAAATGTGTTCAATTTTCTTTAGTCTAAAGCCTTTCAAAGGTAATAAACAGCTTTCATTTTGGAATTTCTTTCCCCCAAAACTATAACCGTGAGAACACAATAGTTCATGTAATTTCTGAAGAGCAGCAAAATGTTAAGAAAAAGCAGCAAGAACTATAAAGTTTGAGCCTGGGCTGAAGAAAATCCAAGTGTTTTTGACCACTGACTCACCTGACACCCCCGAGGTTCATCATCTGATGTCTTGCCAAAGGCAGATTTTTTTAAAAATATTTTTAAAATAGTTGCTGTAATAAAATCAGGTGTTACTGATCATGTTATTCATCTTGAAATCACTGAATGTTGGCTGATCATTGACATCCTTAGTACACTTGATGATAACAAAAGCACACATTTAGTCAACACAAGTTTCTTCAAAGAACTGTCAGAGTCTGTTCAGACAAAACCCCAACTAATACTTTTAAGAAAACTGGAATTGACTTCTAATGAACTCAGCTACTATTTAAGAGTGACATGAAATAGAGAAAGTGTATGAAGATTTCTATATACACTCAGGGAAGCGGTTTCATAGCCCTAACACATGCGCACGCACACATTCTCCATCACAGGGGTAGTTTAGGAATATGTGACTTGCTCTATGGTTCTGTCTTTGTCTTAACCTTGTGGAATAGAGTGGTATCTGCTAAGAGCTATATGCAGAGGTAAGTTTACTTCCCAGCATACAGAAGGATTCAGTCCAAAGATATGAAAAGTTTGCTTGACTATACGTAGTAGAAGAAAACCTGAACCATAGAAGAATTTTAGCATTTTAGGCAAAACGCTAGGGACAAGTACGAAAATGCGATAAAATAAACACCTGGAATGTTAGGTCAGAAGCCCAGCATATAAGGAACAGCTTTAGAAGCATTGTATCAGCATATTAAGTATCCCTCCACTTGGAAACAACCCCTCTTCACAGTAGGTCAGTCTACCTATTTCCCTCAAAAAGCAACACAAGGTTAACCAAGACTCCCATCACAATTAAACAATGCACAATATGCACATTTCATCATTTCAAATCAAAGTTTACTGTAGAAAAGTCCAAACATCAAGGTAGTAGGAAATAAAAACACTTAAACGTGTGTCCCTTCAGTGTTAAAAATCTGTAATTACCAACGAGAAGAACTCAACCGGTGACCAGGAGTTTCTTATTAGAATTCACTACTCCCAGGCAATTGTGCTGCTAGCAATTTGCTTGCAAGCTGTCAATTTCAGACACCTCATTCATGCTGGCTCACAACAGAACCATCCAACACTGAGTTTCCCGTTTCTTTAAGAACATTTGTTTTCATCCTTTGTTCTATCCTCAGTCTGGTCCATAGTTTCATATCCAGCTGAACAGTGCTTTATGCAAAAAAAGGTAATTTTTTTACATTCATGTTATTAACCACATGAAAACAGTAAAATACAAAATTTTGTTTTGCTTTCTAGAAACACAGAAGGCCAGTATGAACTAGTGGAGAAGTAGTTTCTGGTCTCAGATTAGTTAACCTCTTAAGGAAAGGCACCCAGATGATAGTTCAAGATTTCTGTAGAATCAAAAAGGGTAATTGCAAACATTCATAGTAATATCCAATATTGAGGTTTGCCCCCCACATTTCATTTTAGTCCAAACAATGCTCCTTTTTCATTCCTATTTAGAGTGACAATTAGTAGCTGGGAAAAAAAAAAAGTAATACTTTTGACTAAAGGTTTGGTGGGGGGTTGTTTGTTGTCTTTTATTTCCCCAGTAAGATTGTCTTCAGTTTGTGCCAACCGCTTGGTGTGCATGCGCACAGGCACGCGCCAACAGCGCTGGTAGCGTACAGAGGGTTGTCAAATTCATACTCCTCAGAGATAGTAATACTTGATGACACCAAAACATGGGTTTAGTTCCCAGGACTACAGTCATACAGAAACTCAAGAGTTATTGAAGTTGCAAGAGCAACAAATGTAAACTTGTAGCAGAAATTCCATAAGGCTTTCCCACAAAATCCCTATCTCAGAAGTCCATTCCATTCCTAGCCATAGGCTCATATGAATGCCTCCTCATTAAAACAGAAGCAGCCACAGCTGCCTTAGCCTCTTGTCCGTTAAGGGAAAAAGTCACATCACCTTATGCACACCTTCGTTCCCACCTAACATTTGGCTGCTGAATCCAAGTTCCTCCTTCCGAGCCCGTCACTTCCACCATACCAAGCCATGCTTATGCTCTGCAAGAAAATCATGTCCCATCTAATACACTTGTGTATAGGAATGCTATGTACATGGTTTACAGCTCCTCCTCCTCCCCAGCAAAGGGGCATACACCACACTCACAAGTGTAGTATTACAAATCCATTCTAACCCGCTTGTTCTTTTAACTGTTACTTCATGGTTTTGAGCAGCGTTTTGGATGGCAGCTCCTGGTCTGCCCCGTAGTGTTAACTTTTTGTCCTCTGAATAAAAATAAAATGCAAGGATGCAGTCGCTTTCTTGATTTAAGTCAGAAGTGAGATAGTACGAAAAACCTGAATGCCTTTTACATTATGTAAACTGATGTCCTCCGATAAAACATCCGCTTGAAATCAGAATCAGAAGGTGGTAGAATGTACAGCCAACACCTGCTTTCCTCAGTGCTCGCCTTTACCAGTGTTTGGCACCTCTGTTCTTCAGTCAACATTCCCATTTTCCTTAGTTTGTTTTCAGGGAATGACTGTCCTGAGATTTTAGTTTATAAGAGTATTTGAGCAACATAAGGGGAATGAGTACTTGCTATAGCAGCCAACAAAGGCAAGTCGTTGGATTCAATCCTAGAAATTAAAAACAGAAAGAGAGACAGACTTTAAAATATACAGTCATCTTCACAAAGGAAGAGAAAACACAAGCGGATACTTTTCTCCTACCATAAAGAAACTGGAAGTGTCTTGCTATAACTGAATTCATTGTTTATTGCCATTACTCATAAAAATTATTACTTACCTTTACTGGTATGTTAAAACCAACTAGTATGATACCATTAAGTCAAAAAGATAGCATCATTTTGCGGTATATAATCCTTTTCTTGTTTAAATCAAACTTTGTTTGCTAAGCCTTAAGCCTTAGCTTCCAGTCTCACCAGTCAGTAGGCAACAGTAAGCCCAGTTTAAGAAAGTACCGAACATCAGTTTATGGAAGACTGCGCATTTCATGGTTTGAATGTAACTCAGTTCACCATACAGCAGCACTTTCTTGCCAAAAATGACCAAAAGCTGGAATTATCATTATTATATAACAGTACCAGGAATGTCTCTTAAATGCAATGATCAGTTTTCCAACCATTTCCAATGTAAAGCTGCTCAGAGGCCAGGATGTATGTATATATTTATACACACACACAAAGTGCTTATTTCAGGGTTTCACTATTTACAGCTACATTTCTCAGCATATCAGTATGGAAAAAGATAAATTAAGTTTTACCTACAGTGCTAAAAACCATCTTGCTGGGAATGTGTAATCACTTCTCCCTCCTACCCCTCTTTGACTGTCAGTAGGTGCATCCCCAAAGGTTGTACACCAATCAAACACTATTATTAGAACACAGCTGCCAAACAGGACACCTGTCTATTTTCCTACACTTGCTTTTTGAGAACGCCTCCTTCCCTCAAGATACAACTAACCTACTGAAAATTCTCGATTATTTCTTGTGATGAAGTTTCCTTTAGGGAGATTGAGACAGAAACAGTAGGCTGAGTGCGTGGATAACCTTCTAGTGACCAAAATCCACGCTTTCTTCATTTTGAGGATTTAAGTGATTTGTTCTTGCTGTTGAACTGTGTCTCCTCCTGACTTCCAGATGGCTCAGTAGAACCCATTTTTACACTTTGTTAGGCATGTGAAAGAGGAGAGTGCTAAATATGAAGTAAGAAGCAAGTTCCCTGTGGGAACAAGATGTCAACATTCAGAAACCAAAAAGGAAAATAACTGCCCCCAGTTTTGCCCTTAGTTAAGACCGTCATCTGCAATACTCACCCCAATACAATTCCTAGTTCTTTTACATGCACTCTTGTATGTCCTCGCAGATATTCTGAAAGCATTTTGCTTTTGAGATACATCTCCTGTAGTCTATCCTCAAGATGCATTATGCACTGTAAACACAGACCAAAAAGCTCAGAATGGCTTCAGCAATCACATGTAAATTTTACCAAAATGTAAGCATGTAATTTTAGCTTCTACCTTAGCTAGAACATCTTTCAGGCTAAATCTCCACTCCAAAATCCAGAAGAGGCAACATTCAGAAATTACACTACCCCTTTAATGGGGAACCCCCTCACAGAACTGGGGCATTCCAGCTTACTTCGGCAGCAAGTCTGTTGCACAAAGAGCGCATCCATTACCCACTCAAGTCAGCCATCGTGTTTCTGCTGACTTAATAGTTTTAACCAGGTTCAAAGACACTCAGGACATCTTACTAAGAATCAAACCAGAACACTTGGATCGAGAGGCCTTTGTTAGAAGTCAGTATATTTTTTCCAAAAGACTCATTTTAGACAACAGTTCCTAAAATTGGCACTCTTCAGCTGTAGGGATCTGCCATACAAGAAACTAAGACACAGTTGGTGGAAGACACCATTATCTTTTTCGTCATAAAATTACAGCTCTTTTCTTGTTTACTACTTCACTGAAGAAGCTAGGTTAGAAACAAACGCCTAAAAGCGATTTTTATTAGTCCTATGTATTTCTAGTTTAAAATGGCTTAGGCATTCGATGCTGTTAGCCAAAGTTAAAAGTTCAATCTGAAATACCAGTATAATCACTCCCCTTTTCTTTCAGCAGTAGCATGCTAGAAACGCATATTATTTTTAAATACAGTCATGTGAGGCATGGAATTTCTCATATACCAACGGCAGAAGAGCAGATGAACCTTAGCTTCAAATAGAGAGAGGAGATTTTTTGGTAAGATAAAGTCAGTAGGTAGGATGTCTTCACAAGGTGAGCAGACAGGATGTCTTATCAGGTATTTTGTTCTAGGACAAAAGGTACATTCAACTTGATACATTCCTTCTTTCCACAGGGATGACCACTTCAAAAGAGTTAAATTAGTTCAGCTCTCCAAACTCCAGGAGATGAAAGCAGGAAGCGCATGCAGAACCTCACATTATCAAATGCATAATCATCCAGCAGGCGTAGACAGCAATTAGAAACAGTAGCAGCAAATAGCTTCAGGCTATCGTCCAATGTATTTTTCAAGTAGAATGAAAACCGTAAGTATTAGAAATTAACTCCTGTGAAACCAGTTTTGCTAATTAAAAGATAACAAGCAAAAAAAGACTCATGCTTGTAGGTAGATCTACTATGTATTTTTCTGATGGTCTAGAGCAAGATGAAGACGATTCTCTGAGCTTGTATCAGGTCTTAATCATGGAAGATAAAGAGGCTTTTTAAAAACCCTGCTACACAGCAGTAGAGTAAGATGACTGCCACCAGCAGAGGAAAGGCAAAAGCTTTTTAAGAGTAGTTTGATCTATTTGCTTCCAGCAAATTTTCACTCAAGTCATAATCATGACAATTCTGATTCTAGCCAAAAGGGAAACATTATCTTTTGCATTACAGGTAACCCTAACGCAAAAAGCCTATGAACACTTCCTCAGTGGTTCAGGGGAGCATACAGCTGATTCACGAAGCAGCAGTTCAACATACTCCAATTCCGGTACTTGTGCTAAAGGACTGTGTGGTTGTTTTGTTTGAGTTGTGAAAAAGCAAGTAAGGAAGAATCCCACATTATTCTAAAAGAGGGATTCTTTACATAAGATTATTTGCTCCTCCCAAATGCCAGCAAAGAATCAAAAGGCATTTTTCCTCGTAAGCTCAGTACATAAATCCATTTTGTTCAAAATGTCCACCTTAAGTGAGGTATAGAAGTTGGGTTTTTTTTGTTAGCTTCCTCTGCAGTTTCTCTCATTGACTAAATGGAAAAAACAATAAATGTCAAGTCACTTCTAAAAATAGAAAAGTAGCTTAAAATTACTTTAAAAGTGAAGGTAAAACTTTTGACATATTGCTGACATGCAGCAGCTGTGATCATCATCACTTCCCTCTCACCCTGGCATACTGCAAAGCTCTCTGCAGTATGGTCACCAGTCCGAAATGCCACAAAAATATCACCACTTGCCTTTCATCTGGTCTCAAGTTGGGTTTTATTTTTTGTTGTACCACAAAAAACCAAAACACCTACTCATCTGAACAGTAACGGCGTGTAAAAAACCATGCAGTTCTAAAGGAATCTTCCAACATACCGCATTGCGTTCATCTCTGATCAATGTTAGTACACGTTTTTGTCAAAACTCGAATCAATAGAATCACTACAATAAAAAGTCACACTTCTCCCCCTAGAGTTTAGTGGAACACTTAACTTCCATGCACCAACGGTTCTGTTTCAGCAAAGAACTACAAAATCTACTGACAGAAGGACAAAAGTGTCTCTAATGTGGATTATGGAAAGTTTACAAATTACTACCACTGTCACTTCACTGTTCTTTTTTGTAAGAAAAAGAAAAAGCCCTGAAAAACATTGCACCTCCAAACCCCTCCCGCACCACACAAAGCATACAGAAGTTGTGCACACAAACCCCAAAGCACATTGGAAAGAACACTTCAGTTGCAGAATCAGCTATTCAGTTTAAAAAGACTGGAATTTAATGTGTTACTGGGCAAGTGTTAGGATACAATTTTAACTGAAGTTGCATATTTTTTGATGCCCAGAAGAATCCAGAGACACTGACAACATACCCACATATTTTGCCTAGTGCTTAACTTGAAGAATTTAGCATAATCAATACCACTAATTTTATCCAAAACAGTACCGACTAATACTATTTACAGCTGTCAGTGTTTAGCCCTATCTTCCTCTTCCATCTGCTAGGACAGTCATTACACAGGCTTCCTACAAAGTTTCTCAAGGCTGTCTGCTGAAGGGCAAACCAATTTTGTTAACCGAAAAAAAGAGGTGACTACTGAAAAACCCCACCCCATCTCCTCTCAGCTACAATCGTGTGTTAAAAACCATATTATAACTACCACTGCCAGACTTGTGGACAATTTTGCTGTCATCAGCAAAGCCAGCATTACTGATTTGCTCTGATGAACCCCACTACTAACGAGGGCAGGAAAGGATGCTGTGGGATCGGGAATATGCAATATGACAAAGTAAGAAACCCTGCTGCAACACACCCACTCCCAAGTGTTTTCAGGCTTTGGTCTCCTCCCAGAAATCCTATGGAGACATTGGCAAGATTGAGACAGCACTAGCTGACAGGGTTGGCTTAAATATGTGTAAAACAGAAGGGTCAAATAAACATACACAGGCACAATCATTTGGGGAGGAGATAGAAGAAGCATCTACCCCATGGGCTTGGAGAGAAAGCCCAAGAACAGGAAGTTGTATGCTAGAAACAGGCTTGGGTAGATAGAAGCTTCACCAACATAAAGAGTAGAGAAGTGTGGAAGTTATATGAAGAAAAAATTAAAAGCCAAATTTAAGAGCCCTAATCATAAACAGATGAGGACCATGCTAAAACTGCCTAAAGAACTTCAGTTTTGGCGTAAGTATTTTGGAGTAGTTAACTTTAATCTGACCCACTAGATCTAAGTTACAAATAAAACACTATCTGTCACCGGACTGTCGCATGAATTCTTTTAGTTATGTTGTACCCACTCTGCATTATTTCAGGCATTAGTTCATTGGTATAGCAACACAGTGTACAAAACTCTGCATCTGCTAAGCTAAGCAATTTTTGTTAGCTGCAGTCTTCAGTGAAGAAATACTTACAAAGTCAGCCGGGACGTTGAGTTTGTAAAGCTGTAAGATAGACTGCAATAAACTGGATACTTGACTCGAAACCAAAACATCCTTGCCTAACTTCATGTTGTCCATCATCTTTCTCTGGCTTGTAGCTACCTGTACGTTCCATTTATCTGTGTCTGCAATAATGCAGACAGCTTCTGCTATGGGCTCATCTAGTACTGGATGCTGCAACAGATACAAAATACATGTATTATGTTTCTCATCTATATTTTATACGTATTTCCACAACTTAGTTTGAGGTTCTACTTTTATTCACATTGAGGCAAGGAATAAGAAAATGACCCAATGAATGTTTTTGTCCAACAGGAAACCAAAAGGCATCTCAAAACTGACAAGGAATACCAACTTTGGTGACAAGCATTTACATTCAGCAATGTTGGGTCAGTGATGTGCCGATCTGAACTTTTACAGTGCTCCAAAATCACTACTCCAATACTCTGGGTTTTTTCCAAGTATTCCACCACCATCCCTGAGAAGATAGTTTTCTTCCAAAGTGAAAAGAGCAATAGTTACACTGATGCAGTGATGGTGAAGGTATATTTAATGTTTCAGGGATATGTGAGGGATTTCACTACGCACAGTCAAGGCAGGGTATGTATGAGGAGGCAGTATTGTATTAGACCAATCGCATGTTGCTTGAAGTTGCATACACACACGTCACTTTCATAAAGTACCTGAACTCATTCCAGCAAGATTTTTCTTAATTGCAACACAGAGAAGCTGTTGACCATTATTAGACAAACATTTAAAATGGCATACTAAGGTCACAGTTAGTTGAGTGTAAGGTTAGTTATAAATTAATTATATAATTTAGGAGTATCTAGAGTAAGAACATAGCAAAGTTCTTACCTAGAGACAACTACGTTCTATAGTCAGTCATACCTGCTAGTCTAATATAATATAAATCTCTGCAAGACTTCATCTCTTTTGCAACACATGCCACTAAGTGACAAGATGTTTCAACTTGCATGAAATACAGATAATTCTGCCTGCTATTGTGACTAAAGAGAAACAGTTTGCCCTTTTTTCCTTGTTTGCAACTTAAAAGTTGCAAACAATTCTCCCTGTGTTTATATTTAAAGAGTAGACTTGAAAGTATAAAGGAAAGCACATGCGATTCTTCTGTGAACAGGCTTTGCACACAACGAATTAAGGGCTTACATCTTTCAAAAAGGAAGACATCAGGTGTGGTTGTTAAGAACAGGGAAGCAGAAAGCAACAGGACCTATTTAAAGGCCCTGCTTCTGTAGATCTTCATAATATCACAACTCCTACTACGACTTGGAACAGAACTTTAACTCACATGCATTGCATGAAGTAGGTCTGCTAGTAGACACTGCTTGAGTTTTTCATCATTATTTATTCCATGCAGCACTAGATCAGGTATGTATGTATGACAGTAACCACCTAGAAGTGATCTTCCAAAATTTTTCACGCACTGACTGCTGACTGTATTTGACCTGAAATGCAGAAATGGAAAGCAGGTAAGATTCTTGATTGACAGACTGCATTCAGATTTTACATGTTTGGTTTACCACCCCTGCTTCTACTGCAAATATTAACCAACAATTGTACTCAAAATACAGTAAACCAGTTTACTGGTGCTCTTTGAAACCAGAATTTTAAAAGCTAAATTTGCTAAATTCAAGTTCCCAAACACAGCCCAAGAAGCAAACTCTTGTTAGCTACCAACTTAAGTATCAGCAAGCTCCATATACACCTGTAAAGATCAGAAGTTCTCAAATAGGATGCTGGTATTTATTTCAAACTTGCCAAATATGTCAAGTCTAAACAGTTATCAGTTTAAGCAAAGCTGACATTTTGCTTGTCCTCAGATGCTCTGTCTACATTTAATGCTTCAGGCAGTTTACATAAAGAATTTGTTCACTTTTTACTAGACTTACAAAGAACACCTTTGCCAGCAAGCTTCAATACTTAAACTTGCTCAGTCTTGGTGTTGTTTTTGCCAAGTCTGTTTACAAGAATCCTAACCATATCAGTGTCCATTATAGATTTGTTTGCAAGGAAGTTAGTCAAGACCCCAAATTATTTCAGACATGAAACGCTGCACATCTCTAAAGTAGCAACAGCTTTTTGACACCATTTAGTTCTGAATTAATTTAAACTTCTTCACCTTGGTAAAGGAAGTTCCACTTCCGCAAACTCTTCAAGTCTTTTGCTGACATTGTCATGATCATGATGGACTTCGTCAGGGATACAACAATCACCTTCTTCATCACTGGCTCCAAGGGCACTGTCTGAACTCTCATTCCTTGGAATGTCCCCTTCAACTCTGAAGGGGATTTTCCTTCCAGCATCCCCATAGGGGACATCTTTAGCACCTACTTTAGGGGAATCCTGTTTGACAGCAGAACATACTTCTATGCAGCCAGGGGGATAGTTCTCCAGATTGCCAGAGCATAAAGTTCTAGTTTCTTTCAGGCTTGGCAATTTTACAGTTTCTACATCATCTGTGGGTAAGAGTGGTTCAGTAGGTACTGTGATCACTAAGTTCATTTCAGTTCCTTTACTTTCCATATGTTGGTCAAGCACACTCTCCTTCCCCTTGCCAGGTGGGATTTGTGCATAACAAACATTGTGTTTACTGAAGGGTATAAAGGCAGCTGCACAACTTTCTTGCTGATTCTCAGAAGCATCCACAGTCAGATTTGTGGAACCTGAGGCACAATGTATCACCTCCGGATTTCTTTTTAATGCCTTCAGGTTTTCTTCCATTTCTCTTCTATGAGTTTCTAAGTCTGATTCTGGTGATGCAGAACTTCCAATCTGAAAGGTGACCTTTTCTAAATGTGAACTCCTGTGGCCAGACCTTTCAGGACAAGGTACAGCAGATGACCTACAAGACAACTGCTTTTCTACTTTTCTCTCATTCTGGTTCTTGTTCTTCTTCATATCCATTAAATCCTCCAATTTACATGGCTCTTCAAAGTGGTAGGACACAATTCCTGTATCAGTGACTGTTCTTTTCCTACCATCAGCCGCTCCTTTATGGAGACTGCAAGTTAGACAGTCAACAGATGCTTCAGAGTTCTGACTGGTCTTTCCTATTGCTTCTCTCTCTTCTTTTGAGGAGGCTGGGACAGCATGAGTGCTTTCCGGGTCACATACCCAATCTGCACTATTATTGTTCTTAGTTCCATCATTCTTTGGAGGTAGGATTGGAGGCACAAGAGCAGGTTCATTTTTAACAGTGACAACCACATAATCGGACTCCTCTACCTCTCCTTTTTCTAATGCAGTTGTGATCTTGCTTCCATTTAGCACTTGCTCTCCTTCCTCAGCCTTCTCACTCCATGTCAGCTGATTTTCCTGAAGCTCAGAGCACCGAATAAAGTAAGTTAGAACATAGAGCAAGCGCTGCACCAACTCCTTGCGTTTTCCAACAATAACAGTTCGAGTCAATCTAACTGGAGAGCCTATGGCACCGTAGAGATCACCTACACAGGAAAACAAAAGTTTCACATGCTTATGTTTGGTTGTAACACACACTTTAAACTCACCACATTTTCAACCAGCATTTACTATGGGGACAAATCAGAGAGTTAATTTTTTTCACAGTAAGTTCATAAAAGTTTAAAACGAAGAATAACAATAAAGTCCCCTAGCACTTCTTATACGCTGGCTTGTGTCCAGAAGGATTTTGGTATTTTTTAGGAATTGGCTGCTATTTCTCAGTTTCTTTCTGTACAAAGCCACTAAGGTTTTTATTTACGCGATGCTGACAAGATATTATCACTTCAAAATTGACACATCAGGCCATGAAAAAGAATATAGATCCAGCTAAATTCTGAAGCCAGCTATATTATTTCCTATTTTTCTACCAATTTTTTTACATCAAAGTTATTCTGTTTTCTTGCAGTCATTTTTCTGTTAAGCACAGGAATCTCCATACAGATAAAATCTAAATTATATTTTTCAGAACAAAGATATCAAAAAAGGATTCAATATTAGCTTAATAAATAAGGTTCTGAAAAGAGAGGCATGTAGCTACCTTATTGGGCAAGGCACATGTACTTCTATATACTTAGAGTCAACCTCACTAACATGAGCATTTTTCTTTAGCAGGGAGTGGCAGAGAACTTGAAAAATATATTCACTAGTTAAAATATAACTGTAATATGAAAAGGTAAGTAGTACAATATAATGAGTCCTCCCCCCCCAAACTGCTTATTTGCTAGCTCATTTATCCCAAAGAACTGTTTTTTTAAAATAGAACTAAGGTCACACACATCCTACTTTCAATATATTTGTTTGGGAGAGCAGCAACTACCTTCCAGCTGCCTATAATCCTCTATCAGCTGAAGGGTTTCTACTCCAAAGTTACACAAGAAGTAAATGTAAGGTTGCCAATAAAGGAATATTCACATGCTCTATTAGCCAGAGATGGGTCAACTTAAGAAAAATCTATTACCAGGTTGAGTTAACCCAACTGTTTTCACCTGACACCCATTAGAGAACATCCACTGAATGTCTCTGCCTAACCAAACTGTGGCTGCTATCACCAGCAGATGGAGACAGCCACCAAAGCCTCCATAAGTGTTCACCTTGAAAGCAGGCCTCTCTGGCTTGAGGCTTTATCAGTTACCTGCTAATCTACCAGACTGTTTTAGATGCTAAGTCCTTGCTCAGGGCTGATCAAATGTTCTGGACCAGGTCTGCCACTAGGATTTTGTACTAGACCTCAAGAAGCAACTCTAAATGAACGTTATAATCAGAGCTTCAGCAAGGTTTCTACCAAGGGAAGGGGACATGTGGGTTCAACACGAGGAGACCAAAAGAGGGGAGAAAAAAAATAAAAGAGACCAGCCTTCTATTCACCACACAGAACATAAAGAAGATTCCTGACTCCATTCCCGCAGAATAAGGAGCAACAAGACAGTAATTCCACACCTCTCACTTACTGTCTCCCCTGCCACGATCTCCATCTCACACAATGCCAGTGCTGGAGAAGCTGCTGAGTGGTGGTATCAGTGTGCTGTCTCCCCCCCAGTTAAGGCCACCCTTGCAACCAGCCCCATGGCTAACATGCTAGCAGATTCATTCCTCAGTAATGGAAACTGGGCTTCAGACTACTCAGCTAGAATTAACTTCAATGCCCAGTGGGCCACAAGGACTAGCAATCTGGAAAGGAAATGGGAAGATATCTTTTTACTGTCAAATTGAGCACAGTTGCTATGGAAATCAGATTCAGGCTTCATGTTCATTTACACAATTATAAAACCATTACTAATAAGACTGTACAAAATGTCAAAATTGTGGTCTTCAAAACATACTAATGCCTACTGCTAGGCATGTTAAACTGAAGCTGATCTTTAACAGACAGTATCACATCTTCCTGACAGTGCTACTTACAGTTGTACCAGTATACAATAGTAATTGCTATGTGATATATAACGAGAACATAGGTCTGAAGGTGGAAAGGCAGGAATGTCAAAATCCTTTCCTTCATAAAAAAATCATTTCCATTTTAAAGCACTAAGCCCCAGGATTTTTTTTTTCCCTCCCACCCCCCCCCCCTTCCTTCTAAAGGAAGGGACCAGCAGAGGGCAACATCTTTCTTTAATTATCCGTTGTTGCAACCACCTGATAACAGCTTTTGGGCATCATAAGAACAACAACAAAAAAACTACAAAAAAAACACCAGAAGGCCTTTTGAATTGAGGCACTCAGAACTTGGCTGGGCCAATGCTGGTAGCAACAAACAGCCTGGGAGGGCAAGAGAAACAGATTCTTGCCCAGTCACTAGTGGTGGCTCCTAGGAGTGACCACAAGAGCCACTGCCTATCTTACGCCTCCAGGCCAGCCTCCATCCTCAACACCCTGAACAAGCTTCTACTTTCCCCTTCAATTCTAATCCATTAGTCCTCTGCATAACATCCTGAAGACATCCTAAACCAGGAAACACTTCTACTACAACTACATGGCCAAGGTAACAATTCCTAGTTTCATGAAGATTGCTGAGAGAAACAAACAAAACCAAGACCATTAGCAAGGAACACTACCAGTAGCACAGTGTAAAAGTCACATTATTGCTTTAGTGTGCACGTGTGTTATTTTAACACGGCTATGTAGTATATCAGTTAAAGTTAGGGCCGATCTGATGTCAAACTCACAGCTGCTGCCAAGAGGAGGAGGAATTTTCAAGTATTTAACACTGGCAGCATTATTCTTTCAGCTCTCACTCACCTACTCATTTGACAGCAGTTATTTAATCCCCTGTATCAAGGTAATTTACAAGCTATAAAATATTTGTCAGAGAAAGCCTGAGGAGGTGGACACAGAAAGAAAATCTTGGCCCAAGCCCACTCACATAACTGTGAATGAATGGAGATACTACCAGTTGCCAGACTCCTACTCTGTTGCCTTGGTGTTCATCCTAGCTCTGCGAGAAAGACAAAAGGAAGTAGCCAGGGCAGTTTAAACTATATAGGGCCTCCAAGGCCCAGAGAACTCCCTTCCATCCAGCCTGTTCCCTCACATTCTTCCCTAACTGGTCAGATCATTCACAGGACTTGCACCCTCTTAATACTTCTATACCAAGTTACTTAAGCAGGCAGCGTAACATAGGATGACAACAAGGGACCGAGGAAAAAAGCAGAGCACTGGGGCTATGCAGAAGATCCCAAATGCTCTGTTTAGCCAGACGCAGACATCTGTTGTTAACTCTGCCCAGCTTACAGCAAGCCAAATCAGCAAGTGCGACCTGGATCACAAGTAACGCTTATCGAAGAGGAATGGGTGCAGGAAGGTGCTAGCTATGAAGAAGTCAGAAGCTTTCCATTTCCTACTGACCAAGCTGTGCCCAGAGAGGGTTATACGGATGGGATTTTGCCAGCATGTTCACAGACTGTGATGTACGCTTCTCCGAAAAGGCCTTGATGGGAGGATGGTCAATCGGCATTACTGTTGGGACCCAAGCCAGATGATACGTCAGCACCGCAGTTAACAAAGCAGCCAAAAACCTAGGAAAAAGAATACAACCAAAGTTAACACCAGCAAAAGAATAACCCAGTAAGTGCTTTAACATATCCACATGGACTGTGAAGCGCGCAAGCTTTAGGAAAAAGGAGGTGGGGGAAGCTTACTGATTTTTGTTGATCTGTTCTATCAGAAACGTAAATTCCTTAAGAAAACGCTGGCATAGCTGATTTTTTTCCAGAGTGCTGGACATCATATTGAGCCACACAGGCTCTGCAATCCTTGGAACAGAATACAGGTTCCAGATGGTAACTCTGCTCAAACAAAATTCCCAAACAGTAAGCGTTAACATGTGTATTTCCATCTTGCAAATACAAGTAAAACATTTACTCTTCTATGGCCCATTGACTTGTATTGATTTCTTGTAAGATCTAGGAGACTAGACAAGATGGAAGAGTTTTCTAGACACGCTAGTGTCCCAGAACACCAGTGTGTTTAATTCAGCATACCAGTAACTTAGTGTCTCCATATGAACTACATCTGTCTTTTTTCTTGCACTCCCCTGAGTATTTGTATTCAGAGAAAATTTAGAAATCATTTTGAAGGATGCACAGAACCCATTCTATTCACTGTAGTTTTGATTCCACATTCCAGACATTATAGAAACTCCATCCCACCAAACCCTCATCTCCCCACTGTGATGACTTTCTTGGCCTTTGGCTATTCCTTCCTCTCTTAGGTACCAAAGAGAGCCTTTGACAGCAATTCCTTTGTCAGCTACACTGTTCAGCATCAGCTAGGAGCAGACAAATCATTTGCCCAAATACAACCACCAATCCACTTGTCTGCACAGATATCAGCAGAAGCTAACTCTTGATGAGGTCTTACAGGCTTTCACTGACAGTCCCAGGCAGAGGTGAATGCAACAGAACTACTTTTACTCTTATTCTGAAAATGGCTGAGCCAGTTTTGCTAAAGTTTCTAAAAATATTTACCCAATACACAACACAGATAACTCCAAGACCGGCTAAATTACAAGACCCTGCATTCAGTTATTTATAACTGGCAGTGACAAACATCTTAGAGGGGCATGATAACAGCTCTCCTTGTAATTCATAATTCCATCAACTCACCTGAATTCTCCCAGGGCATCCATGACACGGCTGATATAAACCTGCACTCTTTGGCTGGATTCTGCTATTTTTCTACATGAGATCATGGCCTTGATTAAGAGTTAAAGACACAAAACAGCTTCTTAAAGGATTCACATTCTTCATCTTTTTAAGCTTCATTAACATGTCAAAATAATTAAGACCTAGCCCCAGTGCCATACAGCCACTCAGGACAGCAAGAGCTGCCAACCTTCCTCCACCTCATGACAGGCCAATCCCTAAGGCCGGACATGGGGAGAAAAAAGCACATTTCAGAGATTTAAGGGGAATGAGAGCAACAAACAGTTTTCATCTCTTTTTTAGTGATTGCATGAAAGGATAGAACACCATCATTTCCACAGTCTCCAGGGATTCAAGAAAACTTTATCATGAAATATGGTGAGATGGAAAAATACCACCCATAGCATAAAACTCTCCATTCTCATTCTAACTAGAAAAGAAACCGCACCCCTTTTTCAGCAAATGCTGAATTCCCACACTGGGCTCAGGCTCAAAACTACATGTGTAAGGAAGGAGGGAAGCTTGAAACCACGCACTTTCTCCCACTCTTCATCTATCAGATTATAGATTACTTCATTCTGCTTGACGCTTGTTTTTCCACATTAAGACAAACTAGTATTCTGTACCTTTTCTATTGCATACTTCAGCTTGTTCATGTGAGATTCAAAAAGAGGAAAGTGAGAGAAAAAGAAATCTTGGAAGTTTCTCTGTGCTTCTTCTTTTTCAGGCAGAGAAAAGATTATGCTGACTGCAATTTTTTTCCTCCGAACCATTGCAGGGTTGGAGCTGCAGCTTTCATCAGCCATACTAAACATTTCTTCAGTGGACCTGTAAAACAGAATTGTTAGGACAGTTACCTATGTACTGAGAGGTAATTAGTCTTCTATCCTTATCTCTCTATACAGAAGGTGGTAATTCATTCTCAGGTCTCCACTGACTGACTGCATAACAGTTCACTGTCACCTGTCTCTGAACAGAGGACACCAAACATTTCGATGGATAAGACCTACGGTTGCTTGGATAGGAGTAAGGCAACCTGCAAACAGGTTAGCTCCTGAAGTGATATGAACAATTTCCTCTGAAACAGAACGAACAAAATCCCTCCTGGATTTGTCTTTAAGGGAGATGAAAAGGGAATGGAGACACAAAACAAAACAATTTAGTAAAAAAGGTTTAAGGTAATGTCAGAGTTGTGAACTGCATCCAGCACTCAAGCTCCTGCCTAGGAGCTCAGCAGTATGTCCATGATGCTCTTGAATCTGCACTGCTGCTCATGAGATAAGTTGGGACACACTACCTATACTGATCCAGCATCATAAGGTGGATGTTTTAAAGGCACTTCAACATGCAAATAAAACTTTAACTGAAGACAAAATGTCACCACTTAGCAATTACGGTGAAAACAAACTGAAGGCCTACAAATACATGTGTGCCTAGCTCAAAGTTGGATATGCTTCAGTTTAAAACGCTTTGTTTTCTGAAAAAAAAAAAAAAAAACCAAACAACAACCCCAAACTAAACAGTGGCTATTTTACAACCATTATTATATTCCCAAGGCATGTTTATTCACTTGAGAGTTCTGCCATGTTTCTTTCAACATTTTTGCCACTCTTCACTATTACAAATAGGTTGATACTGCGATCAATATTGCTCAGCATCTTCATTATCAGCCTGGCCTGCAGATCAAAACACACCTTCAGTGAGTTTGCAGATGATGCCAAGTACAGGGAGCAGAATGGCCAATGACCTTCATCAGAAGGCATCATGCAGAGAGGCTGTGGAATCCCCATCCTTGGAGATTTTCAAGACTCAATTAGACAAGTTCCACAGCAACCTGATCTAAATTCCAAGCTAGTCCTTTGCACCGGCCAATGATGTGGATGATATCCACAAGTCTCAGCACAGTTTAAGTTTTTCTGTGATTATACAAAAGGTTGGCAATGGCCCCCCCCATTCCCCTATAAATACTTGCATTGCAATGCTAGATATTGCTGTTGCTGGATTTACAGAACTAGTTTTTTTCCTAGCTATAAATTTCTTGATCAGTTTCACTGAAAAAAAAAAAAAAAAGGCCTTTAAGATAAATATTTCAATGAGTAAGATAGTATGGCCAAAGTTTCTTTTAGAAGGAACTTTAATTGAATAATGGCTCTTAAATGCAATGAAAAATTATAGGGGAAGAAGGTTAAGAAAAAAAAAACCCAAGAAAAAGCCATTAGAATGAAAATGGAGACATTCAGAGCAGCAGCTCATATGGAAACAACTTGGTTTTGGACTTTCTTTGTAAGCTAAGACTGCAATATACCAGTGAGTGGTAACTAAAAGTTTGAAGGCTTTTCATATCAAAATTATCTTGAAATGAATTCTGTGGCATTTACAGACCACTATGAAGCAATTAACAAGAGGAAAGCCTGAACACTAAGCATTCCCTCCAAGTTAATTCTAAAAATAAGTGGTTTACAGCTTAATTGGTTTGACAAAGTTAAATACACGAGTTTCTCATCGTAGAAGTATGAGTCCAGGAATACAGGAAAACACACACACAATAAAACCCCAGCAGAAAAAAGCTTGTGGGAAACCAGAGTTCAAGACAAAAACATAACCTCATTTGAACTTCAGAGACTTGCCTGCAGAGACAGAAATTCCCAAGGAAGTTGGGAAAAGATGGTCAGTCAGCATCTAAGAAACATCACAAGCTTTTGTGCTGCTTCCCAGGAACAGAAGTTGAAGAATTTAGGTCTGTGAGAGAAGCCTTTTCAACAAAGCTGCTAATCTAGCTTGCCTGCCAATTGACTACATGGGGTTCCAGCTAGACATCTCATTTTCTTTGAGCTATTGTCCTAAACCGTCAGCCACAGACACTGCAGAAAGTTGGCTGTACAAACTGAAGAAAGCGCAAACTCTGCTGTCACGGCAGTATTCAACCGGAAGCCTACTGTTCCTCTAGCAAGTAATCAGAAAACAAGTATTTGAAGAGGCTTTTTGGCTTAGAAAGAATCCCAAATCAAGATTAGTTCTAGATAATGGAACTACTAATGTCCTGTTTCCAATATCTTTCCCCAGCATAGGTTCACCAGTGTTAACAGAAACATACTCTACTTCCTAGTGAATAAGCAGCCCAAAAAGGTTACTTTCCTCTAAACAATGTTACTTCCATAACACTTTAAGGAACTTTATGAAACTCTGGCTGCTACTTAAACTGGACTGAAATGATCTTATTTACCCTAAATGTTTTAACTTTTTTACACGCACCGTTCCCAGCCTTATTTCTTTAGGAAACTAGTCTAAGTAGTACTTCGATTTACTGAAATCAAAATGTTTGGTAGCTTATTCTCAACTGCAAGCATTATTTAGAAAGCATGACTGCTACATTAGCACCTGATCTTTTGGTGTTAAAAATGATTTGGTAAGAATACCTAGGAAAAAGGTTCAAGTGTTGACACTACAGAAAGCCTTTTCAAACAAGAATTTTTGGGTGGTGGGGTTTTTTTTTGTTATTTTACTGACAACACAGTTTAACTTGCAGCTTTTAAGCTTCCCTTAACTGAAAAGAGTGAAGAGAGAGAGAGGCCAGAGTAGTAATTTCTCCTAGCTCTCCACTAATTCCATGCCATCTCTGGGTGCAGGTGGATGAGTACATATGAGCAGATAATCAAGAACCATTTGCTATTTTGCAGCTGACAAGGAGAGAATTTGCTTGTTAGCTATGAAAGGTCTGCTGCATTCCATGCTTTGTTATGCCACTGAGCTACAAAAGCGAATAAAATTCCAAAACAGAAGCCAAGCTTTTTGATCACAGCTCTTTTTTTCTTCCTGTTTTGGCAGAAGTCACACCAGGAACATCCTGTACCAGCCAAGAGAGTTGTCATGGGCTATTACTCCAAAATTTCAGTAATTGCTCACTAGTCAGACTTCATCATAGTATAATGTAATTATGGCAGCAGTACTGTTACAGTCCCTTTCATCTCAACAGGATGCTCGGCTCCTTCAGAAACAGTTTAATTTGCTTTTCAGCATGGGGCTTCAGACACAGCCTATATGTTCAATAAAAATAAATAAATTTCAAATCGGGTCTTGCAGTTCATATTCAGCCAAAATTTGATTTTCATATTGGCAGTCTTATGTAACATGCACAGAAGTTAGACTGAATAAAGAGTGTTTAAGAACAGGATTTGTCCTTTTAAGGAAAAGGGGCTTATGCGCTATTTAGTTTAAATTACTGACAAACAGCTGCTGTTAGAAAAAAGGTGTTGTACTCACCACCTCGGAATAATTCCATTCTCTAAACTCGTTGTCTGACTTCGGAGCCATCGACGTTGATAGCTGCTAGATGACGATGATGAAGAGCTTGGAGATGGAAAAGGAGTTACCAGAAGACTGCTCAGAGAGGCTATCAAGAAAGCAAGAAACCCCACATATACTGAATTACACAGAGCACTGGTTAAATACCTTTTTTTACTCTAACTGGAAACAAATTCTCACAAATATTGCTTGATTGCTAATCTTTTTCACGTAACTCACAACAGGAGAGAGAATTATTTTAAATAAATCTTGCTGCTTCAGGATATTCTTTTCTTGTCAAGTCAGAGATCTTCCCTACTAGACCATATTAAAAGTGGTCTTATTCTCACTAAAAGCATTCTGTCCTAAGAGGTGTTGCCCTTCCATTACAGACAGACCAACCCTCTGGTCTCTTTTTCCTTTTCAGTGCAAAAACCTCCTCTCATTCCTTGCTTTAGAGTAAAGGCTCCAGCCAGCTCTTTTTCCAAATTACAATTTGATTAAGAATCCAGAAAATGATGGCTGTAAACAAAGAATATTATTACAAATATTCTTGCATAAAGGCTTGGGGCAAAGGCAGAAGGAAAACCACTTAGCAGTTCCAAAAAAATCTCGGATTTATGGGCCATAAGGTGCCTATATGTCAGGTGAATGACTGCACCACAGAACTGTAACATCACAAAAACAGGCAAACAAGACAGCAGATACCTGACCGCGCAATGCCACTGTCTCTGTCCTCATTTTGTCCTCTGCTAGGCATATCAACCGGCGTGCTGTGTGCTAAAGCAAACAGATCAGATCAATAGAAAATATTACATAACTCATCATACTATTTGTCAGCATTTAAAAAAAAAAAATCTTTAAGTTTAAAGGTCATGAAACAGCAAAGTTACATCCTGCCCTGTTACTCCAAACAGGCAGTATGGTGTGAGCAGAGATGACAGCAAAACGTATTTCCATGCCCAGTATCGTATTACTAGAGGAAGTTGGTTATTTGCCACAATCTAAAAACATCTCCAAGAAGCTTAAGAACGTGAATACAGTCTACATTATCAGAAATCACATATGCTTTGAAAATGTGGGCTGTTGGTACCCCTATCCATCACTCACGACATTATTTTTTGTGTGTGTGTGTGCCCAAGATTGTCATTTTACACCAGTTAACATTATAATAAAATACTCAGATATGAGGTCCATTAAACTTCTGATTCACTCCCCAAGCAGAGATTTACTATCCACAAAGACTCACAGTAAGAAACATTCAGCCTCTGTGGTATTACACTGAAGTGTTAGTAGTGCAGAGTCACTCAAATTGTAAAGCATGCAAGATTTGCAAAGGCTGTGAAGAAACTGCGTTGGTATTCCAGTTCATATTTTTGCAATTAACAGAACTAATTAGGCCTAAGATCTACCCACCTGCATGGGTCATCAGTATGCCTGTAAAAGGAGACTTTATGTAGCTTTAAGTTAAAGAAATTGATAATGTTAAAGACAAAAACCTTAAAGCCTCCCAGACTTAGCTCAAGAATTAATTCTGAATGTCTGCCATCAATTAAAAAAGTAGCAAGAGGGAAGAGAATAAAGAGCCTGTACACCAGCAAGACACCTGCACACCAGCAAGAAACCAGCGATAAGCCAGGAAACATAAATCCTCTAAGAAACATAAGGGCTCAGTTATTAATGTTAAATATTAATGTTAAAAACACAAAAAAATGTTAAAAAATTAAACACAGGAATTTGAAGTGGAATATAAACAAAAAACAATTAATTTCACTGTTTTTAGAAGAAATATTTTAAAGTATAAGCCAGATACGTCTGTTGCTACTATTTTAGCCCTTTCTGTTTCTAAAGAGTAATTATGTATGCCTCTGCAAGGCTTCAGAAGATTTGTGTGTGCATATAGATGGGTCACACTGTGGCTGGCATTCCACACAAACCTGCAAAGAAAGAAGCACTGCGGATGAGCCGGAGGGGACCTCCTTCAGACACACCCTGCAGCAGTTTGCTGCTACACAGCTGTAACACACCTAGGAAACAAAAGCAATGTAGAGAAAATGCAATGCAAAAAAGGGTAAAAAAAAAAAAAAAAAATGTTGATGCACAGGAAAAACAAACTCAACTGACAGATGGCCTCATGTTGTCAGCAAGACACAGAACCTGGAAATATTTACCTAAATTACTTCCACTGCGACACGTTCCCAAACCATTCTGATTCGAGCTCAGCTTTCCCAGACTAGGATCTTGGTTGATGTATTCAAAGCTATCTTGTAAGCTAAAAAAGGGGAAAGACAGTGTTTCTTAAGAATGTGATCAATAGGCATTAATGAGCTTAAGAATTAGGCTTATTTTATAAAATAAAAAAAAGAAGGCTGAAGATTCCTATATCATCTCCCTCTTTGAATTATTGTACATTTCTGTGTGTCACATTTGTGATTCAGTTTATTTCCATTTGCCCATTTTTGGGACAAGGAAAAAGGGAACAGGTGAGAGAGTATTATCTTCTGTTATTGTTGAAAGAAACAGAAGTGGGGTACAGGGACATACAGCTTCCCCAAAATATACCATCCTGACAACAGGAAGAGATAGAGGCTTTGATTGTCCAAAGCACCTAAACCCTCTTGAAGTTCACTGCGTGCCCTGGACAAATTAAGAGACAAACTCAGAGAGGTTTTATTTTTTAAACTTAGGTGGCCTGGCTGGGATCTATCAAGAGAATCTTTTCCTACAGCCACCATTTCTGATTTTCTACTAGACTTTTCCACTTCAGCTAAGTCAAATGTGGAAGCAGTGGCAGAAGGACTACAAAAAGTCCTACAAGAAGGAAAGACAAATGCATTGGAGGGAGAAGAAAAAAAAAAGGCAAAATTTCTTACTTATTGTTGCTTCCACTGAAGCTTCCTACCCTGGCTGAGAAGACTTTGCTTATCATCAGCTGTGGGGGAGAGCTGAAAGGATAAACAGTAATTTCAGTGAGTCATCAATTCCAAGAGCCTGACAAGAGAGTGCATCACAGAGCAGAACACTCACCGTATATAGTGAATTTTCAAGGTGGAGCCTTTATAACTCATTGCCACTGAGCCAAACATCATTTCTCCCAGCATGTTGACATCAGAGGCTGGTCTGGTGTACTACACAGACAAGAAGATGGGAAGAACAAAGAAGAGCTTGGCATACTATTTCGATTTAATATATTGCCATAGTGCTACATTTTGAATGGAGAATACAGGTAGGTTCTGCTTTTCCATGCACATCCTGCGTGATCCTAACACACCATGTGCAAGCACAAGCAAACACAGCTGAAAGATGTACTCTGTTTTGCTCAGTAGATGGGCAATGTTACCCTTGTTCTAGGGGGACATCCAAAGGCTAGAAAGAAGAAAAAAGATCTACTGCACTTTCAAAGAAATGGCTACATGCAGCACCATTTCCATATAACTGTGTTTGACAAAACCTTTAGGTGTCCACAGGACCTAGATTCTGTGACTTGGATCCCCATGAATTCTGAAGAAAATAAATTTCTAGCTAAATGTCAATTTTCACATTTTAATCTATACATATTTCAGATTACACTTTTCTAGGTGAAATGTTTATGTTTTTACTGAGAAATGGCCAGAGTGCCTAAAAAAGAGTTGTCCTTAAAATTTTGTGTTATAGTAAGACAGACTAAAGCAACTCTTGATATACCACGTTCAACAGCTTCTTCAAAACTGACCTGATGCACAGGTAGACCTCTTTCAGAAGAAAACCAGGGAACAGTACAGTGCTTTTTATCACCTTCACAAATAATAGTGCTATTAAATATCGTTAACTCTTTCAAGGACAAGACCAAGACAGACCAAAAGGCTAAGATGTACCCACGTGTTCTTGCTCTACAACATTTTAAAGATAGGGTAGGTATCTGAAGGTTCAGATTAACTTTTAAGATACCAGAAATATACCTAGTCATTCAATGCATGTAAGTTAAGGCTCTTTATATAAACTTCTTCAGTAAAAAGGATAAATACAAGGAAGAAAAGTAAAGAGCATCACCTGATACTTCGGTATCTGTTCTTTGACATTTTGCATACAGCTTATTGAGGGACTATTGGAAAAAATATTGTTGTTCCCATTGCTTGCTTGGCAGTTCTTGGCAGTCTTTACAGCAGCATCCTCTGCCATTTTCTGTGTCAAAACAGACACATATGATGAAAACAATTAAAACATGAGAACTCCCACCTGTAAACACACTGCAGCAAGATTTTCCTTAAAATACAAGCAAGCAACAAATAAAAACATATCAGTTTTAAAAGATTTTTTTAAAAGCTCAGCATCAGAGAAAGTGCAGAACTACTCTCACATGCATGTTGTCAGACGAATTTTCACATTAACACACAGTAATTAGTGAAAGTTCCACTGGAAGATCATTCCCAATTGTTACAAATTGCTCTGTGTAACATTGCTAAAGTTTATGTAAACAAAACCTCAGCTTGACTTGATCACAGAAATTGATTTGTAAGCATTTGCACAATTAATCACTCAAATTGCATATAACTTTTGCTTCCCAACTGATTAACAGATTTTTTAAACAGAAGAACGGCCAGCAAAAACAATGGGTGAATAATGCATCAATTGGTAGAATTACCAGGGCATATAATCTATTATTTAAACCTATAAAGGAGATGCATTAAAAAAAAAAAGACAAGTGAATGAATGTTTAAGTCCAGATGACTAATTCAAAGTTTACTCTCAAGTCACTATCGTTTAACAACATCTTAGAATGGATCCAAAAAGTGTAAAGGAAGTTTCAGAAAGGTATCAGTTACATCAATGCTACTCCTGCATGTTTCCCAAAAAAGAAGTTGCATTTAAATCACTGGGATTCACTTAATCAAGTTTTTTTGAACAAAACACCATGTTTTCTTTAACAGCTGTTTCCTTCCTCTCTCCCAGTTTGAAGGCCCATTACATATCAGTTAAAAGGGCCACATTATTTCAAACAGAGTTCTCACATACCATTGAAATTATGTACACGAAGGAAGGAAAACTGAAACCTTGCAGCAATGAAAACTGCTTGGAAAGTCTGAGAAAGCCTATCTTACAGTCCTAAACCTTTTATTTAAGAAACTCAAAATCCCTTGATGAACATATTTAATGTGTATTAATGTAAACATTCATTTAATGCACATTGGAATGAAGTGCTAAGTCTCATTTTGTATCAGCATGGTTTAATTCACTGGGAATGTGCATTGGCATAGATCAACTAAATTTTTTTAAATATCAACAAGGTACACGTAGACAGTTTATAGAAAAACCAAGCAGGCAAAGAAACCCAAAAAAACACCAGTAAAAGCCTAGATGCTAGTAAAAAGCAGCCATAGCCAAATTTACATCACACATTTTGGTCTCAGCAAGACAAGAACGGAACAATAACAGGAAATGAAATTGAAATAAAAGTAGAAACCAATATTCCACATGAAAAAGGCTGATTTTTAAGATAAAGATGTTGAATACTACAGTGCAGTAACCATAGTAAGTTTTAGGATATTCAAGTCATGATGACAAGAAATGAAATGGGCAAAAGGAAAGATGCACAAGAAAGAGGAAGAGCATTCCAAGAAAAGCAGAGTAGGGGATCTGACTGGGTATTTCTAAGAAACGTTGAGTTTAAACTACAGTGATAGTACAGCTCTGTTACTGATTTAAAAATAAGCCTACTAGCGTGTTAAAAGACTAAAATCCGGGACTTCTATGTTTTATCGTATATTTGCACCCCTTTTGTGCAGTTTTTTCCTGGCATGGTGTTTATGTGCTACTGCTTATCTAATCCCAGTGTGACTGTCATTAGCGGTTTAGAAACGCACCAGTGTCAGTAGTCACATTGTTTAATGAGCTATTGACAAAAAATGCCTAATAAAAGTGGTCTGATATACACTATTTGCCGAAAGAATTGGAGATTAGATTAAGATAACATACCAAACATTCAAGATCACTTTTAACACCTATGTGTTTGCACACCACTCAAAGTGGTTTGGGTTTTTTAAAAGGGTTCCTAGGTTAGTGTCTGGCTAGAAAACAGTCTGTGTTATGACGGAGGTTACAATCTGCTCTATGTCAGTATTGCACAGGTTTTTGATAGGACAATTTGTAGTTAACTTTTAAAGTATTCATGCAAGCAGAATAATCTGAATATTTAAATGAAGGCAGAAATAAATTTCTTCCTCACATACTGTGTGTTTTAGACCAACTTGAAGATGCAAAAGTAACAACCTTGATTTGGGCAGGAAGAAAGATTAACAGACCAGTCTGACCATTAACCCTCTTAAGTAGACGATCTGTCACCAGCTGATGGTGCTCATCAGTCTTACTGATTTAGCACAAAGGCATACTTGCAGTGCGACTAAAATAGAGATCACTGGTTTGAAAGCATCTTCATAAGTAATTTCTACAAGTCACAACCATTCATATATAGGTAGTGATTCTTCAGTAGTAAAAGATGCTAATCTGGCAGGCTGGAGCTGCTGCCTGTAATAAAGGCTTCAAAACAAACACCAAAAAGTTGAAATAACTCAATGCATAAGAGAAACAGAACTAGTAGGAAAACAACATCAATCTACAAACCAGAAAATACTATTTGTTTACATATCTTAAAGTCACCTATGTTTGCTGGAAGTATTACTCTACAATTTGTGTGCCTGGAGAGCAGCACAATTTGCATCTTGGCATCATCTACTCCTGCTTCTTTGTGTGTCACCAAACCTTACGTGGCTATATATCACCCTGTGTCAGTCTTACACATTACGGCATGGTTAGCTGAAGTGGTGTTGTTTTAATTCACATAAAGCCAACAACTTTACTAATCCCAACACCAAAGGAAGACAGCACATTTAGAGACATGCTAGACATCACTGGCACAACGGGACTGCACAACCAGGGCTAACAATAAAAAGCAATCCCAGTTGACATTAACAAGGCCAAGGAAATACTCAGTTTAAAGGGGTATAGATTGCATTGCTTGAAAGCGAATCCGGTCTAAGTTGTCAAGTTTCAATAAGGTATTTATATTATAAATACCAAACACCAGACACATGTTCACAGTTTTTTTGGAATCCAACACACTCTTGTTGCAGCTGCAAGATCAAGTGAAAGATGACACGCAAGATTAAGAAGTTGACACTGTCATTTAAAAATTCCTCTTTAGGGAATGAAAACAAAAGAGGTAGGACACAACCAAAATTAGCATTTCATACCTGAACCACAGCTTCATCGATTTTACGGACTGCTTTGGAATCAAACAAGACCTGTCTGCCCCTCCTCTCACAGTCTTGGTAAACTATCAGGCGGATTTCATTCAAGTCAAACTCTGAAGAGGACCAGCTGCAGATTATAAACACAAGAAGTTAAGAGTGTGGGTACTTTGAAGGCTTATTTAAGTGAAGAAACAGGTATTCAGGAAATACATCTTTTACTCAGTATTAACAAGAATCAGGCTGTGATCACAGAACTCCAACCAAAAAGGAACTCAAAGAAGCATCTAAGCCAAACGTCACTGGTACACAGGCAGGCACAGCCAGACCAATTTTCAACCAGATTTCCTCAAAATTTTCCAGAAAGGAAACACAAAACTGGCTCAGCAATCTGCTCCAGGGATTAACTACTCTTAACTTTACGCCCTTGTCCATACACAGTCTGGTTCATGATAATTGCAATGCAGGTGTACTGTTTTGTGCAATATTCTCAGTGGCAATAATGGATTACCACCCTCTTCACTCCAGCCTTTCCACAAGGTCAAGGCTTACACCCTCCCTCATTCTTCTCTCCTCTAAACAACACAAACCCAATTCCTTTTGACCTATTCCTGCCAATATGTTACCATTTTCCCAAAGTTTAATTCATGTAACTGAAAGGCAAGATTTATTTTGTTGCATTATTTCCCCCTTTCTTTTCTGAGATGTTTTATGGAGCAATTATAGATTACAGAGACTTGATCTCCCACGACAATGAAACTCATTTAGTAGATGCAACCAAGATACCACTGAGATTCAACCTGAAGCAAAGCAACTCTCTTGAGCCAGAATGTGCCCATTCACAGACACACACCATGGCACACAACTTGCCTCCTCACGCTACTGCAGGAGGCTGAGGAGCACAACTGATCATGGCTGCAATGGCTAAAGACTTCATTTCCTAATTCCAAAGGGTGTCACAGTCTGCACGTCAGAGAATGGAGTTTTCCTTGGCCTCAGGTTCACCTACAGACAAGCTGGAATTAATGGAAAAAACTAGTACTGTATAAAGCAGTGCCACACAGCACTGGTGCTAAGTCATATTGCCTCATCCCTGACCTGGACGGACCACATCAAGGGGGTAAGAGTACAACTGTTATTAATAGTTGTTAAACAGATTGCATAACTGACTTCAGTTAAGGCCACACTCATCTCCCACCCAAAAGGGTGTTTCATTTAGACATTTTCCCAAACTATGCCCTACAGAGAAGGAAGATAGAGAATAGAGGGAAGAGCACAAAACCTCTATACAGCTGAAAGACAAGAATTTAAGCTATTTCTTTTATTCCATGCTCTGTTAACTGCCATAAATCAACAGAGGTAAATACCATCATCTCCTGCTACAGCCAGTAAGGTAACCATGGGCAACTGCTTTAGGACTGCGCTCACAGACTTCCAAATCTAAAATCATTATAAGTAAAGGCAGCTTAATTTCTTCTCTGTGTTTCACGTTGAATTTCAGAGATAAATCCCCTTTCTAGGTAGCTAGAATGAAAAATAAGCCTAGATAGGCACCTTTTTGAAAGCTAAAAGACCTCATCAATCTGGAAGGCTTCATTCTATTTTTAAATATCTTGTGACAGAATAAGCCAGATACCCATCTCCGCTGTGAGGTACTCTGACACACATATACTCTATGTACATAATATGCAAGGGTCCAGCACACATCAAAGCCAGATCATGGAATGATGCCAAAGGCTTCTTAGCCATCAACAGTGAGGAAACTTGATGTGTTTGTAACACGTTGCCTTCAAAATGCTGGGAGTGCCAGGCAGATTTCTTTCCAGTCTCCCCTTTCAAAAGGAAGCCACAATGTTAAGTTAACCAGCATGAGATCAGACCTGATACCATTGTTGATAGTTGCTCAACAAAGATCCTACACACCTCAGATATACAGAGAGTTGTAACTACACCATCTGTTTTAAAGGTCTGTTACTAGTTTCTCAGCCCACTGCCTGTGCAATACCATTACAAAATCCAGTTCTACAGAACACAAGAGAAGTCAGAGCCACCAACAACTTTGTTCTAGTCTGCCACATGAATCCGATGCTCATGAGTACCAGATATTCTGATACCTCCTCAGTTATACAGCTACCCTTTACTTACATGCTTTCTGCAACAGAAAATATCACAATACTTCCTGAAGCAATTATGCTGCTTTCTCAAAAAGGCCACAGGTCTTCCCTCCTTTTAACAACAACAACAAAAGAAGGTACATCTCTATGGCCTTGATTTAAATTGTATGCAAGAGCAAAGCCATATTTATCTCCAAGACTGGCACAGCAGGGTCCATAGTTCAGACCACAGGACTGCAAGTCTAAATGGAAAAAGATTCATTTCAGGCACAGACTGAGCCAATTCAGCCCTGCACCTACCCATCGCTGCTAAAAGTATACTCAATAGTTGTGTTGCATGAATTTAAGTTTCCTTATCAACAGGTGAACTCTCACATTCTGCACTAAAGCAAACTTCGTTTTGTGTGTGCCGTGCCAACTTCTGCATAAGACATCAACTGGGTTTTGTAACAAAGGCTGAAGTAGAAGCTACTTCCACACCCTTGAGAGGTGCCTTTTTCCACACCGCATGCTAGAATTAGAGACATTAGCATTAAAGATATTTCAGAACTTCCAACAGATTCTAGTACCTGACAGCAACAAGCTAAGACATTATATAAAATCTATCAGACAAACCTTTAGATGACTAATAGACCAATTCTAGGGAAGTAATTTTAGAAAAAGCTTCTTACAGTACTGACCAAATATCAAACTTATGTTTTAATGAAGTGTTTGCTTTCAGGCTTTGAATTACCCAGAGCACAGATGCAGTTCTTGCAGCAGCCTTACCCTTTACAGAAGAGATACATCCTACTAAAACCTCATTTGGGAAGATCAGGCATATCTATAGGCAAGTTATACATGCATATAAACCCATAGTCTCATTACTTCCACGTGGAATCTAGCACCAAGCCCAATGTTAGTCAGATGACTGGGATGTTTTTCCCCCATCACAAAAGCTGATGAGCAGACTGCTTACAGTACTTCCACCCTTCATTGTTTAAGCCAGTTTATATAACACAGAACTCCGAAAACAGGGACAGTGGGAGTATTCAATCATCTCCTAAAAGCAGTGTTGAAGGATACAGAGTACACAGACTCATTGATCAGCTGTGTTTCACATGCATAAAAACCAAAACTCCAAAGCATTACTTATCTCAGCGTCAGCTTCTTGCTTATTTAGCAGTGCTGAAAGGCACGCACTTTGTTACTTCTTCACATACAGTTTTTGAAAAAAAAAAAAGGTATAAGATTCTCTTGCACAAAACATCAGTTAACGGAAAAGAAAACCTACCACACTTCCGCACTGTATAGCTTCACATTACTTTAGATTTTAAAGAGTAATAGCTTAAGGGTTTGACTAAGAAGAAAAAAAAACTTTCACTCCATCAGTTGTTTCTAGGAAGTAAGACCGAAACATCTGACAGAGGCAAGAGAAATACTCTACCCTGGTTTATCCTACCAAAAAAGGCTCCTATGCTCACAGGCAACCTATATACATACAGATTCACCTTGCCTAATTATTTGTTAATTCACTAATCAATTCCAACCACCAAGTTTCACCAAAGGGTATAAAGTTCTATCCTCAAAAAACAGATAGTGAAGGAGATAGACTCTTTCCCCTTGCCGTCCAAGGCCACAATATGAACTAATGTTAACTTCAAGGCAACAAAAAAATCCTCACAATGCATTTGTGGGAGATAGGGAGAGGATGGGGAAACAAAAGATTCTGATAGTGTCATGTGAAAAGCTTGCACCTGAATTTGCATATTATTAGACTGAGTTTTTGATTTTTCACTGACAATTCTATAACAAAATTATTAATTCTCCCACTTTTGGACTAGAAAACAAACCCTCAACACCCAAAAGGCCCCTATTTTCAAGCTGCACCACATTATGAGATTCTTACAGTCTACTTCATGTCCAATTACAACAAATATTGATGTTTATTCCTATTAGAAGTGTCCTTTTAGCTCTTCACCACCACTCCCAACAATCGTCTACTTCATGTCTCAAGATTCAGATGTTTTCCTTATACTTATTTGGTAAAGTCTAAACTGGCACACTGATTGTTTCCTTTTTCTCTGTTTCTGTCTAAAACAGTTTACCCAACCATACCTAGGTACTGAAGGAAGCTAGGTGAGTTGTATAGCACATGTAGTTCTGCATAGGTAACTACTGCTGAAAGTGTTTCTTCTGATAACAAAACTACATGATCTCCAGGGCAAGCTTTGTATTTCTTATAAATGCTCAGCAGGAATAAATGTGCTACAATCACTACTTTTGCTTAATCAGCTTAAAAACGCCTTCAAAAGAAAAGTTTTGCTAAACACTAACTGAAACATCATTTGCCTTAACCCTGTTTATATAAAACATTTTCCTCATTCTGCTTGTATGAGAAAGTTCTTGCACGTTCGATTCCTGTTGAAGAACTACTTAATAAAGTAATATGAGCAGTATGTATTCCTTCAGCACAGATAAGTGATTTACAAAACCAATGTTACAAATTAAATTATGAAAATTGTAGTAGGGTTGTTTTCAGGCACCTGAGTGTCAATGTACTGCAAAGGGACAAAACAGGTTTCTGATAACATTACACCCTAGAAAGGTAAGGGAGTGAAGAGACTGACAACTGACTGAAATGTTTCACTTTCACTTAATAACATTAATTTTAAAATTAGCTTGTGCAGATGTTCATATTTCAGGTTAAATACAGCTGTTCATATATGAGGTTAAATGTGGCTATTTTGATCAAACATAACATTTTCTTCTTAGACCAGAAAAATAAAAGCCCTACATATCCTTTTACCCTTTTTGTAACTACGTGACCTTTCCTATTACTCCTGTCTGCTCTGGTAATTGCTGGACCCTTCTGTAAACTAACCAAACTGCAATAGCTGAAGTCTGTCCCCGCACATGAAAGCTGACCAGAAACCTAGCTGGAAAAAGGAAGAAGTGGAAGGCAATGGAACCTCCACCTCTTGGTGGCAGCATGAGTTGTACTAACTCACTTCTTCCACAGAGACATATACTTTTAGGAAAGGGCACAAAGAAACGTTCCCTATACATTCCTAATAGGTATTGAGGCTACTTAGAATGTTAATTGAATTTTCTTGTTCCCGAGTCAGTTTTCTGCCTCCTTAGTGAGCTAAACTAACTCCCTAAGGGGAGCCAGTTCCAGAAGGATTGGAAAGGCCAAGGAGAGCACAAGGGGAAAAAGGACAAGAACATGATGCCGGAAAGCAAAGGAAGAAGAGGCAATGTGATCGCTGTCTTCAGGATCAGCAGTATGTTAGAACAGCTTAGCTTATCTGGCCTCACCTTCAGAATGGATCTTTCCTGCATCTGGAAGATGCTAGAACTAATTAAACATAATTGTCCAGTCAAAACAAATAAGTAAATTCAAGCTGTCTATACAACAGGAAAATGAGGTCTAATAGAGAGACTAAAATACTATGGATACTATTTTTTTTTTTGGGAAGCAAACCACAAGTTTGGAACAGCTTACAAATATCCTGGCAAGTTTTCCTCCCAGATTCCCTATTAAGTGTAAGTTTGCTTATTTTCTCTTAAACTGGCATATAAGCTACTTTCCTTTGGCTTGTTCCATTACAGACACGAGACACAAAGGCAAGGAGATGTCTATTACTTAGGGGAATAAAAAAGAAGATTCACTTATTTTCAGGAAAAAAAAAAAATCACAAGAAGCTTGCCCCATTCCACCCTGATTCAGTATTCCCAGTTAATACTGATCTCCAAACCTTGATCTTTACAGAGAAAGCTTTTGGATCACCTTTATAAGATCAGTAGGCACACGTGCAATAAGTGAAGAGTGACCCATTTACTTAGATTCAGAAACCACTTCAATTGACATTAAAACATTTCTTAAAGTGACTAACCACTCACTACAGTGCAAGCTCTATAGGCTAGGAAAAAAAAAAAAAGAGAGACTGCAGCTTATCCATATACCTAGATATTTGTCTGTATTTTTCTGCTTCTTAGGTCCTCAGTCCTGAATGGATTTTTTCTAATACCTTGGGTGTTGGAATTCGGAAAAAGCTGCCTTGAACTGTTTTTTCAACAGTTACGTAGCAATAGGGATTCAGATACTGAAGACATGCTGGCACACACCTGAAAAAGGCACCACAAACTAGTCAAAGAAACACTATTCATACTCCAGGTTATTCTGACGTAATTCTTGATCTAGAGGTCATTTGCAAGTAAAGCAGAGAGTTCTCCTCTCCATTCTTCCCCCACTTCACAGCATTCTCTTGACTCTCTGCAAACTCTTATTGCTTGACCCACTAACACAGGAGGTGCAAAAAATAAATTAAAAGAGGGGAAACTAATTAGAAAACTAGAATGAGAAGGTAAGGTTATTTAACCTTAACTGAAAAGAAAGGCAATTATCCTTCATACTTCAGTTTGCATATACATACATCTTACACATCACAGTCAAGAATGTAGATTCAGTTTCAAACTACAGGGAAGACTTTCTGGAGTATCAGTCACCATCAGCAGCAAAAATAAGCTTCTATTATAACTTTTCCAACTACTTACAAAAAAATCATGTGCCTGAAAGGCTAATATCAACTAAAAAATGATCATTCTCTTTCAAAAATCATAAAGTTATATGCATACCTGTTTTGCAGCAGTGTAGTCACTTTGCTCACACAGCTGACACTTTGGTCTTTCAAAGATCTGCAAATCCTTTCATCCAATTTGGTACAAGGGAGATTATTCCCAAGCAGTACATCGCTGTTGTTTCTTGCTCTTTCTATTTGTCCCCTTGTGCCATTTGTAGCTTTTGGTGTACCCCCACACATTTTCTCTTGCTACAAATCCTCTTGTAAAGTACCCTCAAAGAAAATAAACACCCACTGAAGAGATACAGCCTCAATCAGATTTCTTTCTATAGATCAACCATTAATGATGGTAATTTACCATCAGCTTTCCTCCCTGTACAGGAACATGGTCTGCTGACTTTCCTGTTAGGAGAAAAAATGTCGAAGAGATCTTCATATATTCTATAAGCCATTAATGCATAAAGACTGCTGTAGCTAACATTCTGCTGCAATTATTCCAGACAAAGGAGTAGACATGACTTTCAAGTTTCAGAAGCCATCGTAGACTTGCTCCTGTAGCTGTTAAAAGTTTTTCCTACCAAGCCTGGCGCAAAGCTGCAGCAGATACAACAGCTAATATTGACTTTAACTATGTTTGTTTCCTGGTATGTGATTAGGTAGCTGGCAATTATGTAGTCACAAGACCAAACCATATGGCCTCTTAAAAAAAAAAATCATAGTTGCTTTTGCAGTGACTCGCCCTTAGTTGCAAGGTTGTTCTAACACTGGCTACAACACCCTGTTAATGGCTCTCATGTGAGCAAGTGTCATCTGACAACCCCTAGCAACCTCATATAGCTTAGGAGCAAATAAGATTCTGTCATCATTGCCATATGGTTATCAGCTAAAAAAAAAATTACTAACACCAAGAAACACGCTAGATATTCTGCACTGTAATGCTTTTACTTTTAAGGACAAATAGTATTTACACTTGGCCAAGAATCAAACTACTATTTTGAAAAGCATTTCTTAAAAGTACAGAGGAAAACAACCAAGAAATGTTTGCCACAGACACCAAGTTGGTTGACAATAGTTTATAGTCACGTGTCTATTAAAACAACGTAATGGAAGTACTGATGACAAATACATCTAATAAAACACAAGTTTTTAAACAGACCAAGGAACATCATGTTTTGCTCAGGCAGAACAAAGTCCTCTTCCCCATTCCTGCTTTAAGAGTTATCTGTACATGTCTGCTCATAATTTTATGTCTTACATAGCCTTCCCCCCCATCAGTAAAGCTTTAGACATTTTATAAGACAACAGACACAGTGCTATTTCTCTTGCAGATTAAAAAAAAAAGGGAAAATAACTTCACTAATGGTCACCCAGAAATACAGCAGTAGTTAGGAAACAGCAAGATTTCAAAACTCAGTGCTACACACTACCTGCTAAATAGCACAGCACCCTTCTTAAAAGGATTTTGTAATCTCAGTAAACCCCAACCTCTAAACCCTGGACAAAAGTCGAGTGGAAAACTAGAGCAATGTTAGGCTGAACCACTTGCTCAGTTGCAGAGGGAAGCCTGTAGCAGTAAGAAACCTCAGTTTCAATTCCCAGAGTAGTAACAAGTACTAGATGACAATTACTCCTCCTCCTAAGTGAGGGGAAACAAGTGAAAAATCTTTGGCCTGTTTTCAAGTTATTCAAACCATCTAGGAGAGAGCAAGTCCCAAGCCTCACCTCACTGAGGAGGCCTGCTTTAAACAGCAGTGTTCCTAGTCACCTTTGAAGTGCGAATGAAACAAGCAACTGATGGCCAGGGTTGCTACACTTCACCTAAGATCAGCAACTGATAGCATTCTCTTCTGTCCTATCTTCTCCCCCACAAAACCCAAAACATAGTTCTGAAACACTCAGTTAAGCGACCACAGCATTGGTCTCACACTGGAGACTAGGAACTCCTGTAAGCTCGCTGAAGAGACCTGCTTCACAACACTACCTCGTCTGTAAATGAAGTCATCTGTCGAACACTATAAATCCCCAAACACCTAGGGAGTTACCACTGAAAACCCACAGAACAGTTTCTGGGAAACAAATAAATGCAAACCCACACATGGAAAACACCCCAAGTCCAAGGAGTTGATAAGACAGAAGATGGAAGAAAGTGTCCTGCTCTCCAGATACAATCCTCTGGGAAGCAAGAGTTTAATCACACTGTTTCTAGGCTATGTGACTGCATGTAACCTGCCCTGTTTGTAGGTCATTTCCTGTCCCTCGCCTCCACTGTGACACAACTGCCCAAGTCATTTCAACTCAAGGCAATACTTCAAGAAAATTCGGGGTGGGGGGAAAGAGGACACATATGACGGCATTATCCAATTGGGAATATTTTTCTGGTTAAGTTACACCTGTCCACTAAAACTTCAGCAGTTTTCAAATCTAACAATATTTCTAGTGCCCCCCTGTAAGGTTTTATTTTTCAAACAGCTTTTAGAAGAAGGCTAGAGAAGTGTAGGAAAACAAAGTTTGAATCATACCTGCTGTTTCAGTGAACATTTGTTTTTGCAAAACATACACTTAGCAAAAAAAAAAAAGCCTACGACCCAGACGTTCAGGATGAGCGCCAAAACACATGTTTAAAGATGAAGTGCAATTTATTTTGGATTGCTTAATAATGAATTTCCCTCTTTTAGTCTGCTGAATAGCTGATGTAGAAGATGTAGGTTCCCTTCCTCCCTCCCAATTTGAAGTATTTATCCTACATTCCTCCTCCTCTTTTCAAAGCCTTGGATATGGAAGAGTTGTGCTGATGCCACACCGCATTCTTTTTCCATGATGATGTAAAGCAGTCCTAATATGGTAAAGTAATATTAACCTCAGATGAACCACCTTGTTCAAGCATGATACATAGTTACTAGTTTCACACAAGTTAGGCGGGATACATTGAGGATTAGTCATGCAACAAGTGAAGGAACATGTTATTTGCAGCACTTCTGTCTAGCTTTTCCTGTAGAAAGAATTCTGGTGGAGAAAAATAAAGTTCAGTGTATCAGATCACTGTACAAAAAGGTTAGCTTTTTTTTTTTTAAAGCTAGTTCCTTATGTTACTGTATGAAAAGCAAACCAACACTGGAAATATTTGTTCACTGAAAAATTAGAATCACACAGACTCCGTGTTTAGGGAAGGAGAATATACTGGATTTTTGCCAGGTTGGAAGCATTTTTCATCATCTATGTTGCTAGAAAGCGATACCATCACACACATGCACAAAAAATGACCACAAACCCCACACACACCTGATACAGGCTAACAAACAGATCTATACAAGTTAAAGTCGCCATGAATTGCACACATCAGCTTTCCGCAAACGTCAGGAACAGCCTATTAAATCAGTGTTTCACAACTCAGCCAACTTTCATAACTTGGGATTCACTGTTCATTGACTTATCTACAAGTCACAAGGTTGGAAGCTAGGTTTTGTAGTCTCAGTGACAATGTGTAAATAAAACCCCCAAAACAACCCTAACCAAACAAAAAACACAACGTGTTTCAAGTACTACCATAAACAGCACGGAAATAGTGCTCTCAGCTGCTCGCCGCAGAAATGGAATTCCTCATTAGCAAAGAGAAGAGCTCAAGACTTGTAATTGCACAAAAAAGTGCATATATTTAATTGTGTTTTACCATTAAGAAAAGCGTGTTTATTGTTTAAAGTCCTAGTTTAACAAAAAAGAACGTAAAGAAACTATGTAATAAGGTTAGCATCCTAGATTCATCAGCAAGTCCTTTCCTCATTACTGCAAGCCTTGCTTAGTCCTAACTATCCCCCTTCCATCCCACTGACCCCTACAGCTTTTAACAGACAGCAGAGATCAGCTAATATCAATAAAGTCAAATATTTTGCAGAAGTTGTTTCACAGAAATCATCTTTACCATTTCAAAGAATTCACAAATAAAACTTTGGTTCTTTAGGGTTTGGGTTTTTTTTCCCCCTCCTGTTTATGTTTTTAAAGGCACCTCCAATAACCAACTTCCAGCTTTCACTGGAGCCAAACAGGTTGAGCCAAACAGCAGCAGCTGGACAGGAACAAGCAGTGCTTGGTCCAGAGTCTCTGCTGAGCGTTGGGGCACCGGTCACCCCACCTCCTCCAACACGCAGTGCTGGGTCTCGCTCGGCTAATGCATCATTCCCATGTCACTTGTTCCAGCGGCACCATGTGACTGGGCCGGCGTCCAGGAACACAGCTACTAAATACAGACACTGCCAAGGCAAGTCTGAGAACTGCCTCTGCCAGAAAATGAGATGAATAGAAATCTCTTATCCTACCAGCTCTACTGCCTCTGCCTTTCTCCACCTTTTCTTGAACAGAAGGCAGAAATACACATTACACACTGCACATCTGAAGGAGAATTTTGAGCAATAACGCAAAGCAGAATCTTTTATTTGTAACACCGTGCCAGCTCTTGTTGCACTTCAGCTCTGCAAGAAGGTACTGACAGATCCCAGACCTTAGTATCTCCTATGTAAAGGAGCAGGCCAGCACAGACATCACCACCACACCTCAGGGGCAGTATCCTGAGGCATGGGTTTGGTTGCCTGCTCTTTCCTGTTCCTTCTCCCTCTTTTTGTAAAGCCCTGGGTTTTTTTTTTTATGTAGTAAGAAAAGAAGGCTGTATGGAGCTTTCAAGCTTCTGTTCAAAGGAGTAGGTTTAGAATATGAAAATAAAAAACACAACTAAGAAACAACATCATTTATTGCACATAAGTAAATACATATTAATGCCAACCGATAGAGATGAACAATGATGTTCAACATCCTTCCTGACTAATTTTTTCCAGTTAGCTGTAAAATACACCTTTTGCTAAAACACACAAAGACCTTCACTCAAAGTAACAAAAACCACTCACATATTAACAGAAAACTTCTTTACGGATTTCCTGCACTCCTGCTATGACAAGGCTATGTTCACAAGAGGGCTTTGTAACTTCAGAGGACACAGCATTCTCTCTCAAACTTTACAGCCAAACACATTTGGTGTACTCAGGGGCACGGAAGGCATGCAAATCCCCTCCTCGCCCTTGTACTGAACACGCACTCCCTCTGCAGAAGAGGATGCTCTCAAGTGGGGCTAGAGGCAAGCGCTACCCAGGGACCCCATGACCTTCTTACAAGGGAAGCTGCCTCAGAAGGGGTCAGCTCAATTAACCCAAAGGTGCTATTTCAGCAGTATGATTTGACTAAAAGAAAAAAAAAGTAACCTGGTTCTAGGTGCATCCTCCCAAATTCATAATATACGAAATCACAGACATCAGATGTGGTTCTCCAGCAGTGCTGAGAGCTGAAACATCCCAGGTTCTTTTTTTTTTTTGATCAGCTAATATTGGCAAGTCCTCTATAAATGGTTATGTTAAGCTTAAGTTGTAAGAGCAAGATGTTTTTTAATTATTTTAAAATAGAGACTGTAACTAAAAAGTCTGCAGTAGTCAGGAAGTGAATGAAGAAAATCTAAGTATTTTGAGTATTTATGAAAACTTAGTGATCTACCCATCTGGCAAGGATATGGGAAAGAACACATACACAAGAAGCCATGCTTGATCACCCAAAAGTTGCTATAGCATGAACAGCTAAGTCCATCGCCTCTGTCTAGAAGAATGCCAGGAAATCCTGACTTAGATTGAATAAAGTGATAACACGGACGGATATAACATCAGCTCCGGCATTTTTTCACTAGTTATAGCCAAAAATATGTTTTGCTCCTCTTGTTGTTGTTATTGCAATTTGTCTATTCCATCCTAAACACTTTTCTTAACCCTCTCTTGTAGACTGTGTGGAAGGTAGCTTTCCAGTAACTAGCACTCAATCTTGAAGGCTTACATACATTTATTTTCAGATTTCATAGGGAAGGGAAGGAGGAGCCACGTCTTAGCACCCCATACATAAGATCAGGGTAATTAAACCACTCATACCGTAATACCTTCTCAATGAAAAAGACTACACACAAAACCAAACAAACAAACCACAGTCCTGCAGCTGACTGGCATGGGCAAACCTAACCTTGCTGCAAGACACTATGCAAGAGAATTACATTCTGCTTACCACCATTTGCGTATGACTTTAAAGGTATAAATAGTCATTAAGTTATGAAATAGCCTCCTCCTTAAAGCAGGCCAACCGCCCTAACTACTCACATAGGTTCCTAAACATTTTCTCAAGAATACTGGTATTATATTAGACTTAAAAGTTTATACAGCCAGGTTTATACATAATTAGTTGACCACACCTGGTAACATGCTAAGATTTGGCTGCCAAGTAGCAGTCTGTCAATCATTAAACATCTGGACCAAAAAAGAAATAAAAAAATCACAGAAAGAGAGCCAGTTGCAACTTTGTTATACAATAGGAAAAAGCTTCGTATGTTCAAGACTCAATAATAGAAAAACTAAAATTTGAGTCAGTAAGCTCAGGTAGCAATTATCTATTTAGACAAATTAGAAACCTTTGTCCTCATGAGTAACTAAGAATTGGTCAAGGTCCTTCAGTGTTCCCCAGAAAAACACTAAGACCTTTATAATGGATCTGACTTTCTCCCATGATGAAGACTACCAGATCAGACTCACTAGGAGCCTTTTTAACAACTACAGATTCAGGACAACTTCATTAAAAAACAAACAAAAAAAACAAACAAACAAACCTCTCACTTTCTTTTCTAGCCAAAACAAGGCCCAAGGATACAACTCTAATGAAGTCTATACTCTAGCCAACTTCAGTGCTTCAGTAATGCAAACAAAAAGCCACGGCTTCAATCAGATTTCCAGCTCACATGCCAGAGCCCCATTTTAATACAAATATACAATTATTTCTTTAAGCAATAAACAAACTTTAAATTCAGAGGTTCAAGTAATCTTTGACATTCCACCATTAAGTATTAAGTATTTTTTACTTAAAGACAAAGCAATCAGGCAGATGTAGTATCAAGGTGTACACAGATTCATTGAGTTGACTGGTGTTTCAAAAAACCCATGTCCACTACAAAACACAGTGTTCTGTTCTGATTTTCCTGTCCATTGCATACCTACCCTTGGACTCACTACCCAGTCCAGCTATATACAGGCATTTTACAGTTACCGTGTGCCACCATAAAGCAACAAACAGAAAAAGCTAGTTTTCAAATATGCATTGTTTTCCCTGTTCCATTCTAAAGCCTTCCCAAACGTATTCCTGTCTGTAAAACTGCACACAGGAACTTCTGAACACAAGTAGTTCAGTACCTGAATTGTTTCTGAGCCAAACTGTACATAGTACAGTGACTTACAAATACTGAAGCCATCAGGTTAGCCACTACAGAACTTGGAATCATGTGAAATCATTTCAGCGCTCAGTAAGCATGCTGTATATCCACAGCCAGATGTCAGATATCTTCATAATCAGAGAGGGTTAATTTTTCACCTCTTTAACTTGATGTGACTTAGAAACTCCTTTAACAGTTGGTAAGGCAGAGGTTGGCACTCCTGAAGCTGTTTCAACTGGCTACCATGTGAGAGCAACTTCCTCCAAGCTACAAGCCAAGATCAAGTGAGAGCTCAGATGCATGTCACTACAGCTGTCTGCCAAGTGAACTGAAGTGGTTACCAATTTCAGGGTCTGTATTCCAGCCTTCTCAACACAGCTGAGGACTAGAACATGAGCCCTCCATAATCATTCCTGCATGAAATCTGATAGCTTAACACAAACTACCGGAAGACGTGGTTATATCACCAACCTTTACACAGTCATGACTGAGGAGGGCTCCAACACCCCCTGCTCTATCAACACTACCATGGAAGTGACAAATGTCCAGCAAATAATCCATTTCAGCACAGCATGGCAGAATGCAATAGCACGTTGGACCACTGCAGCCATCTCTGCCAAGAACAGAGTCTTAACATACACAGAACAACCCCACTGCTATACAGCTGAGCAAAGGGGTTTCTGCCTCTAACTGGATTCTTCGTTGTGCCTGCACCGGAGGTCACCAACCTTCCTTTCTGGCAGCTTAACAGGTCTCTGCCCAGCTTCTTTAACTCAGTCCTGTTAAACAAGCCACAGCTTCAGAAACAAAAGGCCCGTGACCTTTTCTGTAACAGGATTTGTCTTAAAAAGCACAACCCGTTTTAGTGTGCAAGTTAGAGACCAGTGTTAAATGTGAAGATTTTAGAAGGTCTTTTTGTAGAAACATGAAAAGAAAGTGAAGGAAAAATGACAGATACAAGCACCCAACTGATCAGCAATAGCACGACAAGCTCATGTGCCCACACAGAAAAACCAAACAGACACAAAAATTTGTCTGAACACAAGCTGATTCCATGGAGTTGGAGATTTAAAAAAAAAAAAAAATCTGTAACTGTCTTTTTGAGACCACAGAGGGCTTTAACATTACAACATTATACTCAATTCTGTAAAATTATCCATTCAGTGAAAGAATAACAATTTAAGAATAACCCAATTAGAACTATCTATTCAACAGTTAGTAGATCATTCTCTCTGGGGCTTCCTTCAAAAACATCATCTAACATACTCCTCTCAGGTCTTCTGTACCCCTGAAGATGTGCATTCACATACCCAGCCTCAGAAGTTGAGCAATTTCAGGTGTCAGGTAATACCCAGATTCAGAATTCAGCGTGAAGACTCTGCACAGAAATCCAGAGCACCGAGTTCATTCAAGCCACTGTTTTCTTTCATAAAAGTCAGTAAACTTAATGACAATAAAAGCTAAGAGTTATTATGGTAAAAAACTTCTTGATTTCATTGTAAAATATAAAGTAGTAAAGCGTTTAGACTAACTTGAAAGTGCTAATACCAAATTCATCCTGTTAGCATCTCTATAAGAGAAGTAAATAATTACTGTCAGATTGTTTACTTATTACAGCTGATTTCATTAGCAGGTGCCAAACTCCACTGAGCACCTTGGAGGAGAAAAGCTGAAGTGCACTGAGGTGAGAATATGCTGCAGAGAAAGCTCCATACCATTCAGTAATTACATCACACAACTCAGGTTTCACTTCAGCACAGTCCATGGAAGGAAAATCATGAGTCAGTTTTAACTGCAGCAAGTGTGATGTAAAGCCTTCATGCCCATTTATCAGTGCAATTCTAAGAATCTCAGCAATATCGAGGATGAGTGCTGACTGACAAAACAGGTATTTTGGCTCCTGGTCATGCAAAAGCACTCGTACTTTCCCTAATTGTAGCAGGGAAGGCAGAGGCATTATAGCCGAAACTCCTAAGCAGGTCCTCTCGGTGCCCCAGAAGAATGTTTTGTCTTGTTGTCTCCCGGGAACTTGTCTTGCCACCTCGATCTTGCATATGGAAACATGACGTTGCTACGGCATTCAAGCAACACACACATACAAATAGGGCAAATGGGGCGAGGAAAGAAAGGTAACAGCACTGCTAGGGTGAGGAGACCGCACAACGGAGAAAAACCTGAGTCTGAAGATTAAGAAGCAGAGGCAGAGCACACACAGAGGAAATGATTCATGACAGGCAAAGGTGAACAACCACGTTGATGCCTGCTAGTCAGACCGGCAGCTAACTGACAATCGTACAAGTGCATGCAAAGGTGCAGACACACGTGCTGCCCTCACACAAGTAGCACCCAATGCAAAATTCTCCTTTCTGGCTTATTCTCCCTAGCAAGCCTGTTCACCACCATCCTACAGAATTGCATTCCTCATCTTTTGCCTAACAAGTGTACCCATGGAAACCTTCACACAGCAAATACTGATAATTAGGACAGCATAAGAGCATTCTCCTTACTCCACTTTGTCTAAGTGGCAGGCAAGACAACAGTGTGCTCGTAACCGAGAGTGTACTTGGTGGAAACTGTTGACAAATATGAAACACAACACATGGCTCTAAAACAGAGTCTTAGAAGACATCCCTGAACATCACTAAGGTACAAAGTAGGTTACAGATGAAAGCACTTGATTGTTAGTGTCAGAAGGAATACCACAAGGAACAGGTATGTCACCAAGGTTTGTAGCACACGTATTCAGTGTTAACCCAAAGAATTCTCTTTGCAAAAGAAGTCCACAGCAGCTTCAATATTACTGAAATGCCAGAACAAGAAACATACTGCTTTTATGAAAACAATTACTCTATTTTCTGGCCCCTCTGACCCTGGCTATTTTGTCACATATACTCTCTCTGGGTTTTTGGTCTGCTTCTACTCACTGTTCAGACCAAAGCTACAACTAAAGGCCACTATCATGCACTGCAACACCTACATCCCACAGTGTCAAAGTGGGATGACATGATGACTAATGACGACAACAGTTTTGTCAAAATGTTCTCTTCCATCTCACTTTCAAGTTTTAATAAAGCTATTGTTCTACTTCAAATACATTTATGTAAGAGAAGTTACAAAGTTAACGTAAGTTTATATGAAGCCAGCCTAAACTGGCAATAAAGCTCTGCACCAGCTTTTAAAGTTCCTCTCTGAATTCAGCTTTTATGAATGTATGTCCACATTTTTCAGCCCACAAGCAGCTCTATTTTCTCACTCGCATCAATCCATTTACATCAACAGACATGTATTTCTCTACAACATTAAATCAGTGCTTTAGATTGCAGTGTATTCTGCTTGAAGTTGTGCTACCAACAAGGGAAGGTATCTCCAAGGCTTTGTGTCACTATTATTCCCCAAATTACTTTCTACTGAGCACAGTATATGGTAGAGTACTCACCTATGCAGTCTTGGACATGTAAACAGTAGAAGTATGCTAAAAATAAGGAACCAAGCATAAGAGTCAGGTGTTTAGGAATGCCTCGCTGGTTACACCACACGGGCAAGTTACTTGTAAATCAGAACTAAGCTAACCCACTGGCAAAGTCAAACAAGAACGTGTCTTTTCATGGAATTAGATTAAATAACCAAGGTGCATCCATCCCTCTCAGAACAGCAGTAGCTTATGGCTTTCCACACAGATTTTTAGCTAACTGTGGCAAAAAAAAAAAAAAAGGGGGGTGTCTTCTTACAATTTTAAGAGAGAATGAGTTAGTCTCCGAGCAAAGCTAGAGGAAACCAAGAGGCTGTTCAGTGACAGAAGCGTGTAGGGGAAGGGAAATCCAAACAACTTAAGGAAAATGGCCTTGGTTCCTACAAAGCTCAGAAGCTGGAGGACTTGGGGTTTTGTTTGTTTTCCTTCAAAACAGCCCCAGGCTGGAAGTGTGGTTTCTACCTCAAAAGAACACACTTTCAATCACTTCCTCTCTAAGCTGTTTTCTTGAGTGAGACTGTAATAAATCTCTTTCTGCAGAGCTTACTCTTTAGCTCTCATTACTGAGGAAAGGCTAATGCCATAGCAGAGGTATAAAAGTGCACCTTAAGGCTCACCTTCAGCTGTCAGTGGAGAAGTATGCGGCTTATACTTGTTTAACCTTCCCTGCCCCCATGTTCAGGTCTGGCCCTGGGCTGCATCGCCCTTCCTACAGCATATAAAACAGTGATTTTCTTTCAAATGGTTTTTGAAGGGTTTATAAGCTAGATGTTTAATGATATTTCCAGGTATGAAGATGTACATGGGTCCTCAGTAGTGTTATTGCTGTGTGGATGTCTACAAAGCTCCAAGAAGCCTAAAATAAACCCAATTAGGCTATATGAATTTACTGGAGTGTTTCATTATAACAAAGATACAAGAGACTGATGTGCAAGCAGACTCGAAGCTCACTACCACTTTCTTTCCTTTTTCAGAAGGTGGAGCATTGCCAGGCTGGTAATAAACGCTGTGAAATAATGCTTAGCAAGTAGGATCTCACCAAGCATTTCAGCGCTATGACCAAAGGAATTACTGGTATCAGCTGCCAAACAAATGATCTCATATACCAGAGCTAACAAACTGTTACCAGATAGATATCCAGCAGTTACAACATGACATCCGCTCCATTGTAGACACCAGAAGGAGCAGCTGATACTTAAAGCTGAAGAAACAGCCCGTTTGCAAGTTTCAGACAGAGCTGAGATAACACATCACCTTCCCCCCCTCCCCAACAGAATCCACATAAAATGAGATTATACCCTGTTTTACAACATTCTTTCACTTATCAAAGAAATTTCATCAGGTTGCAATGCAGAAATCAGACATTCAGCAGTGAAAGCACAGCTTTCCAGAAACTCGAAAGCATTTCCTCCTTTTGTTCTTACATCCCTGGATATAGGTTCTTCATTAAAAATGTAAATTATCAAAGACTGAACTTAGTGCGAAACCTGAGCCCTCAGTTTAAGGATAACATGAATCTTTCATGTTGGAAAGTACAGGAAAGCACTGATGTGAAATCTCATTCTAGAATCAGGTAAACACAATTACACAGGAACTGTGAATCTGTAAACCGCTATAAATTTAAGTAAAACCAAACTATCTGCAACCCATATCCATGTCCTTACAGCCATCCCCCAATACCTTACTCAAATACAAGCTTAGCACTTGAGACATTCTAGTCTTCAGATACTACATGCTTATAGAATACTCAATCCCTAAAATATAAAATTCATGGGGAGTAGGATGCTTTGCTTTTTGCAGAAATAACTACCATTCTGCTGAGCGCATGACCCTGGTAGGAGTCCAAAAACCTGTATGAACTACTCCAAATCAAACCTGGAAGGAAAGTAACATTTGAGAAGGAAATAAGAAATATTAGTATAATTTAGCCACATGAAGTAATAGGGCTTTCCCCAGAGCATTAGAGGCTAAAAATATATTGAACTACAGTTACTTAAATGTCTCTGCTGAAAGGTATTGGTGTGTATATACACACATGGATTTTTATGTATGCATTATACACACACATGCCTAAACATACATATATATATAGATGGTTTTAGTTAAGGGAGCAAAATGCAGTAGTAACAGAAACCAGAAGCTGAAGATCTCTGTACAAAACTGCTTAGAACAAATACAATGTCATGTAACTAATACCCATCTGTTCTCCAGCTGGTTTGTATCATCCCTCCCCCCATTTTTTTCTGTTAAAAAAAAAAGGATTAAGTTATTGTACAATTCTAACTACTACCCTTCTACCACTACACACTTGCATTATTTTAAAGGGAGGTGCAGGCCAGCAGAAAGTCCCACTATCCTAATAGCTCTATATGAACACCTACGCCTCATGTTTACTTTCTCCTCACCCAGCAAGTAAGGACGGTGTTTACATGAACGTGCAGCACAGCAGCGCAACAGGCCTAGATCCACAGAATGAATTAACTGGTGCTGAGGACACGACACCCACACTGTACGTGTGCTGGGGTTTTACTTCGATCAGCTGCAGCCTGGTCCCAGGGACTGAATGCCCATTAGTGGTTGGAGCAGACTTTCTAATTTCATTCATTCCAACAGGAATCCATCCAGTTTACGCACCTAAGCCACTTGGCTGCGTGAGCCAAAATGCCCCAAGTGGAGACAATTGAGAGGTTTTCTTTAAGAGAGCACTCCTGATCCAAATTAGGATGTTAATGCTCACGCACCCAGGAAACCGTTTCCTGTGGCTCCACATTCAGCTACAGGCACCTTGCCTCTTCTCTGAGGCTGTGCCAGCTCATCCTGGGAAGCAGCATGGACCTTGAAGCTTGACATTTTCTTCAGAGCCAAACAGAAGAAGCACTACTGACATTTGGTCAAGATTTAGCACCTAGTTAGTTTAGTTAAAGGAAAGGGAGCAACAGAACTAGGACACACAGTACTTGTTACAGGCAAAGCTCAAGCCTGGTTCGTGGCCCCGTGCAACAGAACTTCTCCTGGTGTTCCTGGGAAGGCTAGAAAAACGCAAAGCTTCCTAACAACACATTTTACAGAAGTTGTCAAATTAAGTTAATTTGAGGAGCTGCTATCTATTAAAGAGATTTTTGGTGATTCTGCTGTTCTTTTGGGTAAGGATGGTGTGAATACGCTTAGGCTTTCAAGACTTACGCAACAATACAAAGCCCAAGGATACACATCCTTATTGGACTTACAGGGCCGCTTACAAGAACTAGACACAGCAAGACATACTGAATGTAGAGGGACCTCACTAACCAAAACATGAAGTGGGAATAAAACTAACCAAAATCCTTTAAAAATACTGGCTTGCCTTTAAAACAGAAACGGGTCCTGCCACTTGGCCTAACCGTGACCAGCAGCATATGGTTAATACGCTACCAAAGGATTAAGTCTTCCCTTTTACTTAGGTCCAATCATGTCTACTAAAAATGTTGTAGGAGAGCTTCTAAGACCCAGTAAGTATGTTCCTGCAGGTCATCAACAGATCACAAGAAAGAAAAAGCATTGCAGCACACTGAGAAGTCATAGAGAAGAAGCTTAACACAAAATTAACAGGCAAAAGAAACCATGCGAAAAGCTTCAAATAACTTCATTGAGTTTGCCAAAAAATAATCAAATAGCAAAGGAATGGGGGAAAATATGGGATAAAACATGACGGGTACCTACAAAAGGAATGATAACAGGTTTTATGTGAAGTGTCACATCATTTAAATGTTATTCAAACTGAAAATCAAGTGTAGAATACCTTATCTAAAGAATAGGAAGAAGAAAACAAATACAATCCCTATCCTCACAAAATACTCTGGGTGGAGCAATCATTCATTTTAATTGGGGACACATTGTGTGAGGAAGGTCCTTCACAAAGCCAACAACCTTAAAACTAGAACAGGACTAGTCTAGGATATGGAACACTTCGTAAGGTTTTAAGTACAAGGGAAAATAACAGCCTCATTTGGGAAATGTCATTCAGTTTAAATGTGGAAAATATGTTTGTTTTGTTTCCAATTAAAGGACATATTTAATTCATAGGATGAATAAGTGCTACAAAAAGTAACTAGCAAGTATAGCACGTGGATTTCACAGCCTCCTGGAATTCACCAGCCCTGTCCTACAATACGAATGCAGCACCAGTATCGCATCCTACCGCTTTCAAAGGAATCGCCTCGTAACCCAAACATCCTAATGCCATTTTGATTTTACTCCATTTCCCACCACGATCTCGCAACTTTGGCCACGGCACGCACAGACCATCTTTGAAACCACGACTCCGTAACTGTCATCTTTCACACTTGGCACTACGGTACTGTGCGGATCAAGGTATTTTCTGCCCCTCTCCCGTGCCGCCCCGAGCAGTTTCAGCAGCGAAAGCCCAGATTCCCAGTTCAACCCCATGACCGCAAGGCTGCTCCCCTCACGCCCAGCGGAGACAGAGACGCGGCGCGTAGCAGACGCTGCATGTGACAGTCGCTGTGCTCACCACGACCGGCTCGGCCTGGTGAGCAGAACAGATGCTCAAAGCTCCAAACCACCAGCCTGAACAAAACGCTGTCCCCGGGGGGTTGGGAAACAGTAATAATTCAGTGTTCTACGAAGATTACATATTCAAGCCCTGAAGTAGTTGAGTCTCAGCCTTGGAGGGTTTGCGATACCACAGCAGCGGACGGCATCTAAGGCTCAGAGGGTCACCAGACCATGCACGTGGCTTCAGGGCACAACAATTCAGCCATTTTTTTTTTAATTTTCCTGTCCTGACGAGACCCGAACACGAGTGACCGCAGCAACCCCATACGCACGCACGGGAGGAGGAGGCCTGGCACCCCTCGGCCGAGGGGGCCGAGCGGTGAGCGCCTCCCGGTCCCCGAACACTCCGCTCCCAGCTCGGGTGAAACATGGCTGAAAGACCCAGCGAGAGGGAGAGGCGGGGGCAGAGCCTCCCGCCGCCCACCCCCCGGCCCGGCGGCGGCCGCCCCCTCCCCGCGGGCCGCTCCTCCCGGTCCCCGCGGAGAGAGAACGCCACGAGGGGCTGCGGCACACCTGCGCGGCGGCCCCCCCTCCCCGCAGCCGGCCGGGTACATCTCGCTCCCTGCTGGCGCCCCACGCTGCTGGCCGCCCCCCCCTGCAGCCGGGCGGCCTCCGGTGCCCCCACGGAGCCGGCTCCAGCGAGCGCGGACCCACCCTGCCTCCGCCGCTCACCTGAAGGCGGGGCCCTCCCCCGGAGCCCGGCCGTGGGGCACCGCCGCGCCGCCGCCCCTTTTGTTGAAAAGCTTCTGAAGCAGGGTGGGGGCCATGCTGCCGCCCCGGCGGCTCCGCCGCGCCTCTCGCAGCGGCTCAGCGGGCGGCGAGCGGCGGCGGCGGCGGCGGTCGCGGCAGCATCCCCGCCGCGGAGCCACCCAGCATTGCGCGGAGACGAGGGGAAGCGAGAGTAGCGCCGCTCTCGGCGGCCGCCCGTCACCTGACCGAGGGGCCGAGCCGGCCCGGCCGCGCTGACAGCCGCCCGCCTGCCGGACACGGCACGGCACGACGCGCCGCACAACGGAGACGGGGACGCGAACGCGCCGCGCCCCTCGAGCGCCTCCCATTGGCTGCGCGGCGCCCCCTGGCCCGCCCCCAGCACGTGGTCGGGCGCCGGAGGCGGGCTGAAAGGGGCGCGGGCCCCGCCCCGCGCTGGGCGGTGGCGGCTGGGGACGTGGGCGGGGCGGGGAGAGGCGCGCGCCACAGCGTGTGCTCGGGCAGCCCGGCGGGCCCGCACGCGCCTGCGGGCACGTGCCGAGGCACGGGTGTGTGTGCACACAGGCTGTAAATTCTTTATAGAGCCACGGCAACAGGCACGCGCACATACATCTCCATAACGCACGCTCGGCAATACCTTCCTGTCTGTACACGTGTAGAAACACCGCGATTCCCTTCCAGAACCTGGGCTTCGGCTGCGGTCTGCGGCCAGGCGAGCGAGAGCGTTACCGCGGGACGGTCACGCTGCTGGGGTGGTGGGGCTCATTTGTCTTTAACTGGTCCGTTTCATTCACCAAATAACTACATAACTCTGGAGAATTCGGAGCTGATGTTGGTTTAATTTGGGAGAAAGGGTTGTTGGTGTGGTTCTCCCCAGCAGCAGGATGACACCACCGTGCACCCACCAAGAGAACAGGACTCCAAATGCTTTGTTAACCAGGTAGGTACCTGCAGGGCGTGGTGCAGCAAGGAAAACACCCAGAATCACAACAGCTTCCTGCTCTTTTCACGAAACTCAGAGACAGGGAGAATGTCGATCATTGCAATAGTGGATTGCAAGCTCAACATCCGGAAGAGGTGGAGGACGTGCTGGTGCTTCAGAGCCAGCTTTTCAGTGGCTGAGAAAGCTGATTTCTCTTTAAAATAAAAAGGAAGAGATGACTGTCTACTGGCCTGACAACCTGATCAGCTCCTCTCTCCGTAGCAGCAGGCTGAATCTTGTGATGTTCAGCTGACGCTCTCTGGAGGTCCCTCCTCAGAAGGAAACACCTTTTCAAGGCTCTCAACCACTTCACCGGTGAGACTGAAGAGTCAACGTAAATCTTTCAGCTTGGATGCCCCCTGTCATTCAGGTTAATCCACTCAACCAAAGCACAAGGACAGAAAAGCGAGGGTACAGCCACAACAGTGCACTGAAGGGAAAGGGGACAACAGGGTGTGGCTGGGCAAGGTGAAAGCCATTGTGGCTGACACAGTAATCAATGCGAACAAGAATCTAGGCTTCCAGCTCCAGAAATAAGCACTGGACTGTATTTCTCACGGAACAGCCTTGAGAAACTTGAAGTTGCAGATACCATGGCTGCCGCACTATGGCTACGTCTGCGTTCGCAAGCAGTGCTGACCAGCGTGGCAGAATGACAGACTAAACCAGTCGTCTTACGGAGCCCGATGTCCACATCATGCACACCTGACAGGGGTTTATTGTGGACTAGTTGTAATCTGGTCCTGTCAGCAGAATGGCAGTGTCAGTGGTTGGAGCACGCTGAATGTGTTTCCGAAAAACATCTGGTTTGGTTTAATCTGAAACGATCCACTGTGTATGCCCAGATGCCACTCCAAAATGTGAAGCAAGATGAAGTCAATGAGGACAACTAGGAAACGAACGTCAAAAATGCACTTCTGGTCTGAGCAAAAACAGCAGTGTAAATGCAGCCAACGTGTTGGCTGATGCTCAGTGCAATATCAATTCTCGGTATTTTCTGTTAATGTGTGTGACAGATCTGAAACTGGTAATAAAACATTAAGACACTAGTGTTCTGAAGGCTATTTCTTGGAAAAAAAATCATGGGGAAAACACAGCAGAATTGGCAAAGGACTATGAAATGACTTTCACAATCTGTATGCACTGTCCCGCCCCAAACAGAGTTTGGCTATAAAGAACACCTGGCAAAGCAAAAAGTGATTTTTCACTAACCCATGAGTGCAAAATATGAGCAGATGTAAAGAAAAAAGCCATAACATCTGTTAGGCAAAGACCATTTACTGCAAGTTAGTGTTTCTACAGCCCTCACTCTTCTATGAAATATAGGAAACAAAAATGTGGCATATGAGAATCAAAACCGTATTTGTAATATTTTGACTAAGAGCCAGATTCTTTGTGTGCACAGAAGGACAATGTAGTTGATTAAACTTAGAAAAAGAAAGTCAGAAAAAGAGCCAGTTTCTTAACGTAGAAATACATGGAACTGTTAGAAAGTTGTCAATACATAAAAAGGATTATTCAAATCCTGGAATAGCCGAATGCTTGGAAAAGTATATGTGTTTCATAGAGCATAAATCTTTAGAAAGATTCTCTCCTGAAAATGTAGGAACTAGGTTTTCTAGCCAGGACATGCTGGGTTACCCAAGTCACACTTAGGCTCCTCATCACTTAGGCCTGGATGAAACTTTGAGTTCCGTTATGGCCAGCTTCCCTTCCACTCCGCTCAGTCTGGAACGCACAAGTCCAAAATGCTCCTAAACTTCTATTGTCAAAACTAGGCAAACAACATAACAAAAACTAGGCAAAACTAGGAACAACAAAAACAAGCCAGAGGCCAGAACAGGTAAGAAGTGAAGATTTAACAGACAGTTTGTTAATTCAGGATGCTCATTAACGACTTACTGCTTGGTGTGGTGACGCATGCTGTATAAGTGACACGAACGCAGGAAAGTCTCGCTACACTTTGCAATGAATCAGCAACATTTTGCAATTAATCAGCAACATTTTGGATTCTGTAAAATAAATAAAATCCATTTTTATGGCCACTTCAGACATGCCAAGTAAAACGTAATATCAAGAAACGTTTAGAATTATTGTCTCCATATTGTTATTATTGCTATTTAGCACAGTAAGTCTAAATTAGTCTCAACAGATGATTTTAAAATGTATTATAAAATGTATTCTACTTTGCAAGCAGCTACGGAAACGGACAGAAAGGGAGAGCTTGGGATTGCAGCCCCTTGTAAACCAGCTTACTCATCCCTCCTGAACGGAGCCTTACGTAACTTGCCCTGTTGCTGCAGCAACTTTCCCCAGCCCCTGAGCAGTGCCACAGAGGTGCAGCCTTAACACAGACAAGCAGTTTCACTGTCTTTTTGCACAGAAGACACAGCCAGTTGAAAATGAAAGACAGTTTAAAGGGAAATATTCATTGATAATTGTTTCAAAATTACTGAGAAGTATTGAAGTATGTAATGAAATATTTAATGTTCAACAGTCTTTGGTGTTAAAAATAGAGAGAAAGGCCAGATAAGGGATGTCTTCTTTTAAACACCACAATATAAATATCGACTAATATGGTGAAAATTGTATTGTGTGAAGGTAATAGGTATTTACAGTCCTCTGAAATCACTACTGTTAACTTAAATATGTTGTCAACTTTCCTAAAGCAAAGGTGCAATACTTTTTCCTCCAGAAGAGCCCAAAGATGTACATACCCGTGAATGCTCAAACACTTGTTTAGAACCTGGTTTGGTTCCTTTCTACAACAGAGTTATTAGCATGGGTAGATTGTGCTTCTAAGCCTCCTGCCCAGGACTCCACCCAAAGCCTAGCTGAAAACCTCAGATTTTCAATGTCTAAATCTCTTGTGGGACTTACTATTTGCTGGTTTCACTCTTGTCTTCAAATCCATGCTGATGCAGTTCACCTTGGGCTCCATCCTACCCACATTAGCTGCAGAACAAAAAGGCTTTCTACATCATGAAGAATACAGCCAGCATAATTGATATTTTAATACCTTTTGGTGGTAACTGTGATAACCAGCATTATACATGTACATGAAATTGCAGTAATACACAGGGCATACGTTTGTATCAAAAGTGAGGGCAGGAATTTAGCAACAAAACCAACATCCCACATCAGCACTGTGGCAAGAGCAGCCAGAGGCTAGCTAGCGCTTTGGGCCTCTCCTTCCCACCAGCCATGGCTTGTACTGTTATCAGAAGTCGTAGGCACTTTCTGCCATGCCTTCTCATGTCCCTGAGGTCCTAAATGATACTCGGGTTATTTGCTTCTAAAACACGTTCTAAGTAGAGCTAAAATATATAGCTAAAAATTCTGGTTATTTTTGCTTGGTTCTAAACTAAACCATTTCTTTAGGGATCAGCGTTTCGGAGAGTGAGTGATGCGCAAAGGCATGACTTTTCTTTCAATTTCTGTCATATTATGTCAGCTCTGTGCAGACAATTTTCTTTTTAAAACACCCTGAGACAAGAACATACGGTTCTTTCATTGTTTAACATTGCATTTTAATTCAGCTTAGAGGAATCAGCTCCGAGTCAATAACTGCTCGGTACGGGTTTAATCTGGGACCTCTTTATTCAGCTTTATGCAGAAAAAGACGTGGTGCAGATGGGGAACAATAAGCCTGACGATGAGAAAACATCTATTTCTCTCTCACGTAGGTGACATGCCTGACGTGCCAGGTCACATGGGAATAGCACATGATGCACCCCCTGTGTGTCACACGGCACTGGAAAGGCTGAGTGACTGCTCTTACTTCACAGCAAACAGTGAAAGCATCCTTACCGCGACTGTTACCAAAAAAAAAAAATTGCATATTGGAAGCTTCTTGTTAGCTGTTCTGAAAAGCTGGTTAGGCACGTGTTTTGAGTCGCTTGTCAGCTGGATCCCATCAGTACTCCACTGGGCCATGCTCTAAAGCCACAATTCAGTCCTGTGAAAAAAACACAAACTTACTGTTACTCCTATACAAATCAAAATGGATTTTAATATCCTTAGGCAAAGGCAGCTCTGTACTGAGCCAAGTCATTCACCTGCTGGTGGAACAAACACGTTTAAGCTTCTTCTTTCTTCACAGTGTCAAATATGGATTTAGAGGTGAAAAAAAAAGAGCAAGAAAATCAAACTAAAAGCAAGAATCCCCTCCCACCTGAATGTGTACATATTTGCCCAGCTCATCCAATCACCAACAGTTATAAGTAATCTTTATTTTATACTTTATTCTTTTGTGAATGCTATTTGACAGGCGAGAATGATTATTAAATCTGTTTGCTCATTGTGTCTTCCACCAGAGAACAAGTATTAAGATGATACATGCATCTATCAAGGACAACTTCTTTAGTCAAGGAGTGAAGAAGAGGTGAAAATCAACATTTTATAACTGGCGAGACAGGGAAGAGCCACTTGAGAAGAACCTTTGCTCTGACTGATCTGTGAGTTTGATTAGGCCTGAGAGTCATACTCCAGCAAGTATGATGTACTTCTTGGAGGGCAAATCTGTACTTGAGGCCAATGGCTCAAGATTTTAGCACCGCCAGCATGTTGATCTAATGATAATACTCAAACTATACTGGGTATCCAAAGCCGTATGTGCAAAAAATAAATAACTGAATTAAACAGTTTAACAAGCAATTTGGCTATAGCTCCTATGTATCGCTTACAAGTATTTACTAAGAAAACTATTAAAATGTATAACTACAAAAGATACTTCGGTGATAGGGAAGATTTTTACATTACAAGATCACAAAGCATCAGAGGATCACAAAGTCAACTTCACTGCTTGAAAACAGATTTTAGGGGACTTTATAAAATAAGTCTTTGAAAGAGATGAATGTAGTGTGTAATTTATTAATTTGAGCATAAAATCACACAGTAAATTCTTGTCAGAAGTCACACTATACTTGTTTTTTGCAAACTGTCAACGACTATAAATTAATATGTAATTATATTACTGCAGTGTTTGTGAGATATTAATTCAGCTCACATATTTTCCAGACTCTCCTACTGACACTGAGAAAGCTGCTTAATTTCTCTCTTGTTCAGCTCACATCCCCCAATTAGCATAGGGATTGCCTCTTTCTTCGTACCTCTGAAGTACCTAGCACATAGGGACTTCCGAGCAAATACTCTAATATGAATTACTAATCTAGAATCTAGACTATTCCAACTTGGTCAGGAGAAAAACTGCAGGGACTGCATGAGTCTGCTCCTGGAAGAATGAATCACTGCTTCTTCCTAAGAGGAAGCTGCCAACAGCTCTTGCGGGGGACACACACCAACAGAACGCACTTCACACTGATGGCTGCCAAAGAAATCTCTTCTAGACCGTACGCACTTGGCTAGCAACTGCCTCACTGAGATGACTTCTCCTACGCCACTGCACCCACCTATGCTAAGCATAATGATAAAAATATCTCGGTCAGTGACTTAGAGATGACTCAAAGCTCTGGTGGCCTCTGACATTGTGGAGCATGTGAAATCCCTGACGCAGCCACATGACCTGGGTCAGAGAGAGAAATGCCTTAGCGTGGTTCCACTGACTCTTCACTAAGTGTTCCCAGACGGTAGCAGATGGCTTTTCCTTCTGTTGAGGCTTCCCAGATGCAGTATGCAACAGTACTCGGTGCTGATCACCTCTTCTATCCAACATCTGTACAGAGGCTGTGGGAGTGATCACGATGCAGTCATGGACTGCAGCGTTATTAATATCAATGCTACTTTCATCTTTTCTTTCGATCTGGGAATTACAACTGCCCTCTGACAAGCCTAATGTTGAAAACATAGAGAGAGATGAAAACCAGTTTGATGGAGCTCAAGGCCAAACATATGAGGATGACATGAATTAGAGGAGAAAGCCCTTGGAGGAGACAATGAATCACAGAATGAATGTAGAGGTCTCTGGGATGGATTAGAGAAGTCCAGGGAATAGGCTCATTTTCATCAGCAACATTCCCAGAAGGACTAAGTTTGTGAGAGTTGGAGCCCAGCACTCTTCTGCCCTTCTGCTTTTGCCTTAACACATACCTTGCCTTCATGATGCCAGTGAGCACAGGATGTGGCCATGCTGACCCTTCACCTGCTTGGGAATTTTGTACCTTGAGGAGTCCCAACGAAGTCTGTTGATGGATTGTTTTCACATCCCTTGGGTCAACAGAAGTGGCTAAAATAGACTGTTTGCCTTGGAGCAATTATCGTGATATTCATACTTTGGGAAGAAACACACTTTGTTTTCAAACCTTAAGAAGACTGGAGTTACTTAGTGTTTCTAACAAGTTCTGCGATGACAGTCACTTTTGGCAATTTGTCCATTTTTCCGTGGGTCACAGCTTTTCTCAAAGCCCACATTTCTCTCATAAAACATAAACCCAGGCAGAACCAGAAGTCCCTCTCCTTACCTGCCTTTCCAGGCCTTCCACGTGTGTATGTGCCTTCAAGAGAGACACAGATCACCTCCGAGTCATAGAATCATCATAGAATCACAGAATGGTTTGGGTTAGAAGGGACCTTAAAGATCATCCAGTTCCAACCCCCCTGCCATGGGCAGGAACACCCTCCACTAGACCAGGTTGCTCCAAGCCCCATCCAGCCTGGCCTTGAACACTTCCAGGGATGGGGCACCCACAGCTTCTCTGGGCAAGTTCTGAGTCGTGTTACGGCCGCCCCGAGGCAGAGGCTCCCTGAGCCCCTGGCGGGCCCCGCCGCCTCGGAGAGCCGTGCGGGGCTGTGCCGGCGGAGCGCGGGTGTCGCGGTGGCCCTGGCACCGCCGGCGAGCGGCGCCCCACGCCGAGCTAATCCTTGGGGGCAGGTTCCTTTCCCCTCGCGGCCCGCCCCCGCCGGTGGGAGGAGCGGGAAGCGGCCCCGACCCCGCGGCGGCCGGCATCGCGGGCGGCCGAGCAGGCGGAGCCACCGCGGCAGCGGCGATATGTCGCACCCGTCGCCTCTCGCTCGGCCCAGCAAACCCTGCAACCCCCGCGCCTTCTTCGATGTGGACATCGGGGGCGAGCGAGGTGGGGAGGGGGCGGGCAGGGGCCCTGGCGGCGGGGACCCGGGCGACACCCGCGCGGTGGGGCCGGGCGCCCCTGCGCGACGCGGTCAGGGCGCCCGGTGCCGGGCGGCGGGGAGCGGGCCGGGCGGCGGGGTGGAACGTTCTCGACGGGGAAGGACCGCTGAGCCCCGGCAGCGCCGGGCCGGGCGCTGTTCCCGCGGGCTGCGAGCACGCGCACCCGCCGCCGGGGAGGAGGGGAAGCGTGGCCCCGCCGCCGCCGGGCGTCCCGTGGGACGGGAGCGGCCTCCCCGCGGCGTCCTGCGCGCTCCCCATGGGGTTTCTCCGCCGGAACGAACAGGCCCGAGGGAGACGGGCGACATGGCCGTATCGGCCCCCGTTCCCCGTGGCTTCCCGGCTGTGGGAGGAACCCGTGGGTGCTGTAGGGGAGCGGTACCGCCACCGGTGACCCCCTGCCACACGTACCCGTACAGCCGCTCCCTACCACGTGCAGCGGGGTGGCGTGGTGCCATACAGGTCCCCATAGCGTGCCCCATAGCGGCGGCCCGCGCACTGCTCCTCGTGTGCCGAGCTGGGCCGCGGTCAGGCCGCGACCCCCGGCTTCGGCCGCGGGCTCCCCCGGCACGTCCGGGGGCCTTACCTGGCTGCTGCCGGGCCGGGGGCAGGGCAGGGGTGGCCTGCGCTGGTCGTGGTGCCCTTGGCATCGCCTGTGGTGCCCTTGAGTTCGTTCAGAAATCCGTGCAAATGGTCACAATGGAAGTAAGAAAACGGCGTGGAAGCTGGGGCAATACTTGAAAGCGTAGGTTTTCAGAATTCGCACGGGTGGAGGGCACATACCGCCTTTGTCGGGATACTGCCTCTCCTTTACTCATTCTGCCACTCACTAAAAGAAGAAAGCCTGTAAGATGATTTGCCTTTCATTGACTTTCAGTTGTCTAATTTGTTTTCATTCCTGTATTAATTAGAATTAATATATTTACATTTGGCTTCCAGTAGAGCGAAGTTACATTCACTAATTGACTGTGAAGCTGATGAGAAAACAGGCGCATCAACTAACGGTGGCTGCTAGGAGTGAGAAAGAGCTCGCTGAGGAGCCAGTTTGTGGAAAGATGAGAATTTGACACATTTATCGACTATTACAGGATCTGTTAGCTACTCAAGTTTCGCTTCCTTTAGTTAAAACCTGTGCATTTTTGGATTTAACAATCGTTTGTGGCACCTGTAACTGTAAACAGCCACTATTCATATGCATGCTAAATATTGCTGTGTCTTAGTAAAAATGGGGTTTAAGAGAATGAGGAGTAAGGTTGGTGTACATGTTTGGCATAAGCTTTTTGGCCAAATAGAAGTCCCCACAAAAAGAGCCTTTTAAAAACTGTATCTATTTTTGATTGAACAAGCTATGTATGTTTCTTAAAATAGACATAAATTGGTATGCATGTTAAAATACATGATTTGGCTTTAATATATGTGTGATTTCACACACGTTTTTTGGGCAGAAGATGCACGTGGCATTTTTTGGTAGCTTTTTGGCAGAATCTGTCTTTATTCCCCTTAATTTTCTTCATAGTGGAATTAATTGTTGGTCATAACCTTGCTAAAAACCTAATGTAACTCTTGACAGTCATTGCCATGGAACAACCCCGAAGTGTAAATCTGATAGCAATCTAAATAAAAATAATCAAGTCTGAAATACTAATTTCCTTTGCCCTGTATTGCTCAACACGTCACCATGCCAAGGACGGGACTTAAAAATATGTCTCATTCTCTCTATGTCATTTCAGTTGGACGCATTGTCTTTGAATTATTTGCTGACGTTGTACCTAAAACTGCTGAAAATTTCCGTGCGTTATGTACAGGAGAGAAAGGAACAGGGCCTACCACTGGAAAACCTCTTCATTACAAAGGGTGTCCTTTCCACAGAAGTAAGTTCTCTGAAACCCTCTGTCTTCCTGTTAGTAACACAAGTCCTCCATTATCAGTATTTGAATTAAAGTTAAATAATATTCCAGAGCGCTTGTTTTAAGAAATGACTGAAAGTAAGTTTTTGATCCTTTGATCCTGCTAACGACTAGATGTTTTTACCGTGCATCGACAACAGCAAATTATAAATGTATTAGTAAGTTAGTGATAGTAACACTAGTTTACGGTCAGTTGTGAATAGGTTAAAAAGCATTTCAGGTAAAGGATTAAACATCAACTGATGGCCACTTAACTGAAAAGCAGCACTTAGGGGAGACTTGATAAATGAAAAATGGTTTATGGTGTTATTTAGGTGCTGGTGACAGGGCTCTTCATCTCTGAGTTGTTTTTCTTCGTGCCTTTCCTGCCTTCCTGTGATATTCTGTAATTATTTTCTTTTACAGTTATTAAAGAATTCATGGTCCAGGGTGGAGATTTCTCAAACCAAAATGGCACAGGTGGAGAAAGTATATATGGTGAAAAATTTGAAGATGAAAACTTTCATTATAAGGTACTCCCTTGAAAATACTAATTCAGTTTGCGAAGTTTCAGTGATTTTTATTTTTCCTCAAGTTCAGAATTAGCACTCTTTGTCCAGGGTTAACGTGGTTTTAAGCAGTGGAAAGAATGCAGCACAAAAGCCCCAAACTAGTTTGTCCTTAAGGTCTTTGTTAAAGACAGAACAAATACATGTATGAAAACATACAAAATGAGGTCAACCTCATTAAGACAAATACAACCAGTTTGAATTTTCTTTTTAGTTGCACTATCAGAAATTCATTTGAAACAACAGTTTAGCTCTCACTGAAGTAGGAATATTATTTTAAGAGTGACAAAATTCGCCACTCTGAAGCATATACAGTATGTTAGCATTGAATAGATTTTATGCCTCTTTCCATATACTAATAACATAAGATTAGATGTGAGAAATACCTTTCTTATTTAAGAAGTGAGGAATCCGTGGTAGATTGCAGAATTAATACAAAGGAAAATGTAAAAGACAGCATTTTTCCCAATACAGTTATATTCAATGATAGGAGAAGTAAAAGGCTGTTTACAAATGGCTTTTTTCACCCCAGATGTTGGAAAAACATGCTGTCAGCAAATCAAGGTTTTGAATATGCAAAGGTCTCGATTTCAGAATATCAGTTTAAGAGATGCTGGCTTTGACGGCAGTAATTCCTACCCCTGCCTGGTCCTTATTCCCACTCCTGTGTTGGAGCTCACTGTTCCTTTACTAGCAACCATTAGCGCAGTCCCACAAGCAGTTTTGTCAGTCCAGCTGCCGGCAGAGAGGGGGGAGCTGTGCTGCGAGAGTAGGAAATTCTAAAACGGTCTTTGTCCTCAAAATAAGTACCTAGTGACACCAGGAATACTGCAGGTGCCTGTGCTTTACACACACAAGTGCAGTTTTTGAACAACAGTTTTCTCAGGACTAATGTTGAGACTTGGTCCCAAACAAAATGGGGTTGCATTAAATGCCAGGATCAGAGCCACCAGTCCGTAACTTCCGAATTTGTCCTCCAAATCTTTACAGACGAAAGGCAAATATGCAGGTGTAAGGCAACACCAGAGCTTACTGTTACTTGGCTCTTTGTTTACAAACTACTGCAGTCTATCTTAAGTTGTAATTAAAAAAACCCCGTAAGATTTACAGGTCTTATTTTTGCCTCTTGGGCAATGAATCAACGATCAGCCTCAAATAGTATTTGCAAAGAATTCCTATGGGGGAACCCTTCTGATTAACTTGTTTGCTGGCAACCATGATGCAAGATGTCAGATGTTTGCTTGGGAGGCTGCTTTCCTACAGCCTTGCTACCAGATGCCTCCTTTTGCTGTCCTCTCTGTCATGTGCCATCTCTAATTCCCAGGATGAGTTTCAAGATGAGAAGAGACAAAATCAAGATTATTCCAGTCGCTTTCTGTTGGCTAGGTGCAATTCTAGCTCTCAGCTGCACAACCCTGTCCCAGAGTTCCTGGGCCAGTTCCTGGTTGAAAGATTCACTCATTGTGCTGTATGACTGGATCTCCTCAGGCAAGGAGATCTCCCTACCACCATGGAAACCCAAACACTGTGTGGGAAAACAGTTTTCAAAACAACAGGTTCTTCGAAGTGGTAGAGACTGTAGGCACAAACCTGGTGCTTAAATACAGCTCAGATTGTGGTCTCAAACTAATCAACATTGAACTCTGAGGTCTACCTCAGCAATTTCTGCTTCTGTCTCCTCTCAGCTGTCACAATTTTTCCCCTCTCCCTCCTCCCCACAGTATTGGGTTTCTTAGGAACACCACAGATTGCATGCTTCAGGCATCTACCAGTGTCTTGGTATAACACACTGACTTCTGTTAAACAGAGTTCCTTGCACTTAATAAACAGACCAACTCAGGGGGAGTAAAATCATCATGGCAGTGTCATGGCAGTTGAACAAGAGATTTACAACACATACGAGGTACATTTCTGCAGTACAAATGAAAATGCAATCACCTGCGTGATGGAGCAATATAATTCTTATTTCAAAGAAGGAAAAAAGTACTTACCGAAAACAAGATCAGCATGTTGGGCTGTTTAATAAATTTTTGTTAGTTTGTGGTCTGGTACCATGAGCCAAAGCAACTAGATGGTTAAAAATCCCAACAGAATACAAACTCTCTCTCTTGGAAAGTGAAGGAATTAAAAAAAAAACCACCAACCTTTAAATAATGAAGACCACAGTCTCCTAAACCCCACAGTTCTATAACATACTTCCTGGGAGTAGCCGTTAGAAAATTAGCAATACATACTCATCTTGACAGTGTGACATTAAAGCTGGTTTCAGCGGTGTTCAGCTTTGTCTGTTGAGAACGGTAGTCTCGAATAATCCAGTGAGGAACTTCATGCGTCTCTCAGGTGAGCTGTCTAAATTCAGCAGCTGTGCAGGGGATCGAGTGTACAAGGAGCAGACAGATGTTACTGCGTGAAGTCACACGTGTGGCTCAGCCTGCCAGGCGGGTAAAGATGCAGAGCTGGGTGTTTGCCCTCTTCAGTCATGATAGGTAAAATCAGTTGCCAGCTCTAACTGCCTGGTTTACCAAGTTATCATTATGGCTGTCCTTGCTGTACACATTAATAGCCTTGCAGAATCTTACATATGGCTTTATAACAGATCTTTTCTGTGTTGGCTGTGATTATTTTTCCCAATGCAGCATGATAAACCCGGGCTGCTGAGCATGGCAAATGCAGGACCCGGTACTAATGGCTCACAGTTCTTCATTACAACGGTGCCCACTTCTCACCTGGATGGGAAACATGTGGTGTTTGGCCAAGTGATCAAAGGAATGGGTGTAGTTAAAATACTAGAAAACGTTGAAGTAAAAGGAGAAAATCCTGCTAAGGTAAGCAAAATCCAAAGCACTTAGGGATGATGTTTAATATTCCATTATATGATATATATTCATATCTTCTAAATGCTTGGTGCCATGTAGTCATTTAGAACTATAAAATCTTAACCAGTTAATTTTAGTAACAGTGTTAATTTCCATTTTACTGCCCTTGTTAAGACGCTTTTGTTCTTTTGCTGTACATTTCCCCTGCATGAACAATTGATTTATTGTTCAACACAGCTGTGAGGGTGCAAGCCTTTAGCAGGGAGAAGGTGGAAATGCACAGCTAGAAGGGTAGGATGGGCGATGAAGTTAAAAAGTAGAATTCACAACCCTACCTGAGTGATTATGTAATTGTCAAGAATTTTATGTCAGAAGATGTCGTATTTCTGGAAAAGCGATTGGTGTGTAGGTCATGTCAGTTTGTGATTGTTTGAACAATCAGTACCTCTGTAACTGGAAAAGACTTGGCAGTTTGAGAAGGAAGTTCTACATGAGAGAAGACAGTTCTATGTCTTGTGTTTTGCTGCAGCTCAGCTTGCTGCCAGTTCCTCTTCCAGCCTTTGTGGAGCGTGGGTATGGTGTTCTTGGAATGCTGCTCCTACAAAGGCAACGCTTCCAGTGATCAAAGCCTTTTGATGAGGATAGGCTAATGCTGTGATGGGTGTCTGAAATCAATGCACCCAAACAACAGATGAAAAAGGATTTTTACTGAATTTCAAAGAGCACTCAGAAGTTGTCACTTTTTTTGGGAAATTGTCTTCATAAGCAATACTGCTATTTACACTTCGTTTTTTCAGTTGTGCGTCATTGCAGAATGTGGAGAGCTAAAGGAAGGAGATGACTGGGGAATTGTTCCCCAGGATGGATCTGGAGATGCTCATCCAGATTTTCCTGAAGATTCTGATATAGACTTGAAAGATGTAAGTATTTTTCTTTAAAGGTATTTTAGAGAATGCAAGACTTGTAGGTAATGAGTTACGTGGCACCTGTGATGATGTTCACAAAGCCTTTTTTCTTAAAAATCGATGAAGGTCCTGAGTAAATGGTGACATTCAGTTTTAGGAAAGAAATGCTGTGGGAGTGGATTGCTATCTCTTTTTCTTTCAGTGCTAATTGCAGCTGATTTTTCCCCAGTAACTAAAACCGAAATTACTTATAATTACTACACTTCTTTTTTTGTTCTTTGTTTCTTCGTGCTTTCCTTTGTGCTGTAGTGACAAACTGCAATTCCTAGAACCCCATCCTGCAGATGACTAACTTAATGTTGTACCTGCACACCTGTTCTGTGCAACTTTTTAAATACCCATCCTTAAAAAGATTTTTGCCTCACTTACTAGAAAAAAATGAAGGATTGCCCTTTAAAAAAGATTTTTACTACATCAGAGCTAGTAGTTTTCAGTTGCCAGTAGCTGTGTTCAGACTGAAGGAAGACCTGTTGTTGAGAGTTAGGGAGCAGACTGGTGAAAGCAGCTCTTCTGCAGGCTTTCACTTGATGGTGAAACAGACAAACTGTGTAAATCAAACAGTGATTTGAGAGGGGGGAAAAAAAAGGGGCTGCACGTGTAGATTCCAAATACAGAAGCAGAAATAGAATAGTAAAAAAACCTTAAAGAAACTCAAAACTCCTTGTATCTGGCTGTTGAGAAGCAGCTCAAGTTGTGAAAAAGTTTTTGGATAGCATTTGCTATGGTTCAGAGCTGAAGGTGGCAGGTGCCTTCCTCCTTTCACTTTAATCTTGCTCATACAAACTGCAGAAACCGTGGTGATGTTGGTCTCGTGCTATGATCAGGGTTTTTTTAAAGGTCATTAATTCTAGAAGGGTAGAAGTGCAAACTGATAGTATTACAAATGGCAATATATACATTTGACAGAGCTTAAAACAACTGTGGTATAGATGGGAGTAATTATAAACTGTATATTGCCACTGGAAAAGTAACCTAAGACCTGAAATGTATGCCATTCTGGAAATAGAAATGATGGATTTGATGAAGACAAGCAGTTGTTCTTTTTCCAGAGAAGTTTTAAGTGTTTTGAGAGGAGTGGTGTGTAGATACGACTTCTAGTTTGAGAGCGTGCAGAGTTCAGGTGGCTAATACCATTTTGAGAGCAGAAGATAAATATTTCTCTGGAATAAGGCATCCTCGGTTGACTAGTTTGATTGTGAAGACATCTTTTCTATGAATAACGGTCAGCACCTTTATATATAGCTCTGCATGGGTGGCAGTGTTTAGGGGAAGGAGTTGAACTGCTATGTTGTCTCTGGTATTTTCTAACCCTTTATACTGTAGAAAACCCATTAGTAATGTCATCTTTCAGACTATTGTGTTACATAAAGCCGAGAGTATAGGAGTGGTTGGAAGGTACCATTTGTCTAACATAGCAATATTTTTATTCTGAGACTTTATAATAAACTTTGAAAGAGCATGGACATGGAATCCTACTGTTAAATATTAAGTAAATCAAGACTTCTTTCCGAAGTACATTCATACTTCTATTTTCCATTTATTTTATTAGGTTGACAAGATTGTGGCCATAGCAGAAGACATAAAGAATATAGGAAATACTTTCTTCAAATCGCAAAATTGGGCAGTGGCAGCTAAAAAGTATAGTAAAAGTTTACGGTAAGGCTATCATCATTCAATCAGGTAGTTCCTTTAACCCAAATTAATACTGCTATCAAGCAATGATATGTGCATTTAAAAAGTGCCTGTTGCTGTGCTCTTTGGTTTTTTTTTTCTGGAAAAAAAGAGCATTCTGAATCTGGAAAACATCTGACTTTTAGCTATTTATTTAAGTAGGTCTATTCATTGCTTAGGTCAGAGCTATGGGAAGGAAGTACTGTTTAGAACTAACTAAATGCTCCTTTTTTAATACTTTTGCTATGCTGGTGCATAGCTGCGAAGATAAGCACAATAGTACACAGGGTAGGAAAATCTAGGAAATCGGTAAGCTCAAGAGAGAGTACCCCCAAATGTGACACATATTAATTCTTCAGTATGTTTTCTGAGGCTCCATACCATCATCCTGACTCCATGTATAATTCAGACTTGCCTTCAAAATCATGGTCTTTCTGCTTTTGTTTCCATACTGCTCCTTTCTTCTTTTAATGCTTTTTGCATTATGCATGTGACCTTCTCCTAAAAACTATTTTATTTTAAGTTACACTGACCTTTATCCCTACCGTTGTAATGATCACTGGCTAACTAGCAGTAACAATAATGAAAAAAAAAAAATTCAGGCACATTTAATGCCTCAGCTGAGGTTTCAACTGACTGGATTTCAAACAAATGATGTCTTTCTGAAGCATAAAAATGAATCCTTTAATTACAAATACTAACCCAAGATTGAACTTCTCCCCCTGCCCACAAAAAGCTCACCATAGCCTAACAGAAACCCCAAAGTAAATAGGATTTCTATGTAAACCTTTTAGAAATCATACAGGAAAAAAAAGGATGGAATGGCTCTTTAAGGATCTTTGTGCCCTATCTGCCGATCTCCTCCCCTGATTCTTAGGGAAATACCAGGTATAATTATCCCATCTTTTACAATTAGTTGTCTTCCTCACTCTTGAGAACACCCAGTGAAGGCTCTTCAGTGTGAGTAGACAGTTTCTAGTTGGGGCTTATTTGTCTTTGTGGATGGAAAGGATTGTAACTTTTCTAGGCTACACAAAAGTGATCATTCCAGCTCTTTGTGGACATACCCTGGGTTTGTGTCTCACAATCTAATACTTGAGGTAGGATGGTGTGCTTTAGCCAGAACTGATAGGAATACAATAGTTCCTGTCAGGGTATCCCCCATGTCTTACGTCCAACTCACCCAGCCAACTATCTGGCAATGCTGGGTGTTGATTTTTTTTGCCAAAAGTAACCATTATAACCTTCTGTTCTTTTTCTTATTGCTGCTTAACCATTTCTTTAAAGATCTATTTTATATGTAAGAATGTGTTGACACTTTGTCAAAAAATGTATTGCTTCCCTATTGTGTCCCTCCGTATGTACTGATTCCTTGGACTTGGAAGCTCCAATTTTGTTTTCAGAATGGTTTCAGTCCTTCATGTTTTGGTGCGATTCATAAATATTGTAGGCGTATTGTGTTTGTTTTGAACATAACACAGTTTTGTACTATAATTTTCCTTAGCTTTTCACCCTTTTCTCTCTCTTCTGATTCTTATCTGTTGCGTGATGCCCAGCAAGTGGAAAAACCACTCGGACTATGTGTAATTCACTTTAATTATTCCTTATTTCTGTGGCCCAAAGTTGTACACAAACCATGCCACACTCAAAAGGTGGGGCATGCAGAAATTGAACTTACAGAGGCCCTGATCTGCAAAGGCTGCACTAATCATGGCATGCTTAAAACATGAATGTATGCAAACACAATTTTTGTTTTTTAAATAAAACCTCAGAAGTTCTACCAAGTAGGCCATAAAAGAGTTAGAACTCTTATGTCCACAACAGACTTTCCCCACTTGAACTGAAAACCTGACAGCATTAGCGCATTGTAAATTTAGAAGAATGAGGTACAGTTTGCCTGTGAAACAGAGATGCATTAAATGATGTGGCTTAGTCCTGAACCAGGGTCAGTTTTAAAGTTCAGGGAAAAAAGTCGTGAAGGAAGACAGTGGAAAGAAGGTGGAGTTAGCAGTGCTCATAAAACACCCTCCTTTACCAAGTGAAGCGAGCTTCAGCTTTTAACCATAAATGCCTAAATTAATTAAAATACCAGTGAGGGAACTGAAGAAGAGTTGAAGCTTCCCATGAAAGTGGAAGGTGCAGTGGTGGTGCTGACTTTTTGCCATTGATGAGCAGCACGTTTTTTGAGAATAGACAGTCATCGAGATAAATTCTAATGGTTTCATGGCGTCTAGTATAGTGCAGTTGTCTAAGGAAAAGAATGCTGTTAGTACAGTGGAGGGACAGGAAAACATTTGCCAGTGAGTTCGTCTGTTTTGTCAGGGTAGGTCTTACATACTCAGTTTACTGTGTACAGATACTCAGTAGGTATTTGCAATAGTGGAACTGAAGCTGCTTTAAAAATACCAGTTTGAGTAGGCCAGTTCACACCCATCTGTGGAAAGATAGCTCAGGGCAGAACACCGTGGCAGGTGCAACACTAATATATGTTCTTTGAAAATCTGTTTTCCTGCAGGTATGTAGAAGCTTCTGAAGCCGTGGCAGAGGAGACAGACAAACCCAAGCTAAAGGCTGTTGCTTTGACCTGTGTTTTAAACATTGGCGCTTGTAAACTAAAACTGTCAGATTGGCAGGGAGCCATCGAAAGCTGTTCAGAGGTAAATTTAATGTTTACTGTTTTGATTAACAATTGGCTTGGGTAGAAAATGGAGGCTGAAACTACAAAGCTTTTTTAAGAGTCTTCTGACAAGCTTATGATTGGAAAGTCAAAAAAGAAGGCTGTGAAGTTATACTAACTTTCCAGTATGTGTCTTTTTAAAATATTTTGAAATTGAAATGACTCATTAGAAACAAACAAAAGAGGGCTGTTACTTCTGCCAGGAAAAAACACCCACTGTCACTGTCAGTTTGGTTTGCAGAGCTCAATTGTGTATTGCAGAGAGTTAAACTGTCTTCAGTGAAAGAAGAATACCTCTCTCTCCGGAAGACTAGTGTGGGCAAAATGTTTTACTTGCTTTTAGATTCGATGGTCTGTTGTGTTATTCATTGAAGTGGCTTTTCTAACTAAAGCCCTTTCAGGTGGGCTTAGCGGTGAAATGAATAGGGAGTGAATAGGGAGAAAGAAGGAAGGAAACCATGAATACGGAAATACTGAAAAATATTAAAGAACAGTGACGTAGACATATTGACAGAATTTGGTACACTTGAGGAAACTAAATTATTCGGTAAAACTCTGAAATTTTGAAGGAAATAATAGAGTAAAACATGCTCTTATCTGTTAGCAGGGAGTCCTGAGCAGCACATCCGAGGGCTTCATGCTGAAAGCAGGAGTCTGGGCTAGTGTGTGTGCCCTTATAGAGACCTGGCTTGCTTTCTAGTCTGATGATGGCGTGACCACGTGGAAAACTTTCATAAACCTGTATTCGGGATGGAGAAATGGGGGATGAGGAAAGAAAGAAAAGATAACAAAACTGTGTAATGTTATATCTGTCATCTAGAAAATGGTAGAAATTGAAACAGCATGTAAGTGTTACAGATAGAAATTATTAATCATAATACTTGCCACTGTGGAAAAAACACCCTTTTGTTTTTTTTAAAGATTATAAAACTGTTAAAGCTGAAATAGACTTTTGTAAGGTATTTGGCTTACAACTCATAGCAAGTGTTAAGCAGTGTATCAGTGTGTTAATCAGAACACCAGTTCCTTAAGATTAACTAGTAGTGTACAAGGTAATTGTTAATGAGAAACTATACACTTTTATGATTTCCTAAGGCCCAAAGCATTTTAATTTAACAATCTGTAAGACGTGCATTACTTGGTGTAAATAAGGAAATACGAACAGCTGAACCCTTTCAAACAAACCTTGCGTTAACACAGCTGTAAGCACAATGGTCAAGCTAAACCCAAGGAATGCTACCTATCTCTTAGGCAATGCAGACACCTCATTGTTTAATTCTTGGCACAGAAGAGGCTCTGTGGTTTACAGCAGACAGATCAGGATGAGCCCCCAGAATAATACTTCCTTTATATGAACAGCGAATATTGAAGTGATTTAAAAAAAATCTGGATGCATCATCTAATGTCTGTAATTCTTAATGAATTAAAGTTAATAAATGAAATTAGTAAAGCCACAAATTCATGCAAAGAGATTTCTGCTAATCACTAAGAAACTATATTCTGTAAAATAATTAAAAAAGAAGACACATCATAGAACTGTGCAATAAAAGAAAAAATGCAATCTTTACAGGCAAGAAAAAAACCCACCTAGCTAGTCAAATGAACTGAGGTGCTTTGAAAGAATAATGTAAGTAATCAAATAGCAGAACAGTCTGTTTGCCCAGCCACTGTATTTCTTATTTTGATACCATCATACTAGAGCCAGCATATGCACATTAGGGAAATTATTCAGCTCAAAAAAGGCGTAATGACTGAAACCTGGCAAGGCTCCTGAAGCACGAGATGGATTGCTGGTAGGTATCTCTTTACCCTACGGTGAAAACCTCACAAGAAATCTGCATGTTTTCATTATGATGCCATTTGAGGGGGTTTTGGTGTGAAATAGCTGCAATAGAGAGTGGTTTACTGTGAGGTTAGGGTAACTTGAACTGCAGCAACACCTTTGCCTTGACAGATCTACATATATAGATACATACACATGCAAGTTCCACTTGGTCCATACTTATGCTTGTCCTTCACGAAAGCACTTGTGGTGCAGTGGTATTACAACCGATTATCTACCTATTCCATGGGCTACAGTATTCTTTTGTACGCAGCTCATGTTTTGACAGCTTGCCCTCAGACCAACTCGGGAGATTGTCTGGTGGTGTGAGCTGTGCCGTTTGCGGAGATGGGAGGCTGTGAAGTATATGAAATGTTAATGCGACAATCTTATTAAATTTACAGGCTCTTAAAATAGATCCAGCAAATACTAAAGCTTTCTACAGACGGGCTCAAGGATGGCAGGGAATAAAAGATCTCGATCAGGCATTGGTAACGATCACAATATTTAATTTTTTTTTTTAAATCTAACCATTTCATCAGAACATTAATTTATATTTCTCTTTTATTTAAGGCTGATCTTAAAAAGGCTCATGAAATAGCGCCTGAAGACAAAGGTAAAACAAAGCTGTTTCATCATAAATTCTTTTTTTTAAGAATGTGTTGAAAAAAGTAACCAGGGTAGCATTTAATAGGAAATCATATCAGTGTGATGCCTAAAATGCTGGCTTCTAACAGCTTAAACACTGATGTGTTGAGCAGAGAGCCCGCTGAGGTGAAATACCTGGTTTTACACAGCAGCGATGCTTCTGTTGGGCAGCAGCCTGCCTCTTGAACCATCTCCCTTAATGGGTCTTAATAACTTTCTGGGTAAGATTTTTAGCTCATCAATTCTGTGTTGGCACCAGTACTGTGCCTGGTACACCCTCCTCTGCCCAGTTACCTTACCGGCTGGAACAAAGGAAGGGACAAGAGGGTTTTTGCTGCTAGTGTCTGACTTAACAGAAGATTAAAGGCAGTTCTAGTAAACAAAATAACATGGGTAAGTTGCAGCAGCGTGACCTGGTCTTGACACGTTTGGAGACCTAATGTAAAGAGATTACTGTAACTGCATCCTGGACTTTTTTTTTTAATCAGCTATCCAGACGGAAACACTCAGAATCAAGCAGAAGATAAAAGCCCAAAAGGAGAAAGAGAAGGCAGCTTATGCTAAAATGTTTGCTTGATTTTTTCGCTAAACTTTTAATTCTATGCACTAACTCATGCAAAAGGATAAGTGGATCTGCTTCTTTCTTTGGGCCTGTACTGCAGTTTTCAGTGTTCACAACTCAAAAGCCTAATAATAAAGATAAACGGTTCAAAGTGAAAGTGGTTTTCTTTTTTTAAGCTATAATAACTTGTGTTTAATGACTCAGGTGTGTTTCTAATGTATAAATCAATAGTGATTGTGTTTTTGCAGCTTTGTAGTTGGTATTTCCCAAGAAACTTGGTTTCACACCAAGACAATTTAGGCAGTTTCTATTAGAATTTTTATTAGAGAAGGCCCGATTTTCAACAATGCTGGCAGGCATACAATGAAGGTGCAAGTATTACACTTCTCTTTTTAAACCACTTTACAGGCTGTATTGCAGATGGGCTCCCTGTTACCATCAGGAAATGAAATCTAACTGTAAATGTGATGCAGAATGTGTAACACTTAAAAGCAGTGACAGTTTTCTAGACTGATGTATCTTCCCCACTGCAAGGTAGGATTACATATAGTAAACATACAGTAAATCACTCCAGATAGAGAATATTTTTTTTTTTAAGGGTAGGTTCTAAAATCTTCCACCATACCCACAAGTCTGGATATGGCTCCTGTTATCACTGAACTTCAGCAATAAATCCAAGATCCAAAGTTCCTTTGTCAGTCCTAAGAAGAACTTTCCTGCCTGCCACACAACTCCTGTGAAGAAGTTCTGTATAAATAAGGCTAGGGGTTAACCAGAAGGCACCGTCTTTCCATTTAATGCAACAGTCATACCTAAAAATCAGAGCAGCACATTTGTCTCACTTTACCATTCAAGTGAGTGCTGTACTTAATTACACTGCAGCATAAAATACTCCAACTTATTTGTTGGTGATCAACAAAGAACTGAATAGACTTCCCGTCAGTTTACATCCCATTATAAGCTGGTCCTCCTCCACCTTCAGGCACTACCCAGTTAATGTTCTGACTTGGGTCTTTAATATCACATGTTTTGCAGTGGACACAGTTCTGAGCATTTATCTGCAGTCTTGATCCTTCTCCTGTTTCCAGAGGGATATATTCATAAACTCCTGCGAAGAGCAAAAGAGAGCTATCACTTCACTGAGCAGTCTGCCCCTGCACGCATGCTCCGCTACTCACCAGCAAGCGTAATGAGGGGAGGGTATTACTACGGTGATTCAAGTGCCCTCTTCCATGTTTACTAATTTTGTCATGAAAGTGCTAGTGACAGGATATATTTTAAGACCTGCACTTGAACCCCCTTCTAGGAGAATTGGGATGGAATGCTTGAAGTAAGCAGTAGGCCAGTAGGATTCTTCCTCGGGTACTTGGTCTGTTGTCTTGCAAAACCATCTCCTACACACACTTATTACCTACCTGCTGGACAAAATCTTTGTTCCGGTCCATCGAACACAGCCAAATTCCTGTTCACGGGGACGCTGTCATCTTTGAGAGTTAAATGAGCAGGCTGGTCATGTTCATGGTTTGTACCACTTAAAGCCACAGACGACAGGAGATCAAAACTGATTTTTCCATCGGGCTTTGGGTATTCAATAGGCGTGCAATCCTTGGCTGGCTTGAGCTGAGCAAAATCTGGTCCTAAGTATATTTAAGGAAGTTTCAGTATAGAATTATTATTTGCAGTTACTCAAGAACAATTTAATGAAGCTATTTTAACTTCCCTTGTCATCAGAATGAAGTAGGCAGCCTACGCTACTGCTTTACTGTCTTGGTTTGCATTACACGTAGGTAACGTGACAAAGTCTGCTTCCATGCCTTACTATCTATTTATTTTCTAAACTTTAAGGCCTTGCCACATGACCAGACGTGCTCTGGCTTCAGTAAGACCTGAAGAGATGACAAACATTCCATTGTCTCCTGAGAAAAGATATCAAATTACCTGGATGCTTTAATGTCCATGGTTCCATTCCTCTGAAAAGCCAATAAAATATGCCTGTGTAGATCATCCCACCGTACACGCCAAATACGCTATGGCAGGATGGTCGGATGTTCCTAACTGCATACAGCTCTTTCCAGACCCAGGACTTTTTCAGGTTCTCTTCATACTCTTGCACATCAAGTCCTAAGGCAGTACATTACTTGTTAGGTACCTACAGTACATAAAGACTATGCTTGAAATAAAAATTAATGGCTGAATGAAGGCAATTGGTAGCAGCGAAGGCAGCAAAATGAGACTTTCAGAATAATAAGCTTGATGCTAGGCAGCATATTTCAGCCTCTCAGAGACGGTTTTATTGGCAGTTACCAGCAGATATCTACTGCTTCTCGTAGCCTCTATTAAATGACCCACAAGCATTAAATTGCCTCACACTCAGCAAAATACAAAGATAACCAGCCAGGTGGCTACACTGGCATCTCTGCAGGAAAATGCTACTGGCTCATGGAATCTAAGAATTGACCAGGAGAGTTTACCTGTGATCCAAGAGCCAGGTCTGTAATTTTAACACTGTCAAATTCAAAAGCTGCTTCTTTACAAGTTACACAACCACAAACATTCTCATTTCAGTAACTATGGCTATGGCCCAATGGATGACGCCAGTGCTACAGAACATTTTTCCTCCCTTTGTAACTGGCAAGTTAATGAGATGTATTTGGCTACAAACCTTTGATTTAAGCTCTTCGATTGCATTATTTACAAATACTAGACACTGCAAACGACACAGGACACATCTACTACAGTGTAGTTAAAGCCAAGTAATTATCTTATAAAAAGTAATGTTTCTTCAAATGAAAATTTTCTGAGAGCTTCCCCTTCACCATTTTCCATTACTGCTGTATAGGAACAGATGTTCTAAATGGTAAATTTTAAGCCTTGCCTATACATGAAAACATGCTAAGCCACGACACTATCCTAGCAATTAACAGCGAAGATCAAACTTGAAAAATCCTACCCTGTTTTGCTTACATTTTATCTGTTCCTTTATATTTTTTTCCCGTCTCTGATTCTGCAGTCTTTCAGTAACACTCCTTGAATATTTGTAGGAACAAATTTAACATATTTGTAGGAATGAAATATATACTCTTCTTGCTTACTCACATAGGAAGTGTAAGCTTACTTTTCAGATGCTCGCTAGAGGCATATTTTCACTCTCCCAGTAGGATCAATACTTAAGAATAACTAAGCAAAACTTCACTCATTTCTCCCTTTCTTAAATCATTTGACACTATAAATAGTAAATAAACGATACATTTTTAACCACCACACTCATAATTTATTTGCATTTCCAACTAATTCCTGCAGACACATTCAGTTACTGCAAAGCTGTTGGTGATTCTAACTGAACACAAGGTAATTACAAATCAAAGCACAGTGATCTTTTACCTATTGTCTTTGACTGGAGATTCTCATTGATTAATTGGCTAAAGATGGCTTCCGAAGCCAACATGCCACTTTTCATCGCGGTATGTGTCCCTTTGATCTTCGGGACATTCATGAGTCCAGGACTGCAACCAATTAACAACCCACCTGGGAAAGTGAGTTTGGGTATTGACTGAAGAGGAAATAGAAAGAAAGGTGGTTAGTTGGTTCGCTCTTGTTTTTAAAGTGAAAATAATATTCTGGAAATGAAATTGGCTTGAGTGTCCTTGACAGTTTTAGACTTGCATGTACACTATCTAAAAATACACCAGAGTTACTCCACTTGCCCAATGAATTTTGGCATAGTAAGCAAATAAAATACAGACATTGTACCGGGGCCGAGTACAAAATAGTGACGAGACGGTATTTTCCTTACATCCTTTTCTCTAGTTACTTTATCTGCAACAAGACTGTGGTAATGTCACCCACCAATACTGTTTTCCTCCTTCCATTTCAAGTGAATTCCCTTTTTTAAGACATTTGTGTTCCCATTTTCCACACAGTAAGTTGTATGCAGCTCATCTCACAGTTTATTGCTCAGTACTTTTCTATGAAACTGCACAGTGCCCTCCCCTTCCCCGCCCAGGTCCCACTTATTTTAGAAGTCACTCAGCAGCCAACAAATGTATTTTTGGTGCAAAATCATTGTCCTACTCCCGTTCTGCAAGAAGCACAATGTCACTGAGTACAGTCAACCACAGCAGAAACAGCCAGGTGATTTGCAGACACCAGGCCTTTGGCATTAATACATAATGTTATAGGCACGTATTAACGCAGCAGTACCTCAACTATCAAGATAGTCACTCACCCTCACCCAACGAGATTAAGATTTCAGACAGGGAACAACTTCAAAACGCAGACTGACTGCAGCGCTTTGAGCAGGAAGCTATGATCAAATCCTAGGTCTGAAACTGCTGGAGGTTAAGTTCGGAACATAGCCTTCCTCTGAAAGGCTTTAGCGCTGAGCAGTGCTTGTGAATCTAGCATCCTGCTTTTGTTAAAGATGCCTGAAATAATTATTTTATTAGCCTAAATAATTGGACCCCAAACAAGTAGTTTTATTACATGACAAATATAAAAAAAAAAGTATCCCTTGGAATTCAAGATAATCTGAAACAAACAACTTCATTTCTTCTGCTTGTTCAAGTGTTACCTGTTTACTGTTCACCCAGGGTTGGGGTTGGTTACTTCTGAATATTCATACTGTAGTCACTAAATCCAGTTGTACTACACAGCATTCCCCCCGTGTTCTGGGCTATTTGTTTAATCATAGACTTAACGATTCGGTTCACAGGAAAGGTAGTTTAGGCTGAGAACACAACTACAACTTCTAATTTATTTTTCAGTGACCAGAAGCCATAACGTCAGCTACATAACAGTATTTCAAAGGAAGTAAGTCTGTAGGATGTCCTCTCTTTTCACAAGACCTTTGGCTAAAAACAGTTATTCTGTCATATCTATTCAGATGCAATGATGCAGCACAGACAAAGGCATAGAAAGATTCCTTGACTCTTTGAGTTACATAAAAAGATGATGATCAAGTACTTTTGTTCTGCAACAACTGTTTCACCCAATACATACACAGTGACAAACACTGTCCAAGTATAAATGAGATTAAAGAACAGTCACATACCACAAAAGGTACACGTACTGCACCTTTGTTAGCAATTCTCACTATCAGTACCATGGCACGTGGTGCCTGTTCTCACCGTCAGCTGAAGAAACACACCGTGCCAGTATGGCACCAGTCCTCACTGCCCCTGAGATACAGGCTGAAATCCTTCCAGCCCTGGGCACTTGGAGAAGCCACCACGCTCTTGGCAGCAAAGAGACATAACAAGGCTGGTTTGAGGGAGGGAAGGGGAGACTCCTGCTCCCTGCACAGTCCTCCCCCTGTCCAGCAGAACCCCACGTTCTGCTTCCCTTAGCTCAGCTCCAGGTTGAAAATCCACTAAAGGAGTCTAATGTTTGACACTTGCATGTGTCACCCGTATCAACAGTTTTCCCCTGATATTCACAACACACATTGCCCAACAACAGCAACGCCTTTTATTTTTTCCACAAAACTCTCAAGTCTTTTCAAAGTTTTTGATCAAATGGAGAAAAAAAAAAACCAGATTGCATGGGAATTTCTTAAAATTAAGTGCTTGATTTTGCAATTTTAATAAACAAAAGAAGCAACAGCTATGTAGATGTTGTCAAACTGTCTCTTCCCTCCACATATCCCAAAACGCTACAAAACCAGGGAAACATCCAAGACTGCTCTCTCTCAACCATTTAGCATCACTATATGTTAAAGGCTAAAGAACATGGTCATAAGGTTATAAATTACAGACAAAACAGTCTAGATTGATGGTAACTTTATACACCTATTTGATGCAATACTGCCACCAAAATGAAAACTGGAGCTACAGAATGACTTACATAAGAAAATATTCCTGGACTCCAGTGATGCAAATGAGTCAGACCGCTACAGTTATTAATCAAAGCAACATATAAAAAAAATCTTCCTCTTCGTTTGCAAGATTAGCTATGTGACTCATCAATAAAGCTTTTTTTTTTTAGCCAAAAGTATAAATGGCTTTTTTTTAATACGTAAGTGTGACTCCATGATTAACTAGACAATTCTATCTGCAGGAAATTAAAAAAAAGACCAAAACCCACGCTTTTGTATTAGAAATAGTGCAAAGTGAGTGACATGTTGGTCTAAGTCCATCGAAGAAGTCGTCCAAAACTTAGGCAGCGATGTTCAAGAGCGGTAGGCCTAATGTCTGTGTAACTTGGCAGAAACAAGGTCTGTAAGCGACTTGAAAAATACCATGTTCTTTCAGCCAGTATGTTTCAAGCACTGTAAGGAATGTACAACTGAAGTCACAACATGGCTACTTCATCAAAGCCAGACACTGAACACTGACTACCTGTGAGAGAGAAGCTGGTGCACAGACTGGAAAGAGAAGGCCCTCTTGTATAAAAGCCCAGATTAAACTATCTCGGCATTTTGTATCTTATCTCTGCTAATAATGGACCGAAAGTGGTTTCTGAAATAAGCTGGTAACACAGCTGTGTTACAACCTGATATGACATATTTCCACTTGAGAGAGGACAAAGTAATCAACCCCCAGGCTGATTAAATGTGTATCAAGTCTGTAATCAGGAAGTTGCTTTGTGAACACACAACTCTGACCCAGGCATGCACACTGGTGTCAAAGCCTAATTCCACAAGACTGAGACAAGAGCTGTGCTCCTGCTGAAATTCTACTTGTACTGCAAAATCTGCACCAAGCCACATTTATACCTAAGAAGTGAGTCAGGAAAGAAAAAGTAGTCAGAGAGCGGTGGCCTTACACATAAGGCTGCGGATCATGAACAGGCAGGCTAGTGTTAAGTTTGAAACTGAAAGGAGCACCTAGGAGACAGATCCTTGAGTCCAGAACACACAGCCGTGTCCGGTGTTTCAAGACTCCCACACGAGAAGTTAACAGGTTGAAAGGACTTTAGCTGTAAAATATAAATTCTAGACTATTTGTCCTGCAAGTTGTTCCAACCCTTTCAACTGACTTTAAGTCATGATGAACACATTTTTAAAATTTAACCTTTTATACTCCTTAAGGGAACAAAATAAGCAAGATATTCCCTCTCCCAAGAAAGAAAAAACTCGCAGTTGTGCATGAAAGACACCAAGGGCATCTGTACTTGAGGAGGTGAAGACTGATCTGCCAAGCTACATAATGATTTCAGCACCATCACTGACTTAAGGGTCAAGCATTGGAAAGAAGTTCCCTCTGCTAGGATAAACAAGCCACTTGGAAAATATGCTCCCTCCCCCCAAAAACCCAAACCAAACAGATGAGTGGCACTACTCTCTCTTCCCCAGGGTTCCAAGCACAACAAAGAATTACCTGTAACTTCTTTACTGCTGAACATATTTGATTGCAATATAAACTCTACGTTGTATTTCATTTAGAAAGTGAAGTGACTGTGTCAGAAGATTTTTGGTATTACAGAGCTTAAGTCTAGCAAATCTCAACAGCTGGTGTCCAGCAAGATAACAAAGCTTTTCTGGTCAGCAAAACTTTTGGCCTTACTCATCTTTGTTACAGTTCAGTTGTTTCCCAAGAACACGCAACCTGAATCTACAGCACCGAAAACATGGCTATAGGGAACTCAAAGTAAAAAACTGCATGAAAAAGTTACCTGGAAACCACCTTCATTCAATGCTCTGGCACCATATGCAATCCTTGTTCCACCCTCCAAAGTAGGCTGTACACTAGGATGGTGCTTCCACCTCTGAAACTCCCTAAATGGATTCAAATAAGGATTTTGATAATCTAAACCAACCTTAAAAAAAAAAAAAAAAGGCAACATTATTAAAAATAACATGTGAAACCAAAGTTTGGAAAGAAAACAATCGCGTATTACCTCATCAGCTCTTTAAACCTCTTTTATACTAAATCAAACTCAGGTTCTTTTTACTTGGAGAAACCACTGCCAAAAATATATTCTATTAACAGTACAGTAGAAGCAAATCTGAGTTTGCTGCTGTAAGACTACCTGAAACCACGGAAAATATTTAATTGCATTGTAAACATCTTCCATCTGTCTTTGAAATAAAACAATGAAGTTAAATTAAGCATGGTTTAATAGGCAGGGGAAGTGAAAAAACTTGTTTTAAATTTGTGTTTCAAAATCTCTGTCTTACAAAAGCTGGAAGAAGAGGTACACAATTATTTCTAGATAGTTATGTCCTTGTGTTCACATATTTTAAACAGTTCTTCCCATTGTTTAGTGGAGTCAATTATCATTTCCAATTAGGTAAGCCATTGTAATAAAGCACAGGGGAGCAATGATGAAAGCAGAAAATGGAGGGAAAAGACTTTACCAGCTGGCTGGATGCCTAGGGCCCTTATCTTACGCATTTGAGAATTTGCTCAAAGATACACTCTGCATTTCTCATCTTTAATATATTCTTAAAAGTACTTATGTTGCCGAATTTTCTCTCTTGAGAGAAGGATTATTTCTGGTCCCTGCAAGCTTTACATGAAACAACTAACAAAAATATATCGTGAGTCAGCAACAAACAGTACCCTGACTTTTCTGGCAGCTTACTGCTCCTAGAGCAGTGTTTGCATCTACTTTCCTTGCCATTTCTAAACAATTTTCAAAACAAGTGCAAGATAATCCTACTACAAGAATCAGCTCAGAGTGACATAGGTACCAAGTTCAAAGACAAAAAAGTGCTTGTATGTTCACACAATAGTTGATTTTCTCCTGAGTTGGAGAGAATATGAACACTGATCACCACTCTCTGTAGGAATCCAAGCTCTCTACCCTTCTGAACACAGAATTTGAATGTCTACTGTCTGTACTTACTAACTCCAATACTGTAAACCTGCAGAAGACAAGTATGCAAGTCTGAGAAAAGCTAACAAGTTTTTTCAATGTTTCTTACAAAATGGTTAGACAAAAATATAGCTTTCACTCACCCTCTGCCACACACTCTCTCTGGAACCTTCCTGAAATCTAGGAGACCAAGGAGTCACCTCAATCCCAAGCTTCTAAGAAGTCCAGATTGTGTCCCTGACTCTTACAACGTCTGTGTGTAAAGCGCACGCAGGATAAATGGCGCATGCCTCGCTTAGGACTGTCGGCGCTAGAAAAGCATTTCCTACCACTGCTCCTTGCATCACTGGCTGGCAGAACGACACAGGCTCCCTAGTGATCTCAACGCTTCTGATCAAGAGGCAGTAAGAAGCAAGAAGCTGCCTGTCCAGTCCACAAAAACAGCTCTAGAGGGGGCAGGGCGAACGGGGGTGAAGACTGCTAAAAACAAACTGAAGATCTCAGACACAGGAGGGATGCTGCTCGTGGAACTGTAGAGTGCTTCCACTTCATATGCTCCTCACGTAAAGTGCGTATGCACCCAAGGCTGGCATACGAATGAGGAAAATTAATTGTACGAAAGCACGTGACTTAGACATTTCCTAACCTGCAAAAGTTTTGCAAGCACAGTCTTGATTAATCGTATGATTTTGGCTTTACCAAAATATGTTTGGTTTGCAAAAAAATGTATTTGTAAGTTTTCCATTTGGTACTTAATAAAAGACACTGGATTAAATACATATTATTATGACAAATTAACCTTCCCCAGTAAGGGAATAAGCGCACTTAACATAAAGAAAGTTCTAAATGTGGTCTGTTGCTATTTCTTGTGCTTTCATCTTCATATTAAAACAGAATAGAAATTGCACAAAAACTGAAGACCAAGCAACAACAAGTAAGCATGAAAAAACAACTCACCACAAATCCAAGAGCAACTAAAGGTTCACCCTCATTTAAGTGATAGAGAAAGGATCCTCCATACGTATGTCTGTCTAAGGGCCAGCCTACAGTATGTTCTACCCTTCCTGGTTTCCATTTCTTTTCATCAATAGTCCATAACTGAAATGAAAATGACAAATATAATTACTTTATATTGCAAACTAAGAGCTTTTCAATAATATAATAAAAGACAAACATACAATTAAATACAGAAGAAAATTAATTTGCTGCTATGAACAATCCATAAATTCATACAGCAAAATACCAGGTAATAAGTATACTTTTTGTGGATTACCATTTAAGCGTTTCCTAATACTTTTCTTGAACTGTGGTGCATCAGAAAATGTTACTGAGAGTCCAGCACTACATCCAAAATTTTCATTCAACCACAAGATCCTTCATATTAGTGACTTCAATAGATATTTCTGCTACGGAATGCAATTCTTACATTGACTTTTCATTTTAAAACATTATTTTTTCGTATGAATCACTGCAATTTCCTCACAAGTTTTTCAAGGTCAGGCTTAGCAATCCAAGTATTTGCTGTCAAACAGATTGCCCTCTGCAGTCCTACACATCTCAAGTGCTCATCTCGCCCATGGTGAAATCACAGAAGCATCTTCATGTTTCCACTAGCGAGTCAATTTTCTGCTCATTTGACAAAACATCTCCTCACCACAGAGTTATGGGGCAGGTGCAGTCTGATGAAAGAGGGCAGCTGACCACCATCAGATCAGCTCAAGCATGGAGGGTACATCCTCATTCATGTTTCAGCTTAGATTAAGGAGCACAGTTTTGGGCGTGACTCGATTCATCCCACTTACTGTGCTTTAGTTCACATCGTACAGCAGCCATGGAAGTCATAAGCTAAATTCCTTTCACATGAAACGAAACTGTAAGACACGCTTCAGAAGCCCATCTAAAGCATTCCAGTCATGAAAGGGCACTCAGTCCATGGGACTAGATTAGAGCTAGTCAGAAATAAAAATAAATCTGAAATAGTATGGGTATCAGCTCATCAGCACCAACTATTTCACCGTACAGATTCATTCCTATTGGACTGTCCTATTTGCTAAAGCACACACAGTCTTATCTGGAAGCAAAGGAACTCCACAGCAAAGCCCTGCTTTAACAACAACTTAGGTATGAGAAATTGTAACTAAGACTGTGTCATACATCAGAACAGTCACAGAGCTGTTATTCTCTACAGAAGCGTGAACTAGTGAACAAACATTTTGTGGCTGGAAACACATGCTTAAAGTAATGAATAATATGTTATAGTCAGACTCTGAACGTATTTTAAATAACACAGCTCTTTCATGAGTGATATTTCCTGAGTATAAAATATTTTAAAAAGGAAATCAGATCCCTATCCCAAATTTGTAAGACTAGCAAAGGGATTTTGGGGGAGATAAAAAAGCTCATCCAGAAGGTGTTTCAGAGACCATGACTTATCATCTGGAACACCAATTGTTTTTTCTCTCTCTCAATATACAGAAGACCCATAGAAAGCCTTTTCTCTCCTCCTCAGGTACTAAAAATCCCTAAAATGAAGCATCATTAATCCTCTCTCATTTAGTAAAAGTAATGAAAACAGATTTCACAAATTAACTTCATTTGAAATACACCAAAGAAGTTAACAGAGTGGATTCACAGATGTCTCTATTTACAGATGTAAGAGAAGCAGCAGCTGAAACGAAACAGTCATAGCATTCAGGGATCATCTTCTCTGGGCACTTTCAGAGCAGCAAAGATTCTGGAGTCTGAAAGTGTAACTCAAAATCGATCATTCTAATGTCTTACACAAATCAGCTTGAAAGCAAAGAGAAACTACCTTATAGCTTTCACAGTATTTCCCTTAACTGTTAAAATTATGCAGGTGATACCTCTTTCAGTCCAATGCCATAGCTCTGGGGTTGGCAGTTCTCCCTTAGATTGTATTTTTTGTACAGCTGTTTGGCTAGATGTCCATGACAACCTTCAGCGAAGACTGTGACTTTAGCATGGAGTTCCAAGCCTCTTTCAAAGGTAGCCTGCAGAAGTAGAGCATTTCATCAGCAGTTAGATCTGTGTCACGACAAATTCACAGCAAGAAACTGGAGGGCAATAAAGTGATTTTACACTACTTGTGGCACTGCCCAGAACCCACAAACCACTGCAGGCTATAGCTCTAGTCCAGTTGTCTTTTCCTTCTAATCATGAAACACACCTAGCAAATCTTGTAAAGGGATTCCAGTAAAACAGCACTATAGTGAATTGCCATTCGTTACTAAAAAAGAAAATCTTTTCCAGATGGGAGGATACTTCTTTTGCATCTGCTCACACACACAGTGCAAAGGAACCCTGGCAGAACAAAGAATCCCAACCTCAAACTTCTCGCTTTAAGTTTTGCTCATGAAGTCACATTACAATAAAATATTGTCTCCCTCCTCCACACATGGCAGAGGTTAGACAGAAACACCAGGTGAGAAAAACCTGCATCACTCCTGCCCTCAAAAGAACCCACTACCTGAGAATAAGGTTACTGTAATATTACGCCACTTACATGTTAAAACATACAGTAAAATTAAACTACCATTAAGTATCATTATAAAAAAAGTTCTCATAAATTCCAACAATGAGCTCGAGAGTAAGACAAGACACGTATGAGCAGGTCACCTGCATGTGTGAGCATATTGGACAAGAGTATTACTGCATCATATTTGCAATGTAAGGATACGAGACTCTAAATATCCATAATGTTGCAGGGGAGGAAAATCCCAAATTTTTTAAAGAGAAAAAAAAAAAAGCTTGATTTGAGTCAGAAAAGTTGAACAAGGTCATGAAAACAGTTTTGGATTAAGATATCCAGCAGTACCCAGTAAAACCATATCAAGGTAAGCCAGCATAGGTCCAGGAGAAGCTTATTGCTTCGGTGTTGAATTGTCTCTCAGGTGCAATCTGTTTGCAAGCTACTGGTTGGAAACTTCTGAAAAAGGCCAGCACATGAAAATGTTCCCTCTAGTCAAAAATTACCTTTAAACAGGCATTACAAGATTTTGCCAAATGTTTCATGTATTCTTTCAATTTCTGTCAACCTGAAAATTAATTAGTCTTACAAAGTAAGAGAACTACAGGGACTTACTACTTGATTCAAAGACTAAAAATAGATACTGTCCAATATGAAGACGATTTATATAAAATAAATCCATTAACTAAAACTCTGCATTGTAAGTATCATGGATTTGAAACGTTTCGGTAACGTGACGAAGCTGTATTTCAGTTAACATCCTTCCCCAGCATTCCACAGGAATCAGTGTGCAACTTTTTACTACGCATTTTCACCACTGCTATTTTTGTTTGATTGGTGCTGACAGCAAGATGAAACCCTATTTATTAACCACAGTGTATTTGATTAGGCTCTGTATAAACACACTGAAGGTATTCTTGCCTTGAAGGTTATACAAACTACATTTATTTACCTGAACCTTTATACACTGGAGGTATTATCAGCTGACCTCACTGACAGCTAAAGCATTGAAATACCCACAAAGTTTGCAGTGATGGCAAGCTAGTTATGTACACTGATGAAGTTAACAGACATTCTACCAGAATAAATGGAGGAAAAAAGAAAATCTAGATTTTGAGGATGCCTTAAAAAAAATGGTAAAATCATAGTTCCCTCCCACTTGAAACCCAAATCAAAATCCCAATTAATCTTTATCAGGGCAGCAAGTTGTAGGCATTACTTGTGCCTCTTACTGGAAAAAGATGGGTATGTGACAATAAGAGTAAGTCTGCCTCCCCCCAAGGAACAGACAATGCTATACAGGGAAAATATGACTTTTCCCTGCCACCCCTTCCTCCTCGATCGGCTACATTCTCTTAAAACAAGAGTAAGACTTTTCTTCTCATCCCCTGCCTTAAATGGGAAAAACAGCCCACACCTATATGTGAAAGTAAATACCTCTTTGAAACTCTATGGAACTAGTAAGAAACCTTACGAAAGAAAGTAGATCTTAAGAAAAAACTTGTACCCATAATTTCTATAGCCAAATAATTATGCATGGAAGTTGTTCTCAGTTGATCTGAGGTGCTAAACTTTCTCTGCATATTGCACAGGGAAGCGACACGCTTACCACAGGCTCTGGGTTCCACTGAAAATCAGCCGAAGTCCGACACTGAGGGCAGGGAGTCACTTTCTGGATACAGAAATGTGACCACAGGAAACAGGTAAAAAGATGCAGTGTGTACCTTGCCCCAGCAAGGCAGACAGACTGTCGACAAACGCAACCGCAGTTGTAAACATCAAAGAAAACAAATGAGCCAGAAGCACCCGCACTAGTCATGGCTTTCTGTTTCACCTTGGCACCTTTTTCCTAGGAGTTCCTGGATTCTTTCCTTTGTTTCTTGATTTCACACATGCTAAAACACCCTTAGGGTATTTCCTTCAAGTCACCCTCAAACAAACCTCCTTTCTGCAAAGCCTTTTTCCACTTATCTCAGAAGTAGCTTACAGTGTTCTGAGACGAGAATTTTCACAGGTTGTCGATCCATTTTAGATGCCGAGAGGGAAGACAGCTACTGAATTTTACACTTTTTCTCAGGCGGCAGCAAAAGTACTGATGGCAGTAGAAGCAGATATTTCACAATTTCCATAATTAGACCCCTAGTTACAAGGAAGATAGCTACTTACTTTAGGCGCTCCATCCTTTTGAATACCCACGTCATTAGTTGCTATCCCTTTCACACTACCATCTTCATGAAAAAGAACCTTTGGAAACATTTAAACAAACAAAAGTCGTTTTAATGAGCTGTCATTTCAATCCATTTATAACAAGTTCTAATGCAGAACTTCTAGGCACGATGTCTTTACTGGTCAAACTTGAAGATTATGTATTTATTAGCATACTGTATGATCCCCGTGCACATTGCTGGATCAGGGTCAGGGAATTTAGGCACCGAAGCAGTTTTAAAAACACACATCTTTTAAAAGGAATGTTGTGAATGTACAAATAAATTGGGAGTGAAGAGGGTTCCAAACCACTTTTCATATACACACGGATGTCGTTATTACCTCAGCTGCTGCATAGCCTGGGTAAACCTCAACACCCAAAGCTTCTGCTTGTTCACCCAGCCAACTCACAAAGTGGCCCAGGCGCACTATGTAATTTCCATGATTAACCATCGGAAGTCCTAGGCAAGAGAGACACACAGAGCACAGAACACTAAGCAAAATAACAAGTTGTATACATCACATGTTGTATCTTTTTCTATAACTATCTTCACAGTAATGTCGTGCGTTATCACACCCATCATCTACATAGACACTATCACTGTAAGCTATTATGCTCTACATACACATGCTCTACTACTCTGAATCAGAATGGTTTGATTCATGGAAAAGTTGAAAAAGGCACAGAGAAAGCTGACTCTCTACCACCTCACTAAACTTTACCTGGAAGAATTGGCACTGGAATTCTAGATTTCTTTGTTAAAATTCCAAACTTGTCTTCTGTTACAGGAGTATTAAGTGGTGCCTACAGAAAAAAATTGAAAACAGAAACAGTACTGAGAGTTATGTTTTCCTAGCCAATCCAACAAAACCAACAACAAATAAAATAAAATCAGACAATCGAATGGCTGGTCAAGTAGAGGTCTAATACAGCACTTCTGTAGGAAGGTATCACAAGAGGTAAGATAAAGTACCTTATGAGGCAGTCATCAGTCAAGAATCAATACAACTGTTGAGGTAAAACCACTGAACAGGGCCTCACAAATCACTTCTACAGTTTGTACACAGGCTTGTACTACATCAATATTCTAGACTTCCCTGAAGAAGGCAGCTCAACTTGCACATTCGTTCCAGTCAAGCAAAACAACTAGTTGATAGCCCACTTCTTGCAGCTCCCAGGTGAGGTAGTTTGGGTTGGTTTGAGTCAGAATGGTTTGGGTTGGAAGGAATCTTGAAGATCATCTAGTTCCAACTCCCCTGCCATGGGCAGGGACACCCTCCACTAGACCAGGTTGCTCAAAGCCTCATCCAGCCTGGCCTTGAACACTTCCAGGGATGGGGCATCCACAACTTCCCTGGGCAACCTGTTCCAGTGTCTCACCACCCTCTCCATGGAGAATTTCCTTCTTATGTCCAATCTAAATCTACCCACTTACAATTTAAACCCCTTACCCCTGTAAAACTACAGGCCCTTGTAAAAAGTCCCCGTCCCCCCCCCCCCAGCTTTCTTGTAGTCATACCAGAATGAGTCACACATAGGAGTTCATTACAAGCTAGCAATTAATTACAGTGTTTATATGGTCAGACATACCCCCCGCTCCTTCCAGTCCGGAAGGAGTTCTTGTAAGGACCTTGGCTCCAGACAAGCACCGGACAGCGTGTGCGCGCCAATCTGAGAAGCCTTTTCCACCAGACAGACACGTATTTCTTTGCTATGCTCAGCAGCTAACTGTTTCAGTCGAATAGCTGCAGAAAGACCCGCAGGGCCTGCTCCAACAATGACAACGTCAGCTTCCTCTGCAAATCTTTCCATGTTTACACCTTTAATAGAAAAAAAAGACAATAACATTAAAATTTCCCCCAGTCTCTCTCTCACTAAACTTTGCTCTGTGATACTGGCTACTGGGTGTCCCAGAAGTATTATTTTGCATAAAAGGAGGCTTAATATGCAACAGAACCCGCACTTCAGTACTTGGAAGAGCGCAGAAGGCCTTTAGCATCCCAATGTAAAATTAGCTCTTTTTCAGTTTTAAGGAGATATACCATAAAACCATATACTCCATCTCTGTGCCCCACAAGTTGCTATCACCTTAGAATGTTAAACTGAAGAGCCCTGATGGCTGAGTGTTACAGACACTCACTGAAACTTGAGGTAAGGGAGAAAGAAGAAAGTTCCTTAGTCAAAACACGTGACTTTATTTTACAGTAATTAATAATCAGTGTCCTTTCTGGAATTGAAGACATTAAAATTGCTGAATGTAGAGATTGGAATGCCCATATATGTGTGTGGATATATATATATATATATATATATATATATAAATCTTATTTTCTCACAAACTCCTACGATAAGAACAACTGAAAAAATCTAACAGATATATACCTCACAAAATTAAATCTTGTTTTAGCAGCAAAACCTGCTTATGTATTTTCTTTAAATAACTAGGATCAAGTTTAATCTGATCCCATTTTATAGTGTTAAAGACACTCATTGTGAGAGAACAACCACAAAATTTCATTTGGAATATTAGTACTGTATTTAAGATTACGGAATTTCTGTAAAAAAAAAAAAACCCACGGCAACACATTTCAGGATCTTTAAAACTAAGAAATAGTAATAATAACAACAACAATAACAATAATAACAATGAAGAAGCTTTTAATGAATGCATTTTTTCACTTACCTTCCCATCGTTTGTCTTTGTCCCGAGGATGAATTGTATAATGCGTAGTTATGCGAGGCACGGAGGCAGTAGATGCACATCTTGAGATATGCAGTGATGGAAGGCAGTCTCTATTTATCAACTTTAGAGCATGAAAACACTGACGTGCTACAAAACCAGAAACAAATTTGTCAAAGCAGTCATTTTCCAAATATTTTGACTTTTCAGAGACACAAGTGGCACAACAAACATGACAGTTCCCCCCACAGAGGCTACCAGGTTATGTGAAGATAAGGAACTCTAAACACATATTTTTAAAATTCTTAGGTTAGGAATGCACTGTATATATATATAAAAAAATAATTAAAAAAATAAAAAGAGTAAAGAGCTTCTCCTTTAAGCATTTTCCACATAATACCACTCCGTACACTGGCCAGCCATTTCTGACAGCTGACGTAGGATAACATGCGCATACACTGGTAAAGCACATTTTAACATCCTATTTCATTTTGAACTTCGAAAGATTTATTTCAGACTTCATCAAAAGTGACCAAACAACTGTAGAGATAGGGCATGCAAGTTCATGCTATCTGACATCTCATGTTGAGACACACAGTTTGGGCTACTGATACTAGACAGTTCATCTAACGTAAATGTCATGGTCTACAACAAAAGCTCAGACCTGAACCCCAGTATACTTTAGCCAAAGCTAGGAACAGTAGATCCAGCTAATCTTTACCTTTGCTGCAGGCACATTAATTGTTGCAAGAACTAGAATTTCTTTTTAAGCAAACAGACCAAATGGAAGTTTAAAATGATCAAAATAAGACCGCTCAGAGAGTCTATTATATGTTGCATTCTGGTTCTAATTTTCCTCTTTCACAAAAAACCCTGTGAAAATATGTGTGACTCAAAACTGGTATGGTTAGCACCAAAACTAGTTATAAATAAGACGTCTGCGAACTAACACACCTTGACAGGTATTTTCCCTTCCTTTAAGGATTCCCTTTCTCTAATTTCAGGGGTGAAGAAGGAGAATATTATATTTAGAGTATTTCTGCAAAACTATACAAGTAAAATCACTGACATCCTATGACTGAAATGTTTTGTGGAGATGGGCAATGCCAGCGCAAACATCTTCCATTGTACCTGCACAGCGACAGCCAAGATACGGGCCTCTATAGGCCAGGTAATTAAGTGTTATCTATGTTGTTTTCTTAACAGCAACTTTGTATTTAACCGACATAAACCCTATTATCGTACCATCTCATGCCTCTTAATTACCCTTTACCTGCAACCAGGCAGGTTCTGAGAACACGCTATGTATTTTATGAGCATGATAACAACTACACCTATACATATATATTAAAACGTGACACCTTAACTTAATTTTCGAGATGTTTTAAGCAGAACCGATGGTGCTACGAATTACACAGTACAGTCAGAAAACGTCCACACATACGCAAAAGAAGTGAAATTCAGCTCAGAATACATCTGATAATTACAGAGGCTGGTGCAAACCCTGGGCAGACACATTCCCCCCAGCCAGTGAGCTGAACTTGTTCTACCACGGTGCGGAGAGCTTGCAGCCCCGGTAAGACGATGTGCAAAGTCTGCGTGAAGCAAGCAGCCTCTGAGAAGAAACTTCGCTCTTACGCAGCTCGCTAACACTGCTGTCAGCACGTTGTCTCTACGATTACTTCGTCAGAAAGGGCATGCGTTAGACTGCTTTATTTTATCCTATAAAACTGGAAATACGTCGTGTGGCTCAAAAAAACCGTGCACGTGTTACGCACCAAGCCACAGACCAACGCAGCACCCGAGTAAGACGGTGAGCGCTCAGCACATCTCTGCCCCCCGGCCGGGAGCCGCCTGCGACGGACAGAGGCCGCTGGGGCAGGGCAGGGCAGGGGGAGTTACGGCCCTGCCGTCGCTGACACCGCCGGCCGCCCAGCACCGCCCCCCGCCCGCAGCATCCGCCGCCAGCCCCGCTCCCGGCCCAGAGGCCGCCCCGCCGTCCGGACACCGGGACGCGCCCCAGCCGCGACCTTTGCTCTCCTTCCGCCCCGCGCCAACCGCCAGCCCCGCCCCGCCGAGTGGCGGCCGCCCGGCCCCGGCCCCTGGGGACGGTGCGGCACTCCCGGAGAGAGCCGGCGCGTTACCTCGTCTGGAAGACGGGCAGCGAGACAGCAACATGACGGCAGCCCGCGGCAGCCCGCAACCCCCGCGGCACCCTCCACTCCCCGCGGCACCCCCGCGCCCGCCCCCGGCCGGCCCTCAGCCACGCCGCGCCTGCGCACTCGGCCTGTCGGCTGGGAAGGGGGGGGCACCTGCCCTGCCCCGCTCCGTCCCGCCGGCGGGACTACAGCTCCCAGAGTTCCCGGCGGCAACACCCCCGCCCCGGCTTCCTCGGCGAGGCACCGGCTCCAGCCGGTACAGGCCGGGTCACTCGTCTGAGCGTTCACGCTCGGAGGAAGCGGGGCGGTGGGCTGGCTGCCTCCGGGGGCCCGAGCTGACTCCCCACCCCGGGCAAGGCGCTTCCGACGCGCAGCGTGACGCCCCCCGCCTCCCCAGTGCGTGCCGGGATGCCGGGGGCGGGGCTTGGCTCGGGATGGGCGGGGCGGGGCCGGTGAGCAGAGCGGGCCATGGCTGAGGCGGGACCGCTGCCGCCCGCCGCGGTGCTCGGTGCGTCGCCCGGTGCAGGGCCCGGGACGACCCGCGGTGGGAGCGAGAAGTCGCGGCCGCCCGAGCTGCCGGCCGGCGACACGCGGGAGCTGCTGGAGGAGGTGGAGATGCAGATCGGCGACGTGAGTGCCCACGCGGCGGGCGGGCGGGCGGGAGTCCCGTCACGGAGGGCGCCTGGGGTGACCGGGCGGGCACCGGCGACCCCTGATCTCTCTGCCGTTCCTCCAGGCCGCCTTCTCGCTGGCGAAGATCCTGGAGGCGACGTCTGCCGTGTCGGCCCAGGTGGAGGAGCTCGCCACGAAGTGCTCGGAGAACGCGCGGTTCCTCAGGACATGGCGGGGCCTGCTGAGGGAGGGCTACGAGTCCCTGAAGCCCAGCGGCTGACCCTGACCCTGACCCTGCCCCCGCCGCGGCTCGGCTGGCTCACGCTGAGCTGCCCTCCTCTGTCGGACTGGAAGGCGGTTTCTTTTAAAATGACCCTTTTTAGGGGCGTCACGTGGATTTTTGTTTTGCCTCCGCAGCTCCCCGTGAGCTGGGAGCTCTGTCAGAGATACCTGATGACTCGTGTGCATGCTGTATCTAAGTCACCGGGCAAAGTAACGTTGTTTAGGGAATCACTTGTGACTTTTGGACTCTTCCGTTGCAGCTCAAGCGATCTCATACATAAAATACTCATTGGTTTTTGTTTTTTTCCTGGGTGGTGAATGCAAAGTTAGTATGTCTGGTATGTCAGGAACTCGTTACTGGTGAGGAAGTGGTGTCCTGTGGGTTGGGATTGTCAGCTCTCCTTTTTATGAGCTGACGCCAGCAAAACCCTGCCCACTCCAGAGAAATTTACTGAACTAACATCAGTTTTTCTCTAGGCGTGCTTTTTCTTTGCGCTGAGGATGGGGTAATCTGGCAAGTCGTGGGTTATTTATGAGCTGTAGATGAGCCCCATATCCCAAACCTTACTATTTTTAGCAGTATTGCAATATATTTCTATAAAGCTGCAGATATTTTTTTGCAAGATGTTTGATTACTGAACACAATTTTACACAATCTTTTCTTGTAATAAAGTGCCTTATGGTGGATGATATATTCCTGCATGGTAGAAGTTTAACAGCCTTGCTTACTGATTGGAAGGATTGTTTTGAACTATAAGTAAAAGCTTCAGCTGGTTAGGAAAAAAATCTGTGAAATGTATTCTCCCAGTTCTCAGGAGTCATGCTAGGGGTTTTCCAGTGTTTGGCTGTATTTTGTATTTTTGCCTTAGGCAGTTACTAGTTAGTCTAGAGCTTACTGTTAACCAAACCTTTTGGTCAAAAAGATGGCTAATCTGTAATAAATAGCAGTACTGAAACTCCTGTACCTTTACCGGAGCAATGTGAAAAAAGTAATGCTGAAATGCAATGGGAGGCTGCAGGAGAACATGGTTGCACCATGGTTTATTAGTCGGCCTTATTTTTACTAGTAGAAGGATTTTTTTTAGAAGACAAACTCTAGTTTTCTTACCAAAACAATAAAGATGCTACCAAAAAAATCTGAAATAATGAATATTCTTCTGTAACTCATAGAAGCAAAGATGGCATTGCACGTATCTGTAATCCACTTAAGCGTAAACCAGAAGTAATGGTAAGGACAGACATCCTTGCGTATCTCATCAAAAGCAGTTACAGTCATTGAGAAGGCTTGGCTGCTCCAAGTACACGGGATCTGTTAAGTTCCAGTTGCCTCAGTTCAAGGCAATCCACGTGGCAGGATTTCACTTACCTGTTTCTAAACCTGCAGCCCAGAATGTTGCTAAGCAACTTGGAAACGAAATCGTTTGTTCAGCAGATAATCTTTTATTTCAGTAAAACATACAATAGTGGAAACAAGATGCTTAACAATCTTCGATTTCAAGATAATCCAAAGTTCTGTAAACACTTGAAAGTGTGAGTCACACTTTTTTTTACTTCTACTTCTTACACTGTTAAGAAGTTAAGTGCAAACGTTGGAAGTATCTGTTAACTTCATGTAAAAACGCTTCAAAACATCAATGCAGAAGCAGCATTTCTTTTACCTTTGTGAGCTTCTAGGCCGTTGGACTGTGAGCACAGTAGTGCAAGACCTAGGGAAATCGTAGTAATTCGTAATGGGAAAGATTCTCTTCTTATTGAAGGAACTGCCTCTAAGGGATTGTTTCAGATAGGATTTTTGTTTGCTTGTTTGTTTACCCTTGTGATGCTGGGAAGTAAAATAATGCACCAAAAAGTGTTGAATGGCTGTGCTCCTTAAATTGTTTTAACTATAATGCATCCAATCAGATGCGCAAGGTGATTAAAATGTAGATGTCACAACACCTGTTAAGACTGATGGTCTTCTGTTTGGCCACCCCCCATTGCTCTGTGTACAGAGATAGACATCTTAAGACTGAAGTTTGTTGAAGTCCATGAGCTGTGGGGAAGCCACTTACGGTAAGTCCATTAGGAAACAGTGAGGAAAAGAGCAGCATCAGGATGCTGGGGTACTCAATCCAGTCATTTCAGGGGAGGATGCTCTTCTGAAGGGGGAAACTTCCACCAGCTATAGCTGGGGGACACTCAGTTGAGAAAAAAATCCTTTCCCACAGTTCTGGTTCTGCCTGAATTGGAACGATCATTACAATTTCAGGATTGTCTTTACGTGCATGAAATAGCTGGCAAATTTTAAAAAGGAATACAATTTTTACCTTTTTGGCTTTGACAAGTGTAATAAACTGATCTCATTATGAATCTTAAATACTTTTTAGGGCTATTGCTCCCTAAAGATGTTAAGAACTGATGCAGCCTAAATAAAGCCAGTCAGAAATTTTGAGGGGAAAAAAATTCTTAATGAGGAAACTAATCAACTCTTGAAAAAAATCAGCTGTAGAAATGGGGAATTAAAAAAAAAAATTAATTAAATTTTTTTCCTCTCCAACAGAGATGATGTTAAAACATTCTGCTTTTGGGGTGAGATGTTTTAAATGACAATTCATGGTTTTCTTCTCCTGGGAGCATGGAAAAAACAAAACAACTGGCTTCTCCTTCTGATCTAGGGGGAGTTTTCAAAGCGTCTGGTCCTGTTGTGAGATGGTAAAATGATTGTTGTGTCAGTTCTACTTGTGAACAGACACACTGCTCCCTCTTCTTCCTGCTTTGGGTCACCTGAGCCCGGGTATCACACCTCCCTCACTTTCCCTCATCGCTGTAAGGATGTGAAGCTAACAGTGCCGATGTCACCGTGAAGATTCAAAGCGTATTTACGTGTATGAATTTAGCCGTGTTGACTGCGTGGTCACCGAAGCGTCAGAGGAGTCTGTACAGAGCATGGGCTTCGTTACCTTTGGCGTGGTCTCATGCACTGGCCACATCTCTACCCAAATGAATGAAGGACCGTATGTTTTCTGACTCCCTTTACCTCTTTTGGATCTTCTTTGTCTGTAATTATACCAAACCTGATGAATCATTTCTTTGAAAGGTCGTGTAGTCAAAGTGTAGAGAAGAGGATTCAAAGCACTATTTATTGGCAGTATAAAAATCACCACCCAAGAAGTTATGGTACCTTAGGGAGGGAAAAAGAAAGGAAGCTGTAATATGCATTCCAGTGTTTGTACCCGTTAATTAATGCAAGCACTTGATGCAGCACAGCTTCCTGGTGAGGAGAGGCGTGGCCATGCGCTCCTAGGCTGAGTTCGTGTCACAACAGGTACTTTTCTTATCACTGTTAGGCTCACTCTGCCCTCTTACTGCCCTCTGCTTCCAGGACTCCCTGCAACACCTGACAGTTTTTACCCTCCCATAGTTCCATTTATTCCTCTTACTTTTCTGTACTGTAGCTCCCTCTTTGCCCTGGCACACGTTCTGGCTGAGCTCCATTTTCTTGCCCCAAACCCATTTGTCTCTGCTTTGCTCCCTATCTCTTCCTGTGATCTCTGTTCCCCGTCCTCTTCCCATGAGACTAGTAACATGCAATCCTGACGACATCCCTGATGTCCCATCCTCCTGAAAAGCAGTATCCTCCAGTCCCTGTATCCCTTCGGAGGCTGGTTTGCTCCTCTGCACTGATACTGTTCTTTTCCCCGCAAAGGGTCATCGTATGCACCCTCCTTATTTCCTTCTTGCCCTATTGATAAAAGAGTTTCTGCATTCACATTGTCTTCCTTTCTGAAGGTTTCCTGCTCTCCTGCCTGTATCAGTCTGTGTACATTTTTACACCATCCCCTTCCCATCCTTACTGTTTGGGAGATAAGTCACCTGCGGGAGAGGTGGAAAGGCACAGGATTGAAGTGCTGGAAGATGTTAGTGGGTGCCCTCCATTGCATTGTTTGATTTATAAAACAATCATACAACTGTTCCAAGCTGCACAAAAAGCTTAATTCACTCTCCCTTCCCCCCGCCTCCCTCTGGCTTTACGACTTTGCAGTATCAATACATTCCTATTGCTGCCCATCTCATTGCCTGCAGGTTTGGAAACAAGCAGATGCTTAGTTCAAAGCTGTCACAGTGTATCCCCAAAGGAAAAAAAATGCAGTGGGGTTTAAAAACTGTAAACTTAGACAACCATTTGTGATGTCTTTAGTTTTATGAAATGAGTAATTATTGTTTAATCTGGTTTATCTAATGTGGAACATTTGTCACCCTGCGGTTCAGCAGGATTTCTTCAAGGTATCTTGGCTCAGAACGCACCTGCTCCTCCTTTTCAGAACATTTTCTTTAAAATCTCTTAGGTGGTTTGATAACCTCACAAAGAACCATTTTAGAAGATGTAAAATAACTTAATACACTTGACATAATCAACGTAACTTTCAGACTTTTGAAACGTAAGTCAAAACTTTGCAAAAGTGGCTCACAACACTCCTGGTCAGCACATCAGACAAAATGCTCCAAGCTAAAATCTTTCCTTGCCAACATAGTATTGTGACATGTATCTGGTACGCTGAGTCCATCCACTATTGCTGATGTTCATGTGTTCTTTCTAACAGGGTTTACAAGACCTGCATAAAGAAGCTATTTTTTTCTGGCATGTACTGGCATTGCAAAGAGAAGGAAATGAACAAGGTGCAATTTTTAATCTTTTAGGTTACACTGTGTTTACATGGGAATATATTCATAGCATAAAGAAGGTAGGCAGAGCTTTATAAAACAATGTTTTGAATGATATATACCAGTTTGTAAAAGAAATTTCAGGATCAGAATTACACTGATGAGAAAGGCCAATGCAATTCAGCCTTGGTTTTCGAATACTTTTTGTACATTTGTGATATTCTGTGGAGACAGACCTGAACGATTTGAATTTTGGGGGTTTTTGGTTTTGGCTGATTCAAAGGTGACTGGCCTTTGGTCATTATAGTAGTATAGTTCAATGCAGTAGTGAAACTATATAGTTGATTATATTTTGTGTACCTATATCAGGGTATATAACAAAGTTCATTCCAGAAATATAGTTCAGTACATTCGGTTCTTTTCCTTCTGAAGTAGAAGCCACACTCTTCATACAGATACAGTTGAAACAGTCTCACAAAGAAAGGACATACCTGGTATTTCTACTTGAAGTAAAGAAAGGAGTTTCAAAATAAAAATGGGTATCCAACATAGTGCGTCAGTAAATACAATGAAGAAAAAACGTTTAGCAAGGATCATCTCTTTTTTAATATGATTCCGAATTTCAGTAGCGGTAATAGCCGTTTGGTGAACACTGTAGAACATACTCCCATAGGAAAACACAATAATGATAAAAGCTGCCAAGTTTACACCTGTTTGAGAAGTTAAAATTAGTTATAAATCAACAGCATAATGGGAATTCCACATTGTCTATTTGCAGGGTTGGGTGGTAAAGAAAAATGTTTCATCCCAGCAGCTAGTCCCATAGAATTAAGCAGCCAGAAGATCTGAGTCTGTCTTCACCTGAACACTGAATTTCTGCCCCTACGTGGGTATTTATTTCATTCATCATCACCTGGTAAACGTCTGCCATCTGATCCAAACTATGTAGTTCTCTCATCTTACCATTGCTCTACTTCTCTAACAAAGTCTGTTCATTCAGGAACTTAGTGGTCATGAATTTCTTTCTGCTTTCTCAGCCCTTCATGCATTTTAGCTTACGCAAGTATCTATCAAGTATAGTAAAATATTCATGCTGAAAAAAGTCTCTGAGTGCTTACTGGAACATCTAAATGTGAGGTGTGAACATCACAGCAAGGCTATCTTGTTTGTTTGAAAACTAAGTTCATACGCAGCGCTAATCATATATAAAGAAGGAATGCAACTTACCTAGAAAAATGACAACAGAATAAATCTGACTTCCTGAACTTTCTGATTGTTCTGAGTGAAGAGGAAAACAGACGCCGTTGGTGCCGTAGTAGTTCCTGAAAAACTCCTTATTGCTCAGTGGGATAAAAGCAACAGCAAACCCAATTATCCAGATAAGAATCAAAATGGAAATTGTCCTGCATTTTCTGGGCTTCAAACACCTAAAAGGATAAACTATGCAGATGTATTTTTCCAAAGTCAGGTAAGTCAACAGTAAGACTGACACCTCTGTAGACAGAATAGCCAGCGATCCCACCAATTGACAATGAATACTGTCCATCCACAACTGAGCGTGCTTGTTGTATTCTCCACGATATTTAAGATCAAAAGCTCCAATCACAAATAAATATATTCCCATCAGACAGTCAGCACCTGTGGGCACAGTGCTTAACATCATTATTTACACATCTGAATTTCCCGTTCTCTGTGTATATGTATATTGGAAAACAGACATGCACATGTATATAGGAGTACGTTCTTATAAGTCAGCTAGCGTATAGATATAAAATCAATATTATAGTTGGAATGCTAGTGTGAATTACAATTAAGGATATATAATTCCGTTCGACTAATATATTTTTTGTTAATTTTCATTTGAACTGACAGTCTGTTTCATATTTGTTTCCAGCCCGATTTTTTGAAGCTCAAATGAAATTGGTTTGCAAGTAGAAAAAGCTATGGCTTCATTTATAGAAATATTCTTGTAACCTTTTTTTTATTAGACCTTATTCCTTTTGATATTGACATTTGGCTTAAGATAATTTGCTTTGAGTAGGGCACCTCTGCTGCATTCAGTTTAGTTTTGGTTTGTCCACCTTACGCTAGTTCAAAACTGATGTGCATAGCCTTCGAAGACTCACAAGGGAAGAGGGGCTGTCACCACTGAGCTGAAGGCTTCTCAGGTAATCTGGCTACAGGTTTTGCATGGTATTCAGATTGTTCCCATGGAAACAACAGAGTTTCACAATCACTGACATGCTGTGCTTAGAAATGCTGCAATAATTTAATACGCTGTTGACAACCACCTTTCAAATGCAACTAAATGTGTTTGTGAAATACTTGTATTCTCTCCCGGATTAAGACAGGATACTTGAGGTTATGGTGACTGTACTGCCAAATAGTTTGTCCGTAAACCTGTCTTGCTTTTCGGACCAAAATAACCCCCAAACTAATTCTTAATACTGGGGAGCTGGAAGTGATTGATATTCTGTCTTTACATAAGTAAACTCTTGCTCATGCGAAAAATAGAATAACTACCATGAACGCAATGCTTTCATGTGCAAATCACTACTTACTCAAAAATGCATAGTAAAATTAGGTTTATGGGCCTTTGAAAAATTTGGAGTTTTATTTCTCCTTGCTGAAGAAAGTGTGAATTTGCCAGAATACTCGCAGCATTAAAACCAAACGTGAAACCTCTGGAATTTGTCAACTGCCTATTAGTACAGAACAAAGGCAGCATCGAACGTGACCTCCTGATGCGTAAGGTACGCAGCATTTTGTATCGTCATTCGCAACAGCATGAAAGTTCAGTAAATCCAGTGCTGGAAATATGCCACTATATTATAACAACAAATATTATACACACTATGAGCAGACTAAACCAGTGTTATTTTACATTTACACCTGGAGTACTCACAGCAGAGAGACATTATTGAGATGGCATGGAGCTTATTCTCCGATCTGATGTAAGGCCTCATGCAGATAACAAAAATATTTCCAAAGCAGGTGATGGCAGATACAACCCAGACAAACACTCTCTGTATGATGCTAGCTAAAAGATTCTCAAAGGATGAAATCCCATCGGTGTTTGGCTTACAGCTGCGCACATGAGGGGCATATCCACAGTACTGGAATTTCTTAAAATATCTGGTTGCAAGAAAGAAAAACAGGTAAGAGAGGGTTCTAGCATGGTTACCAGGATATCAAAACTCTCCAGTAACTACTCAGAAAACATACCCTGAAAGAAAGAAAAATTAATTAAAAACTGTCAAATTTGACAGCTGCTCACATGCCACTTTTTATACACTTTGGTCTTTTGTTATTCAATATTCTGTAAATTGTAAAATTCAGACTGAAGAAAGCAAACTACAAGAAACTACTTACATGTGGGAAAGGTTTCTAAGGGGTCTGAACATTCTTCTCTGGATGTTTGCAATTTCAATGCCCTCCAAGCTGCTGTAAACAATATACTCTCAATAAAAAGCAATAGAAGCTCAACAGTAAAAGAATCAACTTTATGAGCATTTAATTGTCTTTCTATGACTACATGTAGCTAGAGATGAACTTTAATTGCATCTAATCTGGCATCCCTCTGAAAGTCTGTGTAAAAGCTAAAGTAGAAGAAAATAAATTGCAGTTAATTCTAATAAAATCTCCGTTCTTCCAAAATCACAAAGGTGGCTCTCTTACTGCTCTCAGCAGTACAACCTCCAATTATAACGTTGCCCTTCCAAAGTATTGTTCTACTGTTGTTCTTTGATCATCTCTGGGAAAATAATAGCTTGTGCCAACTGTAATATTTTACATGTCTCTTCTGGCTTTTATCCTAGGGAGTGCTTTACTAGACAAACCAACCACTGCAGGAATTCAGTCTTCATTGTGTCAAAAGCAGCAGAAAGCTGGGACACAGAACATGGCATGGAAGGGAAAACGCTGGCTTTTTTGTGACTCATAAGTGGGATTTCTTAATTTTTATTTTCTTTTAATACATTGAAAATGGCACTATTATTTCTCCTCTGCAGTGCTAGCTCAGTAAAGTGTAACTGTGCAAATTGTTCTTTCAGAACTTCAGTTTCTGCATTCTTCTAGTCCATCCCTCCCACTGCTTAGATGTGCAACGTGTCTTCTAAATTGCAGCTGGTCAGAGGTCTTTGGTTCTTCTTGCGGGAAGCCTAGTCTGAATTCACTGTTCACTGCTCTGAATGCGATACTCCCGTAAATTCTAAGCACATTTGGGCACAAGTGGTACCAGTCTTACTGGTTAGTTGTTTAGGGCTGGTGGACAGTTTTGCTAGGAGACAAGAATAAAGCCCCAAATACGGAAACTTCTTACTTTTATTTAAGCACTGCAGTGAATCCTCCAGCTATTCTTATTCTTTTAAACGAGGAAGGAGGCAACTGGTGGTCTACAAACTGAGTGCTGAAACAGACTGTTTCCCTTAGATCTATTTCAAGATTTAACAGCTTTCTCAACTCAAAAATCTGGAAGGTTGGGGTCAGCCAATTGCACGAGTCCTTTGGTGTTAAATAATAGATAAAATATATGTCATAGTCTGACTGTTAGGGAAGTACTTAATTTTTCTTTTCTGTGCTCAGCTGCTTATTTTCATGAAACTTGTACAGATTTAGTATTTTCAGGTTGTTAGTAATTTTCCAAATTTAGTTGAATTTGGCCACTGGATTCCAAATCCCTGTGAGGTAGCAGGACTGATCAATCTGCACTGCTGCCTACAGCTCAGGGGTCAAATAATAAACTCCTATTACTCACTTATCCAAGGAGACATCTCTTTTCTGATGTCCACAATGATTTTTAAATGATGACTGACATGAACCAATGCTGTGCTGTACCGCACTGGTCACTGCAGATGTGCAGTGGCCTGTGAAGATGTACTTAAATCTACTGCAGGATGGTTTCAGCTTCACAAGATTGTCACAGTGCTGTCATACAGTTTTAGGAAGAGCTCTACTGGCAGAATTCAAGTTAGAGCTGCTGTGTTAGTGCACCCACATAAACTCCCCCTAAACTCTTCAGAACAATTTGTAAAAGTCCCAACCTCTCTGACAGCAGCTGAATCGTACTTGGTTTATATTGCTCTTTTAATGGTGTTAGTAGTAGATTCTGTAAGAACAGAAATATGTACCCAAACTTCTACGTATATCAAATTCCTTTCAAATTTCTCTCTTTACATAGCGTAGACGTACCTGCCCATGGCATTAATAGCCCCAGCTGGAGCTTGCGTGACCCTTAAGCCCCTGAACAAATTGTGCTAGGTCAAACTAGGGTTGCATTAATCTTATGTAACAGCTGAAAAGACAATGTCATTCACTAAGCTGAATCTATGATCTCTTTTTGCTGGAAAAATTTCCATTTTGAAACTGTTATTTTCAGGAGGGAAAACTTAAGTATTATTAGTAATTCTTTTCTAAGCTCACATCGTTGAGGAACATCAACATAACTATAAACTATTTCAAAGGCAATTTCTTATGAAACATATTCTGGATCATGCCCACGTGTGTAATCACAAAGAGAATTAGCTAAAATATAAAAACTTGATACTTACAGGGATTTGAGTTTAATTAGAAAATCAAACTGGTCTATTTGTATTTTCTTGATTGGGTTATAAGAAAGGTTCCTGTAAACACAACATAGACATGAGTAATGTTGTACATCTTTCTTACAGCCTGTTCCAAAGATAAAGTCGAACCCATTTGCTTTCCCAGTCCTGTAGGAAGGACTTGTAGAATTGGAAGTTACAACTGCAAGTGGTAACATTCATTTAGTGTTACTCAGCTTGCTAAGCCGGTGGAAAGAGTAGTCAGTGGTGGAAAGTAGTCAGTCAGTAGTCAGTCAGCCGATGGAAAGAGCTTCACAGTCATGCTATTGCCACATACACACTTGCACAATTGCCTCTCCCAACCTGATGCTTAAATGTTTTAACTACAGAAATACTTAGTTATTAAATTTTCTGGTCTTGTCTTTCAGCTGAAAGGATTTAGCTGAACTGCATGCATTTAGAAATAAATTGCAATTTAATTTGGTAGTTGCTAAAGTTTTTTTTTTTTTTTCCATAATAATTTGTGTGAGTTCAAGAAGAGACAGAGGCCGTGGAAGGTAACAATAGACATTAGCATTAGATATTACCACTCTGTGCAAGAGTGTTTCTAGGTACATCCCCTTTTCCTTCTCCCTATAACTTTCCCTTATATATTTGTTTTGATATTGTAACTAAAACATACAAACTTAATAAATGCAGCTGTTCACACTTGGTTGCCTCAGTGTATTGGGACTGACCCCAAAGATTCTGGGAAAGCCCTAAGATAAGTTATTCCACATACTACCTTCTCTCCTCGAGAAACGTCTTCAATTTTGTGACTAGTGTGTCTTTCAGATTATGCAAGAAAGATTGGGACTTTCCAGCAGAAGCATTTGAGAATTTGTCTATATACAAATCATGGGCAACATTGTTTCTGGTTTTGTAGTACCTTACCCTTTTTTGGAACTCTCTTTCACATGAGAAGAGCTGTTGAAACCAGGCATCTGTACGATGCTTTTGTGTTTGTGATAGATCTAGTTTTAGAGCCAAATCCTGATATCACATGAAAAATTCACTAATTATTAATTTCTCTCGATATAGCTAGCATAGCCCATGTTGTATATACCAACAAGATCTAGAAAAAGTAGAATTTGAACTTGCTGTCTTTTTGGACAGGAAAATAGACATCTTTTACAAAAATGTTCTGGCCAAAATGTTATGTAAAATTACTTTGGGGATAAGTCTTTTTAGGTAGAGCTGAAATGACACATACAAACAACGATGCTTTTTTCTTTCCCAGCATTCATGTCTGAAAACATCATATCAGATGAGTAATGTAATGTTATATATCATAATAATCAAAAATCCTTACAGTTGTGAAAGCTCCTTTAGATCCTTAAATATGTGTGGAGGAAGTGATTCAATCTTGTTGCTAGCCAAATCTCTGCAGAAACAGCCACAGGTAAGTTATAGCAAGTTCTTACTAGGTTCAGTAATTTTACCAAACAGTTTTGCAGTTTCAAGATACAGAGTTTTATTCAATTTGATAAATAGAATATTATCTATTATATAGGTTATCAGAAACTTGGACTGTAAAAGAACACTGTTAAAGCAAGTTGGGAAGCTAGATAAATCAGATTTCTCTGTCTAGTTAGTTCTAGATATGCCATTAGATACATAATTTATTCTTCTTGTGTTTACATCAGAAAGAAAGCCAAATACCCTTAACGTGGGTTGTACATGTTTGGAAATAAATTAGATCTATTGTTTCATGGGCTAGCTAGTGCTACATACTTCCCTTAGTTTTTCTCTCTACCTGTCTGCTTGCATTCACTAAACACAGATCTTGGCAACTGTGGACAGAGGAGTAAAGGTCTCAGTCTGACCGAAACAGGCAAACCAGTCTAAGAGACACTGTGGTGATCTACGATTGATCAGTTATGATCCGATTCAAGGGAACATAAAGATGTTGTGAGCAAAACCCCCACTATCACTGATACTCGGAGACTATGTGTTTTATCAACTATTTCTTCCCTGCTAAATGTACAGAATAAAACCCCTGAGCATGGGTGCTTTCTCCAGAGCATGTTACATGAAACAGAACTTGTGATAAATGATGTTTGCAATATAAATCATAAAACTCTGTGTTTTGTTGCACAAGTAAAAGAAGAAATCAACTCACAATTCATCTAACATCTGGAGAGAAGAAAAGCTGTTTTCATTTAAAGAGCTGATTTTATTTCGTCTCATCACCCTGAAAGAATAAAAGAAACTTATGTTGCTGCTTCTTGACATCTATTTGGTTTTGGAGAAAACTTGTCACAAACTTTTAAAATTCTCTCCTCTCTGCATCTTCAAGTATTTGCCCCATTCACTTAGCAGGCTAATTGGATCTAGAAGCTTACCATTTCATAAGTAACTGCTGTGGCCTATACACAGATGTACTTGCTCACACATGTATATATATACACACACACCCCTCCCCATCTCCATAGGAGGCTGATATAAATTGACTGAGGGCAGGGGGAAGACTAAGTGGTCTGGAAGTCGTGACCTAACCTGCATTTCAGACAGAGGCACGTGGCTGTGCAACTTTCCCTTCATCTGTATTTCACCTGACACTGAGCTTGCTCCTTACATGAACAACAACCTGGATTTTAAAAGCAAAGAGAAAGCCAAGAATATGGTACCCCACAAGAGTTAAAAACTGCCAGTGACAGGTACCATGGAGTGTACTCATCTAGCAAAAGGCTGAAGGGATTTTCTGAAGATAATTGCTGTAGTCAAACTTTGGTGAAAATTTTAAAATGGATGAGCCAGTCAACCCACCAGCCAAACTCCGTAAGATGAAGAAACATGCTGCATATTTTGTATGTTTGCTGCTTTTTATTATGAGATTTTTGTTTCTTTTTCTAAGTGAAAAGTTAGAATGAAAATTTCTAAATCTTAATATCATCCAAAATCACTTCAGTGGTGTTTAGTTCAAGGCCAGGCCGGATGAGGCTTTGAGCAACCTGGTCTAGTGGAGGGTGTCCCTGCCCATGGCAGGGCGGTTGGAACTAGATGGTCTTAAAGGTCCCTTCCAGTCCAAACCGTTCTGTGGTTCCATGATTAGTTGCATATGTCAATGCTGAACTTTGCTATAAATGCGAAGGGAGGTTATTCTGCATGGTGCTCATTTAAGCAAATGTTTTAGTTCAATCTCCTGGCAAACTAAATATCAAGATACTCAGGAAACTTTTCTATTAGCTGTAATGAATCACTTGACTTTGAGCACAGCATATCTCACCCTGGCTGGCTAGCATATCCTATTACTTACAGTACAGTTAGAGTGTTGCAGGAGATGAAAGTGACATTTCTTACATGATGGATATGGTTGCCTTCAAGGTCTCTGGGATATAAAAACAAAACATCAATCACTGTAAATAAATTCAGGCAGTTAAAGAAAAGGCAATTAAAAATACTACCAGTACTTCATGACTTCACAAAAGAGAGTGGGAACTAGACATGTAATTTTTCTGCACACCTACTTAATGACTTCAGGCCATCAACCCTGCCGTGACCCAGCAGGCAATCTGCAAGATCCAGCACCCCATTAGAAAAAGTGACATGGAAGCACCATACAAAGACAGCAAAGTAATATTTTTCTAGTGAAATAAGGTAGACTTACAGCCAGTTTAGTCTTGGCATATATTGGCACAGAGGTTTATCAGGCAAATGAGCAAGGGAATTATTCATCAGCTCTCTGAAAAAAAAAAAAAAAAGAATAACACAACTGGCTGTATATGCCAAAAATTGCATTACAGAAGAAAAAAAAAAAAGTCATCTTTTATGTTTTTGTTTTGAAAAAAGGGCTGCCAAAGCTTGAATAATTTCTCATGGTCTTGGAGGTAGCATTATTTTCTTAAACTTGTACCTAGTTTCCCTATGGCATTCTGTGGAGTAGTATTTTATCCTTGTTAATTAACAGGTAAAAAAAGTTGTGAAAGTTGTTGAAAGAAAACACAGCAAGTCAATACAAATACTTTGACCATTTTGTCATAACATGTAACTTCTATGGGTGATGGAGGAAGGGGGAGATGGAGGGAGATTTCCCTCTGGGATGCAGGGGAAGGAGGGTCCCTCGTGTTTAGGTCTGGAGAGGGCAGCGGCAGGTTACGGACAGGGTCTGGGGGAGGGAGGCTGGGCTGCTGCCAGTGGGCAGCAGCTTTGGGACTCCCTGACACCTGCACCAGGCCCTGAAGGACAACTGGCACCCACTCCTGCAGCTGCCATGCCCTTGTCCTCTCAGTCATGCTGTCTTTTTACCATGTTTCCCACCCATCTCCCTATACTTTTCCACACACCACATGTCTGCTGCTGCCAAAATCCTCCTACTCCAGCATGTTGCCCCTGGGAGTAAGAAAAAGCCAGAGGTGTACTGCTGGCACTCTGTGATGAGCAAGCAGAGTCGTTACAAAAAATTTTCTATATATATCAGCCCTTTCTTTTCTGTTCTTTTAAATAACAATTCTAGTTCTTAGTCAATACTTACAGAAGAATAAGTGATTTGAGTCCGTAAAATGTTAATGGAGAGATCCGATTTATCCTATTATTTTCAATAATCCTATAAATTACAGCAAAACATGTATCAGTTTTGTAATTGCCTGCAGTTTTAAATTGAGCAGATGATGAAAAGTAACATACTTTGAAGTGGATTTCTTCAAATGTCCATTCAAACTACTTAAAAAATGAATGCACTACTCCTCAGCTGGTCAAGGTATTCATCAAATTAATTTCCTTTCAGAAGAATTTAATTTAAAAAAATTAACTTAGAGAAAGTAATTACTTTCAACTTAGAAAAACAGTGTTTTCTTGTGAGTTTTTAAAATTCTTTGATCAAGACACTTGGATTGGATTGCCTGTGAAGATAAAGCAGCATCACATAACAGTGTTTGACGGTGATCCAACAGTTACAAACACACAGAAAAAACATCAGGCATGTTATTGTTTGCATATTTTTAATAACTTTACTGAGTCAAAATAGTATTTCATTTTTATCTGCCTGAAAAGCAGTAATATAAACCAATATTTCAGATTATGACAGTCATTTTGTCTGGGACATTTCTCGCACTATTTACAGGGAAAGACCTGCCCAAGAAATTCTCTTTCTACCGTTTGAGAGTACCTGAGTTATTTCATACATTGATTTGTAACAAGTAAATTACTAATCCCATTATTTGGTATTGTAAAAGTCATCAGTCACTGGAGCCATTAAGGCCCAAGAACTAATTTCTGCTCTTACCAAAGCCAATTGGATTTTTACCTCGCACAGAAGTTCCTTAATTATTATCTCGTATGAAGTACTACTGTGTGCAAAAATGAAAGCAATCCAAATACTTATTTTGTTTGCTTTAACTATTCTTTGAGAAAATAAACACACACATAAGAAAACAACATACAGCCATTCAAGTTTGTGGAGGTCTTCAAAGAGGCCAGGCTTCAGACTGCTTATCTTGTTGTTACTCAGGTATCTGAAACAAGGCCAACACAAGATAAACATGACTAATAATTAATTAACGTCAGATGCATGAAAAAGAGTCTGAAGACTTTTCCTTCATAATTTATCATAATACCGCTATTTTTTTCATAAAGATAATTTTTTATGATGATAATTTTCAAGCCCTTTGAGAACAAGGTAGGACTCTCTAGTGAGGACTCTTGGAACAATTATGTAGAATATTTTATCTTCTCTCTAAGAAAACACAGCAAGATAAATATTTTCACTGCATCATATTTTAGGCCCTTTCCAGTTTCATTCTGTGGAGTGATTCATTCTCAGTTAAGGATGTTAGTCAAATGTAGATACCAGAATCACGGAAAACGAAAGCCTGAGAAATGAAGGCGGGGGGATGTTTGTGTACTGTAAATGGTGTGGGAAGGTAATAACAGCAGCTATAATAACACATAACCACACGCATGTGACAGAAAATGTTTCCTTTTAAAAACACTGCAGAAACAAAAAGCTGAACAACAAAATTTATGTATCACCACTTTCACTAAGAATTTTCCTTAAAAGCAAAAGCTTTTCAAAAAGCTGCTGCAAAATAAAGAATAGTGTTCTTTTCATTACCGATACTGGTTACTTCGGTTCGCTTGTAAACCAGAATATAACATTAAAGAGTTTTGAGTATGACAAGCTCATAAAGCATAAAGAGTGAAGTATGGGACCCACTTATATCTCCAAAGCATTGTCCTGTCAGATAAACTTGCACAGGCAGCTCTCCATCTACCTTTTTGCTTTCTCAGTCCAATCATTGAGTTAAAGATTTGAACCATTTCGTAACTTCCTAACACTGAATCACATAAGAGCGGGACGTCCATAGCGACTCTCTGAGCTCTTCTCGTTGCTCTTTACTTCAGTATTCAAAAAGCAGTACTTACAGTTTTGTCAAGTTGTATAAACCTTTGAAAGCACGTTCAGACACAGCTCTGATTTTATTATTCTGAAGATACCTAAGAAGATACAACAGCTATTAGTTCTCTAAGCACGCAAAGTCAAAGGTAGTGCAAATAACCAGTGAAAATCTACCAACTAAACCGAATGCCTGCGTGACAGTCAAGAAGCTGTCAGACTTGTTACATCTTAAATTTGACAATACCCATTTCGCAGCTGCAGTTGCAAAGACCGCACAGGTGTTTTAAAAGAAACACCCCCCGCAGCAGCATTACAAAATTTATTCAGAGACACCTGTTTGCCTGAGATGAACAACAAAGTGGTTGTTTGCAACCTCCTGTTTTAGGTCCTAACCTCGCAGTTCTCACCTGTGTGACCTGACCTTTATGTTTAGCCGGAACCCTGCTACAAGCAAAATATTGCTTGGCAAATGTCAAATTAACATGTGGGTTTGAATTTTCTTTTTATGATATCAGAGAATTTTCAAATTATGGATTTTTAAGATGGAATAATAAAAATATAAACCCAATGTTGCTAATTTTCTGTAAACTAAAGAATGCTTTCTTTTCTTTCTACATTTGTCTACTTTGTTTAAATAAGTTAAAAGATGTTATCAATTGCAGATGTTAAATCTTTCTAAAATAATTTTAATTATAGTGACATTCTCTGAGAAATACTGAAATACGATTCCTCCAAGTTAAAGAACAGTCAATAAACGGTCCAGCTGCATTCCTGGTGAAAAGCAGTAAGAAACCTGACACTGGCTTTTAAAATATGAGTTTGTGCCTAACACTGCTCCAAATATTTCTGAAAATTTGCATTTATCAATCAGAAGTGTGTAACATTAATGTTAAGTAATCATAATTATTTAAAACTACTGAACATTAATATATATTAATGATTAGTTCTGTTAATGAAATGTATCTTTCATCACTTTAATAATTGCTCTTAACTCTGTGACCACAAGATGGTGCTGCAGTACAGCACAGTTCCCATGAGTTATAGTCCAGGAAGTTTTCTAGGAATGTAAGTGCCTTACATTGGTGACAAAACCCCTGCTTTAGACTTTTGCATGTCATTCTTAATTTCACTAATTCCATATAAAGAATATTTGTTAAAGGATATGATTTTTGAACCACATAGGTGTTAGGGATCATAAAACATAGCGCAGTATCCTGTTGCTGTAACAATTCGACTACTTGGCACATTATCAAATTGGTACCAGCCATAATTAAGAGTAAAACCAAGAGACATGTCAGTAAGCTCCCCATGGCAATGGGGAGTTTAATTTTGCAAACTTTCATTCTGTGCAGTAAGTGGTATTAAGTTACTTTAATTTCTTTTGGCATATTACTCTTCATTATAAAGGTAACTGCCTTCAGACACAATGAACATTTAGCATTTTTCTGGTATAAAACAGTCAATATAAAAAAAAAAAGGCAGAAATGATGGCTTTGTAAAAAGAGAGATGCCAAATTAACCTATTTGAGCCCAACAGGTTACACAATTAGATGATGTACTGAAGGGTAAGACAAAACAGAATTTTGAGCGTAAACTTGTCACTTAGGTGTTAAGATCTTTGTATGTATGTGAGAAGATGAATATTTAAGGCACTAAATAGACACTTTTAAGTTGAAATACTCCCTTACAGATTTTTAAGGTCTTGGTATTTCTTGAAAATGTCAGCAGAAAGTTTCCTTAGCAGATTCCTCTGAAGAGACCTGTAGAAATGAATGCACACAGTAAAACTACTCCTCGCCTTCCTACAGTGCTGCCACATTTGTTATTCAATCAGGGCAGTTTTCACACTGCTAAATAATAAAAGCAACATGGAACCATCTGAATATGCTGCCTGTGTTTGTCTGAATATTTGTATCTATTTAAGCAGTAAGCCAAATACTTCATTCTCAAAAAATATTCTTCCATGTTCCCAGGGCAACTGACAAAATAACAGTTAAATCTGAGAGTTTCAAAGATTTCAGTATAAACTAAACCACAGATTTATTTAAAACCTCAAAGACACATAAAGCTTATTTCCCAGTGCATGTGTCCCTGTGTCCTCCATCTCCATTGGACACCGACTCAAGTGTCCCAACAAGAACATAAATCATTCTGGGCACAGTTGGATCAGAACAGAGTCCATCCTGAAAGCCCGTTGAACTGACTGCTTTTTTCTGAAGCTAGAACCGAGCCATTATTTTTGACGATTTGAGCCAACAGTCAGTTTAAATATGTATTTGACACTCTGCATCAATCTTTGTTACGATGTATTGTGATGTTGAAACATGGACCCAGCAAGGAGAACCTCAGCCACGTCTGGGCACAGACTGGAAGCCAACGGAAAAGTCTGTATCCCTGCTCTAGAGGGAAGATCCCCAGGTGATACTGCCTTCTGCTCACCACAGAGAAAACAGCCTCTCAGTGATGTGCAAACTAGGAGCAATATCAACCATCCCCTGATCTCTTCAAAAAGTTTGGCTTACGCCTATGTATGATGACTCTGCCCAGATTAAACCCTTTTAAATAATGGCCTATTCAGGAACATCAAATGAGAACTAGAAAGATTTGCTCAAGCAGGTATTTCACTGAGTTCAAGGTTATTGACTTTATTGGCAGGAATATAGGCTAGGAATATTGGTGGGAATATCATAGAAAAATAAAAAGGTCCTAACCATTTTGTCTTAAAAGGAAACATTCCTTTTGAAGATTTCTTTAGATTTGCTGAAATGGTTTCTAGCTTGAGTCACTGTTACAAATGTGAAATGATCATTTCACACAGAGTATTTTAGTTCTTTTACTCTCCTTCTATGCAGGCAAAATCCGTACTTAAAACATTAAAGGACTCGTCAACAGAGAGACACTGTGCTTGCACGAGCACCAGCTGAGCCAACCAGTCATTATCATAATGCTGTATGTGTGAACAGGCTGTAGGATTGATAGTGAAGCCTGATCGGAGCAAGAGGCCTCTTTTCTGCTCTACTTACATTATGGTTATATTTGAAGAGACTGACGGGACAGCCCGCAATTTGGCAGCGTCACAGAAAATCTCCAGCCCTTGGCAGGTACACTCTGCGGGCACAGCACCAGCCACTGTGCGGGAACAAGAACGTGGTTGCGGCAAAAGGTGGGATGGGTGGCGCGACGGGGTGGGGAGAAAAGAAATACAGTGTAGAAGGACAGTGAGCACAAAGACAGACATACCAGGCTGTGTTAAACAGAAATTAAGGCACATGTTTTTACGTAATTGATTTAAACCTGGGAAGACCCTAACAATAAATATGAAGAAATGCAAAAATTATGTCACCTCCTGACCTCTGTGACAGAGTTTGTAAAAGCTCTTGAGCTTTAGGCTTGATATACAGGAATCTGACATGGTAGAAGTTTTTCAGATTTTTTGTGGCTCTTTTTTAGATTATTGAGTCCTCTCACATTTACTAGAATGAGCACAATTCCGTCCAGGTGAAAATGGCTCAGGAAGTCTTTGCTCCCTTTCCCCTCCATCCCTGTGCTTCACGTTAGTGTGCATAGTAGACAACAGTCAGAAAAAAAAAAAAAAAGGAGAATGTAAAAAGCATTGTACAAAAGGATGAATGCCTGCAGAAGTGGAGGGGGTTTACAAGAATCATTTGATGTATGAAGAACTGAATTTGGGGTTATGTTGCCTTCATTTCACTGTGAAAGATGTATTTCTTGATCTTCCCAGATATATTAATATATTCACATAAACATTTGTACTGCCCTCCTAATTGGCATGTGTTTGACACTTCTCTTACAGAAAATGAATCACTTAAATTCATTGAGGCTAATTTCAGTTCCATTCTCCGAGACATTCTGTTTTACTATAAATGAAACTGCACTATATTCTCTTTCTCATAAGCATATTTGCTATGTATTTCTTTCTAGGAATCATCATTGATAATCCCACAAATAATATCTGGAACTACTTACAGCACTCGGGTGTCTTTGTCTGAAATGCGTACAGAGATTTCAGTTTGTTGTATTTGTCCTTTGTATAGTGTTTATCAAATTGCAGAGACCATCCATTGTTGTCTTCTGATATTAAAAAAAAACCACAATAGAAGACACATTAGATATTTAGTTGCATCAATTTTTTCCCACCTCAGTTTTTACTTCAATAACATGATTGTTCCAGAACATTTCATAGACCACTAAATGACCTTATCTTTATACAGCTGCCTAATTACAGGTATCTATGGAGGTTATGAGCTGCATAGTAGGAACTGTTTATTATACCTTCAACAACATTTTCTGTGACAGCTGCACTGAAAAAGTATAATCTTTCACTTCAAAATTTTTGTTTACATAGCAGTCTAAAAATGAGAGGCATCCCTATTTTTCTACTTCCTTAAACATGCGGGTTTGTCACTTTGTCCAGGAATGATCAAACGATTACTCTGACTACTTGTTTGAGGGCTGTCTCACACTATCACAGCCTATCATTTCTTTCCTGAAAATCCAGATGAAGGCCAAACTGCTTTTTGAGAGAATGAGTGATGTGTATTCAAGTCAGTATGTTTAAGTTAAGCTTAATATGATCTTGTTAAAGAAAGCATCATTCCATAGTACCAGTTTGGTCACTGTGCATAGATGTACTGGAACAGAGTGGCTTGTGGCCATAAAAATGAAAATTGAAGAGCAGATCTTTCAGTTCCTTCTCACAAGTGGGGATTTCCAGATACAGTAGTGCTGGAAATAACTACAGACGTGTGTCTTGGAAGGCTGTTGTATATCTGACATCTGTAAATTAACTGATCAAATAACCACTTTCAAAACAGGGTACAAATACACACCACTTCAAAAAAAAAAAAAAAAAAAAAAGAAAAAAAATTGCCCTTAAAAGCTGATTTTGGTTTTATTAATTTGAGACTGACCTTCCTTCAGCTTTACCACCACCTACATCCTCTTAGTTTAAAGAATGTCACATAATGAATATGCACCAGTAGCAGAAATGCTCCTTGGGACAGCACTCGCTGGTGAGTCAAACCATCAGTGATAAGTGAAAGCATTATTTTGTAACGATACCTACAGTCAAACAACGTTTATGTGTGAACTCTGCGGATGGCTCTGCTTTGCTAGTCATTACAGTCTTAGTTTCACTTTTATGGTACGCTAGCAACAGTTTTCTCCCACATCCCTTTCACATGGCAATAGTTTAGTTAAATTTAAATACCATTTCTCATAGGCATTTCTCTATACATCCTCATATTCAAGTAAGCATTACTACTCTTTCCATCAGCCTCAAAATAAGCAGGGAAAAATAAAATGTATTTACGTCTTTGCAACTGTTCCCATTCTGAAATGGCATCTCCTTTTTCATGTCACATTACACCTCAGTTGTTTTCTGAGCTAGGCAGGGAAATTACCTTGCCAGCATCTCCGGAAGCCTGCCTACGGAGTGTCAGCAGATGAAGCTGTTCTGAGAGATGCTTGCCTCTTCACTGCCTAAGCTGAAAAGATGTACTACACATGCTGATTAACAGATAGGAAAGATTAAGCAACTGCAGGTAAACTCTCCTTTATTTAGTTACTAGTTAGTTATGCATAAATTGAAAAGATAAAGCGTTTGTCTTCAGGAATTGTTCCATAAAAAGAAAAGACAGACTTGAAAAGTGTCTTCTTCCCTCAAACATTAATGTAAATGAACTTATGCTTGGCAAGAATGCCAGCTTCCCACCTAGAGAAGGAATTTAAGCACATTTTACTAACTTCCCCGAGGGCACCTGATGTCCCCTGATCCATTAGCTGTTTTGCTGAGTTAGATCATTAAGCTGATATTCAGAAGCAGCCTAATGCATTCTGGACAAAATGAAAGGGGTTTGCACACCTGGAGAAATATTTCTGCTGCCTGTTTGAAATGTTCAGCAGAAGTTCAGTGCTAGGAGTACCTGCAACATTTGGACGAATTGATGAGAACATGTCCTTTGGCAAGTGGTGCGTGCCTTGTAAACCTATTGCCTTGCAGTTAGGGCTGTAATGAGGTTTCCACTATCACTATTTCTGAATATTTGACTGGAGCACATCCACTGACTTTCTTTTGCAAGACTGAAGCCAGCAACTGGCAACTGAAGAAACTAGTGAGAATACAATGTACGCAGAGGAGGTGAGATTTAGGAAGAACGAATCTTCCATTGAGGATTTGTAAACAGAAATTTGTAAAGTAGTATTAAAAATGAGGTTATTCTTGGAGTATCATCATAAAAAATAAATATTTTGCAGTCAGGAATACAGTTTTAAAATTGTTTTGGATGTTCTAATTCATAATTACATAATGAAAATTTTGGACAACTAACCGCTTACCTGCAGATTCTGTTATATTAAGTTAAAAGCCATAAATTCTAATTCCCCTGTAAGCCAATAAACATATAAAGTATAATTTTTTCTGCATTCCCCTGCTTCTGACACTAAAGAGTGGAGAGATGAGATTTTATTCCACCTTTTGGCATTTCTAAAGTGCTTTGCCATATGACAAAGCATGTACAAGAGGTGACCATCACTGCAGTTCACATCTGCAGAGAAAAAGCATGAGCAGTGCCTCCTACACTAACGAGAATGAAGGAGCTGTTCATTACGAAGGGGAAGTTCACCAGCATTTTAAAGGATGTTGAGAGGCAGCTGTGTATTTTTGGGTGGCCATGAAAGAGAAGGGGGAAAAAAAAGGCACAGAGAGGAGAGAAGATGGATTGTTTTATACTGGAAGCATTTCAGTTGTCTGGAGTTTCTGGTCATTTCACTTGAAATAACAGGCTTTTCTCATGGCATTGATTTTCCTGCCTTCTACTTCGAAGGCATATCTGAATATAACAAACCAAGTTCTCCAAAGTTCTCTGACCTTCAGAAATGTTTGCTTTGGTCCAATTTTTGTGCCCAAGCCTGGGACAGTCTTTATTTTATACAAACTGTTTTGTCAAATCCCAGAAGAATGTATTGTGCAAATAACTATGTTTAGTACAACCATTTGGTGAAGTGCTCAATGCCAGAACTGTAAATCACTTTGTGACTGTTTATATGGTAGGTTTGTGACCTGTTTACCTCTGTTGAGATGAGGTTCTCCAAACACTTTAAGAAATGACTGGTAATAGTACTGGTCTTGAAATCCCAAATCTATCATTTGAGGGGAGTACAGCTCAGATGAGAAATTACTTTTTCCCGAGCCAGTTCTAAAATAGATTGTGTTGGCTGCACTTCAGTAAAAATGAGATCTGAGAAAACAAGGCATCAGCAAACCTTCCCCTGCGTGGAATAAGCAAAATAAGTAAATGTAAATGGACTTATCTGACTACAGATTAATACACTGTTCCTTGCTAGAAGTTGTCAATTACCATTTCTGATGGAAAGAGAATGAGAAAGAGTATGTTAATCCTGACAAACTACAGATTTGAATAATCTGTTCAGTGACAGATCCAAGAAAATATCAGCTTTACTTAATTAAAGATACATCTCTTATTTAGGCTGGAGCTTATGAAAAGGACATTATCTATATGACTTTCCCCTTCTCTCAGCCATGCCTTCATGGGTTATTATACAGACAAATGCTATCAGTTAAATACATAAACACTCTAAAGAGACTCTGTGTCACCCTTTGATTTTGTCTTTGCTGTTGGTGGTCATAACCCGTGGATGTATTTATTTCTGCCAGTTGTTCAAATATATTTCTCTTGCTGTAAGAAATGACTTCAGAGTTTTCATAAAGATATCCTTTAGTAAAACAAGGAAAACCTGTATCCTTCAGATGAGAAGCATTTCCTTTTAAAATTATTACAGAAGAAGGAATATAATTGCCCTTTTCCACAGTATTGGGGTATACTGATACAGCCTAATAACTTACAGTAAGAACAAAACCACAACTAGGTTATGCAAAGAGGAGTGTTGCAGTGCCTGGAGCATTCAACTCTGGGAATGAATTTCACAGCCCCAGTTTAGATGCCCAAATGGAAAAAAATGAAGAACCTATAAACTAGACACCTACCAGTCAAAGCAAAGGCAATTTACTGCACGCCATTCTGCATGTCACCGCACACTGACTGCTTCCTATACCTGTTGATGTTTTCAAATGTAGCTTGCCTACTTAGAAATGACAATGCAATCACAGAAAACCAGAAAGGAATGAAATAAATTCAAATGTTTACACTTCCCTGGATGAGCTAGAATACATGCTTACACAAGTTTATTCTTGATTTTAAAACAACTTAATTAATCCACTGCAACTTTTAAGAAAACGGGCAGGCTCAAATTTCCAAAAGATAAGTATATTCTCAATATTGTAGCATTATTCCTGTGAAACATTTACATAGGGAAGTTTTCCAACGTAGATAACAATACTTTTAATCTATATAGATTAAAACAATTTTATATTCAGTTTTTCTCAAGGCATTTAAATAAATGTGACAGAATAAATTAAAATAAGTTAATAGCATGAATACATGTATAAAACCTTGAGTTGATTGAAAGTTCCCTCAGCAGTAAGTCTCATGAAACATAGTAGTTCCTCTTAGGTATCACCAATATTTAAAGATCTCAGTAACAAAATTGATTAAAAACCTCCAGAACTTAGAATCATGGAATATCTGAGGTTGGAAAAGACCTTTAAGATCATCAAGTATAACCATTAACCTAGCACTGCCAAGTCCACCACTGAACCATGTACCTAAGCACCTCATCCACATGTCTCTTAAATACCTCCAGGGATGGTGACTCAACCTCTTCCCTGGGCAGCCCGTTCCAGTGCCTGACAACCCTTTCAGCGAAGACATTTTTTCCTAATATCCAATCTAAACTTCCCCTGGCACAACTTGAGGCCGTTTCCTCTTGTCCTATCACTTGTCACTTGGGAGAAGAGACTGACGGCCACCTCTCTGCAGCCTCCTTTCAGACAGCTGTAGAGAGTGTTAAGATCTCCCCTGAACGTCCTCTTCTCCAGGCTGAACAACCCCAGCTCCTTCAGCTGCTTCTCACAGGACTTGTGCTCCAGACCCTTCCCCAGCTCCGTTGCCCTTCTCTGGACACACTCCAGCACCTCAATGTCTTCCTTGCAGTGAGGGGCCCAAAACTGAAACAGGATTTGAGGTGTGGCCTCACCAGTGCCCAGTACAGGGGACAATCACGTCCCTGGTCCTGCAGGCCACACTGTTCCTGATGCAGACCAGGGTGCTGTTGGCCTTCTAGACCACCTGGGCACACTGCTGTCTCATATTCATCCGGCTGTTGACCATCACCCCCAGGTCCTTCTCTGCCAGGCAGTTTCCCATCCACTCGTCCCTGAGCCTGTAGCGTTTCATGGGTTTGTTGTGACCCAAGTACAGGACCTGGCACTTGGTCTTGTTGAACCTCATACAGTTGGCCTCAGCCCATCGATCCAGCCAGTCCACATCCCTCTGAAGAGCCTTCCTACCCTCAGGCAGATCAATGCTCCTGCCCAGCTTGGTGTCACCTGCAAACTAAGTGAGGGTGCACTCGATCCCCTTGTCCAGATGACTGATGAAGGTATTAAACAGAACTGGCCCCAGTACTGAGCCCTGGGGAACACCATTTCTGACTGGCTGTCAACAGGATTTAACTCCATTCACCACAACTCTTTGGGCCTGGCCATCCAGCCATTTTTTTTTACCTAGTGAAGTGTACACCCATCCAAGCCATGAGCAGCCCGTTTCTCCAGAAGAATGTTGTGGGAAATGGTGTCAAAGGCTTTACAAAAGTCCAGGTAGAAAACAGCCACAGCCTTTCCCTCATCCACTAAGCAGGTCACCTTGTCATAAAAGGAGATCAGGTTAGTCAAGCAGGACCTGCCTTTCATAAACCCATGCTGACCGGGCCTTGTTGTCCTGTACATGCCACGTGATGGCACTCAAGATGATCTGCTCCATAACCTTCCCAATCACTGAGGTCAGACTGACAGACCTGTAGTTCCCCTGATCCTCCTTGTAGCCCTTCTTGTAGATGGGCATCACACTGGGTAACTTCCAGTCAACTGGGATCTCCCTGGTAAGCCAGGACTGCTGATAAATGATAGAAAGTGGTTTGGTGAGCACTTATGCCAGCTCCCTCAGGACTCTTGGGTGGATGCCATCTGGCCCCATAGACTTGTGGGTGTCTAAGTAGTGCAGCAAGTGGCTAACCATTTCCCCTTGGATTATGGAGGCTTCATTCTGCTCCTCGTTGGTGTCTACCGTAACAGGGGGTCAGGTACCCAGAAAACAGCTGGTCTTACTATTAAAGACTTAGGCAAAGAAGGAATTAAGTACCTCAGCCTTTTCCTAACCCTTAACAAAGGATGAGGAAACTTCAACAAGGCTATTCCAGTTACTGCTATTTGCACATCACTCTAAACATGATTATTTCAGTGACATATACTGTGGATGAATGGCAATGACAATGAGAATACAATTTGGCCATATAAAAAAAATTTCCATGTGTAGCTTGAAAATCTGATCTTTTGCCAGGTATTTGCTACATTTTGAGCATGTTGCTGACTTCCAAATGTTTTCTTTCTGCTTCATAAACAGAATTTAGTATCTAGGGCTCAAAAGGGAATAGTGTCTCATACATTTAAATCTTGCATTTTAAGTATGATGGAAAAAAATGTTATGCCAGAAAAGGAGGAGACCAACTGAACATTATTCATTATTAGTATTAATTTGAAATATAAAATTATCAAGCTCTTCTGCAATGTGCTGAGGTAAAAACTGGAAACTCAGACCCTCTGAAATATCTCATCCATTATGAGCAATCTTGTGATATTAAAGCATATATCTTTTGTACATATGTTTTGAAACATCCCATAGAAATTTAGATTTCTGCTGTGGAAATCTAGAAGTTGATTTAATGAATCTACAGAACTGCAATAATTCTCTGTAAGTCTATAGACCTTCAAAGAAACACATATGAAAACAGCATGACATCTGTATAGATTGTTATTACTTTCATCCTGTTGAATTTTATAGTCTCTTTTAAAAAAGAGGTAGTATGTTATAACTTATCGAATAAGGCAAGTTAGTCACGTGATGCCTGCATGGCACACAGTAACAGATGAGATAAATAGGTGCAACATTTCAAATACCTGCTCCCTGCCCCAGTTCTTCTGGAAACCTCTGTCTGTGATTTCCAGACCATGAGCTAGGCAGACCTTAACGCACACCTCTAATGCATCTGGGGAGCTGAATGCTGCCTTTTGTTCCAAGACCTCTCAGGCCTGGGAGGAACACAATGGTAAATACATTTAGCCAGTGAAGAACTCAGGAAAGTCAGAAACATCTTAAATTAAATCTGCATGGCTGTTCTTGCTTCACTGGACTGGAAAAATGTGACTATGACACTGTGATTAGAAAACAAATGCAGACACACCACAACCACTGCCTAACTGCCAAAAAACCAGTTTTGCAGAACTATCAGCAAAATTGTCCAGAAGCTAAATTGCTGAACGCTGAGGAAACTTGGGCTCTCAAAATAGCTCAGGATACTTTGTTCCATCAAATACTACATAATTAAAGAGCTTGCTTGTGAAAAAAGGTAAAATGAAACACCCCAGCATGGTGTTCTTTCTATTCCCCTTTCATTATTGCTAATAAGTAGAGTGGTAGTATACATAACAGTAGTCACTGCTTTTTTAATGCCCCATTCAGGGTGCAATAATCCAGTCTACAGAGGTGCAAGTGATTAGGCCCAATACACACAGTTTTGGTTTTGAAATTAATAATTCTGAAGTGTTGGCATTTTTAACAATTCTTATGATAAAATACTTTTTATTCTAAATACCATTTATTCCTGGGTTATTTGCACACAACCATTTTCGCTAGAGGTTTGCTAGTTATAAGTGAAGAACCTATTTCAACAACCAGTTTTGAGACAGAGCATAAGAACAACTCAGTAGTTTGAAACAACATTAATCCTAATTTTAGACAGTTTGAAACATAACTACTCAATTCCCAATGAAGTTTAAGAAAAGAAGAATTAAGGCATTCATTTATAAGAGCTATATATCACAGACTGCATGAAAAGATACTGTATTTTATATCTTCTTTTCTGTGACAAGTTGCAGGAGACCACAACCTAAATTTCTTTATCTCACAGAGAGAGAAAAAAAAAAAAGGAATAATTGAAAAACCCACTGCTAGCACAGGACTGCCAAACAGTCTTATCCAGTATTATTTAGGAATGATAGCACATGAGTCACAAACGTTGTTGTTTTTTAAACATCTGAGCTTGTCATTAGTTTCCTGATTTAGATAAGTTATGATTCTTCAGTCAATGAAGACAGTGGGAGCCTTTCCATTGATTTTAGTGGAGTCAGTCCAGGCCAGTTCTCACCAGGATCAGCCTTGCTTCAGAAAACGTGTTGTGGTCAAAAGCCCAGGTGCTGTGACCGAAGATTTTCTATTGGTCTTATTTACATTTTAAATTAGAACAGAACATCAGAAATCCAGTAACTACATAGTACCCAAACATGCAGTCAAAATCTATTAAACCCAAATGGAAGTTAAGAAAAACTTTTAAATTTGAAAGCAAGACTATTTGTAAAGAAATGAGTGCAACTTTGTTTTATATCCAAGGGATCCTGTAGCTACAGGATGCTAACACATAGAGCTAAATATATCAGAGACAAAGCAGTAGGGCTTAATCTGAGACTTCAAGACATACAATAAAATATGCTTTCAGATTGGCCAGGTAGGATGCAAAGTCCAGAGTTTTCCCTGAAAGTAACCAACCGTAGCCTGGGCTGTATCAGGAGAAGCATGGGCAGCAGGTCGAGGGAGGGGATTCTCCCTCACTACTCTGCTCTTGTGAGACCCCACTTGCAGTGCTGCGTCCAGCTCTGGGGCCCCCAGCATCAGAAGGATATTGACTGGCTGGAGTGAGTCCAGGGGAGGCCACGAAGATGCTCAGAGGGCTGGATCACCTCTGCTATGGGGACAGGCTGAGAGAGTTGGGCTTGTTCAGCCTGGAGAAGAGAAGGCTCTGGGGAGACCTTATTGCACCTTCCAGTACCTGAAGGGGGCCTACAAGGAAGCTCGGGGGGAAGTTTTGACAAGTCCAGGTAGTGACAGGACAAGGGATAATGGGTTTAAACTGAAAGCGAGGAGATTTAGATTGGATATCAGGAAGAAATTCTTCCCGGAGAGGGTGGTGAGGCACTGGGACAGGTTGCCCAGAGAAGCTGTGGATGCCCCATCCCTGGCAGTGTTCAAGGCCAGGCTGGATGAGGCTCTGAGCAACCTGGTCTAGTGGAGGGTGTCCCTGCCTGTGGCAGGGGGTTGGAACTAGATGATCTTTAAGGTCCCTTCCAACCCAAACTGTTCTGTGATTCTATGAGAAGCTTGGTACCTTTTGAGATCTGATTATGTTTCTGTATTTCTCCATTCACAACTTTGTACCAAACTACATTCAAGAGCTGATGGGTGGTTTTGGAACAAGAAACCTGAGGTAAACTACACTGCTATTTACTGGGAGGCTTCTCCCAAAGACCTGGCATCATATTAGCATCACAACTAATTTAGAGTTATAATGAACAAATCATGCTGACTATCCAGCAGAATGACTGGAATATTAGGGTCAACTACAACCTTAGAAGATCGCACAGGAAAAACAACTATTTAGTCTCTCAGTGATTTGAAGTTTAACTGAACTGAAAATTTCTGCAGCACTTTGTAATTGGCATGACATGACTACAAAATGGTAACTGCCCAAGTGATGTATCTAGAACAGATAATTACACAAAAGTTGTTAGGCTGATAACATTACACTTTCATCACACATTTAATAACAGTAAAAGTTTATTCAGAGAAAGCTGACCCTTATCTAGAACAAAAGTATGCGCATTCAGCTAAGTAGATGGCATATGAGAGAACTTTAAAAAAGAAAATATAAAGTGCTCTCTGGTCAACTTTTAAAATACAAATACATCAATAGGGAGCAAATTAAGGAATATTTTTTTTTCCTAAGGATACTGAGAGTTAATATTTTGAAAAAAATTATCCATAGTTGATTACTGGTAACGTTATTTGTCTTCTGTGAAAATACGTAGAGTACATTTATGTTATGACTTAACTTTTCACGTTTTTGCAATTTGGCATATGTCAGAATTTGTTCGTCTAAACAAATATGCACTTCAAGATGAAAGCACACATGTGGACTCAGCGTAAAAGCTACATCACAAATACAGTTGTTTTGTTATTTTCATTTTGCATTAATCATCTGTTGGTTTATCTGCTGTTGTTAGTTTTAACTTTGTTTTGTTTATCATTGAGCATCTCAAAACAGAGAATCAAAAATGCTTCTTTCCGTGAATATGTACTTGGGAATACGTACTTGGCACTTTTACTATGCCATCGAGCTTCAGAGGGCTTTGCCTACAGATTGTTTAGAATACATTGAGGTAGTAATGTCTTCAATGTAAGAAATACCCTTTATTTGATTTAGGAACAATTCCCGTGTCAACACTGCTATAGCATTAGGTGAGCAGAATTTGAGATTATGCCTTGTATTTATCCTTCCTGCTGACATTAAAAAAAACAATGAAGTAAACAACAGTTCTAACCTTCCATCTATAAACACAAAGTAGCTACAGAAACAAATCTAACAGCTGTAAATAAACAGAAAAGCTCTTCCCTTGAAAATTAGGCTGAAGTCATTATGTTTGAAATCAAACATAGTCTCAGCAGGACAAAACACTACCAGACTCGCTCTGCTTTGCCAGCTTGAGCTTTAATCAAGCTTGGGCACAGAAGGATACTGGAATTGCTTTATTTTTTTCACACATTTTGGGTTTTGCTGACAGATACAAAAATAACTCCAAGTGAAATGTGATATAGGCTAAACTGTTTAACATTGCCCTTGGTCTTTTTAAGAACTTGGTGCTTCAGAAAGGATGAACGTGGGCCGGAACAGCAGAGAACAATTTACTGCCACACTCAAGCATAAAAAAGGAAGCCCTCAAAATGATAAGCTTTTATGACAAATTATGAAACTTTAAATAAATATTGTATTTATGACAAATTTGCAGAGACACACATTTCAACTTGATGGAATATGTTTTGAAGTTCAAAAGGTAAGATTGTATTTTCCATGCACATTTGAGGTTATCTAGTGATAGTTGAAAACGAGCCTCCCATCACTTCGGGCATGATAAATTGCTGCGCTTCTCTTCTTATTGAAATTTACTACATTGCCTCAAGCTCTTCCCCATCAGGATATCACACGCAGTATTTTATTGGTTTTGAAAACTCAACTAGGTGACAAAGCCATGTGAGTTTTCAAAGACAAGTGGCTTCACTCTACCGTGATGTTTCAGCTATAATTCACCCTTTTCCAGAAGCAGAAATGCCGAAGGTGAGCTGACCAGCAGGATGTCCACACTCTGAGGTTAAGTATTAACATCGCAGCCTGAGACCTAGGGTCTGCTCCTAACTCTGCCTATGATCCTGATTTTGGATTGGTTCACTTCTCTGGGCCTTAGTTTTATGTTTATTATTCAAATCTGGACAGTGTGGTGGAAGCAAAAGGGGAAGCAGGTTTGAAGAAGGCACCATGAAGCCAGTCTTTACGTGCATGGATCGGGTCTGAATGGTGATTACAGCATGTCTGAAAGCACATCTCTCAGTGAGGATTCGGTTTAGTTTCAAATGCTTTTAATTATGTTTTGCTGATACTGGGCACGCAGGGCATGAAACAGGACTAATATGGCAAATCATCTCAAAGATCACAACAATAAATACGTCTACAGGAATGAAGTGGGGAAGGAGAATTTTACTCAGTAAAAGAGGAAAGGGCCAGAATTGCGACAAGATACTTGGGAATGACTAGTTTCAGTATTTTCAGAGGTTCCTATCATGTTGGTCTCCTTTGCACTGATGCCTTTTACTTTTTGTTTCAAGGGTATTTAAAGACTTTTACAAAGTAGCTCTCTTAGAAGAGAGTAACTCTGGGAAGATCTGTGTCTGCTTTTTATGCCACTTGCTTCTCTGCTTGTTTCATCCACTGATGTTTCTTAAAAGTGCTGTTTCAGTAATTGCATTGCTCTGAATATTCACCACACATAGGGGCTTTTCTTTTTTGTTTTTAAACAGTGGTATTATGGTTTAAAAAAAAAAGTAAGTTTTTTTTCTTTTTTTCTTCATCAGTATTGTCCTTTCCATCACAGAAAGAACTGCTGTCTATGAAAGATCTTTGTTTTCTGTTTCCTGATGTTATAATACTGCTTTCTATGTAAGATACATGCAAGTCTTCACTAAGCCACTTTTCTGTAGGCTTAAGATGGTACTTTATCATCATTGAGGAAATTGTTAATAAAGTGGTTGCTTTACCAGACTGTGTTTGAGACACATGCATTAAAAAAAAAAAAAAAAAGAAAAAAAGAAAAAGAAAAAAGAAAAGTATTTCTGATTTCCTTTGGGGGGTCTACACTGACTTTTTTCCCTCCCCACACTTGTTCAGTTGAACGATGTAGACTGGCCACCTCAAAACTCTTACTCTAATTTATGCAAGATGAAAATGTGTAAGAATTTAAAAGTTGAGCTACTTAGAGTACCTTGTGGATAAGATTAAAATTTCCAATGGTACTGCATGAAACAATTACTACACTGGAATAATTTCATTTTGAATTGCTTTCTGTAACCAGGAGCAATGACTTCAACTAAAATCTAGTTGTAAATTTAAAAAATGGGTAGAAGGAATCAGATATAACTGCTGGCATAAGGCAGGCATACTAAAATTGTCCTGGGAAACGGCAAGGGAAAAAAAAGGAGCCAGAGGGTTTCTTTGTCCTGGGAGATGATGAGGTCTCCTTTTTTGGATGAGATGGTCACAAAACAGCTACCTCACAAAGATCCCCATGCACTACAGTGTAGGGGCACTGCAGAAAAACTCATCAGGACATTCCATATTCACAAGAAAGAAGCAAATCTTCCTTTATTTGAACTGCAACACTGTTTTTTGAGAAAACATTACTGCTGAATGTGACCCTAATGCATGATACATGGCATGCATTTCTAAATGAGCATATGGGGTCAAGATATGAGAAAAGCATGAATAGTATAGGTTTCCCAGTAAGTCAATACAGTGACTCCTCAACTTCTGTAATTGAGGCTTTCAGAAATTGAGACTAACTCGTTTTTGAATTACTATACCCAGAAGGGGATTCAGTATCAAATCTGAATTGTTTTGCACGTTATACTGTCTTGTATATTCCATTGTAAAACTGCATATAGCCTAACTGCCGTTTGAACAAGCTGTATGCTTTCACCATCATCTCATGATAGACTTTCTGGTACTGCACAGGACGGAAACATGGATAAACCAACTGTTTACGGTGCTTGGCCTTCTTAAACACAAGAAGACACGACCATCAGGAATTTCTGCCACTGTAGGGCAAGATAACTACAGGATAAGAATAGAACAAGAGCCAATTTTGTTCAGGATTTTGATTACTGGCAACAGAAAGTGTGTTTATGACATCAGCAAATGACATAAAACCAGAAGAAGATGCAGGTCCATTAGATGTGATTAAAATGAAAAATTACTTTCCTATGGAGTAAGATGCTGAAATTTGATAGGTATAAGAATGATATTACACACAGGTACAGAAATCAGCTTCACAGATGTACAATGAGAACAACTATTTTCAAAGCCTCATTGACTTTGCTGAGAATGCTTGTGAAAAACACCTTTACTGTATTTTGTTTGAAATTTCTTTCAGTACATTTTTGCCATAGCTTGGAAGTTTCACTTCATATTTTAATGAAATATGAAGCTGGATGCAGCATGCGGGGCAGGGCACCATGCATCTGGCTGCCCTCCATGGCTACAGGCAAGCTACTAAGGAATAGGAAGTCTAGTTTCCCCATCTGCCATGGATCAGCAGCTCTGGAGAGTAACTCTGAAACTATCCAGGCTGTTAGTAAGCCGACAATACCAGTAAATAAAATGTGCTAGAGATGATTTTTCTCTCCCCACGGTCATAGCTCACAACGAAATGGCTAAGCTCTCTTCTCACAAAACACAGGGAGGCTTTTCCCCGACTATCCCAGGTCTGTGCCACCCCCCTGAGCTGTGTCCAGGCACTGTGTGACAGATGCTACCCAGCACAGACTAAAGCCGTGCCAAGGCCGTGCTCACAGATAAGCAGTGTGCCAACGCAAAGCCCGTGCCCTGGGCCTTCTCTGTTTGCAGCAGGGGTAAAGCCTACAAACCAAGTGAAGTTCATGGCTACCAACCGGCGGGGCCAGGAGCGAGAAAGCTCACAACAGCAGGCAGCAGCGAGCTGACTATGTGTATTCCCTAACATTTTGACATTTCCAAACCCCAAAGCCTGGTATGTGACTTACACGGTCACACTTTTTTCCTCCCAAATCAGGACATAAACAGTTTTTCTGAAAAACATTGAAAATTCTCCTAAATTATGTTTCCCAGACAGCTTTAAAAGTCACACTAAGCATTATATAAACTGTTAGCGCATTCATCTACCTCTCCTCAGCAGAGATCTTTGCTAGATCACGTACTTCCATTTGTACGCATCAAAATGACCCGAGCAAACAAATTCAAATCAGGGCTAAAATTGGATAAACTGATAGCACACACAAACAAAAGCATGGTCCATTCCTCTTTCCTACCAAACAGCTTCTTGGGTGGCTTTATTAGCTAAACCAAAGACCTGTTTTATCCTCCGCCAAGCATTTAACTTTCCTATTCCTTACACTCTGCAGATGTCTGTTTAGTGGGAGCACGGCATGGGTTTCAGAGACTGAAAGTGCTAAGGAACATCTCAATCACGTACCACAGTTGTCTTCGTCGGCTCGATTCCCGCAGTCATCTTCACCGTTACAGTGAAGTTGTTGGGGTAAACACTTCGTGATATTGCCACATGGAAAGTAGCCCAGGGGGCACCTGACCCCAGCTCCAGAAACATGATCTTCTGAAGAGTCGCAGATGACTAAACGGAAACAGAAAGAATATGCTTTAAGATGCACTCTTAATGTTTAAAGATCTTTGAGATTATGCTTTTATAAATACTCATTTGCGTTTGAATGTGACTATCAAGCAATAAATATGTATTAGTTCATTGGACATGCAATTACAATAGTATATCAAGTACTTGTTAACTTGGCAAAACACTTTTATATCATCAGCTAATTAAAATTTGCTTTGATATGAAGCAGCCAGGTAATTCCTCCCCACGCATCCCAGTAATAAGATGGAAATGCTAGTCAGACAAGACAAATGACCTAAGGCCACTATTTCAAAGGATTGTTTCACTTTGCACTAGAAATTAATTTATTACAGCAATACCCCAGATAAGCTATGCAGATATGGATTATATTAATTTGTGCTGAAATTTTAGACCCAGATAGATAAGTCTTCTATACAAAGTCAGAATTATGTATTTTTAAATGTATTCTAATTTTAAAGAAATTGCTAGATGTACACTGATCAAGAATCAAAGAACAAGGAAAGTAAGATCAAATCTGTGACGCGGTTTTGCTGAAGAATGAATAAAACAACAAAAAAGTGCCATTATGAATCCTTTGGAAGAGTTGTCAGCCTGGTCAAAAACATCTGGAAATATTGCTCAGTATCTACCAGCCTGCAGTTTAGATGCACAGATGCTGTTCTGCTAAGACCTTGCTTTATAGGCAGTGATTTCACAGAATACAGGGACCTCATTCAAGCAGTGCTGAGGGGAAAGGTAGAGAGATGCTGATGAGGGACAGCCAGGGCAGCTGGAAGACTCTACCTGTCCTCTGTTCCTCAGTTCTCTGCACTACAGCAGCTCCCATTACCCCATCTGCAGATGCATGATGCCTTATCAGTCCCTCCAGTGCACCTGAGGGACAAATTCTGCCACCTCCACTTTTTCCAAGGTGAGCACAACTCACCTACTGCTTTTGTAATGGATTGCAGTGGGCCAACTCAGATTTCTTGTCGCACAAGATCAACTTCTTCCCAGGAGCGTACTATGGCGACGGTTTTAAATTACTCTAGAATTAATTTTTTTCAGTCTCTAGCAGACCAGAAATGGAGAAAAGTATCACCAGCACAGAACGTTACTTAGTGCTCTTCACATTCCCAAAGCTTCAGTAAGCCTACCTAGGGAAGGACCATTCTGCAAGAACCTGCTAATTCAATTTTTGAAGTACTTTTAAATAAGGAGTATCACTCCCCCACTATAGCTAGCATTTGAATTAGTGGATGCTGTCATAAAAAAAAATTATAAAAATCCTAATACAAATTACATTTTAAATTTCATTGCTGTCTTAGAGTACTTGAAATACTCTATACAAACTTCATTAACTGTGACGTGATGCTTGTTCAGATAGTAAATTGCCATTTCTGAAACATGCAACTATTTTTTCCAGGCTATTTTCATAAGACAAAGTATACATCTTCTACACAACTTTCTCAGATTAACAAGGAGTATGTTATTATACGACATTTGAGTTTTGCCCTTATTTTTCTCCTCGAGTAAGGGAATCACCTGAAATTGAATCAATTCACAGGAAATCTCTTCTGGAAGAACTTTCACATGTTAAACCCTTGACAATGTTTACAACTGTGAAAAATTGAAATGTAGCAATAGTATCTGGAGGAAATGGAGATAAATATTCTGTTATTCCCATACACACAGAATTATCTTTGCTATCAGAAGCATCCTGTATAGAAAGTCATATATTCCAGTCAACAATGACCATATTGATTTGAAAAATTGATTTGCTTTTATCCACAACTATAACCTGTGCAATTGCGCAAAGATACTTTTGCATTAGTTCCTTATCCCTCTTTTTACAGTTACCAAAAATAAGGCTATATTCTAATCCCAGCGTGAAATCACACTTGCATATTGTTCATAGACCTCTCTGCTATTCAGAACATTGTTTAACCTGTTTCACACAAAAACAAATAGCAAAAACTTCTAATGCAGGCACAGTGTTAAGCAAACAGAATATGTGTAGTACTTAGTGTCTAAAGTCTCTTCCTGCAAAAAGATAGGAGCCAGAGACAACTTCAGTGCAGCTACCTGTCACGATCTGCGTAACTACTGAAACACCCGGTAAAAGACAAGAATGTGGAAAAATTAAACATAAACGAGAAAACCCACCCAAGAAGCCCTTACATTTTGTCAAGCCATTTACCCTGCACACTGGAGACATATTCAGACTACGCTTAAAGGGGCTGATCTCCATGCAGTTTAAATTTTCAAATGATGACATTTCTCTTCTCACAGTACCATTCAATGGGTTCTCATAGCATGTTACAGAAATTATTTTTAATTAGTCTAATAGTATTAATCCCTGAACTAATTAATGAATTTACTGTCACAGTTTGAAAATAATCTTGGTAAAAGAGTACATAACCCTTCAGTGTGTTAAATGTTTTGGATTATCTGTAAATTTATAGCCTTGATGGTATCTATTCTGAATCTCTGCATTACTCATTTTGTGCTATGTGGGATTACTCTGGCATGTAAATATCTGCCTGGGAAAGAAGATAACAAGGCATCAACACTTAATAACTTTATCCTAGTCAAATAATTTAAAGCACTGGTCTTTGTCCATTGACTTGTTAACATCACTTTGTTTATGCAAAAAAAGACAGAAGTTTGGACCCTGAAGATTGCAGATTTATGAATGGAAATCCCCCACACCCCAACACTCTGAGGAAATATTTGGCAAAGCTGACAAAGGGAGACAGGAGACAAGACAGTAAAATACACTGTAAAATGCTAGATAATATTCAAACAATTCTCTTTTGGATTAAGCAAATTAAACTAGTGTCTTCTACGTGACAAAAATGGATAAAGATAGCACTGCAACGACAGCAACAAAAACCTATGTTTCTTATTTTGCAAATACAAGTTTTATTAACACGAGTTTATCATGCCAAGATAATGATCTATAATGTTATCTTTGTGGTGCACTATTGAATGAGTTGGCTTTTCTACCTGTAACTATAACTCTTTTCTTGCTAGTCTTTAAAACATAATTTACCATGGCTTTTCTTTTTTAAAGGAGTAAGCAAGAGTTAGGTTGTCATCTAGTATAAGATGGTAAGGCCCTCTACTCTATTGCAAGTATGTAGAATCACCGGGATAAGAACATGACAGCCCCTCTTTAAGTTCTCACGGAATGAATTAAAAGATGTAACACATTTGGGAAGCCAAACCCAAGCTATTCCCAGGAGAACACGGCTTTCCTTTGAAGTAAATTGATTAATGAAGCTCACTGGTTTCATGCATTCTTTGAAAAATGGAACAAAATTTTCGAGAGACTGAGTCACAAACTCTAAGAAACCGAATAAGGGCCATGTGCAGAAGAACGTGAACTTAACACAGTCAACTGTAGCTTCCATAGAACAAGTGAGTATGACTCCATACTGGGAAAAATACTGGACTGATTATACTGAATCATAAGCAATTAAACTAATAAAATCAGCAATATGCATTGCTCGGTACTTGCTAGTCACACCAGTCTCAAGTGTATTACATATAGGTTCAAACAAGGGCTTATCACAGTATCAGGAAAATATTTTTGTATTTTCAAAAATTTGATTCACATGAAGACCCATTGTCATGAGTCCAAAATGACTCTCAAATTCTATCAGCCAAATAACCTAACATGTTTTTCCCACCCTCCTGTAACTTATTTTAGTTGCTGTACTTCTAGACACAGCGGGAAATATGCTAGAGCAAGAGAAGACTGAAGATACTCAAAATGATTGTTTTGAAACAGAATATTTTCCTCACCTAAACCAGAGTCAACAAAGAAAACTTTTCAGTTTAGATCGATTTTGCCCACTATTTCTGTGCTAGCCTGAATACTTCAAGATGACAGTTGATTGAAAAAAAATCTCTCCTGCTGAAAGGTATTTGAAATGCATGTGAACTGGGTTTCAAAAACCTTTAGCATAATATAGAGTAGATCTCATAGGCCTGTACCCTTTGTTTTCAAAGGTAAATCATCAGAACAAGGCTATAAACCAAGTTTATAACCATGAATTCCTTTAACTTAAAAGATTAATTAATGATTGGCATAGAATTGTAGTGACAAGTGCTTGACCAGCTCTGATCAGAAGCATTTGAATGACCAAATGGAAGATAAAAGAGAGAAGATACGACGTCTCAAGAAGATCTTATTTTTAAAAAAATAACATTGTCTGAATTTGTCCATTACAACAATATCTAGAATCGAACGGTATTTAGTTCGGTCTTCAACTTATTTTCCTGGTTTTGTTCTGAATTATTCAGCTTCTCCCTGCTAAACAAGGGAATTTTGGAGCAGTTTGTGATAGAGACTAAGATGAAGTTAGTTCAATAGAGTTCAACATAGAAGTATGAAGTTGACCGTTGCATGTTTTTCTTTAATTTATTACAGCTTTATCAGCAGAAATGCGTTTCTTTTTCAACATGAAATTTTATAAAGACTCTCTTAATCCTGATATTTCTTTTAGGAAAACCTTTCTAGTGATTTCTGTATGTAATGGGAATCCCATATTATTAACATTATTTTTATTAACATTTAGAAACTGTCCATAAATGACATATCAAAAATAGATTCCAGTTTCATATAAGAATAAAAAGTAGTTTATGCACTTGAGCTTTAATGCTGTTAATGCACACATTTGGAGTAAGCCCTTGGGCAACACCTGTAGAGCAAAACAGACCTTGCTCTAGTGGCAATAGATCAGCATTAATCCTTGAGGCAAAACACGAGTGGCTTAAAAGGTTTAAACATCTGTACAGAATCCCCACGGGAGTATAATTAAACTGTTATCACTACATTGCCTTTTCTGTAATTTGCTCCTTCCTCCTCTGCCAATTGTTCAGCGCTGATGTCTATCGCGTTTTCTAAATTTCTGTATAGCATATGCATCATGTTTATAATTTTAGGTTCTATTGTGTGCAAATGATACTGTGGCATTTATTCAGAATGCTAAATGGTTGCAACCGCTACATTTCTAAAACACTGGCTATTTTTCATATCTTGGCTGTTGCTCTTGCAACCAGAATTACATTTTCAGTTTTATTGCATTACATTTATGTCTAGTAAACTGTATAAGATGTCATTCTAGGAGAATGCAGTACTTGAACTACACACAAGTTTATGACTGACTATATGAAATGTTTGCTTTCATTAAACACAATACACTGCAAGGGATTTTAGCACAAAAGATGCGCATATACTGACTGCCTATACTGCATGCCAATGTTGTCATTATCTTGGATTTTAATTTCATGTAGTACCTTTATGTCTTGCTGTGGGTTTCATGATGCTTTCATTTCAGAAACATCTGCAAAGCAGAAAATTTGTAGTATCTTTTTGAAAATATAGACTCAAATCTCATAACAACGTTACTGAAGTTAGTTATCAGTTATGTCACAGATAATTCAGCCTAATTAATCCAGCTATAGTGATGGAAGATCCTCTTTGTACAACTGCCAGATAAATCCACTCCAGGGCCAGAAACTTCTAGCAGAGCAATTCAGAAGGGTCATGTGGCACCTTGCCAGAGGATTTGGCTCTTATACCTTTTATTAATTTGTCTTTTTGTTCTGCTTACACAGAAGTTATTATAATAAGATTTTGATGCGCAGAAAGAGCTGAAAGATATATTATTATTGAGAAAGCCCCACTACGTAGTATAAATTAATTTTATCTGGAACCTCAAATGTAGGGCATTCCCAGAGGATGGGGGTTCAGCACAATGTCTAATGAAGACACAGATCAGTGAGCAGAGCCAAACCTATCTGTCACTCCCCTTCCCCTTTTCTTCCTTTCCCCAAATACACAGAATTTAAATGATATCTGACTATTATTTCTATTAAGAAATTTCTATCTTTGTATTCTGACATGATTTCCAACAGAAAATACATCAAGATAGGCTTTCCTTTGCCCTAGAGTTGTTTTGTATTGGTATAACTCCTTTGATTTCACTGATTTATTTTTCACAGTGGTGCAATATCTAGTCTAAAGCTGGACACATGAAACACTAGGGTTTTGTTTGGGTGGTGTTTGACATAGAACAAAAATGAAGGCACCAACGTAAACTGTGCTTGTTGGTTCCATCCCACCTGAAAGACCCAGAAAGCAATAGTTAACCATCAAAATCAAGGAAAACTCCCCTCCCAGGAGCTGATTCTTCCTCCCAACCACCGTGGACTGTGCTTGGGGTGGTTCTTTGCTTTTATCTTTGGGGGTCAATCTGTTACATATAATATTTTTTTCCTCCTTTGAAACACTGTGTAAGAGTTAAGGATTTAAAGACATACATAAAAATAAAAATAAAAAAAAAACAAAACCAAAAAACAAACCAAAAAATCTCTGAAGCTTCACACCAGGAATGGCATTTCTGATGCTTTGTAATCCCAGGGGAAAAAAGTTCCTTATATAGCAGTATTTGCCATGTATCTTACATTTATTTCCCTATCTCATAACATGCTTAGTAGTACGCTAATGAAGGGGATTTTTTTTAAATCTGGGCAATCAAATAATTTAAAATGTATTTTATACAAGAGGATCAAGGACAGCTGCTTATTAATAAATTACTGTCCCTCAAGCAACACTCATTCACCTCATCTGGATAACCAGCATTCTGAATTTAAATACATAATGACAGTAATTAGAGATGACTGTGAAGAAATTCATTGTAGACTTGTTGCTTTGCACAAGTTAGCCCAGTCAGCCATACGTAAAGTGAGCAAAAGTGACACACTGAGTAGTGAAAATTATTTAAATTAACAAGTAACAGATATTTGTAACATGTTTAAGTTTCCATAAAGAAAAGGCAGTTTTAAGTGACTTCCATGACACAATATCATACATAGGAGAGGTGTTTGTGTACATGTGCATTCATGCATGGAAGTAAAAAGAAATCCAGGAGATGAGACATAAAGCAAAGCCCTAAGAGAAAGCTGCAATGAAAAAGGGAATGAAATTAGAAAGCCAACAAACAGGGAAATTACTTGCTGATAGTCTAATTGTATGATCTGAGAATGCATTATTTGCATTTCTCATTAAATGAACAGAATAGCAAAGAATTATGTGACCATCATTAACTTCACTTCATAACAGAAAGTCTAAAAGAGCATAACACGGTGCCTAAATTTTCTTAGGTCAAAAAGGGTAAAACTGTCTTCCTTTTTTTTCTTTTTTTTTATTCTTCCCACCACCAATCTAAAAATTGCTGTAACTTTTCATACCAACTTTGGTATGCTTTTGTGATAGGGGGGAGGGGAAAGACTGGTAGAATGAACACCTTGCAATGTTGATGATAGAAAAATAGGTTTGAGAACAGCCAGCCTGAGCACAGGCTGAGGAAAAGAACATCAAGAGCAGCAATGGGAGACTTTACTTTCTCTTTCTCCATCTGCTTTTGCTCTTTAGTCTCCTATTTTGCTACAGTGTCACTTGAACTAAGTAAGCTGCACATCAGCCACAATTTCAGAATCCACAATATGTTTTCTCCTCTCCCAAGTAACACAATTTTAAATAAATTTTTGTAAAATACTCTCAGGCAAGATTTTTCTATCTGACTCCAATGGAAAAAAAAGGTTTTGAGAGTCCTTCACAAAATGTGTGAAATATGAAACATAATCTGTTTCTTTCATTGTGCTTTTAATGAAAACTAAAAGGATTTTAATGATAGTTCTTAAAATGGAACTAAGCCAGCATAACCTACAATGAAGCTCTGAAGCATGTTTAAAATTAACTTTATAACAATAAAAATATATTATTTCTTAGTGAGCCTAAGACAGTATTATCTGGTACATTTTATTTATTCACATACTTTTGTTACTAAGAACCATTTATAACTATTAAGAATTTAAATGTAATGTAGAACTACAAGTTCAGATTTGGGAGGTTGCTGTGGTCTATAAATCTATGAGATTCCACCCTCCTTAAGTATTATAAAAATGGAACCCTTTGTTCTTCTGTTTTGAAGTAAAATAATTTGCAAGTATTTTACAGAATTTGTCCTCTAAGAGCTCATGGGACTATTTTGTGAAAAATCGATTTGCAGATGCTGTGCTTCAATAAATGCATTATTCTTGGAATCAGACTTACAAGTTTTCCGATCACTACTATATTTTACTATGAGTAAACATAAGTCACTGCTATAAATTGTGACATTACAGTTAAAGTGCCATAAACCAGAAATTATCTCAAGCTAATGGGATTTCTGACTTTCTCAAAGTGAATAACGATAGCTAGTTGAACCGTGATCAGAGACATCTGGCTTATTTCTTGTTTTGCAGGTTATATAAAAATGTGCATCCAGATTAAGACTTACAGATTTTAAGACTAACTTTTAGATTTTATACAGTCATTAAAGTACATAAAGAAGTGTCGCATTAGCAGCACATAGGTGTAAGTTAGCTGGATATTAATTTTTCCCCAATCAAGTTAGGAAAGGTAACGAGAAACTCCATTCAGATTTTGGTGTCCGTTTTAGATACAGTGTGACTAAATCCATGATTTGCATGGAACACTGTATTTTGCCTCCCCATAGTCTATAGCTCCTCCTTCTCTTCCTTTTGACCCCACCCCAGCTAAATCAACACATGAAGATGTCCATTCCTGACACTGTTTTCTCATTGCCAACACCAGTGAAAGCGTGCTCTGTGAATCACGGCTTAAATTAGAGCAGTGCTATCAAGATCCATTGCTAGTGTAGCACATGAGGCAGGATGCAGGGCTGGATGGAGGTTTGCTCCAACAGTGATCTGCTCCATCACCCTGGTCCTGTGACAACTTTCCGTTGGATCTTCGTTCACCCCACGACTGACTTGCTGACAGACTGCAGGCAAGGCATGCAGAAGAGTGTCCAGGAAAACACAGCCCCCATCTCAGGGGCAATGTAAGAGGCTGTTGTGATGGCTGTATCAAAACAGTGGAAAGGGGACTGAGAAGAGAGAGTACTGGAACACAGCTTTTGTCAAAGCTTTTGCTTTAAAAGTTACATAGGTAAATGCTTTGACAGGCATCTTGAATCCCACACAACAGGATGTGAAAGGACATTTATGGTCTCAATGTGTCTGTGTACTTTTATTGTCTATCATATTAAAGATAGAATTTTCTTTAACTGTAAGATCCTTACTTTATTTGACCTACATGATTACCTATAGTCTACCCAGTGAAGATGTATTATATAGTCTTAGCTCCTAATTCTTCCCTACAGAAAATGTACAGGACGTTGCTGGACATGTCCAGAGAGCAAATCTTAAAACTTCACATCTAAATTGGAGAATTGTTGTTATGATACCTGATTTCAATGAAGAGTTAATTCCTAAAAATAAATTTTTGGATTACCAAACATCACAATCTGTCCACTTTTTTTTTTTAATAGATTAAGTCAATTATATCAGGATACCATATTTGTAACTTACAAGATCACACCCCAGTAGTTAACACAGTTGTGGACATGCACGATTTTTTAAAAACACCTGTTAGATTCTCAAAAGCTGCGCATCCATATATTTCTCCAGGCAAGAAACCAATCTGGTTAAAAGATGATGTGAAAGCAGTGAATACGTAAATGAATGATTTAAAAAGAAAAAATGACTAAAATCAGTGATAAAACAAAAAAATGTGTAGGTAGGCATGAGAGACAATCTAATTCAAAAATAACTTTTTTCTAAAACATATTAAGAAAAACCTCATGCAATATAAAAGACTTAAGAGTGTAGAAAAGTACAACTATTTAATACCCATTTCTGATATGTTTTTGGAAAGAGAGTTGTTGTATTCTTTCTTTATCTGAAGATAAAGCAGCATTTCTAAACGAAAATATTTTCAAACCAGTCATAGGAGGAATTTGAAAATAATAAGTTGAAAACCACCTCGAAAATAATGTTATTATATAACAGGTTTTGAAATATGAAGAAAATACCGCAAGAACTAGAGGCTTGCATTGTTATTTGGATACTAGAAAAGAATGACCATCTCTGAAAACCAGTGTCTGTAGTTCCTAGGTAAGACAACGAAACAGTCAATTCACATGTTTTAACGTGAAACTGGAAACCAGAAAATGACATCAGGGAGTCTGTTTTCACAGTAGATGGGGCTGCTTGAATAAACTTCTAAAAATGCAGATCATCTTTCTTGACTGTATTACTATTAAGTTCTACAGATCAATCAAGGCATTTGACCTACAACCACATGGCTTTTAAATTTAACTTAATATCATTTTTCCTTATAACGCAAACTTTGGCTTTAACTCTGTTGTGGTCAGAACTTGAGTTTCATGAAAGCATGCTGTTCTTCAGTAGCTAATTCCAAAGAAGAGCTGGACATGTGGCTATCTCAACTATTATTAGACCTCTTTTTTTTTTTTTTTTAAATTGTAACTGAAAACCAAAGTGAAACAGGAAAAAAAAATTTCTAAGTAAAAAATTACCACCACCTTTCCAAGCACTGTGCCTTCTTCTCCAGGAAAATGACTCCTCTCCCTGATGAAGTCAGTGCTTTTGTTTTCTCTGCAGAGCAGAGGAGAAAGAGGCAACGTGCACCTGGTTTGACAGACCTACACCCATCTCAGTCTCTGTCACTGTACCACCTCTGCCATTCTTAGTGCTGTAGTGACACCTGGTCTCCTCTGGATGAAACAATTATTTGACCGAGAATAAACATTTTGACCAAATAAAGCCTCGGGATTGCTACAGAGTACACGAATGGAACACAATGACCTGTCGTATACAGGACTGCGTGATTTAATGACCTCTCTGAATAAACTCTGCTAAGTGATCTCACGTACACAAACCCCACAGGATCAGTGTAACGCTGCTGGGCTCTTCCTCCTCACTGCCCAGCCATCCTCTTCCTCTGACATCAGGTACACGGGGACAACTTGCCCTCCCAGGGCCAGCTCTCCCCAACAGCCCACAGCTGATGGCTCCAGGGATGCATTCAAACCCGTGTTTTCTCATCAGTCATTCCCTGTGGTATCTGTGTCTTGCCCTGTCACGACAGTCAGCTGCGTGCTGGATCCCTTGTAAGCATCGAGGGAAGCACAGCACCTAGTGAGAATTGTATTGTGCATATACAAACTTACTTCTTTATGTGCAATAGCAGTTTTTAGGAGCATACATTCAACTTCTGTCACAGAACTTTGAATTTCTTACCTTCCTGCAAACACACCTTCATGTAATATTACGTACAGTTTAACTACACTTTAATTAGTCTTCTAACGGATTGCTGACGTTTTGCTGCTTAGTCTACGGGCTAACCACAAACAAGTTACAATATTAAATTCCTCATTAGTTAGGCCACACAGCTACAATAATTAGACTTCCCATTTTTACATCCTCACAGATTGCTTAGATTACAGTTTAGAATATAGTATTATTGCTCAGATGGGGAGCCGAGACATTAACATATGTATGGCAACTGTTTATGCTAATTTTATATTCCTACTTTCAGAATCAGCTTCACAGATTACTTAAAGCACAGCTTTTACAGATTTCGGTGGCAGCTGTGAAATGAACACTGCCACATCAGGGTGAACACTCCCAAAATCTAGAAAATCTGCCACATAATTATTATCTGTTTATGAAGCATTTAGAGCATCACCGTCTGGGGTAAGAAACAGGAACAGAAATCAGTTTTCCACAGCAGAGTTCAGTTGCCTTCCTCACAAGGCCATCATTTTGTAATCCCCAGCCTCATTCACGTTTTATCTTTATCTTTTACAGCAGATGAATAAGGGGTCACACAGGCAGCATAACTGACTATATGTTTCTGATTTATTCTGCGAAGTCAGTACACAAAGCACAAGTTTTCGTGGAGCTATAAATAGCAGGGAGAAAACGTAGTATGTGCACATAGGACAAATTAGGAATTTGGATGCAATCTTAAGCGCTGAGTTTGCAAAATTAATAACGTTCTTTGACATAGGTAGCAAACTGTACTATAAAAGAGGACATCTGTTTTCCTCCAACATTTCATAACGTGACACCATACTGCATCAGTAATTCAGATCCTTTAGCTCTCCAGACCTTTGGTGTTTGAGATGGTGGAGTGATCTGATAACATTAATTACCAGCCTCTGAGCAGAGGTGTTGCCCAGGAGGAGACATTTTGCAAGGAGACAGTAAGCAGCAGGACAATCTTGAGCTTCCTTCTGGCTTTGTAGTATAGCCTTCACCACCCCAAGCACAGGTCCTTTTTCTGCTCAGTCTCATCTTTTCCTTGCCCTGGCTGCTTACCTCACTTCCATCCTTTCTTTCCTAATCATGACCTGTATCTCACCCTCTCATCCCCTTCTGTCCCCACAAGGTCCTAGTTCTGGTCTCACCATCTTCTGACTTTATTCTTCAGACACTCCCCTCTCCCCGAGCTCCCTGTCCTCCTTTAATTAATTCACTCTTCCCTTCTGACTCCCTCTCACACATCCCTTTCCTCAGTCTCTACCCTCCCAGACTAACAGGCTTTCTGATTTCCATTTTCCCTTTCAAAGTAGCGTTAACCTTTTCCCTCCACTCTTTGCTCCCTTGTCCCACCTTTCTCTCCCTTCAGACCCTGCTTTCAGGCTCCTTCCACAGCCCTTTCCAATACACTTCCACCTTCTCTGTCTTTCAGACACAACCAATATGACTTCCTGATCCTCTCAGCTTCCTATACCTCCCTTCCTCAAACCAGCCACTTCAAGGTCTGATTCGATGGCTTCCAAGCACAGGGGACAAAGCACTACCAGGAAAACCTCACCGAGATCACTGATGACTTCCCCGATGAGATTCACACTGGTCTCTAGCATCCAGGAATGTCCATTAGAGAAGATAATATTTATACTACTGCAATTAGGCTTCAACAGGCTCATTAGCACCAGTGGGATGGCCTGTCAGAGGACACTCTCTTGGACACTGTGATTTTGTAGAGGAATACTGCAGAACTTCTTATTAAGAAAAGGCACTGCTTAATACCAGGTTTCCTGGATCATTCAACATAAGCAAGGTGCCAATTCCCTGCTTTCTGAAAACTGGAAATCATTTTGGTAAAGTTTTGCTTTTCTTCTCACTCAAGGTGAAAAAAAAGTCCACATTGCACGTGAAATTTCAGAGCAAATGGTTCAAGTCTGGTAGAGTTGCTATGAACAGCCAAGACAGGCTTGCAAATAGGGTAGCCCCTAGTGCTATTAATGGAGTGGTGAAAGGATCCTTGCCCCCACAGCAGCTGCAGGCAGACCAGCCTGTGTGGATGATGACGATCTACCTTTCAGTTTATCATTGTGTAGACTTTTCACTACCCTCTAACTAACATTAGAGGAAATTTTCCTCAGAAAATCTAGTCTTCATCCCTGATTTTCGGTAAAGATATTAATTTTCGTTGTACACACAAGATGCACATTATTCTTCTAGCCACAGGGACATCAGTCAGATTAATGCCCAAGTTAAATGACAGAAAAGAAATTACAGCAACAAAGTTATTAGGCAATGATTATTTGAACTTGTGCAAAGGCTGAAGTAATTTCACTTTCCTATTTACAAATCTGGAAGGGATCTTAAAATTTGTCTCAAACTATGTAAACAAGAGCGTTATCCTGCAAAAATCATAAACTTGCACTTCTCCAAATGGTTTGGGATGGTCTTTCCCACATTTGACAGAAAGCATTTGGTATAACAGATCTTGGCCTTGAAAGCAGCTGCACTACCAGAAGGGATGACAAGTTTCAGAAGGTTTTAAGAAAGTTTTCCTTGGCATTTTGAAGTGAGGGTAAGGGAAGGGAAAAAAAAAAAACAAACGAGGGGAAGAACAGAAAGAGGAGGGAAGGGAAACTGTAGGCATAAGCAGGAACAGGGCTGGGAAACCTGAGTTAGGGGCACAGAGCATAAAGAGTTAAAACAGTAACAGTCAAAATTTTTTTTTCCACAAGGAGCCTGCCAAATCCCTTTTGGAATTCACTTTGAATAGCTTTAGATACTAATGTTCTTCTGTTTTTCTTAATGATTGATAAATCAATTGTTTGAGTCTGTCACTTAGCCAAAGTTCAGGAGGACAAAATAGGTTTTGTTCTGAGAAAAATAATCAAAGTGACTCTAAAGACACAAATAAACTGTGGTTGTTGCAGTGATTACAGTTGATTATTTTACTAAAGAGAGAAGAGGTGGCAGCAACCAATGCAATGCCAGCCACATGCCTAAGAGACCTGCTAGCTTGGCGGGGGTGGGGGGGGGGGGGGGCACCCAGGCAGACATTTATCCTGCCTGCTCATTCAGTGCTGCCAGTTCCATGCCCAGAGTCTGAAATTTACTTTTCTCCATGTTACAATGGATGTTGTTGCACTGGTGAAAACGACGGTATAGATGCTGCTTTGTTTCCAAAGAAACCCTCTACCTCAGGTAGTATATTCCACCTGGGAAAGTAGTCAGGCAGTTCCTAAGAGTTGCTGGTACCTAAAAAGCTCCATTATTTAGATTAGTTTGATAATTTTGATTTTGGAAAGAAAGATTTTCAAACAAAAATATTTAATGAAGAATCTGAAGGAACAGATTAAAAGAATGGAGCTATTGGAGTTATTTGTGTGCAACTTCAGCTGTTGAATGGAAAACTAAACAGACCTAGCTTGAATTAATAAGGATGGGTCAGGCAAGAGTAGTTGTACAATAGATATTTCTCATTTTACTTTTTAAAGAATTAGGAGCACCTGTGAGCTGCAGAAAATAAATTAAAAAAAACCACACACAAACAAAAAAACCCCAAAAACCCCAAACCCAACAAACCAAACCCACAACAAAACTCTACAGCTGAACTTCTAACAGTCCATAAGCAACAAATTCAATTTCTAAGCACAGCTATACTGACTTCAGCAGTGTTTGCTTTAATATCAGCTGGCTTAAAGAGTTAAGCAAACCTTAAATCTATCATGTAGATGAAATCAGCCAACTAGCAGATTGCTGGCTGAAACTCTGAAAGGCAGTGAAACTATGAACTGGGCACTGAGCGAGGTTAGAAGTGCACTAAGCAGGAGCTAATTTTGGTGCAAAACAGAGAACTAACAGGCGTCAGAGACTCCAGGAATGCACATGCTTTAATCTGTTAGTGCACTGCTGCTCTCTTTAACAAATCTAGATGAGCCATGTGGTTTTATAAGTGTTATAATACACTATATATATGATGAGCCAATAAACACCTGAGAAGGTAATGGTCATCATAACTATAATACCAGAAGGCATGTAGACATTCAGTCCTCATCTGCTATCTTGTTTTGCAGTATGCTTGAATATATTTCAATAGGTTTTATAAACCTATTGAAACATAGGTTTCAATACATAAACAGCTGAGATGAATTTAACCCAGCAGAAATTATGCCAACAATGATTTGTATATCTTGCATGAATGTTTTGACATTTTTCTGGTTTGGTATAGAAAACAAATATAAAAGGCTTAATTTGTTAAAATCCTTTTGCTTTTATTCTGCATACCTTGAAGTACTACCTTTAAATATTGAATTATTGCTCATGGACAACGCGGATGCACATGAAGCCAGACTTTGCTCATGGGCTTGACAAGATCTCATTATCATAGCCTGCCTAATTCCAAATAAGTTAATATCTCTATTTTTTCATGTTTGTAGCTCATATATTACATATTACTCCAAAACATAATAGAACTGCTTAGAGCTTTTCCACAAATTTAACTAAGCTTTGCAACTGCAAAAATACCTGGAAATGGAGCTCTATTTCCCAAAACTCCTAATGTGGGCAACATCCCTTACAAAGCTTATGTTAAATGGCATAGTCTGCACAGGTAAACTCAAAAAGGTTTAATTTAAAAGCAGGAAGAGAGCAAGCTACTGTTCAATACAGAATAAGGTGGCAGAATTCAACCTTATGCTCCTATTATTTTAAGAAAACAGTTGATATGGAAAGGGTGTCTATTTCATCTACAAAATTAATAAAACATGATTTCAGTATTGACATTATGCAACAAAAAGCAATTTTATGCAGAAAATAAAAACTAAAGAAAATGATAATCATTAGGAAAATCCAACACACAGATCAGTATCAGCAGCTTCACAGGGGCAGCTTTACCCAAGTCAAAAGCAGTACTTACAAACTTGGTACTTGAATGAAATGAAGAAAACATTACTAAAGCAAGCAGAAGGTCAGGTGTAACTCTCCACACCGAGGTGATTTGCATCTGAAGGAAAACTTAGATGTAGTTCAATCTCTATCTTGCCTGCTGTACTGCCTATCATGCTGAACCAGAGGGTAACAATTCCTGCTACCTGAACACAAGCAACATTTCGGAAGACACCAATTCTAGTAGCACTTACACAATACCACTACAGACTACTGAACTGAGTCTAAAATGTGGATTTCACAGTGTCTGAAATGAGTCAGATCTACATGTACCTTCATTAAATATTTACAGCAAGTATATATGCGATGTTTAAACTGTTTCTTATGTTTTAATTTCAGCTCATAACTATTAATAGTAACTCTCAAAGCATTAAGTAAAAAAATCTGATCCTTACATGTAGCTAGTAACCTTGAGAGACTGCATTACACTTCGATTCTATCCAAGAAATATTGCCATGAAGAACTGTAAAATAACACCAAGATAACATATTTTAAAAAACCCCAAACACCCACTCCTGAAGTTTATCATCTGCTTTGCAACGTTCAAATCAAGAAAAGCCAGTACACTTACCCTTGCTACCAATAAGCAAGAACATATAGAAGCAGCGGTCGGACGACATATCTGTCCTTCAGCAATTCAGTGAATAAAGTCAATGAACGTCGTCCCTTAACTCGCACACCAGCCAGCGTGCTGCTCGAACGCTCTGCTTCTGACAGCCTTCAGCACGGCACGAAGCAAGCTCCCTTCTCTCCCTGCCTTCCTCCTTTGCTCTAGGTCTCCCTCTCTCCCCCCTCTCTGGCACACACACACAGAAGTTTCAGGGATCACACCGGATCCTCAGGCTCTCCTGTACACATTGGGGTCTGCTCTGCGGCAGGCGAGGGCTGGGCTTGGGTGCACGGACACGGGTCTGTCCCAAGGAAAGCTGCTGCTGCACAAAAACACAGCCAGGTCCATTGTCATCAATAGTCCAAAATCTTTTTTTCCTTAATATTTTTTCTTAAGTCACAGTACTGTGAGAGGCCTGAAAAGTACAGTTTTATTCAGGCAATCTGTTTGAAACTAAACATTTGGTATGATTTAGATAAAAAATGGTGGTTTCTGAAGTAAGGGGAAGTGAAATTTATAAACACAGTCCCCTTTGTAGCGATCCAGTCACTCACCGAGATACAGAAAAATGCACAATGTAATTTATTTCCAATAACAGCATGTCACTATTTTTAAACATTAACCACTCCTCACAACTAATGCTAAAGAAAACAATCTGAAAGAGCAAAGAGGGATATTCAGAAACATATACTGTATGGGAGTAAGATTATTCTCTCCTTATTTAAATACCTGGAGACATTCCTCTCAGGCCTTTGACTTTACTATTACCAGTAGATTATGGTATACTTGGTCACGTATATACAGTCACACAGTTAAAATATTTTGCTAACACTCATCATCACAGCTAGATATATTTCAAAATGAGTCAGTCAGTTGAAATGAGGACCTAAATTTTATCTGCCCTCAAAGAGACTCAGATTTTTTAACCTTTTTTTTGTTGTTGTTGTTTGTTTTGTTTTGTTGTTGTTGTTTTTTAAAGGCTTGGTAGCTTTAACAGCTTGCCAGGATGACAAGGGCCAGGGAGCACTGGTATTGTGTCAGCAGCAACATCAGGTACTCATGAAGAAAGCATCTCAGGCTAAGGAAATGTGTGTCTGCATGGACACATATATGAAATGGCAATTTAGAGAATGGGAAAAATTTGTATCATAATCAAAAGCAAAGTCCACATTGTTGCTATGGCGAAATCATCTATAAAATAGATACTGTGAACTGTCAGCCTCTTGATTTCTAATATAAAAGAATGAAAAATTTAGTAGCAGTTAAACCAAAAGGTTCCTATCTGTGGAAGCCCCCAAAAGCCTGTTTGCATCCACCGTACCAACAGTAGTACTAGGCAGTGGTCACGCAAAAATGGATCAAATGGATTAGGATCCTATAAAATATTTATTTTATCAGGTGGGGAGTAGTTTTGGAGCATATCAAGGAAAACCACAGTTACCTCAAACACCTATTCAAGAATTGAGCTAACACCTAGATACTCTAGGGCTAATGCTTGATCTGAAAAGGGCTTCCAAGGTGGAAGGAAGTGCGAGGAAGAAACTGAATCAAGAAGGGTAAGAGTAAGAGAAACAGACTCTCAAGGAAAATTAAAAGCTCTACATCTTTACCACAGGATGAGACAGAACTAATATTCTAGAGGAAGGTTATTCTGTAGTATAGTTTCCTCTGTAGCTTTCTGCTTCTGATTTAGTCACTTTCCTTTGAGATGTGCAGAAAACATACATGTTTTTGGAATATGCTTTGTTTACCTGATAATACAATAAATCAAGCAAGCTGTTTCTTCAAAAAGCAGTGTGACCCACTACAAAAGCTCAAGATTTTCTACCCCAGGGTAAACAGGGATCCCAGTACATACCACCCACGTAAATTTTCTGAAGCTCTGCCCCAATGGGAGTTGTCACTTTCCAGCCTTCCTCTTTTTCAAGGACCTTCAGGAAGGATACTCATTAAAGTTAATTTTGTTGCAAACACTTGCTCTATGGAAAATCCACTGAGATCTTCCCTCTTCTAAATTTCTTATACATTCATAATAAGGATACATAAAGCAGCAGCACTTTCCAGACCATTCTCTCAGTCTAATTATATCTAAACCAAGAAGCTATAGAGTTACAAACATGCACACTGCTGAACTCCGGAATGCAGAGCAGAAAAAGGAGGAGAGGCAAGCTCATTATTAGAACAAAACATTAAATAGGACATAATTAGCTTTTGAAAAATAGTTTTGGCTTGCCTTACTTGAAAGCATTTTTACTTCTTCTTTGAAGAAGCCATTTTGTGCATTAGAAAGGCAACAAGTACTTCCCTCCTGCCTAAAATGTAAAGTCCTAACGTTGGTGGTTTAGAACTCTCTTTTCAAGCAACAAGGCTTTATATGCTAATTCCTTACAGAGCAAAAAAAGAATACATCAGAATTACATATTTGTTTCAAACTACTTTGCAAAGACATTCAAGCTCATTTGAGTGAGTGGTCAGAATTTGCTTCCATTTTCACTTAGAGCATTTCTACAACTGAAATTAAAACAACCTTGGAAAACTGTGGTACGGATTATGATGCAGATGTTTACCTCTGAGTTCCAAGAAATGAGCAGGTTAAACTGAATTCACTGGAGTAAAAAGGTGCTACTTGACTTCTTTTCTGTTTACTGACAAACACTCGCGCTTTGACTTTCTGTCTTTACAGCTATCTGGTGCCAGCCTAAAGAGTTGGTCTGAAACTGCAGTTTTGAAACTGTAGGAACCTACTTGTCAAATGTGTGGGCGACACCCCCCCCCCCCCCCCCAACATTTAACTTACTTTATGCCACCAGCACCACAAACTACCAGAAGACACTAATGAACTCTTACACTAAATCCAAATAATTATGGCTAGTATTTTACTGAGACAAGTCACCTAAGTTCCTATTACAAAGTGCTAGAAATTGAGTATACAGGGCTTAGAATTAAATAATGGTAATTATGAAGTACTTTCACATAAGTGATGGTGGTGAAGTTCTAGCACCTTGTAGTCTTTTTTTCTATAATTCACATTAGGTGCTACATAGAACGAAATTCCTACAAGTAAACAAATCAGAGTTGTATGCCCCATCATTGTAAGTTTCACCATTGAAAATAAACTAAGCTGTAAATCATTGCTACTCAGGAAGTCCTTTTCAGCTCGAAAAAAAATGTTTACTTACTCAGAGGTTACAGCTACTCCCTTGGAGGTTAACAAATATTTTACCCCAACCTCTGACTCTACCACACTCAATGTTACAGCTGATAAGCTTCAAGCAGATTCAGTGCAGGTGGGAGCACAGGTTTAGTTTATATGGGGCAGATAGATGCATACAAATTCTCCCTGTTACCATGCTGCTAAGTAATAAGTAGTTTGGGTTTCAGAGACATTTTTGCTCTTTCCTAATGTGGAATTTTTCCTTGATTTAATTAAGAATAGTTTCAAGGATGCTTTATGTTATGTATCAAGTCAAAGACCCAAAAGACAATAGATATGGCAATGGTGATTTTATAACTAAGAATTGCGCATTAAGAAAACTAAATTTTCAGCTGAAAATACCTACTAGATTTTCAGCTGGTTTGCTGCCCTAGGGAAACACAAGAAGTGCAGAGTTGAGCACTGAAAGCAAAACTGGGCCCAGGTTGCTCTCTGCAGTCATGAAAACTGTGTAGTTAATATTTAGAAATGATAACCCAAGAAGTGAACTTCTTGTTTTCTCAGCCATTTGATGGCCCAACCTTAGGTTTGTATTATAGCAATCTGAATAATTAATGTACAAATAAGGCTTCAGAACATAGCATTTAAAATGTAAATTCTCCATTCTGTATGTCAATCCTACAATCCAAAAGATTTAATTGTATAAATGAATGTAATTGGCTTAATTATAATTAATTTACGTTGCTTTCAAAGCTCCATCAGTATGGCATGCAGATAGTGCGACTGAGAATAAGATGTTTATATTCAGAGGACAACCATTACTTTTGGAGGATATATTCCTTATTTAACACCTATGCCAGGTTCCCCGAGTTCAGAGGAAAGTAAACTAAAGGACCTCTTATAAAAGGTGCAAGATTATCTAAGTAGCCTAACATGGAAAGATAAGAAATGACCTCATCTACAGCAGCTCTTTCCAAACAGTAAGATGTATTGCAGTGCCTTTATCTATCTCAGACACTTGTGATTCAAAGAGTATTGTAAAAATGTGTTATCTTTTCATAAGGATTACTCTTCCCCATTGCACAATTGCAGAGATTTAATAGGATTTACCTCCCAAATCCTGAAGAGCCTGGGACACTTGGTCTAACCTGCAGTACTGCATCCAGTTCTGGGGCCCCCAACATCAGAAGGGCATGGACCTGTTGGAGTGAGTCCAGAGGAGGCCATAAAGATGCTCAGAGGGCTGGAGAACCTCTGCTATGGGAACAGACTGAGAGAGTTGGGCTTGTTCAGCCTGGAGAAAAGGCTCCAGGGAGGCCTTATAGCACCCTCCAGTACCTGAAGGGGGCCTACAAGGAAGCTGGGGGGACTTTTTAGCAGGGCCAGTTGCAATAGGACAAAAGGTAATGTTTTTAAACTAAAAGAGGTTTAGACTAGCTATAAGGAAGAAATTATTTACAATAAGGGTGGTGAAGCACTGTAACAGGTTGCCCAGGGAAGTGGGAGAGTCCCATCCCTTGAAACATTCCAGGTCAGGTTAGACGGGCTCTGAGCAACCTGATCCAGTTGAAGGTGTCCCTGCTCAATGCAGGGGGCGTGGACTAGATGGTGTTTAAAGGTCCCTTCCAACCCAAACTATTCAATGATTCTATAGCAGGCCAGGCTAACTGCACAGGGACCTTTGCTGCAGGGCCTCCTAGCTCCCCTCTCCAGACCCTCTCTATCAGCACAGCCACAGCTGAGCTGGGATAACTAGCATCTATTTCTGGAGAAAGGGAAGAGACTTTCTTCTGCTGGAGAAACTACCTGAGCTATGTGTTATCTCCTGAATGGCTTTATTATAGGGACAGCATGGAATTTTTTTTTTCAGTACATATGTATGTCCACTAAGTGTCTCAAAACAGAAACCAGTTTACTGTACAAAGTTTGGCGTTGGTGCGAGCTCCCCTGCAGCGCAATCCTAACTCCCTTGCTAGGACTGTGACTGTAGCTATGGAGGGGAACATGGACAAAGAGTTTCACTTTTCCACAGGAGGAAGGCAGACAGAAGAGGAGGAAGGATTTGTTTGTAAATGAGACACTAGTTTGGGTGCAGACAATGATGTAAAAGTAGCAGTATCTACCTAGCTCTGAGCCCATTGGAATGCTTTCCTTTCTTCTGCAAAAGGTACACTCTGCTGCTGGGTGGTTTGGTGACCATGGCCAGCTGTCCTCCTGTAGCTGGTGTGGAGGAAAGTGCTCAGTCGGAGCAAACTTACTTCGCTGCCTCACTCATTTTCCCCAGTTTTCTCCTGATGTCTGCTCCAGCTGGGTGTTTTGACTAAATCAAATAAAAGCTCGCCAGCATGCCTGGCTCAAAGCTGCCACTGGAATGCAGAAAGTACATTTTTTTCAAAAATAACCAAACATATAAACTTTGCCAATACCTTTTCCTAATCAGCCATTTTCAGTCTTTTGATGATTAAAGATTGTAACCATATTTCTATGATTGTGTTTGACTATAAGCATGATGTTAATGGCCTTGGAAGTTATGATACCATTTGGGAATGCCATAGGAATTGTATATGACAACCTGTTTTTTCAATGTGACTCTTTTTCCAGTTATCTCTGTCATATTTGGGGGATTCCAATTTTTAGGTCATTAGAGAATTATCAAAGCCAGTTTCAAAGCTGGAGAGAAATAGATGTGTGGTACCTAATGGTCATACAGTTAGGCTGTCTATCACCTGGATTAAGAAATTATCCTCGATGCACTTCAAGACCCTCCTGGACTGCTTAGAGCTTGCCTATTTATCCATGCCTTTACATGTGAACCCACAATGTTCCCTGCATGATATAAACTGAATTGAGTAATTGCTTAACTGAGATTCAACAAAGGAACAATCAATTAGACATATTGGATAAACACAAGCGAAAATTAAAAAAAAAAAAAAAAGGATTAAAACCAAGCCCCCTTTTAAAAGATTAAAACCAATCTCATAGGAAGAAAAGGGAGTGGGAAAGAAGAGAGGGAGAGTTGCACATGAGGAAGCAGGGCTTATTAAAGGCCAAATATATAATGTGAGAAGACACTATGAAAAGTAGTAATCACTGAAATGAAGAATACATTTGAGAGACTGTAGGACTATCCATACATGCAGTTTGCCACTGCACTGTTGTGAAGAAAATAAACTCTGTAAAATGAACTCACCTTTTGTGAAGCAGGTATGATTTCCAGTCCTGTGGCTTTTATGTAACACCTTCATTTACAATTCTAATTTTGTATTTCTGCAACAGATTACAGGAAAGGGAAGGGAACAGACAGAGCAGAAGGGAGCTGTCAAATTCAGAAATCCCAGGATCATTGCTATATAATTACAGGTGACCAGTAAAATAACATTCTTCTAACATTATTAAGTATCCAGGACTTAAATTTGCTGGAGCTTTGAGTTCATTGTTTGGGGTGCTATTTAGATTTGTTCTTTTCAGGGATACATATTTGATGCAATCAGCAAAGAAAGTATCTAATACTGCAGTTTCTGAGAAGGATAAAATGAAAATTGCTTGACAGAGCTAGGAAAGATGTTGGTTTTGGGAACAGCTGATAGCCTGTGGTGAAGGAGCTTATATTAACAGATTTATTTTTTGTTTTTAGGTGACCTTTTCTTCCCTTCCTCCAACTGAATTGTGTATGAAAAAATCAATATTTCTTTGAGCAGCTTGAGCCAACATGAGGAATTGATTTCAATATTAATCGTACAGTTCTAAGGCACTGGGTTTGATACAAGTGGAGAAAACATTTTCAAAGTAACCATACAGAATAGATGTCCAGCTTTTTTTCATGTTTGTTTTCCAGTTTTATTTTGCAATACAGCTGAATCTTCTAGGTTTGCAAGGCTGACAGTTTTACAAAATCAACATTGCAAGTAAAAATATTTGGTACATTTTCACAGCTGTTTGGAGGATTGACATTAAAGAAATTTTTTTCCCCTTGGTGATATTTTTTTCTAATTATCTTGAGTGTTCTAATGTCATTGAGAATATAAAGAATACTTTTAATGGATAGTAACATAATTTTAAACAATGCATTTAGCCTGTTTTTTATATTTTACCTCAGGATGTTTTCCACATTCATTCCAGAAAATATCCATGTGGTGGGGATAATAAGACAAAAATCCTAGACTAGTGCTTGAACCATTAGCACCATAGTAGCCTGCTCTATCTTGTACTCTCTTTCTGGCTCAGTCTGGCATTATTTTTTGTTCAGGAATATAGCTTCAATAAAAGAAGTAGTTCATTCACTTCCCCTTCATCCCTTGTGTGTTCCTCTAAGAGATGGGAGAATTGAATGAAATCTCCTGCATCCTGCTCAAAAGCTTTACACTTTGGGCGGTGACATGAAAGGATCAGTGCTGGCTGGTGCTGACACACACTTATGTTAAAGGGAACAGCAGGGGCTATCATTATGCTTTGTATGGAGACTGACTATTTTGGTGTATAGGTATGATCCGAAATTAAGTTTTTAGAGGGCTCAGTCAGATGAATACCTGGTTTCTGGATGCTGTTGAAGTAAAGTGAAATAAAACTTGCAGGTGCTTTAACCTGAAAGCAATGAACTGTGTCTCCAGTGGCCTGGAAGCAGCAATTTAGCAATGAATTTTAAAATGCTATGTGATTTCAACAATCTAATGCCCTTTTTAACTTCAGCCTTTACTGCTTGCTTAAAAGATGTGCTACATTTCTACAGGTTTTGAACTTGGATAATTTAATGTAAGTTTTTTGATTAACTACATTTTTATCCATCTGCTTTTACCTTCAGGCTTCTGAGGAAATACAGATTAACAGTTATTATTCCTTCTTTGACTTTGTCATTGCCAAAAATGTTAAAACTAATGATTAGGAACTGATGGGTAGAACTCTAAGAAGATACAATCATTGTATTTCTAATCTATGCATGCTTTGTCCAGGCATCATTTAAATGCCTCTGTAGTAGTGTTGGCTTCCTCCAGCTCTGTATTTATCTATCAATATTTAAAACCTTTACATTTCTTATTATAAAAGATGAATCAATAACTGCATGATGAAATCATTTTAGCATAAACAATTGAATTCCTGTAATATAGAGTATAAATCTAAAACCCTAAGCAGAAGGCATTCAGTGTAAGGAGCATCCACATTCAGAACAGCTAGAGGTAAACTGATGCCCTACCAGAACAAGGTAGGAATTTTGGACCTTTTTTAAAAGTATTTGTGTGATCTAAAAGTGTGGTGGGAATCCATACAAACATATACCTGGTTTTAAAATCAGATAGATTTTAATAAGGCTGCAGCTGACAGCAGTTAGACTTTGAATTGTAAAACCAGTCAAGCTTTTGGGCTGTTTTCCCAAGGCCACAGTACAATGATACTTAGCCCAACTAATGCAAAGCTGGGTTAAGAGAGTCTGTGCAACTTACGGCAGCACCTCCGGCTGTCATGTAGGTTACTGTCTGGATTTTAGCAACTCCATAAACACATTTTGTCACAGCTGATGCTCCAACCCTGCAATCACTAAAGAATTAGAGCACCCAAATTTTTGACGCTGCAACCTTTTGGGATTCACAGCCATGTGAAACAAGATGGGAGACAAAGGCAGGTAAAAGTGGCAGCCCCTGAGGCAGGGACTCCATTAGGAAATGCTGAGGAGAATGAAGTGCCTTATGGACCATCTTGCCCTGAGACTGGAGTGTGCAGCGCTTGCTATCCCGGAACCTCTCTTGAAATATTTTTCCTCACATCAAACTATGTGTTTCCTCATGAAACACCACTGGGCAAAAAGCACATATGTTTTATACCTTTCTGTGACCACATGCTAGCTAGGGTATTGCCGTAAGGCACCACAGAGTAAAACTCGAATCCCACTGTCTTGCAAACCCTGCAGTACCAGAGGCTTTTATACCAGCTTCTCTGTGACAGGGAGAAGGAAGTTCTTCTCTATGTCAAGAAGTAGTTGGGAAGGTTCCGTCAGGCCTGGAACCAGCCCTGACATGGGATACCAGGATTCCCAGCCATTCCCTCTGGTGAAATCCAGCCATCCCTCAAGGGGATGCAGGCTCTTACAGTGTAATCACCAACAGCCGGCAGTTTCTCATCATGTGTCCAGGCGTTTCATGTGTCCTGGTCTGATAGCATGGCCCAGTCAGGGGTCTGGACATCTGCCCTCAGCCCAAACACTTTAACCAGCTGGGACTCAAACTTGCTGGGGATCCTGGTAGTGTCAGCAGTTCAAGGGGGATTCTGGAAGTTCTGGAGACCTTCTGAGTGGTCTCCAGAAGGTCTAGGCAGGGTTGTACCCCCAAACACACCTGATCCAGAACTTCTGGGTGCTGTGAAATACAAGGACAATGCACTGCGCTCCTCTGTGCTCCCCCAATACCACCTCTGTTTTCTGTGTGGGGTGCACACGGTGCCTAGGTACGGGGTCAGTGGTTAATTGGTTGAGATAAACAACAGCACAGTAAGTCTGCATTGACATTACTCATTTTCCTTTTGCCTGTATCAGCAAACTGCAAATCAGTTTCTTATTAGTAACTGCTGAACCAGGCTAACATCTTTCTTTAAACATGGTTATTACAGCATGATTCAGAAGCATGAGCACAGCTCCTGAATATCAGCAGTTTCCTCTTCCATGGCTAAGGTGGCTGCAGAACATGCTTCATACTATCCTTTAATTATAAATACACCTACTCCAAGAACAGTTCTAAGTCTGTACGACACAGAAACAACAAAGAGGAGACAATAACACTTTTTCACTTGCCAAGGGAGATTTCTGAGGGAAGGCTTTTAAGTGGTTCTTCTTGTGTGATGATTAATTTACTCCTATCTGACCTTTACTATAAAATCTTTTAATTATTCTTTTTATAAGAAAAGAGGTTGGAAAACAAGTAAGAAATTATTAAATGGCGAGGTAAATTTTCAGAGTAATATGAAACATATACTATTTTTCAAGTTCTGAACAAAAGTTCATTATTTTGCCACTATATTTTAGCCTGCATTTAGTTTAATCCTTGGGTCTCTTTTTCCAGTGGTCATAATGAATGATTAAAAAAAAGTCTTGTATGGACTGGGCAACACAAAAAAATCCTGAAAGTAGCACGAATTTTGATGATGCTTTAATGAATTTCTTCTCACTATCTTGACCAGTAGGAATTAATGATTCTATTTTCCAGCACAGATAAAGCAAACCTTTTCAGAGGTATCTGCAAGTGCTACACTGATAATACAACCTATTATCTGATTCTAGGAATGCAGGCAGCACTTGGAAATGGCTCTGTATAAAATACAAATCGTTATGGTATTGTCTTTGCTGTTAATAATACCTCCATCCCAAAGCTTGGAGTGTGACTTAAGTTCAGTCATCCTGTAAGTTCATGAAGCTTATTACTTCAAAAGGAAATAGCCTAAACCACAGTGTTATTGTGGTAGAAATGCACTGGTATTGGATACCAGTCAGCTCCATGTTACTGTCTGGCTCACACTTGTCATTTCTTTTTGCCTTTAATTTTGGAAATGGTTCCTTATCCCCTATATATGTGTATACCTTTACAAATACTTTCCTTTACTGAGGCATCTTAAAGGCAAATACACTTAGATTGGGAAATTAGAGTTGTTTCGTCAATATTAGCCTTGGAAAATGGAAACGAAGTATTATAGCATCAAAATTCTTATGAATGACTGAAGGACTAGATTTTCAAACATTGAATACATTTTCAAAAGTTTTTCTTGGTAACTGTTGCAAATTCTAGGAAATCGTACTGGGGTTTTGTGTGTGGATAAGGCAGTAATCAGGGAAATAAAATTCAGTAGATTTTTAGCAGTTATACTCAAGTTTTCACAATCTGATCATATGAATTAAAGGTTCAAGATATTACATAAGGTATCTGCTCTTTGCCTTTCTGTGGAATCCCTTTCATTGTCCAGTGGTACAGGTCAAATCTGTTCTAGGACATATCATCACCAAGCAAGATATGTCTATGTAGTTTTTACTAAAACAACACAAGACAAGATTTTTCTCAGAGGTTTTCTTCATGGATGGATCATGAAAAGTCATTAGGTGAGACAGGCTATTCTTAATTTTCTTTAAAAATAATTTTGCTTTGCTTTAAATAAATTTTGTGTTCCTACTGGCATAAGATTCCCATTTAGTTCAGTTCACGTGGTTTTAGCCATGTGCACCACTGCATGCACTTTTTAAATGCTGCAACTCTGATGCAATGACACACAGTTTTTCCTTTGGGGCAAGTTTTCCTCTCCTGTTTATTTCCTCATGAGGTGAAAAAAAAATACCACAAAATACTTTGACAAAGAAGCTGCCACCTTTAGGGAGTCATTATTCCCTGCATGCTTATTGCATGTGCTCAATTGTTATAGCTTCTTTACAGCATCTGCATGTAATTTAACACAACCAAAACTGGTCTGAAAGTTGTGACATGTTTGGATAAAATACAGCTGCAGGAAAGCTTTGGCTTGAGAAGCTGGTGCAGTACAAATAGCAGGCTTCAAAAAGCAGACTTCATAAATCAGGGGTTTTGTAGGTGAACTCTTCTGGGATACTGATCTAAAAAAAAATAAAAAGGCTTAAGAAACCTGGCAGCTCCTTAGAGATGCAGTATTTAGAATAAAAGTGTAAACGATACTATTCTGGGGGGAAGAGAGGCAGAGTAATAATAAATCAGCTGGGTTTAATCAGTAACTTTTTGTTGCCCTCTAATACAAGAAGAGACTGTACTGGAAGTTTAATTGAAATCAGATTGCTGAAGTTGAGTACAAAGGTATAGATCAGGCATGCTGTCCAAAATGTGATAGCTAGAAGGACAAAATGAGGTGCAATTAGCAAGGGACCTCAAGAAGAACAAGAAATTGTTGGACACATAATTCAAAAAGAAAAAGCAGGGTTGGGACTGTACTTACTGATAAATGTATTGAGGAAGATATTTAGTGTAATTTCATTTTGAAGTGTTTGATGCTCTTTATCTGGATGTTTTTACTCTAAAGTTTAGAGTGATCAGGTGGCCAACATAAGAGCAACAAAAAGGGGCAAGAAGGTAAATAACATTTTGGAGTATATGTAAATAAGTTATACATTTTCCTACTATCCTGGCCTGATGATCTTCACCCTAAAATGCCTTGAACATCTGGCTAAGTCAATTAGAGAGGCTAATGGTTATCTTTGCAAACAGGCAAGTACAATGAATGCTTGACCTAATTTCCTGCCAGTTTGTCTAAATTAAGATTTGTGGAAGAGGGAGTTAAAAAGTAGGAAAATATGCTGAGAACATAGTAAAAAATAATAGAAGAGGTTTAGTGAGTCATTCTCTGTAGTTTATCAAAACAGAGATTGAAAATTACTTTGATTATTGTATATAAACACTTTCCTTCAGAGTTCATTTTGCTGGTTATTAACGGACCATTTAATATAACAGAGGAAGATGTAATATGAAGCGACAGTTAAGAGTTGAAAGCCAGGCAACCACAAACAAGAAATAATGCATGGTTTTCTAATAATGAGGATAATTAATCAGTGGAATAAATGACAACAGGGACCACTATATAAACTATGCTTCAGTCAACACACATATAATTTGAGCTCCTTTGGGGGAAATTTCTGTAGAATTATGAGTGCTATATTCCCTCTTCCCTATAACTATTGCTTGTGGACTTAAAACCTACAAAATTCTTCTCATTTATCCACACGGCCAGCAACGGCGTAAGTATGCTTTTTCACTTGGGACCATGACGCCATGCAGGAGCCCTAGATTACATCTCAGAATAGAGAATATACATTTATTACTTGATAACTGATCAGAGTTTGACTACTTTGCAGTTAAGACACATGTATTTTATTTGGATTATTAAAGGTTTATAAAAGCCTGAACTGTCATCTGTCAAGTACAAATATATAGTTGTGGCATGGCAGATACTATAACATAGAATGACATTCATCCACAGATGCTGTGTAGATGTCACTGAGAATCTGGAGAAAATCTGCTCCTTTATTTCAAAGAATGAAAACATAACAATGCTATCCCAAAGAATTCCTTGTTTTTTAGTGGATTTTTAAAGTCCTTTTCAACAGAAGTTCAACTGAGTATATGAAACTGCGTTTTGTAATACAACAAGCTGAAGTTTAGTATAGCCTGCATAACACCTCAGTGGGTATTGTTATTCAATAGTTCAAAAGAGTTGTCAATTCAAAGTGTGAACAAGAGATGAAGAAAAGGTAGGGGCATCTTCAGGTGTGAATGTGTAATTTATTTGGAGCCAGCAGGCAAGGCTGGTGTAAAAATAGAACAAACATTAACCATGTCAATAGCTCTATTCAAAGTTTGCTTTGAAGCAGAATTTACCATGATAAGTGCTCTGATAATCCCTATTAACCAGACCATTGAGGCAGCAAGAAGTCTCTTTTTCCTTGTCTATACCTCAAAGACTTAAATATAAAGGTTCTGCTATGACATCATGATGGAGGGGTTACTGAGCACTGGTAAAGGCAGAGATCATGACTTCAAGGGAGTGGTTCCTTCCCTTGGGAACAGTTAACAACAGACCCTGTTTTTTTTCAGCAAATCTCCTGAGTATTGCAGCTTTTCCATAGATAAACCAGTGGCAATGTCCAGATTTTGTCTTTCCTCTTCAGCAGAAATGCTTGGACCAAAGGAAGTCCAAGCAATCAAGTGGTATTTATTTCATTGGTTTTATGTTTGGTTTTTTCCCTTTTCCCACTTTGGTAGGTGCTTAGTGAATCAGCAAGGCAATTTTTACTTGAATACCACATTAATAATGGTCAGCAGATTTGAAAAAACCTTTATACAGATAAAGAAACTAATTTGTCTGCAGTGTTGCACATAACACTTTAGAAATGCTTAATTGTGTTGAAGGGATATTGCAGACTCCTGTTCTCTCATTCTTTCGGTGCACTGCTGTTAGCTCTGTTCAAAATCATTAGTATTTCCGTGGGACACAGATAGATCAAGCACTACATAAAGAAGAAACAAGTAATGCTTTTATGTCATCCTCCACTAATTAATTTTTTTCCACTTTCTAAATTTCTATCCACTTTTGTGTATAGTTTAAAAAAAAAAAATCTAATTTCGGAGGTTGTAAATGAGCTTTTTGTACATCCATCTATTGGGAAATGGAAAAGTTGAGTAGGTTCTGTGTTAGTAGTAACTTCTCTATTAATTTGAAAGGAAGCAGAAAGCTAGAGTTCTGTCAAAACACCATACCATATTAAACTAATAAGCACTTCCAATCGATGCAGACCAATTAAATGTGACTCCACGTTTCTAGACTAACAAGCAGAGTTACATTTAAATTGAAATTTTATTCAGCAAAGACATAAGCCCCTCTTCAATGTGGTCTATAAAATTAACCAGGCACAATACACCCCATACAGATTAGCAGTTCCCTCTCCATAGGGGCATAAAAAATACAATCAGCAGGTACTTCAAAGCTCTGAAGTGTATTGGTACAATGCGCTTTGAAATATTTCAGGTTCAGCAGAATGGCACGTGACATAGGAGGTGATAATTCAAAATCTCCCTGTGTGGCATGGACGGTGATCATGTGCTGCATCTCTCATTTCCTTTGCCACCTTGAGACACTAAACCTGTTGTACTCCATTGGACACCGGTTTCCCAGGCTCGCTCACCATGAGAACACAGGCACTGAGGAAGATGCAGCACACCTCAGGAGTACAGAAAACATTTGCCAGTACTCATATGCTAGGTAGGTTTCTTCAGACTGTCACTTGCTGTTCAGTGGTCTTCATGAGTGCGGTGAACCTTCCACAGCAACTGCACGAAGACCCTCTTGCAATCACTACATTTGTTGGTCCCATTAGAGGGGGCATCCAGTCAGTTAATGTATGGTACCTTAAACAGACCCAGGTCTTCCCCCCTTGCTGCAGGAGTCTAAAAACAAGTGCCCAGCTGGCAGTGCAACATGCCTGGCCATAGTTCTGAGACTGCTAAATCTCATGCAATTTCCTAATTGAGTGTATGTCGTGCGCCACAGGTGGTAAGTATTCCTGATTTGCGAGATGATGGGACAGACATTAGGCTTGTCCTACTAAAGAAACGCCAGTTTATACATGGAGTTAAAGTAGAAATCACTACATTCAGCATTCCTTCGTATGTTTCATGTTGGCAACCTTACTTGTCTGCTCTGTAGGCAAATTCTCCAAGCAACAGTCATAAAAAGCTGGGCTGCAATAGCAAAACACCTCTAAAGAGATCTAAGGCTCTGATTTAACACACCAATAATGTAAAAATATTCTTCACACGCAATGCCTAGGGAGCTGCTATGTGGCCCTGTCAAAGTTTCTACTAAAGGGTTTAGGGGAAACTCAGTTGCCCTGTAATGATTCAGAGAGCAATACCTAGAAGGCCTCCTAATACTTACTGCAGCGGTTAAAGGAGAAATTGAGTCATATAATAATACACAATAACAATATATAAAGTTTTTGGATTAATTTAGATGTTTCATCCAGAGAATTTGATTTGGCAACAAATAGAGGTGAGCCAAAAAAATGGGGGTAGCCGGCTTCCTGGTTACTCATGCATAGAAACAAACAAGATTATTTCTTTGTGCTGACTTGTATCAGTAGCACTTTCTATCAGAAAAATAATGCTAATTAATGAAACTGGGAAAGGTAATTACCATGTTTCAGCTTTAGGTGTCTAATTGAGATGCCTGTAATAAGAACCTCATGTTCCTGTGTATCCAGTGGAATTCACAAGCATTACTTGAAGTTTCTTGGGATTTTTTTGTGAAGCTCAACTGACTATAGGGGTCTGTGATAAAGTATTTAGTTAACTTCTATATATGTACTCCCAGAAGCTCTAGACAGTGCTATAAAATGCTGGAGTCTGCTGAAGTAAAATTTAACTGTGTTTACATTTTTACTCATGCTCACCAAATACTGTTGCTAACATCGTGCTTTAAGTCTGCCAGACTGCTTTCCATGTGGCTCGAGGTAATCTATTTGATGAAAACAACCATCTTGGCATTCCTATGATGTTTCTGCTTTTCTTTTTTTTTTTTCTCCTTTCCAAATATGGCCTCCTTTCTTACATAGCAGATGTATTTTCCTGATGAAATAATTCCTGCTTTGCAACTAAGATACCTTACAGTCTCCTTGTGATGGAAACTATACAAGCTCTTGCCCAGAGCCACCTTTAAATCAAGCATATTGCTTGGAAAACAATCAACTGAGTTATCTTTAAAATTCTTTTCTAGTATTAGTATAACTTATTCAAGTTTGGGTTTTAAAATATTTGGGTGTACACAATTATTTTAACAGCAAGTACTGTTTAACAAAAGAATGTAAGAATAACAATGGTTTGGTTTCTATTTTCTCTTTAAGGATAATTGGCTGCTGAGGGCATACAACTTCACCTGCTTCCAACTGAATATTTTTCTAATTGCACCTGTGTGCTTTCATCCCTTCAGTGAGAAAGTCAGTAGTCAGTGTATTTTAAAAGAATAAATTATATTCAAGTTTATATAGTTCAATTAAGTCTCTACATTTTGATAAAGCAGCACATAATTTTTATTTAATGTTCTTCCTCAGAACTGTTTGTATTAAAAATATTACTTAATTACTTTGATTCTTATTTAGACTCAGAAAGAAAGTAGCAGTAAAGAGTAAGAGAAACACATGCTTGGTTACCCTGAAATCTGCAATTCTACATGATATATGGGATTATATGCAGTCATATTTTCATATTGTGCAGGCACTTTTCTTGTTGTATTTCTAGCTGTTAGTCATAGTAGTTACATTACAGGTAAAAAATGATGGTTAAAATAGCAGATGTAATATAACTCGCAGAGGAAAAATTACTATCCTCAGAGTACATCTGAATATAAAAATTTAGTTCAATATCAAGATGCCACTGGCCAGTGAACATTTTATTGTAACTATAGTAATCCTAGGGGATGTCAAGATGGGTTTTTAAAGAGCGATCACATCACGTTCTTATTCATTTCTTATACAGGCTCATGTGCACAAAGACTTATTGGAAGGTTCATGGCTGATTACACTTAACAGACTCTAATGGTGAAAATTTATTTTTTGGAGGGTAAAAAAACCCCACAAAGGAAAAAAAGAAAAGAGAAAAGGAAAGCTCTGCCCAGTGGCTACCTGGGAGGAGAAGTGGCAGAGTCTCCCAGGCAGACGTCCCCCTTAGGTGTTCTCTGCAGGTAAACACATGCCCCCACATGATACTTCAATAACCTCACAGCCTCTGCCAGGACCCGCTCAAACTCCACTCTGATCAGTTGGTTTTTGCTGATTTGCTGTTTAGTTCCTTATTGGATCCCCCCTATGTAAATTAAGAGTAGAAAAAAGCAGAGGGAAGGGAGGAGCAACTCACACTGGTTGCAGTTTCTTCCCACAGGGACCCACCATGGCAATAGCAATAGATTTTGCTTGAAACAATATTGGGGTCTGCAGGTGAAAAATGCCATAAGCTGCTGTGACTTAGTTGAGGAAATATTGAGTTTAAATAGCTGCAGTGAGTTCTCTGGAGATTTGGGTTTTTTTCCCCTTTCTTTCTTTTTTTGGAGAACACACAATTTAAGTACGAGGGATAGATGAATGAAGAAGATGACATCTTGTGAAATACTTCTCCTATGAGGAAGGTTAAACAATTATGACTTTGATCATAATTTGGCAGCATGAAATTCTAGCTAGCACATGGATGGGCAATAATACAAAACTGTAGAAGTAGAAAATAGATTTGTTTTGGACTCTTCTTTAAAAAGCCAAGCACTCTGAGCAGACATTTTCCTCAGCTAATTCATTTTAAGACTGAAGAAAAGCCATCGAGAAAAATCACTATGTTGTCTCTCTTCAGGTATGCTGGGCAGTCAGCACTGATAGAGATTGGCAATCATTGTTTATTGATTCACTCACCATTTTTCCAGACTTAATAGACTAAGATTTTAATAGCTAAATATACTCTGGCTCTGGCAGAGATGTGAAATAAACCTTGATTTTGTTTTGCTGCCTTTTTTGAATGAAAATCAAGGAGTTAATGTATTTCTCTTTAGTGTGTGTGTTTTTGTTTGTTTATTTGTTTCAAAATGTCATAATAATCATTATCCTAAGGAAGCCATAAAAGACACCTTGGTGCAAGTACTTGGAACAAGAAGTCAGGCAACATTGTTTTTTATTGTACTATTAGAACAGAAAGACAGTAAGTATGCTGTCACGATGTGCAAGGCTATTTGAAGAGAGTGCTCCATATTCCTCACTCTTAGATTATTTCCCTAATTCTATTACCCTCTGGAGAAAGAGATGGTGCTGGTATTTTTACCCCCTTTTTATTGTGACTTATATCTGTCTTTTCTACAGTCTTCTTACTTAATATATTCTCTTCTTTCCTCCACACATTCTATAGAATTTCTTATTAAGCAAAATCAGCTCACCATAATTCTGTCTTGAAGGCTGCGATTCAAATCCTTACGTGTGACTCAGCTGCTGGGTGTAGTGGTGGTAGCCCCAACTGGACTACATGACTACTCTGTTTACCCTGAAGAAAGTGAGAGGGAAAAAAAAGGCACTTTAAGATTGTTTTAGGATCTGAGCATTTGTCTGCTTTTAAAAATTCTTCACGTACTTGCGCTGTTTTTACCAGGGAATGACAAAATTTTATTTGTTTCATAAATAGAGAATAGTATGTGTCTAAGCATGTTATTACAATAAAAACACTGCCAATATGGTTCATGGAGAACTATACCAAACCTCCAATAAACTCTTAACTTTTTTTTTTTTTAAATTAACATGCTAAATACTAATCTTTAAAACGTTAGCAAATTAATTTTCACAGGATAGCTGATATAAATATCTACCTCATACTGATTAAAAATATTCTGAGGAAAATATCTTTTTGGTGTAATTTACCTTCTGAATGAGTGTAAAACTCTCCTTTAATTTTTTTTTTACTTGAATTTTACAGATAATACTATTCTTTTTCCATTCCTAAAATTGTCTGTTCTTGTAGTAAGGCAGAATGGGTATTAAAACATCTGTTTGCTCTTTTTATTATAGTTTTGAGTAACAGCCCATGTCCAAAGAAGCTGTGGATGCCCCATCCCTGGCAGTGTTGAAGGCCAGGCTGGATGAGGCTTTGAGCAACCTGGTCTAGTGGAGGGTGTCCGTGCCCATGACATGGGGGTTGGAACTGGATGGTCCTTAAGGTCACTTCCAACCCAAACCGTTCTGTGATTCTATGATTATGCTAAGAGCATTTCTTTAGGCTGGTGAGGTCAGTGGTAAAGAAAGAGGTGCCCTCAAAAGGAGGGCACCTACACTAAGAGTTTTTTACGTATATTTAGTATTACAGAGATCTAAAATAAAGACAGTATTCTTGTGCTTAATTAGATGTGTCCATTAAATGGCAGCAAAATATCCTTGCCTTTACATGCAAGAAATGAAATTATCTCAGACCACAGAGGAAGCATGAAAGAAAGGATGTGAAATTCCAAATCAACATAAAACTTGAATGCAAGATTAGGGGAGTAAATGCAATACCTTTTAAAATCAAGGTACTTTTTGTATACACTGATAGGTAAAGCAAGACATTGGGGAATAATAATTATATTGCCAACTCAGATAGGGAAAGGACTGATGGAATCTCTTTCCTCATCAGTATTTCTTTTAGTGTGGCCCCAGCGTTCCTTGCAATAAGGTTTCTGTTGTAGTGTTTGGACAATTGGTGCTTTAAGTTATTGACGATGTCCATTCATATGGGTTAGTGGATACTTCCAGTTTCAGATCTTTAATAATTGTTTAATGCACAATGTCTGACATCAGAACGTACTTTACACAGAATAACTTATGGTAATAGACACGAATTAAAATGAAAGATTATGAACCAGGAGTACCGAGCATCTGATAATTGCACTCTTTTTCTTTGTTTGAATATTGTTAAATACAAAGTCACTATATAAATTTACATATAGACAGGATATGATCAAAGCTTGTTATCATAACAGTTGAAGATGAAGAATTCTTGTTTGAACTACCCATCTACAAGTTAGTCATACCCTTGGGGTTTTTTTTTCAGGTTTCAAAGTATATTCTACTTATGTAATAATTTCACTTATATAAATTGAATATGAAAATTATACAGTTCCCACATTGCTGTAGAATGGGTTAATATATCATTAAAAGCAAAGAGAACAAAAATAAATAGTTAAATGATTGGAACAATCAGACTTGCAAAAATCTTCTTGAATAGGTATTTTTTTTTTCCATCATAACCTTTCCACTAAACCATTGATAGGTTTTTCAGTCCCCAAAGTTTTTCTTGTAATTAACATGAAGCTTGTCCAGGAACAGTAAAGCTCCTTTCACTTGCTCATCCAAGAAATTCTGTTTAATGTCTCTGAGCTTTTTTTGACTAAGTCAAGGAACTGAAGTCACACAAGATAAAAAACTTTCCTTTTCCATTTCCCCCTGAATTTCTAGCTACCTGCTAGAAGTTTCTTGCAATCATGAGACTCATTTAACACTGCTCATCGTTCTTTTTCTTTCCTTCTGAGGACACATCATCATTTTCAGCGCATATTAATATCTTAATTAGTGCAAACTTCCCTTAAAATGACATAATCCCTTTCTCGATGATAACAGCATATTTAATAGGATTATCTTACACAGACACCTTTTCTTATTTTTGCATCTTTCTCTTCCCACAGTATTTCCTCTGTCAATAACAGACTTGTTTTCTGTTTCCTTGGTCACCCACACAAATGCAGTAGTACCTTGCCAGTCTTCAGCTGAATAAGATTCATCTTCGTTGTCAGTGATGTGTCTATCTACCACACCAGCCAAATAGGAAGTATCGTGCATGTAAGGACCTTTTTCTATCTACACTAAGCCTTAAAAAACTTGAAATTTTCAAACCTTATTTTCCATTCTCCATTATTCTTACATCCAAAGGAAAAAACCAAAAATATTTCTTGCCACTTTCTTGTATGACACAACCATCTGCAGCCTTCTCAAGCTGGTTCCAGAAGTTTCATGATCTTGGACTAAGAAAGGCAAAAATCTTTCACCTTGTAAAAAACAAAGGGTTTATTTGTGCCCTAAAATGACAAAGAGCCTCAGTTATGTTAACTGATTAGAATGATGATCAGATGTCTATACGAGTCTGATGTGAAAAAAGAAATCTTAGTGCTGCTTAATTTGTACTACTGTCCCTCTCAGGTGTGCTGATAATTTGAATATCATTTACCATTTGCATCTGTTTAATTTTTTAATAGAATAGAGATGGTGGTGGTGGGTGATGAAGACTTCTGACTTATGCAGACAGTTGTGTTCTAGGATTTACTTTGGTGCAAAAGTGAACAGAACACCAAGGTTCTCAGCCAGAAATATTCAGGCACATTAAAGACATCCTTGGAATGAAAGATTCATCTGAATGAATTTAACTGACTCCAGAGAAAAGGTAAAAATCATATTTTGAAGAATTGTATTATAACCTCACTGATTGCTATATTATGATTGGGACATAAAAGAGAAAAAGCATTTTTCTCTCCCAGTATTCCCTTTCAGTCTCTTAATCTAGCCTGCCTACACTTAACAGTATTTCTCTGCTAACAAAGATGGAGAGTTGCAGCAAACATTTATTTGAAAATATTTTTGCATAATATATGTTCTAATGTTTACTTGGTTCCTTAGGTCCTACATTCTCTAGAGCTATTCACATGCTTCTAGTTAGGCGTATACTCCAATATATGGGGCCATGTATAATACTATGATTTCAGGTCAGAAAACAACGTTGTGAATACACACATATGGCACCATTTGTCCATGTCCGAAATGCTAGTATAATATTATTTATTTGCATATATTTCCTTATATAATTCAATGACTTTTTCTGTAAGAAATGGATACTAAGCAACTGATGTTACTTTTATTCATCAGCTTCCCTAAAATAGCTTTCAGATCACATATTGGCTCTATGCAAGGTGGGCTTTGAAGATAATTATTTAATTTTCTCTTCCTTTTCTCTTGACCCCATTGAAAAGATGGGAAAGCTTAGCATTAAAAAACATGAACCTCAGCAGTTGGACGGTAGCACAACAATTTCAAATATGGGGTAACACCAGTGTAGTAAGAATAAATGGATTTTGAATCTATACTTTTAGTTCCCCCCAAATAAAGGATTTTATAATTTGGATTTCTGCATGGGAAAAAAAAAAAATCAATATTCACTCCAAAATTCATCATAGTTCCCAAGTTAAAATAAAAAGCACTCCCTAACAAACTGCCTTGCTGTTGGATACCTATGTGTACAGAACAATTAGCAGAGGGCCCAGAATAGTATTGAACTATACTTAGAAGATATTGAACTTCTGCACACCTAGTGAACATTCTCAGGAGTGGAAAGTAATGAGGTGGTGTGAAAGTGTGGCCTCTGCAAACAAATCCTTCTGCTGCGTCTATTTGCTGTGCAATTGCTAACCTTAAAAAAGATGGGGAGGTGGGGAAGGAGAAAGCAAAAAGTCTGGGCATAGCTGCCATTTGGCCAGCTTGCAATTTATAATGTCAGCAACTAAGCTTTGAACAGAGCATTGGCACCGACATGGTAGATACGACTTGTCTCCTATTCCCCTTTTAATATTATCGCTCAGAATCTAACAGTCAAAAGGTAAAATGACTGGTTATAAATCTATATGATTTATAGATAAGGAAGGCTTGTGCGTGTCTTGCATGCATAAGATACCTAATGAGCAATGTTTAATTAAAACATTTATTATAATTCTATGCTTTGAATAAAACGTCTGTTTTTCAAGTGTTTAATTTTCCCTTTATCTGTCTCTGTCTCACTCCCAAACACCAGAGCACAGAGTGTTCTTCTTACTTCTCTTATAGTTCTCAGTATTTATAGGAATAGTACGCCTTACCACTGAAACCTGTTGTTTCTTCTGATCTACCCTCTCTTCCTTATTCTACTCCTTTTTTAATCAATTTTTCTCCTTTCTGTAACCTTCCTCCAGAGTTTTACCAGTGCCTACATATTCTCCTCTGCTGTTTCCTTTCCCATGCTCTCTTGCTTTCATGACCCTGCCTTTCTTGTATTTTTTCCCTAGTTTCCACCTTCTGTGGAGGGCCGTGTATATACCACACAGAAAAGAAAGCTGCCAGTGTTCTCACTCAGGTCTGCACAAAAGGCAAGCTCTTGGGCTCTGAACTGTCTGTCCCAGGCAGCTTCAGGACTTACTGTTTGCCCCCTTCTGGGATCTGCACCTCTAGACCTGTTTTGAGGCGTGCGTCCTCCTTACACCCACCAGTGCCGAACAGGTTTCCTCCTGAGCATGAGGTCCAATCGTTGCTGTTTCCGTTTTGGCCTCAGTTATTTATACCTTGAAATTGTTTCCTTCTAAAACTACTTGCCTCTTCGAATTAATGTTTGAGGTGTGTTTCCATCTCCCCAGAATGCCTATGATTTCTCATACATAGTTAATGTCTGTTGTTTTCTTCACCAGTAATGCTTCTGGTTTTGTCACTCTACCTGCTCTTACTAAGGTAGATCACCATATCCTTCCTGTGAGGTGAAAAAACTACTTCCATTACTGTTCCACTGTTTGCTGTGCTTACAACTTAACTTTGAAAAATTGTCTATTGGTCTCTTCTTCCCCACTGGTTCTTCTTTCAAAATGACACCATGTTACAATATCGTGGTTGGTGTTAGATCAATGCTGTCTGAAGCCTTTTGCAAAATCCTCCCTCACTGCCGTTTCATCTATTTTGTCTAAACCTGGAATTCCCTGAATGATTGTCTGCACCTTATATCTGTCATACTTAGTTCTTGCTGCCTGTGTATTCTCCCTATATCCTTGGCTTCACGTCTTTATTCACAGCACTTCATGCTTTGAATAATTCTCCAATTTGTGTTAAGCTCTACTTTCTTCTTATAAGCTCAACTCTACATTTTCTGCCAAAAATATCCTGCTGTCCTTTCTTTCAGCATCAACGAGGCCATGCCCTCTTTTCACTGCTGTGGTTCGGCTGTCTGCTGAGATCTCCAGCGAGGAGGTGTTCAACACCTTGCTAAGGGACAGTAATTCCTGTGTTACAAATGCCAGTTACAAACGACATGCAGAAAACACTGATGATTTACTCACAGCCATTCCCTTGGCCAGTAATTTGTCAGTCAAAAAGAAAATGCCCATTTGAGGGAGCCACCATTTTTAGATAATTTCGTTTTAGAGACAATGTGTTTTGTTACACACTGTTACAGCTGGTACAGAAACCAAAATAACTTTGTATCCCCAGAGTTGTGTGAGGTGACTAGGTGGATAAAAGCTACATGCTAAAACGTAACATGATTTTAGGATGAAGACGATAATAAATAAAATGAAGCTTTTTTTAAAAGTTCCTAAAAGCAACTTTAGCTTAAAGTTTTAAAAGAAAATCAACTGCAAATTTGACACTGAACAAATTAGTCATTGTTGTTTAAAACTCCTAAGTTTTATGTCGCTTTTATGAAAGGCTTTTCTGGCAGAAAACAGCATCACATAACCTCGCTAGATTTTTTTTGTTGTTGTTTTTTAAATACTACTGCTAACTTATTTTGTACTAAGGCTTTGTAAGAAAAAAGTCACAGAAGAGAGCTGCTCCCATCAACTTCAGAGCTCTGCTGTCTTTTCTGTCAACAGTTTCAGCATTTCAGAACATATGAACAAGTTACTTTGACCAGTTTGTTCATGGAAACAAAAAAGAAACCCATGGCCAATTTCAGGCATGCTGTAAGTTACAGCTACTGAAATCATGTTGAATCTGTCTGAAATGAAGGCCATTCTATCTAAAAACAATACAGTGAAGTACTCTGGTCCATAGGTTTAAATGCAGAATATTTTGGATTTGGGTAAATAAATGTATTATTTTTTCCTAACCTTAAATGTGTGGCTTTAGAGAATTTTTAAAGTATGTTAAATCTGGTGAACTCAGTGTTATCTGATTATATTTTCTGCACACTTTGACCATTTAAAAGAAAAAGAGGAACACAGTTTCCCTATTAATAATGAAATGTGTTGCCTTGGAAAAAAAAAAGAAATTGTACTTTTTAATAAGGGGGATTATTTCTACTACAGCAGGAAAATATTAATAATCTTATAGATGGTGCTGTTTAGAGTTCCTCTTGTGCACCAAGTGTTATTCAGATTCAGTTACACGGAGAAACAACAAGGATGAGCAGGAGAATGGAAAATGCCCTGTAGGAGGAAAGGGCAAAAGAAGCCTATCTAGTAGCTTCATAAACTGAAGGCAGAAAGTAGCTGGGGTTGTTTATGAAACTACTTGGTGAAGGTGCAAGGGGTGGCAGCCCTCATGAGAGACTGAGAATGTGGGAAAGACCTGTTTAAACTAATAGACCACACTAGCGTGCAAATACACAGTGAGCACGGGACAGATTTTATGATAGAGTTATCTGCATCATCATGAATCTTGGTCAGATAACCAAAAAGCTTCCACCAGATCAATGGTCCTGAAAGGTAGAAATCTATAGTAGACTGTAAATTAAATAAATTCACATTCAATCTTCTGTTTCAGGGCTTTTTTCCTAGGTTTTCTTTTGACCTGTAGTATTATTGCAGCAGTTAAAAAGAAAATTAATTTAAAAAAAAACCCCTATACAAGGCTAGAGGCTTAAAGGGAGATGGAGATTTGGGCATCATCTTTTGGATGTTTCTGCTTAACAGTGTCCCCTTTGGAATGCTTATATAACACAACAATACATAATGTTAATAGAGGGAAATGGTATGCATGTTCAAATAGCATTATAAAAAGGAATGCAGGAGCAGTATATAGTTGCCAATAGCCATATTCAAACATTAAGAACTACAGGCTACTTTTTATTATTGTCAGAAGAAATACAATAGCCCAATATTTAGAATAATATATCAAAATCAGTAAAGAATTTTTTTAAAAGCTGGTCTTCAAATACAGAGCATAATTCTTTCTTTCCTTTGCATATACTCTTATTGACACTCATGAGGTTTTGAGATCATGAGCAGAGAGTGACTGAAGTTAATTTGCTTCTGGCGTTCCCTACCTATGAATTAAGAAACATTTCTCCAAGAGTCTTCTCGTGAAATTTCATCAAAATCTGAAAGCGAGGGGGAGGGTGCCCCCTGACTCATTGCCCGAACCAGCTGTGTTGTTACAGACACTCTTGAAATAGGCGTGTGCTAATAATTCTGTAGACATGAACTGCTTGGGAGCTTTTCTATTCAGAGCAGAAAATTACTATTCTGACTGGAAGAGAAGCCATACCCCTTGCCTCTGACTACAACATGAAAAGGAGCTGAATATTTACAGCAGAACAAAAGACATAGCCTTGGCAACAGCAAAAATAAGCTATTAGTTCCTTATTACATCAAAGTTCTTCAAAGGCACTTGTGATAAATGGATGAATTTATTATTCTCAGCTTTTCTATAACCTGTATCGCAGGTGCATATGACCTCATTTTTAAAGTAGCACTTAGTTGCAAAGAAAGGTTCTTCACATTACTGCAATGCAGGTGCATTTGTAGATTACCAGGACATTGCAGGTCTAGTCTTGGAAGGAATTCTGATCAAATCAGGTCAGCCAGCATCTTTGTGAAGCCCCAGAATGAAGTTAATTAAAAAAGTTAAGGTGAGTGTGGCAGAGGGATCTTTTTATATATTTTTCATGTGTAACCTGATATATATTCAGATATAATCATGACCATAAAAAAAATCTACTGCATAAAATTCCAAGAAAGATTTTCCAAGCATGCTTTCCTGGATGAATATATGGAGATAAAGGAGGTTTTATTTTCTCTTTTTGAAACCCAGTATTTACCTAAATGTTGCAAAAGTACCCTGAGATGTAAAGAAAAACAAACCAAGTCCCTCCACACCCACTAAACCATGATGCTAGCACTGTTAAGGGTGTTGTGTTAAAGTTGGCTTATTTGAGCACTGACTTTATATTAACAGATATCGAAATTACTTTCTATTCATAGATGTACCACAAAATTTCATGATAACAACCCAGAGCTGAATCTATTTTCCATGTGCATATCTAAGCCTATTTAAGAAAGTAAATTTATATACATAGACTAACAGAATATTTGAAAGGGATTTTTATCTAGGCCTTATGAAGCTCTGCTACTTGATGTGCCTTTGCTTTGATGGTTTTGGAACTAGAGTTATTAGCACATTTGTATCTATCCATTAAAAAGCTGTAGACATGATTTTAATATCTTTTCTCATTTTGTTTTCCAGGGACTTAGAACTGCTGCTTGTCTGTTCTAAGATAACTCACTGTAAAATCAAGTTAAACATGGAATAAAATCAAATTACACTTTCCTCCCCCCTCATTATAACAGAATGATATTTTAAAAAAACAACTGAAAAGTTAACACCCGGAGTTGTCAGTTAAAAAAACCCACCTGTGTGCAGTTTATCAATTCTGGCAGAGGATATTAAACTGTTAGATCACTGACTACATTATTTAGTATTGCATATCAACTCAATCATTTATGGACACATCTCTTCCAGACCACCGAAAGAGAAAGGTTACTGAGGCTTTGGCATTTGTGAGAGGGATATATGTAAACAACAGAATGGCTGGGATTAGGGATACCTGTTCAGACTACTCCAGTTTCAGAAAATGATGGTATTTCCTTGGAAACAGGACAAAGGACACCTGTCAATTCAGGATTTCAAGGCTTACTATTTCAAGGCTCTCAATTTCTGAGATACTTGGAAAGGTGTTATTTTCAAGTATTTAGGGAGGGAGTGAGAGAGTGAGGCATAATTTTAACCACGCACATTTGTGAAAACAGGCAAGAGGCAGAGATGCAGTTGTAGAAAAAGGGAGCTACTGTGGGCTCATGAATGGGAGAGAAGACTCCTGATGACTGACCTGTCTCAAATGATCAGAAACTATAAGGGAAATTATGTAGGAAATATATCAATATTTGGTATTCCTTTAGGATTTTTTCCTCGTGAGTAAGGAATGATTATTTTTTTAACCCCTTCAGAGTTAATCACCTAATTTTCAGAAATTAAGAAAATTAAATTGTCCTCAAAGCCTACCAAGAAATCATTTATTTACTTTGATCTTGATACATGCATGTATGACTGATTTACAAACCCTGAGTGCCCCTAACATGGTAAGCTGTGGGAAATGCTGTGCTCATGATACTGTCAGCAGTGATCCTTAGGATGGATGTACAGCAGCAGGGTTACAAAACTGGTTTTGTAAAGCGTAAGGGCCAGGAATAGAAGGAAATGTATGTTCAGGATACATGCCTAAATAAAGTCCTGGTAAGGGAGTTTAGCTTGGAGTTTATAGCCATGTTGTTACTCTTTCTCTTTTTTAAATGACCACCATCTTGGTGCAATGGTAGTTATTAAAGAAAGCCAGAGACAATTATAATTTTAGGTCCAGAAATCTGGGATATTTTCTTTCTTAGCTGTTTTGAATTTGTTTTTACTACAGTCCTCCTCCACTCAAATTTTCAATTATTTGCTAGATATGGCACATCACAGACTGAACACCAGTTTAGTTTTAATACCCTTTTTTCCTTCCACTACTGAAGGTTCAAGTATTCAGAAATCACACATTAAATAAAAAACTAGCAAACTGATTTTAAAATGTAGTCTGTTGTGGTTTTTTTTGTTTGGTTTTGTTTTTTTTTTTAATGTTTCACCTCCAATTTCTGACTTTATATTTCATGCTTTTCACTCAACACTTGATAAAAGTCAGGAAAGTCAACAAAAGTAGAGGACAGGATGCCCCTTCATTGTAAATAATTGCAGTTGCAAAATGGCTGAGCTGGAACAAAAATTTATGGACCACTGAAGATTTTAGTTTATATATTCTTTGGTTTAGGACCGTCTGGAACTGAACAGAGGGGAAAACTTCATGTTCTTGCAATACACATGTAAAGGACAACTGGATTTCAGTCCCAAAGAAAATAAAAATGAAGCAGGATGATGGCTTTATTTCCCTTATGCCAACGCACAGAGCAAGACAGCTGCACTCAGAGAAACAGGTTGGCATTTTCTAAAGAGCAACTTGCGCAACCTCATAAGCACAAGGAGGCTTGAGTATATTTCTCTTGAGATGACTGTTGTGACACAACACATGGTGTTTAAGATGCAGATTTTATTTTTTTCACCTCCAGAAATTGTTTGGGAACTCTTCTCTCGCAATGTGGAAGCAATTGGCTTGCATGAAAAAAATCCAGCACAATTGCATATACAGATCCGTGATCTTCAAATTAATCTGAGATCTACATAAAAATTCTTTCCAACATTTATTGAATGACAAGAGAAAAGAAATACTGATGAGCACAATGCACATTTCCATGCTGTCATGGTTTAACTCTGTCCAGCAAAATACCACGAAGCCGCTATCACACTTTCACCCCCTTCTTCCCATGAAGGGGGAGAATCAGATGAAAGAGACAAGGAAGCTCATAAAATTGAGATAAGAACTATTTACTAATTGAATATAAATGAATAATATATGTGTGTATATATATATACACAAATATATAGCAGCATAGTATTTTCTTGTTATAGAGAAAACATGACATGTGAAACATAGAACGCATTTCTTGTATGATGTACAATTGCTTTGTATGATTTCCTGCTATAACCTGACAGAATGTTTTGAAACAAAGCAGATGACAGCACTTTCATGGTTTAAGATTATTGAAAACTTAGTGGTGTTGGTCTGAGATGATGTTTGACAAAGTACAAGAAAACATGCTGTCCTCTTAATCCGTGAAAAGAATGGAAAGTTTTAAGCCAAGATATTAAATGCAAGAATTCTGAAGGGGTTATATTGATAAAGGCAACATTAAATTGCCTGGACTTACTTCAGTATCAGATTCAGTATATTGAGTGTGAAACTCAGAATTAAGTAGCTTGAGGAAAAACAGGACTCACTGATGAATGATGATTAGCAAACGTGAGGATCTAATAATGTTTCAACTCTTGGTTGTTAGTTTCACTGAGGGAAGAAATACAATTTCCAGAAAGAGGGAAATCTCATTAAACTTTCACTTACAGGAGAAACGAAGGTGAAGTTTAAAGTATTTAAGCTTTTCTTTTTACCTTTTATGAAAAGCTGGATTAGATTAATTCAAAATACTCACTTGTAACTGCTCAAAATCCTTCAAATAAAAATATAACTTTTTTTTTAATCAAATAACTGTAGTTTTTGAATTCAATGAAATGAAGCTGTTGCTCTTTGGTCACACAGAATTCTAAACTTTTAAATTTCAGTAACAATTGTGCCAGCAAGATAGAATACATAAAAGCACAACACTTTTTTTCAGCTAGGATCCCAAAATTTACAGCTGGGCTTGGTACAAATTCCTACAGAAACATAATAAGGATTTTATGTAAATGGGAGACTTAGAGACGGTCACCATAACCCCCTTTATCACTACAGTGAGTATTGTGTGTGTTGACTATTGAGGGATCAGAACAAAACAGCCTTCAATACACATCTAATGGACTTCAATATAAACTCAGTAAGGTCTCTTCAATTACTAATATCTCCAAAGTAGTAAGAATCTGTTCAGGTAACAGTTCTCAGTAAAGCACTGTGAAATGCCTTTTATATCTCAAACCAGAAAAGACGCAAGCTGCTTAAGAGAAATTCCTGGAAAAGTGATTCCTATACACAGAAGAAAGCATTTCTGGTGGCAACCTAGCTGCCATAAGCACATCCTTATGTGTTATCCTTATTCACAGACACTATTGGCAAATCTAAAAGAAAACAACAGATATTTAATATTGAACCAGGTTTGCATAAAAAGTTATCCAAAATGATCTGAGTTTTTTTCCATGAATTCTTCATTACTTGAAGTATTGCATATGGTAACTCTTTAAAATCCACCAAAACCCTCAACAAAAACCAGCTACTAAGACAAAGCTTAAGTTAATATTGACACACACACATATTTCCCTGGTTTACCGTTAGCAGAATTTATTTCTATTTCTTTGTCTTTTATGTCTTAATGAAGTCTCATACCTTCTCTTTCCTGTCATGAGGGAGTCAAGTAAAAAGACCCATCTCAAATTCATCATGATCAATGCAACGGTAGCTATACCCTGTTTGTGGCAAGACTTTATAAGAACGTCCTCGGGAACAGAATAAGCAAGTAGAACGATTTAGACAAAGTTACTGTATATGTCTCATCCTAAAGGAAAGGAAATGTGATTTGACCTTAGATGTCCCATGGGAGGGAGGGTGGTTCGTATATCTACCATTATTTAGTACTTTGATAACGAGAGAGGTGCACACTAGGAAAGCAAACACGCAAGAGTTTTGTAGTAGCTTTAAAGATGATCGAATTGTTACCGATATCTCAGATTGTCCAGAAATAAAAGGTGGAATCCAACAGAGACTAAAACCAACACTTCAGAAGGTGATGGAAGGACAGAAAAAGGGAGGGGAGATAATTAACTAGGAGCCATAGGGCAGAACATAATTTTGGTGTTACAGTGAACTGAAAAATCCAAAGCAGGAAACTTGGGTGGTTTTGGTTTTTTTGCACCAAGTTTCAACATGGCTGTCTGGGGTATATTAACAAGCATGTGAGAAAGGGGTTATTCGTTTATTCTAGTCGATACTGGTGGAATCTCACTGAGCCAAGATGACATTCAGTGTGAAATGTGTTCTTAAGGAAAAGGACAGATAAAGAGCCCAGAGGAAAGTCAGAATGATGAGACGTTTATAAAATAAGAAAACAGTTCATTTTCTTTGGAAAAAATGCGACAGGTTCTTGGAAAACCATTATTCAGATGAGAGAAGTATTTGTTGTAAGCTCTTCAGAAAAGCAGAAAAGGTCAAAATGTTGGAGGGTTGTTAGTGTTCTCTGATCACACACAGCAGTGTGGGCAGGAAAGAATCAGCAGCCAATGCTATCTTAAAAGGTAAGCATCAGAAAATATACCTGGTGCTTCCTCCACAGAGACACTCAACATGAACAGAATTTTAACTTTTGTTTTGTTACTTCTGCAGCAATTCAAGCTGCAGGAAACAAGACTGTCAGGCATAGGGATGTTCAAACACCTTCCCTGTGTTCTGCATCCACTGCTGTCAGAGAGGAAAAGCTGGCGTCACAGAGATGCCTGCACAGCTTGCAGGCAGGTCCAACTGCTGCCAGAATCCAGCCAACACAACTGCTGAGCTCCACTTTCACTCGGTCTGTAACTAAATTCATACCACAACTATCTAGAATGCACTTGCAGAAGTCCAAGCTGCACCTTCAATTGTGGTGCCAGGAAAACCTCCAAATCAGCAGACCCTCTGGTAAGGGAGTAGGGGTGGAGGAAGTGGCTGTAGGGGAGAAAGGGGTGAAGAATTAGCCACTGATAGGCTTATCTCCCGCTATTTTCCCCAACTGCTATCCTTTTGTTACCTTCTTGTGAGGACTAAGAATTTGTCTCCATAATTTCCCTATAGCTCACAATATTTTTGCTCCACAGAGCAAAACCTTCACAACGCAACTTAGAAGAGCTGAGTCAATATGAAGGCCCAGACATGACAGTTTGCAAGACCAAGCATAATTCAGTGTATTGTAATTCATTTTTATAAATGGAAAGTCATCATTTATTAATTTACATCAGTACAACCAACCACTCCATACCCAGATTTTATTATTTAGATGCTGGTTTTAATTTCAAGAGTTACATGAATGCTGTTTCCTATCAAGGGTATCCTGAATGAAAATAAAAATACACAAAGCTAGGGTTTGTGTCTGTTGGAACTCTAGACAATGAAGAAAACTAGGAATTTCTGCTGTAAATTCTCTGTGACATTTTTGTAATAAAAATATAAATCAAAATAGATGACAAATACAAACAGCCTCTAGAGCATGATCAAATTTATCACATAACAATAATTAAAGGGTGGATTTCTCAATGATCAAAATATACATAATCCTTAGAGGGTTTTTTTACCCGACAATGAGAAAATACCATTTTACATTTTATGTAATGGTTGTCTTTACAAAGATCTCTTCCCCCATCACAAAGCAACATGGACTAGTTACATCTGACATTCCTCAGAAGCGCATCTTTGGCACATTATATGGCAGAGTTCAACAGGGCCCACAAGACGTTTAAGAATAATTGGGACGTTTATTGCTTCTAGTGCAAGTTACAGGGAAAACGCTGATGCTAATAGACTGAGTAAGGATTTGTCTGTGACACTACGGACTAAGACTAGAATCAATTAAACGTGTTTTGATTCTTTTAAGAATTATTAAGAAAAAATATTTACAGCATATTTTGCCTAATGAACAAATAAGACTGAATCACTATTTACATTCAGTTTCAGTTCTCTTCCCCACCAGGCATCATCCAAGATGTATAGTTAAAGTTTTAAAACTATGTTAAACATCAAAAAGCTATTTTGCCTAGCCATGTCATCCCTTCACATGTCTCAGTCATCCTTACAGAGTCATGCTTTCACTTCAGACACTCTAAGAGGTTCATCTTTTCTGGGGTCATAACTCAGCCCTGGAAAAACCTCAGACCATAAAGTGACCTTGAAGAAAGGAAAGAGTCATAGAACAGTACTGGATTAAGAATAAAAGAGCATAAGGCGATCATGTGCAAGTCTGGGATAAATATAAGGAGAAAGTTTCTAACCAGGATGGAAAAAAGGTTGTGGAACCCTCTACCTATTAGAAATGGAAGAGATGAGAAAAGTAATTATAGTCAAGATGTACTTGTTACATGTCTGGAAGCAATAATACGACATTGTTGCACATGACAAGAGGGCAATGGAAAATGCCAGGCTAAACCTACGAAGCTGCATTATTAGTAAGAGTGCTTGAAAGAGAAATTAAGTCTGTTGTGAATTCTATCCCACACACCATATCTGAAGTGTTGGATGCTCTAGAAAAAATGCGGGTATGGTATGTAGCCGCCCATTTTAACTACTACTTATTTGTAATTATAAAAAAAGACAACGAACAAGCACGGTTTTCACTTAGAAAAGGAAACCATGGTATCTAACCATATGACTGGTGTATGACATTCACTTAGATGCGCAGTTTAGTGCTTGGCAATCTGTATCCAATTTCTTTCAGCAGACAAACTTCTGCAGCACATTTGAGTTCTGCAACCAAAAAAAATAGCATCCTTTCGCCTGAAGAAATGAATAAATTCTTTGTGTTTGTATGTGGAGATTTGTAAAATCACCCTCACAACAACAGTAAAAATCTAGAAATGTTCTCTCCAAAGCAAAAAGTAGTATTTGTTGGTTTTAACATGAAGACTATTTTTATGTACTTAATAAGATGGTCTTGAAACTCAGGGGCATGGCTTTTTCAATGAGGACTCTAAACCAGCTCTTGGCACTGAAGTAACCCTAGGGAGTCTGTTCATACTGCTTCCCAAAAGCTCTTGGTCCTCATTGTAGAACCATTGCCTCCCAGAACAACATAAAACTTCTTTACAACTCCTCTGAAATCAGTTCCCTACTAAACACTCCATGGTGCTTGCCCACAGAAGAATGAAGGGAATCATCCTCCAGGATTAGTTTCTTACCTGTATGAAACCTAAGTTGTTGAATAAACTTTCCCAGCCAGAATAAGTGTAAGGCTATTCATAGCAACATGTCTTTGAAACAGATGGTAAGAGGACAAGACACTGGCCAAGATTTCAGATAAGAAAGATGCAAGAAGGACTTAAAAAATAAAAGAATATAACAACCCAACAATCATCTCACTTAACAGGTGCTCACTTCGGGTAATAAATCAAATCTGACAGTACTACAGTTTGTGCTATTTCTGTTCGGTGGATAAAGTGCATAGAAGACTATAATTTCCAGGTCTGTCAATTTGATTCAGTTTAATTTGAAACAGGAATAAATTACTATGCAGTGTCAGTATTTGCTCTGAAAGAACAACATATTCCTTAAGAGGATGAGTAAGGTCTGATGAAAACATCAGCCAAAAAGCTGCAGAACATCAAAGCCTAAAATGGTTTTAATAAGTTTAATAAAAGAAACATCTATCTAGTGTAGAGGGAAAATAACTTTTGGTTAGCAAAGAAAACTTCCTTGGGAGTCAGGATCGTCCTCAGTTCTGTTGTTACATTATATAGAATGTATGCATTTTAATTAAATGTTGCACTGATACATCTAAAATGTAGGACAGATCATTTACTGTATCAACAGGACATGCTGCCCTGGGATGTACAATCCTTAAAAAAATTAACCACATTGGGCCCAACTTGAAAAGTGTCAGGTTATTTAAGCAATAAATCTGGTTTCCATCACAAAGTGTACTATGTGAAAAAACCTCTTTCTGTTTAAATGGCTTCATTGTCAGCCATGTAGTGGCCAGCAGCCAAAAAAACCATTCTTCTTCTGCCTGTTCTGGGATTGGCTTGGACTGCAGGGACACTAACTGGTCTTTAGGAATCAAGTGAATGAAAGCAGACTACAACGTGTAGCAGGAACATGACTTACGAAGCAGATTAGAGCGTGTAATCAGAACATAGCTTAGAAGGCCTTTCACTAAATACGAATTTACCTGTAGACTAGAAAGCACTAAAAACTAGCAGGACAACAAAGGGGTCGAATTTGCACTTATTTAAACCAGCTTCTCCAAATTTTTATGCTTTTTGGGCATAGGAATCATGAAGACTGAGAGCAAAACATATTAGCAGAAAGAAAGTTAAACCACAAGCTTTAAAAATAATACCAATGAAAAAAGTCTCCAGAATTCTCAGTACCAATAGCAAGTGCATATTGAAAATCAGAAGGCTCTAACACTAAGCATATTCTGCTACAGAAACTTGAAAGTTAACTTTCTGAAATAATCAGAGTTTTAAAATACCGTTTCATTCTTGGGCCCTGTATCTAAAGCGTGTGAAATACATAATGATATTCTGTCGCCAGCACTAGGAAAAGCTTAAGCAACTACATTAATCTACTGAAAAGAGAAATTTAAGACTAAATCTCAGGAATTTTATTATAAACCTTGAAAAATTCTTCATTTCCCCCTCTCCCTAAGTTATAAGTGAAATATTACATCTTGAATGTGTCCAGCTGATACGCTTGCGATGTTCAGATGCAAATCCACCCTACGGATTTCTGAGCAAGTTCTGAAAATCACCGCTTTTAATGTCTCAGGGAAGACCCAGACCAGGCTGTCATGGAGAGGAACGATATTTTTTTGAAAACTGATTTCTACCTGTAACGATCCAATTCCTTTTCCAGGTTCAGTGAAGCAGTAAGGAACGGGGTGGTATGATAACCTCTGAATGTACTCTACCATCAACCTGCTGGAGTGTCCTCTCAGGCAGAACTTACTCTCAAGACTTGGCAACTCTGAAGAGGGTTTAGCCAGTGCTTGCTTGTTGCTGGGCATGCATGGGAGTGTGCTTTCTGACAGCGAAGAGATCACTGTCTGATGTACTGTGGTGGCTTACTAGAAAGATGAATATTAGTCATAGTCTTTCACCACTTCTGAATTGACTTTTTTCTGTGTATCCAGCGATGCAATTCCCCTTATGCAAAAGGTAATACATAATTTAAACTAATATACTTACTTGTGTGCCCAAAGACACGATGCCCAGCAATTTGAAAAATACGGAATTTGCTTTGTTATTTTGCTTTATTCCCAGGCATTTGACATGTTTAGCTCTTTTTACTTAGTTATTCTTCACATCCTTATTTTCTTGCAAGCGACTAACCTTTCAGAGTTCTAGAGAGTAAATTGATTGCTTCTGCTTAGAAGGCAGAGAATAAATAAAAAATAACCTGAAGAAAAAAATATATTGCAGCCCTCCAAGTTTCTACAAGTACTTTAGAATACCCACTTGACACCAGGAAGGGTACACTTCTGATATATATATGTGCCAAAGCTGAGCACAAAATTCTGAGAGCAGAAAAGATTTCAGTGATTCTTCTTTTTCTCTTTTATTTTTCCTTGCAGGAAGAGAGACCCTTTTACTAACTGCACTGCAAGGAGAGCGCACTGTTGGATGATGTTAAGGGTAACACACCCTCTGTCTAGGGACAACCTAGTACAAAAGTAGCATGATCCAAGTAATATTTTGTGAGCAATTGAATGTTTATTACACTTATCTTGAAAAAGGGCAAGGTAGCCTTTGGAGAAATACTTGTATAAAGGCTATGGTCTGGAGGACATCCTTGAAAATTTGAAGTACTTACTCTGGTGTATAAGTCTAGTAGGAGCAATTTGAATCACTTGAGACTGATTAGAAAGGCTGTGATCAGTCATTAAAAAAAATTCTCACATTTATTATGCCCTGAGCAATGCAGAATTCTTAAATAATGATACCTTTATGTACAACTTTAAAAAGCCAGATATTAATACAAATTACTCACTTTTTTCCACTTCCTTTATCTATAGTGAATCATAGAGTAAGTATGTGTTTGTGTTGCCTATGGAACTAAACCTTTATGTCAGGATTTGGTGGGAAGGGAATGAGGCTGTAACACTTTCTATTTGCTAATCTTAATGAAAGTCTATTAAAACAATTGACATTAGAAAAAGAAGGTATATAAATAGGTCTGCAACACACCAGGATGTTATTGGACTGCTTTTGGCTAAGGACTCCTAGATTCATAATAACATTTGTTGTGATCTAGGAATGCAAAAAGAATAATATAAAAAAAGTTTGGTACTCTTATTTGGATAGTAGTAATATAGTTTTCAGTCTGAAGTGTCATCAAGAGTTTAAAAAAGATGAACTTCCTGATGTCAGATTTAATATACATCTATAAATCTGTAGATAAAAATATTGCCTTAAATGTATGGATTTGAGAATTAATATCTGACACTGACCTAAAATTTCCTTATATCATAGCAAGTTTAGTTCAAGCCAACATTCCAGCCAGTTTGCAGGGATGGAAATAGGGGTGTTATTCCTCTTATTCATTCAAAACATGGCCTTAGAGTAACAGCTTGTTGGTTGGAATGATAACTTGGCTTTTAAGTACCACAGAGGGCTGAGATTTGACCAGCACTCTTGAGGATCAGTTCTCATATTCCTGGGATTTCATCCAAAAAGGGGATTCTTTGAAGGATTCTTCTGTATCATGTTTGTCTTGGTAACCAACAGAACAGAATGCACCTTCATTTTATATAAACAAGATGATGATAAACTTGTTTACTCATTTGATAACGGGAGTAGGAAGAGAATGAAAACGCTTTTGCAAAGGAAATAGTTGATTGATTGTCTGGCTAGGTGAACAGATGTTGAAAAATAGACCTGTGTGCAAAAACTAAACAATGGAAGAGGAAGCCTGCGGTTAGCCTCACAGCCGATGTTTACATGCCGGCTGTGTTGGTAACTGACTTCTATAGTAACTGTTTAAAAGTCTTGAGAGATGTTTAACTCAAACTGCTAAGACTCGATTGTTTTTACTTAGTTTAATAGACATAAATCCAATGGCTGAGAATAAGTGGTTTTATAAATATGCAAAAATAACTTCAAATTTTTCATATTTGTTCAAAATTTTCTGTACTCACTATTAATTTTATGCAGAACTTCTAATGTTTTACTTTCATCTTGGCAAGACTGTATAGCTGAAACTGGGTTGTCTCTCAGATTAAACACAGCAATTAGCTGTTCTCCAAGTTATCCTGTATTGTTCTACAGCAACTAAGGAGACTCAAAAACTGTCTAAACACTGTATAGTGTTCTTCTCTTGCAAGTATGTTTTTTTATGCCAGAAATCATCCTTTTATCCTGAATTAAAACTTAGGAATGACTAGTTATTAGTTCAGTCAAGCTTAATGTCAGTAGTATCAAGCATTTCCTGAATATGGCCACAGAATGCTAGAACAGCTTCCTGCTGAGGTCTGTGGGATACTACTGTAAGGTTAATAAACATACAGTTAAAGTGCACAACAAAAATTTATAATCCAACTCCTAAGAATTTTTTTTTCCTTTATGACCCCTACAAGTTACCAAAGCAGATAACTTTGGCTTTTGATCTAGATGTATCCAACTTTTGATTAAAAAAAAAAAAAAAACGCCTATTGACTCTGTAAAAATGAAAATAACAAATCATAAAACTAAGGTCCAGTTCTACCAGATGTTGAGGCACCTTCTGTGCTTTGCACACTTAATGGATCCCACTTACCCAGGACTATTACTGCAGTAAAATCCCAACATAACTTTAGAGGTCACCTTCTCAGAATCACCTTCAAACTTCATTCCACACTGATCCTGCTTGAGCTCCCTTTAGATCCCAGAGATTTGATGCTTGTGCCACAAGAAGATTCAGGCACAAAGAATTTAACTAAACCTGATGTACAGTGCTCTGATAGGAGCGAAGGAAGATGTGGGTACTTGGGTACTTTGTTACTCATCCCAAATTCAACTTCAGAAAGCTGAACACTTTCACAGAAGGGATTTTCAAGCAATTGTAGAGAACCATATTTATCAAGCAGGTTAAATTCCATCCAAGAAGGAATGTTATCAATTAATAATACTATGTGATCATCCTAATTCAATTATACCATTACCTTGTCAAGTTCATACTTGCTTCTCTGGGGACAGCACCAGATAGTTCAGAACCAGGTGGAAGAAATCTTTCTGTCAGCCATTAAATAGCCCACTTCCAAAAGAGTTTCCAAGTAAGGTCCAAGATTTACACATACTATCTTGTGATCAGCTCAAATTATTTGATAATTTCATCTGAGTAGTCACAAAAGGCTGTTAGTTTTTAAAATGCTGATTTTCTACTACTTATGCCTGAAAATACATGATTAGACAGCAAGCAAAGAAATTAAATGAAGACTCTATATTAAAAAAAAATATTGTGACAAGTAACACATTGGTTATGCTTATTAACTGTCATATAGGATTAGCCTTCCTGACTCCTTTACAGTCATGAAAGAACATTCTGAAAAAAATATGTTGCATGACAAGTATATCCCTTCATATAAACAGCACAAACTAACACTGAAAACTTTTTTGGTGACTTCTGTTTAACTCATCCTACTCAAAGACTGTCTACTTCCATTATGTCTTTCAGAGGATACTCCCTTTAAAATCAGAAGATTTAAGACGTAGAGTGGCTTTATAATTAATAATTACTAACTGAATTCTCTTTTACTAAAGGATAAGGGTTGCTTCTCTTTGTTTCCATAATTCTCTTTGTTTTTAAGAAAACGTCATGCCTATGTATTAGTAGCCCCTTTTCCAACTTAAGTGACTTTTATACTAAAAGCATTCTCAGTTTGTACCCTGAAAAATCTGATTTCTTCTTGAAGCAATGGAAGGAAGCCAATAATGGGATTCAGTACTTTTTTGTTTATTGTAGGTGTGCATCAGAGTTTTCAGGATTATGTATGTAAAATATAGGTTTCTAGCAGAATTTTAGACACATTATTACAACTGAAATAGTTCAGACTTCCAACTAAGCACAAGAAATAGTACAGTATAACCCAAATCACTCACATTATCTTCTAAATTATACCTACCAGTCATCAGATGGCTTGTGAAATCTCCAGGAGCTGAAACTAAACAACCTGCTTTAATAGGTATTTGTGAATAACAACCTTCTTAAGCACAGCATTAGTCTGTAAATAAAAGTCTTGAGAGGAAAGAAGTCTTGTTTGTCAGGTGCCTTATTTACAACTAAGAGCCTAATTGGCTCTACAGGTGGATGAGAATCTAATTAACTCTTTTCCAGTTGGCAACGGAGAGAGTTCATTTCCTCATCTGTTAAAGGAACAGCTGTGTTAAGAAATGGCCAATTTAAATAATTTCATGGCTCTCAGAATGAGCACATCTTCCACCACCAATGTCATACATTTGTAGTATAATGCTTATTGAAGAAAAACTTGCATATAGAAGCATATTGAAATAGACTATATTTGTACAAAGACAATGTGCTTAGCTACTGCTTTATTCTGCTTGTGAGGCTTTTCTCATTCATGGTCTCTTGCAGTGATCATAATTCAAAGGCAATTACATCATGGCATGTTGTTATGGAAAATGTTATGAGGTTATTTCACTAAAATATGGAGTAGTTGAAAGCTGACTTATTATAAAGAAGGTCATCAAGCTGAAAATCAAAAATCCCTGTTATTTAGTTAAAAGTGTCAGAGAGAATTGCTACGCTTAAAAAAGGTGGTGAAGGAAAAGAAGGTTCTTTGTAGCTGACGTTTTAAAACAGTTGCATGCTTTTTAACAGTTGGTCTAGCCAAACCCAGAGTTTAGAAATTGGTTCTTTTAAAAATAATAAACTTATAGTATCTTTTTAAAATAGTAAAAAGATCATAAAAGGCAACAACAGAGCAAGCATTAGTAGAAATATCCCTGTTTAAAGCAAGTGAATTAAATACATGGATATAATGGTAATGGACATAAAATTGAATGTACTTTGCTAAAGTGAATTGAATAGAGATATCTAACTTAAAGAGTTTTCAAAATTCCCTGAAAATAGCCCTGTGCAAATTAAAAAAAAAATTGCTTAAAAAAAGTTGATAGGTCTGAAAGAGAAAATGCATCATAGAGAAAGGCAGCACATATTGTCCTGCCTCTGGGCCTTGCCTCTCTGCTGTTCGATCTTTGGCCTGTGGACTGAATTGCCCAAGTAAATTGCAGATTTGAGGCACTCAGTGTTAATTGCTATGTAGAGACTTTCCAGCTCAATGTGAACTGTGACCAGTAACTCATTCACATCAGATACAGAGCAGCTGTCAAGTAATAACAATGTTCATCCACGCTGATCTGTAACGAAGCCAGTCATCTGGAGGTTCAGCCTTGCAGATACCAAATGATATATTTTCACTGTACTTCTGGTTAAAATTCACACTTCTCAAATTTTTTATGTTGTTCATGTCATCTTTTACTGAAAAGTAATGACTAATGTACATAATGCTTGAGTTGTGCTGAAATGAATAGGTTGTGTGATTAAATATGCAATTGAAGATTAATTAGCTTGCTTTGAATAATCAGATTGTGACTTAAGTCTGCAACATTATCTTTAGTAGAGTGATAAGACTTTCTCAAAGCCAACTTTGTTTCAAAGCACGAAGAGAAAGAAGCTAATCGTTCTGTTGACACAATCTCTGAGAGAAATTTCCCTTAGAGAAATAAATGTCTTTTAAAAATGACCATGAATATAAACAACAACAACAATAATAATAACGATGATGATGATGTTAGTAGAGAACTACCACAAATAAAAATTCTGTAAACTAAGGTGACGATAACAAATAGAAAAAAGAAATGGTGAAACATGCCTCTTACTTAAGTTGTTCACGATGGAGCATATTGCTCTGCCTGCATAGGGTTTTTTAAGGTTGAAAAATAGTATGCATTTGGATTCTTAAGTGTTTTCAATTTTAGTAGTGCTTTACGACTCCAGCATCGTTGACTGTTGTAGCAGCAAAACACTCTTGGTATAAGTGAAGGTGTGTTAAAGACATGGTAAATGAGTTATGTGAGCTCTACTGAGAGAAATCAGAGTTTTGCTGGGTCAACTTGTCAACTTTAAGGACTTCTGGTGGCCTAATTCGATTGAACAAGGACCACAATGTTTGGCATCACAAAACAGCCCAAGGCTGCTGTATTAAATTGTCAGTAAAGGAGAAATGTTAAACTAATGTAGGTTGCAGTGATTGGGAAAAGTATCTGTGCCAGCATTTGGTTTTTAATTGTAAAAAAGCAAGGAGAAGAAAGAAGGAAAAAGGACATGAAAGATCCTAAAGTCTCAGTGTGCTATGGAAATTGCTAGTTTCAGAGAGTTTTGCTAAAGAAATATGAAGATTTCATTCAGAAGTCTCTTCTCCACACACCTATTGCTTTTCATATCAGAAATTTTCTAACTATTGTACAGTAAGCAACTTTAACCACAGAAAGAAGAAGGGAGATGGTATACTGCTCAGAGATGTGACCACTTCTTTGTTTTCTGATGACGGCAATTTAAAATCAGATTGTTATGTTCATTAGAGATCTAGATCTATATAGTGCCATATGTCAATCCAATCTATGAGGCTTGATATATGGTTCATTGGAGGTCCTCTTGTTTGAGCAGAAAACCAGCATGCTGTTGGCCTTTGACTTCCAGCTAAAAAAGGATGGAGATATCTAAATCTTTGTGACAGTCCTGAACTTTAGAGGCTAAAAATTTAAAACTGATACTGTAGAAAACAAAGGCCTGGAAAAAAAAAAAGGTTAAAAAACAGAGAAGGGAAATATGCTAGTGGTTGAATAGAATAAGTGTTTATCTTTGAGATGTATTATTGCATCTCTGAGACAAGCCTCTACTTTGCATAATAAATAAAATCCCCACAAGTATTGCAAAGGCACCCGTAATAATTCCGAGTTGTGAATTTCCTCCATGTTCTTCAAAAGTAACCCAAAGGTGTTGTCTGAAATGCATTTTTCGGGTTCTTACTTTCTGTATTCCTTTGCACAACTACATTTAAATGCTCATGAAATACTTGTTTCCCCAATCTAATTTCAAAAATCTTTCAACTAATCAAAGGAAAGAGATGATGTTGACACATGGCAGAATAAAAGGTGGATAATTGTGATTTACTGAGAACAAGACACTTATTTCCTTAGCGAACCACAACAAAACAGTTAGGTCACTGTGGAAACCACAGAGAAACATTGAAAATGACCATCAGGAAACACAGGGCCCACTGAGGCTTGACCTTTTCTAAATGGGTGCTCTGAGAAGTGTTCACAGCTGCCTATTCCCAGGCCTGTGTCCCTTTCTGTCCCCATCCACAGAAATACTGTTGTTCTAAATAAATAATGTAAGAGCTGCATTAGGCTTCCCATATGTTTCTTTCACATTCTTCTACTTTTTTTTTTCTTTTTTCCTTCCCCAAATTACTTCAGTGAGCGAACATAAAACGATTAGGAGGCCACTAATCTTATGCGCTGGAAACCTCTGTCCGCCCTAAGTGGTACAAGGGCTGGCCAGGACTAATCTGGGTCTGCTAGAACTTGCGCCTAGAACTCTGCATAGGGTTTCCCACATACGCTGGCTTCTTCCTCTCATTTGGAAAACCTCTAAAATATTTAAGCATACCTATGGTATCAACTGTGTTGATTATTTTATCCGTGTTGTCAAACTTTTTCCATTTCTAACTACCGTCCCTGTGACCAAGGCCAAGCCAATTAGCACCTCTGTGATTAACATATTTAAGAGGGAAAAAACCAAAGGGTTGAGAGTAGAATGGGATGTGAGAGAGAAGCAGACAGACCCTCAGGTCAGTGCAGAAAGGTGGGGAGGAGGTGCCTGGAACAGAGGTTCCCCGGCAGCCCGTAGTGTGAGGGCAGGCTGTGCCCCTGCAGCCATGAAGGGTGACAGGGGAGAAGAGACCCTCCTGCAGCCTGGGGAGGGCCTCACGCTGGAGCAGGTGGCTGTGCCTGAAGGAGCTTGTGACTCTGTGGGAGGCCCACGCTGGAGCAGACTGCTCCTGAAGGATGGCACCCCATGGGAAGGACCCACACTGGAGCAGTTTGGGAAGAACTGCAGCCCCTGAGAAGGACTTATGTTGGAGAAGTTCATGGAGGACTCTCTCCCATGGAAGCACTCCATGCTGGAGCAGGGGCAGAGTGTGAGAAGTCCTCCCCCTGAGGAAGAAGGAGCGGCACAGACAGCATACGATGGACTGACCACAACCCAATTTAGTTTACAAGAGGAAAGGCAGGAAAATGGTTTGCAAAGAATGTAGGATTTCTGATGACAAGATAAGAACTGGAAAGAAGGATGGCCAAGCTGCCAAAACAGTTTTATTTTAATTTGAGAAGAAAAATATGTCCATAAACATGCAGCTTTTCCTTACATCTGGCAATTATATTAGCAGTAGCCTGCTAATATGATTTCCCTTTTCTGATTTTGAACTAAATGTACTTTAAAAATAAAATACAGTTTTTAACTGAAGAGAATGCATTATGCATAAAATAATCCCCTGTTGCATAAACATTAATGCTGAGATTGCTCTTTCTCTCGGAGGAGGCCTTAGTTTTCAAGATCAGTGATCTTATGTTTGCAAAATGCTGGAATACAAATATACAAATTCATGTAAAACCACCAATTTGTTTAGGACCTTCTTGTCAGTCCTATGGTATGTTTGAATTTATTCAGCATGAGGTTGCACAGGTTTAGCATTCTATGTCTGTATTAAATGTCTCTGTGAAGCACCTTTTCTTTTGGTTCTTTTCTTCTTCCCCCATATGCTGCTAACATGCCTGTTAGGTAACATGGTAGAAACATGACTTCTGCTAATGTTCTGCTTTTCCGTACCGCATTATCTTACAGAAATATATGAGTAATCTGTTTATGAACAGACTGTCATATTTGACATGAAGATTGCAGATTTTTCAGAGAAAACATTGCATAAGTTCTCTTTTTACGTAGACAAAAGGCACCACATTTTTTCACAAATACAGGGAAGTCTGTAATATTTCTCTTGCAAATTTACCTTCCCAGGATGCTACTGTTCCCTGTGCAATTATTAAAATAAATTATTTGTCCTTATCACAGACTGAGTAAAATTAATATGGTGTTCTTTAGTCTAATAAACAGCACAAGCAGTTTGATTAGAGTGCCAGTTCTACTGTCAGCATTTGAAGCTGTCATACACGTTTCCTAACTAAAAATAAATTATAACAATGGTGAGAGATAGCTTTTGCTTGGTGATGTCTGAAATGGCAGAATATATGTCATTAGGCTCTTGAAAACAGTCATGTACCATGTGTCCATACTGGAAGAAGAGATCCAAGGACAGGAATTTAGAAATTACCAGGCCAATTTGGGTTCAATTCCACCTCATTCCAGTAAGAGATTCTTTATGGAAGGATGCATCAAAGAGAGCGAATGAGGAATTACTTTGAAAGGATTCCCCATTGCTTCCTAAACAGAAAATTCTAAGTTACTTAGAGACAACAAATTTTAGGACCAAGGGTATTCACCAGGTGAAATAACATTTGCAGATACAGGCTTTGCCACTAAAAATAATCAAGTCAGTAAACTGCTTGAGAAAGAAACTCCTCCAGAAATGGCCAAATAACCAACTTAGGAAGTTTTCCCCACTGCTAGCACCTGACTGATATACCACAGGTCTCACAAACCCTCTGCTCTAGAGGTGGAAGAGTTTACAGCACATCATACTGTTCTTTCTACCTCTTATTGCAGCATTATAAATAAAATTTGCTGAAAATCATTTTGCATGTCACAGTATAGAATTTAAGTAGTTGGGAATCAGGCTTTTAAATATACGCTTAAAATTCTAGTGGAGGGTGTCCCTGCCGATGGCAGAGGGGTTGGAACTAGATGATCTTTAAGGTCCCTCCCAACCTAAACCATTCTATGATTCTAGGCTTAAATTATTTTCCACACTAGTTTTGTAAGGAATTTGTTTTCATTTATCATGTGGGAGCAGCTGCACTATTATTTCATTAGAAATGCTTTTAGAGACCTGAAAAACCAAAAAACATTTATACAACTCCAATTTATGATATTCTTAATATAACTTCAGCTTAGCATCTGATTTACTTAATTTTGTCAGAATACCTTATAACAGAAGACTAAAATCTGTAAATCCCTTCTGTTAACAACAAAGTTTTTAAAACTCTCAAAACCAAATGAGAAAATTGTACTGTACTTATGATGCAAACACATTAAGAGCAGGAAAAGAAATATTGTTTAACAGATGATTCTTTTTTATTACTGAAATAGAATTTGTCATACCAGCTTAGGAACTCTATTTTGTTTTTCCTAGTCATCCAAGGTACATCCAGATACACCATTTCGGAAACAGGTTCAACCACGTTTTTAGAGCAAAATGTATAAGGGGCTAGGTGAAACAGAAGGTTATTGGTTCATTGCTTAGCTAGCACAATGGAGACATGCTTATTTTCCAGTTATCTTCTTGTTATTAGCCCACTCAAGGTCTGTGGGGGTTTTTTGAGGTTTGTTTGTTTGTTTTTTGTTGGGGGTGTGTGTTAGCTTTATTTATTTGTTGCATTTATTTATTTGTTGCATTCATTTATTTATTTGCTTGCTTGCATAAGCATGTATTTCTGCTTATTATGTATGGATTCAACTAAATGCTTCAAAACCTGAGCTCTCTGCGTTTGTATTGAAGTTATCCTTAAGTATGAAATTATAATTATCTCAGCAGTTGTATATACAGCAGGTCTCACTTTAACAACGTGGAAACTTCCCAGAAGTAATCGTGGTTTTGTAGCAAGAAATGAATCACTCTGTAGATCAACAAATGAATATTGTTAATTTGCCTGAGCACAATGCATAACATTCCCAGTTACTGAGCTGAGTTCAAACTTCCACAAACAGCAGGACTGGAACTACATGGTTTAAACTGAAAAAACCACCAGAGTTGTGTTTGCTGGATGGAGAACTCACATACTTCTGTAATCCCACCATATATAATCCTACTAATTTACTGACTGAACAGGGAAGGAATTTTGTTAGAGTTCAGACAAGTCATTATTTTTATAAGGGATAACATTATTACCCTTTGCTTTTCTGATGATGCCATTTTTTTCTGCCTATAAACTTATTCCAACACTGATGCAGGGTTTATTTAAGGCAGAATACATACTTTTGTCAGCAAAATGCAGTAAGATTTCTTGTTTAGGAATGCAATCGATAATGTACATAGTACCAGGACCAAAAAATCTTATTACTGTAATTATAATTCAAAATCTAAGAGGCTGGTAAAGGTAAGTTGCTAGTTTTTAAATTCAGGTGACAAATCCTCCTGAGAATCTGTAATTGTTAAAAAGAGTTTGATTATTTGCTGGACAAACAACACCTGATGTGATGCCTCTTCTTAATTTCTGCTTTTTACTTGGGATCTCTTTTCCCTGCCTCCACTCCCTACCAATGTGGCTTATCAGGCTCCTGACATGTAACCTCATCATTTCTGCCTGGGAGACAGAAGCTTCAAATTAGGTGACTTCATAGGCACGGGAACCTGCTGTGCCAGTTTTTCCTATATATTTCTCAGGAAAATCAGAGACTTCAGCCTTTTTGAAGTTCAGTATCTCGGCTGGCAGCAGCAAAGATGGCTAGCTATATCTGTTAAAGTAGGGAGAATTTTAGCGTTTATTCAAAGGCAGGTTTCTCACCTCCTCTTGCTAAACTGTGATTAAGCCTGTCAGTAAAACGATAAAAGAAAGACGCCTCCCCTCAAAACACACACTCAGAAATTCCTCTATAGAGAGGAATAAAAGATTTGAGCTACAAGTTACAACTTCCATCTGTGTCTGTCCCTTTATCTTTTGCTCTGACCGCAGAGACAATGGACATCCAACAAGTCTGCAAACTCTCCTTGCACTCCTGGTTGCTTTTCGAGCCTGAGGAATCTGCCTGGCTGTAGTTCTTTTGTTCTGCACATACCACACTATAAAACCTGAACCTTATTTTTTTCTGTCTAGATAACAGGGTATCACATGTAACAAACTAGAATAGTGCATTTTTTGAGGAAGCCTTAATTTTAATTATGAATAGCAATTTCTGTCTGAATTAATTTTGCAGGGCAAACAGGTTTTTTGCTCTTAACTAGAGAGGTCAGTGTCTACAGAAATTCTGACCACACTGTGTTAAAAAAAAAAAAAAAGGAAAAGATAATCAATGCTAAATACTATATAAAAATAATATTGAACTATGAAGCATACTGAGCTTCTGATTTCCAATACCTGCTTTTTTTTTTTTCTGATTAGCCGTTTCAGCTTTTTTGATGTTCCTCAGATCATTGTTTGCATCTCAAAATTTGTACGTAAGTAATGTTTAAGCTCCAGTATGTTAGAAAAATATACATATAGTGACTGTAGATATTGTTGGTAGATGTACACTGGAGGCTGAAAGAAAGAAATAACCTGAAAATTCACTTTTAATTACTGTCTTAGAACTTCCTGGAGTACACTTCTGAAATAAATGCCTTGCGAGACTGACTCATTGTGACATATGCCATGGTAGAATGCTTAAAGCTGGTGCAGCTGGAAGACCTTAGAGTATATTCATCAAAGGACTATGCAGTGATGGTATCAGTGAACTAATTTTTAATTTAGCCAAAGACAATCATAATTTTAGCTATATAAATAACTTGGGCAAAGTAAGCCTTATATACAATCTAAACCACAGCAATCAAACATTGGTTTATGTCACATTAGAGAAGAATGTGACATGCCAGGAATTTCTTCTTTGTGTTGGGTTTAAGCAATACCCCTCCTCGATATTCCATCTAAATGAAAAAGCTGTACAAAATATTTTGGAATTATTCATCCCTTCAAAATAAACATTGTCAAAGTATAAAATTGAAGAAAGGCAATAAAATTCCTGGCTTTCTGCATCACTTTTGTCTTGCTAGCCCACGGGTGAAGGATCTGGTCTGGTATTTGTATGGCAGGTCAGTGTACACCACCTGAAGCGGTGCAACAGCTCTGAATGATACCAAATGGTCACCTTTCTTCTCAGACCAGATGTTACCACCCACATTTTACTTGCATGGTTCTGAGCTTTCACAACGGCTAGAAAGCATCTGTCAACCCTTTTCCACACTGAACCTGACCAGCCCTGCAGTGGGTGGATGCCAAAGTTACCTTGTACAGTTCCATAGGTGAACTGGTAAACTCACCAGTTCATAAATTAACATCTGATTCTCCCGACCTTAAATCTAGTCAAAATGTGGTAAGAGTTACAAATAAAATCATCAACAATGTAGCTATTGACCATCATTTGCTTGGAAGACTGGTCTCCCTTTTAGCTAATCACCAAAGACTGAAGATATATTAAAAGCCTGTGTGTCAAAACCAGTATTTTAAGTCTTTCATGAAAACAATGCCATTGCTGCTGACTGCAGTGAGTACAGGATCTTGGTGGCAAGAGTCTGTGGTTGCAGTGCAGATCCCACAATGAAGGTAAACCTGGATGAAGTCCGAAGTCATTACTTAAAACTTGGATTACTGAGTTTTAAGACTGCTTACTTATCATTCATTACTTAAGACTCAGATTATTGACTCAGACTACCGAGTCTTAAATCATTACTTAAAGCAAACAGCATCTTCCCATTTGAATATAGTATATTTTTATTTTATCTTAGAATGTTTAAAAGAAACTTTATTTTGGTAGCTCTGGGTATCACTGAACTCTGATGTCAATATGTCAATGTAATAAAAATAGATATTAAAAGTTATAGAAAATAATTAGGTTTACTTTGTGTTTCAAACGCTGTGTAGTATTAATCGTAAGGATTTAAAGCAGTAATAGTAAATACTTTGTACATATCTAACATTATTAATCTTTGAGGTAGATTTGCATTATTGTAAAATACTAGAGTTCAATTGCAAGTTGTATTGACTGCGCAGGAGCTGTAACAGTTTACTTAAGGGAGTGGTGGGTGTCAAATTTACAAAGATATTGTAACATAAGTCAGAGAAAAAGTGCACGAAAAGCATGATTTAAGTTTTTTTCTTTTGACTGCAGATGTCTTATTTACTTTTTACAATGACAACAAAAATTATTGAATATTCCTCAGTGTGCCCTTGTTATCATGTTTAAGAACATGATGCTCGGCCACCAGCAGAGAGAGGAATATTTTAAAAGTCAATTCAACCTCAGAAAGTTGTTTTCCCTTTTCTTTTGCTTGGAAGTTTACCATATCTGACATGATTTGCTAATGCTTTTGAATGGAAGCGTAGAATTAATTTTATTATGCTGTTTTGCGTGCAACCACTCTGAAATAGTGAAGGACCAGCTTTTTTTTTTTTGGTTTAATATTCTGTCTTTTGTGACTATACCATTCCCTACTGCTAAAACTGAGTTCAATCAGGACAATGTGAACCATTTGTAAATGATAAGCACCAGTTCCATGAAAAATCCTTTCATTTGTGATACCACCACCTGTGAGGTCAGGAAGCACTGCAGACATGTCCAGCTTATGTATTTCAAGAGAAAGTTGACTTTTGAGGCAGTGGTTCAGATTTAATGTTTTGATATTATTAATTACACAGAAGAGGGGTCAGCTAAGAAGCTTGATTCTAAATCTAGAAGATAGTTTTGTCCCAGATTTGCAAAAAGTTAGGAGAAATTTGAATCAATCTATCTAAGTAATTTTATACATTGGTTTTAAATCTTATACCAGAGCTATTCTATATTACAGTGGATAATTCAAGCATTCCTTTAAGAAGAAATAAGTGAGACACATACTGTAGTTGCCTTTCTAGTCATAATTAGATAAATTATTAAAAATGAATAATATTAAGGATAATGATCTCTATTCCTTTATCACAAATGCATGAATATTTGCATATTTTGTAATAAAAGAATTTTTAATGTGAGAAACATCTGAAAAGTGCAGAGCAATAAAAAACAATTCCTAATTTTGCATGTGACAAGAAAGTCTTCTACGGTACTCTAAAAATCGAACTTCAGGTACTGTGTAAATGAGAAAATAACACATTGCCTCAAGTAAAAAAAACCCTAAGGGACTGTCACCTCAAAGGGAAGATCTTTTTGAAGTCTTTGAAAGCCAGTGAGAGAAAGAAGTTTCTGAAACACAGCCCTATGCTACTTTATTTTACATCCCTTCCATTAATGGATTTAAATCATGAGGGTAGTGGGAAGTCATCTCTCCTCAAAGACTGCATCCCAAATTGCCTTGGCCTCTGAACCTGCCAGAGTTTAAATTTCCCCAGGAAACTTCTCTTCCCTGAATCATACGAGAAGGAATATTTCACAGACTTTCCTTGTTAGGACTTGCATTATGAGATTTCAGCTTTTAAATCCTTACAAAATCTCAACAGATGATTTTGCAATGCTTTCCTATTAAATTTTTAGTTAGAAGCTCACCAAACACCACTGTACTTTACAAGCTTTATTTGGACCTCAGTTAAATAGAACCCACATGCTTTTCCAGTGCATTTCTTGTTGTCCTAAACTCTCCCACATTTTCCTAAATGATCTTAAACCAAATTCCATGCCTAGAAACAAACCCGAACAAAATGATATAACTGAAATTGGGGTGAAGATGAATGGAGGTGAAAATCGGAAATACAGATGTTTACAGCAGATTCTTGACAAGAATGCAGTTGTTCTTTTGCTAATTGCTCATGTTCCATTCATGAGAATCTGCTGAAGTGAATATTTTTCACTGTAAAAGCACTTGTAATTTACACAGATTTGAAAATTCATGTTTTGTACGAACTAAATAATTCGAAAGTTATTGAACTGGAAAATCCTGCAGAAGAATACTTCTGGGAATCAGTGACATGAAAAAGTTTAGAAGCAAGAGCCAGTAGCTTAACATATACTTTTATTGAGATGGTGTTTTTGAATGAGAAAGCACATGTCAAAGCTTAGCAGTCAGACATCTTTCTAATGATGTCTGTTCAATTTTTAGCTCATATTTTATCTGAGACTACATTTTCTTTCAGGTATTTTTTCTTAAAGGAGTGTCTATAAGTTAGAGGAAACAGAATATTTAGATTGTCAGGTAATTGACACTTGAGATTTCAGCCTTCTTAGCACACGAGTTTAGCATGAGAACTATCATTTAAATTATATAAGTATAGGAGTTGTCAGTTGCTTAAGATAATAGTGAGATTTGGACAACAAAATTGTCCAAAATGCAGTCCTAGTTCTTCAATCACAGTTACACTCCTATTATCAACACCAGTTTGCTTGGAAACAAAGCAACAGTGTGCAATGGGACCGAATATATCAAAATCTCATTTTAACACTCACTGAGTGAGGGTGTGAGCCTGTGTACGGGATGTGAGGCTTCAATTTGCACCAGATTTGCTAAAAAATCAGGTACAGTACAACAAAGCTGGCTGTTATGTCACAAAAAAATAATAGATTGCTTCCACGTTAATAACTGATATTACTTCTGTGATATTAATAATTCATTAACACTTCTGTAATGATTTCTTCATGCATATAGACATGCCTCTTCATTTCCACAACATGCTCAAGCCCATGACAGCTTCATGTAATCCTCTACTTCCACATGATAAATACTGCCCATGTATGTGTATTTGAATTCAAATGCTGTTCAAGAAGAAAATTCTGTTACTAACTTTGAGTCACAACAATGTGACCATTGAGAACCAATAGGCCCTTGACTGAGTCTCTTGTTCCAGGGCTGGGACAGGGGAAGGGGGAATACCAGAGGTTTGTACAGCAGCTCTTCACAAGTGGTGGCATTTCACTGAGAACATTCAAAGCAATTCTGCTGAGGGGACATGACATATAATGCCAGCAATATAACCTGTATCTTACAACCCATTCCAAAAATCTGATGATTTGATAAGATTTGTATTCCAATATTGAAAGTATTTCCACCTATTTTTCTCTTTTTCATCAAACTGAAAAGATTGAACATAAGTTAATACTACTTACAATATTAATGCTTACTGACACCTTCTGAATACTGTCCATATATAATTTCTTCTACAATAAAAATGCCTTTCAGTCTCTTTCTAGCTAACTTCAGGGAGAGAACAATAACGTCTGCAAAGAAAAACCCAGTACTTCTGTGTTTTCCATTAACAGTCAGGAGAGTTATAGCTGTTAGCACAGAGCATCTTCAACACCTATTTGCCTCAGAAAAGAAAATATGTACTGCAACCAAAGATCCTTTCTTCAGTATTTGAGTACCTTTTTTTTTTTTTTTTAATATAATTTATAAGAACACAGTTAACCACATGAGTCTCTGCTCCTGTTGTTTGTTACTGTCAAGCATTTATCTGAGCAGGAAAACTCAAGTAGAATTGACCTGGCTGCCAATATTTATCAGCCACTCCTCTGAAGAGGCAGAAAAAGTCAAGAGATAAATTGTTTTTTCCTTTTGAAGTTTTGACTATAAAATAGGCATAACAACCAGTATTTGTAATTATACAATTATGTTGTCTTTTCTCTGCATGATAATTTGCTTTTAGTTATTTGGATTTAACAATCAAGAGAAAATATTACAGTAAGGGGAAAAAAAAATCAATGTTGAAGATTGTTTCACTTAGGGTTTGACATAGCACACTGAGTACAAGAAAGAAAACAAAATAGTTGGAAACTGGAAATCTTAATCTGAGACATTAAATCACAAAATTTTACTAATACCAGGAGTTTAATATCCAAATGCAAAAGAAAATTTAAGTTTTAGTCTGAAAGACCTTTAATTTACTTTGTCTTTATTTTTTGAGTAGACAGTAGATACTGTAACATGGCTATTATATGACACCATAATGCCATTTATATAGTGATGACATACTAAAATAAAATCTACTTTTTAAAGATTGACAATCTCTTAAAATGTACTCTCTTATTTGGCATCAGTTACTGAGTAGGTAAAAAAATGAAAATTGGCTTTTTAAGGGGGATATTTTATCATCAGAGTTTTTGTCAGTCTTTCAGCCCTCTGAAAATCAAAACGATTTCAAAGCAGAAAAGCTTTTTAAAAAGAAGTTTTATCTAAATAGAAATATTATTCTGGAACTGGTCTCAATTGTTTAATCTTATATGTAACAGAATAGCACTGTTATATGTAAAAAACAAAACCATAACTACTTAAAAATGCAGCTGTACTCTTTCAGTCCATACAACATATATTGCTTGGCCAGTCCTACCAAGGAAAGTATACACTTGAGTTTGGTGCATGCAGAGGATGACCCAGTCATATACAGGGCAATCAAAGACAGGTTGGATCATTAGGAGTCTAACTTATATCACCTTTACAATGAGATGGCTTCTGAACTTATTTGCCTAAATTAAGATGTACCATATTTTGAAATGTATCCAAGCAAATTTTCATGAGAGTTCCCACTTGCAAGATAGATTTAGGAAATGAGAGAGTGAAAAGAGGTAATTTTTATAGGCATTTAATCACTTACTCATCTCTAAGCAGATTCTTCTAAGGTTTTCTGAAGTACCAGAGCATGTTACGCCCTTCTGTTGATTTAAGCACCCACTGTCTTCTTAGACCTATAAACAGGAATAAAATTGCTTAAATCCCTTTAAACACGCCAGGCGCACTTACACCTACAATTCATAAAATTCTGGTCCAAATACAGATGGAATGAAATCTGCTTTTAAATTTAATTTTTTTTAGGACCATTACTGAATATCAAACTCCTTAGAAATCCAAATGTCTTATCTGTTGCAAGTCTTCCAGTTTATACTACCAGCATCTACATCACAGTTAATGAACAATGTATCATACTAATTACACTCATCAGACAACATTAATTTGCAGATGCACCTGTTTTCTCAAGAAAAAATGTGAACATTTGCCTCTTTCCTGTGTTAGCTTTCATCTGCTTCTGTTTCTTAGTTAACCAATAGCAATGACAGCAATTATTTTTCTATTTATTTGTTTCAAATAAATTGTCTAAAAAAATTAGGAGGTTTGGGGTGTGCAGATTTCTTTTATTTATTTAATTTTTAAAATACCTCCTTATGTTTCCTAGCAGAAATATCACTCAAAACCTTCAGACACACTCTCAGTTCTGTGCAGACAGTATGGATAAACATCCTGCAAGTCCACAGTGTGGGCTGAACATTCCTAGACTCCAAGACCAGTTAATAGCAATTAGCTTTTCTTGATACAACAGGCTTTCCTTTTCCCCACTAAGGCTTGTCAAGATTTCCCTAAAGGAAATCACCTTAGTGCTTAGTCTTCATATTCCCAGAGCTATTCCTGTGTGTTCTTCTGCTACTTGATTACTTTGTACTGCTGAGAACAATCTAACCCCATTTTTGTGGCAATTGAAGGAAATGAAAGTTCCCCTTCTGGCCTCCTTGAGCCCAGTCCTGCCTCTCTCTAGCATTTTATTCTGCAGTCATCATGATTATCTTAACAGGTCTGAGCCACTGTTGGCATCTGAGGGAATTCTCTGTGACAGACAATGGCAGAGTTAACTGATGGACGTACCACCTTCATTGGGCAAAGTGTCATTATTCAGAGCAGAAATTTTTGAAAGAAAATATAGCATCAAGTAACACCAAGGCTCTCTGTGCATTGCCCTTCAGGTACTCACTCAACTCCACCTGGGAACCCCCATAACATGACATTTATTTCAGATCCTTACACAGTGCTGCTTTTTTTTTTTTAATTTATTTGTCAGGATTGGTGCCATGTGAGCTCTTGGACCGAGTGTGACTTGAATGTGACCAAGTTATCACTTTAAACAACTGCACACACTTCATTTACCAGAGATAAAACTTCTAAAGGCTGATTATCAGGTCTGCCCCAGGAAAGAGCCTGTACGTGAACACAAATGGTTAGCCGTATTCCCTTCAGTAAAAACATCCATGGACCAGCAGTACCAGTCAGCAGTGGTAGCCAGTCCTACGCAACTAAAATAATAAATACATATTACTTAGAAAACTGCAATAATATGGGAATATTATACTAACCTACAGCCTCTGTTAGGCCTTGCTGTAATAATAATATCTGAATCTTCTATGCTACAGTAACATTTTTTCTCCTATCACCAGGACACTTTCAAGTTGTAGCAGTACTTTTGAGTAAGTTCAACATAAAAATTCCCATAGCTCAATAAATTGCTATTTTTGACATATAATGAAAACACCTGCCTATATTTACATCAGTGTTTAGCAGCTTAGGCACATGCTGGCACCACATGGATTCCACCACCACTTCTTTCTCCACTTTGATTTTCTGCTGTAAGGAGATACTCTATTTAAAACCAAAAAAATCTGAAAATGACACAGAAGTAATTAAAATTGGGAATTTATTTATAGACCAGAATAACATTTATTCATGCACACCCCACTATATTCTTCGGCAAATTGTAAAGTCATAACTCTCCTATGGAAATCACTGCCTCAGCACCAAACTGCCATCATGTTGAAGAGGCAACCAAAGATGCAGGTCAAACCCTGAGACAAATCAATCCTTCACCAGGTTAGGAATGAGTGAGCTAACCAGCCCTCCAGCTTCCTCAAGTCTGGAGGGGTGGGAACCTGTGATCCTCTTTTACACTGAAAGACTAAAAAATTCTGCTTTTACCAGAAGAGTCTTCCCCTACTGCCTCCATCCCATTCTTCCTTCCTAAAGGCTGGGTCCTCTGTTGGCTGGGAATAAGGTTCCTCATAATGCCTCCATGGGGATTTTCTTACTATTTGTCCATACATTCCAGGTACCTCTTGAGGAAAAAAAAAACCACCACACCACCTTATAATTAGGTTCAAACTGGTTTCATTCTACATTTTTATTTCTTTCCCAATATTTTGCAGGTGGCACAAACCCATTCCAAAATAGTGATGCCTCAATCCACTCCCTAACTGAAAAGCAAAACTACCTGTGAAAAATACCCCTCTATTTGTTTGACTTGCTTATTGGTCACACTGCTAAAGAGGAGAAATTCTGTCAGATTAAACATTACTACTTCTGCTAAAGTACTCTAAACCACATTCATACACATACTGCTTTGGGACAACGCCTTAAGATTTCCTGTTTCCAACACTGCTCAGTCCAAGGTAAGGGGGTTGGTTTTCTGCCTTACTAGGAAAGCAAGAATAATTATTCCTCCTCAGTATGATAAAGCAACACAGAATGCAAATCTGAAGTGGTTATTTGCCTTTGATTTTATTTTATTAGTTTTGATTATTTATTTTTTATATATTTTATAAGGTTTATGTTTTATATATATTTTAATATATAGTTTACATATTTTAAGGTTTTCTTATTTTATTTTGCCTTTGATTTTTATTTATCATTGAGAACATTGCGTCATTGGAAATCATGATAACTGGCAGTCCTGAACTTGTCATGCCGTTGTGCAGTTTTTCATTGCTGTGACCTTTAACATAGCAGAATAAGTTCATATTCTTCATATACACGTATTTGTGATACTTCTGTACAAATCCATATACACATCTTTATTTTTTCCTCAGTTCTTACTCCATAGGAAAATAAATAGGAATATTTTCCACAAGGAAAAGAAATATAAATGGGGAACATAAATAATATGTAAAAAATGTACAAATAGGCTTTTGTGTCTTGGCTCATTCATATCAAGTCATTTGACTACTCACAGCACAGGTGAAGATGTGATGAAATAATTTTTCTGAACCTTCATTATTTGAAATTGACAGGAAGATCTTTAAAATATAGTGGAAGTGTTGCAGATCTACATTATGCAAGAGGCAGTAGATGTGTAAGTATAGAAAAATTAAAGAGGAATAAAAGCCTAATTGAGAAGTAATCCTAACTGTACCATTAACAGCTCACTTAAATTGTAAGTAATTTTAACAGACTATTGTCTTCTTACCGGAGTCAGATTTCTTATTAGTACCCTAAAATAACAGAGACTGAAATCTGTTAAGCTACTTAATCCTGATAACCTGGCCCATGGCTATAAGAAATGAGTATTTATGACATGGCCAGCTCGGTTTTCATTGGTAGTGTTTGGCAATTGTTTAACCTTGAGTTTTATCTGTTAATATACCAGAGATACAAGTTACTGATTGTTTCTAAACCCAATCTCACTGTGATTTTACCTGACTAAAGCATGGGAAAGCAAACTTTCCTAGGAAGGGGTAGATTTTCACACAGCCTGAGGAATATTTTTCCCCTTGCTTGAGATCCTCACTGCTGAATTATTTCGAAGGTAAGCAGAAAGAGAAGGGAGCAGCAAGATTAGCACAGTAGGCCATCACAAGAGATTAGAGAGTGCTGCAAGCAGTATGGGTATCAGAAAGAGTATGGAGATAACATTAAGATGTTTCCACAAGCAAACATTATATAAATATATACCAGACCACTCAGAAGCTTTTTTCCTCTCTGAGTCTTATTAGCAAACATCGCAAGTTTGTTTTTCAGGTACAACTTCTACCATAGTAACCTCCTCATTGAGTTCTACAGGTTTCTGTCTGCTGAGCAAAACAATGATGGTTATATTGTCATGCAATCAGTTTTTATTTTTCCCTAACCACAATTAAGAGGGAAATACTGGAGCAGGTCTCAGAGTAAACCAATATGATAAAAACCAGAAGTGTTTAGGATTCGTTTCACAAACAGACAGCTATCCTGTGAGTAGTTCAGACTTTCTTTACAACAGTGCTTTGTACAGAAGTGAGGATAAGGTGGGTATGGCTACAGGAATAGACAGACCACACACTCCTTCTGTCCTGCATCTGCCCAGGTTTACAGAGAGCAGTGTGGGCGGAATAAAAACATTTTACTGAAGAGTTTAAAGCATCCCTGCTACCGAGAGAGAGAATCTATAATTTCCTGACTAAAGCACACTGGTACTACTTAAAATTACCTGTCCCTTGCTTCTCATCAGTCAAGTTGCAGTGAGAGCATCCTTAAAGCCCTTTCTTAGGAAATTATTTTTCCTCTTCCCATACACCAGTTCACCATGCAGGAACTGGTTAGGCATATACATTTTTTCCATCTGACTCTCTGTCAAGACTAGTTAATCTCAGCCTCCCTTATTAATGTCTCGGGGGGCACAGCGTTGGAAGGCTGTAATTTCACCCACTGGTGTGCCTGTCACACGGCTCATTCAGATCAGGGCTCCTCTGGTGAAAGTACTCCAGCTGAAGGACAGGCTTTTGAATCTTACTTTAAAGCAGAAGATTCTGAAAAATAAGATAATCCCTTCATCCTGGCATCAATATGGTATACAGACGTATACTTGCTGTTTTCAGGAACTGGTTATGGGCCTGGACTTACGTATTTAAAAATCTGACAGCTTCAGCAGGATACAGAAGCACAGAATTAACATAAAAGTAGTAGAACCTGAATTAAAAGATAAGGCAGGTTGGAAAATGGATGAGTTCTTTAACATGCCTTATGCACAGCCTTCTCCATCAGTTTAGATCATAGCACCAGCAGTAGAATTATTTTTGGCCCAGTAAGTACTTTACTGCTGCTAATGTTAGGGGAGCTACATGAGATACTGCCTTATCAATAGACTGATAATACATAGATCAGTTCAGCAGTGTTTGTTAAGAAATTTACTTAATTTAAATGGAAAGATTCTTTTCCTGGTAAAGTGAACAGAGCACTTAATTCTATGATGCAACTGACAGAATCTTACTACACTATGAATTAAGTTTCTCAGTTGCATACACGAACATTTTATCTAAACAGGCTAAATTTGCTTCCGACAGTCATTTAAGCAGTCATGAGGACTAAACCACTATTTTGCTTTTCTGCTGTGTCCTTCCTTTAATAGGTTCAAACATTATTAGCCAGCCACAGAGCCTACAGATTTATAAACCAAGTAGCTAAAGCACAATAGAAATTTGTCCCGAGTCCTATTTTTGAGAACAAAGAGCAATAATGCAATTATTATTCAAGTAGCTACAAAAAGAAATTGTGCTGGTGATACAGCACAATGGTGGGGGGAAATACTGAAAATGTTCTCAGACAGAAGTGTACACAGACTCTGCTTGTTTCAGCATCCTGTACTTCACTGTGTAAGGTGAGAAGAGACAGATTCTGAGTTGTTATCAGAGTCCAGTCATGATAAAATGTGACACAGTCCCTAAATTAGAAACCTAACTAGTTCACTATGTGAAATTCAGAACGATTTGAATTTGATTTAGTCCCATCAGCTCAGGTAATCAGAAACTTGTTTGAACTTCATTGCTTTTTAATGCTATTACTACAGTGCACTGAAAAGATGATCATCTTTCTCTCAGTTTGCACTGTCATTCGTACTTCTTGAATTCCTGCCTGTCTCCCATATCTTAATAAAAAATCACTGTCCTTCTACTGGAAGCCCTACACAAATGTTCTGCTTATATTTCTCACCACATCATTTCCATTAGCTTGTTCCTTCTGCTTTTCTCAGTTATCTTTCTTTAATGTTTTCTGGTTTATTCCCCTCTGGAATTTTGCCTTTTGACTTTTCCTTGTGTTTGCTATCAAAATTAACACAAAACATGGTTACAAATTTGGACAGAAGTTGCAAAAAAAAAAAAAAAAATTACCCCCAATCAAAAGTACTTCCTGCCTGTACTAAGAGATGACAGGTGGATTCCACATGGAGAAATTTCTTTTCTGTGCAGTAAGATGCAGGACAGAAGCCACAGCAGACGCAATGTAAACAAACAGTGTAACCTTTAATAGGCACATGGAGTTTGAATTGTACACACCTGTTAGAAACAGCCTCTGGTTGTGTAAGGTTCTGTGATGGAACATTTCAGAGTTTTTAGCAAAATTATGACTTCAAATGTAATGTTCTTGATCGATGTAAACAGGTTTTCAATGATAAAGTTTCAGCTTTAGTTTAAGGACTGCGTATCAGTACTACCCATGCCATTTACACTGTTTGGGAACGCTCCCGTAACACGAGTTGTTAAAGAATTACACTGTAAAGGTGCTTATATACTTAATCTAGCCATGGAATTCATGTGACCATTTTGATGAAATTCCTGTCAAGTGTGCTATATATGTAGCAAATAGCTGAAATCCGCAAAAACTAGCCTGTGAATGACTATAGCTGGGACTAAAATGTTTCTGTCAGGAGATAACGTCCTTCTGGCAACCAGGTGGTCTAAAGGCTTGAGCCAGAGGTTTCACTCAGATCACCTGCAATGCCTGATAGAAAAGGGCCTTACCTTTCATTAACTGCTTCAGAACCTGTTTATAATAATAATGTACACTATATCTTCTGAGAATAAGTTTCAAAATGCAGATTATGCTTTCTCTGAAAAAGTCACCACTTTTCATCTTTCAAACCGCATCTCTGTTGTGTGTTCAGTTGTTCCTGTATTATAACCCATAGTGACTGATAATTCCTCATTCATGTGCTTCGTATTATTAATGTATTGGCATGCTATTTTCACATTTTGGTTCTATAATTCAGGCTGAGGAGTCCTGTTCTACTTCAAGAAGGAATTATTCTGTATAAGGGAAGATTCTGTTATTTCTTTATGACTTTTAAAAATCCATTATACATTTATTTCAGAGATCAATGAACTGAAACTGTACACTGGCATAGTGATATTTCTCCATTTATAATTTAATAACTTCTACCACGCTAGCATTTTTTTCAACTGCTGCTAATCACTGAGTTGACATTTTCAGACAGCTACTTGCAACAATTCCCAGATCTTTCTTAATTATAAGCACCTAATTTAGTGTGTGTCCCTGTACGTCTGTACACACACACACTGATATTTACACCCTTCTGAAGATACACGCAACTCAGTCACTTAGATCTGTGACATTCTTTGCAACGCTTTGTTGGCAGCCCTAAAATTCGATATTCTGAATAATTTTCCATCAGCGAGTTGCCATTAATCTAGATGCCAATTCTTCTAGCAACAGATACAAAGACATAACGAATGTAAGACAGAGGGGAATAGTTGTGCTGAAGTGCTTTCTTCCCTTTAAATTTTCAGAAGTGATTTCATGGTGTAGCAGCTCTTCATGCATTCTACACGGAAATCTGTTTGCTGGAGTACAACCACGCTGTTTTGGTTCTCCCTCACAAAAGAAATGTAGGAGGTGTCCAAATCCTGGTCAGGGTATGTATTTCATAGAGGCTCAGTAAACAGATATTTTCTTGTCTTTTCGGATCCAGCTATCACACTGACATTTTATGAAGACTTAAAACTGAAAGAGACCACCAAACTTTACCCATCACATCCTTAAACAGCCCTAACAACGAACAGCAGACACTATTTAATATATGTTTAAGGCCTAGCCAATAAAGAACAAAATATGCAAAACCGTGTTTACAGCAGCCAAGATTTTGAAATTCTAGTAAACTCAAGATGTTATCTATAAAGGCAAGGAAATTATGCTAAATAGGACAAGCAGCAAATAGATTTGGCAGCCTAGCAAAGCATAGTAAATTTACAGATATTTGCAAAGCATTTATCTTCAGGTAAAAATTAAAGCTATATCTCACCAAAGGAAATCAAAACAAGTTTTAGGAAACAGCAGTTCTGCCACAACAATCTCATAAAAAGCAGCAAGGACAAACTCCTCTTAATGTGCTAGGCTGAGATGCCATTCACTGTTCCCAGAATTTCCTCAGGTGAGCTGTTCACAACAAAGGAAGTTAATATAGGCAATTTTTTTACCCCCACAATAAAAAAAATCTAATAGTCCTATCCACTGGTTCTGCTGTGAGGTGTCTGTTAGTAGCAGACAGTCGGGCAGTGGCAGCATCTTAAATCGACACGACCCACATAATGAGAAACATGAGTGAAATCCTGATTCAGTGGCAGAAGTCTGTTAATTGCACCAGCCTGTCTTGATCATACCGTTATTTCCCTTAAACCAAGGAGATGTGGCAAGATTGGCAATTGCCAAATAAAAGTAATTTAAAACAAAAAGTGTGGTCTGCTAAAGAATAGCATGGCTTGATATCACCAAAACCATAAGATTCTACATGCATTGTATGTAATTAAACTTCTCCATTTTATGAAATTCACTGTTGCTTCACTGAATGGATTGTTGCTCATTAAGTTAAGAAAAAGAATATATCAGACACTAAATTATAATAAGTCTAAACAGTGGAGAAGTTAAAAAAGGCAAGCATTTTACTCCAATGTTTGCAAAGTTTGAAGAGTGTAAGAAGAAAGTTGTGAGGCGACCAGCCTCTTGAAAGCCAAGAAAATACAACATATGTTGCTGGAGTCACAAGTTGCAAGTGCTTAATTTATTATTCCAAATTGCTTGTTCATATCACAAACATCACATAGCAATGAAATGCTGCCAACCTTTAAAAAATATTCAAATGAGCACATTTTTTAATCATATACAGCTTTAGTTAGCTAGAAATAGCAGCTTTTGCATGGATTTATGAAGTAAATTTTAACTACTTCACTTAAAAATGCTAGACACAAACATCTGAAGCAGAAGTTGAAGATGAGGTTATACATGCTCCCTGCAAGTACATCTGGAGGACTCACAACAAGCCAACAGTCTAAACTATTTCCTTTGAACTTGATGAGCACAATATGCTTCAAGGAACACGAGCCATGATACGGTTTTATACAAGTTCCAACCTTTCAACTGAGCACAAAATCAATTGGGAAATGACCTGCAGAGTCAAGGCATCTCTTGATGTGAAAGACTACTCCAGTTAAGTACCAGCTCAGCCCTTCCCCTAAGCTGGATCTGTGAAGAGCCCCTGACCCTTCCATTCTCAGGGCTCTTGCTCTGCTGGCATCAGAACCCCAGTGTGAACATACAGGTGGGGAGCAGCTATCCTTCTGCAACTCCTGAACAAGTGCTCCTGTCCCCTGCCCCCATCAGAAAACAGTAAAAAGGAAAAATGACTCATCAGTTAGAGGCTATAATTTTTGCTTTGGGCCATGAACAGTAACAATAAACAATGTCCTTTGAGGCTTGCCTGTGGGCTCAGTCAGAATAGCTCAGAGCGTTGGGACACAGTTATTTCCCTCACCGCAGCAAACCAAAGGGCACAGCAACATTACTGGCACCAATTCTCCCGTTGCGTTGAGTGAAGTGAAGACCCTCTCCCTCCCCACCTTCTTAGCTCTGGCCCTGGGAAGTGGGGTCTGTCTCCCAGTTTTACAGAACACGTTTTCAGAAGATCCACAGCATGAAAAATGCTAGGACATGGGAAATAAATTATACATAGAGGTACATTAGTTATTTCATTACTAGTGTATTGGTTCCCATATAAATACCAAAACCTAAGGTCACTGGACACTACTTACACAAGCTGAAAACATGTGGTGGTGTCAGACTGCCTGAATCACTGATACCAAGCACTGCAAGACTAATGTAGATCCCACTTCCTTTGTCTTATTTCCTCTCTCAGGTTAGACTCTCAAACAGGCCCTTTGGTGTAATAAGAGGCACAAGAACTGTTCAGTTTTACTTTAAAGAGAAAAACATACTTTAGCTTTTTTAGAAAGTTTTTGTGATAAGCATGACAAATGTATGAATTATCACTTCAGCTGTGCAATGTTCCATAGTTACTACCTATCTGCATTATATATAGCTGAAGTGGAATCCATCAGTCATTCAGTAATTATGGAATAGGGCATTAAACTTCAAGTCTTCTATTTGAAAGCAAGGTCAAAATAAATTAAAAAAAAATTACACTAATTGCTAGCATGCATCATCTTGGCTGTCACATTATTTTCACACCAGATGCAAGAAAGCTCAAGGATCAGGTCAGCCTGTTGAACTAGCATTTAATCAACCTTGAATATTGGTTGAAAAAGAAAATGAGGATATATATAAAATACAGAAATGTATATAGGTATAAAAAAAATGCCAGTTTTCCCTGCCCATATTTTAAGACGTAGGAATTAATGCAGTTAAATTATTTTTCCAGGTAGCAATCATTTTTACTAAGAATATGACAGAATAAAAATCTGGAAGAAGGGCAGTAAGTCTAAGAAAATTAATTGACAGTAACCATAGGGAAAAAATAAACAGGTAAGGGTGAGATAAAAAACGTGACACTGAGTTCCCTGGTTCCAACACTGCACAAAAATCTTACTTGGAAACTCCCAGTCTACCAATATTTTAAAGACTAGTTTGCCTCTGAGTATTACTGGAGAAAAATTCCTAAAGTATGCTCAAATATCCTCTCAGAAGTCATTAAACAGGCACAAACAAATATTTGCAAGTATAATTTTCTCCAAGAAATGTGATTCTTCCACCTTGGTCCTACTTCTGTTTTTTCCTTCAGTCATATATACAAAAAAAATTAACAACCTGACATCCCCTGCCCCCCCCCCCCCCCCCCCCCAAATTAGAAATATTCTTGGTCAGTTCTTACACCAATATAAAAACATGCTGACATAAACAAAGCCATGATCATTTATATTCGCTGAAAAATTTTCTCATATTACAACTCAGTTGCTGCCAGACTGTTTTGTATAAACAGCTCTATAAACAGGTATCTGTTAATCCAGCATTTTAACATGAAAGAACCAGTGTTACTTCAAAATCAAAACTTCAAGAACAAGAAAACATCAGAAATTAGTGGAAAATTTATCCAATATACTCCAAGTGAACATCATAAGAGAATACTTTGGAATAAATACATATTTAAACCATAAATCCTGATAAACTAACAGTAAAGATTTTTCACAGGCATAAGCTGCAAGAAGTGGCTATTTTTGGCAAGACAAATCCAATAAGGTAGCTGCTACAAAACATTTGATAAAGGTCACACTTGCACCTTCCCAAACAAGAATTTTAATTAATGCCCAGCAGTCAGCAATTTAAGTTTCCCTATCTGATAACTTTACAATGTAGACTGGAGGATTGCATCAAAGTACATAGATTTACATGACAATTGCTATGGTCAGGAGCCCTGTTTTGTTTCAGAAAGCCAATGACCTTGTACAGAAACTGGGAAATGTAAAGGTGCTCCTGCCCTGGAAGATTCAACTGTTCCCTGTAATCACATCCAGCAGATGGATGCTGGGTCTACACCAGACATTAACTTAAGAGCATCCCTCAAGAGAGGGATAGTAGAAACAAGATAACATTAGAAAAGACTTCATTTAAAGCAAACTAAAGCATATGGTAACAATTTAAACCCAAAACCTAAGCCTAATTGCATGTCAGCTGCCAAGGTATAAGCCAGCTTCATTTCTTTGCACAAGCAGCATGACAAGACAGAGCCAGTCCTCTGATAAGGGATGGATGCAGCAGATTCAGTCGCATTGTCCATTTCCAAGTTTATCTTAAACCACAATAAATAACAAATGCAGCAAGCAAAACAGAATCTGAACTGAGACAAGTAACATCAAAACTGCCAGGACAAATTTTTTACTGCTTGCTAACGTTTCATAATGTTTCCACTACCACACTAGTAGCCACCTTGTCCTGTCACTAAAAATTACAGGACAAAAACCTGAAATACCCACAACACATTCACTCAGGACAGTCACAGCACCAAACAAAAGAGGATACTGCAGTAAGTAAGGCCTGTGGTACTTCACTGTGGTGTAGGATAGGAAACAGGTGGCCAAAGTTAGGGATAAACTAGGTTCCACAGTAATTCGGCTTGAGCAATCCTGTTGTTCTTTCCTCACACCGCTGGGGATGCTGATTACCAAGCAGAATTGGTGCAGGGCCACCAGCCAGAGTGTGACAGCTCCTCTGCATTCACTTTTCAGGGAGTACTGTGGCTTGTCCAGCTGTGAAAGACAACTAGGAAACACCATACTCAGTTTCTGTTCTGCGATACACCTGACCTTGTAACACCTTCATACAGCTTCATCTGCTCCCCTGCTCCTTTTTCCTCCCAGAGCTTTGCTATGCTTAAAAAAGGGCATCTTTGTTTTTCTGATGCTTAGCTCAGTTTTTAATCATGCCCTGCATTATTGCATCTCTCGATTCTCTGACCTTTGTTTCTACTTGCTCCTGTTCTCCTTTGAAGGTGGTCTAGGGATTTCTTTGGCCTGAGACCTGCTGCGCACACACTCCTCAAAAGGTGGTTCTACCCTGGCAGTAGTAACGTGAGCAGGTTAGTTCACTGTCCAAGCCCACACACGCGTGATTCTCTTCCCTGAGAGTTCTGGTTGAACATTTGCCAACCATTTTTCCAGACTGAGGTATTGGTAATTCATGTAACGTGAACTAGTAAAGCATATATCTCGTTGCATAGTGTAACTGTACTTGCGGTCTTTAACCAAGCGTGGAAGGTGACCTGCAGGTAGTAGTCAACTAGATGGTCCTTCCTGAGCAATTGCACTGGAACATAAAAGCAGACTGGTACTGTACTTACACTGTCTTTATAAATATTGTGTTGCACTGTAATTATTTTAGCAAAATAGTAAGTTGCAAGACTAGTATTTTTGCCAGAAACTGTGGAAATAAGAGACAACCTGCCACTACTGAGCAATGACATTATAAACTTCAGTGCACAGCACCCTTCTTCCTTCAGACTACAGTCAGGCAACCATGAACACAGACAGGAATAAGAACTAATACTGACTGGGAAGGTACTGACATATTAAAGCTTATCTGTAAAGCAGAGGAGCCCAAGAACACCATATTTGGGTTTTGCCAATTCTTTGTTCACAGATTCACAGAATGTTTATCAGGAACTTTCTGGCATGGGGTATATTCCAGGAATACAGAAGTTCTTGTGATATTTAAGAAGAAGGAAACAGATCCAGGGGAATTATAAATGTCCAATGTAATGCAAGTTATTTAAAAAAATGTGAACAAACTTGTCTTCCTTGTCTGAGACAACAGAATAACGGCCAGGCAAGTAAGAGTCAAGGATCTGTCAAGAAGAAATTGTCTCACTTGGATATTACAAAGAAAACTGACCAGTTTTCTTTCCAACATCAGGTATTAGGGTGGTACACATCATGTATCATGACTTGAACAACAGTATCAGATGCTATGTAAAAGCTGGGAGAATGCAGTTCAATCAAATTAAACCACTGTAAGAAAGAGGGAGATTGTACTCAAGAGAGTAATGAATTGTTCCCTGCCGGAGTGCAAAGAAGTATTGTATTAGATTTCAAACAGTAAGTAAAGGCCAGTATCACATAGCATCTTCATAAATGATTTACAATAATCACAGGGTATGTTTATTAAATTTGCAGATGACAGCTGGCTGGAAAATGCTGCCAACTTGCTGGAGGACAGGGCTAAGATACAGAGCAAAAGTAGAGAAATGCCTTCAGGGGGAAAAACCCTGTCAGACACCAAGCTCTGACACTTGGGTAGGAATAAACAATACAGGCCCGGGAAAAAGCGGTGAAGTTCTAAGATGACATCTGATAAACAGTAGACAAAGAAGGGTGGAAGGGAGAAAGGGGAAATTATGACTGCAGTCTGAACACATTAACAGTATTAAGCCTGTTGATGGCAAAATGTGTCGCACTACGATGCGTTACCACAGAGCTTGCAGATCGGATGACAAAAAAAAAAAAATCCTACTGCTGCTCTTCTAGGTTTTTCTAAGACTAGTCTGACTGCCACATCCAGTTTTTCTAGACACTGTCCACTTAGTGAGAGTTCAGGAAAGAGAGAAAAATGACAGGCACATTACAAACAAAGGCAGGCTGCAAGAGCTGGGGTTGTCTAAGACTAAGGGGACGTTCAGACAACATGCTTTGCACATACACAGCTTTGTTGCCATGGGCAAGAAAACAAACAGTTCTCCAGGCTAGTGGTGGTCATGGAACAGTGGGCATAACATTCCTCATAGGCAATTTCCTTTGCATATTAAGGCTTTCTAGCAGGGCAGGTAGGTAAAAGCTGGTCAGTTTGACTAAAAATATTGTGAAACCTACTTCTTTTATTTACTTTTTTCTTAAAGAAACCAGTTAGACAGTAACTGTCAGCAGTGACTTACATACAGGTGACCTTGATTTGGGTAGAACAATGACTGGGTAGTTTTAGCATGATGCTTCAATGTAGTAAATATTACCATACCTAATTTTTAAGGCTTCAATATGCTACATAGGAAAGTACTTACTCAGAAAATGCCCAAAGTTATCTGGAAATGAACTCTGAACCACATACTTCGCTCATATTGCAACACCACAAGTTACAGAATGTTTACTTAATGTTTACTTGCAAAGTTCCATACAACTGAAATAAAATAATCCAAACTTCCCCAACTATTCGTCTTAACCTGGTTGTGATTTCTACATAATGTTCTGGCAACTAAACAGCTTAGCAGCAAACACAAGTAATTTCTTCTATAGCACCTTTTTTTTCCTCAATTTCCATCAAAATTCTCAAGTGATTGGAAGATAGAGTTTTTATATAAACTGATGACTTCAAAGAATAGCACTTCTAAATAAAAAATGCTTCACATTTTCATGTGTATCAGTTCCATACAGGATATTCCCAGACTTTTCATATTCAGTAAGACAGAATGTTATAATGAAACAAATCAGCTTGTGAATACATACAGTATTAAAGACTAAGAATTAAAATCTATTTATCCACTGTCACAAAGAGTGACACTGCAATATATGACATGAAGCTTAGTACCCGAACCAGGAAAAAAATAATAGTAAATATAAAATCATTTAGCTTTATTTAATAAAACCCCTTGATACTCTTACTGTTCCAAGAAATGCAGCAACAAACATTTCCAGATTTTCTTTCATGTCTAATGGGAATATTTAGCAAAGGTTTTCTTTTTCACTTGCCTGAAGCAAGTTAGGGTAAATGTTGAACATACACTTTGAAAATTATTATGTATGGTGATATACCAATATTGCTTTTGTGATTATATTAAACAGCAGCGCCATCTACTGGTCCGGAAGATCCCTTCAAACTTTAGAAAAAGCTGTGGAGAGTGATCCAGCCAAAATGATGCAAAACGCTACTGAGAGTAAGATGTAGTTTTTCAGTCCCTGCATAGCCAAAAGGGAGAGAAAAAAAAACCCATATTGTCACGATAGGTAACATTTAACACACACAAAGTAAAAAAAAGAACCAGGGTTTCATTTCATGACAAAATTAATAAATCCATTACATTAAATGGTAAATCTTATACTATTTTATTTCATGTAATGTTTGTAACATACTGGCTGTTCAAAAGAGCTTCATACAAGTAATCTGTGATGCCGTGTACTTAGTAAAATATGCAGACTATTCTAAAATGTATGAAAAAGATGAATGATTTGGTGAGTCACAAAGATTTGAATAATGAACATGATGGTCTTCTAGTGTGGCGCAACATTAATCTGCAGCGGGAGAGAGAACTTTTAGTTTCTAATCCAAGGATGCCTAATGCATTTTACAGAGTCACCAGAAATATTGATCAAGATGACCTCTAATGGCAAATTAGTTACCTATGGATCGTGGACAGATTAGCTAAGGTAACCAGAGGATTATACCGCTAGCATTCAATGCTTCAAATTCCAGTATAAATATATTTTCTGCCATATATGTTAACATCCAGTAAATTAGCCTGTTGTAGGCAATCACTGCCATATCAGTTTAACAGTCTCTACATTATCCTGTAATCAGTAAAGGCAACTAAGCTCTGTCTCATTTTTTGGTCCTTTGGTGTATCTGACACTAAAAGTGTAATCTACTTATCTAGGTGGTTATTAGGACAACTGCTCATTCCCCGGCCCTCGCTGAAAGAACTGGCTCAAATAAAGACTGTTTCCAGGCTGTGCGTAGCATCCTGCCTCCTGCCCCTGCTAGAGTCTTCATTTACTCCCACTGCTACTCATACAGTTATGGAATTCAAATTGTCCTGTAAAAATTGTTCACAGTTCTTCACCTTTCACCAATACTTTTAAGGAGGAGAAATCCAAGAGAGACAGCTGTATACCAAATCATGCTGTTCCTAGAGCTAGACAAAGCAAGAGAGACTAGGTAAGAGACCTAATGTGATTACCTTGATTTCTTTGAATACAAGGACTCCCCACATTGCAGCAACAAGGCCAGGACCCTAAGAATAAGATTCAGTTACACATTACAGCATTTCATGAAAATGTGCTGCCTTCTCATTAGTGTTCTTGGAGTGGTTGAATTTTGACTGGATAACAAACTTAGGCCTTTTCATTCCATATAGTTACAGTGCCCATGGCAAAAGCGTAAACATCACTGAAATCTTTACGAAGTAAGACACAATAAAATTTTCAAGAAGGGCTGAAGAGGCAAGAGACTTTTTTTCAGAGAAGGCACAATTTGTTTCTAAATTACACTGTGGAGTCTGCATTGGCTGTTACACATTCTTTTAGTAGACTCCAAATAATATACCTCATTTTAGTCAAAATTACTGTCCATAATGGTACACATTTCAGAGGACTATTCATGTTTATTAGCAGCTACCATGGATATTGCTAGCATTTCCTTTATTAGCATGACTAACTAGGTGTATAAAGATTGATTTTTATCACTTGGTATGATACCAGGAGACAGGAACATTTCCTGTATAGCAGGCATCTGGACAAAGCAAAGGCAGCCAGATAGACAGGTCAGGAAAACTACTGATTACCTACTATGTTGTCATACAGATTTCCCAGCTAACAGCAAACTGCGATACACAATGATAATTTCCAGGCACTCCTGGTAATACAGTTTTTCCCCTGTGGGAGCAATGATCTGAATTTTCATGACCGATGAGAAAATGTTATCGGAATATGAAGTGAAATCTGGCTTTGTTCACGTTTCCCATTAGAGCTGCTCTCAGAATCACTTGACAGATGTCTGGACAGTGATCTTCCTCCCTTCATCTTCAGTACCACCCATAGGACACAGATTTAGGCCAGCAGGAAACAGTGTCTCATGCTGAATGTATTTGTGGGTGCTGTTTCCTACTGAAATTGCCAATTATTATTTGATTAATAGCTAAGGTGTTACTTCACTTTCTAGATAATGCACGCTGCGAGAGAAATGCATTTAAAAATGAAACAAATTGTTAAAGGGATGTGATGAATAGCTGTCTGAAATTCTCTCTAGGATGAAGCTGAGCAGCAGTTGCAAACATGTGGTCCAGATAGACAGTTTCTCATCAGTGCTGTCCTTAAATTTTTCATTTCAGTATTTTATATCCTTGCCCTTCAGGCATACTGATAACTGGTTACTAAAGCCACTTTAAATTAATCCTTCAATTTCTAATTAGAATGATCCCACATATTTTTTTTCCACTGCATACTGCAGAGTTTATTCTGATTTACTGCATCTTGAGGCAAAGCTTAATCCCCATTAACACTCTTTCATCAGTCTGCTTCCAAAATACAGCTGTTCAGCAAAATGTTGGTTTTTATATTTATGAACTCTCATTCCCCAGAAATTATCCACCTCTGCAGCACCATCTAGTAGATTCACAAGAGAGTAAAGGCAAAGTTTATTTTTAACCAGTGATGGAATTTATGCAGCTTCTGGAAATTAACAGTATTTTAAAGGTCCAAGATCATAAATAGGAATAAACCAGACAAAACTGGCCAACCTATTTTTCCCCTCATTTGCATAATAACATTATTTTCAGCAATACATAATCTGTTCTGTGTGTTCAAGAACTGTAAAAAGAAAAAATACCTGACTTAACTAAGCAAAATGACTGCTAGAGGATAAAAATCACAAATTAAAACATCCAGAACAAAATGTACTTGCTGGGATGAAAGCACAGAACATTTCTTCTTTTAATCATTTCAGTTTACTATTTAATACTGATAGAGTTCTGGGTACAGAGCTTTGGCTTTTACATAACCTAAAGACTCACACTTTCAATTCCTCTGTTTTTTTAAGCTTGGCATTCACTGAGAATGTATTTGTCACAGTCATGTATGTTCCTAAAACACCAAAGGCTAGCACAGACAAGCAGAACAGGCAATGTATACTTGACTAAAATGCTCTAGACACGTCATAATTTCAACTTAAATCCACAAATGGGATGGGGGGGGGGGGGGGGGGAGGGGAGAACACTTTTAAATCTAGTCATGGGTTTTGGTTTTTATATACTTACTGCAGTAATTATTGGAAAGCTGACCACAGCACTGAGATAGTGATTGGCTATGAACCAGCAGCAATTGGCTATTGCCCAAAGCACACCAGAAACAAACCCTAGAAAAATAAATCCAAATCAAAAACATGCACAGCAAGGTACAGACAGCAATTTGTGGAACATTTATGTTTATAACATAATACTGAAACTCTATGCATGTATTTAGTATGTTAAATACTTTAACAAGCTGACTCTGATAACCTAAATCAAAGCTCAAGGGATAAAATCAGCTACTCCAACTGAAGTATCAAATCAATTAAAGTTCGCAATCTTCTGGGCAATGTGCTCTCCACTCTGGCAGAGTCAGTTTTTGAAAATCCTCTGTACGCAATATAATTTTGTTCTAATTCCAGACTAGAACAAAATTTATCATTGTTTCCTAATTCTAATTAACTTAATAGGGGCGATCTTTCAAAAGAGGCAAAAAGTCACATAAAGAGACTTGAAAGGCAAACTACATCTCCAACACATAGCTTGACCTAATCACTGCAGAATGGTCAGAAGAAGTAACTGAAGTTAATTGCTAATTTAAAAAACAGTCCTACCTGGCAATACGGCTTGTGGATAAACATTAGGTTTATTTTTCTTGACTACACAGTAGATCAAAAAGTAGACAGTACTTGTAAGAAATATGCCACTGAAATGTGCAAAAACATAATCTAAATCTGAAAGAGAAATTACAACATTGTATTAGTATAAAAATAAGTTACTAATTTTAACTACATTTATTTCACTGAAAGCATTCACATGGACAAAAAAAAAAAAAAAAGAGGTGCTACTACTAACAACTGAAACTAAACCGTGACTGTGCCGAATACAGCTGCCAGTCTGACTGTGGATGGATTTGGTAAGTCACACATATGTTAAAGATGAACTAAACACTGCGTTGACCCTAGCATTTATCACAAGCTTTTATGCATTTCTCTGAGCTGTTATTTTCAGAAGTCTGTTAGTCAAACTACTCAATTAATTCATTAAAAGCTTAAGAAAATCTTCAGGTGAGGCTGCAAAACTGGGTTGGGGATTCTACATAACTACATCCTCTCCTGACGACATTTACATTCCTGTTTCTTTCCTGTACAATTAAGGGCAAGACAACTGCACATACTGTGTAAGCTAAACATGGCACAATTTCATCCTTTTTTTATCCTGAAGAACACATCACAATTTTGTTTACTATCACCATTAACAATAATAAATCCTTTATGGACTTGGTGTGTGCTAAAGAGAATACTTCCAATATAGTAAAGCAGAAACATGTAGCAAGGTGATCTCTGTCTCCTTGGAGTAGTAAATCCTCAACAGGAAAGGCAGTTACAGTAATGATAGCATCTGTTTTCTCTAGATGGGGGAATATATAAGTTGCAGTATTCAAGAGAAATTGTATATGACATAACAAACAATTTCCTAATGGCAACATTATGCGGTCTCAGAAATACGCTGCTCTCAAGCTGCTGCTGGTATTACCTGATAGACTATTCACTAAATCTTAAGGAAAATGTTTCTGGGGAAATGGTGTTTGAAAATTGAGATCAGGCTTATGTTAAAAAGTTTCCATTTTAAAAATCTACAAGGTTTTAATTACTTATGTTGTTATATATCACCTCTGCTCATCAATTAAGATCAAGATTTTCCTCTTGCTTTACTGGTATACTAATTAGGCAACTAATGCAGCTTGTGCCCTTGTTTACCTCATGTTCCAGGCATATTTTGAGAATGCTAGCATTGTTTCAGAAGGCACTAAATACTATGAGTTAAGTATGGTATCCTCTGGGCTGCTTCTCACTGCTCTTTTAATGGTGTAATTTACTTCTGGGAAAAAGGCAGTACGGCTACCACGATTATGACAACATATAGTGCAGAACTGATAAATTGTCATGGTGTATTTCCAGGCATATCAAGAATTTCACTCTATGCCTTTATGAAAGCAGTAGACCACAATATACTGATGAAATAAAGTGGAAGTAGTGACCTATTAGCCTTTACCAAATTGACTTGCTCCTGTGTACATAGTTTCATTTCTTCTTCCATGGTCCTTGATGTAAAGTACTGGTACAAAACTGGAACCGTAGAGAATTCCAGCTACTACAGCCAGGCTACATCCTCTTTTAAAAAGAGCAAAAAATCAGAGAAAATAGCCTAATATTAATCAGGGAAGCAGACAATACACAGTCCAGTAAAGTCTGTGTATCATATGAAAGTTGCTAGCAACACTATAAAAATAATAATTTTTATCACATTTTTATTTTCCAGTGTAGAAATTGTTCAACATAGAAACTTAGCGTTCCTATACTTTGCAGCCAAGTAACACAGACAAAGTCTCTCTGCTCAAAGAGACTGCAGTCTAGATGAATGACAAGAGAAATCAACTAAGTAGAATTTCCTAAAAGCAGAGCTAGGAGAAAAACAACAAAAACATAGTTAAAATGCTCCCACCATCAGCTTCACTGTTACAAACTATGCATTCTTTACAACTATTCATTGCCTCCCTGGTCCTCCTCCACCTCCAGATCGTTGTGTTCTTGGCTGTCTTCACTCCCCACACTGATCCCTTGCTAGCTGCTGCTTCCACCTTGGAGTAGTTCTGCCGTCTCCTTACCATACTGCAATGCCTTCTCCACATGTATGCACTTGAAAACCACACCTGGAAGCATGTTATTGGCATAGGCTCCTCCTGTGCTAGAGTGCTAATCAATCAGATGATAAAAAAGCAACTCTGTAATTATTTAGTTGCTATTGCTATTCATTTTGCAAATGTTGTTCTTTTGTAGAAGTCACTAATACTTGATAAGGTAAAGCATACTCAACAGTGCAAAGGAAAATAATCTAATAAATTGTGCAGCTATTCATATATGTGTATGCACACTAGACTAGTACTTTAAAAACTGTTTGTGCATGATTCTGCTAGGAAAACCATAGGACACAAATTTAGTTCTTCCTCTGTGTTCAACCACTTTCTCTGGCTACTTGGCCTACTTTACCAGTAAAAGAACTGTTAATAACTTACATGAGCCTCTTTTTCGCTGGAGAAAGTCTGGTCACCCATGAATCATCAGAGGTATCTTCAGAAACATTAATAGACTGCAAAAACCCAAGAGTTTTCAATTAGGGTTTGTTTTTGTTGTTGTTGGGTTTTTTGGTTTTGGTTTTAAATCTCAAACATTGTATTACACAGAACAGTTTTGGTCAATGAAAATGGAAGCAGAAACAATAGGAATTAAGAGAAATTCTCTGAAGAAAGGAGAGGGTGGGTTTGTTTGTTTTTTTGGTTGTTTTTTTTTTTTTTTTAAATAGCAAAATAATAATTGGATCTACCTACCTCAGAGTTTACGAGTATGGATTTAGATAGGGATTTTGGGTTTACGACATAATAGAGCACTCACTAGCATTTTTCAAAATCTGCATGCAGGAAAATCTGACTTTCAAAACTCATTCTTCCTTAAATGTAATGAATGATTTAATCTATAGATTCTATTGATGATGTGCCTTCTGCTCATTGCTCTGGCATTACTATCAGAACATTAGGACTATTTGTCAACAAGGAAATAAACATTCCTGTCTCCAGCATAAAGAAATTGCAACATCCCTGTATTCTAATCCTGCGATCAGATTGTCTTCTGTGATTTGCTCTGGTAAACTGGAACCTCTAGTGAGCACTAAGCACAGCGAGAAAACGCTCAGGGGTCTCTGTTCAGGTAGCAATTAAGTTTTGATGCATCACTGACACAAAAAAGCAAGGAGCCTGCTGTTCTCCAGTTTCTGTTGCACATCTGGGCTGCTGAAGGAGTGACAGCCAATCTGGCACCCCTCTTTGGCCTCCAACCTGTGCCACAGCTGATGCTGAGAATCAGTGACTTAACAGTCTTCTGGCTCTGTAATGTGGCAAAAATCTGCTGGGTAAGAGTTACACACCCTGCTGCCTTGCATCTATGCACCCTCCTAGTTTCATAGTTGTTTTAATTAAAATTGCTTCCTCTTTTCAGATAGGAAAGTAATATTGTCTGTCTTAGATAACCTCTGTCACAATAAAAAAAGGACTTCTAAGCCATTTAAAGCTGACAATAGAGAAAGAACACTTGGGAAAACCTTTTCTGTTGCTCACATTCAACTGGATATGCAAGATCCACAAATTAAATACAATCAACGCATATTTATGTAGTTTACCACAAATCCTAGCACACCTGGTTAACATCAAGCGATTTTTTTGCTTTTAAATCAATATATACTTTCACTGCTGTAAAGTAACAACTTTATAGAGTACTCACACTTTCTCTCAGCAAAGGTGTACTTTCTAATGAAGCTGAAGAACTCTGGACTTCAGTTTTTATAAAAAGAAATATGACAGCACTCAGAAGAGAAAAATACACCAATAAATACCATGTAAGCTCAGAAGGACGTAACATTTAGTGTCTAGAGACAAAAGTTATATTTGGAGCCCTATTACTTCATTTTCATTATTGCCCTAGAGACACTTTAATATATTTTTAAAATGTAATTGCTTTTAACAGTCTTAACAAACAACTTGAAAGTAAGTAAATAAATGAGTCTTTGTATCACTTTATAGATCTCTCTCCTATGTAACGGGATTGAAATGTCTCCTTTTTACACTGTGTAGTTACAACCACATGCTAACAGAAGTTGCTTTAGATAACAGTGCCCTTTTGTACTAAACCATACGTACAACGGAACATCTGCATGAAAATTCTGTATGGAACAACTTGAACGTGCACAGAATTGGCTCTGTGCTCAAGGAAAAATGTTAAGTTTATAGTCTTCTATCACGTGTGAGGCCTCATGCGTATGTGGAAGGAGAAGGGGTGTTGCTCTGTGGTGCTCCACTGCGCTAAGTGAATAAAATAAAGAAAGGGTAGCATTACTTCTTGTACCCCCAGCTCCAGTAAATCAGAACTGGCAAGATATGTTTTTTATTTTTATGCAAGACACTTTAATGATTTAGGAATTCCTTCTCCCAGCTGTAAACAGATTGTCTCCATTTGAAGAGTGATTCATCTCTTGCTGAAGGAATAAGGACAGATACAAAAGGATGTCAGCTTCCTTCAGAGAGACTAGGCAAACATGCACAGGTTCCACACGAGGCTAAATTGAAATACATGCTTCTGAGCTGTGCAGGACAACATACACAGGCTGTGTGTAGCCTGCCAGGAAAACATCTTTGATCAGGATCTTTTTCCCTGTTGATCACTTCTCCATGGTATGTCAGAAGCATGCAGGAAGCAGGAATAGCAGTACTGCTACTATTTTGTGAGTACCTCACAAGAACAAGTGCTACATGTAATGGTAATGGGTAAAAAACTGTGGAGTCCTTGACTGAGGAAGAGTAGAAGCAAAATTCATGAATCTAAGGCAGCAGCACTCTCCTAGCGATCAAGAATGACTCAGTCACCTCTACGTTCTTGACACCGTTCTTTCCTAAAGACATTATGTGCATCTGCTCTTTAGCACGCTTATGGCAAACCTACTGCAACTAGGATTTAGGGACACTGTTATGTTCCTAGGAAGGCCTTCCGGTCCATGCAGTTGGAAAGCAAGAACACTGCTACGTAGCAAAAACCCCCTTTCCTCTGAGTTTGGACCAAAATGTGCACTCACACAAATCATAAACCAAAAGTAACAGTAGAAGTCCTTCTGAAGATCCCAAAAGAAGCCAGTATTTGGGCGTTGTTCTAAGTGTGGCTTAAGAGTTACAAGACAGGGAGCTATGAAGGAGAAGAGATAATGCAAAGCCTCTGGATTTTAATGGGCCCCAAAGTATCTGGGAAGGGGTCCTGTGGCATATTCTACAGTTAAGAGGAAGAATTTGTAGCCCTGACTGTGTGAAGTCAGACCAGAAATGTCAGTTTTTCTCACCAAGATTCTTCTAGCCAGTTTTTCCACTCACAATATTTGAGGAAAGTGAACCGTTTGAATAATCTAGCACGAGAGACAATCAGTGCATCTCTGCTTTGTCTTAAACATGCCTACCAGCATAAAAGTACATTTCTGTGTTTATGAATGACCTTGTCACCACTGTATGGGATATCATGTATGTTTCTGTTGTGAAATACAACACTGACCAGCTAGCTACAGATAGCTCATGAATTCTGTAGTAAATCAATTTGCAAAAAATACTTCACTGCATTTGACCTCTAGTTAAATTGCCCCTGTGGTTATTAAATAGATATTTTACATTACAGAAATTTAGTATAATACTAAATTTTTACCTTAATAGTGAAAGTCCAGCTCCAATATAATTCAAGATTGGTCTTGATACCTCTTCTGGGTCAATTCCAAACCAACCAAACCTGGAATATTTAAGTTTCACTTAGCTGCACGAACAACACAGAAGTAGTCAAATCATAAGCCAGTCTTGGACATCTTTACTCACATAAATAATTCTGCTTAAGTTTATATTTCCAATATTAGATTGGCTTGCAAAAAGCTACATCTACATTACAAAATTAATCTTTAAACTAATTTAATTTACATTGATTTTTTTTAATCTGTATATTTAAAAATGGAAGCTAATTTAAATTATTTTATCATCCCATGCTGTAGAAGAAAAAACAGAAACAGTGTACTAGTTTTACATTAAGAAATACATTATTTATTCACTCAATTATGTTAATGAACATCACTGGGCATTCTTCTTCCTATTGAGACAGAGGAAACACAAAAAGATATGATAATTAACCTGAGTACTTTCCACTGAAAGGAAAAAGATCTTATATCTATGATAAATTGTCTTTATTGGTGATAGGGTTTTCACTGCAGCTGTTAATGAAGAACAGGCAACATTAGTTATGTATGACTTAAACATACTCACCTTGAACTTGCCCAACCTGTCAGCAAATTAAAAGAAGCCCATATCAAAAGACCAAGAGCTAAACCAATAGTTTTAACAATAGGGACAACTGTAACATTGCCTGAAATACAAAAAAAACCCAAAAATTAAAATCAGTTAAAAACCAGACGGTGATCTTATATATTTCTGCTTTATATACTGTGACTGCTCAGAAGGCAAAGAAATTTAGGTAACTACAAAACTACTAGGTGGCAGGAAATAGTTTTTTTTAAAAATAAACACATGAAACACGGAATTTTCCTTAATACCATTTTAAAAGTTATTTTTGGTGTGAATTTGCTGCTTATAAAAAAGCATAATATAATATTTGCTGTAAGGGTACAGCTCCATTAATACCAAGACTTTAAAAAGCCAAGTAACTACCAAATAACTACTACCTTATATATGGACAATTTTTATCACATTTAAATGAAGATTTAGGATTACTTTGTGTTTCAAGAAATAGAATCTCTTTATCCTTACCTGTAGCCCACATAAAACCGCCAACCATAGCCAGAGGCCAAAACCGGGGGCAATTCTGGATTAAATTGACCACCAAAGAAACCATCCATATGGAGGCACAGAGAATCCACTGGAAGAACATGCCTATGGAAAAATCAAATGCACACAACAGAGAACTTGTAGAATACTACATGTGTGAATTCGTTAATACACTATGTTTGAGATAAAATAGTACAGAACAAAAACTTAAAGGTGGCTACATCCTTTGTCAATCTCAGGGAACCATATTACAATATATTCATATGATAAATTTTAGGTGGGGTGTTATAATTGTGTCAACCTTTTCCTTACCATGCATTCTTTATACACAGTTGCAAAAGACACTTTGCTGGAAAAAGTTTACACAAGCCCTGACAAACACATGAAAATTTTGACAGGCTTCTCACAAAAAGGACATTTGGTTACTGCAAACTTCACCCACCGGTCTAGTAGCAGCTAACAAAGATGACTGCACAGGACAAAACTCCTTCAAAAGTCAGGGCTCAGGCTTTTCCACCAATCCAGGACATGGAGGATTATAAAAACTTTGGACAAATCTCTACAACCTCTGCAGATCTTCTAAGGGTCAACGAGGCAGACCAGTTATTTCATGCCAGCTGAGCTGAGACTTTTGCCGAAATCTAGTCTTGTCTTGTTAGGATCATATTTGGCGCAAAGAAGAGAGAGGTTATATCCAGCCTGTAATGCAAGTATTACTATTGCAGTAACATAATGGCAGGTTTATTCATCTAGGAGATCTGGTAATTGACTGTGCTTCACATAAACATGCAAATACAACATGAACCTAGCACAGTAAAGGGATAAAATTCCAAGCAGGAAATAGAAGTGATTGTTTCCTCTTACTGAGTCACCAGATGAAAGTACTGAAATTTTAATTTTTGCTTGTATTTATGTTAGGTCCACAACTGAAAGGCAATACTCACTGAATGCATTTGAGAGTCCCCACAAGGCTAGAAGAAAGGACATTTCACTTTCCCTTGTGAAATACTCATGAAATGCACGTCATCTCCCTTAAAGTGCACAGCGGCACATAAAGAGGCTCTTCTAAAGATTTGCCACATTCCAATCCAATACATTATTCCTTTATTCCCTAACAATAGCAAAGAAAATTCAAACATGGTCTATGGATTAAGGCTGTGATGATATTTATAACTCTAGCTACAGAAGCTCTCATATTTGCGGGTAAAATAGTACTCCTATTAGCAAAAATACCAAAACCAACAGAAGAATATAAATATGTTTACCATCACCAGTATCAAATTTCTTAACAGGCACAAAGTTTGTCCCGAACAGAAGGACAGCCACTGCGGAAGATGTAAAGCCAATAGCTAGATCTGTTCCATTGCTGATGTTAAAGGCACTGTAAGCTTTCACGATGTTCATCTTGGTTCTGAAGGTGCCTCTTACAGTGGAATTGTTTTGCTGAAAGTCCTGACAGATTCTGCAATCAGAGAGAGGAATTAAACATGTAGAATATTAAATAATGCCAATTCAGTTCAGAAATCTGAAACCTAAAGGACCCTACTTATCAATCTCTCAAAAGCTGTAAAGAACTGCAAAGTATACTGTAGAACCCCATGAAAAGCTGCCATAAAACATAAATAAAGGCTCATTTTTTCTGTGGGAAGCAAAGGGAGAAGTTGCCTCTAAAGTATATTAATTCCATAAAACTGTAGTATGAAAGGCAAAAATTTTTTAAAATCACATAATACCTCCCCATTTTTTTTTTAGTGGGAGATCCATCTTGAGATTACACTCAATAGAAATAGCGCTGTGCTGGTTTCAGTCAGAAAACAGTTAACTTTCTTACAGTGGCTGGTATGAAGCTCTGTTTGTAGGCTTACCCTGAGAGACATATTGATATGGTGTCTTTTTAGCTGGTGCTGGGGAGTGCTTGCACCAAGGTCTCTCTCAGCTTCTGATACTGCAGCTGCATTCCCAACTTTCTTGCTCCAGGCAGTGTAGGGGACACACCGTTCAGACAGCTGACCCAAACTGACCCAAAGGGGTATTTCATTCCATGGCACCTCATGCTCTGGGCATAGGCGGGGAGTGGGCTAAGGGGCCATTACTCTTTTTGTTCTTTTGCTAACTCCTCCGTCAGCTCCTTAACTCTTTTGCGAATTCCTTTGCTTGCTCGTTTGTTTGTGAGTTGGTGGGTCAGTTAGTTTTTTCCGGTTGCGCTGTCGCTCATGGGGCTCGCTCAGACTCCCACTACTCAGGACCTGCTGCGCATCTGTCTGCAGGTGGTGAGCAACTGCATCAGGTTTTATGTTATATTAATTACTTATTATTAGTATTACTATTATATATTCATAAATATATATTATTCGTTTATATTCAATGAGTAAATAGTTCTTATCTCAATGTAACGAGATTCCTTGTCTTTTTTGTCTGATTCTCTCCCTCTGCTGGAGGACTGAGGGAAGGTGTTCGAGCAGCTTCCTGGTATTTTGCTGGCTGGAGTTAACCCACGACAACCACCTATACACTTTTTATATGGATTATGACTTTGACAAAAAGGGTGGCTCTGAGGACAACTCCAGTAACATGATCTTTGCACACATAATACACTTAAAAGTCTACATATAAGGAAAGCATTCGGAAATTTAACTTCAAAAGGCAACAGGATACTTAACACGTATGCTGTGGGTACGAAGGGGCATTTTTATAGAGATACTCATGCAGTCCTGTTGTTGAAGTAAGGCTATTTATACTGAATCAAATGACATCCTAATGCAGTTTGACATTCCCCAGTGCAGGTGGACTAGCTACTGCCTTGAGGAAAAACGCTGAAGTAGGGTGGTGGAAATTCTGCCAGGTCTTGCAAGGGGTGCTGTGACTACACTGTCTGCACAAATGGAAGAGTTGAGCTGCTGAGCATTCTTTCATCTTACTTTACCCTTCAGTCCTACTTTCTCTGGAGTCCTAAGAATTACATCCGCTGAAATTATGCTTATATCTACAGCTTCAGTGTAGATATACACTACATTATCAGTGTCAGCTGAATTAAATTATTTGCATTAGGAGGTGAAAAATGCCCTCAAAAGATGCCAGTATATTTTTAACCTGAGTACTTAGAAAAAACACAGATGATATTTAGAAGGCACATCATGAAGGTACAATGACATAGGTATTTACATTTATCTTATTATCTTTTTCTCCTCCACTCTTCATCTTTCTTGCCTACGTAGAGGATAAGCTTCTCGAGGAAGTTTTCACTGTATTTAAGACCCTTCTGTAAAGTGTGTTTTACTTGGGACCTGTAGACACTGTACTGCAAGTAATAATCCTGGGATGTCTTCAAAGACTGACTTCACAGGCTAGGAAACACTGTGACAACACAAGAATGGATTAAAATAGATAAAGGTTTACATCAGCTATCTTCATTCCATCAAACTTACTCACTAAGTGAATGTAGTGAACAAGTATGGCATAAGAGCTTGCTTTTGCCCAGGAAGAGCTTCACACCACTAAGGACATAGCAATATGCACCTCTATGAATGCAGGTCTCGGTACTTTAGCCTTAAAATAAATGTCATTATGCAAGTGAAAGAAACTTTCAAATTTAAAGTGGTTTATCAGCCTTTTTGATTTTGTTAGTACACAGAAAAATTTTACTTGAAAAACATTTCAGTTTTGTACATACTAAGAGAAAGTATGTGGGCTGTGGGGCAATATACTTCTCTGCCTTTTATCTTCCAAAAATCTTTATATTGTGTACATAGAATACTGTTGCACAACTGGAGAACCGGAATTCTTGACACCAAAAATGGAAAGGAAACACAACTTCCAATTAATCAAGGAAGAGTATGCTTCCTTCAAACTGTTTAAAACTCTAACTTTCCCAGGTTTGAGGCATTTAGACCCCACAACTGGCTAAATTTCAGACCCAACTTTCAACTCCATTTTAATACATTTAATACAAGAGAAACATCAACCAGACAAGGCCTGGAGCTACCTGCTCTAACTTTGATGATGCACTGCTTTAAGCAGAGAGTTGAACTAGGTGACCTCCAGAGGCCCTTTCCAAGTTAAATTATTCCACAATTGTACGATCCAACATCAAGAGCAAATAATGAACTAGCACACAGCATTAAGTTGACTATACCTTTTTGCACATTCTTGCACTTCAGTTTCAGAGAGTTCACTAAAAGCTGCTTCTCTACAATCCTAGGTATTGCCAGATGGACGAATGACTTGCAGCATACATGCCTCCCAAAGTTTACAGCTACCAAATGCTAAACCAGAAGCTCTTGCTGCAGCTGCTGAGATGTTAGAACCTAGGGACTGTATGTGAAACTGAAGCAGAGACAACTGAAATTGTTGCTGTTACTGAAGTTTTTTCACTAAGTAACCCTTAGAGAAGGGCATGTCGGGATTCCCAAGGTGCTGAGGAATGATAATGGAATGTAGTTGGCACACATTACCCTTATCCTACTAACTGCACTGGTTCACCTCACTGTTTTCTTCCATCGACTGAGACAAATTACAATGCTCCCTTAATGCAATACCATCACATCGCTACAGTCTTCTCAGACAGGCATGAAATCAAGAACCCTACTCTTGAGTTTCTTCTGATCCACACTGTTGTCAAGATCACAAAGAAACGAACCAAACGGGTACTTCTAGAGGTTAATTTCACACTGACTGTTTCATTTGCATGTTCCCCCTATCATCTCCTTGCCTTTAAGGGTGGATACTTTCATCCTTATTTTAGGAGACTCCTGCAGCCCCAAGAGGCGGAGAGTGATGCTCAGGTGACACCGTGCACCTGACGAGCTGCCAGAGAAACGTTTCTTGGCTTCCCTAAACTGAACGCGTTTCAAAGACGTTTTCCGGGCAGTATTTCAGTAAGCGCTACCAACCAACAAGGAAAAACGAGCAGTCGAGCTCTCGACACAGGCGGATGTTGCTTCCCTATTGACGCCAACATGCCCGAGCTTCCGCAGGGCAGGCCCAGGCTGCAAGCGGGACCCGGCCCGCAGAGAGGGCAGGCCCGGCCCGGGGCTGACGCCAGCGCAGCTGCTCGGCCACCTACCCTGAGAGGAAAGAGCCCCCGCTCCAGCCGGACACCAGCGCCCCGTCCCCGCCTTGCCGCCGCGGCACGTTTCACGGCGCTGCCCTCCGGCAGCCAGCGGAGCGGGAGGCGGCCGGGGATGGGCCCGCACCGGCTGATCCCTCTCCTCGGCTCTACCGTGCCGCCTCGGCCCTCCCCGCACCCCTCCGCGCCAGCCCCCGCCTCGCACACGCACAGGCCTGCTTCGCCGCTCCGGCCTGCCGCCCGGGCCCGCACCGCCCGCTGCACCGCCCCTCGCCTCGGCCCGCCTCCTCCCCATCCGCTGCCCCGGCGCCCCCGAGCGATCAGGGCGGCGGGGGCCCGGTGGGGAAGGGTTGGCTTGCTGGCGGCGCTTCTCGCGGTCCCGAGGCCTGCCTGCCGGGGGTCAGGCACCTGCTGAGGGCGGCGGGGAAGGCAGCTGCATCGGCCGCTGTGGTGCGGGGCGAGGCCGGGAAGGCTCCCTGCCAGACCCGGGCTAGGCAGCGGCACACGGCGGGAGGTTTTCATTTCACCTTTTGCTCAGGCAACCCCCGCGTTTTTCGACAACCAAAACCGAGTGGGAAAAAAACAATCTATTGCACGACGTCGAGCAGAGGTTTTCGCAGATTTCCCTGTAAGGGTTTGATGCAGACCCGTTAAACGCACAGACTGTTAGTCAGCGTGTTTAGTCACAAAGCAAACATTTCTCTCTGTCCTCTTGGAGTACAGTTTCCAGATGGCAGCCCAAATCGATCTCCTTGCAAACACAGCACAAGCCTTCTGAAGTAGTGCTCCATATTTTGCAAATGGTATCTGCGTTCTCCATAATAACGACATATGGTGTCTTTCCCTGGAAAATAAGTTCTCAGTCCCATGGACTCGGTAAAGCTACAAGTGGACCATTTATCAATCATTTTAACATAAATATCTGTCCCTGTGGCGTTTAGAGAGATGAAGTGCAGAACGTCTCTATGGAAACAGTTTAGCTGCAGTGCATCCAAGAAGAACAACATCCCATACAATAATCACAAATGTAGTCTGAATCACAGCAACTTCTTCAGTCATAACTACAGTGGGAAGAACTAAACCGAGACATCTTAGGAAACAAAAAGGCATCTTTAAATCTCGTAACTCTTAAAACTGAAATGACTGAGTGGAGCAAGAAGGAAGGGTTAGATGAGAAAATAGGAGATGTATTCCTTTACAGTACAAAATCCATACTTGTAAAAATGAACACCCAGTCTGGAATTTTGGAGAGAGACATACTAGCTGCCAGGTAGCTTTTTGCATTAATAACAACAGTATTTCACTGTGTCATTACTAACCGTTTCCTCTGTGTTTTTCTTTAGTTCTCCAGGCGTAGTATTCACTATCCCAAAATATTAATGAAGGAACAAGATCACCTGTGAAAGAAGTAAAAAAAGGAGTATGAATAATAATTCAGATAAGAAGGAAGAAGCTGTACTTGGTAGGATTAAGAAGGATGCAAAGGTGAAAGGATATAGGAGATTGCGTAGGGGAGAGTGATTGATGTGAAAACCCTGCTAACAGGAGGTTTTGGGAACTTTCTGGTGAGTTAGTCAATTTTTGTTACATGCTAAAAAATGGATTACTATCGTCTTCCCATCTTCAGAGATTTGGAAATGGAGCAGAGCACCTAAGTAACTGGATGGTGCTCTTTGAAGTTGCCAGCACGAGTCAAGATGCTGGAGCTTGTGACTGGTGGCCATTGGCTCAGTCCACCCAACGCCAGCAGGGTGGTCAGAGACTGTCTATTCAGAATGCTGGCAGCAGTGCTGGCCAACAGCTGCCCCAGAGTTCAACGCCTGTCCAGCACCACCAGCAGCAACCTGGGTGACAGTCCTTCATGCGAATAGAAGTTGATCTGTTTTCTTCTACAAATGCAGGTACAGGTGGAGATGAAATTCAAAAGTTACACAAGGAGAGAAAAAAAAAATACATTGGAAATTGCAATTCAGCTCTCTGTTTACATTTTCAAACTATACCTAGGAATGCCAAGGACTAGAAAATACTTATCAAATTCCCCTCTTTCCTTCATTGCTATTCTCCAATATTAGTTTTGATATTCCTGTGTTCCTAAAGTTAGGGACAGTTAACATCGGCCATGAATTACGGGTATATAAAGAAATGACATGAGAAGTTGAGTTTAATGGATGCAGATGGCAATACCACAGATATAGTTTAGAGCAAAAAATAAATACAGAATCTAACTGGCATGACATAAGTAGGCAAATTGCAATAATCTAGGGCAGAATTTGGTCAGACAGCTGACATTGTTCAGTATATTCTTTCCAAAAAATGGTGTTGAATATTTTATGATCACAGAGGAAGTACCCTTGCAGCTCAGTAATGCCCCTCAGTGCCCTGCTGCAGCTTTGGGTTAGCAATGGTTCCAGAAAGAAGAATACTACCAACCTGAACAACAAATATTTTTTGTCTTTCCTTGAAACACAACAAAACAATTGATTTCCAAACAAGTCCACAGCTATTCCAGCCTTGATTATTTTGTGAAATGTAGTAGGGCTCTGGAGCTGCACACCACAAGAGCTGAAAAAAAGAATATCTCTTGATATGTTATCTTTTAAAGATCCAAAATTAGAGGCAAATATCTCCTAGAATAACAATATATTCCATCCTATTTAGCTGAATTCTTACCACCATCCATACCCAAGAGTGTGACGGTACAACATTGACAGAATGAGTTCTCCTTTCTGAACATGAAAAATTAAGCAAATATTATTGCTATCATCACATTTAGAAAGCTTCAAAAAACCCCTCAGGAGTCAACACTGTACATCAGTGGGTATATCACATTTTAATTTCTAGGCTAGATAGGAAATGAGGACTAAAGAACAATTCTCCATATCCTTTTATAGTTTCAACCAGATAATCTTTAAGGAGATGCAGTAGGAAGCTTATATAGGTTCCAAAATATTAATTTAGGAGAAATATTGTCACAAATGAAAGCTGTTAGTAGCTGTAATGCACTCTGTGTGGGCACTGCTTGGTTGCAATGTACAGGTCACAGTGCTGTCTACATGCAAGAATTGGGCATTTGAAAACAACCGTTGCAGTGTGATACGTTTCCAACTCAAGCAACACACATTGTTTATATTAACAATATAAAGTAAAATCCTCCCAGATAATTCAAAAACACTTGGAAGAAATATAGTGGAATAAAAGCTACATGCTGAAATATTTGCTCTCAAAATCAGCATTAAGTCAAATTAAAGAATCCAGGAGTTCCTCCTTCCACCCCCCTCATTATTTACCCTTAAAGGGGGAGCCTATCTTAGATATTTCAGAACATTTCTTTATGTGTAAATACATGCTATGGGTGAAATTCTGCTATCAGGCTGCAAATACCCAGCTACCCTTATTTACACTGGTTTTAGCCATATAACTTTGCTGATGTTTTGCACTGGTATTAAGCAGGATATGAGGCTGTTCTCACTGTGAGCCATGTACACTGTCAGTTGGTCAAATAAGCTGCAAAACTGGTACCTCTCACTAATGACACTTAATCTTTCAGAAGGACCCTCCAGTATCTACAGCTCATCTACTAATGTCCATCTCCGACAACTTCTTTAAAGTATAATAAGTGTAAAGCAGGAGTGGCCGCATTTATTGACTTTGTTTGTGTCATGTCCCTTTAGTCATATTTGAACTTTAACCAAAAAAAAAAAAAAAAAAAGAAAGAGGTAAGAACTTAAATGGTCAGAGAGATTTCTTACAATCCCTTTTCTTCCAAGGACCTAGATTTGGAAAAAGCCGGTGACATGAAGGGTCTTTTTTTCTGGTAACAGGTATGGATGCCAAAATCTGAACTTGATAGTGCACATCTAGACAAAAAAAAAAAAAGTGATGGTCAGTGAAAAAAACCACTCACAAAGTTTTATAAATTCAGATTGGACTCATCTGAAACATAAACCATTTCCTTAACTGTCTATTCCCTTAGTAGTAATTATGGAGAAGAGAATATCCCCATTAGCATGAATTACAGTGAACATATACATTTTATTATTTTATAGTTAGACTAGGCCAGGAGTCAGAAGTCAGAGCTTTGCCAGTGTCTCATGCTTAACTCTGCACAAGCCCTTAACTTCTCTGTGCCTCAACTTTTCCATCTGTGTAGAGACTATGCTATACCTCATTTTGGAAAGGACAAATAGGAAACACTTCTGAGCTGTTTAATAGCTAGTTAACAGCGTTTCAGAAGCCACTGTCTGTTTTTCATTTCTCATCACAAGAACATTCCCAAAAAGCCCTAAAATTCAGGGGGCTCTGGGGGAAGTGGTGGTGGTGCAGTATTTTAAAATTAAAAAAACCCCTAAATGTAGAAACTGAATTCCTTCAGTACGTTTGCATGAAGTGCACTAGAGGGCCCTCAGGAGTCAGAAATGGGTGGAATGCACTTTTGGAAGGCACATACTTCACAGGACTCTGCATTACAGAATTTAAAATAGAAGTTGCTGGGTTTTTTTTTGGTTTTTTTTTATAACGTGAGGTTCATGTAAGTTTATAGCAGTTCATATGCAAACCTCAGTACAGTTAGCCTCCAAACAGTATTTAGCTTGCAATGAAATACCTGAATGTGAACCATACTTAAAGCAGAATTATATGCTAGAATACTTGGAGAACGTCAGCTTTTACCAAGTTACTTTTACTAACCTAAGGAGTTTACCAGGACAAAGGATGTGTGAAGCTAAATAGGTAAGAGATTTTATATTTTTATAGCAATATATATACACAACATGCACTCATTCTATCTTTGTTTCCTTGAAGGGATATATAAGCCACTGTAATTTTATTTGAAGAAGTATAGCTAGATCCTATTTATGACTTCACAAGAGTGAGGAGAATTAACCATCTTTCATCCTTAACATGTGTTTATGAATGTGAACAATATTCATATTCAGCTAGGGAAACTTGGCACTGCCAAGATTTTTCTATTAGTGAATATGTGCATGTTTAACTGCCACATAGTTACTGGTGCTTAATATTGTCTAATTTAGAGCACTTCCATAACATGAGGTTTAGTGGAGACTTGGTGGCATAAGAAAAAGATGATAATGACCTGGGTTTGAAAAACTTTTCTTCTAATACTGGAATACAGCTAGCTGAAGTTGCAAATTGAGGCTGTATCTCATGATTTTGGTGTTTGATTTATACTGTAATGAGAAAATGAAAGATGTATCCTGAAAAATTTCTAGATGCATACCGTCTCATCTAGAACTTCTGTCTCTTAAATGTAGAAATACAGATGCCATATGTGAGTAATGAAACCCTACTATTTTCTTTTTGCAGTTTGCAAAAGAGATACTTCAGATATTTTAGACTACAAGTCAGTAAACTTTGCTTACGTAGTTGGCTCCATTCATTCTCTGAAGCCAATCACTTCCCCTGTGGTGGCTGATAAGAATTTAACGGCTTGAGAAGGTGGAGTGTCAGCATCCTTAGTGCTAAACACATTCCCAGGCATATCAGTAGCCTCTGTCCATCATCCATGCTGGATGCTATTTGGAAAAGGAGAAATAGAAATTGGGGAAGGGAAATCATGAATCATCATCCTGTCTGGAATGTATGGAAGACTTTTTGCTGTTTTCATCATGTGGATTCACTAGAGAAATGACTACCTTTGATCAGCCAAGTAAAATCAAAAACTTCTTTATTTGCTGCCTGTGCCCCCCACGGGTGCTGAGGCTCTGGACTTACAGGCGCCCAAGGACAAGGAGGAATCTGCTAGCGGGCACTGCGTGTGTGATCTACCTGGGATTCCTCGTCAGTCAAGTGGGTCATGTTTTACCCCAGCACAAAGGAGGACACCAAAAGATCAGTTCCAGAAGTCTCCAAGATGCAGCCCAAACTCCTTTTCTGGGCATCCCACTGGATGGCACCCTGTCACCACCCAATTTCCAGGAACCCCTGCTTGGTAGCAATGGGACCTTGCTGCCACCCAATGTAGTTTATATCACCCTGCGGTCCAAGCGCAGCAAGCCTGCCAATATCAGAGGCACAGTGAAACCAAAGCGCAGGAAGAAACATGCAACCCCTTTGTCCTATGGGCAGCACTTTCCAAAAGCTGCTTTTATAGGCCAGGAAGAGGCCTTTGCCCAACAGCTGGGGAGGGTCATGCATGCTGTGGGAGCAACAGGAGCAGCAATAGCCCTGGAGGCGAGAAAACAACGACTGGATGAACACAGACATAAAGGAATGGCAATCAGGGAGAGGGGTCACCGCAGACCTGGAGGGATTTCTGGGGCTATAAAGTCACAGCCCCAGCCTGAGGAAAGCAATATCAGGATTTATAGCGAGAGCTCACCCTCTTGGCTGAGCAAAGAAGACATCCTGAACATGCGCATGCTGGCAGATTCTCAGATAGAGAGCATCCAAGAAGTACCTTCTCACAAAGCAGTCCTGGTAGTATTTGGGAGGGGTCCTGGCACCACAAGAACTGCTTGTAACCAGGGGCACTGTGGCATCATGAAAAGACCCCTTGACATGAGCGAGGTGTTTGCCTTTCATTTGGATAGGATCTTGGGGCTCAACAGGAGCTTACCTTCTGTAAGCAGGAGATCAGAGTTCTTCCAAGGTAACACATTTCTACAGCTTTCAGCTTGCAGGTGAAGTGCTTAGGTTTCCTTCCCCCTTCCATGTTAACCACCTGAGCAGCTACCTCAGGCTCCTGTGAGCCTGAGAACTAACGCCATCATTACGGGGAAGTAAAGCTGGTGTCTGTGTGCAATTTCTGCAATGCAATTACCCTGATTGAGGGATGCAGTACTGCAAAGTTTAGATCAAATACCATTGAGCTGCTGAGGGCAGTAACAGTTTCTCTTCCTTGGGAATCTGGAATGAGAAAAAAGAGAGGGAGTCATCTGTAGATTGCATGACGTTGTACAGACTGCCTGAAGTTAAACTGATGAAAGAAATTCCAGAATACCCTGTGATTTGATGGGTATTTCTGATTTTTTTTTTTTGTTGTTGCTTTCTCATCTTTTAGATTATACTTTAATAAAACATTTAAGAAAATGGTTGGAAAGGGAGTTTATATTTAGTCAGATAACCTACTCAGAGAGGTAGAGGAACTTTCCACAGAAGTTTGATGCCGCTTCCATGGTACTAATACATTTGGGAACTAAAAAATTTAAAAAAAAGTCTCCCTCTCCTCTGGTAATTGAAAAAGCACTACTTTTCAGTGAATCCTGCTGTACATGCATCTATATATTATGCTGACAAATATACACAGTAGATATCTCAATATGCCTGTTATGTGATTGGTACAGTTTTCAATTAAAAATTTTATTTTTATTCTTTGGTGAAATTAAAGATAGATTTCAGATATGTAATGTGAGTTAGAAATAAGTCTACTAACATTTCTATCTTGTTAAATGTCTTCTGTGTAACTGCTATTTTTTGTACAGTCAAAAATCACAATCCAAAAGGACTACGTTGCACTTTAATGAATCACTGCTAAAGTGGCTAGCTGTGTTTTTGCTGTTCCTTTCTTGATGCTGAAATTAGCTTACAAAAAATCTTTTTATATCTGTCTGCATTTCTTAAGGAAAGTAATGCCAGAATGACTTTTTAAAGCCACAGCAGAAAAAGGACCCAATGATCTCTGATTTCTTCCTGCTTTGTAAACCTTCCTTTTGGGCAGCCTATACAACAATGTGAATGAATCTCAAGGAACAACAGTTTGGAGGCTTCTGAATATTATTCATACTTGCAGAGCATGGAAGATACATTATGCCTAGCTTATTTTTAGGAGCAAGATTTATTGCTATAGAGCTGTCATAAGGCATTAAGGTAGCTCAGTTGGAGGAACTCTGCACAGCGTGGCTGCAGAGATGACAGACTGCAAGCCTCTGAAAACTGCTATTAGGCTAATTGTGCATGGTGTTGCTCAGTGTCTGTCACCTTACAGTATGTTTTGGACTGTCTGGGACAGTGAGTGTTGTTCTGCCCTCTTTAATTTTCTTTTCCTCATAACTGGCTATGTTCCTATAGCAAGAAGAGTGTTGCTAGGTGATGAGAAGAGAAATAACATTATTTTGGTCTCATTTCATTTTTTCCAGCTAAAGGGTGAACAGAACATTTGGAACCATTACTGTACCTTGTCCCTCTCCATTTCTTTAGCCTGCAAATATGCTGGAGCTCCGATACCTAACATCTACTTGAGCTCGTTACTATTTACATACTGGCGTTTGGCATAATCTGAAAAACATCTGTGTTGAGAAAATAAGCAAAAATATATTCTTAAAAATAATATGAGCAATTAGGGAGCTAATTTCTATAACATATGCATTTAAATTAATAATAGGTGGGCAATGTAATGGGTTTTTTTTAGAGGGCAGCTTCTGTGAATCATGGTTATTCATATGTGAAAGAAAACAATGCAGGATTAGAAGCTGTGCTGTATGAATGTACACAGTTTCTGGGCTGACATATCTCTCTCCGCAACACATCCCTTTAGCTTGCCTCAGCTGTGATGTGATGTAACAAGACATGTTTGATGTAGCATTAAAATCTTAAAAAATGGGCTTTTCAAAACTGTCATTCATTTTGTCATAAGCAGTTTCAAAGAACTGCTTAGTAAATCCCTGTGCAGGTTCTGTTTCTCCTAGTCCCATAAATCCCTCACTGTTTTTTTTAAAAAAGTCTAGCAAAATACTGTATGCAAGTCCTCTGTATGCTGCCCTTGCCTTCCCTGGTTAATGATAAATCATTTTAAGTGTTAACTATGTTTTTTTTTTTTTAATGGCTTATCTTATTTTTTCCATCATGGATGGAAAAATCAGGTATGATAACTTTCCCTCATATTTTTACAATGGATTGGACATACAACAAAGCCTGGGGAATACTGGCGGGTACTTTTGAGTTCAGTGTTACAGGTTAAAGAGCATGATTCTGGGCATACACAACCAGTCATTCATTACTGCTACCTACAATGTGTGAAAAATATTGAGAGCTTCAAAACACCTATAAACAAAGAAGGATAAGCCTGTAAATCAACAAGAAATAACAATGAAACTGTATCAGGGAGAAAATGGAGGCTGACCCTTGTGCATCTGAATTTTGGAATGGTCACATTATTAGCACAGGACTAAGTATCTTCATTATTTACTCACCCTGAAGATCAGGAGAGACATAAGTGACCTTGCTTGGTGTCACAGCCCTCCCTTCATTGGTTTGCACAGAAGCTAATGAAAACCTTTAGCTCAGCAATGGCACTTGGTAGGACAATGCCAGTGTGTGTTAGTGCTTGAGCTAGCAAAGCAGTAACAGGGGCTGGAGCAGGCTTGCTGACAGGCGTAGGGATAGGACTCTTGCTCCTTGGATGGTAGCAACAAGGCTGAGCTCTTTACTCAGCTTTTGATACAAAATATGCACCTATTGCTATGCACTTTTGTCATGTCACTGGCTGAGGGCCTCAACTACTGCATGTTCACAACCACCCCTCTTCCTCCCTGGTTTTCTGATATCATAAGTTTGGCTAAATATGTTTTATCCCGTGCTGAGAAGAATAAGCACAGGTGTACTCAATTCAGTTGGGCTTTTTTTAGCTGAAGATTGAACTTGCTATTTGCCCAGAATCATGTTTTTTCCTAAAGCACGCAAGAAACTCTTCCTTTGAATAACACCTATTATGGTTGGTTTAGTGCAAATAGAAGAATGACATGTGATAGATAGCTCCACTGGTTGTACTTGTCATTTTGCTTTACTGGCCTCTACAAGATGATAAATGGAGGCATAGGTTTTTCCATGTAATACCCTGCACTATCAGCCTGCACTTGCCATCCCAGCAAAAGTTATGTAAAAGCAGGCAAAGATATTATGACTCACTAGTGTCAGGGCAAAAGTAAGAAAAACCTAATGCTGCTTTATGCACCTAGAATACTCTAAAATGCTTCAATTTATCTGTCTTGTTTTCTATCAACCCAAACAACATGCACTGTAGTGTTGTACCCCTCAGAGGGGTACCAGAGGATATATTTCCAGTATTTTGTTGGGTAGAGAAGTTTGTTTAGAAGCACTATTGCAGTCCATAGTCTACAGAGCAACCGATGCACGTTTCATATATTCCTTAATTCTGATATCAATGAGTGCAGGACAGAAACATTGCAAATAAAGAGCAGAGAGAAAAAAGAAAAATAAATGGCCTAAATTCTGTCTGCTTCCTGTTTCTGTCCCTTATATTTTCCCTCAGAACTTCATATTAAGCTCTAACATTGAAGTAATGGTCTGTATGTCAGTCCCTCTCATCTTTCCACACTAAATTAACCTCTTCTGCTAATATGTGGGCAACTAAACTGTTTCTTGGCAGCATGGCAATGGTAAGCTTTACAGTGAACAATGAGGAGTTTGAGAAAGAGCTTTAACTACCTCAAGAAGGATTTGCTCTTTTTAGTGACACTCTCATGAGCATACCTGAAAATATTTTCTTTCAACGAATTTAGAAAAAACTGCTGTAGATATAAGTTAGAGCACAAGATGAGAGAGTAACTTACAGATTCACAGAGTGTTAGGGGTTGGAAGAGACCTCTAGAGATCATCTAGTCCAACCCCCCCTGCCAGAGCAGGATCACCTAAAGCAGATCATACAGGAACAAGTTCAGGCGACTTTTGAAAGTCTCCAGAGAAGGAGACTCTACCACCTCTCTGGGCATCTTTGTGTTTAAGAAGCATACAGACTATTTTTGAAGCAGTGTGGTGTGTGGATATCTAAGGTGATGCCTATGCTGAAGAAGCCATGAAGCAATACATTACCACTGTGCACGAAGCAGTTTGAGTACCTTGAGGTAGTCTAGTCCAGCAGCCTGAGGTTCCATCTGTGTTAGCTTATTCAACTTAGGATATCTTAAGCCAGTAGCTCCTAAGGGCCTCAGAAATTTTTTAGAAATATTTTGATGTTTAAAAGATCTAGATGAATTACTAGGAAGCTAGTTCTGACAGGAGTTTTGAAAAATCTTTCCTATAAAAGAGCAGTAGCCTTTTGTGTTTATATATAAAGCTGATTAGGAAAGCAGCACATACAGAACACACTGGACTTACTCTGAAGAGTGCTCAACCTCCTCAGTTTTGGTTGTATCAAACTAGAAGCTCTGCTTCTTAGCCAGGCCTTACTTTTCAGCATTCAGTTAACTTCAGCCCCATCCTCATGAGGTTTGACTCAGAAGAGCTCCACTGATTTCAGTGGAGTCATGCCAATTCACACAGCTATGAATCAGACCCTTTATCTACTGTAATTCAGCATCTTCATGTTTTTCCTGCAAGTGTCAAAAATTTGAGTCACTGCTCTTTACTGAAGCTGCTGTCTCATATTCCTGTAATTCAATTTATATTACAGAGCTGAAAGATTTGATTTTGGCTCATCTTTTCTGCTCCCATTTCCTCTGAAACGAAAACATTTCCTGTATTTAGCCCTGGTCTTTTAAAAATGTTTTTGTGTCTTAATGGAAACTGGCACGATATTATTCATATTTTTTAGGTATTTATATTACTGTTGTTTATCATGTCCATTCTGTCTACCCAGATGTTTATTTTGTTAGAAGACCATTTATGTATTTGGTTTATGAAAGAATTCATGAATAGTTACATAAGCTGTTATTGGAGATGTAAAAATAATAGATCGGACTTGGTCCTGAAGAAAGCTGTCTTTTTATTTTTTTGGTGGCAATTCCCTATGCTTATATAGCTTTTTTCCTCCAACTGTCTTGGAAAAGAGGTTTTGCCAATGGTTGGCCTGACTTGGCTATTGTCCTCTCCAATGCTGGTGATGGAGCCAGAGAAGGAGAGATGGGGAAATGTCTAGGATTTCTCAGATTAATTTTTTAAATAGATATTCAGTTACCTTAGGAGGAGAAGCCTGTTTTTCCAGGAATGCTCAGCACATTTTTCCTGTGGAGGAATGTGTGGAGCACGATACTGATAAATGTAGTATTCCTAGTGAAAGAGAAAAATTGATGTTCCTAATGGAAGGACACTTTCTGTGTTCCTAAGGAAACTTTGAGTGCCTGTGTGGGAAGTTAAAGAGGTGGTGGAGCTGCATGTTGGGTTGGCTTGAGAAGGACACCTGGTATGTGCAAGTCATGTCAGAGATCAAGTGCATTCTGGTTTTGGAAAGGAGTTCTCTTGGCTTGATTGCATGTTGATCTGTTGCAAATATGACATGATTTACTGCTAAGTATGGGCAAAGATAATATCTCATCGGTTGTTTTAGGTCAGACAGATCTAAATGAGATTGAGATGTGTTTTTAACAGTTCCTGCTGCTTACAGATGGAGCATTCACATCAGCAGCTTTTATGTTGCTGTTGGCACTGATACCTGTTTTCTATGTGCTATTCTCTGTTTTGCCTCTGGAGAAGGTACCATGGACTTCATTCCCTTTATGCAAGTTTTTGACAGCTTTTCAGATACATCTCTTGCTCCATGGGCATGTGGAAGACAGTTGAGACTGCATTTAACTATGTGATAAATTGTGCAATAATGTGGGCTTTATGTTCATTGACCTTCAAGGCTAATATACATAATTTATATATCTTTGTGTTCCAACAATAGGTGTTTAGTAAATGGAAATTTTGCAGCTTATTGGTTCCTCCTCTCTGTACCAAGACATGATATTTTGGTCTTCTGTCTAGACCCAAAGATATCAAGAATTTATTTGTTTTAATATGTGTACAAGCCACAGTCAGTCCCGGGTCCTTGACAGCTTAAGGCAGCAACAGCATTACATCAGCAAGAAAAAGGAGAGCTCTGCTTCCTAAGATAGATATGCCTGTTTCTTTATAGTGGGTGAAATATATTTGTCAGTTCTTATAATGGAAAAGAGATTTTTAAATTCTTTGCCAAGGTTTCTTCTCACTAATAACTCTGAACACTTGAATTTGCCAAAGCTAAGGCCCTTGACTTAGTTTCAAGGAAGAACAGAATATTCTTTACACAGAAGACTCAAAGATTGTGGCCAAAATAGCTGCTATACAAAAATCTCATGTTATACGTGGGTAAAAAATACAAGAACACCCAAAAAACCAAAGCAACATGTCAAGGTGAATATTCATGCTAAGCTCACAGTCTAGTATTCTCATGTATCATTTCAGAGCTGTGACATCATATATTACAGGCCTTAGATATTAAAGATAACTAAATAAACCCACTTTGAGTACAGGATTTGTAGCTTTTCTGCAGTCATTATGCAGAAAAAAATAGTTTGACATAAGTTTTCAGCTCTTGTAAGTCATCATCGGTTTGCCAGAAGCAGAGGGCAAATACATCACTGACTCACAGTGGCTTTGTAGGCTCTTAATCTACCTATAAACTTTTTAATAGGCTGGTTTAGTGTATGTTTTTGTACGTTAATCTCTTGCTTCAAAGACAGAAAGCCTTCTGTATGCTGAAGGCGTTTATAATATCTGTGCTTCTTTCATTCCTACAGTAGGTGGTTTTATATATGGAATAAGACCACATTAACCAAGGGGTGTCAAGTTATTAGTCCCTGGCTATTTTTCCTACCACATCTGTAAAATGGTATAATTAGTCATGCTTAGGCAATGTCTAAAGAAAGATTAATAAATCTGACAGTATTGCACTGTACCAGTGATCTGTTTTTCATTTTTCAGATGGTCAAGCCTGTCCTGTTATTCTCTGGGATTCCTCACTGAGTCCAACAGATAATAATACCCATTCTTCAGTGAGATTAACCTGGGGGCAATATCAGCAGCTATTGAAGCAGAAATGCTGGCAGAATGGCAAAGTTCCCAAAGTTGAGTGGGGTTGTACGGAAATTCATCATCATGAGTGGTCCAAGATGGCACTCTTGGATTTTCTTCTGCAGGTAAAACATTTACTATATGCAGCTATCTGCCTCAGAAGTCATGTGAGGACACATGGGACTCCTAGAAAAGTAATTTTAGATTATTTCCTTTTTTTTAAATGGGGAAGAAATGTATTTGCACAGTTTGAACTTGTTTCTGATGGTTCTTAAGATTAAAATACACAAAACACAACTTATAATCAGGGAAAGAGATCAGGAACTTAACTGACTCATTTTCTAAAAGAGGAAGCATGAGTTTTTGTCTTGAGACATCTTGAGGCAGGCATACTGTTTCTCCTTGTCTCCCTGTTTCTCCAAGCATAGTTCTTGACTATGTTCACAACAGTAAAACACTTCTATATGGTCCTTTCTCTACCTCCCCAGACCCCACAGCTGATTTAAGTATTACTGGTCAGCTGAAATCTGGATCAAGATAACAGTTGCAGTGGCTAATTTGCCTCCTTTTCAAAAATCTAACCATTGACTTAGTAAAGAAAGAGTAGAGCAGCAGACAATGAATGACGGGCTTGCTGTTCCTCAATTAGGAACATAAACATTAGCACTCCAAATAACACCAAATTAGGTCTCTGCCCAGAGTATTATAATGTATGGCTACAGTTACAACAGTTATATAGAATATTAATACACCCCTTGTAGTAATATGGACTGAACTGGACCACCTTGCTGGAAGCTAGATTTATGGCTTCCTGAAGTATGGCACTACCAATTATCCTTGCCTGCCAGACAGGTCCAGGTTATTGAGCCTCCTCCTGTAGCACTTACCAATTTATTTAGAACTGCAGCAAGCACTAGTTTTATGCACTGTGTTTCATTGTTCATACAATTCAGCTTAATAGAGTTACAGTTCTTGAAATGTACAAGTTATGACCTGGCTTATGCATAGCCTATCCTTGTCTTTATGAGTCCTGTTCTAGGATGAATGGGTGTTTCCAATTGTTTTTTGAGTTCCATTTTTGCAGACCTGTTACGGTAACCAGAGCATTCAATTCTTCTCTAAAAATAGATTATCACTTGTCTAATGACTCCATCTTCAGTCCCACTATGACCAAGTAATTCTTAGAAACTGATCGGAAGTCATACATGCATTACTGTGATGCTAATCATAATGTCCTTATAGGAATAGTGCAGATCATAGAGTTAATGCTTTTGTGCCATTGAGTTAAAAATTCTCACGAGTTCTGTGTTGATTTCTAATTTTAAGGTCTTCTAAGACAAGCTTTTAATCTTCATAATAGAACTCCTAATATCCAGAAAGAGAGGTCAGTTAAGATAAGATACAACAGCATTGAACTGTACATGAAATAAAGTTACTCTTATAATAGCTGGTATCACAGTGATTTATACCTCCAGCTGCCTACCAGACAAGAATGTGCATTCCAGAGAGTGTGCAAAAGTGGGTCCTACAGTTCTTAAATATTAAAATTTTATTTGAGTGCTCTTAGACTGAACTTTAATGTTTATCCGCAATAGAACATGAAGACTCTAAAACAAAAAATGTCAAGGAGGGAATCTGCTTCATGAGTCTTTCAGATATAAAAAATAATGGTGAAAAGTATTCTCTATTAAACATACTTTCCTCAGAAGGCTGAGTTTGGTACCCATAATAAATGTTCCTAATCTCTGGTTTCAAATGCTATAAAACATAGAAGCAGGCTGAAAAATGCTTATTGTTGACCTTCACTTGACTTCTGCAAGAACTCAAGTAAAATAAGGACATTAAATGTAAAATGGCTTCCTTAATTTTGGGGATTTGGACCTCTCACACACATAAATATAAGAAAAAAGAAGTCAGTGCTAAACTATGAAGGTTGTAGCATCAATTCAAAAGCATACCATCATTCTGTCTTAACACTGGAATGATGCAAGATATTATGAAGAGGCTGTCCATAAGAGCATGATGATTTCCTCATCTATTTAATCTGTGTAAGTGTGGTGCAGATGAATTAGGGCTACACATCAAAGGAGTCTGTCTGGAAAGCCTCTGCTTCATTTTTAGGGAAAGCTTTTGGCTGATTTGAATGAGGCATCCCATGAGCTAGAACACCGCAAGCAAGACAGGCTCTAGTACCTGCAGATGCTGAATGCTGCTCATGAAAGGAGAAAGAAAAAAAGAGAAATATATTCCTTTTTTCAGGATTTTTGCAGTTGAAAGCAAACACGGCCACTAAGACTGGTGATACTACACACTTAAGTAACAAAACAACTCAGACTTTCATTTGATGAACAAAATTAGGAGCCTTTTCAACATGCAACATAGTTCTACATCAGGAGAAGAGGCCTGACAGTGGGGTGTCAAAAAATAAAATTTTAATTTTAGAAGACCTGTGTGAACATTAATGCTTTTATGCTTAGAGCAGTTTAAAGCATTAGCAATATACAATGAAAAAGGACAGAAAAAATTATTTACCTTTGATAAGCTACTCATTAAGCTTTAGATGCACCAGACCAAACTTGACTCTGTGTAAGCACCCATCAGCAGGAGCAGGGCTGCTCCCTGGGGCAATGAGCTAGCACTACGGGCAGCCCCACAGCAGGCAGGACAGGCAGGGCCGGCAGGAGAAGCGACAGTTCTGCAGGAGTGATGGTGAAAGCCATAGGTCTCACCAACAGCCCTGTGGGCATCAAGCACAGACAAGGCAGCCAGCCAGCTCTGAGGCCAAGTAGCAACCCCAAGCAGCAATCCAGAAGCATCAGGTAGCTGGACAAGCAACAGATACATCCCACCCCCCTCAACAGGGCTTAGAGAAGAGTTAAAGTGTCAGGCCTGAGTTTAAATAGGGCTCCTGGGCCCATGGGCAGAGGGGATGTGCATGGAGGTCCCAGGTGAAGGTGCTTAGGGCACTTAAGGCCTGTTTGTGCACTCAGAACCCTGGCAATGTTCTGTACTTACTCTCATCTATCTAGTCAACAGGGGTAGAAGCACTTTCAAGGAGTGATTTATCCTTCTCATATTAGATGGTTATCCTAAAACGGCATCCTTTGCTTTCAGGATGCCTTGTTCTTCTTTTTGTTTATTAAAAGAAACATAAACGACTAAGTCAGAAGAGATGCTTAACATTTACACTGCTAAAGTTAGACCAGATGTATTCCTTCCAGCTAAGTGCTTAGTGCTGAATAAGCAGGGCTTTGCATGGGAAAAAACAGCCCTGATGATCATGTCATTAGAGTGTATACCACAGTGCAGCGCAGGGAGACTGCTCTGTGATTATAAACGCACTTTTCTTTCTTGCATTTTGTAGATTCTGATTGTTTGCTGTGCCCCTTACTAATATTTTCAATTATTTTCCTTACTATTAGTTTAGTAAGTCCCACAAAACAGACACCTTCTGTGTGTGTCAGGCTGTGTTATTTCTATTGTTATCCAGCAGAGAAAATTAAAAAACCCTACAGCCTGCTGAAAAAAACATGGAATTGTATTCACCATTTTGTTATTCCAGTTACACAGTGGTATTGTTCCATTATTTTCAAAGAATTTCTACTGACATAAAAAACCATGGCTATAAAATGGGCAAAATATGCAGCCTGGGAAATTGTTTCTAACAGTACGTAAAGTATGGGGACCAGGTCTTCAATGCCGTTTCACTGCTGACTTGAATTATACTTGTCCTGAGCTTGCTTTCCTGTCAGCTGTGTTCGTGAGCACTGTCTTACAGTGATGCTTTACCCAAATGCTTTGATACTGTTTTCACTTGGCACTCCACTGTGCTTTGGTTTAGATCTATAATCGACTAGACAGAAACTGTTGTGGATTCAAACCTCTCAAGGAGGATTCCTGCGTGCAGCAAGGACTGAAGCTGAAATGCAGCGATCAGGATGCTGTTGACCTGACACACATAGTTCAAAGAAGGCATGACCGAAGGCACTTGGTCTTTATAGACAATAAGGGTTACTTTGACAGGAATGAGGACAATCTTGATTTCAAAATACTACAAGGAATCAATGAGTAAGTTTTAAGTTATTAATTTTGTACAAAAATTGATAATTTCTTTCCCGTTTGAGCTTGAGGCACAAAGATACAGGAATAGATATCATTGGCTGAAGACATTTAGAGGATGTCTAAAAATGCATGAGTAATCCCTCTGCTGTAGAAGATACAATTGACATGCATATGATTAGACTTCCTTTGCTGAGTTGCATTCTATATTCATAGAACTGATTGCTAAACCACAACATAAATATTGCAATGCAGAGTGATGGCAAAGCTGATGAATTTCTTTTTGTGCTTTTCCAGATTCCCTGAATCTGCAGTTTCAGTGCTGAGGAGCCAGCGTTTACGTGAGAAGTTGCTTCAGTCTTTGTTTCTTGACAAAATATACTGGGACAGCCAAGGAGGCAGAAAAGGAATTGAAAAGCTTATTGATGTAATAGAAAGGAGGTCCAAAATTCTTCTTACTTATATAAATGCACATGGAGCCAAAGTATTGCCCATGAATGAATGAAGCAGTCTTGTTTCTAACCATTAGTCTAAAAAAAAATTGTATGAGGCAAAACCTGACAGTAAAATGGATTTAACTCATAGGCTTATTTAATTATTTTTCCCCAACTTTCAAGTTTATTTTAAAATAAGAAATCTTACATGGTTTAAAAGCATCATTTAAATGTCAGCTGCAGGTCAACACACTGCAGTCAATTCTATGTCACCAGTGAAATGAAATGAAAAATAACCAAATGGTACAATCAACAATGCAGGAATATGTAGGTACCATGAACACTCCTTCTGTTAAACTGTTTGAAAATTAACAGCAGGATTTTCAGTACATTAGGCTGGATTACTCTTCCTTCCCTCATTCGAGTCAGTAAAATTTGTATTGCATATTTAAATGGAAAGAGATATGTAAGCACTTCATATGTTGATGAAAACTGCCATCACATCTACCTGCTGAAATGTATCTACTACAGGAATGTGTCTTTTTGTTTATGAACAGTAAAATGACAACATTTCCAAAGATTTATTTTGTTTTATTTTATTTTGATCTTTTGAAATCTGAGGACTAAATTCAGCTTTTTTAAATGCGCATGTGTTTGCACTGGACAGGAGGGAAATTTAAAAAACAGAGGGAGGAGAACACAGCTTTAACAATAATAGTTCATTTGGTAAATACTGGTTTTACCTGTCCAGTATGGAGTACAGTTCATCATGAGTCACTAGTTACAACGTGCTGTTTTCAGTACAGGTTGTTTTGATGTGTGGGTGGGTGATCTGATATATGTCTGTTGATTAACTGGGGGTTACTCATAGATCATCCTTTATTGCTACTGTGTTTGAAAAAGAAATTCAGCTTTAGCTTTGTGTGAATCTGTTGCTAAGTAGGTTACACATGTTTTGTTTTTGCAACATTCTTGACAATATTTGTTCTAGAATATTATAAAAAAACAGACCTACTAAGGACGTGAGTGTTGTTAAACTCAGCACAGAAAAAGTTTGTGGCACGTGCTCAGCTTTAGCCAGCAATTCAGGCTCTGGTTTTCCATAAAGATTGACAAACTGTGGGGTGATGATTCTAGCTGACGACTTAGCCCACGTATTCCCACAAGTAAGGTTGTTGGAGAAGGTTGGATAAGCACTTTGGATTCCCATGACTTTTGCCTTCTAACTATCCGTTTAGAAAGACTCTTAACATCTTTTAGAGAAATATGTATTATCTTCTTGCCATGAGTTAATGGCAGAAATTGAACACTTCCATAGCTACTCTTGTCTGTATGTATAGTAGAGATATATAGAAGTTTTAAAAATATTTTTGAAAGTGCTTTTGTAATAGTATTGTTTGTTATTATGAAAAAGCAAATTGTTCTGTGTCGATGTTAATGTGGATGGTGAATACAATGTTTTGAATAACTATAATAGACAGAGTCAAAGATACTTAGTAAAATTTTAAGAACATAGCCATCTAAATAATCTTCTATTTTACTTTGTCAGCAAAGGGCAGATAGATTTGTAAAAACTTCCTAGAACTTAACTATTGCCTTCAGAGGACATGTTTTAGTGTGCCTTGGGCTTTTTAATAGCACCAAAGTAGAATTTTATAATGTCTTCATATTATTCCTTTCTTAAAACGTTGCAACTTATTAGCCAGGTAACTTCTATCGCAGAAACAAAAATAGTACAGTAGCTTGCACTGCAAACACAGCCTAGAGAAAGAAAGAATGCCCAGTTTCACATGGACAGAGGAAAGAACCAATTTCATGTGGAATTCCTGTTGCAGCTAACACAAATTCCCCTCTTTTTGACTATCAAGATCAATTTGTCTCATTTTCTAGGTTATCTCTCAGTTTTCTTCCTGCTAGATACCTGTTCAAATGGATTATCACACACTAATGGGAGTGAAAGACACACTTCTCAGCTGCACTGAACTTAGAAGAGGGCCAAGTGAAGATACAAGAGTGTACCTGATCTTGAAAAAAAATCCCATCAGAATTCTGTCTTCCAGCTCCTCCTCTCCTACCTTTAGACTGCACATCCCGATACCAAGTCATTGCCTCAGATTACCCAGTTGTTGTCACCCAGAACTGACTCATTGCCCAAGAAGAGAAAGAAATCAGAAGTCAGGGGTTTTTTATCATTCCAGGTTAGGTCACTTATTTTTATGGTGATAACTTGCTGCATTCTTCTCCATTTCTTCTGGACACGGACTAGTGCTGCCTTGAGCATGATACATGCCTTTTTATTTGCCTGGCAGTTCAGTGCCAGCTCTTGAAGCAGCAATGTAATTGCCAACTAGTAAGTAATTGCCCTGAGGCTGACCTGGAAAAATGCCTACCAGTAGTCCCGAGCTTTAGAGGTCCAAGTAGCCACGATGCTGTGCAGTACTTAAAAATTTGGCCAGGGATGAAAAGCATAATTGTAAAGAGCAGATCTTCTTCTGGAGACAAATCCTGCAAATGAATGTCCTTAGGAAATGAATGGTGTTTTTTACTAGAAATTTTTGATGTCAGAGACATAGAGATCAAGCTGTCATTAGAGCTAGGGTGAAACAATATTTAGACTTAAATAGAAAGTACAAGGGGAAGGGTAAGTGTATCTGCTGGTATGGACCAGACAGGCACATAAAGGCACTGTCTTTGCAGAACTGCTGCTGGGACCATGAGTCCAGAGCACATGGCCAAGGCAGACTGAGCTGTGCCACTGTTGCACACATTACACTTTCCAAGGGCAAAGGAATACTTCTTCCTCTGAATCTGGATCTAGGACAAGGGGTTTTGCATCCCACCCTCACCTTGAAACAGTGCCTTAGGATTGCTCTATGCACAGCTGGAGGCCTTGCTTTGCATGCTGTGTTAACATGTCATATTTCTTACTCCTGCGAACACTCTCATAGTCTACAGGGAAGGCAGCAGAGGCTTTGTGAGATTGGGCAGTGGGGCTGGACTGTAAATTGCTTCCAATTCCCTAATGTTGATAGCAAACTCTGGAAAGTGTTTTTTCTCCATAATGTTTATCCTGTTGCTGTGGAGCTTGGTACTTGAATCTAGTACTGTTAATAATACAAAGCATGATTGCAGTAGTGCTTAGGAGTACCTACTAGCCAAGATCTAGGGTTATTTTTACAAGAATGAAGAGTTCTGTACTTTTTGAGTGCATTTGCATAAATGCTCCAGTAAAAACTACAAAAACCCCCACATTGCAGAGCTTGTTTATTTGTTGCTACTACATTCAAGATATCTGCTCTGTCTTCAGTAACAGGAGTAAAGTTTATTGGGAAATCAGTCCACTTCCTTTTAAAACAGCATGACGTTAGACTGACATTCCTGCACTGTAGCCTAAGTAATATTAGCCTATCAGAAAAACCCCAAGAAACCTTACTCTACCTATCGTGGTGATTGACAGAAAGCCAAGAAACTGTGTTTTAGTCATCTTTGCTGGGCTGTCTTCCATTTATGGGCATATGGGATCAGACAAACCTTCAAGTTGCACATTACTTGGAAGGGTGTAACCCACGGCAACAGTCCAAAACCTGTGGGTGGGAAAAGACGATTATGTCATTCTTGAATCTGCCTGAAAACCAGAACCACATGAAATGGAATTACTAAGAAAGTCAAGAGAGTTTGCTGATTTCATAACACTGGAAGACAGAGCTTAAAATAAGTAGTACAGGCACAGATGCCTTAAAATCCCTCAGGAGCCTGCCAGCAAGTTAATAATCTTAAATGTTTCAGAAGCTGAGGACATGAAAACTTTTGTGGAGCACTGTGAGAGCAGTTCCCTTCTTTTTTGTGTGTGTGTATTCTATAATGCACTGTATTATAGAAAGATAAATCCCATGGTTTCAAAATAGCAAGGACAGATTTAGGGTACATCAGGGGACAAACTTCCAGTAGCAATTCCAGGAACACTTTCATGCATGTGTGCGCATGCAAACACAAACATACATGTGTATGTATATGTATGTATACATTAGCTTGTTTCTAGAAAATGGTCAGTTTGGACATAGTTTATACAATTTGCTGTTTACATGTAGACTTGTATTTGTGAGTGTAAGTCGAACTTTGGGTATACACCAGTTGACGTTTAAACAAAACATTATTATGGATGAAACTTTTGTTCTTAAAGGATTAACTCTCCCTTGCTGACACATTTATGTAATCTTAAAAGTTTTCTACTTACAATTGTAGAGAAAAAGAGCAATATGTTTGTAGCCAAGGTAAACTGCCAAACAACAGAGTGATAGCAACTCAGGTGTTTTTATTGAGTTTTATATTACGTAATGAATTTCCATTTTCTTTTGAAATTTTTGCATTTTAGAAGTCAATTTATTTGTCCTTTTGTTAGTAATAGTAAAAGCATTATCACAAGTAATGAATTGTTTGAATCTCTGCTGCTATTTTCATATAAAATCCAGAAATATAAAAAATAAAATGATGTCTTAATCAGATTTTCAGTTCAGATGTCTATGTTGCAATAACAAAACTGCAATACGTGTTCATGTAATATGTGGATCACTAGAAACATTTACAAAGGGCTACGGCCTTGAAACAGCTTCTTCAGAGAAACAATCCAAACCAGATTACGAAGTTCTTCCTGTGGAAATAGTTTCTAGCTGTTTACTCACAAACTTGTAACTCTTTCTTACTAAGCCAATTCCCGCTAGCTGTGGAGTTTCTGGTTACTGCAGCATTAGTATTTACTGCATTCTTTAGCCATTCCAACAGTGCCCACTTACACAAACATCGAGCAGAAAAGGCTATGCCCATTTACGATGCTGGAACAGAAGTATTGGTCAATGGCTGGTAAACATTCTAATAGACCATGAGTAAGTACAGGAATAGGAGAAGACACTGAACTGTGGAGTAAAGGCTCTCACAGAGTTAAAGTAGCCTAAGAACTTTTGGTTTCCAGAGTTTACATTTTTACGATGATCCAAGAGAGACTAATGGGAAACACAAAGATGTTGAAACATTTTTAAACATTCTCTTTCCCACACAAAGTAATTTGAATTGTTTCATAAGAAACATTATTTATTTTTGTACATTACTGAATACTTCAGGCTAAATTCTCTCAGATACATTTGTGCAAGTTCATTGCAATGCCACTGAATAACCTCTCTTCCAGATAATACAGTTTAAGTCTATTGGGTTAATCCATAATCTCAGATGTTGGAGAATTGAACCCTCCTGTCAAAAGGATACCCTAGGGGAGAGACGAACAAATAAGAAGGAGAGTTACCTGATAGTAAGGTTCCAGAATTTGGCATGCAAATTCTCTAAACAAGTATCTGTGGGATCCCAACAGGATCTACAAGTTTCCCTTGAAGACTATCAGCCTGCTCCACCTGTATTTCTGTGGGAAGTGCTCCCCTAGCCAAATACAACTGTATGAAATAAAAAATAAAATGAGCAGTGCAGCAGTATCTTCTCTTAGTCTGTCATGAAAAACATAAACTGTATTTCAAAATCACATTGCTGAATTCATTTTCTATGGTATACGAAGAATGCTTTATTGCTACATTGAAATCTGGTTAGAAGATGGCAAAAAATAGGTAGAGTTGCTCAGAGTGGAAGATAGACAAGCAATGGTGTCCTCCAACGTTCAGTGCTGGGCCTGGATTTTGTTTATCATCTTTGTCACTGACATAGAGAAGGCAGTGAACACAGCAATTTCCAAGGATGAAGAAGATACTGAGCTACTTTGTGCAGTCATATGACAGACTAATAGTGAAGAACTCTAGAAGAACCTCATGAAACTGAGTGGGTCAAACCGGGCAGAGGAGATTCAGTACGGATTAATGTAAAGACTGTTGCTGTGTAAAACCTTGGAGAGACGACATCTTGGACTGTGTGTGCATTCTGGTCTCCACATCTCCAGCAGGCTGAGCTGAAGTTGAAGTCAGCAGAGAGAAGAGTAGCTGAAGTGATCAAGTTGCTAAAACAGCTATTTTGTAAGGAGCGGTTTCCCCAGTTTGAAGATGAGGAAGCTGGAGGAGCTGGTAATTGGAGTTTACAAAATCATGGAGATGACAGAGGAGGTGAATGCAGTTATTCAGCAAATCCTGCAATACCAGAAGTGTGGAGCGTGCAGTGAAACGATGTCTTCTTAGCAGATAAAAGGAAGTTCTTTACACCACAGGGATTGAGCTTCCGGAATTTGCTGCCATGAGAGAGGCTTGAAACTGACAGTATTAGGAGATTCGAAGGGGATTAGACAGATTCAAAGATAGCAAGTGTATATATGGACTTTATAAGAATTAGGCAAGCTTTCATCCTCTAACACTGCTAATACAACTCTTCTGGATGCTGGCAGTCTGGATAGGGGAAGGGTGCCACAGACAGTGCCTCAGGCTCATGGGCTCACCTCACATTGCCACAGTGTAAGATGTACTGCTGGGCTAGGTCACCCACTGATGTGACTCAGAAGGGAATTTCATGTATTCTTATATTTGAAAGCTATACAAACAGCTACAGTGTTGTAAGCTGTTCAGGCCTTTTCCATATTTATAAGAATATATAAAATTACCTTTATTTGTAAGGATGGAGATACTTGGGTGTTGTGAGTCTGCTTTGTCTTTGATGAAAGGAAAGAAAGCAAGCAGAGGGCAACCTTCTAATGCCTAATAATGGTTTTCCAAAAGCAGGTCCACAGATTTTGTTCTTTTGGAAAAGATGAAATGCACACAAAATGCAGAAACAATTTTTTTCCCCACTGTGATGAATTGTTCCATCTGTATTTGGCACTGGGTATGCCAATGCCATTATTTAACTGAATCACATCTTGAGATAGGTGGCTGCCTTTCTCTAAAAATTAGTTCAGTTCCAGTAGTTATTTCATTTTTAGCCTTTTGCTGTACATTTACTTCTTTTTTAATCATTTTATTTCAGCAGCCACTGTTCAGGAACATTATCTGTATTTCCTCCAATGGAAAAGCTGGCATGGCATTCCATGGAGATCTGTTAAGCTGCACAAGCATGCCTTATCAGAGGTATTTTTCGGCTAGCTATGCAAAACACTGAGATTTGGATGGAATTTATCAGCTGTTAAGGAAAATAGCACCAGTGTGAAAGCCAGCCTTATGAAGTGTGAGAACTATGTCTGACATGGTAAAAGCTGACATTCCAGCGAGCTGCTCTGCTCTGGGAATTCTGAAACAACAGCAGTTAGTACATCTTAATTTTCAGGTATATGTGGATATATCACATACCTAAGACAGCGTCTTTTCTGGTCATCTAATTTTTTCCTACCTCAGGTCTCCTGAAAAAGAAATATGCAATCAAAAATATTAAATGCAAATGACTGAAGCATACTCTGAAGGCAGCTGTGGCGGAGTTGCAGTAAACATGGGGAACTGGGGATACACAAACAGAAGCTAGAGCTGCCTTGTACCCAAACAGAACATTGAGCTTAGAGATGCCGTCAGCATCATGCTGAAGGAACATGAAAGGGTTTGTCCTGTTAAATATGACAAGACCTAGGTTTAAAAATCTCATTGTGTGAGGAAAGCATCTAAAGCATTTTATCTTAGACAGAATGCTCAGGACCACGTGGCAGAGCTCTCCCAAAACACCCCATTCACCCATTCTGCTGCCTCTTTCGTGATCATATGGACAATTCACAGCTGTCACTGGCCTAGAGCATGGATGTTACTGAACTTAGCTCTCTAAGTTTGAAGCCCCAGGATGCTCTTAAATCTTGCTGATTCTTTCCATGTAATAGACTTAACCTTTCCTTCCTCTGGGGCTGAAATACTTTAACAAAACCTCCCAACACTACACCTGCAGCTTTTATTTTGCACCTGATCCCTACATAATGCAAGACTTTTGCAGCCAGTAAATACCCATTGGTTTTTCTCTTGGTGCTCTCCAGTGATCTGAAGCATTGGTACCAATCTTCTCTGAGATTTCAAATCTTTTTCTTCCAGACAATATTCCTATTATAGCAGATACCACTGCTACTATTCAGAATTGCAGTTGCAGCTTGGGTACATAAATGCCTGGAGAGAATCTCCTGATTTATTTCATTTGTATCATTATTAGAGTGTATCTACCTACAATTTTGAGAGGAGGGCACAGGTGAGACATAGATTGTGAGACCTGTTATCACGTAAGTAATCCACAAATTACTGCTGGCTCCATCTTGACTGATCACCATCGTGGAGGGCCTCAGCCAGCATATTCCTCCTGCTGTTTCTGTTGCACTTTTAACTAGGAGACTTCCATTATTGGACTGTTAGCTGAGCAGGCTTTGTAACATTAAAAGGAAGGGAAAATAAAAAATACCTATTATATACACTGAAAATGCAGCGTGTTATTTTCTTAATAATCAGGTATGAAAAAAGTTACGTTATGAGATGTTATTGTTCTGTTCAAGTTCTTGTGGTGGGTTGATCCTGGCTGGGTGCCAGCTGCCCACCAAGCCACTCTATCACTCCCCCTCCTCAATTGGACAGGGAGAGAAAATATAATGAAAGGCTCAAAGATTGAAACAAGGATCACTCATCAATTACCATCGCAAGCAAAACAGACTCGACTTGGGGAAACTAACTATTACCAATCAGATCAGAGTAGGATAATGAGAAATAAAACCCGATCTTAAAAACACCTTACTCCACCCCTCCCTTCTTCCCGGGTTCCAATTCACTCCTGATTTTCTCTACCTCCTCCCCCCATGCAGCACAAGAGGACAGGGAATGGGGGTTGTGGTCACACGTTTTCTCTGCCGCTCCTTCCTCCTCAGCAGGAGGACTCATACTCTGCCCCTACTCCAGCATGGGGGCCTTCCCACAGGAGAGAGTTCTCCATGGAATTCTCCAACGTGAGTCCTTCCCACAGTTCTTCACAAACTGCTCCAGCGTGGGTCCTTCATTGGGGTGCCGTCCTTCAGGAGCAACCTGCTCCCGGCTGGGTCCCCCGCGGGGTCACAAGTCCTGCCAGCAAACCTGCTGCAGCCTGGGCTCCTCTGTTCAGAGGGTCACAGCTCCTGCCAGGAGCCTGCTCCAGCGTGGGCTTCCCATGGGGTTGCAGCCTCCTTCGGGCATCCACCTGCTCCAGCGTGGGGTTCTCCCTGGGCTACAGGTGGGTCTCTGCTCCCCCCGTGACCCTCCATGGCTGTAGGGGCACAACCGGCCTCACCATGGTCTGAACCACGGGCTGCGAGGGAATCTGCTCCAGCACCTGACCACCTCCTCCCCCTCCTTCTCCACTGACCTGGGTGTCTGCAGAGCTGTTCCTCTCACATATTCTCACTCCTCTCTCCACTGCTGTTTTCCTGTTGCGCAGTTTTTTCCCTCTTCTTAAATACGTTATGACACAGGCGTTTAGCACCGTCACTGATTGGCTCGGCCTTGGCCAGCGGTGGGTCTGTCTTGGAGCCGGCTGGCATTGGCTCTATCGGACATGGGGGAAACTTCTGGCAGCTTCTCACAGAAGCCACCCCTGTAGTCCCCCCACTACCAACACCTCACCAGGCAAACCCAGTACAGTGCTATTCTGCCTTTTTATGGCCTTCTGGGGAGAAGATGCTCAGCAGACGTGGCGGTTCATCCAGACTCAGTGCACTGGCAGCTACCTGAGACGTTGTTTTCTGAAGCTGCTTTCTAACAGGTATGAGGCTCTTTCTGTCCTGCTGCAGGAGTCACTGTGCTTGGGATTGCAGCTGGGGCCTGGGCCAACTCACAGGCTTTATACCCCATTGGGTAGTGCTTATAGTACTTTTGCTGCTAGAAAGAGTGCAAAACACCGTCAAAACGTACACTTCTAGCCGCACTTGAATGCTTGCTCGGCTGTATCAGCATGGACTAGGCCAATAAGGCAACTCATGCGACAAGCGTTGATGTATTCTGAGAGCCACAAAAAGGCCGAAGAACAAAAGAGTTTAAATCCCCATTAAAATCACAGCTTTCCACTTCATTTTGCTTTGCATGCTCGAATGTCTAAACTTGAACTTGAAATGCCAGTTTGCAAGTAGCTATAATGTGCAAACACAGCTTTTGTCAACTTGTTAGTGTTTGTGTTCTGAAGCAAGAGATCTGAAAGGCAAAGAACAACAGATTAAAGCTTAGGCAGTGTCAACACCATACTGGGAAAGAATTCTTACCCTCTATCACAGACTTATCTGAGTGATAATCTGCATGGCCGCAGAGAGCTGACTCGTATTTTTTGTTACACTGTTGCCTTAGCACTAAGATTTCTTTGATTTTCTGCTGTCAGCTTTACCACCCAGTGTAGATATCCTCCAGCTTTCACAATTGCTGCTTTTCCTGCTAAGAAAACAGAATTTACATGCGTTCCAGTACTTCTTGGCACCCTGCCTCCCACTGTAGTTTAGGGTCAAATTTTCAGCATATTCACTTTCCCTGATTTGAAGTATAGGTAATAGTGTAACTAGCAAGGAAAAATAAATATTTTTTCCTCTTTGGTGGGGGGAAACTCCTGCCAAAACCTGTGTAAATATTCCTTGTAAGGAGGGACTGCAAGTCATCAGGGAAAAGCGTACTTCATAAGTGTGGATCTGAACATGTGATCCGATATTCATTCACTTTTGTAAACAAACAACTTGTGGAGCTCAATATCATGGTTATTTTACTTTTTAAGGACTGGAGGAATGTTTAAGAAAACAAAGAGAATTTCCTTGAACAAAAAAGTCAAGCTGCCACTCTCCCAGCCACTGTATGATGACAAAAGCCTGGAAAAGTCCTGCACTTTGGATGACTTTCATGGTGGGATCTGGATAAAGGGAGGCTACACTTTCTCACCTAGCTGGCTCTAATCTTCTCTCCCCTAGACTCCATGGGGTCACTCTAGCAGTGTCAAGTCTTAGAGCCACAATAGGAATGTGTTGCAACACAGCGTATGGTAAGTTGTGCTAGAAGTTGTCTCACTTGCATATGGTTCAAGTCCACGGCAAAGTCCTTATTGACATTAGTGGAAACAAAGATTGTGTCCCATAAGGCTCAAACCTGAACCGCCAGTTCCCACCGGAAACTTCTGCAATTGCACGTCATATTCCCAAGCTTTGTTTCCCATTTCTCCTTTGGCATACAGAGATCTGTTCAAGCACTCTGGGATGAAATGAAGCACGTTATGTGACTGCGATATTTTTCTGTGGAGAAAAAACCTTCTCCTATGTACAGAAATTTCCATAAACCTAAGTCTTCGGTCTTCATATTGAGTTGTGCTTAAAGCCCAGTGGAACCAGTATGTTTTTTCCCTAGGGATGAAACATAGTAGAGACCAGAGCTTGATTCCTCTCCATTCCAGGGATCTGCTCTGACCTGAAAATTTTCTAGTGAATTTTCTGAGTGCCAAATTGAACGTAGTCCACAGAAGAAATTCAGAAATACCCATTTCAGAAGACTATGGTTGCAGTTCCTTCACAACTGTAATGGTTCCTTCGCCTGTAGAGAGGTGGATTACCTACATTTTAATACTATTTAACTGTGGAGGGTTTCAGTCCAGGTACTTTCCAATTCACAAATGTGCACTAACCTTTAGGATCCTTTGGAAAAGGACCACTTTGGCCAAGTTTGCAACTGTTAATTCCCAATGGAAATAGGTAGTGTCCTCCAGCCTGTGTGTAGACATCCAGTTTTCAGCAATTCCTTCTGGCTAAGTCAGGAGATTGCCCAGTCAGTGTGCTGTGTTTTGTGGCACGTCTCTCACATCATGAATCACGGGCGAAGAAGGGGCTAGCAGTATAATTTGGAAAGAGAGCTAATGGAAGATTAGGTAATGTGAGGTTGTATCTAGGTTCAATCCCAGTTTACCCACCTCCTCCCTAAATACTAACAATGTTTAAATACACCCCTGGGTATGATTTCACAAAAATGGAAACTTTGAATTATCCACATTAGCTCTGTATGTGTTCCTAATGGGGTTCTGAATCTCATTTATTCTGACAGTTTTTTAATAGAGAACTCTTTACAGTAACTTTAGCATAAGGTTCTTTAGCATGTTTAATAAATCCAAAATATATTTTATACTTGCTAAAATAAGTAACTTTTCAGAAGCACAGTAGATAACAGTGAATTGCTAGACTGGACATGGTGTGACACATCTTTCCATTAACTCCAGATACGAAATCTATCCTCAGAGACATCCTCTGAACTCTCTCCTAGGGTCCTGCAAGAACACACGCAAATGAACACCTTATTCTCTTATCCACACATGAAGTTCTCACCCGTGGTTCATGTTATATTAATGACACTTTTCATTTAATGAACAATCCAAGGAGTAATTCCACACATTTTGCAAATACATTTCAGAGTTTTTTTTCATTTAAACCAATTCAACAGCCTTTTTTGTAGAAGAATATAATGGATTAGAAATTGCTAATGTGGCTAATGAGGAAGGACATTAGTGCTTTCTGCCAAATCATACACCTTCGAATTAATACAAATGTGTAATATGAAATTCTTGTTGGAGAAAAGCTCCCTACTTGCTCAGGTTTCATAATCAGTTTGAAAGCTGCTAAACTGTACATGCTGCATTTTACATTATGCTGCAGTTTTGAGGTGCAAAGTCATATGGACCAAGTATTGCAGAATATTTATGTCAGAAAAAAAGATCCAAAAATAACTTCAGCTCAGGCTGTATCTCCAGCTAAAAGACGGTGGTTGTGTGCTGCCATTTTGTCTAAAAGGCATTCCTCCTTTAAAATCTGGTAGAGCATTCCCTGAAGACCTGATATTCCCAGCGAATATGGTAACTGTTGTCTCAAACTTGTGATAGCGATGATACATGCTCACTCGAGAGTCAGGCCCATCTGTGCTTCCCAGCATGGTGTGTTAGATCTCTGGTTTTCAATGTGGAGTAAGATCATTAAGAAATATGCTCCAAATAGACAGTCAAAGCCAAACCCAAGGAAGTTTAAAATAATGCAGCAAACTGGGTCAAACGTAATGATGATAAAGATGAATGAATGAAACAAATGTAGAAACTAGGCAGTTTTCTTGAAGAAAGTTCAATATTCTGTGAATGAGTTTTCTTACAACACACAGGTATTGGGAAACTTCGAGTATTTAATGTTTTTCAGTGGTCTGATTTTCAGTGACTGATTTTCTTTTAATCATAGAATGTGAGTTATTTCTGCCTGGCATAACAGTGGAAAAATGTAGCAAAAGGCAGAAGTAAACATTGACTCTGATGCTGCCACCTCATAATATCTTTTTCTGGGCTCATTCATATGATTTACTTGATTCCTTTTTCACTGAAAACAGTCTTAGATGTCACATCAAATAAAATTACAAAATTATACAATCAAACAGTTCTTAAAACAGACATTTATTACTTATAATTATAGATATGTTTTAGTGAGATTATGGCACACTGAAACAGTTACACTTCTTGCTTTTTGAGAATGATATATTTTTTTCAGGTCTAGTTAGAAAATTTCACACAAACCTAATGTTAGTATATGAAAAATATTTCCTAAAATTGTGGGTTACGGCTGACTTTGGATCTGATAACAGCTTTGAAAGCCAATAAATTGGGTGACAACAATAACCCTGTGCATGACAATATAGGTTAAAATCAGCTTTAAAACTATCAGCACAGGATGTCCAGGTGAATAGTTGCAATTCCTGAAGGTGTAATCCAATTAGACAGTTCTTATTTACATGTAAAAATATGAAAATATTTCTATTCATTCTCTGAGAGATGTGAAGCAGTTACTAATTTTCAGAAAAGAGCATTAAACTTTAATTAGGCCTTCCTGACTGGGAGCCAAGTTCTGGAAGGGGTGACACTTGCCAGCTTGCTGTCTCAGGCAGGGGGTGTTGGATTGTGAAGCAAAGCCCCAGGGTCAGAAGGTTGCTAACGAAGCCCTGAGCACTTCCACTGGCTTTAGTTAGCACACATTCCCCTTTCATCTCCGACTTTTCTGTGGGTTTATACTCCTGTATCTCTATGGGCAGCTGCTTTCTTGTAGTGATTATTTTTTATTGTAGCTCTGAGAGCAGACAAAAATGTGTTTCAGGAGTTAGCAATACCAGCGTTAAGGCCCAGTGTCAGAGTTGTAGGCATTTTGTCTGCCAGAAGGTTTATCTACAGCTACACAGAAGTATCTCCTTTTAAATGGGCCTGTTTCCTGGAGATTTGATATGGTTCAGAACTTCAAATTATGAAATTTCTCATACATCCAAAACATTTCAGCTACATAAAACAACATATATGAAATGTGATGGATTGAAAAGCCAGACCACTCTAAAATTTACATGTAATCTGATGTTTTTTAATTTGAGTTTTGGAAACACTCCTTAACTTAGAATCACTGAAATTATGATTCAGTTTGCATGTAGAGTTCGTCTGATGTTTAGCATCAGTTTTTACACAATTACTGTTCCATGGCATTTTATTTCTGCACAAAAGTGGGACACAAGTAGTTAAAAAGATAATTACATGTTTATACAAAACACGGGCAGAAAGAGATGATTAGATTGTGGGATTGTGGGAATGGGTGTTCAGTTCATATGCAAGTGCTCAGGTCTCCCACTTCAGGTGCCCTGCACATCCCTAAGCAAATACCTAGAGCACAAATTCGTAAGGGTAGTTAAGTGTTTAAATCTTATGAATATCATTTGAATAGCAATAGCTTTACTTATTTGCATATCTACTTTGATTCACAGCTGGCAGAATGGTGACTCATGCTTGATGTACTGACCTGTGATAAGAATAACTACAATAAAAATTGTAACAGAGCAACTATTGAGTTTTGATTGATTAGGGATTCTGCACCTGAAAACTTACCTTTTTTTCCCAAGTGTATCAAAGAAATTCTTAAAAGCTGCCACCTATTACTGAACATTGCTTTGCTCAAAAATCAAGATGCTTAGTACGTTAAAGGGAGCCATACATCACATAGATAGACTTCTTTCTACATACTGGTTTGTTTCCATATCCTGAAATGTTTCCTTAGCCTCTTCTGAATTCCTTCATCCTGACCCGAACACATTTTTAACAAATAGACAACTGGTAGGGGGTGTAAATGCAGATAATTTTGAGGATAAAATTAGTGATGTCCTTAAAAATCAAATGTTTGATACAAATACTTCAAAATCAATTTTTCAGAGAGATTAATTCCAAAATAGAGCAATACTTTGAAGATAGGCTTTTAAAAAGAAAAGAAAGAACAACGAAAATCCAGGAAAACAAACAAACCAACCAAACCAAACAAAACAAAAAAACCCCAAAACCAAACAAACCCAAATCAAAAGGACAGATAGATAACTACAGTGGTAGGGTTAGTTTTGTTTATTTTTGTATAATTCAGCCATGCAAAACTCACTGTTTGAGCTTTCCAAGCTAGCTTTATAAACACTTTCAAGTTTACCTCAGTGAAAACAAAAAGCAAGACAAAACCATGAAATTAAATTTAAATAAATCCTTAAATGGCTTTTGACTACTCAACACAGGGGTTTTCTAAAAATAAGCCTTGGCATAGAGTACAGCTTTCATGTAGGATGAACATCTCTGTCTAGGGCACACAGCAGCCTTGTTTCTGTTTCAGCATTTACAAAAACAATGCGATGATGCTGTGAACCTAGTCCTGCATCCCAGAAAACCACACAATGAAACTGGGGAATATTAGGAAATCCTGTCTGTTTTGCATATTGCTGTGCAATTGTTGCACACAGAAAACTTTCAGAGTACTGCCCGGGAATCAGAATGGGTGACAGCCAAGCAATGGATGGTAAATAATAGCATTTCGGAGGCCTCCTTTGCTTTCCCCCAAATACTTTTCAAAAAAGTTTTCGTGATGAACTTTGAGAGCATAAATTAATTAGGTTTTGTAACAAAATGATCTCTTTTTTTATGTTTATTCCAGAACAGGGTCAGGGAAAGCTCAATTGCTTCTATTTTCAGCATAATACAGCCACCTTTTATAGACAGGGACAAAATTCACCAGCATCTATTAAAGAAAAAAAGGCTGCTTTGTGCAAGCCCAGCTGCTTGAAACTGTGCCAGCACATATCCTATAAGAATTAATCTTGTTTTTTGGGGGGTGGCGTCTAAATTACGGTAAGACACAATTTTCCATTTCTGAGGCTTCCTTGGTACACAAGACATGGTAATGGAGCATGACGAGTCAAGTCAGCCACTGGAAAATGAATACCATAAAGAATCTCCTTGAAAACTTTTTCTCATTTTGACAGAAGTGATCAGTAAAACTTCTCGTGAGCCTCTTACTCTTCTGGAAAGTGAAGGAGACCCTGAATGGAACACTTTGTAAATCTACTGAACAATTTAGTGTAAATGAAGGAGACATCATGGGACAGTGAGCGTGCAGTTGTGAAACAAACAATGTCAGAACCAAAATCTTCCCACAGAAGGATGTTCACACCATCTGTGGAACCATCCAGCCAACACAGGAACGGGGAAACGATTGACTGTTTTAGGAGGAGGATGAAGTATAGGATCATTTATTATCTACGCTGGACTGCTCAAAAATGGAACTGAACAGAAAAGAGCAAGATTAAGACTATTAAGACAACAGAGCTCAGCTGACTGCATCATGTTGAAATGCAGGTTTCCAATACTCGCCATAGAGAAGGAATTGCTTTCCTGGGGCTGGGGAAAGCAATGAAGAGGAACACTGGAAGATTAGATTGTCCCCAGTCATTTATCCCTGGGGTCTGCAGGAATTGAGGCAAGCTGGCAGCTGAGACTGTCCCCAAGGGCAAAAGGGCTGTCCCCCCATCCCTAGCCAGGAGGTACAGAGCGGGCCCAGTGAAACCAAGTTCAGCCAACAGCGTGGTGATCACCAGGCAAGACCATGTAGGCACAAGGCAGGTGCAAGGCCAGGCACAGCATACATACAGTATAGCATATGTACAATATAGCTCAGGCAAGGTCAAATTTTCTCCAATAAGAGGTAGTTTAGAGAGGGAGAACACGACAATACTTAAATTTTTGCTGGGATATGACAGTTAAATTGTGGGTTGCTAGGGTTCGATGTGGAGGAGTGGAGAGGAGGCTAAAGGGTGTGTGCTTTGAGGCAAGAGGGCTCATAGCACCTTGTGCTTGACAGTCAAAGCTGCCTATGGACTTGGAGGGGCAGTTCCTTTAAGGCAAGTTGGAGGTGCAATTTTTTTTAAGGCAAAAGAATTTAGGAGACAAATTTCATTTTCCCTCCTAACCTTTCAATTGAGCTTTATTGTCTCCATCCCCAGTTCCTCTCCAACTGCCCTGCATGAAGTGTTTTTCTCCCACGCTCTGGCACTGAAGGGCTGGGATGTGGGACTGAGGTAAAGCTAAGTTGGGAAAAGTCAGGAAAAGCCAGAAGAATACTGGAAGAAGCTGTAATTAAAAGGCTTCTAAGGTGAAGTCATGCTCTTGGTATAGAAGGATTTTCAGTCATGAGAGTGAGTAAATAGTAAAGAGCATAGTGATTTAAATATACTAGGTGTCTGAAGGAATTGAGCAACAGACTAAGGAAAATCACAGGTTTAATAATAATAATCTATGTTTAATATAATCCTTATAGAGATGGTCATCTTGATTAGAAGTTTGCACCAAGTATATATTAATTCAGTACTTTTATGTTCTTTGAAAATGCAGAAATGTGTGAATTTTTCACTTTTGCATGCCACTTTTCACACCAAGATAGTGTTATTCTGGAGAAAAATCAAGACAACCTATAAAAAGAATTTGAAAGTTCACCATTGTTCCAAACCGTTCCTCATTGTCTGTATTTTTTAAACTGGCTTGAAACACGGAGCCTTCGGTTTGTTTTGACTGGCCTCTGCCTGATACCATCTCATGAGTTTCTTGCCAGCAGCTAAAGTTTAATGAAGATTTTAATCTTTTTCCTCGAATCCTCACAGACAGCTCCTCTGTCACTGTGGACAACATCAATAGCCAGCTTGTCACTCCGGCCTGCAACTTCGCCGTCAATTCCAGCTTTGCAATTCTTCTGTGCAGCTTCTATAGGACACAGCCTTCTTTCTTCCACTCAGAGCTAAGAATGTTACAGAAGCTCTCATACCATGACTAGAATCCTGAAACACCCTTTCCTCTGTGGTGTACTTCCTAATTGCAATGTTGCCCTGTAAGCAACCATTCATAATACTACTAGCAAAGGTTATGACCGTAGCAGCTCTCATTTGCATCTCACTAGTAGTGTTCAATTCCCTAACACACCAAAGGCAAATATCTCCTCTTTCAAGAACTTTTACAGCATATTCCCTTGACAAATTCCACCACGTGTTAGTACCAAAACCCAACAGGCTCTAACCAGTCTGTGTTGCCAGGTCTATTGCCAGAAACGGTGTCACTAGCATTTTGCTATACTTTTCACTGAGGATTGCTTCTTATGCAGGTCCACAGATAGCCTTAATTTTATAATATACAAAAAGGCAATATATATATGACACTTAGGAAGTGGTACAGAAAGAACAAGGCCCCATGTTGCAAGAAAGAGGTTGGATCAGTGGCTTCAATATTCTACCAGTTGGATGGTGTTACACTCCCAGCAGTAAATCTTCACAGGATAAAACAGCATGACAGTGATTTTTTGCTGCAAGGCTAATTTAGAAATGCTTTTCCAGTGCTAATGGCCGTGGAAATTAACTTTTTTGGGTAATATGCAATTTCTGTAGTATGACTACAGAGTTATGAAGGACTGTACAATTGCCAACTTTGTTTTGTTTTTTAACCCTAGCTGGAAAAATGCAGTGAGCTAAAATGGAAAAGACTCATGAATTAGGTGGAATTCAGCCCATAATATGCATTAAAACCTGAATGGAATGCAAAAAGAGAAATTAATCATTTTTTTCATGATTAATGAATGCTAATTATAACTTGCTAAAATATTCCCACAGTTCATGATAAATGTATAGTTAAATCTCTAAGATATGGTTACCAGTCTTTTCCTCTGTAATCAATGTGAGACAACTACTGACAGAATTTGCTGCTTACATTTTATAAGGTACCCCCCAGACACCAGATTTCTGAGGCGAAAAACATTTTGAGAAGTTTTGAGTTTGCAAGCTTAATTGCTTTCTCTTGCAAACAAACTGTAAAAGTTAAAATCTGTGTGCTACTCACATAGCGATATGTTGGTACTAAAGATCATTATATCCCAAGAAGAATTTTGCAAATAAGATAATAGCAGCATTGTTTCAAACAAAGGAAAAGGTGATTGAGATTTATAAAGTTAACTTGTTCTTGTGATGCCTTGGTATTTTGCTGCATGTGTAGGAGGCTTTGCAAATTCTGCTAACAACAGCCCCTATGGCAGAGCCTTGACCAGAGCTGAATGAACCATTGAGAACATTCCTTTGAATAATAGCTTTCTGATACATCAGGAAATTCAGTAAACATATTATTTGCTGAATGCATTTGACAGACTAGCTGATTCTAGAGGGAGTAAAATCTGAAACACAGCTACAACGTGACCAGTAATTTTAAAGAAATGTGCCAGAAAGGTTATTCTACACATATTAATCAACAAGCTCTCAGCCTGATGTCAGATGGTGGCTGAGTGCTTTGGCAAGCACCAATGAAGCATTATTTTCTGTGGGAAAAACCCTGCAATCTTTACATACTGCAGGTACTGCTTCATACTCTCCTGCTCACCAGGTCAAATTCTTCCCAGCTTCTTCATGTCCTTGTGCATGTCAGTGTTTGAATTCATCCATATGCATCTAATCTTTTTCTTGATGTGTTTTTTAAGCTCTGTAGCTTCTAATGGCAATGAGTTTCATGGGTTATCAGTTCACGGAAATTGTAAAGCATGCAGCCTTTTAAAAAACATTGCTTCCGCAGTCTCCTGTGAGCTCGGAGTAGGAATTTGTACTGGACAGGTACCACTGATTGCATTTGCCTTGGCAATGTGTCTTTCTGCCCTCAGAATAAGCAGTACTGATCTTCTTGTTGCCCTTTTTTAATATCTTGGTTTTGGACATGGTAAGGCCCGAGTGGCTATGCTGTTCCTGTCAAGCAGGTGTGAAGGATGGGAGCTTTAGGCATGCAGAGGGACTTCAAGGAGCATTTGTTATTTCAGTAGTTCCAGACTCAGGCGTCTAAAACACATGACTTCTCACGTGGAAATGAGTTCATATAAAAAATAGTGAATTAAAAATAGTACAAATAAAGATTAGCTTCTTCCCAGTGCCCCCTGTTTTCAGTGCGCCAACAGCTGTGTAGGTTTTGTTTTTTCAAGCCTTTTTTATTTATCTAGCCAAAAGGGCTAGAGATATGCTTTGAAAGGAGGAAAAATGAAGTCTTCCTTCCCTGATATTTTGTTGGTCAGCAAGTTGAGAAATGACCCAAAAGGACAAAACTAACACTAAAACTGTAAGCTCCGGCAACACTGTTGCTGCATATGACAGGTAAATTTGCATTTTCTTCTGAAACATAATGTAGTGAGAAGTTGGTGTTCTCATGGCACTTGCTGCGGGGCCAGAGAGGGAGCGCTGACCCAGGGATTTTAATGGCGGTATTGAGACGGCCAGTGCAGCTGCTGAACAGCACAGCGAGGAGAAAAATTTCCATCAAATTTCTGCTGTGTGGGGTGCGAGTGGGAACATTTAAACCTTGTGTTTAAGTCCCAGATGCACAAACCACATGTCTGAGCTGAGACACAGGGAAGTATTGTTCATCAGTTAAAAATTGGCATCAATTACTTCCTCCCTTTGGGCCAAACTGGGAACCATATTGTGACTCCTCAGCTGCCGTGGCAACAAAATTACATACTGCCCCACACTGAAGCATTAATTATTAGTCCAAAGGGAAGAACTATGCGATACAACACAAATCTGCAGCATGAAAAGCAATAGGATGAGACAGGTGACAGGAGGCGTATATACCCGTATGACTTCGAACTGTCAGATTAAGGGAATCTGCATGTGCTGGTGCCATGTATGTTTGACTCACCTTTTTTTTTTTCCCCCTGATCTTTAAAAATATTACAAAAATACACAAAAAAAAAACCCCAAAAACCAAACCAGCCTCCAACCAGAGAACTGTTGATGTCTACAAGATCCAGCTGGACTGTGGTCAGAGCAGTTGCTCTGCCTTTGCTGGTGCTATTTCCCAGGCTAACTCCCCCATGCACTCTACAGCTGTGAGCAGGTGGCAGTGCATGTTCATGTGTGCTCCATGTAGGGGAACGGCCTCTCTTTGGATCTTGTGCTTTCTTTCATGTCCAGCTGAGAACATCATTTGCAATGGCAGGCAGATGTAAACAAGAATTTTCACAAGATGAAAGCAAAATACTTAGTCCAAAACTAGTGTTTTTGTTTCCTTTCATGGTTATGCTTGATATTTAAATATACATCTTTAGAAAAGAGGTCAGATTGGGTGAACACATAAGCTGACTTCTTCTTCTTCAGATGACAATTAACTACTTTTTTTTTTTTTTTTTTTAATTGGAAGAAAGTCAAGCCTCTCCCCTGTTGCTACAATTTTTTTCCTATAGAGAATTCACTTGATTGTTCTCCAAACATTGTTTCCTGTTCTTCACAGAGGGGAAATGTTTGTTCCTTGTTCCTAATAATCAGACATACTGTAATGACTTGCGCACAGAGAAGAAAAAAATACAGGAACGTTATGACTGATGATTAATATTTTCTTTATGCTGAAATTTTCAAAGCAGTAGAGCAGGGGCTGGTTTAGTGCAATCTGTATAATACATCGAAAAGCCTGACTAAGCCAAAGGATGTATATCAAATGTATGGCAAGAGTACACAGAGACATTTATTTGCCAGAAAAAACGGAAATGTTTTTTTCTTTGTCACTGCTCATCCAAGCAGGCATGAATCTTTTGGTGCCTGTAAGAAGGGTTACAACTGCAAAGTTGGAAGGCCATCACACAATGCTATTCACTTAAGTACTTTATTTTGGTTTGATTGGAATGATCACAATGTGCCATTTAAGTGGTAATTTAATATATCCCAGCAAATAGTTTAAAGTGCTGTTTAGGCAAGATTTGTTGGGGTGACTGTTCCTGAAGCCATAGTTATTCCCCATGGATCAGATCTAGGAAAACCAAGGTTTTGCCTGCAAGAGGGAGTTTGTCATTTCTACTAGCATAATTACCACTGGAGCCAGGGTGCACAGCTGTGCATACTAAAACTCCTCTTAAAATGACATAGCATAAGCCAAAACAAAATATGTCAAGCAAAGCCACAAGCCACAGGGTTTTCCTGCCTTAATTTTTGACATAAAGTCAATACCATATTTTATACTGAAAAAACTTTCCCACACTGGAAAGACCAAATGTTATATTTATACTTTTCTACCTCTATGGATAGATGCAAGGCATGAAAAATTCTGCTGGGATAACAAGGTTATTAATTGTTTTCTAATTAAAATACACGTCAACACTTATTAATGCCTTTAGTAACCTGCAGTTCACACTGTGCTCGCTTCAGCATAGATTATTTTTTGTAACGTAAATGGTGGAGTGCTGAGTTGATGATATGATATCTCAGCATTGGTTCCCCACCTTTGAGTGTCCTTTTTTAGACACGGCAAAAAGTAAATACATACAAATGTCTACCACTCTAAGTCTACTCAAATCCTTATTTCCTACTGCCAATAATTACATGGAGCAGTGCTTCTCCCAAGGAAAAATGTCTCTTTTTCTGAATCTCATTCCCCTTCTAGATGCTCACCTGGAACATTCATCTCCATTTTCTGCTATGGGTTTAGAATAAGAGTTGTTACTACCCCAAAAACCAGCCCATTAGTTGCTGTTAAGGCATAGGAAAATTGTATTGTTTAATCTTTTGGGATTTTTTCACAAATTTTAAATATCTCAAGAACAAATCCAGAGAGAATACATTTAAAGTGACACGTATTCCTCTTCTTAAAAGCCCTTGTTTTAAGAATTCCTTCCTCAGCTTTTCCCTTTTGAAACCATAAGACAAATGAGGAGATAATTTATATGTCCTTTGTATTCTTCCCAGATGTTTCTATTCAGTAATTTAATGCTAATTCTCAAGTGTAATGGATTTTGTAATGTTTGATCTAAATTAAGATATAAAATAAAACTAATTAATTAAAATGTAAATGGCTATTGAAAGCAATGAAAACTGCAATGAAGAGAAGGAAAATGCACAAAGAATCTAAGATTAACAAGCGTCAACGGAAAATAATGTTGCTATGTGGAAAAGAAGTAGGCCAATGTATTTATAAAATCTAGGAAATTTTCAAATCAATTCTCTGGAGGAAAGAGGAGTTTTGTAAGAATTTTATCTATATATAGCAAGAAAATAATTATGTTAATGAGAAGTGAAGATAAAAGCCCTAATTTGAGAGAGAACACCAAAGTTGAACCAAGTTTGCAGAACACTATTGCAGCTACAAAAGACAGCTGGAAACCTTCTCTGAGGTGCTCATATCAGAATTCCAGTTGATAAAAGAAGGTCTGTGTTTCTCCACTTTAATCTAACTCAACTAAATTTATACGATCACACAGTGCATGTCAGAGGGAAGACATTGGTAAGCTGGAAAGGTTTCAGGAAAAAGCAGCAAAACTGAGTGGAGGGGTAAGGTGTGATATAAGAGAAAGAAAAAAAGATAAAAGGGTCCAGAGCAGCATTCCTTAGTGAAGCATAGTGACGATAGTTAAGTGGCCATAGCTTCTGGGGGACTGTGAACCTCTGTGTTCATAAGAATGAAATTAGGAAGAACAGAATGGCACCAATGGTGGCTATGGAGTAAATAATAAAATAAAAAATAGCTGATGGTGAAAGACAGTGCTTCTCATGTCCCGGCACACCTACCACATTAGCTTGGTATGTGACAGAAACCAGTCCCAGGTGCCAGTTTCTGCCACTGCCCAACCAGCGCTGAGGCAGGAGCCAACACTGGGCTCTACCAGGTGCCAAGGCTGTGCCTGGAAGCTAATTCACATTATTTCCAGGCTCCATCAGAGCACGAAGCTGGGACCCTCCTCTCAGGTCTGATGACATGCATGTCCGGGTGGAAGCAGGTAGCACTCCTGTGCCCCACACCTGCCCCCTGCCGCCTTCTAGCACAGGATCCCCAGGCAGGAAATGTATTTAGAGTAAGAATTTGGGTAGAGAAGCACAGGGGGCAGCAACTCCATTTGGTGGATGTTTAGTATGTATTGCAGTATTAGATCTTATCTCTAGATGGTACAGTAGAGGAGGGAAAAATAGGCACCATTTCTCTTCCTGAACAAGATCATGGTCAGACAGAGTCAGGCGGGTCTATAGATGCTGCTGAAGCTCTGAGCACCATTTCTGCAACTGCTGCAGATTATGTGAGCAAACACTAAACCCTACATTCTCATAAAGCAGACAAAATTGCCACAGAGACAATGGTTGAATTATGTATATATTTAACCTCTTATTGCTATGATTGTGTTATAAGAACACAGAGGGCTTTACATCAATATTTGTGAAATATTTCATGTTTCAGGATTACTTCAAGATACATGAATACCTAAAAGAAAAGTTAGTTATAATCAGAGACATCCCACAGATGTACTGAGCATAGAGTTGGACGTGGTTTGGGTCTATGGGAAAACAGCAACATAGGTTATAAAAACAGTGATTAGGATGAGGAAGATAGGAACACACAAGAATCAGATGAATTGCAAATATATGACCAGTCTTAAAACAGCAACATTTCAGCCTGAGCTGAAATAATCATGTGAAATTTTAGCACAGTATTTTCTCATACTAAAAAGGTGGTACCTTGTGTAAGCAGCTGTGAATGTCTGAAATCCCTGCTAAGCCAGGAGAAATTAGATCAGTTGACTCAGATACAACAGTGCTATTATTCACTGTCTGGGCTTACTTGTGACACTGGAAAGGTCTACATTTTTACAGGTTTATGGGGCTGAAAATGAGACTGTTTCACAAGATGCCACAGCCCTAAAAATGACAAGTAATGGGTCAGAATCTGGTGATCAAATATAACGTGAGGATTTGGTGATTAACTAGCACCTGCATCCTTTTCCTTTAGGGTTTTGCTTCCTGCATGCTTCCCTCTGGCTTCCTCAACAGGGAGCCCTAAACCCTGTTGCTTGTGTGCTTGTGGCAGTACAACCCTCGATGCAGTGGCCATCAGTAGCTCCACTCTTTCTGCCACCCACCGTGTGTTCAGGAGATACAGCAGCTGTGAAGTTGAGCTGGCAGAGAGCAAAGGCTAAAGGCTAACAAGACTGTCTAGCTCCCAATTCCTACATCAGTGAGATGCTTCTGTGTGACTCCAGCAGCTCCTGCCAGCTTTAGCTCTGTTTCACTGTAAACAGTCCTTGACTGCAGTCACCTTCCCTTTCATTGTCCTCTGTCTCCTTTTCTGTGCCCAGCTTGTAGACACAAGGGCTGAAGGGTTAGATGCACTCACATAGGTTGGGCTCTTTGGGAAACTGTGGTCTGGATGTTGAAACTCACTCAAGAAGCCTGTAAATCACTGACATTTGGAAAATTGAAAGATACACCAAGATTATTTTAGAGGTAACTGGTTTCTATACTTTTTCCCTAAGGAATCAAGCACGGGCAAGTGAAGTTGTGGGATTACATTAAATGGATATGTCTAATGGATGAGTAAGGTAGGTTTTAAAGGGAATATATTTTGAGGAACTTCTAAAAGCACAGTAACTCCCTTAAATTTCTTAGAGTAGTTGCTTGGAAAATGTAGCTGTCTCCTAAGGAAGTTTTTAAGGGATTATCATTATAAGACTAAGTTTGGCAAACATATGCTATATTTCTGTATACCAGCTTAGAAATTCGTGTTTCAGATTTTGCGTGTGTGGTCTATAGCTGATGGATATTTTCTCACTTCCTCTAATATGAGTTACCTACCTTATACTGAGGGAACAGACTTAAATGAAACAGTAAAATTTCACTTCCCCCCCTCCCCCCCACCATAAGTTCATTCATTTATTTGTTGCATGCATCTCTCGGATGGAAAAGATATCATTGTAGCAACTTCAAATTTATCAATGAAAGAATTTTTCTGTGATCCGTGGAAAGGTGTTCTGAGAAGTTAGAATACAAATTTTTCCTTGGCAGTAAGAATTAAGCCAATCCACAATTCATATAGAAGTATAAATTTCAACCTGTAGATGTAGATTGTTGCCGATGATACCTGCCTGTCTGCTGATGGTTTGTCTTACACTCATGCAATGCAAATGAGAGCTTTTCCCGAAGTCCACTGGAGACTAAAGAACAGAAAAGAACAAAGTGTCTGTTCTGTATGCCGAAAAAACCCACCTACGGGAATCCTAGTAGCTGCAGGAAGAGGTGAAAGGGGCAGAAGTGACACAGAAGAGCTAAGTGGTGTCATTGTTATAATTTGTTCTGATTAAAGGGCTACTTCTCGTGACTGATCATTCAACAGAGGTTCAAACAAGTGGCCATCAGAAAATGCTTCACCAGACCAGCAGTGATGAGGTTTGGAAGACAAACATGTATTTTACCAATCCTACCGTAGCTGCTGGAAAATTAATGTCAGTGCTAATGAAGAAAAGCCTCTTAGGATATTCAAAAGCTGCACAGTTATTTAAAAATGTGGGTTTTGTTTACTCTACATAGAGCAAAGAGATCTCAATACTTTTTCTGCCACTGGAGTTTTAAGATATTTGGATTTATGTCCCTAGGTTCTGAATAACACATACCTTAAACAACTCCTCCTCATTAAGAGGAAAAATAACATGTAAAACAGAGCTGGAATCTATTTGCTCATGGTTTACTGTACTGCACGCACAAGTACCTCAGTCTAGTTCAGTATTCTTGTTAGGCAGGTTTTCATAACATCCTGCAATGGTTGTTTAAACAGTTTAAAGTCCATTGACTTAGAATTGCAATGGCTGGTGGAAATGTATCACGAAGAGTCATTTAAAGAAACAACAAGCCTAAAAAACCAATAAATATTACTCGTCAACATTGAATGCAGCTTGCAAAAAAAGAAAATTTTAAAGTAGAATGTACTTAATGAACTATATTCTTGCTGTAAGACTGGATATGTGGAAAATATCTTACATTATTTGTTTCTGTCATTATTGTGGAGACAATTTTTTTTAAAAGAAGAAGGGGCCCTAAATAAACTTCAAGAAATAGATGGGCCTAAGTTAGTCTCCTAAATTCTTTTCAGACACCTAGCTACATGGCTTCTCCCTCCTTTTCTCTATGTACTCTGCAGCTCCCACTGACCTTTCTTTCATTTGTTCTCTTGAATTTAAAAGATGCTGTATCTTTCAATGTTTCAAAAATTTGACTTCTTAAATTAGAACATTAAATATAGACTATGAGTTCAGTCATAACTGCACATTAAAAACTAACAAAAGAGGAAAGCTGGCTCCGCTTCATATCTCTGCCCAGAAGAAAACATCATATAGTATTCACTACAAAGAAGCATTTGAGACTATATTAAGAGGGATTTATAATTTTTTAGAGAGCTGGTATTCAAACACTGTCAACCCTTTACAATTGTGAAAACAGGATTTCTTAAAAAATTTTGGAAATGTGCAAAAGTCACATGGAATCTTCATAACTTCAGAAGAGTCAAAAATCCTGATATCAAGCGATCTTTTCCACAACAGAAATGCCTTCTGCTCAAACTATGTACTGGGTTGTTGCACAGAAAACACAAAAGCTTTGTTAGTTTCTCTAATTAAAATAGCTGGAGCATTACAATAGAGGGATTTGTGTTTAGCAGTTTTTTCAAAGCTGTTAGCTAAGAGCTTGCTGCAGTCTTCTGGCATACATAGAAATGAGATCCTATTGGGTCAGCATGTCTATTTCTTTCTTAATTCTGGATGCTTTCATGGAAAGTACTAGTATTTGCTCAATTCATCAGCCGCCTGCAAATAAGAATTCAATTTTCTAAATATTTCTTTATAAATTTACCGTTGTAAACAGTAAATCCTTTGGACAAAGGATAATCTTTGCAAGTAAACCAAGCGCTATAAAAGGCATTTTGAAAATCAACTGCATTGAACTGTGAAATCTTGCATGTGACTAAGAAAGGTTATAAAGTCATTCAGCTGTGCATAGGTACCTACCTCTTACTGTATTGTAACTTTTCTTAATTGGCAGAACAGTCTGTAGTGACGTAATGTGAATTGTCTTGTGGTTTATGCTGTGGGCTGCTGGACCACACTCACTAGTCTGAATTGGTAGAGAAGATTCAACGTTTTGAACTCTCTTTTTCTGTTGGGAAAGAAGCTGGCAATTTTACCCAAACATAGAAAGGGGAAGCACTAAGACAATAAGCTTTTCTTAAGCAAAAGGTTTATTACTGTACAAAACCAAAAGCTGAGCTTGGAAGGCCTAATGCTTCAGTCTCCAACAGCTAACATGAATTCCAACCCTCATCTCAGAGCTGGATCTTATGCTTAAAATCTAAGCTAATATTGACATGTATGTTAACTTTGTTTAGTACGAGATGTTCAAAATACCTTGTATTTAGGATATGACCATTCTGAAGATATCACACTTGAGGTGAACAGAAGGATCTGATATTGGACCAGATGTCAGTGCTGGACATGGGACTCTGCCTGCCAGACAGCCCTAGCTGCAGTGGGAACAGCCACAGGCAGTAAAGTCTCAAGAGAAATTAAGAACCACCCAATACCTCAATGTCTGTACCTGCCTGTAAAGAAAGACTGAGGGATGGGGGGAAAATAGATCTAACTGGGTTATACAAAATATTATGTGATTTATTACTCCTTTCCTATTCTGTGAGAAAGATTTTCTCCCCCATTCAGTTTTGCGTGTCACTAAGTAAAGTAGTTACTTCCCTGGCTCTACTCCTATAAATAGCAAGTTATTTTTGCTACACTGAGCCGCCCCTTTACAAAAGTGGAAATAGCTTTTAATGTTAGTAAATATTTTTAGAGCAAGTCAAGTGAGGAACCAGTGACTTTATAGGCACTTATTAGTGGCTTCTTGTCTAGATCCACTCTTGCCATATGCTTCCTATTTTTCTTATTTGCTTTATAGAAACTGCTTAGGCATTTCTGTGATCATCCTGATGTAACCTCCAGGTAATCTGCAGAAAGAATGGCAAAAATGCCATTTTTAGGAGTGACAAGGGAGTGCCAATATCAAGTTGAGAAAAACCTTTTGTCTTCTTGGTTTTGACTGGAGGACACCGAATTAAGTGTATGAGATAAAAATTTATGCTGCTTTCAGAGGGAGATTGGATGTCACTCTTCATTGGCCTTTATCAGGCTAAAATCAGAGGAATAATATTTATGTAAGCATTGCATGGGTTGCATTATGTGAAAGGCATGATCGGTGCACAAAGCACACTTCAGAGTATCACTTCCAACTACAAGAAAATGAAGATGGAGGAGTAGGAATTTGCATGATATCTGTAAAATCTGTATTGAATTCAGTAAGACAGTTTTAGAGTTTTATCTGTTCAAGTGAACCTGGACGTTAACATGAACTCACCGTTTCTCACCCTTTTCTCTTTCCATCCTGCAAAGTATAGTATCCAGCTGCAGGGAACAGGCTAAATAAAACGTTTTCTCTTTTTTAAGTCCTTGTTTGTGCATGTCATTTGCTACATTGCTCCAGTTACTATACCATAACAATTTTTAAGACCGCTTCCACCTAGACAAGGAGAATCTAGACTTCTGTGACAACTAGGGGACATACCAAGGTAGGATTACTTCTATTTTACTAAGGTTTCCATAATTAAAGATAAGTCAGGAAAGAAACAGTGAAATCAAAGCACTGAATTCTTGTCTCTGGCTCATGTAAATTGGAACTCATTTTGCAGTTATGTAATTTTCGTAACGTTGCAGGCTCCGTATTTAGGGGTGGACAATTTGGCATAGGATTTGTCAGCAGCTGCATCCACTTGTGGAGGTTAAAACCCCCTGTCTATGACAGAGTTAAAGATAAAGAGCAGACCCTTCTCCCTGATAGTCATATAGGGATGTGACACAAAAGAACGCTAGAACAGACAATTCCAACATTGACAAAATAAACACCTGAAATATGTTGTGCAATTCAACAATAATGTCATTTTCAGACCTGTGTTGGGTGAAAATGAAAGTTTTCAGAATTTTATCCAAGGTTCACCTTGAAAATACAGACCAAAGACAAACATTATTAGTCCACTCTGACCTCATTTAATTGTTCTTTCCTGTGAATGTGCCCATCAGATTATCTCATTGTTTTTGAATTTTTTAATTAGTTTAATATTTGTCTGAATAGGTGCTAAATTCTTTGATCTGTTTTTATTGGACTCACAAGAAAGCTTCAGAACTTTTGTTAAGTAGAGACAGAGAAACAATGTGTTTCCACTTCTTGTTGCCTCCATTTGACTATCAGGGATTTCTGTGTCTAGAGAATAAACAGTATAGGGTAGTATAGTGCCATGTAAAAGTAAAAAGTGGTGGTCAATATTCACATTCACTGTTAAAATTAATATGAAATTATTTACTTTTGTTTTGAAAAAAAAAACCAAAACCAACAAACCACCAACTCTACCTACTACCTTAACCATACCCTTATAGTCAACAGTGCATCTTTCCCTTAAAACTGCTTGGTTCTATCACTACCATGAAAATTTTTTACTAGAATCCCTTTTGCACTTGTATCTTCCTTTATTCTTGTTGTTTCTAGCGTATCTTTATTTCTATAACAATTCTCTGGGCAGGATTTTTAGATATTCACCTTCTACACCAGTGGCTTGTTCATGCTCCACAATGCTATTCTTCCACTATTAATTTCTTCATGATAGTCAAATGGTGTTTAAATCAAAGTCTGATGCAGTCATGGTATGCAGTCTCTCCCTTTCTTATGCCATGGGGCAGTACATTGAACTGCAATAAACACAGCAAACAAATGTGCATGAACTTCTGTAATGGTTATGCCTCATGTCAGACACAGCACTGTGTGTTCATGACACTGACTCAGTTTCAGTTAATTCTTTGTGACTTACTCCAATCCCATCTAAAACAGCCCCCTAGGCTGTATTGTATTTCTGTGCACAGTGTACAGGTCTGCCTGTAGCTCTTGAGGGTCTCTAGTAAACCTCTGCATTTGGGCCCCCAGGCTTGAGTGAAATGTCCTGAAGCAATAGGTGTAACTCTGTGAATGGGACTTGGATAGCAATAAAACGGTGCTGCGCTTCTACTGTCTTACTTCATGAGTAGATTGGCAGTTAATGCTTGACTAATGAAGCCAGCACTGCCCTGTGGCTGGAAATAGAATTTTTGGTACATTAGGAAATGTAACCTTAGAAGAAAGATACTTAAAAATACTTCTGTACGAAGATGGAGGCACAGCCTTCTGCTAAAATCTCTTATGGACGTGGAAACATTACTGGGCCAAAAGCAGTAGAGCACAATGATATTCACTTAATATTTCTAGTATAGGGAGCTGCTGCTAATGCTGCTGAAGATGTCCTTTTGTCTTGGATGTTCATGTGATTATCCTGCACAGAAACAGTACCTCAGTAGCCAACAGCTAAAGGTTTAGCAAGACAGTCTGTTTTAAGAAGAAAACTAGGGCTATTCTTATATTTGGAAAATGACATGAACAGAGAACACTGCCTGTGACTGTGAGTTGATCTTACAGAAGAAGCCTGGAGGTCTCATACATGTTTTCAGTTACTGAACTTGCCCAAGCAAGTTCAAACCTTGTACAAACTGTGTGCCCTACAGTTTATTTTGCCATGTATAAAAATGGAGATAACCGCACCAGTAAGCTCCACTCTCAAGTTTATGAAAAAGAATAACACACTGTTCTTCTCTCAAAATGAACAACAATTTGGAGTCTTGTACCTTCTGGGGGTTATGTCTGTGAATTGTCACCTGTTCTTTTCTGTCACTACTTCCCCAAATCCTTGCTAATGTAACTTTATGGATCTGCCTATGGACCTTCTGTTGTTCTCCTCACCCAGGAAAGCTGTTGAGCATGGGAGATTCTTTCAGTGGTCTCTAGAACCATGCACGATTGCAGGGACTTCTAGGATGGCTGGAAGGGCTTCTTCCTGTGTAAAATGCCCCAGAGTTCAAGTCTCAGATACTGCAGGACTCCGGTCCCATTGCTGCCATATGTTGCCATCCTTACCACAAGGTTAAGGATTTTGTGACTTCATCTTTGATATTTACTACTATTTCAACATTTGTTAACATCTAGAATCCATTTTTTGCTCCCTGTATGTCTACCTTCAAATGGCTGATTTAAAGAAAAACAGAAAAGAAATTTACAGCATTTGAAAATAAGTACTACCTATGCATGTTGTTAATTATGCTAGCTGAGGTCAAGTTTGGGATAAGTACTTGATAGAAGATAAAACAGATGTGAAAGTATATTGAATAAATCTGAAAAAATGACATAGTCTAAAATATATGCACTTCTCTGACCCTGACACCCTTATTGCAGGTAAAGTTTGGGACGGAAAAGTAATTACAGTCATGATGAATAAACTTGCTAGAGGGCTGCCTTAGGCCAGATCCATATCAATCCTTTCTGATGTGTAGATGCACAAAGGTTTTTATTACTTATATTGTCATGGATTATTTGTAAGACTTCTGCATGTATAAACCTACAGTTACAAACCTAGTTAATACCTTAATTTAAAGGTTGAATTAAGTCTATGAAATTCAAGGCTCTTCATCTGAGCAAAGACAACACAGAAATCAGAAATGCTTTATTAGCTCTCTGATCTGAGATTTTTGAAGTTCCAGTTAGTGAATAAGTTCAACTTGAGTCATGTTCCCCAAGTGCGTCTTTATCATTTGTATCAGTGATGGTCTTCTGAAGATGTCCAATTGGAAGCTTTTTCGATATTTGGCTAGTTTAGCAACAATTTGGTTAATGTCAAAGGGCGAAGGCTGCAGCTGGGTCAGGAAGGCAGAGAGCTGAGAAGGCAGAACAGCACACAATGTAGTACTTGTAACTTCACCCTTGAGTCCGCTCCAAATAGATATTTTTTTCTTTGAAATGTCTGCATCAAACCCAGTAATTCCTTTGCTGTTCTTGTGTTCTACCAAAACATATAATGGTTTGTGGTGTTGACAACTCTAGTCGAAACAGTATTTGAAGGAAAAATATGAGCAAGTCTTCATAAAGAGGTCAAATTCTGCATACAGAAGTATGGAGCATTATAAAAGCCCAAAATACAAATGCATTTCACAAGTCTAACTTTTCCTGTGTGTGGCTGGCCACATCTGTTATGAATATGAAGTTTCATAAATCATTCAAGACTGAAAGAAATGAGCATTCTCAGATCTCTGAAAAAGTGCATATAGTCTCGTTTCATTCAGTGAAAGACATAAATTTTCAAAATTCAGGGTCATTACCTCTGCATTGATCCATACAAAAGTCTACAGTTGTGCCTTGTGTTTGCGGCTTTCAGATCTGTTTAGCTACTGCCACTTTTAAGGAACTCAATTACTTGGTAGAAAAATTTTAAACAAGAGGGTAGGACAAGAAGGGGACAGAATACTGCAGAATTGACACAGAGGAATCTATCTGACATTGGTAATGTGCTGTCATCTGCTTCTCCCTTTTACAAAGCGGAAAACAAATTTACCAACAACATGAGATATATACTTGAGTTTACAGAAGTGATACAGATCGAAAACTTGGTTATTACAGTGATTAGCTTGTGTGCTACTTAAAGAAGAGTTTCTGTGACCAACCTGACCTGCAATACTTAAAAGTAGCTATGCAAAAACTCCCTATTTATTCCAGCTCAAGGGTTACTTATGGGCGCTTTTTATCTTATCACAGTCCTTGTGGCTATCTTTCCCAGGAGCTAGCTGTGCATACTGAAGAGAAGCAGAAACTAAGTCAGGCTGAAATTTAAGGGTAAACACAAGTTCTTCCTGAAATACCATTCTGTCTTACTATAACCTATAAGTGGTGTTGCAAAAGATATGGGTGACCTAGGAAATTTTGCTGTAGTAGCACATTGTCACACTGAGTAGCAGTGATTTTTGAGGCATGGAGACGGGTATGATCAGGAAGAAAGGAATTAAATCAATTCTCTGCAATGAATCCTAGATGCAAACACAAGTTGTTCCATGAAGACCTGCTTGAAAGCCTGTCAAGGCTGACAGAAAGAGTTGGGCATTCAGCAAGCCCTGATAAGGCCGTAGAGGATACAGGAGATCTTCCCTTTCTGCTTTTGCATTGCTCCATTCTGGAGGATGGAACCTGGGCTGTGAAAAGTCTAGCCTTTCTGCAGGACATCAGGAGGTATATCAAGTCAGACTACTGTCAGCACTACAGAAGCTCCACAAGAGGTATCCATAAACAGCATTGCTAATGTTCTCAAATCACTTTGTGAAATGAAACCTGTCTAAACCCAAGAATTTTCTTCTCCCTGCCTCTTTCATCAATCCATTAAATAAGAATTAGATCAATCATTTATCTCTTTCTAAAAGACTTGCATTTCATTCACTCAACCCATAACTGAGCAGAAGGATAAAGCCATGACATTTTTCCTTAAATCATGACTTGCTGCACGATTCACAAACAACAGCCTCTGTATCCTGAGATAGTACTGAAATAAAAATCCTGGATATGACTCCTTGCTTGAAACTTGCTTCTAAAAAACCACACTGAGCTCTTTTCTTTGATTTACATTTTCTTTTGATCTGTAGCCTTGTTAAGGAAATGATGGACAGAGAAAAACTTTTCCAGAAGTTAATTGTCACAGATTCTGGACTAATAGTAATATCAGTATGTTTTATTATAACAATTCTGGGAGTACAGCCTACAGAGTAACCTTCAAAAGTTGCTAGCAATCCCACTGTTTTTCAGGTATGGAAAGTTCAAGAAGTATTACCTGGATGCATTTATCCAGGCTCAGCAGTTTATATGCTGTGCCTAACTGCAGTCCCACAGGACCTTAAAGCAACATATACTTGGTGCAATCAGTGCTATCAGGATTTGTAGAAGGAAAAGTCTCAGAGCAAGGTGATGATAATAGGTGCCTAGGGCAAGAGTGGCTGAGGAGAAATTAGTAGGAATTAAATATACCTATTATTAATAAGTCTCCCTCATCCCCATTCTTCCACCCCCAAAAAAAAAAATCTCTAGGTTGAGATTGAGATTTATGTAATGCCAATAATATACTAGCTTATCTCTCCACTGAAGAAACAAAAATTGGAAGATAAAGATGTTTAGCTCTATGGCCACTGGTGTCTTTGATTAAAGATTTATCAAAATGCTTCTCAGCTTCCTGACTGCACAACAGAGAATCGTCTATTATTCTAAAGACATCAGTGAAGCTACAGTAGGAACATTTGTCAAATGTAGGAAGAGTACTACATCACATTGTTGGAACTCTGAAATGTTAGCTCATGGACAGCAATTTATTTACAAATGAATAGAAAATGAAAATGACTAACTGTCCATACGAATAACGTGCTCCATTTTGAGCTGCCTGTGTTATGAAACAAAATTTTCCAACTCAGTCTCAGAATACAGGGACTATGATTATACTGATTTTTAATACAGATACTGAGTATTTGTAAACTTTCCATTACAGCTTTTTACAGTAGGAATCATTCCAGTGAAAACAGTTAATGCTTTGAGAAGTCCAACTTATTTTTAACATTTTGATGATAGAAACAACGGTTTCTAGATCTCAAACATAAGAAAACACTGATGACTTAAATTTAATATAAGACAAGTCATGTGGTTTCCATTATTAGAGTGAAAGAGCAATTAATCTTACGCTTATGTACTGCAATGTTTGCAGAATAGATAAGAAGGAAGCTTTATCATATATCTTCATAGGAAGCTGGTGAGGTTAGATTATTCAGCAATATGTCAGAGAGACTGGCAGAAATTAAGAAAGTGGCCAGTGTCAGATCTGTGTTTAGTCAGGACTTGATCAAAGTGTTGTTACTGCAGCAAGGCATTATATCAATTCTAGACCAGTAGATCTGCTTGGAAAATTATCAGGAAGATAATGTCATGAAACCCATAAGTAACTACATCTTGCAAGGATTTTTTTGAGGCATACCCAATCAGCAGTAAATGCACAGCCACTGCTTACTGTACATACACTACCGTGTTAATTATGAACACCGTTGTATCATTTACTACTCGTGTGGCTGGCAAGACAGATGCAGCAGGAAGCATGATCCAATACCAACATCCACACAAAAATCAGGTATCTATGTGCGCACACACACACAAAATGGAAGGCCTGTTTTTTTTTTTTTTTATTTCATCACTACTGTTTCATGATCACCGTTCTTTTAATATTTTCCCAGTGTCAGCTGGGAAAGCTGTTCAGACTACAGAAGTAGACATTTGTGAAAGGTAGAAATGTAATATGAAAATGAACTAGTTTTATTCACTCCTTTGTCCCTTTCACTGCCACCCGTGGAAAAGAGTTGTTTAAGATTCTACCTGTTTCAGGAAGAAAAAAAAAAAAGTCATCTTTTGTTTAGAAGTCTGTTATTTTCAGATGCTTATGACAGGACTATTTAAAGCAATAGAGGTTTTTATTTCCCTTCAGCTAGCACGTGAGCTTCAAGAAATTTCCTTCATGTAGCACTGTCAGGCTCAGCAAGAGTCTAGGTTGCTAAGCAACCTTCTTCCTTGTTCGATGTAATTCATATTTTAACTAATAAAGAACTATTGATGGATTGACCAGAGAAGAAAAGAGCACTAACTACTAAATACTGAATTAAGCATCTATAATATTAATAAATTTTGGCAGATAAGTAATGTAAATTCATAAGCAAACACAACCCTTCATTGTAAATTGTATCTTAAAAGCTCACCTGCCTTTGAAAGTGATGTATTGTTCCATCAGTGTGCTTGCAGAGCTTTCATAATAATGCTTTGTCAGGTCAGAACACTACCTGAGAAAGAAATGATAATGGGCTAAATTATGTAGGAGTTTAAATATGTTGAACTTGCATACAAGCTGCTAGCAACTGTAGGATAATACTGATAGTAGCTAATTATATTACAGTTGCCTTTAGAGGTCCCCTCAAAGTCTGCAAAGGCACCTGTGAGGAGAAGAATGGGAAACTGCAATGCTGCATGAGCACTGCTGCAGCACTACCAGAAGTATTTCCAGAGACAAAATGAGCATCTGCCTAAGGCATTTAGCTGTGACCCTCTAGACCGCTTTGCTTTCCTGAAACTATGGGAAGTCATGAGGCTAGAGAATCCTGGATTTTTGAGTGTTTGCATGTTCACGGATAAGCTTCTTGGACAAGGAAACCACAGAAGCAATGACTTGGTGAAAAAGGGAAAAACTGTCTGGACAGAGTCCTGCTCTGGGAAAAAACACAATACCAAGAGTGAAATGATAAAAATGATTGGGTCAAGAAAGTACTTGCACCTTTTTGGGCTGAATCTGTGGCCCTGCCTCCCAGAGACACAAATATAGATGGATGCCAGCAGCTTGCTATTTTTGTCTGCCCATTCCCAGGGTGTGGCCCACCCTTTATATAGGGCACAGCTTTTGAATCTCAGTTCCATGGGCTGATGTACCCCCTTTAGGCACACATAAGAAGAAAGAAGATTTAGTCTTGCACAATCCCAAGACCATCTATGTTTAGTCACTGAATGGCGACTGTTGTCACACGATTTACTGACTGAGAGCAATGACTGGGAAGGCAAATCTGGAAATAATTATTTACTCATGGAAATACAGAATGACCTTCTAAAAAAAGGTATCCTGGTGCAGTGGGGACAATTTAAGACTCCATTGTGCTCAGTAGCAACCACAATGAAAAGTGTCACAAACCCTCACATACCAGAGGCAATTTACAACCTAAATGGTAATTCTTAGATTGGTTTAGAGGCTTGATATGTGCTTCTGTTCTTCACTCTTCATAAGTGTGTGCACAGTACAGAAATTGTTCACAGTCTCTATACATCCATCAGATGAGATGTTCTGGATCTATAATAGGGTTGTTATTCTATTCAGACAGGTTTAGTTTGTATTTCTGATGGTAACTTGCCAATTTACATTAATTTCTTTTCCTCTGAGCACAAAGGAATTTTCAATTCACTTGCCTTTTTTTTTCCTGTTTGCTGCTCACTAACAGACATAAAAACTTCAGGTGGCTTAACTAAGCACAAGACATTTTGGACAAAAATATTATGCACCTTGAAACTTGTGGTTGTTAGTGTGTTTATAAGTTACCCGAATAAGACACCTCTGTTACAAAAACATAGAAAGCAGTGCTGTTCTATGACCTCTCTTACCCATTTGTTTTCACTGGGAACAGAAGCTGAAGGAGACTCAGAAATCCTATTTTTTTTTCCTTTTAAACAGATTAACAACTCAGATAATTTTGATATCTATATTTATCATCTGAATTTGTCTATTGGAAGCCAGGCTTCATGGCTAATATGAATATTGCTAAAAGGATAAAAATATCTTGCATATGACTGTTCAAATGTAGTTTTTGTAGTTGTCACTTGGGTAGCTTATGCAAAATCATAGCTGCTTTACATATTATCACTAAGGACCTAATCTTGAAACTACTGTATGGAATTAGAGCAGCATGAATTGAAATACTTTTTTTTTTTTTTTTATTGGCCAAGCTTTCTAAGCAGGAATGAGAATCAGCTTATATTAAAAAAAGAAATTGTGGGCAAAACCCACTTATCGAAAAAATAGTAATTATTAAAAAAAGCAAAGACCTAGCTCCTGTGGTGACACTTTACAGAGACATTTCTTTGATGGAATTGAAGGCTATGGGCTGAACAGAGGAAAAATGTTGAACTTCTCTAATAGTTATTGTGCCCTTAGCATATACAAAAATACCGGGATACTGAATAGAATATTGAGCTTAAGGAAAAGGAAACATGTTGATCATTCACATCCCTCCTAAGGAAACTCTGCTGTAATTGCAGCTCATACTAGAGTTAAGCCCAAAATAGTACAAACAATTGAAGTGTCCACCAGTGTCACCTTTTCCTTGAGCTTGCAAAGGCTCTGAATGCCACATAAAGCAGGGCACTGAAAACGTAAACTTTAGCCATGGGATTTTGTGAGCTTTCATCTATTCTTCTTGTGCTTTTGGCAAAGCTTTAAAGAACCAGCTAGCTTGTATCTACATTTAAATGTAGATTAATAGGAAAAATGTGCAGGAATGTTGATAGCATAATTACAAAATAAATTAAAGCGCATCTTATCAGTAAAATACTCTGTTTGTGTGTATTTTAGCATGGAGAATGTACAGGGACTTCCTTCTAGTGCTTTAATCTTTTCCAATAGCCAGTATGGAGTTGTATTTGAAAAAGGTCAGATATTTGTTAAGGTTTCATACTTGTGTATGCACATTTAATATTATCATGCACTGCATTATTTTTCATCATACAGAATACATAGATAAAGTTAAGCTTTAATGCAATATGTTATGTGATCTGTAGGAACTTAATGGTCAAAAGCACTTCACAGATCATCCTTTGTTGGGGCAGCAAAAATATAGATGGCCTCAGAGTTCTCCAACTTATAATTGGAAGCTGCTTCTTTGGATGTGTTCTTGCAACTGCCCTGGGAGCAAACAGTAGGGTACAATTCACCAAATTATCTTCTTCATCCTCCTAACAAATATTACTGTGCTAAGAGCGATGGGTACCCTATTGGTACCAGTGAATGAACCCAAAGTTTCAAAGGCACTTGAGAGCGTAAGTTCCTCCTGATATTGGCTTTCAGGTCTTGGAAAACAGTGATGAAGGTGTCATGAAAGTTATCTGTGAGCCATTATGGGTTTGCATCCCTCGGCCTTATCTCAAATATATCTTCTTGTTACCAAGATGGCAGGGAGGATACTGCTGCCAGCAATATTCCACTTAAATGGAAATTTTCTCCCCAAAAAACCCAAACAGCAGTAGGCTGGAAAAAGCAAAATCACCAGTTGGTTGCTGAGAATTAATCTGAATTAGGTCAGAAAAGAATCTTCAACACCCAAACTTAATCTGATGTTTTCTGATTCTTGCTGAAAGTCAGAGAACTGTAAAGGTACTTGTGTTTTGTTAAAAGATGTGTTGCCCAAAAAAACAATAGATTGTCAAAATGCTCATGTGAATTTAAATCATGTTTTTACTGGAGAGTATCAAGGAATAAGACAAAGGTCTCCAAGCAGAAATCACTTTTAATATAAACAGTAATTTCCTAAGAAAGATTGATTTAAGGACATTAATAACTCTAAAACCCCTTCTAATTACAAACATACCTCACTAAAGACAGTTACCTTGGAAGTCAGAAAAGAAAGATGAGCATTTGCTATTCATTTTCTCAAGTATATTTTAAAAGCTGGTGTCAAAGCAGGGAAGTTCTAAAGGAGAAATCTCTTTAAAATTCTTGCTAAAGGATAATATTCTCATTATAAAATACAGCAAAAATGCTTCAGTTCTCAATTTGAATTTGTTCCTTGCTCCTACTGAAAGGTTTAACTTTGAGCAGTATGGGAATCATCTAATTGTTTGCTTAAAAACACTCTTACCAGTATTAAAATATTTCAATAAGAGCAAGTTTTATATTTATTAACTATTTCAGAATTGCCTAAGTTTTTGCTCTTTATGAAATCAGAGAGCAGAAAAACATGTGATCCATAAGCCTCAGCTTGTGTCCTTTTCTACTGTTGATTGAGAGTAGACAGTAGCTTTTAAGTAGTAGAAAATAAATATGTAACTAAGCAATGCATTTCTTAGCTGTTTCAGGCCTTCTTGCACATTTCCATGACACAATGTCTGCAAGTACAATGGCATAATGCCCACTGGGGAAAAGACTGGAATGCTATTTGTTCCCCAAACTGCATTTCCTTGTAAGGGAACAAGCTTAACTTGGCAAACAGTTTCCAACCTTTCACTACATTTTCAGATAAAATCAAGGTTGTCCTTTCTATTTTATATATATATTTTTTTTAAGATCAGAAGATTAGGGAAGAAGTAAACATCTTTCTGTGGCTGGTAGTAAAACAAAGAAGATTTCTCCTTTCACAGATCCTAAGAAGTTAATTCTTAATGGTTAACAAACAATCCATGTCAAGAGTTGTTTCTTAATTTATATAAATAGTTACATATTTAAACCTAGCAATGACTTCAACGCCTCCTGATAAAATGCTTCCCAAAGCTGCCTTGGTACAGTGTATGTAACAGAGCTGCAGTGATAAGAGAAAGCATACAGTCTACTAATGGGTGAAGCTCTATTAATGTTCACAGGATAATAAAAACTTTATTTAATTGCATGGTCTGACAAAATATTTTAATTTGCCTTAGCTGACTAATATTTCTTCCAGAACAGCAGCAATTCCAGAAATGGCCTTGTAGGAAAGAGCTGAAAAGCTGTATACTACATTGATTGGTACTGCCTCTGAATTTAGATCCAAAGTAACTGTTCAAGCATTTATTACATATTTAACATTATGGTCCTTGTAGGAGCTATTCCCAAGGCCTAGGATAAAGCTATAACATAACATGAAGCATCATCTAGTTTCTTTGGAAGTTAGCATATTCAGTAGTTTTACTTTAACAAAAAGTAATTCAGCTTGACTTCTTTTAAAAGACCCTGTCCCTTTAAATGCATTTCTTCTCTTTTTATGGCAAAGGGGAGATCTTGAAGATGGATAAGATTCCAGTGATGAGGAAGAAAAAATGATGGAAAATGCTTCATGTTTTTAAAGCAACATCAGGTCAAAAAATTGGAAGCACGGTAGGAAGGATTAACCCAAAAAGGACCAGTGCTAAGGAGAAGACTAAAAAATCATTAAAAAAAAAAAAAAAGCTGTGACTGGAAGGTTGGAGAATAAATTTGAGAAATAAAACTGAATGGGGAAAAAAGGCTCTGACCATGAATTGGGCTGAACAATTAAAAGGTGAAGTCTCAGCTGTCAGAGATATGGATGATATTCCTGGGAAGCAGGAAACAAAAACATTGGGCTCACATCTAACCTCCTACCTCACGTGTTACTGTTCCTGTACACTCTTTCCCCTAGGTAGGGCTGCACTTTCTTCAGACTTTAAGTAAGCTAAAGGGTCTCCATTTTTGCTCGGAGAGAAGACACTTGACACATGGCTTAGATGAAATGAGAAAGCCAGGCACACAAGCCTGGCAAAAGTTGATACTTCTTTGGATTTACCCATCATAGTTGAAAGCTGGGCCTGAGCCTTTCTCTGGGTACACCTTGAGCAGTAAGCAGAGCGATGCATGAGGCTGCAAGGAGTGTGTGTTCCACATTTAAAGTGAATATGTAGAGATTTAAAGGCTTTCTGTAGTACAGAGGGGTTTGTGTGATCTTTCAGTGCTGCTTCAATATCTGTCTGTACACTAATCCACAAAATCCATCCTCATGAAGCAAACAAGTTCTTAAACAACTCAAGGTCTGCAAATGCTCACTCCTATACTTTGCACATCCTAAGTTCACAGCTGCATATATACAAAAATAGCCCTTGAAAAGTTTGCCTAATGAATCAGTTCAGTGAAAGAACACTTTACAAAGGGGCATACAAAACCTATATTATCCATTTTTTCCTAATAAAGGAAAACCAAATCTTTAGGAAACATCTGGCTTCCCAGAATCTGTAGGAAGTCTATGGTTAACTCCCTCTACAGCAGCTCAAATGTTTGTTACCTTGAATAGGAGTATTTTAATAAAGCAGTAGACATCATCTTGCTGAGGGAAATGGCAGTGACAGATAAGACTCATGAAAAATGGACATGTTAATGCCTAAGGCTGTTGCAGTAGGGAAAATAGTGTTCAATAGGCATGATGCTACTGAGAAGTATGAGCTGGTACAGAATACAATACTGCTAAACTCCAACAGGGCAAGTAGCCCAAGTTACCACATCTTTTTACAACTAAGGCTTTGTGAAGACAACATTTGAACTGAGTCCTCCTCAGTTATAGATCATTAATACAGAATTATTGGTATGGGGGGGGGGGGGGGGGGGGGGGGGAAGGGTGGGATACTGAAAAAAATATTTTCTGATTTTCATTCAGAAAGCAGCACCAGCACAGCTCCGACTTTAAGCTGTGTTTCAGAAACTTGCAAAAACACCGGCTTTTTGGCAAGACAGTCTTTTAACAGCTGAACCATGGAAGAAGTCCCAAGAGGCATTTCACAGCTGGAAGGCTACCTACGTCTACTAGACTCTGTGCAGACCGCAGACAGAACTCAGTTTTAAGACGTTTGCTGCCATCTAGTGTTCGTATTTGCTTCCAACCTTTAAGAAATGGCCACCTTGACAAATTACTTCAGAATATAAAGTAGCTAACAGTACGCCATTCCGCAACTGACACTGCAGAGGAAGGCAAACTAAATGATGCTTTACATAAATTCAGGGGCTTGTTTGGTATAGAATCAGGATGGAAGGGCCTTTCAAAGTGGTAAGTGCAGGACCCTGCTCGTGAGTCTTGTTTTATTTCAGTGCAGTAATAAGAAATACCATTTCATGTAGACTAGAAAGGAATATGAGAATGTATCATTGAATTTTTTATATTGTTATTGGAAAAAATTCCTAATGCATCACCTGAAGAACATTAATAATCTTTAGATTATGCAATAACAGTATCTTCCTCTATTTCCTAATTATAAGTATAGATTGCTATTAATGGCACATATATTCCTTAGCTTGTTCTGTTTGCACCATTTAAGAACACATCCTCTAAAACAGTTTATAACCTCCTGAAATATTTTCATTTATACTGAGTTTGGGGAAATTCAACATTTTAGTAAGAGCTAATACAGCACTGTCAAAGAAGTTTATCAATTCAGGGTCAAGGACCCATCTGTGCAAGCAATGTGATACAGAAGTCTGTTAGCCAGGGGAAATCAGAAGTATAAGGCTCTGTGTAAGCAGGTAGCTTTTGTAGCACTCAAATCAAATGAGGGAAGTGATGATTCTGAACTCAAATGGGTTGTGTATTCAGATTGGTTCTGCTGATCTGTGGGCTAGTGTTTGCAAAGCCAACGTAACTCACTGCATCCTCCAGTAGAGACATATCCAGCAGCCAGGGCAAAAGGTGTGCTGTCAAATCTTCTCCCCTTTCTGGTCCCTTCTCCTGATTTCTCCTCTGTCAAAGGCTTCCATTTACCCTCACATACTTCTGAATTTTTCTTCTATCCCTTGCTGTTCATTTTCCCCATGTCATCTATTTATCACTGCACTGAAACATGAATTTTCCCCTCCATTGCAGTGTGAGGCAGTACATAGCTTCCCTCTTCTGACCCAGCTGCCCATGTTGGACTTGAAAAAAAAACAAACAACTAAGTGTGGTAACCATGGGGAAAAAATTTGCCTCATCCTGCCATTCTGAACTGCAGCGTACTGTCTGACTGCTGACCAAACATGAGCTACCCAGTCACAACAAGGAGCTTTGAAGGGTTGGAAGGTGATTGACAGTTTACCCTGTGTAGTCAGTCCACTATTTGAGACATAAAGTCTTTTTTGAACAAGTATCAACCGTCATTTTTTGGAGATTAAACAGTCAAATGTGTGGAAGACTTAACCCCTGGACAAATTTTTGTCTTGGGTCCTTACTTCAAAGCATGCAGTAGAGATGTTTAGTGAAGAGCTACAAAAAATTGTTTGTTAGGGGAAAGAAATATTAGACCTCATTTTTAGGAGTGTCGGACTACCTTTGCACAAATCAGTCCAATGAGTATAATGTTACAGTTAATGCAGTGTAAGAATTCAGTGAAAGTTTTCCTAGTACACTGCAAAACCAGAATATATGGCCATAAGTAATAATTCAACATTAAAAAAAAAACCAACAACAAAATAAATTACAATTCCTAAATCCTTTCAGAGTCTTGAGTTTTTATATATAACCGTTGCTATATGAAAAGTTTATCTCAACTGAAAACTGTCTTTATAAATGTAGTGATACACATCATCCATATCAATTGTACAAAGCTTTAAAATACTTGGGCTAAGAAACTTTCTGTAAAGTATTTTTGGTACCTAATAAAATGATTGAGAATGAGATATTTATATCAGGAAAGTTTTCTGAAGCATCACTAAAATAATCTCAGTTTAGGTTGAACGTTTATGAAGTGAGCACAAGAATCTACCTGTAACACAGAGCCCAGGTATGTATATGATTGTAATAAACAAGAAATTGGAACAGATCCCTCAAGGAACAGTCTGGGACAAAAATATTTGAAAAGGGTGTTTGCAACAGGAAAATAACTGTCCCAAATTACCTATCCATGACATGGGAAAGTATACATGAACTCTGGAGAACAATGGTTAGTACGTATTACTACTTCAGCACAGCTCTTCAACAGAGGCCAGTCATCAACAAATGCCAGTATAAAACAACTTTTCTTTGATGGTGTAATAAAATGTGCACTCCTAATATTTTCTATAGAAGAAACAGGGCTAGAGTTATGTAAACAGCAGTGTCTGCCATATTAGACTGATGTAGCTATGGCAGACTGAGAAATAAAAGCAGTCTTGCTGAATAGAAATAATTTGTCCTAAATCCAGTGCTCACTGTTACATTGTATTATTCATGCAATTAATGTCGGTTCTTACTTATAGCATGTTAATGTAGGTTTAAAATTAGAGATTATTTGTTCATATTATGGATTTCTATTTTTGTAAGTCAAAGCTTTTCTAAAGTAATGACAGATGCAAAAATACAAATCAAATTAATTTGCATTTATTTGCAAATGATAAGGTTTTCCAATGGAAAAAAGGACTGTACTTCAAATGATCAGCTAACAATTTATGCATTGCCTTTTATGGTTTGGTTAAGATGGCTAACTATCAAAAGATGTATTCACAAATACAGTTGTAGCCTAATCTCCATTTAAGAAGCACTTTTAAGGCATGCACATGCTTCATTCACATTCTTTGTTGCCCACAGCTTTGGGAAATGCTTTGGCTTGCCAGTCTAACCTCAAAATTAATCTCAAATTCTAAGAGAGTACCCTTGCACTGGGCCAGCTCTGATTGCCTGTGGAATTTATGTATACAATATGCTACTGACAGAACAACTTTATCCTCTATTTGTACTTCTATTCAAGCTCACTTGAAACATTTGGAAAAATACTGCATTTTTGGGGCAGTCTTTCCTACTGTGATCTATGCAACTTCTATTTGTGCCTTATCAACAACTTTGAACAAGGGCTTGGAGTGCTATATATTTAAACTTGTCCTTGCAGGTTTGAATTAGACCAAGCTTTGCTTTAAGTTGGTCAGGAACCTTGCTCTTCACAGGGTGTGTGCAGAGACACTTGAATGATAACAGTACTTTATAACTGTAGCCAGAGTGCGTTCTGTAAACTTCCATCAATTCTGTCAAAATTAGACATTTCTGCACAGAGTCATGATACCCAGCCCTGGTGCAAGTGCCCAGCACAAAAGGTAAGAACACACTTGCAGGAGAAGATAGTATTTTGAAGACACTGGGCAAATCCAGATGCTCATGTTAGAAGTAAGATTCTACAGCTTTTCTTGATTTATAAAGAAAAAAGATGAAGCACAAGTTTTGAAAGCTCATCTAATATAACTACTAGCTAAATACAGTCCATTACATTCTCAAGCATCTACTCCTAATCAGTTGTGACCACCAACATGCCCCTTTGTGTAAGGATCTCTGCTAGTACATTGAGAAAGTCTGATGAAAAAAGGGCCTTGAAAGCACAGGTACATTCTTCTAGGATGAGATTCACACTTTAAAATGCTGGGGAAAATACAGTCTGACAGTTCCAAAACCTACTGCCACTGGTTATGAATACTCACTGAACATTTTTGCTTGCGATCTCTGTGGTACATGATTTGCAGAGAGAAAAGTAATTTCTTTCCTTGAAAGACGATGCTATTACATTACTTGATCATAATATTACAAAACTCTATTGTGAATCCAAAAGGTAGAGGGAGATTGAAGGCTGTAATTTCAAAATGCAATGCATTTGATGGGCTCCCTTATCCTTTCTATATGTCTCCCATGAGTACAAGCACTTAGTTTCATCTCTGACCTCCTTCTTTCTTCTAATTATGTCCTTGTGTACACTTCTTTCTCTGCACCACCACCTCCTCCCCTACCCAGCCCTTTTTCCTCATTGACTGATCTCACTTATCAGAACGCTGTGTATCTACCTGCAAGTGTTTGGATTGACCAGAAGTTTGCCAGCTTTGTGAGAGTTGGTCCAAGAGCTCACATCTAGAAGAGAATGAAAAACATGGGTGGGACATTGCTCTCTGGACTATTTATATAACTTCTAGCTCACCTAGCAATGTCTCTAAAAAGATGCTTTCTTGACTGAGAAATACATAGATAAGAACGATGAGATGATTCTCTCCATTAAACACAATTTATCAGAATATATAATTTTTTTTTGTGTGAGCAGCTCGTACTTTAATTCAATGAAAGCCTGGAGTTGAATTCCTTCAGTCTTTTGAAAAAACCCACCTGAAATACTCTGGAATCTAATCAGGTGTTTGAGCTGCTCTGGACTTACATATTCTCTCACTTTTATTTATGAAAGCACTTGCAGTGTTTTAGGTGGAATTTATTGAACCTCTGCACCGGAGATTCACAATGGCAAAAGCGTAACTCACAAAGGAAACTCACTCTATGCCTCTTCTCACTTATCCTTAACCAAGATTTTTCATTAAAATAACATGCAACCTCAAATATTTAAGAAAACATTACTACTCTGAACTACAGCCCACATACCGCTGCTAGTACTTTTGTTAGAGCTACATTTTAATCACTTTTGGGATATGACTCACTGAGGTGATAATCATTCACCTCAGGCAGCTTGTTTATTGTGGAAAGTATTTCAAGCATCACAAGAGAAGCCCTGGAGAAGAAAATCCATTGCCAGCTGGGGGTCACAGCCCTGCAGCTGTCATATGCCGCAGGTTACAGAGACAGCAGGCAGGGCCACAAAACAAGGCTGTGGCTCTGGTGCAGGTGGATTCAGAGACCCCTGACTAGTGTCCTGCAGCTTCTGGGGCAGGTTTCTAACCAGGAGGCAGCTTCCCGAGGGTAGTTCTCTGGCTGGATCAGGGTGACAGAGGGCACTGGGAAGAGGTAGCTAGATGCAGCTACTGTACTGCCTTGACGCTTTGGAAGTCAGAGCCTCATCTGAAATACCATGAAGAGTTCAGTCTTGTAATGATATATAAAATGGGGTCTGGCTTTTGGATTCCTGATAATGGCAGCCAAACTATTTTCTTCGGGCACTGGAGGGCACTGCAGCACTGAGGAAGAAACACATTTCTAAAGGACATTCCAGAAAATAATGAATGATTGCAGATATGAGGAGGGGCTGGGGGGGATCAGTAGACAGCAGAGCAGCAATCATTCATTACTGATCTGGCATGCTCTGTCCCCCTTCAGCTAGAAGTAAGTGTTGCAGCTTTATATAGCCCTGCAAAGGTCTCAGCAAACCTCTCTATAGGCAGGCTCTGTAGCCTCAGATAGTTGCTTAATGGTTCCTTTTCAAGTACGTTCATTTCCCTTGAGTACTGGAACTGACTTTTTTCATGTATTACAGTACATTTAAGATTGTAGTGAACAAAACACACAGCTAAGTCTTCCCACTCAAAATATAGAGCCAGGTAGGCAGGTTCAGGGGTCTCGGTTTTGTAGTTTCAGTGTGTTATTCAGTCTCTCCACAACATAAACCTCAGTTAGGTCATTCTTTGTTTAGCTCAATGTTTTCCTAAAAAAACAGGATCAGGTGCCACACTACTTCTTCCTTCCTTCTCCAGCCAAGTCTTTTAGCTCTTTATGAGCAGCTCCATCTCTCTGCATTTAAGGGAAGGAGACAATCTCATTAGAGGTGATGACTATCCCCTGTTTAAGAAGCCATCAAAGAAACAGAAAGCAAAAAAAGCTTCTCTATAGTGAAAGGGGAAAAAGGGGTGATTAGGGGGATATTTAAGATTATTTTAAGAAAAGTTTTGCGAATCTCAAAAGCAAATCAGAGACATAGTGTGTAGGTGTGATGGCATTACCTTTACACAGTCAGAGCATGTATCAAAAATATAGCTCCTTACCTTTTTTGCTCTTACTCCCACATGCAGAATTTACACTCCTTTTCAACTCCAGTTGTCAATTATGTTCCTCTTGGACATTTTAATATATTGTTATTCTTTCATTTGCTATCCTCTTATTGCTCTGTAGGTCTTGTTACATCTTATTCTTCTCACATTACAGTTTTGTCCCTTCATCCTCCATTTTATTAGGAATTCCCCCCTATCTTTTTACTTGGCAGTCTCCCATTCTGCATCTTGCTTTCCATTCCTAATCCTCCAGCTACATCTCAAGGTTTTGTCTTTGTGTCTTTTTGCTATAGCTTTTCTCAATTCAGAACCTTCTTCCTATTTATTTAGGAGAAGCCTGGCTGCAGCCCTCCCCTGGCAACTCTGTTGAGGTCTCTCACCAGTTAATAGGGAAGGCTGACAAAAAGAGAAGTAATCATTGAGAGTGAGACTGTGGCGCAAAACAGGTTTCAATGCTAATGGGAGAAACAGGCAGATAGATCTCCTAGGGTTTCTGTGAAATTGCTCCCAAATTCCAATTTCATCCAGAATAGCAAGATCAGTTTTTACCTCCCAGGTTGCAACAACCTCAGGGCATGCATATCACCCATGCTTAGGTCTCCATCTCAGGATGGCAAGTAGTGATTTTACTGAGCTGAAAGCTTTGCCACCTTATGAGGAAAAAAAAAAAAAAAAGGATGGCAAATACAATTACTTGGAGCAGACAGTGTTAGCTCCCAGAGCCTGGAACAAAGCATCAAGTAATAAATGCATTTGTCTTACAAGCCCACACTCTTCAGTCCCATCCATGCTGGGCTGTGTACCAAGTTGAGAAAGCAGAGTTAGATGTGCATCAAGCTTGTGGCAAAGACCAAACGAAGCACTTGCTGTGGCTGTAAATCACATTCTGTGCCATGTTTCAGCAATATAAGCCAGTTAGGCAGAACTGAACATGAAAAGAAAATGAAGTGGCTATTTTGATTCAGTAGTATTCATATCAATGTGAATTAAAATTTTGTATTTATTTTAAGCTGCATGAAGCTATTTATCAACATAAGAAAAGCTTTCAAAAAATACCAGAATGAATTCTCTATTTGAACCTCATCCTAAGAGGGTTTAGTTTCTCTGGTTCTAACACTTGGTTACTTGTCATGTAGAATTAGGTATCTTCCCAGCCAATGAAAAACATGTACCCAAGCTTGTAAGATTTAGGTAAAAAAACATTTCTTGCTGTTTATCTACTATTGTCTGTGCTAATCAGTGACAGGAGAAGGAGAAAAAGCCAGAGCTACTTTTGTGCTTGGCATCACCACCTCTGTCTTGTGATAACATCATGCTGGAAACATTTATTCATTCATTCCCCAGTCAAACTTGTTTAGAATAAAAAGGTCAATTAAAAAATGCAGAACAAATATTTCCTTGTTCTGCAGCTATGTAGCAACTGGACAATGTAAAGTTTTACTCACACAAAATACAGTTTTCAAGAAGATGGCAAGTCTGTGCAGCGTGCTACAAAGAAGAAATTGTTCTGACATTTTGATAGAAAATTAAGAAGCCTTTCACGCTCTAACTTGTTTAACTGCACAGGGGCTAGAGACCTATGCCACCCTTCTTCATACTAGGGTGAGTAACAACACTGCAGGGCATGGAAAGAGCAGGAGATGCATCCTTCAGAACAGTGCTGCTCCACACGTGCATGTAACCATGACAGTGTAGGGAGAAGGCTATGCCTTGCTTCCACCCCTGAAATATATTACAGTAAATGCAGTTTAACAGTGCAAGTTTCCCTTTTAGAACGAGGTAGTCCTAAGGATTATAGATGGTAATATTGACTTTTTTTTTTTTTACAGGTGTCTGCTCAGCTTTCATGACATCAGCTCATTTCCTGCCTAGGCAAACACCACTGTCTGCACCATAAGGCAGTTCTCTCTGTCACATACCTAAGATAGCTCCAAACTGTCTGGTTGTCTATGCCAGTGGGTACAAATGCTCAGATGTCACATTTGCCTTCTCCTTAGGCTCCTTGAGGAGTCAGGTTAATCCATCAGTTCAGTTTGATGATTATATCTGGTTCTGCAGCTGATTTATTTGCTAATAAGCTGAGCATTTCTACTTCACTTTGTGGGTACAGACTGCCTTTGAAGGAGCTGAAGAGTTTCCAGTTCAAATGATGCTAATGTACATGAAATATTTGCAATTGTCTCCAACTTATAGTGTTAATGCTGCAGATAGCATAACAAGCTGATTTGATTATGCCCAGTGTTATTCAGCAAGGGAAACGCATTCACTCAATGTTGCTAGGCTACCAGCCTTATTTACAGATAGTTAGAAGCTTCCAGGGCAGCCAGAGCTGAAAAGCTCCAAGAGCAGATGTAAGAGGAGGAAATAATAAATGGCACTGATGATGCATTAGAATTCATTTTAATTTGTGTTGTACTGTGGGATCCCAGTGAGAGGACAGGCAAGCAGCAAACACCTCAAAACTTAACTAACCCATCACACTGAAAGTACTACAAGAAAGAAAATAGAGAGCAGGAGGGAAAGAAACCACTGGCACTGCACAGTAATTAGGTCAGTTGTCAAATTTAACATAGGTTTTTGATTTTGGAAGTCAGCAGTTGAAAAATAAGTCACCAAGAATGTATATAACAATGGGAAGATGCAACAATAAAGGACTTGATGAAGATAAAAACCTCACTGTTACTAGCAGTTTAGTGGGACCAGACTAGTGACATTGAGTCTTCTTATTTGTATTTTGTTGTCACTATTTCAGTTGGATATGGACCTACTCTGGGACACCCCAATGTGCCTACCCAGAAAGAAAAGCCTTGCCTCCAAACAAGCATCACATAACTCATTATGGAGGTTTGACAAAGCATTAGAAATGTTACAATTACAAAACAAACCTACCTGCAGCACCTCATCGCTTGTCCCCAGGAAACTTCACCAGCTTTGTCTCTGCTTTCTTAGGGACAGAGACTCAGGAGCTGAGGGTCCTCACCCACAGCACTGTCCCACAGGTCTGGACAGGGCAGGCAGTGCCAGGAGTTGCAACATCCTCCACCAACAGCCTCATTTTCTGAGGGGACAGACCATGCCCAGGTTCTAACCAGGAGCAGCAAAATATGCTGCTGGAGAGACAGCTACAACCCAGGTCCAAAGTCCAAGGAGACAGGCTACTAACAGCACACATCTACCATCCAGCCAGGAGGCAGAACTGGAGACAAACACACCTGCACCACAGCCTAGTGAAAAAGCAGCACCCAGTTCTGAGCTTAAATGGTGCCGTGGGCCTATGGGCAGATGGTGTGTGGGTAGGGGTCCCAGGTGAGGCTGGTCAAGGCAATCAGGGCCTCTTGGTGCCCACCGGACCTTGACACTTTTAATCCATTTTCTGGATTTCTCAGCAAATAAAATGACAATATGTGGGGTAGAACAAGTGCACTCAAGCCTGGGTCTGTGCCACTGTATGTTGTTGGTGTCATCTAAGTGCACAGATTCCCCATGCTCCTAGTTTGAGCATACCCAATATGTTTTTCACTAATGAAACAATTTACCTACACAGAAAAGAGTTGGATTTATGGAATATAGCCCCATCAAATATGGGGCAGAAAAGGAAGCAGGTAACTGCATCTCCAAAATAAATCACTTCCACGAATGTGACAGCTTCAGCTCTAACAGGTTTAGAAACACATTTCTCTTGACATTGCTACTGAAAGGTATGTAAATGTACGTATGTTTGCACACCAGCAGTCTTAATGAAAATAATCCTACAGATACCTGAGAATGGTTAGTTCTAGCTGAAGGAACAGCAGAGGAAATTTGCAATGGTTGAAATGCTGCAGTCAGGATGTTATCCGTAGCTGTACTGTAAGCCTGATGACTAAACTTGCAGAACACAGTGAGTCATATTAGGCTGTACCTCCCCTACCCTGAGTGGCTGGGCCCCTTCGAGAGGCTAGGCATCTCAGATGAGAAAAAAAGCACATTAAAAAACAAAGAGAGAAATGAGTAAAATGTGTTTACAGCCTGCTCTGTTGGTTTGCAGCTGGCGTACACTAGCATCCATCACTTAAATGTTTAAGGCTCTATTACTCAAGCAGAGGAGTGGCAGTAGCTGCAGGCACAGAAGCAAATTTTATTCCATTAACCCTCAAATACCACCTGCAGTAACTTCTCATCTTATCTGGAGTTCCTTTGTTTTATCCTTGTGTAACCGAGGGCAGAGCTTGACTCATCCAGTTCAGACACAGTGGGTGAGAGGAAAAGAGGCAAAACGTGTAGGTGGTATGAAATCCCATCAGTACCTTCCCGCTCACAAGGATAACGTTGTGGGGCTGTGCATCCTTGACAGACTCCCACAAACACCTCTGTGAACAGCACACCCAGCACCCTCTGAATCGTGGCTGGTCGTTGCCTGTGACTCAAGCCTGATCCCGGCAGCCTGTCCCCTCTTCGGTGCTGGCTCTGGAGAAGGGGGGCCTCTCGCAGCCCGTGGTGCCCAGATGGCTGCTGGCACCCAGCCTCTGTGCCAGGGGAGGGGACCAGCAGCGTGCCTGCCGGTGTATCTCACCATGTTGCCCTCCAGCAGCAGCTGGCACAGGGGTCGTCTCAGGTCACCTTCTGCAAGGGGATGCATTGCCACGTGAGCCAGCGGGGAGTTGGAGTGAAGGGTGCTCTTCCACCACACGGTCCTCACCCTACACTACTTAAACCGTGTCCCCTGTCAGTGTAACTTAGGTGGCTCCTGTGAAGGTCCGTTTGCTCTACACAATGAGCCTTATTTTACAGGACCTCATCTATCTGGGCACAGCAGTGGGAAGCAGGTGCCTACTTGGGATCACAGATGCTGTGAGGTGCTGCGAAAGTGCTCTGAGGAGCACTGAATGTGTCAGGGTCCTTCCGCACTCACACCGATCAAAGATGCTTTGGTTTTAAAGATGACACTAATCACTTCAGGCACTTCTAATGTCTGATCAGAAGAGTTTGGATTAGTGGCTTTTGGAGATGATTTACAGCTTATCTGTATTAATACAGACCTTAATTTCTCTGGTTGTTTTTACCATGGTGACTAATAACACCCACTGGCAATGAACATGGATGTTTCTATTAGATACGTATTCTCCTAATGCAAGCTTGATATCAGGTGCCTGGGGGGGTGGGGGGGAAAGGAGTATTTTCTGGAAACCTATATGGAATCTTTGTTGTATTGCATTTATTAGGGCATTAAAATTTAGTCTGTGATGAATAATATAGGAAGGAAATTAATGTGTCAACCTTCAAGTTTTCCGTATGAATGGGTAGAATGTCCCAAAGAATCTCAACTTCCATGATGAGACACTGAGATCTTTTCCTCCTTTTTTTTTCTCTTTAAAACCAACTCTGCTTTTTTTCTTTTACCCAACTATGATAGAAATATTTAGCAAAAGTGGAGGATTTCTAATTTTATTTAGAAGAATTGAGTTGTAAACTTATCTATTGATTTCAGCCAAATATGTGTGATTGGATGTTTTACTTCCTAGGCCATTTATTACAGAAAATATAGAAATTTTATATCATAAATTCTTTTACTTAAATTTAGTTTATTAACTTTTTAAAAGTAACTGTTTTCTGTAAGCTCAATCTCATTTTCTTAAATGACAAAATAGAAAAAAACCTAAACCCCCTTCTTTTGTTACTGAAAGTTAAATTTTTATTGGGTGTAGTTGAACTTGTAAAAAGGGGGCTGTATTCTTGATTAAGAAGAATCAATCAATTCAATCAGGTTTTGAGCAAACCCAAATCAATTCATAGATCTTAACATTCATAGAGGGAAACCTCTAGGCTGGCCTTGATCCATCGCTTAAATAAAGAAGAAAAATGCCTTGAACTGTCAGTGGATGTGAGCTGGGAACTACCTGAAGCCCTGAAAGGCTTAGGTGATGTACTCCTTATAGCCTATTCCACAATCCACATACGTTTCCACATACAATCCACTCACTGGTCAGCTGAAACTTATTCTTGCACCACACCCTGTCTTGGGACTTAAAAAATCAACAGATCACTGTGAAAAAATGATGAGACTTTCCAGCACTCTGCCCAACATGTTAGTATTTCCTAGGTTTCCTTTCAATAATTAGGACCCAGCGTTTTGAAGAAGAAAACTTTGGCTATTCCTATGGCCTTCTCGAAGAAAAACTGGCGTGAGAAGATAAATCCTATTTGTAGTGGGTGTTCAATGCAGTTTGAAATAATTTTAGACTGTCAGCTTTCAGCCAGTTCCCACGTGCACTTTTCCTGAATATCTGAAGTTTCTGTTTCTATCAATGTTTTCCCTGAAATTTCTTGGCATGTTTTTCCTAGGCCTAGCACAGATGAACTGTTGGAGTGAGAGAAGAAATGAATGACCTGCAATGATTTTAGAATCCACGTAAGCTTCCCTAGATATTTTAGTGAAGGCTTTTATTCTTCTTTTGCATAATTTTTTGCTGTTTGCATCTGGAATAATTTTCCAGGGAAGAGATTCCCTTTTCCTACTCAGTCCTTTTTCTTTTAAGATTTTTTCTTTTTTTTTTTTTGCTTTGTGCTATTTGAAAAAGTAATAAGATGCAAGTAGGCTATCCTTATCTGAAGTGGCTTTATAAGTAGGGCAAAGTCTGAATCTCTTAACACAAACTTGTACAAAAGTAGAGATCCCTTTTTTTCCCAAGTTTTACTGGTTTGGTATTATATAACATAATACATAGCTAAATTTAAACACAACTTCAAATAAAAAAGCTAATATTAATTTTTTTTATACCTCATCCGATTTTAAAATAAACAATTGTGAGGCTTGATTATTATTATTATTTTTTTCAGATGTTTGTTCTGAAACCTTTGGCTTTGCAGTGCACTTGGAAATATCACTGGAACAGACTTTTATGTTATGACAACAGAAACATCTTACTAAAAGCAGACTGTCTTGCGGTGTCGTTTCTACGTTGCTTCTGTTCCAAGCAGATGCACAGATCAGATGCACAGCTGTATCAAGTAGTTCTTTGAAATTTAAACTCCAGAGAATGTCTGGGCTGTAGTTTCTGGATGCAGTCAACCCCGTCACGTTAGGTGCCTTCCTCGTCTTCCCTAGAGAGTTCTTGCTGCTCAGTCTGATGTCTCACTAGAGATATCAACCCCTTCTGTAAGAGAGAAACTCTCTTATTTTCCTTAGGCTTTTGTTGTAGCTCTAGGCCACAACAGAGTAGAGCTCTGGGGTCTAGCTTGTCCCATTTTTTCCCACAACCTTGTGCTAGTGATTCACAACATCTTTGCTGTCAAAAAGCCACAGTTTAGTGGGAAAGCATGTGACGCAACCGGGTCAGACGGAGGAGAGGTGATTTAAACAGAGCACTGTGACAGATCTCCATCTGTGCAGTTCAGCTGTCACATGCAGCCTCCCGGATGGGAACGAAAAGTGTGCTAATAGGCTGCAACATTTCTAAGGTGTATAAACAGCAAATGCTTCTTTTGATGTATGACTTGCAAAATATTGTAGCAGCCTTAAAAATGTCACAACATGACAAAGAGAACTTCTATGTAAATTATGGGAGGGAAAGTATCAAAGGGAAATGGAGTTAGCCTTAAAGGAAAAAAGGAGGTGCCAAATTTGTCAGCCGTGGAAGCTGCAGATGACTGGGAAATGCAGGAAATCAAGTAAGATAGTTACTAATTTCATTTGATAGTCTTATTTTTCTGTTTTGAAATCTTGTCCTCAGGAACCCTGTACTTTGCTAAAGGAAGGCATACAAGCCTGTCAGGTTTCAGATGGAGCAAAATGCAAATGGCTCTAGTAGAGGTACGTACTATCTCAGGGCTTCAAAGCCAAGTAAAAGTTTTGTGTTTGGATATTTCTGGGCCCTGAGACATATTTAGGGAACCCTGGAACTGCTGTACAGGTCCTGCCTAACCCAAAAGACAAGAAATTCTGTACTGTTGGATGTTACGTCACTGTAAACTTTCCCCAGTGGGCATACAACAGAACAGTTTTTTCTGTAGGAATGCAGTAAATGAAAATTGCCTTGTAAGAAGTGTTTTTAAAAGTGAGTTAAACATTTCTCTGGCTAATCAAAAGCAGCTTTTGTATGGCAAGTGGTTTAGGCAGAGCAAGCTTGCATATGTACACAGCATGCTGTCAATAGCTCATGAGTCTCATAGCTTCTGCTGGGCATCAAAGCTGAGGCTCTAATCCATGAGGGGAGCTGAAATGTTGTATTTGACCACGCTCCTACACAAGGTTTTCATGAGGACCACCAAAGCAAACAGGGGTTACTAGAATGTGGGTACACACTCTTCTGCTTTTGAGGTACAGTGATGAATGGAAGTATTTATTAAAGCTTAGGAGAGAAAAGTCCTCAATGTTTCAGGAAATACCTAAACATAGCATTATTAGTTTAATTTTCAAGAGGCAGATCATATTGTTCGCCATTTGCTCAGCCACAAGAACACTAGTAAGGATTGCTTGGGAAATACCATATGCAGTTCATTCTTAGAAGAAGGAAACAGCAGCTGATTTGCAAGACTGGTGTCTGAGGTGTAAAGTTGCTCCTAATGAAGCACACAATCTATCTTGTGCATGCATCACCCACGGTACAGCTGCAGGCAGAATGGGCTTCAAAAGGCGAGAGGGAATGGCTCATGTTTTTCTAGTGGGATTTTTGGCAGCTATTAAGCCAGCTAAATTGCATTTTTAGAAGAGATCACATTTTATTTAGATTTTATTTAGCTCTTTTCTTATGCAAGTAAACAAGCATTGTATTGCCAGAGTTACTTAAATGCTCCTCTGATGATAGAATGACATGACAATCTATGAGCCGGGCAAGATCTTGCGAAGGCTTGCAACAATTCTTAGCACTTACATATCTCATGCTTACTAACCAGGAGATACTGATATATTTTTCAGCACTGTTGAAACTTGTACAAAAATACATTTTTATGCCCTGCTACTGAAATGCCCTGTAGTGGTCACATTAAAGCTGTCGCAGTGGTGTGACCCATGCTGTATAACTGTGGGCAAGAAAAGTGCTTATCTGAGGCAGTGGATTTTTGCCTCAGCCTATTGCAGAAAAAAAAAAGAGGAAAAAAATCCCTAAACACATGAAACCCACTCTGATACAGAAAGTGACATCTCTAAGTGAACAAGTAAATATTAATTCTATAAAAGGGTACATGGCTATAGGGAATGATAGCAAATTATCCTAATCAGAAGTTGAATAGACTGCAAATTGTACAGTATAACACAAGATGCAGATCCAAAATTTTGGGCAGCCTGGCAACACATCTTTGCACTCCCTATGTTTCATAAATTATTGAATCATACAGCAGTAACTTACTGGGCTGAATTTTTTATATGTGATTAAAATGTCTTCCCTCTCTAGTCCCAGAGAATGAAGTAACAGTCCAATAATTGCATAAGCTTTAAAACAAACTAGTCGTGTAACAACAATTAGTATAGTGGGGTGCTCCTCCATGAATATCAGGTCCTTTTTTTAGAAAACTACAATATAAGGAAGCAAAAGTTGTAAATAACTCTAAGTTCTTTCTGACAGAAAGCTGAAAGACTGCTGCTATATTTCCAACTATATATATGTATATTCAGAGAAAGATATTCTAAAAGTGGAGCAAAATTCTTTGTATGCAAATGCAAACAGTAAAGAATAAAACTGGAGTACACAATAAACCAGCAGAGAAATGACACTAAGGCCTGTGGTCTAGGGCTAGTGACAGCCACAGGGAGCCCTTCTTGCTGATCCTGACTTTTGCCTCTCTCTCTCCCCCTGTCCTTCCACTTTGAACTCTGGAAACAAGGAACCTTCTCCCACATTGTGCCATAGTGGTAATCAAAAGACAGCTGTCCCCTTAGCTTAGACACAGCCCCGAAGGAGCGCAGCTACCCTCTGGTGCACAGCAGCACTCAAACTTCCCTAGCTGGCAGCAGAGAAGGAAATGGTCATCAGCTGCCAGAAAAACACCTGGTTTTGTTTCTCAGCAGCATGACCTGGTTGCAATTGTGAAATTAGACCAGTATGAAGAAAGGTGTCAGAAATGCATATTCTTCATGGAAATATGGAGTTTATTTCTTCCCCAGGTGAGCAAACTGTACAAAAATAGACTTGACAGTAGGGTATGTCAAGAGATATAGTATCACTTTATTTTGTATCCTTTAACGTCATATTTTTGATCAGCAATTTACACTGCTTCTACGATCTTGTTCCAAGCCTGCTTTTCTTTATTTTGTCTTGAACTGTCACTACCCCACCAAAGCGTTAGAGGCTTTTACAAGAGACACTTGCGCAAATTGCTGGTGCCTATGCCAGCATGGAAGTCTTGCATGTGGGTTGCCGGCCTGCATCATGCAGGATGATGCGCAATTGCCCAAATGTTCTTCACATTTCTCTCAAGAAGTAGGGCTTCATAAAAAGTAAAAGTGGGTTGTCAGTTGTGGATAAGCTGTGCTCTGAACTTGCCTGGTGTCTTCTGATTCAGGCTATGTTCATGAAGCACTGTGTTCTCTTACATTTCACCTGTCATTTAAAACCTTCGGACGATTGAAAATCATAGTTTAAATGAAATTATTGAAACTAGTTTTAGTGAAATACAATGAACTATGAACTACACATCAGAGAAGATGATTTTATTTTTTTTTCCTGGCCTTAAAAGTTGTGAAACTACGGAGCGAATAACATATGGAGTCTGACATTGCTGTGTGCATCATGATAATTGTTGGAGCTGTGTTTCCCCATGTGGCACCCTTAGTACTTTAGTCACTAAAAATAGTTACCCCAAATCTAACTTCTGTTAAACATTCACTATACAGATTTTCTAACCTGACACATAGTGAGAAGAGCTTTAAAATAATTCCTTTTTCTATTAAAATTAATTGATATTCATCTCATGCCAAAAGACCAACATGATAAGTATCTAAGCTTCTGATAACTGTTTAAAAACCAACTTATTACAGGCTGAACTGGCAAAATGCAAAGGATTTATATTTTATATTAGTTTTCAATATATATGTATTCTTTGCATCTCGATGGCTCTGCTCAGCAAGAATTTTGACTCGTGATGGGTACAGAGGATCCCTGGCTAACTTAAGGAAACTGTCTCAGGATTGATTGTGAATCCAGAATGTGCTGATGACTGAATACAGAGGCATGAGTTAGACACCCTGGCAGAAAAGTTATCCAAGTTCTTGCACAGTCAGAGGAATCACATAGCAGCCGCTGCACCCATTTGAGCTGGGAACCAGAGGCTGCGCTCCCAGATTGCTTTTTCCAGTCTCTTTGCCCCTTGGGTGGGGCAAATTTCCACAGCAACGTTACAATTAAAGAATCTTTCTGAACTGTGTAAAAATATATAATTTATTATGGTTAAAAAGAAGCGTTTTAATGAGACATTTTGGAGGACTATTGTGAACTGAGCATTTTCATACAAGTAGAAAATTGTACAAATAGAGTCCACTCTTCCCTTCAGGCTACTGTATTCTACTGTCAACTTTGTATCAGAAATGCAAGTGACCAGTTACACCTTAAAACTGTGTTCAATGTCTCTTCCAACTGGTTTTGCAGACAACTTTTTAAATAATGGAAGCAAAGGTTTTGGATAAAGTCGAGAAGTTGCTGTTTCCACGTTCCACTTTTTACCGTGAAACAATGCTACTAACTGGAGTCAAGCAGGTCTTTACATCAGCATAGCCAGTGTTGCAAAATCTAGTGTGTTCTCAAAGGCTTTACCTTCTGAAACTGTAATTGCACAAGAACCTCAGTTTTCTAGGTCAGTGTTGCGGAGAGAAAAGAGAAAATTTAGTGTGAACATATCCCTGGAGGCCATTTCCCATTACTTTCGAACCAGCACAGCATCCTCGCTTTTTACGATTTTTTAACAATTCGCTTTGTTAACCTTTGTTAATCACTAAACTGTTTGGAGGCCCCACCAATAGAGGAGCATTGTATGTGCTAGACTGAAATGTGAATGGCTTTAAAGTGTTAGATCAACCTTCCAATCTCAATATATTCAGCTGAAGCCAACTACAGCTGGGACAGAATAAACCATCACTGAAACAGTTACTTAGTGCATGAAATAATCCAAATAGTTTCTGATTTCAGTCAACTGGAGCAGAAATTCAGCCACTTTTTGAAAAATCTAGTAAATCTACCAGGTCCTTCCAAAAGCAGATTTCTTCTAGCTAGAAAGAATTCTTTGCATAAGCCTACAGTGGGAGGAACACACGGAACCAGCAGATATTCCCAGTCTATTTAAAGCCTTTAGAAATTGTGAACTTCTGCAAGCTTCTACCCTGAGCGGTTGCAAACGTAATTTCCAGAATTGTATTACATTTGAGATGCTTAGCTCATAGTGATTCTTTTAGCTATAGGTCTTGAAACTTAGGCTATTTTATAAGAAGAAAATGAATGAAAATAAAGTTTTAAGCATGGATTTCCATGACACCATGTAGCAGCTGCATTTCAAGCAGAACAATGCAATTCTTCATTTTATACGGCAGACAGAAGTGCTTAAATAGCGCCTTAATGAATTCATGTGTGTAAAGTGTTTGACCTAGATAAGCTATGGCTGTAAACAAACACCAGTCACCACCACTGGCCTGGTGTCTGAACTGAGAGCTAACCTCTGGGAAATAAGAAAAGACAGGTCTGTCAGTCACGTGTGCTTTCTGTAGCTTGGATGTCAGAAGCCAGACAGCAAGGGAGTTGCCTCTGTCCACTTGAGACCTGTATCCCCAAGCCTTCCCCAAACAGTAACTGAGATAAAAACACTGTAGTTTGCTCCCATATCTTCTACTGTCATGGGAGCAGCACTTCCCCTCTTTCAACTGCACTCCTTAGGAATGAAATTATTTGTGTTGGTCTTCATGTTAGGTGCTTTTCTTGGGATGCAAACGATTTTTGCAGTCCTCTGTATACAGTGGACCACATCCCAGAGGATGAAGGTGGGCAGTGGAGAACAAAATGTGTCATAAAATCATCCATGTTCTGCTCAGAGCACTTCTATTCTTCTGCTGGAATTCTTCAGCACTAATAATACCATCTGCTAAGCTTAACAGCTGTTCTTTCTGTATGTTTGTTTACATGGAAAAAAACCCACCCCACAACATATTACTTATGTTTAATGTAAGAAATTAATAAGGAATCTGTCTCTGTCCCCAACTTCCACTATTTAGTGTTAAACAGAGCTGAGTCAGCAACAGAACTGTGGATATGAACAGGTTTTAGAGCTCAAAATATGAAATTGTTATACTTGTATTCATATCCATAATTCATTCAATTTTCATGGCAAAAAACCTAGACTAAGGATGATTTATTTAAAAGCATGAAAGCCCTAAACTCTGCAGGATCCTGTACTGAAGTGAAAACAGGATCAAAGGTAGCTTCACACTTGGGCAGGTTAAGAACAAGCAGTCTCATAGAGGAAATAAGTGATTTTAATTTCTAAGACAGTATCTCTGGATCAAAAATATTATTCACAGTCATGATCTAATGGGAAATCAGAACTGTTGTAGGAAAGTTATAAATGGAAAATGCTAGATTTTATCACTCATTCTGGCAGAAACAGGAGCCTGGTGAAGCATCATAGTCCAGGGCTGTCAGAAAGTGTCTCCCCTGAGTAGTCTGAAGAGTTATTATAGACTCTTTTCTTTAGTACTGTTAAAGCCACTACACTTTGGGTTTTTTTTTTTTCCCTGAAATTACTGTTTTTTTCTCCTTATCATCAGATCTCCTATGAGTACATTTTAATGAAAAGTTATTTGAAATTTTTAAGGTGTGAAGTATTCTTCCATGTTGGGAATTTTGGGCTGCCTACATATATACCTCTTGGCACAGCAAAATGAATAGAAAAGTGTCCAAAAATTATACTGACCTCAGCAGTCAGATATGGTAGCCTTGTGTTTTCAAAGATATACAATTTTGAATTCTGTAGGCTAATACAGTTTTGAGTATAGTCCTGCTCTTCTTCAAGTGAAAAACAAGAAAGAAGATCTCTCCAGGGTATGGATGTTGCTTTTAGAATAGTAAGATAATTTTACATACATAGGTGCTATAGTATCAATACATTTTGTGTATTTCTCTCTCTTCTTTTTAAAAATAGAGTGTATATTGGTCTCTCTTCTTCTTAAAAATAGAGTGGAATATTATTCTTCTCATAATGATGGACTGAGGTGACTTGTCTAATTTAGCAGTCGTTTATAGTATCATTTCAAGAGAAAGAAAATGGCAACCTTCACTATTTTTTTTTTACATTTCCAGATATCTTAATTTCTTTGATCCCCCCCCCCGCCCTTTGACATTTTATATTTAATAACGCATTTTACTTTCAAATCTTCCATTCTGGTATAAGTACCATTGATTAATACTGAAACATTGCCAGAGAAGCTTGCAGTAGAAGGGCTGTGCAATGTTTAAAACCTCTGCATAAATCTTCCTGACATGGGACCCACTCCTCCTCAGCTCACCTTCCACTGAAGTTGCCTTCCAAGTCACTTGTAAGTCCGCCTTCCAAGGGAAGTGCTGGCCACCTGTGATGCTAACGTCAGAGGCGCTTTGTTATGTACAATACAAGGAACTGCGCAACAGACATCAGTGTGATATTTTTGCAGTGTACAGAACTTAGGCCCTTAATTCACCAGGACTGTTGAAAGGGTGGTAATTGCTAAATGGCTTCTATTCCTTCCTTCATTTCCTCTTGTTGGTTTGCTTTGATTTAAAGACAGTCCCAGTGATCTCTTGGCTGAAAATCATGTAAAATATGATAAATCAGTATTCTGAATCAAACGGGTTTGTTTTCCTCAAGATTGTTAATGTATCTGCTGGCACGTTCAAGGATTACCTAACCCCATTAAAAGAACTGACATACTTTTATAACATTTTGGTTGAAAATACATTTACTCAGTGCAAAGATCAGGAGTCGGAGGAAGCTATGGAAAGTATTAAAATAATAAATCCATCTGTTTTGTAATTCCTGTGTGACTATGATTTTACAAGCCAGTCTTGGAAATCTTGTGCTTTACTTCGAACAAAGTCAGTTGGAATCAGAAAACTAGCTGATGGACCTGTACAAGTCCTTGTAAGCATAGCCTGACTGAAATTAAAATATTTCCATGGCTGATTTCAGTTCATTTCACAAAAGCAGGAGCTGTTTCCAGAAAAAATGTAATTAACACAGTCTAAGTAAGAATCTAATGAGATTGCATAAATATTTTATTCCAAAACTCCAGATTTTCCATTCTTTCCATCAGTTGTCTGCAGAGTCTTAACGAATTGTCATGGGTGGGAAGTGAGAAAACAACAGTTAAAATATCAATGGCCAATAACGCTTTTCAACAATACAGTCCTAGCCTGTGAAAAAAATCCAAGAAACGCTACAGCTACCTTACCCATTCCTTACACTCTCTATTTCTGTCTTATTTTGGCCCTCTTCTAGGGACAGGCTTAACGTGTCAATGATTTTCACAAAAGTACACTGCGTCATGAAGAAATAACATGGCAGGAACTGTACAGGTGAGATCTTGGATGCCTTTGAGGAGATTTTCTGTCCTCTGCAAACCAGTAGAAACCTCTGTAGCCAGCTACAGTAGGCCAGGTATTGAAGAATATTTAGAATTTGGGGGAAGATCTATGTCTTCTCACTAAAAATGTATTTTAAAAACAATCTAGGGATTCAGGAAGCCAAATGTTTGTGCTTCCAGATTTTTTCACATTTGCAGAGTGAATAGGAACCCAGTTGTCTATAATCAAATATACTGTAATCAAATGTACAAAAGATAGGCTGCTGAGTGTTAGAGGGACTGTACCCTCCTCACCGTGACATGCCAGAAGGTTAGGTATTAAACTGCCGATGTCTCTCTGTCATCTTTGCCCTGTGCTCTACAAACCTAATCTGTTCAGGTCCTCCAATAAAGAGCTAAATTCAGGGTTAAAGTATCTGAACTTTAAAACTACATTAAGAGTGGTCCTGGGGATGAAGACATAACAGGTCTTGGATCTATCTCATACTGTAAGTAGAAACAAGGTCAGTTAGTGGTTTTGTCTAAAGATCACATCTCTTTGCAGGTTCTTCATCTGTAAAAAATTGTCAAAAATTAAAAGACCCTTTTTTTAAAAATGAAAAAGTTGAAAAGGAGATCAATATAAGAATTGTAACTTCTTCTGAAACTTATATCCTCCTCTCTTTTTTTCTATCCCTCTTGCCTGCTTACATAACAATTTGCTAAACCCATGTATTATCTTGATCAATTTGAAATAAAGCTTTCAGTGCATAAGTTGTCTGAAAAATGACATTCAGCCCTGGTAACACTAACTTCTTGCATAATGATATTCTCTTTCCTAGGTGCTACCTTTCCACCATGACACCTACTGCTAGTGAAACTGTGGTGAGCTCAATATAAATACCTAGAGAGGAGGTCTGATGCTAGTCTAAGCCTCAGTGTTGTAAACTACTGTGCTGAAAGACTCTTTTTGTTCCCTAGACACTATTAAGGAATCAAACAACAACAAAAACTGTGAAGTCAAAATACCTCATTGTAGATACGTAGCCAGTAGGTTCTTGAGTCATGTTTATATCAATATGAACAATTACTGCAGTATGTAACATTAGATAACCTACCTCTAAGATAAACTAGTAGTCCAAGATTGCAAAATTACTAAAGAATCAGCTGGAAACTAACAAAAATTACTTTACAGCAGCACATATTTAGCACTACTCTGGCTTGGGTCCAAAATCACGAGATTGCTTCGTGGAAGTCTGCATTTAAATCACATTTTGGGGCAGTGTCTTATTAAAAATTCTTGCTAGAAGGCCAGTGCACTATTTGTACTTGTTTAAAGTACTACTATATTAAAGCAACTTTTACTAGACCTTGATTTCTATCCATTCTGGATTACCCTTTCCATGCTAGACATTTTGTAGGAGTAATGTTCTGACACAGTTTCTACTGTTTGCTTACACATGCAAGCAAAATTATCAGAGGGAAAGAGTGGACTGTTATGAATGTGAGCTGGAGAGGCATGAAGTATCTCTGATATATGTGCTGAGCACTCCGAAACAACCTTGAATAGAAAAGCTTCTGAAGCTGAAGTAGTTTCAAGTGGCTGTAGTGTCAAGCGTTCTTTAGCATGATTTAAACAATTCTCATGGAAAAATGTTAAGTGTGCTGTCCAGGCAGTTTGCCCTATGACATCTATTAATATTGACAGAAGATAGGCTCATGCATGCCTAACACTGAGCATATCCTATCACTCCATGCCACCACTAGGACCTGATATCCCTTTGTATGCTATCAGACAGTGGCTTCTGACACATTGTGTTAGTGGAAAAAGTTTTACTGTTACCACATTAAGAGAGTCACTGTAATGTTTTGGCTGTAAGGATAAGGCAGCAAGGTGCTGTTCAAGTGATAGAGGACAGCTAAGCGCTCAGACTTTACCGGTCTTTATAAGTGGACAGACTTCAGCCACTATTAGCAGATAGTGGAGCACCAGGACATTTCAATGTAAGAGATAAAAGAGCAATTATTTCCTTGGAAATGCATTAGGAATCATTAAGATGTCTAATGCCTTCTGAAAAGTATGATTATCATGTCCCACGTAGGAACTGGCACAAGCTGCTCTGGAATCAGACTTGGTTCTTGAAGTCCTGCAAGAGGTCTGTTGAAGTAACAATTGCAGGACACTGCTGAATCAGTCTCATCTTTGGGTGAGGGCTGGAAACATCAGTACTTAACACAAATTGGCAAATGTTTTGTTTTGCAGGGAAGAAAATAATTTTGAAGCTCTTGAAAGATTTTGTCAAGGAAATTTCCAAATGAAAGTGAATTTAGGAACTCAGTCCTGTGATGCTGCACACCTGCTGCTTTTTAATATGTTCTAATTTTTTTAATATTCTTATATGTTCTGTACCTCTAAAAAGAGTGTCTATATCTGATCCAAGCTTTTATATCATTATCTTCCAGGGTTAATTCAGATAAACCATACTTAACTCCGTATTTAGGTTATTTCATATAAATCAAGGTTGGGTGATTATGTGTGTGACACATAATCAGCACCTAATAAATAGGCAGCCTGCTTTTACTGGAGAGATTCCCAGGTTACAGATCAGAGGCATGTATTTCACTGCCTTTAAAGTCTATTTAGGATCAAATAAAATTCATCCTTGCATAAAGGTTCCTTCACAGATACTTTTGTAACAGCTATGTCTCTTTAGACCCCAGAGCAGTACCAAAAGGGTAGGCAAACTATGTGTTTAACATCCTTCATCTTCTGTTCAGTGGCTGTACCAGGCTGAGTGCTTGGCTTTAATCAGTTACTTGGAAAAGGAACTCCAGGGCGTGCATTCTTCTGCAAAAGAAAAAAATGTTTTCAGCTATATATCAGATGGATTATAAGAAAGGTGATGCAGACTTTCAAGCAGCTAAACCAATTAGCCCTCCTTGTTGAGTTTTTCTCACAAATTTTCAGAATCTGTACTTTGAGGTAAAACAACTTTGAGTCACTGTGGATGGTTGTCAATGTAAGAGGAGAAAAAAAATGATAAAAAGAAGATACACATTTTAAGAGAATGGTTGAGATTTATCTTTAATATGCACACTATTTAGTTATGGAAGCCTTCTCACTTTTTATCAGTTTTTATGGAATGTTATTATTTTGAAAAAAGAAAAGACTTTTAAAATTACAAGTCAGTATGAAGGACTTTAACCCTCAAGATTTCAAAGCTCCACTTTCTTCCTACACTTATAACTGTGATGTGTGAATTCCATAGTAACAAGTAGCCCTGCTGTTGTAACAGTGTCTTACACTGCTAACAATTTAGACCCGAGTATCTACTTTGCGTATTTGGAAAATGACTTTGAAATGCCTCCAGAAAGCTTTCAGAAAAAAACTTGCTTCCGCTGAAATAAAGCCACATGTACTGACATTTTTCTGACTGACATTTTTCATTTTTGCTAGAAGGCACAAGTTCCTTTGGGTTTGGTTTTTTTTTTTTTAAGCTTTCAAATCTCTGTCTCTATAAATAAGTGTGTCCCTAAAGTAGCCAAAGATTTTATATTAAAAGTTTCATAAATCAAATTCTTATTGGACATAGTCCATTAGAAAATATTTCCACTTATATAGCTGAAGAAGATTTAGGATTTTTCTTCCTTGTTTTAATTCAGATCTTTACAGTGGACCACAATGAATATTTCTACATTGTGCGGATAAATACTGGAACTTCCACAAACAAATTCGTGAAAATATTTAAAAACCCACTGACCTCAGTTTTCCAGTGTGGTGTAAAAGAGAAGATAAGACTGTGTGAAAGCAGATATTAGGCTTCTCCTGCCTGTCTCCGCCTGAATTTTCTGGGGCTAACCTGGTCACTTTGTCCTTTTCCACTTCGTAATCTAGTCTTCATATATTGAGTCTATTCTTGCTATTACCTGCTTGTCTTTGGGAAAGTCACTGATAAAAGGTATTAAAACAGCTTGCTGATGAGCTCTTTGGACTGCAGAAGCCAGCCTTTAATACACCTTGTAATATGGCAAAATTCCTATTAAGTAAAAAGTGGGGAAAGCTGCAATGGTGGGCAAGAATGAAGAGGGTGACCTGAGTAGCTGTAGGATGCTTTGTTTGATATCAAGGTCAAACAAAACTATTAGAAATGCAGCTGTGGGATGTGAGGATTATCAGCTGAAGAACATAAGCACAATTAATGGCAGTCAATGTGCTTGTTTCTTTTAACTGGAAACCACTCAGGTCAAATAAACCAGTCCATCAAATAATCATGAGTCCACTAGGAGACAGAATAACCCCTTTACTCTAACAAAAGATCTTACACCATGTGTATTGTAACTACAAATAGGTGAATCTTTGCTTCATGAGGTCATTAAAAAGTATTACACCTCAGCTTCACAGTGATCTATTATCCCATGTGGTGATTAGCCTGCAGGTAGCTTGTGTGTTAGTGTTGCAGCTAAGAAATGTCAATGTCACTTTCTGAATATCTTATTTTCAGATATAGCGTTCTCTCCTTGTCACCTCTTGCCAGCCAGCTTATGAGTACACAAAGATCTACTGCGCCTGTGTGGTCTTTGCACCCTCTGCAATTCCTCTGCTTTCTCTCTCAATACAATCACCAGTAACCATTGCTCCAAAACACGAATAGATATTTCCTTCCCATCTACAAGGCTGAACAGACCTTTTGGTCTTCCTGTAACACTGAAATGAAGATTCTGTAGTTTTAAGTAAAGAGTAAAGAGAACTCTGCGAGGTGACTGCAAGTTAAGATGCATTTACACTAGTGTGTAGAAGGGAGAAAGAAGGGAATCTCCTGATCATCCCCATTTACTGATTTTTGATTCACACTGTAGAATGGTTTTGGCGTGTATGAGAGAGATTCCTTCCTGATGCTAAGAAACCAAAAGGATACACTCTGACCATTAATTAAATTAATTTAGATGATAAGGGAACTGGGTATGAAGGTCACAAATGGACAGTTAGATTAATGGTCTTGTTAATAAGAGAAACCATGCTGAGGATAACAAATTAACCAAGAATAGTCAGGAAAGCTGGATGACCTTGTTGGCAACTAAAGGCAGAAAATGAGATCTATGAACAACTCATAGGACTATTTACATATATTTGTCTAAGTAGGTGGTCTTTCAATGGAAAGCACAGTTTGCAGGAGAAAAAAAAAGAGTTATATAAATCCCCTGCAAGGTAGGTGATTGCATATCCCTACCTAGGTGTAAGTGACTGGTTGTCAGTCTGAGAGTTTATTTCTTAGAAGACAAACTCTGAATGAGGAAAAATGAGCATTCAAAAAACAGTTGTTGCAACTGATTCCTTGTTTTGAGCCAGGGTCTCATCTTGAATCTTCCAGAACTGAACAGACCTTTGGGGATTTCTGGAGTCATATATATATTTTCTCAGATGAATTTTGATAACCTAATTTGAGGTATACTGGTAGACTTTAAAAAAAAAAAAAAAGTATTTTTTCTTCTTGTTCTGTACATTTTTGTGCTTATGCCAAGAAAAGTAGAATTTTGAATTGGAGACTGAACTGAGGAAGCTGGCACAGAGCCTCTAGTGATGGAGCAACTTGGCTCATTTTATTAAAGTAGTATTTGCATCTACTGTAGGCCTGGCCATTCATCTTTGCTATGAAATCTGTAAGGACCTTCTGACTTCTGGAGTGTCCAGCTCTGCCTTGTCAAGATGCCAGAGAGATTTCCTGGCTATTGAGAGTCCACTTCTTCCTGAACTTTGGACTATCAGCTCTCAAATCAGCTTGTGCAGTTTGAGTGGAGATTGATCCTGTAACTCTCTGTCAATCCTGGAAAAAGTTATTTCTGTTCCAATAATCTCTTTTAGGAGTCTTCTTCCAACAAATGGCCTTGTTGAATTACATCATCAAGCATTCAAGCCTAAGCTAGATTTAAATGAAAATGATGTTTAAAATTGTAGATTTGCAGTAACAGAAAACCACTGCAAAAATATTAAAACAGAGTGAATAATTAACATCCTACTCACCAGAGGAGGTTTCTTTTAGCTGCCCTAGCATGCCAGCTGTTTGTGAGGCTGCCTAATGGCTTCTGTGACTTTCCTCCAAACCTGGTTCCTGATCAGCTGCCCTTTTTGTAGCACAATGAACTTGGCTGCTCTGCATTTCTGTTTACTTTTCCCCTGGGATTAGAGTTCTGAGATCTCATGGTAGACATGGGAGACTATATGAGTTGCTTCTTCTCTGGGGTTGTTTCATTGCCTTCCCTCCATTAGTGGATAGTGTTTCAGTTTTCTTTCTTTCTTAATGCCCTGACACATAGTGGTATAAGTTTTCAGAGGAGTGTTTTTGCTGAAGGCTCCTTTTGAATTTTGTTTAAGCTTTCTATGACCTTTGCATAAAGTTTTGGGGTTCCAGCACACGCTATTAGAAACAAGTAACTGTTTTTGTCAGATCAGCTTTTTTGTTTACATGTTACAGCTCACTGTACAAGGGCTTTTCTGTGGTAGTAGATGGGTCTCTGTGGATCTTAAATATATCTCCCTTTAGATGTATTTAAGCTGCTAAATACCCAAACCTAAAACTCTGATTGAATAGAGCTTTCATTTCTAAAACTGTTTTGATAGTTTGTTTCTTTACTCAAAATTTAAAAAAGGTCAAAACCCATGTTTTATTCAAATAAAGCTTAGATGAGTTTTCACCATATCTAAAAGTATTAGATTCATATTTATGTACAATATTTTTTTAAAATTCTGAGTGAACCAAAACATTCCATTGCTTACACAAGCCTTGTGTCCAGTGTGCTAGACTGGTAAATTAATGTCATTTGAAATGTTTTGATCTTTAACATTTTCCAGGACTAGACTACTGAGAATTTAATCTCCTTGGCAGTCCTGGAATCCAAATTTTGTGTGTGGGTGTGTGACTTTCATTTGTAGCTTTTCTGTTAGTCACTTGCACAACCCATCAGCATGTCTGGATACTGCTAAGCTATAGTAGATATGTACCACTCTTACCTATCATTTTAATGACAGCATACTCCTTTCTCTAACAGAGGTCTTGGGGGCTAGTATGCAATTTATATTTCTGGTTCTGTTCTTTGAAAATTCATGGTAATAGGTTCCAAATAGATTAGCAGTCTACAAAATTAATTTAAAAATATTCAAACGTTTTCTGTAAATTCTACAAAGCGTATTATTTTCTCTAAAGATCTTGCAATATAAGCATTAGCAGCTTTGAAAAGCTGATAGTTATACAGATGTTTAAAGGATTTCTGATCTACAGCATGAGCTCTGTTATACAGATGACTAGAAAACAGTGGCAGTGCCATTAAAGTGTCTTCTTGTAATCTTCTGTATTTACATTTGTATTTTTATTTTCCATTTATCCTCTCCTCCTTCACCAATCAGCATACAAAGCTTCAAACATTTTAGCAAAAGCTATATGATCAGAAAAAAAGTGAGCTTAAAGCTTCATTAGCCAAAGTGTAAAAGCATAATAAATAGGCTAGATAATTAAAGTATCTTCAGAGAAGAACTTAAGAGCAATTTCTTGCAAGAATTCATACATTTAATCCTTCTCTTCCCAGAAGGTTGAGTTTTTAGTTCAAGAATTTGATATTAAAATCTGTGTGTGGGATTCTCGACACGTTTCCTCTTTAATTGTGTCCTATAGCATATTTTGTGTCCTTTGGGGTACAACCTCATTTTCAGTCAAGTTAAAAAAAAAAAAGCTTAGGGCTTTCTTCAAGGTTACTTCTGTTCTCTTGGATGTTACATGTAGAGTTGGGTTAACCTTACCCCTAGCCTCTGGAGATTACATTTATCAAGGACAAAGTTACTATTGCCTATGGTGAAAATCATTCCTTCTTAATTGCCCAAGTGTCAACTGGACCAGACAGGTATTGTATCATAGTAACTATTCCACTCTTAACATAATCTATTCTTGTTTCCCTTTCTCCATGCTGTTCTTCACCTGACATCATGGATAGTGTACGTAGGTATTCATTTACGTGAATTGATCACACCTTCATAAAAGGAATGCCTTCCCAAAGCATCAGATGCCCTTGACAAATAAAATGCTGGCATCCACCTGACAGCATTATCATAACAGCATAGGCATACAATAAAAAATAAACATAATAAGTAAGAATTGTAAAGTGAAGTACAATACATGCAGTAAGAAAGAAGCCTGCTAGTGCTGTATATGTAATAACTGATCATGCCATGCATGACAGCTGAGCTGAAACATTCCCCTTTACGGCTATGAATTCCATAGCTGCCTAAGATAGACATGGTAAATACTTTGAGAAGTAGCTGATTCTTTATTTCCACCAGAAATGGGAAAGGGAAGTTGCAACAGAGGTTTAAAAATTAGTTTTTCTTACCGGATGTTAAGAAGTTGCTAAGTCTCTGTGCACTAACGGAGAACATCATTAGCATTGGACCCTGGAAAAGTTCTTAATAGCAAATTCAACGGAACACAATAGAACACCAAACAAACATTTTGGTAGTGGCATATTCTATTCAACCATTTGACTACTGCTGAATAGATTAAGTATTTTTAGCAGACACATATCTTCCAAATCAAACGTACCTGACGTTACAAACATGAACCACTGATTTCAGGCAACTTTTTACCTTAAAATGCTAGTGAAGGACTTGGGATAAGTTGGAGAGAGTTACCAACTCCTCATGCATTTCATTTTCCTGGTGTCAAATCTGACAATTTAAAAGGCTCTTTAGAATACAGAAACGCCTCTGCTGGACCTTGAGGTGCTCAGATCATTAATTCTGTATCTCATTTTGAGCTTTGACAGGTTTCACACCAGTTACAGAATGATGTATTTCATTGTAGTGGCAACTAGTTCTGGCCAGAATAAACAAAGTCAAAGCATTACTTTTTTGCACGTGGCATTACATGCAGGTCAAAAACTTACGCAAATCAGTCCTGGGGGTTCTGTTCCCACTAAATAATGGCATCAGCTGCTCAGTCGTTGACTTTCAGGTTTAAAAGCAGCTTCTATATTTATCCTCCAGCTTCGTAGATGCAGCTCTCACAAGTACTTATGCAGAAGCAGAACTTGGCGCAGAGGCAGCACAATTTCAGATTGGCACATTGCCTGCATTACTGAAGAAGTCAGCAGTCTGCCAATGCAGCAGATTTCTGGGATCTAATGAGTGGATGAGGCTCTGGGGTGTCCCCCATCCTGTTCCTCAACATGTCACCTTTAGTCAGGAACAGAGGAAAGTTGTGTAGCAGGGCAGTGCTCTCCTGTCACAGATAAATTTTGGTGGCCAGTCCAGAGGGGAACAAAGGCTTGTCTTCAGGAGCTCCAAGGGTCTTACTTCAAACCTGGCTTGCATACACTGAAGGCTGCTGTATTTGACTTTTGAATTCTGCTCATTAGGAGGCTCTTATTTCCCTCTGCACACACTTTACTTCCAACTCATGTGGTTAACACAATGAAATCAGTGTGGCCATCTCCATTTAGAAGTATGCATTTCTTTTGTCACATAAAATAATGTTTACAACTGTAGACTTCCCCCCTATAAATGTAGCTCAGCAAACTCAGTCTTGGCTATTAGAAACTCTTGGCTTCTTTCCATGTTGCACATTATCACTTGTCATAAAAATGCTGCAAGTGAAATGATGCCCTTTTGTTAGGTCCGTGATGCAATTACCTTAGTGTATTTGGCACTGACGTGCTTCAACAGATTAAACACCTCTGTTGATACAGGATAGGGAAGGGTACTGCAGCTCAAGCTGACTTAATTGTGTTGGTTTTGCCAAGGCTATAGAGTATAAAACTTTTCACTGACATGAACTGACATGATTCACAGTGCACAGCAGGACTGGTTTTAGTGCACTGGCACAGCCAGCCACTTTGCACAGCAGAGCTGTATATTAGAGTCTGTTTCTTGCATCTGTTAGATCACATTTATGTAGAAATGGATTTAGAAAGAATATACATCTCTGGCCTTATGACACCTGCTGAGCCTCTTGGCCCTTTATCCTTGCCAAATCTGTCAGTCCATGTAGCTTCCTACAAAGGGTCAGCAGGACTTTCCTTCTCAACTGCATAAAGGGAATGTCAAGAACCCCATTATAACCTAACAAGCATTGCATGTAATTAACAGTGCAGAGCTTAGATACAAATTAAAAGACTTGGTTTTAAAACCAAAATGTTGGTATACAAAAGAATTCATCAAAGTGGATGGAAAGAGCAAGATTTTGCTTTCCACCCCTGCCAACGAACTGAGCGATTCACCTTTTCCACCCTCAGAAGAACAGCTTGTTCCTGCTCCTCGCAGCCCCAGGCCACAGACTGGCTCCCAGAAGGTCTGTCTGGGAATTCAGAGGAGAGAAAAATGTCAGGCAGGTTCCCTCCTCCAGTTGCTGTCTGCAGATCAACACCAGCCTTCTAACATTTGACCTGCCAATGTTCCTGTCCTTTTATCTCAAAAGAGATGCTAGTTGGCTTAGAACAGAGAATAGAGGTCAAACACAGTCAATCTCAGGTTGTGTGTGTGTGTTTTTTTTTTTCCTTGCATCTCAAGTTTATTCCACACTATCTGTAAAATGCTGTTATAGTGCCAGCAATTATTCTCTCACTATGTATTTTCGACTACTCTGTCTATTCTGAATTTAAAATGAGTGGTAGGATGGGGTTTTCATTTCAAAGAAAACTGAGTTCTATAGGAGACTCCCCTCTCCACTGAAAAATAGCCCCCTACTCTCTGATCTGCTTGAAATTTGCTTTCTTTGTGACAAAATAATACCCTTTCTTGTCACCTTTGAGTGTTTTCAGAGTGAATACCAATGACATGAGTTCTTGAATGGCCTTTGTACTATCTTTGTGAATGTTTTTATAATTGTACCGAAATCGTGTTTTGGACCACTAGTAGGTTGTGCATTTCAGATCGATTTAAATATCAGCTTATGTTGTTAGGGATCTTGGTTATGGTCCTAAAAGGAGAAAAGAAGGAAAATAAGATTTTGGACAATGATATTACAACTGGAAATGATGCTATTTGCCTTTCTGTAATGGTTCCTCTTAGAGAGCTAGACTTTTTACCATGTTCCTTGAAATATCTTTCAGAAAGATCAGCACTGATTAAGAGCTCAAACATGCAGATAAATACTTGAGGTTGTTCACCTGATTCAAGTTCCACATACTCAACAAGGCTTTAAGGACTGGCTTTTTCACTAAGACAGTGTATAATATTGACAGCAATGGGTTCTTGCTTCTTAATTTCTCACACTGAAGGTGATTTAGAATACTACAAGTGCTAAATTGCTATTCAGAACTGCATACTGCCACTACATACTCTTTAGAAATGAAAAAAAACTCAAACAACAAAAGCAATTTCAGAAGCCCTGTAACATTCATCCTGGAGGAGGTGACAAAATTATCATATACTATTAGAGGATAAGACGTGACTTTTGGTGTTCTATTTAAATATATTTATACCTTGTTTCTCCTTTCCTCATGATTACTCAAATACTTTTATGACTTGCAATAGTGGCTATATTTTATCCTACTCCTTGCAAAAACAAATGTATCTAACAATATAATGAATTTCTTTTATGAGGTATGTTTGATCATACACAATGCAGAAACTGAGTTCCTACTGTAAAACATGTTTTTGCTACTTATAGCCATCTTTTATAGTGAAAAAAATTACCAGTTGTTCTGATCCCTGCAAATACTACAACTCCCCCAAGGTTGTATGACAGGGCAGACATGCCAGTTTAACTGTCCAATACTGAAGCAACAAGATGCATTCCAGGAAGTCATGACACATACATTACCTACCCGTTGTAAAGAAAATCACATTATCTTTGAAAACTCTTTCATATACTGAAACATATCTTATTACAGCAATGCAATATTTAGAGCTGAGACAGCACTTGCGTCATGCCCTGATCTCGGTTGTTTAAAGGCACTTTAATTACGTTTTAGGGTGGAAAGTCTCATGCTTGATCTTTTGTACTTGGTAAATGTTATTCAAGAGTTTTGGTTAAATTGCATTTTAGGTTATGATGTTTTTGCCGTAACCCTGTACTCCTGTCTGAGTAATTCTGTAATACCAACATAGTAATAATGAAATAGGTGTCTTTATAAGGTGTAACTTTTCTAAATAAAATTGAGAAAAACATTGTAGATCAAGTCTGTGAGTCACTGCTGTTAAGACAGTCATCTGGACTACACGTAAATGAATCTGAAGTAATTTATAAGAGTTTAAATAAGAAATGGAGCAGAAGACTTTTGATGTATTTTTCCCTTTTTCTTTTAATGCCCAACTGACTGTCAAAAAAAGAGTTAATAAAAAACTTTTGTATTTGCAAGAGTGAGGAAATGTGTAAGCATAAATAAAAGTCCAAGACACTCAAACTTTGTTAATGTTGATTTCTGGGCATTTGGACATATTTGCTTTTGGACCTTTATTTTAGAATAACAATGCTTTGTTTGGAAATGTATGAACAGTGAACTCCTACACCTGGCTGTTCAGAGTCCTCCTTGCTTGAAAGAGCACTATAATGAGCAATAATAAGAATTAATAGATGATGTTTCAAGGCATATTGGACTCAATATTAAAAAAAGGTGTCAAGAGGACAGGAAACAACTTTTGAGTACTGTTAATGTGATTCTGTAGTCACAAAGATCAAAGTTTGTTTCTAGAACAATAGATTAAAAAGTCCGCTGTTTTTCAGTGTAAATGCCAGCAATACAAAGACTGGTATCAGAGTAATTTTAATAAGCCCCATATTGACATGGAATCTAGACTTAGCTTTTTTTATTGGCTTTGAAAGCATCAGAGTTTCTCAGCATCTTTGGTTTTCTAACATCTCAATTTATGGGTTTTCCCAGAAAAAGCTTTTTAAAGTAACATGTCTGTATAGGGGTAGCTTGCAAAGGATATTGTATACCAGCTCATTACGAGGATGATTTCACTCCATGCCACGGACTCCTCCATGTGATTCAATTTGCTCCTTCTACAACTTGCTTAAGCTAATCTAGAGAATGGGTGCTCTTGTTAAGGAACAACAGTGTTCATACAACTGACATGGATTCATTGTTGTACAAGAAATGACTGCTTTAGGGTATTTAATGAAGACCACCCTGTAGTGAAGAAAATCTGTATGAGCTAGGTACTTGAAAATTAATACCTCATCCAAAGCAGAAGCAAGTCTGTAATTTTCCAGTGCTATAACATGGTTTATATAAATATTTGCCTCTATAAGCTATCACAAGTCTATGTGTGTTAAGTGACAGCAATACTAAAACTGCAACCCGCTTCTTTCTCCTAAGCTATTTTTGAAAGGAATATAATACCTCTTTATTATCAGACAAATTAATCTAAACCATTTCTATTTGGATAGAAGATTACATCTAAAGCCTATCTGATTATTGTTAATTTTCAAAGAGGAGAGAACTGTATTATAAAATTAAGACTTGATAAAAACTCCTTCATGCTGCCTGCTTCATTGCTTTAATAATTTATATTATCTTTTGCCAGCCATTAGGAATTGTTGGTCCTGAATCCAAAAGCAAACTTATTTGTTGACAGTACACTGCATGTACCAGACAGGTCTTTTTTATCTTGAGAGTACAGAGTCTCCTTTCACTCTATGTTCCTTAGACTGGCTGCATTTCCCTAAAAACCTTACAAACTCAGTACCCTGCTGAATAACTGAACTCTTCTGGAGCAGTTGTCATACAATTTATAAATGAAGAATAAGAATATCCCAGTAGCACAGTACCAATCACTCTTTCCACTGGGGCCGTGACTTAAAAATACTGGTGTTTTCTTTGTACACCCACATCCTTCCTTCATTTCTGCCACCAATGCTAATCAAAAAGGCAGTATTATTCAGAGCTAAAAAAATATATATATCTAAAGTATTAGTCATGGCCAATTTATTGCATACTACCTTTTAACTTGGATTTTCTCAGAGTAATGGCTCTGCTCAACAGGAAATCTCTGTCAGACACACATTTTCTTCTGTCCCTATCTCCAGTAAATTTTAATGTGATTTTGAGAAAACTGGTGTGAAGGAGATCAATATCAGCTGCTATTCATACCTCAGAGGTTTTTGGCATAGTTGAATAGGTGTAAAACATATTTTTTACTGAGATTACCAATTTACATACAGGCAGGATTTCTGTTAGCAGGGGCACTAGAAAATAAGCCATAAACAGTCCTATATAAATCTCTCTGAAATTCCCTGGCACTACTTAGATGCCTTCTGTGTAGCTCATTATTCACAATTTGGAAGATGTGCCAGCAATACTGTGGAGGAAGGAAACCCCCTCACAACATTTATCCCACAGTGTTTAAACTGTGAGCTTAGGTTATGAGAGCTTAAGGTTAACATTTATTCACGTAGTGAGAGGAGGGAGGATTTACTAAGTGTTTTTTATCCTGCCTATTTAGGTTCCTTATCGTTCTCAGGAACACTGCTGGGAATCCTAATTTCTGCAGTAAGAGAATTTTGCAGCAGCATGTGTTGCTGTCTTGTCCTCACAAACGCCTGAACAAAACTGTATTTTGATAATGCTTTCCTTGGAAAGTTAGCATGAAATACTGCTTGATTTAGTGTGTCAAGGCTGATTCAATGGCATAATGAATAGTAAAATCTGAGGCACTGATCTAAGAGAAAAAGTAATGTCAGATCTCTTCAATTTAATGCTTTCTTTTTGGACACCTATATCAGAGGCAAAGCTTTGTTTCCAAGGAGATGAGGATGAATTAAACCTATCTCTAAAAAAAAAAAAACCAAAACAAACACCAAAAAACCCCCACCAAACCATGACTGACACATTGCATTGATGGAGATTAGTGAAAAGATGAAATGTAGTCCATGAGAAGTGGATTTAAAAAAAAAAACAACACTTTTATCTATGGCTGGAAGAGATGTAAGTAAAAGGGCAGTAGGGGAGTGAGTTTAAAAATAGGAAGAGGAATAATAAGAAGAGAAAAGACTAGATGAGGTTTGGCTTATTTGATTAAACAGACAAGAGAGGGAAGTAGACATTCAGATGATTGTGGCTGTGGAACAGCTATGATGTGTGTAAGAATTACCAGCTTATATGAGATGTGGAATTATTTTGCCCCCTGTATTCTGAAAGATGAGAGAAAAGCAAGAGGGAAACTGCATCCAGAAGTGTAGCAGAGCTGAAGACGGTGAAATCAGGGGCTACTGATCCCATTGTTAAAACTGAGAAGTGAAATTACTAGGATTTGGTGAAAGAACTGAGAGGATTAACAACCGTCCCAAGAGCAATGGACAAACTACACTATACTGCTGGAATATGTACCCTATAACAGTGTTTCAAAAAAGAAAGAACAACACAGCAGGGAAAATGAGAGCTCAGACACAATGCAGGAGAAGATGGTGGAACATAAGGCTGCAAAACACCACCTGCTTTGCTGCCACAGGTTTAAAACCAATTCTGCAGATAGCAGCCTTATAACCAATGTTGTGCATACCTGTTCACAAGATAAAATGGAAATGAGCTATACAAGATAGAAATGATCCTTGAAATAAGTGTGTAGAGGAGACTCTGTAAAATTGGTAAATTAAAGCATCACTCCTTCCTCTCCAGTCAATTTAATCCTTTTTTCCACTCCATTCTAAAAAAAAAAAAAAAAAACCCCAAAAAACCCGAACAGAAAACCTATTTGACCCCCTCACCACACCCCCACCCCCCAAAAAAAATCAACAGAAAGAAAAATTTTAGTGCTAAATAAATTAAAACCAGAAAGCAAATCAGAAAATCTTAATCAAGGTCATGATAAGTGAAAATATGAAAAAAATATCTTTCCACTCAAAACTTTGCCTAGGACTTGCCTCACAGGCAGATAAAGTTGGCTACGTTTCAGAGCCATTTGACTATTTTCCCTCACTTTCTGTTTGTGGGAATTATTTTTCAAAAGAGTCAGTAGCTCTACAAGCTACAGTACTTTCACTGATCAGGATCTCTAAATTCACCCCTTGCTTCAGAAAGCAGAACACTGACTGAAACACCTGAAAAAACTTTTTTCAACACCTGAAAAAAACCCAAACATTTGAGACTGTCCCCACAGTCTGTGACAGTCAGATCTTTCTTATTTTCTCTTAATTTGAAGATTTGAATTTTGCTTTGCTGGGATGCTTTCCTAACGGTTTAAAAGAAAAAGCTCAGTGTTAACTGTTTTCCTGCGAGTTAAGCTTTCAAGAATTCCAGTTTCAATAAAAGATAGTAGGATATGAACACATCAGACCGGGATCTTTACTCATTCAAATTACTTTTGGACATATGCAATTTAAATAATGCTATTGTCATGGTAAACTGATGTTGTTAGTGTGCAGGTGCATTTGAAATCTGAGACTCTATCTGGCTGAAAAATGCAAAAATGTCTTAGAGAAAAATTATTAAATATATTTGAAAAACCTAGGAGAAAAAAACTTTTTTTTTTTTTTATAACCGATATAAATGAATATTTCAACTAGAGTTGAAAAACATTTTTCATCAAGATAAAATTTTTTGCAATTAGTTTTTCTTATTGTCACTACCACACTATTCTTTCCCAAACACTTTAGTACTGTGAAGCTATATACAGAATTTATGGACACAAGGCTGTGTGAAATAAAGGTTGCAAAGAAACTTAACTACCTGCAATATTTGTGCTAATACGTTTCATTTATATTCTGCCAAGGATAAATTACATATTTGATTCAGCAACCAAGCTTCCTTATTTTTAATACTGATGTTCTGGTTATGGGAAAAATGTATTTTTAATTCCAACTGTGGTTTTTTTTTTTCTTGTTCCAAATTAATTCAGCCAGGTCAATTTTAAAGAGCTGGTATGTGTAAATTACCTCACTGAGTCAGTTAATAGACAGAGAGAAGCCTATACATGTTGTAGCTGTGCTTTCATTGTTTCTGAAAACAATATAAATCAATTTCAATTCATTGGTATTCATACGCACTAAATGCTGGAACGTGGAAGACAATGAGATGTCCATCACCACTCTGACTACTGGTCTGTCCAAGTGCAATTCTCAGGAGCAGGGTATTTGCCTTGTTCTATTCCCACTGGAACAGTTATAAATATTGCAAGAGAACAAATGGGGAACAGAAACAGGACAAAATTTAGAGATATCCCTGTTGTCTGTTCTTAGCCCAGATTTTGATTAATTCGTTATTATGTTCAGTTTAACATTTTCTAGACGAGAGACCTCCATTGCTTGAAAGCAATAACCATTTAAGAATTTTTTCCTACTGTGGTAGACTTCCAGGTATATCCCACTATAACTTGTATCAAGCTTACTTTCTTAAATTTCTTTCATTTGTTTAAAAAAAAAAAAAGGATTGAGACAGCATTGGAAAAAAACTCCATCTGAAGTATTTTTTTTATCCTTTTAACAATACTTGTTTCCCTAAGGCTGGGAGACTAAGTATATATCTGTATATCGGAGTGCTGTGTCATGGGTAGCAATCCCTGGAGGCTTGAGTATCAGAAGCATTATAGCTATGTTACCTTAAAATGAAACCCAAGCACAGTAGTTTATCATACATTAGTTGTCATATCTTTGCTAACTCCTTCTGCAGTAATTTATGTGTCTTGAGACAGCCCTGCACTGTGAAATACATAGTCCAGGGTTGCGAGGGAAGAATTCTGTGTTTAATTATCACAAGTGAACATGGAAAAAAGTTCTAGCACAGTATAAATGCTGTAATGGAAAGTTTGCCTTTGGTGATGTTTAAGGCAAAATAGGTTCTGTCACTTGATAACACTGAAAAAAAAAGAAAACATGAAATAAAACAAAAACAGAGAAACGGGAATCTCCTATTTGAATGCACTTTCTGAAAACCTTGACATGAGCAAATTCAGCCTGCAATGAAAAAAAAAAAACCAACAGTGAAAATATAATTACTTTCTCAAATATTGAATGATGTGTCAAACCACCATCAGACGATACTAACATGGAAACAGAACTAACCAAAGCCTCCAGAGCTCAGTCTGCCATGACGGTTTCCCATAACGAGAGCAGCAGAGAGAGTGGTAGGAGAGTAACATCTCTGTTGGTGTTTCCTTTGTGATAGTGCACAAAACCTAATTTCAATATATACCATCAGAGTAATCATCTTGCCACACACCACCAAACTGCATTCTTTAAAAGATAAATTCACTGAAAGATATAGGTGGTAAAGATTAGCTCAAATGTGATAGGAAATATTACTTTTATACTAATTGTTTCTTAATTTAAGTACTGGAATAGTTTTTCTTCTGCTATTACACAAGGCAAGAAAAAACATTGAGTTTTTTGGTGTTGGCTTTTTTTTGGTGGGTCCATAGAATCATAGAATTGTTTTGGTTAGAAAAGACCTTTAAGCTCATTGAGTCCAACCATTAACCTAGCACTGCCAAGCCTACCCTAAACCATGTCCCCCTCTGATGTTTTCTGTGGAAACTGAAAAGAATTTCAGTATAGATACAGATGTCTCTTTCTCTCTCTCACCCACTAATTTTTCCTTGTACTTCAAGCTCAGTTTGTCAAGATTTAATTTTTATTTAATCCATTAAATTCAGTATTCACATAACTATTGTTTATATCTATTAAATCCCTTGCACAGCAGTATACTTCTCAGAGCTGAACAATATGTAGTTTGAGTGACCTGTAGGTTTGTGTTTTTAAACATATTCAGGTGACTGAAGTCAGACATACTTTCAAGTTAAATGCTACAACTTAACTTAGCATGCTAGGCACTAGTCTCTTGCCAGTGTGGCTTCACAGAATTCTTGCTCTTGAACAGGTAAATTATCTCCACTCACTCACAGGGTTGAGTGGAATTTTTTCAGTCTCTTTTCTTTCTGAAGCTTTGTTGACAAAGAAAAAAATAAACCTGAGGTGCTGAAAGCAAAATAGTAATTCCTGAACGGTTATGCATTCTAACTTCCCAGCCAGTAGATCTGTTAAACATTTAAATACTTAAAATTACATCTACACCTTCATGATACTTTGCAGAAGGCCAGTCGCTTTCATCAGCTCTCTTCCATTTTAGCTCTGATCGGGGGGGAGAGAAAAAAAAAAAAAAGAGTGCAAATGTAGGCAATAATCAGAGGCAATGCAATCTAATAAATAACTTTGGACTGCAGGGAAGAGAGGTTTGAGAGGACAAGTTCCCCAGCACTCCCCAATACAAAATTGGTGCACAGCTTCAGATTAACAAAGACAGAAGGAAGGAGGGGCACAGTCACCTGGCTGGTGATAGAGGCTGGAGCATCCGTTCTATTCTTTAGTTTCTCCTCTTTTTGTCTTTCCCTGAACTGTCATCACTGTCAGTCCAGTCAAGTTTCCCACTGCCAAATGACTAGTTTTTTTCAAGGAGGGCCTGCCTGCAAAGTCAGTAGGTTTCCTTATTCCGGTATCCATGGCAATGGTGAAGTGTTTCTTTTTTGATAAAACCTTGAATGTTAATACATCAAATTCTTAAAAAGGAAACAGCAGCTTCATAATTATTTCTACCTTTTATTTTCCCCTTTCTGCACCATGCCCACATACTTTAACGAGCTAACCTTGTATAACTCTCTGCGTATCGCAGAGTTTCCAAACATTGATCTCCCCAGAAGAAAGGAAAACCTTATTTTCTTGCTTTTATTGGGTGCTTTGACCTCCCTTTGATTCTATATGCACACAGATTCCTATGCTAGCAGCTCTGCAACCTTTCCTACCACATCTTGCAGCTGATTCTGGAGCGTGAAGGCAGCCGAGAATGACTGAGTAAAGCTATGAATATCCTTTGGAGGGTATTAGGATGCTGTGCTAAGGGATGCTGGGAAGGAGGTGAGTAGAAAGCGATGAGAAGAAACATTAGTTAGTACCAGAGGCACAGAAGTCAAGAGCCCCCAGAGATTCATTCTATTCTACAGTATAGGGACGGATGAAGCCGCAGGCACATTGCACTGTTGTTCCAAAGATTTCTGCATCATGTACAGCTGATGTTGCAGGTTTCTAGTGTAGTTAAAAGTTGTTCCTGCTTACTTCACTAGTTCTGGCCCACATACAATTTGCAAGCTGCACCGTCTCTAATGTCCTGCTATTAAAAAAAATAGTCTGTTCAATAAACAGGTAAGACTATTATTGGAAATAGTTGTTGAGGTTGATCCTAAGTCTCACTGCTATTATTGATGACTCAGAGTGAAGCAGTAATAGCAATGATGGCTTAGCATCCTTCTTGACACAGAAACCTGACAGTCTGATGATTTTCTCACATTTACGTCCCTATGCCCATACAATAAACTGCAAAAGTGAGATTTGAGACCACGATCCTATGGTGTCCAACTTTAGTTTGCACAGGGTTGGGGTTTTTTTCCACCTTATGGAAATGACTTTTCATAAAGCAACTGAAAACTGCTGTCAGCTTCATGTGATATTGTGCACAGCAGCAAACCATCAAATACTTATATCAAAGGAGGTAATGAGAACAAGCAGAGTAATTGGGCTGGCCTGAGTAGGAAGGATCTAGCAAAATTTTGAAATGCCATTTCAATTTTCTGTAACTCTATATCATGCTCTCCAGCATTCCTTCTGTGATTGGATTTTATTCAGTGTAATTGCTAGGAGGCATCCAGACTTACTCTTGAGGTAAGCATTTGTGACAGTGTTAGAGAATGTGATAATGGTAATGATCATTTATAAATGGAAAGCTGGACATGAGTTGTAGTGATCTAAAGATGTGGGCATAAGTAAGATTCAGAGCTAAAGGTTTGTGGTGGTTTTTTTTTCTAATTGAGAAAGGCTTCCACTATATTTTTCCTTGCTTGAGCAAATAGCACAGCTGTTATTTGACTGTGTCTGCCTTGCAAAACCTAAATTAGAAATTTTTTTAAGATACAAATTAAAATCTACTGATTTCATCATACAACTAATGGCGGTATATAGAAATCACGTGGTCTTGGTAGATATTATTCTTGAATTTAGCAGAAATAAAATGTTTATGGAACCTTGCTGATAAATGTGAAGAAATGTAATCTCCTATCATTGTCTTACTAAATGGCATTTTAATAACCTTATGTTTGAAATGTTAAATTCCCAAATTTGTTTTTAGAAAATAAAAGCAAAGAAATATAGGAAAGAAAGGACATGACAAGAGAAAATCACAGGACTAAAGGAACAGGAATCAAAAAGAAAGTAGAAAGGCAGTGATAACAATCAAGAGACATAAGTAATAAGCAAATCCACTTTCAGAAAGAATAGTCATATTGCTGAAATCTTCCAATTAGGAATTCATAAGGCTGACATCCAAGTAGCTTAAAGAAATAATCTGAAATTTAGACTTTGTTGTTTGTATCTTTAACAATAAGATGAATTTCTCATATGTTCAATATAAACTGCATTCCCCAGTCTGTTGACATAGCTGTTGGAAGGTGCTGCATGTCTGTAATTCAAAACAGCTTTTTAATGTTGAATTTCTTCTGATAGAGAGTAGGGGTGACATTGAAAACTTCAGCTCTCGAAGAGTTTATCACCTATAGACTTGATGGTGGGTACAGCCCAGGCAGCTACTGAGAGCTAGTCCCACCCTTTGTTTCTCTGCATGGCCCTGTCCAAATCACTTGGAGCAGACACCCAAAGGCATCTGCGGAGGTAAACAGCAATCCTGAACACAGAGGTAAACAGTAATCCTCTCCTTCATAGGCCAAGAACTAATAGCTGAAGTACTTAAAAATATAGACAGTGCTTAAAAATACCAAATACTTAAAGTGATATTTTGTACGAGCTGATCACTGTTTTATTCCTTCGTGTACGAGTTCACTGCCAGCTCACACATTTGTGTAGCTCTAGGCAAAATGGACAACATCTGCCCCTCATACATCTGCAGTCACCCATAAAATGACAGTCAAAAGACATTTAGCTGCCTCTACCACCTTTGTCATGGTCAGCCATATATATTTTATCTTGTAATCTACATCCAGCTTTATGCTGAACTGCTTCAGCATGAATCCACCATCCCCAACTTTTTCTGTGGCTATGTGAAGTACAGGAAATGGCTCCTGTGCTGTCTTTTCAAATTCATGTTCTCTGCAATGAAAGCAGCAGTAGGATTTTCAAAGGAATGTCTGAAACCACATCTGTCCTCATGTATCATGAGTAAGATTGAAAAAAAAAAAAGAGAAAAAGAAATAAGAAGGCAGAATGCTGGAGGCTATGAAGCTCTCAAAGACACAAGCTCAGAAAGAAATGAAATTCACAGACACCACCAGAAAAGGGACAAGACTGGGACTAACAGTTATTAGACTTCTTGATATCTATTAGAGGGGGGAAAAAAAGGCATAGAAGAGAGAAGACATATTACAGCAGGACCATAACAGTGTTTTAAAGAAAGTAATTGGAAAACTCAAAGCCACTTTGATGCTATTGCAAAGAAGAAGAGAGGGGCCTGAGGCACAACATTTCAGATTTGATCTAAAATCCCTCTTTTCATACTTGCTTCCCAAAACAACTATTCAGGAAGTGACTCAATCATGTGAATTATTTCTAACTATATTTTTAATCTAGAATATTGTTTGTAAACCTCTTTGGAAACATCCCACTTCTGAAGGTTTGTTTTCTTATTTGCAGACAAAATTACAAATAAAAAAGGAATTTCAAACTTATGTTGATAAATCTCATAAACTAAATAATTTCTTTTTCATAATAAAAACTTTCTTTTTCATAATAAAAACTGGAAGAGTAATCGGGATATTGAGAACCACCAGCAACTACCCAAGAAGAAATACTGTAAATACTGAAAAAATCATATACAGTATAACTTATATCAGACTACTACTAAAAAAAAAACCAAAAACCACAAACCCAAACAAACAAACAAAACCCATGCCAAAAATATAACCCCCAAAATCCCCCCCAAACCAAACTTAAATATTTCAAGCAAGTTTTTCCAAACCTGCTAAAACCTGAAGTTGGAAAAAGAGATGGGCTTAGGTGACATTTGACTTCAAAATGTCCATTTTCCTTTTAACACATGTAGGGAGAACTAAGCACTTTAAAAGAAGGTATATGTAAACTAACTCAAAAACTCCAATACAAAATGCTGAGAAGAAAGTTACATGTGTTGGATCAAAACTGAATCTAGAGGTTGTGAATACCACACTGAATCATGTCTTTTCTTGCAGAAAAAGAACATTTTCCTACAATCAGATTTCAAATCCCTGGTTTGCAACAGAATCTTAAAACATTAATCTCCAGAGAATTGAGAATAATTGCAAATTATTCAAGACGCAGCTAAGAATGGTGGGAAATTTTGTGTCTAGAGTAAATACCTTATTGAGACAAAGGGCAGCTAAATATTATCAATAAATTTCCAGAGAAGAAAGGATAAAATTCCTCCTGAAGAAAAGTCTTGCACCATCTCTGTTGTATATGGGCCAATGCATGTGCATATGGACCCAGGTATAGAAGCATGGTGGATGGAAGAAGCTGATGCAAATTTAGGTGGTTGGTTTGGTGGTTCTGTGGCAGGTTATTAAACAGAAATCCCCTGAACTGAAAAGAATCAAATGATAGACAAGCATTAAGTATTCTTTCCCTGTCTGTAATCTCTGTTAAGTTTTTGTTTATGGTTGGTTTTGAGGACAAAATACTGAACTAGATGAACTGTTCAGCTAAACCAATAAAGCTATTATGTTTTTGAAAGAGGTCTGAAAAAGAACAATATGACTATGTTGCATATATTTACAGGAATCAAACTCAAGGAAGGCACCATCATAGGGAAAATTTGTTTGTTTTGCTCAGTGGCAGATGGTACAAAGAAATTTGTCCTTCCTAGACTCTGCTGAGGACCTTCTGCTGACCTCTTTCCTTGTGAAACTCTTAAGTTGTTTTTCTACAAGAAAATAAGTAAAACTGGGACTAATATATCAGGCTTTTCTGCTTCAGAACTTCATAAGTGAAAATTCATGAGTGAAAGCCACGTTTTCTTCCAAAGTGTATGGCTACTTCAGAAGAAAGTTACTGTAACTCCAGCAGGTTGACCCTAACTAAGCTTACTCAGTCCAGTCAGAGCCCTCTGGATGCTGCTTTGCTTTGGGTCTGGATAACTGTATCAAAGTTTTCTCCTCATTTTCTTTTATTTCCCGGTTTTGCATGGTTGTATGTCCCTCAGATCTCTCCTCTACTCCCAGGACCATTTCAGCTATTGCTGAAACATAAACTGAGTTTTTCTGAAGAAAAAAAAAAAGTGTAAGGAGTCATTCAATATGCCTATAGCAGAAGGCTTATAGATGTAATCCGTATTTGAAATATGCAGGCTTGTGCATGATTACTCAGCATGTAATGTGAAGTGTTTGTATCAGTAGAGAGAAGTGTGCACAGTTAGGATTCTTAAACAATGTTTCTTTTTTGGAAAAGGTTTCGTTTAGGGCAGAACTCTGATCATTTACTGTTACTGTTTATGAAATTTCAGTTGGAGAATCAATCCCTCTTGCAATGCTAAGAGCTTTGGGGGATAATTTGCGTTGGTCCTTCTATATCCTTTTATTTAGCTTTTGTTCCTGAAGAAATCTGTGAGACAGGAAGTAATGTGTTTCTTCATGAAAGCAGAAAACATTGTGAACTAAGAAGTGACATTTCATCTGTTACAAAATGCCTCCATAATCTACCCTTGCCTTTCAGTGGTATAAAATATAATCCTTTATCCTTATTTCTTCATGAACTTCAGTTCTTTCTTTCTCTGTTCCAGTCAAGTTTCATTTGTTAAATTGGAGAAACTACAGCATTCTACAAGACAGTAAATCAGGTTTAGATTTTTTAATTATTGAACTAATTTTAACTAGTGTTTTATTATCTTGTGTTATGCTTCTTTGGGGGAAAAAATAGTGGTGTTCCAAATTGCCATAACAACAGGCTGCACTCCCTAAAACAAGATAAGCTGTGTGTCAAAGTAAAACTGTTGCCATGGTAACAGGTTGCATATTTAAAGTGCAGCAGCCTGGTTTAATCAGTCAAATTGCCCCTTTTCAAAAAAAATCAACTGTATAGGCATTCTCATAGCAGAAACAGTGAAAAGAGGAAAATGTAAAAGTCAAAATAAAGGGGAGATTCTAATTTTTATTCTTTTCATGAGCAACAGCTTTTGATTCAGAAAGGTCACATCTTCTTTTCCACAAGCATGCAAATCTGGATGCTATCTCATCTTAGGATTCTCAGAAATTCCTCTGAGCAGTTCATGATATGTTTTCCCTAAACAGGTTAATCAGATATTAGCATCTAAGCATGTAGTTGCAGGGACATAAAACTGCCTAGTGACAATAATACATATTTATAACCTCACTGTTTAGGAAGACTTAAAAAAATGGCAGGTGAACTTAAATCAATCCCTTAAAAGAGTACCTGCCATTGCTATGAACTTCATGATTAGTCTGTCAAAGTTAAAGCCTTTTTTTTTTTTTTTTTTAAGAAAATGTATATGCACTGAAAACTAGATTATTTCTTTTTGGGAAGAACAGTTATGCAGCATAGATGCGTGTTGTAACATAGGCAGTCTTATTGTGTCATGTCAGATTCCGGTTCTTTTGGCCCTGAAAGTCAATGAACCATCAGGAAAATGACATTTAAGCCTCAAAAGAATGCAGAAAAGCAAAAAAATGTAGAATTTAAAAGGCTACACATAAAACCCGCAAACACTATACGGTTGTTCTCAGATATTAGTTGATAGGACAGAAAGTGAATAAGGTACATTACCTGTATGCTGCTATGGTACAAATATTAACTAACCTCCCAGTGTCTCTAGGAAGTGCTCTTAGCCTACCCTTCCTAATAAGGATTTTGCATCAGAGAGCCTGAATCTCAGTCTCAGTGGTATAGTTGCTTGTCCTATTTCTTTTTTAGCCTAGAGAACATAGTGGTTGCCTACAGAAAAAGACAGATTCTGTAGATTTAGGTTGGTTTCCATCTTGCCATGAAGTGCCAGTCAGTGCTACATTAGGAATTGCAGCAAAATTCTAAGAATGTAAATGGCCTCTTCTAAGAACAATATTCATAATTTTATTAGACTAGGTGTAATATCACGGATATCTTATTGATTTTTCAGGAAAAGTTTAAAAAATGAATTTTAAAGCATTAACTTCTTTTTGCATGCCCCACTGAGAAAATATCTACTCTATTATGTTATTGTTCTTTCTACCGGTTCTATTAAGCCTTACTGAAAAAAAGAAAAAAGCAGTATTTCAGAGAGAAATGTGATGCAGTATCTCTGTAAGATAGTACGTACGCTAGTGAAAACTGGGGACATCTTCCTCAAAAAAATGCTGAGAAGATACTAATTTCTTACACAGAACAAAGGCAGAATGCAATTAATATGATTACAGAAAAGGTTCGATTGTACTTTATGCTTGCATATCACATAGCTACAGTGTCATGGTTATTTGAGGGTGACATCACAACTGAGTCTTTCAGAAATTAAATATAGCACCCTGCTCTATTTTCTAAGTGGCTGTGAAAATATTTTTTTTTCCTGCTCAGGGGGATAAGCCTTCCTTTCTTCAGGCTTTACAGTGCTACTGAGACATTGTTTTGTTTATTAGAAGGAAAACTGCTAGTGCTAGCTGGCCAAAGATAAATTGAAAATACCAGTTAATCATCAGTTTATGATCAGCCCTACAGTCATCGATCCAGGCTTCAAAGTTGTTGGAGTGACATGACCTGGAATCCTTTTTTTCTAGGCATAAAGATCATTCTTCTATTCACTCGAGTGACTATCAGCGTCAGCATTTGAATGAATCCCATCACCCTCTGCCACACTGCAGCAGATGTTGGGGCTTACGGGTGGGCCTTCTTGTTGAAGGATAAATTGAGAAAAAGTCAAACTTTTTTTTTGGTAAGGAAAACATAGCTACAGCAGCCTGTAAACCAAAGTAGTCACTGCAGCGTGAAAATAGCTGCTCTCAAGAATCCTGGTCCCAAGTACTACTTCTCTATGGCAGGAAGCAGATGGTTTCTGAAAGCTGACTTGGAGGATATTTTTATAATGCAGCCAAGATACAAGTACAGCTTATGAAGATGACAAGCAAATCTGCAGTAACAGGGAGCTCAGTGTGGGCTGTGGACTGTGGGAGGGATCTTTGCTGAAGACGGACACAGGTATTTTATCTGAAGCTCTATGCCACAGATAATTTGCCTGAAGCTGAGCATCACCCCATGCTGTCCTTGCATTACTCCTAAAGCTAGTTTGGCAGAGTCAGAATGAGTAGAGGCATCCTTTAGCTGTGGTGTAAATACCGTCTCAAGATGGAAACCAAACTTGCCTGATGATTGCCATCATGTTCCCAAAGAGAGAGAAGGACCAAGACCAGCACTGTAGCATTTCTTCAAACTGAATGCTGAAGTGTAACCATTTTTAAACTATGATTAAAAGACAAAACGTCTCAGCATGCTGCTTATAAATATGGACATGGGAGGCAATCTGGGAATAAGATTCAGCTACTGCAGCCAGCCACAAGCCAGGCACCTCACCCAAGCCACCCAGGTTTCCTCTGTGGTGAGCAGCTAAGAGGTATCCACAGATTCACGGGAAGTTATGTGTCCTCAGGAAAGGCGTCCTCTAGAAGCTCCCACTGCTAAACGGAGTGCAGAAATGGTTAGTTTGGTCTGAACATCTAGTGCAGACGGTGTCAGTTAAGGGAGGGCATCTCCCTTGAGATGCTTGATGGGCATCCCGTCTCATGCCTAGGTGACCACAGCACTGTCATTTGCATCCCAATAATGTGTCCCTCCTCTCTGGGGCTCTGGCCTGGAGCCCGTGTGAGCAACCCTATCCCACATGTGGGCCAGCCACAGAACCTTGCAGTGCGCCTGGCATCATGGCCAAGGCATTGAGCAGAGCTGGAGGCTCCTTGGCATCATGGTACTCTGGGACAAGTCAGGTGAGATCCCCTTGGGTCGTGCTCTTTGGCCATGTTATTTTGTCCTTGGCACATGTGCAGGTATTTATGTGTTTATGTTGTTCATAGTTAAATGCTAAAGATTAAATAATGTAACTCTTCATGCTGACATTTAGTGTATGCTACTCTTTTCATATCTACATATTCAAATAATATTGCTGTACTGGCAGTATGGATATTTTCACTCATGGTCAGAAATACATATTTAGGTGTGAACTTTTATGTTTTCCCAGATTTCTATTTCAAAAAATAGTCTCTCACACAAAAGGAGCTTTGTTTTTAGTGTTCTGTTCAAGTCTCAATTAGCAGCTGAGCTCTGAAAAAATAACAAGCAAAGAAGTCCAGCCTTCATAGCAGTTTCCTTTGTGCTAAGGACAGAAGTGGCTGTAAGGGACACGGCGTTTCCTGATCTCTTGGGTTTCTTTTACTGACACCGGTCTGGTCTGCTTCTTCTAAAGTGCCTGCTGCATGAGGACTGGCTTATGACTAAGCCTGCTAGTTTTAGCTGGGCTGCTTCTCTGCTCATTTACCAAACAGCAGCCACAGTTGGGCAAGTAGGACCTAGCAATTCCTGTCCTGGTTATCTTGTGTTCCTCCAGCTGCAACTTCCAGTCCAGAGACTGGCCTAGGGCTGCTGCAGTGGGTAATCTTCTTTGTGGCATGTGGATGAAGGTGCTTTGTGCTGTATTAATGCACCACTGCATGATACAGCAAAATTTCATTGGTTTTGCTTGATTTAATTATTTACAAAGCTTTTTAACCTCTGTAGTGATATTCATCTCTCTCCCTATAATGCAAAGCCATTTGTTTCAGATGAGCAGAAGATTTTGATCTTTCACTTTAATGTGGTGCAGTATTTGCTGTTTCTAAAAGTAGCTGTTGCATGTGCCCCCTCCATACCACACATACTTTTTTCTTCTCACACATGCTAGTAGCAGCTAGGAATAAAAAGGGTACTGTCAGTCTTAACATAAATGACTGGTATGACTTGTACAGATTGCTACTACATAGCATCCTTATCATCACAAGCCTAAAGACATTACTACAGGTAAAGAAGAATTCTGTATAGCTCATGATCTGCATACAAGGAAGAACTTGGGTGTTTGTGGTGGCAGGCCTAGTTCAAGTCAATAGAGAAAATAAAATAGAAATCTACTGTGCACTCCTAAATTCACTTCAAAATCCTGGTCTCCTGAAGGCAGACAGCACCATTTGTTCAGAGTAAGACACTCTGCTAGCTGGATGAATGCATGCCATTAAACCTGGCATGCAGTGTTTAACATCACTACATTTTCAGAATAAATTCAGCTGCAGCTCTTTTCCTCCTCCTCTTTCGCTCTTTCCCTTGGGCATTAATTAAATACAGCATTCACAAGCATGGTCCCTTTAGGAATGATTGTTCTTTTTATATTACAAATCTCAAGCTGTGAATGCATGGGATAGTTATATTAATTTCTAATCACCATTTTTAACAGGGAGCAGCTGGGCTGCATCTAGCGAGCAATAGATAACTGTAGGAATTTAAATACTTTTGTCCATTAGCATGCAAACACAGAACCAAATAGAATCTTACGGCTACAGTAGTGAATTTTATTTTTTAGAAAATATATGTGTGGTCATAAAGAACTCAAAATTAGGTCGCGCTCTTCCTGAAGATAATCGTTCATCATTTATACTTAAAAAAGAATACCTCAGATGTTCATGCAAATGAATGAGAGAAGTATATATGGTAGAAAAAGACACAACCAAATGTGCCTGAAAAGCATATAAAAGAAGGGAAACCCATCAGAAATATATAACATCTCTGTCAGAATGTGACTAGATTACAAATCCCAAAGAAAGAAAATATTTTACTTCTGTAAAACAAAACTATATATGTAATATAGTTTGCATTTTATATTATACATTTTTATTCTCAAACAAATTGCCTTGCTTGTGATTTCTTCATTATTTTGTCTTCATTGGTGCTTGAAAGCACATTATTTAGGAAAAAGCATACTCCTTAACGTAAGTAAATTCTGCTACAATCGGTCCTTGACCTAGATTCCCACAGTTCTCAGAAGTCATGGTTTTGAAGTTGTTCAGAGACTTCATTTCATAAGAGGGTGAGTTTTTGGAATGTGGTATTTAGTCAAAGCGCAGTGTGTGAATCAAAATTGGACAAAACTCATATTGTTCTACTCTCAAAAGCCATTTTTAGCATGTTCAATAATTACTTCACAGCTGGCTTTAATAAAACGTGAATTGGAAGAGAGCCAGGTTCATGCAATACTCAAATATATGCTTAGCTGGAAAATAAAATGCATTATTGCAATCTGATATTTCAACTGGTAGTTTTGAGACAGATAGACCACGATATTTAGTGCAGCAGTAGAGAGCTCAATGAAATATACCTCCCTTATTGTAAGAATGGAAATAACATAATGCAGTTTGAGTATTAAGAAAAATCCAGTAGCTGGATCTGCAATCTCAGAGTTAATTTGTAATAGTGGTTCTTTTTGTGATCTTCAGAGAAAGAATGTGTGATACTATTTAAAGAGGTAAACAGGAACGTTGTTACCAACATCCAGTCTCAATAATTAGGGGGAAAGATTACTTAGAATAGTATTCCTGTTCAAGGTGATAATTTCTGTACTTTTTCCAGTGTTGTGACCAAATTAGGAATGAGAGACGTGCATGATCAGGCTCAAAGATTAGATGTGCGTGAGGTTCCAGGTCAGGACAGAAAAGCTGTCCTGCAGTCTAAGTGAGCTAAGATCAAAAACTAGAGAAAGTGGAAATATGACAGTCCAAAGGAAGGCCAGATGGCAGCAAAAATTGAGAGCAAGGATCAGCATTTCATTGTATCTTGTACCTACCATGTCTAAAGGTAAGATTTTAGGCCAAAGACAGGAAGATGACTGAGGAAAAGAGTAACTGGAACAGGGAACAAATTCAGGTCTGCAAATCAGGAGCCACTTTGAACATGGAAATGGCAGAAGACAAGCTGAGGGTTCACAGAAAGGAGAAATAGGAAAGCCGAAGTCCAGTGCTCAAAGTGCTGAGCAGCTGACACAAATTGAATTAATTCTTGTAGGCTACAGATGGCTATTCTTTCTTCAGCACCATGCCTAACAGGAGCAAGTGAAAGTGTAAAGCACTTGTATGTATCTGTGTCATATGGTTCAAGGAGAACACCTAAATTCAATCATTCTTTTTTAGCTAATGTAAAAGTTTGAATAAGTAGGTTTCATAATGTGGATAAAACTTCAGAAGCTGTGTCGTGTAAGGGAAAACGATATGAATGTCTTTGGTTGTGGTACCGGGATTTCTTAATTGAGACAACAGTGTTAGTAACATTTACCATCTGAACATCATGTTAGATTGTTAGTAGTGTTCTGAAAGTACAATAAGTATCAGTAAGACAAATATAATTTGATTTTTATTTGCACTAGGCCTGACAGTTGCAATGCTCACAAGGAGGAGGATCCAAACGCAGTGTTTACTATCATGTGCAGCATCTACAGATGTATTGGGAACGTCAGCTTGTGTAAACACAGATGCTACTCTGCAGAGGTTTCTAGATAGCTGCAGGATAATGAGTTAGACATTTCTTTTTTTTTTTTTCCCCCCACTCAAGAGCTGCACAAGGTTCTAGCTAGAGTATTGTTAAAGGCATCAGAACAATTACGTGACATTGGAGAACTCTTTACTCAGGAATTTTTCCTCCTCCCCTTCCCCATTTTTGCCATAATGTGCTCAGCAATAAGCCATAATGCTCTTCTGTGAGATGACATGCATAGTAATAAAGAGGGATAACTGGCATCTTTTCATTTCAATGACATTTCTTTGAAACATGGGGTTATTGAATATGGTATGTCACAGAGACACAGTGACTTCAGCAAAATTTTCACTAAGATTAAAAAAAAAAAAATCCTGAGCCTCATGGCAGCTTTTAATGTTTGTGAAAATGGAAAAAGAGTGTGAGAATGTGTTGGTTTTGGGGGGATAATTTCCTTAATTTTCTTCAAAATAGCTAGTATGGGGCTATGTTTTGGATTTGTGCTGAAAACAGTGTTGGGCTGCACCAGAAGTGTGACCAGCAGTTTGAGGGAGGTGATTCTGTCCCTCTACTCGTCTCTCATGAGACCCCACCTGAAGTATTGCATCCAGCTCTGAGGCCCCCAACATAGGAAGGGCATGGACCTGTTGGAATGAGTCCAGAGGAGAACCACAAAGATGATCGGAGGGCTGGAGAACCTTTCCTATGAAGAAAGGCTGAGAGTTGGTGTTGTTCAGCCTGGAAAAAAGAAGGCTTCAAAGAGACCTTATAGCAGCCTTCCAGTACTGGAAGAAGCCTGTAAGAAAGATGGCGGGGAGACTTTTCACAAGGACCTGTAGCGACAGGACAAGGTGTAATGGGTTTAAACTGAAAGCAGGGAGATTTGGATTAGATATCAGGAAGAAATTCTTCCAGGAGAGGGTGGTGAAGCGCTGGAACAGGTTGCCCAGAGAAGCTGAGGATGCCTTATCCCTGGCTGTCTTCAAGGCCAGGTTGAATGAGGCAGTGAGCAACCTGGTCTAGTGGAGGGTGTCTCCGCACATGGCAGGGGGGTTGGAACTAGATGATCTTTAAGGTCCCTTCCAACACAAACCAGTCTACAATAATATCAAAAAATTTTCAATACTGCTGAGCAGGGCTTACACAGAGTCAAAGCCTTTTCTGCTCCTCACACTACTCCACCAGCAAGTAGGCTGGGGGTGCACAAGAAGCTGTGAGGGGACACAGCTGGGACAGCTGACCCCAACTGACCAAAGGGATATTCCATATGATATGACATCAAGTTCAGCTCATAAAGATGGGGTAAGAAGCAGCAAGTGGGACGTTTGGAGTTACATTGCTTGACTTCCCAAGTAACCACTGTGCGTGATGGAGCCCTGGTTTCCTGGAGATGGCTAAACACCTGCCTGATGATGGGAAACAGTAGATGAATTCCTTGTTTTGCTTTGCTTGCATGCATGGCTTTTGCTTTCTCTCTTAAACTGTCTTTATCTCAACCCACGAGTCTTCTTACTTTTACTCTTCTGATACTCTCCCTTATACCACTATAGGGGGAGTGAGCAAGAATCTGTGTGGTGCTTAATTGCCACTGGGGTTACATCACAACAGAGAGAAGAGAATAAAAATTTAAAAAAGGGCATATTTGATAACACAATTCTTCATAGACATTTCAGCACACCTTTGATATGGTATTAAAAAGTACTGCCTTGCATTCTAATACAGACCAAAACCAAAACCTCAAAACTTGCCAGAAAACTAAGTATTTATCCTCCACAAAGCTTTAGTATTAAGCATGTTTTAAATAGCTGGTTTATTCATGTTTCTGTGGAGAGGAAAAGGAACAGATTGGTATCAGGGAATTTAAAGGAATTATCATATTTGGGATCAAATTACATCTGTAACTACTAAGGACATGCAGAGTATGGCCTCTGAAATCAGAATCAATTCATGAACTGGAAAAGGAGACTAAGCATGAATTTTATTTCTCACAAACACATAAATTGCTTTTCTTAATGGTTGACTAGATATTTTCAAGATGAGTGGTCAAATATGTATTAAAAATTTAAACTTTGTTGATATTGTGAAGATAGTAGGATGGGCAAGAATGATTTCAAAGGGAAATCTAGTCATGGAAACATGACAACTAAAACCCTACACTAAATGATCTCTATGAACTACAGTTGAATTTTTAAAACTTCAAAATCTGTAATCATTTATTGAGACAATGGCTATCAACTTGTATTTTATTTAGCAATTTGTTAAATAATTAGTTTACAGCAACTTGGCAGAGCCCAGTTCTGCCAATATGAAGCAGCAAATAAGATATTTACAAATCTGTTACAGGAATTGAATAATTTTTCTGGCACTATAGATATATTAGTCCAGAAGAGCTAGGCTGTGACAGAGAGATATTCCTGTTGTAGTGGTTAGAAAGGAAATTTAAAAGCAAAGTAACTTGATCTGAAAACACTCAGATAAAGGTTAAAGCAGCTTACTATTCTTGATTGTTACCGCTTTGATTTTTTTCAATAGTTATTTTATTATTTTCACAGGCGCTGTACTTCTAGTACAAGATAAACCTTTTTAGGTTTGAGAAAATTATTATATGTCTCCAGAGTGATGGCAAGATATTTTTGTTTCATGTACATGCACTTTCTTACTTGCTGATTAAATTTAAATATATAAGCACCTTATCAGTAGTTAAACAGGTATTTGGTTACAGGTTTCTTTAGTTTTGTTCTAAAAGAACAAAGAAAGTTAACATAAGTGGGTTCTTGAGAATGAAAATTCTAATGAACAAGATCAATGTTTACCTTTCACTATTACTTACGAATCTATATCTAAACTACTTAATTATGTGGATGGTGTTATGTAGTATTTTAAAAGACACTGCATGTTTTTTTGAAATATTTCCCATTTTTTCCAGTGCTTTTAATCTCAGTCCATTTCATCTGGTTGATAATATTTTGTTGACCCAGACAAACAAAACCTAATAGAAAATTAAATTTCCTGATGTAACTTTTTGTGAAGTCACTTGAGTCAAAGTACGGAAGAATTGTTATCCATTGTGTAGTGAGGCTAACTTTTCAATGCTCTGAGTCAGGGTATGGTAAACAGCGCTTTGTAGTCTCTGTTTCAGCTGGACTTTGTAAGATCTTTTCTCGTTTGATGCTCAGAAAGAATGTTATTCTGTGTGTAATTAGATCTTTCTCACATTCATGCACATCACCACTGCATATAGAGATACTAGCTGCACTGCTTCAGAAGGGATAAGTAGTAATAGACCTAGGATGCAAAAAAGCTTATTGCAATTGTTTCAGAAAGGAACACATGAGCTTACTAGTCATTAGTCTCCTTGACAATGTAATTAATCCTAGTACTGCTGTTCAGGCTTTCAAGGTAACTAGTATATTACTTCTTCCAATTTGTCCAGTGTATACTCTTGTAGATGACTCTTTAAACTGTGATTGAATGAATCGAATTCTGAAGTCAGAAGCTGATAATAAATCATTTAAATGGGTGTCCTTCTATTTGTCATAGAACATGACTATAAACGGAGAAAGAAAATTACGCCACATTTGTATTTTGTTAAGTAGATATTGGGTTTTAACGTGTTCATCTAACACCATGGGCATGATTTCCATGCACAAGGGTTAGGTGTTTTGCTTCTAATTTTTAGCTGCCTCTCTGGCATTGCTTAGAATATCTCACCTATCACAGGGAGATTAAAACGCTTTTTCAGTGTCCAGATGCACTGCTATGTTTTACAAATACTCAATACAGTTGGGGCACTTGAGGTCCTTGTATACTAATGGCAACTGTTTGACCAATTACTCATCAAATAAATACAGGTCACCTGTTGTTGAACAAAGCTCTGATGATGTTTTCTGAAGCTTTGTTCTGGGTATGTACAGGCATTCTTTTCAAGATGGAACCAGCAACTTAAATTTTTGTGATCACTTTCACCTTGTAGCTACATTGTCTAGTTATATTTTAATAAATTATCATGACCCTGTGTGGTTAGATCAGTAAATAATTTTACAACCAATTATATGGAAGCTGAAGAATATAATGAAGAAAATCTAACTGGAAACATATATAATGATGACAGAATCATTTTGCTTATAATCACATTAAAATATTAGTCATTGATCAAAATCTAATACTATCTGCTACACAAAACTGTCCTGAATAGAGACTAATAATATCAGGATTTTCAGTACTACCAAGGTTTGTTTGGAGGGGAAGTTGGATCTTTCTTCTCTTACGTAAGACTAAATACTTAGCATAAGATATATGTGTGAAGTCTAAGGGACTTACGTCCTATGCACTACTCCTTTGTACAGACTGAATCAGACTCCCATCTCCATATAGTTCAAAATGCCAGTCTACTTCATGCACTTGTTAGGCTTCCACACACACATGCTATTGCCATCTCATTTCAGAAGGAACTCTTCACAAATATGCTCAGTGAGATGTTGATCTGTCTGAAAACACTCATTAAAACAGTATTTTGCTAAGTAGGACTTGTTTAAAAAGACCTTTCTCCTAATTCTGTTTTGCATCTTTTAATAAACTCAGTAAAGCTACATCATTTCTTAATTTTGCATTGTGCACGACTGCCTGACTCAAAAAACAGAACCTAGTTGTGATATACCACTGCAGGTCAGGATGTAAGTTCTGAAACCGCAATTATCAGAACTTCATCTCTGTGTAGTCCAACCCTCTTTCTAAGTTTTACAGGTGCTAAGTGACTGGAGTACCTGTGCAAAGAATATACATAGAAAGTAAAATAACTGCTATGTTGCTGTTCAGAAATGAGAAAATTAAGAAAAAAAACCGAAACACAAATAAACAACCAAATTATCTGATAACACCATAAATGGCCAAGAAAGGTTTTCTCATGCCCATTGGGACATCTAGGGTAATTCACGTTATGAAGAGCTTCTAAACCTGCATGTTATTTATGTGGTAGATATAAATGATCACTTGAGAGCCATTATGGTGTATTATGTAAATAAGCATTTAGGGACTTTTGAAAATTTGTAATTATGATAGTGCAGTAGCTCTAAATTGATTTTCTATAAATGTTTTATGAGGCATTGGTTAATAGCACCGTTAAGGTAAATTTCTTAATTAAAGCATTCTACCTTTATGTCACTAACAGATTTTAAACACACTGGAAGAATGAAGTATTTCTCAATCTACTTTCGGATTCTCATACAGCACTTGCTTCACCTGGTTATTCAGTGGGAAAAAAGGTGTCAGACATAGGTCCTTGAAACACAAGTGAAATAGGGAGTACTGGATACTGTGTTCTCCAACAGGAATCTTATGTTTTTGGATAAGGAACACAGAGACATTATATATTTCAGACTAAACATCTATGTTACTGCAAGGAAAGAAAAGAGAATGTCTTTAGCAAATAGCATGCCAAAATGATATCTTTTTGTATTTTAGCTTCAATTGCTGTAACTGAATCACACGTTGCCCAAGATGCAAAGCTTATGTGTCATTCATTTTTACAGCTTACATGCTATTTGAAAATAAGCAGAAACGCTGCTAAAACTGCAATGATTGCTTTGCTACCATGTGTCATTAGAACTGTAAACTGCCCTACATTTTAAATCTGCACTTTGGCATTGCTTAACCAACATGCTTGAGACCCTGTATTGTACTCACTCCACTAGTTTCCTTGAATTAATATATTAAGACAATCATTTGCACTCAAGCTTCTCAGAACAAACAACTTCCAGGAAATGCAGCAGAAACTACTCAACAAAAGCAGGTGGGCATCCTGGGAATCTGGAGTGATAAACAGAATACATTAGCAGTGCATATAGCTGGTTTATGCAGCTTTGTGGTCTTATTACTATCACTTTCATCTTCTCTCTGCTTTTCCCTCTTCTCTTTAAAGTCACATTTGGTATGGAATTGGTATATTACATTACCCTTCCCCACAGGCCATGGAAAATAAAGGAGCCTCAAGTACGTAAAGACCAAAGGTGGTTTAAAACATCAGAGGTAAATCTAAGCAGTGGCGGCAAAACCCAGCAAGCACATCCCTTCCAGCACTGAAGAACAAAATTAACTTCAAGATTTCTACCTAAGGGGAAACTTAGAGGTTTGAGAATAAAAGTGATACAATCACACCTGTGCTTGAGGGAGTGTGAATACGCAGGTAGCAGGGCATAGCAAACAGCAGATACCAGCCACATTTGGCATGGGGCTCTCTTTGTACCTCCTGCTCAACTTTTAACAGAATAATTTAGTTAATTGGACCAGAATCTATATTTTAGTGGTTAAGGCACTCACTGGAAATCAGACCTCATTTCCAGTCAATATTGAAGTATGGCAGACTGGAAGGGAGTTCTCTCCCAGACTGAGCTCTCTTACCATGAGACCATATAACTATGTCTAGTTGGGTGGTGCCAGCCAGAGCCTGGGCACTCTCTTGGGAAGCATCCCAAATGACTGTGCCAATAATTTATAGAGAATGATTGGTTGGCTATGATTGATGATGGAGATATGTGTGACTCCTCTTCAGAGTACATTAAAACACCTCACCAAATACATGCACGGTGGATATGCTAAGTTAATCAGGTCATAGAAGTCGAAAAAAACCACAACTGAGTTGCTGAATACAGTCAAAGGAAGCTGAAGTGCCTATCGATTTAAACTTGAGCAATGCTGAGCATGCTCTGAAGCAGAATTTTAGATACAAACCAAGCATTTGTGGTGAAAATACAGATAGCTGGTACTTTCTGCTTGAAGTCCTAAAACCTATTAAAAAAAAAAAGAGCTAAGTAAATGTATGGTTTTATCATTTAAATTTTGATGCCTACTTTCCATTTTAAGCCTTAGAATCCAATAAAGTAAAAAAAGAAACATATATTTACCCTAGGAAAAAAAAACCAAAACAATTTTCTCCATACTCAGCAGAGTTGACCAGGAAATAGTCTAATTAAATATTAGGTATTTTAGGAAAGTATTAAACATTACATATTTATAAATATTTAGTATACGAAATACTTAGTGTATTGTAAATACTAACATCTTCATTAAAAATATTTAAAATATATTCTATAATTTCAGATATAATGATTGTGTTATATTTTTTGATCAAAATGTTTTTGAACTATTTGAAGTCCTGCCACTATTAATCTTTCCTACAGTAGTTTAGCACAGATTTTTATATATATGTATAATATATTCATATGTATAATGTATTCATATAGTTCATAGCAATCTTAAGATAACGAAGAATCCACAGTTTTATTAAAAATAGGGTAAACCCATTAAAATTTATCTTCCTTCATATCAAGGAAGGTGAATTAAGAAAGATATCAAGGAAAGCATGTCCTCATAATGTTTTCAAATTATTGCAAAATATGTAATATCTCATCTACTCTTTATCAAATGAAATGATTTATTCATTTTCATCATAACAAAACAATAAATATGTATCAATTAGTATTGGTAATTAGGGATTTGTTTCAGTAGACAGTTATTGTGGAACTGGAGACAGAAAATATTTAAAAACTGAAGAGCTACATGACCATAACTGTGACAAGAAATGGAAAGTGCGCAAGTGTTTTATTTGCAAATTTATATTCAATTTAATCACAGGCAGAATATGAAGTTCTAATGACTCTCCAATTTTTATTCTCATGTCTGTGTGTATATGGATTTTTATATCTTGAAAAATTGATAAAGACAATGAGCGTGGAAATTAAATTTTCTTCGGAAACTGTATTAAGCGTCATAGTCTAGGAAAACTTTGACACAGGGTCCTGCCTAGATAATTACTCATCTGATTTTCTTGTTGACTCTCCTGCAGTCCTAGGGTAGCTAGAATTCATTTAGGATTTGCTGCGCGATCTGAATGGACAACACCACTCTGACTAAAATCAGATACTCATGTTAGTCGTAATCTCACTTACTAAAATAGTTTGGTTGATTTCATTTTGTAGTTCATTAAACAAGCACGCCTGTTCAAAGAAAAACATCGATGAGAAATGAATTGGCAGGCTCAGAACAGCATATATGTGTTAATGTTTATCTTCCTATTTTTTTTTTTTGAGCTCCTTTCTGCTAAAGTTTGAAATAAAAATGAAACAAAAGGAGGAGGGGTTATTGTACAACATATTGCACTTTTTCACCATACCTGAATAATCTATAGATACTTTCTCATGGTATTTGCTATTTATACTACTGTTGGATCTCTGCCAGCAGACTCCTCTTGCAGATGCCATTATCTTTTAATTTTGAAGTAATGATATTAATCTATTAATTACCTGCACATTTACCTAAATGACAATGGTTACCCCTTTAGCCTTCTAAATTGTTTATTGTTCAATCCCGAAGTGGTGTCATACAGCTAGCAATTTAATATTGAAGATTCTTCACCAGTAAAAAGTAACTGTAATTTCACTCCATCACTGCAGCCAGATCCAATTTTCACTCGGATATTCAGGTTTAGATTAATCCAGGAAAGCAGGAGACAAAGGACCAGGGAATACCTACTTTCATGTTAGTCACTTCTCTTGAGACCAAGGCACTGAGGGTAGGATTCAAGATACATTGAACCAGTGAAGTGGAGCACAAGGAGCCTCTACGGCTTCATGGTTTAAAGCCATCAGCCTGGCAAAGAATTCATACCTTCTGAGAACAGTTCCTATGTATTATCCTATATCTCCCACAACAAAATATATCCATTGCCCTCATAATAAAGAGCTGAAGAAGGCAGCAGAGAAACCTGATTTTGGGATTCTGATTAAATTTAGACAACAGGCAGATATTAACCTAATCAGCCTGGTCAGTACTATTATACTGAAGTATACATTGAAAAGCAAACCTATCCAATTGAGGTGCTTTACTTAAGAAATATAGAATTTAGGGTTTTCTAGAGTGAGGCAACAGCTTGCATCAATATTTTTATGGTGCGGTCTTTTCTGTCCCCTATCTACATTTTGCTTACATTTTAGCTTTAGTCTCTTAAATCATTCTTGATATGACCACTGAACTCATATTTTCTCTTTAAATAGGAAAGAAGAATATGATTTTTTTTTTTAATGAGGATAGAAATAAAAGAAGGGTTTCTTTTTAATTTGTTGTCTGTTAGTTCTCTATGTCTTTAAGTGCTTCTCTCAGTGTTGAACAGAGAAATAGTGGAAATCAAAAAATAATAGATGTGATGCTATAATCACTGAAGTCAATGATACAGCTCTGAGCTGAACGTTCAAAATGAAATCCTATAAACCTCTGGGATATCATCAATAAGGATATAATTTTCCATTGATCTACGAGTATCAGGATATCTGATGAAAAAATGGTACATAGCACACAAATTCTTGTCAGGTTCAGATACTCAGATAAAGCCTTTTGGAGAGAATTGAAAGTTAAAAAAATTGAAAGGGTGAGGGGGAAAGCTAGCTGCTTAACAAAGTATGAACAGAAATACCGTGTTCTCCAAGAAGAGTGTGCTATTTGAGAAGACTCCTTGAAAGTCGGATAGAGAAAGTGTTAGACATCCTGAGTGCTATGCTGAAAGTGTGAAGTGGGATTGTGAGTTTGCAGAGGCATAAGTCACAGAAGAGGTACCTGCACAGTGAGAAAGGAAAACTATATAACTGAAGTGTAATTATCCAACGTCAGAAACTTGGTTTTCATTAGAAACATCTTTATCTGAGAGTAGCAAAGTTATATAAACAAAGATTGAGATTAATAAATTGGTCCTAATTCAAAAGGTGGGGTTTCTTTTTTGGACACAAGTCATGTATGAACTTTGGTTTTGAAGGAAGAGTGCATAACATTTGCAAAGCAGATGTCTTCATTCTGGTTAATATATGGTATAGGAAAGAATGGTAGAAATGAAATGCATGTTGTGTAATAGTACTTCCTACTTCCTTCTTTAACTTTTTTAATCTCTCAGTTTTTCCCTGTCTGCTACCCACTGCTAAGCTCATTTCTGTCAGCTCTTGTTTCTCATTTTATATCTATTTTTATCTTATTGATGAGTCACTCGTCAGTCTGTAGTTTAACACATCCTGTATTTCTCCGGATGGTCTCACATGCTTTTTATATAAAAGGAGAGGAGGACTGTGTAATTGCATCGTGACTCTATTCTGTTTCACTCTAAAAGGAAATTAAGGTGGTATTTATTTATAGCCTGAAATATTCTTGATTTTTTTTCCTACCAAAATTTCCACCAGGTTCCTATGAGTGTATTTACCCAGCTCTGCTACTACGTTTTTCCTCACTCACAGCCTGTATAAATGTTGGTGTTTATTTGGTTATGTTGCTTGTCAGTTCAGCTGCAGCTGAAATCATTAAATTCTCATATAATTATAGTGGTGCCATTCAAACAGCTAGAGTTAAGGTTGTGTCAACAATTCCATTATAAATCATTAATTTAAATGGTCTGCAATAACTCAACCATAAAATATGTTTTGAGCTGAACCTTGGCTTGTAAGGTTTCAGGCCAGGAGCAACTTTCATTTTGAACCAAAAAAAAAAACCAAACCCAAACACCCCCAAAAAGCTGTCTAGTAATTTCAAGAAGGGGTTTAGTGCCTGTGAAAAGGTTAAGTTTGCTGCCCTAGGAACTGAGCTATGGTAAAATCTGCACTGACACAAGAGGCAGGTTACAGGTTACCCTTGTTTTGCTTCAGTTTGACTGACAAGATTCTGGTCCTGTAAGTTAAAAGATAGTGTACCCTGTGTAAACTGACCCCTCCTTTAAGGCTAATAACAAGACAGTTATCTGATGACAATTTCAATAGTATATTAAGGGACCAATTATAGACATCCATGACAGCCAGCACAGGGGACTGGTACCACCAAACTGCCCTTCACACGCTTTTAGCTACCAAGGGACCATTCAGGATAATGTGGGCTGAATCTGAACCATGACCTGGAGGTGAAAGGCCCTCATTATTTCATTCATAAATAATCTGGCTCCCCAGTTGCTTGAAGCCTAACAGGGAAAACAGTCAAAAAAGACTGGGCAGAAGCAACACAACCATACAAGTGTGTTAGCTCAGATGCCTTTCACGGTCTTGTTCATACCATTTTTAAATGGTGTCATGTTTTCTGGATTTCCCAACTGTACCAAAGCACACAACCAAAGCAGAGCCTGTCTCTATATTTTGAGATAATTAGCTGAAAATGTCTTCCTAGAAATCTAGCCAGTATTCTTGATCACGGGAGGACAGGCTCACTCAAAAAACCCCAAATAAACAACCCCAACTGTAACAACTCTCAGTGTACTCTTTGCCAGGTACTATCTCACAAAATCTATCTAAACAGTATAATCCAAAATTAGTTTGACATAAACTATATCTGGCACAGTTCACAATTCATTTAGAAACAGAGTAATGACAAGTTTTAAAAACGGATTGAGGATTTTCCTAGTGAAGTGCACTTATCTATGGATTTCAGCAAGACTCAGCTGGTTGTCTTGGAATTTTGTACAGAAACTTTTGACCTTAAACTACTGGCCCTATTACAGTCACTAACAAAACTTATGTTATCAGCAGGTCAGGATCTTGGTGCCTGTATCTGAGGATGAAGCGAGAGACATTTAGTTTTTATATTTCTTTGTGGAAATACTGCCTAGAGAGACAGTATAAAGGTTAAGACTGTGCTATACTTAGCCCTAAGCATCAAATTATAGCTATTTCACACAAATCTGTTCCCATATCAAATCTCATGAGGATGTGGTTTTCTTCCTTTTTTTTTTTTTTTTCCTTATATTGCAGTTGAGCAGCCTTCAAAATTACTCTTATTTCAGTTTGCTGCATTATGTTTTTCTCTTATTTTTCGTCTTGGTTTTACATAGTGCATTTGGATATTAACGATATAAGAAAACTCCATCACTTTAAAGCAAAAAAACTATCAGAGTATTAGCTCTTAAAGTTATTAGCATCAATTAAAAATACTTTCAAAGTCTTTTAAATAAGATATTCCATAAAATGTCTACCTTCTGAAATATCACTGATTAAGCTCTAATTCTTCCTGGAAGAAAGTTGTGCCATAAATGAGTCCTTGCAATAGTAATTGTAATAAAATATAGAACTAGAGCTCATTAAAGCCTAAAACTGAAATTCAGGATTTTCCCTTGGTGTATGTATACTCTGCTACCTGCAGACATACAAAGCTGTTATATTTCATGAAGGGCTTTTGATCAGCAATTTTCTACATGCTTTCATATTGGCTAGCCGGACTGTGTTTCCAGTGAGAGGTTTATTTCTATATTACCTAGAAAGTAATACAGCCACATTTAGGATGCCATGGAAAATGAGGGATGTTACAATGATGCTATCTACTGAACGTACAGGAGGGAGATAAACTAATGGTTCACTGGTTATTGATTTCTTCCTTACAGTGATCTGATACTATAACACGAAAAACTTTTGACATCCTCCCCAGGATGGATAAAGCACCACAGAGCCACCACAGCCACACAGAAGGCAAGCAGTTGCACTCTGGGACCAAAGACACTTCCGTTACTCCTGTGGAGCGCCCTGCTTCTGTACAGCACTGCTATAGGAAAGCTTTCATCTCAGGGTTTGAGACTGTGTTTCATCACAGCACCAAGTTGTACTGTGCCTTCTGAAGAAAGGTCGTGAGTCTCTAAAATTCAAGTGGTTTCGCACAGACATATCCAAAGGAAAGCTGCAATCTAGGAAAAGCAGTAAAGCCTTCTACCTTTAAAACTCTTCTACCACTTTACAGTAAGTTGGCCAAGTAAATTACAAGATCTATGTAAAAGATTACATAATTCATATTTTTCTAATATGAATTTCTAATTCATATTTTGCCAGTTTCAAAATTTGTCTTTTGGTTGCTTTCCTGTGTCAGCAGCTATGATAGTAAAAGGTGGGCAACACTGAAATCGCTCACAAGATTTGTCAGTCTTGCAGCAACTCTTCCATTTGTAACAGTTTGTCAGTAATTGCTCTCTCTGGTAAGGCAGTTGACTGATTGCATTGACTAAGCAGTTTTGGTGCTCATCTTAAAGATATAGAGGAAAGTAACCAATGGCAGTTTATTGATGTGGACAGTGCCAGTTGTATTTTTTCTGCAGATCCTGGGATCACTGATTTTGTTGAAGGATTCTATAATCATAAGAGTCCCTCTGCTTCCTTTCATGGGGAGTGAAGATTATCATCACATATCGACATGGTACCTGAATAAGCAGAAGCTTTGCTCTAACATATTAGCTGTTGTGACTGGCTGGTTTAGAATTGTTTGTCTTTAAAATCACAAAGAAAACCCAAGTATAATCAAGCATCTATTCTTTCCTGCTGGCAATCAAAAATGATGAAAATGTTACAGAACTTGAAAACAAATAAAATGTTCAGCTCAGATAACCTGTAATACTTAGCAGTGAATTATTTATCATGAGCTACCTGCAGATACTTGCAGGGTTTCCCACTGGACACTGTGTGAAGCAACACAATTGCCTTGAAGACTTTTGCCATGCTTCGTGAGCAGAGATGCTCTTCAGCTTCTACCACACGGAACTCTTAAGGTTATTTTTGATGAAGTGATGGCCTTGATTTCAGTATAAACAAGTGCAAACCCCCCTATTTCTGTGTATAATCACAAGTATTTGGCTGCCTCTATAATTTCTTCAGTTCTGCTTTCACTGTTCTTTACTACTCAGTCAGGCTTTGGCACATACAATATGATCTCAGGTTGTGGGATTTCTTCCCTACCCATATACAGAACATCTTTATATATATTTTTTTCCTCCAGGTGTCTTTCTGTTATTGACAAGATGTTACTTAAAACTTCTTTCTTTTGTATCAGTTATTTACCTCTCACAGGAACATTTGCTCATTGCTTGTGGGTTTTGTATTGGCTTTTGGTCAGTAGGAAGGTTTCAATGGAAGTAGGCTTGACCTTATTTGCATAATATGTCATGATGACTATTATCAAATCTGACTTCCAAACCATTATACCTTCTTGCAGGCAGAAATACTTGAGTATCATTAGAGAGAACATGCATTCATTTCTGGGCTTTTCTCTCCCTTAATCCTAAAACATTCCAGTTGTAAATGTATATTATTGATCCTTCCCAGAACCCTAAAAGCATTAATAACTGCAGAACTAAACTTCTCAGAACAACTGAGATTGTTTTTCTCCTTTTTATTACAACTAAACTATCAGTAGTGAGGGGATGCTTGTATTAACACACCATTGGGAACTTTGGTAGTGAAACCAAGCCTGAAGAAAAACCTAGCCCTGGCAACTGCTATTTTTTTCCATTCTTTTTGCCACTTTGTGAAAAAGACTCTGATAGTTTTGAAACAGTTGTTCATCTGACACCTGCTTCCATATTTGCCCTAGCACTTTCCATAGGTTCTTGTAAAAAAAAAAAAAAAAAGAAAAATTCAGTTATCAGACTTCAAGTAAGCAGCTCATCTGTCAAAAACCTTGTAGTCAAAACAGATATTCCACTGATTACATGCCTAAATTAAAGTAATTCTGTGATTAAAACACTCACCCCAGTAGTGAAGCAATAGAAGTAATTCCTTGTAACCCACTTGCTCCCAGGAACCTCTTTGTTCTGTCTGGAAGCAAATCACAGGAGGCGGGGCAGGGGAGGAGAGGGAAATCTTGTGTAATGACTGCAAGAGGACCTAAGTATGACAGGTGAGGGCAGTTGCTGAGGAAAAAAGGTTCCAGGGCTGAGGAAAAGCTAAAGTTCTGCAGCTGGGAGCACCTCAGTGCTGGGAAAGGCAACCAACAATCTGTGGGGGAAGGAACAAGGAATAGTGAAGCAGATTCCTTGGGTTGCATAATACACACAGAATTTTCTTTTAGAGAGCAGTGTGAGGGATCTGAAATGGTACGTGGCTGGAGATTAAATGGTAACCACTGATATCAGGAAGTTTGGCTCATTACCTGAGGAACAACTTTCTTCCAAAGTTGCTGCTTCTGGGAATTAGAACAGATTGTGCGCTGAAGAGCAGGTGAACAGTAATAACATGACCAACCCCCTAGGCAATTAAAAAAAAAAACAAAACGAAGAAACCTTTCTTTTTTGCAGTATAATTTTGTTTCATACACTTTATGTGATCTGTCTAGGTAGTATAAGAACACTGTATTGCTTAGGGTTCTTATTCTTCAGAGAGTTTCACAAGGAATCTCAAAATGGGGAAAAAAATGAATGGTATTCTGTCAAATAGTTTTATACTTCTATAGATCCTTCTTACTTAGAGGAATTGACAAGTTGAAACAGTCTATTAACTACCTATATTCCTTAAATGCTAAGGTTACAGATACTCATGCATTAGCAGATTTCAGATTTGGAAAGTGTTTTAAAATCTTGTTGATGACATGTCTTTTAGTAAGATACACAGCCTTGAGGATGCCACACAGCTGAGTTTACCACCCCCTGAAGTAGGCTGTTCTGATACTTGCTTATATATACTTCAGGTTTATTTCAAGGTTGGATTTGTCTGATTTTTCTCTGCAGACATTGAGCCTTGTTAAGTCTTTCCTGTAATGTCTTCTTCTTGTGCAAATAACTATGTATTGTGATTGAGTCATGGTTTAACTGCTTAAATAAACAGAATACTTAAGCCTGATCAGCCTGATATCACAGATTTGTTTTATAATCACTTAATAATTACAGGCTTCTCTTCTGCACTTTCTCAGTGCTTACTTGTTTTTCTGGGGCCATTCCACAAATACATTCTAGCACTGATTTTCATCAGTACTGTGTACAGAGTCATAAATACTTTCTTACTTTTATTTGTCAAAACACTATAAAGAATTCTCTTGCCCATTTAGCAAGACATTGCAGGAAGAGTTCACACTGAACAACTAACTATACAATGACCTGTAAGGGTTTTTTTTTTTGGTGAGGGACTGTTTTTTGAGACATTAATTCTATAAAAATAGTTGAAATGTTGATTTTTTTAGATATATTTTATCTTGTATTTAATTGTTCTGAATATATCTGACTGGAACAAGGCATTCAAACAACACCAGCCCCTTCTCCTTCCTTTCTTATTTTCCAGGAATCACCTACAAAATTTACCATCAATGTATTAATACAAGTTTTTAAATCACTGTTAAAAATACCAAAACAATATCACTGACAGAAGAATCAGTACCAATGGACCCTCTAATAATTTGCTGACACCTGTTTGTTAGAAAACATTTATTTTGCAGCAGTTACAAAAATTCAAATACTCATTGAAGAAATCCATGAAATTTAGACTTGTGTTACTTTATAATAGATTCTGAAGGAGACTTCTTTGTGAAACTGAGAATGTCCAAGGAGACAACTTTAGTTTTATACTCCTTGAAATTTTCTAAGAATCCTCATTTTATTGGTGTTGCGCTTCACATTAAATGATGTTTCAAATAAACTTCTTTCAGAAAGTGCTTTTCAGGGTTCAAATGACCTTTATTCTTGCTGGAAGCCAGATCCCTCTCCAGTATTTTATACATGCACAGCAAGAAAAGAGAAATGCTGCAGCACTGTGTAGGATTGAAGCAGTACCAAGAGGCTATCATACATATTACACTGAAAATAGGATCAAGGTTATAAATGCTGATTCGGTTACCAGGGCACCATGGGTTTGTTCTTATTTATAAAATTACAGAACAAATCACAAAGGCCCATAGCAATTATTAAGGGTGAAGTGGTGAATTTGTATGTCCTGAAAATGGGCTGTGTGCTGCTGTAATACCCAGGGAGTAGGTCAGGAAGGGAATTATGACTGAGTTACAACTCTTTACCTGGTTCCACTTACTCCAAGCAGGGAGCAATCTGGTTTGATCTCTGTCTGTAGAAGAGTATCTTTAGCTCTACGGGGACTTGATTGTGCAGACTTGTTTTTCAGTTGTCAGTAGCAATGGAAAAGGACCAGGAAGAAAATGGGGGTTTTGCTTTGGTTCACTTTTTGCTTTGACTTAACCTACACCAGTGATGAAAAGTTTAACTGAAAATCTTCATCTTAGGACTATGTCCCAGATAAAGGATGGCACTTGAGCAAAATAAGGGAAGAATGGACTGTGGAGGAGATTTCACGAAGAAATAAAGAGCTCCTAAAGCTTTCTAACATACCAAAGCTCAATCTGGGGCTCTGCTTCATTCAAAGCAAAGACTGTAACTGGATCTTTTTCCTCTTAGGTTAGTGCTTCAATGTCCAGGGTTTGTCCTGTTCTGGACAGCCTCAGTACTTCTGTCTATGTGAGTCTTTCACATTCTGTTTTGGTGTTTTCTTTTTTAGGAAGGGGCAGATGAAAATTAAGCCACATGCAAGTAAATGCTTTCTTTTACTTGTTGAAATAGAAAGAAATTATTTGTCTTTGAAATCTTCCATAACCAGAAATTTTTATGTTCTGTCCAGAACTAGCAGCGATATATGAGCTAAGGAAATGTGGTTTGATACTTTATTTAAGAACATTATTAAAATAGGCTTTATTCTTACTAAGGCTATGCTTAATGTATAGCAGCGTAAGTAATCTAATTCACTCTGTACTGTGTAACTAATTTACTAATTTACTGAATACTGGAACATTTATTTCCTTGTATTAAATCTTTGCCATTATCTATGGCTAAGGCTTCTGCATGTCCGACAAGGTTTTCATGACTTAAATGTAGAGTAAGTAAGGTGAGGAATAAGCGGCCCTGTCCAGAGTGTCTGATCCTCTCAGATCATAATGATGTTGCACAATGTAAACACAGAACTGGAGAAGAAACTGACTTTTCTAGAGTCCAACTAAATGGATTCATATGAAAGAGGATTTGAGAATAGTCTGGAAAAGTCGGAGCATGATTGTGCAAGTCTAGGGACTGAAGAAACTTCAGAGAATGACAGCAGTCTAGGCAATGGCCTTCTAGCTTGCAGAACAAAGTTAGTTCCTCTCTAAGATTAATTCCCTCAACATTCTACTCTGATTGCATGACTTGCATATATGTGTTTAATTTTAGGAAGCAAACATACAAACTAAACTTAATTCAAAACTAACTTTTGAATGTCAGGTCCTTAATTATCATTTCATCCTTTTATCCATTTCATCCAACAGGTCTCTGACATAGAAAGCAACTGCCTCTCTAAGTCTCCCCTGCCTGTCCTTCCTAAAGAGCCTGTATCCTTCCATTCTGACACTCCAGTCATAAAAACCATCCCACCATGTCTCCATGATGCCAATGAGGTCATAGCCCCTTGTGCATGCGCGTGCCTAACTCCTCTTGTTTGGTTCCCAAGCTCCATGTGTTTGCATACAGGCATTTAAGATGGGCCTCCAATGAAGTTGATTTGCTGACTGCAGCAGCTGGAATTGTCTTGTTTTGCTTGCCAGGTGCTTTCCCACTGACCTGCAATTCTTCTCCAGGCTCTGGGAATCTGTTGGTGGCACTATCGGGTTTGCTCCCTTTCCTCCTTCAAACTTAGTTTAAAGCCCTCTTGATAAGCCCTGCCAATTCACGGGCAAGAATCCTTTTTCCCCTTTGAGACAGCCGAATGCCTCTGTCACCAGCAGGAATGGTGCTGTGTAAACCTCTCCGTGATCAAACCCCGTAAATTCCACCATTGGCACCAGCCTCTGAGTCATGTGTTGATCAGGTGTGCTTTCCTGTTCCTTGCAGTATCCTTCCTGCCACTAAAGGGACTGAGAACAACACTACCTGCACTCCCAATCCTGCAACCATTCGCCCCAGTGCCCTAAAGTCCCTTTTGATGGCTTTTGGATTTCTCTTCAGCAACCTCATCACTGCCAACCTGCATGATTAGTAGTGGGCAATAATCTGAGGGCTGGACCAAACCAGAGAGTTTCCTAGTGATGTCTCTAACCTGGGCCTCAGGGAGGCAGCAGACTTCGCAGTGTGATGGGTCTGGGTGGCATATTGGGCCCTTTGTTCCCCTCAGAAAAACAAGATTTTTTTTTGTTCCTGTTCCCATTTCTCAATTCCCATCTCTCTGATTCTTCTTTCCATTCAGTCTTGGGTGCTGTTTTTTCCTGTGTTGTGTTATTACAAGGCGCTGACCCTATTTTCCTTGACCACATACAGACTCTCAACAATGCTGTCTTTCAGAGAAAGGGATTTCTAAAGGCTTACTTCAGCTGGAATATAAATAAATAGATTCTAAAAATATAATCAAAATCTAAACTATCTTAAAACCTGGCAAGCAGGCACAGTGCCGCTAACATTTTCCATTAAATTTGAAGCACTTGACATAATGTGGAGAGTTTGAGAACTACAGGATAGGCACATGTTTTATTCAGAACCCAATGAGAGTTTTCTGCTGTGCCAAGTGACTGTCAGAAAGCTGGCATAAGATGTCTTCCATGACCCATTCTGGGATACCCAAAAGAATTAAAACACAAGAACAGATACTTTGTTTTTATTAATGCTGCTTCAACAAGTACCAGAGAATCCTGAAAAGCAGAGGCCTGCTAAGGGCAGAGCCCTCCTTCCATGCTATCCTAAGATTAGAGCTTTTAGTTTAATATTATAATTTTTGGATCTTAAAATCAACCTTCCCTTACAATTTCAGTTCACTTTCCAGAGGCTAGGCCTTGTGCTAGATTCAGTGAAGTATGTAACACACAGCTTTCTAGGGGGGAATGATGCTAAGTACAGCAACTCCAAGATTTGTGTCAATCTGTTCAGTTTACTCATTTGCTCCCTCCCCCCCCCCCCCCCCATTTTTGTTCACCATTTCTTTCTACAAAATCAAAATGTTGCCTTCCAGTTCAGTTGGTTACTACACAACATTTTATACTTTTCTTGACTCCGGGACCACAGGACTGCTCTCAATGTGTAAACTGAAGTGTAGTCAGTGTGTAAATTGAAGTCACATGGAGCAAATTCTGTTACCGTCCATGTGAACTGTGGAGGCCCCGTGAGGCACACATCTCTTGTCCTAGTGTATTCAAGCAAGAAACAGGTATAATTTAAGTGACTTTGCCTCTGGAAATGGGAAACAATTTCCAACATCCAGTGTGGCCTGCAGCCAGAGAGAGAAGCAAAAGGAGTTAATGACAGTAGAACAGACTTACAGCAGAGAGGAGAGGGAATGAATTTTTGTATGACAAACAAACAACCAAACAAGTAGCAAACCATAATCATTCATCTCAGTCTGGATGGGCCCTTGGAGGGTGACAAGGGAAGGTAGACATGGTAGGACTGGGATATGGAAAGCCTTTTTCCAGTATGGTGGGTTGGGCCTGGCTGAAGGCCAGGTGCACAGCAAAGCCACTCTATCCCTCCCCTCCCCAGCTGGGCAGGGGAGAAAAAATACAAAGACAGGCTCCCACGTCAAGATAAGGACAGGGAGGCATCACTCACCAGTTACCATCAAGGGTAAACCAGACTCACCTTGAGGAAATAACTTCAGTTTATTACCAATCAAATCACAGTAGGATAATGAGAAATAAAACCAAATCTTAAAACACCTTCCCCCCACCCCTCCCTTCTTCCTAGACTTAACTTCACTCGCAATATTCTCTACCTCTCCCTACCTTCAGCAGTGTAGGGGAATGGGGTTTGTGGTCAGTCCATCACACACTGTCTCTTGCAGCTCCTTCCTCCTCAGGGGGAGGACTCCTCACACTCTGCCCCCGCTTCAGTGTGGGGTCCTTCCCACAGGAGACAGTTCTCCACAAGCTTCTCCAGTGTGAGTCTTTTGCACTGACTACAGTTCTTCATGAACTGCTCCAGTGTGGGTCCCTCCCGCAGGCTGCAGTCCTTCAGGAGCAGTCTGCTTCAGCCTGGTTTCCTCATGGGGTCACAAGTCTGCCAGCAAACCTGCTCCAGCTTGGGCTGCCCATGGGGTCACAGCCTCTTTCAGGTACAGCCACTTGCTCCAGTGTGGAGTCCTCCATGGGCTGCATGGGGGTCTCTGCTCCCCCCGTAACCCTCCATGGCTGCAGGGGCACAGCCTGCCCTCTCACCATGGTCTGGAACACGAGCTGCTGGGGAATCTGAGCACCTCCTCCTTCTCTGCTGACCTGGGTGTCTGCAGTTTCTGTCACGTACTCTCACTCCTCTCTCCAGCTGCAGTTGCACAGGTTCCTCTCCACCCCACCTTGGTTCTTAAAAGTGTTATCCCAGAGGTGCTACCACTGTCATTGTTGGGCTTAGCCCTGACCAGCTGTAGGTCTGTATTAGAGCCAGCTGGAACTGGCTCCAAGACATGAGAGAAGCTTCTGGTGGCTTCTCACAGAAGCCACCCCACTACCAGAACTTTGCCATGCAAACCCAGTACATTCAGTTATTTTGTGTTTTGCCACTCTACAAGTGTTTCAAGCACTCCCTTACAATGTAAATATTTGTGACCTCTATTTTGATAACAGTCGTGTAGAAAGGAAGGCAGATATGGTACAGGCAAATTTAAACTTCAGTAAGAGATATTCTGAATTGTCTGTGTATTGTCTTCCCTTCTTCAGTAGCATTTGCAGTATAGATTACAATTTCTTAGGATTTTACTAGAGTTCTAAAGAACTTCACCCATACACTGCCTGAATGTTTGCTATAAACATTATTCGTAATGTTTTGCAAGTTGTCATGGTCTTGAGTAAACAAGTACTGTTTATATTTCCTGATTGGATTATGTTTCGTAAACTGGAATCTCTTTCCTATCATGGGACAGCACATATGTATAAGGAAAAGGAATGGTAACAAAAAAAACCCCATGTATTTTAAAAATTATTTTTACAAAGTGATTTTTTGTGGATTTTCTCTAAGATGAAAGACTAATTTAATAGAATATGGCCTATAGGGAATTTAAAAACTAAATCATAAATGAGCATCTTTTGCTTCAAATTAATAGTCTTTATGATTTATTTATAGTGACCATAATCATATTCAGAACCTGACCGTCAACCTGATTATTTTCAGATTTGCATCACAAAAGTCATATTCCAGAAACTGTATTTAGAAAGAAACATTTTTTTCTGAATATGTCTCCCTGATTTAATTGCTTGAATTCCATGAACTGAGGATTCAGGAGATTCATACCTATATTATCCAGCTACATACTAAATCATTCTGCAGCAAATTATTGCTAGTGTGAAAGTTACACTGCATCCTATAAAGGCAGACCCTTCTGTTTTTAAGGCTGGTGAAATCTGGATTCCTTTAAACACGTTATAGATCTAAAAATGGGGGTATTCTATTGAGATTTTTGAAAAGCCTGCCTCTATTAAACTCTGGTTAATAAAAACCCCCCAACCTATTGGTTTGAAGCAGAGCAGATAGCTACATGCTTTCCTGAGTTTAAATGACAGACAAGTGGCCTGAGGCATTTTTTTGTTCTCATCAGTATTGGGACCCATCACCTTCCATTGAGATCCATTTGAAATTCACTTAAACATAGGCAAAGCTTTCTTTGTTTTCCACTGTGAGCACTAGCACAGGTTGCTCAGAGAGAGGAGTATCCTTGGAGATACTAAAAATTGGAGTGGGCTCTAGCTGACCCTGATCTGAGCAGGGGATTGGAGTAGACTATCTCCTGAGGTCCCTTCCATGCTCAACCATTCCACGATACTTGTTGGAGAAGAGGCTAGATTTAATCCACTCTCAATAAGGTAAAAGCTATCCAAAAGAGTCTGTCATTCAAATACCTGTCTGAAATGACTCTGTCTCAACTGATTTTAAGACACATGTCTGCAGATGCTTTAACTTGTAATAGCTTGCCCTGGCTTGAGTGTATAGGCAACTGGAAGCCTACTAGTACTACTGCTATGGTACAGTACTTCAAGAAGCATTTGCTAACAAAAAAGGCATCCCTATTTGCTCTTTTCAGGCCAACTTCACTCATACTATCAGCTTTAGTAAATACACATTAACAGAAATAACTGCTGTTCTGACTAGATAATGATAACAAATGGGCAATTGCATTTGAGTTTAGGAGTTGACATTTAGCTCAATAAAACCATGCAACATACATGCATAGGAAATAATTCTGACTGATTTCTGTTGGAAAAGGTGACAGAAGTACTTACAAGAGGGTGAGAGATCATGGGATTTAATCAGTTTATAATCACAGAGTATGCTGTCGATTAGAAGTGTGATTTGATAGGTTTTTAAGCACTGCTAATTAGCAGAAGGGTAAATTAAGTGCAGCTGTTGATGAACAAGCCAGAATCCTTGAAAGTTATTACTTTTGCTGTATCTTAATGTTATGGCAAGAAATGCAAAAGCTGTTTCATCCCTTCATTTTTATTATAAACATGATCTTCACTGTCATGGCTGTATTGAGACAGGACTACAAGTAAAATTTTCTAGTAAATGTTTTATGTAAGTGTAATTGTTTTAAATCTTATTCTCATTGAAATCAACTAACGCAGTATGAAACTCACAGAAAATATATGTATTCATATTTGAGCCTATTGCAAATAAAGATAACATCCTAAGGGTGTTAGGGTAAATGAATAAGTTATAACACCTCTATAAAATAGAAGACATGGGCATATTTCTAAAATTTGAGGGTGATATTAGTGACATTCTGGGTTTTTTTCCAATCTGTATTCATAGACATTTCCATGAAGGCTTAATTAAATTTTATAGGAGGATGGGGTTTCTTCTTAAGATACTCAAGAGAGCGATGTATAGCCCACTTAAAAACTCATTAGCTAGCTAAATGAAAAATCCCAGTATTTCTTTTGACTTTGACAAAATAATAAAATGTTATTTGGGTGGGTACTTAGATAGCATTTTTTATAAAAGCATTATCCTGAGAAACAATATTAAAGGAACATTGAGGGTGCAGAGACTAGAATTCACAATGTAGGAAATGTTGCCCTTACAACCTTAATTCAGTATTTTGTGCATGTTGTACAGTGCCATGCCTTGTTCACTACACATTGTTCAAACACTCTCTGAAGGCAGACTTAGAAGTTTATTCAGGTGCTCTTCTGTATTACCATAGCACTGGAGTGCTTCACACAAGAAAGTGGTTAATTCGCCGTGGCACCTTGTGTATGAGCACAAGGGTTATATTAATTCTATTATACAGATGCAGGCCCTGAGGCACAGCAACTGCATCTATCTATATGTGTGGTGCAGAAGCTGCCTGAAGCTTGCCTGGAAGACAAATCTGCTAACTCCAGACATGCTAACCTGCTGGAGACTGCTGGGCTGGCCTGTACGGGTGATTGTGAATACTCAGAGGAAGCGTTTTAGATGTATTTTGTGCTTTAAAGGACAAATATCCTACAGCATTTTCCAGAAGATTGGACTAGCAATGATACCTTATGACTGGTCTGGTTACTTAGATGTGCTCTGTTTGCCCTAGAGGTGATGTCATGTGACCTTTATCAAAGGATCCCAGGGTTGCCTGCTACAAGGGTAAAAGGAGTTTCTGCAGAGGGGCCATAAAAGCAAAAGGTGGTTGTATGCAATGGGGTAGCAGTGAGGATTATGAGCTTACATAAATGTAATGCTTGAACTTTTACTTTTTTCAATCTCTGTGAGCCTTACAACACCACATAATATAAAGTCTTACCTTTCCAAAAATAATCTGTCAAACTGCTGCCATGTAGGAATCATGTGGTAGAAGAAAACATAGGATACAGTTCCTCAGAGTAACTTTGCTGTCTTAAGTATGAGACCATCTTTTATACTCTTGATTTATTATTTCTTTCTTTCCAAAATCTGTATCAGGTAAATGTTCTGTAAGCAGGCTCCTTCAGCACACATCTGTGATTCTTCCTTAGAGCAGATCTAGTTTCTGCCCTGATTAAGATGTTTCATGGATAAAAATAGTCTGTGATCTTGCAGTTAATGACTTTTGCATTGCTTTAATGGCTAAATTAGGGTTGCATGAACCATCCTACTTCTAAGCTCTTGACTTTTCAAACTTAAGAGTATTCTTTCAGCACAGTGTGCACACATGCATTATTTTCTAGGAACTGGGGTTGGGGCTGGTATGTCCTCCTTCCCAACCCTGCCTGTCTGCAACCCTGAACATCCTCTGGTGATATTTGACTCATGAACAGGAGACAAGAAGCATTGTGTGACATTCAGGTTCTTGAACTGACAGATCATTGCTGATGAACAAGTGTTTTGCCAATGGATTTCACAAGTGTTTAGTGATGTCAAATGAATGGTGAGGCTCAGGAGTCTTGGATTTAGTTCTAAACTCTAGAGGCAAAAATGGAAAGTAAGAGTTGCCAACTGTTCTATCACTTCTCCTCATAAGCTGGTCTCTCAGCTCAGTCTCTCACACCAACCCACAATTCCATTAGGCACCTTTTTCCCTGGCCCACTATCATGGTTAGTCTCCTAACTCTAAATATTTCACCCTCAATTCTCTGCAGATCTGATTTAGGCTCTTCTCTGATGCTCCACATCTCTTTGCTCCATTCTTATGCTTTTCCCATGCATACTGCAGTACATGGGTGATACCATCCTTCAGCCGTTTGCTATTTTTGTCACAGAATGTCCTTAGAGGAAATTTTTCCTTCCATCAAAATGGAAAATTTAATACCGTCAAAATCACGTCAAAGAGAAGACTGTTTGGAGTTTTGTGAATGAACAAAATCATAAGTTTACTTAATTTTTCCCCTTGCATGTGTCTCATGAACAGCTTACTATTTTTGCTGAAATCCTCAAAAAGTATGTGTCCAAGACACACAGCAGACAAAGCTGAGTTCAAAATTGTCCGAGTTTATCACAGAAGACCCAACATTCAAATATCTGCACTTCAGGACAAGTATTGTGGACAAATTTACAGTAAAAGGCTGTGAAAGAAATATCTTGGAAATTGCTCAACACAAAGTTAATTACTTTTTTAATTCTGTGTCTTTTGAAGTTTTCCAATGAATTCTGAAGTTATGACAGCAATTAACTTGCTTTATATACCAGTAATTATACAGAAATAGCTGTTATAAATAAACAGGATTACCAGCTATCATTTATACAAATTATATGATGTATATTACCTTTTTATTATTATCCAAAGACAGTTGCCTTTTGTTCCCTCAATTTTTTCTTTTTTCACCTGCTGCAGATTTCCATATGCTCACAGCACCAAAGTAGTAAACGACAACTGATACACAAGATAATCAGCGAGATGGTGCAGGGCACCATAGCTTTGTGGCGAGGAACTGCCATTTTGTTAAACACCATAACCTATGTGTTTTCATACTGCTCTGTAATGGGCTGACAGCCATTTATTGATACTGCCACACTCAAATGTTCTCAGGCAGACCTGTGACTGGCTGCCTGCTCGGATATCAAAATACATACATTTATAGGCAATTTATATACAATATTTACACAGGTAGAAATTTATGTATAAAGGAGTGTACAAGTAAATCTGTTCCAAATTATTAAATTAGGCAAACACTATTTCCGTCTGCTCCCTTGAGTGGTTGTCTGACTTCTTACAACTTCATCATACCAAAATGTTTCCAAGAGTAGTGCATATTTCCTGAATTTTGTCCAATGAGTTAATGTATTTTATTAAAAAAATCTATTTAACCGTAATTAAAACAACATAATATTTGGTAGTATGCTGAAATTCTGAATTACATAGGTTGCATTTCAGTAGATAGGAATTTTTGACATTAAATGGTGGCTTTAAGTCCTTGAGTACAACAGAACACTTTATAAGGAATCAATTCTACCTATAATTCAGGCCATAAAAGGGTTTTCTGCTGAAGAAGTGATCAGCATGACAGGTGAGGGTAAATTAGTTTTACTCAAAATTTGGCTTGAAATCAGATATGTTTTATCATTTTACAAAAGCTGAAAACTATAACTGGAACCAGGCAAGAAAGAACAGTCATCATGCTCAGGATACTGAATTTGGCTGAACAAACCAATCAAGCTTATTGTTACTGCTGATGCATATCATTTTGCATATAAAAGAAATCATGTGAATGGCTAATTTCAGCTGAGATATTGTCTCTGGTAAGAAGATAAAATTTGAAGTGGTATATACCACTGTGGAGATACATTTTAAAGAGAGACTCTTATGTGTCCTAATGCTTCTCATTAGGTCTCCTAGGATCAGCAGACTATGAAAGGGCAGATGTTTCCTGTTTTCATTTACTGCAATTATTCCAGTTTGCATAAATTAACACTTAATTGGGCAAGAGAAGAGGAAGGGAGATTGATGTTGTAACTGTAACTTAGTAATTGGGATACTCATGTGGGTGAATGTCATGCAAGTTCCTGCTGTAATTCAGATGTATTTATGTAAAATGGAACATTTTCAACAGGAAAGATGAAGCATAACCAAGTTTAGATTATGTGTGCCCCAAATTTTAACATTCTTGTGCAAAATAATGCAGGAAAATTATTTACTGTTGACATATCTAGGGGAAGCTTTTTTAGCTTAACCTCTGATGATGGCAGTGACCACCCTCATATCACAACCAAAGGACTGAAGGGATAAGATCCTTGCCCCTAAGGTGTAGAACTAGGATTTGATTGATCCCTTTGTGATAAGACTCAAATGTATACCTCACATATTAAGACAATGCCTTAATCACCAGGCTGCAGTCAAACCAGAGAGAACATATATAACATGACTCATTGTCCAAGAGAGAGCTCAGGTCTGTATTTAACAGTTGGTTCTGGTTGGAGAAACACCTGCATTCTGATTCCTGCTTAAGTAACATGTTTTCCAAATTTTGGTGTGTGTTGTTAATTTTTTTTCTTTTGTGTTTTGTTTTGTTTTGTTTTTCAAATTCAGTCAACAAATTAATATATAGGCTTGTCATGGGATTAGGAACCATATTTACCAATACAGTATCCTCTCCTTGCTAGCATAAGTGCTTGGCAAAATTTTCTACTTGATTGCACTGAAATAAATCTCCTTATCTGACTGACATGACATCCACATAGTGCTGCAGATAATTTAACACAGTCCTTCATCTATGGGTCCTACTTAAACCTGGAGTTTTTTTGATTTAGCCATTAACTTCTGTCAGTTCAAAAGCTAATTATTATTTCCTCTGTTATTTGTCATGTTTATGATCAGACAGTACATTTCCTGAATTTTCTTTATCCTGTTCAAGAACAGATACTGCCTACATATTGCTGTTCAGATTCATAGTCCAAGTGAGTGAGGCTATTCCAAGTTAGAAAGAACATGGGAAGCACAGGGAAAATGAATGTTTTTCAGTAAAAAATGTCTTCCTACAAATAAGTAGTGGTGGTCTACTCTACAGTCAAAGTGTACTTAGAGCAGAAGAAAAATGAAACATGAACAACATGCACACCAGGAGTGATAAGAACTAGCTGAAAACTGTGAATGAGTCCTGGCTTTAGGAGTATCTAAAAATACAATTTGTTTTGGTGTCATAACAGGTGTTTTACTTGCCAGCAAGAGTGTTAATGTACATTCTCTCATATTGCTCAGGAATACACAGATAGTCACATGGAGGACTGAAATTTAGATGAAAATTAAATAATTCAGCTACAGTAATTCAAAGACTGCCCCTTAAAAAAAAGACACAGAGCAACAACTGGAGTGTTCCACATATGCTGCAGGGTGCCTGTGTATATGTGTGCATACATAATATCAATTTAAATAAAAGATATGCTGTTCTTTGGATTCTCTAAACATTACCCAGTTCTGCTTTTAAGCAATGAAATAAAGTGTGTAATTCACATTGCTGCTTGTAAGTTCACTGTAAAATGGGTGAATGACTTTAATGCTTACATTGTTGCCTTACATTTTAATTCATATCTAGTAGCATCTCAGCAGATCCTTTGGGTTTCTCTGTAAACTAAAGAAATAGGAGAACCATCTGTACGGAAAGAAAACTTCATAGAGTGGTGCTGTTGCTGTCCACCCAAACATGTACTGTTGCTGTTAGAAGTGGTTTTCCCCGCAACAGATATTAGCATAACGTTTATGGCCAGTGAGATTGTTTAAGAGCACTAAAATCAAGAAGCACTGTATGTACTCTTTAATTAGGAATGTAATATACTCCATCTGGAGTGACTCATTTTTGCAGTCTTCTGTGGAACTTGAATTTCCCACTTCCCCCTGCAATAAAGAACACCGAAGCTTTCTGAGTGACTTCACTTTCAGTTAGCTAAACTACTTAGCTGAGTAGTTTGTAGAGTTTGTTCATAGACTGTAAACCAAATTTCCCGAAGGTACAACCCATGATTCTCATTTTCAAAGTCATAATGAAGACTATCAGTGCCTAGTAGAAACCTGTAGGTTTAATTCCCTCTGTACTGACATGGGGGCATTTGGACATCTACAATGTAAGTTAGCTCATGTTGAAGTATATACATTCATCTCGGTTGTATTTTAGAAGAGAAACAGGGACGTCTGAGACTTTAGTTCTGAATATACGTCTTCATTTAAGCTTTGGAAAACACCTGTGAATCGACAATTTTCTTTTGTAGGGGCTGTGTGTGATATGAGGACTAACTGAAATGGAGAACTGTATTCATCATACAAATAAACTACCTTTGCTTCTGCGTTTTACAAAGAATGAAGATTGAATGAATTTACTGTTTTATCCTTTATGCTAAATTACCACTGAAATCCCCTTTCTTTGCATGTAATGAAACGCCTACTTGACATGCAGTTCAGCAGCACATGGCAAAGAGCAGAATCTATCAGAAAAACGCGTATAGATTTTTATTAAGAGACTCACCAGATGATGCTAGGAGGATAAGTAATGAAGGGTCTTTGACCAGTATTTCTGGCTGCCTTTAAGGGTTAGCAAGAAATAAATTGGTGATCTTGCTGTTCCTGGACTTATATTTATATAAGGTTAGTGTCACTGTTTTCTTTCGGTGGCGTATTTGACAAGTTAGTCCATTTCTCTTTTCACGGGCTGCATTTACTCCATTTTAATAAACCTGTTTTCTTAATTTGGTAGGTTTTTTCTGTTACGGTTCATCAAACAATGCAAATAACCAAGTTTCCTTATGTAGACTTTTTTCCCCAAAACATATTTATCTAGAGTCTAATCCCACCTAATTGAAATCAATGTGACTCTTAGATTGGCTAACGTATAGTTTAATTAAGTCCTGACTCATTCCTGTTAGCAAGCATGTAGAGGAATTTATATTCATGGCCTGACTTAAAGCACTTCAGTGAGGGGCAGGCTGGGGACCCCAGCCTTCAGGTGTAACACTAATGAAAGAGGGATGCCTCTCCAAAGACAGGTTCAGGGATTTCCCCATTATCTGTACTGATGCCTAGGGACAACTTCCGGGTTACAGCAAGCTGGACATCAGCAGAGGAACATATTTCATACTAACTCTGATGCCATCTGGGAAGGCTTGTTCACTAAGTAGGGTAAGTCCAAAACGGGCTTTTTTTTTATTATTCCTTTCACTGGTACCTCAAATCTATTCTGATACAAGTTAAACAGGCAGTTAAGGCCTTTAAAACATCTCATGAGGACAGAAACAGGTGACGTACCTGTTGTTTTACGTCTTCCTGTCCTAGAATGCATGTACTCACAGAATGGCATGCAAGCAGTTCTATCCTGCTGGATATTCAGCTTAATAACAATGGCCAACTCACTTTTCTTGAATTAGCTCCAAATGGAAATAGAATAGAGACAGAAAGTCCTGTTGTTTATTCTGCCTTACTTCTACTAGGTATTTCTTTAGTATTCCTCCCTCCTCCAAAACTAAAAGCAGACTGCTTCTGCCTATTTCGTGATACAATCAGTAAGATTGTACTTTCTGGTACCATCTGATGACTTTAACTGCTGAATAAAATCTTCGTTGTAACTAAGAATCTAGCTCAAAATGGGCCTATATGCAGGCATTTATTTTTGTATTTGTCTGCTTTGAATCTAATATGACTCTTGCTTCTAGTATCAACTTTCTCTTCACATTTGAATATTTTAAAGCAACAGAAGAAAATGGTGAGCAGAGATGAGTAGCATAAGAAAGTATTTAAAACCTTTAGTTTTGTCAGCACTGGATTATGGTTTAGTAATCAGGGAACCTGGAAGTTCACTGGAGAATTCACTAAGACCAGAGTTCATTGGCATGAATTATGGATTACATTAACATTTTCAGTTCAGAAGATTCTGAGAGTGTATCAGCTTTCCATCAGCTTCAGGCAATAGTCAAAAACAATTGCTCATTCCTCAGGTACGGTTGAAGTGAGGTGTCAGAAGTTGATAGTGTTCTTCCCAGTTTGCTTGTAAGGAATCACAAACAGACACAATCTTGCCCACCCTTTTCAAGGGAGAACTATGAAACATTTCACTGGAGAGGCAGGGAGAGTGAGACGAAAGAGGAGGAGTGAAATTAAAAGGTCAAATATTTCCTTGTCCACAAGATAAACACACAGTTCAGATACAAAACACTTTCAGAACTATAAGGGAAAGAACAAAACATATAGGTTAGCATTATCAGCATAAAGCTAGACCTGGTTATCATTTTAAAGTCTTGGTGTCAAAGTACTCTTCCACAGGTGTATAGGATGGCATTACACTGACCCTGAAGTGAAACTTGCCCTGCAGAGAAGGTCAGGAAGACAGGTCTCATCATCATTTATGCCCTTTTACTGACCCTTGAATCCCCACAGCAGGGATTTCATACTTAAAGAAATGGCTTTTGCTGTGTTTCTAGGTCTGTTTATGTAATGTATAAAGCTTCTGTTGGAGAGTATTCATGCATTTCTGCAGCCTTTGTTTTTTTACTGCTCTTTTGTTTGTGATCTTGTTTGTGATCTTTGCAGATTCTGAGGTCATCAAAACAGGATTTTGGGTCACAGAGTAAAAGCAGTAATAGCAGGACACACGTGATAAGGATGGGGCAATGATTGTTCAATTAACAGTTCAATAAGTCACCTCTCATACAAACGGTTGTCGATGATAAATGCCCAAGGGCTGCTTAAACTGCATTTCCGAACGCTCCAATGTAAAAATCAATATCCAGAACACACAGTGCAAAGCAGATAAAACAGCTTCTCAAATCTGTACTGTGACAATGATACGAGCCCAGCAATCATAAAAATATATCTTGATTCTATTTATAGCTCTCATATGTTGCTGTGGGCCATTCCTGTTTATCCATCCACATGAACTACAGAACATTGACTATACTGTGTAAACAGCAACAATCTGGATGAAGAAACAAAAAGGTCTTTCAAATTTCTGATTTTCTCTTATGCTGCCGCTGCAGAGACTACTGAAAAGGCAAAGGAAATTAGGCTGTGTTCAGTCAGGAGTGAGCGAGACCCACAGTTGTGTTATTTAAATGCAAAGGACGTTCGTGGGTGCCTAGCGTGAATTCAGTGAGGAAGGAGAGGGCTGCAGAGCACCTCCTGTCACTGCAGTCTGTTTAAAAATGTACTGATAAAAGGGATGGAGAAGCACTGGTTGCCAACATCATTTGCTTCTGTTAACACTAGGAAGAGACCATGGATGATTATTCTTTCCAGAATTTGCTACACATTTAATAAATATGCATACAAGCAGACTATGAAAGCTTTGCCTCTATATTGTACTTCTAGGTGAATGTATCTATGAAAATCATCTTTTAAAATTTATATTGCAATACAAAAACACTTTCTCCCTCTGGTCCCATAAACTTAAGGATAGGCAAGCTTATTTTAACTAAATTTACAATTATATATTTCTGTCTTTTTATTACTTTGGAATAATATTTTACAATCTATGACTTACTGTAAAAGTTTGGGGATGATTTACAGTCCTAAGGAAATGTTGAATAAACTTAAAAGCTACACATGTACATATATTTCCCTAAAACTTCTTACAGCAGTAAAAAGTCCCAGGTACCACAAGAAGTACATAAGAAGCTTTCTGATGAAAGCTGCTACACGCAACATTTTTTTCCTCAGTTCAATAAAGAATTTGAAAGGATGAGAAAATTCATGCATTTGAAGAAAGATTATTTTCATCAGATACTTCCTTCAGGAAGTGAAGTGCATGGATTTTCATACCCTTATTAAGGATAGTGGCCATCCTGTCTTCAAGACCCCTCTGAGAGGATCTGGCCTACAATGCTTCTATCCAAATGCTAAAATGGATACAAATGGAAGGGTAGAAGCCATCCAGTCTTGTCTTTCTTAAAAATACAGCTTATACTGTAATTTCTACTGTTGGATGTCTTTTTATCTGAAGTTCATCTTGGCTTTCTGCTCCGGTGTTGAAATGTTCCAAAGTGGTCTGGGACACCTCAGTACTGTTCTTTAATGTGAATAATGAATGATTTAGAAGTACATGGACTAAGATTTAGAAAGCCACTGAGAACTGAAACAGATATAAAAAATGCAGTATTACAAAACATCAAACACATGTTACATTTAAGATTTTCTTCAGTAAATAAATAAGCAAGTTTTCAATAACCAAACTGTTCTTACCAAGAGATAATCAGGACTGTGAATAATAGGTATTAAGTCTTTTCACATTGTGATTATGACTGCCTTAGACATGAATTAAGATTGCAGTTTGCAATTAGGTGAAAAATCCAAACTAATTTCATTTTTTCACTAATTTCTTTTGATATGGTACAACATGAATTTATTTTTGATCTTCAGAAAAGCGGGGGGAAAGGCTTTATGTAAGAGACTTAAGAACAAGACACGGACATGCACATACCACAGCCATTTACCATTCTAATATATGCACCAGTCTCTCATTACTGTTTTACTGTAACTTAAGAAAGTTGTATGTATTGATTTATTCAGCCTGATGCTGTGAAAGACCTTATTCTATCCATCCTATTGCAGCCCAACACAATGATATATATTTATATTTCTCTTTTCATTGAATTCAATTTTTTACTCATGCCTATCAAAAATAGGCAGTGGTGCCTCTTCTTGCAGTGGTAGTATGCCAAATGGTTCTCTGAAAATGTTGCTACCAGGGATTCTTCATCCTGACAGGAGATTCATGTAGTTAATCCAGTGGAAGGCTCTTCTCACAGATTGCCAGTTCTTCCTTCTATGGGAAACTGGCAAAAATTACCATTTTTTGGAAGCATAAACTCATCACAAAGTTCATATAAAGCTCAAGATGTGAACTTAAGAATTCATTTATTAGGAGCACAACCTGCAGTTGATGAACTACATTTAATTAAGATGCAAAAATATGTGTATTTGTCTATACTTTTAAAGGCTACTATAATAAAAATTACCAGAAATCAGAAAAATGCTACTGTTGTAACAAACTGCGGCTATAGATGTAAATTTACATTAAAATATAGTCATTTATTTGTGATGTCATTTATGCTTAAGGAATTTTATTGAGTGTTCCTAGCAAAATATTAGGCATAAAGAATCATTTTTTCTAAAAAATATTTAAATAAATAGCAACTTTAAAATCTTATACTTTACTTGAAATAAAGTTGTACAAGGAGCAGCGGGGTCATGCTATGAAACTGAAGATATTGTCTAAAGTGTGTGAAAAGTAAAATCCCAGATTTCAGGCTGTGAAAAGGAATGCTCTAAATTACTGCACTTTTGTCCCAGCTACTACAGGACTCCTTTGAAACCAGGGCAGCTAAATTTAAGGGAGCTTTGAGTACCCTACACTTCCAACATAAAGCTCTCAGCTCTTCTGCAGTACTGTGGAACTCCAGACCCAGGCAGCAGGGGTCACTAGACATAGCACAAGAAGTAGGTTTCTGTGGTTAATAAGCAATTACTTCATAGTATTAGGACATCACACAGACTATTAACTAACTAAGCTTCAGATAAGGTGATGCTGGACCATATTCCTGAGTCCCATGATTCCATTCCAGTCATCGCTCCCATCCCATGCCAGTCATATTGGGAAGGAACATAAACACTCAGATAGTTGGTGAGTCTATGGTCTTCTTAGCTAAGTACAGAGGAAATGAAAAATGCCTAGCTTGAATGCAGCACCTACAGATATCAGCATCCTTTGCCACTTGCAGCACTGACACATTTCTACTATGTTACATCACTCTCAGCGTTATCTCTTAAAACCTGGGATATATCTCGATTACTTCATTAAATCTAAAATATTCTTGCTGACGTCGCCTGGCTTTTTGGTATATCCTACTAAATGCATAGGGAAAACAGTTATCAGCAAGGTGCTGACAACTTGCTTTAAAGGCAAGGCAGATGTTGATTGATGGTAAATTGGCATCGCTTGCAGATAAAAGTTTGTAATATAATTGAGAATTATATATTACAATATATTACAAACCCCCCTCCCCCAACCTTACTAATTTTAGATTCCCAAAATAAGATCAATGGTTCAAAAACCAAAAATGCAAACTGGTATTTAGGGTAACCATCAGGAAACCACATATTAGATTCTGTGCTTGTCATGGTTCAGCACAGTGCTGAATTAAAAAGTCAACCCGAAGTAGACCCATCTGGAGGACTGAGCTTGTCTGATACCCATTTTAAACAGAATAAATGGAACTGCAGCCAATTTTTCAAAGTTGGTGTATCGTCCACAAGATAATTAAAAAAAAAAAAATTAAACTGGATTAATCAGCAGTTTAACTTTTGTTTTTTTCTAGTGGATTTATTTTTGAAATACTGTTATACAAAAATGTATAACCTCTGTGTGGTTTTTTTCCCCTCTCAGATTGATATATCAAACATGCAAAGTTACAAGGCAGAGAAGTTATGCATATGTTTAATGTTAATCATGAGCTAAATGCTTAATTGGATCAAAGCTGCTATAGTTAATTTTCCTCCTACAACATTTAGCCTGAGTGACCCAGTATGAGCTCAAGAAGTCAAGCTGATTCCTTTCCATCTTGTTCATCCTCCCCATTATTAGAAGCCAAATTAGAGCATTGGTGACAGCTGTGCAGCAAACTCTGCTACCCAGTCATGCTCTGACAGCAGAGGTAAGTGATTAGGTGTAGGAAAAAAACCCACAGCCCTCTTGAAGATGTACAAAAAGTAATGAAATCTAGTTCAGTCTTCTATCTGTGATGCTGTTACAGGGCAAATGGGAACACAAAGCATCATACAGCTATTTTTATTTCCAGACTCAGCATATTCAGAATATGCACAGAGACAGGTTTGGGTTTTTTTAAAGATCCAATTTTTACCAAAGCATCTTTTCAGAACAGGATATTTCCTTAAAATTTCTTCTAATATTGCTTTGAGGCATTTCTGCCCTTTCTTCTTGCATTCAGAGTTACTGACAAACATGTCCAAATTGCTGCATCGTCAAATGGAGTCGTTTCCGAGCTGTCAGCCCTAGACTCTATCTTTGGCTACATGGCCCATCTGATCTCCCTGACTGTCAATCAGACTGGGAAGAAACCAACCCTACTGGGACAGAGGCTGGAAAGATGCACAATCCAGTGACTATGGGGCCAATGCACAATTGTCATAGATGTCAATCAAGTTGGGCAGAGCAAGCAATCTTCATCCGAGGAGGAGGAGGAAGAGGAGGAATCTGAAGGCCATGGAGGCATCCTGGTGCAGGAGGGTGCAAGGCGGGGGGCTCCCTTTGGGGGAATCCAGGGGCAACCCCAGCCAAGGACACCAGGCAAGTCTGAGGTCAAGCTGGGAAGTTATCCCACTGGTCAGGATCAGGCCCAGTGAGGGTAACCATGGTCATACGGAGCCTGCTGATCAACAGACAGGTTCATAGGGATAAGATCAAGCTGGGACACTGGCTAGCAGAGCTGGAGACTGGTGTCCTAGAGTATCATTGGGGCTAACCTTACTAAGTAGACTGGACGTGTATAAATAGTTATCATTTATGTTGCTGAAATGACTCCTAAAGACATGTTAGTGACTGTAATGTAGTCTGTTTTCAGTACCCACAAGGAGCTGTTTCTTTCAATACTAAACATTGTAACTGACCTGTGTACTTACTTTTCTACCTTCCTATATCCTTCACCTACCAATCTCTAGTAACAGCAATCACCTGATACACAAAAACTAACCCATTTCTGTTAGATCATATCTATTAATTAAAATTATTTAGAACTCAATAGTAATAGTAACAACAATTTTATGTATTTGGTTAATGCAATGATTATTCTGGATGCATAGAGAAAGCAACCAAGAACGAGCTAAAAGGACATTTTGAAAATGCAGACATTATAAAATCAATACTTTTGGTGAAGAAACTTCCCTTTAGCTAAACTCGTTTCATGTGATGAAATATGCTTATGCTGCAATTCTTTTCTATGAGTTTGTTTTTGTGGTCCTGTTTATTTCTGATGTACTGTTCAAATCCATACACCTAAGTGTACATGAATGCATTTTAATAGAGATGGAATGATATGGCATTTTATCACTGCATGTTTTGTCCATCCTTAGTCTCAGCAGATGGAAGTCAACATCTGGTAGACACTTAAAAATTGCAATTAACCAACATGGATTATTTTTTAAAAATGGAAATATAATAGCTACATCCTTCTCTCCTGTATTCTCACTGGAAGACCACACTCTGGAGGTAGCCAGAAAGAAACAGGTAAATTATTCATCAAGATTTGCACATGAGAAATTCACCCTTGAATGTACGGCTTTTGCCTGTGGTGATGTACTTTCTGTACTAACAATTCACCACTGTATTTTTTGTAAACTTCAACTCTGTTCCACCCCTGTCCTTTTAATCTTTGCTCCTGTTCTGTCCCTTTATTCCACTTTCTCTGTTTCCTTCTTTTTAGTTAATTTCCCCTAACAACCTTCTACTCCCAAGGAGTACAACTGGCACTACTCACTGAGTTTGGATGTTCTTCCATTCCCTCTTTTGAAGTGAGACTTGGTTTGAGAATAAGAGGCCTGCTTTTCAACATCTCCATGAAGTAGGCTAAACTCTTAATTGCACTGTCATGCTTCTTTTGCACTCAATCAGTAGATGATCAAAAACATAACATTTGCACATTATAATAAATAAGCAGTAGGATTTGATAACCTCTGAAGAATCAGATACATTTCCCTTTTGAAATATTAGGATGTTTGCACTTGGATTTCAGTCATTTGTCATATAGCAAGAGGAGCAGAAACATCCTGAATTGGACAGAAATTCCCAAATTACTTCAGCCAGGCAGACACACAATAATGTGTTTTCTTGGTCTCATAGTCACAGCTTCTTGAAACATCTTTAATTTCAACTGCCTTGTTAAAGACTCTCCATCTTCTCTTGTTAATGTCTATGAACACTTACCTAGACTGTCCTATCTTTTTATTCACTACCACAAAAGTATCTGCTACTGAGCTCTTACTTCTCTATTTATAATAAAATTACAGTGTTGCCATAGATATATTTTAGGAGTATATTTCTACCATTAGTTTGACCATGATTTTAACACATTTTCACTTAGATGTAGTAAATGATTAATAAAAGTATTATTATGAATGGCCACAACTGCATATAGAACAGGCTAATTAGTGAGAGAACAAACCCCCATGAAAGTAGAGCTATATTTATTCTATTAAAACCCCCACATTTTATTGATCAACAATTAATAAAACACAAAGAATGTTGAATTTCACATTTTAGTAATTACTCTGACCTCTTGTTCCATTAAATACACCAGTAGTGTAAAGAAAGTAACAATTCACCACCACTACATCAGCTTAGTATGAACCTAAGTAAGTAGCCCTTTCAAGGAGCCACAGCTCCTCAGCATTTTTAGGTATACTGAACTCTGTGTCAAACAGAGATACTTTACTACAGTAGTTTTAGAATAAAGTAGAAAATGTACATTTGGAGCTTCCATATGCAATCATTTTTGTTGTGGCATTAAAAGGGTGATTTTCTCCCCTTGGTATCTTAAAATAAAGATTTAAAAACATCTAGGAAAACAGAATGGTAAATGGATTTCAGGGAATAAAATATTAAAAAAATACTAAGCAACAAGAATTTCTGTTGATATGTATTTATCATTAAATAATAATTAGTGATGGGTAAGTAGATAAAATACTTTTCCATCATGAACTGCTACAAGAGTTAGCAATATGCTCAGAGATAGGGTACCTCAGGTAATGATGTTGTGCTGGTTATATGGTAAAATTAGAATCTCTGGAGCACTGTAATTTTCGTTTTAGTGTAAAATGAAAGACGAAATACAAATTGAGAGGAATTATTACACTGTGAACTTTCTTAACCTAAATTAAACATTGATCTCTGAACATCACCTAGATGGATTAATGCAAGGGGAATTGTTTTGGTGGCAGAAAGCTAACAAGCAATCTCCTGTACCATACATCTATTTACTATTACCCTCATCCTGTTACCACTGAAAAATATGAGCATATATATATATAGTAAGGCTACAGTGATCTCTACTGATGGTTTTTGTTTCTTGATGTGGTTAATAGCATACATGTATGGGAGAACCAAGTAATTAGATTTGCTGGACATTCAGAATTGACCAATACGTTGAACTGATCTGCAATTCCATATGCATTAGAACTGAAAGAATAATTCCTTGCCTTGCCTCTAAATTCTGCAAAGATTATTTTCTTTCTTTGGAACTGTGTGATTGCCCATAAGTTTTGTCACAGAAAGAATAAAGGGAAAAGCTCCCTGTAGCCAAATTGTTTCCCACAATCTATAGTAAGATGGTATTTTCCACTACCAAGTCTTACTCTTATTTTGTGTTATATCTAGTAGGTTCAGGTAACTGTGCCATTAATTAACTCAATTTATCGTTACCAGCACAGAGACTTTCCATTCTGTTACTGTAATTGATTCTGAACTTAGCAAATAAATTGCAAGACAGGTTTTCTGATGATGTATTTACAGACTTATAATCAATGCTTTTTTCCCTTTTATGTTTTGGGTTGTTTTTTTGGTTTTTTTTTTTTTTTTTTTTGAGAAGAAAATAAGTCAGAGCCATAAGATAATTTGATTTATATTAGTTTGGTTATATTTTTGAGTGTCTAATTTATCTGAGTATTGATAACAATTCAGCCAGCAGCCTAGTTTTCCTTGAAGAGATGGAAACAAGTCATCCTTCTCAGACCTTTAACTTTGTCACCAGATATACTATTCCTTTAATGAATTTGCTGTTTTCTTTTATCATATTAAGAAGCATATTTTCTGCAGATGTGCTTAGGCTCGAATCCATAAATTTTAAAGTCTTATCTGTGTACTAAGGGAGAGTCTGAAGTGTCTCATATGGCCATTTTTGGAGTAGGTTCATAGTTAAAAAAAACTGGTGACCATACTCAAAGAAAAATGGCTTTTTTAAATATGTAGTTGGAATTTCTCATGTTTCGACTTGTGTCCATTATTTTCTGTGCTAGCTGCTATCATCAGATTATGTGAAAAAAATGATGACATAAATTGTGTTGATAATTTCTAATAACATTTTTTTTCTGTTGTAAATTGAAATAATTGTGTATTATGACAACCACTAATGGTTGTTTCAATTTTCTTAGGTTTAATAGTATTAATTACCACAGGTTCTCAGAAACTTAGAAAATGTTATTAATTTAAATCTGTTTGTTTGACATTAAATTGTCATTAAACTAATTATGAAAATGTAAAAAAAACAGGTAGCATGCTGACTACAAAGAATTCTCTCAATCAATCAAAGGTCTTTCTAATGTTAAGAAATATGGGATCTCAAAGACAGCTCTCTCTCAATGTCTTTGCCACTCAGGGTAGAAGGTTCCCCTATAAAACAGGTTAACTTGTGTGGCAGCTGGGATCTGCAGAGGGATCGGCATTGGAGAACTGTCAAGCAAGTGTTTGTTGCCGAAAGCTTTGCTTCACAGGAAGGTTCACATTCAGCCTTCGGTCAGTGAATACCTCAATTTTTTCCTCCTTTTCTCTGGATTACTTCAGATCACTCTCCAGAGGACAGCCTCACAACACAAAGAACAGACATTACATACGTAGGGAAGAAGAAAATGGTAACTGTCAACTGCAGATATAAATTTGGTGAATGATCATATCAGAAACAATACGAAATGACAGCATTTCTTCACAGATCTGTAACTTTCTTTTCAAGGCTGTACTGATGTGCAAATTTAATTTTACTTCCTTTATGTAACACTAGGAAAAATGGCCTAGAAGAATTCTCAGAGCAGAGAATGACGTTAGATCTCCTCATGTCAGGTTAGTGCCCCCACTGCTGAAGTATGGAATCATGATCCCTCTTTCTTCCTTTTTTTGATCCAGAGGAAGATCATAAGTGATTTTATTTAGATAGTGCTATGCCTGCCTACAAAACAGTGGTAAATAATCGTCATTTAGAAGTAGCTGGGGGCTTAGGACCTTCTTACAATTCACAGATTACATGGATTTGAACCCATTCTGTTAAAGAACCTAGCTCAACCATATCCTGCTGAGAAAAAAATTCTAATCAGCAAATCCTGTGGACAATGGATGCTGTTGCCAGGCGAGTGAAGTAAAAGCACCCATATATTGCCATGTTTCTCAGTGGCATTTATTAAAAGTGAACTGGCAGACCTCCAAAGACTTTGGAAATATATTACTCAGTTGAAGTCCTTAATATTAATCCTAAATATTAAATGTTAATTAAGCAATGAACTATTCCTTCCTGAAAAGATAGGATCAGCTTAGGGAATGCACAGAAGCAAATGTCTGTGTGCCAGAGGAAATTGTCTGATGGAAATACAGCATTTCTTCTTAAATTCCCCTGAAAACGTCTGCTATATGCCTAATTTCTTATGCTGGTCAAAGCTTAAAATTCCAGTGATTACTGTGGCAGTGAAGGACATACTTTAAATACACGTGATATATTTCAACCAAAATTTTAGCAGTTTGTAACCATCTGAGGAATGCACTTAAAGAATGAATGGCATCAGAAAAAACACCATTTCAATTTCCAGCTATCCATCCTGCTTCAGCTGGTTCCAGCTTTCAAGCTGGTTACCCGGTAACATCCAGGTAAATTACTTATGTGGAAATAGGGAAAAAACAGGACTTCAGCCTAAACTGTTTCACTTTATACATTGAATGTTATGTATAATATCATATGAAAGTTTCATATTAATTAGAAGCTCTCTATTTCTTGATTGTTCTTCACTGTCATGCTGATCTAACAGAAAAGTGGCTTTGCAGAAGAAAATCTGGTCATCCCTGGAACAAAAGAGATGATCTACATTTTCTGCACACTCCATTGTGTACTAATTTTGTTGTTAAAGTAGATATTTCATTTAGATAAATACTAGCTCAGGCCATGTGTGGGGCCAGAATGGCTGTGTGAGAAGCTGAAAACCTTAAGTACTTAAACAGCTCAAGTTTTAACAAGACAATGTTGAACAGAATTGTGTTGACTCAAGGTCCATGCATGGATACATGAAGGACTGCTCAGACTCATAGAAGCCCATCAGGACCTTTCCCTTTCCTCAGCAGTCCAACATGTGGGAATGTGCTGAGATTCTTAGCCATACAAAGATTTTGGTGGCTGCAGAAAGGATGGATGATTACGGCCAATTATAAGATTGCTGTTGCAGTACAGTATAGATAGGGATAATGGCAGTTGTAGTATAACCACTTTATAAAATCCTCAAGTAATTCAATTTGCTCATTGTATTGGCTGTCCCTGTATCTACACATAGCAGACCACAATGTGGAGTTGATAATAGATTCTTGATAGATTTGGTCCAGGCAGCAGGCAAAACACAGATGACCAAAATGCAGCTCAAGACCACTTTATCTGGTTCTTCAAAATTTAACATTCACCTGCTGCACTGAGGAGTATACTGTGGACCTACCCTAAAAGAAGTCGAATAAAAAGTATCCTTTGTGTGTGGTCTGCAGTGAAGAGAAAATTTCTATTTGACAAAACCAGCTTCAATTAGGATGTCAAGGGGATTGAATAATTCTGTTACATGTGTATTGAGGAGATGGGACATACAACAGAGTAATTGAAGCTCTCATGAAGGGATAGGCAGTCAAAGAACACCAGTGCAGAATAACGGCAGCATATTCTGAGGTGTTTATTCTCATTTGCACTGATTTCACTTTAAAAAAGGGACTGCAGGAGCTCGAGCTCTTGACAGGTAATCAATTGTTTGTTTCATGTTTGTAGCTAATAAGTACAACATAATCCTTGTTGAGGATAAGATTCTTCATTTTGCACGCTTAGCTAAGATTGATTTGATGATGATGCAGGAAAATGTCAGCATATGTGGCTCCATCTGGGTATTTCACTCAGATTTTCATACGTGGGTATGTGGCAACTATATTTACTTTTTAAGTGATGCAAGTGGTAAATTGTACTGTTGAAAATATCGCAATCATGAACAGAATGCTTCTTGTCTTCTGTGATCTTGTCTAGGTCAGAAAGAAATCATTCTGTTCCCGTGTCTGAAAAATAGATATACTGCAGGTAACTCTCAAAAAAAAAATTCAGTAAAACAGTGCATGGTTTAGAGTGCTAGAGGTGGCAGAGAGAGAAGACTTGGAGAAATGAATGAAAAGTATGCTTCTGTCATGGGTTGTTGCCTTGATCAGAAAATTGGGGTACCTTTCAGTTGTAGGTCTATTTAACTGCTTAAGAAATTATTTTGCTGGGTATACAAATTACAGGAGAGCTTTCCTGTTCTAAGTTCTTCAGCATCTGAAAGGAAAAAATGAGTAGTTTTGCTTGTAAGTATGTGTCCTGGTAGCTACAGAGGTTTTTATGACTGCATAAAACTCTGATAAAGGGATGATCTTTACTGTTTTTTCCTCACTTGCCTGACAGAGTTGAAAAGACTTTGGATGTCACGATGTTTTCAGTACATGTAATTACAAGCTGGTGACATCAGTAGGGGCAACAGAGAGGTCATCTTTAGTCAGTGCAGTGCTCTTTCATTACTGTTGGACTCAGTTTTATTGCTTAAGAAGTGCTTTCATCCATGCTGATCCTTTCTTTCCTCTCCTGGTGTTACTTAGCCAGGAAGAGATGAGGAAAATGACACAAATCATTGCAACACTTAAAGGAATCTAGACCTTTTCAGCATACAAAAGCACATCTAGTCCTGTATTTGTTGGCTGAGAAAACTGTACTGCATCAGAAGAATTAGGTACATGTTTTCAGATCTAAGACTTATTAGAGCTCTAGGGTCTACTTTCAAAAAATGGTAGAGCAGGGTTTTGACTGAGAAGGAAATCATCAACAGAACATCTCCACCTGACATTTAAGCAGTTTCTAGCTCTTCTGTAAGGTGACTAGAATTATGAAATTTACATATTATAATTATGGTAAAGACCTTTGTTCACAGGAGAAAACCAGAAGGTCATGTTTCCTGTTTTCAGAAGTGATTCTTCCTGATTCATGCTGAAAGGTGACTCTCCTGACATTCCAGAGCGAAGCATAAGGAACATAGGCATATTTTATAGTGCGTTGGCAAGAGACAGATGGAGGCAGGATTTTGAGTCTCAAGTTGCTAGACATAACCTCCAGGCAGCTTCCAAACTACTGCAATGTTCTTGAATGCTAATACTTACATTTTGACCTTTGTTGGCAAACACGAGCAGCGGATATGTTCATCGTGTGACTCTACATCTGAAGAGGCTGATACGTTCCTCATGAAGCAGGAATAGCCTTTAGCTTGAACCAGTATTGACTGAATCTGTGTTAGGATCCCAGAATCTGAAATAGGGCACTGTAGGTTTAAAAGCGGTGTTATTTATCACTTGTTATAATGAAATAACTAAGTTAGTAAATCAGCTATTGAACAGCAACTTAGATCAGAAGGGAGATCAATAAAAAACATAAAAATTACCAAGCCTTTCCAAAACTGTAATATCTATCGCAGCTGACCTGACCAATTCAGAATGCTGCCTTCTTATTGAGATCGATACTTGTGTTATCTTCTAAATGTAATTTAACGATATTAAAACAGAGAAGACCCTTTAGGCATGAACCTCTGCAGAGCACTAAAAGCTTAGAAAAAAACCTGGCATAATATCTACCTAAAATAATGGCTAAGGAACAAACTCTCAGTGACTCAAAGGCAAGATAATACATTAACATGAAACTGAATCGCATGTCTCAAAGGTGAGAGAAGTGATTCAATGAAAGACATTTCCTTTTGCCATCTGCAAATATAATTGATACAATTAACAATGCCTCTACAGTGTAGGTAGCAAGGAGTTTCCTTTCATCTCTTCAATAGTTAAAGCTGGTTTATGAAGCCAAAAGAATGTTCAAACTGCATAGATACAAATTGCTTGTCTGTATAACTTGACTGCTTCACTTAAAAAAATAAAACTAAAATAATCTGAGGATTTTAAAGATATCTTCACTTTTTCTCATTGGTATTAGTACTTACCTGTACAATTTTTAGAGGCTCTTTTACATCCTGGTATAATTATTTTGATCAAGAATGTGATTTTTACTGACATAATTTGACAATAACTATGAACAGCTGCTAATTCCTACTAGAAACAGAATTAGGTGCTAATGTGGTTTATTGCCCTTGCTGTAAGTATAAGTTCTGGTTTCAGTATTACAGAGGATTATTGGAATATGCGTATTTCTGTACATTATTCAACCAAAGTGTGGCATCCCACCTGAATGTTCTTCTTGTTTTCCTTACCAAGCAATATTTAAGACAATTATTTTCTTCCTGAGCTTGGTAATCCAGCATTTTCCCTTTGAGTACAAAGATCCTCCTTTTTTTTTTTTTGTGTGAAGGCAGAAATATTTGTGACTACTAGAGTCAGCCTGTTCATTATAGTACCTTTTTTCACTATTCTTTAAGCATAAGTATTGAAAAGCACAATTATGTACCGCATTCCTGCTGCCAAGACAGACCCACCTAAGACAACAGTCCTGGAAAACAAAAGGAATTGTTAGAACCTCTAAAAGGCCACCCATCAGAAATATGTCTTTAAGATTTAGTAACTAGTTCATATGTCTTGCATGAGGAAAGTGAGACAGAAAAAAAATCAGGGGATGGAGACGGGCTCAGTACTGTAGGAGGGTTTGGTGAGTTGTGAAGTTATTTTGATTAGGAAAGTTAAAATATATAGCGCAATATACATCAGAGATCTGAACAAGTAAAGGACTGGGAAAGTAAGAATAGTAATTGAAATGGCAAAGTATGATGAAGTAGCTAAGGTATTAAGTGGCAATGACATTTTGGCAGCTAAGTTCACGATCAAATTGCTTGATGCATTGTTAAGGATTGTCAGTGTTCAGTGTTTCAGATATTTTCCAGTCTAAAACCCACCTATGGCCTTTCCACTTGATTATTTCAGTCCATGCCCTTTCTTGCTTTCATTTCTTTTCTGCCACAGAGAATGAGGAAGGAAGCATGGAGCTGAATAATAGAGGACTTCAGCTCTGAATTCAGTACTCAGGGAATTATGCAGTCTTTTTCAAGGAAGTTCACATGAAAGGACTGACAGGAAAAAGTAAAGGTCCTTATACAAGACAGTTCCCTGACCACTTATTATTGACAACAGCAACATCCTTGGAGTGGGGACATTGGAATTCTTCCAGAAGCCCTTAAGTGCTGACTTCTCAGGAGGAGAGCTCAGGCATATGCAGAAAGACCTTCCTTCCCTTTGCTCTATGCCTCAGAGATTCAAAAATCTTTCCTTTTAACTGCTTCATCACATTTTTTTTCAAAGACAAAATACCTAGAAATTATGAAGCAAAGGAAAAACATCCCTTCTCCGCCTCCTGCTCTTTCTTTCCTAGGAAAAGCAGAAATCTGCTGTGAAACTAAAATAGCCTTGAGAATTAATTTATTTATTAAAAGTAAACTCAATTGCCTCATGAGTTTGGAAAATGTTCAAGGTATATGCAGTTCTTCATTACGCATAATTAGACAAAGTTATGTAAAACACAATAAGGCTTACTTATATTTATGAAATAAACATAGATACTTGGCTTTTCAGTAGTGGAAAACATAGATGATATTAGAGATGGAGATATTCTGCATATGAAATATGTATGTATATTAGTTAACTGATGGTATTCCTCTAATTTTAAGAGAAAATACAATGGTTGAATATGTAATACAAGAATTGTTGACTTGTAATCAAAAAGATTTTTTTTTGGTAGGTTTCAATTAAAATGTAAATAGTCACCTAACAATGCAAGTTGAAATGTTAGAAAGCTGGAAAATGAAAAAAGTATCTGTTGGCCTAGTGAATTTAGGAACTGAAGTTTAATATGGTGAAGTGAACACAGGGACTGTAACTTCCTGCAAGTGCAAGTTTTTTAAAGGAAGCAACTTTATTTCCTGTCTTCACTACTTAAAAAAAAGATGATGAAGGACTGAATGGTAGTACTTAGAACGCTGTTATTAAAATTTTTTATTTTCATTTTGAACAATTCTTATGAATTAAAGGATAAATTGTTTTAAAGAATAAATTTTCACCTTTCTGATGGCAATATTGGCTGATAACAGAAAACAGCTGGAAAAACAGGTAGAGGTATTTTAGCCATAACCTGTTGAAGAATCCATGCATTAGTAAGGAGGCCTTAAAAGGGCTTTGGCAGTCAATGGGTCATCAGGCTGTGCATGCAGAATTGCTGGGATCCTTTCTGTTTCCCTTGTTGGTGGGAAGGGGGAGTCTGCAGCAATACATCTCAGAGACAACACACTGAACTATGGCATCTTGATCAGCAGGTGGAAGGACCAGACCACAGCATATTTCTCAATCAGATGGAAGTAACGATTCCTTGATTTCACAGAGTTGCCCATTGCCCAGTGCTGATTAACAGTTCTTATTTAAATATTTAGCCCAAAATTATGAAAGGTAGAGCATAGAGACTCAAGACAGCTAAGCAAAAGAAAGGGTTTGCTGTCAGACCTTTCCTCAGTCTGTTCAGTGAAGGATAGAGGATGGACTTTTGGGGGGAAGCAGTGCTTTCTCCCCAGTTTTTGCCCTTGATTTGCTATCCTCCCCCTCAGTCCATACTTACTGAAGATTCAGTAATGTTACAGCCATAGCTGGAAACACAGTCTCAAGATCCCTGGAGTAGGAAGGCCACGGACCAGTGCTAGTATACTTCTGTGCTTCCAGGGTGAAGGCTGTCAAGGTGTTGCTGCTTGTTGCCTGGGGAAAGACCTTTCTGTTTTAAATCCACACTCTCCACCTCTGCTTTAACATCTCACTAATAAAGACTTGATTTTTAACCCAATTCTTATCAGAATATAACCCATGACTGCCTATAGCTTCTGTCTGTTGTCTGTCAAATTTCCTTTAAGTTTTTGGGCATGACCTTTTAGAATCATATAATTGCATACATGTGTGCCTGCGCACTCCTAAAGTGTGAAAAATTCACTCAGAAATAAAGCCCTATTTCTTGTGTTCAGAGAACCGGAATTCAGCAGTATCAGGAAAATGTTGAGAGAAAACATGGTTTTTAATACCTCTGTTGATGACTGCATTATAATAGAATTCACTTTCATCCTTATAAACAAACATTAAATATATGCTTATGACACAATGAAATGACAGAATAAAGTCAACCTCTATAAAGGAGAAATGCGTTTCAGTTACAGGCAAAACTGAAAGAAAATTTTAATCAATATAATCACAAGGAATTTGACAGAGGATAATTATAAAGAATCAGAAAGATGTCAGGGCTCATCCTTATAGTTTTGTTGCTTCAGATTGTGTATGAAGCAGAACACTGCACAATAAAATAAAGCAGCATCTTAGAGGCTGTTCCAAATACAGTGTATTTATAGTGTACCATTAGATAGCATTTAGTTTCTCATGCTTACGAACTCCAAAGAACCCCCTACTTCTCTAATAAGATTTAGACATATTCATCATAATCACTGCAGACTAAAGCCATAACTGGGCATCTGGGTGAAAAATAAACTGCTTTTGAGACATACTAAATACCACCAAAATGCCTTTTATTTAAAAAAGGAGTGACAGTTGCTTAACAAATATGAAATTAATGACTTATATTTATTGTTTAAGCATGGATTATACTGTATCAAGTCAGATACAGCTAATTTCATAACCCTTTTCTACCCCCATTGATGTAAAATTGTGCTAAATCAATAGAGTCACACTAGGGTAAAAGAGGTCAGTATTAGGATTGATTCAGACCTCAGTGCTATAGGGAAAATTACTGTGGTGTTTAATAATCAATTTGGGACAGGGTCAAATTTACATTTTGCTTGGTGTCAGGTTTTACTGCATCTGCTTTGCATAACCTACATATCTGCATTGCATAATGGGAGGGACCTTCTGTATTGCTTCCCTGAAGCAGCAGCAAAACCTGGACACCTGATACAAGGCCTGGCAACAGCCATTGTACCACTCTCATACACCTTCTTTCCATAATGGTTTTCCTTGGCCTTCATCACTGCAGTGCCTGAACATAGCATGTCACATAAAGACAGTAATTTTCACAAGAAAGGCAAGAAAATGGTAAGTCAACCTGAGGAAGCAAGGCACTGGAGGCCAGCCAGAAGGGCCATCTCCTGCTCTGAGCTGTGCGCAGCCCGACAGCACATCCACCTCACAGCGCAGTCAGTGCACTTTTAGGAGTGAAAGATTATTGGCAGAACTTCTCAGATTTAATTGCTGTCAGCATCAAGTACGTTGCTGAAAGACAGTGTGATTTTGTAACTCAGGAGAGGTCTGAGAAGAGGAACCGCTTGGAAATTAATGCGACTTTTTTCAGAGTGAGGCATCACTAACCTGAGCAAGAGTGACAGGATTTGATTCTTGAAGATAGCCCAAGAGTAATGCAAATTAATTTTATGAAAATGTGTGCAGGAGTTGTGTGGGAGAATACGAAATATTTCTGTGTAGTGCAGTTATTTACAGCTTAGGATCTAGCTGATCTTGGAAAAAGGATCTCTATTGGTAAATCAACAGTTAATAATTTTGGTGAGTAGTGGAATATTGTTGTGGTAAACGCAAGGTAAGACACCACTCCATAGAATTTTTTTTTCAAATATTTTGTTTTGATTAAAAAAAATGCCCTCTGAGTTATGTCAAGTCTACTTGCACCATCTCTGGGCTTCTCTAAAAGGCATGATAAAAACAGCTAGGTTACAATTAAGGCATAGGAAATTCATACAGACCCGAGACAGGGCTTATGAACCTTATGTAGCATTTGGGCACACATTCAAAATCCTCCCAATCAACCACCAACTCTCCCTGCAACACACAGGCCCTGTAGATACCTCTGTTCCTGATGTGCCCTTGAAGCCTCCTTCCCTGGACACCCAAAGGCATTTCAGTTTTGATGTGGTTCTGAAAAGTGCCCTCTCCTCTCCACAGTGCAGGGCAAAGGCAGGGTTCATGGCACAAGGGAGACCAAGTAGAACAGGAGCTTGCAAGTTTCTTCTGGGTCCTGATTACAGACTTGGCTATGAACCAGTTCTAGCATATAAGAAAGAAGAGAAACAATGAACTGAATGGTCAAGCAGTTACTGGAGCCCATCTCTGCACTTTTAAATGAGTGGCCAGCCAACAGCCCAATGCATTGTTCCTTCCCAAAACAACCTGAATTTGTTGCAGTGTTAGTTTTAACCGGTGAGGAAAGCAGCATCCCGCAAGCCTCAGAGCAGCCTTTGGACAAGGGGTAAGACTACTTTCCAAGAAGATTGTTGTGCACTTGAGCAGTCTTAAAGCAACTGAATCTGGATGTCCTCATTCTGGATTTAAAGCTGTGCCCTAGCTACTGAATTATTTTATAAAAATGTTGTTTGCTTCTCCATTAGAAAGACAGAATTACCTCTTGCTCTTCCATTTTCTTTAAATAAGCACTGCACTGTGACTTTCTTGTCTTGGGAGTAACATGAAGGGTGCTACAGACAGGAAAACGCTGAAGCCCAAAAATGGGCTTGGATTTCTTAAACACACATTTCATTGTTTCCCTTGTTAATGGAACACTGGCATCAGTGGATTCTTTTCTAAATTACCCAATTTATCATGTGCCCAGAGTTCATCATTTTTCTCTGACAGTTCAGAGCTGCAGAAAAAAAACAGTATGGACTGGAGTTAACCCTGGTGCATTTCCACAGCTTATAAATATCTTGATCCATATATAAACCAGGCATGTACTCACCAAATAATTCAGGAATTCATTATTAAAAAAACCCTATCAAATAAAGAGGAATAAGTTAAACTGTCCAGAAAACAGTTTTTTCTGTTTCAAGTATTAAAGAAGCAAAATGATGTCTCAGAAAATTCTTACAAGTCCTTTCATGTCTCCATCTGTCAGTGCTGAACATCTTCCTTCTGCACCTTTAATAATGATTCCTCTAGTTAATTGAAAAAAAAAAATCCAGGCAATATGCAAAGTTACTATTTTTACAGCTATTTATCCTGATTTTTCTCTTTGCTGGTTTCAGTTGGTGCTTTTATGCCCTCCATTAATCAACTAAACAGACTTCCTTCCAGAAACAGAGCTTCAGTGTTTCCCATCTTTTCCTTTCTTAGAGGAACTTCTGAGACATAATAATTCTTCTAAACCTCTTTCTATATATTTTTGGGATAACTTACTTGAGCAGAAAATCCAAATCCTTTATATCATTTTTACAGAAAGGTTTTATTTACATTTTATGGAAGAACTACAAGTTGAAACTCTTTTGGAGACAGGGTGGTCCATGTAACACAGTCCTAGGGTAGCTAGACTACGTAACTCTGCAAAACACTTTGACCTATTTGTTTGCACTTTACTGAGCGTTTCAGTGGAAATACCATACTCCGCTGCTGAGTACACAATTAATAACCTTACCCTCCTGGCTCTGTGTACACAACTGTATAAAAGCAGATAGAGTGGCTTGCAGTGTAGCTGTATGGAACATGCAGTGCTCAGAGTCACCCGCATCACACTGTTATTGACTCGCTCTTCCAGAGACCAGAAAAAATGCTTAGTGATGCTAGCTAGCTTCTATTGGCTGTGCATTTAATTTGAGGTTGGAGATGAGAAATACTTGTATCTACTTCAGAGCCCAAGGTTATAGCCTCCCTTAATGTTAGAAAGATGATTTCTCAAAAGCACTTTGTTTGGCTGAATGGTCCATCCTGTGGTAGAAGCCCAGGGAGACTGAAGCTCAGTAAATATCAAAGTCCAAATCTTCAAAGGCTTTCTAGATTCCTAAAAACATGCCAGAAACATATGTAATTGTAAAATTTACCTTCTCCTTTCAGTCAGAAATGGTTGAGAAGTTTCCTTTTGCCTTGAAAAGTAATGAAAACCAGCATAATCAAAAGCACCAGATGAACTATTAATAAGCACCGCTGTGTGGTATTTTAGAAACTTTTTTGGTCAAATTATATTCTCAATATATATCTAAACAGCTTATTATCTGAGGCAGATTAATTATGTCATAAGCCCAGGAAGCAGAACACCTGAGGCTAATCTGGAATCTTTTCCGATAAGTGATATTTTGACTTGAAAAAAGAATTTGTATCCTGTTTGGATCGGGCTTTCTACAATGTTATTGTAATTCAGTTTTAATAGCACTACATTAGTAATCTGGAAACAGATGCATAACCTAAGTGTCAGGTACAAGAAAGAAAAAAATATCTCAATTACAAGAAAATGTATGCAAAGAATAAATGACAACCACATACTTGACAAAGCATAGTGACAGACTATCTTGAAAAGAGGCAGAGTGGAACATAATAATAACACAACTAGCTCAAGCAGGATTGGCACAGATTCATTTTAATTTGTAGTACCTTCTGGCTCATCATCTTGCATGGGCTCATTGGCTCTGCACTGAACCAGGGCTCTATATGATCAGTTTTAATTCAGGACACCACGGACAAGTTCACATATACATCGAAGGATTGTCAAGCTGGCAGTCAGTGATAAATACTAAATTTTTTAAAGTTACTAATTTTGCAGACAGTCTTGCATTGTGCTTGTTTGGTTTGCATTACTGTACTGCCATACAACAAGTGGCAGCACAATTAATCATGAACATCACAGGATAATTTGTTACGACAGAGACCCATGTGTGCTCATTAAAGACAGGTTCTGTTTTTTTCCCTTTATATTGTGTTCATCCCTTGTGATTCTTTTCAAGGAACTGGATTATACAACACTCAAGTATTTCCAGGACCGCTTGAAGAAGAGGACTCATGGGTGGTGGTTCAAGGAATTTTAAATCATCTATCCTGCTTAGTTTTCAGGTGATGGAAGAGTCAGAAGTTGTTTACTGTCATGCAAAATTAGGATTAAAAAACCCAAACAGATCAAGTTTGTGTTATTTGTTACTGCAGGTTCTGCTAACGCCAGGTAGGCAGCCTCTGGCAACTCCTTCAATTTCAAGAGAGACCAGACCACCTCCATTTCCCTGCCACCTGCCAGAGAGGAGATTAGTTTAGCAGATGATGTGTGGGATATATAATTTCCCAAATCATTACCCTTCTGATCAGCCACTGCAATCAAAGCCGCTGATCAGATGGCTTTCCTATCCTCTGTGACCAAGTTTTGTGGCACTCTTTTCTTGCTGGCATTGTATTTCTGCCATTTAAGACTAATGCAGAGATTCTAGCTTGTGCTTTTTTCCTTATCACCTCTATGGCATAGCTGGGCTCATGCACTGATACCCTTTAGCTTTCTAATTGCTGACCTCATTTGCTAATTAGGCTAAGTATATGTTAGGCATGAACTGTAGCAATCTAGCCACTCACCTCAAGCATTGCAGGAATAACAGACAGTATAAAACGTTTATGTAAACTGTGAAGCACCATAAATGTATTTTTTTGCAAGCTTTTTCAACATAAAAGTTTGAAGGGCTAAGAAATGAAGGCTTGTGACAATAATAAAGGCCAGATATGTGACTGAGTCCTATTATGTAAGTAGGCAATAGCATAGTCTATTTCTAGTAATTTATTTCCTGGGTTCAACAAAAATGTCTAAAGGGTTGCACTGTTTATTTAATTTGCTTCTATTCAGTTTTGTCTTTTCTCTAAAGAACTCAAAAGAACAGCCTAAAAGCTTGAATGAGCCAGTAATAAATTCAATCTTTTCTAATGTTGTGAGAGAGTAAACTGAGGCAGAGACAAATAATGCTGTCCAATGTCTACTTTCTGTCTAAGGGTTATGAAGAACATGGGGGTTTCTGACTTGTAATTTGTGGAAAACATTAGAATATTGTTTGTATTCACTCTCAAAGAAATTCTTACATTAATTACATATGAATAAACATGTTTAAGGGAAAGCCTGAAAAAAATATACTGTCAGGCCACTTAAAATATGTACTGTTCTATAAGAATTCATTTTTTTAAACAGTATTCTCAATATTGGAAAAAATCCACCAGAATAGGAAAGCATTTCAAAATAGCAGATATTTCAACATCCTTTTTGCACCTTATTATCCTGTGCTTTGTGTGATATATGACAGAGATCTCTATTTGTCTCTTATGCACATCTTTCTACTACTTGTTCTCTCACCAATAGCCCACCTCCTCACAACTTATTTTAGCATTCAAAATGTCTAACAGGGGAGATTCAAACAGACATGATAAACTTCATAAATCTCACATCACATCTGCTGACAGAGCAAAAAAAATGTCCTCTAACTGTTCATCTGCCCTTTCAAAAATACACCTTCTGCTAGTCTGAGACCTACAGTGAGTAACACCCAACTCTTCCAGCAATAGGGTCAGAAGAGCAGAGTACAATACTTTGTGTTCTTCTGGGCTACCTAAGCAAGCCTCCTCCTACCAGACCACCCTCCTGCTGCCTGCTGGGCCTTTCAATATTGAAATTATTGAGGTTTTGAGAGGCTCTGCAGCAAAATGCATTTGCAGGCAATCCAGAGAGCTCAAACCATGATTAGCTGTCATTTTCCTTAGCTAAATGGTTTCACTGTTGCCTGGTGTGTATGCTGTTAGGTTTTAACCCTTTTAAGTCCTTCAGGAATAAAAAAGGACAAAAAAAAAAAAAATAGCATATGTTTCAGTACTGATGAGAATGGGTTCACTCTCATTTGCTGTAAAGGCTTGGTCAGATGTTATTCTGAAGCTGGCAGGTATCAGGACAGTAAATATTCAGTTTTAAGTCTTAAAGCCTTTTATTTTTTTTCCTCATATGGATATTGTAACCAGCTCACAGAAGTGTGTGTTTCTCTTCTCTCATTAGCCTTTGACATAAGTGCTGCTTATAATGTAGGAAGACAGAAAAACAGGAAGGTGTTCTCAAAATTCTCAAAGCAGATTTATATATATTTATATTGAAGTGAACAGGTAGGTCCCTGAAGTCAGAGGCAGCTGTTGCATTGGGAACAGTGAACTCCATCCCTTCTGGGACATTACAAACATCACTAAAACATCTGTCCTGTCACCCTCTTCATGGGTGGTGTAACACAACAGAAGTAACAACAAACTCTACACACTGTAACAAATCTGTACAATGAGCTGCAACACCTAATAATTTCTTACAGAAAAAAGATGAAATAGTCTTCCTCCCAGCCTGAGTGCTAAAACCTCTCATTCCTGTGCACTGCTTTTGGGGATTTCACTAACCATCCCTAGTCTCATAAAGAACTGCATGTGGCAACCCATGCCAAGCATGAAAAGTTTACTGTGAAAAAAATTTCCAAATTCCTTTAAAGATAAATGACATTTTACTTTTTCTGCTTTCCAGCATATCACAGTTAGATTTTCTCTTGTTAATATTATCTTACTACTAAATAAATTATACTGGTTTTGTTTTGTAAGATATGATTCCCTGAGACTTTCATTGCACTACCTGCACATACGTGCACACGTACAAATACACGCTACTACCAGATTTTCTGTTAGGATCCCCATGAACTGACAGACAAGGGCCACCTGTTTCTGAGGTTACTGGCATAAGGTTCTACATATTACTGCATCACAACATCTACTGTTTAGAAAGATAAATTGAAATATTAATATTTTTAGTGTTCTGATACCAACATTGCATATATTCTCAGCCATTTCTCTGTTAGGTAACTTTATGTCAAAGGGGTTTGTTTCCATTAACCCTCTAATCTCTGTATTCTTGCCATAAATTACATCTGTTTAAAGGTAGTACTGTAATATTTGTATGAGAATTTCAAGGCTGAAAACAGTCTTTGAATAATTTTGACTACCAACACCAGTACATTAATGTATTCTAGCATACAAGTAGCAGAAACATACAAATATACAAACATATAGAAATCACACAACTCTTCCATTTCTCATTCCAAATTGTAATGAAACACTGTCACAAGAATAATGAGAAGCAATCCAATCAACCAGGAAAAACTCTTACTGGAAAATAGGTACTTAAGTGTAAAAGAACTTCTTGTGTTTTCCTACTGCACTTTCCTTTGTGCTGCATGAGATATGAGTCTGTTTGCAGATCCAGGATCATAAAATAAAAATGTGAACTTACACTCTTGAGTCTTTTAGGTTTTTTATTTTTTTTTTTTTTTCAGTTTATTACTGAACACAACAGAAATATCTTCATTCTGTCTATTTGGAAAAGATGCCATTGCCATTTACTACCTGTTCTGCCTGGTTGCTTAGCTGTAGAAACACATGCCAGGCTGCAGGGTATTCGGGCCAGAACTTTCACTAATGTGTGTTATGCTCCCAATTCTTTATTTTTGAATTTAATTTATTTTTAACAGCTGACTACACTGCACTTGACAAGCTTCCTTATTAAAACTATACATCTTTACAAAAGAAGTGCAGGGGGACTAGGTGAAGTAATATACTCCAAATTTTTAGACAGTGTTTTAATAAAAGTCAGTGTCAAGCAGCCACCTTGACTGGCAAGTAAGAAAAACAACAGTGACAGAAGAGTTACCAATATAGAAGTGCTGCCTGGTACATATGACCCATCATACATCATTGATGGGTTTAGATTAACATCTACACTTCACTTTCTAAAGGCATGAAGTAAAGAGATACAAAGAGATGCTGACAGCACCTATCCTGATACTCTGAAGAATGTAATTATGAACTTCTGCTCGCTAGTTCCCTGTTACCAGTCCTTTTCTGCTTCCTGCTTTTTCAACAGTCCAGCAGTTTTTCTGCCAAACAGAAGCTCTAAACTAATTAATATACTGCAGGCTATTGTCCACAGTATCTAGAAGAAAAAGCCCATTAGCACACTACTTGCATCAACTTTACCCCTGGGAACATAAATGTGGCACAACGAGGGAAAGAAAAAGTTCTTTAGCTTGGAAAAACAGTTTTAGCCCTTTGTGATAACTCAAGTATGCATTGCCAAGTATTTTTCTCCTTTGCATACTGTTTTCTCATGACAGTTTTGAAGACTGAGGTCATAGCTTGGGAAAACCCAAACAGGTTTTTTTAATGTACATAAAAATAGAACTATTCTACTAAAGACAGCACTCAAAAAACAGCATATGGAGAACTAAAAACTTCAATAGCAAGACTGTGCTGTTGGGACAATGTCTGAGCTAGAATAACCTGTCTTTTGAAGGGTGGTTTGCTATGCCTGAACAGGTTGCATCAAATGGTCTGCCACTGATGAGTGGAGAAGACCTTTAAAACCTTTCATTTTTGTTTTTTGATATAATAGTAGCAAACCAATGTACTGCTGCACCACCCTCGACCCTGTACCATTTGTAGCCACGTAGAGGGCACTCAATCAAAAGACCTAACAATAAACTTGATTACTGTGAATGTGGAAGAACTACTCACATTTCTTAGCAAAAAATGAATACTTCTGTCTGCAGAATGTTGGATCTAGGTTGAATCCCAAGACAGTAAAACCTCCTGAAAATGCACTCAGAACATCCACATAGTACTTAGAATTCTTGACTTCTTAATGTACAGCTTTGAAATTAGTGATGAAGGCCCTTATCCTGCAAAATGCTCTGTGAAACCTCAGCTGATAATTAATAAGAGGGAGACAAGCTTCACCTATGTTAGTAAAGAGGAGGTTCCTTTTGCTTGATTACATAATTCCACTTTTAACAGGGTCATAAATGGTCTTGGCTGAAAAAAGCAGTCTCAGCTGAGAAAATGTCAGCAGAATTAGTATGCCTGACAGTTTCACCAGCAGCACCTGAAAAGGATTATTGGTGGAACATGCATTTGGCTCTCTTCTTTAGCCTGATGCAATAGGTCTGTTAATCTTCTCTTTCTGAGATCAACATAGATCTTTACTTTTGGCTTCAACAAAGGACACAAGGCCATTTTGTGCCCAAAACTGTGTCCACTTTGTGGCTGTCCCCACTGCCTTTAGAGGAGACAGTGAACTGAATTCAGCCATACAAGGGAAGCATGCTTTTGAGGAACAGAGCAAAGAAAGCTCTGCTCTCCTAGAAAGACTGCTCTCTAGTATACAATTAAGCTTTTTCCATATGAAGGCTATAAAAAGAAAAATCAGGTCTAAGGATCAAGCTGGCAAATACTCAGACCCATCCTGTGACCTCTCCTACAGGGATACTGGTGACTCCAGGGTACACAGTCACTGTTAGAGCTGGCAGCTGAGATAAGAGAACATCTCTAAAATGCCTTCTGGCTTAATATCAAGGATCTTGTTCCTTCCTCCTCTCTTCCCTCCCCCCACCCCAAGTCAACCATTTAAATATGTCATTTTTGCAGCAAGGGCAACCTATGTGCCCCTCAGACTCAATGAAGAACTTAAAAAAAAAAATCTTTCGCAGGGTATAATGTGTTTGGAAACAAAATTGACCTCATAATTTTGATACTGAGGATTTTGTTGTGGAAAAAGCTCATGGTTGTCAGTCATGTTATGCTGTGTACTTGCTGCCAGGTCAGCTTCTAACCTCCAGCTAGTGGATTATTAGATATTGGAGCTGAAGTCGTATATAAATATAAACAGTTAATGAAGTTGTTCATCTTTCTTCAGGATTGATGATGTCATCCAGCTATGTAATATTATGTCCTTTATTCCTCACCAGGCTTTCTCTGATGACTATAGCCATGGGTAACAAAACATTAAAGACGAAATTGGTATTCATTTGTTTGGCATAACTACTCAGTACACATTTTTTCCTGCATGAATATGCTGTGCTTCACTTCTAAGTTTAATCTCTGCTTAAATGAAAGCTTTAACAGGAAACTTACATCAGTTAACATAAATTGTTTATAGCAATTTTAGATTTAATTTAGTAGTCTGCTTTGGAAACCCTGAACTTGACTGAAAGACCTATATAGCAGTTAAGATTTCCTAACAGGTTCTTCACAATGCACAAACTGCCTCAATTACTTCAGCCGTTAAAGACTATGAATTTTATGAGGTAAGATTAAAGATTACTTGTGTAAAGGAAATAGACAATTAAAAAAATGTATCTGTTTTTATTAGCTGCTCTTCAGAGGCCACTGAGAATTGATTACTCTATGGCATTTTCACATCTGCCTTTTGCAGGGAGTAGAGGGCTTTAGATGCTATTTCAACTTTTAAACATTTCAATTATACATTTTAGCTATTAATTCAACTCTGAACTTTATAACTGCAGTCAAAGTTCGTTTTTTAGTTCTCGTTATGCAGGAAAACACATTTACTTAAATACCAATTTAGTTTCCTGTTTGTGCATCAGAAAGATTTTTAAGTTTGAAAGTGGATTGTAACATTTTCAGAGACGGTAGAGGAATTTTCATTGATGAAGGGATAAGCAAAGGCTTCTGTTTCACCCAGATGTTCTTTTCAGAAGGGGGTGTCGTTTTCTACTTGGACTCAACCTAATATGCTGCATCCACACAGGAGCTGTTGAAGTCTGCTGTGTTTTTCAGGTCTTTGGTATATCTGAATACTTCCAACTCAAAAAACAATTTGGAAAACTACATTTGAAAATTTATCATTGGAGTTTTGATCCTTTGAATGCTTGACACCCTTATACACCAACAGAAGGTCCTTGAAGCATTCATTGACTCCCAATCTTGTGTCAAGATCTTCTGTGAGGCACAAACTACTATATCCTGCAATGGTATTGGAAAGACTGACAATTTAAATATGAGGTAGGATTTATTACTGATCTGAATAAATTTGGACTTTTGATTAATAATGTTATAATTATATTAATCAGTGATTTTTACAGACACAAATCAAATGCTCAGTGACCTATTATACAGGCCATCCAAGCATCCAAATAGTGAATGCTCCATTACCCTGGTAACCATATGCCCTACTTGCTGTCACTGAATCTTTGAGAGGAACCACTGTTGCATCAGCCAAATATAATGTAAATGCAATTGATAACATGAAGCTAATTAGTTAAAACAGATTTGTTTAAAGACCTAATATGGAATTTAAACTTGGGAATGTCTTGAAACCACAGGTGCACCTAATAATTATACATAATGAATATCAGCATCTCCAGACAGTGTCTGGAGTTTTGAATGACAACTCATTCAAACAAATGATTTACCTATTTATACTAATGGGACTTACACAGTCATAGTTGAGGATAGTTCAGTGCTGAATTATCAATAGGAGTTGAAGCATTTGTGGAAAATTATCATAACTGGTGTCTACCCTAGATCCATATAGAGAGGACCTGAGTTCAGCCTTGCCTCCAAGCCTGTTATCTTGGGCTTCCAATTACAACATGACCTGATCTTCTCTTACTTTTTCTATACATGTCCCTAGACAGATCAGTGGCACAAATTACTAAAATCACAGTGTTAAAACTGGCTATAGATACAAAACAGTGAAAAAGATGTACAAATCCTTCACTTGGAAAATGGAAATCAGGCTGTTAAACTAGCTTTACTTGCAATTGCTTTTGTCTGTGACATGAGTTAGTTATAAGAACAGTTGGAAGTGATCCAGAGCTTTAAATATGAACTGAAAATGTCTTTCTCTGCATGTGATCAACTAGCATTTAAGCTGGAGAAAAAAACCTGGTTTTTGTGAAACTGAAGCCGAGTCTTAAGTTGTTTACGTTCTATGAAATCCAAAGGATTTGTACGTCTGTGAGGGAGCCATGAATTTCTTTTTAGGAAAACATTGAAGTTATTTCATTCACTGTCTATTAGGTCAATTATCACAACTCTGTGTCCACTTTTGTCAGTGCTGGAATGGGATACAACGGAGAAGAATGCAGCCCAGTGATCTCAGGAGAGAGACTAGTTTCCAAAACTAGGTAAACACAACTCAATCATTAAAGCTGATGTACAATTCATTAATTCCAGTGGAAGTTGGACCAGGATTTATTCCTTGAAGCATGAGAGATTACAACTATAAGCAGTGAGTTCAGTTTTCTGTAACCATGGGTGTTGTCATTGTCTTCCTTATATAGCTTTTATTACTACAATCACTTGGCCTTAAAGCAATAAATACTACAACACAATTTTCACTGGGAGTTTCACTGGTTGAAACACTGAGTTTCAACCAACTCATCTTAAGTTGCCCTGAATAATCAACCAGACTCTTGGTGGTTCCAGATGAATCAATTTCTGTTGGCATGAGGCCTTTCTAATCACTAGAGCAAAATGAAATCTTTGATTAAAAAGAAAATAATAATTGTAAACACACTGCTAGATATTTGAAGACAGCCTTGGTAAGCTCCTGATCAGAATGGTTACAGACCTAAGAATATAACTATACCTTGAAGCCTGAAGGTACTTACCAACTGCAGCATGTCAGTGCCAATGTACCGTGCTGGATCCTGCATGTCCCATGAGGTAGCTCTAGATAACCCACTCCCATTTTTTTCCCCTATGGGAAGCCTACCTTCTAGGCACTGGGTTTCCACTCACTAGCAGCTAACCTGAGTAACTTGAGTGCAACTCCATTACAGGATGAAATGGCTAGGACACAATTTTTTCCTCAATATTTCATAGATGCCTTTCTACTGAAAAAAGTTAGAAAGGTTTATTCCTTTCATTCAGAATTCTGTTCTGCTATTTCCAGTGTCAAATGTCAGTAATACCAAAGTGACTCATAATCGTACTTGAAAGCAGGCAATGAGACTCTTGTTGAGCGTATGTCTGCAAGCAACCCTGGCTGACCTGAACCCTCATTATGATAATCCCCTTTTCTAAGCAGCAGAGTATGAGTATTACCAAGAGGCTTCACACCACCTCCATAGAAAAGGGCTAGTACAGGCACAAAGTCTGATGCTGTTTCAGTCCTTAAGACTACCATCAAGATCTGTGCTGCTGAATAAGCAGGGTGAAAATGAACACACTCCTATGGCTTGGACTCCAATATATATGTTCATGCACATATAGGAGTTCTTCAGCATCTACAGACCTTCTCTGGGAAAACTAACATACTGTAAGGCCTTATCAAGGGGGTTATGATGATTAAACAATGACAGAAACTAAACTGACCAATGCCCAGACTCACTAGCAGAAGGGGTTTGGTGCAAAGCAGCAGATCCTCTGCAAGGACAAGCCTTGGCTTTCTGCATTTCCCAGGATCTACACTGAGGACAACTTTAGGTGTTTTGACTTAGTCAGACCATGCCTAGTTCCTACAGAGCAGGCAGAAACACTGAGGACATTTTAGTGGAAAATATTTTTTCTTGGATTTACCATACGAAACTGAATTTGTAGGACAATGATAAAATGTCTGACGTTAACTTGTGGTTCTCAAAGGAAAGGTTGTTTGTTATATCAGGAGATTATCTATAGCACTTAGGGAAAAAAGGGATTAAAAATGAGCAATCAATCTGTAAAGGCTGGACTCACTACTTGTAAAACATCAGTATTATATATGTCTATTTGTTACTGTTCAGAGCTTTAGTAGGCACTTGGGCTTTCACATGAAGTAATTTATTCTTGGATCTCTCTCATATCTCTCCTTCTACATGTATACGTGAAAGAGTTAAGTTTAACTTAAGAGTAAAACTTCAGTTATTCAGCCATGTCCAATGTTTTAATTAAAATGTGAATGGCATCTTTTCCAGCACTGCAATTTATTTCCTACTAAGAGAATTTAATTTAAAATAATCTTTACAAAAGAAGATAGCAAAATCTGCTAAACAATACTTAAACAATCTCACACACGCAGAGTAAATACCTCTTCTTGAAAATTTGCACTCAATTCTTTCACTTTTTACTCTTTTATTTGGTTTTTCAAGAAAACCTAAAACTGTCTCTTGTGATTGAATGTAAGTCATCTGAGACCAGACATTCATCAAACTGTCATCTGAACACCAAGTGTGCAGGTGGGAAGCATGATGTAGGTAGAGTGGAGGACAGGTACAAGAGAAGTACAAAGATAAATAAAACCTGAAGAGAAACACACAGGTGTTAAGGAAAAAGCAATTGTGTTTCTGCAGCATAAATAAATGGGGTTTTTTTCCCCCCAACAAATGTATACATGTGACTTTGTTTGAAAAGGGTTTGTAACAAACCAAGGAATAGATATTGCACCAGAAAACCTGCCTGCTCAGCTGAAAAGTTCTTACAGGTTTGGAAGTGGAGAAGGGCATGGAAAAGAAAGTACGAGTTACACGGTTGTATACTAAATTATATATATCCATATAATATATATCCATATATTATATATATGCCAAATAAGCAGCAGCTGAAGCAAACTGGGATGGAAGAGAGCCATATAGCAAAAAAGTATTTGTAAAACATTGCTTGAATAATTTAAAATTATTTATGTACACCAAACATAAATTGTTTCAAAATAATCTATGAACAGAAAAACCAGACTAAATATATCAGTCAAATTAACAGAAATAATTTAACCAGATGTTGGTCATAGAGAAACATTCAGTGCACCTGGACCAGCAAGTGTCCATTCTTTACATTTGCTATAACACCAATCCAATATTAACATTCCTGATTTCAATACATAATGAATACAGCAGATAACCCAATGTATTTTAAGCAAAATCAGCCAAATATTCTTCAGCTGAAGCAGACATAAATGTGGAGTGATTCTACTGAAACTTTTAAGAATGCTGTGGACTTAAGATTGTGAAAAACCCTAAAAGTTAGCCCTGCATTTATAAAAAAAATTGTAACTGAAGATTTTTCTGAACTAGAAAGAGTGATTGCTAGTCAAACCTAATCTTAACACAATCTTCTTCCTGAAGCAAGCAAGTAAATCTGTCCACTCCAATCCAACTTTGCCTACCCTCCTAAAACATGTTCAGTTTTAATCAGACAAGAGATGCTACACTGAGTTTCCACTTGGAAAAGGATTCAATTTAGACAGTATGTCTTAGATACTGTCCTAAAGATAACCTGACTAGTTATCTTCAATAAAGCCAAAAGCCTTAGTATTTCATCAGATATCGTATAGTCCCAAAGAAGTTTTGTGAAACTTTTATGAGATGTCATTGCAAGTTTGAGCAAAATTTGCAGGCAATCCCTGAACTTTTAAGACCAATATCTATCTGCTGCTTAACATTTTATTTTTCCAAGAGTACTTTTTATTCCTTTTTTTTTTTTTAATGAAAACAGGCTAAAGCCCATTCAGAACTGTAGCACCTTTGGGCTTCTCTCAGTAACGATTTAGTGTGTGCTGGTTATGTTTCACTTTAATATTATGATATTAAAAGGCTTGAATTCCAATTTGCTGATTTCTGATAATCTTTTTTTCCACTAAGTTATTAGTATGTATTTTGCTGTCTAGAGAGAGTTTAAAGGAATATGACATAAGCTAATAAATAAAAAAGTTCTTCTTTTACTAGGACTAGCTGGAAGGGCATACCTTGACTTATATTTAACTGGCACTTCAAAAACCTGGAAAAAATGATTATTCAATATCAGGTCTCTGCAGGGTTTTCAACTGAATACACTTAACAGACTACTTAAAATGGCTAGTCTGGATTCACCTAAAAATTCTTTTAAAAAAAAAGATCTACTTCAGGATGGTAGATGTACCTTATGGGTGGTGATAGCCAAAACCTCTGTGAGTGTTGAAGAACAATACAGTTGCCTCTGCTGGGCAGTTCACTTGGAGATTGTTTCTCATGCTACCAACCACACTCTTTTGGATGCATTTTGTCTGTATTTTTCCTGTTTTGAAGCAAAATGAGAGAAGCACTGTGATCTCTCACCACAGCACCAGTGAGCAGTCCAATTTCAGAAACCTTTATCACACATCCTCTTTGCCACACATGGCCTCTTAACTGAAGATAAAACAGATTAAAACCTAAGTGCAGCTTTTTGGATACTAGTAGTAGTACACTTTCCCGACACATCCCAAGCCACACACCATCTGCTTAATGCTTGGTCTTATGTATTCACACCTGTGCACTTACAGGTTTAACTACTGTGTTTTGGTAAAAGTGCCAGGCAGTAATCGTTTGAGATGGTTCACTGCAATACCAAGCTGCCATCACTACTGGGGTTGCCTGCTTTTATTCATGCCCATCAGAAACACCTTCTTGAATATGTTTTAGCCATGCCCCAACTTTAAACTTGATTCCTTTCTTCCAATAACTTACCCTAGATGAAAATTCCTGTCAAAACAGGTACTTCAGTGTACCTGACAGGTCTGCTCAGCTGCACTGAGCTCTTCTCAGGAACCCTTCTGTTAAAGAACTGAACCAAGCTGGACAGTGTTTATAGAGCAAAGTTTTCTAGCCTTTCATTGTGTCCTTACCCCTTACTTTCCTTAAGGCTCCACTTACTTCCTCATAAAAAAACCCCTATATTTTCAGAAAATGTGTTAAAAAAAAAGAGATGATTGACAGCTGCAGAGTTTCAGAGCTCTCTGCAGAATCCAGCTGTGCAAGTAGCCTCATTGCAGGCATCACCTTTCACATCTCCTACTGTGCATCTGATCTTCCAAAGTGGAAGATCTGTGTCTGAGTGGGAGGAAATAGAGAAAGATGCTTCATTTTCATGCACATTTACTCCTTTGGCTTTAAATGTTGTCAAATATGAATGCTTAATGCTATGCCGATCTGTCCTCTAGGAACTGGGACAGCATGACGCTTCACAAGCCACTGACACTACAAGTGCCTTGCTTATTAAATTGAATTTCTACCAAATGCATGCCTGTGATCTAGAGGATAAAATTTTAACATTTTGTCCATGCTCTCAGTCCTTGGTGTTATATAGACTTGTATACACTGTACATTAGATAAATGTGTCTACTGATTTTTCCCTGGGGATTGGAAGAACAATTCCCAAAAACTGTTGGCTTAAAAACAAAGAAAATACTGCAACTGAAGTTACTCTACAACACCAACTCTTTCAGGGATGCCTCAGTCCCTGCCCATGGCAGAGGAGTTGGAACTGGATAATCTTTAAGATCCCTTCCAACCCAAACCAGTCTATGATTTCATGTGCTTCCTCTGGTCAATACTAAAGAGATAATTAATATAATCAAACATTTTAGATAAACAAATTATTTGTTTGATTCTAAAGAACATGGCTTTGTTTTCAGAGGAAAAAAGTTAATTGCCTTTCTTAGAACCTTCACAAGAGCAAGCTGCTTTTTTAAAATATGCTTCTCAAGTGCTATACTTTAGGAAGTTGTCTTTTCCTAAGGGAAAGGGTTTTTTGCATAGCAACAAAGTGAAAGAGAATATGAAATGCCTCATCTAGTAGTATTAGCCAAGGAAATTGCAGTGGGAAAAAAACAGTTCAAACATTGTTGAGCATATTATATATGAAAGCATTTTTACAAAGCATGCAGTGCAGATGTGGTGGCACAGTAATGAAGAATGATTAGCTGTGCTTCTCATTAGATTTTTTCCTACATTAGAGCAAGGGTTTGTCATATCAATGGTTTGTATTTTTATTTTTCCTGGTAAACCCTAAATGCTGTTTATTGTATGAATTATTTAGAACATGTTTATTTTAGCTTATGTAAGAATTATCTAAAGATTAGTACAATGAACATGAATGCAAGCATGATTTTTTTCATTATACAGAAGTGACCACTGTATTTGAGCTTTTGATCCAGTCATTTTAAGCATGTCTATTCTCTCTTCTTTTCCTCCCTTTTGTAATTTTTATATGTATAAATATTTATGCAATTCACTCCCAGAATTTAACATTAACAAAAATCCCAAGTCATAAATTAACTTGGCTTCTCCAAGAAATTTTATTATCAAAGTATAAATAATTTACCACATCAATATTTTCCTATTAGTAATAAAATGTGTATCCAACACTTAATCTCTCTTCTATGGTGATAATATTTCTCATATCAATCTACACATACCAAGAAAAATTTAAATTCAATATGATCAGGTTTCATTAATTCCCTGTAGTCCCTGATGTCTGCTTTTCAACTGAACACTGCTAAAATTGCATTGAGTTAAACCATGAAAGTTTTCCCTGTCTATTATTTCTACACATACTATAGGATTTATATATTCAAAGCACAATATACTTTCTTAGAAAAAATGCAAAGGAATCCCAGGAGAAAGAAGCATCATATTATATGATGTGACTGGCCTTAGGTAGTTAAGACTACAGTTTTAAAACACAGCATCTGCAATGTCTAAAAAGACTATGACAATCTTAAAATGATAATACTTACAGGAATCCCATGGTAAAATTACATGTGTCTTGATTGTATATTTAACTTGAGAGAGCTGACATTAACTAAAATAGCTGAAGAACATTTCTGTTCTTAGTTCTCTTTTTAAAAAGCTAATCCTGCACATGATCTAGAAGCTGTGTCATTAGCTTCCGAGATGACAAGATCAAGACATTAAAAGGCTTGCTAAGATATTATCATATCTTATTTCCAGCATCCCACTTTTAATCCTGCAATACTCAAGTTATCCCTAGATACCAGATAATTAACATAAATGGCCACAGGATGGTTTAAAATCTTTTTATGTGTCTATTCTAAGCACATACCTCTCATATCTCTCAATACCTAAACATTCTGGCCTTTATTATGGAAATTGTAGGAGATCAGTCTAGCAATGTTTTGCTGAAACTGGTCTAAATCCATACACAGTAGAAGATTTGCAGCTAAAGAAGGTTTACATTTTATGTTCACACCCGACGCGAGAGAAGCGGCCATCTGAAGCACACCAAAATACTGGTGACACATTGCAAGCTCCTAAACATCATCTTGCTGCCTCTCATGCACCTGAGTACAAGTGCAAGCATATTGTCTTTCATTTTGTTGTACAATTTTATCCCCCATCACCTAAACTCACTGCCCTCAAGGGAGAGTACCTCCTTAATCTACAAGTCTGACTTGCATTTAACGCCTATCTCTGGCTGCTGTCTCAGATACAGGATTTGTGTACATAAGGGTTTGTCTGATAAAAACAAGTTAAAAATGGCTGTGTACAGTCCTTGTCTCACATTACATGAGCCTGCAATACTTGTGCTGATTTAGAACTTTCTTCTACTTCAGTTGTGATTTTCATGGTTCTGCTGGCAGTCTAGTCATTTCTTTACCTGCTGTAGAGAAGCATTGTCCCACCTGTTATATTTGTTGTTTAGCAGTGTTCAGTTTAAGAAATTTAATAAACCTCTTTGTTTCCATTCTCCAGTGGCCACGCAGCCACTAGAAATTTTGAGCATGACTTTCCTGGCAGGTTTGCACTAGGATATAAAGGTGTACATAAATCATCCATTCAGCTCTACATGATTTTGTTTAGAGTTGATTAGCCAAAAGCAGAGGTTAAAAGTTACACGAAACCACATTTAGACTGTCTGGTCTGAGTTAAAGTCAGTTGAGCAAAAGTCTCTACATAGGGATACTTTTTTGTACCTAGCGAACAAGAATCTTGTGTCTACTAAAAAGGAAAACTGATTGTACTATAGAAAACTCCTCCTTACAATCACTTAGGCTTATCCACATGTTTCTGTTGTTAGTAAGGCTACTCTGGGGCAGATGTTTTTTCCTACATGTTTATCTCCGTAGTAGCACAAGGTATGTACTAGGAAGAATGATTAACAAACCATTTTTAAATCTGAAACATAGCTATATTTAGATTAAGAATTTATAATATCTGAGTCAAAAATTTCTAGGACTTTCTCTATATGAAATGGTTTCATATGTCAAAAGATGATTTTTTTTAACTGGAACTATCAACTGTTTGTCACATTTTTGGCAGCTTTCAACCACAGAAATCTGGTCAGGCAGCCTATCTGACTGCCACAGAATTCATCTAATGCTGTGTGCTTCTAGGATTCAGTTTTTTGTTGCCTTTTGCAGAGCTGAACTTTTTTGCTTCAAAGACCTTCCTATTTGGTAAGTACTAAGTGCTTTTGGTTAATACAATCAGTAGTTTTTAGCCTTGGAGACACTTGGCTTTGCAGATCATAATCTAACTGTGGTGACAGCTATAATGATGACATTAACCTCATGTAGGCTTCATTATTAGACATTTCCCAGAATCAAGAGGAAAAGCAATAGGTGAGCTGTTCACACAGTAAAAATGCTTCATCAGCATACATCAGCTAAATGTAGAAAGATAAAGGTTTTCTTTTGTAGACATTGGCCACCTTCCAAGGAAACAATTCTACCTCCAGTCTGCTGAAAGCTGTTGCCCAAAACATATTTTATTGATCCAAGTTACTGAGAAGCATAGCATATATCAGTTGAACACTATGAAAAAAATATGCCAACCTATTCTAGAAAAACAAACTTGATCCTAAGGCCAAATCTATGAGGAATTTTTGGGGTTTATTACAGACATTATTATAGTGAGCTTTTTATTAGCACCTCCTAATGAAATTTAAATAATTCATACAGTGCTTTGGGGATGAATTCTTTGGAGAACGGCTGTCCTTTAGGTTAGCTTTCATATAGCATAGTAAAGATGGGAACTACCCTCAAGTCTTTTCTTGACAAATCTGTAGTTTGGCAGAATCCTTAAGACACTGACCCATTGAAATTGTGTTTCCTGAAACACTTCCCCCACTATTGCCTTCTGGAATCCAAAGCCTCCTGGTAAACACTCAGGTTTCGTATATAATGTATAGACCAACTAAGAATGAGATATACAAGACTAGCAGAAGGCTATGCCAATAGCAAAAGTTAAAAGCGAACGAAAAAATATTTTAAACTTTTTTCCCTTGTAATCTGCAACATGACTTTGCAATTCATCTATACCCAGCTGGAATAGGATTATCACTTCATCAGGCAGGAGTGCACAATTTGCAGATCTTCACTGCATTTTTGAATTACTGCCTAGCTGAGTCAGAATTGGGGAGGTTTAACCAGTTTTCTAACAGGATTCACATTATCTCCTATATTTCTGACTACACCCACAGTAGCTTAGCAGCAGTGTAAAATTTGTCTGGTTTTGGTTAAGATGGTATTTGTTCCCCCTAATGAAGTCGTATGCTTTTTTGAAGTTCAGACTAATTTAAAGTCAGATCTATGTAACTTAACATTTTCTAAGAATTATTATTTTGCACAGAAGTCTGATGAATTAATCTGAAGATCTGTGTTAGGTTTTGTGGAGGGGTTGTGCTATCAGGGAAGGGCCACAGGGGTGGTTCCTGTGAGAAGCTGCTAGAAGCTTCCCCAGCTCCAAGTCAGATACATCTCTGGCCATGGCTAAGCCAATTAGCACCTCTGTGATTAACACATTTAAGAGGGTAAAGCAAAGGAAACCTGTAGTGGAGAAAAGACTGGGATGTGAGAGAGACAGCCAGGCAGACACAAAGGACACTGCAGAAGGAGGGGAGGAGGTGGTTGGAGCAGGAGTTCCCCTGTAGCCCATGGTGAGAGGGCAGGCTGTGCCCCTGCAGCCATGGAGGGTCACAGGGGAGCAGAGACTCCCCATGCAGCCCAAGGAGGACCACACACCAGAACAGGCGGCTGTGCCCAAAGAAAACCCTGACTCTGTAGAAAGCCCACGCTGGAGCAGGCTGCTCCTGAAGGACTGCACCCCACAGAAGGGACCCATGCGGGATTAAGTTAGAGAAAACTGCAACCTGTGGGAAGGACTCACACTGGAGAAGTTTGTGGAGGTCTGTCTCCTGTGGGAGGGACCCCACGCTGAAGCAGAGTAAGGGTGTGAGAAGCCCTCCACCCTGAGGAGGAAGGAGCAGCAGAGACCATGTGTGATGGACTGATCACAACCCCCATTCCTCATCCCCCTGTCCTGCTGGTGGGGAAGAGGTAGAGTAATCGGGCCAAAGCTGAGCCTGGGAAGAAGGTGTTCAAGGTTGAGTTTTCTTTCTCATTTTCATACTCTGATTTGATGGGTAACAAACTAACTTGATTTTTTTCCCCAAGTCAACTCTGTTTTGCCAGTGATCCTAACTGGTAAGTGATCCTTCCCTGTCCTTGTCTTAGCCTACTAGCCTTTCCTTGTATGTTCTCCTCCCCATTCCACCCAGGGGGGAGGAGTGAGCAAGTAAGCCCCTGCATGGTGCCTAGTTGCCATCTGGGCCTAAACCAGAAGAGGTCTGTCCCTTGAGCATATACAGTATACTGTGTCCAACTTTTCTTTAAAAATATGCTTCAATATTTTTCAGTACAAAGCAGTGCACAACATATAAAGCTTACTACTATTTTAATGATTCATTTGATGCAGAAAGCCCCTTGTGCAGCCTAAGGAGCTAAATTGTGCATATCTATCCTTTTAAATCTCAGAAATCCTGCACACAATTACTCTCTCAATCCTATTATCATTACTAAAATGAATTCACCAGTGGATGGCTATTTTGGCATAAAATTGAAATTTTATAACTATATTCTCTAGAATTATCCATTCATATTAGTGTAAGATAAAACACAAGCAAAATATGATAAAAACTAAGATTTATGATCTTTGTGAAGTGTTCATTTCCATCTACACCTCCCAAATGTCTCAAAACTGAGACTTTATACATCAGTGCTTGCAACAGCACACACCATGTAATAAGATGTGCTAACTAAAACCATTTCCCAGTATAACCTGTGGTTTCAGTTTGTCCTTTGCTGTCTCCGAAGTTCTTCTTTCATTGATCTCAGTCAAAAGGTGAAGTCACCTCACAGGAAGCTTGGAAGAGTTCTGCATCTTTTTGCTTTGTGACCATACGGGGAGAAAAACCATAAAGATTTAGATAAGGGTGGGTGGATTTCTGTTCAAATTCATATTTTAAAAGGCTTAAAATTCAAGAGTTCATAATTTGAAGCTGCAGAGGGGAAAAATAAGTCAAGACTTGAGAACAATGACATAGTCTGATCTGCAAGTATGTGATGGTGGTGATAGTTCATTAACAGGACTGGAGAACATTTTCTGCTTCCCTGGTTGTCCCTGCTGTCCAGAGAACATGCACACAGGGATTCTTTGAATCATCTTAGACAAAGCCATAAGGATCTAACTACTGGGAACAAGAGCCAGAAGCTATGTGGGACTCGCCCTTCTGTCTTCCTGGGCTTGCTCCTAGTGTTCCATACTTCAGGAAGCAAGGACAGACTACACATGCCTACTACTATGCTATGGCAGCAGGGACATAAGGTTTTCATACCCATGAGTTATTCCTCTAACTGAAAACAAGAATCTCCTCTGACCCATTGCTCATAAGCAGTCCAGAAAATGAGCAGTGTTATAGATCCTTAAAACAGGACTTCAATTATCAGCCCTATTAATTGACTGATTACTCAATAGGGTCCTTCTCCTGACCTTTGAAAGAATCCTGCATGCATTCATTCCTGGGTTGCAAGTTCAGAAGCATAGAATCATTTCATTTGGAAAACACCTTTAAGATAATCGAGTCCAACAGTAAACCTAACACTGCCAAGTCCACCACCATGTCCCTAAGCAACCCACCTACACATCTCAAATACCTTCAGGGATGGTGACTCAACCACTGCCCTGGGCAGCCTGTTCCAATGCCTGACAAACCTATCAAAGAAATTTTCCTAATATCTAATCTAAACCTCCTCTAGCACAACTTGAGGCCATTTCTTCTTGTCCTATCACTTGTTACTTGGGAGAAAAAACCAACATCCACCTTACTAGCACCTCCTTTTGTGTGGTTGTAGAGAGCAATAAGTTATCCCCTCAGCCTCCTTTTCTCCAGGCTAACAAAGCCAGTTCCCACAGATGTTCCTCCCAGGATTCATGCTCCAGACCCTTCCCCAGCTCTGCTGCCCTTCTCTGGACACACTCCAGCACCTCAATGTCTTTCTTGTAGTGAGGGGCCCAAAACCAGACCCAGGATTTGAGGTGTGACCTCACCAGTGCCCAGTACAGGGCGATATTCATTTCCTTAGTCCTGCTAGCCACAATATTTCTGATGCAAGCCAGAATGCCATTGGCTTTCTTGGCCACCTGGGCACAGTAGCAGCTCATAGTCAGCCAGATGTCCAGCAACATCCCTAGGTCTTTTTCCACCAGGCAGCTTTCCAGTCATTTGTCTCCAAGCCTGTAGAGTTGCATGCGGTTGTTGTGACCCAAGTGCAGGAAATAGCACTTGTATTGAACCTCATACAGTTGGCCTCAATCCATTGATCCACCTTGTCCAGATCCCTCTGAAAAGCCCTCAAGTTGATCAACACTCCCACCCAACTAGCTGCCATCTGCAAACTCAACAAGGGTACACCCAATCACCTCATGCAGATCATTGATAAATATATTAAACAAAACTGGCCTCATTGCTGAGCCCTGGGGAAACGCACATGTTTGTCCAAGTCAATTTAATCTGAGATCAGTGTCGTTGGTCTCTGTGCTGAACTTGCATCTTTTAATATTTTTACATGCCATATGTCACAAAGCTTGTTGATTTGTATTTAGTTGAATGAAATAGCTCTGCATAAGATGCCTTGTTTGAGGAAGGATAGTAAATACCATAGAAAATTTATTAACCATTTTTCCTGGCAGCTGCCCTATACAAAGATGCATGATACATTTTGGAATGTATCACCTCTTTCTAGGATAGCGAGAAAGTTTCCTAATATCTCATAGAAAGGAAAAAAGTTTTATTTGGTTTAGTCTACAAGCCATTCTCTGAAAACTTTGCTTTGATACATTACTGATCAAATCAATATTGTTAGAAGTTAGCAACAACTGCAGAACAGGTGAGGAGCAAGGCTAGCTGCAGCTGGTAAAGTTACCATTACACTTATTGCAAGCAGTTATGATGTAGAACTACCCTGGCAGTTTGAAAGGTTACATCATCTACAGCAGATTATCCGAACTTGTGAAATCCTTTATCTTCCTTGGCAAGGAAGAATTCCACATACACGTTTACAGTTGCTACTTTAGCAATGTATACAGTCACCATATAAGCTTACACACACACACGCAGAAAAACATCCAAAATAACCTACTTAGAAATTAGTGCCTTGAAGTTAAAAGGATTAGAAATAATTATTTTTTAAATCAAGAAAAATATACAGAAAAAGTCAAACTGAGAAAAATTTGTGCTAGGAATGCTTCAAAAGAGTGAGTATAAAAAACTCCATAAAGAGTTACAGGAATATACTCCCTACCTCCTGTAAAACATGTGCCAAGAATATGCAGGATGGCTTCTATGCCACAGAACAGGGCTCCTCCATGGGGCAGGGAGCTGTGGGCAACATGCTGGGCTTTCAATCCCCATAGTGAATCCAAGATCCAGGCAGGATATAGACAGAGCTAGAGAAAAACGTACCTACACCATGGCTTAAGAGGAGTAGGAGCAGTCCTGAGCTTAAAAGGTGCCCCCAGCCTATTGGCAGAGGGTGAGTGGGTGGGGATCCCAGGTGAGGCTGCTCAGGGAAATTAGGGTCTCTTGGTGCACCCTGTCAGTGCTGGTGGGCAGCTTGGACCTCCTTTCTGCAGGCTTGTCCTGAGGTTTCCTCCCACCTCTGGGAGATAAAATGAGGATTTGTCCAAAATATTGTTCAGAATGTGCAGCAAAATACATTAAGCCAGAAAATTTGCCTCACACCTTTTTCTAGTTTCTAACCTGAATGTCACCTTCTTCAACTGTCAGTCATCTTCCCCCACAACTGATGGTATCCAAGTGGCAGTCACTGTTGACAGCTACGCCCCACGGGTGATAAAAAGTTATATTTTTTTATTATTATATCTCAGACATGACTACACCTGTTCCCCACTCCTGGTCTATAGGCACACCAGTCATCTTTAATAGACACACCCTTGCAACACATTTAAAACACAGAAATGCTACTGATATTGGAGAAAAGTTCAGACAGATTTATTATCCACGTAAGGTCCCATAGTACATCTGTGGCAGTGAAGTGACATGAACATGTCACTTACCAAGCAGTAGATCAAGATCCTCAGAAATAAGCCATCTCCTTACTGCACTGGGATTTTTTATTATTTATTGCTGTGAGATAAAGCCAGCGTAAGTCTGAGTCATTATACTTGTTGTTTGATGGCAGCTACAGCATTTTAGCTTTGACTGAAAATGATCTGGGATAATTCTGACAGGTTTTTTACCTTTCTGGCTTGGGAGATTCATAGGTGAACTTCAAAAGTGTAAAGCAATGAATTTATGTGGCTAAAGTTCAGATGTGAGTGCTTTCCATGCCCTTAACTGAAAGGTCATCTTGATTACTGCCCTAAATTCCAAGGTTAGCCTTTTAAGGAAGGAGGATTGCCAAAATATGATAGAATACCAAGAAAAAAAAAATTATCCTTTTCTCACCATTTTGGGAGAAGATGGTTAACATTTCACTGCCTGGATGTTTTATATCTATGCTGCAAGAAAAATGCAGCTTGCCTGTAGTGTGTGCATCTTTCCCACCAAAGCACAGTGGACAGAGAAGAAGTACACTGACATTTTTGTCATTTCTTTTACTAGTGAAAAGAGGAGGAAACTGGAAATTACTCTTCCTTCGTACTGGCAAATTCTTAGTAACAGACAGAAGTTAATATACCCATATGGCAAATGGAGGAAGACCCTGCTCGAGGGGGATCAGCACTCAGGTGCTTGGCTGGCAGGTGGATCTCTGTATTTGATTGTAATGTCAGTGGTACCTGTGCACTGTAACACCTCCACACTGTTCTTCATACAGTTCAGTTTCAAGGAAAAAATACCCCCCTTTTCCAGTACAAACCCAATTTATGAAGGTTAGCTTTGGGGATACAGCGTGTGTATGCACCTATAGTACATGTCAGCTAAAATCTTGCCCTGCTAAAGGGCATTGCCTTTGCAACACCTTTCCAACCTATGTGGCTGGCATAATGTTTGTTTCACTGATGCAAGTTATTGTCAGCTGACACGGAGACGCATTTTGTGGTTTTGGCATTCATGCTCAGGGTTGGGGGTGGAAAGGGAAATAGCAAGATCACTGTTTCCCTTCTATGATCATGTCTGTCTTCCTCTAATAGTTCTTTAATATATTAGCTAATTTTCAGTCAAATGTAACAAAGGGGTGGAGGTCTCAGCAGGATTCTGTTCCTGATCTACCAAGAGACAGGAAAGAAAAAAAAGTCCTTTTCACTCAGATATCTGCCAGCTGATTAAAAGCCTCATGTCTGCCCACTGTGAATAATTCTAACCCAATCTCAACACAGCCCAAGGAAAGATAAATAAGGAACAGAAGAGGAAGCAGAGGATTCTGGGAAGAAGTTCAGAAAAGGTAATAAAAGACACCAGAAGGTGACCTGAGATATTTTTTTAAATAGGAGAAAAGTGACAAGACACAAATCTGCTGGAAACACAGCTCCACTTGTTCCCCCACTCACAAAACACCCTGTTTTCCATGAAATGACTTACAAAATATTTTCCTGACAATTAAGAATTAAATTTCATTTAACTATTGGAAAAATGTTGTTTCATACAATGTAGCCACATGAAAATAATTTTATTGAGACTGATTAACCTATGGTGGAAATGCAAGGGAATTTAATACTGAAACTCATTTGTGGAGCTTCAATAATGTATGCATTTTTTGCAAATTCATGGATAACCTTTCTTTCCATTAGTATCTTCCTCTGTAAAGATGGATGGCAGGAGTCAGAATGACTAATCCTGCCTCACTTACTCATTGCAGATGAGAAGACCAGTCAGTTATCTTCTGTACCCTTGTTGTGACAAGGATTGTCACTTAGAGATACACAGATCCTTGTGGATACAGTGCTTCAGTCTGCTGAAATAAACGAGAATAGGCTCGAAGGCTTTGATTCAAGCCAGTTTTATCAGTGCTATAGCCTTAAGGCAAGAGATATTTTCTATTATTTCCTTGCTTTTGATAATATTAAGAATATGGAAACAGAATAAACAGACAGATAGTAAAAGTATGCTTTTCATACCAGTAATCCAGATGTTTCCCAAAATGTTAGGAGAAGCTAAACCTAGAGTGGAAATACTAAAAGACTTAATGATTTCCCATACATTATAGACTGTTATATTTAGCTGGTAAGATAGGAAAATTTGCGAAGTTCTTAGGGAAGTTAGAAATTTTGAAAATAGTGTAAACTCTCATTTGTTTGAATTGTTTATATTTGGAATTAATTACCCCATGATGTCTGGCTGGCACATTAATTATCTGCATAATTTCTGTACAGAAAATAAAAATCAAGTAAATTCATACCTGCAGAACTGGTCAGTTTTTCTTGTTTTGTTCATTTTCTTATATGCTTCTTGGAAAGTCTATCCTTTTACTTACCTAAAATATCTGTGTACTTTCCACAATATGAACTGCCAATATTCTTTACTAATGCCATCATCAAATGTTTTCTGTTCTGGATAAACACGTTGTTAGGCAGCAGCTTTAAAATTACACTGAAAGAAAAATTGAAGCTCTTTTAGGTAAGGTAACTTCTTATGTCACTCCATTCCACTCTACTGTTTTCTCTGTGATTGTGTAGATGTGGACTGTACAGAAGCCTAGTGATGAGTAAGCAGAAATAAAACTTTTAGGCATAGTTCTCTATTTATTTTCAATTTTTATAGACATGAGTAACAAAGTGAATGTATGGAAGTTAAAACCCCACCTGGCTTAGTAGTATCTCATTTTGCTAAGATTCTTCCAGTCCTAATGATATGCTACTGCAGGTCTGGTGCTGAGGTACGCTGCTGAGTTGCTTCCAACTTTATTTAAAATTTCATGCCATGATATATGAAGATTTATGATTCTATTTTTCATGCAATTTTCTTTTTTTCTTGGGGAACAGGGGAAATCTGGATATTTGTTTTTCGGTTTGGGGTGTTGTTTGTATAAGACCAAGTTACGTAGGGAATGGTACCCATAAAACACTGTATGTTGTAACTCTCTTGTGGTCAATGTAACTCAGTAGCCAATGAACCAAAAAATTCTCTAGCAGTGCTTAAACAGCATAATGGTGTAACACCCTCTTCATTTGCAGATCTGTCCAAGATGTGTATCCCATTTGTGGGCATAGAGAAGGCATTTTGTGGCTTTATTCCTCATGCCTGATATGCAAGCCCCAGACAAGATTCAGGGGTTTGAAGGGTTAACTTATCTTCTGTCAGGGACTCTTAAATCCTCTCATTCACGTTACATCTTCTTTGAAGCTCCTCCAAAGTTCCATGGGATAGATTTATTCCTTGAAGAATAGCAACAATGACATTTCTGGTAAAATAAAAACTCAAAACAGTTTAACAGAGGTCATCAGACATCATTATCCCCCTTTTACATATTGTGAAATTATGGACTAGATATTAATGACTTGCCTAAGACCATAAAAAATTCAGAGGCTGACTTGAAATAAAGTCTAACTGCTCATTTCCAGGCATCTCCCCTTGGCACTGAGCAGTTATCTACATGAATTCAGGTTTGGGGATTTTTTTATACTGTTAACCTGAACATTTGCATAGGTATGATATAATGATAAATTCTGTGTATTACATAAAGAAACTAATTACAGTAAAGTTTATTGTTGTCTATGGAAAAAGTTATTAATTTAGAATCAGCTATGCATTACACACGGATGGTATAATAGATTCATTTCCAATAGATGAGTAATATTAAATGGAGCTATTTTACATTAAACGTAGCTTTGGGAAGTCTGAAGAACAATTACAGCAGATTCCATGAGAATTTTGAGAAAGAGAATAGGAGGAACAGATGTTGCATGTAGCTGCAAAAAGATACTGAAATCAAATCTAATTCTCATTGTGCAACAATGGTGAGGGTCATCACAGAAAAAAAACCCAACAAATTTTTCTGACTGCTTAACAGGCAACATACATAAGTACCAAATGTGCATATTAGTAAGGAAAGTGCTGGATATGTCCTCAGATATTTGACCCACAAATTCTATAAAGTGCCTTATCTTAAGGAACTGAGAATGTTTAAGACAGCTAACAGCATAGCCAAAAAACTATCTTGTCATACTTCTTTTCATTTTTTTTTTCTGTTTGATAGTTTAGATATTTATATTCAAGCAAAATAAAGCATTTTATATATCTGCAGTTATTCCTTCCTCATTTCATTCCATTGGGCAGAAAGAAGCTGTCTACTGCAAGGTACACACACACTTTAGTTTCTGACTGCAGCACTCAAAAATTGTAACAAAAGACCAGAAAATGGCAAGTTCCAAGTCATGGGAATTTATAGACCAGTACAAGAGCGTGCTTTTATTTCTGCATTTCGGATACGTGCCTGAACTTCAGTTGATCTCAAATGAATATTGAAGTCTGACAGCAATGACCTTTGACTTCAGTGTGGACTAATGGACTACTTGCTTCTGCTAGGCTGCCACCTAAAAATATGACACTTCTTCTGGCAGAAAAAGGCACAGACTGCTAATGTTGACACAAGCTCTAGGTCTAGACTAGCTCCAGTCTATCAGGCTAATAAGAGCATCAAAAGTTTGACTTCTCCATTTCGAAGATTTGTTTCGTAGAAAGACAATCAAATAAAAATCTGGTGATGAACTATTTCTTTTGGTCTTTATCAAAATAGATGACACTCAGGGAAGGCATTTATATTCTTTGACATCTTTTTTAAACAGAGGACTATATACATTAGTGAAAGTGGTTTTCATTTTGTTTGATTAAGAGAAGTAAGAAACATTCACACTTTAAACGCATTCCCAAGATCATAACTTTTATTTGGTGCACTGGCAATAGTTTAAAACAAGTCTTGTTCTTATGAGCATGACTTGCTGCTGTGTAGAAAGCTAAATTTTTACTGGAACCGAATAAACACCACATGAATCTTTAAATACAATTTCAAACATACTGTGGTGAGGTAAATAAATTTCATAATTACCATGAAAGATTAGCCATAAAATCTTCTTAGGATATGATTTTATGCCCTTACAGAAAGCAACACAGTCAAGTGCAGTTATCAAGGGGCTTTATGGGAAATCTCAAGTTTCCATAACCATTTGCATTGTGAGCAATGGGTGGAAAATGGGTGAAAATAATTTTACATGTGATAAAATTTTATTAGGACAATGAAGTGGTCTCCAAGAACCACGTAAGTACAAATGCTTTCTGAGTTACAAACTGCAGTGGGGCACGTGCACAGATACAGAGCTCTCGATGGAAAGTGTCTTTAAAATAAGTAACTCACCTAGCAAACTGAGGATTAAGAACTACACATAATTATATAGTTCATTGGTTTGTTGTGTTGGATGCTAAGTGGTGTCTTCAATGCTGCAATAACATTTTTCCATGAGGAAAAGGGGCAAATGCAAAATGCTAAGATTAGAAGTTAATATATGAGAAGGTAAGTGCAAAAATCAAAGCTGGATACTGAGTGCCACTGAATGTAAATGAATTTAACTATTTAATTCTCGCCTCTTTTTTCAGAATGGGAAGCCACCTAATCCATTCACCAATATCCAGTTCCTGGAGAAGTGTATCATTCCCATGACAAGAAACTTGTCTGGTAGCTTGACATCTCACATGCCACGAACCCACCAGACTGCTGCTTTTAGTCTCAGGACTTAGAGGTGGTTCAGCACAAGGACTCTAGGATTCTCACATGCACTCTGTCTATTGCCGGCTCCTATGAAAAATCACCTCACAGACCAGTTACTAAGGTCTTGCATTAGATGCAGCCCCTCTGTGGCCTCTGATGCTTCAGTCTGAACACTTACAGATATTTTGGCAACAGCTGAACCTCCTCACAAGGACACAAGACGACACAGACATAAATACATTTTTAATCAGAATTTCAAGCACAGTCACTCTTTATAAGGTGCGTCAGAGCAAAAAGACTTTTAAAATGGAAAATGTATCATTCTAGCTCACCCATCCATGTGAAAGTTTCTGGAAGACATCTTCATTTGGGAAGACAGGCTTCCTCACCATGCTCCCCTCACCTTGAACAAGTACAGGGGAGTAGCACGGCTCCTATGCTTTCCATAGTTTTCAGAGCACTTTGTCAGTGACCCCCAGCTTATTCTCAAAAGTAATTATCAATGAAAGGAAGATAAATGTCTAAATCTCACTGTTGGAGGAAGAAACTAGACCCAGGTTGGACGCTTTGTTCACACTTGTACAACCCAAAGTATGGAAAACGTAAGCAACAGTAATTTCATCAACTTTTGAAGTGGCAGACAGATCCCCACTGCAAATGAAGGCGAAGGGGACATGCAGACAGGTCCCAGTGCATGATGGAGGAGATAAGTAGTATGGAGCGTGCACAGGGGTGAGCATCAATCGAGGGGAGGTGAGGCAGTTTGCCACTCTAGCTGTTTACGAAGTGTGGATGTAGGTTCTTATGTGGACTTTGAAATCAAAGTTTGATTAATTGAATTCAGAAAGGATTTGTGCCAAGTATTTCTTGCAGGTAGCTTTTGTGTGCAGGTTTTTGGCACTCTCCTTTGAGGCATATAATTCCCAAAGAGACTTAATAGTGGCTTATGTATTCCCCTTAAAGGGCAAGGGGAAACACCTGTCTAAAATATGATTATGTTTTTCAGTTCTGTATTAGCTGTCTAAAATCCCAGCAGTCCATGTCCTACTTTCAACTTTAAGAATAAGATATGGCACCCCTCTGCATCAGTTTGAAAATTAGCCATAAGTAAAATTTCTTCTAAAAATTGTTATAAATAACAAATGTTGTTACGGTACTTCTGTATCAAAAAGAATTATACAAACCATTATATTCTGTAATGTAAAGTTACTAAAACACTTTATTGAGCATCTGAGTTTAATCTCTGTGTGCTGTTTACTTTATCATCATTTTAATTTTACTACTTTCAAGATCATTAAGTAATAACAATTATAAATTAGATAAGGAAAGGCTGTTATGACTCATTAACTCCACTTGCAGAGGAGCATATAGCTGGCTCTAAATTTCAAGAAATGTGAAGAATGAGCTCTGAAACATAAACACCAGGAGAGATGTTGAGATGTCCCTGCAAAATGTCTCAGAAACTTTAATACTCCAGTTAAGCAAAGGCTCTTGAGATTTGTAGACATCATGAGCTCAGCGTCCCCGTAATAGTCGCTCTCCTCACCAGACAGAGGCCTTTTGACATCCCACACCCAACAACATGGAGACACATGTGATGTGGCCATAATGGACTCAACTAAACAGTACAGTGAGACAAAACTAATTGCTGCAAAAATTACTTCTGACTTTACCTTGGACTTCTGCACTGACAAAGCTGTAACATGGTGGGACAAGAAAGGTCCTTTGACAGCATCAGAGAACAGGGGCAAATATGCAGAGGTTTCCAAGGATCCTGCTGATACTGCTATCCTAGGAGAAACTGAGTATCGCAAGTAAGTGGAATGGAGAAGCGACTGTGAGAGACCAAAGAAGTTGCTTTAGGGACCAAAGAATCAGTCAGTAGAAACAAATACTCTCATAGTAGTTACAACTCTTTACCAGTGACAGAAGGACCTGGCATGACTATGTGCATGTGGCAGGAAACATCTTCGAAGAGTTTGCAGAACATCCTCCCTTGTGCATGCACACTCCCCACACACTAACACGTAAAATACTGCTCTTACATTTTGTTTTGACCCCTCAAATTCCCCTTCCCATGCTGTTATACAAGCAGCGTTCAGATTAAAACAAGGACTACTGTTTAAATGGAACAGAATCTCCCGCTGCAGCCAAAAAAATTCATTGAAGGGTTCTCTCTCTTGCAATTGTTCCCATTAGACTATTTTATTCTTTTTATCCCCATAGAATTACAAAAAGGAACAGCATTATCATTTCTCCTAACATAATCCCATTGCAAATACCACTGGAAACTGACACAGTAGAAAGACTATTCCCTTGACAATAAGTACATAAATATTGCAGGAAAATATCAACTCCTCATTTTGAAATGATGCTAAATAACAATTTCTTTCCTGAGGAGACTAAGACAAAGGAGGAGTATGATGACTAACTTTAGATGTCTAAAGGACAACTGAAAGGAAGAAGATAGTAATGCATCTATTCTCTATCTCCACAGAAGGTAGGAGAAGAAATAATGGGTTTAAACTGTGTCAAGGGAGACTTAGATTAGACATTTAGGAAAAACTCCAAAGTCAGTTGTAGAATAACATGAGAACAGAGTGCCCGGGGATGTTGTGGAGTCACTGTCATTTGGGCTAAGAGATAAACTTCTGTCAGGAATAACACAGGGTATAGCTGCTCCTGCTGTGGGGCATAGGGGATGGACTAGAGGGCTTCCTGAAAGTCCAGTCAAGATGCAGTATTTAAGATGCCTAAATGGAGGGAAAAATGTGATGGGTTTTAAATCTATTTCAATGTATTTGAACAGAGGTTGGATGAAGTCTGGACTTGTTATTTACATTTGGAATGTAAATGGCCTCCAAAACATTAACCAAAACAAATAGGCAAATATCATATCTCCTGTCATCTACAAACAGGCTTTCTCACATGAAATTCAGTACGCCTTTTGCAGGTTTGTGATTTCTCACACCAGAAGGAATAGAATAAAACTTTATAATGTTAAATGCTTGTGCTATACTAAGTGAATTCCTGACTTGAAAAGCATTTTGTAGTCATAAGGGACAAAACGTGACAAGTTCTTTGCTTTATGTTCATAGAAGGCACTAGGGAGGGTAGACAGGTCAAAAGTTTTTATAAAGGTTTCACCTGTAGACTGCTGACCTGGTTGTTAATGTAGGTGGTTCACTGACTGATTTGAAATTACTTGACCATCTTATTCTCCAGATGCACGGATGAAAGTGTTTCATTAACACCTGAATTGTTCCTTAGTGATGCATTAATCCAAGCACTTCCATGCAATGGTTGCAGCTACCCTTTCAGCAAGCTGAATATTTACAGAAATTGGTTGCATAAATGCAAGTTTTATTTAAATTTTTTTTTTTTTTGCCATTCTCTAACTGCAATATTTTAAAAAGAAATTTTAAATCCTTGTTATTGAATTAGGTATGGAAAAAAAAAATCAAAGGAATGAATTTAAGTCATCCTTAAATTAGTTGGATAACGATATAATTGGTCATAGCACAGGGTGTGTCTAAATGGAACACCCACAATACACATATATATATATATATGTATATATAAAACCCCATGTTAATCCTTGGTACAGGCACAATAAGCTTTATCTTTGGCTTTGCTACGCTACAGCACAAAAACTGACCTAGAAAAACTATCCAGAGACTTACACTCCGATAGCTATGGTTTCACTCTAGTTACATGCTGTCCAGTCACCTTCTTTTAAGCTTCTGGGGCTTTTTTTATCCCTTTGCCCAGGGTTAGATGGTCAGGTTCAGAAGACACAAGTGCCATGAGCATACTCTACTGTAGTAATAAAACTGTTCAGTGTGCAATGCCATGGCAGCTTTCACATGACCCAGGGCAGACCCAGGGTGTCTGTAAACTGCAGTGGGGGCTGAGCCAGCTCCTGGCTGCTCTTTGGAAGTTCAAGATTAACAGTTCCCCACAAAAATATGTCTTTTTTTTTTTTTTCTTTTTTTTTTTTGAGTAAAGAGATCTACATTTGGAATATCAAAATATTTTTAAAGAGGAGTAAAACTTTTATGTTTTGCAGAAGTATTTTTAACAATTTTTTAAATATTATTTTGAAAAGCACATGCATAATATTGGGGAAAGAGCAAGTAATCTCCCTTCTATGAAGTTTTGATACTTTTGATCTTGAATTCATTTTTGAATGTGACTTTTAAGATAATTTTCTGTATGGTATATTTGAAGTCAAGACACGCTGTTGAAACAGTATTCCTTGGATTTCTGGGGGAAGTGTGGGAGGCTTCAGCTTCCCATAAACATTTTCCACGTTTGTAGAGATGACACATGACACCATCTTGGTCAAGAACAGAACCCCAGGCCCACTTTGGGGACCTTGCTGATATCTTGAGTCTCACATGGGGAAGAGAGCTGCAACACGGCAGGTAGGATTTCAGCTCCTGCTGGTTCGTGCAGTTTTTGCTAGGTCTGAATTTTACTCTCTGTGAGTAGACAAGACTTCTACATGTGCAGACAGGTTTTGATTAAAACCCCATGAAATAGGTACTAAATAATTTTATTTGCTAGCTCCCTAAAAGAAAGATATTGACCACATTTTTCCCCTTGGGCAGCTGGGAATACATTGTAGAGCACTAATTGAGCAGTTGCCTCATTTTTTTTTTTTTAAATGCTTATTACATAAAGACTCTCTTCAAGCTCTCTGGTGTTTTAGGAAAATTTCCAAAAACTGACCTTAATCCTCTGTCTATTTTCTTGGGTACCTATGTAAAGAAGAACAGGCTTTTCTTTTAAACTAAGATCCTCCCTTTGGTTTTTCTGTAAAAAACATCTGAAAAGACATAGGCAATGCCAGACTTGATATCTTAATTATAGCAGTAGAAAAACAAGTCAGAGGATCTCTAACTAGAATTATGGAGTCTTTCTTTTGCCAAGAAAATAATGCTGAGACTCATGAAGATTATTGAGGATGATCAGAGTGCTGGAGCACCTCTCCTGGGAAGAAAGACAGAGAATTGGACTTGTTCAGCCTAGAGAAGAGAAAGCTCCAGGGACACCTTATTGCGGCCTTCCAGTACCTGAAGGGGGCCTTCAAGGAAGCTGGGGCCGGGGCAGGGGGGGTGCTTTTTACAAGGGCCTGTAGTGACAGGACAAGGGGTAATGGGTTTAAACTGAAAGTGGGGAGATTTAGATTGGACATCAGGAAGAAGTTCTTCATGGAGAGGGTGGGGAGGCACTGGAACAGGTTGCTCAGAGAAGCTGTGGATGCCCCATCCCTGGAGAAGGGGAGGGAATAATAGAGAGGAAGAGGGAGGGAAGGAAGAGTGAAGGAAGGGAAGAGGGGAAAATAGGGGAAAATGGAAAGTTGAAAGTAGAATGGTGAGGAAAGGCAAGGCAAGACAAGACAAGGAGGAAGAAAAAGAAAAATGAGTAACAGAGAGACAAGAAGATGGGAAGGGATGAAAGAGAAAACAAAATGGGACTGAAAAGTTTCTAGAGAACATGGGGGGAAAGCAGGAAAGAGAAATGGAAGGATCTCATTTCCAGATTTTCCCCTTTGAGAAATAGAAAATATTTTCTATACCTTATGTATCTCAGGATACCCTGAAGTAAAGCAAGTTTACGGTTGTATGCATTTAGAGTAGCTATAGGATTTTTATATGGGAGCAAGGACAAGCATCACAGGGTCTGAAAACTACCACTGAAAATATAAAATGTTTGTCTATGTGGCAGCTGAAAGTTCTGCAAACCAAAATTCCACCTCCACTACATGGAAATCTTTAGGTGCATAAAAGGGATGGTTTCTCAGGTGGTAATGTGATTATCAGCAATCACTTCAGGAGATCTCTGCTCACTGAGAATAGCTGAATACAAATTTTTAATATGGAGTGATCATTATATTTTCTGAAGGCATGTGAGAGAAAAATTTTCTGCCATTACAATATGCAACTTATTTCCACTCCCAAATTCACATTAGATGCCTCTTAAAACAGACAGATACACCCTGGCTCAAGATTATTTACAATTATCCTGCGTCATTACAGGAGAGAATGTGAACAAGCAAGGGGCTTCTGCAGAATAAATGGATTCTGAAGATAAGACCATGAAAGAAACAATTTAAGATAATGGGGGGTTTTTAGAATTTTTTTTAGGGGTGTGATGCTATCTGTGCTATTTGGCACTTTCTTTGCATCACTTTTGCCAAAATTACTATTCTTACCAACCTTCTCCTCCATATCATTTGAGTCTCTCCCAAACATGCAGTTACTGCAGGATGATGTACTACGAACACATCTCAATTTTCCTATTTTGCTAGAAGTCTACCTCAGAAAATATTTGCTGTGAAGAGAGCGTATCATGCTTTGGCAGGTTCTAATACTCCTATCAATTCTAGTATGATAGTGCCTTAGCTCACAAATCTTAGAAAAACTTCAGGATACAACTAAAGCACTCATACTTTGTGAAATCCTATCACTATTTAGATAGAGAAAGCACAGATGCTTATAAAATGACCACAGAACAGCTTCTCTCCTCAAAGTAATGCATAACGGTGAAATGATTCTTTTCCCCATCTTACACAAAACAAAATATTATCACTATATGAAGTACTATTGCTGCATGCATACTTTATGTTGTGATGTGTCTATATTTCAAAAACGCTATGCTTTCAGATAATTAAAATGGATTATTTTTTGTGTATTTTTTTTAATGTTACATAACATAATACATAACAGACCTTTTTATGTTTTCACAGTCAATAATTAGCTCAACTATGTAGCCTTGGTTTAGAAACCAGATAATATTATACTTACTAGTCACTTAAGCATTGCCAGTGCTCCCCGAAGCAAAATTTTTCAAGAGGAGAGTTGGCTGTTTTCAAAGTAGCAATTGTACCACTTTAAATATACAATTCATTGTCTTTTCAGAAAATCTACAAAAAATGCTATCATAGCAAAATATAGGACCGATGCTAGCATTGTGCTTTGACAGCTGAAACAGAAGTCACCTTTTCAGGAGCCAAAGGTCATAGATTTCGCACTCCCATATGTAGATATAGTAATAATTACTACTAATTCTGGCACTAATCTGAAATTAGTAAATGACATACTGAGATAACAAAGTGGTCTGTTGAAGAGATATAATCCACTTATTGCATAGATATTTTACTCTTCATTTCCATACACAGAAAGACTTGCTACTGCTGGATAAATATTTTATATGTTCATTTTCTGAATTAACACAGAAGAAGGTTACAAGAAAGATCTGGAAGAAACAACTACAGAAAATGAAGAAATGTGCTATTTTCTTATTGAAAATAGTAACATTTATAAAAACATGCATAATTTTTTGTCCTTCCATTAGTTGTAAAGGATATTTCTTAGTAATTCAGTGCGAACATAGCACACACAGTGTTTGCTGGGGATTCAGAAGAATCCCTTTCTTTTGTTCACTTCCTCTCCAAACTTTCCTCAGCAGTTGTTTCTGTGGGGAACAAATGGATTTGGTGGTGTAACCTCCTGCAAGATGGTCATCTATTTGCTTCAAACCTTGATAAATACTGAAATTAGAGGAAAACACACAGCATACTGGGGGAGCTTTGCTAAGCAAAGGGAGGCAAGAGCTACAAACAGGTTTTAGGTTGAGCTATTGGATCGACCTAGCCAAAAAATGGGGTGAGGAACTAATTAAAATATCTTCAAACCAGAAAAAAGACCCAGCTGAGCACATGATGTGATATGAATATGAAACAGGGATCAGTTTTCCTATACAGAGCAGGTCTTTTTGATCCATAGTTGTCTGCTGAGTGTGAAGACTGTTTTCCTGCAGGTGACAGAAGAGAAGCAGGTAATAGGAGAGACCATACTCCTGCTCCCCACATACCTTTCTGGGTACCGGGCCAACAACAAAACTGACCTGGATATGAAGTCCAGAAGAGCTGATGTGCGCTGAGCAGAGCAACCTAAAATGAGAGAAAGACGATGTCGGTCGCAGCAGCGCATTATACACAGTATCCCTTGCTTCTCTTCGGCACAAACATTTATCATCCTTTCGGTTTATATTATAATCAAGCAAGATTCATGGAAAGCAGATATCTGTGATGTTGAGATCATTGGTATTACGAAGATATTTACTGTTGCTTGAATTTTTAGTTCAATAGTTCTCAAATTCAATAATGGGAATAAAAAATATTGTCAATAATAATCTGTGGATTCTATTAAATTTTTATGTAGTTATAATAGGTACCTGTTTTCTTAAACAATGGCATGCATATTTTATGAAGCACAACAGGTATTTGATAGACAGAAGTACTTGTTACTTAGTGGGAACCCTATGCTACATGAATTACTTCTCTGAGTGCAATTCTAGTTGTTTTGGTAACATTATTCAAGGAATAAAATATGGCTTTTGAGGTGTACTGACCCCTAAACAGTGAAAGCAATTCACTTTCAAACTTGTGTAGCATCATATCGTACATGCTTGCCCTTTTTTAATTGATTCTTAGGCATCACTATGACTGCTGTTAGAGACAAGATACAGATTAGATGTGCATTTGATCTGATTCAGTACTGATACATGTTCTTATGCCATTTTTACATCCTAACTGAACATCTGAAATGATGAAAAGCAGAGGAAAACTTTTGAAGGAATGGAAATAATTTTTCCTTTGCTTTTTAACCTGCTTTATCAACATCTCTCTGGTTTTGTAAAATGTGAACACCACAAAAGATAACCTATTTTTGTGATTCTCCCTTCATATTTTATGTCTGTCAGCTATAATTGTTGCATCCTAATGATATATAGAAAAATCCATATATTCATTTAATTCTTTTTCATAAAAGAAAGTTATAATTCCTAAACTATTAATTGTATTTACTACTTAATACAATAGTTATTATTATTCCTTTGAACTGTTTATACATTATTGTAGTTCCACAAACTTCATTAGACCTGGTGGAAATGAGCAGAGACTAAGGTCTCAAGGTTCAATGTTATCTTCAGCATTACATCTATCTTTAGGTTATGCAGTATGTAGGAAGTTTGGGTTCTATTTAAAATCAGCCAAATCATAACCTTGTTCTTTAAAAATGAGATTTTGTACATTCTCTGAGCTCTGTCTAAAAGACAATTCTGAATTTCTCCTGAGGTGCTTATATAGGTCCCAGTGCTGAAATCCTGGTTACTGTCAAGTAGCATTAGCATAAAAATGGAACATTTCCAATGCAAACTACTTTTTGGCAGATGATTAGTGGGCAAGGCAAAAACAGCTTTTCCTTTAGCAAGGGATATTGTCATCAAAGATATTTCATCTCCCACACATTTTTGTTGGTAACTTTTTACAATTACACAGTGACAGTAAACACAACCAATAATTACTTCCTAATAGCCTGGAGATTCTGTTGCAAATACAGAAGTTCACACTTTAAAAACCAACTCTCTCTCCCACTCCGAACTAGCTGATCACCATCTTGTTAGAGTGAAACTCCATTTTTAAACTTTCAAGAAGCAAACTCCTGTGACTGCTTACTTCTGTCCTTCCACTTGTGGCTGTTCTTGCTGCCTTGCGTACCTTCGCTGTTGCACAGTTCCATCTATTCTAAGACGCTACTTGTCTGAGTGTGCTTTCTATAGTGACCAACAGCATTATTCCTTTAGGGTTTTATCTTCTACTTTCTTGTTTAGCAGACAAGAAATATTAGAACAGAGTTGCAAAAGGCTGGACAGGATGTGAGATCTTAACTTGCTGGCCATGAGGAGTTCAGTTAGGCTGGCACAACCTGCTCTATGCCATTCCCATTTCCGAGCACCTGCACACCACAGGCATTGGTTTCACAATATATTATCATATTCTTTTATTTTTTGACTCCATGTGCACTTAGATGTCTGGTGTTGTGGGAGTCCTCCTGCCTGCCACTGAGATTTCTAAAATATCCATGGTCTCTGCCTCAAGTATGCCTCCTTACTATGCTGGATATATCACAAATAGTCATCCTCTGATGCCAATAACAGACCATTCTTAAAAAGCCTTCCAAAATTATTATAAAATCAGTTGCTGACTCATCCTTCTCTTGCTTTTATAAAACTGTGTTTGCTCAAAAATCACATTGCAGCAAGCATGAAATATTTATTTAGTCTTTCTTTACTGTACTCAGCTTCATCTGTGTAGCTGTGATGCTTCTGGGCAGCTTGATATACTCTCTGGCAAGTGTTTCCTAGACAGATGATGTTAAAACCATAAAGCCTCTCCACGGAAGTCGTACTACTGAAAAAAAATTATTACCTTAGACCATCTTGGTCTAAAGCAGAGGGAAGTTATTTACCTCAGCACCTTACCTTCTTTACTGTAGTGCCAAAATCTAAAAGAACAAGTGAGAATGTGGAGATTAATAAAAGTAACAGTTTAAGACTCTATTCATCTTTTCTTGTTGATAATATCTGAAAGGCTGAAATCTTATTTATTTCACATACACAGTTTTGGAGGCTCTTCTTTGATTGCTGCCAAAATTTTCACTGCAATTGGCTTGGAAAATGGAGTAACTGCTTTGCCAGCAAGCAGTCATAAATAAAGCTTATACAGTGATGTTAGAACCTAGTAGATATTATTATCTATTACATGATTGCCTTGTAAGAATTCCAAATGCACACAATCACAATTCCTTCATTAAGCTGAGGTTACTCAAAGTCATCACTGCAATTACTTACTATTTGAGTTTCAATCTAAAAGGAGAGCTAAAAACTTCTCTGGTACGTTTAAGTCGTGGTTTAACTTTTCATTACAGTTTATCAATATTTTAATAATAATAAAATGAATAGTTATTCCTTTAACAGAAACAATTAACAATAGAGAATTGATATAGCAATTAACTTGTATTTTCTTCCCTAAAGCAAGGTAAACAAAGGGAAGACATCACTGGCACCAGTGGCTGTGTCCTCTTTAGTTAATCTTGCCAAAGACTGTCTAAGATTAAAAATTCTTTTTTAAGGCATTTGTAGATGGGCTACGGCTCTCCAGGTGTGACTGGGATATTCACATTCCTCTCCTGTGTAGGCTTTAATTTAATTTACCTAATGTTGAATTCATGTCCATGTTGTGGTTTGCAAATTTCATTCCAAAGATGGAAAAGATATTGCAAAAAGTGGCAGAGTAGTAGAGAGATGAGACAGAAAAATATTGCAATGGGAACACACAGACTGTGACTAATTGGTCTTATGTGTGAACTCTCTAAGGAGTCCCTGTAATTACACTAGAGATGGATCTTTGTATCTCCCTGAAGGGCTTATCCAGTTTCCCATAAGGGAGTCAGCAGCCCATTGGCTTTTTGTCGTGCATTCTCTGCGAAACATAACTTTGCATTTCTATCCAGACATGAATGTATTATACAGTGAATCCTACATACTCAGAAATTACGAACAGTTCAGGGTCAATTTAGCAGTGCCAATAGGTGCAAAAGTTAAGTTTAAGAGTATTGATCCAACTAGTAGGCTTGTATGGACAACTAGGTAAGGTGAATTAGATTATATGCAATATGTACTGCTATATAACTTCTGAGAGAAAATGGGTCTAAACCTGCAAAAGGAAGTATTTTTGGAAAAGCTTATTCAGCTTTCCTTGGAAGCCAGTATGAAATGGCAACACAACTATTCTGCATCAAGACAGAACTAGATGTAATTTAAAAAGAAAAAGGATCAAATAGGTCAGTTTGATTTTTCTATTGGCTCCACTTTGCTCTCTTGGGTAGAGCATTTCACTTTTGCTGTTGCACAAGGTATTGCAAACAGCAGAGGTCAGGTTTTAAACTTGCCTAAATACTTTCAGAATGTTTTTCTATTTTAGAAAGCCTAAGTGTAGCAGGATACACTTACTTATAAATGAATGTAAGTCAGTCAGGTCTCCTGTTCCTTCTGTTTTGAGTCTTACACCAAACATCTGCAATTCTACTATAAAAGAAAATTATTATTTGCTCTTTAAATAGATGTTGTCACTCTTAAGGAAAAAAGAAAGGTAGTAAGAGGTAATCAGGTATTAAAAAATGCAGAAGCAGCATATTTGAAAAGCACGTCAAAGTCTATTAATGCAGTCTTTCCAACATGTAAATATGCATGGAATAGCTACTGATTTATAAATGAAACTATCAAAAATATGGTCTAGTACTCACTGGCAATAGTTCCATCTCATCTAGCAAGGGGACGCATATGATCAATAGCTATTAACTACAATTGTTTGAAGCTATTGGCCAAGTGAAATGAACAACAAAATCCAAAGTATCTTTCGTTATGCTTCAGAACTGATAGATTTCTGAAAAACTATTTCCTTTCATCCCCCAGCCTCTCAGCTGCTTAGGAAAACATACCACCTGTGTGGCACAATATCAGCATTATTGCAACGCAGCATTTCAGAGAGGATGTCAAAGAAGAAAGAAATAACTCCAACACCTGCAAGAAAATATGGAAATATATAGAAAGAGCACAGTAATGCATGTTTCTCTATCATGCCAAAAAAGGAAGTAAAGAATATCATGCAACCTTTAGCATGTGCATGCTGGATTTAGGCATGTAACATCCACCAATTACCTCCAGGTCATGAAAGGGAATTTTCACCATTTTCACAAAATAATTGTGTTCTTCTCATCATCTTGGAAACATCTCATTTTCATTCCCTTTCTTTTTAAACTCCTGCTTCTCTGCCTTTCATTTCTCTGCAACAGAAGAAAGAGCTAGGAAATAAATAATGTATGAGAAAAAAAATATTAGACTTCATTTATAAGGAATGATAGTTTAATTCATGAAGCAGTTCTTAAAAATGCCTGAGTATTGCAGTTGGTGGTGAGGGTAAAATCTTATCAGGTTAGGCACAGAGCCAAGATAATAAAGACTCCAGAAGTAAGCCATCAATAAAAGAGTATTTTGACACTCAGACACTTGCTGGGCTTGCTTTTCTCCTTTGAGCAAGCTTCCCCTTTCTTTCCATTAGCCTGATCCTCTCAGTATCTCCAGTCCCTATACATCCCTGCTCCAGCTCTCCCTTCCATGTGCTTTTAGGCTTCCAAATGGATGATATCCTGTTGACCCAGTCTGCCAGCCTGCCAAATATGAGCTGTGTGAGGAAGGCTGGTTCCTATTCCTTTGTTGGTCCCTTACATATAACCCAGGAACAAGTGGATGCACAAGTGTTCAGTGGGCAAATATTAAAGGGCTGACATGCTGCAATATTTCATGTGTTTCCTGTAGATTTCTTTGTTCCTTAACACCAGTATTGCTTACCAAATATGAAACCTAAGTGCTTACCATCCCCTACAGCAACCGAACCCCTTCTTCAGTGGGACGTGACCCTCTGAATGTCTGACCCACCTGGTGGGTCTGTGTCAGCACCGGGTGCTTGCTCTCACCCCAGCTTCCCTCTCCCCTCCCCAGCAACAGCTCTCTATTTATACAAACCAACAGGGAATGGTGTCAAGAATCAATTAATGGGGAACTTCTGAATGCAGAAAGTTACTTGTTGCCTAGCAGCAGCCCAGCAAGCCGGGCTTGACTTTGATTCATTTAACCCCAAACTAACCAGGGCTGCCAGATTAGTGTTCCTCATCACCTTGCAATGCTGTCTCAGTCAATCCAGATGGATGAAGCGACTGAATTCTTCCCCGCTGCTTTCAGGCTGAACCTCACCTCCATTGAGTTGACCCAAATATGCAGGGGATAGAATCTGTGGCAATTGGTTTCAAAGAAACCCCACAGGAGGCTTTTCAGGACACTGTGACTCCTTGGAAATAAGGACCATCAGTGAAACTCTCCTGACTTCCAGGGCTGGGCTCTGGCCAGCCTCAGGAGCTCATGGTCAGAGGTCAGGATGCACACGGCTGCAGGAGGACAGGCAGAATCCCACCCAGGATCAGAAACACTGAGTTATACCTCTGCTGAAAATTCATGTCTCAGCCTCTGTTCTTCTTCCTTAATAATTAATTCAGCAGAGAGGAAAAGACTGCTCATTTGCATAACTAAATTTTTCAGTCACAGCAATCAGCCTATTAATAGAAACCCATCTATTTGTCTGTCTATCAACTTACATAAAACCCTGTGTTATTTTATAAGACATGATATTTTGAAGGTCAGTAGCCCATAAACAACAGATACAGAGGCAGAGAAATAGCTTGATCCTCTACTTCAGAATACACTAAACCAGACTTTATAAATAATATATATCAGTCATGGAGATTAAGTCTGTTCTTTATTTTTCAGCAGTACAAGAGAGTTCCCAGGATGACACAGTATATGTACACAATAGCATTAACATCAAATGGAAAAAACATGACAAGGAAATTTTTAAAACCTGCTCTGTTATGGATGTATAGTGAAATCAGTGCTGTTTAGTCAAATTACTAGGCTGCCACACTAAAACATTTCCCTAACCAGTGCAATGGATTCATGCCAAAAAGACCAGGTACACTACTTCTGTTCACAAGCTGTCTAAAAATGAACAACATATATTTAACGCCCTGTCATCTTCACCCATATTAAGACTTCGAACAGAAATGTTCCCATTTTGGCTCCATTTTCAATTACAATTTTTAATAGTCAACTGTTCTACCAGAACATCCATGCTTATTATTTCCCTAAAGATGACTTGTGACAGGGAAAACAGTCTGAGCACTGCCAGTTCAGATGTTTGAAGCAATTTCAATACTGTACAAATTAAATTTTTTCTCATTATAAGATTGGTTACCACCTTTCAGCAGATGACACCGGAGCCTCTTTCTTCATTTTCACCTCTGACAATACTGTTTAGATGCAACTCTGTGTACAAGAAATCTGGTCCTAACTAAACAAAGAGTATTTGCTTCAAATTAGTAGTAGGTTAGACTGAAGAGACACCACTCCGCAGAGGGAAGCACTTGCAAAAGCTACTCTGGCCTCTGTACAGAAGAGCAAGCCAGATGAAACCAGCCTCTTTCCCCATTGTTGCACATCACAAACTGTCTTCTCCTCCCTTAAACCCCCAAAGCCAAGTATTTACTTGGGGCTTTGCTATGCTCAGTCTGGCTTATGCACAAGGTGACAGGCAACAGTAAAACTAACAGGACATATATATAGGAAGACAGGCCAAAGCCCAAGAGTTGAAGTCTGAAATGTGTCAGGAACAAAGCCCGGCCTCAGGGGATTTCTTAGGGGAAATAAACACAATGCAAAAGCAATTGAAAAAAATGAGTACTGAACATGCCCTGCAGGCCTCTAATGTGAATTTAAATTAATAAAGTCTGAAAAGTCTTTATGTAAAGAGCTTGATAAGATGACTGCCACTATTTAAGACTATTTCTTTAGAAGAGAAAAATCAATTCACTGTTCCATGACAGCAGGCTGCAGTCACATAGAAGAAATTCAAAGGAAACAGGCACAGTCTATTGGGTCCAAGCATCAGAAGACTTATTTAAATGCTTGGGCACAGAAGCTTCAAACAGCCTTTTAAAATCTGTATTATCACATTGACCAGTCCAATTTCCCACCTATGTATATAACTTTCAGCAGTAAGACAGAGACCATTGGTGTTGTAGCCTTTCGCTTTTAGTAATGAAGGACAAAACTCTGCAACCAGAACATGTTTTCTTGAGCAAAAATGACAACACAGTTAGGACACAGCAGTCTGGTGGCTAGTGAAAAGATTAAGGATAAGAGGTCAAGAATATTCAAATTATCTAAATTGTCATGTGCATAATTCATATCTATTCCAATCAGAATGACAAAACAAAACATTTTGACCATCCAGGAACATACTGATTATACTCTGCCTGCCCTTTAACAGTTTCAGGGGACAATTGTCCTGATGAATCCTGATAGCACATTGCTTAGGCAGAGACTCTGAAGAACTGACTACTACTGCAACCTGAGTGGCACTGTGTGCGCATCCAGCATCACACTGTGGGACCAACAAACCCCCAAGTACTGGCAGGCTTCAGGCTTCCCTGGGGAGTTTCTGTAAACCAGCTGTAATTAAATAGGAACATAACCCTCCCTGGTTTACTTCCCCAGGTACAGAATGGGAAAGGTAACTAGTACCAGTTTTACAGGACTTTTATTTGTATTAGAGAAGGAGATGTTTTCAGATATTAATGTAGTGAAACAATAGCAATAGCTAAGAGGAATCTATTTCTGTTCAGCCTTTTTAAACAACTTGTAGAGATGAATTTAAATAACAAAGTTGACTTTATTTCTAGCTGTTAACATATGGAAACACATCAGTCCACATAACAGTGAGTTAAGAGCCCAAAATTGTTTCCAACTTTACAACTCCGTGACTCAAGGCATTTAATTTTTCACATCTTTTGTATTGTAAACTGGGATAACACGACTTATGAGAATGTGCTTGTGAGGCTTTGTTCATCATTTCTCCATGTAGTTTGAACACCTGGAAGTATAGGTAAAATGCAATGTGCTACTTAATCCCACCTCATTCATCAGACTGTTGCCACGAGCAGTGCTGAAAGAAGCTTTCCATGCCTTAGTTCACCCATGGGCTTACTGAATAAACCACCCAGAACTTTTGCCCACTCCAGCAGTGACTCTCTTATCCTCCATCCATATATTTCCCTAGATTTGTTTTGCATAATTTTCCTCGCAGATATATTTTCTGCCTTTGAGTCACTCTTTATATTTCAGAGACATTTTGAAACCCAAAGAGCCATTTTTAATAAGACTTTTTTTTTTTTTTTAGCTTAAAAAATCAGTTCCATATCTTGCAATGTTCCTAACTAGGTTGTACATTTGGCTTTGAAACATATAATCTGATGAGTTTATTCTTGGTGATAGTGAAGTGTGAGTGGTTTTAGCCTAATACAAGAATTAATTAATTTGCTTTTTAGGAGTTATTGGTTTGAGTAGTAACTATTAAAGCATAAAACTGTACTGCCTATCTACAAACATCATGTAAATTAGATACCCTATTTTACTCTTTCCTAGTGTGACGGCAATGTTACTCAACTGTTACAGGTGATTTCATTAGATGTAATTTACAAAAAAAAGGCATAATAACCCAATTTTGCAAATTATATTGACAGAAAAGATAAGAGCAAAAACCCAGAAAAAAACTTAGGTGTTGTTATTCATTCTCATGTCTTTGCAAAATCTTTCCTACAGGATTGTATCTACAGGGTACAATTTTGCTTCATCAATACCTTTTTAATCTGAACACGTGGAATTACACCCACTCTTTCTGAGTCATCTTTAAATCTAAGTGGTATTATTTTCAGCTAACTTGAGGAGGACTTGTGCTTACTAATGAAGCCCAAATGCTGGCACCAAGTAACAAGTTAGCAAGAAACTTCATTCATTTCAAAAGATCTGGGTTCCTGGTAGGCATTTCCTGCATATTCACAGTTAGTAACAAAATCTTCAATTAGCACTAGAGGGCATTGGAAAAGAAAATAGAGAGTTAGTGTGCACTCAGATGCAAATGCTTTCAGCAGTGAAAAGGAACAATTTCATGCCAGCCTGCACCAACAACAAGCTTTTTTATTTTTTCTTTTTCACTGTTAGAGATTTAAATTTTAAGTTAAAGCCTTAAATGTTAGCAACAGGGTTATCTTTTTATTTTCATTAATAAATCTACCTGTAACACTGATCATCATCTCACCAGTAACAGGAACTGTCAGATTTTACATTTACATGTCATTTTTCTTCCCAAAAGTATGTTCCAGCCTATATGTGTTACAGATCTGAAGCCAAACATCACGGAACTTTTTTTTTTTTTTTTTAAATTGATACTTTTGATTAAATCAGTGATAGGTGCATTGGTTTTCCCTGTAGTTAAAATTGTGCTAACTTCTCAACACAAGTTGCAAAATAATACCTCTTCTGGCTTTTATGCATTATTTATCCCAGGGAGAAAACAACAGAACAGAATAAATTTTACAGAACCAAGATCAACTGGGTATGCTCAGTAAAGAAGGTCCTGTACTATGTTACTTTAGATATATATATTTGTCCTAATTTACTTGCTGGGGTTAGGATGAACATGAGATTTCTGGTCCACAGGTTAAGATTTGGAGGAGTTGCCTGAACAAGTCACTAAGTTTTGTACCTTAAATATAGTACCTGACAACCATGCAGGACCGTGACCTGAGGGTGTGCAGAGACTAATGGAAGTGTTTTGAAGGGCTGAGTTGTATAAATATTTATCCATTTTGTAATCAGAAAGTTGGGGCATTGATACTGAAAGCCACCAACTATCAACATTTATCGAGTCTTCAGCACTTTACAAAAGTGACCCACCAACTAGATAGATGGCAGAAAAATGTAACAAATGCATCAAAGTAGAAAAAACAGACGGGAAAACAGATTGAAATAGATTATGATCAATATCAATATAGTTTTTAATGCATGTATAACGTTGACACACTCAGCTGAGTGGTTTTCCTCATATGTGTACTCCTTATACTAAAGTTTCATTCCGCTGCATCCTTCTTAAAGCATTCAGCAAGAAACTATAGCAAAAAAAGTGGTAAAATAATATCAGGTCTCAAGTTAAGTCCTTAGTTCTTACAATTTATCTTTATACCCCCCCAGAGACACTGTCTACAGACATCTCTTAATATTTTTTTTATCCACGGTGCAGACCTAGATAAGGATTTTTGAGAAACCAAAATTATAAGTGATGTTTCTCTTCATCTACTGGTTAGGTGACATTGGTTTTTAACGTAAAAATCTAGTTGTTTAAAGCTAAAGAATATTTTCTTAGGGAATCTGGAGGTTTGAATTAGAGTCTTATCCAACTGATTCAGTGACATGAATGAAATCTTATTTCAGAGCTACAGCTAAGCTAAAAAGGTTTCCAGGAGAGTTAGTCACTCACAGGATACATCTACAGTAAACCATTCGGTTTTACACCCAAGACAAAGTTTTAAAAAAATTAATTTCCATTTGGTCATGATATACCCTGTTAGTAGGTTACAGGGTGTGCAAGTGGGAAGCAAGTCATCCATTAAAGGATTAATGAATCATATGGTAATAATGAATAACCGTACTTAAGTAGAAATAACACTTCCAAACCCCTCACATATTTTTAATTCCCATCATAACACTTAGATGCTATAAATATAAAATACCACTCCCACTTTACAGGATGGATGAGACAGAGCAAAAGACTCCTGTGGTTTGTCAGGCAGCAAAACTGCAGTTAAAAGGGTTTCACACATGCTAGCCATACTGCTTGCACTTCAACATGAAAAACTAAATTTCTTTTAACTAGTCCACTTCTGGGTTTCTTTGGAGAAAGTAAGACAGCAATTTTTATTCACTATAAACCTATGTGTTGGTCACTGCCTAGCTACCTCAATCTACATGAGGTGCATCAAACAGTTCTTTAAACAAGATACGACCTTTGATACTAAGAGCATCTAGAGTCTTCTTCCTACCTGTGTTCTGAAATGGTAAACTCATTAGATACAGTCCTTTGTATTTGGACAAGAATTATGCCATTGTGGCACCCCAGGAACAGATAGCGGCTATGTTCTGACCATTCCCCATTCAGGCAAAACTAGCACTGTGTGTAGTCTATCTTCAGAAAGTTTGTGGGATCAGAAAATTTAGGAAAGTTGATGTTTGTTAATCTTTGAACTGTTCAATGTAGTTTAATGGAAGCAGTCAGTATGTTTTAACCGGCTTTGTGTGAGTTCCATGTTCAAGAAAAGAAAAAAATGTACTTTCATTTCATACTTCGATGCAAATAACTGATTTCCAAGAAACGATGAAAGACCAATTACTGGAAAGATCTTATACAGAAATCCAAAATAAACTTTACACTTGCATCAAAAATATCGTAATTGAGCTAAGCAATGGTTTCTTTCTCTAATGAATAACAAAAGAATTCAGAGACCTCAAGAAAAAGTTAAATCAATCTTACAGATAAAACAGAGTTAATACTCTTGCCCAGTAACTCCATTTCTAGAATGAATAAGGAAGGAAGGGATTGTGAAGTTTCAAATTTATGCTTGCAGATTCAGGTCACTCATTTCATACTGGTATGCCTTTTGTCATAAGCTGACTGGCTTCATGATATAAACAAACTCCATGTGAGATGGAGATTGGTTAAAACATACAAAGAGCTAGGCTGCATACAGAGACAGACTCCAGAAATAACTATTGGTCATTAGTAAAAGGTTTGTTTGAGTTGAAAAAAAAAAAAAAAAAAAAAGTTTGGTGAAGCAATTAACCTGAGGAGTGTTCCCTCAAGCCTATGCATTGTCACGGCTGGCCAGACTCCATCCCCCATTTAGGAATTCCAGAAAGGCCCTGTACATGCTGTTTGTGCTTCAACACACTGTGAAGAAAGCCAGACGACTACATTGTTGGAGCTGCAGAGTGGACTGTACTTTCCACTGTGGCTCAAGTTTTTTGGGCAAATTGTTTCCTGTGTGAATAAAACTGGTTTAGGGGAGAAGTAAATTCTCTGAGGTTTCCTTTATGTGCACAAAGCTGATACCTAATTGATCCCTTAGGGATTACTTTGCCTGGCACACAGAAAGTGACCCTTGAGATAGACACAACCCAGATCTCCCTCCTGAGCCCAGTGTTGGAGCACGGGAACTTTGAAAAAGGATTAGTTTTACTATATGTACTGGAAAGCACTTATATATATATATATCTCATGACCATACAAATACTACTAATAATAATATTGATAATATACATTACAATTATGAAAGAGATTATTAACCTCAAAGATTTGAACTGGGCAGAAGTCCTCCTTCTCCTTGCAATCTTCTGTATATCTTGAATCCACCTGTGCTCACCTCCTGATGGCTTTTATAGATTTCAGAAGGCAAAGACACCTTCCCTTTCTTATAGTAACTTGTTCCATTTTTTTTCTTCAAAAGCCCATGTTTTACCCTTTTCTTTTTCTAAGAAGATCATGCTCCTACACTACATTGTTGGAGACACCACTGCAGCAGCAGCGCCTGCACGTACAAAGCGCCTTGGATGGCACTCAGGAGGCTGGGGAGAAAGAGCAGTAAGAACATTTGTCCTGTTTGAGCTTTCTCGGGGCAGAGGACTGACTGTGAGACATGCACACAAAAGGTTTCACATATGGACACAGATACAGGAGAAAAGCATTTGCAGATGATGGCCTGCCCTGAGTAGACCAGTACCTGCATCATCATCGATAGTGTACTCCCTGTACCTCTGATCCAGCATTCCAAGGGAAATACTTATTCTGGAGTTTCCACATGACTTAATATCTACTTAGCAGATTAGCATTAATAGCTAAAGTCTTACCTTCCAATTATAATGTACTTGGAACACCAGCAATTTCTTGCAGGAGAACCTATGCTTTTCCCTCAGCAGTCATGTCAAGAAGATGTAACCTGTGACACCCTCCTGCCCATTGTGTTATTTCTTATGGACGTGAATGTTACTCAGAACCAGACAGATGGCCAAGAAAAACTGGACAAAATAGACCTTTGCTACAAATAGGCACACATCCCTCTGGTTTGGCCTTCCTTGCCCCACTGATCACGCTGGTATTCTCAGCATATCAGTGTGGTATCTCACATAAAGCCCTCACTCTTCAGGACATCCTTGTGCAGGTGATTTATGGGTGATCCAGTATGCCTGAAACGAAGGCTCTGGAGAACCCGGAGGCCACCAGAGATCTGATGAGTGGTTCACCTTCCATCCCCACATCTTTGTACTATGAGATCCTAAGGAGCAGTTGTGTGAGACAGACATGGACCTAAAACCTGGGCCACGTGTGGTCACAGGCTGACACCCTTCACTTACTGCCTGGGAGGACGTTGCTGAGACAGCCCATCCATGATGGCCCATGGGAAAGGGATCAAGCTGTTACCACCTGTGGGAGGAGGAGTATGGGGATATAATGAATTTGATTATACAGCTGCTTGAAGGGCAGACACCGAAGGGCCCTCAAAGGGCCTATCCCTCAGCAAGGGCCACTTCATCTCCACTAAAGCATTCTCGCAGAGCAAACTGAGTGGAATGAATTTCCTCTAACAGAGCAGCTTTCAAAAACCTGAAGCCAAATATACAAGATAGAAAAATAATCCTGATCAGTTTATTTTGTATCCTCTGAGGATACCTTTATTCATTTTTACCTACCTGGAAAAAATATCTTTGTATATTGGACAAGGCAGGTATAAACCCACATGTATTATTTGTACATAAACCTTCTTTACTGAAACCTGTTTATGCAGCTTTTCTGTTTCCTTGTCTTTTTCCTTAACTTGAATGTTTTATTTCGTCTTTGGAAGGAAAACTAATACTAAATTTATTGAATTTTAATCCGGATTGGATTTTCACATGACATTTTGTGATGTTAAGGAAAGCACATAATTTAGAAGTTAAATAAACAAATAAAAGCACATTACCTCCACTAAAATGTAAATGCCAGCAGCTCTAAACCTCTTTGGTACTACACTGTTTTGAGGGAAACATATGCAATAGGTTTTAGTATTAAACTGATTAATTCACCTGTGATAAGGAACACAGTATTTATGCTTTTGACCTTGTTGGACATTTTGTCCCATTTTATAAATTTAAATTGTCTCATTATGTAAAATGTAAGTGTATTGCCTCCTCTTTGAACATGAGTATTTTTGTAGTAGAATAGCTGACTGGTTATTATTTCTAAAGGATGGAAGATTACTGGTATTTTTCAGTTTTGGAAAACTGCCAGCTTATTACTTTTCCATTACTTAAACTTTTCCTATATTCATAATTTATTTTTCTTCCCTTCAAATCTGTTTTGCTCCTGCATTCTTTAACTTACATCTTCCTCCTTAAGATGCTTTGAGTTACTGTTTCAACAGAAATTTTTTGTAGAGTCATATAGTTTTGAGACTGCATTTTCACCAGAAATGCTTACAGTTATGGTGGTCATTACCTCTTTTCCAGGTCAATAATACTATAAAAAAATGTTATTTTAAATAGTTTAGTTTAGGTCACAGCTAGCTTTCAGACTCAATGGATGAATACCTAGGATAAGGAAACATGGAATTCTTTTTGTCCTATAACATTCACTTGTCACATAAAGCAGCAACAAGAAATAATATTTTTTTTCTAGATCTTCAATTAAACTTATTTGCTTCACTCTCAGTTTTCCCATCTTTCTGTTGGGAAGGTGCTACTGAAATACAAATAATGTGCTAACATAACAGAAGATTTTTTTATAGGAGACCTGAACAATGTGCAGACTTGCTGGCCCCACCTCTGTTTTCAGATGGCTCTCCCATGCAGTATACTCCCAACACAGCTAAATATACATGTAGCAGACAGCCTGGCCTCCCAGTTTTTTGAATGCAAACTGTCTACAAGTCTTTGCTTCCCAGTGCCCTGGAAACCTGGCCTAAGGTCTTAACATTGTGTATTTAATCAGACATGAAATATCAAGGTCTGCTTTTTTCACATTGCCAAAATACACTCAGTTCATCTTGGGTGAGAAATTACAACATATTAAGTCTGTATGTTCAATATCATGTGTTCTGTGAGATGAGGATCGGTTTTGGTTCCCATCCCCTTAATTTAGACATAAAACGAACTAAGCCCAAATTTCTTTTCTTACTAAGACTAATCTGAATTTAGTTAAAACAGCCTTTGGCACCGATAAATGTTTATGTCTATTTTGCATGTGAAATGTGTGTGGTAAATTAACAGGGAATTTAATAAATCCACAAAGTATTAATTCAACTGGTTGATAAGTTTCTACAGAAAGAAGGTAAAAGTTATTCCATTTGATTTCTCATATTTAAGCAAAAGTCCCTGCATAGAACCTTGAGGTACACCCTAAAGTTCAAAATCAGACTTTCAGACCAGGTTTTGAAATAAATTTTCAATTTATGGCTTTTAGTAAGCTCTGCATTCAGATTAAATTTGGAGCTTGTTAATTCATATAAAGACTGACTCTGATATGCTAACGCATAAGAAAATAGCTAAATGAAAGACAAAATTTTAGCCATGATTTTCCTACATTATTGAGGATCAGGAGCAATTTGGAGGATTATTTTTTTTTCTGAATTTGGAAATAAGTTAGAGGCTAGTACAAAAGACAAATTACTGTCATTAACTAGTAGAAAGGACTATTGCTGTGTGTGCATCCAGCTACATACAATAGTTTAAGTTTTCATATTCATTTAAGTTCTTTCATATTCAAATCCCAGAATAGTACTTGGCAATAGCACTTGTATTTTCAGACAGCGTGAAAGGTTGCACAAACCTCAAGCTGAATGAAAAGTGGCTGAAGAAATATGCTTGAACGTAGGTTTTTTTGGTGCTTGGCTGTGTTTGGTTTTTTTGTTTTTTTTTTTTCCCCATGGGCTAAAGAAATCTGTAAATTAAGGAAAGACAGAAATACTTTACACAAATATATGTTTATTTGTGTAGGTCAAATTCTAGTGAAAGGATCTTCAAAGAGAATACTAGAGAGCCAGTGTTATTGATGAGACAGAAAATTAGATAACCAAGCTTGTGTATCACCATAAACAATATTTGGTTTTAAGCTTCTTAGTTGTAAATAAACAGACTTGCTTTTCCAATCTCTGTCATCTTCATCACAGAATTATAAATAACTGTGATCAAAACATCCCAGAACACAAGAAGATTTTTTTTGCTTAGAATTTGCAAGCTGTCAGACTTATTAACAATCATGTCTCTCTGTGTGTTTTTTTTTCTTTGGGCCCAGCAACATATCATTGTCCTAATAAAAATGCAGAGACATTCAGTTTAAAAATGGTTATTTACAAAGTGAACAATTTATTAAATACTAAAGTACGAAAGATCCTTTCAACAGAGGCAAAAAGCTTAAATTGGTTTAATCTGCTGCAAGCTGGTATTGCTTGGTACCAAAGAACAGGTTAAACGGCCATGTCCCCAGACTTCTGCCTTCAGTGTTTGAGAGAAAGATATTTTAAATAACACGTGATCCTGGTTTTACTTCAAACAACCTTTATAGGGGTAGCAATCTGGACAAGATTATTCTCAGCTTGTTGTGACTAGCTCCAGTTGACTAGAGGAAAAAAACAGCACAGTATTTTTAGGATGCCTCAGTCATATGGTAACTGAAAGCCTTGCTTCTTCATAAAACATGAACAACTTTTCCTAGTCTTGTAATTCCATCTCTTTAAAACGTTGATTTACAGTAATTTTTCTTAATATATGTCTGTAATGGTGGCTGTAACCACGGCTTCATGTTTCAGTGAATACCAGCTTTGTCTTGTTCCATATTCAATCTTTCTGGATGATAAGTTTCATTATGCACATTGACAGAAGTCAACGTTTGTTTGTTATTTCAGTTTTATATGTCACCAAGCCTGAACACAGAGAAATTAAGTTGTTAGCTCTATTATGATGCAGTTTGGATTTGAAAAAGAAAAGAGAGGAAAGTGAAATGGGCCAAAAGACCACAACAAAATACATAGCAACCAGCATTAGGAGACTGACTGTAACTCTAAGTATCAACAAAATTTGCAACACAATAGAAGTGGGAGGAAGCTGTATAGGGGCATTGAATTTGGAAGAAAACATTTGCAGGGGAAGGAATTAAATGTTCTGAAGAACTTCTAGGACAAAATAAAGAGAAATACTGAGTGTGAAGCCTTGTCAGATTCAAAGATGCATTCCAGAGTATTCATGTTGAATGCTTGGAAAACAGTTCGCGGGGAATATCAGTCAGAACAGTCAGGGCTGAGACAGGCACGAGTAGCCTATGGAAGGATGGCACCTGGGAAATACAGTAGAAGAGGAAAGTGTACCACAGAGCCGGCACGCATCACTGAAAGTCCAGAAAAAGATCTCTATCGATGCAAAGTAAAGGATATTTTACACATGCACTGTGAAAAATTTAAACGATGTCTAAGACAAACAGGTGAGAAACTATTGCAGCTGAAGAGTGCTAACTGTTATAACACCATAACAGGGATATGTTGGACAAGAAGATATCATTATGATTACTTGATCTGTGAATATAATACAACCTGCGCATTCTACACTGCAAATATATAAACCTTTCCTGACTCTATTTTCAGTGCTTTGCAAAGTCCATGACCTTCAGTGGAAGCTGAACAGATTTCTCAATCAGTGACCCAATCTCTCCTTTTTTTTTTTTTTTCCTGCAAAAAATATAATGGTTCTTTAGTATACTACAGCCATATAGTATATTTCTTATCGTAATAGTTTCACCAAGCTATTTATACTATTTAGATTATTATATTAATTAATATTAAACCCATCAGGAATTAATACCTGTTTATGCCTGATATCTTGAAAGACCACTGGCTCAATAACAAAGAGGTAAAGTTGGCCAGTGTTTAGACCCAAAGCCCATGGATCAGAAATGCAGAAATTAGCACATTTCATTCTTAGGTTTGCCTGGTATTAAAAGTGAAATCAAAGCTTGAAAACATAATCTTCCTTTTATTCCTCTATAAATAATAAACTCTAATAAGCAGTGCATGCAAGTAATCTCTCACTGACACAAATATGGAAGTCATTAACTGGGGCCACCTGCAAGTGGCCCTTTGAGAACTGGCATTGCCAGGTGCTGAGCCATGGAGAATGAGGCTGCTCCCCCAGTCAGCTAGGTGAAGAAGAGGTTACACACGATTTCACCATCCCCAATTTGTCACGGTCAACTCCTTACTACTAGGTAGCAGATACCATCACTCCAGGCAGTATGGTAGCATTGAAATGGATTGTTTTCCTGTTAGAGAGAAGATAACTCACTAACTTTTAAGGTATCAAGTAATTTGTTGTGCAATTAGGGTGCTTATGGACACAGGCACTTTTAAAACAAACTAACTACAGTTAGTCCTGTATCGACTCCTTAAGCAAGGAATAACATGTGTTAATCCACTTACTTTCTGTTTTCAGACTGCAAGAAAAAACACTGTCTAAGTTGACTTAGATTATGTTGCATTTTGTTGTACTTTTAAAATATTACTTTAATAACTGCTTCATCTGAAAACTGGTAATCACTTCTGCAACTTCATCTTAAACGAATGAGGAGACAGTACTAACAGTATTGATTATATTCTCTCAAAAGCACCCTGAATTTTTAAACGCACTCCAAACAGAAAAGTTGCCCTGAGTAATGGCAAACTAGTGATGGGCAAACAAGGAGCCCAGTGTACACAAAAGTGGCAACATAAGTTAGATTTGCTGGTCTTTACTTGCCAGGGCATCCACATTCTACTCTCTTTAGGTTATACAATACTTAGTTTTATGGAAGACGTGTACCCAGTCCTGCTCAGAATGCTTGCCTGTTTATATGTATCATGCAAACAGAACAGTTACAGGTAATAAAGATGGAGGAATAAGTACTATTTTGTATATGGTTTACAGAGATTTAGCTATTCACTGAAAGGCAGTGAAGACTTCTTGATCATCTATGTTCCCCAATAAAGAGAGTAGTTTTGTTACAGTGTTGGGGAGTAAAAGGAAGAATGGAAATACGTGGTTTGCTAAAAGACCTATTAACAATATTCATTATACAGAAGGCAATAAACCATGATTTACAGATTTAAAAATGCAGCTGTGAAGCTAGGGTCCATTTTTTATTCTAACTGGTGCTTTATCAGCAAGAGGATCAGAGGATTGTCAAACATGCCACCAATGCTTCAGTATCTGGTAAAGAAAAACCCTCAGAAAGTGTAGATCTCAGGTTTCAACCAAGTTTTAGAAGACATTGGGATTTGTTATTATAATCCACCTTCTATACTTCTGCTAAATGAATCACTGCAGGAGATACAAAAATATCACCTATCAGCTAGCTATGGCATTCAAATACTACATTTACTTTTACAAAATCCATTCTACAAAATACTCTCCATTCAGTGCAGTCACTAAGGTATAAAAGATGAATATTACTTCTGTGCCAATGGAAATTAAAATTCTTATCTGTGACAATGACAAGCTGCAAAAAAAAAAAAAAAAAGAAAAAAAACCAAACCACAAACCAAAAAAACCACCCAGGTTTATGAAGGAGAAATAAACAGAAAATAAAAATAGCATTGCTCCAAGGATTTACAAATAGCACGTATTCAATAAAGTATCTTATAAAGTAAAATGATTCAACAGCAACAAAAAACAACTAAGTTGTGTTAGTTTTACACCAATATTTCTTCTCTCAGGCCTTGTACTTTGATTTTGCTACATTTTCTTTTTTTTAACCTCAGTGCTTTCTTCATTTGAACAACCGATTGAGGAAATATTTCAAAGTGCTTTGCATTGGCCCTCAAGAGAAGAGGATGAGCATTTTAAAAGTGTGCTTTGTGAACCACCACTTTTTTTTTTTTTTTTTTTTAAGCACCTAGGATGGTTGCTATATTTTTCCTGGAGATAAACACAAAATGTCTGGAAAGGTGGAACAAAAAGAGAAGCATTTTATTCAATAGATGAATGATTTTTCCAACTCACCTTTCTCAAACCTAATGTCCTCAGCCTCATATCTAATATTTATTGCTGAGGAGTGTCCATTGATCAATCTGCACTTGTTCTGCAGGAAGAAGAAAGCAACACTTTCCTTTAGCTCCCCATTTTTGATGCTGTGAGAAAAGCAAAAAGATAGAGCTAAGAAGACATCTCAAGAAATTTTAATTCCTTTAACTGGGGTGGATGGGTATCTTATACCACACAGTGCACCCATTGTGACCATCCCAGCAACTAGGGGCAACAAAGTTGTGCTGCCCATTTAATTCCCAAACTGTAAAAACCCCTTGCTATATCAAGGCACCCCACATCTTCCAGTGTCTGCAGGCACCAACTAATTTTCAAATCAGAAAATTGCCAAAACAGGATCTGTGTGGGTCCATGCATGCTTTCGCTTGGGGTACAGCCAAACTATGCTCCAGATCACTGAATAGCCCTGCAGCCACAATGGCTATAACTCCAACCATTTTCATGTTTTCAGCATCAATCTGCTCTGTTTTCCCTCTTATCCCTCTCTGTAGGAAAACAGATTTCCCATGGACATATTTTAAGTGTCCTATAACTAGCAGTTTACTAGAAAATTAAATGTAGATGTTACCTGTGAAAGTTTTGATTACCTACAATCAGATTAACTTATTTTCAAACTATAGTGAAAAATATCCAAATCCATTCCTGAATTTATAAATTTATTATGAAATTTCTAACCTGGATCATTTATCTATTATTTTTTCTCCAGATATAGCTTCCAGCTTCCTTCTGTTTTATTTTTGTTTTGTTAGATGTCAATAATAGCCTTTTATCAATCCATAAAGAACTAATTTGATTGAATACATTAGCACAGACCAACAGCAGTAATTACATTATAATTAGCAATAATCAGTTACACATGGGTAAGTTGTGTTTTACACTTTCTTCATCTAGGTAGTGATAGAAGAACATGGTGGTAACCAATCCAAAGATCCTACTGAAGCCTACGAAAATCCAAAGCAAAATTTGATAAATTCTGTTTTTGTGTTTAATTCAATATAAGATATTGATTCCAAATGTATGGTTGATATTTTGACATAGATTATGCAGCACAATCATAGAGATTTTCACACAATTTTAACTTTGGCGTTTCTCTGAAAAAGAAGCAGTAACTCACAAAATAGTAGCAGTATGTTCTCAGTAATGGTCACACAATATTGCAAGCATAAAAGCCTTCCAATCTCTTTTTCAGAAGTTGTAAACCAAAAGGAGACTGCTATATATTTATCAGGTGAGGTAAGCTTTTTGATGGCTTGATGAAGTTTCAGAGATTATCTAAAAAAAAAAAAAAAAAAAATCACAAACCCAGACTTCATAGTGCACTACGGTGCCAATGTTAAAATAAAAGTTTTCTATTCCCACACAACACCCACAACATCTTTAGTCCTCGGAGCAATGTCTTCATCATATGTCAAGCTTTTTATATAAATCTATTCTCAATTGCCTTTTTTTTTTTCTCTCTCCATAATTTAACTTTAAGCAACTCCCATCCTAGGTTTCTGATGTGATGCAGAGTATTTGGTAAACCTTAATAAAGGTGGAATGTTGATACGGTGTTGTTGAACTCATCTTCTTTTAGGGCTTTTATGGTGGATATCTTTCATGATATAAGAACAAAGCAGATGTGTCTGAGGATTCATGTCAGAGAAGTTTGCATCACCAGACCCTCTTCAAATGCCTGAAGAAATACTAAGAGCCACAAATGGAGGTTTATTGTCAGAGGATGATTCACAGTCTCTTTTCATGAATTGTGGTGAGCTGATCACATGGGAAGAAGTGCAAAAATTCTTCAAAAGGGTAAAATAAATATCAGAAAAGCCAAAAACTACATGAAAAGGGAATGTTTATGGCCATATTTGAATTTTTCAAAGAATATAACAAAGGAAAAAACCCCTGTATTTTTAGAAGTCCAATGATCTGAGTATCAGAATTGCAATGAGTTGAAAATAGCATATAGGTGTCCAGCAAAAATTTGTATTAATAGCTGTTCTGAGGTATACAATGCAACTGATGAAGCCTGATTTTCAACACCCTCTATGTCAGTCAGTCATAAGGGTTAAAACAATTCAGAAGTGGCTGCCTTCAGATTGAAATATTATACTATACTGTAGTGTGTACTATGATGTGCATATGGTTATTGAGAGGTAAATATCATTTATCAATTTACAGCATAATTGGAACTGTAGCTGTGTTAATCGAACAACAGCTATAGGATAAATGAACAAAGGAACACTGACAAAGCAAATTTTGTAGAAATTTGTATTGACTTGCAGAAACTAACACTTATTTCTTCAGTAAGAGCCCTTGATGAAAATGGGAAGAGGTTACATAAATCAAAGGGTATGGTACAGCTTTCACAGGTCCTGAGGTGCAGAAGACCTGTAGCTACAGTGCATTATGTTTATTGTTCCTTGCAGTTTTAATTCTTGGTGTTTGAGAATTTCAGAATAGAAGGATCTGGGCACAGAAGTCATTACAAAATTGGCACTGTGAAAATCCACCTTCGCTTCAGCTGCATGTCACACAGCAATATGCTGTGTGGAGCAGGTTTTCGAAGTCTGTGGAGCAGTTCTACCAGAACTGCTGACAGTTCTTCATAAAGAAATAAACACCAGCAGAAGAACAAAAGAAATTATGATGAGAGCAATAAATGACACTGCAAAGAGATGAGTTACCTGGCAATGTGGTATAAGACAAAAGCATCTGCATGACACACAATAATTTCAGGATTCTGTAAATTTACGTATGACTTCTTTGGGAAGCTTGGCAGGGCAGAAGATGCTGGGAATTAAGAACATGTGTAAAATAATTCCTGAAGACTATGGTTTGGTTTATTTTGTTTTAAATTTATGATTGTCTATATCTTGCTTTTAAGATTTTTGGTGTGAAATCTAGGGAAAAATCTATGAATTCTGAAGTTGTGGCTCTGGGTTTGCTTTGCTGTGAAACAAAGGCAGAATTTTTGTCCTCCGCCTTCAGTCATCTGACTGTATCTTCATACTTTTAGCTTCCAACCTCATAACACAACAAGCCATATGGAGATATGGAGTTGCTTGAAGCTTTGTGAACTGGTTAACACCACCAAAAAAAAAAAAAAAAAGGAAGATAAATATAAGAATTATTTTCTTTCCCTTATGTTTCCAGTTGCATTGCAGAGCAGACATTTCCCTCCACCTGAAGGGAATTTGCTTTGTGACTAAAATGACATTATACTGTGTCCTATGAATTTTCTGAAAGTACAGAAGAGTAACAGTAAAAAAGAGCAAACAAATACTGCTGCCTGAATAGATTTGAAAAATAAACCATGTTTTACAGCATATAAAAGTTTTGCAGCCAGAAAGAATTGTTAGATCTCTTACATAGCAACAAGGTTTAGACTCTTCTTTAATTAATTCTCATTTAATTAAAACTTAATAATAACAACAACAACCTAGTCCAGATTAAAAGTTATAACACTTGTGGATACTCTTCTGTACTAGTTCCTAAGTGGTTCCAAAGGCAATTACCATCATTGTCAAAACTCTCCACTTGTTTTCTAGCTTGAATCTTGATCTAGCTTCTACTTACAGCTAGTAGATTTTGTTGTATCTTTGCCTGCTGTATTGAGAAAATTCCTATTATAAAATACTTTACCCTAGGCACTTATAGACAGTAAAAAAACCCACACTTTATCCACCATAAACACGTTTGTCTATTGTTGGAGTATGAAAGACTCTGTGAGCTTATCAAAGGGAAGGTTAAGTCATTACTTGGAATAATATTTTAACCTAGCAAAACAACTTGGAGGCGAAAGGTTTGTATTCATGTTAGCCGAAGAATGAGGCAGGTGTACAATCCTTTAGTTTTTGAAGTATTGGTAACACAGAGGTCCAGAGGAGTATCGGACTGCTGTTTTCTGTCTAACTGACAGCAGCCATTACTTGTTTCTTGCAAGCAGAGATGAGTCAGACTGCAGCTCTGCAGAAGCAGAGCTGGAAGACAGTGAAGGCATTGAAAATACCTCAGTCACCCTGCACATGTGTTCTGATCCATGCTTCAGCTTGATGGATGACGTGTGCACTGAGCCCTCTGCACATTTCTGGCACGTTTTTGGCAAAGAGTGCAAAACCAACTGCTGTTCACCTTTCTGACAGAGGTAGCAATGTAAATGAGAAGCTGTAGACCAGCTTATCTGGCCACCTCCTATGCACTTGCTCACTTCCCCCTAATGTAAGAGATGCAGTGGAATAACGTGCCATGGAAGAAAGGGCTGAAATGAACAGGGAAAGGAGTGGGATTTGGGTTTCTCCATATTAATTCCTACAAGTTCTGGAGACTGAAAAAGGAGGGAGTACAAGCCCCTTAGTTGTGTCTTACATCCCACTAGAAAGGTGACTTCACAAAGGGTAGTATGTGCCTCTCTGTAAAGGCCTTATCTGGAAAAAATACTCAAGACAACTTCAGAAGAGCTAGTTACTTATTTGGCCATGTTTTATTTCTAGTTACTACCAAACCAATTACATACATAACCAAATTATACATGTTTCAAGGGTCACTGTACCCCAGGAAATACCTTTTCAGATTAGAGAACTCTTCACTCCAATACCTTGGTTTGGCCCATAGAAGGAGCCAATACGCACCTTCTGAGCTCTTTGAAACAGGAGCATTCTATATTTTTGTATCCTCTGATAGTGCCAGCACTCTGGTGGGTATCATAAAGAAATATATAACTTGGTTAAGACAGGATGCTGTCTGTATTACAGTAATAAATATAGATAAATAGATGAAGAACCTTTGTATGAAACCTTTTGCTTTGTTTTTGGCAGAAAACAGACAGGGATCAGATTTTTCAAAAAATAAAGGAATACTAATTTCTAGGATAGTGAAGCAGAACATATGAACCGGACATAGCCATCACTAAAATTGCAACAGTTTTCTTCAAAGCTTGTTTTAACCGATAAATATCATATAACTTAATATGTAATAAATATCAACTGCCTACTGCACCATCATCATCATATATATACTAATACAAATAAGAGCACCAGAAGCCTATGCGTACTAAGTGAAAACAATAAAGCAGGGTAGAATTCAAATCATGCATCGTACTTTTGTGGAGAATATGAAAGAATGTTTGAATCACCCATCACACAGGCCTGCATGACCTGTAAATAACATTTTCTAAGACACAATTAAGGTTTTAAATACACAGTATAAGCAGAGGATAAAAGGTTTTTCAATGATGCCCTTGCACACAGGATGTGATTAATACATGATGAGGGAATTGGTTGTCTCTGTGAATGCCCAAACTGGATCTTCCTGCAAAGGCTAGTGTTGGCAAGGGAAAAATTAAGGTTAATATCACTTAAAGCAGAATATTTGACTAAAGGGTTTATGCTAAATCTGCCCTTGTCTGTACTGACAAAGGTCTCCTGGATTTAAAGGATCCATACAGTCAAGTTCAAAGTGTATGCCGATTAAATAATGGTTCTAGGCTCCAAATCTGGGTCTCCATATAGGTATCCATTACAACACAAACACCCAAACTCACTAATGTCTGTCTTGTTTTTTACTAGAAAAATTCATTTTCAAGGAATCAATCTCTTATCTGTGCTTTTTACCTTGCCCCCTCTGTTATTATGATGGAGAACTGCATACTCAGGCAGATATAAATTTGATTCTATCATGTTCCTCAAAACCCTTTCAAAATTTTAACAGAAACAGGTGTTTCTAAAAACTGTACCTGCTTTCTTGATCAAAATGCAAAACCTGACCAAGCAGTTACATAAGTTACTTAAGCTTTCTCTAAAATGGGATAACTATTGGGAATTCATTCTACCCAGCTCACTCAGCAAATATTTGTGTGCTTTATAGGTGGTCATGTAAAGAGTAGTAGTAGTGTAATAGAGTACAGTATTAGTATAATAAAAATGAAAATATCCAGGGCTTAGGATATGCTATCTGGACCAAAGCTGAATGCACAGTTTAAACTACAGATAAGATATAGAAGACTACACTGGACATCAAATTCCACAACAGACTATTCCCAGACCTCCTATTTGATTCTCAGCTGAGGCAACAAACTATTAGGGAGATATAATCATATCTGGCACTCTAGGGCTATGATATTAAGAAAATCTTGTCCCAGGAAAAAGCTGACATAGGAAAAAGTATGCAAGAAAGGTCATGGAGAAGAGTAACCGCAACAGCAACAAAAGCAAGGATAAGCACTTGTACTAAATACTGAAAGTGTCAAAATGAAAGTGGTGCTCCAAACACCTGTTCTATCTTGAGTGTCTAATATGGGATAAATAGGGGAAAAAAACCCCACCTCTGTTTGGAAGCTATGTAGGAGCAGAAATTTAAAGCAGTATTGTAAATAGCTAAAATTAGCTTCTTTTATAATATCTCAAAATGTATGTGATAGCTCATATACATTTGAAGTGGCTCTTTGTAGGGCAAACTGTTATTGTAAGTAAAGCAATGTGGTGTGAAAAGCTTCCTCTTTCATAAACACAAGATTTCTGTATTTAAGACATTTGAATGCACTTTCAGTACCATATGACCATCATTGCTGCTCACTGGCAGTGCAAAAAGCAGGTGATACTGATCTATGTCTTTCCACACTGGTACAAACACCAGGGCTACTGGAGACTTATATGGATCCATTACTGTTAATAGGAACAACCATTCTATAAGTTCAATTTTGATGAGAAAATGGATTCAGGAACATTTCTAACTTGAACCACTTTTAGCTACACTATGATGCGATGCATAACAGGCCTTCTGAAGTACTTCAGTCCCACAGTTGAACATCAAAGGAAATGCGCTTATTCAGTGCTATATCACTTAGCCCTCCTTTTACTGAGAGAAATTAGTCTCTCTTCTAATTAAACAAATGAAGATGGAAATCCTGGGGCAAGATATGGTGTGAGTTATGGGAATGACCCATTAGGAAACTTAAGACTGAAATGATCCTGCTCTTAGATGAGGGTACTAGTTTTTCTTGAAGAAGAACAGGGGCTTTTTCCTCCATTTTCCCATTCAGCAATAAGCTTTGCTCCCATGAAACTGCCAGATAAGGCCACGGTGTTCAGTTCAGTCATGCTTTTGATGTCTGCTTGGGAGAACCAAAATCAACTCTCTCTGCTCCCCTTCACATCCTTCTATTTTGGCAAAAGCCTTTACTTTCTCCAGGTAGCGTGCAAAACGTTTTACCACAGGGAAAAGCAATCACATGAAGATACTGGACTGAAAAAGTCATTCTGACATGACTGAATAGCCCTAAATGAAACAGAAAGACAGCAACAGTTTTTGTTCATTTAATATCTAACATTTTTACTTTTCTTCTTTCCTTTTCCTTTCCATTAATGAATTAGAGATGCACTTTCATAACCCTGAAGAACTAATAACAACTTGGTATTCTATCAGCATGTCATAGCTTGATATTACCTGGTTTTGTGCCATGAATTTATTACACTTGAATTCAAGTATTTACTTACAGAATGGCATCTTTACATGAATAAAAAGCAGGATAGATTACAGATGTAAGTATAAGCTACAGTCATCAATTTAATAAGAAATTATCTTTTCCTTCTATATAAAGGTATAAAATACCCTCACTACTCACTTGTTCGTGAACTGTGTTTGATGGGCTTGGGTGAATACATGCAAATGAAAAAGCTATTTTATTCTGACTGAATAACATGTCACATTACATTAAGAAAGTGAGCTGCTGTAGAGGAAACATTAATTAAATCAAGGAGAACTATGTGCTCATACTTGGAATGTATTTCAAACTGCTCTAGGGGAAAAAAATAAAATGAGAAAAGGATCCCATCTCAAACTGTATTCAGAAAGCCATAGCTGCAAGCAGGCACAGTCATAGTCAGAAATCTGCCAGCCTACTATAAGAAGCTTGATACCAATTAGATACCAGGATATTGCTAAATGGATTTTGTGTTGCATTCCCCAAAGTTTTTACAGTTCCTTGATTGCCAGATGTTCAGCACACTTTTATGGCCATATAAAAGTAAACCAAAACATATACATACATACATATATGAATTTGTGTATACTTGTGGTAGGGAGAGTCCATATACTGCATTATAATATAGTGTATATTTAATTTTTTTTTTAATAGTGTCAGAGTGGAGTAATGGAAGATTCTTTCCCTACTATTTGAGCTTTATTTTTAAAATAAAACTTAGTTTAAAAGGCCATCTCACTGACAAATCCATAGGTTCCATTCAAAACAGACCAAAAACTCCATTATGGGGTTGAATAGTCTTATGATAAATGTTTATTCATTACTCACTGTTGGTTTTCAACTTTTAATTCATCATTATAGGGAAGAAATATACATTCTGATACCATGTACTTGACCACTTCATATAATTTCAAGATAACAAGTATTGTTTGTGAAACCTGGTAATCATCTTAATATTGAATGATTCCCATATTTTATGGGCACTGTAAACTACTGTTACGGAGATTCACTCCACAGCTGAATGTTGTATGGAATGGGAACCCCATTTGGGGTTTTTCCTTCCATGTTACCTAGAAAATACGTAGCTCTTCTTTTAGGAAAAAACATGGATATTGGAGGTCTGTATATGTTTCGTGTTTTATGTGTGCCCAATACAGAGTGATACTGGTTCTGTTCTGTACTTGTGTCTAGACAAACTCCAGTTCAGTGAAAAGTGGGCATCAAAGTATTGAGCTATGAAGACAAAGGAAGATAGAGTAGAAGCTAAGGAGAAGCCTTGTTTAGAAAAAACAAGGGGAATTTAAGACAAGTGATATGACAGATTGCATAGTTTTGTTTCAGACATTAAGGTACAGAAAACCCAAAGGATTAAAACATCTGTCCTCTGTTTGGAAAAATAAGATTATATACACCCTTATAGAAAGTAAATTAAAAACTGAGAAGTGCCTCAGATAGAAATGAAAAAATATTCTTGGACTACTTGGTATCTCATTATACTCATTTATCATAACAGTTTATATGAAAGTTACTTCCTCAGTATGTATTTCAAAATTCAATAGACTGATATCACAACCAAAACAGATATATACGAAGATTTAGAGAGTAAAGTGGAAGAGTCTGTATGCTTAAATCAGAGATAAACCTCCAGAAATTATCTTCAGAAGATTCCACAGTATTAAAGTAGTATTTGACAGGTCACACCTACTGACCCTTAATTAAACTCTTTTTTTAAATTCTGATTAGAATATTAAATTCTTACCAGAAGCACATTTCAGACAGTAAAGTGGCTAACAAACAGTGAACCCACATGGAGGCAGCCTGGGAGCTCAAAGCTGTGTCTCTAAAATACTCTGCTGAGGTTCAGTAGAGACCTGAAGTGCAGCTGGAATGCATGAATAGTGAAGATTAGAACATAATTTGATTTTTTCCTTCAAAACAAGTACAGAGATTTGTAGCTAGAAATTTCAGCATGTTTACTGTATTGAGCAGTATCTGAACAGCTGCTATGGCAGTAAATAACACTGTGCCTGTAAGTTTACACGGCTTATATTGTATTATTAATCAGTGATGGATGTCTACTTCCACAGCATTGTTCTCATGTTTCATACATGTTTGAGCTTGCTAGACAGAAATATAGACAAGAATATGGAGTAATGCTGGGGTAATGCAATGACTATCTTCATCCATATGTAACACCAGGGTGAATTTACTGAATGTTATGCATTTCACAGATCGTGACCACCACTCATTCATTTCTGGAAAAGATTTCACATTCACAGGGTTGGGTGTTATTTTTAGATAATGTTGGCTATTAAAAATTTCATCCATGATTCTAAAATGTTTTTCATCAATACAAGAACCAATGAGAAATATTGCTGCTTCAAATGCAAGCCCACAGGGGAATCATCCTTGCTCCCTTTGGTTGCTATTTAAAGAGAAGTGTCTTGATTTCAAGCAAGTTCCTGCTGTCAGCATCATGTAAACAATATAACTCAAAAGGATTGGCATGTTATGGCCAGTGTAATAATGAAAGACTATGATTTATAGGACACGAAGAATGATTGACTGTGTTGCTTTACCAACGATACCTGTGGAACGAAGCGTAAACAAGGGACAGTACAAAAAGAACTTGAATTATTGCTAGTGTGCAGCATTTAAGGACTTTAAATAAATGAGCATAATGTAATAGTTAAAAAAAGCACATTATGCTAAAGGCAGAGGTCATGAAAGATTTACACACTAAGCCAGCATATAATTGAGCTGGAGGATTCTATGAAATTTGCAAGTGATTTAAGTCTTTGCTGTTCAGTAATGAGTCAAAGGAATTAACCAATACTTATCTTCCCCTAAAACATCACTGTTCTATGCCTTGACTAATTTTTCTTTTTCAAACTCTTAATAGTAAAGGGATTATATTGAACAGAAGGCATATTTAATCAGGAAAAAAAAAAACCAAACAAAAAAAAAACCCAACAAAACACACCACAAAAACCAACCACCCAAAAAACCACAACCCTACCTATCAGCCCAATATTTCACTCTGGGTGTAGTAATAAGTTCCCACTGTTTCAGAGACTCCACAGACAACTTTTTTTTTTTTCTTTTCTTCTTAACTAAGGGACCTTAACAGTAAATATGAAAATCAAGTTTTCATTTTATTTCCTGGTACAAGACAGGTCAGAAATGCCTGAAAAGAATTTCACATTATTCTTGCTGCTTTGTAAAAAGACCAAACTATGTATCTGAAAATACATTTTATCTTTATTATCTTGCACTAACCCCTTTAGGCTTTTATTTAAACCTTCTGATTGGCTTTGATGAAATTTTACCATTAGTTTACTAAAATGTCATTTTTCTGGTAAAGACTTGTGCATTAGAACAGCACATTCAGTCAAGTTCTCCTATAAAGCTTGTATGATGTTGAGATGTCATTTTGTGTAAATTATCTAGGAAGGAATCACTCAGATAAGATTTCAGAAGAATATTAAATTTTTTTCATAGATAATATTTCTAAGGCCCTTAAAATTTCCCCTATTGTTATCAGTACTTTATGTGTTCCTGCTCATTTTGAACATGAAGAAAAATCTCAGTCCTGTATTTCTATGAATAACTCTCTCTTTCAAAAAACAATATTTGTTGTTTGAGTTGAACATAGTAAACGGGAAAAAAAAAGGTGCAGCAGAAGAGACATGCATTTGGAATGGAGTTCTGAGAAAAGGATACCGTTTATACACTAAAATGAGAAAAATAAGAGTTGGTATTAATATTATGTATCAGTTTTGTTATGTTGCTTTATTTTCAGCATGATTTGTTCATATGTTTTTGTACAGAGACCATCACATAGGGTTTACAAATGGTTTAGTTCAAAGTTGCCATCTGGAAGAAAGCTTATAGGTTGTCTTAAGCCATTAGGTCTCTTGAGAAACTTAGTGATTTCCATTTGTATCCACTTTTTGCAGGTCCCTTTTCAGGTGAGCATTGAACACTGAGAACCAATACATCAACCATAACTTTCCTTTTTCCACCTTGCTACCCCAAATACCAGCCACACTCAAGTGCCCAACTCACTTTGGGACTTGTCTCCTTGCTTCTGTCAAGCACAACAGGATGTCCTGTTCACCAGCATGGTGTGTTCCACAATTTTCTCTAACCAAACTCAAATCACTTTGCTTGAAATAACAGAATCATAATATGAAAACAATTAATACAAACTGTAGTAAAAATCATACTTAGAAAAAAAAAATAGAGAAGAGCTGTAAGAGCCTTAAACATCGCAGTAGGCTGTTCCATCACAGAAATCTGAAATCCAGCTAACATATTAAAATGTTGAAAAGAATGCTTTTTAAGGGTGTGCATTAGCTATGTAACCAGAGCTAATGAGAAGCATATAGAGTAATAGAGAATATAGAACATGTAAGTAATATTCATTTTAAAAATTAATACACTACTAATAGCATTCCTAACATTTTTAATCCAACTGCAGAAGTATATACACATTCTTCTCATATAGTAAGAAGGAAGCTCCAACTCGTAATATTCTTGACTGAGCCAAAATAATATTAAGGACTACAGGAAGATTTCAAAGCCTACCAAAGTATTTCAGCTATATGATTACATTAAGATTCCATACCATGTTTGAGCACTGACCCAGCTGCCTTGCAACCAAACTCTTCGTCATAATTTGAAAAAACCCACCCTTTCCATTTCCCTCTTCAGAGGCTCAGATGATGTTATTCCACTTGACGCGTATTACAATTTTAGTTCAATTCTATGTCATTAACAAGAGCATAAACATCTTTGTAATTGCATCAGTCAGGGACCCTTAGTCCTAGATGAAGATTTCCATGTGCAAGACGTTATGAAAACACAGAATTAAAAGACAGAAATGCCCTCCTCAAATATTTTTGTCAATATTTAACGAAAAGTAGATGGGGAACTAGAAGAAGTAGGAGCAGCTAAGGGGAACAAACAAGAAAAACACATGTCCTTTTGTACTAGTCACTGGTCTCAGTACTCTCTCTGCTCTGCCAAGTCCTCCAGGCAAAGAGCTTTGATAGGGGAACAGAAGGCAGTAACTGTTCATACCACTTTCCCTTCCATGCCTCTTCACCGCACACACCAGTATATGCACCTTGCATATGGAGGGGAGCAAAAAAAGAAGGCTTTTTTCCAGAAGAAAAATAACAAGTGGATACTGGCCAGGATTGGGGGCTGGACAGAGGTGGGAATCAACACTGCATTGGTGCTAAGTGGAAGGGGACACACCTTGAGAGGCCTTGAAAACAGAGAAGCATCTCTTATCAAATGTTACAGAAAGCAGACAGAAGCGAAGTGCTGCATGTAGGAAACTGATACGTCAAACCCAATGGACTAACAGAGCATACCGTAGATCATATTAGAAGGTACGGAGCAACGCAAGGAGGCTTTGCTGGTTTTAGCTTTAAACTGAGAAACTTGTAGCTCTCCACTTGCACTGATTCTCATAGTTACGGCTTAGAAGGCAGCCTCAGATCCATGGTATCCATTCAATCTATGGACAGGTCTGCAGCTGGCACACAGCAGCCCAATGCAGAGGTAAATGTGGTGCCAAGGCCCATGGAGGGAGGTGCTGGTGAGAGCTTGCAACCCCAAAACTCCATGCTTTGAACTCAAAGTTCTCAAAGCTGCTAAGTAGCACAGAGGAAAGATGGTAGCACCTGTGCATAAGGCAAGGAACCCAAGCAACCATCAGCAGCATTGCACCCCTTCCTGAGGATTCGGCTGAATTTCTATAGTTGTGCAGAATAAAAACCTGATTTTTTAAATCCCTGTTCAAGGGCATCAAATTAATCCTTCTGGGAAAGATTAAAAGAATTTCTGTTGCTTAGGTTAAAGGAAAGGTGAGCAAGGGGGATTTGAGACAGTGTTAGAAGACCTCCTAATGCCTGATTTCTAACATGGATAAAACAAAATAAATTTCTTTCAATTCCACAAAAGAAGATTCAAATTAGGTATTAGAGGAAAACTACTGAAAGGTAGGAAGACATTCTCTAGAGTGCCCATAAGTGAAGGTCTTTGGTGTATTTGAAACACCCACAAGGCAGGACAGAGGCATCTTGTGGGAGGGAGTGGGCTAGATGTTCCAAGATCCCTCTTGGTGCTGGGATTCTATTTCAAGTACTCCAGGCAAAAGACCAGTAGATCCATGATTTGACTAGACAGCTTGGAAAAGACATGAAGGCTTCATTTGAAGACTGAAAAAAATGGAGATTCCTATTAAAGTTTGTTCTTATTCATCTCCACTGCTAAAAATGTCTGCCTTTTAAAAACTGAATAACACAAATGAATGTGTAGCCTTTGGTCTTTCACTTGTTTGGTCCATCAGCTAACTTTTCATTTGCCATCTTAAGATATTTATAATGTAATGCTTCAAAAGATCATATACACATATATATCAAAACTAATACCATTTTTAATTTTAGTATTTATGTTGGTATAACAACGCTTTTCTTACATGAAATATTAAAATACTCACAGGTTGAAAAAGTCCAGTTTCAGCACTATATCCCTGATTATTTTTTTTTTTTTTTTAATAAATTCAGTGGGCATAGAGGACAGGGAAGGAATAAGATTCAGCTCTGTGATTTAAAATGCACCCAAAATCCACTTGGTATAAAACAGCTTTTGCAGAGACAAAAGTATGACGAGCTAACTGAGGGGAAATCCTAAGGAAAGGAAATACTTGAAGAATCTTAGAATAAAAGGAGAAACAGGGCTACACACAGACAGCAGTGCCAATAAGGTTGCAAGTGGCTGCAGGAATAGCAACTGTTCCATTAACTGAAAAGAAGAAACCCCATTTTTGCATTGGTTGAAGTGAGCAATACCAAATTAACTTTGTGACATAATGCATGCTGGAATAGCTTTATATAACTGGTTTTAATAATGATACAAACCTATAATGCCAAGGGTATAGGTCATCTATTCTTAATGTAAAGTGAAATTATCAAATAGAGGACAATGGGGAGTTACTGTGAAACTCATGTGAGTTTCTGTGACCGAACTTGGGACCAAGACAGAGAAGAAAGCCTGCTGAGAATCTTCAAGAGGTCATTCAGAGAATGAGGGGAAAAAAAAAAAAAAAGGAAGATTTTGGATTTGAAAGAAAAATAATGTCTTTTTCATTTGAAAGGAAGTATATAATCACCCTTTTCTAAATACATAAAAGCATCAAGGTTTTGTTTCACCTCTCCTGTATAAATGAAAAAGGTTCTCAGGTTGCCCAGAGAAATTATGGATACCCCATTCCTGGAAGTGTTCAGGGCCAGGATGGATAAGGGTTTGAGCAACCTGGTCTACTGCAAGGTGTTATGAAAAGGGGTTGGACTAGATGACCTTTCAAGGTCCCTTCCAACCCAAACCATTCTATGATTCCATTTATTTTCTAAAAAAAACTAATGAAAAGGTTAACAGACAAAAGTAATGATGATGAGCATATATACTCTATGTACAGATAATATTCTAATTTAACTCCCAAGTTAATAACCAAATTGTAAAGCTGAATAACTAGTATGATAATTTCCACTGAAGCCAAATATCGAAAAAAAAATCATGGTAAAGATAAGGTTTATTGTTAGAGATCAATAAACATTGGATTTTTATTCAGGGAGTTTTCTTAGCTAATTTTGTTTCACTTGTACTGATTCAGTCACTTACTATTCATCTTCAATTTCTCAAATATTTCTAAGCTATATTTTATAAAATTACAAAGTTCTGCAAAGATTAGCAACATAAACATTGCATAGTTTGCAATTTCCACAGTCATATTTGTTATTGACAAAACCATCACATTAGTTTTTGGAAAACAAAATATCTTAATGCTTTATTTTTCCTCTCAGAAAGCTAAGAATAAAGAGAAAAACACATGCTGAGAAGAGAAAAGTGACTGAAAAATAAAGGCTGTTCCTACAGACAAACTGTTCCTGAGTGAAAGTAACAAACAAACCAATGAAAAGAAGCTTGGTATCCCTCTTCAGGACTCAGAAGGAATGGTCTAATATTTACCAAATGGAAATTATTTCCAAGCTGCAGCCATATGATATGCAAACCCAGATTTCTCTCAATATATATTTTTTTATTTCACTTCTAGAGCAGGGATTTTTATCTCTGTGAAATGTTAAGAGTTTAATCAAAAAGTTGAAATTCAATATTTGTTTTACTGGGCAACAAAATACTTTTTGCTTCCTCATAATAAAAGTTCAGAAGCTCCTAGTGAAATACTTGTTGATAAATATATCTGCTGTTAATTGAAAAAAAAAATATATATTCCTGCATCTATAATCCTTTTGGCAGACATTAATCCCAGCTTCTTACAATATTTGCTGTACAAGATAAATTATGTCAGCCTTGATACAACTCAGTATGGCTTTGATCTTGATTAGGGTCTCCACAGTAAAGGAGGCTTTAAACAATAATATTTCACAGATCTTACAAAATCATGGAAATATAGTGGCCCTTGCATAAAGCCTCTGGCAGTTGTTGAAAAGTCCAGTGATCTCAACACCCTCTGGTATAAAAAGCTGTCTGTGTAATGAATGGAATTGCCTTAATTAAATAGGGAGTGAAATCAATGCTTTGATACTTGGAAAAAGTCTCCAATGGTGGCAAATCCTCTATTGCCACATTATTCATTTCCCTCCCTGAAAGCATTCTTACAGCTGTTTCATTCACTCTGCAGAAAGCCTCTTCTCCAGATGTTGCGGGTAGCCTACCAGAGACTGACACCACATCACATCCCATTGCAGGAGGTCCAGGGCTGAGGAAAGCATGAAAGAAAATTTCATCTCCTCTGAAAACATGGAACACCCTTGTAAAGGACACAGAAGGTGATTATTATTTCAGAGAGAGAGAGAGTTACTATTTTATTCTGAACCATAAGAACATCAGTGAAGGGTTACAGCACGTAATTTGCTCTTGCTTTTCAAAGTTTGCATAACTACTTACTCCCATTGGGTTAGATGAACTAGAGCTGAAGTAGATGAAAATTACCTTGTGTTTCTTCGGTATCAGCTAGTCTATGGGGATAAAGTCTTTTGGCTTCACTAGAGGTATTGGGGCCAATCCTGTTCCAACCTGTCCCCTGTGCAATTGCACTGATGTCGACAAGACCAAGCAAGGTGTGTGCTTGGGAAGACAGTGATGTCTATGCCTGGTTGTGCAATACTCTTGGGGAGGTTTTTCACTTGCCATAGTGCATACAGCTGGGAATCCCATTCATTAACACTATTTCTTTCAGGATCCCTCTGAACTCAGGATGTCTTTTCTTTTTGGAGCGGTGAAAAACACAAGCGCACTATTATTACAGTTGTTGACACTGTCTTTTAATGGCATGAATAGAGATTATTTGGACAGCAGCAGTAAATGATGTGCAGTAAATCAATCAGTCCAAATTGGCAGAGATTATTAACTGAAGAGACAACAGTGTTTTTCATCTGAAAATAAATGTGCACAATGTGGTAGCTATTGTTGTTGTTTGCATGGGGCGAGCCTTTTCATGGTTTTGAACATGAATGGGTGAGCATTTAATTGCAGGATGCCTTTTACAGAACACACATTTTAAAACAACAAACATTTGTCCTGGTAAAACAAATGACAGACTCTAATTATTTCTTCATGTACCACTGAATGGTCTAATAAGGAACTCCTTATTTTCTGCTAAAAAACATGCATCTAATGGATAACCCAGTTCCTAGACTCCAGGTCACAATGTTCCTTAGTATAACACATGGGATCCTATACTTTGTGTATTAATCTGGTAGTCTTTGTACAGGGGGACATGGAGAACTTGCTGCAGCACTAGTACTCCCCAACTTCTCATCTTACAGAACAAAGGTACTTGATAAAATGGAAAAAAACCTGCCAGGAACCAGGTTCACTCATCATGTAACAGAAAAAGCTGCTGTTTTTTCCTCTTCTAGATTCCTCTGGGTTTTGTCTGGTTGACAAAACTTACAGGTACATGTATAAGTTCAGAATATATTAATTGAATACTCTTTTGGAACACTGAGGATAAAAGTAAACTTACTTTTTTTTTTCCCTGCACTTAAAATAGACATAGCAAAATAGTTAAATGTCACTATTAATGAGGTCTGCTGTGCACAATGTACCATTACATCATTGCAGCAACTGCAGCTTGATTTTTTTTACCAGCCACACACTATGGTACTCATTCTCCTACTAGAAATAAGGAATAATTATCTTTGTCGCTTAGCCATATCCCCAAACATAAGAAGATGTGCCACAATAAAGACTTTCTTAGCAATATATTTATCTTTTGTCATTTGTTAGCTGAGCAACTTTTTTTCACATTGCTCAGTGATGTGTCTGTCACAAGATGTAGGCATAGAACAGGTCAGAGGACTTAACACAACAGCTGTGAGAAGAATCCTAAGGGATCAGTGCTGCTTCTGATGTACAAAGCTAACATCCACCAACAGTTTCCCCGCAGGATTTAGCAAGTTGCCTTTAGAAAGTCATTCAAGGAAAAAATTTGTTTAATTATGTTTACCACCCTAAGGTACCTACATACATTATTCATGAATAAGTGACCCAACTCTCATTGTATCACACTAACCCTAAGATAAATGGTTGTTTGGAAGTCTTAATGTACTACCTCATTCAGTGATGCTCTATAAAGCCTCTTTTAATTTTGCCCTGTAACTCAACTCAATAGCAATTCATTCTAAGCAATTTTCTTCAATTGCTTCTAGGAAACAAGTTTATATAATAGTGCACTTGTTCTTTGTGTCATTCAGACACTTGAAAATGTCAATCTGCTAATGTTCATTTTTGTCATTAGATTCTTTTTTCTCTACAGTTTCTAATCACGAAAAATACTTCCTTCATGCAGCTCAGCACCTATTTAAGTGCTACCTCTTTTATTCTTTGAAACAGAAGGAATGAGTGATTAGAAACACATATTAATTATCCTTGCACAGATGAGAGCATAGAAGCAAACAGGCTTTATAATAGCGGATGGAATTATATTAAGAATTTTCATCCTTTATCATTCTATTTTAAACTGTTGTCTAATACTACACCGAATAAAAATTTAAGTCAGTCAAGGTAAGGCTTTAGTTTCCTTTCTTAAAAATTATACTTCCGAATTTTTACACTGTGATTTTTTTTTCTTTAAGGCTGTTAAGGACCTCAAAATTTGTATGACGTTTAGAAAGCATCAAATCATCCTGTGATGTTGACCACCTTCTAGCAGACACTCACACAATACACACCAAAAAAAAAAAAAACAGTCTGCTTACTTCTAAACCCAAGATTCCAGTAATAATTGTCTTCCTTTCATCTCAACAAAGATTAGAAGGGACAGGAAAATATTTCAAATCCAAAATTATGGAAAATTTCTCCTTTCTCAAGATCAAAAATTTTTAGTTACCTACTCTTCCAAAATTAACCCTGGAAAAATGCATGTGCAAAAAACCCTGCTCAGTAAGTTTCCCTTTCTCACTACCTTCCTCAGTCAAAAAAGACAACAAGTAAAAACAGCTCAAATAGATGTAGTACTTAAGTTCCCACTGATTCTTAGGAGAAAATTTCAAAGACATTACTGTATTTAAGATATCTAAGGCTGTCCTACAAAATGAGAACTATCAGCAAGCCAAGGATGTTTTGACTTCAGTTTCAATTAGGCACACACTACAGGAGAGGTAAGCTGTAGTTTCCCCTTCACTGACACGTGTCCAGGCTCCTAAACTGCCTATAGGACTTTCCACCCCCCTCATTCAAGTCTAATCACAACTGAATGGAGAATGCAATTAATGTGTCTTCAAATACAAGAGAAACAGCTAAGCCCACCGTTGTACCTGACTCAGTACTCATGAACTTTAATTTCCAGCTAGAAAATGAAAATAGCAAGACTGAAACAAAAACCTACAAAGCAGGATCCTCACTTCACATTCCGAGCGCTCCCTGCTACAGAATTAAGGCACTGTACTACTAAGGTAAATGTGCATGAATGAGCTTGATATCAGCACATTTCCGAGGTCTTCCTGGCCCTTGTTTTTTTTCCCGTTTTAGGCAATATCAGCAATTTTTATAGCTTCAGAAGTGCAGCTTGCCAGGCTGCTGCTGGCAGCACCAACCAATGCCTGAAGGTCTCTGGCACAAGTGATGACAGTTGACTGGCCGTGGCCCTACAGCTTATCACCGCAAGGAAGCTCAGAGCGCGCGGATCTTCATACAGCAACATACCCTATTTCTCCAGCGCAGCTCAGCCTTGCACATCTGCGCCTCGACCCCAGCTGGCGTACCAGAAGTGTTACTGCTGACTGCGCTTCCTTCCTTGTCCTCTTCAGACTCCAGTTTCAAATGTCCCCTTTGGGGTCCCTTTGAGGTTACGTATAATGCGTGTTTAGTATCGGACTGTTTCAGTTTAGGAATCCCACATTCTCAGAATAATCCCATTTTACTCAAAACTGGGCTGTGGAATAAATGGAAAGGAAGATCAGTATAAAAGCCAAGATCAGGATGCTTGTAAGAGAAAAAGTGATCTCACTTTTTACATAGCAGATGAAGAGAGAGAAAAATTAATCGATGCAATGAGTTTCTGTTTAAGGATAAGTAACTTAACTACGTAGGTGTACATTGTCATTTATTAATTATGTTTAGGGCTCTTCTGATATTGATTCTAGGAAATGGCCACTGCTAAATACATACTAGATACCTAGACGGTCCTTTATGTGATTCAATACAGCAAATTATTCTTTGTACATTTTACAATGTCTTAACATTCTCTTTAATCTACCAAGGTGTAGTAAAACATTTTAATATTGATTTCTTTTTTCTGCGGTCTCAGCTTTCACTTTCAGATTTCTCTTCCTGGAAATTTAAATCCTAGAATTATTATGTTTTATGTGCAGGCAGCCTCTGGATGGCATCTTGCCCAATGTCCTGCTCAAAGCAGAGACATCTTAAAAGTTAAAGTTCTGTTAGTAATTTTTCCCACATACATCCCACAAATTTTGAGCAAGTAAACCACTGGACTAATAACTGAATGACTTCTAGTGGAAGATACCTGCATTTAAAAGGAAGAGATAGGATCTCAACACCACCTTGTTGAAGTTTTAAGCTAGATTCATCTGTAGAGAAAGAAATTTAATTGTGTCTATTTAAAAACATTCAGTGGCTTTATATTTTAGCTGTCTGTTACTCCAATAGAGTACATAAACATTAATATAAGAAAAGGTATTTATTTTTGAAAGAAAATATGAGAGCATATGCAGTATAATACAGATGGAAGGGACAAATCATTGCTTTTTTTAAAATGGGGGCCATCTTATAAATAAGCAGCATTGTAATGAAGTAATTGTAATTAATTCATTGTAACAGAAATCTTAAAAGAAGAAAAAAAAAAAACTATTTAACATGTAAATAACCAGAAAATTTATTTGTTAAATATATTCCTTTATATTACCAGATGCTCTTAACTCTGAAATGGGTTGGCCCTGTAAGTTATCTGAATGAGTGTCCCATTTAGTTTGATCTAATTATTACCTCCTGTACTATGATATTCCTTTAAGTCCTTTGGAAAACAGTCACAATATTAATGTGGACTAATCAAGTTCACAAAATTAGAACTCCATTAGAGGAGAGGTTAAAAAACACCAAATCACCACACAGCACATCTTCATCACAGTATTTTTCAGTCCATGTATAAGGAACTAACTAGCTACAACTTGACACAAAGTTCATATGATCTCACCTATCAGAAAAAAAAAAAAAAAACCAACCAAAACCAACTTCTACATCAACACCTAGAAGAAAATATTTCAGAATTTCTTCAGAAATATCTCATAAAAACACACTGCATGTTTGAGGAGTTGCTAGGTGTTGGAAGTTTATCCCTTGATATTAACATGTTCATTATCTATTAAGATTGTATGGACTTGACATATTTGGGAGGACTTTGTAATTTTGAAAATATGACAGCAAAACAAAATTGTAGCTCGTATTTCTTTTTTCTTAGTACTGACAGAAATAGTAGGATAGAAGTCACAGCTGACATTTCAGTAGCTTATAATAAAATGAATTGGAGATGTTATAATCCACAGAAAGTTTCAGTATGGTGAAAGAGTAAGTTCAGGGAGAGCCAGTCACAAACTATATTCCCCAGCCAATAAAGAATCCATCTTGAAGAGTTCTCATTAGCTTCTTACAGCACTTTAAAAAGTCATTATTGTGGGGGTTTTTTTCCTCCCAGAAAGTTATTATGGTTAATATATTCTCCGTAATGAGAACTCAATCTCAAATCCCCTTTTAGTATAATTTTACACTGCAAAATAAGATAATTATTATGGAAACAGTCACTATTAATGGTTTTACTGGGTTGAAAAGGCTGACTAATTTACAAAGCAATTTATTCATTCTCTTGTACATTTCCATTTGGCGTTATTGCTTTCAGATTATTTCCTTTTCACTGAACAGCTTTTTAAAAAAAATTATTATTCCCTGGTACATTTTCTGTTGGTTGGAATACCTACTATCCCTTTCTGTGGACTGATTGAAATCCATAAACTGACATTTTTAAAAGAACTTATAGCTTTTTAAGCAACTATATTATTTTTATGTTTCCTTCTGTCCAAGGCTTTTAAGCGTGATTATTATCCTAAAGTAAAATAACTTCCTATTCCCTTCTTAAATGGCCCAATTCAAATTTAATAGAGGATGTTATTGTGCAGATTTTTAAAGTGAGACCAATCAGTGAGTGGGCTCAGAGAGAGCACATTACTTAAGAAAGGAAGCAACTTGTTTCCTGAGTACACCTTCTAACTGAAAAAAATTAAAAAAGTCCTTGTTATCCTTGTAGAATTGGGCGTACCCTAAATTTTCTCATTTTAGTAATCTTTAAGGATTTTCAAGAGTCACCCATGAATAAAACAATACTGAAAAGAATTTTGGTTTAATTTTTTAATAATAGGTAACCTGATTGCATTATGTATCTGAGGAACATTTAATAGATAAGAGGATGAAAATTAATGTAAACCTTAATGATGCAGAGAAAGGGCAATGTCAGCTGAAAATAACCCATTGTTATTGTGTGCTAGGAGTAACTAATTGATTCTGTATACTTATTTATCCAATAAATTATATTGTCATCCTGATATTAATCCTAATTTACAACTAAAACCAGGAACACTGAATTAAAATCTTATGGTATCAGATTTCTGTGTTATATGCATTTTCTATTTTAGAAGCTGCCAAGGTGTTCTGGGAGGATGGGAAACGCAGTAGAATACCCCGATGCCATGGATCAAAACAGCACACTCCTGAAACTCATGAAGGACAAACCCACTTTATTCCTTTGTTATGAGCTGGACCACTGGGGATGACAGACAAAAACCTCGAAACGAATGCTTTGATTTGACAGCTCTTTTACTTGTATACTCAAAAGACACTAAGTGTGGACAAAGATCCAACTGCAGAAGCAGCTGTTCATCAACACCAGAAATACACTTATTTCTCCTAGTCAGCTTACCATCTAGGTAGAAGATGAGACAATACAAAGAAGGCACATGGGGCAATAGCAAGAGGCAGTGAACTCAACATGTCAGTTAAATAACTAACGTGTTATTTTTTACTACACATCAAGAAGCAGCGGAACGTTTGAGTCACGATAAGGTAGTTTGATGGATGGCAACAAGGTGCTTCTCCCCCCCCCCAAGAGAGGTACGGCCTGGGAGATGCATGAAAATATCATATAAACTTAAAAAGTGAACAACTGAAAACTATATTCTTCAGTGAAAGGCAATAGATAGCCAATTAGAGGAGGACAGACTGTTCAGGGCCTTGGGTGGGAAGACAATTTTTTTACATCCAAAGTGATCAGGTTTTTCAACAAATTCTCAATAAATGTGAGCAGCCCAAGACTTTATTTAGAAAAGACAAAAGAAAAGGATATTGCAAAAAAATCAAGATGGCCTGGATATTTGGATGTGTGGATATTAATCTAGAGAGATTACACAGTCAGTATCTACATAATTTATATGTGATTTACATGTAAACAACCTACAATGGTATCACAGAGACAAGCCAAATGGCCTGCAGTCCTCACTAACAAAAAATGACTGAGGAAGGCGGTAATAAGGAGAGATTTGGGTGGAAAAAATAAGGACCTCTGACATAACAAGTGTGAATTTGAGCTGATGCAGCAGTGACAAGATGGAAGTGGCAGATGTGTGATTCCCACTGCTAGAGGCAATTGTTGAGATGAGCAACAGATGAGAAATAAATTTTACAAAAACAAAGATACAGGACACACCCATGTGAGACCCCCTAAAACAGCTATAAGGGGAAACAGCTGTAATACATGCTGAAGGAGTGGTTACAAATAGATCCAAAAGAAAGCAGAAGGACAGGTGATTGAGAATAAATTCATGCCAGGCTGAGTAGGATGCAGAGATCTTACACATGCCAGGCATTTGCACACAAGTGGTTGCTGCTAACTTTGGCAAGAGTAATTTCAAAAAAATGATGATACATGGATGCTGGATTAGCAACAGCCTACGATTGCATGAGAATAGAGAAACTGTTACATAAGCCTAGAGATGATACCTACAGTATACTCATGATACCTGTTTTTCTCATTTCTTCAGGAGTTGAACTAGAAAGGAGAAAGGATCCTGGAAGCAGGAATATCAGAAAGAAAGTAAGAAAAGTAAAAATGAGAAATCAGCAGCTAATGTGGGATGATCATGGTGTGCCAAAAGAATAAGAGGAATTTATATGCGAGAGTTTCTTATACACATCAGAAGATGGGCTGTTCAGGGAACATAACAAACCTTGAAGGACAGGAACAGCCAGATAATGTTTCTTGCTATTTGCCTAGAAGAAATAAAAATCCTCTGCAGAGAGGGAAACAGAGGGAAGAGATTTTTTGAACAGTTAAACAGTAAACTGGATTATAAACATGAATACAACTAACACGGAAAAGTTTAGTTGAGAACCTGGCAAGCCTGGAGACTGCATCGGCAGACATGACCCAGGAGAAATCAGCGTGAGGAGAGAATTTCCAGAGGGGTTTTGCATCCCAAGCTGGGAAACACGCAAATCAAGAGTTGCCAACCGAGAAGATGAGAGGAAAAAAAGATGAAGAGGAGTAACCCCAAAGAAATTCTCAACCTCTGCAAAAGCAGGAAAGGCAGAGACTTCCTGAGGAGCCATTGATACTAATGATGGGTGCCTGGGGGTGATGGAGAAAGAGAACAAATAACAGCTGGGAGTGGAGGACTGAATTGGTGCCACCTCCCTTTCTCCTGACCAAGTACGGCAACCTCAGCAAGGATCCTATCTTAATCTTACATGTGCACAACATCAAATGAAGCTTTCCAAAAGGGAAAGGGAAAATGTCATAAAATAATACAGCTAAATAGAGCTAAACAAGCCTTGTTATTTTGCCAGTTTTCAAATTAATGAGATTAGAATAAAAAGCCCCAATTACAAGCCAAATGGCCCAATAACTTCTCTAATATTCTTTTTATAGATGTACAGTTTCACAATAAATGATGGCAGTTAGCCTGAGATACTCAATATTGTAGCATTTGTCTGATTTTCCTCACTGTATGCACAAAGGCAATTTTCTTTATTTCTTTTGTTGAGGGTATTCTCTAAACATACTGCTAATAGTACAATTATCCAATTTGCTGCTTCAGACATGCATATGTAGCTACACTGAAACTATGGCCTCATCCTTGGCCAGGTACAACTCCATACTGCAGGCAGAATGGCCGTGATGGAGGGAAATGCTGCTAGACTAAGCAGTCACCTCTCCTTCCGTCTGTAATCCCAAGTGGGTTGGACTCATGCTGCTTCACACTGCTGTCTCTCAACCAGAGAGATCTTTAGTATCACTGAGACTGTTTAAAATTATTTTGATATTAGACATTGTGCTTTACCATGCTTACTTCAATTTGATGCTTTCTCTGAATTTCATGGCTTTTTATTAGTAAATATTGAGATAAAGAGATGTAAACCAGGGAAGATTATGGAGCAGATCATCTTGAGTGCTATCACTTGGCACATACAAGACAACCAGGTAATCAGGCCCAGTCAGCGCTGGTCTATGAAATGCAGGTCTTGCTTGACTAACCCGATGTCTTTCTATGACAAGGTGACCCATTTAGTGGATGAGGGAAAGGCTGTGGCTGTTGTCTACCTGGACTTAAGTAAAGCCTTTGACACCATTCCCTACAACATTCTCCTGAAGAAACTGGCTGTCCACAGCCTCGATGGGTGTACTCTTCACTGGGTAAAACAACTGGCTGGATGGCCAGGCCCAAAGAGTTGTGGTGAATGGCACACAAGCACTGCCCTCCAGGGCTCAGTACTGTGGCCAGTTCTGTTTAACATCTTTATCAATGACCTGGACAAGAGAATGGAGTGCACTGTCAGAAAGTTTGCAGATGACAGCAAGTTGGGTGGGAGTGTTACTCAGAATTAGGGTAGGAAGGCTCTGCAGAGGGGTCTTGACAGGGTACATCGATTGGCTGAGGCCAACTGCATGAGATTCAACAAGGCCAAGTGCCAGGTCCTGCACTTGGGTCACAACCACAACATACAATGCTACAGGCTTGGGGAAATTAGTGGCTGGAAAGCTGCTTGGCAAAAAAAGACCTGGGGGTGTTTGTCAACAGAGGTTGAATATGGGCCAACAGTGTGCCCAGGTGGCCAAGAAGGCCAGCGGCATCCTGGCCTGCACCAGGAACAGCATGGCCAGCAGGACTGGGAAAGCAATTGTCCCTCTGTACTGACCACTGATGAGGTCACACCTCAAATCCTGTGTTCAGTTTTGGGACCCTCACTGCAAGAAAGACACTGAGGTGCTGGACCGTGTCCAGAGAAGGGCAACAGAGCTGGCAACAGAGGCAGTTGAGAAGGGCAACAGAGCAGCTGAGGGAGCTGGGGTTGTTTAGCCCAGAGAAGAGGAGGCTCATGGGAGACCTTATCACTCTCTACAGCTACCTAGAAGAAGGCTGTAATGAGGTGGGTATTGGTGAATATTGGTATTATTCTCCTCCCAAGTAACAAGTAGTAGAACAAGAAGATATGGCCTCAAGTTGTGCCAGGGTAGATTTAGATTGGATAGTAGGAAAAACATCTTCACTGAAAGGGTTGTCAGGCATCAGAATGCGCTGCCCAGGGCAGTGGTTGAGTCACCATCCCTGGAGGTATTTAACATATGTGTAGATGTGGTCTTAGGGATATGGTTTAGCAGTGGACTTGGCAGTGCTAGTTAAGCAGTTGGACTCAATGATCTTAGAGGTCTTTTCCAACATAAATTATTCTATTCTATTCTAAGGCTCAAAATGAATACATCATTTTAAAAGTGGAAATTCCAAATGGCCAAACACAGCCATCAAGTTTATGCAGTGTTGAAAACTTTCATCCCAGTGTAATGAATAAGGTCAGGCAGAGATTTTTTAAAAAGAAACACCTTCCCCTGGCCATTTGCCCTGTAACCATCTAACACTAATTCCCTCATTCCCCTCTACAAGAAATGAAATACTCTGGAACCCATCCTGTGGTTATGTTGGAGTTTCTTTATGGGCTCAGGCCTCCAAAATCAGTTATATATCTGTAGTGTTTGTTTATAGGGCATTTTATAAAGTCATAAAAGAGAATGTGTGTGCTGTGGCAGGATTGCCAAATTTTACTCTGACAGCTAATGTGCTGCAGTGTGATCCATAACTCACTTCTGGAAGAGGCTTAAAATGAGAGAGAGAAGCAAAAAATAAATCCCTGTAGCTTACTAGAAAGTTTCCTAGGATTAGAATTTTGTAAGACTACAAATTCAAATTGCATATCTTCTAACTGCTACTTAAATTTCCAAGCCATTCATGACATAGGTTTTTTAGAAGTCCACAAGACTTAATTTAAAATAGATATAAAGAGAACTTCTCTTATTTTTCATTAAGTTCCATGTAATTCTTTAATCTCTCCTCCAAAAGTCTACTCCACCAGGCAGAAGCAGTATTTCTTGGAGACAAGAAATGTTAAACTTGGAAAAAGGGTTGGGATTTTATTGTTGAAAACAAACACCTGATGTCACCCATAGTATCAACCTGGTGCTCGATGTCATAAAAAAACCCAAGCCTGAAATACAAGGATTGTTAATTGATTTTCTGTGGTTTTAATAGGCATCCCTGAAAGAAAATGGCCTACCACTTGCAGGAATAAGTTTCCTTTATAATTACCCTTTTGTAACTAAACCCATAAGGAGTGAGTTACAAGGAATTAGTTTTCAGGCTCCTCAAAACATGGTAGTTGGGTATACAAAATGCATGGGAGCTCAGTATTGCAAAATCCTATACACCAGGTTTTCAAGATACTTTCTGTTCTATTTGGCATGCAAGGAGGGTCAGGTAAGGAACAACATTTTCAGGTTGATGAGTCTTCCCGACTGTAACATAGTGATTCCATTTGACACTGAGTTTCCATTACAACTCAGCAACCATACTAAAAATATTGAAAGATAAGAGAAGATAGTATGCACACTCTCAAGCATTACAATTTTGAAGAGGAATTTGATTAAACTAGCTAGTATCATATGCTGCACAGTGCTGTGGTAACAGCAGATTCACCTAATGCTCCTTTGAAGCAAACAAAGGGCATATTGATGTTCTGCAGCTGATGTAGGAAATGAACTTCTAAGATTCATTTGTGAGACATCAGTAACCTGGGTTTACATTGAAGACATAAGATATAAACTTCCACCACCACCCCCTTCCTCCCCACACACTTTCTCTTCATTTTAGTAATAAAAAGCGTGAATCCTGGCATCAGTCAGAACTGAAGCAATACGACAGAGTACCCTAGTCAATCACACATAGTTACAGGTAACACCTAACCACAGAAAAACAAATACCCCAGAAAATCTCAAGCTTTTGAAACTTACCTGTGATTATGGAGATACCAGCATATGACAAGGCAGGAGCTGTTATTTGGCACAGAATAGCTCAGGATAAAGCTTTGAACTGTGCTTATATTCTTTTCATTCACCTGCAGGTGACAAGCTAATGAGTCAATACCACTGTGTGGACTTCCAGCTTGTCAAACCAGAAAAACCTCTCTATTTAATATCTGTTTCTCATCCACTAAGCCACCAGGAGCCTTGCTGCAATTAGAGACAGAGGTGTGTGCACAGAGGCATCAGCAAAAGGCATAGCTAAGGACTAGACATACAGTTGTTTTTAGCAAGAAACATGCACTTCTTACTGTGCTCCTCACCTGTGAAAAACACATAGTACGGATAAAAGGAAGACGGTAGTTAATAGAAATAGTCTCCTGTGAATGTCAGTATGAGGACCTTTATGAACTGTTCTTGTGTGTAAATAATTGAGCAATCTATGCCTTCCTTATTAATGGGTAAGAAGCTACACTGTGTACACCTGCAGTTACCACTGGCCAGCTGCAGGCATTCAGCCTGTCAGAAAGGCTGGTCCCAGGTGGGGGGCCAAGTTGAATTGTGGAGATAAACCCAGCAATTTATGGGCTAATTTATACATGAGATGGTAAGCAAAAGGAATCTCTATTGTCCTTAGATGCTTCACTAGAAAGCTGTGCTGAGCTCGTGCTGTTGGAGTTAAGCTTTCACAACCAGTGGAACAATGCAGAAGTCTAGTTTACGTTTTACTTACAGATAGTGTAAATCTAAGGAAACTCACTCTAAGAAGCAAGACTTACATGGTTGTCCCATTGGTGTATGTAAGATCCAGATCACAACCAGTAATGAAGCCAGTGTGAAATTATCTGGCAAACTCAGTTATCAGTAATCTGCAAATCAATAGGCCATTAAAAATTTCTTTGCACTGCAGAGGAGACAAAAGATACATAGAGGTTATTGTTTGGCTTCAGTTTAAAAATAAATAGGAAGAAAATTTAAAACCAAGAAAGCTACTTAAATTCAGGGTATATAAAACATGCAAAGGCAATGAAAAATGTGAGGTCTTAAATGGCAGCACCTGTTTTCTTCCCCTTCATTACAGAAGGACAAACTGACTCAGAAGCAAAATGTATTTAATGTAGCCATATGGTCTTAAGGATAAGAAATATAATGCTCTAAAGATATCCTTATGAAGACTCTGAAAAGCTTTTGGAAAAACAGGTGTAATTCTTATCAGAATGTTATTGGGTTTTGTTACTAAAAGAGAAACTGAAAACACTTCACCTTCTCTTATAAAATTATTTTAAAATCAAATAATTGACTTGCTATGTCCATATTTTCCTACTGTTCATTTGACATATTTAATTTTTAAATGCTTTAGTCATACTCCTGGCTCTGCATATAGTGGGGGGTTTGAAGACACAAGCACCTAGCACCCACATTTCTAATAACAGAAATTCAAGATTTTGAGGGATAGGAAAGCTTTCTTTTATTAAAATATATTGTGTTTCCCTATATTTTTCTTGTTGTTATACTTTGTCTTCTGGCATGAGCTGTTTTGAAAAATATTTGATCATGATAACAATAATTTAATTTTAGACTCCACAGTTAAAAAAAAGGAGGAACTAAGTACATTCATCTAATTCATATCACATAATATCCTCCCTTGAAGAACTGCTTTTATGTAGATTTCTGCCAAGTTCACCATTGAAAACCTACTTTTAAATTCCTGTCAGGTGCTTTCTGCTTGAAGGGCTCCAGTGTGTGGGTGGCTGTTTTTCTTGTATGTGCCACGATGAGTCTCCTCCTCAGAGAGCTGAGGGAGGAAGGGGGGGGTGAAGTGTTTTTCCTCTTTTCGTTTTGCACACCATTTGTAATACAAGAGACAAAATGTCCTGGAAAAAAAAACTGTCCTGGAAAATGTTAATGTTCCAGAAAAAAACCAATCAATCTAGTGTATGTGCTGATATTTAATACTATATACCTCATCTGCTATTAATGGCTTGGTAATTTAGATCATTGTCTAAAAATCTGTAATTTGGACCTGTGTATGTGTTTCCTTCTTCTAGGTGAGCTGAAAGAATGTAATGTCCTCTAATCTACCTGTAGGTCACAAGTCAATGATGTTCTCTGACTAAATGGGATATAAAAGACTCCACATTTTAAAGAACCTGTTGACAAACAGGAAGCTTATAAAAGCAGATCACATATTATTTTCTAAATAATATATGTTGTTATCTTTTTATTGGTTTTATCTTAGCTTCATGACAGATTAAGTGTCCTAGTAACATGCTGTATAAATTCCACTTGGCAGAAGTTTCTGTAGTCACATACCCTTTAAGGGGAGAAATCTCGTTATAAATGAGTGTGCAATGGAAGATGTGCAACTGGAAATTTTTAAAGATTTTCCCTCACGAGCTGAGGGACAAGCAGCCAACACTGTTTCAAGTTCAGGAGCAGTTTGCACACACAGGGTCCAAGTAGAGAGTCACATTGGGGTGTCTCACCACCACCAAGGGTGTAACCATCCTTCTCTGCAGTTTCAGGCATAGGCCTGTGCAACCTTTGCACTGAATCAGGTTATAAGGTGCATCCCTCTGCCATTGCTCCTCTGATCCTCACCAGGTTGTTGTGCTTAATTTGATTAGCTGTTACTCAGAAAGCCTAATGCTTTTAATTTGCTTCACACATAGCATTTGCTGCAAGAGTTAGGCTTGATGCATGATGTGGGATATAAAATAATAATATCCACTCAGAATGACATTTTCTTCTGGCTTTTACAGTATTAGGAAAAGTACTTGTACCACACTAAATGCATAGCGTTACTGTTTCCAGCTTTGTTTTAATACTATCTAAATGAACACTTTCCTGCATGTGTTTTCTGTCACTCACGGTGACATCTTACGTTTCAAGCTAAGAAGTTAATGGCATAGAAGAAAAACGAATCTCAAAAATGTCAAACATAAAATGGTGAAAAATCCCATATTTTGTCAGTGTTGGTTCACAAACCAGTGGTGTCCCAAGTTAACTGTGCTCCCGCCTTTACCTCTGCCGACTCTGAACAGCGTTGCCTGTTTGTCAAAAGAGATGCTGTTGAGAATTGCCTGGGTGTGAAGAGCTGTTAGCGTAGCAGCGGGTGAATGCACGATTCCCTTCTGCACATAATGGCTCGGAAGTGGATTTTGGGTCACCAGGTTTGAAAACATGGAGGTTCTGAACGTCACCATAGGCAACAGATTGCTGCTATCAAAGAAAAGTAGTCTATGTAGGTCAGCTTATCTATGTCTTCTTCCCTCTGCATTTCACCCCACTGGTGGTGGTCGGTCAGGCTGGCTCCTTCTCCAGCCACGTCCCGGCTGGTGGCTGCTTGCAGCACCTTCTTTATTCCTCTGTCCCACAGTCCAAGCTGCCCTCCTAGTTTTACCAAGCTGCCTGTACTCCAAGCCAGGCCTTCCTAACTTATGTTTTACTGTGCCATTTCTTTGTAGCATGCTTTTGCATACCTAGCCTGCTCATGAAAGTCATAAGAAACAGTCCTTCCTTATTGTCTGTTTTCCCTAATCAGCACTGAAAAGATGTTGAAAACCTCATGGGTGTGTTACAAGAAGCTGGGGCAGCAATATGTGTACTTCCTTATAGTTGGCTGGAGAGTTGGAAACATTCTCCTCCTAATTAAGGAACATAAACGTTGTTACCTTAATTACAGCAAGGCGTAAACTATACCAACATAAGCACCTTCACACTGATAGAGCTGTGTCCACTTGAGGGGCTGCATTAATATCATTAGACAAAGAAGGAAAAAATCACACCCTCTAATAAAACAGGCTGGTGTGTAATACTCCTGTAAACCAAGCCCCAGGCTCTTTTTTCCCAAACAGCTGCCTCTGGCTCTCTTTATGTCTCCGTGTGAGGCGGACCACAGCCTGTCAGTGCAAGGATGGGGCTCATCTGGGTACCAACTGCGGCGCGTGAGCACGGGTGCTGGTGGATGCACATACCCAGGGGGGCTGAGGATGGTGATCCCCAGGTTAAACCAACCGAAAAACAAGGACACATGTACTTTTGGGCAACTCTGAGCTTTGCTGCTCTCTGGAACTAGAGAAAGGGGCTGGTAATGTACAAAGCAGAGAGTGACGAGACAGGTATTAGCAAGATTGTTTTGAAGTGAGTCTCAGGAACTCACTGGGGCAAATTAAAGTTTCCGTTCTTCATCCTGCTGTACTGGGGGTTAGGAATGTTGTAAGGGCTCAGCTTCAGCCGAGTGATGCTGTCCTGCGTCGCTGGAGGCCAACAGGTGAGCACCAGTCTGGCACACACCCCTCACCGTGGGACGGAAACCACCTGGCATGGACACAGCCAAACCCAGGCCTCTTCTGCGCTTCCTGCCAGCCGTGGCCTGGCAGGGAAACACTCTTCCCAGCCCAGAGGCCGTGACCATGGAGAAGAGATGACTGCCTGGACCACTTTGCCTGGCATGCCCGAGGTTTCAAACCTGATTTTAACTGATGTCTGCCTCTGTATTTGTGGCACGGACACTCTGGGAAGGTATTACATTTATTCTTCCCAGCTAGCAATGTGTCATACAATCCCCTGCTAGGGATTTTAACACCTGCCTTGCTTTCCTCTTCCACTTTATTTTACCTGTTCTTGCATTGCTATAACAGTATGATGTTTTGCCTCAGTATGTTTTGAGATTTGTCTGAAAAGTGGGTTATGGGGTAAATGGTATTTTAAAAGCATTTTCTTTGGCCGCTCTCAATTGAGGATACAATTTTCCTCTTACACCATATTTATTCTTCCCTCTTCTTCTCTCATTTTGTGAATAGCCTGTTCAGAAAAGTACGTGTAAATTAAGGAGAGCAGAAACAGGCTGTAATGGCAGTGAGTGAGCAGTTCAGCTCATGGTGCTTAGTTCAGAGAACAAGCAGCCAGTCTGATGCTGAAGATGATGGGCCATACATGGTGCTTTGCCCTCACCTTCCTCAGAAAACAACTAATTCTGTCCCATAAACATGACCATACACAAACACTCACATAAAATCAGCTGAGAACATGACCTGAAGGTCCTCCTATTTGTTCATGAGTAGCACCTGCCCTGTAGCTCCTCTGGAGAGCTCCCCTGGACAGGTCCCCTCCCCAAGCTCTGCACCCATCCCCCTCCGGTTTTGGTACCCAGCTGGGGTGCTCCTATGCACCTCCACAGAGCATCATCCCCAAGTAGACTTCTCAATCATTAGTGTTTTGGGGTTAACAGTGAGAAGACTAGTTACCAACCCTCTAAGCACTGTCCTTTATAAAACAAAGCCAGAACATTGCAAGGGGTATTCTAGTCAAGGCTTTTTCTGTAGAATGAATTATGTCTCAGGCTGGATGAGGCTTTGAGCAACCTGGTCTAGTGGAGGGTGTCCCTGCCCATGGCAGGGGGGTTGGAACTAGATGGTCTTTAAGGTCCCTTCCAACCCAAACCATTCTATGATTCTGTCTCACTAGGAAGAAATCAAAATGGCAGTTCTTCATGTAACATGACTATCACGGCAAAAGGAGGACAGTGACAGCATAATCTGGCACACAGGAAAATGCATGGAAGTAGGTGCTTTGGGGCTTGCGAAATTGAATTTTAGAAAGTTTAATCTAACTTCTTTGTTATTGCTGTCCAGGAGGATCTAAGATTATATTCATAATAACGCAAAGGTTCATGCCGAGATACAATATAAAGCAATAAGGATGTTAGTCACTACGGCTATTTGAACCTTTTTGAGTGTGGAAGCTTCTTTAAAATATGTATTCCCTATTGCGATGAAGTCATCTCTTCCAGTAAATTACTCGCATTACTGGTTTCGAACATACACTCACAGTGAATCTCCAAAGAGAGATTTATCTGAATATGTGATTTTCTAAGTGCTGTTCCATATTTCTGGAAATATGCTTAGCACATTTAATATTTATTTCAGTAAAAACTATCTTCTGTATTTCAAGGCAATTCAGAGATACTGTCTGTAGCTATACTTCTTATTTTAAAGGAATATTTCACTTGATGGTCCAAATATTAAGCATTATGCTAACAGATATCTATTAAACTGAAAGTTGTTATGCAGACTGGGCATCTCGGCTTACATCTGCCGACTACAGGAACATTTTTCTTCCTCTGAAAGCTCCGGAGCTGACCACCACCTGACACAGCAGACACACTGGTGGATGTTAGACGTGATTAGACATGGCAGTTTCTATATTATTGTGTGAATAAGAGGGCTGTGGCACCAGCCAGAGGTTTATAGTTCCTCAGTGTGATCCCACCTTGGAAAGCATTAACAGAATAGAAATCTCCTGTAAGTCTTCCTAGAGAATAAGAGCAAGGAGAGTTGCCCAGGTGAGTTACCTATAGCTACATATTTGCTTCATTTCTCCAGTTTTCCTGACATGTCAAAGTAGATCCACACCTGGATTTTCACCATCAGTTGCTCATCGGTAGCTGTTCTCCTGCGTGAAAGGGTGAAGGGCAGCAGGAGAATCAGCAGCCACTCTATTTTGAAAAGCACAGTTGGAGCCAAAAAAATTCCCTTGTCCTTGGGATTTTACAGGCCTGGCAGGGAAACAGACAAAGTCAGACCTTCAGACCTGCTTTCTTCCCTTCAATGCAAGCAGAGTTTATGTAAACCAGGTTTGGTTTATGTATTTGTATATACATATGTATATATCTACACACACACGCATACACATATATACACTGATATGTATATATATTTGTGTGTGTGTGTATATCTTGCCTCCTGAATTCCTCTGCAGTGCAACAAGCAGAGCAGCGGATCTGCTAAATAGCTGCAACAGATGCAGCATCTGCTCAAGGTACTTCTGGCTGAGGCAATGAGAAAGGTGTAGTCATCTCTGCAAGCAGCAATTTATCTTACCCACAGCAGCATGTGTTTCTTAAACAACGCGCCTCGTCTGAAAGGAGCGACTAAGTTCCAACACTATGTTTCAAATTAAAAATCAAATAAAATTTTATTTCACCCTGGAAGATAGAGAATGCTTACCCTGATAGGAAACACGTTTCAAGGTACAGATTATGTGCTGACCACTCGGACTGGTAATAGAAGTATTCCTGTTGAAGGTCTGATTTAACTGTATATTTGTTATTTCAGTTCTGAGTTAGTTGATTGCCATGACGATCCTGAACCACTGCTCTGCATATCTGTCATTTTCTGACTGGTTCCCCTTTTTAAAGTAACAGATCTTTGAAATAAAGTTTATCAAGAAGCCATTTAGATTAAAAGCAAGTTAAAAAATAAATGTTCCTGTATGCCCAGACTATGTTACTTGCATATACTTGTAGCTACAATAAACAAATCTGCCTCTTTGTGTGCATGAATGTAAACATATGAAATGTATTTATGCATATCTTGAGATGTGATATTCTAGAAATACTGTAATAGTGAAACAGGAAAATAAGTTGCTACCCAGGAATCACAGTGTGCATTTGTTGATTAAGTATGTAATATTTAAGGCTAAAAAAGTAGTTAAAAATTTGCTTAACAGAAAGATTATCTGCAGTGTATTTAGTTCTACAACTAATGAGAGTCATAGATACAAACTGGCGCTCTTTAAATGCTCTTATTTCTTACAGGCCTCCCATATCCTTTCCCTAGATGATCTCAAAACACATTAAAAAAGCTCATGTATTCTAATTAGGCATGATCGACCACGGGAATATATTTCAATTTTGGTAGAGTGTCCCAAGCCAAACAAGTCAGAGGACAGGATCAAATAAATTTATATTAGTTATAGAGTAAGTTTTATTTAAAACCTCTTCTACACAGCAGTAGAGCAAACATTTCATTATCTGGAACCTCATGCTGAATCTAGGCAGATTTCCTGAAACATTATCTTAATGGTCCCACGAATGTAATTACTACTAAATCAATATTTTGTATTCAAAACTAATTAGAGTACATGAATTAGAATGCTACTAAAGAAATGGGCAGTTGGCTGGTTAGTAAGCTTTAGCTGGCTGATGTTAAAACTGACACAGGATCTCAGCTTGTGCTTCCCTGATGTGCGTACCCAATGTTAGAATCAACTTTACTGGCTTTGATAATTGTCACATCTACAGTTCATCTATGAAGGGCTACTAGTCTTACTGCCTCAAAATAAATTCTCAAGGAAAACATGACTCTTCCTTTTCAGTTAGTATTCACATTTCTGAAAGGTACAGTTTTCTTTGTAATATTGTAGAGAAGGATTTAGAACAGAGTTTTTAATAAGGGGTGAGATTACATCAGTTGCAAACAAATGAATCAAAGTGTTTTAAGGGCTTTTTGTTTGACGTTCCCTACTCAGAGTTATTTGTTCCTAGGAGAAGTCATTGTAACATCCCAATTCTGGGATCTCAGATCTGAACTATCAAAGAGGGAAATGCAAATTGGACAGGGCAGGCAGGACTCATCTAACTTTCCAGTGGTTTGTCATCGTAAGAAACCCAAGATCAGAGCTGCACAAAAAAAATTATGGCCTTAGAATCGCACCCAGATTATCCTCCCTTACAGTTTCAGACAGGTTTGCCTCATTATGGTGTAGCAGATGTACCTTCCTGTGAATATTCCAAGTGGTACAGGGTGGGTAAGAAAACATTCATTTTCTGGCTTAGCAATGAGACTTGATTATGGTCAGAAATTCCAAAATAAAATTATTTTGGAAAGAGATGGAGATATGGAGGAGACTGACATTTCTTTGCTTCTTTCATCACCTCCATATAAAAATATGGAGAAATACAAGTTATCCCACATGTATTAATTTTGTTCTTTGCAGTTTCATTACCTGAACTTGAACTCCTGAAGATCTAAGAAATGAGGTGGTAGTTATTAATATTTAACAGGAATAGAGAAATGGCATTATCTATGTCAAAATCTAACACCGTTTTGCAAAGAATGACAAACTGAGAAAATATAAACTAGAAGTGCAAGATTGGCCTTGAACATGCCCTTGTTCTGTCCAGTGAAAGACTAAATGAAAGACTAAGGGACCTCAAGTGGAGAAGATTAAGAGGCAATTAAGTCATGATCCACTTGTTCTATGTGAAAGGAAAATATCTCACAGTAACGGACTTTTCAATATAGCCAACTCAGGCTCTATGAGAGAGAAAACCATGAGTGCTCAAGTAAGGATTGGATTGCATTTTTGATTATGCTTTTAAAATGAAGTCAAGCTCTCAGAGCAGATTACAGCACTATGTTTTCAGCTCTAAGGGCTCTTTTGGTCAAGATGGGGTGTTTCTGTAAGCATTATGCTAAATTGGCTCAATATGGAAATCTCCAAAGACGCATGTAGGAGGTCAAGGGTAAGTAAACAGAAGTTCATTTTTCCTTGAGATCTATGAGCCTTCTGGACTGAGAGATATACCTTTTTACCATTAGTATAGCGGACACTTACTTTTGCCTTCAGACTCCAAGATCAGTGCCAAATCTAACTTCTCTTTAAAAATGTGTTTTATGAGCTACCCCAGGAAATGTGGATGGAATGCATTTTTATCTCAATAAGAACTGTATTTCCTACTGTTGGTGGTTTATCTTTTTTTTGTTTGGTTGGTTTATTTAGGTGTCTTTCCCCACCTCCACCCCCCCACCGACTCTGGGAATGGAGCACATTCCTGTTTTGTTGGCTGGGTAAATGCTCTTGGTTTAGAACCTTTTTTCCTGGCTCTCACTCTTGACTGATTCATAGTCCACTATGGAAGCAACTTAAAATTCCTATTAAATTGCTAAATGTCAGCAATCTGAAGTGTTCACAGGCCTATTTCTGTGCTGTTCCGACTTGATTATGAATCACCAACAAAATAAAACATATGCACCAGGCATGCTTTTTGCCTACATATTCAATATAATTTTATGCCTCTCACTGAAGATGTGCTTAGGACAGAGATGAGTATTACATCTAAAATAACCAGCTTTTTCCTCTAGAAAAGCTTGTGCATCCTCTTGTAGAGTATTTGTGTGATTTCAGGTCTCCATTTTTCACTTCATGCTTTAGTGGCACTACAGTTTTTCTTACATATGCTTTTAGAGACAGATATTCTGAATTCCATTGGTTTGTTTAAAATCTAGTACAGCCTGCACCATAAAGCAAAACCAAGATCCTCAAGGTAGTTACGTAAATAAACATCATTGTTAAAATCTATTCGGTGCACATCCAGAGAAGCCTGAAGCACCGTTTCTTCAAAAAACCCACTGATTCTGCTCATTCTGCAGTGAATACCAGAACAGATTGGCAGCGACAGCCTCTGGGTCCACCCTGTAGAGCTTTCAAAATTATGTATTTTTTGGCAATAGTATAATGAAACATCTAAGCTTCTCTTGGCCAGCTTAATATTTTTGGCAGGAACAACCGTATTTAGCATAAAATACCAGTAATCAAGGTTGAGCAGCTTTGACTTTTACACATTTTCCCTCTTTTTCTATTAAAAAAATTTCAGAAACTAAACCTTAAAAATGTCTGCAATGCCAGCTCAAATGTCTTGGCATAGGATATTCAATTTAAGGTAATTTCCCTCAGACTTCTTTCTTATTCTGCAAGATTTATATTTCAGCAAATCAAGTGCATTCTCTTTGAAGAGAATAAAAAAAAACAGATTTCAACTCCCTATCAAGGTTATCCTCACAGACATCAGTACTAAGGCAGAGGTTACTCATACCTCATTTGTAGCTTATCCAACCAACTCAAGGTAATTTTAAAGAACTGATCAGCAAAATCACTCAGCTTGATCTCTGAAAGGTGTCTACACGTAAGATTTAAAGTCTCACCACTTTTCAGCACTCAGCTACCACCCATTTCTAAAAGCTGCCCAGGTTTTCTAAGCATCTTTCACTGGGAGCTTCAACATCTGGCTTTGGACATAGCAGAGAGCATGTAAATCTGAAGTAAACTGAGCTTCAAAATGTCCAGCCTGAATCTCAGCTTGTAATTGTGCTTTTGGAGGTGTTTCCATCTTAGTGGTGTGAGTCCGAGTATCGTCAAATTATCTACACCCAGTCCAGGTGCTTAAGAAACACAGGCAGTTTCGTCCCCGCATGAAGATAGTGGGAGACCTGAATTCTGTTCCTCTATCCCTTGGGAAAACTCTTATTAGATATTGCCTTCTACATAATTCTAGCACTAAGTGTAAGCCTATCCCATCTGGGCAGTCCGTGTTAGGAATCAAGGCCAGATCCACAGGTAATTTTTTCAAGGCCACTACCTTTCAGAACAGCCTAAACACATACACTGAGCAAAATTCTGTCACACTGCATCCGTACTGTCCAGTAGGAACAAACTGGATCCAAGCCACCTTGTGAACAATGCCTATGTTTTCTCTCCAAGGCAGCTCTCTGCCTTGTTCCAGACAGAAACAAACAACTGTCTACATGGTTGGGCCATGAGAGTATCGGAGTCCCAGAGCGAAAGACAGAATAACCCAAACTGACAGGATATTTGCCCCTCCTGCAGCTGCTCCAGTTCCTGTGGAGCACTGAACCCTCCGTTGGACAAAGCCAACTGCAGAAAAGCTGAAGCTTGACTCTATGAGATGCCCATATAAGAGAGGCAGGCTTGGGTTCCAGTTCTTTTGCTGGAAACACCGGTTTTCTGTCCTGTCCTTAGAGCCACTGGAATAGGAGTGGGTCTGGCTTTTCTCCAGTGTCGGTCACCAACCCTCCTGCGCTGACCCTATCCAGTGACTGTTTAGGTGTTTCTTGGAAAATGGGGCTGGTTTTCCAGGTGACATTTCATTTCTGAAAATGCCCACTGGCACTGGTGATGGTAGTTTCACCTGCACAACAGAAATGGGATTTTTCATAAACATTTTTTGCACAACAGAAAGGATTAAAGCAAGGTTCCCGATATTCAGAGCCAGTGTTTGGGGTTTTTTGAGGATTTTGGGGGGTGGGCTGTTTTGTTTTTGTTGGCTGTTTTGTTTCCTTTGTTTTGGTTGTTTGTTTTTTGTTTTCGTTTTTGGTTTTTTTGTTGTTTTAATTAAATCACTTCTAACCACTGAGCTAGGGGGTACATTTTTGTCTTTTTGTCTGCTGACATTGAATCCTAAGTCCAGGAGATCACATAGGACTGGGAATCTGGATGAGAACACAGCATCTCTGTGGCCAGACCATGTAGGAGCATAGAGTGGAAAAGGACCTTCTGGGTTGCTGAGTCCTAATCACCAACTTTAACACATACATAAATTGCACTGTCATCATTGTGCTAGTAGGGGGATCCAAGGGCATGTATTTGAGCTCTTGAACCATTGCCTGAAGTGATCTTCTGTAAATAAGGAACTAGCAGTCCTCTGAGAGGTTGTTTACTGTAGAAATGGCTGTTCCACAACCACACTGGCCAATGCACTGTCTGTGCACAGCCCTTGAACCTGACTGCCAAAAGGATCTGCTGCTCTCAAACTAGAAATGTTCACAATCCACTCTAAATTTGTGCCTTGCCAATTTTCTCAACTTGTTGTGGTGCCAGCATTGTTTTTCATAAGTAAGCAGCTTTTCTCCCTCTTGGGAAGAAGCTCTTCTCCCACCTGTATTTATAAACAGCAGTCACGTATTGCCTCAATATTCATTTTGTTACATGAAAGAAGCTAAATTTTTTGTTTTCTCTTGTATGATAGCTTGTGAGTCTCTCAGTTCAGAGCAGAAATTAATGAACAAATGCTAACTTCATTTCATAGTGAAAGAAGAAGGACGTAACAAAGGAAATTAACAGGCAAGAGACTTCAGGCAAAAAACCCAGGTGATTCTAACCCCAGTCCTCAAGCACATCCAGTGCTTTCACTGTTTCATCTTCATTTTTACCTTAACTTTGCATCATCAAGTTAATTTCATCAGGTCTTTCCCACTCCTTGTGTCAGGGTCCTTATCCTTATAAGTGTTCAAGGCCAGGCTGGATGAGGCGTTGAGCAACCTGGTCTAGTGGAGGGTGTCCCTGCACACGGCAGGGGGTTGGGAACTAGATGATCTTTAAGGTCCCTTCCAACCCAAACCATTCTACGATTCTATGATTCCAAGATTTGTCTATTACAACAGAACTGATTGATTTTTCTAAATTGTTCTTATTCTCTTAAAACTCCCTCAGAAAATCAGTCCTATTACTTTGGGTATTTCTGGTAATCTCTTCTTTCAGATGTCTCTCCTCACGTGAGTATTCTGGCAGTGGGGATTGGAGCGAAGGCTCTTAATAAAAATCTCTGCCACATGTAACTTCTTTGCCAAAAGAATCTCCTGGTCTACTCCAAATTCAAGACTCTGCCCTTCACCTATAATTAGTTCCTATAGGTGACATCCACACTGCAAAATTAAATGCCCAAAAAGATTCCTCTGCACTCAAGCTAATGAGCATGCAACAGCCTCCATCCATTATAACAAACTTTCCTAGATGCCAAAATGTTCTGACAACACGCAAAATGCCAAATGATTGTTGGGACATTCTCAGCCCTACACTGTCCCAGGGAATTCCTGGGAGCATTTTTGTTGGCACCAGCCAACAGTGCACCAGGGATTCCTGTGGCAGTTTAATGGGATAGATGATGAGTCTGGTGCCTGGGAACATGCCAGGCACTGCTGGATATATGAGTATGGAGCCAGCCTTTATGTGTCACTGTTTGAAACAGAGACCCTCAACTAAAACGTTACTTTTGTTTATCCCCATGCTAAATTTATACTGAAACAACTCATAATCATCTGGTATAAGGACCACAAGCCAGTATTCTCAGAGATTTCATTACTAACCAAAATCATTGCTTCATAACCATCACCTAATACTGACTCAATGACCCTGGAAATGCCCCATGGGTTTCAGGTGTTTTAATGTTAATCCGGGTATTTGTTGTTCATCAGGCTAGCAGCCCTGCATCCTAGACGTATTTGAACCTTTGTGCATTTAAGGCCTTTTTCTTCTGTCTCATTTCACAGTGACTGTGAGAAAAAAACCTCCGGAGCTATCTCGGAAGATTACCGATCTGGGTATGCTGCCCACCACTGGTAGCATAGGTCGCCCTGTAAGCAGGTCTTAAACACCTTCCTGTCAGGCTTTTTTCTTTATAAAAATCTTTGGATGAGACTTGGAAATCACCAGGGAAATATTAATTGACAAAGGCATGTGGAACAAAAAATCTGACAAATGGCTTATAAGAGATTTTCCCAGTTCAATTTAGATACCAGGCATAGCGAACATTCAAAAGTTAGGAAAATAGTTTGTAGTAAAAACTATGCCGGATGCTTTCACCAACCCGATCTGCTTTTACGGGCATGTCTGATTGCCTGAATTGAGGCGGTAGGTTCTTTTCCAGCATAAGAAAAGGGGTGTTTATCTTTCCTATCTTTTCTATGGAAAGCTGCAGCGAAAAGTGCAATGGAAAAATGGACAGACAGATGGGTACAGGAAAGCTTACAATTTGTGATGGCTTACGTTTCTCACACCTACATACAAGTATTTGCACTTTGTGCCAAGTAACGGCCCAGGTCACGTCCTTCTTGCGCTGTTTTTACGATCTATCATTTCATACACGGATCACCCTGTCTTTAAAAGTACAGTGTCTGGAAGCAGGAAATCTCTTGAACTCTGTGCCAGGGTATTTCCTGCTTCAAAGAGGACTTGTGTTCACTGAGGTCTCTTATATAAAAAAGTGACAGTCATCCACCACTGCACCGTGACATATGGCTTACCCGTGCAGAAGTACCTTTTCGCCAAAACTGAGAATACCATCACTGTAGTTACGAAAAACAGGACTTCTGTGCAGCTCTAAAAATTGTAACCCAGAGATACAAGCTGTTCTTGTTAATACAATGATATATTATTTGATTAGAGATCAGGTTAGATGAGCTTTTGAGGTGAACGTGATGCAGATTATAAAGCAGTAGACTACTCAGGCTTTGGAATTTTTAAATCACCTTTTTGTTTATATCAGCTAAGCTAATTTTTCCCAGAGTGTTAATTAGGTCAAATGCATGGATAAGTACCTTCCATCAAAAGGAATGTCACTGTCCATAACTTTTATGAACAACTCTTCTAAAGAATATCATGATGAAACCAGGTCTCAAGTCTGAATCAACTGCAAGGAACAACAGAAAGATTAACTCCATGTTTTGTGAATGCTACATAATTTATTTAATAAAGTCTTCAAATAGGCATGGAAATTACAGGCCTGACTACAATTGAATGTATCTGAAATAAGACACTTTACATGGCTGATTGAACACGAGCACACAGACAAATGGAACTGGAAAGGTTTTTTAACATGGAAAGTTTAAATTTTATGGTTCTTACTGCCATTTATAACAATCACTAACATGTAAAACAACACAAAGGGCAATCCATCTTGCAGACGACATAAAAGCTTCTGAGCTTAGTCATGGCAAGAAACTAATTTAAGAACTATTTTTCATACATCTAGGTATCATAGCTTGATTTTGCAACTCAAATGCTATCAAAAAGTACTATCTCCTCAAGTTCATAGTAGAAATGTACAAAAAAATACTTATTTGGCAATGACAGAATGATTCAGCAAGTTCCAGGCACTTGCAAAATAAGCATTTTATGTTTGCAGCTGCATGTCTCTTTGAAGGACAAGCTTCCAAAAAGAACTGAAGGAAATATTCCAAGAAGCAGCAATGCTAAGCTAAATAAAATCAGTAGCATAAAATGCTCAATGTGAAAAGATTTTCTTTTCCTGTTATCATCATTAGAGTAAAAATTTGTTTAGTTGGAATAAGTACTACCACCAGGTGTGAGCTGCAATATATTTCTATATCTTACTCCATTTTTTCATTAAGATAATTTAGAATCAAAGATTAATGCATTAGTATTAAACACAAACCAAAACATACTATATGTTCGCATCAACACAACCGGCCTGCAACGTCTCACATTTAATTTATCCTATAGCTTTGTTCACTTATTATCTCTTACCCTCAGCAACCTAACTTGCATGCTTAAGTCTTCACTTCAGAGTGCCATAAATACTAAATTATTTGTAAAACACTGTATGTACCTCAAGGTATTACATAAATTAAATGCTGTACCTGAATGGCATCATTAATCATTAGCTAATGGCCACCAAGGGAATGTTAACAGGTTACAAAACAGGTTTCCAGTGCAAAGACATACAAAGTCTGGAAGATTTAAATCTTGGCAGCCATAAAGATCTCAGAGGAATTAAGACGAGAAACAGGCAAGCACCTATACATACAAATGACCATATCTGCAGAGGGTTTCAGATATATACCTGTGGTGTCCCATGCATCATCTTTTTGTTCCTAAGAGGGAGAAAAACAGTGTGCAAGATGTTTCAGACACAAAGACAAAAATGGATGAAAATTCACATTAAAATCAAGTAAGAATACTATTCTGTTTCTAATGACTAGGTAGGGAAAGGATCCTAAATAATTTGGTGACACTTTGTTGTGCCACAAAGGAGACTATTACCCAAATCAATTTTCTGCAGGCACTTTGATGGTAGGACTTATGTACATGATTCATTCTTTAGAACCTGAAATAAAACATGAGCTAAGCTCTGTAAGGTGATGACTTGGATGAGGACATCTACTGTAGAAGATCTTTTCATACCAGAAATTGCAAGTGGTATGTAATGGTGATGGAATTCTGCAGTAGGAGTACACAGAGCATTAATTCACGTGTATTTTGTACTGATCCAAAAAACCCACAACCTCCACATTGCTAGGTTTGAAGTTGCAACTGAAAGGAAAACCAAATCAGGCTAATCTACTTTTTAAAGAAATTTTGTGTGTGCATTTCATCGCACGCTCATTAGCAATAGTTACATCTTTATACAGAATTCAGTCAATTAGTGCCAATTCTGCAAAAATCTCTGTACATACTCTTGACCTTCAGAAGAGGATTTTCTACTCAGGGGTAGACAATTGCAGGACACAGCAGCCACTTAGTTTCCCCTCTCATTAAGAGAAGTTCAAAGGCAAGTCAGTTTCTTAAAAGGCATTTTTTTAAAATGCCTTTCTGCAGAGACTCTTTGAGAGTGCTCTGTCATATTCTGCACTACTCTGTTAAGAAATAACGCACACACATTTTCCTCACTGCTCTGTGTCTGTAGCTGTACCACAAACAATAGCGTACGGAACAAGTGAACAAGCACACCCACATGGAAATGAAGTCAGGCAGAAAACATGTCTTATTGCTTTGGGTAGGTCTACCATCTATCTACACGAACATAGGAACATTTTCCAAGGTATCCAGGTGGCTTCACTGACGTAACCAATGTCATCGAGCATGTAATAGCAGAGGATCATTACAGAGATTTTTCTTTTTTTTTTTTTCTTCTTTTAACAGTAAGCTGTAGTTAAAGGAAAACAAGTAAAAAGTGAAAACTTTCTGGAATGCAAACCAAACAAAATTTCACCTAAATCCTCTTGCAACAGCTCCTCATATCTTCATTCTCTGCTATCACATGATGCATTATTTATTTTCAGTTGAAAATAGCCAGTATCTTAAAAAATAACATACTGGCTTGACTGATAATCTACAGTTCCCCTCTGCAAACACTTGTTACTAATTTTAGTTAAAAGCTTTAAAAAAAAAAAAACAACACCAAAAAAACCCCCATGAAGTATATTGCTAGCAAGGAAATAAAGAAAAATAATTATTCTAGTTAGCTGTCCAAATTTTGACTTTGAAATACAAAGCAAGTCAGCCGAAAGCAAACATGAACTCCTCATTTGGAAAGAAAATCATACAGTTTATCCCCAGATTTGAAACTGATTTGAATCAGTCAGGCAGAATGGGACTCGTATTTAGCCAAGCAGTAAGTCTGGCCCACAACATTTTCACAAAGAAGCCTAAAATAGCTAATACCTGGAAGCTGGATAGCTCTAAGTGCTAAATGCCAAAGGCTATATTCAGTATCTGCACTCATTATGACACATTTCCATGATTCAGCTACACCACAAAAATCTACTGAACCTCTTCTAACCTAAATGATACCTTAAGTTCTATTTTATTTACTAAGCAATAGCATAGTTTCAAGTCATGGCTTCAAAACCCCATCCTATAGTCACAATGAAGTTTGGGTTTCATTCTGTTATCCGCTCTTTTCTTACCTATTGCTTGTAGCGAGACAGTTTTTTTCTACAGATGTTTAAAAATGAAAGAAAAAAAGAAAATAGCATAGATCAGATTATGTCATTGAGCAGTTTTGCTTCACATTTCAATAACTTGTATTGCTGCTAATTTAGGTTTGTGTAAGCAATCAAAGGATACCCTTTTAAAAAGTAAAAAAACCCCCATAATTGTATTATTTGTATATATATTACTATACAGGTCTGACAGCACAGAAAAATCACTCAGCAAGCCAATAATCCTGACTTACACAGGATACTACAACATGCATAAAGAATGGCTGTCCACACAGTATAATCTTAGCTACCATCCTACCAAAAAAGTGACACCTACATTCTCATGATCCTGCCTACTGAGAAGCTTATGCATTTTCTTTCATGACAATATATAATGTTATAATTCATAAAGTAGGGATTTTTTTCACCCTGTGAGAAAAATCTCCATAGATTGTTTAGCCAGCCAAGACGGCTGTGCTTAGCTTTCTGGAGTGACGGTTAATGTAGAGTTTCATTTATGCTGAGAAAATGTATGATTACTTTATATTAAAGCAAATTTTCAAGTTAGATTCTGAATTTGCTGAATATGGATTGCTGCAGTTCAGCGAAGGAAAAAAGCTTTTCTGAAATTGTGGACAGGGGAAGAAGTGGTCAGCTCTCCCTCTCTGCATCATGTTCAGAGTGGAGGAATAGGTTTTGCACCTTGACCATGCTAACAACTCGGTTTTGCTAGCAAGAGTGCAAGTGCCGTGATCTGTGTGACTTCACACAGACAACTGGGAGGTTTGGACTTGGTCCTGGCACCCCAGCTTCCCTGGACTTCAGGGAGGCAGGATCCGACCAGTATGTATTACCTCACTCTCTGCAGAGCAGTCTTTGTCCCTGTGGCTTGGGAAAGATCCTGTAAGAGGTGTGAATCAATGGACATACTCATCAGCTGTGTAACTTTGAAGGACTTGGGCAACATCTCCAATCAGCAAGCAGTGTATGCAATGTTACTTTTTTTCCTCAACGTGCTAAAACCTCTCCCAGTGATAAGAATGTGAATTACAAGCATAAAACGACAAAAGATCTATAGAAAGTGGCTTATAAGGTGAACTAAGCAGAACGGATGAACATCTCCCACATTTAATTGTGTTAACTTTCTTCACAGTGAGAGCGGCTTTGTAGTATTTTGCTAGCCGAGGCTAAACGACGACAATCTTAAAAAATATATTTATATATTTTTAGTCTCATAGAATAAACAAGAGCATATAGTGAAAAACAGCAAAAACTATTCCTGTGGAAAGCAAGTACTTTAGGTAAATATAGCCATCAGGATGAAGAAAACATGCTAAGTAAAGTCCTGCTCTCACTAAAGAGAACGGCTTTATAGAAACAGTTTATCCCATGCTTTATTTTTACATTCTGAAGCTGCAGATTTAAAGAACATGGCAATGCCACAGATAGAACCAATCAATAGAAAATTGTCTGCCAAGCCTACACTGAGTGTTTTCCTATAGCTTATAGTATGCATTTGTCTATGCCAATAAAAAAGTAATACAAAATGTGGACGGAATTCTGCCACAGCACCATAGGAGTATACATTATTGCACAATGTTCAAAGTAGGTAGTGTAGTATCCAGCCCTGTTAGTGCCCAGCATTTTGTTCTGGAGGCATTAACTATTTATAGAGGTTTTTGTTCAGAAAAATCAAGTAATAGCTTACAAAGAGTCATGTTTTATTTGCCCTTGTTCACGTAATGTTAGATTTAACTAAACCTGAGCCTCTCAGATCAATTGCGTGGATTTTTAAATAGATAAGACACTGTAATTTGAAAAATTAAGCATATACGTGCATATCCATAAACCCATCATCCCTGTTGATGAAGTGAGAGGCAATGACACATGCAATAGCTTTCATTTGACCTTTTTATGTAGGCCAAGGTGGTGTGGAAGGGCCCCGTTTTCTCACAGAAGTTCTGTAGAACTTATTCCTGTCAGTGAGAACAAAGACAATGGCAGGAGTTACAGCAGATTTTGAAGTTATGGAATTCACTGTTGATTGAATCCTGTGGGACTATCTTACTGTCCTATGGAAATGTAAGGTCCCATATTTATTCAAACTAAGGGTGGTAAGGCACTCCCTTACGAACCTTCCTCTCACTACTGGACCTACTATGAATTATTGCTGCGGTTATCAACATTTTTGAGTATAGCCTTATCAAACTCAGCACTATTTTTACTATTGCATTTCCATATTTGTGTATGGATATGTATACATACATATAAACTGGAACATCCACAATCTCTATTTTCATATGCCAGCAACTCTACTTATTTATTAATGCATAGTGGCTGAAACTGAATGATAAATTCCAGTTACAGGTAACTTGTATTAGCTGCCAAGCCACTTACTTCCAGATTTATGTAAATATTCTTCCAACAGTTTTGTGATAGTATTAAAAATAACAGTAGCAAATATAAAAACAAGCACCTGAGTAAAAATTGTGTAGTTGTGTTATTGTATCTTTACTCATTGTGACAATACAGAACATACCTCTCATTCAAAACCAGGAAAAATACTTCTGTGAATATTCCTCTATTTAGGAGCATGAGGTAACGCAAAATGTGTTTGTGATTTATAATGAAATTCATAAGGAAAGCAATGACCGAAAAATAGTATCTTATTTGTAAAGCATACTATTAAGCAAAAGAGCTATAGCTTGACTTCTTTAATTACAATTTTCTCTTAGAGCACAAGGTGCTGAAGGGCAGGGAGTAACCAGACAACTTGAAAATCCAGCAAAAAGTCATCACATAAAAGCCTCCAAGTATATTGTTAACAATACGCTCTTGATGCTTCAGTAAAGCAAGTGCCAGAAGGATTCAGGGCTGTCCCCTTCTAAGAAGGTAGTTCATGTACACATTACTGACAGTGAGCAACTCAGGAAACAGACTTTATTTTCCAATTTTAAGAATTGCTTCCCATAAACTAAAACAGAGAATTGTAATTTCAAAATTTCACCCACAGTGGGTTTGTAAAAGGAAAAAAAATAAATTAGTTGTATGTTCTGTCCTTAGAAAATAGGGATAAATTCTCTCTGGTGTCTCTTTTGGATGGTCCTTCACCTTTTAGGATTGAGGGAGGACAGAAGAATGACATGAAACTGCCTCTCCTATTGCTGTTTTAGCTTTGCCCACCTGCTTTCCCTCTGTGCAGAGAAAGATGCAAAGGAGGCAGTGCAGTCCTGCACGGCTCATGGGATGCATTGGAATGCCTGGTTTTGTAGCATTTTCCCCACCTCCAGATATGAACTAGTCGAAGATAACTTCAAGGGGCTGGTCTAGGCACTAACCTTTACCAGCCATTTTCTATTCTGTAAGATACATTTTCAAAATTAGGCTTGGGATCTTTGAAGCAAATAAATAAAACCTGTTTTAATTTCAATATATATTTTAAATTACAGTCTTCAGTAGGAAGATTAGTAAGAGTAAATGCTTTAACACAGAGACGTGAGTCTTGAAAAATCAGCATTTGTTTAAAACAATTCCAAATGAAATGCAATCTTTTCCTCTATGCCTACAGCATGTAACAATGGCCCTTTCCTGTCGAGTGAGAGTTGCAGGTGCATTGTGAGAAAGAACTTTTGGCGAATGCTACAAAGTCATTCACTGGACAGCTTTGTGGAATTAAGTGGGATCATGCTTTTCATTTGGTTAATAACAATTTTCTTACCGCTGTGGTAAAACACTGAGATGTCTACAGAGGTAGCCAAATTTTCCTTTTCATTAGCACTAACAGGTATACAAAGGAGACTGATAGAACAGTGCAGGGGATGAAGCAGGTGAGTTAGAGAGCTGTAATTCTCCGAATTTTTGTATCGTATTTTACTATGTTCTATTTTTTTGCCACTGTTTAAAAAAATCCTATTTTAAAAATTTCCTCTTTTTTCCCCAAACAATATCAGTTCCATAAATTTTATGTTAAAGCACTAAATGACTAACTGAAGTGGTGATCATCCAAGTGATTTTCACTACTTTACAGAAATCTCAAAAAAAAAAAAAAAGATGCGTTATGAATATTACAATTATTTCGGGGTACAAGGAATTGACACCTACTAAATGCAAGTAGGAGTTAATCAAGACTCATTTTTGTGACGATGTTACCACTTCAAGTTCCCGTAGGTCCCCAGATATTAGATGTAGACATGCTTATCAAATTTCTCTGGGAGAGAATAAAGAGAGCATTCAAGATCAAAAAAAAGAAAAAAATTAGGGCAATTTTACCACTGATCCATATGAAGCACCCCAAAGTTTAGAGTCTTAGGAGCAGTATGAGCAGAAATTTCAGGAAGACCAACAGAAGGTACAGATTGAATGAAATTTGCCACGTAGGTGCCATTACTGAATATAATTCCCTATTTTGTCTATTTTATCTTTTACTGGTATATAGTAATGTCTATTATCTACAAAAACTGATGCTAGGGAAAATGTTCAGTTAAGTTCATAGCTTAGTAATTGCTGAATTTTATTCCAATTGTTCGACACAATACAAATTCCTAAGATAATTTGCACCTGATAGGTCTCTCACAGCAAATTTTTGTGATCCCATGACAGGATAAATGGACAGATTTAATAAACAGTAAACTTTGGTGTTGTGAAACAGGTCTGAGTAGCCTCTGGGGATATCATGCAGAACAGCTGCTACCAATTCTATTTTCTTGGTGACCACTGTATTCATATAACAAACTGTACCAAGTGATAGCTGAAATAATGTACTTTCATTTTAAAATACAATTATTTGTGCACTGTACTTTGTGTAAAGGTATTGTCCACATCTATCAGCCAAAGAGGAGGCTGATATCCCAAGACACACTGTATAAATGTGTAATACATTAAAAATATTGAACTTTTCACACTGCAAACCTCTTCAAACTCAATTTGTCGGCTATTATAGCAAAGTCCTTGTGGTACTGGATCTTTGGTAGCAACACTACTAATATATAGCTAAAATAATTGCCATTTCTCAGGTTCTTTCTGCTTCGGACACATCAACAATCTGTTTAAGTAAAAAATACCTGATTCAAGATGGCAATTTTTAAGTAGTTACTGAATAGATATTTAATCTACCCGCATTATCATCCTACCACACTGCTGTTATAACCATGATCAGGAAGGTAACATTCCAGAAATACAATTATATTGTTGGCAAGAAAGTTACATTACTTTGTTTAGCATTAATGCGAACTACAGTAGATCTACCCTTGAGAGACAAAATGATTTGGGAGAAGATTTATATCCTCCCTGCAAAACTCCAAGGAAATTTCATGTCTGCGGGGACAAACAGGTTTTCTCTATGTAAAATCCTAGAAAAATACATTTATAGTAAATAAGAAACCAGATTTCAATAATACTAAACAGACATTAAAGGTCTTTTGCCTTTTTTAAGAAGATTTTTTATGTATGATTGAAGTTTATACAACACTCCAGAAAAGCCATCATGTGTTAGATTGAAAAATAAAATCAGAAGCATTTTCTGTCATATAGATTTACATGAAAAAACGGAAACGTTAATGTCTTAGAAAGTGTATGTCCAGCTTTGTACGGTTACTCATTTAACAAAGCAGAAAATAATATACTGTACTGTAAACAAAAAGCTACAGTAAAGGACATTTTGAAATTTACACAAGTTTGAGTTCATAAACATTTTGGTTGCTCCATAACAGTTTTCATATAAAATGAATAAAAAACCCTTGGACAGCTTTCATCACTCTTGACTACTTTTCACTTAAATGCACACAGACATACTTTATATAGCAATATACTGATGTACTGTAACATGGATATTAAACTATGATTACTGCTTTTTAACTGAGATGTGTATTATCCAATCAATATTATCTGTAATTGAAATACTCATACATTATGTATTCCCATCATGTTGTAAGTATAAAAACATGAAAATATAACTTTACATTATTTCAGTTATATACATCAGTTCAGGCTTGACAAAAATCTTTTTTATGCTACGATTTTTAGAGGAATAAGCCCAGAGGTACAATAAATAGCTTTCCACTGTATACAGTAATGCAATTCTACTTTTTCAAAAAGTTTAGATTACCATGAATATTATTTTAGTTTGGTCATCCTAGCATTGAACATCAAAAATCAGAATGCATCCCCCAACATTCCTGATGAGGAGTAATGCACAGAACATCTATGGATTGCAGATACGTCAAGAAATGGTTTAGTTTAATTCAGGGGGAGTTACTGGTTAAGTTTGACATTGAAATCACTGTATACACCTCTTTTGCTGATGGCACTGAGAGTATACACTGTGTTCACATGCTTGTGGAAACAGGCTCAGAGCTCATAAGACAAGAAGGGATTTCAAGTTTCTGATAAAGGCTCTGTCTTCTCCAATGTTCAGTAAATATTTTACTTAAGCCTAAGAAATGAATTCCAACTAGAACTGCAAGTCACAGTCAGATTTTATTTAAGTGCAAATTAAAATAGAGATTTACTGATACTGCATGAGGCGATGTATCCACAATGCAGAAAAATGTAAGATTTTCAATCAAACGTAGGGAGTTTTATCTACAGGGAAAGCTAGAGAAACATGATGTTGCTTTGATTTGCATTAGCATTTAAATTAATGTTATTGCACCCCTCCTAGGATTCCTTTTTGCTTTGTAAGTAGAGTTATCTTTTTTAAATACACATAATTAAAACGTATGGTAACTTCAGATTGCAAAGAATATTCATAATGATTAAGATTCAGGAAAGTTTTTATATTTTCATCAGTACAGAATCGCACTTAATTCAAGTTATTATCAATCTTAATTTAAAAAGACATTGCCAAGGTTTTGGGGTTTTTTCATAATAAAGAACTTTACTAGCTACTGCTTAGAATTACCTCTTAACAGTTTGAAAGCTGTTTCCTTAAAGGAACAATTTGAGGCCTGTATTTGTTTCATACTTAAAAAGATATATTTAACACTATTTTACTGCTTGTCATTTACCAATTTTTACCTATAGTCTTCTCTCTCTGTACATGTATTTATGAACGCAATTGTACAAAAGTAGAGATAGATATGAACCAAATCTTTGGATCATAAGTCCCTGCACGTCAGAGTTAAGAGGAGCTCTAAATCAGCACCTTTCTGACTCCTCATGTGCTGGTATGAAGTACAACTCCAACCCAGAACCACCTTGATCTTCAGAGTTCAAAATGCGTATCTGAGCATCACAGCTTGGGCTCGTCTGTAGAAAAAACTGCTTAACAGATTCAGGTGAGCTGGGGGTGGTGACACTGCCAAGAACTAAAGCTCTGACCCAACCTTGACAGTGTCCTTTTAGACTCTTTGCAACTCAACTGTAGCTAGTAAAATTAATGGAACACTTGCAAATAAAACCATAGAAAAAAGTTTATTTCAAATGTCAAGCATTGCCAAGTAATTTTATATTAACACCAAATGTTAAAGAATAGGATATACATCAAAGTTTTAATAACAATATTAAATTACAAGATTTGAACCTTTTAATTATTACTTCTTTTCTTCTCAACATTACATATTTGGCTTTGAAAAATATGGAACTGATGCCTTAAGCCTTATTTTCATATTCCACTTCCCCGCAGTCTAGATTTCTTTTTTTTTTTTCTTGCTTTTTTTTCTTTTGTCATATTCAACCATTATGGAAGCAAATTTATTTAAAAGCCAGTTTTTGTTTGTGAAAATACCTAAAAATATTTTTTTTTCCATTTTAAATGTTTTTATTTTTTTTTTCTTATAAAACATGTCACATCTTGATGCAATTGATGTCAAGTGTGCTTAAGTCAATATGAACCAAGGGACTAACAATGGTGGCTGCAGAAACTGGTGTGTTGCCTGTACAACGACTTCAGTTAGATTACAGTACTTCCATGTTAGCTGTGCATGTCAGTCAAGCTTCATCTTGAACTTGTGTAGAAAATGGTGTTGTGTTTTGAACTAAGCATTCATTACAATCCAAGATGAACTCCACAAATATAAGAATTCTTGGCTGAAAGAAAAGTCTTCAAGATACTGGATGCCTCTCACCACTTTGACAATAAACGCACAAGAAAACCATTGTGTAAGGCACTCAAAAGGTTCTTATCAATCACGAGAGATCAGTCACACTGACATTCATTCCCATGCCAGGACTCACGTAAGGTACTGCATGCACTGCTTTTGGAAATTCTGGAGTCATAACACGTCCATTTTCTCCAGTACTTCCTGTAATTGACAGCCTTGCCTTGCTCCTCATGGCATCATTCAAGGTCATCTTAAGAAAGAAAAAGAAAAATAAAATGATACATTACAGAAATTCAGTGTTTGAGGCAGAGGGCCTGATTCTCTTCTTGCTTACATCGGGCTCGCACCAGTGTAACTCCATTGACTTCAATGAGGTTACTCTTGACTTACTCTAGAGTAAGTGAGAGGAGAATCAGAGCTTTTTGCAGTTCCTTTAGAAAGCCTTTAGCAAATGAAACCAAACATTTAAAGCAAAAGCTGGGCTACAATTAGTCAAGCACATCTATGCAAGGATGACCCACATTCACCGAAGGACTTGCAGTCAGTAACCGGTCATTCAGTTAGTTACTGAGCAGGAACATGAAAGAACACCAACAATACACACATGA